>JAUAMA010000001.1:6930000-11930000 GCA_030819835.1 Acmispon strigosus
AGCTCGGACTTGGTCAAGATCCGAACAACAAGGAGCACTCCACTACTATTCTAGTCATTTTTTTCTATTAGTTGCGATGCGAACAAGCGTTTACTTATGAGATTCGTTGAGTAGGCTTGCGTGAGTTGTCTGCTATAAGATAGCTAGTTTTGGGGCTTTCGACATAAATCAAAAAGCCTATCCGGCTTGGCTTGGCTTGGCCGGAAAGTCTTCTTGCCTCTATCATTAGCTCGGGTAGTCGCCGTTTCTGGTGTTTCAGTCACCTTTCTATGGCTCCCTTAATTATGTGCTAGGAATTTCCCTCTTGCTTGAGTAATGGGAAGCGGGCTAGTCCCCGAAAATGCCCGTTCGCTTGTCGTTGGGGATCACTATTTCGATTGAAACTCTGGCGCGGTGACCCAATTCTCAAATTTTCATATACAGATAAGCGAGAATGCCCTTTCTGACAAGGCTGCGTCCTCACGAATGCCAAACTTCGTAGCTCAGCTCATCTGGGATGACCAAGCTCCAGGGAGGTTTTTGGTTTTGGGGTTGGAGATGAAGTAAAACCCGAGTTGGATCAGCTTGGGTAGGGATTTCAAACTTTAAGAAAGGCAAGGCAAAATGCCAATTCTTCCGAGAATCCTTTATCAAAAGCCATGTTTTGGGCATAACAAGCCCTGCCAACCGTTGACTGGCATCTCAATAGACTCTATCGAGGAACCCGGTTTGGCTTCAATTGAGCGATTTCAGCAATCCAAGCGGCGGGTGGAATTGGAATGGGTCCCTCCTTTCTAAAATTGCTCGCTTTGCTGGTTTTAGGCTCTGAAATCGATGGTGTTGGCTGCCAATGGAAGATATTTTGATCAAGATGAGCCAAACCAGCATTTTGTCTTTAGGTTCCATGACTTCCATTTCAATCTTAAGAAAGTAGTGAAAGGGGAAAGCCACCAAAGAAGCCTATGAGATGGATCCGGGCTAGCCGGGTTGTCGGGTTCTCGGAAATTGGCTTTCAGGCTGGACCACTTGATTGGAGGAGTGAACCAGCGACTAAATCCTTAATTCCGGTAGACTTGCTTGAAGGCGCTTCTGATTCTTGATCTTTTCTTTCGCAAACTAATCTGAAATCGAAGTTTGAGATGCTTGACAGCCGAGATTTTTCTAAAGGAAAATTGAAATAGAAGGAGATGTTGATCGGATGCTCCTAAAAGAAGAAGATCGGATGAAGCAAGGTTATCTTGCCAATTAGTTCGGACTTCAATCAGAATGATCAGGTTGAGGAAGTACTAGAGGAACACACATGCGAGCCAGAGCTACCTTCAACCATTCCACGGGCTTGGCTGTCAGGCGCGACCCTTTGACTTGGTTTCCTTGCCGAGTCAATTCGTTCTTCCAGTATGGCAGCTGTCCGGCACGTATGAGGTTTCGGTTGTTCCTGGGCAGATTTTTAGCTTTGAAATCCCCTATTTTGATGTTATAGGGTGAAAATCGAGGTTTTCAATAAAGAAACTAGCCATTTCAGCTATTCTTGAAAAAGAAGACAAGGGTTCGAAGTCGAAGTCTAGGAAGGTACGCATCCAGCTGACTTTGGATTCGCGTCTGAAAGGTCTGCAGCGCCTGATCCAACTTAGAGGAATGGTTCGAATCGTGAAGATGTGAAGACAGGGTTGGGCTGGAAGGCAGGTAAGGCTCTTCTTCCTCTTTGGCTTTTTAGGTCTTTCCCTTGAACACCTACTCCTATTACATATTAAAATATTTAAACTTGACTGGTGTGAGCCTCACTATTCCCGATCACTCGATTGGAGATTCTCAAGACTATCGAACTGAACTCGAGACCAATAACTCTAAAAGTTAAAGTTTCTCTTGACCTGAAGCTGCCTTTGTATTCCTACTTCTTGACCAAAAAACCTTACTAACTCAATAATTCAATCCATGAAAAACTCCTAATGACTCTACTCTTATTTATAATAACTTATCCTAATAACAATATCTTAACCACCAAGAAAAAAAAGACATATTCTTAAAATAAAAGATAACCTCCTAGAATAAAGGATACACTTTTAATCTAAAAGATGACCCAACCCATAATAAAATATTAACTCCTAAAATAAAATATAAACTGCTAAAATAAAAGATAATAAAAGATGGACTTCTAAATTAAAATAAACTAAATCCCTAATAACTAGATCCTAACATTTTCACTAGATTAAACTATCATGTTCAAAAAGAAATCCCAGAGAATGACAAAAAACAAACTGCACACTAAGCTACTAAGTTTTTCACACAACTTAAATAGTCAAACACAACTACTGCGACACTGATCAGAGCAATAAAGGGTAAAAGATATTAGAATTTTTCTTATTGATCTCAGAAAAGTAAGATAATAGTATACTACAGAGATGGATAAACAATAATTATTACCTTCTCTAATAAAATTTAGAAAATCCTTTGGTGCTTTGTTTGCTTTCTGTATGTACCTATTTCCATCCTATGAAGATAAAGTTGGAAAAACACCAGTTGAGACCAAAACAGAAAGGAAAAGTTTGCTCCTTTAAGCTTTCTGAGAGAGAGAGAGAGAGAAAGAGAGAGAATTTCAGAGAAACGATAAGTGTATTATTCAACTTAACAAAGAGATTACAGATACAGTATTTATAGAAGCTAGAAGCTTCAACAGAATAACTATCACAGCTGAGTAAGTTACTAACTAATACAAAGCTAACTCTCGACTAGCTAACTAAACCTTATACATATATCCCAATAGAATGTAATATGCAGCTATCTTGCACTTTGTCCATACAGATAAAAGCAAACTAGGAGGCAACGAAATGATAATCCATTCAAGAAATTTCACAAAAGAATTTCAATGAGACAATATACAGGATTACTCACGGATAATCCTCTCATTTCTGATTTGTGCATCCATATTGTTTCCTTTGAAAAATATAGTTCCTTGTACAGAGAAAGGGAAGTTTCCTGCCAAAAAACTAAAAGCTTGCTGGAGAATCTTTTAAACCTAACAGTAGGGGAAAGAGAATCTTTTATTTTAAAATAAAATAAATCTAAACCCTAACAGTAGGGGAAAGAGAAAGACGGCTTGCTGGAGAAACAAACCCCCCAAAATCAACATCCTATCACATCCAAATCTCAAGGACTTAGACACCATATATGAACTTTAAAATCAACAATAAACACAAAATCAAGGAATTTGACAACAAATACACCAAAGTTTCTAGATTCTAATGCCAAAGCAAAGACAGGTTTGAAGTTAGGACTAAAAGCCAAAATATAATATACTTGATCCAAATTTTATCCTTAAAATTATAGTATGTTAGTGTCTAGAGTACATACTATAATTAGCTCCTGAATAGAGTCAACAAAATTGGCTAGTGAGAACAAAAATAAATTCTTTAGTAATCAAGGTTATGTATGAGATAAATTAGTACAATATAAACTATGCTATGAAATAGGGCAAAATTTTGAGGCAAATATTTCAGTCCACCAACCATGATTATGAGGCTACAGCAGGTGATTGCCGGGTCTTTAATCCCAACAGATTCTCAAATAACATCGGAGCCATAGGAGGCAGAGGGGCCATAGATTTACTATCTTTTCATGAACATTATACCTATAACTTCATATCATTCAAAAACTTACTTCAATTCATAAAACTGCAAGATACGTATGAATGTAGTAGAAGAAGCAAATTAGCAGTGATCTTTCAATACCTTATCATGTGACGTTTTGAGGCACAGACGGTCAACAATTTTTCTTTTCTTTGGTTGCATCCTCTTCAAAGCATAAAATGCTTTCTCTGCACAAATGACAATAGGAGAAAATAAAAAATTGGACTTGCATTCTTAATTAATACAGTGGGGATTAAAAAGGAAGATGTGAATTCCATTCTCTGAAAATTTTGAACAGGCTGAATGGGGAATTCTAATACAAAACAACTACTACATAGTTCTACATCCTTTCCTTGTACAGAAAATACACAACCAAATGAGAACAGTAAAGTAAATTACTATTAAGCTCTGTTAGAGTTAAAGGCATATCATCAAGATCATAAAAATTATACCAGAACAATCACAATTAGCAAGGTATTATACAGAAAGATTATGATGAAACAAACTTCACAGTAAAATATTGATTAAGTTATCAATGGAAGCAACATCAACTAATATCAAATATGTAATCAAGAACGTGCATTAAATCACTATAGTAGACAGGTATGAAGTTTTTCTTACCATTTCGCAAGACAGTTGCCACATCAGCTTGATAGGCGCGTAGCTCCTAGATAATATAAAAAAGAATAGATGAAAGTATGCCCAATATCCAACATAAGAGAAATCCAGAATAAAACGGATATTCTTGTACCAAGTTTTGATTGGGCATGGAGACAACTAAACTAACAAATTAGAAAAAATAATGAGCATTAAGACCTATTTGGTATGCATGTAAGGATAAGGTATGATAGTGTAAGATATGACAGAATAAGGTGATTAATGTCTAATTGTATAAAGCTCAATAAAATTTTAATACTAAATAGTATTTGGTGTTATATCATACAAGTTCTTCTATTATATAAGATAATGCTATCTTATATTTGGACATGCATTGTATTTTTATTTTATTTTTATAAGCAACATGCATTGTATGATAATACGATAAAAAATAACACCCTTTACAAAACACATGTTATCTTTTTTTGGAAGGGACAAAACACATGTTATCTTGAATATACTACATTTACATATGTTTGATATGTTATGCTTATTTTTGTAGAAATAAATTTCCTAAATTTTGGAGAAAAAATCCTGACCTAGGTGTATACTTAATTGAATAAAAAATAAAAAACCAAGTCTGCATATGAAGATTAACAAAGTTCTAATAAAAATATAAATCCCAATATCAGAGACAAATTTAACAAGGTTCTTCAAGAGTATTGAATGCTTATAATTATATGTGTGTAATAATTCTTTTAATAGTAAACAAACTAGGTTTTTATCATTAGGCATAACTAAATAACTAAGTATTAATTTAATTTTCATGTTTGTATTTTTTATACGTATAGTTGATAAAAAAAAATTAATATTATTTTACTTAGGTTAATTGATTAACTTGCATACAACTTTTAAATTAACTTACATTTAAAATATTAAATTTAATTGTAACATAAATATATGAATGTTTATAGGGTCGTAATGGGGAAGTTTTTATTAAGCTAACACATCAAAACCTCATCATGCCCAAGGCTTGAAAGTTATCCATTATTTTAACGTATATGAAAGGCTTCACAGATAAAATTATATACAATACAAGTATTCACATCAAAGAACTAATAAAGTCATAAATAATATATAAGTTTATCTATCATTCCTAATATGGTCTGCCAGACAAACCCTTAGCCTTAAATTTAGGAAACTCGTCCAGAACCAATGAAAATTTATAACTAATAACTATTTCAAATTATTAGTATTTCAACTTGGGAGCTCTATATTATTAGTATTTCAAATTTACCTCAAGAGCTTTTTCAGCATTTGTTTCTGTAATCACTCCTACAGCTGCATTTGCAGCCAGTATCATCAGAATAACCTGTACATTAATGAATTTATTTTTATATCAAAAAACCTGTAAAAGTTATGAAATTAATCCAAGATAATGTTACCAATTTGATAAGCCCAATTTAATAAATAGCACACTTATACTGAAAATTTTAGTACATTCTCTAACTCAGAAACATTATTTTACAAGTCATCTTGCCAAGAAACTCCATAAGTTGCAAAGAAACTCATCAGCTCATAGTCTACAGCTTCTATTAAAAGGATACATCTTTATTATTAAGGTATGAACCAATTCAATAAAATATTCTTTCACCAAACAGAATTGTTCACAAAAATACACAACATATAAGTACAAATAAATCTTACAGAAGGCTCCAAAAATGCCATCAAGCCTGTTTCTCCATTAATTAACGCGAGAATAAATGATATAACTGCAGCTGTAATTAGTATCTTCACAAGCAAATCATTAAATTGTTTCAAAACCAATTTCCAAAATGGGGCTCCTGCACATCAAATTTCACAGGAATCAGTTAGTTATAAGAAGAATGATTGAGTTTATTTCGTGGAACAAATCAACTACAGGACAGCAAAGGTCAGTTGGAAAATATATGAGATGAGGTTCAAACCAGTGGCAC
Organism: Acmispon strigosus; assembly: GCA_030819835.1. Lineage (NCBI taxonomy): Eukaryota > Viridiplantae > Streptophyta > Magnoliopsida > Fabales > Fabaceae > Acmispon > Acmispon strigosus. The sequence continues at coordinate 6,936,176 of JAUAMA010000001.1, forward strand.
AGCAATTAATAGGTTTTTGAATTATCCTGAAGTGCTAATGTTCATTATAATACAGTAAATTTAAACTAATTTCTTTTTCTATAACTTGCACAGACCTTGACTAGCCTGAAATCAACTAACAGTAACATTTCTATTTATTAGGTACAATATCAAACAGTTTTGGTGAAATAGTGTCAGTTGAGATCAAATGTCAATCATATAATTTGCACTTAACAGTTAAAATCAGAGTTACATAACATTACATAATTTTGAAAAATAAAAGTAGAAGCATAAACTCCATATACTTACTTTGATCTCCGGGCAGCACTGTGTAGCAAACGATACCATGCAGTAAGAGAAGGGGAAATAAGTGTTAAGAGGCACAGAAAATAGCATCAAATTATATACTTACATTAAACAGGTGAACAAGATGTAAAAGGAAATTTTCATTACACTTCAGAATGTAACTTTTTAAGGGATTTAAAATACTTTGCTTCAAAATACAGAGCTTGGATATTAAAAAAATTTCTGAATAATTACCAAGGAATTACTTGGCCTAAAATAAGGCATTCGAATTTCCACCTTACTATGTGGAATTTTAAAGTTCACTTTTCCTTTGTCGTAACATATCTATCTCAAACATATTCTCCGTGTTAATCTAGCTCTCTTGTACATCTCAGACTCTGTTCATGGTTGAAACTTGGCTTCTCCATTCTGAATTTGAGCAAGCTCATTGAAAGGGTCGGAATAAAGCACCTCATCCATTCTTCTATGGTGTTCACACTTTGCATTCTCTCCAGAACTCATTTTGCAGTTCTCTTCTTCTATAATTGTGTTTACGTGGGTTTAGACTTTAGAATGCTGAAATCCTATTTACAGCTTCTCTTGATGAGATTGTGAATAAAGCACTTTTTGTATTTGCGGCGGTTCCTAAACCGCCGCAGTTACGAGCGTCGAGAGATGCATTTGCGGCGGTTTTGGCCACACGTTGGAATAACCGCCGCTGGTATATAGCGGCGGTTCAGACACCGCCGCAGTGTTTTACTTAGCTGAGGCGCTGGAATACGTTTTTTTGCGTCGGATTGGAACCGCCGCAAAATGCTTCATTAGAAAAAAAAAAAAAAAAAAACCTAAAAGAATACTGGTTCTTATTATTGGAATATATATCATCTCAAGCAACATAAAATATTTCTTTAAGCTATGATTCTTATCCACACAATAGAAAACCTCCAAAAATATGAAAAGAAATTAGAATAAGCCAAAGGAAGGACAAATTGAAAACAAATTGACTTTCTCATAACACAACATATTGAATAACATTAGGCACAAGCCTCTCATATGTTACCATACAACACTATCAGTAATTCAGTATCATGAACTTAACTTCTAACTTCTAAGTAAGTTAATGGACTATCCAATAGAAACAGAAATTAATAGGTATGCCAGTGAGCAGATTAAGATGAGAAGAACTTTAACAATCCAGTGAACACAGAGGGAGGATCCAGAACTTTTTTGATTTAGAAGCAGCCATGAACCATCTCAAGTATGCCAAATAAACAGTGATCCAGAACAAGGAGCAGAATAACAAAATAACAACTAACAAAAACATGATCAAACCAGGGGTGCATGCATTTAATTGTACTCATATACAATTAATTATGTTCTTATAAGAATAATGGTTGGTATGCAGATTACAGGACCATTCTCTGCCAATTAATTACAGGTTTCCATGAAAAACAAAAATTATTCCCAGCTCTACCAGTTAAAAAATTGATTCAAAGTTAGAACAAAAGAGAATGTATTTAGAGGCTGAATATGTTTGTATTTCTCCTTGTTTTTTTTTCCATCTACACATGTACTTATAGCACGTAAAGTGACTTTTACAATTATTAAAGAGTCACACTAATTTACATAAACACTCCACTAGGCATTAAACATCTCTACTAACATCAATACATTAAACACATATAAAGCAATGGATAACACTGTAACGTCTGATTCCTGGCATGCTGACTAGGATGGAATGCTGACTCCATCTGCACTCATGCACATCGCGTGAGACGAATTTCTTAATGATCTTTATATCGTTCTTGCTAAATTATTTCCTCGCTTTGATCGTCCTTACCATCACTCATTTGAGAATCCAATTTGTACCGTATCAATCACGATAAAACAATCTCACTTGCAAAGATAGACTAAAAGAACCAACCCAACTTTCATGGCCACTTAAAATCAAAACAAGTCCTATTAAATCGGTTAAAATTAGATTATTAAGGGGCCAAGTTCAACGTGTAGAATCACATAGGCCAGGCACGACATGCTGCATGTTAACATTCATCCTGCATCATTATTCACCCTTGGTCCATTCACTTTATTGTTAATTTTCCCTTCTTAAAATCATCAAATACACAAAATGAGAAACCACTGCAACGCAACAAATTTCACAAACAACTCTAGACAAACATGAAACAGAAATCAAAAGAGAGTATAACAACACACAAACATAAAATACGCTACTGTTTCAGAGATGGAAACCAAGAAACACAGATGGGGAGATCATGGGATGACAAAAGAAATTAAACAAAAAAAAGAGAGTCCAATTTACATAAATCATCAGAAGCATTGAAAGATTAGATATCAAGAAAAATAACATAAATCATCAGAAGCATTGAAAGATTAGATATCAAGAAAAATAAAAATAAATATCACATTAGAGTGGGGAAGGAACGGAACAACAAGCAGCATAGCCCCAGAATGGATTAAAGAGCCCAGAAGTGATTTTTACACACAATCATACAACTGAAATAGCATATTCAGAATCACCAACACACACATATAGCATGATAATAGAAAAGAAATAACCAACCAAGAATGAAGAAGAATGAGAAACGCTCTCAACAGCACCGGTTCTGGATTTGAAGGAAACGGCGGCGGCAGAGTGCGAAACGGCGGCGGCACGGCGGCGGACAGCTTCGAACCAGAGAAGAAAGGAGGCGACGGTGAAAGCCCAGAACAGGGGGAGGGAGCGCGCGGTGATGGCACGGCGCCGGACTCTGGAACGGACCAGTGGTGGTGACGTTCTGAACGGTGGCAAGCAGAATCAGGAGCGCGGCGGCTGTGAGGAAAAAGACGAAGCGAGGAGGAGCGGTGGCTTGGGAAGGAAGAGGAAGGAGTAGAGGTGCGGCGGCTAGTGAGGTAGAAGAGAAGCGGTCGAGGTTAAGGGAGAAAAAAAAGGGTGGCTGCGCTGGGTAACGAGGGAAGAACGAGGGTTTCGGTTGAGAGAAGAGGAAGAGAGTGGTCTCAGAGAGAGAAGTAGGGTTGGGGCTGATGAATAGTCTTTCTTCTCTTTTTTCAGAACCCGAGGTGGTAGTGGTTAAATATAGCTAGGGTTTCAATAATTTTCACTTTGATCCCTGAACTTTTCTTCTTTTCACATTTTAGCCCGCGGCCCAACAAGGGTTTTCAAACTGAGTCCCTCTGCCTCTCCTCTCTTTGCTGGGCCGACCAGCCCATTTTCTCACTCTATTTTTTTTATATTTTTGCTGGGCCTTGGCTCAGTTTCTTTTTCTTTTCTTTTTTTTTTCTTTTTTTTGAGAATGACCAAAATAACACCAGATTAAAAAATAACACAATTAATCAAACACACTAAAATAAGCTTGAACAAAAAACTAAACTCATCGAGATAAACTATTTTTTTTTGTATTTTGTATTTTTTGGTATTTTTCTAGATTTTTACCATTTTTAGGGATTTTCACCTTTTTTATGCATTTTTCATGATTTTTACTTTTTTTGGATTTTTATCTAAAAAACTACTAAATTAACAAAAACTAGGGCAAAATTGGGTGTTTACAAATAGAGAATTTGAATTTGAAAAACAAAATAAAAAGAAAAGATTGAGAATTTGAGAAGGAAGTCTTTTTTCAATAACTGCACGTGGTGCCTTATGACACCATTATGTTGTCCTTCCTATGGGTATTCAGTAACTTTTCTAGACTGTGGGCATTTCAAATCATAAATTCAGAAGATGAACAATCGAACCTATTGAGGATAAAATGAAGAATCCAAAATGCAGGGGCAGCAGTGATGGGTGCAGGAGGTGTCACTTCGGGGCAGAGGAGCAGCGGCGTGAAGGACGTAGGCGCGGCGACGTCAAGGGCAGAGGAACGACGCGTCAAGACGCAGGAGCAGGAGTTTCAAGGCGGAAGATGCGACTTCAAGGGCGGAGGCGCGGCAGTGTGAAGGGCGTGGAACAGCGACGTCAAGGGCGGAGGAGCGACAGCGGGTTGTGAGATTTTTTCGTAGGAACGACGTGTCAAGACGCAGGAGCAGCATTTTCAAGGCGGAAGATTCGACTTCAGGGGCGGAGGCGCGGCAGTGTGAAGGGCGTGGAACATCGACGTCAAGGGCGGAGGAGCGACAGCGGGTTGTGGGTTTTTTTCGTATGAGAACTTGATTCAGAGTAGAGAGGGCTTATTTTGATTTTAGAATGACGGATTGTGTGCAATTAGGAATTGTATGAACGGTTTGTGGGGAGGAAACTGTAAGAATGGTTTGGGGGTTTTTTTTGGGGGTTTGAGAAGAGGAAACGGTTTTTGGAGGAGAAAACTGCATTTTGGGTGTGCAGGCAGCAAACGGTTTTTGTAGTGTGTGGGTTTAGGGGGGAAATCAATTTAATGAGAGAGTGACATGTGTCCTAGGGGTTTCTTTTATTATATTGTATATAGATTATCATTATCATAATATACATGATAGTGTTAATAAGAGATATTAATACTATAATGTGCGTTGAAAATTGTTTTTTTTTTAAAAAAAAAATTAGGGTTCTGCACTTCTACTTCACGGTCAGTTAAGCATGAACTTTCATATATATGCAAACTGCAATTTAAATTTGCATTTACCGTTTAAAATAAGAAATCTCAAAAAGATTCCAATTCTGTTTAGGTTTCTATGATGTTTAGCAAATTAATCAAATTTCAATTTCAAAATTTGAATTTGCATTTATAAAAATAATTTAAAATTAATTTTCTATCAATTTTTAGTAACAACGAGATTTTGATATATTTATATCGAAGCGATTCAGACCCGCGTCGCAGCGACTGAAAGTGGCGACGCGGAAGAGGAGGAGCCGGCGGATGGTTCAGGCGGCCCATTTCCGTTAGTCGTGGCTGGCGGATTCCTGTTCGATGGAGATAGGGGAAGGCGATGCGTTTCAGACTTGTGACAAATCTCGGCGTTGTTGCTCTACCATCTTCGTTGACGGCATTGAGGAGGTCGTTGGTTACCATCATATTCACGGTTTGTTTTCTCTTTTTGGTAGGATTCTGAATGTGTTCATTCAACGGAAAAGGAAATTTGGGAGGCAATTTCGGTTTGGTTTTGTTCACTTCTTCTCTAAGAAGCAGGCCTGTTCTGCAATCGATGCTCTGGATGGTCTTAAGGTGGGTGGGGCTTTTCTATCAGTGGCGCCGGCAAGGTTCCCCAGGGATGTTCTGCGGCGCTCGGAGGCACGGTCTTCTCACAGCGAAGGTTTGTTTCGGGTGGTGGTTGATTCGACCAAGGTAAGGTTTCGTGGGGAGGCTGGCGGAGCCATGCGCATTCGCTCGTGGAAGGAGGCTCTTGTGGGGAAGCTCGTTGTATCTGCTTCGGCCATGACACCACCCAACATTTTGCTATTCTCTTTACAATAATTTGGTATATCCCATTGCAGATAGATATGGTGGCACAACACTTGTGTCTAGTTGGTATTATTATGACACGAATAAATTTATAACAAATAATTGTAAGTGCTTAATTTATATCCTTTTTGTCAAATGGCGGCCATGGCGGTATAGCGTGGCGGATTTACGGTGGTCCGCCATGAAAAGTCTATGTCGTGGAGGGATTTGCATGGTGGTCTATGGCGGCCGCCATATGCATGGCGGATCGCGTTGCCATGGTGCCAATGGCGGATTTTTTGTTACCCATGGCGGTTTTTAGGTTCTGGAACGAACAAACCCTAAATGCGTCGTAGTGCTAGAGATGGAGAACATGGAAAATGTTTCAGATACCTTGGCCTGATTCGCCAGATCTGAAACAACATGTGAAGGAAAATATACATATTTTTGGGTTTTGGGTGCCTGGGCGTGTCCGTCAGTGGGAGGTGCCTTGCTGCTCTCTACCTCTTGTGGCTCAGGGGCCTTAAGGCTATTTGGGCATGAGTCCAGAGGAACGTCGACAAGAGTAACCCCTCTATTCATGGATCTCAGCGACGAAAAAGAGAATTTGCAGAAAAAGTAAAGAGAAGGATAAAGCATGAGTTCAGAGGAACGTCGACAGGAGTTACCCCTCTGTTCATGAAGCTCAGCTGGGGTTTAAGTTGAGGGCTATCTAAAGAAAAGGATAAAGCTTGACAAGAAGACGGAGCTTCTGCCGTGGGAGAAAAGAACGAAGAAAAAAGAAACCATGGATTCAGACTGGCTCTGATACCATGTTAAGAACTGAAAAAGGAAGTTCTCGAGCAGCGGAAGGTAAAAGAAGGGTTTGAGGAATCGAAGAAATAGTGTTTGAAATATATTTTCTATCATGAGTAATAACTATTACAAGCTCTGTATATATACAGAGTAGAAATAAATAGACGAGACTGAAATGTAAATGACCGTGCCGGATATCCCGAGGTCAACTGTTACATTGGAAATGTAACCTACAACCTTGGAAACGTAAACTACTAATAAAAAAATAATAAACCTAAGATAAGATAAGATAAGGTCAAATCCTGGCTAATCCGAGATTGCCATTATTACAAGATAACATGCGATACAGCTGGGGAGGACACAGACGACATGTCTGGTCAGACGACAATCTTGGTTTGGGCAGACGATCCGTTCTTCCAGTGTGCAGACGATCCTGATTAGAAAATGGTCAGACGAGCTTTTCATTGTTGATCTTTTCACTTCAATACAAGTCACAGACGATGTCTGTGATTGTTTCTGCACGCATCAACCTCAGACGAGTCTTATTTCTAACAATGCAGATAGCTTCAATACGTGCAATAGGAGTGGATGTTTCAGTGTAGTCAATGCCTTCTTGTTGATTGTAGCCTTGAGACACCAATCTTTCTTTGTTTCTTGTCACCTTCCCGTCTTCATCTACTTTGTTCCTAAAGACCCACTTGGTTCCGATGATGGATTCGCCTTCAGGTCTGGGGACAAGATTCCAGACTTTGCTTCTCTCAAATTGATTAATCTCTTCTTGCATAGCAAGAATCCAGCCTTCGTCTTGTAATGCTTCAGCCACATTCTTTGGTTCTATCTCAGATAAGAATCCACAGTTACCATAATCATGAAATGAAGAGCGAGTTCTTACTTTCTCTGAGATTCTACCAATGACCTGATTTGGAGGATGATCAGGTTTGAATCTCCAGTCTCTTGGAAGAGAGGTTCCACTGGATGTCATGACTTGGTCAGACGATGGAGCGCTAGTTGATGGAGTAGCATCTTTTTTTGTTGATGGTTGATTGAGAGACGATACGGCCTGCTTCGATGGTACACACTCATTGGATGATTGGGCACTGGTAGACGATGGTTCATCGTTTAAGCTTAGATTTTCAAGGTCATCTTCAAGGTTAGTTTGATTTCCACAGTAGTTGACATCATCAAACTTTACATGAATAGATTCCTCAATCATCATCGTTCTCGGATTGTACACACGGTATGCCTTTGAGTGAGGGGAATATCCCGGAAATATTCCTTTGTCAGACTTGGCATCAAAATTTCCAAGATCATCTTTTGTTTTAAGTAGAAAACATGGGCATCTAAAATGATGGAAATATGAAATGTCAGGTTTCTTCCCTTTCCATAGTTCATATGGAGTCTTCTTTAGAATTGGTCGCATGAGAATCCTGTTCTGGATGTAACAGGCAGGGTGAATAGCTTCAGCCCAAAAATACTTTTGCAAAGAATTTTCACTTAGCATTGTTTTGGCCATCTCTTGCAACGACCTGTTCTTCCTTTCTTCTACGCCATTTTGTTGTGGTGTCCTTGGAACTGACAGTTGATGAGAGATGCTGTTATGCTCACAGTAGCTGTTGAACTCATCGTTGACAAATTCTCCACTTCTATCGCTTCGGATAGATGTAATGCAATAGCCCTTCTCATTTTGGACTCTTTTGGAGAGGATGTTAAATGTCTTGAAAGTTTCATCTTTGGAACTTAGGAAATAAACCCAAGTAAATCTCATGTAGTTGTCAACAATGACGAGACAATACCTTTTTCCAGAACAACTAGCTGTTCTAGTAGTTCCAAACAAGTCCATGTGTAAGATCACCAGAGGTCTGCTTGTACTCACAACGCTCTCTGAGGGAAATGAGTTTTTAATTGTTTTCCTTGAAGACATGCTGAGCATGTGACATCATATTTGAAAGATAGTTTTGGCAGACCACGTACTAAGTCATGTTTGACCATCTTTGTAATGGTCTTTAAGGAAGCATGCCCTAGCTTCTCGTGCCAAATCCACTTATCATCCTTTGCTGACAGTAGACACGTTACATTTTGACTTGCAAGGTTTTCCAAGTTCGTCTTATATAGATTCCCTTGTCTTTGAGCTTCAAAGATAACATTGTCATCATCATCCGTGACTCTACACTTTACTTTCTTGAAGGTAACAGTGAGCCCGCCATCACATAATTGACTTATGCTAAGTAGGTTATGTTTTAATCCTTCAACCAAAAGAACCTTTCGTATTACAAGAAGAGGAGCCTTACCTATGTCGCCTTCTTCGACGATGGATCCTTTTTTGTTACCTCCAAAGGTAACTATCCCACCATTCTCCTTAGCATGGATCTTTGGGAACATAGACTTTCTTCCTGTCATATGTCGCGAGCATCCACTATCCAAGTACCATTCTTCTCTCCATCTCTTTTGGAACTGGATAAGATCTTCCCTTTCCCAAAACCTTTTCTTTGCTCTCTTCTTGGCTCATTCTTGGCTTGTTTTCTCTTGAGCCACATCTTTTTGAACCTTCTATGAAAGAGGGCTTCCTCATCGTCTGTAGGGTCAGACAAATCTTCTGCTTCTTCGGATGACTCCTAAACTTTTAGGGCTTGAGAGGGTCTGGATTTAAAAGCTACAGATTTGCTCTTTTTAGCCTCGACATATTCAGCAAGTTCAATCTCATGAACTCTTAAAGATCCCAAAAGATCTTCCGTTCTCAGGGTTGTGAGATCCTTCGCTTCTCGAGTAGCTGTCACCATTGGTTTCCGTTTTGCTGGGAGAAACCTCAGGATCTTGGTTATCTGATCCAGATTGTTGTATGATCTCCCAAGATTTCTCAATCCATTCAGAATGATTTGAAATCTGGAGAACTTGTCGTTGATGGATTCGGTTTCCTTCATCTTGAAGGCTTCATATTGAGCGACTAGCATACTTATTTTGGTCTGCTTGACACTTGAGGTTCCTTCATGGGCCATGTCTAGTGTGTCCCATATTTCTTTGGCAGTGTCTAAACTGTCAATCTTGTCGTGTTCATTCTTGCTCAGGGCACATGTGAGAAACAACCTTGCTTTTGAGTTAAGTTGATTCTAAGTGCGTTGTTCATTTGTCCATTGTGCTTTGGGAATGGCTTCTCCTGCAGCATTTCTGGGAACATAATTTCCTGTCCCAGATTTTGTAGCTTGATGATTATATGAACAGTTGCATATGCTTCTTCCAGTAGGGGTAGTTGGAGCTAGGGGTGGCAATATGGGCTAGGCCTGCTGGGCCGGCCCGTTTGGCCCGCCATTTTTGGCAGGTTAGGTAGGGAATTTCAGCCCAAATAACCACTTGTAACCCACTTTAGAAACCCATTTTTATGGCGGGCTTTGGCGGGTTAAGGCAGGCCGGCCCGCCAGGCCACTTATTTTTTTTTTGCTTTTTTTTATTTAACTAAAGAGAAAAAAATCAAAATTGAAAAAAATCAGTACACTACTATAGACTTCAGTGTGAGGGACGAGGGTTTCCAAAGTGAGGGTTTGAGTTTCTATAGACTTCAGTTCGCTGCTTCGGGCTCTCCTCTCTACTGCACCGACCACCACGCTCTCCTCTCCTCCACCGCGGCGCTCTCCTATCCTCCGCGGCAATCTCGTCTCCTCCACACTTTGTTGGTTCGTCATTTGTGCTTGCTTTTTTTGTGTTAAGAGACAATTATGAGTTGTGGCTTGTGACTTGCGTTATTTGTGTATTTTTGCAACTTGTGAGAATGTAGAACTTTGTTGGTTTATGCTTTCTTCTCATAATTACTTTTTTTTCCCACTACATTAAATTTTGGCGGGCTAGCCCGCCAACCCGCCAACCCGCCAAAATGTGGGTTGGGTTGGGTTGAGACTTTCAACCCATATACCAAATGTGGGCCTGTAAATCAGGTCTCGTCCTTGGACTCGACTGAGGTTTTGATGAAGACAAACACATCACAAAAAGAAGAAAGACTTCAGAAAAGAAAAGGAAGACTTCAAGAAAGAAAGGAAAAAAAAGAAGAAAGACTTCACGAAGACTTCAGAAAAGGAAGGAAGACTTTAAGAAGACTTCAAGAAGACTTCAGAGAAGAAAGACTTCAAGAACCGGCTCAGAACGTCAAGATCAATCATTAAGGTTCTATCTTTAAGTAAGTCTTGTCAACTTAGTGTGCTATGCTTTATTAAGGTTTAATTACATTTGAAGGCTCATGAAAGATCAACTAATTGAGTACAATATGTTCTCACAAGTTAAACTTGGTAGGAACACTCAATTAGGGTTTAAGATGGTTAAATCTGAGTTCTGGACTATCTGTAATCGATTACAGATGTGTGTAATCGATTACAGGATGTGTGTAATCGATTACCACAAGTGTGTAATCGATTACCAAGTTTGAAATTCAAATTCAAACTTCAACGGCATGATGTAATCGATTACACTAACTGCTGTAATCGATTACCAGGTCGACAGATGTGTTATTTCATGAACCATTGTGTCTCAAACCCATTGGGAAAGGTTGTGTTGGTTCATGGACGACCTCTAGTGCCTATATAAAGTCCTTAGACACTCAGAAACATCAATGACTTGGTCCATAACTTTCATATTCATTAAAGTCATCATTCTGAGTTTCGATTCTCTCATTTTCATAAGAACACTCATGATGTTCAACATTTGAGAAACTCAGAATGGAAGAGCCTTCATTGTAATTGCCTGGAGCATACAAACTAAGATCAATCCTTCTTATCTAAAGGATTGAATCATGCATAGAAAAGGCATCTTCTTCTTCTTCCATTTGAATCATGTTGATTCTTTCACCGTAGTTTTCGGTGGTTGTAAAAAGGCCCTTTGAATCAAGTTTGATTCAAAGTCCACCGTGGTAATACGGTGTCATCAGAAAGTGGTTTACTTTCTGAGGCATGATGGGTTCTCTTAGGGTCCTTGGCACAAGCATTCGTTAAGAAGACTTGATCAATCAGAAGTGGGTTGCTTCAGGAAGATTGATAAGATATCTTAGGGTCCTTGGTGCAAGCATTCGTTAAGAGTACTCGATCATGGGAAATCTTCACTGTGGAATTCAGTGGAGTGGTTCTTCAGAAAGTGGTAATCTTTCTGAGGGATCCTAACTTCACCGTGGTTTTCGGTGAAGGGTTGTTTGATTGAAGGCGGGTTAGTCTTCAAGGTCTGAGGGTGGTTTGCCTTCAGGAACTGAAAGTGGTTTGCTTTCAGGGGCTGTTGAAAGTGGTTTACTTTCACAGGATATTGGTAGGAATTCTTGGGGTCCTTGGGTTAGGAACTTGTAAGTAATTTTTATCAATAGTGGAAAAATCCTCAAGGGGTTTCTTTGAGGGACTGGACGTAGCCTTCGGTGGATTGAAGGTGAACCAGGATAAAACTCTCCGTGTCATTTCCTTCATCCTTCATCTTTTACTTTCAAGCAATTACAATATTCCGCTGCAACAACGTTCTTACGTTACAACTCTAATTGCGCTGAAAGTCGTTTGGTACTATTACGCGAAAATCGGGGCAACACTGATTTACCCCCCCTCTCAGGTTGCTATCTGTTCTAACAGGGCCAACCCAACCCGCCCCGCATTTTGGCGGGCTTTTGACGGGCCAGGCCTGGCCCGCCCCGCCAACCCATATTGCCACCCCTAGTTGGAGCCATCAAAGAATGACGGCTTGTTTGTAGCTAAACCTATCTGCATCGCATTTCCTTCCATGGATCGTTTAACTCTGCACTCGTGAAAGTGTTAGATTCTTAGAGCCGTTAAGCTCTGATACCAATTGATAATAATGAAATAACACAAGAAGGGGGGGTTTGAATTGTGTGTCTTTAAAAAGTTGTTTTTCAAACAAATATAAGTTTTAGAAAGGTTTTTCGAAAACTTGCGCAGCAGAAAATAAACAGAGCTAGAGAGTAAAAGCACACAAATAATTTATCCTGGTTCACCCCCGTTAGGGCTACGCCTAGTGAATAGCGTCGTTGACTCTGAAAAGGTGTATCTTGTTGTACGGAGCGTTCAGAGAGTAGGCAGATACGGGGAATATTTCTCTATTAAATATGTCCTTTCTTGATCCTGATGAAAACATTGCTTCATTGAATAGTCAGACGTTGTAAGTCTTCACTGTTTGAATGTTGAGGCAGACGTTCCATCATGAACGTAGTCAGACATTCCTTTTGAGCGTAGCAGACGTTTCTCTTTCTTTTCCTCAGACAATACATTTGAACAGGCTGCTTTAGATTCTTCAAGTGAGAGCAGATGTTCATTCTATAGAATTGATAGATATTTCCTGAAATATAAAACATATAAAGTTTACGAAATCTTTATCTATCGTGATTAAAACTGAGGTAAAATTGTTATTAATCAAAACATGATAAAACGTATAATCGTTTGAACTTAACACTAACCTCCGCGCCTCTTGTTTCTGTTTATTGCAGATTTAAATCAATTTAAAAAAAAAACTTTATGATTTTTTGTACTTTCTTTCTCCAACTTCAATTGCATGGTTTGTCTATGCTTTATCTTGTGACCAGGCTTCTTTTAAGGGCAGCTGTAATTACTGTAAGAAGCCTGGTCACAAGATGGTAGGTTGTTATGCTCTCAAGAAGAAGAATCAGAGGAAAGGTACAATCCTACTTGCTCTAGCTTGCTTTGAAACCAATGTCGTTGACGTTCCTCCCAACTCTTGGTGGGTGGACTCTAGAGCCACTATTCACGTTGTAAATTTTTTGCAGTGGTTCACAAGCCTGAGGGAGCCCACTGATGCTGAGTCCAAGATCTTTATGGGAGCTGGAGCTGGAGCATATGTAGTGAAATAGGAATTGTATCTTTGCCTTTGCCTTCTGGACATGTTTTATGTTTAAAGAATGTTTCTTATGCACCTTCCATGAGGAGGAATTTAATTTCAGTTTCAGCATTGGACAAATGTGGCTACTCTTTTAATTTAGGCAATGGAAAACTAGTTGTTCTTTTCAATTCTGTTCCTGCTGGTTGAGGAGATTTGTGTGACAGGATGTACAAGTTGAATCTGAATGAAATGTCTGTTAATACCGTGGTTGGACATAAACGCAGTGGAATTAATGAGAGCTCTTCTATGTTGTGACATAGACGTCTGGGGCACATTTCAAGACCCCAGATTGAGAGACTTATTAAGGAAGGCATTCTTCCTGACTTAGATTTCTTTGACTTTGATACATGTGTTGCTTGTATCAAAGGAAAACTCATTGCTAAGGTCAGGAACAAAAGTGCAAACAGGTGTGAAGACGTGTTGCAATTGATCCATACTGATATATGTGGACCTATTACACCCACTGCTATGGGTGGATATTGGTACTTCATTACTTTTATTGATAATTTCTTCATATTTGGATGGATTGATCTTCTTCAGGAGAAGTCAGGTTCTTTGGAAGCCTTCAAATCTTTTAAAGCTGCGATTGAGTTGAAAACAGGCAAGAAAATCAAGTGTGTGAGGTCTGACAGAGGAGGTGAGTACTATAGCAGATACGATGAGATTGGGAGAAACCCAGGCCCTTTTGCTAGATTTCTTGAGGAATGCGGGATTAAAGCTCAGTACACCATGCTTGATACTCGTGAGCAAAATGGAGTTGCAGAAAGAAGGAACCGCACGCTTCTAGATATGGTGAGAGGCATGACAAGCCATTCTAGTTTACCAGATTCCCTTTGGGGAGATGCCTTGAGGACTGTTGTGTACATTCTTAACCAAGTACCCAGCAAGTCAGTTTCAAAAACTCCCTATGAGTTGATGTCTAGAAAGAAGCCGAGGTTGAAGCACTTTCATGTATGGGGTTGTAAAGCAGAAGTTAGACCTTATAATCCTCCGTTGAAGAAGCTTGATCCTAAAACAGTTTGTGGTTTCTTTATTGGCTATTGTGTGGGTTCATGAGGTAGCAGATTTTACTGTCCTTCTCACTCCATGAGAGTCATCGAGTCTAATTGTGCTATATTCTTTGAGGATGATTTGGATAGTGGGAGCAATGCACCACGACCAGACACTCTTAGAGAAGATAGCGTTCTTGTTCCCGTTCCACCTGTTTCACTTTCAGGAGATGTGGCACTTCCGATTGTTGAAATTGGTGGCCAAAATGTTCCAGGAGATATTGATGTTGCAGCACCAATGGCGGATGAGTAGGAGCATGATGAAATTGGTGAAGAAGTTCCATTGAGGAGATCTCAAAGAGTTCACTAGCCATCTATTCCAAATGATTTTTTAGTGTACCTTCATGAGCACGAGTTTGATCTTAATGATGTTGATGATCCTACCACCTTTAGAGAAGCTACCTCTTGTTCTCATGCTTTTGATTGGCTTAATGCGCATGAAGAAATAGCTTCCATGTCTCATAACGGTGTTTGGGATCTTGTGGTGCTTCCAATTGGTTGTGTACCAGTTGGGTGCAAATGGATCTTTAAGACCAAACGTGATCCTGATGGTAATGTTGACAGGCATAAACTAGACTAGTTGCAAAAGGCTACAGTCAGAAAGAGGGCATCGATTACAAAGAGACATTCTCACCGGTCTCTACTAAGGATGCTTTTCGAGTTGTGATGGCCTTAGTAGCTCATTTTGATTTGGAGCTTCATCAGATGGATGTTAAAACAACCTTTCTGAATGGAGATTTAGCTGAAGATGTCTATATGGTTCAACCTAACGCCTTTGCTGAAATGGGCAAAGAGCAATTGGTTTGCAGGTTAAAGAAGTCTATTTATGGGCTAAAACAAGCTTTTAGACAATGGTACGTATTTGAAATTTGATCAGGTGGTCACTTCTCTTGGTTTAAAGGAAAATGCCTCATATCAGTGCATTTACTTGAAGACTAGTGGGAGTTATTTCATCATTTTTGTCTTATAATTGTGTTAAACTTTTGACTGAGACAAAACAGATGCTCAGTAGCCACTTTGATATGAAGGACCTTGGTGATGCTTGATGAGTGGATTTTATATGATAATTTTAGGGTCTTTTTAGTCTTTTTATTTTATTATTTTTGAGTCTCATGTAGGTTTTTTATTGTTTTTATGTAGATTTTATATTTATTTTGCATTTTGCATGTAGATCAGATTTTATTTGTTTTTCTACCTTTATTTTATATTTTTAGGAATTTTTATAGGTATTTTATATTTTTAGGAAAAGCTGGTTTAGTTATCATTTTTGTCCAGGGACCGATTTGTAAAGTTTCAGGAAATCAAGGACCTATTTGTGAAAGTTCAAGAGTGGAGGGCTAAAAATGAAGATTGAGAGAGTTAAAGGGCCAAAGTTGAAGTGCTAACAAAGAGAGGATTAAAAGTGGAAAAGAGGAATATGAAGCAACTCTCTTCAAATTAGCACATGGAAAATAAGCTTGAAGGAATTGATGGTAGTGGAGGAGAAGTTTCAGAATTAAACAAGGGCTGAGTAGTGGGTTTTGATGGCATTCAAATCCCACTAACCATGAAGAAGAAGAAAAACTTGAAGTTGAAGAGGCAGTGCCCAGCGCTGCAGCGCTGGGAAGCCAGCGCTCAAGCGCTGGCCCTCGGTCTGGCAGTGGATTTTTAATGCTCCCAGCGCCCAAGCGTTGGGAATTCTAGCGCTGAAGCGTTGGAGGCTGGATTTTTACTATAAATAGGACCCTCCTCTTCACTTGTAAAACACACCTTCATAGAATACAACAAGTATTCTCTCTTTCTCCCTCAAAGATCATTGTTCCTAGGACTTGTGGGAAGCCATACTTGAGCTCCTATCCAGGGTAATTCAATGAATCTTTTAGCCATGCTTGGCTAATTCTTCTTTTAAGTTTTTGGGTTGTTTTAATTTATAATTCATGTTCTAGTTTTATTTTACATTTCTGAATAATATTTTCTATTCATGTTTATTTCTTTGTTCTTCATTAATCTTTATGCGCAAAAGGTTTCATGCTTTCTACTTATTCATAAGGCCATTTGTTAAGTAGTAAGGGAAATAGGAAATAAAAAAGGTTATATGTTTGCATTACTTAAGGCTATAAGGATGTACGTAATCTTGTGTTGGCTCGGACTCCTTCTTCATCTTCTTCTCTAATTAACTAATAACCAATGCTATGGAGTTAGTAATTAGGAAAGGAAGTTCTACATTTCTTAAGGCCATTAGGGTGTAGAAACTTAGGCTATAGCACCATGAATTTGAATTTAAAGTTCAGAAATTTAGTAAGAGTTTTCTAGCATGTTTTATAGATTATGTAAATCAACCCAAGAGCTTAAATTCCTCTCATCTTATTTCTTATCATTTTATGCTATTGTTATATCTTTGTTCTAAACCAACTTCATATTTCTATCTTTTTATTTTTATGCTTAAGTACTAAATTTTATATCAATAAGAACACCTATCCCTTGGGTTCGATAATCTTTTATATTACGCGATAGTAAATTGTACACTTGCAATTTCATTATCAATGCTTCTGTTGTTCTTGGCATCCAAATTTTTGCGTGACAGGTCACGTGGCATTC
The DNA here is from genome assembly GCA_030819835.1 of Acmispon strigosus. Classification (NCBI taxonomy): domain Eukaryota; kingdom Viridiplantae; phylum Streptophyta; class Magnoliopsida; order Fabales; family Fabaceae; genus Acmispon; species Acmispon strigosus. Next base: position 6,953,091 of record JAUAMA010000001.1, read on the forward strand.
TAGGATTATCTCAGAGAGGATATATTGAAAAGCTCTTGAAAAAGTTTAACATGATTACTTGCTCCCCTTGTGCCGCACCTGTTCAAAAAGGTGGTAAACTCTCTAAATCTCAATGTCCTCAAAACGGTGATGATAGAACTACAATGAAGAAGGTCCCATATGCTTCCGTTGTTGGCAGTTTGATGTATGCTCAAGTTTGTACTTGCCCCGATATTGCTTTTGCTGTTAATGCTTTAGGGAGATACTTGAGCGACCCAGGTATGGTTCATTGGAAGACCGTGAAAAAGGTCTTTAGAGATTTTCAGGGAACCAAGATCACATGTTAACCTATAAGAAGTCTGATCAACTTCAGGTTACTGGCTATTCTGATTCTGATTTTGGTGGTTGCCCTGACGACTAGAAGTCTACTTCTGGCTTTATCTTTATGATGGCAGGAGGAGCTAATTCTTGGAAGAGTGTTAAGAAAACACTTACAACTACTTCTACCATGGAAGCATATTATGTTGCTTGTTATGAGGCTACTCGTCAAGCCATGTGGTTGAAGAATTTGATTTCTGGCTTTCACATTGTTGAAAGTATTTCTAGACCACTTGTGATATCTTGCGACTATATTGCTGTTGTTAGTTTCTCTCACAACAACAAAAGGTCTTCTCGATCACAGCATTTTGATATAAAGCTTATGTTTGTTAGAGAGAAAATTAAGGAATTTTAGACTCAGATTGAGCATATTGCTACAAAAAACATGTTAACATATCCACTAACCAAAGGCTTAGCTGTTGGAGTCTTTCAGAATCATGTGACTCATATGGGTTTACTTAAGTCTTTTGATGTATTGAATTAGTGGGAGTCTGAAATTTTATTTTATTATGAGATATGTTTGAAATGACGTCACTTGTATCATATCTCTTTAGCATTTTTTGGATGCTTGGGTCATTTTATGGAATAGTTTTTGGTTTATTAATTGTGCTTTCCATATTCATCATTGTTTGCATAAAATATAAGCTTTTGTTACATATGATTAGTATCCCTATTAGATATGATTTTTCTGTTGAGTAACTTGTGATACAGCTTATATTTCTTTGGCTTACATGCACTTTGCTGTAATTGATATTTTGTTTAATGATACATATATTTTATATGAATTGACCAATGTTAATCCAAGTGGGAGAATGTTGTATTATTTATAATAGGCTTAATAGCCCTTTTGGTCCCTACCTTTCACGATTTGACATTTTTGGTCACTCTTGCAATTTATTAGCACCCAGAGTCCCTTAACCTTTAAAGAAATTGCATTTTTAGTTTACCATCCAATTCTGTTAAAGATTAAACGGAATATTCCTTTTGAAATTAATTAAAAAAATAAAAACTCATCAGCTCTTTGGATTTTCCAGAAAATGCCCCACCTCCTTCATCAAACCTTCTTTTTCCTCTTCTCCCATTATCTCCTCTCTTATCAATCTCCAACCATCAAAACATCACAGCCACCACTTCTTCATAAAAAACACAACTTCCATAAAACAGATCCAGAAAGAGAGAACAACCGAAACCCCCAATTTCAACATCAAACTTATCTCAGCCATGACCAATTCATGCTTCACGAGAAGAGAAGAAGAAATAGAGGACAACAAACTCAAACAATCTGCTCCTCACCACCGCCGCATGACCACCCAGTTCGTCACCAACCGCCACCGCTCCTTGCCACCGTTTCCTTCACTTTCACCTCGTTCCTCCTCCGCTAGACCTCGTTCATCATCTTCATCTCCTTCTTCATCATCTTCATAGACAAAAACTCAGAAAATCCTAAAACCTCACACCTAAAAAAACCCAGAAACATCTTCATCTCCTTCTCCATCATCAAACCCAGAAAATCAAAACATTTTCTTCCCCTTCATCATTTTCCCTCCTTCAACATCTTAAACCAAAGAGAAAGAAGAACCCAACCCCAACCTCATCACCCCAATCATACAACTCAAATCCTTACCACACCCATTTTCCCCAAATCCCTACCAAACCCAGATATTGTAAGGTCGAGAGAGGAAGACCTGGGAGTGGTGGCTACCTCGGCGTAGATATTAGGTCGACGTCATAGTCGGAGAGAGGAGGTGACATGCACAGGCTTCGACGGGATGACCTAGCTCGCGAAGGAGATCGAAATGGCGGTGGATCTGCTTCGTATTCGCCGTTGAACTCCGATCTGGGTTCGAGCGGCGCGCTAACTTCTCCTCCTCTTGTATCTGCTTATGCCGCGCTGCACTAGGAGAAGAAGGAAGGTGAAAAAAGAGGTGTGGCGGTGGAGGCCGATCGAAGGAGGAGTGGTGGCAGCGCTAGGTTTGGAGTGGACAGGAAGGTGGCAGTTGTTTAGAGGAGAAAGGTTTGGGTGGTGGCCGTCGGTTTTCTGGAGGTTCGGTGGTGGTTGAGTGAAGAGGAAGACGAAGATGTGGGTTTTGTTCATTTTTCTAGTTTCATTTTGAGTAAAGAGGGAGGTTTGATTTTGTTCCTTAGTTTACAAGAAGAACAAAGATGGGGTTCTGGTTTTGTTTTCTTTTAATTAAAATTTTAATAAAAACTGTTAAATTTTAGACGGAAGTTAACCCAAAACTAAAAATGCAACTTTTTTAAAGGTTAAGGGACTCTGGGTACTAGTAAATTGCAAGAGGGACCAAAAATGCCAAATTGTGAAAGGTGAGGGACCAAAAGGGCTATTAAACCTTTATAATATTTACAATTAATTCTCTATTTTGGTTATGTGGATTAACATTATTAATTAATTAGAATATATTTTATTTGGTCATTAATATTAATTATATGAATTATTAATTTAATTCTTATGCATGTATTGTGTTAGATGATATGTTAGGCTCTTGTTATCAAGAGTCATATGACGGGTTAAGTCAGTTAACTATGTCTGAGAGGACCCTGGTCTCATCTGATAGTATATAAACTGATTCCCATTAATCAGGTCATCATTCTGCCATACATCAGATAAATAGCAATTTACTCTCTGAATGCTCTATCTGCCCCTTCTCTCATACACTGACAATCTGAGACACCAGTGATCATCAATCTTCCAAGTACACAACTTTTTTACTATAATTATAAAAATTAACATGATGTAATCACTTCAGGTTATTAAAAAATTTAGCAGTCACATCTACGATATGTCAAACAAAGGAGGTTCCAAGTTGAGCCTTAATCCCGCTCTACGACCAAAGCAAAGCATAAGAGACAACAGATTTTGCATTCCCACTATATTTCTTTATTTTTCTTATGTAAAGTTATAAACATCATCATGTATTATTCACATTAAACAATGCTACACTAGTAATTGACTAAGATGGTAAAGTAAAGAATAAACAACCTCAAATTTTGATGCTCTATGTAATACTTGTGTAGAAGCAAATAGCAACCTTTTTTTTTTCCTTTCCTGAAAACAATCTGAATATTCTTCTTTTGAATACTATTAAGGTTAAGATTGATTTTGTTTCAAGCTATGGTCATCAAGCCAAGAAATGATGTCCTCAAAAACTTGAATTATTACTTCATCAGGCTCACCAGCAAGAAGAGCATGGTAGGCATCTTTGTAAAGCTTAAGCTTCTTGTCTGAACAGCTTGCTTTCTCATGCAAGGCTTTGCTCACTGATGGATCAGTCACAGTGTCAGCCTCCCCATGAAGGATTAGCAAAGGTAGAGAGACCTGTAATCACAGCCATTAGATGAGAAGATGAATAAATTTCATTAGGCGGTTATAGTAATATTCATTCCATGGTAAAAAGCGAAATTTCATATTCAATCTCTTTATTCGAGTTAGGTTAAACCTCACTCTATCTCAAAAACTGACTCAATAGTGAGTGTTGCTTGGCTATTTATACGAACTATTTAAGCTATATCTCTAATTTATGTGGGATTTTTCAATTCCCAAAGCTCGACATTTGAAGCGTCTAATTTGTAGGAATGAACATCTGCCGCATAGTCTCCAATTAACGGATATATGATGGGCTTTAGTGTCATCTTAGAATTCGGGTTATGCCAAACTTTGCTTCAAAAAGTAGCTCAAGAGTGAGGGTTGCTCTACCATATATATGAACTATTTTGATCATATTTCTACTCAATGCAGAATTCCTTAACACAATCAATAGTTTATGGTCTAAAAAAAAGAGCAGCTCGGTCCGGGAAGGGGTCCAAAAAATTAATATATACAAAAGAAGTTGAGATAATATCACTTTAAACACCAAAATTAACAGGAAGCCAGGAACAGGACTAGGTAGAGCAGAAGGAACAAGAGAGAGTTTAAAGAGTATGCAATAGAGTGAATCAAGACATTATTTCCTTTCAAACCCCAAAGGCTTGCGTTCTTGAACGAAAACTATTTCTTTTAACTAAGGTACTCAAAAGTAACACTTTCATTCCCAAAAGTCCTCTGCATCTTATGCCTTATCAGTTCAAAAATCCAATTATTCTGACTTAAATTAACATAAATAGAAATCAAATTACTTTATTTTATTATAACAAGAACACTAGTTGATCAAAAACCATTTCTGCAACCTCTTTAAAGAAGGGGTTGGAGCAATTGTCTTTATTTTCAAGAGTGAGCGAGAAAACAATCATAAAAGAGTTCAAGGAGCCACTGAGAGAGTTTGTTCATACGGTTAGAGTTGAGTCTTTTCAAGTCTATTAGGTTTTTTGAGTAGTGTAATAATGATATATTTACATCATTAGTTAGGTTGCAAGCTTAACTAGTTTTACTTTTCTAATTTTCCAAAACAATGTGCTGTCATAATTAGAGCAGAAAACTTTATCTTCTTTTAATGTATTTTATATAAATAGGTTTATCAATATATGAAAATACAAGCTGCTATTTTTTTGGCTTCCATCTTAGACTCTAAAAACCAACAATTGGTATCAAGAACCCCTTGATCTTAAAGAAATGTGAGTGTAAGAGAGAAAACAAGCGAGAACAACTCATACAAATCAGAAAAACAATAACCAAAAGGCTTAAACACATTTTTAATTCCTGCAATGTTAATTTTGTTTTTCTTCTTTAGGAACTTTTTTCTTGTTTTTAGTTCTCCGAAAAATTACATGTGTTGTTTTTGTCCCTGCTAGTTGTTTTTCCATCCATTCAAATTTAGATTTTTACAATTTGGGAATAATCTAAGATGGTTGAACCCGATTTCACAACTTGTAAAGTAGATCTAAGCGCGTGTGAGAGTGTTTTCAGATCTGGATTAGATGGAAAAACAACTAGTAGAGACTAAAAACAGCACATGTAATTTAGAGGATTAAAAACAATTTTTTTCCTAAAGACAAAAAATAAAAATAGCATATTTTGCAGGGACTAAAAATGTATTTAAGGCTAACCAAAAATTAGAATAACGTCCAGCAGCTCTTCCTTGACTCCACCACTAATGTTTGTTGGAGGAAACTATGATTTATGGGCTGTAAAAATGATAACCTATCTAAAAGCTCAAAGTTTGTGCGATGTGGTAGAAAATGGCAGCAACCCAACCCTCTACTGGAGAATCCAACTGCGAATCAAATAAGATTTCACAATGAAGAAGTGGCTAAAGAAGGCAAAACACTTGTCATCATACAAGCAGCTTTACATGATGATGTGTCTATCAAGATTATGAATCTTGAAACAGCAAAAGAAGCTTAGGACAAACTCAAAGAGGAGTTCCAAGGTAGTGAAAGAACAAGGAAGATGAAGGTTTTAAACCTTAGAAAAGAGTTTGAAGCCATCAAAATGAAAGAATTTGAAAACGTGAAGGAGTTTTAAGATAGACTTTCAAAGGTGGTCATACAAATCAGGTTTCTTGGTGAAGAGCTTAATGATCAAAGAGTTGTGGAGACAATTCTGGTGTGTTTTCCAGAAAGGTTTGAGTAAAAAATCTTCTCTTTTCATGAAAATAAAGATTTTTCTGAAATTTCAATTGCAGTGCTTGTGAATGCGTTGCAAGCTGCTGAACAAAGAAGATCTATGAGGACGAAAGAGAAGGATGAAGTTGAAGGTGACTTTGTGGCAAACAATGTAAGACCCTCTATTTTTTATATTTATATTTTTGGTCCCTGAACTATTCTATAGTTCAGTTTTAGTCCCTGCTAGACCTTTGTTCGAATTATTTTTTTGTTGGTATTGTCTTTTGAGATTTGATATGAATGAAATCCTAATAGATTGATTGGTACTTGATTAAAGAATATATTTGCTTGATTTATAACAAAATGAGTTGTGGTTTAGTGGTTGAGACTTAGACATTTGACTGATAAGGCTAGTGTTCGAGTCCTATCTAATGTAGTATTAATTTTCTTTTCCTTCCCTTTATTAATTTCGAATTTTTTAGAGGTTGGAACAAGAATGAATATTCTTTTATGCCCTGATAAATTCTGATTTAATAAAGGAATAAATAAATAAAGTAATCGAACGAATTTCAACGCCGAACAAGACCGGATACGTTCTGTTTTAAAGGAACTTCCAAGAGAAGAATAATTCAGCCTCATTCCCTATTTTCTCTCTAGGGGGGGGGGGGGACGCACCACTCAGCCATGTGGCTGAGCATATTCTCTTGCTCTACCTATTTTCTGTTTCTGTATATTCAAAATTCAAATCTTAGTTAGAGCTGATTTTATTTCTTATTCTTTTCCTTATTAATTTCGAAAATTTAGAGTGGAATGAAGAGAGAATATTCCTTTGTGCTTAGGAATAGTTTTTAAATTTATTGTGAAGAAATAATTAAAAGGATTTAGTAACAGAAATTGTTTTTAACCGAAAACGTGACTAGATACGTTCTGTTAGTGTCGAAGCTCTTAGAGGAAGAAGTTGTTATGATTCTCCCCTTCATTTTCGAAATTAAAGAGTAGAGAAGGAATATTCTCTTATTTTTTTAAGAAGCCTTCTGAATTTAATTACTTGAGATTAATAAAATTAAATAACAAAATATACTTAAACCAGAATCAAGACCCGATTCATTTTCTGTTTTGGAGGAGTAAAAAGAGGAAGAAGTCAGCCTTGTTGTGTGCTAGTGGGGCGTGCTATATGCTGGTTAGAGAGCATATTTCCTTGCCCTCATTCCTTTTTGTTTCCACTCTTTTTGAATTCAAATTTTAAATAAAAGAAAATTAAAAAGAGAATAGATTTTAGTAGAAAATGGTGCTTGAAAATAGGAAAAAGAGTTGAAACATGACCTCCCACTTGACCCTAAATTTCGTGCAACTTATAGGAGGGAGTATTCAGAAGTTATTTTCCACTTCCTCACTCTTAAGCACGTCAAAAACTTTCAGAGAAAACCACTTCCGTTGTTGCTGCTGTCAAGTCTCGTCTGTGCTCTCATATTGCTACCTCTTTCCGTTGCTTCTGTGTTTCCTCTTGGAGAAGGCCTAGGACTCTCTAACACTCTCCTTCTGAGGCTTCCCACTTGTTCTGGGTAAGCTCTTTCCTCTCATTCCATACCAGAGTTTTATCCTTGGCTGTAAGCTCGGTTTTAACCCGAAACTGTTTCTATTCTGGGTTCGAAATTCCTCTCCAAAGCCAGAGCTTGAGCACGAAATTCTCTTCACTTCTGAGACAAGGACGGACGTTGGAGTGTCGAGGTCGAGCACGAAATTCTACACTCAATTCTGGGGTCTTACTTGAGGTTGGGCTTGAAGTGGATGTAAAATAATCAAAGGTAAGGGTAACTCGGTCTTAGTGTCTCGAGTCACGCATGCTTTATATTGAATTTCTTGTGTTTGATATCTTTTCATGCCTTGAATGATGTGATTGAACTTGGCTTTTAATAATTATATGATTGTTATTTGCTGCTGTACATGTTATAATCGAAACATGATGATTATAAAGGATGAGGATTTGAAGTTGATACTGATATAACACGTTGTTATTGGAATTGATTTGAGATGATATGTAAGCATGTGCTATTATATGACAATGTTTAATGAACGGTTGGTTTGCTTGTTGAATTATTTATTGAGATTATTATGGACTGTTGGTTCATGTATTTTGAGGATTATATTGTCATAAGCATATGCATTACTAGGTATTTTAGTATGATGTGACGGTAATTTGTCCCGTGGGATCATCCGGAGGGTTTGATGTGGCGGATATTCGTCCCGCGTGATCTTCCCTACAAGGGCAATGTGGTGGATACTCGTCCCACGTGATTGTCCTGCTCCGCTGGAGCAAAACTTGGCCATAGCTATGCATATAGTTACCCTAGGAATAATTGCATTGAATTGGGTGTTAATGATAGTCTTATAAGATATTATTCCTGTTATAAGTTGTGTATGTTCTATTTGTTGTAAATTATCACTTGTCTATTTTCAATATTATTTTGTTTTATGAGTTAACCCTTTCTGTTTGCTATTTGTTGTTTGGGCGCTTAACGCTAGAGACTGACAGGACGAGGAGTTTCATCTCTTAAAGAGCATTATGGAATCAGAGTGCGCAGCGGAAGCGTTGTGGAAATCTGAAAAAGATTATTATTGCTTGGAGGACTTCAGTTGTTTATTTTTTTTTTGAGTCTGTTTAACGTTGTCGTATTATTATTCATTTCCGCTTCCGCGTAGTTATTATTATTCTATGGGATTATTATCATGTTAAATAATAATTATTGAGCGACGAAAATTCTCTTTAAAAAAAAGAGTTACTTTGAGAGAGGTTTATTAATTTCCGCTTATTCACTATGTGACCCTCAATCCAAAATTGGGGCGTTACAAAAATGTTCTCAAGCAGATTCTGAATTGCTTTGCAAAATTCCCATGTTCTGTAATGTTCTTAAAAATGTTCTAAAGTGGTTACTGCATTCATTATGATTCTTCATCCTTATACTAATCTGTTAGGTCTAGATATTGGATTGTCTAACTATTTTTTGCAGGACTAAGAACGTTTCAGGAGGAGGTGACTCCGAGAGGCCGACAAAGGCCGGAAGCTCCTCTTATGTTGACAGGAATCATATTATTTCAGCAGAGGCCCAAAACCTCTACCAAAAGCTGAAAACTGGCGTATCACTCCCAAGAGAGAGGTGGTATTGGACATCAGCATTCCACCAAAGGAATCAGATACTGATGAGGAGGATGATCTAGAAAAGATTAACAGGCAGATGATGGAGAAAATAATTAGAGATCTCCATCATCAGCACCGGCAGAACAAAGATTGTTACATAGCTATGAGCACTATTTACACTAGCATCCACAGTATTTGGGGATCCCAGCCTGGGTTTGTTGGACCCACTCCTGCAGATTTCACAAAACAAAATGCATGGCCTGGGCACAGGCCATCTTTCAGTCAGGGGGAGGGAAGTACCAGAGCTGGAGCATCCAACAACCAAGCTCAGATGGATATTGATGATGCTAATTTGGATGGAGCATCCAGCAAACGAGCTCATATGGATATTGATGAGGACGATGACTTCTAATTTTCCATTTCTACATTACTGAGTGATTTATTTCAACTTTTTGTTGAACTTTTAACTGTTTAACTGATAATCTTTGTTGGATATTTTGATATCTTGGTTATTTTACTAAATAGTGCTGGGTTACGCACGTTGGTTTATATTTTTGTTATATATTAACTCTCTAGTATAATATAGTAGTATAGTATAGTATAGCACTTTTTACCTAAATGCTTAATTGCTTACATGATCCAATTCTTTTTTATGAGCATAGGCAATGAAAAACCAAAACATTGCATGATTTTTGTGTTTTGTGAAAAGCATGATTCTCAAGTTTTGTAAATTGCATTCACATGTGTTTCCAAACAGAAATTCATACACTTTCATGTGAAATCATAAGTTTTGCACTTGAAACATGTTGTGATCATAAAGGAATTTCCAAAGCCAAACCAAGTGAGGGAGTGTTTTCCAAACATAATTAGCTAAGAGATTCACCGTTGTTTTTGTATAAACTGATTTTGTTTGAGTCTCTATTTTGTTGTAAACTGCATGGAAATGAAAGGACACGACCAAGGCATTCTATTCATTAGAAGATGCACCCAATTTGACCAAAAAGCTTACCTTCATTAGGATGTATCTTTTTTAACCCCTTTGAGCTTAAAATTTGAAAATTTTCTTCTTGATATAACCTTCAGACCAAAAAGAAACAGTGACCTACCCAAAGCTTAAATAGGTCAAGAGAGCTTTCATGATTATGGTTATATACAAGTTGGGGGGAAATGCGTTGTTCTATGCTTATATTGAAAAATCTCTTCATCAATCTCTTTAAAATTTTAAAATTTGAAAAGATCATCTGACCAAAGAAAAGAGCAAAAAGAAAGAAAATAAAAAACGAAAAGCAAAGAAGAAAGGAAGAGAAAAAGAAGTAAGAAGAAGAAAAAGAGATTGTTGGTTTTAATGAAAAGAAAAAGGAAAATGAATTGAATGGGGAATTGGGAAAGTTAAGAGAAATGAATTTCTTGAAATTATATGATTGCTCTCTTAGCTTGTTTAACTTCTTTGTTTATCTGGGAAAACCATAATTCTTTGAAGCCAAGCCCAATTACAACCCTTAAAAGTCCTTAGTGATCCGTGATTAACCATGCAGGAATAACGATGCAGAGACAGGTAACAAAGTCGAGTTTTATTATTCAATGGTTGATTGAGTGATTGAGTGAAACACTAACCCTTGTCAAAAGCTTAAACTGCAAATTTGCTTCTAGATTGGAAATTTCTTTTTGATAAAAAAGAAAAGTGAACTGTGTATTGCTTATGATATCATGATGAATTTGTATGCAATTCCTGTTAAGAACATGTTGTTTGCGCAATGAACAAATGCTTGATTTGAATGTAATTTGCAATCATGCAGGATTTTGAGCTGTTTTTGAAACTGGATTTTCATTATCTATACTCATGTATAACCGTCTGTTTATTTACCTTTGAATCTTTACCTTTTGTTTCAGGGCAAACAAAGTGCTAAGTTGGGGGGCGTTAATAAGTGTCAAATTTACGTATATTTGGATATCCTTTTAGACACTTATTTGATTTATATGCTTGAATTATTGATCATTTGAAACTTCAAAGTCCTTAATTCAGTAAAAACTAAATTTTAGCATATAGATAGTGTAAATATTAGTTTTTCTATGTATTTAACTTGGAAGTTTGATGCAAAGAAGAAATTCACAAAGAATCCAAGTTTTAGGTGAAAAATAGACCCTCGTCTGAGTTCGTGGTGATCACCTGGCTTCATAGATCGTCTGACTCCATGATTGTCTGGCCTCATGAAAGATCGTCTGAGGTCTCGTCTGACTCCATGAAACACAAATCTGGCAGAATCCCAACGCTCATGCGTTGGAACTCAACGCTCATGCATTGGCTCAAAGGTAGACGAGGATCATTTGACAAGAGGCGGTGTAAGAAACTTAACGATGACGAAAAACAGAGCAGCTGATTCAGCAACCAACAAAGGCAGTTTGACTAAGCAGCCACTGTTTAGCAAGTTGGCAAAGGCGGCTGAAGAAAACTTACCAATGAAGTTTTCCGCCATGAACAACACCTTAAACCTGCTCTGTTTTTTCCTATAAAAAGAGACCTTCATTTAGAACACAAGGAGTTGGATTTTGAGTAGAATAATAGAGTTGGATTTTTTAAGAATTACTTCTAAAACAGAGGTAGAGCACGAGCTAGTGAAGGATTCTAGTGAAGAGGAAGTAAGCCGGGAGAGAGAAAGGAAGTTCTGTGCATCGGTACGTCACCGTAACGTGGGAACGCGTCGCCATTGTCGCCAAGCCTCCAGAATCCAATATTTCTTCTTGTAATCTTGTAGCATCCATGGAAATGGATTGCTAAACCTCTCTTGTTGGGATTAGTTGTAACCTTTTAACCGTTGTTATGTATTCTTATTGATATTCATACATGTCAATCTTTTTATGCTTTGATTCATTGATTTACCGTTTGTCTAATGCTTGTTTTGGATTGATAAACTAGAACATGATTATAGATTTGATAGGATGGTGGGAATTGCCTATTTAAATCTGAACTCAGTAATATCATCTAATGACTCGAAGGCCTAGGGATGGGGTTAGATCATTAGTCCATTTAAACATCTAAGTCTAATGCTTCTCGCTTTATTAATCGATCAAGGGATTGGGGATTAATTCAGTTGAGTTGATAATCTTCTACGCCGGGGGACTGGGTAGTAAGATATGAAATGATGGGAGGAATCAAGTGCATAGTCAATGCAACATCCATGTCTAATGCGGGGTTAATTTAGTAGGATGAGAATCTTTGCATTGGGGGACCTTGTGAACGATAAACACTGATGTTAAACAAGGTTTTTGTATGAATTCATAGAATGCATGAAGGTTAATCGGTGAAAGCTAATCCCAAAAGTTTCCTTAACTTGCTTCTAAATCTGTTTACCGCTTTGTTTATTTATTTATGTTTCTTAGTTTAAACAACATCCAATCTATCATTTTATCCACTGTTTAATTAATTATATTAAAGAACAGCTTTTGTCCGCAATTCTCCGTGGTTCGACAAAAACTCGTTGCTATACTACATTCAAATCTTGAAAGAGATTTAAATATAGTTAAGTGACAACATTATAAAATCTTTTGGTGAATGGTTTTTAATACGTAAAAATCCTTTCAACATTTACTCCTGCTCGTGATTCTTCTCCCAATGCGACGATGTTGGAGTCCGAAGTTGAACCTAAGGAGGAATTTAAGGAGGAGACCATTCATGAGTTAGTGGAGCACATAATGGGGGAGAGGATGGCTGCATTGAGGACTGATTTACGGCGTTACGTCAGCTCTAAGATTCTTGCTAAGGAGGGTGCACTCCGGACAACACTAGTTTCTTAGCTTGGCTAGTTTTTAACTTGATGTTTCATTTTCTCATTTTCGTAAGTTTTGAATAAATGCTCTATTGTGTTCCTTGTGTGGTGGCACAATGAGTGAGACTTTATTTCTTATCTTTAATCCTTGATATTATCCTATACGGTGGGTTGGGTTAATTAAGTATATTCATTTTTCTGTTTGACGTATGGTTTCAAAAAAAAGGGACTTGTTTTCTAAGTGTTTTGGTCGTGAGTTACTAGTGGTCTAGTGTGACCACTGAGAAATTGGATGTTACACAATCCAAACTTGCACCGTCATTCATTTTGACCACTGTGTTAAGGGGACATGCTGCCTAGCCACCACATATTTAGGAAGGCTATCGATATATAGAGTTGTCACCTTGGTTGCACAAACCATCGACCCTAATACTCCTTGTTGGGGAAACAAAGGGAACCTAAATTTAAGCAGAAGAGCTTGCACCAATTGACCAACACTGAAAACTACCAAAAGAACCAAACAACACATCTTTACCAAAATCTTAAGGAATTGGATTTGAGTTACAACTCTTATATTTGTAAGAAAAAATTAATCTAAATTAAACATGTAAATCATAAAGCTACATATTTAGATCAACTAATAACGTAAGGGAAATGGATGATGTTACATACCTCCAACCATTGCGAGAATTGACGACATAGAACTGTTGTCTTATTTTCTTTCCAATCGCTTGTTTGTTTTTTGAAGAGAGGAGCAGACTTAGTGACCCAAAACAGAGAGCATATGCTTTTACATATGGAATTTGGCCCATCACAAAATTCAAAAGCTCTAAGCAAAAGCATGATGAAGTGGGTACCTTAATTCCCTCACATTTAGTGGATTAGCAGGTTGAACATAACCTATAAATATACCACATTCAAAAACATATTTTTATTATCTAATGCCTAAATAAAAATAGTCAGTTATGAGAAAATAAAATCTACCACTCTCCCACTTGGTCAATTTAACCCATCAACAATCATAATACGAAGTAAAATATATGAATCATGGCGATAGGTCCTCAAGTATCAAGCATTATCTTCCATCTATCACAATATAACAAGTCACAACCATGTGCACAAAATATATGACAAAACATCAAATCGAATAAGAGTTTCATTGAGGATGATAATATAGTTAGACAACATAGAAGGTGCTAATACCACATAATATCTTCCAACTCACAAAGTCTCAAACAATATACAAATGATTAAGTTGATAACAATGACAAATTTGAAGGTCTTTGGACAGGACGAGTGCCCCACGACAGTTAGAGGGTGACCTACATCGGCGAAGGGCGGCTTAGGACGACGACCCAGGGGTACATTTGTAATACATAGGGGGGGTAAACTTTGTAACTTATTGGGTCTGATCTTTGAGGCCCATAAGGCTTAGTCTGAATTAAATGTCATTTATGGCTTTCCTCCCTATAAATAGCCAAGGGAGGCTCATGTAAAAGGGTTCACAATTTTCTCTAATAAGATAATAGCCTTACTTCTCTCATATACTGTCTCATTCCGAGAACATTTGGCACTGCCTATGGGGAAAAGGTAAACTAAACCCCACGTTCACGAGAAGAGAGGCTATGTCAGGCAACACAAGAAGAGGGCAAGGCCGTGGGTGGGGAGGACGGACAGCGGCGGAACCACTTTCACCGCCTTCATTTCCACCACGGAGTCCAAACCCTAATCTCGAGCAGCCGCATATGGCAACAACGGGCAATGGTGTGCTAAACCCGACTCCCTTCAACATTTCTCTTGCTTAATGGAATAGGGTGTGTGGCGCTCTGGACTTCGTGCAGCAACAAAATCAACACTTGCAGGCTCAACTGGAGTACTTTCGTTAGCAGAAAGATCCAGGGATGGAGAGTCTTAAGGAGGCTGAAAATGTGGTGGAGTTTTAGCCTTTTTCGGCCGCCATCCAGGCGATTCCCATACCAGATGCTGTGAAGCATCTCTTGTTGGATACTTAATCGGGCGAGATTTATCCCAAAGAACACTTGCAGTCATTCATCACTAAAATGGTGACCAGTCAGGCGTCTGATGCAGTAAGGTGTAGGTTGTTTCCCTCTACGTTGAAGGGAGCAGCGTTGGCGTGGTTTTTGAAATTACCTTCGTATTCCATAAACAGTTTTACTGAATTTTCAAACAAATTTCTCTCACACTTTGAGGCGAGCAGGACGCAAAGGGTGACTACTGCGGCTTTGTTTAATATTAGGCAGGGCGTGACGGAAACTCTAAAATAGTACATGGCAAGGTTTAATGCCACTTTGGTGCGTATTGAGGATCCGCCTCAAGAGACTTGTGTGAACGCCTTCAAACAAGGCCTGCGGGCGGGAACACTGAACAATAAACTAAGAAGGCGTCCGCCACGGGACATGGCCGACCTACGGGCGCGAGTTTAAGACTTCATACTGGAAGAGGAAGATGACGAGAAGAAATGCAGGCGAGATACGTTGGACGTGCCTCCAAGACAAGAGGTGCGAGGGCGGCACGTAGATCTGTCTTCCCGAGACCTGCCTAAGGTAAATCGTGGTAACCTTACCAGACAGCAGCTTTCGCCAATCAAGAGCGGAGAAATCATCAGGCTCGCCCGGAATTGGGAAGGCGAGGCTCGCCTCAGCAACAGGCTCCGCCTCCACCACAGGCACCCCATTACTCCCTGGTGATGAGTCGAGCAACTATACCATTAACAGCGGGGCTCTCCAAAATATTGGCGGACAATAAGGAGATCAATCTCATAGCACGTCCATATCCTCCTCGACGGCCGCCTACCAATGTGGACACCAGGCGTTGGTGCGACTACCACGATATTTTGGGTCACGACACAAACGACTGTGTCACTTTACAGAGAGAGGTGGAGCGGTTGGTAAGGGAAGGATACTTGGGCCAGTATGTTAGACAAGCGCCCACACAACATGTTGGCTACCAAGGGCGAGTCAACAAAGATAATGATTTAGAAGATCCAGATGACATAGCACCAATGGGCGACCCTGTGGGAACTGTCAACTGTATTTCAGGGGGCTTCCATGATGAAACAATGGCGAGACATAAGAAGTATGTTCGTGAGGCACACGCCACGGTGCACTCCATCCACGAGGAAGAGTTTGGCTTTGACCATCCAGGCATTGTGTTCACTAGCAGAGATTTTAAATGAGTATTTCCACATAAGAGTGACCCCATTGTGGTTCAGCTGAGAATAAACAACTACGATGTAAGGCGTGTAGTTCTTGATCAAGGAGGCTCAGCTGACATAATATATGCCGATGTGTATGAGAAGATGGGTTTGAAAGAGGAAGCGTTGTTGCTGTAGATTGGAACCCTCATAGGATTTACTGGCAAGCATGTGGTCCCAAGAGGTTGCGTGGAAGTAAAGACCATCTTTGGGTCTGAAGGATCAACCAAGGCAGTCACAGTTAAGTATATTGTGCTCGCCTGCAAGTCACCCTATAATGTTCTAATAGGACGTGATACTCTCAATAAGGTATGTGCGGTCATATCTACCAAGCATTTTAAAGTAAAGTACCCATTAGCCAATGGGCGGATTGGAACGCTGGAAGTTGATCAAATCAAGGCATGTGAGTGTTGTAGCGAGAGCGTTGCCAGTTATGGGAAAAAGAACGCTAAAGTTTGACACCGGTGTTATGAAATTAGTGAAGGTGGTGCACTTGACCCATGAATTGAGGTACCAAGGGCCCGCCCAAGGCCTATTGAAGAGACAAAGATGATAAAGGTAGGAGAAAGGATGTTGAAGGTAGGAACGTAGTTATCCCCTACCCAAGATGACCACTTAACACACCTATTGGCGGATAACTTGGACTTATTCGCTTGGACACTCAAAGACGTTCCCGGTATTAGTCCAAACGTGATTTGTCATAAGCTGGCGATTAGGGCGGATGCTAAGCCGGTCGCCAGGTCAGAAAAAAAATGGGGGAGGAGGGGAACAAGGCGGTCAAGGTGGAAACCACTAAGCTGCTGGAAGCAAACTTCATCAGAGAAGTCAAATACCCAACTCGGTTGGCGAACACGGTACTTGTAAAAAAGGTGAATGGAAAGTGGCGTATGTGCACTGATTACACTGATCTGAACAAGGCGTGCCCTAAAGATGCATATCCCTTGCCAAACGTTGACAAGTTGGTGGATGGAGCGTTAGGAAATGAGGTTCTTATCTTGATGGATGCTTTCTCGGGCTACAACCAAATATGTATTCACCCTCAAGATGAGGAAAAAACTGCATTTATGACTCTGAAA
Organism: Acmispon strigosus; assembly: GCA_030819835.1. NCBI lineage: Eukaryota > Viridiplantae > Streptophyta > Magnoliopsida > Fabales > Fabaceae > Acmispon > Acmispon strigosus. The sequence goes on from JAUAMA010000001.1 coordinate 6,970,137, forward strand.
GTTAACTATTGTTACAAAACCATGCCATTCGGACTCAAGAACGCGGGGGAGACTTATCAGCGCTTGATTGAAAAAGTATTTGAGGATTAGGTAGGCAGGAATATGCAGGTGCACGTGGATGATATGATTGTTACATTCGTAAAGACGGAGGGCCATTTGGCGGATTTGGGTGAAGCCTTTGGGCGAGTAAGACACTACAACATGCGTCTAAATCCTGAGAAGTGCTCTTTTGGGATCTTGGGTGGAAAGTTTTTGGGCTTCATGGTGACGGTCATGGGCATTGAAATTAATCTTGATAAGTACAGGGCGATCCTGGAAACTTTTAGCCCATCCACGATTAAGGAGGTGCAACGTTTAGCAGGAAAGGTTGCTTCCCTGGCTCGTTTCTTACCACACGAGGGTGAAAAGGCGGCCCCATTTTTCAAATGCTTGAAAAAGAGTTCCAAGTTCGAGTGGATGCCCGAATGTAAAGAAGCATTCAGACAGTTAAAGCAGTTTCTATACAAGCCCCCAATTCTACAAAAGCTAGTGGCGGGCGAGCCACTCTTACTCTAATTTGCCATAATAGATCACGCCCTGGGGTCAGTAATCACACAGGAAATTGGAGGTGAGCTGCGTATCATCTACTTTGTAAGTCATACATTGCAGGGTGCAGAAAAGAGATACCAGAGGATTGAGAAAGCAGCTTTGGCGGTCTTGGTCACAGCTCATCACTTGCGGGCTTACTTTCAGAGTTTTCAGGAGAAGGTTAAAACGGATCTACCACTAAAGCAGGTTTTGCAGAAACCTGATCTTTCAGGGCGACTAGTGGGCTAGTCTGTTGAATTATCAGAGTATAGTTTGATCTACGAGGGGCGAGGAAAGGTCTCGCCCCAAAGGCTAGCAGAGTTTGTAGCAGAACCAACTATGGCGGGCGAGGAGCCAAGATCAAACATTTGAAATTCAAATTGAACAGTCCTTGAGATTTGATTTTAAGGTTAGCAATAACCAGGCCGAGTATGAGGCATTGCTGGCGGGCTTGGTTCTGGACAAGGAGTTAAAATTTGAGACATTGGAGATCTGGAGTGATTCACTTTTGGTCACCAATCAGATAAAGGGCGTTTATCAAGTCAAAGATCCGTTATGTGAGAAATATCTGAGTCGAGCACAGGACCTGATGAAGGGAATTCAGAGTGTGGGGATAATTTATGTACCCCGAGAACAAAACCAGCGGGCTGATCTGCTCGCCAAGCTAGCAAGTACTAGGCGACCAGGAAATTACCGGTCCGTCATTCACGAAATAATCCATACTCCAAGTATAGAGAGGGTGGAGCAAGTATGAGCTGTAGTTCAGGGCGACACTTGGATGTCCCCTATAATTTTTGACAGAAGCCTCCACGGGCGCGTCTGGCATCACAGCAGATAGAAGGCGGGCTGCCAGTTACTACACAATGATACAGGGTGAGCTATACAGGCGAGGCTTCTCAGCGCCTTTACTATAGTGTGTCTCTGAGTACTAGGCTCAAGAATTAATGAAAGAGGTTCACGAAGGGGCATGTGCCAGCCATATTGGAGGCAGATCTTTGGGCGCGAAGATCCTAAGGGCTGGATTTGACTGGCCAACCTTAAGGAAGGATTGTTAAATTTACGTGAAGAAATGTGATAAGTGTCAGGTGTTTGCGGACTTGCATAGGGTACCTCCAGAGCTAATGGCGACCATATCCTCACCATGGCCATTCGCCCTCTCGGGGTTTGATCTGGTTGGACCATTTCCCTCTTCCAAATCACAAATCAAATATATCCTAGTGGCGGTGGATTACTTCATGAAATGGATAGAGGCAGAGCCACTCGCCTCTATTACTTCATAAAAAATAAAATAAAAATTATATTTTCAAAGACTTATTTGCAGGTTTGGCGTGCCCCAAGCAATCATCTCAGACAATGGAACTCAGTTCTCAAGCAGGGCAACCAAGGAATTCTGTGAGGAGTGGGGAATCCAGACTAGATTTACTTCAGTAGAGCATCCTCAAACAAACGGCCAAGCAAAGGCCGCCAACAAAGTAATTCTGGCAGGGCTAAAGAGACGTCTCGACGAGGCAAAGGGGCGATGTCTAGGAGAATTGCCTATAGTTCTATGGTCATACAACACTACTCCCCAGTCAACCACAGGAGAAACGCCATTCAAGCTCACTTATGGAACGGACGCCATATTGCCAGTAGAGATAAAGAATAAGGTGTGGCGAGCGGTTGCAACTGACCCGGAACATAATGAGAGTAATTTGTTGGTGAGTCTGGACTTAGCTCCCGAAGTAAGGGAGGAGGCTCACCTCCGAGGAGTCGCCATGAAGCAACGAGTGTCTCGAAGATATGACACACGAGTCGTCCCATGAGCAATGTGAGTGGGCGACCTTGTACTTCGAAGGCGAACAAGTGCTGCTGATGTCAACAAGCTGACACCAAATTGGGAAGGGCCATTTAAAATTACTGAATCTTTGGGCAATGGAGCTTATCACTTGTCAAATTTATTTGGAAGTCGAATCCCAAGATCCTGGAACGCCTCCCATTTGAGACATTGTTATAGTTAAATATGTACTACGCAAGGCGCACTCCTTTCTTTTTATGAAGAAATTCTAAAGAGGCGACCCTTGCGGCAACATTTGTTTGCCTCACATGTCAATATTATGCAAATTGGCACAAATGTGGGAGCGCCCGAATAAAGGTCCAGTGGCGACCTAGTTCAATTCAATAAAGATACAATTTGAGATTATTAAGGGTTTTAAGATAACACAAGGCCCAGTGGCGGTCGAAATTCCAATTTTAATACTAAAGAGATATGGTCCAGTGGCGACCTAAGAAATTACTATGCGCGACCCTTGTGTAGTACGGCGAAGAAAGCCCAGCCTTGATCGAATTAAATCGATCTAATCTATTGAGCCAAGCCTTGGGCAACCCTAGTGGCCACTGGGATCCGAGCCAAAAGTCTCACTGAGCAGCAGCCTCGCCATGCGAGCCAAAGCCTTGATCGAATTAAATCAAGCCAAAGTCTCACCGGAAAAAGGTAGAGCAAAAGCCCCGCCCAGGCGGGCCAAAGCCTCATAACAGACAAATAGCACAAACATAGGGCATGTGGGTCATTACGTGACTCATAAAAATCTAGCCGTGGCTGCCCTAGCTGCGTAAGACCAAGCCACATAAAGCCTCATTAGAAGAGCCATGCAAGTACGACTTGTTACGCGAGCGGAAACCATGCGTGTAAAGTTTAAACGCTCCAGTGGCGGCCTAGAATACTACTTTTATCAAAACGGTCCAGCGGGGGCCTAGAATACTACTTTTATCAAAACGGTCCAGTGGCGGCCTAGAATACTACTTTTATCAAAACAGCCCACTGGCGGCTTAAAGTATCACATCTTTCAAAGTACGCCCAGGGGCGATCTTTATTATTTTTTCTTTTAAAACTTAAGCTTTGGAAGCAATCCTTACTTTTTACTGCCCTAGGTCGACAATCTATTAACTTTATCCCTTTCAAAACAATGGCCCAGAGGCGCCCTCAAACTTTACTAATTTCGACTTTTTATCACGACTTAAGTGGCGACTCAAAATATGATTTCTTTTAACATAAGCTTAGAAGTGCTTTCAAATCATATTTCGTCACATAAATTATTCCTTTCAAGGCATGTGTACAGTGGCGATCTAAAGCATAGTTTTTAAAACTTCCTATAGTTTACCAAGAGAATACAAAATTTGCCAGTTGTTATAAATAAAGGCACATACAATATGGATTGACAAAACAAAATATTTATTGAGATTAGCGAAGTACAGGTTACAAAAATTAAATCGCCCAGAACGGCGGTTAGTAGCAACAATGAAAGAAAAGAAGTACAAGAGGCATTATCATCAAAGCTCTTCAGGCGTTGTCTTCAGCATCATCGACTTCATCTTCAACCTCGTCCTCAGAAGCTTCGCCCACCATCCCATTGGCGGTCACTTCCTTAAACTTGCCCATTTGAGAGAGGTCCATTTCAGGATAGAGACACTGTGCTTGCGCCTTGGCAAGATTGAAGCCTACAATAAATTGTTTGGCGCTCTCAAAATTGAAATCCTTGTCAAGGGCGGATAGCTTGGTAATTGCAGTGGCAGCCTTTGCCTTGGCTTCAACAGCGGTGGCCTCAGATTTCTCGGCCTTCGCCAGGGCGCGGTCCGCCTCGGTCTTCTGCTCAAACATGGCAGTTGTGAAGGTCGCCTCTAGACTTTTCTTTTTGGTTTCAAATTCTTCCTCTAATGATGCCTTCTGGGTAGCCAGAGCCTCGGATAATTTCTTTTCAAAGGTGGCTTTTTCAGACCGCAGAGACTCCAACTCGCCCTTCATATCACCAAGCTGGCGAGGACAAATAGTGGCGGCGGTAAGCTTATCTGCCAAATCCTTGTTTTCAGCCATTAAAGATTTGACCCGCTTGGATCGTCGGGCGATGAGCTTCAGTGATTCTTGATACTTCCATGTTAAGATAGCACCAAAAATGGCGGAAGCAAAGCAATCTTTCACGACTTCATTGCCAAGAAGAAGGGAATTGTTACTCACGGGGTCCGCATGATAGGCTTCCAAAGAAAGGTTACCCTCCCCGTAGTGAAGGGCGTCCAACTCCAAGGCAAACTCCTCTTCGCCCTCTTCAGCATTATTGACACCTTCTTCCAGTGTTGGTCCTTCATTGAAAACTCTCGATGGGCGACTGGAAGAGGACTTCTTCCGTTTCTAAGACCGCTTCGCCTTTGAATTACGACCATCCCCCGCCGCGGGTACCTCTCTCCAAACAGCTGTCTCCTGAAGGCTGTTACCTCCTTGTGTCATAGCATTTTGGTCGCCAGTCTGGGCCTCCAGGGCGACTTGGGCCTTAGGGGCGGGCTAAGGCGTGTCCTGGCACGCCTTTTCCCTTTGCAAGGCGGGCAATCACAGCCTTAGACAACTTGAACTTGTCCACTGCAAGAAAAATCAACAAAGGTTAGACACAATACAGTATGAATACACTTATAATGTTACAAAGATTTCAAAATCACACAGGTATTGCTCGGCGGTTCCTTTACTTTGGGCTAAAAGTAACTCGCCAAGATTAATGAGGGGGTCCGCCATAAGATAATTCATAATAGCCCAGTCTTCTGTGGTAAGGACCCCATCCTCTATGCTAAGAGAATAGTTGGGCGACTCCGTCCAGTAGGGCGGGAATCGCATGACGCCAATATCATCACGGCGTAAGAGGTGTGGAATTTTAGGGCTGTCAACAACTTTGAAGAAGCGTGACTTCCACTGCTCATGCGTGTTACTCTTCCATGGCTTAAATCTGGCCTTGGAAGGTTTTGCAGCAATGGCGACCCATGAGCTGGTGGGCGCTACGTCCAAACCCTTCTTATTGGGCAGGACACATTTATAAAAGAAGAAGAAATACTCATATCTGGGGATGATTTCAAGAGCATCACACAAAATTTCAAACGCCCGTATGAACGCCCAAGAATTAGGGAGACGGACACCAAGGCCACTCAGGACTTCATAGAAAAAAGGAGAAAAAGGGAGACGGACACCAAGGTCCTCGAAAAGGTATGTATAAACATAAAAGAAATGGGGGGGGGGTATTGGCGTTATCCCTAGTGTCGCTAACACGTTCAGTTACAGCGCACGGGCAAGTGATGAGGTTGGGATCATAGTTATCCGAGCAAAGCCCGCCTACTTGTTTAATAAAGCTTTTAATAGTTTTGGTGTCTATAAAGATGAAGAAGATAGAAGACACATTAGAGGAGACAAGGCCCACTTGGACGGGCTGAGGAAATGAATACTCGTAAATAAAAAGTTTTGTTGCAGGGGACAAAGGTGCTTTGGATTGTTCATTCGAGGTTCCGACGTCGGAGGTGGCGGCGGCGAAATCCATTAAAACAAAAGAAGAAGAAGAAGAAAACAAGGTAGAACACGTGCTTTTTAAGGAAAGGGGGTTATCTGGAACGGTTTGGAAGGCTGACGCACGACGGAAAAAGGGCACTGGGGGCACAACTCTACAACAAATACACGCCAGAAATCACACAAAGGATAGACAAGGGTGAGTAAAACGAACTGGATGGTAGGGGTTTATATAAGGCGGGAAAGTGAAGGGAGAAGGAGAAAGGTTGCGGCTGAGTGTGAGTGGGAGCCATAAATGCACTGCATCCCAACAATTGCATTTATGTCCCATCATTAGGCGCGTCACCGCACGCGTGATCATTTCCAATGTGTAATGATTTTTTTGAAAGGCTACAAGCGGCGCATGGGTACGAGACACTAGACAATAGGGCGCGTGGGAACTGAACCCTAAGCAGGAGTACATCAAGGGTCAAAGTGTTGGCGTGAAGGGATAGAAATGACAATAGTCACTGGACAACTGTGGACTAAGCAAGCGCCCCCCAAAGAAAAATGGCAAGTCAAAATAAAAGGTAGTTTAAGCACTTGAGTTATTATTTTTTAAGTTAATGGCGTGCTACTTCCAAATACGCAGGTGAAAGTAAACAGGACAAGTAAAAACAAAGAGTGTGGCGGGGTGAGCATATTCTGTCCAGCATGGCGGGTAACTTTCCACCAAGAGGGCGCCCTTATGATGGACAAAAAATGGTGGCACAAGCAAACGACTGCAAAATGTTAAGACTTACTTAGACCTGTGGGCTGGTTGTAGAGCACGGGGCAGGGCGATTACTCCTTGGCGTCCTGAAACACTTCACAATAGGCACCGAGCACCTCACAACAACTTCAGTGGTCACGTCATAAGGGACAGCATATTCATTCCCCACGTCCACGCCGTAAGCGACTCTTTCCTCTATAGCATGTTGTACTCTTTTTCATTCACTAGGTTTTTATCGCACTGGGTTTTTCTGGGAAGGTTTTAACGAGGCACATTCTGTAGGGGTGACCGCCCAAAGGAAGCGTTGATTGGAACTCCAGGGCGATCGTTTTCTGAAGATACTTCTCATCTTCATGTTTCAGACTACGTGTCTTGTGGCATGGCTTCATCATTGAGAAGATCTTTCAAGACTAGTTAAAGACAATTCCCTTTCAGACTTCAAGCTTGGTATCTTGTGGGCTTGTGGACAGGGAGAGCGCCCCACGACAGCTAGAGGGCGACCTACATCGGCAAAGGGCGGCTTATGACGATGATTAATAACCCAAATCCGCAAGTGTACGGAGGTAATCGAAGTAATATAAAAGATTATCGTCTCCACAGGGATTGGTTGATTTGGATTTTCAGAGTTGGTAGAATAAAATATTTTGTTTGATTTTATGATAGAACTAAGCAATAAAATGATAAAATGATAAAACAAGTATTTGGGTTGAATTTCACTTCACTTAACTTAGCTTTTCAGAATCACTTTTACACATGAAATTAGAACTAGTTCTTAGGTGCTTTAGCCTCGGATTTCTATTTGTTAATGCCTTAATCAAATAGTCTTTCAACTCAATTACCAAACCTAATACCTTAGAGTTTAGTTAATCCAATTGAAGCATTAGTGTTCTTAGTTCTAGCCAACACAATTGGTTTCCATCCTTATACCGAAGTGATGAATAATCCATTAACTTAATCCCATTTCCCTCAAATCCTACCAATTACCATTGTGCAAGAATTGAGTAAAGTGAACTTGTGTGCGCCAAAATTAATTAAGCATGGGGAGAAAATACTAAGAACAAGAACTTCATTCATATATAAAGATAAAAACTTAAAGCATAGTTTCTTGAAGATTCATATCAACCCAAATACAAGAGAAATTAGCCAAGCATGACTAATGAAAACATAAAGAGGAAAACCTGAATTGGGAGCTCAAGGAGGCTTCCCACAAGTCCAGGAAGTTCCTCTGAACCAAGAAGAAAGATGGTATGAAGGGTGTCAAGGTGTGTTTACAAAGGAAAGCAAAGGTCTTATTTATAATAAAACTGGCAGTGTCCCAACGCTCAAGCGTTGGCTTGCCAATGCCTAGGCGTTAGGAACAATTAAATTCCCACCTTTGGCAGAGTGCCAACGCTCAGGCATTGGCTTGCCAACGCTCAGGCGTTTGGCACCTCTGAAGCTTCTCTACCTTGCTGTTTTGTTCTTCCTCTTCATGACCTTCAATGGCTTTGATGTGGCCACATTCTTGTCCCTTATTAATTTTTGAAACCTCCCTTCCTCATCAATTCTCCCCTCATGGCATTTTCTACATGTGCCAATTAGAGATGGTGCTTCATATTCCTTCTTCATTTTCAGACCTTCATTTCTTGCAATTTGCACCTTGGTCCCCACAAATATGCTTAATTCAACAAGTTTTCTAAAAAGACTAAAAACTAATAAAAACACCTAAAAATATATAAATAAAGTTTAAAAAACAAATAAAAGCTAATCTATATGCAAATGCAAAAATAAATAGAAAATCTAAATAAAATGAATAAAAACCTATATGAGACTCAATAAAAACAAAATAAAATAAACTAAAAAGACCCTAAAAACATCATATAAAATCCAGTCATCACACCACTATACCCAACGACAGCTTGTCCTCAAGCGTCAAAACTTAAAGAAAAGCTTGTCCCTAAGCTTTGAATAAGTTTTATCTAATCAACCAAAGAAGCACAAGATACATTTTCACAAGAAAGCACAGCAGATTTGGAAAACATGCATGTTCAAAAGGTATTCATTCAAGGAAACTAGGCTTGGTACTTAATCCTTCAAAAGTTCATTCAAATAAAGCTCACAAATTTTTTTACCCAATGAGAACAAGAAAGTTAAATAATTCTGCCTATTATTCAAATCAAAACCAAAACAAGGCAACCATGAAACTTTGAAGAGACTATTGAAGGTGGAAATTTGGCCAAGGGTTCAGAAACAGGTATGGAATTGAAAAACTTGGCAACTCTAATGGCTGACTCAGAATTAGACTCATGACTCATGACTCATGTTGGGTGATTCCCTTTTTAAAATAAAAAAAACTTAACAAAATAAAACAACTAAACAGCCCTGCCCGAGCTCCAACGCTTGAGCGTTGGGGGTTCCAATGCTTGAGCGTTAGAAATAAAAAATTAAAAATGGGATTCCAGGGGCTCAACCCATGAGCGTTGGCCCCTCCAACGCTTTGTTAGAATAAAATATTTAAATGAATTAACCTATTTTGATAAATAACAATTTCGTTAAGTGTTACTAACTTTCTTTAAAAGATTTCATACTCAGGAACACTTATGAACTGAAGCCAGGCTGCAAACATTATCAAAAAGCAAAAGAAGAGACCGTCCGCCTATGAGAAGTTAGTCTGCCTCCAGAGCAAAGTTCGTCAGCCTGCAAAGACTGTCCGGCTCAATCCTTGCCAAACACATGAGTTGACTAAAGAGCAATGATTGAAGACTCGTACAAAAAGAATTAGCTTAACGGAGATCGTTTGCTCAAACCGAAGATGAGTTGTCATGCACCTCTTGGTGGATCAGAGCATTAAATGGCGAAAGAGACAGAATTAAGCGCCATATACCTTGAAGGTTCAAAATTCTCTGACATTCCTTAATTCAAGCTGCTTTTGCTGAATTAGCGGTAATATCCTCTGATCATCGTATCTCCTCAACGGCTAAATTCAAATCTTCTGGTCAGAGCATTAATTACCATATTAGCTGTAATGCACATGCATTAATTGCAGCCTCTGAGAACCAGAACAAAAGCATTGCCAGACGAAATCACTCTCTATCTGTTTGAGAAACATTCTTCTCCTGGCAGACTACAACAAGCAGATGCAAAAGTATCCGTTACTCACAATCAGGCAAAGATTCAACGGAACTATTTTTGAAGATCTTCATCAGCGCCTCCTGTTATCATCCTACTGAAGATATAAATAGTGGTCTCTGCATCATCTTCAACTTGGCGACTTACACACTATCAAAGCATTCAAACCTTTCAAGTCAGTTTACAATTTGAACAAGCTTTAGTCAAGAACACTCAGTAACCTTAGCTTTCTCATTTTATGAGTTTAGTCGCCAACTAGTGTGAAATCTTTACATAGTGAAAACTCTTATCCTTTCTCACACAAGCCATTCAGAGAACCAAGTTGTATACCCTCTCTGATTTTAGAACTTCATAGTTTCTACCCACTCTTTGTGAAGAGATCCCTGTAGAATACAAACCTTCTTGAAAAAGAACTGGGAGGAGTCCTGTCGAATACTCGAGAGATAAAGGAGAAGTCCTGAGAAAACTTGTAAAGGAGTAGTCCTCAGAATACTGGGAGAAGTCCCTGAGAACACTTGTACTATTCTATTGAAATAGTGGAAAATCTTGGTATAGCCAAGGGCTGGACGTAGCCCTATCGGTTTTGGGGGTGAACCAAGAAAAATATTGTGTGTGCTTTATTATTCAAGCTCTAAGTTTATTTCCTCTGCACATATTACTCAACGTTTTTAAACTAATATTAACTGTATTGCGAAAAAGTTTATAAAAAGTTACACACACAATTCAAACCCCCCTTTCTTGTGTGGTTTTATTACTATCACGCTTGAGCGTTGGATTTATGAAATCCTTGGCAGCTTTGATAGGGGCTCAACGCATGAGCTTTGAGCCTCCAACGCTTGAGCGTAGGGGTGCCTGCAATAATTTATTCAGCATTACAAAACAAAAGAAAAATATGCACTTGGGTTGTCTCCGAAGAAGACCAATGTAATAGTCTTTGGTAGACTTTTCACTAATCAATTTTCAACCAGGGTCTATTACAAAATTCAGTAGACCCCGAAAATGATGCAAATTTTGGCACAAATACATCATGGTGCCCAATGAATTTTCAACCAACAAGGAAACAATATTCAAATTAAAAATGGAAGGGACAAATAAATTTTCCCTTCCTTGTTCTTTGCCTTGCTCTTCTGAACCTATGACATAGATTCCTTGAGGTTCTTCTTCCTCCTCCTCTTTTTGAACCACAGGTTCACTTTCATGAACGAGTGGTTCTTGTTCATCCCAGGCCTGCCTCCTCAGAATGCTTCGTATCCTTTCTCGAAGAATCTCCCTGGCTTTACATTCTTGCTAAGGATTTTGAAAAAATCCAGCATTGTGCTTGCAATCTAATTCAGAGAAAAACTCGTCAATTTGAGTGAAGGAATCCTTCTTCTTCTTTTCATATTCCTTTTCAACTTCCGACCGGATTTTTGCCAACCTTTGCTCGAATGTTTCAGCCATTGCTATTCCTAAAAAGAAAACTTAGCAAACAAAATTAGCAATACCAGTTCTTTGCAAAAATTAAAAATAATAGAAACTCCAAAAAACAAATTAAAAATCAAAAAGCCAATCCCCCGCAACGGCGCCAAAAACTTGATAACCCAAATCCGCAAGTGTACGGAGGTAATCGAAGTAATATAAAAGATTATCGTCTCCACAGGGGTTGGTTGATTTTATAATTGGTTTTTCAGAGTTGGTAAAATAAAATATTTTGTTTAATTTTATGATAGAACTAAGCAATAAAATGATAAAACAAGTATTTGGGTTGAATTTCACTTCACTTAACTTAGCTTTTCAGAATCACTTTTACACATGAAACTAGAACTAGTTCTTAGGTGCTTTAGCCTAGGATTTCTATTTGTTAATGCCTTAATCAAATAGTCTTTCAACTCAATTACCAAACCTAATACCTTAGAGTTTAGTTAATCCAATTGAAGTATTAGTGTTCGTAGTTATAGCCAACACAATTGGTTTCCATCCTTATACCTATGTGATGAATAATCCATTAATTTAACCCCATTTCCCTCAAATCCTACCAATTACCATGTGCAAGAATTGAGCAAAGTGAACTTGTGTGCACCAAGATTAATTAAGCATGGGGAGAAAATACAAGGAACAAGAACTTCATTCATATATAAAGATAAAAACTTAAAGCATAGTTTATTGAAGATTCATATCAACCCAAATACAAGAGAAATTAGTCAAGCATGACTAATGAAAACGTAAAGAGGAAAACCTGAATTGGGAGCTCATGGAGGCTTCCCACAAGTCCAGGAAATTGCTCTGAACTAGAAAGAAAGATGGTATGAAGGGTGTCAATGTGTGTTTACAAAGGAAAGCAAAGGCCCTATTTATAATAAAACTGGCAGTGTCCCAACGCTCAAGCGTTGGCTTGCCAACGCCTAGGCGTTGGGAACAATTAAATTCGCACCTGTGGCAGAGTGCCAACGCTCAAGCGTTGGCTTGCCAACGCTCAGGTGTTGGGCACCTCTGCAGCTTCTCTACCTTGCTTTTTTGTTCTTCCTCTTCATGACCTTCAATGGCTTTGATGTCGCCACATTCTTGTCCCTTATTAATATCTGAAACCTCCCTTCCTCATCAATTCTCCCCTCATGGAATTTTCCATATGTGCCAATTAGAGATGGTGCTTCATATTCCTTCTTCATTTTCAGTCGTTCATTTCTTGCAATTTGCACCTTGGTCCCCACAAATATGCTTAATTCAACCAGTTTTGTAAAAAGACTAAAAACTAATAAAAATACCTAAAAATATGTAAATAAAGTTTAAAAAATAAATAAAAGCTAATCTATATGCAAATGCAAAAATAAATAGAAAATCTAAATAAAAAGAATAAAAACCTATATGAGACTCAATAAAAACAAAATAAAATAAACTAAAAAGACCCTAAAACATCATATGAAATCCAGTCATCAACGACGACCAAGGGGTACATTTGTAATACATAGGGGGGGGTAAACTTTGTAACTTATTGGGCCTGATCTTTGAGGCCCATAAGGCTTAGTCTGAATTAAATGTCATTTATGGCTTTCCTCCCTATAAATAGCCAAGGGAGGCTCATGTAAAAGGGTTCACTATTTTCTCTAATAAGATAATAGCCTTACTTCTCTTCTATACTGTCTCATTCCGAGAACAGTCTTTAAAAATTCAATTTGCAACACCTTTAGTAAATATCTTATTAATGAAAAGGAAATTCAAATTTATGATTGTTTGGGAACATACATTGTAATATGGAACTTAGATGAATAAATATCACAATCTTGTCATAAAGGACGTAATAAATTATAGGCTTAACAAAGTTTTTGATCCCGATAATATACCCCAAATTTTATTTTATTCCTTGTAAATAAAAACTTATTCAGTACCTCCAAAATATTTAATTTTATTTTTAGTCCATCATATTGGATTTTCTATCCAAACCAAACGAAAATACATGTCAACATTACATGTTCCTTTTCCATATTTTTTTATTCCATGGTAGAATCTCTCCTTCCCCCCCCCCCCACCTCCCTCCCTCCCCCAATTTCCCCCAACAATCCTCCATTCCCCCTCTCCACCCTTCTTCCCCCCAACCCCATACCTTACAAGAATCATGGTCGTGGAGTGCCAAAAATGATGATTTCGGTCAATTAATGTTAGATTCAAACAATTTCATAAATTATTATATTTTGATAAATAACAATTTCACTCAAGGTTAAATATCATTAGATAAAGATGTTCTAATACTTTGAATATTTCATACTCAGTAACATCTATCTACTTGAAGAGAAACTGCATACATACATACAAGGCATTATAAAAAGCAGATCTTCAAAGAAAAGCAAAGAAAAGGAGTACGTCTGGGAACTCATTGAAGACATAGTTTGCCAGTTGAGTGCATCTGCCAAAGGAGTACCTCCGGCCTCACACCCAATGGAGTACGTCTGATTTAGGAGTATGTTTGGCAATCATGTGAAGAGTTCGTCTGACAACACTATTGAAGAGTTCGTTCGCCTAAAGGTGCTGAAGAGTTCGTTTGACGAAAGGTCTCAAGCATTAAAGATTATCTACCTCGTCAGCGCATTAAATGAAGCACTGTTGATTGCAGGCCGCCCTAGTTGTGTAAGACCAAGCAACCCCAAGCCTCGTTAGAAGAGCCATGCGAGTAGGGCTGTTACGCGAGCGGAAACCATGCGTGCAAAATATACAGCGGTCTAGTGGCGGCCTAGAATACCACTTTTATCAAAACGGTCCAATGGCGGCCTAGAAACATACTTTTACCATGGCCTAGAAGCGCCCTTAAACTTTATTTCTTCAAAACAATGGCCCAGAGGCGCCCTCAAACTTTATTTCTTCAAAATATTGGCCTAGAGGCGCCATCAAACTTCATTTCTTTTACAACTATGGCCCAGTGGCGACCTCAAACTTTATTTCTTTCAAAGCAATGGTCCAGTAGCGACCTCAAAAAATATTTCTTTCAAAATAATGGCCTAGTGGCGACCTTGAAAATTATTTCTTTCAAAACTATGGTCTAGTGGCGACTTTGAGAACTAATGATTGTGCTTGCAGTTGAGAAATATATAAAACAGGTAACTGGAGGAGGAAAGCATGAGGCATAGTTGGGCGAGTACCCCAGCCCAACCTGGCGAGTAATTCTCCATCACACTTACACTTTCTAGATTGGCGATCAAGTTGTAATAGGGCGAGTTGTTTCATACTTCCGGGGCTCAGTTGGACTTGTGGCCTGGCAGCAACTCCTGTGGGGCGAGTGACTTCTTCCCGGCGGTTTCAATTAACATGGTGATCACTTCATTCCACGTTAGGCGTGTCGACCCCACCTAGAGTCACATTCACTCACATTTTCATGCTAGGATTGGTGACATATTTATCCTCCGCGCCCAGGCCTTAGGCGACTCATTTCTCTATAGAATGTTGTACTTTTTTTCCTTCACTAGGTTTTTATCCCACAGGGTTTTTCCTAGGAAGGTTTTAACGAGGAACGTTCTATAGGGACGACCGCCCAAAGGAACCGTCGGTTGGAATTCCATGGCGAGCACTCTTTGAAGACACACTTCATCTTCGTTCCTCAGACTCGGTGTCTTGTGGGCTTGTGGACGGGCGAGTGCCTTCCCCCGATGGCGGGCCATGAAGACTTACATACTTCAAGCTCGGTGTCTTGTGGGCTTGTGAACTGGGTGAGTGCCTTTGCCTAATCATAGGGTGACCCAGTTACTCAACAGGGCAACTCAGACTACTTTGGGGGTATATTTGTAATATAAGGGGGTGATAATTTGCTGGGCCCGATTCTCGAGGCCCATAGGCCTGTTAGGATTAAAGATATTTATGGCTCCTCCCCCTATAAATAGCTAGTAGGGGGCTTATGTAAAAGGGACCTGAATTATCTCTTAATAAACTAATAACACTTCTTCCCTATGCTCTCTCAATTCGAGAACAAGCTTTTATTTGATTTTTAAACTTTATTTTTATAATTTTAGGAATTTTTGTTAGCATTTTAGTCTTTTAGAAAAACTGGTAGAAATAGCCATTTTGTCTAGGGACCAAATTGTAAACTTTAGGAAAAGAAGGGCCAAAAATGCAAAGTTCAGAAGGGGAAGGACCACAAGTGAAGTCTCAACAAATAAAGGTCCAAAAGTGAAAAGTTGGAAGAGGAAGCACCAATTTCAATTGAGCACATGGGAAAAAGGCTTGAGTGGAGGATTAATAGCAATTATTGTTTCAGAATTAAGAGGGGACAAAAATGAGGCTAATGAAGACCATCAATGTACACCAACTCCACCACCTTGAAGAGAAAAACAACCAAGAAGTGCAAACATCATACGTGCCAATGCTCAAGCGTTGGAAGCCCAACGCTCATGCGTTGGCACTCTGACTTGAAGCCCAGTGTTTAAATTGACCCAACACCCAAGCATTGGAAGGGTCAAGGCTCATGCGTTGGGCCCCTGACTTACCACATTCTTGTAATGAATTCCAACGCCCAAGCGTTGGAAGGCCAACGCTCATGTGTTGGGCCCCTGTTTGCCTACGTCTAGCATTAATAAACCCAGTGCTCAAGCGTTGGGATTCCAGCGCTCAAGCGTTGGGATGCAGTCAGAAAATCCTATAAATAGGACTGCATGCTTCATTTGCAAAACACACCAGAATACAATAAGCTATTCTTTCTTTCTTCCTTAGACCATTATTTCCTGAGAATTGTGGGAAGCTGATAGCCAAACCGCAAGTGCACGGTTGATTATCGCGTAATATAAAAAGATCGAACCCAAGGGACAGGTGTCTTCTTATTAAATTATTTAGTACTTAAACAGAAAAATAAAAATGATATATTGTTGATGGTTGAATTAAGATGAGACAAGATATAGCAATAAAATAAAAAGAAATAAAGATGTTGAAGCTTAACCATTTGGGTTGAATTACATAGTCTATAAAATATGCTAGCAATTTCCTACTTAATTTCTGAATTCTAAGTCCTAGTTCATGATGCTATAGCCTAGTATTTCTACAAGTTAATTCCTTAAGCATTGTAGAACTTTCTTTTTAATTACTAAATCCAATTCCTTGGTATCTAGTGATGAGTGGATTTTATATGATGTTTTTAGGGTCTTTTTAGTCTTTTTATTTTATTATTTTTGAGTCTCATGTAGGTTTTTTATTGTTTTTATGTAGATTTTATATTTATTTTGCATTTTACATGTAGATTAGATTTTATTAGATTTTCTAGCTTTATTTTATATTTTTAGGAATTTTGCTAGTTATTTTGTATTTTTAGGAAAAGCTGGTTTAGTTATCATTTTTGTCCAGGGACCAATGTGTAAAGTTTCAGGAAGTCAGGGACCAAATTGTAAAAGTTCAAGAGTGGAGGACTTAAAGTAAAGATTGAGAGAATTCAAGGGCTTGAATTGAAGTGCTAACCAAGAGAGGACCAAAGTGGAAAAGAGGAATATGAAGCAACTCTCTTCAAATTAGCACATGGAAAATAAGCTTGAAGGAATTGATGGTAGTGGAGGAGAAGTTTCAGAATTAAACAAGGGCTGAGTAGTGGGTTTTGATGGCATTCAAATCCCACTAACCATGAAGAAGAAGAAAAACTTGAAGTTGAAGAGGCAGTGCCCAGCGCTGCAGCGCTGGGAAGCCAGCGCTCAAGCGCTGGCCCTCGGTCTGGCAGTGGATTTTTAATGCTTCCAGCGCCCAAGCGTTGGGAATTCTAGCGCTGAAGCATTGGAGGCTGGATTTTTACTATAAATAGGACCCTTTTCTTCACTTGAAAGACACACCTTCTTAGAACACAACAAGTGTTCCTCTTTCTCCCTCAAGAACATTGTTCCTAGGAATTGTGGGAAGCCATATTTGAGCTCCTAGTCCAGGGTAATTCAATGCTTCTTTTAGCCATGCTTGGCTAAATTCTTCTTTAAGTTTTTTGGTTGTTTTAGTTTATAATTCATGTTCTAGTTTCTTCTACATTTCTGAATAATACTTTCAAATCATGTTTTATTTCTTTGTTCTTCATTAATCTTGTGTACAAAAGATTTCATGCTTTCTAATTATTCATAAGGCCATTTGGTAAGTAGTAAGGGAAATAGGAAATAAAAAAGGTTATATGTTTGCATTTCTTAAGGCTATAAGGATGTACGTAACTTTGTGTTGGCTCGGATTCTTTCTTCATCTTCTTCTCTAATTAACTAATAACCAAGGCTATGGAGTTAGTAATTAGGTAAGGAAGTTCTACATTTCTTAAGGCTATTAGGGTGTAGAAATTTAGGCTATAGCACCATGAATTTGAATTTAGAATTCAGAAATTAAGTAGGAGATTTCTAGCATGTTTTATAGACTATGTAAACCAACCCAAGAGCTTAAAATTCTTATCATCTTATTTCTTATCATTTTATGCTATTGTTATATCTTTGTTCTAAACCAACTTCATATTTCTATCTTTTTATTTTTATGCTTAAGTACTAAATTTTATATCAATAAGAACACCTATCCCTTGGGTTCGATCTTTTTATATTACGCGATAGTTAATCGTACACTTGCGATTTTCCTTCTATCATCTAGTTAACTAAAGAAGAAGATGAAGAAGATGTTCAGGCCAACATAAAGCTACGTCTATCCTAATTCCTTAGCGATATATACTTATAGCCTTTTTTATTTCCTATTTCCCTTACTACTTACCAAATGGCCTTATGTAATAAGCAATAAGCAAAACCTCTTGTGATCATCAAGATAGAAATTAAGCACAAGGAAATAAAACATGAAAGGAATTATTATTCAGAAATGTAGAAAAAGACTAGAACATAAATTATAAACTAAAACAACCCAAAAGCTAAAAGAAGAAGTTAGCCAAGCATGGCTAAAAGAAACATTGAATTACCCTGGATAGGAGCTCAAGTATGGCTTCCCACAATTCCTAGGAACAATGCTCTTAAGGAGGAAAGAAGAATACTTGTTGTATTCTGAATTGGTGTGTTTTACAAGTGAAGAAAATGCCCCTATTTATAGTAAAAATTCACCCTCCAGCGCTTGAGCGCTGGCATTCCCAACGCTTGGGCGTTGGGATGCATAAAAATTCCACTTTCTATCCGAGGCCCAGCGCTTGAGCGCTGGCTTTCCAACGCTTGAGCGCTGGGTGAGAATCTGACTCATCTCCTAGTCAGAGTCCCAGCGCTGGAGCGCTGGGATCCCAACGCTGGAGCGTTGGGTCGCTGCTGCTTCATCTTCAAGCTTTTCTCTCTTCTTCATGGTAGTGGGTTTTGAATGCCTTCAAAGGCCACTACTCAGCCCTTATTCAATTCTGAAACTTCTCCTCCACTACCATCAATTCTTCAAGCTTATTTTCCATGTGCTAATTTGAAGAGAGTTGCTTCATATTCTTCTTTTTCTCTTTTAGCCCTCTCTTTACTAGCACTTCAATTCTGGCCCTTTAATTCTTCCAATCTTCACTTTTAATCCTCCACTCTTGAACTTTCACATTTTGATCCCTGATTTCCTGAAACTTTACAAATCGGTCCCTTGAAAAAAATGATAACTATACCCGCTTTTCCTAAAAATATAAAATAGCTATAAAAATTCCTAAAAATATAAAATAAAGTTAGAAAAACAAATAAAATCTAATCTACATGCAAAATGAAAAATAAATATAAAATCTACATAAAAATAATAAAAATCCTATATGTGACTCAAAAATAATAAAATAAAAAGACTAAAAACAACCTTAAAACATCATATAATATCCACTCATCACACCACTATACCCAACGACAGCTTGTCCTCAAGTGACAAAACTTAAAGAGAAAATCGTCCCTGAGTTTAGAGAAAGTTTATCTGATTAAAACTTGAAGCACAAAAACCTTTCCAAGAAAGCTTAGTAGATAAGGAAGACATGCATGTTTACAGACAAAGAATCAAGAAAGTTAGGCTTGGCTTTTAATATGTTTGAGTTCATCAATAAAGCTCACAAAATGATATTCTCCATGAAAAACAAGAAAGCTCAATAATCCTGCCTATCATTCAAATCAAAACTGAAATAAAGTAACCAAGTGATTTTTGAAGAGATTTTTAAGGTTGTAACTTGGCCAAAGGGTTGAAAAATTCAAGGTGTGGATTTCAAGAAATTGGCAACTCTAGTGGCTAACTCAGAATCTGTTGTTAAGTGATTTTTCTTGACTAAGAGCTTTTCAACACACGGGTCCTCTCAATTTTCCTCTTTTTTTTTTTTTGAACAAAGTAGTGGAATGTATGGGATGAATGACTTGAATTTTACTCCCCTCATACTCTTTCTCACCCCACTACTTCATTATTTTTTCTAAGGCACATACCTTATTTTTCAACTTTTTCCTTTCTTCTTTTTTAGAGAGAAACCCAATAAATATAGCTCTAACAATTTCAGCACATGAATCACAATAACAACTATAAGAATTATCACACAAAGTAGGCTCCAAAGAATGACTCTTTTAAAGGCTCAAAAGGGCTACTAGTGGATATCAATTTCAAGCAAAACTCTGAGTTTTCAAAAATGCCTATAATCTCTTCTCAACTCACAAAGTATACAAAACTCCAATCAACATGCAACACAAGGCAGAAAAATTTTACAATCAAGAATTCAGAGTCCTCAGCTCTCAGAAAAAGATAGGGTAAGTGGTACCCTTTTTAGAACTCATAAAAACTTTGCCAACAACCAAAACACTCAAGATGCCAAAAATCCTTTCTACAACATGCAATCCTAACCGCTTCAAAACATAGAACCTTTTCACAAAGCAGTTCAATCAGATAAAACATTCACAAAACTATAGCAGCATTCAGACTGGATAGTATACTCAAGACTCATGCAAAAATAAAACAGAAAAACTAAACTAAAAATAAATCTAAAAACTATACAAGAAAAACTAAAAAGCTAAGAAGCTGGCACAGTAACAAATTTCCACAAAAGTCCAAGGGAACCTCAATGCAAAAATCAAATTTGAACACTTAAGTTCAAGAGGGCTCTTCCTCCTTCTGGTACCTATCCTGTAACATTGAACAAACAAAAGTCTCACAAGCAGAAGCTTGCTTGACTTGTTAGTCCCAAAAATAGCACAAATAAGATCATGGGTTGAAAAATTGTGTCCACCTTAAAAACAAGAATTCTTGAGTTCCCAAAAATTAAAACCAGAGTAGAAACAAGGGAAAACTCATAAAATCTAAAACTTTCAGAAAACGGTGAACACAAAATTTATTAAAAACAGAAAAACAGCAAATAAAAATAAAACAATAAGACTGCCCGAGCTCCAGCGCTTGAGCGTTGGGGATACCAACGCTTGGGCGCTGGAATTAAAACAAATACTGGGCATCAGAGGTCCCAGCGCCTAAGCGTTGGGGTTCCAACGCTTTGGCGCTGGAAATTAGAAAAATAAAAACTAGGATTCCAGGGGCTTAGCGCATGAGCGCTAGCCCGCGCTGGAGCGCTGGAATTAACTGGAATCAGAGGTGATAAACAGGGGCCTAACGCTTGAGCGTTGGCCTCCAGCGCTTGAGCGCTGGCCTCTCCTGCAGCAAAAACATAGAATTTTTTTCTTTTATTTATTTACAAGAGTGATGGAGAAAATTAAAAAGACAGAAAAATAAACTATCCTAAGTTGGGTTGTCTCCCAACCAGCTCAATTTTATAGTCTTTGATAGACTTCTTCAAAAATCACTTTTCAAGCGGGGTCTATTACAAAGTTCATTAGACCCCGCAAATCATGCATATTTTGGCACAAGTACAACATGGTGCCCAAAGAATTTTCAGCTTTCAAGGCAACCTCAATCAAATTACAAATGGAAGGGATAAGAAGAACTTCCCCTTCTTGTTTCTTGCCTTGATCTTCTGAACCTATAACATAGGTCCTTTGAGGTTCTTCTTCCTACATTTCCAATTAGTCTTTAAGGACAAATTTTACAATGGAAGTTTCTCTTACCTCCTCTTGTTGAACAATGAGTTCATTTTCATGAACTGGTTGTTGTTGTTCTTCGCTGGGCTGCCTCCTTAGAATGCTTTGTATTTTCACTTGTAGCTCCTCCATGGCCTTACATTCTTGCTCGGGGGTTGGCAAAAATCCCGCATTCCGCTTGCACTCTAAATTAGAATAGAATTCGTCAATAAGAGTGAAAGCTTCCTGCTTCTTTTTCTCATATTCCTTTTCAAGTTTGGCCCAGATTTTCGCCTCCCTTTGCTCAAATGTTTCAGCCATTGTACCTGACAATACTCAACAAACAAAATTAGCAGCACTAGTTCATCACACAGATAATATTTTTTTATATTTTTTTTATTTAAACAAAAAGCACTAAATAAAATAATAACAAGAACTTAAACAGAACCTATCCCCGGCAACGGCGCCAAAAACTTGATAGCCGAACCGCAAGTGCACGGTTGATTATCGCGTAATATAAAAAGATCGAACCCAAGGGATAGATGTCTTCTTATTAAATTATTTAGTACTTAAACAGAAAAATAAAAATGATATATTGTTGATGGTTGAATTAAGATGAGACAAGATATAGCAATAAAATAAAAAGAAATAAAGATGTTGAAGCTTAACCATTTGGGTTGAATTACATAGTCTATAAAATATGCTAGCAATTTCCTACTTAATTTCTGAATTCTAAGTCCTGGTTCATGATGCTATAGCCTAGTATTTCTACAAGTTAATTCCTTAAGCATTGTAGAACTTTCTTTTTAATTACTAAATCCAATTCATTGGTATCTAGTTAACTAAAGAAGAAGATGAAGAAGATGTTCAGGCCAACATAAAGCTACGTCTATCCTAATTCCTTAGCGATATATACTTATAGCCTTTTTTATTTCCTATTTCCCTTACTACTTACCAAATGGCCTTATGTAATAAGCAATAAGAAAAACCTCTTGTGATCATCAAGATAGAAATTAAGCACAAGGAAATAAAACATGAAAGGAATTATTATTCAGAAATGTAGAAAAAGAAAAGAACATAAATTATAAACTAAAACAACCCAAAAGCTTAAAGAAGAAGTTAGCCAAGCATGGCTAAAAGAAACATTGAATTACCCTGGATAGGAGCTCAAGTATGGCTTCCCACAATTCCTAGGAACAATGCTCTTAAGGAGGAAAGAAGAATACTTGTTGTATTCTGAATTGGTGTGTTTTACAAGTGAAGAAAAGGCCCCTATTTATAGTAAAAATTCACCCTCCAACGCTTGAGCGCTGGCATTCCCAACGCTTGGGCGTTGGGATGCATTAAAATTCAACTTTCTATCCGAGGCCCAGCGCTTGAGCGCTGGCTTTCCAACGCTTGAGCGCTGGGTGAGAATCTGACTCATCTCCTAGTCAGAGTCCCAGCGCTTGAGCGCTAGGATCCCAACGCTGGAGCGTTGGGTCGCTGCTGCTTCATCTTCAAGCTTTTCTTTCTTCTTCATGGTAGTGGGTTTTGAATGCCTTCAAAGGCCACTACTCAGCCCTTGAAACTTCTCCTCCACTACCATCAATTCTTCAAGCTTATTTTCCATGTGCTAATTTGAAGAGAGTTGCTTCATATTCTTCCTTTTCTCTTTTAGCCCTCTCTTTACTAGCACTTCAATTCTGGCCCTTTAATTCTTCCAATCTTCACTTTTAATCCTCCACTCTTGAACTTTCACATTTTGATCCCTGATTTCCTGAAACTTTACAAATCGGTCTCTGGACAAAAATGATAACTATACCTGCTTTTCCTAAAAATATAAAATAGCTATAAAAATTCCTAAAAATATGAAATAAAGTTAGAAAAACAAATAAAATCTAATCTACATGCAAAATGAAAAATAAATATAAAATCTACATAAAAATAATAAAAATCCTATATGTGACTCAAAAATAATAAAATAAAAAGACTAAAAACAACCTAAAAACATCATATAATATCCACTCATCAGAAGCCTTTCTTGAGCTCCTAGTCCAGGTTAATATACTGTCTCTCTTAGCTATGCTTGGCTAAGTTCCTTTTAAGTACTTGGGTTGTTTTTAGCTTATAGTTATATTTTAAGTTTCTTCTTTGTATCTGAATAAAATGCATTTCATGTTCCATTTCCTTGTTCTTCATCTATCTTGTTGTACACAAGTGTTTTAACTTATTTCTTTATCAATGGTAATTGTTAAGTAATAAGGGAAATGGAATTGGAAGAACATATTCCATGTCACTAAGGAATTAGGATAAGCTTTGTTTATGTTGGCCTGAATATAGAATTAACCTTCTTCTTAAATTAACTAAAAAGCTAAGACATTAGACTTAGTAATTTAGAGTAAAGCTTTGTATGTTTAAGGCATTAACTTGTAAAGAATCTAGGCTAGAACATCATGAACTTCTTGCTTAAACTTCAGATATAAAATTGATTCTAAGAGCATAATTTATAAGCTATTTACTCAGCCCAAGTTCTTAATTTTTATCATTATATTTTCATTGCAAATTGCACTTCCGATTTCTTACTCAAACCAAAATAAAACAAATCAATTTATTTTTTCTGCATTAGTTCTAAACAAATTAAAATTAGACTTGTAAACACCTATTCCTGTGGAGAACGATAATCTTTTATATTACTTCGATATCCTCCGTACACTTGCGGATTTGGTCATCATTGGTAATGGACAAGGTTTGAAAATTCTAAATGTTGGCTCTGCTTGTGTTCAATCTCCCTTTCACATACACAACACACTTGCCTTGAAAAATCTTCTTCTTGTTCCCTCAATTACAAAGAACCTATTTAGTGTGAGTAAGTTTTGCAGGGACAACAAAGTGCTTTTTGAATTTCATGAATCTCATTGCCTTGTCAAATCTCAGGGTTCTTCTGAAATATTACTCATTGGAAGTCTTGGAGAAGGTGACCTCTATCAGTTTGATCATTTCACTCCTTGTCATCTTCCTCATGGTCAATCTCTCATCACTCCTTCAGCTCAATCTCCAACAGCCTTGTCTGCAAGTGTTCCAGCTTTGTCCCCTTCATTGTCTGAGTCTGCTACTGTTTTGTCCCATTTGTCGTCTGTCGCTACTGCTAGAACTATTTCTGCTTTAAATGAAGACTCAACTGTTTTTAATTCTAGTTTCGTAGGACTCACTATGTATGAGATGTGGCACAATAGAATGGGGCACCCTCATCATGCGGGCCTCAAAGTTGCCTTGCTTCAATGTAACATCCCATTACCTAATAAAACTCCTTTCTCTATATGCTCTTCTTGTTGTCTTGGCAAATCACATAGATTACCTTCACAATTATCGTCTACTGTTTATACAACTCCTTTGGAGCTTGTTTGCATTGAATTATGGGGTCTAGCTTCCACTGAATCCTCTTGTGGTTTTAAATACTTCCTCACCTGTGTTGATGCTTTCACTAAATACACCAGGATTTTTCCAATTAAGTTAAAATCATAAGTCTTTACCATATTTATTCAGTTCAAAAAAATGGCAGAATTACACCTTGGAATCAAACTTAAATTTGTTCAGTCAGATTACGGTGGTAAATTTAGGCCTTTGGCTAAATACTTTGCAAACCAAGGAATAATCCATAGAATCACATGTCCTCACACACACCACCAAAATGGTAGTGTTGAGAGAAAACATAAACACATAGTTGAAACTGGGTTAACTCTTCTAGCCCATGCTAAACTACCTATCTTCTATTGGGGTCAAGCTTTTCTCACAGACACTTACCTTATAAACGGGTTGTCTACTCCAATTCTTGACAACATCAGTCCCTTCACTAAACTCTACAATCAAATTCAAGACTATAAGTTTCTTAAAACTTTTGGTTGTGCATGCTACCCTTTCCTAAGACCCGATAACACTACTAAGCTTTCTAACAGGTCAGCAGAGTGTACCTTTTTGGGCTATTCTTTCAACCACAAAGGATACAAATGTCTTGATGCTTCAGGGAAAATCTTTATCTCAAAGGATGTGATCTTTAATTAACTAAGATTTCCATATCCGGAGCTGTTTCCCACTGAGTAGCAGCCCTCCCTCAATTTCAGTCTCCACCTATTCCTTCCACCATTCGTATAGTGCCCACATCTCATACCACTCCTTCTAATTCCAAATTTAATTCTGTCTCCGCTCTTGCAGAGTTCAGTTCTAACTCTGCTTCTGCTTCTCCAGTAACTCCTCCACATTCCTACTCCACTTCTAGTATACAACCTATTTCCAATGCTACTACAAACACTTCTGTGCAATCCAAATCTTCCTCCTCTTCAGTCTCAACTGTGCCACCTCCTGTCAATACCCATCCCA
Source organism: Acmispon strigosus (assembly GCA_030819835.1). Lineage (NCBI taxonomy): Eukaryota > Viridiplantae > Streptophyta > Magnoliopsida > Fabales > Fabaceae > Acmispon > Acmispon strigosus. The sequence continues at coordinate 6,995,581 of JAUAMA010000001.1, forward strand.
TGCAAACTAGAGAAAAATCAGGCATAGTTAAACCCAAACTATTTCCCACTCTTTTACTAACACAAGTTGAGCCAACCTTAGCTAAGCAAGCTCTAAAGGATCCCAAGTTGCATTTTGTAATGGTTGAAGAGTACAATGCCTTGCTGAAAAACAAAACCCGGTCTCTTGTTTCCTTGCCTCCAGACAGGTTTGCTATAGGCTGTAAATGGGTTTTTCGTGTCAAAGAAAATCCTGATGGTTCAGTTGAATGGTACAAAGCTCGACTTGTTGCCAAGTGTTTCCACCAACGATAAGGAATTGATTATGTTGAAACCTTCTCCCCAGTGGTGAAACCTACAACAATCAAAATCATCCTCACTCTTGCAGTGTCCAAAGGTTGGCCAATCCAGCAACTTGATGTCAATAATGCCTTCCTCAATGGCACTTTAGAAGAAGAGGTATACATAATTCGGCCACCTAGATTTGAGGCAACAGACAAAAGCCTTGTCTGCAAACTTCACAAAGCCCTATATGGCTTAAAACAGGAACCAAGAGCCTGGTTTGATAAGCTCAAACCTGCTCATGTAAAGTCAAGATTCAAAGCCAGCAAGTGTGACCCCTCTTTGTTTGTCTTACAAACAGCACATGCTATAATTTATCTGCTTGTTTATGTTGACGATATCATAATCACTGGTAGTTCCATCACCCTAATCCAGCAGCTGGTAGCTAATCTTGACTCTGAGTTTTCCTTAAAACAACTTGGAGACTTGGACTATTTCCTTGGAGTCCAACTTCAAAAGATGCAAGATGGCTCTCTTCTTCTCAACCATACCAAGTATATTCATGATCTGTTGACAAGAGCTCAGATGGAAGATGCCAAAGGCATTTCCACTCCAATGATTGGAGGTTGCAAGCTCAACAAGCAAGGTTCTGATTACATGAGAGATCCCACAACATACAGATCCAATGTGGGAACATTGCAGTATGCTACACTTACTAGACCTGAAATTTCCTTTTCAGTCAACAAAGTGTACCAATTATTATCTCAGCCTTTAGAGGAGCACTGGAAATCAGTCAAAAGAGTTCTGAGATGCTTGAAAGCTACTACCAACCATGGTCTCCATCTCAAGAAAGCCAACCTAACCAAACCTTTCTCTCTCAATACCTACTGTGATGCAGATTGGGCCTTTGATGTGGATGACAGGAGGTCCACCTCCGGTCTATGTATTTTTCTAGGTCCTAATCTTGTATCTTGGAGTTCCAAGAAAAAAACTCTTGTTGCACGATCCATCACAGAGGATGAATATAGGAGTCTTGCCAATACTACAACAGAGGTCCTATGGATTCAATCACTACTCAGTGAAATGAAAATCCCTTTCCAAGTACCTAAGATTTTCTGTGACAACATGAACACTGTTGCCCTCACCCATAATCCCATACTACATTCTCGAACCAAACACATGGAACTTGATATTTTCTTTGTGCGAGAAAAAGTTCAGAACAAGAGCCTCATTGTGCAACATGTTCCCTCCCTAGACTAATATGCTGATATTCTTACCAAAGCTCTCTCTCCAGCAAGATTCACATAACTTAGGGACAAGTTAAAGGTGGTTGACAAATTCAGCATTACTCACCCACCTTGAACTTGCGGGGGGATGTTAGGAATATACTGCTATAGTAAAAACAAAATAAAACCGAGTTTTTGGTATCGTCTGCCATCATTCGTCTGCTGTTATTGTGATTGCATCGTCTACCTTTGGTATCGTCTGCTTTTGGTATCGACTGCCTTTGGTATCGTTAGCCTTTGGTATCGTCAGCCTTTGGTATCGTCTGCCATTGTTTGCTAGTACAATCGTCAGCTAATACAGTCACACTGCAGTACACATTTGGTACTGTCACCCTGCAGTACATATTCAATCATCACTTTGTCGGTCCTAGGGATCACCAAATCCGACCAAATTTATCCTTTTCGAAGATTTCATGATCGTGTCATTTGTCTTTATTGGACAGCTGTCCTTTAGCAGCTGTATTCTCTCTCTCTCTCCTGTTTTCCTATATATACAATACTATTTGTACTCATTGAACCACCCATTAATAAAATGAAATTATAATTTTCTGTTTTTATCTATTTCTATTATCTTGAGAGAACTTCTTAATGATTCTCATACTCTTTCTTCTGAGACTCCAAAGAAAAAAAAATTACAATTACAAAAAAAAAAAATTCATGCATGTAAGAAAGAAAACCTTATGCTTTCTGAAGAAAATGAAAAACTTATGAAATAACTCAACTTAAGAAAATAATTAATTATTTAATTGAAGATTTAACGTCTTTTACTTTTGGGCATGAAAACTTTAAGAAATTAGTAAGTAATAATAGAAAGGTTTACTTCTTGTGTAGCCCTTCACCACCTTTGCATACTTTTTCTCCATTATGCTTATGAAGCCCTTCACCACCTCAGCGTAATTTCTTTTCCAGATTTCCCCTTCATCCCTCTTTTTATCGTCCCACTTGTATTTTGCTACATTAATACGCAGTTTGAAAGAATCCACTCTTATCTCATTCGATATATATGAAGCATGTCCTGTATATTTTTATCTTATAAGGACAGGAGTGATCATTGAGGCATTCGAAAAACCCCCTAATTAAACTAAATAACATAATGGAAGGAATGCTTTCTAATTTCAAAGGGCAACTTATCTAAACTAATTAGTGTGTTTGCAAATTGATTGAATATAGCATGAATGAGCTTTCATTTGAATTCATGAAAGGAGTTTCGTTCAGTTTTTATTTTAAAACATGTGCTAACACACTTTTAAATTAGGGTTAATGGTTCAATTGGTCCCTGAAGTTGTATTGAAATCAGTGTTTGGTCCCTCCCCAAAATAATGACGTTTAGTGGCGGTTTTTTTTACAATTACTGGCTGTTTTTGACCGCCACTAAACGTTATTTTTCTGGGGAGGGACCAAATACAAATTTCAGTACAACTTCAGGGACCTGTTGAACCATTAACCCTTTAAATTAATCATTTGAATATTATTATATCTAACAACATGAGAAAGATAGCTTATACATTTGGTGGACAAATTTTAACACAGTCCCATAAGGATCTATCGAATTGTTTTTTAAATTTGTCAGAAAACCCCTAACTGAACTACATAACAAAAGTTAGACAGCAAACGCAAATAATTGCCGGATGCATGGACAATCACAAGACAAAACACCAATAATAGTAATCATAATCATAATTGAAAAAGAAATTGTTGTTTCCTCATCTTAATTTTCTAATTGCATTCCCTTCACCTTACTCAACCATCTTCTGAACTTGACGACCAGAACAAGTTTTCTCATAAAATTTACATATGATGCTAGAGGGGACCATTTCTATATATCATTGACTTTAATTAAGCTAGTAGCTTAGCTTTCCCCTGTTATGCCTTCCAACAATGAGGGTCTTCAAAATTTCCATCATCTTGAAAGTGTGGCAAATATTCTCAAGTTCCCAAAATTTTGGTAACTTGGAATGACAACATCCATGTGTTGGTGAAATTACTAGTTAAGGGAAAATTCTCCTCCATGTGAATAGAATAATACTTCACTGTGCTCCCCATGCTTCCTAAGTATCAAAGGGTTGAAATCTTTAGCTTAATTTTTCTTTGTTTATTGGTCATTACCTTGGCATTAGAATTTTACAAACCAAGGAGTATGTAGTAGACTAGAGTAATGGGAAGTGCAATTAACATCCCAAATATAACCCTGCAATTAAATTTTATAGGAAAAGGGTCAATTTCATTCTTTAAGAATGTGATGAAGAAAATAAGGAGGTTTGATTGCTCACGCTGTACTAAGAATTGCTGGATGAACATTGTACTCCTTAGCAAACACAAATGGAACAATCCCTTGTGGAAGTGCAGCCTGTTTTCAACCACAAGCATTTCCATAAGGAAAATTTACAAAAATTAGACCTATATTAGAAAACAAATGTGATCCTTTAATTAATTGTAATTCACACCATCAAGAAATGATTTAGTTATTAATTAATAAAAAATTCATATTTTATACTGGGAGCATGATTTTAAATCAAGGTATATGAACGCAGTTGCACTCATGACATATTAATTTAGGAAGTCTTCGTGACTACAATTGTGGTCATACTAGGGATAAACATTCTCTATTTTTATTTAATGTTTTTTTTTCTGTCTAACCAATTAAACTATATTATATAAGTTGAGTATAACAATTGTAGCCTATATGTGATTTTTTAAATAACACGAGTCGACTCAATTTGATTGATCACTCGGATAGAATAGTATACATCAAATGAAACCGCATATATCAATTTTCATAAGATATTATGAACCACATAGTATCACAATTGAAAACATTGACAATTTGAAAAGAAATAATTGAAAAACCAAGGAATGTTGAGAAATTGAATTGATTAGTATTCATCCATTATCTTCAGGATAAGAGAAATTAATAAGAAGTTAAAATTGACTACCTGAACAATAGCAACATGTAGGAGGGTACCACGTAGGCCAACAGCGATGGAAGCTGCTGCCATTACTGCTGGACCAGTAAGGAATCTAATAGCCATGGCAAATGTGGCAACAGAGTTTCCACATGCAATTATCTTGGGTTGAAGTGCCATAAATAGACCTAGAGTACAAACATCAAACCCAACTACCAAATCAAACTCAATCTTCAAATAAAGCATAGAAAATAAAAATTTAAATAAATGACAGCAAAGTAGACATTCCAAAACAAACAAATCTTAGGACAGATGACAAATGGTTGGTTTACTTGAACATATTGTTAAGGATTTGAACTTTAGCATTGTGTATACAAAAACGATTTGTTAGAACAAGTAAATCGCGCATCACGATCCTCTAAATGGTAAAATAAATGTTAAATTTTAAATTAATGGTGAGATAATAAAACTTGACATGGTCAAGTTATTTTATCATTAAGAAAGAGATTCATGACCCAGTAAAACTTACTTTGATAATCTCAACGATAGAAAAGATTTTAGTCTCGGACAATGGACCAAGTGATACATTTGATGAAAAAGAAGAGTAAAAACATCCATTAGACATATATATATTTGTAGCGATTTTTAAGCCTCATAATAATGGGGTTGGCTAAATGACCCCATGATTATTTGGGGTCATTTAACCCTATGCTCACATGGACCAATAAGATTGTCCCATGATTAAAATTAAAAAATAATGTAAAAATAAATAAAATAAATGACACAATCTTATTGGTCCATGTGAGCATGGGGTTGAATGACCCCAATTAATCATGGGGTCATTTAGCCAACCCCCATAATAATTAAAAAATTTCACGAAAGTGTATATTTAAAAGGTGTATCTAAAAAGTGAATGTGGGTTCATTATTATCGAAAAAATTGTAGACATTCCAAAATCCAATATAGAAAATGAAAGATGTATTGGACTTTGTGATTCCATTAATTCAACCACCTTTATGCCTAATTAGGTCCAAAATTGTAGCCATCACAACCACCTTTGTCCATAGCTTGTGGAGCACAAGGGAACGTTGTTAATATAACCTGGTCCCATGTGTCGGGGACATTATACTCAACAAGTGAACATTATTTGGGTCATGCTACTTGGTAACAACCATCACAAGAATGAATGGCCATGAGTTATTTGTTTACTTGCTTTGTCCCAAATACAAGGATTTTATAGATTCATACATATCCATTCAATCATGTTGCACGATTGAATTTATTACACCTTTTTTTCATGATTAAGAAAAAACAATGGCATAATACGAAGGATCAACATCATATCGCAATGTCAATTAGAACATTTATTTAATTTTCTCTGATCTAATCCATTTAATACTTAGTGCTTATACAAGGACATGCAAGTTTTCACAACATTTTATCTCACACGTCAATTCTCAAATTTTTACTCATTGTTAAAATTTACTTTAAATAAAAAAACACACTGAATCATGTGTTAGAAAAGTGTCGAGAGAATCTGCATATCCACGAGCTATTTCTATTAATACTTATGAAAAAATATATATACAAATAATTTTACCATAGCAATATCACGTGTTTTAGCTACATACATAAATTTAGAAACTAGAAAAACACCAAGATGTATACAATGCATTTTTCTTTCTAGTCTATCATAAAATAACACCCAAATTGGAGGCACTAAAATAATTATTAATTTGTGAGTGAAAGATGGAGCAATTTGTGAATGAAATTATTGAAAGAATACAATAAGAATTTAGAGGAATGGATTAATTTGCAATTTGCAACCACTCACCTAAGCTGAACATAGCCATTCCAAGACCAGCATCAGACAGTATGGAAATTGATTTCTCTATTATTTTGGGCATATGCACATCCCACCTACATGTCATTAACCATGAACAAAACCATGTCAAATTAAAGACCCATAATAATACTAATGATGATTATATTACTGTCAAAATCAAAAGTACTTTTGCTGATTTCGCAATTATCATAATCTCATGATGAAACTTTTTTTTCTTTGATGGTGACTTGGGTTAACGTACCTAAAGGCAATGAGGGACCAAATGAGACCAATGAGGCTTGAGTAAGTGTTGGGATTGCGGATAAGCTTTCTCCACACCATGATCAGAATGAGACGGGTCATGACACTCGCCGGAGGCATGTGTTTCCCGGCGGCTCCGGCAGCCTTAGGGTCTGAGCCCATCTTGTTGAGCCCATTGGGCCCATCTTTCTCTCTCTCTTCTTCCCCTAATTTTTCTCCCACCTTTCCATTGAACTTGAACTCTTCACCACCAATTTCTAGAGCAGATCCATCATCACATAAAAATTTAGAAAAAGTGAAATTCAAATCCTAAGCTAATTTAAATTTTAACTATCCAGATATATATAAATCACGTTATTTAAGGCATATGCTTAATTTATTTACCTTTGTTGTTGGCTTCCACATTTGGATTATTACTGTGCTCATCAGCCACCACCATTCTGATCTCTTTAGCACCCTGATCCGGTTGCTGCGAAGGTGTGAACGCGTTGAGACCAGCACTTTCCGAAACGGGAGAGGCGCTTGAGCTCCACACAAACATGTGCAGCTCCTTAGCATCATTTGCAGCCTTGTTTGCCAATGGAACCTGATGTTGTTGTTGTCGTTGTTGTAGCTGCAAATTTTGGTTCTGGCTTTTCAAAGCTTTTGTGGTGGTGGTAGTGGTAGTGGTAGTGGTGGTGGAGAATTCCGGGTTCGGTTGCGGGTAAAACCCAAATCTAGGAGAACTTCCTGTGGCCCCGGCACAATTTTCTTCAAAATTGGAGGGTCTTGGAGTAGGTCCACGTGAGGACTGAACAGAGTACAACTCATTGGGTCCAAAATTAGAATGTCTGGGTTGATAACCCATCATGGAGAAAAAATCTCCATGGTTGAAGTTGGAGCCTCGTGGCGTGGAGCTGAGACTGTAAATCTCAGCTCCAGTGAGGTTCGATGGCCGAGGAGTAGTCATCATGAATGACCTCTTTGACGCGTTGGACTTTCTTACCACGATGCGGAGCTTCCCGTCCTCGCGAATCTCTGCATCGGTTTCGAGAAAGTCCCGACCGTCAAGTGAGACCACATCCGAGTCGACCTTGAATGACACGATTGAGGCTGCGGTTTCCGGGAACTGCTCCATGATTAGCAGTTTCGCGCCACGGTACTCGAAGAGGAAGAGAAGGAGAGTGTACCATATGATGCACTGGAGCACCACCACCTGGACCATGAGGGTCCCCGAGTAATCGCCGTACATGGCGATTAAGAGGGGGATCCCCATGACCAAGGTGTTGGGCAAAGTGGTAAGAGAGAAAATGGTGATCATCCACTCAAGGCTACCGTTTTTAGTGAAATTTGTCCACAGAAACAAGGCAAAGAGCATGATTATTTTCTGAAGTGTATCAGCAGCGATGAACCTGAAGTTCATTTGGTAAGGGTTGTTGGTGGAAATGAAATGGAAAGAAAGTAGCGGAACTGCGAATACGGCCACGAAGCGGTTTATGCCTGAACACTGGTCCGGTGAGAATATCTTCCACCAACGGACGGAACCGTAGGCTAAGATCATGGCTACATATAAAGGGACAACTGCTGTTAGGACAGTATATAGATCCTTCCAAGTTATCATCTTTTTTTGTTAATTTTGTGGGTTAACGTGGAATGGGGTGTGAGAGGAAAAATTGAAGGAAGAGAGATGAAAAACCGTTAGTAACTAACTGGGAGTTGGAGTGCTTGGGTGAAGAGTTTTAGTGAGTAGTCTGTGCAGCTGGTGAAGAGGATGTTTTGGAAAGAGAAAGTGTCAGAGTGAGTGAGTATGTGTGTGCATTTATAGAGTAGGAAGGAGTAAAAGAAGGAATGAATAGTTGAATGATTATATTAAATTATTGATATTATATAAAGTAAAAAGTGGAGAAGAGGGTTTGATTTGTATTAGTATAAGTACGATTAAAGTACTTTATTTTTGTTAACAAAAAAGTATGAAATTGGTAGTGAGGGGCGTGAAGAAAGGGCCCAGGACAGCAGTGTGAATGTGTGTTAGGGAGTGGCTGACTGACATGGGTGGGTCAAGATGCAAGCAAAGGCTGCTACAAGCAGTATGGGATCAAGGGTCCCCTGGGAATGGGCATTTTCAGATCTTTCATCTTTTAACTATTTCACATGATTTAAATGAATTATATAACATACTAATTATAGTGTCGCCCAGATGGATTTACATTCATGAAAGCAAAAAAATGATACACTTTTTGTTTATAATCTCATAAACCATTATATTATATAGTTTTGACATTTTGGAACAATTTTTTTCCATATCTCTCTCTTTTATACTCCCTCCATTCCTTTTTATAAGAGTTAGATGAAGAGTGTTGGCCGTTCCTTTTTATAAGAATCACATAAGGCTTTTTGCCATATTAATTATTTTTTCATATTTTTACTCCTATTCAATTCTAGAAATATGAAATTGCATTAATGATGGAAAGAGATTAAAAAGAAATATGTTAAGGATAAATTTGGAAATTCAACAATATTTGAGAACAAATTTAATGCAAAAAACTATACTACCTAACTTTCTTAAGAGTGTGCAAACTTAGTTTAACTCTTGTAAAAAGGAACGTGGGAGTATACAACTTAGTATATATCACATCTGAATTTATTTTTCATTTATTCTTCTCTAGTTATTGTTTATAAATTGACTTAGAGGTTTGTCTCGGGCACACTTTACAAAGCTTAGCAGGACAGTGCACACGTGCATATCTTTATAACCGCCACTCACATGACACCTTTCTAATTAATGTCTATTTTAAATTTCTTATCGATATTTAATTTATTAGGTTAAATAAAATTTTAATTACTATAAAATGAGTGAGTCCTAGTTTTCGTTCCTCGTTAAAAAATGTTCTGATTGGCTCTTCAGTTATAAGACTCAATGACGTAACAGTTGACTCACTAGGAATGCTCTTCAGCATACACCTAAGAAGCATTCTACACGACCTGGCTTGGGACGAGCCCTCTCGGCTTAGTGACCCTTCATCCAACTGGTCCGGGAAGATCCCGAGGGAAGTGCTACATGCCGCTCAATTAGACAACCACTCCCGCTCAGAAGTCTCACTTAAGAGCTTCCCTCCAGCACCTGTCGAGGATCTACGATGCCTATAAATACAGGTTTCACCATTCCTTCTGGGACGCTTCTCACTCATTACTTACATTACAAGTTTTCTATGCATTCTTACATGTTTGAGTTGAGTTCTTGGATACTCTCATTTGCTCCAACACTGACTTGAGCGTTGGAGTGTCTTTTGTAGGTCCCCCTCCCCCGACGCACTGCAATTCGAAGGCTCCACCTCAATCATGTTAGAGCAAGGTTGAGCTCCGCCACTGCTTCGTTGAGATCATCGCCGTCCAAGATTCGCGCACAAACATTTGGCGTTGTCTGTGGGGAAGATTTGACAATTCTTCACCGTTCTTCCTCTATTTCGAAGGAGAAGCTCACAGTGTTTTCACTTTGTTTTTTCACCTTACTTAGAAGCAATTTTCTACCACTAAACTAGCGATCAACAATTCTTCAAAGCCTCGTGATGGTGCAAACACGAAGGCAGCAGGAAGTGAATTCTAAAGGAATGATAGCGCAGGGGAACAATTCACAAACAATTTTGTCGCAATTGCGACGCACTCCAAATCAAAAAGAACCTTCACAGCAGGATGAAGCTTCCTAGGGAAGAATTACAAAACATCAAACACAGACAAATGCAGAGGAACTCTTGCGAAACATGGAATGAAAGATTCATGAACTGGAAAAGTCTCTCCATCGCAGCATCAAACTGCTAGGCATGTTGTAAATTCTCCTAATCGCAAAAGACGACAGGAAAGAGTGAAGAAACCCCAAGAACCTGTGCACAGTCAGGCGTATGAAGGAGAAAAGGATGTTAGAATCAAACAATTTAATGAGTTAATTTATTTTGATAAATAACAATTTCGCTAAGTGTTACTGACTTCTTTACAATTTTTCATATTCAGGAACACTTGTTGATTGAAGACATGCTGCGAGGATTTCGACAAAGCATTATCAAAAAGCAAGTGGAGAAATCTGTCCGCCTATGTGAATCAGTCTGCCTCTAGAGAAGAGTTCGTCCGCCTGTGATGAACGTCTGATTGATCAGCTACTTAACTCATGAAGAATACTTGAGTTGACTAAAAGCAATGATTGAAGACTCGTGCAAAACGAAATATCCTGAAGGTGATCGTTTGTTCAACCCAAAGATGAGTTGTCGTGCACCTCTTGGTGGTTCAAAGCATTAATGGCGAAAGAGATAGAATTAAGCGCCTCATTCCTTGAAGATTCAAATCCTCTGACATTCCTTAATTCAAGCTGCTTTTGCTGAATTAACGGCGATACTTTCTAATCATCGTATCTCCTCAACGGTCAAATTCAAATATTCTGGTAAGAGCATTAATGACTGAATTAGCTGTAATGCATAAGCATTAAATGCAGACTCTATGGGCCGAGGCAAAAAGCATCACCAGACGATACCGTCTTTTCATTGTTGAAGAAACATTCATTATCTGGCAGATTGCAACAGCAGATGCAGAAGTATCCGTTACTCACAATCAAGTAGAAATTCAAACGGAACTATTTTTGAAGATCTTCAACAAAGCCTCCATTCATCATCCTACTGAAGATATAAATAGTGGACTTAGCATCAGTTTCAATTTGGCGACTCTTACACGATCAAAGCATTCAAACCTTCCAAGTCTATCTGCGATTTGAACAAGCTTTAAGCCAAGATACTCAGTAACCTTAACCTTCTCATTTTCTGAGTTCTGTCGCCAACTACTGTGAAACCTCTTACAGAGTGAAAGCTCTTATCCTTTCTCACACAAGCCCTTCCGAGAACCAACTTGTCTATCATCTCTGAATTCTGTTCTTCATATTTTCTACCCACTCTTACTGAAGAGATTCTTGTAGAAACTAAGTCTTCTTGAAAAAGAACTGGGAGGAGTCTTGTCTAACACTCGAGCGATAAAGGAGAAGTCCTAGAATACTTGTAAAGGAGTAGTCCTCAGAATACTGGGAGAAGTCCCTGAGAACACTTGTACTATTTTGTTTAAATTGTGAAAATCTTGGTGAAGCCAAGGACTGGACGTAGCGCTGACGATTATGGGGGTGAACCAGGATAAATATCGTGTGTGCTTTATTGTTCAAGCTTTAAGTTCATTTCCGCTGCACATTTTTGACAAACGCTTTTGAACTAATAATAACTATCTTGCGAAAAGATTTATAAAAATCACACACACAATTCAAACCCCACTTTCTTGTGTGGTTTTATTATTATCAATTGGTATCAGAGCTTAACCGCTCTGAGAATTACCAACATCTTAACAGGTGTAGAGTGAAAAGATCTATGGACGGTATTGCCTACCCAACCGGAACTGCAACCAACAAGCCACCATTCTTTGATGGCTCCAACTACCCTTACTGGAAGAAGCACATGCAACTCTTCATCGAGTCAACCGACTGGAAGCTGTGGGACGTAATATCAAAAGGAAATTATGTCCCCAAAGATAGTGAAAGCAAGGCCATCCCAGCCGATAAATGGACGGATGAACAGAAGACAGAGAATCAAAGAAATGCCAAGGCGAGGCTGTTTCTCATATGTGCTCTTAGCAAAAATGAGCATGACAAAGTTGATAGCTTGAGCACTGCAAAAGAGGTCTGGGATACCTTAGCCATTGCTCATGAAGGAACCTCTGCCGTACAAGACACCAAGATGAGCATGCTTGCATCTCAGTATGAAAACTTCATGATGGATGACAATGAATCCATTGACTCCATGTTTGCACGACTTTAGACCATTCATAATGGGATGAGGAACCTGGGAAAAAGCTTCACCAACAAGGAGCAAGTGATCAAGATTCTCAGAAGCCTTCCCACCAACTGGAGAAACTTCGTCACTTCCCAGAGAGCTGGAAAGAACCTTGATACCTACCAAGTAGAAGATCTTCTGGGAGAGATGAAGATTCATGAGCAGGATCTTGCTAACGATGCTGCTATTATACGAAGAAAAGCGTCTGTCGCAAAAGCTGTAGCATTCAAAGCCAACAAATCAAAGGCTTTGAAAGCTAACGAATCCTCAGATGAGGAAACTGTACAGTCTGATCGCTCCGATGATGAACAGGCCCTGTTTAACCGAAGATTCAGAAGAATGATGGGAAACAGGAAGCAGTTCAAAGGAAGACAATCTTCCACATCAAGAGATGAAGAGAAAATCCCAAATAAAGGAGGGATCGTCTGCTACGAATGAAAAAAGCCTGGACATGTCAAAGCTGACTGCCCTCGTCTGCGAAACAAGCCTTCCCAAAAGAATTTCTATAAGAAGAAGGCCTTTTCCAGTCAAAATGATGAGTCAGAAGACGAATCTGACCAAGAAGAAGAAATCAAGGGAACCAACGATGAAACTTCATACTGTGCGTTTATAGGATCCATAGACACATCTGATATTGAAGTAGATAAAGAAGCAGAAGCACTGATGATTTCTGTTGACTTGTCCAACGGCGAGGAAGATGACAAAGATGAGATGTGCTTAGCAGCTCAGAGCCAAAAAGAGCTATGGTACCTGGACAGTGGATACTCACGGCACATGACGGGAAAAGGTCTTTACTCCCAAAGATTCATGAGAAGAAAACTGGAGGAACAGTTACCTTCGGAGGTAACCAAAAGGGGTTCATTGTCGGAGAAGGTAATGTTGGTAAGAATCCCCTTCCGGTAATACGGAAAGTTCTGTTGGTTGAAGGACTAAAACATAATCTACTTAGCATAAGCCAATTATGTGATAGTGGACTCACTGTTTCCTTCAACAAAGTGAAGTGTAGTGTCACAAACGAGGATGACAAGATTATCTTTGAAGCACAGAGACAAGGGGATCTATATAAGACCTCTTTGGAAAACCTTGCAAGTCAAAAGGTAACATGTCTAGTATCAGCAGAGGATGACAAATGGATATGGCACAGGGAGCTAGGGCATGCATCCTTAAAGCCCATTGCTAAAATAATCAAACATGATTTAGTAAGTGGTCTGCCAAATATGTCTTTCAAATCTGATGATACATGCTCTGCATGTCTCCAAGGAAAGCAATTAAAAAGTTCTTTCCATGCAAAGAACATTGTCAGTACAAAGAGACCTCTGGAGATGTTGCACATGGACTTGTTCGGACCCACTAGAACGGTTAGTTGTTCTGGAAAAAGATTTTGTCTTGTCATCGTTGATGACTACACTAGATTTACATGGGTACAATTTCTCGGAACAAAGGATGAAAATTTCAAGTCCTTCCTGATCATTGCTAGAAGAATTCAAAATGAAAAGGGATACTGCATCACCAACATTCGTAGTGATAGAGGAGGAGAATTTATCAATGAAGAGTTCAACCACTACTGCGAGGAAAATGGGATATTTCATCAAGTTTCTGCTCCAAGAACTCCTCAGCAAAATGGAGTAGCCGAAAGGAAGAACAGGTCACTTCAAGAAATGGCCAGAACTATGCTCAATGAGACATCTCTACCCAAATACTTCTGGGCTGAAGCAGTTCATACAACATATTATATTCAAAATCGAATATTTATGTGTCCTATCTTGAAGAAAACTGCCTATGAGTTATGGAAGGGAAGAAAGCCAAGCATCTCATACTTTCATCCATTCGGATGTCCATGCTTTCTACTTAATACAAAGGATGACCTTGGAAAATTCGATGCAAAATCAGACAAAGGAATATTCTTAGGATATTCACCCAATTCCAAAGCATTCCGAGTATACAATTCTAGAACAATGGCAGTAGAGGAATCCATCAATGTCAAGTTCGAAGATAAACACATCAGTGTAAATCAGATGACTCCAGAAGAAGAATATGATGACCTGGAAATAAGTGGAGAGCCCTCATCAAATCCAGTTCAGCCGTCAACGTCTGACAAAGAGACAAATCCAATTACTCCATCTTCAACTCAACCAGACGATGTTTGTGAAACTCCGTCTGACGACAACTCCACAAGTCAAGTCATGACCTCCAGTGGCATCTCTCTACCTCGAGACTGGAGATTCAAACCAGACCATCCTCCTACACAGATAATCGGAAGCGTACATGAAAAGGTAAGAACTAGATCCACTTTTAATGATTATACTAACTGTACGTTTCTGTCTAAAATAGAACCGAAGACCATAGGTGAAGCCCTACAGGATGAAGGATGGATCTTAGCCATGCAAGAAGAACTGAATCAATTTCAGAGAAGCAAAGTCTGGGACCTAGTGCCCAAACCAGAAGAAAAATCCATTATTGGCACAAGATGGGTGTTCAGAAACAAAATGGATGAAAATGGGAAAGTCACCCGAAACAAAGCTCGTTTGGTTGCACAAGGATACAATCAACAAGAAGGAATCGATTACACAGAAACCTTTGCCCCCATCGCAAGAATTGAAGCTATTCGCATCCTATTGGCATTTGCATGTTAGCACTCCATAAAGTTATATCAAATGGATGTGAAAAGTGCGTTTCTAAACGGATATATCGAGGAAGAAGTATACGTGAAGCAGCCTCCAGGATTTGAAGACCCGGCTGTACCAGACCACGTCTTCAAGTTAAGAAAGGCACTGTATGGACTAAAGCAAGCTCCACGTGCATGGTACGATCGTTTGAGTTCATTCCTGATGAACAATGGATTCTCAAGAGGAAGCATTGACAACACCCTGTTTAGAAGAAAGACATACAAAGACTTTATCCTGGTGCAACTATATGTTGATGATATCATTTTTGGTGCCACTAATGAAGTTCTCTGCCAAGAATTTTCCAAACTGATGCAGAGTTAATTCGAGATGAGTATTATGGGAGAATTAAAGTTCTTCCTAGGACTGCAGATTAGACAGGAAGGCACCCGAACCTACATCCATCAGACAAAGTATATTAATGATCTCTTGAAGAAGTATTGCATGGAGAAAGCCAAAGCAATGGGAACCCCTATGCATCCTGGAACTATACAAGATAAAGGTGACGAGTCAACTCCGGTCGACTCAACCAAATACAGAGGAATGATAGGATCACTGTTATATCTTACCTCAAGCAGACCAGATATTATGTACAGCGTCTGTGTTTGTGCCAGATTCCATGTAAGTCCTCAAGAATCTCACCTAAGTGCAGTAAAACGTATATTTCGATATCTCATTGGAACAACTAATCTTGGTCTAATTTATGAGAAAGGTGAAGATTTCAGGTTAAAGGGATTCTGTGATGGTGACTATGCTGGAGACAGAATCGAAAGGAAAAGCACAAGTGGAGGTTGTCACTTTCTAGGGCATTGCCTAATATCGTGGGCAAGCAAAAGGCAAAGCACAATCTCCCTTTCAACTGCTGAAGCAGAATACGTGGCGGCAGGTTCTTGCTGCACCCAATTTCTTTGGGTGAAGCATCAATTAGAAGATTATAATATTTTTGAGCATAACATTCCCTTATTATGTGATAACACAAGTGCCATCAATATTACAAAGAATCCTGTTTTGCATTCACGTACCAAACATATTGAAATAAAGCATCATTTTATTCGTGATCATGTAGCTAAAGGAAACATTGTCATTTCATACATACACACCGATGATCAATTAGCGGACATATTTAGCAAACAACTTATTGAAAATAAATTTGTATGTCTTAGAGAAAGAATTGGAATGTTTCGTGCATTATAGTTGTGCCTGCACTAAATCCCTCTAAGTTCGTCTGCCCCATTAGCTTGAATTTAAATTCAATATCTACAATAAGCTATGCATATAATGCTAAACAGTTGTGTCTTTTCACATAGATTGCTTACTGAACACGCATATATTAATGTTGACACTCCTTATCTCTCATCATTTAATGCTTTCAATTCAGCTTTATTATTCATCATGATTTTGACGATATCGAGAAAATGTTTACACTTTCCAAAATGGAAACGAATGGTCTTCCAAATGTGTTTCTAATACCAACCCTAACACATTCATACTTCAGCTTAAACATTCTATCTTCTGTGTAATTGTCTTTGCCTCTGTATTCATTTCATCTACAGAAATCATGGCTCCCAACAAACAGAAAAATGCAAAGACTCAGGAAGCCCTTAGCAAAGAGGAATATCAGATCGTCAAGACTCAAAAAGATGCTATTATCCAAAATCGCAAACAGCAAGTCTCTGAAATTGGTCCTGTGAGGATTGAGCATCTGGGCGACAGAAAGCTTGTCACCCTTAGATACCTTGATCTAAGGTTATATCAATATGCAAAGGTTTTAGGTCTTGATCTAGTGCTATCACAGAACTGGGGATATCTGTTCGAAATCTCCACAACTTCAGCACTCTCTCCTCTCGTGCAAGAATTCTACGATTGTGCCATCAAGGTTAACCCTACCCACATCCGAACACGATGTTTGGGCCAAGTAATAGACATTCAATCTTGTGATATGTCTAATCTACTCAACCTTCCTCTCGATGGCGTCTATTACTCCTCGTCCTGGGAAACCTCTGAAAGCAAGCCCTTCACTATTTGGAAGGAAGTTCCAAAGTGCTCTACATCTCGACGAGTGAAGAATCTTGTTGAGGAATGTATCTTTCCTCATGCTGTTCTCAGCAAGATTGTGTTGCCCAAAGAGGTTTCTAGAGACTTAGTCAACAAGTTCTCTCAATGGACCCTATTCCAGATGCAACATCGCAGAAAAGTTAATCTGCCTGATCTTCTACTTCAATACATGCTCCACACCCTGGAACAATCCAACACCAATCTTCCATATGGCTAACTCATAACGGCTCTTATGGATCACAAGAGGTTGCTCACTCCCTCCATCGAATCAGTGAAATTCATCTCATATGACTATATCTCTGCTACTCTTATCAAGTTTGGAGATGTTCATCGCATGAACCTGTCAATCGACATATCTGCAGTACCTACAGAACTCTTAAGTGACTGGGCTAAGAGGAACAAGCAAAGAAAACTCCCTACACCAACACCGTCCGGTAACTGCCTCAAACGTCGTTGTCTGGGCACTACTTCTGCGCAACGTTCAGATCACTCCCACCGGACTGAATCTCAGGAACTATTACCTACTGCAGAAGCCTTGCCTCCATCAACCTCCTCCAAACCTCCTCCTGAGACTGTGCATACCACTGCTGAACTTATTTCAAATTCTCATGCACACTATCTGAAGTTCTTGCCTCCAATCTTTCACAAATATATCTCCGATGTCTTTGATGTCCAAGATGATGGCAACTGTGGATTCAGATGCCTTGCTCAATGGCTGGGTCATCCCCAAGATCATTGGCCAGAAATTCGAAAACTTCTAATCCATGAACTTCTATCTAATAGAGCGCTGCACTCTCAAACTTTTTGCTCTGATGAAGATATTGATACTCTGTGCCTGGCTCTTACCTTGAATGCAAATGAACCTGCGCATGAGTTCAAATGGTTCACAGTTCCAGACATGGGATTGCTAGCTGCTACTGCGTTCCGGATAATTCTGGTCACCTTAGCTCCTAACCAGTGCTACACATATCTTCCTCTGTTGGGCCCTGTTGATGATGCACCCACCATTGCTGTTTTGGGAAACATTGCAAAAAGACACTGGGTTCGAGTCAAGCTCTCTGACAACTCTCCCTTGCCTACTATATCACCTCAATGGAAGCATTATTGTTCTCCCGATGCTCGAGGATGGGAAGTCCCTCTTCAGTCAAAAATCCTACACTTCCGGAATTTACTACAAAGTGAAGCTGAGAAATTTCTGGATTCCTTGTTTGAAGTTCCCAATATTGATAATCCTATTGAACTTGACAACGACTCTGAAGTTCCCAGCACTGACGTCTCATCCTTAGACCATGCCTTCACTCGCCTCAAATTGCATGATGTTGATCTTGATCTTTGTCTGCACCTTGGTCAAAGTCAACGAGTTACTCCACTGTCACGAGGGGTAGATGCTCACATTAATAAAAATATTAATGCATCCCATCTGTCACCACCTGTCCCCCTCCATATAGATCTGGATCTGGATCTCAAGCTTGCATCTCCTGCTCCCTTCATTTCTGCTGCCTACATGTTTCTCCCTCAGATCTCCTTCCTGCCCCTGCTTTCCTCAGCGTTCCAGATCTACTCTGGGCAAACGCAAGCGCTCTCCAATTGCACCCAATGCCCATTTGCTTTCAGATGTGTGTCTACAAGCCCTTGGTTTCCCTTTCTGCTTTAAGGCAGGTTTATGGCTTCCCCATGGATGTCATGACTACCAGCTCACTCCATCCTTGCCATCATGTCGCATGTTCTTCCACTTCGATTGGCAGTTGGTTGTCTCTCGAGATACTCACGTCGCCTCCATTCCTCTTCACTTGGCTGGTCAAGTTGATCCCTTGGTCCTAAAGTTTAAGACCTGGACATTGGTACTTCTTCCTATGATGCCGTCAGTCCTGAAGGCTCCTGGTTTTGGTTGGAATTGCATCACTCCATCTCCACTCATTCCTACTGTGGCATACTTCACTCCAATTTTTCCATCACTCACTACATCGCCGCTGGTCGATCGCATTCCCAGTTCTGACTCTGTTGATGTTCGGACCATGGTTTCCCTGCTTGCTCAACGCATTGAAACTTTTAATGATCGCTCTTCTCACGAAAGGCGTGTTCTTCATCAAGATGTGCATGCTCGGCTTGAAACCATGCAAAATAACCTCACCATCAAAATGGATGCTCGCTTTGATCGTCTGCAAGACACTATTGCCCTACTTCTTGGGAACTCCAAGCCACCCTCTTGACTCTTATTTTCTTATTGTTCTGTGTCTTCTTTATCTTTCTATGCTCTTAATGACTACTTTAGTTTCTATTTTACTCCTATGCATTTCTTTGTCTATGCTTTTGATAATGCCAAAGGGGGAGAAAGTATAACCAAAAAATGAAAAAGAAGAGAGCATAAATTTAGGGGGAGCAATCAATCTCACAAACGAATCTTGAACTGAGGGGGAGGAAATCAGAATTATATATTACTCTCATTTTTTTAGGAAATTGTCATTATCAAAAAGGGGGAGATTGTTAGAATCAAACAATTTAATGAGTTAATTTATTTTGATAAATAACAATTTCGCTAAGTGTTACTGACTTCTTTAAAAGTTTTCATATTCGGGAACACTTGTTGATTGAAGACATGCTGCGAGGATTTCGACAAAGCATTATCAAAAAGCAAGTGGAGAAATCTGTCCACCTATGTGAATCAGTTTGCCTCTAGAGAAGAGTTCGTCCGCCTGTGATGAACGTCTGATTGATCAGCTACTTAACTCATGAAGAATACTTGAGTTGACTAAAAGCAATGATTGAAGACTCGTGCAAAACGAAATATCCTGAAGGTGATCGTTTTTTCAACCCAAAGATGAGCTGTCGTGCACCTCTTGGTGGTTCAGAGCATTAATGGCGAAAGAGACAGAATTAAGCGCCTCATTCCTTGAAGATTCAAAAACTCTGACATTTCTTAATTCAAGCTGCTTTTGCTGAATTAATGGCGATACTTTCTGATCATAGTATCTCCTCAACGGGCAAATTCAAATATTCTGGTCAGAGCATTAATGATTGAATTAGCTGTAATGCATAAGCATTAATTGCAGACTCTAGGGCCGAGGAAAAAAGCATCACCAGACGATACCGTCTTTTCATTGTTGAAGAAATGATGAGTGGATTTTATATGATGTTTTTAGGTAGTTTTTAGTCTTTTTATTTTATTATTTTTGAGTCACATATAGGTTTTTTATTATTTTTATGTATATTTTATATTTATTTTGCATTTTGCATGTAGATTAGATTTTATTGGTTTTTCTACCTTTATTTTATATTTTTAGGAATTTTTATAGCAATTTTATATTTTTAGGAAAAGCTGGTTTAGTTATCATTTTTGTCCAGGGACCACTTTGTAAAGTTTCAGGAAATCAAGGTCCAAAATGTGAAAGTTCAAGAGTGGAGGGCTTAAAGTGAAGATTGAGAGAATTAAAGGGCTTGAATTGGAGTGCTAACCAAGAGAGGACCAAAAGTGGAAAAGAAGAATATGAAGCAACTCTCTTCAAATTAGCACATGGGAATTTATGTTGAAGGATTGATGGTAGTGGGAGGAAGGTTTCAGAATTGATTAAGGGCTGAGTAGTGGCTTTTTATGGCATTCAAAACCCACTACCATGAGGAAGGAAGGAAAAACTTGAAGTTGAAGAAGCAGTGCCCAGCGCTGCAGCGTTGGGAAGCCAGCGCTCAAGCGCTGGCCCTCGGTCTGGCAGTGGATTTTTAATGCTTCCAGCGCCCAAGCGTTGGGAATTCTAGCACTGAAGCGTTGGAGGCTGGATTTTTACTATAAATAGGACCCTTTTCTTCACTTGTAAAGCACACATTCTTAGAATACAACAAGTATTCTCTCTTTCTCCCTTTTGAGCATTGTTCCTAGGACTTGTGGGAAGCCATATTTGAGCTCCTATCCAGGGTAATTCAATGTCTGCTTTAGCCATGCTTGGCTAACTTATTTTTTAAGTTTTTGGGTTGTTTTAGTTTATAATTCATGTTCTAGTTTTCTTTTACATTTCTGAATAATATCTTCAATTCATGTTTTATTTCTTTGTTCTTCATTAATCTTTATGCGCAAAAGATTTCTTGCTTTCTACTTATGTCATAAGGCCATTTGGTAAGTAGTAACGGAAATAGGGAGTAAAAAAGGTTATAAGTTTGCATTTCTTAAGGCTATAAGGATGTACGTAACTTTGTGTTGGCCCGAATTCTCTCTTCATCTTCTTTTCTAATTAACTAATAACCAAGGCTATGGAGTTAGTAATTAGGTAAGAAATTTCTACATTTCTTAAGGCTATTAGGATGTAGAAATTTAGGCTATAGCACCATGAATATGAATTTAAAGTTCAGAAATTTAGTAGGAGTTTTCTAGCATGTTTTATAGACTATGTAAACCAACCCAAGAGCTTAAATTCTCCTCATCTTATTTTGTTTTATTATTTTATGCTTTTGCTTTCATCTTGTCCTAAACCAAACATCAAACATATCATTTTATTTTTATTGCACAAGTACTAAATTATATATTAATAAGAACACCTATCCCCTGGGTTCGATCTTTTGTATTACGCGATAGATAATCGTACACTTGCGATTTTCCTTATCAAGAAACATTCATTATCTGGCAGATTGCAACAGCAGATGCAGAAGTATCCGTTACTCACAATCAAGCAGAAATTCAAACGGAACTATTTTTGAAGATCTTCAGCAAAGCCTCCAGTCATCATCCTACTGAAGATATAAATAGTGGACTTAGCATCAGTTTCAATTTGGCGACTCTTACACGGTCAAAGCATTCAAACCTTCCAAGTCTATCTGCGATTTGAACAAGCTTTAAGCCAAGATACTCAGTAACCTTAACCTTCTCATTTTCTGAGTTCTGTCGCCAACTATAGTGAAACCTCTTACAGAGTGAAAACTCTTATCCTTTCTCACACAAGCCCTTCAGAGAACCAACTTGTCTATCATCTCTGAATTCTGTTCTTCATATTTTCTACCCACTCTTACTGAAGAGATTCTTGTAGAAACTAAGTCTTCTTGAAAAAGAACTGGGAGGAGTCATGTCTAACACTCGAGCGATAAAGGAGAAGTCCTAGAATACTTGTAAAGGAGTAGTCCTCAGAATACTGGGAGAAGTCCCTGAGAACACTTGTACTATTTTGTTTAAATAGTGAAAATCTTGGTGAAGCCAAGGACTAGACGTAGCCCTGACGATTAAGGGGGTGAACCAGGATAAATATCGTGTGTGCTTTATTGTTCAAGCTTTAAGTTCATTTACGCTGCACATTTTTGACAAACGCTTTTGAACTAATAATATCTTTCTTGCGAAAAGATTTATAAAAATCACACACACAATTCAAACCCCCCTTTCTTGTGTGGTTTTATTATTATCAAAGGATTTGGAAGGGAAATCTGTTTTGAAGGAAGGGGAAAATGCAAGGCTACCTGATAGAAATTCTGCAAGTGTACAGATTGTATCGAAGTAATATAAAAGATATCGTCTCCACAAGGACTGGTTTGACTTAAAATTGGTTTTTTAGAGTTTGAAAGACAAAAGATAAATATTTGTTATGTTTTTTATATTGAAGAAAAGCATAAAAACAGAAATAATTGGTTGATAAAAACAAGTACTTGAGTTGAGTTTCACTACCTCTAGCTAAGCTATTCAGAATCAATTCTATATATGAAAATCAGAACATGTTCTTAGGTGTTCTAGCCTAGAGTTTCTACTTGTTAATACCTTAATCAAATAGAACTTTGAATCCAATTTCTAATCCTAATACCTTAGTGATTAGTTAATCAAATTGAAGGTTAATTCTAAGTTCAGGCCAACACTAACAATGTCTACCCTTATACCTAAGTGGCATACAATCATTCATTCTATTCCTATTTCCCCCAATTCCTACCAATTACCATTGCATAAGAATTAAGCTTGAAGACTTGTGATCAGCAAGAATAATATTAATACAAAGAATAGAAACTAAGAACTTGAACTTTATTCATATATAAATAAGAAACCTAAAGCATAATTTGATGTAGATTCACTACAACCCAAATACTAGAAGAGCTTAGTCAAGCATGGCTAAGGTAAACATGATAAACAAAAGAAAACTGAATTGGGAGCTCAAGGGGGCCTCCCACAAGTCCAGGCAAAGCTCAGACACAAAGTACAAGATGTCTAGGTCTAGCTTGGTATATCTTTACAAAGAACCAAAATAGCCTATTTATAACAGTTTTCTGCCAGCACCCCAACACTCCGGCATTGGAAATTATCTAAAAACAGCTCATCTAGCAGAGAGCCAACGCATGAGCGTTGGCTTCCCAACACTCAAGCGTTGGGCTTCGTCTGCTGCTTCACATTCTTGCTTTGTTCTTTTCTCCTTGATGGCAAGGCTTTGATGGAATTAAAGGGCTTTCATGTGGCCTCTTTCTTGTCTTGAAACAGCTGAAGCACATCAATTCCTTCTTCAATTATCTAATTCCCACATGTTAAACAAGCAAAGGTAGTTGATGCTTCCTCTTCTTCATTTAATTTCAGCCACCAATCTTTCCTTAATTGCACCAAGATCCCCACAAATGCATCTCAATTGACCAGAACCTCTAACAAGGACAAAAATCTAATAAAAACAACTGAAAAGGACTAAAAACACAAAAGTTGCGAATCTATATGCAAATGCAAAAATAAAGTGAAAACTCTAATAAAATGAAATAAAAACTATATGAGACTCAAATAAAATAAAATAAAAAGAAAGAAAAGGATAGCAAAAACATCATATAAATTCCAATCATCACTACCGACTCCGTTCTGCAAAGAAATCATGAATATCAAAATTCCTAAGGATTTCAAGAAGCCGGTTGAAGTTGAGCTATACATTGGGGAAACCAATCCAATGGAACACTTGGACACATTTATCACAACACTCACGTTCCTTGGAATGACTGATGTGTTGATGTGCAAAATTTTCCCTTTGACATAGAGGAAAGTGGCTCTACGTTATGGTTTCAATCGTTGGCTTCAAACTCAGTAAGGAGTTGGAAGGAGCTACCGCAATTGTTTATACATCATTTCATAACAAGCAAAGGTTTACCAAAATAACTCACACTCTTGGCAAGATTAGACAAGCAAAAGGTGAATCGCTTTCTTAACGAAGCTCTACAAAGAAGCAACGCTAGTGCCTAATATGGCCAAGAATGTGAAATTGCACTTGGATTTTGAGGCTATCCGAGTTAAAACACCTTTCCACACTTCATTGACAAAGTCGCCACCAGTTGACATGGATGATGTACGACCCTAAGAAATAGTCCAAGGTACCTTCTTAATTTTCTTTATTATTATTATTATTATAAATAAATATTATACATGAAATATTATTGGTTGATTTTATGTGCATTAAATATTGTTTGATTATTGTTGGTCTTAAATATTAGAGATACTAGTTTTTTGGTAAAGAGAGAATATTTTCTCTTCTTTTTGAAATATATGCGTGGCATGTAATATATTTCCTTGAGAAAATATTTTGGTTGGTCGATTAGTGTATTTTAGGATTTAATTAAGGTGTTGTAATTAAAGAGAAAAAAAATACACATATATATATATATATATATATATATATATATATATATGTATGTTGTATTGAAAAAAAAAAATGATAACCAAGACGAGAGAACGCTTAATTTATCACACAAACTTTGGCTTTGCTCATAGTCAAATTACATAATCATAAACAAAAAGTTCAAACTTGCTAAAGTTTGATAATTTTCTTTAACCTCACAATCTCTACTTCTTTTATTTGCACCTTATAGGTATCCAGGTATATGAACCTGACACACGCATAGGTACTCTACATTTTTCTCTTTTTCAAGTAAATCTTACTTACCAATATATACTATTGGAATATGTTGTTCGTAAATCTTCTAAATGTCTTGCCCATCCAACCTGCTAGGATATTCTTGAAAGTAGCTGCTATAGTTTCTCCCTTAAGCTATTGTAAAAAATTCAACATCTTCTAACTATAGATAAAGACAAGTTTAATTTCTAACACCCTCTCTTAAACTTGGTGTAACACCCCGATTTTCAGGGCATTACTGTAGCAAATAAGCAGTAAATAAATATGCGAGAGCTTTTCAAAATGTAGAAAAAGGAGGGTATATTTTTTTTCAAAACATTTCATTTTTGAAATATGCCATGAAGAGATGTATTAGTAATATAAATACCCTGATTCATAAATAGCCACACATGTGGCATAAGGTGACTGGCCTGCAGCTTAGAAATAAATTTACAAACGATTTGCTTCGGGTTCAAAAGACTTTGCTGCTAGTAGTGATAAAATAAACTAAGACTCACTATTCGGAAACTTAAGCATACAAGAGTTTATACAAATCAATCAAACGTCTGCGACATGTCTTCTTGCAGATAGGCACCCGTCTTCTGTCTTGATCTCCCTTGAACTGGAGTTCACCTGCAACTTCTAGCTAAGCTGTCCGACTAGCGACGGATCGCCGACAAACACACACAACAGACAAGCAAGGGTCAACTTCCTAAACAAACAATACATATGAGCAATTCATATAATACTAACAGACAGATATCTACATCGAGAGGATGCAGAAGCAGAATTAATAAACATACAAGCTATGCATGATAATTGCAAGCAAACATTGATCATAACACAAGTAGATTTGCAACAAAAAACGCACTCAACAAGCAGCCCAGAATACGCATAGCAATCATGTTACAATCAATCAAGATGTCATGATGCAGTTAAGGTGTGATATGGCCCGATCATTCGGGTTGCTGCAAAGAGTCGGCACACGGTCTCCACACAGCCTCCACACAACCTCCACACAACATTCCACACAACATTCCACACAGCCTCCACACAGCATTTCACACAGCCTCCACACAACATTCCACACAGCCTCCACACAGCATTCCACACACCCTCCACACAACATTCCACACAGCCTCCACACAACATTCCACACATTATTTCCACACAGCATGCTGGATGGATGGCCTGCCATTCCATCCAACTGTACAATGACGACAACGTCGTCTTGAGGAACACTCCTGCATACAAGATTAATGACAAACGACAACAACAATATGAACGGGTTCCTCATTCCATTTCCCCACCTAGCGGAGACGTTGTTTTTACGAATCCGAATCCCTTTTTCAAAGGCGGTGACATCCTTGTTAGAGTGCCCGTCTACTTCGAGGGATTGTGATCGCCTGAAGCCTTTTGGTCCAGTGATCTCTCGTCGGTAGCTGCCGGAGCGTAAAACGCCCGCTACTACTAACGAAGGCATTACCGAATAAGCTACCCAAGTTTCTTGAGAAAACATCTCTTGAAATATTTTTATAAAGGTCTTTAGAGGCTTTCGGAAAACATGTCTTATGATTCCTCGTGACGAAGTCCTTATAGTTCTTTTTCCAAGAAGTGACTTAGTTTTCTATGCAAGATAAAACTTGTAGAAAAGAAGTGGAATCGTCCTTAAGTTCATAAAAGGGTTGATGAATTCCTTTAGTACATTATGAATTTTCCTTTAAGAAAGGTAGGAAAGATTCATTTCGAAAGCTCACGGTTTAACTGCAGGTTCCCTTGAAAGCATTTTCCAAAACGTTCATTAAGTTTCTAAAAGAAAGTTTCTCTTCTTACTCTTTTTGAAACTGTTAAGCCTTTAATTTTTCAAAACAAGGTCTGTATACTTTATTTTGATAGGAATCCCATTACCCTGTTAAATTTACAATTTTTCTTCAATGAATATAATTTTTCTTCTAGTTAATTCTGAATAATCTCCTTCTATTTTTATTCATTGTTATGTTTTTTGGAAACAATATAATGCTAGGAACTGTTCGGAATGGCTTAGCAGTATATTATGTCCATACGGAATGGCTTAGCAATATATTAAGCATGCTAAGAACCATTCCGGGCTACGAGATACATTGAAGGCGATGTATCAGAAGCAGGTGGGAGCACAAGAAGGAGCACCCATTTCCTAGATGAAGATGATATGCCCCAACTGTTGCGATCTACTGGATGCCTTTATTTTATTTTATTTTCATTGAGTTTTTGTTGTTGTTGGGCACAGTTGACTTTGAGTTGTTCTTCTGTTGTACTGTTTTTGCTTTAACTTGTTCTTTTGCTGAACTATTTTAGATTGAGTTCTTCTTCTGCCTAACTGTTTTGCCATTGAATTGTAACGAGATATTAGGATAGAATTTCCTACTGCTGAACTGTGTTTTGGCATTGAATTGTAATGAGATATTAGGATAGTTTCCTACTACTGAACTGTGTTTTGGCATTGAATTGTAACGATATATAGTTTATTTGGTAATTTGGTATTTATAGTTTTCTGTATACTATGTTTTAGTTAATTTGGTATTATATATTTTGGCATTGACTGTATTTTATTTGCACGTACAAATAATTAAGGTGAGAGTGAACATAAGAAAAACCAAAAAAATAAAAATTAGACATATTACCACGGTTCAACACTGAACCGAGGTAATAGGAAGATATGTTACCACGGTTGGTAAAGGAACTGTGGTAACAGAGATTCAATGTGACCTCGGTTAAGCCTTCAAACGTGGTAACAGAGCTGCATTGTTACCACGGTTGCACCTTCAACCGGGGTAACAGAGCTTCGATGTTACCGCGGTTCCACCTTAAACCGGGGTAATTTATCTATTACTTCGACGCCTGTTACCGCGGTTCAACCGTGGTAACATGCTTCCCGGAACCGCCATAACATGACAAATCTATAGTGGTGCGACGATTGAAAAAGAAGGAATTCTCCCCATGAAACAAGAGCTAAAATATGGCTTGCAAAACGAGTGGTAGAAAAGCAAAAGTTTTATTTATAAAACGTAAATCCGCTCGGAGACAACACACAAATCACGTGTTTATGATTTACCTTAGTTCCAAAAGAAGCAAAAATAGCATGTTGCAAGGACGATGGAGAGGTACAGATATAAAGCAAAGTTGTCATTTAAAAGTGGCAGAGAAGCTGACATTATCATGGATTAAGATGAGATACAAAAAGAAGAAGGGTCATAGTCCCCTTTACATCAAAAAAGAAGAAAAAAGAAAGGAAAACAAAGGAGAGGCATGGGATTACAATGGAGCAGGGCCAACAATCTTTCCCTTCTCAACTACACAAATCACCCTATTCTGGACTACCCTATCAGCTTCAGCACCCTGGGTGATAAGGTTAGGATTCAAGGAGCAGTTCTTTGTTGCAAGCCAAGCCGGCCTCGAGCTCGTTGACTCTGCTCTCCAATTATTGCGCTCGAGATTCCGAACACTAAGCAGCGTCTTCAAGAGCTTCCTTCGATACGGTGAGCTTGGAAACCTATCCCTTCAGTATGTCCCTTTTAGTTTCAAGCTCGAAACATGACAACTTGGCATCGGACAAGGAAGATTCAGCCTCAGTTAACTCCTCCTTTAAAGAGGAAAATTGGCCCCAGAGATCATTAGCTTCTTTCAAGGAAGCCTTTTCGTCTCGGGTTTCCTCTGAGAGCTGAATGGTCAGGGAATCCTCTCGACCGGATAACTTGAAAACAGTTCACAAAGCTTCATCTTGTCCACCTGAAGTTGTTATATCTCTACTCGGATTTGAGGAAGGACAATGTCTTTAAGGACATCATACCCATAAGCAGAGTCCATTTCCTGAGAGAAGAAAAGATTTGTAGTTTCGAAGGGATCAACACTGTGAAGGGTATGCACGATGCTGTTGTTGACAAGGATACAGTCCAGCTCGGCCACCATGCTGGGCAACCTGGCGGAGACAGGTTTCTTCTCGGCACCGGAAGGAGTGGCCCGACCAGAATGAGAAGTAGCTTGCTCGACCTGGGAAGAGGCTTTCTTTTTGTGACCGGGTGAATCTTGAGAAGTACGAGACTCTTTGTTCAAAGGACCACTGTGTTGCTTCTTCTTCTCAGGAGGAGCATCCTCAGCCTCTTCGACCGCCACCTTGGATAACACAACCTTTGGCATGATCACCGTCTCCTTCCTCTTTCTCTCTTCTAAGAGCCTCCTCCTTTTAATGAGGTCAGACTCAAGAATTTTCTCGGAAGGGATCTTAAACTCTCTGTTCTGCTCGGCTTTCTTGTAGTCTTCCTCTATGCCTTGTACTCAAATCATATGAGAAACAGAGCAGGAGTGCTAAGACATGGTGTCTACAAACAGAAAAGAAAAGTTAGAGTTCATAAAAAAGACAAGACTCCTACTATAGGAGTTAAGAAAGGGAATTACCTAGGTGTTCCTTGGTGTTTTTTATGACCTCCTTCCCAAAAATGAGCTTCTGGTTATTGATGAAGGGGAAAAAGGTGGAAGTAGAAATCCCGCTCGGCCACGGTGAGATCTCCCTACTCAATGGCATAAATTTTTGGCATAACTGCCTTATCCGTGGATGGGTCAGTGGCCTTCTTTTTCCAGGATAGGGGAAACAAGTTGGTGTCCTTATCCACCTTCCAAAAAGGGAGCCGGTCGCCAGTATATTGGATGAAAACGAATTCATCCCAGAGCCATGTCTTGGCTGATGACGTGTAACAAAATGAAGAGCCTCATGTGGTTGTGGCTCCAAAGGAATCGAAGATCGTCGCGAGAGGATCACATCAAAGAGAAAGAAAAAGAGCCTCTCTGGGGGCGGATTGCCCAGGTTGTTAAAGAGGTTCTCATACCCCAACATGAACCCCCAAGCATTTGGGTGGAATGAAGAAGGAGCTATGTGCAAGTAGGTAAGTACACGACTTTGGAAGGGAGAGAAGGGAAGTTTGAGTTTGTACTCTTCCAAGAATAGGAGTACATATAGAAACCGACGAGAGGAGCGCAAACTGCGCAAGCCGGGGCGGTAGGCTCAGGAATTGAAAAGGAGTGATCCTTTGAAGGGGGAAAAGAAGAAGAAAGCTTCTCTTTAAAAGAATCAAAGTCTGTAGGGGAAAAGATCAAGCAGTGCCTCGAATTTCCTCGCTGATCCAGTTGACATCTATTGTGGGTATTTGTACTTCCATAAAGTTTCGTCATTTTTTATAATTAATAAAACATTATGATGCAAATTGTGATAAAATGCAAGAATAAAATATAAATTATAAAATGCAAATAAATGAAATTATATCATTTAAATCAACAACTATCATGTAATTATGACAAGCATCTAAACTGAAACTATAATCAACAAATATCATGTAACTATGACAAGCACATTACGATTAATGCACACATTTGCTTGTGCACTGCGAACTATCTTCTTTACCATGTTAGATGTATATAAATTTGAAAGTGACTTCAATTTCTAATAATAAGCAGGATGGATGCAATGATTGAAGAAATTAAAGCATCTCAAATGCAAGAGTTGGGAAACATACCAAGAAATGGAGAGGAAAATGAGTGACGCGAGTGAGTGGAAGTCGATCCCAACCAACTCAACGCTTAACAGTCAGAACACTAACCCAAAAATAAAAAATTATGATAAATAAAAAATTGTGAGAGTGAAAAAAAAAAAAAAAACTATTGCTAAATTCATGTTACCTGAATTTCTGTTCCAAGCAACCATGTAGGGCTACTACTCAGTACCTGAATATATGAAGAACAGTTCCAACTTTTACATATTGCTTCCATGGAAATCTAACCTTGTGTGCCTTGGTACATGTAATGTCTGCACAATTCAAAACAGAACCATTTGAAGATCAAGTGGCCCTTTTGTGCATCTGGTTTTCAATGTTGGGTACACTAAGCTCATTAACAAGGAATATAAAATACTTGTATGCCATGACAGTTTATGCAGTTATTTAAAAGGTAGATCTTTTCTTGTAGATTAATTTCTTTTTGCTAGTTTCATAATACGAGGACCCTTTAAAATAAATCAGAAGAAGATGAATGACTTACCAATGTCTCGTGATCAGTAGACTTTGAATCCAAAATTGCCTAATGAAAGAACCTCATATTGTTAGGTAAAAGGCATAAACAAAAGAGAGGAGGCACAGAGAATAGAGTTTAGATGGTCATAGAATCTCTTTTCGGTTATTACTTCATAGAGGGTTACAATACATGTTAACAACAATTCTATTTATATCATACACACAACTTATTATCTAAAAATATAAACGGCTAGAACAAACTAGCCACCAAACTAGTTAAGTCTCATCAACTTTTGAATGACAATTCAACTTTTAACCCCCTTTTAATTCAAAAGTTCTACAACATCCAACATACTTCTCAGCTCTTTGAACCTGTCACTCTTCAAAGCTTTAGTCATCAAGTCTGCAGCTTGAATCTTAGTTATGCAGTGCTTTATGCTGATTCTACTCTTGTTGACTTGGTCACGAAGAAAATGATATTTGGTCTCTATGTGTTTAATCCTACCTTAAGAGACCGGATTCTTTGCCAAGTCTATTGCAGATTTGTTTTCAACTCTCAATTCCAACACATCTTCTAGATTCAGATCTAATTCTTCAAACAGAAAAGGTAACAACAAGGCATGACAAGTAGCATGGCATGCTGAGATGTACTAAGCTTCACAGGTAGATAAGGCCACTACAGCCTGCTTCTTGGAACACCGGCTGATTGGAGAACTAGAAAGTTAGAAAACATATCCCATGATGCTTCTCCTTTCAATCCTATCCCCACACCAGTTTGAGTCGGAATAGGCTACTAAATGTAGACTACTTTTCTCTTTTTGGTTAGCAAATAGAACTTCGAAGCTGATAGTTCCTTTAAGTACCTTAAAATCCTTTTAGCTACTACTGCCTCAGTGTGAAGAACATCTCTTCCTTGGACTTTGGCTGGAGTTTTGATGACGACAACACACATCACAAAAAGAAGACTTAAAAAACCAAGCTCACAACTTCAAAATTATTAATTATGGTTATAGCTTTTAGCTTAAGTCTTTTTACTTAGCATGTTATGCTTTATTAAGGTCACATTGCATATGAAGACTTTAAGATATCTAACTAATTGAGTATAACATGTTTTCACAATTAAAACTAAGTAGAAACACTCAATTGGACTTTGAAAATCAATAAACTAAGTTTTGGACTTCGGAGTAATCGATTACCGCATGGCAGTAATCGATTACCATATATCAGTAATCGATTACAT
The DNA here is from genome assembly GCA_030819835.1 of Acmispon strigosus. Lineage (NCBI taxonomy): Eukaryota > Viridiplantae > Streptophyta > Magnoliopsida > Fabales > Fabaceae > Acmispon > Acmispon strigosus. The sequence goes on from JAUAMA010000001.1 coordinate 7,027,751, forward strand.
ATTCAAAATTCGCACTTTGAACTGCAACGGCTAGTAGCGTAATCGATTACCCACTTGCAGTAATTGATTACCATACTAGCAAATGTGTCTTTTCATGAATCAATGCATTCTTAAACGTTGGGAAACCATTGCAATGGTTCATGGATGACCTCTAGTGCCTATAAATAGTCCAATGATGCTCTGAATTCGACACACAACTTTCAAAACTCATAGAGCAATCATTCTGAGCAAATTTACTCTTATTTTAAAAGAATACTTATATTATTCAACATTTAAGAACTCAGAAAACCTTGAGCCTTCATTTGTGATTGCCTGGGTCATACATACTAAGTCCAATCCATTCTTAGATTGAAGGATTGGTTCAGCCTTGTAAATTCTTCTTCATCATCATTCCTGTTTTGAGTGATTTTGCCGTAGTGTTCGGTGAAAGGTCTGTAATCAGAAAGTGGTGTGCTTCCTGGAGTTTGTTAGGTCTTCTTAAGGTCCTTGGCATAAGCATTTGTAAGAACACTTGATCAATAGTGGAAAAATCCCCAAATCACAACGGGGGACTGGACGTAGCCTTCGGAGGTTTGAAGGTGAACCAAGATAAAATCACTGTGTGATTTTCTAATCCCTTAACTTTTACTTTCAGCACTTTACATTTCCGCTGCATTTACAATTATTATCTGTGTCTCTGATTAAAGTAAAAGTTATCCGAATAGAATTGAATTTCAATAAGGCATAATTCGTAAGAACCTAATTCACCCCCACTCTTAGGTTGCTATCTATAATTACAATTGGTATCAAAGCGAAAGTTTAGGTAAAATATTCCTAAGATCTAGTTAGATGGCATCCTCCTCTAGACCAATTTTTAGTGAAGGGTTTAACATAAATAGACCACTATGCTTTAATGGTGAACATTATGACTTTTGGAAAATCAAAATGAAAATCTTCATTAAGTTACTACATGTAGAAATTTGGAAAGCCATAGACGAAGGCCCCTTTGTACCTATGGTTGAGGAAGGTAGTAGTGTTCAACCAAAACCTAAAAATGAGTGGACCAAAGAAGAGAAAAAGAAAGTACAATATGATTTAAAAGCCATGAACATCCTAACATCAGCATTAGGTATGGATGAGTTTTTTAGAGTCTCAACATGTAAGTCAGCCAAAGAAATGTGGGATACCTTAGTAGTCACCCATGAGGGAACAGATGAAGTAAAAAGGTCAAAAATTAACTCTCTCTCTCAAGAATATGATATGTTTAGAATGTTTCCAGTTAAAAATAAGCACATATTGCACTAATGGCCTCACCCAATTCTAATGATGAAATTGATGAGGTTAGTAATGATAAATCTTCTTATAATGATTTGCAATATGCCTTTGAAAATGTGTATAATTTATGTGTTAATCTTTCTAAAATATGCGCTAAACAAAATAAAGTTATTTCATCTCTAGAAGAGACATGTAAAAAACTGCGAAATGAATTGGACACTAATAAGACTAAGTTAGACAAATCAAATGAGTTCATTAAATGTAATTCATTAGAAATTAAAGTAAATGCTTTGCAACAAAAGATTCATAATTATGAAAAATGTAAACAAGGATTAGATAATATTTTAAGTGCACAAAGACATATTCATGATAGAAATGGACTAGGATACACTCCACAAAAGAAAACAAATGAAATAAGAAAAACTATATTTCTTAAAGCTAGTAATTATATGCATGCTAGTACCTCTCAATCTAAAGTATCTTATAGAAGAAATAATGGTTATGTACCAAAAGGCAAGACAAATCAAAAGAAATATACTTGCAAATTGTAACAAAATAGGTCATACTTCTAATATATGTTATTTTAAAAATGTTGGAGTGCTAAGTAAAAAGTACAAATGGGTGGAGAAAGGTATTAACCCGAAAGGACCCAGAACACATTGGGTACCTAACATCCCCTTTTAATTTATTTGGTAGGTATGTTTGAGAGCAGTAAGTGATATGTGGTACCTTGATAGTGGCTGCTCCTCACATATGACCGGGGATAAATCAAAATTTTCATATCTAATGCCCATAAAAAAAGGATATGACACCTATGGAAAAAATCAAAAAGGAAAAATCATTGGCATTGGAAGAATAGGTACTCTTCCTCAAACCGTAATTGAAAAAGTTTTATATGTTGATGGTTTGGGACATAATTTGTTAAGTATAACTCAATTATGTGATGGAGGATTAAAAGTAGGTTTCAAAAATAATAAGTGTGTAGTAAAAGACGTAGTAACACGTGAAGTAAAATTTTCCGGCATAAAAATTAACAAAGTCTTTATGATATCATTAGAAGATATCTCCTCAAAAGTTAAATGTCTTTTAGCTAATAGTAACGATGATTCTTGGTTATGGCATATAAGATTAGCACATATTCACATGGATCACTTGAATAGATTAATTAAACATGATCTTGTTATAGGTTTACCAAAAATGAAATTTACTAAAGACAAGTTATGTGATGCATGTCAAAAGGGTAAACAAACTAAAGTTTCATTTAAACCAAAGAATATTGTATCAACAACAAGACCTCTCCAATTGCTTCATATGGATTTATTTGGACCTTCAATGACCAAAAGTTTTGGGGGGAATTATTATGCTCTTGTTATAGTTGATGACTATTCTAGGTTTATATGGACTTTATTTTTAGCACATAAACATTAAGCTTTTGATGCCTTTAAAAGATATGCAAAACTTGTACAAAATGAAAAGTCTTTAAAAATTTCTTCAATAAGAAGTGATCATGGTAGGGAATTTCAAAATGCTAAATTTCAAGATCTATGTGATTAAAATGGTATCTCTCATAATTTCTCTGCCCCTAAAACACCACAACAAAATGGAGTTGTAAAAAGAAAGAATAAGTCTTGAGAAGAATTAGCAAGAACTATGTTAAGTGAATCTAACCTTCCTAAGTACTTCTGGGCTGATGTTGTAAGTACTGCATGTTATGTATCTAATAAAGTATTGATAAGACCTATCTTAAAGAAGACCCCCTATGAACTCTATAAAGGTAGAAAACTAAATATTGCTCACATTCATGCTCTTGGTGCATAAGTTTCATCAAGAAGAAGGAATAGACTTTGATGAAACTTATGCACCTGGTGCTAGACTAGAAGCCATTATAGGTTGCTTTTGGCATATGCTTGTTCCTTGAATTTTCAGCTTTATCATATGGACGTAAAGAGTGTCTTCCTGAATGGTTATATTCAAAAGGAAGTATACGTGAAACAGCCCCTGGATTTGAAGATCCTAAGTTCCCCTCTCATGTATACAAACTGTAAAACACTCTTTACGGATTGAAGCAAGCTCCAAGAGCATGGTATGACAGGTTAAGTAACTTTCTTTGTGAAAAAGGATTTGGGAAAGGTAAAGTTGACACTACTTTCTTTATTAAAACTTTATTAAAAGATCTATACAAAAGATTTTGCGGAGAAGGCTTATGCGAAGATTCCTTCAGTCCTTGGAACTATTTGAGGAAAATGAGAGGAAGAAGTTGGAAATCTTCACTGCACTTGCATTCTCCCAGAAGCTTTCTGGTCTCCCACCGGAAACGGTGTCCTCAAAGACAAACTTGTGGGCAAAGGAATAGTTCTGACATTTATTACCGGCTTCTTTAAGGAGTATCTGATTGACAACAGCCTTGATGATCTTATTTCAATTCTGAAGCGGGGAAAAGTAGAGGATAATCTTTTGGAGTTTTTCGCCCCTGCAAAAAAATCAAATGAGTCTTTCTCTGAGCATTTCAGGAAGGAAGGGCTGGTGGCCTTGGTGGAGTACAATGAAAAGAAAATATTTGAGGTGACTCTTAAGAAAATGAAGTCTGCTTTAACAACGCAGATAACAGAGGAAGCTGATATATCTGAAGTCATTGAGACTGTAAAGCTCCGAGTTAAAGATGCTAAATTGCCAGATACTGAGGTCGTGCGGGTCTTGTGGGATGTTTTAATGGATGCTGTTCAGTGGTCAGGGAAAAGGAACAAGCAGCAAGAACAGACAGAACTTTTTGAAGGCACTGGAACCGTTTGTTAATTGGCTGGAGGAGGCTGAAGAGGAGGAATGAAGTGCTGCTGAAGATATAATGTTGTCTTTAGCTCTTGTACCATTTGCTATCCTCTTTCTGAGATATTGACTTTGTATTCCCTTAAGTTTGATTTTAGCATGTACTGATAAGCTGCTATTTGTATTTTACTCTGTTCTCTCGATCATCCATCGACATATCAAGGTGCTTGTGGTGTTTTCCACACGCCAGTGATAACGTTTGACCGGTGCATCACTGTGTATTGACTTTTGAGTGTTGACTTCAATAATGGGTCACTCACAATTAGAGATATTATGGTAAATGGTAAATTTCAAAATATTTCTCACATGCAAGGAAAATTACTATTAATTTTACATTTGAAATTCAAGTTTTTCATAGGGATATATGCATTAGATTGTGTATATTCGAAATTCGTATTTACTTTAATATAGTAATTGTTTAATATCTAATTAATATTCTCTTCAAAAAAATATTTTTTTGAAAAATTCAAAATTAAAAAAATAATGATGTTGTAAATTAAAAAAAAAATTTATATGATTTAGAAAGAAAAAAAGTTTTTTTTGAAAGAATCAAAATTAAAAAATGAAAAAAGTTGGAAACTGACGCTAGAATTCTCTGATAAGGTTCCGCCTTGGCATGGCGGAAAACAACCAAGGCACAAAGGTGCCATTGCTGGCGAAATATTTCAGGGGAGGCATCGGAGGAAGGTGGATTAACAAAAGCAAAATAAGGAGCATACAATGTTCATTGATGGTTTTGATGATACTGCGACATATTTGAATCTGAAGAAGGAGATGCAACAGTTTGGGAAGATTTTAGGGGTGTTCTTGCAGAGACAGAGGAGAGAAGGACGAAGAACTAGGTTTGGTTTCGTTCGTTTCAAGTACTAACAGGATGCGTTGAAGACGATCCATGCCCTGCATGGTGCAACGCTGTTTCAATCCCTTCTCAGTGCAAACATTGCCTGGTTTAAGGCTCAAGGAGGACAGCGTTCGCAACATCCAAAAAAGGAATGGCGACCCTGTCATATCACCAGTTAGCTTAAGCATGATAGTATATGTGTGTGTGGTTGTGTGCTTGCTTGATTATGAAGAATACTAATGAAATAAATGAGTGTTAGAAGAAAATGCATTATCTCATTAGCCATGAGATAATTAGTTTTCCTAAGGTTATAATGGATTAATATATGTGTATATATGTTAAATATATTATTATCTCACTATAAAGCCCTTTGCATGTAGCTTTTGAGGCCTGGAGTCGACAGAATGAGAAGGGAGGAAACCCTCACCTTCTCGGGTTCATGGAGACTCCATGGAGGAGCTCGAACCCAGCAACCTGAGGCTTGGCTAGCTTCTGGAATGAACTTCTGAACTCGTAGATGATGATATTAAGGGCTGAAACAGGACTGAATTGGGAGATTGAACAAGGAAAGTTATTTTTGAATTATTAGGAAACTTTAAACATAAAATTCTTCAAGGTTAGAGGATGAATAGGGATAAATAAACCCTCAAATGTGACTCAGCATAATTTTAGAAAGCTTATAAAATAGTTTGTTTCCTGAAAAGCTGAAATTGATTCTGGAAAATCAACTCTGTGAAGAAAACAACTTATTGGCTCTATTTTGAGCCTAGCTAAATACAACCTTAAGGGGAAAAGAGTTTCTGGACGCAAAAGACATTTCAGAATTAATAAAATGAGAATCAAGGACTGAAAATTGAATTACTTGTGTTTGTAATGCTTGAGAATTGATGGTATGTCCCTACTGTATTGCAAAGGGATACTAGCTCACAGAAAACCCTGCTCCGACGTCTAGAGAACCAGGTAAGGGTGGTTACAGGCTATTAGAGTGTAAGGCGGTATATACTGAGACCCGCTAGATTGATAATGGGCTTCTGATTGAATTATTTATAATGCTTGATGTTGTGATTGGTAATTGGCTGCTCTTATTTGTATTATCTGTTGTCTGTATTCTATATTGTCTGGATTAAGAGTTTGTGAATGAATGGACTGAAATGATCTTGGATGATGTTATGCTTATGCTTAGAAAAGCTTGGCTTGATAAAATGAAAAGAGATCATCTGAGATGTGTTTCTATGATCTGTGGCATTGATCAGATATTATGTATTGGAACCTCTTCATGTTATGATATGAAAATATGCATCTGTTATTTGTGAATGGAGATATTGCCAGCTAAGGATAGATGAGGAATGGAGATAATGAATTATATGATAGGAATTAGGTGACCTAGGTCAAGGAATTTCTCAGTAGGAAATGGATATTGATGATGATATCTTACTAAGATTTTGCATATAGGGATAAATGAACCTAATTAACGATCACTAGAATAACTGCATATGAAAGGTTTTAGCATGTTTATAAGTCCATTTCTCTTGGTTTAGGATTTCGAGGACAAGGCTTGAGGTCGACCTTGTTTTTATGATTCCCAACGTATGGTTGGTTGAATGTTAAATTCCTGATAAATCCCCGTATTGGCTGGTCATAAATACCTGACCAGGGATATTATGGTATGCTGATAGTGGCTGATGATGCGGAGGGAATAAGGGGGAGATTATATGTTTGTATGATATATTGTTTGCCATAGTTCATATGCATTTTTATGGAGGAATAAAGAATAGGAACTCACGGCAACTTCCACTGTATGATAGTCCGGCGTGCACTCGGTATGGATGCACAAGATACCTGAGGCGGCATTCCAGAGATGGGGTGACCTGGAGATGAAACAGTGGGGCGACTCAACACTAGGTCATTGATTTTTGGATCCCTTGTATTCCAACTAGTGGAGTGGGAAGGCCGGGAAAGCCTGCATCATCCCGACTAAAAGACAATATGGTAATCATGGCTCGGTAAGAGGAGTGGGTTAGGGTAGTGCCCATGTTCCTGAGCAGCGTTCCGAAGTGACTTTTCCTGTGTATAACCATAGGGCCCTGCATTCATGCATTGAGATTAGGGAGAGGCATTAACCACCATCTTGTCCGTTTCCTTGTCCCCGATGATCCAATTGAGGAGAGCCTGATGGGGAAGATGTGAAGGATAGAGGGGTTGGTACTGAATAAGGTGGCATTCACTTGCATTGATGGATCATGTATTTATATTGTGAATGTGTGATTATGAATATAGTATTGTGATATGTTGTTGAACCTGTAAATTTTTTTTTTTTTACGTTGTGTGATAATGTTGAAGATGATATGATCAACTAATATGCTGGTAGTCTAGGCAGAACTTGTGGCATAACTCTACTGTTATCCCTGTTGGTAGCTCACTCCCTCCGTGTGGTTAATATTTCAGGTACAAGTTGCAAGATGGGCATGGGACAAGGTTTTCCATGTTTGTCTTATATAGATTCCCTTGTCTCTGAGCTTGAAAGATTTATTTGTCATCGTCGTCTGTGACTTCACACTTTGCTTTCTTGAAGGTAACAGTGAACTCACTATCACATAATTGGCTTATGCTAAGCAGATTATGTTTTAATCCTTCAACCAAAAGAACATTCCGTATGACAGGAAGAGGAGCCTTACCTACATCTCCTTCGTCGATGATGTGGCCCTTTTGATTACCTCCAAAGGTAACCGTTCCTCCATTCTTTTTAGCATGGACCTTTGGGAACAAAGACTTTTCTCCCGTCATGTGACATGAGCACCCACTATCCAGGTACCATTGTTCTTTTTGGCTTTGAGCTGTTAAGCAAGTCTGCAAGAGGCATAATCATTGTTTTAGGTACCCAAATTTTCTTGGGTCCTTGCTTGTTAGTAACAAACTTGGGTGGAACTTTCCTCCCATACAACTATTTTATCAGGAGTTTGTTTCTCCTTACCTTTAACAATGACTGTTTTAGGTTTAATCAATATAGACTCTGATGATATAAATTTTATTTCAGACTTATATGAACATGGGATGTCAGATGATGTATTTCTAGATGCAGTAATATCCCAATCATCTTCTTCAAAGCCTAGACCTCTTCTACCATACATTGTTCTATTGTTGCCACTTAATTTTACTATGTTATCATGTCCTAGAGTAAATGTAGATAGATCTTTAATCAAGCTATTAACTCTTTGTTTCAGAATCTTAATTTTCTTGTTTGAATCTTGTTCTAGCAATGCTTTATTTTTCTCGGTTAACATAAATGATACTTCTTTGGATGCATGCAACTCTTTTTCTAGTTTATCATGCTTCTTCTTTAAGGTACTATATTTAACAGCTAGAGAATGAGAGTAATCAAGCAGTTCATTGTAATCATCATTTGATATTTCAGATGTTACCTCATCTCCGTCATTTGTCTCATGGTCAGACGAATCCACTATGACCATCATAACTTCAGCTTCTCTGTCTGCTTCAATGTCAGACGAGTCTATAGATGCCATAAATGCACAATATGACTCTTCATCATCATCTTCTTCTGCTTCTTCATGTTAAGACTGTTCCTCAGACTCCTCATTCTAACTTGAGAGAACTTTCTTCTTGTGGAAGTTTTTCTTCTGAGCAGGTCTTTTTGCCAGACGAGGGCAGTCTTCCTTGATATGGCCAGGCTTCTTGCATTTATAGCAGACGATCGCCCCTTTTCTAGAGCTTTTCTCTCCATCTCTTCTAGACGTGGATTTTCCCTTGATTTGATCTCGTCTGGGCTCATACTCGGATTGTTTTCTTTTAGCCTACATCTTCTTAAACCTTCTGTTGAAGAGTGCTTGTTCGTCATCAATGTTGTCAGACGATTCAGCAGCTTCATCAGACGATTCAGCAGCTTTAAGTGCCTTGGATGAGCTAGATTTGGACACTACAGATTTGTTGGCAGTAGGCTTGCTTTGTGTGACCTCAGCATCATATGCAAGATCCATTTCATGTATTTTTAATTCTCCTAAGAGATCCTCCACTTGGTAGGTGGCAAGATTCTTAGCAGCCCTTTGAGCTGTAACAAACGATCTCCACTTCGGTGGGAGACTTCTGAGAATATTTGTGACCTACTCCTTGCTTGTGAATGATCTTCCAAGATTTCTCAAACCATTAAGAGTAGTTTGAAATCTGGAATACATGTCATCTATAGCTTCGTTTTCCTTCATTTTGAAGGCTTCATATTGTGCAGTCAGCATGCTTACTTTGGTCTCCTGCACACCTGAGGTTCCTTCATGAGCTTTGGCCAATGTGTCCCATATCTCCTTTGCAGTGCATAGGCTGTCGATTTTGTCATGCTCCTTTTTTCTTAGAGCACAAATGAGAAACTGTTTGGCTTTTGCATTGCGTTGATTTTCAGTTCTGTGCTCGTCTGTCCATTGTTCTTGTGGAATGGCCTTTTGTGAAGCATCTTTTGGAACATAGTTTCCTTTTGCTACAACGTCCTAGAGTTTCTGGTCTGTTGATTCTATGAATAACTGCATATGCTTTTTCCAGTAGGGGTAGTTCGAGCCATCAAAGAAAGGTGGCTTGTTGGTAGCCGTGCCAGACGGAAATGCGATGTTGTCCATGGATCGTTTCACTCTACACCTGTTAAGATGTTAGTATTTCTCAGAGCGGTTAAGCTCTGATACCAATTGATAGTAATAAAACACACAAGAAAATGGGGTTTGAATTGTGCGTGTGATTTTTAAAAACTTTTCGTTAAACGCAAGTATAATTTTCAAAATACTTTTCAAGAGCTTAAGTGTAGTGGAAATAAGTTAATTCTAGAAAGTAAAGCACACAAAGTATTTATCCTGGTTCACGCCCTTAATCGACAGGGCTACATCCAGTCCTTGTCTTCACCAAGATTTTCCACTATTTACTCAAATAGTACAAGTATTGTTCACGACTTCTCCCAGTATTCTGAGACTACTCCTTTACAAGTATTCTACCAGGACTTCTCCTTTCTAGTATTTGACAGGACTACTCCCAGTTCTTTTACAAAGAATATTTTGAGTTTCTACAAGAATCTCTTCAATAAGAGTAAGGTAGAAAGTTTAAGAACATTATACAGAGAGAATATGGAGGTTGGTTCTCTATTTAGGCTGTGTGAAAAGGATAAGAGTTTTCACTCTGTTAAGGATTCACACAATGGCAGACGACTTAACTCAGAAAGGTATAACAGTGAGATTCTGAGTTTTGAACTAGATCTGATTGCTTAGAGGATGACTTAGAATGCTTTGGAAATTTTATCGTTGAAAGTCGTCAATTGAATCAAGTGTTTAAGTCCTCTATTTATATCTTCAGTAGGGAGTCCCTTGATGATCGTTGATGAAGATTGAAGTGCTTCCGTTTGAATTTGAACTTCTGAGTGTGAAACGGATACTTCTACAACTATAAAATAGCATTAAATGCATTCTTCCTTGCATTAATTGCAGCATTAAATGCTTTGGTTGACTACGTCTGGTTCTTCAACGTTTCATCCTTGAGTACTCGTTTGGTCATTAAATGCTCGTGGAAGACTGCAAAGAGAATTTCTTCTTTCTGAACAAGAGTTTTGATTCTAACCGTTGAGAGGATACTATGTTCAGGAATTCACGCCATTGACTCTGAAAAGATATGCTTGATTTAAGGAATGTCAAAGTGTTAGCAGATACGAGGAATAAAATATTTATTATGTCCTTTTCTTCATTATGCAATGATCAGTGCTTCATTAAATGCTTTGACGATGTAGATTGGCCTTTATTGCTTGTAGCATTTGACAAACGAAGTCTTGAGCACTTGGGCGGACAAACTGTCTTGGCAAACGAACTCTTCATTTTACCAAATGAACTCAACTGGCAAACGAACTCCTCTTAGAGTTTACCAAACGTACACTCCAAGCGGACGTACACAACTGGCAAACGAACTCTACAATGAGTTGCCAAACGTACTCCTTAGGCGGACGTACTCCTTTGGTGTGTAGCGAGACGTATTTCTCAGGCGGACATACTCTATTGATGTGTAGCCAGACGTACTCCTCAGGCGGACGTATCCAATTGGCAAATGAGCTTTTCATTGAGTTTACCAAACGTACTCCTCAGGCGGACGTACTCAACTAGCAAACGTACCCAACTGGCGGACGTACCCAACTGGCGAACGTACCCAACTGGCAAACGAGCTCTTCAATGAGTTTCCAGACGTACTCCTCTTCTTTGTCTTTCTTTGAAGTACTGCTTTTGATAATGCCTTTAAAGGTGGGAGCAGATTTTGTCACATAGATAGATGTTCTTGAAATTTGAAATACTCAAGGTATTAGGAAATCTTTATCTATCAATATTAAACCTAAGGTAAAATTGTTATTTATCAAAATATATTAAATTATGAAATCGTTTGAATCTAACAAAAACATATTTATCTTTTCTTTTTCAGACTCTAAAAAACGAATTTCAAGTCAAACCAATCCCTGTGGAGACGATATCTTTTATATTACTTCGATACAATCTGTACACTTGTAGAATTGCTATCAGTGAACCATGAACAAGAGCAAAAATGGACTAGTCTCTAAAATAGCAACAACCAAGAATGAATTGAGGACCAATAACCAAAATTGAGAGCGATGAGTGATCATTCGCTAAATCAAAATCAAAATCGAGAACCGAGAGCGAAAGAATGATCATTCTCTAAGCCAAAATCAAGAACCGAGAGCGAATGGAATCGCTAAGACAAAACCAAGAGCCAAGAGGGAATGGAACAGCTAAGCCAAAACCAAGAACCGAGAGTGAACAAAATCGCTAAGCCAAAACCAAGAACCAGAACCACTAAGTCAAAACCAAGAACTGAGAGCGAATGGAATCGCTAAGCCAAAACCAAGAATTAAGAGCAAATTGAATTGCTAAGCCAAAAAAAAGAACCAAGAGCGAATGGATGATCATTCACTGAGCCAAAATGGGGATCGAGAGTCGAGAGTGGCCGAACCACAAAAGAGATCCAAACAATCACAACTAGAGTGAACCGATAATCACCAAAACAAGAGTCTGGAACCATAAGACGCAAAATGAGAAACGATGTAATGAACACAAACGAGAAGTGTGTCGTTGTAAGGGAGCCGAGAATCACGAATGGACACAACAAGCAGCGACTAGGGAGTGACGAATAAAAAAATGTTTTGGAGAGATTGAGAAAAAAAAAATCCAAAGAGTTTTGGAAAGCTCCCATGAGGGGGAGGAGCCCCTCATAGCGGAAGCTCTGCTGTTAGTTGCGTCGCTCTCGTTGCTAGGGTTTTAATAGATCAAAATTGGCTCTAATACCATGTCAAAGTATTGGCTTGATGTCTTTCTCTAATTTTATTCATCATATATATAACATAGGACATTTACAACTCATACAATTCCTAATTCTATTTCCTAATTTACTAAACATAATATAAGAAATAAGAATAATATATAATATTCTTATTAACATAATTCTATTTCCTAATTTACTTAACATAAAATAGGAAACAATAATAATGACAGATTTCCTTATTAACGTGATATACATCACTTTATACTCCCTCTGTCCCTAATATAAGACCCCCTACTAATTTTAAGAAAAAGTTATTATATTTTTTTATATTTACCCATTACTTTTATTAAGAAATGAGATAACACTAAAGCGATAATGACATATAATTAGTATAATAAAGAAAAAATTAAGGGTAAGTATGGAAAATTGTATAACTTTTTTTTAAAACTAATGCATTAATTAACATTATTACATGTTTTTTAATAAGCGCAACTATTTTTATGGGGTGTTATAATTAGGGACGGAGGGAGTAGGCCATAAATAAAGTGGAAGTATATATCATTATTCTTTCGGTTGAATCACACTAAAGTCCTCACGCAGGAAGAGTGGCTCCAAGTCCAACCAACGTAAGCAAGCCAATTCATAATGATGCATTTAGGCAATATCATTGTTAGAAGGTTGAAATTTGCGCTCTTCTCTTGCTATTTGCATCCCAATGGCCAGATTATACTCTATGGACTTCACTAATACTAATACCAACAGATCTTCATAGGATTAGGCTATATGGACTCGCGGGGCGGTGGCCTGCCCCGCCAAAAGCCCGTCAAGATGCGGATTGGGTTGGGTTGGCCTACTTTTAGTATATGGATTGAAAGTCTCAACCCAACTCACATTTTGGCGGGCTAGTGGGTTGGCGGGCTAACCCGCTAAAATGTAATGTAGTGTAAAAAAAAAAGTAATTTCTGCTTGCTAGTTCATTTTCATCTCAGTTTAATTTTAATTTTAACATTTTTGGAGTTACTGCAATAGTTAAGTTATATTGATTTCATAAAAATGTAGTGAACAAAATAAGAATGAGGAAGCACTCTGATTGGAGTTTGTTTTGATGAAAAATCCTCAATTACTGCTTGCTGTGTTGCGAATGTTGTGTCTACCATAACTTTTCACCTGAGAATAATTATGAGAAGCTCTATGTAAGACCCTGAATTTTCCCCTAGTAATTAAATAATTATTTAATTATTCCAGGTACTACTTAGACCCACTCGTCAGCATCGACAAGCGACATCGTCGGCCGAAGTACCAATGAAGTACTCTTTGCGACACTTGATAGTAAACCAAGATTGACTTGACTTTGAGTTCGGATGAGAATAAGACGTTCTCACTATCACCATGACGTTCAGTGAAGAATTTCGTGAAGAACGACTGTAATATTTATATGGTTTCCTTCCAAGCCCAGAAGCGACATTTCTCGCTAGCGAGACTTTCAATCGAAAATCCAGCAAGCGAAACGGAGGACGACGAGACCTCGGATCGAAAATCCGAGAATTACCAAACGAATCTGTTTGGCGTGGCGGATCCAGCTACGCGATAAAAAATTTCGTGAATAATAATTTCGGTGAATAGTGTTTTGAGAATAGTGCTTCACGAGCTGTTTTCTGTGAATAGTGCTTTTGGACCAGAATCGGCACGAACTTCGAGGAAAATGACCCGGGCCCGAGTAGTACAACACAAGGACCAAAAAGAATGAGTGAGAAGTGTTAGAAACCTCAGCTATGTCAGGAAACACAACGACGACCAGATTCGACTGACGCACTGACGCGCTGATGCACTGACGCATCATGGATTACGAATATAATAATAAAATATTATAGATATTTTCCTAATCTTTTCATAATCCTAGTTTGGTCCTTGCCCTTCAAATTTTATGGTTTAGTCCTTGCCCATTGAGACTTTACACTTTGATCCTCAAATAGTAAAAAGAGATTTTTACTTTAACCTTTTATCCTTCAAACTTTGGTCCCTAGGGTTAATTAAAAGTTGAAATTGGCCCCCCTTAAGGCCCAAACCCACGACCAAGCCTCTTTAAATAAGGGATTCCATGTTGTTTTTCACTTAAGTCACCATTAAGACATTAAGTGAGTTTTAGAGATAAAACTAGAGAGAGAAAGTGCGAGCTTAACTATTCATCATCTTCTTCCTCTCCTCTTCACCATGGCCGAATCCTCTCACTCTCCATGGCAGCCCCTTCCACTCATCTCCTTCACTTGATCCTTTGAGGTAAGTTACTCCCCTCATCCCGATCTACGTTTCTACCGATTCAAATTTTTGTTAGGTTGAGTTTAGATTTTTATGAGCTGCTAGAACCTTAAACTCCTTTCATAAATGTTGTTCCCATGATCTTAGGCTTCAATTTGAACCGATTGGAATTTTGATTGGTTGAGTTTTGGTCCCTAGAGAAATTTGAAGTTGAGCGTTTGCAAGGGTTGCCTTTAGGAAAGTTACTCCCATGATATTGATCTATGGATTTGCCTAATTAGTTTTCTTGGAAGCTAGGTTTTTGAGAATTGATTATTTAAAATAAGCGATTTTCAAACTTTAAAATTTGGTTTCACCATAGATTTCATGTAACCTTTGATGTGTGCAAGTTAGTTTTGAAAGAAAAATATATTTTGATAATTAATTGCTTTCGCCGATTTGGGCAGAACTGAAACAAGGGGAGAAATTGATTTTCCAACTAGCTTTGAGTGTGTTTAAATGCTTGTAAATGGCTTTGGGTTTGAAGGAAAGGTTTTGCCCTAATTAGTGCAAAAGGGCCTAGAGAAAATTGTATGTTTAAAACCCTAGAAAATTGATTTCTAGAAGATTTTGGAAACTTGGAATTGAAGTTTAAAAATTGAGCTTTTGGGTAAATTGGATTTTGGAACCCATAGCTTGATTAGGGTTTTTTCTATGTTAAGAAACTTCGGGTTTCGGAAAATTTGCATTTGGAATGAAGTTTTGTGCTTTTGGACACTTAGAAGTTTTTGAACTCAAGACTTGAAGATTTGTTTTAGAAACTTGTAATAGAAATTATGTTTTGGATCGTGAAATTGTCTTGATAAATTTAATGACTTGTTTGGTAAAAATGGGAAGTTTTTGTGAAATTACACATTTTGGGCAGAATTGAACCCTAAAGATTTTGTGTGTGTTTTTGCTTTCATAATCTTGTTTAAGGCTTTCAAATTGATTTGTAATTACTTAGATTTTCTGCTCATCAAAAGATTCGAAGTTTTGGAAAGTTTTTAAAATTGTAACTTAGGGTTTTCTGAGTTCTTTCAACGGTCGACAAAGTTGCTAAACCGTTTTCGACTTCCAAGATTCCTTCCTAAGAATTAGGAAAATTGCCTAAGTAATACGAACCTTGATAAACCAGTAGCTAAGTCTTAGGATTGAGTTTCAAGTCCTAAACTAGGCTGTATTCTTTGAAGGATAACAGGACTTCGGACCGAGCAAAATGACGTAGCTTACCTTCGGAACCTTCATAGCTTTTGGAGAAAGCGTTGGAGCTCAGAGAAAAGGACAAGGTAAGGGCACTTGTCTATTCCTAGCCACTAGGAATATGTATATACTATGATTTATAATTAGAAATCGACGGCGTTCTAAGAACGACCCGACTTTAAATTGTTTGATGTATGACATCGTTGAAATTGTTTGAATGTGCGGCTTGACTTGTTTGATATTCCTGTTGTACTATTAATTGTAAGCATGCTCTCCTTTCTGCACATGTTTGATATCTGTTTAGATATGTACCCATGCTCTGCATGATTATTGTTAATTATGAAGCTATGATAGGCAATGTATAAAGACAAGTAAGACCTAGATTGGGCAGTTAATTGAACACACGTACCATGCAGTAAACAACTATATACAGAGTTTCTCGAACCTTCTCTTGAAATACGTATTAGGGCAGAGAGGCTTGCGCCACATCTGCGAAGTGGTGAATCCTAGTGGTCGATGGAAAGCCACCATTGCACCTTACACTGAGGAATCATCCCGCCTCCCACGAATTGGAGTTGGAGTAATATCCGGATAAAAAAAAAAAACAATCGTGAGATACGTTTGTAAAACCAAATGGCTTAGGCATAAAGAAAAATATGCTAATTAATGGGTTTTGGGGTTGATTGAATAGTTAGCTTGTATGTTCATTAATTTTGCTTTCCTGCATCCTCTCGATGTAGATATCTATCTGCTAATACTTTATATGATGTATGAATTGCTTATCTATATTGTCTGTTTTAGAAGTTGACCCTTGCATTGTCTGTTGTGTGTGTTTGCTAGCGATCCGTCTCCAGTCGGACAACCCTTAGCCAGAAGTTGTAAGTGGATGCCGGTTCAAGGGAGATCAAGATGGAAGACGGACTCTTATTCACAGGATGACTTGTCGCGGACGTCTTGATTGTTATGCATGGACTTATGTATGTTTAAGTATCCGTGTAGGGAGTCTTAGTTTATTTTATTACAACTGGCAGCAAAGTCTTTTGAACTCAAAGTCAATCGTTTTGTAAACTATTTCTAAGTCGATGACCAGACACCTTTATGCTAATGTGTGACTATTTGCGAATCAGGGTATTAATATTATTAGTGCATATCATCATGACATATTTCTAAAAAGAAAAGAAAAACAATACCCTCTTTTTCTACAGTCTTGGAAACCTTTATGCATATTTAATTACTGTTCATTTGCTACAGTAACGCCTTGAAAATCGGGGTGTTACATTCTACATTCTCACAAGTTGCAAAAATACACAATTAACATAAGTCACAACTCATAATTGTCTTTTAAAACAACAAAAGCAAGCACAAACCAACAAAGTTCTACATTCTCACAATAACATAGTCTTAGTTCAAATCAAAATATTAGATCTTGGAAGCAGCCTCTTTCCCATTACCATAGCCATCACCATCTTTCAATCCTTCATCATCACCATCATCATCTACATATAACAATTGAAGGACAAAATAATTAAATTCATACATGCTTACAAGTATAATGAAGTAACAAATAATAACATAAAACTTAAATAAATTACCTCCACAAACAAAATCATTCAACCAATTTTGAGTACACATCAAAGCTTCAACATTCTTGGATAAAAGTTGACTTCTATACTTGCTAAGAACATGTGAACTAATGCTAAATGCAGATTCAAATGCAATAGTAGTAATAGGAATACAAAGCAAGTCACGTGCCATTAGTGATAGCTCAAAATACCGACTACAATTTTCTTTCCACCACTGTAACACATCCAAATCTTTATTTTCTCTAACTCAAAAATGGCTCATTTAAATAAAGATCAAGTTGTGACTTTCCCTGTGTTTTGGCAACTTGCGCCTTGTGCGTATCGAGTTCCTATTAAATATTCCACAAGTGGTACATGTTAATAGCAAAGAAAGATATAATTAAAAAATTAAAAATTTAGATTATTAATTCATAAAACTACAAAAACAAACTTACATGATACACATGGTCTAGACACTACTAGAAAATACTCAATTTAGGACGGAATTTTGCGACGGAAAAAATTTCCGTCCCAAAATAACTAAGTTGGGACGGATTTAGCGACAATTTATTGTCACAAAGATGTTTTGATAAATTAATTCGACATTTTGGGACAGAATTGGAATTCTGTCACATTTTAGGGACGGAAATATGCAAATGGTCACAAATTGGGGACGGACTGCAAAATTCCGTCACAACTACGAAATTCATTTTGGAGGGAAGGATGGCGCCAACTTTTGGAGACGGAAATATTTCATTATTCCGTCCCAATTTGTGACGGAGTCATCAATAAATTTCTGTCGCAAACTTTATTAAAAATAAGTTTTTTTTTTAGATGGAATTGGAATCCCGTCACATTTTAGGGACGGACATATGCAAGTCGTCACAAAATTGGGGACGGGCTTTAAAATTCCGTCCCAACTACTAAATTCATTTTGGAGGGAAGAATGGCGCCAACATTTGGAGACGGAAATATTTCATTATTCCGTCACAATTTGTGACGGAGTCATCAATAAATTTCTGTCGCAAACTTTATTAAAAATAAGTATTTTTTTTGGGATGGAATTGGAATTCCGTCACGTTTTAGGGATAGACATATGCAAGTCGTCACAAAATTGGGGACGGGCTTTAAAATTCCGTCCCAACTACTAAATTCGTTTTGGAGGGAAGAATGGCGCCAACTTTTGGAGACTGAAATATTTCATTATTCTGTCCCAATTTGTGACGGAATCATCAATAAATTTCTGTCGCAGACTTTATTAAAAATAAGTATTTTTTTTGGCATGGAATTGGAATTCCGTCACGTTTTAGGGACGGACATATGCAAGTCGTCACAAAATTGGGGACGGGCTTTAAAATTCCGTCCCAACTACTAAATTCGTTTTGGAGGGAAGAATGACGCCAACTTTTGGGGACGGAAATATTTCATTATTCCGTCCCAATTTGTGACGGAATCATCAATAAATTTCTGTCGCAAACTTTATTAAAAATAAGTATTTTTTTTTGGATGGAATTGGAATTTCGTCACGTTTGAGGGACGGACATATGCAAGTCGTCACAAAATTGGGGACGGGCTTTAAAATTCCGTCCCAACTACTAAATTCATTTTGGAGGGAAGAATGGCGCCAACTTTTGGGGACAGAAATATTTAATTTTTCCGTCCCAATTTGTGACGGAATCATCAAGAAATTTCTGTCTCAAATTTTGTTAAAGCTATGTTTTTTTTTTGGGACAGAATTGGTATTCTGTCACAATTTAGAGACGGAAATATGCAAGCCGTCACAAATTGGGGACGGACTACGACTTTCTGTCCCAATTT
The DNA here is from genome assembly GCA_030819835.1 of Acmispon strigosus. Classification (NCBI taxonomy): domain Eukaryota; kingdom Viridiplantae; phylum Streptophyta; class Magnoliopsida; order Fabales; family Fabaceae; genus Acmispon; species Acmispon strigosus. The sequence continues at coordinate 7,046,822 of JAUAMA010000001.1, forward strand.
GTGACGGAAATATCAATAATTTTCTATCCCAAATTTTATGAAAAATATTTTTTTGCTTTGGAAGGGAATTGGAATGGCGTCTAGTTTATTATTCTATAGACCGATTAAGCATTCGTGGTTGTGTACAAGGCCTGTTAGGCCCAATAAAACTCAATTATAAACTTATAGGCCCATCAAGCCCAATTAATCTTCATTTTGACCTTAAGTTGATCTCCAATGTCCATCAAGCCCAATTATAAACTTTAGCACACATCTGTATGTTTAAACAAGTGCAGGCTAAGACATTGGGAAGAATGCCAAATAAAGGAGAACTATTCAAGAAGTGTCATATTAAGAAGGAAACACAGGTTTTTGTGGATAAAAGATCAAGTGATGCTTATGTAAGTACTAAGACATTTATACTGTGAGCGTTATCTAATTCAAGTGTAACAATTTAATCAATTTTGAGTAATTCTTATTTTCTTAATGCTTGTGTCATCTTAGGACAAATTTCTTAATGCTTGTGCACAAGCTGAGACTCAATCACAAGCTAGTGATGGTGGGAGTTTAAGTCAACCAAAACCAATTGATTATGATGCAATTATGATTGACGCGGTTGGGGGAAGAAATGCTAAAGGAATAGTATATGGTCTTAGTTTGGATGGAAGGATGCGTGCTAGTGCATTAACTTCCAAATCACAACATGCTAACTACACTGATATTGTCCGAGGTATGAGTGTTGACACCTATTTTTGTCCGGGCCCAATTTTGAATGAAAAGGGGAAAATAGAGAAAAAGCAAAAAAAGAGGAAAAAGAAAAGAAAGAAAAAGAGAAAAAAGAAAAGAAAGAATAAGAGAAAAAAGAAGAGGAAAAAAGAAAAGAAGAAAAAGGAGAAAAAAGAAAAGGCCCAGCAGAGGAAAAGGAAGAAGAAAGGAAGAAAAATGGGCCGCGGCCCAAAGGAAAAGAGAGGAAGCAGAAGCAAGGAAGGGAGGGCAACTTAGTCATTTTCCCCCTCACTGAAACCCTAATTCTCCTCTATATAAGCCTACTCTCACTAACCCTAAACATCACTCATCATTCTCTAATAGCCTCCATACTCTCACAAACCCTAATTTTCTCTCTCACTCACAATTTTCTAGCCTCCACCTATTACAATTTTTAAGCCTCCACACTCAAAAAAAAAAAAAAAAAAAAAGAAAAATACAAAAAAAATCTGCACAGCCACCCTTCTCTCTCCTCCTTCCCTTCCAAAAACCGCAGCCTCCCTCTCACCCATCAGCAGCCTCCCTCTCTCCCATCTGCTCTTTGCCTCACTCAAACCCTAGCCCCTCTCCTTTCACCCCTTGGCCGCCGGCCTCCTCCAACCTTTCCTCTTCCTCTTCGAAATTCACCACCAATACCTCCTCACTCTCCTAGCCGCCCCTCAAACCCTCAAACCCTCGTCACCTCATCATCCCAGCCGCCACTAACCATCCTCGAGCCGCCATCGCCATCCCATCTTCTCCGGTTCGCAATCGCGTCCGCGCCGCTGTGTTCTTGGTTCAAAGCCTCTCGTCGCCGCCGCTGCTTCTTCCTCTCGTGGAAGTCCCGCTGCTGCACCTCCTTCCCTCCCAGGCCGCCGCTCCGCCATTCATCCTTCAAGCTTCAGGCCGCCGTCGCTGCTGTAGTACAGCACTGTTTCGTTGCTTTTTTTTGTTTTCCTTTCTTTTTTTTGTTGGTTTATTATTATTATTATTATTATTATTATTATTATTATTATTATTATTATTATTATTATTATTGTATTTCATTTTATCTTATTTTTTTCTTCTTATTCTGCACACTTTTGGTTTTTATTTTTATTTTATGGGATATAAGGACATTTTGATTTTTGTTGTCAAAAAAAGAAAAAAAAAACTAAAAAACTTAATTAAATTAAAACAAGGACTAGGTTCACGCCTATCTGGCTATAAAAAAAATTGTTCCCTTTTTGTCTTTCTTTTTTTAGAAATAATTAGGGATTAAACAATATAAAACTTATGACTGGATAATTATGATTAAATTTGGATATGTCGATGGATTGTTTTATGATATAGCTCAGTTTTTAATTTTCAATATTTATGATATTTATTACAAAATTATTTATAATAACTGAGCTGAAAAGGAAAAGTAAATATATTTGTCATGAAATCTCAAATGAGATTTTCTGTCACAAAATATAACATTTGCGACGGAACTAGTACTAACTTTTCAAATCGTCACAACTTCGTGACAAAATAAAACCGTCGCAAAATTTGGGACGGATTATGTTATTTTGAATTCTGTCATTAAAAAAATCATTATTTTCATCCCTATTTTCGTCGCAAAATTCGGGACGGAGATATGGTATTGCGAATTCCGTCATTGCAAAACATCATTATTTTCGTCCCCAACTCTGTCGCAAAATTATATTAAAAAAAAACAAATAGATTCCGTCCCAAACGTGCGACGGATTTGTATGTTCTGTCCCAAAAAGTTTAATGCTTCCATCGCCAATTCCGTCGCAAATATATTATTTAAATGGATACAATTCAGTGTATTCCGTCCTTATTTCCGTCACAAACTCGCGACGGAGTAATATATTCCGTCCCAAAAAATTTGCGACGACCAAAAATGCGACGAAATTATTGTGTCGCAAATTCCGTCCCAAATTCATTTTGGGACGGAATTTTAACTATTGTGCGACAGATTTTTCCGTCGCAAAAGAGTGATTTTCTAGTAGTGAGAGATGTATCTAGAGAAACACTTCCAGTCTAGAAATACTTTGCATAGAAGGAGTATTTATGTTAAGGTAGTTCTCAAATAGCATGTATAAGTTTCTCCTTACTAATTCCAACTTTGTCTTTCTTTAGTCTTTAAATCCATATGAATGATAATAAAAAAATTAAAATTTAAGTAAAAAAACAAGGTGTTCCGTTAAAAAAATGTTACAGACCTGACGGGCTGGTCCGCACCGACCTGCCAAAAAAAGTAGGTTCGAAGTGGTTATGTGGGCTGAATTTTCCACTCAACCCGCCAAAAAATGCGGGCCAAATGGGCTAGCCCAACGGGCCTAGCCCATATTGCCACCCCCTAGGATAAATTAAGAAATTACTTTCCTTCGTTTCTTAATAACTGTGATTTTAAGGTTTTGCATATATATTAAAGAATTCTATTAATATTTTTGTTTCTATCAAAGTTATTATCTAACTTCCTAAAATACTATTTATTTCTCTTCTTATTTTTTCCCCCATTAATTTAAGGATAGAATCGGTAAAACATGGTTAATGCTCTTTTAAAATTATAAGAGTAACAAATAATTAGAAAAAAATAAAGTTAAAATAGTGGCAGAATATAAAAATATAACCAGTAGAGTTTTGTTTTGACTTTTGATTAACTAAAAGCATTCAATAAGCGCTTATGGACCCTCGAAACACCCAACTATGTGAAGGAACATTTTTCTTATGACTTTGAGGATGTCGTTTATTTATGGAATCATTCCTTGTTTGTTTCGTCCTCAAAATTGGTCATTCCCATATTTAATTTTCTTAAAAAAAGTTGAAGCATTTATCTAAAATTCCTCCAAAAGAAGTAGCAATTTCCAAAATACAGCTAAGGCATTGCTCCATGATCTCGTGACCTATATGGATTTGCTAGCTAGCTAGTTCCAATGTGTTAAATTGTTGGGGATCAAAATCAGGAACATATTTAATGGGTCTCCTAGACATGTTCGATATATGTCTGGACACCAAATTTGATTGGAAAGGAAACTTTGTGACCAAAATTTCTTACAACAATTGCCTCATTTACAGGTGTGGCCATTCGATTGGAAAAAAGCTCAAGGCGGTGTGTGGCCCATATGATGTTGTTTAAGTGACTTTATGTGAGTTTATTCTACATGTTCGGTTGAGAGTGTTTTTACATGAACTTCTCGATTACTCCCTCGTTTATTTTTATAAGAACTATATTACTCCATCCGTTCTTTAATGATTGTCACTTTAAGATTTTGCACATATATTAAAGAATTGTATTAATTAAGAGTGGCAATATGGATTAGCGAGGCGGGCTCGGCCCTACCCGCCATTGGCCCGCCAAAATACGGGTTGGGTTGGGCTGACCCACTTTTAGCATTTGGGTTGAAAGTCCCAACCCAACTTAAATTTTAGCGGGCTAGCAGGTAGGCAGGCTAGCCTATTTTAAGAATTTAGTGGGGAAAAAAAAGGTTATGCAATGAGGAAAAAGCTAAAAATGTTCTCATTTCTTTGTGCAATGAGAAAAAAGCCAAAATGTATAATTAGCAACACTACCACACTAACATTGAATTAAACAAGAAGATGTGGTTGCTTCCTATTTCTTTGTTTTATGTCGGTCTTGTCATTGAGTTTTGATTCATCTCAACTAGATAATAATAAACAATAAGAAACTGAACGTAATTTCATACTAAGATACTCTCTTGGAAAAAGATGCATACTTTTTTCCATTACCACTATCATCATCAACTTTGAAATCTTCATCACCATTAAGGGCGGGAATATGGGTTGGCGAGGCGGGACGGGCCAACCCGCTATTAACCCGTCAAAATGCGGGTTGGGTTGGGCTAACCCACTTTTAATATCTGGGTTGAAAGTCTCAACCCAACCCGCCAAAAAAGTGGGCCAAATTGGTTGACCCAGCGGGTCAAGCCCATTTTGCCACCTCTAGTATTAATGCTCTTGTTTCTATCAAAGTTACTACCTAACTTTCTAACATACCCTTTATCTCTGTTCTTAATTTTGACTTTTTAATTTCCTATCACCATTAAACTAAGGGTAGAATTGATAAAACATAATTAATACTCTCTTGAAATTGAAAAGTAACATATAATTAGAAATAAAAGCAAGATTAAAATAGTGACAGATATATAGGAACAGAGGGAGTAACATTTTACATTCTTTAACAAATGTAGTTAAAGTTGTTGGTAACAATAAATTTGTTCCAAATTTATACCAGCGCGTCAAAACTTGGTAGAGAGAGCTTTGCCACCCATAATGGTCCTGTCCGACTAGAAATTGCGAGAACAATAAAATATACCAAAGAATATTTATATCAACTTTCCAAAACTACCCCAAACTACTATTCTTAATTTCTATTCATCATGAATGAGTTCATAGTGGAAAGAGAGATAAAACTCAATTAAATGAGGGTATTGTTGTAAAAAATTAATTAATACACCATAAAGTTTAAGTTGGTTCTTATAAAAAGTACCAAGCTCCACACCTCATTTGACTCTTATAAAAAAACGGAGGGAGTAGAATATTTTGTGAATGTTATTTTTTTTTTCCTTCGCGATAGTTTTATTTTTAGGGTGCGTTTTGGTTAAACAGTTTAGTTAAATGCTCTATTCCGACATCACACGCCTTTATGGGGTGCTGATGATTGCCACCCGACCAAAAGATTGTTGATATTCCTCCCAACAACCATCTCACGATCAACGGCAAGGAAAAAAATGTTGCTTTACTCAATAACCTCCACAGTATGAACTGCACCAGTAGACATTACTCCCGACAGGTAGTTCGAGCAAAGCTGATACACAACCATAAGAATTAAGGCCATATGGTCATGAAGGAAAGCCAATATAAACAACTAATCCTCACACCCCGACAAACACATGACAACCATCCCTCGCTCAAGATGGTTTCCATTGAGAATTCGCTCTCAGACATCCAAATATGAATGTCGATTACCCCAAGTCACTATCGTTCATTACGAAGATCATAGCAACCCAACTCATTACATATTTTCATAACTGGTTGCATCTTACCAAAAACTCTTATTCCGAGAGGGATGTAACTAGATGTGTCTTCTACAAGAAAGGTTTGTTTTAGCATGAAAATTTAGCATCGGCCTCGACGATGACACTAATTTTTTTGTTTAGCAGTGGCTAAGCTGATGCAAAGCTGACAAAAAGCGTCAAGTGAAAAATTAATTAAACTTAAGGATAACGTTGGTCAATTCAATGCTACTTAGCTAAGCTTCTATTAGCGTCAGCATTGACGAACGCTAAAATCACTGACCAACTTATCGTTCGCCCATCAATAGCTAGGGAAAGTTCAAAATCGACGCTAATTTCATCGGCCATCTTAGCGCCGGATCGGACAGCCCTAAGTTCAACTCAGTCTTTACCATCTCAAAGGTCTACAACTTGCGTCTATCAAGTTGGTGCTATGCTTGGATGGTACACGAGCCCCGATGATACCAAGTCTTTGAGAAGACGTGGCATGTCTTGAGCATGTGGTCGGTTATCTTGGAGATGTAGTGAAAATGAACTTCCATAAGGTCCATGAGCCCTGAAGACACCAAGTCTTTAAAGAAGACGATGCATGTCTTGTGTACTAGGTTGGTTGTGTACTTGTATTTTGCATTTCTTCGAAAATGAGAGATTTGTTAGACATAAAAAATTAATTTGAATTTGAATTTATCCCTCTTGGACCATGAAATGTCATGTGTCCGACACATTAGTTATCCCTGATCGTAAATTTTAAGCGTTGTTCTTGCTTGCATGTTTTACACCAACCGACTTCCATGCCTAGGGTACCGAGGCTGACTTACGATCACAAGGATTTTCCTTTGTAAATTTAACTAAGGCTCCAACTTGATCCATTCAAGTCTTTTGCATAGCGAGCAAAGGCCTAGGCTATGGCTTGGTAAAAAATGGCTCAGTTTGTTGAGGCTCTGTTTGCATGCCTCTTAGGCCAGTGAAATATCAGTCAGTATAAAATATTTCTTAGGCTTTGTGTGATCATGCAATTTTGTGAAGTCATATATGCTTCACCTAGTTCATATATAGAAAAATAAGTGGTACGAAAACAGATGAGCTGGCGAGACAAACCTTTAAGTTAGCTCTTCGTCACGATTTAGGATATTTCTCTTAGGCCTGCTATCAAACATCTTTGAAGGTTTGTTAGTGAGGTTTAGTTGGTATTTTCCCTCTTTACAACTTTTTTTTCATGTTTTTAATCTTCCTACAATATATTTTCACTATCGATTTATCATGTATGTATTTACACCTAAAACTAGTGAAAATTTTACAAAATTACAGAAGTTAAATCAAATTAATTTTTATTAATTTAAATATGAAAATATTTTCATGGAAATACTCATTCTTGTATAAGCTTTATACTCTGTAATTTGTGTAATGATCAAAGTAAACTATATTTTTTTTTGAAAAGCATCAAAGTAAACTATATATAAATGTTAATATTTTTTATTCCTTGTATGACATATTTTTGCTATGATATTATAATTTTTATATATTTAATCCAAAATTATTAAAAAATTAAAAGCTAAAATAGAATTAAACGCCTTCCCCGTCCGCTGTCATTAAGTTTTTATGCCTTGATACTTTAGGCTAGTCTTTTTTTCTTTTAATTTCCCACTTATAACAAAAAAAAAAATTACATATTTTTCTATTAATGTAAATATAAAAGTATTTTCAAGTAAAATGTTCATTTAAATTTTTTATCTTGTGGCTTGTACATAAATTCAAGGATGCTTAAGACTTATACATTTTAATTATTCATTCTCGTGAAATAATTTCATCTTTTTAATTCTAATTAAAACACTTCATCAATAAAATAAAATTTTAAACATAAAATCCATTAGAAAAAGATATTATGAAAGAAGATATATTAGATTTTAAAAAACGTGTTTAACTTAATTTAAATTTAAAACTAGTAACAAATTGAAATAATAAAAAAACTCAAAACCTATTTTCATCTTAGTTTAAAGAGTAAAATACGCTCCCCTCCCCTCTAAGATGTAAATATTACACTCACCTCCCCTCTTAATTTAAAATACACTATTTAATCTATTTAACTTAACACCGTTAGAAAAATTTTAAAAAATGTTTAAAATAAAATGTTTAAATTGAATATGAATTATGTTATTTATAAATATCTAAATATTCTTAATATTCTCAATTCAAATCACATAATCCCTTTTCGATGGCACCTTGTTTACATGCATGATTCATTTTGTAACATCTCATTTTTCTTCTACTAGAATAATATATTATTATTATTATTATTAGTTGATGATGAATGTAATGTAAATAAGTTTATGATTTTATGTGAATTGCTTGACGTTGGTGTTTGAATAAAATGTAAATAAACTACAATAAAATTTTATTTATGATGATATTGATTAATAAATGAAATTTTGAACATAAAATACATCTCATAGATAATTATGAAAATTTAATCAACAGGATTAATGAGAAAATCTTCACAAAAAGTTATTATTTTATGTGAGAAACCATGGTTTAACTATAACTTCATTGAGGAAAATTGATTATTTATATTTGTGGGGGAGGTAATCCAATTTATGAATAGCTTGAGGGCTCAATTAGAATTTTTGGAAGTTGAAGAGAGGGCTAAACTCACATGAAGGTGACCTTGAGTAACACAAGCTACTTGGTGAAGGAACAACACATAGCTTACTTGTCACCTCTCAAACTCTCCATTCCCTCTATAAATGCATCAGTTCTTGAGCCCAGAAACCTCACCACGATGCCCTCTCTTCGTGCTGATGCTTTGCAGCTCGAATTCAAGAGAGAAAAGCTCTCACTTCTCTCTAGAAAAACTTCACATATTCATCTTCGTTCCTCATTAGTTCTTCACAAAACTCTGATCAAATCCTCTCAAAAACCCTTGAATCATGGTTCTGGAAGACAAAGGATGAATTCTGGAAAGTTTGGGATGGTTTTGGCAGGTTTGGAGTGAATTTGGGTTGATGTTCTTCGCTTGCATCGTGCCTATGAGTTTTCGGCGAGTTGGTCGGAGAATCATGACCTTCCATCGCGTTGATCTCTCTCGTCCGACCTCCATTTGAGACACCACGACCACCAATGTTCCTCTTATGACGTGGCGAACCGCCGGCCGTTGTCAGTTCGTCATCGACGAGCAGAGCCGTCGTGGCCGCCGCCGACTTCATCTTCTCTGACGAACCTATTTTCCATAAATTTCCAGAACTTATTTCTAAGGTATTATGGGCTTCCTAAACTCATTTATAACCTTTATTTTGATGTTTGGAACACTGAAAACAGTGTGTCAGGCCTTGAAAATATGATTTTCGAATCGAAAGTTAGAAACATTATGTATGATGAGTGTGATGAACCTAGGGTTTATATGGCAGCTTAGATCGTGTTTATAAGTTGCTATGTTTCTGTTGGAACCTACTGATGATGCTGGTAAGGTCCAGAAGGGGTGAAATGAGTCAGAGGAGAGGAAACCAAGTTTCACCCTCCTCAGCCCATACTTCTATGGTGTGGAAGCTCTGTTTCCTGTCCCTGTACATGATGAAACACACACCAGAGGCTGTCTGGGTTGGTGCAGGACAGGGAAAAAAGGAAATTAAGGAGGGGTGTGGGTGTTGTCATAAAAATTATAACACTTGGAGCCTAAAATCCTAGCAAAGTTGGATTCATGAGTGTTTTGGTTAGAGTTGGGCCATTGATGTGCTTATAATGACATCTGGAACCTTGACTTGAGCTTGAGAGTCTAGAAAAGTGATGAAGGGAACTTAAAGTTGGTAACAAAGACTAGTCAATGATGGTTTAGCAAGTTAAATGTGAATGAATTATAATTAATTAGGAGAATTAAGGGGTAATTAACATGGAACGTTAACCTTAGATTGTGAAGGTTAAAGAAATAATGGAAGGGCATGTATTAGATAAGATAAAATAAGTTAGAAGTGAAATGGATAGTCAAAAGAATTAAAACAATCAACTAGTTTAGGCAAGCTAATGAAATAGAATGAATTTAATTAAAACACGTTGAGAAGAAGGAAAGTAAAGTATAGCTAATTCATGGAGTTGTATGAACTATCTTGACTTTAACTTTATGCAGTGGAAGTTACAGGGATCGAACGAGGTAGGCCAATCGCAAGAACTCGAGTTAAGGGGGAGAAGGCGTCAACTAAGGATAAAAGAATAGTATGAATAAACGGGTGTTTGAACCTCCTTAGGCCCCTTGCTTGCTGTCTGTTTATATATATATGATGTGATGAAGATGTTTGATTTGCTTGTCCCATGCTATATGTTGCTGATGATATATGTTGTTGATATATGATACCTTATGCTATTAATGATTAATGATATGGGTGATATATGATTTTGATAATACATGAGACTGATGATATGTGAAATGTGATAGCATGCCAATGATTTGATATTGATATCATATGATAGTTGATGATGGATAATGATTCTGGCATGTGAACATTAGTTCTGAATGAAATGCATGACCCTAATGTTGCTCTGAGCTGTGATGTAATTGATGACTGTTAGCCTATTTGTTCATAAAGCATTTAACAGTTCGGAGTTAAGCTATGAAGGAATACCCACTACTACAGATTTACCTTATTGCCACGCCCCTGTTACCACAGTTCCGTGTCGAACCGTGGTAACATGGTGCCCGGAGCTCTATTACCACGGTTCCGTGTCGAACTGTGGTAAACTAAGGTTCTCTATTACCACGGTTCCTTGTCACCTGTGGTAACTGACTTAGTTTTTAATATTTTTTAATTAAAAAAGACTATTACCACGGTTGCTCGGTGAACCTTGGTTATAGAGTTTATTTTTATTTTTATCTGACATTATCTGTTACCACAGTTGTCAGGAGACCATGGTAATAAGTATTATTTTATTAAAAATATGGTCATTTCCTTGTTATAGCAATAGAAAAATCATTCTCTCGAGAAAAACATTTGGTCTTCCCGCTTCTCTGTCTCGACTCCATTGATTTTTAGCATCGTCACTGTCACTCGATATTCCTTCCTTTTGCACCCCATCACCTCCGCTCTTTGCCGCCTATCGCTGCACATCATCACCGGTGCTCGTTCTCGCTGCATTTGCTCCATAACTGCTTTGCTTTGCTCGTCGCGGCTAATCCTTCTCTTTCTCGTGGCCTCCCTCTTTGTGTGCACACTAAGCTCGTTCCTCCTGTTACTCAGCTCGTTCATCTTGCTTCCACACCTCACTTGTGAGTCCTCTTGACCTGCTTCTACTTCTAGGGTTTTCTTTCTTTTTAAGATTTTTGTTGTTGTTCAGTACCTTTGCTTGGCGTTTTAATTTTTATCGAAGTTAAGGAGCTTATCTGTTTGATAACTACCAGTTCCTATGCCTTTGCTGTTGTTGTTCAGTACATTTTGTGGAATGTGTATTCTGTTGAAGATTTTTGTTGTTGTTCAGTATATTTCGTGGAATATATGTGTACTCCGTTTTGTGAGGTCATGTTCGATTGTAAAGATTATTTGAGGATGTACTATACTTTGAAGATTTTAACATGTTGTTTCAGGAAAATGGATCTTTCACAACAAGGCAGTGATGAGACTGGTGAGAATAGGACAATCAGGCGCGAATGAACCATCATGAAAGAAGTCAGTGTTATGAGGAGTAAAGGACTGAAGTTTGAGGTAACAATTTAAGGCAAATTAAATGCTCTGTTTTCTTCTTGTTTTGTAGCAAGGCCCCTTCATTCTTCATTCCTACATAAAAAAATTGTGACTACAGTCATCATTCAACACCTATAGCATGGATTCTAAGCAATTTAATAAGTTTAAACTCTACTAACTTGCTTAATATTTACATGTATTAGGTTGGTTGGGATTCGGATGGTGTACCCATTAACCCCAACAAGAAATATTTCGTAGGCTATATTGGGTTCCTTGCTCGCACAATGGTTCCAATTACTGAAAATTGGTGGCCAGATGTGGACGACAAACTCAAACAGGACATATGGGAAGAAATTGAGGTTAGATACATATATAGTACTCTTCCAATTTGTTCATTAAACTATTTATTGAAACATACTTAACATCAATAGAACTTGTATTATTGCAGGCTGGCTTTCATATTGAACCAAAGCGCAAAGACTATGTGCTCAAGGAAACAGGTGCTTTGGCTAGATATTTTTGCACACAACTAGCCAAGCACATCTTTGATGAAGATGGTAATCTGATTGACCATCCACCAAGCACTTATGCCCAAGTGATCAATGATAGCCAGTGGAGGGAATTTGTTGCCCAACACCAAACCGAAGAGTTCAAGGTGAAATATCTGTTCGTGAGATGTTCCATGCTTACATTATGTTTTGAATATAATTATGTAATGATACATATATATCTTGTGTTTTGAAATAGAAACTCAGCGAATCGAACAGGAAACAAGCACTGAAGTCGAAGTAACCATACAGATTATCGCGTATGAGCTACTCTAGCCTACAACAACAGATGGTATACATACACACATAATGCACTTTAATTTCAACTATCGTGTATTAAATTTAAATAATTAAGTGTTATTTGTGATTTTTTTCTTCTCTTAATATAGTAGCAGGAGTCTGGATCGAACGCCACATCCGTTCCACGCCATCTGTTGTGGAAGCGTGCTCGTGTTTCCAAGAAGGGGAAAATCCAAGATGAATCTGTTGAAGAAGTGATCAGTACATGTGTAAGTACGAATTCCCAAATAAATAATAATCATTTATTATACCCATAATTAAGAATTTTTATATTTAATTTGCTTCAGGAGGCTCTCTCACAATCTGTCTTCCAAGAGGACTTAGCCATGCGTACACCAGATGACAATCTTGGCCAAGCACTGAAGACTCCCGAGCACCCAGGTCGTGTAAGGGGAGCCTCATTTCCCATTTACCAAAGAACCTACTTCAAGGTTCAAAAGAAGGCAAAGGGCAAGGAGACTGACCCAGATGTCGCACGCCTCCTGCAAGCGATGTCATCCCTGCAACAGCACGTCCATGTATTGATACAGGAGAGAGAGGTCGACAGTAGAATTGACCTTGCGCAGGTGGTTTACAACAGTGGGAGAGGTAGTTGCACACCTCAGGTAATTGGTGTTGTTTCCGTTTTTTGTAATAGATTAATGACGGTTCGTTAAAGGTAGTGTCCTCAATAGTTTCTTCATTCATGTAGGCGCAGGGGTTCGAGAAAGAGTCACATGTATCTGATCACAACGGCATGGATATGCCTACACCACCACCAACACAAAACACATATTCCTTAAGGTAAGTTGTTTTATTAGTGTTTGCATTCTATTATATTTTTTTATCTTTTTCTTCAATGATTAACGTTTTTTGTCATTTTCTTAGGGCATTACTAAATGTTGGTTGTGTTTGGAGCATCCCCATTTCTACGTGGTTGCAGAAGGTAAAATGTATAAAACAGATTGTGATACACTCCATACCCACCCAATTCCGTCTGGCTATGCAAAGGTTGGTGTAGATCTTGCGGTCGAGGCTGATGCAGCACCGCCAGTGCCTGATGACGTCTGCGAATTGGTATGCATCCATGATGCAACAGGGTGCAACTGTAGCGTGGCCTGTCATCCTTGTACAAATTGTAAGCAAGGTAATATGATATAATTCTACAAACTCAACACATAATGTATGTATTCAATCATTGATTATACATGAACTTATAATTTGAGGCGCAAGAGAAGAACAGCGGCAAGGCCCAAGAGGAGGTCGATGTGAAAGGGAAGGTGATGACCGGATTTTATATGATATTTTTAGGGTGTTTTTAGTCTTTTTATTTTATTATTTTTGAGTCTCATATAGGATTTTTTGTTATTTTTATATACATTTTCTATTTATTTTGCATTTTGCATATGGATTAGCTTTTATTTTTTTTTCTAACTTTATTTTATATTTTTTAGGGATTTTTATAGTTACTTTTATATTTTTAGGAAAGCTGGTATAAGTTATCATTTTTGTCCAATGTCCGATTTGTTAGTTTTCAGGAAAGGAAGGATCAAAGTGTAAAAGTTCAAGAGTGGAGAATGAAAAGTGAAGTTTCAATGACTTAAAGGGCCAGAATTGAAGTGCTAGCAAAGAGAGGACTTAAAGTGGAAATCAAGAATATGAAGCAACACTCTTTGATTTAAGCACATGGAAAATAAGGTTGAAAGATTAATGGTGGTGGAGAGGAGGTTTCAGAACTTAATAGAGGCTGAATGGAGGTTAATTAAGCCATTCAATTCCACCATTGAAGAAGAAAAAGCATCCAAGAAGAGCTTCCAGTGTTTGACCCAACGCTCCAGCGTTGGGACTCTGACTAGGATGTGAGTCAGGAATTGCACCCAGCGCTCAAGTGTTGGAAGCCAGCGCTCAAGCGCTGGGCCTTGGTCTGATAGTGGGATTTTAATTGCACCCAACTCCCAAGCATTGGGGATGCCAGCGCTCAAGCGCTAGAAGGCAGATTTTTACTATAAATAGGGGTATTTTCTTCACTTGTAAGACACACCTATTCAGAATACAACAAGTATTCTTCTTTCTCCCTTAAGAGCATTGTTCCTCAGAATTGTGGGAAGCCATACTTGAGCTCTTAGTCCAGGGTAATCCAATGTTTCTTTTAGCCATGCTTGGCTAATTCTTTTAAGTATCTTGGGTTGTTTTAGTTTGTAATTTATGCTTTAGTTTTCTTCTTCTTATTTCTGAATAATATTACTAGTTCATGTTTTATTTCCTTGTTCTTCATTTCATCTTGATGCGCACAAGAGTTTTTGCTTATTGCTTATAACAATAGAAATTGGTAAGTAGTAAGGGAAATAGGACTTAAAAGAAGCTATATGATATATCACTAAGGAATTATGATAGACTTAGCTTTATGTTGGCCTGAATTCTTTCTTCATCTTCTTCTTGATTTTTTCTAAATTGCAAGGAATTGAATTTAGTAATTAGGAAGAAAGTTCTACATTTCTAAGGAATTAATTTGTAGAAACATTAGGCTATAGCATCATGAACTTGGTTCTAAAATTCAGGAATTAAGTAGGAGTTTACTAGCATATTTTATAAGCTATATAATTCAACCCAAGTGCTTAATTTTCATCATCATCTTTTCTTTATATTTTATGCTATTTCATTTTCTAGTTCTAAAAACCAAACATAAAAATACATCTTTTTATTTTCTGCACAAGGCTCTAAATAAGTTAGTAAAAAGACACCTATCCCTTGGGTACGATATCTTTTATATTACGCGATAATCAACCGTACACTTGCGGTTTGGCTATCAGAAGGGGAAGGAGGTTGAGATAAAATTGACAAGGGAATCTGTTGCATCCCTTAGTTATCAACAGAGGTCTCAGATCTGTAAAACCGAAGATCCCCTCAAGAGTTGCGAATTTCTGGAAGTATATGCAGATAAGGTGCTTACTGACGGCAACCTCATCACAGGACCAATGGACGAAAGATTGTTTGGCCACTCTTATTATGAGCATATTGGTAAAGTGAGATCCGTCAGCTCACTCGACATGGTAAGCTAGGTGCGTCAATGATGTGCATCTACATGAGGTACTTTGGTAAACTTAAGTGCACACATATTTTTGGTTTTCTAAGTTCAACAATGATGTTTATCGTACATGATTTGTATAATCTTATTTCAGGTACTTGTTTGACCAATGTGTGGATGAGAATCTCTTAGAGATATTTGCATTTCTCAGCTCGCATCGAACAACGCACCTCGTGAAGAACCAGAGCCAGTACATTGCGGACACAATAAAGGAACATGCACACCCAGACCAGTTATATCTCGCCCCAACAAATACAGGGTGAGAAAATTATATGATCAATTTATAACTTTATAATCAATTTAATTATATGAAACTTAGTTACATGATGGTTTGTTCGTTTAACATGTGTTGTAGGGGACATTGGGTGTTGGTGGGGATCAATGCCACAAGGGAGACCTTATTTTACTTGGATCCCTTGCACGGTGAACTAAAAACCCGCAAAGAAATGAAAGACATGTTTGATCAGTAACTGTTGGCATCTATTTTTGTCTAGGCCCAATTTTGAATGAAAATAGAAAAATAGAGAAAAAGCAAAAAAAAAAAAAAGAAGAAAAAGAAGAAAAAGAGAGAAAAAAGAAGAGAAAAAGAAAAGAAGAAAAAAATATGGAAAAAGAAAGAGGCGCAACAAAAAGAAAGAAAAAAAAGAAGAAGAAAGGAAGAAAATGGGCCGTAGCCCAAGGGAAAAAGAGAGGAAGCAGAAGCAAAGAAAGGAGGGAAACTTAGTCATTTCGCCCCTCACTCAAACCCTAATTCTACCCTATTTAAACCAACTCCCCCTAACCCTAAAACTCACTCATTTGTTAGCCTCCACTCATATTTTTAGCCTCCACACTCATATGTTTTGGTAGCCTCCACATCTCTCAAAAAACTCTAAAAAAAACCTAACTCCTCTTCTCTCAATTCTGTAGTCGCCACATCCCTTTCATCAAATCCTCACGTTCTTCATTCATCCCCACCAAAAAACCATAAGCAGTAGCAGTACCCAACTCCAAACATTCAACCCCTCCTCTCTTCACCACTACCATCAACGCTCATCCTCTCCCCCTAAACAGCCGCCGACTCCCATCCACCACCAACCACCAGCGCCGCTCTCCTCCTCGACCACCGCTCCTCTTCCTCACTTCCCTGGCCGCCGCTCCTCTTCCTTCTCCCGTCGTCATCAACCCACGCCGCACCACCGCTGTCGCCACCACGCACAGCTACCTCGACCGCCACCACTCTCAGCCACGCTCGGCCGCTGCTCCTCTTCCTCATCCACCTACGCCCCCACCAAGCTCGGCCACTGCTCCTTACTGCTCCAAGTCCCACCATCATCCTCAATCCATCAACATCTTGCTGCTTCTTTTTTTTCTCTTTGGTTGGTTGTTTTTGTTTTTTTTTTCTTCTTGTTTCTTATTCTTATTTCTCAATCTTTGATTTTTATTTTATTGAGACTCTATTTGTAAATATTGATGCTGATATTGAGAGAGCCTAATGCCTGATGTTGCTATTCTTAGCTTGCTTGATATATATATATCGCTTCTGTAACGGCATCGATTAAAACAAATAATAATTCTCGCCTAAGAAACTAAATAATTATGGATTGATGTAAGGGATGGATTGTTCACTAGTGGGATGTCTTCCCTTACACTATATTTATTTGTTTTCATTAATGAAATTTAATTATTTAATTAAAATCTAAATAATTGCGGGTTGATGTAAGGGATGGACTGTTCACTTGTGGGATGGCGACAAACTCATCGGCAAAAAGAAGAAAAGAAGACTTAGAGGAAACAGTGCTATATGTCTCAACATCTACCTAAGAGTCTTAGTTTAGGTGAGTTATGCTTCTAAAGGCTTCTCGAGTATAAAGGCTCTTTGAAACATCTAAGCTAATCAAGTTTAATGTTTTCATAAGTTAAAAGAAGTAGTATATCTCAAGCCGATCTTAAAAGTTCAAGGTTCTGAACATTGGACTTGAGTGTAATCGATTTCACCTTTCTGGTAATCGATTACACATAGGCAAGTAATCGATTACTTCTTGCTTGTAATCGATTACATGTTTGAATTTGAAATTCAAACAGTAACAGCTTTTAGTGTAATCGATTACCTAAGTAATGTAATCGATTACATACCCGAAAAGTTGCATCTTTTCATGAACCATTGTGTCTCAAACCTTTTGGGAAGGGTTGCATTGGTTCAAGGTCGTTCCTCATGCCTATATAAAGTCCATTTGAGTCCAGAAACAAACAACACATGAGAATACACGAATTAGGCCAAAGCTTTGCCAAAATTGTTCATTCATTAGTCTTTTGACTTTTAAACTTTCAAAGAGCCTAAATTCTGAGTTCATGATCTTAATTGTTAAGAGAACACTTTAGTTGTTCATATCTTGAAGAACTCAGAATCAAGAAAACCTTCTTATGCTAAAGAGCCTTAAAGCATAATTCTCATGATCAATCCGCTTGTATGTTAAAGGATTGATACAGCCATATTGTAAACTCTTCTTATCTCTTTTTGGTAGATTGAGTATTCACCGTGGGTTTCGGTGAAGGGTTGTTGTACTGAAAGTGGTGTGCTTTCAGGGTGTGGACTGAAGTTGGTTTAGCCTTCAGGGACTGAAGGTGGTTTGCCTTCAAGGTCTGAAAGTGGTGTACTTTCAGGGACTGAAAGTGGTGTGCTTTCAGGGGCTGTTGAAAGTGGTGTACTTTCACAGGTGGTTGATAGAAATTCTTAAGGTACTTGGTGTAAGGACTTGTAAGAGATTTTTATCAATAGTGGAAAAATCCTCAAGGGGTTTTCTTGAGGGACTGGACGTAGCCTTCGGTGGATAGAAGGTGAACAGGGATAAAATTCTGTGTGTGCATTCTTCTACCCTTCATCTTTACTTTCAAGTAACGCTTATTTCCGCTGCAATCGTTTGTATTTATATTCATCTTGAAAGTAAGAAGGCATCAAGGCGAAAATCGGGTAAACCTGATTCACCCCCCCCCCCTCTCAGGTTGCTATCTAGGCTAACACTTCTAAGATGTTCCACTTCTTCGACGTATTCAAATGCGCTTCTTTTGATGTATTCCTTGAATAGAAGGCAGACGTTCGTTTCTTCCCAATGATAGATGTTTCCTGAAATATGAAATACTCAAAGTCTTAGGAAATCTTTATCTATCAACATTAAACCTTGGATAAAATTGTTATTTATCAAAACATGATAAAAGATGGAAATCGTTTGAATCTAGCAACTTCATCATGTTAGCTTGAGCTGCCATCAGACTACTTAGCCATATGGTGATGTCATCAAGCTTTTTTCTAAGGCTAGATTAGCCTCAAACCTGATATGCAACCCCAGAAATTTGTAGAATATGTCTATCAACAGAGGGTGTAGCTTGGTAATGGTTGGAAACCATGGCCTAGATGATGTCCAAGGCTTCTGATGTAGTCTTTCTCAACAGTGTTCCTCCACAGGCAGCATCAATTCTAGAGCGATTATGGTGAGATAAACCGCCATAGAATATCTCAAACAGCTGCTTGCACTGTACCCATGGTGAGGGCATAGTCTAAGTTCTTTGTGGAATCTCTCGCAAGCCTCATAAAGTGAATCCTACTCCAGTTGAGAATGTTCATTTTGTTTTTCTATAGCTTGCTTGACTAGGAAGGAGGGAAGTAATTCGTCAAGAACTTCATGGCACATTCCTCCCTTATTGTAATGCTTTCATCGAGCAAGGAACTTAGCCAATCTGTTGCTTATCTGCCAAGGAGAATGGAAATAATCAAACGCAAAGAGCATCTGCAAGTATGTTGTTGTACTTGACGAAGCCCGTGATTCTGAGGAAATTCTTTAGGTGAACCAACAGATATTGACCTTATAGACCAGTGAATATTGTACAACGTTCTTGACCATCGAGATGAGTGTCGGTTTAACTCGAAGTTTACAACAGCTACTGTAGGGAAACAAATGGTGTCCATCACATCAATGGTAGGAGTGAAAAACTCTTGCAGTGTAGCTTCCTGTGGTGCTTCTTCTACCATCCTTTCCCTTTACTTTTTCCTTAGTCTGTGAGGTTTTCATTCAATTTCCTTGCTCTAACTGCAAAAGAGGCTCGAAAGAGTGAGTTAGCATGCACTTGTATGAAACAAAATAAAAAATAAAAACGAAAATAAAGATAAAAACTGTTAGTGGTTAGCATCCCTCCCTGCTTTTATATATGTTATCCTAATTAACTATTGTGCCAACCATACCCTCTTGACAAATTAACTCACAACTTAGTTATTGTTAATTGTCCTACCCGAATGCACTAGTTACAAGCTAATAATCATCGTAAGATGATCAATCAAAATAGTCACGGAGAACATAGAGGTCACGTAAAAATATTTTACTATCTAATCGTAGGTAGTTAGAAGCATAGTTGTTCATCCATTTGTTATCTTATTCTCCCATTTGTTATATCTTCATCCTCTTCCCATTGTATCACTTCTGCTAACAATTCCAACATGTTGGCAGATTTCATAAGGAACAAAGAGATTAGGTTGGTCAAGTAAATAGACCTTTTTCCAACTGACCGTTACACGTATTAAAGAGACAAATTACAGGACACATTAATCAATTCCAGAATTTTGCGACCTTTAATGGTGCGACCAATTGGGCAATCATCACCGCCTAATTGACTGAATCAGTGTGATTTAAGTCCCTGACGATATAGAGCCCCCAAGACTTGAGCTATTTGATAGAGTAAAGTCTTTTACGATGTGACCAACCGAATGATTATCACGGCCTGATTGAATGAGTAATTTAAGTCCCAGGACGATACATTGACCCTTCTCCAATGAAATTCACATTTATGGCTTCTGAAATGAAAGTGATAAAAACAATGGAGGGGGGACAGGATCCATATATGGACGGACGTCAATGAAAGAAACAAACAAACTGATTTAAGTTGCGGTGGGTGACAAGTGAGCGCATGGGATTATTTATTTACAGCTCGCGACAAGCCGACAATTCAACATTATTGAATTTTTTATTTTCAATATTGCAATTGCTAAACCTAAGGACCAAGAAATATATATCTTAAATTCTTATTCACAATCTCATTCTGATTTCAGCTTTTTTAGGAAATGAATGTTAGTAATATATTTTTAATATACTTTTAAAAGAGTGATTAATTTATAAAATAAGTGCCACTACAAAAAATCCGAAGGTTTAGTGGCGGTGGACTAGCTGCAGTTACTATCAACCGCCCATAAGAAAGAGGATATGCCGTCGGTTTATGCGGGCAATGCTAAGTAAAATAAACTTCGTTCTTTACGATGGCGGCCAGAACCGCCAGTAAATAGGTAAAAGATTATAAAATTCTTTCAATCAGAAGACTGAGGGCCGTTGTAACCATGCACGGATCGATATGTGTGCTGGGGGCAAATGCCCCCACATGAATTTTTTTTTAAAAAAATAATAATAATAATAATAATAATAATAATAAACTAATATTCCTTCTGGTCATTTTTATAAGAGTTAAACCAACTTTGTACGACCCTTAAGAAAATTAGGTAGTATAGTTTTTTTCATTAAATTTGTTCTCAAATGTTGTTGAATTTTCAAAATTGTCCTTAACATTTTTTTTTTAATCTCTTTCCATCATTAATGCAATTCCATATTTCTAAAATTGAATAGGGTTAAAAATGTGAAAAAATAATTAATATGGCACAAAGCCTTCCTGTAGCAACTGCGGCAGTTGAAAGAGCTTTCTCCGCTATGAATATCATCAAGAATCAGAAGCGAAATCGTATGGGAGATGAATGGCTAAATGATTGTTTAGTTACTTATATAAAGAAAGATGTATTTGATAGTGTTGAGAATGAAAAGATAGTGCGTAGTTTTCAAAATATGAAAACTCGTAGGGAACAATTTTGATGTACTTTCAAATTTTTAATAGTACTATGTTATATTTTCTATGTTATAAATTTTTGTGCATTTTGCCCCCACGTACTTAAATTCCTGGATCCGTTATATATATTTTCTTAAAAAGAATATGGCGCAGATTTGAACCGACGTTAGCGTTCAGATCACTTCACGCTGGTGAAAGCATATCTCATTTACGCGGGTATGTTTTTCACCCCATTCCTTCGCTTGGTGTCTTTCCCTTTTTCCCTTCGCTCAGCGCAAAGCTCTGCAACTCTCTCTCAGTGTTCCTAATCGGTTACTTCCAACGTCGCACTCCACACTAGGATTCTCAATTCTCAATGTCACCGTCTTGCTGCATCGCCCTCTGTCGCCTATCTTCTTGAATGTATCTATCTCACATTCACTCCCTATGGGTGAATCAACATTTTTTTCATGAGATATGCATAGAATTAGATAGGAGATCATGATTGTTTGTCATGGAACTGAAAAAATGAATAACTCTGTTCTGGTAGAAGAATTTATCAACTTACACGATTTCTGTGGGATTGCAGGGAATGATGTAATTGTGGAAACCAGTAGTAGAATCGTTGAATCGAAGGACTAGCGGCGGTTAACCAACTATTGGGAAATTTGGTGCCACTAGGCTAGCGTCAACTATAAGCAATCGCCGCTGGTCCCCTCTTTATTTCACGGCGCCACATGCGTTAATTTTTCAGTCATGATCCTAGTCATGATCCTATATATCTGTTTTTTTCTCTATCTTTTTTCTCTAATTACATTACATTATATAACACAGTTATCACTTATCTCTCTTCTCTTCTCTTTCTATCTCTCTAATGCACACGTGTCTATCATATGTGTAAATCGCTCAAGGTAAATATTATTATTTAAAATCACTATAGTTTTAGGTGGCTTAATAATATGTTGACATGGGCTAGAATTTTCTAAATCACACCTTTAAATATTATTGAGTTACCAAAGCTAGAGTGATTTGCCCAATGTAAATTTTTAATAATTTAGACAAGTGCCATAATCATTTATAAGAAATATAAAAAAGGAAAAATGATAGATTTGATAGATTATTTGTTAAAAACGAAAAGGGAGATGGAAGGTGAAAAAGAGATAAAAGAGAAAGTAAATACGTAAGAAATAAGTTGTGTGAAAATAGGTGATTTAATATTGTAAGAGCAAAGACTGCAGAAATTTGTAAAACATCATTTTTCTGTGGTCCAATATTATTAATTTATTAGATAAAATTAAGGGTATAAGTGAGTGAGAGTGAGAGAGAAAGATCTACTTGCAAACTTGGCATTAAAATTACCAAATAAAGATTGCTATATATTAATATTGAACAAATTGGATTCACATACAACAGGAATTACAGAACATGTTAAAAACACTAGTTATTAAGCTCAAAATTCACCTTCCCCTTAGCTCGTGTGAGATCTAGGTATTCTGATAACTAGGTACAACAATAAGCCATCAAGTTTTCTTCTGATCCTACTTTCTTCTCAAGCTAATCAAGAAAAGACCAGCAGGCTCAGCAAGCCAACAAAAATTGGCAAGAACGCAGTGAAACTCCGGCGGTAGCTGGACCTAGCTCCACTGAAATTCTGATCAACCGGATATAAGTTCCCCGGTGGCCCGGTAATGTATTGGTATGATGAAGGCGGTGGAGGACAATACACAGAGGGCGATTTCTTTGGAGAAGGTGGTGGTGGTGATGGATACAGTATTGGTGGTGGCAGTGATGGTGGCGGCGGGGACGGATAAATTATTGGTGGTGGCAGTGACGGAGGTGGCGGTGATGAGGTGTAACTACAAGCTCCACACTTCTCTTCAAGCTTCCTTGATTCCATGCCTTGGGCTGGGAAAGTAACAAAAACAAGCAAAAGGATCGAACTGAGGATCATTGGTGCTTTACTAATTTGATGGCTTTGTGTTGACATGGTAGTGCTGGTTTTCATGAGGATTAGGATTTTAGTTCTTTGGGGAAGATTGAAGAGTTTGGAGAGAGGAGGATTAGAAGAACATGATGATATAGTAGAAGATTTCTTTCGTTACTAGAAGCATGGAAAATGAAAACTATGGGTAAAAGGGCCTTTTGGGATGGGGTGAATTAATTTGGAGTTCTAGGACATTGGAGTGAGAAAGGATTCTTATGGTCTATCTTGTGGAATATTAAATCCCTCTAGCATGTGACTAGTGCATACCGTGGGCTCCACCATTGGCACAAATCCATCGCACCTCAATAATTAACATTAATTTTGGCCACTTTTGTGGGTTGGGTATTGGCACAATTAGCTTTAATCTTGGATCAAACAGTCCTTATCTTCTACGCAATGGAAAAGTGTTCTTACTATAAGCTTATTGCTATTTGATATTGTAGTCAATGGTTCGAGAGCTATTTTTTGCAAAAGTATATGATTAGATTTTTTATATTAGATTCATAAAATGAATTCACACCCTCATTAAACTTTGCACATAACTGTACAGAAGTTTCATAACATCAGTTTTCTCATAATTTTTGTTAACATATTTTTTCAAGTAAGTACTTAAACATACTAGGAGAAAAACTATTAAAAAATAATGATTTTTAATTGTATTAAAAAAATTAATTTTAGAGATTTTGAGAAAAGAAAAAGCTGCTTTGTGTTTATTTATACTAATGAAAAATCATTTTTTATTTTCTCTCTCATTTATGATAATAGATTTCTCTTATAAGCTAATCAAAGAATGCATTTGTTTTAGATTAAAAAATAATGATATTTTGCTGTCTAAAAATAAAAGATCAATATTTAGAGATTTTGATAAAAGGATAAATAGATTTGTGTTTGGTTAGACAAATTAAAATCACTTTTTTTATCTACTTTCTCATCTATCATAATAAATTTTTTTAATAAGCTAATCAAAGTAGTTTTTCTAAATAATTTGTTTTCTAATAATGATTCTTTAAAAAGCTATAACCAATTTAAAAAATAATTTTTTAATTAAAAAATAATGTTTTCTCAAAATAGGTAGACGCACTCTAAATTCATATATTAAAATCATTTTGCACTTAGAAGTTTTATATTATGGTCTGATGTCTTTCTTTACACTATGTTAACATGAATATAAAGATCAATGTGATAAGAAAATTAAATTTGTAAACATATATTTATGGATCCCCTGATAAAGGGACATTTAGTTTTAGTGATGCTTTGTAGTTGTAAAATTTTGGAGCATTAGATAGTCCATAGTGGCATTCGCGAAAGCTACGCCAATATGCTAGGCTGCCATGGAATTATAGCTTCGAAAGATGATAAAGCAATTACTTTTCTTTGTGAAATGTGTAAACAACCGAACTTTTGGACCTTTCTATGCATATTCTATTTGATGAAGCTTCTACTACTTCACATGACAACCTTTTCTGATGGGATCTGCATGTTACCACATGGCTTTCATTCACACCAAATTAAACACATGGTCAATCATTGACCATATTATTCTGAAATCCAAGATCGTTTTCATCATCATTCATTTTCATGATACGCTGCATAACTTTAATTTTACGGTCTCAAGGAGGACTCATGTTGTTAACCTTAAGATTCTCAATTTCCCATATTTGTACTTTAGTCTTTAAACTTCTTGTATTTGCATTTTTGGTTTCTGGAATCCTTGTATTTATAATTTAGTCCTTTGAGTTTGATTAATTAAATTATAGTCTTTGGACTATTCAAATTCAAAATCATCTTTATTGGCTTTTAATGGTGTTTTGAATTCAGATTTTATGTAGGAGTTATGAGAATAATGTGGTTTAATGACTTGTCTAGGGTTTTAATGGGTTTTGATGGGGAATTATTCTGAATCAAGGCTATGTTGAGCGCCCTCTCTCTTCCTTTGATGCTGCAATTTCTTATCATTATATGTGTTACTCTCTTCCTTGTTTCTCTTCACACCTATATTGCTAAACGTAATTCACATTCCTGAAACTTTTTCCTGTTCACCTTGCTGCTGCTACTGTGTCCTCCTCTTTCCCTTTTGAGGCTAAGTGTTGCTTTCTTTCATCTCCAAGATTTCTTGGTGGTTGGTCCATTGGTAAGTTGATCAAACTCTCTCAATTCTGAATTATTGTGTATTCAATCCCTTCCTCTCTTCCTAGGGTTTTGATTTGGTTTGTTTCCAGCCCATTCTTCTTCACCATACTCGAGTTCTTTCTACTCTATTGAAGGACAAGGATTGTGCTTCATTTCCTCTTGATCGTACAAGCCAAGCAAGGTTGGTCCTTTCCATTGTTCTTGTGCTGAAACCTTGTTATTTGCCATTTTGATATAATCTTGTGTTTTGGAAATCCTTTGAGTTCTTGAAAGAAAATTGTCTTTAATCGATTATATAATGTGTTTTGTCCATGGAAAAGCTTTGCTTTCGAAAAGTAGGGTTTAAAATGAATTTCTTTATGAAAAACTGCTTAGCTGGGCTCTCTGGCAGGGAGTCAATGCATGAACGCTGGACTTCCAACGCTTGGCGCTAGGGTTCTGCCCAGGATTGTGTTTCCAAACAGGGACCCAACGCTTGGGTGTTGGAACCCACCGCTGATAGTAACAAAAACACACAAGAAATGGGGGGTTTGAATTGTGTGTGTGATTTTTAATCCTTTTTCGAAAACTAACAATTATAAGTTTGAAAAATATTTGTTAGTGAGTGCAGCAGAAATTAATCTAAGACTGAAAAGTAAAGCACACAAGATATTTATCCTGGTTCAACCCCTTAATCGACAGGGCTACGTCCAGTCCTTGGCTTCACCAAGATTTTCACTATTTTCTCAAAATAGTACAAGTATTCTTCAGGACTTCTCCCAGTTCTTTTTCAAGAAGGTTTGGTTTCTACAAAATCTCTTCGATAAGAGTGGGTAGAAATATGAAGAACAGATTACAGAGAAACTAAACAAATTGGTTCTCTGAAGGGTTTGTGTGAATGAGAATGAGAGTAACACTCTGTGAAAGCTTCACACTTGTTGACAACTTAACTCAGGTAAGAAATAGCTTGAGGTTGCTGAGTTTTTGGTTTAGTAAATAAGATCGCAGATGATGATCTTAGAAAGTTTAGAAAGCTTTGATCGTGTGAAAGTTGTCAAATTGAATACGATGCCAAGTCTTCTATTTATATCTTCAGTAGGATGATCAATGAGATCTTGCTGAAGATTTGAATTTCTCTTCTATTGTGAGCAACTGGTACTTCTGCAATTCTGTTTCAGCATTGAATGCATTCTGCCATGCATTTAATGCATCTTCAATGGCGGAGGTTGTCATCGTCTAGCTCTTCAAGGCATTCTTCCATGAGCTTTAACTTCTGCATTTAATGCTCGTGCATCCCAGCTAAGATAGCCATTAATGATCTGAACAGAAGATTTGAATTTGAACGTTGAGGAGATACGATGAACAGAAAATCTCATTGCTGATTCCGCAAAAGCAGCTTGATTTAAGGAGTATCAGAGGATTTGAATCAACGAGGAATAAAGTATTGATTATGTCCTTTTCGCCATTAATGCTATGAAGGGACAAATAGTGCTTGACAGTGAAGCCTGGGTTGGACAAACGATCTCCTCCGAGTTTTCCTTACACGAACTCCAAAATTGCATTGTTGTCAAATAAAGTTTCTGACAGAGTTTCAGGCGCACTTTCCTTCGGATGGGTAATCAAGTGAACCCAATGATTAAGTGACCAGACGTTCTTCTCAGTCGGACGAACTCTCCGAGGCAAACGTTCTCAACTGGCGGACTGATTTATAAGAGCTGTAGTCGGACGGATACTTCCTCTTTTCTTTGCTTGAAGATCTGCTTTTGATAATGCTTTGTAAGGGTCCATGCAGTTTTTCTTCAAGTGAATAGATATTCCCGAGTGTGAAAACATTGAGAGGTTAGGAATTCTATCTTTAAACTTAACGAAATTGTTATTCATCAAAATATGATAATTCATTAAATTATTTGATTCTAGCAAACGCTTGGGGCGTTAGGCCCCTGACAGCAATTTTTCTGTTTTGCTTTAATTGGTCTGAAATACTTTTGAGTTAGTTTTTTACCTAAGGGTGATTGTATGGGTTTTCGTTCCCGTGTGATCCTCTTGTCCCCATTTGGGACGAATTCACCCCTGTTTGGGTCGATATATTGTTGTGGCCAGAGAAGAGCTTGTATTTGCATTTTGAGGACTCATGAGCATGGTCACGTGATATTTTAGCATGAGGAATTGTGAATATTATTGTGTTGTTGTTGTTGTATTACAAACTTCTGTTTACTATTTATTATTGCTATTTTGTTTAATCACAAATGTTGTTTTGTATTATTTTTGTATTGGAGTTAACCCTTTCTGCTTGTTGTTTGTTGTTTGGGCGCTTAACACCATAGGCAATCAGGGCGATGGTATACATGAAGGTTGAACTTGATGCAAGGATAAGATGGTGCAAGAAGTTTTAGAAGAACCAGTGATTCTTGAAGAATAACATCCACTGTTTTATTTCCGCTGCTTTGAAATATTTAGCACTTGTGGTGCAAGCTTGCTATCTATATTTACCTCTCGAATTCCTTCGATGTTTAATTAATCTATTATGGGTTAAGTATTACTTTATTTATTTTGAGAGACGTTCTGTTTTGAAAACTTGAGTGTTTTGAGAGGTTTCAAAGTATTATTTCCGCTTATTTACTATATGACCCCTGACCGGAAATTGGGGCATTACATTAACGGTGGGAGCTTTATTTCAATAGTCAATCATATATAATGTTTAGGCTGACTTGTAAGCCACTTGGTTTGACGATATCACAGTTGACTGAAAAGCATGCCCTGAGGCATTTACTATAAGGTCGGACTAAATGACTAGGGAAGAGACGTTTAGCCCGGCCAGTGTCTGCTCATTCACCTGAAGACAGAGACACAACGAAGTGAGGCAGGACGATCAAAGGCTATTTGCATGCTCGGAAGCGCGGCTTAAAGGGTCTCCCTCACACTCGCAGAGAAACCTGACATGAGCTCCGAGCCTATAAATACAGATTCTATCATTCATTTGCATAACATGCTATTCATTTTTTGCATTTAGACTTATGTTCTAACTGAGTCTCTGAGATTTTCTCCCAACACTTGCTTTAACTTGAGAATTTGAATATCTTCTATAGATACCTCCCTCGTGTGGGACCAGGAGCTTCGCCGCAATCTCAAGGACAACAATCACCTCAATCTGTAGTGATCTACCGCGGCGGCCAAGAGAGATCTTTCTTAGATTCTCAGGACCGAACAATTGGCCTTGTTTATGGAAAAATTCGAGCAAATGGATTCTATTCAACAATGAGTTCTAGCTCATACTTGAAACAAGGTTCTCGACTCACTAAGTCAAGGCACATAAGCCTCAAGATGTTTCTACCACTACTAGAAAATACTCAATTTATGACGGAATTTTGCGACGAAAAAAATTTCCATCCCAAAATAATTAAATTGGGACGGTCTTAGCGACACTCTATCGTCGCAAAGGCATTTTGAAAAATTAATTCAACATTTTGGGACGGAATTGTAATTATGTCACAGTTTAGGGACGAAAATATGGAAATCGTCGCACATTGGTGACGGACTATAAAATTCCGTCCCAACTAAGAAATTTGTTTTGGAGGGAAGGATGGCGCCAACTTTTGGGGACGGAAATATTTAATTATTCCGTCCCAATTTGTGACGGAGGCATCAATAAATGTCGGTCACAATTTTTTTAAAAAATATCTATTTTTTTAGGACGGAATTGTAATTCTGTCACAGTTTAGGGACGGAAATATGGAAATCGTCGCACATTGGTGATGGACTATAAAATTCCGTCCCAACTAAGAAATTCGTTTTGGAGGGAAGGATGGCGCCAACTTTTGGGGACGGAAATATTTAATTATTCCGTCCCAATTTGTGACGGAGGCATCAATAAATGTTTGTCGCAATGTTTTTTAAAAATATCTATTTTTTTTAGGACGGAATTGTAATTCTGTCACAGTTTAGGGACGGAAATATGGAAATCGTCGCACATTGGTGACAGACTAAAAAATTCCGTCCCAACTAAGAAATTCGTTTTGGAGGGAAGGATGGCGCCAACTTTTGGGGACGGAAATATTTAATTATTCCGTCCCAATTTGTGACGGAGGCATCAATAAATGTCTGTCGCAATGTTTTTTAAAAATATCTATTTTTTTTAGGACGGAATTGTAATTCTGTCACCGTTTAGAGACGGAAATATGGAAATCGTCGCAAATTGGTGACGGACTATAAAATTCCGTCCCAACTAAGAAATTTGTTTTGGAGGGAAGGATGGCGCCAACTTTTGGGGACGGAAATATTTAATTATTCCGTCCCAATTTGTGACGGAGGCATCAATAAATGTCTGTCGCAAT
Organism: Acmispon strigosus; assembly: GCA_030819835.1. Classification (NCBI taxonomy): domain Eukaryota; kingdom Viridiplantae; phylum Streptophyta; class Magnoliopsida; order Fabales; family Fabaceae; genus Acmispon; species Acmispon strigosus. Next base: position 7,076,400 of record JAUAMA010000001.1, read on the forward strand.
GTTTTTTAAAAATATCTATTTTTTTTAGGACGGAATTGTAATTCTGTCACAGTTTAGGGAAGGAAATATGGAAATCGTCGCACATTGGTGACAGACTATAAAATTGCGTCCCAACTAAGAAATTCGTTTTGGAGGGAAGGATGGCGCCAACTTTTGGGGACGGAAATATTTAATTATTCCGTCCCAATTTGTGACGGAGGCATCAATAAATTTCTGTCGCAATGTTATTGAAAAATATCTATTTTTTTTAGGACGGAATTGTAATTCTGTCACAGTTTAGGGACGGAAATATGAAAATCGTCGCACATTGGTGATGGACTATAAAATTCCGTCCCAACTAAGAAATTCGTTTTGGAGGGAAGGATGGCGCCAACTTTTGAGGACGGAAATATTTAATTATTCTGTCCCAATTTGTGACGGAGGCATCAATAAATGTCTGTCGCAATGTTTTTTAAAAATATCTATTTTTTTTAGGACGGAATTGTAATTCTGTCACAGTTTAGGGACGGAAATATGGAAATCGTCGCACATTGGTGACAGACTATAAAATTCCGTCCCAACTAAGAAATTCGTTTTGGAGGGAAGGATGGCGCCAACTTTTGGGGGACGAAAATATTTAATTATTCCGTCCCAAATTGTGACGGAGGCATCAATAAATTTCTGTCGCAATGTTTTTTAAAAATATTTATTTTTTTTAGGTCGGAATTGTAATTCTGTCACAGTTTAGGGACGGAAATATGGAAATCGTCGCACATTGGTGATGGACTATAAAATTCCGTCCCAACTAAGAAATTCGTTTTGGAGGGAAGGATGGCGCCAACTTTTGGGGACGGAAATATTTAATTATTCCGTCCCAATTTGTGACGGAGGCATCAATAAATGTCCGTCGCAATGTTTTTTAAAAATATCTATTTTTTTTAGGACGGAATTGTAATTCTGTCATAGTTTAGGGACGGAAATATGGAAATCGTCGCACATTGGTGACGGACTATAAAATTCCGTCCCAACTAAGAAATTCGATTTGGAGGGAAGGATGGCGCCAACTTTTGGGGACGGAAATATTTAATTATTCCGTCCCAATTTGTGACGGAGGCATCAATAAATTTCTGTCGCAATGTTTTTTAAAAATATCTATTTTTTTTAGGACGGAATTGTAATTCTGTCACAGTTTAGGGACGAAAATATGGAAATCGTCGCAAATTGGTGACGGACTATAAAATTCCGTCCCAACTAAAAAATTCGTTTTGGAGGGAAGTATAACGCCAATTTTTGGGGAACGCAAATATTTAATTATTCCGTCCCAATTTGTGACGGAGTTAGGAATAAATTTCTGTCGCAAATTTTATTAAAAATTTCTATTTTTGTTTTGGGACAGAATTGAAATTCTGTCACAATTTAGGGACGGAATTATGCAAATCGTCACAAATTGGTGATGGGCTATAATATTCGGTCCCAATTAGTGACAGAGTTATCAATGATTTTCTGTCCCAAATTTTTTCAAAAATATATTTTTTACTTTGGAAGGGAATTGGAATGCTGTCGTAGTTTATTATTCTATAATTAAACTATTTGACTTCAACAAAAATTCTTACAAAGCCTCAGACTTAGGTGTTTCAGACACTGATCAATACAAATCTAGGCCCCACTATTTTGTGGATCAACCCAGTTCAATCTGTTTATTTCGATGTTACGCGGAATGTGACTAAACAAAATGTCAGCCAAATTGAGATTCAAAAGGATGACATGCAGATCGATGTCATAATGAGGTTTCATGTTGATCTTAGAGGCTTATAGACCCATTGAGCATTCGTGTTGTGTACAAGGCCCGTTAGGCCCAATATAACTCAATAATAAACTTATAGGCCCATCAAGCCCAATTAAGCTTCATTTCGACCTTTGACGACATCAAACTCAATGAGAGATTAAGTTGATCTTTAATGTCCAACGGGTCCAATAAGGCTTCATGTTGACCTCAAATGTCTATCAGCCCTCATTATACTTCATGTTGTTCTTAGTGGCTCATCTAACCTTATTGGGCTTCATGGTGATCTTTAAGGCCTATTGTAACATAATGAGATTTCGTCTTGATCTCAAAGGTTGCATTAGTCCCAATGAGGCTTTGTGTTGCGTACAAGGCCTATTAGACCTAATACAACTCAATAACTGGTCTATAAAGCCCATCATAACATAATGAAGTTTCTTATTGATATGAATGACTAATCATAACCTGATATTAGAATTCAAAAGTTAATTAAATTAAAAAATATTTAATACAATATGCTTATTTGATATCTTATTACTAATATTATAAAGATACTTAATATAATTTTTAAGATTTTATTTTAAATTTTTTTCAAAATTTTAATATATATATATATATACTTATTTAATACTCAAGTGTTATTATCGTGATTATACTAAATTAAATATATCATTCTATTATATATTATGATAATTATAGCTATTAGATATTTCTTAAGTATATAATATTAAATACTTTTACTTAAAATTTAAAATAATTTTTTTGCGCATTATTGTGAAATAATGCGACGGAGAAATAAATTCCGTCTTAATTTCCTTTTCAAACTCGCGACGGAGAAATAAATTCCGTCCCAAAAAAATTGCGACGATCAATAATGCGACGAAATTATTTTGTCTCAAATTCCGTCCCAAAATTATTTTGGAACGGAAATTTTAACTATTGTGCGACGGATTTTTCCGTCCCAAAAGAGTGTTTTTCTAGTAGTGTACGTTCTCCACGCTTAAAGAGTGCAATCGAGACAATCTACTTGTCGTTCAACAATGGCTCCCGAATGGTGGAGTTATCACCGGGCTTGATCGAATAGGTTGATATGGATTAATTTCCACTGAACACTCATCCTAAGGAACAAGTGCTCTCATTCAAAAAACAGATGGAAGCAAAGACAGTCAAACAAAGAGATAGTGCAGAGGCTGTAATGTGCAGAGCGTTTTTGTCAATGTCGAAAAGCGACGCTCTCGCCTAGTTTAAGTCTCTCTCGGTGTAACGCCCCAATTCTCACGAGGATTATTATGAAAAATATCAACAAAAAATAAAAGAAATACAAAGCAGCGGAGAAATTTGAACCAAATATAGCCATTAAATAAAAATGCCCAAAGGACAAATATTCAAGATATGAAGATAAGAAAGAAACTATGTCACACTTTTCGAGCCATTACACAGGAAGACTTCCAGACCAGTGCAACCATAACAACTAAAAAGTAATAAGGACAAAGTACGGTACAGACTCGACCAACGAACAAACCCTAAACACATTATGGATTAGGTCCCCCCGAAACTATATGTCTAGCCGTCTGACGCTCCAATTCTCGTTCACACTTCAAACACATCCGAGCATGTCAGGCTCTCTACTGACGCACCCTACTGAGCCAACGATCAATTGACTCAGCATCGCTTTTTAAGGTACTAGTGACCTCTTGACAATTAGCAGCACTAGCAGCATGCCTCTGCATCTCGTCGTCGAGCAAACATATCAAGTCTAACAAAGCTCACAGGGAATAGTAATAGTCATAAATCCATTATAATAGTGTACGTCCACAGCATGTCTATAGCGATCTTGTTGTACAGTTTGCATCCAGCCTCGATAAGTCGACATCTGTGAGACTCGACTAAAACTCCAAGACAACATGTCCTCATAATCAAGTAGATATACCTCCTCGCATCTTGGGTGCAAAATTCCTCGGAACACTTCAGTTCTCATCGTTTGACGTTAAGCGCCCACACAACGAACATTCAAACAAGCAAGAGTTAACTCCAAATAATGACTCCACAAATAGTAAGCATGTGAGACATATATCAATATAAATGAGCAAGATATCAACATGGTAAGTCAACAACATCTCAACTGGTAAACCTAGGGTTAGTCTAGGTATGCAATGCTCAGTAACCAATTGTACAAAAAAAAATGATCCGGATATTTAACGTCAGCCACTAAGGAATGACGCAACGACCACGACTCCTCGACGAAAAGAGGGACAACAAGGTCGTTTGCAATGTCAACCACTTAACAGAATGACCACCAAACGAGAATGGGGTGAACCAAAAGATGCATATGCCATGATGTTAGTCAACCATCTCAAAATTGAACCGTCTAACGACGTCCAAAACATATTCAACCACAAGGATATAAAAACAATATCAACAATATAGCATGGTAAGACAACATTAATATTAAAAAATTAATAGCATGTAGCACACAAACAAATATTCCCAAGCAATAACATGTGATAACACTTAAGGCAATAAATCAAGTAATCAGATAATGAAATATTCACATATCATATGAACATAAAAGCATCAATGAATCAAGCATATGATATCAACTAGCACAAAATAATCACATAGCATAATCACACATACACTTATAAGGACTGAGTTACCCTTCCTTGGCCTATTCCAAGCGTATAACCAATCCAAAGGAGAAGTCCTTCAAATAGAACCTTGAAAATATTGTGCATAAACTTTACGTAATTAGTCTACATACTTTGCATGCAAAGCCATGCAAAATTAATTAACTCTTTTTATTTATTTTTCCAAATAACCCAAGACTTAATATATTAATCTCTAATATATTCACTCTAATTATATACAAAAAAAAAGATAAGAAGTGATAGCGCCGCTCAAGATGGTCTGCTAGGGTTTCTCTAAACCCCCTTCCTCGGTGACGGTGATATTCTGGTCGGCGGCCAGTCTCCCTTCCTGCGACTCCCCGCGCCACTCTGTGCTGCTCGTTCTACTTTCGATCTGCATATTGCGAAGCTCCCCTGTTCTGCATCGTGTCCCAGGTCCTTTAATCTGCATCGCGTCTCGTCCTGCATCTCGCGAAGCTCCTGCTTCTTCGACCTGCTTAGCGTCTTAGTACTACGATCAGTCGGGAGTTACCACTTACACGAGTATGTTCTGTATAACACCCCGATAATTTCCATATCCATTCTAGTGCCAAGTTAGCCCCAAACCATGACGGCTCTAAGTATGCTTGACACGACATGAAACAACAACCCGAACTTCAGGCGTAGTCGTCCGAAGACGAGGCCCAACATAGCTTCATAATTAACTACAATCATGTAGAGCATATGTACATATCTAAAACAGATATAAATCATGTCGCAGGGAGATCATGCTTAACATTTATCAATATAGCAAGAAGCACTCTATAAGTCAAGCCACTATTGCAAATCAAATTCACAATTCAAAAAATTTTAATTCAACATATCAGATGCCTTTAGATCCATGGATTAATATTTCAATCGATACAATTCTAAATCGGGTCATTCTTAAAACGCCGTCAACTACCAATTCAATAGCATAGCATATACATTCCTATAATCATAAACATATGCTTAGTAGCTAAAATAGCAAAGTTCCCTTTGTTAAGTTCAAACGATTTCACGTTTATCATATTTTGAATAATAATAATAATTTTACCCAAGGTTTAATCACGATAGATAAAAATTTCCTAAACTTTATACGTTTTATATTTCAAGAAATATCTATCGTCCGATGAAAAGCAACGTATCATCTACCTACTCATGAAGGATTTAAAGCAGCTACGTTCAAATGTATCTTCCGATGGAAAGAAATGGAACGTCTGCCTACAAATGAAGTATCTAAAGCAGCTACGTTCAAATATATCGTCTAACAGAGTATTCAAACAGTGAAGCAATGTATCGTCTGTATAGAAGAAGGATTACGTCGTCCGCACTCTTCAATGAAGCACTGCCTCAACAGAACGAACAAAGGACATATTTAATGAAGAAATATTCCTCGTATCTGCCTAGTCTCTGAACATTCCTCAAATGTCGATATACCTTTCCAGAGTCAACGAATCTCCTTTTTGAACATCCTACAACCTCAACGGTCGAAATCAAATCTCGCTGATCAGAATAGAAGATACACTTTGCTTGTTTTCCTCTACATTAATTGCACAACACTATTTAAGGAAACTCGCTAGAGAAGAGTGGACGATAAAACCAGCCGTATTAAATGATGCATTAATTGCGTAGTAGTTTTGCATTTAATGCTTTGAAAGCTTGTCAGAAGTATCCGTTGGAGCAACGAAGAAGACATTACTCAATGGAAATTCATCATCTTCATCATCGTTCATCCTACTGAAGATATAAATAGAGGACTTGAATCTTTGAAGAACAAGCGACTTGGTGACTAACAACGAAATTCAAAATCAAGCTCTCAATCCTTCTGAAGTCGTCTAAGCATTGAAACCTCACTCGAACTTAAGTGTCAAACCTTCACCGAGTGTAGTTGTCCAAAGTGTGAAAATTCCTAAGACTCAAATCACTTTATCTCTTCACACCCAAACAAAGAACATATTGTTCAATCATCTCTCATTTACCTAAACTCAAGTATATACCTCAAGAGTCATATCCTCTACTAAAAATACTTAGAGTTATATGTGCTTAAACTTTCTACCTCACTCTTTCTGAAGAGACATTGTAGAGGTGAAAATTCTCGGAAAAGAATTGGGAGAAGTCCTGTCTAATACTGGGAGAATTCCTGTTGAATACTTGGGAGAAGTCCTGTCGAATATTGGGAGAAGTCCTATTTAATACTTGTACTGTTCTGGGTTGAATAGTGGAAAATCTTGGTGAAGCCAAGGCCTGGAGTAGCCCTACTGATTTTGGGTGAACCAGGATAAATGTCTTGTGTGCAGTTTTTATTGCATGCATCATTTACGCTTTTATTGCTTGCATCATTTAATGCTTGTATCGTCTACACATTCACAACACTTACATTAGAACTCGTTTACTTTCCGCTGCTAAAAATCTTTTAACCTATCGTCCGCATAGGTGTGATTTTATCCTGAGTTCTATCATCTGCGAAAACCTTTCATAAACTAATAATTGTTTCTGAAAGTCAAGTTTTAATTAGGACACAATTCAACCCCCTCCCCCATCTTGTGCCATTCCTTTATTTATCACCCTTACAAAAGAAATAATCAATCCGGTCAGTTACGTATGCTCCATTCATCTTGTTCGGTCCGAAGTCTCGAAACCCTTCAAGGAACATAGCCTAGTTTAGAACTTGAAACTCAACCCTAAGTCTTAGCTACTGGTCTATCAAGGTTTCTACCACTTTGGAAATTGTCCTAATTCTAAAGAAAATATCCTTGGAAGTCAAAAACATTTTGACAACTTTGACAACCTTTAAAAACCTTTGAAAAACTCTAAGTTACACTTTCCAAAACTTCAAATCCTGTAAGGAGCATTTAGTCTAGATGTTTACTTATCAATTTGGGAGCCTTACACAAGCCCTTGAAAGCAAAAAGACCCACAAAACATCAAAACCCCAATTCTGTCCAAAAACACAAAAACCCTAAAAGCTTCACATTTTCATGAAACAATTCACTAAGTTACCCAAAACAACTTTACCACCCAAAACTTAACTTTTCTTACAAGTTTCTAAAACAATTTTCAAGTCTTGAACTCAAGAAACTTCTAAGAGTTAAAAGCACAAAATTTCCATCCAAATTGTCAATTTTCCAAATCTAAATTCGTTAACTTAGCAAAACCCTAAACAAGCTATAAGTTCCAAAATCCATTTTACCCAAAAGATCAAATTTTAGTCCTCCTAATCACAAGTTACCCAAAACATGTAGAAATAAATTTCCCAAATTCCTAAACAGTCCATTTACTCTAGGCCCTTTTACACTAATTAGGGTAAAATCTTTCCTCTGCACCCAATTTCACATACAAGCCTTAAACACACTCAAAAGCTAGTTGAAAAATCCATTCTCCCTTGCTCCCAATTCTATCCTACATTCGGCCATGTCCAATAAATTTTCAAGATGAATTTTTCTTTCAAAACTAATTGGTACACATCAAAGGTAGCAAGAAATCTATGGTGAAAATCAATTTCAAAGTTTGAAAATCACTTATTTCAAATAATCACTTTTCAAAAACATAACTTCCAAGAAAACTAATTAGAGGTATCAATAGATCAACTTCATGGGAATAACATTCCTAAAGGCAACCCTAGAAAAATCTCAACATCAAAATTCTCTAGGGACCAAAACTCAACATATTGAAGGTCTAATCGGTTCAAGTTGAATATCAAGGCAATGGAAACAACATTTATGAAGTGGATTTAGAATTCTATCAACTATCAATAACCTAAAACTCAACATATTTGAAATCTAAAACCATAGAAATGTCGAGCATGAGGAGGTGATCAACTTACCTCAAAGAACCAAGTTGAGAAAATGAGTGGAAGAGGTTTGAAAATGAAGAGGGTGATTCGGCCAAGGGGGTTCCAAGGTTGAAGATGATGAATAGTCCTCCAAGCTTCTCTTTCTCTCTCTTAGCTTCTCCTAATTTTTCACTTAATAAAGTTTAAGTTAAAAAACTCAACATAAATCCATTTTAAGGAGGGGAGGGCCGCGGGTTGGGGGTGCTTTGGGGGAGAATTTTTATTTTTTCATTAATCCTAGGGACCAAAATTGAATGGTTAAAAGTCTAGGTGAAAATATCTTTTTACTATTTGGAGATTAAACCATAAAGTTTCAAAGTTTAGGGTCTAAACTCTAAAGTTTATAAAGTTTAAGAAAATATCTGCGATTAGTTTAATGTTATATGTCTAATCCACTGACGCATCGTCATGATGTTGTCATATGCGTCAATGCGTAAGTGATGTCATAGTTCTCATCGTTATCCGAATCGGGTCGTCGGATCGTCTCCCAATGTTATTGAGAGTGACTAACACCGGCTCTTATTATTTTGGACCTCATGCTCATACAACTTGATAGCCAAATCCGCAAGTGCACGGATGGTTATCGCGTAATATATAAGATATCGAACCCACAGGGATAGGTGTCCTATTATTAATTTATTTAAAACTTAAACAAAAAATATAAAGGTTGAAGATGGTATGTTGTAGAACAAGAACTAAACATAAAATAATTAAACAGAAAATAACGATGATGGAAATTAAGCTCTTAGGTTGAATTACTTAACTTTAAAAACATGCTAGCAAACCTCTACCTTATTTCTGAATTTTAAAACCAAGTTCATGATGCTATAGCCTAGTATTTCTACAAGTTAATTCCTTATAAGTGTAGAACTTTCTTCCTAATTACTAAATTCAAGTCCTTGTAATTTAGTTAACCAGATAAGAAGATGAAGATGGAGTTCAGGCCAACATAAAGCTACGTCTATCCTAATGTCCTTTAGTGATATATACTTATAGCCTTTTTTAAATCCTATTTCCCTTACTACTTAACAAATGACCTTTTGTTATAAGCAATAAGCAAGAGATCTTGTGTGCACCAAGATGAATGAAGAACAAGGAAATAAAACATGAATTTGCAATATTATTCAGAAGAGTAGAAGAAAGCTAAAACATAATTAAAAGCTAAAACAACCCAAGAAACTTAAAAGAATTAGCCAAACATGGCTAATAGAAACATTGAATTACCCTGGACTAGGAGCTCAAGTGTGGCTTCCCACAATTCTCAGGAACAATGCTCTAAAGGGAGAAAGAAGAACACTTGTTGTGTTCTGAAGAGGTGTGTTTACAAATGAAAACAAAGGCCCTATTTATAGCCCCTGACACGTCCCAACGCTTGAGCGCTGGGATACCCAACGCTCACGCGTTGAGTCATTTATGCCAGACGTTGCAAAACAGGGACCCAACGCTTGAGCGTTGGGCCTTCCAACGCATGAGCGTTGGGTCAAACACTGGCAGCTCTTCTTGGATGCTTTTCTTCTTCAATGGTGGAATTGAATGCCTTAATTAGCCTCCATTTTGTCCCCTTTCAATTCTGAAACAGCAAAGTGACTTGATTTCTCTATTCATGCCTCATTTCCCATGTGCTAAATTAGCAATGGTGCTTCATCTTCCACTTCTTTGCTTTTAGCCCTTTATTTTCTGAGACTTCACTTTCAACCCTTCACCTTCTGAACTTTCCATTTCTGGCCCTTCCTTTCCTGAAATTCACAGTTTGGTCCCTGGACAAAAATGACTATTTCTACCAGCTTCCCTAAAATACAAAAATAACTCTAAAACTTCCTAAAAATATAAAATAAAGTTTAAAAAACAAATAAAAGCTAATCTATATGCAAAATGCAAAATAAATAGAAAATCTAAATAAAAACAATAAAAAACCTATATGAGACTCAAAAATAACAAAATAAAAAGACTAAAAAGACCCTAAAATTATCATACAAAATCCAGTCATCACAACTCGAGCCCTAGGTCATTTCTCTTGAAATTCGTGCCGATTCTGGACGAAAAACACTATTCACGGAACACTGTTCAAGAAACACTATTCATGAAAAGTTTTTATCGCATATCTGGACCAATTACGTCAAGCGAAGTCGTTTGGTGATTCCCAGATTTTCGATCCGAGGTCCCGAAGTCGCCCGTTTCGCTTGCTAGATTTTCAACTGAAGTATCGCTAACGAGAATTGCCTTTTCTGGGCTCCGAAAGGAAACCATATTGATATTACAGTTGTTCTTCTCGAAATTCTTCACTGAACATCATGGAGATAGTGAGAACGTCTTATTCTCGTCCGAATTCAAAATCAGGTCAAGATTCATTCTACTTCGAAGTGTCATAAAGAACATTTCATCAGTGATTCGGATGATGAAATATTCGTTGACGCTCGAGAGCGGACCCAAACAGTACATGAGATAATTAAATAATTATTTAACTACTGAATTAATTCAGGGTCTTACACGCCCCGCACGATATTATAAATAAGAGACCCTTTTTTTCATTCAATGGTAGGCCTAGGTAATTCCTTCCCTTGGCTTAATCAAGAGATTGAGGCCGAACTTCTTCAATATGAATTCAGATGAAATTGACACATCAAAAACATTTTCTTTATTTCTTAGGCTAGGACATTCCCCTTCCTCCCTGCGGCCAAAATGTTTATCCATTTATGCGATATAGTTTGAACTGATGCTTTTCGACCAACACTATTCTTTACTACATTCTAAAGGTGAGAGTTTGGAATAAATGGTCAAGGAAAGCCTAAAAATGCTAAGTTTTAGAAGTGTTACGAGGAATTCTGAGCTAGAGGAAGGTAACTCTTCGAATCAGAAAAAGTGTTCAAAAGTCACCTGGAGTTTAGAGAGCAGTTACCAGAACGTGGGGACTTGAAGATCAAGGCAAGGCAGGAAAAATAGTTTGATACATGGGCTCAAAGAGAAGTAAGACATGCCAAGAGAATGATTTAGATTAGGCATTTTATTTTAGGTGTCATTCACACCGTAGGATTAGTTAGCTTATATGAAGTTCACTACTATAAATACTAGTTTGTAACTAGGACTTAAGGTTGGACACCAAAATACTAATACTATAAACGCCTACATGCCGATCACACAAATAAAGCTACACAAGTTAATGTATTGGAGTTCCCATGCACCATTTTTTTCATTTTCTTTCATTTAATTAATGCAATTTTCCTTTCAGTTACTTGCTTTTCTGCAATTCTGTATTGTTTTGAATTAATTTCTTGCTTTATCAAAGTGCTTTTTTTTAATTTGCATGCACATGCCCATCGTTCTTTTCTTTCTAAGTTTTATTTTGAAACTCAAGCCTTGATTCACGGGAATCTTGATTTCCTAATTTATCTTCGAACAACTTAGCTTTTGACACTTTAAACCTTTTCCAAACCAGAGTTCATGTTCACCGAAACCTTAATATACCAAGTTATCACCGAGTAGTTTGATTGTTTTTATCTTTACAAGTCAATAACCTTTTTAAAAAACCAAGTTTCGAACCACCTTTTCAAACTCTAAAGCACCAAATTAAAAGATCGCATACCCCAAGATCTAGTCCAAGTCCTAAATTGCCCGTTATATTTATTTGTTTGTGTAGGAAATACCAGATACTATTTCCCTACCTAAACATAAACCTTAAAAAGTTAACAACTGCATGTAACAAAGATATTGCAGTTTTCTAATTTACTAAAAAACAATATAATTTTATTTTTGTTTATTCAAATTTTAAAAAATAAAATTTATAAAAAGTAAAAAAATGAATATGAATTTACTTATATAGTAAAAAAACAATATAGTTTTCTGTTGGATGATGAAATTACTTATATATTGCATATGAATTTTAAACACAAAAGATGGATATACAGGAGAAAGCAGGAAAAATAGAAGAGATAATGACTGGGGAATACACTGTAGTTTAGCCGGTGAGAACACGCATCTAACGTTGTCTACATGTGTTTGGTTGTGATCGATAGAATTGACTCGTATGATGATGGATCATAATTATTATATTTGAAGAAACACACTTGAGCAGCCTCATTGTGGAGTGTTCATCCTTGACACGTCTTATTTTCTACCTAATCAAAGGGGCAACTCAAGTGGTCATTACTACGCGTTTGGGTTCAAGTTTTTATCAATTAAGTTTATGTCGACAACTCATGTTTGCAAAGCTGAGTTTCGTGCAATCGGGTTCCTTTACTTTTCCATTGCTATATATTTAATTATTTTTTAATTTTGTTGATACTAAAAATTAATTTTTAATATTTAGTATTGTACATTTTGATTACATATGAAAAAATGTGTACAAGGAAAACTCTCTTTCACAACTTGTTCTTTTGGATTGAGGATACCTCTCCTGACGTTTTAGCGGTTCTTCAGCCTGATGTAACAGTTTCTAGTCAGATAACTTCTTCTGTTTAATGATATGATTATTTCAAAATAAAAATATACGGATTTTAATAATAAGAATTTAGAAAACCATATTGAAAAGTAATAATAATATGTATTAAGAAATTAAGAATAAAAATCAAGTTATGAAGATTTTAGGTTATGCTCAGGTCATGGATGCCAAGTCACAGAAGATTGACATGGAGATTTTGAACAAGATGGGAATCTTCCGGGATCTTGATGGAAATTTCAGGCATAAATCAGATTTAGGATCAGTTACTACACCTGCTCCTGCCCCTGCCCCTGCAGCCTTCTTCCTTCCTTCCTCTGACAACATTCCATCTTCCTCTGCTAGTAGTGATTCGTCCACTCAGCTTATACTTGCACATATTGATAGCATGAGGGATGGTATGCAGAAGTTCATTAATGACTGTTTTGATCACCTGGAAGGACAAGTGGAGTCTATGTATACTACTCTGCGGGCTGACATGGATAGTCTGAGCCTCCGTGTCGACCAGATGACTCATTCTCCTCTTCACTTCTCTGATCTTTCTGATGGATCTGATGACCTCTAGACATTTGTTTACTGTTTTTATGACTATTTATATTTCTGGATTGTAATATCTTAGATATCACTTTTGGATGATGTTTGATTATTTATCACCTGCACTTTCGTGACTTTATCATATATATTTTCATGAGTTGTGATGTGTCGTATTTAAAAAGTCTTTACCCCCACTCCTTATGATATTCAATGCTTATATTCCTTGTTAGCATGTATGTTATATTTTCTTAGCCTTTTCTTCTTTTTGATGAAGTTAAAAGGGGGAGAAAGGGTCCTGTGCTTTGTAAAGATCATTTACAAGAATGCTACAAATGGAACAAAAAGGGGGAGTTGCATAAGACAGGGGGTGTTCTGACAAAAACAACATGTTGATCTTCAAAGACCAACCATGTGTTTGCCATCATCAAAAAGGGGGAGATTGTGAAGAAGGTCTTGCTCCTGACCCTGGCTGAGGTTTTGATGACAACAAACTCATGGACAAAAAGAAGAAAAGAAGACTTAGAAGAACCAGTGCAACATGTCTCAAGCTATATCAAGGGTTCTAGATATACTAAGTCTTTTGTAAATAGGTAAGTTAAGCTTGCAAGGCTTCTCTTAGCATAAAGGCTCTAAAACATCTAAAAGTAATTGAGTATAACCCTTTTATAAGTTAAAAGTGGTAGAAAATCTCAAAGGAACCTTAAAGTTTCAGTTTCTGAATAATGGACTTGAGGGTAATCAATTACACCTCTAAAGGTAATCGATTACACAAAGGCAATGTAATCGATTACATGCTCGACAAGTTGCATTATTTCATGAACCATTGTGTCTCAAATCATTTGAGATTGGTTGTGTTGGTTCATGGATGATCCCTTATGCCTATATATAGTCCATTTGAGTCCAGAAACATAACACGCACGAAATAGGCCACAGATCACACTTGAACAACTTTTTCATATTCATTTAAGCTTTGTTCTCAAACTAACTTTCAAAGAGCCTATATTCTGAGTTCATTATTCTTCATTGTAAAAGAACCCATTTGCTGTTCATCTTTTGAAGAACTCAGAATTAAGAGAGCCTTCATATGCTTAAGAGCCTTAAAGCATAACTCCTATAATCAATGCATTCTTGTTTTGAAGGATTGATTCAGCCGGTTAGAATTTCTTCTTCATCTTCATTCTAGTTGAGTGAATGATTCACCGTAGGGTTCAGTGAAGGTTGATAATCTGAAAGTGGTTTGCTTTCAGGGACTAAAAGTGCTTTGTTTTCAGGGTTGTTGATAGAAACTCTTAAGGTACTTGGTGTAAGCACTTGTAAGAAGTTTTATCAATAGTGGAAAAATCCTCAAGGGGTTTCTTGAGGGACTGGACGTAGCCTTCGGTGGATAGAAGGTGAACCAGAATAAAATCTCGTGTGTGATTTACTCTATCCTTCATCTTTTTACTTTCAAGCAATCCTGAATTCCGCTGCAATCACAATTGAAATCTTGTGATCACTATTATCTTGAAAGTAATATTTTGATAAGGCGAAAATCGTGCAACTCTGATTCACCCCCCTCTCAAGTTGCTATCTATACTTACAGTAGCCACCTTCTTGTCCCTTATTAATTCTGAAACTCCTCCTTCATCATCAAGACTCCTCTCGTGGCCTTTTTCACATGTGCCAATTAGAAATGATGCTTCCTCTTCCAACTTCATTTTCATTCCTTTATCTGCTTCAGTCCTTCCCCTTCTGACCTTTACACTTTGGTCCCTGGATAAAATGACTATTTCTACCAGCTTTTCTAAAAACTAAAATACTAACAAAAATTCCTAAAAATATAAAAATAAAGTTTAAAAAACAAATAAAAGCTAATCTGTATGCAAATGCAAAAATAAATAGAAAATATAAATAAAAAGAATAAAAAACCTATATGAGACTCAATAAAAAGAAAATAAAAAGACTAAAAAGACCCTAAAAGCATCATACAAAATCCAGTCATCAAGAGGTAAGGAAACTCTATGCATTGACGGGTGGCATAGTGTTTTTGTTGATATAAAGCTAAGTCGTCCGTTTAATTTCTTGCCTTTAAATTAGTTAGTTGGTAACGTTTTGCGCGTGCTTAGTGAAGGTTGAGTTGCGGAAGTCAAAGAACCTTGAACGAAACATAAAACATCAAATATAAGGTAAGGGTAACTCAAGTCTAGATTGAGTCAGTTGTGCTTACCATGAACTTGTTGTTGGAAACTATTCTATGTTTATGATGATGAAATTGATGGTGTTGTGATGCATGCTGGAATTGATATTTGATGATTTAATATGTTTGGATTTGAGAATTGATGCTAAGACATGCTGATAATGATTATGTTGAGTTGAATTTGATTATGTTATATTGGCAATTGTTGATTCATGATGATGTTGAACATGCTGGCATGGCATATGTTAGATTCAAACAATTAAATGCATAACTATGTTTTGATAATCAACAATTTCTTTAAGATTTAATATTGTTTTAAACTAGATTCCCTAACAAAATGAAAACTCTCATGTACAGGAATAACTATTTCTAAAAGGACTGAGTAAACTTCAAAGCGTCATCAAGAATACCAGTTCATTAGAAGAAGTTCGTCCGGTCACTATGAAGAAAACTGTGTCTGGTGAATCATAAAAGTCTAAAACGGCAACAACAACCAACATCTGAGAACACCTCATCAAAGTCTGCATGCTCTAAATCAAAGCCTATCTTGAGAAGACAAAACAGTCTGCCACTTAAGGAGACTGCTCCAATCAAAGTTAAAAAGGACAGGTTAATCTATGAAGAATTCCTTTCAGTCTCAAAGGTTTTCTAGCATCATAAAAGGAAGTTGTAAATCAACTCTATAAGATGAAAGAACTTCAAAAGAGAAGATTCAATCATCTACAAAGATAAGAAGATTCTAATAGACAAGAAAGACTGAATGAAGAAAAGTTCGTCCGCCAATACCAACTACTTGCAGCAGAACTTCATAAAGTAAAAGGAGAGTACGTCCACCAAACTACAAGGAAGAATCCTTCCGCTCAAGTAACAATTGCGCCAAAGGTACAGAGATCAAGAAGTGTGGCTTTCGAGGAGATCAGGATCATCGAAGTACTAAAGAACTTAATTTCCTCATCTGAAATTATTACTTCATGGATTCAAAAGACTCCTACCTCGTCTACACATTTATTAATATACTGGCTGCGGCAGAAAGTAGAAAGGGACACAATTAATACAATATTCCTTGGTCCCACTGATATTCTACTTTCCCTCAAATCAAGCTGACATCGCGGAATCAACGGCAAGAATCTGTGAGCATCGTACACTCTCAACGGTCGAAATTCAAAAATCTGACCAAGGCACGTGATGAGTATTAGCTGTCAAGCACTGGGGTAAAAATGGTCAAAACAGTCTCCACCGCTGTATCCTCACAGTTTATATACAGAGAAACTAGCTCAAAGCTACTTGCTCAGCATGGAGCCAGACGACATCAACCCAGACGAACTGATGATCTCCAGATCATATCTTATGCTTGCAGAGAAACCTCTGATCGTGACTTACGCATGTTGAAAGATGCAGAACTAGCCGTTACGCACAGCTCAGAAGGGAAGAGGCACTTCGAACAGTTTTTCTCTCTTTCTCAAGAAGAAGAAGCAACTGAAGATATAAATAGAAGATTCTGTCTCCGAAGTATTTGGGCAACTTAGACTTAAACTTCCATATGCCAACTAAGTCTGTCCCAAGAGCCAAGCAACCTTGGTTCATGCTCAGGATGCCTCAAGCCTATCCCTGCCTGAGTATATAAGTTTGTGTGAGGAAAATTCATAGAGTGTTACTCTTATCTTTCCCAACTCACACATCCTCCCAAACAGAGAACCCAAACTCCTATCCTCTCTGTAAATCGAGCTTAATTTCCTCTGCCCACTCTTATTAAGAAGAGAACCATGTAGAGAAGCCAACCCTTGAAAAAGGTGTCAGGAGAAGTCCTGTATAATACTTGTAAGGAGGAGTCCTAACAATACTTGTAAGGAGAAGTCCTTCGAATACTTGATAGGAGAAGTCCTTTGAATACTTGTTGGGAGAAGTCCCTGATAATACTTGTACTATTTGTTGAAATAGTGAAAATCTTGGTGAAGCCAAGGACTGGACGTAGCCCTGTCAGTTATGGGGGTGAACCAGGATAAAAACCATGTGTGTTTTATTTTCATATTATTGTTTTTCCGCTGCATGCTCATTCATATGTTTGTAACTTGCAAACATTCGTGAAAAATAAATAATCATTGTTTAGAACTTATGAAATGAATTTCATGCACTCTTACAAAAATGATCCATGTCAAATTTAGATGAAAGATGATAAATAAATAATTTGTAATATGTGAGAAAAGAAAGTTAAAAATGTGTCACACAATTCAAACCCCCCCTTTCTTGTGTGTTTCTTGCACCTTCAATTGGTATCAGAGCTTAACACTCTGAAAAGTGCTAACATCTTCACAGATGCAGAGTTCAAAGATCCGTGAAAGCATATGTTCTTCTCGAACAAAAGCAACCATGATTCAAATGCCAATGCAAGAAGAACATCTCGAAGAAACTATCTCAAAGAAAGATCTCACATCCACCCAGCAAAGGAAGCTAGCAATCAATATGGATACCTCAGCTCATGTTTCCAGCAATATATTATTGATAAACTCTTCGAGTGATATGAGGAATGATCAAGTCCTATTCTCAGAAATAGGAAGGGAAGTAACTCTAAATTTATAATAAATTATTTATTATCTCTCACTTGGTTGAATGTTTAAGAGAATCACAAAGGATACCTTGACATAATCATTGTTATTATAATTGAATAAATCTCTAAATAAGCAGACCATTCAAGCTCTATACTCTTATCTCACTCTCAGATCTACTAATCCTCACTTAAAGACTAAAGAGTGTCTCTTTATAAGCTTAGCCAGGATATGCTTGGATCATTAATGTCATAACTTAAGAACACAAACTCCTGGATAATCATCAACGCATTATGGTCATATGAACTTACAAAATATTTATTTGATCAACAAACACTGATCAAAATTATATGCCTCAGAAAGCACTTTCCACCTTCATTTACTACACGTGCATAAAGGCAACCCCATTCAAATCCAAGAAATCAAAGTCAACAAATTTTGACTAAAAACGAAAATAGAAACTGTAGCAAATGACTTTTCACATTATCAGTACATGTGTCTAGTATCTCATTAAACATGTTTTTAACAACTTCCCAACTCATGAAGGGCCTTGGTAAACATTATTAGATTTACCTGACAAGCATAAATGCACTGACAAGTTCTCTACATGGAAAAACAAAACACCTCTTGCATAAGGATAAATGTTGATAAATTTCTTTATTATCTCTACGATTAGTCCTTCAGAGAAAGCTTTCCTAACATATATATATATATATATATGCTCGTTGAAGTAGAACATACATCCTATTGCCTGTAGCAAAATTGTGATAACCAGGAAATACTAATAAGATCCTTCGGCAAAGGAACTATGAAATGAATCTTGCAGGCTTGGAGATAGATACACATATTGCATGGTCAACTAGAAGAATGACGTCAGGCACCTCCTTGATGAAAAGACCAAAACTCCACTTAAATAAAGATTGCCTCCCAAAGATCGAGTAAATGGAAGTCACCGTCTGGTGACTATCTAAGGAACCACCAAGAGAGAGCGTCTGTGAACAATTGATCAGGCACGATCAGTCACTCGCATCACCCACACTTGGGCTACTGGTAAACAACTGTGTCGTTCCATATATCAAAACTTCTCCAGCACGCATTAAATCCCTCAACTGCTATGACTGCACATTTAAAGATTTTCATTTAATGCGCATGATGATCATTCTATCACATCAGTGGAGAACTAATCATTTCCTCTCCTAAACCAAGTAAACACCTTTCGTATTCAAAGAAAAATTAACAAAAAGGAATCTGAAGGAAGAACTGATACATTCACTACTTACAAACTTACTTCAAACTCCCATCATCTTCAAGCTATCTATTGCTCTCTCTCTCTCTCTCGCTAACCTTTGTTTGCAGATCATTACAATGGCTTCAAAGAAACAGATCAATGCTGCTTCTGAACTTACTCCTACTGAGCAAAATATCATTGAACGAAGAATGAGGAACATCGCTTTAAATCGAAAAGAGCAAGAATCGTTCATTGGCAAACAGAAGACAATGAATCTTGGAGAAAAGGAACTGGTCCCCCCAAAGTATCTTGATCTGAATCTCTATAGCCACGCTAAAATTGCAGGGCTGGACTGGGTTCTTTTTCAAGAATGGACAAACCTCATGAGAGTATCCTCTCTCCCCACTATTGAGCCTGTTATTAAGGAGTTCTATGACTGCGCTGTGAAGAGTGGAACTCTTGTAATCAAGACAAGATGCATGCGATCAATCACAACCATTATGCCAGGAGATATCGCAGTAATTCTGGACAGCAAAATCAGCGAAGGGGTCAAATTCAAATCAACTTGGGAGCTGTCTTCCCCCAACCCTAACTGTATCTGGAAACAGAACCCGGAAATCCATGGAACTAATGTCAAAAACTTAATAGAGGAATGCAAATTTCCCTATTTTGTCCTTTGCAAGATAGTTCTCCCTAGAGAAGGGAACTGCAACAGGGTAGATAAGTTGTCACAGTGGGCGCTCTACCGCATGATGCATAAGGAGAAGATCAATCTCTCATATCTCATCTTCAACCACATGCTGTCGACTCTGGAAGGCAAAGAGTCAAAATTGCCATATGGAGCTCTTATCTTTGAGATGATGAGGAAGCATCTCATAAACAAAACAAAGGAGGAAAATGAGTTTATTGCTCATGACTACATTCACTCATCCCCAATTAAGTTCGATGATCTCAGAAGAATGAGGCTAAAGATTGACACTACTAATGTGCCTCTAGAACTGCTGTTGCAAGCAAGCAGACCTCAACCGCAAGAGAAGATTGTAGAAGAAGAAGATGATGAAGACTCAGAAGAGGACGCTGATGATGATGGTCCTCCTCCACCCAAGCGGTTTCAAATCACCGGTTCGGGGAAAACAATTGAAATTGTTCCTCCCTCAGAACCTGAACCACCCGCAGATCAAATCTCTTCACAACATGACGATGAAGATAATCGTCCAATAGCTTCACTGGTCAAGAACGTCCGGAAAGCATGCTCGTATTCTGAATCCAAAATTCCTCAGCAATCCTCAATCATATCAAAATATCTTCCACACATACCTACTGTGTTCCATGAGTTTGTGGAAAATATTGTTGATGTTGATGATGATGGCAACTGTGGATACAGGTGCATTGCTCAATGGATAGGGATGAACGAGAACGAATGGCCGGAGATAAGAAGACAAATGATCAAGGAACTCGATGACAGACGTTCTCTTCACCTGAAGATATTCGACTCCGAAGGTCATCTGGAAGTGATCAGAAAAGCCTTGGTGCTTGGTCCAAACGAACCAGCTCTTGAACCCAAATGGTTCATCGTCCCGGACATGGGATTACTTGCTGCCTCCACATTCAAATTTGTTCTGGTCACGCTCAGTCTCAAAGAGTCATGCATGTATCTTCCACTAACTGGTCCGGTGACAACCCCATCTTCTGTAGCAGTGCTATGAAACATAGAAGATTGTCATTGGATAAGGGTAATTCTGAAAGAAAACTCTCCCTTACCTAATGCAACACCACAGTGGATGCCCAACTGTGTGAAGGAAGCAAAGGCATGGGGAAAGAACATGGGGCCAAGGATAATAATGTATCGAAGAATCATAGATCCAGACTATGTTCGTCCCTCGAAGGTGAAGAGGAAGCGATCTGAGATTAAGATCGTTCAGAAAGAAACTGAAGAACAAGAGCAAGTAACCTTGCCAGCATCCAACTCATCAAAGTTGAAACCAACTGCTTCAGAAGTAGAAGACCCTTCTCCCTCACCAAATCAACACCAAACTGATGAAATTGCTGTGGAACCAAGCAATATAAATGAAGTGTATCCTGACGTTTCCAAATCACAACCCAAAGCTACTGAGGAAACCCAGGACACTGTCAATCAAGATAGGGCATCTGAAGGGGTGAATGTCACCAAAGGAAGAGTGAAGTCTCGCACAGTTCGAGCAAGCAACTCAAGGAAAAGAAAGAGAAATATCCCAGAAGAAGCTGAAAAAGGTGCTGCTAATCAACCCGCGTGTAGAGATAATGTCTCTAATGAACAACTAATAGCTGATCAAGAAGGTGGTGTATATGAAGAAACTCAAGAAAACAATATTCAAACTGTTCAGTCCAGAGAATGCAGAATGAAAAGCTTTCCAGTACACGTGCCCAGACGATCTCGCACAAGCACCACACCTATTGCATCAATAGTACCCAGGATGCTCTCCATGGTGAATGCTTGGCATGCCCCACGACTTCTCATGGAAACATTGGGTTTCAATTTCTGCCTTCAAGCAAGAATCTGGACCCCTCCTGCTATTGATGGGTTGACGCTCATGTTTGCTCCGCGATCAAGGTATGACATCTTCCATCACAACTGGGAACTGTCTGCCTGCAGACAAGTTCATACAAGCACCATTCCATCCAAGTTGATTCATGGTGCTGCACGCATCACTCTCAAGTTTGGATCATGGTCGCTTATTTTAATCGCCGACAAACCTTCACATGAGCTATCCTCAACTGCTGACTTCTCACAGCAAGAATCAGTCGATCATCAAATCCATATTTTAACTGATTTGGAAGAGGTAGTTGTTATTTCCTCAGACTCTGAGGAAAGTCAAGATGATGCTCCCTCATCATTTCCTTTGGGAATTCCTGCTGCTGATACCTTAAATAAAATCCTGGAAATGGAAGCCACAGTAGATCAACCCACCAACACCTCTTTAAGTGATCATCCTGCCACAACTGAAGAAATCCCCAGGCAAAAGGAGTCACATGACGTGCCATCCTCTGAAGAATCTTTTGATGCTAGAAGTGCAATTAAGGAGCTGTCTGAAGAGGTTGCAATATCTCTCTCCAACAACTCCAAAGAAACTCAGAAGATATACAGTAATATCTTCAAAAGAGCTGACGCGATGGAACAGTCCCTCACCGCTAAGTTGGAGGCTCATCTCAAACTAGTTGAAGAAATGCTCCGACAAGACATCGAGTCTCGGCAGAAGAAACATGACTGATTATCTCTTATTTCTACTACTCTATCTGCTTATTTATCTTATGCACTCTATCTTATTTGCACTAATGATTATATATCCCTTATTCAGTATCTCTATTATCCCTTGTTTTGTCTCTTCTTACCGCCTTACTCTTTTTTTTTTGATAATGACAAAGGGGGAGAAATTTAGGTAAAGAAAAAGAAGTGGTATGAGAGTAGGAAAGAAACTAGGAAGAGTGGTATGAGAGTAAAGGAATCTAGAAAACGCTGATTGTTCACTAGTAAACATTCTTGTTCCTGCATCAACTTAGGGGGAGTCTATTTAGATAAACATAGGCAATTAAGGGAATATCAGATTTAGGGGGAGCAAAAGCGGGCAAGTTCATTTAGTCGAAATTGTCCGTCTAAAACAAGAATATCTCTGACTAAGCTCTACGATAATATTTTTCCACTCACTGAACCCCTCTGAAGAAAAATCATAACATTCTTTTAAAACGACAATTAAAAGATAACCAATCAGAATCTCAAATAGATCTTTTTCTGAAAGAAATTGTCATTATCAAAAAGGGGGAGATTGTTAGATTCAAACAATTAAATGCATAACTATGTTTTGATAATCAACAATTTCTTTAAGATTTAATATTGTTTTAAACTAGATTCCCTAACAAAATGAAAACTCTCATGTACAGGAATAAATATTTCTAAAAGGACTGAGTAAACTTCAAAGCGTCATCAAGAATACCAGTTCATTAGAAGAAGTTCGTCCGGTCACTATGAAGAAAACTGTGTCTGGTGAATCATAAAATTCTAAAGCGGCAACAACAACCAACATCTGAGAACACCTCATCAAAGTCTG
Source organism: Acmispon strigosus (assembly GCA_030819835.1). Classification (NCBI taxonomy): domain Eukaryota; kingdom Viridiplantae; phylum Streptophyta; class Magnoliopsida; order Fabales; family Fabaceae; genus Acmispon; species Acmispon strigosus. The sequence goes on from JAUAMA010000001.1 coordinate 7,099,637, forward strand.
CATGCTCTAAATCAAAGCCTATCTTGAGAAGACAAAACAGTCTGCCACTTAAGAAGACTGCTCCAATCAAAGTTAAAAAGGACAGGTTAATCTATGAAGAATTCCTTTCAGTCTCAAAGGTTCTCTAGCATCATAAAAGGAAGTCGTAAATCAACTCTATCAGATGAAGGAACTTCAAAAGAGAAGATTCAATCATCTACAAAGATAAGAAGATTCTAATAGACAAGAAAGACTGAATGAAGAAAAGTTCGTCCGCCAATACCAACTGAAGGTGCAAGACACACACAAGAAAGGGGGGGTTTGAATTGTGTGACTTTTTAAATTTCTTTCCTCATGCATTACAAGTCATATATATATATATATATATATATATATATATATATGTCTTTTATAATAATTTTTTTTATTTAAATTTGGCATGAATCACTTTTGTAGGATAGCATGAAATTCCTTTCATAAGAATTAAAGCAATGATTATACGTTCTTCACAAACATTTGCAAGTTGCAAACGTACGAATGAATAAGCAGTATAAAATCAACAATATGAAAATAAAACACACATGATTTTATCCTGGTTCACCCCCATAACCGACAGGGCTACATCCAGTCCTTGGCTTCACCAAGATTTTCACTATTTCAACTGAATAGTACAAGTATTATCAGGGACTTCTCCCAACAAGTATTCTAAGGACTTCTCCTATCAAGTATTAGAAGGACTTCTCCTTACAAGTATTGTGAGGACTTCTCCTAACAAGTATTGTGAGGACTTCTCCTATCAAGTATTAGAAGGACTTCTCCTTACAAGTATTGTGAGGACTTCTCCTAACAAGTATTATACAGGACTTCTCCCGACACCGTTTTCAAGGGATGGCTTCTCTACATGGTTCTCTTCTTAATAAGAGTGGGCAGAGGAAATGAAGCTTGGTTTACAGAGAGGATGAACATTTGAGTTCTCTGTTTTGAGCTCGTTTCTGTGTATATAACCTGTGAAAATACAGCGGTGGAAACTACTTTGACTCTTTTGCCCCAGTGCATTACAGCTAATACTCATCACGTGCCTTGATCAGAACTTTTGAATTTCGACCGTTGATATTGTACGAGGTGCAGAGATTCTTGCCGTTGATTCCGCGATGTCAGCTTGATTTTAGGAAAAAGCAGAGATGTAGTGGGACTAAGGAATATTATATTTGATTATGTCCCTATCTACTTTCTGCTGCAGCCAGTATGTTAATAAATGTGTAGACGAGGAAGAAGTCTTTTAATTTCACGAAGTAATTGCTCCAGATGAGAAAAGTAGATCCTTTAGTACTTTGATAATCCTGATGTCCTCGAAGACCACATTTCTTGATCTCTGTTCATTTGGCGCAACTGTTACTTTGAGTGGACGGATCTTTCCTTGTAGTACGACAGACGTAGTCTCCATTCATTGTTTGAAGTTTTGCCGCAAGGTAATTTGAATTGACGGACGAACTCTTCTTTATTCAGTTTTTCTTGACTGTTGGAATCTTCTTGTCATGTAGATGACTGAATCACTTCCTTTGATTATAATGAAGTTTCTTTCATCTGATAGAGTTGATTCACAACTTCCTTTTGTGATGCTAGACAATCTTTGAAGCTAAAACAACTTCTTCATATGTTTACCTGTCCTTTGATTTGAACAATTTTCTCAGGTGGCAGACTGTTTTGTCTTCTCAAGATAGGCTTTAATTTAGAGCTTGCAGACTATTATGAGGTGTTCTCAGATGTTAATTGTTGATACGCTTTAGACGCTTGTGATTCACCAGACATAGTTTTCTCCATGGTGACCGGACGAACTTCTGATGAACTGGTATTCTTGATGACGCTTGAAGTTTACCCAGTCCTTTTAGAAATCGTTATTCCTGTACATGAGAATTTTCACTGTGTTAGGAAATCTCGTTTAATATAGTATTGAACTTTAAAGAAATTGTTGATTATCAAAACATACTTATTAATTTAAATCTAACAATCTCCCCCTTTTTGATAATGACAATTTCTTTGGAAAAGATTCGTTTATGAGGTGTTCAAAGGACATTTTGTTATGATGGTGGTTCTTCAGAGTATTGCATTTTACTGATTTAGTTGAGTTAGTTTTGCTCCCCCTAAGTTGAATATTTCCTAGTAGCAGTCTTCTTTTACCTAAGTTTACTTATCTTTGCTCCCCCTGAATCTAGCGTTCTTCTCTTTGCTCCCCCTAACTCTAGCGTTCTTCTTTTCCTAAATCTTCTCCCCCTTTGGCATTATTAAAAAGGGTAGAAACCGGTGCGTAGGCAAAGTGCATATAAAATAAGAAGATATTTAGTATGAAATAAAAGGATGTATAAGCATGAGAGCAAGTAGAATAATGTGCATAAGATAAATGATTAAAGAGAGTGGCAGGGATAAGAGATAATCAATCCGCTTTCTGCTTTCGAGCTTCATTATCTTTGCGGAGCATTTCTTCAAAGAATTTGAGTTGAGCCTCTACCATAGCTGTGAGATTTTGTTCCATTGCATCGGCTCGTTTTAGAATAGTGCTTTCCAGCTTTTCAGTTGCTTTGAAGTTGTTGGAGAGGGATTGTGTAACTTCTTCAGACAGCTCCTTAATGGCAGTTTTGGCATCAAAGGGTTCAGCAGTAGGTTGAGCATCATGTGACTCCTTGGCCCTGGGAATTTCCTTAGTTGAAGAAGGATGATTACTTGAGGAGACTTTGGTGGGATCGACCACTGTAGTTTCCATTATCAAGGTCTCATTCAGGGTTTCAGTGGCAGGGATTTTCTTGGAAGGGGGCGAGTGAGTATTATCTTCCTCAGTGTCTGATGAGACAACAACTACTTCTTCTGAATCAGATAAGATATGGATTTGGTGCTTAACTGATTCCTGCTGAGAAACGTCAGTGGTTGAAGATGGCTGATAGGAAGTTCTGTCTGCTATTAGAGTAAGCGACCATGATCCGAGATTGAGAGTGATGCGTGCAGCACCATGAATCAATTTGGATGAAATGGTGCTTGTATGAACTTTTCCGCAGGCAGACAGTTCCCAGTTGTGAGAGAAGATGTCATACCTTGATCTTGGAGCGAACATAAGTACTAACCCGTCAACAGCAGGAGGAGTCCAGATTCTGGCTTGGAGGCAGAAATTGAAACCTAAGGTTTCCATAAGAAGTTGTGGTGCGAGCCAAGCATTCATCATGGATAGCATTCTGGGGACTGTTGATGCAATAGGAGTAGTGCAATGGCGAGACCGTCTGGGCATATGGACTGGGAAACTCTTCATCCTGTATTCCCTTGTTTGAACTTCTTGCATGCTGTTCTCCTGATTTCCTTCAGATATACCTCCTCCTGGATTAGCTGTTGGTTGTTTAGTAGCGACTTCATCCCTTTGTGCGAGTTTAGTTGTATCATCTTTCTCAGCCTTCCTTGGGATATTCTTCTTTCTTTTTCTTTGATTACAAGCCCTGACTGCGCGAGACTTCACTCTTCCTTTGGCCACAGATGCTTCCTTAGATGCCCTATGTTGATTTTCAATCTCCTGTGTTTCCATAATGACTTCTGGTTGGGACATAGGAATGTCAAGGAGTGTGTCGTTAACATCGATGGATTTCTTGGCGATCTTCTCACTTTGTTTTTCATTTGGTGAGGGAGAAAGATTTTCAGCTTCTGATGCCTTTGCCTTTAGCCTTGATGATTTGAACAAAGGCATGGTCACTTGCACTTGTTTCTCAGCTTTCTTCAGAGTAGCATGTCGCTTCCTTTTCAACTTTGAGGGACGAACATAGTTGGGATCTATAATGCGTCTATACATTATTATTCTTGGGCCCATATTCTTTCCCCACGCCTTTGCGTCCTTCTCACAGTTGGGCAACCATTGTGGTGTTGCATTGGGTAAGGGAGAGTTCTCTTTGAGAATCACTCTTATCCAGTGTCGATCATCAACATTGCATAACACTGCCACTGGAGAAGGGGTTGTAACTGGACCAGTCATAGGAAGATACATGCAGGATTCCCTGAGACTGAGTGTGACTAGAAATAATCTGAAGGTAGTTGCTGCTAGTAAACCCATGTCCGGAACAGTGAACCATTTGGGTTCAAGAGCTGGTTCGTTTGGACTGAGGGTCAAGGCCTTTTTAATTTCTTCCATATGATCTTTTGAGTCAAATATCTTCTGGTGAAGACTTCGTCTGTTTTCTAGCTCCTTGATCATTCGACCCCTTATCTCTGGCCATTCTCTCTCGTTCATCCCTATCCACTGTGCAAGACATCTATATCCACAGTTGCCATCATCATCATCATCCACAATATTTTCTACAAACTCATGAAATTCAGTGGGAATGTGTGGAAGATATTTTGATATGATTGCAAGCTGCTGAGGAGTCTTGGATTCGGAGCTTGAGAGTCCTTTTTGGACGTTTTTAATCAGTGATGCTATCGGACGATTATCTTCATCACTCTGTTGTGAGATAGGTGTATCTCCTAGCTGTTTAGATTCTGAAGAAGGAGCAATTTCAAACCACTTCCCAAAATTGGTGATTTGATATCGCTTAGTGGGTGGGGGACCATTACAATCAGCGTCTTCTTCTGCTTCTTCATCTTCTACTTCTTCTTCAGCACTTTCTTCTCTGAGTTGAGGTCTACTTGCCTGCAAGAGCACTTCTACAGGCACACTGGTAGTGTCAATCTCTAGTCCCATTCTTCTGAGGTCATCGAATTTCATTGGAGATGAGTGAATGTAGTCACGAGCAATAAACTCATTTTCCTCCTTCGTTTTGTCTATGAGGTGTTTCCTCATTAGCTCAGATATGAGAGCTCCATATGGCAATTTTAGCTCTTTGCCTTCCAGAGTTGATATCATGTGATTGAAGACGAGATATGAGAGATTGATCTTTTGCTTATGCATCATATAGTAGAGTGCCCATTGAGACAGTTTGTCTACATTGTTGCAGTTCCCTTCTCTGGGGATGACTATTTTGCACAACACAGCATAAGGAAATTTTTATTCCTCTATTAAGTTGTTGACATTTGTTCCATAAACCTCTGGGTTCTGCTTCCAGATGCACTTGGGGTTTAAGGCAGATAACTCCCAAGTTGATTTGAATTTTACTCCTTCGTTTACTTCGCAGTTCAAGATTACTGCAATATCTCCAGGCGTAATAGTTGTTATTCTTCGCATGCATCTGGTTTTGATCACCGAGGGTCTGCTCTTGACTGCGCAGTCGTAGAACTCTTTGATGACCGGTTCAATGGTAACAAGAGAAGATACCTTCATGAGATTTTCCCATTCTTGAGCGAGGACCCAATCTAGCCCTGCTATCTTGGCGTAACTGTAGAGATTTAGGTTAAGATGCTTTGGAGAACCAGTTCCTTATCTCCAAGATTTATCGTCTTCAGTTTGCCAATGGAAGTTTCTTGCTCCTTTCGACTCAGCGCAATGTTCCTCATTCTTCGTTCAATGATGTTTTGCTCAGCGGAAGTAAGTTCGGGGGCAACATTAATCTGTTTCTTTGAAGCCATTGTGATGATCTGCAAACAAGAGTTAGCAAGAGAGAGAAAGAGAAAAATAGATAGCTTGAGGATGATGGAAGTTTAAGGTAGGTTTGTGAGTAGTGGATGTGTTACTTCTTCCTCAAAATTCTTTTTGAATACGAACGGTGTTTACTTGGTTGAAGTGAGGCAATGATCAGTTTTCTATTGATGTGATAGAATGATTAGCGTGCGCATTAAATGAGGATCTTTTAAATGTGCAGTCATAGCAGTTGAGAGATTTAATGCGTGCTTGAGAAGTTTTAATATTTGAAACGATACAGTTGTTTTGCCAGTAGTCCACGTTTGGGTGAGATACTGATTGTGCCTGATCAGGTATTCACAGACGCTTTCTCTTGATCGTTCCTTAGGTAGTCATCAGATGGTGATTTCTATTTACTCAATTTTTGAAATGTAGTCTTTTGGTTAAGTGGAGTTTTCGATTTCATCAGGCAAATACTTGAAGTCACTCTTCTAGTTGAACATGTAATACATGTATCTATCTTCAAGCCTGCAAGATTCACTTCCTAAATTCTTTGTCGAAGAATCTTATTAATATTTGCTGATTGTCACAATTTAGCTACAGGCAATAGGGGGTTTTGTGTTTTTTTCAACTAGAGAACTCGTCAGACCATCTATGCTTGCCAGATAAATTTGATGGCGTATGCTAAGGTATTTCATGACAAAAGATTAGGACTGATGTTTAATGAGAAACCAAATGCATGGAATGATAGTATGAAAAAGTCATATGCCAAGAAGTTGATTTGAACTATTAATTTTGCTTAGCATTTGTCAATTGAACTGTTTTAATTTCAGGTTAACTCGGCTGTCGTTAGTGGATGATTATCTAGGATTTTGTGTTCATTAGAATAGTAACATTAATGATTCAAACAAATCTTGATAGGCTTTCAGAGAGGCTCATTTAAGTAAATAGTCAGCGATTGTATTAAAATATTCTTTGTGAAGCTCTTAATCATATTATCATCATGAGAGATGATAGATAATTTAATATGAGTTTAGAGTTACCTCCCTTTCTATTTCTGAGAATAGAACTTGATCATTTCTTGTATGGCTCAAGAGATTTGTCAGTAATATACTGCTGGAGACACGAGTTTGATGCATTCTCTTGGGTTTCTAGCTTCCTTTGTCGAGAGGATATGAGAGCTTTCCTTGAGATTACTTATTTGAAATTTTTCTTCTTATATTGGCATTTGGATCATGGTTGCTTCGATTTAATAATAACATATGCTTTTACGGATCTTTGAACTCTGCATCTGTGAAGATGCTAGTACTTTTCAGAGTGTTAGGCTTTGATACCAATTGAAGGTGCAAGACACACACAAGAAAGGGGGGGTTTGAATTGTGTGACTTTTTAAATTTCTTTCCTCATGCATTACAAGTCATATATATATATATATGTCTTTTATAATATTATTTTTTTATTTAAATTTGGCATGAATCACTTTTGTAGGATAGCATGAAATTCCTTTCATAAGAATTAAAGCAATGATTATATGTTCTTCACAAACATTTGCAAGTTGCAAACGTACGAATGAATAAGCAGTATAAAATCAACAATATGAAAATAAAACACACATGATTTTATCCTGGTTCACCCCCATAACCGACGGGGCTACATCCAGTCCTTGGCTTCACCAAGATTTTCACTATTTCAACTGAATAGTACAAGTATTATCAGGGATTTCTCCCAACAAGTATTCTAAGGACTTCAACTATCAAGTATTAGAAGGACTTCTCCTTACAAGTATTGCGAGGACTTCTCCTAACAAGTATTGTGAGGACTTCTCCTATCAAGTATTAGAAGGACTTCTCCTTACAAGTATTGTGAGGACTTCTCCTAACAAGTATTATACAGGACTTCTCCTGACACCTTTTTCAAGGGATGGCTTCTCTACATGGTTCTCTTCTTAATAAGAGTGGGCAGAGGAAATGAAGCTCAGTTTACAGAGAGGATGAACATTTGAGTTCTCTGTTTGAAGAATGTGTGAGTTGGAAGAGATAAGAGTAACACTCTATGGATTTTCCTCACACAAACTCATATACTCAGATAGGGATAATCTTGAGACACTCTGATTATGAACCAAGGATGCTTGGTTCTTGGGACAGACTTAGTTAACATATGAAGGTTTAAGTCTAAGTTGCCCAATATCTTCGGAGATAGAATCTGTGAAGAAGGTCTTGCTCCTGACCCTGGCTGTGGTTTTGATGACGACAAACTCATCAACAAAAAGAAGAAAAGAAGACTTCAAAGAATCAAGCACTCAAGTCCATCAATAGTCTAGAAGTCTTAGTATTAGGTGAGTTATGCTTCCAAAGGTTTATTAAAGCATAAAGGCTCTTAAAACACCTAATCTAATCAAGCTAAGAGTTTTCATAACTTAAAAGAAGTAGAAAACCTTAAGCAAGTCTCAAAGATCAAGTTTCTGGAAAATGGGCTTCTGTGCAATCGATTACACCATTATGGTAATCGATTACACCTAGGAAAGTAATCGATTACTCAAGTCTTGTAATCGATTACATTTTTGAAATTCAAATTCAAACTGAAACGGTCACTTGTGTAATCGATTACACTAAGTATGGTAATCGATTACCAGAACGAAAAAGTGCATCTTTTCATGAACCATTGTGTCCCAAACCTTTTGAAAGGGGTTGTGATGGTTCAAGGACGTTTCCCTTGCCTATATAAAGACCATTTGAGTCCAGAAAACACACAACACACAACATACACGAAACATAAACATTACACATGAGAAAAACACATTAGGCCAAAGCTTTGTCAAAATTAGTTCATCTTTTAGAACTTAAATCTTTTGGAGCCTAAATTCTGAGTTCATGATCTTCATGTTTATAAGAACACTTTAGTTGTTCATATCTTGAAGAACTCAGAATTGTATTATGCTTAAAAGCCTTAAAGCATAATTTCTCATGTTCAATCCAATTGTGTGTTAAAGGATTGAAACAGCCAATTGTAATAACTTCTTCATCTCTTTCTGTAAGATTGAGTTCTTCACCGTGGTATTCGGTGAAAGGTTGTTGTCACTGAAAGTGGTTTACTTTCAGGGTTTCGATTGAAGACAAGTTTGTCTTCAAGGTCTGAGGGTGGTTTGCCTTCAGGAACTGAAAGCGGTTTGCTTTCAGGGGCTGTTGAAAGTGGTTTGCTTTCACAGGATATTGGTAGAAATTCTTGGGGTCCTTGGGTTAGGAACTTGTAAGAAATTTTATCAATAGTGGAAAAATCCTCAAGGGGTTTTCTTGAGGGACTGGACGTAGCCTTCGGTGGATTGAAGGTGAACTAGGATAAAATCTTGTGGGTGATTCTCTTCATCCTTCACAATTACTTTCAAGTATCGTTCATATCCGCTGCAATCACAACGATCATTTTGTGATCATCATAAACTTGAAAGTAACAATTTCAATAAGGCGAAAATTGGGGCAACACTGATTCACCCCCCCTCTCAGGTTGCTATCTGTTCTAACAATTGGTATCAGAGCGGAAGTTTAGGTAAGTTATTCCTAAGATCCGGGAAAAGATGGCATCCTCTTCCAATCATGGAACAAGTGAAGGACATAACATAAACAGGCCACCATTCTTCAATGGAGAACACTATGACTTCTGGAAAATCAAGATGAAGATATTCATAAAGTCTTTAGACGCAGGAATATGGAAAGTCATTGAAGAAGGTCCCTTTGTGCCTGTAACAACAGATGAAGAAGGAACTTCACAACCAAAATCAGAAAGTACTTGGAGTGAAGAAGAAAAGAAGAAGGTTTAACATGATCTCAAAGGAATGAACATTCTTACATCTGCTCTTGGCATGGACGAATTTTTCAGAGTATCAACGTGCACTTCATCAAAAGAAATATGGGATACGTTGATGGTGACTCATGAAGGAACAGATAAAGTCAAGAGATCAAAGATCAATACTCTATCTCAGGAATATGAAATGTTCAGAATGCTTCCAGGAGAAAAGGTATTAGATATGCAAAAACGATTCACTCATTTAATTAATCATTTGATTGCTCTTGGTAGACAATTTTCAAACAGTGATTTGAACATGAAAGTTCTAAGATCACTTACAAGAGTATGGCAACCAAAAGTAACAGCCATCTCAGAAAAGAAGAGTTTATCAAAAATGACTCTCGCAACTCTTTTTGGAAAACTCCAAGAACACGAGTTGGAATTGAATCGTTTGGAAGAAAATGAACAACATGAGAAGAAGTATCGATCCATTTCCCTAAAAGCAAAAGAAAGCATCAAAGAAGATTATGATGCAGATTCTGAAGAAGAAGATAATGGGAATGTGAATCTTCTAGTAAAGAATTTTGGAAAGTTTCTTAAGAGAAAAGGTGTGAAATTCAACAACAACAAATCTTTCCAAAAGAACAATGAATCTTCTTCCTCTCAAAAGATCACATGTTTCGAATGTGGTAAACCGGGACACTTCAAATCAGATTGTCCAAATCTTCAGAAGAAGAAACATGGTCTAAGAGAGAAATTCGAGAAAAAGGATCAACCTACTCGGAGAGCATATTTGGCATGGGATGATAATGAAGTAAGTTCATCATCAGATTCTGATAAAGAAGAAGCACAAGTTTCTTTGATGGCCTCACATGATTCAGATGTTGAAGATTCCCAGGTTAGTGATAATTCTATATCTTTTCATGATTTAAAGTTTACCATGGAAAACATGTTTAAATTATGTCAAGAATTTTCTAAAGTTAGCACTAGGCAAAATGAGTTAATTTCATCCTTAGAAAGTAAGTGTAGAAATTTACAAGAAGAACTAGATATAGTAAAATCTAAGTTAGACATTACTCATAAATGCACTAAGTGTAGTTCTTTAGAAGAAAAGATAGAAAATCTTCAACAAAGAGTTAATAACTTCAATAAAGGAAAACAGAAGTTAGATGATATCCTAAGTGTTCAAAGACATTCAAACAATAAGTCAGGTTTAGGATATACTTCTCACCCAAAGACAAAGGAAGTCAAGAAAACTGTGTTCGTAAAACCAAACCATGTGTTAGGATCTTCTAGCAACAGTAAGATTTATCCTGTTAGGAGTAAAAACAATAGGAAGAATAATCAATATAGACCTCCTAAGAAGATTCATCCCTCTCCTAGACAAACCTCTAGTTACAATCATTACTCTTGTACATATTGTAACAAAGTAGGACATACCCCTAGTAGGTGTTACTACAAACATGTAGGAGTACCAAATAGGGAGTACATTTGGGTTAGAAAGGATGTTAACTTAGAAGGACCCAAGACTTGTTGGGTTCCTAATACCCATGTCTGAACTTTGTCATGTAGGTGTGTATGAAAGCAGCAAAGGATTTATGGTATCTTGATAGTGGCTGCTCATCACACATGACAGGAGACAAAACCAAGTTTTCTTTTCTTTTACCTAGGGAAAAAGGTTTCGTCACATATGGTAACAATCAAAAGGGAAAAATACTCGGTATTGGAAGAATAGGCACACCCCCTCAAACAGTCATCGATAAAGTTCTTTACGTTGATGGTTTGATGCATAATCTTCTGAGTATTAGTCAACTATGTGATAAAGGTTTGAAAGTTGGTTTTATTAATGATATATGTGTTGTGAAAGATGTGAAAACTAAAGAAATTAAGTTTTCTGGGTATAAAGTAAATAAAGTCTTCATGATCTCCTTGGAAGAAATTCCACAAAATGTGAGATGCCTTTTGGCCAAGAATAATAGTGATTCATGGCTATGGCATAGAAGACTTGCTCATATTCACATAGATCATTTAAACAAACTAGTCAAGCATGATCTAGTTGTTGGGCTTCCAAAGATAAAATTCGAGAAAGACAAGCTTTGTGATGCATGTCAAAAAGGGAAGCAAACCAGAACATCCTTCAAACCAAAGAACATAGTTTCGACCTCAAGACCCCTTCAATTGTTACATATGGATTTGTTCGGACCATCTAGAACTAAAAGCCTCAGAGGTAATTTCTATGCACTTGTTATTGTCGATGATTTCTCTAGATTTACATGGACTTTATTTCTTCCTCATAAGAATGAAGCCTTCAATGCATTCAAAAGATATGTAAGGCTTGTTCAAAATGAGAAGTCTTTAAAGATCTCTTCTATAAGAAGTGATCATGGTGGAGAATTTCAGAATCAACAATTCCAAGAACTATGTGATGAAAATGGAATATCACACAATTTCTCTACTCCGAGAACACCACCACAGAATGGTGTAGTAGAAAGGAAGAATAGATTACTTGAGGAATTAGCAAGAACCATGCTGAGTGAATCAAGTCCCCCTTAATATTTCTGGGCTGATGCTGTAAGTACTGCTTGCTATGTTTCCAATAGAGTTCTTATTAGACCTATCCTTAAGAAAACTCCCTATGAACTCTACAAAGGAAGGAAACCAAACATCTCTCATCTACATGCTTTTGGATCAAAATACTTTGTCTTGAATAATGGAAAGGAAAACCTTGGAAAGTTTGATGAAAAATCTGATGAAGGTATATTCCTTGGGTATTCTTTAACAAGCAAAGCATATAGAGTCTTTAACAAGAAAACTCTATCTGTGGAAGAATCCATACATGTTTCTTTTGATGAATCTAAATCTTCAATAGAAGATAAAGTCAATCTTCCAGATAATGAAGAAGATGATATCATTATAGATGAAGATTCTCAAAAGGATGGAGATCAGAATCCAATACAAGAAGAGCACATTGAAAGTAATACTTATCAACTTCCAAAAGAATGGAGAACCCATAGGGATCACCCAGTTGATAATATTATTGGTGATATTTCTAGAGGTGTTTCTACAAGGCTACGCTTAAATGATTCAGTTTTGAATATGGCCTTCGTCTCTCAGATAGAACCATCAAAAGTAAATGATGCTCTAGAAGATGAATATTGGATTGTAGCAATGCAAGAAGAACTAAACCAATTTGAAAGGAATCAAGTTTGGGAACTTGTCCCTAAGCCTAGTGATAAACATGTTATTGGAACAAAGTGGGTATTTAGGAATAAGTTAGATGAAAATGGTATTATAGTTAGGAACAAAGCAAGATTAGTTGCTCAAGGATATAATCAAGAAGAAGGTATAGATTTTGATGAAACTAATGCACCAGTAGCAAGGTTGATGGACGTCAAAAGACTATTATTGGCGTATGCTTGTTCTTTAAATTTCCCATTATATCAAATGGACGTCAAAAGTGCCTTCCTGAACGGATACATTCAAGAAGAAGTCTATGTGAAGCAACCTCCAGGATTTGAAGATCCAAAGTTTCCTTCACATGTCTTCAGATTAAAGAAGGCACTCTATGGTCTTAAACAAGCCCCTCGTGCATGGTATGATAGATTAAGTACTTTCCTTTGTGATAAAGGATTTCAAAAGGGTAAGGCTGATACAACCTTGTTCATCAAAAGAACCAAAGGTAATACCCTATTAGTTCAAATTTATGTTGATGATATTATCTTTGGTGCAACTAACGAATCTCTTTGTAAGGATTTCTCTAACATGATGCAAGAAGAATTTGAGATGTCCATGATGGGACAATTAAATTTCTTTCTTGGTTTGCAAATCAAGCAATCAAGTGATGGAATATTCATCAACCAATCAAAGTTTTGCAAGGAATTATTAAAGAAATATGATTTGGATGATTTCAAAGCCATAGCCACACCAATGGGGTCTAACACATATTTAGATCAAGATGAATCCTGCAATCAAGTTGATATTACCAAATATAGAGGTATGATCGGATCTCTTCTATACTTATCTGCAAGTAGACCTGATATTATGTTTAGTGTGTGTCTATGTGCTAGATATCAAGCATCTCCTAGGGAATCACATTTGAGTTCTGTTAAGCGGATTTTCAAATACTTGAAAGGAACTACAAATGTTGGATTGTGGTATCCCAAAGGAAGTGTTTGTGATTTGATTGGATATTCTGATTCTGATTATGCTGGTTGTAAAACTGAAAGAAAAAGTACAAGTGGTACTTGTCACTTGTTAGGAAATGCCCTTGTTTCTTGGTCTTGTAAGAAACAAGCATGTGTTGCTCTAAGTACTGCAGAAGCAGAATACATTGCTGCAGGAAGTTGTTGTGCACAAACTCTATGGCTCAAACAACAACTCAAAGATTATGGCTTAGAGCTGGGCTGCATTCCAATCAAATGTGACAACACAAGTGCCATTAATCTCACTAAAAACCCTATCATGCATTCTCGAACTAAGCATATTGATATACGACATCACTTTCTTCGAGATCATGTTATGAGGAAAGATATTGAGATTTCATTTGTGGATACACATAATCAGTTAGCAGACATCTTTACTAAGCCTCTTCCTAAGGAATCATTTTTCAAGATAAGAAGAGAATTAGGAATTTTAGATGAGCATGACATTTAAGGTAACATGTTACTTGCATAAACTTTATGCTAATTATATGTTCATATGCATTATGTGCTTAAGTGTTTATATGAAAATGTGTTACATAGGATTCTAGAGCCTAGAACTTATAAATGAGTCCTAGTAATCGATTACCATAGGTCCTGTAATCGATTATCCACGTTCTAAGTCCTCGTGCCTGTTAGAAATATCTGAGTAATCGATTATCATAACTGCCATAATCGATTACATAGTCAAAATTTGAAATTTTTCAAATTTGTAACTGATGTAATCGATTACCCTAACTGCAGTAATCGATTACATGCTCAAAAAAAAACTGCCAGAATTTCAATTTCCCTCCATCTTTTGAAATTCAAACTTGGTATAACCGCTCCGTAATCGATTACTTAACTGCTGTAATCGATTACATGCTCGGGATATTTAAGCCAGCCTTAGGTGTTGATTAGTCATATCCTCCAAAACTCTCTCAAGGTGCTGCATATCCTCCTCTCTAATTCCATCCTCAAACAACTATGGATTCCTATCTTTCTCGTTCCTCTCGGCCCATGAATCTTACAAGACTACTCACATCCACACAACAAAGAACTAGGTTTGCTTCACGATTTATCAATCAACTCATCCGTAAACCTTTGTTTGGTGATTTGGACTCCTTCGTTGAAAATGGTCACACACTTCCCGCCTATCTCCGTTATCAAAACCTTGAGGAGTTTATCTCTATGTGCAATCCCTACTACCCTGAACTAGTAAAAGTCTTTTATTGCAACTTAGAACCTCTGCAAGATGGATTTCAAAGTTCTGTGAAGGGGATTCTTATTCGACACTCCCTTTCATCTTTTGGTCGTTGCCTTGGACTTCCTTCATCCGGTGCTCTTTTAGGTCCCAACCTCCCCTGCCCCTGGTCTGACTATAGCCATGACTCCTTTTATAAATCTCTTTGTAGATTTGAGTCAGTAGACCTCCAGAGAATTCACCTACCTCATACTACCTCTTGCCCCGACAACACTGATGTCCTCACGACAAACAATCATCTCCTACACTACTTCATTAATCAAGTAGTTCTGCCTGAAGAAACTCTTCTTGCACACATTAGCGAATTTGAGTTACAAATTCTTTATGGCATTCTTCATTGTCACAACATAAATTGGGCGTTCTTAGTTATGCACCACATGCTGCGAAGTCGTGACTCGGCGGAATCTTTTCCTTATGCATCGATCATCACCCGCCTCCTTCTCTACTCTGGAGTACCTATTGCCAAGCTTTACGACACGCGGTCCTCTCATCTCAAACGTATAGACACATCCATCCTTCCTTCGCTCAACATCACCAATGACTTTGGCCTCTTTCTTCTTCCTCGTCAAATTCATGATACTGGTCGGGATTTCGTACCTGTGTATACCATTGCTGATGTTGCTTCTCCTACTAGTACTTAGTCTTCTAGGAGTTTTTCATGTTTCTTTATTTCTTCTTGTAATGTGTTCACAATGTCTGTACATTTTTCGTTTGAATGATATGTTTGGATGATTATGTTCTGTTCATGTTTTACACATTTACCCCTACCCCCATGCTTTATATTGCAATATATACTTGTGTGTATGCCTGTACATTTTTTGCCTTTTCTTCTTTTTGATGAAGTCAAAAGGGGGAGAAAGATTCTGTGCTCTTAAAGATCATATGCAGGAATTCAACAAGTACATTAGAAAGGGGGAGAAATATCAGAAATACTAGATTCCATCAAATAGGGGGAGTTAAGCATCAAGAATGCGTATATGATCTTCAAGTATCAAGAATGTGCTTGCCATCATCAAAAAGGGGGAGATTGTGAAGAAGGTCTTGCTCCTGACCCTGGCTGTGGTTTTGATGACGACAAACTCATCAACAAAAAGAAGAAAAGAAGTCTTCAAAGAATCAAGCACTCAAGTCCATCAATAGTCTAGAAGTCTTAGTATTAGGTGAGTTATGCTTCCAAAGGTTTATTAAAGCATAAAGGCTCTTAAAACACCTAATCTAATCAAGCTAAGAGTTTTCATAACTTAAAAGAAGTAGAAAACCTTAAGCAAGTCTCAAAGATCAAGTTTCTGGAAAATGGGCTTCTGTGCAATCGATTACACCATTATGGTAATCGATTACACCTAGGCAAGTAATCGATTACTCAAGTCTTGTAATCGATTACATGTTTGAAATTCAAATTCAAACTGAAACGGTCACTTGTGTAATCGATTACACTAAGTATGGTAATCGATTACCAGAACGAAAAAGTGCATCTTTTCATGAACCATTGTGTCCCAAACCTTTTGAAAGGGGTTGTGATGGTTCAAGGACGTTTCCCTTGCCTATATAAAGACCATTTGAGTCCAGAAAACACACAACACACAACATACACGAAACATACACATTACACATGAGAAAAACACATTAGGCCAAAGCTTTGTCAAAATTAGTTCATCTTTTAGAACTTAAATCTTTTGGAGCCTAAATTATGAGTTCATGATCTTCATGTTTATAAGAACACTTTAGTTGTTCATATCTTGAAGAACTCAGAATTGTATTATGCTTAAAAGCCTTAAAGCATAATTTCTCATGTTCAATCCAATTGTGTGTTAAAGGATTGAAACAGCCAATTGTAATATCTTCTTCATCTCTTTCTGTAAGATTGAGTTCTTCACCGTGGTATTCGGTGAAAGGTTGTTGTCACTGAAAGTGGTTTACTTTCAGGGTTTCGATTGAAGACAAGTTTGTCTTCAAGGTCTGAGGGTGGTTTGCCTTCAGGAACTGAAAGCGGTGTGCTTTCAGGGGCTGTTGAAAGTGGTTTGCTTTCACAGGATATTGGTAGAAATTCATGGGGTCCTTGGGTTAGGAACTTGTAAGAAATTTTATCAATAGTGGAAAAATCCTCAAGGGGTTTTCTTGAGGGACTGGACGTAGCCTTCGGTGGATTGAAGGTGAACCAGGATAAAATCTTGTGTGTGATTCTCTTCATCCTTCACAATTACTTTCAAGTATCGTTCATATCCGCTGCAATCACAACGATCATTTCGTGATCATCATAAACTTGAAAGTAACAATTTCAATAAGGCGAAAATTGGGGCAACACTGATTCACCCCCCCTCTCAGGTTGCTATCTATTCTAACAGAATCTTCTATTTATATCTTCAGTTGCTTCTTCTTCTTGAGAGAGAGAGAGAAAAACTGTCTGAAGTGCCTCTTCCCTTCTGAGCTGTGCGTAACGGCTAGTTCTGCATCTTTCTGCATGCGTAAGTCACGATCAGAGGCTTTTCTGTAAGCATGAGATATGATTTGGAAATCATCAGTATTTCTGGGTTGATGTCGTCTGGCTCCATCTTGAGCAAGTAGCTTTGAGCTCGTTTCTGTGTATATAACCTGTGAAAATACAGCGGTGGAAACTACTTTGACTCTTTTTCCCCAGTGCATTACAGCTAATACTCATCACGTGCCTTGATCAGAACTTTTGAATTTCGACCGTTGATATTGTACGAGGTGCAGAGATTCTTGCCGTTGATTCCGCGATGTCAGTGATAGCGGAATCGCAAGCGTACGATTTACTATCGCGTAGTAAAAAGATCGAACCCAAGGGATAGGTGTTCTTATTATTATAATATTTAGTACTTTAAACAGAAAAATTAAAGATGAATATTGATGTTGGTTTTTTAGAGCAAGAAATAAACAAAAGCATATAATGATAGAGCACTTGGGTTGATTTATATAATTTATAAACTATGCTAGCAACTACTACTTTTATTTCTGAATTTTAGTACCACGTCATGATGCTATAGCCTAATGTTTCTACAAGTTAATACCTTAATCATTGTAGAACTTTCTCCTCAATTACTAAATTCAATACCTTGTAATCTAGAAAAAACCAAGAAGAAGATGAAGAAAGAATTTTCAGGCCAACATAAAGCTAAGTCTATCCTAATACCTTAGTGATATGTCATATAGCTTCTTTTATTTCCTAAGTCCCTTACTACTTACCAATTTCCATTGTTATAAGCAATAAGTAAAAACTCTTGTGTGCACCAAGATAACATTAAGAACAAGGTAAATAAAACATGAACTATAGCAATAAAATTCAGAAGAGTAGGAGAAAACTAAAACATAGATTATAAACTAAAACAACCCAAGATACTTAAGAAAGAAGTTAGCCAAGCATGGCTAAAAGAGTCATTGAATTACCCTGGATAGGAGCTCAAATATGGCTTCCCACAAGTCCTAGGAACAATGCTCAAAAGGGAGAAAGAGAGAATACTTGTATTCTATGAAGGTGTGCTTTACAAGTGAAGAAAAGGGTCATATTTATAGCAAAAATCCAGCCTCCAACGCTTCAGCGCTAAAATTCCCAACGCTTGGGCGCTGGAAGCATTAAAAATCCACTGCCAGACCGAAGGCCAGCGCTTGAGCGCTGGCTTCCCAGCGCTGCAGCGCTGGGACCTGCTGTTTCAGCTCCAAGTTTTCCTTCCTTCTTCATGGTTAGTGGGATTTGAATGCCTTAAAAACCCACTTATCAGCCCTTAATCAATTCTGAAACCTCTCCTCCACTATCATCAATCCTTCAACATAATTTCCCATGTGCCAATTTGAAGAGAGTTGCTTCATATTCCTCTTTTTCACTTTTAGTCCTCTCTTGGTTAGCACTCCAATTCAAGCCCCTTAATTTTCTCAATCTTCACTTCTAGCCCTCCACTCTTGAGCCTTTCCACTTTGATCCTTAATTTCCTGAAACTTTACAAATCGGTCCCTGGACAAAAATGATAACTAAACCAGCTTTTTTCTAAAAATATAAAATAGTTAGAAAAATTCCTAAAAATATAAAATAAAGCTAGAAAAACAAATAAAATCTAATCTACATGCAAAATGCAAAATAAATATAAAATCTACATAAAAAGACTAAAAATCATATATGTGACTCAAAAATAATAAAATAAAAAGACTAAAAACTACCTAAAAACATCATATAAAATCCACTCATCAGTCAGCTTGATTTTAGGAAAAAGCAGAGATGTAGTGGGACTAAGGAATATTATATTTGATTATGTCCCTATCTACTTTCTGCTGCAGCCAGTATGTTAATAAATGTGTAGACGAGGAAGAAGTCTTTTAATTTCACGAAGTAATTGCTCCAGATGAGAAAAGTAGATCCTTTAGTACTTCGATAATCCTGATGTCCTCGAAGACCACATTTCTTGATCTCTGTTCATTTGGCGCAACTGTTACTTTGAGCGGACGGATCTTTCCTTGTAGTACGACAGACGTAGTCTCCATTCATTGTTTGAAGTTTTGCCGCAAGGTAATTTGAATTGACGGACGAACTCTTCTTTATTCAGTTTTTCTTGACTGTTGGAATCTTCTTGTCATGTAGATGACTGAATCACTTCCTTTGATTATAATGAAGTTTCTTTCATCTGATAGAGTTGATTCACAACTTCCTTTTGTGATGCTAGACAATCTTTGAAGCTAAAACAACTTCTTCATATGTTTACCTGTCCTTTGATTTGAACAATTTTCTCAGGTGGCAGACTGTTTTGTCTTCTCAAGATAGGCTTTAATTTAGAGCTTGCAGACTATTATGAGGTGTTCTCAGATGTTAATTGTTGATACGCTTTAGACGCTTGTGATTCACCAGACATAGTTTTCTCCATGGTGACCGGACGAACTTCTGATGAACTGGTATTCTTGATGACGCTTGAAGTTTACCCAGTCCTTTTAGAAATCGTTATTCCTGTACATGAGAATTTTCACTGTGTTAGGAAATCTCGTTTAATATAGTATTGAACTTTAAAGAAATTGTTGATTATCAAAACATACTTATTAATTTAAATCTAACACCAACTACTTGCAGCAGAACTTCATAAAGTAAACGGAGACTACGTCCACCAAACTACAAGGAAGAATCCGTCCGCTCAAGTAACAATTGCGCCAAAGCTACAGAGATCAAGAAGTGTGGCTTTCGAGGAGATCAGGATCATCGAAGCACTAAAGAACTTAATTTCCTCATATGAAATTATTACTTCATGGATTCAAAAGACTCCTACCTCGTCTACACATTTATTAATATACTGGCTGCGGTAGAAAGTAGAAAGGGACACAATTAATACAATATTCCTTGGTCCCACTGATATTCTACTTTCCCTCAAATCAAGCTGACATCGCGGAATCAACGGCAAGAATCCGTGAGCATCGTACACTCTCAACGGTCGAAATTCAAAAATCTGACCAAGGCATGTGATGAGTATTAGCTGTCAAGCACTGGGGTAAAAATGGTCAAAACAGTCTCCACCGCTGTATCCTCACAGTTTATATACAGAGAAACTAGCTCAAAGCTACTTGCTCAGCATGGAGCCAGACGACATCAACCCAAACGAACTGATGATCTCCAGATCATATCTTATGCTTGCAGAGAAACCTCTGATCGTGACTTACGCATGTTGAAAGATGCAGAACTAGCCGTTACGCACAGCTCAGAAGGGAAGAGGCACTTTGGACAGTTTTTCTCTCTTTCTCAAGAAGAAGAAGCAATTGAAGATATAAATAGAAGATTCTGTCTCCGAAGTATTTGGGCAACTTAGACTTAAACTTCCATATGCCAACTAAGTCTGTCCCAAGAGCCAAGCAACCTTGGTTCAGGCTCAGGATGCCTCAAGCCTATCCCTGCCTGAGTATATAAGTTTGTGTGAGGAAAATTCATAGAGTGTTACTCTTATCTTTCCCAACTCACACATCCTCCCAAACAGAGAACCCAAACTCCTATCCTCTCTGTAAATCGAGCTTAATTTCCTCTGCCCACTCTTATTAAGAAGAGAACCATGTAGAGAAGATAACCCTTGAAAAAGGTGTCAGGAGAAGTCCTGTATAATACTTGTAAGGATGAGTCCTAACAATACTTGTAAGGAGAAGTCCTTCGAATACTTGATAGGAGAAGTCCTTAGAATACTTGTTGGGAGAAGTCCCTGATAATACTTGTACTATTTGTTGAAATAGTGAAAATCTTGGTGAAGCCAAGGACTGGACGTAGCCCTGTCAGTTATGGGGGTGAACCAAGATAAAAACCATGTGTGTTTTATTTTCATATTATTGTTTTTCCGCTGCATGCTCATTCATATGTTTGTAACTTGCAAACATTCGTGAAAAATAAATAATCATCGTTTAGAACTTATGAAATGAATTTCATGCACTCTTACAAAAATGATCCATGTCAAATTTAGATGAAAGATGATAAATAAATAATTTGTAATATGTGAGAAAAGAAAGTTAAAAATGTGTCACACAATTCAAACCCCCCCTTTCTTGTGTGTTTCTTGCACCTTCAGCATATGCATATTCTAGGTCGGAATGGTGGGGTGGACGGTAATTGCCACGTGACCATGATGACGGTGGGGTGGACGATAATTGCCACGTGACCGGAAGGGCGGTGGAGTGGACGGTATTGCCACATGATCTCCCTGTTCCCGTTTAGAACGAAGTCGATCCCGTTTGGAACGATGCATTTTGGCCAAGGTTGTTGAGCATGTAGTTTTGCATGTAGTTGCATTTGGGAAGTCGATCCCGTTTGGAACGATGCATTCTTTGATGTTGTTCTTGAGGAAATAGGTTTATTGTTGAAAGTGTTATTATTGTATTTTGAGAATATTTTTACTGTAAATTATTTTATTCCCTCTTCAACATGTTGTTTAGTATATGTTGTTTGTTTAAGAGTTAACCCTTTCTGTTTGTGTTTGGGCGCTTAACGCCAGAAAATAGACAGGGCGATGATCGTCGACTCTCGAGGAGCTTACGGAATCAGAGCACGCGATGGAAGCGTGGGGGATTCAGAAGAGGATGACGAACTATGTGAAATAATATTCCGCTGTTTTTATTTTGAATTTTGTTCTCGTCTGTTGAGCACTATTTTATTTAATAACATTCCATTATTTCCGCTTCCGCGTATTATTATTATTATTTTATTATGGGAATATTATTGAGTAATATTTTTTAGAGACGAAAGCTTTTTGAAAAATTGAGTTGTATTTCTGAGAGGTTTTAATTTCCGCGAATTTACTATGTGACCCTCAACCGAAAATTGGGGCGTTACAACAGGTGTCCTTTGGGTTCTTGATTGGTGAGTGGCAGTAGGTGAGCTACCCCCTCGTCAACGTCGACCACATCAGGCTTTGACCCTTCAACAACAGAGGTTTAGAAATTAGGTGTTAATTCTGCGAAATTCAACGTGGGGGCTTGGCTGGAAGAAGCATATTTTCCTTTGTTCTTCTGAGTTGGGTTCGGAGGATTTTGGCTCACCACAACTTGGCGAGAGGCGTCATAAGTAGGAGGGGCCTCATAATGAGGTTTCTTGTGGGCTCACCCTTCTTTGGCTTTGGCGCCCGACGAGGATTTTTTGAGCCAGCAGCTAGAGCATTTCTGCGGCGAATCATCTCCTCCTTTGAGATTGAGAAGTTGTTGACTGAAAGTCAAAGGCAGAATTTAATTATATGACAAATGAAGGCGACATAAAAGTTGGGTTAAAACTTACTCAAGTATTTTGTGGCATTCCTCTCAAATGGGCGCTTATGAGCCCACCACAGTTGATGGGCTTTGAAGTGGCGAGATACTCAACAACCCGCCACTCCTTATTAGTCAGCGCATTATCCTCTACGTTCAGAGCAAAATTTAGTGACTCCGTCTAGTAGAGTGGAAATTTCACTCGCCCGTCGGCAACATTCCTAAACAAGTGTGGAATGGCTGGGCTCTCCATGATCTTGAAAAAGCGGCCTTTCCAGGTATCGTGTGTGTTTCTTTTCCATGTTTTAAACCTAGCTTTGAGAGATTTTGCGGATATGGCGAGCCATGAGCTGGTGGGCGTGAAGTCAAGCCCCTTTTTGCTGGGCGAGACACATATATAAAAATAGAAGAAAATATTGTAAGTGGGGGTGACACCAATTTCTTCACATAAAATCTCGAAGGAACGGATGAAGGCCCACGAGTTAGGGTTTAGTTGTGTGGAGGCGACCTTAAGGGCGGACAATATTTCACAGATGAAAGTTGAGAAGGGAAGTTTGATACCAAAATCCTCGAATAAAAAGGCATAAACATAAAAGAAATGGGGATCGTCTTCCCCCTTCCTAGCGTCGCACTCTTGTTCTCTATTGCTGCAAGGGCTGATGACTAGTTGGGGATCATAACTATCTGAACAGAACCTGCCAAATGTTTCCTAAAGTTGTCGAGTGATAAGCGGGTAATCAAGGAGGGGGCGGCGCCCACAACTTTTGGTGCAACTAACCCCACCTGAATTGATCAAGGAAGTAATTCCTCGAAGTTCCGGGCCTGAGTGGTCAGAGACAATGGCGGAGGAATGTGATTTTCAGCAATACCGGAAGCAGAGGCCATTCTTATTGTATAAATATTCAAAGAAAGTAAAGAAGAAAGGATGAAGGGAACATACTGGTTAAAGAGGGGAGAACAACGAGGAAACAAAGCAAAGGAAGGAACGACGAAGACGGTGGAGAAGACACGGGGAGTCATCGGAATTTGCAGAGGAGAAGAGGACACACGAAGAAACCAAAGTGGTGTATAAGGAAATAGGAGGCATTTATAGGGGAGAAAAGTGGAACGATTGAGCAGGGAAGACGCGGAACACAAGTGAGTGGGAAATAAATCCCATAGTTTCACGTGCCATCATGATTGGACATTTGATGCAGGGCGGCGTGTTGATCCAAGAACCAAGAAAGCAGGTAGAAAATGATGAGGCAAAGCGTTGCGTCAGTTGACTCCAACGGTCAGAAAAAATTCATTGAAATTAAAATCCACACTGACAAGTCACATCAAGAAGCGGAGCAGTTGCGGAAAAGAAGGAAGTGGAAGGGATCACATGACAGGCTGTTAGGGGCACACTAAGATTTTGAAGAGGCGGTTTGATCAAGTGTCACGTCATAACCTTCGGAGACTCATTTTCTTATGACATGGTGTACTCTTTTTCCTTCACTAGGTTTTTATCCCACTGGGTTTTTTCTAGGAAGGTTTTAACGAGGCACTGCTCATAAGAATGACCGCTCAAAGGAAACATGAACTTGATATGCCAGGGCGATCAATGGGGAGCCATGAAGAGTTATGAAGACACACTTCGCTTTCATACTTCAAGCTCAGTGTCTTGTGGGCTTCTGGACTGGGCGAGCACTTTGCCCAGTGAGTGGCAATCGAGGCGACCAGAGGCACACAGGTGGCGAGCTAAGCGACCAGAGGCGCTGGAACAAGGCTCTAAGCATAAGAGGGATTGGGGTTTTTGGGCCAAGTGTTTTGAGGCCCAACAGCCCATCCCATGTAAATCTAGGGTTTTATCTCTTTCTTACCTCTTTCCCCTCTATTAATAGCATAGGGGGTTTCACGTAAAATTGGTCTTCTCCTATTTTTACTTACTTGATAATAAGATTGTTTGGTTGCTAGGGTTTTTGACCTAGTATGCCGTTTCCACCTCTTATCTCCATTCTTACTATTTTACTTTACCAGAATAAAAGGTAGTTGAATAGATTATGACTTAGGCAATTTTATTGAGTTTTGAATATATCATATAATGTATTAATACAAAGAATTTCTTATTTATTTAATATATTTAATGCAATGGTCAAAGTCTCTTTTATATATATATATATATATATATATATATATATATATATATTTTGATTGATATTGATAAGAAATTGAAAAGTTGTACAGTTAGTAATTACTTAAAATATTATTAATAACTAATTAATATTGTTATTAATGTAAAGGTAAACTAATTTTTTTTATTTAAAATATTACCTCAAGGTTTTATTACTTAAAATATAAGAATTTGAAAATTTGTACAATTAGTAATAATGTAAAACATTAAAATATGATTAATAACTAACTAATATTGTTATTAATTTGAAGGTCAAGTCATATTTCTTCTTAATTATTTCTTAAACTTTTTACTCAAGTTTTGATTAAATTTACAATTTAAATAATATTAATATTTAATTTTAAATATGAGAAACTGAAAGGTTTTACAAATAGTAATTAATATATTAAATATCATAAATTTTTATTAGTAATTAATTAATATTTTTGTTAATATGAAGGTCAAGTCAACTATCCTTAATAGGTAGATATCATAATTTAATAATATTGTAATGTAATATAATTGTACAATATATTAGTGGTGGCATATTTACTAACTTACCCCTTTGGACAGGAAGTCATCTTATATGATTCACTATATATAATGAGAAGACATCAAAGTCCATTATGTGAGAAAAACAATAAAAGTTGAGATTCTTCAAAATGGCTATGCACAACTACCCATCTCACCTCTTGGTTTTATTGCTGGCTTTGATTTGTGTTTCAGGTAGGGAGTAAAATGTTTTCTTGATTTCATATTCCTTTTACTTGGATATTCTACTCGTTTTAGACTTTGTAGTGCACCTCATGAAGATCTTATTTTGTATGATTTTGGTCTAGGCTGCATTGATTTGTATGATTTTGGTTTAGTTCTTTCTTGACCTATGAATATATTTTTTTTTGTTGAAAAAACATTCAACAATAATTTTGGTTTAATAAAGTCATAATAGTTGGTTAATATATATATATATATAATTAACCTCTTATTCATAAATTTTTTAATTAACTTTGTGCTTGATGCAGGCCTAGCAATCGGCTCTAAGGTTGATTCTGATGAGGTTATCAAAGTAACATGCATAGGGCCTTGCGCAACTACTTCTGAATGTTTTGTCAGGTGCAATACAAAGGGCTTTCCAAACGGAGGAATCTGTTATACTTATCCTAATAAAAATACGCTATGCTGTTGTAACCCATGATGAGATCTATTGATGAGATCTATTGTACCTCAAAATTAAAATTTATAAAATATACACCTAAATTTTATTTGGGAATAATAGTTTGGACATAATATTATGTAATTGAAGAATCCGTTATAGAATTAGGTGGCAACTAGATACATTAGCAATAATTTATCGAGTACTACTGTTGGCACCTAAAAACTCGTAACAGCTATTTAGAAGTCAAAAGACCGCTCGAGTCGATTGGGGGATCATAGTCGAGCAGAATGTTAGCCGAGTTGAGTGGGTCTAGTCGATTGATAGCACAAGTAATCGACCAAGGAGAATCGAGTGTACAAAGACAAGTTACGAGGAAGGTGTAGAAACTTAGGCTTCAACTAGGATGAATCATCAGGTTTCTAGAAACTTTTCATGTGCAAAAATAGTTAGCGGGCTTGTCCTCGCGGAAATAGGAGAAAATTGTTGCGAGCTAGTCGATGCAATGAGGAACGACTAAAACAAACGCTCAAGGCTGACTAAGAGAGCGGGAACGATGATACCCCACGATTTTGTAAACAATTGTAATAATCGGAGAACGTGGAGTGTCACATGTTCCTTCAGACCGCTAGGTAGTTAGTTAGCCGATTTGGCTCTATAAATAGAGGAAGGGTCATTTATTCAAACAAACACAATCAATCAATCAAATCTACAAATATCCCGTATAGTATCTATATTTTACTTTACAACACTTTACAGTTTCCAGCCTTTTCATTTCTTTATCACTTTCTGCAATTTATCTTTCAACTGATTTACACCTTTGAGCCTTAATTTTCTTTACCGCTTTTTAGCCCTTTACATTCGTTAGGAGTTGACCTTAGTTCATAGTCAAAGTCCTATTTCAAACATCCTTCAATAGCGAGGCACTATGAGCTTTTTGGAGTATCTTAGGAATCCATATTGAGGAACAAAGTCCCTTTCTTGAGCAATCGCTTGATTAGGGAATCATAGTTGGTTTTCCCGTCGACCACACGACTTCCAAATCGACTGATTCTACTTCCTAATCGACCAAATATATTTTTGAACCAACAAATTGGCATGCCCAGTGGGACCACTCACGCTATTGAACGATTCCCATCACCTACTCACGACCTTAATTGGCGTATGCAATTGAGGTCTAGAAAGAAAACAGAGTCTTCAAGCAACAACATAGTCAATAGTAGCCATACCTCGCTCGCTGGTACCGCTTCTACCTCCACTACAATGCCAGTCAAAATAGGACATGCTACGGATCCTGCTTGCCACGCCGTTTCGACGATAGTCGCAGCGACAGTTTCTCCTTACGTTGAGACAACAAACAAAGAGAGAAACCCGAGTATGGTTACCACAACTTCCTTCATTCGACTGAAAATCGACCTAGGGATTAACGATATCATTGCTCAAGTCTCTAAGAACTTGGCCAAAATTGTCAAACACATGGTGAACAACGAGATGCACTTTGACAAGGAGGATTTGCAATGGCGAGGGCTGGATTTTCCGCCCATGCTGTTCAAAACATGCCCACACTCGGGGGGCAGGCCACTTAGGGTTATCCCCACATGGCTTCCCTTAAGTATGGACAAGTTTCCATAGAAAAGCATGGAGAGGTGTTTGAATCGACAATTCCCCATAGCCCAATATGTCTCCAAAACATACGTTACATGCTGGAGGAGGTTCCTTTGTCTAGCCACAAACATTTCCAGTCGAACCTGTTTGGCCCAACATGTCTCAGTGGAATGGGAGAGACAACAACTAGAAGTGATTCCCTACATGAAACACTAGATTCGGTGGAGTGCTTGAGAAACCTTATTATGAGCAGCCAGCACAACCCACCGTTCATTATCAGACACCACCAACTCAGCCGAGACCAGTACCCATACCACCACCAGTTCAACAATTTGGACACTAGGGGAACCCTCCTAACACAAGGGGCCTAGGGAACCAAGTCTCATTGATCCCAACATGATTGACGAAGCTATTCGGTGAAATTTTGGTGTTCAATTGCGGCCCATCGATAGACTTGTCTATCGGAAGCCTTACCCTGAATGGTGGGATAGGACTAACGCATTGCTGAGAAGTTTTAAGGTCCTATACTTTACTACTTTCTCAGGCGAGGATGATAAGTACATGATGGAACATATCATCCGATTCATGACCCAATGTGGAGAGGCAAATCAGAACGATTTTTACAAACTACAATTGTTTCCCTTGTCATTAACAGGGGAAGCATTCAATTGGTACTCTTTCTTGCCTCCCAATTCCATTCAGAACTGGACATAAATGTAAAGGAGTTTCCATGATAGGTTCTACAATCTATACCCTGATATTTCGATGGCAAATTTAATGGGTACTTGGCAAAGAGCTGATGAATCGGTTGTTGAATATCTCAAAAGGTTCAGGAAATTGAAGAGTCGGTGCCCTGTACAGTTTCCTGAATCTGAGTATGTGCATATGGTTACTAAAAATATGCATCCTCAGAATGACCTCCCAAAGGAAACATGAACTTGATACGCCAGGGCAATCCATGGGCGAGCTATGAAGACTTATGAAGACACACTTCGCTTTCATACTTCAAGCTCGGTGTCTTTTGGGCTCGTGGACTGGGTAAGGACTTTGCCCAACGAGTGGCGATCGAGGCGACCAAAGGCACACAGGTAGTGTGCTAGGCGACCAGAGGTGCTGGAACAAGGCTCTAAGCATAAGAGGGGTGGGGCTGTTGGGCCAAGTGTTTTGAGGCCCATGAGCCTATCCTGTGTAAATATAGGGTTTTATCTCTTTCTTATATCTTTCCCCTCTAAAAATAGCAAAAGGGGTTTCATGTAAAAGGGGTCTTCTCCTATTTTCACTTACTTGGTAATAAGTTTGTTTGGCTTCTAGGGTTTTCAACCTAATAGGCCGTTCCCACCTCTTGTTTCCTTTCTTACTTTTTTACTTTGCCAGAACATTTGGCGCCGTTTGTGGGGAGTAGGTAAACTAACCCTTGCGGCCATGAGGTGAGAAGCTATGTCAGGCATTCAAAGAAGAGGGCGGGGTGAAGGACGTGATCGAAGATGAACGGCGAGGGCTGAGCTTTCACCGTCTCCTCCTCCATCACCACCTTCACCACCACCTCCACCACCACCATATTCTCTAACACCACAACCAATTCCTAATACCGCGCCGCCACTGAACCAAGAGGCTCAAGCGGCAACGGGTTCAGGCCAGCCTGCCATGATGATAATATCACCGGACGAGTGGAACCGGGTGTGTGGGATAATTGGCGCCATCCAACAACTGAACCAACACCATCAGGCTTAGTTGGAGTATTTCCGTCAACAGAAGGAGGCAGAAATAGTTGTTGAGTTTCCACCCTTTTCGGCGGTAGTCGCAACGGTTCTAACGCCGGACGCGTTGAAAACCCAAATGTTGGAAACCAATTTAGGCAACACTGGTATGAAGGAACACTTGTAGTATTTTATCACGAAGGCATACAAGGAACCGTCAAAGCAGTAGTCGAGGAGAAATCACGCAGATCCGTATCAACCCCTGTCCGCGAATATAGGGTGATGAAACTCTCATGAGCATCCCGACTATGGGTGCAGGGAAGCACCCTTGAGGGGGAAAATAATTACTCACCGGCACAGGCTCATGCCACGATTCCTTTGATGACGAGTCTGTTGTAAGTTCTACAGGAAACCAAGGAAGCAAACCTTGTCATGTACTCGCCGCTAGTTTAGAGACCGCCTCCAAATGTGGAAACAACAAGATGGTGTGATTTTCACAAGATTCTGGGCCACAATACATATGATTTCATAACGTTGCAGTGGGAGATTGAAAGACTGATCAAGGCGGGACATCTAAGACAATACGTGAAGAGAGGTTCGGATTCTCGACCTGCGAGTCGGTTAAATCCCGAGATTGATGTAGAAGAGTTAAATGAAGATAAAAACCCTCTAGGCGACCCATCTGGGTTGGTTGGCTGCATTTCTGGAGGTTTCTCAGGGGGAGGCGACTCGAATGCAGCGAGAAAGCACTATATTCAGGAGGCGCATGCCGTTGTTCACACTGTACAGGAAAAGGCGTTCGGTTTTTACCACCCGAATATTTTATTCACAAAGAATGATTTCAAGGGTGTCATACCTCACAAGGGAAACCCAATTGTCATGCAATTATGATTCAAAAATTATGATGTACGAAGGGTACTCTTGGATCAAGGGTGTTCGACGAAAATTATATATGGAAATGCTTTTGAGAGCATGGGTTTGAAGGAGAGTGACCTCACGCCATACACAGGAACTTTGACAGGGTTCACTAGTGAGCATGTGGTGGTGAGAGGTTGTGTTGAATTAAGGACTGTTTTTGGTCAGGATGGATACGCGTAGGTGCTGAAGGTTAGGTACATAGTTCTCTCTTGCAAGTCTTCGTACAATGTATTGATTGGACGTGATACACTATGCAAGATTTTTGCGGTCATCTTGACAAAGCATTTGGCTTTCAAATACGCACTTGCCAATGGCAAGGTGGGAAGTTTGACGATAAACACACAAGTGGAAGTCAAACAACATTGGAAGATGAATTTGAAGATCTGGAAATAAATGAAGACCCTTCGTCAACTCAAGTTCAGCCTTCAATGTCTGATAAAGCCACTGACTCAAGTGTCTCATCAGACATTCACCCGGTCGTTGACAATGTGACTCTGTCTGGTGATGCCCCCACTGATTAAATCATGACATCTAGTGGCATTTCACTCCCCAGAGATTGTAGGTTCAAACCAGATCATCCACCTACATAAATAATCGGTAGCATACATGAAAAGGTACGAACTAGATCCACATTTAATGATTATGCTAACTGTGCGCTCCTGTCTTAAATAGAACCAAAAAGCATAGGTGAAGCCTTACAAGATGAAGGATGGATTCTAGCCATGCAAGAGGAGCTGAACCAGTTCGAAAGAAGCAAGGTCTGGAACTTGGTACCTAGACCTAAAGAAAAATCCACCATTGGAACAAGGTGGGTATTCAGAAACAAGATGGACAAAAGTGGGAAAGTTACAAGGAATAAAGCCAGACTAGTTGCACAGGGATACAATCAGCAAGAATGCATTGACTACACAGAGACCTTCACCCCTGTTGCAAGAATTGAAGCCATTCGCATTCTACTTGCTTTTGCATGTCAGCACTCCATTAAACTATATCAAATGGATGTGAAATGTGCGTTTCTGAATGGCTATATCGAAGAAGAAGTCGTAAAAAAACCTCCAGGCTTTGAAGATCCAGCTCTACCGGATCATGTCTTCAAACTACAGAAAGCACTATACGGATTGAAGCAGGCTCCACAAGCATGGTACGATCATTTAAGCTCATTTCTGATGATCAACGGGTTCTCACGGGGTAATATCGACAACACATTGTTCAGAAGAAAAGCATCAAAGGATTTCATTTTAGTACAATTATATGTTGATGATATTATTTTTGGTGCTACTAATGAAACTCTTTGTCAAGAATTCTCCAAGCTAATGCAGAGCGAATTTGAGATGAGCATGATGGGGGAACTAAAGTTCTTTCTAGGCTTACAAATCAGGCAGGAGACAAACAGAACATACATTCATCAGACAAAATATGTCAAAGATCTCTTGAAGAAGTATGGCCTGGAAAAGGCCAAGGCAATGGGGACTCATATGCATCCTGGAACTGTGTTGGACAAGAGTGACGAGTCTACTCCAGTTGATTCAACGAAATATAGAGGGATGATTGGATCATTGTTGTACCTCACTTCAGGTAGACCAGATATTATGTATAGCGTCTGTGTGTGTGCAAGGTTCCAGGTAAATCCTCAAGAATCTCATCTCAGTGCTGTGAAACGTATATTTAAATATCTCATTGGCACCACTAATCTTGGTCTAGTCTATGAGAGAGGTGAAGATGTCAGGTTCAGAGGATTCTTTGATGCTAACTACGCCGGAGATCGGATAGAATGAAAAAGTACAAGTGACAGTTGCCACTTCCTAGGGCAATGTCTGATATCCTGGGCAAGCAAAAGACAAAGCACAATATCATTGTCTACTGCTGAGGCCGAATACGTGGCGGCAGGTTCTTGCTGCACCCAACTCTTATGGGTGAAGCATCAATTAGAGGATTACAATATCTTTGAGCACAACATTCCCTTACTGTGTGATAATACTAGTGCTATTAATATAACTAAAAATCCTGTTCTACACTCACGAACGAAACATATTGAAATTAAGCATCATTTCATTCGTGATCATGTGGCTAAAGGCAATATTGACATTTCATATATACACACTGATGATCAAGTAGCTGACATATTTACTAAACCCCTTATTGAAAATCGGTTTACCTGCCTTAGAGAAAGGATTGGCATGTTTCCTGCTTTATAGTACACTTGCATGCACTGACGTTACTTTGCAGGAGCAGACGAACACAGACATGTACACGTCTGCTTTAGTGATTGTCTGGTAGGACTGAGAAATCTTGATCAAAATTGGCTGTTGTTTGACCATCTTCACTTAGCATTTAATGATGAACAGTTTGGTCATTTCAATGAATTACCTCTTAAACACGCATTAAATATTATTGATACACATCCATCACTCCTCATTTAATGCCTCTGCTATGTCTTTTCCCTCTCACATCACCTTTATTGTTCATCATAACGTTGTGAAAATCAAGAAAAACTTTTCACTTCCCATGAAAGAAAATGAAGAGGTTTCTGATCATACATCTCATTACACTCATAAACCATTCGTATTCTACCTAAACGTATTACTTTCGTCAACACTTGTTCTTACATACGCTCTAACCCCTGTTGCAGAAAGAATGGCACCCAAAAGACAAGGCGTGAAGAAACACGTAAAGATCCAAGAACCTCTCAACGTAGTCGAACAACAGATTGTTGAATTTCAGAACAAGTACATCATTCAAAATCGCAAGGAGCAAGTGTCCAGGATTGGTCCTGTGAAGATTGAAAATCTTGGCGATAGAGAGCTTGTCACTCCCAGATATCTTGACCTGAAGATGTACCAACAAGATTTCAGAAACTCCAGCACTTTCTCCTCTAGTAAAAGAATTTTATGACTGTGCCATCAAGCTAAGCACCAACCACATCCGAACACGGTGTTTGCGGCAAGTTATAGATATTCAATCTGGAGATGTCACTGCTGTGCTAGACTTACCTTTTGAAGGAATTCGTTATAACTCCTCATGGGAAGTCTCTGAAACCAATCCTTTCAGTATTTGGAAGGAAGTGCCCAAGGTACCAAGGTCACACTGCGTGAACAATCTCATTGAAGAATGTGTCTTTCCTCACGCCATTCTTAGCAAGATTGTGTTACCAAAAGAAGGCTCTCGTGATCTTGTAAACAAGATCTCTCAAGGGGCTTTATTTCAAATGCAACATCATCGGAAAATCGATCTGTCTGACCTCATCATTCAGTACATGCTTCAAACTCTGGAAAACTCCAACACAAATCTTCCATATGGCTCACTAATAACAGTTATGATGCGCCAGAAGAGGTTGCTCACTACAGAAAAGGAAGAAAATGGGTTTATTGCACGAGACTTCATCTCTGCGACTCCTATCAAGTTTGGAGATGTCTGACGCATGTGACTCAATGTCGATATCTCTGCTGTTCCTGAAGAACTCTTGAGCACATGGGCAAAGAAGAACAAGGCTACAGGTGTGCTTCCATCCTCCAAAGCTCCAACTGTGAGGAAACCATGAGCTAATAGGGTTCTTCCAGAACCGAAACCGTCTGGCACCTGCACTAATACATCTACAGTGGTCCCGGCATCCAAGCATCGTCGATTGGTTAAAGGTCCTCGTCTGGCTCCAGATGCAACTCATCAGACTATCCCCTCAGTCACGTTGTCTACTGAGGATACATTGCCTACCTCAGCTCTCTCAGCACTGCAATCATTGTCTCAAATTGTGTCTGCTCCAAAAGACGTTCTTCTTCAGGCCACCGGTACTCACTCATCTACTCCTTCTAAACCTCCTCTAAAGGCCGTGCATACAACCGCTGAACTGATTTCAGAAGCCCATGCATGCTATCTGAAGTTCTTGCCCCCACTTTTCCACAAATATATTCCAGATGTCTTCGATGTCAAAGATGATGGAAACTGTGAATTCAGATGTATTGCTCAGTGGCTGCGCCAACCTCAAGAATACTAGTCAGATGTTCACACGCTTTTGATCAACGAACTTCTCTCGCATAGGGTG
The DNA here is from genome assembly GCA_030819835.1 of Acmispon strigosus. Taxonomy (NCBI): domain Eukaryota; kingdom Viridiplantae; phylum Streptophyta; class Magnoliopsida; order Fabales; family Fabaceae; genus Acmispon; species Acmispon strigosus. Next base: position 7,133,600 of record JAUAMA010000001.1, read on the forward strand.
CTTCATTCTCGAACATTCAATTCTGATGAGGACGTTGAAGTTGTTTGTATGTCCCTCACATTGGCCGTCGGTGAACTTGCCTGTGAGCCAAAATGGTTTTCAGTTCCAGACATGGGGTTGATTTCTGCAACCACTTTCCGAATCATTCTAGTTACGTTAGCACCGAACCAGTGCTGCACGTACTTACCCCCTTTTAGGTCCTGTTGCTGAAGCGCTTACTATTGCAGTGTTGGGAAATATCAATAACAGGCACTGGGTCCGAGTGAAGCTCACTGACCATTCACCCTTGCCAACTATATCCCCTCAGTGGAAGCATCACTGCTCTGCTGATGCTCTTGCATGGGAAACTCCTCTTCAATCAAGAATCTTACACTTCAAAGGGCTGCTGCAAGGCGAGGCTGAGAAATTCCTTGATACTCTTTTTGAAGTTACAAAACTCATTCATCATATTGATCTTGATGATGATTCTGAAGAAGAACGTGTCAGCATCTCTCTTCAGCATCCCATTGAATCTCCGTCTCCTGTTGTGCTTGTACATGACAATGCACTTGCTTCTTCAGAACTAGAACCATAAGCTTTGGTTGCTCCTTCACCTAATGCAATGCCTCATGCCTCTGCATCTGTTACACCAAACGTTTTCATCACTCACCGGCCACTCTCTATTTTAGATGCACCTTCATCTGAAGAATCTGCAATTGAGGAAGGTGAACTTGACCCAGCAATTAGTGATGATACACTCAATGCACTGGAGGGCCTCCAGTTACATGACGTAAAAGTCACTACTAATGCATGTTTCCGTCCGGTTGAGCGTCTTGGTCAACGTCTTGCCAGGTTTCGAGATTGGTAGATGCCCCAATTAATGACCATATTAATGCATCTCATCTGTCAGCGGCTGCAACTGCCCTTTCCCCACGCAGTATTTATTTCCCTAAGGATCCAGATCTAGCTTGCATGACAGATCTTCCTTCTCGCTGCAAAGCACCCGTGCCACCTGAATCCCACTGCTTTCGAGTGCCACCTCCACCTCTTCATTCTATACATCCACCATTCAAGATAGTCAAGCCCAACTCTTATGCTGCCTCAGCTGGCCACTACACTTCTTCCACCAGCAAGATCTCATTCATGCCAAGGTTTTCTCGCAGATCTCGATCCGCTGTGGCAACTTCATTTTGAAAGCGCAAACACTTGCAGCCTGCACAAAATGAGCATATGCTTCAGGATGTGTATATGCAGGTTCTTAGATTACCTTTTTGCTTTCATGCAGGTTTATGGGTCCCAACTAGATGCCACGATCTAGATCTTGTTCAAACTCTGGGTAATTGCAATGTCTTCTTCCACTTTGAATGGCAACTGACAATTTCTGGTATTACCCATGTGGCTTACATTCCTCTTTTTCTGGCTGGATGTGTGGATCCACTTGTGCTGCATTTCACAACCTGGAGACTTGTTCTTCTACCGGCTCTGACTAAAGCGATGAAGGCATATGGATTTATTTGGCCTTGCGCCCATCCTTCACCTCTGATACCCACTGTGGCACCTTCTACTCCAACTCTGTCTTCTGCTTTTCGCCTCAATGTTCCTGGTCATCCCTCTCCTTCTGCTACTCTGTCAGCACATGACGACCTCACTTCCCAAGTGAATGTTCATGAAGAATCGTCCTCCGTAGCTATTGCCACTTCATCCATCACTCCTAAGCAGACTGAGATTCGTGCCCTAGTGACTATGCTGGCTCAACAAATTCAGGAAGTAAGGACCATCACCACTCAAGAGACTCGTGATCTGCGTCAGGAAATGAGAGCCAACAATGCAGCATTACGTCAAGACATAACAGAAGCCATGAATACTCGCTTTGGATTGATGCAGGACACGCTGAACATGCTCTTCGACCACTTGAAGACATCCTTCACTCCCTGACTCTTCTTTTCTTTTGTTCTTTACTGTGTCTGCACTATATTACATCTCTTCTATAATATTTCTTATTCTTCAGTTCAATATTTTCTCTGCTTTACCTGGTTTCGTTTTGATAATGCCAAAGGGGGAGAATACTTAAAAAAAAAAAAAAGAGAAAAAGAGCGCTAATTTAGGGGGAGCTAATCTAACAAACCTTGGTAAACTCAGGGGGAGCAAAGGAAACGAGAATTTAAAATTTCCATTTTTTTAGTGAATATCATCGTTTGAAAAACATAAAAATAATATCATTTACAAGTCCTTTCAAGAATTTTTAGATAATGAATTATTAAACCTTTTTCTCGAAAGAAATTGTCATTATCAAAAAGGGGGAGATTGTTAGATTCAAATGATCTAATGAATTATTATATTTTGATGAATAACAATTTCGTTAAGTCTTGATCTTGTTGAAGATAGAATTCCTAACTTCTTAAATGTTTTCACACCCAGGAATATCTATTTACTTGAGGAAAAACTGCCTGGACCCTTGCAAAGCATTATCAAAAGCAGATCTTCAAGCAAAGAAAAGAGGAAGAATTCGTTCGGCCACATCTCTTATAAATCAGTCCGCCAATTGAGAACTTTTGCCTCAGAAAGTTCGTCCGACCGAGAAGAACGTCTGGTCACTTAATCATTGGGTTACTTGATTACCCATCTAAAGGAATGTGCTCTTGAAACTCTGTCATAGAGTTTGTCTGACAACAACACATCTTTGTAGTTCGTGTAACGAAAACTCGGAGGAGATCATTTGTCCAACCCAGGCTTAGCTGTGAAGCACTATTTATCCCTTCAGAGCATTAATGGCGAAAAGGACATAATCAATACTTTATTCCTCGTTGATTCAAATCCTCTGTTATTCCTTAAATCAAGCTGCTTTTGCGGAATCAGCGGCGAGATTTTCTGATCATCGTATCTCTTCAACGTTCAAATTCAAATCTTCTGTTCAGAACATTAATGGCTACCTTAGCTGGGATGCACGAGCATTAAATGCAGAAGTTAAAGCTCAAGGCAGAAAGCCCTGAAGAGCCAGACGATGACAACCTCCGCCATTGAAGATGCATTAAATGCATGGCAGAATGCATTCAATGTTGAAACAGAGTTGCAGAAGTATCTATTACTCACAATGGAGGAAATTCAAACGGAACTATTTTCTAACCTTCAGCAAGCTCACATTGATCATCCTACTGAGGATATAAATAGAGGACTTGGCATTGAATTCAAATTGGTGACTTCCACACGATCAAAGCTTTCTAAACTTTCTAAGTTCATCATCTGCGATCTTATTTACTAAGCCAAAACTCAGCAACCTCAAGTTATTTCTTACCTGAGTTAAGTCGTCAACTAGTGTGAAGCTTTCACAGAGTGTTACTCTCATTCTCATTCACACAAACCTTTCAGAGAACCAATTTTTTTATTTTCTCTGTAATATGCTCTTCATACTTCTACCCACTCTTATTGAAGAGAACTTGTAGAAACCAAACCTTCTTGAAAAATAACTAGGAGAAGTCCTGTCTAATACTTGTAAAGTAGAAGTCCTGTTAGAATACTTGTAAAGGAGTAGTCCTCAGAATACTGGGAGAAGTCCTTGAAAAATACTTGTACTATTTTGTGAAAATAGTGAAAATCTTGGTGAAGCCAAGGACTGGACGTAGCCCTGTCGATTAAGGGGGTGAATCAGGATAAATATCTTGTGTGCTTTACTTTTCAGTCGTAGATTAAATTCCGTTGCACTCACTAACAAATATCTTTCAAACTTATAATTGTTATTTTTCGAAAAAGATTTGAAAAATCATACACACAATTCAAACCCCCCCTTTCTTGTGTGTTTTGTCACGATCATGTATTCCTTCGTGTGACTCCAACTACTGGATTCGGGAGGGCGATTAAATCCAAGATGATGACGCCGAAGTTTATTGGGCCATATCAAATCATCGAGAGGGTTGGACCAATGGCTTATCATATTTCTTTGCCACCTTTCTTGTCCAGGATTCACAATGTTTTGCATGTGTCCCAGTTGCGGAAATACATTCCAGATCTGCCGCATGTTATCACCCATAATGATATCCAGCTGAGGGAGAACTTGACCTTCGAGGTTCCACCGATGCAGATCGCTAATCGGAGAGTTAAACAGTTAAAGAACAAGGAGATTCCATTGGTGAAGGTGATTTGGAACCAGACCATGGGAGACGCCACGTGGAGTTGAAGGAAAAGATGAGGGAGCAATACCCTGATATGTTCCTTGATCCTTAGTTTCGAGGACGAAACTTGTTTTAGGGGGGTAGGATTTTAAGACCCTCTATTTTGTAAATTTGCACCTTAGTCCCTGAACTCCTTGTAATTGCATTTTAGTCACTGGAGTTTGTAATACTCATGATTTAGTCCTTGTTAGACATGTTGGGTTTGAAATGAATTCTTGTTGCATTGTTTACTCGAGTTTGATGATGAGAATGAAATTAGATTCTAATGGATTTGATTGATACTTGATTGTAAGAATATTTTTGCTTGAGTTATAGCAAGATTAGATTTGGCTTAGTGGTTGAGACTAAAGTATTTCGTTTACGTTGCGAGGGTTCGAATTTTGGTTAAATGCTGATTTTTATTTCTGCTTCCTATTTCTCATTATGTTCGAAAAACAAGAGGGAATGAAGAAGGGAATATTCTTTTGTTCTTAGGAGATACTTTTCTGAATTTAATTTCCAATAGATAAATAATTAAGTTGAGTAACAAGAAATAATTTAACCAAAAATGAGACCAGATTCATTCTGTTAAGTGTTGGAGCTTTTGAAAGAAGAAAAGTTGTTGATTTCCCCCTATTCTCACTAGGTTGGACGTCTGCACCATGCTGGTCAGCAGCCCAGTCTTCCATTTTCCCTTTTTGTTTCTGCTTAATTAAATTAAAAACAGAATCTTTTGCTAAGATAATTTGATGTCACATTGATGTTGCTGGAAAATAGGAGAAAGAAGAGCTAATAACTCCCCACTTAGTGAGTGGGTCGACCAGCTATTATAGAGGGAAGGAGAAACTGAATTCATTCCATCTTACTCACTCAAACACGTTAAACACTTCTGAGAGAAACCAGTCCAAGTGCAGAAAAACCGCTCCTTGTAGCTGTTGTACTTTTTATTTTGAGAGAGAGCCAAACCATTCATTTCATTCCTGTGTTGTGCTGCTCGAGTTCTTCATTTTCCTCTCCTTGTTGTTGTGCCTGAATATTCTCTATTGGTAGAACAAAGACGTTATCTTCTCCTCTTTTCAAAATTCACGGTGAGCAATTCTTTTCTAAGTTTCTTAAGAATTCATGGTTGTTGGACGATGCCTATGAACTACTCTAATTTTCTCCTTGTTGTTCTTGGTTCTCTGCTCCTCTATGTCTTACTCACCCGTCGATTTCTCCACTCGATTTCCACTCTTGCAACCCATTCTTGCACACAGCGGAAGCTATCTTACCTTGTACCGCCGTTCGCGTGAACGGGACCTGCCGCACTAGCTATATCGCTAGGAAGACTTTCGATACAAGGAGCCGTTACCATGGTATCGCACAACCATCGGCTCTGATACCAGTTGTTGGGACAAGAACTCTGTGGTTAGCACAGAGTGACAATGGAGAAAACATGGAGGAGAGGACACAAAAATTTGTTCACGCAGTTTGGCCAACATGCCTACCTCTGCGGCTATAGGGCAGTTATAGCTCCTTTCTCATTCATGAATGGAAAGCTTTTGTTCACGCAGTTCGACCTTCGTCTACCTCTGCGGCTGGTACCAAGTACCATAGCATTTTAGGGTTACAAAGTTTACACTATTTATAGGGATTCTAATGACCCAGATATTACAATAAAATATCCCATTAAATCCTATCGTAACCCCCTCAACCAATCAAATTCTAGAAGCAGCGGATAAGGTGAAATCCTAATGCTCATTAGCTGTCTACCACTAGCCACGTGTCGTGACCAGACGCGGCCTAGCGGTTCCAGCCAGACGATCTCTTCATAGGACGATCTCCAAGGCAGATGATCTCCTAGGCAGACGATCTCCAGCTGAAATGAGCCAAACTCAACAATCTCCACCTTGGCGAATTTCAACTCATGATCCCCAGTGCCCGTGCGCTAAGATTGAGCCAAATTCCCAACAATCTCCACCTTGGTGAAATCTCGAGCCCTTGTGAGATGAGCCAAAACTCAACAAATAGTTTATTGAACATCATCTATATGTTGTTTATAGGTGGAGGAAAAATCTTATGCGACCAAGTCGGAGGTAAGGGTAACTTCTTCTAGGAATTGATTTTCGTTTGTGATTGTCATTTTGCTGTTGAGAATTCTGTTTTCGTTTTGCCATGAATATTGTGATGACTTGTCAATTGATGCTACACATGTATTTTGGAATTATCTTATTGTTTGGAAATGAGTAAATTGAAATGAGTTATGATATGACATGTCGAGGCGTTTTAAGAGAGGAATTTGACTAAATTTTGCATATGTTACTATGACTGAAAAATGTGTGAACTGTTGGTTCATGAGGATGTGCTTATGTTGTGTCATAGAATATGCATTAATATTTAGGATGTTTAGGTTGATGTGACGGCACTTTGTCCCGTAAGATCAACCGAGGGCAATGTGGTGGATCTTTGTCCCACGTGATTGTCCTGCCCTTGTTCTGGGAAAACCTTGGCCATAGCTTTGCATATAGTTATTATCGGAATAACTTGCATATTTTGGAAAACTAAATGAAATAATTTTGAGACTTGAAACCTATGTAATTAATTCTGTGAAATTACTGCTGTTGGATTTTTGCTTCAAAATGGCTATTGTTTGGAAAATTTCTGCTGTTTAGAATTCTACTATAGTCTGTTAATTGTTGCTGCTATATTTACTGTTTTTTGTAGCTGTTTTGCTGTTTTGTAATTATGCTGTTGTTGTTTCTATTTTCTTAAATAATCACATAGTGATAATTATTATTATTGATATTTTTGAAGTTAACCATTTATATTTGTTTGTGTGTTTGATTGGGCGCTTAACGCCACAGATGAGCAGCACGAGGATTAGATTGAAGATTAAAGTTTGGAAGTGGAAGACGAAGAGAAGATGTTGAAGAAGCATGAGTTAATTTACTATTTTTATTTTAGCAATGGTTTAGGGAAAATTATGTTGCAGCTTATTACTTATTTTTGCTGCTCACGTTAAATCATATTATTATAGGATAATAATTATTGATTAAATACTCTTGAGAGACTATTAAATTTGAAAAATATTGAGTGGTCTTTTTGAGAGGTTTATTAAACTTATATTTCTGCGAATTTACAATGTGACCCCTGACCGGAAATTGAGGCGTTACACAAGTGGTAGGGAGGTAAACCAGGTCATCGCCGACTTCTTGAACGTCGACGGTAGCATCTTTCACTCCACTGCGTTTGTGACTCCTGCGATGACAATCCTAGTGTTGAAGTACACAAAGTGGTCTCGCAGATATGACTCTAGAATAAGGCTCCAAAACCAGCGTTTTCAAGTGTTTCGGGATGACCGTGTTAGCGATGTCCGTTGCAAACTGCTGGAAGTTGGCGATGTTCGCCACCTCCCGCCAATCTGCATGCTGCTGATCAATTCTTTCCTGAGTCATCTGCTAGATTCGAGCTTCCAGTTTCTCATTGGTGCGTTGTAAACCATCCAATCTGTCTAGAATTGCATGCATCTAAGGGTTTGGGACATTCCCTGCCATAGTGTTCGCCGCCGTTGCCGACCACGCCATGTAGGCCAGGATCGCCATAGACTTAAGGCCTAGGTCAATTTTACCGGAGCCCCACGGTGGGTGCCAATGTTCTCATATGGGAACTAGGTGGTGGCTAGAGCCTTAGATCTACAGTTCCAAGGATCTTGGGGTCCTCGAATCTAGGATTCCTATCATCGTGTATATGAGATATTTTGTAAGAAGTGAGAACATGCTTTGAATAGATAAGGTACTTGCCTTTTATAGTGGGTCAAGCACCCTAAAACCCTAAATTTATTACAGTTGATCCTTTCGATACCCCTTATTGGGATTTGTGCCCTCTAGTCAGTCCAAGCCCTTAGAAGGGGTGGCGACTCGCCTAAGTCATGTGCCCTTGTTTGCTGGGGAGGCTGACCTTAATTAGGGCGTGTCGCCCCATGCCAGTCCATTTATGGAACTTCGACTTTGAAGTGTCATATAGTTGTCTGTAAAGAGATACCAAAGTTTCATGAAACTGATGTTGGTAAACTAATGCTTGACAATGGAGCAAAATTGAGAGCTAGAAAAGTGGATCATATTTTGTGTGTGATATGCTAGCCACGTCTATCATAGAGCATGACCTTTCTTTCTCTTTTGCGGTATATAGGAGGATTAGGTAGTTATTGAAATATTTGAATTTTAAGACCTCATTTTTCTAATATTTATGATTAGGTCCTTGAACTATTTTATACTTTGCAGTCTGGCCTTGTTGATCCCTCTTTTAGTTTTGTTGACTTAAATTATTTTGGATTGGGTTTTTGTCAAAGTTTGAGTATCTTCTAATAACATCGTCTAGTAAGTACCAACTAATAATATCGTTTACAACATGGGAGAGTATCGTTCAGCAAGTGAGAGTATCGTTCAACACGAGGAAGTATTGTTCAACATGAGGAAGTATCATCCACAGCATGTGGGAGTACTGTCCACAACATGTAAAGTATCGTCGGCAGCAGTTGTGATAGTATCGTCTGGGAAGTATCGTTTACAGCATGTGAGGATACCATTTACAGGATGGGAGAGTACCGTCCACAGTTGGTGGGAGCATCGTTTGCTACGTATTGTCTCTAACCCCAAACGTGAACGTTGAATGCTCTGTTTTACCTCATCGTTGGAAACGTCCCAGAATGAGAAAACTATCGTCTCTCTTTCCCTTTTCTTTCGTTTTGTTTATCCCTCTTATCTCGTACGGATTCTATTTTGGATAAGATAAGGAAAAAAAGTTGAAAAGAAAATATCTCTTAGAGCATATCTCGGCATGCTCTGTTCTTAACATAAATCTGTTTCTGTTTTAGGTTAAATTCGAATTATTAAGATGTAGATTTGGTTGTTAAGTTGTTGTTCTCCTATTATCTAGTGCAATTACTATTTTCTGTTTTAGAACAAAATCTAATAAGAGTTGTTTTATGTCTAAACAATTAAGATAGAGATATTGGTTAAAAGATAGAGAAGAAAAACTGAAACAACCTCTTATCTAATAAGTGAAAATTTGACCAGCATATAGAGAGGGTTAGGGATGAGTTCTATTTCATCTAGCAAGCAACAAATCATATTCATCCATAGTGCAGTTCCTCTCCTCCTTCTCCCTACTGCTGCTGTTCGAACCACTTCTCTCTTCCTTGAGACAGAACCTTTTCTTTCCCTTCCTTTTCAAGAGTACAAGGAGAATTCTGGTAGGCGGTGGTGTCCTTCTCCGGTTCTGAATTCATGTTGATGTTAGGGTTCTTAACCTTGGCTTGAAACAATCCTAATTCTACTGTTTTCTTAAAAATTCCCTTTTAGGAAAATCCGTTTCCGGTTTCGTTTGGGGTTGGTTTTCAATCTTTAAATGGTTGATTAATTGTTGTTTATGTATCCATGCAAGGTTGCGGACAAGGCATATGGGATTCTACGTTCGACTGTAAGGGTAACTCCGTCTTAGAGTGTCTCGAGTCATGCATGTTTATATTGATTTGCTTGTGGTTTTTTGTTGCTTGCTCTGGAAGTTGAAATTGAATTTTCTTTTGGATCTTTGAATATTATTTGTTGATTGTGGACTGTTTGGATTATGTTACTAGGGTTGAAACCTATCGTCTGATTATAACTATAACATGTTGATTTGTTGATTTTTGAACTGATTTGAATCATACCTACTTATGCTAACATACCATGACTCTTTTGGGATTGATATGGAATTGTTGGCTCACTCGATTATTGTTGTTCTTGTCATGGCATATGCATTTTGTAGGAGTTGAAAGGTTGATGTGATGGATCGTTGTCCCATGTGATCTTCCTTGGGTGATGTGATGGATCGTTGTTCTATATGATCTACCCTTAGGGCGGTGTGATGGATTTTTGTCCCATGTGACCGTCCTGCCTTAATTGGCGAATTTCTTGCCATAGTTGAGCATATAGTTGTGTTCGCAGGACTAACAAGCATAATACTTCCTTGTTGTAATGCTTATGACTTTTATTTGATTATTGACTACTATTGTTGTTTTTGTACCGTATATGACTCGTATCTAATGCTATGCAATTGTTGTATATTGTTCTCTTACTTGTTTTGTTTGAGGAGTTAACCTTTCTGCTTGTTTTGTTTGTTGTTTGTGCGTTTAACGCCATAGACTACAGAAGGACAATTGACATGACGATTCAATTCTGTTGCAAGCTTAGGAAGACGTTGGAATAACTTGAAGACTTGGAAGATTGGACGACGAAGACTTGAAGATTTTATTTCCGCTATTTTCGTACCTTAAGTTTTTGGGCACGTTGTTTGTGCAAACTTAAGTATTATTTTCTTGTTCATACGCTGTTTATATTTAATATAATTATCAGTATTATTATATCATATTATTTGAGTTGACGGTTCTGTTTTAAAAATTGAGTTGTTGAGAGAGGTTTTTAAGAAAGTTTATGTTAAATCACTAAGCGGCCCCTAACCCAAAATTGGGATGTTATATTTGTGGTATCAGAGCTATGGTTAAGATAACTAGAGCTTTTGGGTAGATTTGTTTGTTATGATGTTTGAACTCTGAAATCGATTGGCGGGGTGTCAATCGAAAGAAGAGTAGCAATGTTTGACTATTTGATTTGTTTGTTTATTAGAAGGATGTTCCATGAGTGAATAACATAACAGGATATAGTTAATTAGAAGATAATAATATGATTTGATCTTTAGGAAGAATATGTGTGTGTGTGTGTGATATTAAAGAAATATTTTATACGTAACAATATATATGTTTTTTAATAAATGATTATTTTATTATTAAAGGAAAAAGAAAAAAATAATATATATATATATATGAAACGGCAGAGACGTATTTTTTATATATTTTTATTTTGTTAGATTTTGGTTGTGATCATAATTTTGACACAAATTGCATTTTATCTTATCACGAAATTAAGGATATTTGATTTGAAAATTATGATGAGCATCTTACCTATTTTATGTGATATATTAATAGCTGTTTTTGTTGTTTTAATTAATTATATCATCAAGCTTTGTTTTGGTAAGTTTTAGATTATATAAGATATGTTCTAGATATGTGATAGTGAAATGGTTTAAGATAAAAACAGAATATCTTCTCCTAATTTGATGAGTAGGGTTTGGATTTCTTTGAGTATAACAAGAGGCCTTAGGTAGTGTGTTTTCTTTGACCTTTAGTTTTGAGGGCGAAACTCTTTTTAAGGGGTAGTATTGTAAGACCCTCGTTTTTCTAATATTTATGATTAGGTCCTTGAACTATTTTATACTCTGCAGTTTGGTCCTTGTTGACCATATTTTTGTTTCGTTGACTTTAATTATTTTGGATTGGGATTTTATCAAAGTTTGAGTATCGTCTGATAACATCGTCTAGTAAGTACCGTCTAACAGTATCGTTTACAACTTGGGAGAGTATCATTTAGCAAGTGAGAGTATCATTCAGCAAGAGGAAGTATCGTTCAGCATGAGGAAGTATCGTCCACAGCATGTGGGAGTATAACCACAGCATGGGAAGTATCGTCTGCAGCAGGGGTGATAGTATCGTCTTGGAAATATTGTTTACAGCATATGAGGATACCGTTTACAGGATGGGAGAGAATCACTAAGAGAGTACCGTCCACAGTTGGTTGGAGCATCTTTTGCTACGTACTGTCTCTAACCGAAAACGTGAACGTTAAATGCTCTGTTTTACCTCATCGTTGGAAACTTTCCATAATGAGAAAACGATCTTCTCTCTATCCCTTTTCTTTCGTTCTGTTTATCCCTCTTATCTCGTATAGATTCTGTTTTGGTTAAGATAAGGAAAAAAATTGAAAAGAAAATATCTCTTAGAGCATATCTCGGCATGCTTTGTTCTTAACAGAAATTTGTTTCTGTTATAGGTTAATTCAAATTATTAGGATGTAGATTTGGTTGTTAAGTTGTTGTTCTCCTATTATCTAGTGACGTTTCTATTTTCTATTTTAGAACAATATCTAATAAGAGTTGTTATATCTCTAAACAATTAAGATAGAGATATTGGATAAAAGATAAAGAAGAAAAACTTAAACAACCTCTTATGTAATAAGTGAAAATTCGACCAGCATATAGAGAGGGTTAGGGTTGAGTTCTTTTTCATCTAGCAAGCAACAAATCATAGTCATTCACAGTGCAGTTCCTCTCCTCCTTCTCCCTGCTGCTGCTGTTCGAACCTCTTCTCTCTTCCATGAGACAGAACCTTTTCTTTCCCTTCCTTTTCAAGAGTACAAGGCGAGTGAATTCTGGTAGGCGGTGGTGTCCTTCTTCGGTTCTGAATTCATGTTGATGTTAGGGTTCTTAACCTTGGTTTGAAACAATCATAATTTATGTTTTCATCCCTTTCATTCCTTTCCAAGGGTTTTTACCACAGAGATTTTCCTTCCTCCGTCGTTAGACGATCCCTTCTCGAGTTGTGAACCTGCAAGTGCTATTTTCGTTTCTCCTTGATCGAGGAAGACGACAAGGTTGGTTTTCCTTACGTTCTAATCACTCATCGAAATTTCTGGGTCGAGTTACAGAGGGACCACGCCTATGCATAGGTTCCCTGCGCACATGCTCAGGGCCTCTGTGAAATTTTGTTGTTTTCTTAAAAATTTCATTTTAGGCCAATCGGTTTCAAGTTTCTTTTGGGGTTGGGTTTCAATCTTTAAATGGTTGACTAATTGTTGTTTATGTATCCTTGCAAGGTTGGAGATAAGGCATATGCGATTCTACGTTCGGCTATAAGGGTAACTCGGTCTTAGAGTGTCTTGAGTCGTGCATTTTTTATTGATTTGCTTGTGGTTGATTTTTTGTTGCTTTCCCTGGAAGTTGTAATTGAATTTTCCTCTGGATCTTTGAATATTATTTGTTGATAGTGGATTGTTTGGATTATGTTACTGGGGCTAATACCTATCGTCTGATTATAACTATAGCATGTTGGTTTGTTGGTTTTGAACTGATTTGAATCATACCTACTTATGCTAGCATACCATGACTCTTTTGGGATTGATATTGAACTGTTGGTTCACTCGGTTATTGTTGTTCTTGTCATGGCATATGCATTTTGTAGGAGTTTAAAGGTTGATGTGATGGATTGTTGTCCCATGTGATCTTCCTAGGGTGATGTGATGGATCGCTGTCCCATGTGATCTACCCTTAGGGCGGTGTGATGGATTTTTGTCCCATGTGACCGTCCTACCTTAATTGGCGAATTTTTGGCCATAGTTGAGCATATAGATGCATTCGCAAGACTAACAGGCATAATACTTCCTTATTGTACTGCTTATGACTTTTATTTGATTGTTGACTACTATTGTTGTTTTTGTACAATCTATGACTCGTATCTAATTATTGTATGCTGGTGTAACTATTGTATTGTCTATAAGTCTATGTAATTGTTGTATATTGTTCTCTTACTTGTTTTGTTTGAGGAGTTAACCCTTTCTGCTTGTTTTGTTTGTTGTTTAGGCGCTTAACGCCATAGACTATCAGAAGGACGATTCACGTGACGAATGAATTTTGTTGCAAGCTTAGGAAGACGTTTGAATAACTTAAAGACTTGGAAGATTAGATGACGAAGACTTGATGATTTTATTTCCGCTGTTTTCGTACATTAAGTTTTTGGGCACATTTTTTGTGCAAACTTAAGTATTATTTTCTTGTTCATACGCTGTTTATATTTAATATAATTATGGGTATTATTATATCATATTATTTGAGTAGATGGTTCTGTTTTAAAAAATTAGTTGTTGAGAGAGGTTTTTATGAAAGTTTTCCGTTAAATTACTATGTGACCCCTGACCAAAAACTGGGTTGTTACTTGAATCCTGAAGCAAAGATACCCTCCAAACATGCTTCCACGATATATGTGGTTAACTTGTATAAGGGAGAAAAAAAAAGTTGAAAGATGTGTTGTCCAAAGTTCCGAGTAGAATATGTTTTACTTCTGATGTGTTGACCGCTTGTACTGCTGAAGGTTATATTTCATTGAAAGCTCATTATGTTGATGAAAATTGGAAGCTTAACCATAAAATCCTAAATTTTCATCATTTCCCTCCACCACATTCTTGGGTAGAGTTAGCTATGGTTGCGTATGGTTTCTTGGTGGATTGGGGAATTGAGGGGAAATTTTAATAATTGACTTTGGATAATGCAGCTGCTAATCACAACATGCAAAATTCATTGATCCAGAAGTTTTTGAACAATAATGGTAAGTTATGTGGTGGTGAATATTTTCATGTTCATTGTTGTGCACATGTACTAAATCTTATAGTTCAAGATGGTTTGAAATGGGCTACTAATGCTTTATCCAAGATTAGAGAAAGCATCAAGTATGTTAGGGCAACAGAGGGAAGAAAGATTGCTTTTAGTGCTTATGTCTATAAACATGGTATTGATAAGGATTCAAAGGTTGGTTTGCATTTGGATGTCATTACTAGGTGGAACTCCACCTACTTGATGCTTAAAACTGTAATTGCACATTGGCATGCATTTAAGGATCTTGCTTAAGATGATACAAACTACAAGTCTCTCCCTACTGATGAAGAATGGAAAATGGGAGAAAAAATTTGTGCAATTTTGCTTCCTTTCTATGAGATCACAAATTTGATTTCCGGATCCACTTATCCAACATCTAATATGTATTTCATGCAAGTGTGGACTATTCAATGTTTGTTGGTTGAGTATAAGGCTAATGAGAATGGGGTGATTAGGAGAATGGTAAAAGAAATGCAAGAAAATTTTGATAAGTATTGGTGTGATTATAATGTTGTTCTTTCAATTGGCACAATTCTTGATCCTTGCTTTAAGTTTCAATTTTTTGACTTTTATTATTCTAATATTGGACTTGACCATAGTGCTAACAATGCTAAGGTGAATATTTTGAAGCATAAGTTTAATACTCTATATAATGAGTATGCAAAAATATCTTCTATTGGTCAAACTAGCAATGTTGGTTATGGTGGGACTTAGTCCACACAACCTAGCAGTAACATTGCAAATGCTCCTGCTCCCCACCTAGTGACGGCATTGCAAACAATGTTTTGAACGTAAATATTTGGTTATTTCTTTTATTTACTTTTATTTATTTTAATTTTTAATTAATTTTACATTCCTTAATTCTTGTGACTTGGTTATTATGTAGAGGTTTATTACATATGAGAATCAACAAGTATCACAAGTGGGGAAGTTCAAATTGGATTCATATTTGGAGGATCCAAGACTTTCTTCTCAATATCATCCAAATCTTGATCTTTTGCAATATAGGAAGGAGAATAGAATTAGGTTTCCAATTATTTCCTTGATGGCTTCTGACATATTGAGCATTCAAGTTACAACTGTTGCATCAGAATCCTCTTTTAGTATTGTCTCTCGTTTTCTTAACAAATATCGAAGTTGTGTTCTTCCCAAGAATGTGCAAGCGTTGATTTGTACAAGAAATTGGTTGTTAGGATTTGGTGTTGAAGATAATTGTTGCGTTTTTTCAAGTATGTTTAGTTTAGAAAATCATAGGCAAGAAGTATTTTTTACCTTTTCAAATATCTTATGACTAATTTTTACCTTTTAAATATCTTATGACTTATGTAACAATTTCTAACTTTTGATTTTGAGTTATAAGAGTAGGAGAGAAAGAAGAAGAGGAACATGGGGAGCACAATCCATAAGTGGAGCCACCTACAACCATGGGAGAGTCAAGTGCTATATGAAGTATGAAGAATGAAGATTCATGCGTGTTTGCATTTGTTAAGGACATTTGATCATTTTGATGTTTGATTGGGATTTGCAAGACTTGTATGATTTGATTTAAGGATATCTTATTTTGTGTTTGAACAATTTCATATTCACCTTGACACTTTCTAGTTTCTATAAACTTAAGAATTCAGTATATGGACTTATGGATGTTGCATTTTGGAGTTTGATTATGTAATTTGGAATTTGATGTTTTTAGATATTTTTAGAGTTAATTTGCTAGAATTTGTATGATTATGTAATTTTTAAGGTTTTGTTAGGTATTTTTAGAGTTAATTTGGTTGTTTTTATTTTAAAAAAAAAATTAATATCACTAGCCCGCAGGCCAAACCGCGTATTAGGTGTTATGAAAACCTCAAAAATCAATTTCTGATTTCCAAAACTAGAACGGAGAACGTCAACGAGAGCGGAAAAGGACGTCGACGAGAGCGGTAAGGGTAGAAAGTGGAAAACAGAGATCGTAGACAAGAGCCACAAGGGCGGCGCGGGTGGTTTGAGAGTCGCTTGCGAGAAGAGAAGGGAAGACGAAGAACATGGAGGAGAGGAGAGCTGATGCTGCAGGAGGAAGCAACAGTTCGAGTGTTCTTCAAATGTTATCGTGTGCGAGAAGGGAAGAGGAAGAAGTAGATCACGCTCGTGTGAGGGCTAGTTAATAATTATTTGGAATCTTTTAATTAGAATAAATATGAGGGTTCATTCTAATCTAATGGTCAGTAATAAATGCTCTCATTTCTCACAATTAGACATTGCTCTCACTTGATATACGTGCTATAACGAATTTAATTTATTGGTTAAAAGTTCTAATTTGGTTGGCCGCATCTGTTTCTAAAGTCTCATTATTTCTGTTCGAAGTGTCAAGTATGTTTTCTAAATAGGCTGCTGCAATTTCGTGTATTCAACCTACAACACCGTTTTCAAACTCTCACATTGAAAAGAAACCAATTATTCCTCTACAAAAAGCAGCTTTTGATGTTTTTATAATTGTCGTCAACGCCGTTGAAAACCTGCAATGACACATCTCATTTTCCTTCATATGGAACAAAAATTCAACACACCCTACTTCCATTATTATCAACTACCTGCTTATATAATTAGACATGATCCCTCAGAAAGTAGTGATAGTTTAGAATTGGTTAATGTTGTCATATTTGGAAGTGAGAGAAAGCAGTAGCTTTGGCCATGTGGTGTTATGGAAGATGTGGTTTAAACTCAGGTTTGATGATATTTCTTGTAGCAGTTCTTGTAATCTTGGTGGGATTGGTTTCAAGAGGTGAGTGCATTAGAGACTTCAAAAGCTTATTTGGAAGCCAGTTACCAAAAGGGCCAGTGCCACCATCTGGGCCTTCCCTGTGCCACAATAAGCTCAATCCTTACAAGGATCAAAAAGTTTCATTCCCAGATGATTACTATATTATTTGTCCATAGAATTTCCAAGGATGAGAAATATATATACGTAGGACAGTTTAGTTGTCATTCTTTTCCTCGGGTGTATCCACAGATTTTGTTGCTATGTATAAGAGCATAAAATCAACTTCAGCATGTGTAATTTGAGTTGCAATAATTTTTTTTCTTTGTTCATTGATTATTGCTATGGTTGGGTACTCAGTGACACTGGTGTCATCCAACTTTAGTACTTATTTCAAATTAAAATGTAAATGAAACTCTATGATTAGGAGAAGTATTGACTATTGATGAAATGGTGAATAAAGGAATCGCATGATTAGTGTAAAGGATAAAGTTTTATTGATGCGCTATGATGCATTCGCACTCCTATCATTTTTCACTTTATTTATACCTCACTTTCTAACTTTCTCTCCCTCTCAATCATATCACTCGTGACATCTTTCACTTTCCCTCTATTTTCCTCATGTATATCTCAAGTGGTAAGAGTTGGGGGACATATGAGTTGGGGAGGGGAAGGTCCAAGGTCTAATCCCTGCAAGAGAAATTTGGCTAGTAAAAAAAAAAAAAACCTTAAAGTGGAGTGTCAGCAAATTTTTTCCTTTGTTGACACTCCACTTAGAGAGTAAATGGAGTGGAGAGAAGAGACATATAGGAAGAACGGGGGAGAAAGTAAAATTGTGATGGGTGATTTGATTGAAAGAAAAGAGAGAAATAGATAGAAAGTGAAGTGGAAATGTGAATGAATCAAAGTTCTGAGCACATAATGTTTTGTTAAAACCTAATTTTAAGTGGAAAAGAAAAAAAAAATTGGACCACAAGCAACTGTAAAACATCCGAATTAGCTCGCCTTCGTTGTCCCTATATTTAGGACAATCTGAAAGTCTCCTGAAATCGCTATCAAGCCTCATAGAGTGAATCTTGCTCCAACTGAGCAAAGTTCATGATATCTTTTTGTAGCTTGCTGGACTTGCATGGAAGGTAGGAAGTACTTTGTCATGAATTTCTTGGCACACTCCTCCCACGTAGAAATGCATCCTTTATGCAGGGAGGTCAGCCAATCAGACGCCCTATCTGTTTGAGAGAATTTGAATAACCCTAAACAACTAGTGTCGGTAAGCACGTTGTTGTACTTCATCGTATCTATTATCCCAAGGAACTTCTTCTGGTGGACCAACAAATTTTGGCCTGAGAGACCACTGAATTCCCCAGAGTTCTAGACATTTGAGATGAGCGCGATTTCAACTCAAAGTTTGCAGCAATAACTGGAGGACGACCTATGTTCTCTGTCACTCCAATGGTGGGAGGGAAGAACTCTTGTTATGTCTCCTCTGGTGGTTGTTCTTCCATCTGTAGATTTTTTCTTCACTCCCTTGCTAATCCACGAGTTGCCCACAATTTCACTGTCAAACTGCAAAACAAACTCACAAGAACAGATTAGCCTGCACGTGAGCCACACCAGATAGAAAAAAACAAAAACATAAATAACTGAAAGAAAATACATAAAAAATGAAATTAAAAGGAACAAGGAAAAAATTCTTCAAAGAAGCACGACCATGTTCAAAGATTGCACGCCCATGCTAATTGAATTTTCTGAAGAGAACGACCGTGGTGAAAGGGGCACGGTTGTGCTAGCCTACAAACATAGAAGAAACACAAAAGCAGCAAAAACCTAGATCGATGAACCTAATGAGTGGATTAGGCCAGGTGCCCCTTAAATAGTGAATGAATGAGGGCTTCAATCAAAGCCTGGGTGCACCAATACGCACTATCGTGCCCTCTAGTAGGCACGATTCTACTTCCCAAAAACTGATAGTAATAAAACACACAAGAAAGGGGGGTTTGAATTGTGTGTGTGATTTTTAAAATTCTGTTCAGTTATAAACAATTATTAGTTTCAAATATTATTAAGAGTAAGTGCAGCGGAAAATAACTTAATACTGAAAAGTAAAGCACGCAGAGTATTTATCCTGGTTCACCTCCTTAATCGACAGGGCTACGTCCAGTCCTTGGCTTTACCAAGATTTTCCACTATTTTCACAAAATAGTACAAGTATTCTACAGGACTTCTCCTAGTATTCGAAGGACTTCTCCTTTAGAAGTTTTAAACAGGACTTCTCCTAATTTAGTATTCAATAGGATTGCACCCAGTTCTTTAAGCAAAGAAGGTTTGTGTTTCTACAATATCTCTTCAACAAGAGTGAATAGAAAGATGAAGTAAAATATACAGAGAGGATAAGAAAATTGGTTCTCTGTTTGGGTTGTGTGAATAAGAATAGGAGTTACACTCTATAAATTTTTCACACTGGAAGACGACTTAACTCAGGTAAAGGATTGCTTTGAGTTTTTGAGTTGTGGCAATAAAATAGATTGCAATTGATGAACTTATAAAGATTTGAATGCTTTGATCGTTTGGAAGTCACCAATTGAATCTGGATACCAAGTCCTCTATTTATATCTTCAGTAGGATGTGCGTCGTGAGCTTGATGAAGATTTGAAAATAATTCGGTTTGAATTTCTGCTTCCTTGTGAGTAACTGATACTTCTGCATCTTTGTATCAGCATTAAATGTTAATTTCTTTTGTTGACATCGTCTGGCTCTTCAATGCTTTCAGCCTTGAGTTCTCGTTTGGGCATTAAATGCCCGTGCATTCCAGCTAAGAGAGCATTTAATGTTCTGAAGAGAGGATTTGACTTTGGTCGTTGAGGAGATCTGATGTTCAGGAAATTACGTCGTTGACTCTGAAAAGACTACTTGATTTAAGGAATGTCAGGGCTTTTGCAGGAACGAGGAATAAAGTATTAATTATGTCTCTTTCTTCATTCTGCAACCAACAGTGCTTCATTTAATGCTTTGACGAGGTAAATAAACTTTATTGCTTGAAGCATTTTGATGAACGAACTCTTCTGCACTTTCAGGAAAACTAACTCTTCATTAGCTTTGGAAAACGAACTCTTTCGCTAGTTGCCAAATGTACTCCTACGCCGGACGTACACCTTTGGCAGACGCACTCAAATGGCAAATTATGTCTTCAATAAGTTGTCAGACATACTCCTTTTCTTTGCTTTTCTTTGAAGAATTGCTTTTGATAATGCCATGTACGTATGTATGCAGTTTTTCTTCAAGTAGATAGATGTTCCTGAGTATGAAATATTCAAAGTATTAGAACATTTTTATCTAACGATATTAAACCTTCAGTAAAATTGTTAATTATCAAAATATAATGATTTATGAAATCGTTTGAATCTAACTATCTCCCCCTTTTTGATAATGACAATTTTATTTGAGAAAAAGGTTTAATATGTATTCTTTGAAAAAAAAATATAGATAAGAGAAAGTGTGTGATTTTCAAGGTAAGATTAGTATTGTAAAAATTGTGTTGTTTTTCTTAAGAGAATTTCTTATCTAGAAAAACATGAGCGATCTTGAATATACTTGTAGACGAGGACATTTTTATAACTTAGCATAATTTTTAGAAGACGAGGACGTTTTACTATTTAGCATTATTTTTAACTCCCCCTGAGTAAAGTAATTTACTAAGTTTTCGTTTCATTGCTCCCGCTAGGCATGATATATATGTACCTAAGTAAACTTATCTATATTAGGATCAAATTTTGCTAACCTTGCTCCCCCTAAGGTAGTACTTCTCCTATTTTGTAGGACCTTTTTCTCTATATTTTCTCCCCCTTTGGCATTATCAAACGTAGACAATTAAGGCAGGAAAAATAGACAGTTAAGCAAATATGAACTGAATTTCAACGAGTATATAAATAATCAAAGATTCAACAGTGTAATATGTTCAACAAAAATATAAAAAGATAGAGTTTAGGGTTTGAAGGTGTTCTTCATTTGGGTGAAGAAGTTGGCGAGCAAATCCTGCATCATTTCAAATCGATAGTCCATGTTGTCCTACATATCTTTGCGCAATTGCTCAGTTTTGTGATCATTAGCTGCTTGCATGGCTTCGATTTTCTTCTCCAAGAAAGCAATCCTATCATTACTTTTTGTCTGCACAGAAGTGATGGCTTTGGCGTCATCTCCTGCTGCTTCTTTTTCAACATGTTCTTCAGCTTGCTGAGTTTGTGCATCGTCTTTAGGCAAGGCAACCGAAATGAGTTGAGCAGACGAAATTACTTCAGCAGTAGTGTCATCTTTAGGTACAGTAATGGATATGGGCTCTAGAGAGTGAACTTGCTCAGTAGCAGCCTTCACAGAAATTTTTGGAATGTGAAATGGAGCTTGACGAGCCACCGTTGGGATCAAAGGAAATGGATGATAAGATTCCAGAATAAGACCAGGATTCCTCTGTGACCTTGGCAAATATAGAATTAATACAAGCGTCCAGTTTCCAAACTTCAGGACCAGAGGATCAGCGCTGCCAACAAGGAAGAATGGAATGTCTGTCACATGTGTAGGTGCAGTAACAGTGATCTTCCAGTTGAAATGGAACATGTCATCCCTGTTTCTGATGATGATAGTAAGCTTGAGATCCGCACATCCAGGGGGTGCCCATAGTCCTGCAAGGAAACAAAAATTGAACCCAAGGAGTTCAGCAGACAAACCCTGAAAAAGATGGTCATTCTGCAAAGAAACTGGCCGCTTCCGTTTGCTGATTTGAGAAGGCAGAGAGGATCGTGGCCTTCAGGTGATATGTGGCATGAAATGAATCACACTCTTGGAAGAGTTGTATTGGCGTGCAGAGGCATCAGTGGAATGTTGCTTTTGAGGAGTTGGTTTGGCCATCTTTGTTGGTGGTTGAGATGAATGAGTAAGTGGCGGTGGCACTTGAAAGGTGAGAGGAATGGAAGATGAAGGCTTGTGGAGCTTGTCAGCAAGATCTGCTAGACAAGGCTCTTCTGGATCCGCACAGAAAGGTATATGATCTATACGGAGATCGTCTGTGACCTCTGGCAGACTTTGTCCTTTGGCTTGGTCTTGGACCAGACTTGATTCATCAGCCAGACTTGAACCTTTCTGATCAGCCATACTTGAACCTTTCTGACCAGCCAGACTTGAACCTTCCTCAACCTTGTGTACATTTTCTGCGGACTTGAACTGTTGTTCAGATTCTTGTGCATTTTCCCCAGGTTCTTGGACAAGTTCTCCAGCTTCTAGAACAGCGTCTTCAGTTGCTTGCACAACATCACCAACTTCTTTTACATGCACTACAGGTTCTTGTGGAACTCCTACAGTTTCTTGTATGACTTCTTGGATTTTGATGGGAGACGGAGTGTGAACAACAGTGGGTCGTGGTGGAGAGACCATTTGATCCTCCTCCTCAGAATCATCAAGAATTTCAATATAATGAATCACAGTGGGACACCGCGAATAACCGGTCCATGAACTTGTCAGGATCACCTTAAAGCAGTTGCTTGAAGTGTTGGACATGTGAAATGAGAGGGGTTCCCTAACTTTTTGCAGCTGGGGTGCAGTGATGCTTCCACTCTGGAGTCACCATGGGCAAGGGAGAGTTTTCTACAAGCTTTACTCTCACCCAGTGCCGGTTGTTGATGTTGCCTAGTACTGCTATTGTGGGCTCTTCAACAACTAGACCTAGGAGTGGCAAGTACGTACAACATTGGTTTGTGCCAAAGTCACCAAAATAATGTTGAAGGTTGTAGCCGCCAACAAGCCCCTATCTGGTACGGAGAACCATTTAGGTTCATATTGTTAGTATAGATAGCAACCTGAGAGGGGGGGTGAATCAGAGTTGCCCCGATTTTCGCGTAGTAGTACCAAACGACTTTCAGCGCAATTAGAGTTGTAACGTAAGAACGTTGTTGCAGCGGAATATTGTAATTGCTTGAAAGTAAAAGATGAAGGATGAAGGAAATGACACAGAGAGTTTTATCCTGGTTCACCTTCAATCCACCGAAGGCTACGTCCAGTCCCTCGAAGAAACCCCTTGAGGATTTTTCCACTATTGATAAAAATTACTTACAAGTTCCTTACCCAAGGACCCCAAGAATTCCTACCAATATCCTGTGAAAGTAAACCACTTTCAACAGCCCCTGAAAGCAAACCGCTTTCAGTTCCTGAAGGCAAACCACCCTCAGACCTTGAAGACTAACCCGCCTTCAATCGAACAACCCTTCACCGAATACCACGGTGAAGTTAGAATCCCTCAGAAAGATTACCACTTTCTGAAGAACCACTCCACTGAATTCCACAGTGAAGATTTCCCATGATCGAGTACTCTTAACGAATGCTTGCACCAAGGACCCTAAGATATCTTATCAATCTTCCTGAAGCAACCCACTTCTGATTGATCAAGTCTTCTTAACGAATGCTTGTGCCAAGGACCCCAAGAGAACCCATCATGCCTCAGAAAGCAAACCACTTTCTGATGACACCGCATTACCACGGTGGA
Source organism: Acmispon strigosus (assembly GCA_030819835.1). Lineage (NCBI taxonomy): Eukaryota > Viridiplantae > Streptophyta > Magnoliopsida > Fabales > Fabaceae > Acmispon > Acmispon strigosus. The sequence goes on from JAUAMA010000001.1 coordinate 7,157,262, forward strand.
CTTTGAATCAAACTTGATTCAAAGGGCCTTTTTACAACCACCGAAAACTACGGTGAAAGAATCAACATGATTCAAATGGAAAAAGAAGAAGATGCCTTTCCTATGGCTAAATTCAATCCCTTAGACAAGATGGATTGATCTTAGTTTGTATGCTCCAGGCCATTACAATGAAGGCTCTTCCATTCTGAGTTTCTCAAATGTTGAACATCATGAGTGTTCTTATGAAAATGAGAGAACCGAAACTCAGAATGATGACTTTTATGAATATGAAAGTTATGGACCAAGTCATTCATGTTTCTGAGTGTCTAAGGACTTTATATAGGCACTAGAGGTCGTCCATGAACCAACACAACCTTTCCCAATCGGTTTGAGACACAATGGTTCATGAAATAACACATCTGTCGACCTGGTAATCGATTACAATAGTTAGGGTAATCGATTACACCATGCCGTTGAAGTTTGAATTTGAATTTCAAACTTGGTAATAGATTACACACTTGTGGTAATCGATTACACACATCCTGTAATCGATTACACACATCTGTAATCGATTACAGACAGTCCAGAACTCAGTTTTTGACTGTTTAAAACCTAATTGAGTGTTCCTACCAAGTTTTCCTTGTGAGAACATATCGTACTCAATTAGTTGATCTTTCATGAGCCTTCTAATGCAATTAAACCTTAATAAAGCATAGCACACTAAGTTGATAAGACTTACTAAATGCAAGAACCCTTATGTTTGATCTTTGACGTTCCGAGCCGGTTCTTGAAGTCTTTCTCTTGTTGAAGTCTTCTTTTCTTTTCTGAAGTCTTCTTGAAGTGTTTCTTTTTGTTCCTTTCTTTCTTGAAGATTTCTTGAAGTCTTCTTTTTCTCTTCTGAGGTCTTTCTTCTTTTTGTGATGTGTTTGTCTTCATCAAAACCTCAGTCGAGTCCAAGGACGAGACTTGATTTACACATATGCTATTTCCCCAGGGGAAAGTTTCAGCGCCATCAGTACAACTTCAACTTCTTCATCTGAACTGAGGATTTGGGAGTGAAAGGGCCGGTTGTGAAGAAGTTCGTCAATGAGCTGGCGTCGAACTTCAGGCCAGTATTCTTCAAGTTTCCCCAGCCATTGGGCAATGCACCTGTAACCACAGTTGCCATCATCTTGGACATCGATGATGTCTGTGATGTAGTTGTGGAAGAGAGATGGCAGAAACTTCAAATAGAAGGCATGGGCATCTGAGAGAAGATCAGACGTGTTGTGAACTTCTTGTGCTTGTGTAGTTGGTTGTTGATTTGAAGTAGTAGGCTATGTAGATGGTTTTTGGGTTGAAGGAGTAGGTTGTGTGGATTCCTCAAGAATGGCAGCAAGTTTGGGCTGCTGCTTACTGGGTATGAACGCTGAAATAGGCAGTGCGTCTTCAGCTACATCAGATGAGGTAGTCGGTTGATCTTCTGTGGCCTTCGTCAAACAAGGACCTCTTACCAAACGGCGACGCTTCAGCTTCGGTGCAGACGGAATCACTTCCGTAGCCTCACCAGACGGAGACTCTGGCACACTCAGAGCCCTTTTGCCCTTGGTTTTCTTGCGACCTGCGCCTTTGAAGGAGACGAAGGAACGCCCTTGACCTTCTGCTGCTTGGCCCATTTGCTTAGGAGGTTTTCTGGCACGACAGATATGTCAATCTTAAGCCGCGTTCTTTGAACGTCACCAAACTTAATGGGAGTGGGATAGATGTAGGCTCGTGCTATGAATTCATTTTCTTCCTTCTCTGGTGTTAGAATCTTCTTTTTACCCATCATGGCTGTAATCAGCGAGCCATAGTGGAGATTGGTGTTTGCATTTTCCAGCGTCTGGATCAAGTACTGAAGAATAAGGTTTGGAAGATTTATCTTCTGATGGTTCTGCATCTGATACAGAGCCCATTGAGACATCTTGTTGACCAGGTCGCGTGAACCTTCCTTGGGCAGCACTATCTTGCTGAGAATGGCGTGAGGAATGACGCATTCCTCAACCAAATTGCTGACACAAGTAGACCCTGGTGTCTTGGGTTCCTCTTTCCAGATGCTATAAGGGTTGACTGCAGTGACTTCCCATTTGGGAGATAGGAGACACCTTCGTTGATAGTGAAATCCAAGGTGAAGGCGAACACTAACTCGTATGTTTATTTGATTGTTTCTCTGCTTAGATAATTTGTCTGTTATTTGAAGTTGACCCTTGCACTTGTGTGTTTCTTGTGATTTCTGGTGATCCGTCGCCAGTCAGACCACCTTTAGCCGGAAGATGCAGATGGATGCCATTACAGGAGAAACCTTAACGAGAAGTCGAGCGCATAGTGCTGGAAGACTTGTGCCGCCGCTTTTATTGTTATGTAATAATATCTGTATGCTTACGTATCAGGGTAGGGGTTTTAGTTTGCTTTTTACAACTGACAGCAGGGTTTTTGAAACCAAGTTAAGTGTTTTGTAAATAATCTCTAAGCTGCTGGTCGGTCACTTTATGCCATATGTTTGGCTATTTGCGAATTAGGTATTTATAATACTAATGCATCTCGTCATGGCATATCTCGAAAAGGAAATTGATTTTAGAAAAAAAATGCCCTCCTTTTTCTACCTTTTTGAAAAGCTCTCGCATATTTATTTACTGTTCATTTGCTACAGTAACGCCCTGAAGATCAGGGTGTTACAATTGCCTTTTCAGAACAAGAGCTCAAACAATTACATCACATAGGTTCTCTCTAATTTTTTTTTTTTTTTTTGAATAAAGTAGTGGAATGTATGGGATGAATGAATTGAATTTTACTATCCTCATACTCTTTCTCACCCCACTACTTCATTATAATTTTTTTCCTAAGGCACATACCTTAGTTTTTTTTTATATTTTTTTCAGAAAGAATCCTAACATACGTGGCTCTAACATCACAATTTTTCCATCACCCAACAACTCATAAACATTTCCAATAGTAGGCTTCAAAGAAATAGACTCAAGGCTCAACATGGGCTACTAAGGGAAAATGATACAAATCAATAACAAGTTCTGAGTTCTCAAAAATTCCTAAAATCTCTCTCAAAGTAACAAAGTATGCACAAATCCAGTCAACATGTAACACAAGGCAGATGAGTACAAGCACAAGTAATATAGAGTTCACTCTAAGCACTCAGAAAAGATAGGGTAAGTGTACCCTTTTTAGAACTCAAAAACATGATCAATTTAGTACTCAGAAATCAAGGATCCATTCACAACCCCTAACAGCATGCAACTCTACTCAGCATAAAAAGCATATGTATCATTTTTTCAAAACACTAGCAAGGGTGAAACCACTTGAGAAGGAAACTATATTAATTGGCTCAATCTATCCTACATGCAAGACTCAAATTCTAAAAATAAAAGTTATAACTAAAAAGAAAAATAAAAACTAAAAACTAAAAACTAGAAGCTAAAAAATAAACCCTAAAAATATAAACACTACATTGGTCAAAATTAAGTATTCATGGGGTCTTCTTCTTCATCAACACCACTTGCTCTTTTGTCACTAGCACCACCTGCTCTTTTATTCAACAAAAGAGAAAAAAAAAGTAACTTGAAACAAAAAACAACTAACAATGGCCTGCCCGAGCCTCAACGCATGAGCGTTGGAATTCTAACGCTTGAGCTTTGGAATTAAGAAAATAAATTCTGGGATTCCAGGGGCTCAACGCATGAGCGTTGCACCCCCCTCCCCCAACACTTGAGCGTTGGGTTTTATGGAAAACTGGGCATTAAGGCAGGGGCTCAACGCATGAGCGTTGAGCCTCCAACGCTTGGGCGTTGAGGTTCCTGCAAAAAAAAAAAAAATTATTCAAGAAAGCAAAATAACAAAACTTAAAAGCTAAAAAACTTGATACATAACATAGGTTGTCTCCCAAGAAGCTCGATTTTATAGTCTTCGATAGACTTCTTCAAAATCACCACTCAACCAGGGTCTATTACAAATTGCATTAGACCCCTTAAATCATGCAAATTTTGACAACATTTAGTCATCAAAATAATACATGATTGTTCTGCCTTAACCTCACTACTTTCCCATATAAGATCACCTATGGACAATGTTTTTCAGGGAGTCTTGTTCTTCCTCTTCCGGGGTGGGAAGAGGAAAACTTTTTGCAATATTCACTATATCATTTTCCCTGTTTTCAACTTTCTCACTTTGGTCCATAGATTCACTTACAGGGTCCATAGGAGGTCGACCATTCACTGGTTGCTTCTTCAAAATGCTTTGTATTCTTCCTTGAAGAATCTCACTGGCTTTGCATTCTTGCTCAAGATTTGGCAAAAATCCAGCATTGCGCTTGCAATCTAATTCGGAGTAAAACTCGTCAATTAGAGTGAAGGCATCTGCTTCTTCTTCTCATATTCCTTTTCAAGTTCAGCCCGGATTTTTGCCAACCTTTGTTTGAATGTTTCAACCATTAACATACCTACAAAAACTCAGCAAACAGATTAAGCAATATCAGTTCTCAACAAAAATTAAAAATAAAAGAAACTCTAAACAACCAATCAAAAATAAAAGAACCAATCCCCGGCAACGGCGCAAAAAACTTGATAGCAAATTCTGCAAGTGTACATATTGTATCGTAGTAATATAAAAGATATCGTCTCCAGTGGGATTGATTTGATTTAAAATCGGCTTTTTAGATTTTAAAAAAGCAAAAAGAAATATTTGTTTTGTTTTTGATATTGAAGAAAAGCATAAAAACAGAAATAATTGGTTGATAAAAACAAGTACTTGGGTTGAGTTTCACTACATCTAGCTAAGCTATTCAGAATCAATTCTATATATGAAAATCAGAACATGTTCTCAGGTGTTCTAGCCTAGAGTTTCTACTTGTTAATACCTTAATCAAATAGAACTTCCAATCCAATTTCTTATCCTAATACCTTAGTGGTTAGTTAATCAAATTGAAGATTAATTCTATGTTCAGGCCAACACTAACAATGTCTACCCTTATACCTAAGTGGCATACAATAATTCATTCTATTCTCATTTCCCTTAATTCCTACCAATTACCATTGCATAAGAATTAAGCATGAAGACTTGTGATCATCAAGAATAATGTTAATACAGAGAATAGAAAGTAAGAACTTGAACTTTATTTATATAGAAACAAGAAACCTAAAGCATAGTTCTAAGGTAAATTCACTACAACCCAAATACAAAAAACCTTAGCCAAGCATGATTAAGGAAAACATAAAATAAAACTTGAATTGGGAGCTCAAGGTGGCCTCCCTCAAGTCCAGGAAAAGCTCAGGAACAAGGTGCAAGATAGTGTCTAAGTCTAGCAAGTGTCTTTTACAAAGAAGTAAAGCAGCCTATTTATAATAATTTCCTACTAGTGACCCAACGCTCAGGCGTTGGCCTCCAACGCTCAGGCGTTGGAATTAATATTAAAACAGCTCGTCTGGCAGAGAGCCAACGCATGAGCGTTGGCTTCCCAACGCTCAGGCGTCGGGCTCGTCTGATGCTTCACATTCTTTGCTCTCTTCTTTCCTCCTTGATGGCACACTTTGATGGCATTGAAGTTCTTTCATGTAGCCTCCCTTTTATTCTGAAACAGCCATTTTCCCATCAATTCCCTCTTCAATTCCCACATGTTAAACAAGCAAAAGGAGATTGATGCTTCTTCTTCTATAATAATCAGCCACCATTCTTCATCAATTCTCCCATAAAATCACCCATAAACCCCTAATAATGACCAGCACTCTAACAATGACTAAAACTATAATAAAATACTAATAAAACACAACTAAAAGGACTAAAAACAAAATAATAGCTAAACTATATGCAAATGCAAAAATAAATTGAAAACTTTAACAAATTGGAATAAAAACTATATGAGACTCAATAAAAATAAAATTAAAGAAAAGAAAAAGATAGGAAAAACATCATATAAAATCCAGTCATCAGAAACCGCAGCATAACAATCACGTTCTTGATCTGAATCGTGATTCACACAGTAATAGAAAAAACGATTTCCTTGATCGGAAATCAGAGCATCACAGCATTAGCACATAATTCCCTTGATCGGAATCTTGCTCTAGATACCATGTAGAATTCAAAGGTATTCAAGATTGAGTGAGAGAGAGAGAAGAAAGAGAGAGATTACACAGTTTATTCAATAAAAAATATTTTTCCTCAATTTTGTTATTCTCTCTCTCTTCTCTCTCTCTCTCACTCAATCTTGAATACCTCTGAATTCTACTGTAATTAGAATCTGATTTGTTGAAATTGTGATAGGATTTAATGAGATATTATCTTGTAATATCTGGATCTTTAGAATCCTTATAAATAGGTAAACCCTGTAACCCTAAAATAGTGTGTACTAGGTACCACCGCAGAGGTAGGCACAATTGACCGAACTGTGTGAATAAATATTTCTGTGTTCTTTCTACCTTTATTTCCCCTAAGTTGCTCTATGAAATAAGGGTGTTCGTGCTAACAAAGATGATTTTGAAGATGAGGAAGATGAAGATGAAGATGTCTGATTTTTTTTGATAATGTGGAAGAAGATGTGATTTGTGTGACTTTAATTTTATTTTTTTAACTATCTTAGTTATTAATTTAAAGTCCAGGTCACTTGAAATTTTTACCCTTTTATCATCATTTCAATCCTAGCTATCCATCTAAAGAATATTTTAAGATTCCAAGATCTAACGGTATTTAAGTCATAGGGCCACCATGGTCCCAAAAAATGAAAGAGCACGCTAGCCAACACCCGAGACATGAATACACAAACAAAGCAATGAAGTTAATTGATCATACTAACTTGGTGGTTGCTTTCATCGTTCTGCCCTCTTCTTCTTCCTAACAACTTTTATCCACCTTGTTGAACAACCCACAGCAGCAGCACTTCTCCTCTTTCCTCTTAGCACTCTGTTTTCTCTAAAGATGAGACCATTTTCCTATTTTCAGGAACTCTCAACACTCTCCAGAAATCTCCCCCCTCTTGCTTCTATGAAGCAGTCTATTTAAACACAAAAATTCCTCTTCATCTCTTCTCCTCTGCTGCTGAGCTTCTGTAAAAATCTTTCTTCTCCTTCATTAAAGATCTTGATTTGATGTGTTGATTTGCAAAGAGGCTCTAGAGCCTTGTGCCTTGCGGGATTTAGGGAGATCCTTGCCTATTATGGTATGGCTTGGGGAGATAAGCAATCCATTTTTGCTAAAGTGACGATGGAGGCTAAGTTAAGATATAAACTCTAACTAATAGATGCGCAGAGATATCCCACCGGTTTTGTTCCTTTTTTCAATTTGATTTCTTCAATTTGGTGTGTTTTGTTACCTTTTTCAGTTTTCTCTTTTTATTTTTATTTTTTACTTGGTCACTTACGTGACACTTTTTGTTTTTTTTTTTTCTGTTTTACTTGTAAAACAATAATAATAATAATAATAATAATAATATTATTATTATTATTATTATTATTATTATTAATAAGTAAAAAGGGTAGAACAAAATTGAGTGTTCACCACTTGTCCATTGCACATTTAGCATAAAATATGTGAATTGTGTAAAAATAATGCAATATTTAGGCACAAAATCATAGAAAAGTATAATAAAAGTTAGGCCTTTTAAACACGTATCAATACTATGCTCGAACACTAATCTTCAAACAATAGATTAAAAAACTATTTCATATAAATAAATTCAATTATAACAAAATATTGTATGGTGTAAGGTTCAACCCATGCGACAGACCACACTTTGTAAGTATTTATAAGAATTAAGTTTTGCGATTTCTTGTATTAAGGTTTTTCTCTCACAAAAAGCTTTTCTAAGGTATGCTTGTCTAAAACGAGAATTACCATTAAATTTTATAGATATATACTACAATTAATTTAAATTAAATCAAAAAATATAATTTTACTTTCTCACCTCAATAAACCTTATCCTTTACAAAAATATTTTCTTCACACTCCACATTTAATGAAAAAGAGGTGAAGGAAAAAGAGAGACAGGAATAAAAAAGATAAGATAAGATAAGGAGAGAAAATAAAATATCTCCCACTTAGGTATTGTTTGGTTGGAGGGGAAGGGAGGGAAGGAGAAGGGAGGGGAGGGATTTTTTTAAAGTTTACTTGTTTGGTTCATTTTTTAAGAGGGGAGGGGAGGGGAATGCCTCCAATTGTGGGGGGATTGGGAGGGAAATAGATTTTGTGACAAAAATACCCTTACCCAAATTTTGTAATTCCCAAATTGAATAAACCTAAATTGCTGAAACTTCTCAATAGCTTTCTCTCATACTGCAAATCCATCGTCCTTCCTGCTTCTCTGCCGTCCCTGCAGTCCGCCGTCCGCCGCCCGTCGGCCGTCCACCGTCCGCCGCCCTTCCGCCAGACGCTGCTGCCGCCCATCCGCCCCCCCTGCCGCTGCTTCTCACACATAGCCCCAGGTTTCCATCTTCTCTCCTCCTTTCCATTTTTCTCTTTTTCCACTTTACTGTGTTGCAGATTTTGTTTTGTTGGATTTCTTTTTGACTTGTTTTATGAGATTGAAAGTGTTGCTGAGTTTGTTTTGTTGGATTTGAACGGTCTTTCCTTTTCTTCTCTGACTTTTCTTGCTATCCCCCACTAGTATTTTTTTATTGATTTGAATTTGATGTTGCAGAGTATGCATACACATTGAAAGTTGATGAGAAAAGTGATGTTTATAGCTTTGGAGTGGTGCTGCTAGAACTCATAACGGGGCGAAGACCAGTGGGGGATTTTGAGGAAGAAGGATTAGACATTGTTCAATGGACCAAGATGCAGACCAATTGGAACCAAGACATGGTGATGAAGATCCTTGATGAGAGGCTAAGTCACATTCCTTTAGGTGAAGCAAAGCAAGTGTTTTTTGTGGCCATGTTATGTGTTCATGAACACAGTGTGGAGAGACCAACCATGAGGGAAGTGGTAGAGATGCTGGCACAAGCAAAGCAACACATTTGAAATGCAGTGATCTATAAAACCAAAAAAAAAAAAGGGCAAGTTAAAAGAAAAAGATTATGTCTATATGCATGTGCTTTGTGTTCATATTGTGGACATTGTGGATTGGTTAAAAGGTATTTAATTTTCCAAACAAGTTTGTCACATGAATTCTGGAGATTCTTGTTTTCTTTTTTGCCCCTTTCACTTTATTAGCACTCAGCTATGCAGTGATTGCTTGGCAAATTCTAAAATGAGTCACTTACTTTATGGAAATTTGTTTTAATAGTTAATCATATATAATAACATAGTTAATTTTAGGTACTACATATTTACTATGACAAAAGTAAACTAATTAGTAAATTAAATGGTGAATCATAGGAGTATTATTATTCATGTTTTTATCAGGAGGTTAACCATTTTATGGTGGAGATTGAACTTATTTAACGTGCGTACTATATGATATATGTAAAAATATGATTAACTAAGGTTTTATATGATCACCGAAGTAAACTAAATTGATGAATCAAAGAAGAATGCAAACAACTAAATTATAAGTAACTAGTTAGATTTACCTGTGCGAGGCACATGTAACTTTGGATAAACTAAAATTATTGTGTGTGAAATGATATATTTTTATAACTTTTTATAGATACTATTGTGTGGTCAACAATAGTGACCAATACTGTAGCCGTGAGAAATAGTTACTTAGCAGTAAACGGTTGGCGACAATTTGCGCTTAACTCACATGAGCAAGGATTGAAACCCCTTCTGCATGGTCGAGGGATAAAGTTAGCTAACTACCACGCCGCATCTTATTCTAAATTTAGATGTTATTTTGTCATGTTGATTCATCGATTATTGGTATAAGAATATTTAACCTGGAGTGCGACGTCCTCTCTCCAGGCAACAACAGTGCAGCAAATCCCTCGAAGTAAAATTAATGACAATATCACCTCTCGATCTAATGGATGCCGATAGAGTGTTCCATTGTTTTAGTTGTTCCTCCATACCCATACAGGAAGAAAAATCCACCTTTGCTTTCGTATACAACGCTCAAATCTAGCGATTTCAATCGTTTACTATAATAATAAAACATTTGACACAAGGGTTTAAAATGAAAAGAATTATCAATTATTATTTATAAATTATACTATTGATACATTAAATTTGGGCAAACTCTCTCACATGTGTAACCAAAAAAAAAAAAAAAACTCTCTCACGTGTGTGATTTTAATAATCGTTTCATATAAATATAAATAAATTGATAATTTGCTACTTTTAAGTAAAACTACTATAGTTTAGGTGGTATAATATTTTGACATGCAAAATTCTATCTTATGATACATGTCAAAATATATTGGTGACCTAAGAGGCTAAAATTAAAGTGAGTTTACCAAATATTTACCTTGAGTGATTTAGACAATCTCATAAGTAATTGTTGTAAAAGAATTTCTATTGTTTGACCATGGTAGGAATTATATATATTATATGTTTGATTCAAATTATGAAAGTAAGTTTTTTTTTTATGGTAGAAAATAAAAACAAAGCTCTTTTATTGCTAAAAAAAACTAAAAATTCCTCACTGCAAACAGAGGAGACAGAAGATAAGTGACTTTTGGTATCTATACGGTTAAATATGTGAAGACGGTATATTTGGAAATTGATAAAAAGTAAAAAATTACAATTTATTTAATGATTTTTAAGATATAGTGCAAGTCAAAGCGATAAAAGTGTGTTTTGATGGAAATAATTATGACAATATAGCACATCTCAAAAAAAAATATAAAAGATAAGGAAAACTAAGTTGTTTGTTCATCTTCTCAACCACTTATCTGATTCACAAATTTACTTAGTTGTGAGTTTTCTCTTTATTTCTAATAAAAAAAGGAGAACTTTTTTCCACAGCAATGGCGGTTTCTTCTTCGTGAAACACCAATGTGGAGGAGTTGATCTGCCTACAGCCATGAAACAGCTTCGCGAAGGTGTTGTCGGAACCGCGACCTCAACGATCTCTTCCACTGTCTTCAACAACGTTCGCCGGTTCTGTAAAATCCTAATTCTCCATCACTGCGTTCATCTTCTACTTTGTGCCATTTGAATGATTTCTCCTTCTCGCAATTGTTCCCCCTAATCCTCATTATGTTCCCTTGCTCCTCGTGCGATCTGCCGCCGCAATCGTTCAATGCAGCCTCTTCTCCATCAGGTTTCTGTTCGAGCTTCCTATTCCTGTGATCGTCAAATTCTCCTTCTCCATCGGGTTCCTATTTGATTTGTGTCGCGCAACGGGTGAGTAACTATGATTCCTTTCCACCGCCTAATTCTACCTCTTCACCGATATCCATTACCTGCTGGCTCCACCCTTGCATCACACCTCTCCAACGCCCTATCTCTCAAGAATGAACACACTCGCTCCCTTCTCCAGGTAGCCGCTTCTTTCGGTCACTCCCAGATATGAATTCTTATACGAGACCCGCTCAGGGGGTGCTACATACACTTGTTGCTCATTCAAAAAAATAAATGTAATTAACTTAAATTAAAAATTAGTTCTCATTTGAATAATTTTCATTATTCATATGTGTCAATGATATATTATTCATTAGAGTGATGCTAGATAGCTCGAATGATGCATGTTTTGCTCGAAGATTAATTCAGCATCCAAAAATGTGATTTCAAATTCAATATTTTCCTCCATATATTTAATGAACGAGCTCTCACAGAATGATCCTTACTAATTTCATCTTCTTCTTCTTGTTGTTTGGTGCTCCGCTTCCAAAATCATTGATGCATGTCTATAGAAAGTGGCCAGTAGAACCCAAAGATACAATTATAAGAAGCAAGTGGGGATGAGTTTATGACATGAGAAAGTATCAAACAAAATCAATTCGATATTGTTAAGCATAGCAAGCGAGAAGAAATCAAAACTAAGATGAACCAAAGGATCGAAAAGCAATAATATCTTTCTTACCTCTGACATTATTCATTTCCTTGTGCTTTCATCTCCTAAACCCTACTACAAAAATATGGAGAAGATAAATATTACAATTGAGATAAAAAGAGATCCAAAAAAATTATTGTAACATTAGAATGAATCAAAACTAAAAAGAATTAAAGAATTCAAACATAATAACGTTGACATGATCCATTTCCTCGTGACGGAATTTGAGTTCGTTGGTCCTTTAAAAATAGAGGAACTCCTAGCCCCTCTCTCTCTTGTGGAAGACTGTGTTTCTCATCCCCTTCATCTCCTATACCCTACAAAATTGAGGAGAATGTGAATATTGCAATTAAGATTAAAAGAGAACCGAACAAAAAATAGATAAAATTGCAACATGTGAAGGAATCAAAACTAAAACAAATTGAATGATTAGAACACGGTAACGCGTGCAAAATAGAAAAACAAAATTTGTAAGAATGAACAGATTGTTTACACAGAGATTTCTACTTTGGAACTCGCCACCATAATCGACTACTTTCAGAATGATGTAGCAGAAAAACAACTTAAAAGTATGCAATAGTTCTCACGATTGATTTTTGAGTTTATTATTTTAAAATGATATAGGAGAAAAACCGTAGTGGTACAATTTATAGCATCAAGTGATGAGACAAATCGTTAATAAAATCAAAAAAATATATTTAATTTGGTATTAATTAGTTATGATTCGTTCCTTATTTTAAAATTTGGTTAAATATTTGGTATTAATTAGTTAGGGTTCGTTTCTTATTTAACATTTGTAATCAATATCAATTTTTGTTCCTACTAAAATTTGGTATTAATTAGTTATGATTCATTCCTTATTTAACATTTGTAATAAATTTTATAAATATTAATTATTTAAAAAATATTTTTTAAAAAAATCTTAAGATTTGGTTAAAAATTTGATATTAATTAGTCATGATTTGTTCCTTATTTAATATTTGTATTTTTAAAAAAAATCATGTTAACTATTTCCTATTAAAATTTGGTTAAAAATTTGATATTAATTAGTCATGATTCGTTCCTTATTTAATATTTGTAATAAATTTTATTTTATAAATATTAATTATTTAGGGTAGGGTTTTAGTGGGTAGGTCATATTGAGAGTAGTTAGGATTTATACCTTATTTTAGTGGGTTAGTGAGTATAAACCTTCTTTTATATAATATATAGATAGATAGATTATAAGCATTATCAGCAAGGAAGAGCGAGGAAGAGAAGAATGGAGGCAGCAGATAGAACCCTTATTTGATGATTCACAATAATTACAATACTGCCATTAATAAAAAAAAGAAAACAGGTTGTTTCCCGTGTCCAACTTATTTTGGAAATAAATTTTAAAAATACAAAACAAAAACAATTTAAAACTGTTTTGAATTTTTTGTTTTAAAAACAAAAAAATAGAAAACTGTTTTCAAATTAATTTTAAGAAAACAACCTACCCAAACAGGTTTTTTTGTTTTTAAATTTTATAAAATAAAAAACAGTTTTTTAAAACACTTTTCAAACATGCCCTAATTTTCTTAGCGCATAATTGGTTTAGTTTTAATCATGATAATCATACCTACCTAAAATTAAACACATTATTACATTTATTTTCCTCTTGTAAAAAAAACACATTATTACATATAATTAACTATTAAAACAAAATTTCCCACTGAACTATATGAATCTGTGACTCCTCCTAACATTCGCCGTTCCATTAACCTCAAAGGAAAAACTCTAAGATAGTGTCTTACAAGAATGTGTCTTAGTAACTGCCGATCATTTGGTCAAGACACGTGGTAGGGAACATTAAATCTACCATATCTACTATATTCTAATATATTATCTCTAATTGTGAGTTCTTACTATGGAGAATGAAACACTCATATAATACACTCTTCCTCGCAGCCCTCCACGTCATCTCTTTTGCAAAATTCCGTTATTCTCTCTCAATTAGTGTGTATCACGCGCTTGAGGTTTCCTGGTCTTCTCCTTTCTTTTCACAGTCCTCTTGATTCTCAAACCATGTTCTCTCTATTTCCTGCGTATCTGATTTGAAATTTCGCCAATCTCCCTCTCTGAAATTTCTCCAATTTTCCTCTCTTCTTCTCTCTATCCTTGAAATTCCGCAATTCTGCAATAACATTAAGCAGAATACTCTATCACTCAATTCTTTCTCCTTTCTTCTCACAGCCCTCTTGGTTCTCAAACCGTGTTCTCTTTCTATTCCGTGTGTATCCGATCTGAAATTTGCTTTTGCAACCCACGAAATTATCTTCCTGACAGCCCCTTCATGTCGCTCTTGCCCTCTGCTTTCACCATTGCAATCAGATACGGTTGTGTTTCCGTACTTCGTGCCTTTTTTTATAATTAGATGCTGATTTATATGGCCTACTATCTTATCTGCTCAAAAGAGTTAGAGCCTTGTGTTAGAGCCTTCGACATCTGACCCACAGAGGTAACCTCTCTATTTTTATTATTGAGAAATAGAACATATGAAACTTGTATGTGAGAATTGTGTACTCAAAATACTTAGAGAAATTTTAATTCAGTTTCTTTCTCTACTCTTGTGAGTTCTCTCATTCTGTTCCAACATAGTGGTATCTAGAGCTTTCTACAATCGTGGGGATCAAGAAAGGGAAACAGAAATTCCTCTGTTTTATGATTCTTTTCTTCGTGCAAAGCCTCTGTGTTAGGTTGCTGATACAAAGCGTCAGTTTTTTTTTTTTTTTGCGATTGATCATCACTGGCAACGATGGGAAGTAATGGAATTTCATCGACGAATCTTCCGGTTTTTTATGGCAAGAACTGGGACCAGTGGAGCGCGAAGATGCGGGTTATCTTCAACGTACAAGATGTAACAGAGTACGTTGAGGATGGCTATGATCGATTGGGGGCAAATCCGACAGAAGCTCGGCGGGCTAACTACAAAGAAGCAAAGAAGATAGATCAAAAGAGCTTGTTCTATATTCACCAGTGTGTGGATTCGAGGGTCTTGATGAGTGGATATTATATGATGTTTTTAGGTAGTTTTTAGTCTTTTTATTTTATTATTTTTGAGTCACATATAGGTTTTTTATTATTTTTATGTAGATTTTATATTTATTTTGCATTTTGCATGTAGATTAGATTTCATTTGTTTTTCTAGCTTTATTTTATATCTTTAGGAATTTTTATAGCTATTTTATTTTTTTAGGAAAAGCTGGTTTAGTTATTATTTTTGTCCAGGGACCTATTTGTAAAGTTTCAGGAAATCAGGGACCAAAATGTGAAAGTTCAAGAGTGGAGGACTAAAAGTGAAGATTGAGAGAATAAAAGGGCCAGAATTGAAGTGCTAGTAAAGAGAGGGCTAAAAATGAAAAAGAAGAATATGAAGCAACTCTCCTCAAATTAGCACATGGAAAATAATGTTGAAGGATTGATGGTAGTGGGAAGAAGGTTTCAGAATTGATTAAGGGCTGAGTAGTGGCTTTTTAAGGCATTCAAAACCCACTACCATGAAGAAGAAAGAAAAGCTTGGAGATGAAGCAGCAGCGTCCCAACGCTCCAGCGTTGGGATCCCAGCGCTCAAGCGCTGGGACTCTGACTAGGAAATGAGTCAGATTCTCACCCAGCGCTCAAGCGTTGGAAAGCCAGCGCTCAAGCACTGGGCCTCGGACAGGAAGTGGATTTTTAATGCATCCCAACGCCCAAGCGTTGGGAATGCCACCGCTCAAGCGCTGGAGGCTGGATTTTTACTATAAATAGGACCATTTTCTTCACTTGTAAAACACACCTCTTAGAATACAACAAGTATTCTCTCTTTCTCCCTTTTGAGCATTGTTCCTAGGACTTGTGGGAAGCCATACTTGAGCTCCTATCCAGGGTAATTCAATGACTCCTTTAGCCATGCTTGGCTAACTTCTTCTTTAAGTTTTTGGGTTGTTTTAGTTTATAATTCATGTTCTAGTTTTTTCTTACATTTCTGAATATTATTTCCATTCATGTTTTATTTCTTTGTGCTTAATTTCTATCTTGTGGATCCCAAGAGGTTTTTCTTACTGCTTATTACATAAGGCCATTTGGTGAGTAGTAAGGGAACTAGGAAATAAAAAAGGTTATAAGTATACATCACTAAGGAATTAGGATGGACGTAACTTTATGTTGGCCCGAACATCTTCTTCATCTTCTTCTTTAGTTAACTAGGTACCAAGGAATTGGGTTTAGTAATTAAAAAGAAAGATCTACAATGCTTAAGGAATTAACTTGTAGTTACACTAGGCTATAGCATCATGAAAATGGATTTGAAATTCAGAAATTAAGTAGGAAATTTCTAGCATGTTTTATAGACTATGTAAACCAACCCAAGAGCTTAATGTTCATCATCTCTTTCTCTTGTCATTTTATGCTATTGTTTATTTCTTTTTCTAAAACCAACAACATATATTCTCATCTTTTAAATTTCTGCACAAGTACTAAATTCTATATTAATAAGAACACCTATCCCTTGGGTTCGATCTTTTTTACTACGCGATAGTTAATCGTACACTTGCGATTTCGCTATCAGGTCTTTGAGAAGATTGTTGCTGCAACCTCTTCAAAGGAAGCGTGGGACATCCTAAAGCCATATTACGGCGGAGACGAGAAAGTCAAGAAAGTGCGTCTCCAAACTCTCAGTAAACAATACGAATTTCTCCAGATGAAGCGAGAAGAAACTGTAAGTGACTATATTTCAAGATTGATAATCTTGACAAATCAGATGAAGAGCAGTGGTGAAGAACTCTCGGGACAGACCTTAGTTGAAAAGGTCTTGTGTACTCTGACTCCGAAGTTTGATATGTTGGTGGTAACCATTAAAGAGACAAAGGATCTGAGCAAACTCAAGCTCCAAGAGTTGCAAGGAACCTTGGAGGCACGAGAGTTATGTGTCTCGGAGAGGGAATCTGAGAAAGAGCACGAACATGCTCTGTATGCTCAATCCAAGAAAGCTTCTTTCCAAGAACAGAAAAAGAAGTGGAAACAGAGTAAATCGAAATTCCATAAAGGGGAATCTTTGAAATCCAAATATTGTGCAGATGACGAAAACCTAGAAACCTCAACCAAGAAAGGTGGTGGTAATGGTAAAGGGAAGAAGAAATTATTTGATAAAATCCACATACAATGCTACAACTGTGAAAAATATGGTCACTACGCCAGTGAGTGTCCCAGTAGCAACAAAGGTATAAGGAAGAAGCACCAAAACAAGAAGTCTGATGAAGAAGCTAATCTTTCACATGAGGAATCAGACGAGGACTCTCTTGCTTTTATGGTTTCAACCAATAGTGATGGAAGTGTTTCAGATACTTGGTATCTCGACACTGGGTGCTCCAATCATATGACTGGGCACAAAAACTGGCTTTCTGAGTTTGATGAGTCCAAGAAAACCCACATTAGGATGGCTGATAGCAGAGGTCTGATAGCTGAGGGCATGGGAATGATTTCTTTTGAAACGGCAGACGATAGAATAGCACGTATTGATATTGTTCTGTTTGTTCCATGACTGAAGTGTAATCTGCTCAGTATTGGTCAATTTGTTGATGAATGCTTTCCTGTCTCACTGAAGAATGGGGATATACAGCTGTTTGACCATCAAGGTAGGTTCATTCTCAAATCCACTATTGCCAAGAACACGACTTACAAAGTCAATATCAAAACTCTGCCTCCTCAGTGTTTGATGGCCACGTCTGCATCTCAAGACGCGTTCCTATGGCATCAAAGGTATGAGCATCTGAATTACAAAAGTATCTCTGAATTGTAGTCTAGAAATTTAGTTTTAGGGATACCAAAACTGCATGTACCAGACGGTGTGTGTTCTGTCTGTATGTCTGGAAAATAGACGAGGTTGTCGTTTGTTCAACAATTACAAATGAGAGCTAAACATGTGCTACATGTTATTGCTTCTAACATCTGCGGATCATTTGAAACACCTTCACTTGGTAGTAATAAGTACTTCGTCACATTTATTGATGAGTTCAGCAGACGTATTTGGTTGTATCTAATCAAAACCAAGAGTGAAGCTTTGTCAGTCTTCAAACGATTTAAAGCTGAAGTTGAAAAACAGAGTGATCAAAATGTGAAGATTTTGAGGACTGATGGTGGCGGAGAGTACAATTCTAAGGAATTTAGAACATTCTGTGAAAAACAAGGCATTCTTCATGAAGTTACGCCCCCATACACTCGTCAACGCAATGGTCTTGCAGAACGAAGAAACAGAAGCTTGGTTGAAATGGCAAGAAGTATGGTCAAGCAAAAGAATCTACCACACAGTTTCTGGGGTGAAGCAGTGTCCACTGCAGCATACTTCTTGAATCGTTGTCCAACGAAAAGCTTAAAGGGCAAGGTACCGGAGGAGGTCTGGTCTAGTACTAAGCCTAGTGCACGCCATTTGTGAGTTTTTGGGTCATTGGTGTACAAACACATTCCAGATGCAAAGTGGACGAAGCTGCAGGACAAGAGTGAAAAGATGATACTTGTTGGGTATCATGCTACTGGAGCCTATAGACTCTATAATCCTGTTACACAGAAATTGCTCATCAGCAGAGATGTTGTGATTTCTGAGAATGAAGAGTGGAACTGGCAAAAGGGTGGTGAGAATCCAAGCCAGATTTTCCCAGTTCCAGAGCCAGACGAGGACCTTAGGCCAGATGAGGGTCTCGCACCGGATGAGGATGAGGTTCTCGTGCCGGACGAGGGTCTCGCACCGGATGAGGACGAGGGTCTCGCACCGGACGAGGACGAGGGTCTCGCACCGGACGAGGACAAGGGTCTCGTGCCGGACAAGGGTCTTGTTCCAAACGAGGACCTTGGGCCAGAAACATCGGAAAGACCTATAAGGCAAAAGAGGTTACCTGCAAGGTTACAAGACTATGAGCTCGTCTCGGACAATGCTGTTAGTGAAGAAGATGAGCTTATTCAATATGCCATGCTAGCTGATTCAGACACTACAAGAAATTTGACTTTCGGCCACGCTAAAATTTGCAACGGTCAGAAAACTGTGGCCTAAAATGGCCAAAGGCCACGGTTTTTGAAGTGTGGGATAATTTTACAAAAATTACAACCACCACAAAGGAAACCGTAGCCTATATCATATCTCAAGGATCTGAAAGTTTCAGGCTTGAATTTTGGTTTGTTCTCAATAAATTTCTGCTCCTTACTTCTAGCTGCGAGATCCTTTGAACTCAACTTGGTTGGATTCAAACTCTTCATTTTCAAGTAGCTTCTATGGTGAAAATGAAAATTTGACATCTGGGTCAGTTGGGGTAATGTCATAGAATTGGCTCTTGAGATGCTATTTTCAAGTAGCTTCTATGGTGAGGGCTTTTTGCTTCCACTTTTTGCACTGATATTGAAAGCAACACTTCAAAGTTTTCTCTGCACTGCTCTCAGTATATCAGTATTAGAGTATATTTTCGTGATTCAGTTTCTGTTTGTATTATCCAGTTTCTGTTTGTGTTAAGTGTTTTGAAGAATTAAATAATGATCTATTCTTCTTTCTCAATAAGAAGAGGAAAAAATATTGTAATTATCATGGTTTATGGTTGGAACAGATTACAGGAGCAACGTGGTATCTTTCGTCAATAGGGAGACAATTCAACTGCTGGAAAATGAAGTGCCAGGAGGAAAATAAATCACATACTCTGTCTTGCTTGCCTAGTTATCTTGATTGTAATAGTTTGAATCTCCCTGAAAGGAAATACTGGCTGAATATCACCCAAGTTGTTATTCCTTTGAGGTATGACATGTTTTTATTCCTTTTTTTTTAGGATAGGTATGGCATTGCGTCATGTTTTCAAGTGTCTTATTCCTACCTTTATGCTACAATTACGTTTTATGGCCTGTTTCTGGAGAGATGTTGTGTTGAATTTCATGTCTTGAATCATACAGTAATAGATTTACATGAGCAAGTTAGTATGCAATCACTATTGCAGTAAATACCAAGAGATAATTATTTTCAATCTCTCCCACCGTCACCCCTAAGGATTCTCCAAAGTGATTTCTTGTGGATGGCTTTAGTTTGTTTTCTATGAAAAAATTTGGGCCAACTTCAAAATCTTGTAAATTAAGTTATTTTTTTCTTTGTTCTGTTTCTCTTCAAGTCCATTCATCTCTTTTTCTATTTGGTTATGTTCTACTTAGACTTCTAAGTACATTTTGGATACGGTAAGTGGATTATTACATATGAAAATTGTTACATACTTTGTTTTGAAATGAGGAAGTAGACTAATCAATTTACCCTTTCAGCTCTGTTCAATTTTGTATATAAGGGCATGCTACCTATTATATGGTTTGGAACTTGGAAGTAACATGAACTTTTTCTTTATTAACTCCTTTCTTCCGGATGGCTGGTAACAAGATATTTAATTAAGGTGCTTGTCGTTTGGAACTTACGATGCACAAATGAATACATACATATATATCCAGTATTTTTTGCATCCATATTGAAGAAATTTTCAGAAACAAACTATTTTGGTTGATGGGTTACTTGAACAAAACTGAATTGGAATGTGTTCGACATACTGATTTTTGGTTTATGGTTTTTTATTTCCCTTGTCGAAGACATACTTGTCATCAATGTCTGTTAGACTAGAAGAATGGAGGATTAGGAAAAGAGATACAGAGGAGTGGATGAGGCATCGCCAATTACCTCAACATCTGCAGGAACGTGTCCGGCGCTTTGTTCAATATAAATGGCTTGCAACAAGAGGAGTAAATGAAGAGGCTATACTGCTTTCGTTACCTTTGGATCTTCGCCGAGAAATTCAACATCACTTGTGTCTTTCTCTTGTGCGGCGTGTATGCCCTCTCTACCTTGGCATATCTTTGTTTTTGTAGTTTATCTAACATTGTTACTGTATGTCTCTCTTTCTACCTTGGCATATCTTTCTTTTTTAGTTTATCTAACATTTTTACATGGTAATGCAATAATTTTGAAGGTAAGAATTTGCTGCTACCCATTGAAATGAGAACGTTTGTGTGCCCTTTGAGCAGAGTTCAATAATACACTGTCTAGTGTATTAGTATCTCATATCAATTTTTTCTATTTAAGTGGATATAATATGTTTTCAAAATTTCAAAGTAGTGTATAATCTTTTCTTTTTCTCTTCCATCCAAATGGGTACTGGAGCACTATCACTTAGTTAATATGCAGTAGAAAGAGCACATTACATTGTATTTATTAAAAGTTAAACTTCTCCTAATGTTCCTCTTCCTCCCCTTCTTAATTTGTATAGGTACCTTTCTTCTCACAAATGGACGATCAGCTCCTTGATGCCATTTGTGAACGCCTTGTGTCATCATTAATCACTCAAGGCACCTACATATTTCGAGAGGGTGATCCAGAGGATGAAATGTTCATCATTAGAGGCCAATTGGAGAGCTATACAACAAATGGATGAAATTTTTGGGACATAATTATTAGTTAGTTTCGTCAGCTTGATGTAGTCATAACTTTTAACTAATGCATATTTTGATATGCTAGCTTAAAATTTCTTGTTGATATTTTATTATTAATATATTTAATTACTTTCAAGCATTAAATATATGAGATTAACAAATTCACATGTATGCCTTTTTAAAACACATTTTGTGGTCTAAATTGTGTTAAAAAGATCTATTCAAAATTCAGGGTTAAAATGTGAATTATGGCTTAAATGCAAATGTGACAGGTTATAATCATTGCCTAAAACGTATAGGCACAGCTAAAACCGTGGCCTAAATATGGTCCACTCATATAATAGCAACGGTTTAAAAACCGTGGGGTAAAGAAGGAGCTGTAAACCGTGTAAACCAACGGTTTGAAAACCGTGGTGTATTGAAGGGGCTGTAAACCGTGGTTGAATAATACCACGGCAAGTAACCGCGGCCTAAATATCAAAGCAACGGTTTGGAAACCGTGGTTTAAAGAATTAGCTGTAAACCGTGGCCTCAGCCAGTGTGGTTAAACCGTGGCCTATTCGTGCCACGGTTATCAGAAATTGGTGGCCTAAAGTGTGAAACCGCGGCCGATTAGCAAAGGCCACGGCTGCATATCCCACAGCCGGGAATCCGTGACAAAACCGTGGTCGAAGGTTATTGCCACGGTTTTTTTACCTTTAGCCGCGGTTTTTTTACCGCGGCGGAAAGTCAAATTTCTTGTAGTGAGAACCTATTTCGCATTTGGAAGCGCTGAAGGAACAGGTCTGGGTTGATGCTATGAAAGAAGAGTTAAAATCAATTGAAAAGAATAATACATGGCAGTTGGTCAGTCTACCTTCTAACAAAGAAAATATAGGTGTGAAATGGGTTTTCAAAGTAAAACTGTCACCAAAAGGGGAGATAGTAAAGCATAAAGCCAGGCTTGTTGCAAAAAAATTTCTACAGAAACCAGGTATTGATTACTTTGAAGTATTTGCACCTGTGGCGCGACATGAGACAATTAGGCTAGTTGTGGCCTTAGCTTGTGGGAGAGGTTGGTCTCTATTCCACATAGATGTAAAGTCTGCATTTCTGAATGGACAATTGGAGGAAGAAGTCTATGTGCCACAACCTCCAGGTTTTGTCCAAAAAGGGAAAGAACATATGGTATACAAACTGAACAAAGCTTTGTATGGGCTGAAACAGACACCAAGAGCCTGGAACAGGAAGATAGATTCGTTCTTCTTGAAGCATGGTTTTAAGAAGTGTTCAGTGGAGTATGGACTGTATGTTAAAGGAGGTAAGGAACAAAAACTTCTCCTAGTCTGTCTATATGTTGATGATTTACTAATCACGAGTGATTCAATTGAGGAGATTAATGCACTTAAGCAATTTCTTAAATCAGAATTTGAGATGACTGATTTAGGGAAAGTGGCTTATTTTCTTGGAATGGAGTTTAAGTACACAGAAAAAGGTGTGCTGCTACATCAAGAAAAGTATGCCAAAGAGATTTTGAGCAGATTCAATATGACAGATTACAATCCATCAAGGACACCTGCTGAAACAAATCAGACACTGGAAGGGACAGATGACGAAGAAAGGGTTGATCCAACCGAATTTAAACAACTGATTGGCTCTTTGAGATATCTGTGCAACAGTAGGCCAGATATATGTTTTGCTGTTGGGATGCTGAGTCATGAACGAGCCTAAGAAGTCCCATCTGCTGGCAGCAAAGAGAGTGCTGAGATATGTTAAAGGCACTGTGAGTCATGGGATATGGTTTCCTACAGAGGAAAACAAAAATGTTGAAGGCTTGGTTGACTTTTCAGATTCTGACTGGTGTGGTGATAAGCTTGACAGACAAAGCACCACAGACTACTTCTTTATGTTTCAAGGAGCTCCAATCTCTTGGACCTCCAAGAAGCAACCAGTAGTTGCACTTTCGTCTTGTGAAGCAGAGTATATAGCTGGGTGTTTTGCTGCTGTGCAAGCTGCTTGGTTTAGTACACTACTCACAGAACTTGGTGTGAAGTTGAAGATTCCAGTCAGGTTGTACATAGACAACAAATCTGCAATCAATTTAGCCAAGAACTCAATATCACATGGAAGGAGCAAACACATAGAAACATGATTCCACTTCATCAGAGAACAAGTGGAGAAGAAGAAGTTAGAGTTGGTGTTTTGCGGAACACTTGAGCAAGTTGCAGATCTACTAACGAAGGCAATAAAGGGAGATCAATTCGAGAAGCTGAAACACAAGAGTGGTGTTGTTACTTTTGATCTTATTTGAATTGATGGAGAGTGTTGTGAATCAATTCAAATGCCTAAGTCTGTATGTGTCTGTTTTGGTCTCGTCTGGTAAACATGTTAGACATAGCAGACGAGGAACACGTCTGTTAGTAGATTAGTAACCAGATGAGTGTGAATCTACGTGTGTATAACAGTTAGTTGATGTCGGCATTTAATGTTAGTTTAGAGTGTAGCCCAGCACTATAAATGCAGAGGTATGTACTTTGTAGAAAAAGAGAACATATGAAATGTGTACGTGAGAACTGTGTAGTGAAACCACTTAGAGAAATTTTAATTCAATTTCTTTCTCTATTCTTGTGAATTCTCTCATTCTTTCTATGTAATAAAAAAAATTGAAATAGATGGTAAACTCATAGATATTTAGCAAGATATTACTTCTTAATTTTATCCTCTTATATCTAGATGAAAGGATTGTAAGTTTATATTCCTCAACACTTACTTAATTTTCTTCTCAAAAGTATTCTCAGTGTTTCATAATAGCTTGATAGAATAAGAAGTAGGAGAAAATCTCCATAATCAGGTGCAACTTTTATTGCTCAATACGGTAGAAAAACTCTCCTATTGATTTATATTACGGAAATGGAATACTTATTTAAGTTGAAATTTAATATGCAAGTAAGTTTTGTCTGTTTACATGTTCTGATTCAATATGTATTTTTTTATAGGTAAGCTCATATCTTTTATGTTGAGAGGAGAGGAAAACAAGAGCTATACGAGTGAATCCCTGTGGTTTGTTATACTGGTCAAACATAGATATTGACTCTCTAGATAGATTTGTTTTATCTTTCTTGCACAAATTCTCTATGACCATGCTTGCTTGATGCTGAAGTCTTTATCTATCTTATTCATTAAAAGTTGTGCTGACTTTTGTAAATCCTGGAATAAAATTGGTATGTCATCGGTTTCTACTTAAAACTTGTGGTTTTATTGATTGAGTCAGTATACAGTTTTTAAAATGGTAATGGTAGAGAAAAAGAGAGAAAATCTCCTATTTAAAAATGGTCTGCAAAGTAATATGCAAATTATGTAGGCTTTTTTCATAAAATATGAAACTCTGCCCCTTTCCCCTTCTTTCTCCATCCTCCCCCCTAAGACTCTTTCTTACACAATTTTAGAAGAACTGTTTGTTAGACATAGTTGTATTAGTCTTGCTCTAATAGTATTACTGGGCTATTATTAAACTTCGATTGCTGCAAAACTTGCTGCAGGAAAGTTGGCACCGTGGGCAGTGCCTATTATTGAAGCTCCAGTCCTCTAGAGAGAAAATCCTGTCATCTTTACCTTGTGTTGGTAGTTCAACTGAGCAGAACCTCAACAAAATATAGTTATCACTCTATTTATAGTGTTTATTACTATTTAAGAAGTTTTAAATGCTTTTATTCAAGCAGAAATATCTTTTAAATGTTTACTTTGTATATTGTAAATTGGTGTTGGTTGTTTCTACCCTACATTTTCTTTTTTATTTTTAGCTTCATGAAACTGTTTGGTTAAGATTTTAACCTAATTTTTTAACAGTAAGAAAGATTACAAAGATGATGAATATTATCAAGTGAGGTCAAATGAATTGGATATGGAGTTGAGGGAGAATTTGGGGCAATTGGTCATTCATTTGCATATTTTCATGTTAAACTTGTAATAGAATGGCAACTTTAGGTGATACGAAGGATTGTTTGAATTGGCAGATTTTTCCATTTTTTAAATAGCCAAAATGTTCTTTCCTTTTAAGCTATACTTATTGCTCAGCTGGGGTTGGAATGTTTCCGTTATCCATGTCGCAAGAGAGGAAAATAACACTGCGGATTGTCTGGCGAGGCATGCGGCGCGTGATGGAACTCCTCGACGGGTCTAGAAACAGCCTCCGTCTTTCGTCTATGTATCTTGACGCGTTGAATAGCTAGTTTTTTTTTTTTTTTTTGTCTTTTCCTCTTGAAAAAAAAAAAACTATACTTATTTGTTTTCAGCTTTTCTATACTAGCAGGTACACATCATATAATTTTTGAATTTAGAACAAAATAAATGCATTATTGGATGGTTCAAGTAATTGAAACATAAGGACGTCATGATTTATATGCTCTCTACCATCTACTCCCTCCCTTCCTTTTTATAAGAAATAAGCCAACTTCGCACACCCCTTAAGAAAGTTAGGTAGTATAGTTTTTTGTATTAAATTTACTCTCAAATATTGTTGAATTTCCAAAATTGTCCTTAACATATTTTTTTTTAATCTCTTTCCATCATTAATGTAATTTCATATTTATAGAATTTAATAGGGGTAAACATGTGAAAAAATAATTAATATGGCACAAGCCTTACGTGGTTCTTATAAAAAGGAACGGTCAACACCCTTTTTTAGCTCTTATAAAAAGAAACGGAGGGAGTATATTAAAAACAGGAGAATCTTTTCAATTTCAAACTTCTCAATTTAAGTCTAATAAATGAAAAACGCTATTAACACTTTTGTTTTTTTAATTGGTTTGAACTCATATGGGTGTTTATAAAATTGAAAGTAATACCTATACAATTTAATAAAAGTCACATGAATTTCAAATAAGAAAAGAGTGTTGAAAAATGTTATTGAGTGTTAATAACATTTTTAAGTTGAAATATTTAATTTCTATTTATTCATCGGAAAAAAGAAATATGTAATTTCTAAATACTAATTGAATCATTTAAAAAAAATTAAAAAAAAAAAAACATGTGCATAAATGAAATCTTATAACAAAACTCCTTTACCATATAAAGAAACAGAGAACCACATTAAACACTTATTCAAGTTGTGGTATATAATATATAACTTTAACAACTTACATCAAATTGAGACAATTTTCACTTCTATGAACTAAGCTGAAAAAAAGAAACACAGAATTGAACTACAATTTGTTGGGGTTCAAAACAAAAACCTGAAACTTGAATTGAAAGAATCACACAACTTAATTGATCTTCTTATCCATGTTCTTCACAAGCTGACCCATCTGAAACCTCCAATACAAGAAATAAACCAACCCGAATCCAATCATCACATACAACCAAACATTCTCACCCTCTCCCTCCTTTGGAGACCTCACCTCCTCAATCCTAAATCCCTCCCTCTCTGAATTTCCCAAAACACCCTCATTCAGGTTCCCGTACAACACGTAAGTCCTATCCCTCTCCCCCGCAACAACTGAGGTAGGGAACCCTTCGGAGTCAAGGTCAATTTGGTCAAACACCACACCCTCGCCCCAACCGTCATTGCTCTTCAGAAACCACAGCTTGTTCACTCCCGGGGACACCACCAAAACGACGCCGTCGCCCCTCACCGCGACGCCGTCAGCCTCCGTTAGATCCTCGTTCAATAGCACGAGCCTCGCCGTGCCGTCGTCGGCATCGACCTTGAATAACTTTCCGGTGTTGGATTGATCCACCAAGAGGTAACCACCGCCGCTGACGTAAGCGATGCCATTGAGGCCACAAAAACTGTACGGTGAGTCGCGGTCCACGGGGAACTCCGTGAACCGCGACGAGTTCGAAAAGATCGAAGCCTCGCCGTCCGCGTTGACCTTCCAGATGTAGTTGTGAGCGGCGTTGGTGACGTAGGCGTTGCCCTTGGGGTCCACCGTGACGTCGTTTGCGATGGGGCGTTTTGGCTCCGAGGGATCGGAGGGGAGGTGGGAGAGGAAGAGGCGGCGGCGGGAGCGGAGGTCGTAGGCGGCGAGGGCGGTGAACGGGGGGAGGGGCTCGAGGGCGTGGAGGGCCGCGAGGACGCGGTTTCTGCGGTGGTCGACGGTGATTCCCAGGAAGGTCACGTTTTCGGGGAGGGAGGGGTCGGAGATTAGGGTTTCGACTACGCCGGCGTCAGAGACGGCGGAGATGCTGCGGTGGCGAAGGGATCCGACCAGGAAGTGCTGCGCGATTGGGTCCCACGCGAGGGATTCGGGGTAGAGGCTCGGTGACTGGAAGTTGATTACGTGGGGGCTCCCGGCGAGGACTATGGTGGTCGGCGGTGTGATTGCGACGGTGAGGAGGAGGAAGAGGAGGACCTTGGCCGCGGGGTGAGTGGTAAAGGCGTGTTCGGATGACAGCATCGTGAGGGGTGTTTGGGTTTCTAGCGTAGCTCGACGTAGTGAAGGAGGTTAGATCGTGTAATTATTATTGTAAATATAAACAGCCCCGATCAATGCACGGGGAAATAATTTCAAAATTATTTAAATATATTTTTATAATAATTATTTTAAAAGTAATTTATATTATAAGTTTAAAATGAAATTATTTTTTAAATATAGATTTAACGTTTGAATATCAATCTATAATTTTATAAATGAATATTTTGCAATTTAATATATGTGTAAAATATTATAAGGTTAAATTTAATCGTAAATAATATTTTTTGAGAAAAAAAATTTTGTTACATAAGGAAATGAAAATAAGCAACAGAAAATGTAACACCCTAATTTCCAGAGCGTCCCTGTAGCAAATAAATCGTAAATAAATATGCAAGAGCATTTTCAAAACTTGGAAAAGAGAGTATATATTTTATTTTTTTGAAATCATTTTTCTTTTCGAAATATGTCATGCTGAGGTGCATTAGTATTATAAATACAAACTTCGCAAATAGTCAAACATATGGCATAAAATGACCGATCAGCAGTTTAGAAATTTCTTACAAAACATATAACTTGTTTTCAAAAACCCTGCTGTCAGTTGTAAAAAGCAACCTAAAACTCCTACCCTGACATGTAAGCATACAAAATATTATTACATAATAATAAAAGCGGCAGCACAAGTCTTCCAGCTCTATGCGCCCGACTTCTGGCCTTGGTTTTCCTGTAACGGCATCCATCCGCATCTTCCGGCTAAAGGACGTCCGGCTAGCGACGGATCACCAGAAAATACAAACAACACATGGATGCAAGGGTCAACTCAAAATAGAACATTGGATACAAATAAAGCATATGGCTAGCAAATGTTATCCAAGCAATCAACAGGTAGCAAATAACAAGTACGCATACAATTAGTTGACGCAAGTAGTTGAAAAAAACTCTAGGACTCTATATGCACGTACATCATCCACATGTATAGAAAAAAAAAACTTTTATCCGGATATACACCAACTCCCGCAGGCATATGGGACACTCTCCCGAACTCCGCACGAACTAGAAAGTAAGTCGGTAAGTCGAGAGTTGCCACTTACACGAGAACACTCTGTAATAACGCCCCGATAGGTTGCATCTCCAGCCCGTGACTCTTTATTAGCCCCGAACCATGACGACTTCAAAGAATGCTTGACACGACATGAAAACAAAACACAAGTAGGACTCATACGTATTTAAACGAGGCCTAGCATAGCTTCATAATTAATACTAATCCTGTAGAGCAGTTGCACATATCTTAAGCAGATATAAATCATGTCGAAGGAAGAAACATGCTTTCAATTATCATCAAAGCAATAAACATCCAATAAGTCAAGCAACAAAACACAACAATCCAACAATGCCACGCATCAAACAAAAAACTAATCTAGCATATCAGATGCCTTCAGAGACTGCATTCATATATCAATCAATATAGTTTAAAGTTGGGTCGTTCTCAGAACGCCGTCAACTATAATTCTAAAGCTCATAGTGCAGCATGGTATATATTTATACTTATGCTAAGAGGCAGAGATACGAAGTGCCCTCACCTTAAAGGTAGTCGATCCTGGCGGTCACGTAAACTCCGTGCGTCTAGATCGGTACGGGGCCTCGTTATCCTTCAACAAACACAACCTAGCTTAGAACTTTGAACTTAAACCTAAGGAGAGGGGCTGGTCTAACAGGGTCTAATCACTTAGACAAGGCTCTACAACTTAGGAAATGCTCGGAGGTCGAAGACACTTAAACAAGATTTCGACGTTTACCCAAAAAGGACTTAGAAAACCCTAAGTTATGAAACCTAACTTTTCCAAAATTTCAAACCATTTAAAGGGCATCAAGGCTAAATGCTTACAAACCATTTTGAGGTCTTAGTCAAGATTTTAGAAAGCAAAAGCACACATAAATAACATCAAGTTCAATTCTGTCCAAGCTTCTAAAAACCCTAAATTTCTCAAATTTTCACCCAACACTTCTCTAAATTTTCCAAATCAATTTCACAACCAAAAATAAAAATTCTAATACAAATTTCCACTTAATTTTCCCCAAGTTTCAGAATGTACAAAAACTTTAATCTCAACTATGAGTTTCAAAATCCAATTTGCCCAAAAACTCAAATTTTCACACATTCAATTCCCAAATTTCCTAAGCTTTCAAGAACAAATTTTCAAGTCTTAACACTCAAAATTTTCTAGGCCAATGTACAACAATTGTGACAAAACATATCCTCAATACCCAAATTCATTTATAAGCATTTTAACACACCCAAAAGCTAGTTAGAAAAAAACAATTATCCTTTGTCCCAAAACATAAGTCAATTCGGCCAAAACACTTAATTCAAGAACAATTTTTTCTTCAAAGTCTAATTTGTACACATCAAAGGTAATAAAAAAACTGTGACAAATAATTACTTAAAGCTTGAAAATCACTTTTTCCTAGTAATCAATTTTTCAAAAACAAAACTTCCAAGAAAACTAATTAGACAAAACCATAGATCAATTCAATGGGAATAACTTTCCTAAAGGAAACCCTAGCAAAAAGTCAACTTCAAAATCTTCAAGAGACAAAAACTCAACTAATCAAAAATCCAATCAGTTCAAATTTGAAGCTAAAGGTAGTGGGAACAACATTTGTGAAGAGACATTTGAGTTCTAACACATGCATAAAAACCAAACTCAACATATGGAAAAACCGAATCGGTAGAAGTGTAGATTAAGAGGAGAGGAGTAATTTACCTCAAAGAAGCAAGATGAAAAGACAAAGGATGAAGGAGCTAGGGAGAGGGAAGAGGTTCGGCCATGCTTGATGGAGAAGATGATGAATAGAACATTTCTCCACTTGACTTTCTCTTACTAGAAAACACTTAGCTCACTTGATTTTTGTCTAATGATTCACTTAAGAGGAAGAAAGCCTATTAACCCCCTTAATGGAGGGTGTGGGCTGCGGCCAAGGGGCCCAAAAATGGGGGGTAAAACTCAATTTTTACTTACCCAAGGGACCAAAGTTGGAAAGGTAAAAGGTTAAAGTAAAAACAACTTTTTACTATCGAGGACCAAACCGTAAGGTTTCAAAGTTCAGGGACTAAACTCTAATTTAGAAAGTTCTAAATAAAATATCTAGGTTTTTTTATTAATAAATTCCCTTCACTGACGCGTCAGTGCGTCAGTACGTCAGTGCGTCAGTGCGTCAAGTCACTGATCGTCATCAAGGAGTACCTCAGTACCACTGAGAATATCTGCCCTAGGGTCATTTATTGGTTTCGGGGTACCAGGCCCGCACAATTCGGGGCCGAGTCGATCTTTCTCGAAGTCTGCGCCACGCTACCCGAAAACACTATTCACCAGGTCACTGTTCACAACAATCTTCTGCACAAAATTGGTCTCGAAACGCCAAACGAAATCGTTTGGAGCTTTTCAGATTCTCTATCCGGGGTCCCGAAGTTGTCCATTTCTTCTGTTGAAGTTTAGGCTAAAAGTCCCGTTAGAGCGAAAAATCCTTCCCGGGCTCCGGGAGGAAACCATATCAATATTATAGTCGTTCTTCACGAAATTCTTCACTGATCGTCATGGTGACAGTGAGAACGTCCAATTCTCGTCCGAACTTAAAGTCAGGTCTAGCTGCTCTTTTTTGCTCTTTTTTGCAGGATTTAGGACGACTTCCAGGTGTGAGGGTTTCCACTCGGAGCTAAGCAAGTATGTTCACTCTCGTCACAACTTGACAGATTTCTTAGCTCAGCTGCACAGTTGTGTGAAGCATATGCGATATAGAGAGATGGAAGATGACTGTCATTCTTTACATGGGCAACCAGTAATGCAGACCAACCAAAAATCATTGGAAATGTGTGCTGCAAAGCACTATACTCACAATGTCTTTCTGCTATTTCGCGCCGTTTTACAGCTTGCTCGTTCAATGAAAGTTATTGATTCGACAAATGCATTGAGCTGCACAATATATACTGTGGTTAAGTTGAGTTTTGGGTGCAAAGAGGAGTGGCATGTTTCCTCATATCCGGATAGCAATGAATTTAGATGTTCCTGTCTAAAGATGGAGTCCCGCGGTTTAGCCTGTGAGCACATCGTTGCTGTGTTAGCTCATCTGAGGATAGAAGAGTTACCTGAATATCTCATCCTGAAAAGGTGGACCAAGGGTGCGAGAGATGGCTTATGCAGTGGTAAGGATTTCGGAATGGGTGTGTGGGACTCACAAAAGAGCAGCTAGACCTGACTTTAAGTTCGGACGAGAATTGGACGTTCTCACTATCACCATGACGATCAGTGAAGAATTTCGTGAAGAACGACTGTAATATTGATATGGTTTCCTCCCGAAGCCCGGGAAGGATTTTTCGCTCTAACATGACTTTTAGCCTAAACTTCAACAAAAGAAACGGACAACTTCAGGACCCCGGATCGAGAATCTGAAAAGCTCCAAACGATTTCGTTTGGCGTTTCGAGACCAATTTTGTGCAGAAGATTTTTGTGAACAGTGACCTGGTGAATAGTGTTTTCGGGTAGCGTGGCGCAGACTTCGAGAAAGATCGACTCGACCCCAAATTGTGCGGGCCTGGTACCCCGAAACCAATAAATGACCCTAGGGAAGATATTCTCAGTGATACTGAGGTACTCCTTGATGACGATCAGTGACTTGACGCACTGACGCACTGACGCGTCAGTGAAGGGAATTTATTAATAAAAAACCTAGATATTTTATTTAGAACTTTCTAAATTAGAGTTTAGTCCCTGAACTTTGAAACCTT
Source organism: Acmispon strigosus (assembly GCA_030819835.1). NCBI lineage: Eukaryota > Viridiplantae > Streptophyta > Magnoliopsida > Fabales > Fabaceae > Acmispon > Acmispon strigosus. The sequence continues at coordinate 7,189,735 of JAUAMA010000001.1, forward strand.
ACGGTTTGGTCCTCGATAGTAAAAAGTTGTTTTTACTTTAACCTTTTACCTTTCCAACTTTGGTCCCTTGGGTAAGTAAAAATTGAGTTTTACCCCCATTTTTGGGCCCCTTAGCCGCAGCCCACACCCTCCATTAAGGGGGTTAATAGGCTTTCTTCCTCTTAAGTGAATCATTAGACAAAAATCAAGTGAGCTAAGTGTTTTCTAGTGAGAGAAAGTCAAGTGGAGAAAAGTTCTATGAGAACCCTAGCCAATATGGAGGCCTTGAGGAAGAGGAAAAGGGATGAGGGTACCTCCACCAGGGCCGGGACGCCATGATGCGTGGATGACGCATGCTGTTACTGTTGATTTTTAATCTCGTGAAAATTTATTTATTATCGTTTGCTGGACAATTTGCTATGGGCTGTAACAACTAACATGACAATTTTAGCTTAATTAGCTTAGCTTTCATTAATTATGTGGGATGCTGTGATGCTTAACATGTCTTGATTATCTTTAGTACTTGATTGCCCTTGCTTTTCTAATATGTCCTACCGTGTGCAGATGGTTGCCTAAGGGGCTTCTACCCATAGAGCATCCTTGTGCAGGTACAGTAGAATTATTCAATCTGTGCTTGTATGTCACAGATTTAACGTTTGGATAAATCTGTGCTTGTATGTGATTGTACCAATTAGGAGAAATATATGCTGTAGTTGTTTTGGCTTAGGTGAGTATTTTGGGTCTAAAAAAAGAGACTTATCTTGTGTTGGTGTGAAAAATTCATATACCCTCCACATTCATCTACTAATCCAGGGTTACTCTTGGACAAACACATAACTGAGTTGCTTGCACATCTTTCCAAAACGACTTTTAGCCATTATTATTATTATTATTATTATTATTATTATTATTATTTTGTAAATTAATTGCAAAATAATTTCCACATGATGTTTTAGTACATTGCATCTCTTGTACCCCTTTATTGTGTTTGTACAAATTTGTAAGTTTAATTTAACCTAACATCATCTCAAGACGTTGTGTATGGACTCATGCATGGAGTATCGATCCCATTTTTTAATGCGACAGTATAAACCGACAAAAATATATGAGCGCTCCCGGATATGTATCCCACGAAATATTTTTAACATCCCAAATGACCAATCGGATTCTCATATTGGTTATGACATTTGAACATTTTTACTCTGAATATGTTCTTGTGTATATTTCCCTCTTATTTCCCGGGGCTGGCTCGGTTGCATGGATCCACGCGTAATAGGTGACAATGGCTAGTGCACCTACTGACGGCATCAAAAAAGACTGTGAACTCATATGTGGAGCCCACTTGCTGTTGGAATATCCCCATGTAAAGGGCCACCCTTACTTTGCTACCCTTTGCATTTTGCATGCCCTAAACAGAAGATATACAGATTCCGCTGTGCAAGGTTTGGTCGTTTGCACCGTTCACTCTTGCCCTTGTTTTGTATTCCAGTTTTAGACCCTACACTCACCCAACTTCACAAACATGAAAGCCAGTGTTGGAGGCAATCGTATTTGCGGGTGAGCTTAGATCTTTAACCTCCTTCTTCTAGTCGCGTGTGTATGGTCACCACTGTTTGTGAAGCCGTTGGACCTCGCCATTAATAAAGGGAAACAGGGACTGTCCCAGCTTGTGAGAATGAAGCCAGTGTTGGAGGGATGGACCCAGCTCTGTTGCAGATTTTGGCGAGGCTTCAGGTGAGTGCTTAATAATAACATATGTGGGACTCAAATACCGTCCTTTTGTATGCATGCATGCTATGCTCTTATTTACAATAAACTTTTTCATTTGTTTCAATATTACATTCATCATAGGGATTGGAGTCGCAGTTAAAAGACGGGGAATCTAAGACACACTCTCTTCTGCGCGAGGTTCTTGTAGAGTTTAAGGTATATAATCTGCTCAAATAGATGTATTGGTTACAAGAGCGTATATAAAATTCTAACTCCTGTATCATTTACTATATAACTTAACTATATATATTATGTGTGTAGTTTAGTAGTTTTTATGGCCAATTTTTTTACCAAGTACTTACTTCTACCACCTCTCTATATCACAGGAAAGTGTTAAGAAGGGATGTCCTATGCATAGGATTATGGACTTGTTTTCGTCAGAGTGGTTAAAACCATTCAAAACACTAAAATATGTCAGACTTTTCAATTAACTTTATTATTCAAAATGACACGGAGATTTGATTAACCGTGAGTATGACTTTAACAAAATCTTCATTGTAGATATATGTTCCATTTCAAGATGGAAATGGTCATTGCTTTTTAATGATTGTTGCCGTAGAGGAAGCTCATGTTTATCACTTTGATTCAAATATTGACGACAAGAGCTTGTTCTCCCGGCATAAAGATATGGAAAAAACAGTACGTCAAATCTTCAATTTTGTGTAAATGTTCTTGTCTCAACGACTTCTGTAGATTGATAATGAACATGTTAATTGTTCTTTTTGTAGTGCAAGGTCATATCGGACGTGCTAGCCATGGAGAACTATAAGAGCATCAATTGTTATGGCAGGGTTCATCCCCATACATGGGAGGTGGTCGAAGTCCAGGGAATTGTAGATCCCGGAACTCAATTTAGATCTAATTCACCTATATGGGTTGCTGACTGGATGAGCATAGGGTCTTCATTTCAGCCGAATGTGAAGCCCAGGGTGAGTGAAAATGCAATTATGTTCACAAAGATGTGTATATTGTGGTTAGGCTAATGGCTAACCTAATCTCTTATCGCAAATCGACGAAGATGTAATGAGGATGAAGATTGCCATGGATTTGATAGATGGAGAACACAATGAACTTTCCGCAGCATTGAATGATGATGTGGAGAACTTCCGGAATATGCTAATCAAACCGTCTGCTGGGAAGAGGAGATGATGACCATTGCTTGTGCAATCGGGAGAACTGTTCGTGTGGGAAAGCAGGTTGGATAGGGTGTAAACTTATACACACAAAAACCGAGTGATTTGAGTACGTTTGGCTTGGTTTTCATCTGTTGTAGTTTGAATAAACATAATTAATTTTGGTTACAAGAGTTTTGGGCCCCTTAATCTGTTAAATTTTAGTGCCAGGTCCATTATTTGGACTCAAAATATGACAAAGCTTCCAACTAAGACATGAAGCATATTCTTCATGTTATGCCAAACAAATATACTGAAACATCTCCACTACATGCTCATCCACTGGATGCCGAAGGTATATGCCCATAATCGTCTTCCAACCAGGAGTCATCCGCACCACATACACATTCTAGCTGAGAACTTCTGCCCTATACACTGCTATTTCGTCTTGAGCCTTGACGTCAATGGAATAACCACATTTAAAAGATGAATCCCTAGAGCTAGAGAAGAGAGTTCCCGAAAGGAGAAGGGGAATTGACCAGTTCTGGAATTCAGAACTAGAAAAATAACATCCTATTTTAGCGGCAACCAAAGCAACTTTTGAACCTTTCTTAAGCTCAGAGCGCTGCATATAACAAAATTTTACGTGTTAACATATCAATTATCAAACATGAATACACAGCAACATACATGTGTAAACACTTATTTTGGCAAGTATAGCACATGTCTCCGACTTTTGTTTAAAGTCATTGCAAACCATAATGGCATAGGAAATTGTCTTCACTAAAACCTTAATGGAACCCAGCACTAGCCTAGCATGGCTAAGGGAAACATAAAGAGAAAAACCTGAGTTGGAAGCTCAAGGAGGCTTCCCACAAGTCCAGGAAATTGCTCTGGACCAAGGTATCTCAAGATGTCAAGGTATCAAGGTGTCCCAAGATGATGTGTTTACAAAGAAAGCAAAGGTCCTAGTTATAATAAAATTTGCCAGTGTCCCAACGCTCAAGCGTTGGCTTTCCAACACCTAGGCGTTGGGAACAATTAAAGCCCCACGTCTGGCAGAGTGCCAATGCTCAGGCGTTGGGCACCTCTGCAGCTTCTCTACCTTGCTGTTTTATTCTTCCTCTTGATGAGGTTTCATGGCCCTTAATGGCATTGATGTAGCCACATTCTTGTCCCTTATTAATTCTGAAACCTCCCTTCCTCATCAATTCTCCACTCATGGTATTTTTCACATGTGCCAATTAGAAATGGTGCTTCATATTCCACTTCATTTTCAGTCCTTCATTTCCTGCGATTTGCACCTTTGTCCCCAGAAATATGTCTAATTTCACCAGTTTTCTAAAAAGACTAAAAACTAATAAAAATACCTAAAATTATATAAATAAAGTTTAAAAAACAAATAAAAACTAATCTATATGCAAATGCAAAAATAAATAGAAAATCTTAGTAAAATGTACAAATATCTATATGAGACTCAATAAAAATAAAATAAAATAAACTAAAAAGACCCTAAAAATATCATATGAAATCCAGTCATCATGGTCGTACCTATTACCTGGCACAAACATAACAGATTTCACATAAAATATTATTTGGTTAGTGACCTGACCTCAATTTTCTCAGTCATATGGATGTTGAGCGGCATGTGCCAGGCTTGAAGTAAATAGAGTAGCTTGAAGCCGGATTCGCGCCGGGTAATACCCTTGTAAGATAGTAAGTAGAGTATCCCATGATGCTCGAACCAGATTCGGTTATTTAAGTAGAAAAGGTTCCCTTCGCGTTAGTATTGTGTGTATAGCTTTGAATAGGACAAAGTCGAGAGAGGTATGCTTCCGATGTTTTGTCGTGCTAGAGCAGAGTCCCGTGCTTCTGAGCTTAATCATATTTTATCAAATTTCACCATATGCTTCGGTAGTGTATAACAGAGTCATAAACAGAGTGATATTCTCCTGCTTTAAATTCTCACTGCATCATAAGGTTAGATAGTACAACATATAGGATAAAAAGTAGTAAGCAAAATATTATGAAAATTAAAGTAAAGTGTTAGTCGAGGAGCTTTGATTCGCAGTGGGTTTCTTATGTTTGCTCGGTGAGCAGTTGCCGTTCGGCGGATTCTTTTTGCCTGCTCGACAAGGGTCATGGTCGTCGAAGAATTTTGTATATCTTTGCCGAGGCGCTTGTACGCTCGGGAGGTGCTTGCTCGACGAGGATATGGGTCCTCGAAAATTTCTTCATGCCCATTGTCGAGGCCTTGTGCGCTCGGGGGTTCTTTGCCTTTATCTGGCTACAAAATCATGCTAATATATTTGCTTATATAAGACATGCTCAGATAGTGGTCACCAAATTTGGCATTATTTCATGTGAGTAGCATTTATTTTTGACAAAATAGATCAACTTGTAATGTTCACCCGGCTACCTCTGTTATAAGGCTTGATTTTAAAACCCCAGGCGGGGTGCCTCTTGTGTAATATCAATAATCAATAATATATGATAAAAAAAGAGGAAGATTAAATAAGTTGTATAATATCAATAATCAATAATTTGTATAATTTCCGAGTTTTTTTTTTTTGAATATTGTAAAAAAAAATTATTATCAGATTGTGGTTGATGTTAAATTATTTGTCAATATGGTGTAGTTTGTAGGTTTGGGTTTGATCAAAACGTGTCATGTTGTGAAAATATTAAGAAGTTTCATGCGTAGGTATAGTTAAGGCGTTTTGTGTACAGGACAAAAGAATCAGAATCTTACTGGGATGTGGGAGACAAGGGCACAGAACACGAGAAAGACACGCCCTGCCTAAGGCTTAACATGACACGCCTAAAGTAAGGCGTTTCATGACACGCCTTATCTAAGGCGTCTTCCACCCCATTGGCTGCATGGGGTGGTTCACGCTGCCCAAGACCTACCCCACCCCTTCCCCATGCTTTTGACTACTCCGGTTTCCCCACCCACGCCCCTCACCCTTTTCCAACCCCCATTTACCCTATTTAAACTCATTCTAACCCCTCCCAACCCCTCGCATTCACTCATCCCTTCCCCTCATACTCAAAAAACTCCTCTTCTACTCCCTCCCTATCACTATTTTAAATATTTTTGTTGTGTTAACTATGGTGGATGAAAATGTGATCAACCCCGGACCCCTTAATCCTTCTCTTCTAACCCAACAAGCAGTACATGTTTCGGAACTGGTGTGGAGTGGGAATGTCGAAGACCGGATATTGAAGGTGAGGAGGGCACGTGACTCGAAGCAGGTAGAAGGCCGAATCCTCAACCAAGTCCCGCAAGAAATAGTTGGCCACCTACATCGGGCGGGTTTTTATCAGTGTGCGCTGGTGGGTCATGTGATGGCGGACCACCATCTTCTATCTGAGCTTGTGGAGCGGTGGAGACCGGAGACGCACACGTTTCACCTTCCCGTTGGTGAAGCAACAATTACTCTGGAGGACGTCGCACTCCAACTAGGCTTGACGATTGATGGCCATGCAGTCACCGGGGAGACTCAGCGCATGGATTGGAAGGAGGTGGTCCTAGAACTCCTTGGCAAAGCAGTGACAGACGCGGACTTGAACGGGAACCGGTTGAAGATGAGGTGGCTGAGTGCAAACTTCAACAATGTGAATGAAGGCCATGGCCCGCTCTGACTAGAGCAGTTTGCACGGGCCTCCATTCTTCGCATGCTGAGAGGTTTCTTATTCACGGATAGTTCAGGCGCTGAGGTACAACTATTTTATCTTCTATTGTTGCGAGACCTGGATGAGGCCGGTACATACAGCTGGGGTTCGGCCTTGCTAGCCCACTTGTACAATTCATTGTGCAAGGCTACTGACTATAAGCGAGCTGACCTCATTGGGTGCACTTTGCTACTTCAGCTATGGGCATGGGCCAGGATTCCTAGTCTTGGGCCGAAAGTCTTACCACCGCTTCAACCCGGAGCACCGCTCGGTGGAAGGTATGATATTATTAATGCGCTGTTTATACCCTATATGCTCTAGTTATCCATTAGAAATGACACTTGTTGTATTATTATTGTTGTAGGTGGATCCAAAAACCGAAGGTTGAAATGTTTCTAATATGTTCGTACAGGACCAAACTAGACATGTTGAAGGAAACCATTGTAAGTTGTATCTATGATTCGATTAATAGATTTTGCGTAAATGCTTTTGTTTATTATCTTGCAACTTTATGTGTAGTTCATGTGGGTCCCGTACGCTTCAGAAGTTGGCCTTCTCCCGGAGGAGTGCATCCATGACCGCCATTTGTTCAGGGCTGTGGTACCATTGATACATTACAACCTTGTGGAGTGGCATCAACCGGATCGCGTCATGAGGCAGTTTGGAATGTCTCAGCATATTCCTCGCGCACCTATGCAGGACGATAGTCTCCACGACGTCTCACGGAGGGGGAAGCACCATGTAAACTGGTCCTGCATAGGTGCGCGAGGAATATGCTGAGACATTCCAAACTGCCTCATGACGCGATCCGGTTGATGCCACTCCACAAGGTTGTAATGTATCAATGGTACCACAGCCCTGAACAAATGGCGGTCATGGACGCACTCCTCCAGGAGAAGGCCAACTTCCGAAGCGTACGGGACCCACATGAACTACACATAAAGTTGCAAAATAATAAACAAAAACATTTACGCGAAATCTATCAATCGAATCATAGATACATCTTACAATGGTTTCCTTCAACATGTCTAGTTTGGTCCTGTACGACCATATCGGAAACATTTCAACCTTCGGTTTTTGGATCCACCTACAACAATAATAATATAACAAGTGTCATGTCTAATGGATAACTAGAGCATATAGGGTATAAACAGTGCATTAATAATATCATACCTTCCACCGAGCGGTGCTCCGGGTTGAAGCGGTGGTAAGACTATCGGCCCAAGACTAGGAATCCTGGCCCATGCCCATAGCTGAAGTAGCAAAGTACACCCAATGAGGTCAGCTCGCTTATAGTCAGCAACCTTGCACAATGAATTGTATAAGTGGGCTAGCAAGGCCGAACCCCAGTTGTATGTACCGGCCTCATCCAGGTCTCGCAACAATAGAAGATAAGATAGTTGTACCTCAGCGCCTGAACTATCCGTGAATAAGAAACCTCCCAGCATGCGAAGAATGGAGGCCCGTGCAAACTGCTCTATCCAGAGCGGGCCATCGCCTTCATTCACATTGTTGAAGTTTGCACTCAGCCACCTCATCTTCAACCAATTCCCGTTCATGACCGCGTCTGTCACTGCTTTGCCAAGGAGTTCTAGGATCACCTCCTTCCAATCCATGCGTTGAGTCTCCCCAGTGACTACATGGCCATCAATCCTCAAGCCTAGTTGGAGTGCGACGTCCTCCAAAGTAATTGTTGCTTCACCAACGGGAAGGTGAAACGTGTGCGTCTCCGGTCTCCACCGCTCCACAAGCGCAGATAGAAGATGGTGGTCCGCCATCACGTCACCCACCAGCGCACACTGATAAAAACCCGCTCGATGTAGGTAGCCAACTATTTCTTGCGGGACTTGGTTGAGGATTCGGCCTTCTACCTACTTCGAGTCACGTGCCCTCCTCACCTTCAATATCCGGTCTTCGACATTCCCACTCCACACCAGTTCCGAAACATGTACTGCTTGTTGGGTTAGAAGAGAAGGATTAAGGGGTCCAGGATTGATCACATTTTCATCCGCCATAGTTAACACAACAAAAATATTTAAAATAGTGAGAGGGAGTAGAAGAGGAGTTTTTTGAGTATGAGGGGAAGGGATGAGTGAATGTGAGGGGTTGGGAGGGGTTAGAATGGGTTTAAATAGGGTAAATGAGGGTTGGAAAAGGGTGAGGGCGTGGGTGGGGTGGGGAGGGGAAACCGGAGTAGCCAAAGGCATGGGGAAGGGGTGGGGTAGGTCTTGGGCAGTGTGAACCACCACATGCAGCCAATGGGGTGGAAGACGCCTTAGATAAGGCGTGTCATGAAACGCCTTACTTTGGGCGTGTCATGTTAAGCCTTAGGCAGGGCGTGTCTTTCTCGTGTTCTGTGCCCCTGTCTCCCGCATCCCATCAGCCTAGTAAAATTCTGATTCTGATTCTTTTATCCTATACACAAAACGCCTTAACTATACCTACACATGAAACTTCTTAATTTTTTCACAACATGACAAGTTTTGATCAAACCCAAACCTACAAACTACACTATATTGACAAATAATTTAACATTAACCACAATCTAATAATAATTTTTTTTTACAATATTAAAAAAAAACTCTTGAAACCGAACTCGTCCAAAGATGTGAACTCAGTACATATTTTATTACGTGATAGTACATAATGCTTTGAAATTCAAACTTATTGACCTGATTGCACAACTTGGCAGTGCCTTGTCTTGTCATAAATAAATATTGGGGTTGGCTAAATGACTCCATGATCAATTGGGGTCATTTAACCCCATGCTCACATGGACCAATAAGATTGTCCCATGATTAAAATTAAAAAATAATGTGAAAATAAATAATATAAATAACACAATTTTATTGGTCCATGTAGGCATAGGGTTGAATGACCCCAATTAATCATGGGGTCATTTAGCCGACCCCATAAATATTATATTATTTGTTGAAAAAGCAAAGATATCGTGTGCTTCTATGTATAGGCTTGTGCATGCTTAGTTGCTTGGCTCTAGTATACCACATTCCCTAAACAGAGAAGAGTTTTTCATACTTTCCAAATCGTCTCTTCTTTAGTGGTAATAGCATTTATATATTTATATAGGAAAATAATAAAGAAAGTGATGTGACCTTAGGTGATGCCAGCCCTGAGAAGCACACGGCTCGAGGCGCCTTGAAACAACAACGCAACAGGTTGGGGCGCGACACGCGTTGGTGTTCGTGAGGTTCATCGCCAGCGAGGCCTCCGTCCAGTGCTGAAGGGGAAGCTACAGGCGATCGACGGTGACGACAAGGTTGTTCGCTGAAGCTGGGGCTCTCGGAGGACAAGTTCCTTCCTCGCCGGATCTCGTCCTCTGAACTCGAACCTCCCTGGAAGAAGTTTCCAAGCTTCGCCGGTTGTTTTCTTGTTCCTCTTTCAGCTTGGGACATTTCCAGCGGTGGTGGAAGGTTTCCTCGGTAGGTCCCTGATAGTGAAGATGGCCGCAGTTTTTTACGGCCCCGTCATCCTCTTTTTCTCTTGCTTTCGAGCTTCAAGGGGATGCTTCCCCGGTTCCTCCTTCTCTGTCGGGAGAACCCACGGAAAATGGAGAAGGAGAGGGGGGATAGACATGTTGCTACCGTTTGATCTCGCGGTGGTAAGTCCCCTGTTGTGGCGTGTTTTTCTTCTCGCTCCTTTGGTCTTTTCCCTTCTACTAGACCTGCTTGGGCCCTTCGTTCCCCGGATTCATGTAGTTCTTGTGGTGGTTCCAGTGGTTGTGAAGCTACAGAGGTCGTTGGCAGAGCTGAGACAAGGTTTCAGCCATAGCGTGGTGGGGTAGAAGCTTTACCGTCCCCACAGAAGGCGCTAATGATCAAAACCAACCGATCAATCACCCGGGGAGGGTGTTTGTTGTAGAGTGAGACGGCATGCTTCCGGAGAGAGGCGGCAGCTGGATGGTGGTCTCTTGGTACTCGGTCGTCCGTCTTCTCGGCGCTCCGCCATTTGTCAAGCTTTCGAGAACACTCTGACGCTCAAGTTAAAAACATGGGGTTAGAGGGAGAAAGTATATGGAGGGATGGATGTGTGTACCTGTGAAGTGAGGGGTTGGTCCCCTTTTATAAAAGTGGAAGCCCTTTGGTGATCTCAAAGCATGATTAGGACCCCTAGCTCATTCCTTGTCGTTGGATCTCTGTGGTCAGGATTCCATCTTGATAGTTTAACCCTTGCCAGGTACTCTAACCGTGTCAGGACGTCGTAGGCCGTCTGGGTATCCGTGCGTTGATCGGATCTGGTTGCGTAGTGCGGTCGTCCATATGGGTCCATGACCAGCGAAGGGCTTCCGATCGGCGGCCCCCAGTTATGTAGAGTAGCCCTTAGAAACAACAATCATTATATTAATTATTTATAGTTTTATATATTTATTTATTAAGAATAAAATAAAAATAAATATACTTTATATCTTGTATGCTGGTTCAATTTTGAAAACAAATAGCAATGTCTGGACCACCATGAGTATGAAGTAAACAGAAAATTAGTTAAGGGAGATTGAATTTAAAAATGAGATTTTTTTTATAACATTTAGCGGGTAAGGGGTGGAGAAAATGTGGAAAAGTTAAAAGCCATGAGAAATGGAACAGCCGAACGGATTAGGCGAAAAGAGGAATATGGAAAAATTAAAACCAAATAAGACAACAGAGTTGTTACACACGGATTTGGATTCTCTCATGTGTTAATCTCACATGATTATATTATGTGAAGATCTAAACCTTTAATTTTTTTTTAATTAAATCTGGACCCTTAATAGATATGTAGAGAGAGAATATTAAAATTGTGTAAGAAATAATATTGACCATCGGATTTCATTAAAAAAGTAATTAAGGATTCAGATCCTTCACATGACATAGTCATGTGAAATTAACACATGAGAGGATCCAAATCCGCTACACATGGACTTCTAGTTTAGAGAGAGAGTAAGTCATGGAGAGAAATTCGTACATGAATAAATATGAAAGAGTGTCTCACTCTTTCGAACGAGATTTAAATTTATAGATGTAGAGGAGATTATTGAATTCAGATCTATAAACTTTGATAAGGATTAAGTTCACTTTCTTGTCAAGGAATAATGATTTCTACTTTCTTGGTGTTTCTTGTCAAATAGAAAAAATAAGAAAATATACATTTTTTTCTCTAAGAAGATACTTTGTTGGATTAAAATATTTTTACAACCATTTTCTAGAATTCAGGTGCCAGCAGATTTTGTGCTCTGGACATGAGGAATTTTTCACAACCATTTTATATATGTTCCCAATTTTATATATGTTCCCACAGTTTTTTTTTAGCGAAAGGAAATATGTATAATAATTATATCAAAGTAGGCTTGGCGACAATACATCATAACAAAGAATAGGTAAAAGGCACATAGGAATCTGTTCCATCCAAACCGAATTGGTACTGGGTGAAGTATTCCTATTCAGAAAATCAGCTGCACTACATGAGCAAAAAAAATCAACATGTTCAAAGGACCAATAAAACCACAATATAAAGCTACATAAGATGATCCTCCTGAAGGTTGCCGCCGCCACTAGAAGAGTTGCAAGGAGTCGGTCTCAAAATAGATGGATCCAAGGAGCCGCTTTCTCCGACTTCCTTTGCTCTGAGGAAGAGAGGAGTGGCTCTTCCCCTAGGAGATCTCTTACAACACCTGCCTCCGATTCTTCTTAGCGAAGGTAACTTTGCTACCCTGAACCGGAGTCCAAGCGATGATATAGAGGCTTCCGGGTTGGTCCTCATTAGGCCGAGGCTCGTTCTCGTCTTTTCGGATGTGGTTGCCAGACCTCGAGTTCTGCAGGGAGGCTTTTCCGATGCGGTTTCCCGCCCCTAGATTTCGCATCTCGGTCCCTAGCCACAACCCAATTTCTTCACAAAGTGGAAACAGGGAAGGGCATGCGTCAATATGAGCTCCGTAAAGAGGAAACTAAGTTTTGGAAGGATCGTGATGATCCTTGGATGCGTGTACTGACTCCATATTCCTCTTGTCGGGTGGATAGAGTGGAATACTTCACGCTGAAAAACCCTGATCGATGGATGACGCTTACAGAGGGGGCCCGAGAGCACACCAAATTGACGAAAAGCAAGTGTGAATCTTTTTCTTCCTTTCTCCGTGGGAGATGAAACCTTTAGGAGAGTTGATAGGCGTTATTTTTACTTTTTTAGATACTCCTTCGATCATCCCATATTCTTGTGATGGAATGGCGTTCGGAATGTTCTCTTGGTAACCTCCTTCCCGATTATTTAATAGAACAGCTCTTTGTTGGATATTTTATGCGTTGTTCTTTTTCCTTGAACTTTCCAGTTGTTTTTATTTTTTGCTTTTCGTTGGAACTTGCATGAGCCGGTCGGGCTACATATTTATTAGAGATTATTCCTTCTCTCTTGTTTCCTTATCTTCAACCCATTGAGCTGAAGACATCCCTGGCGTAACCCATGTTGTCGACCGGATTGTGAAACTTCTTCCCGTTGAGATGAACATTGTGACTCACACGACCAGAATTTTGCAGAAATAAACACTTTATCTAGGACAACCGGATTGTGAAACTTCTTCATGATGGGAAAAGAGCGGATCATGACATTGGCCAAATTCCCATGTGGTGTGCGGGTTTGAGACTAAGGAGTCAATAACTATTGAAGAGTACCGATCTGCCGAGAAATTTTCTAATGACAAATTTGATAATATTGTCTTTTGGATGAGATTTATATGCAAAGATGACTACCTTCCAAGAGTATCAAAGGCTATTCGAATCAAAAACCCAGTTGTTAGAACTCTCCATGATGGATCTCACGCTCTATTCATGGGTGGTGGATGAGTGATTACATTGTTTCATTAAGGGACCTCTTCATTCTTTGGTGTATGGTTGAGGGGCGTCATGGCGATGTCGACATTGCATTCCATTGGATATGAACTAAGCTAAGGAAGAGAGTTTCCAAGACACTCACTGAGCATATAATTGTAGGATCTCTCATTTCTAGATTGGCCAAACACTATGCGTACATTGCTATGGAGCCAATGGGGCGGAAAGTATTGCTAAATATTAGGATTCGAAAGCTACACTCCACTTCTCTCGTTTCCTATACATATGATTCTATCATCATTATTATAGTCTTAATTTTTTACTATCAATTACAAAACATTTTGAAGAAGAAATGAATATTATGGACGATATTTTGAAGCCTATAAATTGAATATTTATTGATTTAAGTTCACCCAAAAAATATTTAAGTGTTTAAAAATAGTTAATTGTGACATTGGTTATAAAGAAAATATTTTTTTTGTTTGGAGACTCGTTCACAATCTTTTTAACTATTAAAAGATTCATCTAAAATTAAACATAATGAAGTGTAATAAACATTTAAGCTTTTCTTAGAAGAGAAAAATGTATGTTTTGAAATAAGAGGGAAAAGAAGTGTAATGTGAGCTTCTCTCAAGGGAAGGATGAGTAATTTACTCTATAAAAATTTCATGATTAGAACTAGGGGTGAAAATAGAAGGAAGTGCTTATATGAATGCCTACATGTTAAAATTTGTCAATAAAACTTTTAAACAATGCCACAAGTAATGCTTGCATGGATTTCCCTTTGGCTTGGCCGGAAAAACTAACATTCATGACAAGAAATAATTTTTTTGTTGTTGTTACATGGAGGCTAAGTCAAAAAAATCAAAATTTTGGAAGCATGGAAAAAGAATTACCAAATAAAAAATACGGCCGCGCTATCTAGACATACAAGGGAGCGACATTCAATCGGCATATGCGAGTTATGGGTGTCATATACCGCCACAAATCTATAAAAGCTACAAAAATAACTTCTGAGAATTAAAACTAAAAATACATGTTTGAAAAATACGTCCAAAAATTCAAACATGGATTGTATATTATCAAAAATACATCCCGATTTTTAATTCCCCAAATCTATTTTTAAAAATACATTATGGTTTTTAATCCCCGCAAGCTATTTTTGCCAATTTACACTTTATTGTTCAGAACTCACATATGTCAATTGAATATCAACACTGTGTGGGGTTTAAAAATAATTTTTCTAAAAATGAGATTTTACAAAACGTAAATATATAAATGTACAGCCAACGAATTCGAAAATAAGGACAGGAGCAAAGATTTATTTTAGTATTGTGTTATTTACTAAAAATTTGAGAATATTACTTGCATGGACTTCCCTGTGATATGTATCGAAAAACTAATATATATTTTATTTCAAACATGTGTTAACGTTAAGATACAGTGGCTGTCCTTCCCTACAAGTAACATTCTCAGGGTTTGATCTTGGGACCTCACCCTTACGAGAATTTAGTTTTCTTATCACTAAACTAACAACTTGTTGTTGGAAAAACAATGTTGTTAGAACCGAACTGGTCATTGAACCGGTCAAGATACTAGTTTACGATTCATTGATTAGACCAAGATTGAACCGTGGTTGAACCATTCATTGTAAAAACATATAATATATGAAATATAACTATTATAATAAGTTTATAATATTAAATATTAAAATGTAATACATCATATTTTGACTATGTTTATTTAATATAAAATAGATAAAGAATTCTAATTTGAAAAATCCACCCAAGTAGACACACACCATTGCCTACGGTTTTTAAACCGATGTATATGATTATGGTTTCTAAAAACTGAAAAATTTAGCAAAACCTGTTTTTGAAAACTGTTTTTGTAAACACTTTTTGTTTTCAGTTTTAAAAACTAAAATATCAAAACAACTAAAAAAATCTCATTCAACGGTTTTTTCTACTTTTTTTCTTGGAAAATAGTTTCCAAAAATAATTTCTAAAAAGTATTTTTAAATACAGTTTTCAAAAACTGCAATCAAACAAACCCTTACTATTATTGTTATGATAAGACCACAAGGCTCATGATGGAAGACAATCAAGACTATACTAAAAGTCTGCAACAGAACGATGCCCAAGTTGCTGGAAATTATATTTCGTGTTGTACTATGCAAAGCGCAGTCCTTTTCATGGAAAACCTTGAGCAGGTCAAGATATAGCATCTTCCAATGCTGAGCTTAAAATGAAATCTAATTTTAAGATCTGTATCTTACAATATCTCACTATCAGATATGGTGTTGGGTAACAGAGTAGTATAATTGACGCAACTAAAATTAGAGATTTGAGAGTAGGAATTGACACACAATTTTTTTCATAGAAAACCATGAGCAATGGTAGAAAAGTATTTTACTAGGTGGAAGAAATTTCAACACCTCTCTCTAAATAGGAGAGCACTCACTAGGAGAACCTTATAGGAGAAATACTAATTTTCTTCTCTAGTATTTTTCTCTCTAGTATTGTTAGAAGAAAGAATGATTATGGGATGAATGAAAAGTTACAATATGATGCAACTATTTATAATGATATTGTTGCTATGAATAGCCTACGCATTTTTCTCTTTATCATCAACAAACCATTGATTTCAATAGCATTGACCTTTTCTTTCTAACAAATTGGCTTTACGTGTTCACAATCTCCCACTTATAGTCAATTTTGTTTGCTTTCAAAAAATTTCTAGCTTGCCAATTCCATGTTGTTATGTTTCTATTAGGCCATAAGAGGATCTACACCAAATAAACTTGTCAGCGTTGATCGGCTTTGTCATAACATCTGCTAGGTTGTCTTTAGTGTGAATCTTCTGCATGTCCACACTCCCTTCCTCTACTACTTCTCGAACAAAATGGTATTGTACTCCTATGTGTTTTGTCCTGGAATGAAAAGCTGGATTTCTTGCAATGTGCAAGGCACTCTGACTGTCATAATACACAATAATTTTCTATTTTTTGTGCCCGAGCTCTTCCAATAACCTTTGAATCCAAATAGCTTCCTTGCATGCTTGGGTATCTGCCATATATTCTGCTTCTGTAGTAGATAAAGCTACTACAGTCTGCAATTTGGATAACCAGCTTACCGCTCCTCCTGCAAGTGCAAACATATAGCCAGTAGTAGATTTTCTTTTGTGTAAGATCACCTGCATAATCTGAATCAACGTATCCTCTAACAACAAAATTTGATCCTCCAAAACATAATGCAGCATCTGAGGTCCCTTTAACATATCTTAGGATCCTCTTCACAACATTCCAATGGTCTCTACCAGGATCTGCCATAAACTGACTGACCGTCCCAACTGCTTGAGCAATATCTGGTCTAGTACAAATCATAGCATACATAAGGCTTCCCACCGCTGATGCATACGGTACTCGAGACATTTCCATCCTCTCCGCTTCATTGCTAGAACACATACTTGAGGATAATTTACAGTCGATAGGAAGTGGGGTTGAGGTTGGCTTACAGCCTTGCATGTTGAAGCGCCGCAAGACTTTCCGAAGATAATTCTTCTGAGAGAGCCAAATCTTCCTATCTTTTCTGTCTCGATGAATTTGCATCCCTAAAATCTTGTTTGCTGGTCCCAAGTCCTTCATATCAAACTCCCTAGCCAATTGTGCCTTCAAATCTTGGATTCGATCTTTGTTGGGGCCTACTACCAACATGTTATCCACATACAACAGTAAAATGATAAAATCATTATCCTCAAACCTCTTGTAATACGTACAATGGTCTGAACTAAGTCTATTGTACCCAAGGCTAATAATGAAGGAATCAAATCTCTTGTACCAACACCTCGGCGCCTGCTTTAAACCGTACAGAGATTTGGTCAACCTGCAAACCAAGTTTTCTTTTTCTTTTTCTTCAAAACCTTCTGGTTGGAGCATATATATTTCTTCTTCAAGTTCACCATGAAGAAAAGCAGTCTTTACATCCAACTGTTCCAGATGTAAGTCAAAAGCAGCACACATAGCCAACACTACTCTTATAGTGGTAAGTCTAACCACCAGAGAGAATATTTCATTGAAATCAATTCCTTCCTTTTGAGCATATCCTTGTACCACCAATCTTGCACGATATCTTTCCACTTGATCATTACCATCACGCTTGATCTTATAGACCATTTATTGCTGATGACTTTCCGACCTTCTGGAAGTAAAACAAGATTCCATGTCTTATTTCTATGTAAGGCTTCCATTTCTTCCTGCATTGCTTCCATCCACAAAGAAGCATTTGAGCAACTCACAGCCTCTTGAAAGGTTGATGGTTCTCCCTCTTCTGTTAGAAGACAATATGCATCATGGCTCGCCATAACATAGTCTGAATGCCAAGATGGTCTCTTTATCTGACGTGTTGTTCGTCTAACTTGAACATCATTGGCTTCTTCTAGTTCTTGTACCTCGTGCTCCCGTTCTGCTTCAAAGAAATCTTCTTCTCCAGACTTTCCCTCTATATGGACAGTAGTAACATCTTTAGAAGTGTTGTCATTTCCCTGCTCACTTTGCAGTTCATTCTCTGCAAAAATTACATCCCTGCTGACAATAACCTTGTGGGCAGTGGGATCCCACAGGCGAAACCCCTTAACACCATCAACAAATCCCAAGAATATACATTTCCTAGATTTTGGATCCAGCTTAGTTCTTTCTTGGGAGTTGTACATCACGTACACAGGACATCCAAACACATGTAGAGAAGAATACTCTGCTGGATTTCCTTTCCACATCTCCATCGGTGTCTTTAAATCAATCGCTATTGATGGCGATCGATTTATCACGTGACAGGCAGTTTTTATGGCTTTTGCCCAGAACGACTTGGCTAATCCTACAGTTCGCAACATAGCTCTAGTCCTTTCTAAGAGAGTTCTATTCATCCGCTCTGCTACACCGTTCTGCTGAGGTGTATGAGCAACTGTAAATTGTCTCATAATACCCCCTTCTTGCAAAATGCCAGAAAGTCTCCGTCCGTATATTCCCCTCCATTGTCTGTCCTCAAGCACTTAATCTTCTTTCCAGTTTCAAGCTCCACTAGTGCTTTGAACTGCTTGAATACTGAAAACACATCTGACTTCTTCTTGATTGGGTATACCTACAATATCCTGGAGTAATCATCAATGAATGATACAAAATACTTTGCTCCTCCTAGGGAAATTTGTGGTGACTCCCACACATCAGAATGAATCAAGTCAAGTATGTGTTTGCTCTTAGTTGTTGATCTAACAAACTTCAATCTATGTTGCTTGCTTATCACACAGTGCTCACAGAAAGGTAAACTTACTGATTTGAGCCCGGGTAAAAGATTACGTTCCGCAAGAACTTTCAAGCCTCATTCTGACATATGGCCTAGTTTGCGATGCCACATTGTTGTTGAGTCTTCTTGACTAGTTGATGCAAGTGACACATCACCCTCTTGCAACGTTTCTCCCAGAAGCATGTATAGATTTGCAGATAGCTTCTCTGCTTTCATCACTACTAGAGCACCTTTCACCATCTTCAAGATTCCACCTTCAATATGGGTCTTGCACCCGAGGTCATCTAATTGTCCGATAGGCAATAAATTCTTCTTCAACCCTTTCACATGTCGTACCCCTTGAATTGTGCAAACTGTACCATCATACATTTTTATTTTGACAGTACCGACTCCAGCAATTTCTAAGGAGTAATCATTTCCCATGAACACATATCCTTCTGAGATATGTTCGTAAGTGAAAAACCAATCTCGGCGAGGAGTCGTGTGCCATGTTGCTCCTGAATCTATTATCCAGACATCAGTGAGCTGTTTACTGCCTTTGGAACCAACTGCTGCTCCGCTATATAGGATCTCTCCATCATCAGAGGCACTGGCAACACATCCTTGAGATGTACTTGCCTCCGAAGTCTTTTGACCATTCTTCTTAAACCAACAATCTCTTTTCAAGTGCCCTTTCTTGCCACAATTGTAGCATCTCAGGTTTATCTTACTTCGAGACTTTGATCTACCATGATTTTGGCTCCCACTGGGGTCGCGCTCCATTGATCTGCTTCTCGCCATTGTCAAAGCTTCTATTTGTTTTGAGCTTTCCTAACGATCTTCCTTATTCATGCGCCTAGATTCTTCTTCAAGAATAGCTCCCGCAACATCATCAAAGTATAGACAGTCAGCAACATTATTGTTTGTCATGTTGATGACGAGTTGATCATATGAATCTGGTAAACTCTGAAGTAGAACCTTCGCACGTTCATTTTCTACTATGTTGAAATTTGCCGCTGCAAGCTGAGCAAACATAGTATTCAGAGTGTTGATGTGATCCGTCACAGATGTGGATTCACTCGTTCAAAGAGTGTAGAGTCTCCTCTTTAGGAATATTCGATTGTGAAGTGACTTGACCTCGTACAGTTTGATGAGAACATCCCAAATCTCCTTTGCAGTTTTCTTTTCTGCAATGCTGGACAAAACTAAGTCTGCCAATGCTAAGTGCAAGTTGGCAACAGCGTTGTTATCCATCTCTTTCCACTTCTCCTCAGTTATATCTTCAGTTCTACCTTCAATTGCTGCTAAGCAATTATCCTTCCTTAGGATCGCCTTTATCTTCAATTTTCACAGGGAGAAATTACTCCCACTGAACTTCTCAATCTCAAATTTGGCAGCCATGGTTATATACTAAAATAAAAAATTTCAACTGACGGTTAACACAATTTCACCGTGAATAACACAATATACGTAGACAGTATTGTATATTTTTACCGTACACTAGAACAAATCTGGTATACATTAACAATTGTTGCCAAAGTATACAATCACACACGTGAATAGTAACCGTGAACAATATCTGCAGCGGAATAGGGACCAACACCAATAGCTCTGATACCACTGTTGGGTAACAGAGTAGCATAAATGGTATCACGCAACTAAAATTAGAGATTTGAGAGTAGGAATTGACACACAATTTTTTCATAGAAAACCATGAGCAATGGTAGAAAAGTATTTTACTAGGTGGAAGAAATTTCAACACCTCTCTCTAAATAGGAGAGCACTCACTAGGAGAACCTTATAGGAGAAATACTAATTTTCTTCTCTAGTATTTTTCTCTCTAGTATTGTTAGAAGAAAGAATGATTATGTGATGAATGAAAAGTTACAATATGATGCAACTATTTATAATGATATTGTTGCTATGAATAGCCTACGCATTTTTCTCTTTATCATCAACAAACCATTGATTTCAATAGCATTGACCTTTTCTTTCCAATAAATTGGCTTTACGTGTTCACACATGGCTCACATGACATGAGATCGTAGCAAAAGCTAAGATTCGTGTCTTGATTCATTCCTCACTAAAAATGAGTTCTTAAATTAAATATAATTATCTCTCTCATTCAACCATTAACAAAAACAGGGAAAATTTTAATCCCAACTATAACACTTCTGATCAGCTGCCGGAGGAGAAACGCCGTTGTATAGAGAGAGAGAGAGAGCGAGGGTTCCGACTGATGTAGACGATGGAGAAGATGAACAGAACCACAATCAGTGCAGACGATGCGGACGATGGTTGAGCGATGCAACAGCAAATGATCACAAACGATGGTTAAGCAGACGATGCAGCAGTAGCAGATGATCACAAACTAGTCATTGAGCAGACGATGCATCAGTAGTATACGATGGTTGATATTTTGAAAATTTCAGTTGTTTAATTATATATTTCCTATCTAATTGATATTTAATTATATTATATCTTTTTCAATTATTAATTATTAATTATGTTGTATTGAATTATTAATTTAATTTAATATTATGTGGAAATAAATAATATAAATATATATTGTGTATTGTGGGTCTGACTAAAAGTAAAATAAGACCTCAACCACTAGAGCGAAATGTGCACTAGGATCTTATGAGTGTCTTAAATCTTATGTGGCAGCATGAACCCACCAAAAATCTTTAAGACACCAAAAAAAAATATTACAATTGGAGATGCTACGTGTCCAAAAAAAAGTAGATGTCTATTTTCTAGTAAAAAGCAAACGCGTCAGAAAAAGTAAACAAATTACTGGAAATACACGAACTGATGTACTGTTACAGAAACCGGTTTGGCTCATTAACCCTCAGTTTTATTGGTTTTTGACTGGTTTCAATATGGCCGGTTATGAGAGATGACCGAATCGGCTAAGGGCATAGTTCCTGGTTAATCCGGTCCGACCAACTGGTCCAGTTCTGCCAATACTAGGAACAACTAATATCCATGACAAAAAATCAAAAGGAAAAAAACATAAATCAAGTTTCTTATGTCCATTTTGTCAAGTTGTTCATTCAAACAATGACAATTGGACGTTATTTCTAAAAATAATTGATTTTTATTAAGACTTACTTGTTAATTTTTTAAAAATTTAGACACATGTCACTACAAGATTGAAGTACTTGATATATGTTTTGTCCATTTTTTTGGAAGTGGGAAAAAAATAAAATTACCAAATAAAAAGTAGTTAGTATTTTTTTTTTGGTAAAAAAAATAGGTAGTAGTATTGTGTTATTTATGTTGGAAGTTAGAAATGGCACCCCCAGTACACAAAATGACACCCCAAGCATTTTTTTATAATCCCAAAAATACCATTTTTACCATTAACCTCACACCCCACCCCACCCCATTTCCCTCCTCACTTCCGGAAATCAGAACTCGTATCCCACTCACTCTCAAGCTCTTCGTCTCCCTCTCACTCTCAAGCTCTACTCCTGTTGTTTCAAGCTCTTCGTTTCCCTGCTTCATCATCAACCTCATCATCTTCTCTTCGTTCGTGACATGAGGTAAGCTTCACAACGCTTCATCTTGTTCATCTTCTTCATTCATGCTTTTGTGTTCTGTTGAAGACGAAGTGTCCGACGTGGGAGCAGACCCTTAGGTTTAGGGTTCCGGGATTTAAATCTCGGAGCTTTCAGTTTTAGGCTTCCCGGTTTAACATCCCGGAAAAATGATTGTCGTTTAAGTTTATTGGTTTGATTAACTTGACATGTTATTTTTTGGAACCGGACAAGTCGATTATTATTATTATTATTATTATTATTATTATTATTATTATTATTATTATTATTATTATTATTATTATTATTATTATGTAAACCATGTAAGTTATTTTTTGTTTAAGTTTGTTAGTTTGATTTGTATAATTATGTTAAACAAATAACAAATAACAAATATGATTAAAAAATCTGTTTTTAATCATTCTGAGATTTATAATCCGGTAGAACAAATTTAAAATGTTGCGCTCCGAGATATATAACCCAGAAGCAAAAATAGTTTCCGGGATTTAAAACGCCGGAAGGTATGTATTGATAATTTTCGGGTTTACAAATCTCGGAACATGATTAAATCCAACAAATAACATTCCTGGTTTTGAAATCCCTAAAGATATTTTAATTTGCATTAAGTTGGATTCAAATAATTCCGAATTTTAATTCCCGAAAGATATTTTCACAATGGTACCCGCGGTGTAAAATTCATTATATGTTCCTGGATTACAAAACTCAACGTAAAACAACCAGGGACATTTAGGACAATTACTGCACTTGCTGGGATTCCACTCGGAAATCTCGCTCCCATGTTTTTCCGTCTCTTCACACACTTGGCACCAACTGGTAATCCGAATCTTATTCCTCCCCTTTTGCAATGCTTATCCTCCTCGCTGATATTCGTGTAAGTTATCTTCCCTTTTGCAGCCACGGATCAGAACACTCAGCTTTTGAAATTGAAGTAAAGGAAAAGAAAGTGTTTGATTAGGGCTATGAGCTCCACTCAAAGGTTCTTGCCGCAAGCTTTTCACATCACAGAGCGAAGCGCACTGTTACCACCTGCACTCAGGTAGCTTTCCTCGCTCTTTTTTTTGTTTTCCTTTGTCTCACACAGAAAAATTCGATTCTATATCAAGTGCCTACAAAATCCTGTAAATTGAAAAAAAATAGTAAAAAGAGGGTTATCTGCATCGTCTATTGTGGGTCGAAAATTCTGGATAGCGAAAATTTAAAACTAAAAATAAATTCTCTGATAACACCGAATTTTCTAATTCTTTTCTGAGAAAGAAGAAAATTGCTTGACTTTGAGGGGTGGTGGTGATTATTGATGATCACAAGTATAGGAGCTGCTTATGGAACAGCAGTGCAACTGCAAAGAGTGAAGTGGGAGTGTGGCTTTGAGTGAGTGATGAGGGAAAGAGGAAAGATTTTAATTTTATTATATTTGGTAGAGAGGAGAGATTTAAAATAATCCTTTATTTATTTGATTTATATGGATAGCTGAGAATTTTAAGATAAATGTACTCATAACATATCATTTCTTTTAAAATAAGTTGTTGGTCTAGTGGTAAGCTCAACGGGTGGTGACATCCATCAAAAGAACAAAAAAAATATTTTAGATCTTAATATAATCAAGGGTTGAGATGACATCATTACCCTCAGTTCAGAGAGCTAAATTCTTTTGACAAAAAACAAGAGAAAGCTAAATCCTTAAAAAACTATTCTATATTTGTAGCTAAGAGTCCTCTCTCCTAATTCCTAAACCTTGTGACAATTCTGTAACTTTTTATGTTTTCTTGCAGCCTATCACTTAAACTCCAAGGGCAAACAAAACACAGGTACAATCTTCACCCTCATTTAATTTTCTCTAACTGCTAATTGATAGTTTTAATATAGCATTTGATAGACATATTACAACGTGACATAACAGATTATACGTGGGATGAAAGTGGATGAAGAGCAGACCAAAACAGACTCTTCAATTCCGTTTAGAGTTTAGGCTGTATCGTGTCAAATGTCACTGATTTTGTGTATCCATTTGTGATGTTTTTTCTTTTTACTATTTATGCTTTGGAAGATAGAAGATCTGCACCTGGGTAGTTAATTCCTTTCTATGCTGTCCGCTTCTTATCCTGACGTGAATTTAATAAAAGATAATAGTAGACAAGTGCTATTTTCAAATTAAATTCGAAAACATTTTTCTTGCTTGTGTGATTTTGTCATATATATGGAACATGCTTGACAATGCATCTTTTTTTTCCATGTTTGGAGGTTGCAACATAACATATATACATGATTAAGCATAAATTAATTGGTGATGCTGACAATCTTTCAAGCTGTTTGTGAATGAATCCTGGCAATCTGAATTATATAAGAAGTTACATGTGTAGTTGGTTAAATGCATAGAAACTCACTGAACAGTCTAATTTTTGTTCATAGATGGCAGTATTTCCATGTGTCACTGCTCACTTCATAGGTGTCATGTATTTTTTGATTAACTTGTTCTAAATTATGTATTACTGCAGGAGATTTGTTAAAATGTCTGCAGCTGAACTCACAAACTCTAGGATCTCATATGAGTCCTTTGCAATAAAGCCTCCCGTACACCCGACATATGATTTGAAAGGCATTATCAAGTTATCCCTTGCAGAAGATGCTGGTGATCGAGGTTTATGCCTCAACTTTCTTCTAGTTTCATGCACAAAGCTGTCTTTTTTCTTCCTAATTTTTATTTTATACATTTTGTATGCACTCTTGAGTTGCTGTCTTCTTTCTTTATTTGAATACAAAAGTGTTAGGACCTCCCACCGGTTACCGGCTGAGAAGGGAGAGTGGGTTCAGCAATTATCTCATGGGCCTAAGATTTGGAGAGTCTACTCAAGGAGAGGTGCTAAGAAAGATGAGGTGGCAGTGAGAGAAAAGTGAGAGAAGAGTTAGTTATGGAATGAGGCGAGGGAAGGATGTGTCCATATAAGGGATTGGTTAGAGGAGAGAGGGCATCTTGGAGGAGGAAGGAAAGGATTTACTTTCTGTTAGAATGAATAGAGAGCTATGACTCTCTATAGGAGCTCTTACTCTGGGCAGTAGTGGATTTATCCCTACTGAGTTTATCTGTTCCTAATAATATAATCATAGTTCTTACTCTTCATTTGCTCTATTTCATTGTGAATTTACCTTGGTTAGATTCAGTTTGCATCAAAAAGCGTATGTTTTTGTTTGTGCCATTGAGCTTCTGCTCATCTGCTGCACGAGAAAAATGAAAGTTACTATACATATTCTGTTATTTGGTATTATATTGTATACATGGCATTACTATACATATTCTGTAAATTGTAGGTGATGTAACATGCATGGCCACCATTCCATTAGACATGGAAGTGGAAGCTTATTTCTTGGCAAAGGAGGATGGCATCATTGCTGGAATTGCTCTTGCCAATATGATATTTCATGAGGTTGATACTTCTTTGGAGGTATGAAAGCAATGAGAAGATGTCCTATCATTATTTTTGCAGTTAGTACTGGCTGAATCATTGTAGTATTACTCTGAAACATCAGGTGGAGTGGTCTAAAAATGATGGAGATTTTATCCACAAAGGGCTACAATTTGGAAAAGTTCGAGGTAAGATAGCTATTAGGAAAACTAAGTACAAAAGCCAGTGAAATAAAGTACATCATTAATTTGTAGTTGGTTTCACGAGAGGCTTGTATAAATTCTCAGTAATTCTTTGGTAGGACGGGCACATAACATTATTGTAGCTGAAAGGGTAGTGCTTAACTTTATGCAGAGGATGAGTGGGATTGCAACTTTAACAAAGGTATTTTTGTTTTCTTAAATCACTTTCTTTTGATAGATTCTCTAGTATGCTTACAGCTACCTAACTGATTGCCATGAAATCTTATTGAACTTAGGTGGCTAACATTATATGTTTGATATTAAAGTTCCCTGTTAGGGTGTTGAAAACATTAGATATTAATTGTTGGCAATGTGAGGAATAAACAACAACAATAAAAAAAAATTATCCCACTAAGTGAGTTCGGCTACATGGATCACACTACGGCATTGAGTTTGTTAGAAAACCAGATATTGAGGGATATTATTGATAATGAGGTCAATTTTAACAATATCTTCAAACAGAAATGTTTCTACACTTGATTCGAACCAGGTCAGAGTCCCATGGGAAGTGCTGTGACAACAGTTACAACAACTCGCAATTTGAGGAATAGGGGATCAAAATTGTATAATGGCTGAATTGATTATTATCAGGGGAAAAACTCTCCCGTAGCATTCTTGGTTTCTGGTTGTGTATCTTGTTGATACTGGCCAAGGCTATTCGTAAAAAAATAATTTATCTTTTCATCCTCTTTGTGGTCCAATTCTGTCGCATACAACTTCACAAAGATTTAGGAGGAACTCTGCAAATTGCAACAACAACAATCAACTGATATCCTACCATGTGGAGTTTGCAATATGCATTGACTGATGCCATTTTTCTATATCAAAAACCGAATTTACAACAAAACTGTTCAGATCGAGTTCTTTTCAATTGCTTTTAATACTGTTATTCTTCTCACATGACTAGATCCATTGGGAAAATCTCAATAAGTGCTACACTGCTACTCCAACTTTCTCTTGTATATATTCTTTCCATGTCCCCTCATCTACCACAGCATTCTCATCTATACTAATCTTGGTTTGTGGTTGGCTCCATTACCCAACACTCAATGCCATACAGCATTTCTGGGTTTACAGTCATCCGGTAGAAATTTCCTTCCAGTTTGATAGTCAGTCTGCAATCATAGCTTACACTTGAATCAAATCTTTGAATGAAATTCTGTCTCTGTCACTTTCTGATATGAGCTGATTCTACTAGTGACAAAAGGTGGAGTCCAGAAGGGAATTTGAGATTTCTTGGAGTTCAAACAGACCAGAAAAGAAAAAAGTATACAGAACACAGAAACTCCCAGACAGAGACTCCCAACTTAGTAATGGTCAATCCCAGCCAAACCTCCCTCTACAAAAATTTTCCTACCCACTCTCCACCTCCTTTCCTTTTTATCCTCTCATTTCTTTCTGCACTGTTTACCATGTTTGCAAGGTTGTTATCACGCTCTGCATCACAGATTCCTCATCTTCCTGGCCCCTTACTCATATGATACCTAACAGTTTTTCAAATTGTTGATGATAGTATGGCTTTACAGTTGCACAACTTTTTAACGAACATAATGAGCAAATTATGGTCACAAATATGACAGACGAGTAGATTTATACTATGCATTCAGTTTGGATTAAAAAGATAGTTCTATTAGTGAAATTATCATTTATTTTCTAATATTTATCAACTGTGAAACAGATTTCTTGCTTTTCTGCAGGCAATGGCAGATGCAGCATCCCCTGCATATATTTTGGAGACTAGAAAAACTGCTCCAGGTTTACGTTTATTGGATAAGTGGGCGGTGTGAACTTTAGATCGCTTCCATGCTTTTATTAATGGCCATTTATAATTTTAAACCTAAAATGTACTCAGTAAACTGCACTTATTTTTTTTCTATAGGTATTAATTGGTGGAGGTCGGAATCATAGGATGGGTTTGTTTGATATGGTGATGATAAAAGATAATCATATATCAGCAGCTGGAGGTGTTACAAATGCCCTGAAAACTGTTGACCTGTATCTAGAGCAAAAAAGCCTTCAAATGGAAGTTGAGGTAGTGCTCTCTTTCATCATTTTGCAGATTTATTTTCCTTTTCCATTTTGAGGTCCTTATTGGTCTTCTCCCCATTTGCAAGTTCAAGAAAATTGTGATGCCTATCATGTTCCCACTGACTTATTGGCAGTTACTATGAAAACTATATCTGTATCAAATGATTTGTTCATGCTGGGTCAAGATGATAGGAATAGAGTTTACTGATAACTAAAAATGAAGCATAACTCCTTGCGATACGGAAAGTCTATCCTTTACTTGGGAACAAGAAAATATAAAAGGTAGGAACACCTGCAGATCTTAGTGTTTGCTGACTCCCTGCATTAAGGCCCAGTTCCTTAATAATTGCTCATTCCCCCTCTCCCCATTGCAGCCTTCTTTTTAATTTCCTTGAACAGAGTTCCCACCTCAATTCACTCCTTCCTGCCACGTTTGCAAGGTAGTTGTAACTCAAATTTCCATCTTAACCTTTAATCACCTCACCTTTGCTGACCTAACAAAGATTTTCTTAATCTGATACTTATTTGCATGTTTGTACATGCACTGGTATTAGCTGTGCATATTGGCACTGTCTTGGGTTTCCATCTTGAAGTGCTTTATATAAAGTCAAATGCATGTGTATATATGGTTTCATTATATGACTTTGCATGCATATAAATGACCAATTCTGGCTGCAGCTATGATATTTTAAACTTGTGTTTTTCCCAGGTTGAGACCAGGACTCTTGAGGAAGTGGAAGAAGTATTACGTTATGCATCTCAAACAAAGACTTCTTTGACTCGAATAATGTTGGATAATATGGTTGTACCTCAACCAAACGGAGATGTGGACATATCTATGCTGAAAGAAGCTGTACAGTTGGTTAATGGGAGATTCGAAACTGAGGTATTCTTAACTAATTTGCTTCGATTAATCTGTATCATATTCTTGGATTATTTGTCGACTAAATGCTTCAGAATATTCTAGTACTGATTTCGTATTTTTGTATTTCTATCATTCTTTTTCGGTCAATTTACTGAGAAACTAGCATGTTGCTCTGTTATCTAATCATCTAAAGAGGTGGATGGAAAATCCTTTAGCAACATGTACTGCAAACTCCATAATTATGGGTTTATAAGAAAGTTGGCCCTTACGTCTTAGACTCTTAATGTCAGGTTTTCTTTTATCATGATGATTTTTGTAATGAACATGAAACTTTCAGTGAAAGATAGTGCTGCTATGGTTTTAGTTGCCATCAGTTTATTACTTGTGGTCTTGCTGTGGCGTATTCCCTTTAGCCTTAAGACTTGTTAGCTTTAGTTACATATTTTTTTTTGACTTGAAAAAAGGAGAAATATGATTTTATTTCTTGTACCAAAACTACAAAGTGATTACATTATATTATATAAAGGAAACTAAATATGTACTCAATCTCCTAATAATAAAAAACAAATGTTCTACAATTAATACTAATTACAACATATCACAACACTCCCCCTCAAGCTGGTGAATGGATGTCTATCATTCCCAGCTTGCAAGTAAGATCTCGAAATCGTTCCAAAGGAAGTCCTTTGGTGAGCACATCAGCCAATTGTAGTCCTGAGGGGACGTACTGTGTAGAAATAAGACCACTATCTAATTTTTCTTTAATGAAGTGCCGGTCCATATGTTTCGTTCTATCATGTTGGACTAGATTGTGAACAATACTAATGGCAGACTTATTATTATAGAAAAGTCTCATGGGAGCTTCACGCTTTATCTTCAAGTCATCTAGTATGATCTTCATCCACAATAACTCAGACTCCTTGAGCCATGGCTCTGAATTCTGCCTCTGCACTTGATCTGGCAACGACATTTTGCTTCTTGCTCCTCCATGTCACTAAATTTCCACCCAAGAACATACAGTATCCTGTAGTGGACCTCCTGTCATCAATTGATCCTGCATAATCTGCATCAGTATAAACTTCCATAGAAAACTACTCATTTTTCTTGAATAATAGACCTCTTCCTGGACTTACCTTCATAAACTACAAGATTCTATCCACAGCTTGTAAGTGCCTCTCCCGTGGGTCTTGCATGAACTGACTGACAACACTAACTGGATAAAGCTATATTAGGCCTAGTGTGAGATAGATAAATGAGCTTCCCCACAAGGCTCTGGTATTAGGCCTTATCAACCCTTGGGCCCTCCTCATTACTCCCAATCTTGTGGTTCTGCTCTATAGGGACTCCAGTGGGCTTACAACGCAGTTTGCCAGTCTCTTTGAGAAGATCAAGGACATACTTTCTCTGAGAGATGAAAATGCCTGTTTCGAGTATGCCACCTCCATACCTAGGAAATATTTCAGCTTTCCAAGGTCCTTCATTTCAAACTGAGCCACTAACTCCTTTCTCAAGTTCAGCTTCTCAAGTTCATCATTACTTGCAATGATCATATCGTCTACATAGACTAATAGAATAGTGAGTTTGCCATTTTGAGTATGTTTTATGAAGAGCGTATGATCTCATTGGCTCTGTTTATAACCAAGGGAAACCATAGCTTGAGTAAACCTCCCAAACCAAGCTCGGGGAGACTGTTTGAGCCCATATAGGACCTTCTTCAATCTGGACACTTTATTTCTTCTTGAAGTAGGGTCATACCCCGGCAGAATCTCCATATACACTTCTTCCTCCATATCTCCATGCAAGAATGCATTTTTAACATCAAACTGTTGCAACTCCCAATCAAAGTGAGCTGCTAAGGAAAGAATGATCCTTACGATGTTCATTTTTGCAACCGGAGCAAACGTTTCCTCATAATCAATTCCATAGGTCTGGGTGTATCCCTTTGCAACTAGGCTCGCCTTATACCTGTCAAGCGTGCCATCAGGTCGATACTTCACTGTATATATCCACCTGCAACCTACATTCCTCTTGTCATTTGGCTTCTCAACAATCTCCCAGGTCCCATTCTTCTCTAGCGCATGCTTCTTGTACTGATGCAGAGACTTTAATAGAGTCAATAGCTGAAATAAAATGTTAGGATTCAAACAGAATTACTATTATTGAATAAAGCAGAATTACAGAATTATTGAAGGAGATAGTAGGATTCTGATTCCCAATGAATCAGTTTCTGATTCCCTATGAATCAGTTCCACCAAACCAATAACTTCCCAAAAAACTGCCTAATGAGACTAAACTGTCTCTTATTTATAGAAAAGCCTAACTGCTCACATGCAGTTAGTTATTCTTATTTCTTCTAAACTGCTTCCTAACATACACCTGCTTAATAGCAGGTCTAATTACAGTATTAACCCTATCAATACTCCCCCCTAAGAGAGCTAACTTGTCCTCAAGTTGGAAAGAAGGAAAATTGTCTTGTATCGTGGCTGCAAGCTCCCAAGTGTTGTCACAAGAAGGTAACTTATCCCATTGAACCAACACTTCAATGTCTCCTTGTTGACTTTCCCTCCATTGCAAGATATCAGTAGGTTGAACCTGTAACTCAAGTTCCTCATTCAACATTGGTGGCAATGGTTGAGGGATCTGATGAGGTTTCAGTGCTTTTTTCAGCAATGAAACATGAAAAACAGGATGTATCTTGGAATGATCCGGCAACTCCAACTTGTATGCTACCAGGCCTACCTTGGACAATATCTGATAGGGACCATAAAATCTAGCCGAAAGCTTAGCACAAGGTCTGTTTGCCAAAGACTTAAGCTTATAGGGTTGAAGCTTTAAGTAGACCCAATCACCCACAGCATACTCAATTGCTCTTCTATGCTTGTTAGCCTGGGCCCGCATTTGATCTTGAGCCTTCAATAAATTTTGCTGCAATTCTCCCAATACCTCATCCCTATTTTGCAACAACTTATTAACCTCCTCTACTTTAGATGTGAAAGTGCAGCCTTTAATTAGAAAAGGAGGATCTCTGCCATAAAGGGCTTTGAAAGGATCATGCCAATAGATATGTGGTAGTTGGTATTGAACCAAAACTCAGCCCAAGATAGCCAATCTACCCACTGCTTTGGCTTAGGACCCACAAAGCACCGGAGATAAGTCTCCAAACATCTATTCACAACCTCCGTTTGGCCATCAGTTTGTGGATGATATGAAGTGCTGAGCTTCAAACTTGTACCCGCCAATCGAAACAGCTCCTTCCAAAAATGGCTGAGAAAAATCTGATCCCTGTCAGAAACAATGGAAGAGGGAAATCCATGTAATTTGACAACTTCTTTCAAAAAGAGTGCTGCTACTTCCTTTGCTGTGAAAGGGTGGCTGAGAGGGAAGAAATGTGAGTATTTGGTAAGGCGGTCAACAACCACAAACACTGTGTCCTTACCCTTTGATCTAGGAAGACCCCCAACAAAATCCATTGAGATATCCATCCAAACTTGAGTGGGAATAGGAAGAGGTTGGAGCAGCCCACTAGGTGCAAGGGTAGAGTATTTATTACGTTGACAAACATCACATCCCTCCACATACCTCTTGATATCACTCTTCATTCCTTCCCAAAAGAAAAAACTGGCCACTCTCTTGTAGGTTCTGAAAAAACCAGAATGCCCTCCAATTGGACTATCATGACATTCAGCCAAAATCATAGGAATCCGATTTGAAGCCTTAGGCAAAACCAACTTGCCTTTATACAACAACCTGTCTCCTTTGTAACTGTAATCCTTATGAGAAGCAGGATCAACAAGTAAGTCCTGAATAATCTTCATCCACTTAGGATCTTGCTGCACTGCAGAAAACCAGTTGTCTTGATCAGTAATAGAGAGAATTGAAATTGCAGAATACATTTCCCTTCTTGAGAGTGCATCGGCTACTGAATTGTCCTTTCCTGGTTTAAATTGGATTTCAAAATCCAATCCAATGAGTTTCACAGCCCATTTAAATTGCTCCTCACTGAATAACCTTTGGTCTGTAAGAAACTTAAGACTTCTCTGATCTGTTCTGATGATGAAGTGATTTCCAAGGAGGTAATGTCTCCATTTTTGCACAGCTTGTACAAGAGCCATTAGTTCCCTCTCATAGACTGACTTTTGTTGGGCTCTAGGAGATAGACCTTGGCTCCAAAAAGCTAAAGGTCTTCCTTCTTGCATTAACACAGCTCCTAAACCTTTGCTTGAGGCATCAGTCTCCACAATGAATTGTTTGGAAAAATCAGGGATTGCTAACAATGGTAGCTCAACCATAGCAGCCTTCAATGCATTGAATGCTAGTGTAGCTTCTGCACTCCATAGAAAATTATCCTTCTTCAAAAGGTCAGTTAGAGGCTTTGCTATTTTTCCATAGCCTTGCACAAATCTTCTATAATAGCCCGTGAGACCAAGGAACCCCCTTAATCCTTTTATCTCCTTAGGAATTGGCCAAGTGCAAATGGCCTGCACCTTAGATTTATCAGCTGCAACCCCATCACCTGAAATAACATGACCCAAGTACTCTAAGTGATGTTGACCAAAGCTGCACTTCTTGTAATTAGCCTTCAAGACATTCTCCCTTAACAATTCTAGTACTTGTTGTAAATGTCCCACATGAGTAGCCATATCAATACTATAGACCAAAATATCATCAAAGAAAACTAAGACAAATTTTCTTAAGAAAGGTCTAAGAACCTCATTCATGAGAGCTTGAAAGGTGGAAGGGGCATTTGTAAGGCCAAACGGCATCACCATAAATTCATAATGACCTTCATGAGTTCTAAAAGCTGTTTTCTCCACATCAGTGTCCTTCATCCTTATTTGATGATAACCAGATTTTAAATCTAATTTAGTGAAGATTGTTGCTCCTCCTATTTCATCCAACAACTCTTCTATTATAGGGATAGGAAACTTGTTAGGAATTGTGACCTTATTCAAGGCCCTATAGTCCACACAAAATCGCCAACCACCATCTTTTTTCTTCACTAAGATAATGGGACTTGAGTATGGACTGATACTGTGCCTTATCACTCTTGCCTCTAACATTTCTGAAACTAATCTTTCAATCTCCGATTTCTGATAGTGGGGATATTTGTAAGGTCTCAAATTAGGTATTTCAGCACCTTCCTTAAGGTTAATAGCATGATCATGCCTCCTATTAGGAGGAAGGCCTTGAGGATCTGAAAATACCTCTTTATAATTTGTCAACACTTGCTGAAGCTCTGTTGGAACACTTATCTCTGCCCTTGGAGACATTTCCTCTGCTTGGCATTGCAGAATAAGTCCACTGCCTTCTTCCCTGAGCACCTGCATTAAAGCTCCATATGATAACTCAGTCTTTGTGAGAGTTGGATCCCCAGTGATCTTATATACTCCAGCCCCTTGCCTCAAAATCAATTCTTGCTTTCCAAAATCAGCCTTGACCTCCCCCAAGCTAGCTAACCAATCCAACCCCAATACTACATCCACTCCTTTCAAGTCAAACAAATAAAAGTCTTGCACAATGTCTAAGTTCTGCATTTTGAGCAATAAATCAGAACATTTGCCCCTACATTGCACCTTATGTCCATCCCCTACTTCCACCACATAAGAAGGAGTATCCTCTACCAACAATTGTAGTTGCACAACTAGTTCCTTTGCAATGAAATTATGGGAAGCCCCAGAATCAATCAGTACCACTACTGATTTGTTCTTTAACTGGCCCTCTATCTTCCAAGACTTTTTAGATGTCAACCCAGCCATAGAACATAATGAAAGTTGCAGTGAATTCAATCCCTCCACAGCCAAATCCGCCACTTCTTTTTCCTCCTCTTCCTCATCCTCTTCAAGTATAAGCATCCTGAACTGTTTGTTTTTACACTTGTGTTCCCTGTTGTAGGGTTCATCACAACGGAAACATAAATTCTTCTCTCTTTTTTCCCTCATTTCAGCACCAGTTAAGTGCTTAAATTCCCCCCCCCTCTGTTTCTGGAACTCTCTACTGTGCTACCAGTCCCATAACCATTCACCGCGCTTCCTACTCCAGAATTCTCAGCCTTTTTATCAACAAAAGACTTAGATTCTATAGTTACACTTTTACTGTAAGGAGTACTTTTGAAAAATCCACTAGATTTACTGTATGAGACACTACTCTTCTTATTCAGAATGAAATTTTTTTGTTCAATCATAATTGATTTCTGAATAACTTGTGAAAGAGTGTGAAGTTCATATAATCTCACCTCAACTTGTATCTCCTCTTTTAAGCCATTCAAGAAAATGCCTTTAGCAAAATCTTGATTAATCTCCTGCAAGGCTCCAACGTACTTCTCAAATTCTTCAACAAATTCTTCGACTGTCCCTGTTTGCTTCAACGACAATAACAACTCGAAGGGATTTTGTATCATCGATGGTTGAAACCTCCTTATCACTGCTAACTTGAACCCCTCCCAAGTAGGACCTGGATTGCATCTTTCCCACCATTGAAACCAACTGAGGGCTTTACCTTCTAATGCTACCAATATCGCTTGCATCCTCTCTTCATCAGTGACGCCTTTCAACACAAAATACCTCTCCAAACGATGCGTCCAACCATAAGCGTCGTCTCCCGCAAAAATCGGAATCTCCAATTTTCGCCATTTATCGCGCTCTGTGTCTTTGGGTGGCCCTCGCTCCCAACTAGTTTCCCCTTCATCACTGTTATGGAATTCTCCTTGATGAATCCCTAATTTCGCAGCGATCGCTGCTAGAAGATCCTCCGTCTTCTTGGTTCTGGCTTCGTTCAATTCCAGACGAGTGCGCAACTCCTCGCGCTCCTGTTCCCAATCTTCCGAAGATCTCACCATGCTTCTTGTCTTCATACGCAGCACCATAATTCGCGTGGGGTTTCAGGGCACCAGGATCGTTGCTCTGATACCAGTGTTAGGATTCAAACAGAATTACTATTATTGAATAAAGCAGAATTACAGAATTATTGAAGGAGATAGTAGGATTCTGATTCCCAATGAATCAGTTTCTGATTCCCTATGAATCAGTTCCACCAAACCAATAACTTCCCAAAAAACTGCCTAATGAGACTAAACTGTCTCTTATTTATAGAAAAGCCTAACTGCTCACATGCAGTTAGTTATTCTTATTTCTTCTAAACTGCTTCCTAACATACACCTGCTTAATAGCAGGTCTAATTACAGTATTAACCCTATCATAAAACTCGGATGCTGCAAAGCCAGATTTTTAGTAGACACAAATTGGGATATGGGGTACTTGGTACAAGATCGTTTTCCTTTTCTCAAGGCAATAGGTAGCTCATCAATGTTAGACTCACAAGAATCATTAGGCTCAATGTTAGGAACACTTACCTCGGGTTCAGACGATTGAACTTGTTGTTGGACCCGGACGGGTTTAACTTTTCGTTTGTACTTTATCCTTTATCTGTCAACATTATTTTGTACCTGTATTGTTTCAGGATCATTGTCATCACTATCATTCTGGACCGGCCTTATTGGCTCAGGATCGTTTTCCTCAGTGGTAGGAATCGAGGAAGGCATCAAGGGCTCCCATGTTAGAGGAATAGCAGACAACTCTAGAGACTCAACTTCCTGACTATTCTCCCCCTGAAGTTGAGGACTAGGATAAAAAGACTCTGTACCCTGAAAGGTAACATCCATGGATATATAGACACGACAACTAGGAGGATGATAACATTTATATCTCTTATTATCTAAAGCATATCCGATGAAGATACATTTAAGAGCCCGAGGATCTAACTTTCTCCGGTGAGAACCATGAACATGCACAAAGGCAGAACAACCAAAGACACGACCTTGGAGACTTGACATAATGGGAACTGACGGAAAGAAACTCGTCATGACCTGCACTGGACTATCACCGGTTAAAACCCTATATGGTAACCTATTGATTAAATAAGCAGCACTTAAGACGGCTTCCCCCCAATAAAACTTAGGGACATTCATTTGAAAGAGTAATGCTTTGGTGATTTCAAGAAGATGACGATTTTTCCTTTCAGCAACCCCATTTTGTTGTAGGTGTCAACACAAGTAAGGTCATGAACAACACCCTTGTCTTTGAGAAATTTGGAAATTTTTTGATTTACATACTCTTTCCTATTGTCTAACCTTAACCTTTTAATAGGTTTCCCAAATTGTGTTCTAAGCATGTTGAAAAAATTAACAAATAATTGAAACACCTCAGACTTATCTTTCTTAAGAAAAACCCAGGTAATCCGAGTACAATCATCAATAAAAGTAACAAACCATTTTGCACTAGAAACATTAGAAACAGACGAATGTCCCCACACATCAGAGTGAACAAGATCAAAAAGTTGAGCACATTTATTATTACTAGAAATAAAAGTTGAACGATGATGTATAGAAAACTGACACATCACAATGGAAAGACTCATCAGACACTCTTGAAAATAAATGGGGAAACATGGTCCTAAGTAGGGCTGAGCAACGGTCGGTTCGGGTCGGTTTTGGGTTGATTTTAGCTGAACCGACTAAAACCGATATGTTAAAAACTAGGTCCGCCGCCGACCGAAGTTGAGAACGGGTCTATCGGGTCTAGGCTATCTCGGGTGACGGGTTAAACGGGCGGTTCGGGGCGGTTTGTCCATCACCAAACAAAGAAGATCAACCAGAAAAAAATAGAGGAGAAGAAATGAAGAGTTCCTGGAAAAAATATCACAAAGATAAAACAAAAATAGCAGAAAAGAACCCATGAAGAAGATGAATAGAAAAAATACAGAGAAGAAGAACTATAGAATAAAAAAAATACAAAGAAGCAGAACAAACACAACCCTTGCTCTCACTGTCCTCTATCAAACAAAAAGTTTAGATCTTGCAAGCCTCTAATCGAAGATGTACTGCACAAAGAGAAGCCTTTGGACTTCGATCGAAGAGGAACAAAACACACGACCTATGATTGAAGATGAAGTGGGGTTAGTGCGTCTCGTCGTCGCATAGTCCGGTGGAGTGTTGTTTGATGTCTCACTGTCACGGTGCAAGGTTGAGGCGCGCAACGCTGCGGGGCTCAAGAACCAAGAATCGCAGCGCCGCAACCGCTTCCAGTGTCGGCGGTGGAGTGAGGATTATTTCTTATTTTGTACTATGTTAGCTTTTGCCTTTTGGGGTTAGAAATAGAATCACACCAAAGATAAAGAGTGAAGTCTGAACTCTGAAGTGAAGCTTGGGACTTGGGTATTGCTATGATGCTATCAAGGTAATCAATGTGATAGATATTAGCCTAGGGAAATGATGACAAGTTGTAGTCTTTTTAGGCTTGACACATGTGGTAGCGTGTAGCAGGGCATGCTCATAAATTTGAAATTCAAAAGCAAGTCACGATGCAAGCAAAAGTCAGATTGCACTTGCCTTTTCAACTAATATATATATATATCGGGTATATTCGGGTACCGCTGGAGGAAAAAAAAGAACCCGAGCCCGACCGTACATACCCGCTTCAAGCCGTTTTTTCCAATCCGTGGACCCGTGAACCCGCCTGATTCAGCCCATTTCAGTTTTTTTATTGGCGGGTCTTTCGGGTTTGGGTCGTAACGGGCTGCTTGCTCAGCCCTAGTCCTAAGGACACTAAAGGGAGGATGCCCAAGACGCTTGTGCTGCAACCAAATTTGAGAAGTACTCCATGACGCTGAACTTGCCTGATGACACTTGTTCTCCTTGTGCGGCAGTGAGTATAACCCGTCTTGTTCCTTAGCATTTGCAATCGTCCGCCCTGTGGCAAGATCCTGGAAAACACAATGTGATTCAAAAAAGGTTACTGCACACTTCAAATCTTTAGTGAGTTTGTGAATAGACAAAAGGTTGTTAGAAAGCTTTGGGACATGAAGCACATGCTTTAGGTGTAGAGATGAGCTAAGGTGAGAGTTACCACATCTGGTAACCGGGGTTTGAGATCCATTAGCAACAGTGATATGATGGTTTCCAGGCAAAGTGGAATAAGAAGATAAATGTGAGAGGTGAGGTGTCATGTGATCTGTAGCACCAGAGTTAATAATCCAGCTATCCTCAGTAACAACGCATTAAGAGATAAGAAAGTAGAGTTGTTACCAGTCATAGAGAGAGAACAATTACCAGAGGGCTTACTCAAGGAACCCAAAAGAGCTCTCAAACGCTCCAATTCTGCTTTGCTGAGGCTAGAGACATCTGCGGTAGGTGAATCTTCACCCTCAGCCTCCATGTCAGAAGTTGTGTGATTTCCACGCCTCTGAGGACCACCTTTGGACTTGCTCATACATCCAAGGACTTTGTCCCTTCCATGAAGTTTGACATAATTCTCTTTGGTGTGACCAGATCTCTTACCGTGAGTGCACCATCGATCATCGCGATTAGGACGTTCGGAAGAGGTATATCCTTTGGGGCGTTCAGAAGAGGTGGATCCTTTTATAGGACCCTTTTCAGAGGCTAAGGCTGAACCATCAACAGATTTGTCTTCCATCATCACTGTCCTCCGACCTTCTT
This sequence comes from Acmispon strigosus, assembly GCA_030819835.1. NCBI lineage: Eukaryota > Viridiplantae > Streptophyta > Magnoliopsida > Fabales > Fabaceae > Acmispon > Acmispon strigosus. The sequence continues at coordinate 7,228,944 of JAUAMA010000001.1, forward strand.
CATAACTAACTATGAAGAACACCTCTGAAAGAGAAGGGAGTTTCTCCTTGCCCAAAATTTGAACCCGAATAGGATCAAATTCAGAGTCAAGGCCAGAGAGAAACTTAAAAATCCATGATTTATCAATAAACTGAGTCAGCGTTGTGGAGTCATCATCACACTTCATCTTCAAATTTTGATATTGGTCCAATTCCATCCAGAGACCATTCAGAATCCCTTAGTATTCCGACATAGAAAGGTTTCTTTGCTTTGAGTTGAAAATTTTATTTTCCAACACATAGCAGGCTGAGAGGTTTTGTTTCTTGGAATATGCCTGTGCCAGGTTCTTCCAAATCTCCTGGGCAGTAGGAAAAAACATATAGTTTCGATTAATCTCCGGAATTATGGAGTGCCAAAACGAAGTCATAATAAGAGAATTCTCTTCACGCCATGTCTCATTGAGGATCAATTTGAGCAGGAGCTTTTCCTTCCATATAATTGATTCTCTTGCGGCTTATGAGAGTGTGACAGACCATCTCGGACCATTGGAGGTAATTGTGCCCATCCAAGCGATATGATCCTTGCAATATCAGGAGATCATTGTGAGATAAGGGTGGAAGAGATGTGGTCTTCCCACCTGAGGTGATTTTCTCCGGTTCAGACTTGGATATCTCCTCTTCTCCTGACATAGTGAGGATAAAAGGGTCTGCAACAGAGAAAACAAAAAACATGAACTGGCAGCAGCAACAACGTCAACACTTCAACAACATAGGGAAAGAACCAAACGCCCCTAAAAGGATGTCAAGGAAGGCTGATCTGGAAGAAAGGACCCTGAAAGCGGAACTAGGAGGTGTAGGCGACCCTTTCTGTGCAACCGCGGTCGCAAACAGAGGCCGTGAGGGCGGCGCGTGGGGCTCACGCGTCGGTTACGGGCCTGTGAGTGGATCTCACTCGCCGAGGAAGACGTGGCGCGTGAGGGCGCATGGCATGGTGTCTGGAGGTGCGGTGGCAGGGTAAGGACGATCGGAGCCTTGCGAACACGGTGGAGGTGGCGGTGAAGGCTAGGCACAGACTAGCGACGGAGAATAGCGACCGAACAACGATGTGAGGTGAACGCACCGTGAATGAGGTCATTCACAGTGGCCAAGACAGAACAACAACACGGGTCACTAGGGTTCCAAGTGAGTGGAACCTTGACCAAGAACTAAGGTCGTAATAAGGCGGTTAGGGTTTTGAACGCAGAAGCAGAGCCCCCAGATCGAGAGCTCTGATATCAACTTAAAATATGAAGAAAAATAATTTTATTTCTTGTACCGAAACTACAAAGTGATTACATTATATAGAGGAAAATAAATATGTACTCAATCTCATAATAATAAAAAACAAATATTCTACAATTAATACTAATTACAACATATCACAACAGGGTACAAATAGTTACATTATTTTAATTCTTCATTAGGGATATTTGGTAATTTTAGATATCAAATATTCATTGTTTTTGAGGTGAGGTAAATGTAAGTCTTCTGTTAGTGCTATTTAAGCCTGAAAGCTTTTCTTGCTTTGGACTGGGGGACCACCTCCTCCCCCTAAATTTCATGTACCAAAAATATTTTTTTTATGTTGGATTAGTTTGAGGATGACTTTAGTCAATAATTTCTTCTTCATGTTCTCAACTAATTTGTAGTTTGTCATATTTGTGATATCAGGCATCAGGCAATGTTACTCTAGATACGGTACACAAAATTGGGCAAAGTGGAGTTACCTTCATCTCTAGGTAAACTTTTAACTCCACAACAGTTCATAACATCTGGTATCATAAATCATGATACATTGTCCTTCCATTTCTGCCCATGTTATTAAGTTCATTAAATGGACATTGTTTTGAAACTAAAACCAAGTATGACGCATCCAACACCTAAACTTACCTTGTTTAGAGAGAGAGATGCTGTTTCTGGAATTTATGTCTCAAGGAGTGATGTTTCAGATCAAAAGTTCACAATTTTTGTAGAATAGGAGTTTAAAATTGTGTTCTCTGCTTTCCATGGATTTATTATTCATGCATTCATTATTTTACGGGTGTGCTCTATCAAGCCCCATGTTAGTATGCTACCAGCTGGTGGGTCACAAAGAGACTATTCATAGTGTCTATTGTGGGGAAAGAAGTGATTTTGAGAAGTGTAACTGGGCATCCTGTCCAATGGGTTAAACTCGCACACAGCACTATATCTTGAAAATATCACTACACTGACTTATTTTTCCCTCCTTTGCAGTGGTTCCTTGACTCATTCTGTAAAAGCACTTGACATCTCCCTAAAAATTGACACCGAATTGGCACTTAAAGTTGGAAGGCGCACCGGACGAGCTTGATTATCCTTAATAATATATTTTCTGATTTTAGTAAAGGTAGGGCCGCATACAATAGACCAAGTGGTCGGGCCCCTTCCTGAACCCAGCACATGCGGAGGTTTTGTGCACTGGGCTGCCCTTTTTTTTTGGTTCTTACTAGTCTTCACTATGCTACATGCATATCTTGAACAACCTTCTTTTGGCAATGTTGTGTAGCTTTCATCAAGTAATAAAAGACAACTCAGATCAAAGATATAAAAGAGTTGCTTACCATTTATGCTCTGTCAATAAAAAAACTTGTAAATTTGATATGAACTACTGTTAGCTTGACCATAAATTGGCAAGATGTTGGCTTAGAAAGACCAAGTGATGTTCCATCTGTTACTTCAAAATCTGTAACCATCATATTTTAAAAACAAGAGAACCTTTTAAAGAAATAGTTGTTTTAGTGCTTCTCTACGGTAAAACTTAAAAAAAATAACATCATAATATTATTTTTATTTCTTTTTAAGTTTAATGGACTCTAAGAACCACAAAATGAAAGACATGTTATATGATTTGATGAGTAGATTTATTGAAACCTGATACGTGAAAAATTATTCACAAACATATAGGTGCTTGCATAAATGCACTTCATTTTGCTGATTTCTTTTGCATGAAACTATATAATATGCAAATACCCATATAATTATTGTAGTCGCTTGTGATTCTTAAATATAGTATCTAAGCAGCATCCCTTAAACTAAGCTTCTAGCAGGCACAGTGAGGCTTCACTTTTTAGCTTCAACCTTAATATGAAGTGTCTGGTTAAAAAGCCACAGCTATTGGACTCCCTCCTTCACTGATTGGCATAAAGCTCACCCTTTTCTGACAGTAATGACATTGTTCCAAAACAAACAAATTAGTAGTGCAAAAAACTCTTGTAATCATTAATTTTGATATAGCTACAAATTATATAGATAATAGAGTAGATTATATACAATTGTGCCCATGCACAATAGTATTGTTGAACCACCTTTTAATAAATAATGGTAGCCCAAAGTCTCACCAATTATAATAAATTTATAAATTATAGAAAATCTTGGGAGGAATCATTATTGATTATCCTGTGCAGAACCAGCAAACTGAAAAGGACAAGTTTTTAATATTTTGATTATCAACTTATTGCTGTTAGGCCAGCAGGCCTAATAGTCTTATCCAACTTATAAAACTGCTTCCCACTAAGCTCACTCCTTTGATCTAATATATTTGCTTAATTATATGATGTTGCTAATTATATGTGTCACAAGTTAGTTGGCACCATTTCCATGCTTAAATAAAGAATCAACATAACTAAAAATGAAAATAATATTTTAATAATTAAATTATGTCAAATTGGTAAATTATATGTATGTATAATTTTTTAAGCATTATTGACTCATCCTCCCTCTCTATCGTTCTGATGGTAGGTAAGCAACTGCTTCGACCTAACCGGAATTTTTATAAGAAAAAATACTGAAAGTTAAATATAGTTTTTATATGTTTATCTTTAAATAAATATGATGAAAATGTATGTATTTATATTCTCGGGAGTCGCACACTTGCTGAGACTTTTAACCTTTATCACATTTGGTTTAAAATTGTAAGAGTAATTTAATACACAAAAAGAAATAGTTTTATCAAATAGGCCGATCACAATCTTCTGCAGCAGTTGTAAAAGCAGTTGCAGTAATCTCAACCATTGAAATGTGATTTAGATTAAGTAAAATAATAATAAATAAATTAGTTAAGTAATTTTTAATGGTGATCATGAACTGCACAACCTGCAATTAGTTTTAAAACTCTAGATGATCCTTGTCCAATCCCGTTTATATGATTACTTCTTTGGTTTCAAAAAATGATTACTTCTTTATGTACGTCAACTCATATACTTCACCAGATTCTCCTAATTATTGACTCAAACAAGAAATACACTTCCTTACAAGCTACACTAACCCCGTTTTTCTTAAGTAATTCTGACTTTTAAATACCTAAATAGTAAATTCACTAGCATCCAACTCTTAATTAGATATCATATTTATCACTTCTCTTTCATTTTAATTTTTCACTCTTTTTATTTAAATTGTGTACAACTCGTTTGTCTTCCATTTTATTAGTCCTATATATCAAAGTAGACTACAGTTTGTGAGTCAGCTCACTTGAACTCATTTTTTGATAGGTTGAGTTGGAAAAATAAAAACTCTTAATTAAGTAAGTGTTTTTGAGTTGGCTTACATTCGGTAGGCTAAACGAATTGAAATCAAGGTGAGCTAAGCTAGCTCCTTTTTATTTTTATTTCATTTTTTTATTTTTTATTAAATTAAAATAGAATTTAAATAAATTTTTTAATAAAATAATAACAACATGATTCCCTTTTTTTATTAATAAAAAATTATTTTTTGCACATTTTATTTTGATACTTAAAAATTTTAAATTTCTACTCCATTTTTTAAATTTCTACTTTTTTTTTTATGAATTTTTAGTATTTTAAATATTAGTTAGCCAACTCACCTAACCACCGGCTCATGGTAAGTTGAGTGGGGTTATGATTTTAGAGGCTAGCTCACCACAAAATTGAACCATCTCGTTTCGACTCACTTCTCTTCGAAGTCGTGGTGAGCCATGTCAAAGAGCACACACTTTGGCAGGCCTATTTACGCCAACGCTATAAGAGAAATATGAATATAAGAGAAGGAAATCAAAGATATGCTAGGTAATTGTTGATAAGAAAAGAAGAGAGAGAGAGATAAAAAGAATGTAGATGAAAATGAGATAGGAGGGACTAGAGAGTGAGGTTAATATGAATTAAGAATTGCAAAGAAAGTGTCTTGTAAGCAGTGTTATTAAACTCAGTTTGGTTATCGACTCGGTCGAAGTACTGAATCAATGTATTATTAGTTCAATGATTGAGTTAGTGGTTGGACCGGTCAAACCAGATATATATATATATATATATATATATATATATATATATATATATATGTATAATTTTACCATGTGGTTTAGTGGTTGGTTTCGAAATTATTTTTGTAGGGGGCTAGAAGTCGAACCATATCAAAGTGAAATTCGTTTTCTATTTCATTATTGTAATAAAAATCTTGACATTAAAATGATGTGTGCCTCTTTTAGTTAAAGTTGTAGTGTCATTGTCATAGCGGTTACAACCCCTTTTTACAACTCATGGTTTTCTCGTTCGATTTCTATGGATGCACTTTTTCGGATTTCCCCTTCATAATGCCACAACAGTTGATTAACCCTTTTATTTCCCTATTTTGGCCAATTCAACCCAATTTTCCCGTTTCAAAAGTACCATGGATCTAAACCTTTGACCGGATTAACAATTGAATTGATTTCCGGTCGGATTGACTAGTCCGGTCCAGTTTTGGTAAAGATGCTTGTAAGCTAAAAAAGGAGGGAAAAACAAGAAAGCAAGAGAGAGAGTCCTGATTTTCTACACCGAGCACCATAACTCTACCTTCCATCAACTTAAGCCACATAGGCACCAATGAGGTGTTGTCTAAGGTGAACTACCAATTAAGTAGTGCACTATGCACGACTAGCTTTTGGCCAATAAAATCGCGCCAAGTATTCAGATAAATAACTGGTAACCTGTTCTACAGGTTATTTTATTTTTATAATTTATTATAATTTTAATTTATTAATTACTATAAACCCCTTTCTTTCTGTTAATCTTCTTTTTATAATTCATTTTTACCCATTTTTTTTCAAAAAAAAGGTAAAAATGTAGTTAACTAATTATTATTATTTTGAATTTTTTTACATATTGGGTAAAAAAACCTGCTGTAGCAGGTCATTTAGAATGGTGCGTGGTGCACCACTTAGAGTGCAAGTGCACCCTAAAAGCCACCCAAAATTACAAAATGTTTTTGGCACGGTGGAAATTAAAAAGGAGAGTGAGTATAGGGAGATGAAGTCACTAGTAAGGTGGCAAAGCATCATTTCACATTACACAACATGTCAACGCAGGTAATTTTTTTTGTTAAAATAAAATACAACAAAATCAAATTTATAATTGTTTTCTTGTCTACTTAAGAGTCGTTCATTAAGTAGAGAAAAAACACATGTAATTCACTGACTCTACAACAAGTCAAAGTGCTCTACGAAGAACTCTTTAATGAAGATCAAAGTAGCTCATCCAAAAATATAGCTACGAACATTGTGTATAGTACAAAACATTTTTCGGCAGTGCAACTTTTACATGTAGCTGTTGATCTAATGATCCAAAACATTTTTTTTAAGATACAAAACTCACACCAAATTTATTTTCATAGTATCTTTAACTTTTATATGCTTGTGTTATAGAACGTTTGGATCGACTTTACCTTTTTTAGATCAATTCTAATACTTAAAAGCTATACACATAAGTTTTTTTTTTAAGAATTGATTTTGATATTAAATTCAATTGTAGGATGTGTTTTGAAAACTTTTTTATAAATAATTTAAAATGCAAAATCAATTATGGGGAAAGCTTCCACTGTGGATTTCAGAAATGATTGTTATGAAAGGTAAGTAGATCCAAAGATTATGCAGTTGATAGATTGTGTCCATGCTACATACATACCTCATGTGCCTTTTTACATGTACCAACTCTGCCTCTGCTCAGCAACTTCATCCTATCTCCAATTTTCTCACTATCACATTTGGTGCCATTGTTGGCCATGCAAAGACTCATAATCCTCTCAGCAGCCTCAGCCTCATTTTTGCTACTTTTGATCAGCTTCTCCACCTCCGCCTTCGGAAGCCTCAGTTTCAACCGTACCCCACCGCCACTCTGCGACCCCTCCCCGCCCTGCACCACCACACTGCTACCGCCACCGCCACCCCTGGCATCCTGCATTTCGCTCTGCCGCGCCTTCATGATTGTGAGGTCAGAAGCCGACCTTCGAGACAAGACTAAACTCTCAAGCCTGTCTTTGGCACTCATGTTGATGCCAGAACGAACCCTTCTTGTAACTTTCTCCTTTGGAAGTTCCACAAGAAAATAGAGCCTCTTTGGCTCCAACTCTTTGTATGCTTCCAATGGCTTTGCCCTTGTCCCATAATGCTTCACCGCCTCAGAATCTAGCAAAACAAGACCAGGGTGGTCCTTGAGAACATCACCAGCTTTCACTGGTGTCTTTAGCTTGAAGGTTTCACCATCAATTTTCATGACCTTTGTGGTCTTCTTTGCACCAAAGCTATTCCCCATTAAGTGTATAACACTAATACCACAACACCAATTTGGGTTTGGTTAGTATAGTTCTAATGTGGCGAATTGAAGAGCCAGCAAAGTAGTTATTTATCCATTGTTGATTATAACAAGCAATTGAAATTGGGTAGTCTTCAAAAACGACCAAAAGTGAAACTATCACACGGGAAATGGTCGTTGTGAGACAGAGACATTGGTGTGTGGGTTGTTGTGGATTTTGGCTCCTAGGTCAACAAAGAAGGCAAAGGGTTGAAAACAAGACAAATGTTGACACAAGGTACCTAAAGAAAAAGACACTGAAGCTAAGTAGCATTTCGCTTTCCAAAGCACAAAAATGCGGAACAAGCATACTTGCTACCATGCACAAAGAAATATAAACAGTTAACCTGTCATGTCATAATGTAGAATAATACGAATTTGTATAGAATATTTCTCATTGTATTTTAATTTTTTTAACAATAATTACATAAATAATATTAATATTGTTATATTTATAAATAATTCATTTAAACTTTTAGGACAAATTTAGTGCTTAACTTTGAAGAATATAATGAGATGAGTCATCTCCTTCTATGTTAACCCATTGTATATTATGCTCATAAGATTGAATAAAATTATTCTATTCTCTTGATATATCCTATCGCCCATTTGTACAAATTTAACTTGAGGGGAACACTAATTAAAATAAAATGAGTACTTTTCTATCTTTACACCCTCAACCTCCATCATTAAACCTCCCTCCACCACTTTCAACGTTGCATAGTGCTTTGAGTAAGAATGGGTAGACATCTAATTTTGGAGTGATATTCAATAGGCAAAAGTATTAGCGGCGGTTTTTAACCGTCATTACCCCCACCAGCATCGAGCATGCATGCACCTTGGCACCCTTTCTTTCGTTATCCCGCATCTTCACCATTGCAATCTTTGTTGAGTACCCTCTACCGTTAGTGTCGTACACTTTTTATTGCTGACACCCTACATGTTCACAAGCTCTTAGCACAACTCACAACAACCAACACCACTTGATACCTATTGAGGAGACAGAGGGAGCCCAAAAGCTAAGAAAACAAGACACCAAGAGAATCCGACGCCACATCTTTACTCAAAACCTTAATGCATTGAGTTTATGAGTCACATCTCTTATAAAGTCTCCACCTCACCCATATTTAAGCAATGTGGAACTACAACTCACACTGGATTTCTCAACATTATCCCCCTTAAGTACGAGTCACCACCACATTACCTTGCTCCCCTTTGGCGGAAGCTATCCACACTTGCACATTGTTTGCTTCACCGCGTCAACGGGACACACCACATGGCCACACCGCCAGTAATAATTTCGATACAAGGAGTCGTCACCTTGGAGTTGGCAGCAAAATCCAATTTTTGCCAAACGAGGATGTCGAACGCAAAGCCGGCAGGAGGCCCAGACCTGATAGGAAAGTGCTAGATGCTTCAGAAGGGAGGAGGTTCATTCCAAGCCAGAGGATCAAAATCGTCAAAGTCGAAGGATGTATATCGGTGACGCTCAAACTAGCTTGGCGATTGCAGCGCCAGTAAAGTATGGGAACCTTGCCATGCCAAGGGTTGGTACAAAAAAAAAAAAAAAAAACTGTCTACACCGGTATACAAAATCATAACCACAAAGCTTTTGATTTGCACAAATATTTAAAAACTAGCATCGACAGGATCTACGTAGGGCATCCAGACCAGATGTTCTCTATGTCTTGAAGCGTTAGCGCCGAAAAAGATTAATGCTGATACTGCAAGAGACGACAATATCGACAAGCGGAGTGGAAAAATACTTAGGAGCTTTTAGCCTAAGTATGCATGCCGAAGGCAATTGATTCCATCACAAAATGCTCTGGCTTTGCCGAACAGTTACCAACGGTTACGAAAAATCACGGGCTTCCAGAAGCTTACCCACTATGGAGCAAGGGCACTACCAGACCGCCATATTGTATAGTTGTAGTTAGAATTTTAAATTCCACATGCTTTTATGAGGTAGTTGGCGATTACACGCCCCTCACATGTGCGTTTTTAGGAAGTAGTGCGCATAGTTCTCAAGTGGCTAGGTTTATAAATTATGCTTTCAGTTTATTTTTCTTCTAAAAGTAGGGCTTAGGGAGAAGAACTCAAGGTTGGGCATCTGAAATAACGCTCATATTCCTCATCGAGCAAGGAGTGCGGCTAACGTTTCCAGAACACCCAAACCATTTTCATTTGTAATTTCTTTTTTGCAATTCAATTTAGTACAATTTTGTCCTTCAATTTCCAGTTTCTTATCGTTTCATACCAACTCTTTAATCACTTGGAAAATCTAAAAACGACAATTTCATGCTACACACCGAATGCTAAATTTGTTTTGTCTCCTGAATATGTTTGGTTTTATGTTGATTATGCATAAACTCAGCATGTTCATCACTTAAGTTTATCATTGTGGTCTCCGGAATTAGTGTGCATTTTCTTTCCTTTCTCTTTGCTTGTCTTTCTTCACTTTGTTTCCGCACTTGCTAATTTTTTGCGAATTATCTTAAAATTAATCTTATGTGTCAACTTTTAAGTAATTCTTGTAGAGTCTCTTTTTGCTTGGTGCTTAGTTTCTCTTCCTTTTAGCACTATTCCCAGTGCAACTTCCTTGAATTGTATATTTCTTAAAACAAAACATATGCTTAACCAAGTTTTAAAAATGTGATAGTTGAAGCTTAAGCGTGCTCGTTTGCTTCTTTTCCGTTTCCGACTCTATTTTTATACACGATCTCCTTACGATTTCTCGAGAGCGACTTTATTTTTGGTATTTTGTTTGCAAAATTTACGCTTGGTTTGATTTAAAGTTTGTCAAGCACGGTGCGTCTCCAGCCCTCAGGCCAATTGATTCATTTCCCTTCATCGGCACTCCCATTCTGACATCTCTCTTCATCTACCAAAAGTAGGGTTGGTTTTGCCAAATTTCCGTTAGAATCAAATAATTTAATGAATTATTATATTTTGATGAATAACAATTTCACTAAGTATTGATCTTGTCAAAAATAGAATTCTTAACTTCTCAATATTTTTCATGCTCATGAACATCCTTCCACTTGGAAAAACACTGCATGGACCTCTACAAAGCATTATCAAAAGCAGATGTTCAAGTAAAGGATAGTAGAAGAATCCGTTCGGCTAGAACCCTTGAGAATCAGTCCGCCAGCTGACAACGTCTGCCTCAGAGAGTCCGTTCGGATATGGTAAACGTATGGTCACTCAATCATTGGGTTCATCTGAAGGAAAGAACATCTAAATCCCTGGACAGAATGTTCCGGTTGACGAAACAACACTTGAAGACTAGTGCAAAAGAAAAATCAGGAGGTGATCGTTTGTTCAACCCAGGATGAGCTGTCAAGCACCACTTGTCTCTTCAGAGCATTAATGGCGAAAAGGACAGAATTAAGTTCTTTATTCCTTACAAATTCAAATCTTCTGACATTCCTTAATTCAAGTTGCTTTTGCGGAATCAGCGGCGAGCCTTTCTGATTATCGTATCCCCTCAACGTTCAAATTCAAATCTTCTGGTCAGAATATTAATGGCTCCCTTAGCTGGAATGCATGAGCATTAATTACAGAAGTTATAGCTCAAGGAAAAATGCATTGAAGAACCAGACGATATCAACCTCCGCCATTGAAGAAGCAATAAATGCATGGCATATTACATTTATTAAAGCAGAAGATGCAGAAGTATCCGTTACTCACAATAGAGGAGAAATTCAAACGGAACTATCTTCAGATCTTCAGCAAAGGTCCCATTGATCATCCTACTGAAGATATAAATAGAGGACTTGACATCAGATTCAACTTGGCGACTTTTACACGATCAAAGCATTAAAACTTTCTAAGTTTATCATCTGCGGTCCAATCTTTCTAAGCCAAACACTCAGCAGTCTTAACTTACTTATTATCTGAGTCCAGTCGCCAATTAGTGTGAAGTTCTTCATAGAGTTCTACTCTTATCCTCTTTCACACAAAGCCCTTCAGAGAATCATCTTGTTTATGCTCTCTGTAATCCGCTCTTCATATTGTCTACCCACTCTTACCGAAGAGATTTTGTAGAAACCAATTATTCTTGAAAAAGAACTGGGAGGAGTCCTGTATAACACTCGAAAAGGAGAAGTCCTGCTAGAATACTTGTAAATGAGTAGTCCTCAGAATATTGGGAGAAGTCCCTGAGAACACTTGTACTATTTTGATAAAATAGTGAAAATCTTGGTTAAGCCAAGGACTGGACGTAGCCCTGTCGATTAAGGGGGTGAACCAGGATAAACATCTTGTGTGATTTATTGTTCAGTTTTAGACTAATTTCCGCTGCACTCTTTAACAAACGTTTTCGAACTTATAACTGTTGTTTTTCGAAAAAGAAGTTAAAAATCACACACACAATTCAAACCCCCCTTTCTTGTGTGGTTTCATTACTATCAATTGGTATCAGAGCTTAACCACTCTGAGATATACTAACATCTTAACAGGTGTAGAGCACAAAGATCCATGGACAACATCGCTTACCCGACTGCAACTGCAACCAATAAGCCACCATTCTTTGATGGCTCCAACTACCCATACTGGAAGAAGCACATGCAACTCTTCATCAAATCAACTGACTGGAAGCTTTGGGACGTGATATCCAAAGGAAATTATGTCCCCAAAGATAGTGAAAATAAAGCCATTCCAGATGAGAATTGGACTGACGAACAGAAAACGGAAAATCAAAGAAATGCCAAAGTTAGGCTATTCCTCATCTGTGCCCTGAGCAAAAACGAGCACGACAAGGTAGAAAATCTGAGCACTGCCAAGGAAGTATGGGATACCTTAGCCATGGCTCATGAAGGAACGTCAGCCGTATAAGATACCAAGATGAGCATGCTGGCCTCCCAATATGAGACCTTCATGATGGAGGACAATGAGTCAATCGACTCCATGTTTGCTAGACTTCAGACCATTCACAATGGGATGAGGAATCTAGGAAAAAGCTTCACCAACAAGGAGCAAGTAATTAAAATTCTCAGGAGTCTCACTCCCAACTGGAGGACATTCGTTACTGCCCAAAGAGCTGGAAAGAACTTTGATTACTCACCCCCCTCATATGTTTACCTTCAATCCATTTATTATTCAATTCCATGGTGTTTCTGACAAAGTTACCGATTTAGAGCACATAGCATTTCTTTGGCTATGGCTTTCAGCTTTCGTTTTCTGTAGCAAAACTCTCCAACTTCCAATGAACTTGCTTCCGTTAGCAACTCTTCTTCACGAAGAGGTTGAAATTTTCCTGAGTAAACTGCTCTTAGTTTGTTTATATCAAACCTTAGGAGAATCTATTTTTCACCTTTGTTAAGAACCAAGGGTTCTTGAAGAAAAGGAAAATCTGAGAAATTGAAGATACTGAAATATTCTTTCTATTCTGATTAATTCACTGTTACAAGCTCTGTATTTATACAGAGAGAAAACAGACAAACAGACAAGATCCCGGATATTCCGGGTCAACATAATCAGCGACATAATTGACGAATATTGACAGCTGACACCTATCATGCATGCTCAACATAACCGGTGGGTCACCTATCACACATTGACAGCTGACACGACTAGCTTGATCAGACGATATAATTACAATTGATTCAGCTAGGAAGATTATGCTGTTAAGACAGGAAGACGACAGAATGCTGAGCAGGGCAGGCGATATAATGTTGAGCAGGGCAGACGATACTGCATATCTCTAACAGGCCCTTCTAACTCAAGGTGGGTGAAAAGGAGCAGCCTTTGAAAACACATTGAGTTTGGCCTTTATTGCCGCAAAGTGTTGAGGCGAGAGAGGTTTTATGAAGATGTCAGCCAATTGATCCTGACCAGGAATGTGATACACAAGTAAAGACTTGTTTTGAACTTTCTCTCAAATGAAGAAGATGTCCAATTCCATATGTTTGGTGTGGGTGTGCAAAAATGGGTTGTGAGTTAAGGCCATGGCTCCCATGTTGTCACAGTATACTGTAGGAACTTGGAAGGGAATTTTTAGCTATGTGAGGAGAGATTGAATTCAAAGAAGTTCAGCAGTGGTGTTGGCCAAGCTTCGATATTCTGCTTTAGTGCTTGACCTTGCAACAATCGTCTGCTTCTTGGAAATCCAAGAAACTAAGTTCGGCCAAAGAACACATGAAACAGATGTGGAACGTCTGTCATCTGGATACGAAACCCAACCAGCATCACAGTAAGCAATTAAGGGCACAACAGCCTTAGAATTGCAGGGTTTGAGAAGCAGGCCATGAGAGATAGTACCTTTGAGGTATCTTAGTATGTGCTTAACAACCTTCCAATGAACATCGAGAGGTTGACTCATGAACTGATAGACTTTTTTGACTGCATAGCTAATTTCATGTCTGGTGAGAGTGGCATATTGCAAGGCACCAACAATAGACCTGTAGTTGGTTGGATCTGCATATAGATCAGTGCCAGGTTTGCTGAGTTTTGCGCTGTTGAGCATAGGGGTAGAATACCCTGTTGCATTGGTTATATTGGCCTTGTCAAGAAGATCTCCGATGCATTTGGATTAGGATAGGAGAAGAGACCCATCTTGCAGATGCTGAACTTGAACTCCAAGAAATTAATCCAACGTACCCAGTTGTTTGAGTGAAAACTCTGTATTGAGATGGGTGGTAATTTTCTGAATAAGAGACAGGGAACTGCCAGTGATGATAATATCATCAACATAGATTAAGATGTAAATGCAACAAAAAGTTGTACTGTAGACAAATGACGATAGATCACAGCAACTGGCCTTGAAGCCAAACCGGACCAGAGCCCCTTTGGACCAGACAAGATACTGAAATGTTCTTTCTATTCTGATTAATTTACTGTTACAAGCTCTGTATTTATACAGAGTGAAAACAGACAAACAGACAAGATCCCTGATATTCCGGGTCAACATAATCAGCGACATAATCGACAGATACTAACAGTTGACACCTATCGCGCATGGTCAACATAACCGGCGGGTCACCTATCACACATTGGCAACTGACACAACTAGCTTGACCAGACGATATAATTAAAATTGATATAGCTAGGCAGACCATGCTGCTAAGATAGGCAGACGACAGAATACTGAGCAGGGCAGACGATATAATGTTGAGCAGGGCAGACGATACAACATATCTCTAACAACCTTCAAAACCAAACCAACAAAACCTTCGCCCCAGCGGGCCCTCTGTGGTTACTACAACTATGGTTAAACGCTGTATTCGAGCCAAAATTATCTGTAGTCTAACCAAAAAAACATATATTCGACCATTGATGGTCCTAGACTTAGCTTTTTCACACCGAAATCTAAAAAGCCATCTGCGAAAGGGGATTTTAGGAAATTCTTTTCATATTTCCTTGACTTAAAGGACCATACTGAATCGACTGCTCCTTTCAGTAATCGAAGGTATGGTCCTGACTGATTTACCAGGCCCTTTCTCGATGAAACTATTGGAACCCAAGCCGAAAGCTTGACCATTTGGGTTGAATTCCTGATTCCCAATGTCATTATCTCTGGATTTACTGAATAAGAACATTGTATCTTTGGCTACCAACCTCAACTCGTTGCTCGAAAATTCAGGTTCAGTCAATTTCGGCCAACTCCTATGTTCAACAGACTACAAGCCATTTTTTTATGCAGAGACTGAAGTCGACTCCGAATTCATTGCAAAAGCTTTTAGATACTATGAGACGTGGTGGAGTCGATACTATGCTTTAATCAGCTTAACTATGGCCAAATGCATTGAGAGAATGATTGATGCTTTCTCTGATTTGTAGACTAAGGAGCCAAAGAAGAAAACCAGAGGTACGCATATCAAAGAGATTCAACAATTTCAAAAGTATTTTGAAATAGTTTACTTACCTAGTCGAATTGAAAGTACAATTTGGAAGGCGGTTTTGACTTTAAGGGAAAAACTAGAAAAAATGTTTCCAAAGATTCATTTCCCCCGCATGTGGACAAATATTCTTACACTTTGAAATTTCATCGACCAAAATTTTCACCTTTGCCAAATTGTGAAATGGCTTTAGCCGTTCCAATTGCACCTTGACCTCCTTGGTTTTTGGTGAATGTTATAAACATGTGGGCTAATGAAGCAAAACCGCCTCACAAAAGAGTCACTTGGACTAGGTTGTACGACTACAACTACTGTGGCCAGATTCACATCGATGAACGCTACGTTAAGGTTCTCGACCATGAGGGCCAAGGTAATTCAAGAAAAATTTTACATTACCTTCATCATTCTGATTTTTTACTAATCTTTTAATACTGGCAGCTCGACCTCTTCCACCAAAATCAAACACTCCTGAAGAAGATGATGAAGATGAAGATGATGATGATGATGATAATGACAACACATCATAAAAAAACAAATGCTTCCAGCAAAGTTTCTCAGGTAAGAATCCTTCGAAATATTATTTTGCTCGAATTGCTTGGTGTTTCTTTCTCTAAACATTTCATAATGCAGGGCCGAAAGAGGCCTGGACCAAGAAAAACTTTGAAACCTTCCATAAAACTTAAAGGAAAGGAAGTTGCAACCATCTCTCTTTCGAGTGATGAGGATGGTTCTGAAGACAATGAGGTATAACTTGCACCTTACTTTGTCTAAACAAACTTTTCGAGCATCAATGATCCTTGACTTACTTTAGTTTGAGCAGGATGATCAATATACAAGGCAGGAAACTCAAAGCCAAGATGAGCCTGAGGTGAGTTCTCCCCGAAGCATTTCGTCGCTTACTACGCCCCTCCTCGTCTCTGGGTGCCTAGGTATCCACCAAATTGAAGAAATAATTTGAAAATAAAATAGCAAGCACAATAATGAGTAATAACCCCCAGTAGAGACTGGTACGATTCAATTCTTTTGGCCGATACAATAAAAACTGCTTACTTATATCATATCATGATAGAAAAGCCCTTTCATTCCGAATTCTTTAATTCGGAATGAATCATCTTTCCCCCCCCCCCACATGGATAAAAGTAGATAAACGGGAATTAATTCCAATTCCCACATGATGAAGAAAAGTAAAATGTCTCGAGAAGAATACTTCCTTCCCGAAAGGAAGGAAATTGTTTTTCCTTTCCGCAGGGACGCAGGTTTGAAAAAGGATCTTAGAGTGTCTAGGGTTGGGCCAGGAGGGTCTCTACATAATTTTTGAACAATGATGACAGGATAATATATGATGTTTTTAGGTTGTTTTTAGTCTTTTTACTTTATTATTTTTGAGTCACATATAGGATTTTTAGTATTTTTACATAGATTTTATATTTATTTTGCATTCTGCATATAGATTAGCTTTTATTTGTTTTTCTAACTTTATTTTATATTTTTAGGAATTTTTATAGCTATTTTATATTTTTAGAAAAAGCTGGTATAATTATCATTTTTGTCCAGGGACCGATTTGTAAATTTTCAGGAATTAAAGGATCAAAGTGTAAAGGTTCAAGAGTGGAGGATGAAAAGTGAAGTTTGAAGGAGTCAAAGGGCCAGAATTGAAGTTCTAACAAAGAGAGGACTTGAAGTGAATTGAAGAATGTGAAGCAACTCTCTTTGATTTGAGCACATGTAAAATAAGGTTGTAAGATAAATGGTGGTAAAGGGGAGGTTTCAGAACTTAATAGAGGCTGAATGTGGCCTAATTAAGCCATTCAATTCCACCATTGAAGAAGAAAGGAATCCAAGAAAAAGCTGCCAGTGTTCGTCCCAGCGCTGCAGCGTTGGAAGACCCAACGCTCAAGCGCTGGACCTCTGACTAGGATGTGAGTCAGAGGTTACACCCAGCGCTGCAGCGTTGGAAGCCAGCGCTCAAGCGCTGGGCCTATTTCTGCACGTTGGATTTTAATGCTTCCCAGCGCCCGAGCGTTGGGAATGCCAGCGCCCAAGCGCTGGAGGTCAGGTTTTTGCTATAAATAGTGAGCTTTTCTTCACTTGTAAGACACACCTATTCAGAATACAACAAGTGTTCTTCTTTCTTCCTTAAAGATCATTGTTCCTAGGAATTGTGGGAAGCCATACTTGAGCTCCTATCCAGGGTAATTCGATGACTCTTTTAGCCATGCTTGGCTAATTCTTTTTAAGCTTCTTGGGTTGTATTAGTTTATAAATTTATGTTTTAGTTTTGTTTCTACCTTTCTGAATTTATTTCCAGTTCTTGTTTTAATTCCTTATTCTTAATTTCATCTTGATGATCACAAGTGTTCTTGCTTATTACTTATACGAATGAGAATTGGTAAGTAGTAAGGGACCTAGGATTAAAAAAGGCTATAAGTATATTTCGCTAAGAGATTAGGAAAGACGTAGCTTTGTGTTGGCCGGAACTCTATCTTCATCTTCTTCTTTAGTTAACTAGATTGCAAGAAATTGGGTTTAGTAATTAAAAAAGAAAGTTCTACAATGTGTAAGAGATTAACTTGTAGATATAATAGGCTATAGCACCTTGAACTTGGATTTATAATTTAGAAATTAAGTAGATACTTGCTAGCATATTTTATATTCTATGTCAATCAACCCAAGGACTTAATCTTCATTATTTTTATCTCTTTACTATTTTATGCTATTGTTCTTATTCGTCTAAAAACCAACATCAACTATTCATCTTTTAAATTTTCTGCACAAGTACTAAATATTATAATAATAGGAAACCTATCCTTTGGGTTCGATCTTTTTATTACGCGATATTGAGTCGTACACTTGCGATTTGTCTATCAAACAAAAATGTAGTTATTTTTACGAACTTAATATTTTGATAAATCCCCGTACCTAAAAATTCATTTCGGACAATTGAACCTTCTCAAACTGTTTCTTTTTAAGAACCAAAAAGATTTGTGCGAAAATAATAGATGCCAAGAAGAACAAGAGACCTTGGACACGTAACGGATCTTGAAGAACTATTTCTGCATCTCCCTGACCAAATCCACCCACATTAGGATTACTTGTTAAAGGGTCAATCATCCACTTAGGTATCTTATTGAACAAAATGAAAGGATAGTGGTATGTCAGAGGATCCATTCTAGTGACGATAGTTAGAAAAGATATTATTTATTTGTTTCTTGAACAGTTCTTTAAAGAATTTATCTGATCGGTATTCTTTCAGGAGCCGTATGAGCTAACGAGGCATGGGGATCCTATTGGAATTGGGATCCCAAGGAAACTTGGGCGAACCGGAGTTTGAAACCAAACTTCGCCTCAGGAGGATAGATGGGGCGATTCAGGTGAGATCCAATGTAGATCCAACTTTCTATTCACTCGTGGGATCTCACCTCTTCATGATCAAGAGGAGCCTCTGATCGCCACACTTACCAGGACTATCACTACCCAAACTCATGTCTCTCAAGATCCTCCTTCGAAGGAGCCAAGTTTGAGCCGGGGATATACACGAAGCTCAGAAAACTCGATCCTTGAGAAAAATAACCCTCCACTAGTAAAGGGTACGCTAGTCCCTAAAGCTGTTGCTGCTGGAAGCTCGAGAAACCAAGTAATTGAATCTCCTTCGACCCCTTTCAATTCCCCGAGCAACTTCGATTCTTCGAGTAGCCTTGAACTTCCTGAACTTCCTTTTTCTAAGAAACAACCGTTGGGAAACACTTTTCCTTTGGCTTCCTAACGCCCTGGTTGTCCAATTGTTTACCAAGCTCAAGAGACGTACCGTTTACAAGCTAAAGAGACTCACCGTCTACAAGCTACAAAGGAAGTACCATTTGCAAGTATTGTCAAACAAATGGAAAACACCATTCAAAGACGATTCTACTACTTACAAGAGACACGTTAGAGAATAAACGATTGAAGTACAACGCAGTCAACAGAACAAATCGTTTCTCGAAAAGGAAAGGAATTCGTTGATGAACGAATTAAATGCAAATGAGTGAATCAAGGAGTACATCACTCATCGATCAACTCTAGTCAAACAACAAAGAAATTGCAATCAAAGCAAAGGATAAAATCACGGTACAAACTCTCAACAATCAGCTCTGTAGAATCAACAAAGTCAAATCTATTCAATGCTCATAGCCGTTGCTAAACGGTCAGGAATTCAATGATCATATCAAGTCAATGACAACACACCTTTAGAAAATCAAATCTATCAAGCTTTCTCGAAGTAGAGAACCATTGTTTATTCATCTATGTTTACCAAACCTCGAGTATACTATTTAGTGTCAAACCATATACGAATACCGAGAGTTTGCTGAGCCCGAAATTATTTCTACCATTACTCTTGTGAGAAGAGAACTTCTATGGAAGGATCTATTGTGAAAAGGAGAAGAAGTAATAAAACATTTTCAAAACCAAATAGTTTTCAACAACAAGTTCATAAATCATTGTTAGAGGTATATTCCATAAATCATTTTTCATAAGCATTTCTAAAACCCTTTTTATAACACGTATTCCTTTCAACTGGGGTTCTGCCATGATCGTTAGCATAGGGGGTATTGCTCCACATCCTCATTATGACTTTCGCATATATATATATATATATATATATATATATATATATATATATATATATATATATACATACATATATATATATATACATATATATATATAGGCTTAATAGCACTTTTGGTCCCTCACCTTTCATGATTTGACATTTCTGGTCCCTCATGAAATTTATTAGCATACAAGGTCCCAAGAAGTTGCAGTTTCGGTTTTCCCTTTTAACTTCCATTAAAGATTTAACGATTTAATATTTAAAAATTAAAAAAAAATCCAGAACATTCTTCCAATTATTCATCATCTTCCTTTAATCTCAGAAAAACCCATCATCATCATCTTTATTTCCAGAAAAAACCCAGAAAAATAAAATCTCAATCTCCTGCAACCTAAACCACCAGATCTGTTCCTCTACTCACCTCTCCCTCATCGCTTCCTCCTGCCACAACCAGCCTGACCTCTACTAACCTCTCCCTCTTCCTCTTCTTTTCTCTATCCCTTCAAACCCCATAAACATGTTTTTGCTACCCAAATCACCCAACAAACCCAACACACCGCCATACTCTCCACCATCACAATCGCTCCATCTCCATCGACCCGTGCCCCAAACCAGTTTGAACCAAGTCAGAGAAAGAGGAGATGAGGATGAAGAAACTGAAACGCCCAAATCTCCAGCAAATCGGCAACCACCATCACTTCAGGACGTTCCTCGGAGAGCACACACCAATAGGGACGGCGTGGCACCATCACACCAGCAGCTCCATCAACACCCTCTTCCCTGAATCGAATCCGAAGAAGAAACAGAGGTACCCATTATAGTGCCGCCGCACCACCCGTCCCTGCACCTCGTTGTCGCCCGCACCGCTTTTCGCTATTGCCTGCGTCGCTCATCGTGACCTCGCGCTGTGATGCCACCCGTCACAGACCAGCCCACCACCGTCAGACCCCTCCTCCGCTGCTTCGTCTTCTCCGATTTCATTTCCGGTTTCACCCTCTTCTCCTCTCTCTATCTCCCCTTTTTTTTTCTTGTTTAGATGGTGATATTGTTGTTTAGATGGTGATATTGGGGATAAATTTTGAATCTTTTTGGTTTTTTGCTTCCGGGTTGTGTTTGCAAATTCTGGGTTTGTGTTTACCTTCATGGGTATTTTAGTGCTTTGATTAAGTTGCCTGCTGATTACACTGCTGGGTTGTGGTTTCCTTTTATGTGAGTAATTTGCTCTATTTGCTCCATTGAGCTATTCATTTCAGTGTTTGGAAAGGGAGAAGTGATTCTAGAAGTGAAGCTTTTTGGTTTTTATCCTTTATACAGATTTTCTACCTTTTTGTTTGAAGATGAACATGTTTGAATTGCCTCTCCAAGTGTTGTTGTTTGTTGCGTTAGCCTATTTCAAGGAATGCCTGGACTTTTGAGTTTATGATTAAATCTTATTGCTGGGTTGAATTCAATTTATTCACCTACTCACAACCTTCCTGTGTCTATAATCAAGTAGGCCAAGTCCTTTTCAAGGAAGAGGAAGTTTTGGATGGCGGTCCCTGTTTTGGTTTATGCAGTAAATTGCCTTCAAATGTTGCTACCTGCTGCGTTAGATTATTTCAAGAATGGTTTAGACAGGCTAGAACTTTGCCATTGAGTTGATTTCAATTTAATCACTTGGGTTTTTTCTCTGTAATATTGTCTTTCTGTTTGTGTTTATTGTTCACTGTTTGTTGCTCTTGCTCTATTTCTTTGTATTATGGGTTGGAGTACCCCTTTTACTTCCTTTAGTTCAAATTTTGGCTTATAAAAAAAATGTTTGAGTGATGAATATATTTATTTTCTGGATTTTTTTGGGTAATATGATGAACCAAGTGATGAAGAAGATGAAGATTCATGTTTCTGGATTTTGTGATTTTTAAATTAATTTTTTATGGAATATTCCGTTAAATATTGGATGGAAGTTGACGGAAAACCAAAACTACAACTTCTTGTGAAAGTGAGGGACCTTGTATGCTAATAAATTCCAAGAGGGATCAGAAATGCCAAATCGTGAAAGGTGAGGGATCTAAAGTGCTATTAAGCCATATATATATTCTAACAGTCCTCAACAATATCAAGATCATAGATATCAACATAAGGATCATGATTTTCATAAATAACTTTACATGCCTACGACAACATACATCATTCAACTTCATAATCGTCATCATCGATAACTATTGGCATGTAAATACATATTATGTATATCATCAATCTCATGCTTTAGTCATACCATATATCAACAACATCGTCATTCATAGACATCATATGGTATCAAACATCAACAGTGTAATATTAACAGCATAGAGCATGAGATAATAACTCAACAACAACAACATCTTATTAGATATCAGCAGACAACATCATTTCATCAAACAACATCATCTCATCACTTATTAACAAATCAAAAGAAACAGGAAAGGGACCTAAGGAGGGTCCAAAACTCATTCATTCAGGCTATTTGCCTATCCTGAGTTGACGCCCTCTCGCCTCTTTAACTCAGTTTCTTGCTATTTGCTTGCCTCATTCCGTCCTCGTAGCTTCGTCTGCATTGATTTATATTTGTTAGCTATACAACCCAAACAACATGTAAATATTACAACAACATCTATGAACCATCTTACTTAATCCTTTCAATTAACTTCTTCTACTTAATTAGCCCATAAGACTTAACTTTTTATGGTTAAGGTTCCTTAGCTAATTTAATTAAGTTTAACTTCACTATAATTAGTTAAGATTAGTTAACCCTTATTATCTTGAAATTTGAATTCTAACATCTGTCAGATTCAAACGACTTCATGATTTAATATATTTTGATAAATAAATTTTTTACCTTAGGTTTAATATTGATAGATAAAGATTTCCTAATACCTTGAGTATTTCAAATTTCAGGACATCTATCTATATGGAAAACATCTGCTCACACCTTTGAAGGCATTATCAAAAGCAGTACTTCAAAGAAAGACAAAGAAGAGGAGTACGTCTGGCAACTCATTGAAGAGTTCGTTTGCCAGTTGGGTACGTCCGCCAGTTGGGTACGTCCGCTAGTTGAGTACGTCCACCTGAGGAGTACGTCTGGTAACTCATTGAATAGTTCGTTTGCCAGTTGGGTACATCCGCCAGGAGAGTACGTCCGCTTGGAGAGTACGTTTGGTAAACTCATTGAAGAGTTCATTTGCCAGTTGAGTACTTCCGCCAAGAGCGTTCGTACGCCTAAGTGCTGAAGAATTTGTTTGTCAAATGCTATAAGCAATAAAGGCTAATCTACCTCGTCAAAGAATTTAGTGAAGCACTGTTCAATGCAGAATGAAGAAAGGGACATAATAAATATATTATTCCTCGTATCTGCAAACACTCTGACATTCCTTAAATCAAGCGTATCTTTTCCGAGTCTACGGCGTGAATTCCTGAACATAGTATCCTCTCAACGGTCAGAATCAAATCCTTTGTTCAGAAAGAAAAAATTCTCTTTGTTGTCTTCCACGAGCATTTAATGATCAAACGAGTACTCAAGGCTGAAGCAATGAAGAACCAGACGAATTCAACCAAAGCATTTAATGCTGCAATTAATGCAAGGCAGAATGCATTTAATGCTGTTACAGAGCTGCAGAAGTATCCGTTGCACACTCAGAAGTTCAAATTCAAATGGAAACACTTCAATCTTCATCAACGTTCATCAAGGGATTCCCTACTGAAGATATAAATAGAGGACTTAGACACTTGATTCAATTGGCGACTTCCAACGATAAAATTTCCAAAGCATTCTAAGTCATTCTCTAAGAAATCATCTCTATTTCAAAACGCAGAATCTCACAGTTATTCCTTCCTGATTTATGTCATCTGTCATTGTGTGAATCCTTAATAGAGTGAAAAATCTTATACTTTTCACACAGCCTAAACAGAGAACCAACCTCCATATTCTCTCTGTATACTATTCTTTAACTTTCTACCCAACTCTTATTGAAGAGATTCTTGTAGAAACACAAAACCTTCTTTGTAAAAGAATTGTGAGTAGTCCTGTTAAATACTAGAAAGGAGAAGTCCTGTAATTATACTTGTAAAGGAGTAGTCCTTCGAATACTGGAGAAGTCCTGAACAATACTTGTACTATTTAAGTAAATAGTGGAAAATCTTGGTGAAGCCAAGGACTGGACGTAGCCCTGTCGATTAAGGGGGTGAACCAGGATAAATACTTTGTGTGCTTTACTTTTTAGCTTTAACTTATTTCCGCTGCACTTAGCTCTTGAAAAGTATTTTGAAACTTGTACTTGCGTTTAACAAAAAGACTTCAAAAATCACACAACAATTCAAACCCCCCCTTTCTTGTGTGTTTTGTCACTATCAACATCATGAGATAACCCATTCCATGACTATGGTTTACTACTAATTAACATTATATTTTAACTTAATTAGTTTAATCATTAACCAATTAATCACACTAATCCTTAATTAGCCAAGTCTAATTGCAACTTAGATTTCTCCATTTGATTAGGGCCTACATGGAACATAAACATCACCTTCCTCAATTCTGATTCACAACCCAGTCCCTTCATCAACTTCGGTTTTGCTTCAACATTACAACTCAAACCCATATGACCAAGCCAAGAATTTGGCTTTCTTTTCTCTGTTTTCCTTGTCCTGGTTAGTCTACTACAACCTAGAAATGATTATCATACATCATAGAGTCGAGGAAAAGAGGATTCACCATCGAAACAGTATGGGTTTCTTTGGCCAAAAGAAGTGCAAACTGGTTCCCTTCTTCCGTGGCTCATTTTCCCTCTTTTGGCCTATACAATATCATCAATCGGGTATATCAAAACTATAGGAACCTACTATACAGTCCTAACTAACTAAAATAGAGAGTAGTTCATGAAATTCGAGTTTCATGTTCAAACTCTCATCTTCTTTGATTCTGCTAATCAATAGCCCTAAAGTTATGTTTTTCATGTTTATTATCATCTAAATAAGATAGGGAATGGATCTAGAAAGAAAAAGAACTTGAAAAGAGAGTTTCAGGAATTCTGGAAAACCAGCTTGCCGGAGAAGATGAACTAGTGGCGGAGCTCACGGCGGCGATGGTCGCCGGCGGTGATCTGAGGCCGGTGCCAGAATCTCCTCTTGGTGGAAGTATCCTGATCAGAGTCCAGGTGAGGGAGAAAAACTTGAATGGTTCTTGGTTGTCTCACCTGAATCTTCAAAGCCATAGCGACGATGAAGAACAGGATGAATGCCAACCCGGAATTTACCTAGAAATGCCCAGAATTATGTCAAACTCTCTAGAAATGATATTCAGCTACCCAAAAACATGTTTCAGAGGTTTTCAAAGGGATTCAAGGTGGTTTATTTTATGGAACGGGAAGGAAGAAAGATGAACAAAAGCTTAAGTTCTAGAGAGAAGTTGGAGCTAGAGAAGTTGGAGCTTCTCTCTGTACTCTCAAAGCAACAAAGCCTCGGTTTGGGTAGAAGGATGTGTGGTCAAGCCTCAGAGCTGCTGAGCTCAGGCTTAAATAGAGAGAATGAAGAGTGTAACGCCCCAATTTCCGGTCAGGGGTCACATAGTAATTTAAGCGGAAAATATTTCATAAAACCTCTCTCAAAACAACTCAGATTTTAAAAATAGAAAACGTCACTCAAAATTAATATAATAATAATAATCCCATAATTAAATAAACAGCATATCATTAAAAAAAATTAATAATAAATTTGCACCAACATTGTGCTAAGTCATTTAAAATAGAAGCAGCGGAAATAAAATATCTTCTTCGAGATCTTCCAAATCTTCTCGTTGTTTCTAATGTCTTTTAAAGCTTGAATCAACTTAACCTTCATGTAAATCCTCGCTCTGATTATCTATGGCGTTAAGCGCCCAAACATAAAAAAGAAAGGGTTAACTCTTTTTAAAACAACAAACATAATTATCAACAATTTGTGATAATAAAAAAACAGAAGCAGCAATTGTAAAAAGCAACAACAGTAAGCAAAAATATCGAAACAACATCAATATTACAGAAATAGAAAATAGCTACAGTACTATTTTACAGATCAGCAACAATAAACAAAAAACAGGAAACAACAAACAGTAATAGTTTTAATTTAAAAAAAAATAGGAACATTAGTTTACAACAGCAGCAAGATTAATTCTAGAAAAACAGTAGTAGTAGTAGTAGTTTATCAAGAATAGAAACAGTAATAGGTTCTCAGAAAAATAAAGCAGTAAAACAGCAGCAATTCTTAACAGTAATGAACCCAATTCTCAACGGATAATTTATGCTTGTTAGTCCTCAATAGCTATATGCATAACTATGGCGAGAATTTTACCCAAATAGGGCCAGGACGATCACGTGGGACAAACTACCACCACATCACCCTAGGAAGATCCCACGGGACAAAGTGTCGTCACATCAACCTTAAATAATCCTACATAATGCAAATTCTATGACAATAATCATCAATCATAAAGTGAACCAATAGTTCATAACATCCCTTTAGTCATAGTATAAGCATATGTTAGTATCATCAATTCAACTCCTCAATCCACAACAACATGTTATAATTATGTGATCAATTTCAGTCTCAATTACATAAAACTCATTCAATCATGTTATAATAGAATTCAATAGGAAATCTCAACCTCAATAACATGCTCCCACAATACACACAAACAAGATATATTCAGAAAATTCAAAGAAAATTCACAGCAACTAAGACCGAGTTACCCTTACCGTCGAACGGGTCGCAGAAACTTGATCTCCAACCTTGCAAAATAAACACATAAACAACAATCAAACAACCATTGGATAGGTGGAAATCAACCTCAAAATAAACTTGAAATCGATCGGACAAAACTAGGGTTTAAGGAAAAACACAGCAGAAATAAACAACGACCCCACGCATGTGCGCAGGTATACCCACACACATGCATGTTTATTCTGGAATCTGGGCAGAATTTGGCGCATGTGCGCAGGGTGGCCACGCACATGTGTGGTGCCTCTGTAACAGGGGTCGAAAAACATGATTTTCATGCTGAAGGGAGTCCAGAACAAGTTTTTAACATAGGGGTTTCATAGAAAAGATTTCCAAGACATCAAAAAATAAATTTCTAGGGTTCTAAAACTTCATAAACAATTTTCTTAAAAGAGAACCACATAACGAAAAGGGTTTTGAGAATCAAAACAGCACAGAAAGACAAGGATTAGGATGGAGGGAAACCAACCTTGATGTTTCGAATGAACAAAGCGAACAACAATAGGAGGTGCTCATCAATAACTCCAAAGGTATGCGTCTACGTCGAAGGAAAAGGCCGGAAGAAACTCGTGATCAAACTTTGGAAAGAAGGAAGGGAAAGAGAAAGAGAACAGAAATGGAATCAGCATTGCTATGGTCATCATGAACTCGAACTTTGAAGGAATAAAAAATACTTACCGTAAAACCACCCTCTTAGCACTCTTGAAGAGGAAAGAAAGAACAAAAATGTGGCCTCAAAGGGAAAGAGAAGAGGCGACAACAGCAACAACAACAAGAAGAAGGAAAGAACTTTTTATTCTCCAAAGGGAAATAGGAGTAACTCGACAGCAGCATGAGGGAAAAGGGATTTCTCTAGAGGTGCTAAGAGTGTTGCTTGAAGAAGGATAGAAAAGAACTCAGCTTTTCCCCTCTATATGCTGATCGAAACCCCAAGGTAGTGGGGAGTTGATTTTCAGTTTTTCTCTCCTATCTTTTAGCTAAAATATCAAGTTGTATTTAAAATAACCCTAACATAATTCTAATTTATAAGCAAAACAAAATACAAAACAAGCAGCATTGCTGCCACAGCAGAGTGAGCTGCATGCCCAAACCCTAGGAGAAGTAGGAGGGAATCTGTTGCAGATTTTTCTCTCATTAATTCCGATTTCCGTCAAATCTTTCTCTTACAGCTCTTATGATAACGTTTTAAAACAAAAACGAATCTACCCCAAATTAAAGGTTATACTGAATAGAGGCCACTTAATAGACATTATTCCAAATCAAATATTCAGAATATATCTTCCCAAAATTCAGAGATAATATCTCTTCTCCACATTCAAATTAGACATAATAACAAAAAATAGAATCTATTACAGAAAATTCAACAATACCAAACAATGGCCAACATGAACCAAACCGTGAACTATAAAATAGTGCAGGGACCAAAACATAAATATTACAAACTCGAGGGACCAAAAAATAAATACACAAAAATTGAGGGTCTTACAAAGAGTCTAGGGGAAGACAAGTGAGCATCATAGTGTCATCTTGCATGGTGACTTTCACCATCTCAAGTCATCAACATGTAACCCTAATCCTCACCCATACTTCTCAAAAATCATATTTTCAGTCCCTAAACTCCTCTGAGCTTTGAAATTCCTCCCCCACATAATTACTTAATTAATTTCCATTAGCCTAAACATAATTAAACTATACTTTCTCACATAAAATAACAACTTCTAATTTGAATTTATTCACATGATTAAATTTTTCTTAATCTCCTACGAGTTATATTTCATGTTCTAATATTCATTTATCCATCAACTTAATCATCCACGTAAATTTTATATTCCATACTTAATCAATCATCATTCTATTTAGTTATTTTATGCACATAAACACATAAAATCAAAAACATACGTCAAACAATAATAATAATAGTAATAATAATATTAATAAAAATATTATTATCCTCTTATTATTTTAGTAAGTGGAAAAATGGGATGTTACAGAGACAATGGTGAAGTGACAACTTCAGGTGAAACTTTCGGCCGTCGACATTTAGAAACTCCAGTTTTTTTGGAAAGGAGTAGATTTGAAAAATTCTCTAAGTCCAAAGTCTCACTAAATTTCTTAAACAAAATGATGAAAAGAGAAGTTGTAATACATGCTCCTTGGTTGCTTTTTCATGACTGGAGTTTTCAGAACTCTTTCCAAAGGAAAGGCCATCAGAAGTTGTCTTTCGAGGTTTTTGGGTGGTGGTCTTATGAAACTTTCGATTTGTCTTCAAAGGCACTTTGACGTCAATTGGTTCATCTTCGGTGCCTTGATCGGATTCTGCATCCTCTTTTGTAGGGGTAGTGGCTGTGTCTTTCTCTTGTTTTGCAATCCGCAAAAGAAAAGAAATGAAGGAAAAGTTTAAAATCATCATTCGAAAAAGAAGGCATTTCCAAAAGGAAAGAAAAAATTCTAACTTGAGTATTTTCAGAGTCTTCCTTTCCTCTTCCTCTTCTTAGCTTTCCTCAATGGAAATTTGTTTGCCTTGAGATTAAGGATGAGTATCTGAAGAGGGTTTTTCGGCGGCCTTGTCTTTTTTGGATGCCGAAAAGAGTTGCATTGCTCTTAGGCTTCTTACGAGGTTTGGAAACCACGTCATGTTGATTTCTCTTCTTCGTCTGTGAAAATGTGTCAAGATAGCAACAAACATAAGCAATATATGCAAAGGAAAGAGTAATTGTAATTACCTGAGGTTTGGTGATGTTTTTCTTTGAGCCTTTCAACTTGGAATAAATACCTTCATCTTCCTCATCAGTGGAAATTTTCTATAAAGAAATAGAAGGGGAAAAAGCTTTGCCTAGTTTCCGTCGAAAATAAATCAAAGGATGATGAGAAAAAGATAGAAAATTAACTTTGGTTAGTGATTATTACCTTGACGTATGACGGTAGTGATTTCGACATGGCTCAAATCAACATGTAAATGGCCAGGGAAATCATACAGTTCATACTTGGTTAAAGTGACTCTTTTCCGAGGTGGTTTTGATTCATTAACAATACTTCCATAAGGCCAGTATCCGACCCATTTGGGTAAAATCGTTGGAAAAGCTAAAGCAAAATCAGAGTTTGGAAGGGGAGGAAATTTAGGACAAAATCTTCTTAAAGTATATTCGAATTAGTCCTCCCATGGTGTAAATAAAATACGTGGAAATAAAGCTTGTAGTTTTTCTTTTAAAACTATGGCTGCGTCGACAATTACCCACTTAAACCTATTAGGTAAGTAAATCACTTTGAAGTATTTTTGGAAGGCTTTGATTTCGACAATGTGCGTACCTCTGGGTTTCCTTGCAGCCGGAGTCTACACAACAACAAATTCTTCAATCATTCTCTTGGTACAATCACCAAGATTCAGCTCAATGGATGCCCAATAATTGACCAACTAGGAGTCCTAATCTTGGGTGACGAAATGTGTGGGCTCAAAGTAGAAAGGAGTCAAGTTTGGACATTTATTTTCGAAATACTCCACACAATTTTAAAACTGGCTGGGTGTAGACACTGAGCCGAAGTACAGAATAAATATTGAAGAGAAGAGGGTGCATGGCATCATTTGACTTAAGCCAAATTTCCTTGCCACCAACTAGGGATTATAAGAAAAAAGATCAAGATCGTTCTTAGAAAAATTGACACTAAGAACGTTTGGGGACAAAAATTCTTTACAAATGGCCAAACTTTCAGCCTGAAGACCTACAGATTTGCAAGGAAAATATCTTCTGAACCATTAAGGTCCATGAAGACGAGAACTGAAAGGTGCCAGTTCTGGGGTATGATCTTCAAGGTTAAGGAAAAAATAGAAGTAGTTTCTGAAGGACTCTTGGAATTTCTCTTTTTCGAATGGAGGAGTCAAGTGATGTAGACAGATTCCTTCAATATTCCTAAGGATAGAGGTTGGAATATCTACACTTTCATAAATCTTAGACTCAAAAGTGGCATTCAACCATTGTTTGAGAAGCCACATTGGACCAACAACTAAAAATAATTGGGTTGATTCAGGATAAGATCGAAGAGTGCTGATGGCTTCACTCAAGGATTGGTACAAAAATCCTAAAATGAGTTTGCTAAGACAAATATCAGCACCTTCATGAAGTATTTGCGCCAAGTTATGAAGTTTCTTTGGGACTCGCAGAGCCTTAGTACAAAATACATAGTTTGAAAGCCAATAGAGAAGAAAGGCTACGTGCTCAGCATCAGAGACTTTTGTTGTAATCAAGTTGAAATGTTGAGTGATAAAAGCAATAAATTCAACGGCTTTTATAGTCACTGGGACTTCAATTTTGGGAGTCATACCAAAACGATAAGAAACACCAGTTGGACGAAGTCCTGTAATGGCAGCTACGTTAAAAAGAGTGAGGGTTTTCTTTCCAAAAGAAATGTGAAAGGAGTTGGTGGAACATTCCTGAAAAAAGAAGGAACTTAGAAGCATTACAGGATTATAAATAATTTTCGACTTAGACAGTTGAATTAAGTCAAAAACTCCTATTGCTTTCCAGAAATCAGCCTTCTTGGCTTCAATTTTCTTTAACCAATTAAGATATGATTCATTATCGATTAAAGGGGCAGACCTAAAAGCTCTAATGGGATCAGCAAGAAAGGAGAGATTGTAAGAATCCCTAAAAGCTAAGATGGTTTCGTCTCCTTTTTCATAGGGATGAAAATCTTCATACCCTACTGGAAACTTGGTCTTAAATGGACCTAAGAAACCACAAGGCTTTCCTTTTCGTTGGGAAGTTCTAGAACGTGAGAATGTCTCCCATCTTGAATTAGTTCCTCAATAGTAGCAGTAGAAGGAACAACAGTCTCGTGTGCTTGAGTGGAAGACGATGAAGCCATGGAAGATGCAGTGTCACGAAGAAGGTTTGAGATTTTCTTTGAATGAATCTGAGAAAGCAATCGCAGAAAGTAGAAGGAAAGTATAATGAAATGATTTTGCAATATTTAGAGAGAGAGGTTTAAGGAATTTGAAAGGTTGGATGCCAAAATATAAAAGGGATATGAGTTAAATTTGGAGTCCACGAAAAATACAAATTTATAAAAATTAAATTCTCATCAATCTGGCACGTTTTTTTGCAGCAAATGATGATTATCACTGCCACAAAATATGGGTAGTGGTAGAGTTAGTGGAAGTTGTGTGTAAGGGAAGTTATTCAACATGGTTTGCAACGGCAGAATGCCAAAATGCTATATTTTTCGACTAAAGCGTCATCTTTCTTCATAATTACTTCTATTCGAAAAACAACATTTTGGGGGGCATCTGTTAGCCTGGATTTTTCACCAAGTGAAAAATTGATCAAAGATTGTTTTATTGGAAAAGTGCTATTTCGACAAAAAGATTGTCGGACGGAAATTGTTGAAATGTACTAAAGTTGATTAAGTTTAAAACACTAATTTTTACTTTTTTGACATCCAAGAAATTGCACATATTTATGGTTGTTGTTCAGTCGAATTTGTTACAAAAAGAGACGTTTAGTTAACCAGAGAACCAAATTCCGACTAGTGGTTACAAGACTAAGAAAGTGCAAGATTAGAACATGGGGAAAAGCTTGAATACGTGGATGCAGATAACGTCGAAGACGCGTGTTTCATTTTATTTTATTAGTTGTTGATGGTAGTTCAGACTAGTAGTCTATAAATAAGACTTCGGACGTTCAAGTCAAGGGTTCAAAATTTTCAGTCAAAAATTCCCTTATTTCTAGTAAACTCCAAATCAACGAGATTGTGTAGAAAATACTGGGATAATTTTAGTATGTATTGTGAAACCACTTACTGTAATGCAATTTCATATTGTTCAGCAACTTTTTTTTATGATTATTTATGTTTTTCTGCAATGTTTATTTGAATCTTCTTTGAAGGTTCTTCTTTTTCTTTAAATGTCTAGGTCGAATTCCCAATATTTTTAGAAACTTCTTATTTTCTTTTTGTGTTTCTGGGTTGAAATTTCACATGTGTTTACTTACACATTCAAAAATCCTAATTTAACACCTTTGAAAAAAAGTTTTCATTAAAGAACTCACAAAAATGATTTGAATGTAGTCCTTACATTAGATTCTATTTGTTTACAAAAATTCAACGTAAACAAGGGGCTAGGTAGAAATGGTTGTAGATGTGCATGTTTCCTAATGGTGGTGGCGGCGGCGGTGATGATGGTAGTAGTGACAGTGGTGGTGGTGGTGGTGGTGGCGGGGACGGCATTGGTGGAGGGTTGTAGGTGGAAATGGTGATGTTTGGAGGGTAGTGGTGACAGGTGACAATGGATAAGGAGTTGTGGTGGTTGCAATGGTGGAGTGATGGTGGTGGCGATAGTGGTAGTGGTGAAGGGTGGTGTTGGCAGTGGTGGTGGAAGTGGTGATGGTCGTGGAGGTAGAAGGGGTGGTGGCGACGACAGGGAAGAGGTGGTGGAGGGTGGTGTTGGTAGTGGTGGTGGAAGTGGTGATGGTCGTGGAGGTAGCAGGGGTGGTGGCGACGACAGGGAAGAGGTGGTGGAGGGTGGTGGCGGTGGCGGTGGCAGTGGTGGTTGTGGTGGTGATGAATGTTATGGTTGTGGTGGTGGCAGGGGTGACAGTGGTGTTGGCTGTGGAGTGTGGTAGTAGTGGTGGCAGCGATGAAGGTGGTGGTGGGGATAGCAGTTGTGGTGGTGCGGTGGTGGTGGAGGTGGAAACAATGAAGGGTGGTGGCAGCGGTGGAGGTGATGGTGTGTGATGTCAGCGTTGGTCGTGGCATGATGGTGATGGTTGTGGTGGTGATGAATGTGGTGGTGTTTGGGGAGGTGGATGTTAACTTGTGGCAGCAGTAGTGGCGACGGTGACGACGGTGGAGGCAGTGACAACAGTCGTGGTGGTGGTGGCATTGGTGGAGGGTGGTAGGTTGAAGTGGTGATATTTGGAGAGTGGTTGATAGCTATTCTGCAAGTGTACAAAAAATATCGAAGTAATATAAAAGATATCATTCTCCACAAGGGAATTGATTTTGGACTTTAAACTCAATTGTTAGAGCAGAAAACAAATGATATATTTTTGAAGTTTTTATGATGATTGATAACATAAAGCAAGAGCAAAAGAAGAAAGAAAAATCATGGTAAAAATAACACTCGGGTTTGAGTTTCACCTAACCAAATTATGTCTCTTACAAGCTGAAAATCATATGAACTCGGAAATTGTTCTTAGGTGCTCTAGCCTAGGATTTCTACTTGTTAATGCCTTAATCAAATAGAACTTTCAATTACAATTATCAAACCTAATACCTTAGTGTTTAGTTAATCCAATTGAAACATTAGTGTTCTTAGTTCTAGCCAACACAATTAGTTCCCACCCTTATACCTAAGTGGCGGATAAACCGATCAATCTAATCCCAGTTTCCTTAAATCCTACCAACTACTGTTGTGCAAGAAATAAGCATGATTACTAGCGTATACTCAAGCATGATAAACATGGGGAGAAGATACATTATAACAACAACTTTATTCAAATGATAAAATGAAAGCTTAAAGCATAACTTAGAGAAAGGATTCACTAACAACCCAAATGCTAAAGAGAAACTAGCCTAGCATGGCTATATTAAAAATAAAGCTAATAACATAAACCTGGATATA
Organism: Acmispon strigosus; assembly: GCA_030819835.1. Lineage (NCBI taxonomy): Eukaryota > Viridiplantae > Streptophyta > Magnoliopsida > Fabales > Fabaceae > Acmispon > Acmispon strigosus. The sequence goes on from JAUAMA010000001.1 coordinate 7,263,344, forward strand.
AGGGCTCCAAAGGCCTCTTACAAGCTTCAAGAACAAAGCTACAAAGGAAGGAACTCAGCCAAGTACAAGGTTCCAGGGTTTTTCCAAAAGAAAATGAAATTTCTGTATTTATAGCCAACTCTGACAGCAAGCCAACGCTCGATCGTTGGATTCCAACGCTTGGGCGCAGGGACTGGACTGAAATGCACGAGTTTTTGTAGAATGCCAACGCATAAGCGTTGGCTTCCCAACGCTCAAGCGTTGGGAGGACGGCAAACTCCTCATTTTCTTGCTTTTGACCTTGTCTTTTGATTCCTTTCGTCAAGGCTTTGATGAGGCTTTATGGTGGCTTCAAGGAGGGTTTGAAACAGCTGAAACAATCATTCTCTTCATCATTTCTCCATTTTAGCACATGTTAAACAAGCTTGATTCTTCATCTCCTCCTTCAATTCATAACCATTCAGCCTTCATTATCTTCTTCAATGCTCTTTTTCCTTCATCATGGCTCTATTAAAACCTCATTACAACCCAATAATAACCATAAAACTAAAATGCTATAAACACTACACTAAACTTAATAAAAACCTAGTAAATAAAATAAAACACTAACCTACTATGCTAAGGCACAAATTAAATAAAAACCTACCAAACTAAATAAAAACTATAAAAGACTTACATGAAAGGAAATAAAAACAAAGGAAAAGAAAGGGAAAATATGCTTATAATCCCGGGTCATTAGTGTTGATGGAAGTGGATTAGGAATAATGGTGGTTGTGACGGTGGAGTGATTGTGGTTGCGACAATGGCAATGGTGGAGGGCGGTATTGGAGGTGGTGGTGGAAGTGGTGGTGTTCGTGGAGGTAGCAGTGGTGGTGGCGACTACTGGGAGGTGGTGGCGGTGACAACGGTGGTTTTAGTGGTGAGGGTGGTGGTGGATGTGATGGAGGGTGGTGGCGGCAAGGGTGACATTGTGGTAGTGGTAGGTGATGGTGGTGGGGATGGAAGTAGTGGTGGCCGGCCGTTGAGGTGGCGGCAGTGAAAGTGGTGGCGAGCGGTGGTGGTGATGATGTGACATGTCTTTTAAACTAAAATTCATAATTATTAAACCATATTTTATTGTTTTAAAAGTTAGGATAATAATGTTCTAAATTTTAGTAGCAACTCAGTTCCAGTTTTACTAAACACGTTTTATTTTTAAATTTATATTTAAAAACTAAAAATTAAAAACTACAAAACACGCCGGACAGATAGATATCTTATAGAGCTCATTTTCTAGAAGAATATGTTTATACTATTTTTATACTAATTTCAAGGGTTTGATTAATTATTTAAACTTCACATTTTCACATTAGTATAATATTCGTATTTTAAGTCGTGTCCCCTAGCATATTCCTACGAGTTCGACATGTTGTAGGCCTCGCTTCCGTCCATGTTTAGGTTTTTCAACAACCATTCTTTACTTTGCAAATTGAGACCCCAATTGCTTGAATTTTAAATGTCGTTTTGGTTTAATTTTATAATCTCTTCGAGGATGTGACAAACGTCAATCACGGCGCAGATTCAAGGAGATGTAGAATTTCAAAGGTAGGCATTTGTTGCATGTGAACTCAGATCGATTATGACTTTTGCTTGCAGGTGTATGCAAAACTACACTTGAATTTCAGCACCAAGAGGGTTCCTTATTTTGAGTAGTTGAAAAGTGAATTCTGTTCAAATCAAACTTACAGTTTAAATAAAGGAAACATAGTCAAAGTGAATAAAGGTAAGACTGATGATGCAGAAAAGGTATAAACGAATGGTTTAAAGTTTGATTAGAAACTGGATTCCAAAAATGGAGTCCAAATTGATAGTCGGCTCGTTAAAGTGCAAGTAGTGCCCTTTCAAAAATGTATATTTGAAAAAGATTTATATCATTTTTGTGGCAACCAACACTAAACATATGTAGTTTGGTAGTTAAAAATCCCCAGAAGCTGAATAGTTTATGTTTCTAAATAAAACCCTAAACCAAACCGGCCAAGTAAAGAAACCTTAGATTCTAGTAAAAAAATGAATATACATTGAATATCAACGACCCCCTTATATACTAGGTGGACCATTTGCCCTAGAGTTTTGATATATTGAACCAGAATAGTTACTCGATCACTAAGTAGTAAGAAGGAGGGAGCAAATCTCAGGATTCCCAGCAGGCTTATTCAAACTACCACGAACGCGCTTATCATCATGGACTTGGATTAGCTTTTGGGTCTCCTTGGTGGGTCGCATTTTCTCTTTCGTACAAACCCAACTCTTAACTAAGTCGGTCATCCGAAACCCATGGCGATACACAAATCTTAACTAAGCTGGTCATCTGGAACCCATGACGGTACACAACCCTTAACCAAGTCAGTCATCTGGAATCCATGACGGTACAGTTTATATAACTGCTACAAATTGCATGGGTTTGGTGTTTGGTACAAAACTTGAGGACACATATAAGAACTCCTTGATATTGGGCAAAAAGTTTAGTTTGAATAAAATTTGATTGACGCTAATTCCACCCTCATATAATACGAGATATGATCGTAAAAGAAGATATATAAAACAAAAGTGAGTCAAAATGAGATGAACAAGAAAATAAAGTATAAATCAATCAAACGCCGAGTAAGTTTTGTACTCTTCACTTTGAAAACATATACTTGTGTTTTGCATGCTTGATTGTTATTTTTGTCTCAATATAATTTATTTTTAAAATTTTCAAAAATTTTATGTTTCCCACATCATTTTTTTTTGACAAGGTATTAATCTATTCAGGAAAAATACAGTGGGCGGTTCCTCCCAACAAATGATTTTTCTGAGATTTGTTCTTATAATCTCACCCTTACGAGGATTTAGTTTGTCTATCACTGGACTAATAAGTTATTGGTTCCCCACAATATCTTAAAAGAGTTGAGAGTAAATACATAGCATACCAAATTTGTGATTCATGAATAAACTATAAAGGGTTAATTAAAATATGTTACGGTTCATCTAAATGGTAAAAACTCTGAAATATTTTTTCATGGACTAATTTAAATACAACTTATATTACATGGGGTGATAGATTAACACCCCACCACCCAATTTTAAACCCTACTTATTTTACAAATATCCCCAAAATACCCTCATTTTAATAAAAAAAAGACCTTGTAATTTCATCCCATTTCCATCTCTTCCTTTTTACTTCCGGATTGAAGATTGTGAAGAAGGTCTCGTCCTTGGACTCTGGCTGAGGTTTTGATGAAGACAACACACATCACAAAAAGAATAAAAGAGAAGAAAAGAAGACTTAAAGGAACCAGCTCAAATTGCAAGATCAACTATTAAGGTTCTAGTTCTAAGCTTAAGTCTTGTTACTTAGTGTGCTATGTTTTATTAAGGTTATATTGCATATGAAGGCTCATAAATAATCAACTAATTGAGTATAATATGTTTTCACAAGTAAGACTTAGTAGAAACACTCAATTAGGGTTTAAACTTTCATAAACTGAGTTCTGGACTAGGAGTAATTGATTACAGGATGTAAGTAATCGATTACCAGAAGTCAGTAATCGATTACCACATCTATGTAATCAATTACATGTTTGAATTTTTGAATTCAAACTACAACGGCATGCAGTAATCGATTACCATGTTAATGTAATCGATTACCAGAACGACAGATGTGTTGTTTCATGAACCAATGCGTCTCAAAACGTTTAGGAAGCCTTGTGATGGTTCATGGACGACCTCTAGTGCCTATAAATAGTCCATTGATGCTCAAAAACGAAACAACAACTTAGAAGATCTTTCATATTCATTAGAAACGTTATTCTGAGTAATTGCTCTTTCATTTTCATAAGAACACTTATGTTGTTCAACATTTAAGAAACTTAGAATAATTGAGCCTTCACTGTAATTTCCAGGAGCATACAAACTAAGACCAATCCAATTAGATTGAAGGATTGTCCAGCCATAGGAAAAGTTTCTTCATCTTGAATCAATTTGATTCATTCACCATAGTGTTTGGTGGTAGTGGAAAAAGGTCCTTTGAATCGGTTTGATTCAAAGTCCACCGTAGTGTTCGGTGTCATCAGAAGGTGGTGTGCTTTATGAGGGTTGAAAGGTCTTCTTAGGGTCCTTGGCGCAAGTATCGGTAAGGATGCTTGATTAATCGGAAGTGGTGTGCTTTCGGGAAGATTGATAGGTATTCTTAGGGTCCTTGGCACAAGCATCTGTAAGATTACTTGATCATAGTGGAAAAATCCCTGAATCAGAACGGGGGACTGGACGTAGCCTTCGGTGGTTGAAGGTGAACCAGGATAAAATCCTTGTGTGATTCTCTCAACCTTTATCTCTTACTTTCAGCAAGTCTTTATTCCGCTACATTTACAATCAACAGTTGTGATTTTGATTGTACTGAAAGTAATCCAGTTTTTGATTAGGCGATAATTGAGAGAACCTAATTCACCCCCCTCTTAGGTTGCTATCTGTACTTAAAGTTGGTATCAGAGCGTAAGTTTAGGTAAATTATTCCTAAAGATCTAGGTAGATGGCATCCTCTTCTAGACCAGTTATGAGTGAGGGATTCAACATAAATAGACCACCACATTTCAATAGAAAACACTTTGACTTCTAGAAAATCAAGATGAAAATCTTTATTAAGACAATAGATGTGGAAATTTGGAAAGCCATAGAAGAAGGCCCCTTTGTACCTATTGTTGAAGAAGGTGGTAGTGTTCAACCAAAACCTGAGAATACATGGACTAATGATTATAAAAAGAAAATTCAATATAATTTTAAAGATATGAACATTCTAGCGTCTGCTGATAGTCAAATCCGCAAGCGTACGGTTGAATATCGCGTAATATAAAAGATATCGTACCCAAGGGATAGGTGTCGTTTTAGTAAATTATTTAGAGCGTTGTGCAGAAAATTAAAAGGTGTATTTTGATGTTTGGTTTTAGAGCAAGAAAATGAAATAGCATAAAAAAAAATAAAAGAAAGATGATGATGATGAGATTTAAGCACTTGGGTTGAATTATATAGCTTATGAAATATGCTAGTAAACTCCTACTTAATTTCTGAATTTTAGAACCAAGTTCATGATGCTATAGCCTAGTATTTCTACAAGTTAATTCCTTACAAATGTAGAACTTTCTTCCTAATTACTAAATTCAATTCCTTGCAATTTAGAAAAAACCAAGAAGAAGATGAAGAAAGAATTCAGGCCAACATAAAGCTAAGTTTATCCTAATTCCTTAGTGATACATCATATAGCTTCTTTTAAGTCCTATTTCCCTTACTACTTACCAATTTCCATTGTTATAAGCAATAAGTAAGAAACTTGTGTGCACCAAGATAAACGAAGAACAAGGAAATAAAACATGAACTGGAAATATTATTCAGAAGAGTAGAAGAGAACTAAAACATAAATTACAAACTAAAACAACCCAAGTAACTTAAAGAAATTAGCCAAGCATGGCTAAAAGAAACATTGGATTACCCTGGACTAGGAGCTCAAGTTTGGCTTTCCACAATTCCTTGGAACAATGCTCTTAAAGAGGAAAGAAGAATACTTGTTGTATTCTGAAAAAGGTGTGTCTTACAAGTGAAGAAAAGACCCCTATTTATAGTAAAAATCTGCCCTCCAGCGCTTGAGCGCTGGGGTCCCCAATGCTTGGGCGTTTGGTGCAATTAAATCCCATGTTGCAGATATAGGCCCAGCGTTGGAGCGCTGGCTTCCAACGCTTGAGCGCTGGGATGAAAATCCTACCCACATCCTAGTCAAAGTCCCAACGCTTGAGCGTTGGGGGTTCCAACGCTTGAGCGTTGGCTCGACTGCTGGTTCATCTTCAAGCTTTTCTCTCCTTCATGGTAGTGGGTTTTCAATGCCTTCAATGGCCTCCACTCAGCCTCTATTAAGTTCTGAAACCTCCCCTCCACTACCATCAATCCTTCAACCTTATTTTCCATGTGCTTAATTCAAAGAGTGTTGCTTCATATTCTTGATTTCCACTTTAAGTCCTCTCTTTGCTAGCACTTCAATTCTGGCCCTTTAACTTCTTGAAACTTCACTTTTCATCCTCCACTCTTGAACTTTTACAGTTTAGTCCTTCCTTTCCTGAAACTTACAAATTGGTCTCTGGACAAAAATGATAACTATACCAGCTTTCCTAAACCAAATAACTATAAAAATTCCTAAAAATATAAAATAAAGTTAAAAAAACAAATAAAAGCTAATCTATATGCAAAATGCAAAATAAATATAAAATCTACATAAAAATAATAAAAATCCTATATGAGACTAAAAAATAATAAGATAAAAGACTAAAAAGACCCTAAAAACATCATATAAAATCCAGTCATCACACCACTATACCCAACGACAGCTTGTCCTCAAGCGACAAAACTTAAAGAAAAACTCGTCCCCGAGTTTAGAGAAAGTTTATCTCATTAAAACTTGAAGCACAAGAACTTTTCCAAGAAAGCTTAGCGGGTTTGGAAGACATGCATGTTTACAGATATTAATCAAGAAAGTTAGGCTTGGCTTTTAACATGTTGAGTTCATCAAATATAGCTCACAAAATGATATTCTCCATGAAAAACAAGAAAGCTTGATAATTCTGCCTATCATTCAAATCAAAACTGAAACCATGCAACTGAGTAATTTTGAAGAGATTTTTTTTGAAGGTTGTAACTTGGCCAAAGGGTTGAACAATTCAAGGTGTGGATTTCAAGAACTTGGCAACTCTATTGGCTTGACTCAGAATTCATGTTAGGTGATTTTGACTAAGAGCTTTAACAATTTTAACACATAGGTTCTCTCAAACTTTTTTTGAACAAAGCAGTGGAATGTATGGGATGAATGAATTGAATTTTACTCCCCTCATACTCTTTCTCACCCCACCACTTCATTATTTTTTTTTAATTTTTCTTTTTTTCATAAGGCACATACCTTATTTTATTTTCTTTATTTTTTTTTGAGAGAGAGAAACCTAAACATGCATAGCTCTAGAATTTTATGCTTATGAATCACACTAACAACTTTAAAATATCGCACAAAGTAGGCTCCAAAGAATGACTCTTTTAAGGCTCAAAAAGGGCTACTAGTGGATTTCAAATTTCAAGCAAGAATCTGAGATTTCAAGAATGCCTATAATCGCTTCTCAACTTACAAAGTATACAAAATCTCAATCAACATGCAACACAAGGCAGAAAAATCTCACAATCATGCATTCTCCTCAGCTCTCAGAAAAACATAGGGTAAGTGGTACCCTTTTAGAACTCAGAAAAGCTTTGTCAAAAACCAAACAATCAAGATATCCAAATCATTTCTAACAGCATGCAATCCTGACCGCATCAAACATAGCATCATTTTCAAAAAGAAGTTCAATCATATAAAGTATTCACAGAACAATAGTAGCATTCAGACTAGATAAAGTACTGGACTCATGCAGTTTAAAAACACTAAAAGCAAAAATAAAAACTAAAACTAAAAATAAAACTAAAAACTAAAAAGAAAAACTAAAAAGCTGGTACAATCACAATCTTTCCACAAACAGTCCAAGAAACCTGAAAGTAATTTCAACTTTGAACACTTAAGTTCAAGAGGGTTCTTTCTCCTTGGTGCCTATCCTGCAAAATTGAACAAACAGAGTCTTATAAGCAGAAGCTTGCTTGATTTGTTAGTTCCCAAAACAGCATACTTAAGAACAAGGGTTGAAAATTGTGTCCACCTAAAAAAAAACAAGCATTCTTGAGTTCCCAAAGATCAAAACCATTATAGAAGCAAGGGAAAACTCAAAGAATCAAAAAACTTTTCAAGAACTGGTGGACACAAAATTATTTATGAACAAAGAAAACAGAAAATAAAATAAAAACAGAAAAGCTGCCCGAGCTCCAGCGCTTGAGCGTTGGCTTTCCAACGCTTGGGCGCTGGAATAAAACAAACAAAACTGGGCAACAGGGTCCCAACGCCTGAGCGCTGGGATTCCAACGCTTGGGCGTTGGAAATAAAAATAAAAACTGGGTGGATTCCAGGGGCCTAGCGCATGAGCGCTAGCCCTCCAACGCATGAGCGTTGGGCATAACTGGAACCAGGGGGTCTGGCAGGGGCTCAACGCTGGAGCGTTGGCCTCCAGCGCCTGAGCGCTGGCCCCTCCTGCAGCAAAACATAGAATTTTTTTCTTTTATTTATTTACAATGATGATGCAGAAAATTAAATGACAGAAAATTAAACTAGTCCTAAGTTGGGTTGTCTCCCAACCAACTCATTGTTAAGGTCCGAGATAGACCCTTCCCTTTTAATCAATTAGGGGAAGTTTTTCTTCTTTTGGTGAATACATCATCTTTAAAATCATCCTCTTCCTCGGACTCATAATGCTTAAGAGTCCGGAATACAGAAAACTTGACCTTCTCATCCCCTACCTTCAAAGATAGGAGGCCTTCTGCCACATTAATCTTGGCATTCTCGGTAGCAAGGAATGGCCGCCCAAGAATTAACGGTACCTTAGAGTCTTCTTCCGTGTCCAAGATCACAAAGTCCACCGGGAAGACAAATTTTGTCAACCCTCACAAGCACATCTTTAGCAACCCCATATGGATATTTAATTGACCTGTCTGCCAATTGCAAACACATCAGAGTAGGAGTGGCCTCTCCCATGTCCAACTTTCTAAACATGGAGAGTGACATGAGGTTAATACTTGCTCCCAAATCACAGAGAGCTTTTGCGTTTGGCAATCCCTCAATGTCCACAGGTATAGTAAAGCTCCCCAGATCTTTCAATTTTTGGGGTAGCTTCCTTGATACAATTTCTGAACACTCCTCAATCAACATTACAGTCTCCTCAACCTCACTTAACTTCCTCCTTCTAGATAAGATATCTTTCATAAATTTGACATAAGTAGGCATTTGTTCCAAAGCTTCAGAAAAAGGAATATTTTTTTGAAGTCTTTTGAAAATCTCAAGAAATCTTGAAAGTTGTTTTTCTAAATTCTTTTTCAAAGCCTTGGGAAATGGTACTTTACCAATTTTCTTAGAAGGGGAGATTACATTTTCAACAATTTTTTCAGCATTGTTTCCATTAAGCACACTCCTCTCTTTTTCTTTTTCCTCACAGTTCACCTATTGTTCTATCTGCACTACCCTTTCGAGCATAATTCTACCACTCCTAAGAGTGATAGCTGAAACATTCTCTACATTCTCCTTTGGGTTAACAAGAGTGTCAGATGGAAAAGTACCTGGAATCCTCTCTGAAATGGTCTTGGCCAACTGGCCTACCTGAACCTCTAAATTTCTGATAGAGGCCTCATGATTCTTGGCACTAGTCCTTGTCTCATTCATGAACTTTGAAACCTTGCGGTTTGGTCCCTGATAGTAAAAAGCTTATTTTTACTTTAACCTTTTACCATTCCAACTTTAGTCCCTTGGGTAAGTAAAAATTGAGTTTTAACCCCCTTTTTTGGGCCCTTGGCCGCAGCCCACACACCCTCATTAAGGGTTCAATGTTGTTTTCTTCCTTCCAACTTCATTATGTCATGATTTAGAGAGAAAATTAGAGAGAGAAAGAGAAAGCTTCATCTTCTTCCTCTCCTCATCAACCATGGCCGCCCCTCTCCTTCCTCCATGGAAGCCCCTCCATCAACTCTTTTCCTCTTGATTCTTTGAGGTAAATTACTCCTCTCCTCTTGATCTACACTTCTACCGATTCGGTTTTTCAATTTGTTGAGTTTGGTTTTTATGCAAGTACTAGGATTTGAAAGTCCCTTCACAAATGTTGTTCCCACTACCTTTAGCTTCATTTTGAACCGATTGGATTTTTGATTGAATGAGTTTTGGTTCCTTGAAAAATTTTAAGTTGGGTTTTTGTTAGGGTTCCCTTTGGAAAAGTCATTCCCATGACATTGATCTTTGAAAATCTCTAATTTGTTTTCTTGGAAGTTTTGTTTTTGAGAAATTGATTATTTGGAAAAGTGTTTTTTTTAAGCCTTAGATAATTATTCACCCTAATTTTCTTGTTGTCTTTGATGTGTACAAATTAGATTTGGAAGAAAAATTTATCCTTGAATTAAAGTTTTTGGCCAAATTGGACAGCATTGGTCTAAGGGTAGAAAATTGATTTTCAACTAGCTTTGAGTGAGTTTAAATGCTTGAAAATGATTTTGGGTTTGTAGGAAATGTTTTGCCCTAATAGGTGCAAAAGGGCCTAGAGAAAAAATTGTGTATTTGAAACCCTAGAAAATTGATTTCTAGAGCACTTTGGGTAAATTTGATTATGGAACTTCTAGCTTGTTTTAGGGTTTTGAAAAATTGGGAAATTGAGAATTTAAAATTTGACAATTTATTGAATTTTGTATGTTCTTGACACTTAGGGTTTTGTTGGATACAAGAGTTAAAAAATTGATTTGGAAACTTGTAGAAAAAGTTGAGTTTTTGGGCATATTGGTTTTGGAACTCATAGGCAAAATTATGGTTTTGAACATTCTGAAAAACTTGGGGGAAATTGGTGTGGAAAATGGATTTAAAAGTTATGTTTTTGATAGTGTGATTGATTTGAGAATTGAGTGAAGTGTTGGGTGAAAATTTGGAAAATTTTTAGGGTTTTAAGAACTTGGGCAGAATTGAAGTTTGATGAAAAAGTGTGTGTGTTTGTCTTCTAAAATCTTGATTAAGGCTTCAAAATGGTTTGTAAGCATCTAGCCTTGATGCTCTTTGAATGGTTTAAAGTTTTGAGAAGTTTTGGTTTTTGTAACTTAGGGTTTTTCTGAGTTCTTTTGGTAATCGTCGAAAATCTTGTTTAAGTGTCTTCGACCTCCGAGGGTTTCCTAAGTTGTAGAACCTTTATCTAAGTGTTTAGACCTCTGTTTAGATCAGCCCCTTGACCATATGTTTAAGTTCAAAGTTCTAAGCTAGGTTGTGTTTGTTGAAGGATAACGAGATCCCGAACCGATCTAGACGCATGGACGTGACCGCCAGGATCGACTATCTTTAAGGTAAGGGCACTTCGTTTCCTTAGCTACTAGCATAAGTATAAATTATGCAAATGTATGCTCAACGATTTTCTGAAATTGTAGTTGACGGCGTTCTGAGAACGACTCGACTTTAGACTGTATTGATATATGAATGCAAGTCTATGAAGGCATCTGATATGCTGGATTAGGAATTGTTTGATGTGTGACATAGTTGAGTTTGTTTTGATTTGCGGCTTGACTTGTTGGATGTTTCCTACTTTACTGATAATTGAAAGCATGATTATTCCTTTCACATGTTTTTTTTATATCTGTTGATATGTACCCGTGCTCTACATAATTAATAATAATTATGAAGCTAAGTTAGGCAATGTATAAAGACAAGTAAGACCTAGATTGGGTAGTTAAGTAAATATACGTTCCTTGAGGTAAGTAACTATATACAGAGTTGCTCGAGCCTTTCTTGGATTACGTATAAGGTGCAGGAGAGTTTACGCCGAACCTGCAGAAGTGGCGAATCACAGTGGTCGATGGAAAGCTATCGTCGTACCTACACTGGGGAAACGTCCCGCCTCCCACGAATCGGAGTTGGCGCTACATCCGGATAAATTGGGAACGCCCGTGAGTGTTGTAGAAAACAAATGGCTTAGGCATATAGAGACAAATATGCTAATTAATGGGTTTTGGGTTTGGTACACAACTAACTTGTATGCTTAGATAAATTGCCTGTTAGTATTACATTTGAGTGGCTTATTTGTATTTTTGTTTAGAAGTTGACCCTTGCATTTGTGTGTTGCTTGTGTTTCTGGTGATTCGTCGCCAGTTGGACTACCTTTAGCTAGAAGACGCATATGGATGCCGTTACTGGAGAAACCATGACAAGAAGCTAGGCGCATGGCGCTGGAAGGCTTGTTGCCGCCGCTTAATCATTATGTAATAATATCATGTATGATTAGGTATAGGGTAGGAGTTTAGTTTGTTTGTTTTTTACAACTGACAGCAGAGTTTTTGGAAACCAAGTTAAGTGTTTTGTAAGTAATTTCTATACTGCTGGCCAGTCACCTTATGCCACATGTGTGGCTATTTACGAATTCAGGGTATTTATATCATTAATGCATCTTGTCTTGGCATATTTCGAAAAGGAAAATGATTTCAAAAAAAATATATACTCTCTTTTCCAAGATTTGAAAAGGTGTCTGCATGTTTATTTATTGTTTAATTGCTACAGTAACGCCCTAAAAATCGGGGTGTTACAACTCCCGTACCAGACCCACATTTTTTTTTCTGTATCACATATTTCGCCTAAATTTTTTAACTGAGGTTTAAGTAAAAACATAAAAAAGAAAATAGGTTTAAATGAAAAATTCATAATTAATATTAACACGTGATATTTTAATGATCTTTTTCATCTTTTGAGAAAAGGTAAAATTTTCAAACAAAAATTGTTGTTCACATTAGAATAAACATTAATTGGATCCTCATTTATTATAACAACAAAACATATATACTCCCTCCGTTTCGCAATAACGGCCAACTTACAAAGAAAAATTTGTTTCGTAATATCTGTCTACTTAGAATTTCAAGAGCGCATTAATTGATGTTTTTCTATATAATGCCCCTATGAAAATAATAAATAAAGAGAGATAAAATATATTTTAAATGTTAAAATAGAAAATTAAATAATATATTTTAAAAGGCTTAATAGCCATTTTGGTCCCCCAGATTTTACGATTTTGCATTCGTGGTCCCTCTTGTAATTTATTAGCACCCAGAGTCCCTTTATCTTTGAAGATTTTGCATTTCTAGTTTCCATCCAATTCCGTTAATAATTTAACGGAATATTCCTTTGAAATTAATTAAAAAAAATAAAAAATTAATTAAAAAATAAAAAATTTAGAGTTTTCCAGAAATTTACATATCTTCATCAAACCTTCTTCTTCCTCTTCTCCTACAATCACAAACCCTAGCAGCCACCCCCACAACCAAAACCAAAACCCAAACCCTAGCAGCCACCCCCGTCGCCGCCCCTCTCCTTCCTCCCTGTTCACGAAGCCGCCACCGCCGCTGCTCCTTCCTCCTCGCGAAGCCGTCGCCGCCGCTGCTCTTTCCTCCTCGCGAAGCCGCCACCGCCGCTGCTCCTTCCTCCTCGCGAAGCCGTCGCCGCCGCTGCTCCTTCCTCCTCGCGAAGCCGTCGCCGCCGCTGAAATATATTCAATACTATTTGAAGAGAGATAAACCCATTTGACGAATCGACTAGGATGTGCCAAAGATGGGAGCTTTATTGCCATAGAACCAAGAATCAATTTCCAAAGGGTGATTGAATGTTCGCAGGGAAGGAATGAAAAATGCAGAGAAAGAGAAACGAGGAAGAGCTCAGCAAATTTTGTGTTTATCAACAAATAGAAACAGCAAATTTACAACGATACTTCACCAGGGCTTTCAATTTGAGAAGGGTTTTGATAACAATTTCTTTTCAAACCTTCTTCTTCCTCTTCGTTGTAGGAAGATGAATATGTATGTTTTTTTATTTTTTCTGGGTAAGATGATGAAGATCTTGGTGAAGAAGATGAAGATTGATGAATGTTTTGGACTTTTTTTTTATTAATTTTTTTTTCAAAAACCGTTAAATTTTTAACGGAATTGGATGGAAAACTAGAAATGCAAAATCTTCAAAGATAAAGGGACTCTGGGTGCTAATAAATTACAAGAGGGACCACGAATGCAAAATCGTGAAATCTGGGGACCAAAATGGCTATTAAGCCATTTTAAAAACTTATTAATATTAATTGCATTCATTAATATGCGTGTTCCTTCTCTTTCCGAACAGTTATTTTAACACGGGGAGTAGTATATTTGGGTAAATCATTGAGCATTGTAGCTTTCAATATGGATGGATGGTCTCATATGAGACATAAGAAGGTTAAAATTGAAAAGTGTCATTTATACAAACAAGCATTTATTGTCTAAGTTGTTCCGGTAATTGGTAAACCACAACTTCATGACCAGAACATGACATAAAATCCCACTACATATGGTTTTCCTTTTTTGGATTGGGCCCTATCACCAATGGAACACCATTTTCTTCATCCAAATTTGTCTGAGTATTGACATCTAGTTTCTCCTTCTCCTTGTGTGCCTTTGCTACGTCATAAGATGCATGTAATCCTACAAGTAGGTAATATACAACCAAAAATGCACTCCACAATCCAAATCTTCTAAATGAAGCCTTATCCAATGTTCCAAGAAGAAAAATGTTGATGAAAATTGATGCTGATGGCAAGAATGGAACTAGTGGTACACCCCAAACCTTTGGCTTCTTTGCAAGTGGAACCAAAATCCAAATCCCTAATGTTCCCACAAACCAAAGAGGTACTAATATAGCAAAACCAATCCAATTTGTAGTTTTGGACCAGTAAATTGAAGAGCCAATTGAAGAGCCTATGATGAGAAGAATGCAGGCAATGAATTTCCCTATGTTAAACTTTGTAGTGACTCCTCCAACACAATAGCGGCGAACCAAGAGAGCCAATGCCACAAGGGAAAACAAAAATAGAGTAGAAATTGAAAGAAGGTTGGCAAGAATATCAAGGCTAGTAAAAAAGGCAACAATAGCAGTGGCACAAATCATAACAATTGTAGCATTGATGGGTGTTCCAGTTCTTTCATTCACTCTTGCAAGCCATGAGGGCAACAAGCGAGTCCTTGCAATGTGTGTGAGGTACCTTGCTTGACCCACTGCTCCAACAAGGAGAACACTAGTCATTCCTTTTAATGCTCCAAATGCAATGATGTACTTAGCCCAGCTCATCCCAACAGCTTCAAATGCTACCGAGAAAGCAGCATTCTCATCAACCTGAGTGTATTTCTGCATCAAACAAAGTGTCACTGCTAGCAAGCAGTATAAAACAGTCGTCATTGTCATTGATCCTATAAGACCAATAGGTATGTCTCTTCCAGGGTTCTTTGTTTCCTCTGCCATTGTTGAAACTGCATCAAATCCAATATAAGCAAAGAACAATACTGCAGCAGATTGGAAGATCCCTCTGGCACCAAAAGGGGCAAAGTCAGAGTAGTTAGCTGCTTTGGCTTTAGTTAACCCAGCAATTATGATGAATAGGAGGACGAGAACATGGATTATTGAGGCAATGTAGTTGAAACGTGAGGAACCCTTTGTGCTTGAAATAGCAAACACACAAATTACAGCAAGAACGACAACAGCAATAGGGTCAAGCTGGTTGTAGTTTTTTGCGAGGCCATGAATTTGGATCACAAACTTGTCTGATTCTTGATTGCAAAGGGTGGCAAAGTAGGATGTCCATGACCGTGCCACTGCAGCACCACCAATTACATACTCCAGAAGAATGTTGCCTGAAGCTACGAAGGCAAAAAATTCACCAAGCTCCACTCTAATGTAAGCAAAGGAACCACCTACAAGAATTAATGAAATCACCATTCTGTATAACCCTGCATCAACCTGAGTGTACATTTCTTCATAATTTCTAAATTGACATTTAGAAAGTCCAAAATCATTATTTTAGCAAAAAAAGTTTCCCTTATAACTTTTACTTAAACTATTTTTTTGTAGATTTTAAAACTAGAAAAACAGAAACACTAACATTTTCCTTGTTTGCACTAAACATAATTGTAGAATACCGAAGAAAAACACATACCAGCCACAGGGATTTCCACAGCAAATTCAGTGTAGCAAAAAACAGAAAGCATGGCAGAAATGCCTGAGACAACATAGGATATCACCACAGCAGGTCCCACAGTTTCCTTGACCTCAAGTCCTGTGAGGACAAAAATGCCAGAACCAATGACACTGCCCAAACCAAACCACATCAAATCCCACCACGTCAGTGTTTTCTTCATCTCGTGTTGACTTTGTTTCTTCACTTCTGCCAACTCCACTTCATCCATGGATCGGGCCATAACACGGTCCACAAGCCTAAATGGAGTGTGCAAGAGTGCACTAAAATAGCTGGACAAGCTCTCAAATGACTTCAACTTTATTGGTGGAGGAACAACATTTTCTACTCCTGAGTTGGAATTGCCATTTGCTTCCATTCTAGAAACATGGTTCAAAATAATAAATAATGCATAAATTGGGGCAAAGAAGAAAAAAAATATATAAAAAAAAAAGAAGCACAATTAATGAACTTGTTACCTCTTCAGAAACCGTATTCATTAATTTTCATACTATATTAATGTCGTTTATCCAACAACGAATGAATTTTTTATGTACAACAATGAATTATCAATTGGACAAACTTAGATACATGTGGACTAAGAAAAAGTTGTAAAAAGCTATCATATTAAATATTAATAAAACATTAAAAAATGGCAATTAAATTTTTATGGAGAAATAAAATATATAAAAATACGTGAAGTACTATATGTAAGTTTTCTTGTTATTTAAGTTTTTGTCTCTTTTAATATTACCTCTTATCCTATTTATAAGAACAAAAAAACTAATTCACACAGTTTAAAAATTTTAGTTAAAGTAGTTAAGTACATTAAATTTGTTCTCAAACAATGATGAACTTCCAAAATTACCCTTAACTCATTTTTCTTTATTTTTATCCATCATTAATGCTTAGAAGAGTGGAAAGAGAGAGAAAGTTCAATTAAATAAGAGTATTATTGTCAAAAAAAATTAATTAATGCACCACAAACTTCAAGTTGGTTCTTATAAAAAGGATCAAGGTAAACCTCTCATTTGGGGGCTTTACTATTGCCGTTATCCCGATGACTATTAGTGTCATACCAACTTTTTGAAAAACCGAAAACCCTTTAAAAAAAAACACAACTCCCCACCACCCCACTTTCTCTCTATCTCTTCTTCTTCCCTACCACCCACTCATTTCGCCATCCTCTCTTCTTCACCTTCAATTTCAAATTCCCCTCCTCACAATCAGTTTCCAACTTCCCCATTCCACATTCACCTTTCCCATTTCACCTTCCCTTCCCCATTTCTGTTTTCACGATCCCATTTCAACTTCCCCATTCTTCGCGTGGTTTTGCTCCGCCGCTCCCTGTCGCTGTCGCTTGCTCCGCCTCGCCATGCTCCTCAATTGTTCTGTGATGGTAAGTTCCCTCATTTCCGTTCTGGTTTTTTCGCAATTTTAAAGTGCGGACATTACGCAGTTTAAACTGCGGATATTCTGCATTGTTGAGTTATCGGTCCTGATTTGTTACATTCATGTGTTTGTTGTGTCAGATATAGCAAGGACAAAAGGAACAGCTCGTCTACTTGCAGCTACGGGAAGACCAAAAAGAAAAAGTCTTCTACCTCCTGTGTCAACAAGTCAGCCTGTGAAGAAACTAAACGTAAGCGGGTTACAGCATGAATGTTTGAGTATAGGCATAGATAGTTGATATGAATTACGTAGTTTGTTTAGTCTAACATATATTGTTTGGCATGAATGTTTGAATATAGGCATGGATATTTGAGCACTTTGCCATGTGTTTGAGAGGAAGTGAAACCCTCAATACACGGAGGACATGCCTAGGGCTAGGCGGTGGCTAACTCCTAAGAGTAATACGCTAATGAATTAGAAGATCAGATTGCCTTGGACGACGTTCATGCAGGCTCTGTGACATGGATGTCATATGGTTCACACCGACAGTATAAGCCTTTTGAGGCTGTGGCTCTCTACAGTGGCTTCATCCGCCATTCATCCATGGTGTACCCTTACCTGCTAGAGCGAGTCTTGAGGCAGTTTGGTGGTTAGTAGACCATTCCTCCTTCACCTCTGCCTTAGAGAGCTAGTTGTGAGGAGACTGACCACATGTTTGCAGTATACCCTACTCATACAGTTAAGGTGCATCATGCAGCATTCCCTTCTGAGGCATGTGATGAGTATGAGCCATGGTATAGATCCATATCACACCCTCGCGTGGTGCCTCCGGATAGCAGAGACGACGATGTTGGTACTTTGACAGTTAGTTTTTGCATATTTTAAAATGCATTCTATGTATTGTAATTTGTAGTAATTCATAACTAATTAATCTTGACTATTTATCATTTTTTAAGGAGTGTCTCGCTCAGTTGCAAAAATGGGCTGCTGCTGGAGTGGACCCGAATATCGTAGGAGCACCAGAGGAGGGTACATAAGTCTAGGTTGCATTGCAGAACATGCACTCACTGATACAGCAGGCTCAGCATCGGGATGATAAGGAGGGGAGAAGGAGGAGAAGAAGGCAGAATGCGGGGGATGCTTGAGGAGTGGATTATTGTATGGACATGGTTTTTATTTTATGTTCAGTGACAATGTTAGGATTCTATGGATATGGATAACTGTAAGGATAATTACTTTCTAGAATGTATGATAATTAGAAAAGGAAAATTAGGATTAATGAATGAATTATTAAAAGTCTGGCAGATGACCGCAGTTTAAACTAATGTGTAATATTTTAAAAAATTGTGTTAAAAATTCTTAATTTAGTCTTTAACTCTTGGCCCAACTTTTGATCTTTTCAATAATAATCTAATTTATCTACTTTAAGACAGAGGACCATTGGGAAAAAACCTTCGGTACTCTTGTAGTATATTGAAAACTGTGTACATCCTTCTCTCTGACAGTTATGCTTATTATTTTAATTTTAGAAAAAAATGAACTATGCTGATTAGTTGTTCATAATCTCAAAATATACTCGATGAGTTGGTTGTTTCAACCCTTAGATAGAAAGTTCGGTTCTTATGAATATATTAAATTTGAATCTTAATTCTAAACTATGTTGAAAGTCACATCATGATTTATCTTCTTGATCGTAAAATCATATATGCCAACATAATATTGTAAAATACGTCTTATGTTTTCATTTTTCTTTTGAAATAATATCGTGAAATATGCTTTATGTTTTCATATTTAATTAAATAAAATGAATAATAATTTTTCTTATCTCAGAATTCAATTACAAATATTTTTCTTAAACTTATTTATCAACACTTAAATATATGTTGTCAATATTAAATATATAAGATACTTTTAAACTATAATTATTTTTTCATAATTAGCAAAATTTTACATTTTAATTTATTTTACTAGTATTAAAATAATTTTATCAATTAATTTATTTATTAAATAAATTTAGTACAATATTTATATTTTATTAAATGTACCAATGCATTGTATATATGTAGCGCTTTAGTACTAGTTATTGCTCTCTCCGTTTTTTTTTTAATTTCTGGGGATATTTATGGTGTTCCAGATCTTTTCCTAAATTTTAGAAATATTTATTATCTACTTTTATATTTACCCCTTGTATTTATTAACTTTTGTAATTCTAAAGTCCATGACTACCACTAATAATTATTCTATTCCACCACGTACCCAATACATTAATTAAGAGTAAATATGAATGGTTGTAAAAAAAATTTAAAAACCAATACATTAATTGATCTCATTACATGTTTTTTAATAAGCGTAATTGTCCTAAGATGACAGATGGAGTAATAATTTATTTCTAGAATCAAAAGTCTTTAGAGTATTTTTTTATTGAAACTGTCATAAAGTATTTGCTTAGGGGCTTTTTTTTTTCAAATGTACAAAAAAAAAATTAACAAAACCAGTTACAAAAAAGAAAATTTACAAAACTATGGTAGTTTTGGCCACATAAGCATGTGACGTGGCACGAGTCGCGGAAAGGATGGCGACTCCCAAGGGAATCAGAATCTCTGGCACGGGAATCAGAATCTCTGTGTGAATAAGAGGGAGCAGGCTGGAGCCGCGTTGAGCCACGCGGTTCCCAGCACGAGCCGCGGCAGACCATGCGACTCACATGCATGGCTGCCACGTGGCAGAAGACTCGCGTGCATGGGCACGAATCCATCATCCTGCAGCACCCCTATAAGTAAATCACCATTGCTCATCAACTTTCTCTCACTCTCTTCTCCCACGAATTTTGCTCTCATATTTTCCTCACCCTACTCTTGCATCAACCTCCCAAGTTGCATCAACCTCACCCTTTCAATATTTTTGCATCAAGCTCCTAAGTTGAAGGGAAAGTTATCAAAAAATTTCTTCAAACTCACTTAATCCTAATTCAGGTTTGTCTTGAAATTCTCTCTATATCCTAATTCTATATTTAAAGTCAAATTTAACTATAACAGTTAGAAATATTACGTTGATTAATATGTAAAAAATATATAGCATGTAGTAAATAATTTAGATCAATCAATGGTTAGAAATAAAAGTTGTAGACTAATTTTAGAAATACTATCGTTTTTATTATCGTTAGATTTTATAATTTATACATTGTTATTTTAGAAATAATAAGTGTTGAATATTATTTTTTAAATTACATATCACTTAATAATATTATTTAGGTTAGGTAATGGTTAGAAGGATAAATTTGGTAAACTAAGTTTAGAAATATTAATTGTTTAGAAATATTAAAGTTTAAAGTTTAAAGTATTATGTAGACATATTACTGTTTAGAAACAATAAGTTAATTTTATTGTATGTGGATAAAAAGTTAATTTTATTGTATAGAAATAATGCAAAAAAAAAAATTAACAAAACAAGTTACAGAAAAGTTAATTTTATTGTATAGAAATAATAAGTTAATTTTATTGTATCTTAGAAATGGTAAGTTAATTTTACTGTATAGAAATAATAAGTTAATTTTATTATATCCTAGAAATAATAAGTTAATTTTATTGTATAGAAATAATAAGTTAATTTTATTGTATATAAATAATAAGTTAATTATATTGTATATAAATAATAAGTTAACTTGTTAGTATGTATATAGTAATATTATATTTATTTTAAATAATAGTTAGAAATAGCAATTTTGTCCGTAAGTTTAAGAAATATTAAATGGTTACTGATATTATTTAGAATTCCAACAAGATTAGAATATAAATTTTGGAGACCTAGGAGAGCAGTATAAATTGTTTAGAAATAATAACTTGTAAAGTATTGTATAGAAAATCGTAATGTGGATAATATTTACAAGAAATAATAAGTCTTGACTAGTATGTAGAAATTGTTCGACGCGAAACCCTAAACCCTAAATACTAAACTGCATACCCTAAACTCTAAATTTCTAAACTCTAAACCCAAAACTCTAATATCCATGTTTTATGTCTATTATTACACTATGTGAATGTTCATTGTTTCGATTGTTTATGATGCGTATTGCAAAGGAATAATTTCGATTGTTATTGATTGTAGGCACCTTAAGGCGAGTGAAGCGTATATCAATCCAGGCCCTCTAATCTCGAGTCCCCTGCACCTACAAATTGTCTTTGAACACTGAACCTGAAACTTTTGCGATGGATCAACAAATTGTCTTTGTGTACTACAATGGCAGGGCTTACGAAGGCAGGCAAGGTGTTATGTTCGAAGGTCCGAGAAAGGCTATATATCTGAGACGAGGCATTTCTTTCCAACGTTTGAAGAGAAGAATACATGGGAAGTTACAACTCAACAGTAACCAGGTTATTTCGAGCGTTACTTACAGATTTTTAGCCTCATAAAACCCTATTTTTTTTACAAGTCTCCATATATGTGATAACAAAGATGTCAGAATCATGATGGATGCTTTTAGGCAACAATCAGCGATGAGAATGCTGGAATTATATGTTGATATTGCTGAGGCTGGAGGATCGTCAATACCAGTGTCAACGTTTTCGATGGAAACGCATGCGATGTTGTCGGATGACGGGGTTAGGCAAGATGAGGAGGCGATTGCGGATCCAGAGTCTTTAACCTTTGGAAACACGGGAAACACCGTTAGTTTGGCGGACGACATTGACAACATCCACCCAGACAATGTAGACCCTGATGTTAACCATTCAGACGATGAAGTGGACGAAGACGATAGATTACTTGAAGGAGGATCGTCAGACTCAGATATGGATATGGAGACTGATTTGGGTGGCAATTCAGGACCGCAGCCAGCTCAAACCGATATTTTGCCTGCTTCGCCAGTTCCCGTGAATGTACACTCTGAACCCCAAGGTATGTATATTCGAAATAGCTTATTAGTCCATCAATTTATGTAATTTTGATGCTTTATTAAATTTTTTTGTGTATGTGTCCCTAGCTCCAACCCCTTATGGAATACCTCATCACATTATACGTATATTAATTGGGACCACCCTGATGAGGAGACCGATTTTTTCCCCGGTCTGGTTGTGCAAGGATCATGGCAAACAGGTGAAGAATTGTATGAAGGGCTACGTTTCAAAAGCAAGGTTGACACGCAAATGTCCTTGAAGCACTTCAGCATAAAAAAAAAAAAATCAAACATACGTCATTTAGGAATCTTGCACAACATATTTCACCGCAAAGTGTCCGAATTCAGAGGATGGATGTCAGTTGAGGATGAGGGAAATGTTATCCAAGAAAACAGGTGACTGGGTAATTTCCAAGTGGAAGGGTCCGCATACTTGTGTAAGCTCGACAGGATCTATGGGCCATAACAAGTTGAATTCTGATTTCATCTGCACGTACATTACAGGTATTGAAACTTAGTTTCTATGCTACTATACGCTTTCACACACTTGCTATTCATGTTAACTCTATGGACTTACCTCACTTATCTTACTTCGCAGGCATGGTCAGTTTGCAACCAGCTATCCCAATTTCTCTTATACAAGAGAGGATTAGCGGCGAACTGCACTACAAGGTGTCTTACCACAAAGTGTGGAAAGCAAAACAGAAGGCGCTTGCCAAGATTTTCGAGGACTGGGAAGCCTCGTACGATGAGCTCCCAAGGTGGTTGGAGCATATGATGATGTATTCCCCTGGGTCGTATTACAAGATAATAACGGATGACTATGTCGGTCGTGACGGCGAGATCGACCCTCGGTATTGGAAATCCCGTAGGGTCTTTTGGACCTTCAAATAGTGCATCGATGCTTTCAACTATTGCAAGCCAATGATACAGGTAGATGGCACATAGCTTTACGGGAAGTACAAGGCAACCCTTTTGATAGCCACAGCACAGGACGGAAACAGTCATGTCCTACCTTTGGCTTTTGCCATTGTCGAGGGGGAATCAACAAGTTATTGGTCATGGTTTCTGCGGCTTATACGTTCAAAGGTTACCTAGAGACAAGGTATATGTCTGATATCTGACAGGCATGCGGGCATAAAAGTGGCTGTGAGGAATCCTGACCATGGTTGGCAACCCCCCCAAGCTTACCATGTCTACTGCATCTGGCACATTGCCAGCAACTTCAACCACAAGTTCAAAAATGTCAAGCTAAAAGGAGAATTGATAAAAATGGGTAAGGTTACCTCTTGCTTGTCATGTCTAATTGTTTGACCCATTTGTATTCCCCGGTCAAGATGACTAATTGTTCAAAAATGTGCAGGGTACGATCCTTGTCTGCACTATTTTGAGAGAAGACTCCAGTGGTTTTGAGAACAAAGCCCTGAGGTCCGGGAGTGGATTGACAGAATTCCAAAGGAGAAATGCAGCCTTGCCTGTGGAGTTGGTGGTCTTAGGTACGGCCACATGACTACCAACTTGTCCGAAACTGTTAACAAGGTGTTAAAGGGGGCAAGGAACATGCCGATTACATCTCCGACAGCTTTTCCAGAACACAACTCACATTGACCCATGCGATTCCTGTTTCCCGAGGCCCTGATTCGCACAAGCTACTGCGACTACACTACCCAATGCCACCTCGGATCCAGCATGTACAAAACTACCATAGTTTTGTAAATTTTCTTTTTTTAACTGATTTTGTTAATTTTTTTTTTTGCATTATTGAAAAAAAAAGCCTTGCTTCAGAGGTGATAATTGAAAGTAACTCTTCTTTACCTTGGGCACTATTCAATTAGCTAAATTCAATTGATAGGCTTATCAAAGAGGCCTCTTGTTGGGGTAGTTCACATCTATAGAGGAGCAAATGTGATTCTAGACTACCTAGCTAAATTGGGATGTGATAGGGCCAATGCTATTTGGGAACTATTGTTTTGAGAAGATATTTGTAACGGTAACGGCCACTCTTGAGTAGATTTCTGCTCAAGTCTATTCTAATAATATTTTCATTTAAAAAAAAAATTAACTATCGATGTAAAATGAGTAGAGAATAAACTATATGATATATATCGATGTAAAATTTAAACTCTATCCTGAAATTTAATTTATATCATTTGCTATAAAATAAATTTCTTCAAAATAAGTTATAAGAATACAAATTTGAATTTATAATAAAATTACAATCATCATAAAAAGAAAAAATAGTGTATTCCGATGAAAAAAGAAAGATAATTTTTAATGAGTTAAAAAAAGATTGAGACTTGGAAAATTAAGAAAAAGTAAACTTAATTTAAATATTTTTTATTCGATCATGTGTGAAGTGATCATTATCTAATGAGGGAAGAGGGTGAATAGTGAAGGTAAGTTTATTGATAGAGTAGAGAATCAAATTGTCAAAAAGACCTCAAATACTTATTTAGTTATTTGTTAAGTCCAAATGATGTTTTGGCTAGTAATAATTAATACCAATAAAAACTAACCATAACCATTAACCTTCCTCGTAACATCCCTATTTCAAACCAGTTGATCATATTCATTCCTTGTATGGCAATCTATGTAGTAAGTTTTTCCCTTAAACAGACATGAAAGCTACCATACCATGATTATAAGTTCCTTCTTCTCATAAATGCAATTCAAGTGATAAAATTCTCAGCAATAAGAATTCTTTTAATCTACCAACCACTAAATATTAAGCAGTAGGACATATGAACCAAGATGTATATATAACACGTAAGTACTTTACCTCTTCTCTCTGAGACTTTAGGACCAAAAGATGAGAAAATCCCAGAGGCTTCAAAGTCTCTCCTCCTATCCTCAATTTAGAAAGAAGATTGGGGAAACCAAATCATAACCTGTCTTTTATCAAATCTAGTTTAAAAAGAATGCAAAAGATGATCCACCTTTTATTCTCTGTCCGGTCGGCAATAGAACACCAAGATACAATGGGACGAAAACAATTACTTCTTCCGATGAAAACAATTTTGCAGATGTTTATATATGATATTCGTAAACGACAAAGTAAACCGAATTCATTCGACGTATTAATTTTCTGAACAGCTTACGTATTTATAGTATATGTTTGATTCCCCTTAAGTTTGTTCTCGTGAATGCGAAAAAATCTTCTCTAGAAAAGTTAACATTACCATGATGTCGCGGATATTTTATTTCACACCTGAACTAATTTTCAACTCGAACAATATTATCAGTGGTAAAGAATACTTGTGGTAAACCAAAGGCATTGAGCCAAATTAAAGGCGTATGTGTCTTCGTTTTATAGTTTTTAATGCAAGATCCAGCTGCGACCTATATGTAAATACACCAGGGCCAGAAGACACCAAAATTTCGTAGGAAAGGCGCACGGAGAAAGATTAAAAAAATTAAGATGGTACCAAAATTTATATAAAAAAGGGTTGAATATGCTTTTTCCCCTAAATTAATAAATTATTAATTTTGGTTCTCTTTAAAAAATATTTTTTAATTTTGATCCTCATCAAATAATGAATTTTTGATTTTGTACCATCTATCTATTTTTGTGACGGTTTAAATCACCACTAACACATTATGAGACAGTTTAAAAACCATTACTATTGCAAAAAAACTACTATAAAATGTGTTAGTATCAGTTTAAATCGCCACAAAAATGAATAGAGAGACAAAAATCAATAATTCACTATTTTATGGATGCCAAACTCAACAAAAAATTTAAAAAGAAATCAAATTTAATAGTTTACTATTTTATTAGAAGAACTAAAAACATATTTAACATGAGATCTTCAAATATCATTTTTCATATTTAATCAATTGATATACAATGAGAGGTACTATTCATCGATCACCTGGCAAGACCCATGCATAGTAAGGGGAGTGACTGAAATAACAACTAATAAAGTCGATACTGGTGAGGGCTTTATTATCAAGTTAAAGTTGGAAAGAAATCATCATATATAGAAAGGCATATATAGAAAGTAAATACATCCACATTCTAGTGAGCTTGATCTACATGCTGAATTTTTTTCAATACATATAGACTCAAATCTGATACCTTAATTTTAGATTTTTTGACAATTGAATTGCATTTTTTTAATACTTTTGGCTTTCTTGAGTTCTCTTCTTCTAAACTTGGGCAAACTTTTATTTTTAACTTTTTGGGTCAACATCCCAAACTATGTTGAATTAGAGAGTCCAACTCCAAATGGCTTTTGAAATTCAGACTTTTTTGTGCGTGTTAAATTTCACACTCAAATCACCTAATTTCTCACCTCAACCTTATTTTTAAAATTTCTAAAATACCCTTCCTTCATTACCCACCCACTGAACCTCTCTCCCTCTCCTTCATCTTCTTCCATCTTCTTCCTCACCACAACCTCACTCAGCCACTCACTCACTCGCTCACTCACTCTCCTTCATCTGGTTCCATCTTCTTCCTCACCATACTCTCACTCACCCACTCTATCTCCTTCATCTTGTTCCATCTTCTTCCTCACCACAACATGTCCTTGGTGCTGCATGACCTTCATTTTCATCACCTTCATCTTCGTCGTTCTTCTGAGTTATAGATTCCTGGTAAGTTTTCGGATTTTAGTTCTTGGAATGTCTTAGCTTGGAAAGTAGCTGAAAAAGAGTTCTGGAATGTAAATTCAAGTTCCCGAGATTCGCAATTCTCAGAGTATAAGACATTTGAGTTTTGAGAATTGCAAAACCTAGAACATAATTCAAGAAATAGCATTCTAGGAACTAAGATCTCGGAATGAAAAAAAAAATTATTCCGGGAATACGAAACTTCGAAATCAAAATGGCCCAAAAATATTCCGAGTTTAAGAACCCGTAATGGAAGTTAATAATTTGTATTTTGGGATTTAGAACCCGGAATTGAAAGGTATATTGTATTCCTTATTCTTAAATCTCGGGAGGTATATCGTCATGCAACTCATATTCTTATAAGCCAAAAGGGTTGGCCGGAAAACAGCCATGAAGGCGGTGGCGGCGATCGACGGCGGCCGATCGTCAAATTTCTTTAGGGGTTTTGATGCAGACGTTGTGGGGATTCCATTAGTGGTGATGGTTTCTCCATCGGCACACTGGTTCGGTCGAAAACGGAGGGAGAAGGCGACAATGACGAGTCACGTCGGGGGATAGAGGAAGGAGACAACAGGGACGGTGGTGCCTCGTGGCCTACTTCTGGGCTCCTGACGGAGGATGAATGATGCAGGGCTAGTGGTGGAAGAGGAAGGAGACGACATGAGAGGGAAAAGGGAAACATGAAAAGGAAGAAGAAAAAAGAAGACGTCAAGGGAGAGGAAGAAGAAACGCGAATCAGAGAGAAAGAGAGAAAACGTTAGTTTTTTAACCAGATAGTAGTGAGGGACCATAATTGCTGTCATTTGGATAAGTGAGGGACCTTGTAGGCTAATAAATTCCAAGAGGGATCAGAAGTGCAAAATCGTGATAAGTGAGGGACGAAAAGTGCTATTAAGCCATGTTATATTAATTTTCTGAAAAATTAATTGCTAAGAGATATTATTTTTTAGAAATATAAATTGTTTGGTAGTATTTAGAAATATTATTTTTTATTATTAAGAAATATTAAATTTTTAAATTTATTAAATTTAGAATTATTATTGTTTAAATTATAGTTCCATCTTGAAATTAATGTTTAGATATTGTTTAATGTTTAGAAATGCTATTGTTTATATTATTGTATATTTTTTATTTTATTAATTAGAAATATAATTTTCTAGAAATTAATTTCTTGTGAAATACTAATACTATTTGTTTATTCTTTAGAAATATTAGTGTTTATATTATTGTTTGGAAATAAAAATTGTTTAGTTTAGTGTTAAATTTAGAAATTTTATTGTTCGTTGTTTAGAAATAGTATTGGTTAGATTATTGTATATTGTTTATTTTATTATTTAGAAATATAATTTTTGTAGAAATTAAATTCTTGTGAAATAATATTTGTTTATTGTCTAGAAATATTAATGTATATATTATTGTTCAGAAATAAATATTATTTAGTTTAGTGTTAAATGTAGAAAGATTTTTTTGTTTGTTGTCTACAATAAATTTTATTGTTTAGAAATGTTATTGTTTATTTTCTTCTTTAGAAATTTTATTTGTTTAAAATTAAAAATTAGAAATATACTATTGTTGATTGATTAAAATTGATTGTAGGAACCTTATGGCGAATGAAGCCTATATCAATCTCGGCCCTCTAAATCCGAATCCCCTGCACTTACAAGACAGGCACGTTCCAACCATGTGTGGAACGAAGAACCAAACAGAATTATAGTGTGAGAAAACCCGCGGTGAACCGTCACGGTGTTCCAAGCCTGATTGTAGGCTGCCTCCAAAGGGTCAGGCTTTATGAGGTGGTACTTATTAGACATGAAACTCTCGACAAAGAGTTGATATCTGCTTTGGTGGAGCGTTGGAGGTCAGAAACGCACATCTTTCACATGTCATTCGGGGAAGTCACAATCATGTTACAAGACGTGGCTGTGCTTCTAGGCCTAAAAATAGATGGGCTACCCGTCACTAGAAGCACCTAGCTTAACTGTCCACTTCTCTTGGAAAATATGCTAGGAGAGGCTCCAGACCTAGACAACAATGAAACCAAGCAAGGTACTATTAAGTTGACCTGGTTGAATAGGCTTATGCAGGACATGGTGTTGGTCGAGGGTGACGAAGTTGGGTTGGAATGGTGTTCTTGAGTGTACATACTTGTTTTTCTTGGAGATTTCATGTTCACTGAACACACTGGTGGAAGGATAACAATGAGATATCTAGCACTTCTGGGTGACTTTGATGAAGCGGGACGTTACAGCTGGGGTTCTGCACTTCTTTCTCATTTTATACTATGAGTTGTGTACTGCAACCGATGTTCGTAAGAAAGAGATTGCAGGTTGTACATATCTTATCTAGTTGTGGGCCTGAACAAGGATACCCGGCATTGGCCCACAGCTTCCGGAACTTGGGGCTATAGTAGTACCTCCACTCGCAATAAGGCATACTCTTAAACTTCTTAAATAAAATTATTGATACTGTAACATATACATTTCCTTGTTGGTGACATATGCTTTACGTACTTCATTTTTTGCGTAGGTGGAATCACGTGCCGACGAGTTATAATAGGTTATCAATTGATGAGTACTGGAGCATATTGGACACACTCCGCAGCAATGGAGTGAGTTATATGTACATTTCTATTTGTTAGATAAATGTTCACTTATTACACATTATTAACATTGTCTTTGTTGTGGTGTAGTTTCGATGGATTCCATATAAGATGATGTAATGGCCACGCTCCTTGGCTAATTGCAAATAGGTAGCCACCTGTGGAGAGCTGTTGTGCTAATGATCATCTACTGGCATGTTGAGTGGCATCAACCGAACCGGGTAATGCAGCAATTTGGTATGCAACAGCCCGTACCTCAACAACCTCTGCAGAATGAAGAGTTGCATGACACTTCGTTGAAGGGAAATGAGAAAGAGGATTGAGTTGCGAAGATGCAATACTTTATAAATATATGGGACCACCAGCATGAAAACGTCTTCGCAGGACCCGCTCTGGATAACTTTGTAGGCCCCAATGATGAGCACTCGTTGTGGTACCCACAACATGCGAGACGTTGGGTAACGTGTAAGGCTGTGGCAACTGGCCAAGCGGTAATACTTTCTTGTTCCTTGTCAACTTTTTTATTTCTAAATATTCTTACAGTTACTTATGATTCTATTTTATTTTATTCACGTAGGTTGAGTGTATTCACCATATCTTGTTCTGCTCGTTCTTCTTCTGATTCAATCTTTCAAGTTGTGTTCGATCCAAAGGAGGTTGGTTCTTCTTACTCTGTTCTAACTCTGCTTTTCGTTAAAGATAAGGTTCTAGTGATCCTGTTCCCAGTTTTAGCGTAGAATCAGTTCTTGTTGATTGTGATAGTTGTTTAAATATGTTAATATGTTTTTGGTAGGTTGAAGACTCAAAGTGTATGCAACCTATGAGAAGGTAAGGGTAACTCATACGTTAGCTTATCTTAGTATTTGCAGTGATATATGTGTTAGATACTTCTGTAACGTGAATATGGTGGATGAATACTGGAATATTTCCAGATTGAATTGTATTATATAACTATTGGGGTTAAGGGAATGAGTGAAATGTATTTGTTCATGTGAACTGTGATTGGCCATCATGATGAATTTTTGGTTTGATGTGGTGGACTATTATGTGCCACGGGATCATCCGAGGGTGGGTGAAAGAGTATTGTTCGTGAAAACCATCCTGTCCGAATAATTGAGCTATGGATATTGGTTACTGAGAATCACCAACTGTGATTGTGGGATTGGCTGTGAAGGCCGTAGAGTTCGTGATTGATTTATCAGTTTGATTGTTGACACCGTCTGCGAAATTATTATGTTTTCTGATCTTATTTATTTGGAGTTAACCCTTTTCTTTTTTGGGTTTTCATTATCTTTGGCGTATATCGCCAGACAATCGCCAGACTAGGAGGCAAACGAAGGCTGCTCCTGGAGCCAGACGATGATGAACTTTTGAAGCTGAAAGATTGGAGTTTCACTTATTTTATGTTCAACAGAATTGTACTTGTTTTTGTAAAAGGAAAGCACATGTTGTGCAAGATAGTACTTTCAATACGTCTTATTTCTCCTTACAATTATGAAATGTATAATATGGGCTACACTATCTATATATCATGAGTATTGTACGTTTTGAAATTATGAGATGTTTTGAAAGGTTTAAACTTAGTGTTATTTCCGCATGGTTACTATATGACACTCAACGTTAAAAATCGGGCTGTTACAGTACTGGATATCCCAATGCTGTCTAGAGACAATCAAGTTAACTTCCAGCTTGATCTGAACGAGGCATTAAGCCCTCCACGTGTGAGGCACAATATGGATAGGCAAGCGAGAAATCGGCCTTGGCCGCCTTGTGGCACTCGCGGTAGCGGTCATCACAACCACTGAGATGTATCAATTAACCAATGGATATATTATTATGTGAGGATTTATGCTAATTAATGAGAAATGTGTGATTTGACATAATAGTACCTGCTTTGACATAATAATATATGTTTAACACTTGTTATTAATCACAAGGGTTAAAGGTTCTTACAACAACAACAACAACAAAAATTACAAACACAATGCCAACATAACATTTACCTCTGAAGCGAACTTGTCCTTCGACTTGGTTGAGACTCCAACAAGTCCATCTTGTTCCGGATACGAGTTGACTTTGGACGACCCTTACCACGCACTGTTGTCGGATCCGGAATAATTCAAGGCCCATCGTTCGGACCCATGTTTATGACATCTTCAACACTGATAATCAATTACATATCAGACAAAAGTTTCCGAAATTTCACGTGAGTGCAAGATATAAGCTTACCCATTTATCAACTGTCCTTTTAGCTTGATGTTTTTGAATTTGTGATTGAAGTTGCTGGCAATGTGTCGGAGGCAGTAGACATGGTAAGCGTGTGGCGGTTTCCACCCGTTAGATGAATTTCTCATTGTCGCTTATATGCATGCATGTTTCTCTGATATTAGACATATACCTTGTTTCTGGGTCACTTTTGTACGTATCAGACGTAGAAACCATGCCCAAGAACTTGCTGATACCCCTTCCACGACCGCAAAAGCTAACGGCAAGACATGACTGTTTCCGTCCTGTGCTGTGGCAATAAGCAAGGTTGCTTTGTACTTCCCATAAAGCCAAGTTTAGTCTACCTGTATCATTGGCTTGCAATAATTGAAGGCACCACAACATTGTTTGTATGTCCATAACACACGACGGAATTTCTTAAAACGACCGTCAATTTCACCATCACCACCTACATAGTCATTCGTCATAATCTTGAAATACGATCCCGACGAATACATCAACATTTGCTCCAACCACCTTGGGAGCTCGTCGTATGAGGTTTCCCAGTCCCCGAACAACTTTGCAAGTGCCTTCAGTTTGGCTTTCCAAGCTTTGAAGTAAGACACTTTGTAGTGAAGCTCACCACTGATCCTCTCTTGTATAAGAGAAATGGGGATAGTTGGTTGGAGACTAACCATGCCTACGACATTAAAAAAATTTGTAAGTCCATTTAAATAAATGAAGAGTAAGTATGCAATAACCATTAAAATGTGTAATACCCGTAATGTAAGTGGAAATGAAATCGGAATTCAACTTATCGTGGTCCATAGACCCTGCTGCACTAACACGCGTATGCGGGCCCTTCCATTTCGATATTACCCTGTCATCTATTTTTTTGGACAATATTGCCCTCATCCTCCAAGGGCAGCCGTTTGCAGAATTTGGACACTTTGCGGTAAAATATCTTGGACAAGATTCCGGCACAACGTACGTACGATTTGTTTTGATACAATAGTGCTTCAAGGTCGTTTGAGAATCTTCCTTGCTTTTAAAACGTAAACCGTCATACAATTCTTCACCTAATTGCCATGACACGTGCACAACTAGACCAGGAAAAAAACCGGATTCTTCATCTGGCCGATCCCAGTTAATGTATGTATAGTGCGACGAAGAATTCCAGAAAGGGGTGGAGTTTGGGACATCTAAACAAAAAGATTTAATGAGATAGTGACATTTTGTAAATTGAGGGACTTAAGAGTTAATTTGATTGTACATACCATGGGTTTCACAATATACATTCACCTGTACAGCCGATGCAATAGGAGGAGGAGTGGGTGCTATTTGAGGTCTCGAATTAGAACCCAAATCAGTCTCTGCGTTTGAGTCTGAGGAATCTCCTTCAAGCAATCTAACGTCTTCATCCACGTCATCTCCAGAATGGTTAACTTCATGATCCACATTGTCAGTGTCGACATTGTCAATATCGTCCGCCAAATTAACGGTGTTTCCAAAATTCATAGACTCCGGATCAGGAACCGCCTCCTCAACGGGCCTAACCCCTTCATCCGACAACATCTGTTGCGTATCCATTGGATACGTTGATGCTGGTATTGATGAACCTCTGGCCTTAGCAATATCAACGTACAACTCCAGCATTCTCATCGACGATTGTTGGCTAAAAGCGTCCATCATAAGACTGACATCTTCAGTATCACATATCTAAAGACTTCTAAAACAATAGGGTTATCTGAAGCCAAAATTCTATAAGTAACGCTCGAAATAACCTGGTTACTTCTGAGTTGCAATATCTCATGTATTATCCTCTTCAAACGTTCGAAAGAAATGTCTCGTTTCAGATAAATGGCATTTGTCTCACCTTCAAACATAACACCTTGGCCCCTTCGTAAGCCGTACCATTGTAGTACACAAAGACAATTTGTTGATCCATCGCAGAGGTTGTAGAGTTTCAAATGCTAATGGAAGGGGGAGGAGATAGTGTTTAGGGTTTAGGGTTTGGAGTTTAGTATTAAGTGTTTGGGGTTTAGTGTTAAGAGTTTACGGTTTGGGGTTTAGTGTTTGGGGTTTGGGGGTTAGTGTTTGGGGTTTGAGAGGAGAGTGAAAGGATGAGTAAGATGCTAGTGAGAGTGAGGAGTTCTGGCATTCTATTTATAGGGACTCCAGACCACCAGAACCCACACACAAGTCGCATGATAAGTTGCGACTCCTGTGACACGTGGCAGCCTTGCATAGGAGTCGCAGGTAGGTATGCGACACCCTGCAAACCTGTCTGCCAACAGGGAGTCGCAGGGTTCAACGCGACTCCCTGTGGCCTCCTCATGCTTCGCGACCTGCAACTCGTGCTCCCTACCACCCACAAGTCGCGAAGCTTCCTGCGACATCCACCTCTCACTCCAGGTTAACTCCTACGTGGCCAAAACAACCGCATTCTGCTAATTTTTTTTAACACATTCTCTTTTTTTTTTTTTTGTAATATTAAAAATAAACCGCATTTGAGGCAGTTGATATTAGAGGAGGTGTTCATTAGGATGAATACAGTAAATGCCGGAAGGAACTTGATTTGGATGAAGATGCCATGGATGGTGAAGGATAAAAACTTAGTTCCAGAGTCTCAGAGAGACGTAGAAGAGAAAAAATTAGATCCGATACCATGTTAAGATGGTAAAATGAAGAACTCATCTTATTGATAGTTGCACTTAGGTCTATATACATGTAGTAACCGATAACTAAACCAATAAACTTACTAACAAACTGTACAAAAACTAATTGTAAACTGTCTACATCAACTAACTTTTTCATCTAACAATCACTCCAATAGATTCTGGATAAATAATGGTTGAGTAATCAGTACTACTAACAGTCAAGTTGGTTAACCAAAAGTCACTCAGGATATCCCTAGGGGAAGTTGTACTTGATTCTGTGTTCTATAACTAATAGTTCCTAGATAATAGGTAGCTATAGTTTTGCGCATGTTCTCAATATTCATTTGAAAGAAAAGATTTTGTCTTGTTACAATATCCACCTTCCCAGCCACAAATAAAGAGAAATCCTTCTAGTCACATTGTTGCTTAAATTTTTGACATGTTTAGAACAACTCCCTGGCCAGGTTGTACAACCACACGGAATGCAGGCGAATGGCAGTAACTCGATGAGAGGGAGAAGCGAAACTTGGAAAGAATGAGAGACAGAATCACCTTCAGTTCTATCATGGCTAAATGCTGCCCCACGCAGACACGAGCCCCTAATCCAAATGGCATATAAGCTAGTGGACTCTTGCAGGCTCCAAGCACCCCATTTGCAAATCTGTCTGGGTTGAATTTGTAAGCATCAGGCCCCCATAGCTCAGGGTCTTGCTGCAGTAATGGGATTGGAATCTGAATATTTATTCCTTTAGGAATTAAGATACCTTTTAGCTTAATATCTTGGAGAGCTGTTCTAATAACAGATACTGCTGGTGGATAAAGCCTCAGAGTCTCTTGAATCACCATGGTTAGCTGCAGGTGCAACAATTACATAGACTAGATCAGTAAGAATGTTTGTGAAACTTTGAGAAGATGTACTACAATTATCAAGATACAAACAAATGTTGAATTAAGTGCATGTATTGTTAGGAAATCTTTCCACAATTGATTGTAAAGCCAAAATCAATTCTAAGAAGCTTATGTGAATAGCTTCTCGGTGCCAGAAATGATATTGCGGAAATAGAAGCTGATTGAAACATGCTATAAGAAATGCTTCTTTTAGAAGAAATCCGAAATAGCATTATTAATATGTCTTTTTTCCATCTTATTTTCAACTCTTTATAGCGTTTTTTTTGGTGCATATTTTACCTATTTTAGACCAACAAAATCTTAGTAAGAAAATTATATATAAAATCCTTTTCATAACACATAAAGATCTACTGTTTGATAATGATCTCTTGACTTGTTTTACCCTCTAATGGAGATTGGGATGCAATTGAAATGGAAAACATTGTATTGGAAGTTCTTCACTTACAAGCTCACTTTATGACATACATAGACACCATGAGATTCATTATATGTCATTCACATGCAATGTCTCCAATCCAAAAACTCAGGAATGAAATTTCCATGCCAACTTGACGAAATCAAAGGTTAATATAATGAATGCTAGGGGAAATGAATTCATTGAAATTCATGGAAACATTTAGCTTAAGTGCATTCTAAGTACCGTTTTCATGTTTCTAAGCATGCTTGCATCAGGATCACCATTTCCACAAACTTCAAGCACCTCAGCACGGGCTCGATCTTGCAAATCTTGGTGTGCAGCTAAAAGCATTAAGCACCATGATCCTGTAGTTGCAGTAGTCTCATGTCCAGCAAAGAATATATTTTTGCAGTTATCTACCATGAACCTTTCACGCGAGATGGAATTTGATAAGAGGCCATCACTAACCTCATAATTCTTTGCACCCTCAAGTATCATTTGTAAGAGATCCTGCTCATGAGTTTCCTCCTGGCGTTGTTTAATGAGATTCGATATCTTTGAGTTTATCTCTTTCTCTAATTTCCACATCTGTCTGTTGCTTTTGTTTGGCAAGTATCTAAAAACAGATTATGATACCATTTTCCACATTAGTATCATCACTATGAAGAACAACATTATATATAAAAATACAGTAAAGATGCAAGCACAAAGAAAACATCAAAATGGAAAACATGCATACTATATACTATATCTCCCACTATTCATGAGCATATAGGTCTGTCACTTATAATCCATACCTAAAGCCTGGAATTCCAGCATACTTCTTGGAAATGATTTTTTGAAGATCTCTAAGCTTTGTGAATATTTCTTTTCCTTCAGTATAATTGCTCCCAAAACAAGCTCTGGAAATTATGTCACCGGACAAGCTCCGCAGATCTTCATCGATTTTAATCTCGGAAAGTACTCCCTCACTTTCTAGTCTAGTCTCCCAAGATCTTAGTTTTAGATTTGTGGAGTCAACTATCAGATTAACCATTGCCTTCATCAAGATTTACAGCAAATGAAAAATATTTAGATTGTTATTCTAGTTCAACATTTACAACCATTTATTTTGACTCTGACTGTGAAACAAACAGATGCATAAGTAACAGCAATACTATTAGTACTACATATATGCCGATCATTCGGCTACGAGAAATGTTAGCAACACACTCTTTCTATTAAGCTCTTCAACACGCCCCATATGATTGGTTAATCTTTTTAAGATAATCAACACACTTTTGAAGAAGCGAGGCAAACGTGTTTTTGACTTTTTAAGAGTGTGTGAGAGAGTGTATTCAAAAGAGTGTGTTCCTAGCACTCCTCAAAAGTTAGAGTTCAAGGTCAAAATATTCAAACATGTTTATTTCTTCTTTATGCAGTATTCCATTTCTATTGAGCAGGAGTTTTATGCATTTACCTTCACCTTGTCTAGGTACAGTTCAGGGGCAATGATCTTCCTCTGGTGAGCCCAAATTGGCCCACTTGATGACAATATACCTTTTCCTAAGAGTGGCCCCCTATCTTTGGATAGATAAGAAGGTTTCCCCAAATCCAAAGAGGTGTTCAGGAAGATTTCCTTCACTATCTCTATATCTGACACCAATAACCATTGTATATTCCCAGAAGAAAACAAGTATATGGGACCTGCATGTATCCAATTGAAACCTAAGTTTGGACTTAAAACTAACAGCATTTACATCATATTAATCTACTATTCCTAGATTCTAGGACAATTACCCATATCACTAATTCCTGCAAGGGATTAACTTTTACTGTGTTTTTTTCATGCCTTATTATAGATGTGATGATTGCAAATGATCAAAAGTTACAGTTAGGACAAATCTATTTACTTTACATGGGAATTGTGATCTTGGTTCTTTCTGACTGAAATTGAAAATGCCACAAGTGAATAGACCAAGTCAAAACCCAGTTAGCAAACAAATGCCCCTCTTAAATTTATAAGAGGGGGAAATGATTTTTTCCCCCTTAAAATTTAGTCAAAAACAAACATGCACCAAGAAAAAGAAAGTAAAGGAAACAACATCCTCATGAGACACGACAAAGTATTTTACCATATTGGTTTCTCCACTTTGGAATGTGAGGGAACAGAGTGGAGGTTAAGTTGTGAGAAACAGATACAATATCCCTGTCTTTGTCTTGTGATTGTGTGGTTGCTGTTGTTGAGTGAGCTTGGAGTGAAATGTTCTTCATTTCTGGGATGTTCCCAAAGTAGAAGTGGGGAGAAGGACCATGAATCCCTTGCCTGTGAAGCTTTGCTCTCAGTGATCTTGGCCTCAACACCAAAACATTGAAAATATAGACCGACACCACAAAAACTGCTCCCAAAACCACTTGCACTGTACTCATGTCCAACACTTCTCTCTTCATCTCCTCCTCCTCTCCCCTCTTCGTAGCTTCTTTGTTTTAGATCGGAAAACTAGTTAACTTTAGATACCCTGGTGTTTTTTGTTTTTTGTCAATGATACAATGGTGATCTAAAAATTATAATGTATTGTGTACATTTAACACACTTTTTTTTTACCACTTGAACTATCATTTAGGGTACTAACACATTCCTAATTATACTTGTTTTTTATGATTGATTTTATTTTACCAAAAATTGATTAACATATTTATCGGATAAATTAATAATTATTTATAAAAAATTACTAAATTTTTAAAAATAAATGTTCATAATTTATCAACTTCCAAAATTTAAACAGTACATATTAATCTTATCTTAGTCTAGAAGAAATTGTTTTAGCAAAATGAAGGGTATATCTATAATTCAATAGATTATTGCACATAAAGCATAGTGTAAGCTTGGGTTAAGATGGGTAAATTTGTAAAGTTGAATGTAATACATCAAGGATAAAATCTTAGTCGCTCGTTCCTTTCAGTCTTGTTCGTTATAAGAACCTGAATTAATTAAATGATTAAATAATTATTTAATTATTCGATGTATATTTTGAAATGTTTTCAAACATGAGTTAATGCCATGAGCTATTCGGATTATTGGTACAATGTTGTAGAACCTTGATTTTAACTCGACTAACGTTCGAGCGAGGATAAGACTTTCTCATTATCTTAACGAATATCAGTGAAGAATTTCGTGAAGAATGATTGTAATATTGGTAGATTTCCTTCCGGAGCCTGGGAAAAATATTTCCTTCGCCGTCAAGACTCGCGGTGAAAACTTCAACAAAACGAACGGAGGTCTTCAGGACCTTAAATTGAAAATTCGGGAATTACCAAACGATTCCATTTGACAAGACTAACCCAGATAAGCGATATAAATATTTTGGTGAATAATGTTATTCGGGGTGGAAACAGACTGTATCTCGAGGAAAACGACCCGGGATATGTTGGCGACCAGTGCTCGAGTTGAAGGGGCAAATGGTCTGATTGGGGAACCGTGTAATTACGATTAAAATAACAGCGTATGATGCGATTAGTGACTTGATTCGACATTTATGACAAGTCGTCATGGATTAGACACTTGTAAGACCTTGATTAGACTTGTAATCTTAGTTTATCCAAGATATTTTCTTAATATTTCCAATTTCATGTTTTAGTCCTTGCCCCTTGAGAGTTTATGCTTTGGTCCCCAAATAGTAAATAGATATTTTTACCAAAACCTTTAGCTTCACACTTTGGTCTCTAGGGTTTAGAAAAAATTAAAATCCCCCCCCCCCTCACATGTTGGTGAAACCCGCGACCAAGAGGGAAGAAAATATAAGTTTTTTCTTTCATTTTCATCTAGTAACTTAAGTGAAAGTCTGGAAGGTTAATCAAGAGAGAGAAAGAGAAAGAGAAAGAAAACCCAAACATCTCAATCTTCTTCCTGACTTCCTCTCCATACCCGCAACTTCATCATCATCTTGCACCACCTTCCACTTGTTTTCTCACCTTTGGTTCTTTGAGGTAATTTGTTCTCCTCCTTGAGATCTTAAAATCTATGGTGTTTGTTTTGAAAAAGGAGAAGTTTTGGGATGCTGAAAGTGATTGGAATCCCTAACTCTCTTCACTAATGTTTTAGCCATTGTCTTCCTCATCACAATGAACCAAATGGTTTTTCAAAGAGATGAGTTTTTGTCCCTATGATAAATTTTAGTTGAGATTTTGCTATGGTTGCTTTTGTTAAAGTTCTTCCCACTGAATTTCTCTCTAGGAATCTCTAATTAGTTTGTCAAAAAGTTGAGTTTTTGAAAAGTGCTTATTTTGGAAAAGTGATTTTCAGAATTCTAATTTGATTTTCACCATAGATTTCCTTAGACCTTTGATGCGTACAAGTTAGTTTTGAGAAAAAAAATTCATCTTGATAATTAACATAGGATGGCCAAACCTATGGCCAATGTTTCGGCTTGGAAGAATTGATTTTTAACTTGATTTCAAGTGTTTAAACCTTGTATGTGAAGTTTGATGAAAAGAAAAATTGTTTCCACTAAATTTTGCATAGGGGCGAGGGCATAGGTATTGTTTTTGGAAGCTTGGAAAATTGATTTTAACTTAGCTTGAGAGTTAATGTTTACAGGGACTAAAATTAAATTATAGGGTAAAATGGATTTTGAAGCATTTAGCTTGTTTAGGGGTTTTGAGGATTTGAGAATTGAAAAGTTTAACTTTGAATTGTTTGTGTGATTTTTGATGAAATTTGTTTATGTGTTGAAAACTTCGATGAATGTCTAAGGAAAGGGTTTGAATCCTAGAAGACAATGAGTGATTAAGTGAGATTTTTGAGCTTATTAGTTTTGACTCAATTCAAAAGAATATGTGTTTTAGAAAATTGCTTGAAGTTTTGACTTTAATTGTGTTCTTAGCACTCTTGTATGTTATTTGGAGAAAAAGGAAAATTTGATCTCTTTTGGAGGCCTATGGCCGAATTGGTGTCTTAAAGTTTTGAGTGAGATTTTGTCTTCAAAAACTTTTTTTAAGCTTCTAAGTTGTCAAGTGTAACCTTTATTAAAATTGTTCATTTGAAATTTTAAAGCTTTGGTTTAGTTTTAATGTTGTGATTTGAAGATTTGCAAAGCTTTTGAAGGTTTTAAAGTTTTCCAAAGGTCTTTATTTTCAGGTTTTAATTCTTGTGAATTATGCCATTTTCCTTGAAAAAAGAAGCTTCCCTAAGTACCTTACTTCAAGTCTTAGAACTTAGTTTACTTCAAGTCTTAGAACTTAGTTTGAAAATCCTAAACTAGGTTATGTTTTGTGATGGTTCACGGGACTTAGGAAACGGTAACCTTCCTTATGTAGGGGGTACCCCTTGGTGCCCAATGGTTATCGCCTGAACAACTCCTTAATAGGCGAAACCCCAAGAATACCTCCATCCAACAAGTGTCGATGGAAGACAGGAAACTGATGACCTCCATGCACCAGTAGTGTTACCAGAAGCAATCATCTCCGACTAGTACCGCAAGTTCTAAGGGAGGAGAAGTTGTATGGCGATCCTTTGAAGTACGAGTTTCGACTCGAAGAAGTTCAGTAATTATGACATGAGACTTCAAGGGAAGGAATCATAGTCGACCCAGCTAAAGTAGGAACGGAGTTAGCATGGGTGTGACTGAGACAAGGAATTATTTCGGCTTGGATGGTTATTACCGATGCTAAGTCGAAGGATTCTTAAAGCTAGTGGGACCGCTAATGAAACTCGCTAGGAAGGATCAACCCTTTTGCATGGACCAAGAGAGTTGAGTCAAACTATCAGCAAATGAAGGGACAATGGACGACCCCATCAGTACTAGTCGTGCCACAGCCAGGAGCACCGTACGTAGTCAATATTGATACATCATACCAAGGTTAGGTTGTGTACTAAGGAAAGACCTCAAAGTGGTGGCGTATGCCTCCAGATAGCTGAAGACTCCAGAGCAGAGCTATCCAAAGCATCACTTGGAATTAGCCGTAGTGGTGTTTGCTCTCAAGATATGGGGACATTGCCCCTACGAGATTACCTTCACTATCTTCAGCGACCATGAGAGTTTGAGACACCTGTATGATCAGAAGAAGCAAACATGAAGCAGCATGGATGGAGAATATGATCTTGCATTGCAATATCATCCAGGAAAGGCCAACGTGGTTACTAATGTCTTAAATTGAAAGGCAATGCATGCCTCTTCCAGGACAGTGAAAGATATGGAGTTACTCGAACAGTTCCGAGATCTCAGCATGGAC
This sequence comes from Acmispon strigosus, assembly GCA_030819835.1. Classification (NCBI taxonomy): domain Eukaryota; kingdom Viridiplantae; phylum Streptophyta; class Magnoliopsida; order Fabales; family Fabaceae; genus Acmispon; species Acmispon strigosus. The sequence continues at coordinate 7,304,853 of JAUAMA010000001.1, forward strand.
ATGAGATTACCCTCAGGGAAGTTAACCTTCGGGATATTTACTACCTCCGGTGAGTTGAAGGGAGAAATCAAGGATAACCAGATACATGATGAACAGCAAACTGAGAATTCATCCAAGACCAACCTAGGGTGTACCAATATCTAAGTTGAACTTGGATACCAGGAATGAAGAAGCAAGGGAAAAAGTATGTGGCTGCACACCTTACTTGTCAGAAGGCAAGAGTTGAACATAAGAAGACTGTGGGAATGTTTCAACCCCGTGACGTCCCCGAGTGGAAGCGGGTGATAAGGAAATCGCAAGTGTACGATTAACTATCGCGTAATATAAAAAGATCGAACCCAAGGGATAGGTGTTCTTATTAATATAAAGTTTAGTACCTAAAAAGAAAAATTAAAAAGGTGTATTTGTTGAAAGTTTGTTCAAGGTAGCACATGGAAAAGCAATAAAATAAAAGAGAATAAAATGATAGAAAATAAGCTTCTTGGGTTGGTTTACATAGTCTATATAATATGCTAGTAAGTTCCTACTTAATTTCTAAATTATAAATCTAATTCATGATGCTATAGCCTAATTATCTACAAGTTAATTCCTTACACATTGTAGAACTTTCTTTCTAATTACTAAATTCAATTCCTTGCAACTTAGTTAACTAGAGAAGAAGATGAAGAAGAAATTCAGGCCAACATAAAGTCACGTCCTTCCTAATTCCTTAGCGAAGTATACTTATAACCTTTTTTAAATCCTAGGTCCCTTACTACTTACCAATTTCCATTCGTATAAGTAATAAGCAAGAAATCTTTTGTACACAAGATGAATGAAGAACAAGGAAATAAAACATGAAATAGAAATAATATTCAGAAAGGTAAAAACAAACTAAGACATAAACATAAACTACTACAACCCAAGAAACTTAAAGAAGAATTAGCCAAGCATGGCTAAAAGAATCATTGAATTACCCTGGATAGGAGCTCAAGTTTGGCTTCCCACAATTCCTAGGAACAATGTTCTTGAGGGAGAAAGAGGAACACTTGTTGTGTTCTAAGAAAGGTGTCTTACAAGTGAAGAGAAAGGTCCTATTTATAGTAAAAATCCAGCCTCCAACGCTTCAGCGCTAGAATTCCCAACGCTTGGGCGCTAGAAGGCATTAAAATCCCACTTCCAGACCGAGGCCCAGCGCTTGAGCGCTGGTTTTCCAACGCTTGGGCGCTGGGTCAACTTCTGACTCATCATCTAGTCAGAACCCCAGCGCTGGAGCGCTGGGATCCCAACGCTTGAGCGCTGGGACGCTGCTTCTTCATCTTCAAGCTTTTCCTTCCTTCTTCATTCATGGTAGTGGGTTTTGATGGCCATAAAAAGCCACTAACCAGCCTTGATCAATTCTGAAACCCTTCCTCCACTAACATCAATTCCTTTAAGCATTTTTTCCATGTGCTAAATTGGAGAGTGATTCTTCATATTCTTCTTTTTCACTTTGGTCCTCACTTGGTTAGCACTTCAATTCAAGCCCTCATATTCTCTCAAACTCCACTTTAAGTCCTCCACTCTTGAACTTTTACAATTTGGTCCCTGACTTCCTGAAACTTTACACATTGGTCCCTGGACAAAAATGATAACTAAACCAGCTTTTCCTAAAAATATAAAATAACTAGAAAAATTCCTAAAAATATAAAATAAAGATAGAAAAACACAAAAAACCTAATCTACATGCAAAATGCAAAATAAATATAAAATCTACATAAAAACAATAAAAAACCTACATGAGACTCAAAAATAATAAAATAAAAAGACTAAAAAGACCCTAAACACATCATATAAAATCCACTCATCACACCACTATACCCAACGACAGCTTGTCCTCAAGCGACAAAACTTAAAGAAAAACTCGTCCCTGGGTTTTGAAAAAGTTTTATCTGATTACAACTTGAAGCACAGAAACCTTTCAAAGAAAGCTTAGCAGAAAAGGAAGACATGCATGTTTTATAGACAAAGAATCAAGAAAGTTAGGCTTGGCTTTTAACATGTTTGAGTTCATCAATTAAGCTCACAAAAAATAATATTCTCCATGAAAACAAGAAAGCTCAATAATCCTGCCTATAATTCAAATCAAAACTGAAGTAAAGCAACCAAGTGATGTTGAAGAGATTTTTGAAGGTTGTAACTTGGCCAAAGGGTTGAACAATTTAAGGTATGGATTTAAAGACTTGGCAACTCTATTGGCTGACTCAGAATTTGTTGTTAAGTGATTTTCTTGACTAAGAGCTTTAAACAATTCACACAAGGGTCCTCTCAATTTTTTTCCTTTTCTCTTTTTTTTTTTTTTTTGAACAAAGTAGTGGAATGTATGGGATGAATGACTTGAATTTTACTCCCTTCATACTCTTTCTCACCCCACTACTTCATTAATTTTTTTTTTTTTTTTTTTTTTCATAAGGCACATACCTTATTTTTTCCATTTTTTTTTTAATTTTTTTCTTCATTTTTTTAGAGAGAAACCCAACAAACATAGCTCTAACAAATTAAGCACATGCATCACTATAACAACTTTAAGAATTATCACACAAAGTAGGCTTCAAAAAATGACTCTTTTAAGGCTCAAAAGGGCTACTAGTGGATATAACATTTCAAGCAAAAATCTGAGTTTTCAAAAATGCCTATAATCTCTTCTCAACTCACAAAGTGAACAAAACTCCAATCAACATGCAACACAAGGCAGAAAAATTTTACAATCATGCATTCAGAGACCTCAGCTCTCAGAAAAAGATAGGGTAAGTGGTACCCTTTTAAGAACTCAGAAAAACTTTGCCAACAACCCAACAATCAAGACATCAAAAATCCTTTCTACAGCATGCAATCCTAACTGCTTAAAAACATAGAATTTTTTCGCAAAGCAGTTCAATCAGATAAAGCATTCACAAAGCTATAGCAACATCAGAATGGATAATATACTCAAGACTCATGCAAAAATAAAACAGAAAAACTAAACTAAAAATAAAAATAAAACTAAAAACTATAAAAAGAAAAACAAAAACTAACAAGCTGGTATAGTAACAAATTTTCCACAAAGGTCCAAGGGAACCTCAATGTAAAAATCACTTTGAACACTCAAGTTCAAGAGGGTTCTTCCTCCTTTTGGTACCTATCCTGTAACAATGAACAAACAAAAGTCTCACAAGTAGAAACTTGCTTGACTTGTTAGTCCCAAAAACAGCACAAAAGATCATGGGTTGAAAAATTGTGTCCACCTTAAAAACAAGAATTCTTGAGTTCCCAAAAATTAAAACCAGTGTAGAAACAAGGGAAAACTCATAGAACCTTAAAAATTTCAGAAAATGGTGAACACAAAATTTATTAAAAACTAAAAACAGCAAATAAAAACAAAAACAGCAAACTGCCCGAGCTCTAGCGCTTGAGCGTTGGGGATGCCAACGCTTGGGCGCTGGATAAAAGCAAAAACTGGGCAATCAGAGGTGTAAAGCAGGGGCCTAACGCTTGAGCGTTGGCCTCCAGCGCTGGAGCGCTGGCCTCTCCTGCAGCAAAAACATAGAATTTTTTCTTTTATTTATTTACAAGAGTTGTGCAGAAATTTAAATGACAAAAATTTAAACTATCCTAAGTTGGGTTGTCTCCCAACCAGCTCAATGTTTAGGTCCGAGATAGACCCTTCCACTAATTACTTTCAACCGGGGTCTATTACAAAATTCATTAGACCCCGCAAATCATGCATATTTTGGCACAAGTACAACATAGTGCCCAATGAATTTTCAGCTAGCAAGGCAACAACATTCAAATTAAAAATGGAAGGAATAAATAAATTTTCCCTTCCTTGTTCTTTTCCTTGCCATTGTGAACCTATAGCATAGGTTCCTTGAGGTTCTTCTTCCTCCATCTCCAATTTGTCTTCAAAGACAAATTCTACAATGAAGGTTGCTTTCACCTCCTCTTTTTGAACCACAAGTTCACTTTCATGAACAAGTGGTTGTTGTTCATCCCTGGGCTGCCTCCTTAGAATGCTTTGGATTTTCATTTGTAGCTCCTCCATAGCCTTACATTCTTGCTCAGGGGTTGGCAAAAATCCCGCATTCCGCTTGCACTCTAAATTAGAATAGAATTCTTCAATAAGAGTGAAAGCTTCCTGCTTCTTTTTCTCATTTTCTATTTCAAGTTTAGCCCGGAATTTTGCCTCCCTTTGCTCAAATGTTTCAGCCATTACTATACCTGCCAATACTCAGCAAACAAAATTAGCAGCACCAGTTCATCACACAAATAATATTTTTTTTTATATTTTTTTTTAATAAAAAGCACTAAACAAAATAATAACAAGAACTTGAAAGAACCTATCCCCGGCAACGGCGCCAAAAACTTGATAAGGAAATCGCAAGTGTACGATTAACTATCGCGTAATATAAAAAGATCGAACCCAAGGGATAGGTGTTCTTATTAATATAAAGTTTAGTACCTAAAAAGAAAAATTAAAAAGGTGTATTTGTTGAAAGTTTGTTCAAGGTAGCACATGGAAAAGCAATAAAATAAAAGAGAATAAAATGATAGAAAATAAGCTTCTTGGGTTGGTTTACATAGTCTATATAATATGCTAGTAAGTTCCTACTTAATTTCTAAATTATAAATCTAATTCATGATGCTATAGCCTAATTATCTACAAGTTAATTCCTTACACATTGTAGAACTTTCTTTCTAATTACTAAATTCAATTCCTTGCAACTTAGTTAACTAGAGAAGAAGATGAAGAAGAAATTCAGGCCAACATAAAGTCACGTCCTTCCTAATTCCTTAGCGAAGTATACTTATAACCTTTTTTAAATCCTAGGTCCCTTACTACTTACCAATTTCCATTCGTATAAGTAATAAGCAAGAAATCTTTTGTACACAAGATGAATGAAGAACAAGGAAATAAAACATGAAATAGAAATAATATTCAGAAAGGTAAAAACAAACTAAGACATAAACATAAACTACTACAACCCAAGAAACTTAAAGAAGAATTAGCCAAGCATGGCTAAAAGAATCATTGAATTACCCTGGATAGGAGCTCAAGTTTGGCTTCCCACAATTCCTAGGAACAATGTTCTTGAGGGAGAAAGAGGAACACTTGTTGTGTTCTAAGAAAGGTGTCTTACAAGTGAAGAGAAAGGTCCTATTTATAGTAAAAATCCAGCCTCCAACGCTTCAGCGCTAGAATTCCCAACGCTTGGGCGCTAGAAGGCATTAAAATCCCACTTCCAGACCGAGGCCCAGCGCTTGAGCGCTGGTTTTCCAACGCTTGGGCGCTGGGTCAACTTCTGACTCATCATCTAGTCAGAACCCCAGCGCTGGAGCGCTGGGATCCCAACGCTTGAGCGCTGGGACGCTGCTTCTTCATCTTCAAGCTTTTCCTTCCTTCTTCATTCATGGTAGTGGGTTTTGATGGCCATAAAAAGCCACTAACCAGCCTTGATCAATTCTGAAACCCTTCCTCCACTAACATCAATTCCTTTAAGCATTTTTTCCATGTGCTAAATTGGAGAGTGATTCTTCATATTCTTCTTTTTCACTTTGGTCCTCACTTGGTTAGCACTTCAATTCAAGCCCTCATATTCTCTCAAACTCCACTTTAAGTCCTCCACTCTTGAACTTTTACAATTTGGTCCCTGACTTCCTGAAACTTTACACATTGGTCCCTGGACAAAAATGATAACTAAACCAGCTTTTCCTAAAAATATAAAATAACTAGAAAAATTCCTAAAAATATAAAATAAAGATAGAAAAACACAAAAAACCTAATCTACATGCAAAATGCAAAATAAATATAAAATCTACATAAAAACAATAAAAAACCTACATGAGACTCAAAAATAATAAAATAAAAAGACTAAAAAGACCCTAAACACATCATATAAAATCCACTCATCAGCGGGACAGTACATCGATGGATATGGGTAATCGTGGATCGACCAGGTTAGCTCACCTTTACCTGTAAAGACAATCTACTACGTTCAATGTTCAGCAGAAGTACACATTGCAGAGATCATGTGACTGCACAGAGCGTGCTCAGTATCGTGACGGATCGGGACTCGATGTTCCAATCGCACCTTTTGGGAGCGCTCCGAAAGGCCATGAGTTGAGTTGTTTTCATCTTGTCATATCAATCATTTTTGAAGTTGTCATGGTTCGGAACATTATACAAAACGTGCCCGTGTAAGCGGAAACTCCCAATTGACCGCAGTACTTTCTATTCAACTGTGGAGTTTGGTGAGTGTCCCACCTGCCTGCGGGGTTTGGTGAGTACTTACAGATCAAATTTTTTTGTACAATGAGCTGTTGTGCGTGCATATAGGAGTCGAGTAAGGAAAATATGAGAGCTTCTCAGAGCAGACGTAGGAGTTGTGCCAATAAGAGACAAAGAGGACTAGAGCATGAAATGAGGAAGCATGTTTTCCTCGGGAGACACCGACGATGGGAGTCGGGAAGGCGATTAAGCCAGGGAGGCTTATGTATGGATTCATTGAGTCAGAGGACTCGCCACTCAAAGACAACTTATCATTCGCAGTTCCACCTGTGAAGACCGAGGACAAGAACGATAAGCAACTGCGAGGGGGAAAGTCCCTCTGGCCAAGTTTTATGGGATGAACCATGGGAGGCACAACGTGGAAAACAGGAGAGGGGGAGCAGGGAAGACAATGCCCTAATGATTCGCCGACCTATAGTTTCGAGGACGAAACTAATTTAAGGGGGGTAGTATTGTAAGACCCTGAATTTCACTCAGTAATTAAATAATTATTTAATTATTCCATGTATTGTTTGGATCCGCTCGCGAGCATCAACAAGTGATATCGTCGGCCGAATTACTAATGAAATTCTCTTTACGACACTTGGTAGTAAATCAATCTTGACCTGACTTTGAGTTCGGATGAGAATAAGACGTTCTCACTATCACCATGACGTTCAGTAAAGAATTTCGTGAAGAATGACTTTAATATTGACATGGTTTCCTTCCGGAGCCCGGAAAGGACATTTCTCGCTAGCGAGACTTTCAGTCGAAAATCCAGCAAGCAAAACGGACGACTTCGAGACCTCGGATCGAAAATTCGAGAATCACCAAATGACTCTGTTTGATGTGACGGATCCAGATATGCGATAATTTTTTTGTGAATAGTGTTTTGTAAATAGTGTTTGACAAGCAACTTTCCCGTGAATAGTTTTTTCGGACCAGAATCGGTACGAACTTTGAGGCAAAATGACCCGGGCTCGAGTAGTACGAGCACAAGGTCCAAAGAGAATGAGTAACTGGTGTCAGATACTCTCAGCTACGTCAGGAAACATACCGACGACCGGATTCAGATGACGCACTGACGCGTCATGGATTAGACAAATAATAATAAACAAAGACTAGATATTTTCTTAGAACTTTCTAAACTTTAGAGTTTAGTCCTTAAACTTTGAAACTTTACGGTTTAGTCCCCGAATAGTAAAAAGATATTTTTACCTAGACTTTTCACCCTTCAACTTTGGTCCCTAGGATGAATGAAAAGTTAAAATTTTCACCCCCAAAGCCATCCATACCCGCGGCCTTCCCTCCATAAAAAAGGGTCTATGTTGAACTTTTTCATTAAAACCTCATTAAGTGCAAGATTAGAAAGAAAACTAAGAGAGAGAAAGTGAAACAAGGAGAACTATTCATCATCTTCTTCCTTGGACAACCATGGCCGAACCTCCTCTCTTCCATGGCATCTCCTTCCACTCATTTCCTCCTCTTGATCCTTTGAGGTAAGTTGATCCCTCGTCCCGATCTACAATTCTACCCGATTTAAAATTTTGATATGTTGAGTTTGGGTTTTTGATAGTTGTTAGAATCTTGAACCTGTTAGATTCAAACAATTAAATGAATTATTATGTTTTGATAATCAACAATTTCTTTAAGGTTTAATATCATCAGAGATAGAATTTCTAACACCATGAACTTTCTCATATCCAGGAAAATCTATCTACTAGAAGCACTGAATGAATCTCAAAGCATTATCAAGAGAATCAGTCTTGCTAGAAGAAATCGTCCGGTCATCACTACAATTACCCTGAAGAAAAAGCTGTCAAGACATACAATGAAAGCATTCATGTGAAGACAGTCTGGTGACTCTCGGAAGATAAAACAGTGACTTCAAAATAGAAAACATTCTTTTGAAGACACTCAATCAGCTATGCACTTTCAAGTCAAAGTCTACTTCAAGAGAAGAGGATAAGCAGCTAGGTCTTCAAACCAATATCTGAGTGGTGGTCCTCTCGGACGAGGCTCCCAATCACGTACAATATTATAGTCTTGTAATCCACCTAAATCAATTGGTTCATCGTCTAATTCACTATCAGAATCTGCAATGGCCTGCACATTAGGAAACGTCTACCCAGAACTGTGGGGGCCAGACGTGACTTGATCGTCTGATGCCTCATCAGACGAGGCTGAATTACTGGTTTTAGTGGCTTGAAAACAATCTAAACCTTCCCCGCAGTGGAAGTTTCATCCTCCAAGGTAGTCTCTTCCTTTGAATCTGACTCCTTCAGCATGCACTGTTCATCAAATACAACGTCTCTACTATGAACTGCTTTCTTCAAAGCAGGATCCCAGAATCTGAACCCCTTCACACCCTTGGTGTATCCAAGAAAAACATATTTCTTGGAATTGGGATCCAATTTGGATCTCTCATCACTAGAAACGTGCACATAAGCTGGACAACCAAAAATCCTCAAATTATCTAGGTTAATTTGCTTACCTGTCCACACTTCTTCTGCAACTTTCCCATCGAATGAAGCTCTAGGAGACCTGTTGATTAGATAACATGCCATGCTCATTGCTTCTGCCCAAAAAACCTTTGACAGTCCTGCCTGCAACCGAAGGCACTGTAACACCCCAATTTTTTATATTGAGGGATCACATTATAATTACGCGGAAATAAGTTTCTTAAAACCTCTCAAAGGTCACTCAATTACCTTTCAAAATCAAAAGCGTCGCTCAAATAAATATTTAAATACCATCACCCATAAATAATTATAATCTAGCGGAATAATTAAAATAAATAGCGACAACATAACTTCTAAGTCAAAAAGAAAAATAAAAACAAAACAGGAAATAAAATCCCAAGTTCTCCACGCTTCAGCTCCATCAATCTCCCGAAATCACTCAATGCGCTGCTCATCTGTGGCGTTAAGTGCCCAAGAAAACACACAAACAAAACAAGAAAGGGTTAACTTCAAAAATAAGAATATTAATCACCATTATACGATAATTAAAAAGAAAACAGCACTAAATACAGCATACTGCAGAATACAGCAGCAATAAATACAGTAAACAGATTACTGTACGAAATCAGGATACAGCAGTAACATAAAACAGAAACAGGACGCAGCAGCATTAAAATACAGTAACAGAACAGATGCAGCAGAAATAAAATACAGCAGTGAAACAGAAACAGCAGGAACAGCAATACAGAACAGCAGAAACAGAACAACTACAGCAGTTTAAAATGCAGAAAAACAGAATGAAATACAGCAGTATAATATACAACAACAACAACAACCTCAAAGTTCAATACCATCATCTTGAATAACTATCAACTCCACTTATAATACCACAAGAAAATTAGAGCATGTTATCAATCAAGTCATGAAATGTTGGTTAGTTCTTACATAACTATATGCATAAATCTATGGCCAAGTTTTGCTCCATCGAGCAGGACAACCCCGTGGGACAAATATCCACCACGTTGCTCTAGTAAGCGAGATCGCGCGGGACAAATATCCGCCACATCTACCCTCCGGATGATCCCACGGGACAATTCCCCGTCACATCATACCAAAACACCTAGTGATGCATGTGATTATGACAATATGATCCTCCAAAATAAATGAACCAACAGTTCCTTGAAACATTGTCATGCAACAGCACATGCTTATATATGATCTCAAATCAATTCCAACGACATGTTATACAGTATCAACTTCAAATCCTCATCTCTTATTATCATTAGGTCTCAATTAGAACATATACAACAGCAAATAACAAAATTATCAGATCCGAGTTCAATCAAAATTTCAAAACAGGATTAAAACCCTCACAAACGACAACCGATTACTAAGAAAGAAGTTACCCTTACCTTCTCGGGTTTCGCATCCAATTCCAAGTTCAACCTATTATTTATAAGTAAAAGCCTAAATTAATATCTCATAAAAAAAATGGAAGAAAAATCCCTGAAACCAATTAATTCACAAAAACAGAAAAACAGCACTGGGCTGGCAGGGGCCCAACGCTTGTGCGCTGGGATGCCAACGCTCATGCGTTGGCTCCCTACCTGGGACTTGATTCCCAACGCCCAGGCGCCAGGAGCCCAACGATCATGCGTTGGCTCCTGTCCAGGACGACCAAAAACATCGTTCTTCACCGTTTAAACCCCGAAACATGATTTTAATTAAGGGATTTTATAAAAATTGATTCTAAATCATTTAACCATTATTTTATAGAGCTTCAACATGTCAACATCAATTTTATCTGAAATTACTTAATTGGCATCAAGGACCTAAAATTTTATAGAATAAAGAAACAAGAGTGTAGAGCGGAACCAACCTCAAGTGTGGCTCCGGAAACGAACGTGCAAGCCGGTGTTCGCCTTCTTTGTTCCAAGGCTCATCCATAACTTTGAGAATCCGTAGAGAGTCACGTGATCAAGATTGAATTTGGAAGGAGAGAATTGGTGTCCAGAAACAGAAACGGTAAGGACTAAGCTGAGTTTTTGATCGAATATTGGACTCATAATTTGCTTGGAAAGAAGCCTTACCGAAGGCAACTAAGAACCCTTTGAGATGGAAGGTTGGAGGGTGGTTTTGCTCCTTCCCAAGGTGAAAACAAAGCAGCAAAACGGAGGAAATACAGCAGAAAACGCAGGAAGACAGCACAAGAAAAACACAGAAACAGCAGCCCAAGAGGAACTAACGTGCAGCAGATTTTTCTTGGCAGCAGTAGCAGCAGAAAAGTAGGGTCATTAATTCCCAATTAACACATGTTTAAATTTCAAATTTCAAATTTCAGTTTCTGCTTCAAACAAGGGCTGCTCGAAATTTAAAATAAAACCAAAACTTCCTTCACCCAGTTTTGAACCCTTGTCTTGCAAATCAAATGCTTAAGCTTCAACCACTAAGCCACAACTCATCTTGTTGTAACTTAAACAATTATATTCTTTTACCTAGTACCAAACAATTCCATAAGGACTTTATTCATATCAAAACTCCAAGGACAATACCACTAAACATTATTCAAACAAGAGTCTAACAAGGGTTAAAAACTGAACTATGAATTAGTTGAAGGACTAAAATATAAATAATCCAAGCTCAGGGACCAAAAATATAAATACCAAAAATAGAGGGTCTTACAGGCACCTTGCAATCTCCGTGAGGGATCTATTCATCCTCTCCGCAACATCATTCTGCTGTGGTGTTTTCATCACCGAGTAATGCCTCTAGATCCCGTGTTCTTCACAAAACTGCTTGAATTTTTCATCCGTGTATTTTGTCCCATTATCTGATCGTAGATACTTGACCTTCCTCCCCATCTGGTTTTTCACCTCAGCTTTCCACAATCTAAACTGGTTGAAAGTCTCAGACTTGTGTTTCATGAAGTATACCCAAACCTTCCTGGAGAGGTCATCAATGAATGTAACAAAGAACCTGGAACCTCCAATGGAGGCCTCCCTAGTGGACCCCCAGACGTCTGAATGAACATAGTCGAGGATTCCCTTTGTTTCATGCTTCCCGGTCACGAAACGGACACAACACTATTTGCCCAACACGCAAAACTTGCAAAAATCCATCTTGCAGCTTCAAAAACCCTTCAAAAGATTCCTCTTATGAAGTTCCATCAACCCCTTCTCACTGCGGTGACCCAGAGGCATATGCCAAAGTCTCGTTGCATCATTGTCAGCTTCAACTGATGCAACGTCGCCTAGCACGGTGCTTCCCAACAAGCGATAGATATTCTTTGCAGTACGCTTTGCCCTCATCACTGTCAATGCACCCTTGCTTACATTCATGGTATCCTTCCCACCATCAGAATGGTAGGAGTAACCGTTCTCCTAAAGAGTACCCAAGGAAATTAGAATCTTCCTCACGTCCGGGACGTACCTCACCTTACTCAGTATACGCGAGCCACCGTGGTCCTTAGCAATTTTTACTTGCCCTATTCCAGTGATTTCACATGTCTGGTCATCACCTAGATAGAAAATCCAAACTTGCCCGCCTTAAACGAACTGAACCACTCTCGGTGCGGCGTCATATGGTAAGAGCACCCAGAATCAAGAATCCATAGGTCTGTGAACTTGTCAGACGAGACACAAAGCATATCCCCTTCCAGAATCCTATAGTATAGTATGTTTTAAAGATTTCTTTTGATAGGTTAGAGTTTTAGATTTTATAAACTGTACTGCTTGTGTGTTACAGGTCAGGGAGCACCGTACAAGGTGGATATAACCAAGGTTGTTAGACTCGTGAGTCTTAGCAAGTAAAACTAACCAAACTATTTGAATGCCAAATTGGCACATTCAATCACATTTTGTTTCTTTGAATGCCAAATTGCTATTTTCAATATGCTTTATGTGAATCTGTTATTTTCATAAAATAATAAATTATTTGCATATTTGGCTGCGGTTTAAACCGCTGCCATATTTTCCTACGATTTAGAAAAGGGTTAACGAAGTAATGTTAGCGTCGGTTAGAATCGCCGTTAAATGTTGGCAACGGTTTGTGTGGCGGTTTGTCCAACCGCTGGGAAAACTGTTGGCGATGGTGGGAATAACGGCGGTTTGTGAAGCGCCGACAGTACAACTTAGCGGCGGTATAACCGCTGGCACTTAAACTAATAACCGCCGCAAAAACCCCCAAGAGTACTCAAGCATAGCATCCATATCATCATATCATTACAACAAGTCCTTCCAGAGATTTTAAGCCTGATAATTGGAATCAGGTGCAGGTTTCAATTGAAGGTTGCGCAATCATGAATTTAGCATTGTTGTAGGTGCATAGGCAAGAGAAAAATGATCAACTTATATGCACATGGAATGATGGATTGACTTGTTGAAGCACATAAAAGTTTTCCTGCTTTTAAGAATATAGACACAACTTTGATTGTAACCTATAATAGGGTAAGAGGTTTGAAATTGAATTTTCCCCACCACCTGATATAGAAGGAATTTTCAATGCACTTGAGGAAGCAAAGTTGAGATTTCCCACACAGGACGTACATGCAATACTGATGGTTGTGCTAATATTTTGGGGATAAACCAAAACTAAATTGTTGTATAGAGTCTACACTAACAAACGGATCTAGAATAAGCCTCCCAAATGGTCCATGAAACCCTACAAGAAAATAGAAGGTGAAAGCTGGTCTCCTCATCCAGTCCACACAGCGAGCATTTAGCTTCCGTCGCGGAAAGAATAACATTTATTTTCCATGCAAATGCTGACACATTTGAAGGTACGGGGATTAAGCATACATAAATAAATGACACAGACCATTACGCATCACTTGTCACAGAATCCCTTGTCAAACATTAATTAATTATAAAGGAAAGAATAAGGTCAAAATCTCCATCAATTCCTGTAGCAGCTGCGCAAGCTCATATAATAGATATATTAATAACTCAATCATAAAAAATTAATTAATTAATGGTAATTCATATAATTTAAGCAATATGTTAATATATATATACATATATATAGGTATATGCATGAGTATGTCAAAACATGTTAAAATGAAATTAAGAGGTGCGATCAATTCACTGTTTAGCCATTTTAATATTTTGTCATAGTAACAAGATTGTAATATTTTATGATTGGAACTAGATTTTCCTCTTATTCTACATATCTGAGACTCTAGATAGGAAGTTTAGCACTTTCCATGATATTTCTAGTTTAAGCATCATCCTATTTTAGGCTCTGATGGCTTGTTAATACGCAGTCATGTGAAGTCCCAAAATAACTTCTTCCCGTCAAATCCAATTCTCCTCATCATCATCACAACACAAGTACACAACTCTTTGCTATTAACAAACATTTTCCATTCAACAAAGGTTAATTTTGATTGTTACAATCTGTAACTCCAGTGGTGACAGTAAAATTAGTTTGACAGCTAAATTGATCTGAATCTACTCTAATTATCACAATCCATGAATGCAACTGCAGTTTATATAAATCCCCTCATTGGATTCATTAATTTCCACAAGTGAAATCAAACATGGCTACTTCACATGTTTTTCTCATGCTTTCTCTCTGCTTAGCCTCGACCACAATTGCTCTTGGAGGGAGTTTCTACAATGATTTTAACAATCTCTTTGGAGATAGAAGGGTTGACATACGTAGAGGTGGCATGAGCATGTCCCTGGCATTAGACAAGTTTTCTGGCTCTGGCATTGCATCCAAAAATGAATACTTGTTTGGAAGATTTGACATGCAAATCAAGCTTGTGCCAGGAAACTCTGCAGGCACTGTCACTGCATTTTACGTATGCGCTTAATTTTTTCTCTACCTGACCTACAATTGTTCAATATGTGTTCGAAAATCTTTTTAAAATTAATTTTAAAGTCAGAATTAATTCTATGAAGAAGCTGCTAAGTTTTAGAATTGATTCTGAGAAAATGTGAAGATGATCCGGACATGCTATTTTTCTCTCTCAAATCCATGCATAATATTAACAAAGATTAACTAATTAACTACTATTTCATATATAAATGCAGCTAAGCTCTCCAGGAACAACCCACCATGATGAGATTGATATGGAGTTCTTAGGCAACTTGTCTGGTGAACCATATCTTCTATCAACCAATATATATGCCAATGGTAAAGGGGATCGCGAGTTGCAGTTCTATCTTTGGTTTGATCCAACAGCGGATTTCCACACCTATTCTATTGATTGGAATCCTCAACGCATAATGTAAGTAATAACAAGGAAAATACTAAATGTTACCGTAATAAAATCATGTATTATTCTATATATATGTAAGTTAATATCATGTTTTGGATGTGTGTGTAGATTTTTGGTGGATAACATGCCTATTAGAGTGATGCACAATAGGCAAGACATTGGTGTTCCTTTCCCTACAAAGCAACCAATGAGGGTGTTTACAACATTATGGAATGGAGACTCTTGGGCAACAAGATGGGGGCAGGTGAAGATTGATTGGTCACATGCTCCATTCGTAGCAGGTTTTAGAAACTTCAATGCCAATGCATGCATTGTGAGGAGAGGGGCATCATGTGCAGGTTTCAATGGTGGAAGAAACAGAGGTCTTAGTGTTGAAACAAAGAAGAAAATGAAAGAGATTCGTTCAAGATGGCTAGTTTATGACTATTGCCGAGATTTCAGACGTTATTCTCATGGTCTTCCCTATGAATGCCGCAAAAAGAATCATCATTAGGGTTGGAATCATGTTGCATCTTCAATATTCTTGTACCATAGCCATTAAACAAACCATGCGCACCTCTATATTCTTTAGAATTTTATTCATTCATTTACAAATTTAACTGTTATTTTGGCAAATGAATTTTAAACTTCTTGGCGTAATCCTTTTGAAGATGTCTCCTTTAACATTTTCATTTTTTTAATTCCATGTTAAAATGTTTTATTCATATGTTCTTTAAATTCAGAAATAGTTTTATTTTTTCAATGAATGTTAACATATGTCAGGGTGAAAAACACCAGAAAGATGTATATATTTTAACTTAGGGAAAAATACAACGAAAGATTAAACTCACAGTTATCTGGTGTGGGATACTTAATCAACACCCGAAAAAGAAACTTGGTATAACAAAAGATTTACTATTTTAACCTATGCAAAGATGCAAACTAAGGTTATTAAAATTGAATCGACCATATATATTGAACCAGTTAAATCAATTTAATGGTCCCAGTTGTGATTAACTTGAATTATTTTTTTTAATTTAAATTAATCACAACTTGAATTAATTAAATATGTATTTGTAAATAATTATGTTGGAAAGTTTACATCATGAACTAATTACATACATGCATGGGTAAGTTCATAAAATCTATATACGATTTTAATAGTATTTTTTAAGTTTTATAAAGAATTAAAATTATTTTGAATATTTTTCTTTTTAAACTTTATCTAATTCGTATCTAATTACACACTTTCTAACGCATCATGTCTAATGAATTAAAATTATATGTATGTGCCAAATGCTCAAATAGTGAATGTGATGTGATCTTACAAATTGGAAATGATGCCGATAGAATATAATTGAGGACAACTTATGTAGGTCAAGTTCTTTATATAAGTACTTGTCATTCTCTGATTAAATAATGACAACATATTCTTAATAAAAAATTATTTCATGTTTCAGAAAGGTATCCACTAGTAATTGCTTGATAATCATTTCATTTTTCTTAATTCAGCAGCTTGGTGTTTGAAGAGATCCCTCTACAAGCGTTTCAATTTAAAAGCACTTTCTTAATACAACACAATAATGATCACATTTAGTCATTAAACTTTATGGTGGTTTTTTACTGCCACAAATTGAGAAATTACTTTTTTTTTCTACTTTTAACTATGAAATCAGGTGTCTAAATGCGATCTACTTATTGTGTAGCGGTTCACTTATATGTATTATAAACAGCAAAAGAGGTTCCTTGGTTTTCCTAAGCTATAATACCTTTTTTGTGGTAGTTGAATCTGCAAATCATAGCAAAATGGAAGACTCTATCAATGGAAAATTACAAGACAACCAGAAGGTAGAGATATCTTTAATTGAAGATAAGGAGATGGTTGTTGATGTTGCTGCTGATGCTGATGCTGATTCTGATGCTACATCCAAGGAAACTCAGGGTGTTGATATTGCAATCACAGATAAGCAAACAGAACAAAGTGAGGAGAATAAGACAGAAGATGTTTCTGAATCAGTTGCTGAAACTTTTGAGGCTATTATTGAGTCATCGCCTAATGACTTCAGTGATGCAATAAAATCTGCTCAAGTTGACAACATACTGGCCTCAGATACTGTAGAATTGGAATTGAAGTCAGAGAAGGAGAAAGATTTGCAATCCTTTGAAGTGAAGGAAACTGAATTGCCTCCTTCAGAGGACAATAATGAGCTCTCTGCAGTTTCAGGAAATGAGGGCTTGAAAGAAGCTGAAGTGGTTGAAACAATTAAGGACTTGATGATTGCTGAAGAGGAGAAGAATGTTTTGTCTTCAGTTGTAACAGATGAGGGGTCAAATAAGATCTATGGCAGTTCTTCTTCTCTGCCTCTAAATGATGTGGCTTCAAAGGAAACTCTTGAGACAAGTGTTCCAAAACCAGATGAGAGTGATAAGGCTCCTCCAACTTTCACAGGAGAAGTAGCAAAGGGAATTCAGGAAACATCGGTGGCACCTACAGATGAGAAAGTTGGTGAACAATCAAATTTCCAAGAGTCATCATCCTATGAAAGTGCTAGGGAGACTTTTCAACCATCACCAAATGTTCCTCATGCTGAAGCTGAAAGCACTAGTCCTGTTGAGCAAGATAAGACTGAAGAACCTAGAACCACTGAGAATCCGGTCAGTAATTCACAAACTTTATGATAATTTCATGTAGGCATTTCAGTTTGTGTCTAGTATCAACAAGAAGTTGATCTACTAAACAAGCTCGAAACCAACAAAATCCAAACTAAACAAATAGATTTCACAGGTCATCACCTAGATAGACAAATCCAAACTTATCCGCCTTAAACGAATTGAACCACTCTCGGTGCGGCGTCATATGGTAAGAGCACCCAGAATCAAGAGTTCATACGTTTGTGCACTTGTCAGATGAGACATATGAAGTTGATCTACTAAACAAGCTCGAAACCAACAAGACGTGATTGACTGATTCTGGATTCTGGATTTTGGATTGTTGCAGATGTAGATGGTATAGTTCAACTGGCTATGTTGCTTATTTATGATATAAATTAAAGTTTGTTCATAATATTATTGATTGATTGTGTAGCTCAACTGGAAAAAGGGTTGTTTTGCCACTTTCAAGTCTCGTGTTCGAATCTCACCCACCCATTTTGAACTAATTTAATGACGTCAAAAAGTGCATTTTGAGATTGAAGAGAAAGTGCGGTGCGTATATATTAAGAAAATTGCTTGCAACACTCATATTTCAACATTCTCTTGTTGATTAGTTGAAACTCATGTGGGGTCCACTAAAAAGATGGGTTTTACTTCCAATTTAATGGGACCCAACATAAGTTTCAACCAATCAACAAGAGAGTATTAAAAAGAAAGTGTGAAATTGAGTGTTGCTAGCATTCACATATATCAAAACCCTAAGAAAAGATAGTCTATTCGCAAATTATTGAAGAGTGCCATTTTTACAAACAAACATTTATTCTCTAAGTTTTTTCCATAAACAACAACTACACGAACAAAACATGACTAAAAGTCCAACTACTTATGTAGGTTCATTTTCTGTACCAGACTCAATCACAAATGAAACACTATTTCCTTCATCCAACTTTGTCTGAGTATTGATATCTAGTTTCTCCTTCTCCTTGTGTGCCTTTGCTATGTCATAAGATGCATGTAATCCTACAAGTAGGTAATATACTACCAAAAATGCAGTCCACAGTCCAAATCTTATGAATGAAGCTTTACCCAATGTTCCAAAAAGGAAAATATTTATCCCAATTGATGCTGATGGCAAGAATGGCACCAGTGGGACACCCCAAACCTTAGGCTGCTTTGCAAGTGGAACCAGAAGCCAAATCCCTACTGTTCCCACAAACCAAATAAGTACTAATATAGTAAAACCAATCCAATTTTTTGTGGTTTTGGACCAGTAAATTGAAGATCCAATTGAAGAGCCTATGATGAGGACCATGCAGCCAATGAATTTGAAAATGTTAATCCTTGTAGTCACTCCTCTGACACAATAGCGGCGAACCAAGAGAGCCAAGGCCACAAGGGTAAACAAGAATAGAGTACAAACTGAAATAATGTTGGCAAGAATATCAAGGCTTGTAAAAAGTGCAACAATAGCACTGACACAAAACATCACAACTGTGGCATTGATGGGTGTCCCAGTTCTTTGATTCACTCTTGCTAGCCATGAGGGTAACAAGTGGGTTCTTGCAATGTGTGTGAGGTACCTTGCTTGACCCACTACTGCAACAAGGAGAACGCTAGTCATTCCTTTTAATGCTCCAAATGCAACAATGTACTTAGCCCAACTCATCCCAACAGCTTCAAATGCTACTGAGAAAGCAGCATTCTTATCAACCTGAGAGTATTTCTGCATCAAACAAAGTGTCACTGCTAACATGCAGTATAAAAATGTGGTCATTGCCATCGAGCCTATAAGACCAATAGGTATGTCTCTTCCAGGGTTCTTTGTTTCCTCCGCCATCGTCGCAACCGCGTCAAACCCAACATAAGCAAAGAACAGAACCGCAGCGGATTGGAAGACCCCTTTGGCACCAAAAGGGGCAAAGTCAGAGTAGTTGTCTACTTTGGCTTTGGTTAACCCAGCAACTATGATGAATAGGAGGACAAGAACATGAACTATGGAGGCAATGTAGTTGAAACGTGAGGAACCCTTTATGCTCAAAACAGCAAAGACACAAATTATAGCAAGAACAAGAACAGCAATGGGGTCAAGTTTGTTGTACTTGTGTGCGAGGCCATGGGCATGGATTAGAAACTTATCTGATTCTTGATTGCAGAGAGTTGCAAAGTAGGATGTCCATGAGCGTGAAACTGCAGCACAAGCAATTACATACTCGAGAAGAATGTTTCCCGAAGCTATGAAGGCGAAAAATTCACCAAGCTCGACTCTTATGTAAGCAAAGGAACCACCTAGGACCATGAAATCGTCGTCATTCAAGGTTTGCATTAGGTTTTCAAAAACCATATATAAAGAATATTCAATTCACTCTAGCTAATTACTAATCTTGGACGTACTGGTTTGTAATCTTCAAATTAAATTCTACAGCTAGGATAAAATTATTTAAGACATCAATAACCAAAAATGTGTCAAGAGATTATAATGTAAAACGTGTAAACAAATGTAACTGCAAAGTTAGAATGTGAACGTTTTAACTAGTAAAAAAAAGCGATAGATAGACTTGAGTTGTAGCAATTAAAAATGTAGGGTTATTAAATTTATCAAAAACTCTTTTTTTTTTTTTTTGTCTTGATCAAGGTATCGGATTTGAACCTCCAACCACTTACTTAAGGGACGAAGTGCTGAACCACTACACCAACCCGCTTGGTTTATTAAAAACTCTTTGAGACTAAAAGTTTAATTAAGTCAATAACTTTTTAATATCAAATTTGAAAATATCCTTAAAATTTGAAGAGCCAAGATATTAAATACCTCTTCTGGTCCTATCTATAAGCAGCGGATGTATATGGTAGGTGATGGGGGCAAGTGCCCCCACAATGTTTTTAATTTTACACAACAATATACTACATATGCACTGTATTTTTATAATTTTGAGTAGATAACTGCCCCCACAAAATAATAACTACCCCTATGGTTTTGTATTTTGGAAAAAGATGAGTTCACATTCATTCCACTCACATGACAGAGATGAGAGTAGATGAAATAGTAATTAAAATCTAGTAATTAGAAAGTTTAATCTTAATAGTCATGAAAGATAAATATGAAATGAAAAAGGCTTCTAAAATTTTATAAAAGATCTTACTCATAAAAAAATTCAAATGGGTCACATGAAAAGGAGTGTATATCTTTAGTTTGGCAGTTGGAATTTTTATTTTTTTTGAAACTGTCATTTGGAAAGTTAAAAAGCATTATTTGAGCAAAAACATTTTCCCGCTTTTAACTTTTACTTGACCATTGTTTGTAGCTTTTAAAACTAAAAAGAAACTCTAACATTTGTCTTGTCTGCATTAAACTTAATTGGAGAATATTGAAGAGAAAACATACCAGCCACAGGAATTTCCACAGCAAATTCAGTGTAGCAAAAAACAGCAAGCATGGCAGAGAAGCCTGAGATAACATAGGATATGACTACAGCAGGTCCCACAGTTTCCTTGACCTGAAGTCCTGTGATGACAAAAATGCCAGAACCAATGACACTGCCCAAACCAAACCACATCAAATCCCACCACGTCAGTGTTTTCTTCATCTCGTGTTGACTTCGTTTCTTCACTTCTACCAACTCCACTTCATCCATGGATCGGGCCATAACCCGATCCACAAGCCTAAATGGGGTGTGCAACAGTGCTCTGCCATAGCTGGACCAGCTCTCAAATGACTTCAGCTTTATTGGTTCTGCTACTGAATTTGAACTGCCACTTGCTTCCATTCTACAAACATGGTTCAAAATCATGCATAAATTTGTACACCACTACTAAATGGCAGGAATTTATGTTAGAAAAGAAGAAAATTAAAAAAAAATCAAGAATTTAAATTCTATAGTCGTAAGAGACACCTTAGAAGGTAAAGTAAGTTATCACATTCATTATTAGTGATTATATATTTTAAAAAGTTAATAAAATAATTCAATCAATAGTTGTGATGACTTATTTTACTCCCTCAAAAGAGACTAGTTATTGATAGTTTTGTTTCAAGTTTAAATTACAAGTAGAGTTTAAAGTCGAGGTACTCGTTCTCCATCGCTCATATTTTTATTGGTTGGACTCCTGTTCAATACATGCACCCATTATTCATGGGTTGGATAAATGACTCCATAATAAATTGGGGTTATTTAACCCCATGTTTACCTGAACCAGTAAAATTGTGCCAAAATTAAAATTAAAATAAAATTTGAAAATAACTAACTTCAATGTGTTTGTTTCACATCTTGTATTATGTGAATGTGATTATAATTCTAGCATTAACTAGAAATAACAAAAGGTAAATAGAAAACCATGATCAAAATTACAATTTCTAACTCAATGGGAAAAAAACTAAAATCATCTATATCCTCATCATAAAATATTAGAAACACAACTATTTAGCTAATTAAAATCTAACTTATTAAGGTAACGTGTAATTTTATTTAACAAGAAAATATTGCCATTTGAAAACAATTAAATTATACACTTACAAGTTTTGAGTTATCACTCTCGAAGATCTGCCAAAAATAATGCTTTAACACCAATATATTGTAGATGGGAACAATTTTCGAAGATGATTACATATGATATTCATAATCCACAGCGTGAACGGATTAAAGCACCAAAAGACAAAAGGAAATTAAAAAAGCTTAATTGATCATTTTGTCAACAACTGATCAACATAAAGTTAAATATAATAATAACTTGCCTTATGAAAGGAGCATGGAGAAAGATTAAAAAAAGTAAGATACCTATACATGAGATTTGAGCAACACGTCTCTTTGTTTATAGTTACTAAATAAGTAGCGGGTCATTTTCTCATTGAGTCCAGACTTCTTAGTAGAACTAGAAACCAGATTTTGGATCCTCTCATTTGTTAATCTCACATGACCATGTCATGTGAAGGATTTGGACCCTTAATTACATTTTTAATGAAATCTGATGGTCAGTATTATTTCTTGCACAATTTTAATATTCTCAATTTATATATCCATTAAGGGTCCAAATTTCAATAAAAGAGAATTAAAGATTTAGATCTTCATATGACATGGTCATGTGAGATTAACACATAAGAGGATCCAAATCCTAGAAACCATTACTAGATCCGATAGTTGAAACCATTTTTATCTCCCAATGATTTAGCAAATCAATATAGTGCCCTGCTTATTGCTTTAAGTGCTAAAATGAAATCGGTATTGAGAATTAGAGTACGTTTTTTCAGCTTTTTTCCTTAACAAAACACTTTTTAATTAAAAAATAATTTTTCCCAACTTTAAAGATGTTTGTGAAGTTTTTTTAAGAAAAAAAAAATTATTATTTAAAAACTGAAATCAATGAAAAATCGTTATTTTAAAAAGTAACTTTGACTTGCTTATAAAAAAAAATATTATGATAGATGACAGAGAAGTTAAAAAAACACAATTTTAATTAGTGTAACAAAAAGTAGCTTATGCTTTTCTTTTTCTTTAGGTACAAAGCTCATGCTTTTCTAAATAATCTCTTAAAAATAATCCCTTTATTTAACAGTTAAAAATCATTTTTTTAATCTCCAACGAACTCACTCTTAAAATAGCAGAGAGAAAGAAAATATCGTATTAGAGGTATATAAGAATAGAAAATAAAAATAACTAAAATTAAAATTAGATGAGAAGAAATGAAGAATAAATATATTAAGGAATTTTTAATTTTTATTATATATTTATAATAAAAATTTCAAGATTTGAATTTATTTTTCATCAAATTTAAATTATTAAGTTAATTCAAATACAAAACATCATGCCCCCTACCGCTTCGTGCGCTGACCGTGGGGCGAAGGATTAGTCTCACGGCAATCGGCTGTGAGGATACCTTGGTCAAAACCAAAAAAAAATACAAAACATTATATGAAAATGTAAAGAAAAATTTTGGCGGAAAATTAGTATCAAAATTTGTTACTTTAATTTCTATAGTAGTGTACAATATAAATAATTTAAATTCAAAAACATGTTAGTGACCAATACGGATGCGTCCCAATTTAATGACTTAGAAAATGATGGGTCACAATATTAGTATTCATATTTTGTGACGGGTTCAATGATGGACATATATAGTGACAGAAAACTCGATCACAAAGTTCATAACTAAATGAGTAGCTAAAATATTTGTAAGGAAACTAATAATAAATATTTTAGTGTGGGAAAATTGTTACTAAATTTGATGTTAAGCATTAAAAAATTTATTATATTCTCACGAGAATTCATGGCTAAATTTGTAAGTGTTAGCTATGAATTTATATTTGTCACAAATTTCCTTCGTAAAATTATGTTTTCTTAATAGCGGCACTTGATAAAAATTAATGGGGGTAGAGTATAATATTTGAGTAAGCACCAGAAAAAGATAAGGATGGCTCGAGAGAAACTTTCTCACTCTACTAGGGTTCATACCCATTCCAGCAACGACACAACAGGGCAAGATGAAGATGATGTAGATGAGGCGAAGCGATGGCGATGGATCGAGGCAGGGGAAGAGAGGCGGTGAAGGATCGAGCCAGGGGAAGAAGAAAAATGGCCACCGAAAAGCTGAAACGAGAAGCTACGACTACACTAGGAGTAAAGTGAATGGCGTCGATGATACGACTCACAGGGAAGAGGATGACAGCCCTGTCTGGTCAATCTTCACCCTCTCCGTAGATGGTATCTCCGATTGTATCGATTATATCAGCAGATTCGTGGTCTCTTCGCTCAATTTGGGAGGGTGCTCAATGTCTTCGTCCAAAAGCAGAGGAATGTGGGGAGGTTGTATCGGTTCAGTTTTGTTAGGTTTGCTTCAATGAATATTGCTTCTCATGCGATTTCTCTTCTTAATGGGTTTCAATTGGGGGAAACGTCCCTGTTTGTGGCGTTGGCGAGATTCCAACAACACGATTTTACGGTTGAGGAGAAAGGGCGAACAAAGTTCAAAGGCCGTCAGAGCTTGAAGGAGATTTTACTGGGATTAGTGAAGTCGAGAATCAGCGTCCGAGACTCCCATCCGAGGATGAATAGTCAATAATAGCTTAATTTTCTAGAGAGGTCTCTATGCCCCTATTTTTTCCTCCGACGATACTTTCCCTAGAGATTTCTCGTGCTGGTTGTAGGTTCTTTGCTACCTCAGAGCTTGTTTCTGATGTTTGTATTGTTGTTGTTCCCTGTTCTGCTTCCCTGGGGGTTTCTCGTGATTATGGGTCTATGGAGAGGCTCGCTACCCTCCCTTTTGAGGTTTCTCTGCTCTGAGATCAAGTGAAAACCCCAAAGCCTAGGGGAATGCCCAAGGAGATCGTGGTAGGAGGTAGAAAGAATAAGGGACCGGTTGACAGCTGTAAGGGGTTTGCAACAATGGAGGGTATTGATGTGGAGCAAACAGGGCGAGAGTTGATTGGTGCTATCGGAGGAGCTTTTGGAACCTTTTGGTGTTATGAACAGGGCTCAGAGTGCTTTGTCGATGGGGAAGCACATAAACATGGTGTATGAATGTTCATATACTAGAGCCCTTTTTCAAATTGTCTCTCAGATCAATGCGCGCAGGTTTTCTTAGGGTTGGAGTGGGTGAGGTTTGGGTGATTTTCGAACTTTTGAGGTCTTTGAGGGCTGGTGGCTTTTGCTTTTTAGGGTTTTTGGTTGTTGGTTGTTAGGGTCGCTTGGTCCTTTCTGATGTTTACTTAGTTTTGGGGCTACTCTCTTTTGGTTAGGTTGGTTTTCTATTTGTTGGTTTGTTTATTCCTTTGGGGGAGGGTTGTTGTAACGCCCCAATTTTAGATTGAGGGATCACATTGTAATTATGCGGAAATAAGTTTCGGTAAACCTCTCAAAAAGGTCCCTCATTTTTTTTAAAACAAATTCGTCCCTCAAATAAATATTTAACAATTATAATCTCATAATTATCATAATCTAACAGAAAATTAAAATAAAACATTAACAATATAAGTTTCTACTAAGTCTGTAACAAAATAAATATAATAAAGCTTCAATGCATCTTCAAAACTCCATCTTCATCTTCATCATCCGCACTGCATCTTCGATATACACCTCACACTGTTCCTCTGTGGCGTTAAGCGCCCAAACAACATACATGCAAGCAGCAAATGGTTAACTTTGAAAACAAAATAATAATATCAATCCACAAGTGTTAAATAATAAATAAATAATAAATAAATAAATAAATAAATAAAAATAATAATAAAAAGAAACAACAAACAGAAACATCCACATTTTATTAAGCAACAATGTGATATAAGGTTTTCATTTAACATGTATATTTTTATTTTATGCAAGTCATTCCTAAGATATCTACATGCATAACTATGGACAAATTTTTCCATAACAAGGGCAGGATAATCACGTGGGACAAGCACCCACCACATTACCCTCGGTCTGATCCCACGGGACGGGACAAGTACCCGTCACATCAGAGCCTAAGCAAACCTAAGTAGTGCATATGTTATGACTCAAATAATTTCTAACATGAACCACGGTTCACACAATAACACAAAATAGTCATAATATCATATGCCAATTATTTTCAATTTTCCTTAACATATACATACTTGATATCAATATTAACTTCAAAATCCTCATTACATAGTTAACAACATGTTACAGCATCATAACAAGTACAGCAAATAATCAATCATTGTCCAAAGCATCACAAATAATTTTAAAGACAAAATCATGAACATCACAATAGCAATCAACCTATAGAAAGAAGTTACCCTCACTGTAACGACCGTGCCTAAAAATTTAAGACATACAAACAGAGTCGCCACCAATATTTATTTGTTTTGGGAAAACATTGGAAAAACCCATTTTTAAGCAATTTCAAGCCTGCAAACCAAAGTTAGGTTCGGGAGTCTATTTATGCATAGGGAAGGGTGGAGAATGAACCCCACAGCACCCCTAATGCATCCGTCCTGAGACGGTAACTTTTAATTGTTTTGTGCATGTTTTAATTATTTAGGAAATATTGAATTACCCCATTAGAAGAAATAAAAAGGAATTAAAGGTTTTATTGTTAAAAAAGAAGAGTTTAGAAAACAATTTTCATTTTTATTTTTAAGCGCCTGTCGAGACTTAACCCGTCCTACGTACCCTCCAAGGAGGCATCAAGGCTTACGTAGTTCTTTATATTTTAATTTGTTCAATTACGAAAACTCATCTTCAAATTCAGCCCTTAAAAAGGATTTTTTTATTGAGGTGCCTGGCGAGTTCGATTCCCGGTCCTACGTATCTCTAAAGCGAGAAATCAAGGCTACGTAGTTCTTAATAAAAGTTTTAAGCTTAATCCACTTATGCACAGGGTTCAGAGACTTAAACAATGTTAAGACTCAAAAACCCCTACGCGCAAACAACACTTGAGAGAGACGCCCTAAAGACGTTCTTAACAACGTTATCGCGCGTCGTGTGAGATTTATTGAAAATATTTATCGTCATGGTCTTAAAAAAGCTTCTGAAAAACGTTTAATTAATTTTTGCAATATAGAAATATTAATATAAAGTTTTCTTTTATATGTTTTACTTCATTTTTAAAAAAATGTAAAATCCATCCACTCATGCACGGGGTTCAGGGACTTAAACAATGTTAAGACTCAAAAACCCTTACACGTAAGCAACACTTGAGAGAGACGCCCTATAGACGTTCTTAACAACGTTACCGCGCGTCGCGTGAGATGTATTTAATTAATGTTCGCTATAAAAAAAGGAGATTAGTATAAAGTCTTCATTTGTATATCTTATTTTTGTTCTTAGAAAAATATGAAATTCATCCACTTATGCACGGGGTTCAGGGACATAAACAACGTTAGGACTCAAAAACCCTTACGCGCAAACAACACTTGAGAGAGACGCCCTATAGACGTTCTTAACAACGTTGTCGCGCGTCGCGTGAGACGAATTCCCGAAAATATAAGCCTAATAATACAGATATTTGACACCATCATCACCGGTTAAACAGACAAGTTTCTTTTTCACTCTCACAAATTTCCAATCGCAGCAGTAAACAAAAAGTAACCGGATTCCATTTGTATCAAAGAACTCATTTTTATCAAGCTAGATATTAATGCAGCGCTTAGAACCCATCAAAGAACCATTTTTTACTAACGATGTCACCAACGAGAACTTATTCATGATAATAATAAAAAAGTGCTGAGCCCACCAAATCAACAAGGCAATAAAAGAAGCAGGAGCTGGTTCTGCTTGAACCAATACACAGAAGCAAAAAGATCAAGCAACCAGTCCACATCATGAGCATCGGAAAATCAAAGGAAGCATAAGATAATCACAGTAATGAAAGCACCCGAACCCAAACATCCACAAAATAATCATACTAAAAAGAATAAAATGTCTTTTTTATAGCGTAGAAAAAAAGAAAATCCGCATCAAGCCAGATCATGGAAACAACAGAAGATTCAAAACGTTAGAGGAGGAGAAAGGCAGATAAATGGAAAAAAAAAAAAAAGTACTCTAACAATCTTGAATAACTGGATATTAAAAAAAGAAACTTTATCATCAGTAGCAAGCTGGGAATTTGACCACCATATCACCATAGAAAGAAAGCTTTAACACTATTCTGATTATCAAGACAGAAATCTCAGCATCCTCATGTTTAAAAAAAGAAACTTTAACACCATTGCTTAATCAAAACAGAACATGTTAAGAGAAGAAAAAAAAAAAAAATATTCTGGTTGCAGGTTAAGTTTACCAAGGAAGAAACTTTACATCACAGAATTGATTAAAAGGAAGAAAGCTTTAACATTTCAGATAAACCAGCTTCAAGAAAGGAAACTTGAGCATTCATCAAAGGACAAACAAACACACATTCGCAGAATCAACAAGCATTCACAGGACCAGCAACCATTCACAAAGCTAGAAAATTCGACATGGTTCAAGTTCAAGATTACAGTACCAAAATTACGATTCCAGCAAAACAAACATAGATAGCATAATAGAAACGAAAATAACCAACCCAGGAAGAGGAAAAAACACAGGGGAAGCTCTCAACAGCAACGGTTCAGGATTTGGAGGAAACGGCGACGGCAGAGTGCGAAACGGTGTGGCACGGCGGCGGACAGCTTCGAACCAGAGAAGAAAGGAGGCGACAGTGAAAGCCCAGAACAGGGGGAGGGAGCGCGCGGTGATGGCACGGCGCCGGACTCTGGAACGGACCAGTGGTGGTGGCGTTCTGAACGGCGGCAAGCAGAATCAGGAGCGCGGCGGCTGTGAGGAAAAAGACGAAGCGAGGAGGAGCGGTGGCTTGGGAAGGAAGAGGAAGGAGGGGTCGAATCGGTGGTGAGAAGCAAGAGTAGGGCGGCGCTGGTTCGAGGGTCAGGGACGAAGAGGAGGTGGCGGCGCTGGATATGTAGTGGAGGATTAGGGTTTTGAGTTGAGAGGTTAATTGAGAAAAGAGGAAGAAAGTGGTCTCAGAGAGAGAGCTGCTAGGGTAGAGGGGGTGAATAGTGTGATTCTGTCCCTCCCGGAACCCGAGGTGGTAGTGCTTAAATAGAGCTAGGGTTCCGCGAATTTTCACTTAAGTCCCTGAAGTTTTCTTCTTTTTACACTTTAGCCCGCGATTCAATTAGGGTTTTCAAACTGAGTCCCTCTGCCTCTCCTCTCTTCACTGGGCCAACCGGCCTATTTTCTCTGTCTCTTTTATTTCTTTTTCTATTCTTTGTTGAGCCCTTTTCTTTTATTTTTGTCTCCCTTCAAAATTAACTAACACGAAAAATTAAAATTAAACTAAAATCTAAACTTATTGGATTAAGCATTTTTGTATTTTGTATTTTTTTTGTACTTTCCTAGATTTTTACCATTTTTAGGGATTTTCACCATTTTTATGCCTTTTTCATGATTATTACTTTTTTTGGATTTTTTAGCTAAAATACTACTAAATTAACAAAATCTAGGGTAAAATTTGGGTGTTTACACTCACCTCCTAGTGTATTGCATCCACTTCAAGTCCAACTTCCTAATATACAACATAATACCCTTAATTAGGCCTAGGAAGGAAGGTAGAAACCCCAGAATTAATTTTAGAAGCAAAGAACAAAAACTTTTTTCTGGCTGGCAGGGGCCCAACGCTCGTGCGTTGGGATGCCAACGCTCAGGCGTTGGCTCCCTGGCCTGGTAGACGTTCCAGATAGACTGTGAAATTTATACCAACGCTTTGGAGTTGGGAGGCTAAGGCTCTGGCGTTAGCTTTCGGAGCAGCAGACGTTCTGGGACGCCAACGCTCGAGCGTTGGTAGTCTAACGCTCCGGCGTTCGCTCTCTGTTAGCACAACCAATTTCAAGTTTTTCTCCACAAAAAAAAAAATTTCCTTAGGGTTTTCATGAGAATCACGTTGTTAGTCATTTAATTAACATATTCCAGAGTTGATATATCCAAAAAAAATCAATTTCTCCTCACACTAATTTCAATGATTAAGGACCTAAAAGGTATAGGATAAGGAATAGAGGTGTAGAGTGGAAATAACCTCAAATTTGGCTCCGGAAGCGAAGGTTCAAGCCGGTGTTCGTCCTCTACGTTCCAATGCTCGTCCTCGTCTCGAAGATGAAGTGAATTTCGTGGTCAAGCTTGAATTTAAGAAAGGGAATTGATGTCCAAAACCGAGACAATACTAGGTTAGAGTTGAGTTTGATCATGGAAGAACTCAGGAATTGAAAAGGGTGATCACTTACCAATTGATTGTCACCGAGTGACCTTGAAGAAGATTGAATTACAGCCTTGCACGCTAATGGAGGGGGTGTTGATCGAACAAGGCAAGAAAGGAACGGAGTTGCTTGTTTTTGGTTTCCACAGGAGAGGAACGAACATAACAATACTTTGAATTTGGCTCTTGATTTTTTCTCTTTTTCTCTTTGAACGTGGTAAGCAGAAAGTGGAATGAAGGATCATTTTTTCTCTCCACTCTTATGCTGATCGTGTTGCACTAGTGAGTGGGGAGTTGTTCAGCTTTTTCTCCACATTTTCAACACCACCTTCCCCTCTAAATTTTGTTTTCTTTTTAATTTCTTTCATTTAAATTTTGAATTTGAATTGGGCAGAAATAGAAGGGGATAAAGTCAAGGAATATGCTTCCTAGTAGCATGATGCACGCCCAATAGAGAGAAGAAAAAGGGCTGATTTCTTCTTTCCCTCAAATCAGAATTTATCCGGTACTGTTCGGTGTCAAGGTTCGTTCGGTTATTCATTTAATTATCCCTTTATTAAATCAGAAATTAATTAAGCATAAAGGAATATTCACTCTTCATTCTCATCCCAAAATTTTGAAATTAATGAGAAAATAAGAAGAAATAGAATCAACTCTAACAAGATTCGAACCCTCGCCTCGTAAGCGAAATACTCAAGTCTCAACCACTAAACCAAAGCACATCTTGTTGTAACTCAAGCAATTAAACTTTTTTCAACCAAGGACCAAATTACAATATCAATCATTCAAGTACCAAATCATGAATATCATAAGCCTCAAGGGCTAAAACACAATTACAAATAGTTCAAGGGCCAAAATGCAATTTACCAAAATAGAGGGTCTTACAATCCTACCCCCCTAAAACAAGTTTCGTCCTCGAAACTAAGAACCAAGGAATAGATCAGGGTATTGCCCCCTCATCTTTTCCTCCAATTCCCACGTGGCATATCTCGTGGTCTGGTTCGAAATGACTTTCACCAAAGGAATCTCTTTGTTCTTCAACTGTTTCACCCTCCGATCAGCAATCGTATTCGGCGGAACTTCAAACGTCAAGTTCTCTCTCAACTGAATATCATCCTGGGTTAGGACATGCGACGGATCCGGAATGTAATTCCGCAACTGGGACACATGCAAAACATCGTGAATTCTGGACAAGAAAGGTGCCAAAGCAATACGATAAGCCACTGGTCCAACCTTCTCGATGATCTGATATGGCCTAATAAACTTCGGTGTCAGCTTCTTTGATTTGATCACCCTCCCGACTCCAGTAGTTGGTGTCACACGAAGGAAAACATGTTCCCCTGGTTCAAACTCCAACTCCCTTTGCCGGTTGTCGGCATAGCTCTTCTACCGACTCTGAGATGTCTTCATTTTCTCCCTTATCTATCTCACCTTATTTGTCGTCTGTTGAACCAACTCTGGCCCAACTAGAAAATGTTCCCCATCTTGGAACCAACACAACAGTGTCCTGCACCTCCTCCCATACACAACCTCGTACGGAGCCATCGCAATGCTGGCATGAAAACTATTATTATAGGTAAACTCAATCAGTGGCAGCAACTCATCCCAGCTTCCCTGGTTATCGAGCACACAAGCCTGAAGAAGATCCTCCAGTGTCTGAATCGTTCTCTCTGTCTGCCCATCGGTCTGCGGGTGATAAGCAGAACTCAAACTCAACCTCAAGCCAAGAGCTCCTTGCAGGGTTTTCCAGAAGTGTGAAGTGAACTTCGGATCCCTGTCGGAAACTATGGTCGAAGGAACCCCGTGAAGACGCACAATCTCCGCAATATAGACTTCTGCAAGTTGTTCAACCTTATAAGTGGTCTTCACTGTTATAAAGTGTGCAGACTTCATCAACCTGTCAACAATCACCCATATGGAATCGAACCTCTTCCGAGTAAGTGGTAAAGCAACCACAAAATCCATGGAGATGTTGTCCCACTTCCACTCAAGTACCTCAAGAGATTGCATCAGTCCTGCTAGCTTCTGATGCTCCACCTTCTCCTTCTGGAAAGTCAGGCACGCGACAACATATTCGGTAACACTTTTCTTCATACCTGACCACCAAAAGTTCAACTTCAAATCCTGATACATCTTCGTTGCGCCTGGATGAAGACTCAACCTACTCTTGTGACCTTCGTCAAGGGTCATTCTCCTCAACTCGGCATCACTCGGAACGCACACACATCCCTTGCAACGCAAGATACCGTCAGATCCTACCGCAAAATCTTGTGCCTTACCAGCATTAACTGTAAGACCCTCAATTTTGTGTGATAGTATTTTGGCCCCTGTAACTCTTATGATTATAGTTTGAATCTTTCGAAGTATATTGATTACACTTTGTCTTGAATTATTTTAGTAATTCGAGTTAGTATTTGGTTGATATATTAAGTTTTATTTATGAGAAATATGTGTTTGAGTATGGAATTAAGTATTGTTTAGGCTTTGGCTGAAATGGCGACGTTTTGAAAGGGAAGTTGAGATCGTCCTGTAAAACTGGTTGAGATCGTCCTGTAAAACTGGCAGACTATGTTGGCAGACTATGTTGGCGGACTGTTCTGGCAGACTGTTTCTCACTAGGTAGACTGTTTCTCTGTTGGCAGACCATGACTTCGTTTTGTCTGGTCTGGTCAACCGCTATTGTTGACTTAAGAAATGAGTGTCAAATGCCTTGGGAATGATAAACTTCCGTTTTTATTGACTCTTAAGAGATAAAATGTCAGAATCATTAATGAGCATTAATGACTTGCCGTTTTCTTTGACTTAGAATATTTTAATCTTTTCTAAGTCGGTTTCCTCACTCTATAAATACCAAGCTTTGTCAGTACGTTAATCTTTCATTTTTCCCACACCTTTCTTCTCTTCAAAGTAAGCTGAATCCTTGACATTTTTCTGAAGCGTTCTTGTTGGTAAGTTGTTCAGACGCTTACTAATTCTGGAATTTCCATTATATTCAATTTAGTTCATCTTCTTGGAGTTTAACTTGTTCTATTTCCCTTACGGCCATATTCTTCTTGTTCGTTGAAGACCAGAGCTGTTCGTTGTGAGTTCTTCTTGGTTCATGAAG
Organism: Acmispon strigosus; assembly: GCA_030819835.1. Taxonomy (NCBI): domain Eukaryota; kingdom Viridiplantae; phylum Streptophyta; class Magnoliopsida; order Fabales; family Fabaceae; genus Acmispon; species Acmispon strigosus. The sequence goes on from JAUAMA010000001.1 coordinate 7,338,209, forward strand.
GACAAAACTGAAGTTTCAAATATCTTAATCTTTTAGGCCATTCGAGGTTAGTTTCCTTTCTAGTCCTTACGTTACAACTCTGTCGTAATCTTTGTATTTCTAAAATAATCCTTGAAGGCCAATAGACACTGTTTTAAATCATTTTGGTAATGGTTTTTATCCATAAAGAAGTTTGGGTTGTAAAGAAATGAATTTAACAGTGATTTTATGTGAAAAACTCTGATTCTGGACTCTCAGACTGAGAGCCAACGCTTGGGCATTGGGATCCAGCGCTTGGGCGCTGGGTTTCTTCGAGATTTCACGTAACCAGACATTGCCAACGCTTGGGCGTTGGGTTCCAACGCTTGGGCGTTGGAGGGCACTCTGTTCTGCCCTGTTTTACAAAAAATTCTGACTTCGACCGTTTTGAGTTCTGTTTCTTTCCAGATTTCACCTAGCCTTAGGATAGTTAATTAAATGAGTTTATATGCTATTTCTAGGTTGAAGAACAAGTGTATGAAACCTAAGAGAAGGTAAGGGTAACTCAATCTTAGTATTATGGTATTATGATATTGTTGTGATTCTGATTGCAGAATACAGACTATGATTGATTATGAGTTTGTTTGAATACTGTTGATGATAGTATGATATAACAAATGTGTTGTATGGTTATGAGATTGAATTACTTGAATATATTTTGTAAGAAGAGCTTACTGTGTTATGTATTGACATAACTATGAAACGAGTGAACCGTTATTGTTCATGGGGATTCGATTACTGTCATGACAGGTACACTACAGGTGCATGATTTTAGGTTTTGATGTGGCGAACTATTATGCGTCGCGGGATCATGCCAAGGGTGGTGTGGAAAAGTCTCTTCCATGTTCTAAGTCATCCTGGCCAGATACGGCAAAAACCCAATGAGCTATGTGCATTATTCGTTGAAAGGCTAACAAGCATATGTGTTGTGATGAATGAGACTTATTCTGTGAAGTTATGAATTATTGACAGATATACTGTGAATTGTTGTATCAGTTATAGTATAATGGTTAATACTGTTTACTCTATAATGTACTTCTAATACTGTATTTCTATATCCTTATATTTGAGTTAACCCTTTGCTGTTTCTGTTTGTGTCTTCTTTTATTTTGGCGCTTAACGCCAGATGACCAACAACGAGGGAAGGCTTGAAGGCTGTGTGGATGCAAGCTTGAGGAACTTTTGGAGCAGATTTGAAGATGATGTTTAGTTTCCGCTATTTTGTAAACTTAGCACATGTGTGCAATACATTACTTTCATTACGTCTTATTTTCCTTACTGTAATATTACTGACTATGGGCTACACTTATTACATATATGTGAGACGTTGTTTTGGAAAACTTGAGATGTTTTGAAAGGTTTTTATTTAAGTGTTATTCCGCGTTTTTCCAATGTGACTCTCGACTTAAAAATCGGGCTGTTACATTAACCACCACTCTCTTCTCAATCAGCTCTTTGTCTTGCATTTGCTTGTCTCTAATCCTCTGTAACAAATCACTGGATACAGTGACCATCCCGAACTCAGCTTCCCGGGCGTCACCTTCACATCCAAACTCAGGTCACGAAAAGCCTCGATCAACTCCAACTCCTTAATCATCAGAGAGGAAACATGGATAGCCTTGCGACTGAGACCATCACCTACCACGTTCGCCTTTCCGGGATGATACTGCAAACTAAACTCATAGTCTTTTAAGAACTCCATCTAGCGTCTCTACCTCATGTTCAAGTCTTTCTGGTCAAACAAGTATTTCAAACTCTTGTGGTCGCTGAAAATAGTGAACGTGCTCCCATACAAATAGTGCCTCCAAATCTTAAGAGCAAAAACCACCACTGCAAGCTCTAAGTCATAAGTCGGGTAGTTTCATTCATGGACTTTCAGCTGTCTTGATGCATAGGCTATAGCCTTCCGATTCTGCATCATCACACAACCCAAACCCAAGTAGGAAGCATCAAGTAAACCTCGTAAGGTTCTTCACACTGTGGAAGTGCCAACACAGGTGCGGTTGTCAAACACCGCTTCATCTCCTGAAAACTAGACTCATACTCTTCTTTCCAAGCAAACGCCTGATTCTTTCTCATCAACTTCGTCAAAGGCCCTGCGGTTTTTGCAAAACCTTCGATAGTAACCAGATAAACCCACAAAACTCCTGATATCGGTTGCAATCTTCGACTGTTCCCACAACATTACTGATGAGTGGATTTTATATGATGTTTTTAGGTAGTTTTTAGTCTTTTTATTTTATTATTTTTGAGTCACATATAGGTTTTTTATTGTTTTTATGTAGATTTTATATTTATTTTGCATTTTGCATATAGATTAGATTTTATTAGATTTTCTAGCTTTATTTTATATTTTTAGGAATTTTTCTAGTTATTTTATATTTTTAGAAAAAGCTGGTTTAGTTATCATTTTTGTCCAGGGACCAATTTGTAAAGTTTCAGGAAATCAGGGACCAATATGTGAAAGTTCAAGAGTGGAGGACTAAAAGTGAAGATTGAGAGAATTCAAGGGCTTGAATTGGTGTGCTAACCAAGAGAGGACTAAAAGTGGAAAAGAAGAATATGAAGAATCACTCTCTAAATTAGCACATGGAAAATTATGTTGAAGGATTGATGGTAGTGGGAGGAAGGTTTCAGAATTGATTAAGGGCTGAGTAGTGGCTTTTTATGGCATTCAAAACCCACTACCATGAAGAAGGAAGGAAAAGCTTGAAGTTGAAGAAGCAGTAGCCAGCGCTGCAGCGCTAGAACCCAGCGCTCAAGCGCTGGGTCTCGGTCTGGTAGTGGGATTTAATTGCTCCCTAGCGCCCAAGCATTGGGAATGCCAGCGCGCAAGCGCTGTAGGCTGGATTTTTACTATAAATAGGACCCTTTTCTTCACTTGTAAAACACACCTTCTTAGAATACAACAAGTATTCTCTCTTTCTCCCTCTTGAGCATTGTTCCTAGGACTTGTGGGAAGCCATATTTGAGCTCCTATCCAGGGTAATTCAATGTCTCCTTTAGCCATGCTTGGCTAACTTCTTCTTTAAGTTTTTTGGGTTGTTTTAGTTTATAATTCATGTTCTAGTATTTTCTACATTTCTGAATAATACTTTCAATTCATGTTTTATTCCCTTGTTCTTCATTAATCTTAGTGCACAAAAGATTTCATGCTTTCTACTTATGTCATAAGGCCATTTGGTAAGTAGTAAGAGAAATAGGAAATAAAAAATGTTATAAGTTTGCATTTCTTAAGGCTATAAGGATGTACGTAACTTTGTGTTTGCCCGAATTCCTTCTTCATCTTCTTTTCTGATTAACTAATAACCAAGGCTATGGAGTTAGTAATTAGGAAAGAAAGGTCTACATTTCTTAAGGCTATTAGGGTGTAGAAACTCTAGGCTATAGCACCATGATTTTGGATTTAAAATTCAGAAATTAAGTAGGAGATTTCTAGCATGTTTTATAGACTATGTAAATCAACCCAAGAACTTAAATTCTTATCATCTTTTTCCTTATCATTTTATGCTATTGTTATTTCTTGTTCTAAAAACATCAACATATATTTTCATCTTTTAAATTTCTGTTTAAGTACTAAATATTATAATAATAAGAACACATATCCCTTGGGTTTGATCTTTTTATATTACGCGATAGTTAATCGTACACTTGCGATTTCCGCTATCAATTACTGCCTCAACCTTGCTTGGCTCGACAGCAATGCCCTCCTTAGAGATCACATGACCCAAAAACTTAACCTCCTCCAACCAGAATTCGCACTTAGCCAAGTTTGCAAAAAGAGTCTTCTCACGCAGAACAGTCAACACCTGACGTAGATGCTCCTCGTGTTCCTCTCGACTCCTCGAATAGATCAAAATATCATCAATGAAGACGACAACGAACCTGTAAGGAAAAGGATTAGGATCTTGCGCACAAACTTACAAGATCAGAAAATTCATTAGAAGACAGTCACAAACATGTCTAGGAAGGGATTGAAGATTCTATTCATGTAGTCCATGAATACTGCTGGTGCATTCGTAACTCCAAATGGCATCACTAGATACTCATAGTGTCCATAGCGAGTACGGAATGCCGTCTTCTGAATATCAGCTTCCTTAACCCGAATCTGGTGGTACCCAGATCGCAAGTCAATCTTCAAGAAAATAACCGCTCCTTGAAGCTGGTCCATTAAATCGTCAATCCTAGGCAAAGGATAACGATTCTCCACGATCACCTTGTTCAGTTGTCTGTAGTCGACGCACAGCCGTGATCTGCCGTCCTTTTTCTTCACGAGTAGCACAGGTGATCCCCTTGGAGAAACACTGGGTCGAATGAAACCTTTCGCCAAAAGGTCGTCAAGCTAGCTCTTCAATTCTGGTAGCTCTGCCGGTGCCATCCGATACGGAGCAATGGATATCGGTCCGAGTCCTAGGACCACGTCAATGAAAAACTCCACGTCACCGACAGGGGTTATTCCGGGCACATCCTTCGGGAACACATCTGCAAAATCACGAACCACATGTACATCCTGTACACCATCTGCTGGTGATACTCCGACACTTGCTGCCAACATGACTTTCAAAGCTCCTTTTCTAAGGGAGGACTTCGAAAGATAGGAGTGAAGAAACACTGACATCTTCATGTCAGGGACGACTACCTCCCTATTGGCGCAATCCAGTAGCACATGGTGATGAGGAAGCCAGTCCATGCCTATGATTACGTCCAACTTTTTGAGGGGCAGGCAAATTAAGTTCGCAACGAACTCTCTATCCCGGAACATCAAGGGGCAATTCAAACACACAGAGGTTGCAGTCAAACAATCGGCGGCAAGGATAGATACCACCAAGTCGAACGGCAACTCCGACACAGGCAAATCAAGCTTTTCTACACAATCAATAGCAATGAACGAATGGGTAGCACCTTAATCAAAAAGAACAGTGAGAGGTGTACCCGCAATGTTGCAGCGATCCTGAATCAGACCCTCAGTATCCTAGCAACTTCCCCTGTAATGTTGTAGACTCTGTCGTGCGCAACTGGTTTCTTTACACGAACTGATTCACTGTACTCTCGACCTTTGGTACACGACAATCTCTGGCAGCATGACCCGGTTTCTGACAATTCCAGCAAATAAGGTACTTCTCTCCACAGTTATTCGCATAATGGCCCTTCTGGTTGCACTTGAAACAGACCACGTCCTCAATCGGCCTCTGAGTCCCTCGAACTCCCATGTTGCCTCCAGCTGGTTGGTTGGACCCAAAAGTACGCCCCTTAGCCTGGGGCCTTTGGTATGACTTCTTTCCTTTGTCTTTGCTCACTGGTTGGGACCTAACTGGTCCACCGCCTCCCTATGACTTCTCCTGACGAGCATCAATGGCCTCGATGCCCTTTTCCTTTTCCATAAGCTGCTGATAACGGCTGATCCCCAGTGGTTGCACTACTCTCTGAATGTCATAGTTCAGGCCGTCAATGAACCGCTCACACATAAATTCTTCATCTATCTGTCCTCTGAAGAACCTGAAGTGACTCGACAATGCCTCCAGCTTCGCCGCAAACTCAGCCACTGACATCTTTCCCTGCTTAAGGTCGGTGAATTCCTTCTCTCGAGCAGCCCTGACACTCCGAGGGAAGTACTTTTCCAGGAAGGTTCTAGTGAATGACTCCTACGTAACTTCCTAAAGATCGGCCTCCATCATGGCCCTAGCACCGCTCCACCAGTGCTCAGCTTCTCCAGATAACAAGTAGGTGGCGTAGTTCACCCTGGCTGCAGCAGGGGTCTGAAAGAAAGTGAATATCTTCTCTATTTCTTGTAGCCACAGATCTGCTTCCTCCGGATCATAGCCTCCGGAAAACCTTGGCGAGTCCTGCCTCTTGAAATCGTTTTAGCCCTCTCATTTGGGCCGAAGCCTGCTCTATCTCGGCTTGCTGAGCTTGAGCAGCAGCACTCGCAGTCGCCCTGTTGGCCTCCTCCTTCGCACGAGCGGCAGTAGCAGTTGCTTGGTGTGACACCAACGCGTAAGATTCGTAATGGCGGCTGCCATTTGGTTCATCGCGTTAGGGTCTGCCATTCCTGTGTTCTGGTTCGATAATCTCTTATTCCTGCTCATAAGAAAACTAGCAGTTAACAGAAGACGAGGATAGACAGAATGTTAGTCAAACACATAGCATATAGATCGTCCGCTCATGGAACAATCTCAAACAATTAATAAAAATTCAACAATCATTTCACAAAATTCTTCCTCCGATTGACACCTCATCAATCGGTCTCAGAATGCAATTACCCAACAGCGCTGGTTATCTCAACCATCGCTCTGATACCACAAATGTAACGCCCTAATTTTGGATTGAGGGATCACATTGTAATTACGCAGAAATAAGTTTCGGTAAACTTCTCAAAAAGGTCCCTCATTTTAAAAAAAAAATTGTCGCTCAAATAAATATTTAACAATTATAATCCCAGAATTATCATAATCTAATGGAAAATTAAAATAAAACATTAACAACATAAGTTTCTACTAATTCTGTAACAAAATAAATATAATAAAGCTTCAATGCATCTTCACAACTCCATCTTCATCTTCCTCGTCCGAACTGCATCTTCGATCTACACCTCATGTTGTTCCTCTGTGGCGTTAAGCACCCAAACAACATACATGCAAGTAGCAAAGGGTTAACTTCGAAAACAAAATAATAATATCAATCCACAAGTGATAAATAATAAATAAATAAAAATAAAAATAAAAAGAAACAACAAACAGAAACATCCACATTTTATTAAGAAACAATGTGATATAAGGTTTTCATTTAACATGTATATTTTTATTTTATGCAAGTCATTCCTAAGATATCTACATGCATAGCTATGGCCAAATTTTCGCAGAACAAGGGCAGGATAATCACGTGTGACAAGCACCCACCACATTACCCTCGGCCAGTCCCACAGGACAAGTACCCGTCACATCAGAGCCTAAGAAAACCTAAGTAGTGCACACAATAACACAAAATAGTCATAATATCATATGTCAATTATTTTCAATTTTCCTTAACATATCCATACTTCATATCAATATTAACTTCAAAATCCTTGTTACATAGTTAACAACATGTTACAGCATCATAAAAAGTAAAGCAAATAACCAATCATTGTCCAAAGCATCACAAATAATTTTCAAGACAAAATCATGAACATCATAATAGCAATCAACCTATAGAAAGAAGTTACCGTCACCTCCTAGTGTATTGCATCCACTTTAAGTCCAACTTCCTAATATACGACATAATACCCTTAATTAGGCCTAGGAAGGAAGGTAGAAACCCCAGAATTAATTTTAGAAGCAAAGAACAAAAAAAAAATTCTGGCTGGCTGGGATGCCAACGCTCAGGCGTTGGCTCCCTGGCCTAGTAGACGTTCCAGATAGACTGTGAAATTTTTACCAACGCTTTGGAGTTGGGAGGCTAACGCTCTGGCGTTAGCTTTCAAACCAGCAGACGTTCTGGGTAGAACGCCAACGCTCAAGCGTTGGGAGTCTAACGCTCAAGCGTTAGCTCTCTGTTAGCACGACCAATTTCCAGTTTTTCTCCAAAACAATTTTTCCTTAGGGTTTTCATGAGAATCACGTTGTTAGTCATTTAATTAACATATTCCAGAGTTGATATATCAGAAAAAAAATCAATTTCTCCTCAGACTAATTTCAATGATTAAGGACCTAAAAGGTACAGGATAAGGAATAGAGGTGTAGAGTGGAACCAACCTCAAATTTGGCTCCGGAAGCGAAGGTTCAAGCCGGTGTTCATCCTCTACGTTCCAATGCTCGTCCTCGTCTCGAAGATGAAGTGAATTTCGCGGTCAAGCTTGAATTTAAGAAAGGGAATCGATGTCCAAAACCGAGACAATACTAGGCTAGAGTTGAGTTTGATCATGGAAGAACTCGGGAATTGAAAAGGGTGATCACTTACCAATTGATTGTCACCGAGTGCCCTTGAAGAAGATTGAATTACAGCCTTGCACACCAATGGAGGGGGTGTTGGTCGACCAAGGCAAGAAAGGAAAGGAGTTGCTTTTTTTGGTTTCCATGGGAGAGGAACGAACGTAACAATACTTTGAATTTGGCTCTTGAGTTTTTCTCTTTTTCTCTTTGAACGTGGTAAGCAGAAAGTGGAATGAAGGATCAGTTTTTCTCTCCACTCTTATGCTGATCGTGTTGCACTAGTGAGTGGGGAGTTGTTCAGTTTTTTCTCCACATTTTCAACACCACCTTCCCCTCTAAATTCTGTTTTCTTTTTAATTTCTTTCATTCAAATTTTGAATTTGAATTGGGCAGAAACAGAAGGGGATAAAGTCAAGGAATATGCTTCCTAGTAGCATGATGCACGCCCAACAGAGTGAAGAAAAAGGGCTGATTTCTTCTTTCCCTCAAATCAGAATGTATCCGGTCTTGTTCGGTGTCAAGGTGTTATTCATTTAATTATCCCTTTATTAAATTAGAAATTAATTAAGCATAAAGGAATATTCCCTCTTCATTCTCATCCCAAAAATTTGAAATTAATGAGAATAGAGGAAGAAATAAAATCAGCTCTAACAAGATTCAAACCCTCGCCTCATAAGCGAAATACTCAAGTCTCAACCACTAAACCAAAGCACATCATGTTGTAATTCAAACAACTAAATTCTTTTCAACCAAGGACCAAATTACAATATCAATCATTCAAGTAACAAATCATGAATATCATAAGCCTCAAGGGCTAAAACACAATTACAAATAGTTCAAGAACCAAAATGTAATTTACAAAAATAGAGGGTCTTACAGTTATATATCATTTACATTATCCTCGTGAATATAATCTTTGCTTTTGAAAATAATATTAGACTAAATTTGGAGTTTAATGTCATAGGTAAACCTCAAAATCAAAATAAAAAACATAGTTAAATAATTTACTTCTGAACACGAAGTGTAAATCACAACAACAAAAATTACATTTCCAAAAGTCAAGTTCCAGAAAATATTTTTTTACCGGTATTATAAAATCAAAATAAAAAATTGCACGGAGTTTAATTTTTTATGCTCGCGAAGGTTCAAAAGTTCAAGATCATAATTTTGTTTTTTTTGGCTTTTTTTTTAATATTGCAAAAAAAAATAAAAATTAGTGAAATATGGTAAAAAAAATTATTTAGTGAAGTAGGGTAGTTTTTTATACGCCGGACGTGACGTGGCGAAAAGATGGGAGTCGCAGGAATTTTCACGACTTGTGCAGGGAATCGCATAACTTTTTGCGACTTGTAACATTTTAGGCAACGGTTTCAAAACCGTTGCCTAAAGATGGTAAACTGCAACAGTTTGAAAACCGTTGCCTAAAGCCATTTCGAAACTTGCAGACCCATCCATGGTGTTCGATGTCATCGTCCTTCTTGGGGCACTGTTGCCGAGGGAGGTGAGGGCCACAGTCAGGGCGGCGGTCAGGGTGGTCTTTCCGAGGGAGGGGAGGGCCACGTGGCGGCGCGACGCGAACGGTGAAGGAGGGGCGGTGGTGACGGCGACGTACTCTTCGCGAGGCGAGGGTGCAGCAGCCATTATTGAAATCTAGAGAGAGAAAACGAGATCTGGTTTCAGAGAGAGAGAGAGCGATGGACGTGAAGAAGAAGAAGAAGAAGAAGAAGGAGGAGGAGGCGAAGACCAGCGGCGACAGACGAAGGAGAGGGAGGGGAGGGGAGGGAAGAGGAGGGGCACGGGTGCAAAACGACGTCATGGCAGGGGAGGAAGAGGAGGGGACGCGGGTGAGGCGGTGGTGGTTGATTTGGAGGAGGGTGGTGGTGCAAATTAGAGGGGAAGAGGAAGAGAGAGAGAGAGAGGAGTGCGTATGGGAAGAGGAAGAGAGAGAAGCTGAGGGTCTGTATGTTTCGAAATGGCTTTAGGCAACGGTTTTGAAATCGTTGCCTAAAATGTTACAAGTTGCAAAAAGTGATGCAATTCCCTGAACAAGTCACGAAAATTGATGCGATTCCCATCTTTTCGCCACGTTACGTCCAGCGTGTCAAAAACTACCCTACTTCACTAAATAAATTTTTTTGTACCATATTTCACTAATTTTTATTTTTTTTGCAATATTAAAAAAAAAGCCGGTGAAAATCAACCAAGTTCTGATTCAAAAGAAAATGCCAGGCCTTAAGTGTGGATGAGTTCACAATAGGAGGAATAAAAAGATAATTGCTTTTGCACACCCTTATCTTGTTGGATTAGTATAATTTTATGTACATAAGATTGTCGTGAAACTTCATGTATTTTATCTAAATTTTAAAATTTATAATACTAAAATCTTTTGCAACATACATAACATACTTACTATTAATTTAACCAAAAAAAAAAAATCAAGATGGTCAGTTAAGAAAATAAAACATTACTATGCTTGACAAACGATAATCCTGCTTACGAGTTACGACCAAATAGCAAATGCTTGATACTCGAGATTTTTTTATACAATGATACTAAGTTTAAACATAAAACCTCAATCAAACTACACAAGTAGTGGCTTTCATAATCACGTTAAACACTATAATTCATGGCATACAAGATAAGTTGGTCAATACATTGAAGAAATAATAAACCCAAGAAAAAAAGATCCCCAAAGGGCTTAATGCTGGCTCACACCACATGAAAACCACCATTCTCGAAAGAGGACTGACAAAATTTACAGATCACGTCTCTTTGTATTCCAAGGAAAATCAAAATTTTATAAATAAAATGCAAGATCCCATTACTGATAGAAAACAAGATGCCTAAGCCAGGTAGCTAAGTTTAGACAATCATGTGAGAAACATGACCAAAGCGATAGTCAATTCTCACAGGACTAATCTTCATCCATGCCAGCACCAGCAGGTCTACTATCTCTCCTGGGCCCCCCAGCTGGTTTCGACATAATAATCTGAAAACATAAAAATGTGATCTTAATAAATTTATACATAAGAAAAATGGATCAAAATCTTGCATCCAATTTCACAGAAGATGAATATGCTAATTCAAACATAATCACGGCTTACACAACCAATTAACCGTGTTAATCACGGCTTACACAACCAATTAACCGTGTTAATCACCCCAATCAATTGCATTAAGTGCATCAAGTAACAAGGAATTGTCATCACTGGAGTAACAACAATAATTTATTTCAATTAATTTGACTATATATTAGACAGATCAAAATCCACTGTCCTCAAATGGTCTCATTCTCTGTCCTACCAATGAAATTGTCACGTCGATTAAAAACCACTCATGTAAAGTTGTTAATGTCATATTCATACATTTTTTTAATTGATGAGGAACAATTTCATTGGTTGGAACAGGAAATGAGACATCATTCCAGGACAGAAGATCTTAATCCATATTGGACATGAATAACAATGTTTTAATAATAGTGTGAGCTTATAACAAATAACAAAGGATACAACAAGGCCACATTGCTCCAGTGATTCTAGAACCCCAGAATCTCTCGTAAGACTAAATAGGGAAGCAATTAAATCACAGAAATGAATATCATAAGCTACTACTATCAAAAGTCTGCAATTGGGAAAGTATATGTGATGGGCCCACTCATGGGACTTCATGAGAAGTCACAGAAGGAAGAGGTTGGGTATGGGTAGAATGGGAAAAGATGAGGAAAGTAGAAGTCCATTACTGTTATACTGAACCCTAGAGACCTGACACGTGGCTGCAAGCAAGTGGGAGAGGAGATGCTGGAATCAGTGAGAGGGAGGGGGGCGTGAACATGAAAAAGAATGGGGAGACTGAAGGCATCAGTTAAGTGGGGGGGGGGGGGTGGCCAAGGCAGATAAGTAAACTTCTCTGATCACTTTTCCTTTGTAATCCGAGCTTGTTTTATGAATTTCCATTATCAGTTCCGTAATAAATTTAGTTCCTATTCATTGAGGATAAGAGCTCCCCCCGAGCCTCCAGATGGAGAGCAGTCTCAGGAGTGTTGAACGATGGCAACTGGATGGGATGCAAGTTTCTGTTCCAGAAGCAATCAGTCAGCAAATGTTGATGAGGACTTTGACAGACCAACTGGAGACAACAATGCAAATCAGAGTGGTGGAACAGAGGAGAAACAGCAACAGAGATGGTCGGAACTTGGACATAATGACGGAGAGGCATGAATCACGAGAAGCGAAAGAATGATGGCTGCAGGGAATTTTATTACACTAAATATTGAAGCGCAAAAGGTGGAAGATCAAAATCAGACCCTTGGCTGTTGGAGAAGGAAGTTGGATTTACTTTCAACAAGCTAGTCTAACAAGGAAAGGTAAGAAGATCCCACAATAACCAGAAAGCAGTGAAGTTTTAGAGGAGGGAAATCTGTCATGGGAAGTCAGTGTAACCAGCACTAATAGAAGACAACAGAATTTAAACAGTTAATGGAAGAATAAATTGAGAAGTAAAGGAAAGGCTTGAGCTTCCGCTATGATGAAAGCTATTCTGCAGGCCATGTATGTCGCACCAAGCAGCTCTATGTGATTGTTCGGAGAAACAGTGGAAGGGGAAGGTGCAGAATAGTGAGTGCAGGAAGAAACTGAATAATTGAATCAACATCTGAATGCTAGCAGTATCGCAGGTATGACCATAAATTTCCTAGAGGTGTTAGAGGTGCCATTGCAGGAAAAACAGTTGTAGAGATGTTTGATTCAGCAGCATCGCATATTTGTGTCGCCAGGACTGGTGGAGTTGAAGATTCTAATGGAGGCTACTAAGGAAACTTCGCAGAGGAGGGCAATGGTCAGCATGTAGGAAGTCAAGGGGTGTATAGAGGCCTGGGAATATTGCGTCCTAACCTAATGGTAATTAAGGATTTCTTTTTATTTGACTTGGTGTGTATGGATGTGAAATTGGGATCTGATTGGCTCAATAGTTTGTGCAAGTTTAGTGATGAGCATTGCCAGTTGTTACAAAGGGAATCAAGCAAGAACGTAAGAATTCTGAGTTGGACCAATTAAAATGAGTTAGTGGTGGAAATCACAGAGGGACGCTGCAATATAAGAAAATTCTAACCAATGATGGTAATTCTTTAAGTTTCTTGTGCCTAGCTTTCGAAATCCCAAGCATTTTCCTTTAGTGATTGAGGTGCAAAAGGATAGGCAAGACAAATTAATTAAGGGGGATGCAGCTATCTCGTACAGTAGCTTCATTGAAAGCTATTATGAAAGAATTGAGGAACTAAGGATAAGCTTACTATGTAGAGTTGGGACGGCAGCACCACACACCAGGTCAGGAGATTTTAAAAGAGTTTTTAAAGGAGAATGAGGATCTGCTTAGAGTCAGTCTACATCCCTCCCTCCAAAGAGTGAATGGGGCCATGCAATTGTATTGGAGGAGGGAGTACAAATACCTAACATTCATCCTTATAGGACACCTCCATTATCATACAGAGGAGATTGAAGTGGGTTTCATTTGGCCAAGCACAGCCCCCATTCATGCCACGACTCATTTGGGTCAGGAAGAAAGATGGCAGCTGGCACTTTTGTGTGGCATAGATAGAGTACTCAGCATCACTATTCCCAAAGAAAAAAATCCTTAGTCCAGTAATAGAGGAGTTGCTGGCTGAGCTGGGAGGGGCAGCTATTTTTTTCTTTTAAGCTGCAACCATAAATTTAGACATACATAAAACAACCTTCAGGACTCATAAAAGGCACTAAATTCCAAGTAGGTAATATGGTGTCTTTGAAGGCCCGGCCTTACAAACTGAGATCCTTAGATAAAACGGTTAATGAAAAGCTTAGTCAACAGTTCTATGGTACATTTGAGATCCTAGACAAAATTGGCATGGTGGCTTATCAGCTGCAGCAGTCAAAAACTTCAAGGTTGCACCCTATTTACCACATTTCACAGATTATGAGAGCTCTACCAGCTAGTCAACCTAGCCAGGAAGTTCCACCTTTCTTCGCAGAAGATTGGCAGCTGCAGCTTGAACCTGATACGGTATTACCAGTGCTGAAGTTGTTAAATGACAATTTGGAGGTTCTTATAAATGGGCTCACTTGCATGTTGAATGCAACACTTGGGAAGAGTTTGATCAGATTCATTCTGTGATGCTGATCCTAACATATCTGACATGAGGCCGCAAGGAAGTGGGAAGGGAGGGATGGGGAAAATAAATAATAGGCAACCACTTGGGTATGGGGTGGCTTTTTGACAGGGCAGAGAAGTTTCCTTTTCTGATTACTTTCCTTTCTTTCTCTCATTATACTTTTTGCTGTGATATACCTTTGTAATCAAAACTTGTTCTCTGAATTTCCATTACCAGTTCAACACTAAATTCATTTCCTATATACCACGAACCAACTATGCCAAAATCTTAAGTTGTTGGATAAGTACACATGAATTGCTATTTTTAACAAGCCCCCTAACACGAGCTCATTGGGCTTGAAACGTAGACAATACACAGACTCACCTACCTTGTGCTGAAATTCACTTTCTAGATAGCAAGTTATGAACCATTTACAGCAGAAGCTTAGGTATTGGATAAAGACACATGTTTTATATTATACTTCTAACACTATCAATTTGTAACAAGAATGTGATAGGTTCTCACATACCCCATGGGCTTGATAGTGAGTTAGAGGGTTAGTTAGAAGGTTAATGAAGCATGTTGCCTATAAATAAGAAGGGGGTTAGTGAGGGAGGATTATCTTTTGTATCATTTGGGCATTGAGATTAGGAAGAGGGTTTGGACTCTCTTGTATTTCTCTCTGATTCCCTAATTGGGAATTAGGGATTTGTGTGAATAAAATCAGGGTTCTATCAGAATGACACTAAGAGATAAGTGGGTTAGGATTAGAGGTGTTAGGGAAGTTATTAGAGATAGTCAGTCCGCTCACTAACTGTAGTAGTATTGATAGGATAATGGATCAAGAGAATGCAAGTGAATTCAGTTTTATTGAGTGGAGGTACAGAGACCAGGCTTTCAAACACCTGGTGACTTACGTAAGATGTCTGTTTCTCTGCATTTTGGGTTCTCTTAAACAGTAAAAGTAGCCTAACCATAAAACTCTTTTTTCCTTCTGTTAATAGCTGATTTCTATACCAGTATGAGTATCTCACACCAACCAATAGCTATATCCTTAGGAAAAAGCCTTGGGTGTTCATGGTGTATAATGCAGATTGTGCACTCAAAACTGATAGTTGATTTAATATTTTCAACTTCAAGTTCCTCCACAAAATAGCTTTTGTCAAACTAACTGGTAATTTCTGTTGATCCCGTGGATAAATTGATGTATTTCTATTTTCAGGCCAACTGCTACAAGAATATTAACTCTTAGATCTCATATGTTAATCATATACCTATATCAGAAGCTGCGACTATTAAAATCATCTAAACTACAGGTTGCAATTTTCCAAAGGCCCCTCCTCCCAAAAAAGGAAAACACAGCCCAAGATAGAATAAAAAAATCCGCACCATCAACACTTCTTGCTCAGAGTTGAAAGTTGGAAATTCCTTCACAGTATATTAATTAATCATTAACCATTTTCTGTTTCTGACCTTCTATGCCCAACAGAAAAATGTGCTTTGAGGTACTTATTAAACTGGAAAAATGGAATCAATCAACAGAGAACAATTGAATACTATTTACTTCCAGTTGATTACCTGGTCCACCCGTAGTACAGTGCATACAGCATCAGCAGCATATTTCAGAGCAAAGTACCTGAGCAGATAAAAGCAAGGATGAAACTTGTCTTCCCCATGTTATGAGGTAAATTATAATTCAATATGCAATTTTTTTAAAATCTAAGCAGTTGACAGCAGAAGGCTCCATTAGTCACAATTGCACTCAATAATTGTATTCCAACTTCTATGTGTAAAGCTAGAGAAACCTACACTTACAATAATGCAAACCACATCCATTATTTGCATAAATTAAGAGGCTTCCACCATAAAAAAATATGCATGCATTAGAAAGAAAATTGTTTACTTAGTCACATGGAGATCCCAAACGTGTGTCGATGAAACGTCCTTACAAACACCCTCTTCCAAGTCAATGCCAACTTTAGTATTTCCTGAGGCATGTTCAGCGTACAGAGAAGATATAATTTCCATTGCATTAAGCCCAGCATTTTCAGCCAACGTTCTAGGAATCATTTCAAAACTTTCAGCAAATTTAGCGATAGCATACTGATCCAATCTGCAGAGCCACAGCAAAACTTTAGTACTTCCCATCATGTCTTAATTACCAGAGAAGCATTCAACAAATAAAACAAATACTGGAACATGGACACATAGTACCAGTTTCCAAAGTAATCAGTAAAATATAGTGCACGGTGAAAATCCAAGCTTTATGTAAATAATGAATCTTCTACTAGTAATCAAGTGTTGATTTTAGAGCATTCATGTTATCCTGATTATTGTCAAAAACTCTAGCAAAAAAAGATATTGACACAACCTAAGGAAGTGGACAGCTTGAGTAGACAGAAGTTGTCATAAAAGTCCCATGATTCTTATTTGTTTGCTACTCAAAGATGGGAATCAAATTATTAGAAAAGCTCAGGATTGTTGGTCAAGGTCAAGTCTGTCATTTACCCACATAGCATATCTTCAATATTGCAAATGCGGAAAAGTGCTTCACATGGACTTCAGCAAAAGAACAGAAATCTTTACAATAGAAAAATTGTTGTATATATGGATTGGCGTAATTCGTGTTCAAAATAACTTGAAACTGAAATTTTAATCTTTCTGAGCTTCTGAAGAAAAAGTGGGGGAGGGAAATTTCCCTAAATTAAGCAAATTAAAATATTCACTTAGATGCTTAAACTACATACTAATAGAATCTTATTTCTTAGGGTTGATCCAACAATCAAGGGAAAAAGATAGGAAGAAAATAGAAGATACAGTAGTTATATCGGCTTAATTTGTGTTCAAAATAACTTAATAACTAAAATTTTGATCTTTCTGAGCCTCTGAAGAAAAAGTGGGGGAGAGAAATTTTCCCTAAAAATTAAGCAAATTCAAACATATACTTAGATGCTTAAATTACATACAAATAGGATCTTATTCTTAGGGTTGATCCAACACACAAGGGAAAAGGATAGAAAGAAAACAGAAGATAACAGTTAAGGCTTGTGACTAACTAAACAATACAAAACAAACTAGAGAGTGTTATACGCTGCAAACATCCCAATATGTAATCATTACCCACACAGCCACGCTCCATAGATAGAAAACATAGCACAAAAATGGAGACAATAAGATATCACCCTATAACCATATATAACAAACAAACAAACAAACAAGATTCCTTGTGTAACTAGAAGAGAAAAACGGATAATTTTGAATGAAATGTATCCCCGCAAAAGCAAACTCAGATCTTTTTTATTGAAAACATCAGGGAAATACAACATACCCTGTCTCCTTGAAGGAAAAGTCTTTCACCCTCTTAGCTAATTCAATTTCAGTTGCTGCAGCTCCGGGCACAATACGGCTATCCTTGCACATGGCCTAACAATAGTTGTGCAGAATAAGACTGATCAGTGTTACAAACTATGATTACATGAAAGTATTTCTAAGAAAAAGTGTTATCCAAAACAGATGCAGTATGTTCTTAAAGGCCACAAGTCTTTTTCTTCTTTTGGGGGAGAGGGAAGCGACATTGGAAATTACCTTGTAAGTGTTCACTCCATCATCAACTGCCCTTTCAAGATCATCCAGTATACTATCAGTACTTCCCCTTAAGACAACAGTAGACACAGAATTCCCACCTTCTTCATTTTTCACAATGGTCACCTGCATATTATGGAAAAACAAATGCCACTTGTAGAAATGAGGAAAAAGCAAAAGGACACGAGGATGAACTCTATTCACAAAAACACAAAAATAAACAATGAACCACGAATAATAACAGAACCCAAACAATCCCATTAACATACCGTTACACCACCAATTTCCTCAACTGAAACAGAATCAACATATCCAAGATCATCTGGGTTTGGTTGGCTAAGTTTCAACTATAGCAGGAAGGCAAAATGGATTAGAAAGAAGATAACAAAAGATTGTTTATAAAGCCAAAGAAGCAACACACAGTCACACACCACAGCAACAGCACCAGTTGTTCGGCAAAATCGCCGCAGTTCAAACTTAGAGCTGATTTTCAGAACCATAAGCCTGCAAAATCGCAAGCAACAATTCGGAAGTTAAAAAACAATTTAATCTCAAAGCCTGACATCAAATTGATACAATGACAATGCTATTATTAATTCTTTGATGTATAAAAGCATGAGACAATTGAAACAGACAAATGAGGAGATAAGAAGAAACACACTTGTAACGCTCACAAAAATGCAAAGCCATCTCTCCAACTGCTCCTCCACTTACAATCACTTTGGCACCAGAATCAGCCACTGCCTTGATTAGCTCCTCTACTTTAGCCTCTTCAGTTTTTGAATAATTTTCTAGCTGTAAAAAAAACAAAATAAATTCAAAAGCAAAAGCATCAAGCACATCGTACAAACAATTATATATATATATATATATATATATATATATATATATATATATATATATATATGTATATGTGTGTCACACCCATGTATGTAATGTACGTATGCTAGGCATGCATGAATATATAACTAAATCCAGTAGTACAGAATCAGGAAATGAATAAAATCATTGCCTTGCAAACAAGAAATAGTTGAAACTTGGAGAAACGAGTTACCATAATTTAAAAATAAACGTTAAAGATAATTTCCGAACAGATGAAGAAAATATTACATAAATAAAGGGACAATCTGAGAAACGCCATGCTAATAAACAATAAAGAAGAAACAAGACAGCCCATGATGTCAAACTTACAGCAAAAATGCTAGACCTCAAGGTGATGCATCCAAACCGAGTTTCATACACATAAGAGTAGATTATTACTTTTAAACTATAAGAATTTTTCTTTGCTAATATAAAGCTGATTTTGTCATAAAGTTAAAAGTACTTGGGTGCTCTTATGAACTTGAATCAGCAATTCACCAAGGCATTATAGACCTTTTAGGATTTTACACATTTCAATAATTAGCAGAATATATGAAAAGAATAAAGTATTTCCATGCAAAAGACTTGACATACTAAAATGAATATAGCAAGTCAGCAACTTCATCACCTGCTTACAACTACAAGACAACAAGGAAACATCACAGTCCAAAATAATACCTTAGACCAATCATTCCCAATTTAGGTGGGAATAAACTTCGTGATAGAAACAATGATACAAAAGTTTACCACCACCCTTTTAAACTGTCTTTTTACACGGGGAGGGAAATACACCTCTAGCTTGTTCTAGACACAAATGAATAGACCTCCACATTCAATAAATGAATGAATATTACAATCAATAGTAATAAAACTAGACATTTTGACATACCTGCTCAGCTGAATGAATGAGGACAGTTCCTTTAGTATCAGTTGCAGATGTATCAACACCACTAGCAAACACAGCAACCTAAGGCAGCAATGCCAGTAATGCCATTGATAAAAGACATTAGTGCTAGACAAAATACATCAATACTAGCAAACACAGCAACCTAAAGGATTTAGTTTCTCATCAAATTAATAGAAAATAGAAATAGAACATGCTCCTTGATGATAGAAAGTTATAGGAAATTAAACCAAAATGAGAGAACAAGAAGTTACTTCAGCTTCACAGTTGAATAACAATATGACAACATGCAAAGCAACAATTAGCTAGGTAGAAACAGTAGGCAAAAGTGAGCGGGATGCATGTCAAAACCAAGCATTCCTTATTTTTGTTATATCAACCCTTGAAGAGGTGATGTGTACCACTTGGAAATAATGAACCAAGATTAAATCAAAAACAAATTCAAATCTGTACTAAATCAAGTGGGCTACAATAATAATGATGATGACGAAGATGATGTATAGTTATAGCAATTTCTTCCTCAGGACCCAACACTCATCGAAAAACATTTTCAGAAATTCGGGAGTGATAGCCTCTCTATAATATTGAAAACAATCACAGACAATAGCGAACTGAAAATAACATACACAATGTAAATTTTAGAAAATGTCAGTATATAAAAAATCCTGACTCTATTTTTCAGTGAAGCAACAAACATTAATTTTAAACTTGGCTACTAATATAAGTTGTTCCATCTTCTAAACTTGGCTACTTATATAAGTTGCTTATTAATTTTATACACCCTTTACTAATCATTTGTTTACAATCATTCATCATAAGATGAGAGAATATGTGCGTAAGCAAATAAAATAGGTCAAAACAAAGAGTACAGCCATAATATTAGTAAAAAACATTTGGCAAAAACTAAAACTATAGCCTTCATTTAATTCATAATAATGATCTGATGAAAAGCACAAGAAGTCCTGAGATCACATAACTTGTAATCATCTAGCAATCTAGCAATAGCATAGAAAAACGAGAAAGTTGTCAAGAATCTCAACCAATAAATAAAATTGCAAACTCTCCAATGAAACCTTGAAAGTCCCAACTATATGGAAAGCTAACCTTTGCCTTTTCCATTCTCTTTATAGAACCAGCAGCATCACTTTTCAAAACCATTCCCCGAACAACTGTACTGTTATGCAATCCTCCTCCCAAGAGCTTTGCAACACGAATGTTGTCCACATTAAAGTTTGCAGGGTTTTTCGGGCACACTTGGATGCATGCCTATATTTCGCAAACAAAATTCAGTGAACTCAGTGTTATACTACCAGAGTGTGTTATTATCATAGTAAAACTGGGTAATGGGGAATTACTCACATCAGCAACAAGGGAGCATATGGTATCTTCTTGACCAAATTGTTTGCTAGCAACAGCTGCTTTCATTCGAGAAATAACTTGATCCTTATCACGGACATCCATATTCTCTGAACCTTTCTCAACAAGTTCGTCCAAAATTTCAAGAGTCTGAAATATGATAAGGACTTAGAGAAACATTATGGCATTTAAAGAGACAGAGATTATCATGTAACCTCTCGATAATCCCTTTATTTTTAGTATTTTATAATACTCACAGTATTAATACGGAAAATTAGCCATTTTCCCCTCAAAACCTCTCTATCCAAAATTGTTTACATATCTAACAGAGAGAGATGCATAAAATGCAATCAGACGGAACAGAAGTGATAAAATGAAATAAATATATCATTCCTCGTTTGAATATATTAATGATGGAATGCAAGGAAAAAAAAACAGGTTCCTTTCCATATCCCCAAATTAGATGGGACAAGAAAAGAGAAGTATTGGATAGAATGAAATGAGTTTATCAGGTTTTATTCCATTCTGTCCTATTTTAAACAATCCAAGAGATTAAATGAAAC
The DNA here is from genome assembly GCA_030819835.1 of Acmispon strigosus. Classification (NCBI taxonomy): domain Eukaryota; kingdom Viridiplantae; phylum Streptophyta; class Magnoliopsida; order Fabales; family Fabaceae; genus Acmispon; species Acmispon strigosus. Next base: position 7,359,521 of record JAUAMA010000001.1, read on the forward strand.
CTATTGATATCATCCATTCCATTTTGTCCTTTTCTATCAATTCAAACATAACCTGAGGCTCTTGCTAAGAATCAAACAAACCTTAGTGATGGCTTTGGTATATCCACTGATGATCTCACTCGGGTGCAGACCCATCCTGATAAGCTCCTCCGCGCCCTGCAGCAACTCCCCGGCAAATGAAATAGTCAAATTCGCCCCGTCCCCGATCTCCTCCTGCTGAGCCTTCCCGGCCAAAACCAAAATCTTGGCAGCAGGATGCTGAACTTCAAGCTCATTCACAATCGTCGCAGCGTCGTTCGTGACAAAAAGCTTGTCCAAATGATTTATAACCATTTTATTCATGCCTGATGTTCACAAAACAAAACACATCAGACCAACAACAACATTCTAAATCTAGAGAAACCAGTTCACTTCACTAAATCTCAAAAAAATACATTTTTTTATTTCTGTTTCAGCAATTAACAGATTAGTTACATTAGATGCTTAGTTAGTTAGTTAGCTACAAATTCTGTTATCAATGAGAAATCGGTTTTGGACAGTTAAAACGGCACAGAGAAATCTTCATTCTGAAATGAAGATTAAAACGAGAATGTTGAAGAGAAGGTTTAGGGTTACGTTACCATTGGGACCGAGAGAGGTTCTTGTGATGGTGGAAAGCTGTTTGCAGGCGTCGATGTTCTTGAGAACGGCTTCGTCGAGACCAGAGAGATGCTTGTGCCCTTCTTTCAGCATCGATTGGATCCCGTATGACTGCATGTTGAGCCCCATTTCTTTTTGCGATTGCGACAACGAGAAGAAGAAGAAGAAACCCTAAACCCTCTATGTAGTGTATATGCCTACGCAGTCACTACTAACTCACGGTGTTCTTTCTTAAGCTTCGACTGAAGTAAGAGGAAGAGAAACCCTGAAAGCCCTAGAAGAATGAACCCGAGTAGTTTGAGTTGTTTTTTGTGGAATATTTTTATAAGCGGGCTGAAATAAATTTTTAGTTGCTCTCAATTTTAAGGGGGAAATTGCAATAACGCCCCTTAAATTTAGGTTAATGACACACACCCTCTAAAATTTGTGAAAAGCATGGCTATGGCTACTCTAAAGTGAAAGTGAGGTAGTCTTAGACCCGGTTTTTTTTATGACATTTTAAACAATTTGCTGAAAAAGTTCAGTAGTTTTTAAGTAATTTATTTTTATAGTAGAAAATAGAAATAAGTAACTTTTTAAAAAAAGTTAGTCGGAGGAGATATTTACTTAAAAGTAACTTATGACTCCCTCCGTCCCAAATTATACGACCCCTTCTAGATTTCAGAAAAAATAATAAGTTTTACCTTTTTTACCCCTTGCATTTATTATATTTTCAATTTCAAAATTTTAATTATCACCTTACTAATTACTTCTCTTTCATGTTTCTCAACCAACCTTATTGAAGTGAGAGCTTTAAATAGGGGCATATATGGAAGATTTCTACAAAAGATAACAAAACCAAGATATTAATTAGATTATTACATGTTTTTTTAATAAGCGTGATTGTCTGAACAGGTCCTTATAATTTGGGACGGAGGGAGTATTATTATGACCACCACCACCCACCCCACCCTCGCTGCCCCCGCCGCTGCCACCGCCCCCCAGCCGCCGCCACCGCCCGCCGTTGTCGCCCGCCGCCGTCGCAAGGCCACCCTCTTCCCCGCCCGAGGCCATCGCCCCCCGCCGCCATATATGAAACTTTTTTAAAACAGTTTTACCAAACAACTTTTAACTTAAAAGTAGCTTTTTAAGTTATAAAAAACTGAAAACTAACAAACAGCTTTTTCTTCTTTTTAAAAGCTTTTATTTTTAACTTTACCTTAAAAGTAGCTTTTAAGACAGAAAAAAGCTGGGCCAAACGAAGCCTGAAATTATCTATTTTAAAAAATTAATTGTAATTGTAATTTTAAAAAATTAATAAAATAACTCAAACAATTGTTGTGATACTGAGTGGAGTCACTTTAAAGGAGTCAAACCTGAAAAACATTACCCTCCCTTCCGTATAGGGATGTCGCGGGTGAACTACGCAGATAAAAACTCATATTCGCATCCGCCTCATACCCATATGGATTTTCATTAAGTGAATTTATAACGAGTTCTAAACTATCTATGGATATTTATGGGTACCGTGGATATATATATTCGTGAATACTTATTAAAATAAAAAACTTAATTATAAGTAAATTTAAGATAAGTAAATTATTTTAAATAATAACACTACTATAATATTATATTAAATTACAAACATATTAAAATTTCTCATTATTTAACTTATATGCACATTTGTTTAATTATTAATTATTTATATATATACATATCAAAGAATGAGATTAAGTTCATTAATTCCATTTATTTTTGGCTGATGACAGCGTCATCTTTGCCAAGGCCTCTGCGGAGGAAGCAGAATGTGTAAAATCCATTCTTGCGATCTATGAGCGGGCCTCTGGACAAAAAATCAATCTTGACGAATCTACTCTCACATGTAGCCGAAATGTGCTTGCATCTACTTCTTTTGAGCTTACTATGCTTCTGGGTGTTAAGGCGGTTGAAAGTTTTGACAAATATTTGGGTCTCCCGGCAATTGTGAGGAGATCTAAAACCCAAATATTTAATTTTGTCATTGATAGAGTTTTTAAAAAGCTGAAAGGGTGGAAAGAACGACCCTTTTCCCGGGCAGGAAGGGAAGTTTTGATTAAAGTCGTGGCTCAAGCAATTCCGGCTTATGTTATGTCTTGTTTTGCTCTGCCTGACTCTGTTTGCTCCCGCATCGAAGGGATGATTAGAGATTCTTTTGGAGCGGAGATACTGAGAAATGAGGTATCCATTGGCGGAAATGGTCAAGCCTCTGCCGACCCAAGTGGTCGGGGGGCTGGGTTTCTGTGATTTTAAGGCTTTCAACACAGCTCTGGTTGCCAAAACTTGATGGAGACTTAATTCATCTCCCCATCTTCTTGTTAGTCGGCTTTTCAAGGCGGTGTATTTTCCTCGCGGGGACTTGTGGGATGCTAAAAAAGGTTTTTGTCCTAGCTACGCTTGGACAAGTATCCTGGGTTCCGCATGGATTTTTGAAAAGGGGGGTTTGTGGAAGATAGGGGATTGCACTAGTGCTCACATTTGGAAACACAAGTGGCTTTCTCATGGTACCCCTATTATCTCCCGTCAGGACTTGGCCGATGTGGCGAATGTCCAACGAATGAGTGACCTTATTTATGCTGGGAAGTGGAAATCTGATTTGATTGATATGATATTTCATCCTAATACGGAAAAGTATATTTTATCGATTCCTCTTCCTTGTGCTGCACATAATGATTATTTGTTTTGGCCTTTTAACGAAAATGGTATCTATTCTACAAAATCTTGTTATAACTTTATCATGCAGGATCAGGATACCTCTGTGGCCTCCTCATCGGGGGTTCCATCGCTGCCGGCTCAGGCTTGGAAGCATCTGTGGCGGTCTCGAGCCTTGCCTCGGTGCAAGGAGTTGGTATGGCATGCAACTCTGGATATCTTGCCGGTTAAAGGTCGATTGCGGCACCGAGGCGTGGATATTGACCCTTCATGTCCATGTTGTGAGGTGGTGGAGTGCAAGACGGTTGCTCATGCGCTTCTTTATTGTCCGGATTCAGTTCAGGCTTGGTTTGGTTCGTCGCTTGTTTTACGGGTGTGTGACTGGATCGATCTTTCCTTTACTTATTTCTTCCTTAGGTTCTTGGAGATTGCAGATGACCAGGCTCTCCTTTGTTTTATCACTACGGCCTACTGTATTTGGGAAAGGAGAAATCATATTGTCTTCTAGCAGCGGCGGACTCCCACATCACTTATGGTTGACCGTGTGGCTTTTCTTCTTGGGGCTCCGGATTTGTGTGAAGATCCCCGTCAGATTACGGTGTTGCCGTCTAGTTGGTCCCGACCGTCTCAAGGTACTTTTAAGCTTAATTTTGATGCAGCTCTTCGAGACTCGACATTGGTTGGTTTTGGGATGGTGCCCTGAAACTTTGAGGGTGAGGTTCTAGCTTCGGCGACCGCTGCTACTATCATGGTCTCGTCCTCCATCATCGCTGAAGCTCTGTGTTTCCGTTGGGCCATCTCCACCGCTATTGACTTGGGTTTCAGAAGGGTCATGTTCGAGAATGATTGTCTGAAGCTCTATGAGCTTTGGCGCCGTCCGAAACCCGGGGGTTCTTATCTTTTTTCTATCATTAGGAATTGTCGTTTTTTTTTCTTGTCATTTTGATTTACTGGATGTTTCTTTTGTTAGGCAGGGAGGCAACGTGGTTGCGGACTCCCTTGCCAAATTATCATTCACTATGCTATCTTTTATTTAGGTTGAGGATGCTCCTCAAGAGATTTTAACTGTTTTACATCATGATGTATTAGCCTCTAACCCTGTTCTTGATTAATATATCTATTCAGTTCCTTTAAAAAAAATCATTAAACTACCAGGGTCAAAGGAGTTAAATTTACTACAAGAATTATCAATAACAAAATTAAATTTTATACAAAGAAAACAAACTCATGAATATGTGAAATAAATAAATTCAATACAAAAATATAGAAAAACGAATTCAAACCCCAAAAATAAAAAATATTTAAAGGATTTTCAAGAAAGAATCTACTACTGTATCTACTAATTGTGAGTCCTCAATCTCAAACCTCAATAACTCTTGAAAAAAAAAGACTCTCCCATATGTTGACACGTGTCACTCATAAGAATAATTTAAAAGTTTTTAAATTGGTAGAATTTCATTTTATATTTAAAAATGATCAACTCTTTATTTTTTTGTTTATATATGGAAGGAAGATCAACTCTTTATTAGTTATACCATTTATTTGTGACAATTAATTAATAAACTTGATTACAATTTATAACATTAATTTTGAATTGCATATTTAAGCTTGTGAAATAGTTGGAAGGAAATAGATTATTTTTGCATTTCAAATCGGATTTTTTAGAATTGATATCCGTAAGGATTTTAAATTCCTATTTTACCGAAGTTAATTTAAAATGTTTTTAGTTATAATATAAATATTCAGTATATTTCAAAAATATTCCAAATAAAATTAATTTTGAATTACTTAATTTATTTTAGAATTTTTGAATTAATTACTTAAAAATGGTTAATGCTTTAAATTTTTACCATTTATACGTAACAACTAATAATTACTAAAATTAATTACATTGTATATATTAATTTTAATTATAAATTTCTAAACTTTTTAGAATTATCAAATTTGAATTTGAATTTAAGTGTGTCTAAATTTTGAAATTTTACCATTTATTCCTTCTTTGACTCATTAACGGCTGAATACGTTAATTGAAGCAACACCAAATATTGATATTATTCATTATTATTGCAAATTTGATTTATATCGCGAAAATCAGTATTATTTAATATTTCATTTCTTTACTATTTTTAATTCCATGTTGAATATTATATAGATTTTTTATAGTTTTTTTTTTATTAAAACGTGTCAAGATAGAGAAGTGAAATAAGTTCTTCACTGTGTTAAGACTATTGCTACATAAGTATTTGGTGAATGTTTTTCTATTTCTATTATCAAAACTTAATTACATTGTTTGGTTTTGATATGATATAAACTTTAGATGAACAATTTTAATATTAGTCATTGTGTCTACTTTGGTTTTATTAATTGATGGATTTATTTACGTTAATATATCATGTGATCTTACGCATGTTTAAAAATGTTGACATATGCCATATATTTATTAACTTTATAACATCAACTAAAAAAAATATTACAAATTAAATATCAAAAATACCATTGCATTAATGCACGGGCTACTTACTAGTTGTATCTATAATTGTGAGTCCTTACTTTGAAAAGTGAGACACTCACACAATACACTCTCCATCATAGCCCTCCACGTCATTTTTTTCCAAAATTCTCACTGTCTCTCTCAATTCATAACTATGCAGTGTGTATCACGCGCCTCCTGGTCTCCTCCCTTCTCCAATACATTGATTTATGTTTCACACAATCACTCAAACACTACATGCGTTCTCTCTCTCTCTCTCTTCCCTGCGCCGTGGTTTTAGCTGAAGCATTTTTCTTCTCCTTTCATTAAATCCTGCAATCCTGCAACCCAATTTCAATATCCCTGAAATTCCTCAACTCTCACCATCTCTCAATTTAATATCCCTTAATCTGCATTGTTGGTTTTGGATTTTCAAACGCAGTTCTCTCTAATCGTATCACTCAATCCGCAATTTCAGAGAATTCCATAGTGGAATCACACATCCAATTTCGAAGATTTTGCTCCCTCTCTCAATTTCGAAATTCAATTCGAGGGGTGCGAAATCATTCTAACCGAGTTTCCATGAGTTTTCAAATTTGGGCAGAATTATCAAGGGCTTTTCGAATTTGGACGAAATTTTCAGGTTTTTTCGCTCAACATTTATGAATCTCTATACATTCAGTTGTCAAAACCATATAATCAAAAAACTCTGATTTCGTTTCAGCCTCTATCAGTCGCTATTACCCTCCCCTTCCGCCTTTGCGGCCGTATTCGAGTAGGTTTTTCGTAGTTCCCGCTTTCCTCCATCTTCTCCCGCTAGCGACGGATTGCCCAAAAACAAACAACAAACAAAGTGCAATGGTCAACTTCAGAAATAAAAAATCACAGTATATATATACATCTAGATACATAGCAGAAATAAAAAATCACAGTATTATTTCCGCATGGTTACTATGTAACACTCGACGTAAAAAATCGGGTTGTTACATTTTTTGTATCAGAGCAATGGTTTAGAGAACCAATGCTGTTGGGTGGTAGTATGTTCTGAGATCGATTGATGGGGTGTCAATCGAAGGAAGGATTAGTGTGGATAATTGTTAAGTATTTTCTTAATTGAGATCGTTCGATAAGTGGACAGTTTTATATGATATGTATTGACAATTTTGGCTATTTCTGTTGTTAAGATTTACCGTTAAGACATTCTTAACAATAGTAAGAGGTTAACGAATCGAAACACAGAAATGGCAGATCATAGTGCAATGGACAGAATGGCTGCTGCCATTACTAATCTTACTACGTTGGTGGCACATCAAGCAAATATTATTGCTGCTCGTGCAGAGGAAGAGGCAAATAAAGTTGCTGCTGCTGCAGTACAAGCACAGATTGCTGAGAAGGAGCAAGCTTCTGCTCAGATGAAGGGACTGCATGATTTCAAGAGGCAGGATCCACCTAAATTCTCTGGGGCTATGATCCAGAAGTAGCGGATTCGTGGTTGCAAGAAGTGGAGAAGATCTTTACTTTTATAGATACCCCTGCTGCAACCTGGGTGAATTATGCAACATATCTGCTGACAGAAGAAGCTAAGCATTGGTGGAATGGTGCCAAGGCCACGATGGAGGCTGATTTCCAAGCTGTTACTTGGGAATCTTTCAAGATGACATTTTTGGGGAAATATTTTCCCAGAAGTGCTAGGGATGCAAAGGAGAAGGAGTTTACATAACTAAAACAGAGGAGTATGTCAGTAGCTGAGTATGCTGCTAAGTTGGAATCATTAGCCAGACATCATATATTCTTCAGAGACAGGGTCGATGAAGAATACATGTGTGAACGTTTCATCGATGGGCTGAATTATGAATTGAAGAGGGCAGTACAACCGCTGGGGATTGTCCGCTATCAACAACTAGTGGAAAAGGCTAAGGGTGTTGAGGCGATTGACGCTCATTCTACAAAACATCAAGGAGGTGGAGGACCAGCTAGGTCCTACTCAAACAGGGATGATAAAGGGAAGATGCCATATCAACGACCACAGGTCAAGAAGCGTGAGTTTGGATTCAACAAGGCAGGTGGGGGTAGTTTGAATATTTAGAGGGATTCGAGGCCAGTGGAGGAGGTTATCTGTTTCAAGTGTAACAAGAATGGGCATTATGCTAATAGCTGTACGGAGGGATCCGTTATTTGCTGGAACCGTAAGAAGACAGGGCATACGGCCAAGGATTGTAAGGTTCCAAAGATAGAGGGAGTTATTGATGATGCTCGTGGTAAACGTTCGATAGCTCAAGGGAGAGTCTACAACATTTCTGGGGAATCTACAAAGAATGATGAAGGTTTGATTAGAGATCGTTGCGATATTGCTGGTAATTCTCTCTCTGTGTTGTTTGATTCAGGAGCTACTCACTCCTTTATTTTTTGTTGATTGCGTGGCAAGGTTGGGTTTTCCTGTCTCAGAGTTGTCGTTTGACATAGTGGTATCTATCCCTGCTACCAAGAGTTTAACTGCAACCTCTGTTTGTTTGAATTGCTCATTTATTTTCTAGAATCTGAAGTTTGTTGTGAATTTGATTTGCTTACCCCTTAAGGAGTTGGATGTAATTATAGGCATAGATTGGCTTTCTCTTCACCATGTTCTATTGGATTGCGCCAATAAGGAGGTAATTATTCCTGATTCTAAGATGTTTGAATTTTTGGACTCTTATCTCTCGTAGTCCTCCCTGAAAAGAGGAGCTTTGAAGGTGTTGTTATCGGCTGGTGATGGTAGTTCGTTGACGGACAATGTACAAAGTTTTCCTGTTGTATTTGATTTCTTAGATGTATTTCTTAAGGATGTAGCAGGATTACCCCCTGTTCGTGATATTGAATTTTCTATTGATGTAATTCCTGGAACTGGACCTATTTCTATTGCACCATATCGTATGGCACCAGCAGAATTGGCAGAGCTGAAGAATCAAATTATGATCTTATGATGAAGGGATTCATTCGACCTAGTGTTTCACCGTGGGGAGCACCAGTGCTACTTGTGAAGAAGAAAGATGGTAGATCTCGCCTGTGTGTAGATTACAGACAGTTTAACAAAGTAACAGTGAAGAATCATTAACCCTTGCCTAGGATTGATGACTCGATGGATCAACTTCGTGGAGCTGCTGTGTTATCTAAGATTGATTTACGATCTGGTTACCACCAGATTAGAGTTAAAAAGGCTGATATACAGAAGACTGCATTTCATACTCGTTATGGGCACTACGAGTACTTAGTGATGCCATTTGGAGTTTCCAATGCACCTGTTGTGTTTATGGATTATATGAATAAGATTTTCAATTCTTTCTTAGATAAATTCGTGGTTGTTTTCATAGATGACATCTTGATTTATTCAAGAAGCCATGAGGATCACAGGGAGCATTTACGTTTGGTATTATCTGTTCTACGTGAGAAAGTTCTTTTTGCTAATTTAGCCAAATGCGAGTTTTGGCTGGAAGAGGTGAGATTCTTGGGGCATGTTATTTCCAAGGAAGGCATTGCTGTTGACCTAAGTAAAGTAGATGTTGTGACTAAGTGGGAACAGCCTAAGACTGTTAAAGTGGGAGTTTCCTGGGTTTAGCAGGATACTATCGTAGATTCATCGAGGGCTTTGCAAATATCGCAGGACCCTTGACGAAGCTGACTAGGAAGAACTATCCTTTTTCATGGACTAAAGAGTGGGAATCTAGTTTTCAAGAATTAAAACATCGTCTGACGAATGCACCATTTTTTATTTTACCTCAGTGCGGAGAACCGTACGATGTTTACCGTGATGCTTCTTATTTAGGTTTGGGTTGTGTACTGATGCAGAATGGTAAGGTTGTGGCCTATGCTTCAAGGCAATTGAAGATTCATAAGAGAAACTACCTTACTCATGATTTGGAACTTGCTGCTGTAGTTTTTGCTCTTAAGATTTGGAGGTATTATTTGTATGGGTGTGTGTTTACTGTTTTCAGTGACCACAAGAGCTTGAAGTACCTATTCGATCAGAAGGATTGGAATATGAGGCAGAGGAGATGGATGGAATTCTTGAAGGACTATGATTTTTTGTTGCAGTATCATCCAGGAAAGGCTAATGCTGTAGCTGATGCTCTTAGTCGTAAAACTATTCATGTATCATCATTGATGATTAAGGAGTTAGAATTGATTGAGACTTTTAGAGATTTGAGTTTGGTTGTTAAGGTAGTGCCAGAGAAGTTAAGTTTTGGAATGATTATTCTATCTAGTCATCTTTTGGAAGAAGTTAAGATGAAACAGAGGCAAGATAAAGTCATAGTGGAGAAGAGGGAGAGTGCTCGTCTGGGAAAGGCGCCAGACTTTAACGTTGGGACAGACGATGTTTTACGTTGTAGAGGGCGTGTATGTGTTTCAAATGATGCTGAGTTGAGGAGATTAATTTTAGATGAAGGACATAAGAGTAAATTGAGTCTTCACCTAGGTTCGACGAAGATGTACCGGGATTTAAGGTTACATTTTTTGTGGCTAGGTATGAAGAAGGATGTTGCTAAATACGTTGCAGTGCCAGAGTGGAACTGGGATAGCATATCTATGGATTTCGTCGTTGCTTTACCACTTACTCGAAAGAGATTTGATTCTATATGGGTTATTGTAGATCGTCTGACCAAGACTGCACATTTTCTACCAGTTAAGACTACGTATAAAGTGGAGCAACTTGTTGAAATTTATATTGCAAAAATTGTTCGTTTGCATGGAGTTCCTTCAACCATTATTTCAGATAGGGATCCGAAGTTTACTTCTCGTCTTTGGAAGGCCTTGCAGGATGCTTTGGGTTCAAAGCTGAGTTTGAGTTCTGCTTATCATCCGCAGACTGATGGACAAACAGAAAGGACTATTCAGTCATTGGAGGATCTTCTTAGAGCCTGTGTGCTTGATAATCAGGGGAATTGGGATGAATTATTGCCATTGATTGAGTTTACTTATAATAATAGTTTTCATGCAAGTATTGGGATGACACCTTATGAAGCGTTATATGGAAGGAGGTGCAGGACACCGTTGTGTTGGTTTCAAGATGGAGAACATTTGTTGGTTGGACCTGAGTTAATTCAACAAATGACGGACAAGGTAGGAATGGTTCAGGAAAAGATGAAGACATCTCAGAGTAAGAGGAAAAGCTATACAGATAACAGACGGAGACAATTGGAGTTCTCGTCTGGTGACCATGTATTTCTTCGTGTTACACCTACTACTGGAGTTGGGAGAGCAATTAAGTCCAAGAAGTTGAGACCAAAGTTTATTGGTCCTTACCAGATTATTGAGAAAGTAGGATCGGTGGCTTACTGAATTGCGTTACCCCCTTTCTTATTTAAGATTCATGATGTTTTGCATGTGTCTTAAAAAATGTACCAGATCCTTCTCACGTTATTACTCAAGATGACATCCAGTTGAAGGAGAACTTGATGTTTGAAGTTCCTCCTGTGAGTATTGCTGATCGTAGAATGAAGCAATTAAAGAATAAACAGATTTCGCTTGTAAAGGTAGTTTGGAACCAGGAAACTGGTGATGCTACGTGGGAGTTAGAAGAAAAGATAAGGGAGCAGTACCCTGCCTTGTTTTCTTAGCTGCAGTTTCGTGGGCGAAACTCTTTTTAAGAGGGGTAGTATTGTAAGACCCTTTCTTTCGGATATAAGAATTTTATTTGAAATATGTATGGAAATATATTGAGTGTATGTTGATTTAGTTTGGCATATTTCTATGTGAATTTGTTGGTTTTCGTCTGGTGGAGCATGGTTGTGTTCGTCCGACAAAACTCGTCGAACTCGTTTGACGAGTAAAGTTGTGTTCGTCTGGTACTTTTCTGAAAAGTTCGTTTGGCTCGATAGTGTTCATTTGGTATAACTGAATAGTGAGTCAGTTTGGTATTCGTCTGGTTAGTTATCCGCTTTTGCTGACTTTAAGAGATAAGTGTCAGATGCCTTGGAAATAGTAAACTTCCGTTTTTGTTGACTAGGATATATGTCAGGATCACTAATGAGCATTAATGAGCATTAATGAGCCGTCATTTTCGTTGACCACTTTTAATTTAATGTTTACCCTCAGAAGTGGTTTTCCTCATGCTATAAATACCCAATATCTAGCTTTATTTTAGTTTTAGATTCTCTGAATCCTTATTACTTCCTTGCTTCGAAGAAATCTTTGTTAAACATTCTTGGAGTTCTTGTTCTTGCTCGTTCTTCTTCTGATTCAATCTTTCAAGTTGTGTTCGAACCAAAGAAGGTTGGTTCTTCTTACTCTGTTCTACCCTGTTTTTCCTAATATTAGAGTTTCAGTGATTCTGTTTCCAGTTTGGCTTAAGATTATTCCTTGTCGTTGGAGTAGATGGTTAAACATGTTATTATGTTTTTGGTAGGTTGAAGACTCAAGTGCATGCAACATACGAGAAGGTAAGGGTAACTCATATGTTAGCTTATCTTAGTATTTGCAGTGATATCTGTGTTAGATACTTCTGTAACGTGAATATGGTGGATGAAAACTGGGATATTTCCAGATTGAATTATATTATATAACCTATTGGGGTTAAGAGAACGAGTGAACCGTATTTGTTCATGTGAATTGTGATTGGCCATCATGATGAATTTTTGGTTTGATGTGGTGGACTATTATGTGCCACGAGATCATCCGAGGGTGGGTGAAAGAGTCTCGTTCGCGAAAACCATCCTGTCCGAATAAGGCAAAACAATGAGTTATGGATATTGGTTACTGAGAATCACCAAGTGTGATTGTGGGATTGCTATGAAGGCCGTAGAGTTTGTTGATTGATTTATCAATATGATTGTTGATATCGTTTGCCAAATTATTATGTCTTCTGATCTTATTTATTTGGAGTTAACCCTTTTCTTGTTGTGTTTTCTTTATTTTTGGCGTATTTCGGTAGACGATCACTAGTAGGTATTCGTCTGCCGTTGACTAGGAGGCAAACAGAGACTGCTCCTGGAGACAGACAATGATGAACTTTTGAAGCTCAAAGATTGGAACTTTACTTATTTTATGTTCAACAAAATTGTACTTCCTTTTGTAAAAGAAAAGCACATGTTGTGCAAGATAGTACCTTTAATACGTCTTATTTCTCTTTACAAGTATAAAATGTATTATATGGGCTACACTATCTATATATCATGAATATTGTACGCTTTGAAATTATGAGATGTTTTGAAAGGTTTAAATTTAGTATTATTTCCGCATAGTTACGATGTGACACTCGACGTAAAAAATCGGGCTGTTACACTCCCGTGTTCCATGTTTGTCACAGAGTTTCTCATGTCCCCGAACCTTCACATACACACATCCTAGCTTAGTACCCTTCAATCTAAACTTTACTCTTTAACTAAAGTTTAAGGAGGGTCACTAACCCTTAGGAACTTAGGCTTAGGGATTATGAGTTACAACTCATCCAACGAGTCAAGCAAGCTTTTACACTTAGGGAAAACCTTGCAAAACCACACGAAGCACACGGTCAAAGAGTTAAAACACTTAAAGTTTTCCTCCAAAATGTCTAACTTTAAAACTTCAAAACTTGACAACTCTCTGAAAACTCTTACGCCTAAAAGCAAACTTTCATACCTCAAGAATTTACAACTCAAGATCGAGCTTTAGGGAAACTCATGTCCCATCAAGCTTAACCCAAAACACAAGATCATAAACACATTGAATCTCTCATTGTCTCTTAGGGTTTCAGATCCCTAATCCCAGACATTCATTGAGACTTTTGATACTTAGTCGAAAACCATGGAACTAGCTCGAAAAACTGATTTACCCTCTCATTGTCTTCTTGGATTATAAATCATTTTCCTTAGACAATCATCGAAGTTCTCTAACAATTAACATTTTATTTCAAGAAAAAACCTTCAAGAAACATAGTCAAACTCTTGAACTCAAAAATCCTCAACCAAAACGCTTTGTTCAATAAAACATAATATGTCCAGTTACTTGGATGTATTTTTAAATAAATCAAAACCACTCAGAAAATTCTAATTTTTTTATCCCACTAACATGTACCCTAAACCCATGTAAATTTTCAAGTCCAAACTCAAAGCATGAAAATCAGGCAAAAACAAACAAGGGCGGCAGGTCATGCTCCGAGGCAGCAAGACTCTTGCTCGCCAAAACGCGAATAACTTGAGCTACAAAACTCGGAATAACATGGAATCAGCAGGTGAATTTCGATAATCGAAAGGGATACAATAGAACTAGGGCCTCACAAGTCCATAAGCACTTTTCTTCCCACTACCCACAACAACAACTCTCGACCATATCAAAAACCACATAAAGACCAAGCTTTTCTTCAAAACCAAGTTGTACACACTAAAGTCCATGAAAAATCTATGGTGAAACCAAATTTAGAATCTTTGAAATCACTTCTAAAAATAATCAACTTTCCAAAACCACAACTTTTTAAGAAATCGATTGAGGGGTTTTTCAAATCTAACATCAAGGAGCATATCTTGTGTGACAAGTCTCAAGAATCACTCATTTCAAAAACAATTTTGACATCAAACTCAACTTTTCTTACAAAAATTTACATGAAGAGGAAGAACAAGATGTGGAGAGCATAAAACTCTAAAGGATCATGGGGATTCAAGCCCTTGATAATTACCCAAAATGCTCCAAATCAAAATTTAAAACCATGAAGAGTAAGAGCATGAGAAACCCAACCTCTTCCTTCAAATACCCAAGATGAGAAAAGCAAGGGAATGTGGTGGAAGGCAAAGGAGAGGGGTCAGCCACCATGGGAGAAGGAGGAGGGGAAGATGAAGCTCTCTCTCTCTCTCTCTCTCTCTCTCTCTCTCTCTCTCTCTCTCTCTCTCCCTTTCTCTAATCCTTTCTCTATTTTCCAACACCAAAAGCTCAAGTGAACAAAGAAAGGAAAATGGCCACATTCAGAGGCATGTGGGTCGCGACCTCACCAAGCTATTGGGGGGTAAATTTCAATTCTTTTAATAGTCTAGGGGCCAAAGTGAGAGTTTAGGAAAGTTTAGAGCAAAATATCTTGATTAAACTATGCTTAAAAGTTCAATCCTTCTCTTACACATGTCCTAATCATTTCATAAACATCAACTCATGTTAAAATTGTACTTTAGCACATTTCCCCATAAACCATCTTTTCATGACTAACATAGGTCACTCGCTCGTCTCGACTCTGACACTCGCCAAACTCGGGCGTCGGTCGTCAAAATATCTCGGGATATATTTTCCCTAGATTCCGATCGTTTTCGATCCAAAAACACTATTAATCAAAAACGAGTTTAATTCATAACTGGGTTCCTCACGACATTTTAAGACTTTCCTTCTCATTCAGAATTTTTAGAAATGCCTCAAACTACCTCGTTTCCGCACTTCAGGGTTTTCACAACCTCGCTACCGAGTGCCAGAAACTTTACCGGACTATGGAACCAAACCATATCGACCTTATAGTCAATCTTCATGAAAACATGCATACATTGTCATACAGATATGCAAAAAGTCCAATTCCTATCTGAATATCGGTTGAGGTTTCAATTTGAGCTTCTACGGCCAACTGCCGTCGCAAAACCTTGCACAAATAAACAAACTGCTCATAGTATTATCTAGGGCTCTAAAGTAGCCATTTTACACATCCGGATAATTAAATAATTAACTTACCATTTAAAATATCCAGGGTCTTACACCTTCCTACCTCTGTATTAAAATACATTAAGCAATAACAAATTTCATTTGTAATACTTATATTTAATAATAAAATTAAAACTAAAAAAAAATTATAATTTCAAAAGCTATTCAACCACCTACATTGAATAATAACATTTATAAACTAATTCATTGTCATTTTTTATTATTTATATATTAATTGTAAAACTTTTTATATATATAACTAATAATTAAATATAAGAAGTAGTAAAAAATTAATTATTGACCTCAAGTTGGAAAAAAATAAAATATACAAAGTAATAAATTTTATATAAAATAAATATATTAAATATTTAAATTAGTCATTGGTTAAATGCTTTTTGTAAATATATATTCTAGAAATTATTTTAAATTTTTTAATGATTAAGTATGTGGTTTAATATTGATTATATTCCGTGTTATTTAATATAATAATTTTACGCAAACTAAATATATACATTATAATCATTTAAGTTTTTTAAAACGTATAAATATGGATAAGATGCTATTAAGAATTAATTGTTTATTAAGTAACCTTTTTATATTAAAAATATTAATAATTAAAATTAATTAATAATAAAATACTATTTATTAATATATAATTTAGAATTTTTTTTAAAATTAAAAAACACTTCTATAAGGCATTTACGGTTAACTATAATGTACGTGCGTATTATTTGAATAAATTTCTTTAATTTTTTTATCTATATATATTAGTGAAAAAGACTTGAGGAAACACAACAGAGGAAAACAGTTATGACAAAGTTAAATAAATTTAAATTTACTAAATAATATTTTACTCTATTTAAATTATAACTTATTTTAATTGTAAAAGTTAAAATTATTTTATTATTGATAAAAAGTATACAAAAATATGCTCTTATAACTTATTTGCTGATATTAAAAACTCATTAAATAATTTAAAATATTTCAAATTCACTAAATAATTTTTATATCATAAAATAAATAAATTATTAAATTGTTAAAATTATTTTAATTCTAATTATTAAATTTCAATGATTAAATTTGAGTAATTTTAGTTATTTACACAAAAAAATCTAAAACTATTAATTGAAATGTCTTAACATTATTATTTTTATTTTATTATATTTTATTAGTTAAAAATATGTTAATATTTATTTATTAATTTATTTAAATTCTAATAATTTTTATATAATGTTAAAAAATATTGTAGATAAATTCGTGCAACGTACGGGTATTATATCTAGTTGGATTTCTATTCAATGAAAGTATATGAAAATACTGATCTTTATATGTTGTCAAGGTCAATATGTATCAAATGGTGGCTAAACCAGTCAAATACTGATCTTTATACTGATCTTACTCTATTATCTTTGCTAAGCCTAAAAGCAACTCGAGACAACACCCGTCTTGGAACGGTGTTGTCTAAGGTGAACTACCACTTAAGTAGTGCATCGCGCACTACCATTTTTTAGCCAATAAAATCGCGCCAAGTGTCCAGGTAAGTAACCGGTAACCGGTTCTACAAGTTATTTTATTTTTATAATTTATTATAATTATAATTTGTTAATTACTATAAACCCTTTCTCTTTGTTAATCTTCTTTTTATAATTATTTTTACCTTTTTTTTTTAAAAAAAGGGTAAAAATATAATTAACTAATTATTATTATTTTAATTTTTTTTAAATATCAAATAAAAAAACCCGCTGTAGCATGTCATTTAGAGTGGTGCACGGTGCACCACTTAGGGTATAAGTACACCCTAGAAGCCACCTTTTAAAACAGTTTCAAAACAAAGAAGCTATGTTTCTCCAAGAAAAATCACTGTGCTAGAATTAGCTTCTGCTACCTCTTAAGAAGAATTTGAGTCAAGGTTGCAATTGGTTAGGTCACTACAATCCACCGATGTAAAAGATGAAGCTTCATGAGGTGTCCGTGATAATTATCTCCAAGATAATGAAGACGATTGTTACATAATATTTAAGTAAAGCTCCAAAACAGATAGACCAAGACAAAATTTGTTCATTATTGCCAGACAAGAAAAAGAGACGTCCATCTTGTCAAAAGGAGATGTTGGATCGGGTGGAAGTAGGTTGGACTTTGCTAGGTTTTGTTTAAATAGGTCTGATTTGCTTAAAAAGTTCAAGGCATGAGTCTGGTCTGTTGTCTGTCATAGGCTTTTTTTTAGGCCTGAGTCTGATCTGTTTGAAAGCCTGACCTGGCCTGGTAGCTTATTTAAAATCTTATTTTATTGCAATATATTCAAGTAGACCGGAAATTTTAATTGTATAATGTCAACAAACTTATAGACTAGTGAACTAAAATACAATAATATGATTATATGGTCCAATTCAAAGTAAATAGGTATAGTCATTTTCTAAAGAAATTTATATGGTTAATTCATTATATAGTATAACATATCTAATCATATAAATAAGTCAACAACTATTTAGTTTTAAGATACTTTAATAAAGGTTTCAAAAAATATATTAAAATAAAAATTCAAAATAATATGAATAACAAAATAAATTAATATTTACTTAAATAGGCCGGCGGTTATGCTTACAAGGCTTTCTGAGTGGCCCAAACCTGGCTTTTTTTTAACTAAATAGACTTTTAAAAAAGTCTTGACCTTATCTATTTAGTAATTTGGCCTGGCCTGAGTTTGATGTAGGCTAGGCTGTAGACCCCTGTCGGCGACCTGACCTACTTCAATAGCTAATGGTGGACAAATAAAAGGTGGTTCTCACCGTTGTTACTTTTTATCAAGACCTACCATAGTTATTCAACTATAATTACTTTAACATAAGCACGATTTTCTTTAAGTAAACTATAGTTAGTTCTAACTCGTACATAGAGGTGTGCTTAGGATAGTTGAAGGCATTCGGAAATCGCCTCATGTTTAGAATTCTCTTGTGTTTTAGCTCAAGCATCCGCTCTTGTATTCATTGTGCTTCAATATAGTAAAAGCTTTTGTTTCCAAAGTTGTGATAATTTCTTTTCTCCTTTACATCTTATAATTTTTTTATTTCACAACACTTTTATTCATGTCTTGTAAATTTTCTTGAGTGAATGATTAAATTGGTTCTTGAAAGTGTCAGCATTGGTTAAATTTATCCCTAAAAGAAAGAAATATACAATTTAGTCCTTAATGTTGTAAAAGGGGGTTGCATTTGGCACCCCCTATTGCGCCATACGCCCCCCTATTTTTTAAAAATGCCCAAAATACCCTTCTGTACAAAAAAAAACTAAACCAAAAAAAAAAAACTAAACCAAAAAAAAAATTCATAAAAATTTCAAAACTCCAATTTCTTCCTCTTCAACTCATCACCATCAACATTTTTCTCCATCCACTTCATTGTCATCTCCTTTTATGTTATCCTGTAAAAGAAGGGGCAAGCAAGAAACCTTGGAATCCTCATTCCGATAGAGAAAACGAATTTTCGAAGTGAACCACGAAGCCTGGTTATTATTCGCATCTTGGAGTGCGATTTGTGTACATATATCGCATTTAAGGATGCGATTATAATTTTAACAATTTTTTTTATATTCATTTAAAAATCGCATCTAGGAGTGCGATTTCATATTAAAAAATATCTAAAAAAATTCAAAAAATGCCCAAATGATTTTTAAAAATTATGGGACCACCACAGTTAGTCTAGTTGACATATTTAGAAATTTATGGTGAAATATTTTATTTTCAAAAATTAAAAAAAAAAAAGCAAACGATGGAATTTGGCCTCGGGACATCGAGCTTATGGCGAAGCGATAAGCGTCCAATTGATTTTTTTTTCTCTTCAACTTTGTAGTTCAGCCCGTCGCCATCCGAGACCATTAGAAATTCCTTTTTCAGGGCCAGAAATATTAAAAAAAAAATTAAAATTCTATTTCTCACCTATAAGTGCGATTTGGAGGCCCATTTCGCACTCTTAGGTGCGATACACACTTTGAAAAAATAAAAAAAATAAAAAAATAAAAAAATACTAATTTGCACACCTATAAGTGCGATTTGGAGGCCCATTTCGCACTCTTAGGTGCGATACACACTTTGAAAAAATAAAAAAATAAAAAAATACTAATTCGCACACCTATAAGTGCGATTTGGAGGCCCATTTCGCACTCTTAGGTGCGATACACACTTTGAAAAAATAAAAAAAAAATAAAAAAAATAAAAAATACTAGTTCGCACACCTGTAAATGCGATTTGGAGGTAAATTTCGCACTTGTAGGTGCGAATTTTAACTAGTGTTCAATTTCTTGCGGTTAACTATATGAAAATAATAGGAAACGACGGGAGGGAGCAAGGAGGAAACAAGAGGAAGGATGTTGATAGTTAGTAGATGAAGGAGGTGGTTGATGGGAGATGATGAATGTGGTTGTTACAAGATGATAATGTTGGTGGTGAAAGGATGGAGAGAAAGGGGGGTGGGAGAATGGTGGAAGGATGAAGATGATATTTATTTAATTTTTTAAATTTAAAAGGGTAAAATAGTAATATTTTAAATTTTAAAGGGCAAAATGGTAAAAGACGCATTAAAGGGGGGCGTATGGCGCAATAGGGGGGCGCCAAACGCAACACCCGTTGTAAAATATTGATCAAATTAGCCTCTACAAGGACTAACTTGACCGAGGTTTCGCGTGACCAAAAAGACTAACTTGACCGGCATTTTACAACATTGGGGATTAAATTGCTTATTTCCTTCTTTTAGGAACGAACTTGACCGACGTTCACAATTTCAAAGATCAATTTAACCATTCAATCAAAATTTTTTTATTCACTAATTTTATGTTTTCACACCAGGGTATCCTCTAAAATCATTAAAGAAGAGAAATTGATTCATTAATGATTGGTTTTTTAAGGGGAAAAACTTGTTCTCTTGAAATTGTTAGTGCTGTTGCCCAATGAGATATTGAATAACTCACTTTTTAATAATTATTAATTTTAACTTTTCTCTCAATATAATGAAAATTGTATACAGGAATTCACAGCAAATAGTTTCCTAAAATTACATCCATTATATCAAAACTGGTGCCTTCCCTTCTAGCTGAGCAGTAGAATGGTCGGAAAGATAGTTAGAGACCCCAATAGGGTCTGAAACCAAATTGTGCTAACCCTGCTATGAAATCAATTCACATTCAAAACTTTGATCTTCCATGTCAAAGGATAGTAAGAAGTTGAAGAGTTACTACCTTCTAGGAAATACATGTGGGCTATAAGACATAAAACCCAGAAGACAATACACTATTTCCTCCAAAACTGAAACATATATCTAACACAACCGATATGTTATGATGAACTCTCAAATGATTAATCAGGAGATAGCTCTTTCTCTTGAAATGGAGTGACCATTGACAGGCAAAAAAGAAGTGCACCCGATGTTACGAATTTTATTTTGTCTGAGTGAAAATGGATCTATTCCCACCTTGTGAGCTGCAATAACTCCAATGGCTTCCCAATAGTTTGAGACATGCAGCTGCAGAAGAGGTAATTTCATCAACCAGTCCACAATGCTTTCATTTCAATTGCAATGAAAGAAAAATAAAGGACTGCTGAGATGGTGCTTTTATTTTAATTTGAATTATGGCTTCTGCGTATGAAACAAAAATAAGAAAACTTGCTCTTGAATGATCTGAAATGGTAATTTTATTTTCTTGTCTATCTATCCACTCAAGCAACAAGTATTTAGCATAGCTTACAAACGGCTCGTATCCGAGACCTTTGGTTAAGAAGAATTAACTCCCATCATCTATAGATCTATTTGGCTATACTTTGTCTATCATATTGCCCATTTTATTCCTTAGTGAGTGAATTGCAAATATAACGGGCGGAACTTTTGCCAATTGATTTGTAGGGACGTTTGACTCAAATAGATAAAGATCCTATTCAATCTTCTAAAAGAACAAAGTTTCAAATAGATAAAGTTCCTATCTAATCTTCTGAGAGAACAGATGTACAAAATGAAAAATTGCTTACCGCTTGAAGACCGAGTTTATCTGCAGTATCATCGAGAACTGTTTCATTTTCTTCCACCGTAATTATAAGTGGCTGCAAGAGAGTTTTGTATTGTCATAAATTGAAACAACAGTCTCAGAAATTTCTAGAAACAGTTTGGTGTGCAGAGTGGATGAAAGCAAAAATGCCATCATCAGCCAAGAGTTGTTCTTAATGTGTTTGGATTTATACCTTATTTTTTCCATTTCTTGCAAAAGCTATTGTTCCAGCCCCTCCACAAGCATCTTTTGGAAGGATTACAGAATCCACATCACTTGCCACTATGCAACCCTTGTCCGCAGATTCAGAGTGCATGACTGTGTATTGTGGAGCGTAACTTAGGCCAGCAAGCACACATGGCAGGAAGGTGTAACCAATCTAATTTACAAAAACAAGTTGTCAACAAGTACTATTACCTACACAAATGCAGAGAATGAGAAATATCTAATTGACAATGAGAACAGAATCTTTTTAGAGTGCGTTTGGGTAAACAACTTAACAAAGTACTTATGACAATAAATGCTTATCGCATAAACACTTATTCATAAGCTAATTTTGAGAAACTTAATGAAATAAGCTGAAAATAGGTAATGGATAAACATAAGTTCTTATTCATAAGCTAATCTGAACAACTTATGAAAATAAGCTCAAAACAACTAATGTAAATAGGTAATGACAGTAGGTCGTTACCTATTTACATAAGCTCTCTGAAACACTTCTGTAAGTGTTTATGCTTTAAGATAAGCTCAAATAAACTCTTCCAAACGGGCCGTAATGTATTCAACATTAACATAGCATTTTCTACAAGTATAAAATTTTCATTCATTTAATGGAGGCGTTAATCTTCTAAAAAGAATCACACTGAAGACACCCTAATAAAAAGGGGTATAGGAGGGATGAGGAAAACTTTAGCATAAACAATTTGAAACAATCTTCCTCTAAATGGCTTTATCCAAAAGTTGGTTTTTCATAAAGCCTAATCAATTTAGGTTTTGTTCAGTTCAACGCCAACGGAAATCCATTGTCCCTTTCACGTTTAGAGCCTCGGGATTCAATTTCCACTTCCATGTTGAAGGTTAAGCCCAAACAGACACTTAGCCAACCTCAAATAGTACTTGTAGTAGGACACAGCTTAGTAGTTGATTATGTATCAGTGTTTGAAAATAAGCAGGGGGCATTTCATTTTCATTCCAACTTATAACTTTGTAGATTCTATTTCCTAGGGTTAAAATTTCTAATTGTTAATATTCAAAAAGTGCTGATATTAAATTTCTTTTACTTCATCTTTACTGAAATTTTATAACAAGCAAATTTGAGAAAAACAAAAATTCAGATTTGTTTGACTCCATGTGGACCTCAGGTTGCAAGTTACATTTAGATCAAACATGGCAGCTACCCTATTCTACTATGGTTGAACAAAAGCTCAAATGAGTTGTTATCGAGTTTACCAACCTCCTCAGCTGCTGATTTTGGACTTAGAGTTAGGCTCATGGGAAGTGGAGTAAGTGCAGGAGCATGTGCACAAGGAATTTGGAACTCCTTCACCACTAGATGGCTTATAACAGCCTCAACTCCAGCCAATAGGTCTATTCCCTGAATCAGGTAAAAAAGAGGGAATCAAATGTCAGCAAACAAATGATACATTTAAGACTCATTCTTGAACTTCTGCCATGCAAATGTATGACTTAATATTTAATAATGTTTAAAAGAAAAATCAAGCATGAGAATAAAAAGAAAAAAAGAAGAAAAGTTTCCAGCTCTGCTGGAATTTAGAGGAAAATGGTAAAACACAGATTGAAAATCTTAACATCAAGTTAAAATTTCAAGAACAAATATCAAACAGATGATGACTATGATCAACAGGAAAACTTAGAAGGGAGGAGAACCAAGAAAGAGAAAGAGATCATCCATGATTCCTTCAGGATTTAGTACATTGTCATATCATTTCAATAACCATTATCGCCATACCATTCCCTGCCGATAGTCATCTACATCATCCGTATCGTCATCTGGGAAACG
This sequence comes from Acmispon strigosus, assembly GCA_030819835.1. Classification (NCBI taxonomy): domain Eukaryota; kingdom Viridiplantae; phylum Streptophyta; class Magnoliopsida; order Fabales; family Fabaceae; genus Acmispon; species Acmispon strigosus. The sequence continues at coordinate 7,382,962 of JAUAMA010000001.1, forward strand.
TCCAACAACAGCAATGGCATTCACTTTTGACCTACTCACTAAAGTCTGTACAGCTCTAAGTAAAGAATCCGGGTGCTTAATCCTCCCTGTTGATTGGCCAGTTTCTGAATCCACCCACTTCTCTACCTGTAAAATTTAATTAATGTCAAACTCTAACGTTGGCCAGGCTTTAAATTGCTACAGATCATGACTTATAGACATGCCAGAAGATTTCCTTCTATCCAACTTTAAAAATAACCAAGCCCGAGAGGTGAGAACAAAATAATCACCACTTCAAGACATGTCTGAAATAGTGGAAAGTTGTTCCAAATTTAAGAAATGAAAAGAACAGACATACATCAGCAAGACACGGTTTTATCCGGTTAAAACTGTTAACTTTTTTTTAATTTGTTCTTTCTAGTGCCCAAAATAGCATATCTTGTAGTGTTACAACTACAAACCCTTTAACTTCGATTTGTTAACGATTTATTCCTATCAACAAGTAACAAAAGCAGAAAATTCCACCAATGTTTGAGATAAAGTAAGGGATTATGATACAGACAAATTTGATTACATTAAAATTAGACTGAAACATCTAACAAATGACATGGCTAATAATTTTTCTGTGGGACATGACATGCTAAGATCAAGGAGCTCCCTAAATTAAGATGAATAGGAGTTAGCCAGTCGCATTTATGATCATAAAACTTCCCATCACACTTTCACAAATGCACCAAATTACATGTTTTGCAGTCCAAATAGTATGACTTTATTAGCAAAGGTATGCTAAATACAATGAAAATGTTTTTGAAAATATAGGATGGTTTACATTTCAAAAACAGGAAGACACTGGATAGTTGATACCTTCAGTGGAGTGTCTGTAACAATATATTCTACCACAGGCAATCCAAGGGAAGCTCTTGCAGCATCAGCTACTTGTAACTGGCGAACCCGGAGTTCCTCCTCTATTCCAGCATCAAGAACTAATCCCACCTACGTTACGCAAAAAAAGTAAGTAAATAACTTGAAATTGAAAGAAACACAGCATGATGAAGAAAGCACTTTGTAAGTTGCAACACTGCATGACACTAACAAATAAAGGAAGCAGCCCATTCACACACACAGACACACACACATTATATAGCTATACCCTGTTTTGGTGAACAGGCTGCAAGGCCCATGATCCTTCTGCAAATCTGTCAAGAGCATAACCTTCAACATATAATGCATTAGGCATTGGCCAGTATAGCATTGCTGCATTAAGCACCTGCAAAATTTCCAGGAAATTTAAATGCACTTCTTCAACATTATATAAAAGGACAGCCATAGATTGGTGAAATTAAGAGAACCATCTCATTAAAGAACAGGATACAATTATTTTACAAAAATCAGATAAAGTCTATCTTATCCATACATGGATATTAAAACAGCAATGTTATTTCGAGGTGAAAGCAAACAAGAAGTACTATGATCACACCATTGAGCCTGATTGATTAATAAGATGCTTTAAGGTTTAGAAAAAATGAATGCTGAAATAATAATTTTTAGTGATATACTACTTGAATGGACACAAGGAAGCTTGGTACACTCAGATTGCATCATAAAAAAATCAATTATGTAGGTCACGCTAAGATACAATCAAACCAAACCAATAAGGTGTTAGTCTAGTGGTAGGCAAGCTATAAGTAGAAAGTCATCGGAGTGTCGAGTTTCTTGAAAGCGATTAGTCTTGTTCTCAAAGGGGTCGTGACACTGTCAGAGACCAAAGAAACCATACAAATAAAAATGTAGAAAGACCCCAATAGACATACCTTATACTATAGCTGATATGTGATGTTAGTCTCCAATAATTTCAAAAGTAACTTTAGTCCCTTAACTTTTATAATTCTTACAATTAAGTGCATTCATCACTTTTATTTTACTAAAGAATAAATCCCAAATGTTTCCATGTTTAAACCTAATTCCACATTGTATAAATCTTTCAAATTTTATCCAATTTTCACTAAATATCTTACTTTTAAAGTTATATATCTTCAATCTATCATAAACCTTAAAATATTTAAATAAAAAAGAAAGATTTAATGTTTTTTTACAATAAAGTTTGATGATTTTAAGTCTGTCAAAATTGACTTCTAAGTAAGGGAGGAAAAGTAAAATTAAGCCTATGTTTAACATTTCCTTAATCAAGGTCTAATATTTTTTTAAGTAAGTTTCAACTTTCAAGAAAAAAAATATTTTTTTAAGTAATGCTATTTAAGATGAAAAAAATATCAGGAAGATGAAAAGATAACAGTACATATTTGTGTTAAAACTAAAAGCAGAGACAATTGCATTCCATTTTAATTGTCCCAATCAATTTGTAACTTACAAAAAATAGTTATTCATACTAAATATTTTCGAATGTCCCGAATGATACCTCAAGTAGGAAGAACTGTAAATATATGGGTTAGGGAGGGGAAGGTTGAGAATTTAAATGCTTTCCAATCTAAAATAAAAAATAAAAAATTTCCTTATAATATTAAAAAAGCCCTAAACTAAATAAAATACCACTTTCTTGCTGTACTAAAAAAACATAAATAAAACAACGCAATTGGATAAGTGCGCACATTAGGGTGAGTGATAAGGCAATCAACAACGGAAGAGAGAGCGCGAGCCACCGGCAAGGCGTCGCCGGCGAATCCACCAATAGCAGCTCTGATCCCGGTGGGCACTATCATCACGCTCGTGTACTCTCTCTTGCACTGCATTCCCAACCACAAAATCGATTATCATTTTCATCACTGTTTTTTTTTGCTTTTCTGTGTGAAGCAAAAGGAGGAGAAATGAGAAGAAGAAGAAGAGAAAGGACCTTGAGAGATTGGGAAGAAGTGAAGGAGCAGGAAATGGCAGTTTTTTTTAGGATGCGGCGTGACAAAGAGAGGGTTGATGTTGGAGGACTGAGAGTGAGTGGTGCCATTTCTTCACAATTCACACACAAGATAAGGGGGCTTTATTTGTTGCAACAGCAACAACAAGAGGGAGAGTAGGAATGCAATTAGAACAGCTCATTATCATTGAAAAGGGAGTTATGTTTAATGTCACCACTAGTTAATCCTACCATCTCCTTATTTTTATAATTCTCAAAATACCCCTAAAATAAATAAAAAATCACCCTAACCCCCCAAACACCCCACCTCCTTTCCTCATCCATTCCGATTAAACATCACACCTCTTCATTTCCTCTTCGACGCTGTCGTCGCCTCCATCACCACGTCACCGCGGCTTGGTTCCCCTTCGAAGCTGGAACGCCGCTGCTGCTCCACTCCTCTCCATCTCTTCATCGACACTGTTGTTGCCTCCATCACCACGCCGCCGCTGCTCGGTGGCATGACCTAACAACCTTTATCATCCCGTTCTGAAAAAGGATTGAACAGAGAGTATAAGTGAGATGTTAAAACCTTGTATTTTCCCGATCTACAAAAAATGACACTTGAAGTGTGATTTTTCCTCCCTGGTCACACTTACAAGTGCGAAATTGGTATTTTATTTTTTTTAATTAAATCGATGTGTATCGCACTTGTGGGTACGATTTTTCCTCTCTGGTCGCACTAAATTGATCCACTCATCGTTTGCTCAGGGAGGAAAAATTATATCGTTTACCACGTTTACGCTATCGTTTGCTCCCCCCATCGTCTGGGAGGAAAAATCGCACTTACAAGTGTGATGTACATCGATTTAATTAAAAAAAAATTAAAATACAAATATCGCACTTGTAAGTGTGACCAGAGAGGAAAAATTGCAGTTACAAGTGCAACTTTTTTGCAGGTCGGGAAAGCCGAACTCCTTCCTCCTGCTTCGTCCCTCTCTCGATCCCCATCTCTTCTTCCTCCTGCTTCTGTTTCTATTTCTTCACCACTCCCATGCCACCACACCTTCTTCTTCTTCTTCGATCACACCAAAGCCCCCACACCCACAAACCCTCATATTCTTCTACCTTCAGATTCAATTCTGTTGAAATGAGATTGGGGTGAAGAATGGTTCTGGTATGGTGAAGAATAGTTGCGGGAGAGGGTTTCGATGGAGAGGAGGGTCGATGGTGAAGTGATGAGTGATGAAGATGGGAGGCTTGGTGATGGAGGTAGGAAAGAAGAGGGGCAGTGAGAGAAACAGAGAAAGAATGGTGAAGATGGTGAAGATGGGTATAAAGGACAGGCAGGTAATAAAATTTGTTTTCAAGGGTAATTTAGTAATTGCACCATTAATGAGGATGGTGGAAAACATAGTGGGGTTGGAATTAAACATAACTCTCATCATTCAAACACGGTGCACACTTTTTACTACTCAAATGAGACAGCTTCAATATTATCCCAAATTCAACCTATAAAAACGTGATAATGTTATTAGCGATTTCACTCTAACGTAAACATTTTAATCATTAATTAATTATTATCTACTTTAAAAAGCTCAATAAAATAACTCAACCAATGGTTGTGATCTTTATTTTACCCCTCCTCTAATGTGAGTTCATTCATTCCAAAGGATCCGCGAACTCATGTTATTCGATCTTAACTAAAATATTTTAATCTCAACTAATTTACATTATTATATTTTGTTTTAGGAATATAATAAATTATAATTTCACCTACTAACATTTAATCAAATTACACTTTAATCTTCATAATCTATATTCTATATTTTCCTAAATTTGTTTTCCTAAACTAAATAACTAAACCTTAAAATTTATTTTCATGAGCTAAATCAACATTCAACGTGTCTTCATCATCAACCAAACAACACTGAATCATCTTCTGCCATTGTCGCTTGCCACAATCTGTTGTCGCCGGCTCTCATTGTTCAAAAAACCAAACAACACTGAATCAGCTGCTGTCGCCACAACGCATGTAAGCCTCTTCGTCTAATAAAACCTGCCCACTTGGGTTGGCCCTAGCAATCAAGTGTCTTGATCCTCAACCCATGCAAGCATCATCTTCAACCTCGAAATCATACAACTAGAAACGCCACTCGTTGTCGCTATCATCCTTCACACACTCAAGTCCCCTGTCTATGTGGATCAACGCACGGCTGCCAGTATAACTTTGTTTGCCGATACTGCCTGCCCGTTTGTCTGCGAGTGCTCCACTGAAGTGAACCTTGTCTGTATACCCAAATTGTTGCAGAAATCTCTTGTGGCCTTACTGGAAAACTGAGTCCCATTATCTGAGATTATTGCCTGTGGCACACCAAACCTGCAAATGAGCTTTTTCCAATAGAAATTCTTAATTTTCTCAGAAGTTATAGATGCCAAAGGCTCAGCCTCTATCCACTTAGTGAAATAGTCCACAGCTACTAGAATGTACTTTGACTGAGCCTTGGCGACTGGGAAAGGACCCACCAAGTCAACCCCCCACAAAGCAAACGACCAAGGGGAGGAAATGGTCGCCAAGAGTTCTGGTGGGGCCTTATGGAGATCAGCAAACACTTGACATTTCATGCACCTTTTCAAGTACTCCTGACAATCTTTCCTAAGGTGGGCCAGTAGAATCCTGCACTCAATATTTTAGCTCCCAGAGATCGCCCCCCTATGTTTCTAACACAAACTCCCTTATGAAACTCCTGCATTAACCCTTTTGCATGCTGCTCGATTACGCACTTCAAAAATGGAGCCAAGAAACCCCTCCTGTACAACCCACCTTGGATCAAGGTATAGTAACTAGCTTCTCGCCTGAGTTCCTTTGAAAATCTGTCTACATCCCCAGAGTCGCTTTCCAGAACCTCATACAACGGTGACACCCATGTCGATCCCTGGACAACGCTACACACTGCCTCCATGTCAACACTTGGACCCTGGATTATTTCATGAATTACAGATTTGTAGTTCCCTGGCCTTCGAGTACTCGCCAGTTTTTCCAGTAAGTCAGCCCTCTGATTCTACTCCCTAAGGACGTAGTCAATGGCGGCTCTCCCTATGCTGCTCATTAGTTATTGCACCCGCCGTAAGTATTTTTCCAGCTAAGGATCCTTAACCTGGTAGGTCCCCTTTACTTGATTAGTCATTAACAAAGAGTCACTTTTGATATCCAACGCCTCAATTTCAAGATCTTTGGCGAGTTCCAAACGGGCGGTCAATGCCTCATACTCCGCTTGATTGTTACTCGCCTTGAATTCAAACCTCAGTGATTGTTCAATTTGTACTTTTTTAGGACCACTTAAGATAATTCCAGCGTCACTTCCCCTCACATTTGATGAGCCATCGACGGATAGCACCCATTTCTTCTCCTCAGGCTCCCCCCTTGTGGAGGTCAATTCTGCCACGAAGTCAGCTAACCTTTGGGCGGAGACCATTCCTCTTGACTCATATAGACAAGTCGACCAGAAAAATCTAGCTTCTGCAACACCTGCTTCAAAGGCAAATTAGTCTTTACCTTGACCTGAAAACTTTGAAAACATGGCCTTTTCTATCTTCTGATATCTTTGTTCTGCGCCTTGGAGTGCGTGACTAATGAAGTAGATTATTTTTAACTCCCCATCAAGATCCTGCAAAATAACTGAGCCTATGACCCTATATGTTACAGCAAAGTAAAGAAGCAAAGGCTCGGCAACAAAAGGCTTGTGAAGAAGTGGGGGCGAGGATAAGAGTTGTTTTAGTCGCCCAAAGGCTTCCTCACATGCACTCGTCCATTCAAAGGTGACATTCTTTCTTAAACACTTGAAAAACGGGGCCGCCTTTTCCGCAGCATTGGTAGGAAGTGGGTTAAAGTGGCTATTCTCCTTGTCAGGTGCTGCACCTCCTTGACCGTCTTCGGACTGCTCATGTCCAGGATCGCCCTGCACTTTTGTGGATTTATCTCTATTCCTCTAGCAGTGACCATGAAGGCCAAAAACTTGCCTCCAAGTATCCTGAAAGAACAATTATTAGGATTCAGTCGCATATTGTAACGCTTGATTTAACCAAATGCCTCCACCTGATCCGAATAATGCTCGTCAGCTTTAGTCGAGGTAACCATCATATCATCAACATATTTTTCTATGTTTCTTCCCACCTATTTCTCAAACATCCATCAACCTCTGGTAAGTCGCCCCTGCATTTTTCAATCTGAAAGACATCGTTCAATAACAGTAGTTATTTTGAGGAATCATAATGGCGGTCTTATCTTCATCTTGTGGGTGCATGTTAATCTGATTATACCCTGAATAAGCGTCCATCAGGCTCAGCATCTCATTCTCGGACGCCCCATCGACAAGCTTATCAATGTTTTGCAATGGGTATGAATCCTTCGGGCATGCATTATTGAGGTTTGTGTAATCCGTACACATTCACTACTTTCCGTTCGCCTTCTTAAACATAACCACATTTTCCAACCAAGTTGGGTATTTGATTTCACGAATAAAATTTCCTTCTAATAGTTTGGCGGTCTCTTGCCTTATTGCTCTGTCCTTCTCGCCTCCCATTTTTCTTCTGACTTGGGCGACCGATTTTGTTCCTGTTGTAAGTTCTAACTTGTGACAAATGAAGTTTGGATACTAGGTACATCTTTGATCGTCCAAGAAAAAAGGTCCAAGTTCTTGCTCAACAGGTGAGTTAATATTTCTTCGTGTGTAACGGACAATTAAGTGCCCAATTTGAGTATCCTGCCACCCATTTCTAGCGTCTTTGTTTCTTCAATTGGCTTGGGGCATTCATCCCTTCCTTCAACACAAGGTTCTAAAGTGTAGACTTCACTACCTGTGCTCACTTCAAAACATTTGTGACCTGTCTTGGCGTTTGTCTTCCCATACGTGGTGACACTGTCATTGTAACACCAAGGGTACTTTTCTTTGTTACACCAAGGGTGTGAAGGGGTTCAAATTGTGGGATCCGGCTTTGAAGAAGGCCTTTCATAGCAGAGACATTGTATTTGATGAGAAATTTATGCTGAAGTAGTTAGATTCTATAGAAGAGTCTACTTCAGAAGGTGAAACTTCCATTGCTGGGAAGATTTAGATTGTCGTAGAGCCATTACCGGTGAGTCCGATGCAGGTAGTACATGAACATCAAGCCGACACAAGTTCTGATGCTTAGACAAAAGATGTACCAGTTGATTCAGGTGGAGCACCAGATTATAATCTTGTGCGTGATAGGGAGCCCCGTCAGATAGTACCACCAACCCGATATGGGTTTGAAGACTTAGCTGCATATGCTCTTCTTACCAGTTCTAGAGATTTGTCTACTTTTCGTGAGGCTATGGTTAGTCCAGAGCAAGTGGATGGGTGCTCTGGTGGAGGAGATGGAGTCCTTGAAGAAGAATCAGACATGGGATCTAGTTCAGCTTCCTCGGGGGAAGAGAGCCATTGGTTGCAAGTCGGTGTATAGGAAGAAGCAATCAATAAAAGAAAATGAAGGGGATAAGTTAAAGGCTCGGTTAGTAGCAAAGGGATATTCACAACAGAAGGGGATCGATTATGATGAAATTTTCTCTCTAGTTGTTAGACACACTTCTCTTAGGGCACTGTTGGCCTTGGTAGCATTCCGAGACATGCATTTAGAGCAGATGGATGTGAAGACGGCGTTCCTCCATGGTAATCTAGATGAGAAACTTTACATGCAGCATCCCGAAGTATTCATTGATTCCGGTCAGGAGAGACTTGTGTGTAAGTTGAACAGGTCTCTGTATGGGTTGAAGCAGTCACCAAGGCAGTGGTACAAGTGTTTTATTCATATATGCTAAGGATTGGCTACAGAAGGTGTGACTATGATTACCGTGTTTATGTGAGGAGCCTTGATGGTGGTTCTTATATTTTCTTGTTACTTTATGTCGATGATATGCTAATTGCTGCTAATCATTTATGTGATGTGAGTGATCTGAAGACCAAACTGGGTAGGGAGTTTGACATGAAGGACTCAGGAGCTGCTAAGAAGATTCTTGGGATGGAAATTCACTAGGACAGAGGAGCTAGAAATTTGTGGCTCTCTCAGAAAAGCTATGTTGAAGGTGTGTTAGACAAATTTAACATGAGTAATTCAAAAGCTGTGAGTACTCCATTGGCAAATCACTTTAAGCTCTCAGTGGATCAGTGTCTAAAGACAGCTAAGGAAGTCGAGGATATCTTGAAAATTCCTTATGCCAGTGCAGTTGGTTGTTTGATGTATGCTATGGTCTGCACTAGACCAAATTTGGCACAATCTGTGAGCCAAGTCTGCAAGTTTATGTCCAAACCATGGAAGCATCACTGGGAGGCAGTCAAGTGGATACTCAGGTACTTGAAAGGTACGTCGGGTCATGGTATTATGTTCAGTAGTGAACAAGATGATCCAAGAGTTGTGGGATATATTGATTCCGACTATGCAGGTGATATTGACAACATGAGGTCTACAACAGGGTATGGTTTTACTCTAGTTGGTGGACCAATTTTCTGAAAGTCGTCACAATCCATAGTGGCTATGTCTATAACTGAAGCTGAGTACATGGTTGTAGCTGAGGAGAAAAAGAGGCATTATGGCTTACAGGGTTAGTGAAAATAAAAGCTAAAAAGAAAATAAAAACTAAAAATAAAAACACTACACTGGTCAAAATCAAGTATTCATGGGGTCTTGTTCATCATCAGCAGCCCCAGCTTTACCAGCACCACCTAATTCTTGAGCAACCTGTCCTTTTATTCAAAACAAAGAAAAACAAACAAACTTAAGTTACCTTCCCCGAGCCTCAACGCATGAGCGTTGGAATTCCAACGCTTGAGCATTGTAATTAAAAACAAGCTCTGGGGTTCCAGGGGCTCAATGTATGAGCGTTGGCCCCCCAACGCTTGAGCGTTGGGTTTTATGAAATTCAGGGCAGCTTGGCAGGGGCTCAACGCATGAGTGTTGAGCCTCCAACGCCTGGGCGTTGGGGTTCCTGCAATATTCAACACAAAAAAAAATGCACTTTTTGGCCCAAAAGCATCATGGTGCCAGATAAATTTTTAGCCATCAAGGAAACAACAGTAAAGTTACAAATGGAGGGGATAACAAAATTTTCCCTTAGTCCTTTGCCTTGATTTTCTGAACCTATGACATAGGTTCCTTGAGGTTCTTCTTCCTCCTCATCTCTTTGAACCACGGGTTCACTTTCATGAAAGGGTGGTTGTTGCTCATCCTCGGGCTGCCTCCTCAGAATGCTTTGTATCCTTTCTTGAAGAATCTCCCTGGATTTACATTCTTACTCAGCACTTGGCAAACATCCAGCATTGTGCTCGCACTCCAATTCAAAGTAAAACTCGTCAATTAGAGTGAAGACATCCTATTTCTTCTTCTCATATTCTTTTTCAAGAACTGCTCAGATCTTTGCCACCCGTTACTCAAATATTTCAGCCATAGGTATACCTTACAAAACTCAGCAAACAAATTAGCAACACCAGTTCACAACACAACAAAAATTAAAAACAAAAAGACTCTAACAACAAAGACAAAAGCCTAAATCAATAAACCTATCCCCGGGAAAGGCGCCAAAAACTTGATAACATTTTTGCAAGTGCATAAATTGTATTGAAGTAATATAAAAGATATCGTTCTCCACAGGGATAGGAATTGATTTTGGGATTTAAACTTAATCGTTAGAGTAGAAAAATAAAAAGATATATTTTGGTTATTTTTATAATTGTGATAACATGAAACTAGAAGAAATAAAACTATGATAAAAATAACACTCGGGCTTGAGTTTCACCTAACCAAATCATGTCTTATACAAACTAAAAAATCATATGAACTCGGAAATCGTTCTAAGGTGCTCTAGCCTAGAATTTCTACTTGTTAATACCTTAATCAAATAGAGTTTTCAAATCAATTACCAACCCTAATACCTTAGTGATTAGTTAATCCAATTGAAGCATTAGTGTTCTTAGTTCAGGCCAACACAATTGATTTCCACCCTTATACCTAAGTGGCGGATAAACCGATTAATCTAATCCCATTTCCCTTTAATCTTACCAACTACCCTTGTGCAAGAGAAAACATGATCAACTTGTGTGTGCCAAGAGTAATTAAGCATGGGGAAGAAGATACAAAGAACAAATGTTTTATTCATATGATAACAGAAAGTTTAAAGCATAAATGGAAAAAAGGATTCACTACAAACCCGAATGCTAGAAAGCACTAGCCAAACATGGCTAGATTAAACATAAAGCAAACCTGGATACAAGGGATCCAAAGGCCTCTTACAAGCTTAAGAAAAAATCTAAAAAGGAAGGAACTCAGCCAAATACAAGGTTCCAGGGTTTGATACAAAAGAAAAGTCAAAAAACGAATTTATAGCCAAACTGCCAGCAAGCCAACTCTCAGGCGTTGGGTTCCAATGCTTAGGTGTTGGAGACTACATTGAATTCTCAGCTTCAGACAGAATGCCAATGCATGAGTGTTGGGGTGCCAACGCTCAAGCATTAGGAGCACGACAGACTTCCATTTTCTTGTTCTTTCTCTTCTCTTTTGATTCCTTTCATAAATGCAATTAAGTGGCTTCATTGTGGCTTTCAAGGATGTTTTGCAACAGCTGAAACCTCAATTCTTTACCATTTGATCATGTGGAAAATGTTTTTCTTGCTTTGTTGCTTCAACTCTTCATTCAATTTCTCAATTCCACACATGTTAAATGAGCCAATGGTTGTTGATGCTTTTTCTTCCTGTTTAAGTTCAGCCACACTCTTTCATTTATTTGCACCAAGATCCCCACAAATGTTCCTTAATTCACTAGAACCTCTAACAAGGACTAAAACTACAATCAAACATAACTAAAAGGACTAAAAACACAAAAGTTGCTAATCTATACGCAAATGCAAAAATAAAACAAAAACTCTAACAAATTAAATACAAACTATATGAAACACAACTAAAAATAAAATAAAGAAAAATAAAAAGATAGGAAAAATATCATATAAATCCTGGTCATCAACGACGATTTGAGAAAGGTGAAGGAGGTGAGGCCGATTGGGGTGCGTTTGGTTGGTGGTTTCAGAAACATAGAAGAGGCGAAGCTGTGGTGATTTGATGATGGTGGTTGAGGAAGGTTGAGAGGTGTGTAGGTGGCGCCTGGATGTCGATGGAGAGGATGAAGAGGGGGTGCGGTGGCGGCGCAGAAGAGAGGAGAAGATGTTAGATTCAAACAATTTCATCTTTTTATCATGTTTGATAAATAACAATTTTATCCAAGGTTTAGTGTTGATAGATAAAGATTTCCTAAGACTTTGAGTATTTCATATTTCAGGAAGCATCTATCATTAGGAAGAAACGAACGTCTGCCTTCTATTCAAAGAATGCATCAAAAGAAGCGCAATACGACGAAGAAGTAGAACATCTTAGAAGAACGTATGAGTGAACTTCTTAGTATGTTCAAGAAGAACGTCTGAGTAGAACGTCTGAGGAGATCGTCCTATCACACTCTAAACAGAGCGTCTGCCTCAATGTTGTTACCAACTAAGATTCACTACATCTTAGCATTTAATGAAGCACTGTTCTCAGCAGAATCAAGACAAGAACACATTTAATATTTTATTCCTCGTATCTGCCGGCCCTCTCTGACCTTACGTAAATTAAGATAACTTTTCAGAGTCAACGACACTATTCTTTGAACATCGTATCACCTCAACGGTCAGAATCAAATCTCGATGATTAGAAGAAGAAGATTCTCTTTGCTGCTTTCCTTTGCATTTGATGGCCATACGACTATATAAGGAAACAGAACAGCAAAGACTAGACAACGATAGAAGTGCATTAAATGCTGCAACTAATGCATAGCAGGTTGCATTCAATGCTTCTGAAGAGCTTGCCAGAAGTATCCATTGCAAATTCAGAATAGAAGAAGTTCAAACGGAACTTCATAATCTTCATCAACGTTCGTTCTAGTGAAGATATAAATAGAATACTTAAACACTAAAATCAGTGGCAACTTTCTATGATCAAATTCTCAAGCATTCTAAGTCTTTCTTTGATAACAACTCCAAAACCTACTCAGATACAAATTGTCTTATCATTCTAAGTGAAGTCATCTGCCTGTGTGAAACCTTCATATAGTGAAAACTCTTATCATTTCCACACACCAAAACAGAGAACCTATTTTCCATATCCTCTCTGTAATTTGTACTTAAGCTATTTCTACCTTACTCTTGTTGTAGGGACTCTGTAGAAAAGAAAAACCTTCTTTGTAAAAGAACTGGGAGTAGTCCTGTTTAATACTTGTAAGGAGAAGTCCTAACTAATACTTGTAAGGAGAAGTCCTGCAGAATACTTGTAAGGAGAAGTCCTGCATAATACTTGTACTATTCGAAGTAATAGTGGAAAATCTTGGTGAAGCCAAGGACTGGACGTAGCCTTGTCAATTAAGGGGGTGAACCAAGATAAACCTTCTGTGTGCTTTACATTTCAGCTCTATTAACTTTCCGCTGCACTAGTCTTAGAAAAGAATTTTGAAACTTATACTTGTTTTGAAAGAAAAGTTTTTAAAATCACACACACAATTCAATCCCCCCTTTCTTGTGTTGTTTCGTTATTATCATAAGAAGATTAGGTTTTTGTGTGTTGGTGGAGAGAGGGGATCGATTCTAAATGAGAGGAAATTAGGGTTTTTTAAGAGGATGCTATGAATAGTGTGTGAAAACCGAGGCTTAGATGCAGCTTAAGTAGTGCTAGGGTTTCCGGGGGAAAATTACGATTTTTCCCCAGCTGGTGAGATTCTAGAAATTAGGGTTTTCTACATTGGCTCCTTAGACTGTTTGGGACGCTGGGCCCTTATTTTTGGCTGCATAGTGGGTCTTTACTTTGTTTTTTGTTTTTTCTTTGTTTGGGCTTTTTGTTTCTTGTTGGAAGACTAAACCTCTTAGAAAATAAATTCTTTTTCTTTTTTTTTAACTAACATAATTATGAACTCAAATAATCTAATTTCTTTATATCAGTTTTTACTTTTTTATCTATATGGGAATTGGAATCTGACTAAAACCAGTATCTACAATACATCAACTAGAATTTTTTGCACAATTAGTGAATTGATGAAATCATACCCCGGTACTGTTTTTCTCATAAGTGATTTTCAATTTAAGTGCTTTTATTAATTTTGATAATTAAAATTTGCAAACAAAATCCTTTCTAATCATTGTTATAATTTACGCTCTATTTCAGTTAAATTAAATTAAATTAGTATAAAACCACAGTCCCAGTAGAAACGGTTTTTTATTACTATGTGCATTAAACTTCTTTATCTCTTCCTCCTCTTCATGTTCTCTCTTTTAATAACATTTGTGGAAACCTTAATAAACCATAAATAAGAAACAGATCCAGAAATCATCGGAATCAGGAACGAGAAGGAGCAGAGATTTACATGCACTTAGACTCTTATATAAATGCTGTATGCTATTTCATTAGTTCAACACCCACAATGTTCTTCTATATAATTTCTGCTTTGTTGTTAATTAATTTTAGTTTTTAATATCAGAATTAGTTGAGAAAAAAGTTTATTAGCTGTTATATTGACATTAAGGGCCCGTTTGGTGGACAAGATAAACAGAGACAGGATAGGATAATAATCATATCCTGTTGTTATCTGTTGTTTGTTGCGCCAGCAGGATAGGATAACACTATCCTGTCCCTTATCCTATCCTGTCCATCATGTGTAAAAGTTATCCCGAGGGGAGTTAGGATAGAAATTACCATGACAGGATAGGATATCAGTTTTTTGTTTGCTTATTACCATGACCCAAAATTAATTTCAATATTTACATTTTATATAATTTATAATAATATTAATTAATAAATATAAATTTGTGATTTTAATAAAATATTAATTTTATTACTTATCAATTACTAATTGTTATCGTTAAGTTAAATTATTTAATTACTGATAAATTTAATTAAAAATAAAATTATTTATAAATGGTGAAAATATTAGATTTACTCATATAAAATAATTAAATTTTCATTATCACTTACTACTACTTAGTTAACATTATTTTTCGTTATTTATATTATAATAAAAATACACAAAATAATTCTTCACTCACAATAAAATAGGCTACTCATATATATATATATATATATATATATATTAAATTTTTAATAGTAAATATAGACTAATTTTATATTATCATATGATATTATTTAAAATTATTTCTCTACTTATATAATTATAATTAATAATTCAAATATAAAATATTTTTGAAAGAATAATATCTTTTAATAATTTTTATCATTAATCACTTACCCGTACTAAGTTAAAACCCATTGGTTACATATATAATAATTTTAATTAAAATACACTCCCTTCGAATAAATTAAAATAGCCGAATTAATAAAAATTAATTTTATTTTAGTTAATATTAAAAAATAAGCTATTTATAAAAATGAAAAAAAAATTAAATTTAATAGAATAATCACTTTTTTTTAAAAATCTATTTAGAAAATTAAATTCTAAAAAATATTATGTATTTTTTATTTCAAAGAAAATTTGATACATTTTTCATTGTTTGTATCATATCCTATCAATATCCTGTCCACCCCAAACACAAGATAGGATAAGAGTTTATCATGCTTTTATCATATCCTGTGCTTATCTAATCTTTTATCCTATCATATTCTTATCATATCCTGTGCTTATCCAATCTTTTATCCTATCCTATTCTTATCATATCTTGACCACCAAACAGGTCCTAACACCTGCACATTCAGGTCGGACTGAGCAAATTACTAACACCAAGAAAGTCTAAAACCCTGTATGTAAAAGGTTGAATCCCATTACAGTACTGTTTGTTCATTCCACAGGATTTCATTTTCCCCCACTAGTTTTATTCACTTATAATGCTCTACAAACAAACATAACTATCCATTTTTCTTCTTCCTTCATTGTTAAGAAAAATGCAATGCCAGAACAAAACTTGACTTGTTCTCTCTGTTCCCAAGTGGTGGGATCCTATGCCAAATAATGGTCCTAGTTTTCTTTTTCTTTTAATTAAGATGGGGCTACAGAATATAATGATGGACACTCCCTCTTCTAATGGATTGTGAAAATGACTCAATGAAAAATTTGGGTTAAACAATCCAAGTTCTAAGTGGATAATAACATTTAAGGTAAGTGGACTAAAAATTTCATATTTATTTATTTATCTTAAATATCATTAGTTACATAAGATAAGAGTTATGTAACCCAAGTTTATCCGTCCCTCAGAGCCGTTTCCATCCAAAAGAAAAGAAACAAATTAGATCAAAGTCAAATAATATTCAAATTCATCCAAAGAGATATCATCCAAGTAAAGATCACTGCGGCTACAAAGATAAGTACACCTCAAAAAGCTATCTCAGAAACCTTGAGTTGGTTGATCATTGGGAATATGAAAACTTGAAAAGGTCCTGATCAAAGCCCATACTTTCCGGGGTCCAATGGACGTGACGAACTTGTATTGAGACACGACTCGTTCTTAATGCAAAGTACGATTCTTATTTGATATAAAGCTCCCGATATATCCAAAGTCTAATGAAAAGTCTGATTCACTTTATAAATTTAATATAGACAATTTTACATTATTACTTTTTGCAAGAGTATGAATTTGTAGCTCGAACCGTGACCTTGAAGTCACATGACAACTAGTTCAAACAACAGGAGGAGCGGTCTAATTCCTAATTTGATCAAACAGATTGCTTTTGGATAGATGAAAGAAAAACAAACTCTCCAAATTGTTGACGAAGCAACACTAGTGAAACATTAATCTTTTGTTCTTACCGGCCGGATGGTGTGCAAAGAAGACCAATCCGCGAGCTAAACTAGAACATGCTTAAGTCTTTGTCTTGTCCCGAACCCTTCCACTCTTTCTCCAGTAGCACCGAGGCTCATCCTCTTAAAAAGGTAAACTTGGTGTTATAAAGTTCTAGCTATGCGCAAGGTTTAGGGAGGGAAGAAGGTGATTTCACGGTTCGAACATTTTTTACCTTAAAATGACATGCTCGACAATAACTTTATCGTTGGACCGACACTCACATTCTATTTTCATAAAAGAAAATAAAATTGATGAATGTCAAAAGTTTGTTTTATTAAGGCATAGAACCCACTTGGTAGATCTTGCATGGCGCCATCCGCCATGTCAATGAAAAAGGAATGGGGATAGAATCATAATGAATGGAAATTTTATTAGAACATTTGTTATCGCTCCTTTGTTGTGTACACTGTACCACACCTTTATTTTTTTTTTCTTTTATTCCATCATATTATTGTAAATTTTATCTATCATATTTTTTTTATTGAAACTATCTATTATCTTATTCTCTACCCTTTTTATCTCGGAATCGGATATGAAAAATCTTCATAAAGTTTGTCATTAAGTCAATAATCAATGATGTGAGATTGAGCAATTTGGTGTGATTAGTAAATTAAGATTAGTCAAATTTGTAAAATTTGTTAATTTATACCTGAAAATTATCAGTTTTGGTTTTTAGATGTGAATAAGTTAAGTCTGCTTGGACCATCACACACTGTGGTCGAGGAGAGGTGGGGGCGGTAGGTTGATGCCGGGTCTTTTCGGGTGAGAGTTGTCTGTCGTCGCCTTTGCACCCGGGAGGGGTTTGATAGTGATAAAACACACAAGAAATGGGGATTTGAATTGTGTGTATGGTTTTTAAACTTCTTTTAAGTTATAAACACCTTAGTGGGTTCATATGACAATAAGTGTGTGTGCAGCAGAATTTAGTTTAAACTGAAAAATAAAGCACGCACAGTATTTATCCTGGTTCACCCCCATAATCGACAGGGCTACGTCCAGTCCTTGGCTTCACCAAGATTTTCACTATTTGATCAACATAATACAAGTATTCTGCAGGACTTCTCCTAGTATTCGAAGGACTTCTCCTTGCAAGTATTATACAGGACTTCTCCTAGTATTCGAAGGACTTCTCCTTGCAAGTATTATACAGGACTTCTCCTTTACAAGCATTAGACAGGACTTCTCCTAGTATTATGAGGACTACTCTTGATTCCTTTTCAAGGTTGCTTTGATGTTCTACAATATTCTCTTCAGCAAGTGTTAGGTAGAAAGATGAAGATCATTTTTCAGAGATAATATAGAACTGGGTTCTCTGTTTGGTTTGTGTGTGGGTAAGATAAGAGTAATAATCTATGAGCTCTTCACACTGGCGGACGACTTAACTCAATTTGGAATGACTTTAAGCTTGTGAGTTATGGCTTGGTTCTGTGGGCAACTTGGTGAGAATAATAGATAATTTCGTATTCAAGTCACCAAGATAATCCGAAAGCAAACTCCTCTATTTATATCTTCAGTAGGATGTTCCCAGTAAGCTTGACGAAGATTTGAAAAATAGTTCCGTTGGAGGTTCTGCTTCCTTGTGAGTAACGTATACTTCTGCAATTCTGAAACAGCATTAAATGCATTCTGTCATGCATTCATCGCAGCATTAATTGCTTTTGTCGACTACGTCTGGTCCTTTAATGCTTTCAGCCTTGAGCTTTTGTTTGGACATTGAGTGTTGGTGCAAGCCAGCTAAGAAAGCATTAATTGTTCGGAACAGAAGATTTGGTTTTGACCGTTGAGAAGATAATATGTTCAGAAAGACCCGTTGTTGAATTTGAAAAGATTTCTTGTATTGCGGAAAAGCAGAGAGATTTGTAGAAACGAGGAATAAAGTATTAATTGTGTTTCTCTCTTCATTCTGCAATCAATAGTGCTTCATTTAATGTGCTGACGAGGTAGATAACCTTTAATGCTTGAAGCAGTTATGACAAACGAATTCTTCAGAATCTTTGTCGAACGATCTCTTCAATGTTTTTGCCAAACGAACTCTTCAAAATGTCTAGGAAAACGAGCTCTACACCAGCGTCGCCAAACGTTCTTTTCAATAGTGTTGCCGAACTCTTCATTTTTGGGCTTCTCTCCTTACCCTTATCAGCATCAGTGTGGGATGGTTGTTGTGAGTTCATGGATGACTTGATAGGAAGAGAAATAGTTGGATCAACTATTTATACCGTTTGACATGAGAAATAATACACTTACCCCATTTTTCTGCATCCTTGGAGCAGTGAGGACTCCATTGAGGAGTTGCATAAGGCAAAGGTGAATTGTTGCTCATGTTTTACCCTTACCCAATGACTATCATCAATGTTTCACATTACAGCAACAGTTGGAGGATTGGATGCTGGGCCAAGGAGAGGCAGGTAGGTGCATGATTCCCTTGCACTTAAGGTTACAAGGATAATGTTGAAAGTGCTGGCGGCGAGCAAGCCCATATCAGGGACTGTGAACTACTTTGGAGAAAGAGCTGGTTCTCCAGGAGCAAGCTTCAAAGCCATAGCTACTGCATTATAATGATTGTCAGAGTTGAATATGCCTCTGTGGAGAGACTGTCTGGAGGTGAGCTCTTCAAGCATTCTTCTTCTGATTTTTGGCCAATGATTCTCATTCTTGCCTATCCACTCTGTTATGCATCGGTAACCGCAGTTACCATCATCTTGCACGTCAATGATATCCTCCACATAATCATGAAATAAAGATGGCAAGTGTGGTAGATACTGTACGTGAGCAGCAGACAGTTGAGTTTCTTCTAGGATGGGCTCAAGAACAACCTTCTTGGAACTTCGCACTAAATTTGCTATAGGCATAGCATCTTCAAAGTTGTCAAATAAAGACTTGATCTGTTCGGAGGCATTGGAAGAGGTTGTCGTTTGGTGTGTCTTTATCAAACGTCTTCGTTTAGGTTTAGGTGCGGACTGTGTTGGTGTTGCTTTAGTGGCTTTAACATGCGAAGACTCCACTACAGTGATCTTGCCAGATTCTGATATCTGGTGGCGTTTACCGGGTGGAGGCACCATTGCAGATGAATCCCTCTTGGTTCTTTGTGTTCTGGTTGCTTGAAGTGGTTGACTTGCCTCTTTGGATGACGGTGTTGGGTCATTTTCTCTTTGCTTCTTTTCCCAATCTGTCAGTAGATTCTCAGGAACTTTAGAGGTGTCAATGTCCAACCTCATTTTTCTAACATCCCCAAACTTGATGGGGGTAGGATAGATGTAACTATGAATTCATTTTCTTGTTTAACTGTATCTACAAGTTTCTTCTTCCCCATCATAGCCGTAATGAGTGCCCCGTATGGAAGGTTGGATGAGGAAATTTCTAGGGTGTTCAGCATGTGGTGAAAGATGAGGTATGGAAGATTGATTTTATGATAGTTCATCATCTGATAGAGAGCCCAGTGTGAGAGTTTGTTAACTAGATCACGGGCCCTTCTTTTGGAATTACAACCTTGCTTAATACAGCATGAGGAAACTGGCATTTGTCAATCAGATTGTTGACTGTGGTCCCTTTTAACTTCAAATCTTCCTTCCAAATGCAGTCGGGGTTGACAACAGACGTTTCCCACTTTGGTGAGTAGATAACCCCTTCATCTACTTTAATGTCTAGGGTAATAATCATCTCCACCCTCCACCTAATGTTGATGTATCCTTACGACAGGAAGGTAGTCTCCATCCGGGGGAGCCTCGAGCTCACGAGAAGCTGTTACACGGCCAGTTGTAGGATGGCCAGAAGAGCGGGCGCGAAAGAACCCACTTTTGAACCAAATTAGAAGTGTCGACAAGCACCGCGAGAGGCGCCAAAAATCTTTCTACCTGACGGATTTCGACCCCCGGATCGATCACTCGGACGAAGGCCAAAGGGTCCACCGGACGGTGACTCCATACCACTCCAGCTGAGCATGGACCCTGCCAAGACAACCAACATTGCAATCAAGCTACCCGACGATGAGCTTCTGCGGTTAGAAAAGCTCCTCTGGTCCGACTACGACCTCTTTGCTTGTTCCGCCTTGAACATGCCCGTAGTGGACCCTCGCTTCTACTCGCTTCACCTCATGGTCGATCGGAAACACAGGCCGGTTGCTCAGAAGAAGAGGCGGGGAAGTTCAGAGAAGCAGAGAGTTATCCGTCAGCAAACTTCCAAGCTCTTGAAAGGAGGAATCATCAGAGAAGCAAAGTACACCACCTGGCTGTCAAATGTGGTTCTAGTGAAAAAGGAAAATGGAAAATGGCCCATGTGTGTGAACTATACTGACCTGAACAAGGCCTGCCTGAAAGACCTTTCCCCCTACCGACCATAGATGCCTTGGTCAACAACTCCTCGGGGTACGAGTACCTCTCTCTGATGGATGCTTACTTAGGCTACAATCAAATCCCCATGAACCGAGGAGAAGAAGAAAAGATGGCATTCATCACGAGCCAGGGCACCTACTGTTACACCATGCTGCCCTTCAGGCTGAAAAACGCAGTAGCAACTTATTAGAGGATGATTACGAAGGTGTTCAACAACCTCATG
Source organism: Acmispon strigosus (assembly GCA_030819835.1). Classification (NCBI taxonomy): domain Eukaryota; kingdom Viridiplantae; phylum Streptophyta; class Magnoliopsida; order Fabales; family Fabaceae; genus Acmispon; species Acmispon strigosus. The sequence goes on from JAUAMA010000001.1 coordinate 7,404,211, forward strand.
GGGAAAACGGTTTAGGTGTCCATCGAAGATATCATCGTTAAGACAAAGAAGGGAGGAAACCATGTCGTGGACCTGGCAGAGATCTTCGACCATCTCCGCAAGTATAACATTCGACTAAACCCTAACAAGTGCACATTCGGTGTGAAATCCGGGAAGTTCCTCGGATTTATACTGACCCATCGAGGAATTGAAGTCAATCCTGAAAAATTCAAAGCAATCAAGGACATGAAAAGCCCCAAGAACATCAAGGAATTCCAACGCCTAGCCAGAAGAATCGCTATTGTCAGTCGCTTCCTACCCAAAGCAGCCCTCCGAGCACTGCCCTTGTATCAAATCTTGAAGAAAGGAAGGGGCTTCCAATGGACCGATGAGGCCGAAGAGGCCTTCAAAGAGTTGAAGAAATTTCTTTCCAATCCCCTATCCTACAGAGTCCCAAACAAGGGGAAACCCTCTACCTATACTTCTCCGTTAGGGAGAAGGCCGTAAGCTCAATTCTCGTCCGGGAAGACCCGAGTGGCCAATGGCCAATCTACTTCGTCAGCAAGGCACTACAAGGGGTAGAAACCCACTACCAAAAGTTATAAAAGGTGGCCTTTGCCCTACTAACCTCGGCCAGACGACTTCGACGTTATTTTCAGTCACACTTAGTGACGGTACGCACAGACCAACCCATTTGGCAAGTTCTTCACAAACCTAACTTGGCGAGAAGAATGGTAGGATGGGCGATCAAACTCTCAGAACACAACATCAATTTTGAACCCCGTCGGGAAATTAAGGCATAGGCCTTGGCGGATTTCCTCTCAGAACTGACCGATGAGGACCCGGCCGAGCAGGATATAACCTGGACCATCCACGTGGATGGCTCCAGCAATAAGAAAGGTGGAGGAGCAGGAATAATGTTAGTAAGCAGCTCATGCATCGTAGTGGAGCAGTCACTCCGCTTCGCTTTTCCTACCACCAACAACCAAGCAAAGTACGAAGCATGCATAGCCGGCCTGGTCACGGCTTCCGACCTGGGTGCTAAAAGAATAACAGTCTGCAGTGATTCACAGCTCGTGGTCTCTCAGATAAAAGGAGAATATCAATCCAAAGAACCTACCCTCCAACTTTACCTGGAGTATCTCAAGGAGATTCGGGACTCCTTCCAGTCAGTCGACTTCGTGCACGTGCCGAAAGACCAGAATGAGAGGGCGGACATACTATCCCAACTGGCGAGCTCATCCAGTTCGGGAAACCGTTCAGTAGTCCAAGAAACTCTCACCATACCTAGAGTAAAACCGCCACTTCTTAACTTGTGTATGAAGAATAAAACCGACTGGATGAAGCCCATACGTCAGTACGTAGAAAAGGGAAAACTACCTAAAGACAAGAAGAAAGCAAGAGAATTGATCCGGCAAGCCACTTGGTTCACCATTATAAACAACACGCTATATAAGAGAGGCTTCTCAACCCCTTTGCTGAAAATCTTAGAAAGAGATAGGGCCGAGTATGTACTCGCAGAAGTCCACGAAGTGATGATCGACCCAGATAGCTACGTTAGCTCCGCTTGTCTTGATCGGTCCGAAGTCCCTTAATTCTTCAAGGAACAAAGCCTAGTTTAGAACTTGAAACTCAAACCTAAAGCTTAGCTACTGGTCTATCAAGGTTCCTATCACTTAGGAAATTTTCCTAATTCTTAAGGAAGATCCTTGGAAGTCAAAAACATTTTTAGAAATTTTGGCAACCCTTAGAAAGCTTTGAAAAAATCTAAGTTACAATTTCAAAATCTTTCCAAAACTTCAAACCTTTAAAGAGAAATTAATCTAGATGTTTACTTATCAATTTAAGAGTCTTAAACAAGTTATGAATGCAAAAACACACACAAAACTTCAAAACCCCAATACTGTCCAAAAAATACAAAAACCCTAAAAATATCATATTTTCACCACACAATTCACTAAGTTACCCAAAATAATTTCACAACCCAAAACTTAACTTCTATTACAAGTTTCTAAAACAAATTTTCAATTCTTAAACTCAGAAAAACCCTAAGTGTCAAGAAAACACAAAATCTATTCAAATTGTCAAACATTTAAATTCTTAATTTCTCAACTTAGCAAAACCCTAAACAAGCTATAAGTTCAAAAATCCAATTTACCCAAAAGCTCAAATTTGGTCTTTCAAATCCCAAGTTCCCCAATCATTTAGAAATCAATTTCCCAAAGTCTTAAACAATTAAATTACTCTAGGCGCTCTTACACTAATTAGGGAAAAATCTTTCCTTTGAACCCAGTTTCACATACAAGCTTTAAACACACTCAAAAGCTAGTTGAATAAACAATTTTTCCAAGCCCCTTAAACAGCACCTACATTCGGTCCTACCATTTAAATTGTCAAGATGAATTTTTCTTTCAAAACTAAATTGTACACATCAAAGATATCAAGAAATCTATGGTGAACACCAATTTCAAAGTTTGAAAATCACTTATTTTAAATAATCGCTTTTCAAAAACTTAACTTCCAAGAAAACTAATTAGAGATATCAATAGATCAACATCATGAGAACAACATTCCTAAAGGCAACCCTAGAAAAATCTCGACATCAAAATTCTCTAGGGATCAAAACTTAACATGTTGAAATTCTAACCGGTTCAAAATGAAGATCAAGGCCATGGGAACAACATTTATGAAGAGGGTTCAAGATTCTATCAACTATCAAAAACCCAAACTCAACATATTTGAAATCTAAAACCATAGGATTGTAGATCGGGAAGAGGAGATCAACTTACCTCAAAGAATCAAGAGGAGAAAATGAGTTGAAGATGGAGCTATGGAGGAAGAGGAGGCTCGGCCATGGCTTGTCAAGGGAAGAAGATGATGAATAGTCTCCAAGATTCTATTTCTTTCTCTTAGTTTCTTTCTAATTTTTCCACTTAATGAAGCTTTAAGGAAAAAGCTCAAAACCACCTATTTTAAAGGGAGGGAGGGCTGCAGGTTTGATGGGCTTTTGGGGGAGAATTTTTAACTTTTCATTAACCCTAGGGACCAAAGTTGAATGGTTAAAAGTCTAGGTAAAAATACATTTTTACTATTTAGGGACTAAACCATAAAGTTTCAAAGTTTAGGGACTAAACTCTAAATTTTATAAAGTTCTAGGAAAATATCTTGGGTTTGTTTATATTATATGTCTAATCCATAACACGTCATATGCGTCAGTGCGTCATAATTCTTATCATTATCTGAATCTGGTAGTCGATACGTTTCTCAACGTTACTGAGAGTGACTAACACCAGTTGCCAGCTGCCTTCGACCTTGTGCCTGTAATACTCGAGCCCGGGTCATTTCCATCGAAGTTCGTGCCAATTCCGGCCCTAAAACACTATTCACGGGAAAGCTTCTTGTTAAACACTATTCACAAAAACATTATTCATGAAAAGTTTTTTTCGCATATCTGGACCCGTTATGTCAAACGGAGTCATTTGTTGATTCCAGGATTTTGGATCCGAGGTCCCGAATAATAAAATAAGGACAAACACAAGAAGGGGGGTTGAATTGTGTTCGTATGAAAACATGTTTCTTTAAAACAAATATATAATTTTCAAAACTATTTCTTGGACGATAGATAACTTTTATCAGACGATAGGATAAACAATCTTGATGCAGCGGAAATATCAACGTGTGTGCAACTGAACAATAGAGAAACAAAATGATAAAGCAGCAAACAACACATGAGGATTTATCCTGGTTCACCCCCAGAACGATGGGGCTTCGTCCAGTCCTTGGCTTCACCAAGATTTTCACTATTCAACCCAGAATAGTACAAGTATTATGCAGGACTTCTCCTATCAACAAGTATTCTCAGGGACTTCTCCCAACAAGTATTCTACAGGAATTCTCCCAACAAGTATTCTATAGGACTTCTCCCAACAAGTATTCTGCAGGACTTCTCCCAACAAGTATTCTACAGGACTTCTCCCAACAAGTATTCTACAGGACTTCTTCTAACAAGTATTGTACAGGACTTCTCCTAATCCTAAAGGATTCCTTCTACAGAAATTCTCTTCTCACAAGAGTGACGGTAGAAGCAAATTCAGGCTCGGCAAACTCTCAGTGTGTGTATATGGTTTGACTCTAATCAGTACACTCGAGGTTTGGCTAGAACAGACATGAATAAAACTGGATAAATTTGACTCTGTTTTTGGCTCGCTTTCTGTACTTTGTTTTTCACTCGATTTTTCACAGATGTTGTTACAATTGTGAGTTCACTTGTGTTTGTATATTCCATCTTCTTCGGTTCTTCAAATGTCCTATTTATATTGTAAGCTCGACTTCAATTTTCTGATAATTCTTGCTGTTGACTTGCTTCCCCAATTAATACTTAACCGTTCACCAATGGCTATTTGTCTTTGAATAGCTTTGAATTTACTGAGTAATTCTGGTGTGATTTTCTCCCTTTAATTTGATGATGTGTTGTGTCATTGACTTCCAGTATATATATTTGATGTTGTGCTTGATTTACGCTTCTACAATAAATTTGATCATCAATGGCTTCCATTTTGAAATATGACTTGGTCTGTTCCGGTGCAGTACTTGTATCATTTAATGACTAACGTGTGCAGACAATAGAGTATAGACGATACTTGAGTTGTCTCTAATTCTTCAGTGGATGATGCTTTGTCGCTAGACGATACTTTTCTTTTAGTCTCTGAACGATACACTATTTTTTGGCCTCTAAACGATACTTTACTTTTTGGCCTCTGGACGATACTTGCATTTCGCCTTCGGACGATACTTGTATTTCGCCTCTGGACGATATGTCACTTTTTTGTCTTTGGACGATACTTGCATTTTGGCCTTCAAACGATAGATCACTTTTTGCCTTCGGACGATAGAGATAAACCTTCTCTGGACAATAGAGATTCTTCTCTGGACGATAAAGCTCCTTCTCTGGACGATAGAGATATGTCTTTTTCTCTTCCTCTCGTACTATACTTCTTCTCCGGACGATGGAAATAATTCCTGAAACACATAATACAGTTTAGTAGTAAAATTGTTATCAGTCAAAATAGTTTTTCTAAACTTGTTTGAACCTAACACCGAAGTTGTCCGTTTCGCTTGCTGGATTTTCAACTGAAAGTCTCGCTAGCGAGAAATGCCCTTTCCGGACTCCTGAAGGAAACCATATCAATATTACAGTTGTTCTTACCGAAATCTTCATTGATCTCCATGGAGATAGTGAGAATGTCTCTCGCTCTAATTCCAAATCGAGTTAGGACCAATTCTACGACTAACTGTCATTTGAAAAACATCGCTACTATAATCCAAATAGCTCTTGACTTTAACTCTTGTTTGCAGGAATCCATAGATATGCATTGACTGATTAAATAATTATTTAATCATTTAATTTATCCAGGGTCTTACACGATCCAGATTCGACGCCCCTTTTTCCTCTTTCTCCTCTCAAAGTGGTGGTTCTGCTCCTGGTTCATTGTTTTCTTTATTGTCATGTTGTTCTCCACTTGGGTTCGTCGCCTCTATTGAGGTAGTGGCCAAAGGTCTTGTCAGATCGAGCTTGGGACGTGGTAGCGGTTCAGCAGGACGTAGCTGATGGCGTGGTGAGAAGGTTGGAAGATCAAGGGTTTCGAGTTGGGGCCTTCTGAAGCTAGGTCTGTTTACAGGGTTGGGTCCTCGTCCAAATCCTAATGGTGATGTCTCGGTGGATGGAGAGTCAGAGTCTGTTTTTTCCCTCGCTCTCTGTCAGTTTTGCCCTCTCCGATCTCTTCGCTCGTGCTTCTTTCTAGATCTATAGGTTTTGGAGGTTTCGTGGAGAGGGCTTTGCACCTTTTGCTGCAATGGTGTTTCGAACGGCCTGCTCTCTGCGGTGTCATGTCATGAAGGGAGTTCTGGCCGCGTGGTAGGTTACTTCCTGGAGATTTGTTATGGTTGCAAAGCCGGAGGTGATGTAGAGGCTTTGACGACACCGTCGTCGGTGGCTGGATGTTGTCCTTTTCTTGTTGTTTCTAGTTTTTGTCTTCCTACTTTTATTTTTATTTTTCTTTTCATGTGTTTCTAAGTCTTACCTCTATCGCGCTTGTGGGATTTTGGTTGTCGGGGTTTTTTTGGTTTGCTCAACTAGTTAGATCTTTGTTTTGCATGTGTCGTGCAGCTTGATAGGATCCTGTATCAGTTGATCCTGACGCTGTTTTTCGATTTCAATGGAGACCTCTCTTGTTCGGTAGACGTTAGGGGCTTTGGTCTCATGCTTGTGATGTGTTTTTTTTTTTTTTTCAGGTTTTTGTGAGGTTTTTGCTGTAGTAGCTGAGTTTTTATCAATTTGGTGTTGGCTAGAGTATTGTACTCATATTGAGAGAGGTTGATTCTCAACTATATATATTGTGTTTTCTAAAAAATAAATATAGTTTATCGACAATTGCCGTTGTCAGATCATAACTTTCATCATTAGATTCAACATTTATTCGTACATTCTCATATAACAACCTTTTTCCATTACATACATACCCTAAATATTAAATTAATCTACATTTATATAATGATCGAAAGAATAATTAAAGCTAATGCGATATCGAAAATATTAAATCTAATATATTAAATAGCAGTTTCAAATTGTTAATTGATTAATTTATTCTAATAAATTATATAATTGTTACTTAGTGCATCATACGGATACAATCATAGTATGCAATACTTTAACATTAGCATGAACACGGTTGTCAGAGAAAATAAATCCATTTTATGGTACAAGGTAAAAAACAACATCGTGAATCAATTTTTGTCCAAATTAGTTATAATAGTTTAGGGGTGTCTAGTGTATTTAACTATATTGTTTTTTGGGCATAACTATCCAAAAACTCGTCCACTGATCAGATCTATATTCTCATATACTCGGTGTCTTGGTTAATATTTGGCCAAATACTAATTATGCTTCAGAATTCAATATTTGATCAAATACTAACGATATCATTAAATAATGCAAAATTTAATTTCAAATTAGCTTCAAAAAAATTTATTTATTGATATTTGTCATAAATCCTTAATATATAAAATCAAATAACATGATATGTTATTAAAATTTTACTATATCAAATCAAATAATACGATATATTCTTAACTAATCAATAAATTTAAAGAAGAGATTCAGAACAATCATGTGTGGGGAAGGCTTTGGAAATTGCACATTCTGCCTAGGGAAGCTCATTTTGTGTGAAGGATTCTCAAAAATTCGATGCCTGTGCGTGCCAAGTTATGTAATAAAGGAGCTGCTTGTCCGAGAGTTTGTCCATGCAACATGCATTGAGGGACTGTTCTTGAAGTAGAGGGGTGCGGTTCCTTTCATCCTTGGGGTTTTCGTGGGACCAGAATCTGAATGAAAGTATGGCCAATTGTTGTCTGAAATCATTCTAAATGCCCTGAGGCTGTTGCTGAATTAGCGTGTGTTGTGGTGTACCACATATGGTGAGCAAGGAACCAACTTTGTTTTGATGGCAAGGAATCAGATATGCGTGATGTGGCGTTGCGGGTTTCCAAAGAGTTCTTGATACGCGTTTAAAATGCATGATAAATACCTTCAATTCACTATCATTATGCACCTAATTCATGCACTTACTATTCAGAACTCATGTTCTTTTAAGTATATTTGCATAGAACATGTGAAAAGAGCAATAATGTGGAAAATAGTGAAAAAGAGGCCAAAAGAGATGCAAAAACGTGGAGTTTAACGACCGGCAAAGAACCATCCGTGTTAAAGAGAATAGGCTTCCACGCCCTTACATCAGTCCAACACGCTCATGCTAACGTGTGTTAAAGTCAACACGGCCATGTTGCCAAAACCATCGTCATATTAACTCGTGCTACGATAGGAAACATGTTCTTATGCCACCACGATCGATCTACCTCAGCCACGGTCACGTTAACCGACGCAGCAAGAGCCTCAAAGTTAAACCTAATTCTTTCTATTTAAAGAGGCAAAAACTCACATCAGAGATATATTGATATCTGTAGATAAACATGGAACAAGCACACAAGATAACACCCATGTAGCCGCGAAGACCAGGAGTGAGGAGGAACACCCCGCAGGCAAATTCAAGGCGGAGCGAGATCCTTTATTGGTTCATCTTTTCCTCTCTTTTATCAGAGTTATAGCCATAATTAGAATTACTATGTGCTTCGTGTATACTATTCTTGACTAAATCATCTATCTCAAGGTTACGATGTAGGATATGATTTGAACCCCGCTTAATATATGTGTTATAATTATAATTCTATTTTATAATTGCTTCTTTGCGATTCTCTCTTGTATGATTAATTCTATATGGCATCGCGAACCATATCCTTAGTAATTAATTGACTCCTAATTAAAGGGATTAGTTTATGGAACAACAATTGAGAATGAACATAGAGGGATAATAATAATTCGGTCTTAACCAAGGTTTTAAGGTTAGCTTTGTATGCATTCCAACTTCCTATGCATGTTGGTATTGAAATACCCATAGGACACCTCTATGCACTTCATGCCTATTTTCACTGATAACCTTAAAATGACGCTTGCTTGTTAGTTAGTGCAGTCGGGTAGGGCAGTTAGCAATGACTTAACAGTGAGCTAGCATTATAAGAGGTTATAGTTGACACAATAGATAATTAGGATAACATATTGTTACGAACTTAAAAAGGAAGTTCTCGAGCAGCGGAAGGTAAAAGAAGGGTTTGAGGAATCGAAGAAATATTGTTTGAAATATATTTTCTATCTTGAGTAATAACTATTACAAGCACTGTATTTATACAGAGTGGAAATAAACAAATGAGACTGAAATGTAAATGACAGTGCCGGATATCCCGAGGTCAATTGTTACATTGGAAATGTAACCTACAACATTGGAAACGTAAACTACTAATAAACAAATAATAAACCTAAGATAAGATAAGGTCGAATCCCGACTAATCTGGGATTGCCATTATTACAAGATAACATGTGTTACAGCTGGCGAGGACACAGACGACATGTCTGGTCAGAAGATTATCTTGGCTTGGGCAGACGATCCATTCTTACAGTGTGCAGACAATCCTGGTCAGACAATGGTCAGACGAGCTTTTCATTGTTGATCTTTTCACTTCAATACAAGTCACAGACGATGTCTGTAATTTTTGCTGCACGCCTCCAACAGGAGAGGATTATTATCTCTAACATCCCCCCGCAAGCTCAACGTGGGTCTGGAAGGAAGAAGAATCGGCTTCCACAGACACACAATTGAGCTTGACTTCCATGACTGTAACTTGGTTGCTTCTCATTCCTTGAGTTTAGAGGAACGTCGATGGGAGGGCTATCTAAAGAAAAGGATAAAGCTTGACAAGAAGACGGAGCGTCTGCCATGGGAGAAAAGAACGAAGAAAAGAAACCATGGATTCAGACTGGCTCTGATACCATGTTAAGAACTTAAAAAGGAAGTTCTTGAGCAGCGGAAGGTAAAAGAAGGGTTTGAGGAATCGAAGAAATATTATTTGAAATATATTTTCTATCCTGAATAATAACTATTACAAGCTCTTTATTTATACAGAGTGGAAATAAACAGACAAAACTGAAATGTAAATGACCGTGCCGGATATCCCGAGGTCAACTGTTACATTGGAAATGTAACCTACAACATTGGACACGTAAACTACTAATAAACAAATAATAAACCAAAGATAAGATAAGGTCGAATCTCGGCTAATCTGAGATTGCCATTATTAAAAGATAACATGAGTTACAACTTGCGAGGACACAGACGACATGTCTGGTGAAACGATTATCTTGGCTTGGGCAGACGATCCATTCTTCCAGTGTGTAGATGATCCTGATTAGACAATGGTCAAACGAGCTTTTCATTGTTGATCTTTTCACTTCAATACAAGTCACAGACGATGTCTGTGATTGTTGTTACACGCCTCCAACAGGAGACGATTATTATCTCTAACACATATATAATAACAGGGGAGATGATCCAATTGCATCGTAATACTTAGTCCCTTGGGTACGATATTTGGACTTACCATCCTATATCACTTGAGCGATAATGTGCACTTACCTTTAAAGCATGTTTTATTTTAGCGCGACATTGGCCGATTTCAAAGATGCTCAAGGATTCCAGGATGGTGATGGTGCGAGAACTTCTTCGCGTTCTGGTGCGAGGTGGTCTCTGTAAGACCCTTAATTTTTGTGAATTTTCATTTTGGTCCCTCGAGTTGTAATATTTATAGTTTGGTCCCTAGAGTTTGCATTATTTATGTTTTGGTCTATGAACTATTTTATAGTTCACGGTTTGGTCCCTGTTAGACATTTTCGTTTGAAATAGATTCTGTTTGGATTATCCTACTCGAATTCTAGATGAGGATAAAATAAAAACTTCACACATTGATTGCTAGATTTGATTTGATAATTGATTATTTTCTGAGATATCTCTTATTTAAATGCAGATTTTATTTCTATTATCTATTACCTTATTCTGTTCAAAAATAAGGAGATAAAAATGGGTTAATATTTCTGATTTTGGGAGAGAGATATTCTGGATAATTTTTTTTAAATCATATCTATTAAGTAGTTATTATTCAGATTTTTCCGTAAAATGGGGAAGATTTGATTCTATTTTAAACTGTTATCACCTAGATCTGTTAGGGAAAGATTTGATAGAGATTTTATTCTGATTTGATGAGGAAATCTGAAACCCAATCCCCCTCTTTCTTCTAGGGTTTGAACCACTATATGTGGTGGCTGCCCATTGCTGTTCTTCATCCAAACACTAAAACCTAACTATCTCAAGTGCTGAAAATTTCCTTATTGCTGCTACTGCTGCCGTATCCTCTTTCTTCCTTTTGAGAATCAAACCTTCCTTCCTTCTTGTTGTTGTTGGGGTCGATACTTTCTTCCTTCCATGGAGAATCAAAATTCCTTTTTCCTCTTGTTGTTGTTTGCACGAGTATTCTTCTCTTTTTGGGAAGACCAAAGACGTTCTCTTCTCTCTTCTTTCCGAGAATTAACAGTTAGTAATCCTTATTCAAAACTTCATTTCGTGTGGTGATCGTCGGACCATGATTCTGGAATGATTCCAAATTTTGTTCTGTTCTTTGGTTTCTCATTTCGTTCCAAGGGTTCCGTCATCGAAGGTTTCAGCCGTTGTCGTTATCATTTGACGATCGTTGTTTGAGTTCGAGGTGGACGAGTGTATTCCTTTCCTTTGATCGATCTAAACTCAGGTTGGTTCCTCTAGTCTCTCATAGCGTTGCAAATTTGTATTGTTGTTGAGACATTGTTCCATGAATTAAACTTTTCCCTCAAAATCTTGTATCTTCTTATTCATGCTACCTTTGGGCTTAAAGAACCTCTTGTGTTTTTTATAAAATTTCCCTTTTCAATTGATTCCTCAATTTATTTTGGCCATGGAAAAGCTTTGTTTTCGAAATATTGAGTTTTAAAATTGATTCTGTGTGAGAAACTGTTGTTTTCTGGGCTCCTAGCAGGGAGCCAACGCCTGGGCGTTGGCCTCCTAGTTCCATGGCGCTGGGATTCTGCCACTGGTCATGTTGCTAGACAGAGAGCAAGTTCCTGGGCGCTGGCATCCCAGCGTATGGGCGCTGGCATCCCAGCGCATGGCCGCTGGGCCCTTGTCAGCCAGATTGCTGTTTTGTTTTAAATTGCTTATAAATTCTTTTAGGGGTTGTTTTCCACCCTTGTTCCAATGATTGTTGATTGTTGTTTATTATTTTATCTTGCAAGGTGGGAGAGCACGTTTATGCAACATATTCGACGGTAAGGGTATCTCAGTGCTAGAATCGAGTCAGTTGTGATTTGTTGTGCAAATTCCCCTTGGGAATTTTTCTAAATGATTACATTGACTTGTGATATAAGTTGAGTTGGAATATTATGTTATAACATGAATCATTGATATTTTCACATGATTTATAACATGTTGATATGGATTGAGAATTTTTTGATATTAATGATAACATATCCACTATACTATGACTGTTGAGGAATTTTTGTGAACTGTTGGTTCATGATGTTGATAATTATTTTGTCATAGCATATGCCTTATGTAGATTATTTAAGGTTGATGTGACGACATTTTGTCCCGTGGGATCAACCTAGGGCAATGTGGTGGATCACTGTCCCACATGATTGTCCTGGCCCTGTTTGGGTAAAATCTTGACCACAGTTATGCATGTAGTTATTCAGGACTAACTTGCATGTTGTTGGAAAATTAATTGAAAAATTTGAAAGCTGGAAATTACTGTAATTAATGTTGTTGATTAATTCTGTACGTTGTTGCTGTTAATTAATTATGTATCTATTTCCTGTCTGTTGTTGCTGCTGTTCAATGCTGCTGTTTAATTAAAATTTGTTTGTTAATGTGTTGGTTCTGTTTTCAGATACTGTTACTATAAATTGTTGCAGTAAATTCTGTTTTTTGCTGCTACTATTTTGAATTGCTATTCTGATTCTGTTTTTAAATTATCACATTGTTGGTAATTATATTTGTTGTAATTTTTTTTTGGAGTTAACTCTTTCTGTTTGCTTGTTTGTTGTTTATACGCTTAACGCCATAGATGAACAGCGCGAGGATTTAAATGAAGAATAAATATGTGGCTGGCTAAAGTAGATAACAAAGGAGGCTTGAAGACTATGAAGAATATTTTATTTTCGTTGTTTATTTTGAAATAACTTAGCACATTTTGGTGCGAATTATTATTAATTTTATTACGCGTTGAATTATTTATTTATGGGAATATTATTATGTTAAATATTTGATGAGACTCGAATCTTTTGAAAATTTGAGTTGTTTTTTAGAGGTTTATTAAATTTATTTCTGCTTAATTACTTTGTGACCCCTGACCATAAATTGGGGCGTTACAGTCTCCTCCTCAGGCTAGGATGCTTAAGATAAATTAAGATGCTTCTTTTAGTGGTTGACAATGGTGGGTAGCAGTAGTTATACATGATGCAGAGGAGAACTTGGTGTTGAGAATTCAAGTGTAAGTTGGAGTCCCATATTGGTTAAGTATAGGTGTGATGAAGACTTTATAAGAGAAGTGACCCACCATAAACCCAATGCCTTAAGGTTTTGGGTTGTTGAGGTTTATTGCAATGTAGGTCTCACATTGCTAATGATAATGAAGGAAGAAAGAGTTCAAGGAAAACATGTTGGAGAAGTCCCAGATTTCCTAGCATGGTGAAGGAAAACGGAGTCCAAGGCTATATATAAAGATCTCAAGTTCCTCATAATAACACACCAAGTACCAACACCGGGAAACACTTTAAGCTTATATTTGTGTTTTCTTTTTCTCTTATACTCTTTCTTTATAGTATTGTGAGATGTATTAGTTTAAATATTTTCTTTGGAGAGTGTGGGTGTATTGGGGTCATGGGGTGGTTGAGAGTAAAGTCTATCTATTGTAATGATTTTCACACAGTGATTATTCTCTGGTTTTCGGTTTTGACAACGGGTCGTAGTTTTTCTCTAGTTTTGGAGTTTTCCACGTTATATTCTTGTGTTGTAGATTGCGCTCCAATTTATTTTATTTCTTCAGTTGTGTTATTTCCTAACAATGGTATTAGAGCTTCCAATTTGATGGATATCACATTCTTAGTATGCTCTGTGATTGCATTAGTGTCTGATCTTCCACATCATAAAAGATGTTTGATATTGTGAAGGGGCTGAAGAAGTGTGATACTGTGAAAGTTTTGTTTTGGAAGGTTCTGGATAGGAAATACTTTGTGTGAAGAAGGTCTCGTCCTTGGACTCTGGCTGAAGTTTTGATGATAACAAACATACATTACAAAAAGAAGAAAAGAAGACTTAAAAGAACCAGCTCAACGGACTTCAAAGATTATCCAAAGGGTTCTAGATTTAGCTAAGTCTTCATATCTTGGTAAGTTATGCTTTTAAGGTTACTTTACTTATGAAGGTTCATAGACAATTGAATAAATTGAGTATAACATGATTTCATAATTAAAACATGGTAGAAATACTCAATTAGGGCTAAAAGTTTAACAAACTAGAATTTGGACTTAAGTGTAATCGATTACACGCTTTGAGTAATCGATTACCACACATAGGCAAGTAATCGATTACCACAAAGCTTGTAATCGATTACATGTTTGAATTTGACATTCAAACTGCAACGACTAAATAGCGTAATCGATTACCTTATTTAATGTAATCGATTACCATGTTAGCAGATGTGTCTTTTCATGAACCAATGCGTCCCAAAACATTTGGGAAGCCTTGTGATGGTTCATGGACGATCTGTAGTGCCTATAAATAGTCCAATGATGCTCAGAACTCGATACACAACTTTCATATTCGTTAAAGCAATCATTCTGAGTTTATAATCTCTCATTTTCAAAAGAACACTTATGTTGTTCAAACATTAAGAACTCAGAATTGTTAGAGCCTTCATATGTGATTGCCTAAAGCATAAATTGCATACTCAATCCATTCAAATATTGAAGGATTGACTCAGCTGTGTAAAACTTTTCTTCATCTTCATTCTTGGTTAGAGTGAAATTCACCGTAGTGTTCGGTGAATGGTGGTATTCAGAAAGTGGTGTGCTTTCTGAATGTTGATAAGATTTCTTAAGGTTTTTGGTGTGAGTGCTTGTAAGAATTCTTTATCAATAGTGTAAAAATCCTCAAGTCTGAACGGGGGACTGGACGTAGCCTTCGGTGGTTGAAGGTGAACCAGGATAAAATTCTTGTGTGGTTCTCTTATCCCTTATCTTTTACTTTCAGCAAGTTATAATTCTGCTGCATTTACAACTGTCAATTGTGATTCTAATCAAACTGAAAGTAATTCGATTTCAATAAGGTGAAAAACGTGAGAACCTAATTCACCCCCCCCCCCTTAGGTTGCTATCTGTAGTTACACTTTGTACTTAAGTGTGTCCATTTTTATCCATCTCTCTTCCCTAGGAACATATTCGGTGCATGGTTTACAGTTGGTATGCAGTGATGCTATGATGGAGAAATTGGATAGAAGAGTAGATGCAGTTAGGATTACACAAACATTTAATAAGAGGTCTTGTGTATATTAATTTAACCAAAAGGACAAGAAATAAATCAATAAATAAAACATAACTGAAAGTGAAAAACTACGTCTCAAACAAGAATATGATCAGGCAAATAAGGTAGTAAAGACCCAGAATGAAGGGGTCGTACCAAACATGCCCTCGTTCGGAGAATCTTCAACCTTCCTCACTTGAAACCCTAGAAAAGAAAAGAGATTTGTGTCAGAGAGTATGAGAAATAGAGAGAGAACGAAGAATTCATACCTAAAACAACTCAATAATGAAGATGATGTAGGACAATAACGGCATGATAGAGAATGGCACAACGGAAAACGGTGTGACAGAGAGCAGTGGCATGGTGGAAGACAACATGATGGAGAACAGTGCCACGATGAATGGCAAGACAAAGGACAACACCACAGAGAGCATGGTGCTCGTGAACAGAGATGCCTCGACGGAGGTACAAAATCAGAGGGGCGAGCCGCGAGAGGGAGGAGTGAGTGCGAGACCGGGAGGAGCTAAGGATTTCACTAGAGGCATGGAGGAGTGAGCACAAGAGAATTTCTCCAGGTCTAATTTTCCCAAAGTGTGAGAGCGCAGAGAAAAAGGAGTGAAAGCAAGGTAATTTTTGTGGGATTAGGTTTAATGAACTCTATTACCACGTTTAAGAATGAACAGTGGTAACACAACAGCTCATTTACAACGGGTGGTAAATGAGATATTACCACAGTTTTGTCTTGAACTGTTGTATTAGAGGCGTAGTAAAATGCTAAATTTGTAGTAGTGTGGGCAGGTAATTGTCTAGGTGACACACAAACATTGGTCGACAAAGATGTAAGGTGTGTGGTGAAAGAACACGGACATTAGTTGGTTGACATGGATTCAAGGTGTGTGTGATGACCCGAGGGTATATTGATCTTTTGGTGAGTCATTTGTTTGTTTTTTCTTTTGCATTGTTGAGTCTCATGTAGTGTTTTAGAGCATTTTAGTGCATTTTGCGCATTTGCATGTTAATTTAGATTTTATTTACTTTTTAGTAATTCTATAGGATTTTTAGTTATTTTCTTCTTTGTTATTTGAATTTCTAGGTTTTGATTTTATCCTGGTTACATTTCACCCATTGCTACTGTTTTTAGAGTTTTCTCAGGTAAGCGGAAGAGTTTGGATGTGGCTAAAAGGGACCAGAAGGAGTTCTGATCATAATGTAAGAGGAAAGGAGGCCTTGTGAGCTTAATTGATGTTACCGCATATGCGGTAGCTTATGTACTGCGTATGCGGTAAAACACCTGCCAAACAGAATTGATTTTATGTTACCGCGTATACGGTAAACCACGTCCTGTTCCTGTGTTTTCCTGTTACCGCATATGCAGTATCTTATGTACCGCATATGTCGTACGGGCCTATTTTACCAAAATCGTGATTTTACTTTGGGTGGCCTAGTTATTGAACCTTAACGAGTTAGGAGAGCACGTTCTGGAGAGCACGAGTAGAGCAATGACCTTCAAAGCCCTCATTGATTGTTCTAGGTTTTTAATCTCTTCTTTGTAATCTCTATGACCATGCTTGGCTAAACTACTTTTAGCACTTGGGATGCCAAACCTCATTGACCTTATGCTTTGATTTTTACTTTGTTTGTATGACAGTTTCCATTATTATCTATGAATTCCGTTTCAGTTATTTTGATATTTGATTGCAAGAAAATACTTAGAATTCTTCTATGAGACTTGGAAAACTGGTTAGAAACTAGGGATTCAAGGGAATGGAATTTATTAGCTTTTCTCTACGACCTTAGGAATTAAGGTAGGATTAATAGTGATGGCTGTAATTGAGAATTTAATATTTAATCTGAGGGTTTAAGTACTCGTAACATAGACTTGATAATTGGATTAAAAGTATTTCTTGTATGAGAAATTAGCAAGTAAAGAAACTAGGCTAGATCACCATAGAGAGTAATTTTAATTTCATAAAAACAAGTTTGATTAGACATGAGTGATAATTGGTGAAGCTGAACCCAGGCGCTATTTTCCAAATTGAGTTTTGTAATAATTTTAAATCTGCTTTGTTATTTCATGTGAGTAAAAAACAACAGTCAAAACCCCCCAATCTTTTATTTTTCAAT
This sequence comes from Acmispon strigosus, assembly GCA_030819835.1. Taxonomy (NCBI): domain Eukaryota; kingdom Viridiplantae; phylum Streptophyta; class Magnoliopsida; order Fabales; family Fabaceae; genus Acmispon; species Acmispon strigosus. The sequence continues at coordinate 7,421,364 of JAUAMA010000001.1, forward strand.
TTTACTTTCTAAATCAGAGAATTGGCGAGAAATTGATAGTTGAACGCAATCATTGTGGAAAACGATCTTTTAATTACTTCGTGTCTTTGTATGCTTGCAAAGTGCCTATCATGTGGCGATAGCGCACGGGCATTGGTTGGCATTGACATAAGGTGCGTGGTTATGTCAATGGTTGATGAACATCTAGAGAAAGCCAACATGGAAGTTGCAACATAATTTTTCATCATGGTTTCGACATGTTGAAGTTTTTGGGATGGTTTAGTTCCAAGTGAGTGAAATTCATGGAATCGTTTAGTTCCAAGTAAAGTGTACTCATTATGGTGGAGAATATGATAATTTTCTTTGACGATATAGGCAATAAAAATTGTGATTGTCAGTTAAGATAATGAAAACTATGATTGTCAGTGTAGACGATAAAGACTGAAGACCCTTGCAATCAAGGTGGAGATTGTTGGAGTTGATTGCAATGTAAGTCTCACATTGGTAATGTTGATCTAGTAAAAAGGTCAAAATAAAACTATTGGGGAAGTCTCACATTGCCTAGCATGATGAACCAAGAGGGAGTCTAAGGCTATATATAGAGATTTCAAGTTCCTCGTTACAACACACTAAGTACTAACACTGGAAAACACTTTAAGCTTATATTGGTATTTTTTTCCTCTTATTATACTCATGCTTTAGAGAATTGTAAGATGTAGTTTAAATATTTGATTTGGAGAGTGTAGGTTTATTGGGGACATGGAGTGGCTGATAGGGAAGTCTATGTGTTTAATGACTTTTACATAATGATTATTCTCTGTTTGTCGGTTTTGACAAGGTCATGATTTTTCTCCAAGTTTAAAGTTTTTACATTATATTTTAGTGTTGTTGATTGTTGAGTTTGGCTCATCATATATGCTGCATAATGCTTCATCGTCTGCAAGCACCGTCTGCTGCATAGTGCTTTTGACAGAATGCCAGCGCATGGGCACTGGCATCCCCAGCGCATTGGCGTTGGGAGTGAGGACAATCAGAGGTGTCAAGGCAGAATGCCAGCACATTGGCGCTAGCATTCCCAGCGCATTGGTGCTGGGATGTCGTTGCGTCCAGGAAAAATGCCAGTGCGTGGGCGTTGGGACCCTGATATTCTTGCAGTATTTTTGTTTCTGTTTTAAGCCAATATCTATTTATTTTAGGATCTGATTTGTTGGGGGGATTGTGATAGGATTTAATGGGATATTATCTTGTAATATCTGGATCATTAGAATCCTTATATATCTTGTAACACTGTAATCCAAAAAGTTAATTTGAATGATAACGGAGCTATAGCTACTCTATAGCCGTAGAGGTAGGCTCAATTGACCGAACTGCTTGAACAAAGCTCTTTTTTGTCTTTCTAGCCCTATTTCTCTCAAGTTACTCTATGCAATCCAAGTGTTCTTGCTAACAATTGGTATCAGAAGACAATGACTTCTGGCGGTGCAAAATTCGATGTTGACAAGTTCAATGGAATGGGAAATTTTAGTTTATGGCAACAAAGGGTCAAGGATTTGTTGGCTCAACAAGGATTGCAGAAGGCGCAGCATGAGGAGAAACTGACGGGTATGTCAGACATTGATTGGGCGGAGATGCAAGAGAAGGCTGCAGAATTGATACATCTATGCGTTTCAGACGAGGTGATGTATCATATTGCGGATCTCACGACTCTGAAGGTCGTTTGGGACAAATTGGAGAGCCAATACCAGTCCAAAGCGTTCATAAACAAGCTATTCACAAAGCAACGACTTTACAGTATAAGGATGCAGGAGGGAAGTGATATCCAACAACATGTCAACCATTTCACCATGATAGTTGCGGATTTGCTGAGGCTTGGGGTGAAGATTGACGATGAGGACAAAGCAGTTATTTTGCTGTGTTCGTTACCGGGTTCCTATGATCGCTTGGTGAATACTCTCACATACGGGAAGGACGCTATCACGCTAGATGAAATCATGTCTACAATCTTGTCTCACTCTTAAAGGAGATAGAATGTAGAGGAGGGAAGTCAAGGTGAAGGTCTGTTTGCAAAGGGAGGTCAAGATCATGGGTAAGTCTGCAGGGAAGAAGAAACGTTCTAAATCCAAGCAGAGGAAGAGGGCAGAGTGTTTTAATTGCTAGCAGGTTGGTCACTAGAAGAAGGATTTTCCTAATCCTTCTAGTTCTTCAAACGTGGCTTAGACTGATGATTCCGACAGTGAAGGAGATACGCTTAGTGTTTCATCCAGCAAATGCACAGATGTCTCGATTCTTGATTTTGGATGCTCTTACCATATGACACCGCACTGGGAGTGGTTCAGTTCGTTCAAAGCGGGCAGTTTTGGATTTGTCTACTTAGGTGATGACAAAACATGTGATATCACCGGCATCAAACAGATCAAAATTTCTATGGAACATGGTGGCTTGCGTATTTTGAGTAATGTTATGTTCCAGATTTGAGGAAGAATCTGATTTCTTTGGGTACTCTACAGGAGAATGGTTACTCTTTCCATTCTGATGGAGGTAAAGATACCCTGAAAGTTTGCAAAGGTGATTGACAATGATGACTGCAAAGCGTACTGCAGGGAATATTTACCGCTTGTTGGGGAGCACCGTTGTAGGTGATGTTGCATCACTTGAAACTGACAATGATGCAACTAGGCTCTGGCACATGCGTCTGTGTCATTTCAGTGAGAAGGGGATGATGGCACTTCATAAGAGGGATCTTTTGAAGGGTGTTTGAAGCTGCAAGATGGACTTGTGCAAGTATTGCGTGTTAGGAAAACACTGTCGTGTTCGTTTCAAGACCGGGAATCATGAAACAAAGGGAATCCTTAAGTATGTTCATTCATACGTGTGGAGGCCTACTCGGGAGGCTTTCGTTGGAAGTTCCACGTACTTTGTTACGTTTATTGATGATTTTTCTCAGGAAGTCTGGGTGTTTTTCATGAAGCACAAATCTGAAGTTTTCACGAAGTTCAGATTGTGGAAGGCTGAGGTGGAAAATCATACAGGAAGGAAAATCAAGTATCTATGGTCAGATAACGGGACAGAATACACTAATGAAGAGTTCAAGAAGTTTTGTCAGGAACACGGGATCCAGAGGCATTACTTTGTCAAGAAGACACCACAGCAGAATGGTGTTGCTGAAAGGATGAATCGATCTCTCACAGAGAAGGAAAGGTGCCTTCGATTGCAGGCAAGATTTTTTGAAGGTTTTTGGGCAGAGGCAATGAACATGGCATGTTATCTATTCAACAGGTCTCCGAGAGCTTCATTGGATGGATAGGTTGTAGAGGAGGTGTGCACAGGTAATCCCATTAATTTAGAGAATTTGAGAATTTTTTGGTGTCCTGCTTATGTGCATATATCCAGTGATGAGCGATCCAAATTGGATCCCAAATCCAAGAAGTGTATTTTTCTTGGTTACACCAAGGGTGTGAATGGGTTCAAGTTGTGGGATTCAGCTTTGAAGAAGTCAATTCATAGCAAAGATGTTGTATTTGATGAACAGTTCATGTTCAAGCAGTCAGATTCTACAAAAGAGACTACTTCAGAAACTGAAACTTCCACTGCTAGGAAGATTCAGGTTGCGGTGCAGCCATTACCAATCAGTCCGATGCAAGTAGTACACAATCAGCAAGCTGAAACAGGTTCTGATACTGAAATAGAAGATGTACCAGTTGATTCAGGTGGAACACCAGATTATAATCTTGTGCGTGATAGGGAGCCCCGTCAGGTAGTACCACCAGTCAGATATCGGTTTGAAGACTTAGCTGCATATGCTCTTCTTAACAGTTCTGGAGATCCATCTACTTTTCGTGAGGCTATGGCTAGCCAAGAGCGAGATAAGTGGATGGGTGCTATGGTGGAGGAGATGGAGTCCTTGAAGAAGAATCAGACATGGGATCTAGTTCAACTTCCTCCGGGGAAGAAAGCCATTGGTTGCAAGTAGGTGTACAGGAAGAAGCCACCAGTAAAAGAAAATGAAGGGGAAAAGTTCAAGACTCGTTTAATAGGAAAGGGATATTCACAGTGGAAGGGGATTGATTATGACGAAATTTTCTCTCCGGTTGTTAGGCACACTTCTATTAGGGCAATACTAGCCTTGGTAGCATTCCGAGACACGCATTTAGAGCAGATGGATGTGAAGACGGCATTCCTCCATGGCAATTTAGATGAACAATTGTACATGCAGCATCCTGAAGGATTCATTTATTCCGGTCAAGAGCAACTGGTATGTAAATTGAAAAGGTCTTTGTATGGGTTGAAACAGCCACCGAGACAGTGGTACAAGAGGTTTAACTCATACATGCTGAGGATTGGCTACAGAAGGTGTGACTATGATTGTTGTGTTTATGTAAGGAGCCTTGATGATAATTCTTATATTTTCTTGTTACTGTATGTGGATGATATGCTAATTGCTGCTAATCACTTACGTGATGTGAGTGATCTGAAGACTAAACTGGGTAGGGAGTTTGACATGAAGGACTTAGGAGATGCTAACAAGGTTCTTGGAATGGAAATTCACAGAGACAAAGGAGCTAGAAAATTGTGGCTTTCTCAGAAAAGTTATGTTGAAGGTGTGTTAAGCAGATTCGACATGAGTAATGAAAAAGCTGTGAGTACTCCATTGGCGAATCACTTTAAGCTCTAAGTGGATTAGTGTCCAAAGACAGTTGAGGAAGTCCCAAGGTATGTTGAAAATTCCTTATGTCAGTGCAATTGGTTGTTTAATGTATGTTATGGTCTGTACTAGACCGGATTTAGCACAAGTTGTGAGCCAAGTCTGCAAGTTTATGTCCAAACCAGGGAAGCGTCATTGGGAGGCAGTCAAGTGGATACTCAGGTACTTGAAGGGTACACCGGGTCATGGTATTATGTTCAATTGTGAACAAAGTGATCCAAGAGTTGTGGGATATGTTGATTCCGACTATTCAGGTGATATTGACAACAAAAGGTCTACTACAGGGTATGTGTTTACTTTGGCAGGTGGACCAATTTCCTGGAAGTCATCAGTTCAATCCATAGTGGTTATGTCTACAACTGAAGCTGAGTATATGGTTGTAGCTGAAGCAGCAAAAGAGGCATTATGGCTTACAGGGTTAGTGAAAGATATGGGTGTTGAGCAAGGTGGAGTTCGGTTGCATTGTGACAGTCAGAGTGTCATGTTCTTAGCAAACAATCAGGCGTATCATGCTAGGACAAAGCATATTGATGTGAGATTTCACAAGATCATAGAGTTTCTTGTGTCAGGACAGATACAACTTGAGAAGGTTCATACTTCTGAGAATGCAGCTGATATGTTGACCAAGCCAGTCACCAGTGACAAGTTCAAGCATTGCTTGGATTTGTTACATGTTTCACAGTGTTAAACAAATGGGAAGCACAATCTCAGAAGTCGAGATTCTGAAACTAAGCAGTTGATCTTCATAAGGGTTTGAGAATTCGCCAAGGTGGAGATTGTTGAGTTTGGCTCATCGGATGCTGCATCGTTTGTTGCACCGTCTGCTGCATAATGTTGTGTCGTTTGCATGCACCGTCTGCTGCATAGTGCTTTTGGCAGAATGTCAGCGCCTATGCGCCTAGGACCTCGATTTTCTTGCAGTATTTGTGTTTCTATTTTAAGCCAATATTTGTTTATTTTAGGATCTAATTTGTTGGGGGATTGTGATAGGATTTAATGGGATATTATCTTGTAATATCTGGATCATTAGAATCCTTATATATCTTCTAACACCGTAACCCTAAAAGTTAATCTAAATGATAACGGAGCTATAGCTACTCTATAGCCGCAGGAGTATGCTCAATTGGCTGAACTGCGTGAACAAAGTTCTTTTGAGTCTTTTTATCCTTATTTCTCTCAAGTTACTCTGTGCAATCTAAGTAATCCAAGTATTCTTGCTACCATTGATTGCGCTCCCATTTATTTTATTTATTCAGGTGCTCTGTTATTTCCTAATTTAACGTCTATACTTTGCGCAATTCTATGTTAAAAAGCAGGAATATAGATCCTTAGTGGAGAATTAATTTTTGTCTCCTTTGAACTTTATAACTGTGAGTGTTGTAAGTGGGGTGGGGTGGAGGTGAGAACATTCGTTGATGATGATTGGGGAAAGAAAATCTTTTTCAACGTACCTTTGATGACCGAAGATAACGAAAGTATCTCGTATAAAGGAGATTTTTTTCAACTTTGGTTTATTTTCATTTATGCTTATGCATGCATTTGCATGCATGAAGTCAGTTTTTCATTCAAATTGTGTGAACTATTAAGAGTGATTTTTAGTATGAGCATGTCTCCGGTGTGTTCTTAAAAATGAGGGACCGGTGCCCCTTTTTTCTTGTCCGTTAGATTATGTTTTACTTTATAATCAATGCTTGAAACATTTTTATAGTTAATTTTATAATATGATTTTCCCTTCCTGACCCCTTATCATATAATTTAACTTTCAATTTTTTTAACTTAATTAAAAATAAAAGAAAGAGCATCTCCTTCTCTCCAATCGCAGTGCAGTGCCCACTCCCTACCTTTTTTCCTAATCTCTGCGCGCCATGAATCCTCTGTTTTTTCCTAATTTGTTGCCAATGCGTTGGTTGAATTAAATTTAGGTTTAGGTAGTGTTCCGTGATTTGACTTAGAAATAACACAATGATTCTCTAAATAAGTAATTACTTGATAAAAGAATGGGTTAATGGTTTACTAGGTTCTTGTAGTTGCACCAAAAATTATTTTTGGTCCTTCGCCGGAAAAAAGTTTGCAATAGGTCCCTGTAGTTGCACTAAGTTTGCTATAAGTCTCCGTCGGAGACCGGAGCTCCGGTGGGGGCATATGTGGCAGGTTGACTGTATAAATGAAGATGATGTGGAATTTATGTTTTTAATGGGAAAACAGGTCAGAAAAATAGAAAACCCTAGATTAACACTCCATCAATCCCAAATCCCTAAATTAACACTCCATTAACCCCAAAATCCCAAAATTCCTAAATCATTGTTCTTCATCCTCCTCCTTCATCTTCACCTGCTCCTTCATCTTCACTATTGTTCATCTTCTTGGTTTCTCATGCTCTCAAAGTTCCAGCACCCCCTTTCTTTCTCCCAATCTCAAATTCTTCCACTTCAAAAATCAAGAAGCAAGACAAAAATCAAACCCAGCCCCTTCCTCTTCATGTTCTGCACGTAAGGAAGGAGAAGGAAGAAGAAGAAGAAGAAAGAAAGAAAGAAAAGAGAACCAGAGCAGAAACAGGAAAAAAGAAAGAAGGAAGAAGAAGAGAGGAAGTAGAACAATGACTTTTATATATATATATATATATATATATATATATATATATATAAGTCATTTCAACAGGTAATTTGTGTTTGAACTTCAAATTCATGTCACAGAAATCGCAAGTTCACTATTCCTCCATGCCAAACAATAATCAATATCTCACAAAGAAACATTTTCTGCGAATCTGTGATGGTGGAACCTAAGAGAGCAAAGCTTCGAGCACAAAGAGCAACGAAACAGAGAGCAGAGAGCAAAGAAACAGGAAAAAAGAAAGAAGGAAGAAGAAGAGAGCATGAGGGAGCATGAAGAGGAAGGGGCTAGGTTTGATTTTTGCCTTGCCTCTTGATTTTTGAAGTGGAAGAATTTGAGATTAGGAGAAAGAAAGGGGGTGAAAATGAAGGAGGAGGATGAAGAACAATGATTTAGGAATTTAGGGATTTTGAGTTAATGGAGTGTTAATTTAGAGATTTGGGATTAATGGAGTGTTAATTTAGGGATTTAAGGTTTTCTATTTTTCTGACCTGTTTTCCCATTAAAAACATAAATTCCACGTCATCTTCATTTATACAGTCACCCTTCCACATATGCACTCACCGGAGCTCCGGTCTTCGGCAGGGACTTAAAGCAAACTTTGTGCAACTACAGGGACATATTGCAAACTTTTTTCCGGTGAGGGACCAAAGACAAATTTTGTTGCAACTACAGGGACCTAGTAAACCATTAACCCTAAAAGAATTATGTTCCTTAATGCAGGTTCCTAAAGTACTTTAATTTTTTTTAAATATTGCTATTGAGAGATGATAGACGATATAGTCAAATGTAACTAAAGTAAGGAAAAAAGCGGCTGGTAAATAGCTGAAACAACTAAATAATGAGTATAAAACTTAAAGTAAATACTAAAAGAAATAAATATGAAATAAGTAAAGATAACTCGATAATTAAATAGCTAATATGGAAAATTTGAATTTTGATTGATAGTTTGGTTGTGTTTGTACAAATAATTTATTTCCTATTTATATGGAGTGTTCGGCTGACTATAACAGTTATTCAGGCCTTCAACTACTCACGCACTTTTCTCACTCAACCCACTACAAATCTATAAGGCCCTCAATCTTTTAATTTTTATTTTATATTTTTAGGTCCTTGAATTATATAATAATATGATTTGGTCCTTGTTGACTTTTGATTGATTGTCTTTTGCTTGTTGATTATTGTGTGGATTGAGTGTTGAGTTTTCAATTATTTTGATAATATATTTTAAATAGAAAATAGTTTTGTTTGGATTTTTAAAATTATTTATTTTGAATAGTGGATATTGGAATATTGATTTTGACAAAAATATGCTCATGATTTGGTTAGGATATGCGCATAGTATGTGTAAGTATGATTAGAATATTTTGTTTTTCTAATATTTCAAAAGGTTGTCCTAGGAAATATATCTTCTTTTTTTAATTGCTAGAAAATATATCTTCTAGAATGAGTTAAACTATTTTAAGAATTATATTAGATATATATGACATTAAAGAAATATTTTATTTTATATATATACACGTAACAGTATATATATGTTTTTATGATTATTTGATTATTAAAGAAAAAAAGGAAAAAAGTAATATATATATATATATATAAATAAATAAATGTTTTCATTTTGTTAGACTTTGGTTGTGATCATAATTTTGACATAGAATTGTATTTTATCTTATCACAAAGTTAAGGAGTTTTGATATCGAATTTTATGTGATATATTAATAGTTGTTGTTTTGTTGTCGTAATTAGTTATATCATCAAGTTTTATTTTGATAAGTTTTAAATTAGATAAGATATGTTCTAGATATGTGATTGAGGAATGATTTAAGATAAAAACATAATATCTTCTCCTAATTTGATGAGTGGGGTTTGGATTTCTTTGATTATAAATAGAGGCCTTAGGTACTGTGTTTTTCGAGTCAGAAAAGTCCTCACACCTCTTCACTCTCTCCCTCGCGCATATCTCTCTTTCTCTCTAGTTCTAGCACAAAGTTTTCCTTTCTTAAAACACTTTAGCCATCATTCTCTTTTGGAGTTCTAACGTTCACGTTTTCTTGTGCTCTTATTCAAGCATCAGCAAGGTTGGACGTGAACGCTCATGCGATACTACGTACGACATTAAGGGTGACTTCGGTCCTATAGTGTCTCGAGCCATGCATGTTTTATGTTGATTTGTATTAGGATGAGATGAAGATGTTTTGTTATATTATTGATGCTGAAATTTAATGGTTAATGCTATTTTATTGATTATCTTGATGTAATAGAGCATGTTTAAGTTGGGTGGTTGTTGGCTGAGTTTTGACCTAAGAATTGGTCCTTATTATGTGATTATGACATGATATGTCTCTAGATTGCTTGCTGAAATTTTGAGGGAAATATGCCTATTAATTTGGTGGTTTACACGCGTTTGTAACATGAATTAATCAATGTTTTGGTTGATGGATTTTCTATGGAAAAACCTTCGTTGTTGAAATCTTGATCAATAGCTAGTCGTCGTGCAATTGAATGTCTTTTGTTGTTGTGTTATTGTTGGGTATTTGGCATTGGCATCATGTGCATTTGTAAGATTTATGCCGGTCATTGTGATGGATAGTCGTCCCATGTGAATGTCCTGAGGTCAACATGATGGATAGTCGTCCCATGTGGTTGTACCCGCCGGAAGGCAACCTTGCTAGCTTTTGGTAGTGGAGTATATAGACTTGCCCTTAGGTTACTAACCACATCGATATATGCTTATTTGTTGTTTCTTATTGTGGAATAATTTAATAATATTGGCCATGCTTATCTTGTTACCGTCTCTCATATAATTGTTGTTATATTGTTGCACTTGCTATCTTGGGTGATGAAATTAACTCTTTCTACTTGTTTGTTTGTTGTTTGGGCGTCTAACGCCATAGATTATCAGGTTGGAGAGCCACGTGATGCTTGACTTGGTTTTCAAACTTTAGACTTAACGTGGCAGTAGGATTTAACTAGAAGACTTGGATAAACTGATGATGAGAAGTTGTAGGCTTTTTTATTAGTCATTATCTTGTACTTCTTTACGTTTTCTTTTAGGCACGTGTTTTGTGCAATACTTGATATTATTTTTGACTACTCGTTAGCATCGTTTATTAATAATTATTAGGGAGTATTATAACTTGTTGTCCTTACCTAGTTTGAAGCGTGTTTTAAAATATGAGTTTTGAAAGAGGTATTTATAAAATTCGTTCGGTTACTAATGTGACCCTTGACCTAGGATTGGAGCGTTACAAAATCATAGGTAAAGACTAGTCTTCCTTGTATTGGTCGGTTCCTAACTTGTAACAGTTATTCCTATGTTTAAGAGAATTAACTATATCTAATTTGCATGTTTTTAAGCATAGATTTTGAGATCACATCACAATAACTATCCTCTTTATTTTCCTAGCCCAAAAGCAAAACTCGATTCCGAGTTGTTTGAACTCAGCTTAGCATTTTCAGAAATCTTTTTAGAATTGATTATATGATTTAAATTACTTATGTGACTAGTTTCTTAATGCCATGGAAAAAATAACTTATCCAAACATACTGTTATAAGACAACCCCAAAGTCTCTGTATTACAGTAGTTCCCAAAATTGTATCCAGGTGCACAGCAAGATCCATGGACATACATATATATATATATATGATCTAACTTGAAAGCCCTTGTTGTATATGAATATGTTACTAGAATTGGCTTATTACATGATAGAACATGCATTGGGGTTTTCATCACTGAAGAGGTTGGCGAGCTTGTCATCCAGTGCATTTGGGCTAGGAAGTGCTTGGACAGAGTTCTTCACATAACCAGCTGGTGCCTTCTTGTCATAAACCTGTGCTACATAAGGATAAGCCACTAAGTTGTATGGAATGTATGGCCAAAACTCTGCTCTCTTTCCTGTGCTCTGCACTTTCTTTAACACCCTGTTTCTGTCCACGTACCCACTAACAGTTACTTTGCTTTGCTTTCTGTTCACCTCGACTTGCTTCACACCTGCATTAATTGTTCTAACATCATTTAGTTTAGCCCATGTTATAGCAAATCGTAGTTAGGTTGACCTAAAGATCGGTGTACACCATTTGTGTGTAGACCACTAGAGAGAGATGGGAAGAGATGAGAGATAAGTGACAGATGTGATATATGATGTGATGTGTGCAGAAGAAAGAGATAAAAAAAAGGTGTCTCGAAATATCTATGATACTGTAGAGTGGTTCATAAATCATAACTTACGTAATTTCATTTATTATGACTCGTTGTTTTTGACCAAAATAAATTATGAGTCCTTGTGGGCTTTTGAATGCTATGGGAACAAGGACAGACCCCAAAAATTTTGTTGCTCTTTTCTTGCAAGACACATTAAAGTTCATAAGACAATGGCAGTAACCCTATAATGTTGTTTTGGGTAACTTAGACCAATTAAAATATAATATTATGTCAGTTCCGTGCTAATGTTTAGGTTAGGTGTGATAAGAAAAAATATTTAGGTTAGGTGTATTTGACAGTATGAAGAACAAGTCATGCATAAATGCAGTTTGCATCTTTAGCACCTCCATCTATTTCTCTTAACTCCTCATACCTCATTCATGTTTTTGTGGACATATTAACTCTCCTATACCTCGCACAAAATTATGTTACTTGTCTCTTGAGAGAATGTTTAGATAGTTTTTAATACTTCCTTCGTTCCAGAAAGATTATTATTTAAGGTTGTGGCACAAAAAGTAAAATGATAATTATTAACAGTAAAATACATTTAATGTTACTAATAGTCATTAAATACTATCCTAGATATAGAAGAATGTAATTGATAAAAAAAAATGATTGGTTAATATAAAATGTGATAAGTGAGAGAAAATCTAATAAATAAGGGTATGGAAGGAAAAAAAATAGAAAAAAATGCATTGGCTTTCTAGAACACTAAACATTTTGGAAAAATTTAAAATGGTTTAACACAACAATTTTGCTAGAATGGACGAAGTAAGAACAAAAGAAAATACAAAATATGGGAATGAAATGTCAAGTTAGAGCTATTGCAACAAATAGCTTAGAGTTAGAGGTGGAATAGCAATTCAAGTAGTCAAAATAACATGTTTTGGATAAGTTTTTCTTCTATTAGAATCAATTCACAAGAAAGAAAAATTGATTCTTGCTTAATAATCAATTGTAGTGTATGTTTTGAAATTCATTTGAGCGAAGCTAAAATCATAGTGGAAATAAGCATATTAATTTTTGTTTCTGTCAATCATAATTTTGATTTTACCGTGATTTTCGAACTAGGAGTTTTGAAACATGCAGGTAGAAAAATTTCAAAAAAATGCACTGTCATGCTAGAGGAGATCCTGGAGAAAGAAATATGAGTGAGTTGAGTAAGAAAAGAGAGAGATTTTAACCTTTCATGTGGGCAACCGAATTCCTAACTCTTCTTTCACACCCATCACAGTCCATTTTCACTTTGATTTCTACTGTCTGTAAGAGAAAGGAAGAAGCATAAAAATGAGAAGAAGCATAAAAATGATCTAAAAGATAATCAAGAACACCCAAATGAACTTCCTCAACAAAATGTTCAAGAGCTGTTATTTTCAAGTTTTCATAAATATTTTTAAACTGTAAACCAAATGAAACTCTTAGGAGTTAGAACAGATGAAAACCTGCATTGGTTTTCGTTTCTTTCCAGTGGAGGGAGACACCGAGAAATAATCTGAAAGATAATCAAGAACACCCATTTCTTTGGTTCTTCCGGTAAACAAACAGAGCACTAGAACAGAGTATAGCTAGAGAGAGAGAAGAGGAAACAGAGGAGTTTCCAGAACAAAAACTTGGAGTACCCCTTATATATAACCAAGTTGCGTGTCCATATTGTTGCAAAAATTCGATGCATTAAAGTAATGTTTTTAGCAGCTAACAAGATGCAGGAATATTGGAAGAATGTAGGCTCGTTAAGTATCTATTCCGATATTCAACTTTGAGCAGTGTGTATAGAGAAGAATTTGTTAAGAGAAGTCTATCCGCTTAAATTACACAGTTTCGAAGAATTAGTCTCATGGTGTCGGTTATGGGAATATTTTGGGAAAAAAAATAATGTTTAGGTTATGCTGGTCCCACAAATACAAATCATAGCTTAGTGTATACAACAGTGCTTATAATGATTAATCACTTAACTTTGTCCTACCAATACAAGTCATGTATTCTCTCTCCTGAACGCCAAGCCGTGTCCATTTCGGACAAGCTGGCTGTGAACTAAACAAATGCGTGTTAAATGTAATTTAAATTGATAAATAGTTAACCTAGTTGAGCAAGACAACGACCAAGTTAAACAAGTTGAAATTTGTCTTTTCACTTCTAATTTTAGGGGTAGAATGTCTTTCTAGTTAAGCGTTTCTAGCCCTGAAAATATAACAAATATTAATTTTAGTCCATGAAAAAATATTTCTTAGTTTTTAGTCCCAAAAAATATATATAGTTATCTCTTTTTAGTCTATGTTCATAACTTTTGCTTATGGGGCTCATAAAATGATAACTCACCCTTTCAGCTTGGAATATTTATCAGATCTTGCATTGTGGGACCGACTCATTAACATAATTCAATGTCACGTAAGTTGTGCACGTGAGAAGCGCATAAATCTAGGTTGAACTTTAAGTCAGATTGTATGACATGTAAATAGCTTCAAATTCGACTGTGTGACATGTAGATGTTAAATCAAATTTTTAAACCTCATACAAGGAGCGAGACACTATATTTTGTCTCATATAAGCAATAGTTAATGACATAGTCCAGAAAAAACAGCAATGTATATTCCCAAGGATTTTATTTTTAGGGCCTAAAAATAACATTTGATATATTTTCAGAGACTAAAAACATTTAAGTCTTTTAGTTATATTATGGTCCTCATAATCACACTTAGACCCACTAATTTTTGAGTGATTTACTCATACTCATCTAGTGTATTTTTACCCTGTCACTGATGGTGATTTTCTCTGAGAGCTCAATAGGTCTGGGATTCAATGTCCTCTTCACACTCGTGGACAAAATCATGACAATTTAAAAAATACAGGGAATGAAGTTTAAGAAAAAATAAAGAGCGACTAAAACTTATATTTTTTAATAATGTAGGATCAAAAATATATTCAAACCTTAATTAAAACATTACATTCACTATTTAATTTTTAACTAACAATTAAAAAATTAGAACTATTATAAAATAAAGACTATAAATTAAAAAGGGTTAATGGTTAAATTAGTCCCTGAATTTGTAGGGGAGTTTAATTTTAGTCCCTCGGGGGGAAAATGACGTTTAGTGGCAGCTAAAAACTGCCAGTAATTGTAAAAATGACCGCCACTAAACGTCATTTTTCCCCCGATGGACTAAAACCAAACTCACTTACAAAATCAGGGACTAATTTGACCATTAACCCAATTAAAAATCTAAAGATTGTCAAATATTAAGATTTTTTGATTCATTTCTCGTTATTAATTACGAACTTTTTTTTGAAACAATTCCGAATTTGATATTTACCCGTGGTTTTTACTAATTTATTTAGTTAAAGTTTTTTTTTTAAGGTATAGTTAAAGTTAAAAAGATTTAATTTTCGATCATTTATGCAATTGATTCGTACAAAGAAAATTAAATTAGTTTTATTAGTTTTTTTTTTTTGAAACTAGTTTTATTAGTTGATATATGTTTAATTTGCATCAACCTGGACCAAATGGGACTAAATAAAGAAGAAATGAGAAGATGATCCCCAAAATTAGAGCTCCTCCCTCCTTGTTATTGTTGATCAAATTTTTGTTTGGCAAGCCGCGGCCTACCTGTTTTCTTATGCCCTAAGAAAGGGAGAACAGTTGTCTACATCTGTACCATTGTTTATTACACGAAATTGACTTCAGACTTGAAATCCCGCGGATTCAGTAACATTTAATTTTAAAAAAATGGTGTACATTTTTTGTGTGTAGACTATTAAAAAATAAAAAGAAATAAGAGATAAAAAATATATATGTTATATAATATGATGTAATCAGATAAAAGAGATAGAAAGAAAAAAAAAAAAACACTTTCCGGTGTTTATCTGCCGTTACTCTTCAATTTAAAACTAGTTTATGCATGTTATATTTTTTCAAAGGTCACTTCATTGAAAGGCAAAAAGCCTACGAACAAAACACTGAAGGAAGAGGGACGTGCCCCTCTATGTTAAAAAAAAAAAAATACTGTTTATGCATCTTTCAATACATAGTAGTACATTCAATTGGGGGCCTTGCACTCCATGTAAAAAAAAAAAATTACAGAGAAATCAAACTTATAATAAACTGAAGCAAAAGTTAAAGGAGAAAATTACTTTTGTCCACCATATATATAACTTTATCTCGCCATATTTTTTTTACCGTGTAACACACTTACACACATGTAGTTAAAGTGATTACTCCTATTTATTAAAATTAGATATTACTATCACTTTATCAACATCATTCTAAAAAAATCATGTCTAAAATTTTATCCGTATATATTTTTCTTTTTTAAGTATCCCACAATCGGTAACTATGAGAGTAATTCTCTAAGACTCTAAAATCACGTTAAGTGTGTAGGTCTCTCCCAGTAAATGATTCTCTATATGCACCACCCACAGATCCAGCCTGGACCGGGTGGACCCCTCGCCTCCGGGGGAGACCACCCTCTCAGACCCCTACTTAAGGGCGTGCAAGGCATGCGTCAAGGATACCTGGCTGACCGCCCCATAGGATGCGTCACCAGGGCCCAAGCAGTTAATGAGGACACACGGAAACATAGGATGCACCCATTTGTAGCTAGTACTATTGTACAGGTTTTTGGATCAATGATTAACAGGCCCCTAAATGGTCAGTTTTAGGAATCTAGGGTTTTATTCCCCCTATAAATAGGGTGATGTACTGTAAAATACATCTTTTTTACCCATCCATTGAATACAAGAGATTTATTTTCATATTTTTCATTTACTCTCCTAGGATTTTGTGCTAGATCATTTAGTATTTTAGCTTGGGCTAGAACATTTTGGCGTCGTCTAGCAGGGATCGAAGCACCTTTAACCAACAGATCTGTCGTTTCCATGAATAGAGTCAGCGGAAAAAGGGGAGGAGGATGACGTGGTCGACAACCTTTGCGGCGATCGGGAGGATACCATCCTAACAACGAACAAGACGACACTACTACAGATTTGCCTTTTTACCTCGGCCCTGTTACCCTGGTTCAGTCACGGGCCGAGGTAAAATGGTGCTCGGAGCTCAGTTACCACGGTTCCGTGTTGAGCCGAGGTAACTGATGCTGTCTATTACCCCGGTTCCGTGTCAACCGCGGTAACTGAGATTGTTTTTATTCTTATTTTTAATAATAAATGATTTTCACCATGGTTGCAAGCTGAACCGGGGTAATAAAACATGTCTCTTACCCCGGTTATCATGCCAACCGCGGTGATAGGTATTACATTATTATTAAAATGTTGATATGTTAACCACAAAACCCTAGTTTTCAAATTGAAAAAACCCATATGTGAGCCCTTTCTCTGTAGCACCTCGTGATCGCTGTTGCTGGCCGCTGCACCTCATCACCGACCCTCCTTCTCTCCGCAATGGCACCGCCGCTGCTGTGCATGCTCGTCGGTGCCAGGCTTGTCTCCATCTTCGTGCCTCGTTGTTCCCGTCTTCTCTGGTTGGCCGCTCTTCTCTACCTCACTGGTGAGTCCTCTTGACATACTTCTAGTTCTAGGGTTTTTTTTGAATATTGTTGTTGTTCAGTACTAGCCACCAGGGTTTTATTTTCCCGGAGCACAAGAAGTGTGCGCCGTTTTGGTCGTAAATGCATGTCTTTCCACCCACTTCATTGTCTCTTGCATGCGCGGTTTCGTTCTTCTAAACAGTCACGCCGGTTCTCCTTCCCAATACATCTCTTTACTCTGCACTTCAGAACAGTCATGGCGGTTGCTCTTCTTCATACTGTTTCACTTTCCTTGTTTGCTTATAAATTCCATAATGTTTTCCCAGTTCTCCATCCAATACTCCATCTTCCCTGCATCCTTCTTTTTCTGTGTTCATTATTCTTCAGTAAAAACAGAAATGACAAACGATTTCAAAATCTGTCTTCCTTATGCCGTAAATTTCGAAGAACTAGAGCACTATCAAGTTCTCAGCACCAATTCTCGGAGTAACACACGTTTTCGAGCATTGTGTGATGCCTCCAACGAGTCCATGTACCCCGATCTTGTCTTCGCCTTCTGGTCCTCCTTAATATTTTCTCATCACAGAGGTTTCGTTGCAACAGTGGTGGGTCATGAGTTCTCCATAACCAGAGGGAAACTTGCTGAACTCCTCAATAGTGAGGACGAAGGAGACACGTACGCTGAATTTGAAAGCAGAATGCAATGGAGAACATATAGATGAAAGCATCTATAGGATGGAAAATCCATCCACATATGAGTGTCGTCTCTATTCATCCCTCAACCACCAATCCAGAGTTCTACGTCAATTGGTCAATAAAGTGTTGTACCCAAGACTTGATCGTTTGGAAGACATTCTTGACCACGACCTATATATAATGTACATGGTCCTGAATAATGAGCGTTTTAATGTTGTAGACATCGTCTACAATCACCTCGTTTCTGCTCTGGTTGACAACCAGCAAGGCATCCCCTATGGTTTCCTCGTAACAAAACTCCTTAGGGGTCCAAATGGTTGCCATTACTGGCTTGAAACCCTTTTCAGGAGGTGGCTTGTCAGGTAATCGCAGTAGAATTCCTCCAGTCAAGGGGTATTGACATTGGTGAGCCACTACTGGACAAACTCGCCTGATATTTTGTACCTTTTAATCCTCAGCAATTGTACTATTTTTGTTAAATTTGGATGTCCAATTTTTCTTCAATGAATATAATTTTTCTTCTAGTTAATTCCCAATAATCTCCTTCTATTTTTATTCATTGTTATGTTTTTTTGGAAACAATATAATGCCAGGAACTGCTCGGAATGGCTTAGCAGTATATTATGTTCATACGGAATGGCTTAGCAATATATTACGCATGCTAAGAACCATTCCGGGCTAGGAGATACATTGAAGGCGATGTATCAGAAGCATGTGGGAGCACAAGTAGGAGCACTCATTTCCAGTGGAAGATGTTATGAACCAACTGCTGAGATCTACTGCCTGCCTTTATTTTATTTTATTTTCATTGAGTTTTTCTTTTGTTGTGCACAGTTGGCATTGAGTTGTTCTTCTGCTGAACTGTTTTTGCTTTAACTTGTTCTTTTGCTGAACTATTTTAGATTGAGTTCTTCTTCTGCCTAACTATTTTGGCATTGAATTGTAACGAGATATTAGGATAGAATTTCCTACTGCTAAACTGTATTTTGACATTGAATTGTAACGAGATATTAGGATAGTTTCCTGCTACTGAAATGTGTTTTGGCATTGAATTGTAATGATATATAGTTTATTTGGTAATTTGGTATTTATAGTTGTCTGTATACTATGTTTTAGTTAATTTGGTATTATATATTTTGGCATTTACTTATTTTATTTGCACGTACAATTAATTAAGGTGAGAGTGAACATAAGAAAACCAAAAAAAATAAATTAGACATATTACCACGGTGCAACACTAAACCGAGGTAATAGGAAGACATGTTACCCCGGTTGGTAAAGGAACTATGGTAACAGAGATGAAATGTTACCTTAGTTAAGCCTTCAAACGCGGTAACAGAGCTGCAATGTTACCACAGTTGCACCTTCAACTAGGGTAACAGAGCTGCAATGTTACCAAGGTTCCGCCTTGAACCGGGGTAATTTATCTATTACTTCGACGTCTGTTACTGTGGTTTAACCGTGGTAACATGCTTCCTGGAATTGTGGTAATATGGCAAATCTGTAGTAGCGTGAGGATCCAATTCCTCATGAGTATGTGCTACAACCGGCACCAGAGCAACCACTGGTGGTGGCCAATGTTAAGCCTGTCGTTCAGCCGAATCCAACTCCAGTGATGACGGCGGTTGAGGCGCAGCAACTTCTGGCCACAGTTCAGGCGATCCAACGTTAGAACGAACACCTGCAAACACAACTAACATACCTTCACAGTAGCGTGACTATCGCCATGGAGGATGTGTTGAGGCACAAACTGTCATGGATTTACAGCCGTTTACCCCAGCAGTGGCAGCGGTTGAAATCCCAGAGCACTTACAGACCTTGGCGTTGGATACTTATTCGGGTGATTCAGACCCTGTAGACCATTTGAGGTACTTCAATACGAAGATGGTAACAGGCGGGGCAACTGACACTGTCAAATTTCGATTACTACCCTCAACGTTCAAGTCAATCACGATGACTTGGTTTGTGGCACAACCGCCCTACTCAATAACGGATTTCAGGGACTTATCAACAAGGTTCTTGATTCAATTCTCAGCAAGACAAGCTCCGAAAGTAACAACAGCCGCCCTATACACTTTGATGCAGGGGTCTAGAGAAACATTAAAGGAATACATGGAAAAGCATACGAAGGTCTTAGTGCACTTGAAAGATTCAAACCCAACAGCGACTTAATTGTGTAAGTGATTAAGACTTGTTGTCATATAATTTTCTCTAGTTCATACCTTGTCCCTTGATCACTTAAATTTTCTCAAAATGATCTTAGTCTATATTTTATTATTTCATGGAGCTCCACATAATATGTGAGATAATAATTTACCATCCTTATATTTCTCATAGCTTTATGAGCTATATCCTAAGGTACCTAAATTGACTTACGCCTTCATTCTTCTTCTTTTAATCTTGGCACTTCCATAAACACACTTCATGCCACTTCGCTCCTCAAAACCAATATCTTCTTCATATCACTTTTTTCCAAGCTTAAGTTTAAGGGCCTTGTTTATTTAATTAAAACAAGAAGTAATCATACCTCATTTTCACAATTCATTTCCCTCTCTCTGTCGTCACCCTTTCTTATCTCTACATTTTAGTTCTTCTTTTTTCTATCAGCCAAGGGAAATAATCAAACCCCATTATTTCCACTTCCTTCATTCCTCATAGCCGTGAACCATTATTTCTTCGATATCCAACAACATTATTTTTATTCTTCATCTCCTCTTTGCTCCTTGAAGAAAAATAAGATCCAAGTGAGAGCTCTTAGATGGTGTGAGTTGTTTGAGAAAAGCTTGTTGTTGGGTAAGTTGGATTGGTTAAAAATGTTTGTTCCCTTTGTCAATGTTGTAGATCTAGTCCTTGAGTCCATGGAATCTATTTTATTTTGACAAAGGTCAATGTTTAACTTTCAAAGTAATTTTGGGCCATTAAAAGTTGCTTGAAAGCACTTAGTCCCTTGGTATTTCTTCTTCCCCTCATCATGGGTTTAGGGAAATGTGTTTTGTTTTCATGGAAGTTGTTTTTATCCAAAATTGATTTCGGAAAAGTAGCTTGTTGGCAAAGTGGTTTTGTTAATGTTTTTCCCATTGCTTAGGTTTAGAAAAACCCAAAACCAATTTTTGGAAAAGTTGATGTTTTAAAAATAGCTTTTCTAGGAAGTATTTTGGGTGAATCAAATTGTTTCTCCTTACTAGTTTTGGTAGTTTTAACATGCTCACCAAGTGTTTTTGGAAGAAAAATGGACCTTGTGTTTTAGTCCCTCATGGCCGAATCTATATCTTAGTTTTGGAGCTTGGAAGTTTTGTTTTTGAACTTGTTTTCATGTGTTTGGAGCCTTGGATGATGAGATGGTGCCATGAAAAATTGGCATCCCTATTGTGATGGTGATAGCCGAGAGCACCATGAGTCCTAGGGCTTGAGTTTGTGGTTTCAAAGGATCGTTTCATGTTTTGGTTAATTTGAACAATAAAAGTGGGCTTTGGGTTGAAAATTTTGTTTATGATCTTAAGTTTTATGCATGAAAAGCATCTCGTGTTGGTGAAAAGTTTTGGAAAAGTTTTCATAAATTCTTAGGAGTTGTGGCTTTTAGAGCTTGATGTTTCGAGTTAGAGACCTTGTTTATGTCTTTAACATTTTAAGCATGAAAATTACTTTCGGTTAGTGAAAGAGTTTTGGGAAAGTTTGTGTAAATAGTTGAGTTTCAGGCTAAGTGTAGGAAGCCTCAAGGAACGGCTAGGACTAGGGATTTAAAACCCTAAGAGACAATGAGATGTTCAAATTGTCTTTAAGCTTGCGTAGTGGTAGAACGGTTCGTAAGCTGTACTAAATCTAAGAGGGTCGGGAGATGCGGGAAACCCGAGACAAACACAGGACACAGAGAAACTCCAAGGAAAAAATGGAGCACGGGAGCTTACGGAATGGAGCATACATTATGGAGGATAAGAAGGAAAACGCTTATAATAAGGGCACTTCGTTATCTCACGTAGCTATTTATATCATATACGTATATAGATAATTGCTTGCGATTAAGATATGTAATTGCATGAAGCTAAAGGCATCTGATATGCTGGATTAGTATTGATTGATCGATTGAACATTATGAATGGCAAGATGATTGGTATTCCTGTTATCCTTAGTAGTAGGATTGGATGATTGTTAATGCTAAACTATACATGCCTAATTGCTATTTATTAAATGATAACATGCTAGATGGTATGGGGACTTGCATGACACTATAAGCTTGCTAATATGTTGAATATGAATCTTTAACATGTATGCTTGTATATTGCCGTTGATAGAATTTCAAGGTAGGGACATTGGCGAGCAAGGCCAGGAGAATGAGTATAAGATGGGTCAGGCCCCGCCTCCATAAGGAACACGGATTCGTGAGCGAGGCGTTTTGGTTAACTTGATTAAAGTTTTAAATCTTGTTTACATGCCTAATTGTGGTTTGTTAATCTTGGTGTTATGCTTGGCTAAATATGTTAATCTTTCATGTTTGCATGATTGAATATGTTAACCTTGTATGTATGAGTAATATGACATTTCTTGCATACATGGGGATGCCCCAATGAGGTTGGCAACGAGTAAGGTTAGCCTACCAAAAGCTTGTACACGTTGGAAATTCGAGACGACGAATGGTCTATCCCAAGTGGCAATCCAGGGTCGATGGTGCAAGCATCGTACCAATCAACTGGAAGTATTTTCCCCGCCACCCGAGTTGCAGTGATTTGGTGTTATATCCGGATAAAAGTTGTGGGCAAATGACTCATACACATTAACATGCCATTCATATGTACATTTACCTTGTCTATGACTTTGTGCTTATGCTATGTGGAATGATAGACTTGTGATACAGATGTTAGCTTAATACTACTTATTGTTTATTATTTATCTTCATTATGTATATGCTTGCGTATACCTATGTTTATTTATTCTTGGAAGTGACCCTTCCACCTTGTTTGCTGTTTGTGTTTAAGCGATCCGTCGCCAGTTAGACGATTGCTAGCGAAGGAGCAACCGGAGGATGCCAACATGAGGAAAGTTCGAGGGAAAAGGAAATAGCTCATGACTTGAAGAGTATAGATAGCTTTTGTTTTCGTGTCTGTACTCAAGCATGTTTAGGGACAGGGTAGATATCAAGCCTATATGCCTTTACGTGGTTGCCCTGCGTGGGATCGTAAGAGGTATACTGGGAGTAGGGGGTCTTGGTTTGGGGTTTTAATGTGGAAACAGGTTTCCTTAAATAAAACAAGTCTTTTTCTTAACCATATTGCTCACCTAACTATGTAAAGTATATCCTTATACTAAACAATGTACTTATCTATGTATTACATCTTGTCTATGGCATGTCTTAAAAAGAAAAGAAATAGACTTGCGTTCCTACATCTTTTGAGAGATAACTTCCATGTTTAATTACTGTTTAGTCACTACAATGACGCCTTGAAAATCATGGTGTTACAAAAAAGGTAGCCCATGTCTTGATCTTGGTTGTGATATAACTTGTTTTTGAAAATGTGATTTTTGGTTGCTAGAAGTTGCTTGAAAACACTTCTTCCTTTTGTATTTCTTTTTTCCCACATCTTTAGCTTTCCAATGGTGTAATTAGTTTTGCCAAAAGTTGATATTTAACTTTCAAAAGTGATTTTGAACTTAGCTTTTTGCAAAGTGCCTTCATAGAAGTTGTTCCTACTAAATGGATCTATTGATCTATGGTTTTTGTTTTTGAAAAAGTTGAGTTTTGTTCTCATATGTGATTTTGAAAATAGATTTTACTAGAAATGCTTTGATAAAAGTTGTTGTGGATGATGTGGCCTCCCAAAAAATGTAACTAGTTGGGAGAGAAAAAATTCTTTGATGACAAACCTTTGATGGCCAAACCTATGCTCCTTCAATAGAGTTTGAGGAATTGATTTTGAACCTTGTTTTGTATGTGTTTTAGAGCTTGTGTGTTTTTTTTTTTTTGAAGAGGAAAGTTCACCTTGATGTGGTTTTGTAGAAGTTTGTTTTGGTCACTGAAGAGTGAGTATTGGAAACCTTATTGTGTTGATTGAAAAGGGAAAATTTCACCTTATCCTTGTATGTGTTGGCCGAGGCATTAGGTGTAGTTTTGGGTTGGAAATTGCTTTTTAGAATTTGATTTAAGTCATGAAGTTTTGGGGGATAAAAAACTTGATTTATTGGTTGTGAATAGCTTTGAAGGTTTTGATTATGTCCTTGGGTGTTCAAGTGTGAAGAAAAATGTGTTTAAGGTTAAGAAGATTTGAGGAGAAACTTCGGAGCGTTTGAGGCATGAAGCTGTGTGTATGTGTGTGTGTGTGTGTGTGTGTGTGTGAGAGAGAGAGAGAGAGAGAGAGAGAGAGAGTTTTACAAGGATTTCTCTTAGTTTCAAAACTTTCTTTGAAATTGTTGTATGAGTTGTTAGCTTTTGAGAATATGTGCTTAAGCTTCCTTAAGTGTTAGTAAAATCCCAAAGCCCTAGTTTAAGACATAGGGCTTAGTTGAGAAATATACTAAACTAGGCTATGTGTTTGTGATGGTTCAGGGAACGCGGGAACCTGTGAGAGGAGTAACGTACGTGGGAAGGAAAACTGTTATGGTAAGGGGACTTCTGGCTATGAATAACTTTATATGACATAATATATATATATATATATATATATATATATATATATATATATATATATATATAAGTGTATATATGTTGAATGTCTTGAGGTGCTGATGATGTTTGATGAAATGGATGTAGTAATTTAAGTGCGTGATTGAATGATGGTTGGATGTTTGCAATGATGCTTGAATATGTTTCCTGACTATATGGAAAACATGCTATGTACCTCATATGAATGGGGAAGTCATACTTGGAATTCATGGGATGAAATGTTTGATAACATGCTGATTGGATTGATGATTGCTACCCTGGACTTGTTGTTCTTGCAATATTGTTACGTCGTTGATTGTTATCAAGTGTGCAAGCGGAAAGAAAATATAGTTATCGGTTGGACGAGAAGTTGTTCGGGATCTTGATCTAAAGGTATTTTTGGGACAAGGGGTAGATGGATCACTTGCGCATACGACCATGTTACAAAGGACGTGGTGATGGAAGGCGGGCACTTGGTTAAGAGCGGACTCGCATTAATAAAGGAGATCAGATTCGTATGAAAGGCGCTTCCTTTATGTTGTCAATTATAATGATAATTATGATTGTTGATTGTGAATGGCATAACATATCATGCATCCATGGGCAGGCCAGTGAGATTGGCTATTGTTCAGAGTTAGTCGAATTGAAAGTCTGAGTCGTGCCATTTCACAGAAACTGGCTAGCGAGAGTGGCTATTGTTCAGAGTTAGCCAACTTGAAAGTCTGAGTCGATGTCACGAACTCATAACGTCGGTTATGGGCATGTCTGAGAAAAATGGCAATTTCCAGGATAGGTTGATGGCGAATCCATTGAACCCGAAGGCCGGAAGGATTCTTCCCGCCTCCCAGGTATTGATTGTTGGTTTATATCCAATAATTTTGGTCGTGTTAGTCGACGCATGAGCATAAGCATGAGCATAAACTCTACATTGACTTTGGGATTTTGTTGTACATGACTTGAATTGATTGACATGGAATTCTGCTCATGCAATAAACGTTGTTTGATTGATGAATTGATGTGACTAGCCATGGTTAGAATGTTCGAGTATATAACCTACTATGTGGTTACATATATATACTCTTTACCCCTATATCCCATGAGGATGTTGTTTTCCAAGAAGTTGGCCCTTGCATTTTCTTTCTGTGGATGTACTTAGGGCATCTCCACAGGCAGGGACGACCACTTTAGTGATGGATTTTGACGATGTAGACGGAATACACGGGTGACGAGGAGGATTTTTTTTTTTTGTGTTTTTTCAATTTTAAAGTATTTTTTGTCAACTTTGCAAATTCACAATAGCCATCACAATTGTCAACTTTGTAAATTCACGACACTGTGTGATAGCAGCGAAAGGATAATGGAGGTGCCAGGTAGTAGCGATGGCAAAGGTTAATGTTACCTAATTGTAGCAGCAACATTGGCAGTGATGACACGACAGTGGAATAGGTGGCGGCAGTAGTAGCGGTGGAGGGGTGGTGGTGGTAGTGGAGGTGGTGGTACCAACATCAGCGGTGGTGGTAGCGACAGATGAGGTGACGATGAAGGTGGTGGTGGAGATTACTTGCTGGCTGCGGCAACAAAGGAGATGGTGTTGGTGGGTGTGGCAACGATGATAGTAATGGAGGTGGTGGTGGAGGTAATGGTGATGGTGGAGGTGGAGGCAGTGGCTGTGGTGGCAGAGACCGTGGTGGAGGCGATGGAGATGGCAGCAATGGTGGTGGTGGCAACGACGGAGGTGGAAGTGGTGGAGGTGGTGGTGTTGGAAGGTAACATTGGATGTAGAGGTAGCAGCAGTGGTGGTGGTGGCGGCAATGGCGGTGGAGGACGTGGTGGAGGGTGGCAACGGTGGAGGATGAGGGTGGAGATGGTAGTGGTGGAGGTGGAGGTGGTGATAGTGTTGGAGGATGGTGGTGGTGGTGGCAATGGCGGTGGCGGTGGCGGTGGTTAAGGTGGCGGCAGTGAGGGTGGTGGTGGTGATGGATATTATTGAAACTAAAAATCATAATCACAAAATCATATTTTATAAATTTAAAAATTAGGCTAAAACCATTTTGAAATTTGGTAAAAACTCATTTCAGCACCATTTTTGTCAAATACGTTTTGTTTTCAAATTTACATTAGAAAACCAAAAACTGAAAACGGGCAACCACCCCAAACAAAGACTTTTTGTTTTATGTTTTGAAATTTTATAAAATCAAACTAGTTTTTTATTTTATAAATCAAATTTTAGTATTTTTTTGTTTTTAGTTGTACAAAAGTTATTGTCAACTTTATGAATCCACATTAGTCAGTGATAGTGGGTGTTACATGGTGGCGGTGGTGGTGTTGGTGGTCGTGGCGGCGAAGATAATGATGGGGTGGTGGTGGAGGTGGCAGTAGTGGCAGTGGCGGCGATGGTGACAGTGGTGGAGGCAGTTGCGGAGGAGGAATTAGTGGTGTTGGAGGGTGGCAGTGGTGGAAGTTGTGGTGTTGGAGGGTAGCGGTGGATGTGGACGCAGCGACGGGGGTGGTGGTGGTGGTGGAGGGTGGCAGTGATGGAGGTGGTGGCACTGGTGGTGGTGGTGGTGGCGGTGACAATGGTGAAGGGTGATGTTAGCAGTGGAAGGTGGTGGTGGTGGTGGGAGCACAATTGCGATGGCTATGGTGGAGGGTGGTGGTAGTGGAGGTGATAGTGAAGGTGGTGCTGGTGGAGATGGCCGCAATGGTGGAGGTGGGTGGTGGTGGTGATGGTGATGATGTTACACTTTGTTGAAATTAAAAACCCTAATTACAAAACCCTATATTTTGTGATTTTAAAAATTAGGCCAAGTGTTTTTAAATTACATAAAAAAAAGTAAAAAACTACTCCAACATCATTTTTCCCTAACATATTTTATTTTGTTTTTAAATTTATATTTAAAAACCAAAAGTGAAGAGTTGCAATCACCTTAAATGGAGTAATCTGCTCATTTTTACAAAGCATAAGTGTAATGAATTTTGTTTAGTTTATGAACGAATCTGAAATTGGTGGTAAAAGTTTTTTTTTTTTTTTTTTTAAACTAAATTGGTGGTAAAAGTTAGCGTGCAAATTAGGAATAAGTGTAGCTGCCAAATTAGTAAAGTGTGTTTTTACCATACATCTTGCCCCATATTAATTAATACTCCATTTGTTTTTTTTTTTATACGAACCAATTTAAAAGTGCAGTTGATCCTTTACATAAATATTGATTTGAAGTTTGTGGTCAAACAATTATTATTATTTTTTACAAAAATACACTTATTTAATTGAGTTTTTTTCTCTATTTCCTCTTGTAAAAGTATTAATTATTTATAAAAATTAAAAAATGTGGATCAAGAGTAATTTTGAAAAGTTATATAAATTGAAAATAAACCTATTAACTAAATTTTTAAGTAGTGATAGTTTGATTGTTATAAAAGCAAAGGAGGGATGAAGTATTATTTTGACATCCAAATTGATAGATTTTGAAATCAATGAAGAGATTGAAGGCAGAAGAAAGAGAGAGAAAAGAAAGCATCATGTCATTACTCTCCATAGTTGACCGACCCCAACAACAAATCTAACACAGAAAGAACCCTAGCTCTCACGGCATTTTTACTCACAGAGAGCAATTCTGGAAGGAAATTGTGGAACTTTCTGATCTGGGTTTTCCATCTTTCAATCACCATTTTTTACTGAGTTGCATTGGTGGCTCCGCTCCTAATCACCATCACTTTCCTCACCACAGCACCAAATCAACAAAAAGGCAAGATCTTCAATGACCCAATAACCCAAATAATCTTGAAACCCAGAATTTAGCAACACCCACTTCTCGAAGTCCTTCCTTTTTGTGTTTTTCAAGACCAGAGAGCTAGCTATAGATACAGCCATATGCTCCACTAACAGCTACTATTTTCATCATCAATGGGTGCTGAGAAGAAATGGCTCTTCACCCTATTCACTGCAGCATTTCTCTCCCTCATCATACTCATGCTCACTTCCTTCTCTTGCTTCACCTCCCCCAAGCCTTTCCCTTCTCTTGTCCAACAAGGTGCTCACTACCCTCCTGCATTTGCCTACTTCATAGCCGGTGGAAGCAGGGACAAGAACAGGATCTTTAGGTTGTTGCTGGCTATCTACCATCCGAGGAACCGTTACCTGCTTCACCTTGGAATGGATGCCAGGGATGAAGAGAGGCATGAGCTGGCTGCTGCGGTTATGTCGGTGCCGGCAATTCGGGCTTTTGGGAATGTTGATGTGGTGGGGAAGGCTGATTATGTGACCTACTTGGGGTCCTCCAATGTTGCCATCACTCTGAGGGCTGCTGCTATCATGATGAAATTGGATAGTGGGTGGAATTGGTTTGTCACATTAAGTGCACGTGATTATCCCCTCATCACCCAGGATGGTAATGCCAATACGGTAATTTCTGTTATGGATCATGGTTGTTGGTTTTCTCTTGATTAGGCTTAGGTGGATGAACATAGAATACACACACATGCTCTAACATTTAGGCTTTGGTGGATGAACATAGAATACACACACATGCTCTAACATTTAGGCTTAAGTGGATGAGATGTTGTCAATTGTCATGACTACATTAAGATAAATTGTGCATACTATATTTATTTGTTGCAACTACATTTTAGAATGTTCATCACAATACGTAACTAACTACTAACAGCTATTCTTCAAGTAATATATAGATTTAGACGGACTGATTATTCTTAGGTAGCATTTAGTAACTAAATAGAAGAGGACAGAACTAACAAGACAATAACGTCTTGCATTCTGTGTTTGGAAGCTACAAAATAGTATAGGATCATCTATCTTGCTTTGCTTTGGTACTTATTGAAGGTAACAAATACACTATGTTTAACTGGTTAAAAATTATTAATGTTTAGAGTTGATAGTAAACTAAGGGGCCACCTAGAGTCTAGGTTGTCAATCCTGGCGGGATCCCATCCCATCCCAGGGACCCCCTGGGATTAAATTTCCCATCCCAGCCCAGAATGCCATCCCGGCCGGGATCTGAATTTATTATTCAAAGAAGCTGGGGACAACTCCCCCAGATGAGTGATTGTAAGACAAAACCCCACCTGACTATAAAACAAAACACCAGAAAACCACCACAAAAAAACCAACCAGCAAAAAAAAATCCCAGATAACAATCAGGATCAGAGAAAAAGACAACAAGCCCCACCAAAACATAAAACAAAAGAGCACCAAAACCCAAAAAGCAGACAAACCAAACCAACTTTCAAAAAAAAACCCCCAAGAAAGATCACCACAAAACTCCATCCCAAACAAATAACCCACAATGGTAGCAGGAAAAAGCCTCCCTAAATTCCTCCTCCAACCCACGAATGGGTTCTAAATCACTCCATCAAATTCAAGCCCCAACAACTTACCAACTAGCCAAGCCGTTTTAGCTCTAGTACATAGCCACCAGTGGAATCCATACCTGTAAGCAATGGAGTGGCCACGCCAGACGGAGCACTCCCTTCCTCTGGCATACCCAAACTTGCATCACTGTTGGAAGAAATGACCTTAGACCGTGGAGTATGACCCCTTTTTATAAACACTCTCCATAGCTTCATTCTCCCTGAGAAAGCTCTCCATTTCATCACTTTTCCCATCCAATGAGAACCATGATTTCCCCTTGTTGATGTCACTCAAATCCATAGGCTCCTCAGCGTAAGTGGCGGCATCACCTTGAATGGAAAAACCTGAGTATCAAACCCCCTATAAGGCTTCAAATCAAGCCCTTTTTGCTACCCCAAGTGCATCTGTGATTGACATTATGAGAACTAGCATCACAAGGCCATTGCCTCTTAGGTTGGAGATCAATTCGGTGCTGTGGACAATGATTAGCAGCGTCATCTATTAGAGATTTCTTTCCTGTTTCTTTTGTACTCTGGTACACTCCCATTCACTTACAAAAGATCAAATAATTGATGAAAAAGTGTATTTTTATTGTTCAAGTATGATAATGGGAAAACATGAGATGGGCGAACCTTCAAAGATGATTCACCCCAAGCCTAAGCTTCTCATAGAGGCACTCCTCTGCAACAACACATTGACAGAACCCCATCATACCCTGAGCAGACTTCCCTCTTATATTGCCCCCCACATTATTTTTTCTTTCATAATCAACCAGTACACTCCCTGCCAAATCTAACTTCTCTTACATATGCTTTTCCAAACTTACTTTAGGTACACTAGCAACCGGGGTTGTTGACACCAGGGCTTTCAATAGTGTGCTATAGCGCCATATAGGCGCGTAGAGGCCCATGGCTGCTCCTGGTTGCTGCATAGCATTGCAGTTTAGTGTAGCGGCTATTGCGGCCACTAAAGTGGTGGAAATAATGGTCGTGGCGGCGCTATTTGGCTGATATTCGGAGGGACTGACGAAAATATAAAACAGATCTCAGAAAGTTAATGTTAGGGCATTTGAGGGTACTTTAGGGTTTTTGCATCAGAAACATACTGAAAAGGGTATGATTTGAATAGGATGATGAGGAAGATAACTACAAGACTACAACTGTGATAGTAGTGAAAGTGATAAAGAGGAAGACTTGGATTCAAAAGAGGATGATTGATTATTCCTATTTAGGGAGCTGTTATTTGAGTTTTCATGTTTTTAGGAAATTTAGTTGAAGTCAAAAAGTCTTAAACTTCCTTGTTACCTTGACTTTTGTTGGTATTTACTTATATGTTTTGTTCAAGGCACCTATGGCTTTTTATTGTTAATTATGAATGTCATGAATTTTGAGAATTGTTTTTTTTATCATTTAAGCATTTATATATGTATATAGTACAAATTTTATAAACTGCATGAAGAAAATTAGCATGGCAGCCATCCTGCGATGCGCTGTTCTGCTTTAGCAATTTTTGGGGTCAGTAATATGCTCTACTATCTGGGATTGACAGTACCGGTTGACACTTGATCCTTTTATTGGAGTCTGACATACTCCTACCATATTTGAAATATGAGCAATACCCAATGTCAATGAAGCTTGACACCTTCAATAAAGAACAGGGGCTGCCCCCTCGTTGGGTGCAAGTGGATTTGACAACTCTTCTTTCGAACTCATTATGGAAAAGCTAAATGGCAGAAACGCCCTGAGTGGACTCAATCAAGCAAATTATTGATTAGTGGCAAAGGCAAACTTAGTTACCTCATTGCTCTGATTGCCTTACAAAAGTGGAAGATGAAAACTTAATGATCAGCACATGGCTCGTTCCCTCCATGTAGTTATTATGTTAGAGAATTTGAAGAGCACTGTGTATTAGTAACCTTTATTAATGGAAAAGATTCAATATACAGGTAGGGATGAAAGGGAAAACCATCAGACAAACTTAGGTTTTCCTGCAGCTTCCTTTGGTGATATACTTTACATATATTGGGTTTTAGGCTAGGGTCTGATAATTGATCCACCTCTTCTTCCTTTGCGACATTTTCTGGACCTGGGTCTATATCAGTACCCACTCCTGAAAACATAGCCCTATCCTCAATGCTAAAGTGAGGGAATTGACTCTTAGTGTGTGTTTGTAAGTAGAGTTTTCGAGGGGAGGGAAGATGAAGGCTTATGAGAAGCCCTCCCTTTCTTTGGGCAATTTTAAAAAGGGGGGGAAGGGGTTGAGGTATTTCTAAAACCCCTCCAAAACCCCCTCTCTTAGTTATGTTTTTTATTTCCCCCAATTGGGAGGCTTTGAACTTCCAAACAAGGGAAGGGTTTACCCCCCTTCCCCTCAAAGTCTTCGCCTCCCCTCCCCTAGAAACTCCCAAACAAAGCCTTGAGAAAAAGATCCTCCTCCCATGTTGCATCTTCATTTGCTAATCCTTTCTATTTCACCAAGAACTTTCAGCTGCTACCCCTTTGCCAGTTTAGCTCGAACACCCAGTATTTTTTCAGGTTCAATAACATCATCCACTGCAAGTTCACTATGTAAACTGGATTCACCTAGGTATTTGCCCACCCTTTTCTTTAAAAGGAAAATATGGAAGATATGATGCTTTATTTGCGTGCAACTTCTCTGACACACCAGAATTTGACGAAAACATAGGATAAATGTGTTGTGCAACTGAAACTTGTATGTGTTTAAGTTTTAAACATACTCAGTCCCCCCACTTGAAAGAGTTTTAGCTGCCTCTTATTATCTGCATATATCCGCATCTGATATTGATCTTTAGTGAGGTTGAATTTGAGTTGTTTCAGTGCCTCATCCCGGTCCAGTAGCTCTCTAGACTCTAGCTACTGCTTCAACTCTTGTTTCCCCAATCACGAATCTAACAATTGTTTGAGGCCTAAAAGATTGTGGTCTTATTTAACTAATCAGGTTTCTTCGACTCTATGGTCAGGTTCAGATTTTAAAATTGATCTGGCTAAAAGTGAGGGCTGGGCTAGGGCAAGTGAAACACACTCTAACCGGTCTGACAAACACCCTGGTAGGAACCCAGTAAATGAAGACGAAAGATTGATGGAAAGAACCAAAAGAATGGAATTGTAATAATGAAAATTGAAGACAGATGGAGAATGAATTCTCCCCAAGGGTTCCCCCTTCTCAAAGGATTTCTCCTTTTAATCTCGAACTATCAATGATACAGAATGAAACCTCTCTAATCTTTCCATCCCCTCCTACTACAAACTAACTACAATAACAGTCCCTAACTGCTATAAAAGCCCCTAATTAATTGTTCCTTTTTTTAATTAACACTTCCGTGCCTCATGGCTAGTTTTGCCTTCAAAACATCCTGAATGTCGCGTGTTTGCACTCATGTACGTCTCTCCGCACATAATCTGTTGATAAAATTTTCCTGCACTTATTCTTGAAGTGGCTATTAGATTTGAGCCGCCACCAACTCATTTTCATCAATGTACACTACCCTCATTCCTTTCTGTTTAATTTCTGCAAGCTGTTCAAGTGGGTTGCCTGCCTTCCTGGCGTCTTTAATCCTCTTTATCATCTCTTGCACGACTATCTCCTCGGTCAACAAATTCAATGTACAATGGATAGTTCTACCTTCCATAATGATATAAGATTCGGGATTTCCATCTCTGGACAGGTAGACTAGATTTCAAAATATTTTCTGCACACACCAACCATCCCACTTGGTCTGAATTCTCAAAATATAGCAGTTCAACCATCTTCGCAGCCAAATGCATTTTCAATAGTGTCTCAGTTCATGCAGCACTGAAGGTTCTATCTTCATTTCGTATCTATTCTTTGTATTTTACCTGTTGACTGATGAATTCTCTAGAGAAGTATGGACATCTCTCCTACCTCAACTATTTTCGTTATCACCAGTTTCATCTCATCTAAACAATCCAACTTCCTTTGCATCTTCTCCATTTCACCTAATTTCACGCGTTTCTCTTCCATCCTCTTTTCCAATACTTCCACGGGAGAATGAATGGAACCAAAACTCAGTGATTATCATGGCAGAAGATATTGCTGATAATAAAAAAAAAATTATGGCAGAAGATAGGTAATTACATAAAGACAGTGAATGAAAAGGTCTGCTATATCCATAGGACTACTGCCCTTTCCTGGGAGAAAAAACAAATGCTCCAGTCCCATGTCTCAGTTATAGTTCTCAACAATACAAAACAGGATACCTATCCATCACCCCACTCTTCATAAAAACTATGTTTACTAGTGCTGCATCTATTACCAATTCTATCCTCTGACTGTCTTAGGTTCTCATGGATTTTTTTTTAGGTGTACGTTCCACTCTACTGTCGAATTTTATCAGATGAATAAAATGCTGTTTATGTATTTTATATTATTTCATCTTATAGGCGATAAAATGCTGTATTTAAGTTCTAAACTTTATCCACTGAATTATGCTATACATCCTTTGAGGACAACTGATTACTTACTAATATTTTCATTTTTCAATATGATCTGTCTTTTTGTCTGCAGGCTTATTCAACTTACTAACCCATACTCTTTTATCTGTAGATCTTTCCCATGTTTTCTCTTCTGTTAGGAGGGACCTCAATTTCATTGATCACACCAGTGACCTTGGATGGAAAGAGTAATGAAAACTACTGCTAATTTTAGCTCCTTGATTGTGGCACTTTTTCAGTTAGTTCAAGATCATTGATTCATGTTTTTATCAATCCATGCAGAAGTGATAGATTCCAGCCTATTGTAGTTGACCCAGCAATATATTTAGCAAGGAGAAGTCAGATTTTTCTAGCTACACAGAAGCGGGAGACACCTGATGCATTCAAACTCTTCACAGGCAAATCTATTCTTTCATACACTGCACAACAGATCTATAGTTACCCATAGTTAGTTAGTAGTTTAGTTAGTTTGAGACAGTTTTAGTTAGTTGAGACAACTACAATGGTTTCTGAGTAATTCGAGAGTCTCAACACCTCTACCTAATTCCCAATTACAAATGATCCCAGTGATGATCATACTCTCACTAACTCTCTTATTTATAATATTCTTTCTCACTCTCTAACTCTCTCAACTAACTAAAACTGCCTTAAACTATCTAAGTTACTAACTAACTCTGGAAACATATCAAAGAATCTTTGGCTTTGAGTTTGACAGTTTTATGTTGAATGCTTTCCTTTCCTTGCAGGTTCACCATGGGTCATCTTGAGCCGATCCTTCCTGGAGTTCTGCATTTTTGGCTGGGACAATCTACCGCGCTCTCTCCTGATGTATTTTACAAATGTTAAGTTATCCCAAGAAGGTTACTTTCACTCAGTCGTTTGCAACGCACCAGAATTCAAGAACACAACGGTCAATGGTGACTTGCGGTATATGATCTGGGACAATCCTCCGAAGATGGAACCTCTCTCCCTTAATGTATCTGTTTACAATCAGATGGCAGAAAGTGGGGCTGCTTTTGCTAGACAGTTTGAAGTTGATGACCCTGTACTGGACATGATTGATTCAAAGATCCTCCGGCGTGGGCGTAATCGAGCTGTGCCGGGGGCATGGTGCTCCGGCCGGAGGAGCTGGTGGATTGATCCATGTTCCCAGTGGGGTGATGTCAATATTCTGAAGCCAGGTCCTCAAGCTAAGAAGCTTGAGGAGTCTGTTTCAAGCCTTCTTGATGACTGGAGCTCACAGACCAATCAGTGTCAGGCTGCAAGTGAAGAGACACAAGAATAGAAACACTTGAGGATGGTGTGAAGTGTCTTGCACTCTGATTCATGGACCAGTAAGACTTGCACTTTACTGAGAGAACATTCTCAGGCCACCAATGTTCATATCAGCAGCGCTGGAGGGGTGAAGAAGGGAATATATTTAAGGTTTTGGTTGGGGGATTAATATTTCTGTTGGATCCTCCAAAAGCTTCAATCCACTTGATTGATTAAGAGTATATTCCCCCTGCTCCAAATTTTTGTTCATGTATGTTCTTTATGTTTCCTGATCCACATTGGGATTCTCGCCTGTTAGAACAGAAAGTCCATTCTTTATATGATTGTCATTTTCCATGTTCTCACTCTTTGCCTCTTGCGTAGGTATCAAATCGTAATTTAAATCATGAATCGTGAAGTTAATTGTTGAATCATATGATGTATTTTTTTTTTTTGGTGTAAGACAAGCAGAGACAATCTTGTTTGAGCCGGAAACATTCACATTGTTGTGGGGTTAACTCTTCTAGCAGGTTTTTTTTTCTATGCTCAAGATTCGAACCTGAGACCTAATTTAAGGGGAATCAAGCATATACACCACCCGTTGCTTAAGGGGAATCATATGATGTATTGAGCTTCATGTGTTTATCTTATAATATAACTCTTGCGGAAGTGTTAGAGAAAACTTATCTAAATAGTTTATGATCCATCTTTAAGATGTTGAACTTATTTTCATAAGCTACCTTAGAACGGCTTATGAATGAGCATGTTTATTTACCCATAATCCATTTTAGACTTAATTTGACAAACTTATTAAATTAGATGATGAATAAGTGTTTATGTGATAAACGTTTATTGTTATCAGCGTTTAATTATTTTATTCACCTAAACACTCCTTGTATTTTTTTCTTTCTTGTTGAAGATGAAAAGAAAGACAAAAGAAAAGCAAACGAAAAATGAAGCACTACCATTTTGTTTGGGTGAGGAGAGAAAGAGAGAAAATGAGTCATAAACACCAAACTCACGTTGTAAGATGACTCAAGCAAGTCATGTTTTTAGACGAGTCATAAACATCAAACTCGTTGTGTAAGACTACTCAAGCAAGTCACGTTTGAAAGACGAGTCATAAACACAAAACTCGTTTTGTAAGACGACTCAAGCAAACTGCGTTTTAAGACGATTCATAAGCACCAAACTTGCTTCCTAAAACGACTCAAGCAGGTTGCGTTTTAAAACGAGTAACACACACAAACGATTATAGACAAAATGAACATTACACCAATAAATCATATGCTCAGCAAAACAAGAAACATATTCGCAAAGGAAGCAAATTGACATGTCAGAAATAAAATGATGCCAAACATTCTCATTAGACAAAGATCATTTTACTAAATTAATAAAGGAAATCACAATCATGTGCCATGCAAGACACATTTACATGGGACAAGAAACAGAGGAAAAAAACTTATAAACCTTGCCTCCAAGAAAGTTGCCTCCAAATCCATCAACAACACAATCCTCTTCTTGATGATGGAGGAAAATGACAATATTGAGAGATTTTGAAAAGAGTAGACGGCCAAGACTCTCAAATAGGAGCAACGTCACTGGAAGGAACGGATGCGAAGGGTGAATGCATTGAACGAGTGGTTCTCCTCCATGAAAGAGATCCTTTACTATAGACTCATAAAAATATGATTATAGGTTATTTCCTGTATACCTATGAATAAACGGTGCATAGGCTGTAGGGTTGACAGACCCAATGAACCCACCCAACCCAACCCAATCTAATGGCGAAGTGCGGGTTGGATTGGCCAAATGAGTTTAATCGGATGAATTTCTTTTCAATTCAACCATGTTCGGTTAGGATATTAGGTTCGTCAATAAATTCGTCCAACCCAACCCGACACTGAGTATAGGTAGCTTCTAGGGTGCACTTGCACCCCAAAGTGGTGCACCGTGCACCACTCTAAACGACTTGCTACAATAGGTTTTTTCCCCTGATTTTTAAAGAAATAGAAAATAATAATAATTGGTCAATATTATTTGTACCCCTTCTTTCACTAAAAAAAGTCTAAGAAAGGAGGAGAAAGAAATTAAAAAGGCTTTATGGTAATGAACAAATTAAAATTGAAATAAATTATAAAAATTAAATAACCTGTAGAATCGGTTTCCAGTTTCTCACCTGGACACTTAACACGATCTCATTGGCTAGAAGATGACAGTGTATGGTGCACTACTTAATTGGTAGTTCACCTTAGACAACGCCTGAGTATATAATAAATTTTTTATTACTTTTTCCTGGTAAATGATTTGATGTAAAGTTGTAAATTAAAACTTACTGAGGTTTCTCAAATGCTCTGTTTTTGGTCATTTATTGAGGATAATACTAGTTGCGTAATGAATATACGCGACTAATGGATAATGAATAATTTTGTGGTCATTCATTTAAGAAAACTCAATTAAAACATACCGTGCTTAATAATGAATATACACGACTCTTGGACCTCAAACTCGATGCCCTGTTCATTAACACAACAATTTGATGTGAGTTTCAATAAGTTGGTGGGGGAATTGCTTGAAAGCATGAGAGGATGAAGGGGTTGGAGCAGTGGAATGTGGCGCATAACATTGTGTTGATATTTTTTTTTTCATTTTTTTAAATTCCAGATTAATAATTATTTTAATAGCAGTCCGATCAACCGGTCCGATCTAACCCGAGCATCGTCGGGTTGGGTTGGTTCAGGTTCTTTGGTAAAAATCTGTGAAATCCTAAATAACCCAGTTTGAACAATTTTTATTGATTAGGGTTCTATTTAGGTAAAAAAAATTCATCCAACTCAACCCGTGTGTATTTCTAGATTGTATAAAGAAGCTTTACATCGACAGCCATTTACATTTGCGAGATACGGAGAAAATAGTTATTTTATTTTATAAATTATAAATTTAAATTTTGATTTTTCATATCCTTAAAATATTCTTGGTTGACCAAAAAAAAATTCTTTTACATATATAAAATAAACTCTATGACTATTTCAATATGGAATTTATCATATAGTATTTAGTTGTATTCCAATTTCATTGTATTTCTTACCCCCAATGATTTTTTTTTATTATAAGAGAAAATTAAAGACAAACACCACATCTAACCAATCGCGCCAAGATACAAAGACGCAAAGACAAAGGAAGGGGACACTTCCATATACGACGCATAGAATTATCTCGAGCTGCTTGACGAACTAAGCAAATAGCGATGTTGTTCATCTCGCGTGGGATGTGAACGGTGTTAACACGCCACTCTCTTGTAAGTATAGTTCTGATCTTGCGAAGTATATCTCTAGCCCAGAAGAAATTCACGTTGACATTGCCCTGCAACACTCCAACAACATCTAAGCAATCTGAGACACAAACAATATCCTCGAGACTGAGTTCCCAAGCGTGATTAAGTCCCAAGTCCACTGCTAACGCTTCAGCCATGAATGCATTACCGGCACCAAAACTCACAGAAACACCAGATATCTAAACACCCTACTAGTCATGAATCACAGCCGCGTAACCAATGCGCTGGGAGGATGGATTCCAACTGCCGTCAACAGCTATGAAGGCCGCAACACTACTTTGATTCACAATATTAGAAACAAACACACCACCTGTAGGATGCAAGGACAAAGGATCAATAGTTTTTTTCCAGCTAGCCACGTGAAGAAGAATGTTGCAAAGAACATAGTTTAACAACCACTGTTTATCACCCAATATCCTTTCATTCCGCCATCTCCAAGCCCACCACAAGACAGCAACGCCTAAGATATAGTTTTGATATAGTTTTGATGCTGCAAAAAATTCAGAAACCAGGTTTTGAAAGGGATATGGGTATTCAGAGGCGGCAACAGAGCGCTGAAATGCAGCCATAAGCTGCTACAACTCGGGTAGATTCGGAAGAGATGGTTCACATCCTCAATCTTTGCTTTGCACCATGAGCATGAAGCATTTACAGCGAGATGGTAGTGATGTTGTTTGGCATTAGTTGGGAGACCTTCTTTAGCGATAAGCCTTAAGAAGAACTTATTTTTTAGGCACCTTGCTTCGCCAAATCCTCTTCCAAGAGCCATGAGGACCATCCATGAAATGATACACCGAACTGGTTGTGTATTGGCCATCATTAGTGGCTGCCCAACGCACCACATCTGAGCCTGTTTCTTCTGAGGGAACTTGGATTGCTAAAATCTCATGCACAAGATCTTGAGGCAGCAAGGTACTCAAAACAGAAAGATTCCAATCTCCATTGGCCCACAAATTTGAAATCATGAGAGCAGTATCTGAAATGTGGACAAACGGAACACGAAAACAAAGCTTGCCCGAACCAAGCCAATTATCATACCAAATGGATGAGCTTCTAGCACCTAGTTGTGGTCCAAAACCACTCCCAACATGCGCTATTGATTAGGTTATTCCCCTCTAAATGTAGGAATCTCCACTCCTGTATTTTCCTGTAAAGATCAAATCATTAGCCAAATACTTTTGAGAAAGAGCTTGTACCCATGGTTTGTGACGCTCATGGAGAAAACTATTCACCAATTTCTCAAGCATGGCGACATTATTGAAGCGAGTACGACGAAGACTTAGCCCACCATTCTCTTTTGGCAAAGTAACATCATCCTAAGACACCAGGTTCCAGCTCCGAGTTTGTCCGCCCCTAGCCCAAATACAGTTGTGTAGCTTCTTATCCACAAAGTCACAAAATGACTCAGGAAGCCAAAGAGCCTGCAATAATAAACCGGGAAGGATGATAGAACTGATTTTGCTAAGCATAAGCCGCCCGCTCTATTCGACAAACGAGTCTTCCAAGAGGCTAGTCTCGAATTAACCTTGTCAATAATAGGCTCAAAATCCGTTTTGGTGACTCTCCTTTTCAGCAGAGGAATACCAAGATTGCTTGCCCGGCTTATACCTAAAATATTAGAGAGATCTTGTTGAACATTGTGATCAATATTCTTGGAACAAAACATTCTGGATTTATCCAAATTCACCCTCATCCCTGACTCATCACAAAGGTCACGTAGAGTATGTGCAACTAGATGCATTT
Source organism: Acmispon strigosus (assembly GCA_030819835.1). Taxonomy (NCBI): domain Eukaryota; kingdom Viridiplantae; phylum Streptophyta; class Magnoliopsida; order Fabales; family Fabaceae; genus Acmispon; species Acmispon strigosus. The sequence goes on from JAUAMA010000001.1 coordinate 7,461,826, forward strand.
GATCTTTATTAGCTTGGCAAAATAATAAGACGTCATCCGCAAAGAAAAGATGGGAAATGCCAATACCTCCTTTGATAATACGGATAGGGTGCCAACTACCACCATCAACCTGCCTCTGAATCTGTATAGCAAGCCGTTCAATACAAAGGACAAATAGGTGGGGAGAAAGGGGGTCTCCTTGCTGGAGTCCTCTTTGTGGAGAGAAAGGATCAAGCTTGGAGCCTGATGAGTGGATATTATATGATATTTTTAGGGTGTTTTTAGTCTTTTTATTTTGTTATTTTTGAGTCTCATATCGGATTTTTATTCTTTTTATGTAGATTTTATATTTATTTTGCATTTTGCATATAGATTAGCTTTTATTTGTTTTTCTAACTTTATTTTATATTTTTAGGAATTTTTATAGTTATTTTTATATTTTTAGAAAAGCTGGTATAGTTATCATTTTTGTCCAGGGACCGAATTGTAAAGTTTCAGGAAATAAAGGATCAAAGTGGAAAAGTTCAAGAGCGGAGGATGAAAAGTGAAGTTTGAAGGAGTCAAAGGGCCAGAATTGAAGTTCTAACAAAGAGAGGACTTAAAGTGAAATTTAAGAATGTGAAGCAACACTCTTTGATTTGAGCACATGGAAAATAAGGTTGGAAAGATTAATGGTGGTAGAAAGGAGTTTCAGAACTTAATAGAGGCTGAATGGAGCCTAATTAAGCCAATCAATTCCACCATTGAAGAAGAAAGGAATCCAAGAAGAGCTGCCAGAGTTCGAGCCAGCGCTCAAGCGTTGGAAGTCCCAACGCTCAAGCGCTGGAACTCTGACTAGGATGTGAGTCAGAGTTTACACCCAGCGCCCAAGCGTTGGAAGCCAGCGCTCAAGCGCTGGGCCTATGTCTGAACGTGAGATTTTAATGCATCCCAACGCCCAAGCGTTGGGAATTCCAGCGCTCAAGCGCTGGAGGTCAGATTTTTGCTATAAATAGGGAGGCAATTTGCACTTGTAAGACACACCTATTCAGAATACAACAAGTGTTCTTCTTTCCTCCTTAAAGATCATTGTTCCTAGGAATTGTGGGAAGACATACTTGAGCTCCTATCCAGGGTAATTCGATGCTTCTTTTAGCCATGCTTGGCTAATTCCTTTTAAGTTTCTTGGGTTGTAGTAGTTTATAATTTATGTTTTAGTTTGTTTCTACCTTTCTGAATAATATTTCTAGTTTATGTTTTATTTCCTTGTTCTTAATTTTATCTTGATGATCACAAGTGTTTTTGCTTTCTACTTATATCATAAGGCCATTTGGTAAGTAGTAAGGGAAATATGATCTAAAAAAGGCTATAAGTATATATCTCTAAAGGATATTAGGATAGACGTAGCTTTATGTTGGCCCGAATTCAATCTCTATCTTCTTTTCTGGTTAACTAAATTACAAGGACTTGGATTTAGTAATTAGGAAGAAAGTTCTACACTTTTAAGGCAATTAACTTGTAGTAATTCTAGGCTATAGCATCACGAACTTGGACTTAGAATTCAGAAATTAAGTAGGAACTTGCTAGCATATTTTATAGACTATGTAATTCAACCCAGGAGCTTATTTTCATCATCTTATTTTCTTATATTTTATTGCTATATCTTGTTCTATCTTAATCAAACCATCAACAAAACACACCTTTTTATTTTTCTGCTTAAGTACTAAATAATCTAATAAGAAGGCACCTATCCCTTGGGTTCGATCTTTTTATTACACGATAATCAACCGTGCACTTGCGGTTTGGCTATCAAGTTTTTGGCGCCGTTTCCGGGGATATGTTCCGTTCAAGTTCTTGTTATTATTTTGTTTAGTGCTTCTTGTTTATATATATAAAAAAATGAAAAAAAATATTAAAAAATATTGTGGTGAATAGGTGCTATTGACTTCTTTTGCTTTTCTGCATGGTAGGACATTTTGAATTCGACCCTGAAATTGAAAGAACTTTGCATCGCAGATTAGCGGAGCAAAGAAGATTAGCAAGGGCCATGTCAGAGACACAAGCGCAAATGGAGGAGCGCTTCCGTGCTGAATACAATGCACGGGTTGAAGATGAAGTCCAAGCTAGGCTTCAAAGACAAAGAGCTGAGGAGGAAGAACGGGATGCCAACCGTTCCCTTCGGGATATCACAGCCCCCCAGGTAGATTACAATTTTGAGGGGAGTATTGTGGTACCGGATGATGCACTACCAAATTTTCAAATTCCTCCACACTTCATCTCTTTGGTTAGTCAGAACCAATTTGGTGGAAGTGTCAATGAAGACTGCCACACACATCTGGAGCGATTCATCAGGCAATGCTCCACCTTAAGGAGAAATGATGCTCACTTGGATACGGTAAGACTTATGTTGTTTCCATTTTCCTTAAGAGATGTGGCAGAAGAGTGGTTATCTTCACAACCACTCATGAGCATTACTTCATGGGATGATTTGGCCGAGAAATTCACGGCTAAATTCTTCCCTTACAACCGAATAAGGAAGTTGAAGCAGGAAATCAACTCCTTCATTCAACAAGATGCTGAAAACCTGTATGAGACATGGGAGAGGTTCAAGGGACTTCTCAGAAGGTGCCCAGGTCACAATATCTCCATCGCAGATCAGGTGGAGAAATTTTATGCAGCTTTGAATGATTACACAAGGGACAAGGTGGACACTACTGCAAGTGGGGCATTTGATGCTTTGCCACCACAGGGGGCTCTTGATTTAATCAATAAACTTGCTGCAAGAGCTGCCCACTCAAACCAGGACCGGGCAATAAGGAAAGGTATTTACGAGGCATGTGATGAGTATGAGCCATGGTATAGATCCATATCACACCTTCTCGTGGTGCCTCCGGATAGCAGAAACGACGATGTTGGTTCTTTGACGGTTAGTTTTTTGCAGAATTTTAAATGCATTCTATGTTTTGTAATTTGTAGTAATTCATAACTTATTAATTTTGACTATTTGTCATTTTTTTAAGAGTTTCTCGCTCAGTTGCAAAACTGGGCTGCTGTTGGAGTGGACCCGGAAGCACAGGAGCACCGGAGGAGGGGGGTACAAAAGTCTGGGTTGCATTGCAGAACATGCACTCACTGATACAACAGACTTTGCATCGGGATGATGAGGGGAGAAGAAGGTAGAATGCGGTGAATGCTTGAGGAGCGGATTATTGTATGGACATGGTTTTTTTATGTTCAGTGACAATTTTAGGTTTCTATGGATATGGATAATTGTAAGGATAATTACTTTCTACAATATATGATAATTAGGCCACGAAAAGTAGGAATAATGAATGAATTATTATAAGTCTGGCATGTGAACGCAATTTAAACTACTTGCGTCTGAATCGCAGTTACAAACTGCGACCGTAAACGTAGTTACAAACTGCGGGCGAAACAAAAAAAGTTTATCGAGGGGTATTTACGTATTTTCCACATTTTTTTGGATGACATGAATAACTATCGGGATGACACCGATAAGAATGCCCTAACAATATTATACATTTTCATAACTGAAAATGATTATGTGTATTTATTTTTTATTTTAAATTTTATGAGAAAACTCTTTGTGTTCCCCGCACTTGTATATATGACGTTCACATTTTAATAACTGAAAATGGTTATGTGTATTTATTTTTTACTTTAAATTTTATGAGAAAACTCTTCGTGTTCACTGCACTTACATTCACATTTTAATAACTGAAAATGGTTATGTGTATTTATTTTTTATTTTAAATTTTATGGGAAAACTCTTCGTGTTCACTGCACTTGTATATATAACATTCACATTTACGCTATGCTTCCTCAGTTCCTCTGACTCTGTTTGAAAGGTTTCAACGTCTTATGATTCGCCGTGCCGTTTCATTACCGCTGCATGAGCATCTCATCTGATATTCTTCGCTTACATCAGGTAAACCTTTTCTCTTTCCTATCTATACTTTGAATCGTTGTTACGAGTGAAGGTTGATGTTTCATTTGCGCAAATTTTGGTCCTTTTTGGAGTTTATCGAACTCCGATTGCTTCAATTTCAACTGGGTTTTGTTAAGCCCTCTATTTTTGTCTGCCATTACTTTCTAGTGGTGAAAAATTTTCGGGCTGGAATCCCAATTTCAATTCTAAGAGCTCGTGTTTTTCTATTGCTTGTGCATGATGAATTGTTTCATTAATCCAAGTAACTGGCTGCACGCTTCACCATGTTCATTGCTTTATTCTTCATATATATAGCTGTGTTTGGCCTTTTTGTTGCTCCGAAGTGAAGATATTTTCAAGAAATTTCAGTTCATTGGTTTTGTATCATGCAGTCAAACTAAGAACTGGTGATGTTCTTTGGTCAAATTTCCTTTTAACCCATTCATATATTAGAATTGCTATGCAGGTCGAATGAAGTCTGTGCGTGATGCGTTTGCTCTACATCTTTTAAAATAATTAAAAATTTAAACAAAGCAGAAATAATTCAAGATCAGCAGTGCAAATAATTTGGTTAAGCTTAGTTCAGGACTCTTTCTGATAGGTTTGAGAATAGAATTGAGACAGAAAATGCAGAGAATTTTATCAAGAAGAACCCTATTCCCCAATTTGGGAACCAGAGCACTGTACAAGGGAACAGGGTATTCGAGAGACCCTGAAACTCTCCAACAGAAACTACCCAAAACAGAATAACCCCCCCCCCCCCCCCCTCCCTTTTCCCTCTCTATTTATTCTCAGAAGATACATGCGGTTAGGCTAGAACTAACTACTAACATTGCTAACAACCCCTTGTATTATGCCACTTACTCTTATTACCCCTCCTATAATAAACCTTCCTAACAGGAGGTCTATCACTTTCGTACCATCTATGATTTCCAAATTTTCCATTCACATGCTATTATGAAAGCATAACATTTTTCTCAACTTGTGGTAAAATGACGGTCATACTCATATTTTCTTTTCTTTCTCTCTGACTTACTTTCACTTCACTTGGTGTGACTTTGAGTACAACCCTTGCCATGGTCGGTTGACATCTAACTTTTTCACACATGTTTGCTATAATGGAATTTATTTTTCCTTTTACAGATCAATGTTCTTTACACCTTTGTTTTTGCTTGGTGGTATCTACATTGTAAGATTTGATTTAAGTCATTTTTTCTCAAATGACACAGAAACTCTTTTCTCTATTTTGTGTCTCATAAGAAAACGAGTCTGGTATGACCCTTCTAAACTTTCAGAGAATTAGATGTGTCTGACATTTGTATTTTATTTACTACTTAAATAACTTTGTTTATGGTTTTTATTGCTCTATCATTGGGGTTGCCTTTTGCTATTATCATGGAACTGCCTGTGCAAAGCTAAAGTTGAGGCAGCTTAGACAGAGGGTTTATGTTACTTTCAATCACAGGTCAGGCATGCCAATGCAACTATTTTTTATTACACCCTGCAGATATGTCAAATGACCACCCTCCCTCTGCGGAAACGATGTTAAAATTTATAAATGAAACATAAAAAGTACAAGTCTGTCTTTGAGCTTGACTTAGACATCAGTTTCTGTTGGTTAATTGACCATAATAGCACCTATTTTTCCCTACAGCTTCCCATACGTATATTGAAAGTTGGTGTTAAAAGTAAAACTAGAGCATTGGTTGACTAAGGGGGATAAACATTAGATAATACTGGGTTGCACTCTTGTGCTTCTCATGTTCTTTATCAAACAATCCATTTAAGTTTGTTTATTTTTAGAGTCAGTGAGGTTGAAAGAGACAATGTTTCTGTAAGTAATATGCAGTCTCAATTCTACGGTGAGGTGAAGAAGGTAGATAAAATGCAAACCGAAGATTGAAGCTTGAGAACTTAGAGAAAACATTATTACCTGTTGTAAGAAGGTGAATATGTGATATATTTTAGAAGACTTTTTTGGATTGTTATTGAACAATCAGCTCGTCTTTGGTTGACTCTTATGTGCAAATGTTTACATGGACAACATAACTTCTACCATTAGATGGAAGGATGGACCGTTGATCTGGAATCCTATATATCTGTATGAGTCCCTATGTGAGACTTATTAGTTACTGTGTACCAACCATAAATTAAACTCAATTGCACCGCTTTTGTTGTTATTCTTGCTACTAAGTAATTGAACAAAAAGTTCATTATATTTTTTTTTTCTGATATACAAGTGAAGTAAACCTATCATGCTTTGTAGATAACAAAGTTTATTTCAAACTCCCTATGTGCCATTCTAATGACACCATGTCTTTTGAATTTTAGTGCTGCTTCTAATATATTGCATTTGAATTTCTCTAATATCACAATATCAGCAAATTTTGCTGGATAAAACTGTGATGTGATTGCAGGTACATACACCTTCCATAATAACAAGAATTCAGTGGTGGAGACTTGTCAGACATTGATGAAATAGTGGTTATAAATGTATAATGTCTGGACTGATTGAAGGACTTCCTGACACTGTTGCAATTAGGTGCCTTGCACGTGTTCCCTTCTACCTCCACCCAAAGCTAGAGCTCGTCTCTCGATCTTGGCAGGCCGTCATTCATAGCCTTGAACTATTTAAAGCTCGGCAGGAGGTGGGATCATTGGAGGAGCTGCTGTGTGTCTGTGCTTATAGTCCAGACAACGTGTGGCAGATGTATGACCCTCTTAGAGATCTCTGGATTACACTTCCTGTTCTTCCCTCAAAGTTCAGTGTCCTCACAAACTTTGGTGCTGTTTCCACTGCTGGAAAGTTGTTTGTGATTGGTGGTGGAAGGGCTGCTGGTATCGATATTCTGACCGGTATCCACCGAGAAGTCTGTTTTGCAACTGATGAAGTCTGGTCATATGACCCTGTAGTCCGGCAGTGGGGCCCTCAGGCTTCAATGCTTGTTCCACGTTATAGCTTTGCATGTTGTGTTCTTAATGGAAAAATTGTTGTGGCTGGGGGCATCACTAGCTCTGGAGAATCAACATATCAAGCAGAAATGTATGACCCTGAGAAGGATGTTTGGATCCCAATCCCTGACCTTCATCGCGCTCATCCCTCAGACTGTTCAGGAGTAATGATTGGTGGGAAGATGCATGTACTTAACACAGATATGCCAACCGTTCAAGTTTTAGACGATGCAGGTGCTGGGTGGATTGTTGAGAATCGTGGGTGGCATAAATGTCCAATGGCAGTTGTCCAGGATACAGTTTATGTGCTGAACTATAGAAAGGGCATTGTCTACAAGCAGGAGCAAGACGGGAGAAAGGTTGCAGTTTCAGCATTTAAGTTTGGAATGAGAGTTGGGTTTGCAATGATTGGCCTAAGTGATGAGTTATACGTGATTGGAGGCTTCCTTTGCCCTAAATTGAACAGGGGTATTGAGCTATTACCTGATGTTGATGTTCTCACACTTGGGAATGAGAGACCAACTTGGCGCAAGGCAGCTCCAATGACACTCTGTCGTGGTCCCGTTCGTGGTTGTACTCTGCTGAGAATTTAGATCACCACTCTAGACTCTCGTGTGTTTTCATTTTGTGCTCATAGGGATTTGGATCCCTTCAAGTAAACAAGAATAATGCGGTGATGAGGTTATAAAGAAAGAATCAACAAACAAAGAAAAACAACACAACATACCTTCGTTGTAGCTTTCGTCGAGGGTTTCGAATAACAAACACCGTCTTTGTGTTTCTACTTTTTTTATCTTAGCTTTGTGTTTTAATTTGTTAGATTAATTAGTTAGTTCAATAAGACTCACAATTCAAAAGTTTTCCTCTTGTCAAAAAAAAGTCTCACAATTCAAATAACACGTAGGAAAACAAATTAACACTTGGGATTAATAAAAGGGAAATAATTAATAGCTCGAAAAGGGCTGGGCACGAAAGCAACGAATCAATCACAACCGTTTATGTTTCTTGATGTTGTCTAGTTACATGTTTTCCCCAAGTCCCACACATGCATGTATTTAGTTAAAAAAACCAATTCGTTTAATTCGTTGGCAAATTTTTTCAAGCCATGTAGCACAGCTCTTAATAAAAGGGAGTCGCCACCCCCCATTTTTGATATCACTAAAAATACCCCTAAAAAAAAGCTTTTCTGCCAAAAAAAAAAACTCCAAAAATGGTTTTTTTTTTTCAAAAAATCCTTCACCCATCCCCTTCAACTCATCACTCTCACGTTTTCTCTTCCATTTCCTTCCAATCAACCTAAATATTGAAATAGATGAAAGGGACAAGTCAGAACCAAAAGTGGGTTCACCAGGGTGCAAGAAAAAATTGAGTTCGTATGTTTTTTCACGTATTGGTTATTATTTGCACTTGTAAGTGCGAAATATGTTTCACTTCGCACTCACAAGTGCGATTTTATGTTATTAGTTTTTTTTAAATCTATTGTGAATGTACGCACCTTTAAGTGCGATTTGGAGGCAAATTTCGCACTTATAGGTGGATAGACATGGATATTAAAAAAAATTAAAATATTATATTCGCAGCTATAAGTGCGATTTGGAGGAAGAACTCGCACTTGTAGGTGTGATACATTTTGTATCTAGACATTCCTAACATTAAAAAAACCGAGAAAAACATCTAAAAAAATTCAAAAAATGCACCAAATGGTTTTTAAAAATTATGGGACCACCACAGTTAGTCTAGTTGACATATTTAGAAATTTAAGGTAAAATATATATTTTTTCAAAAATTCAAAAAATATAGTAAACGATGGAATTTGGGCTCTGAACATCGACCTTATAGCGAAATTGTTAGAAAAGGCACCAATTACTTTTTTTCCTCTTCAACTTTGTAGTTGAGCCCGTTGCCATCCAAGACTGTTAGAAATTCCATTTTCAAGGCTAGGGTCAGGGCCATACTGCCCCCGCAGTCTCTTATTTCGCACCTAAAAGTGCGAACAGACATATATAATCGCACTTATAGGTGCGAATATGAAGTTACTCGTTATTTTTTAATTGGGTCGCACTTATAAGTGCGAATAGAATTGAAAGCATAAATCGCACTTATAAGTGCGATTTATTCTAACAAAAAGGTAGATGAAAGGAACATCTCGGGAATCAAAAAAGATTTTAAGGGCAATTTCATAAATGACTATTTGGGGGTGGCACCACACCCAATTAGAGTGGCACCAAACACAACACCCTTAATAAAATCCACTTAGGGTAAGTGAATTTATACTTAGGCGTTGACTAGTCAAAATTAGAGGCACCTCAGCATAGAGACACAGTTTGGATGTATTGCAAACTTTTTTTTTAAGGATTGATTTCTAAGGATTTTTTTTATAGAGCCAATTAATTTGCTCTTTAAATGATAGAGCAAATTAATGCCAAGATGTTTGCAATATATATATATATATATATATATATATATATATATATATATGTATGTATGTATATGTGTGTGTGTATGTATCCCATCATCGCATAGCAGATCTTAGCCGTCCAAATATCACACTCTAGCGATTATATATTGGATTGGGCGAGCACTTCACCCAGTGGGCAACTGGTGAGGCGACCAGAGGCGCTGGAGCGAGTAACTAATCATGAAAGGGGTTTAGAATGCTATAGGGGCTGTTGGGCCAAATGCTTTGAGGCCAAGGAGCCCATTCAGGTGTAAATCTAGGGTTTTGTTTCATTCATTCTATAAATAGCAGAGGAGGGTTCATGTAAAGGGACATTTTTTCTATTTCTCTCACTTAATAAGAATATACTGTTTCGCAGCTATGGTTTTGACCTAGTGAGCAGGAACATTAGCGTCGTCTGTTGGGAAAGTTAAACTAAACCCTGCAACTGAGAAGTGAGAAGCTATGTCAGGCATCTAGGGAAGAGGGCGAGGTTGAGGATGGGGGCTGTAACACCCCGATTTTCAAGGCGTTACTGTAGCAAATGAACAGTAAATAAATATGCAAAATACTTTTCAAACCTGTAGAAAAGAGGGTATATTGTTTTTTCTTCTTTTAAAATATGCCAAGATGAGAAGCATTAATAATGTAATTACCCTGATTCGAAAATAGCCATACATGTGGCATGAAGTGTCTGGTCAGCGACTTAGAAATAGTTTACAAACGATTTACTTGAAATACAAAAGACTTGCTGCTAGTAGTAGGAAAGAAATCTAAAACTCCCTACTCTAATACATAAGCATACATAAGAAACCAACGTTTAGGAGGAGTCATTCCGCAACTAAGCATCCAGCTTCTATCTTGATCTTCCTTGAATCGGCAACCACCTGCAACTCCAAGCTAAGGGTCGTCCGACTGCGACGGGTCGCCAGCAAACACACACAACAGACAAGCAAGGGTCAACTTCTAAAATAGACAATACAAATAAGCAATTCATATAAACATTGTTCTACCAAACCCGAAACCCAATAATTAGTATGGTTGTTTTATTATGCCTAGCCATTTGGTTTTGACAAACGTATCTCACGATGTCTCTAGGCCGCATCTTGCGAAGACTTTTTATTTATTCGGATATAGTGCCAACTCTGATTCGTGGGAGGCGGGACGATTCTTTAGTGTAGGTATGACGGTGGCTTTCCATCGACCATTGTGATTCACCACTTCTGCAGGTTCGGCGTATGCTCTCCTGCACCTTATACGTATTCCAAGAGAAGGCTCGAGCAACTCTGTATATAGTTACTTACCACATGGAACGTATATTCAATTAACTACCCAATCTAGGTCTTACTTGTCTTTATACATTACCTAAGTTAGCTTCATAATGAACATTAATTATGTAGAGCATGGGTACATATCAACCGATATAAAACATGTGCGAAAATGAGAGCATGCTTAGAGTTAATAGTACAGCAAGATCTTCAATCAATTCAAGACGCACATACAAGCAAACATCAATCAATCCTAATCCAGCATATTAGATGCCTTCAGAGACTTCAATCAAATTCAAGAAATATAAAGTCGGGTCGTCCTTAGGACGTCGTCGACTGACAAACAGCAGTATAGTATATACATACACATATGCTTAATAGCTAATGTAACGAAGTGCCCTTACCGAAGAACTGTTCGATCCGGGTAATTACGTAAGCTCCGTTCGTCCTGGTCGGTCCGAAGTCTCGTAAACCTTCAAGAAACATAGCCTAGCTTAGAATTTGAAACTCAATCATAAGGTCCTTGCAACTGGTCCTACATGGTTCTTGTCAGTTGGACATAGGTCCTAACTCTTAGGAAAATCCTTGGAAGTTGAAAATGTTTTTAACAATTTTGTCGACCGTTCAAAGAACTCAGAAAACTTTAAGTTACAATTTTGAAAACTTTCCAAAGCTTCAAACCTTTAAAGAGCATCAAGGCTAGATGCTTACAAAACAAATTGAAAGCCCTAAACAAGATTTTGAATCCAAAAACACGCACAAAACCTTGAGGGGTCAATTCTTCCCAAATTCTTTAAATTCACAAAAACCTCAAATTTTCACAAAATAAATCACTAAGCTACTCAAGACACTTTCACAAATCAAAATATAGCTTCTAGTATAATTTTCTAAGACAAATTTTCAAGTCTTGAGCTTCAAAACTACTAAGTGTCAAAAGCACAAGTTTTTCCATCAAAAAGCAAATCTTCCAATTTCAAGTTTTCTTGACTTAGCAAAAACCCTAATTACGCTATGAGTTCCAAAATCCAATCTATCCAAAAGCTCAATTTTAAACTTCAAATTCCAAATTTAACAAAACTTCCAGAAATCAATTTTCTAGGGTTTTAAATACACATTTTTCACTAGGCCCTTTTGCGCTAATTAGGAAAAAATCTTTCCTACAAACCTAAAACCATTTTCAAGCATTTAAACACACTCAAAGCTAGTTGAAAATCAATTTTCTTCCCTTAATCCAATTCTGTCCGATTCGGCCAAGACACCATAAATTCCAAAATCAAATTTTCTTTCAAAACTAACTTGTACACATCAAAGGTAATAAGAAATATATGGTGAAACTAAATTTTAAAGTTTGAATATCACTTATCCAAATAATCAATTTTCCAAAAATTTAGCTTCCAAGAAAACTAATTAGGAAAATCCATAGATCAATCTCATGGGAACAACTTTCATAAAGGCAACCCCAGAAAAAGCTCAACTTGAAAAATTCTCTAGGGACCAAAATTTCAACCAATCAAAATTCCAATCGGTTCAAATTAAAGCCTAAGGTCATGGGAACAACATTAAAAAAGGGAGTTTAGTGTTCTAACAACTTCATAAAAGTCCAAACTGTAACACCTAGAATTTTCCCCAATAATTAAATAATTATTGAATTATTCTAAGGTACTGTTCGGATCCGCTCAGCGGCATCGGCAAGCGATATGGTCGGCTGAAGTACCGATGAAGTATTCTTTGCGACACATGGTAGGAAACCAAGCTAGACCCGACTTTGAGTTCGGACGAGAATAAGGCGTTCTCACTATCACCATGACGATCAGTGGAAAATTTCGTGAAGAACAACCGTAATATTGATATGGTTTCCTGCTGGAGCCCGGGAAGGAATTTTCGCGCTAACGAGACTTTTAGCCGAAACTTCAGCAGGCGAAAAAGACGACTTGGGGACCCTGGATCGAGAATCTGAAAAGCCCCAAACGATTTCGTTTGGCGTTTCGAGACCAAAGTGTGAAGGGTAAAATGTTAAAGTAATAATCTCTTTTTACTATTTGAGGACCAAAGTGTAAACTCTCAAAGGGCAAGGACTAAACCATAAACTTTGAAGGGGCAAGGAACAAACTAGGATTATGGAAAGATTAGAAAAATATATTGAATATTTTATTATTATATTCCTAATCCATGACGCGTCAGTGCGTCAGCGCGTCATGGCGTCAGTGCATCAATGCGTCATTGCGTCAATGCGTCAGATCACTAGTCGTCATCTGATTCTGGTCATCAGTGAGTACCTCAGTGTCACTGAGATTATCTACCCCCGGTCATTTATTGGCTTTGGGGTACCAGGCCCGCACAACTCGGGGCCGGGTTGATCTTCCTCGAAGTTCGTGCCACGCTGGTCCAAAAACACAATTCACGAAAATCATTGTTCACAAAACCTTATTGCAGAATTGGTCTCGACACGCCAAATGAAGTCATCCGTTTTGCTTGCTGAAGTTTCGCCTGAAAACTTTATACAAAACAACACTAAACATTTAATAAACAGAAACAGCAGCAGTTGATATCCTCATACAAGTCAAGTTAAATTTCACAAACACATGTTTGTTAGTTCCTCAATTTCTATATGCATAACTCTAACCACAAATAATATATCAACCCAAACGGGGGCGAATTCGCTCCAAACGGGAACAAGAGGATTACATGGGAACGAAACCCACCCAATCACCCTAAGTCTCAGGGAAGGTTTCACTTGAGATTTAACCCATCACATCACCCACAAAGTCTCAAGGAAAATTTCACTTGGAATTAAACTTATCTCATCACCCACATGAGACAAATTCACGCCACCTCAACCCAAACACCCTACATAATGCATAATGTTAGCAACATCAATTCAATTCCTCAATCCTCAACAACAATTTATAATGACAATCAATTAAGGGGTTTTTAGTTTCATCCACATAGTCAATACCGTAACCACAACTTCCAAGGAACGCAACAAAAATCAAATACAAGCAACCCCAACATAAAGCATGCATGACTCGAGATTCTCTAGGATGTGAGTTACCCTTATCGTCGAACAGGTTGCATAAGCTTTCAATTCCAACTTGACATGATGATCACATAATAACACTCAATCAATCATTAGAAGGATGGAAATTAACCTCGAAAGGATTAAAACGATTTTAAAACAAAACAGCAAACTGGGCTGACAGGGGCCCGTCGCCCATGCGCTGGGATGCCAGCGCTCATGCGCTGGCTCCCTGCCTGGCTGCGCACCCAGTGCAGAACCCTAGCGCCCAGGCGCCAGGAGGCCAGCGCTCATGCGTTGGCTCTCTGTCCAGGGAGTCCGAAATTCCAATTTTCACATAGAAAGAGTCCAGAAAGGCTTTCTAACATAGGTTCTTCATAAATAAGTTTCTTCCATCAAAACAACATAGATTTTCAAAAGGTTTAAGGTTCCATAAACATTTTTCTTAAGGAAGAATCTCTTAAAATAAGAAGGTTTTCTCAAAACACAAGAGGTTCTTATGCACATAGATTGCTTGAACAAGAAGGTAACAAGTGTTCTTAGGAAAAATGTTTAACCACGGGAACAACAATTCATCATTTGTACGAACTTTCAACACAATAAAAAGTGTGAGGGACCAACCTTGAGTCTAAACCGATCAAGAGGAAAAGAAATAGTTTTGTACGCCTCGAACTCGAACAATGATCGTCTAACGATTACGGCGATGGTTGGAACCCTTTGATGATGAAACCCTTGAAACGAAATGAGAAAGGAAGGAAGAGAAATAATTCAGACACATGGTTCAACAACCATAACTCTTGACGAAATTCGGAACAAGGATTATCCACCGTTAATTCTTGGAAGGAAGAGAGAAAAAGAACGCCTTTGTTCTTTCAAGGAGGAAGAAAACACTCGAGTAACAAAAAGAAGGAAAAGACTCCCAATTCTCCAAAAAGAAAAATGATGTTTGAACAGTAGCAGCAACAAGAGGAAAAGGGATTTGATTCCCCAAAGAGGGTGAAAAACTCGACAGCAGCAGCAAGAGGGAAAAGTTTTTCAACTTTTGAGGGTTAGGGTTTCTCTAGAGAGACTAAGAGTGTTGCTTGTGATGAATGAAAAATAACTTAGCCCCAACCCCCCTATAAGCTAGTCAAATTCCCTCTAAGTGATAGGAGGTTTTTGTTTCAGATTTTCTTCTTTATCTTTTAACTAAAATCTCTATCCTATTTAATTTAAAACAAACCCTAAGATTTTGTTTTCAAAACAGAAACAGAATGTGGTCTATTTAAAGATATTCTGAAATAATAACCAACATTTAAAACCAAATCTTCAAAAAATAACCTTAAAATCTCAAAGATAATCTTCTATCTTCAAATTCAAATAATAACAGAAAATAAAATCTGCAATAGAAAAGTCAACAACGCCAAACAATGGTCAACATGGACCAAAACTGAAACTACTAAATAGTCCAGAGACCAAAGCATAAATATGAATAGCCTAGGGACCAAAATATAAATACTACAACTCGAGGGACCAAAATATAATTTTACCAAAAATCGAGGGTCTTACCGTTCAAGTTTTAGACAGTGCAAGTGCTGGGTGGATTGTTGAGGATTGTGGGTGGCTCGAAAGGCCAATGGCAGTTGTCCAGATGCACTTTATGTGATGAGCCATGGAGGGGATGTTGTCCACAAGCAGGAGAAAGATGGGAGAAAGGTTGCAGTATCGGCATCATCTAAGTTTCGAAGGAGAGTTGGGTTTGCATTGATTGGCCTAGGTGATGAGTTAAACGTCATTGGAGGCTTCCGTTGCCCTGACAGATTGAACTGGCTACTGGAGACATTATCAAATGTTGATGTTCTCACGGCTGGGAATGAGAGACCAACTTGGCGCCAGGAAGCTCCAATGACACGGTGTCGTGGTACAATTCATGGTTGTACACTGCTGAGAATTTAGATCAGCTCTCTTGGCTAGCTCTTGTGTCTTTTCATTTTGTGCTCATTGGGGATTCATTTGGATCCCTTCAACTAGACAAGAACGTTTGTGTTCATTACATGCAGTGTTGTGCTTAGTTTCTATATTTGTTGCAACAAGTTGGTGCTAATCCACCTTACATTTAATCACCATATAGCAAAAATCCGCAACTTCATTTAGCTGTTCATCATATTCTGTTCTTTTTCTCTTTTCCTTTCTGAAGTTACCTCAGAGATTTTATTTCAAAACCTGAGCTCTATGAAATCTGTCCAGGGTCCTTGAGACTTGAGTTTACTGATTAAGCTACTGTAGATCATCATGAGCTTCTTGAATAGATAATTAGGGGATGTCCTCAAATATTAGATAAACCTCCCACATGACGTAAATGAACTATTTCAGAATCTCGTTTCACAAGCTTTACTATTAGGGGTTGGTTGGCTAAATGATCCCATGATTAATCGGGGTCATTCAACCCCATGTCCACATGGACCAATAAGATTGTGCCATTTATTTTATTTATTTCCACATTATTTTTTAATTTTAATTATGGGACAATCTTATTGGTCCATATGAACATGGGGTTAAATGACCCCAATTAATCATGGGGTCATTTAGTCAACCCCTTATTATTAATGAGCTTAGTTAAATATCTGACTGTGCATGGTTCCCAAACCCTCAATTTCCAACTAGTGACAACTCACATCTTTCTCACATGGACACGGTAGCAGCATTTTCACAATCATAAACATTATGGCTATTAAGTCTCCCATTTTTCTTTTTATGTGTTAATGAGCATGATGAAATATTTTAAAATCAGTGTTGTTCTCATTCTCTAAGACAAAATTGCTAGAATTTTCTGGTGCAGGAGTGAATTTTTAGATACGGTGCCAAAATGATGTGGACCAATGTGCGAATGACATGTTTAATCTTTTTATGGTATTATATATAAGGTATCACAGTTATGTTAATTACGCTTAGGCTCGAAGGATTTACCATGTAAATTCACAAAACTATGTTTATTTTTCTGATGAGGTAAAAAAACTCATGATTCTATCTTAGAAGAGTCGAGGGTTTTCGAGCTTGAGGAAGGTTCGTAGAGGAGGCATTGTGCGCAGACATAGATAAAAGTGGAAATTGCTTGAGGCTAAACGCAGAATAGGGTAAAGTGGAAACTTGTTGCTGAATGATTAATTCGCTTGATTTCACATTTTTGAAAATGAAATCAGGGTTTGGAAATAGGGTAATTCGAGGTCCTTGTTCTTTCGCAAAAGAAGAGGGTGTTGTTGACGAAGGATAGATTCGATTCATTCCATGATTTCAAGAAGAGAGTAATTGTTACCCTTTTAAATTTGTATTATGAAAAAACAAATAGTTTTATTGAAATAATATAGGATTTGTCATAGTATGTAAAATGCTTAATGGTTACAAATAAAATTTTAATATTTTGTTCCAGCTAAAAAAATATAGGATTCGACCAGATGTTGTAGTTGATCGATCTTAATGAGAAATGATGTATGTTGTAAATGTGATTGAGTATTTTCAAACCTATAAAGCAATACATCACCTGGCTCAGTGTACCATAAAATGAGTAGTAACTCAAGGTGCTATGCTAGCCATCATCATTGTGGTTTTTTTTTTTTTGCACTGAAAAGTAGGTGGATATAACAATGATGCTTTGGAATCACATATAGACGACACATAGAATCCTTCCAGGAATGCTTATTATATGCCCACCAGTATAATCATGCAAATGTCTGATCCTCATGTGTACAAATTCAGGGAAATTTGTGAAGTCAATGCATATCATATTGTCATTAGGGGGATGAATAACTTGTTTGTTCCTGTTGTGTGATGGAATTTGTGGATGGTGAGGCATAAAAGAAAATAAATTTCAGCTTTGCAGCTTCACTTCCTTGGTTAAATCTTGCTTCTTTTTTTAGTTATTCACAATTAGAAGGCTTTGATTACTATGGTGAAGGAATGGGCCTAACTAGAAGCCAGGTAACTTGAATAAGGGTACATGCTGACAATGTTAACTGTGGAATCAAGGAAGTAGCTGATTATACAACAACCCAGGTTTCTTCATTCTTGATCCGACAGTGGGTAACTCTAATTTTATTTGTTTTCACTGTTCTTCAGTCTGAAGATTCTCAATTCATCACAAAGGCTGGTTAATCAATCAATCTAATACTTGAATGTTGATCAATTGAATCTGGTGTCTATAACAGTTTGGCAGCTTCTTCCATGCCTCAGGTCCTGATTCTGAAGGGCTCATCCAAGTCTTGCCTATGGTTGATCCCCCAAGTTTGCATCCTTGTTGATTACAGTACACCACTAACTTAACACTTCTATCTAATTCCACTAAAAAGTTCTTGCTAACATTTAATCATTTTTAAATTGTGGAATCAAGGATGTATGAAGAAGCTGATTATGCAATTTTGGGAGCAAATTTTCAATTTTCCTTTGTAGTATTGAAGATTCAGCACATTTCTCTTCTATCTTGACTCTTCTATTAAAAAACACCAAGTTAATTAGAACACACAACTAATTTAAGTCTTCTATCTGATAACATTTAATCACTTTTAAGCAATCTAATATCTTGTTTGGAGCCAGTTGGTAACCAATAGTAATTGTATCAAGAAAATAAATCGCTATTGCATATCAACAACTAATTTCAATTCAACTATTCAAGTACAATCAATATCCATTTCTTTGAGATCATTTGCTCAATGTTGTTTATGAAAGAAAACGCAACAAAGAAAACCCTAATTGCAGTCAACCAGGCACAAAAATCTAGGGAAAAAATGAATCTAATGAAAAATAGAGAAGTGGTAATGCTCTGCAGTGTTTTCCCCACCAAACGAAGATTCTTTACCATGTTCTTCCACTTCTGGAGGTGAAATCTGAACCGAATCTTTCATGAGAGCTTCTCGGAGACCATGAATCACGAGCCAATCATTGTGGTACAACTCACGGAAAACCACCGGCACTCCGTTGAGCAAAACCGTGTTACCGCCACCGGATCTGGTGACGTTGAGCGCGAACCCTTCCTCGAAGGTTGAAATCGACGCTCCATCTTTCAATTTTACCAGATCGCTCCACGAGATCCTGCAAGGCACGAGGTGGCGCCGGAAGACAGAGGCACAATCGCTGAGATTCCTGACGAGGCTCGCAACTGATTCGTCCATCGGAGCGAACAGCGTCAGCGGAGGGCGATTCTGGAGCCCTAAGAACTGCACCTCGAGGAGCGATGCCATGACGGAGCACCCTCTGGATCTCAGGAAGGCGCTCGCGGCGGATTCCGGCGGATACAGCTTCCCGCTGGAAGTTTTGACAGGAAAACAGACGGATGATGCGGTGTTTACGCGAGTGGTTGTTGTTGCGGCGGGGAGTTTGAAATAAGGATCGAAGAAGCTCTCGGTCTGGAAGATGATGAGGCGGCCGTCGTCGAAGACAGGGGAAGGATTGACGGTGATGTTGTTGATGGAGAGGCGGGGGTGGTGGTGGCGGCGGGCGGCGGTGGTGGTGACGGTGAGGGACTGGCCGCGGAGGAGGGTGGGGATATTGGCGCCGAAAGGGAGGGAGGTGAGGCTGTGGAGGGAGAAAGCATGGGGGAGGAGGTGGTAGCGGAGGAGAGAGAGGGGGAGGTGGGGGAGCTGGCCGAAAGCGAAGTCGGCGGGGGCAAAGACGGTGAGGGAGAGAGATTGCTCTTGCGGCGGCGGCGGCGGTGGGGAGGAGAGGGTGTGCGAGGCCAGCTCGAGGTTGAAGGCCATGGCTTCGAAGCCGGAGGTGGAGAGGATCTCGGCGGCGTCGAGGATGGCGGAGGGGGGGAGGCAGAAGGAGGAGGGAGAGAGGGAGGAGAGAGAAAGAAAGAGGATAGAGAGAGCGATGAAGAATGTGGTGGAAGCCATTAATGAATGATGAATGAATCTTGCGATGCAAGATTTGCAGTTATCGCAGCGAGGTTTCTGTTAGAGGGGAGGGAAGGGAAGGGAAGTGAAGTGAGAAAGGAAACAGAGGTTCGTTTTGTATTTTAGCGGGAAAATATAACCACGTGGAGGATTTTGATTGCGTGTGTGGTTGCATAAGGGGGTTACTATTCCAGAAGCATTAAATGAAGCCATTTTGACGATTCCGATTTAGTTTTACTGGTCTTTTAATACAATTATCACTTTCAGGAAAAATAATAAGATTTTTTTAAAGATGGAACATAACTAACATAAACTCGTGTAACTACCAATAACTAATTCAACAGTTTCTGACCCACTTACTGCTCTTCACTGCCTATAGTAGTTTGTGCCTCCATTGCTTGAGCCTATCCTGACTGTGCGGCTGTCCTGTGGAGGTTTCTCCCTATCAATACCCTCTAGAAGAATCACCTTGTTCCCAAGGTGGGTGAACCTTCCACATTGCCTAATTTTTCTGCTCAATTATCAAAACTTTTTTAACCATGATTGACAAGGTTTGTGGTTCGTTAAGTTTGATTTCAGTACCAATGTTCCTTCAATCCATTCACAAAGATGCCCCTTAAATGCTCCTCATCTATCCCCTTTAACATAACATCAAACTACTCAAATTGCTCCACAAATTCTTCCTCCGATCTTCTTGTTTTAGTGCTAACAAAGAAGAGAAATTATCCAGGATTCTGATTGTGTTGACCCGCCGATTATGTTGATCCAGAATATTCGGGATTCTGACTGTTTTCCCTATGTATATAAACAAAGCTTGTATAGTGAATTAATCAGAATAGAAGGAACATTCAGTATCTTCGATTTCACATTTTTCTTCTTTAAAGAACCCTTGGTTCTTAACACGGTATCAAGAGCTAGTCTCGATTTGTGATTATTTTTTTTTGCTTCCGCTATGGCAGAAGCTCAGACTTCGTCTTTGCCTTCCTTTTCACATATTGTTTCAATCAAACTTGATGAAACAAATTTTTGTTTTTGGGTACAACACGTTAAATGTGATATTCGACAACATGGTTTGGAAAAGTTTCTTGTGAATCCAGCAATCCCACCTCGTTTTTTGTCTGATGCTGATCTTAAAAAGTCTGTTGAGAATCCTCTTTACACAACCTGGATCAAACATGATTCAACACTGTTCACTTGGTTGCTTTCTTCCCTATCGTCTGCTGTTCTGCCTACAGTTGTTAACTGCAAACAGTCCTGACAGATCTGGCAAGAAGTTCATGACTTCTTCAATGTAAATTCTCTAGCACAATCCGCAACTCTTCGCTCAGAGCTTCGCGCCATTGCCAAAGGGGAGAAATCCCTCTCCGACTATCTCAAACGTATAAAGACAATTTTCAATGCTCTCATCTCCATCGGTGATCCAGTTTCATATCGAGATCACGTTGAAACTATCTTTGATGGATTACCGGATGATTATAACTCTCTTATGCCTCTTGTCAGCAATCGGGAGGTTCCATGCTCTGTCTCTCAAGCAAAAGAAATTACTATTGCTCATGAGGCCTACCTTCTTCGCTCTCGCAAGCGTCAGCTTCGTGACAAACCACCATCTACTCTGCTCACACATACACCTGCACAGACGATAGACTCACTAGTACTGAACCAGCAGTCTGCTCAAGCCAACTATGCTTCTGGTTCACCTACCCAGAATCGTGCTGTGCACACCACTGATGATCCACCATCTGTGATCGGGGTTTCTCTGAGTCGACCCATAAATATGGCTCGTTTGGTGATTATCATGGTCCTGGTGGTCGCTTTGGTGGCCGTGGGCGCGGACGTGGTGGACGCTCCTCTGTTTAGTGTCAAATCTGTTACAAGTGGGGTCATGAAGCCAACACTTGCTATCATCGCATATCGTCTGCCAATTTTCAAGGAATGGTTTACTCATCACCATATGGTGGTCAGTTTAATCAAATTCCTCAGCAGGCCGGTACATTTGGAGGATTTTCACCACCTATTTCTAATTTTCAACAAGCAGGACTTTGTCCCCCACCCTTTTATAATCTTCAAATAACTAGACCCTCCCAATTACCTTTTCCCAATGCTGGTCCGAAGACTGATCCACATGGATAT
The DNA here is from genome assembly GCA_030819835.1 of Acmispon strigosus. Taxonomy (NCBI): domain Eukaryota; kingdom Viridiplantae; phylum Streptophyta; class Magnoliopsida; order Fabales; family Fabaceae; genus Acmispon; species Acmispon strigosus. The sequence goes on from JAUAMA010000001.1 coordinate 7,483,400, forward strand.
CCTTCGGGAATTGCTTATCCTCCGATTGCTGGATATGTCAATGGTTATCACCAGCACACAATGCTTGCACATGCGTTTCAATCTCCCCAGCAGACGATTGGCCCTTCTCACTTTGCACAGCGACCAACAAGCCAATTGTTTTCACAGCAGACGATGGGACAAGCTCTGCTCACTGCATCTGCCGGACCAAGTGTAGGGAACTGGTTACCAGACACTGGTGAAACTCACCATGTCATCCATGATGCTACTGCCTTCTCCAATCCTACACCCCTTCAAGGGAATAATCACATCCTCATGGGCAATGGTCAAGGTTTGCCTATCCAATCTATTGATACAGTTTCCTTTAAGTCACCATGTCAAACACATGCTACTCTTTATCTTAGTGATTTGTTGCTTGTTTCCTCAATCACTAAAAATATTGTCAGTGTTAGTAGGTTTGTTAGAGATAATCATGTTATATTTGAGTTTGATCATGCTCAATGTCTTGCCAAATCTCAAGCCAATGGTGAAATTCTTCTTCAAGGGACTATTGGGGATTATGGTCTCTATTATTTTGATGGCATGCATGCTTCGAAGTTCTTCAAGAACAAGTCTTTCAGCAAGTTATAATTCCGCTGCATTTACAATTGTCAATTGTGATCCTGATTGAACTGAAAGTAATCTGATTTCAATAAGGCGAAAAATGTGAGAACCTAATTCACCCCCCCTTGTAGGTTGCTATCTGTACTTACAATAGTTCAAACCATCGATGAACCGCTCGCACATGAACCCCTCGTCAATCGGTCTCGGAAAAATCTGTAATGTCTTGCTAGAGACTCTAGCTTCGTAGCAAATTCAGCAACCGACATGTTTCCTTGCTTAAGATCTGTGAACTCCTTTTCTCGAGCAGCTCTAGCACTCCTAGGAAAGTACTTAGCTAGGAATGCCCTCTTGAGAGACTCCTAGGTAGACGCCTGATGATCGGCCTCCATCATAGCTCTGGCACTGTTCCACCAGTGCTCAGCTTCTCCAGATAATAAGTGTGTGGCATAGTTCACCCTGGCAATCACAAACGACAATCAATTCCTAAAAGAAGTTACCCTTACCTCCGACTTGGTCGCATAAGATTGTTCCTCCACCTATAAAAAACATATAGGCAATGTACAATAAGCTACCCCAAAGGTGGAAACACAAACTCACAAGAATCGGACTCGAACCAGCCAACTAGGGTTTCAAGGAAAAGCAGAAACTGGGATTCTGCAACACCCACGCATGTGCACAGGGTATAGCCACGCACATGTGTGGCTATGGCAGAAAACAAAATCGAGCAACAGCATACCCACACATGTGTGTGGGTATAGCCACGCACATGCGTGGCTCAGGCAGAGAACTCAGAAACCCCTGCGCATGTGCGCAGGGTGGCCACACACATGCGTGGCCCCTCTGTCCAGGGTCGAAAATTTGTATTTTTCACTTATAGTAAGGGTCCAGAATGAACATTTGACAAATGGTTTTCGTGTGAAAGAGTTTTTCAAAGCCAAAAACACTAGGAATCAATTTAAGCAAGGGATTTTCCACCAACACCAAGTAACATCAAGAATTATTCAACCCCAAAATCATTCAACAGAAATGGTATTCAGGGATTTTCTCAGAATGTCTAACACATAGGAAACTCAACAGAAATAAATTCTTCCAGGAAAGGAAAGGTCAAGGTAACCAACCTAGTTACTAGGCGATTTTGGAGAAGAAAACGGCTGTCTACCCTGAATTTCAACTGCGGTCGTCTACGGCTACGGGAACGACGAAACTCCTCAAACAATGGAACCCTGGAATGAAGGAGACCCTTAAACGGAAACAGAAAAGAAAGACAGCAAGGGGAACATTAGAATTGTTCAGAGGCATGGCTCAACGACCATGAATTCTTAAGAACTTAGAAAAGTATTGGTTACCGTGAATTTTGGAAAGAGGAGAAGATAACGTCCTTGTTCTACCAACAGATGAAACTAGATCACAACATCAAGGAGAGGAGAATGATGGGCTCGAGTAGCACAACGCAGTAATGGAAATGAAGGCTTGGCTCACTCTCTCAAGAAGAAAATGCAGCAGTAGCTAAGGGTGATTTCTTTGCACTTGGGCTGGTTTATCTCAGGATGTTTAACCTGTTTGTTTGAGTGAAGAGGAGTGGAATGAATTCAGTTTCCTTTCCTATTATATGCTGGCTGCTCCTCTCTAGGGAGTGGGGAGTTACCTTAAGCTTATTCCCCTATTTTTTAGCAACATATTCCCACTATAGTGTTGTTTTCTTCTTTTTCTTTTTATTTAAATTTTTACTCTGCAGAACAAAAGAGAGGAAAAAGGGATTGAGTTGTTGACCAAGCTTGTTTCACACGATGCAACACTAGAAAATAAGGGGAATCAGCAACCTCATTCTTCTTTCAAAAACCCAACAAATAACAGAATGCATCCGGTCTTGTTCTTGGTTAAATAAATTTTTTGTTACCTAATTTATTTACTTATTTTCCCACAACAAATTCAGAAATTAACACAAGAACAAAAGTATATTCCCTCTTCATTCCTCCTTAATTTCGAAATTAATAAGAGAAATAGGAAGTAGAAATAGAATTAGCTTTAACCAATATTCGAACCCTCGCCACGTAAATGAAATACTTAAATCTCAACCACTAAACCAAAGCTCATCTTATTATAACTCAAGAAAAAATATTCTTACAATCAAGTATCAATCAAATCTATTAGGATTTTATTTTATTCTCATCATCAAACTCAAGTAAAACAATACAACAAGAATTCATTTCAAGTCCAAGCTGTCTATCAAGGGCAAAATCATAAACATTATAAACTCCAAGGACTAAATTGCAATTACAAGAAGTTGAAGGACCAAAGCACAAATTCTAAAAAATAGAGGGTCTTACATTAAGGGGGAGTATGTCGAGTAATGTGCTGAGTTAATTTTAAGTGGAGTATAATTGTTATTGGTGGAGAATTATAGGTGGTTAATGTTAGTGGAAACACTTAGTGCTTAGTGGATTGATTAAATAGTCATTACGCAATTAGTGGTGACTCTTTGATAATTTTAACAGTCACTTATCATGCTATAAATTCACTTATCAAGAGAAATACAAAGAAATTTAGCCACTAAACATAGAGATGTCAATATGGGTTATAACCCGCGGGCTACCCGGGCCCAACCCGGCCCGTAGTCGGGTTGGATTGGTTAAATTACAGCTCGAATAGAACATGGGCTAGTACAACCCGGTTCGTTTAATCCGCGGGTTAAACAGGTCAGCACGCGGGTCAAGCGAGCCAGCTCGAGGGTTGGGACAATTAAAAATAACATTTTTTGGGCCTAGTTGAATTTAGATATGCACAAGTTTATGGTGCAACATTGTTATGATCTTGGATTAGTAGATTTGGCAAAATGCATGTGTTAGTATTTTTTAATATGATTTTTTATTACTTTTTCAACATTTTTTAATCCAATTCCCCAATTTTTAGATTTTTTATTTATTCCACTCAACTCGCGAGCCAGCTTGTCAGCCCACGAGCCAGCCCGCGAGCCGGGCTGGGTTCATATTTTCTTGACTTGTTAAGACGTGGGTTGCTCTAACCCTACTCGTTCACAACCCAACCCGTGACGGGCTAGCCCATATGGGTCGGCTAGCCCGTATTGACAGCTCTAACCGTGTTAAGAACCAAGGGTTCTTTAAAGAAGAAAAATGTGAAATCGAAGATACTGAATGTTCCTTCTATTCTGATTAATTCACTGTACAAGCTTTGTTTATATACATAGGGAAAACAGGCAAAATCTCGGATATTCTGGGTCAACATAATCGGCGGGTCAACACAATCTGGATCCCCGATAATTTTGCTTGTTTATTAGCACTAAAACAAGAAGATCGGAGGAAGATTTTGTTAGCACTAAACATTTCTCTTACTCTAATTTTCTGTTAAATTATGCAGTAGATTTTTTTCTGTGTTAATCTCTATTTCCACCTCTAGAGTACCACCAACAGGCCGACGTTGGTAGCACGGTGGATTTAGTGTGGGGTACGGTGCTAGTTCTAGTGAGATGGGTTTGGTTTAAGGTTGAAGATGGTGATGATGTTGGAAGATGTAGCCAAAGGGAGAGTGTTCTTAAAACTAGGTTTGGCGAAAAGAATAATTTTGTAAGATTTGGGGTCAAATTAGGTTTAGTTAAATTAGAACTTCATATTAGGTTTAGGTAAATTAGCTTTTTCTTATCTTTTTAAAAATAGATAATTATTCACGTGTAAACTAATTTTATTTTTATTGGACAATACACACTACATTAGCTCACTTAAACACCGATGAGGCCACATAAATACTCACTAGACACATAAGCACTTTTCCTCAGCTAAGATTCAGGCTATGACCAGAACTGGATTTTTATTCTACTCGTATGGATCCAAATGCAACTTTATTTTAGCGAGGGAGCAAACTTTCAAACATCAACATATCAACGGATCCCAAAATGATAATTAACTCTAACATTAATAACGGTAATAATAACAATTTTCTTTATATTTTTATTTATTTTTATTTCATATTAAAAGAGAAAATATAAAAAATCCTTTATGTAAATTATTTAAAATATATTTATACGTAAGGAGTAAAATAGTAAGTATGCATCACACTCATTTTCTTTCCCCCCACCTTTTCTTCAACATTTCATTATACATACCAAAGAACCTAAAAGATCATCCGTTTTTGTATTCTCTTTCTTTCCTTTCTCTTTTCTTTTCTCCCATTTCTTTCTCAACCATAGCTACACGTGATATTTCATTTCTAATTATAATGCCATATAATGTAAGAGGAATCTTCTAGTGCATGATAATCAAGTCACGTGCCTCTGTTGAATTGAAGATGGTTTGACAGAGAGAAAATTTTAAATGAAGAAAGAAAACAAAATAGTTTACAATAGCAACATCACAACACTCGTAGAATGTCAGTTTTGCTTGGGCTAAATCAACAAATCAAATTGATTTTTCTTTTCTTTATATATGAATAAATATGTATTGTACATTAGGTTTGGCTATTATCTTCTAACTCAAGATGATGCTTCGCTTCACCTTGGTATCTTTCCCAACAAATATTTTCTATTATACAATCTATACTTCATAAGCTGCATTTGGCAAAGATAATGAATTTCTGTTGTTAAATCTGTCCTTGAGTTTTTCAGCTAAGTTGAGCTTCTTCACAAACACTTCCTCCCTTTGGGGGCGGTTTGCATAAAGTATCCAGAGAACAAGACAGAGCAAGACACTGATTGAAATGAGGCCAAGTCCTACATTGATAACCTTAATGTAATGGTTTAATGGAGGGCAGTAACTTGAAGTGATTTCTTTGAATGTTTCCCTCACAAAATTGCAATTCTGAAGGCTGAGTAAAAGTGGAGTATAATGCTGCAATGCATAGATTTCATTTGCTGCAGCTACTATCTCCAAGTAAATCTCTGGGGTCACCCTGCCAACACTGGTGCAAATACCATACTCAGATACCTCACACTCATACTTCTTCCAAACCTGAAAAGTTTAAACAAGGGTATCATGGATTACTTGTATACCAAACGAAAATTATAGAGAAACAAGTAACCAAAGTAATTTATAATTTACTACAGAATATAGGTGTGTAACAATTTCAATTAAACAAATGGTTGATCTACACATGTAAGTTCATCTCAGACTAATCTTCCCCCTAGCAGCATTGTGTTCATCCAACAACAAACCTCAAAGTTTCAGGATGTTTCAGAATTGCAAGAGGGAAATTGAAAGAAAACTACCAAAAGAAAGAACATGTCAAGATAAATTTTCAAAAAGGTAACCATACCGAAGAAGCATTGAAAGATGAAACTTCTTGAGTTGTGCACTGGCGCTCTTTAAACTCCGAATCAAAGGGATAGCATAAAGGTGGCATAGCAGGTCCAGACTGATTGTAATATTTTATACTACCCTGTGATTGATTTGCATCTGCTGTGCTGTAGATGAACCTATTGACCACACTGACAATATTGGTAACCACTTGTTTACTTTGAAAAAGTGTCTTGTTTGTGGTTCCCTGATCAACACATGGAAGGATGTTGCTAAGAGTAGATTCTGCTTGTGGATTCTCCTCCCATTCTCCCATAGCCAAACAGGTGTCAGAAATTGCACTGTAATGGAAAATAATCTGAATTACCATAACATACAGATGATTCAATTTCAAGGGTATATTAAGGGTGCGTTTGGCTAAACACCTTAATTAAGCGTTTATCACTTAAGCACGTATTCATAAGCTAATTTAGGAAACTTATTGAAATAAAATTAAAAAATGTTACAGGTAGGCATAAGCTTATTCGTAAGCTAATCTGAACAATTTATGAAAATAACTTTAAAATAGCTCATAGGTAGGCTATAAGCTAGTTACAGAAGCTCTTCTAAACACTTGGATAAGCACTTATGCTATAAGATAAGCTCAAATAAGCTCTTCCAAGCGGGCCTAGTCCTGGGGGCAATTTAAGAAAGAGTATAGTTCCTCATTTAAGAAAGAGTATAGTTCCTCATTTAAGAGGAACTTAAATTGACTCCAGAGAAATATCTATTGACTTACTTATTTAGTATCATGAACACTCCACAAAGAATGAAGGTGGTTGCAACCAGTAACCATCCACTGATAACAAATCTGCAATAATATTTTGATATCAAATATTAAACCATGAAAGGATCCTGAGACAGTAACAATAAGCAAAGGCATTATCATAGCTTACATGAGGATGGCATGTTGATATCCAAGGATAGACAGGACTGAAAAAAATATGCAGTAATTTATGAGCAAAAAAGTTCAAGATCATAACTATTTATTTCAAAATATTCAAGACATTATCATTGACACATACTTAGTCCAATTATAGCCAGGAGAAGCATCGTCGCTGCCATCACAATCAAAGCTAAACTCCTGCAAAATGGACACAGTTTAGCATTATGTAGATTCCAATATTAAATTGATGATTGAACAGTTTGAAGTTTATGATTGCATACACGGTATCAAACACTTTTCTTATTTTTATTGAATTTTCATGTGTCTTCTCAGAAAGTGTATCTGCTGCAACATTTAGATCCCCATTCAAGTTGTCAATATCATTCATGATATCAGATGGAAGAAGCATCTCTGCCACAGTGATAGACTTGGCAAGTGAGAGATACTCTGTGACATTTCTTAGAGTCTCTACTGTATAGTCTGATTGATTGACAACATAATGGAGAGTGTTCATGGCCTCACCATGGAATTTGTCCTGCCCAAAAGAAAGAAGCATACATCCAGTCCTGTGTGGTTCAGAGGAAAAGAAAAGGTTAATTTGAAAAGATTTAACTGGAAAGGATTCAAATGGATTCCCTGTAGTCAAGAATCCCTACTGATGATTAAACAACAATCTCTATATATTGATGATCACAATAACAGAGGAAGGGGAGCACAAGGAAAAGCACTCTGGAAAGAAGTTAGCAAAATCAAAACAAGTACAGATAATTACACTGCAGTGCAGGTAAATAACAATAGCAGCACAAGACAAACTCTTTGCAAACGGTTTGATCCTTCTTCCTTGATGTTAATCCCCCATCCACAGCATGAATGGATCACAAGTGCCAAGCCAAATGAAGTAAACCATAACACAGCAAGGATAAAACCCGCCGCACCAGTGAATCCAACTGACTGAACATAAAATGGTTAAAAACTGATTAATTGAGTTGAAGTCAAAACCAGAATTTGAAGGACAAAATAGAATCTTCTGAAAGAAGTTTAACAAAGTAACTGAAAAACAAAAGCCAAACTTCAAGAAATTATGATCGTAATGTGTCATGTGCAAGCAATTGTTATAGGTTATAATATCATTTAGGATATTCTTTTATTATTCCTAACCATATTATGTTTTCTATTGTAATTCATCTCTATAAATAATACATTGACTATCTCACACAAATTGTGGTGAGAGTTATCATATCTTACATGGTATCAGGTTACGGTTCCAAACCCTAGCCTCCAAACCTTATGCCGTCTTCGGCAGTGTGTGTGTCCCCCGCCACCCCGCGCCCAGCATTGGCGACCCTGCACCCAGCCGCAGCGGTCTCCCTCGCCCGGTCCCCTCGCCCGCATCGTTTTTCCTGTGATCTTCTTCTCCATGGATGATCAAGCAACTCCTCTGTCTCTCCCTTTTGCGACCTTCGTTCATATGATCACTATTCTCCTCAATTTTGAGAACTTTCTCCTTTGGCGTAAATAGGTTACATCTCTTCTTCAAAATCACAATCTTTTTCATATAGTTGATGGTTCTGTTGATCCCCCGTCGTAGTTTGTGCAACAAACTTTTGCTACTGTCACCTCTCCGAGTTTACATGGCGGGGTTCTTGTTCCGAATCCTAGTTTTGCTCTATGGCAGGTCCAAGACCGCAACGTCAAAAGTCTGCTTCTTTCCTCCTTGACTGAGGAGGCCTTCTCTGAGACTCTTAATGTCGATACTGCTCATGATGTCTGGAATGCGTTGCACAAGCCTATGCTTCATGCAGCAAGGCTCGTGAACTGCGCTTATATGATGAGCTTCAACTCATGCATCGTGGTTCCCTCTCTGTGACTGAACATGGAAAGTAATTCTGCACTACTTGTGATCAGTTGGCTACTATTGGTGCTCCTGTTCCTAATGATGACAAAGTTCACTGGTTTCTTCGTGGTCTTGGTCCCTCGTATGCCAATTTTTCCACGGGTCAGCTTGATCAGGTACCATTTCCTCTGTTTACTGATATTCTTTGTAAGGCCGAAAGTCATGCTATTTTTCAGCCCTCTCTTGAGGAACCCACGCCTGCTCAGCCAGCTGCCTTCTATGCGAACAATCAATCTCGCTCTTCTGGCTATCAGTCCTCTCGCGGTGGTAATCGTGGTAATTCTAGCGATGGTTCCAAAGATGGTAACCGCGGGAATTCTAATGGTGGCTCTCGTCAGCGTCGCAACAACTCTAGTCGACGTGGCTCTTATGTTCCTCGCTGTCAGATTTGTCGTGAACAGGGTCATTATGCTAATAAATGTCCAGTTCGTTGGGACCATCCCTCTGAGTCTGCTAATTTAGCTCAGCCATTTGCTGTTGATTGTTCGGTGGACTCTTCACCCAAATCCGGTTGGTATATGGACACCGGTGCCACATCTCCCATGACCCCTTCTTTGTCCCAGTTGACTGATTCCCAGGATTATTGTGGTAATGATCGTGTTCTTGTGGGTAATGGGACTTCTTTAAATATTACTCGTATTGGTTCTCGTTCTTTATCACATACTGTTCCTTTGTCCAATGTTCTGGTTGTGCCCCGCATAAATAAAAATCTTGTCTCTGTTAGCCAACTGACTCGTGATAATTATTCTAAGGCTGTTTTTGTGGATGATTCTTTTGTTATTCAGAACAAAAGGACAGAGGCCGTTCTGGCAAAGGGCAGATGTGATCAAGGACTCTATGTGCTGAATCACGGACCTCAGGCGTTGCTGACTACTAGTTCTCCACTGCCTCGTGCCTCTTTTGAACTTTGGCACTCTCGTTTGGGTCATGTTAGTTTTGATGTTATTAATAAGATGCATAAGAAAGGTTGTTTAAATGTTTCGTCTGTTTTGCCTAAGCCGATCTGTTGTACAACTTGTCAGATGGCTAAGAGTAAACGTTTGGTTTTTTATGATAATCATAAAAGGGCTTCTGCCTTTCTTGACCTTATTCATTGTGATTTGTGGGGACCATCTCCCATTACTTCTGTTGCTGGATATTCTTACTTTGTTATTTTCGTGGATGATTTCTCTTGTTTTACTTGGTTTTATCCATTACGTCATAAATCCGATTTTTATGATGTGCTTCTTCAGTTCAAAGTCTTTGTGGAAAATCAATTTTCTCAGCCTCTTAAAATATTTCAAAGTGACAATGGCACCGAATTCACGAATAACAAAGTCCAGGCTCTTTTTGCTTCCTTTGGTGTGCTTCATCAGTTTTCATACTCGCATACTCAGGTACAGAATGGTCGAGTTGAACGGAAACATCGACATGTTCTCGAAATTGGTCTTGCCATGCTATACCAGTCGCATGTTCCTACCAACCATTGGGTTGATGCTTTCATCTCTGCGGTTTATATTATCAATCGTGTTCCTTCTCAGGTGCTATCTGGTCAGATTCCATTTACACTTCAGTTTCAAGTTGCACCCACATATGCTAATTTTCATCCTTTTGGCTGCCGTGTGTTTCCGTGCTTGCGTCCCTACATGAAAAATAAGTTCAGCCCTCGAAGTTCTCCTTGCGTATTTCTGGGCTATAGCAGTTATCACAAAGGATTTAAATGCTTCGATCCGGCCACTTCCAGGACTTATTTGTCTCGCCATGCTCAATTTGATGTGTTTTCCTTCCCTTTTGCAGGTTCTCATCCCTCTGGCACCACTTTCTTGGTTTCTTCGTTGTATTAACCAACTACAGGATCCTCCCATGTGCCTTCTACTGTTGATCCGGCCAGTCCCCCGCCGGCTCGAACTCTGCCCTGCCCATCCTATGTCTCCATGGATGCTCCCAGGATCCTTGTCCTAATGCACCTACTTCACCGGATCTTGCTTCACCTCCACGGGTTCCTTCACCAGCGCCGACCTCTCCTGCTGTATTGCCTGCTTCTCTGATTGCTCCTGTTCAGGCACCCCCAGAAGCTCCTCGTGTGCGGACTCGATCTCAGAGTGGCATCTATTGGCATAATCCACGTTATGCTCTGGCTCACCATCAGCCTACTGCTCTTCTCACTACTTTGCATGCTACTATCAACCCCAAGGGTTTTAAACCTGCCATGAAGCATCCTTAGTGGTTGGCGGCAATGGAGGATGAGTTTTATGCTCTCCATAAAAATCATACTTGGACCTTGGTCCCTCATCGATCTGCTACTAATGTTGTTCATAGTAAATGGGTTTTTCGCACCAAACACAAAAGTGACGGCACTGTTAAGCGCTTAAAGGCGCGTTTGGTGGCTCAGGATTTCACGCAAATCCCGGGTTTTTATTACTCCTTTACTTTCAGTCCTGTTGTCAAGGCAACTACTGCTCGTCTCATTTTACCTCTTGCCATGCTTCATGGGTGACAACTTCATCAGTTGGATGTTAAGATTGTCTTTCTTCATGGTCACCTCACTGAAACTGTCTTTATGGAACAACCCCCTGGTTTTGTTGATCCTCGTTTCCCGACACATGTATGTCGGTTAAACAAGGCTCTCTACGGGCTTAAACAGGCGCCCCGTGCTTGGTTTCAGCGTTTGAGTTCCTTCCTACTACATTTTGGTTTTATTTGTACCAGGGTTGATCCATCTTTGTTCTTCTTCTATAAGGGGCGCATCACTCTCTACCTTATGGTTTACATGGAGGACATAATTCTCAGTGGCAGTGATTCTCTTCTTCTCTCTCAGTTTATTGCTCGACTCAATAATGAGTTTGCAATTAAGTATCTGGGTAAGCTTGGCTACTTCCTTGGTCTTGAGATCACTTACACTGCTGATGGTTTGTTCTTGGGACAGGCCAAATATGCTCATGATCTGCTTTCTCGTGCTATGATGCTTGACGCCAGCCCTGTTTCGACTCCCTTGGTTGTCGTATCTCATCTCATCAGTGCTGGTGAGTCTTACTCTGACCCAACTCACTACCGATCTTTGGTTGGGGCCTTACAGTACTTGACTATTACTCGTCCTGATTTGTCCTACACTGTGAACATAATGAGTCAGTTTCTCCAGGCTCCCACTGTTGATCACTTCTAGGCTGTCAAATGTATTCTCCGTTATGTCTGTGGTACACAACACTTCGGTCTTACATTTTGCAGCTCATCTTCTCCAGTGGTTCTTGGCTACAATGATGCTGATTGGGCTCTTTGCACAGACACTCGCCGGTCTACCTATGGCTATGCTATCTTTCTTGGTGACAATCTCTTGTCTTGGAGTGCTAAGAAACAACCTACTATGGCTAATACAGCTTATGAGCTTGCTTGGTTAATCAACCTCTTTCATAAACTTCGTGTTCGGTTATTCACCACTCCTCTTCTTCTCAGTGACAATTAGAGTGTCTTGTTTATGGCTCAGAATCCTGTAGCTCAAAAGCATGCTAAGCATATTGATTTTGACTGTCATTTCCTTTTGTGGGCTGGTTGTCTTCGGCCGTTTGGCTGTTCACCATGTTCCTACTTCTCTGCACCTTGCTGATATTTTTACTAAGGCGTTGTTTCATCCATTGTTTGAACTGTTTAGATCCAAATTTCGTGTTGTCATTAATCCAATGCTCAACTTGATGGGGGTGTTAAAAATAATTAGATTCATTTATTATTTTAGGTTATAAATTTCTATAGGATATTCTTTTATTATTCCTAAGCATATTCTATTTTCTATTGTAATTCTACCCTATAAATAATACATTAACTACTCCAAACAATTTGTGGTAGGAGTTATCTTTTCTTTTCTTGCATACTAAAAGTAAAGTAAACACCAGAAAGTTATGCAATCAGTTGGCTATCATATAATTATCGAATTGGCAAGAAGAAAATACATAATAAATAAGAAATTTGAGAAGTTGGTTTATGAATCATTGTACTTACAGCCCAATAATGCTTATTTGCAATGTCCCAACCACCGCGGTAACGTCGAAATTGCCGCAGAATGTCAGGCCTGTTGGTCCTGTTTGCAGCAAGCACAAGAGTACGTTCAGAAGAATCACTTCCAGGATATGGTGGTAGAGCAACTTGTGCCACTTCAGTCTTCCATGGACCCAAATTCACTTCTCCTGAAAACAAGAAAACAAAGTCAGGAACATAAACACAGAAATTTGCTCAAAAACGATTACATCCAAAACCACATAATCCAATTTCTTGAACACATTTTCTTTTTTTCCCTTTTTCCTTTATTCTTCTTTAGCTTTCAGAGAAAACAAAAGATCATGAGAAAAACATGCACTGCAACTAGCCCGTCACCATAATTAAGAAGCACCAACCTAGGATAGTGTTTACAGGATGTCTGGTAGACCCACTTGGAGATAAAGCTGAAACTGAGCCAAGAGACACTACCATGGGGAACATGAACAAGACCATAATAAACCCATCAAAGGAAACACCATTCATTGCTGGTTCCCTGCAAAAAATTATCAACTTTTCACCTTGGAGGAGGACACCCCACCATTTTGGATTCTCAATCCAACCCAACTCATAAAACAGAAAAAGCAAGAAAAGATTGAAACTTTAGATGATTTATAGCAACATGGTGTTTGTTGGGATTGTTTATTGCATTAATTCTTCTTTGGATGATTTATAGAAACAGAGAGGACAAGGGAGGAGGAACATTATGAGGTGGGGCAGTGATGAAGACTTGGAGAGCAGGAAAACCGAAAAAGGCGGGTGTGATTTGAGTAAAAGCAGTTCAATTAATCTTTTTCCCACTCCCAAAAACTAATCCCACTCAGTTAAGTAAAGTGTTGCTTGCCCACACCATCAGCAAATTGCTGGTGTGTTTGACGTTTTTGCAGTTTGCTTGCATTTGTCTTTTCTGCTTTTACTTTTTGTGTTACTTTTATCCTTTCACACTGTTTTTGTTGTTTATTTTGAGTTCCTCTCTCACTCTCCAACAATTTTTTCATGGAGGAGGATAGGAGGTTCTAAAGAATAATACTTTGCTCACAATATAAATTCACCTTCACCTTTGTGATATATGAAGGGAAGAAAGATAAATAAGTGATACAATAGGTGATGTAATAGGAAATGCGAAGAGAGATAAGAAAAAAAAATAGTGAAAAAAAAATATAAGAAAAACTGGGATGTGAATGAATCATTACTTGGTTCTAGACGCTCAATTGTCCCTTTTCATGCAACCACATTAAATTGTCAATGGGTTAAATGTTTTTTTTTTCTACAAGTAAATTATTGGTTTTAATCACTACTACAGAATTATCAGGTTATCACGGTTCTAAGCGGCCTATTACCGCGGTTAAAGCGTGGTAACAGGCGTCGAAGTAATACTTTATGTGATGTATACTTGTTCAAGCAGCATGACAAGGCCTCCAACCTTTTTAGGATCACAAATAGATCCATTAGGAAAATAAATTAAGGAAATACATCCTTAAATTTTTGGGAAATACAAGATAGACTAAAACCAAAATTGATTGACTTAAAATACAATTTGAAGGACTAAAAAATTACTAAAAATGAGATGTTTCAATATTAATTGTTTTTTAGGTATTGGTCGTTTCAGGTACTCAAACACGTGTATTTCGAAAAAATGATGATTGTATTTCAAAGTATTTTTTAGAAACTAAAAGCAATATTTCACTATTTTGTAGGGATAAAAACATACTTAACCCATGGTTAATTTTATTTATTTTATATTTGGAAAGAAAAATTAACCACGAGAAATAGATTCATTATTTTTTTCAGAAAAGTAAATAGTTGTGATCTTTATATTGCAGTTGTAATTAGTTAAAATTCTTGATGTTAACTACGTGAAAAGTGAGTGTTTGTTAAATGTTCAAATTAAAATTCAGATTTCATTTAATTTCATTATCTCTGAGATTTATCAATTTTCATAAAAAATAATATATTTATAGAAAGAAAAATGTTAGGAGCATACTCTCCTAAACATATATTTTAGTAAGGTTTGTGTGATTCCACATGCTTCCTCTATGCAGTGGCGGAGGCAGGATTTCAATTTGGGTGGTGCCAAGACTAAAATGCATATGACTTCTAAGAAAATTTAAATTTCCACATACGTAATTTATGTAACAAGTTTGATATATAGTTAATATTTTCATGAGAAGAAGAAACATATAAGTAGATTGAGTACAATTGATACTAACCAGCATATATACGTCGGCAACAAAATGTCAGAAGAAATCAAAATAACTTGTAGCATCATCACAAAAATAGTAGAAGAGTAGCGTCACATAACATAGAGCCAACCAAGTAGAATAACAAGGACTTGTCTCTCCAAACAAAAAATTAGCACCTCGAAGAAGCATGTGCCAAACCACACCAACCTCTATCTCCCTGATGAAGAAGAGGGAACCTGCAATCAACATACAAATACAATATTTTTAGCAATGTGAATGAAAAGCTAGCCAACATGCAAGTTAATAACTAATTTGAGAAAGGGTAAAAGCAACTTGCAAAGTATCTACCTTAGAATTTAAAGACTGAAGTTGTGCTCGTCTTTGTTTCATAGAGTAAAAATCATCTATAATCATATCTGTGGTAAATTTTTCAGCAATTTCGTTTTCAATATATACAATCCTGTAATCAGTGAGAAAATCATCTTCCATCTTGTTGCGTAATCTTGTTTTTATGACTTTCATCGATGAAAAAGCACGTTCTGTGGTTGTGGTTGACATAGGAAGAGTCAAAACAAGTCGCAAAAATCTGTCAACTAAAGGATAAACATTTGACTCTCCAGTCTCAACTAGTTTTTGACATAATTCACCAATTGTGGACAGATTCTGAAAGTTGACATCTTTAGGCACATCAAAGTCATAATGTTGCAATTCATATTCCAGTTGAATCTTTTCTTGGTCAGAAAAATCAGATGAGTAAAATTTCTTAACAAGACAACAAATATCACCAGCATTGAATGACTTGAATGCATCTTTTGGATCTAAAGTTGTGCTCAATGTAAGAAGCTCAGTTGCTTGCTCACTGAATCTACTGTTTAATTCTTTCAATTGATAATCTATAACAGCATTGAATACATCTACACGATAATGATGCTCCACTGTCACAGAATCCTTTTGACGTCGAGATCAAATTATGTCAGAGAAAGAAGAGCTCATATTTGGAACTTCAATAGCTTTGCTATCACAAAAAGATTTAACCTTTTCCAAAAGAGAATCCCACCCAAAATTCCTTAGCTTTTGAATTAATGACTTTGTGCTAGAAACCAAACACATAGCATTCAAAATGTCTTGAGACTTATGCTGCAAAGCTTGACAAAGTTTATCAGTAATTCCCATAATTTCTCTCATCAAATGTAGAATAAAAACAAACTCAAATGATAAAAACGCTTTAAGAGCATAAGTAGCATCACCTCGTTGAGAATAAGTAGACCCTTTAATAGCTAAATCTTCAAGAACTGAAGTAGTTGCATTGTACATGCGGAAAAGGTTGCGTATTGAATTGAAATGGGAACTCCATCTGGTGTCTCCAGATCTCTTTAATGTGCCAATTTGATTAGCCCCCCTTCCAGTTTCAATCGCATCACTTGCAATTAAATGTGCAATTTCGGTTGCATAAGCATCTCACAACTCATCATTGCGCTTACAAGAAGAAGACACAACATTAACAATCATAGTCAAGTTTTGAAAAAAACCATGAACATTAACTACTTCTTTAGATGAAGCAACAAGAGCTAATTGTGTGATGAGCCAAACAATGTACATAATATGCATAAGGGCATTCTTGAAGAATCAAAGCTTGTAAGCCATTCCACTCTCCACGCATATTGCTAGCTCCATCATATCCTTGGCCCCGAACATTTTGAATATTGAGTTTATGGTGAGATAATATTGAACAAATCCCTTGCTTAAGAGTGTTAGATGTAGTATCTCTCACATGTATCACATCCAAGAAACGCTCATTAACATATCCACTCTTATCAACAAATCTAACAACAAGAGCCATTTGTTCCCTTTTAGATTCATCACGAGCTTCATCAACAATTAAACAAAATTTTGCATTATCAATCTCTTCACATATTTCATTTTGCACTTTTCTAGGAAACACATGTAAAATATTTCTTTGAATAGTGGGTGAAGTGTATCTTGCATTTTGGGGGGCATTATCCTAGACAACCTCATCTACTTCTTTATTGTAAGAAGCCAAAAGTTTTAACATCTCAAGAAAATTACCTCGGTTTCTAGATTCCACACTTTCATCATGTCCTCTAAAAGCACAAGCTTGAAATGTCAACCATTTAACAACATCCACAGAAGCTTTAAGACGCAAACGATTACTCAAAATTTGTTGCGAAGTCTGTTTAGACAACACTTTATCAATATGACAAAAATGATTCTTAAAATCTTCACAACATCTAAGAGCAACATTATGAGGTGAACTAGGATTCTTTCCCATGTGAGATAAAAATGCACACTCTTTTCCACTTTTCACTTTTCTCCAATTTCTAAACCCTTTTAAGTAAATGGGTTTGGACTTCTAGAAAATAAATAGCATGGAAAGCAAAAAGAAACATCTTCTTCGGGTGAGTACTTTAACCAAGGAAAACTTTTAAACCAGTGAGCTTGAAATCGGCGAGGATGATCTTCTGGACCAGAAAGTGGATACACATCCATTGAGAATTGATAAGGCCCAAATTTTATATATGCTCTACGAATTTCATCTTGTTGATTCAAAGGATAATTCCAAATTTGGGGACGTTTTCTAGGATCACGGATCAGAGTATCAATACTAATTGTTTCTTGTCCAATCCTCAAAGATTTGGAAGGAGGTGGTTCAACAACAGTTTCAACATTAGTATCTAAATTTGAAGTTTGTGCATTAAGCAAAAGTTGTGCTTCTTCATTATCTCTCTCTTTTCTTTTGAAATATGAGTCAATAGTTTTCTTGTTAGTCATCTTTCAACCTAAAAAAATAAAATAACACCTCATATAAATTAACAACAAGTTTCAATCAAAGTTTAGGAGACGAGAAATTTTGCATTCTAAATAAACTATTTAAAGTGTAATGTTACTATCCAGATGCAGACAAATAATTAAAAAGATAAAAGACATCAACCAACAAATTAAAAAAACGAGTGGGAGAAGAGATTAGTTACCACAAAGGATTAAAGAATTGTCTAAAATGTGAGTGGAATTGATAAACACCAAGTCACCAACTAGAAATTTAGAGCATCCAATCTGCAAATCAAGTAAAAATTATAAGGATCAAAAAGGGTTGTAAGTTATAAATTAAGCCACACATAGCATACAACAATGATAGGGCACAAATCTCACAAAAGAAGTGGGTTCAGGCAATCACTTATGCTAAAGGTAAATTATTTGTTTTAAGTAATTGAATTTAAATTGGGTTTATCATAAATAAAAATAACAATTTGTTATAAACAAAACCTATGAAATTGAGTTGATGCAAAGGAAGAGAAATCAGTGATAATATTACCTTTTAGACTTTAGTTAGAAGCTCTCATCAATCATCCTGTTTCATTGCAGCCAGTATGAAAGCAAATCAAATGCAAATGGTAAAAGGAAATGAAAGAGGAAATGAAAGACAGAAAGAGGACGACGAGGTTCTGTTCTCACTTCTCAGTGTTGATAAATGAATAAGAAATTGAAAGTAAACACAAGCTTCCAAAAGAAGCTTTGCAAAGGATTAATTTAATATATAATAGAAACTAGAAAGTACAGCACACACGTGATGATGTGATCATGTTAGAAAAAAAATAAAACCTGTTGCACAATATATAGTTATTTTATTTTTTGTGTGTTTAATTGTTCTCTCAATTTCAACTTGGGTGTAGTGAAGATCAAATGTGTGGTTCAAAAATTTACTTTTTACCACTATGACCGGTACTCATTCGTTGAGGGTGGTGCCATATAAATTTTTATATGGGTATTAGAAAGAAAAATAAAATTTTGGGGGGGACCATGGCATAGCCATGTCCCCCCATGTATCCGCCACTGCCTCTATGTCCTTCATCATTGTTCCTGTCGGATATTGAGCCAGAAGTCCCGACGGCGTCGTAGCCAACCCATGATGGTTTGCTCTTAAGAAAACCCCATAAGGGCTTCCTGCACGGCCTAGTTGAGGAACCGACCACCCTGTTCCAACTAGAAAAGTGTCCAAGCAGCCATGCAAAGGGTTGAGATCAAACGTATAAAGCATGATGGTACCAAGCCAACCATGCCCTCAGAAGCTCCAATTAAGAACTTTCCTTACACCTGCTGAGACACTGAACATAGATATTGATCCTATAATTATAGAATCTATCGTTCATTTACATAACATGCTATTTCTTCTTAGAATTTCATAAGTTCTTATAAAAACTCATGGATTCTCTCCTTCCTCAGACATTGACTTGAGCGCCAGAGTCTTTTTGTTGGAACTCCCCCTGCGCTCGAGGCCAGCACCACCACACACTCAAACCGTCCTAGGCTGAGCATTTTAAACACAATTGGTGTAACACCCCGATGTCCAGGTGATACCTTAGTAACCTCTTACAATAAAAGAAACGCTGGTTGTCTTTCAATAATAGTAAATATGTGGGTAAAAAAATTTCTTTATTTTCCCAACATACCTTTAACCCGCATATTATATAATGCCCAAACTCCCAATACAACTATTACACGTCAATATGTTGCACGCAAGCAAAATCGTTCTCAAGAACAAATCGGCATCACGGAAGGGTCCCCCTCATAATCACTGTCTTCCATCCCTATCATCAGAAAACTATCCCTTAATTGGACACCAACGTCCATGGAGACGCCCCAAGTACATCCATAGAAAAGAGAGTGCAAGGGTCAACGTCTTGGAAACAACATCCTCATAGTAGTGAAGGGGTAAAAGAGTAATAATATGTATTTCAATAATTCAAACCGTATATATAAGCCACACAATAATTCATATACTCTGAACATCTCAACCACAGCTACTCAAAACAATTCATCAATTAACATTTACTGCATAAGTAGAGTTGCACGTAAACAACCACATCAGGGCCAATCAAGGCATCAAACTCAGAGTCAGTCTACATGTCAATCTCATGCAATTTCAACAATGATCAAGATACAATGTCAACACATATTGGGGGTGGGCAATCATAACTCAATCAGTTATTATGCCTCTTATAACCCATACTATAACTCAAACTGTTACTCAAAATGTCACTCAAACCGTTACTCAAACTACTACGCAAACTGTTACTTGATGACTCTTTGCAAGTGTACAAAGGCTCGAAGTAAAAAAGAAAGATATCATCTCCACAAGGATTGTGTTCAATTACTAACTTTCTAATAATTCTTTGATTTAGAGTGTAAAAGCGGAAAATAAAGGTTGGGGGGGGGGGTTAAGATTAGGTTGTTCAATTCACACAAAAATAAAGAAAGCAAATTAGTTTGTTGTAAAATTTATAAGAAAAGGCAGCACCTGGGTAACAACTTCACTAATCCTTACTTATGCCTTAGATTATTGTTGTTTGAGTGAAATTAGGTTTCTCTCTATGGTGATCTAGCCTATATTCATACTTACTAATTTCTTAGTTAAACAAGACTTCCAATTCAAAGACTAAGTCTAATTTACTAGCACCTAGCATGTCAAAGTGAAGATTATGATTATTGATCCAGCCACCACTATTAGTTCTTACCCTCATTCCTAAGGTCATAGACAAAAACTAATAAACTTCATTCCTGGGATTCCCTAAATCCTAATCAAACTTTTGTCCCTCAAAATAAATAGTAAAACACTCTCATATGTTCAAAGACATGATAAACTGAAACGGAGTTCATAGATTAAAGTCAAATGTCATACAAACTTAAGATAATCAAAGCACAAGGTCAGAAGGGTTCCACATCCCAAGTCCTAAAAAGGTAAATTAGTCGAGCATGGCCATTAAATTACGAAGAAGAGATTAAAAACCTAGCAAAACTGTAACAGCCCGAATTTTAAGTCGAGAGTCACATTAAAAAAAACGCGGAAAAACACTTAAATAAAGACCTTTCAAAACATCTCAATTTTTCCAAAATAACGTCTCACATATATTTAATAAGTGTAGCCCATAGTCAGTAATATTATAGCAAGGAAAACAAGACGTGATGAAAGTAATGTGTGGCACACATGTGCTAAGTTTACAAAATAGCGGAAACTAAACATCATCTTCAAATCTGTCCCAAAGTTCCTCATACTTGCATCAAAACAGCCTTCAACTCTTCCCTCATCGCTGGTCATCTGGCGTTAAGCGCCCAAACAATAAAACAACAAGCAGAACGGGTTAACTCCAAATACAAGTAAAATAATAATACAGTGATGAAAAACAAAATCATTGATAGATAACAGAGTATGAATTACATCCATATTAACAGCAGATATTACACAAATAACTCATTTCAGATTTCACATAATCATGCTTGTTAGTTCTCAATAGCTATATGCATAATCTATGGCCAATAATTTTTTCCGTATCCGGGCCAGGACGATTTCGTGGAATACTATCCACCGTATCACCCTCGATTATGATCTCGCGGGACAAAGTGCCGCCACATCAAAACCTGAAAATCCTATATATAATGCATATGCCATGACAAATAATCATCACCCTTAGGAACTAACAGTTCCCATAATCCACAGAATCCTCATGAACAATAACGGTTCACTCGTTTCACAGTCATAGTATCAACATATGCATAATATAGTCAGTTCTTCTTGGAAACATATTCATCATGTTATATTCAAGCAATTCAGTCTCAACAACATATTCAACATACTGCAATATTATCAACAATATCCAATCCAGTTCATAAACAATCACAATCAGTGTTCTGAAAACAGAAATCACAAAAAACATCATAAATGACACAACACTAAGACTGAGTTACCCTTACCTTCGATTAGGTTGCATACACTTGATCTTCAACCTAGAAATAGCATATAAACTCATTTAACTAACTATCCTAAGGGTAAGACACAATCTGGAAAGAAACAGAACTCAAAACGGTCGAAACTAGAATTTTTCGTAAAACAGAGCAGAACAGAGTGCCCTCCAACGCCCAAGCGTTGGCCATCGTCTGGTTACGTTAAAACTCGAAGAAACCCAACGCCCATGCGTTGGATCCCAACGCCCAAGCGTTGGCTCTCAGCCTGAGAGTCCAGAATCAGAGTTTTTCACGTAAAATCACTTTTAAACTCATTTTTTTGAAACCCAAATTTTTTTATAGATAGAAATCATTTCCAAATTGATTTAAAAACAGTTTCTATATAGTTTTCAAGGGATATTTTAGAAACACAAATATTACAACAGAGTTCTAACGTAAGGACTAGAAAGGAAACCAACCTCGAATAGCCTAAATGATTAAGAGATTTGAAACTTTAACTCTGTCCTTCACGAATCAAAAAGAGCTCACAACGAACAGCTCTGATCTTCAACGAACAAGAAGAATATGGCCACAATGGAAATAGAACAAGTTAAACTCCAAGAAGGTGAACTAAATTGAATACAAAGGAAATTCCAGAATTAGTAAGACCTCGAACAACTTACCAACAATAACACTTCTGAAGAGTTTCGAGGATTACATCTTTACTTTGGAGAGAAGAAAGGTGTGGGAAAGAATAAAAGATTAACGTACTGACGAAGTTGGTATTTATAGAGTGAGGAAACCGACTTAGAAAGGATTAAAATATTCTAAGTCAAAGGAAACGGCAAGTCATTAATGCTCATTAATGATTCTGACATTTTATCTCTTAAGAGTCAATAAAAACGGAAATTTATCATTCCCAAGGCATTTGACACTTATCTCTTAAAGTCAACAAAAATGGCTGACTAGACCAGGCAAAACGAAACCAAAACGAAGTCCTAGTCTGCCAACTAAATGAAGTAACAGTCTGCCAATTTTACCAGACGATCTCTACCACACAGTCTCTACCAGACGATTTCAACTTTACCAAACGATCTTTCATCAGTCAAATGATCTCAACTGCCAAACGATCTCAACCACCAAACGATCTCAACTTTCCTTTCAAAATGTCGCAATTTCAGCCAAGGCTTAAACAATACATAATTCCATGCTCAAACACACATTTCTCATAAATAAAACAAAATATATCAACCCAATACTAACTCGAATTACTAAATAATTCATGACAAAGTATAAACAATATACTTCAAAAGATTCAAACTATAATCACAAGAGTTACAGGGACCAAAATACAATTACACAAAGTTGAGGGTCTTACAAAAACCAATGGCGGCTCCACAATGTATCTATTATGCTCCTTTCTGTCAAAAATCGTATTCAGAAGATATGCCAAAACTAGGTTTCTCAAGCAGAAACGTTTCTGACGTTATAACCCTATACCACATATCTGCATATACGGTAACACCTTTTATCTCTAGAATCCGTCAAGAAATTACTGCATATGGGGTGATCACACTACTGCATGTGCGGTAGCACTCTGCTTGTTCTCCTAGCTTTCTTCCATCTACATATTTACTAGGGGCTTCTTTCTATTCAGCTTGTCAGCATCCAATCTCCTTCTCTGGCTTAAGATCAACTCCATAATAACACAAAGAGGATAAAACCACTTAAGTCCAACCATGCTTGACCAATATAAAAAAAAAGTTAGAAATTCAAATAACAATGAAGAAAATAACGGAAAATCCTAGAAAAATTCTAAAAAGAAAATAAAATCTAGAATACTCATGCAAATGCAACATATGAAATAAAATTAAGTAAAACACTACATGAGACTCCCAAAATGCAAGAGAAAATAAATAAAATACTTGATAAAAGACCATTATACCCCGCGTCATTATTACTTAAATTAAGTAGGAAGTGGAGGCTTATCAATCTTACCTACTCCAATGATGGTTCCTTTTTTGTCACAACCAAAAGTTACTGAGCCACCTTCTCTAGGTTGGAGGTCTAGGAATATAGACCTATCTCCCTTCATATGTCGTCAGCAGCCATTCTCTAAGTACCATGATTGGGGTTTGCTTTGTCCTATAAACACATCTGCAACAAGAAAAATGATAATTTTAGGTCCCCAGATAGACTTGGGTCCTCACTTGTTAGTGTATCGTTTGGAAGAATTATCTTCCATCTTTGAAAGATTTGTCAGACGATTAGTCAATCTTCATATGCACAACAAATGACATTTTAAACAATGCATGCTCATACGAAACATATGTAATGTCAAGCAATGCAGGTTAGACGATACATTTTTGTCTTTAGCTAATTTATCTTCTTAAAAACCAATGTATGTTTTATCATATGCTTTTTTGTTGTTATCTAGTAATTTCTAAAGGTTTTCATGCGATGCTAAGTCTTCAATTGAACGATTAACTCTTTTCTTAAGTGACTTACTTCAATAAGAAAATCACTCTTTTAAATTTTTCATTTTCTTCAAAAAAAACATTATGTTTTCTTTCTTACATGCGTAAAAAACTTATGGTAATTGTAAGACTTTTTTCTTTAAAGTCTTATATTCATAAGCTTCCTAGAGGATTTAGAAGTAACGTGTTTCTCCTTTTTCGTCTGACCCAGAGATTTTCTTTTTTCTTCTCATCATGTCATTCAAACTTTTCCTTTCTTTATTCACATTTTTTTACAAATTATACGCTCAGGCTTTACCAAATGAATGGGAACGAAACGAAACCATCAACAACTCAGACATTTCTCTCTGTCACAATATAAACAGAAACGGTGTGGCACGTTGATGTGATCCTTTCAGAAACTTGTGTGTTTTGTAGATATCAACAATATATAATAAATAAAAACCCAAAACTCAGCTAATTAAAATACTCCTATTAAATGTAACAAGGTCCCACTACAGATCACGAAGACCATTTGATAGGAACTGATGCAGTTTTATCAACAATTTTAAGTTCCAACTCTTGGCAGAAACCTTCGAGTTGATTTGTGCGTGTTACGCAAGACTCAAAATGGTGGAGATGGCTATATTTTAATTGTTCATTTGTAATGATTTGGTAAGTTATCTTTTCCTTTTTTCTTTGACGTTAACTCGTATCACTCAACATTGTATATAAGTGTCTGTTTGGGGTGTAGCATAGGGAATTAGATTCATTGCAGTCAACAGCACTACAGTCACTCATCCAAACCGTTCATTAATGATCATACGGCTTATATGTCTTGCATGAATTTGTATATAAATTATTAAAATTGAATTTGTACCGTCTGATTTTGATCATAGCTGATATTTTATGAATAAAGTAATTGCAGTCAAAAGTGACTTTAGTGAATCCCAATTCATGGTAGAGTTCTGGTGTATAATGTTTGATCCTATTAGGTCTAATTGGATAGCGCCTGATAATTTTTTGGCTTAAATGCACTTTTTACCCCTGATATATCACAAAGTTGCAAATCGTACCCCACCAAGTTTTTTGTCACCAAATGTACCCTTATGAATTTTGAGATGAGCACTTTATGCCCTTCCGTCAGTGTGCCGATAGTGACAAAACACACTTTTTACCAGTTGAGCTACACAACCAATTAGTAATATAATGAATAAAATTTAACTTATATCGTCTTTAATTTGTCAACCCCACCATCTTCTTCCCTCCCACCATCATCATATACACACACACATTGCAGCACCATGCTTCATAATTTCATGCTTGTTTACAAACTTCAATTGAAAACTTGTGCACAGTTTTTTTTTTTAATAAGCCAAAAATGTATTAAAAGGGAGTACAAGGGGTACTCCAACCCATAATACACATAAAAAGAAAGGTGAAGAAAGTGAAGAAAAGCAAAGAACAAAAAAGGTAACAGAGACAGAACAAAATCACACTTCCCTACTACTAGTTTTAATCTGCGCAGTAACTACATCCCTTAATAGCAACCAGCAATAGCGTGGGAATAGCATTGCTAAGTTCTGCCATGCTGCTAAAAATAATTCTCACCCAGCATTTATCCCTCTCTGTTTCCAGCACCACAACCCAACAATTCACCAACTAAATATATGGCTCCAAAAAGTAACCTTGCTTCTAGACACCCTACAAATTCTGCAATAATCAATAATCATCCAAAATACACTAATCATCTCAACAATACGTAGTAGCAGAATAAAGGGTCTTGTCCCTGGTATTGTTACACAACATTGCAATCCAACAAAATTCTACACCCAAAAGCAACTCTGAAGAAGCAGCTACTGAATGTAAATAATTCCGATTCTCTTAGATTTTTTCGATTCTCTTAATATCTAGCATGCTTATAATTTCAGCATGCCTCCAAACACCATGCTTCATAATATCTAGCATGTTATTTTTTCGATTCTCTTAGATTATGGCCTTAAAGTTATGTTTTTCGTGTTCAATATCATGTGAATAAGCTAACAAATGGATCTGGGAAGAGAAAGAACCTAAAAAGCAAAGTTCTGGAAATTTTGTAGTCACAGTCCGCCGGAGAAGACGATCCGCGGCGGAGCTTGCGGCGGCGACCGTCGCCGGCGGCGAGTTTATGGTTTGTATTTGTTCGCCCCTTCACCAGGAGCACGGTGGTGGTTGAAACGTCGTAATCTGAGGTTAGACGAGGGAGATAAACGCGATCGAAGCTCTTGATTTTCCGGCGACGTCATCTGAAAATTCAAGACAACGGCGGTGAGGATGAGCAGAAGCCCAGAAACGCCTCAGAACCACCCAGAATTCTCCAAAAAAATCCAGAATTTATATTTAAGCTTGCATAAACGTGTTTCTGAGGTTTTTGAGAGGATTAGAGATAGCTTTATTCGAAGAACAGAAAATAAGAAAGATGAACAAGCTTACATAATTTGTTTTCTGTTTTTGTTGTGGCTTTCACCATGTTTCTTAGATTCTGGTGGTGATGATGAGTTTTATGAGGGAAGGGAAATGCTGTGGCAGTGGAATACACTGGCTGGACCAAGTTGTGAAGATGGGGCGTGTGTATATGATGGTGGTGGGAGGGAAGAAGATGGTGGGGTTGACAAATTAAAGACGATATAAGTTAAAGTTTATTCATTATATTACCAATTGGTTGTGTAGCTCAATTGGCAAAAAGTGTGTTTTGCCACTACTTGGTCCTGTGTTCGAATCTTCCCCTTCCGTCCAATTTTTAACGGCACACTGACGGAAGGGTATAAAGTGCTCATCTCAAAATTCATAGGGGTACATTTGGTGACAAAAAACTTGGTGGGATACGATTTGCAACTGTTTGAATTATTAGGGGCAGAAAGCGCATTTAAGCCTAATTTTTTTTATATTATCCATAGTTTGGTCATACACCGTATAATTTGGTATGTCGTTTGTCGGCGCCCAATTTTATCCCGCTCATTTGATTACTTTTAATTTTAATTTGAATTTTCTTATGTGTTTCATTTAATTTAGAAAATAAATGATCTGTTAGTTAAAAAATCAAAAATTAAGAAAAATAAGATAAAAAAAAAAGAAAAAAAAGGGAGGAGTGGATTGACTTCATAATTTTCATTGTGTTACAACTCTTAAGAACACTTGAAGAGCTAATTTAAATGTCCACGAAATCATATTTTGGCTCTTAAGACAAAATCAAGATGTTGCTACAACATGTTCATAGAGCTATATTCAGGAACTCATATCTAGAGTTGTATGTGTCCGTTTTGCATAAAACCAGTGACATTTGACAGATTTTGTTGCCATTTACAATTCTTGTCAAATGGACCGAGACTCAATTCTGATGTTTGGATAGTCATAAACGTGAAAGTTGGCATAAAAAATTAAAGTTGTCCATGAAAGTCAATATTTAGTCAAAACTTTTTAGTCTCACATTGTCAAGGTTTCTCCACCCTTCCTTCTCCTTCTTATACATAAAGGGAGCTTCCTCCTCATGTTTCTGATAGTGATAAACAACACAAGAAAATGAGGTTTGAATTGTGTTTGTGACTTTTTAACTCCTTTTTGAATAAAACAAATATAAGTTTCAAACACTTTTCAAGAGCTAAGTTCAGCGGAAATTAGTTAAAACTGAAAATTAAAGCATAATAGATAATACCACAAACAAGTACAACATATATTAGTCCACTTCTCACAAGTCTCAAGTAATTAAATACATCAGACACGCGTTAAACAGAGTTTTAAAACATCGAATTAATAATTAATTAAGACATTTCTTAATTAATCCGGGTCTTACAAGAAGTGCAATTGATTTAATTTAGGGGAGAACAACTCGATGGGCCAACCCCACCATTAACCCTCTTTTAAGAGGGGTAAAATAGGATGGTTAAGTGGAGGATGGTTAAGAGACTTGGTGGGCTAGATACCCCTAAAAAACCACAAAGAATGACCGCTAAACAACAACTACTCAAATTAGTTTCGCAATACCTTTCTCATTTTTTTAAGTAGAGGTGCAACGATTTTAGGAAGTGTACATTCACCTCCATTTTCTATTTTATCTCATTTAATTACTTGTTTTCATACCTCTCTTAGGATCTATCACATCATCTATTATGTAACTTATTTTTCTCTCTTCCTTCCGATCTCACTTTTATTGAATATGGAATTCAAGTGTGAATTGTTACACTTTTAGGAAAGCAGGATCGAACCGGAACCATTCTTGTTTCAATGGGCTGGACATGTCTGTTCAGTTAGTTTTTTGAACACTCATCGCCACAGAACTTTAAGTCATTAAACTATGAGTTGTTTAAATCACCCGATGGAAATATTTGGTGAAATCAGTCTAATTTAGGTTAATTTAGGTAGTTCAATAATATTATGACTTATGTTTTGAGAAATTATAGCTTTTGACACATGTTAAAATATTATTTGCACCACCCAAAACTAAAGTGACTTTTCTCAATACTTATTTTGGATAATTTATACTACTCATTAAACTATACACTATCAAAAAACAGAACAAAAATGTGGAAAGAACTTCGGAAAATAAACGTTTAAGAACAATATGTAGCAGCAGTTAAATCTATACTTAGCTAAGATTCATCCTTAAGACAAAGAAAAAAATTAAAAATCCATCAAAGACTCCTAAGTCATATGAAATGGAAGCAGCTGTTTCAAGCAATTCCATTGGTTAAATTTGGTCACTGCTTGAGCTTGATGAAGGGATTGGTTCAGTTCCACAGGTGCATTTCGTTGAAGAAATGATA
Organism: Acmispon strigosus; assembly: GCA_030819835.1. Classification (NCBI taxonomy): domain Eukaryota; kingdom Viridiplantae; phylum Streptophyta; class Magnoliopsida; order Fabales; family Fabaceae; genus Acmispon; species Acmispon strigosus. Next base: position 7,512,219 of record JAUAMA010000001.1, read on the forward strand.
GGTTTACCCAGGTAGGTGGGGTATTCATCTCCTGCCATGATCACAAGCACCTTGGGCTCAGAGTCATTCTCTATGTTACTCGGCATTTCCTGTTCAATGTCTTCACCTTCAGGTGATGATTGAGAAGCATGTTTCCTGCAGGGGAAGAAAAGGTTCGCCAATGCCACAAATATCAGAACCATCAATAGAGCTAAGCCTCCAAAGAGGAAAGGAATTGGAGATCTCCACATCATAATCCCACTTGCTGATGTTGAATTGTTTATTGGCCTCATCTTTCTTCAATCTCAATGTGTTTGTAGTAGTATTGTAGCAATTTCTGTGAAATGATTTATAGTTGAATTGATAGATTTTGATTTACAGAAGTACCCTTATGGGTGTTGAGGAAGATTCCATTTTATGCTTGCCAAGATGCTCATGCGGATGTCAAAAGTGAAAAATATTAATGATTTAGCATTTGAAATGGTTTTCGTTCAAGTCGTACATGTTTGATTCCTCTCAAGTTAGGTTTTGGATTCGAATCTTGTTGATGGATAAAACTTCCAACACGAATAATTAGCCCAACCATGATGTTAACATTCACTGCTAGAATAAAATTGTCTCTGATAAAAAATAGATGTATTGCACAAAAATACAACTAAAAGTGCCTAAAGATTTAGTAGTTCAAGTCACATACCTTAATTTCCCTTAAATAAAATAATCATGGAAAAAACCTAACTTGAAGACGAGAATGTGAATGATCCCAACTCAAATATGATTACATATGTGGTTAAAACAAATATTAAATTCTCTCATTACTATAGAATTGTCTTTTGCCCATACTCCTGTTACCACGGTTCCGTGATGAACCGTGGTAAAATGGTGCCAAGAGCTCTGTTACCACGGTTCCGTGTGGAACCGTGGTAAATGAGGTGCTCTATTACCACGGTTCCGTGTCACTCGTGGTAACTGAGATAGTTTTTATTATTATTTTAATTAACATTTCCTATTACCATGGTTGATACCTTAACTGTGGTAATAGATATTATATTATTAATTAAATGTTGATTTGTTAACTGGAAAACCCTAGTTTGCAGATCGAAAACTCATTTGTGAACCCTTTCTCTGTTGCACCTCATGACCGTCGTTCCTGGCCGCTGCACCTCATCACCGGCCCTCCTTCTCTCCGCAATGGCACCGCCGCTGCTTTGCATGCTCGTCAGCGCCAAGCTCGTCTCCACCAATCGCACTCTTGCTCGCAGCCGTGACAGTCACGTCGTCTCTGTCTTCGTGCGTCCTCGTTCCCGTCTTCTCCCGTTGGCCGCTCTTCTCTACCTCACTGGTGAGTCCTCTTGACTTGCTTCTACTTCTAGGGTTTTGTTTTGAAGATTGTTGTTGTTGTTCAGTACTAGGGTTTTGTTTTCCCATAGCACAAGAACCGTGCGTCGTTTACCTCGTAAATGCTTGTCTCTCCACACACTTAATGGTCTCTTCATAAATGCTTCCCAACGCAGTTTCTCCAGCATGCGCGATTTCTTTCTTCTAAACAGTCATGCCGGTTCTCCTTCCCATACAAGTTACACATTTCTCAATACATCCTCTTTACTCTGCACTTCTGAACAGTCATGGCGGTTACTCTTCTTCATCCCATTTCACTTTCCTCGTTTGCTTATAAATTCCAGAAGTATCTCTCAGTTCTCCATCCATCACTCCATCATCTTCCCTGCAACCTTCTTTTACTGTAAATTTCCCAGAACTAGAGCGCTATCAAGTTCTCAGCACCGGTTCTCCGTGTAACACATGTTTCCGAGCATTTTGTGATGCCTCTAAGGAGTCAATGTACCCAGACCTCGTCTTCGCCTTCTGGTCCTCCTTAACATTTGTTCACAACAGAGGCTTCGTTGCATTGTGAAGATGTTATGTTGTGACTATGTTCTACTGCTGAATTGTTTTTTTTTTAATGGACTGTTGAACAGTTTTGGCATTGAAGTAACGAGATATGAGGATAGTTTCCTATAGACCATGTTTTAATTAGTTAATTACCTTTTTCATTGGTGGTGATCCATATGCATGTTATAGTTTATTTTGTAATTTGGTATTTATAGTCTCATGTAGGCCATGTTTTAGTTAATTTGGTGTTTGGCAATATAATATATTATTTTTTTATTTCCACGTACAATTAATTAAGGTGAGAAAATATAAGAAAAACAAAAAAAATAGACCAATTACCACGGTTCAGTGTTGAACCGTGGTAATAGGAAGAGATATTACCACGGTTTAGCAATGAACTGTGGTAACAGATGTATGATATTACCAGGGTTCCTTGCTGAACTGTGGTAACAGAGTTGCAATATTACCACAGTTACTCGTTCAACCATGGTAACAGATATGTGATATTACCACGATTACGCCTTGAACCGTAGTAATTTATCTATTACTTCGCCCCTTGATACCACGATTTAACCATGGTAAAAGGCTACGTGGAACTGTTGTAATATGACAATTCTATAGGAGTGTCTGTTTTTAAAATTAACAGATTTTTTTAGACGAAATAAACACTTTGATGTCTGTTTCTTTAATAACTTTTCCAAGTTTATGGTCTGCCGAGCAGCATGCATCTAAAGTTGTTGTTCAAAATTGTTGTTATGCAGAAAGTAACAGTTTCTCAACCTAAAGTTTGAGAAGATGCACAGAAGAAACTTCGCATCTTAGGATCTCTTGCTATAAGGTGAATGGAAATGACAGATAACAAACTTCTCTATTTGTTTCTCTAGAAGATATCATGGCTAACCCCAACAGTTTCTAATTTACCAAATACTGGTGAATCAAGAGTGGCAAAAGAAAATTATCTTTCAGTTCTGTTATGCAATTGAACTGAAAAGTTACTTGTTGACGAAGCTTTCCAAATATTCACTACATTCCTCTTTAATTTTGTCAACCACATCATCATAAACCGCTTGAGGGTTCGGCACCATGACCTATGTACCAACTATTAAGTCATAACGAAAATCAATTTTTTTTTTTCCCAAAATACTATCGATCTCTTTTTAACATACTAAACACTAAAACATGTAGTGAAGGTAGCTGTTTTTCTATTTTGTGAATATTTTGTTTTAACGCAATCTGAATAGCTACTCAAAAATCAAATGTGATCAGGCAATTGTCTGAATTGATCGAACAAGTTAACCAAATCACTCTGATGAGTCTTTTGAGAAGGAGAATGGTGAGATACGGTGGTTCTTCGTGTTTTGGGGTAGTTCCTCCGTCGCCTGGGTATGTTGGTGTGGAATCTACAAGAAGACTTCGACGATCAAGTTATAACATGGGTGAAAAGCGAGAGAGGTCATGAAGTGTGTGTACATGGTATGCTTGACCATCGCCTTTTATAGGGTTTAGCTCACATGGTACAAGGTATTAATCAGCAGCAAATCCGGGGGATCGTTGGACTGTCTGGCGTTAGGAACTTAGCGTCGCTGACCGGACGGTGTGCAGAGGCTTTCGGTGTGACGTCTTATTAGAGCATCACGTCTTCCCCTTGGGAAAGCCGGCGGGAAATCTGGGTGATCGTTGGACTGTCTGACGCTTGTAACCTAGCGCTACTGATCGAATGGTGCACATGGGTTGTGCATGTGATGTACTCTTTAAGGGCCATGTCTTCTCCTTGGGCAGAGATTCGTTGACCTTTGGAGAAAGGAATGTCTCAATGCTGAAAGTGTTAAGTTATGTCGGCCGTGAGATGGGCGACTATGGTGGTTAGGTATGGGTAGTTAGCCATGGGTATAGTGGAAAGTCTTCTGTGTTTCCTGGTAAGTACGATTAGTCAGCCATAGGTGTGGTGGGCAATATTCCAACTGTCCTGGTAAGTATGGTTAATCGGCCATGGGTAGCGGGCAGTGGCGGATACATGGGGGGGCATGGCTATGCCATGGCCCCCCCCCCAAAATTTTAATTTTCTTTCTAATACCTATATAAAAATTTATATGGCACCCCCCTTAACGAATGAGTACCGGTTATAGTGGTAAAAAATAAATTTTTGAACCACATATTTGATCTTCACCACACCCAAGTTGAAATTGAGAGAACAATTAAACACACACAAAATAAAATAACTATATATATTGTGCAACAGGTTTTATTTTTTTTCTAACATGATCAATTGATCACATCATCACGTGCAGTTCTGTACTTTCTACTTTCTATTATATATTAAAATACTCTTTTGCAAAGCTTCTTTTGGAAGCTTTTGTTTACATTTCAATTTCTTATTATTTTCAACACTGAGAAGTGCAAACACAGAACCTCGTCGTCGTCCTCTTTCTGTCTTTCATTTCCTCTTTCATTTCGTTTTTCATTTCCTTTTACCATTTGCATTTGATTTGCTTAATTGCTTTCATCAGTGGCTGCAATGAAATAGGATGATTGATGAGAGCTTCTAAGTTCTAACTAAAGTGTAAAAGGTAATATTATCACTGATTTCTCTTCCTTTGCATCAACTCAATTTCATAGGTTTTGTTTATAACAAATTGTTATTTTTATTTATGATAAACCCAATTTAAATTCAATTACTTAAAACAAATAATTTACCGTTAGCATAAGTGATTACATGAACCCACTTCTTTTGAGAGATTTGTGCCCTATCATTGTTGTATTCTATGTGTGGCTTAATTTATAACTTACAACCCTTTTTTATCCTTATAATTTTTACTTGATTTGCAGATTGGATGCTCTAAATTTCTAGTTGGTGACTTGGTGTTTATCAATTCCACTCATATTTTAGACAATTCTTTAATCCTTTGTGGTAACTAATCTCTTCTCCCACTCTTTTTTTTAATTTGTTAGTTCATGTCTTTTATCTTTTTAATTATTTGTCTGCATCTGGATAGTAACATTACACTTTAAATAGTTTATTTAGAATGCAAAGTTTCTCGTCTCCTAAACTTTGATTGAAACTTGTTGTTAATTTATATGAGGTGTTATTTTTTTTTTTAGGTTGAAAGATGACTAACAAGAAAACTATTGACTTATATTTCAAAAGAAAAGAGAGAGATAATGAAGAAGCACAACTTTTGCTTAATGCACAAACTTCAAATTTAGATACTAATGTTGAAACTGTTGTTGAACCACCTCCTTCCAAATCTTTGAGGATTGGACAAGAAACAATTAGTATTGATACTCTGATCCGTGATCCTGGAAAACGTCCCCAAATTTGGAATTATCCTATTAATCAACAAGATGAAATTCGTAGAGCATATATAAAATTTGGGCCTTATCAATTCTCAATGGATGTGTATCCACTTTCTAGTCCAGAAGATCATCCTCGCCGATTTCAAGCTCACTGGTTTAAAAGTTTTCCTTGGTTAGAGTACTCACCCGAAGAAGATGCTTCTTTTTGCTTTCCATGCTATTTATTTTCTAGAAGTCCAAGCCCATTCACTTCAAAAGGGTTTAGAAATTGGAGAAAAGTGAACAGTGGAAAAGAGTGTGCATTTTTATCTCACATGGGAAAGAATCCTAGTTCACCTCATAATGTTGCTCTTAGATGTTGTGAAGATTTTAAGAATCATTTTTGTCATATTGATAAAGTGTTGTCTAAACAGACTTCGCAACAAATTTTGAGTAATCGTTTGCGTCTTAAAGCTTCTGTGGATGTTGTTAAATGGTTGACATTTCAAGCTTGTGCTTTTAGAGGACACAATGAAAGTGTGGAATCTAGAAACCGAGGTAATTTTCTTGAGATGTTAAAACTTTTGGCTTCTTACAATAAAGAAGTAGATGAGGTTGTCTTGGATAATGCCCCCCAAAATGCAAGATACACTTCACCCACTATTCAAAAAGATATTTTACATGTGTTTGCTAGAAAGGTGCAAAATGAAATATGTGAAGAGATTGGTAATGCAAAATTTTGTTTAATTGTTGATGAAGCTCGTGATGAATCTAAAAGGGAACAAATGGCTCTTGTTGTTAGATTTGTTGATAAGAGTGGATATGTTAAGGAGCGTTTCTTGGATGTGATACATGTGAGAGATACTACATCTAACACTCTTAAGCAAGGGATTTGTTCAATATTATCTCACCATAAACTCAATATTCAAAATGTTCGGGGCCAAGGATATGATGGAGCTAGCAATATGCGTGGAGAGTGGAATGGCTTACAAGCTTTGATTCTTCAAGAATGCCCTTATGCATATTATGTACATTATTTGGCTCATCAATTACAATTAGCTCTTGTTGCTTCATCTAAAGAAGTAGTTAATGTTCATGGTTTTTTTCAAAACTTGACTATGATTGTTAATGTTGTGTCTTCTTTTTGTAAGCGCAATGATGAGTTGCGAGATGCTTATGCAACCGAAATTGCACATTTAATTGCAAGTGATGCGATTGAAACTGGAAGGGGGCTAATCAAATTGGCACATTAAAGAGATCTGGAGACACCAGATGGAGTTCCCATTTCAATTCAATATGCAACCTTTTCCGCATGTACAATGCAACTACTTCAGTTCTTGAAGATTTAGCTATTAAAGGGTCTACTTATTCTCAACGAGGTGATGCTACTTATGCTCTTAAAGCGTTGTTATCATTTGAGTTTGTTTTTATTCTACATTTGATGAGAGAAATTATGGGAATTAGTGATAAACTTTGTCAAGCTTTGCAGCATAAGTCTCAAGGCATTTTGAATGCTATGTGTTTGGTTTCTAGCACAAAGTCATTTATTCAAAAGCTAAGGAATTTTGGGTGGGATTCTCTTTTTGAAAAGGTTAAATCTTTTTGTGATAGCAAAGCTATTGAAGTTCCAAATATGAGCTCTTCTTTCTCTGACATAATTCGATCTCGACGTCAAAAGGATTCTGTGACAGTGGAGCATCATTATCGTGTAGATGTATTCAATGCTGTTATAGATTATCAATTGAAAGAATTAAACAGTAGATTCAGTGAGCAAGCAACTGAGCTTCTTACATTGAGCACAGCTTTAGATCCAAAAGATGCATTCAAGTCATTCAATGCTGGTGATATTTGTTGTCTTGTTAAGAAATTTTACTCATCTGATTTTTCTGACCAAGAAAAGATTCAACTGGAATATGAATTGCAACATTATGACTTTGATGTGCCTAAAGATGTCAACTTTCAGAATCTGTCCACAATTGGTGAATTATGTCAAAAACTAGTTGAGACTGGAAAGTCAAATGTTTATCCTTTAGTTGACAGATTGTTGCGACTTGTTTTGACTCTTCCTGTGTCAACCGCAACCACAGAACGTGCTTTTTCAGCGATGAAAGTCATAAAAACAAGATTACGCAACAAGATGGAAGATGATTTTCTCATTGATTACATGATTGTATATATTGAAAAGGAAATTGCTGAAAAATTTACCACAGATATGATTATAGATGATTTTTACTCTATGAAACAAAGACGAGCACAACTTTAGTCTTTAAATTCTAAGGTAGACACTTTGCAAGTTGCTTTTACCCTTTCTCAAATTAGTTATTAACTTGCATGCTGGCTAGCTTTTCATTCACATTGCTAAAAATATTGTATTTATATGTTGATTGCAGGTTCCCTCTTCTTCATCAGGGAGATAGAGGTTGGTGTGGTTTGGCACATGCTTCTTCGAGGTGCTAATTTTTTGTTTGGAGAGACAAGTCCTTGTTATTCTACTTGGTTGGCTCTATGTTATGTGACGCTACTCTTCTACTATTTTTGTGATGATGCTACAAGTTATTTTGATTTCTTCTGACATTTTGTTGCCGACGTATATATGCTGGTTAGTATCAATTGTACTTAATCTACTTATATGTTTCTTCTTCTCATGAAAATATTACATATGTGGAAATTTAAATTTTCTTAGAAGTCATATGCATTTTAGTCTTGGCACCACCCAAATTGAAATCCTGGCTCCGCCACTGGTAGCGGGTAGTCTTCCATGTGTTCTGGTAAGTTTGGTTAGTCAGCCATGGGAAGTGGTGAGTCTTCTGTGTGTCCTGGTAAGTATGGTTAATCAGCCATGAGTATGGTGGGTATTTTTCCATGCATCCTAGTAGGTATATTTAATCGGCCATGGATAGCTGCGATTGATTGTTGACCACTAGTACAAGAGTCCCTCAGCTCTGGCCTTCACCTTAGGTGATGGCCGATAGCTATGTTGAAGTTAGTCTTTAGTATTTGACGTCTAGAACAGGAGTCCCTCAACTGTGGCCTTCACGGCAGGTGCTGACCGAAATTTAAGTTGAAATTGGCCTTTAGAAGTTGACCTTCAGAACAAAAGTCCCCCAGCTCTGGCCATCACCGCAGGTGATGGTGGAGAGATAAGTTGAAATCAAACAATAGAAGACCTCGGGAATAAGAGACCCTTAGGTTTGTACTTGCTCGATGAGGGTCCTCAGCGTTCGGAGGAAATTTTCTACTATTATGCAAGGACCTTGATGATACATTTTGTACTTGAAGGAATATTTAATTTTTCTTGAAGAGGCGCTTTGTACTCAGAGGAAATTTTTGAACTTGCTCGACGAAACTTGGTAGCTAGAAAATCTCTTTAACTTTTCTCGATCAGATACTTGGTACGCAAGAGTTTTTTAACTTTTCTCAACGAGATGCTTGGTACTCGGAGGATATTTTAGAACTTGCTCGAAAACAATTGGTAGTTGGAGGAATTCTTAACTTTACTCGACAAGACACTTGGTAATCGAATTATATTTTTCAGTTTTCTCGATGAGACACTTGTTACTCGGAGGAATATTTAACTTTTGGTGATGAGTAACTTGGTCCTCGGAGAATATTGTTTGATCTTGCTCTACGAGATGCTTGGTACTTAGAGGAATTTTTAACTTTTCTCGACGAAACACTTGCTACTCGTAGGATATTTTTTTGATTTGCTTGATGAGACACTTGATACATGGAGGAATTTTTAATTTTTCTTGATGAGGAACTTTGTCCTTGGAGAATAGTTTTTGAACTTACTCCACGAGATGCTTGGTAATCGGAGGAATTTTTTACTTGCTCGATGCGACACTTGGTGCTAGGAGGAATTTCTAAATTTTCTCAACGAGACGCTTGGAACTTAAGGAAATTTAATACTTGTTCTACAAGGAACTTTGTCTTCGAAGAATATTTTTGAACTAGCCCGACGATACTTGGTAATCAGAGGAATGTTTATCCTTTCTCAATGAGACACTCGGTACTCGGAGGATTTTTTTAGTTTGCTTGAGGAGACACTTGGTACACAGAGGAATTTTTATACTTGCTCAACGAGGATCTTCGTCGTCGGAGAATTAGTCATCCATGAGTATGATGGGCAATCTTATGTGCGTCCTGGTAGGTTTGGTTAATCAACCATGGGTAGTGGCGGTAGAGTGTCGACCACCGTAACAAGAGTCCCTCATCTCTGGCCTTCACCGTAGGTGATAGTCGAGAGGCACGTTGAAGTCGGCCTTTCTTATGCAGTCATAGCCATGGTCATATCGGCTACTAATTTACAAAAATCAACCAAAATAAAGGATGTTTAGGCAGTGTTGGTGGAGTGTGTGCTCCTATACCTCTAGTATATTAAATTTGCCCGAACAATCTTTACTTTAGTTTTTATATTTCCATTTTAATTTAATTTATATGTATCGACGAGGTAAAATATTTTACACATACATCTAATCATATTTCTCTTTTTTTCATTTTAAATATTTTTAAATTTTAAATTTAATTGTATCATGACAAATTGATGATTTTTGACCGGATGACTTTGGAACTAGTTATTAAACTCTTTCCTTTTTATCACAAAATAAGTATCATATTTTCAATTCATTATCAAAGATTTGTATAGGAAAGCAGTGAAAATAATTCTACATTATGAAATCAGGAAATATATAAAATAAGATGATATTTTATATTAAGAGATGAAATCTATTTTAGAGATATCTAAATAAGGTTTTACCTCTTGCTTTATGTCACCTATCAGAGACCATTCTTCCCTTCCAAAATAAAATTAATTTTTTAATATTTTTTCGTTATATTATTTAGGGCTAAATATTTTTTTTACATACAAATAGTAAATTATTGATTTAGGTCTCTTAAAAAATATTCTTTTTAATACATCCTTAATTTACAAAAATATCAATTTAATATCTCATTGAGGACTAATACCTTAAGAAAAAGTTATTTTAAAGGATTACTTCTTTAGCGACTACCTGTCCTCAAAATTGTATTTAGTCCTCAAATTTTGGTTTTAGTCCATCTGGGTAATGTTAATGAATCTTGATAATGCGAGAAACACATAAGAAAGGGGGTTTGAAACACACACGGGAGTCGGAAAGGCGAATAAGCCAGGAAGGCTTATGCATGGATTTCTTGAGTCAGAGTGCTCGCAACCAAAGGAGAACTTATATTCGTAGTTCAACCCATGAAGGCCACGGACAAGAATGATAAGAAGTGGCAAGGGGAGAAAGTTCTCCTAGCCAAGAAATATTGGACGAACCACGGATGAAACAACGTGGAAACCCGAAGAGAAAGTAGGGGAAGACAATGCTCAAGCGGTTCGCCAACCTGTAGTTTCGAGGACGAAACTAATTTAAGGGGGGTAGAAATGTAAGACCCTGAATTTTCCCCCAGTAATTAAATAATTATTTAATTATTCCATGTACTGTTTAGACCCGCTCGTCATCATCGACAAGCGACATCATCGGCCGAAGTACCAATGAAGTACTCTTTTCCACACTTGGTAGTGAACCGACCTCGACCTGACTTTGAGTTCGGATGAGAATAAGACGTTCTCACTATCACCATGACGTTCAGTGAAGAATTTCGTGAAGAAAGACTGTAATATTGATATGGTTTTCTTCCGGAGCCCGGAAACGACAATTCTCGCTAGTGAGACTTTCAGTCGAAAAATCCAGCAAGCGAAACGGACGACTTTGAGATCTCATATTGAAAATCTGGAAATCACCAAACTACTCTGTTTGACGTGACGGATCCAGCTGTGAGATAAAAAAATTTGTGAATAGTAACTTCGGTTAATAGTGTTTTGTGAATAGTGCTTTTGGGCCAAAACTGGCACAAACTTCGAGGGAAAACGACCCGGGTCTGAGTAGTATGAGCACAAGGCCTAGAGAGAATGACCAACTGGTGTTAGAAACTCTTAGCTACGTGTACCGACGACCGGATTCACTGACGCACTGAAGCACTGACGCACTGACGCAGTAAAGCACTGATGCACTAACGCATGCATTGAGGCGACATGGATTAGGAATATATTAATAAAAAATTCTAGATATTTTCCTAGAACTTTCTAAACTTTAGAGTTTAATCCCTAAACTTTGAAACTTTACGGTTTAGTCCCCGAATAGTAAAAATATATTTTTACCTAGAATTTTACCCAATGAAAAAATGAAATTCACCCCCCTAGAGCCCCTTAGAGCCGTGGCTAAACCTCTTTAAATAGGGGTTCATGTTGCTTTTTTTTCATTAAGTCATTAAGTGAGAGATTTGAAGAAATCAAGTGAGAGAAAGAGAAATAGAAAGAGAGAAGGACTACTCATCATCTTCTTCATTCCGCCTCCTCCTTGGCCGAACTTCCACACCTACATGGAAACCTCTTGCACTCATCTTCTTCACTTAATCCTTTGAGGTAAGTTTCTCCCCTCATCCCGATCTACAATTCTACCGATTCATATTTTTGATATGTCGAGTTTGGGTTTTTGTAAGATGCTAGAACCTTAAACCCCCTTCACAAATGTTGTTCCCATGGCATTGAACTTCATTTTGAACCGATTGGAATTTTGATTGGTTAAGTTTTGATCACTAGAGAATTTTGAAGTTGAGCTTTTGCTAGGGTTGCCTTTAGGAAAGTTATTCCCATGATATCGATCTATGGAAACCTCCAATTAGTTTTCTTGGAAGCTAGGTTTTTGAGAATTGATTATTTGAAATAAGTGATTTTCAAACTTTAAAATTTAGTTTCACCATAGATTTCTAATTACCTTTGATGTGTACAAGTTCATTTTGAGAAAAAAATTCATTTTGGTAATTAATGGTATTTGGCCGAGTTTGGACAGAATTAAAACAAGGGAGAATTGATTTTCCAACTAGCTTTTGAGTGTGTTAAATGCTTGAAAAAGATCTTGGGTGTACATGAAAGGTTTTGCCCTAATTGGTGAAAAAGGGCCTACAGAAAATTGTAAGTGTAAAACCTTAGAAAAATTGATTTCTAAAGCCTTTGGAAAACTTGGAATTGAAAGATTAAAATTTAGCTTTTGGGTAAATTGGATTTTGGAACTTATAGCTTGATTAGGGTTTTTTCTAAGTTAAGAAAACTCGGATTATGGAATTTTGCTTTAGGAATGAAATTTTTGGCTTTTGACACTTAGAGGGTTTTGAAATTCAAGACTTGAAATTTTGTTTAGAAAACTAGTAATAGGAGTTATGTTTTTGGATTGTGAAATTGTCTTGAGTAACTTAGTGATTTATTTGGTGAAAATTTGAGGTTTATAGGGGTTTTAGGTTTTTGGGCTGAATTGTACCCTTGGGGTTTTGTGTGTGTTTTTGCTTTCAAAATCTTGTTTAAGGCTTCCAAAATGATTTGTAATTGTTTAGCCTTGCTTTTCATTAAAGGATTTGAAGTTTTGGAAAGTTTTGAAAATTGTAACTTAGGGTTTTTTGAGTTCTTTCGATGGTCGTCAGAGTTGCTAAAATGTTTTCGACTTCCAAGATTCCTTCCCAGGAATTAGGACAATTTCCTAAGTTATAGGAACCTTGATAGACCAGTAGCTAATCCTTAGGATTGAGTTTCAAGTCCTAAACTAGGCTATGTTCTTTGAAGGATAGCAGGTCTTTGGATCGAACAAAACGATGTAGCATACCTTTGGAACCATCATAGCATTTGGAGCAAATATTGGAGCTTGGAGCAAAGGACAGAGGTAAGGGCACTTCTCTACATCAGTCGGCGGCATTCTAGGAACGACCCGACTTTAAATTGCTTGAATTATGATTGCAAGTATTTGAAGGCATCTGATATGCTGGACTAGAATCTTTTGATGTGTGACATCGTCAAATTGTGTGAATGTGTAGCTTGACTTGTCTTATATTCTTTCTATACTATTGATTGTAATCATGATCTCCTTTTGCACATGATTTATATCTGTCTAGATATGTACCCATACTCTACATGATTATTGTAAATTATGAAGCTATATTAGGCCTCGTATGCAGACAACTAAGACCTAGATGGGTAGTAAATTGAACATACGTACCATGCGGTAAGTAACTATTACAGAGTTGCTCGAGCCTCCTCTTGGAATACGTATCGGGTCAGGGCGGCTTAGGCCACACCTGCGAAGTGGTGAATCCTAGGGGTCGATGGAAAGCCACCATTGCACCTACACTGAGGAATTGTCCCGCCTCCCACAAATCGGAGTTACCGTAATATCTGGATAAATAAAAAGGGTTCGCGCGATGCGACATAGAATCAATGGCTTAGGAATAAAAATAACTATGCTCGGAATGGGTTTCGGGTTAATTGAACAACTAGCTTGTATGTCCATAAGTCTTGTATGACTACATCCTCTTGATGTATATATCTCTTTCTGCTAGTACTATGCATATTGACTTGAATTGCTTATTGTATTAGTTGTTTTCGAAGTTGACCCTTGCTTGTCAGCTGTGTGTGCTTGTCGGGGATCCGTCGCCAGTCAGAAAACCTTTAGCCAGGAATTGCAGATGGATGCCGACCCAAGGGAGATCAAGGTAGAAGATGGAGGACCTATATGTAGGACAACTTGCTGCAAACATTTTGATTGATTTGTATAAACCCTTGTATGCTTAAGTACCAGTGTAAGGAGTCTTAGCTTACTTTCTTACAAACTGGTAGCTAAGCTTTTTGAACCCTGAGTAAATCTTTTTGTAAGCTTATTCCGAGCTGCTGTCCAGAGACTTTATGCCATATGTGTGGGTATTTACGAAATAGGGTATTAATACTATTAATGCATCTTGTCATGGCATATTTCAAAAAGGAAAAAAAAAATATACACCCTTTTCTACAGTCTTGAAGAAGATTCCTGCATATTTTATTACTGTTCATTTGCTACAATAACGCCCTGAAAATTGGGTTGTTACAATTACACTCTAGCCTTCAAGGAGATGGTTCTGTTTTTCTTTTCATGTTCTACATGTTGCTCCAATCGGCTAAGCTCTAATTCATGTTCTTGCAACTTACCAAAAAGTGTAGCCAAAGTCATCCTAGATAAACTTTTCTTTTCTAAAATAGTTTTTACCTTTGGTTCCCAAGCTCTTGTTAATGATCTTAGAACCTTCAAATTCAAATCACTATTAGAAATTTCTTTTCCAAGAGCAATCAAATGACTAGTCAAGTGGGTGTACCTTTTTTGCAAATCTAGAATTTTCTCTCCTGGTAACATTCTAAACATTTCTTATTCTTGGGAAATAGTATTTAATTTAGACCTTTTAACCTCTTCAATTCCTTCATGAGTTATTTCTAAGGCATCCCATATTTTTTTGGTGGACTTACAGGTAGACACTCTAAAGAATCCATCCATTCCTAAGGCTGAAGATAGAATATTCATAGCTTTTAAGTCATATTGAACTTTCTTTTTATCATCTTCATGCCATGCATCACTAGGCTTAGGTTGTTTACTACCATTAACATTAATACTAGGTACGAAAGGACCTTCTTCTATAGCTTTCCATATATCTAAGTCTTGAGATTTAATAAATAATTTTATTCTTATTTTGCAGAAATCATAGTATTCACCATTAAAACTAGGAGGTCTATTTACATTATAACCTTCCCCTAAAACGGGTTTAGAGGATGTCATCTATTCTGGATCTAGGAATAACTTACCCAACTCTTGCTCTGATACCAATTGTAAGACTAGATAGCAACCTAAGAGGAGGATGAATTAGGTTCTTTAAAAATGTTGCATAATTAAAACTTTAACTATGTTTTAATTTCTTTGATGCAACAAGAAAACGATCATTTCAAAGATGAATATGATGATAACTAATAAGTAGCCCGTGCATTGCACGAGTTTTTTTTTTTTTTTGAAAAATCTAACCATGCAATACATGGTTAGATAGTTAGCATTGAAATGTTATGAATCTATTCATAATTATTAAGGTGCATAATTTTATAATAAATTGAAATCAAAGTTATATATTTAGTCAAGTACTTATTTAAATTTCGGCAAAATCAATATGTTTATCTCTTATTTAAAATAAATCAATAATTTGAGTGTCATAATTATGCAACATAATCATGTACTCTAAAAAACATAAAATAAGTTAATATTAAATAAAAAAAAATAACATTTGAATCATTGATTATATTTCAAAATTTTAATAAAGCATACATCCCAAGATATAAATATGGTTTAAAATTTTTTAAAGCAATATAAATTATGGAATTATGCTAATTTTTAGGAGAAAAATTGGAAATCATAGAGAGAAGATACGCTCGTGAAGAAAATTTTTAAATGTGCAAATTGAAAACAAAGTGCACTAGACAAGTGATATTAATATACACTTTCTTTTTTAGAGAATAAGAGGGATATAGTGTGTATTTTAAAATTAGTATTTCAGCCCGCGCAATGCATGGTAAAATTATTTTTCAAATATTTAAAATTAAATATTAATTTACAATCATGTTTTATTTTAGAATGAACAAATTTGAATATAAACATTAGGCTACAATTTTCTAATTCAATTAAGTTTTAGTTTAACATATATTGAATTTGGAAGTTTACTGGAATATATATCTTCAATGATAATTGCTATGATTGATTTAGCATCTTTCCAGAAGAGTAAAATTTAAATATTATCAATTTTTTGTGTATTTAATTGCTTTCGCAATTTTATACCGAGCAGGACCACTATGAGTGGCAAAGCTCTCCCATAGTGGTCAATAAAATGATAGAAATTTTAATTTATGTTTGGGATTTTTTTTGGGTACATCGGAAAACTAATTTATGTTTGAATTTGATTAGTAAAAAAATTACAACAATGATTAGAAAATGTAGAAAATTGAATAATAATTCAAAATTGAGAAAAAAATAAATAGATGATATGGATTGAATTAAGATAAATATTGGAATGATTTAATTTATATCACTTCGTAAAAATTACGTTGAATTAAAATAACTTGCAATGAAATACATTTTAAAATTTTTAAAATGCATATTTATATATTTAATTTATTAGTATAAACGGACAAATCATTTTTTAGATAAGTCCATCAATGTGAAGCAAAACAAAAATCTCACAGTAAAAATTCTGGAAACGGAAAATTTAAGTAAGAAAAATGAACGATAGCCCATTGAAAGGCAGAATTGAGAGATATAAGCTCGAGAGATAATTGAGTGAGCTTTATTTTTTAGGAGAGAGCAAGACAACCATTATATACGCGTGAGAACCACTGTTTAACATAATTGGAGACAGAAGAACCAATTTAACTGAAAGAGTGACGTGGCTAGTTGTGAGAGAGAGTGTGCTGATTGAGTGTCTCACTCTCTAGAGTGAGGACTCAAAATTAATAGATACAAGGTAGATTTTTCAAATTCAACCTTCAGATAGTAGCACTTTAGTCTGTGCAATGCACGAGATTTAATTATTATTATTAAAATTTATAATAAAATATCATTTTAAGTATAATATATTGTTTGATTTAAAATAAACGGTATAATGCAATTTGATGTATATAAATTAATATTAGAGAGAAAAAAATTAGTTATTCAGATTTGGGACAGATATTCAATTTAATTTGTAATACCATATTATGGTTGGATAAATTTTAATTTTTTTTGTTAGAAAATTTATATAATTTGACAATAAGTGATATTAAGATGAATTAAAATTGTAAGAATAATAATTTGAATTTATTCACAAAATAAAATTTTCATTATAAGAGAAGTGTTATAGTTTCAAATTTGAATTAAAAAACATGGATTGGTATTTAAAATTTAAAAAGTATTTAATGTTTAACTTGAGACAATCTCAAGGGCTTATGATTTTGGTTTTTCAAAATTTGGATAGCATAAGAACATGAATATAATTTTGTGAAATCACTTGAAAATCATGTAAGTTTGTAATCTGAAAGTTGTTGTTCTAATTCCGAGTTCCAGGAAGTATTTATAGACTCTGGAGAGTCACCATGAACCATTGCAACCCTGAAAAGACGTCCAAAAACTCACTGGTTCATTAAAAAATGTGTTCTGTCAGGCTAGTAATCAATTATAGGGAGCGTGGTAATCTATTACATGCCTCTGATAGTCATGTAATCAATTACATTAATGTGAAAATCGATTACTGTTACCTAAAGTACGTGTAATCGATTACTTTGATGGTGTAATCGATTACAGCAGTGAAAAAACTCTTGTTATTATGTTTTTAACATCTATTCAAGTTATTTCTACCTTCTTACCTTAGAAAACATTTTAACCTCTTATTAACCATGTTCTAAAGAGCCCTTAAGTGATTATGAATTCTAAAAAAAATCCATCAAAGGTAAAGACCTAAGAAATAAAACCTATGAACCTTAACCGAATGTCTTGAAAGCTTTTGGTCGTGTTCTTCATGGTCTTCACCTTTTTTACTCTTTGTTGATGCGGCTGTCTTCATCAAAACCCTAGCCAAGGTCAAGGAGAAGCTCTTCTTCACAAAGCACATGATTAGGATTAAATGAGTATACAAACAGAAGTTGGATCCTAATGGTTCTATAGGCAAGCACAAAGCAAGGTTGGTGGCTAGAGGTTTATTACAAAAACATGGGCTAGACTATTCATAAGTTCTTGCACAAGTAGCAAGACTTGAGACTATAAGATTGGTCATAGCCATTGCTAGTGCTAGAAGCTGGCCAATTTATCAGCTAGATGTAAAACCACCTTTTCTCAGTGGTCCCTTGGAGGAGAAAAGGAGAACATAGTTTATAAGCTAAAAAAGGCTTTGTATGGTATGAAACAGGCCCCTAGATCCTGGAACAAAAGAATAGATGCCTTTCTTTTTCAGATCCACTTCAACAAATTTTCAATGGAGCATAGTGTCTATGTAAGTAAGAGTCACAGAGGGAAATATTTGTCAATAATTTGCCATTATGTGGATGATTTCATGATTACAGGCTCTAATCTAAGGAGCTAGTGGACTTGAAAAAGACTCTCAAATCAGAGTTTGAAATGACTGATTTGGGTGGTCTTATCTATTTTCAGGGTATGGAATTTAAACACATTGCAGCAGGCATTGTTATCCATCAAATGAAATATGTTAGGGAGCTTGTAAATAGGTTTAACATGAAGAACTGCAACACTGTAACTACACCAGCATATATTTATGACGCATCCCTATTCAACCAGATTGTGGCTTCACTCATATTTTTGTGCAATAGCAGTCCATACATATGTTATGGAGTTGGGTTGATAAGTAGCTTGATAAGTTCTCCAAAGAAGACACACTTGGTAGCAGCCAAGAGGATTATGAGATATCTACAAGGCACCACAAATTATGGGATACTCTTTCCAAATCAAGTGAAGGGACAAGAGGTGGAGTTGTTGGGATTCACAAATTTAGGTTACTGTGGTGATTTAGATGAAAGAAAAAGTACTTGTGTACTTATTTCAGATGAATGGAGCTCCTATTTCCTGATGTTCGGAAAAGAAACCTGTTATTGTTCTCTCTTCATGTGAAGCTGAGTATATGGCAAGTTCCTATGCTACCATCCAAGCTACTTGGTTGGCAAAATTGTTGACAGAAATGGAAGTTGATGTGAAGAAGCCTTTGAAGTTGATGGTGGATAATGTTTCTGCAATCAATTTAGCTAAAAATCCTATTTCTCATGGTAGGAGCATGCATATGAAGTGAGGTTTCACTTCTTAAGAGAGTACGTGAATAGTAGAAAACAAGAGATGGTTTACTATCCTACAAATGAGCACAATGCATATATCATCATCAAGCCATTAAAGACTGACCAATTTGAAGTCTTGAGGGAAGAGATATATTTTATATCTCTTAGGAGTTGGAATTAGGGGAATGTTGTAGAGTATTAATTGAAACGGTAACTTGATAGACAAGTTACTTGTACTGTAACTTGAGAAACAAGTTACTTAGGCAACAAGTTACTTGTACTGTAAGGCCATGTTTTACAAATCAGTTGAGTAAGAATAATTCATTCTCTCACTTACTTGTCTCTCTCTTCTCTCATCTCTAAGAATATGCAACAGGAAGTTTTTTGTACTGGGTTGCATCTATAACTTTTGATAAGTGGACTTTTCTTTTTTACTGAGTTGTATACAAGAGGAAGTTTTTTGTAAAAAAATTCTTAGGGCGTAGGTGTAAGACCCTAAATATTTATTCAAGGGAATTTGGGTAATTTTAGTAGTTAATAAATAATTATTTATATATAGTGGTTTATGTAAATTCTCTAAGAAGAATATTTGTTTGATTTTGCGTGACCTATGGTTTAATTGAAATAATTCTCCTAAGGAGAATATTTTGTTTGAGTATTCGGTGATTATTAAATATTTTGTTTAATTGGGCTTCGTAGAGAGCGTCGGTTGCGAGAGGAGAGGGTTCGAGCACGTATGGAGAGGGAGCGAGAGATGGATCGGGTGACGACCCGTCGTAGGGTTTTCAAGGGTTCTTGTGCTTGTTAGTCTATGTTATTCTGCGGGGATTGAGACTGTACTCTCGAACTATTTTATCTGCTTTCTGTTTCTAGGGTCATTTCCGTCCTTGAAGTTCTCCATGCGAGTTGTCTCGGGAGGAATGACGTAGTTTGATTCTTGTCCTTATTTTCGGATAATTGTCATTTTGGCCACATTTCATTATGATTTTATTTCTTTCAGATATTTCGCTTCCTATATTCTGTCTTTATTTATTTTAAATATTACGAGCTTCCTATATTCTGTCTTTATTTATTTTAAATATTATGATTTTAACCCTCAAGAAATCGAGGTGTTATAGTAGGGATAAAGTGTAACACCAAAATTTTGGGTGAGGGTCACATAGTAAATATGCGGAAATTATACTTTGAAACCTCTCAAAAAACTCAAGTTTCAAAACCAACGTCACTCAATAATTATAAATAAGTATCATCCCATAATAAAATATAATTATCTCAAAAACGCGACATAGTTCCAAAATAATTAAAACGGCACAGCATGTGCTAAAAATTCAAACGGTGTAAAAACAGAAATTATTCTTCTTCAACGTTCTTCATTTTCTTTAAGTCTTCTCCATCACTTGTCTAACTTCCAAGTCATCCTTCTTGAGCCTCAATGCCCTAATCATCTATGGTGTTAAGCGCCCAAAAAATTCAAACAAACAAACAGAAAGTGTTAACTCGAAAATCAAGAAAATAACATACAACAATTGTGATAAAAAATAACAGCGGCAAGAGAATTTACAAAACAAAATCAACACAATACAACAATGATATCAACATTGTGTTTTCTCAATTTGCAAAATCAAATAAGCATATGCATAGTCCTCAATATCTATAAGCATAACTATGGCCAATATTCACCCTAAACCGGGTTAGGGCAATCATGTGGGACAAAATACAACCACATTGCCCTTGGTTGATCCCACGAGACAAAGTGTCATCACATCAACCTAAAAATCCTCCCACGGGATAAAGTACCGTCACATCAACCCAATATATATATATATATATATATATATATATATATATATAATGCATATGCTATGAGCATAAAAATATCATAATCCTCATGAATCAACAATACACACAAAATCCTCAGTCATAGTATATCGTATGCATATTATAATACATCAACTTCACAAAACATTTTCATCATGTTATAACTAAATAACACATGAAAAAAATCCTCAAAACTCATCTTTTCATGAACAAATACAACATGCTAAAATTATCACCCATGATTCCAGAAGAAAAGTTCTTTAAGCACCAACTCAACCAAATACACAAAAACAGCATACAACAATCACAAACAACATGGATAATCCTAAGACGAGTTACCCTTACCTCCGAGAGGGTTTCATGCAATAGACCTCCAACCTTGCAAGATAAACATATAAACAACCATCACACGACCATAGGATAGGTGGGAATCAATCTCAAAAGGAACTGGAAACCGTTGGTCAAAACTAGGTTTTCATGTGAAAATAGAAATAGCAGTCTGCCCACCCCAAGCATGTGCGTGAGGATAGCCACACACATGCATGGCTCAGGCAGAGGCCCAACGCCTGTGCATTGGGATGCCAATGCTCATGCGTTGGCTCCCTGCCAGAAGCCCAAAAATGGTGTTTTTCACCTGAAAATTCATTATTAATCGAATCTTTTCAAAACCAAAATTCTTCCATGATTAGAACCTATATTACCACCTAATAAACAAGTTTCCTACTCAAAAGTTCAAAGGTTTCTAATTTCTACGAAAGTTATTTGCACAAGGAAGATTACTAGGTTTTTAACCAAAAGATGGAAAAAGATACCAACCTTGTTGAGAAAACTGGTCAAGGTTGAAGGTAGCACGGCCCTAGCACTTCTAGAATGTAGAGAACCTATGCAAAACAAAGGTTGCAACAATAACAATTAACCCTAGAATGAAACAAGAGATTGTTCTCCAAGAACTCGGAATTTAGAAGGGTCTAGTCTCTTACCAATTGAACCGACACAAGGCACTTGAAAGGATTAAGGAGTGGGTTCTGAACACCAAGAGAGGAGGGAGGAGAGAAAAGCTTGAACACCACAAAAGGAAGAGAGAAGGTCGACAATGTGCTCCAAAGTGCAGCAAAACTTCAAAGTTTTCCCAGCTCTAGTGTTCTAGGTTTTTATTTGCAAATTCCTTGTGTGGAAAGAACAAGATGATGGCTAGCACGATTTTAAGTCTGGAAATAGAGGTTAGGGGAAATAGAGGCGCCCCAAGCCTCCTTGATTCAGAAGAAAACTGAATTATTTGGCCTTCAAGGATCATTAAAGCCAAAGACAAAGCAATCAATTCACTTAACACCACTAAATGGATTGTTGGTTTTCAAAATCAATGGAGGAATCCTAAGCATAAGAGTGATCAGTTTTTCAGCTTCAAAGAGAGGAATAATAGCCGCCCAACATCTCCTTCAACCACCATTACTCCTCCATAATCCCCTATTAACACTAGACAACTCATTAATCACCTTAATTCTCCTCTTAACACCCATAACCCCCATAGAATCTACATTTACCACCCTAATGAAAGCCTAATAATTTTAATTTCTATTCCAATTTCGAAATCCTTAGTCCCTCTAAATGTCCAAAAGGAAATAAAAACTTCCTCACCAAGGTTCGAACCCATACCATGTAGCCATAACACAGAAATCTTAACCGCTAAGCCAAAGCCATTCTTGTTATGATTCAGGCAAAACTGTTTAAATGTTCCTCCAGGTATCTAACCATGTTCCAAACAAAGATCAAATAGTTCAAGGCTAGGATTTCATTAATTAACTCGGGGGTCAATCTACAAATAAAAGAAGTTAAAGGACTAAAAACAATTACAAACAAGTTCAGGAACTAAACTGCAATTACAATAAATTACGGTCTTACATAAAGGAAAGGATGGAGTGGGGCATATTAGAACAAAGGAGTTGATGATATAAGATGCATAATTGAATACTGGGTTAAACTAAACAATTTGAAATTTAAAAATAATCAATTTTACATTAATGAAAATATTAAAGTCATAATATATTATTATTTTTATTTAAATTATTCAGTAAAATTAATATGATGTATATAAATTTAATTTAATTTAATATTATGATTTTTTGACGGGTGTTAACCTTGTTCGGGATACGATGGAGGTCCCTCTCAATAAATAATTTTTCTAGGGTTCGATCTTGTAACCTCACCCTTGTGGGGATCTAGCTTGCCTACCACTAGACCAACATCTTGTTGGTAAGCTAAAATTCTTTTTGTAGAATTAAATTATTTATATTAATTTAATTTAAAATTAATATTAAATTATTTTATTATTCAATAATTTTAATACATTGAATATATTTTAAAAATAAATTAATTAATTTAAGAAAATTTTGTTTAAATTTTTTAAATTAAATATCATAATTTATTTAAATTAAATAATTTTAACAATAACATTAATTTTTGAAATTAATCAAAAACTAATCATACTTAATGATGTAGATTTTAGTATAAGTACATTTATTGTTTAAATAATTAAAAATAAGAATAAAGTAAAATGATGTAGATTTTATTATAGTTCAAATATATTCACCATGTTATGTCTATTTTTATAATATCATGTCTAAACATAAATTACCTTCAAAGAAAGAAAATGTCTAAATGTAATCTTATCCTATCCATACCACAAATGCATTCTCTTACTTAATTCTACTTTTTTGGTTGCAACTATGTATTGTTGCATTTAATAATAGCTATAAAATAATCCCCTCAAGTCTCTTAAATCATATTAAGTGAGTTTGTTTATTTTTTTTAATTAGCTTAAAAAGAATAAAATGTGCCTTGAGCATGGTTTGAACCTGCACCCACTAAGCTCCAAGCAAAAGCCTTTACCACTACATCAAGATCATTTTCGCTTAAATTGTTGCTAACTTTGTTTTTTAATTAGAGTTTTTTTAACTTGTCGTGGAAGAGCACGAATTGAACTGAGATCAACTTATAGAGATCTTTTTTATATGATAGAGATCATTTTTGGAACAATTCGCTGCATTGCCCTTGTGAAAATTGGCTCATCACTCATGTGATTTTGTCATCATGTATAGCCCATAAAGTTTGGTTGGGATCTTTATATTTAATTTGATGGATTTTATTATCATTTAAATTTTATTATCATTTGATGGATTTTATTGTTTTGGCATAAAAAAATACAAGATATTCTAATTATGTATTACTTTATTTTGTATTTGATTGACATAACTTTTAAATTTATTTTATATCAGGTATTATATATATATAGAGATGATGTATCATATGAGAAAGATGTTTTTATATGAGAAAATGAGAATAAATCATAACCGTTAGATCTAATCATGAATGGTCAAGATTAAAACATGAAGTCATGTGACTTTTTAAAAAGTCACATGACATTTTTAAGTGGTCATGTGATTATTAAGTTGTTTTAATCTTGATCATTCATGATTAGATCTAACAATTGTGATTTATTCTCATTTTCTCATATAAAAACATTTTTCTCATATGATACATTCCCTATATATATATATATAGGGGATGTATCTAGTGAGAAAGCTCTTCTTATATGAGAATGGTGAGAATAAATCGTGACCGTTAGATCTAACAGTGAGTGGTCATGATTAAAACATTAAGTCACGTGACTTGTTTAAAAAGTCACATGACATTTTTAAGTGGTCATGTGACCACTTATTTCTTTTAATCATGACCACTCATTGTTAGATCTAACGACCACGATTTATTCTCACCATTCTCATATAAGAAGAGCTTTCTCACTAGATACATCCTCTATATATATATATATATATATACCGACTTATTAATTAATCTTAGACAATATTATTAATTTTTAATTTTTTTAATAGCAGTTTGTCCAATTACCTAATAATCCGACCAAAAACTTAATAACTCAATACTTCAACCATGTCGATGAATGATGTCGATGAATATTAAAGCACTTGTTGTAAGTTGTAACTACCTGAGCGAACACCAGGAAAAATGATAGCAGCAACGCAAACGTGGACAATACGTGGCGTAGCCGTGGAGCCTTGCTTTGTTACTTTCGAATCTTTTGCCAACCGCCATCTATTCTATTCTAACCTATAAAAGCACTTTCTCTGCTTCCTCGTACCATCCTCGTTCCTTCGACCCATCATCAACCAAAAACGTAAATCGATCTTTAAATACGGGGCGCGTATAATTAAACAGTAAGAATTTGTTTCTCATTTCACAAAGAAAATGAATCTTATCCATTTCTTAAATGCTAAGAAAATTTAACGCGTTACTTCTATCATATATATGTTGCACTTCGGCATCCATAGCCAAATACTCAACTTGTGTATCAAATTTCAAATATACGTTTGTTTAAAGCACAAAGTACTTGCCTTAACAAATTGTTCAATCAATCGTCCAAAGTTCCAAAGCCTTCTTCTTGTGACTTCTCTTCTTTTGTGACAAGTTCTCATTCTACTTTGTTCTTGAAACTATGTCAAAGACCTTGCTCACAAACCTGAACCGTGTTGAGACACTGTTCAATTCATCAAACCTTTTAAGTGCACCCAATAAAAGATGGCATTCTGCTTTTGTTACCATCTATTGTTCCCGTGCCCTCGTCTCACACTTCACTCTCAACAAAACCAAACCAAAAATCTCACATTCTCCATCATTCACCATCATCGATTTGAATCCACAACCTCCACAACACCACACCTTCACCATTGATCAAGCAAGTCTCAGTGACATCGTGAAGGAGAAAAACGTGCAGAACCTTAAAAAATACGGTGGGGTTGAAGGGGTGGCTTCAGCTCTCGAATCCAGCGTTGAGAATGGTATCAATGGTGATGATGATGACGATGAAGGAATTGCAATTGCACGTAGGAAACAAGTGTTTGGTTCCAACACTTATAAGAAGCCACCTTCCAAAAATTTCATGCATTTTGTAATGGAAGCCTTCAAGGATGTCACCATTCTCATCCTCTTAGCTTGTGCGGCTCTCTCCCTTGGATTTGGAATCAAGGAGCACGGAGCGAAAGAAGGTTGGTATGACGGTGGAAGCATTTTCCTTGCTGTGTTCATGGTGATTACATTGTCTTCTGTGAGCAACTTCAGGCAGAACAGGCAATTTGACAAATTGTCTCAGGTGAGCAGTGACATTCAGATTGATGTGGTGAGAATTGGGCACAGAGAGAAGATCTCGATCTTCGAGATCGTCGTCGGTGATGTTGTTTGCTTGAAGATTGGTGATCAGGTCCCAGCTGATGGGATTTTCATAGATGGCCATTCACTGAGAGTTGATGAGTCAAGCATGACAGGGGAGAGTGATCATGTGGAGATTGATAAAACCCAGAATCCTTTCTTGTTCTCTGGAACCAAAATTGCTGATGGGTATGCTAAAATGCTTGTGACCTCAGTTGGAATGAACACTACATGGGGCCAAATGATGAGTTCAATCAGCCGCGACATCGACGAGCAAACCCCTTTGCAAGAGAGGCTGAACAAGCTCACATCATCCATTGGGAAGGTTGGTTTGGCTGTGGCTTTCTTAGTTCTTGTTGTTTTGTTGGTTCGTTACTTCACAGGGAACACGGAGGATGGGAATGGGGTTAGAGAGTTCAATGGAGGAGGAAGGAAGAGTAGTTTTGATGATATAATGAATGCAGTTGTGAGGATTGTTTCTGATGCAGTAACCATTGTTGTTGTTGCAATCCCTGAGGGGCTTCCACTGGCTGTGACACTCACATTGGCTTATTCAATGAAGAAAATGATGGCTGATCAAGCAATGGTGAGGAAGCTCTCTGCTTGTGAGACAATGGGGTCTGCTACCACTATTTGCACTGACAAAACAGGAACACTCACACTCAACCAGATGAAGGTGACCAAGTTCTGGCTTGGCTTAGAGCCTGTGGAAGAGGGTACGTTTACAACAGTTGCTCCATTTGTTCTTCAACTGATCCAAGAAGGGGTGGCTCTCAACACAACTGGGGGGGTGCACAAGTCTAAATTAGGTTCTGAGTTTGAGTTTTCAGGCAGTCCCACAGAGAGAGCAATCTTATCATGGGCTGTGTTGGAATTGAACATGGAGATGGAGCACTTGGCAAAAAGTTGTTCTGTCATTCATGTTGAGACCTTCAACTCAAAGAAGAAAAGAAGTGGGGTATTGTTGAGGAGGAATAATGCAGACAACAACACAGTTCATGCACATTGGAAAGGAGCAGCTGAGATGGTACTGAAAATGTGCTCAACATATCACGATGCTTCTGGTATTGTCAAAGATCTTGACAATGAGACAATGCTGAAATTTGAGCAAATTATTCAAGGTATGGCAGCTAGTAGTCTTCGTTGTATCGCTTTGGCACATTCAGAAGTTGCAGATGAAGAAGGCATGACAATGGTAAAAGACAATGGTCTAACCCTGTTAGGACTTGTTGGTATTAAGGATCCATGTCGTCCGGGGGTGAAGGAAGCTGTGGAGGCTTGTCAACATGCTGGTGTGAATGTGAAAATGATCACAGGTGACAATATTTTCACAGCAAAAGCTATAGCAACTGAATGTGGCATACTTCAGCCTAACCAGGACACAGATGGAGCAGTGGTTGAAGGTGAAGAATTTCGCAACTACACGCCCGAAGAGAGATTGGAAAAAGTGGAGAAAATCTGTGTGATGGCAAGATCCTCTCCATTTGATAAGCTTCTAATGGTTCAGTGCCTTAAACAGAAAGGCCATGTGGTTGCTGTCACTGGGGATGGAACAAATGATGCACCAGCACTCAAGGAAGCTGATATTGGTCTCTCTATGGGGATTCAAGGCACTGAAGTTGCCAAGGAGAGCTCAGATATTGTCATATTGGATGACAATTTTGCATCTGTGGTCACAGTCTTGAGGTGGGGAAGGTGTGTCTATAACAACATCCAGAAGTTTATTCAGTTTCAGTTGACAGTGAATGTTGCTGCACTTGTGATCAATTTTGTAGCAGCAGTTTCAGCAGGGGAAGTGCCACTCACAGCAGTGCAATTGTTATGGGTGAACTTGATCATGGATACATTGGGTGCTTTGGCTCTTGCAACAGAGAAACCTACCAAGGAGTTAATGGAGAAGCCACCAGTTGGAAGGACCAAACCTCTAATCACTAACATCATGTGGAGGAATCTTGCAGCTCAAGCTTTGTACCAGATTGGTGTTTTGCTTACTCTTCAGTTTAAAGGTGAAACTATCTTTGGTGTGACATCAGGGGTGAATGACACATTGATCTTCAACACATTTGTTCTGTGCCAAGTGTTCAATGAGTTCAATGCAAGGAAGATGGAGGAGAAGAATGTTTTCAAAGGCATACAAAGGAGCAAGCTGTTTTTGGGGATTGTTGGTTTCACAATAATCCTTCAGGTGGTGATGGTTGAGTTTCTCAAGAAGTTTGCTGATACAGAGAGGCTGAATTGGGGGCAATGGGGTGTTTGTGTTGGTCTTGCTGCAGTTTCATGGCCAATTGGTTGGGTTGTGAAGTTGATACCTGTCCCAGATAAACCATTACTCAATTTTTTCAGAATCATGAAGAAAAAATGAAGTCTGAGCCATGTGGGGTAGTCATAGCAGTCTCTAATATCATCTTGAAGATGTGGGATCATTCTATTTGATTATAAATTTTTAATAATATACATTGTATTGTACATTCTTTACTCAGAAATATGATCTTTACTCAGTATATAATTATTCTGTTGGGATAACTAGTTGTATTAATTATGAACCGAAATTGTTAGTAATTGCAACTATTTATGTAAGTAGCATATCACTAATATATATAGGCTTCAAAATTTGAAACTTTATTCTACTCATTAACGAAAATGTATTACAAAACTTGCATTTGAAATTACAAAATCGGAATCACGTTTTTGCAGAATATACTAATCACCACAACATGGCTTATTTCAATGGAAACGAAGTCTGGCAACACTAATTTTTATTAATTACATTTTTAACATAAATTAATTAGAAAAATAAATTTATAAATAAAAAAAATACATCAAGAAATTAAATGACAACATTTTAATTCGATTAAATTATATCTTAATTTTACATTTATGAAGAAGCAAAAATGTACGTGAAGTGTACCAAATAAAAAATGTACGTTAAGTTTCATCCTCCATTTGCCGCGTCCCTTTGATTACGATTGGTCACATATCAACAAAAAGTGCTTAAATTAAATTGGGTTAAATATGTTTTTGGTCATGAACTATGAGCGAGATTTAGTTTTCATCCCTCATCAGTGTAAAAGTGGATTTTAGACCATAGATTATGGAAAATTGCTATTTTTGTCCCTGCCGGAGTGGTGGTTAACGCTACCGTGCTTAAGTGTC
Source organism: Acmispon strigosus (assembly GCA_030819835.1). Classification (NCBI taxonomy): domain Eukaryota; kingdom Viridiplantae; phylum Streptophyta; class Magnoliopsida; order Fabales; family Fabaceae; genus Acmispon; species Acmispon strigosus. The sequence goes on from JAUAMA010000001.1 coordinate 7,541,206, forward strand.
ACGTTTTACCTACGTCTACGTGTATTTTTTTTCTTTACTTTATTTAAATTTCACTTCAAATAAACTAATTATTAAGAATAAAATTATTATTTAAAATTAATAAAATAGTTAATAGTTAAATTAATTCAAAAAATCAAATAACATGAGGAACAGAATCAAGATTTTGCAACATCATCTTCATCAATATCTCCAAATTCATCTTCAAAATTATCTTCAACATCTTCATCCAACCCTTCACCACAAACTCCAAATCCCACGAATCACAAGCAAAATTAATTACTTTTTTTCTTTTAAAGCAATAGATTATTAATTAAACTAAATGAAAAAGAAAAAAAGGTAACCATTATCGTGAAACGTGGATTTGAGATCAGCTTTCATGTCCGTTTGAGGGATTCAGACTTATTTTCCATTGTTAACACAAGTCCATAATGCAAATGGTTCTCCATCCTTTCTTCACACTTCTTCATCACCATCCATCTTTATCTTCATCACTCACCAAGCTCTATCCCTGTAATTTCAAATACACGCTGCCACCACTAACCCCAACCACGCCGCGCTGCCACCCCCAACCATGTCGCCACCACCAACCCAACCACATCGCCATCCGCCACCCCCAGATCCGGTTCGAGCTTACAAATCTAAGGCAAAGAAGGGAAGATGCAGATTTGAAAGCAAAGAAAGTAAAGAAGGAGGAACTAGGTGTAGATCTGAAAATGGGGGTTTGGTCAAGAATTGATGCTGGAAATAGTTTGATATAAAAATGGGAATTTTGTTTCGATGTTGGTGTGTTAAGGTTCACCCAAAGTCAAACACCCCTCTTAGGCACGGGTTTCTAAAACATTTCTAGTGTTTTTTTCTTTGGTTATAAGAGAAGATAAAACCTTGGCCATTGATTTGTAATCCTTTTTCACTCTATCTTCTACACACTCTCTATATATCAAAGTTGTTTCACCAATAAATAATTTCTCTCTGTTTTGGTGAGTGAAGAGCTTTAGTGGAAGCTTGATTTTTGTTTCTCAGAGGAATTTCCTTCCTTGATTTTAAGTTGTCTTGTTTGGGTTTTGTTGTTGGAATTTTGGTGGTTCTAGTTTGGGATTTTGCGTGTTTGGGTAAGGGATGAAGTTTATGATGATGATGAAAATGAAGATGACGATTAAGAGATGAAGAAGATGATGATGTGGTGTTGGTGGGTGAGGATTGAGTGATGGTTTTCGCATGGTGGTGGTGGTTGTTGTTGTTGAAGAGCTCTGGGTTGTTGTGGATGATGATTATTTTTTGGAAAACAAAAATAGATGTTAATGTTACTTTTAATTTTAATTTTAGTAATTTTTAATAATTAATATCTTATTTTATTTAAATTAACAATTCTAATTTTTTATAATTAATAACCTAATTTAGAATTGAAAAAAATTACGAAAAAAGAAAAAAAAATCCAACTAGGTTTCATTAATTGACGTGGCAGTGCCAAGTAGGCACAACGTGACACCTAAGCATGGTGGCGTTGACCACCACTCCAGCAGGGATGAAAACCAACAATTTCCCATAGTCTAAGGCCTAAAATCCACATTTACAATGGTGAGGAACGAAAACCAAATCTCGCTCATAGTTCAAGGACCAAAAACATATTTAACCCAATTAAATTTACATGTAAAAAACATGTAATTTATCTCATGCCTCCCCCATTTGCCACGTCTCATGACTCATTGATTACGATTTAGGTCAAACCTATCGACAAGAAGTGCCAATAAGAATAAGGGTTTTCCAGAAATTAGGGGGAGTAAATGGTAAAAGAGTGAAAGAGGGTATAAATTTTAACTCGTCGTGCTGTCATTACTTGTTTGAAAAACGGTTTCATATCTCTTCCAACAAATGTCTTTCAAGAGGTTCAAACTTGTGCTCACAAAATAGACTTTGTGTAATGTCGTCATCATTACTTGTGCTCCCGAGCATGGTTTGAGAAATTTCGGTCTACTCTTCTTAGTTTCTCCTTCACCCAAAGTCATTATGACTCCTTTTTATTCATTTATCAAACGTCAGGTGACATTAATCTTCTCCTCATTTATGTTGATGACATAGTTATTACAGATGATAACCATTCTGCAAGTGTATGGATTGCACGAAGTAATATAAAAGATTGTCGAATCCTCAGGGATAGTTTATTTATTGGTTTAAGCCTAAGTTTTGAAATTCGAAGAGAAAAGCAAATAACATATTGAAGATTGTTTGTACGGAATCAATTGTGACAATACTTGTTGGGAGAAGTCCCTGAGAATACTCTGGAGGAGTCCTGTGGAAATACTTAGGAGAAGTCCTTCGAATACTCTGGATAAGTCCTGTGTCTAATACTTGTACTGTTCGGGTTTGAATCGTGAAAATCTTGGTGAAGTCAAGGGCTGGACGTAGCCCTATCGTTCTGGGGGTGAACCAGGATAAATCTCTTGTGTGCTGTTTATTTTTGCTTGCATTGTTTACTGCTTACATCGTCTGCTCATTTAACAGCCTGCATCGTCTGCCCTTTTCACAGCACGCATCTTACATGCTTTTTTTCTTGTTATTTCCACTGCATTAAAGTGTGTGTTGTTTATAGCTTTATCGTTTACACTCTGATTAATAGTATTCGATCCACTGCATCTTTTACAAAAAGCTTTTAAGGAACTAATAATTGTTTGTCAAAGTCAAGTTTTAATTAGAACATAATTCAACCCCCCTTCTTGTGCCGTTTCCTGCGTTTCCTTTTTCTATACATCATCGTGCTTTCATAAGCAACATGCATTTCAAGGACATCTCAATACATTGTATATCCACGTGTTTTCATAATTCATCATGCTTTTCACAGTTCAATACTCTTCATGTCATCAAACTTAAGCATGTTCACATATATTCGAAAACTTAGGTAATATAAACAAGAGGAGTAGAGGACTACATGTATTTGAAAACTTACTCTCTCAAAGGCGCTCCAGTTACGTTCAAATCCAGATGAAATACATGTCAAGCTTAGCACACGAATGGAAATTTTTTGGAGCTCTGGATGTTCATGCCCATATGACTCCCACCAATCTATTGGTGATTTTTACCAAAAGTACTGTTCTTATAGCCATCGGAGCACCAAACAAGCTTTCACATTTCCTGAAAGCATCAATTGATACATCAATCTTGCTTTGCTCATCAAAATCTGGTACCATCTTTTCCATGGCAGCAAGTAGTCCTTTTCTTACTTGAAGATCATATGAGAATCCACAACTATATTGTAATTGGGGGTTAAGAAAACAGCCTGCAACATGCAAAGGTCTATGTAGTTGTTTGTCCCACCTCGCATCAATAACATCCCATAGAGTTTCATAACTAAGAAATGAGATATAAAATATATATTGAATTAGTTTCATTAAAGACAACAACAAAAAATCAATTAAATATCAAGATGATAGAAGATAGTTACTTACTGTTTCTTAACACCATGGAAGACATTTTTTATGTTCTCCTTGCACTTATTCATTTCCTCATAAATAAACCTCATTACTAGCTCATCGGAATCAACTCGACGAAGCACTTGTATCAAAGGGATTGCACCCTTTAAGCAAGTGGCAATGTCCTTCCAAAATCCCTTGTCATCCGTGAAAACATCACAAATCACCCTCCCATCTGTTGACTTTGCATATTTGCTTTTCTCCATTCCTTGGATGCGAACATCCTTTGCAAGACACCCCTATTGTCATGAAGAGACCCTAAAGTAAAATAAGATGTGGCAAAGCGAGTGAGGTATGGTCTAACCAAATATTTCCCTTTAGTATGTTGTTGCAACAATGAGATGAGAGTTGTCCTTGAATAGATATAGGAAGTGATCCTTCTTCCTTGTGGAACTGTAACACTATGAACTGGAATCTTCTTCTCAAAGTCTTCCAACATCAAATCAATGCAATGTTCTGCACAAGGCGTCCAATACAACCTTTCTCTTTTCTGCATCAAAACCTCCCAAGCAGCTTTGTAATTTACTGCATTATCTGTCACAATTTGCACCACATTTTCTTCTCCAACATATTCCACAATGTCATCCATCATCTAAAACACTCTCTCTTTTGTTTTGGAGAAATGTGATGCATCAATAGACTTTATGCAGATGGTCCCTTTTGGGCTATTCACCAAGAAATTAATTAATGACCTCCTCCTTATGTTTATCCACCCATCTGTCATTATGGTGCACCCTACCTTCTTCCATTCAGCTCTATGTGCTTCTAATGTCAGATTTGTCAATTTGAACTCTTTCTTCAATAGCTTCACTCAAATGTCATGGTAGGAAGGTGGCTTGAATCCTTGCCCATATCTTGCAATAGAATCAATCATAACAGTGTATTCATCACTTTTAGCCACATTGAATGGTATTGCGTTGTTGTAAAAGAATCTTGCAATATTTTGACTAACTTCATCTTTTAAACCCGTCTTGAACAAGTAGTTCATGGTGGTTTGAGTGTTAATCCCCCTTCTCTTCAACAAGTTTGTGAGGTCACCAACGGGTAAATCAACTTCATTGCTCTTTCTTTTTCCACCATTTTCTTCACCACCACCATCCTCAATAATAATACCTGTGAAAAACAATTCATATAAACTCAATCAGGCTTGTTTAACATAAATATTCCATCATTAAAACAAAAGATAATGTTCAAATACTATACCAGATTTTTTGATCAAATTTGTCAGCCCCTTTTTAACAATTTTTCCATCTCCAGGAGCACATCATCAGGAACTGATACGCAAAGTCTAACATCTTTCGCTGAGCCAGCCAAATGATACTTCAAACGATAAATTCCACACATAATAGTTTCACAAAACTTGCATTGGACTTTCTTAGGGTAATTACAAACTGGGATGCCATACTTCCAACCGGGATCACTTCGACTTCCAGGAGCATTCTTGGGCTCCGACACTACGCTCTGCCTCGAACTAGAAGAATCACCACCACCAACAGAAGACATGGTGATAGAAATAGAGACCCTAAATTACAAAGGGAAAACACATGAATAAATTACTAAATAGCATAAGCAGGACTAAATAGATCATAAATAAATGAATTCACTACAATATCCCAGGCCTTATAATATATAAGTTGATCAATTAAGGTTCTGGATCGTTTGAATGAAGGCATGTTTTGATTAAAGAAAAATTGAAGCAAACTCGTGTTAGGAACAAGGTTCATTTTCATTATTTCATGTGGGATAACTATTGTGGCCTAAAAATTCTGCCCAGAGACACAAACCAATTGATATTTTTACCAAACTCTTCTCTACCTTTGAATTTGAATTTGCAGGGCTTGCAGAAACAAAATTTACAATCACCAAAAAATGCTTCCTACGATTTTATTATGGTACATTGGTCCATAAATCAGAGACGGTCGGAGCGTGGCGGTAACAACAAGAGGTAACAACGAAATACAATTGAAAATATTCAGAAATCAGAGAGATTTCTTCTTATAACGGGTTCTTACGTCAAAGAATGCCAAGTCAGAGGAGTGCGGCGGACCGCGAGCGGAGGAGTGCGACGAGCGGTGACGGCGAATGGTGAACCGCGAGCGGAGGAGCGCGGCGGTGATGGCGAAGAGCTGCGTGACCCAGCCTCAGCCAGAACTGAAGGTTGTGTGTGTCTAGGAATTAATGAAGGGAAAAAGAAAACATGTGTTTCTGTTATGAAAATCTAGGGTTTTTTTTAGTTAAAACCCGGGTCGAAACCGGGTAAACGGGTCGTGTGGACCCGGTTTGCATCTAGTAGAATCGAAGACGACACGACAATTCCACGATTCTACACATTCGACGGTGATTCCACTCGACTCCACCTTATTCCTATTCTACAATTGATTCAACACGGAAGGTCCTGTGGGAGCGTAGAATTGCCCGATTCTACGAGTAGAATCACGATTCTGACAACAGTGCACCAAGTCACTCTCTAATTCCCTCAACGTTCTTCTTCACTCTTGGCTCCTTTTTTTTACGCTGCCACAACTTCTCCTCTTCCGCAACCTACGAGAAATCCATGAACCAGAGAAGAATCACACCGCCTTCTTCATGGTAAGGACGAGCACACACCCCCACCATGAGATCTTCTTCTCCATCAACACCCATTCGGGTTGCTCTTCAGACGAGCCACAAACCTCGATTAAAAATTCATTTGTGTACTCCTACTCGAAGGAAAACAGCCCAGGAAGCCATTGGGCTAAGTTTTGCCGTGATTCGAGCTTGCTCCGGCGGACACACCCGACCTGCAAATGAGGTTCTTGAGAAAACTGTTGAGCTTTTGGAGAAATGGACACCGCCATCAAGTTCCTGGCCTCGAGAGGAAGAGGACCAGCTATCCCATTTCTACTCTAGCAACAGCGCCGCCGTAGCTCCGCCTCGGACCGCCATCTTCTTCGGCCAACCTTCGTCGGAAAATTTCCAGAACTTCAAATTAGTAAGCTCTTGACCTTCTAAACCCATTTCTAGCCTCTAATCATGCATTTAATCATCAAAAGTACCATTTTTCCTACCCCAAACTCGTGCTTTGATTTTGTAGAAAATATGATAATAATTAGCGCTCATGTGGTTGATCTTATGTATGCGTTTGTTTTGTTCAGATCTGGGAACACAGTTTTCAGTTCATTGCTACATGCTCTCTTTCTAATTTAATTAATTGCAGAGTTGAAAACAAAGACTATGCCTTACAAGCTAGAAATTATTTTTCTATAAAAGCCAACCGTAGCTTGGGAATTTAAGATGCTACCTTCAAGACAATAACAATAGCCTAAATGACAATTGGTTTCCTCTGTAGGTGGTGCTGGAAAAAGGTATTGTGCTTGGGTTGTAAATAAGATTTCAAAAGGTTTAGGGAGTGAAAGTGATATTATAAAATGATTGAGGACTAATTTGTAACTACATCATTCTTGGGGATTGAAAAAGAGTTCAGCAAGAGTTTAAGAATCAAAAGTTTTACAAAATAATCTTGAAGTGATTTAAGGCTTGTAGTCGTGCCTATGCAAAGATTTTCTTAAGTTTTAAAAGTTGGATTATGAGTGTTTGGAGTTTGAGGGACTAAATTCAAAGTTTTGGATTATATGGTTTGTGTTTTAGGCTTGATTTGTGATGCTTGAAAAATTGCTCTCTAAAAGAATGGGTAAAGTTTGTAGATTGATTTAATGAGTTTGGAACTTGATGTTTTTAGTGAAACTCAAGAAAATAAGTCAAAAACTTGCATGAAAACTTAGAGTTTTGGCTTGGAAAGTGCTTTTAGTAACTTGGTGTGTTGTCTAGTAAAAAGGAAAGTTTCACGATGATTTTAAGGCCTATGGCCGAATTGGTGCTTTGAGTTTTGAGTAGGAGTTTGTCTTCGAAAACTTAATTTAAGCTTCTAAATATTTGAGCTTAACTTTGCTTAATTTAGCCATTTGAAGTTTTAAAGTGTTGATCAAGTTTTCATGTTTTCAATTTGAAGTTTTGCAAAGTTTTTGAAGGTTTTAAAGTTTGGTAAAAAGCCTTGTTCCTTGGTTTTAATTCTTGTGAATTATGCCAAATTGTACAAAGGTAAGAAGCATCCCTAGTACCTTAGTCTAAGACTTAGAACTTGGTTTTAAAAACTCTAAACTAGGTTACGTTTTGTGAAGGTTCATGAGACTTAGGAACTTTCGGAGCGGTTGTAGCATTTCGGAACGGACGTAGAATTCCAGAGCAAACTCAACATTGGTAAGGAACTTCGCTGCTTATTATATATATATATATATATATATATATATATATATATATTGTGAACTTGGGAATTGGTAGCTGACGGCATTCTGAGAATGACCCGATTGTTTGGTAGAATTGATTGATTGAATGTTGATTGATGCTTGACTTATACATGCTTCCTTGCTAAAATTTTAAGTGATAACATGCTTCTTATGACATGATTTATATCTTGATTATGGATATGTTTACATGATCTACATGATTGTTGTAATAATTATGAAGTTATGTGAGGCCATGTCTTCGAACGAATGCACCTTTGAATACAAGTTCGTGTCCGTAAACACACGGCTCCGTAACTTAGTTTGTTGTTGTTTATCATGTCGTGTCAAGCATATTTTTAGGGTCGTCGTGGTTTAGGGCTAAGCATAACACCGGACTAGAGATAGAAAATAGTGGGACGTTAAAAAGAACATACTCATGTAAGTGACATCTCATCGAATTACCAGCAACACTAATAGTCTGGCGTGGAGTTTGGTCGAGTGTTTCACCTACTTGCTGTAACAACCCGATTTTTAAGTTGAGAGTCACATTGAAAAACGCGGAAAAACACTTCAAATAAAATCCTTTCAAAACATCTCAAGTTTTCCAAAATAACGTCTCACATATATTTAATAAGTGTAGCCCATAGTCAATAATATTACAGCCAGGAAAATAAGACGTAATGAAAGTAATAAGTCGCACACATGTGCTAAGTTTACAAAATAGCGGAAAACTAAATATCATCCTCAAATCTGCCCCAAAAGTTCCTCAAGCTTGCATCAAGACAGCCTTCAAGTCTTCCCTCATTATTGGTCATCTGGCGTTGCACGCCAAAATAGAAGAAGACACAAACAAAAACAGCAAAGGGTTAACTCAAATATAAGAATATAGAAATACAATATTAGAAGTACATTATAGAGTAAACAATATTAACCATTATACTATAACTGAAACAATAATTCACAACATATCTGCCAGTAATTCATAACTTCACAGAATAAGCCTCATTCATCACAACACATATGCTTGTTAGCTCTTCAATGAATAATGCAAATAGCTCATTGGGTTTTTTCCGTATCTAGGCCAGGATGACTTAGAACATGGGAGAGACTTTCCCACACCACCCTTGGCATGATCCCGTGACGCATAATAGTTCGCCACATCAAAACCTAAAATTATGCACTCGTAGTGCATCTGTCATGACAGTAATCGAATCCCCAGAAACTACTGGTTCTCACAGTTTACAGAATCCTCATGAACAATAACGGTTCACTCGTTTCATAATTATGTCAATATATACATAACACAGTAAGCTCTTCTTACAAAGTATGTTCAAGCAATTCAATCTCATAACCATACAACATATTCGATATATCATACTATTATCAACAATATTCAAACAAACTTATAATCAATCACAGTCCGTGTTCTGCAATCAGAATCACAAAAATATCATAATATCATAATACTAAGATTGAGTTACCCTTACCTTCTTCTAGGTTGCATACACTTGTTCTTCAACCTAGAAATAGCATATAAACTCATTTAATTAACTATCCTAAGGATAGGACACAATCTGGAAAGAAACAGAACTCAAAACGGTCGAAACCAGAATTTTTCGTAAAATAGAGCAGAACAGAGTGCCCTCCAACGCTTGGGCGTTGGATCCCAACGCCCAAGCATTGGCCATCGTCTGGTTACCTTAAAACTCGAAGAAACCCAGCGCCCAAACATTGGATCCCAACGCCCAAGCGTTGGCTCTCAGCCTAAGAGTCCAGAATCAGAGTTTTTTTTCACGTAAAATCACTTTTAAATTCATTTATTTAAAACCCAAACTTCTTTATAGATAAAAATATTACCAAATTGATTTAAAACAATTTCTATATGGTTTTCAAGGGATATTTTAGAAACACAAAGATTACAACATAGTTCTAACGTAAGGACTAGAAAGGAAACCAACCTTGTATGACCTAAATGATTAAGAGATTTGAAACTTCAACTCTATCCTTTACGAATCAAGAAGAACTCACAACGAACAGCTCTGATCTTCAACAAACAAGAAGAATATGGCGGCAATGGAAATAGAACAAGTTAAACTCCAAGAAGATGAACTAAATCGAATACTATGGAAATTCCAGAATTAGTAAGAGTTTGAACAACTTACCAACAACAACGCTTCAGAAAATGTCAAGGATTCAGCTTACTTTGAAGAGAAGAAAGGTGTGGGAAAAATGAAAGATTAACGTACTGACGGAGTTTGGTATTTATAGAGTGAGGAAACCGATTTAGAAAAGATTAAAATATTCTAAGTCAAAGAAAACGGCTAGTCATTAATGCTCATTAATGACTCTGACATTTTATTTCTTAAGAGTCAATAAAAACGAAAGTTTATCACTCCCAATGCATTTGACACTTATTTCTTAAAGTCAACAATAACGGCTGACCAGACCAGGCAAAACGAAGTCCTAGTCTGCCAACGAAGTAACAGTTTGCCAACGGAGAAACAGTCTATCAACGGAGAAACAGTCTGCCAACGGAGAAACAGTCTGCCAACTTTACCAGACGATTTCAACTTTCCTTTCAAAACGTCGCCATTTCAGCCAAGGCTTAAACAATACATAATTCCATACTCAAACACATATTTCTCATAAATAAAACTTAATAAATCAACCTAATACTAACTCGAATTACTAAATAATTCAAGACAAAGTATAATCAATATACTTCAAAAGATTCAAACTATAATCACAAGAGTCACAGGGACCAAAATACAATCATACAAAATTGAGGGTCTTACACTTGCGGGATTTGGTATTACATTTGGATGAATCTTTTTGTACAATGAGGGATTGTACGTGCATATAGGGAGTCGTAGGGTCCTCGACCACTTGTTTCTTAATTTGGTTTATGTTATGTTTTGGTTAATTGTGATCATGTATGCTTATATGCCTCTTAATGCTTATACATATTGTATTTGAAGTTGACCTTTGCACCTGTTTACTTTATTTGTATTTTAAGCGATCCGTCGCCAGTTAGACAACCACTAGCCGAAGAGTAACTAGAGGGTGCTGAGCTAAAGGAAGTTCGAGGAAGTAGGACGAGTAGCTTATGAATTGATTATTATAGGTAGATAATTGATTATTATGTCTGTACTCAAGGATGCCTAGGGGCAGGGTAGAGTTGCGGGACTGTTTGCATATATGCGGTTGCCCTGCGTGGGATTGTAGGAGGTATATCGGAGTAGGATGTCTTTGTTTAGGGTTTTATTTGTGGCAGCATGTTTTCTTTAATAAATAAGTCAGTGATTATGAAACTATTTCACCAATGTTGTGCACCTAACTATGTAACTTATATGTTTTTTTCGAACATGTACATATATAAGTATTGCATGTTGTATATAGTATGTCTTGGAAAAAAAATATACTTGCATTTCCACAGATTTGCAAAATAGCTTGCATGTTTAGTTACTACTCCCTCTGTCCCAAATTATAGGGTCCTTTTCAGACAATCACGCTTATTAAGAAAACATTTAATAAGGTAATTAATATGTTGGTTTTGTTACTTTTTATACAAATCTTCCAAATATGCCCCTATTTAAAAAAAATCTGGAAATCGTTAATATAAATATTGGATATACCAAAAGTTGGTTGGGAATATGAAAGAAGTAATTAGTCGAGGTGGTAATTAAAGTTTTGGAATTTAAAATATAATGAATGCAAGGGGTAAAAAAGGAAAAACTTATTTTTTTCCTGAAATCTAGAAGGGGTCTTATAATTTGGGACACCGAGTTTGTCTCTGAAGATTCTTATAATTTGGGACAGAGGGAGTATTTGGTAACTATTGTAGCTTCTTGAAAATCGGGTTGTTACCGTAATCGTTTGATTAGAGAATCATTGCGTTGTTTTTCAGTCAACTCACACGGCTACCTAATCCCAAATGTATTTGTAATCCAGAAATTGGCAAGAGAGAAAAGGAGGAGAAAGAGTTAGCTATACTCACAACCCACATACCACCTCTGTTTGGTCCTGTAATGGGAGCAATGAGAAAGAACTTAAACGTGAGACCCAACGACTTTATTATAGTTTATAAAGTTCGCTCCATTTTGGAGAAAATTGGTGAGAGAATGTTACTTTTAACTCACTTTTCCATTTCATTCCACTTATTTAAGGTAAATACAATTTCTTACAACCCTTATTAAAGTGAAGAGATTTCATACCCTTTAATCATGTTTTCTCTGTAGTAAACTTTTTAAATTTACAATTTAGTCTTTTGTATGCTAAAAAATAACTAATGGTTATCATACCTTCTCATTTTCTATGGTTACCGGAGCAACGCCTTATGGTAAATATGTCATTTTACATAAAATCCATCTATTTTCACTTTATGTTCAACTAAATGATACGAGAGTCCATGTAGATTCAATTACGTTAAATACTTGGTAGAGAGAGTTTTGCCGCCCATATTGGTCTTACCCGGCTCGACATTGCGAAAGCTATTAAAATAAAAAAAATGAGAGGAAAGTGTGCCTATATGATATCATTCTCTTTTATCTTTTTTTTTTTCTTTTTCCATTCTACCAAAAACCTACAAAATCTACTATTTTTCTCACCTCTTTCTTTCTACTTATCTTCTCTCTTTAGAGAGAGATAGCAAGAGAAGTGAGAGATATGATGAATAAGGTAATGAGAAAAGGAGAAAGTGATAAGAAGAAATAGTGGATGAAAATAAAATGAAAGAGAAAGAATGCGTGAATATACCAAATTTAATTGGTAATTAATTCTATCAAGTCATACAAGCTATGCTTTTTGTTATTTTCCTATGTAACCAAAAAAAAAAGCTATGCTTATTAGAAATTGGGAGGCGTAAAAAGTTAGCCTGTAAGTTGAGGTTTGCTCTACCATTATAAACACTTATTGACCATATCACTAGCCAATATGAGACTTCTAACACACGGCCCTCACGCCCAAGGCTGGACATCTGGAGCGTGAAGTTTGCTAGACTGGGCATTTGCGGGTGACTCATATGGGCACTCTCCGCTAACAAACGAATCTAGGATAGACTCTGATACGATATTAGCAATTGTAAAGCTCAACTCAACCATAAAAGTTAGCTTAAGAGTTGAGATTTGCTCTACCTAATAAACACTTGATTAGTCATATCTCTAGCTAATGTAAGACTTCGGACAATGGTTTTTTTTTTGTAACTTGTAACTACATGATCGAAAACTAGGAAAAATGAAAAGCAAATAACGCAAACGTGGACAACACGTGGTGTAACCGTGGAGGAGCCTTTGCTTGGTCGCTTTGGATTCTTGCAAAACGCTATCAAAGCTATTAAAATCACTGCTTCCTCGTATTACATCCTTGTTCGTGATGTGATTAATTCAAATACTGATATATTGTTGTTGTGTAGTTAATAACAGAAAGTGTAGATAAAATAGTGTGGCCCCAACACTATAAATATGGGATATATCAGTTGAAAAAAATATTATTCCCAAATCTATTATCTTTCTTCCTACTCCCGATTCTCATTCTTCTTTCTCTGTTTGTTCCAATAGATTGGTATCTAGAGCCACATACGACTCAAGGGTGTGGGTGAAATTGGGGAAATTGATGAACCCTAAGTTTCTAATCTTTCTGTAATCTCTCTCTGTCGCATAGCCTTGTGGGGGTGAGCAGCGATTGTAGCAATCTGCCATCATCGTTGAAGAATTGGAAGTAAATTCCAGCAATTGAATCAATTTGCCATCACCGTTCAAGAATTGGAAGTAAATTCCAGCAATTGAATCAATTTGGCATCATCGTTCAAGAAATTGGAAGCAAGTTCCAGCGATTGAAGCAATTTGGCATCATCGTTCTGGAATCAGAAGCAATTTCCAGTGATTGAAGCATTTGGGGCACCATCGATTCAAGAATGGGAAGTAATGGTTCGTTCCCAACCAACTTACCAGTTTTTGATGGAAAGAATTGGGATCAATGGAGTGTCAAAATGCGAGTTATCTTCAACGTTCAGGATGTCAGTGAATATGTTAATGATGGATATGAACAACTTGTTGCAAATCCCACTGAAAATCAACGTGCAACCCATAAGGAGGCAAAGAAGAAAGATCAGAAAGCACTGTTCTACATTCACCAGTGTGTTGATTCCAAAGTTTTTGAGAAAATCGCAGATGCAAAGACCTCGAAGGCAGCTTGGGATATCTTGGAAAAATCTTATGGTGGTGATGACAAAGTAAAGAAGGTGCGTCTTCAATCTCTAAGGAGACAATATGAATTGCTGCAGATGAAGCCTGATGAGTCTATTGCTGATTATTTCTCAAGATTGATCACATTAACGAATCAGATGAAGAACAGTGGTGAAGAGTTGAAGGAACAAACGATTGTTGAGAAGGTACTGCGAACCTTAACCCCCAAATTTGATATGCTAGTGGTTGCAGTGGAGGAAACAAAAGATCTTAGCAAGTTAAAACTTGAAGATCTTCAAGGAACTCTTGAAGCCCGAGAATTAATGGTGAATGATAGAGACTCAGAAAATGACGCTGAGCGAGCTTTGATTGCACACGCCAAGAAGAATTCTTTTGAAGAGAAAAAAAAGAAGTGGAAGAAAGGAAAATGGAATTCTCAGAAGGAGGGTTCACAAGGAAAAGAAAGATCACTGGATAGGGCTTAAAGTTCAGGCAAGAAGGGGGGAGACTCTGGAAAATTTTCCGAAAAGAAGAAGCCAGTTGACAAGAGCCATATGCAGTGCTTCAAGTGCGAAAAGTATGGACACCTAGCATACGAATGCAGAAGTGGCAAAGGTGGTTCATGGCAAGGAAAGAAATCTAAGAAACCAGCCGAAGAAGCAAACTTGGTTCAGGATGACTCAGACTCAGAACCAGTGATGTTAATGGCCACCACCTGTGGTGAAGATAAAGATTCTGGTGTTTGGTACCTGGACACAGGTTGCTCTAATCATATGACAGGCCAAAGAGGTTGGCTCACTGACTTTGATTCAAATAAAAGAACACAGGTCAGATTAGCGGATAGCAGAAGTATGTTGGCTGAAGGCATGGGAAATATGTGCTTCAAACTTGAAGGAGGAAGATCAGTGCTCATTGAAAATGTATTGTTTGTACCTGGGTTAACATCTAACCTGATGAGTATAGGCCAGTTGCTTGAAAGAGGCTTTTCTGTGGGCATGGTAAATGGGGTATTCAAACTCTTTGATAAGGACAAGAGATTTGTTCTCAAAACTCCTTTGTCTTCTAACAGAACCTTCAAAGTCAATATACATGGTGTCAACACTCAATGTCTCCTGACTACTACAACAAACCAAGAAGCTTGGCTTTGGCATCAAAGGTATGGACACCTAAACTTTAGGAGTTTAGGTGAATTAAAATCCAAGAAACTTGTGATTGGCGTACCTAAAATCTTGGCACCTGATAAAACCTGCACTGTTTGTCTAGCTGGAAAGCAAACAAGGTTACCGTTTGCTAAGAATCTGGCCATGAGAGCTAAACACATCTTGAACGTAGTTCATTCTGATATATGTGGCCCTTTTGAGACAGAATCAATTGGGGGAAGCAAATATTTTATTTCCTTCATTGATGAGTTTAGTAGAATGACTTGGCTATTTCTAATCAAAGCTAAGAGTGATTCTTTATCTGTCTTTAAGCGGTTTAAGGCATTTGCTGAAAAACAAGGTGGAAGAGAATTGAAAATATTGAGAACTGACGGAGGTGGAGAATATACCTCTACTGATTTTAGAAGTTTCTGTGAAAATCATGGAATAATTCATGAGGTTACACCTCCCTATACACCTCAGCACAACGGTCTTGCTGAAAGAAGGAATAGGAGTCTTGTAGAAATGGCAAGAAGTATGTTGAAGCAGAAAAATCTCCCACATAAGTTCTGGGGAGAAGCAGTCTCAACAGCAGCCTATGTGTTGAATAGATGCCCAACCAAAAGTCTAAAGGGCAAGGTGCCACAAGAAATCTGGTCAGGGATAAAGCCTGTTGTACATCATCTGAGGGTATTCGGATCACTAGCCTTCAAGCATATACCAGCTGCTAAGAGAACCAAACTACAGGATAAAAGTGAAACAATGATTCTGGTGGGCTATCACCCCACTGGGGGTTATAGACTCTACTGCCCAGAAAGTAACAAAATACATATCAGCAGAGATGTGCTTGTTAGTGAAGATGAAGAATGGGACTGGGAAAAAGGTGGAGTAAAGTCAAGTGTTGTTTTCCCAGTTCATATGGATAATGAGATTGATGATGTACCTGATCTTGAAAATGTAACAGAAGAAGAACTACATGAGTTTGATCACCACCAAGCTACTGATGCAAGTAGTGGCAATGGGGATGGTGCTGCTGACAATTTCACAGAAACAGAATCTGTCAACAACACAGGCACTGAGAATCAAGTGGAATCAAGGCCTCTAAGGCAAAGAAGATTGCCTACAAAGTTATCTGATTTTGAATTAACATCAGATAATGCAGTAAATGAGGAGGGTGAGCTGATTCACTTTGCTATGCTGGCTGATGCTGAACCTATAAACTATCATGAAGCTATTAAGGAACCAGTTTGGAAGAGTGCTATGATTGAAGAGTTAAATGCAATTGAAAGGAACCAAACTTGGATCCTAACTAAGCTGCCACCTGATAAGAAATCAATTGGTGTAAAATGGGTTTTCAAACTCAAGCTAAGTCCTAAAGGTGAAATTGTGAAGCACAAAGCTAGGTTGGTTGCAAAAGGGTTTTTGCAAAAACAGGGAATTGATTATGCAGAGGTATTTGCACCAGTGGCAAGACATGAAACCATAAGAATGGTTGTTGCTCTAGCTTGTGGGAGAGGATGGCCTCTATTTCACCTTGATGTGAAATCAGCATTTTTGAATGGGCCTCTTGAAGAGGAGGTTTATGTTTCACAACCGCCAGGATTTGAAATAAAGGGCAAAGAAAATCAGGTGTATCACTTACACAAAGCTCTATATGGCCTCAAGCAGGCACCTAGAGCTTGGAATAAGAAAATAGACTCTTTCTTTCTCAAGCATGGTTTTAGAAAGTGTTCGGTTGAGTATGGTGTGTATGTGAAGGGAAGAGAGGGTCTGATTCAACTATTGGTTTGCCTCTATGTGGATGATCTTTTGATCACTGGGAGTTCAAGAGAAGGGGTAAATGATCTTAAACTACTTCTTAAGTCAGAGTTTGAAATGACTGACTTGGGAAGAGTGTCCTATTTCCTAGGAATGGAATTTCTGCATACAACTAATGGAATAATACTTCATCAAGAAAAGTATGCTAGAGAGATACTGTGTAAATTCAATATGAATGGATGCAACTCTGCTAGAACTCCTGTAGAGACTAATCTGAATCTGGAGGATCTGGGCAATGAGGGAAACACTGATGCAACAGAATACAAGAGACTTATTGGGTCACTAAGGTACTTATGCAACACCAGGCCTGAGATCTGTTTTGCTGTTGGCATGCTGAGTAAATTCATGAATTCTCCTAAGAAGTCTCATCTCCTTGCTGCTAAAAGGGTGCTAAGGTATATCAAAGGCACTCTGAAATTTGGCATTTGGTTTCCTACTAAGTTCAATCAGATTAGTGAAGAGTTGGTTGGATTTTCAGACTCTGATTGGTGTGGAGACAAGATTGATAGAAGAAGCACTACTGGGTACATATTCATGTTTCTAGGCTCTCCAATTTCTTGGAGCTCCAAGAAACAGCCGGTAGTTGCTCTCTCCTCATGTGAGGCAGAGTATATTGCTGGATGCTATGCTGCCTGTCAAGCAGCTTGGATTAACTCCTTGTTAACTGAGTTGGGATTGGCAGTAACCGGACCTGTTAGGCTGAATGTGGACAACAAATCAGCAATCAATCTTGCCAAAAATCCTGTGTCTCATGGGAGGAGTAAGCACATAGAGACAAGGTTTCACTATATCAGGGAACAAGTTGATAAAGGGAGTCTGAAACTGATCTACTGTGCTACTGAGAAGCAACTTGCAGATGTCTTGACAAAAGCTGTGAAGGCAGACCAATTTGAGAGACTTAGAAGACTGATTGGTGTTATATCATTTGAGAGTATTTGAATTAAGGGAGAGTGATGTGATTAATTCAAATACTGATATATTGTTGTTGTGTAGTTAATAACAGAAAGTGCAGATAAAATAGTGTGGCCCCAACACTATAAATATGGGATATATCAGTTGAAAAAAATATTATTCCCAAATCTATTATCTTTCTTCCTACTCCCGATTCTCATTCTTCTTTCTCTGTTTGTTCCAATAGTTCGTGCGTCCACACCTAAAACTGCAAATTGATCTTTAAGTCCTTGAAGATTCCCACATGCTATAAGGCGCGCGTAAAATTAAACAGTAAGAAATTGTGTTTCATTTTAGGCTTAATAGCACTTTTGGTCCCTCACGTATCACGATTTGACACTTTTGGTCCCCAACAAAAAAAATTAGCTTAAATGGTCCCTCACTTTACCAAACGGCAGCAGTATTAGTCCCCCGTCACTATTCCGTTAAAAAACTAACGTTTTCCATCCAATATTTAACAGTTTTTGAAAAAAAAAAAACTTCATCTCCTTCCTCTTCTCTTCAACTCCCCTAGTCCCTTCCCAGTTTTACAGCATCAAATTCTAAATTCTTTTTCCAGAATCTTCATTTTTTCCCCGTCAGATCATCTTCAGCAAGCATTGAATTTTTTTTTTTACATTGAACAATTCAAAATTGCAGTCTAACATCACTAAATTCGCAATCTTTAGCAGTAAGAATCTGAAGTTTACAAATAAAGAACTTTCACTAAATATCGAAGAAGCAGCAGCACCTAAGTGACGAGGAAGTTCAGCAGCAGCAGCAACTGCAGCACTGTGTTCATCATCTTCACCTTCTTCAAAATCCCTCAAACCCAGAAACAACAGAAAAATTAAACTCAAATCCAAACCAGAAATTAACTCAGAAATTCACCTTGTTCTTCAAACCCAGAAATCCAAAAATTCATCAAACTATAAAGAAACAAAACCCATAAAACCACCCAGAACTTTATCTTCATATCTAATTCATCCAAATCCAGAACAAGCAGAAGAAATTCAGAAATAAAAAGGATTTCATCACAACAACAAATTAAGTTTAGAAACCAAAATTTTCCATCATCCAAAATCCAAGAAAGCAAAAACCAAAATTGTCATCCAAGAACGCAAGGAGAAACAGATCTAGGGTTTAATCTTGCTTTCGTACCTGAAACTATTGGCCTTCTTTCTTTTCTATGACCCATTGCAAGCCTCTCACACTCCACAGTTCTGAAACCATGGCGGCACAAGGTGTTGGAGAGATAGAGAGGAGCGGCGGCGGCAGAGCTCGATACGGTGTGGCAGGGCGGTGGACAGATTCGACGGAACGAGCGGCGGCAGAGCTCGATACGGTGTGGCGGGGCGGTGGACAGCTTCGACGGAACGAGCGGTGGTGGAACAGAAGAGGTGCTCGCGGTTTCAGATTGAGAAAGAGCGACGCCGGCGCTAGTTCGAGGGTGAGGGACGAAGAGGAGTGGGTCTGAAAGCTTCGTGCGAGGGTGGGCGAAGATGGAGGAGAGTGGTGGTCGTTGATTCCAGAAACAGAGAGGATGACGGTGAATGGATGACGAAGACGACAACGAGGGTGAAGAGGACTGGCGAACCGGTGGTTGAAGGGTGAGAGAGAGATGAGGGAAGGGAAGATGCGGCGGCGGCGGTGGCTAGGGGTGAGGAGAGAGAGAATGGTGGTGGGTGAGGAGAGAGACTAGGGAAGGGAAGATGATGAGTCTGAGAGAAGATAGGGTTTTAACTCTTTTTTTTTTTTCTCCAAAAAACCGTTAAATATTTAACGGAATAGTAACGGGGACTAAAACTGTTGCCGTTTGGTAAAGTAAGGGACCATTTAGGCTAATTTTTTTTATTAGGGACCAAAAGTGTCAAATCGTGATAAGTGAGGGACCAAAAGTGCTATTAAGCCTTCATTTTAAAAGAAAATAATTCTTATCCATTTCTTAAATGCTAAGAAATTTTAACGCGTTACTTCTATGATATATATGTTACACTTCGGCATCCATAGCCAAATACCAACTTCTGTATGATATTTACGTTAGTTTGAAGCACAAAGTATTGGCCTTAACAAATTGTTCAATCAAATCTTCCAATTAGCATTGCCTTCTCCATACACATTTCTTGTGAAATCTCTTCTTTTGTTACATACAAGTTCTCATTTTAAATTTAACTCTAGTTTGTTCTTGAAACCATATATGTCAATGACCTTGCTCACAAACTTGAACCGTGTTGAGATACTGCTCAATTCATCAAACACCTTAAGTGCACCCAATAAAAGATGGCACTCTGCTTTAGTACTCCCAACAAAACCTTAAGTGCACCCAATTCATCAAACACCTCGTCTCACACTTCAGTACTCCCAACAAAACCAAACCAAAAATGTCACATTCTCTATCATTCACCGTTGTCAATTTGACTGATGATCACTCCTTCACGATTGATCAAGCAACTCTGAGCGACATTGTGAAGTTGAAAAACATGCAGAACCTTCAAAATCATGGTGGGGTTTAAGGGATGGCTTCAGCTCTTGAATCCAACGTTGAAGGCATTGCAATTGCACGTAGAAAACAAGTGTTTGGTTACAACACTTACAAGAAACCACCTTCCAAAAATTTCTTCCATTTTATAGTGGAAGCCTTCAAGGATGTCACCATTCTCATCCTTTTAGCTAGTGTGGCTCTCTCTCTTGGATTTGGAACCAAGGAGAATGGAGACAAAGAAGATTGGTATGACGGTGGAAACAATTTCCTTGCTGTGTTCATTGTGATTTCATTGTCTTCTGTCAGTAACTTCAGGCAGAACATGCAATTTGACATATTGTCTCAAGTGAGCAGGGACATTCAGATTGATGTGGTGAGAATTGGGCGCAGAGAGAAGATCTCAATCTTCAAGATCGTCGTTGGTGATGTTTTTGCTTAAAGATTGGTGATCAGGTCCCAGCTGATGGGATTTTCATAGATGGCCATTCTCTGAGAGTTGATGAGTCAAGCATGACAAGGGAGAGTGATCATGTGGAGATTGATAAAACCCAGAACCGTTTCTTGTTCTCTAGAACCAAAATTGCTGATGGGTATGCTAAGATGCTTGTGACATCTGTTGGAATGAACACTACATGGGGTCAAATGATGAGTTCGATCAGCCGCGACATCGACGAGCAAACCCCTTTGCAAGAGAGGCTGAACAAGCTCACATCATCCATTGGGAAGGTTAGTTTGGCTGTGGCTTTCTTAGTTCTTGTTGTTTCGTTGGTTCCTTACTTCACAGGGAACACAGAGGATGAGAATGGGGTTAGAGAGCTCAATGGAGGAGGAAGGAAGAGAAGTTTTGATGATATAATGAATGCAGTTGTGAGGATTATTTCTGATGCAGTAACCATTGTTGTGGTTGCAATCCCTAAGGGACTTCCACTGGCTGTGACACTCACATTGGCTTATTCAAGGACGAAAATGATGGCTTATCAAGCAATGGTGAGGAAGCTCTCTGCTTGTGAGACAATGGGGTCTACTACCACTATTTGCACTGGCAAAACAGGAACACTCACACTCAACCAGATGAAGGTGACCAAGTTCTGGCTTGGCCTAGAGCCTGTAAAAGAGGGTGCTTTTACAATAGTTGCTCCATTTGTTCTTCAACTGATCCAAGAAGGGGTGGCTCTCAACACAACTGGTGGGGTGCACCAGTCTAAATTAGGTTCTGAGTTTGAGTTTTCAAGTAGTCCCACAGAGAAAGCAATTTTGTCATGGGCTTTATTTGAATTGAACATGGAGATGGAGCACTTGGCAAAAGCTGTTCTGTCATTCATGTTGAGACCTTTAACCCAAAGAAGAAAAGAAGTGGGGTCTTGTTGAGGAGGAATAATGCAGACAACAACACAGTTCATGCACATTGGAAAGGAGCAGCTGAGATGGTACTGAAAATGTGCTCAAGATATCATGATGCTTCTGGCATTGTCAAAGATCTTGACAATGAGACAATAGTGAAATTTAAGCAAATTATTCAAGGTATGGCAGCTAGTAGTCTTTGTTGTATCGCTTTGGCGCATTCAGAGGTTGCAGATGAAGGTGTCCCAATGATGAAAGACAATGGTCTAACCCTGTTAGGAATTGTTGGTATTAAAGATCCACGATATCCTGGGGTGAAGGAAGTTGTGGAGGCCTGTCAACATGCTGGTGTGAATGTGAAAATGATCACAGGTGACAATGTCTTCACAGAAAAAGCTATAGCAACTGAGTGTGGCATACTTCAGCCTAACCAGGACACAGATGGAGCAGTGGTTGAAGGTGTAGAATTTTGCAACTACACGCCTGAAGAGAGACGGGAAAAAGTGGAGAAAATCTGTGTGATGGCAAGATCCTCTCCCTTTGATAAGCTTCTAATGGTTCAATGCCTTATACAGAATGGCCATGTAGTTGCTGTTACTGGGGATGGAACAAATGATGCACCAGCACTCAAGGAAGCTGATATTGGACTCTCTATGGGGATTCAAGGCACTGAAGTTGCCAAAGAGAGCTCAGATATTGTTATATTGGATGGCAATGTTAGCCTAGATAGCAACCTGAGGGGGGGGTGAATCAGGTTTACCCGATTTTCGCCTTGATATCTTCTTACTTTCAAGATGAATATAAATACAAACAATTGCAGCGGAAATAAGCATTGCTTGAAAGTAAAGATGAAAGGTAGAAGAATGCACACACAGAATTTTATCCTGGTTCACCTTCTATCCACCAAAGGCTACGTCCAGTCCCTCAAGAAAACCCCTTGAGGATTTTTCCACTATTGATAAAAATCTCTTACAAGTCCTTACACCAAGTACCTTAAGAATTTCTATCAACCACCTGTGAAAGTACACCACTTTCCACAGCCCCTGAAAGCACACCACTTTCAGTCCCTGAAAGCAAACCACTTTCAGTCCCTGAAGGCAAACCACCTTTAGTCCTTGAAGGCTAAACCACCTTCAATCCACACCCTGAAAGTACACCACTTCCAGTAACAAGAACCCTTCACCGAGACCCGCGGTGAATACTCAATCTACCAGAAAGAGATGAAGAAGAGTTTACAATATGGCTGTATCAATCATTTAATCATACAAGCGGATTGATCATGAGAATTATGCTTTAAGACTCTTAAGCATAAGAAGATTCTGAGTTCCTCAAGATATGAACAACTAGAGTGTTCTTGTAGCAGCAGTGTCAGCAGGGGAAGTGCCACTCACAGCAGTGCAATTTTTATGGGTGAACTTGATCATGGACACACTGGGTGCTTTGGCTCTTGCAACAGAGAAACCTACCAAGGAGTTAATGGAGAAACCACCAGTTGGTAGGACCAAACCTCTAATCACTAACATCATGTGGAGGAATCTTGCAGCTCAAGCTTTGTACCAGATTGGTGTTTTGCTGACTCTTCAGTTTAAAGGTGAAACTATCTTTGGTGTGACATCAGGGGTGAATGACACATTGATCTTCAACACATTTGTTCTGTGCCAAGTGTTCAATGAGTTCAATGCAAGGAAGATGGAGGAGAAGAATGTTTTCAAAGGCATACAAAGGAGCAAGCTGTTTTTGGGGATTGTTGGTTTCACAATAATCCTTCAGGTGGTGATGGTTGAGTTTCTCAAGAAGTTTGCTGATACAGAGAGGCTGAATTGGGGGCAATGGGGTGTTTGTGTTGGTCTTGCTGCAGTTTCATGGCCAATTGGTTGGGTTGTGAAGTTGATACCTGTCCCAGATAAACCATTACTCAATTTTTTCAGAATCATGAAGAAAAAATGAAGACTGAGACTGAGCCAGTCATGTCACATGTGGTTGGATCTTGGTTGACTTAGACCATTGTGTAGATGTGAGATCATTCTATTTGATTATAGATTTTTAATCATATTTATTGTATTATACAATCTTTACTCAGAAATATAATCTTGACTCAGTATATAATTATTCTTTTCGGATAACTAATTGTATTAATTATGAACCGATATTCTTAGTATCTGGAACAATTTTTTAAGTAGCATCAAGGAATATAGCCATTCAAATTTGAAACTTTATTCTACTCATTAATGAAAATGTATTACAAAACTGTTAATGGAAAATGATACTAGCATTTGAAATTACAAAACGGAATCATGTGTTTGCAGAATATACGAATCAGCAGAACATGGCTTATTTGAAGGGAAACAAAGTGTGGCACTATGATCCATTATTCATCTTCCTTGGTTCATCCCTGTTGCACTCTTCACAGCATCAGCAGCTCCTTGTGCTTTTTCCTGAATTTGCTGCCCAGCCTACATATACACAATAAAAAAGTTTTACTTTTTAGGCTTTTTTTTGTTGAGAAAATGTAAATAGAGATTTAACATGATATATATCATTGAATCTTGAAAATCACATAACAAATATTGTGTTTAAAGGTCCAAATGTTGACAAATTAAAAAGTAGAAAAAACCTGTTGCATTGATTCTTTTGCAGACTGAGCAGCATTGCTTGCCTGATCCATCATGCTGCTAGCCTTTTCCTGAAATACCATGAAATATTGAAGCATTTATAAACTTGTAGAAACTCTAACACTTAGGCAATGTGTGACATGTGAACTTTTGAAATACTCTAATTTTCCATGAGAGGCTAGTTTGAGAGAGAGAGTGTGGAGGCACCTGAGCTTGGCCCTGGGCTTGTCCAGCATTGTAGTTCATGTTTTGTTGTGAGTCCATCTTCTATGAAACTGTAATATTGAACTGAATGAGATGAAGATATATCAAGTGTTGCTTTGAGTTTTTTAGCTGTGTGATTATTACTTGTCTGTTGAGGCTTTTTATACAGCTTCTCGAGAATTTCAGATTCGACACATGTTAGTCTCAGATTTTGCTTCACAAATTGTGATTCACAATTTGCTCCTTCACTTGCGTTTTCGTGGGCACATGTCATGCCATTCTTGGAATGTGGCTTTGGCCCTTGTTGGTCAGCAAATATGCATGTGGAGGAGATTCATTCATAATTCCAGTTTCCTATACTTGAGCTTGGACGAGTTCTTATTTATATTGCCTAATATATAAAGGAATTATATTTCTAATTAAACATTATGTCTTAATTCTTTCGGGGGTTAAATTTAAATATCTTATAATATATTATTTTAAAGTAAATAAAAATATCAATTAAAAGTGATTGGATATCAATTGATATTGTTCTTATAAGGTTACAATGTAGAATGGGTAGGTGGGGACACAGTTCCACGTCTCCGGTTGTAAGCCGAATCATGGCAACTTTCACCTTTAAACATAGAGGCTCTCGAATTCTTGTTTGATGATCCCAAATATGAGAATGTTTGAGGTGATCTATTTGAACTCGAATAAGACCACAATGGCTATACCTATCATGGGTCAAGTTTCTTAGAATTTGGGACATGTTAATCATGGCCAAACTCATAACAGTATAATGGGTTCAACCAAGCTTTGAGGACATGGACCTTCGAGTGAAATTACAAATACTACTCTTCATTCATTGAGACAACTATTTTCGTGAAATGGTCCATATGATAACGATCACATGGAAACTTTACTATTTTCAGCCCCATGATTCAAACTACAAATAATAATTATGAAATTTTAGCTATACAAATGGGGAGGACTCCTGATATGTTTGGAGCACCTCCAGATGATCCCATTATACAACAAGTAGTTAATGCTGGGCTGGATCAAAATCAGCCTTGAAATGATCCTCCAGATCAGCGCCGGGGGGAGTTCGAGATGACCTTATGGAAAGGGTTAGAAACCAACCTCAAGTTTAAAATGGCCAACCACTTGTTGTAAATAGAAACCAAATTGATATCCTAGTGGAAAGAATTAGACAAAACAATGTAGGGGGCATAGCAATATAACTCATATAGTTAAACAAGTACTTAATAAGCATGGATTTAATGTTGGGGTTACCAATCAACCTTATTTTATGTCATTCTTCACTTAGAACATCATAGATATTAAGTTGCCTAATGGCTTAAGTTTGGGAGAGAAATAGAAGAATCAATAGTGGGACACATAGCTAGGTATTAGATTGAGTGTGACGATCTAGATACGAATAAAAACTTATTAATGAAATATTTTCCTAGTTCCCTAAAAAAATGTCTTCACTTGGTTCACTACTTTACCTCTTAACTTAGTACATACTTGGATACAACTTGAAAGATTATTCCATGAGCGATTCTTTAGAGGAGAAGCTAAGATCAGTTTGGTATTGGTAGACTTAGCAAGTATAAGGAGATGGGATGATAGTCTATTAATGATTACTAAAACAATGTTAGGAAAATGTAGGCGAAATGTTTGGCACAGTTGGCCAAAAAGGCTCAAACCATAGAGAAAATAAATGCTGAAAAGCAATCGTTTAAGAAGAATCCTCAAAAAGAAAGAATTGCCTTTGTTGGTTATGATGAATCCCAGTTCGGATATATTAGTGATGAAGAGGGTGAAAATAATGAGGGACGTGTGGATGAATTGAAGGTGAGGCCTCCATATGCATGTGCTTCACTATGCCCTTATGAGAATAAGGACAAAAGCTCATTCAAAAATAGTAGTGGTTTTATATAGCTAAGTCCGTCAAATTTTTTATTATCTTGTTAGGGATGGGCAAATAGAATTTCCATTTGATCATAAGCTCCCTACTCCTAAACAAAGAAGTGGAAAAAACTATTGCAAATATCACAATACTTATGATCATTGGACTAATAGTTGTGTTTGTTTCACAGATCTAATTTAGAGATTTATTCAAGATGGAAGACTCAAGTTTGAGGGAAAGTCTAAGGGCCCTATGAAGGTGGATACTGAACCCACTTCAAGTCCATGCCAATTATGTAGAGCCTCATTCTGTTATGATGGACATTATTTGAGGCATCTCCTATGAGACAATGATGGTGGATCTCAGTCCTCTTCACATTCAGGGTAAAGATTTTGAAGCCATTAATCGTCACAAAGAAGGCTTCTCAAACTCCGCCCCTTGAGATGATGTTGGTGGAAGCTGAAGTCTATTTGAACCACCAAATGACGATGAGCATGGCCCTAGAAGAGCACAAAAATGTGGAGGATGAAATTTATCCAAAGGATGGTGAGAACTTTGTTGAAATCCTTGCTAGGAAGAAATGGTTCAAAAAGGAAGTAATGTTATGCCCAAGGTGTAGTGCTTTCTTTGACAAAACAGCTGCAAGGGCCTACGAGGCTTCTAAGATCAAGAAACACTACAAACAAGTGGTGGCTAAAAAAGGGTTCTTACTCGAAGGCAAAACAACTTCTCTAGGTATGGGCCAGCTTTTAAGGTGAAGGCAGCGGTGAAGGTTAATACCTTTGTGGCACCCACAAGCTTTCCTCCAAGTATGTAGGTTAGGAAGGTGATGGACTTTAATCCCCTAAAGAAAGCACAACAGTATCAACAGTATCAAATTTTCAAGATGGGGTAAACTTCCCATACCTAGGAGATTTTAAGGAAGAAGAGGTGAATGTCACACCCCCTCCAATACCAAAGTATCACCTGACATGCATGAGAAGGCACAATAGTATCAAAGAACTCCCATGTATCCTAAATCACAACAATTCCAAAGGGATTCTATGACTATGACCTAATAGAGAAGGGATCAAAGGTACAAGAAGACTACTTTAGAAGTTGCTACTTTGAATCCGACAAATGGACAATTTCATAGGTCTTACCATTATCGCACATGGAGGAATAAGCCTCAGGTCTTGAATCAAAAAAGAATAACCATGCACCAAAACAAAAAAAGCATGGTCATTCAGTTGAACCAACCAAGGCTAGGGGTTCAACAAAAACAGCCAAGTATAGAGCAACCTCCAGAGACAATGAAGACAATCACATTATGAAGAACTTCCAAACTGTCTTCGATGATGATGACAATGAAGTGATATGTGGGGTGTTTTTCATATTTCCTTTTGAGTTTGTAGATGAACCTTATGAGGAGAGTGAAGAAGAGGACTTCATCTCTTACTATGACAACGTCGGAATCTGGTACCCATTATATGATGAGAATGGGAAGATTAGCAAGAATTCCTTCTTTAAAAGATCTCTATGAGGAGATGAAAAAATCCACCTTAAACTTTTAAACGTTAGAGGAGTAGTGGAAGGTAACAGCATAAATTGAGTCTTGACTGATAATGGGGATACTATCCACCAGGTTCCAAGCTGCATGAAGGAAAAGTTGGGCAAAACTAAAAAAGACCTACTCAATCACAATGTGCCCTTATGGATCCAATGTTTCAAATGCCAAGGGGATTATTTTCACGCGTAAATAGAAACCTTAACATTTTTTAAAGGCATTCTTCTTTCAATAAGTTGGAAATGAGTGGCTGAAGATTTTAAACTAAACAAGTTACTTCACATACAACAAACTTGCATTATTTTGGTTCACAAATAGATTTGGAGATCAGGAAGCCATGAAGGTTGGTTGGAAAACCAACTTCTGATTCCCGAATCAAGCGATTACTCGAAGAAGACACTCTATTCCTCAATATAGGTTCCAAAGATACTCCAAAGAGCTCTTAGTTCTCGCAATTGAGAAGGTGTGACTGAGTTATGGCTATTAACTAAGGTCTACAACTAAATAGAATTTAAAAGGCTGAAAAACTGTAAAGAATTTAATGGCTGAAAGCTTAAATCGGCTGAAAAGTAAACTGCTGAAAGCGATAAAAAAAGTAAATAGCTGAAAGTTAAGAGCTGAAAAGTAAATGAAAGATAAAATGCGGGAAATTTGTAAGGTGTGATTGATAATTTGATTATGTGTTTTGTACAAATGACTGATGAGTGGATATTATATGATATTTTTAGGGTGTTTTTAGTCTTTTTATTTTATTATTTTTGAGTCTCATATAGGATTTTTATTATTTTTATGTAGATTTTATATTTATTTTGCATTTTGCATATAGATTAGCTTTTATTTGTTTTT
This sequence comes from Acmispon strigosus, assembly GCA_030819835.1. NCBI lineage: Eukaryota > Viridiplantae > Streptophyta > Magnoliopsida > Fabales > Fabaceae > Acmispon > Acmispon strigosus. The sequence goes on from JAUAMA010000001.1 coordinate 7,569,926, forward strand.
CTAACTTTATTTTATATTTTTAGGAATTTTTATAGCTATTTTATATTTTTAGGAAAAGCTGGTATAGTTATCACTTTTGTCCAGGGACCAAATTGTAAAGTTTCAGGAAATCAGGGATCAAAGTGTAAAGTTCAAGAGTGGAAGATGAAAAGTGAAGTTTCAAAGAGTTAAAGGGCCAGAATTGAAGTGCTAGCAAAGAGAGGACTTAAAGTGGAAATCAAGAATATGAACCAACACTCTCTAAATTAAGCACATGGAAAATAAGGATTAAATGATGAGTGGAGAATTGATGGTAGTGGGAAGGAGTTTTCAAAAGTTAATTGGTGGCCAATGAAGGCCATAATGGCCATCAACTCCTCCACCATTGATTTTTTACTATAAATAGGGGCCTTTTCCTCACTTGTAAGACATACACCTCCTTGGAAAAATGCATCTTGTTGTGCACCATGGGCTTGACGATTTCGGCCAAGTTTTTGGAAACTTGGGCAATGATGTCGTTAATACTCAGGTCAATCTGCTGCCGAATGAAGAAGTAGTGGTGACCATACTTGGGTCTCTCTCTTCGTTTGCTATCTCAATGACTTAACCATAAGGAGAGACTGTTGCTGCGCCTACCATGGAAACGGGATACCAGTAGAATCCATAGTTGGATTTTTATTAACTAGAATTGTAGTTGAGGTAGAAGCGGTACCAACAAGAGAGTTAAGGATACTACTTACTCTGCGATTGCATGAAGATTCCATTTTACTACCAGACCTCAATTACATGCGCCAATTTAGTATGTGAGTGGGTGATGGAAACCATTCGATAGGAAGATTAACTCCCACTGGGCGTGCCAATTTGTTGGTGATTAAACAAGCACAACACAAGAAAGGGGGGCTTTGAATTGTATTCGTACTAAACCTTGCTTTTCTAAAACAAATACATATTTTCAAAAACCTTTTCGTATAAGATAGGATACATTCAGTAAATGATAGAATACTTTCAGGAAATGATAGAATAATCAGCTTTGATGCAGCTGAAATAAAACGTGTGTAATTGTAAACGATGCAAGCAGTAAAGACAGCACACATAAGATTTATCCTCGTTCACCCCCTTGGCTTAACCAAGATTTTCACTATCAAGTATTCAACAGGACTTCTCCCAACAAGTATTCGTCAGGACTTCTCCCAGCAAGTATTCGACAAGACTTCTCCCAACAAGTATGCGAATGGCTTCTCCTTTTACAAGAGTTTCTTCTACAATGAATCTCTTCTCAAAAGAGTGAGGTATAAACAAATTCAGGCTCAACAAACTCTCATTATTTGGTAGATGGTTTGACACTAAACAGTATACTCGAGGTTTGGCCAACAGAGATGATAGATGGTAGGTTCCTGAGATCAAACTTTAAATCAAACTTCCCAAGATCATCTTTTGTGTTGAGAATGAAGCATGGACATCTAAAGGGATGGAAGTAAGATATGTCTAGTCGTCTTCCTTTCCATAGTTCATAGGGTGTCTTCTTTAGAATCGGCCTCATAAAAAAGATTCTGTTTTGGATGTAGCAAGCAGTGTGAATAGGTTCAGCCTAGAAACACTTTGGGAGGGATGTTTCATTCAGCATCATTCTGGCCATCTCTTGGAGTGATCTATTCTTTCGTTCAGCTACACCGTTTTGTCGAGGAGTTCTTGGAGCTAAGAATTGATGATTGATGCCATTTTCTTCACAGAAGCTTTCAAACTTTTCATTTAAGAACTTTCCACCTCTATCACTTCTTATTGCATCTATGCAGTACCCTTTTTCATTTTGGACTTTCTTGTAGAAGATTGAGAAGGTTTTGAACATATCATCCTTGTGACTTAGGAAATGGACCCCAGTAAATCTTGTCTAACCGTCTACAATGACAAAACCATACCGTTTTCCTGATCAACTAGCCATTCTAGTTGGTCCAGAAAAATCCATATGTAGCATCTCCACAGGTCTAGTTGTACTTAAAAAATTCTTTAAATGAAAAGAACTTTTTAATTGTTGTCCTTGAAGTCATGAAGAGCATGTAACATCAGACTTGAATGATAGTCCACGTACTAAGTCATGTTTTACTATCTTCGTAATGGTATTTAAGGATGCATGCTCTAGCTTCCTATGCCAAATACATTTATCATCCTCTGATGACACAAGACATGTTACATGTTGACTTGCAATGCTCTCCAAGTTTTTCTTGTAAAGATTCCCTTGTCTCTAAGCCTCAAAAACGATTTTGTCACTATCATCAGTGACGCTACACTTCACTTTGTTAAAGGAAATAGTCATCCCACTATCACATAATTGACTAATGCTAAGTAGTTTATGTTTTAATCCTTCAATTAACAATACCTTGTTTTTCACAGGAAGGGGAGCCCTTCCAGCGTCTCCTTCACCTGTGATGAACCCTTTTTTATCACCTCCAAAGGTGACTACTCCTCCATCTTCTTTAGTGCGAATCTTTGGGAACATAGACCTTCTTCCAGTCATGTGTCGTGAGCGTCCACTATCCAGGTACCGTTGTTGGTGTTTTCTTTGAACTATTAAACAAATCTGCAACAGGAAAAATCATGGTCTTAGGTACCCAAATACTCTTGGGTCCTGGTTTGTTAGTGGACTTTTTGGGAGGGACCTTCTTGATATAAGGAGTCCTCTCAGTTGTCTATTTAATTTTATGCTTTACCAAAAATTTCACAGGTTGCAGATGATAAGATTGCAGACGATAAGGTTGCAGATGATACAAAGGTAATATCAGACGTTACAGTATCGGACGATGCATTACTATCACTATCATATCCATGCCCACTTTTATCATATATTTCTCCATTGTTTCCACTTAGTTTAACTAAGTTATCATGCCCATTAGTAAAGGACGAAAGGTCTTGAATTAAAACATTTATTCTCTTTTTAAGAGCAGTAACTTCGTCAAAGGTGTTATGCTTTTTCAAAACTTTGTTTTCCTCAACTAATAAAGTATTTCATGCTTGGAATTTTTGAGCTCTTTTTGCAGTTGTGAAAACGTTTTCTTTAGACATTTATACTTTGAAGATAATTCATGAGAATAGTCAAGTAATTCATTATACTCATCCTCAAGAGTTTCAGATGTTACCTGATCTTCCTCGTCGTCTGATTCATCTACGGATGTCATGAAGGCATAGAACGATTCTTCATCGTGTTCGTCTTCACCATCGTCTGAGGATTCTTCAGAGTCATCACTATGGCCAATAAGTCTCTTCTTCTTTCTGTTGTGATCCTTCCTGAATGACTTCTTTGTTAATTGAGGATATTCAGACTTAATGTGTCCTGGCTTTCTGCACTCATAGCAGACAATAAAGTTCATGTTTGAATTTTGTCCTCCTTCTTTTCTAGACTATTCCAGGATTTTTCTATGTCCAAGTTCCTTCTTGTGCTCTCCTTTTGACTCGTTTCTGTCTCTTCGTTGTTTGAGCCACATCTTTTTGAATTTTCTGTTGAGCAGTGCTTCCTCATCGCTAGTATCGTCTCATGACTCCTCTGTTTCTTCAGACGATTCTTCAACATTTTTGCCTCTCGAGCTTTTGGATTTGAAGGCTATGGTTATGTTCTTTTTTCTTCCTTCATCTTGTGCCAGTTCAATCTCATGAACTTTTAGAGACCCTAAAAGATATTCCATTCTGAGAGTAGTGAGATCCTTAGCTTCTTGAATGGCTGTAACTTTAGGTCTCCACTTCGTGGATAGGGATCTTAGAATTTTTGTAATCTGGTCGATTTTGTTGTAGCTTCTTCCTAGATTTCTCAGTCCCTTTATGATGGTTTGAAATCTTGAGAACATATCATTAATAGACTCGTTCTCCTTCATTTTAAATGCTTCATATTGAGCAACCAACACGCTTATCTTTGTATGTTTGACATTCGATGTTCGTTCATGCGCTAGTGCTAGTGTATCCCAAATTTCCTTAGCTGTGTCGAGACTATCTATCATGTCGTGTTCTGACTTGCTCAGTTCACAGGTAAGAAATAGCTTGGCTTTGGCATTCATTTGATTTTCTACCATTTGATCATTTTTCCATTGTTCACTTGGGATAGGTTCACCTGCAATATTTTTAGGTACATAATTACCTTGTTCGATGGTGTCCCATATTTTATAGCTTATGTATTCAATGAATAATTGCATGTGCTTCTTCCAGTCGGTGTAATTAGAGCTGTCGACAAATGGTGGCTTATTTGTTACTGCGCCGGTTGGGAATACGTTTCCCTCCATGGATCTTTTCTCTACATCTGTTAAAGTGTTAGTTTTTAGAGCCTTACGCTCTGATGCCAATTGATAAAACAAGGACAACACAAGAAAGGGGGGGTTTGAATTGTGTTTGTACGAAAACTTATTTTTCTAAAAAAAATATATATTTTCAAAAACCTTTTCGTAAATGATAAGATACTTTCAGTAAATGATAGAATACTTTCAGTAAACGATAGAATAATCAGTTTTGATGCAGCGCAAATAAAATGTGTGTAATTGTAAACGATGCAAGCAGTAAAGACAGCACACATAAGATTTATCTTGGTTCGCCCCCTTAAAGAATAAGGCTACGTCTAGTCCTTGGCTTAACCAAGATTTTCACTATCAAGTATTCAACAGGACTTCTCCCAACAAGTATTCGACAAGACTTCTCCCAACAAGTATTCGAAGGACTTCTCCTTTTACAAGGGTTTCTTCTACATTGAATCTCTTCTCAAAAGAGTGAGTTAGAAACAAATTCAGGCTCGGAAAACTCTCAGTATTTGGTAGATGGTTTGACGCTAAACAGTATACTCGAGGTTTGGCCAACAGAGATGATAGACGGTAGGTTCTCTGTATGTGTGAATAACTTGATAGTATTTGACTCTGTTTTTCGTTCAGTTTTTGTTCTTTTTTTTTCACTTGATTTTTCGATTGTTTTTCGTTGTTCTATATTGCTATCTATGTATCTTCAAATCTTCAAGTCTTCCCTTTTATACCTTCAATTCATTTTTTGATTTGCTGAAGGTGTTTGTTGTTGACTTGATGTAATCATTGAATTCCTGACCATTCAGCAACGGCTATAAGCATTGAATAAATTTGACTTTGTTGATTCTGCTGATCGTTGAGTAATTTGTGGCGTGATCTTCTCCTTTGCATTGATAGCATTTATGTTGTTGTTCAAGAAGAGTTGGTCGTTGAGAAATGTAATGCTTGTTTCACTCCTTTGCATTTAATTCGTTCATCAATGAATTTCTTTCCTTTTTGAGAAGTGATTTGATCTATTCCAGCGTTGTATTGTATCATTTGCTCTTTGACGTTAGGGCTTCGCAGATTGTAGAGTTAGACCATACTCGAAGTGTCTCTTTCTCTACATTAGACGATACTTCACTTTTGGTCAGACGGTACTTTGCATATGTTTGACAATACAACAGACGATACTTTACTTTTGATCAGACGGTACTTTATCATTTGCTCAGATGATGCTTTGCTTGTGTTTGGATAAAATAATGTACGTAGACGATACTTCCTCTGAGTCCTAGACGATAGAGATAATATGTCTTTCAAGTATGTCTGGCAGACGATAGAGATAATTTCCTGAAAGTAATAAAACACATAGTTTAGGAATTAAAATTTTTATCACTCAAAATATAATAAACGTTCTAGACTCGTTTGAACTTAACAGTTAGTTCACAAATAGATTTGGAGATCAAGATGTAGGTCGGCTGGAAAGCCAATGTCCGATTCCCGAATCAAGCGATTACTCGAGGAAGAGACTTTGTTCCTTAATATAAGTTCCTAAGACACTCCAAAGAGCTCTTAGTTCTCGCTATTGAGAATGTGTGACTAAGTTATGGCTATGAACTAAGGTCTACGACTAAATGAAATGTAAAAGGATGAAAAGCTGAAAAAGAATTTATAGGTTGAAAGCTTAAATCGGCTGAAAAGTAAAGTGTTGAAAGATAAAGAAAGTAAATTGCTGAAAGTAAAGTACTGAAAAAGTAAAGGAAAGTTAAAATGCGAGAAATTTGTAAGGTTTGATTGATGATTTGATTGTGTATTTGTGCAAATGACCCTTCCTCTATTTATAGAGGCAAATTCGGCTAACTACGGGTAGTTGCGAAACACTTAACACTCCCCCACATTCTCAGATCATTACATTAATTTAGAGGTAGTGTGGATTGTCGGTTCTTTTCTCTATCCTAGTTAGCCTAGAAGTTTTGTTTAGCCGTTCCTCATTCCCTCGGCTAACTCTTCAACTGCTTCTCCTATTTCCGCGGGATGAGCCCACTAATTTTTTCATCACGTGAAAAGCTTCTAGAAACCCTTGGAATATTCTGCTTCAAGCCCAAGTTTCTGCACCTTTCCCGAATCTTGTCCCAATTCATTTCTCTTTACTTCAACCGATCCACTCAACATTGTTCGGCTAACTCCTTGCTTCTCGGTAGGCAAGCCAGCGACTATTTTCTCCAACGGTTAAAACGTAACTTCGACTGTTTAAATAGCCGTTATAAATTTTTGGGTGGCAACATGGTGGAAATATTTGAAATATTTAAAATGAGATACAATTCATTCGCCCTCCAATACACAGAAACCATCGCCACTCTTTTAATACGAAATTAAACTTGCTATTAAACAAAAACGAGTGAAGCTAAAATCTGTGAGCTAAGGCTGTTTAGGTTCCTCTAATATTTATTATTTCCAAAGAAAAAAGAAAGTGTGGCCTAAATCTCCTATAGTACTTTGGTGTTTTAAAGGTTTTTGGTGGGTCTATATTGCCACATAGGATTTAAAATACCCATAAGATCTTACTGCACATTTCACTTCAATGGTTGGGATCTTATTTTACTTTTAGTTGGACCCATAATACACAATATATTTATATTATTTATTTCCACCTAATATTAAATTAAATTAAACTAATAATTCTATACAAACATAATTAATAATTAAAAAAGATATAATATAATTAAATATCAATTAGATATAGGAAATACATAATTAAAGTTTAACATGATAATATTTAATTGAAAATGAAAGGAAATACATATTATTGATAAATAAATGAGAATACATTTTAAATAAAATACGTAATATTTCGTAATAATTAATCTACATATTAATGATTGAATGTTGATTGAATGAGAGAGAAACAATATTATTTAATTTAAGATTCTACTTTGAAAGAGGAACCAGCCAAGACACTAAAATAAGATCTCAAGTATATCACTTATCTCCAATGGTGGGATATTATAAAATACAAAAATCTCAGTTTAAAATCTCCTTCGGAGATGCTCTTAACGATTTTGAACAAACATCCATGATGATCCTTGAGATTCCATGCTACCATGATAGAGATTCTGGAGCCTTCATGCCTCATACAATCATAACATACCTTGTTTAGTCCCTTTCTGATAATGTAATATCCAATGCATGCCCTTTTTCATGAAAATTGGTTTTGGCATGCTACATATTCTTTCTCTTCTGATGGGGGTAACGTGATAAAGAAAAATTATATCTTCACATCTATTTCGCCTACATTCAATGAGAAACATATCAATAACAGAGAGAAAAATGAGATATATATCAGTAAAGGAATTGACAAAAGAGAAAGATATGAAAAATTTGTGGGTGAAAATGAGAATTAATGAAAGTGGGTGTTAATAATCAAAATTGTTCTCAATAAAATAGGTCATGAGTGATGACATAGTGCAACTTTGGGCCATGTGGTACATATGTTCAAGTGACAATTCACGCATGGCAGCTTTTCAGGACTTGTCTTGCTTGGCGTCCGTGACAGCAACATCACCTCGAAAGTAACCTCTTCCGCCAAGGACGAGAGTAGAAAAGACAAGGGAAAACGCAGACAAATTATAGAGGATTAACTTCATCAAAGGTTATGGTCCCTTCACCTTGTGGTCGAGGCGATTTATTGAGAAAAGGACGGTATCAGTCTAGCTGTTATCTCTTCAGATCGGCCCTTAATTTTATAATATTTGAATTTAGCTATTTAAATGGTTTATTTGGTTGTAGAAGAGAGAAGAGAGGAAATGATAAGAAAAAAATTAGATTTTAAGGTTGTTTAGTATGAGTGATATATGGAAGAGAAAGAGATGGTGACTAATCTTTCATTTTATTTGGTTGAATAGAACATTAAATGAGAAAACAATTGTAAAATGAGACTTTTACCTAAAATATTTAAGTATTTATAAGGCTTAACTGCAATTTTAGTCCCCCACTTTATCCCTTTGTGTGATCTTGGTCCTTAACAAAATATTAGCATTTCTCGTCCCCCACGTTAATAGTCGTTTCCAGTTTTGGTTTTTCGTCAGGATTCTGTGAGAAAACTAACATTTCTCGATGATGTGTCCCCTTTTAATTGATGTGGCACCCAGATCGGAGAGAGTGATGAGTTGGCTTGCGCATGTGCCCCTCACGTAATGAGGAGTTGTGATAAGAAATAGAAAAACCCTAAATTGAAAACCTAGGGTCCAAATTCTCACAACTAAAAAAATTGCTTCCCTTAGGTTTCGACGGCGCAAACGAAATCGATGGCGATAGAGAGGCGGAGACGACGACTTATGCCATGGGATGGAACCGGAATAAGCTTAGCCCAAGGAAGAACAACGAAATCGACGACAAGAAGCTTAACCCAAGGAAGAACATTGTGAGGGACCACAATATGGACCATAAGATGCAAGCTCCGACGCATTTGCCCCCTAAAGATGGCATGGCCCCAAAGAGAAGCACTGACAACCAACACTTTTTTTGGGGTGAAGATTCGTTGCTTGCAACCCATGTGTCAAGGTAAGTTTTTTATTCCTTGCTTTATGTCTATGTCGTGGAATGCATAGGTTGGTGTATGATATCAATGGCGTGTCTTGTCCTTTTGTGATGTTGAGTAAATGGTGTGGTTGATATAATGTATTATTTTTTTGGCTACTTTGTTTCTGTTTAGGCCCACTATGCCTCATAATTCTGAAGCAGTGAATGAGAAGGAAGTTGGAGGTAATTGTGAAGGTGTGAAAGAGAAGAAAGTTGGAGGTAATTCTGAAGATGTGAAAGAGAAGGAGATCCAAGTTGAATCTAATTCTAAAATAGTCAATGAGAGGGAAGATGTATTATGTAACATTCCAATTTCTAGTCAGGGGTCACATAGTAATTACGCGGAAATTAACTTAATAATCCTCGCAAACAACTCAGATTGTCAAAAGAAACATCGCTCAGTAATTGTTTAACATAATAATATTCTCATAAATAAATAAAAAACGCATTTAATAAAAATTAACAATAATTTGCACCACAATGTGCTAGTCATTTTCAAAAATAAACAGCGGACACTACTACAGAACTGCCTTTTTACCATGCCCCTGTTACCACGGTTTTGTGTCGGACCGTGGTAAAAAGCTGCCCAGAGCTCGGTTACCACGGTTCCATGTCGAACTGCGGTAATTGAGGTTCTCTATTACCACGGTTCCTTGTCACCCGTGGTAATTGAAATAGTTTTTATTATTATTTTTAATTAAAAAAGACTATTACCACGGTTGCATGGTGAACTATGGTAATAGAGTTTATTATTTTTTATCTGACATTGTCTATTACCACGGTTGTCAGGGGACTGTGGTAATAGGTATTATTTTATTAAAAATATGGTCATTTTCGACTACTCCCTATTATAGCAATAGGAAACCCTTCTCTCGAGAAAAACTTTTGTCTTCCCGCTTCTCTGTCTCGACTCCATCGATCTTCAACATCGTCACTGCCACTCGACATTCCTTCCTTCTACACCCCATTACCTCCACTCCTTGTCGCCTATCGCTGCACGTCATCACCGGCGCTCGTTCTCTCTGCATTCGCTCCGCAATTGCTTTGCTCGTCGCGGCTAATCCTTCTCTTGCGCACGGCCTCCCTCTTTGTGTTCTCACTAAGCTCGTTCCTCCTGTTACTCATCTCGTTCATCTTGCTTCCACAACTCACTCGTGAGTCCTCTTGACCTACTTCTACTTCTAGGGTTTTCTTTCTTTTGAAGATTTTTGTTGTTGTTCAGTACCTTTACTTGGCGTTTTAATTTTTGTGGAACTTAAGGAGCTTATATGTTTCATAATTACCAGTTCTTATGCCTTTGCTGTTGTTGTTCAGTACATTTTGTAGAATGTGTATTCTGTTGAAGATTTTTGTTGTGGTTCAGTACAATTCGTGGAATATATGTGTACTCTGTTTTGTGAGGTCATGTTCGATTGTAAGGATTGTGTGAGGATACTAACTGGTAGCTTTTTATTTAACGGTAGCTTCTAATGTCCCGAATATTACATATTTTACAATAACATAACATGAATTTTAGAATCCCGGCTAGAATAGGAACCTTCCCCTCTAAATTTTAGTAGGACGTACTAGACTTTGAGGATTGGTAATTGCGTGTAGTCATTAACATCTGTTGACCAGACACATATGGATCGTAAATGGATGTTTGTTAATCGCTTATCCGATGAATATGCGGCCGAAGTGAAAGAGTTTGTTTCCTTCGCGGTTCAACGCGCAAAGAATCCCAATAGCATGTTATGCCCCTGTTTAGATTGTTGTCATAAAGGAACCGTGGTAACAGTGGCCTGATATTACCACGGTTCAGCATAGAACTGGGTATTTCAGAGGTATGATATTACCACGGTTCCACCTTGAACCGTGGTAATTTATCTATTACTTCATGGCAGATACCACGGTTTAACTATGGTAAAAGTCTACCCGGAACCGTGGTAATATGACAATTTTGTAGTAGTGGGAAAATAGATATTCTTCATGATCTTCAAGCCTCCTATGACGTCTCCTCTAAATGACCTCATATTCACTCTTCATTTAAGTCCTCGTGCTGTACATCTACGACATTAAGCGCCCAAACAACAAGCAAACAAGAAGGGTTAACTCCTAAAACAGACACAAGAGTATCAAACTGAATAACATGCAGAATATTAAAACAATAACAGCACTAACAGTATAACAGTAGAAGTAATTTAGTAGTAATATAGAGATAACAATTATAGCTGTCTTATAACACAGTAGCAACATCAATAGTTTTCAAGAACAACACTAAACATTTTATAGTCAGAAACAGGATTACAATGGTTACAAAAGTACCCATTTAACCCAAAGAGTTCACAGCAAAATCCTCAAATGCAACTACATTCTCTATTCTGGACACAAACAATATATCGACTCAAATGGGGGGTGAATTCACCCCAAACGGGGACAGGAGGATCACATGGGTTCGACAACCCATACAACCACCCTTAGGTAGACCACATGGAACAGCAACCACGGGACACCCCAGGTAAATCCCATGGAATGACATCCATGGAATCACCTCAACAACAATGAACCAACAATTCAACAATAAACCCCCAACAGTTGATAGCCAAATCCGCAAGTTCACGGAGGTTATCACGTAATATAAAAGATATCGAACCCACAGGGATAGGTTGCAATTCAAGGCCCCAAAATCAATTATTTAAACTTTAAAAAAACAAAAAAATAAAATATTTTGTTTGAAGGTTGTTTTGTAGGAACAAATGAATAGGAAAAAGACTCGATAAAATATATGATCAAAGCAGTTCTTGGGTTGAGCTTCTTTACTTCTAGCTTAAGCTATTTGAATCAATTTCATATATGAATTCTAGAACATGTTCTTAGGTGATATAGCCTAGTGTTTTCTACTTGTTAATTCCTTAAGCAAGAAGAATTTCCAATTTTAGTGATTAGTTAATTTCATTGACAATTATTTCATGAATTCAAGCCAACACTAACAAGCCACCCTTATACCTAAGAGGCATGCAATTGTTCTTTCTATTCCCATTTCCCCTCAATTCCTAACAACTACTATTGTATAAGAACAAGGTAAGAACACTTGTGTACATCAAGATAATATTATAACAGAGAATAGAAATTAAGAACTTGAACTTTATTCATATATTGCAAAAGAAACTTAGAACATGGCTAGAAAATAAAGAGACTACAACAACCCAAGACACTAAGTAACTTAGCCAAGCATGGATAAGAGAAACATGATAAAAACCTGAATTGAGAGCTCAAGAATTGGCTTCCCACACCTCAGGCAATGCTCTAAACAAGTATTTAAGTGTTTCTCCAAATATCCAAGTGTGTTTACAAAGGAAAGAAACAGGCCTATTTATAGATTTTTCCTGACTGAGACCCAACGCTTAGGCGTTGGGATCCCAACGCTTGGGCATTGGCTTTAAGTGCCACCAGACGTGGCCAAACAGGGGCTCAACGCATGAGCGTTGGCCCTCCAACGCTTGAGAGTTGGAATTAAAATAAAAACTGGGCACAAGTCAGGGGCTCAACGCATGAGCGTTGGCCTTCCAACGCTTGAGCGTTGGAATTACAACAAAACTGGGCTCTAAGTCAGGGAGCCAACGCATGAGCGTTGGGGATCCAACGCTCAGGCGTTGGGCTCGTCAGATGGTTCACCTTTTGACTGTTTTGCTCTTCTCTCTTTGATGGGTCTTCATGGCCATCAATGCCCTTCATGTGGCCACATTCTTGTCTCTCAACAGCTGAATTGACAGGAATTTCTTCCTTCAATTCCTTTTTCACATGTGTTAAACAATATAAACATTTGATGCTTCCTCTTCTTCATTAATTTTCAGCCACAATTCTTCCTTTATTTTCATCAAGATCCCCACAAATGTTCTTTGTTTGACCTTAACCTCTAACAAGGACTAAAATGCAATAAAACGAAACTAAAAGGACTAAAAACACAAAAGTTGCTAAAATATATGCAAATGCAAAAAATAAAGAGAAAACTCTAACAAAATGAAATAAAATCTATATATGACTCAAAGAAAACAAAATAAAATAAAGTAAAAAGACCCTAAAAACATCATACAAATCTCAGTCATCACACCACTATACCCAACGATAGCTTGTCCTCAAGCGTAAAACACTAAAACAAAGCTTGTCCTCAAGCTTAAAACAAGTTACCCACACTTAGCACAAAACAGCTTAAGATACATTTTCCAAAGAAAGCATAGCTGGTTGAAAAACATGCATGTTAGGGGATAAGGTTTTATCAAGAAAAGCTTAAGCGTGGTATTTGATCAACATAGCAGAATGAGTTCACCAATTAAAGCTTGCAAATAATCATCTCAATGAATAACAAGTGAATCGAAACAATTCTGCCTATCATTCAAATCAAAACCAAACAAGTATAGAAATGCAACTTCAGAGAGACTGTAAGGGTTAAAACTTGGCCAAGGGTTCATTAACAGGTATGAATTTCAAGAACTTGGAAACTCAATGGGCTGATTCATATTATGACTTTAAGTTAAGTGATTTTTTTTCTTTACCAAGAGCTTCAACAATTTAGCACATAGGTTCTCTTAATTTTTTTCTTCTTTTTCCCCTTTTTTTTCCTAAGGTACATACCTCAGATTTTTCCAATTTCCATTTTTTCTATATTTTTTTTAAGAGAAACCTATACATACATGGCTCTAACATTTTCCTTTTTCGAGAATCACTTAACCATTCACAATAATTCCAATAGTAGGCTCCAAGAAAAATTAACTTAATTTCAAGGCTGAAAGGGGCTTACTAAGGGAAATTCAACATTTTCAAGATCAATTTCTGAGTTCTCCAAAAATACCTAAAGTCTCTCTCAAGAATACAAAGCATACAAAAATTTAGTCAGCATGCAACACAAGGCAGAAAGGTACAATCACAGGTAATCAAAGTCCTCTAAACACTCAGAAAAACAGGGTAAGTGGTACCCTTTTTAGAACTCAAACAAGACCATACCAAAGTTTAGTTAACTAGAATCCAAATGTATCCTAACACATGCAATTTACCCAGCAAAAGATCAAATGCATCATTTTCAAAAACATAGTGATAGCCAAATCCGCAAGTGCACGGTTGATTATTGTGTAATATAAAAAGATCGAACCCAAGGGATAGGTGTCTTATTATTAATTTACTTAGAGCCTTTGTGCAAGAAAATAAAAAGATATATTTTTTAAGTTGGTTTGATTAGGACAAGAACAAGAAATAACATAAATAAATAAAGAAGAGATGATGATAAGACTTAAGCACTTGGGTCGAATTATATAGCTTATAAAATATGCTAGCAACTCCTACTTAATTTCTGAATTTTAGTACCAAGTTCATGATGCTATAGCCTAATTTTTCTACAAGTTAATTCCTTACACATTGTAGAACTTTCTTCCTAATTACTAAATTCAATGCCTTGCAATCTAGAAAAAACTAAGAAGAAGATGAAGAAAGAATTTTCAGGCCACCATAAAGCTAAGTCTATCCTAATACCTTAGTGATATGTCATATAGCTTCTTTTACTTCCTAAGTCCCTTACTACTTACCAATTTCCATTGTTATAAGCAATAAGCAATAACACTTGTGCGCATCAAGATAAAATGAAAAACAAAGAAGTAAAACATGAACTATAGCAATATTATTCAGAAGAGTAGAAGAGAACTAAAACATAATTTATAAACTAAAACAACCCAAGATACTTAAGGAAGAAGTTAGCCAAGCATGGCTAAAAGAGTCATTAATTACCCTGGACTAGGAGCTCAAGTTTGGCTTCCCACAATTCTCAGGAACAATGCTCAAAAAGGAAGAAAGAAAGAACACTTGTTGTATTCTAAGAGGTGTGTTTACAAATGGACACAAAGGTCCTATTTATAGCCTCTGACACGTCCCAACGCCTGAGCGCTGGGATCCCCAACGCTTGAGCGTTGGGTCATTTATTCCAGGCGTTGCAAAACAAGAACCCAACGCTTGAGCGTTGGGCCTTCCAACGCTTGAGCGTTGGGTCAAACACTGGCAGCTCTTCTTGGATGCTTTTCCTTCTTCAATGGTGGAATTGAATGGCTTAATTAGCCTCCATTTTGTCCCCTTTTAATTCTGAAACAGCAAAGTGACTTGATTTCTCTATTCATGCCTCATTTTCCATGTGCTAAATTAGCAATGGTGCTTCATCTTCCACTCCTTTGCTTTTAGCCCTTTATTTGCTGAAACTTCACTTTCAACCCTTCACCTTCTGAACTTTCCATTTCTGGCCCTTCCTTTCCTGAAATTCACAGTTTGGTCCCTGGACAAAAATGACTATTTCTACCAGCTTTCCTAAAATACAAAAATAACTCTAAAACTTCCTAAAAATATAAAATAAAGTTTAAAAAACAAATAAAAGCTAATCTATATGCAAAATGCAAAATAAATAGAAAATCTAAATAAAAACAATAAAAAACCTATATGAGACTAAAAAATAACAAAATAAAAAGACTCTAAAATTATCATATAAAATCCAGTCATCACATAGCATAGGATAACATATCTTGAAAGTTGAGTAACATGGCATTATCTGGGATGTTGATTACTGACTCAAATGCAACTTACAAATCCTAAAACAAAAATCCTAGAAATAAAATAAAGAGCTACAAATTAAAACTAAAAGAAAAATAAAAAGAAAACCTATGGCCAAAGTCCAGAAATTTATGGGGTCTTCCTCATCAAGGTCACTTGCTCTTTTGCTCTTGGATACACCTGCTTCTTTATTCACAAGGGAACAAACAATATTAAAAACAAACAACTATGGCCTGCCTGAGCCTCAACGCTTGAGCGGTGGAATTAAAAATAAAAATTCTGGGATTCTAGGGGCTCAACGCATGAGCGTTGGCCCCCCAACGCTTGAGTGTTGGCCCCGAAACGCTTGAGCGTTGGGTTTTATAAAATCCTGGGCATGAAGGCAGGGGCTCAACGCATGAGGGTTGAGTCTCCAACGCTTGGGCGTTGGGTACCTGCAGAATCAGACTCTATATTTTTTTTTTCTCTTTTCTTTTTCAAGTGCAGAAAACGTAAAAACAAAACTTAATCAATAGAAATCACTTACCAACCTACCATGGGTTGTCTCCCAAGCAGCCCAATGTTATAGTCTTTGGTAGACTCTTCCCCTTTTTAATCAATTAGGGGAAAAACTTCCTTCACTTGATGACTAAGTCATCACTCAATTCATTTGTTACCTCTTCATCGGACTCAAAGTGCTTAAGAGCCCTGAACACTTTGAACTTTATCTTCTCATTTCCTACCTTTAGAGATAGAAGGCCTTTTGCCACATTGATTTTGGCATTACCTGTTGCAAGAAAAGGCCTTCCAAGGATCAAAGGCACCTTGGAATCTTCCTCCATGTCCAGAATCACAAAATCCACAGGGAAGATGAACTTATCAACCCTGACAAATACATCCTCTGCTACCCCATAGGGGTGTTTAATTGACATGTCCACCAACTGTAATGACATAAGAGTAGGAGTTGCCTCCCCTATGTCCAATCTACGAAACATAGAGAGTGGCATCAAATTGATACTAACTCATAAATACACAATGCCTTGGCATTAGGCAATCCTTCAATATCCACCGGAATGGTGAAACTCCCAAGATCTTTTAACTTTTGGGGGAGTTTCCTTTGGACAATGACACTACATTCCTCAGTGAGCATAATGATTTCCTCCATCTTGCTCAGTTTCCTTTTCCTAGAAAGAAGATCTTTCATAAACTTAGAGTATGTTGGCATTTGCTCTAAAGCTTCAGAAAAAAGGTATGTTTATCTCAAGTTTCTTGAAAATTTCAAGGAACCTAGAAAACTGTTTTTCTAAATTCTTTTTAATCAAAGCTTTAGGGTATGGAACCTTGCCAACACATCCACTAGGAAAAGTAACTTTGCTCTTATCATTTTCGGAATTTACAGTAACATTATTATCATTCAAATCCTCACCCTCTTTATATTTTTCCTCATTACTCTTCTCATTTTCAGGGACAATTCTATCAGGAATAGTTTTAGCATTCCTAAGAGTGATTGCAGACACATTTTCTAATTTCTCTTTTGGATTAACAAGAGTGTCTGATGGGAACGTACCTGGAATCCTCTCCGCAATGGTCTTAGTCAATTGGCCAACCTAAACTTCCAAATTTCTTATGGAAGCTTCGTGATTTTTGGAGTTTGTCCTTGTCTCGTTCATAAACCGAGTAGTTTGTTGGGCCATTTCACCAAAAATTTCTTCCAGGCTCTTCTTACCTTGCCCTGGGTTTTGAGGAACTGGAGGCCTTTGATTTCGATATGGCCTTTGGAATTGTCTAAGTCCTCCAGCTTCTCCTTAGTTCTGGTCCCTCCATGAAAAGTTAGACTTATTCCTCCAATTAGGATTGTATGTGTTGCCATAGGAATTATTCTGAAAATTCCCCATAGCCTTCACTTCAACTTCTAATTCAGCCTCTTCAGAACTCAACTGGACTCTCTCCATTTGCTTGACCATGGCCTCAACCTTCCTAGATAGCAATTTATTGGAAGCTAAAATAGCATCAAATGCTTCCACTTCATACATACCTTTCCGAATGGCCCTGTCCTGGTTTGAATGAGCAACCCTTGCAGCAAGTTTATTGATTAGATCAAGGGCTCCCTGAGTGGGTAGAGCATCAAAGGCTCCACTAGTTGCGGTGTCAAGCTTGTCCTTTGTATAGTCATTGAGGGCTGCATAAAATTTCTCCACTTGGTTAGCAGTGGATATGTTATGGCCTGGGCAGCGCCTTAGGAGTCCTTTGAGTCTCTCCCATGTCTCATACAAGTTCTCTGACTCCTGCTGAATAAAGGAGTTGATTTCCTGCTTCAACCTCCTTATCCTGTTGTAAGGAAAGAATCTATCTGTAAATTTTTCAGCTAGATCATCCCATGAGGTGATACTCTGGTGTGGTTGAGAGGATAACCACTCCTCCGCTACATCCCTCATAGAAAATGGAAACAACATCAACCTTACCGTATCCAAATGCACATTGTTCCTCCTCAAGGTGGAACAATGCCTAGTGAACCTCTCTAGATGGGTGTGAACATCCTCATTTGCACTTCCTCCAAACTGGTTTTGGCTAACCAGTGATATGAAATGTGGAGGAATTTGGAAGTCCGGCAATGCATCGGCCGGCACCACAATGCTCCCCTCAAAATTATAGTCCACTCAGGGGCTGTGATGTCACGAAGAGAACGGTTAACATCCCATTCTTCAGCTTCTTGCTGCTATCTAGTGAGTCGAGCCTCGACCTCAGCATTGAGTCGAGCATCACCTCAGCAGCAATTCGTTCCTCATACTCGGCACAAAGACGTGCCTCCAATTTAGCTTGTGCTTGTGTTTCTTCCATTGCTTGTGCTAGTCTCTGGAGTGCAAGTCTGCGATGAAACGTTCTTTCAATTTCGGGATAAAAATTAAAATCACCTATCATGCAGAACAAACAAGTTAAGAGCACCTATTCACAACTCAACAGAAATTTTTTTAGTAACCAAAAAGCTTAAAACAATCAACAAGAAGGTCTAAAAAAACAGAAACCTATCCCCGGCAACGGCGCCAAAAACTTGATAGCCAAATCCGCAAGTGCACGGAGGTTATCGCGTAATATAAAAGATATCAAACCCACAGGGATAGGTTGTAATTCAAGACCCCAAAATCAATTGTTTAAACTTTTAAAAAACAAAAAAATAAAAGATTTTGTTTGAAGGTTGTTTTGTAGGAACAAATGAATAGGAAAAAGACTAGATAAAATATATGATCAAAGCAGTGCTTGGGTTGAGCTTCTTTACTTCTAGCTTAAGCTATTTGAATCAATTTCATATATGAATTCTAGAACATGTTCTTAGGTGATATAGCCTAGTGTTTTCTACTTGTTAATTCCTTAAGCAAGAAGAATTTCCAATTTGTTAACTAAGCCTAATGCCTTAGTGATTAGATAATTTCATTGACAATTATTTCATGAATTCAAGCCAACACTAACAAGCCACCCTTATACCTAAGAGGCATGCAATTGTTCTTTCTATTCCCATTTCCCCTCAATTCCTAACAACTACTATTGTATAAGAACAAGGTAAGAACACTTGTGTACATCAAGATAATATTATAACAGAGAATAGAAATTAAGAACTTGAACTTTATTCATATATTGGAAAAGAAACTTAGAACATGGCTAGAAAATAAGCCAGAATTGAAGTGCTAACAAAGAGAGGACTTAAAGTGGAAATCAAGAATATGAAGCAACACTCTTTGATTTGAGCACATGGAAAATAAGGTTGGAAAGATTAATGGTGGTGGAGAGGAGTTTCAGAACTTAATAGAGGCTGAATGGAGCCTAATTAAGCCAATCAATTCCACCATTGAAGAAGAAAAGGAATCCAAGAAGAGCTGCTAGTGTTCGAGCCAGCGCTCAAGCGTTGGAAGTCCCAACGCTCAAGTGCTGTAACTCTGACTAGGATGTGAGTCAGAGGTTGCACCCAGCGCTCAAGCGTTGGAAGCCAGCGCTCAAGCGCTGGGCCTCGGTCTGATAGTGGGATTTTAATTGCACCCCAACGCCCAAGTGTTGGGGATCCCAGCGCTCAAGCGTTGGAGGTCAGGTTTTTGCTATAAATAGGGAGGCAATTTGCTCTTGTAAGACACACCTATTCAGAATACAACAAGTATTCTTCTTTCCTCCTTAAGAGCATTGTTCATAGGAATTGTGGGAAGCCAAACATGAGCTCCTATCCAGGGTAATTCGATGCCTCTTTTAGCCATGCTTGGCTAATTCTTTTAAGTATCTTGGGTTGTTTTAGTTTATATTTTATGTCTTAGTTTATTTCTACATTTCTGAATAATATTTCCAGTTTATGTTTTATTTCCTTGTTCTTCATTTCCTCTTAAAGTACACAAGATTTCTTGCTTATTGCTTGTACGAATGAGAATTGGTAAGTAGTAAGGGAAATAGGATTTAAAAAAGGCTATAAGTATATATCGCTAAGAAATTAGGATAGACGTAGCTTTATGTTGGACTGAACTTCATCTTCATCTTCTTCTTTAATTAACTAAATTGCAAGAAATTGAGTTTAGTAATTAGAAAGAAAGTTCTACAATGTGTAAGAGATTAACTTGTAGGAATACTAGGCTATAGCATCATGAACTTGGTTTTAGAATTCAGAAATTAAGTAGGAGTTTGCTAGCATATTTTATAGACTATGTAATTCAACCCAAGTGCTTAAATTCCATCATCTTTATTTTCTTATATTTCATGCTATTTTATTCGCTTGTTCTAAAACCATCATCTAAAAAAACATCCTTATCCTTTAATTTTCTGTTAAAAAGTAATTTAATAAGAAGACACGTATCCCTGTGGGTTCGATATCTTATATATTACGTGATAACCATCTATGCACTTGCGGACTTGGCTATCAAAGCACATGATAATTGACACTTTGCATATTCAACAGATATAGACAAATGATAAAATAAGTATCGGAGCAAATGTTGAATAAGCATCATGGTATAGCAAGTATGAACAATGAAGACATATATCAAAATGAATAGTTCAATAAACATAGTAAATATGTCAAGAGAGATAGGGAAAAGAATAGTCTTATTGTGAGTTTTGTTCTCTGTAAGCTTTGTTTAGCCGCTTCTTCAATCTGTATAAAGCTAGGATTTTCTTCAGAATTTTCTTTAGGGAGCTTTGCATAGTTGTTTGCAGACGATGGTGTGAGCTTTGAAGTTATCATTTGTAAGTGATTGCATGTGATGTCATCTTTGTTTGAACGTCATAGTGATTGAGAGCATGTGACGTCATCCTCGTTTGAACTTCACAATTGGTGAACGATAGATAGCAGAAATTTCGCATTCTCATCGATGATTGTTGGCTAAAAGCGTCCATCATAATACTGACATCTTCAGTATCACATATTTGAAGACTTCTAAAAATATAGGGTTATCTGGAGCCAAAAATCTATACGTAACGCTCGAAATAACCTGGTTACTTCTGAGTTGTAACTTCTCATGAATTCTCCTCTTCAAACGTTGGAAAGAAATGTCCCGTTTCAGATATATGGCATTTGTCTCACCTTCAAACATAACACCTTGCCCGCCTTTGTTAGCCCTACTATTGTAGTACACAAAGACAATTTGTTGATCCATCACAGAGGTTTGGGATTCAAGGTTTGAGGTTTAGAGTGGAAAATGAAGCAAAGTTAATGGTTTCTGCAATGGAAAATTTGTGGAAGCAAGTGCATGTATATTTATATTGTTCAGTTACCACAGAAGTCGCAAGAAATCTTGAGACTCGTAAATAGTGCAGACCCACTGGGAGTCGCATCCTGTCTTGCGACTCCTGGGCTAGGGAGTCGCTTAAAGCCCTGCGACTCTCTCTTGGGAGTCACTTACAGGGCTGCGACTTCCAACCTAATGCCACACCAGCTGCCACGTTGACAAAAACAACCATAGTTCACTAATTTTTTTAAACATATTTCACTAATATTTTTTAGCATTATTAAAAAAAAAAAACCCGAGAAAAGAGGGTTTAGAGAGCTTTTGCTTTTGAAAATGCTAGGGTCTTTAAACAAAATTTAGGGGAATGAGTGTGTGCTTAGGGAATAAAGTGTGTCCATGTTTGGTGAAGTCAAAATTATGGATAGAAGTAAAAGTTAAAAAAAGTTCCTTTTATTCATCATAATTTTAACTAATCCTAATTTTTCTACCGTGTATCGATAGATAACACTGTGATGCTTAGCTGCAAGTGGTTTATGGAATGGAATCTAAAACTCACAATCACGCCAACGCCATGATCCAATATTTTATAGCACATGGGACCCAGTACATATATATTATATGATAAAACCAAAACTAATAAAAGCCAACAAAGATCTTCTTAATGAGTCATATTAAGGTGGGTGACCAAATCCATCATCAACTCAAGCCCCGAGGACCCTTTCTCCTAGAGATTCTCACATTCTCAATATTTTGAACTTTATTGAATGCCAAACTCAGGGAATGTTGGATTCTTCAAAACCCTAAGTAGGGACAAACCATATTCACTTTAAAACCATTTATGTGGTTTAAATTTTTTAACTGCACTAGTTTTAATCATTCAATTGAGTTTTAAATTTAGATCGGTTCGAAATTGGTTATGATTTTCAAATCGGTTATAAATCGGTTATGGTTTTAGACCGGTCTTTTAGAGTGGATTTGGTTCAAAAATCGGTTTTAAAACTACATTTAGTTTAAAAACAAGTTTTTAAAATTGGATTTTGTTTAAAAGACAGACCACAAAATAATTTTGATTTAGGTCATCTGAATCTCACAATTTGGGGATTTGGGAATTTAGGATTCATCTTTTTATTTGTAGAAGAAATTAAGAGTTTACCCGTTAAAATGAAATCACGACATGTAAAATAGGAAATTAGGATTTAGAAAATTAGTTTTTATTTAGTTTTAGGAAATAAAAAATAAAATATTAAAATTTGGTTATGGTTTATATCCAAATTAAAAATTTAAATATCCAAATTGGTGGACATTTATAAATTGGATAACATAAAACAAGTTCTGCATAATTTAAAGATCTTTAAATATGGATACGGTTAGATTATGATTCGGTTCATAGAATCGATTTTTTTGAACAGGGCTAACCCCAAGCAACATAATGCATCTCATACATAAGCTTACAAAACTTATGGGTCATGTTTTTTTGATTAATTCTACAAAATAGTAAACATGCAGCTTGCAAGGGCCCATGTCTGTTGTCACCGTTAAATAGAATATAAAAGGGTTTTTGCTTTTTAGCTCTTTTCCATGAAGACAGGATAAACAGAAAAAAGAAATTGTCGTTTCCTACCATGTATATCAGTATAATAGTATAGTGTTAAAATATAATGATATATAATCCATCATGATCCAGTGTTTTTGTTCTTGGCTTTATTTGCTTTTGGTACACTTAATATTTGTTAAAATCTCGTTCTGCTTCTGGGCATGTGCATGATTAATCTACAAGTGAATTTTCCATCTTCTCCTTTCCATATTCTGTCCCTTCCATATGCCATTTAAATTGAGAGTTGTTTATTTCTTAATTTTATTTTACACTCAAATCATACTTCTCACTGTCTCTCTTTTTTAATGTATGATCCCATGTCTCTCTTTTATTCTCCCATGTTTACAAGCAATTTATGGATACCAGTTGAATCAACTTTTATCTTTATCTATAAGAGTTTTGTTCTGGTCGGCCCAAAAGGCTAATAGGCTCAATAGTATCACAGTAGGTCCAAAGATTTCACAACTAAATGAGCACCATATAGGTGAACGATAATTTAGTTATGGAAATGTTGATCGACACCAACTCATTTATTAACAATTACGCAAGGCTGCACATGGGCAACCATAATCTCGAAAGACCTTCCAAAAGGCTTCCTAAAAACTTACATAGACAATAATGAAGAACATTGATCCTATAAATACTTGTGTAGTAGTTCATTTATGTACACATTACTCATCATGCAAATTTAAAGTTCTTCTTAGACTCTGAGATTCTCTCGGTGCTCTCTCAAAGACTTGAGCGTCAAAGCGTCTTCTGCAGGTACACCCCATCTGTCAACGCAGCTCCACTGTACAAGTAAATCCACCTGATGCAGGGCCAAGAACCACCACCGGAGGTAAGGAGGTCCAAGCAATCTCATTTTAGGAACAACAAGTTCAATTCATTCTTATCTAAAAGTGGTGTTAACATCTATTTGTACTAAGGTCAACAGATATCAAAATATAGTGTAGTAACATATTTCCAAACATGAGAAATGCTAGCTACCCTCTTTTTGACACTCCCTTTCTAACACTCTTTTTTATTTATCAAAATCTATGTACGGTCTACTAAATTATATGGGTGCAACTTCTAATTTGGTGGGTCTTAGATGAATTTTGTAACGCCCCAACTTTGAGTCAGGGGTCACATTAGTAACCATCAAAACTTAGGGACCATTTTCAAAAAACCAAGATAGAAAATGTCATGTATCGAAAGCAACAATGCATCTAGTAGGTTCCCAGAAAAGAGAGGTGTTAACCCGAAGGCTGTGCTTAAGTACAAAGTCTTTCCTTAGCCAGAACTTTCCCGAATACACTATCACAAGATCACATGAATATCCAAGGCCACATTTTTTAAAACCATTTTCAAAACAATAAAATAAAAAAATATAATATTTAATACCCAATATATGATAATTTCATACGACAGTCCAAAAATTACAATAATAATATCATGGCACGTAAATAGGTACCCCAAAAACTGATTAAAAACAAAAGAGTACTAGCGCTGAAAAGGTAAAGCTAGAGATCAAGAGATCTTGAAACTTCAAGACGAAACTTGTGCATCTTCTCCGGAACATCCTCTGACTTCTTAATCAATTGCTCCATCTGTCCTAACACTATCTCCTCCTCGTCCATCTCTAGATCTTCCTCGTCAGAAGAGTCCACCATAATTACAGCATGCTCCTCCTCTAGAGGGTTCTCCGATGGTGGTAAATTAAAGGTTACCTTTCCGATGTGATAATCACTAGATCGGCGCCCATCAACTTTCCTAATAGTATGAGAGAACGAACCATGATACGTTGCCTTTCACGTGTCGTGGTCAAACTCCCACGCAAGAGGTGAGTGCTCATGAAATAAATCATGGACTACCTTGTACTCCATCTTTATCACCTATGGCGTTAAGTGTCCAAACAACAAACAACAAACAAGCAAACAAAAGGGTTAACTTCATTAAAACAAAGATAATAACAAGTCACAACAATAGATTATTTAGCAAGAAGTTAACAATAAGATAACATGAACAACATAACAAATATTGTTAGTTCCTGGTGATGCAACTACATGTCTACTATCAAAAATGGTCAAGTTCGCCCGCAGCTAGGATAATCTAACGGGACAACTCCGTCTCATCGCCCTTAATTCATCAGATATGTGAACTACGTCCTGTTATTCAAATCCTACAAATGCACATGCCACGATAACAACAAGCTTCCAAATTCAGACTAAGAGTCCTTCAAAATCAATATCCAACAATAGTCATGGCAAGTTAGCATATTCAAGTAATCAACATTACAAGTAATCACAAGAAAGAAGCATAAAAAATAAGCTTCCAAAGAGTAACAAACACAAACACAAACACGACTCAAGACGCTTCTAGACCGAAGTCACCCTTACCTTTGCAGATAATACCGCATACACCATCTAGCCCTGGCACCACCTTCAAACAAACAAGTTACTTATTAAAACCTAATGGCCAAAGGCTAACTCTAAGAATTCTAAAAGAAGAGCTATTTTTGATGCAAAATAATGCAAAAATAAAATAAAATAAATGCAACACTCTTTTTCTAACACTCTTTTTAACACTCTTTCATTAATTGGTTAAAATTTAAGTAGGGTCCATAAAAATTTGAGACCCCCACATGATTTCAACCAATTAATGAGAGAGTATTAGAAGAGAGTGTTGAAAAAAGAATGTTGTTAACGCTCCTCATATTATATATATACTTTAATTGCAAATCTCCTTATTTTATGATAACAATATTAGTAACTTAAAACAACATCCAAAATAGATAATCCACTAATTAAATTCTGAAAAATAAAAACCTTTATGCATAAAATAGGTAAATAAAATCCACCTTATATTAATAGATAAAATCGTAATTAGGAAATTGAAAACGTATCACCAATAAATATATATATATATATATATATATATATATAGCAATTATTATTCAATTTAAAGAAACTCAATTATTCAAATAATAACACAAGAAAATAAAGCAAAATTATTCCACATCATGGAGTGGAATAATTAATCAACACTCAGTAATATTGGAAATAATATTAATATTATTAAAAAGATATGTAATATTAGAATGTGTGGGTCTTACAAATTTAAACCAATCAAAGAGAAAATATGAGAAAGAGAAGAGAGTGTAGAATGTTGCTAGAACTCCACTTCCAAATACAGCCCGAATTAGATATAACCTAAAATGGTGCTTGCTGTGGCACCTTAAGCTGGGTTAAGGTGTGATATCCAAAATAAGTTGGCCTAATAATAAAGATCCATGTATCCTATGAGTCAACAATTATATTTTTTCCCAATAATGTTTTTTAGATGTTTATTTATGAAAATATAGTAATTATTATTTGCTAAAACATCTCTTCACTTAGTAAATGTGAGAATTTAACCTTAGTAACATTTTAAGTTAGTAATCATCGGTCTTCTCTCCAAATTTCACGAATTTTTTAGAGAAACAAACATAACATTAATATATTGTACCAGCTAAACCCCCAAAAATATAATTCGGGTACCCCAGAATTCGCAAGTAAAAACCAGTTTACTTAGCTTTCACCTTCAATTCGTTCAAACTTAGGCCTTTATATATTATTTTGATTATTACAAAATCTGACTCAATGACAGGCATGCTAGTTCCCTTTATATTATCATATTCTTAAGCCTGTCTTTTTTCCTTGGGTCTGGCACAAGATTTTTGGTGAATGGAGTTCTGCCATGGAAAGAAGGAAGTGGTTTTTTTCTTGTTTTGAAAATCATTGCAAGGGAAAGAACATCCTTTTGAGAACTGGTTCATGGTACTTCTTCCAATTGAATGGAGATGCCAAGTGGAGAAGCTGTTCTATGTTTTGTGACACTGTTCTGGTTTTGGGGCTCTGCAATTGCTGTGCTCTCTCCTAAGGGAATAAACGTTGAAGGTAAAACTTGAAAGTTCTAACTTTCCACAAATTTGGACAACATATATACTTTAAAATCAGTTCAATAAAGAAGTTTTTTAACTGGGTCTCTATTCAATATCTGTCTTAACATAGTGCAAGCTTTAATGGGCATAAAAGATTTTCTAGTGGATCCTCATGGTGTTCTAGAAAACTGGGATGGGGATGCAGTTGATCCATGTAGCTGGAATATGGTCATGTGCTCCCCAGAAAACCTTGTCATTAGCCTGTGAGTCTTCCTTCCATCTTCTACATTGAAGTTGAACTACATGTTTTGATACTATAGCCGAAATCACAGTAGACAGCGGCAAAAAGCTAATGGAAGTTGCTATTGTCCACCGGCATTTTGGCTCACCGTGAACACCATTGTTGAAATTATTGTTGAACACTCCAAGTAGTACCAAGCTTGTACTGCAAAATGGTTTAACTAACACTTCGATGAATCTGGTCCTGATGGGTGCAGGGGCATTCCCAGTCAAGGTTTATCTGGTACTCTATCTCCAAGCATAGGAAACCTCACAAATCTTCAGACTGTGTAAGTGATCAGAAAGCACTGTGCAGTTTAGAACTCTCAAGTCTCAAGTACATGTTTCTTATGTTTGTTACTTACATTGTTACAAAAATTGGGTGTTATGGACTACTTTTCAGGGCGCTACAGAATAACAACATAACAGGACCAATTCCTTCAGAGCTGGGAAAACTTACTATGCTTCAAACTCTTGATCTCTCTAATAACTTCTTCAGGGGGGAAATTCCTCCATCCCTGGGTCATCTGAGCAACCTCCAGTACCTGTAAGCATCAATGAGCTATGATGGAAATTCAGAAGATGTCATACAAGGTTTTAGATTGCGGTTACTGTTGCCGCTTCGTCGTGTAATTGCGGACAAATGTAGATCGATGCTGCGGCAATCGCAATTTGAAACCTAATATCATATTATCACTTTTTTAGTAACCTACTTTCTAGAGCTAATATAAATGATTTCAGGAGGCTCAACAACAACAGTTTTTCTGGGGAATGCCCACAGTCACTGGCTAACATGACACAGCTTGCTTTTCTGTAATCTTCATGACCTTTATTTCTCTTCAACTTGGTGTATTAATTTTGTTATTATCTGTATTTCTGAGGATGACTTGTTTATGCTAATCAATTCAGTGATTTGTCTTTCAACAATCTGAGTGGCACTGTACCTAGAATTTTGGCCAAGTCATTCAGGTTAGTCCACCCCTCACCACACACACACACAAGTATGTATGTCTCATATATCTAAAAAAATCAGAAGAATTGGTACTAACTTCAAAATTCTTCATACCCTTGTGCTGTTTCAGTATTGTTGGAAACCCCCTTGTCTGTGCTGCAGGAAAAGAAACACACTGCCCTGGGATGACACTCATGCCTATGTCCATGAATTTAAACAGCACTGTGGGTAAGATCCTTTGTGAATTTGAATGATTTTTCCTGAAAGTCTTATCATTACATCACATACCCACATGTTTAAAAAAAAAGGGCAGCCTGGTGCACAAAAGCTTGCGCTATGCGCGAGGTCTAGGGAAGGGTCCGACCACTTGGCCTATTGTACACAGCCTTACCCTGTTGTTACACAAGAGGTTGTTTCCAGAACTTGAATATGTGACAACACTTTACAATTGGGCCAAGGCTCCCCTTCATAGTCCCACATGTTTTACCTTCATATATTCTTCAGTCATTAGTATAGATGTTCACAACAAATCTCTTTGCTTCTCTAGATGCTTTACCATCTGGCAGGCCAAAAACTCACAAAATGGCCATCGCCTTCGGTTCGAGTCTGGGGTGCCTCTGCTTGATAGTTCTTGGTTTTTTACTTATTCTGTGGAGGAGGCACAAGAATAATCAACAAGCATTCTTTGATATTAAAGGTTCACTTGCAATCAAGATCATTATAGAAGACTCTGCTTGGGCAACATAGATTAACATACTTGATCAAATTATGATAGTTCCTTCTTTTTCTGTCCTAAATTTTTATACAGGCCGGCATCATGAAGAAGTATACCTAGGAAACTTGAAGAGGTTCCAATTAAGAGAACTCCAAATTGCCACTAACAACTTCAGCAACAAAAACATCCTGGGAAAGGGTGGTTTTGGAAATGTCTACAAAGGAGTTTTCCCTGATGGAACTCTTGTAGCTGTCAAGAGGCTTAAAGATGGCAGTGCCATTGGAGGAGAGAAACAATTTCAGACCGAAGTCGAAATGATCAGCTTGGCAGTGCACCGAAACCTCCTCAAATTGTATGGATTTTGTGTGACACCAACAGAAAGGCTTCTGGTTTACCCCTACATGTCGAATGGCAGTGTCGCTTCACGTCTCAAAGGTGAGTTAAGTTATAGAATTTCATAGTTCATGTTTGAAAAGCAATCTCACAATTACTGCACGGTTGAGAATTGCGTATGATATGAAGCTTCTGTGAGTAGCTTCTCCGTAAAATACGCGATTCCAAGTCAGTATAATCAAAATCAAACATGCAGATAATAATAAATCTATTCATGATTCATCGTAAAACATTATAACATTGTTATAAATTTAGACTAGGTAAGTTGAGTGGCTGATTCATATAGATGTTTTGGAATTTTCCAGGTAAACCTGTCTTGGACTGGGGCACTAGGAAGCAAATTGCATTAGGAGCTGCAAGGGGACTGCTATACCTTCATGAGCAGTGTGATCCAAAGATAATCCATAGAGATGTGAAAGCTGCAAATATATTGCTTGATGATTATTGTGAGGCAGTTGTTGGAGATTTTGGGTTGGCAAAGCTTTTAGATCACCAAGATTCACATGTCACAACTGCAGTGAGGGGCACTGTGGGGCACATTGCACCAGAATATCTCTCCACAGGACAATCTTCTGAAAAGACTGATGTCTTTGGATTTGGCATTTTGCTTCTTGAATTGGTCACAGGCCAGAGGGCTCTAGAATTTGGAAAGGCAGCAAATCAAAAAGGAGCCATGCTTGATTGGGTAAAACCTTGTCTCCCTTTATCAGTTTCATTTAAACCCTTCCTCACATTATCAATTTCTACCCCAAAAGCTAGCTTAGGTTGCCCTTGTATTTATCAGCTATATATTTAGTTAATGTGGGTCCTTTAACACACCTCACGCCAAGGACTTGACATGTAGAGTGTAGAGATAACAAAACTTCAAATTAATCGGAATGCCCTTGTCTCCGTCACAGGATATATATATAGGGCGGCTGAGGTAAAATGCCCTTATCCCCATCATAGGATATCTACAGGACGGGTCAGATCAATTCTTTAATTTGAAATTCAACTGGTGGCCCATCACAGGTGACCCAACAATAGATCTAAGATCGACTCTTATAGTTTATTAGAATTTGAACTAGGTCTAACTCTACCTAAAAGCTAGCTTAGGGCGAGGATTTCCTTACCCTTGATAAGTGCTTCAAAAGCCATATGTATAGCCAATCTGAGAGCTCTAACACTTACATTGTTGACATTCAGGTAAAGAAAATTCATCAGGAGAAGAAGCTTGAGTTGCTTATTGACAAGGATCTAAAGAACAACTATGACAGGATTGAGCTTGAGGAAATGGTTCAAGTGGCACTCTTGTGCACACAATATCTTCCAGGGTACAGACCCAAAATGTCTGAAGTTGTGCGCATGCTTGAAGGTGATGGGCTAGTAGAGAAATGGGAAGCTTCTCAAAGTGCTGACACATCCAAGTTCAAACCACATGAGCTCTCTACATCAGATAGGTATTCTGATCTTACTGATGACTCTTCATTGTTAGTCCAGGCCATGGAGCTCTCAGGTCCAAGGTGAAATTTTTCTAGTCACTTTTAGTTTCTCTTTTGGTTTTTACACATTTTTTATAAATTCTGTATTCTAGTTTTCTAAAGAAACCATATGAAACTGAAGAACATATGATGATTGTATTCTAGTTGTGTGATAGAAGTCTTCAAAGCTGAAAAGGGCTCTTTTTACCCCAAATGTACAGATACTTATTAACCGTGAACTTGTAATGCAAAAATTTGTGATATATAAAGTAAATGAAAATCTTTACCACAGGTCCAGTGAAACTTAATATGCTTGGAAGAAGTAAGAACAATGACATTGCCATCATTTTTCCTGCTCAATATTTTTTTTATTAAATTGCACTTGCAATTCCGACCTGGGCGTGTGAAGGCCAAAATTCTCCCAAAAAATGCATCTCTTAGGAATCGAACTTTCGATCTAGGAGTTCAAACAACCATTTTAATTAGGTATACACATTTTCTAACGTGTCATTGAATAGCTTGCATTAAGTAGAGTGTGGTTGGATATCTTACCAGAATGAATGAAAGAAACAACTTTACTGAATGAAATGAACAGCTTACTATCTAACTGTGTAGAAAACAGAATAACAGAATGGAAAAAGAGTTACAACCATTTAACTAACTAACAATACAAAATCAGCTCTCCTATTCTTTAACTGCTATCTAATTCTTCTGCATCATGTAATAGGATAACGTATGGTAACAGTTTAACTTATTATGTGACACCTTAAGGTGTATGAATTTTGTGGTAACGTCTAACACTCAACCGAGCGAACTTTGAAATCATATTATAATCATCAATACTATAAACTTTCTCGTGGAATGCATGGTTACTTCAATTTTTCATCAGATATAAAAATTAAAAAAGAGGAATCAAGTTACTCACGAGTAACTCTTGTAACATGTATATAATAAATCAAAATACTGAATTAAAACTTTAAGATGAAAAGATCAAGAGTCTGTTTGTTTTAGAGTTACATGCATAGTTATCAATAGCGCGCTATAGCGGCGTAGCGCCTTCTTGCCGCTATTGTGATGAAAGAGCGTTGCGCCTCACAATCGACCCAGTAGTGGTGCAAATTGCGGAAAAATATGCAGCAAATCATAGCAAAGGGCAGGCAAACCTTGATGATGGGTGAAATAACTAGAAGCCCCTTAGTTTTAAACTTTTGGGCAACCTTTTTAGGAGCATTATAGGACTTCTTAGAGCCACTTTAGGTTAAACTTAAAAGAATGAAGCTTCATTTTTCATTCACAAATCGCATGGTCTCCGCCCTCTTCTCACTTCATTTTCACTTAGGGCCATATCTATATCTATATATATAATAAAGAAGTTAACAACTTTAAGGACAATTCAGGAATTCAATTATTCATTTCACTACATTCAAAATTTTACTATGGTTATTTTGGTAAAATTGCAAATTATTCCTCTCAGATTCTATCACAATCGTTCGTTTAGCAATCTCATTCACTGTTGTCAAAATCGTGATTCTACTCGTAGAATCGAGCGATTCTACGCTTTTAGTGGTCCTTCCGTCTTGAATCGGTGGTAGAATCGAAATCTGGTGGAATCGAGTGGAATCGGTGTGAAACGGGTAGAATTGTGGAATCGCCGTGCCGTCTCCGATTCTACTATAATCGAACTGGGTCTCCAACCACCCTGTTATCCGGTTTTGACCCGGTTTGACCTGGTTTAAATTTAAAAACACCCACAGTAAAAAAACATTTTTTCACTTTTCATTTCTTCCTTATCCATTCCCATCCACACGTTGCACAGCGCCAAGCCTTCTCTGTTCTGGCCACGCTGCACGCCGTCGTCCGGCGTGACCGTCGCCGCCCTCCTCCTCCACTCAGGCTTCGTGCTTCGCTGGGAATGGATGCTGGTTGTTGCTTGTTGTTGTTGTTTCTCACCTCTCACGCCCTCCACTGTCTTTGTAAGATTTTCTTATTGATTATTATACTGGCCTTGAGTTGATCCCAACTAATGGTGCTCCTTGAAACACTAATTTAGAATTGCAATTAGTCAAACTACATATTTTAGTTAATTGACACTTCAAGACTCGAAACTAATTCATGTGTTTGTACATATTATACCGGCCTTGAGTTGCAATTCATGTGTTTGTCCTTTGTAATTTAGGGTATCTATTTCTATCACCATGTCTGTTGTCGGTGGTGGTGATGCTTCTAGTTCAAGGCAGAGAGTAGTGTCGAAGCCCAAGAATGCTCCTGGAAATCGAAGTGATCCCGGTTGGAAATATGGCATCCCAGTTCCTAATTACCCTAAGAAAGTCCAATGCAAGTTTTGTGAAACTATTATGTGTGGAATTTATCGTTTGAAGCATCATTTGGTTGGCTCAGCAAAAGATGTTAGAGTTTGCGTATCAGTTCCTGATGATGTGCGCCTGGAGATGGGAAAAATTGTTAAAAAGGGGCTGACAAATTTGATCAAAAAATCCGGTATAGTATTTGAACATTATCTTTTGTTTTAATGATGGAATATGTTATATTAAACAAGCCTGATTGAGTTTATCTGAATTGCTTTTCAAAGGTACTATTATTGAGGATGGTGGTGGTGAAGAAAATGGTGGAAAAAGAAAGAGCAATGAAGTTGATTTACCCGTTGGTGACCTCACAAACTTGTTGAAGAGAAGGGGGATTAGCACTCAAACCACCATGAACAACATGTTTAAGACGGGTTTAAAAGATGAAGTTTGTCAAAATATTGCAAGATTCTTTTACAACAATGCAATACCATTCAATGTTGCTAAAAGTGATGAATACACTATTATGATTGATTCTATTGCAAGATATGGGCAAGGATTCAAGCCACCTTCCTACCATGACATTAGAGTGAAGCTATTGAAGGAAGAGATCAATTTGACAAATCTGACATTAGAAGCACACAGAGCTGAATGGAAGAAGGTGGGGTGCACCATAATGACAGATGGGTGGCAGACACAAGGAGGAGGTCATTAATTAATTTCTTGGTGAATAGCCCAAAGGGGACCGTCTTCCTAAAATCTATCGATGCATCTCATTTCTCCAAAACAACAGAGAGAGTGTTTCAGATGATGGATGACATTGTGGAATATGTTGGAGAAGAAAATGTGGTGCAAATTGTAACAGATAATGCGGCAAATTACAAAGCTGCTGGGGAGGTTTTGATGCAGAAAAGGGAAAGGTTGTATTGGACTCCTTGTGCAGCACATTGCATTGATTTGATGTTGGAAGACCTTGAGAAGAAGATTCCAGTTCATAGTGTAACAATTCCACAAGGAAGAAGGATCACTTCTTATATCTATTCAAGGACAACTCTCATCTCATTGTTGCAACAACATACTAAAGGGAAAGATTTGATTAGACCAGGCCTCACTCGCTTTGCCACATCTTATTTGACTTTAGGGTCTCTTCATGACAATAGGGGTGCCTTGCAAAGGATGTTTGTATCGAAGGAATGGAGAAGCAGCAAATATGCAAAGTCAACAGATGGGAGGGTGATTCGTGATGTTATCATGGACGACAAGGGATTTTGGAAGGACATTGCGACTTGCTTAAAGGGTGCAATCCCTTTTGATACAAGTGCTTCGTCGAGTTGATTCCGAAGAGCCAGCAATGGGGTTTATTTATGAGGAAATGAATAAGTGCAAGGAGAACATAAAAAATGTCTTTCATGGTGTTAAGAAACAGTAAGTAACTATCTTCTATCATCTTGATATTGAATTGATTTTGTTTTTTGTTGTCTTTAATGAAACTAATTCAATCTATATTTTGTATCTCATTTCTTAGTTATGAAATTCTATGGGATGTTATTGATGCGAGGTGGGACAAACAACTACATAGACCTTTGCATGCTGCAGGCTATTTTCTTAACCCCCAATTACAATTTAGTCCTGGATTCTTATATGATCTTCAAGTAAGAAAAGGACTACTTGCTGCCATGGAAAAGATGGTACCAGATCTTGATGAGCAAAGCAATATTGATGTATCAATTGACGCTTTCAGGAAATGTGAAGGCTTGTTTGGTGCTCCGGTGGCTTTAAGAAAACTTATGATAAAATCACCAGTAGATTGGTGGGAGTCATATGGGCATGAACATCCAGAGCTCCAAAAATTTGCCATTCGTGTGCTAAGCTTGACATGTAGTTCATCTGGATGTGAACGTAACTGGAGCGCCTTTGAGAGAGTAAGTTTTCAAATACATGTAGTCCTCTACTCCTCTTGTTTAAATTACTTAAGTCCCCTTCCTTATGTCCATGAATTTGTGTTTTACTACTTATTTAGGTCCACACAAAAAAGAGAAACCGATTGAAGCAACAAATGATGAATGATGTTGTCTTTGTCATGGCTAATTCAAAATTAGCCAAAAAGAAGCAAACAAGAAAAGTCATGGAGTTCAACATTGATGACCTTTCAAGTGATGATGAGTGGATTATGGAGGAAGATTTTAATGAAGACAATGAAGGCTTGGATGTGAACAACTTGGATTCGGAAACTCCAAATGAAGATGAGGATGAGGCTTTGGCTCTAGAGGAAGAGAATCAAGGCAACTTTGAGACTTTGAATGAACTAGTTGAAGGTGAGGAAAATGAAAATGTTGAAAATGAAGATGATGAAAATGAAGATGATGAAAGTGAATAAAATGGCCAATGGAATGACGATTATATGGATGTTAATTTGAATCAATTGCTTGGCCTACGTTAGTGTTTTCGGTTTTGAAATGGTGTGCTTTTTTGGGTATATTGGATATGTTAAACTTTTGGTACATTGTTGATACAAAACTCTCCTTTTGGTTTATATGGAGATGTAAAGCTTTCTTTTGGTATATTTGGATATAAAGCTTTTTTTGGTACATTGAGATGTAAAGCTTACTTATGGTACATTGGGGATATAATGGTTTCATTAGGTACATTGAGATGTAAAGCTTTATTTTGGTACATGAGATGTAAAGCTTTCTAATGGTACATTTTGATTCTTGAGTATTTTATTATTGACAATGACAATATTATGGATTATGCAAGTCTATTAAAGTGCTTGTTATTATGAATTTATATGCATATAACATATTTATGTATATTAGTAGAATCGTAACGTCCGTGTTACGTTTATACGATTCTACGAGTCTGCACCCTGCTCTGTCTCTGCGTAGAATCTCGAATCTGACAACATTGATCTCATTGTCTTTATGTCTTCCCAAATGCATTCACTATGCTTAATTGTAAAAATCAATACTCTTATTCATAGCGGATCCATAGAACTTTTTTCTTAAATATGCAAAATTATAACACATAAAGCAAATTAAAAGAGCCCCTTGAAATTCTGTTGGACAGTTTCACTCCTCCCATCAATGTCATGCTAAGCCATGAAATGTTCCAAACAAAAAAAGGTTGAATCTTCATATTTGAAGAGACCTTCAATCTTCCTCAATTTTTAGACCTTCAATTTTCTTCAAAGCTTAAACTATAGGTATAAATACCCCTTTGCTGCTTACTTTTTTTGTCGGTTTTCTTCCCCATTTATGGTTAAAAGTAGATTCGGTCATTGACCCTCCAAGCTTGACCAAACTCCAAAATGGTGAATACTCTTTCACTGTATCTTTTGCTTTTTCCTTCTATTTTATCATTTCTTTGTCTTTTGCCAATTTTTTAATAAGTGGGTGAGTCTAGCAACGCTTGAGCTTCTATTGTTGAATATCATGACTTGGTTTTTGTTAGTTTCAGGTTCAAACTGTGCCAGTGGAGAAGTGGATAAATGAGATTGTTATAAGGAAACAAGCTAAGCAAGACAAATGTGTAAAGAAATCATGATTTGAAAGGTAGCTTTCTCTAAACATTCATGCTTGAATTTACAAATAGCTATTTTGTTGGGTGATGACTCAACTTGCACCACTTTTTGGCATGGCTCTAAAACACAAAAACAAGAATTTGTTTTTGGAATTTGGTTTAAATAACCAAGATGAAGGAACTCTTGCTGCCATAGTTGAACAACTTGGAAGAAAAAGTGAATTGACTAGGAATATGCACCCTATGAAGGGTAGTTGGTGCAACAGTGATGAGGATGACCATGATTGCTATCTTTACCTGTTGTGGTATTTGGACTGGGCGAGCACTTCGCCCAGTAGGTGGCGAGCAAAGACCAGCAGGTGGTGAGCGAAGACCAGTAGGTGGCGAGTGGGGCGACCAGAGGCGCTGGAGCGAGGATCTAATCACATAAGGGGTTGGGGTTGTTGGGCTAAATGTTTTAAGGCCCAGGAGCCCATTCAGGTGTAAATCTAGGGTTTTATCTCTTTCCCTTCTATAAATAGCAGAAGATGGTTCATGTAAAAAGGGGTCTCCAACTATTTCTCTTACTAAATAATAATATATTGTTCGGCTGCTAGGGTTCTTAACCTAGTGAGCTGTTTCCACCTCTTATCTCTTTTTTTACTGTTCTACTTGACCAGAACATTGGCGCCGTCTGTGGGGAAAGGTAAACTAACCCCTGCGACCGTGAGGTGAGGAGGTATGTCAAGCATCCAAGAGGGCGAGATCGAGGGCGCGGGCGAGGACAAGTTGTGGGGGCGCAGCAAACACCATCATCACCTCCGCCGCCACCACCGAACCCTACTTCGACACCGCCATTAAATCCTTCAAATCAAGCAGTGTCGAGTGGTGTCCAGCCTGCCACGATAATGGTTCCACCTGACGTGTGGAACCGGATATGTGGCACAGTTGATGCCATCCAGCAACAAAATCAAAATCTCCAGGCTTAGTTGGATTATTTTCGCCAACAGAGGGATTACAGTCTGACGAGTTTGAGAGAAGCGGAAACTGTTGTCGAATTTCAACCCTTTTCAGCAACGATCGTCGTGGTTCCTATGCCAGACGCGATGAAAACCCTAACATTGGAAACTTACTCAGGCGACACTGATCCAAAAGAACACTTACAGTACTTCGTCACAAAAATGGCGATTATTCAGGCAACCGATGCTCTGAAGTGTTGCATGTTCCCTTCGACGTTTAAAGGAACGACGTTAGCTTGATTTATGAAATTTCCATTGCACTCTATAATGGGTTTTAAGGAATTTTCGCGTGAATTTTCAACGCATTTTTCAGCGAGCAGGATACAGAAGGTTACGACAGCAACGTTATTCAACATACGCCAAGAGCCAACATAAACTTTAAAGTGCTACATGGCACAGTTCAATGCAACTATTGTGAAAATTGAGGACGCCTCCAGGAGCAATGTGTTACTGCCTTTAAACAATGGTTAAGGGCGGGCACTATGAATAATAAGTTAAGCAGGCGCCCGCCGCGTGACATGGCAGAGCTGAGAGCAAGGGTGCAGAAATTTATCCTCGAGGAGGAGGATGACGAGTAAAAACGGAAGAGAGATATGCTTGACACGCCAGGACGAAGATAGGGTAACGAACCAAAACGAAAGAGGGATGTGCTTGACACGCCAGGACGAAGACGAGAGTAAGGGCTTTTACAGCCAATCGCTTGTACCTGATATCTAAGTTATCAGCCCAATTTAAGGAATTAAATGGATCAAAGGTCCTAATAATGTTTTTTTTGCTATTACTTTTTTTTATAATATTTTTCTGATTCAATTCGATAACACATGTTTCACTGTCAAATGCCACTTTGCAGCCTTTACATAAGCACATGACTGCCCTCCCTTTTTGGGATCTTTTTAAATACAATTCCATGGTAGTTCTAGCACTATGTCAAACACACGGTGTTTGGTAGTTGAATGGTGAGGTGAAGGGGGATTGGCGGAACGGTGAGGAAAGGAGGATATGGCGTTGGTTTTTAAAGGAGGTTAGGAGGATGGAGGATTTTGAGTGTTGGTTGGAAGGAGGTCTTGTGAAGACTGCAATGGAATCTTTATTTAACTCCCTTTTTATGGGCGGTCCTGTTTTTTGTATATTTCTTTCATACAGGAGGGAAAATCAGAAACTTACTCTTACTGAAGAGACAAATTTCATGAACGCTTCAAAATATACTCTTAGTGAAGAGATAATTTCGTGAAGGCTCCAACAAAATACTCTCAGTCATAGACAATTTCAATCAATAAGAAATTATGTGAAATTATCTTACAAATTTACGGTCCAATGGCGACCTCAATGCTGCTTCCATGCAACCAAGGGGATTAAAAAACCCCTATCTTTGGCGTACTCACCTCGTGAGAGGTGGGGGTGGGCATGGAGGTTTGCTTGGAGCGGCGTGTGACCCTTGTACAATACGGAAAAATGCCCAGCCTTGGTCGAATTCAATCGAGCACCTGTCTTTGAGCCAAGCCTTGGGCAACCCCAGTGGCCACTGGGATCCGAGAAAAAGTCTCATTGAGAAAAATCCTTCCATGCGAGCAAAAGCCTTGTTCAAATTAAATCAAGCCAAAGTCTTGCCGGAATAATGTTGAGAGAAGCCCGCTTTGGTGGGCAAAATCCTTAAAAATGACAAACAGCACAAACACAAGGCGTGCAGGTCACAACATGACTCATAAAATAAAGCCTTGGCCGCCCTAGTCGTGTAAGACCAAGCACCAAAAAGTCTCGCCAGAAGATCCATGGGATTAAGTCTCGTCACGCGAGATGAAACCATGAATACATGTTACAACACCGCAGTGGTGAGTGAGATGACAAAAGTCCACATTGAGGGCAATATATTTCATATTTTTGCACTTTACAAAAGGCGGCATAAAGATATCGCCTTACAAATTCATTACTACTATGAAAAGACTACGCTACTGTGTTAGCATTTTTCTCGCCAGCAGAGGACTCGCCAGCCGAAGGGGCAGTGTCATCTTGGCCGCATGTTTCCTCGTCATCATCTTCGTCAACCTCACCCCCAGAGTCGGGCCCCACAATTCCTTCAGGGGTAACTTCTTTCCAAGTACCCAATTTTATCAAGTCAAAATTAGGGTCCCAATAATGCAGTTGAAACTTGGCCGCTGCAAAGCCTTCTTTGGAATTTTTAGTGCAGCCATCAAAAAAGATTTCTTTCAGAAGCTCCAGATTTGAAGATGTGGTTTTTAGCTTAGCTTTTGTAGCCTAGTGGAGCTTAACCTCGTTCGCCAGTTCGAGGGCATGGGCTTCATCAAGTTCTCTTTTTTGCATCGCCAGTGCCTTGGCAAGTTTAGCTTCAACAGCGTCTTTTTGAGCGGCCAGGGATTTGGAGAAATTTCTTCCAAACTCTTCTTCTTTTTAGCAAACTCGCCCTGTACTGTTGTTCTTTGGGTCGCCAGAGCACTCGAGTGATGAGCCTCGCCATCAGATAAGGCCTTTTCCAACTTGTCTTTTTCAGCAAGTAAAGCTTTATTTTCAACACTCAGCTCGTCAACTCGCTTTTGACGATCAACAAGGGCCTTGTGGGCTCGGGCCTTCTTAGGAACAACATCCTTCTGCATATTAACCATGACGGTCGCTCAAGTAGTTGATAACAGATTGAATCTGGAGATTTTCCCGCCAATACACTCCAAGTCGGCGTTGCTGGGGTCATTGTAGAAGCAGGATAATGAGAAGTTTTGTTCAATAAATTCAAAGGACATGAAGTCCTGGTCAACAACTAAGTTTAAATTGTCTTCATCCACCTGCACCCGGCGACCGTCGGCAACGGACGTGTTTTGAGCCCCCTCATCATGAGTAGCAATGGTTTGGATCACTGACGAGTTGCCCGCTCCGTCAGGGTTGATCATATGGTGGGCCCCACCTGCGGCGACATTGGTTTCGAAATGTGGCCCCATGCTTAACTCAGAGAAATTCGGCTTCGGTGGCTGGCTAGATGTGGCAGAAGTTGACCCGCCTTTTTGAAATTTTGAATCAGGCCTCGGCGGGTTTTTCCTTGCCAAATTCTGGCGAGCGACATCCTCGGTTCCAGGAGTCTCATGGCGAGCTCTTTTTTGAGCTAGTCCTTCCTTTGGCCTGGGCGCCCGACGTGAGGTTTTGGAACTGGTGGATTGGCGAGCGGTCCCAAGGCAGATCATCTCAGCTTTTGAAATAACGAATTTGTCCAGTGAAAGAAGAAAGGGGAAGATCAGATAATGTGAAAAATGGAGGTGAGATGATAGTTTGTTTAAGAACTTACTAAAAAACAGCGATTAATATATCACATAAAAATAGGTAATATGCTCATCTAAATTTTCAAATCAAATCTCCTTAATTTTGTGATAAGTTAAAATACAATTTGTGTTCAAAATATGATCTCAACTAAAAACTAACAAAAACAAAATATATTTAATTAAATATATCAGATACCTCTATGTTATATATATATATATATATATATATATATATATATATATATATATATATATATATACATATTATTATTATTTTTTTCCTTTTTCCTTTAATAAGAAAATAATCATTTATAATAAAAACATATATTCTGTTACGTATATTTATATATTTAAAATATTTCTTTAATATTATATATATAGAT
Source organism: Acmispon strigosus (assembly GCA_030819835.1). NCBI lineage: Eukaryota > Viridiplantae > Streptophyta > Magnoliopsida > Fabales > Fabaceae > Acmispon > Acmispon strigosus. Next base: position 7,610,717 of record JAUAMA010000001.1, read on the forward strand.
ATCTAATATAGGTTTCTAAAATAGTTTAACCAAAATACTCACACTAGAACTAGAAGATATATTTTCTAGCAATTTAAAAAAAAAAAAATTCTTTCTTCCAAAATTTTCATGATAAATACAAAACAATTCAACTAACACAAAGCTCAAAGTCGATCAAAAGTCAACCAAGGACCAAAACATAAATAATCCAACCTCAGGGACCAAGAATATAAATACTGAAAATAGAGGGTCTTACAATACCATTCCCTTAAAAAGAGTTTCATCCTCGAAACTCAAAGTTGAGAGACAAAAACGGAGTTTTCTCAAACAAGCCAAAACAACAGTCACTTAATCGGCCATCTCTGTATCTTGACTTGCTAACCTCTTACTTCTACTTGTAAGAAAGTCAACAATAAATCTAGAGAGAGAAAAGCAAGAAAATTGTCAATCAATCAACAAACAATTAAGTCACACCATTCTTCTTTCGATTGTAACTCTAACAATCGATTTCAGAATGCAAAAATATCCTATCAGTCAACTCTACCCAATGCTCTGGTTTTCTCAACCAAAGCTCTGATACCACAAATGTAACACCCCAATTTTGGGTTGAGGGTCACATAGTAATAAGTGGAAATTAATAAACCTTTCTCAAAGTAACTCAATTTTTTTAAAAAAATCTATTTCGTCGCTCAATAATAATTATTTAACATAATAATAATCTCCTTAAATAAATAATCAACTCATAACAAAATAATTATTTACTTTTGCACCACACTTCTGCTAAGACAAATTAATTAGTAGAAAACAAAACTCTTCAAGATCTTCAAGTCATCCTAGCATCATCTCCTTTAACTGCTCCCAACCTATGCTTCTTTTAAATCTTCGCGCTATAAATTCCTGGCGTTAAGCGCCCAAACAACAAACACAAACAGCAAAACATAAAGGGTTAACTCATTATCCAAACATCATAAGCAACCTCACATGGCATGCATATATATCAAAACAGTAGCAATTTTACTAAACATCAGCAATAGAAGATTATATTAGGAACAAATGCAATTATAGCAAGTACAACACCAAAAGCGAATATCAAAATGTAACCGTTTATCTCAAGTTAAATTCCTCGACTTGTTAGTCCCTCCATTAAACACCCTCAATCTCAGGGCAGTTTCACAAGAGATTTGATACCACAAATGTAACGCCCCAATTTTGGGTTTAGGGTCACATAGTAATAAGCGGAAATTAATAAACCTCTCTCAAAGTAACTCAAATTGTTTTTTTAAAAAAATCTATTTTGTCGCTCAATAATAATTATTTAATATAATAATAACCCCCTTGAATAAATAATCAACTCATAACAAAATAAATATTTACTTTTGCACCACACTTGTGCTAAGACAAATTAATTAGCAGAAAACAAAACTCTTCAAGATCTTCAAGTCATCCTAGCATCATCTCCTTTAACCGGCGGTGCGATGGCGAGGCATCACGAACCGATACTGTGACAACAGGTCTAGTGGAGAGGAATGGAGATTAGCGACGTGACGGCAGAAGGCTTCAAACCGGTGCTGGAGAGGAGGGGCAGAGGATGTGCAGCGAATTGAGGTTAGCACAGAACTGGGGCGGCGATGGAGATCCTGAGTGAAGTGGCGACGCAGTCTTGAACAGAGGGGAGAATTGGCGATGTCGCGGGAGAGAGCGACGAGCGGAGGCGGTGCGAGCTTGACAGCGGCGACGAGGATGACGATGGCGCGCTCGAACTCGCGGACAAGCGAAGAGAGGAAGGAGGTGATGTGCGGGGTTTCGAGGGAGAAGAAAGGAAGGAGGGTTTGGTTTTGGGAGAGAAGTGAGGAAGATGATGGTGGTGCTGGTGTGGTACTAGAAGAAAGAAGAGGGACGATGCTGGTGTTGGTGTGTTTGGGTGCTAGGTTCCTCTTTTTTTTTCTTTTCTAATAATTATATATATATATATATATATATATATATATTAATATTATTATTTTCCTTTTTATTTTAAAAATAAAATAATCATTTATAATAAAAACATATATTCCGTTACGTATATTTATATATTTAAAATATTTCTTTAATATTATATATATATATATATATATATATATATATATATATATATATATATATATATATATATATATATCTAATATAGGTTTCTAAAATAGTTTAACCAAAATACTCACACTAGAACTAGAAAATATATTTTCTAGCAATTTTTTTAAAAAAAATTCATATATATTCTTCCAAAATTTTCATGATAAATACAAAACAATTCAACTAACACAAAGCTCAAAGTCGATCAAAAGTCAACCAAGGACCAAAACATTAATACTCCAACCTCAGGGACCAAGAATATAAATACTGAAAATAGAGGGCTTACACATCCCAATGCTGGCATGAAAACTATTGTTATAAGTAAACTCAATCAATGGCAGTAACTCATCCCTACTTCCCTAGTTATCGAGCACACAAGCCCGAAGAAGATCCTTCAGTGTATGAATCGTCCTCTCTGTCTGCCCATCAGTCTGCGGGTGATAAGCAGAACTCAAACTCAGCCTCGAGCTAAGAGCTCCCTGCAGGGTTTTCCAGAAGTGTGATGTGAACTTCGGATCCCAATCAGAAACTATGGTCGAAGGAACCCCGTGAAGATGCAAAATCTCCGCAATATAGACTTCTGCAAGTTGTTCCACTTTGTAAGTGGTCTTCACTGGTATAAAGTGTGCAGACTTCGTCAAGCTGTCAACAATCACCCATATGGAATCAAACCTCTTCCGAGTAAGTGGTAAAGCAACCACAAAATCCATGGAGATGCTGTCCCACTTCTACTCAGGTACCTCAAGTGATTGCCTCATTCCTTCTGGCTTCTGATGCTCCACCTTCGCCTTCTAGAAAGTCAGGCACACGACAACATACTCGGCATCATTTTTCTTCATACCTGACCCCCAAAAATTCAACTTCAGATCCTGATACATCTTCATTGCACTTGGATGAAGACTCAGTCTGCTCTTGTGACCTTCATCAAGGATCATTCTCCTCAACTCGGCATCACTTGGAACACACACACACGTCCCTTACAACGCAAGATACCATCAGAACCTACTGCAAAATCTGGTGCCTTACCAGCATTAACCCTCTCTCTCTTCTCAATCAACTCTCTGTCTTGCATCTGTTAGTCTCCAATCCTCTGCAATAAATCACTAGATACCGTGACCATCCCGAAACTCAGCTTCCTAGGCGTCACCTTCACATGTAAACTCAGGTCACAAAAAGCCTCTATCAGCTCCAACTCCTTAATCATCAGAGAGGAAACATGGATAGCCTTGCGTCTGAGAGCATCAGCCACCACGTTCGCCTTTCTTGGATGATATTGCAAAGTAAACTCATAGTCTTTTCAGAACTCCATCCAGCATCTCTGCCTCATGTTCAAGTCTTTCTGGTCAAACAAGTATTTCAAACTCTTGTGGTCGCTGCAAACAGTGAACGTGCTCCCATACAAATAGTGCCTCCAAATCTTGAAAGCAAAAACCACCGCTGCAAGCTCTAAGTCATGTGTCGGGTAGTTCCGTTCATGGACCTTCAAATGTCTTGATGCATAGGCTACAACCTTCCAGTTCTACATCAGAACACAACCCAAACCCTGATAAGAAGCATCAAGTAAACCTCGTAAAGTTCTTCACACTATGGAAGCGCCAAAACAGGTGCGGTTGTCAAACACCGCTTCATATCCTGAAAGTTGGACTCACACTCTTCTGTCCAAGCAAACAACTAATTCTTTCTCGTCAGCTTCATCAAAGGCCCTGCGATTTTTGCCAAACTTTAAATGAACCATCAGTAGTAACCAACTAAACCCATAAAGCTCCGGATATCGATCGTAGTCTTCAGCTGCTCCCACAACATTACTGCTTCAACCTTGCTTGGATCAACAACAATTCCCTCCTTATAGATCACATGACCCAAGAACTTTACTTCCTCTATCCAGAACGCGCACTTAGCCAAATTCGCAACGAGAGTCTTTTCTCGCAAAACAGTCAACACCTGTCGCAGATGCTCTTCGTGCTCTTCTCGACTCGTCAAATAGATTAGGATGTCATCAATGAAGATGACTATGAACTTGCAAAGAAATGGATTAAGATCTTATGCTTAAAACTTACAAGATAAGAAGATTCTATTCATGTAGTCCATGAATACCGCTGGTGCATTCGTAACTCCAAATGGCATCACAAGATACTCATAATGTCCATAGCGAGTACGAAACGCAGTCTTTTGAATGTCAGCTTCCTTAACCCGAATCTGGTGGTACCTAGATCGCAAGTCGATCTTTGATAAAACAGCCGCTCCTCGAAGCTAGACCATCAAGTCGTCGATCCTAGGCAAAGGATAACGATTCTTCATCGTCACCTTGTTCAGTTGTCTGTAGTCGACGCACAGTCATGATCTGCCATCCTTCTTTTTCACGAGTAGCGCAGGGGCTCCCCATGGAGAAAACCTAGGTCAGATGAAACCTTTCGCCTAAAGGTCATCGAGCTGGCTCTTCAGCTCTGCTAGCTCTGATGGTGGCATCCGGTACGGTGAAATAGAGATCGACCCGGTTCCTGGGACCACGTCGATGGAAAACTCCACGTCACGCACCGGGGGTATTCCCCGCACATCCTTCGGGAACACGTCTGCAAAGTCACGAACCACCTGAACATCCTGTACGCCAACTACTGGTGATTCTCCGACACTCGCCGCCAACATGACTTTCAAAGCTCCTATTCTAAGGGAGGACTTTGAAAGGTAGGAATGAAGGAACTTCGACATCTTCGTGTTAGGAACGACTACCTCCCGATTGGCGCAATCCAGTAGCACATGGTGATGAGAAAGCCAGTCCATGCCTATGATCACGTCCAACTGTTTCAGGGGCAGGCAGATTAAGTTCGCCATGAGCTCTCTATCCCAGAACATCAAGGGGAAATTCAAACACACAAAGGTTGCAGTCAAACAATCGACGGCAGGGATAGATACCACCAAGTCTAACGACAACTCCAACACAGGAAAATCAAGCTTTTCTACACAATCAATATCAATGAACGAATGGGTAGCACCTGAATCAAATAAAACAGTGAGAGGTGTACTCACAATGTTGCAGCGATCCTGAATCAGACCCTCAACATCCTCAGCAACTTCCCCTGTAATATTGTAGACTCCACTGTGCACAACTGGTTTCTTTCCACGAACCGCATTCATTGTACTCTCGACCTTTGGTGCACCAAAATCTCTGGCAGCATGACCCAATTTCTGACAATTCCAGCAAATGAGGGACTTCTCTCCACAGTTCTTCGCATAACAAATAGATCGTCCGCTCATGGGACAATCTCAAACAATTAATAAAATTAAGCAAACATTTAACAAAATTCTTCCTCCGATTGACACCCCATCAATCGGTCTCAGAATGCAATTACCCAACAGCGTTTGTTATCTCAACCATCGCTCTGATACCACAAATGTAACGCCCCAATTTTCAATCAGGGGTCACATTGTAATTACGCGGAATTTAAATTTAATAAACCTCTCAAAAAGGTCACTCATTTTTTTAAAAAGCAAAGACGTTGCTCATTAATAATTTAATCACAATAATTATCCCATATTAATCATAATCTAACAGAATAATTAAAATAAAATAACATCAACATAAATTTCCATAAGTCTTTAAATAGAACAAAACATCAAAACTTCAAATTCTTCACATTTCATCTTCATCTTCCTCCTCTAATATTGAACCTTCAAATTTACTCCTCGCGCTGCTTATCTGTGGCGTTAAGCGCCCAAACCAAAATACACAACAAACAGAAAGGGTTAACTTCAAAAAACAACAATTAAATAATTATCACTATGTGATAATTGGGGAAAAGCATAAACAACATACAACACTTAATTATATACAATAGTTACAGTAATATATACAGCAACAGTAGCAATTCCATATAGTTCCAGCAGTAAACATAATACAGCAACAATAGTATAAAAATACAGCAACAATAACAATTAAGATACAATAACGGCTGTAAATAGAATACAGTAAAAATAAACAGAGTTTTCAAATTCATTCAATTTTTTAAAATTTCCCAAATATGCAAGTTATCCCTAATATAACTATATGCATAGCTATGGCCAAGTTTTCCCATAACAAGGGCAGGACAATCATGTACGACAAGCACCCACCACACTGCCCTTGGTTGATCCCATGGGACAAAGACCCGTCACATTAATCCTAAACAATCTTAAGTAGTGCATATGCTATGAAAATAAAACCTCAATCTCATGAACCAACAGATCACATAATATTCTTTCAATGGTCACATTATCAACTTTCCAAAATCAATTTTTTTCTCATAAATCAACCCAACATGTTAAACACCAACCCATTTCAACACCTTATTTATCCACAACCACATAGCTCGAAAATAACATGTTACAGCAACTAATATTCAATCCATGAAATTATTATTCAAGCCAAACACAACAGAATTTTCAGAACAGTATTATAAACATAACAAACAACAAACAAGTTCCTAAAAGAAGTTATCCTTACCTTCGTGTATTTGGCATCCACTTCAAACCCAACCTATCAATTAATAAGTAATAGGCCCAAGTGAAACATTGGTAGTAAGGTGAAAGCCCTAAAACCAATTAAGAACGAAAGAACGAAAAACAATACTGGGCTGACAGGGCCCAGTGCATGAGCGCTGGGATGCCAACGCTCATGCGTTGGCTCCCTGCCTGGGACCTGATTCCCAATGCCCAGGCGACAGGAGCCCAACGCTCATGCATTGGCTCCCTGTCCAGGACGACCAAAATCATCATTTTTCACCGTTTAAGCCCCAAAAAGAGATTTTAATTAAGGGTTTTTATAAAAATTGATTCTACAACGTCTTGACATCATTTTACAAAGCTTTAACAGTTCAAAAATCAATTTTCCTCAATTTACCTGTTTGGCGTCAAGAACCTATAATTTTTCTAGAATGGTGGAAAGAGAGTATAGAGCGGAACCAACCTCAAGTATGGCTCTGAAAACAAACGTACAAGCCGATGTTTGTCTTCTACGTTCCGATGCTCATCCTCATCCCGGAAGTGAAAGGGAATTCGTGCTCAAGTTCCATCCTTGGAGAAGAATTCCAAACCCAAAACAGAAAATGGTTCCGGTTAAAAAAATTGGGTTTTCAAGCAAGGTAAGAACTCAGAATTGTGTTGAGGGGAGAAAGCTTACCAAGAATACAATGAGGCTCGAAGGGAAAGTGTTAGACAACTCCACACGTGACTAAGGGAAAGGAGAGGAATGAAGTCAGTTTCTCAGCACTCTCCTGCTGAACGTGTTATACCAAGAGGGTGGGGAGTTATTCAGTTTTTCCTTCCTAAAACTCAGCAACATATTCTCCACTAAAAATCTGTTTTCTTTTTTATTTCTTTTCATTAATTTTCAAATTCGAATTGAGCAGAAACAGAAAGGGAACAAACAACAAAATATGCTTCAAGCAAGCATAATATACACGCCCAAGGCTAGTAAAAATAGGGCTGATTCTTCCTCTTTGGATTCCTCCAAAACAGAAAAAAAAAAAAACAGAAATGTATTGGGTCTTAATTTTGGTTTAAGTAAATTGTTATTTATCTTAATTAAATCAGAAATTAACCAAGGCATCAAGAAATATTCCCTCTTCAATTCTCTCTCTAAAATTCGAAAATAATAAGGAGAGGAGAAGAAATGAAATCCGCCTTGAACAAGACTCGAACCCTTGCCCCGCAAGCGAAATACTCAAGTTTCAACCGCTAAACCAAAGCACATCTTGTTGTAACTCAAGCAATTAAATTATTTTCAGCCAAGGGTCACATTTCAAATCAAAATACTCAAGGATTAAATAATAACATCATAAGCCCCAAGGGTGAAAACACAATTACAAATAGTTCAAGGACACAAGTGCAATTTACAAAAATAGGGGGTCTTACAAGAAGCATTTCTATCGTCTGCCAAAACCATAATCAAAAAAAGCATCTCTATCGTCTGTCAAGACAAGGACTAAAAGAGCTATCTCTATCGTCTACTAGGCAGTATCGTCTAACCGTGTGAAGAAAGGAAATCTATCGTCTGCGAAGCCGTATCGTCCAGCGACAAGAAGAAAGGCATCGTCTAAGACTTATTTTTCAACCAACGTCTGATCATTTGAAGAAGCATCGTACGAAGTAGTATCGTCCAACATAGAAGAAGAAGACATTTGAAATTTAACAATATTCATTTATGAGCTGTCTAAAGCTGGCAAGTCCAATCCCCGAGGAATATCTCTGAAACCACTGATGAAGTGTCAGACTTTCAACGACTACTCTCAAGGAAAGGTAAAACGTTTGTGAATAAACAAAAGGAGTTTATTCACTATCTACCGAAGCATTAAATGCATATTCGCTCAATCATTCTCAGCATTAAATGCAATGCTCTTTCAGACACATTAAAGGATTCAGATATCTCAATATGTCTACATTAAGTTGAACCAAACAGGAGATATTCAGAGTTTCAGACTGCTGTAAGCTATCTGCTCCATCAGAACATCCATTCTAAGCCTTCAATGGTAAAGAGCATTTAATGAAGAGATTCGTTACTCACAATGAAGATATTCCTGAAGAATTCACGTGATTCTCTGAGCTTTGTTCAACCATAATTCGAACCCAAGTTTTCAAGTCAATCTATATAAGGAAGACTTGAAGAAATCAGAAGAAAGAATCTGAACTTGTAATCAACAATTTTCTTACTTCTGTTTCTCATTTTATCAAGTGTCAAAACCTTCAAGAGAAGAAAATCTTCCGAGTGTGAATAGATCCTAAGTGTCAAACACTATCAAACCTTCACACCCAAACAGAGACCCTATCGTCTAATCTTCTTTGTTTAGTTAAAACTCAAGTATATTCCCAAAGAGTCATATCCTCTATACGTAGAGTTATTTTTTCTTAATCTTTCCACCTCACTCTTTCTAAAGAGACTTTGTAGAAGAGAAAATTCTTGTTAAAGAATTAGGAGAAGTCCTGTACAATACTTGTAAGGAGAAGTCTTGTTGAATACTTGTACTGTTCAGGGTTGAATAGTGGAAAATATTGGTGAAGCTAAGGACTGGATGTAGCCCTGTCGTTTTAGAGGGTGAACCAGGATAAATTCTTTGTATGCTTTCTCTTTTGTGCTTTGTTAATTAATCCACTGCTTAAGTTTTCGAAAAGCTTTCTAAAATTTATATCTGTTTTGAAACACAAGTTTTAAAATAGCACACAATTTAAACCCCCCCTTTCTTGTGTTATTTCTTTCATTATCAATTGGTATCAGAGTGTAAGGCTCTGAGAATCTAACACTTTCACAAGTACAGAGAAAAGATCCATGTAGGGCAACGCAATTGCAACAGGCTTAGCCACGAACAAGCCACCGTTCTTTGATGGTACAAACTACCCTTACTGGAAGAAACACAAGCAGCTGTTCATAGAGTCCACAAGTTACAAACTGCGGCACATCGTTGAACAAGGAAATTACGTGCCTAGAAACACTACAAGTGGAGCTATTCCCATGGCGCAATGGACTGATGAACAATGTGTGGAGAACCAATTAAATTCAAAAGAAAAGCTTTTCCTCACGTGTTCTCTAAGCAAGACTGAACATGATAAAATTGACAGTCTTGATACTGCCAAGGATATATGGGACACACTTTCCATGGCCCATGAAGGAATAAGTATGTTGGTCGCTCAATACGAAGCCTTCAAGATGAAGGCCAATGAATCTATAGACGATATGTTCTCTAGATTTCAAACCATTCTTAATGGGTTGAGAAATCTTGGTAGATCATATAACAATCTTGATCAAATCACCAAGATCCTGAGATGTCTCTCTGTCAAGTGGAGACCCAAAGTCACTGTCATTCAAGAGGCTAAAGATCATAGTACCCTCAGAATGGAGGATCTATTGGGATCATTAAATGTTCATGAAATTGAACTTGCTGAAGATGCAGATGCTAAAAGAGTAAATTTGTAGCCTTCAAATCTAGATCCTCTAGCATAAGGGGGGTTGAGGCTATTGTGCTAAGTGTTTTGAGGCTCAGGAGCCCATCCTGTGTAAATGTAGGGTTTTATCTCATTCTTATCTCTTTCCTCTCTATAAATAGCAAAGGGGGGGTTCATATAAAAGGGGTCTTCTCTTATTTTCTCGGACTTGATAATATGATTTTTTGGCTATTAGAAATTTAACCTAGTAGGTCGTTTCCACCTCTTATCTCCTTTCTTACTGTTTTACTTTACCAGAACAACTGGACATAACTCATTAGTACTTTGTTAGTATAACACATATTAGACACTTGATAACTAAGACGAATAAGTAAAAATGATTTAAAAATTAAAAATAAAAGAGTTAAAAACAATAAAGTTTAAAAAGTATAAATATAAAGGTCAAATATGAAGAAACAAACTGGGTGATCAAGTTGGTTCGGATTGAAAAAATATATCAAAGAACCAAATCGAGTATAATTGGTTCAGTTTGGTTGAACTGATTAGCAAAACAAGTCTGAACAAACTACTATTAGTTTGGTTTAGATTATACGGTTCATCAGGTTGATTTTAAAATAAGGGGATACACTTCTCTTTTATTATGACTTATGACTTGTAAGAAAATTGAAATATCTGCGTCGTATATTGTGAAACATATGAAATGGAGAAAGCTTACTAAAATGATCTAAATGTATGGTAATATGAATAGACTCCTTAAAATAGTCTCAAAATTAAGGTTTGTATTCCATGCAATGCCTTTGAGACTACTTTGAGGAGTTTATTCCTATTGTCATACAATTAGATTATTTGATAAGTTTTAGCAATATCAAGTGTTTCACAATACACAACACCACATTTTCATTTTTTACAAATTTTTCCTTGTTAGCATTGGTTTGGACCGATGCTAATGTGACAGCTCTAGAGTTGACTATGCGACCGACGCTAAAGGGAACGGCATTAGAGTCGCCCAATGTCTCTGGCGTGTTTCATGGGCTTATATTCGGCAAGAAGGCCAATGCTATGTTGTGACAGTTCTAGAGTTGACTATGCGACCTTCTCTAAAGGGAACATCATTAAAGTCGCTCAACGTCTGTGGTGAGCTTCGTAGGCTTAGAGTCGGCCAATCCGACACTAATACATAGCATCAGACTTTTGGCTGAATCAACAAGTTAGTCTTGATCCTTTTAACGCCTGTCCCGACACCGACGCTAAATCAGTTGTATCATCAATTTTTGGCTTGTTAGCGTCGGTTTTTGACCGCTGCTAATAAACATTTTTTAGAGGGAATAGGGATTCAATTAAGGATGGATTAGAGATTTAATTAGTGAAATTGTACAGGTGGAGGACTACTACAAAATTTCCTTTTTACCACTCCCCTATTACCACGGCTACCACGGTTAAGTGAGGAACCGTGGTAAAAAGGGGTTACGAGCTCTGTTACCACATTTTCGTGTGGAACCATGGTAATTGAGTTGCTCTATTACCACGGTCATATAGTATCTGTGGTAACTGAGCAAAAATAAATATTTAAAAAAAACAATTACTTATTACCACAGTTGGTATTAGGAACTATGGTAATAGAGTTTAGTAAACCCCAAAACCTTTCTACCATTTTCACCCACCACCCCAAATTCATCCTTCTCCGTCGCCAAAACCCTAGACTCCACCGACCCCAGCTCACGCTGTTGACCTCCTCATCCTCCTCCACGCGGCTCACGCTGTCGACCAGAATCGCCTTGGGCTTGAGCGAAACGACGCAGCGAGCATCATCGTCGTAGAACCGGAGCCGCAGAACGGTGCGCTGTGGGGAGATCTCCTCGCCATGTACTTCGCCTCTAGTAGTGCCTTATCTCAGGAAGAGGAGTTCGTGGACGAAGACGTGTTCCTGGACGAAACCCTAGTCTTCGAAGGTGAAGAGTTTTAATCCTTTTATGTACTTGAGTAGTCTTAATCCTTTTAGATTTATTGTAAAGTATTTTCTGATTCGGTTTGTGAATGTTGTCTCTAGGCCTTTTCATTTCCCTCTGTCGTGGTTGTTGATGTTGTAGAGAACGAGGATTCTCAAGGCTTGCGACCAACCAATCCGATCTTCTCTCATCTCTCAGTCAGTTGTCAATTCCTCCCTATGCTTTCCCTTAATCTCTCTCAATGCGAATTCTCCTCCTTTTCTCACTAATTTCACTCTGTTGACAGAGACAAACCCCCAATGGATTCTTCTCTATTTTTTTTTTTTGATAAGCCAAACAATTGCATATACCATAGCACAAGGGGTGCTAACCCATATACAATAAGTCAATAAGACAAACAAATTAGCTCCATAGAAATAGCGCAGCAGAGCTAACAAAACAGAAAATAAATAAATGGCCATGTACACACAACAGCAATGGAAGCCAGATACAATTGGCTAAAGTTATCTTAGCAATTGATCATTCCCTGCACCCTCCAGTACTTAAATTTCATTCCCATTGAAATAGCATGGCAATCAATGCAACAGAATGCTCCACTGCAGCCAAAATCCTACTCCCATAAGCTGTTGCCAGCGCCAAATGATCATTCCCTGCACCCTCCAGTCCTTGAAAATTCGTTCCCATTGAAATAGCATGACAATCAATGCGACAGAATGCAGCAGCACCTTATTAATTATTAAACAAGCACCAAAATGACAGCACCCATAAACCAATTTAATTGACTCTTAAATCAGTTTCCGCGTGAGTTTCCCGCGTGAGTTCTCTATTTTAGTTAAAGTGGGTATGATCAATTTCCCTATTTTTCTTTGATCATTTGGTTAGGTTTATGGATATATGCTATGTTGCAGTTAGAAACTGGATGAAGAATGTGATGAATATCTAGAAAATCACGGTGGCAATGAAGATGGTTGCTGCCTCTAAGCTAAGTGTTGTTCAAACGAGATAGGTGACTCTTCAAGTATGTTTATTTTTCTATGATTTATTATTATTGTTGGATCTTATATTTGGAATGGTTGCTTTACTATTGTTGGCTACTAGAATTCTTACACAAATGACTTTTGCTTCATTATGCCACTTTAGCTTCAGGTTGAAGAGCTGGAAGTAATGAGAAATTCTTTTATGAAGAATGAAGGAATTACTAATTTGAATTTGCATTTCTGCTTTTTGTTTGAATATCCTCTATCGTGGTAAATTGAAGCTCAAGGTATCTTCATCTCCTTTTATGGTATTTTCTTGGTATAAACTATAAATATGGAATGAAACCATTTTTTAGCTTCACATCTTCTCTTCTTATATATTGAATCCATTTTGATTTTCAATGGATCCTTATCAATCTTATGCCAATTTATTGCAAAACAAATCACCTCCTTCAAGTGAAAGTTTGCCAAATCCACAATATGGCATGCACCCACCACCATATTATTATCAAAACCAAGCACCTCATATTGGTGGTGGGAGTTCTTCACATACCCAATATCCGATGCACCCACCACCATTCTATTTTCAAAACCAACCACCCCGCACCGGTGAAAGTTTCCCAAATCCACAATATCCGATGCACCCACCACCATTCTATTTTCAAAACCCACCACCCCGCCCCGACGAAAGTTCTCAAAGTCCCCAACAACCGTGGTATCCATCACCACACCATCTTCAAAGTCAACCGCCTTATGTCGTTGGATCCAGTGAAAGCATACCGGAAACACAATTTGATGAAGCTATTGATGGGCTAGAAGAAATTGATCTTGAGGACGAAGAGAGTCCGTCCAATAAGAAGAATCGCATCACATGGACTGCTAAAGACGATGTACTTCTTCTTCAGTCTTGGCTCAATGTTTCGAAGGATCCGATTGTGGGAACTGACCAAAAGTCAAAACAGTTTTGGAAGAATATCGCAGCCCAATACGAAGAGTTTCGCACCGTTGATCAACGTCCGAGGACGTCAGGTACGATTAAATCTCATTTTCATAAATTGAATGGTAAAATTCAAGTATTTGTGGGTTGTTACAACAAAGCTACAAATCGTAAAAAAAGCGGACAATCTGAGAAGGATATCTTGTCTGAGGCACGTGCATTGTTTCGGGAAGAAAAGAAAACCGATTTCAGATATGAGCATGCATGGCGGGTAGTGAAAGATGAACCAAAGTGGTGTGGACAAGCCATCTCGAGTTCTTCGAAGAGACAAAAGAATTCTCGTGATGGATCGCATTCATCATCGTCCAACCCTAGTACGCCGATTGATTGTGCCGAAATTCAACCACCACAACCGGTTAGCCGCCCTCCCGGCCAAAAGGCGTCCAAGAGAAAGGCTAGATTAAACGAGGGTAATGTGCCTTCTGACAACTCCAAGTTGGCATCCGCGGAAGCACTTGTGAAAGAAAAAAATGATTTGATGTTGCAATTTAAGGAAATCAAGCGTCAAGAATTGATCTTGAAATTTCATGATATCCTTTGTCGGGACACCTCTCAAATGGATGAAGAACAGTTAGCGGATCATAAGGCCATATTACCACATGTCAGGGAGGAATTAAAAAAGTTGTAATTTTAATTTCAATTTATGTAGTAGCTAATGTTTGTAATTTTAATTTCAAATTATGTACTAGATTAATGTTGTGATTCTATTTTTAAATTGTGTACTAGATTATTATTTGCCAGTGAATAATTATGTACTATTTTTAAAAGTATCCGTTGTAAAAGTAGCCGTTGTAAAAGTAGCCGTTGTAAAACTAGCCGTTGGGGAACTAGCCGTTGTAAAACTAGCCGTTGGAGAACTAGCCGTTGTAAAACTAGCCGTTGGAGAACTAGCCTTATTTATACCCACCTTGTTTCTTCTAAATGTACACCATTCTTTCCATCTACCATATTTTCATTGTATCTTCAACCCCCAAAATTCTCTCATTGTGTTCTGATTCTACACATCACACAATGGATCCAAACAGTTACCAGAACTTTGATGCTTTCTTTGAACAATGTTTAGATGATTTTATTAATGACACCAGTGCAGAAGATCACTTGAGGAATGTAATAGAGAGCCAACAACAATCTCACAACACTGCTAGGCCCAGGAGAAGAAGAAGAGTCATAGAGCAAGATCGTGAAGAAGGGCAATGCCGATTGGTCAATGATTACTTCTCTCCAAATCCTGTGTACACCGAAGACCAGTTCCGAAGAAGATTTCGAATGCGGAAGCACGTGTTCCTTAGAGTTGTAGAAGCTGTTGCCAACCATGATGCTTACTTTCAAACGACCGTTGATGCAGTTGGTAGAAGTAGTCTTTCACCACTACAAAAGTGCACTGCAGCCATTCATATGTTAGCATATGGATCACCGGCTGACGCCCAAGATGAGTATGTTCGAATCGGTGAAAGTACTACTATTGATTGTTTAGAGAGATTTGTAACGGCTGTGAATGAAATATTTTCCACGGAGTACCTCAGGAGGCCAAACAACGAAGACACTCAACGCCTACTACAAATGGGAGAAGCTCGTGGATTCCCAGGTATGTTAGGTTCCATTGATTGTATGCATTGGGAATGGAAGAATTGTCCAGTTGCGTGGAAAGGACAATATTCACGAGGTGATCATGGAAAACCTACAATCATGCTTGAAGCAGTGGCATCGCAGGATTTGTGGATTTGGCATGCTTTTTTTGGCATTGCGGGTTCTAACAATGACATCAACGTCTTAAACCAATCTCCCGTGTTTACCGACGTTTTGAATGGAGAAGCTCCTGTGGTGCAATATAGTGTCAATAGAACACCGTATTGTATGGGATACTATCTAGCAGATGGTATCTATCCAGAGTGGGCTACATTCGTGAAGACCATCCCAATGCCTCAAGGAGAGAAAAGACAATTATTTGCCAAGCGACAAGAAGGAGCAAGAAAGGATGTTGAGCGTGCTTTTGGAGTGTTGCAATCTCGATTTGCGATTGTTCGTGGTCCTTCACGCCAGTGGCATGTGAATACCATGAAGCAGATAATGTATGCTTGCATCATATTGCACAACATGATCGTTGAAGACGAGCGCGGGGATTACGAAGGTAATTTTGAATACGATCAGGCTAATAATGACGTAGGGTCTGCGGAAGTATCAAGTGGTCCTATTCCTGCTTTTACAACATTTTTGGAAAGAAGAACACATCAACTTCAAAGATCAATCCATCGCCAACTTCAGGCAGATTTGGTGGAGCATATTTGGGAGCGTTTCGGAAATGATGATAATGAAAATTAGTCATTACCGTTGATTATGTATTTCATTTAAATTGTGTTGTAATTTATTTATCATTAGTATGTGTTTCGTACCGTCTTTAATTATATAATGTAACGTGTTCAATTTTAATTATAATGTTGTTGCTATTAATATTAATTAAGTTAATATTTAAATTATAATGTTGAATTAATATATAAATTTAAATCAAAATAGGTGGAAATAAAAATCATTAATTAATGTGGTACTGTGGGACCCAACAAAAAGTAAAATAAGGAACCATTGTTGGAGCAAAATCTGCTAAAGTTCCTTATGAGGGAGCTTAATCCTACGTGGCAGTTCGGGCCCACCAAAAAGCAGAATAAGGAACCTTGTAGGGGAGCAGGGATGGAGTTGCTCTAAACTATCTAAGGACATGTTAGGTAAAGAAAAAGGATAAATATTCATTTCAAATAAATGTTAACTAATGAAAAAACCTTATAGAATGGAAGGTGTAAAATGATAAATTATTATGTGCTATATAATGTTCGATGAATATTATATTACACTTTGAACTTTGTGTATTTTCCTATTTTTCTTAAACTTTTTGTTCTTTTGTTTTGTTTTTTTGCACAAATTTTGTGTTCATTTGTCAATATGAAGATCGACAAAGCAATTAGAGAGTGTGATGATTGAAGGCTTCACACCAAGTTCAACAATGCTCATATGTCATTCAGAGAGCCATAGCTTTGTATTCGTAAGTCTTCTTAATTTCTTATGATTATGACTAAGAACCATGACATGTAATTGATGGGGGTTGTTATCTTAAAATTTGCATGAAATGTATTAAATTTCATGTATTATGAGTTAGATTCATTTACCTATTTTCTATTGGTTAGTTTAATACGGAAGAGGAAAAGAATATTAAGTGCATTAATTATTTCTATGAAAGGGACTATTTCTTCCAAGGTTGGGCTGTTTCATGTCTGTCTTAGCCTTTCTCTAAAAGATTTTTAATTAAAAAAAGCTAAAAAGCAAGAGGCCTGCTATAACTTGCTAATTGTTTGCTTAGATTTTGAGCCATTGTACTGTTGTGTCCCTCTTTTAATAAGTCTTCTTTAGACACAATATTGTATGTATTGCAATAGACTGTTTTTTTATTTGCACAATTAAGGTGAGAATAGAAGAAAATAAAAAATAAAAGTAAAAATAAAAATAAAAATAAAAATAGACCTATTACCACGGTTCAAAGTTTAATCGTGGTAATAGGAAAGTGATATTACCATGATTCTTTGTTGAACTGTGGTAAAACGATAGTTATATTACCATGGTTCCGTGTTGGATCATGGTAAAAGAAATGTCATATTACCACGGTTGGTGCCTGCAACCGTGGTAACAGGAGCTCCAATTACCACGATTCCGCCTTGAACCGTGGTAATTGATCTATTATAACGCCGAACAATACCACGGTTCAACCGTGGTAACTGGCATCGGGGAACCGTGGCTATAGGAAAAATCTATAGTTAATGAGGGCATTACAATGATTAGGATTAATGAAAGTACACGTGAAAATAATGATTAATTAAAAATTAAAATGTGTTACATATGCGTTATGAAGTAATAAGTCCTTACTTCAAATAAAAAAATTTGCGACACCAAAACTATAAAAAAGAATCAGAAATCAATTTAGGTTCAACCCATAAAAACATATTTAACCCTAAAATTTTCCTGTTATTTGCTAGTAATACATAAGAACTCGTCCAAGCTAAAGTATAGGAGATTGGAATTAGGAATGAAACTTCTCCACATGCATATTTGCTGCCCAACACAAATGTCAAACCCACTTTCCAAAAATGGCATGACATGGGTCTAAGCAAACGCAAGTGAAGGAGCAAATTGTGAATCGCAATTTGTGTAGCAAAATCTGAGAAGAACACGTGTTCAATTCTGCAGTGCTTTGAGAAGCTATATAAGCTTCAGTAGACAAGTAAGAAATACACAACTAAAAAAACTCAAAGCAACACTTGATATATCTTCATCTCATTCAGTTAAATATTACAGTTTCATAGAAGATGGACTCACAACAAAACATGAGCTACAATGCTGGACAAGCTCAGGGCCAAGCTCAGGTCTCTCTCTCTCTCTCTAGCTAGCTTCTCTTGGAAAATTAGAGTATTTCAAAAGTTCACATTTCCCACATTGCCTAAGTGATCTTCTAAAAGTTTAATAAAGCTTCAATAATTGAAAATTTGGCAATCTAAGTTGACAAGCTTTCATGCTATTTCAGGAAAAGGCTAGCAGCATGATGGATCAGGCAAGCAATGCAGCTCAGTCTGCAAAAGAATCACTGCAACAGGTTATTCCTACTTTCATTTGTCAACAATTGGACCTTTAAATACAATATAAATTTGTGTGGTGATGTCAGATGTGATTTTCAAGATACAATGATATCATATTCAATCTCTATATACATTTTCACAAAAAACATAAAAAAAGCCTAAAAAGTAAAACTTTTTTACTGTGTATATGTAGACTGGGCAGCAAATGCAGGAAAAAGCACAAGGAGCTGCTGATTCTGTGAAGAATGCAACAGGGATGAACCAAGGAAGATGAACAATGGATCATTGTGCCACACTTTGTTTCCCTTCAAATAAGCCATGTTTAGCTGAATAGTATATTCTGCAAAAACATGATTCGCTTTTGTAATTTAAAATTCAATCATTTTCCATCATCAGTTTTGTAAGCCATTTTCATTATGAGTATAAATTTTCAAATTTGATTATCTATATTGGACGAAAATCTCTTGTCTCCTCACCCTATCGCCCTCTCTGTCTCTTTAATAAATTAGAAATTGACACGTCAACTAAAATTTACACGCAAGTGTTCTTTGATTTTTGACGTCTTGTTACTCCGCAAACTCTCTCCCCCTGTTACTCTCTTTGGACGATGAAAGAGGATGACCCTCTTGTTGAGAAAATTCTTCTAGTGTGAATAAAAATAAAATAAAAAAGTCTCACATTGGATAAAAAGGAGAGAGTTGAATAGTATATAAATAAAAAGACGTATACACACATTACCTTAAGGTTTTGGGTGAAAGATGTAGCATCTTTAAAATTACGATAAGTACCAGCAAAAATGCATAAGGTCTGCTGCAAGTGTGGTTCAGTTTATGTTTCTCTGTCATCAATGTCACTCTATAGTTGCCAACGAGTTCTGTCACAATCTAATGATTGTCCTATGATTACACTTCACTAGGTAACATGGCACAAGTGATGATTTAGTGTAGCACTTTAGAGGACAATCAGGTATGGGGTAGAATATTTGGTCGAGACCGCTAGTTGAAGGGTGAGCTCCATGGTGATGAAGGCGAGATGCCCTGATAACGGCGAGATGTTCACAAACATAGTCTTTCATACTTCTGACATGGAGCTTCGTGGATTTGTGAGTAATCTCACACTAAATGGACATTTTGGATGACGACATGGAGATGAGACAGGCCATTGAAGACACATGCCCTCACACTTCAGGCGTGGTGTCTTGTGGGCTTGGCAAGGTCGTCCAGATATAGGACCCGCCTAGGACACGGTCAAGAGAGGCGGCCCTAGATCACTTATGTATTAGACATTCCTTTCAGTATGTTGTATGTTATTATGCCATGTTGGCGACTTATACGCATTATATGTTTATTATGCCATGTTGGTGACTTATGTGTTTTATAGTCTTAGGAGATCCCGCCCCTTTTCGAGAGACCGCCAGTATATGTGTATTGTAGAGAGCCAATTACATTGTTTCTGCTGAAGAGACCGTTGTTGCACATTGATCAAAACTGCCAGATGAAGGGCGGGCCTCGAGGTGGAACAATGAGGGCCATTTAAGACACGCTTTGCCTTCAATGCTTCAGGCACGGTGTCTTGTGGACCGAACGGGTCCACTCGCCCGGATAAACTTGCTACGGGGTCAGCCCAACATAGGGCCCCATGGGGGTGACTCTTGGGGACTCGCCCTAGAAGGGCGGTCACCTCTGTAAATTACTTGGGCCAATAAGGAGCAAGGCCCAGGTGACCTTTTAGATAGTTTTTTAGGGTTTTATTTCCCCTCTATAAAAGGGGGAACCTTCTTTGTAATAAGCATCTAATTCATAACACACATTTTTGACTAAGACATTTTGTGATTCTCTATTAGGGTTCCTAAAAATACTTTAGTTTTAGGGTGTTCTGGTTAGACCAAAACAGTTACTTTCCTTTGTATATGCACCCCTTCTGCTTCTTTTGAATGAATCTATGGCTAATAAAAAAAAATGTATACTCAATCCTAGTAACAATTGGACTGAAGGGTTAGAGTAATGTAATTTAAAATTAACTTGTTAAATTATCAGTAATCAATAATTCCCAAAATTGAACATCCAATAACAATCCAATAGTCCATTGTTCTAGCCAAAGCTACAACACTAGATCTACTAGCACAAAACCCTAGGAGAACTTAAGCTGAAATAGTAATAAAGAAATGTGACATAAATGAGCCAGAACAAGAGAGATCCTTCATTCAATGCAACCCCCTTATTTATAGAGAAAGCTGTCAAACCCTAATTTTCCTAAAATTGGGCCTTCTGGGTCTTTCAATCATTGGTCTAGAATCCCGTACAAAAATGCTTACTACAGAAAATGGGTACAATATGTGATTCTGTGCCTTCCTCCCAGTCACGTGGGCTCTGCTGACGCGTCCTCCAGGGGCGGTCAACCCACCCCTTATACAACGTGCCTTACTCGCCTTAGAGTAGGGACCAAAAAGGGCGGTCCCCCTAGGGTAGGGCGACCCGCTCGGTCCATAAGCCCACAAGACATAGTGCCTGAAGTCTGCAAGCACTATGTCTAAATGCTCTTTGACAACCTGCCCTTGGGAACTGATGACTGGATTTTATATGATGTTTTTAGGGTCTTTTTACTTCATTTTATTTTATTTTTAATGAGTCTCATATAGATTTTTCTTCGTTTTGTTAGGATTTTCTTCACTTTTGCATTTTCATATATGAAAGTAGTGATTTTGTGTTTTTAGTCATTTTTAGTCTATTTTTAGGTGTTTTATTAGTTTTTAGTCCATTTTAGAAAACTGGTTAAATTAGGCATATTTGTGGGGACCAAACTGCAATTAACAGGAGTTGGGGGACTGAGAATGAAGTGGAAGATGAAGCACCATTCTTATTTAGCACATGGGAATTAGGCCATGAATGATGAATTGATGAAGAAAAAGGAGTTTCAGAATAAAAGGGGATAAAGAAAGTGGCCACATGAAAACTATTCATTGTCATCAAAGCAAAGCCATCAAGAGCAAGAAAGGAAGAAAGGAATGTGAAATGGCAGACGAGGCCAACACTTGAGCATTGGCATTCTGTTTGGGCCCAGGAATTTTCATTCCCAACGCTAAGGCGTTGGCAAGCCAACGCTTGAGCGTTGGGACACAGACAATTTTTATTATAAATAGGGCTCTTGCTTTCTTTGTAAAGGGATCTGAAAGACACCTTGATACACTGAGATACTTCTTCTTCCTTGTTCCAGAGCACTATCCGGAGTTGTGGGAAGCCTTTCTTGAGCTCCTAATCCAGGTTTTTAATTATGTCTTTCTTAGCCATGCTTGGCTAATTTCTCTAAGTTCTTGGGTTGTAGTTTGATAGCTTGTAACCATGTTTTAGTTCCTATTTTTATATCTGAATAAATTGCATTTCATGGTTCCAATTCTTTGTGCTTATTCTATCTTGTTGTACACAAGTGTTCTTGCTTATTTCATAAACAATGGAAATTGTTAGGAAATAGAGGAAATAGGAATTGGATGAACAAATGCATGTCACTTAGGTATAAGGATGGCTTTGTTATTGTTGGCCTGAATTCAGAACTTATTCTTCATATTAATTAACTAAATAACTAAGGAATTGGGTTTGGTAATTTAAATGAAAGCTTTACTTGTTTAAGGAATTAACTTGTAAGGAACCTAGGCTAGAACAACCATGAACTCTTGCTAAAATTTCAGATATAGAATTTATTGTAGAGCATGAATTATAAGTGATTCAACTCAACCCAAGTGCTTAGTTTCTTATTTAATTTTCTCTTAGCAAATCATAGTTCCGATTTCTTACAAACAACCAAAAATCAAACAATTTATTTTTCTGCACTAAGTTCTAAGCAATTGAATTTTGGACTTTGAAAACACCTATCCCCATGGAGACGATAATCATTTATACTACTTCGGTAACCACCGTACACTTGCAGATTTGGCTATCAGGAACCGCCCTCCACCTGGTGGTTTCGTCCAACGCACCAGGCGTCTCCTCATGTAAGTCGCCAACATGGCATAAGGATATTCAACACTTCAGAGGCATTTACTTTTTCTCTATCGTATCAAGCCCAGAAGCCCACAAGACAACGCGTGTCTGTGTCCGCCCTCGCCATCTTACCTCTGGTGGTTTCGACAAGTGTGCCAGGATGATCCCATCAGCAAGTCTAGCGAGTGCACGTGGCCTGGACCTTTCAGCGTTTTGTCCAATCTTTATGTTGCTTGTTTAACACACTTACCTCGGAACCCTAAAACCCCAATCATCATGACCCTTAATTGATGTGCTGCAATGATGAGTTCTTCATTTAATACCTGTCGCATCACGTTTCCCTAGGAAATCATGCCTACTTACCTCCCTCAAATAATTTTGCCGCGTAAACCTTTCTTCTTCCACTCGTTTGCCTATATAAGCCTCCCTTCCCCCTCACTTCAACACTTTTGCTACCCTGAAGCTTTTGTTCTCTACAATCTTCCTGTCCCAGGTTTGCCTTCTTCTCCGTCATGTCTCCGCCGCTACCATTCAGTGTTCCCTCTTTTCCCGGTGAGTCTTCCACTCCTCTCTATTCTTCCTTGTCTTTTATAATTTTTCCTCTTTTTCCCTGTTTCCATGGATTCCTCCGACCCTAAGGGAAAAAACCTAAGGTCCAAATAGGCCCCCTTTCCTTCTCCAACGAGTCCACTTCCGTAGAGTCTTGCCACTCGTCGGGCTCTATTGTAGTTTTTGATCAACCCCTCTCCTCCATTCTTTATCCCGTGGGCGATTCGTCTAATCAGAGTGACCCGCCCTCGCCTCCTCCCTCCCCAACTTTCTTCCAAGGAAACACTTGGAGTTCTCTCACCAATCAGTTTGAAAATTTTGCTAGTACCGCCCACATCGTTTGGCTCTCCCAGGCTTCTTTGGAAAGCCTTAGATCAGATGTTCTAAACTTTACCCGAGATGGGGCGGACGCCCAACTCCGGGCTGTCCCGTGTAGCAAAGGTGAGTCCGTCTGTCGGTCGCCCTTATCTGACGAGGGTGATAATTTCTTCCACGTATATGGATACCTCTTCTCAGACCTCGGCCTCAAACTCCATTTTTCTCCCTTCATTTGCGAGTGTCTTTCATTTCTTAAAGTTTCCCTATGCCAACTTTTACCGAACACTTGGAGCTTCTTCAGGTGTTTCGAGATTTTGAGCGACTTTCAGGGCATTTGCCCCACATACACTGTTTTCTCCTATCTTTACCGGATTTCTACCTCCAAATCCTAGTCCTGGATCACCCTTCCAGGGCATTTGCCCCACATACACTGTTTTCTCCTAACTTTACCAGGTTTCTACCTCCAAATCCTAGTCCTGGATCACCCTTTACTCGAGGAGTGGTTACTCAAAATTTACTCCTTACCGAAGCAACTTCAAACACTGGCAACAGAAGTTCTTCAAAATCTTGTATACTTCTGATATCCCCCTTCTCTTTACCAAAAAAAAAGGGTTCTTCCCTCTTTCCCTTCTATTGGACCAAGTCCCCTCTTGAGACTGTTGAAGTTGAGACAGCTCATTTGACTACGGCTGAAATGGGACTTGCCTATTACATTAGGTCCATTGAACAAATTAATGGGGCTACCCTAATAGATGTTGCCAAAGTGGGGCGTGTCTCCTAATTCTTTTGTAAGTGTTTCCCTTTATTTTTACCACTTTTGTTTTCCACTTGTTTTTATTCTGATACTCTTGCTTTTCTTTTGAAGAAAACATGTCTGACTGTCTCCCACGGTGCTACGACTGAGCTTTTGGCAAAGCAGTGTGCCCAAATGAAGAAGTTCTTGGCTCAACGGAAATTTCAAGAGGCTGGCCAGAGCCAGGGAAACCCTCAAGAAGCCCACAACATCAAGAAATCTACACGCCCTGAACCCAAAGAAGGGCGATCATCCAAGCGGAGCTCCAAGCATCAAAGTGGTGTTCCCTCTGAAGGCCATCCCCATAAAACATCCAAAAGGAAAAGAGACTCTCGTTCTTCTCATTAGGCGACCATTGTTGAGCTGGTCGAGGTTGTCTTGGCCCCTTCTAATTAAAGTGCTCGAACCGCCCCTTCTCTGGTGGGCGCTGGGGGATCCCTTGCTCCATTCCTTCGCCAAGGTGGATCCGCAACCCCCTTCAACCCGTCCTCTAGCACCCCTTCTACTACTACTGCTGGAAACCTCCCCTTCAAGGTTGATGTATGGGGAAAAGATTTTGACGGCCTAAATTTTATTAAGGCCTTCTTCTTTGACAATTCAGGGGAGGCGATCTACAACATGGGCAATGAAGTTGTCCTTTCCCAAGCCATTGGGAAAATGCTGGAAGCCTGCAACTTAGTTGCCAGCTTTGGCCCCAACCTCCAGCGGTTTGAGGAGGAACGATTAACTTACCACTCTAAGATTGAAAAACTGGAGGAGCGTTTTGCTCGTCTGAAGGACAGCCTTGCTAAGGCGGTCCAAAACTTTGAGAAGGTGAAGAAGGAAGCTGAATCTTCCTTCATGCACCTTCACATAGCTTTCCATCATATCAAGATTTACGAGTAAAGCATTGGTAGGGAAAAGGCGATCAACCAGCAGCTCTCTACCCAAAACGAAGCCACTCGCCAAGAGCTTCAGAAGATGAAGTCTTTGTACAAAGAGTTGAAGTCTTCTCACGATAAACTTCTCATAACATATGAGAGGAAGAGTGAAACCCAATTTTCTAGGGGCTTTGAAGTTGCACGCGCCCAAGTCAAGCTTTTGGACCCCAACTTTGATCTCTCCTTGAATTGAATCTCCAAAGAAATTGAAGAGGATGACGTTGTTGGGCCTGAAGATCCAAAATATCTTCCTACCCCTGTTGATATCGAATTATTGGAGAAAATGGAAGATGTTGACTTGGAGGACAACCAAGAGGGCGATCAAGAAGATCATGCAAGCCCCCATGGCGGTGAAGAGGAGGAAGGCAAAGAAGAGGAAGCTGATCTCGCTCCTAGCGAGGGTGGGAATGACGTTACTGATCCAGAAATGGAGAGGGCCCCTCACCAAGATGGCTAGAACGACACCGATCCGGATCAAGATATTGCTCCCTTAGGAGATAGGCTTAGCTCTTTTTCCTGTTTCTCCTTTTTTCTATGTACTTTTTCTCTTTTTCTCTTTTGTACTCGCTCGTGTGGTTCTGGGCTTCGAATCGCGTTAATGAATATCCAGTTATTGAATTTCAATTTCTTTTTCTTTTTTTCTCTTTTGTTCCCCAGTACTTGTTTGTGCGCGCCTATTCTTTCTTTATTATTTCTTTGTGCCATTGCATTTTTAATGTGCGTCTAAGTACTGAGGCTGTGCTCGTCTTGCGAGGCTTTTGCTTAAGTTTTCTTTTCGTTAAGGCTTTAGCTTGATTTTTTGTGTATCAAGGCTTTTGTTCACTTAAGAGTGAGGTTTTTTCTTAGTGAGACTTTTGCTCGAATCCCAGTGGCCATCTGGGGTCGCCTGAGGCTTTGCTCAGTTTTAGGTGCTCAACCCATTAAGGGGAGGCTTATGCGTATAGCTTTTTTTTTATATTTTTTCCTAGGGTAACTTGTACCCTTCAGTTCATAAAGTAGACTTGATCTAGAATAAAAATATTCTCATCAACTTTTCACTTTCATTTCCAAAAGGGATTTTCCCCTTATGTACTTCTCGTTTTTCTTTCTCAGGTCGCCTAATTAAAATACTCTTACGAAGAGAAAAATAGTGCGCCCTTTTTTATTCTTCTAACTATAATAAAGTGCAAATTGGAGGCGTTCCATGACCTCGAAATATGCTCCCCGGTGGTTGTCTCCAAATGGAATGCCCCACAGCCCGAGGAGCGTAAAATTCTAAACGGGCCTTCCCACGGGGGGGGGGGGGAGGGGTAGTTTGTTCACATTGGCAGTTCCTATCTTCTTTCTTAAAACAAGGTTGACTTCCTTTAAACTTCTTGGGATCACCCCGGAATCATACTTTTGTGCCATTCTTTCTTTGCTCGCTATTTCTCTTACATGTGCTTTGCCTTGTACTTCAGGCAGCATGATAAGTTTGCCTTTAGTCCTTCCTCATTGCCTGCTTCATTGGCTCCTTGTACCCTTGGTGACTTGTGTTGCATCTCCATTGGCAGCATAGCATATGACCCATACGTCAATCTGAATAGAGTCTCTCCCACGCTCGACTGCTCTATTGTGTTGTACGCCCATATTATCACTGGCAGTTTCTCTACCCATCGCCCCTTGGCATCATTTAGTCACTTTTCCAGTCCTGCCAAGATGACCTTGTTTGCGGACTTTACTTGTCCATGCGCCTGTGGATGTTCTATGGAGGTAAACCGCCTTTGAATTCCAAAGTGATCACAAAACTCTTTGGAGCTTTTGCTTGAGAACTGCATTCCGTTATCAGGCACGGTCGCCATAGGTACCCCAAACCTGCAAATTAACTTCTTCTAGTAAAAATTGGTAATTTTTGCTGCCGTGATTGTTGCTAAAGGATCCGCTTTAGTCCATTTGGTGAATAATCCATTGCTACCAGAATTTACTTCATTTGTGTCCGCCCTGTTGGTAATGGCCCAACTAGGTCTACACCCCAAACAGTAAATGGCCAAGGCGACATGACACTTGTGAGTTCAACCGCTAGTGCTCTATGAATGTTTGCGAACAACTGACATTTGACGCAATTCCTTGCATATTCCAAGCAATCCTTCCTCATGGTGGGCCAAAATAAGCCCTCCCTTGTGACCTTTTGTGCCAACGACCGCCCTTCGATATGGCTAGCGCACACCCCTTCATGTACTTCTTTCATTATTTCCTTCGTTTGCGGCTCACTCACACACTTTAACAACGGCGTCACAAACCCCCTTCTGAACAACTGCTCGTTTACCAAGGTGTAGTGCGTCGCCTGTCGCTTCACATCCTTTGCTATTGTTCCATCCTTATCATGCCCATCCTGTATGGCTTGGATTAATGGATCCATCTAGGTTGTGGTTGCCTCTTCTATCAAGTTTATCCCCGCCACATCTATGCTTGGTCAGCCTAAAGTTCCTTGAATGATCGTCATGTAGATCCCCTGACTTCTTGTGCTCGCCAGCTTGGCAAGGACATCCGCCCGTTGATTTTGTTCCCTTGGTTCATGCTGGATATCTACCTTTGGAATCGCCCTCATTAGCTGATGGACTATCTCTAAGTATTTTTCAAGTTGTGGATCTCTTGCTTGGTACATACCCTTGACCTGATTCATAAAAAGTTGAGAATCCGTTTTGATGAGAAGTTCTTCCAATCCTAGTTCCTTGGCGAGCTTCAAGCTTGCAATCAGCGCTTCGTACTCCGCCTGGTTGTTACTCGCCTTAAACTTGAATCTGAGTGACTACTCCAAGAGTAAATTATTTGGTCCTTCAATATTCACTCCAGCTCCACTTCCTTTTAAATTTGTCGACCCGTCCACAGACAAGATCCACTCTGCTTCCTGGTTTTTACTCTGTTCACCTGTCATTTCTGCTACAAAATCTGCCAAATTCTAGGCGCTCACTCTGTCTTTAACCTCATACCTTATATCAGGCTCCGATAGCTCAACCACCCATCCATCTAATCTCCCAGAAAAATATGCCTTCTGCAACACCTGTCCTAGTGGCAAATCTATTTTCACTCTTACCAGATGTCTTTGGAAATAGGGTCTTAACTGTCGGGCAGTTATCAACACTGTCAGGGCTGCCTTTTCTATCTTTTGGTACCTATAATCCGGAACTTTTAGTGTATGGCTCACAAAGTAAATGATTCTTTTCTCATTCTCTACTTCCTGCATTAAAACTGTGCTTATTGTTGTGTCAGTTACCGCCAAGTAAAGTAATAATGGTTCGCTCGGACAAGATTGGGGGCGTTACCAGCATAACTTTCAATTTGTTGAACGCCTCCTCAGACTCTTTTGTCCACTCAAACGGTGCATTCTTTTGCAAGCACTTGAAGAATGGCGCTCCCTTTTCACCTGAAGTTGGCATGAACCTTACCAAAGTTGCTAACCGCCCTGTGAGTCGTTGTATCTCTTTCACATTGGTTGGGCTGGCCATTTCGATGATTGCCTTGGAATTTTCCAGATTCACCTCAATTCCCCTTGATGTTATCATGAAACCTAGGAACTTCCCATCCTGAATCCTAAATGAACATTTTTTCGGATTCAGTCTCATGTTATGTTTTCTAATCTCTCCAAAAGCTTCCGTGAGGTCTTCACAGTGCTGCCCACCTTCCTTAGTTTTCACTATCATATCATCCACGTATACTTCCATGTTTCTTCCAATTTGTTCCTTAAAAACCCGGTCCATAAGTCGTTGATAAGTCGCCCCTGAATTTTTCAAACTGAACAGCATGGTTCGATAACAATAATTGACCTGGGCGGTCATGAAGGTTGTTTTATATTCGTTTGAAGGGTACATCCTGATCTGATTGTACCCAGAGTAAGAATCCATCAAACTTAATATCTCATGCTCCGAGGCTCCATCCACCAATTTTTCTATGTTTGGTAGTGGGTATGAATCCTTCGGACACGCCCTGTTGAGGCTCGTGTAGTCTGTGCACATTAGCTACTTTCTATTAACTTTATTTATTATAACCACATTAGCCAGCCAGGTGGGATATTGTTTTTTTTTTTTTTTTGATGAATTTCCCTTCCAACAAGTTTTCTATTTCCTGATGAACCACCCTTTCTTTCTCTTCTCCTGACTTTCTCCTGACTTGGGTCACTGGTTTGGCCCCTGGGTTTACTTTAATCGGTGGAAAATGAATTTTGGATCTATCCCCGAGACGTCCTTGACCATCCAAGGGAAGGGATCTAAGTTCTCTTTTAAAAGCTCCTCTAGACACTTCTCCTACCCCCTTGTGAGATTTGTCCCAATCTTCAAATGTCGTCCAGCAACGGCGATAGCCTTTGTTTCCTCTGTTGGTTGTGGGCGCTTAACTCGCCCTTCATCTTGAGGATCCAAGCACACTACCTCATCCATACTCAATTCATAACATCTATGTCCCTCTCTCGCTGCTTTTTCCCCATACACACTCAAACACTCGGTGTAATATGACTAGGCGGTCTTTTGATCAACTCATATGACACCAATTCTCCCATTTGGCAATGGGTATTTTACTGTCAAGTGTGGTGCTGATATTACTGCACAAAGTTTGTTCACGTTTCCCGCCCTACCAAGACATTATAGGGCGATGCACATGCCAGCACCAAAAAATTCGTAGAAAAACTCGCATCATACCTTCCTCCCCAAACATGGTTTGTAACTCCACGTATCCTTGTAACATCACCTTTTCTCGGATGAATCCTACTAAGGTTCCTATATAAGGTTTTAAATCCGCTTCTGCTAACCCCAGCTTAGTGAGCATCACCATAGATTATGTCTGCAGAACTCCCCTGGTTTAAGAGCACCTTCGCCGTCATGTAATTGTTAACCCGGATCTTGACCACAATCGGGTCATTCTCTTGTGGCACTATGTGGTCGAAGTCTCTTGAGGTGAGTACTATGTCAGGGTGTTGAAATCCCCCTCTTACTGAAAATACCGACTGTCCACCCTTAAGTAATTTTTGCGTTCCCTGCTACTCAAGCTTCCGCCCCCAAAGCCACCAGAAATTGAGCAAATGAACCCCATTGGTGGGGGTACTATGACTTCAACCGCGTTAGGCGCCTGCTCAACGACCTCCACCTCTTCCGCGGGGACGATGGTGGAATGGGCGGGGAGAGGTGGGGGTGGTGGCAACTCGTTTCTAACATACCTCCATAGATGCCCCGCCTTTATGAGCCTTTCATGGGGCATTGTCTTGTGGAACTCACACCATCTGGACGTATCCACATTTCACGGTGGCCATCAGGGCAATGGCCGGTATCGAACTAAATTTGTTTGACTGATATCTCTGTATATTGTTCCATAGCTTGCCTTTAAAGGCGTTGTTGTTTCAGGTGGAAGATCCAGCCTAGTCCAAACACTACGGCCTGTCTGGTTGCTAGGCGGATAGGGTGCTGCCTATAGTTGCCTTGCCTGAAAAGAGCGCGTTTCCCGAGACCTTGTACTTGGTTGTGTGTTTTGCCACACTGGTTTCCTGTTGGATCGCCCTTGAGGGGCGACTGCCTTTACAACCAGCCCTTCCCTCACCTTCTTTGCCAAATCATCCTCCTCAATGAGAATGAACTCCTTCATTCTCGCCCTGATTTCCTCCATGTCCTGGACTGATTTCCGACTTAGATCATCATTCAAAGGCTCGCCCTGAGCCCATGCTTAAAATACTGCACAAACGTTGTTGGGTTTGAGTCCTTCAAGTGTACTGAAACATTGGTGTATCTTGCCATATATTCCTTCAGTGTCTCCCCGGGTCCTTGAATCAGTGAATACAGGGCGGCCACCATTACCTTTTGTGCTTGGCTCGCCCAAAACTATGTCAGAAACCTAGTTGACAAGTCCTTAAAACTTGTAATAGAGGAGGGTGGTTGGGCTGGGAACCAAGTCATGGTAGTTGACTTGAACATTTAGGGTAACAAGCTGCATTTCACTGCGTCAAACGCCCCGCCTATGACCATTTTAGTGTTGAAATAACGCAAATGATCAACCAGGTCTGCTTCGCCTCGAATAGGTATCTGACACCAAAGTCTGCAAGTGTTCTACCGCCGCCATGGCTTGGGCGAACGGCTAAAATCTACCACGTTTTGTGCTTCTACTCGCCCTCCCTGGCAATAGTTCCTTTGCTGATGAAGGTCGAT
Source organism: Acmispon strigosus (assembly GCA_030819835.1). Classification (NCBI taxonomy): domain Eukaryota; kingdom Viridiplantae; phylum Streptophyta; class Magnoliopsida; order Fabales; family Fabaceae; genus Acmispon; species Acmispon strigosus. Next base: position 7,641,943 of record JAUAMA010000001.1, read on the forward strand.
TAATTGCGCCTGTAAGTGGTTGTTCTGGCGTTGGATCGCCTAGACCGTGGCCATCAACTGCTGCACCTCAACCGCCGTTCAGTTCGGTGCTGAAACTGGCTGTGCGACCGGATCTAGGTGTATCGCCACCAGCGGTTGCTCCGATGCTGGCCGGGTCTTCAACTGTGGTATCACTGGTTCCTCCCCCTGCGCTGCTTTAGGGTGGCACCCCCCCCGTCCGCCGTAAAGGCTGACGGCCACGACGCCCCCCCTCTCTTTCCGCTGCCTCTGTTCATCAGAAGTAGCAAATCAACTGGGTAGAAGTGCTTCAATCTCTGCTAGACGGCGCTAAAATGTTCTAGCCAAAGCTACAACACTAGATCTACTAGCACAAAACCCTAGGAGAACTTAAGCTGAAATAGTAATAAAGAATTGTGACATAAATGAGCCAGAAAAAGAGAGATCCTTCATTCAATGCAACTCCCTTATTTATAGGGAAAGTTGTCAAACCCTAATTTTCCTAAAATAGGGCTTTATGGGCCTTTCAATCATTGGCCCAGAATCCTATACAAAAATGCTTACTACAAAAAAAGAGTACAATCTATGATTCTATGTCTTCCTCCTAGTCACATGGGCCCTGCTGACGCTTCCTCTAGGGGCGGTCAACCCACCCCTTATACCGCGCTCCTTACTCGCCCTAGATTAGGGACCAAAAAGGGCGGTCCCCCTAGGATAGGGCCACCCGCCCGGTCCATCCATCACCTTTCGGCCATTTTTGCAAGTGTTATTAGTTTCAACTTTGTAGTTTCAAGCAGTTGTTGTGTTCGTTCAAGAAACCAAATATCAGAACTTACAGACAAGAAAACTTTTATCAGCGTACTGACTAACTAAGATAAAGACCAGAAAATGTCCTTGAGAAATTAAGAATCCACAGCCCGCAAAATCTAACTACAAGAGCTCATCATTGGCTTGTCAAAATTATAAAGCTCCTTTGAATTGGAACCATAAATTGCCTTAATTGTGTCCCTTCAGAAACTACACGAAGAAAAGAGGATTGGATAAGAAACACAGACTTGGGGTGTCTTTGTTTCAATGAAAATGGTGTGCTTGTTTTAATGCAATATAAACTGAATATGAGTTACAAACAAAAGTTGGAATAGTAAAATGATATTTGAAATATGACTTATGGTTTAGCAAAATTCAGAGCTTAAGTGTGCTAGTATTGGCAGTATAGTATGAGCAATTATTCTCTGCTGTAAGGACTAAGGAGTGATGGTTGATACCTCAAAGCTCAACCACCTCAGAGTCACTTCAGTGAAAGATGTTGCCTTTTCTAAAAGAAAATTATAAGACAATGTGAACCATATAAACTCACTTGGTCACTAGCATCATTTGGAAAGCTTATTACCCACAATTACAAGGTAACAATACTCAGACTTTGTCCTGTGTACCTATGTCCATAAAATTGTTGACTGAAATTTGAAAAAATTACAAGGACTGAGTTTAGCAAAAACCTTTGCCAACTTCATTTCCCCTGAACCCTCTGCCCCATAAAACTGTGACATGCATGCTATCTTGTAGAAGCCATCGTGTCAGCCTATTGATTGACTAATCAGGCTTCACAGCTCATCAAGGTCTTCTAAATGGTTGAACCCATTAACAATATCTGAGATCTATCACTTAACTATCATCTGGAGCATGGATTCCATACAGTTGCTGATCAAGTCCAAGTATTTCATAGCATCACGAGATGGGAGTCCTACAAGAAGAAACTTGAAGAAACCACCATGTGTCTCAGAGGCATTATACATTGAAAACTCTTGCACCCTTCCGCCCTTCTGTTCACTTCATCTTAAGAAGAAAGCAAACTTCGTTCTTCTTCTTCATCCAGATTATCCCCCTCCACTGTCATTGCCACGCTCTCCTTAACATGTTTCTCAAATGTTTTATCTTTGTTGACCACATGAGTTGGAATCTGAGGCATATGGGTTTGACTGCTCTGAATATACTCATCATAGTAAACAATCAGAAATTGAAGAGGGATTCAAGAAAACATTCTTTAGTATGTTGCATATGATGAACAAGAGCTTTGAGCTTATCATGAACTTTATTAAACTTGACATGTACACCATGAAAAATACTTGAACCACATAAGAAAGATAGAGAAGGCAGAGAGTGACAAAACAGAACACACTGCATGCTAAGTTACCTTTGAAGCAGGGGTTTAAGGTAGGCTTATAGAATATGTAGGACTGGAATCTTCTGATGGAGGTTCAACTTTGGAGTTTGCTTTCCCTTCAATCAGTATCGTTAGTTCTCCCTTGGATGAAAAATAGATTTACTTCCTTGGCTTCACAATGAGTACCATGCCAAAACTATAGAAAACAATATCCACTGTGTCGGTTAAGAATAAAAAATCATATGAGATCAAGAATAAATGCATATCCATTGAGCACACTATTGATATATTTCAACAAAACAGAAGCTTACTCATGGGCTGCTAATTAACTTGCACAAACTTTCCTTTTAGAATGGTCAAGAAGTCACAAATACCAAATCACACATCTTTAGCGTCGCCATTTTTTAAATTTATTCTACTGGTGTGTACAGATAAAAGAGTAAAAAATGAATGGGCTCTTTGTTCTTAATAACCCCGAGTAAATTAATTGAAGAGTAGTGCAACACCCCAATTTCTCGAGGGTTAATATCAAATGAATAAATAAACTCAAAAAACAGCGGAAAAATTAAAACCAAATGAATAATCATAAGGCAGACGTTCTCTCTTCATGTTGATAGATGTTCTTGAAATATAAAATACTCAAAGTATTATGAATTCTTTATCTATCAACATTAAACCTTAGATAAAATTGTTATTAATCAAAATATAATAAAAGATGAAATCGTTTGAATCTAACAGCTAATTACCAATGACTCAGATGCCCTCGGTAATTATCCGACGACTTCAAATAGGCGTTGGTTAAAATTACCCGATGAGTGGTTTAACAACGGTTTACTAGCCATCAGTAAGCCGTTAATAATATCTAATTACCGACGATTTTATAGCCTTAGTGACGGCCTTTGGCCGTATGTAATTTCCGTTTTCTTGTAGTGATAGTTATGTTTGTGAAGATATGGGGAACACGGGAACTCTTGGAGTGAGGACTGAGCATAGGAAGGAAAACGTCTTTAGTAAGGGCATTTCCGAGCTTTAAATAACTATATGATATATGATAAGTATGTAAGTTGTATATACTATTGAGGTGTTGATGATGTTATTGAGATAAATGTGACACTTGAGTGCAACAACAGCAACAAAAGCCTTATTCCACTAAGTGAGGTCAACTATATGAATCACACAACGCTTACTTACTCTAAAACCCTTAGATTCCAAACTCATGCTCCAAATCACTAGTTTAGAATTAACAGCTTCCCTTGATTCTTCAATTAAGACTATATCATCCGCAAACAACATGCAATTTAGGATGCTCTTCTGCATATCCCTGGTAAGCATGCTCTCCTGTATATCACTTGAGTGCATGCTTGCAAAATTTGACTTCAGTGTAGCAATGATATCTAAGAACATGCCTAAACTAATTTTCACATGATGTAAAATGTAAATTGGTGTGTGAAAGCATGGTAATATATTGCGTTAAGATATTGCTGAAATGCATGCTTGAGCACCGCTTATTAAAGCAAAGTAACTGCCGCGTATAGCCTTGTGAGGGAACAGGAAACAATGTAGTCGGCCACTCGCTTGAGGGTGGACCCGCATTTGATAAATCCTCCTTTTAATAAAATAAGAACTTCCCTGAATCAAAGTTGTAAGCTGAAGAAAAAAATTGATTTTTTCATATCGTTTTAACAAACCTCTATAAAATAGAATATAATTTACACAATAGTAAAAATTCCAGCTATCTCAATTTTCTCTTTTAAAAAAACAAAAATCACAATTTAAAAAAAAAAAAATCAACTTTATACAGTCGGGAAAAAAAGGAAAGAGACCTATATCAGTACTTAGATGTACAATGATTTTCAAATTCACAGAACTTGGATGAGAAGTCAGTAACTACAACTGGACAAAGGATACAACATATGGTCACAATACAGAATCTGAGGATGTGATTTTGACATTGTCTTAGTTCCAAGCAGGTCCTATGAATCCTTTATGTTTGTACTCCTGCTTCAGTTGCTCTGGATGCTTGGAAGCAGGGGCTTCTTAGAAAGTTCTCCAGACCGACTGATCTTCCCATTCTTCTTCTCATACTCTTGTCTAAATTCCTCTAAACGCTTGGATATCTGATAAGAACAGTAACACAGGTGCATAGTCATATAATTATTTCACTTGAAAATATATTGTCTTGTATGCAGTAGGTATTCTATATTCAAATCACAACATGGGAATGAATTATTATTGTAATGTTCAATATGTATATCATTTTTATTTTTATAGGTGCAGGAGATGCAGAACTTTCAATGGATATGGAAACAAACCTGAAAAAACTTATGTACTATTTGATTAATACATGGTAAAGAACTAATTAAGCATTAGTCTAATAATTATAAGAAACAAACACAATAACCTAGCATTTTTATATCGTGGAGGACCAACAAATTGACGATCAGCAGAAAGAGACACCACGATTCTTTACTTTTAGGGTCAAAACCCCTTTGATTCACGAATAAATATTTTCAGTTTCGATACATTCACACCCATTTTTCTACCTATCTCTCTCCTCTTTTCCTATCACGTCATCCATCATATCTCATTTCTTTCTCATCTAGTTCTATCTCACTCTGGGTGTATAGTGAAATTGGGATGTAAAGATAATATTTTCAAAATATGTTAGTGTCCCTCCAATTTCAAATCCCCTAGCCTTTGTTTCTTACATCAGGTTGTCAATTTCTTTTGTCTCCAAAATCCCTTTTAACTGAAGTGTGCCATTTTAGTACAAGACCAATTTTTGTTGTGAGCAGAGAGAAAAAATAATGGGGAGAGAAACAAAAATAGGGAAACTCATTCACAAGTAAGCATATGCACAGAAGTCACGAATTGTTTTTTATACCAATCAATATAGTCCTCTAATATATTCTCCTAAACACCAATTTTTTTTATCCTTCACTTAATCCTGGGGTTTATATTTTGTTTGATTTCTCCTCTAATACTCTTAGCTTTCACATCAAGAACCAAAACCTCATGCTGGATAGTTAGGATCTCTCCTAGTATGACTTTGCAATCCTTTTCTGTATCCCTCTCTTGTGCTTCTACTACCATGTAAAAGGCGAACATCAATTTTCATTGTCTATCAATTTAAGAAAAATGCTTTAAATCTTAAAAGTTTTTGCATCATCGTGTCAGCCAAGAAGCAGAAATTTCTTAAAAACAACTACAATGGCATGGAAACTTCCATTTAAAATAGGCATCTAAAACATAATCTATCTTTACTCTGCATGCTCAAGATAATAAATGTTTAATCCCAAGTCCAAATTACTTGACACTGGGTAAAGAGCAAAGATCCTGATAAAAAAATATAAGTTTGACCTGGTGAAACCTTTTTTATTTGAACTGCGTCAAAAATTAGAGAGATACACATAATCTTCTACATACAGATTAAACGTAGCCTAATATATTGGAACTAGACTAACTCTTGAGGTTGTATATCAATGTATTATGATTATAATCACCTAACCAATGAATTCAATAAAGAAAGATTTTAAAAGTAATAGATGGTGTAACATTCATTATTGAAGTAACGTTTTGAGTTTGACTAATAAAATGAGTAAACCTCCAATTTGGTCCCTGAAAGATCACACTTATGGCTGTTTGGTCCTCATACTATTTTTTCCCTTCAAGTTAGTCCCTGAAAGATTCGCCGTTAGTCAATCCGGTCCCTGAAAGATTTTTCCGTCAGGTCCCTGTACGGAAAATGACACATGCAATTTTTTGCCACAGTGGCTGTCCAACTCACCTCCAATGGTCATCTTGGTCAGCATCTGAAAGTTTTCAAATTCGTCAAATTAGTCCTCGCCTCCATGTACAAAATTCACAGCTTCCTTCTCAACCTCCCTTGAGTTCTCTCACGGCTTCCTCTCATCTTCACCATCACCACTTCCTTTCTTCTTCAATATGTGATAACTCCAACAGCGAGGTACCAGAACCACCACGAAGGAGGAGGTGGCAGCCACGAGCCCTCTTTCTTCCTCTGTTTTCCCGACGGACCAGCCACCATGGGTGCACTTCAAGTCACCCCAAACCTTCACGAAATCAACGTTTCTGTACACCTACGTGAAGTAGAACAACCTAGGAAGGCATTGGAGCAATCTTTGATGAGTTTTGATGACACTCAGACGACCATGCTCGACCTGCAACTGGCTTTCACGGCCAAACCGTTGAGCTTTTTTAGAAACGGACACCACCATCGCGTTCCTGGCCGCGAAAGGAAGAGGACCCAATACCCCGTTTATGCTCCGGCGACATCACCGGCGTAGGTCGCCATCTTCTCCGGCCAACCTTTGCCGGAAAATTTCCAGAACTTGAGATCTGTAAGTTCTTGACCTTCTGAACTCATTTCTAGCCCCTGGTCATGCATTTAATCATCAGAAACATCATTTTTTCTACTCCTAAAAACATCATTTTTTCTGCTCCATCTACATTTTGAAAATACATGTGAGAAGAAAACCACTCCGCAGCCACCGTCGAACGACGATCACAGAACCGCAGGCCTTCGAATCGCGAAACCTTCAACAATGGAAGAGGAATTTCGGGTTGGACGGTACCTCTTCTTCTTCCTCTACAAGATCTTGGTTGCTTAATTGATGAGTAAGATGCCAGGGACTAATATGATGGTATTTTTTTGGAGGGAAATGTCTCAGGTGACACATAAGCAGCCACGTCAGACACCACATGTGCAATTCTGTCCAGGGACCTGACGGAAAAATCTTTCAAGGAACAGGTGGATTGACAGTCAATCTTTCAAGGACTAACTTGAAGGGAAAAAATAATATAAGAACTAAACAGCCATAAGTGTGACCTTTCAAGGACCAAAATGAAGGTTTACTCCTAATAAAACACAATGTGGAAGATCGGCAGTGAAGAAATTAAGTGTCTCCTGGAATAACTCGTTTCAAAGTCCAAGATAAGGAAGAAAACGTATATTTTTGTGCCTGCACAAGTGAAAAAAATCCAAATGCAGAGAAAGGATTAGAACCTTGATGGAATACGCCAAAGGTAATAACGTATCTGGATTCATTGCATCCTCAGGGAAGTTTTTCAAGGCATGTATCAGTTTCTCAAACGGTAGTTTAATCTGATAAAGAAACAGAACACTGACAATTAGTAGAAATTTGATTTGATTCATAACTAACACAAGTCACAAGGTTATATGATACCAACCAAGTCATCGTGGCAGTACTTTAACAGTGCCAATCCAACTTTAAAGACGATTTTAACACCCTGGAAGGCAAGAATGTCATAATCATTGATCAATGTTTCAAACAAACAAATGGTTCTTCTAAGGGAAAGCACACTAACCTCATACAGAAAGACATCCCAAATTCGAAGAGCCAAATGGAATGGAAAGGAATATGAAAACACAGTTATGAACCATTGACTGGCATACATGCTAGGATTTATCAATTCTCGGGAAAAATGTTCTCCCAATTTTGGTAGATACTCCCTCACCAAGAGTTCAAATTGAAAGAGGTATTGCTGTACCAGAGGCAATCCTGCCTACATTCAAAATAATAGTGATCATGCTGAAAAGAGAGTTGTATCAACAGAGTGTATACAATAGTAACAACCATGCAAATTAATACATATCCAATTCATTCCTTGTAGCTGTAGGGAATGTGTCATGAACCATTTATCCCAAAAAGCTTAAGCTGTTTGGTAAATGACACATGATTTGTTTTATATTATTATTTCTAACACACCGCCTTACGCAAGAGCCCACTTGTGCTGAAATTCAACTTTTTATTAGAATAGTAAGAGCCACAAGGATTGAATTCTAGACAACTTGGTCATAGAGGCTCTGATACTATGTCATGAACCAATTATCCCAAAAGCATAAGTTGTTGGGTAAAACACATGAATGGTTTTATATTATTATTTCTAACAGAAGGTATATTATAAAAGACAGACATAATACATAACAACATCAATAATCAGCAAAAATGAATTCATGGAGCAAAATTGTTACCAGATACAAGCCCTCCATTGGGGCATGAACGGCTCCTTTCAGCAATGCCACCAACAACCAAAATGCATCCTCCTCACTCATATAAAGAAGTAAAAGACCCGCTAAAAACCCCATCCCCTGCATTTTGAAATGATCAATATTATGAATTACTTCGCGAGAAACAGAAAAAGAAAAAAAAAAGTGATGGGTTCCTGAGCAAAACCTGAACATATCCTACATCTCTGTCAAATACTGAGTAAGCTTTTAAAACATTGTAGAGGGACCGTTGCCCAGGTCCATGTCTCTGTTGAAAGAATACATGTGAGGGGAATGTTCGAGAAATATCTCGAATTATATCCAGCTCAGAAGCTGATGTCTCATATATGACTAGTTGCTGCAATAGGAAAATGTCTTGTCAATGCAAACTCCCAATTTACGAAAAGTTGTGTAAGAAAATTCCAGATAATTTCAAAAATGCAAGAAGGAAACCTCCTGTATATAAAAGATAAATATCCTGTTTTAGTCCCTTTATTTCATACTTAAACCATTAGTCATCACAAACGTAATTAAATTTGCAAACAAAATAGCCATTTGCAAATTAATAATATCTTCCTATGATGCAAAACACGAAAATCCTTTTAAACACCCTTGTATAATATGGCCAAAGAAGTTCACTTCTGACAGGACTCAAGTAAGTCAGGAAGTCATAGAGTTAGTTACAAAGTTGTCATAAAATTAACTGGGCAGTTATAGTTGGAAAAGGCAGAGATGTAGCTTAAATAGTAGGAGGGGTAGAAGGTAAAGGGATTCTGATTTGTTATTATCAGGAAATTGAGCACCAGCTCTGTTGCAGAAAGGGGAAACCACTGGAAGGAGATTCTCTCCTTTGTTCTTTGTTTGTGATTACACCACCATAGCAGGGAAATTTTTCAACACTCCTCTAGTACAGACTCCCTCATCTTAAAGCATGACACCTGGCATGTATGGTAAGTATCCCAATTTTTTTCCTTCTAACATTAGAAAAATGAAGATAACTGTCACATTGTGAGTGGGATTGCTGAGTCTTCAGTACTCAACTTCCTCCAATAAAAGATGTGTTCTTTTTCTTCTGTCTCTGTTTGCTCAGTCATCGCTTCAAAATATCATATTCTGTTTGAGGGTTTCTAACAACTTCGTTAGCTAGAAATCAAAATATCAAAATTCTTATCTCAAGTTGAAAAGAAACTCAATACTATATATTATTTTCGGTCTTTGACCAGGAAATCCCCACAGCACAGGCAACCAAAACATTTGTAACTTCAGAATACCAAAATAAATTCCTTTTTTCCAACTTTATCCTCGTCTTTTGGCATCCCGGCTACGTGGAATGAGAACTTATATTTCCTTGAAATTGGGAGTGTTTAATGACTTCTGTTAATTGTTGTAAAAAACCTTAAATGACAATGACTAATGCAGGGAGCATGTTCTGAATATACTTAACTGAAATCTAAATGGTGAACTTTCAACTCTCAAAACAATAGATAAAGAATCTCTGTTTACAGACCATATATGTATCTAGAACTCATGTGAACCTTAAGGGTTTAATGGATGACTTTAAGACTACCTTGAACTTGAATCGTTAGACCTCTAATTATGAGATTGGACATTTCTAGAACTGATTAATGTATCCAGTACATCTAACATTGACTCTTGACTAGCTAAAATATGTAATAGTCTAAAATACAAATTTAAGACTCAATTACTACTCCCTCCATTCCTAATTATAAGACCCTCTTAAAACAATTACGCTTATTAAGAAAACATGTAGTAAGGTTATATAATGTATAGGTTTTAGAAAAGTTTATACAATCTTCCCTTTTTACAACATTGAAGAGAATTAGTTACTAGTAGTAATCAAAATGCAAGGGGTATATATGGACAAAGATACTAATATTTCTAAAATTTAGTAGGGGATCTTATATAAAGAGACACCAAGTATGTCTCTAAAGGGTCTTATAATTAGGAATGGAGGGAGTAATAAAAAGGCTTCTCTATTTTTCATCGACATAGGCCAATCAAAGATAATTAATTGCATAGTTAGTAGTTCTTCTTCAGTGGATCTCTCAACATCCTCTCTCCATCAAAAATCGTAGTCTTCTATTTAGGGGAAATAAATCAGAGCCGTCATTGCATAAGTAATCAGAATGAAGAGAGAATATAATGAACAGTCACTATCTTAGGTAGAGGTCAATCCGCTGCAGAGGATCTGCGTTCAACATATAAAAAATTAGTAGCGCTATACCCTCCTAACAAATCCTCCTATCCTAATTACTCAAAATAGTTAGCAATAACAAAAAAAATAAAAAAATTCAATGCCTTGAAAACCTAAAAAGCTTTTAATATTTTACTCTTCATAGTAATTAGGGGGATTCATCAGAAGTATGTTGAATTATTAATTAAATATATGCAACAAGCACCATGTTTTGTCAACAACGGATGTTGTGGCAATTTCATTTTAATTTTTAAAGAAATAATAATGCAAAGAAGCTGAATACTATGAGAGTAAATTATGTCTACAATTTCAATACAAAATAATGCTTTTACGAAGAAAACTCCACAGTAGGACTTCATTCCAGTAGCTGATCAATAATTCATCAGATAATTTGAATATTGTACACACCCGTATTCAAGATATCTTTTAAGCTATGTTTTACCATGAAAGACAATGCTCAAGTTAGAAAACCCACATATCACCATTGGTGACACTGTGACAGCAAACAAAAATACACAGCGATGACACAAAAAGATGTGCAAATAAAAATGCAGGCTTAGATTCAATATCAATTGGTTGGAAAACTGAAACTAGACAAACTGTGACAAAGCACTGATCAAAGCTATCAGAATATTAAACAAAATATATCATGTTCGTTCATCTGAATAAATTGACTTGATTACCTCATAAACTCCAGGGTTCATCAGCAATAGGTCTCGACTTCCAGATATCAACTGCCAAACAAGGCCCCTTAGACAATCAGGAATTCCTTTCCTTATACGCCTTTGAACAACATGTGGTTTTTTTCTCTGATAATGCTTCCAATCACTCCCACCAACCCCAATCATCTTCCTCCATTTTCTAACCCTTCTCTCCTCCCTAATTCTGATGAAAGATACATGATAGTAAAGGTAAAACCACAGGCCACATTTTAATGCTCCTTCGTGCTTAAAACATGGAGAAACACACATAACAACTTTAGAAAAACAAAATACCTCTCATAGTCATAAGCTGATCTACTCTTGACTAAGCCGTCAGAAGTATTCGCATCCAGTTTTACAAATCCAAATCTATCTACTGCTCTTGGAGAAGGAACTGGACTTTGTTCGTAGTCATCTAATCTTTTCTTTTCCATCCAAAGATCACAAATTAGCTCTCTCAGATCAAAAGCCAAAGGAGATGACTAGCTAAACATTACAATAAGGAAAACCTGAAAATGAAAGTGTAAAGAAGATGATGTCAATCATTATCACTTTTATTAATATCATTCAGAAGAGAAAATAATAAATTTGGCATACACCTTAACTAACAGCATTTGCTTATATAATGTAAAGTATTTAATATACGCGGTAAGCATATAATAATCAAGACAAAAGATATAAGAGATTGCAGTTTGCTCTTTGCTTTGCCATAATCACAACATAAAGAAAGCAACCATCTGAACCTAACCTGATATCTTTTCAACATAATTATCTACAAAATAATATTTACTAAGGTGCCAATAACTAAGTATGTTTATTTAACCATCTAGGCTCCCCCCTTGGTTGCGTTTAGCTGGACAGAAACACTTGTTCCAACACAGCCTAATTCATATCCTGTAAAAGTAAGGCAAAGATAGTCCCCGCAGGACACCCTGGTTAAGATTTCAAATATAGTATGTATTCAATGAAAAGTTAATAGTAATTTTTCAGCTACTGTGATTTCCAAGAAATAATTACTATTTTTTAATTCGTTAATCAATGCCCACAGTTAGAACTTAGAAGGATCATAAAAGAAACTGGATAATGCAAATTAATTCAGATCACAAAAGTACATACAGTAAAACATGTTTCTTTTATTCTTCATTCATTCATCAGAAGTGAAGGCATGCTCAAAACAGAAGGATATTCTGTGCTTCAAGAGACACATTATCAATAAAATTCAGTTACAACAACTTTAAAACATTGCAATAGAAATAATACACATTCAAAAACAAAAACAAAAATGTTCATATTTCTAGACCATACCATTATTCCGTGCCAATCGAATCCCAATAGCTTTCAATTGAAAAGTTCAAATATGGGGCATGTGATTTCAGCATTCGAGAAATCACAGATGATTGAGTCCAGCGCGAACATTACCAGCGCCCAGAAAAAGGGGTTGAAATGGGATGGATCAAAGGGGCACCCAAATTCTCAATCATTGCCAAAAACTGTGGATAATACAGAGATCGATAAACCCTGAATTGGTAGATTGATTGGGGTGTTACAGAGAAAGAGTAGTGTGTGATTGTGAGAGAACACAAGAAAAGGCCGGCAAAAACCTCAGAAATGGGAGAGGGTCCTTCAACAAGAAAAGGGGAAGAAAACAAAAACAAGAAAAGGGGAAGGAGAAGGAACAAAATCTCAATATACTCGTCAAATTGTGTAAGGCTTAATTATTTTGATAATATTTAATGCTTACGCGCTTTAATCTTTCATAAATACATTATTATTAACGTATAGTGAAAATTGATTTCCTTGGTAATAATTAAGGCCTTTTCGGTATTGTTCTTAGCTTTAAATATTGAAATTTTTAAAATGCAAAACTTGTTTCACTCTTACAATTTAAAATTTCTTGATTTCGGTTTTAAAAAAATGTTGTTAATCTTGAAATTCATTATGTTAAGCACACTTTACCATTTACAGCTTCCATCAAGTCGCCTGACCCCTACACCCTCCATCATCGTCGTTGTCACAATCCAACCTCCATGTTGTCATGCAATAGGAAGGTCTTGGGTAACATCGACTTTGGTGGATGGTGTAGGATGACAATGAAGATGTAGGTTGTTGGGTGGTTGAAGGTTTCATGCGTGATGATAATGGAAGGTGTAGGAGTAGCGGTGGAGAGTGGATGTCAGGCGGTAGCTAGAGTAGGGTTCGTGGGTGTCAGGTGATGAGAGTGAGGGGTGGAGAATGTTATGTAACAATGCTAATGAAGGAGAGTGTTAGCTTGGAGGTGGAGTTAGGGTGTTGTGAGTTGGCAGTAGCAGAGGGTGTCAAGTAGTAAGACAAAGGTATAAAGGTGTAGACTACAAGGCAAAGATGGTGATGGTTGAAGGGTATTGGGTGGTGGTGGTGGTGGGCATCATGTGGCGATGTAGGATGCAAAGTGGAGGGTGTCTGATAGTGGCGGTGGATGTTGGTGCCAGGAGTGACTATAATGGAAATTGTTGAGGGGGGCGTGGCAATGGTGGTAGTGGTGGTGGATAGAGTGGTTGCTTGAAAATAATAGTCATGAAGAAGTTACATGTTTTTCAAACTAAACACCACAATCACAAAATCATTTTTGTGGATTTAAAAACATGGTTGAAATCATTTTGAAATTAAGTAAAAAACTATTTCAGCTACACTTTTGTTGAACATATTTAGTTTTCTAATTTACATTTTAAAATTAAAAATTGAAAACTCACAACCACCTCGTATGGGCCCTAAACTATTGAATAAGCAGTTTTTGTCACTCTTTTGATAAAACTTTTTTTTTATAAACACAATCAAAAGGTAAATTTTGTTCAGAGAAAAGTACATCATTGAGCCCCAATACTTTGACTTTTCAAACTATGCATTATCAACTTTTCTTTCTTTTCAATTGATACTTAAACTATTATCATTAGTGTAATAGACCCATATGTTAACCTTCGATTAAATAATGAACGGTCAATTTCATTCTTAATCAATTCCCATCATTCTTTCGGTGTCTTCCATTTAAAGTCTTTATATACTTGAAAGGCTTAAAATGCAGTTTTCGTCCCTGGTCTATCACGATTTTGCAAATGTCGTCCCTCATATTTAAAATGAGCGCTTTTGGTCCTCATCATTTGTGACGTGAGCGGATTTAGTCTTTGTCAATGTTCCGTCCAAAATACAGAAATGGGTGATGTGACCTTCATTAAATGATGTGGCACCCAACAAAGCCTCCAATGCATATACAACAAGAAATTAACATAAAATTATTGATTAAAAACTAAGAAAATCCAAAAATTATTAATTACTAAAAATTCATCTTCTTCATCATCATCATTATCATCAAAATCAAAACTTAAACCTAGAAAATAATTCATCTTCACCTTCACCGCCATGACTCTAAACTTGGTCCTCCTAATGGCCATGATGGCCACCAACATCCTCTCCCTCTACCACCTCTCCACCACCCTCAAGGTGGAAGCATGATGTTGAAGATCAAGGTTTTTTTTTTGGTTTAGGTTATGTTTTATTTTATTATTTGTTGTAAATTAATTAATTTTTATAATAAATTATCTATGTGGATGCTTTGTTGGGTGCCAACTCAATTAATGATGGCCACATTAGCTACGTCCGTTAGTTTTTGGACGATAAGCTAACGGAGGGACTAAATACTCTCACATCACAAACGTTGAAGACCAAAAGCGCTCGTTTTTAACATGGGGGATGACTTTTACAAAATCGTGATAGATCTAGGACTAAAACTGCATTTAAGCCTAATTGAAAATAGTTTCTGCAGTAAAAATGAAAACAGTATCTATTGAATTAGAAAACACAATATAGGTAGAAAGGAATTTTATTTCTTGATTCAAAAGCTTGTAGGCAGAGCCTATTTTATAGTACAGTTGGGATAATTAATTAAGGAAACAAAATATTACAAGTAATAATGCTGAAAAATTATTTCCCTAATTACTACTGATCTCCTCCCTAATTACTCTTGATTCTTTGACCAAATCTGGTTTGATTCTCTCTTGTAATAACTTAATATTCTGACACTCCCCCTCAAGTTGAATAGTGGGGTCTCCAATACTCAACTTGTGCAAGACTGTCTCAAGAGTTTTCCCTGTTACTGCCTTGGTAAGGATATCAGCTAACTGATCTTCAGACCTTACAAAGGGTAGTTCAACAGTGCCATCTTCAATCTTCTCATTTATGAAATGTTTATCCACTTCAACATGTTTTGTTCTATCATGTTGAACAAGATTCTCAGAGATGCTGATTGCTGCCTTGTTGTCACACCTGAGCTGGGTTGGAAGATTCACTGGGTACCCAATCTCATTCATCAGTTTCTTTAGCCAAAGGATCTCAGTTATCCCTTTGACAATGCCCCTGAATTCTGCTTCTGCACTTGACAATGCAACTACCTTCTGTTTCTTGCTTCTCCAAGTAACAATATTTCCTCCAATTAATGTAAAGTATCCTGCTGTGGATCGTCTATCATTTGGGTTACCTGCCCAAGCAGCATCGGTATAGGCCTCAATATCCAGATGCCCATTTTTTTTCTTCTGAAAATGATACCTCTTCCGGGAGTACCTTTGAGATACCGGACAATCCTCGTAGCTGCCTCCATGTGCTCTACCTGTGGATGATGCATAAACTGACTCACCACCCCAACAGCGTATGCAATATCCGGTCTAGTATGGGATAGGTAGATTAGCTTTCCCACCAACCTCTGATACTTCTCCTTATCAACTGGCTCAGTTCCTTCAATCACCTTGAGTTTGTGGTTTACCATTATTGGAGAATCACTGGTTTGCAATCTACCATGGCAGTTTCTGCTAACAAGTCCAGAATATACTTCCGTTGAGAAATATAAATCCCTTCCTTAGATCGGAGGACTTCGATGCCCAAGAAGTATTTCAGCCCCCCAAGGTCTTTCATTTCGAATTCTGCAAAGAGATTCTTCCTGAGCTGAGAGATTTCTTCTTCATCACTACCTGTTATGATCATGTCATCCACATATATTATGAGGCAAGTGACCAAATCACCTCTTCTTTTAAGGAAAAGTGTATGGTCGGCATTGCTTTGTTTGTACCCATATTTTTCATAGCCATAGTAAACCTCCCAAACCATGCACGAGGAGATTGTTTAAGCCCATATACTTTCTTCTTGTTCATTGTTGTAGACTTACACTGATGGCAAGCCATGGCTGACTCTCGTTTGTCTTTGCTGAGAAGATCTGCAACATAAACTATTGTAGACTTTGGTACCCATACTCTCTTGGGTCCAGCTGGTTAGTCATATAATCAAGTGAACCATTTTTCCTATACATTAGTTTAAATGATACATGATTCACTTATATGTGTAACACCCCGATTTTCAGGGCGTTACTGTAGCAGATGAACAGTAAATAAACATGCAAAAGTCTTGGGAGTTTTTCGAAAATGCGTGTGTATATTTTTTTTTGAATCATGCTGAGACGATATGCATACATAACTACCCATATTACGTTGCCCTCGACGAGCAGTGTTACCAAAATAGTTTGTGTCGTGCATCATTACATCACAGGTGTAGTGCGAAGAGTAAAGTTAATTTACAGACCAAATGTCACAAAAGCGGAAGGTACGACAATGCTAGAGATCCTGAACTAGACTTCCTAACACCGATATGCTTCCCTGAAGACTCCACGCAGGAAGCCCCCACAGAAAGCCATGTATCAGAACCTACCCCATTAATTACAAAATATAAACCTTCCCAAAAAGAAATGACCCAAAAAAAACTAAGCCTCACTCTCCTCCTCCTCCTCCTCCTCCTCGGGGTCCTCCTAGGAATAGTCGTCAAATCCCTCCTGCCATCCAGCACCACCCCCGCCTGGGGTGAGTCCGTCAGAGTCTGTGAGGTCGATTACGGGAACGTCCACGTCAATGACGGTAGTGGTGACCGTCGTCACTACCTCATACGTCAGGGGTATGATCCGGAAGGGGTCCGTCGAAGAGGGAGTGTAGTCTGGGGGTAGAGGAGTAGAAGTCTCCACCTTCACCTCGGGGGATGAAGGGTCAGGAGAAGCAGCAGCGACAGGGGATGCCGGGATAGCGGCTGTCCCAGACGCCGAGGCGTCGGTTCCGTCAAAGAGTGAGAGGGGAGGTAAAGGAAAGTTATAGGTGAAGCGGTAAATCTGTCTTCCTTGGGATTCTCCACTGCGATCCGTCCTGTCATCAGCCACCCGACCCGTGTACCGGACACGCCAGGACGGAAGGTCAACCGTCCATGACGCCGAGTCCTCTCTATCATTGAAGTGTAGGGTCGCCGCCCCTAGGAAGGGGAGGCCAACGAACGGGTCCTCTACTGGTCTGTCGGGCATGGTCTGGAGAAGCACACATGATTCGTCCAAGAGAAAACACAGAGAAAAGGGTCACTTCCAGAAACAAATAACATAAAAGAGCATTCCATGGCATCAACAATAATTATTAATCAAGTAGCAAGTAGCAGAGCAAGTACAATTATTGACGCAGATAATTGAGAAAAACCCTAGAACTCTATATGCACGTACATCATCCGCATGTACAGAAAAGCTTTTATCCGGATATACACCAACTCCCGCAGGCAGGTGGGACACTCTCCCGAACTCCGAACGAACTAGAAAGTAAGTCAGTAAGTCGAGAGTTGCCTCTTACACGAGAACGCTCTGTAATAACGCCCCGATAGGTTGCATCTCCAGTCCGTGACTCTTTATTAGCCCCGAACCATGACGACTTCAAAGTATGCTTGACACGACATGACACAAAAACACCAGTAGGACTCATACGTATTTAAACGAGGCCTAGCATAGCTTCATAATTAACACTAATCATGTAGAGCAGTTGCACTTATCTTAAGCAGATATAGATCATGTCGAAGGAAGAAACATGCTTTCGATTATCACCAAAGCAATAAACATCCAATAAGTCAAGCCACATATCACAACAATCCAAAAATGCCACGCACCAGACAAAAACTAATCCAGCATATCAGATGCCTTCAGAGACTGCATTCATATATCAATTAAATACAGTTTAAAGTCGGGTCGTTCTCAGAACGCCGTCAACTACAATTCTAAGATTATAGTGCAGCATGGTATATACATATATAATTATGCTAATAGACAGAGATACGAAGTGCCCTTACCTTGGAGGTAATCGATCTTGGCGGTTTTGGAAGCTCCGCACGACTTGATCGGTCTAGGCTTCGAAATCCTTCAACAAACACAACCTAAACTTTAGAACTTTGAACTCAAACCTAGGGTCAAGGGGATGGTCCATAAAGGGGTCTAACCACTTAGGAAGGGTTCTACAACTTAGAAAGTTCTCGGGGGTCGAAGACACTTAAACAAGATTTCGACGCTTACCCAAAAAGACATAGAAAAAACCCTAAGTTATGAAACCTAACTTTTCCGAAATTTCAAACCATTTAAAGAGCATCAAGGCTAGATGCTTACAAACCATTTTGAGGACTTAAACAAGATTTTAGAAAGCAAAAGCACACAAAAAATAACACCAAGTTCAATTCTGTCCAAGCTTCCAAAAACCCTAAATTTCTCAAATTTTCACCCAAAACTTCTCTAAATTTTCCAAACCAATTTCACAACCAAAAATATAACTTCTAAAACAGATTTTCACTTGATTTTCCCCAAGTTCCAAAATGCACAAAAACCCTAATCTCCACTATGAGTTTCAAAATCCCATTTGCCCAAAAACTCAATTTTTCACACATTCAATTCACAAATTTCCTAAGCTTTCAAAAACAAATTTTCAAGTCTTTAACACTTAGAATTTTCTAGGCCAATGCACAACAATTGTGACAAAACATAACCTCAATACCCAAATTCATTTATAAGTATTTTAACATACCCAAAAGCTAGTTAGAAAATCAATTATCCTTTGTCCCCTAACAACATCCAATTTGGCCAAAACATTTAATTCAAGAACAATTTTTTCTTCAAAATCTAATTGGTACACATCAAAGGTAATAGGAAAACTAAGACAAATAATTACTTAAAGCTTGAAGATCACTTTTCCCTAACAATCAATTTTTCAAAAACAAAACTTCCAAGAAAACTAATTGGTGATTTTCAAAGATCAATCCATTGGGAATAACTTTTCCAAAAGCAACCCTAACAAAACTCAACCTTAAAAATTATCAAGAATCCAAAACTCAAAAAATCAAAAATCTAATCGGTTCAAAACAAAGCTCATGGTAGTAGGAACAACATCTATGAAGGGACTTCTAAGTTCTAGCACTTGCATAAAATTTAAACTCAACAAAACGAAATTTTGAATCGGTAGAAATGTAGATCAAGGGAAGGAGAGCATATTACCTCAAGGAAGCAAGATGAAAAGACAAAGGATGAAGGAGCTAGGGAGAGAGAAGAGGTTCGGCCAAGAGCTTGATGAGGAAGATGATGAATAGTTTTTCTCCTAGCTCTTTATCTCACTAAGAACATGTTTGGTTCGCTGTCTGATCCATCCCAACGCGCGTTCTGTCTGGCGAAACGCGGTTTCTGGGCAATCCTCCATGTTTGGGTACTTCTCCCTCACGCGATTCTGCCCACACCGACGCGAATTTGGCGAACGCATCTTTCCCCTGCTTCTCCGTTCCAGGACGCAAGTTTGTTCGATGCATGTTTGGGAGTGAATTTTTCTTTTCCACCGATTGCCCCTTCTTTCCTTTCCACCGATTGCCCAGCTTCTTTCTTTCTTCTCCTTGAAGTTTGTTCGACAATGGGTATGTATGTGCTTGCTGAAATTCAGTTTGCCCTTCATACCCATTGCCCCTTCATCTTCAATTGACATCTGGTTTCGTTTCAGATCCCCTTGTTTTACCGTTGGTACTCAAATCGCGGCGGCGAGGACTTGACAAAGCGGCAAATCGCGGGCGGAGAGAACCTGACAAAGCGGCAAATCGCAGCGGCGAGAATGGTCTCACAGGTATTCAATTTTTCCTGCGATTAATCATCTTTTTCAATTTTGACCCAATTCAGGAACTGTTAATGGCAATCGAAAAAATTTGGTTCTTCTTCCTTCTGAGATGACTCTTGACTTGCGCTTTTCAGAGAAGCCTATTAAGAAAAAATTTGGTAGATCATGTCAATAAACCATATGTTGAAATTAATTCTGTGTTGCACCACAAAGATTATTATAGATAAAACTCACCCTTGGCTGTGTTGGAGTGTTGGGTGTATTTGCATTTTACCTGGGGTTTCTTTGTTGTCTGCACATCTTCATCTGAAATGAATAGAGAATAAAAGAATCACAACCTTGTGGGATTTCAGCAGGTAGCAACTGTTTCTCAGGTTCTTCATAGTCAAGAGGTGGTGCAAAATCAACTTCACAGTCTGTTGAAATTACATTAAATGTAATACTTCTTGTTGTTGTACAAATTACATTAAATTCATTTCTTGCAGAAGTTGAAATCCTGAGCAATATTTGTCATAATTCATTTTGTATAATCATAAAGCTTAAAGAATAAATTGAATGATTGTCAGAATGCAGATTGAGTAGTTCTGCAACAACCACAAATATTTAATGCTCTTCCTATTGAGTCTGTCTTTTCCTTGCTTTATTGATGGCTGAGTTAATTTATTTGGCTCAACTAACACTCACCAACCAAATTTAGTGTCAACCCTTGTATCTATTGTGTTTCTTTACTTCCTTCCTTCATTTCTTGGTTTGTAACGCTTGTTTTTACTGTGGAGCTTGCTATTGTGTATTGGCTCATTTGCTGCTCTTGTTTGCTGCTGGTCTGTTTGTGTCAAGGTAAGTTTGTACCTACTTTTTCTACCCACTATGCTCTTGTTTGCTGCTGCTCTTGTGTGTGAATGTTATATATATGCATCTATGTTAGTTATGTAAGATCATGTGTATGTATGTTAGTGCATTTATGAAAAGGAAAATGAAAGTTCAAGATCGCAGACTTGCATGAAATGCTTGGTGTGGTGAAATATTTGGTATGAGTATTGAAATATTTTAAGTCTTGAAGCAAGTCTTTGAATTCTTATTTTAAGTTTCATTATATATTTAAATCTAAGATAGGACTTCTGATATCTAGTTTTGATCCTATTAGGTATAATATGTGTTTTAGAAAGAAGTGTTTGGTTATATAAGATATTAATGTGGTAAGCCTAGTTCAGTGTGTCTTCTTGGTTGCATATGGTAAATTGCTTCAATTCATTGACTTTGAGCCATAAGGTGTTTTCTGGTTTGAAACCAAAATTGAATGAGCACATGTTAAAAATTCGATTGTTTCTTAAACTGGTGTTGCTTTGGGTCATTCTTTTTCTTTTTCTCTCCTTATATACTGAATAAATTTCTGGGTTTATTTGGATATTTCTTAGTGATTGGCTAAAAAATAAGGATGTGAATCAGAGTTTGTCCTCAGGTATATGGTTTGTAAAGGGTTTATGATAATTGTAAAATTTATGTAATGTGTGTGCACAATTAGGACTATTGAAAACAGGAAAGTATTAGGGGCATGATGTTTGTTTACAGTTTCATTTTTAGTCATATATATGGGCTGTATTCATAAATTCTTACATGATTTTCATTTTAGGTTTCTTATAGAAAACAAATTGATAATGAAGTGTTGTATTTGTAACTGTAACTAAAATAAAAAATAAAAACAAACCAAGGATAGTGAACAACCCATAGTTTACCCATATTTCACCTGCTCTAGTCACCTTCATAGTGTAAGATTGTGCAAGTATCATTAATCAATTACTGATGAAACCCTTAAAATAATATGTTTTGGTCCAATATTCTTATCACTGAATATGTATTTCTTTAATGGTTCCACCCATTTTTCTAACTTTGGTCCTAGACTTTGAAAGAGCAATAACTTGTGAAATCTTCTTCCAAGTTGATATTAAACATATTGTCTTTGTTGATATTTGGAATTTACTTCTGCCATGTATATAGCAAAATGAGTACTGAGAAAACATCAAAAGCTTGTTGGGACGTTCAAGTGACTGGATATTTCGTCCAAGCATGCTTGGTTCAAGTGGCCAAGGGCGAGCGCCTAGGTACTAGCTTTACCAAGAAGGGGTGGATAGGAATTAAAAATCAATTTAATGAGCTAAGTGGAAGGGACTATGAGAAAAGTCAGTTGAAGAATAGGTATGATAATTTAAGAAAGGAGTGGCGAGCATGGTATGCTATATGTGGCAAAGAAACAGGCGTAGGATAGGATCATGTGAAGCACACTTTTGACGCACCAGATGAGTGGTGGGAACATAAGATCATGGTATGTAATGATGGTATTTGTGAAATTTACAACTCTGAAATTTATATTTAGTGTTTGCCATTTTATAACTAGATTATTGGATATGCAGGAAAACCCCCTTTATAGAAAATTTAGGGATAAAGGACTTCCATTTGCTAATGAGTTGACTACACTTTACAAAGATGTGGTGGCAACTGGTGAGCATGCATGGGCACCCTCATCTGGGGTGCTGCCTAATGGGGTTCATGAGGATAATGATGGATACCGCCCATCCCTAGAAGATCTTGCCCCTGGTATGACGGAAGGCTCAGCTGATAGTGAAGATGATAGTGTTGGAGCAACAACTGATTTGGCTGATATTAATATAAATAGCTCACAAGGAAATGTTAGCCAAGGGATTGGTAGCCAAAGGACCGGAGAGAAAAGAAAACAAACTACCAATTCTGAAAAGAGCAGGAAGAAGAAATACACAACTGCCTCCTCAAGGATAGCTGATGTTGTTAGTGTGATTGCGGAAACATGTAAGTCACGCAATGATGCAACGGACAATACCTCTATAGGTGAAGTGTTGGGAGAGCTTCAGTCCATCAAAGAAGTTGACGATGATCTTGAGTTTCACACCAAATGTTGCCAACTAATGATGTTCAAGCCTGCTAGGGCTGTATTTGTTGCATTGCGAGGTAAAGAGGAGAAAAGGTTGCATTGGCTTAGGGAGGCGGCATATAACCCGTTGCCATTTATGACTGCGTAGGACTAGTTATGTGTTGTGGACCAGTTATGTACTCTTTTTGTTGTGTAATGATTTTGAATTTGTTATGTACTCTCTTTGTTGTGGACCACTTGAATTTGTTATGTACTCTCTTTGCTGTGGACCAATTATGACTATGTACTCTCTTTGTTGTGGACCAATTATGACTATCATATAAATTGTGTTGTTCAGGTGTGTAACTTAAAATGAATAATTGGAATGAACTACTTGAGCTTGATACCAATGAAGATAACAATGAAGATGAACAGATTATGCAACAAGCATATTATGTGGCTGCACTTATTGGTCAGTATGCAATTAATCATTTATGTAAAGAGCCATGTAGAGTTGGTGAACACACAGGTCATGCATGGGTGAGAGAAATATTGAATGGTCATCCCATTCGTTGCTATCAAATGTTTCGGATGGAAAAACATATATTCCACAAACTTTGCACTGAATTAGTTGGGCATGGTCTAAAGCCCACTAGGAGTATGGGGGTTGAGGAGATGGTTGGAATATTCCTAAACATTGTCGGTCATGGGGTAAGTAATAGAATGACTCAAGAAATGTTTCAACACTCAGGAGAGACTGTGAGTAGACATTTTCATAATGTACTAACCGCTTGCCTGAAGTTGTCAATTGCATACATTAGGCCACAAGATCATATGTTTCGAGATAGCCAAACAAAACTTCGTAATGATCGACGTTATTGGCCATTTTTCAAGAATGCAATAGGAGCTATTGATGGTACACATGTTCAATGTGTGGTTTCTCCTAGTGAACAAGCAAAATTTATTGGAAGAAAAGGTTATCCCACTCAAAATATAATGGCTATATGTGATTGGAACATGTGCTTTACTTTTGTGTTACCTGGATGGGAGGGCACTGCTCATGATGCTCGTGTTTTTGACCAAGCTGTCACAAATCCTACCATGAACTTCCCGCATCCTCCTACTGGTGAGTTCCTTTGTATGGTTCTAAATAATTTGCTATTTTATAAGAAAAATCATCTTGACATTTTCTTATTTTCAGGTAAATATTACTTGGTAGATGCCGGATACCCAACACCAAATGGCTACCTTGGACCCTATAGATGTGAACGCTATCATCTTCCTGATTTTAGACGTCAATCTGGTTTTTCAAATCACAATGAGTTATTTAACTATTATCACTCAAGCTTGAGGTGCACAATAGAAAGAACATTTGGTGTTTGGAAGAATAGGTTTGCAATTCTGCGGAAAATGCCTAAGTTCAAATTTGAAACACAAGTTCAAATTGTTTGTGCGACAATGGCTATACATAACTTTATTAGGAGACATGCTGAGATGGATATTGATTTCAATCGCTATGAAGATGAGAACTTGGTTATTGAGACAGATGATCAAAATCATCATGCTGATGTTAACTTGGAATCCTCCTCAGTTTTTAGCATATCGTCCTCACCAGAAATGGATCATATTCGAGACTCCATAAGAGATCAAATTGTAATGTTCAAGAACATTAACTAGTATTGTAGTTATTTTTGAAGTTGTATTGCACTATAATTTGCATTTCTTATTGTACTTTTTAAATTATATTTTAAATTGATTCTCATTAATATAAAGTTTAAAAAATTGTTTCAAATCTTTTATAATGATTAAAATATTCATACCCATTTTGGTCATTACATATATTCAAAATCAATTCTAATCAAAGTTACCCAAACGAAATTTTGTTACAAAAATCAATTATGGGTAAATGTTTCCACACATAAATCACGTTCCCTAAATCACGTTTACCAGACTCAATTCTGGCTAAACTCAATTCTGGCCAAACTCAATTCTAGGCAACATTGATCCAAACACACACTAAATCTCTCTAAACTTGAAGGCTTTTTCACTTAATGATTCACTTAAGGACTTAAAAGCCATTTAACCCCCTTAATGGAGAGTGTGGGCTGCGGCCAAGAGGCCCAAAAATGAGGGTCAAAACTCAATTTTTACTTACCCAAGGGACTAAAGTTGGAATGGTAAAAAGGTTAACGTAAAAACAACTTTTTACTTTCGGGGACCAAACTGTAAGGTTTTCAAAGTTCAGGGACTAAACTCTAAATTTAGAAAGTTCTAATAAATATCTAGGTTTGTTTATTATTAAATTCTTAATCATGACGCGTCAGTGCGTCAGTGCGTCAATGCGTCAAGTCACCGGTCATAATCAGGTTCTGGTCATCAGTGAGTACCTCTGTGTCACTGAGAATATCTGCCCCGGGGCCACTTACTGGTTTCGGGGTATCGGGCCCGCACAATTCGGGGCTGGGTCAATCTTTCTCGATGTCTGCGTCACGCTGCCTGAAAACACTATTCACCGGGTCATATTCACAAAAATCTTCAGCACCAAATTGGTCTAGAAACGCCAAACGAAATCGTTTGGAGCTTTTTAGATTCCCGATCCGGGTTCCCGAAGTCGTCCGTTTCTCCTGTTGAAGTTTCGGCTAAAAGTCATGTTAGCACGAAAAATCCTTCCCGGGCTCCGGGAGGAAACCATATCAATATTACAGTCGTTCTTCACGAAATTCTTCACTGAACGTCATGGTGATAGTGAGAACGTCTAATTCTCATTCGAGCTTAAAGCCAAGTCTAGCTTGGTTTCCTACCAAGTGTTGCAAAAGGTGTTTCACCGGTACTTCGCTCGACGATAACGCTTGCCGATACCGCCGAGCGGATCCAAACAGTACCTTGGAATAATTAAATAATTATTTAATCACTGGGGAAAATTTCGGGTGTTACAATATGTATATATACATTTATAAGTGCAGGAGATCCTAACTACTACGTTTCTAATTGTGTAGACGTTCATCAATTATCTTCTTCATAGCCTAATGTACCATACGTTTATGTTGTTATCACTTAGGTTTACATGGTTGTCACAGCCTAGAATGAATGTAGATAGATCTTTTAATTAGGCTGTTGACACTCTATTCTAAACATTTAATTTCCTTGAATGGAACATGTTTCAGCAAGTTCTTATTTTCCTTGGTCAGCATAGGTGATGTGCTTTTAGATGCATGCAATTACTTTTCTAGTTTATCGTATCTTTCCTTTAAGTTACTATACTTGACAGCTAAGATATGAGAAAAACAACGTTCATTATAATCATCATTTAGAATCTTCAGATGTTGCCTCATCTTTGTTGTTTGACTAGTGGTCAGACAGATTCTCATTGATTGTCATGGCTTTGGCTTCTTTGTCTGCCTCATTGTCAGATGAGTCAATGGATGCCACAAATGCATGATGAATTATTTCATCTTCATCATCCTATTTTGATTGTTCCGCATAGTCTTTGCCCTGAATTAAAATGGCTCTTTGTATCTCTCTGGGTGAACTTCCCCTTTGATCTGTTTTTCCTTCAACACTAATTTCTCAGATCTTCCGTTGAAGGGAGGTTGTGTTGCCAGACGATTCAGCATTTTTAGAGTTTGGGATGAGCTGGGTCTGAAAACCATGGTTTTCACTAACTGACTTTTCTCGAGTAAGTGCAGTATCTTTTGCAAGATTCTGTTCAAGTCTTATTAGCTTTTCCCTGAGATTCTTTACTTCTTGCTTGATACGATTTCTTCTGAATTACATTTTCTTCTGTGTCCTTGGGATCATGGTTGCTTTCATCTGAAGGATATGCAGTGTTGTCCATGGATCTTTTCACTCTACACCTGTTAAGATGTTAGTACTTCTCAGAGTGGTTAGGCCCTGATACCAATTGATAGTAATAAAACATACAAGAAAGAGGGGTTTGAATTGTGTGTGTAGTTTTTAAACTTCTTTTCAGTTATAAACACCTTAGTGGGTTCATATGACAGCAAGAGTGTGTGCAGCGGAATTTAGTTGAAACCTAAAAGTAAAGCACGCCCAGTATTTATCCTGGTTCACCACCATAACCGACAGGGCTACATCCAGTCCTTGACTTCACCAATATTTTCACTATTTGATCAAGATAGTACAAGTATCATGTAGGACTTCTCCTAGTATTCGAAGGACTTCTCCTTGCAAGTATTATACAGGACTTCTCCTAGTATTAGAAGGACTTCTCCTTACAAGTATTATACAGGACTTCTCCTAACTAGTATTCTGTAGGACTACTCCTGATTCCTTTTCAGGGTTGCTTTGGTGTTCTACAGTATTCTCTTCAACAAGAGTTAGGTGGAAAAGATGAAGAACATTTTATAGAGAGAATATAGATTTAGGTTCTCTGTTTAGGTTGGCTTGTGGGTAGAATGAGAGTAACACTCTATGAGCTCTTCGCACTGCCGGGCAACTTAACTCAATTTAGGATGGCTTTAAGCTTGTGAGTTATGGCTTGGTTCTATGGGCAACTTGGTGAGAATAAGTGATAATTTAGTATTCAAGTCGCCAACTTGATCCAAAAGTAAACTCCTTTATTTATATCTTCAGTAGGATGTTCCGTAGTAAGCTTGACGAAGATTTGAAAATAGTTCCGTTGGAGGTTTTGCTTCCTTGTGAGTAACGTATACTTCTGAAATTCTGAAACAACATTAAATGCATTCTGTCATGCATTCATTGCAGCATTAATTGCTTTTGTTGACGTCGTCTGGCACTTTAATGCTTTCAGTCTTGAGCTTTTGTTTGAGCATTGAATGCTAGTGCAAGCCAACTAAGAGAGCATTAATTGTTCTGAACAGAAGATTTGGTTTTGACTGTTGAGAAGATACTATGTTCAGAAAGACCCGTTGTTGACTCTGAAAAGACTGCTTGTATTGCGGAACCGCATAGAGGTTTGCAGAAACGGGGAATAAAGTATTAATTGTGTCTCTTTCTTCATTCTGCAATCAACAGTGCTTCAGTTAATGTGCTGACGAGGTAGATAACCTTTAATGCTTGAAGTAGTTATGACAAACGAATTCTTCAGAATCTTTGTCGAACGATCTCTTCAATGCTTCAGCCAAACGAACACCTCAGAATGTCTAGGAAAACGAACTCTTCACCAGAGTCGCCAAACGTTCTCTTCAATAGTGTTGCCAAACGAATTCTTCAGATGTTTGCCAAACGTTCTTCTAAACTTGACTTGGCACACGAACTCTTTAACATGAGTTCCCAAACGTACTCCTTAGGTGGACGTACTCCTTAGGTGGACGTATTCTTTACTGTGAGAGTACTTAGCGGACTGACTTTTTGATGAGTGTCCAGACGTATTCCTCTGGATGAGTTGTCACACAAACACTTTGTTGAAAAACTGGAAGTGCTCCTTCAGGTTTCTGACCAGACTTACTAAACTTTGCCAAGTGTACTTCAATTTGTCAAGGCACGTTCAAACACAGGACGGTCTCAAATTGTCAAGTGTATTTTAGTGTTGATTGAGCACAGCTACCCAAGTGCTTTTAAATGTATGAATCCACTTATGTGCTTTCTTTTGAGCTGTCAGACGATCTCCATTTGTTTGCTTTTCTTTGAACTTCTTCATTTTGATAATGCCTTGTAGGAATGTATGCAATTGTTCTTCAATTAGACAGATTTTCCTATATGTGAAAATATTCAAGAAGTTAGGAATTTTATCTCTAACACTATTAAGCCTTGAGCGAAATTGTTATTTATTAAAACATTATAATTTATTAAATCATTTGAATCTAACAGAGCCAACCATTTGGTAGACGATACGTGGTGATAGCAAGTGTTGGCTTCATGACCCCACTGGTAACAGATTTGACATTGAACAGAGGAGCGTCTACCATGTCCACGCCCACAACCACCACAACCACCAGAGCGACCACCAGGACCATGATAATCACCAAATGAGCCATAGTTCTGGGTCGACTCAGAGAAACCCTGATTCACATATGGTGGATCATCAGTGGTGTGCACAGCACGATTCTGGGCAGGTGAACCAGAAGCATAGTTGGCTTGAGCAGATTGCTGGTTCAGTATTGGTGAGTCTATCGTCTGCGTAGGTGTATGTGTGAGCAGAGCAGATGGTGGATTTTCAAGAAGCTAACGCTTGCGGGAGTGAAGAAGGTACGCCTCATGAGCAACAAGCATTGCTCCTGCTTCAGAGACAGAGCATGACACCTCCCGATTGCGGACAAGAGGCATAAGAGAGCTATACTCATCCGGTAATCCATCAAAGATAGCTTCAATGTGATCTCGATAGGAAACTGGATCATTGATGGAGATGAGAGCATTGAAAATTGTCTTAATGCGGTTGAGATAGTCGGAGAACGATTTCACCCCTTTGACAATGGTGCGAAGCTCTGAGCGAAGAGTTGCGAATTGTGCCAGAGAATGTACATTGAAGAAGTCATGAACTTCTTGCCAGATCTGCCCGGACTGTTTGCAGTTAACAACTGTAGGCAGAACGATAGACGATAGGGAAGAAAGCAACCATGTGAACAGTGTTGAATCCTGTTTGATCCGGGTTGTGTAAAGAGGATTCTAAACAGACTTTTCACGATCAGCATCAGACAAAAAACGAGGTGGGATTGCTGGATTCACAAGAAACTTTTCCAGACTATGTTGTCAAACAACACCTTCAACGTGTTGTACCAAGGGACGAAAATTTGTTTCATCAAGTTTGATTGAAACAATATGTGAAAAGGAAGGCAAAGACGAAGTCTAAGCTTCTGCCGTAGCGGAAAGCAAAAAAAAAAGATCACAGATTGAGACTAGCTCTGATATCATGTTAAGAACCAAGGGTTCTTTGAAGAAGAAAAATGAGAAATCGAAGATACTGAATCATCTTTCTATTCTGATTAATTCACTGCACAAGCTCTGTTTATATACAGAGGTAAAAGAGACAAGATCCCGTATATTCGGGTCAACACAATCAGACAGGATCTCGGATAATTCCGGGTCACCTATCACACATGGACAGCTGGCATGACTAACTGACCAAATGATACAGTTATGCATTCGATTCAACTTGGCAGACGATGCTGACATACAGACGATAAAATGCTAACTTATTCAGACGATAATATCAGACGATACAGATGATAAGTATCAGACAATATAGATGATAGGTATCAAACGATACTGCATTTCTCTAACAAAGTTAGTTCACTATTTGCAGAGCAGCTAGGGGAATGGGATGTTCACAAGCTCTTGAGGAATCTTGTAGCACATGCTTTTCAAACCCTTATCAGGATTACAGAGGGGGAGGACAAGTTTTGCTGGCCTCACTCTAAGGATGGAGTGTACACTGTTAAATTAGACTACCAGGTGGCCTAGGCCCAGTTCTTCCCTGATCTCCATGCTAATGGAGATGGCTCTAACCAACCAAGCGTTTGGAAGCATCTGTGGAACTTCAAAGTTCTAGAAAAAATTAAAATGTTTATTTGGAAATGTTGTGTCTCTACTCTTCCAGTGGGTGCTGACCTCTTCAAAAGAACACTCCCTCCTCACTCGATGTGTTCGTTGTGTTCCCAAGCTCCCGAGACCATTGAGAATGCTTTGCTAGGGTGTAAGTGGACTGTGCCAGTGTGGTATGCTATCCCCCTCAACCTGTTCCCGAATCGAGATCCCCCTTCAGCTTCCAAGACCGGTTGGACCAAAAAATCTAGATGATCAGGGCTCACAGGGAACTAGAGATGAGGAGCTTGTTAACCTTGTCGAGACTATTTGGGGGATTTGGAAAGAGATAAATGAATGATTTTTTAATGGAAGGAGACCAAACCCAGGCTCTATTACCGCAAAGATCCTTGCTACCTTCACTGAACCCGAAGATTCAATGCCCCATGGCATCCCCCAGTAGGCACTTGCTCCTACCCAAAGAGAGAGTAGAGATCAAGGAACTTACTAGAGCTGGAGGGAGCCTCCAATAAGGGCTATCAAACTGAATGTAGATGCTGCTTACATGCCCAACAACACTAGAAGTGGAATTGGCATTGTGGTGAGTGATTATGTGGGGGCTATCCTTCTTGTCCACTCTCGAAAAATCTTTGCTGCCTCCCCCCTCGCTGTTGAGGCCTTTGCCGTGAAAGAAGCCTTGATCCTTGCTTGAAATCTCCAGCTCACTTGGCCTTTGGTAGAGACCGACTACCTCCATCTGGTCAAGCTGATCCGAGAGCGGAGATCTCTTTGGACAATTGAGGCGATTCTTCAGGATATCCAAAATCTTCGTTTGTGCTTCCAGCGTTGTGGGTTCCTTTGGACTGCCCGAGAGGCGAATAGCGTTGCTCACGATCTTGCTGCGAGTTGTTTGAACCCGTCCAGTGAAGTTGTGACCCCGTGATGAACACACCTGAGCAAGAAGTGTCTTTTCGTTTGGTATGTTTAGTCATGCCCTGCGCTAGCTAGGGTTGTTTCGGATCCTTACCTAATGTGGTGCTTATGTTATTCTCTATCCTAACCTGCTAGGTGGTCTTGTTTAGCCATATGTTGTTCCCTAGCTGTCAGATTAGGCTATATGGGCTTTGCCCATTGGGCTTCCACTTTGAATGAACAAGCTTTCTTCGAACAAAAAAAAAAAAGTAGATATTGTACAGTAGCACCAACACCAACTCCAACGAGTGAAGCTGTGTGTTCTCCTTCCTCGCATTTGAGACACCCACGGTTCCATATTTTGTTTCGCATAGGATTACAGCAAGAGATGAGGTAACACCGTTCTTGACAACGTTCATGCTCATGTTCATGTTACACATACAGCTCTATGAAATTATTTATCTCTTGTGATTTCAAGCTTCAATCTTTATTTTTGGGGATAAATATAATGCAGTTTATAAGGCACTAGCAGATTTTATGGTTACATAGCTTTCGTTGTGGAACAGCATGGCTTTTCTTTCTTTGCCTTGCAGTACTGGGTCATTTGTTACCCCAGATATGGTAAAGATAAGATGTTTTGGTGCAGATGGAGGTTTGTGCACTAGTTCATTTGTTTTTCCTTCTCCGAGGTTTAATCGATGCTACAGGTTTCAACATGAGTTGGTTTGGAAGCAGAAGCTTGAGTATTCTGATAGAAAAAGTAGAATTC
Organism: Acmispon strigosus; assembly: GCA_030819835.1. Taxonomy (NCBI): domain Eukaryota; kingdom Viridiplantae; phylum Streptophyta; class Magnoliopsida; order Fabales; family Fabaceae; genus Acmispon; species Acmispon strigosus. The sequence continues at coordinate 7,674,001 of JAUAMA010000001.1, forward strand.
CCACATTGAGATTTCCTTGTTGTTTCAAGTCACAGCATGGTGTTTCCAGAAACAATAAAATTGAACCACTTGTGAGTAGAAGCAGGGGTGATGGAAAGGCTCAGAGTGGTAAAGGGGGAAGTAATAAGTTGAAGAAGAGATTTTCATTGAGATTGCGGCCGAGGTTACGGTTATTAGCTATGAGATTGAAAAGGGCTTCCATTGAATCCATTTTGAATGAGGTGGGGATCTTCGTTCATAGGAACATTAGAACAGTGGCATTTGCCACCTCATTTTCTCTAGTGTTTGGCCTTTGTTTCATGTTTTTGAAATTGACTGCACTCCCCCCTCAAAAGATTGTTCCATATTCAGAATTTATTACAAGCCTTCAAAGTGGGTCTGTTGCAAAAGTGTTAGTTGAAGAGGGATCTCGGCGTATATATTACAATATGAACTCCGACTCTGATGAAAATGATCAGGTTTCCGGTGAAGAATCACAAGGAGCAGATGTTTCAATTGATAAGGGTATAAATAAGGTTGGGAGTGAGGATACTTCAAGAGCTGGCCAAACTCCAGTGGTCAATATATTGAATAAATTCTCGAGGACTCAAGCTTCTATTCCTCAGTGGAAGTATTCCACAAGAAAAATAGAACATGATGAAAAGTTCCTTATTAGTTTGATGAGAGAAACAGGAGTTACGTATAGCTCTGCCCCTCAATCTGTGTTAATGTCTATGAGGAGTACTTTGATAACTGTGATAACTTTGTGGATACCTTTACTTCCATTGATGTGGCTTCTATATCGTCAACTTTCTGCTGCCAATAGTCCAGCAAGGAAGCAGAAACCTAATAGTCAAACAGTTGGATTTGATGATGTGCAAGGAGTTGATTCCGCAAAAGTAGAACTCATGGAGGTAATTATCTCATACTGTTTATAATAGTTATGTATTAATATTGATTTTTGCTACTTTGCTAGTTTCCTAAAAAGTGGCAGTTACTGCTGTGCTGACATGATGCATTTTCCTTAATTGGGGGAATCTATTGTAGTGTTAACTATTAAGTACAAGTTCCGTCTGCAGTAAGTAATCATCATCAGTATAAATTTTTCTTAGGAGGATAAAAATGTTTGGTATACTGATGTTAATAGGTTACCTGTGCAAGAATTTTAGAATCTGCATTGTTGTCATGATCTTTTTAGCTTAATTTTTCAGTACCTGTTGCCTGAATTAGTGATATGTACTCATCAGTTTATAACATAACTAGAACAAATGTGGGTTTGTCATTTTGGAGAACTTCAGCAAGGTTAACCAATTCTATAGTGTTAACTGAATAACATTGTTGGTAAAAAGTAGTGGTTAAGTAGAAATGAAAAGCATCTTTTAATTTCATTTGGCAATTCTAGTAATTTGATAGGAACAGACCTCCTATCACTAAGGTGTACCAAAGAAAGAATAGGAGAGTAGTAGGGAATTATATCCCTAGAGAATAGATAACTAACTGACTGTTGTAACTAATTTGTCAGTTAGTGAAAAGTTAGTTAGGCCGACAGTTTATAAGGTAATTAGGGGAGATAGTTGGTTCAGTTTTTGGGAATATAAACTTGTTGGGTAGGCTGAGCTACTGGAATTCTCTCAACACCCGTGTATCTTCTATATTCATTTCCAATTCCAGATTCTATCTGTCATCTAGAAGAACTGGTAATTGTTACTGTTTAATAAAATTCTTTGTGCCAGTTCTTTCACTGGTATTAAGCACCAATCTAGGTGCCATGGGTGATTTTTGATCGATGATTGGCAAAAGAACGGAAGGAAGAATTGATTCTTTGGAGAGATTGATAGAAACCCTAAATCAGAATAGGGCTGGCGATCTCAGCCGAAGACCCAGCGTTTTGAAGCTTTGGAAGGGAGATTTTCGGTTCCGGATCAACTATTCCACAGGTTGGAGGTCATGCTTGAAAGTCTGCCGCAGTGGAGTGAACTGAATCCCAATTTTGGAGGTTCTCAAAATTCTGGCAATGTGTCTAGGTAGCAAGTGGAATGGAAGGATTTGAAGCTGAAGGGCAACTCAGAGGAGGACATTTGAGGGAGAAATGGAGGTAATTGGATGTTCCGATTTTCAGGGGGAAGAGGCATGTGGATGGGTGTAGACAATAGAAAGATGTTTCCGAATAAGGGGAATATTAGATGAAGAAAATAATGCAAGTAGTGATGATGGCTTTAGAAGGAGATGCTTTGAATTTGTTGTGGGAGGGATGTGATCTCTATTATGAATGAGGTTTCAGAAGAGCAGTTTTGGAGGGGTTTCAACCTCAAATTGCCCAGAATCATTTGGCGGCACTTTTGAGATTAAAACAAGGAGGTTCGGTTACTGAGTTTGTAGGGATTTTTGAAAGATATGCTAGAGCTATTCAAGGACTTGAAGAAGATTATCTAATGGAGGTTTTCTTGAATGGGTTAAGGCAAGATATTGGAGTGGAGGTGAAATTGTATGAACCTCAATCTCTTTTTTTGATGATCAAGAAAGCTTTAATGGTTGAAGAAAAGAATGATGTGGCTTGTAACCAAGTCCTAACAGAATACTAGCTAAGAACTAACTGCTTAACTAACAGCTAACTACTTATCTGAGATACTCTGAGGTATCCTCTAACAAAGAGCAACTGCATAAATTATTCCAAAGAAATTGACAGGTTTGCAGAAATTTTAAGAACAATTAAATTCTTAGGGAAATGGGGTAGGTCGAAATTTCAACATTGTATTTAGTTTCCAGTAAAAAATGAACATAGAGAATTTAAAATTTACATAGTAGATAACATAATTGCTTGATTTAAACATCAGAATTTATACTACCGTAGAAACTCTGCAGTTAATTGCTAATTTAATAGAAACTAACTAGGCTTCGCCGCTATGGAGGTAAGGATGATGATGGTTTGCAATTTCTAAGATGTGAGAGTTCATGGATAGATAATATTTTGGTTTCTTATAGCCAAATGCAGAATTGATTATCTTTAAATGATAATTATGTTCAAATCCATTTCACTATTGAGATAAAGAAAACATTGATAATGTGAAACATTATTCAAGATTATTTTCTGCAAAAAAAGGAAAAAAAGCAAATTATTCCTATAGTTATATTTTATCAGGTCTTTTCCATAATAAAATGTTAGTATTTATGCAGTTCACTATGTTGATCTTCATTATCATTTTGTTGTATTGTGACATAAGAAAGTAATGTTAGACTATTAAGTCACTCAAACAAGGTTTATTTGCCATTTGCCAATTAGATATGCTAAAAAGATGTCATTTGACATTACTCTAGACTCTGCGTTAGAGGCACAGCCTCATGCAATTAGATGCATTGTCATGAAATAGAAGTAAACCTGATTCAATCAAAATATCGTAGTCTGAAATGTTACATCTGTTATCTGTATGAAGTGTTTACTATTGATTCCCGGTGTAATAGATTTCTTTGAGACATTTGACCATTGCTTCTGTTGAAAATTATTAGACAAAATGATGGTTTGGAAGAGTTGCGGAGGGTGGGAGTGGGAGAGAGAGAGAGAGAGAGAGTGTGTGAAAAGGTTAGGGTGAAGCATAGATGAATATTACATCATAATTTGTCAATCAATCATCCCAAGTCAATGGAGGTCTAAATTATAACAATTGGAAATAAATTTCTTGTGAAACTAGAGTTATTTTTTTTGTCAATGCCTTTATATATTGTTTATTTCTACACTTGGCAGAATTTGTCTTGTCAATATGAAACAACTTTACTGTTCTCTTTTGATGGACACTTTCCCTTATCTGTAGATAGTTTCATGTCTGCAAGGGGATATAAGTTACCAAAAAGTGGGGGCGAAGCTACCTAGAGGTGTGTTGCTGGTAGGTCCCCCTGGAACTGGGAAGACATTACTTGCACGTGCGGTGGCAGGGGAAGCAGGCGTACCCTTCTTCACTGTATCTGCCAGTGAGTTTGTGGAATTATTTGTTGGAAGAGGGGCAGCTAGAATCAGAGACCTTTTCAACACTGCAAGGAAATTTGCACCGTCGATTATATTCATTGATGAACTTGATGCCGTTGGAGGTAGGCGTGGAAGAAGTTTCAATGATGAACGTGACCAAACGCTAAACCAGGCAAGCTTACTCAATATACTTTATTTCTTGTGGCACCAAACTTTCAAAAAGTGGTTATGACTTGCTGCTGAACAGTTATTAGATTTAGTAGGATTCCTACTGTTTAAACATTATAAAGGTAATAACATTGTTATTTCCCCCTATTCTTTTCCTCTTCCCTTTTCCTTTCTTTCTTTCATTTTTTTTTTCACATTAGAAATTTACTTCACCCTAAGGAAACATTGACACTTCAAAATAGTATCTATGCATTTTTTATACCAGTACGGGATACGTATTTATATCTAAACTTTGCCACACCTTGTATAATTGTAGTTTAATTTTGCAACTTTTTAACTTAGATCTAATAGAGATGAGAATACAATGATAATTGAAGAAATGACAGCATTTTAAGAAGTCTACAATGGCTCATGCCAACTTCAATATATTGATTTTCTTTTTTGGTTTAAGATTTGTGTTTTTTAATTAATTTTATACCAATTTTGGTGTGTTCTAGCTAAGTCTATTTCTATAATTTTTAAAATTTGTCAGATACCTGTGTCTGTTATATAGGTTTTGTGTCGGATTCATGTCTTATGTTGTATTCATGCTCTCCAACAACAATCTTGCCAATAATGTCTAGAAGTCCAGTTTTATTCATCAATTTTTCCATATTATTAGTATATACTTTTTTCTATATGAAAATGCTCTGTATGTGTTCTCTATGTTACTATTAGAGATAACAGAGTATATACTATTACTGTGTATATAGTTGTATTTGATATTTGTATTGTTGAGTTAGTTACTGTTTGCAGAGCTATCATCAGCTACAGCTGTCAGGTTGTTAGGCTGCTGTTAGAGTAGTTAGCGCAGTTAGTGTGGCAGTTTCTGGAAGCTTCACCTTCTATATAAGGTGTCTTCATCTCTTGTACTATTGGGTTGAAAATATCAATTAACTGAATCAGCTTTCTCTCTCTCTCTCTTCTCTCTCTCTCTTTCTCTCTCTCTCTTCCTGATTCTCTGTTTTCTTCATGGTATCACGAGCTTAGCCACCGGTGATTCTTCAACGCCGCCGCATTATCCTCCGCGGCAGAGCTCTCTGATTCGTGCGACACCACTCTCTGTTGCTTCGACGAATGGAGTTGTCACGTTTCCGCACTCCATTTCCATAAAACTCACCGATCGTAACTTTCTGTTATGGATACAGCAAGTTGATCCAGTGATTACTTCACATCGCATGCATCGGTTTCTTCTTAATCCGGTGATTCCTCCGAAGTTTCTTACTGACGCTGATCAAGGTTCTGGGAACCTATCTCCTGTGTATCTTGTTTGGGAAGAACAGGATGCGCATCTTCTGTCCTGGCTTTCAATCGACCTTAACCAGTGATGTTCTCATCAAGATGATTGGGTGCAAGCACTGTCATCAACTTTGGGATTGCTTGCATGGTGGATTTTTGTCGCGAACAGAGGCAAAAGCGCGACAACTGAAAACAGAGCTTCGAAGCTCATCTATGGCTGCGAAAGGCGTGGCTGATTATCTTCAACACAAGAAGTCACTTGTTGACTCACTTGCTGCAATTGGTGATCTCGTTTCCTATAAGGAAGTAAGGAACATGTTGATGTGGTTCTTGAAGGCTTGCCGAGTGAGTATGAGTCCCTTGTGAATCTTATCTCTATGAGTAGCAAGTTTCAGGCGTTTTCTCTTGATGATATTGGAGCACTGCTTCTCTCTCAAGAAGTGCGTATTGAGAAGACAAAGAAAGATGCTGTGACTGAGTTCTCAGTCAATACAGCAACCACCGGCTCATCTAATTTGCCAAATCCACCAGTAAATCAATCTGCAGGTGGCCAGAATACTTCCTCTGGTGATTCATCCTAACAGCATTCAGGATTTGAGAATGCACAGCGTGGAGGTCGTGGTCGAGGTTGTGGCGGCCGTGGCCGTGGCTATGTGCAGTTCCCGGTGTGTTTCAAACCTGGACACACAACGGTTGTTTGCTACCATAGGTTTAATCAAGCCTATGTTCCTCAGCCACCTCCTGATACTCGGTATTCTCCACCTCCACAACAATACTCTACTCAGCAGTATTCTGCCCCACCACCACAACAGCAGTTCTCTGCTCCTCCACCACAGTATTGGTTTCCACAACCCTATCGTGCACCACAAATACCACCTCTGTCTCAATTTCAGGCTCATCACCTGTACAATGCTCTTCCTCCTTTGTTGCCAACACCACAGCACCAGGCTTTGTATGGTTCAACTCCTCCCCCACTCTGCCTTCACCTCAGTCACAGAATGGTGTGTGGTATCCAGATTCAGGTGCTACTAATCATGTCACACCTACAGAGCAGAATTTTCCACAGAAACAGCCATATCAGGGTTCTGATCAAGTTTTTGTAGGCAATGGACAAGGTTTACCCATTGTCTCTTATGGTTCTTCTTGGTTTAACTCTCCATATAATTCCAATTTTAACCTTGTTCTGAAAAATATGTTGCATGTTCCTTCAATCACTAAGAATTTACTTAGTGTAAGCCAATTTGCCAAAGACAAAGGTCTTTTTTGAATTTCATCATGACTTGTGTCTTGCGAAATCACAGGTAACACATGAAGTTCTCTTGCTTGGTTTTCTTGGACCTGACGGCCTTTATCAATTTCCTTCCCTCTTGCCAGCTCAGTCTTCCAACCATTTGTTTGCAAATACTGCACTTTATAATACTACAGCTTTTGTTAATTCTGTTTCATCTAATAATACTGTTTCCTTTTCTGTTTGGCACTCACGCTTAGGTCATCCTAATGCAAATGTATTAAAGCTAGTGCTTCAGTCTTGTAACATTGCTGTTCCAGATAAATCTACTTTTGATTTCTGTCCTGCTTGTGCAGTTGGTAAATCACATAGACTACATTCATCTAATTCTAGTTTATCATAGTCCATTAGAACTGATATATACAGATCTTTGGGGTCCTGCTCCTTTTATTTCTTCTTGTGGATATCAATATTATGTCTCTTTTGTTGATGCTTATAGCAGATTTACATGGATTTATCTTCTTAAATCAAAGGCTGATACATTGAGAGTTTTCCAAGAGTTCAAAACACATGTAGAGTTACAATTTGGGAAGTCTATCAAGGCTGTTCAGTCTTATTGGGGAGGTGAGTATAGATCTTTGTCCAAAGTTCTTGTAGCCCAGGGCATCAACCATAGGGTTGCTTGTCCCCACACACATAATCAAAATGGTGTAGTGGAGAGAAAGCATAGGCATATTGTTGAGTTGGGACTCACCCTTTTATCTCAAGCCTCACTACCTTACAAATTTTGGGATCAGGCCTTCCTCACTTCTGTTTTTCTCATAAATAGGTTACCTACTTCTTCTCTAAACTTCTAGGTTCCATATGTCAAGTTATATCAGGTTCAACCAGATTATAACTTTCTTCATGTGTTTGGTTGTTCTTGTTTTCCCTTTCTTAGACCTTTCAACAAACACAAAATTGAGTTTAGGTCTCAGGAGTGTGTTTTTAGGATACTCAACAATGCACAAAGGTTATAGATGGCAAAATCATAGTATCCAAAGATGTTGTGTTTAATGAGTTCAGATTTCCTTACCCCTTCCTATTTCCATCAAACCCATCAGAGTCTATTTCAAAGCCTGTTACTTCTGTTCCAGCCTCTATTCCTCTAGTCTGTCCTCACAATTTACTAAATTTACCTGTTTCATCACAGCCTTTTTCCACCACGGAATCTGTTTCTGATCAACAGCCTACCTCAAACACTGTACCTCAGTCATCTACAGCTTTAGAGTCTGTTTGAGAATTACAGTCAACCCCCACCACTGACTCAGCCCTCTTCTACCCCAGACGTTGCTCTTGAATCACTGTCTACCTCAAACACTACTTCACAGTCACCTTCTTTACCACCACCTCCATCTCTCAAGAACACACATCCTATGTTAACAAGGTTAAAAAATGGAATTGTAAAACCAAGATTGCAACCAACTTTGTTATTAACAACTGTGGAACCTAGAACTGTAAAACAGGCTTTGCAGGATTCTGGTCGGACAGCAGCTATGAAGGCTGAGATTGATGCTTTGCATCAAAATGGGACATGGTCCTTGGTTCCTCTTCCTTCCAACCGTGAGTCCATTGGATGTAAGTGGGTTTTTCGGGTTAAAGAGAACCCTGATGGCACTGTGAATAAGCTTAAGGCACTCCTAGTTGCCAAAGGATTTCATCAGTAGTATGGTTATGACTACAAGGAGACTTTTTCCCCTGTGGTTAAACCAGTCACCATTCGGGTAATTCTTACTTTGGCTTTAACTAGAGGTTGGTGTATTCAACAGCTTGATATAAATAATGTTTTCCTCAATGGGTTACTTGAGAAGAAGTTTACATGTGTCAACCACCAGGTTTTGAGGTTAAAGATAAATCATTGGTATGTCGTTTACACATGGCACTATATGGGTTGAAGCAAGCCCCAAGGGCTTGGTATGATAGGCTAAGATATACTTTGCTGCAATTTGGTTTTGTGTCTAGTAAATGTGACCCTTCCTTGTTTGTTTTTCAGCACAATAACATAACCATGTATGCTTTGGTTTATGTTGATGACATAATAATTACTGGACCAACAGTGTCTCTAGTTCAGAATTTTATCTCAAAATTAAAAGATGTGTTTGCTATCAAGGATTTGGGAACTGTTGACTATTTCTTGGGAATTGAGGTAAAAAATCTGCCTGATAAATCCCTGCTGCTAACTCAGAGTAAATATACATTCGAGATTTGTTGGCAAAGGCTGATATGGCAGATTGCAAGCCTATTTCTTCTCCTATGGTTTCAGGGACAAAACTGTCAAGAACTGGCAGTCCTTCCTTTTCAGATCCTGCTCTTTATCGGTCTATAGTAGGAGCATTGCAATATATTACCATAACTAGGCCAGACCTGAGTTACTCTGTCAACAAGGTGTGTCAATTCATGTCTAGTCCTCTTAACCCTCATTGGCTTGCTGTCAAACGCATTCTGCGCTATTTGCAAGGAACACAACATTTTGGTCTGCAATTGAAGCCTGCTTCTGCTCACATTCCTTTATCTTTAACAGGATTTTGTGATGCATATTGGGCTGTTGATCCTGATGACCGAAGGTCAACATCAGGTGCCTGTCTTTTCCTTGGTCCAAATTTGGAGACATGGTGGTCAAGAAAACAGACAATAGTGGCAAGGAGTAGCTGTGAAGCTGAATATAGAAGCTTAGCTCAAGCAACTGCTGATATTTTGTGGCTCCAGCCTCTGCTTATGGAACTGAAAGTCACAACCACAACCCCAACTATTTTGTGTGATAATCTGAGTGCTGTTCTTCTTGCTCACAACCCTGTGCAACACACCAGAACTAAGCACATGGAACTTGATCTCTTCTTTGTCAAAGAAAAGATTCAGGCTAAACAGCTTCATGTCAAGCATGTGCCTGCTCCAGATCAATTGGCAGATGTTCTAACCAAGCCACTGCCTTCTTCAAAATTCCAAGAGATTAGAAGCAAGCTCACTGTTCATGACCTTCACAGCTGACATTGATGGGAGAGTATTAGAGATAACAGAGTATATACTGTTACTGTGTATATCGTTGTATTTGATATTTGTATTCTTGAGTTAGTTACTGTTTGCTGAGCTGTCATCAGCTACAGCTGTCAGGTTGTTAGGCTGCTGTTAGAGTAGTTAGTGCAGTTAGTGTGGCAGTTTCAGGAAGCTTCATCTTCTATATAAGGAGTCTTCATCTCTTGTACTATTGGGTTCAAAATATCAATTAACTGAATCAGTTTTCTCTCTCTCTCTCTCTCTCTTCTCTCTCTCTTTCTCTCTCTCTCTTCCCGATTCTCTGTTTTCTTCAGTTACTTGCTCTAAGCTGACCTTTAATGTATTTTCTGTCTCTGCAGTTGCTCACAGAAATGGATGGATTTGCGTCTGAGATGAGAGTGGTTGTCATTGCAGCAACTAACCGACCGGAAGCGTTGGATCCAGCCTTATGTCGGCCGGGTCGTTTCTCAAGGAAAGTATTTGTAGGAGAGCCTGATGAAGAAGGGAGGAGAAAGATTTTGGCAGTACATCTAAGGGGAGTTCCTTTAGAGGAGAACGCCAACATAATTTGTCATTTAGTTGCTTCTCTTACTTCTGGTTTTGTAGGTGCTGATCTGGCAAACATTGTCAATGAAGCTGCTTTGCTTGCTGCTCGTCGAGGTAAGACCAACCCCCAATGTTATTCAAGTCACTAGAGCATTATTCGATTAAGTCCTTTGTAGCTTGACTCATGTTGCAATAATTTGGCCATATATCGTATGTTGTGACACCTAGAGCCCATTTGGATACGGACCAAATAGCACTTATTGGAGCTTATCTACAAAAATAAAACACTATTTAAGCTCTGATAAGTGGTCTTTGGTCTGCATCACTTGATCATATAGGCTTTGATACCATATGAACCATAAGCTGTTGGTTGAAGACAAATGAATGGTTAATTATATTTCTAACAGGATCAAGCCATAGTTTCTAAACTGTTATTCAGACATGGTCTTAATCATATTTATGCATTTGGACTCTGCAGGTAGTGAAACTGTGGCAAGGGAGGACATAATGGAAGCCATTGAAAGAGCAAAATTTGGAATCAATGATAAGCAATTTAGGTCAAGTAAAATAAGCAAGGAGCTAAGTAAGCTATTCCCTTGGATGCCATCATTGATGGGAAGAAGTGATAGGAGACAGGATGACCTACAAGGACCATTAGGTTATCAATCACTGAGTTCATGAATGGACTTGCTTGTTAAATTTACTTATAGTTAACTTCCATTTTCCCTCTTTTATTGTTAACTGATTTCCTTTTATCGTAGAAATTGTTTACCCTTATATGATACTTAAGTAAAAAGTCAGTTAGAGGCTGTCAACTGGGTTGTTATAGTTAGTTAGAAAGGTTGTTGTTACCCGGTTAGTTTATTTTTTTAGGTCACATTGTTATCCAGTTAGTTAGAAGGGTTGTTAGTAGCTCGCTTCAAATTGCGGACCGTATGAAAGTGCAATACTGCAATTGCAGTGATTAAAAATCAAATGAAATTCCTTGACTCAGCTGCAATATACCAACAAAGTGTTAGTCTACTCTAGTGATAAGTAAGCTAGACACGTGTAAGGGTGATGACATAAATTCGATCCTTAAAAAAATCATTTGTTGAGAGAGACATCTACAGTTTTTCGACATGTGACAACACTAGTCAAAGATAAAAAAAAGTCACAATAGTTGCTACACAACAAGTGTAATGGCTGCATCAGAATGAGATTGAGAAGTACATGTCGAATGTGGATGAATGTTACGGTGTTTAACATTTCCTACTGCCAGCTGAGTCCTCCTTTACATTTTCGGATATTATTCTATCACATCACCTATGATTTGTTTTATTATAAATTTGTATTCTTCTTCAATTTATCTTATTTTCTTACTAATGTTATCTCAAAATTATTTTAATGATTCTGTCCAAACAAAATATAATTTTTAAACTTGATTCTACAACATCATTCTTAATCACAAATCAATCCTCAATCAATTATTTTAAAATTAATTTCCAAATTGAATTTAACAAACTTTAAATGGAGAACTTCAGTGGAAGCAAAAGAAATGAAAGATTCAATCTTCTACAAGTCAAGAATGTTTTCAATCTCAAAGAAGTACTGAATGAAGAAAGACTGTCTGCCGATGCAACCCACTCAGTAACGGAATTCTGAATATTACATGGAGACTGCGTCTGCCAAATCATTATGAAGAATTCGTCTGCTCAAGCATCAGAATGTGCCAAAGGTACAAATGTCAAAAAGTGTGCATTACGAGGATATTAGTTCAACAGAAGCATTAAAGAAATTATTCACCCAGCTCTGAAGAGTTCATCCACAATAATTGCTTCTTGGATCAAAAGACGTCTACCTCGTCTGCATATTAAATAAAGCACTGGCAATGGCAGAAAGAAGAAAGGGACACAATTAATATGTTATTCCTTGGTCCCACTGCTTTTCTACTTTTCCTCAAATCAAGCTGACTTCGCGGAATCAACGGCAAGAATCTCTGAGCATCGTACACATTCAACGGTCGAAATTCAAATATCTGATCAGAGCATTTGATGGGCACTAGCTGGCACGCACTGGGGTATAATGGTCAAACAAATACCACAGCTGGAATTCTTGAGCATTAAATACAGAAGACATAGCTCAAGGCTACTTGCTCAAATGGAGCCAGACGATGTCAACCCAAGCAAATCAATGCTTCGCAAATCATGTGTCAGAACTGCTCAAAAATGCAGAACTAGCCGTTACTCACAGCAGAGGAAGTCGGAGCACTAACGGACAGGTTTTCTCTCCTTCTGTGGAAGAAGAACGAAGATCTTCAACTGAAGATATAAATAGAGAATCCTGCTTTAGGAGCAAGTTGGCGACTTAGACTCAAACTTTCATATCTCAACTAAGTTTGCCCAGTGAACCAAGACTTCATTGGTTCCAACTCAGAACACTTCAAGCCAACCCTTATCTGAGTTGAGTTGCTCATGTGTGTGAAGAACTTATAGAGTATCATTCTCATCCTATCCCACACACACAATCCAAAACAGAGAACCTAAATGCCTATCCTCTCTGTAAACCCGAACTTCATTGCTTCTACCCACTCTTATTGAAGAGAAATATGTAGAAGAACAAATCCTTGAAAAAGGTATCAGGAGAAGTCCTGTATAATACTTGTAAGGAGAAGTCCTGATAATACTTGTAAGGAGAAGTCCTGATAATACTTGTAAGGAGAAGTCCTGACAATACTTGATAGGAGAAGTCCTTCTAATACTGGGAGAAGTCCCTGATAATACTTGTACTATTCATTGAAATAGTGGAAAATCTTGGTGAAGCCAAGGACTGGACGTAGCCCTGTCGATTATGGGGGTGAACCAGGATAAAAATGATGTGTGCTTTACTTTTCATGTTATGTTATATTTTCCGCTGCGTACAAGATTATTTGCATAACTAATAACTCTCCTTGAAAATCAATTATTAATGTTCATAATCAAAAGAAGTTTTCAAAAATGAGTCACACAATTCAAACCCCCCTTTCTTGTGTGTTTCTTGCACCTTCAAAATCTTGGTGAAGCCAAGGACTGGACGTAGCCTTGTCGATTAAGGGGGGAACCAGGATAAATACTTTGCGTGCTTTACTTTTCAGTTTTAAGTTATTTTCCGCTGCACTTACTCTTGACAATATTTGAAACTAATAACTGTTTATAACTGAAAAGAATTTTAAAAAAATCACACACACAATTCAAACCCCCCTTTCTTGTGTGTTTTATTACTATCAATTAATTTTTCTCACTATATGTTTTCTTAATAAGCGCAATTGTCTCCTAGGGGTCTTATAAATAGGAACGGAGGGAGTATTAAATAGAGTAATTGAAGAATAAAGGACTTTTTTGTGTGTATTTAATTGCTTTCGCAATTTCGAGCTGGGTAGGACCACTGTGAGCGACAAAACTCTCTCTATCAAGTATTTAAAGTTCCATTAAAAAAAAGTATTTAAAGGACTTTTTTTGAAGTAAAAATATTATATACATCAGGAGAACCAGAGAAACTCAATTAAGGGATTGGAAGGGGAGGCAACCCGAAAAAAAAAGACCAACCAAAAAAATAGGGCCCCAAACCACTAAAAACAGAAAATAAAAACCCACCAATCAACACTCACTACCACAGGTCCCAAAAAAACCTATACAAACTACATTAAAAGAAGACTGTCAATAGCTAGAAAAGACCAGAGCGGTGCCACTATCAAGAGAACATCGTCCTAAATTTTTCCTCCAACCCGTGAATGACTTTTAGGTTACTGCCGGGGTAAACAAAACTCAAGACTCTCTCGAGAAGCCACGACTTTTTAGCTCTAGTAAAATATTTGCCAGCTGGAACCACACCTGAGGTTGAATGATCTAACACCTCTAATGAAATAGGAACGCCATACAGACAACTCTCTCCCTATGGCAAAGGCAAAGACTCAGCACCATCGCAGGAAACCACCATAGACCGTGAATACCACCCTCTTTTTTGCTTCATTGGTCGACCATGAGACCTCGAAGAACTCTCTTTTAATCCCCGAAAAACCTTTTGAAAAAAAAAACATCATGGAATGGAGAAGGTGGGATGCCAAGCGTCCCTCAAGATCAGACGATCCCGCCGCACCGGAAGACGAAGCAACTAGGGACGAAGGGTACAGGCTTCAAGACAGGGGAAGAATAAAAGACTTTTAAATTTATAATAAAACTAGTCAGTAGCCCTTGCGATGCACGGGAATTGTGGAAGATTTATTTCTTTTAAAAATTTATTATATTTAATTACATTTTAATATTATTGATTTATTTTGTTTAAAAAAATTGTGAAGTTAGATCAATACAAAAAAAATTAAGCAAGCAATATAAATAAAGAAAATAAGAAGAATATATAAAGATTAAAATATTGTTCAATAAATAGGAAATAATTTTTTTTTTGGTTACATGGAAATAATTTTATTTACATATTAAGGCTAATATTGTTCTGTAAGGCAGAATTGCCAATATCTAGATCAAGAGTAGGTAGAGGGCAATTCACAATCGAATTAAAAACAAATAAAGCCAGTAGGCCTTATCATTTATCAACAAAGGATAGTTGGTAAAATTGTAAAAAATTAGCAAAATTCTTACAATTCTTTACAACAGCAGCCAGTTAAGACAAAGAAAGTCTGGATTTTTCCGAGCATTTATTCGGACAATATGTTTCAAACTAGACTTTAGTAAAACACAACTCCTGAGCTAACACCATAGCCCATCTAAAAGCAAATGATTCAGCAAGGGGATGGCCTCCGTGAAGAAAGGGGAAACCCGATCTGAGGAAGTCATCGCCGTTCTCTCGGGTCCTTCACTGATCTCTGTCGCCGTTTTCTTCCTCTCCCTGTTCCGAAGCCTCTTTTGCCAGCCCCTTGCCTAGGTGCTTCAGATCTGGTGGTTATGTTCTTTGCTTGCGGTTTGGATTTTGTGTCCGCCTTTGTGTCGGTGGCAGGTCCAGTTTCCAGGTGGGTTTTGTTGTCTTTCAGGTGCGTCGTTGCGTGGCGCTGGTCGAGGTTCCGTGATGAAGTCTTGCGGGGTCTTGTCAGGTATGATCTGTTGTGCTTGGTGGCATGGTCCTGGTTCAGATGGTGTGAAACAAGGTTGTGTTCCCGGCTTTCGGAGTGCTGAGTGAAGTTGTAGGTGGCGATGTTGGGCTGGTGGCGCGCAGCTTAGGTCGTTGGCTTTGCCGCTTGTTGTTGGTTTTTTTTTTTTTCTGCTTGGGCTCGCCCCTGTTTTTTTTATTTAATTTTCCTGGTTGGTCTGGGACTCAGCTATTTAGCGTGGTGTTGGGTGTTTTGTTGGTGGGTCTTTTAGCTCTCTCGGGTGGCAAGATTTCATGTCTGTAGGTGTCGAGCAGCTTGTTTGGTTCCCTTGCTGGTTGAGCTTGTTGCTGTTTTTCGATTTTGATAGGAACTTTGCCATCCGGATAGTCGTTAGGGGTTCTATTGTTTGCTAGCACGGTTGTGTACTGTTGGGGTCTATGTGGTTTTTTTTTTGGAGGTTTTGCTATTGTGACTGAGTTGCTCCAATAGTTGATTAGGTTACTGTACCCATGGTGAGAGGGGTTGTTTCTCACCTTTCTTATTTCTTTATATATCATTGATCTTTCTAAAAAAAATAAAAATAAAAATGATTAAAAAGGAATTCAAATTTATTATAAAAAAAGTAAAAAAAAAAAAAGAATTTCAAAAAAATGGTACACCTTAAAATTAAAAAAAATGTTTGAATTAAAATAATTAGTTTAACTTAGGAGAATAGAGAAAAAAGTGAGAATAGTCTCATTGAGAGAGTCGATCTCGCGATTCTCTGGGTATCCAATAAAAGTATACTCTAATTTATATTCAAGAATTGATGTTAATATATATATATATATATATATATACAAATTATTTAATATATTAAATAGTACATATCTATCTAACAATATTAATATAGAAAAAATAAATTGCAAAGTATCTTGATATTGAGTAAATAAATTTAATGTAATCCTGATATGTTAATTCTTAAAATAATGAATCTAACAATGTCATAGTAAATATATAGGATTACAACAAAACACTAAAAAAACTAAAACCATAGATGTTTAATTTTTATTTATTTATTATATTTAAAAAGAATTAACATTACTATTAGTTTTTTTTTTCGAATGTAACATTACTATTAGTTAGTTAGTTAATTAATTAATTAAAAATTAGAATATATGAAAGAGCTAAAAAAAATCCTACTCAAATTCCAATTGTTATATATTAGAAATTCCTGACATCGACTCCTTGATGATGTTATACGAAATTAAATTAATCAATCTATTATGTGAGAGAGCTATAATTTAGGAATAACGGCTTTGACTTTAGCAGCATAGATGAGAGAGAGTAAGAGAGACTTAGGGAGAGAGCGTGACATTCACGCTTAAATATAAGAGAAAGTATTTCAAAGAGAAGGTGAGGTGGTTTAATGAGGCAGAGAATAGAGTGTGATGAGTGAGTTCCTCACTCTCCAGAATGAAGACTCTCATTTATATGATACAGGGTAGATAGAAGAAATTTTATTTGAAAATTAAATAATTGATGAACATATAAACTTTAATAATAACTGATTTTTCGTTCATCTTATCATAATAAATAAAATTAATTTGGGTTAAATGAAGAAAATATTAAAAGAGAGCATAAGTAACTATGCACTAGCAGTTATAAAAAAATTATGAAGACATCCAATGAAGATTCACTATTTTACCATATAAAAAAATGACATAATTTAATTAAATATTTGTATTAATTTCTTTACATTTTCTGCGCAATTGCATTAAATCCACTGAAATAACCCTACCGATCAAGTATTATCAATTCAAATTTTGTTTTATATGCTTTTTAATGTATAAAAAAAAATTGTTTCATATGAGACATATGAACAATGTCAATAGCGTGCGCAATTAATTAATGAGATTTTCACTTTGCTCTAAATGATAAAAGTAATCACATTAATTTTTTGATTTGTCCCTGAAAAATAGTTCAAGGGGTAAGAGTTGGAAACATATTAGTTGGGGAGGAGAAAATAATTCTAAAAAAGAGAATTTAAATATTTTTCGATATAAAAAAATTGATTTTTTAATTTACAACAAAAAAAAAAAGTTGTCACATATTAAGCAAAACTAGACAATTGGTCCGGCACGAGCACCCCGTTCCTAATCATCTTCAATATTAAATATTCAGTTATATTATTTTAGTATGAATAAATTATTAGAAAATCTCAACCGTAAGTAAGATGTGGAAATACCTTGAGAAAAATAAAATTAAAAAATGACTATAAGTGTGTGCTTGACAAAATATGATGTGGATTCATGCGGGGGTGATCTTTGAGTTGGATGGTGCTAATATGGACTAACATAGTTTTTCTATAAAAAGTGAGTGAATGTAACAAGTAATTTTATACAAAGTGAGTGAAACCAATAAATAATTTTATACAAAATGAACGGAACCAACATGTAATGAGGGTCCCTCCGCCACTGGATTCATGTATTTTTTTTATTCTCACAACTAATCATATTTATTCGTGCAACTCACAAATTCTTTCCACTTTTTCCTTTCTTGTTATCTTATACCAAACAACCTAAAAATCATCTTAGTTTCTTTTTTTCCTTTTCCTATCTTTCTTTCATTTTTCTTTTTCCTTCCTCCTATCAAACAGAAATTGAACAGGAGGATAGAAATTCCTTTTCAATGGTGTTTTATCATCGGTATACCTAACAAGTGGTGGACTACCCCATCCCTATCAAATCATACAATTTTTATCAAATTACTTTTCCAAGAATGATTTATATTGGTTAATACCTACCAATTAAGTGGAGGAACGATACGATATGATCAAAGTGATAGAAAGTAGAATCGATGTTTTCATCTACCAATTAAAAGAAAAGAGCCATGGGAAGAAAATGGAAATGAAAGCGCATTTGATGAGACTGATGTGAACGTCTCCCTTTACATCAAAGAGGAATAATGATAAAGAAATACAATAATTGCATTAATTGATGCACATGAGTCTTATGCCTTATGTCACATGAGTTTTATAATACTAGTAATGAGCCCGTACGCATGAATATTTTTAATATTTAATTTAAAATATTTTTTTAGTTAATGTTATAAAACTAATAAATATATGACATATGTTAATATTTTTAAATATGCATAAGATCATATAATATATTAAAGTACATAAATCCCTCAATTGATAAAACTAAAGTAGACACAATAACTAATATTAAAATTTTTTATCTAAAGTTTATGTCATATCAAAACCAAACAATGTAATTAAGTTTTGATAACAGAAATAGAAAAACATCCAACAAATACTTATGTAACAATGGTCTCAACACAATGAAGATCTTCTTTCATTTCTCTATCTTGACACATTTTAACTCTTTAGTTGAGGAAGCTTGTGAAGATCTTATTTCACTTCTTTATCTCAACACGTTTTAACCATAGTTCAAAAGTTATTTTTCATAATAAAGAAAGTTAATATAAGTCTGATAAGAAATGAAGAAGTTATGGCTGTTTGAAGTTAAGGATGCAGTGTCATCATCAACACGTTTGGAAGGAGGAAGAGTAGACAATGGAAGGAGGAATGATTTAGACAATGGAAGGAGGAAGAGTAGACGATAGGAGGAGGAAAGGTTTAGATGATGGAAGGATGAAGGAGTAGACAATGGAAGGAAGAATGGTTTAGACGATGGAAGGATGAATGGTTTAGACGATGGAAGGAGGAAGAGTAGATGATGGAAGGAGGAATGGTTTACACGATGGAAGGAGGGATGGTTTAGGCGATGGAAGGAGGAAAGGTTTAGACGATGGGAGGAGGGAGTAGACGATGGAAGGAGAAATGGTTTAGACGATGGAAGGAGGAAAGGTTTATATGATGGAAGGAGGAAGAGTAGACGATGGAAGAAGGAAGGAGTAGACGATGGAAGGAAGGAGGAGGAGTAGACGATGGAAGGAAGGAGGAGGAGTAGACGATGGAAGGAGGAATGGTTTAGACGATGGAAGGAGGGATGATTTAGATGATGGAAGGAGGAAGAGTAGACGATGGAAGAAGGAAGGAGTAGACGATGGAAGGAGGAATGGATTAGACGATGAAAGGAAGAATGGTTTAGACGATGAAAGGAAGAATGGTTTAGACGATGGAAGGAAGAATGGTTTAGAAGATGGAAGGAGGAATGATTTAGACGATGGAAGGACGAAGAGTAGAGACGATGGAAGGAGGGATGGTTTAAACGATGGAAGGATGGATGGTTTAGACGATGGAATAAGGAAGAGTAGACAATGGAAGAAGAAATGAGTAGATGATGGAAGGAGGAAAGGTTTAGACTATGGTAGGAGGAAGAAGTAGAGGATGAAAGGAGGAATAGTTTAGACGATGGAAGGAGGAAAGGGTTAGACGATGGAAGGAGGAAGGAGTAGACGATGGAAGGAAGAAGGAGGAGTAGACGATGGAAGGAGGAATGGTTTAGACGCTGGAAGGAGGGATGGTTTAGAAGATAGAGGGAGGAAGGAGGAAGAAGGAAGAAGGAAGGAGTAGATGATGGAAGGAGAAAAGGCTTAGACGATGGAAGCAGGAAGGAGTAGACGATGGAAGGAGGAATGGTTTAGACGATGGAAGGAGGGATGGTTTAGGCGATGGAAGGAGGAAAGGTTTAGACGATGGGAGGAGGGAGTAGACGATGGAAGGAGAAATGGTTTAGACGATGGAAGGAGGAAAGGTTTATATGATGGAAGGAGGAAGAGTAGACGATGGAAGAAGGAAGGAGTAGACGATGGAAGGAAGGAGGAGGAGTAGACGATGGAAGGAAGGAGGAGGAGTAGACGATGGAAGGAAGGAGGAGGAGTAGACGATGGAAGGAGGAATGGTTTAGACGATGGAAGGAGGGATGATTTAGATGATGGAAGGAGGAAGAGTAGACGATGGAAGAAGGAAGGAGTAGACGATGGAAGGAGGAATGGTTTAGACGATGAAAGGAAGAATGGTTTAGACGATGAAAGGAAGAATGGTTTAGACGATGGAAGGAAGAATGGTTTAGAAGATGGAAGGAGGAATGATTTAGACGATGGAAGGAGGAAGAGTAGAGACGATGGAAGGAGGGATGGTTTAAACGATGGAAGGATGGATGGTTTAGACGATGGAATAAGGAAGAGTAGACGATGGAAGAAGAAATGAGTAGATGATGGAAGGAGGAAAGGTTTAGACTATGGTAGGAGGAAGAAGTAGAGGATGAAAGGAGGAATGGTTTAGACGATGGAAGGAGGAAAGGGTTAGACGATGGAAGAAGGAAGGAGTAGACGATGGAAGGAAGGAGGAGGAGTAGACGATGGAAGGAAGGAGGAGGAGTAGACGATGGAAGGAGGAATGGTTTAGACGCTGGAAGGAGGGATGGTTTAGAAGATAGAAGGAGGAAGGAGGAAGAAGGAAGAAGGAAGGAGTAGATGATGGAAGGAGAAAAGGCTTAGACGATGGAAGCAGGAAGGAGTAGACGATGGAAGGAGGAATGGTTTAGACGATGGAAGGGGAAAAGGTTTAGGCGATGGAAGGAGGAATGGTTTAGACGACGGGAAGAGGAAAGGTTTAGACGATGGAAGGAGGAAGGAGCAGGCAATGGAAGGAAGGAGGAGGAGTAGACGATGGAAGGAAGAATGGTTTAGACGATGGAAGGAGGAATGGTTTAGACGATGGAAGGAGGAAGAGTAGACGATGGAAGGAGGAATGGTTTAGACGATGGAAGGAGGAAAGGTTTAGACTATGGAAGGAGGAAGGAGTAGCCGACGGAAGGAGGATGGATTTTTTATCATTTATACATACCCAGGGCACTAAGCGGCCTCAGATGGGCGCTGAGCATCTTGGAAGGGTCCAAAACTCAAAAATTAGCCATGGACCACACTTAATTTCGCTCACACAAATTTGAAAATCCCTTGAGAAGCAGATCTGTTTCACACACGCTTCTCTCGCCCACACACATACACACAATCATTCATCATCGCATTTAGAAATGACCAGAAATAAAATGACGAAATGAGCAAGAAGAAGAAGAAGAAGAAACTCACGAGAACATGAAAGTGAAGGAATCCGAACAGAAAACGGAACCACCCGAGATCTCATGGAATCTCGGTTAGAATGAATTTGAAAACCCCTGAAACTAATTTTCAAAATTCGAAATTGGATGAGTGAATCCATTATTGTTTGATACGAAAATCAGAACATGATAAAGATGAGGAGTATTGTGTGTGGGTGTGTAGCAAAATTTCAGAGAATCCATGATTGTGTGAGCTGAAGTTTTCGAAATTTCAAAGATACGGTGTGGATGTTTTGGAAAACTGATTTGAGATTGATG
Organism: Acmispon strigosus; assembly: GCA_030819835.1. NCBI lineage: Eukaryota > Viridiplantae > Streptophyta > Magnoliopsida > Fabales > Fabaceae > Acmispon > Acmispon strigosus. The sequence continues at coordinate 7,695,570 of JAUAMA010000001.1, forward strand.
ACTCACAATTTATATATATAGTAGTAGATGATAAAGATAATGATTTAAAATTCTTACCGTTAAATTAGACATTGACGTGCAACTTTCATGATCGAATTATCATAATAAAAAATTGGTGATTTTATTTTAAGGAGATGTTTGCACATTTAACGGATAAATTAACATGTTGACAAAATTTTGCTTTAAAATTGGCTTGTTAGTAGCAATAGGAAATTAATGATAAAACCGTAAAATAAATAAATAAATGTGAGTTGAATATAATTGGTAACATCATCAAACAATAATTATTATATAAAAAGCACAATCATAATTTACCTGATTTAAATTTGTAACAGGTAATTATTTGAATTCTATAATCATCGCAAATCATGATTTAAATTTGGAAACCTGATTTTATAGAGGGAGAAATTGTTGAGTTGATAAAGTGACATGTGTCAACATCATATAAGGGAGTCTTTTTTGTTAAGAGTGGCTGAAGTTTGAGATTGAAGACTCGCAATTAGTAGATACAGTAATAAATATGTAGCATAATGATTTGGTTGAGAAATTGTTATTTACGAATATAAAGTAACTAATGATACAATTGTTTTAAAAAAAACTTAAATATGTTTTTGTTCTTGTAATATTGAGATCTTTTGGTATAGACTCCGTAAAAATGTTATTTAGAAAATGCCTTAAAAGCAAATTAATAGTGTGGCTTTGGTCCTACTAATCTCCTAACGGAGGATGACGTGGCAAGCCACACCATCATGCCTTGTCATATGTCATAAGTCTTGCCAAGTAAGCACGCAGAAAAAATGTTAAAAATCCAAAATATGGCACCAAGAAGATTTGAGCCCCACACTATAGTTTAATGAAACTGAACATAGTAATTTGAAACCAAAACCGCATTTTTCATACCTCACCGTTTTTCTCATCTTTTTGTGATCCAGCAAAAACTTTCAAGTTGGAGACCGCATTTCTCGAGATGGATGGCTTTGTCTCGCTGTTGGTGGAATGTGTCCCTTATTCCTTGTCGAATTACTTGCTTCCCACTCGGTGGATTGTATCTCTTATGGGATTGCTTATGTCCAACCTTTGTCGAGACAGGTAAGATTGTATTCCTTATCAGATTACTTGCTTCTCGCTCGGTGGGCTGTAACCTTTATCTTGTTACTTTTGTCCAATCTTCAACATACTACATTCTTTACCGGGTTATTTATGTTCGGCCTTCGCCGAGACGGGTAAGACTGTATTACTTATAAGATTACTTGCTTCTCTCTCGGTGGACTGTTACCTTATGGGGTTACTTATGTCCAGTCTTCAACAGACTGTATCCCTTATCGAGTTACTTATGTTCGGCTTGCGCCGGGTTAACTATATTCCTTATCGCATTACATGCTTCTCGCTCGGTGGACTGTATCCCTTATCGGGTTACTTATGTCCAGTCTTCATTGGACTGTATCACTTATCAGTCTACTTATGTCCGGCCTTTGCCGAGATGGGTAAGACTGTATTCCTTTGCAGATTAATTGCTTCGCACTCGGCGGACTACATTCCGTGAATGAACTGCTTTTTTCGAGATAATTTATCTACAAATCCAATAGACACAGGAAACTTTGGACAATTTTTTGTCAAATTTATTAAATTCAAACATTTCATCTCGGAATCGAAACAAATAGTAAGTAATTCACTCATAAAGTAATTTGAAAATTTTCAAAAGAGAACTAGAGTTTGTTCATGTTTTCTTATTAACCCAAGAAAAATTTGTAGGGTAAGCTGACGAGTGTAATATTCCTTTGGCCTTCATTGATGGATGACCACTCTCGGATACCCTTTCCTGTCGGAATCCTTTGGTCCTAGACTTTTGTCCCTTCTTTTTAATAAACAACATCGCCTCGAACGGTGGATGCTCTTTCAACTTTGGTTTGCTTCCCCGACATCCTGATTAAAGCTCCATCTTCATCCTTGAAACTCAGTCAATGGTTCCAAGTTGAGACAATTGCCTCAAGGTCATGCATTATCAGATGAACTAAAACCACATCACAGATTGGCGATTGGATCACCACCAAAAAGCACATCGAGACGACTGTAATCTTCCCTTCAGCTTCCAAGTTTAGGATCAACCTTAAAAATTCCATCGGGATTATATTTTCTCCAGTGAAACATCTCATGTTCGTTATCAAGGGAGTCAGGTCCTCAAGTTTGTAACGCAATCGGACAAGATACCTGAAGAATATAATATCCATAGCACTTCCTTGATCGACTAGGACTTCATCAAATTCTCTTCTTGGAAATTATGACCGAGATTATCAAAGGTAAATCAAAATTCCTTTCCCAGATGATTCCTTTTTCTTGCTCAAGGGAATCATGTGGGTTAATCTGGTAGTTTCTGAATCTTCTTATGTATGGAAGTTTATCTCTCCCTTTCCAAGTTTCTGAATGCTTATGAAGCTTTTACTTTTGTTGATCATGCCAAGCTAATGCTTATTCATATTCCATTACTCCCGCTCGGAACTCGGTTCAATTAACAGATGGAAACCTTTCCAAGGATGCATGGAATGATGTTCCATGCAAAACCGCATCGACGAACATCGTGAAATGTCCTTTGTTCCTAGGCTAGACAATGTTGCAACCTCGTTGTGGAACCGTGGCAGAAACTGGCTCAAAGGTTCATCACTTCTCTGCTTTATTTCTTTGTCAATGCATTGCTTCCTTGGTGAATGCTTCTGATTCAGTTTCTTTCCTTCACTTGTTCTACCAAACTCTTGCAAGAAGAGTTAAGTGAAGTCTCGCCAATCTTCGATTGAAGATCCTGAAAGGGACTTAAACCAACATAGGGCGTCTCCCTTCAATGTAGGTATGAATGACTTACAACCTATGGCTTCTATACCATCTCCATCCATAGCTCCCATGGCTTCCATGCGTCCTTTGAAGGCGAGTATATGTTCATCAAGGTTCACACTTGCGGTAAGCGAATCCACATCGACCTGCTTGATCAGCACTGAATAATATAAAATGTTTTTTTTTACCTTGTAGAAAATAATGTACTTTTTTCTCTATGTTAGTGTGTAATTTTTTATTTATATACCTCTACTTTTCTTTGATCTCATTTATACTTATTTTCTTTTGTTATCTTATTTAATTACATCATTTATCATAATTCACATTATTTCTCCCTCTTTTACTTATATATCTCTTTCAATTTTCAATGTGGGCGAAATGAGTGAGCACAGATTATGATTAGAGGCGGAGCTTAAGAATGACAAGGGGAGCCACAACTCCCCCAAGTTTTTTCTCTTATTTATAAACTAATGAATTGATTGTATAAGTAATCATGACATACTCTTGATTTATTTTGCAATTATATTATCCCACTTCAATATATTTATTGTCATATTGTGTTAGTTTGAAACACTATTTATTTTTTAAAGAGATTTTCAAATCACTCACAATAAATATATGGAAAAACAACTTTAATTTTAAGTGGGATAATAATATTTTGATACGTTTTAATAGCTGTAATTTTCTAAAAAATATGTTAACATATTATTAAGTCACTTAAAACTACAATGATTATATCTCATATTTACTTAGCGTGATTTGTACAAGCCAATTTTTTGTTAGTATCATTAATAATTAGTCATTGGTGTATAACAATACTTATCATTTTAATTTTCTCGTATTAACTTCTTTCATTATCTCATATTAAGATAACGAAAAGGATGAATATCAAGTATATTATAATGTATAAGAATTTAAAATGACCTTCAATCACATTAGTTTTTCTAATTTTTATTGAAATGTTGGGACAAATTTTAAAAAACATTTAACAATAAATCATGAGAGGATATTTTTTTTGGCTCCCTCAAACTTTCGGTTCAAGCTCCGCCACTGATTATGATTGGTAGTGCGCACATATATTATTCTGTCCAAATCAATCTTTCAACATGGAACAAAAAGCTAGTTTAAGTAACTTGGCCAACGCAAGCCTTATAAATTAATATTATTTTGTTATTTTTCCATTTGTCTATTTTCTTATTTTCCAACGCAAGACTTATTCTACCAATACTAAAAATATATTATTTCATTTCATTGAATGCAAACTTGCACAAGTCCATTACATCACAGAATTCTCTAATTTGTACAAAGGTTAAGGGTGTGTTTGAATTCACGTTTGGAGAGATCAAACGTGGATATAGCAATCCAAAAGCAACTATTTCTTGCTTGTGCAAACGTGGATTCAGTCCAAACGTGGATCCAGACATGACTTTCTAAGCATCCACTAACCAATATTGGTGTCCGCCTATGTAGAAGACAAGATTTTAGCCTTCAAAACACAGCAGCTTTAAGTCTCCTCCCCAACTCTTTCCTGTACCCAACAAAAAGTGCATTGTAAGCAAAGCATCAAGCAAATGTATCCCATGTCACAGACTAACTGATTAATGAAAATTTTAGGGTGGTATAAGGTTTGCAAAATTATTAAGTTTTTATTTTCAATATTAATATTATAAGAAACCACCATTTGCCCTTTATTACATTTTTCTTATAGAAAATAAGATAGTATTGTTGTAATTAAAAGTGAAATTAAGAAATGGAAAGAGAAAATATTTTGGTAAAACAAAGAGAGCCTTTTTACCTTATCAGTTGCCTGTCAAAACCTGAAGCAGCCAGGATTCCTCTGTTCTCTTCAGCCCTTCTCAGGAGATAAGGCATAACCATTTCCACAGGTCCAAATGGCATGTACTTGCTAACCTGAAACCCTGCACTGCTCAACCCAAAGGAAAGTGCATCTGACATTCCATACAGCTGTGCAAATTCCATCTTATGATTCACCTTTCCAATCCCCACTTCATATGCTTTTGCAGCAGCCAATTTCCCTACACAACATTTTCACATCACATTAGACGCATGAATAGGAAAATGCTGATTTTTCTTGTATTTATAGATCATATGAAAATGAGAATAGCCTCAATTTACCAGGTACTAAATGTTGTTTTGAACCGAAAACCAAATGTTGTTTTGAATGTTAAGTATCGTCACTGATCTAATTAGTACCTGATTCAATATTGTGGGTTGCAAGAACAACTGAACCAGGTCCATTGGCAATCTTCTCAAGCAGAAACGAAGAGCAGCCATTGAAGCAATTGTGTGTGTCCTGAATGGTCTTGTGAATTGGGGATGCATACCCTAAAGACTCAGCAAATTTGCTTTCTGAGGACATGTAAGCACCCCTAACCAATTTGAACCCCATTGGAACTCCCATTTTGTCTGCTGCCTTTGTGGTCAGCAACAGCCTCTCCTTGGCATCTTTCAAGTAAGTCTGAATGGTTCCAAACACAATTGGGTTGTCATCTTTGTTGTGCATGATTGCAGCAGAGTATGTGAAGTAATCAATAGCAGGCTGAACCCAAGTTTGTTCTGCATCAACCAGCAAAGGCATGTTTCCCTGCACACATTTTTGGCAAAGCTCTTGCAGTCTCTGGTTGGCAAGTTGAAGGTCACTTTCTTCTTCAGGTGTTAGAGGCTCAGGTCTTTTCTGTGTGTGGTACAGAGGACTGGATTGTGAGAAAATTGGAAGACAATCTTGCTTCCATGGCAAAACGAATGAGGGGTCCTTCTGCTGCCACCTTAGCAGGTCACTCATTCTTTGTAGCAACGCCATGGGGCAAATTGCAGTGATTTTCACAATCACAAAGCTCACCTATCACATCAAAATGTAAATTTTGCATCCATCAGTGAAGAAAGACAAATGTAAAATACAAACAAACAATGAATTTCATCAAGCATATTTATAAAATTTCGGTGAAACCAAGATCATATGATATAAAAATAATTTCTCTTTTTAACGGAGGCTCTATTTAAATTTTGGTTACATGCCATAACATGATTCCAATTTAGCACGGGTTATGATTCATGAACCACCCTACATTGAGACACCTCTTTTTTCTTTCTATCTCTCTTCTGCACACATCACATCATATATCATATCTGCTACTTATCTTTCATCTCTTCTTATTTCTCTCTAGTGGTCTGACCCAAAGGGTGTACACCAATCTTTATCCATTTAAGACTAATGAACCAATAGTATTAAAATGATATTAGTATTAGGATGAGTGAAAAAAAATCCCAATTTAGCAGAATAAACGTCTACTGAATCCTTCCTCATTTGAAGCATGTCACTTGCTGGTTTCCAATTTTGGATCCTTAGGCCGAGACATGATGCCAACCCCATTGTCTTAGCATCATGATTCCTTTGGGTGTGTGGGACCCAACCGAATTAGACACCATTATCACATTTCCTAAAATACAGCAAAATGCCAGCGTGGCATGAACTGGCATCTCTAGTTGATGTTGTAGTTATACTAGAAATGCTGGCGTTTATTTCCTGACACTGATACATGCAAGGTGCCACCTACTTGCTTACCTGACTCAACTCTCGCAGAAAGCAACAACTCACACGCTTTACAACAACTAACCCAAACCACGCGTTCATTTTGAAGATCCCAAACTCACACGTTTTATACACATCCATTTTACACTAATATTTTATACATTTTTTGGGTACAATATTATAGTATAATAACCAATTTTTAACAAGAAAAATAATTTATCATTTTTTATAAAGCACTAAAATCAGCGCTTAATAATCTTTCCCATTAAAAAAAATAATCAGCGCTTAATAATATAGGAAGACATCAATTTTTTATAACATCAGCCAATGTACCAAAATACCAATCAAAGAAAATAGTAGTAACATGAGATGAATAACTGAAACTTCAAAAAAAATTGATAAAACACTGAAAAAGAGAAAAACTGGAATACAAAAATTTCTTGTCCAAATAACCATTGATCTACAAAATTAAAAGGGTTCAAATTCAAATTGGGTACGTTATTTTTTTTTTAATTATGCGATTTTAAATTCAAATTGGGTTCAAATTCAGTTGTTGTTTAACAGTTTCCAAAAATTACAAATCAAATAGATCCCAAATTTTAGGGTTTCCTTAAATGATTAAAAGAAAAATAAGAAAAAAAAATTGAAGAAAGAAAAAACTAACTCACCGAAGATGGAGGGAGTGATCTGCTGACATCAACGGTGTGAAGGAAGCCGTTAAGGTTACGGTCACACCCATCATTGTCATGCGCGTCTTCCACCCCGTAAACCAGCATACCACGTAAGCACGACTCGTTCAGCGACCGTATGCTCCGGCCGGCGGCGACGGCGTCCTCGCCGGCGCAGAAGTGGTCGTAGAACGTCTTTCGCGTGGCTGCCATAACGGCGTCCTTCAGCACCCCTTGCTGGAGGAGCTTCGACCTCATGGCCCACATTCCCAGGTCCACTATGGGCCCCACCGCGGTGGCGTGGAGCACGGCGGACGTCTTGAGAAGCTTTGCCGTCGGCACGGCGGCGAACAGCCTCTCCGCATCCTCTAAGTCGAGGAGCGACGGCGGAGAGGCCTCGGATGACGGCGGCGCTTTCTCGAGGACCGACGGAGGGGCAACCGCGGCGGCGGAGGAAGGGTGAGGGGAACTGAGCGGTTTGGTGGTGGTGTTGTATCGCAGTTTCTTGAGGATTCTTGGTGGGATCACACGGGTTGCCATCAACGGTTGAGGATTCTTGATTGTGATTGAAACTTTCAAATTTGATGATGATTTTGGTAGTGTTTGAAGAGATTGATGATGTTCTTCTTCTTCTTGTTGTTGTTATAATGCAAGAGTGCAAAGATGCAATAAAAACGTGATGTTTTGTTTGCTAGTTTGCACTGAGGTTAAGGTTAAGGGGTGTTTTATAGGTAAATTGGGTTGGGTTGGTTTGGGGTTGGGTTAAGTAAAGGAAAAGTACAGCACTAGAACGTTAAGTTGGGCAAGTGCATGGTGTGTGAGGGGGATAAGATTAGATTTAGAGTAGTCAAGTCAACATTACGTGCCTTTTCCTCTTATTTTTAGGCTTCTTATTTTTGCTTTTGCTTGTAATAATAGATAGTTATTATCTCTTTCTAGAATTTCATTGCTTATTATAAGGATTAATTGGATATGAGTTGGTTCGTGATAAGACGATGAAATGAGTCAGAAGGACAATTTACATATATAGAATGTTCTTTTCTTTAATATATTGAATAACTAAAGAAGCTGAGTGAATAAAATTAGGAAGCGGTAATTACGTAGCATTTACTAAGTTTTGTAGTATCTAGAAAATAATAAAATTAATTGAATGAATTTATGATTTCTTTATAAAATAAGATTACTTTGTGCTGAGTTGTAATGGATAAGATGGATCGGGGTGAAAATTCTTCCATGTTTGCTCATGTTGAAGCTTTGTCTATTTTTTTTTTATAGACATTAAATATGTTTGACTTTTATTTATCACTTTTCAAATTTTCAAATGTATTAAATATATGATATCCTTATTTAAGAAAATAAAGAATAACACAATATTTCACTTGAGATTGTCATACCATATGAGAGGATCATTATTGGACAACCCTGCCCCGGGTTTAACCCTACTCGATTGTTATAATAAAAATAATGTATTTTCTTGGTTTCCTTAACCAATTTTGAAATGAAGCTACACAGAAAACTTATGTTATAGAAAGAATATAATTAATTGTGAGATGTTATAATATTGTATTTGGTAATGCTTTCATTTTTAAAGCTTATTAAATTTAAGCTCATTTCATTTTTATCAATTTCATTTAATAAAGTTCATTCACCACCTTTCTTTTAATTTTTTTTTAAAATTGAAACCCTACTTATCAAAAATTAAATAAAATGCTCTATATATCCTATTTAATTGAGTAAAATTGAAAAAAAAATGATATTATATTTTTTCAGATGATAAATAAATTAAATTTTCTTAAATAATAATAAGTATTTTAAAATTAGTATCATATAAATATTTATGTTTAAATAAACTAGTGATAAATAATATAAAAACAATAGTTCAAGTATGTTGTTTGTATATATTTTACAATTTTAGCTACTTCAACAATTAGTTTTGTCAAACATTTTTAATTCAATTTGCTATTTTATATGCTTTCGGTTCTAAGCTTTCACTTTTTAGCTAGTTTTTTTTTTTCTTTATAAACCACTTGGTACCCGATTATCCTTCGAATGTTGACTATTTTGAATTCAAGATTTAGTTGCAGTTAAGACTCTTCATCTCTCCCCTTGCACGTATTGTGTGGCGATTGAACCCGAGAGCTCTTCCTACACACTCGGTCTGCGTTGCTAACTGAGCTACCTCTCATTAGTCTTTTCAGCTAGTTTATCAGTTTTTATCTACAAATTGATTATTACACATAAATTAATTTTTCCATAATTATATTTTATTTCACTTTTAACCTACTTTTACATTAATTAATGTTATTAAAATCAATTATACTGGTAAATAATCAATCTTAAGAAAGTTGATCAAACATGCATTTTAAGAGATTTCATTATTTATTAGAGAATAAGTCATGCAATAATATAATAGGTCTTGTGGAGGGAACCAAACATGCCAAGAATAGATGAGCTGTTGTGGGTAGAAATTAAGAGTAGGAAATAGGCAAAGAAGAAACAGGATAAGGGCCAAGTGCTATATTGACGCAAAGGGGGGGAGAGTATGGGCATGGAAGTCGGAGAAAAAACCATGTGTTGTAAAGGAAACGTGTGTTGTTCTTCAATTCCACGCATATATGAGTTGGTCACATAACTTATAACTAGTAAGGCTTGCGTGGATCCACGATAGTCTTGCATGGCATGCCTCTTAATTCGAGCTGTGTACATCCACCGTCAATGGATGATTCAGTCAAATGATTCTTCTTCTAAAATCAGGTGACAAAAAAAAATTAATTAAGGAAATAAAATATTTGGATTCTGTTGTCTGCTCTGCAGCAACTAGTTATTATGAGCGAGATTCTGAACGGGTCTACTTGGTCACACACTCAAAAGTCATACCCAACTGTGTAGCTTAATCATGTAACTACCGTTCAAACGGAATCCTGAGATTCTCGATTACATTTTTTTTGGGATGAAAATAAAACGGAAATTTTTTAAATCCTCATGAGTTAGACAGAAAAAAAAAATTACTTTGAAACACATGCGATGTGATAAAAAAAGACTAAAAACTTAAAAAGAGAAACTTGTAACCTATAGATAAGGTGAACTAAAGGTAATTACAAAAATACCTATAAAATAAAATATGCAAGTAAGTATAAATGAAAAAAATTATATCTTTTCATTAAGAATATAAAAATGTCCATAACACATGATAATGTGATATTAGATAAAATATTAAATATGTAGAAAAATTACAAGATTAGAATATAATAATATATTAGAATCACAAAAAGAAATACTTAAAAGATATCTAGAAACTCATATAGAATTTATAGAAAGAAGGCAATTTTCTGAAGAAATTAAGAAAGATTTTAATGTAAGATTAAGTTTGTATAGAAAGTTATATGAAGCCTTTGATGAACATACGTAAAAAATAAAAATGACCTAAAATGAGATATTAGAATTAATAGTTCCTTTATTACAACAGTAGTAGAAGACTTACACAATATTAAAAATGAAATAATAGAATTCTATGGAAAAAATAGAGACTATAAAATAGATGACATACATTTGGACATTGAAAAATTAAAAAATAAGTTAAAAGAAAAAGAAAATGAAACAAGTAAAAATTTATGCGAAGAATTACAAGAAAATTTAAAAAACCTAAATGATCTAATAATTAAGAAACAGAAAGAAAAATGTGTTACTCTAGGAGAACTAAAAGAAATAATAACTAAGCAACACAAATAAATAATAATTTCTGACTACTCTATAAAATTTATGTTACCTAGACCACCACTAATATAATGGAAGAAGTAGAAAGCAACATAAAAATCCAAATAAATTTCACAACGGAATTAGAAGAAATAATACAATTAATGGAACAATTACAAATTTTAAAAGAAGAAAATCAAACCCAAGAAATAAAAATTTCTACAGAAGAATCTGTATCTAGTGAAGAAGATGATGAATAAAATGATGAGATAATCATAGGATATGAAGATTCAGAAGATGAACATATTCATGTAGATAGAGTTCATAAAATAGAAGAAGGGGAAACTTCTTATCAAAGCATAAAAAGAAATTTTGATGAATATTATCAACAGTGTTGGAAGTACAAAACAGAAGAATCACAAAATCCACCACCAAAGAAGTATGGAATACCTGAAGAATATACACCAAGAAGAGGAGTAATACAATATAGAAATATATTAAATATTGATTTTTCAAAAAATAAAAAAGAAATATTAATAGAATGATTGAATGAAATGACCTTATTAGTAGTATCCAAAGACTATGAAGGAATAAATAAGCAAGACATAATAAGACTCGCTATATATAAGACGAGTGGGATATTAAGAACATGGTTAACTGATTTAAAACCAGAGAATTTACCAGGAAACTTTGGTCTTGAAATAATAGATGATTTAGGAAAATTAATATACACAGAATTTGTAGGTGATGATATAATTAGAGAGAATGAAGAAGCAAGAAAACAAGAAAGAGAAAAAGCAAAATGACACTTATATAATATGCAGATATGTGATATGTGCTATTTTAATCAATGTTTTAAAACCCGGACCGGATCGGTCAGTTCGACCGGTCGGACCGGAAACCGGTGCATGGTCGGTCTAGGTTGGTCATCAGACCGGTTATGCAAGCGAACCGGATTGAACCGGTACAACCCGGCTGGTTCAAGGGTAAAACCGGTGACTCGGCCGGTTTTTGGTTGAACCGGCGAGTCACCTCTTTTAGTTTTTTTTTTTGAACTTTTTTTTTCTTTTCTTTTCTGAAACTGATTTTTTTTCTTAAGTATATTGATAATGGGTGTAAGCCCAATTTGACAAGCTCAGCAATTATTTAATAAAAACGTGAATTTATTTTTAAAAAGTGGTGGGAGAGGGAGTTGAACATAGAACCTTGAAGTAGAAAAACAACACCTACCATTACACCACAATATTATTAGTGATTAGTTGTGTCTTTTATTATTTATATTTTTAAACTGATTAAAAAATTAATCAATACTATTACCACTCCACCAGAATAATATTATTTTTAATATGAATTTAAAAAATATTAATATTATTTATATTACGATACATGGATGAAATATTTAATGCTTTATATTTTTATTGATTACAAATTTAAATATTTAATCAATACATATTTAAGAAAGGACTAAAATAAAAGCTAAAACTATCAATTCAATTTAAAATATCTATATCCAAAACTTTGAAAATTCTTCATTAGTCTATATCCTGCTACAATATTTGTTTGTTTCGATTTTGGTGGCTAGAGACGGTAGATGTACAATAAAAGTTATTTTTATAAGCATTCTTTTATTTTTAGATATCAAAAGATAATTTTAAAAAAATAAATCAACCTAAATATATATGGTGGGGTAGGACCTGAAATATCAAAAATAAAAATCTGAAATGCAAAATTTTATAAAAATTTGAAATATTAAATTGACAAAAATAAACAACATAAAATATAATTAGTTAGGGTAAGGTCTTAATGGATAGAACATGGTGGGGTAGGTGAGATTAAACCTTATTTTAGTATATATATAAATATATAGATATAGAATTCATATAGTATTGAATTTTTTTATATTTTTTTAATATACACCGAGTCAACCGGTCCGACCAGTGACTCCTCGGTCCGACCAGTGACCCATTGACCCAGTACCTCGGCCGAGTCGATCACCGGGCCGAGTTTTAAAACACTGATTTTAATGAATACGCATGTGAATGTGATTTTTTTTACCAATTAGACGAAAATGATAAAGAAAACTTTAAAGAAATGTTTATAAGTAAATTACCATTTCCGATAAATGAAAAAGTAAAAAATGCTTGGGAAAATAGGCCAAAATCTAGAGCAAATACACTAGGTGGAAGAATATCAACTGTAAGAGATTTAATAAGAGAAACATGTATTATGTCCCGAACAAAATCTAAATTGAAAATTTTAGATAGAATATGTTGTGATGATAAAGACCCTGAAATACCATATATGTGGGGATGTGCAAATAAAGGAAAGAAAGGATACATAAAAAAGAAAAGATATAAATTTAGAAGACAAAGAAACCCAAAAGAGAAATATAGAAGACGATATTTCAGGAAATGAAAAACATGTGAAGAAGTCCTCTTCCTTGACTTTGGCTGAAGTTTTGATGAAGACAACACACATCACAAAAAGAAGAAAAAGAAGACTTAAAAGAACCAGCTTACAACTTCAAGATTATAAATTAAGGTTCTAGTTTTTAGCTTATCCTGGATGAATCTGAATCACTGGATGCTTATCTTGATTCCTTGCGGACTTCTGCTCAGCCCTCTACCATATCCTGGGTTTTGCCTGCCTCCTTCACCACCAACACCTGCAATTCCTACGGTTTCCCTAAAGTTTCCCTTCACTATCAGCTTAGTGATGTTCAGATCTAGCTCGGAAAGTCTGGCACCAAACGATGTCCAACCTACTGGTTTCTCTCCTGAACCTATTTCTATTGCCCTACCCAAGGCAGAGGAAGTCACTGAAGATAGAGCTATTGATACCTTCCAAGCAGAGATTACAGATGCCAGAAACAAAGTCAAAGCCTTGGATAGGAACTTAGAGGAGTTGAATGCACTTAATGAGCAAAGGTCTGAAGCCATAAAGCCGGAACTAGGGGTGAGCAACGGGCCTGGCCCGGCCCGAACCCGAGGTAACCGGAAAAAAAAAGGAACACGGACCGGTCTGACCGGGTTGAGGGGTAACGCGGGTCAGAAAACCGGTTCCACTCGGTTTGGCTCGGTCGGGCTCGAGTGGACGGTCCAATTCCGCATGAACCCGGCCCAACCCGAGGGTACCATATAAAAGCAAAAAATTTCAACTCCCTCACTCAAAACCCTAACCCTTATTGCGCCGCTCACTATCTCTCTCACAAACCCTAGCAGAGCCGCGCCGCTCCCTCTCCTATCTGACTCTCTCACTCAAACCCTCTCCAACTCGCGGCCCCTTCTGCTTCTGGAACCTCCTAGCACCTTCGCCTCGCCGCTGCTTCGCCTCGCCGCTGCTTCGCCTCACCGCTGCTTCACCTCGCGGCTGCTTCGTAACGCCCCGCCGCTGCTTCGTCGCCGCTGCTTCGTGAAGATCGAAGCCCGGCATCGAGAGAAAACTAAGATCGAAGCTCGCCGCTGTTTCGTGGTTGTGTTTGTTTCTTCTTCTTCTTCAATCTTCACCCTTGTTCCACATCTCCCCTCTGTTTTTTTTCTTCTTCACATTAACCCGCCCCAATCCGCCCGATCCGGCCGCCAACCCGGCACACCCGAAATCAATCTCGGTCGGAATCGGTCCTGCATATTCATGTTTCAAACCCGGCACTGTTCACCCGAACCCGCCCGAACCCGCCCGAACCCGCCCGTTGCTCACCCCTAGCCGGAACTGATTGCATGCTTTGATGCAAAATTTGACACCATGCAGAATATGATGACCCAGTTCATCCAACAACTGAAGAACAAATTCAACTCTTAACCTTCTGCCTTTTATGACTGCATTTATTTAATTTTTGAACAATTTTGCTTTTGGATTATTTGGTTTTTATATACATTTGAAGCACTTCAGTTCATTTTTTCTTGCATGCTCATATTTTCTGCTCTGATATATATTATGCTTACATATTTTTGCTAATGCCAAAGGGGGAGAAGTATTGGAGAAAAAGGCATAGAGTTAGATTAGAAAAATAGATATCATAGTAAGGGGGAGCAATGAAAGAAACCTAAGTATAGGTTTAGAAAATTATTTTCCTAAGGGGGAGCTAAAGATTAAGCAAGAATACGTTCTCGTTTGCTAGTTAGGTATACGTTTTTTTATAAAACATGTATTAAAATCAATCTATATCTCTGATATCATGTTTTTCTTACGTTGAAACATATGCTTTCAAACAGATACGTTCATGTTTTTCTAGCTGAGAAAACTTAAAAAGGTAAACGTTGAATATCTTAGTTTTAAAGAAAAAGCTATAAAAAGAGAAAACATGTAGATGCTCTAAAAATAAAGTATCCACTCTGATACCATCTTTTTCGAAACGAACCAATTAAACATTTTTCTCAAATGAAAATTGTCATTATCAAAAAGGGGAGATTGTTAGATTCAAACGATTCCATAGTTTTAATATATTTTGATAAATAACAATTTTACCTAAGGTTTAATACTGATAGATAAAGATTTTCTAATACTTTGAGTATTTCACGTTTCAGGAATATCTATCTACGTGGAGAACATCTGCATATCCTTTGAAAGCATTATCAAAAGTAGAATGTCGAAGAAAAACAAAGAAGGCGTGTACGTCTGGCTACACTTTAAAAGAATATATCTACCTATGGAGTACGTCTGGCAACTCGTTGAAGAATACGTCCGCCAGTAGAGTACGTTCGCCAGAAGTATATGTTCACAAGTAGAGTACGTCTGGAAAACACTCGAAGAGTACGTTCGCTAAAGTGCTGAAGAGTACGTCCGCTAAAGTGCTAAAGAGTACGTCCGCCCAAGTGCAAAAGAGTTCGTTCATCAAAGATGCTTCAAGCAATGAAGAGTGTCTTCGTCGAAGCAATTAATGAACCACTGTTTGCAGCAGATTCAAGATAGGGACATAATAAATATTTTATTCCTCGTATCTGCAAACACTCTGACATTCCACAAATCAAGCACAACTTTTTAGAGTCAACGACGTGATTTCCTGAACATAGTATCCTCTCAACGGTTAGAATCAAATCCTTTGTTCAGAAAGAAGAAATTCTCTTTGTTGTCTTCCACAAGCATTTAATGCTCAGACAAGCACTCAAGGAAAAAGCAATGAAGAACCAGACGTAGTCAACAAAAGCATTTAATGCTGCAATTAATGCATGGCAGAATGCATTTAATGCTGTTACAGAGTTGCAGAAGTATCTGTTGCACACTCAGAAGTTGAAATTCAAACAGAAACACTTCAATCTTCATCAACGTTCATCAAGGGGTTCCCTACTGAAGATATAAATAGAGGACTTAGACACTTGATTCAATAGGCGACTTCCAATGATAAAATTTCATAAGCATTCTAAGTCATTCTCTAGCAATCATCTCTATATCAAAACTCAGAATCTCAAAATTATTCTTTCCTGAGTTAAGTCGCCTGCCATAATGTGAAGCTTTCATAGAGTGAAACTCTTATCTTTCTCACACAGCCTAAACAGAGAACCAACCTTCATATCTTCTCTGTATATTGTTCTTAAATTTTCTACCCAACTCTTATTGAAGAGATCATTGTAGAAACGCAAATCGTCTTTGTAAAAGAACTGGGAGTAGTCTTGTTAAATACTAGAAAGGAGAAGTCCTGTAAGAATACTTGTAAAGGAGTAGTCCTTCGAATACTGGGAGAAGTCCTGAACAATACTTGTACTATTTGGAGTAAATAGTGGAAAATCTTGGTGAAGTCAAGGACTGGATGTAGCCCTGTCGATTACGGGGGTGAACTAGGATAAATACTCTGTGTGCTTTACTTTTCAGCTTTAATTAATTTCCACTGCACTTTGCTCTTGAAAAGTATTTTGAAACTTATACTTGTATTTAACAAAAAGATTTCAAAAATCACGCACACAATTCAAACTCCCCCTTTCTTGTGTGTTTTATCACTATCAAGGTGGATCGAAGAGGGGATGTCCTAAAGGCAGCAAAAACAAGCCAAATGGTCTGATTGCAAGTGATTTTCATTTTAATCCGATTGAAGGGGAATCTAGGGTCATGACTAGAGCTCGCGAAACGTGGCTTTTTGGAAAGCACATGGGCTGGTGAAAGTTCAACGACAGTGAAGATGTTCATATTAAGGGGTTAGCTGAGAAAATCAAAGTTAATCACCCTAATCTGTGTGATTAGGAGAAGGGGTGGTTTTTTGAGAGGGTTGGTTTTTTGGTGGGTTGGTTGCCTACTTGCCTTATTGGTCTTGTTTCTACTCTTATCATTTTTATCATGAATAAAATTTCGCTTTCAAAAAAAATACATGTTATTCAGTACTCACAAACAGTCTATAGCTGAACCTACAGCGCAAGTGTCAACCGATCAAAAGTGAAGATGATATATAACTACAAAAGTTCAACTTCATAGTGTTCCACTAGGGTTGTTCATAATAATCGGTTTTCTTAATTTAAATGATATCCATAGCTAAACCAAAAAAAGTAAAATAATCTAGATAGTTAAAACCAGTTATTAGATACATCCATTTTAATTTTAAACCACAAATTAGATATCTAATTTTTTTTAAATCGCATTTTTATCTCATGAAGATAGAAAACATGAGACCAACCCTCTCATATAGGAAAAAATTAAATCAAACCCATGTGCGTCGCCATCCTAAATGTATAGGCAAATTAGATATCTAAATGTTAATAATTGGTTCTAAAAATTGGATAACCACGAATTTATATTTTCCATCCCACCTATGCTTCACTGCACATTGCCATCCTTGGCGTTCTTTTCTTCCCACAACACTAATAGATTTCCCAAGCTCCACATGCTTGGGAACCACACTCGAAAGTGGATTCGTCGATAGTAACAAAACACTCGAAGCTCGGGCATGGTCCTGATTGTGGAAGGGATGAACTCGCCGATGACGTTGTCCACTGCACTCAAGTGAACCAGCAAGGAGCAATTTGCAAGAGCGGAGGGCAAGGTTTCGTGAAGGGGGTTGGAGTGTAGGCACAGATACTCTAACTGAAGCAATGCTTCGATGATCACTGGTATTCCACTGGTGAAGTTCTGGTAGGACAAGTGAATAAGCTGCAACTCAGATTTAGAGAAGTGCTTCAGAGAATGAGTTCAACAAAATATCGAGAAACCAAAGGGAGAAGAGAGGTGAGCTGTGATGATGGAAGATGAGAGGGAGGGACCAAGTTGCAGAGGCTGAGCTTGTGAAGCTATTGGAGGGAACAAGTTGACCCGATGAGTTGAAGGCGAGGCAAGCAAAGCTCATGGACTCTCATTGAAACAAAATGAGGCTAAAACCAAATTAAAACTAATATTGAACCAAAGTAGCTACCTAAAACCAAATCAAAACTAATTTTGAAGCATTTTAAAATAAAACCAGTTCAAAGGGGTGTTAAAAGTCCCACATTGGCTAGAAATATGGCAATCAAGTGTTTATAAAGGTAGAGTAAACCTCAAATATTAAGCTAGCTTTTGTGGTTGAGTTATGTCCAACCTTGAGCGTGAGGGGTATGTTATAGAAATCCCACATTGGCTAGAGATATGACCAATCATAGTTAGAGCAAACCTCAACTCTTAAGCTAACTTTTGTAATTGAGTAAAGCCTCCCAAATTCTAATGAGAGGAATAAAGTGGTTCAGTTAATAAATCAAAATCATATACCTGGTTTTAAATTGGATATGGACTGGTTTTCTGAAAACCAAACTATGCACACCCCTCCACAGTGGCATACATTGATACATGCCTCTTGTTAGTATAGAAAAAATGTCTCAATTGTTAAGTACAGCGAAAAATCAGCATATACGTGGACAGGCCTCTGTAATTATGTATTTCTGATCAGGTTTATTCCCCAACCTTACCAACAAATTAAAACAATGGGGAAACAAAAAGTCCATATGTTACAATTATCCAACATTAACAAAACAAAAAATTCAACTATGAACTGCCTCAGTACACAGTCTAAAAGCTATCACTCTATAAAAGCCAATTGATAGTGATATTGCCAAGCCATGTAAACAATGGGAACTGGACCAAAGCAATGAAGAGCAAGAGATAGTGGTGTTTGCTGGAGTCATAACTCCTGACCTCTGCAAAAAGGACTCTCTTCATTGTTTTCACCAAGAATACTCCCATGCATAAACAGGTCCATGGCATCAAAAAGTAGTAGGAGTAGCCCAAAATTATTCTTCCAAGAACAGCCAAACATATGCCAGTGAAAGTATATCCAGCATATGCTATGATGTCCAGCAGGGGAGCTTCCCCACTTCCCAATGAAAGCAATGTCACCTTAAGCAGTGAGGCTTGCATAAACCACCCAAGCAATCCCTTGATGAATAACAAGTTCAATGCCTCTGGACTAAACCTGGACATAAATACAGCATATTTAAGAAAACCATGATAAAGCATGTGATAGATAAGCACAGTTAGCTAGTAGTTTAGTTAGTTAGTTGAGCCGGTTTAGTTAGTTAGAGAGAGTTAATTAGAGGGTGAGAGAGGAAATGTTATAAATAAGAGATAGTTAAAAAGATCATCTTTGGGATAATTTGTAATTGGAAATTGGGGAGAGGTGCTGAGACACTCGAATTACTCAGCAACCATTTTAGTTTGATATTCTTGAATATACTTTTTCGTTCTTCTTATTGGCTGGTATCTATCAGTATGGAAGAGAATGGTGATA
The DNA here is from genome assembly GCA_030819835.1 of Acmispon strigosus. Classification (NCBI taxonomy): domain Eukaryota; kingdom Viridiplantae; phylum Streptophyta; class Magnoliopsida; order Fabales; family Fabaceae; genus Acmispon; species Acmispon strigosus. The sequence continues at coordinate 7,714,978 of JAUAMA010000001.1, forward strand.
GAATTGAGTTATATGAACTAAACAAAATTCTCAGTGTAACTTGCCACATCACAACCATGAAAATTAGAAAATGACAACCATGAAAAACTAATTAACAATCTCTATAATATCTAAGAAGCTAAGCAAACTTTTATGGATTGGCTTCCAACAATGTTATTACAGATTTTTAGTTGGAAATACAACAAAAAATTAATCTTTGGATTTGAAAAATAACAACTAAAAACTCATGTACCCATTGCAACCAAAAAAAAAATGGAGTTGAAAGTTGTAAACAGACAATGCTGAAATTTTTCGCAATAAAGTTGCCAATTTTCAAAACTGCTAATGGAATACAGTGCGAAGATACCACACAAATACTGATCATGGGACAATTAAAATTCACATTCACAGAACAGAATAATGACATTAGAAGGACGAAAATAGATTCATCAACTCCTTTAAAATCATTGTGATCAAAAGAAAATAATATTCGATTGCTCTTGTCCATAACAATTCAAGAAACCCTAAGTACCACTGTAAGTAGCATTTCATTACGCGTCAATCCTTAAGTCAGTTTTGAAAAGTAATCTCAATAACAGGAATTTTAGCATGAGCAGGAAAATTTATTCAGCTAAAATTTATGGTGATTTCTAACCCTGCTAACAAAGAACTAGACTCTAGGATGCAAGAAATACAAGTTAACCAGATTTGGGGGGGAAGGGGGAAGAGGAAACTCTATTATGAAACTCCATGAAAATAAAACTAACACAATAGAAAGGCAGATATTTTACACAATACATACACATTACAAGGCACAAGAACAGAGCATGTGCCACTACTATTATACTATGGGATTAAAGTAGAGGACGAGGAGGAGCACTTACTTTCCATGAAGACCCAATGAGAGGCCAGCAAGCACAACGTAGGTTCCAAATGCCATCAATGGAATGTATAGGTCTGGTGCATTTATGTCATAGATAGGTGGTTTATAGGACAGCCTACCCCCTACTGGCTCAGTAATTCTAGTCCAATGGCCCTGAACCATGTAAAAAAGATAAAACAGCATAAAGATAAAATAAGATAATCAAATGAAAATTCAAAGAAGGAAATGAAGAGTTTGATATTACTGTTTACCCTGTGGAGAAATGGAAACAAAACCACCTTCAATTTGTTCTTAACATAATGGTCGTTGACTTGAAAGTAGTATTGGGGATCAGAGAAATACCGGCTTATCTGTAATTCAATAGAGAATAATAATTTAAAAATGAAAACCTAGAATTCACACCTTAAGAGAAGATTTATAATTGAGGTACGTAAAGCAAATAAAGGTCTATTAACTATTAAGCAATTTAATGTCTATTTTTAGCTACATTGGTTTTCCCCTCCAACATTCGTCGAGCCTAAATTGATTGATACATAATCATATGATTGAAGGTGACAGCACATGAAATATAAGAATGAGGTTTAAAAAGTAAATCATGGAACATGATTTTGAACATCAATTTAGACAGTCCTCCTTAAATTGGACATTAATTTAATTGCTCAAGCCTCATTGTATCTTTGGACATCAATTAGGTCCCTATGTTAAAGCATAGTTAAGACTATGGGTGTGTTTGGAAAGACCAGTTCGATTAAGCGCTTATGTCAACAAGTTCTTATCACATCAGCGCTAATTCATAAGCTTGCTTGAGAAGTTTATTAAAAGCTTAAGGTAGTTATAAGTTCTTATTCATAAGCTAATATCAGAAACTTATCAAAATAACCTCAATAGAGCTTATAAGTAGGTTATAATTATTTTCATGAGCTTAAACAAATACCTACTTAAGTTATTATACCGTAAAGATAAACTCAAATAAGATCTTCAAAATGCACCCTATGTAGGACAAAAGTGATGCCCAAAATTTTGGAAGACCAACATGATGTCCAACTCCAATGAATCTTTGAAGGAAAAAATTGAGTATTTCCTCAATAACAATTTTTAAGGAACATTATAAGATGTAATGAAGCACTTGACAAATTAAATTATTAAGGGGAAAAATAGATTGCTAGTTATTACTTACATTGCTTTGGACATACTCAGAGCTCGATCCCAAAATTTTCCCTCCATAGGCACCCAATCCACCTCGAATCAGTCCTGAACCAGCAACTTGAAATGCATTCCCAAAAGGATTAGCTTGTGAACTTGTTGGAGGCTGTGGCACCCCAGGTTGGGATCCAACGTTATTATACATTACTGCTGTCATGACAAAACCACAAAGCAATCAGAAACAAATTCAATGTGCAAAATTATTAATATCAACATCACATAATACACATATAAAGAAACCCTCTTCACATGAAACCTCACTATGCCCAAATATTATAGTTAGAGGGTATGCCCAAGTTGAGATTTGAACATACATGTAGAATTATTTTATTTCAATCTAAACAGATGATTTTTCAACATAACTTCTCAACTTATCGTCTAAAATGCTTGGTTTGTTATACATGTAGTATTGTTACAATCTCAAATGATGATTTTTCTAACATAATCTCTCACTATATGCTCTAAAGTGCATCTCTATTGTTTTGAGGAACCAAATCCAGCTGAAATGATACCCAAGATCCATTTCAGACATGGATTGACATTCCATTAGGCATAGAAACCAACATTTTAACAAATCATTACCAATGAAATGCTTCACAAGGTAGCGAGAAAGAACATCGAAGGCAACCAGCGAATTCAGTGAAAGGAAAAAGAATAACAACCACGAACGACAGAGGAGGCCCTATTTTACCAATTTCTCATTTATCAATCATTTGATCATCGACTTACAATTATAAATGATTTGAACAAGTGCCAGACTACCAGCAATGCAAATAAACACCGAAATAATGGTAGATTCAAAATTCACAAAAAAAAAATTGAAACTGGGAGTTGCATGCGAATCTGAAAAACGAACCTCAAAGAGAAGAGGAGAGGAGAAGAATGAGGGCGGTGGCGGTGGAAACAAGAACAAAGAACCGTGGCTCTGGTGAACGAAATCACTGGGATCTGCGAACTGAGAACTGCAGAGGCAAAAACAGTTTTGTGAGGACGCGTCTTTCATTCTTCTTTTTATTTTAATATTCTCATTTTTAATTTATTAAAAATATAAAATAATTGGTTTTTTAGTTTTTTTTTTTGAAACGAAATAATTAGTTCAAATTCCAATTTGGTCTATGAAAGATCACACTTATGTCAGTTTAGTCCTCATATTATTTTTTCCCTTCAAGTTAGTCCCTAAAAGATTCACCGTCAGTCAATCTGGTCCTTGAAAGATTTTTCTGTCAGGTCCCTAGACGGAATTGCACGTGTCACATCTGATATGGCTGCTTATGTGTCACGTGAGACAATTCCCTCCAAAAAAATACCATCATATTAGTCCCTGGGCATCTTACTCATCAATTAAGCAACTAAGATCAATTGTAGAGGAAGAAGAAGAGGTACTGTTCAGCCCGAAATTCCTCTTCCATTGTTGAAGGTTTCGCGAGTCGAAGGCCTGCGGTTCTGTGGTCGTCGTTCGACGGTGGCTGCGGAGTGGTTTTCTTCTCACATGTATTTTCAAAATGTAGATGGAGCAGAAAAAATGATGTTATTAGGAGTATAAAAAATGATGTTTTTGATGATTAAATGCATAATCAGGGGTTAGAAATGAGTTCAGAAGGTCAATAACTTACAAATCTCAAGTTCTGAAAATTTTCCAGCAAAGGTTGGTGGAGAAGATTGCGACCCGCGAAGGCGCTGTGGCGGCGATGTCGCTGGAGCATAAACGGGGTATTGGGTCCTCTTCCTTTTGTGGCCAGGAACACGATGGCGGTGTCCGTTTCTCAAAAAGTTCAATGGTTTGGCCGTAAAAGCCAGTTGCAGGTCGAGCATGGTCGTCCGAGTGCCATCAAAACTCATCAAAGATTGCTCCAATGGCTTCCTAGGTTGCTCTACTTCACGTATGTGTACAGAAACGTTGACTTCATGAAGGTTTGGGGTGACTTGAAGTGCACCCATGGTGGCTGGTCCGTAGGGAAAACAAAGGAAGAAAGAGGCTCGTGGCTGCCACCTCCTCCTTCGTGGTGATTCTGGTACCTTGTTGTTGGAGTTCTCACATATTGAAGAAGAAAGGAAGTGGTGATGGTGAAGATAAGAGGAAGCCGTGAGAGAACTCAAGGGAGGTTGAGAAGGAAGCCATGAATTTTGTACATGGAGGCGAGGACTAATTTGACGATTCGAAAACTTTCAGATGCTGACCAAGATGATCGTTGGACAGCCATGTGGCAAAAAATTGCATATTTGTCATTTTCCGTCCAGGGACCTAACGGAAAAATCTTTCAAGGATCAGATTGACTAGCGATGAATCTTTCAGGGACTAACTTGAAGTGAAAATATAGTATGAGGACCAAGTAGCCATAAGTGTGATCTTCCAGGGACCAAATTGGAGTTTACTCGTTCAAATTGTAATGAAAACTTTACTACATTAGAAGCCTATATAGTTTTAAACTTCACGTTCACATTTTAAAAAATTTATAATTAATTTTAAAAATATTTTAAAGATTATTTTTATGTGGGATTTGCACTCTAAAAAATTTCAAATTTTTATCTTAATCGCTTATTTTAAAAACTTGTTGTGTTTGATTCTCAAATAATCCAACCTTAGTTCTCAATGTCTCAAGTGTGTTTTTTTATAAGATCTCAATGTCTCAATTTCAGTAAGGGCTCGTTTCATGGACATGATAAGTAGATAGAATATGATAGTGTTATCATATGTTGTTGTAATATGTGGTTTGTTGTAACAGCAAGATAGGATAACACAATCTTGTCACTTATTTTATCATGTTTACTATGTGTAAAAGTTATTCTAAGAGGGGAGTTAGATTATAATTATTTTGACAAAATAAGATAGCAATTTTCTATCTTTTTCCATCCCCAAACCCTAAATTAAATATTTGAATGTTTTTAATTATAAAATTTATAATAATATTAATTAATAAATATAAAAATATTAATTTTAATAACACACTTTGAATTACTATTTGTTATTTCTAAATTAAAACTATTTAGTTACTCGTAGATTTAATTAAAAAATTTAATTTATTAATAGTGAAAATACTGAATTAACTAAACCCTTAACTAAATAGTTATAACTTAGCTCTCAAGCCCCAAAACTTCACTACCGAACCTCCTCTCCATGACTCCACCTCAACTACCGATCCTCCACATCTCCTTTTCATTCCACCCATTCTGAAAGCCCTAATCCTCATCCTCCCAGGCAACCGGCAGCCGCCACCCGCTATTGAAATAATAGACACAAAGCACAGGAGGTGAAAGATCATTGTATTTCATATTTCAATGTATACAGGAGGGTCTTACTTATAGTACAAGTTCAGAACTAATTATAGTAACAAATATTACATAATAATATTAGAATATTTTTTCCCTGATTACTGTTGATTTCCTTTGATTGCATCTAATTTTACTCTCTTATTCAATTGTTTTAATTGCATAATATTCTGACATGATTGCAAAATATTCTGACACTCCCCCTCAAGTTGAATAGTGGGATCTCCAATACTCAACTTGTGCAACACTGCTTCTAAGACATTTCTTGTTACTGCCTTTATGAGAATATCAGCTAGTTGATCTTCAGACCTCACGAAGGGAAGCTCAACAATGGTATCCTCGATCTTCTCCTTTATGAAATGTCGATCCACTTCGACATGTTTTGTTCTATCATGTTGAACGGGATTCTCTGAGATGCTGGTCGCTGCCTTATTATCACATCGAAGCTGAGTTGGATGTTTTATTGGGAATCCGATCTCATTCATCAATTTCTTTAGCTAGAGGATCTATGTTATCCCTTTTACTATGCCCCTGAATTCTGCTTCTGCACTTGACAGTGCTACTACCTTCTGTTTCTTACTTCTCCCAATTATTAGGTTCCCTCCAACTAGAGTAAAATACCCTGTAGTAGACTGTCTATCATTTGGGTTACCAGCCCAATCAACATCAGTATAAGCTTCAATGTCTAGATGTCCATTTTTTCTGAAGATGATACCCCTTACTGGAGTACCCTTAAGGCATCGAACAATCCTCATGGCTACTTCCATGTGCTCTACCTATGGGTGATGCATAAACTGGCTTACTACCCCAACGGCGTATGCCTTGTCTGGTCTGGTATGAGCTAGGTAGATTAGCTTTCCGACCAACCTCTGATACTTCTCTTGATCTGCTGGCTCAGTTCCCTCAACCATCTTGAGTTTGTGATTCACCATTATTGGAGAGTCACTGGGTTTACAATCCACCATACCAGTTTCAGCTAGCAAATCCAGTATATACTTCTGTTGAGAGATATAAATTCCTTCTGTCAACCAGAGAACTTCGATCCCTAGGAAATATTTCAGCCCCCTAAGGTCTTTCATCTCAAACTCTGTAAAGAGATTCTTCCGGATTTGAGAGATTTCTTCTTCATCACTTCCTGTTATGATCATGTCATCAACATATATTATTAGACAGGTAACCAAGTCTCCTTCTTTTGAAGAAAAGAGTGTGGTCAGCATTGCTCTGTTTGTACCCATACTGCTTCATAGCCATAGTGAACCTCCCGAGCCACGCACAAGGGGATTGTTTAAGCCCATATAAAGCCTTTTATATCCTGCAAACTTCCTCTCCTTGGAAGTCGCTTGAGAACCCGGGTGGAGCCTCCATATATACTTCTTCTTTCAAATCTTCATGTAGGAAAGCATTCTTAACATCGAACTGGTGAAGTGGCCAATCTTTATTAGCTGCTATTGAGAATAACACCATGACGGTGTCAATTTTGGCAACTGGGGAGAAGGTCTCTAAGTAACCAATTCCATATGTTTGCGTATAGCCTTTGGCTACCAATCTTTCTTTGTATCGTTCAATGGTTCCATCATCCTTATACTTGATGGTGAAGACCCACCTGCACCCAACTGGTTTCTTTCCTGCTGGTAACTCACATTTTTCCCATGTACCATTCTTTTTAAGAGGTTCCATCTCTGTATTTATTGCTTCTTGCCATTCAATCTTCTTGCTTGCCTCCTAAGCTGTTTTTGGGATATCCTCTGAGAGAAGGGTGACCGAGAATGCTTTTGCAACTTCAAAAATTCTCCCCTGGCTATATTTACTGGATATCTTGAGACACGGGGCACATGCTCAAGTGATTACCGATTCGAAGGCACATCTCTATTTCTCCTTGGAGGTAGGGCACACGCTTCTGGCTCTTCTAGTTCTGGGACTAGACTGTTATCATGAGCAGTGCCATCATTCAAATCAAGTGACAAATCATCAGAGTTAGATTCATTTACCTCATGTTGGACATCTTCCGAAGTCGGGACATTGATTGTGTGTACTGGTCTGTCATCCCTGACTACGTTGATTGGGATAGGTTCAGTGGCTCCATCTACCTGCTCTGTTGGAATAGTGTCGGAGAAACTTAGATCACTTAGCCAACTTAGTGGTTCACTAACATTCTTCCCCTGAACATGAAGTTGGTGGTAGAAAAACTCAGATTCTAAGAAGTCACAATCCATAGTGACATGAACGCGACGAGTGTCAGGATTATAGCAATGATACCCCTTTTGGTGCATGGCATACCCCACAGAAACACATTTCTCGGCACAAGGATCAAGTTTGGTTCTATCACTTTTGGGAAAATGGACAAACATGGAACACCCAAAGACCAGGGGAGGTAAGGTTAGAATTGAAGGGATAGTGGTTTGAGTGGCTAAGGCTTGTAAAGGGGTTTTGTGGTCAAGGATTTGGGTAGGGAGGCGATTGATGAGATATGCAGATGTGGCTAGAGCTTTGGGCCAAAAAGAGGAAGGGACTTGGGATTCAAGTAATAGTGCACGAGTCATCTCAAGTAAAATCCAATTCTTTTGTTCGGCTACACCATTTTGTTGGGGTGTGTTAGGATAAGAAGTTTGATGAATAAAACTATTTTCCTGAAAAAATACTCGCATAGACTGATTCACAAATTCCCCACCATTATCAGAGCGAAGAATTTGGATTTTCTTTTGAAACTGAGTATGAATCTTTTGTAAAACATAAAGAATTTCTTATGCACTTCTGATTTGTGTTTCATAAAATATATCCAAGTCATGCGAGAACAATCATCCACAAACAATACAAAATATTGAAATTGACTTTTATTAGAATTTAGAGCTGGACCCTAGACATCGGAATGAATTAATGAAAAAACAGAATCAACTCTAGTGTTATTTGGAGGGAAGGAAATCCTATGATTTTTAGCACGAATGCAAGTTTCACACTTCAGATGAGAGGATTTATTGGAAAAAAGGCTAGGAAATAAAAACTTAAGGTACCCAAAGGAGGGGTGACCAAGCCGTCGGTGCCACAGCCAAAGTTGTCTGTCAGCCGTCTCGTGAGCAAGCATAGCATGACCCGGGTGAACCATCTCGTCAACGTAGTAAAGGCCTCCTCGCTCAGTACCACGCCCAATGATCTCCTTCGTAAGAATGTCCTGCAAAAGGCAAAAATTTGGATACATTAGCACCACACAGTGAAGTTCCTTGGTCACTTGACTGATTGACATCAATTTTGAAGACAGAGTTGGGACATATAAGCAGTTATTTAATTTCATTTTTTTTCAGAAAACATAATAGAGCCCCCTCCTTGCACAGTAACAAGTTCTCCACTAGCAGTCTCAATATGGGTCTTAGATGGTGAGGGCAGGCTTAAGATATCCTTATGATTGTAGGTCATAGTATCTGTCGCTCCACAATCAAAGATCCAGTCAGTTGACTTTGCAGGACCAGCATTGGTAGCAAAGTTGGTTTTATAGGCTTTGGACTTGGGATTAATTTTTTCCTTGATTGAGAAATTAACACTTGGCCCAATTTCAGCATGTGGCCCAGTTTCATCATAGGTTTCACATTCAGAACCCATAAAACAATTAGGAGGAAAAAAATTGGATTAGAGAGGAATGGGCTTGGGTCATGACCCCCAAACCCGTTACCTTTCTTCTCCCCTAGGTCGAGGCTTGCTGCGTCGTCGCCCCCAGGGTTTGTACCTCTGCTTGTTGTGCCGTTTCCTCTCGGGTTTTCACCCTCAATGCTGGGCGCGCCGCCTTGTTGTCTGTCGTCCCTCCCTGTGTTCCCATCGCGTCGATTTGGTGGTCTAGGAGCAACCTTGGTTTCATTGGTGTTGGCCGTGGCGGCGGCGGCTTTGCCGGTCCGTGGTCCTATTTCCTCCTTGTGGTTGTCCTCCCACCATTTTGGGTAGGCCACGATCATGAAGAATGTTTCTTTAGTGTGCTTCTTCATCCCACAATGGGTGCACACTAGTTTCGTCTTGTCTTCTTTGTCCTTGGAACGGAACTTGGTTTTGCTGGCTGCTTGTCCCGAGTCTCGGTATCCTCGATCCCCTGCTGTTCTGGTTACCATACCTGCACCGATCCCCGATGATGAGTCGACCTCGGAGGATGCCACTTTCAAAATGTGAAGCCTGGTGACCTCCCTCCGTACAATGGCGTAAGCTGTTTCGAATGAGGGGAGAGGATCTCATTTCAGGATGTCTCATTTGATTGGTTCAATCTTGTCATCGATGGCTGTTAGCAATTGATACAGCCTCTATTCCTGAATTTTGTTATTGTAGGTTTGAATGTCTTCAGGATCCTTCATTGGGTTTGGGTCTCGTCTGTCGATGGCAATCCAGAGGCTTTGCGGTTTGTTCCAGCATTCTTCTAAGGTATCGCTGCCTTGTCTCAATGTGTTTGCCCTCCTGTGAAGATCAAATACCCGCAAAGAATCAATTCCGGAACCATATGTCACGGCCAGCCCGTCCCATAGGTTCTTTGCGGTTGGGTACTACGAGACGTTGTTCACCAGATGCGGTTCAATATTCTAAATCAGCCAGGTAAATACACACTGATCATCTTGTTCCCAGCGTATATACCTGGGATCTGTTTTTATTGGCGCTGCAGGTTCTCTAGTGATATGAGCACTTCTTCCTCTGCCTCCACTGGCTTTCTTCATCAAGGTTGCCCATAGTGGATAATTATCTCCACTGAGTTTGATTCTGAGAGACAGATTCTCGGAGTTGGTTGTTGAAGGCTGTGTTCCAAGGCTGTTTCGCAGCAGTGCTGCGATTTGGAGTGTCAATTCATCAAGGATGTTGGCTGACTTTTCTGATTTTTGGGTTGTATTGTTGTCAGAGTTGTCGCTTACTTCTGACATGGTTTGGGTTTTGATTTCAGGCTAAAGGGAAGGGAGGATGCGATGATAGAATAGTTTCTAGAATCAAAGAACGCTGCTCTGATACCATATTGAAATAATAGACACAAAGCGCAGGAGGTGAAAGATCATTGTATTTCATATTTCAATGTATACAAGAGGTTCTTACTTATAGTACAAGTTGAGAACTAATTATAGTAACAAATATTACATAATAATATCAGAATATTTTTTTCCCTAATTACTGCTGATTTCCTTTGATTGCATCTGATTTTACTTTCTTATTCAATTGCTTTAATTGCATAATATTCTGACACCCCCTCTCACTCACTCACCACCTTTCAACCTCCTCCTTCATCTCTTCCCCTGCCCACGAGTGCGCCGCCATCATCCTCGCCGCTACCAAGCTCAAACCGGCCACAGTCACCACCGCCAAACTCGAAACCTCGACCACAGGTCCTAATACTTCTCCACTGTCTGTCCGCATCGCCGTCAGAAGCTCCATCCTGCTCTTCGTCGCTGCCCACCACCAGGGACCTTTCCGCCTTCACCGCCGCTTGATTTAAGGAATATCAGGAAATTTGAATTGACAAGGAATAAAGTATTGATTATGTCCTTTTCGCCATCACTGCTCTGAAGGGACAAATAATGCTTGACAGTTAAGCCTGGGTTGGACAAACGATCTCCTTCGGATTTTCTCTTGCACGAACTCCAAGATAGCGTTGTTTGTCAAACAAACATCTGTCAGAGTTTCAGACGCACTTTCCTTCAGATGGGCAGTTAGGTAAACCCAATGATTGAGTGACCAGACATTCACCATAGTCGGACGAATTCTCTGAGGCAAACGTTCTCAACTGGCGGACTGATTTACAAGAGCTGTAGCCGGACGGATTCTTCCTCTTTTCTTTACTTGAATATTTGCTTTTGATAATTCTTTGTAAGAGTCCATGCAGTTTTTCCTTGAGTAAATAGATATTCCTGAGTGTGAAAACATTGAGAAGTTAGGAATTCTATCTTCATTAAAATCAAGACTTAATGAAATTGTTATTCATCAAAATACAATAATTCATTAAATTATTTGATACTAACAATCTCCCCATTTTTGATAATGAAATTTTCTTTCGAGAAAAAGGTTTTAAGAATTCAAAAGAAGTCTTGAAGGGATTTGTGAATAAATCATGAATTTTTAAATTCTCGTTTTCTTTGCTCCCCCTGAGTTTAACATATTCTCAAACAAGGATCTTTTAGATTAGCTCCCCCTAAATTAGTGCGCTCTATTCTTTTTCTCTTTTAATATTCAAGTATTCTCCCCCTTTGGCATTATCAAAAGGAAACAAGGTAAAGCAGAGAAAATAGTGAGTGAAATCATAATCAATATTATAGAGTAATGAAAGAAGTGCAAACAAAGGAAAGAACGAAAGGAAATAAGAGTCAGGGAGCGAAATCAAAAACAATGCCAGAAGACTAACCTTAGGATTTCTTTGTTGATATATTGAGCTTATCATCTTTGTTTTTGCTATCTATTATTGTTGTTGCTTTGATAATCTTACTGGTATAACATGCTATATTATGTTGTGTATTATATACCTTGTTTGTCTTGGTTGTTTTGAAGTTGACCCTTGCTTGTTTGACTGCTTGTTGTGTGGGATCTTATCGCCAAGATGGACAAGTCGGGGAAGGAGATACCTTATCTGAGGAACAAGGAGTATGCTCTTCTTGATGAAGAGGATGAGTGGCGTGGAAGATTGATCGCATTTCATGCAGAGCGACATATACTAGTTGGGTTAGGATGGTGAGACGTGAATGATATGGCTATATGGTGGACCGCACTTATTTCCAGGGGACCATGAGTGTGACCATACCACCTCAACGTTTATTTGATGAGCTGGTACGTTTTGAGTACACGATGGATGGCGAGGTTGTGGAGTCGCTTGTTCATTACACAACGTCATAGGGTTCATCTTCTTCTTCGTTGGACTTGGATACAAAGACACACTTGGAGCGCCGATGTCTGTTGGGTCTAGGTGAACCAGCATCCTGCCTGCTGTGTAGCATTTGAAACGTGGCGTGGCTGCTACGCCTTAAAGGATTTAGTTGCGCTCTCACTAACAGCAATTGTTTTTGGCGTAGTGGTAAGCGCTAAAGGTCCAACAATGTCTCAATAGAGGATTGCGTTCGAGGGATGACCATGAGCGTTTCGTTGACAGGTTGACTGCGAGACGTAGGACTGCACCGTCTGCTTGAGGGTTCGAGTAGTTTAGTTTTGTCTTGGTCTTTTGTTGGGTTTGTCGGTTAACGTGTGTACTCTCTTATAGTCTTTTCCTTTAGGGCCAATAATTTTATGTGGTTCATCCCGCGAGGTGACACAGGAGGTGTTGGTATTAGTTTGATTATTCCTTTTCTACACTTTGAATAATTTGTCATTCATGGCTTTGTTTTGAATAACTCTACTGTTTCGATTTACTAAATTCAGGTTTTGACTATTGTTGTTCTTGTAATAACCCTGGAAAAATCGGAGTGTTACATCTACCGAAAAAATGGCTCATGGAGAGGGCGGAGGGAAACTCACATGTCAAAGTGAACACAAAGAACCTCAACACTCAAGTGAATTACTTTCATAGCCTCTCAGTAATTCTGAAAACTCTCTCTCCCCAAATCCAAGTGACCAATGACACCCGTCCTTTATCATCACGCGACCCACTTACCCACACAATGCCAACGGTGACACCAACTCCCAAGCAACTCAATTCCTATCTGTTACCCAGCTGGACATTGATTGACCCATCCAAAACTCAAATGAACAAACATTTGGAAATCTGTGGTCAACACTTCCACTAGCAGGGGAGAGTGATGATACAAGTTTTGGACAAATTGGGCCTCACACTGAGCCCGTGGAACCAACACAGCGAAGAGAGAAGAGGAAAACTACTAGGCCCATCAGGCTACAGGAATATATCTAAGTATAAGGGTCCCGTTTAATTTACAAATACTATGTACTGGAACCTTATTTATTATTCAGATTAGGATAAGTGCATGGCTATCCTTGACTTGTGAGGACCAGCCCTAGTTTTCTATATAGTGCGTTAAATCAATGAATGAAGCACCGAATAAAAAGTGGAAAGGGTTGTGTTTGGATGATGGTGTTCCCCTGCGGGTTAGGCATGGATGGTACGAGAGCAAACACATTGGTTGGCAAAGTGGATGTGGGCTGCGCCGGGTTGTTTCCAGGCGAGGGAGGGATGACGACCAACTGGTTGCTTTCTCTCTCGTGTTGCAACTGCCCCTTTAACGCTCTAATGAGTTCATCGTGAAGGGCGAAAACGACGTAGACAACCTCATTCTTTGGAGGTTATTGGTTCTTCACCGACATGTGCGATTGGTTCACCTGCATTCGATGTGATCGCTTTTTTGATTCACTAAAAGAAAACTGGTAAATACCAAAGGTTTTTTTTTTTTACCGACGGGCTCTACCCATCGGTAATTCCCATAATTACTGATGACATAGCCATTAGAACCATCTTTTCTCCCGGTAAAAAAAAATTACTGACAACCATGGCTGCCAGTAGGTTGCAGGAGGAGGGAATGTTTAGGTGGCGGAAACACATGGAGGGAAAGGTTATCAGCGGTCTATGTTGATAGTCACGACCACCAGGGCAAAGTCACCGGCCAATTTTCGTCGGACTTGGTCTTTGGTAATTCGATCAAACGAAGTATTTATGACACCATCCATTTACCGTGCTAAAATCATAAGCAATTTAATCCTTTATAGGTCACCGAAGATCGATTCGTCGGTAACCGAGCACCCTCACGTCACTTTCACCACACTTGTCTTCTCTTATCCCCTTTACATGCTTTTGTTTTTCCTTTTGTAAATACTTTCACTTTTAGTTCTTTGTTTACTAGTATAAGTATAAGAGATTTTGATAGAGCTTCTTTAAAATGTCTTACACACCATGGAGGTCACTAATATGTGGTAGTTATATACAACATCATATGTTGTGTGAGCATGTATAATTATAAAAGTATGAAATTTATATTTCTGAGCATGTATGATTACAATTGAATAGAATTATTGTTAATAATATTGTTAATATATGACTTGTATAGTTAGTAATTATATTCATAGATGTATATTTTGATTGAACGAAAGTTATTTCTTATATTGAGGTAACATATGTTAGATCAAATAATTAAATGGATTATTATGTTTTGATAATTAATAATTTCTTTTCAATAACGTTAAAGATAAAAATTTCTAACATAGTGAAAATTATCATGTACAGGAATAACCATCTCTGAAAGGAATGAATAAACACCATTGCCTTATCAAGGAAATTAGCTTGCCAGAAGAGTTCGTCCGGTTCGTATAAATCAGTCTGATGGCGCTAGAAAGAAAGATTTTCAAAGTATAATATTGTCTGATGAATCAAGAGAGATGAATCAACAAATGACCAACGCTTCTTCTTACAACTACCTGATGGAAATCTTCTCACCTGAATCTACAAAGATCAAATGCAAAGACTGTATTGCTTTAAGGTGAAAGAGTATAACAATCTTGAAGAAACTTCGTCTGTCTTGAAACCTCTCTAGCATCATATAAAGGAGTTGTGGATCAAATCTCTCCGATGAAGAACTTCAGTGAAAGAAAGAATTCAGACAAGAATATTCTATTTCTTAGAAAAGAACTGAATAAAGAAAAGTTCGTCCACCAATCCAAATTACTTTGCAGCAGAACTTCAAGCATTGAATGGAGACTATGTCTACCAAGCTACAAGGAAAAATCCGTCCGCTCAAGGTAACAATTGCGCCAAAGGAACAGAGATCAAGAAATGTGGTTTTCGAGGACATCAGGATTATCGAAGTATTAAAGAATATATTTTTCTCATCTGGAGTAATTACTTCGTGGAATTAAAAGACTCCTACCTCGTCTACACATTTATTAACATACTGGTCGCAGCAGAAAGTAGAAAGGGACATAATCAAATACAATACCTCTTGGTCCCACTACATCTCTGCTTTTCCTAAAATCAAGCTGACATCGCGGAATCAACGGCAAGAATCTCTGCACATCGTACACTATCAACGGTCGAAATTCAAAATTCTGATCAAGGCACGTGATGAGTATTAGCTGTCAAGCACTGGGGTAAAAGAGTCAAAGCAGCCCTCACCGCTGAAGTTTTACACGTTATATACGAAGAAACCAGCTCAAAGCTACTTGCTCAAGATGGAGCCAGACGACATCAACCCAGAAGTACTGATGATTTCCAAATCATATCTTATGCGTGCAGAAAAGCCTCTGATCGTGACTTACGCCTGCTGAGAGATGCAGAATTAGCCGTTATGTGCTTTCCGGAGAGGAAGAAGCACTGCGGGCAGGTTTTCACTCCTACTGTGGAGAAAGTATGAAGATCTTCAACTGAAGATATATATAGAGAACCTTGCTCCCGCAGCAACTTGGCGACTAGAACTAAATTGTACACACTTCAATCTAGTTCGTCCAAAGACCAAGGCAACCTTGGTCTTCAACTCAGGATACAACAAGTCATATCCCAACCTGAGTTGAGTTGCTTATGTGTGTGGACACTTCATAGAGTTTATCTCTCATTATACTCCACACACATAACTCAGAACAAGAGATCAACTTGCTTATGATCTCTCTGTTCTATAAACTTCATTTCCTCTACCCACTCTTATCAAGAAGAGATTATCGTAGAAAAGAAAAAATCCTGAAAAAGGTGATAGGAGAAGTCCTGACAATACTTGTAAGGAGAAGTCCTAACAATACTTGTTAGGAGAAGTCCTCATAATACTTGTAAGGAGAAGTCCTTCTAATACTTGGTAGGAGAAGTCCTTAGAATACTTGTTGGGAGAAGTCCCTGATAATACTTGTACTATTCAGTTGAAATAGTGAAAATCTTGGTGAAGCCAAGGACTGGACGTAGCCCTGTCGATTATGGGGGTGAACCAGGATAAAAACCTCGTGTGCTTTACTTTCATACTTTTATAGCTTGCACATTACACTTTAGTTCATGCTTTCATAAATAAATTATTTTGAGAACATATCTGTGTCATATATGACATAAGTGTAAAATAAGTAACTTTTAATATTTGATTATTAAACTAATATCCTCAAACGAAATATTACAAAAATGGGTCACACAATTCAAACCCCCCCTTTCTTGTGTGTTTTCTGTACCTTCAACATATTAGTTTACCGAAGTTTGCAAGGAACTCAGATTTTAACACCTAGTATACCAAAAAAGCCTCATGAAATGCTGAAATGCTTCATCCATGACTAAAATTCTAACTTTCTAAGTAAAATCTTCACAAATTGAGTTGATTAAATCATTGTAAAGCTTTTTTCACTCAAAAATCATCAACCTAAATAATAAATTTTACCAAAAAATTAAAAAACTCAAATTTTACTCTCTTTAAATTAGATTTGGATCCCCTCATGTAATTCTATCATGTGACCCTTTCATGTGAAAGTTTTGTTTCTATTTCTCTTTTCACATACATTCAATATGTGAGACCCTTTCAATATTTATGAGGGGAGAGATATAGACAAGATATTCACTTGACATTATCATATCATATGAGAAGATCCAAATCCCTGTTAGATTCAAAGGATTTCATAATCTATGTTTTTTGATAAATAAGAATTTCACTCTATGTTTAATATCATTGGATAAAGATGTTCTAATACTTTGAATATGACATACTCAGGAACATCTTTCTACCTGAAGAACAACTGCATACATTCTCACAAAACATTATCAAAATGCAGAAGCTCAAAAGAAAGCATAAGTGGAGATCGTCCGGCGTCTCACCATAGAACCAATTTTCCTACTGTGACAGTCATCCATTTAAAAGCACTTGGGTAGCTATGCTCATTCAATACGGAAATAAACTTGACAAATTGAGACCTTCCATTGTGTGAGTACGCCCTGAAAAATAGGAGTACACTTGTGCTAGAGTTGAGTAAGTCTGGTCACAAACTTGAAGGAGCACATCCAGCTTAGGAGCACTTCCGGCATTTCAACAAAGTAGTTGTTTGAAAACTTATTCAGAGGAGTGTGTCTGGCCACTCATCAAAGAACCAGTATGCTGAGTACGTTCGCCGTAAAGAGTACTTCCTGCTGTGGAGTACGTTTTGCTACTCAGACAATATGTTTGTCTAAACAACCTATCCAAAGAAGTGCATCTGGGAACTCATGATGAAGAACTCGTTTGCCAAGTCAAAATTATAAGAATTCGTTTGGAAACACTATTGAAGAGTACGTCTGGGAACTCCGGTGAGGAGTTTGTCTGACTAGACATTCTGAAGAGTTCGTTTGGCAGAAGCATTGAAGAGATCGTTCGACAAAGATTCTGAAGAATTCGTTTATCATAACTGCTTCAAAGCATTGAAGAACATCTACCTCGTCAACGCATTAAACGAAGCAATGTTGATTGCAAAATAAAGAAAGGGACACAATTAATACTTTATTCCTCGTTTCTGCAAACATCTTTGCTGTTCCGCAATTCAAACAATCTTTTCAGAGACTACAGCGGGTCTTTCTGAACATAGTATCTTCTCAACGGTCAAAACCAAGTCTTCTGTTCAGAACATTTAATGCTCACTTAGCTGGCTTGCACTAGCATTCGATGTCCAAACAAAAGCTCAAGGATGAAAGCATTGAAGGACCCGACGGAGTCGACAAAAGCAATTAATGCTGCAATGAATGCAAGACAGAATGCATTTAATGCTATTTCAGAATTACATAAGTGTCCGTTACTCACAAGGAAGCAGAACCTCCAACGGAACTATTTTTCAAATCTCTGTCAAGCTTACTGGGAACATCCTACTGAAGATATAAATAGAGGACTTGGCCTTCGGATTAACTTGGCGACTTGAATACTAAATTATCACCTATTATCACCAAGTTGGCCACAGAACCAAGCCATAACTCACAAGCTTAAAGCCATCCTAAATTGAGTTAAGTCGTCCGCCAGTGTGAAGAACACTCATAGTGTTACTCTCATCCTACACACATGCCAACCTAAACAAAGAACCTAAATCTATATCCTCTCTGTAAAATGTTCTTCATCCTTTCTACCTAACTCTTATTGAAGAGAATACTGTAGAACACCAAAACAACCTTGAAAAGGAATCAGGAGTAGTCCTGCAGAATACTAGTTAGGAGAAGTCCCGTATAATACTTGTAAGGAGAAGTCCTTCTAATACTATGAGAAGTCATGTATAATACTTGCAAGGAGAAGTCCTTCGAATACTAGGAGAAGTCCTGCAGAATACTTGTACTATCTTGATCAACTAGTGAAAATCTTGGTGAAGCCAAGGACTGGATGTAGCCCTGTTGATTATAGGGGTGAATTAGGATAAATACTATGTGTGATTTACTTTTCAGTTTAAACTAAATTCCGCTGCATACACTCTCATTATTATATGAACCCACTAAGCTGTTTATAACTAAAAAGAAGTTTAAAAACTACACACACAATTCAAACTCCCCCCTTTCTTGTATGTTTTATCACTATCAATCCCTTAAACCATACTCACGTATCTTACAAAGTCCTTCAAGCTTTCATAAATTTTCACTAACTTTTTCACTTTTAGATTTTTAAATTTATATTATTTTCACAATCTATCGTAATTCCAAAAATATTTGAATAAGAATTTAATTTCTATGCTATCTAAACGTAAATTTTCTTTACACAGATATCCAATTGATTTTCACCATATCAGAAAGTAAAGTTTAATTTAATTAAATTAAAAAATAATTATAACTACTAATCCTAAATGACATGCAATAATTGAATGACAGTGTAATTTTTTTACATTATTATTACATCAAAATTAAACTCTTTGAATAATCCCCAAAATATTTGAATATGAAATGAAGAATTAAGAATTCTTTGGATATGAAAACCGACAAAGGGATCAAGTTTGCTTAATTTTAGAATTATAGGGGTTAAAATTGCTAAAAAAAATTTAGAGGACCAAAATGACACAAAGTCCACATTATGGGGACTGAAAATTCATTTGAACCAAATTCTACCTTTACGTTTTGAATAATTTCTATCGTTCTCAACTATCATCAATTTATAATTGTCACAAGAATTGCATATATACGAGTTTCATGCTAGTGACTTCTCATTAACAAATGCACAAAGGTCAAGAGAGCATAAAAATTCATGTCCAAACCAAAATAATATCAACAATTAATGATTGGTTCTTATAATACATATTGAGTTCGAGTCTTATGATTAGAATAAACTCTTTTATGAAAGTTAACTCTATCATAATATGAATATTTTCAGCTCGAATCGGATTGGATACCATTAGTTAATATTTTTTCCCTTACTCCCATTTGAATTTGACATGGTGGGTGTGCCTAAAGTCATATCTGAACACCAATTTCCCATCCATTGTTCTAAGACAGAAGCTCTCCACCAACACATAACACCCAAACCTCACCCACTGACTCTGGCTCCTTACCTCCTCTCTCACTCTTACCATCCTTTCTCTCCCATGACCATGAGACCAACCTCCTTGCTCTTCAACCCATCTCATGTGCTCAACAATTGCTGAACTAATACCCACATTAGTCCTTCTTCTATTATATGGGTTATATGCTCTAAACCAGAGGAAACCATTAGCATCTGTTCTTCCACTCTTTGATGCTTCCATGCCAGAGACCCTAACCACCTCTCTATCCACAAGTACATTGAAAACCACAACATTACCATCCCCTTCACTTTCATCCCTTCCACAAGAGTAAATCTCTTCCCACCTTTGCTCAAGTGTCATGCTGTAAAACATGGACTTCTTCATTTGGTGTTTAACTTTTGCTGATCCTTCCCTCACAAAGATAAATGGACAGTACCAGTTTCCTACAATTACAGGAGGTGAATTTTTCCTAGAGATAGGGAAATTAAAATCTGGGAGCTTCTCCCTAAGTGGGGCATCAACACCTAGAGCTTCCCTTAATCTGCAAGATTTATATGAGCCTGATATTTGAACTCTCCATCCTTTTTTCCTTAGGAAAGTGGGAGGAATTCCATCAGGAGCAATGGACTTAGCAAAAAAGCCACCACTTTGGTGGCTATGAATCTTGAAAATTTGGTACAAGTCTTTCAGATTGAAAGGCTTTGGTCCTTTGTCATTCAAGAGGTCAGTGAAGCAGCAACTGACTATGTCCACCTCTCTTGAACATTTGCATGCTTTCCTACAAAAACACAATAGTTCTATCATTGTGACTACCAATAAGTTCACATCTGAGCACAAAGCACATATCTTACTGATACAATTTTTTCTCACAAAATGTGCACTAAGAAATGTCATGGTTGCATCCAATTGTCTGACAGAAATTAAAAAATTCAAGTGTGATGAGTTGAACTCATAATATATATATGTAGTTAAATTACATAGTTTGTGAGAAAATGTTGTGTACTAACATTACCTCTAGGAATCATGACATTAGTGATTATTCAAGTTTTGAGTTAGGTGTAACTCTACCGAAAAATTATAAGGACTGCTCCTAGTTGACTGGACATGTGCACATGACCCGCGAATTACTAAACAAATAACAGATCTAGAATATGTTTTGATACTAACTTAAATTTAAGTTAGGCTTAACTCTACCCAAAAGTGGGGTGAAGATTTCTGTACCATTTTATTATGACTATTTTGTTTATATCTCTACCTTCACTGTTGTACTTCCGAGCTAATTTTTGGAATAGAGTTAAAGTGCAGCCCAGTGGAAGTATAGATATAATAAATTAACAATAGCAAAGTGGTTCTTTGCACAAAAGAAACTAGCTTGGAAAATAAGAACCCTGTAAGCATGAGCTTAATTATGAGCCCATATGGAGAAAACAGGACTACAGGAGCACAGTTGACAGACATACATACCCTTTGTTTGTGCCTTTGGCTCTGATGACATAGTAGCGGTTGGAAGAAAGAGGGTGATCAGGCACAGGGAGAAACCAAACCTTGGTGTTTGAAGTTTGTTCATACTCTGATCCATGAGTGATAGAGAAGATTTTGTCCTGAGGGAAAGGCAGTTTCTTCACTCTCTTACGCCGGAACAGACGCCAACAACACGCGTCTTCTGATTCCGCTTCCTCATCTGTGATAACCAGATAACCTGAATATGGAGCATCTGGTGGTGGTATTGACAAAGTGCTTGGTGATCTTCTGTACATAGACAAAGGCCTAGTTACATACATCTTTTATTTTTCTATTTGTCAAATTTCAGTCACCACTACTCAAACTGAAACCAATAGCAATAGGGTATTTATCAGTTTCAGTTTCAGTTTCTTCTTGATGAAGGCATGGAAATGATGAGACAGATTAAAAAGTTCAAGAACTTAACGTCTAAATTAATTATAGGAATGTGAAAAGAAGTTGCACAACCATGCTTGCATAATAATGGGGCTGCTTCACGTTTGAATTGGTAAAGATTAAAGAGAATTAAAGAAAAAGAACTCTGCTTTCACTTTCATTTCTTGTCCACTTTCTTTTTATGCTAGTATGTGCTAGCGCCACAAAAATCAATAGCATTCATTCACAAAAAATATGTTATTTAACTAATGGCGGGTGATTGTTTTAAGTGGTACGTGTCTCCTTAAGCGGTGGTTATATAGTTTTTTTAGTTTAGACCACAATATTTTTTTGTAGAGACAATCATGTTCGAGTCGGGTAGGATCTCTATAAGCAGTAAAACTCTTTCTACTAAATATTTAACGCAGCTGATTCGAACTCGATACTTCTACTTCAGCTATAACAACCAATTGTTCTACTTGATGGCTAAATAACTAGCTGATTCTCCTCCAACAAGATTACACCCCAAAAAATGGAAACAAATGTTATTTCAACATTGCTGTTAACAGCCACATCAGCATAAATGTATGTGTTCACAAATGTGATTTGTCATATCCTATCCTACATTATCACATTTATCAATTTTCTTTTCTCTTTCTTTTTCACTCTTATAATTTGATGTGTCTACCAACCATTTGCATGAGTTTATATTTGACATTGAAATGTTGAGCACTATTAGTCAGATACAGACACAAGCAGTGTTTTTCAATTGTTTAGTTCCGTTCTTACATATTTATAATGAATTTGGAATACATAGTGAAAGTAGCACCACGGACTTGCATATTTATAATGAATTTGGAATACATAGTGAAAGTAGCTCCACGGATAACTGAAAAAGAAAAAGAAAAAGAAAAAGTAGGACCATTCTATTTGAATTTTAATATATTCACACCCCCACTTCTTTTCCATCTTCGTTTTCTATTTATTTATCTCTTCTTTTTCAATCAAATCACATATCACATCTTTATTTTCTCGCTCTTTTCTTCTTATTTTTCTCCTCCCTTCTCCTCTTTCCATCTCAACCTAAGGTGTGAAGTTAACAATATTCATTCTATTTAGTGAAGCTTCAAGAAATTAGTGGACTATGACGAATACTAGTGGTTCTTATCTCAACTTTCCAAATCAGCTTTCTCCCCTACTTTATTAATTTCATGAATTAGGAAGATGATTTTGAGAATCCTATGTCGGCTGATATCATCGTACATCCACATTTCTTATGTATTTTTAGTCGTATTTGAATATAAGTAAAAAATTACATTGAAACTAAAATTACGGTGGAGAAAAACAAAAGTTAAGTAAAATTGCTTGCTTCAGCGTTGTATTTTTATTTTTACAGTGTACCCAATCATAAAGTTGCCTGCTGCTTATGCCATATTTGCATGAAATAATATGCTCTTTATTTTTTTAAAGCAACTAGCTCTTCTTTATACTCATACATTTTATTATATTTTCTTTGAAAAAATGCTAGTAATATTCTCTTTGACATTCTTTTACGAATACTACATTTTTGATTGGTCAAAATTCATGTAGGGATCACTAAATTATATAGGTCTCACTCCAAATTTGGTGAAACCTACATGAATTTTAACCAATTAATGAGAGTGTTAGAAAAAGAGTGTCAAATATAATGTTGGTAGCACTCCTCGTATTCTTTTACCAGAAATCAAATATAAACTGTGCTTAATGACAAGTTTTAACATTGGGAAAAAAATTCTTGCTCTGGTCAAATTTCTGTTAAGAGCACTCTCAACAGCAATGTACTTTTATTACAATTACAATTTCATCTGCCTTTAAATGTGTCATTTTCCCTTTCTAAAAGACAAGCCTGTCTAGAGCTTATCTACAAGAAAATGCACTAAATAAACTCCAATAAGTATTCTTTAGTTTGCATCCAAACAGGTACAAATTTACTTTTATGATCCCAAAGAAAAAAAAAAAAAAAAACCCTTCCTCAGGGTGTGACTTGAGGAATATTGGCCAGTGAAGCTTTCATCTTTTCCTCTGAGAATGAGAGATCAACCATAGAACCTTGCAAGTACTTCTCATAAGCTGGGAGGTCAAAATGGCCATGTCCACACATTGCTGTCAGAATAACCTTGGCCTCTCCAGTCTCTCTACAATGAATAGCTTCCCTAATGGTTGCAGCAATGGCATGAGTTGGTTCAGGAGCTGGTATCAACCCTTCAGACCTAGCAAACTGTATAGCACCTGTAACAAAATGACATAATTTTTCATCCTATATTGTGCTTTCTATCCAAACTCCCTTGTTTTTCATTATTTGGAAAATCTGAATTACCATGAAAGCATTCAGTTTGTGGAATTGAAATTGCTTCCATTAGACCCAACTCAAAAACATGTGAGATCAACGGTGCCATACCATGGTACCGTAAGCCCCCTATAAACAAGCACAAATTGTTAACATAAAAGATACACCAATAAATATGAGACAAACAACATGTTTGGAAGCAGACAAAAGAGCACTTATAGGAGCTTATTCAGTATTTTTTTTGTTGATAAGCTTCAATACGTGCTCCTTAGTCCATATCCAAATGGAATGAAACTATCCAAGCATAACAATGAATTAATAGGGTCGCCCGGTGCATTAAAGTTGCCGCAATGCGTAGAGTCTGGGGAAGGGTCCGACCACATGGTCTAATGTACGTAGCCTTACCTTGTTTTTATGCACAAGAGACTATTTTAAGACTTGAATCAGTGACCTCAGTCACATAGCAGCAACTTTTTACCATTGCGCCAAGAATTGGATCAGCATGAATTACTTACCTGCATGAATTGGATCAGGAACAAAGTTGTGGCCAAGTGTGTGCATTTTCATCAATGGAGTCATCCCTGCTGTATCGCCATAATCATAAGCATATACTCCTTTTGTTAATGAAGGACATGCTGCTGGTTCAACTGCTCTTATGACAGGGTTGATTTTGTTATTGAGCTTCTCTCTAATGAATGGAAAACTAAGTCCTGCAAAGTTAGAGCCACCACCAGTACATCCTATGATGACATCAGGTGTTTCCCCAATAGCTTCCATTTGTTTAATACACTCTTCCCCTATAACACTCTGGTGGAGTAAAACATGGTTGAGCACACTCCCCAAGCAGTACTTGGTATCAGGGTTTCTAGCAGCAACCTCCACAGCTTCTGATATAGCTATGCCTAAACTCCCAGGGCTTGATGGATCCTCTTGAAGAATTCTCAGACCTGATTCAGTAACCATAGATGGAGATGGGTGTACCTTTGCCCCCCATGTTTGCATCATCAATCTCCGATACGGCTTTGAATCATACGAAGCGCGTACTTGCCACACCTAAACAGAATCATCCATTATTCAGCTAAACATCATAGGTTCATAGGTTTTTTTTGGGCAACTTAGAGATTAGAATTAAATCATATGCAGAACTTTAACTATTTCCTTGAATTACATAATCACCAAGAGCACTGAAGAGCACTTATTGGATATGAACTAAAGAGCACTTATTGGAGCTTATTGAGCTTATTAGATAAGCTCCAATAAGTGCTCTTTAGTTCGCATCTAAACCGGCTCATAATCACTTGGGTGGAAGTTCAACTGCAGTTTTCATGTCAGTTCTAAATAGAGATGATGCATTATAACTCTTAGTTTGGACACATAGTTAAAGGCATGATTACTAGCAAGAAAGTAGTAACATCCAATACATCTTTGATTGATCAAATTCATTAGTTCATTTGGCTAAATTATATATCCATGAATTGAATCCCTATCCCCCCTTACCTCACAGCCAAGGCCAAATATGCTGCATGCAAAGGCTAATGCACTTCCCCACTGTCCAGCACCAGTTTCGGTCACGACATTCTTGACGCCTTCTTGTACATTATACCAGGCTTGTGGAACAGCAGAGTTGGGTTTGTGTGATCCCGCCGGGCTTACGCCTTCATACTTGTAGTAAATTCTGGCAGGCGTATCAAGCAGCTTTTCCAGTCTCTTGGCTCTAACTCACCAGATATATGTAAGATTCATCTTACTACATTTCAAAATGACAAGAAAAAGGTATAAGAGGAGAATTAAACCTAATGAGGGGGGTCGGGCGCCAAAGCTTGTAGACATCAAGAACTTCATCTGGTATGTCTATGAATCTGTCACTGGTGCCCTCCTGTCTAATTAACTCATCAGGAAAAAGAGGTTGCAAGTCTTCCGGTTTGATTGGTTGATAGCTCTTAGGATGCAACGGCGGAGGCGGTTTAACTGGAAGATCTGCTATTAGATTGTACCATTGCTTGGGAATTTCAATTGATCTCTTAGGATCCAAAGATGCTCTCACTTTGCAGGCATTTGAAAGCCTCAGATGCATTGGTTTTACACTCAAGGCAAATCGCTGAGGCCATTGCTTTTCAACTGAAGTTAATAAACAAGCAGATGTGATAACCAAGCTATATAACTAATTAACTATAAACCAAAATCACATACTATCTGCACACAAAGCCTATTTAACAACACATCAAAAATAGCATCAGAGGTTCAAAACTAATTTCATCATAATTTGAGAAGAGTTTTGTGGTATACAATGATAAACTATTTTAACAGTTCCAGGTCCATTTCATTTACTTTCAAACTTCCATTTTCTTAGGTATGAGTATGATAGTCCAGGGTTCTTCAAGCCAATAATTTCCTTTTTTTCAATTTTCCATAATTAACTAAAACTGATCATAGATAACAAATTTAATAACCCTTTCAGGTCTCTGACTTGGATTTCTCCATTGTTTGTTTCAACTACAGATTGCAAACTATTAGTTGAGGCCTGCAAAATTTCTACATTATAAAACCAGGTAAGCATAAAAACCTGTATCTAGTCAAAATTTGTCAAAGGCAAGAAACTCATTTCACTTTCATCGCTGCATATCTTTCTGGTTGTTCACAGTCACAGAGAAGTTGATTTTACTTGAGGAGGCAATGAATGAGGAATCGATCTGCTAAATAGTATGTTTGGATCAACTTCTCTTTACTCAAAATTAATTTTGAAACGCAGAAACTACTCATAAAAGCTTCTCTCCATTATTGACTCATGGACTTTAGAATCAATTATAAAACATTCACTAAGTATATAACTAAAATCAAGAAATGTGTATAGTTCAAACTAGACTTACAATCAAGAGGTCTAATTAGAAATTACACTATTAAAAGAAGAAAGGGTTGGCATTATATGTAAAAGTACCTTTATAGTAGAAGAAAGGTGAAGTAGTAGAAAGTGAACAAACAGAGGAAGTAGTATCAGCAATCATTGTTGTCTTCAATTCGGATCTCGCCAGAAAAAGAAATATGCAGACTTTGAGTGCCTCTATCTTCGGCACTAAATACAAAAGGCTACTTTAGTTCCGACCGCACCCTGTTTATTGCAAGGTTGGTTTTGCGGTAGAAACTGCCAAAACTATGGTTATGCCAAAAAAAAATTATCCTTTAGTTTTGACTTTACGTGATTTTTGTGCCCTTTAGTTCTTTTTTAAAGCTAATTAAGTCTTTTTTTTTTATTTTGCATTTGGAAAGCTAAAGGCAAACTACACTATTAAATCATGATAAAAAAAAACAATATTGGAAAGATGAAACTTCCAAACACGACGAGGGGAGTCTTGCCTTGAAGCTTGTTCAGTCAAAGTTTATGCAATCATGTTGCTGTCCCTAGTCCAACTTCAATTCAGTATACTTTTAATTAGGAGATCACATTGTACAATCAATATATACTAACATAACAATCAATTATAATGAGAGGATAGCCTCTAATCAATCAAATTTACAATCAATCTTTTTAAAGCCCAGGTCCCAGCATTGTGTAAACCAACCTCCACAACGAGTAGCTCAACTTGAAAAACATCTCCATCACTAAAATCAAGCAACTGCCAGAGATGTTCGATACCCCCTGATCACGTAAAACAACACCACACCCCATTCTACGTAAGTTAGAGATCCAATTGCCACCCACATTCAAATGAATCTCACCCAGGTGCACAACCTCTGACACTATGGAAACAACACTCATTGACCTTCCCCAACGCCTGAAACCCAATCTAAAATATTCATTAAAACAATATTGGCAAGCCAAGCATGAGTATAAAAAATATGGTTGTTGCGCCATTTTAAGATCCACCAAAGAATAGCACAAAACCAATTAGGAAAAGAGGCACTATCAGGAATAACCGTGACGAAGGACCTGAAATGCGTCCACACGCGTTTGGAAGAGGGGCACTGGCGAAAAAGATAGTCAATATCCTCTGTTTGAAAATCTCACATGTTCACATTGCAGCTGCCCCAAGATTGGATTGTTGTCTCCTTAAATTAGTGGGTAATGTAACACCCCAGATTTTGGGGTGTTGTTATAGTGACTCAACGTTAATTAAACATGTTCATGATCTTTGGAAAACCCGGGAAATGCAATTATGATTTTTTTTTTTGGAACATGCAATGACATAGATTAGACATAAATATAAGGGCATTTGTTTTACTACCATCCCCATTGATTTTAATGCCACCCCATATTGAAGCATTTTACTAAAATACCCTTAAAAATAATTTTCATCCTTTTCTTATCCTCATCCAATCTCACCACCATTCTCTTCCTATCCTTCGCCATCCTCTTTCTAACTTTCACCAACATCACCACCATGTTATAATCTATCTTCAACATACTCATCACCGATCCGGTTATCTGATCCACCTCTGCTTCGCCACCATAGTCATCAAACTTCATCCAGCCTTTGTTTCACACTTATAGATGCGAATTTTTTCAACTTATAAGTGCAAACACCTAAAGAGCTTGTTTTAAGGTGTTTCGCACCCAATGGTGCGAAATTTATACAAAAAATTATTTTATTCACACTCATGAGTGCGTCACATAATCAGTTCTGGAACAAAATAACTTTTTTTGTAAAAAATACCAATTCACACACAAAAGTGCGAAATATAGAAAAAATGCATATTTTTGCACTCTAGAGTGCAAAATTTAAGTATCTCCGATCAAAAAAATTCATAAAAAAAAGAAGGTCATTTTCGCACTCAAGAGTGTGAAATTTCACCAAAAAAAAAATCATTTTTTCACACTCATGAGTGTGAACAAAAGGTGCGGCCAACAATACACGATTTCGCACCTGTTAAGTGCGAAAATGCCTTGACAGAAATGGATTTCGCGCCTATTAAGAGCGAAAATACCTATTAAGGTTTTTTTAAGGTCAAGGGTATTTTCGAGTTTTAAATATACAAGGATGGCATTAAAATCAATGGGGATGGCAGTAAAACAAATGCCCTAAATATAAACCCATACCCATATTACAATATCTGGTACAGTCTGTGAAGAAGGTCTTGCTCCTGACCCTGACTGAGGTTTTGATGACGACAAACTCATCGGCAAAAAGAAGAAAAGAAGACTTAGAGGAAACAGTGCTATATAGTTCAACATTTACCTAGAAGTCTTAGTTTAGGTGAGTTATGCTTCTAAAAGCTTCTCAAAGCATAAAGGCTCCTTAAAACATCTAAGCTAATCAAGTTTAATGTTTTCATAAATTAAAAGAAGTAGTATATCTCAAGCCGATCTTAAAAGTTCAAGTTTCTGGATATTGGACTTGAGTGTAATCGATTTCACCTTTATGGTAATCGATTACACCTAGGCAAGTAATCGATTACTTCTTGCTTGTAATCGATTACATGTTTGAATTTGAAATTCAAACTGCAACGGCTTTTAGTGTAATCGATTACCTAAGTAATGTAATCGATTACATACCCGAAAAGTTGCATCTTTTCATGAACCATTGTGTCTCAAACTTTTGGGAAGGGTTGCATTGGTTCAAGGTCGTTCCTCTTGCCTATATAAAGTCCATTTGAGTCCAGAAACAATATAACACATGAGAATACATCATTAAGCCAAAGCTTTGCCAAAATAGTTCATTCATTAAGTCTTTTGATACTTAAACTTTCAAAGAGCCTAAAATTCTGAGTTCATGATCTTCATTGTTAAGAGAACACTCTAGTTGTTCATATCTTGAGGAACTCAGAATCTTATCTTGCTTAAAGAGCCTTAAAGCATAATTCTCATGATCAATCCGCTTGTATGTTAAAGGATTGATACAACCATATTGTAAACTCTTCTTCATCTCTTTCTGGTAGATTGAGTATTCACCGTGGGTCTCGGTGAAGGGTTGTTGTTACTGAAAGTGGTGTACTTTCAGGGTGTTGATTGAAGGTGGTTTAGCCTTCAAGGTCTGAAGGTGGTTTGCCTTCAGGGGCTGTTGAAAGTGGTATACTTTCACAGATGGTTGATAGAAATTATTAAGGTACTTGGTGTAAGGACTTGTAAGAGATTTTTATCAATAGTGGAAAAATCCTCAAGGGGTTTTCTTGAGGGACTGGACGTAGCCTTCAGTGGATAGAAGGTGAACCAGGATAAATTTCTGTGTGTGAATTCTTCTACCCTTTATCTTTACTTTCAAGCAACGCTCATTTCCGCTGCAATCGTTTGCATTTACATTCATCTTGAAAGTAAGAAGGTATCAAGGCGAAAATCGGGTAAACCTGATTCACCCCCCCTCTCAGGTTGCTATCTAGACTAACACAGTCATCCAAACGAAAATTTGAAAGTATTACAAATATGTTTTGCCGGCCTAGATGCTACCTCCGGTCCTAGGTATACAGTGGGTGATTCCCCCACCGACTCCTCGTTGTGGTCAAGTCAGCTGCCATCCTGGAAGCCCCGTGTCGAGTCGAAGTCCCTTGTCACACCTCTCGATCCTTGAAGGTACTGCCAATAGACGCCCCCTGGTCCATAGACCATGTCACACAGTCAACCTCATATAGTAGTCTCCGCATAGTACCCCTGGAAGTCATCTTCTGGCGATAGATCGCCCAAACACAAACAAGTAGATACAAGGCGAGTGTCAACTTTCAGAAACAACGAGCATATGACAAGAAAATGGGCATAATATAACAACATTCATATATCAACTTTAAGAAAAACATAGTGCGCATGCTTCATAGAGACAAGGCAGATTAAGCCACACATCAATCAACCTTAGAGTTAGTCTACTTAAAATGCATGTACAATGCCATCGTACGAATGATCTAGATATTATGCAGGCACGATCTAACATGCGTCTCCTACAATTGTTCGATTGACTTATTCGTACTAGCCCATGCACGATCTTACGCACGTCCCCTGTGGCCACCATTGTCGCGCTCGGTGCCCCGAACTCTTATGGTTGTAATGCATTATGCCATGCTATAAAGTTAGCAATAAAAACGCTAGAAGAAAGGCCTTTGCTGTAAGTTTGACTCCGCTACATATTGCCATGCCCGGGCATTGCTCCTCCACTTTCCATTTCGCAGTTGATAACAATCGGTTACTCAATTTATTTTTCGTAAATAACATGCGGATAAACAATTTATACTTCATGGAAACAAACAACATGTTATCACATATACTTTATCATTAAGAACAACATGTTATAGAAATCATTTAACAACTGTAAGTATAGATAGCAACCTGAGAGGGGGGTGAATCAAGTTCTTCCAATTTTTGCCTTTACAAAATATGTTACTTCCAAGATAATGATAATCACAATTGATGATTGTGAATGCAGCGGAATAAAGCGTCACTTGAAAGTAAAAGATGAAGGAAGAGAGAATCACACAATGATTTTATCCTAGTTCACCTTCTATCCACCGAAGGCTACGTCCAGTCCCTCAAGAAACCGCTTGAGTATTTTTCCACTATGATCAAGATTTCTTACAAGCACTTACACCAAGGACCTTAAGAACTCTTGTCAAACCTCAGATGGCAAACCACCAACTGATGACGCCGAACCCTACGGCGGACTTTGAATCAAACCTGATTCAAAGGACCTTTTCCACAGACACCGAACCCTACGACGGACTTTGAATCAAACCTGATTCAAATGACCTTTTCCACAACCACCGAACACTACGATGGACCTTTTACAACCACCGAAAAACCACGGTGAATGAATTAAACTGATTCAAGAGATGAAGAAGAAGTTCTTGCAGTGGCTGATGCAATCCTTTAAACTGGTTGGATTGCTCTTAGTTTGTATGCTCCAGGCAATTACAATGAAGGCTCTTTTATTCTGAGTTTCTCAAATGTTGAACATCATGAGTGTTCTTATGAAAATGAGAGAGAGGAAACTCAGAATGATGACTTTAATGAATATGAAAGTTGTGGACCAAGTCATTCATGTTTCTGAGCGTCTATGGACTTTATATAGGCACTAGAGGTCGTCTATGAACCATCACAAGGCTTCCCAAACGTTTTGAGACACATTGGTTCATGAAACAACACATCTGTCGACCTGATAATTGATTACACTTAGCCGATTCAGTTTGAATTCAAAATTCAAACTGTGTAATCGATTACTTACAACCTGTAATCAATTATAGATAGTCCAAAACTCAGTTTTTGACAGTTCAAGACCTAATTGAGTGTTCCTACCAACTTTTACTTGTGAGAACATATTATACTCAATTAGTTGATCTTTTATGAGCCTTCAAATGCAATATAACCTTAATAAAGCATAGCACACTAAGTTAACAAGACTTACTAATAGCAAGAACCTTGATGATTGATCTTGACGTTCTGAGCCGGTTCTTGAAGTCTTTCCTTTCTTTCTTGAAGTCTTCTTGAAGTCTTTCTTTTCTTTTCTGAAGTCTTTCTTCTTTTTGTGATGTGTTTGTCTTCATCAAAACCTCAACCAAGTCCAAGGACGAGACCTTCTTCACAACAACAACCATCATGAAACCAAATAATCACAACAAATCATTTTAAGCATATCCACATGGAACAAACAATGATTCAAAAAACTTCAGGCTACCAATCAGTGTCGACAACGACAATTGTAACACCCCAATTTTAATTTAAGGGTCACATAGTAAATACACGGAAATTATACTTTGAAACCTCTCAAAAACACTCAAGTTTTCAAAATCGACGTCTCTCAATAATTATAAATAATTATCGTCCCATAAAAGAATATATAATCATCACAAAATAGCGTGAATAATTCAAAATAGATAACGTTGCACAACATGTGCTAAAAACAAAAATAGCAGAAAACAGAAATTTTTTCTTCAAGATTCTTCAATTCTTTGAGTCCTTCTTCATCACTTGTCCTAGCATCCAAATCATCATTCTTGAACCGCATTGCCCTGATTATCTATGGCGTTAAGCGTCCAAACAATTAAACAAGACAAGCAGAAAGGGTTAACTCGAAAAAATAAGGAAATAACATATAGCATTTGTGATATAAACAAACAACAAGGTAAACAACCAAACAGAATTAATTAAGCAACAACAATGATATCAAGATATCCACAATTTCTCAATTTACAAAACCATATAAACATGTTCATAATCCTCAATATCTATATGCATAGCTATGGCCAATATTCACCCTAACAGGGCCAGGACAATCACATGGGACGAATTACCACCACATTGCCCTCGGTTGATCACACGGGACAAATTACCGTCACATCAACCTAAAATCCTCAGTTGATCCCATGGGATAAATTACCGTCACATCAACCCAACTTATATATAAACAATGCATATGCTATGACCATTCAAACATCACAATCCTCATGAACCAATAGTTCTCACAAACATCCTCAGTCATAGTTCATCATATGCATAATAAATAGTGCTACTTCTCAAAAATAATTTCATCATGTTATCATCAATAATACAAACATAATTCTAAAAAATTCATCATCCCATAAACATATCCAGCATACCATATTATCAACCACAACTCCAGAAACAAGATTCTTCAAGGATATACTCAAAACAGAATACAAACAATCACAAATCGGCATAGATAAATCCTAAGACGAGTTACCCTTACCTCCGAGAGGGTTGCATGAACTTAAATCCAAACCTTGTAAGACAAAACACACATGTACACGTCCATCAACAATCATGGGAAAGGTCAGAAACCAATTTAAAATAATTTTGGAGCAACGAAGCAAAAACAACAAGTTGCTGGCAGAGGCCTAGCGCCTGGGCGCTAGGTTCCAACGCTCATGCGTTGGACCTCTGTCTGGCAACACGAACTGGGCAGAATTCCAACGCCCAGGTGTTGGGATTCCAACGCTCATGCGTTGGCTCCTTGCCAGAAAGCCTGAAGACAATGTTTTTCACCCAAAAAACCATTTTTAACCAAATCCTTGCAAAACTAAAATTCTTCCATGATTAAAACCCTTAATACAACCTAATAAACAAGTTTTCTACCAAAAAATTCAAAGGTTTCTAAAATCACCCATGCTCACTTTGAACAAGGAAAGTAATAAGGTTTTCGACCAAGAATTGGAGGAGATACCAACCTTGTTGAGAGAGTTGGTCAAACTTGAAGGTGGCACAACACTAGCTCCTTCCAAAATGTAGAGGAAACTCGAGCTTGATGGAAAAAAAAAATAGAAAACAAGACTAGTTAGACCCTAGAAGGAACAAGAGGTTGATGACCAAAAACTCAGAGTTTGGAATAGCTTGATCACTTACCGATTGCACTAACCACAAGGATTCTTGAGAGAGGATTAGAGGATGAATAGAACACCTCAAGATAAGGGAAGGAGGTCGACACAAATCTCCAGGGTTCACCAAAACTCCAAGAAATTCAGCTCTAGTGTTCTAGGTTTCTTAGCAATTTTTTGTTTAAAAGAAGAACAAGGAGTAGCCAAGCCTTTTTTATCTGAAACCCAGCAGCAAGGAGAAGAGAGAGGGGAACCCAAGCTCTAACATTTAGAATAATTCTGAGTTAATTGGTCTTCAAGGCTCATCAAGGCCAAGGATAAAGAATTAACTCTCATAAACTCACCTTAATGCATTGTTGGTTTTCAAATTTGAAAGGAATTCCTAGTACAAGTGTTTTTCATCTTTTCTGCACCAAAGAAAGGGAGAGAGAGTCGCCCAACCATGCCTTAATTTTCCATGATTCTCATTCAAACCCCATTAACACTAGACAAACTAATAAATGACTTAATTCCCCTCCTTAACACCCCTTTACTACACTTCAAATATGAATTTCAAACCTATTAAAACCTTTAGTTCAAATTTCGAATTTTAATTCAGAAATTTCTAGCCACATCAAAATCTAAAAATAAAACAAAACCTTCCTCGCCAAGGTTCGAACCCGTACCATGTAACCGTAACACAGAAATCTTAACTGTTAAGCCAAAGTCATTCTTGTTTCAACTCAAGCAAAACTATTTAAGTGATCCTCAAGAAATGCAATCATGACCCAACCAAAGATCAAATAGCCCAAGGCTAGGATTCATTAATTAACTCAAGGGTCAGTTTACAAATACAAGAAGTCCAAGGACTAGAAAGCAATTACAAACAAGTTCAGGGACTAAACTGCAATTGCAATAAAGTAGGAGTCTTACAATACCACCCCCCTAAAAAGAGTTTCGTCCCTAAAACTACACGTCAAGAAACAACTCGGGATACTGCTCACGCATCTTCTCCTCTAGTTTCCAAGTAGCGCTGCCCGTGACCTGGTTCCAAATTACCTTCACAAGCGGAATCTGCTTGTTGTTCAGCTGTTTGATCTTGCGGTCGGCGATCCTCATTGGCGGGACCTCAAAAGTCAGGTTATCCTTCAGTTGGATGTCATCCTGAGCGATAACATGTGAAGGATCCGGAATGTACTTCCACAATTGAGATACATGCAACACATCATGAATCTTGGACAAGAAGGGTGGCAAGGCAATACGATAGGCCACCGGTCCAACTCTCTCAATAATCTGATAAGGTCCAATAAATTTTGGCGTCAGCTTCTTTGATTTAATCGCCCTTCCGACTCTAGTAGTTAGGGTTACCCGAAGAAACACATGTTCCCCCGGCGTAAAATCCAAATCCCTTCGTCGGTTATCCGAGTAGCTCTTCTGCCTACTTTGAGACGCCTTCATTTTCTCCTTGATTTGTTTTACCTTCTCCGTCGTCTGTTGAACTAGCTCCGGTCCAACCAGTAAATGTTCCCCATCCTGGAACCAACATAGAGGAGTCCTACACCTCCTTCCGTACAAAGCTTCGCACGGTGCCATCCCAATGCTAGCATGAAAACTGTTATTATAAGTGAACTCTATCAAAGGAAACAGTTCATCCCAGCTCCCCTGATTATCCTATACACAAGCACGCACAAGATCCTCCAGTGATTGAATCGTCCATTCAGTCTGGCCGTCTGTCTGCGGATGGTACGCAGAAGTCGAACTCAGCTCGACACCAGAGCTCCCTGCAGGGCCTTCCAGAAGTGTGAAGTGAACTTCGGATCCCTGTCGAAAACAATGGTCGAAGGAACTCCGTGCAATCGCACGATCTCTATGATATACACCTCAGCAAGTTGTTCCACTTTATAAACCTGTCGGAAACAATGGTCAGACGATCAACGATGACCCAGATTGAAACAAACCTCTTCCGAGTGAGTGGTAAGGCAACTACAAAATCCATAGATATACTGTCCTATTTCCACTCAGGAACCTCGAAATATTGCATCAACCCAGCTGGTTTCTGATGCTCTACCTTAGCCTTCTGACAAGTCAGACAAGCAGCTACGTACTCAGCAACGTTTCTTTTCATACCCGACCACAATAAGTGTAGCTTCAGATCCTGGTCCATCTTTGTTGCACCCAGATGAAGACTCAACCTGCTCTTGTGACCTTCGTCAAGGATCAATCTCCTCAACTCAGCATCACTAGGGACACACACACGTCCCTTAGATCACAAGATGTCATCATCTCCTACCTCAAAATTTGGTGCCTTCCCTGCACTGATCATTTCTCTCTTCTCAATCAATTCTTTATCTTGCACCTGCTTAGTTCTGATATCTTCTAACAAACCACTGGATACAGTGATCATCCCGAAACTCAGCCTCCCGGGTGTCACCTACACATCCAAACTCAAATCACGAAAAGCCTCCAACAACTCCAACTCCTTAATCATCAGAGAGGAAACATGAATAGGCTTGCGACTGAGAGCATCAACCACAACATTAGCCTTCCCTGGGTGGTACTGCAAAGTAAAATCATAATCATTCAAGAATTCCATCCACCGCCATTGCCTCATGTTTAGATCCTTCTGATCAAACAGGTATTTCAGGCTCTTGTGATCGCTGAAAGCAGTGAACGTGCCCCCATACAAATAGTGCCTCCACATTTTGAGAGTAAAAACTACCGCCGCAAGCTCCAAATCATGCATCGGATAGTTACGTTCATGAATCTTCAACTGTCTTAAAGCATAATCAACGGCCTTCCGATTCTGCATCAAAATATAGCCTAAGCCCTAGTATGACACATCACAGTAAACCTCATAAGGTTCACCACACTGCGGTAATGCCAAGACTGGTGCGGTAGTCAGACGCCGCTTCATTTCCTGAAAACTGGACTCACATTCTTCAGTCCAAGCAAAATACTGATCCTTCCGAGTCAGCTTCGTCAAAGGTCCTGCAATATTCGCAAAACCCTTGATGAATCTCTGGTAGTATCCAGCCAAGCCCAAGAAATTCCAGATATCTGTCATAGTTTTTTGCTGTTCCCACTTCGTCACACCATCCACATTACTGGGATCAACGACTATGCCCTCATTAGAAATGGCATGGCCAAGGAACTTCACTTCTTCCAGCCATAATTCACACTTAGCCGCATTCGCAAAAAGAGTCTTCTCGCGATGAACGGACAACACCTGATGCAAATGCTCCTCTCTACTCCTCGAGTAGATCAAGATATCTTCGATGAAGACAACCACAAACAAGTGAAGGAAGGGGTTAAAGATCTTATCCATGTAATCCATGAATACCGCTGGCGCATTCGTCACCCCAAATGGCATCACTACATACTCATAGTGTCCATAGTGAGTATGAAAAACAGTCTTCTGAATGTCTGCTTCCTTAACTCGAATCTGGTGATACCCAGATCGCAAGTCAATCTTCGAGAAGATAGCCGCTCCTCGAAGCTGATCCATAAGGTCGTCAATCCTCGACAAAGGATAAGGATTCTTTATCATTACTTTATTCAGTTGTCGATAATCCACGCAGAGTCGTGATCTGCCATCCTTCTTTTTCACGAGCAGCACAGGTGCTCCCCATGGAG
Source organism: Acmispon strigosus (assembly GCA_030819835.1). Taxonomy (NCBI): domain Eukaryota; kingdom Viridiplantae; phylum Streptophyta; class Magnoliopsida; order Fabales; family Fabaceae; genus Acmispon; species Acmispon strigosus. The sequence continues at coordinate 7,752,693 of JAUAMA010000001.1, forward strand.
AAGCACTAGGTCGAATGAATCCTTTCCCCATGAGATCATCCAACATGCTCTTAAGCTCTGCTAGCTCCGTTGGAGCCATCCGATGAGGTGCAATAGAGACCGGTCCGGTTCCAGGAACCAAATCGATCGAGAACTCGGTATCGCGAGCAGGGGGTATTCCTGGCACATCTTTAGGAAATACATCTGCAAAATCACGAACGATAGGAATGTCCTACACGTCACTTGTCGATGATTCTCCAACGCTAGCTGCTAATAAAACCTTTAAAGCTCCTCTTCTCAGGGAGGACTTTGAAAGATAAGAGTCCAGAAACTCAGACATCTTTAAAACAGGAGCTATTACCTCCTTATATTTTAAAAAAAACCAAGAAAGATAGGTTCTCCTAATCTTTGTGATAAATACAAAAGTTATTAACTGGCACACGGCTTATTTCAATAATAATAGAGTCAAACAAGGTCAACCAAAACTAAAACATGGCATAAAAGATAACACAGTGTCTACTCATAACATTAAAGAACGACGATCTAACAATACTACCCCTAACAGAGTTTCATCCTCAAAGCCTAAGGTCAAGGGATAGTTCAGAGTACTGCGTCTTCGTCTCATCCTTCCACGACATTGCTCACATCTCCAACTCTTGCAGTCTGGCAATTCTTTGCAGCGTGTCCCGACTTTTTGCAATTCCAGCACATCATTGGGTTCTCCGTCTACCTCCAGCGTGACGGTCTAAATCAGCAATGCGCTCCTTGATCGGGGTGCGTTGATATGGTTCCTTGCCCTTGTCGTTCTTTTCCTGACGTGACTTAATTGGTCCACCTCTTGTTCGCAGTTCCTTAATGCGCTTGTTGGTCGCTTCGATGTCTACTGTCTTCACCTCCATTGTCAGGTAACATTTGAGGCCTAACCATTGCACTGCCCTCATCAGTGCAACAGAATCCGCAGCTGGCCGATTTGCTTCCTCTTCCGCACGAGCTGCAATAACATTATCGTGAATCTTCACCAGCTTGACTAAGTTAGCGATAGCGACAGACCTCAGATTTATCACGTCCTGCTCAGCCATTTTCATATCTAGACTAGAAAGAAATTACAAACAAGTTCAAGGACTAAACTGCAATTGCAATAAATTAGGGGTCTTACAACAATATTTCGAGTACATCCTACGATACACATATTATGCATTTATACAATTGCATATAACTATTAAAGCGAAGTGACCTCATCGTCGTTGCTTTTCTCCGAACAGCTCGCCCTGAACTTGTCCTTGATTCCAACCGGTGTACCTTCACAAGAACATTCAACTTAGAGACTAGCTAATACTCTTTACTTGAGACCTAAGTGCTAGACCAAACCTATGTCTACGCACACAAAAACTTCAAAACCATTATTGTTTAAAGTGTAGTTCTATTTTGGTCCTATTGAACAATTTTAAAACAAATCTTCAAATCTTTTAAGGTTCTCAATTCAGCCCCCAAGCCTAAGCAAATCGTTTTCAAATCCACAAACTTTCAAAAAAACACTTTCTAGTCCCCAAAATTTTAATAATTCAACTTTCAAACCAAAAAAACTTTAAAATTCTTTCTTTTCTTTCAAATTAAACTCAAGTATTTTACTCAAAGTGAATTCAAAGTCTTTTCTTTTTATTCAAAGCCTAAACTCTAAGTCTTCAAAAAATCACGTTTAAGCACCGAATTTATCCCTTTTCTTCTTTATCCCAAAACCAAGTTCAAGAATCAATTTTCCAAGCCTCCAAATCGAACTATTGCTCTCGCCTTCTCACTATCTTTACCCAAAGATTTTCTTTCTATTAATTTTACCTTACCAAAATATGTTTTTTTCTACCCAACACTTAAGTCAAAAATCAAAAATCTCACTCCCAATCCTATGGCATAGCCTCGACCGAACCCAAAAGCAAGGGCTAGTCCCTTTTTTGTTTTAAAAACCATACACAAGCTTATTTAGGCAATATCCATGGTGAAAGTCTCTTGGGAAATTTCAAAATCACTTTTACTTCAAAATCACTTTTCAAGAAACTAACTTTTGAAAAAACAAAGTTTATGGGGTTGTAGTTCTAGTAGATTCTAAGGACTTTTAAGAAGAAGAAAAGCCATAAGCTAAAAATCACTAACCCAAAATCACTTTTGAGCATGAATTTTCAAGAAAACATTTTTACGGGACCATATATCAAAGAATCCCCTACCGCTTTGATGAGGACCATAAACTGAAAACTCAACATTAAAATCACTTCTCATACAAACTCAAAATTTTAAGAAAGTAAAACCATGTACATGAAGTTTAGGAGATGGGTTACCACTTCAAAGAAGAAGCATCGGCCACAAAGGAGAAGATGGTGGTGAAGGAGGGAGCTTAAGCCACGGTCGTGGTGGAGAGAAAAGGAGAAATGGTGAACTACTTGATTTTTCTCACTTTTCCTCTCAAAATCGCTCAAATTCTCTTTCTATCTTTCGCTAACTAAAATGACTTAATGAATGTGAATAATGGGGGAAGGGGTTTCAGCTGACTAAAAAGGGAGAAGGGAGAAAATATTAAACCCTAGTGGCTTAGGTTTTTGAGTGTTTCTAAGGTCATACTAGTTTAGGATTTTTCACTTTTTCCTTAAATGGAATAAATCAAAACCAATTAATGCATTTCTATTCAACATCACTCATCAACTTCCCATCATGTCATAGTTCTTGAATGGTCATGGTTAGCTTCCAAAGAATCCCGTGCGAGCAGTTTTGTTGGTCTTAGACACCTGGATTGCACATAGTATCTTAGAGGAGAAATTAAGGTTAGAAAGCACACAGAATGTTTGTTCACATAGTTCGACCAACTTTTCTACCTCTTCGGCTATAGAGTAGCTATAGCTCCTTTCTCATTCATGAATGATAGCTTTTGGTCACACAGTTCGGCCTTCGAGCCTACCTCTGCGGTGGGTACCCAGTACCACACGTTTTAGGGTTACAGAGTTTACCTATTTATAAGGATTCTAATGATCCAGATATTACAATATAATATCTCATTAAATCCTATCACAGTCCTCTCGACCAGTCAGATCCTAGTAGCAACAAATATTACGGAGTCAGTGCTCATTAGTTGTCTTCGGCATACCACGCATCTCTGACTAAGACGATGCCAAGCAACTCTAAGGCAGACGATCCCAGCATGTTTGTCTCAAGCAATCCCAATATCTCTGACTCAGACGATACAAACATCTCTGACTCAGAGGAGATAACTGGAATGAGCCAGACTCAACAAGTTCCCCACTTTTGGGTGCAATACCAGGAATTCGTCTCGTTTTACAAGCCGAAATGGTCAAAAATATTTTTATTTCAGATTTAGGATCCTTGTGAAATTCTAAGACATATTTTATCGTTCGTAAATCTTAAAAATTTCCCAGTCTACCCTTTTTCCTTACTTCGAAGTTTCTACAAAAACCTATGCGGCGCGCTGGGAACTTCCCCGGGCCCCGAAACTGAAGAATATCAATATTACAGTCAAAATACTCCAAATTAAACAAAAATTATCATAAATATATGGAGAAGGTCTTATTCCCGCTCTAAATTTAGTCAAAATTCAATTAGGGTTTTTCCCTTTCGGCTGTTTGCCATTTTTTTACTGTTCCAAGACGAAATCGAAATCCTTCGACGGTGTTGTGAAATATCACTCGACGAATGACCACAATTTAATTGAGTCATGGGTATTATTATTTAATTTATTTATTCCTTTTATTCAAACACTTTCACACCAATATCCGCTTAATAGCGCTTAACGCTCACGGATAATTAATTAATAAATATTATTATTATTTAAAATATTCGGGGCGTTATAGGTAATGCTACCTTACCAATAAACCAAAAAAAAGTAACAAACTTTCTTAGGTGTACTGGACCTCCATATCAGTTTCCAGAATCTTGAAGATTTTCTACCATCATTAGATAACCAAGCATACGTTGAAGCATTAGCGTACTTGTCATCATATTTATCCTTGCGGCACAGCAGGAATAGGCACACTTCTCAATCTCCGGCCGAATATGAGAGTAAAAATGGTATAAAGGTATGAAAAATCCCATTTTCCACTGATAGCAGAATCGCAAGTGTACGATTAACTATCGCGTAGTAAAAAGATCGAACCCAAGGGATAGGTGTTCTTATTAATATAAAATTTAGTACTTAAACAGAAAAATTAAAAAGGTGTATTTGTTGAAGGTTTGTTTAAGATAACACATGAAATAGCAATAAAATAGAAGAGAATATGATGATAGAAAATAAGCTCTTGGGTTGGTTTACATAGTCTATATAATATGCTAGTAAGCTCCTACTTAATTTCTGAATTTTAAATCCAATTTCATGATGCTATAGCCTAGTGTATCTACAAGTTAATTCCTTACACATTGTAGAACTTTCTTTCTAATTACTAAATTCAATTCCTTGCAACTTAGTTAACTAGAGAAGAAGATGAAGAAGAAATTCAGGCCAACATAAAGTTACGTCCATCCTAATTCCTTAGTGATGTATACTTATAACCTTTTTTAAATCCTAGGTCCCTTACTACTTACCAATTTCCATTCGTATAAGTAATAAGCAAAATATCTTTTGTACACAAGATGAATGAAGAACAAGGAAATAAAACATGAAATAGAAGTAATATTCAGAAAGGTAGAAACAAACTAAAACATAAATATAAACTACTACAACCCAAGAAACTTAAAGAAGAAGTTAGCCAAGCATGGCTAAATGAGTCATTGAATTACCCTGGATAGGAGCTCAAGTATGGCTTCCCACAATTCCTAGGAACAATGCTCAAGAGGGAGAAAGAGAGAATACTTGTTGTATTCTAAGAGGTGTGTCTTACAAGTGCAAATTGCCTCCCTATTTATAGCAAAATTCTGGCCTCCAGCGCTTGAGCGCTGGCATTCCCAACGCTTGGGCGTTGGGAAGCATTAAAAATACACTTTCTGTCCGAGGCCCAGCGCTTGAGCGCTAGGATCCCAACGCTGGAGCGTTGGGTCGCTGCTGCTTCATCTTCAAGCTTTTCTTTCTTCTTCATGGTAGTGGGTTATGAATGCCTTAAAAAGCCACTATTCATACCTTAATCAATTCTGAAACCTTCTTCCCACTATCATCAATCCTTCAACATTATTTCCCATGTGCTAATTTGAAGAGAGTTGCTTCATATTCTTCTTTTTTCACTTTTAGCCCTCTCTTTACTAGCACTTCAATTCTGGCCCTTTAATTTCTCTCAATCTTCACTTTTAACCCTCCACTCTTGAACTTTCACATTTTGGTCCCTGATTTCCTGAAACTTTACAAATTGGTCCCTGGACAAAAATGATAACTAAATCAGCTTTTCCTAAAAATATAAAATAGCTATAAAAATTCCTAAAAATATAAAATAAAGTTAGAAAAACAAATAAAATCTATTCTATATGCAAAATGCAAAATAAATAGAAAATCTACATAAAAATAACAAAAAACCTATATGTGACTCAAAAATAAAAAAATAAAAAAACTAAAAACAACCTAAAAACATCATATAATATCCACTCATCATCCACCATCCCAAAGATCCGCAATACCAAGATCCTTATAAGAATTATGAGCAAAAGGAACTCGATCACAAAGCCAACCAGATCCAAGACACACAACAGACAAATGGAAGAATTACTCCCATACTATGGCACCCTCGCCCGAGAATAACATTTGCACCCAACTCCTATCAGTTCCACAGGTGAGGACCACAATTTGTAGTGATTTTTTTCCTTACTCCTCATTTTCTCTCCTAACTACGATTTTTGTTAAAAGCAGCATTTCAGGAAACCTTTTAGTTGCGGGATTTATGTTTAGTTTCCTTTATCATGTCAAAAACTACCATTTGTATTCGACTCCTTCTACGACGACTCATTAATACTACGACGTATTTAACTTGTTCATGAAAACCATTTAACCATATAACATGTATACGTATCATACTTAACATAATATAATATATGGGATTAAAAGTATTCGAGTCACACAACTAAGAGAAAACCATATGTAACTCCCCACTGATCAGAACACACATCAAGCACAAAGCCATAAAGTTAGATTACAAATTCAAAGCATCATCATCATCATCTACATAGATAACAACATAAACGACTAAGCCATATCATCTCCACCATCCGGGTGAACTCCAGCTTCTTCAGGATTGTAACATCCCATTTCCCCAATAAAACATAATATATTATTATTATTATTATTATTATTATTATTATTATTATTATTATTATTATTATTATTATTATTATTATTATTATGTGTGTAATTAATATAATTAGTGTATAGTTGATAAAATGAAGAAGAAGAATGATATGTGATGTGAGTGATGTCAGCACCAAATTTTGTCCAGGTCTTTTATTTAAAAAAAAATAAAAAAAAGGGGGGGGGGGGGGGAATAAAAGAAGAAGGGAAATAAAAAGAGCCAACACAAAAATAGAAAAAAAAGGAAGAAAAATGGGCCGCGGCCCAAAGGAAAGGGGAGGAAGCAGAAACAAAGAAGGGAGGGCAACTTAGTCATTTTGCCCCTCACTCAAACCCTAATTCTCCCCTATTTAAACTAACTCATCCCACAAACCCTAACACTGATGTTTTTTTAGCCTCCATACACTCTCATCTTACAAACCCTAAAAAAGAACACACTCCCTCACCTCTCTCTTCTGGCCGCCCCTCTCTCCCTCAAGCTCTCCCCTCTCACCAAAAAACCCTAATTTCATCCTTCCCTCACCCTCTCCTTGGCCGCTGCCCCCTCCATCCTTCCTCTCACCACTTTGCCGCTGCCACTCCTTCTCTCGCCGGACCACCGCTCCACTCCTTCCTTCTCTCGCCGCACCACCGCTCTACTCCTTCCAGGCCGCCGCGCCACCCTTCCTCTCCTCCAAAGCCGTCGTTCCAGATTTTCTATATTACTCTGTTTTTTTTTTAATTTTCTGTTTCTGTAATTTTCTATTTCTGTTTCTGTAATTTTCTGTTTCTGTTTCTGTTTCTGTTTACTGTTTACTGTTTCCGTTTACTGTTTCTGTTTTCATTTCTGTTTCTGATTCATAAATAAAAATTAATTAAACTTTAGAACTACGTAAGCCTTGAGCCCTTCAATAGAGGTACGTAGGAGCGAGAACACTCTCGTCAGGCAACCCAATAAAAAACTCTAAAAAATAAAATAAATAAAAAAGCTTTTCAAAATAAAATTAAAAAAAGTCATTAAAAAAATCAATTTAAACTTTCAGAACTACGTAGCCTTGATCTTCCATTTGAAGGAAGTACGTAGGACTAGTTTCACACCTATCAGGCTAAATAAAATAAAATAAACATTTTTGTTTCGTAAATAATATCATTTTCTTTTCTTTGTAAATAACAAATCTCAAAAAAATGATAAATAAATATTTCTTTTTTTAAATAAAAATAAACATTTTGTTTTTTTTGTAAATAATTTTCTTTCCCTTTTTTATGTAAATAATAAAAATCTTAAAAAATAATAATAAGTTTTTTTCGCACAATCAATCAAGGTATCGTTCTAACGGGCGTTGTGGGGTGCTAACAGCTTCCCCACGCGTAACCGACTCCCGAACCTAGAATTTTAGGTTTCGTAGGCCATTTTATTTTCCTTTTTTTAGGTTTTCTAGCGTTTTCCCCTAAAAACGTTAGTGGCGACTCTGTCTGTTTACTATTTGTTTTTAGCGCCGTCCCCGCCACGACCCCGGTTGCGACAGATGGCGACTCTGCTGGGGACTTTTGAGAGTCAGGCCTATATGATTGGTTGTGAATTTTCTTTTTTTCTTTATGTTTGTTTTATCTTATTATTTATTTCTTGTATTTTTGTATATATCTTTATTTTTATCTTGTATATATGCTTTCTTTAATTCTATTATATATTTCACTTATGTTACACACTTTTTGGGCTCTATACCCGGGCCCGAAAACTAGGGAGCGTAGAGGTGTCTGGATAATTGTTGTGAGAGACCTAGTGTCTACGCGTCAACTATTGATTGACCACTCAAATTATTACCGGTCATTTAGCTATTTGTCGTGAGAGGCTTAGTGTCTACTCATCAAATAGTTTGATCATCGGGTCCTTGTCTGTGTGATGAGGGTAATTTGGGAACCTTTAGTTATGTGAGATCTAGATCCATCCCCCAATCATTAGACTAGTTGCTAACCCTAGTTTGTTGCTTATATTAGGTTTCTCCATTTCTAGAATAATCCAACTTTTATGGTTAAGAAAATAAGTTTAGTTGGGGGCTCCTTCTCTCTCTCGGAGTCCCTCGTTTTCTTGTCTCTGTAAATAAAATTTTTTTGTTCATCCTTATCAAAAAAAAAACATTTTGTACACTTTCCTTTCTTTTATCGTTCCCTTTTGTTCCATCCCTCTTTTCTCTTTTATTTTATCTTCCTTTTTAAAAAAAAAAAGTCTATATGAAAAAATCACTCATAGATCTTAACAGTTTTGTTTTACAGATTTTCACCATTGCTTCACACCACAATTTAATTCGTAGCCCAATTCAAACTCGTTCTTGTTCTCATCAATCAGTGACTTCCCAACAAACCTCAACAGCCGGTATGTCTGACCAAAATGCAAATCAACCCATGGAGCAAAGAATTGAAAGATTGGAAGGAAACGTGGGTCAAATCCTGGATTTGCTTAAGACCCTTATTCCCACAAAGGACACAGGAAATGAGAACAATGATGGGGAAGCGGAGGGACCCCAGGTTGTTATTCTCACCCAAAAGATCCCTAAGGAAAAGGAGGCAGAAATTTTTACTGAGAAAGGTAATGAGGAAAAAGCCAAGATGCTGAATAAGATGGAGGCACTAGAAGAGAAAGTGAGGGCAATGCAAGGTATAGACAAATATGGGAGCCTAAACATGCAAGATTTCTGTCTATTTCCTGATATGGAAATTCCGGCAAATTTCAAGGTTCCTGACTTTGAAAAGTTTGAAGGGAGATCAGACCCTATGATTCACCTTACTATGTATACTCGAAGCATGGCTGCTTACCACAAGAATGAGAAACTGATGATCCATTGCTTCCAGCATAGCCTAACTGGTGGTGCTTTAACATGGTTCTTGCATCTTGATAAGAAGCAAACCAAAACCTGGCACGGTCTCGTTGAGCTGTTTGTGAAGCATTACCAGTTTGTGACTGACATTACTCCTAATAGATTTGAGTTGCAAAGGATGAAGAAGGCAGAGTCTGAATCATTTAGAAAGTATGCTCAAAGGTGGAAGGAGAAAGCCTCTCAAGTCTACCCTCCTCTAGACGAGAAGGAGGTTGTTAGAATTTTTCTGAAGACCCTTCAGGGGCCATACTTTGAAAGGCTGGTTGGTTGTGTCACAAATCATTTTGCTGATGTGGTTACAGCTGGCGAACAAGTTGAAGACGCCTTCAAAGAAGGCAGGCTGAGTGAGACAAGTCCCCCTGTGGATAAACAGAAGAAGTCAATGTTTCACAAAAAGGAAGCAGATGTTCATGAGATTGACACTAGCCATATTTCATCCAAAAGCGGATCCTCTCAACCGTTTTACCAACCATCACCCTACCATGTTCCACCATACCCCTATCCATCCTACCCAAAATACGCACCAACATATCCACAAGGGCTTTCCCAAGTTTCACCTGTGAACAGTATAATGCTATCCAACACCACTCCAAGCAAACAGGTTAACACTCCTCCTATTGCTCCCCAAAACCAATCTAACGTGCAACGAAGTGGAAGAGTGACAATAGAGCCAGTGCCAATGCCTTATGACCAAATTTATGATACTTTACTGAAGGGAAATTTGATTGGTCCAGAGGTTCCCAGGCCTACCCCAAACCCACTCCCTAAGTGGTACAATCCCAATGAAGCCTGCAGATTTCATATGGGAGAGCTTGGTCATTCTATTTAGAGATGCATAACATTCAAGGTAAAGGTTCAAAAGCTGAGGAACAACGGATTGTTGAATTTCATGGAAGAGGAGGAGGAATCTGGAGAGATGAGTGTTGAGAAAAACCCATTGCTGAAGCATTAAAAGTGCCACTCAGATGTTTTGATCTCAGAGTTGTTTCGTCATTTATGTTTTCCGCGTTAGACTTTGTCTTTATGTTGTGTCTTCATTGGACGTTAACCATGTGGTCTCGTCTTTTAGTTTGTTTGTGTCTTTATGTTTCAGTAATGAAATTATCGTATGTTTTTGTCTATGCTCTTTTGTTTATAATATTGTTTCCCAAAAAAAAAAGTGAAAGGAGCAAACTTGCAAAGTCCAAAACTTTTGTCCTAAAGTTAAATCTTTTGAAAAGGAGCAATCAATTTTTGAAATGAAGTTTGGCCATTTTTTTCTATCCAAAAAATATATATTATCCCTTGCTACCCACTTTGAGCCTTAAATTTCTTTCTCTTCATTTAACCGTAGACAAGGATCACCCCTACACTGGGGGCTAGTGCAATAATTCTCCATCTATATGACTCATTTCACTGGAGCTGATATCCCATCTGTTTCACTTGTCACCCCCACATCGAGGGCCAGCCCAGTTTGAGTATTTCTTTAGAAGTGTTCATGAATTTCCCCAACACAAGGGGGCTTTTTATAATGTTTGAAGACAGTTAAATCATTCTTCTGCTATGAAAAAAAAGAAGCAGAAAAGGAAAAATGGAAAATCAAAAAGAAAAAAAATGAATAAAAGCCAAAAATGCAAAGAATGAAAAGGAATATTGTTTGAATCCATCACATTGCACTAGAGATCCTTTGTCCTAATTAACCCTTAAACACTTTCTTTGAGCCTTTATACCCTTTCTTTCGTCACCCATTACCCCCTAGCCACATTACACTTTCTTTTAGGGTATTGTGAGGCCCGCTAGGTATTGTGACGCCTAGTTTCTTTCTCTTTAAGGGTATTGTGACGCCTAGTTTCTTTCTCTTTCAGGGTATTGTGAAGCTCGCTAGGTATTGTGACGCCTAGTTCTTTCTCTTCTAGGGTATTGTGACGCCCACTTGGTATTGTGACGCCGAGTTTTCTCTTTCACGGTAACCAACCCCTGCACTTTTTCAGGGTAACCAACCCCTACAATCTCTCAGGGTATCTAACCCCTACACTCTTTCAGTTATCCCATGTTTTTGATCCACCCGTTGATGGGCTCTGGATCTAGCATCTTTGTTATTCTTCTTCTGTTTGTTTGGCCAAAATTGGCCGCTTTTGGATTTGCTTTAACTTTCTCACCGAAAGTCAAGCAAATGAGGGCTGCTGTCAGCACCCAATTTTGTCCGGGTCTTTTATTTAAAAAAAAAACGAGGGGGGGAATAAAAGAAGAAGGGAAATAAAAAGAGCCAACACAAAAAGAGAAAAAAAAGGAAGAAAAATGGGCCGCGGCCCAAAGGAAAGGGGAAGAAGCAGAAACAAAGAAGGGAGGGCAACTTAGTCATTTTGCCCCTCACTCAAACCCTAATTCTCCCCTATTTAAACTAACTCATCCCACAAACCCTAACACTGCTATTTTTTTTAGCCTCCATACACTCTCATCTTACAAACCCTAAAAAAAACACACTCCCTCACCTCTCTCTCTTCTGGCCGCCCCTCTCTCCCTCAAGCTCTCCCCTCTCACCAAAAAACCCTAATTTCATCCTTCCCTCACCCTCTCCTTGGCCGCTGCCCCCTCCATCCTTCCTCTCACCACTTTGCCGCCGCCACTCCTTCTCTCGCCGGACCACCGCTCTGCTCCTTCCTTCTCTCGCCGCACCACCGCTCCACTCCTTCCAGGCTGCCGTGCCACCCTTCCTCTCCTCCAAAGCCGCCGTTCCAGATTTTTTATATTATTCTGTTTTTTGTAATTTTCTATTTCTGTAATTTTCTATTTCTGTTTCTGTAATTTTCTGTTTCTGTTTCTGTTTCGGTTTCTGTTTCTGTTTCTGTTTCTGTTACTGTTTCTGTTTACTGTTTCTGTTTCTGTTTCTGTTTACTGTTTACTGTTTACTGTTTCTGTTTCCGTTTACTGTTTCTGTTTATTGTTTCTGTTTTCGTTTCTGTTTATGATTCATAAATAAAAATTAATTAAACTTTAGAACTACGTAAGCCTTGAGCCCTTCAATAGAGGTACTTAGGAGCGAGAACACTCGTCAGGCAACCCAATAAAAAACTCTAAAAAATAAAAAAATAAAAAATCTTTTCAAAATAAAATTAAAAAACATTAAAAAAATCAATTTAAACTTTCAGGACTACGTAGCCTTGATCTTCCATTTGAAGGAAGTACGTAGGACTAGGTTCACACCTATCATGCTAAATAAAATAAAATAAACATTTTTGTTTCGTAAATAATATCATTTTCTTTTCTTTGTAAATAACAAATCTCAAAAAAATGATAAATAAATATTTATTTTTTTTAAATAAAAATAAACATTTTGTTTTTTTTTAAATAATTTTCTTTCCCTTTTTTATGTAAATAGTAAAAATCTTAAAAAATAATAATAATTTTTTTTCGCATAATCAATCAAGGTACCGTTCTAACGGGCGTTATGGGGTGCTAACACCTTTCCCACGCGTAACCGACTCCCGAACCTAGAATTTTAGGTTTCGTAGGCCGTTTTGTTTTATTTTCCTTTTTTTAGGTTTTCTAGCGTTTCCCCCTAAAAACGTTAATGACGACTCTGTCTGTTTACTATTTGTTTTTAGCGCCGTCCCCGCCGCGACCCCGGTTGCGACAAGTGATTAATTAAGATTAGTATACATCATGTAAATTACATGATCACATGGGTGAAAATACATTTAAAAGATGACTGTAAAACTCTAGCTAGAAGATAAAATAATAATCTACACTAGAAGATATTATTCCATGTAAAGCCAAACCCTAGACTATTCATCTACTATTACCATCAACATCATCATTTAATGCAATTAATTCAGAAGCACATCACAAGGGTTTTGGTCTGTTGAGAGTTAGAGATGGAATAGGAAAAATCTCATGTGACTTTGAATGAGAAACTACCCTTGAGTCCATGAAGATAAAGATATTTACACACTCAACCCACTCACTTAACCCCTCTATATATAGTTCTGGAACTCTCTAGAGCTTCATTCTTCCTCCCCATTCATGTCCTGTGCTCAGCAAACAGAGAGAAAGAGAGAGAGGGAGGGAGTCGTCATTCTCTCTAAAACCCTTAGCTTGTTCTTCAACTTCTCTCTCTTCATTTTTGGAGTTTCCCTCCTCAAACCTCTTCAATCCTTTCATAAACATGTTTCTGGGAGGTTAAAGAGTAACTCTGGAGCTTTTCATATGATTCTGGGCACGTTTCATGAAGTTTTGGGTTCACGTTCATCAGCTCGGTCGTGATTATGAGACGAGCTACCCAAAAAATCTTGGCAATTAAATCTATTTTTCTCCCTCGTCTGACCACCAAACTCTACATTGTGACCACCATTGTGCTTCTGGAAGAGAGATAAACCTCAAGCCACCATCCACTCAACTCCAGCAACCATCGCCATCGCGGGCTCCGCTGTGGAGTCGTCTTCTCCGGCGAGCCCTGCCTGGAAAATTTCCAGAATCGCTATTTTGAGGTATTTAGCCTTCCTGACTTCATTCCTAAGCTCTGTTTTTTTCTTTAAGACACGAATAACTAGGTTTGAGTCCTTGAATCCATAGGTTTTGAGTTGCACCAACTCAAGTGCATGCATGTTAGTTTTAAGGGTATATAGGTTGTTCCTGCTCGAAAGTCCATCCCTTCTAAGTTCTGGATGCATCTGGGAACTCTTGTGATGTTCAGAAATCCTAGAAAGAAGGAAACAAGCACATACAAGAGAGATTCAATTTTCTCTCTCCTCGACCTCCATGAAAACTGCCTCCATGGTGGTGCTCCTTCACTTCCCTGGCTATGCATGTGTCGTGCATGTGCTTCATGCTATCTCAGAATGATTATAGACTCGTAAAAAAGAATAAGATTTAAGTTGATGAGTTTTGTCATGGAAAGTTAAGTTTTTGAAGAAATAAAACCCTAGCTATGGTGTTTTTGTGAAGGAAATGGTTAAGGCCATGTTTTGGAATGAACCTTGAGGCTTATCAAGCCCTAAGTAGAAGGAGAGAAAGGAAGAGAATGGATAATGGATGTTAATCTTGGTTAATTAGGGTTAATATGCTTAATTAGCAGTTAATTGAATTTAATCAAACTAATTAATAATAATTAGTGATAAGACCTAATTATGTGAAGCTAAATCAGACTAGTATAATTAAATGGTATTAGAGTTTGAATTAGATAAAGGAAAATAAAAAAAGAAATAATTTTGAAGAAACATGATAGTATGCTTAATTGAAATTAATTGAGTGAATTAGTAAAGGACAATAAATTAGTTAAGGGAAATTAACTAAGAAAAGAATATGACATAATCAAGTTAATCAAATTTCATGTTAGACGAATCGAAACTTAATGGTTATAATTTAATGTAGAGGAAACAAACGAAGATCTAAACAAGACAAGTAATTCGCGAGGACTCCAGGTAGGGGGAGAGGTCATCAACCATGGTACGGGAATAATTGGAATAAATGAGTTTTGGACCCTCCTTAGGTCCCTTGTTTGATGTCTGGTTATAGATATATGATGTGGTGATGATGCTTGACTGAATTATGGATATGTCTCATGTTGTTGTTGCTTGTTTGGTGGTATATTGTGTTGATTGACATGTTATATGGATCATGAGACTGACTGGTGTTTTCATATGTTGTTGATGCGATACGATTTTGATGACTAATGGTGTTGGTTATAAGATTTATAGAAAGTATGTTATTGTGAATTTAATTATCATTGAGATGTTGCGTTGTACCTTGGCTCTATGAGTCAGGTCATGTTTGTTGATATGCCTTGGCCGTGGGAAAGGTTATTCACAGTATATCTCCCCTAGCTCCATGAGCAGGGACGTGTGGTGTTGTTTCCCTTGACTCTGTGAGCAAGGAGATGTGTATCTGATTTACCTTGGCTCTGTGAGCAAGGAGATTTGCATCTGATTCCCCTTAGCTCTGTGAGCAAGGATATGTATACTTTTTTCCCTTGGCTCGGTGAGCAAGGAGGTGTATGTTGTCTTCCTTAGCTCTGTGAGCAAGAAGAGGCCTAAATGATTTACCTTGGCTCTGTGAGCCAGGAGGTGCACTTTTGTTTTCCCTTGGCCCGTGAGAAAGGATTACTTGAGAAGTGGACTTGGTCCCGTGGATAAGACTTACTTTGGCTCTGTGAGCAAAGCCATGAGAAGCTGTGTTTGATAACTATTGTTGTTGTTGTTGTTAATGGAATGGGTTATGATTTTCTTGTTTATGTGTAGCTCATTTATATTGAGTTATTTCCCATATGGGATTGAGTTCAGTGCTTCTCACCCCTCTGTTGTATGTTGTTTCTTTTTATCCTCTACTTTTAATAGCAGATATAGAAGACGTGGAGGCGGAAAACGAAGGGCTGTGATCAGGATAAAGGACGGGCTGATTAGCTACTAGCAAGAACAACTTGTGTGATATGTATATATAGATATGCCTAGTGAAATTGTGTTCAACACTGACTGTTAGTATCTTGTATGATAAATAAGGGTTGTAAACCTTTAATCAACTCGTTGTGGCCAACTTGTGGGATCCAGTTTAGTTCCTTCTCCTGTTGGGTGTTTTGGTGTGTGATAAGCGTTACGTAAAGATAAGACTTAAGCATGTATGGAGTATGGTGCTTATGTTATGTGATATAAGTGTGTTTGTTATGCATGCCTGGAGAGACTCCAAGTTTGTTTTGCTAAAAAGAAAATTTTAAGTTCGCAGCGTAGCACATTCAAGAATACTTTAATAATAAATATGCTTGAGGGGAAGGGAATGAGTCGGGTCACCACAGGGATCCTCCTCCATCTCACTTCTGTCCCTCGTCCACACTGCGGGAAATCTCATCTCTGCAGCCTTGGACGACTCTCCCCTGGTAAACAAACCTCTATGGTCTCTGGCGGTCATCCTCCTACCTGGTGATCTAACCCTTTTTTCTAGCAGTATGGACAATGTGGGGTCCTAGCTTCCTAGGTGAAGGTGAAGTAATAGACTCGAAAAGTTTTGGGGGACCATGACACTCACGCACTGGGCTACACTCTCTAACTGGCACAGAAGGTATGGGTTCAGGTTCAGGAGATGGGGCTGGTGCAAGTGGTACTTTGGGATCACCTATGTGGATACAGCGGGCTCGTAAAGGTAAGAAAAATGAGAATAATATATGCAAGTCTACGGGAAAACCTACATTGCCTGATCTTGGGATATGAAACCAAAAGATAGAAACACCACTATACAAACAAAAGCATGTGGTTGGGTCATGAATCCAACCGGATGCGGATGGGAAATCAGCATGGATCGAAGTCCCCGGTGGATGGCTCATCGGGACACTTATCAAGATCTATAAAAATAAAGTGCAAGGGTGAGTTCAACGGAACATTGTGCATGTTACACCTTATATAAGTGGTCTATTACAATTTAAGATAACATATCATCACATATACAATCACAAGCAAACACACAATATAATGCAATTATGCTGGTTCTCAATTTACCTTATACCCCCTTAACCTTCAGTCAGACTTCTCTTCCAATTACCCCAATGATTAAACCCACTAGGAAGAAAGTCCTTGATCGACCTTTTTAATTCATTAAGTCATGAATGATATTAGCGTATAAGACCCGAAGCATAAGCTTCTACATTCTTTGGAAAGTCATCTCAGGAGCATGGAAATTCCGGACATTCCACTTTTTACCGGACCTAATTACCCTAAGCCTTCTCTGCCAGACATACACGATTTTCCCAGTCCTTTCAACTTTATGTCATCCCAACCTGAGGGATCCAGCCTAGCACTGACAAAGAGGTAGTCCCATCGTGTAACCCTGGGCCTATTCATCTCTAAACATGACCACCTGGGGCATCCCTGTATCATCCACTCTCTCATTAATGTTAGTGACAACACCTTCCTACTCCTTATCTCTCCAAATATGAAATTGCAGCATAAACATCACCCTCTAGGTTCTCCAATAATTCACCATAGATTCATAGATAAGATGAACTCTGTTCAGGCATCTTCATCCTCACTCATTGAATAAGTGAACCTCAACACTAGCAGAGGTTGGATATATATTATGTTAGTAGGGTTTTACTCACATGAACCACGTTCTTTTTCAGTAATCAACCTGCACTTCAACTTTTCAAAATAGGTTCTCTTCCTACTTCATATATCTTATATCCATTAAATTATCTAATCCTAAGGCACATCCTATCCAATTATCAGGTAGGCCAAATTTTTCATAAATAAGTGACAGACCTACAATTACTTCAAGATTTTTCTCTCTTCCTTATCTTGAGGATCAGAAGAACTGGAATGCAGGACTATATATATTTGGGGTTGATTAATTAAAGAAAGCTTGATTATTTTTTCTATACAAGTGGCACCACCATCTCTCTCACCAAGACTCTCTACGGTACACTCCTTGTAGTCGACACGCAGGAAGACCACACGCGGAGTAAAAACATCTAGACTCTACTCGAAATGGAACCCGCAAATTAGGATAAAGGAAGACAACAAAAGAATATGCCCAGAATACCCCATTAGAAACGCTCTCCAAAGCTCTCATCCAACACGTCCTCAGAAGGATCCTCATCCATACTGTCGTCACCATCCTCCTTAGCAAGTACATGGTTGCTCAGCTCTCCCTCGGGATCGAGGTCAATCACCACCCTAATCAAGTCGACATGAGTCGTCTTGAAAACAGTACGCTTCACGTATGTAGGGTGAAGCAAGAGATATGGTGAAGCAGGCGTATACTCAAACTCCTCCTTCACTAATGTCAGAATTGGTGAAGCTAGTGCATACGATGGTCCAACAAAAGACTTTGGGACAGAAGCGGCACCTGAAGATGAAGCAACAAGGTGGTCTAAAATTGTGAGGCACGACGACATCACCCAATTCATAGCCCTCCAATAACACTAGCCCGATAAAAAGCGCCTGTAGCAACCTCTCCTAGTCTCGTCGACGCGCCCGTAATACCACAGACGGTGAGCGCGACGATCTAACACCCACACGTCTTGACTCTCTGAGTCAAGAAGGTCAAACCCGACCTCACCCAAAGGCCAGACCATCCTCCATAGCAGCATCGCCATCTACCGGAATCATATACTTATATCCAATCTTTATAGAATGAAGTTTCTTTTTGAGTCTCTTACATTGAAAATCTGATCGAGACTTTATTGTATCTTTTGTCTTGCCCTCAAGATCCAACAACATCCCAGTAACACTTTCTCAAATATTTTTCTCTATGTGTATCACATCCATGTTATGCCTCAATAAAAAAATTTCTCTAGTAAGGTAAATAAAAAAAATACTCTTTTCCTTCCAATTATGATTTACCTTTGTAATTCTTTTTATTTTTCTTGCAGCTTTTCCAAATGGCAACAGTTCAAGATTTTCAAGTTATGTAATCACTTGATCTCAAGTTAATGGTTCTGGTGAAATCCTTACCTCCTTTGTGTTATCAAATGATCTCCTATGTGTACGCCAAAGGTGTTGAGTAGGTAAGAATCTACGAGGGCCCATGTAGAATTTCTTGTGACCATATTTCAAACAACAAGAGCTAGATTCTATATGACAACAAGGGTAAGCTAGTGCTCCTTTATTACTCCATCCAGATAGCATGGCATAAGTAGGAAAGTCATTGATTGTCCATAATAAGGCTGCATGCAATTGAAAATTTTGTCTTGATGATGCATCATAGGTTTCAATACCTACATCTCATAACTCTTTGAATTCATCAATTAGAGGTTGAAGATAGACATCAATATCTTGCCCAAGACTTATTGGACTTGAAATAAGCAATGATAATATAAAAATTGGTTGTTTCATACATAACCAGGGAGGCAAGTTGTGAGTAATTAAAACAACTGGCCACGCACTATAGCTGGAGCTCATAATACCAAACGAGCTGAAACCATTAGATGCTAAGCCCAGTCTTACATTATGAGGATCTAAAGAATAATTTTCATGGTTATCATCAAAACGTTTCCATTTTAAAGAGTCAGTTGGGAGCCTCATAACTCTATCATCAATTCATTTATTCTTATTCCATTTCATGTCATCTGCAATTTGTTTTGACATAAATAATCTTTGTAGTCTTGGCTTTATAGGGAAGTATCGGACTACCTTATTGGGGACATCATTCTTCTTATTTTCTCGCCACCTACTTTCCCCACTATTTACTCTAATTTTTGGTAAACAAATAGAATCAGGTAAAACCACAAGAAAATCCAAATGTTGATAAAGAGGCTGGATTCCGATCCTCTTACGAGCTCTGGGATATGGAAACTTTCTAGTGTGTGAATCGTGAAATGGAGTGGACGAAGGGGTATTCATCGAAAGTAGTTCGACTGAATTGGATAAACAATTTAAAAGAAAAGATTGAAAGTAGAAGTGCTTAAAAGCGGTAAAAAGTCAAAGGAAAAATAAGGATAAAACTGCATTAAATTAAAAGTGCGGGAAAACATAAGAGTTTTGCATGAAATGTAAAGATGGTCAATCGAACTCGCTCAATCACATACGTTTGACTCTTTCGGTTGCTGTGTGTCCCGGTTGCTTGGACTTATAGCGTGAGGGTTGAGAATTAACGTTTAGAGGCGTGTTGCAAATGGAATGAAGGACCCCGATTCTTTGCCTGACCTCTTCTATTTATAGGCTAAGTCTTCAGCTTCATGCAACGGAAAAATCTCTGGAGCCTTCCACGTGTCTTATATTTGCTTCTTTATCTTCCACACGTCCTGCTTGATTAACTGCTCGATCGAAGAGAACCTTTCTTACTAGCCAAGCTTTTAGTCGAAACGAACCATACACTTGTCCGATTTAAGATTTGTTGTTAATATGTATCTTACTTCAACCAACATTCTACTCTTAATTTTAGTCGAATATCATTAGCATATCTCCTGATCAAACAGAATAACTCTGAACTTGGTCGAAATTGGCTGTTGAGTGACCTTCGACCAATTTAATACTTAGGAAAAAATCTCAGGCTAACAGATGCCCCCAAAATATCATGCTTAGAAGAATTCTTTTCCTGAGAAGTGTGATATTTTCAACTAAATAAAAGATAAATTTAATTATCCTCTATTTCATTAATTAAATGAAAGTTGACGGTTTACTCATTGATAGTGGGGCAGTTAATTGCTCACTATGCTAGTAAATAGGCAATGATAGGTATTGAGTTTCCAAATGCAATCAGCCCACGTGACTTGAATTTCAAATTGAATTTAACCATTTTTGAATGGCTTTTCAATCCCATCGGTCAAATCAAAAACCTTTTCATCTCCTTCCATTTTTCTTATAAGTAGAATCACTTCGCACATCTTCTCTTCTTCATCGATTTCCAAGAAACATTCCTTCTCTCAAATTTCTTTTTCAAAGAAGATCTTGTGGAAAAAATAGCAAAAATCATGACCATCTGTCTCCCCTTCACTGTTAATTTTCCCCAACTGCGCCATCATTAAGTTCCTGGTTCTAATCCTCGGCGGCATACATGTTTATCTGCATTGTGTAATGCTTCTGATGACTTATTGTACCCTGAACTCATTATGACTTACTGGTCTTCATTGTCTTTTAATCGTAACAGAGGTTTTATCGGGACAGTGTTAAATCATAACATCTCTTTAACCAGGGAAAAGCATGCTGAACTTCTCAATAACGAAAGATCTGCCTCGATTTTGCCTAATGTTTTCATCAGAAACTTAGGCATTAGGTTGATTGCCGCTCCACCATTGATCAAAACCTTGTTGATTCTTTTATCTTCAACTTGAGCCCAAACGAAGAGTGGTTTCAAGTGTTTCTTCATCTTGAGATCTGGTTTCTTGAAAGCTGCATTCTGCTCTTCGACTCCTCCCTTAGTCATTATGTAGTAGCACAAAGGATTGTCGTCTTTTTTAGTAATTTTATTATTTATTAAATGATTATATTATTTTATGCATGGATATGTTTATTCTCGTAGGAGAATATTTCTTTGGCTTGACTAGATTTTATGTGCATGAAATATTATTTGAGTTTGGGTTAATTAATTTTTAAGTGAGGAAGGAAAATAGTTTCCTTATTCTTAGACAATATATGCATAGCATATATATTTATTTACTTAGGGGAAATATTTCTTAATTGGTTGTTAATATATTGGATATATTGAGTTAATTAATTAAGTACTGTTAGAAAAGATAGAAATTGAATATATATATATATATATATATATGTGTGTATATGGGTTAATAATATACTGGGCCCCTGTGTTTATAGTGAAGTTGGCGATGAGTCCCTCCCCGCAAAAATATTTTGCATTCATCCCTACGATTGCCAGACGTTTTTGCTTAGTATCTGCCAGAGCTTGGAGCTCCGGTGAGCACTAACGTGGCACGCTGACTGGTTTAATAAGTAATACGTGTAATTTTTATTAACTTTTAAAGCTGGACACGTTAGAAAATGAATAAAAAATAATTTTCCACAATTTTAACCTAATTACTAATTCAGAATCTAATTGAACACTAATAAACCCTAAATCCCTAATTCAACCCCCTTACACTTCCAATTTCTTCTTTCATTTTCACTCAGTCCCTCACATTTCACTCGGAACCTCCCGACCCATCTCCTTCTCCCCACCCATCTCCTTCTTCCATTTCATCTTCCATTCCCATCTCCTTCTTCCATTACTGTCAGAGAAGAGATACACGTGGTGGTGGTGCGTCGTGAGGTAGGGAGACCATTGTGTTCGCCTTTGTCGCGAAGAGAAGAGAATGTAAGTTTCTATGTCGTTTATTGTTGTTTGATACGGATCGAGTTTGATGTTGCATGTGGGGTTATGGGTGAGGTGTTTCTTCATCTATTTATGATTGATTTGGGTTGATTTTGTTGTGTGAATGCAGAATGGTTTTTTCACTTGTCATACATCATGGGGGGAGCTTTTGAGTCACTCCATTCTGGCATTACTTTGGTGGGAGGAGGGAAGTTCTTCAAGGTTTAGATGAAGATAGATGGTCTTTCTTTGAGATCGTTGAAGCTGTGAAAGATATTGGCTACACTGTGCTTTGGTGGAGAATATCAGAGGATGTTGTTGGTCACCAATTCAGACAATATGAATCAGATGATGATGCTCTTCTAATGGCTAGGGTTGTTTCAGCTTTAAGGGTTGAGGCACATATATATGTTGAGAAGATAGGTGAAATATCTCAAACTCAGCAACACAAGGAGAACATAGTTACACCTTCTCAAACTGTCTTTCATGAAGTCTTACCAATTCTACAGGTTGAAGTTGAGCAACCCAAGGAGAAGGCTCAAAGTAAGCTTAAAGGGAAGTCTCAAATTCAGAAGAAGAACAAAGTTGTGAGGAGGTCACATAGAATCCAGGCAACTGTGAAACCCTCACAAAATTAGGGACCCATTCCTGTTATTGAACTATCTGATGGTGAAGATCATACTTTGGCTACTGAGCCTCAATCTATGCCTTCTCATACCACTAATGATGTGCTTGTTGCTGCTGACGTGCCTGCTCATACCACTGTTGAGCCTCAGTCTATGCCTGCTCATACCACTCCTATTGTTACTACGGCTCAGACTCAACCTGCTGTTGATGAACCAAAATCTGATGATGAGGTTTACGCAACTAGGGTTCATTTAAATGAAAGTGAGGGGGAAAGGGAATTAGGAGCTGATGATGGTTTTGGTGACCAAAACACTGGGGAGGCAAAGGAATTGCATTATGAACAGATCAAACAAATGCGTGTTGGATTTGCATTACATGGCAATGGTACTGTGGCTTAAGGATAAATGTGGAGGCAGAGGACATGGGCGATGAAGAGTTTGATGCTGGCTATGTCAGTGATCAACTTCAGAGTGAAACAAGTGACAGTGAAGTGGAAGTTACCTATAAAAGGAGAAGGTTTGAAAAATTCTACCCTAAGGATATGTGTGAAGATTTTAAATTTAGTGTGGGCATGGAGTTCACAAGCCTACAACAATTTAAAGATGCCATTACCAAGCACTCTGTTTTGAATGGGAGGGAATTCAAATACTTGAAAAATAATGGGGTAAGATGTAGGATTGGATGCAAAACTGAGGATTGTGAGTTTTTGATGCTTTGTAGCAAAGTAGGTGACAAGGAGACTTTCAGGATCAAGACCATGAAGGGCCCGCACAATTGTGCAAGGGTGTTCAATAATAGGTGTGCAACCACTAAATGGGTGGCCAATAAGATGAAGAATAAAGTGAGGATAACCAATAATATAACCACTACTGAGATCATAGATGATTTCAAGATTAACCAGTGTGTTGGCATCTCTAAACACAAGGTATGGAAGGGGAAAAAATTGCTATACAGGAGGTTGATGGAACTATTAATGAGCAGTACACCCTCTTATGGAGATTTGGAAATGGGTTGAGAAGCAAGGCTGCAGGCAACAATTGCAAAATGAGTTTTGACAATATTCCTGGATCATTGGTACCTAGGTTTGGAAGATTTTATATGTGCCTGGAAGGATGCAAGAGGGGGTTCCTGAATGGATGTAGGCTATTCCTTGGTGTGGATGGATGTCACCTCAAGACCAAACATGGTGGAATCCTGTTGGTTGCAATCGAGAGAGATGCAAATGATCAAAATTTCCCTCTTGCATTAGCAGTGGTGGAATCTGAAAACAAAGACAATTGGAAATGGTCAATGGAGCTTTTAATTGATGATATAGGAGGTACAAGAGACAAGAAGTGGGTCTTCATCTTTTACCAACAGAAAGTAAGGACTAAATCGATTTTTTTTCATTACATGGGATTGAATCTCAAATTAACATTATATTGGTTATTTGCAAGGTTTGGAAACATTGTTTAATGAGATGCCTTAGCTTGAAGGAGTAGAGCATAGACTATGTGTGAGACACCTATATGCAAATTTCAAGAAGAGATTTGGTGGAGGAGTTCTTATAAGGGATCTAATGATGGGGGTTTCCAAAGCTACATACCAGTATGCTTGGAATCAATATATGATGCAGATAAAAGAGAAGAATCTTCTGGCATATGAATGGCTAATGGATTAGCCAACAACAAAGTGGTGCAAGCATGCATTTCCATATCATTCCAGGTGTGATGTTATTATGAACAACCTCTCTGAATCTTTTAATGTTGCCATACTGTTGGCTAGGGACAAACCAATCCTGAATTTGTTTGAGTGGATCCAAACATATGTCATGGGGAGGTTTGCAACTATGCAGGAGAAGTTGGACAAATACAAACATGAAATAATGTCTAAACCAATGAAGAGGATATCAACATAGATTAAGAAGAGCAAGAATTAGTGGCCAAGGGTATATGGAACTAAAATCTATGAGGTTAAACATACATACTTAACAAACAGGTTTATTGTGAACTTGAAGGAGAAAACATGTACCTGCAACTTTTGGGACCTTAATGGGTATCCTTGTAGACATGTTGTGGCAGCCATTGCAAAGAAGGGTCATGATCCTAAAGACTATGTCCACATATTCTACAAGAGATCTATGTACAGAGAATGTTATGACTATCCAATAACCCCAACCAATGGACCTATCCACAAGATCCTGAAGTAATCCTCCCTCCTGCATACAAGAGAGCTGCTGGAAGACCTAGAAAATTGAGAAGAAGAGATCCCTATGATGACCCAAATCCTGGAAAATTGAAGAGAGGAGGGTCATTTGTAAAGTTTAGCAGATGCAAGGCATATGGTCACAATTCAAAGGGTTGTAAGAACATGATAGCTCCAGATCCTGTACCTGAATCTCCACCGCCAGAAGTTGCAGATGAATTTTCTCCTTTATTTGACCCTGAATTTATTCCTGAATTTGCTCCTGTGGATAACTCTGTCCCTGGTTTTGCCCCTCAATTTGCTCAATTTTCTCTTGGACCAAGTTCAGTAAAGGTTAGAAAAATGATTCACATCTTAATTGACATGAGATCTTCTGAATATTGACCTTTAAATGACATTTAATTTCCAATTTCATTCAATTATTTATTTTCAGAGAGGATTTAAAAGATGTAGCATATGCAAGCAGTATGGGCACAACAAGAGAATATGTAGGTACATGGAAAATGATGCAGCTGCTATGGCTCAACGAACTTCATCTGCTGCCCCTCCTGAGGGAGATCCAATTGCTACTGCTCATATTCGGCAGATCCAACTACTAATGGTCATCCTGAGGGAGATCCTACTCCAGAACCTGCTCCTGCTCCTGCTCCTACTACTTCTGATCTTGGAGATCCAGGTCCAACTACTCCTACTCATGAAGACCCTGTAGATGCTATTCAGAGAGATCCACCAGCAATTGTTGCTAATGCAAACAAGGTATATAACCAAACAATATTAGATCCTATAGATTATAGATGCAACCTCAAACTAACTAACCTTATTTTTTCATTATTTCAGAAGGGAAAGGAGCCATGTGTCTCTCAAGACGTACCTGCGCATGTGCCTCAAAGTGTGGTGGATAATTGGACTCAATTGATTTCTACCATGATTGTAAGGTCACGAAGAGCTCATGCTGTAGAAAATCCAGCATCCACTATTGTTGAAGGACAGGTGACTGAAGGAGATCAGGCTATGAATGAAGGAAAACCAACACATAATAGTGCAGTTGTGAACCAACCACTTGGGGATGGCTTTTAATTTCACCTAGTGTTCTTTTTGTGGTGAAGCATAGCTTTATCTTTTTGGGGAAACTGAATGATGCAAAATCTTTGTAATAGTTTAATGTTGCACATGGCCTTTGTGCCAAGACACATTTTATTTCATGTGTGGACCACTGACTATGTTTTGTGTAATGTATGATGGTTGTTGAATGTTATTTAATTGTGAACCATCTAAAATTGTTGACAATATGCTAATGTTATTATGGACCACTTCAACTTGTGTCAATATTATAATGTCTTCAAATGTGATTCATGCTTTATTGTGGATCAGCCCATGTGTGGGCACACTTGGTTTTAGAACATAGTGTTTGATTGATTACAAAATATGGTTACACGGTGGACATAATTGATTTTGGAACATAGTGCTTTTTCATTAACTTCAAATGGTGTTACATAACAAAGTTTGATACATGAAACTTGGTTCTGAGAACCTTGGAGGAAATTAAATACTTGATACATGAAAGGGAAACTAGATTTAGAAAATACATTAAATTCAAGTTTGTTACTACATTAGCTTGCAGCCATTTCCACACAAACACACCCTATAGTAACTATCCATGAGAAAACAGCTAACCTAACAACAACCATTTTTCGGACTCTCTTTGCCTCAATCTTCTTCTTCTTCAGCTTCTTAGTTTTCCTTTTCATTTCCATTGTGTTTTCAATATAATTGCAAGAATTTAGGCTCTCAGAATTGATTCTCTTCGTATCCACTTCACCTTCTAGCTTCCTTGGTGAATCATCAATCCAAAAAAAGAAATCACAGGTTCCAGGAATCAACATAAATCAACAAAATTGGGATATATAAAAAGGAAACCAACAATGACGAATTATGTGCTGCAGCGTAGGAATTATTGCAGAACAAAATAAAATTCACAATCATACTTGCCAATATCTGCAACCCAGGAACCTTCACCCTGCATTTTCTGCAGTTCCAGCAACATAGATCATGAGAGGAACACCACATTGACACTTTGCCCTTCGACCTGGAGATATGGCAGTGCCACGTGAGGAAGACACATAAGACCTGGCCATGTTCAATTCCCACCAGCGATGAAGATACGAAGGGAGTTGAAGAATGTTGAACGCAGGAAAGAAGGAGATGGGAGAAGAAGCAGAAGAAGAAGAAGAAGAAGAAGAAGAAGAAGAAGAAGAAGAAGAAGAAGAAGAAGAAGAAGAAACAACGAAGGAATGGGCTGCAGAGGAAGAAGAAGAAGAAAGAATGAAGAAAGAACAAGGAACGAAAGAAGGAAGAAAGAACCAAGAAGAGAACAAGGAAAATTTGATTTAGGGATTTAGTGTGTGTGTGTGTTTATGAATTATTATGTTAGGTTAATTTAGAT
The DNA here is from genome assembly GCA_030819835.1 of Acmispon strigosus. NCBI lineage: Eukaryota > Viridiplantae > Streptophyta > Magnoliopsida > Fabales > Fabaceae > Acmispon > Acmispon strigosus. Next base: position 7,779,742 of record JAUAMA010000001.1, read on the forward strand.
TAGGGTTAAATATGTTTATTAAAATTAATTAGTAACTAGGTTAAAATTGGGGGAAAATATTTTTTTATTCATTTTTTTCAGACATGTCCAGCTTTAAAAATTAATAAAAATTACACCTATTACTCATTAAACTAGTCAGCGTGTCAACACTCACCGAAGCTCCGGGCTCCAACATGGACTAAAATAAAACGTCTGCCAATCGTAGGGACGAATGCAAAATATTTTTCCGGGGAGGGACTCATCACCGGCTTCACTACAAACACAGGAACCTAGTATTTTATTAACCATATAGGTGGATGCTTGTTTGTCTATTTGGTTGAGATAATTGTTTTAATATTAGTAGAGTAAAGTGATATGACGGGTGAAAAATAATTATCTATTCCTATATATATATGGTTTGAATATACATATAATAGATAATTATTTTGCTTAAAAGTTCATTAGGATTTGTTCTAGAAGGAAATAATGATTTATTTGTGAAATAAATCTGAATCAACTCATTATGGTATCATGGAATAATATTCAAATTATCTTTTTCATGAAATTACTCGATTTACCATTTTATGAATTAAAATTATGGTTTTAACTTAACTAGTTTCGGCCTTTAATTGTTAGAACATTCTAGAAAATTAATCTAGACTTCTATAAGTAAAAAATACGAGAGGATTATATTTTATTTTTACTTGGTGACTAAGAAATTATGAGACTGAGCCTCAGCTATAAATAAAGGTCTTTCCTTCATGTTTTCTTATTCACTTGGAGCAGTCAATTTCCCTAAGTGAAAATACACTTGAGGAATCATCAAACCTCAAGCCTTCTCTATTTATCGAGCCACTTCCTTTCTTCACTCTCTCGAGTTTTTCTTGCTCTCTCTTGGTGGAGTTTTCATTATCTTGAAGCAAGAAGGTCTTTGATTATCGATGTTCTTGGTTTTCTTGGATCATTCTTCTTTTCTTCTTACGTTCTTCAACGAGTTATTTCATTTAATTCGCCATAGTTACAAGTTTTTGGTTAGTAGTGTTTTTAGAACTACTATAAATAAAGGTTTGGCTAAGAGGTTGCTAAATTGGAAAATTACTAATTTAAGTGTATGAACGTTCTTGGCTAGTGCTTCCTCCGTTCTAAATTATAAGACTCTTTAGAGACAAACTTGGTGTTCCAAATTATAAGACCCCTTCTAGATTTCAGGAAAAAAAATAGGTTTTTCCTTTTTTACCCCTTGCATTCATTATATTTCAATTCGTTGAGTATTGAAGTGTGAGCTTTAAATAGAGGCATATATGGAATATTTATACAAAAAATAACAAAACCAAGATATTAATTAGCTTATTACATGTTTTCTTAATAAGCATGATTGTCTGAATAAGTTGTTATAATTTGGAACGGAGGGAGTAGTATTTCATAAGAAATATGATTAGAAGATAGTTTGATCTTTAGAAAACAAATTCTTCTCCCCATGTTGTGTGTATGCCGCGGTCATGTAAGGGTTTTGGTAGTTTTTCTGATTATTTCATTATTGTTAATAAAATTGAAACATTTGATTATGTTGTGATAGGTTATTTTAGATTTATTTAGATAATGTTTCTAAATTTAAATATAAGTGTTTATTAGCGAATTTATGATAATATAATGTTGTTAGGATTTGGTTAACTACTTGGTTTAAAATTGAGTTAGAAGATATGATAGTTTTTTTTGGTTACATAAGGAAAGAAAGCAAACAACAAGAAACAAACTAAGCTACCGCATCCTTGCACAAGAGCGAAATCACAAAGGAAGGAGGTTCCTTCCAAATTCGCATCGGACACCCTGATTGAAAAGCTTGTCTCGCCAACGCATCTGCCACAACATTTTTATCCCGCATAATAGTTTGAAAGTTGATTAGTTTTAGATTAGATTTTTTGTTGATTATATCGAAAATTATGAATATAATAGAGGGTAGACTTATTTTGAGATATATTGGAAAGATATGATATATTTAGAGATATGTTGGAAATAATTAAATATATTAAATTTTTTATTAGTTTTAATTTAAAGAATATATATATATATATATATATATATATATATATATATATATATATATATATATATCGCGTGGAAGAGATAAGGAGTTTTAATTTAATTATTGGGTTTGAATTTTATTAGGAGAGTGGTTATTTTATTCAAATAGACTATTGGTAAATTGAAATAAAGGTTGGAATTGGAAATAAATAAATAGATATATATATGTATTACGCGACTAAGATGGGATAATAGGGGAGTTGATATTAAAATTAAATATGATGTTATCTTTGAGTTTAATAAGTATTGAAGAATATATATATATATATATATATATATATATATATATATATATATATATATAACAAATATTAGAAAGGGGACTTAAGATATATTATTAAATATATATGCAAGACGCATGGGCATACATATTTAATAAATTTTGTATGATTAAATATTGTTTGAAGGTGTATCTTTTTCGAAGGATTTATTTGGTTGGGTTGAGTTGAATTGAATTGAATCACTTATTAGGTTAAGGTAAGGGTAACTCAGTCCTTAGAACATCTGCATGTGAAGAGTGCTTGGTGATTATATGTGATTTATTGTTTATATCATATGTTTGTATAATGTTGTTATTATGCTTATATGATATGTTGAATTAATTATCTGTGTAATTTACTTGGTTATTTTCCTTAGTGTTTATCATATGATATTAATTGTGAATAAATGATTAATTGATGATGTCATACCATGCAAGTTTTGAGATTACTTTTATATCCTTGTCGTTGGATATGATTTTGAACGTCAAAGGACGATTCTTTGTTGCATGAGTGACTAACATCATGACATGTGCATCTTTTGGTTCGATCGTGGATTGTTCCTGTGTTTTGGTTCAACCGGTTGTTGTTGTTCGGCTCAGGATGCTCCTGTTTATAAGTGGCAAACGGTTTAGGCGGCGGTGCGTGATTAAGCTTCACCCTCATTCGTGGTTCGAGGAGTCGCATTTTGTCACGACCTCCTTTATGGACTGGCGTAAAAATTATCCGGATCATGTATTTGTACGAAGAGTCGTACTGTGCACTCATACCGAGACCAACCCTATGTTTCCCTTGCTGATATGTTGTTGAAAATATATTGTTGTTGATTTTATTTGTTAAAGTGTTTATTTATTGATTATTGCCTAGCATGTTATATAAGATATTCTTTCATTAAATATTATGTGGTCATTATTTAGAGTCAAGCCTTATTTGTTTGACTGTATGTTTCATGGGCGCTTAACGCCAGATAAGGGTAGTCAACATTGAGATTGAGTGCTACGCCGTTGGCAAGTCTTGTTCATGATTTACGTTTCGTTGGGTCGCGACATTGGAGGTTATTGAGAATGCGGACCTTGACTCAGATGGATGTAGGGCTTCAAAAGTGTCTTAGATCTTTAGCTGGTCCTTTGGGGTTGTGTCTGTAACTCTCAGACCATTTATTCACTTTTAGTACTAGGTTCATCACCGTTCTTGAAGCTTCTTCCTATATGTTGACTCGGAAGGTATGACATAGTTTTTTTATTTCCATTTAGGTTTTGAATTATTGCCTTCATGGCTCTTTTTTAATAAATGTTTTATTTTATTCAAACTTCCACTGCCTTAATTGTCTTTATTTATTTGTTCGATATTACGATTCTAACCCTCGAGAAATCGGGGCGTTACATTTTCAAAGCAACAACAATTATTGTTGGGAAACATATATACTTATCCCAACAAAAAATGAAGTCGTTGGGATAAACCTTTTTTTTGCTATCATTCTCAACGTCATACGTGTTGCTGGTATATATATGTACATTTCGCATCAACCCTTGAACGTTGTTATCATATAGCAGGTTATTTCCCAGCGAAAATTAAAGTTGTTGGATAATTATTTTTTTCACAACAATATTCATATTGTCGGGAAAAAAATTCTTTTGCCAACAACTTGAAAATGTTGGGGCCATATACATACTTTTACCAACAACTAAAATTTTGTTAGGAAAAAGTCGCTTCGAATTAGCTTATTTGTTGTAGTGCTAACCCTAATTTCCCAACAGTCATATTTTCCCAAGGGACTATATAAAGGATTGTTGAAGATAGTTTGAAGACTAGTTCACACATTTCATATTTCCCACGAGCTATTTAATCTCACAAGTCTTTCACACTTTCGTTGTAATACTTAGCCAATATACAAGAGTGCTTTGAGCTTACACGTTCTACTATGATCTCTTGGGGATAACTCAAAATAGAAAACCTCTTTAACTTTGTAAAGGTTGTTGAGCCTGAAGGGGCTTGGTAAAGGAATGCTTGTAAATGAGAAGTACTAGAGAATAATTATAAGAGGAGAAGCTCTGAAGAATACTTGTTGAAGTTATAGGATAAACTTTAGGGTGGCCAAGGATTAGACATATCCCAAGTCTTAAGGGTGAACCATGATAAAAATTCTTGTGTCCCGTCTCTCTACTCTTATCTTTTTGTTACTTATTTACTTGTGATATTTCCACTATTACTAACAAATGATTTTTAATTGAAAGAATTTTCGAAAGAGTTTAAGTTGTTGATTCAAGACTGGGAAAAGTTTTGAACACAATTTAAACCCTCTTCTTGTGTTACATTGTTTTATTTAAGTGCTGAAACAAAACATCCTGAGAAGTTTTCTCTATGATTGCTCCAATATCAGCAATTGAAGTATTAAACTCTTGGCATGCTTCAATGATTCTCTCTTCAAGATCCTCTACCTTATCATCAACGTATTGCTTCTTGAAGCTCTTCTTTTTTTAGGGACAGTGTGATCTCTTCCTCCTTTTATCCTTCTTCTCCCTTTTCTCCTTCTTCTGCTTCTTTCTCTTAAGCATACTCAACCTCTTGGGCTTTTATCTCATCTTTCTCATTAATGGTTTTTGTTATAGATTTTGCAAGCCTATCATCTTGTAATTCTTGTTTCCTCATTTCCTCATATTCCTTCATTCAATATAGCTTTATATCATTTTCTAGTTTTCTTATTCTGATAGACTCTAGCCTTTGTTATTTATCTTCTATTTTCTTAGCTATTTTCTATTTTGTTTGCAGCTGCTCTACCAACTTCCTATCCGCTCATTGTTAATTTCTGATAAGCTTAAATGCACATTTGGTCCCTTAACTATCGCGATTGTGCGATTTGACTCCCTCGTCTTTGAAACGAGCAACTTTGGTCCTAACATTTTTTATGTGAAATTCAAGCCCTTCCTTCAACCCACCGTCCAAATTGTTAACGAACATTGCTAACCTCGCACTCATTAATTGACGTGGACACTTTTTAACACTAATTATAATTAAAGTTTGATTAATTTGGTTAATGTATTGTTAATTATTTTATAAAAGACATGTGAGGAACATGTGCCACTCACCATTATCATCTTCTTTGGCTATCTGCAACCAGTATTGTGAAACTATAGAAAGGGAAAGAGGAGAACGCTGAAATCGCAGGGCAAGGAGGGGATATGTGGATATGCAACCGAACCCGTTTCTCGGAAGAGCTAATTTCGCGACGGGTGTATGCCATGAAGCTTCATCTTCGAGCAGAGCCAGTGATGGAAGTGAGCGTACGAGAAGGCTTTGTCACTGTGGGGTTGAAGCACCATTGTGCACGACTTGGTCAAATAACAACCCTGGAAGGCGATTATGGGGCTATGGACTGTTTAAGGTAAGCATGGAATACCATGTTGGTGTTTTAGAATGAATTTCAAAAAAATGGAGGTTAATTTGTATGAACCCTAATTTTGGGATTGAATTGGACTGTTTGCCAATTTTTAGGTCTTTAGGAAAAGGAACTGTGACTATTTTGTTTGGTATGATCAAGAAGGTAGCCCGAGGGACAAGAAGATTATTGTTGTGTTGATGGGAAAAATTGAAGTTATGAAGATAAAGGAGAAAGCTTTAGTTTGGTTTGGTATAATTGGTTGGTTCCTTAGTGTGGTATTAGCCATTGTAATTAGAATTCTCTGTATGAAGAATTGAAGTAGGATTTGGGGGCTTTTATTTTGGGGTTATGTTGTTCAGATCTTTCTATAATGTATTTTGGTATGAATGCATTATTGTAATGCAATTGGGGTATGTAAATCAAGTCCAATGAAATGGAAAAGGTTCTTTACTGACTTTCTGCTCATCAAAGTATGTTGTGAATCATGAGTGAAAGAATATAGTGAGGAGTATGCACTGAATTTTGGCTCATCAAAAGTATATATGTTGGACATCAATGGACTTAAAAGGGTTTTTGGGCATCAATGGACTTAAAATGCACTTATTTGGGCTCACAAAAATCTTTTGCACTTAAAATGCATTGACCATCATCTTCAATGGTATCAATGAATTCAACATACATGAACCTTCAAAGTATAATTGAGAATGACTTCATAAATGACATGACTCCATAATTAAGCCATAATTAAGACCAAGTCCATAATTTCACCATACATTCATAATTAAGAACAAATCCATAATTCACCTTACACGTAATTAAGAGCAAATCCTTAAATCACCATACACATAAATAAGACAGAATCCTTAAACAAAGCATACAAAAAATGAGATTGTCTCCTTATTTATAGATACTTCAACATAGCTTAATTTCAAATTCCTACTGGGGTCTCTTTCTCCTCTAGCCATTGGTGCTTTCTTGAGTTCCCAAAACAAGCTTTTGGCGCTTTCCAGCCCTTCCTCCTGTAGCAGAATAACTGGGGACTGAGGCAGTAGTTGAGCCGGCTCCCTGTGAGGATGCAGATGGTACACCACTTCTCTGTGGAGGTTGTGGAGGCTAAGTAACAGTCCTAGGCTGAGCAGTAGTCCTAGGTTGAGCAGGAGTCCTAGGTTGAGAAGATGGTACACCACTTCTCTGTGGAGGTTTTGGAGGCTAAGCAACATTCCTAGCTTGAGCAGCAACCTTTCTCTGACCAGCAGGTCTTCCACTAGCTTTTGTAGCTCCCTGAGTATTTCCTTGTTGGCCCTGTGCTCTCTATCTAGTATGACTTCCACTTACTCCTGTACCAGTTGGAATTGCTTTTGTACACTTGCACTAGCTTTTGTGCTAGTTCCTTTTCCCTTTGCAGCACTTCCATTTGCTTTTGCAGTAGTTCCTTTTCCTTTTGCACCACTCCCTTTTGCTTTTTCACTACTTCCACTAGCTTTGGTACCACTCCCACTTGCCCTTTCCTTTGGGTGCCTTAATTGGGTGTTGTCCTGATTGTATACACAATGAACCTAAGTTAGTAATGAACCTAATAAAACACAAGGATGTCATGAACTTAATCAGCTTAAAATTTCACCTTGTTTCCTCCTTTAGGAATGACCTTATCAGCAACAGTCTTTCCAATACAGGTTCTGATATTATGTCTTGACTTCTCACATCTTCGACACTTCACTGTTGGTTGTTGCCTCCTCAGGTTGTAAAGGTTTTTGGGCTCATCATTAGCCTTCCTCCTCTGCTTCTTGGGCCTTCTAGGAGCCCTTCTCATGTATGGAGGATGGATTGGTGCATATTGGCTAATTGGCCATAGTTTAGGTCCATTAGATGGCAGTATGATATGCTCATATGTCATCAAAAAAAATTCTTACCTACAAATATAAGAAATAATTCAATGAGTACTTAATGGACCAAAATAAATGAAAACCAAAGTTAATTTGTAACAACTTATTCTAGCAAATATTCACATATTCCTCTGGTACTTGGTTGTTATGTCACATACATGCAATGGCATGGCAGCATGAGATTCTTGATAAATCTCAACTTCTACATGAACAATTCTTTCTTTCCAAGTTCACAACATACTTGTGAATTCCATTTGACACCTCAAACAATGAATATGCAACATCTCCACACAAATGAGGAGACTAACCATTAGACTCATTTTTGTTTGTCTCCAGCTTCTGTTGGATCATAGGGCATATGTCCCCCTATATCTTAGCATCAAATCCCTTTGTTTCGCGATCCTATTACTGAGATAAAACTTGAGGCCTTCAATGATGGTGATGATGAGCTTGTCTATGTATTCCAAGATGGCTCTATTAAAGTCCTCACACTTGTTCTTCACTTGAAGATCACACATGGTATAAGTGTTATATGCTGATCTGCTCTACATCTTAGGGGGGTATATCTTTCATGTCTTTCAAAGCTTTTCATTCAAAGCCTTCAACTTCTTCATAGTTCTTTCATATTCTGGTTGTGTACTAGCCCTTACTACAGCCCATAGTGCACCTTTCATCACCTCTCCAGGGATGTTCTTCTTCCAACTTCCATACAAATGCTTCACACAAAGCCTATGCTCGACATTGGGGACCATTAACTGCAAAGCGAGGACCAAACCCTGATATTCACACAAAATGACTACGTCATTAGTATCCAAAACAGAAGAAAGAAACAATTTTATTTTTTTAAATTGAAACATCAAATACTGCACTATGTAAAACAAATTGAAGAACTACAAAAAATCATACCTTTTGTTGATCTGAGATTAAGGACCATGGCTTAGAATGAACTCTATTCAAGTCAGTTATGAGAATCTCCTAAAACCAAGTCCAAGATTCTTTGGTTTCAGCCTCTAATATGGAAAATGCTATAGGCATCATTTGGTTATTGCCATCTTTCCCAACTACACTTAGCAATTGACCACCATATACACCTTTTAGAAAACATCCATCTAAGCCAATCAAAGGTCTACATGTGTTTGAAAATGCAATTTTACAGGCTGCAAATGATACATAGATCCTTTCAAATACAAGACCATCTACTCCCTTAGTGGTTGTAATAATCACAGTACTCCCTGGGTTGCTCCTTAAGAGTTCTTCACCATAACTTCTTATATGGTAGTATTGTCAGAGGCTTCCCCTTCAATCATTTCAATAGCCTTAACTTTGGCTCTATATGCCTGAAATCTAGATAGAACAATTCCCCACCTATTTCTGGTCTCCTCAATCAAAGGACTAGTCTTCATAGAAGGTGCACGCCTTAGTGTAGGAATTAACTTCTTTGCAATGAAGTTTGTCTTGGCTTGTCTATTTTTTGAAGTCCTAAGGAAATTATGTTTAGGCTTATAGGTCACAATCTGGTAATAAGACTTGTCAGCATACTTTGCTGTCCTCAGATAAAATGGACATTCCTCCAAGCCTTTAACAACCACCCTAGTGGAATCATTCTTCTTCGGATGTGAATTATTTCTATTCTGCAATGCATACTCCTTCACTGCATTTATAAGAAGTTTAGCAGTAGTGAATATTTACCCCAATTAAAATCTAATCTCTACCACATCTTCACTAGCTTTGAACCTGGGAAACCTCCTCATTTCCCATGCATCACCTTCATCACTCCCAGGTGGGGTTTCTAAGTCTTCACTGTCACCATCCCCATCCTCAAAACACTACTACAGATTTTCCATATTACCACGATCCTGTAACCGCGATTCCGCGTTGAACCGTAGTAAAATGGTGCCCGGAGCTCTGTTACCACGGTTTCATGTTGAACCGTGGTAACTGAGGCACTCAGTTACCATAGTTCCATGTCACCCTGGTAACTGACAAAGTTTATATTATTTTTTTAATTAACATTTCCTTTTACCACGGTTGATACCTTAGCCGTGGTAACAGAGTTTATTATTGATACCCTAGTTTGCAGATCGAAAACCCATTATTTGTGAACCTTTTTCTGTTGCACCTCATGACCGCCGCTCCTTCTAGCTGCACCTCATCATCGACACTCCTCTTCGTAATGGCACCGCTGCTGCTTTGCATGCTCATCGGCGCCAAGCTCATCTCCGCCAATCACACTCTTGTTCACAACCGTGACAGTGACGCCGTTTCTGTCTTCGAGCATCGCCCTTCCCGTCTTCTCCCTCTGGCCGCTCTTCTCTACCTCACTGGTGAGTCTTCTTGACCTGCTTCTACTTATAGGGTTTGTTTTGTAGATTGTTGTTGTTGTTGTTGTTGTTCAATACTAGGGTTTAGTACTAGGGTTTTGTAGGTTGTCGTTTCCTGGAGCACAAGCAGCATGCACCATTTCACAATTAATACATCTTAAATGCTTCCCTTTCCTCCCACTAAAAGGTTTTGTAGCTCGCCATTTCCCGGAGCACAAGAAGCATGCGCCGTTTCACAATTAAAACTTCTTTATCCTCTGCTTCTGTGTTCATTCTTCCTTAAAATAGAAATGGCAAACAACGTGAGTATCTGTCTTCCCTTTTCCATCAATTTCCCATAACTACACCACTATCAAATTCCTAGCACCAATGCTCTGCGTCACACACGTATGTCCGCATTATGTGATGCATCTGATGAGCCTTTGTACCTCGAACTTATCCTGACTTACTGGTCTTCCTTGTCCTTCGACCGCAATAGAGGCTTCGTCGGAACAGTGTTCACTCATGACTTCTCCATAACTAGAGAGAAGCTTGCTGAACTCCTCAATAGTGCGAACGAAGGAGAGACGTACTCAGAACTCTAGCAAAGAGATCGCGAATAAAAAAATATTGATGAATTCATCTATTGCATAGAAAATTCCTCTGTTTCTCAGCACTCTCTCTACTCATCTCTTACCCTTCGTGCCAGAGTTTTATATCAACTGGTCATAACCGTGCTTTGTCCAAGACAAGATCGTTTGAGAGACGTGCTTGACAAAGACCTGTTAATCATCTACTCAATTATGAACGAAGAGTACATTAATGTGGTAGACATCGTCTACAATCATCTTGCTTCTGCTTTAGTTGACAACCAGAAAGCCACACCGTATGGGTTCCTCATAACTAAACTTCTCAAGGGTCCAAATGGATTGCCCTTTTTGGCTTTGAACGCTTTAGAGGAGGTGGCTCCTCTAGTGATCGGAGTAGAATTCTTCCGGTCAAGGGGTATTGCCATTGATGAGCCACTGCTGGATGACTCTTCTTCTGATGACTCTGTGGAATCGATTCCAGAATCAATAAGCTCCTCCCCATGATTGTTGCTGGATAATTGTTCTATGTAACTGGAGATTTTTGTGTGATTGTTTCATGGTCTGTATTGGGCATTTTATGATTGTTTCACCGTTTGTATGAATTCAGTGTTGGAATATCATAGTATTTCAAAAGTTCTTGTCTCACATTGCTTAGCTCACAAACCTTTCATAGTATTTCATAATTGTTCTATGTAACAGAATTATTTTTGGACTATTGCAGCTTACCTAAAAACCATATTTTCACATGTGCACCGTCCAACCTTGATGTCTGCTGTGCTGCCGCCCATCTTTAAATTTCTGCCGCCCAACATTAATGGCTTGCCGCCCAGAAACTACTTTCCCACTAACCTTGAAACCTACATAATTTTCCCTATAAAAGGCAGACCTGTTTCACATAACACACACAAAACCGTTGATCATATTCTTTTTCTTCATGTTAAAAATTGATTCTTGACTGCCCAAAATTGCTTCATTATTAATTCCTAATAATCACCTTCTCTTTTTATTCATTGTTATATTTTTTGGAAATATAATGCTAGGAACTGTTCAGAATGGCTTAGCAGCATATTACGCCCATATGGCTCGAAGATACATTGAATGCGATGTATCAAAAGCAGTTGGGAGCACAAGCAGGAGCACTAAAACTAGTTGAAGATGTTATGCTGCACTGCCCAACTTGTTTTATAGAAGTAACAAGATATTAGGATAGTTTCTTATAGCCCATGTTTTAGTTAATTTCTCTTTTCCTGGGCATTGGGCAGTTAATTTCCCTTTTCTTATATGCATGTTATATATAGTTTATTTGGTAATTTGGTATTTATAGTTTCCTATAGACCATGTTTTAGTTAATTTTCCTTTTCCTGGGCATTGGGAAGTTAATTTCCCTTTTCCTAACATTATGTTGTCAGGGTTGTTTCCATATTGCATTGCAAGTCATGGTTATAAATTTTTTACTGTTTGAATTGCATGTCTCTGATTGTATGTAGCACAAAAAACAACAACACATATTACCATGGTTCGTACAGGAATCGAGGTAACAGAGGTAAAAAAAACCAAACTTGTTACCACGGTTGACAAAGGATCCGTGATAACAGAGCGACAAATTACCACGGTTCAGCGTAGAACCGGGTATTTCAGAGGTATGATGTTACCACAGTTCCGCCTTGAACCGTGGTAATTTATCTATTACTTCGACGCCTGTTACCACAGTTTAATCGTGGTAACAGGCTTCCCGGAACTGTGGTAACATGGAAATTCTGTAGTAGTGAAATCATCAAAGAAAGTTGGATTGGGATTTAGAGAAGCAACAGCAGCATGCACAACCTGTCCATTGCCATTACCATTACCATTCACATTCCTTGGTTCAAATGGCAAAGAAGCAGCCCAATCGCAATTCTCATCGTAGTCACTATCATCTAAGCTAATCTCATCAGAGTCATGTTCATCTTTATCACATTCATAATCTTCATCTAAAGAATCCTCATCAGAATATTGTTTATCTTCATAAGGCACCCCACCATCCAAGCTTTCTCAAACTCTACATGAACCTTAACTTTCTCTTTCTCAACCCATTTTGCTTTCACGGACTCACCACTAACAACCTCATTATCAACCTCCCCTAGCCCAACAATGTTCTCCCCCACAATCTCAATAGAGACCTCCTTTTCCCCACTCTCATTAACCCCTGCTCTTCAACATTAACCACTGTATCTGTCCAATGTTTTGCAAAAAATTCTACCTCATCATACCCCTTGACATCACTCAGAAATTGCAGCACATTAAAATCCTCATTAAATGGTCTTTTACCATTGAATAGCCCTAGAGCAGGGTGTCTGTACCAAAGACATTTAGTTGAAAAATATCCTAGGATTTTTACCACCTTGCCTACTTCAATGGAGTTAATTTCATCTACATCCCAATCCTCTACAATTTTGTGACCACCTTTCACATAATCTAACCGAGGTTCCTCTACAAAGTACCCTCCATGCCAAATGTGTGCCTTAATTCTACTTACACCAATAGGCCTACAATGGTAAAATTGCAACAACCTTATTAACATGCAATGAATTTTCACACAAAATCCAACTTGGCAGAAACGACATAATGGACAAGTCAAAGAAAAGGAAAAGAAAACGAGACGTACCTGAAACACATGTTCTCTGGCATCTTGTCGCTTTCCAACAAAGCTGTGTCAAAATAGTGTTCTCGCATGTGCTTCGATCGTGGACCACATGTCCCTGTCGATTCTTTCCTCGTGCTCCATTCCAGCCTCCACGCGACGAGGGACTACCTGACATGGGATGATCTCCGACCATCACCGTTCGATGATGAATCCTTCACCAGATACGAGAATCTCCACCTTCACCATCTTCTAGGGCCAAAATCGCATGCAACTTTTCTCTTTCAGGCACAATGGTTCTATTCTAGGGTTTTCAATTTAGGTGTGATGTTGATTTAGGTTTCCTTTGTGACTTATATTTTCCTTTTTATTTTTAATTTTTTTCAACACTTCAGCTACTTAAATATCTGGCACCACGTCATAAATGAATGACTTATCACCAAGGGCTTGCTTTTCAACACTTCAACACTTCGAAAGGGCTTGCTTTTCACATAAAATATGCCAGGACCAAAATTGCTCGTTTCAAAGATGAGGGTCTCAAATCGCACAATCGCAATAGTTAAGGAACCAAATGTGCGTTTAAACCTTTCTAATAAGAGCATCAAGAGACTTCTCATTAGTAGAACTTAAGAATCCAGAAGGTGAAGAAATAACAAGATCAACGAGATGCACCATACCTTAATAGGTCCATGACATTTAGTGCCAACAGGAACAAAAATAGGAGTCACCATGATAACTTCACCAAAAATAGGAGTCACCATGATAACTTCACCAGTCATCTCATCAAATAGGGCAATATGAGCTACATTATTGCCTCTTTTGGCTATCATTTTCCTCTTCACGAGTCTTCAATGCTCCTTCCCCTAAGTATGATCCTCTAAATGAGCTAGAAGCTCCCCCTCACCCAATTCTACTCCCTTAGAACTGTGAGTTGTAGTTGGTGTGAGTTGAAGAATATTCACATCAATCTCCTTTTCAATATGATTATCTCAGAGTTTCATTCTTCTTCTCCATGATTTTGTTGTATCTCCTGCATAATTTCCAAAATAATTGGATAACACTTTCAACAATAGTTCCAACATCAACATGTGCTGGGGGAGAGTCTTCAACCTCTATAGCTTCCGTGGTTGTCACAGAAACCGAATTACAATAGTAACTAGTAAGTAACCCGTGCAATGCACAGGTGTTTTTAATATTGAATTTACAATATTTTTTTAGTTGATGTTGTAAAGCTAATAAATATATGACATATGTCAACATTTTTAAACACGCGTTAGATCGTATGATATATTGAAGTAAATAAATAAATAAATGTGAATTGAATATAATTGGTAACATCAACAAACAATAATTATTATATAAAAAGAACATTATTATATAAAAAGAACAATCATAAATTACATGATTTAAATTTGTAATAAATAATTATTTGAATTCCTTAATTATCGCAAATCATGATTTAAATTCGGAAATTTGATTTAATAGAGGGAGAAATTGTTGAGTTGATAAAGTGACACGTGTCGACATATAAGAGAGTCTTTTTTTTAAGTGTTGCTGAGGTTTGAGATTGAGGACTCACAATTAGTAGATACAGTAGTAGATATGATTAAGTAGTAAGTATTATTTTTTTGGTATATCAGAAAATTAAGTAATAAGTATTATGAAAGTGAACAAATAACACTTGCATTACATAATAAAAACGTAGTAAAAACATAAATAAATAATAAATAACAAGAAGTTCTATATCCTTCTAGTTCATAAATCCACCATCTAAACAAAATCAACAAAATCTTAAATTGTATTTTGTAGTGGATTTTTAACTCAAGGAGGTATATATCCCATGTTTAAAAATGAAGTTCGGACATTGTATTTGACACCTCGACAGTGAGTCAACGGATAATTCTCAAACCACTACGCTGAAATGAGCCGCCAAAGTCACGTGACCAAATTTGAAAAATATGAGGTAGAGCACGTGCCACCCTGATTTTTTGAACCTAAACCTCAAAATCTCAAAACAATATATAAATGCAATGTAAGACAAGAATCACCAAAACCAAAAACCTGGAAATAAAAACCCCACTCTCGTTTTCAGTTCAGTTCAGTTCTTCTACTTCTTGTTTGAAAATCCGAAGACCAACGTTACGAGAGAGAGCCATGGAAGCGATTCTCGTAGATTACATTCAGAGGAGCCTTCGCTATTTCATGCACTCCAACGCCATCTTCCTCTGTCACCGTCTATGCGCTCAGTTCCCCTCCGAGGTTGCTCCTTCACACTTTCTTCTTCTTCCCACTTTCTTTGCTTCTTCACAAAATCTGAGAAAACCAAATTGAAAAAATAAAAAAATAAAAAAGAATAATCGCTCAACACTACGAGCTTGTGGAGCTTCCATGTTGTTTATGTTTATTTTCGTTGTTTTTAGTTCTTTACCAAATGCTTTTTTACCATGCTCTTTCGCTGTGTTACCTGTGCATCGAGATCGGTCGTTTATGGATTTAAGAAGCTATTTGGTTCAATTGCTCCACGGAGGTTTCTAGATAGAGGAGTGTTGGTGTGAGTTGGCAAGATTTGGATTCGGTTTTAATTTTTTTGTTTCCTGTTGCTTTTAACAATGTGATTACATTGCGGCTTGAAGCTTTCGTTAGGGTTTCTTTGCCTTCAAAGGCTGTTTGATGCTTGTTATTGTAGCCAGTTCTAGAGAATTTGGTGTGATTTTCAATGGTTGTTTGGCCATGCACAAAGCTTTTAACTTTTTCAGGTTCTATTTAGGTTTAGGAATAGGATTGGATGGATGGTGTTTTTGTGGTGCTCTTATGAAAAGACTCTTGTTGCCTAAGGCATAACGTCACACGAATTTGAATATATCTTGGATTTACGAGCCACTGATGTGAGTCTGGCACATTAATTGGCGATACGAAGTATAAAATTTGCATACCAAGTTTGCGCTTCAATCGTGTGATGTATAATATTGTTTCTATACATGTTGACCTAGTCCTTTTGAATTGATATGTCTCCTTATTTGTTGTGCTTGGCATTCTTGTAGTTGGATGTGCTGCCTAACCGCAAATTTTGTATCCTTTTGACCCTATTAATCATTACTTCGAGTTTATGATATTTGTTTGGGCCCTTTATTTCGCTTATTTATTAAATCCGTGTCACTTGATGAAGGACATTTATTATATGATTCTAAGTCAGTTTTGGGAATTATTTTTGTTTTACACAGACAAATTTGCAATTGTTAGCTGGCTGTTACTTGCAGAGTAATGAAGCTCATTCTGCATACCATATCTTAAAGGGTACGTTTCTCGAAATGTCTAGTTATTTATGTCTTGACCATTTTTGTAGTTATGTTGGTATCAATGTTATTGCTGCCTGATGGTAAACTGCATAATACAATTGAACAAAAAACAATGAGAAAAAGTGGAGGAGAACCACTGAACAAAGGGTAAAGAAATAGGACAATGATAATATCCTGTTTGCAGTGTTGAGGTCCCACATCAAGTAGAGATATGATCAAAGTAAAGTTTATGGGCTAGCTTTTTGGTTAGAGTTAGATAGCCCAAATTCTGAGGTAGTATCGTAGCCTATTCTAGATTCAATATTGGGCGCTCACCTCTGTCCAAGATCAACCTAGGCCCTCGAACTTCCTTGTGCAATGTACCTTACCTCGTGGATTTCCCGATGCAATTAAGAAAAAGAAGTCCTATAATCTCCACGCTCCAGGTGTCCAATCCTAGGCGTGAGGGTAGTTTGTTGAGATCCCTCACCCTTATTGATTAGAGATATGACCAAACTAATATTTTTAAAGGCCTTCGAAATCCTCATCTTACAAACCAACTTTTGCCATAGAGTTAGAGATAGGTCTAGCCCCGAATTTTAAGACACAACCTGATTGCAAGATGGTATTAGAGCCTATCCTAGATCTGATATTATGCCACATACCAATATCCAACTATCAACCTGAGCTGTAGATTTTCCAGTTCAATCAACCTCGCTTTGAGATTTTTCAGTGCAATAAAAAAAATATCAGTTCTATAACCTTGGTGCTCCAGATACCTCCACGCTTTAGATGCCTGTTTATGAGCATGAGGGGTGTGTGTTGAGATCCCTCATCGACTAGAGATATGGCCAAAGTGGAGCTTATAAAGATTTTGACAATCATGATCTTACGAGCTAGCTTTTGGAGTAGAGATTAAGCCTAGCTCGAATTCTAAGACACATAATAGAGACTTAGAAAGTCATAGAGTTCCTTCCAAAAAAAAGAGTCAGAGTTTATTAAACAAAGGATTTATTTAAAGAAATAGGGAGAGATGGACAGAGGAGTCAAAAGAGATATGCAGAAAAAAATAGGAGGAAAAGAGGGGAATTAAAAGACTTAGAAAATAGGTAAATAGTTAAGAGAAGATGCAGTTTGCTGCTGAAAGGATATACTTGAGGAAACTATGTTCCCTTGAGATGGACTGTTCATGGGAGATGTGCGCTAGAGATAAAAGAGATGCATGGGAGGCGAGATGGCAGAGATGTGAGTGAGAGGTGGCAGAGATGTGCATAGTGAGTTGGATGTGAAATGGGGTTTTTAGGGTTAAAATTTGCAGGTTAGTTCAACCTACCTCTCTCTCTCTGTTTTCTTTTTCAAATTTTATTTTAGCGCTATTTATGTCATGGCTGCCGTGGGTGTCAGTTTCCACCATATAAAAGCCAGCACATGATGGCCAAAATGGCATTTTGCCACAAAACCACCTTGCCATACTGCCATGGCTGCCTTTTTTTTGACATCATTGGTTCCTATTATTTTAAATATCACCATTCCTTTTCTGCTTCTTTAATTAGCTTTTAATAGAATGTTTTCTTTCCTTTGTTTGCTATTGTCTTGAAGTGGTACTACTTGTTATACCTCTCATTTTTTCTTCTTTATTGCTTAAAGGAACGCACATGCCTCAATCCCGGTACTTGTTTGCATTATCATGCTTTCATATGAATCTTTTTAGAGAAGCTGAAGCTGCATTATGTCCTGCTAATGAGCCTGCTGCAGAGGTATAAACTACAAGGCACAGTTTAGAGTATATTTTAAATTAATCATTATCTCCTGATTATTGAATTCCTAAAAAAAATATGTAGGTGGCAGTGTTTTATTTCCGTAACAATTATAAGTTTTTTTTTTAATCTTTTTTTGTTCGTTTGTTTTTCCTAATCTACTTTACCATTATTCATTCACTTATCACATAAGTTCTAATACGCCATCTGTTTTATGCTGCTTTTTGTTTTAATTTCTTGGTGCATTTTGTGGGAGAAGGTGAATGACTTTAGTTTTGTTGCTTTTTTATTATGTAGGTCCCAAATGGTGCAGCTGGTCATTATTTATTAGGCCTCATTTACAGGTTGCTGATCAATCTTTCATCGATAATCAATTGGTCCCCCACCCCCAAATCGAAATCTCCTTTAAATACTTATTTTTTGATGTAATCACATCACACATATATGGAAATCATGGTTTCAAATTATGCGGTCGTCATATTGCATTTGAGGCAGTGTCTAACTGCATCAAAAATCATAGAAAGTCATGTTTGATGTGTCTCTATGACCGCAGCAGGCTGCATCGAATGGCAATGGGTCTCAATGTCCTCATACAAATTGTTCTCCATTTTCCCTCTTTATTTAGTAGATTGAAAAGGAATTTCAGGGGGTTAGGGGAATTGTGGGATGTTAATGTAAGTTGGTGATGAAGGGGTGGAATGACTTTGGAAGGGAGGAACAAGGGATGTGCGATTTTGGGGGGTCAGTCATGAAAGTCATGTTTGGTGCAAGTGTAAAATAAATTCTCTCCTCAATGGTTGCACTGCCTGCAATCGCAGTGGCCACAACTGCACCTGCGATTACAACCGCAATTTAAAACTATGAAAAAAATGTTTAAGACAATGACATCTAGTTAGACATAGTTGGAAGTGTTTTTGTTCTTACCTCTGTACAAGAAGTTCAGGACTGTTATAGTTATATGACCATCCCAATAAGTATTAAAAAGCGGTTTTAAAGTTTTCTGGTTTTGTTAGATTATCTTCTTCGCTTTGGATGGACAACTACAAAATGTATAGATAGAAAATTGTGCAATGCATATATTGCTTAGACACTTTAAGTAGATGATAAGGTGTGATTTCAACAGTTGAATTTGGTAACCGGATCTATACAATCTGTTTTTGCTAGGTAGTCCTTTGGATTGATATTACTGCTCAAAACTTTTGCATCGGAGTTTATAACATTGGATTGTGGATAATTTCACATTTCTCTGTTAGCATCTTCTTCAAATCTCTTGCATATTCGTGTGCATCATAAGTTTGGTTGTCATTTGGTGGTTGTTTCCCTTAGTATTCGGTATTGTGCTTTATTGAAATTTGGTCCAATTTGTGTTCTTTGGGACTGATTTCCATCAAATTATCCTTAAACACTTGTCTTTGCTTTAACTTGTAATCTAATCCTTGCTACTTTCACATCTATTTTCATCCTTCTATATTCCCTTTAATTTATTATTCTATCTTTTCAGGTATACTGACAGAAGGACAAGAGCTAGACATCATTTTAAGCAGGCACTATCAATGGATCCTCTAATGTGGGCTGCATATGAGGAGTTGTGCAGATTAGGTCTGTAGATGAACTTACTTGGTTCTCAAAGCTCATATACCATACTTGATATATCAATTGGGGAAACCTTCTAGTTTAAGGGGCTTCTTAGAGTTATATTTTCCATTTGGCTGAGTTTACTTTGAGCTTTCGTCACATAGAAAGCTGCTTAAAGCAAATAAATCACTAAATCTTGTATGATATATGAGCATAATGCATACTTGGTGTAAGTATTTTGTTTCGGTGACTAAGCCTTTGGGCATGGGTTTACTATGGTTTGCGCATAACTAGCGATAGATTAAAAAACGAAACAGAAATGAACTCTAAAAAAAACACTTGTTATGGGACTACCAAATACTAAAGCTTTCAGATAAGACAGTAGGGAGCAGAAGTATGCCAGAAAACCAATTTAAAACTAGACTTGATTCAATGGCTGTTTAGTTTATTTTGAAAATTGCATATGTTGTCATAATTATTATCAATTGACATTGTATTGTTCGATGAAAATTTAGGTGCTGCTGAAGAAGCAACTGCAGTTTTTGGTGAAGCAGCTGCTTTTTGCATACAAAATCAATATGTAAACTGCTCAACCTCTCCAAACCCACATCTGTCAAGTGAAGAGTGCTATGTAGTTATGTCCAGACAAAGTGTTTCTGAAGATGTGAGTCCAAGGCAACTAAAACACATGCAAGGGCTTAAGGATATTGCTGCAAGTCATCACGGAACATCTGTGATAGGAGGAACTGCTGCTCAGCCTATTCATAGTGGTCCATCTAACATGTCATTTTATAATACTCCATCTCCAATGACCACACAGGTAAAATTTATAGTGTATGCCTATTAATATTTAGCAAAAAAAATAAAAAATCTAAGTAGTATTCAGAAAGAAATGGAAAGGCATTCCGTTTTTCCGAAAGATGATAATGCAGGTTCCTTGGTCAACTAGATGTGTGTTTGATGTTCATTTTTCCCCCCTCAAATGAATAACCTGTTATGTTCTCTTGTGCAGCTGTCTAGTGTTGCTCCACCCCCTTTATGTAGGAATGTGCTTCCTAATGGCCCAAATCTGAATACACTTAATGCTGACAGTTCTAATAAGTCAACAGTGAACCCTACTATTCAAGCCCCTAGACGAAAGTTTGTGGGCGAAGGAAAGTTACGAAAGGTTGGTTTTCTTGTTTTGTTTCCATTTACACCACTAGATTAACACATCATGATATCTGGGATTTTCTCTAAATATATATCGACGTTTGTTTAACTATGTGAGTCTATGATAGGTACCCACATCTCTTTAGTTAGTAGCAGTCAGTTAGCTCCTAAAGTTAGTTAGTGGAGGGGAGGGCTACTATAAATAAGTGAGTGTTAAGAGGGATTAATCATCTTGGAGATCATTTGGGGAATCGGGTTTAGGAGAGTGGATGAGTCTCTCGAATACTCATCAGTTCTTGTATCTTCTTTGATTCCCTAATTGGGGAATTAGGGTTCTTGAGAATAACACACAGTTTCTATCTTCTACTTGGCTGGGTTCTATCAATTGGTATAAGAGCCTTCCACCATGTCTCTCAGCTGCAAACGAGTGGCGCGGGTGGTGACGCCGGCATTGCAGTGTTCGCTTGGGACTAGTCGAAGGGGCTAGTGCACAGCCAGCCCGTGTGGGCGCCGGGGCTGCAGAGCGTGGTGGGATGTTAAGACCCAATTGCAAGGCATGGGACTTGAGTCCCACATTGGAAGTATGTGATTCTAATGTGGGGTTTATAAGGCCTTGGGCTCTCCAACTACAACAGCTAGCTTTTGTGGTGTAGTTCTCCCAAGGTTCTTATCAGTCTAGGGCTGCATGGATCATTTTTTAAGGGTCTTTTGTATGATTGTGATAGTATTACTCTGGGTTGAATGCCTGAATTTTACAGACCCCATGATATTATGTCTCTCATTTTTCACTTATCCTTTTTTTTTTCCTAAATAAATGTTCCAGATTTCAGGTAGATTATTTTCTGATTCTGGTCCTCGGCGTAGTTCAAGACTCTCTGTTGAAGCAAGTGTAAATTCAAATGCTAATGCAACAGTTGTATCTGGAAATGGAACTAGTAACTCTAATAAGGGAGGATCAAAGCTTAGCCCTATGGCATTTCGTAACATGGCAGTTCGTAAGGGACAATTGTGGGCCAATGAAAACATTGATGAAGGTGATGATTCTAGATATATCTCGCTACTTTATTGTATCAATTTGTTCTTGTATGTGGAAATGAGTGCGTTGAAAAGTTTTGATGCAGTGTTAATTAAGCTGATCAGTCAATTATGCAATTTGCTTCCCCTGTTAATGATTATATATATATATATATATATATATATATATATATATATATATATATTTTCAATTGTCTTGTATAATCTACACTGTCTTTCTAAAGGTATTATCCAAATGATAATTCAAATCATTGATAGTCTTGCTGGTGCCTTTGTTGTCTGTTTATTTTAATTGATGATGCCAAATATGAATTTATTGCCAGCTGTCAACCTAATATGTTGAACTCTAATGAGCTGAATGGTTTGTGACTTTGCATATCTACTAGTAATTATGGTTTACGGATTTTCTTTCTTAAGGTGATTATTGTCTTCAATTTCCCTTGTTATAGATACTTAATGATTTTTCTTTATTTTTAGGGATTCGTAATGATGTTCCCAATGATACTCGTTTAAATGTTACATCAACAACTTCTTGTTCATCTCCTGCCATTGAAGCTAAATCTTATGAGCAAGATGCAGCAACTTTTAAAGTTGGTGGGCAAGTAACAACTGGGTCTAAAGTATTTACTGGTGCTTCAGAAATACTGACCCTTTTAAGAGTTCTTGGTGAAGGCTATAGACTTGCCTGCTTGTATAGGTGCAAGGTATTAATATATCTGGAGAAAGTCCCGATATAATTTATATTAACTATTTATTATTGTAATTAGGAAAACAGAAAAGCAAAATAAAATGAGGAAAATTCCTTGTCTGCATCTGCATCTTGTTTTTAAATATCTGTTTCTGGTGGAGCAGGATGCACTGGATACATATCTGAAACTTCCACAGATGCACTACAATACGGGATGGGTTCTTTCTCAGGTAATATAGTTCCTCACCTTGCATTCTCTGATCTTTCATTGGAAATCTTGATGCATATGTATTAGTTAAGATATTCACTGCACTCAGGCTTATGATGTTATATCCAATATTTTGATGGCTACACCTAAAAATCTTGTCCTTTATTGTGGTTTTGTTTTGTTTTGTAGCATATCCCCCCCCGCCATTAATTTCCACTTTTCTCTATAAAGAAAAATATAGTATTTTCATGTTTATTAAGTATTGTTGTCCTAGGTTCTACCTCAATTCAAATTTAAGCTCTCACTACCCATTTCATAACTCCAATCTTTTACTATATGTATGACCTTTTCTAATAAATGCTCCATAAGATGTCAAGAAAATCTCAACTTTGGGTGAGACAATAAATAGTTGGAATAAAAGTTAGTACGTCAGGACAAAGAGCAAGGAAAAACTCAGGGTTAAATTAAATTTCAGAGCCTAAGTTAAATCTTAGCACAAGGTAAAGTTGATTGTTGGTTTATCCAGACTTACACTTTGTTTGGTTTATAAGAGAAAGAGAAAGAGAAAGAGAGAAGATGAGTAGAGAGAAAGATGTGAGAAAAAGAGTAGATTTTATAGGTTGTTTGGTATAATAGAAATAGAGGAGAAAGAGAAGAGAAATAATGAGGTGTAAAGTTGCATTTTTTATTAAAAGACCTTTTTATCCCTCAATATACATGATAACTAATAGTGGCAAAATTCTGTACCAAACATAGATAGAAGATCAAAAGGGGGGGGATGATTGTGCTTCAGTTTCTCTTCAAAACTAAGAGCAAAAAGGTGTTGACCCATCTCTGCCATCTCTCGCTTCTACAGTAAATGCATAACAAACACAATGCTTTAGCTCTCTTTCTTGAATCTATGTCTTGAATCACTCTCTCTCCGCAAAGTTTACTACACTAAACGAAGTGTTAAGCTTGGTGGGTTTTTGTACGGGGGATAGTGTCCAAGATGTAAATTTTTACTAGGTCTCTGCCTGAGCCTGGCACCGTAAACATGGATGGCCAATCTTTCACAATAACAAAGTGATCGAGAACAGGTAGATGTGAAATGTGCATCTTAAGAACAAACGTACATTTTTTGGTGTGTGTGCATGTTGGAGACGTGTCTGACTTGCACTTGTAGAACAGTGTCCAATTTGATTGTTCTGGCTGCAACGCATCTCTGACATGGCCATTTAACATTTGAAAAAAATTGTTGTACTTGTAGTTGTATGTTAGGATCCAACTTGAGTTCCACATTGAAAGTATGGGATTCTAGTGTGGGCCTTGGGCTCTCCAGTTACAACAACTAGCTTTTGTGGTATGGTTCTCCCAATGTTCTTATCAATTAGGCCTTCTACCATGTCTCTCAGTTGCAAACGAGTGGCGCGAGGAACTCAGTTGTTGAGGATCATTCACTTTTGGAACAAGTGCAATTAAAAGGACATGAAGCCTTTTAAAAGCTTTGAATTATGATAAGTGTTATAGGTTGAATGATTTGAAGATCCGGTACATTATAGGTTAAAAAGACAAAAAGACATTCACTTTTGAATGGTTTGCAATTAAATGATTTGAAGATCAAGCAGAAGTTGAAAATTTAAATCATGATAAATGTTGGGGTTGTATATAATACAGCAATTCCCACTTCTCAAGCAAACTTTTTTTTTTTTTCCCATTCAACCCACCAACCCACCCAACCTAATGCGGGGCGAAGTGAGGTCTCCAACCCATATTCTGAAACAGGTAAACCTAACCCACCCCAATTTTTTTGCGGGTTGAAGGCGGGTCTGGTTGCCTGCATTGCCGCCCCCTGGTACCGTAGCACGTGGTGCTTTAGATCCAGCAGTGTCTGTATGCTGCAGCCTTCTTTTTTTTTCAGTGGCAGTGGTGAATGGCTGGTGTGGCAGAGGCAAAGAGGAACAATATATGTCGGACCAATTGTTAGGATTTGTTAAATCCCGACTTTAGCCCCAAAGTAAAAGGAGGAGAAAAGTATATTTTTTGGGATGTTTTGAATATTTAAACTGGAAAATAAAACAAGAGAGAAGTGATAAGGAGAGAGGGATACGGAAAACAATCCTAATGGATTCACAAGAAGGAGAACCTCCCTTCAAGGGAGAATCCCTTCCAAGGGTGAAACCCTTTTACAAATCTAATACTCAAACTGTACTCTAACCTAAAGAGAGTACTCCTATTTATAACAAAAGAAACTCAATACCAACACAAATAACAAAAGAAAATAGATAAATCAAACCCCGGCCCAAACACAGCAGGCCCACTGACTATAATTTAGAACCCTAACGTTCTCCTCTTCTGCTTTTAGCCTGCTCAGTTGAGGAAGTTGTACTAGTGCTGCATCTTCTGCATTTTGCCTCTTTCCTTGATTGCATCTACTAAATGTTACCTTGATATGTTTGTTCCTGCAAATTGTCCTGTCTTTAAACCCTTCTGGTAAAGTAATTAAAACATCAGGTTTTTCCTCCTTTTTTCCCCTTTTCTATATTCTTTCAGTTGTGCTTCTGTGGTCATCATGATTATTATTTAAGTACTCTGCATCTTGGTTCAACCAATTTCTTACTTACTATGTCTATTTGGGATTCGAGTTATTTAATATTTGTAAGATTTAAATAGTATGTAAAATTTGTGGTTTTCATAACTTTTTGATGTCATATTGTCATCATAAAATCCTCTAGAGGAAATAAACTTGGGCCCAAATTAGTTTTCTTCATTCAACTAATATGACATTCTCTTGAACATTCATTTTTTTAGTTTTAAATTGATTTTATTGTCATTTCTCAATTTCCATATTTTTGAATTTATAGAACTTCTGAAATGACTTTTTCATAGCTAGCCTGGCCAAATTTGGTATGAGGATTTTTCACTGGAAAAAGGTGATTTGTATGTGTGACATGGATTGTGAGACACCATAATTTTGTCTCATGTGTGCGTGTGTACTCCTTGCACTCTCACATAAAAAAGGTCCTCTCGGATACATCCCCTATGTGCATGTGTGATAAGATCTGGTTGTAGTGAAAACTGGTTCTTTTTACATGCCATTAGATTCTTGCCCCTCGTAATAAATAAAGTTGAGTTTCAGCACAAGGTATGTGGGCTTATGCATTGTCCAAACTTCAAGCCCAATGAGCTATTGCGTGAGGGGCATGTTAGAAGTCTAATATAAACCATTCATGTGTCTTCATCCAATATCTTATAGCTTTCGGGATAGTTGATTCATGACAAAGATGACTCATTTTTTCCACCTATTGGGATAAGATTTGATTGTAGCAAGTTCCTTTTATATGCCATTGGATCGTTTGATGTTTCTTGTACCAGAGATTCTTCAGGTGCATTACATTAACTAATTTTCATCTTACTTGAATACGTGTTAATGCAGGTTGGAAAAGCATACTTTGAATTAGTTGATTTTGTAGGAGCTGATCAAGCCTTCAGTCTTGCTCGTCAGATTACACCTTATAGTTTGGAAGGAATGGATATATACTCTACAGTCCTTTATGTGAGTTACATGTATTTTTTTGTAAAAGCAGACCTGTCTTTCTCTATTGTCCTTGGGACTCACATTTTGGTCGAATCAACTGGTAAAGCCTGGATAGAAGAATATTACCTCAGTTATCGATATTTTTCTGTTCCCACTTACTTAACATTGATGTGTCATTAACATTTTACTCGTTATTCCCTTGTGTTTCTTTAGCTTCCTGCTCCCATAAAGTTTAAACTCTTATGTGCATACGTGCATGTTTAGTGCTTGACCAAAAGACTAATTTATCTCTGGATCAGCATTTAAAGGAAGATATGAAGTTAAGTTACCTGGCACATGAACTGATTTCAACTGATCGCTTAGCTCCGCAATCTTGGTACGCATACTGCATATATTGAACTTCCTTTCAATTATTCGGGGCACTAATTTTTTCCTATTATTGTCTTCATTTTGCTAGAAGGCTTAAAACTGTATCTCTTTATGTGTGTGTGCGTGCCCATGTTTCATCTGTTTGCATGTGTGCCCCATGAGCCGAGGTGTTTCTTGGGTTTGTAAAAAATGCACATTTGCTTTCAACTGTGATACCATTTTGCAAAGATATATAATATATTGGTGCCTACATTCTTCCCTCCTATTCATGAACTACTAGATATATTAGTAATAATGTAAATATGGTGTATGTATTGTAATTATGATAACTGTAGATTATGTGTAATTTTGAGTCCTAGATTCATTCTGTCTCTCTTATTGCTCATTCTCAACATGGTATCCAGAGCCTGACGAGGGACAACCCTAATCCATGATTACTAGCAGACCCACTATCCACAAGTGCAAATTTTTCACTGAAACTGTGTCCCGTCTTTGTTATCCAGCTCTTGTCACTGCCATGTCTTCATTTCGGCAGGTCAGACCCTTTTTTTGGGCCACTATTGCCACTTTTTCATGTATACTTGTTAGGATCCATGTAAGAAGACATTCTTCACATCAAATTGATGCAATTCCCACCCGAATGAGCTGCCAGGGAGAGAATAATTCTTACAAAATTAATCTTGCCACAAGGGCAAATGTCTCCTCATGACCAATATTGTATCTTTGGGTATATCCTTCCGCCACTGGTCTTGCTTTATAACAGTCAAGTGAGCCATTAGATAGGTATTTAACATTATATACCCACCTGCAACCCTACTGCCCTTTTATGCTATGGTTTCACAACAATCTAGCAAGCCTCGTTTTTCTCTTGTGCTTTCATCTCATCATTCATGACTTGAATCTAATTCTTATCATGTAATGCCTCTTGTACTAGGGTAGGGACTTTAACTGAGTCAATAGTTGAATAACGCTCTAATGTTGCACAAAGGTTTTTAGTAAGCACAAACTGAGCTATTGGGTACTCAGACCTTTTTCCTTTTCATAAGGAAATATGTAGGTTATCAAAAGATTAGTTTCATGAGTGTTATCTCAGGGCTTAGAGTTATGAGTACTTACCCCAGGTTAAGATGATTGAGATTGTTGTTGGACCAAGCTGGGGTTTTTCTTCCTTTGATAATGTCTCCCAAATATCCCCAAGTGTCTTTTCTCATTGTTATCCTTTTGCACTGGTACTGTGACCAGCTCATGATCCTCCTTTGTTAT
The DNA here is from genome assembly GCA_030819835.1 of Acmispon strigosus. Classification (NCBI taxonomy): domain Eukaryota; kingdom Viridiplantae; phylum Streptophyta; class Magnoliopsida; order Fabales; family Fabaceae; genus Acmispon; species Acmispon strigosus. Next base: position 7,807,671 of record JAUAMA010000001.1, read on the forward strand.
CATTCCTGGCCATGTCATTCTTGTGCTTTTGTCAAGCAACCAATTATCCCAAAAGCTTAAGCTGTTGGGTAAATGTCATATGAATGGTTTTATATTATATTCTAACACGCTCTCTCACGCAAGAGCCCTTTGGCTTGAAGTGTGGACAATGCACAAGCCCACCTTCCATGTGCTGAAATATAACTTCTTTTTATTAGAAGAATTGGGGCGGCAATGATCGAACTCTAGACCGTCATAGAGACTATGATGCCGTGCCAAGCAACCAATTATCCCAAAAGCTTAAGCTGATGGGTAAAGGCCATATGCATGATTTAATATTATATTCTAACATGCTCAATATTTGAGATGGATGAGGGCATCTTCAAGGGCATAAAAATTGAGGATTCAAGAAACTTTGACTCGGACTCAACTTTTATATGACTCTCCCACTGAAGCTAAGGACTGTGGTAAAATGACTCTAGTCCCTGAACAATGATATCTATGGCGGCATACACACGACAACTAGAAATGTGATAACATTTATATCCTTTTTTGTTTGGAGCATATCCTATGAAGACATTTGACAACTCGAGTATCTAGCTTGCCTCGATTAGGACGATGAACATGGACAAAGGCTGAACAGTCACAACAACAACAACAACAACAAAAGCCTTATCCCACTAAGTGAGGTTGGCTATATGGATCACACTACGCTATTGAGCTCGATCAAAAACTAAATTATGAGGGATATTATTGATAATAAGATCATCTCTAACAATATCTTCCCATGTTCTTTTTGGTCTCCCTATTCCTCTCCCTGCATGACTAAAAACCATGTTATCAACACGTCTCACCGGTGCCTCCATAGGTCTTCTTTGCACATGTCCATACCACCTTAAACGATTTTCCGTCAATTTCTCCACGATAGGCAAAGGCTGAACTGCCAAAGACGCAATTTTGAAGGCTTGACATGATTGGTACTGCATAGGACTACTACTTTATAAAACTCGAGAAGGTAACCTATTTATTAAATAAGTAGCAGTTAGGATAGCTTTTCCCCCAAACATGTTTGGGAGCGCTCAATTGTTAAAGCCCGCTCGAGCTACTTCAAGTAAATGATGATTTTTTCTTTCTGCAACCCTATTTGTTGTGGGGTGTCAACACATGTTAACTCATGGACAATGCCATTATCTTTGAGAAAAACAGAGAAGTTTTGATTGACATACTCTTTTCCATTGTCAGACCGTAGCCAAGCCTACCAAATTTTGTTTAGATCATACGGACAAAGTTAACAAATAATTGAAAACCTCATTCTTATCTTTCATAAGAAATACCCCCAAGTAGTTTGAGTACAATCATCAATAAAAGTAACAAACCATTTTGCACCAGAGATATTAGAAGTAGACACAAGTCTCCACACAGCAAAATGAACAAGATCAAAAGGTTCACTATTTTTATTATTACTAGGAGGAAAGGTCGCACGATGGTGATTTGCAAACTGACAGACATCGCAAATCAAGGACTCAACAGACACTTTTGAGAAAACTAGGCTTTAAGGACACAAAAGGGAGGATGCTCAAGACACGTATGTTGAAGCCATACCTGAGACATAGTCCTAGAATTTGAATTTGAATTTGATTGACAACTAGAAGTGATTATTTTCTGCCCGGTACTACCCTTGCTATCTTCATGTTGCCGATAATATAACCCTCCCTCTCCAATTGTCCTCCCCGTGGCAAGGTTCTGAAAATTACAAGACTATGGAAAAAGGTTACAACACATTTTAAGTCTTTGGTAAGTTTGTGGATGGATACAAGATTATTTAAGAGGTTAGGAACAAGAAGCATATTTAAGGGGGAAGTGAAGGTTGGATTTGATCGTTATCACATCCAATAGCAGGAATATGAGATCAAATGCTCTTGCTATTGAACTGCACAGTAGAACTGGAGAACCTTCAGATTCTGTTCCTTTTACATTTGACACGAATTTGAAGCCAACTGTAACGTTTTGTTACTGGAATTAGATATTGACAAATAATTTCCCTTACTGAATCCATTTCCTGCATTTCTTACAGCAGCTGAATTTTTTCTTTCAATTAACCTCACCTTCTTATCATTGTAGATGGGGTAGTAGGCTCATTCAACCGTAATTCAGATTCTATATCTTCCTTCAATCGATTCCAAAAATATTCATCAAATACTCCTCATCCAACCCTTTGACTGCAGCAGTAAGTTTTTCAAATTCTTCCACATAGTCCATCACAAATTGATATTGTTCCAACCTTAATAAAGCTTAAAGAGGATCTTGTATAGAAGTAGGTTGAAACCTTTCTACAATTGCTGCCTTAAACATATCCCAAGTTGAATTGGGATTGCAAGATTCCCCCATCATTGGAACCAACTTATAGCAGTCCCATCCAGAGCCACCACAACTAGTTGCTTCATCTCCACCTCCATGGCTCCCCTAATTCGAAAAAATCTTCCCGATTTCTGCACCCAACCAAATGCAAAACTCCACCCTCAACAATAGGAATTTCAAACTTTCTCCACTTATCCGCTGAATGTGCAGTCACTGCTTCACCATCTGGTTCATATCCTTGCAGAACTTCCAGTTGAATTCCTCTCCTTCTGGATACCATCTTTCTGAATCTCCAGATTTTTTTTGTACTCTTGAGCTAAGCCCATCACTATATCTTTAAGTTTTTCTTTTGGTTTTCATGACATTCTAATGCTGAGAACTCCCTAACTACTCCTCAATCTATTATAGGTAATCTAACAAACTATCAGTTATAACTGTCTAACAGTTTAACTAACAACTAATACATTGACCTTTAGTTCAGGTCCATCCCATTAATTCTCGGCCCGCTGCCTAGCAGGTCCAGACCCACAATTGTTTAACCCCTTACTCTTTCCTATGATACACCTTTATGATTGATGGTCTATATCTATCACACTCATGAGTATACTTTGGCTCATTTGGTCTATCTACTTTAGAAGCCTTTTCATATGCTGACGGAACATTGTTTTGCTACCGGAATGTGATTTGGGCAAATTTGAGCTTGATGATTGATTTTTTTTTTTTAGTTTTTCTATATATGTCTGTTCCTTTCTAATTATTATCCTTTATCCTGGTTTATTGTTTCTGTTAAATGTTGTGGCAGGTGTGCTATGGGAAATTGCTACAGCCTGCAGAAAGATCATGAAACTGCACTGCAGATTTTTCAACGAGCCATTCAACTGAATCCCAAATTTGCATATGCACACACCCTTTGCGGACACGAGTAAGAACATTGACCTTTTGTTAATTGATACACACTCTACTTTTTTGGGTCTTTTAATTCATTGCCACTTGTAGGTATGTTGCACTAGAAGATTTTGAAAATGGGATTAAGAGCTACCAGAGTGCTCTCAGTGTTGATGCAAGGCACTATAATGCCTGGTATGGACTCGGAATGATATATCTTCGCCAAGAGAAGTTTGAGTTCTGTTTACATCATTTTCGTATGGCTTTTCAAATCAACCCACGATCTTCTGTGATATTGTCATACCTTGGAACTGCTTTTCATTCTTTAAAGGTTCGTAGTCTCTTGTTGCATTGATTTCATTTAGTACAAACTAGAATTGTAATTGTCTTTTTCTTGTACTTTTATATTCAAGATTCTGAAATTTTGCTTCTATGATTTGCCAGAGAAATGAAGAAGCGTTAGCCATAATGGAGAGGGCTATTTTAGCAGATAAGAAAAATCCACTCCCCATGTATCAAAAGGCCAACATACTCATGAGCCTGGGACGTTTTGATGAGGCTTTGGAAGTTCTAGAGGAGCTTAAAGAGTACGCTCCCCGCGAAAGCAGTATCTATGCTTTGATGGGCAATATTTATAGGAGGCGTAACATGCATGACAGAGCGATGCTTCATTATGGTATTGCTTTGGATTTGAAACCATCTGCAACAGATGTTGCTAACATTAAGGTGATTGGCTTACAAATAGTTAACTAACCATTGTGAACGTTCAATTACTTATAGGGACAGTTTTCAACACATTGGAACTTCTGGTTGTGAATCTTGTGATCGTTCTGTATTGATTTATGTTCCTATGTGAACTGAAGCTTCTTGTTCTCATTCTAACAGGCTGCCATCGAGAAATTGAATCTACCTGATGAGTTTGAAGACGACTTGTAAATCGCAAGATATGACTTTGCTTTTGGCTAATTGTGTAAAAAAGCAACAGAGATGCTTGAGGAGTATTCATTCATGCAGTCATCGATCCTATATCATTTCCAGGTCTCCTCAACTAAGTTCAGTTTTGCAGGACATTCACATAGGATTAGATCACATGTAACAAATAGCTGTGGCAGGGAAAATGCGTGTATCATTAGTTTATCCATTAATTTGTTCATAAAACAAAAGCTTTTAGTCTGTCAGCTCTGTTAAAATTATGAGGTCTCAAATGTCTCATTTCTTGTTTATTTTCTGATATCAACTTCTGCAAATTCTTTTTTTCTCACTTTCATTTTATAAAATACCAAAACTTGGGACTTACCCTGCTCCATGCAACCAATCCAAGCCATATAGGATTTATTTTGGAAGTTGGCATTTACGGTAAATGTATATTTGACAATGGTAGTTAAACCGTGAATCGATTCGTGAATTGGAAGACATATTTTTTGACTCGTGAATTGTATCGTATTATGTATCGTACGATACGGACACAAAAAATATCAAGTCATAAATGAAAATATATAGTATATATATCATATGATAAACTTCAAAAATCAAAATAATCTAAGTCTTAGATTCTAAAATGACATAGTTCAAGTGCCCATCACCTCCAAAAAACATCAATAATATGGCAAAATGCATTGCAAATTACTTCCCTACTTGCTAATTGTTATGCTTTGGTTCTAGAACTTAATCATAATCTAAAAAACCAAATCATTTATTATCATCCCCAAAGTCAATGTCACAGTCACAGTCACTAAGTTCATCATTTCCATCCTCTGCAAGCTCCTCCCCTTCCTCTTGAGCTCTAATGATATCTTCTCCTTCCTCGTGAGCTCTAATGATCTCTTTAAAAGAGAGTGAAGAAGGATGATAGTGGCAATTTGGCAGATTCGCAGAAGGCACAAAAGAGAACGCATCAGTGAGGCAAACCTAGGATGTCGCGGGCTCGCAAGTCGCAACGAAGAAGCAGGCGAAGAAGCAGGGAACGCAACAGTGAAGCAGGAGCAGCAATGGAGGAAGACGTTCAAGCAGTGAACACGGCAGCAGTAAAAGAAGAAAGAAACGTGAAAGTGAAATTGTGAAAGTGAATGAGTTAGGGTTAAAAGTTAAAACTTAAATCTGGATCATGAAACCCGATTCATTACCCGACCCACTTCTGCCTCAATTAAAAAAATAACCCGAAAACAGTAACAAAAACACAACTGGGTCGCAAAACCCGACTCATTCTGTCTTGTGACCAAATCGTACGATTCAAAGGTGAATCGCGAATCGTATCGTACCGCAGCGATACAGGCGATTCAACAACGATTCAAGGTCCATTTCGATACACCTTACGATACGTATCGCCAAGGGAGAAAAACGTACCGTATCGCGATTCGTATCGTTGAATCGTACGATACTTACTACCATGAGGGGATGAATATTGGATTCAAGCCATGCAAGAAGAGTTGAACCAGTTTGAGAGAAACCAAGTATGGGAATTGGTTCCTAAACCTAATGATAAGCATATCATCGGAACCAAATGGATTTTTAGGAACAAACTGGATGAACATGGGATAATAGTCAGAAATAAGGCTAGATTAGTAGCACAAGGCTACAATCAGGAAGAAGGCATAGACTTTGATTAAACCTATGCACCAGTAGCCCGCTTAGAAGCTATTAGACTTCTGCTAGCATATACTTGCTCGCTCAATTTTCAACTTTATCAAATGGATGTCAAGAGTTCTTTCTTGAACGGATGCATACAAGAAGAAGTCTATGTGAAGCAACCTCCAGATTTTGAAGATCTTAAGTTTCCTTCACATGTCTTCAAATTAAAGAAAGCCTTATATGGACTAAAGCAAGCACCACGGGCATGGTATGATAGGCTAAGTAAATTTCTATGTGAGAAAGGATTCCAAAACGGTAAAGCAGATACTACCTTATTCATCAAGACGTCTAAAGGTAATACTTTATTAGTTCAAATTTACGTTGATGATATTATCTTTGGATCCACTAATGAAATTCTATGCAAGGAATTCTCAAACATGATGCAAGAGGAATTTGAGATGTCCATGATGGGAAAACTCAATTTCTTCTTAGGATTGCAAATCAAGCAATCTGAGAATGGGATATTTATCAATCAATCCAAGTTCTACAAAGAGCTCCTGAAGAAATATGATTTGGATAATTGCAAAGCAATAGCCACGCCAATGGGATCAAACACATATCTTGATCAAGATGAATCAGACATTCCAGTAGAGATCACCAAATATAGAGGTATGATCGGATCTCTTCTTTATTTAACTGCAAGTAGACCTAATATCATGTTTAGTGTGTGCTTATGTGCTAGATATCAAGCATCTCCTAGGGAATCTCATTTGAGATTATGGTATCCTAAAGGAGGTGTCTGTGCTTTGACTGGATATTCCGACTCAGATTTTGCTGGTTGCAAAACTGAAAGAAAAAGCACAAGTGGAACATGTCACTTACTAGGAAATGCACTAGTTTCTTGGTCATGCAAGAAACAAGCCTGTGTGGCTCTAAGTACTGCAGAAGCAGAATACATAGCTGCAGGAAGTTGTTGTGCTCAGATATTATGGCTCAAACAACAGTTAAAGGACTATGGCTTAGACATGGGTTGCATTCCTATTTATTGTGACAATACTAGTGTTAAAAATCTGACAAAGAATCCTATCATGCACTCACAAACAAAACATATAGATATTAGACATCATTTTCTTCGTGATCATGCATTGAGAAAAGATATCGAACTTGCTTTCATTGATACTCATAATCAACTAGCTGATATCTTTACCAAACCATTAGCTAGAGATTCTTTCTTTAGGATTAGGAGAGAATTAGGTATTTTGGATGAATGTGATATTTGATTATGTGATTATGCGTTAGGATTAGGACAAATATTTCCTTCTCTTTCCCAAAATCCTTTGAAATTTTCCAAAAAGGAAGATTCTCAAAGTGGGTAATCGATTACATCATCCTTGTAATCGATTATATGGAAAAATATTGGCTCAGTAATCATAAAAATTTGAGTAATCGATTACGCAAATTGTGTAATCGATTACACAGTCGAAATTTGAATATTTATTTAAATTTCAACTGCATGTAATCGATTACCAAACTACTGTGATCGATTACATGCCCGACCTGTATATATAGCAGGGTTCTGTTTTAATCAATTACAACCAGTTTTTCCTCCTCCTTTAAGTTTGACACCTCTCTTGGAAAAATCACCATATCTCCCACATTTCTTCTTCGTTTTCAACAATCTTGGGTTGGTTTCCATCCTGAATTCAAGCTCTATCAATTCAACTCATCAATTGTTGTTGAATTTCTCTAGACCGAAAAGCCCCAAATCGAAACCCTAGCTTTTGAAGCTTATATATTCTAATTTCATGGCTTCCTCCTCACGCAAACCTCATTGCTCCAAGAATCAGTCCATGAATGCTTTGGACCTTTCCCGGCTTCTGACAACGGAAGAACATAAGCAACGGTTCTTGTCTTGGTTCTTTGAGCGTGGTATGCTTCCTCCGAATTTTGGCGTGCTGGATTCCTTCACCAATGCAAGACTTACTTTCCCCACTCTTCTCTACTATCAAGGGCTTGACATGTTCATTGCCGTCAATGGTAAATTCTATCCCGAACTTGTCAAAGTTTTCTACTGTAATTTAGAAAAAAGGGGATCTCGACTTTGCACAATTGTTAAAGGGATCAAAATATCCATGACCCTTGAAGAATTTGGGGAACATCTGTCCATTCCTTACACTGGAGCCAAGCTTAGCCCGGAACTGACTTGTCCTTGGGAGGAGTATGATAAGAAATCTTTTTACTTATCTCTCTGTCGCTTCTCTCAGGAAAAAATTCAGTCTAAGAAGCAACGTATTGATGCAAACCGTTCTCGTGATACCCTTGCTATTGGGTTCCTTTCTGTTGAGAATCGGTTGCTCCATTACTTGCTAAGTTATGTGCTATTACCACAAACTCCAAACCATGCACAAATCAGTGATTTATAACTACAGATCTTATATGGTTTGATAAATAGTAAATCCATCAATTGGGCTTTTCTGGTAATGTCACATATGCTTGTGCATCGGGATCGAACCACCCCTCTGCCTTTTGCTTTGGTTATCTCCATCATTCTGAGGAAATATGGTGTTCCTACTCATGGCGAGTACTCTACCGCTGTGGACGTCAAAGCCCAATGGATTGACTTAGACATCATGAACAAGATGGGATACTTTCAGGATGTTGATGGGACCTTCAAACACAAGTCAGAGTTGTCTGCTGACGATCCTCCTACTCCTACTTTCCGATGGTCCTGATGACATCTACGATAGTTCTTTTTGTTATATTTCTCTTTTTTGGCATAACAATTTCTTTGGTTTGTAATAGTTTTAGGATTAATTGTTGCTTTATGTTGTGTGTTTGGATATTTGGAACAATTTAATGCTTTATTGTTTGAATGTTTATGTTATTATCCAAATATCGACTTGAATTTCCCACTCCCTACGCTTCGATGTATTTGTTCGCTTGTATGGTATATATATTTTTTGGCCCTTTCTTCTATTTGATGAAGTCAAAAGGGGGAGAAAGGGTCCTGTGCTGTTAAAGATCACTTTACGGGAAATGAAATGCTACAAGTGAAACACAAAGGGGGAGTTGCATAAGACAGGGGGAGTTTCAACAGAGTCTCAACACAAATCTTCAACGCTTAAGACACGTGTTTGCCATCATCAAAAAGGGGGAGATTGTGAAGAAGGTCTTGCTCCTGACTCTGGCTGTTGTTTTGATGACGACAACACACGTTACAAAAAGAGGAAAAGAAGACTTAGAAGAACCAGCTCAGCATACTTCAAGCACTATCAAAGGGTTCAAGTTTTAGTCTAAGTCTCGTTTGTAAAGTAAGTCATGCTTTACTTTGGTCTCTCTTTTCATGAAGGCTCATGAACTTAGTTAATTGAGTACAAAATGATTTCATAAGTTAAAAATTGTAGAAACACTCAATTAGGACTTAAACGTTCATAAAACGAAGTTTTGGACTCAGTGTAATCGATTACACAAGTTATCGTAATCGATTACATCATGTGAGTAATCGATTACCACAATACTGTAATCGATTACGTAGTTTGAATTTTGAATTCAAATCACAACGACTAGTAGCGTAATCGATTACCCCATAGTTGTAATCGATTACACACATGAACAGGTATGTTGTTTCGTGAATCGATGCATCCCACATCATTTGGGAAGCCTTGCAATGGTTCATGGACAGTTACTAGTGCCTATATAAAGTCCATAAAAGGGTTCAGAACGCAAGGCATTTGATCCCACAACTTTCATATACTATATTGCTATCATTCTGAGTTCTTGTTCTCATAATTTCAAAAGAACACTTATGTTGTTCAACTTCTGAGAGTTCAGATTAATAAGAGCCTTCATGTTAGAGTTCCTTAGTGTATAACTTACATCATCAATCCATTCTAGTATTGAAGGATTGATTCACTGTGGCGATTCAGTGAAAGGGTTATTCAGAAGGTGGCGATTCTTTCTGAATGTTTTGTACTTCACTGTGGCGATTCAGTGAAGGGTGCTACTCAGAAGGTGGTAATTCTTTCTGAGGGTTGTAACATTCACTGTGGTAATTCAGTGAATTGTGTTATTCAGGAAGTGGTTTACTTCTGTTATAGTGGATAAATCTCTGTGTGATCAGAGGACTGGACGTAGCCTTCTGTGGTTTGAAGGTGAACCAGGATAAAATCCTTGTGTGATCTTCTTATCCTTCATCTCTTACTTTCAACATTACCTTATTCCGCTGCATTAACGTTTATACGTTGTGATTCCAATCACGCTGAAAGAAGTTTGAGTTTTATAAGGCGAAAATTGGGGGAACCTAATTCACCCCCCCCTCTTAGGTTGCTATCTGTACTTACATAAAGCCAAAGCCTATGATAGTTCACAAGAAGAAGAATCTCAATCCGATAGTGAAGAGGATGATGAAAATATATAAGTTTTTGTAAAGAAGTTTGGTAAGTTTCTGAAAAGAAGCAAGGGTGTGAAATCAGGTGAAATCAAGAAGATTGTAAAGAAGAATGAAGCATCAACTTCAAGACAAAAATTCACTTTCTTTGTGTGTGGAAAACCAGGACATGTTAAGAGTGATTACCCTTCTCTCCAAAAGAAAAGTGGATTCAAAGGCAAGAAGGATAGAAAAACATGTTAAGTTCAAACAATTTTACGTTTTATCATGTTTTGAATGATAACAATTTTACCTAAGGTTTAATCATGATAGATAAAGATTTCCTAAGACTTTATATGTTTTATATTTCAGGAATATCTATTGAACGTCTGCCCATTCTAGAAGAATCAAAAGCAGCTTGTTCAAATGTATCGCTTGAGAAAATGAAGAAAAAACGTCTTCCTTCGTTCAAGGAAGAACGTCTGCCTTCGTTCAAGTGGGAACGTCTGCCTCAAGATTCAATCAGTGAAAACTTGCATGTCTGACTATTCAATGAAGCACTGTTCTCATCAGAATCAAGAAAGGACATATTTAATAGAGAAATATTCCTCATATCTGCCTACTCTCTGAACGCTCCGTACAACAGATACACCTTTTCAGAGTCAACAACGTTATTTTCTGAACATCGTACAACCTCAACAGTCAGAATCAAATCTCGGTGATCAGAATGGAAGATATGCTTTTCTGTTTTCCTTTGCATTAAATGCTCAGGCACTATATAAGGAAACAAAGCAAAGAAGAGCGGACGATAAAAGCAAGTGCATTAAATGCTGCATTTAATGCGTGGCAGATTTGCATTTAATGTTCTGAGAACTTTCCAGAAGTATTCGTTGCACCTTCAGAGAAGAAGAAATTCAAACGGAACTTCACAATCTTCACCAACGTCAATCCTACTGAAGATATAAATAGAAGACTTGAAGATTAAAAAAAAAGCGACTTACAACGAACAAAATCTTAAGCATTCAAAGTTTTCTAAGAAATCAATCTCTTTACTTACTTAGAGACTTAGTGTCATACCTTACTGAGCTTAGTCGTCTGCCCCATTGTGAAATTCTCTTAGAGTTAAAACTCTCATGTTTATAGAAGACTTGAAGATTAAAAAAAAGGCGACTTACAACGAACAAAATCTTAAGCATTCAAAGTTTTCTAAGAAATCAATCTCTTTACTTACTTAGAGACTTAGTGTCATACCTTACTGAGCTTAGTCGTCTGCCCCATTGTGAAATTCTCTTAGAGTTAAAACTCTCATGTTTCTCACACTTCAAACAGAGAACTCATCTTCATATCATCTCTGTAATCTTTGCTTAAACACTTTCTACATTCACTCTTTCAGAAGAGATTCTGTAGAAAAGAAACATTCTTTTTAAGGAATTTGGAGAAGTCCTGTATAATACTTGTAAGGAGAAGTCCTGTATAAGACTTGTAAGTAGAAGTCCTGAATAATACTAGGAGAAGTCCTACATAATACTTGTACTGTTCTGATTGAATAGTGGAAAATCTTTGTGAAGCCAAGCACTGGACATAGCCCTGTCGATTAAAGGGGGGTGAACCATGATAAATTCTTTGTGTGCTTTTACTTTCTAGCTCTGTTAACTTTTCCGCTGCAAAAGTTTTCGAAAAACAATTCTAAAACTTATATTTGCTTGAAAAACAAGTTTTTAAAGACACAATTCAAACCCCCCCTTCTTGTGTTAATTCGTTATTATCAAGACAAAAAGAGCATACATAGCTTGGGAATACAATGATGTTACCACAACCTCAAGTTTTGAAAATGAAGAACAAGCGCATCTATCTTTGATGGTTTCACATCACTCCGATGATGATGAGGTTAGTGATTTTGACTCAAGTGATAAACCTTCTTATGATGAATTTACAAGATGCTTTTAATGATTTACATGATGAGTGTTTAAAGCTTTCTAGATTATGTGCTAAACAAAAGAAGATCATTACATCTCTAGAAAGTAAATCTAAAAGCATGCCAAATGAGTTAGATAAAGTTAAATCTAAAGTAAATACTCAAAATGATTTCTTAGCTTGTGATAAATGTCCTACACTTAACTCAAGTTATCAAATGAAATCAAGTTGTATGTGATTATGAAAAAGCAACGAAAGACATAAATGATTTGATAAATGGACAAAGATATGCCAATGATAAGAGCAGTCTAGAATATATTGGTAGTGATAAACCAAAGACTAACAAAAGAATTCTCTTTGTTAAGTCAAGAAATATATGTAATACTCAACCTAGAAAGGCATACAACAACAAAAATTTATATGATCCTAAAAAGAAAATGTCTAATATGAGACCTACATGTTTTTTTTGTAACATCATAGGTCAGACTCCTAATACATGCTACATTAAAAAAACTTGTGTACCTAGTGGTAAATATGTATGGGTTGAGAAATGAACTAACCTAAAAGGATCCAAAGATTATTGGGTACCTAGAAAGAACCATTGATTTTTAGACCTACATGTTTTTTTTGTAACATCATAGGTCAGACTCCTAATACATGCTACATTAAAAAAAACTTGTGTACCTAGTGGTAAATATGTATGGGTTGAGAAATGGACTAACCTAAAAGGATCTAAAGATTATTGGGTACCTAGAAAGAACCATTGATTTTCTTTTGTAGGTGTTCTTGGAAACCAAATGTTGACTTTGTTATATATATATATATATATATATATATATATATATATATATATATATATGTATATATATATATATCGGTCGTTCAAGGAACAAATAAATCATATGATATCGGTAAAGTTAAAATTTCAAAATTAAAATAAATTGAAAAGATTGTCACTTTCAATTAGCATTGTGAAGAAGAGTAAGTGTCATTTTGTATGCTACTATATCCATTCATTTGGTACTTTAATTTTCATGATGTATCTTTCCCATATTACTTTGCTTTGGATTTTACTACTTTTTCTTCTTTTTGATAATGTCAAAAGGGGAGAAATGTTGGTCTTGTTCATGCAATTTCAGGGCATTAAAGAAATAAATTGCAAAAGAAATTGGGAGGCATACAAGATAGGGGGACTTAATCAAATGCATACAAGAAATAGCAAGAGACACTTAATGATGAACAAGAAATTTCAAGGTGTGTTTGTCATCATCAAAACGGGGGAGATTGTGAAGAAGAGTTTCTTCTTGACCTTGGCTGTGTGAAGAAGGTCTTGCTCCTGACCCTGGCTGTGGTTTTGATGACGACAAACTCATCAACAAAAAGAAGAAAAGAAGACTTCAAAGAAACAAGCGTTACAAGTCCATCAATAGTCTAGAAGTCTTAGTATTAGGTGAGTTATGCTTCCAAAGGTCTATTAAAGCATAAAGGCTCTTAAAACACCTAATCTAATCTAATTAAGCCAGTCTCAAAGGATCAAGTTTCTGGAAAATGAACTTCTGTGTAATTGATTGCAGCTTTCTGGTAATCGATTACACCTAGGCAAGTAATCGATTACCACTTGTCTGTAATCGATTACATGTTTGAAATTCAAATTCAAACTGAAACGGTCATTAGTGTAATCGATTACACTAAGTGTGGTAATCAATTACCAGAACGAAAAGTTGCATCTTTTCATGAACCATTGTGTCCCAAACCTTTTAAAAGGGGTTGTGATGGTTCAAGGACGTTTCCCTTGCCTATATAAAGTCCATTTGAGTCCAGAATTCGTGACACAACAAGAGACAACACATTACACATGAGAAAACAACATTAGGCCAAAACTTTGTCAAAATTAGTTCATCTTTTAGAACTTAAATCTTTTGGAGCCTAAATTCTGAGTTCATGATCTTCATGTCTATAAGAACACTTTAGTTGTTCATATCTTGAAGAACTCATAATTGTATTATGCTTAAAAGCCTTAAAGCATAATTTCTCATGATCAATCCAATTGTATGTTAAAGGATTGATACAGCCAATTGTAAACTCTTCTTCATCTCTTTCTGTAAGATTGAGTTTTCACCGTGGTATTCGGTGAAAGGTTGTTGTCACTGAAAGTGGTATACTTTCAGGGTTGTAATTGAAGGTGGTTTAGCCTTCAAGGTCTGAGGGTGGTTTGCCTTCAGGAACTGAAAGCAGTTTGCTTTCAGGGGCTGTTGAAAGTGGTTTGCTTTCACAGGATATTGGTAGAAATTCTTGGGGTCCTTGGGTTAGGAACTTGTAAGAGATTTTTATCAATAGTGGAAAAATCCTCAAGGGGTTTTCTTGAGGGACTGGACGTAGCCTTCGGTGGATTGAAGGTGAACCAGGATAAACTCTTGTGTGTGATTTCCTTTATCCTTCATATTTACTTTCAAGCATCGCTCAATTCCGCTGCAATCATAACGATCATTTCGTGATTATCATAAACTTGAAAGTAATAAGGCGAAAATTGGGGCAACACTGATTCACCCCCCCCCTCTCAGGTTGCTATCTGTACTAACAGGCTGGGTTTTAATAAAGACAATAACATCAACAAAGAAAAAAAATATTGAAGACCATGAAGATTGGAAAGCAGAAGTAAGTTTTATAAATAAGTTTTTATGCTTTCTAGTTAATAAGATTGAATAATCAAAGGCTAAAATGTTTTTCAAGTAAAAGAATTAGAAACCACTAAAATGAGTTTCGAAATAAATTTGAAATATTTTATTTAGTGAGTCAAAAATCTTGATTTTCACAAAATTAAGTTCACTAAGGATATACTGAATTTTATAAAGACTTAAATGCACTTTTTGCCCCTGATAATTAATACAGTTACAAATCGTACCCCACCAAATTTTTTGTCACCAAATGTACCCCTCTGAATTTTGAGATGAGCACTTTATGCCCTTCCGTCAGTGTGCCGTTAAAAAATTGACGGAAGAGCTGACATGGCGCTGACGTGGCATGCCACGTCATTAAATGAGTTTCAGAAATAGGAAAAAGGGGTGGGGGAGATTCGAACACATGATAAGGAAGTGGCAAAACACTCATTTAGCCAATTGAGCTACAGAATCAATTAGAAATAATATGAACAAACTTTTATTTATATCATCAATAATAATATTATTTTTATAAATAAAAGAATAACAAAATATTTGAAACCCTGCTTCATCTTCTTCACGTCCTTCTTCTCTTTTTTCTTCTTCTTCTTCTTCTTCTTCTTCAACCCACCCAAACGAAACCCTCACCCCCAAACCCAGATCTCAGCCTCCACCGCTCGTCCTCTTTGGGCTTCCTCCAGCGCCGCCACGCACACCACCGCTCCACCTTCACGAACGATGAACGGCGAACGGCGCCTCGCCGTGCCTCAAACCTCGCCATCGATATCCTCCATCAAGCCAGCAACCTCAATCGTCCACCACCGCGCACGGCTGGAACCACCAGGGGTCGTCGTACCAAGTTCCCCCCTCAAATCGAAGCACCACTGCCGCCATCTACTGGCCTTTCCCCTCCCTTAGTCTCATTCTCTCTGCCTCGCATTCTGGTTCCTTCTTCCTCCCTCACATTCTTGTCTCGTCGGAGGCCCCTCATCATCATCTGCTGCTCACAAACCCGGTGGTGGCATCCTTGACATCATCTGCTGCTCAAATTGTTTCTCTTGATCTGGGTTCCTTCATCCTCTTGCTGCAAAACCTCAACAATCAAAACGTTTCTCTCGATCTGGGAGGAATTGGTTTCGTTGGTCATTCCAGGTGGGTGGAGAGTTGGGGCAGATTTGCTGGTTGAAGCCTGGGGAGGAAGGGAGAGTGGGGAGAAGAAGAAACCCTCAGTTTGATTGCAGCTGGTTTGCAGATCTGACGATGAAAGCTTGAACTTTGGAACTTTGCAGAGAGTGGGGAGTGGAAGGAATTCTTTTCTCAATTTTGTTATTTGTGGTTTGAATTTTGTTATTTAATGACATGGCAGCTATTCCGTCAAATTTTTAACGGCACACTGACGGAAGGGCATAAAGTGCTCATTTCAAAATTCAGAGGGGTACATTTGGTGACAAAAAACTTGGTGGGGTATGATTTGCAACTGTGTGAATTATCAGGGGCAAAAAGTGCATTTAAGCCTTTTATAAATTAATATAATATTGGTGGCTTTTGAATATTGGGTTCAAAAAGGATTTATATATTAACGTGATAAACTCAAAATATTACTAATTTGTTTAAAAATAAAATAAAAATTGAAACATAGTGCCACAACATTAAAAGTCAAAAATGGTTTTTAAAATGATAATCTTAACTCTTCTTCTTAACGTGAACCAGTGTTTTATATGAGAGCCTGAGAGGCACCAGTATATTAAATTGTTTTAGAAAGCCATGAATGGAATAGCCCAGGAAACGGTACAGAGAAAATTGAAACTGAAAATTCACATGCAACATTTAAAAGTTAAACTGACGTGATCATAGGAAAAAAGCTTTTGAACGTTAAAAGAAGCCATTGCAAAACCAATGCAGGAACGGGGAAAAAAACATGCTTAAGCATGAATGAATTTCTTTTTTCAAAAAGCGTAAATCAGTGTATCTCTTGATTATTTAATAGGCTTAATAGCACTTTTAGTCCCTCACTTATCACGATTTGACATTTTTGGTCCTTAAACTAAAAAATTAGCATAAATGGTCCTTAACTTATACAAACTTTGGCAATTTAAGATTTCCATCCAAAAACGTTAAAAATTTAACGGAATATTCCTTTAAATAAATTAAAAATCAGAAAATTTATTAACTTATTCATCTTCTTGAAATATCTTCAAACATTCATCATCTTCTTCAACCCATTCAACCCAGAATTACAAAAATCTTCAACAACTCAACCCAGAATTACAAAATTCTTCAACAACTCAACCCATAATTACAAAAATCTTCAACAAACAAAAATATTCAACAACTCAGATCTTCAAACATTCATCATCTTCTTCAACCCAATCAACCCACCCATTCAACCTAGAATTCCAAAAATCTTCAACAACTCAACCCAAAATTACAAAATTCTTCAACAAATCAACCCAGAATTACAAAAATCTTCAACAACTCAGATTTCTGAAATCACACACACACATCAATCATTTATCCCTAATTTCTAAAACACCCACACATAGGGAAAAAAACCTCTGTAATCAGCAGCTTATCACACATATGAGGAAGAAGGCGTCGTTTCAGACGAAAAGAGGGAGAGAGGTAGGTGAGTGAAGAGCTCCGACGAGCTGTAAGCGTGGCTGGGTCGAGTACGGAGTGGAGACGGAAGTCGTTTTCACGACTGAAGCAGCAGAGCCGAGATGAGGTGAACCCCAGGTCGACGATGGAGGTGCAGTGAGGTGTTCCTGGCGGAAATCGTGGCTCGGAAGAGTGGGTGTGCCTTCTTCCTCGTTGTCGATCGGTGGATTCAGATCGAGACCCAGAAACTCAGATTTGGAGTTTTCAAACCCTAGATCTTCCCCCAATCAACCCATGACTGAGAGAAGGGGACATATCACTCACACCCAAGTCAGTTCGCCGCCACTAGAACCTGCCGTCTTCACTGCGCCATCGTCCGTCGCACCACCCCTAGCTCTTCCTCTCTGCCGAAGCTCTTCAGACGCAGTTCTCGATCTTTACCTCTCGGTCGCCGCCGCTAGCACTGGGACCTGTCGAAGCTGCCGCCGCTGCATCCTCTCCTCTCGGTTCCGTCTTCTCGGTCGCCGCTCCGTTCCCGATCTTCACTTCTGGCATCATTCTCTTCTCTTCTCTCTCTCATATGTTTCTCTCTCCCCTCTATTTTCTATATGTTTGTGGGGAAATCTCTCTCTCATATGTTTCTCTCTCCCCTCTGTTTCCTATATGTTTGTGGGGAAAGTGTGATGGAGACAGTGACATTATCTTAGTGAGATTATTTCTCCCCTTTTTTGAAATTTGAGATTTATCCCTTGTTATTTTTCTGCGTTTATTTTTTTTAATGTTGAAGATGAAGGTCTTAGATTTTTTTTTTTAAACCCAGAAACTGTTAATTAACTAACAGTTTTGGATGGAAAACTAAAATTGCCAAAAATTGTATAAGTTAAGAACCATTTATGCTAATTTTTTAATTTAGGGACTAAAAGTGTAAAATCGTGATAAGCGAGGGACAAAAAATGCTATTAAGCCTATTTAATAAGTGCTTTCAGCCATTGTGTCACTCTACAATCTATAAATATCAGCTTTAAGCCCGAATTTGCAGCAGAATTTTTAGAGATGATGAAACACAAACTTTGAGCACAACATTATATTTTTAAAGAGTGCAAATCTATCATATTTTTCAGAAATAGAATAATTTGAGCCTTAATGTGATATTGTGCTTGAAATTGTTCTTAAGAAGGATTCAATCTTCTAGATTTGTTAGAAAATTTCCAAGTCATTGTAAAATCTTCTTCTTCATCTTAAATCAGTTTGATTCTTGATCCACAATAGTGTTTGGTGAAAATCACCATAGGCTTCGGTGATAGAGAAAACATACTTTGAGTGTGGGAGATTGTGCTGAGCAAACAAAGAAGTGATGTGCTTTCTTGAAAATGTTCTTGATAGTCTTCGTGTAAGGCTTGTACTGAACATTTCTTATATAGTGGAAAGGGGAACCAGGATATATCGTTATTTGTGATCTTCTTATCCCTTATCTTTTATTTTCAACATTGCAATTTCATTGCACTTTATTGGCTTAATGCGCTTTCATTAGAATAAAATTCTAATCTTAAGAAAGTTTTATAATCAGCAATAATTCTACAAACTTAATTCACCCATATTAGGTTTTCACCCATATTGGGTTGCTATCTAGTGTTTAGAGATAGTGATTAATAGGTTTAAATTTAGCTTACTTAATTGAAAAATAAAATGTGTCATCCTAATCACGTTAATAAACTGGCACGCTAACAAATGAGCTACACCAAAAACCGTTAAAATTTTGATGAAAAATTAACAGCGTACCATTTTTGCTTAATTGAAAAAGAAGGGGATTAAAACTGCCAAAAAAAATTTAGGGGACCAAAATCAAGTAATCATTAAACTAGGGGACTAGAAATGCAATTAAGCCAACAAATATTCAACATTGTAATTATTCTACTGTAGAAAATTATACAAAAGCTTAATTAGATTGACAAAGAAACAGCTGCATAACTATTTATTGAGAATAAAAACCAAAACTATCTGGAAATAATCTCAATCCATTTCAAAAGAATGTAACAAGTACAAGAAATGAACTGGAAAGAATTCTTAAATCGTCCAACCAAAGACTAATTTGACAGAAAAACTAAGAGGAAAATTGTTATATGCAAAAAAATAAAATTGAGGACCCTGTTGTTAGAGGACCCTTACAAACATTGGGGATGAAGTTGAAGTATCAATTAGTTAAAGATGGATATAGAGGAAAAAATATCTGTTGAACTATGATCCTTACTCAAATGTCTATCAGAGAGTATATCACTGACCAACCACAGGTCACATTTAATGCTATTAAAAAGTGAAGACCATCATATACACCTTTTTCCTTCAAACTTTAGACGGATTATCTACATATTACTAACCAACTTTGCCTACAATTCAGAAGTTTTAAGCTCTCCCTGGAAGCAATTCATGGCAGAGTCCAATAATTCAATATGAAACACCTGGTGGTTTTGGAAGGGTAAAGATACATTCACACCAACCTTCTCTTCCATCTATTTTCACTCACTTTTTCTTCATATTTCTCTCTTAGCATTTTCTATCACATAATTTATCATATCACTCATTTCTTTCTCTTCTCTTTTTATCTCACTCTTGGTGTGTGTGTGGGTGGAATTGGAGTTTGAATAAAGTATTGTTTGTTCGTCTATGAAATGGGAAAAGAAATGAATAGATAACAGCAACAAGTCAATCAAATGAATGCTCCGCAAGAAGAAGCACAAAACACTACAATGGGAAGCTTGATGAAAAAGAAGGTGAACAAAAAGATGTGTTTATAACGTATGTGATATTCAAGTAATGGAAGAAACAAAACACAAGCAGCAAAAGCTACAAATTGTGTACAAGAATCTCTTAAACAATTGTTTTTAGAGAAGAAACACATTTTCAATATTCAACAGCAAAAAACCTTGTTCGTTTAACCATAATCAGAAATTTCTATCTTTCAGTTCATCAATCAAGATAAACATAAGCAACAGATTACACAAGCTAAGAAAAAAATATCCTCCATCATCCTCACTTCTCAGATGAGTTAGGTCCGCGCTTTTTTCCGAATCCCACCACTACAAAAAATCACACAAAATCAAAAATAAAATGACTGAATTGAAAATCCACATCAGAAACCCTAAAATCATTGTGAAAGAGAAGAAACGTTACCGGCGGTGACGAATCGGCGATTGTACTGCATGCGCTTGTGAGCGCGGCCACGCGGCTTCTTCTTCTTGTCTTGCTTAGCGACTTTGGGAGTTTGGCCTCTCACTTTGCCCGCACGAGCAAGAGATCCGTGAACCTTACCTGCATTGCATTCCAAACACACCAAAGTTCAATCGCATCATGTTCGAATATTCCAAACATGGGAATCGTTTAGTAACTCACCCATTTTGATGAATTGCTGCTTCTCTCGCTCTTTACCTCTTCGTTAAGTTCAGTTGCATAGGCAGAACCCTAGACGCAGGATGAGAGATGATCTATTTGGGTTGGTAGGGTTGAAGGGCCTGGGCTCATATTTAATCGTTTGGCCCATCCTTGCGTTGGCTTATAGAAATTTTTGGCTTTTTTTTTATATTGTCAAAAAAAATAAAAATTAGTATAATAAGTCACAAAAAATAAATTTAGCAAAGTATGGCTGTTTTAGCTACGTAGGAAGGGAGGTGGGGTCTGAGAAGGGGAGTCGCAGACTGCCGTGCGACTCCCAAAAAGCTGTTAAAAGTTAGTGGAGAGCAGGAGGTAGGTGGAAAGCAGGTGTGGAAAACGAGGTAAGGGAGTCGCGTGGTGGGGTGCGACTCCCTCTTCTTCGCCTCCCTTGCCTCTTCATGTTTTTTATCATCTTCATGACTCTGGCTTACAGTTTTTTGATCAAGCATAATCAGAAATGTTCCTCATTTGAAATTGCTTCTCTATTTGTGCATCTTATGTGGAGTTGCAACACGTGTTTCTATTGTAAGGACAAAACCCAAGTGTCGTATTATTCCGTGTAAAGGGTGTTCCTACACCAAGAAAATTAAAACAAGATGGATTGGGAATTGAGCTTGTTCTATATATAAATGTCTAAACAAAGGGAAAGTGAAATTGTAGAATCCAAAAGCAGAAGCAAGCAACAAATCAAGAAGGTGATGCATATAACACTCTTCATCTCAACAATACAATTGAAACTGTAAGCCAGTAGGAACAGTGTTTTTCATGTTTGGAGAAGAAGAGGGAGTCGCACCCCACCACGCGACTCCCTCACCTCGTTTTCCACACCTGCTTCCCACCTACCTCCTGCTCTCCACGAATTTTTAACAGCTTTTTGGGAGTCGCACGGCAGTCCGCGACTCCCCTTCTCAGACCCCACCTCCCATCCTACGTGGCTAAAACAGCCATACTTTACTAAATTTATTTTTTGGTGATATATTATACTAATTTATATTTTTTTTGACAATATTAAAAAAAAACCCGAAATTTTTATATTTTGAAATAGGCTTTATACAAAGTATTACTATTGAGACATTTTTAGATTACTTTTTGAGCTATGCCATTTCTTACTAGTAATAATAATAATGATACACAAACATAAAATATTGAAACAATTAATGATACTCTTTAAAAGTCATATATATATATATATATATATATTCATTTTTTCTATCATATATCATATCCATTATTTATTTCTCTTCTTTTCGTAGATGTATATATTCATTCTTTCTATCATATATCATATCCATTATTTATTTCTCTTCTCTTCTTTTCTTACCCTAGGTGTTTAATAGATGTTTTCACTATGTGTATATCTACAAATCAATTTCCATTTCTTACGTTTAGAGAAAATACGAAAATTAAGATGGCTTAGGTGGATAGAGAAAATCAAACATGCCCTTCTTAATAGTCGTCAATGATACAGGGTGATAGTAATCACAAAGACATTAGAAGGGAGGTTGAATTGTGTCTTTTAAAAATCTTTTCGTAAACCAAAAGATTTCACTAATCAACCAAGTATTAAGGATTTCTCCTTCACAAATGACTTCTCCTTCTCAAGTATTATACATGATTTTTCCTTACAAGTATTCTCAAGGACTTATCCTTATTTCTTTATTTTGAGGGAAGGGTTTTTCTTATACTTTGATTCTCCTGTGAAGAGGTATGTAGAAAACTTAAGTTTGATTTGATCTCTAATATTTGAATGAGATTTGACTCTCTTGAATGTACTAGGAGACTTTTACAGAGATGAATAACAAACGTGTGATTCTCTGTGTATTGGAAGAAGGTTTTTTACTTTGAAGCTTTTCTCAATACTCTTTGGATTTCTTTGAAGTTGGAGGTGATGAGTTCTATCTTCTGATCTTCAAGAGATCCTTTTTTATACAAACTCTACAGATATGTCTTTCCCTGAGAGATAGCATCTTCAATGGTTCAATCCCAACGACTCTTTTCTTGTCCAGCGATTCTTTTCTTCACTTGAGATATTGTCTCCCTGCTATGCATTTAATGCATTTGACATTTGACAGCTTATGACAAGGAGTACATCTAATAAGGTGATGTGAATAGTAGCTAGAAGATTTGTATAAGTTCTTCTTTGGTGAAAACTGATATGATGACATGACTTCTAGAGCGTACTCTCAAAGGAATCATATTGCAGAAGTCTTCACCTTGCCTTTGACCGTTCTACTCATAAGGTGTACCATGCTTCCAGTGGACTATATCTTCAAAGAATTATACTTTCATCATATTCGACATTTTGTGTACCATGCCTTCGACTTTCTTTTAGACAGTGGATATCTTTAAATCTTTGGCAAATAATTGATGCTTCAATTTTTGCATAGTCTGATGGATATTCCAGCCTTGTGCATTTTTGATATGCTTTGTTTGACCCATTTATAGATGGTGTAGCTTTGTAGATTTGTGAGTCTTGCTTCTTGATCTTTTCAAGAGATTTTTTGACTTTGTGCGCATTTGATGGACCTTGTGCAGAATGTAAGACTTTAAATTTTATTCAAGGGCATTTTAGTAAATTTCCATAATTTAATATGAATAATATATATTATTGAGTGACTTATTCTTTAATAAGAATATTTGTTAATTATTTGAATATTTGATTTTTGGTTTACTATTTGTTTAATTATTTGTGACATGGAAATGTTGGTTAAAAGGAAATGTTTTCCTTATTGTTGTTACTATATGTCTGGCATATATATATATATATATATATATATATATATATATATATATATATATATTATATTTCCCTAGGGGGAAATTTTTGTTGATGGATAATTATATTTAGGGTTTTTTTTTGTTACATAAGGAAATAAAGACAAAAAAACAAAGAAAGCAACTAGACTACTGCATCTTTGCATAAAAGCGGAATCACAGAGGACGGAGGTTCCTTCCAAACACGCATCGGACACCCTGAATGAGAAGCTTGTCTTGCCAACGCATCCGCCACCGCATTTCGATCACGTGAAACATAGGAGAATTGGACCTTCCAGTCCCCAACCAACATAGCTCGAATAGAATCAATAGTATCTCGTTGCCAAAAGGATCGAGTGTCCCTGTTCTGACTCAAAATCTCCACAATATCCTTGCAATCCATATAACATACTATTTCCCAGAAGCCCATGTCCCACAAACTTCACAGGTTCAGACGCTATGGCATTAGATGATACAAATTTAATATTACATGATGCATGCTTGGTTGATGATGCATGTGACATGTTAGGCGATGCACTGTTAGACGATGCAGCAATATCATCATTACTATCAAAACCTAAACCACTTTTATCATACATGGTTCAGTTGTTTCCACTTAGTCTAACTAGGTTGTCATGACCTAATGTAAACGATGAAAGATCATTGATTAACACTTTGATTCTCTTTTTAAGAGCAACAACTTCTTTAGATAAATCATTTTATTCAAAGTTTTGTTCTCTTCAGCTAGCAAAACATTTTCCTATTTAGAAGCATGTAGCTCGTTTTGAAGTTTTGCAAACTTTTTCTTCAGGTTACTATATTTCGAAGATAAGACATGAGAATAATCAAGTAATTCATTGAATTCATCTTCAAATTTTTTAGATATTACCTCATCTTTCTCTTCGTCTGATGCATCAACAGATTGCATGTATGCACAAAATGATTCATAGTCTTCATGTTTTGACCATTCTTCAGACTCTTCATTTTGGCCAGTGAGTGCTTCCTTCCTCCTGTAGTTGTCTTTCTGAAAAGATCTTTTTGTGAGTCGAGGACACTCAGGTTTCACATGACCTTGCTTTCCATATTCGTAGCAGACGATGGGATCTTTATTTGAGCTTTGTTCTCCTTGTCTTCTAGAACTAGATGAGACTTTTCTTTGTCTAGAATCCTTTTTATGCTCTTGTAGCTCATTCCTGCTTCTTCGTTCTTTGAACCACATCTTCTTGAATTTTTTATAGAGATGGGCTTTCTCATCGATAGTATCGTTTGATGATTGTTCTGTATCTTCTTCAGACGATTCCTCATCACCCAGGCCTCTAGAGCAATTGGATCTGAAAGCTAAGAATTTGTTCTTTTTGCTTTCATCACTCTCAGCTAGTTCGATCTCATGAACTTTTAGAGATCCCAAAAGATCTTCCATTCTCAGAGTAGTGAGATCCTTTTCTTGTTGAATGGCGGTCACCATTGGTCTCTACTTTGCAGAGAGACATATGAGAATCTTGCTTACTTGATCAAGATTGTTATAGCTTCTTCCCGAATTTCTCAGTCCATTTATGATGGTCTGGAATCTTGAGAACATGTCATCAATGGGTTCATCCTCTCCATTTTGAATGATTTGTATTGAGAAACCTACAAACTTATCCTCATATGTTTGACAATGGAAGTTCCTTCATGAGTCATTGCAAGAGTATCCTAAATCTCGTTGGCAGTATCAAGACTATCAATTTTATCATGCTCATTTTTGCTTAGTGCACATGTAAGAAAGAACTTGGCTTTGGAGTTGAGTTGATTTTCCACCCGTTGATCATGGGTCCATTGCGATCTAGGAATAGGTTCACTTGCAGCATTTTTGGGCACATAGTTACGAAACTCGATAATATCTCACATTTTAAAGCTTGAGTATTCAATAAATAATTGCATATACATTTTCCAATAGGGATAGTTAGAGCCATCGAAGAATGGTGGCTTGTTAGTAGCTGCTCCGGTTGGAAATGAGAATGAGTTGCCCTTCATGGATCATTTACTCTGCACCTGTTAAGGTGTTAGCTTCTCAGAGACGAAGCTCTAATACCCATTTATAATAATGAAATAACACAAGAAGGGGGGATTGAATTGAGTTATAATTAAAACTTGACTTTCAAAACAATTATTAATTCCTTAAAAGCTTTTCATAAATAATGCAGTCAAATGCTATTAGTCAGAGTATAAGTGATAAGGCTGTAAATGACACACACTTTAATGCAGCAGAAATATCAATAATAAAAGTGCGGACGATGTGTGCAGTCAAAAGAGTAGACGATGCAAGCAGTAAGCTATGCAAGTAATAAATAAACAACACACGAGATTTATCCTGGTTTACCCAAAATCAGTAGGCTAGGTCCAGTCCTTGGCTTCACCAAGATTTTCCACTATTCAACTCAGAACATAACAAGTATTAGACAAGACTCCTCCCAAGTATTCAACAGGACTTCTCTCAGTATTCGACAGGACTTCTTCCAAGTATTCAAGAGGACATCTCCTAAGTATTATATAGGACTTCTCCTAGTATTAGACATGACTTCTCCAAATTCTATTACAAGAATTTTTTTTTTACAAAGATCTCTTCAGAAAAAGTGAGGTAGAAAGTTTAAGCACAAACAAACTGTAAGGGTCCATTTGGTGGTCAAGATAGGATAAGAAATAGGATAGGATAAAGGATTGGATAAGCACAGGATATGATAAGAGCATGATAGACTCTTATCTTATCCTGTGTTTGGGGTGGACAGGATATTGATAGGATATGATACAAACAATGAAAAATGTATCAAATTTTCCTTGAAATAAAAAATACATAACATTTTTTAAAATTTAATTTTCTAAATAGTTTTTTTTTTTAAAAAGTGATTATTCTATTAAATTTAATTTTTTTTACATTTTTATAAATAGCTTATTTTTTAATATTAACTAAAATAAAATTAATTTTTATTAATTCGGCTATTTTAATTTTTTCGAAGGGAGTCTATTTTAATTAAAATTATTATATATGTAACCAATGAGTTTTAACTTATTAGGGGTAAGTGATTAATGATAAAAATTATTAAAAGATATTATTCTTTCAAAAATATTTTATATTTAAATTATTAATTATAATTATATAAGTAGATGAATAATTTTAAATAATATGATATGATAATATAAAATTAGTCTATATTTACTATTAAAAAATAATATTTATATATATATATATATGTGAGTAGCATATTTTATTGTTAGTGAAGAATTATTTTGTGTATTTTTATTACAATATAAATAATGAAAAATAATGTTAACTAAGTAGTAGTAAGTGATAATGAAAATTTAATTATTTTATATGAGTAAATCCAATATTTTCACCATTTATAAATAAATTTATTTTTTAATTAAATTTACCAGTAACTAAATAATCTAACTTAACTATAACAATTAGTAATTGATAAGTAATAAAATTAATATTTTATTAAAATTAAAAATTTATATTTATTAATTAATATTATTATAAATTATATAAAATATAAATATTGAAATTAATTTTGGGTAATGGTAATAAACAAACAAAAAACTAATATCTTATCATGACAGGATAATATCTATCCTAACTCTCCCTCCGGATAACTTTTACACATGATGGACATGATAGGATAAGAGACAGAACAGTGTTATCCTATCCTGCTGGCGCAACAAACAACATGATATGATTACTATCCTACCAAACGGGGGGCCCGTTTGGTGGTCAGAATAGGATAAGAACATGATAGGATAAAAGATTGGATAAGTACAGGATATGATAAGAGCATGATAGAATCTTATCCTATCCTGCGTTTGGGGTGGACAGGATATTAATAGGATATGATACAAACAATGAAAAATGTATCAAATTTTCCTTGAAATAAAAAATACATAATATTTTTTAAAATTTAATTTTCTAAATAGTTTTTTTTTAAAAAGTGATTATTATATTAAATTTAATTTTTTTACATTTTTATAAATAGCTTATTTTTTAATATTAACTAAAATAAAATTATTTTTTATTAATTCGGCTATTTTAATTTTTTCGAAGGGAGTCTATTTTAATTAAAATTATTGTATATGTAACCAATGAGTTTTAACTTATTAGGGGTAAGTGATTAATGATAAAAATTATTAAAAGATATTATTCTTTCAAAAATATTTTATATTTAAATTATTAATTATAATTATATAAGTAGAGGAATAATTTTAAATAATATCATATGATAATATAAAATTAGTCTATATTTACTATTAAAAAATTAATATTTATATATGAGTAGCCTATTTTATTGTTAGTGAAGAATTATTTTGTGTATTTTTATTATAATATAAATAACGAAAAATAATGTTAAAACTAAGTAGTAGTAAATGATAATGAAAATTTAATTAATTTATATGAGTAAATCCAATATTTTCACCATTTATAAATAAGTTTATTTTTTAATTAAATTTATCAGTAACTAAATAATTTAACATAACAATAACAATTAGTAATAAAATTAATATTTTATTAAAATTAAAAATTTATATTTATTTACTAATATTATTATAAATTATATAAAATATAAATATTAAAATTAATTTTGAGTTATAGTAATAAACAAACAAAAAACTGATATCATATCCTGTGAGGATAATTTCTATCCTAGCTCCCATTCAGGATAACTTTTACAACTGATGGACAGAATAAGATAAGGGACATAATAGTGTTATCCTATCCTGCTGGCACAACAAACAACTAGATGTCTCTGTTTATCTTATCTATCAAGCTGGCGGTATGGGTTAGGTGAAAGGATTGTCAACATAGTCTTTCCTTCATTAATTACGGCTCTTAAAAGAACCTCAAGCGCTATTAATGTCATTTAGCAAAAAGTAAAAAAGTCAATACTCAATTAAAACCCAACATACACAAGAGACAAGTGTTGAGTTAATTCATAGTTCACACACAATACATAAAAGACCAAAATTGCTTCCATTCCCTTATCTTCTTTCCCTCACCCCTTGTCCCTTTTCTTCTTTTCTCTGTCTCCAATCTCCATCCCTCCCAAAATTAAGTTCCAGGTTATGGAGTCTCTCTTTGGGAACACCAGCCTAAACCAAATCATCCCAAAAGTGATTCTCCTAGCAATCTTTGCCATATTTCTATTTTTTCTCACCCCTCTGTCTCATCCCCTGTTTAAGCAACCATCCCCTGCATCATATGATGATGGTTTGAAACTGAATGAGCATGCAAGGTTGTTGCCCTCAGCATCTGTGAACAAGTGTGACATTTTCAATGGGGAATGGGTGCCAAATCCAAAGGCACCATATTACACAAACACAACATGCTGGGCAATTCATGAGCATCAGAATTGCATCAAGTATGGAAGGCCTGACTCAGATTTCATGAAATGGAGGTGGAAGCCAAATGAGTGTGAACTACCTTTATTCAACCCTTTCCAGTTTCTAGAAATCATGAAGGGGAAATCAATGGCATTTGTTGGAGATTCAGTTGGCAGGAACCAGATGCAGTCTATGATTTGCCTTCTTTCAAGAGTAAGTCAAAGTTCTGAAACTCTGCGTCCACAATTACTATCATCATTTTCATCACTTGCTTCGGTTTTCCCCTTTTCTTTTGTTTAATCTCTTTGATTTCTGATGCTAATTATAGTTGCTTTGTTGGTACGTTACTTGGCTTTTGATTGCATCGCAAGCTTACATATTTTTTACCCAAATTTAAGAGCATGTCAAGGTGACTAATTAATTAGAGATAAACAAATATTCCTACTATAAATGGTAAAATAAATGATAATCTTCACATCTTGTTAGAGGGATCTGACTTCTCTTGCAGCTGAATTTTTCTAAATTCACTACAGTTTGGGCTTAGTAGCAAACTGAGTTTGACTGATTAACCTTGATTTCAGCACTCATTTAATACAGTTAATTAATTATTATTGACTTTATTCTAAATGTCCCTTACCCAAGGAGGTAACTTAACCTGGGACCCACTTATGTGTTTCAGTTAATTTGGTGAACTGAACCTGGGCCCAGTTATGTGTTTCAGTTAATTTGTTGAATTATTCACAAAGACATACATCTAAAGCGTGTAGATCATTAGAGAGATAAGAAGAGAAGAGAGATGTGATGTAATTGGAAGAAAGAGATAGAAAGAAAAAAGGTGTCCTGAAGTGTCTGTACTATTTAAGTGTGCACAAATCATTATTACCCGCATGTAATCATTAAGCATGCATGCCAGGGAATCGATTCTCTTGCTGTGGAAACTGCCAATCCATTGAATACTTGATACCATGTTGTCTATGTGTCCTAACCAAGCCACATGTATTAAGGTCTGGTCACAGTTTTTTTTATTAAATGTTGTCAGTTTTTGCTGTGATTTACTTTTTTGAGTTCCCAAGCAGAAAACAGAATTTATAAATAGTTCATTAAAAGTTAAAGTCTCACTCAAAAAATATATTTTCACATATGCTCTTACCTGTAATTTCTTATTATAATTTGTATCTATTCCTCATTATATATATGAATATTTATGATGGAATAAATAAATAGAATGTTTCACTTCCCATTATAAGTCTCTTTTGAAAGATTCTAACCTAATCACACTTTCACACCTCCAATTAGCATATGCAATAAGCTGCTCTACAAATGACAAAATCCATGATGTATGTAGTAATTTATATTTATTTGGCCTCCTCTTTAGATGACATTAATAATGTGAAGTGATCATGTCACCTAAACAAGTTGTTTGTAAGTCTACATAACCCGCCAGTAGAACAGGTTGAGACGTCACAATTAGAAGTATACTATAACTAGAGCTGGTAAGGACTTTTTTTAATCTTGTTTGTCATTGTTCTTTTTCTAATTAATAATGGGGCAAGAAGCCCATTATTAGTCACTGTTTGAGTATGGCGACGTTTGGTTTGGTAAACATGATATAAGATGACATAAAAAGCAATATATTAATTTGTACCTTTGATCCATTATCTACTGTGATTGTGTGACATGGGTCATTTATATTTAAAAGATGTGATTTTCATCCTTAAATTTAATGATGTGTTTTTCTGTTGCACTTTTTTTTTTTGTCAATATGACGTGTTAAATTAACTAATTTTGTTAGTTATTCATGTGCCACTTGAGATTGTGTCACGTAGATTAATATTAGTTTGTTATGTAAGCATTGGTCACCCTCAAACTCAAACTCAAACTCAAGGCACCTTCACCTCCGACAACCAAACCCAAACCACCACCTTATCTCTCCCATCCTCTTGTCGAATGAGATAATTCAGTTCCTTATTAGATTTAATTAGATATAGTAGATATTAGTAGCTTTGATTAGATATAGTAAATAAAACTGTTATTTGGTTAGATATAGCTTAGTCAGTAAGTTAAGCTGACTAATACTTTGTAGTGCAATTTGTTGGTCAATGAGAATAAGAAAGTATTCTCTAAATCTCTTTCTCTGTCGTCTCTCTCTTATCTTTCTCTTCAATGTGTGAGTTGCTGTTATTAGAGCTAGGTTCAACAGTGGTATCAAGAGCAAGGATTTGAGTGCTGGATTCTGTGTGAGTCTGTAATCGAAGAAGGGGACTTGTGATTCGAGAGACGCTAGTTTCTTTGTGCGTCTAAGGATTGCAGAAAGCAATTTGCGATTGTAATTGAGTTTTGCGTGTTCACAATCGCAAGATGTCGAAAAACAATGACTTTTTTATCACGTTACCAATTCTTGACGTTAAGAACTATGATCGGTGGAGAACCCAGATGAAAGCCATATTTGGGTTTCAAGAAGTATACGAAATTTTTCATAATGGGTACCAAGAAATTGGGCAAAATACAGCTGATCCACAGAGATCGACTGACAAAGAATCTACGAAGAAAGATTTAAAGCTTTGTTCCTTATCCATCAATGTGTTGATGGGGCCAATTTTGAGAAGATTGCTGGAGCAAAGAATGCAAATGAAGCCTAGGAAAGCTTGGAGAAAAGCTGTGAGGTTGCTGAGAAAATTAAGAGGATGAATTTTCAAACCATGCATAGACAATATGAACTCCTTCAAATGGAAGAGACTAAGTCAATTTTTTAGTACTTCACCAAGATTCTTTCTCTAACAAACCAGATGAAATTGTGTGGAGAAGCTGTAAAGGATCAATCACTCATTGAGAAGGTAATCAGAACTTTAACCTCTAGATATGATCATATTGTTGTTGTAATTGGAGTCCAAAGATCTTGAGTCCTACAAGATCAAGGAATTACATAGTTCCCTTGAGGCCCATGAGCAAAGGCTGAAAGAGAGGCATCCTGAGAAGAATGATGATCAAGCACTACAAGCACATTCAAACAAGAAATCCTCTGGTCAATGGGAGAAAAACAGAAAGAACAAAGAGAAATGGCGTGTTGATAAATGGACAAACAATGAAGGTTCGAAGTATGATCCCGGTTCTTCATCTCAAAGGCCTAATCACAATTCAAATTCCTAGAAATTTGATTCTGCAAGTCAAGACTGTGACTAGAGAAAGAGTTCAAACAAGAACTCTGGCTACAAGAAGAAAATAGAGAAGAAGAAGGTGCAGTGTTACAATTGCAAAAAATTATGGTCACTTTGTAGCCGAGTGCAGATTCAATAAGGGGACTTGTGGGAAAGAAGAGGAAGCTAGATTAGCACAAGGTGAAAACTCTGATGGTAACCAAGTTTTGTTGATGGTGACCACCAAGAATGATCAGAAGAGTGTTGACTGCTGGTACTTGGATACTGGTTGTTCAAACCATATGACAGGTCATAGGGAATGATTCACATCCCTTGATGAATTTGTTAAGAGCAAGGTAGAGTTTTCTAATTACAGTTATGTTTCAGGTGAAGGGATTGGCAAGGTTACAAAGGAAAGATGGAAGGAAATCTTTCATCTCTAATGTCATTTATGTTCCCAAGATGAAGAGCGATTGGCTCAATCTTGGACAACTGCTGGAAAAAGGCTACACTATGGCATTGAAGGACAGGATGTTGAAAGTGTTTGATAGGAAGAAAAAAACTATTCTGAAAGCACCACTCTCAACCAATAGGAATTTCAGACCTATTCGAATTAGTGATCAGCAATGTCTTCGGTCAACAGTTGAGAAGGACACATGGCCATGGCACCAAAGGTATGGCCATTTAAAATTCAAGAGTTTAGATATACTCAGAAGGAATGGAATTGTGACTAGGTCACAACACATTAGTGTTTAAAAAGTAAGCAAGCTAGGAACTCATTTTGTTCTAATGTGCCTACAAAGTATTTGAAAGCATTAGAAATTGTATACTCTGATGTTTGTGGTGCTTTTGAGGTGAATTCCTTTGGAGGAAATAGGTATGTTGTGCCCTTTATTGGTGATCATACAAGGAAAGTATGGATCTATCTTATAAAGAGGAAGAGTGGTGTGTTTATAACATTTCCAAACTTTAAGGCTCAAGTTGAGAGACAAAATGAGTCAAAGTTGAAATTACTCAGATCTGACGGGTGTGGAGAGTATATGTCTACTGAGTTTAATGATTTATGTCCCTACAAGACTCAGTGATTAAGAGATCTTCCCTAATTCAACAGTCACAGCTGATGGTGATTTTGTGCACATGGGTCTGCTAGCTGAAATGGAGCATGTGAGCCTTGAGGAGGCCTTGAAGCAACCACACTAGGTTGAAGCTATTGAGGAGGAGCTAAGATCTATTGAAAGGAAAATGATATGGAACCTTACTCAGTTACCAATAGGAAAGAGAGAAATAGTTGTGAAATGGTCTATAAGATCAAATTGAATCCAAATGGTGAAGTTGCGAAGTATAAGGCCAGGCTTGTTGCAAAAGGATTTTTATAGAAGAAAGGCCTTGACTATGATGAGGTGTTTTCCCCAGTTTCTAGGCTTGAAACAATGAGACCTGGCAGTGGCTAGCTACAATTGTAGGGAAATTCACCAAATTGATGTTAAGTCTTCCTTCTTAAATGGACCATTGGATGAGGAGTTGTTTGTGACACAACCACCAAGGTTTGTGGTAAAAGGCAAAGAAGAAATAGTGTACAAGTTGCACAAGGCTTTGTATGGCTTGAAGTAGGCTCCAAGATCCTGGAATAAGAGGATAGATTCATTTCTGCTACAACTTGGCTTTATGAAATGCACCACTAAACATGGTGTTTATGTGAAAGGAATGCACATTCCTGATATTCTCATAGTGTGTCTCTATGTAGATGGTCTACTGATAACAGAGGGAATTCCAGTGATATTGCAACTTTCATGAATGAGATGAAGTCTAAGTTTGAGATGTCAGACCTTGGAGAATTATCCTATTTTTGGGCATAGAGTTCAAGAAGACCAAGCATGGAACTTTCATGCAAAAAAGTAAATACACCACTGATGTATTGAAGAGGTTTCAGATGTTGGACTGTAACTCAGTTTCAACACGTGTTGAAACTGGGGTTGTTTTGAGCCAATCTGAAACTGATCAATTGGTTGACAAGGCCTTGTTCAGACAAATGGTAGGTTCTCTAAGGTACATTTATGATACCACACCCAATGTTGCATATGGAGTTGGCTTAGTAAGCAGGTTATGGAAGCACCTCAGCAAACACACTTGAATGTAGTCAAGAGGTTGTTGAGGTATTTGAAAGGAACCATTGGTTTTGGACTGATGTTTCCTACAAAGTTGAGCAGCACCAATAGCAATATGATTGGACTTGCTGATGCATATTGGTGTTTTGATAAGATTGATAGTGAAAGCACCACATGTTACTTCTTACAGTTTGGTGATGCTCCTATAAGTTGGTGTTCCAAGAAGCAGTCAGTAGTGGCCTATGAATACATAATAACTAGTATGAGTGCTTGCTAGACTGTGTGGCTAGAAACACTGTTAGAGGAATTGAGGTTGAAACAAGAAGATGGAGTGCTACTCATTGTGGACAACAAGTCAACTATCAACCTTGCAAAGAACCCTGTTGCTCATGGAAGGAGAAAGCATATAGAGACTAGATTCCACTTTCTTATGGATCGGGTAAGCAAGGGAAAGATGAGTTTCAGTTTCTACACTTCAGAGAATCAAGTGGCGGATAATCTAACCAAATCTTTTAAAAGAGAAAGGTTTAAGGAATTGAGAGGGAAACTAGGAACGAGAAGCTCTCATGGAAACTGAATTAAGGATGAGTGTTGAATGGGATAATTCAGTTTCTTACTAGACTAAATTAGATATATCAGATATTAGTAAATTTGATTAGATATAGTAAATAAAGCTGTTATTTGATTAGATATAGCTTAGTCAGTAAGTTAAGCTTACTATATAAAAAGTGTACTTTGTAGTGCAATTTGTTGGTTAATGAGAATAATAAAGTATTCTCTAAATCTCTTTCTCTCTCTAATATTTCTCTTTACTGTGTGTGTGAGTTCTTGAAATACACTGTGTGTGTTGTTGCGATTAGAGCTAAGTTCAACACTTCCTACACCCACCACAAAATCCATGGATGAACCGAGACCACCATGCACCCAAACCACCACTCGTTCTTCCCAGTGGCGGAGCCATGTGTCTCCCAATCTTCCAAATTTTTATTTATTTACATGTGATACATGTGAGCTATAAAAAATAGTCTATCATCCTTTTATGCATGTCATATTATCTGATCTTGACCTTATAGTCTCAAATTTCTACCTCAGCTACTACCTCTTATGAAAATCATATCCATAGACCCCCACCCCCTAAACGAGAACCAAACCTCGTGCACCATCATATGCATACCATCCTCACCACTGCGGAACCACCCACCTCGTCTCCCTCTTTCCCTTAGCTCACCTCCACCACAAACCACAATGATTTTTCGATCTAAGCCATGAAACCCCATCAGAGAGAGAGAGAGAGAGAGAGAGTCCACCACCACTTAAAATGCCTCCATCAATGCAAACCACCCCCACCTCCCTTCCCCTCATTCTTCTTCTCTGCACATAAAACTCAACACATAAAATTTATCACAATTCAATTCCAACTCCATTAAGCAATCACACTGCCAAACAATCAAGTCCTTCCAATTCATATTCCATTTAACAATGGCAAATCTCTTTCCTTTTTCCTACACGAAAACTTATACATTGTAACCTTAGCCACAGTCCTCAAACCCAATCGCAAACCCATCGCTCGCCCTTAACCCAAGCCATCAACCACCACAACCCACCCACAATAGCAACCTCCAGCTCTTTTCCCAAACCTGCCAAACCCAGCTACCCATACAACAAATCTCTCGCCTTTCCCAAACCTTATCCCCCATAACCACCTTCTCACCCATTTACAAGGCACACAACCAGCAAACCGTCTGCACAAGTATCGCTCCTCTCTTGTCCTTGTCACCCATTTGCATGCCACCCAACCAGTTAATCGTCTCCACCAACACAACCTCCTCTTTCTCCTCCTTTTTCTTGAAAAACATGATCAGACTGGCCGATTTAATTCGGAACCAATTTGCTTAGTTGAAAAACTGATCGATTCAAGAATCGGTCGAACCAATTTAAAATCGGTGAAAGATGGTCAAGAACAGGTGATGAAAACTAGATTGAATCAACTGAATTTTTTTTATTTTAAAAAATAATTTAACCCTTTATCGTAAAAAATATACAAGATGAACAACTTATAATAATTTAAAATTTTCTGAGTTTAAATTTTTTAATATCTTCTGTAAATATATTAAATATAGTTAGGACTTGAACGTGAAATAGTTGTTGCATTGAAACACTAAAGCCAGGGTTCCAGATCAGCTGGTGCTTAGAGTTGTTTGACAACCACTTTTTGTTTGTATCCGTACATTGAATAATCGACTGTTGGATCCAAGATGAGAAAGGGCCACTTGAATTAGTTGTTTGTCCTTGTATGCAATTCATTTTTTTATATTATCACTTAATCATATGTTATAGTTAATTAAATAATTGGAGGAATCAATCTTTTTTCTTATTATTACGACCTATGCTTAAATGATACTCCCTTCACCTCGTCTGATATTTTAGTAAGTTTATGTTTTCATTTCGCAATACTAATATTGAATTAAATATTTATTCTTTAATTTTTTTTATGAAGAGATACATTAAAAAAATTAATTAAGGGATATAATAAAAAATTAGATAATAGTTTTGATAAAAATTGCAATTTTAACTATTATACATCCTATTTCTTTTTTTGACGGTTAATTTAAAATTCATTGAAATAGGAACGGTAGAATGTCCAAACATGGAGTGATATAAAATAATAAAAATATATTAAATTTAAGTTTATAACAATGTATGTATTAGCTGTCGGATAAAGTGAGAATTAGCAAATAATTATATAGATTTTTTTTTTGAAAGCAAATAATTTTATAGATTTGATCCTTGGTGTTTGGCTTAAATGAAATGATTACGCAGTTTGTGTTACTTTTAAAATAATTTCCAGCTAAGTTCGGAAGTTTCAAATGGTTTTTGTCTCTATTAAAATATAATTTGTGTTTATTATTCCCTACAAAATACAAAAGTGGTTTTGATCACTTATGAGGAACTAAAATATCATATTTTGTAGGAACTGAGAAGGAATAAATTTTTACAGGGACTAAAGTTAAAATATGTTAATTTTACAGGTGGAAATGCATATTAAATTCTTATAATTATTTTTTCACTTCAGGTGGAATGGCCCATAGATGTATCATACACATCAGACATGAATTTCATGAGATGGAAGTACCCAAGTTACAACTTCACCATGGCCAGCTTTTGGACACCCCATTTGGTCAAATCCAAAGAAGCAGATCCAAATGGCCCAACCCACACTGGTCTCTTTGGTCTTTATCTTGATGAGTTTGATGAGAAATGGACAACCCAAATTGAAGACTTTGACTATGTCATTATCAATGGAGGACACTGGTTTAACAGGCCAATGGTGTTCTATGAGAACCAAAAAATTGTTGGATGTCATTTCTGCCTCTTAGAAAATGTCACTGATTTAACAAGATTCTATGGCTATAGAAAAGCTCTCAGGACAGCATTTAAAGTCCTCAATAGTTTAGAAAATTACAAGGGTGTAACATTTCTTAGGACATTTGCACCATCTCATTTCGAGAATGGGTTGTGGAATCAAGGTGGGAATTGTGAGAGGACTAAGCCATTTAGGAGCGTTGAGGCAATGTTTGAAGGAACTGAATTGGAGTTATACTTGATCCAATTGGAGGAGTATAGAATTGCTGAGAAGGAAGCTAGAAAGAAGGGTTTAAAATTTAGGTTGCTTGATGTCACACAAGCAATGTTTTTGAGACCAGATGGTCATCCGAGTAGATATGGGCATTGGCCACATGAGAATGTGACATTGTATAATGATTGTGTGCATTGGTGCTTGCCTGGGCCAATAGACACATGGAGTGATTTCTTGCTGGAAATGTTGAAGATGGAGGGTGTGAGGTCTACTCATGGACATAGGGCTCATTTGCAGACAAATTGAGAATCACTTAAATTTATCTTTATATACCTATTTTATTCTTGTAAACTGTCAATTATATAATATTTTTTTTGAAAATTTCATATGTTTGATAAGCGGAGGTTCAACTAGATGAATCAGTAATCGGTTAGATGTCTGGTCCATTGAATAAGAGAAACTCTTAATTTTAGAAATAGTGACAACTAATTGAAATATGTTGAAAACTAATAAGAAAACATCAACAAAAAGTGGATTCAAATGTGAACAGATAGTTTTTTGTTTTTTATTTTTTAATTTAAAAAATTATTTTAAGTTTAATAGAAGTTCACCTATAAGTTATAGTTATGTACATATTGAAATTTTATTAGATCCATTTATTATTTACTTCTATCATACAAAATTTAAAATATAATAATCTTATATTAATTTAATGTTTAATCGTTCTTAATTACGAAATATTTCATGTTAACTTATAAATAATTCTAAAAAAATATTTTATTAATATTTGTTTAACCACCTTTCAAAAAAATAAAATAAAATTTGTTCAACAACATTTAAATCATCGAATCAGAGAAATCAGTAGATTACTGGTTTTATTTGTTACACTTGGAAAATTAAAAGACGAATAACAAAACTACTCAAGCAAGTCTAGATACGGACAAGAAATAATAAAGGAAGGAGGAAACTTCAAAATACGCAACGAGGACGTATCCCTTAAAGCTTTTCTAGCCAAGGCATCAACAACAATGTTCCGCTCTCAGGGAACATGAAGAAAAGTAACCTTCCAATACCAACTCAACGTGTCTCTGATCCTAACAATCACATTCCTGTGTTAGTGTGTAAGAACACCAACATTGTAGCTAAGCAAGTCCATAACATCCTTACAATATGAAACACGCAAAACTTCTCTGTGGCCCATCTCCCAAATGTGGAGAAGGCTTTACTCTACAACTAAAACGTCTACACAAAATGGATCTCCCTCACTAAGGCAAGATAACAACCCTGCCAACCAACACCCATTTGAGTCACCAAGAACACCACCAACATCCATCCTATTCTTATTCAGGATCCAACTGCAATCGTCATACAACTCCACTACTGCATTTCCTAATGCTATTATTTAATGATGCCATGGTAGATATGGGTTTAGCCCAGCGCTGTCACTGTTGCATTGAGATCATGATTTGACGCAACAGAAAATTTAGATTCCATGTGAAAAAGTCAAACACACTATTATTGCTCCACTTCCAAATACACTAGAAGATAACCACCACAATTAATTCTAACGCTGCAACATGGTAAGAGAAAATCACTTGGAAAAGGAAACATCACCCGACAAGACTGACAAGAACATGATAAAGTTCTTCCAAACTCTAGTCGAACTCTCACAGCCACATAATAAATGACCCAAATCCTCAACTATTGCACTGCGCCTACTACAAGACACGATCTAAGAAAGGTGACAATAATGTCATATCTGGTTGGTTGGAAGAGAATCTCTCCCAACGAGCCACAAAAAGAAATGCACTTTCTCTAGTGCACAACACTTCCAAATAATGTTCCAAAGCCTGGGGGAGGGTCTACCATCATTTGCAATCCAAGCATAAGTAGAGCTAGTTGTATGACAACCATCAAGTGTACCCTTCCAAACGTAATGAATTAGCTCCCTGAAGCAGGTATCATAACTCGACAGATTTCCTCCCAAATCAGATTTGAAAAAAGAGTCCACACATGCTCCATGCTCCACGCACCATGATGCCAAAGATCTGCAACCTGCAACTCTGCATCAGAAATTTGCACTAAGGGAACGCGGTCACACAGTTGTCTTGTGCCTGGCCAATATGAATACTAGAGAGAGGAACTCCCATCACCAAGATTCACATCGAAACCCAGAGCAAGAACACCCTTAGCTCGCATGATACCTCTCCAAACATAAGAGTTTTAAGCTTTAAATTTGAAGGACAAAATAAAGCCCAAGATAAATATTTTTGGGAGAGTACACGAACCCAAGGCTTATCCTGTTCATACAAGAGACTATTGTTAGACCCTTAATTTATTGTATTTGCAGTTTAGTCCCTGAACTTCTTTTAATTACATTTTAGTCCTCATAATTCTTGTATTTATGAATTGGTCCCTTGAAAGTTATTGATTTAATAATAGTCCTTGGACTATTCAAATTCAAATTCAGAATAATTGGTTTTAATAGGGCATTGATTCAGATTTTATGAGGGAAATAATGTGTAATAAGGTAGTATAATGTGAGTTAATTGCTTTGTCCATGGTGTTAATGGGTAATGAAGGGAATTAACTCAGAATCAAGGTGGCTTGGGCTCCCCTCTCTCTCTCTTTCTAGCTGCTGGAATTTCAGACTTAAGAGTGGTAGTTTCTTCTTGTTCATTTCACTCAAAATTGCTACAAACCTTAGACTCAAAAATTGGAAATTTTGCTGAACCTTGGTGTTGTTTGTGTCGACTCCTTTCTTCCTCTTTTGGTGTCAAAACTTCCTTCTCTAATCCTCTCCAAGTGCACTTGTGTTGGTTCAATTGGTAAGTGATGAAACCCTTCTAAAATTCTGAGTTTTGGTGTTCAATTCCTTGTTCTCTTCTAGGGTTTGATTAGTTTCATTTTTAGCACCTATTCTTCATCAAACTCGAGGTTTCTCTGCACTCTTGAAGGGCTAGGGTCGTGCTTCAAGTTCTCTTGATCAAACTCTCATAACAATGTTGGTTTCTCCTTCTATTCTTGGCTAGAACCCTTGTATTCATCTTTGTCAAATGGTTTTGGTGATTTTAGATACCCTTGGATTATGAGTAGGAAATGTTTCTAATAGGTTTCATAATGAGTTTTGATCATGGAAAAATCTTAATTTTAAAAAATTTGGATTAAAAATTGATTTTGGGGTGAAAAACACTGTTTTCAGGCTTTCTGGAAGGGAGCCAGCACATGAGCGCTGGAGTCCCAACGCCTGGGCATTGAAATTCTACCCAGTTCGTGTTGCCAGACAGAGGCCCAACGCATGAGCGTTGGAACCTAGAGCCCGGGCGCTAGGCCTCTGTCAGCAAGCTGTTGTTTTGCTTCTTTTACTCTGAAATTCCTTTGAGTTGGTTTCTGACCTTTCCTATGGTTGTTGATGATTATGTATATGTATATTGTGTCTTTCAAGGTTGGAGTTCAATTTCATACAACCCTCTTGAAGATAAGGGTAACTCGTCTTAAGAATTATCCATATCGGTTTGTGGTTGTTTTGCATTCTGTTTCCTTGTGAATTTGATTGAGTTTTTTGAGAACCTTTCTGAATTGTTGTTGGCCATATGATATGCTGTAAGTTCTTATGTCTTGATGAAGTTTTGAGAAAAGTGGCATGTGTTATTTGATTATAACATGAGGAAAAAATGATTTTTGAGAAGTGTTGATTATGTTATGCATATGTGAAACTATGACTGAGGGTTGTGTGAACTGTTGGTTCATGAGGATGATGATATATATGTGGTCATAGAATATGCACTATACATAGGAATTTTAGGTTGATGTGACGGTAATTTGTCTCGTGGGATCAACCGAGGGCAATGTGGTGGTAAATTGTCCCACGTGATTGTCCGGACCCGGTTAAGGTGAATTCTGGCCATAGTTATACATATAGATATTGAGGATTATAAACATGTTTATGTGACATTGCGAAATGAGAACTTGTGACCATCTTTGTATTGTTTGTTGGACCTTTAGCGCTTACCACTACGCCAAAAGCAATTGCTGTTAGTGAGGGCGCAACTAAATTCCTTTAAAGCGTAGCAGCCACGCCACGTTTCGAATGCTACACAGCAGGCAGGATGCTGGTCCACCTAGACCCAACAATCCCCCCCCAGCACCTGCCAGCAACCCGCTGCAAAGAAATGCCTTCCAGGGGATTCGAACACGTGACCATGCTCTGATACCACTTGTTGGACCTTTAGCGCTTACCACTACGCCAAAAGCAATTGCTGTTAGTGAGGGCGCAACTAAATTCCTTTAAGGCGTAGCAGCCACGCCACGTTTTGAATGCTACACAGCAGGCAGGATGCTGGTCCACCTAGACCCAACATTGTTGTTGTTTAATTAACTCTATTTTTTATGTTATTTTGCTATTGGTTTATATCACAAATGTTGTATGTTACTTTCTTGATTTTCAAGTTAACCCTTTCTGCTTGTCTTGTTTGATTGTTTTGGGCACTTAACGCCATAGATAACCAGGGCAATTAGGTTCAAGAAGGATGATCTTGATGCTAGAACGAGATGGTGAAGAAGGCTCGAAGAGTAGAAGATCTTTGTAGAAGATTGTTTCTGTTTTTCCGCTGTTTTGATTTTAGCACTTGTAGTGAAAATTTATTTATTTTGAAATACCTCTTGCTGTCTTGTGATGTTTAATAATCTATTATGGGTTGAATATTAATTATAAATATTTTAGAGAAGTTCCCTTTTGAAAACTTGAGTGTTTTGAGAGGTTTTGAAGTTTAAATTTCGCATATTTACTATGTGACCCTCAACCCAAAATTGGGGTGTTACAACTATCAATCATCTTGCCCAACATAGCTACATTATTATGGTGCGCAAACCTCAAGAAAAGGACTCCCTTAGCTTTCGGTTGAGTTATGTCACCCCACACCACCAAATTCCAGCCACGATTATACCCTCATTTCGCCCAATTGCTCCTCCTAATAATTTTATTCATAAAATCACACACAGCTTAAGAAGCCAAAGTTCCTACATAGAATACACTAGTAGAAAACATAAAACATATTTTTCCAGACATAAACGACCTCCTATGTTAAACAATCTATTTTTCTTGTAACCAAAAAAACAATCTATTTTTCTAAGAAGACAAAAGGGTATTCACTTTATCAATAATAGGAGATAAAAAATCACGAGTACCCTACCGCAAATAATAGGAAAACCAATATATTTACAAAGGTTACTTTCTTTTTAATACCCAAAATATCTGAAAAACTATTATTGTAAGACCCTTAACTTTCCGTATTTGCACTTTGGTCCCTGAACCCCTTGTATTCGCATTCTAGTCCCTCGACTCTCGGTAATTATGTTGTGGTCCCTGGAGTTAATTAATTATATTCTTGCCTTAGGCTTTTCAGATGTTTGGATTGGGTTATGTTGGTTTAACTTTGAGGATTATAGAGATAGTCTTCTTGAGTTTTAACAAGATGAGCTTTGGTCTAGTGGTTGAGACTTAAGCATTTTGGTTACATGGTAAGGGTTTGAATCTTGGTGAAGTAAGTTTTTCTTTTTATTTCAGATTTCGGGTGGGCTTATTGACTAGGTTTGATTTGAATTTGAAATTCAAAAGGAGACAAGGGAGTTAATTGGAGACAAGAGAGTTAATGTGGTCAATGGGTGATTAAATGACATTTAAATGGAGAATAATGACTTTAATTTGTGTTGACTAGTGAATTAAGAAGAGTAAAGTCCATGTTTCTGAAATCCTCCCTTGAAGAGTATGAATTTCGTGCATATTAGAGGCACTAAGAAGACCTTTACTCTCTATTTCCATGTGCTAAACACCCTAGTTCCATTTCTGCTACTGCTGCTGCCTTCTTACTACTATTTTCCTCCATTGTTGCTGTTGTGTCTTCCTCCTTCTCCTTTGAGGCTAAGTGTTGCCTTCTCCGAGAGTGCTTAGTGTTGTTCTTGGTAGGTTTTCTTCCCTTTCGATTCTGATTTCCTTCCGACGTTGGTTTTCCCTAGTGTATCGATTGTAACCTTGGTTTTATTCCACCGTTTCCAATCTCTTTCAAGGGCTTGCTCGAAATTTTTGGCGTTCCATCTTGTGGACGACGATCTCATTGAAGTTCTGGACATGCAATTTGATTCCTAAGTCCCTTTTGATAACCAAAGAAAGGTCGGAGGATAAGTTCATGCAAAGAAATAGAAGGTAAGGGTAACTCGTT
The DNA here is from genome assembly GCA_030819835.1 of Acmispon strigosus. Lineage (NCBI taxonomy): Eukaryota > Viridiplantae > Streptophyta > Magnoliopsida > Fabales > Fabaceae > Acmispon > Acmispon strigosus. Next base: position 7,851,559 of record JAUAMA010000001.1, read on the forward strand.
GTAGGAATTGCCTTGTTGATTGTGATGTATTGTGCTTCTATTTTATTAATTTTGATTGTGGTTGTTGTCGGAATTAATTCTGGACTGTTTTGAGATGTGGTAATGGGTTTTTTTGAATTATTTGTTGTGGAGGTTTGGTTGAAAATTATTATGAGTTTTTGAGATGCTTGATGTTGATGGGTTTTTGATGAATTAACTACAATGGGAAGTGATGAGATGAGTTTAATCCCTGTGGAATCGGCTCGAGATGTGTGGGTGATTTGGACGGGTTAAATCTCAAGTGAGTTGTGCAGAGATGAGTTTAATCCCTATGGAATCGATCCGAGAGGTGTGGGTGATTTGGATGGGTTAAATCTCAAGTGAAACGACCCTAAGACTGAGGGTGTTTGATGAGGAACTAAAAACCTGTTTTGTGGTGATTTGTACATGAGGACTGGTAAATGTTTAAACGTTGAGTTGTGGTAATTGGATTTATAATTACTGTATTTCTTTGTTGGTTGTTTTATCACAATTGATGCGTTATATTATTATTGTATTTTGAGTTAACCCTTTCTGTTTGTTGTTTGTTATTTGGGCGCTTAACGCCGGAGGTGTACAGCGCGAGGATTTGAAGAAGCATAGATTGCGATTGGCTAAAGGAGATGATGCCGGGATGACTTGAAGATCATAAAGAGTTTATGTTTTTTTTTTTCTGTTGTTTACTTTGTTTTAGCACAAGTGTGGTGCAAAAGTAATATTAATTTTTATTATGCGTTGATTATTTAACTATGAGGATTATTATTATGTTAAATAATTATTAAACGATGAAATTCTTTTGAAAATCGAGTTGTTTTCTGAGAGGTTTTTAATTTCTGCAAAATTACTATTCTCAACAAAAAATTGGGGTGTTACAATTATCGTCTATTATGATCAAAACTTTTCGAGTAAAACATGCAAGATTTGTCCAGGTTCACCCTCATGCCACAAACACTATAGAAGTCCTTCAATGTGTCAGAAACCAACTTCATCTAATTTTTATTTGCTTGACAAAATAAAAGAATATCATCAGCAAATAAGAGATGAAATATACCAACCCCTTCCTTAGTAACCCGAATTGGATGCCAAAGCCCCCCATCTACCAACTTCGAAATATGAATGGCTAAATGCTCCATGAAAAGGACAAATAGACTGGGGGGAAAAGGGTCACCTTGCCTTAGTCCTTGCTGGGGGACCAATAGGGGGTAAACTAGACCCACTCTAAAGAACATATATACTTGTATTATCAATATCCCACATAATGAGATCAACAATGGAGGGGGGAAACCCAAAATCATAAAATAGTAATACAGAGAAAATTCCAGCTGACTCTTTCATATTCCTTCTCTAGATTTGTAATGCCCCAATTTATGGTCAGGGGTCACATTGTAAATACCTGAAAATACATAAACCTCTCTCAAAACTCAGTTTTCAAAAACAAATCGTCTCTCAATATTTACAATAATAATCAACCCATAATTTTGTTTAATTACACATCAAGAACTAAAGGTAATAATAAAAATAATATGTTTGCACCATAAGTGCTGTTTACTCAAAAGCAGCGGAAATTAAAAGCAGCAAATAATACAAAATCTCTTTAATATCTTTGAGCCATCCACTATCATCTTCTCTAGTTCACAGTTATTCTCCGTTTACCTCCTTACGCTGTGAAGTTATGCGTTAAGCGCCCAAACAACAAACAGAAAACAGAAAAGGTTAACTTGAAAACAAGGAAATAGATAACAACATTGTGATAAACAGAATAGTAGTAATAAACAGTAAACAGAGCACGAATTACAGCAACACATATATATTCACAAGTTCTCATAATAAAACATAACCTAACCATACTTGTTAGTCCCTCAATCAAAACCCTCAATCTCAGGGCAGTTTCACTTGAGATTTAACCAATCCTTTCACCCACATGTCTCAGGGTTGATTCCACAGGGATTAAACTCCTCACATATATTTAACCCATCCTATCACCCGCACGTCACAGGGCCGATTCCACAAGGATTAAACTCACACTCTCACTTACAAATATAATCAATTCCTCATAGAGTTTGTTTTCATCATTAAACATCTTAATTCCTCAAATCCTCAACAACAAGGCATCAAAACATTTAACACAACAATAATTTTCATCAAAGAATATCACCATCAATCAATACGTCATGTTATCTCAAATCACAAACTTCAGCATCAATAACACACCAAGACTTAATCTCAACCACAAGCATATCAATATTAAGCATGCTAGACTCGAGACTCTCTAGGATGTGAGTTACCCTTACCTTCAATTACTTTGCATGAACTTCAAGCCCCACCTATCAAGGATTTTCGGATTAGAGCGGAGTTTACAATTAAGAACAGAACTCAGAAATGGGTTGAGGGGAAAAAGCTTACCAAGAACAAGTGAGAGTCCTCTGCAAGAGAGTGTTAGAGAGTTCAATGGCCTTCTCCAAAGAGGAATGCAGCAGCAACAGGAAAGGAGAAATAGCAGCAGAAAATGTAGACTGAAACTTGAGCGGCAACAGAGTAATGGGTTCAACACTTGTCTAGGATTTTTTCCTCAGAAATTTTGAACGTGTTTGAGAGTGAGAGATGGTAAATTTTTTCAGAATTCCCCTCCTCTAATAGCTGCACTAGATTGTGGTTTAGTGGGAGGTTAACAACTTCAATTTTTCCCTATTTCCTAGCAGCATCAAGTGGCATCTTAGCAGAAGATTCTATTTTAAATTTAATTAAACAAAAATAAGGGAGAGTAATCAGCCAAAATGGTTGATCAGAACTTACCCGACAAGGAATTTCGCTACCTTAGGACCGTTATAGTTGCGGCCGCTGTTCACCAGGGCTTCGGTCGCCGGCTCCCCTGTCATCAGGTCACCAACTTCCTTGACCTTCCAGCACTGGGCAGGCGTCAGCCCCCATACATTGTGAAGAAGGTCTTGCTCCTGACCCTGGCTGAGGTTTTGATGACGACAAACTCATCGACTAAAAGAAGAAAAGAAGACTTAGAGGAAACAGTGCAACATGTTTATATATCTACCTAAGTCTTAGATAGGTGAGTTATGCTTCTAAAGGCTTCTCTAGTATAAAGGCTCTTTAAAACACTTAAGCTAATTGAGTATAACCTTTTCATAATTTAAAAGAGGTAGAAAAACTTAAGCCGTTCTTAAAGGTTTCCTTTTCTGGAATCTGGACTGAGTGTAATCGATTACACCCTTAAGGTAACCGATTACACATAGGCAAGTAATCGATTACAGCTTGCCTGTAATCGATTACACGTTTGAATTTGAAATTCAAACAACAACGGTCACATAGAGTAATCGATTACCTAAGTACTGTAATCGATTACATGCTCGACAAGTTGCATTTTTTCATGAACCATTGTGTCTCATATCTTTTGGAAAAGGTTGTGTTGGTTCATGGATGATCCCTTATGCCTATATATAGTCCATTTGAGTCCAGAATCGAAACACACAAGTAACACACACGATATAGGCTTAAAACCTTCTTGAATTACTCTTTCATGTTCATTTAGCCTTTGTTCTTAAAATTTCAAAGAGCCTAGGTTCTGAGTTCATATTCTTCATTGTTTAAAGAACACTCTTGCTGTTCATATATTGAAGAACTCAGAATCAAGAGAGCCTTCTTATGCTTAAGAGCCTTAAAGCATAACTCTCAAGATCAATCCAATTGTGTGTTAAAGGATTGATACAGCCAATTGTAAAACTCTTCTTCATCTCATTCTGGTTGAGTGAATATTCACCGTAGGGTTTGGTGAAGGTTGATTATTCTGAAAGTGGTGTGCTTTCAGGGACTGAAAGTGGTGTATTTTCAGGGGCTGTTGAAAGTGGTGTGCTTTCACAGGTTGGTGTTGATAGAAATTCTTAAGGTACTTGGTGTAAGAACTTGTAAGAGATTTTTATCAATAGTGGATAAATCCTCAAGGGGTTTCTTGAGGGACTGGACGTAGCCTTCGGTGGATTGAAGGTGAACCAGGATAAAATTCTGTGTGTGCATTCTCCTACTCTCATCTTTACTTTCAAGCAACGTTTATTTCCACTGCACTTGATTGTGATCATCTTTATCTTGAAAGTAAGGTGTGTTAAGGCGAAAATCGGGTAAACTTGATTCACCCCCCCTCTCAGGTTGCTATCTATACTTACATACATGTGTGACACGCCTCAACCTAGGAAAAATAGGGAAGTGAGCTGACTTCTTCCCCCCTTGCAAGCTCCAACAAAAACAAAATGTATACGGTCTCGTTTCCGGTTAAAATAATTTCTGTTACTCAATTAATTTACTTATTCTTTAACAAATTATATTCAGAAATTATCCCTAAGAACAAAAGCATATTATCTTCCTCTTATACCAATGAATGAAGTGGGTGATAGCACACAACCAAAACCAGAAAACACGTGGAGTGAAGAAGAAAAGAAGAAAGTTCAATATGACCTAAAAGGCATGAACATTCTTACATCTGCTCTTGGCATAGACGAATTCTTCAGAGTATCAACGTGCAGAACTTCAAAAGAAATATGGGATACGTTAATGGTAACCCATGAAGGAACAAATGAAGTCAAGAGATCAAAAATCAATACCTTGTCACAAGAATATGAGATGTTCAGAATGCTCCCTGGTGAAAAGGTATTGGATATGCAAAAACGTTTTACTCATTTGACTAACCATTTGATTGCACTTGGTAAAGAATTTTCCAGGAGTGACCTAAACATGAAAGTACTTAGATCACTCACAAGAGCATGACAACCAAAGGTAATGGCAATTTCCGAAAAGAAAATCTTATTAAATATGATTCTAGCAACACTCTTTGGAAAACTCCAAGAACATGAATTGGAGTTGAATCGCCTAGAACAACATGAATAACATGAGAAGAAGTATCAGTCCATTTCTCTAAAAGAAAAGGAAAGCATCAAAGAAGAATATGATGCAGATTCTGAAGAGGACATCAATGAAAATATGAATCTTCTGGTGAAGAATCTTGGAAAGCTATTCAAAAGGAAAGGTATGAAATTTAACAATAATATAACTTTCCAAAGGAATAGTGAACCTTCCTCTTCTAAAAAATTTACATGCTTTGAGTGTGGGAAACTTGGATTGAAAGATAAGTTTGAAAAGAAAGATCCAACTTCTCGAAGAGCCTACATTGCATGGGATGAAAATGAAGTGATTTCTTCATCCGACTCTGAAAAGGAAGAAGCACATGTTGCTTTAATGGCTTCACATGATTCAGATGACGAAGATATTGAGGTTAGTAACAATGGTATTTCATTTAATGATTTAGAATTTTCCATAGAAAATGTGTTTAATTTATGTCAAAGTTTTTCTAAAGTAAGTAGTAAGTAAAATGCCATTATCTCTTCATTAGAAATTAAGTGTAAAACCTTACAAAATGAACTAGACATAGTTAAATCTAAATTAGACATTCCACATGAATGCACTAAGTGTAATTCACTAGAAGAGAAAATAGATAATCTTCAACAAAGAGTTCATAACTTCAATATAGGAAAGCAAAAACTAGATGATATCCTAAGTGTACAAAGACACTCAAGCAATAAAGTTGGACTAGGATATACATCTCAGTTGAAAACAAAAGGAGTTAAGAAAACTACTTTTGTCAAACCAAACAAAAGAGAAGAAGGTTCTGAACAGTTGAAGTCAAGTACTTCTAGAAATATAAACAATAGGAAGAACGATAATCAAAGATATTCCATAAAGAACACATGCTTCTATGCATACATCAGGTTACAATAAATACTCATGTACCTATTGTAATAAAATAGGACATACCCTAAATAGGTGCTATTACAAGAATGTAGGAGTACCAAATAAAGAATACATGTGGGTTAAAAAGGTCACTTACAATGAAGGACCCAAAGTACATTGGGTACCTAACACCCAAGTTTAAAATCTGTTTTGTAGGTGTGTATGAAAGCAGCAAGCAACTTATGGTATCTTGATAGTGGCTGCTCATCACACATGACAGGAGACAAAACAAAGTTCTCATATCTTATGCCCAGAGAAACGGGTTTTGTCACATATGGTAATAATGAGAAAGGAAAAATACTTGGCATTGGAAGGATAGGTACGCCCCCTCAAACTATCATTGATAAAGTTCTCTATGTTGATGGTTTGAAGCATAACCTGCTAAGTATTAGTCAACTATGTGACAAAGGTTTGAAAGTTGGTTTTATAAATGATATATGTGTGATGAAAGATGTGAAAACTCAAGAAATTAAGTTCCCAGGATACAAAGTCAATAAAGTCTTCATGATATCTTTGGATGAAATTCCATCCAATGTTAAATGCTTATTAGCCAAGAACAATAATAATTCATGGCTTTGGCATAGAAGACTAGCTCACATCCACATGGATCATTTGAATAAACTAATCAAACATGATCTTGTTATTGGCCTGCCAAAGATAAAATTCGAAAAGGACAAGCTTTGTGATGCATGTTAGAAAGGCAAGCAAACTAAGGTATCATTCAAACTCAAGAATATAGTTTCAACTACAAGACCACTCCAACTACTTCACATGGATTTATTTGGACCATCAAGGACCAGAATTTTTGGAGGTAATTATTATGCTCTTGTAATAGTTGATGATTATTCAAGATATACTTGGACTATATTCTTATCACATAAGAATGAAGCCTTTAATGCCTTTAAGAAGATATGCAAAGCTCGCTCAAAATGAAAAGTCTTTGAAAATTTTCTCAATAAGGAGTGACCATGGTGGTGAGTTTCAGAATCACCTATTCCAAGAATTATGTGAAGAAAGTGGAATTTCACATAACTTCTCTGCTCCAAGAACACCACAGCAAAATGGTGTTGTAGAAAGGAAGAACAGGTCGTTAGAAGAACTAGAAAGGACTCTAGTGAGTGAGTCCAATCTTCCTAAATATTTTTTGGGCTGATGTAGTAAGCACTGCATGCTATGTATCCAACAGAGTACTCATAAGGCCCATACTGAAGAAGACTCCCTATGAATTGTACAAAGGTAGAAAACCTAATATCGCTCATTTGCATGCTTTTGGATCAAAATGCTTTGTCTTGAATAACGGTAAGGAAAACCTTGGTAAGTTTGACAAAAAATCTGATGAAGGTATATTCCTTGGCTATTATTTAACAAGCAAAACATATAGAGTCTTCAACAAAAAAACTCTAGTTGTTGAAGAATCCATTCATATCTCTTTTGATGAGTCTAACTCTTCAAATGAGGATAAAACTGTTTTTCCTGATTATGATGAGGAAGAAAACATAATCAAGGATGATCATCAAAAGAAAATGGAGCAAAGTTCTGAACCGGTTGATCAAGTTGAAGATGCCACTTATGAGTTGCCAAAAGAATGGAGAACACACAGAGATCACCCTATTGACAAAATCATAGGTGAAATATCAAAAGGAGTATCCACAAGACTACGCTTAAATGATTCAGTCTTGAACATGGCCTTTGTATCCCAAATAGAACCTTCTAAGGTAAACGATGCTTTAGAAGATGAGTACTGGTTAGTAGCAATGCAAGAAAAGTTAAACCAATTTGAAAGAAACCAAGTATGAGAATTGGTTCCTAAGCCCATTGATAAACATATCATTGGAACAAAGTGGGTGTTTTGGAACAAATTGGATGAAAACAACATTATAGTGAGAAATAAAGCAAGGCTGGTAGCCCAAGGGTACAATCAAGAAGAAGGAATAGACTTTGACGAAACCTATGCACCAGTTGCTCGTTTGGAAGCTATAAGACTTCTGTTGGCGTATTCTTGCTCATTAAACTTTCCATAATATCAAATGGATGTTAAAAGTTCTTTCTTAAATGGATACATTCAAGAAGAAGTATATGTGAAGAAGCCACTAGGGTTTGAAGATCCTAAATATCCTTCACATGTCTTTAAGTTAAAGAAATCTCTTTACGGTCTAAAGCAAGCTCCACGAGCATGGTATGATAGACTAAGCACATTCCTTTGTGAAAAAGGATTTCAAAAAGGTAAAGCTGATACGACTCTATTCATCAAGAAGACCAAAGGTAATACTTTATTAGTTCAAATTTACGTTGATGATATTATTTTTGGTTCCATTAACGAAACATTATGCAAGGAACTCTCAAACATGATGCAAGAAGAGTTTGAAATGTCTATGATGGGGAAACTAAACTTCTTCTTAGGATTGCAAATCAAGCAATCTAAAGATGGAATATTCATAAATCAATCCAAATTCTGCAAAGAACTCCTAAAGAAATATGATTTGGATGATTGCAAAGCCATACCTACACCAATGGGGTCAAATGCTTATCTAGATCAAGATGAGTCCGGCATTCCAATGGATATTACCAAATACAGAGGTATGATCGGATCTCTTCTTTATTTAACAACAAGTAGACCTGATATTATGTTTAGTGTATGTCTATGTGCTAGATATCAAGCATCTCCCAAGGAATCTCGTTTAAGTTCTGTTAAAAGGATATTCAAATACTTGAAAGGAACTTCAAATGTAGGTTTGTGGTATCCCAAAGGGGGTGTCTGTGATTTGATTGGATATTCAGACTCAGATTTTGCTGGATGCAAAACTGAGAGAAAGAGCACAAGTGGTACTTGTCACTTACTAGGAAATGCTCTTGTTTCTTGGTCTTGTAAGAAATAAGTATGTGTTGCTCTAAGTACTGCAGAAACAGAATATATTGCTGCAGGAAGTTGTTGTGGAAAAATGTTATGGCTCAAACAACAACTAAAAGATTATGGCTTAGAGCTGGGCTGTATTCCTATCAAATGTGACAATACTAGTGCTATTAACCTTACCAAAAACCCCATCATGCACTCAAGAACGAAGCATATTGATATAAGACATCATTTTCTTCGAGATCATGTCATGAGAAAAGATATAGAAATTTCTTTTGTAGACACACATAACCAACTAGCTGATATTTTCACTAAACCACTTTCTAAAGATTCCTATTTTAAAATTAGGAGAGAATTAGGTATATTAGATGAACTTGATGTTTGATTATGTGTTTACATGTTAGATTCTCTGAAAATAAGCTCTATTAGAAGTTTATCAAACTCAATAATCGATTACACCATTCTGGTAATCGATTACACAGGAAAATTTGGCCCAGGCTTTTAAACAGAGATTTAGAGTAATCGATTACCTCAGATCTGTAATCGATTACCAACAAGTTTTTGGCCCACCTGTTTTTCCAGAAAGTTTGAGTAATCAATTACCCAAAAGATAGTAATCGATTACAACAAGTTTTTGGCCCAGTAATATTTCCAGAGATTTCTGGCAATTGATTACCATATTATGTAATCAATTACCTTCTCGAAATTTGAATTCAAATTTAAATTTAACCTCCAGTAATCGATTACACAACTTACTGTAATCAATTACCAATTCGACCAGTATATATATCTGGTATGTTTCATTAATCGATTACAGCATCTCCTTCATCCTTTCTTAGGTTTGGCACCCTACATTTTAGAATCTCCATATCTTCTTCGATTCTTGTTCGTTTTCAAGAATCTTTGATGGGTTTTCTTTGTAAACTCAATCTCCATCATTTCAACTTCTCAATTGTTGTTGAATTAGTCGAGAATCAAAAGCCCCAATTCGGCCAAATAGAAACCCTAGACTCCTTTTCTTCAAAATTTCCTACCATGGCTTCTTCTTCTCGAAAGCACCGCTCTAATAATCCTTCTATGAACGCCCTAGACTTGTCTTGACTTATTGGGTCTGAAGAACAGAAGTATTGGTTCCGTGCTCACTTCCTTGAAAGGCCGATTCTTTCCCTCAAATATGGAATCATGGAGTCATTTCTCGAAGCAGGACTGGTTTTCCCAACGCTGTTTGACCATCAAGGACTGGAAGAATTTGTCGCTTTCACTTGTACGTACTATCCAGATCTTATCAAAGTTTTCTATTGCAACTTGGTCAAGAGAGGCAGCAAACTGTGCACTTCTATCAAAGGAACTGACGTCACCATGACTGTGGAGCAATTGGGAACATGCTTGTCTATTCCCAGTGTAGGAGAAAAATTAGGCACATAACTGCTATGACGCTGGGAAGAATATGACAAGAAGTCATCTTATCTGTCCCTTTGTCGATTCTCAGAGGAACAAATTTAGAACAAGAAGCAACGGTTAGAGGCTAATCGTTCTAAGGATATTCTTGCTGTTGGATATCTTACTGTGGAGAACCGGTGGCTTCATTACTTGCTTAGTTATGTCATCCTACCCCAAACCTCCAATCATGCTCAAATCAATGATTTAGAGTTACAAATTCTTTATGGTATGAAGAATTGTAAATCTATTAATTGGGCTTATCTGGTGATGACTCACATGCTACTACATAAGGATAGAACCGGTTCACTTCCCTATGCTCCTGTCATTTCCCTTATTCTGAAAAACTACGGGGTCTCCACCACGGAGAATATGCTCAAGTTATGGATGTCAAGGCTTAGTGCATTGACATGGACATTCTGAACAAAATGGGAATTTTTAGGGATTTCGATGGAACCTTCAGGCACAAATCAGATTTAGGTTTTGATGCTCCGCCCACTCCTGCCCCTGCTGCCTTCTTTCCTCCTTCTTTTGAGAGCATTCCATCTTCTTCTGCTGGCAGTGATGCTTCTACTCAGCTAATTCTTGCTCACATCGATAACATGAGGGATGGTATGCAACAGTTCATCAATGAGTGCTTTGATCGCATGGAAGGAAGGGTAGAGTCCATGTACACCACTCTGCGTGCTGATATGGACAGTTTGAGCCTTCGTGTTGATCAGATGACTCATTCTCCCCTTCATTTCTTCGACTTATCTGATGGGTCATATGACCTTTAGACTATTTTCTGTTTTATTATGACAATTTTAATTTGTGGTTTGTAATAGTTTAGACATAAATCTTAGTTGGATTGTTTGATGTTTTCTTATTTGTTTGATTAAGTTCTCTGAACTCATATGTTTATGTTTAATTAGTTGTGGCGCTTGATTTTCATATTATGACTTGTTTAACCCCACTCCCTATAGTTTCAATGTTTATACTGCTTGTTAGCCTGTATTGAATACATTAGGCCTTTTCTTCTTTTTGATGACGTCAAAAGGGGGAGAAAGGTCCTGTGCTTTTAAAGATCGTTTACAGGGAATGCTACAAGTGGAACAAAAAGGGGGAGTTGCATCCGGTAGGGGGAATTTCCGACATAACCAATAATGATGATCTTCAAAGACAAAGACATGTGTTTGCCATCATAAAAAAGGGGGAGATTGTGAAGAATGTCTTGCCCCTGACCTTGGCTGAAGTTTTGATGACGACAAACTCGTGTACAAAAAGAAGAAAACAAGACTTAGAAGAACCAGTGCAACATATCTTAAGCAACACTTAAGGGTTCTAGCTTCGACTAAGTCTTACATTTTAGGTAAGTTATGCTTCTAAGTTTTCTTTAAGTATGAAGGCTCTAAGACAATTAAAAGTAATTGAGTATAATCCTTTTCATAAGTTAAAAATAATAGCAAAACTCAATTAGGACTTAAAGTTTCATTATCTAGAAAATGGACTTGAGTGTAATCGATTACACCCTTAAGGTAATCGATTACAAAGAGGCAAGTAATCGATTACATCTTGTTTGTAATCGATTACATGTTTGAATTTGAAATTCAAACAGCAATGGTCACATAGCGTAATCGATTACCTAAGTACTGCAATCGATTACCTGCTCGACAGTTGCATTATTTCATGAACCATTGTGTCTCAAAACGTTTGGGAAGCCTCGTGTTAGTTCATGGATGATCCCTAGTGCCTATAAATAGTTCATTTAGGCTCAAAAACGAATCACCATTTATATACAACTTTCATATTCATTAGAGCCAAAATTATGGGTTTCTAATTCTTAACTGTTTCTCGTTCTTCTCATGTTTGTGGTACAGCGGCGTAATGAGAGAAAAGTTATTTTCATCTAATGGTTATGATTTAAGAAGGATCAACGGTAAGAATTTCTTAATTGGTGTGTGAGTTAACTCAGGTTAATAACAGAACTTATTATTATAATGATATTTAAAGTTTATGGATTAGTTAAGATGAAACTAGAGTTCAAGGGGTCTATTTGCATAAGGTGGCTCGATAAGTTTTTATGAAGAAGAATGGTTTTGAAAATTGAAGGAGTTTTTTTTTTTTTTTTGTTTAGGAGTCGGCAGAAGTTTCTTAGGACTGCTGCTAGTTCTTTGTTTTTGTTTTGGTTGTTTGGTTCTCCGTTATGTACTTGACTTTTACTTTGGTTTGTTTAGAGGACAAATTATGCTTTAATTTAAAGCATGTTACTGAAAGATGAAAACCGTCGGTCATAACGAATAACGCCAGTTTAGTTCTTGCCGGCGTGTGCAAGTGCAAGGTCCATACATTTGCCTAATCACAATCAGGACAGCCAAATGCAAACGTCCAATTTATGACTCTGCCCACCAACAAAGTTGTGGTTTTATTAGAGTACTCAAGATTCTGAACAAAAGGATTTAGATCATCTTATGTGAAATTTCTCTTATCTGCCATTATATGTGAGTTTAATTTGTGTATATCTCTCTCTTCTTAAACATTTAAAGGGTCTCACTATATCTATTTAATGCATATATGTAAAGAGAGATAGACACAAAACTCTCACATGATGACACATGAGAGAAATTTCACATGAGTGGATCCAAATCCCTGAACAAAGGGCTTTACTGAGAATTTTCAAAAGATTTTAAGTGTTCAATTGTGTGAAAAAATTTAGACACAATTCATCCCTCATTTCTTGCATTAGTGTATCTTATTTCGCTCGGTGGACTGTATTTCTTAACGGATTGCTTATGACCAATCTTCAGTGGTCTGCATTCTTTAAATGGATTGCTTAAGTCTGGTCTTCGCCAAGATGAATAACACTGTATTCCTTAACAAACTACTTTGCTTCTCACTCGGTGGACTGCATTCCTTAACAGGTTGCTTCTGTTCAATCTTTAGCCGACTGCATTCGTTAAATGGATTGTTTATGTCCAATCTTCAGCGGGCTTCATTCCTTAAAGAGACTTCTTATGTCCAGACCCCACCAAGACCAGTAAGGCTATGTACCTTAGCAGATAATTTCGCTTCTTGCTCGGTGGATTGAATTCCTTAACAGATTTTTTATGTCCAATTTTCAGGGGACTGCATTCCTTAAATGGATTGCTTATGTCTAATCGTAGTTGAGACGAGTAGGACTATATTCCTTAACAAATTACTTCGCTTCTTGCTCGATGGATTGCACTCCTTAACCGATTACTTATGTCCAATTTTCAGTGGAATGCATTCCTTAAATGGATTGTTTATGTTTGGTCCGCGCCGAGAAGACTAAGATTGCATTCCTCAATGGATTTCTTCGCTTCTCGCTCTCTAGATTGCTTTCCTTAATATACTGTTTATATCCAATTTTCACCAAGACAAATAGACTGTACTTCTTGAACGGATTACATATCACGCTTGTTGATAATGAAATCGCAAGTGTACGATTTACTATCGCGTAATAAAAAAGATCGAACCCAAATGATAGGTGTTCTTATTAATATAAAGTTTAGTACTTAAACAGAAAAATTAAAAAAAAATGTATTTGTTGAAAGTTTGTTTAAGGTAGCACATGGAAATAGCAATAAAATAGAAAAGAATAAGATGATAGAAAATAAGCTTCTTGGGTTGGTTTACATAGTCTATATAATATGCTAGTAAGTTCCTACTTAATTTCTGAATTATAAATCTAATTTCATGATGCTATAGCCTAGTTATCTACAAGTTAATTCCTCACACATTGTAGAACTTTCTTTCTAATTACTAAATTCAATTCCTTGCAACTTAGTTAACTAGAGAAGAAGATGAAGAAGAAATTCAGGCCAACATAAAGTTACGTCCTTCCTAATTCCTTAGTGAAGTATACTTATAACCTTTTTTAAATCCTAGATCCATTACTACTTACCAATTTCCATTCGAATAAGTAATAAGCAAAAACTCTTATGCGCATAAGATGAATGAAGAATAAGGAAATAAAACATGAAATAGAAGTAATATTCAGAAAGGTAAAGACAAACTAAAACATAAATATAAACTACTACAACCCAAGAAACTTAAAGAAGAATTAGCCAAGCATGGCTAAAGGAGACATTGAATTACCCTGGATAGGAGCTCAAATATGGCTTCCCAAAAGTCCTAGGAACAATGCTCAAGAGGGAGAAAGAGAGAATACTTGTTGTATTCTAAGAAGGTGTGCTTTACAAGTGAAGAAAAGGGTCCTATTTATAGTAAAATTCCAGCCTCCAGCGCTTGAGCGCTGGCATTCCCAACGCTTGGGCGCTAGGATGCATTAAAAATCCACTTTCTGTCCGAGGCTCAGCGCTTGAGCGCTAGCTTTCCAACGCTTGGGCGCTGGGACAACATCTGACTCATTTCCTAGTCAGAACCCCAGCGCTGGAGCGCTGGGATCCCAACGCTGGAGCGTTGGGACGCTGCTTCTTCATCTTCAAGCTTTTTCTTCCTTCTTCATTCATGGTAGTGGGTTTTGATTGCCATAAAATGACACTACTCAGCCTTGTTTAATTCTGAAACCTTTCCTCCACTAACATCAATTCTTTAAACATTATTTTCCATGTGCTAAATTAGAGAGTGATTCTTCATATTCTTCTTTTTCACTTTGGTCCTCTCTTGGTTAGCACTTCAATTCAAGCCCTTTCATTCTCTCAATCTTCACTTTTAGTCCTCCACTCTTGAACTTTTACCATTTGGTCCCTAACTTCCTGAAACTTTACACATTGGTCCCTGGACAAAAATGATAACTAAACCAGCTTTTCCTAAAAATATAAAATTGCTATAAAAATTCCTAAAAATATAAAATAAAGCTAGAAAATCTAATAAAATCTAATCTACATGCAAAATGCAAAATAAATATAAAATCTACCTAAAAACAATAAAAAACCTATATGTGACTTAAAAATAATAAAATAAAAAGACTAAAAACTACCTAAAAACATCATATAAAATCCACTCATCACTTGTCCGCCCGGGGACCTCATCTGCAAACATAACTCAGAAAGAAAAATTTTCCTGAAATTCACGTCAGTTTTATTGAATTTCAAAGATGGTTAATAGTTATGAAAGCAAACATGATCAAATTCTTTAAAAACTTTAAAAATCACATAATCTATCAAAGTGCAGAAGCTTGAATCCACTTGCAACTCTTCTTTGCTACCGAGTTTTGGTTGCGGGTCCCCTGCTCGGGCTATATATTTTTCCTTCATTGGTTTGCTTGGGATATCTTTTGAGTATCCACTCGGACTTTCTTCATTGAGGTCCCCCTTTTGGCCACCCTCATATTTAGGTTGTCACTGCTCCCGGCTGCTTCTTGACTCCGTGAATAGTAATTTTCTCCCGAGCTTTGTTGACAAACTTCATGAGCAGATGCTTTGTTGAGATCATAGCTCCTAATTTGTTTAAAGATTGGTGGTCCAGCAGGATATTATAGGCAGATGGAAAATCCACTACCAAGAATCGAACCTTGATTGTCTTGCATATATTTTCCCTTTTCGATTGTCATTCTTGTTCCAATATATCCTTTCAAAGAAATTTGATCCTCAGTGAACCTCACAAGTTTTACATTGAAGCTGACCAAAACATCTTTGGTGAATTCGAGCGCCTTAAAACAATTATATAAGATCACCTCGGTAGAGCTTACTGGATCTATGAAAACCCTCTGCACACCAACATTGGAAATGGGGGTCGATATGACAATGGGGTCATCGTGATCGAGGAGAATCTCCCCAAGGTCCTTTTTACCGAAAGTGACATCCAGTTCTGGAATCCGTTGATTGAGTCTTGCTTTTTCAAGCGGATTGTCATGAATCTTAAAAACGACTTTAAGGTGTTTCTTTCGAGAAATTTAAGTACTTCCTTCTCCTGCAAAACTTCTTGCGATAGAATGGATGAGAGTTCAAGCTCCTCCCTCGGCTTACTCATCTTCCTCACTTTCAGAAAAGGAAGAAATTTTTTCACGCTTTGGCTTCTTCTTCAAAGAGTTTCCTTCCATGCCGAAAATATTCTCCGTTTTCAAACATTCTAGGAGAGTGACATTTGTCGATGTCTTCGCTTCCAAGGGTTTGCGTCTCCTTTTGTATTCCTAACAACTCCATCCTCCCATGAAATCTTTCTCCCCTTTGATATACTTCTTTAATTTTCCTTCTCTAGTTGCTCAATTGCATCCCTGAGTTGAATGCAATCATTTGTGTTGCACCCATGACTTTCATGGTATTCACAGTACTTCTTGGTGTCCATGTATTTCAAAGGTTCCTTGAGTGGTGTTGGCCGAGGCATATGCGTGAAGGTTGTATTCATTGAAGGTAAGAACAAGGGACAATAAGGGGGTTGAATTGTGTCTTGGTAAGCTTTTTGCAAATGGTCGACTACTTTGATTCTATGAATCTTTGTTCTTCCTTAAGTGTAGCTTCTTTGTATGTTGCAGTAGATGATAATTATGAGTAGGCAAGGAAGCAAGATAAATCATGAACTAAATTAAGAGAAGAACACACAGAGAGTTCACCTCTCCAAAATATGTGGTGGTGGTGATAGCCTGAAATTTTGCTTTACGACAAGCAGAATGTAAGTGTAGGGAGATTGATGCGCGTCTAAAATGCACGTTTAACACATAGCTTTTATATGGATTTGTACCTTAATAGTGCATTATATTTATAAGAACTCATATTTTTTACATATATTTGCATGAACATATCAAAATAGGGACAAAGTGGAATGTTGAAGAAAAATAGGTAAAAAGAGGGCAAAAGTGTTGAATTCTACAATGTTGTCTACTCTAAGAACTTGTCATAGATTGAACTGTGCGACTTCTTTGACTCTTCGATCGGGCTCAAATTTTAATATGTTGTTCTACACTTCTAGATCTTCAATTTTATTGGTCGAATCATCAAAATTAGTCTGTGCGGAGAGAATGAGCCCAAACAAGTTGACAACTACCATGTTGAATTTCTACCATGCCCATGTTGATGAGTTAAGTCCAGCACGGCCATGCACTCAGGAACACGGTCGTGCTGCTGCCAGAACTTGTAAATAATGTGTGGAAAAAGCACTAAACATGATTTTTAGCCTATATAAGGTTCTCAAGCCTCAATACTTCAACAAAGACCACACTAGACCACGACAGACCACAAGAGAGGAAGATTGAAAGGTGGAGAGAGATCCTTTGTTGATTTATCTTTTCCTCTCTTTTTATATGATTTATAGCCATGATTTGGATTACTTTTTGCTTCATGTATATGATTCTTGTCTAAATCCTCTATCTCGATGTTGTGATGTAGGATATGAATTGAACCCCGTTTATTATATTTGTTATATTTCTAATCCAGTTATAAGATTGTGATTCTCTTTTATGCACTTAATTTAGTATGGAGTAGCTAACCATATCACTAGTAATTAATTGGCTCCTAACCAGAGGGATTAATTAATGGAATAATAAGAGAGAATGAGTATAGGGAATTGACAATAACTCACTCCTAAGAAGAGGCTTTAGAATTAATTCTTGTATGGTTACAACTTCCTATGATTAGGGTGTGAAATACTTCTAGGACACATCTATGCACTACATATCTGTTTTTACTGATAACCTGACAATGGCGTATACTTGTAAGTAAGTGCAATCTGGTATAAGGGGAGTTAAAAAGAGCTTAGCAGTGAGTTAATGTTTTAAGAGGGTATAGTTGGAGCAATAGATAATTAGGATAACATATGTAATAGCGGGGGATGATCCATGATCATTGAAGTCTCGGGGCCTTCTCAATCTGATATTTTCTACGTTTGTTTTGCTTTCTTGTGTGATCTTAAATAAACATTCAACCTTCTGATTTCCTAAACAATGACCCATCCAGTGAAAGTTGAAACTCCGTATTTACTTAGTTTCTTGGGTACAATAACTGGGACTTCCACATCCTATATTACTTGAGCGATAGAGTGCACTTTCTCTTGCGTTTGTGTGTATTTTTAGTGCAATATCGTAGCTGGGAAAGCGAAGCTCATACGAGAGAGAAAAACAACTTTAAAGGGAGTGATTTTCCGGCCGGCTCATTGGAAAACTCATACCCACAGTGGTTATCAAGAACAAAAACCTAGAAACAGTTGACCATGCCCAGAACCTCACCAAAATGTCCAAATTCCATATTTAAGCTTCAAGAAACATGTTAGCGTAAGATTTGAAGGGATTTGGAAGAAATGATAAAAACAAGAAGAGGGAAAGTAAGGAAACTTTCAGGTGAGTTAGAGCGAAGTGAGACTTTCTCTCTCTAGACTTCAACCTTTGGCACGATGAAGAAAGAAAATGTGTGGGTTCCAGAGAGCTCCATCCTGTTTATAATGGCTCAAGTTAAATTAAGAGAGTATGGGTTTGGATCATCTATATTTTTACATTGTATTACATGTTTTCCTCCCTTTCTTCTTTTAACGTGACCCCTCCTCCCTCTTTTGACCTTCAGCTATGAAAAAATCATGTGACCAACAATTAATGGAGGAAACGATTATGTTGGTAGGGTAATAGTAATGGTAATGGTATTTGCATAGTTTAGGGTTTGGCTGTACATAAAATAATATCTTCTTATAGAGGTTTTTATTTGGGTTAATATTCAAATTAGTCCCTGATTTTGTAAGTGAGTTTGGTTTTAGTCCTTGGCGGAAAAATTACGTTTAGAGACGGTCATTTTCACAATTACTGGCTGTTTTTAACCGTCACTAAACGTCATTTTTCCGCCAAAGGACTAAAATCAAACTCCCTTACAAAATGAATGACTAATTTCACCATTAACCTTTTTATTTTATCTTCTTGTTAGAGTTTTTCACTCATCTCCTAAAGGTATTTTTCATTCATATGTTTGTAGAAATAATATGATGTATACTACTCTTAATTAATCATTCAAATATTTGAAAATATAGTATTTTTTCTTCTTTAATTTTCAAACATTCAATTAAATAGAAATTATATCTATACGACACAACAACAACAACAACAACAACAACAATAATAATAATAATAATAATAATAATAATAATAATAATAATAATAATAATAATAATAATAATAATAATAATAATATCCTACTATTTTGTATGGAGAAAATGAGATGTTAAACCTAAGGCCTTCTTTGTTTGAGTATCTTTATATCTTGCTTTTGTTTCTTTACTTTCATCATTGCTTCACAAAACACTTCAACCTTTGATCCCTTAGACATTAGGAATTTCCAAACACTAATGTTTGCGCCTTTACCAATCCTTAGGATTTGATAACTGGGACTTCTGTCCAATATTAATTTTTCGATAGAGTGCACTTGCTCTCGCATGCATCCTTTATCGTCCTCTTCCCTAAGAAAACATCTCTTAACACCCATGTCTTCCAATTTTTTTTCTCTAACACCACATGATGACCTGGGGATATTCTAGTTTTTCTTTATTTTTACTTCTTTATCTTCTTTGTCTGATGTAGTGTTTTTAGTGATTTTAGCTTAACTTTGTTTTGTTTTTCTGCATGTAGGTATTAATTGAGTCTTTTTGTATTTTTGGTCCTTGTTAGTGTTTTTCTTATTTTTATTGAGTCTTTTTAGTTTTATTCCTTGAGTCTTTTTTATTTAAAACCCTAGTCATGAAGTGTTGGAACCTTTAAAGGAGTGATTATCAGATTATGAGAGGATATAAGTCTGATTATGAGTTGGAAGGATTTTTTATGAGAGTTAATGGGCAAAATGATGATGGGTTTTTAAATTGAAATAGTTGTTTCATCTTTTGCCTTCATGGTTGTTAATGAGTTGCTGCAGGTATAAGTGATTTTTTAAGAGGTTTACAGAAGGAATCAAGAAAGTTGAGATGACAACAAGAGAAGGTGGAAAATTCTACAGGGAAGCCACGCATGTGCGCCCCTATGGCCATGCGCATGCGTGGCCATTCTGCCTGATCAACCTGCTGCACGAGCCAGCCATGCATGTGCACCTATTGAGACCATGCACATGCGTGACCATTCTGCTTAGAAGTGGAAATTGAATAAGTTCCCATGCATGTGTGTTGGGAAGGCCACGCACATGCGTAAGAACACTGTCAGACCTCAACAATGTTCTATTTAAATAGAGGTTTTGGGTTTCTTTGGGATTTATCATGTATTCTCTGAATAAAGGCTTGCATACATTGTTACTGGAGTTGTGAGAGACCTCCTTGAGCTCTTGCTCCAAGTTTTCTTTCTTTTATCTTATATTATGTCTTGTTTAGCCATGCTTGGCTATGTTCCCTTTAGTGCTTGGAGATTGTGGAATCGAATTCTGTTCATGTTTTGAGTTTCCAATAGTTATATGAATCAAAGTTTCTGTTTATATGTCTCTCTTCTCTAGTTATAATTCAGCTTGAGCACACTTATCTTTGCACAAACGGAAGTTTGGTTTGGATAAGGGATTTGGGAATCAATTGATTGCTTTTTCTGCACCTTAGGAATAAGGGTAGGATTCAGTTGTGTTAGCCTGAAATTGCATGTTATAATTCTTTGATTAAAATATCAAGGTAATAAGGAATTAGGCTTAGCTTTTTAAATCGAATGATTTGCTTGTGTAAGGAATTAACAAGTAAATGTTTGGATTCACCACCATAGAAAGGATTCTAAGATTCATATGAACTTGTGTTCCTCTGAATTGTAAACAGATTAGGTGAAGCTAAGAACTACAAATCATTTTCTTGCACTTTGTCACAACATTGCTTGCCACCAATCCAAAACACAGTTTTTATTCTTTTTGCTTTGCATTCTAGACTATGGAACTCAAGTTAATGTAGATAGATATTTGATTAAGCTATTTACTCTCTGCTTCAAAAATTTAATTTCCTTGTTTGAATCCTGTTCTAACAAGGCTTGATATTTCTTAGTTAGCATGAATGATACTTTCTTAGATGCATGCAACTCTTTTTCTATTTTATCATGCTTCTTCTTTAAGATATTGTATTTAATAGCTAATGAATGAGAATACTCTAGCAATTCATTGTAATCATCATTGGATATTTTGGAAGTACCTCATCCTTGTCGTTTGTCTCGTAGTCAGAAAAATCCACAGTGATCATCAAGGCTTCAGATTCTCTGTCTGCTTCAATGTCAGACAAGTCAATGGATGCCATAAATGCACAGTACGATGCTTTGTCATCATCCCCTTCTGCTTCTTCTTGCTCAGATTTTTCTTCAGACTCTTCATTCTGACTTGAGAAGGCTTTCTTTTTATGGAAGTTCTTCTTCTGAGAAGTTCTCTTTGCTAGACGAGGACAGTCTGCTTTATGTGCCCAGGCTTTTTGCACTCATAGCAGACGATGGCCCCTTTGCTGGAGATTTTCTCTCCATCTCTTATTGGTGTGGAAATGGACTTCCCCTTGATCTGTTTTCTTTTGACCCACATCTTCTTGAATCTCCTGTTGAAGAGTGCATGTTCATCATTTGTGTTGTCAGAAGATTCAGCTGCTTTTAGCGATTTAGATGAGCCGGACTTAAAGGCTACAGTTTTACTAACTGTAGGCTTGCCACAAATAATAACAGCATCTTCTGCAAGGTCCTGCTCATGAATTTTCATCTCCCCCAAGAGATCTTCCACCTGGTAAGTGGCAAGATTCTTTCCTGCACGTTGTGCAGTAACAAATGATCTCCAGTTAGGAGGAAGGCTTCTGAGGATCTCGGTCACCTGCTCCTTGCTGGTGAAGACTCTTCCCAGATTCCTCAACCCATTAAGAATGATTTGGAGCTTGGAGTACATGGTGTCGATAGACTCATCATCTTTCATCTTGAATGCCTCATACTGAGCAGTCAGCATACTCATTTTACTATCCTGCACAGCAGAAGTTCCTTCATGGGCCATGGCTAAGGTGTCCCATACTTCCTTAGCGGTGCTTAAGCTATCTATTTTATCATGTTCATTTTTGCTTAAGGCGCAGATAAGGAATAGCCTAGCTTTGGCATTCCTTTGATTTTCAATCTGTTGATCATCTGTCAATTTATCCTCTGGAATGGCTTTTCCTTCAGCATCCTTGGGGACGTAGTTGCCTTTGGCTACAACATCCCAAAGTCTCCAGTCAGTTGATTCAATGAACAACTGCATGTGCTTCTTCCAGTATGGGTAGTTAGAGTCGTCGAAGAATGGTGGCATGTTGGTAGTTGTGCCCGAGGGATATGCTATGTTGTCCATGGATCTTTTCACTCTACACCTGTTAAGATGTTAGTATTTCTCGGAGCGGTTAAGCTCTGATACCAATTGATAGTAATAAAAGACACAAGAAAGGGGGGGTTTGAATTGTGTATGTGATTTTTTAAAAATTCTTTTCAGTTATAAACAGTTATTAGTTTCACCCCCTTAATCGACAGGGCTATGTCCAGTCCTTGGCTTTACCAAGATTTTCCACTATTTTCACAAAATAGTACAAGTATTCTACAGGACTTCAAATAGTATTCGAAGGACTTCTCCTTTACAAGTTTTAAACAGGACTTCTCCTAATTCAATATTCAACAGGACTGCTCCCAGTTCTTTAAGCAAAGAGGTTTTTTGTTTCTACAAGGTCTCTTCAATAAGAGTGGGTAGAAAAATGAAGTACGATATACAAAGATGATAAGAAAGTTGGTTCTCTGTTTGGGTTGTGTGAAAAAGGATAAGAGTTACACTCTATGAATACTTCACACTAGTAGACGACTTAACTCAAGTAAAGGGTTGCTTTGAGTTTCTGAGTTATGGCTATAGAACAGATTGCAATTGATGAACTTAGAAAGATTTGAATGCTTTGGTCGTTTGAAAGTCGCCAATTGAATCCAGATGCCAAGTCCTCTATTTATATCTTCAGTAGGATGTGCAATGTGAAGCTTGATGAAGATTTGAAAATAGTTCCATTTGAATTTCTGCTTCCTTGTGAGTAACAGATACTTCTGCATCTCTGTATCAGCATTTAATGCATTCTGTCATGCATTTATTGTAGCATTAAATGCTTTTGTTGACGTCGTTTGGCTCTTCAATGCTTTCAGCCTTGAGTTCTCGTATGGGCATCGAATGCTCGTGCATTCCAGTAAGAGAACATTTAATGTTCTTAACAAGAGATTTGAATCTGACCGTATAGGAGATACTATGTTCAAAAAATCACGCCGTTGACTCTGAAAAGGTTGTTTGATTTAAGGAATGTCAGAGTGTTTGCAGGAACAAGGAATAAAGTATTAATTATGTCTCTTTCTTCATTCTGCAATCAACAGTGCTTCATTTAATGCATTGACGAGGTAGATAATCTGTATTGCAAGAAGCATTTTGTCAAACGAACTCATCTGTGCTTTTGGAAAACGAACTCTTCAGAGCTTTTGGAAAACAAACTCTTCAGATAGTTGCCAAACGTACTCCTAAGGCAAACATACTCTATTGGGTGTGTGGACAGATGTACACCTTGTTGAGTAGCCAAACGTACTCCATAATCAGACGAACACCTTTGGCAGACGCACTCAACTTGGCAAACTAGGTCTTCAATTAGTTTCCAGACGTACTCATCTTCTTTGTTTTCTTTGAACTTCTGCTTTTGAAAATGCCTTGTATGGATGTATGCAGTTTTTCTTCAAGTAGATAGATGTTCCTGAGTATAAAGTATTCAAAATATTAGGACATCTTTATCTAACGATATTAAATCATGGGTAAAAAATTTATTAATAAAAATATAATAATTTATGAAATCGTTTGAATCTAACAAAGCTGTCGTTGGGTATAGTGGTGTGATGACCGGGATTTATATGATGCTTTTGCTCTCTTTTTCTTTAATTTTATTTTATTTTTAGTTGTGTCTCATATAGTTTTTATTCCATTTTGTTAGAGTTTTTACTTTATTTGTGCACTTGCATTTAGTTTAGCTTTTATTTAGTTTATAGTCCTTTTTAGTTGTTTTTATTAGATTTTAGTCCTTGTTAGAGGTTTTGGTCAAATAAGGAACATTTGTGGGGATCTTGGTCCATTTGTGGGGATCTTGGTGCAAATAAATGAAAGAGTGGGGCTGAACTTAAAGAAGAAGAAGAAGCATCAACCACCATTAGCTCATTTAACATGTGTGGAATTGAGAAATTGAATGAGGAGATGAAGCAACAAGCAAGAAAAACATTTTCCACATGTTCAAATGGTGAAGAATGAAGGTTTCAGCTGTTGCAAAACATCCTTGAAAGCCACAATGAAGCCCCTTAATTGCATTGATGAAAGGAATCAAAAGAGAAGGTTAAGAACAAGAAAATGAGGAGTTTGTCGTGCTCCCAACGCTTGAGCGTTGGCTTGTTGGCAGATTGACTATAAATTCGGTTTTTGGCTTTTCTTTTGGATAATCCCCTGGAACCTAAGTTCCTTCTTTTGTTGCCTTGTTCTTTGAGCTTGTAAGAGGCTTTTGGAGCCCTTGTTTCAAGTTTTGCTTTTTATTTTCTTTATGTTTAATCTGGCCATGCTTGGCTAGTACTTTCTAGCATTTGGGTTCGTAGTGAATCATTTTTCCATTTATGCTTTAAACTTTCTGTTTTCATATGAATAAAGCATTTGTTCTCTATATCTTCTCCCCATGTTTAATTATGCTTGGTGCACACAAGTTTATCATGTTTTCTCTTGCACAAAGGTAATTGGTAAGATTAAAGGGAAATGAGATTAGATTAATCAGATAATCCGCCACTTAGGTATAAAGGTGGAACTTGTTGTGTTGGCCAGGACTAAGAACACTAATGCTTCAATTGGATTAACTAAATACTAAGGTAGTAGGTTTGGTAATTGTAATTGAAAGTTCTATTTGATTAAGGCATTAACAAGTAGAAATTCTAGGATAGAGCACCATAGAACGATTTCTAAATTCATATATTTTTTCAGTTTGTAAGAGACATAAATTGGTTAGGTGAAACTTGAACCCAAGTTCTATCTCTATCATAGTTTTCTTTCTTCTTGCTTTATGTTATCAATCATTACAAAAACTAAAAAATTATCTTTTTGCTTTTCTGCTCTAATGATTAAGTTTAAAGTCCAAAATCAATTCCTATCCCTGTGAAGAACGATATCTTTTATATTACTTCGATACAATCTGTACACTCGCAGAAATTGTTATCAAGGTAACAAGTTTATTTTATACTGTTGTATATGTTGTTCTGTCTTCTGTTTCTGTACACCGTTTCTGTTGTTGACACTATTCTTGGAAACTATTATTAAGCTGTTTCTGTTTCATAACTATTGTTGTTCTGTTTGTGATGCTGCTGTGATATTGTTGATGTATTCCATATTCTGTATTTTTCTACTCACTGTTTCTGTATTCTGAAATAAAGTTGTTGCCTCTGTTCTGTATTAAAAATTTTGTTCTCTAAAACTGATGCTGCTTCTGTTTTCATAACTGTTGTTTGCTGTTTCTGTTTTGTTCTTCATAATTTTTGTAATTACTCTTGTTTGATTTAGGAGTTAACCATTTCTACTTGTTTTGTTTGTTGTTTGGGCGCTTAACGTCATAGACTTTCAGAATGAAGATTTGCGTGGAGATTAATTGTCTTTTCAAGCTAAAGGAGACTTGGGATTAACTTGAAGATTTTGGAAGATTTTGTTGAAGAGATAAAGATTTTTATTTTCGCTGCAATTCATATTCAATATTTATTTTGTGCACACTGTTTGTGCAAGACATAAATGTTATTATTATTTTAGAATATGTGGTGTTGATTTAAGGTAATATGGGTAATATTATATCTTAATATTTATTGAGTGACGTTTCTGTTTTGAAAATAAAGAGTGGATTTTGAAATATTTTATAAGTTTCCGTTAATTACTATGTGACCCCTGACCAGAAATTGGGTGTTTTTTTTTTAAACTAGAAATTGGGTGTTATAACTTTATTTGAACTGATCCATACTATGACGACACCAATTTGACCAATTATTATTTTTCCATTTCAAGAATCTTATAGTCAAGTCAAATATTTAATATAGGAGTTTGAATAGCTTGACCAAACCGTTACTTAGATGGGCGGTTTTTCATGTCAGCCAAAACAACTGCACAAGGAAAACTCTGTGTGCCAAACAAACTAAAACCGTGGGCTGTCTTTAATGATATTTACTATGCCTACCATATATACATCACAAGTGTAAACTTACCTCATAGTATGAGACAATTATAATTACACTTAAGATTACATTTTTATGGTAAGTGGTAATTAAGTTTAGTCAAAAAAAATTAGTGCAAGCAAAATATATTTATAAAATATATTAGAAACTCCCTCATTACTCTCATAATAAATACAAAAACTAAACTTATCAACATAAACGGTTCTTGTGTGTACATATATAAAAATTACTTCATAAACTACTAGTATAAATTAAAATTCTTGTCGGTGAAAGCCAATTCTCTTTTTTACTTTTTCCTTCGTCACAGAGGATGCAATGTGAAATTTTATATATACAAGTAATTGATCTGATTTTCTCTCTTCCTTGTACTCATAAATTCAATTCGCGGAACCTGAAAACCAGATGATATTCATCGACATTTGATATCAATGAAAAAATTCAATTCAAAGTGAGCTAGAAGATGCTTTATACATGACTGAAACTAGACACCTGACCCTTACCTGGTGAAACTCCATAAAGCAGACGAGAATTACATAATCAGGAAACGAGTACTTTCCTCTTCTATTATCTTAGTTTCCACTCTCCTTTTATTCATCTTCTGCCAATTTATTTCTTCTACTTGCTTCATTTCAGGTCACATACTCAGCAATGGCAACCAAGAAATGGTTGAACATTGTTGTTGATGGAAACACAGCTTTAGGGCCTCATTGGCCACAAATTGTTTCAGATTATCTTGAAAAAATTACCAGGTTTGATAATTCTTGTTCAGATTATGCATGGCACACATATCAACACACATGTTGTATTTTTCTTAATTTACATGCATCCATGGTAGTGAAATCAACAGCTTCTTTTTTGTTCTTTTTTCTGGGTGAAATTAAAATTCATTATAAATAATAAAAATATTTAAAAAATAAAACTTCTCAATGAGTCTTTTTTTTTCATTTGAAAAGAAAGAAGAGAAGCAGGAAAAAAAAAAGGACAAACAAGATAAGAAATAAAAAAAAGATATAGTCTTGTTTCAAACATGCTTGACATTCAAAGACTCAGATTCTATTACTAATTTTTATGGCATATATGTCATGGAATTTTTTTTATGAATTAATAAACATAAATCATAAGAACTCTTGATTTTTGGAGGTTCCGTCAACGCTTTGTGTTAGAGATGAATTTTTTCCATATTAAAATTTATCAAGTGAAATATTATAAAAAAAGTTATGCGGTAAGATTATATGTAAAATCTATCACAAGAAAATCAGTGCAAGCCCTTGCTTTGTTGAAACTAAGTTATTATTATTATTATTATTATTATTATTATTATTATTATTATTATAGGACATGACGTGAGAATGAATAACATTCCTATAAAAAAGACAAAAAATACCGAGTGAGTTTTGATGCTAAAGTAAATGGTTTCAAAAGAATTGACGCTGTGTCAAACAGAACTCTAAATTAGTCAATCAAACCAATTTTATATCTAAGAATTTATTTTAAATCTAAATTCTACACTAGTTCTCATGCTTCTTGAAGAAAATAAAAAGAGATGAAATACTGAAGAAAAGTAAAATATTTCTCTTCTCCTAACTAGGTAGGTAAAATATTATCTAAGCTTATTAAGGTCTAAATATATCCTTATTGTGACTTCAATGGATAATGAAGTGCTGTAGAATATAAATTAATAACCCAGACATGGTTTACTTTGTCTGGATATAAAGGAAGTAAGGATGAAAAAAAAGTAGATTTTTTATTATTATTTGGATTAAGATAAAAATGGAAAAAAGTTTCAATTTTCAAAAAAATAAAAATAAAAATGTATCTTTAGGGAAAAAGTGAAAAAGTTATATCCAATAAAAGTGAAAATTGAGAATTTCATTTTAAAAAAAGAAAAAGTTTATCTTTTTTTCAATTAATTTGGTAAAATGATAAAGTGGAAAGAAAAAAAAACTTATATTTAAAGGAAATTCGATGGTTGACCATGTTAAGAACTGGTCCAGTCATGAACCATGTTTTTACTACTAACATTTAGTACATGTTATTTTTGCAGAGAAGAAATTGACTTATGAACCAATTTTTTTTTTTTATACAAGTAAGTCAAAGCCATAATTTAATATAAAAATATGTTTTCCCTTTATAATTTAATACATATTTTTGTTCAATTATGTAAAATTTTGTACGATAAATGAATAAATTTTTCTTCAACGACAAATGAAAGCTTTAATTTATTCCCTTACCATTAGCCGAAAGTATTTATTTTTATGTATCTCACTCATTTGAGTTCTTTTTTCTTTACTTTTTTGATATTCGAGATTAAAGAAGTATTATTTATTTATTGTAGTTCTCTCTTCCATGGTTGTGCCCCTTCTACTTCACCATAAATAAATAAAACATAAGTGAAAATCTTTGATGTAATAAATAAGAAAATATTTTAATATGTGTTCATTGCAGTTAATCACGATTGAAACTATACAATAAGAGAGGACAAAATAATTTTCATGCTATATATATGTGTATGTACGGTAATGATGGTGGACTCTACTTCACGTGTGGAGCTTAAGTGGGTGATTAAAAGAATAGAAAATAATACTTGAGGTTATAGTTGGAAATCCAATACTTGGTCTAAAGACATGACACGCTTCACGACTTCAATTGACAACTATTCCGAAAACAAATTCAATTCACATCATATTTCTTCCTTAGTAATAAGTGTTTGCACCTCTTTGATATGCACAATTACCATATAATTATTCATTTTCAAAAAAAAATTATATCATAAAAGATGCAAGATAATCAAGATAGATGTCGCGATAAGAATCAGTAATAGTAAATTCAATTACAATTATACAGAATCTCAAAGCAAATTAATAATGATGATTTTTAATTAATTACAAATTCTTTTATGAAGAACAATTATAGACAATTGTTAATTTGATCAAACAACCCCTAATTTTATAAGTTTTAGGGAATACTTAACATACTACCTAATACAATATATCCGCAAATGGTTATTAGCAATAGACAAATCTAACACCTAGAATTTTAAATAAGTCATATAACCCAATAAGCTTCCTTTATTTAGGGATTAACATATTTAAATTTTGTATAAAACTTATGATCTTAAATTGAGTTATATAAGTAGTAATACATGATATTATTTTATGTATGATTCAATTGATGAATAGACAACTTACCAATAACTTCAAAGGACTGGTACTAGATAATTAACCATTCTTAAGGCTTCCTTAACTTATTTATCACTCTTTAATCCATTGACATCCCATAATTATGAGCAGTTAAAACAAGTATATGTAAAAAATATACTCGTTGATAATAAATAAAAATTATGGTTATTACATTTGGTAGTGCACCATTAGTTAATAGAGAGCCAATAAGCTAACTTGTTTTCATGATTGAACAATATCTTACTTACAATATAATTTCTTGTGAAATAAATTTGTTCTTATGTTTTACATGTTCCCTTGTTGATCATACAGGTGCTTCATAAGTACTAGGAATGAAGAGGTAATTATAGAAAATGATTTTCTTGTTGCATTTAGTTTTGTTGTTGTTGTGGTATCTTTTTAGTGTAAACTTAAAATAAATCATCAAATTATGGTATCCAAAATAGTTAATCATCCTAGGACGGATGAGGAGGAAATTTAGGCCTGTGTGGAGCACCTTAGAGCTTCTCATCCGGTGAGGTATGGAGCTTCTCAGTGTTCTGGTTGATTTCATGTTGTTGGGTGTTGATAGGTTTGGCGTTTTTGCATTTTTTCATTTTATTTTCTTTGGTAGGATCGTTATTATCCAACTGTAGGGTTGTTTTTTGTTCTTTGCATTCACTGTTTGCGTCGTTCTTAATCCTTTGTCTACTTGTATCTGGACTCCCTTTGAATTCAATAAAACTTTTGCTTTTGAAAAAGTACGCACTTATATCAATTGTTTGATGCTTCACTAGAAATAAATATTTACAATCATAGTTTAAGTTAATATGTTTTGGTGAATGTGGTGAGCTTATCAAATACAATGTGAAATCGTCTTGTCTTACCATGTAGCACTTGTTTTGTGCAGGGAGCTTATCTTGGATTCTTATTTTATAATTCAAACTCTACAAGTATGAGTTTTTCTCATTTATTTCATGTCCTTTTATTGAATGCAATACATCAAATTTGTGCATTTATTATTTCTTTCATCAACTATGATACATACTGTCATTTATTTTTACCATTTTTTTGGAAGCACCCGTTATATATATGTTAGTACATTCTTAGGAAAGGTTTACTGCAACACATATATGTTTTTTTGAGTGAGAAAATCCTAAATTAATCTATTTATTTTACATTTGATATACAGGCTATGACATCCAATTTGTTAACTGGACAAATGATGTGGATAATTTTTTAGAAGCCATGTCAAGTTTCACTTTCAATGGAACTGATGGTAATCAATATTCCATGGCAAAAGGCCTAGCTGAGGCTTTAATGGTATGTGAACTCATACTTTTCTTGCTTCTTCTTGTTCAATTAGTAGTTTAATTATCTTAATTGTGTGGTGTCCATGCCACTATGAAAAATATGAAATGATTAACTCTCAAAACCTTGGCCTAACTAGATGTTCCCAAGACCTTCTGTTACACTGTCAACACAAGAATACTACAGTGCAAAAAGACACTGCCTTCTAGTGACCGCAGGTTATCCTATTCCCAGGAGAATGTTAGTGTCTTTGCCATTGATTCAAGAAGGCCAGGTTGTTGGCCAATATGTGGATTCTTATATGGCTGATTTTCTCGAGGTGGCTGAAAAATTTGTTCCGGTGATATACTAGAGACTTATTTCTCTTTTTTGTTACCCCTCTCTCTCCATATCAACATAACTATTTTATTTGACCATGATTATGTCTCTATATGCAGCTAGATGTGTCTCTATCAATGATAACTCTTAACGAATATCCAGTGTTCAGAGAAATATTCAATAAGGTAAGATTTCGTCTCTCATCTATAGATATTACTCACATATGTAATATGTATAGCAAATTAACAAATGAGGGTATTCTTCAAATAACCAGGAAAACTAGCATATAGAGGGGTTAGATATTATGTGGATAAATAAATATTAGTCCCCGTGAAACTTTTTTTCTCCCGTGAATGGCTAGCTATGTCACTAGTTTAGTATAGTAATTTTAATATATGATTAGGTGAGTATATGACTTTGTTTTTCTTCTTTTGTAGGTGAATATTGTTTCTTCAATGGAAAATAATTATATCCCTAATCATGGAGTTGGTAAGGGTGTTGTTTTATTATCAAGAAACTTCCAAGAGGCACATGATGTCCTTCATGAAAATAGAATGATGAGTTTACCCGAACGAAGATGTGCAGAGTCAATAAATACACCAACTTCTATTGCAACTCCTAGGGTTATCACAAGTAGCCTTCAAGGTTATTTCTCTCTCTCTCCCCCATCTCCCTATGTGTTTGAATGCGAACTTGTGCACGTGACATCAATTATTATCTCTCTTTCTCCTCATACTCTATTTTTCTTATTAAAATACCGTGTTTCCTCCTTTTTCTTATAAAACTTTGTAGTTTGTATCTAGTGTCATGAAAATATTGATTAATAGTTGATTAGCACATACATATTTAAACACTACAATAATGAGAAATTCTTGTGAAAAAAGACATTAAAAGATAAACTTAGTTTTTCCCCTCTTAATATTTAGTGTGCACATAAATATCTTGCATATTTAGCTATGAGTTATTGTTATTATTTAAGCTTTTGTGGAAGATTTTAACTCTGGATTTTCTCATTTATATAATACTACTAATACTTTCTTTTTAAATGTTGCTTTATTCTTTTTTGTTAAATTTTTTTAGAAGGTCAAACATCAACGCATAAAGCTACCACTGGGGATCAAATTAGA
The DNA here is from genome assembly GCA_030819835.1 of Acmispon strigosus. Taxonomy (NCBI): domain Eukaryota; kingdom Viridiplantae; phylum Streptophyta; class Magnoliopsida; order Fabales; family Fabaceae; genus Acmispon; species Acmispon strigosus. The sequence continues at coordinate 7,883,632 of JAUAMA010000001.1, forward strand.
GAGGCTCATAATACTTTGAGATTTGTACGTGCAACCTTTCTTACTAGATTCAAATTTCTTATGCAATATTTTCCACTGACTTTGAATTTTTTAATTGTTGTTTGTTTGTGCTAACACAATGTGCATTAATTCTTCTTCAGGAGCCTATAAACTCCCAACCGTTGAAGTTCCCCATGGTTTTCCCAAATGAAATAGATCACATGCATGTTTCTTCCTCTAGCTCCGAGTACCAAATGAATGCTTATGATGATATAATAGATGAATTGATTTTTGAAGGTGATATTGTCATAACAAGAAAAAATTCTGAGACAAATTCATCTAATGAAGTAAATATGTCAGCACAAGTTGTAGCCAATGTTGCAACCACTTCTAGTGCTGGACAAGGTTCTTCTCAATCTCTAACTTTGAGAAGAGAAAATAGTACAATGAATCATGTCCTTAGCTTAGAAAACTCTTCAACTTCTAATTTCTCAATACCTCGATATCTTTTTGTTTCCAGCAAGCCCTTCGTTCCATAATGATGCTTCATTTGGTATCTCCATGATTCCTCAAGCAGCATGGAACCCACTCATGCAATTTCAACCACACTCAGCACTGATTCACCCAATGGAGAACTTCTTATTAAGTTATCCAAGACAACTTCAGCCTCCTCCATCTCTTTCAGATCTTGAAGACTATGTGCAAACATGGGAGGTAAATTGACTAGCTAAATTCATTATTTAATAAAAGAGCAACATAATGCTATATTAATTGATTTACTATGAATATTTTGTTTGCATCTAGGGATCTTTAGCTGGAAAGATTCAATCAGATCATGCATCTATCATTAAAGCACGGGTATGATAAAACCTTTTTTTGGCCTATAATGCCTCGATTGTCAAAATATATTATAACAATCATGTGAATATTAATTGCAAAAATAGCTAAACTTTTTCCCCTCTTTCTTCCCATGAAACAGGCCTTCAAGAAAGCAACATCATCCTTATCGTAAGTGGATTCTCTATTGTCCTATCCTAAAATTTCAAACAAAATCTTAGTGTTTTATTATTTAAATCAACAAATATAATGTTACTCATTTCCCCTCCTTTTAATCAATAATTATTAGGAAAAAAGTTTAAACTCCCATGTAACAAGCTTATTTACATAAGTATCAACACATAGTTATATGTAATGACTGAAATATAAATGACCAATCACTTCTATGAGAGAATATGATTACTTACAAATTCTAATTAATTATGAACCAAATAAATTAGAAATAATGCATGGTGAGTTTCTCAAAACTTTTTTTTGTCAACTATATGGTATAAAAAACAAGTATATTATATATCTACTTTTCTTATTTTCTCTAGTCTTACCCTTCAACAATCAAGTAGATTGGAGATAAGTCTCTTCTTACCTGAGAAGGCCGTAAATCATACAAAGAGGTAATTTTTTTCATGGCACAATGTTATCAATTATAATTGACATTACTTCTTGTGAGGATAACTTATATTATAGCAATACTTAATGCAAGATTTTGAGTGGGCCCATAGATTACATGTTTTTCAACATCCTATCCAAGTCTAACCGTCTTTACAACTATTTACTTAAGAACAACCTGGTGAGTCTCTCTTACACACATATTCGATTATCTATTGGAATATAAACACGTGCATTTCATTAAGCAACAACTTGGGAGGATTAATCCAAGAGTTCAAAGACACTAGGACATAAAATGTGACTAGTTTTCACTCTCCCTTTACATTTTTCTCACACTATATCTAGTTTTAATAGATTTTCATGGTGTTTTGTGGATATAATTAGAAATTACTAGCATGACAAATGCTCCTCTTTAATTTGATTATATGAGAAACTTTTTTATATTTGGTCTCCATGTGCAGTGTGCAAAAATTGATCTCCCATATCAATCAATTATTTTGTCTACCACAGAAACTGAACGCTTCTTCTTGGGATCAGTTTTCCCTAGGGTGAGTATGATATCAATGTTATTTCATATTCATTTTTCCTTTCTGGTTGTCTCATGAACATTGTGCTACACATGTAAGAACTTTGAGTTATATTTTTCAATACTTACAATTTGACTTTTTAATAAATGATAGGAGACAATATTTGTGGAACCTCTTTAGTCATGCATCCAATAGCCAAAGAATCATAATTTTATATAAACATCAAGTTGGTGGAGTTTCTATTGGAGCTTGGAGTGCATGTAAGCAGAGGAAAGTACCTATTAAGCTTTTACTTGGTGAAATCGAGACAATTACCAGACTCCCAAAATTGGATGGTAGTTCTTTGTGTGTTTTTAATTTTCCTAAGAACATCTTATTAGATGCTTTAACAATATGAAAGGATTGTTGATAGTTGTTGAATCGTGTGTCTCCGTCTTGATTGAGAACTATACTTTTAAAAATGATTTAGTTATTAAATTGGTGAACATATCACTTATGGCTCTCGGTCAACTCTGATTATAACTTGTAAGTTGTAACTTTTGTCAGGTGTTAGATACCATGTGCTTAAAAAAAACTCTAGTTATAACAGACCCAAAGAGAAATTAATAATAATAAAGGAGAACATGTAACTGGTCAATGAATGATAGATATTAAGGAGATATATAAGTAAAAATAATAGATTAAAAATCAATTAAATACTATTTTAATCTCATCAGTTCATCTTATAATCCTTCATGTCACTTAGTGTTTCACTTTAAGAGAAACTTTTTAATATATAATATATTAAATAATATCCATTGCACGTGTTTTGCGTGGATTCTAATTAGCGTATTCTTATAATCTTATTCATGCTAAGATAACCCTGATCTCCAAAATCCTGGATATTTGATTCTTAATTTCTTATCTTCTAAATCCTCTTCATAGTGAATTTAAGTGCTCAAAATCGAAACAGTTTTCGCAACCCTATCTATGAAATTATGTTTTAATGGACATCCTTGAGGCCACTTTTACAAAACGAGTCTTTTCCAAGTTTTTAAATTTGATCGTTGTAGAAGGAGTATCCACAGATACTAGCCTATTCTACCAATTTGTGTTAATTATGTAAATCAGTTATCAATTGTGTAACTACTCATCTTAAGAAGTTAGAGATTTTTTGTGTTAGTTACCAATTAGTTATGACTAGCTAGAGGTTAGTTATAAGTTAGCTTAGACATGTGTATATATACATCTTCGTGTACTCTATTTGAGTAATGAGAAATTCAAAAATTCCCAAACTCTTTTTCTCTCATTCAATATACACTTTAACATGGTATCAGGAGAAAATCCTCTTTTCTCTTCCGCATTCATCTCTGATCTTTTCTTTCAGTTCTTCTGCATTCTTCCCTGTTGAATTCTCTGTGTTCATCTCTAAATCCTTGAGTGATTCTGTTTTCTTCTTCTTTCTTCAATCTCGCCGATTTTTTGTTCTACGATCATGGATGCTATCGCATTTGATAATGCTTTGAGCCCTTTCTTCCTTCATCTGTCAAATCATCTTGGTCTCTCTCTAGTTTCACAACCGGTTCTCAAAGAGAATTACAATTCGTGGAGTAGAGCGATGCGAATCGCGTTGTACGTGAAGAACAAGTACACTAGAAACAATTGATTATTTCAAAAACTACTACAAATAGCTTAAGGAAATAATCAGGTTTTTGTTTTTTTTTTCAAATTTTGTTTTATGTCAAAAGCATACAAAGACAGCTCAAAAAATACCTAAGTGATTATATTACAAAATAAGTAGTTATTTTTATGCTCAATCAAATATTAGACATGCAAGGTTATATATGTAATTGGACTTATGGTTCTGTACTAATAAATTGGAGTTACCAAACACAATACACAGGACAGTATTGTCATATTTCATCCTGTTTTGTCATGTTTCATTCTGTTATGTCATGTTCTGTTCCATCACCAAACGCTACCTAGAAATTTATAAAGAAATGCTAGAATGTTTAAGCACAAAATAATAAATCACTTTGAGTATGTAATCAAAGTTCTTTGAAGATAATAATGCTTCTCTCTTCTTGATCTTTCTTTAAGTCTTCAATATATGAATATGAGATAACACTTGAAGATTTTGTTCCAAAGCTTGGTTCAATTTGGCCTTATGGTTCCTTAGATTCCAATGATTAGAAATTGAGCATTTAATGTCATTTGACCGTTATGAGAGCTTAGAAAATCTAGCTTGTACTCATACTCATACTAGAAGAAGTGGTACCAAAGGTATTAGACAAAAGAGCCTTTGTACCACTCTTTTCATTTTTGTGAAAGCTTGAAGTGAATGTGTACTGATTTCGGATTGTCTGCTGATAGGCAGAGGTACTTTTTCTGAGCCTATGATAAAATTCATTGTTGCTTTGAGTGTAGGTATGCAATGCACTTTGATTAAACAAAAGTTATCAGTGGATCAAACGATATCTTTGCTTTGAGGTACCATGTGAAATAGACTGTCGGTTTACCATGAAAATTAGATTGGGGTGTAAAATAGTTCAAAAAGTCCATCACACCCTTTTTAATGATCATCCCTCCATCTTAATGATCATCCTTCCTTTTTATATTTGAAGAATAACATTGTAACTAGCTATCGCACTTATGAAGAAGTAACTGACTCTTTCTTCATAAAAGAGTCTTCAGTTTACTCTTAATGAAATTTTGATATAATTTCTACCAATTGATCATCGATCAATTTTGATAGAAATTCAATAACGCTCGGTCTTTCTTAAGCCAAATCTTTCTTATGAAAGAAAATTTTTGACCAATTTTACTCGTGGAACTGGATCTCAAACTCTTTTGATTAAAAAATGAGTCCTAAATGCATTTTTAACTTAGCATATTTCAAGAAGAGTTGTGACTATTTCAACTTTTTGACTTATTTTGACCCATTTAAAAGTCATGTAACACCCCGTTTTCAAGAGTCACATTAGTAATCTTAAATGTAAATTAAATTTATTGGTTATCTTTCAAAATCATGAAAATTCATAGTTATTTATTTTTCATATTGAAACATACTTAAGACATAATGCATAACATATAACCTCATCCATAACTTTGCTAAAAATAAAACATAGTCATTATAAGTCGACGGTGAAAGTCGCTAGGGGTTTCAGTTGTTTTCTAGCACAAATGTGTGTTGTTGGGGTCATTAAGGTTTTTTTTCCGGAGGGTTTTGTTATTGGGGCTGAGATGTTCAGATTACTTCACCCATGGTGAGAGGGGTTGTTTCTCACTTATCTTATTTCTTTATATATCATTTATCTTTCTAAAAAAATTAAATAAAAAATAGAAATTATTTAATTAAAACCCAAATAATAATGAATATCCTAGGAATATTCTCTCTTCATTAATTAGAAGATAGAACTGATTTTATCCTTAAATACCTCCTTATCACAACTTAACCATATATATATATATATATCGACCCTCTTAATAAAAATAGATGGGGATTTTCAAATTAATTTTGTATCGAATAATTCCAACAATATCATGTAGGATCACACCCACACACACACACACATCGACCCTCTTAATAAAAATAGAAGGGGATTTCCAAATTAATTTTGTATCGAATAATTCCAACAATATCATCTAGGATCACACACACACACCTCCATTATTTTTATCTCTTAGCACATAACTTTTCAATTTATTATAAACCCCAGCATTTAAAATATTAGCCAACCAAATAAATATTCCCTCCTAGAAACATTTATTTATATATATCCACAAAACAAGGAAAATATTTTCCTCTTCACCAATATATCAATATATCTAATTATTCAATAAGCAATCTAATAATCAAATAAGATATTCTCCTTAGAATATATAGGATAAATATTTCAATTAATCCATAAGTCACACAATATCAAACAAATATTCTCCTTAGAGAATTTATATAAATCACACATATATAATTATTTATTAAATATTAAATTACCCAAATGCCCTTGCATAAATATTCAGTGTCTTACACATACAAAGCCCCATAAGGTGCTATCCCTAAGCTTGCATAAAAGCTGTTATTGTAGGTAAACTCGATCAATGATAACATATCGTCCCAACTCCCCCGATTATAGAGAACACATGCTCTTAGAAAGTCCTCTAATGACTTTATCGTCCGCCCAGTTTGCTCATCGGTCTGAGGGTGATAGGCATAACTTAACCTCAGTTTTGTCCCCAAAGTGTTATGCAACGCTCCCCAGAAATGTGAAGTGAACTTTGGGTCCTTATCTGCGAGCATGCTCGAAGGTACACATGTAGTCACACAATCTCTGCAACACACACTTCTGCCAACTTCTCCACATTATACGTGGTCCTCAACGAAAGAAAATGAGATGATTGGTCAATCAGTCCATGATTACCCAAATCGAGTCAAACTTCTTTTGTGTCCGCGGTAAAGCAACCACGAAGTCCATGAATATACTATCCCATTTCCACTCAGGAACATCTAATGACTAGACAATACTAGCTGGCTCTTAGTGTTCTACCTTTGCCTTCTGACATGTCATGAAAACAGCCACATATTCCACCACTTGTTTCTTCATTCCTGGCCACCAAAAGTTTAGTTTCAAGTTCTGATAATATGGTTTTTATCTTCATAATTAAAAATATTAGGATATTTTGTGATAATAAAAGATTGAGATAGAATTTGAATTTAATTTCAGTTATAAAATTGAATTCGAATTTGAATTGATATGAGCTATATTAGATTAGTTAATTTTAGAAGGAAGATATAATTTAAAATGTCTTGGAGATAATAGGTTTTGACAAAATAATTATACATAATATATATATATATATATATATATATATATATATATATATACACACGAATTTCATGCATATATATGGGAGTTTGAGTTTTAATTTTAAACCTAATTTAATGTTAGAGATAAGGTTGATCGAATTTGAATTATCACCATAATTAAATTAGATATTGGTTAGTTTATTTATGAAAATGAGAAAATTGAAATTGGATATAGGTATATGGTTCGAATATCACCAAGAGAAGGAAGTTATAATTTTGAATTTAATAGCGATGATATGATATGATAATAAATAGTTTTATTTTTAAAATATTAGATAGGTTGATTAAAAATTGGGTTAGAAGAAAGAAAAAATAATATATACATAATAAATATATATATATATATATATATATATATATATATATATATGTTGCTATATATAGCAAAAAAAAGAGAGAATATGTTGTTTTTATTTTTAGACATAATTAGATGGATATTGTGTGATAATATAATAGTTGGAAAATAAGTAATAAATAATATATATATATATATATATATAATTTTCGAGTATCTATATATATATATAGAAGGGAGTAGATATTTAACTAATATATATGGGTTGTTGGAATATTGATTGTAGAATAATTGAAAATAAAATTAGATGGAATAATATATGTATGTCTCAAAAATACATATATGATAAATAAGATTTAGCTTTTAATTGAGATATAATAAAAAAGTATATGAGTATATAGTATTTATATATGTATGCTTTGGGCTAGTTTGGGAAATAAAATAAAGTTTGAGAATTAAATATAATTTTGCATTTGCATGCATGCGTAAAGAGTACATAAGACTGATATGTTCTATGGTTGCATAATTGTTTGAGGGGTTGTATCTTCTCCGGAGGTTTTTTCTTGCAGATCTAGGTTGGAATTTTTAATAGGCCAAGGTATGGGTATCTCAGTCCTTAGACGTGTTTGCTTGTGAAGATTGTTATGTGATTATTTTGTGCTTGTTGATATCATATGCTTGATTTATTGATGCTTTTATGTTCATATGATATATGGAATATTTGACTACGTGATTACTTGATTTATTGCCTAAGTGTTATCATATGCTATTTCTTGGGAATATTTATTTATGTGCTTGATGCTATTAATTGTTTAATATTGATGTTGTTATACCATGCTATGTTGTTGATATTGTTTTTATATCCTTGTCGTTGGATATGTTTTGGACGTCGTTGGACGATTCAGTTTTGAGATGGTTGACTAAGACTATGGCATATGCATCTTTTTGTTCACCCAATCGTTGTCGTCAGACTATTAATTGTTCCTGGTTTTTGGTTCGCCCAGTAGTTGCCATCCGGTGGTTCCGGTTAAGTGGCTGACCTAGCAAACGACCATGTTGTCCCTCTTTTTCGTCGGAGGAGCCGTGGTCATCCTGTCATTCCTGAGTGGCTGATGTTGAATATCCAAATCATTGATTTTAGTACAATTGGGTATTGAGCATTGCATACCTAGACTAACCCTAGGTTTTTCCTTGAGATATTGTTGACTTATATTTTTGTTACTTGCTTATATTAATATATGCCTCACGTGTTGAACATTTGTGGTGTCAATCGTTTTTGGAGTTGACCCTTGCTTGTTTGAATGCTTTTTGTGTGGGAGCTTAACGCCAGACGATGAAGACTAGAGCATTTCGAGGGACTTCATTCCCAATATGTGAGGAGGTACATCTACTTGTTCATGGAGACATGTAGGCGTGGAGCTTTAGCCGAGTTTCACGGATGTCGACTTATCGAGGCTGGATGCAGAATGTACAAAGAGATCGCTATGCATGTGTTGCGGACATGCACTATTATAAGGGTTCTATGACTATTACTATTCCACCATGACCTTTGTTAGACTTAATATGTCTGTTCGATGATGAGATGTAGAGGCATGTTGCCAACGGTGCTGATCGTCAGGAGGGAGCGATAGTGGAGAGCGCAACATGCTAGGATGTGCATGGAGCATGAGCGAGAGTTGGAGCGTCGGACAGCTGGTAGTAAATTATCACGGGGTTCTATTCCAAAGTATGTCTAGGGCTTGTTCATTTGATCGAGTCTGTACCGTACTTTGTCTTTATTGTTTTTCAGTTATTAATTAGGGTTGCAAGGTTCTAGAAGTCTTCCTTGGTGTACATTTCAAAAAGGAGAATATTGTTCATCAATTCTACTTACAATCTATATGCGAACTGACGATTATTCTATATAAACGAAACTTAATTTATTCTATGCCATGAGAAATCATAAATTTCCTTTCTTGAGTTCCAATAGTCTAGACCACCTTCTGTCTATAGAAGCCTCACTTTGTCCAGTTGTATCTGAAAAACAAAACAACCTTTGGTAAGATTTTCTTGAATTTCTTAAGTCTGCTTTGTTGGTTCCTTGTATTGAAAATGGGGGAAAAGAAAGTAAAGTAATCAGCAATGACCATGTTGGAGTCCTTGAAGTTTTCAGATAACAAATGCTTACATTGTATGGTAACCTCAGATTTCTCGCACGACTCTGAGCATGTATCCTGCAAAAAAATATATATATAAATGTAAAACTATGAGTACAACATTCTGAAACACAAGTTGTAAAATCATGATTAGCAGTTCTTCTTAATATACTTTTACTGCGGAGTTTAACCGGATGGCATCTTGTACAAGAGAATCAAGATCAACTTCGAATCCTGGTCTAACATATATAACCTGTATTGTATGAGAAGCTGTGTTAGACTAACCTTAATTATTTTGGCAAGAACATTGAACATATGCTTTGAAATCATCCCATAACTAAAAATTTGGTAGCAAGCCTCAGGCGCTTGATACCGTATAACTTTGTGGTCACAGGTTTGAGGCGTGGAATCAGCCTATTGCAAGAATGCAAGGTAAGGCTGCTTACATTAAATCCACTAAGTGATTTTGGTCCCTCCCTGGACCTCGCGCATAGTTAGCACCGGATTTTCCCTTCTATTGCCACTCTTTCTCAAAATATGGTGGTAGAAATCTATAGGAGTATGATATATCCATGCCAGTTTTATATTACAACATAGAAAATATCCTGAAACAGTGCAACATTTCCTACAACACATTTTGAGCCTCAAATTTTAACCTTGATTTAAATGCAACTCAAATATTACTTAGGGACAGCTATATATGATTGAAGTGTAACAGAAGTACAGTTGTATTTTGAAGTAGCTGTTGCAGATTAATTGCATGTTTGTAAAAAGACAAGTTATGTGATTTTAGCTGAGAATCGCATAAAAACTTAATCTTTATGAGTACTTTTAGCCAAATTACGCGATTTTGATTGCACTAATGTGGAGTCAAACATGCACTAAATTCTCTGACTCAAAATTTGCGTAATCTCTTTATTTTACTATAGGTTCAACCTTGAAATATCAAAACACAGCAGACCTATAAAAGTGAAGAACCTTGTCTGTCGACGGGCTACCGCTAGGTCAAATTCTAAATAACAAATATTTGGAAATTATTCTACACTGATAATGAAGCCAGAATTAATCTAGCAAGAAATTTTGTGTGAGAAAGTTCTGGGTGCTAGAATTGATTTTGAGGAAACAGAAGCTGATCCAAACATGCTAGTAGATGTAAATAACAAAACTAACTATAAATGTAATTTCAATAGCACTTTCATGTATTCATTTGAAACGTTCAAATAATTTTCGGTGTTCTAAAGAAGAAAGCACAAGCTAGCATTTTAAATAGAAAGTATTTTAGAGCACTTCTATCTATATACAAAAGAAAGATACAAAATGAAACTAACTGGGTTTAGAGACTTACAGAAGGGTCACCTCCAATTTCAGGTAGCTGCTGCATCTTGCGATTATCTCTAGTTTCCATGAGAACCCATACGTTAAATTTTGCGTCAATCTGTAGCCATTGACAGGCACGGACCCACTCATTGGAGTGGGGGGCACGTGCCCCCACATAAATATAAAAAAAAATTAATACTAATAATAATAATGTAATATAATTATTTTTATTTACCTTTCTAAACCCTAACTTTCTTTTTCCTCTTCCTCTTTCTTCTTCCTGGCTGCCCATATCTTCCCTCCTTTTGCCATTTCTGATTCTACGTCCTCCTCGCGCAGCCTCCTCCGTCCTCGCTCGCGCCGCCGCATCGCACGTCCTCGTCCTCGCTTGCGCCGCCGCATCGCACAGCCTCCTCGTCCGTCCTCGTCCTCGTTCGTGCCGCCGCATCGCACAGCCTCCTCCGTCCTCGTCCTCACTCGCGCCGCCGCATCGCACGACCTCCTCCGTCCTCGTCCTCGCTCGCGCCGCCGCATCGCACGACCTCCTCTGTCCTCGTCCTCGCTCGCGCCGCCGCGTCGGGCCTGCTCCTCCATCCTCCGTCCTTCGCTTTCACATTTTCTAACAATAGTGTATATAAAAGTTTTTCTTTCAAAGACTTTATTCCATCTTTTTGTAATTGGTCCTTTACCTTCTCTAAATAACAAGATCCTTCATAGTCAAAACATTTTTTTGTTAAATATCTCTTCTGCAATAGTTGTCTTACCAATACCACCCATACCCCAAATTCCAATAACGCGCGCTTCTGGACTCCTGGTATAACAATGATTCCAAATGTACAGTTGGTTTTTCTATTCCAATAAGTCCTTTTGTGTTAACAGGATACTTAGGCATACTCATCAACACACAATTGAAGATTTTTGTAACCAGATCAGCATCATTCCTAAAAAAAAAAAGAAAAAATATATGAAATTTAATGGCATTATTATAAATCACTCTCGGTTCGAAGTTTGTATATAGGAGCTCAACAACAATGATAGAATGGTCCTTTTCTTTTGCTTTCCCTTTCTCCTTAGTAAGATCAATGGTTTATAAAAGTGATATGGCTACCATGAAAAACTCAAGCTATCATGGTAGACGGTATCATCCTTGTTGATGTTAGACAATTAAACTTGGCCCCATCAATTACTAGAAGCCACTAGAATTCTGGAACCTAATAGATTGAAAAAGCTTTGCTATTAAGGCTTTGAATTGTCAAAGCTTAACAAGTAAGATAACATACAACTATTAACAAGTTGTACACGGTTCTAGCATCCTAGTGGTCAAGGATTCTAAACATATGTCAAATAGGATATTGGAGAATTTAAGATGACGGTGGTCATTAAGAAACAAACATCTAAGTAGTATAAATAGGGGCACTTAGCTTGTTGTATACTATGAAGTGAGAAACATAACAAGAAGTTGAAAGAGAAAAATAAAGAGAGGCTCCAACGAGCTCTTGTGCGTGTGAGAAAAAATGTATTGTGTTGAGTGTGTGTCAGGTTTAACAATCGGGGCACTTAAAAGGTGCAAACAGAAGCACTAAAGAGTATGAGATTAGAGAAAATTAAGCAAGCTTAAATTGTGTTATTTCTATGCATGTATTATGGTTATTAACAAAATAAAAAAATTGTGTGTTAAATTAAGTGTTCTCTCGTTTCATTGTCATTTTTTTATACGTCATACAATTGAGAATGTGAATCATATCATTATTAGAGTTTATTCCTACTATTATGAGCATTGTTAGGGGTAATAGTGGGGCTATGAGTTGTTACCGTTTTTGGAGTATTTACATTTCTAGTTATTTTTTAGGTAAAATTATTATAATTTTTTAGTTTTAGTTTCCTTGTATTAAATTAAAAGGATGTTAGAATAAATGAAAGAGTATGAGTTTCAACTTTTGTTCTTGGCTTCTAAATTCTCCCTTTGTCCCAACAATCTCACATAAAACAACCATAATAATATCATACTTTTAAGAAGGTCAAGTACTCAAGTATTATAACAAATAGAATTATAGAATGCTTATTTGGATCATAATAATTAACTACAAATCTTCCGAAAAGTATCATTTTTATATATCCTTCGAAAATTGGAATGTGGTTATTTTTTTTTCTTAGACATGATTTAACCACTAATTTTAATAAACCAACAAAGCATGGCTAGCCTGAAATAGTGAGTTACGGCATTAACTAATACATGAAGTGAAAGCGTACATTGAAGTAAAACCAATGTAGAAAATAAATATTAAATTTTTATGTTTTTATTTGACATAACACAAGGATCCTTCACTAGAGGTTATAGTTCGACCAGAAGAGATGGTTTGACATTCTACTGAGGCTAGCTCTTTCAGTTGTGATATTTTTCATATATAAGACTTCAATTCGAAATATTGCTTAAGAGAATTAAATATGTACCACTTGAATCAATCACCTGATATTGTTAAAGTCTTTATTACGTAAGAAACAAGCTTATGATAATATATGCATATATAAAAAGTAAATAGCTGAAAACATTGAAAAAATTTGCGGAGAAAACTTACCCATATTTTAATGAAGTAAATCTTGATAATTTAGCAGATGTGTTCAAAGCTTGTCTCCAGATTTGCACCATGGGAACACCATGTTTTCCTTCAAGTTCAGTAAGTGCATTTTCATATTTCTCCCTTTGATTTCCTACAACTAAAGGGTCTACCTTGTAGAAAATGGGTATTACAATTTGTCCATATTTCTCTTTGCACTCAAGTATTTTCACAAGTTCTTCCAAACACCAATGTGAAGAAGCATAGTTTTCTGAGAATATGATCAATGAAATGAATGATCCTTCAATTGCTTCAACAAGTAATGGCCATATAGAACGTCCACTCTCAAGTTTATCATCCACAAAGGCGTGTATTTGCTTTCCAGTAAAAGCCTTAGTCAAATGACTAAGAAAAGTGTCACGAATGTCCTCTCCACGAAAGTTTACAAAAACATCATACTTTATTGGAGGAGTATTGTTTGACATTGACTTTGCTGCATCACCCTTCAATTTGTCGAAATTAAAGTGTTATGCTCTTCATAAAAACTAAGAAGTTTCCATTATAACATAAATGAAATACATCAACAGTTGAAAATGTTTATTAAATTATAAAAAAAGGATAAATATGTTTTGTTCTGGGACTTATACAGTACAATCTAAAATAATTTTTATAAAAAAATTCTATAAATTTTAGTTTTTGAAAAAATTTGTATAATTGAAAATAGACCTTATGGCGTTATAAAACATATTTGAAATATGTTTTACCCTGTTACCGACTCACGTGGCAATCCTAGTCAAATATAGGTGACTACGTGTAATTTTCACATCAATTTTAGTCATTCAAAATTCTCTTTCTTCAAATTTAGTGTTTTTTTATTTTCCCTACTTCTTTATCTTCCTCTTCCTCCTCCCACAATTTTGTCTGGCGGACCCCTCATCTCCCCCATTCTCTCCCTCCTCTCCTACAAACCCGATTTTTAAATAAAATATATTTTCTCTCATGCTTCAAGTGGTTCATTATATATATTAATGAGTAGTTCGTGCAATGCACGAATTTTTTTTTTAAATTAATACAATTAAATATTATTTTTAAGTGTCATCATACTAAAATTGAAATTAAAAAAAACTTAATGAAATTTTTTCGGCAACGACTTTATGAATTTTTAAGCTGTTCATATAAAAAAATTACTCGTAATATTTAAAAAGGTGTACCTTGGTCGAAACAATGCTGTTTTACAAACTTTTCAAATCTGAATGTATCACCAATGTTTAGAGCATGAAAATACAAAGCCAAATGGTTTTAATGTGTTAAAAAATTTGAGAGTGTCAAATTTCATCATCTCACTGTTAATTTGATTTAATTTAATTTTATTTCTTTAACTATTATGTACACAAGTTAATAGTGAAATGGTAAAACTTGACACTTGAGAGGATCCATGCAAACCCGTGAAAGATACTCATTCCGTCTCTAATTATAAGCTAACATTAACACTTATATGGTGTCGCTATATATAAGCTAACTTAACAAAAATGAATATCTCTTTCCATATATGCCCTTGCATTTATTGGTTTTTCAATACTATAATGATTGAAAAGCTTGATCTTAAATATGGGTAAATAGAGAAGATTATACAATTTTTTTTTTAAAACCAATGCATCAACTAACTTTATCATTTATTTTTTTAATGAGTGTGAATTTTACAATGTTAGCTTATAATTAAGGACGGAGGTAGTACCATATTACTTCTTTTATTGAATATGTTGCTGCATGCTTTGACGATACAATTAATTACAGTGGAAAATGATATTTGAGAAGATAACTCCAAATTAAAGGGTGATAAAGGGATAAAAAATCATGCAGCGACAGTAATAATATAAAAAATCATGCAGCGAAAGTAATAATATTTTTTTTTTAAAACGTGGATAATATCATTAAGCAACAAGCTCGGAAGCAAGAACATTTGTATGTAGAAATTCATCAATACACGGTGACCCCTCGTTAACCCAAACATGGTTGCCTAAGAAAGAGACTCTAAGAAAGAGACTCAGTAGAGTAATAATGTCTTGAAACATAAATTATGTAGTCAAGTTTCAGACAACAAATTAAATAACAAAAAAAAAATGAAGAAATCAGGAGAAAGAAATGAAAGAGTACCGTGATAACAGTAATTCATCTCCTAAACTGATGCTGAAACATAAGGGATTTAGGAGAATAATCTAAATAAGTTTAAATTTTTATTCAATGAAATAATTTATTATAATTTTATTTATCTATTATTACTATATTATATTATATTAGCTTAATAGCACTTTTGGTTCTTCACTTAACACGATTTGACATTTTTGGTCCCTAACGAAAAAAATTAGCCTACAAGGTCCCTCACTTTTACAAACTGTTGCAGTTTTGATTCTCCGTCGAAAACCATCCAAAATTTAACAGATTCTAAATTAAAAATTAAAAATATAATATAATATAATAAAAACTCAAAAACATTGAATATTCATCTTTTCCCTCATCATCTTCAAAGACAAATCTAGAAAAATGAAAAACACAAAATCCCCTCTCTCTGACAAACCCGTCCTCACTTCAGCTTTCGACCTCACCATTGTGACCTTAATCTCCACCCTAATCATCCTCTATGTCCTGTCCCTCTGTTTCATCTTCCACCTCCGCTTGAAATCTGAATCCCTAACCTACCTTCAAGGCTTCAACTCGCTTTGGACCGTCCAGTTCCTCATCGTCCTCCGGGCCATCACCGAGCTCCTCCGGCTACTCGTCTTCCGTCGCAGGTACCTTTATACCTTCTCCAATCAGAACAATCTCTGCAAAACCCACATCGTCCTCAATTTGGGGCTATTCGAACCCACGTTCCTTGTGACTCTCCTCTTCCTCCTCAACGCGTCGATCAAGAAGAAGACGCTGAACGAGACCTTGGCGATCAACAAGGGTCTCAGGGTGAGAATTTTCGCGCTGGCGGTTGTGGTGCTTGTGGGTCTTCCGATGCAAGTTGTGGCGCTCAGTTTCACAGTGCTGTGGAGCCCATAGGATGAGGTGTACGGCGTCGTTCCGTTCGTGGTCCCTTGACGGTGGTGGTGGATCTTTTCAGATCTGAGTGGGAATGATGGGGAAGGAGGTCGAACTCATGAGAGTGACCACGACGAATGTTACAGCTCTGTTCCGGCGAAGGTATGGTGGTCCGGTTTGATCCATGGTTACGGTGGCTGAGGTTAAGATCTGAGAGGAACAAGAACTGAAACTGGAACTGTGGTGGGTAGCTCATTTGCAAGGGTTTCAGTGGTGGTGGTATTGCCGTGTCGGTGTTGGGTGAGAGGAGGAGGTTGGTGGTGGTGCTGGGTGAGGTTGAGGAACTCTGATTTGTTGGTAGGAAGAAGATGAAGAGAATGTTGTTGATAATGATAAAGATGTTAATTGAAATAAAATTAAAGAAAAAGAAAAAAAATTCCAAGGGAGATGGATTTTGAGATGAGGAAGACTATTGATAATAAATTCGAATTATGCACAGGGCTTTTGATGATAAATTCTGGGTTTATGGGATGAAAGTGATGAAGATATGAGACTTTTTTGGTTTATGGGATGGAGGTGATGAAGGTATCGGAATTTTAAATTTTATGTTTTTTTAATTAATTTTTTAAGGAATATTCCGTTAAATAATGGATGGAAATAGATGGAAAACTATAACTGCAACAGTTTGTATAAGTGAGGGATGTTTTAGACTAATTTTCTTTTGTTAGGGACCAAAAATGTCAAATCATAATAAGTGAGAGACCAAAAATGTTATTAAGCTTATTATTATTATTATATTTACTAAAAGAAACTTTTTACCATGTAGACCATGTCACATTCATTTTTCCACCTTCAAAATAATAATATTTATTTAATAAATTCAAAATTCAAAAATAAATTTAACATTAGAAGAAATCAAAACTAAAACTAATGACAGGAATAGAACACAAAATTTTTTTGTTTACCTCTAACATTATTTTTTTCCCTTTCCTTGTGTCTTCCTCCTCTCCTAGAACCTACAAAATCCGGAAAAGATAAATATTGCAATCGAGATAAAATGAAAACTACGCAAGAAAAAAAAATTTGCAACATGAGAAGGAATCAAAATAAAACTTTTGCTAATTAATTTGTTATAACATTTAAAGATGTAATAATATTAGTCTTTTTATGGTACTTGAAAATGGTTCTGTTTACTTTTTTTTTCTTACCGGTATTATCCACCACTCAAAACCTTATTTAAGGTGAATTAGGTACGTACCACTTGAATCAACAATCTGTTTGGTTAAAAAATTTAACATGCTTGCAAACTAATCGTTAATATTTTTTTTTCTAAAATGATACTAATTTAATGTGCAAACTTGCACCCTGATCCTGCCCAAGAGCTTGTGGGAAAGATCAATCCAAATCACGATTTTAAAATTAAAGTAAATAAATTAACATATTGAGAAAAATGAATATAATTTTGAAAAATAAATGAGGTTTAGAACAATCACTTGTGTGACAATTTGTTTCTTGTTAACTCTAAAGTAGAGCAGTATGCAGCAAGCAGTAATACATCCAACCAGCACAGCACATATTATTTGAGAAGCTCCAGAAGAACATGCCATTGCCATTGAATTCAAACAACTGCTCATCTTTCTTTAATTTGAATTGTCTCTACAATCTCAATCTCACAATTAGGGTTAGGTAAACACAATGTTATGAAAGAGGAAAAAAAATGAAATCTGAAATTGAATATTGTTTTACCTGATCTGATTCAATTCTTGCTCATATATGTTGTTGTTGCAGCTGCAACATCATTCTCCAAGCTAGATCTGAAGTTAAATAGATGGAAAGCAATCTCATTTGACTTGACCGTGTCTAAAAGTATGAACTCACACATTAACCTCCCCCACAGAGGATTGGATTTGTATTAAACAAATGTTAATGTCAACTCAATTTAAACATAAAATAAATCGATTGGGTGTTAGGCTAGACAACACTAATTTGCTAAAAAATTACAATCAACAACTCATGAAACTTCTTAGTAGATACATTTAACTGACTTTTGAATTCTTCTTTCCTTTGCAGGAGGTAACTCATATAATACATTGAGACCGACTCTTGTAACAATGTTAGTCTTAATTAGAATCAATGAATGTAAGGCATGCCAAGTGAAACCGCCACAAACTTTTTTGTTTCTTCCTTTCTGGTTAATTCAAAATTAACATTACAAAGTCTTCCATAAATTTCACATTTTTATTACAATTTGATACAATACATGCGAAAACTTGGATTTATGTGGCTGCACTTGCAGGCACGGATCCACGTGCAAGGAAAGGGGGGCAAGTGCCCCCACAGGATTTTAAAAAAAAATTAAAAAAATAGTAATATTACTTATTTGCCCTTTCTATTTCCCAACCCTAATTCCTCTTTCATTTTCTGCCTCTCATTTTCTGCCTCTGCCTCCTTCTCTCTCCTCCTTTGCTCGCAGCCTCTGCCTCCTTCTCTCGCCGCGCCGTCTCGCGACTCTGCCTCCTCACGCCGCGCCGTCTCTCACCGCCGCTCGCAGCCTCTGCCTCCTTCTCTTCCCTCGCGCGACTCTGCCTCCTCACGCCGTCGCGGCTCTGCCTCCTTCGCTCGCGCCGTCACGCGCCGCTGCCTCCTCCGCCAGTCCGCGGCTCCTCTGCGCGTCTGCCTCCGCGGCACTCCCTCCTTCTCCACCTGCTCTGCTTCAACCCTCTTCTCCCCTTCGCGTCGCCGCCGCTCCAGAGTCCAGCCTCTTTCGCGCGGTCTCTTCCTGAACAACCAGTGAGCAAACCAGCAAGGTAAGTCGGTAACCCAATCCTTTGTGTTGTCTGATTTGTCTCCACTGCTTACTTACTTGCTTACTTTACTTGCTTGTTGTTGTTGGCTGTTGTTTTGTGTTTGGTTGGTACTTGGTAGCTGATTGAATTGAAGAAGGAGGTTATAGACTATTTTTTTTTTACTGTTGAATTTTGCAAGTTTGTGTATTGTTTCAACTGTTGGGAACTGAAAGTGCTCGTTTGAGCATACTTTTTATTCTTTCATTGAAGAGAGTTTTGCACTCCTTTATAAAATGTATCCAACATTTACTTGTTTGAAATTCAGGAAAGGAATTGTAGTTTTGGTCCCACTACTGTGACTATCCTCTGATAATTCGTGACTCCAATTTAATCCTCATTTCAGTTGTTACAATCAATTCCTACCCTCAGTTTATCTCTTTACCTAAAACTTCCAAATCCTGATTGAATTGAAGTTTGTTTAGGCACCACTGCACCAGAATGATAGAATCATAGCCATAGCAATAGGATAAGATTGAGAGGTCATAGGACTTAGGAGGATGGCTAAGCCTAAGTGAATGTTTACCACCAATATTGTTTGCTAACAATTTTCCTTTTTTCTTAACTTTATCCAGCAATGGAAAAATAGTACTTTCAATTTTTTAATAGTTTTATGTTATATTTTCCATGTTACAAATTTATGTGTAAATTGCCCCCACATGTTCAAATTTCTGGATCCGTGCCTGTGCACTTGTACCACTGAGAAATCAAACAGTCTGCAACAAGTTAATCTTCTAAATTAATTTTTCTGTTGCTCTGCTTGTTGTATCTGAAGAAAGTAATCCACCCTGCCTCTTAAGCAAATAATCTCTCAGCAATATTTTGCTTCTAGCTTTTTTTTATCAGAATGATTCTTTATCTTTTTCACATTCTTTTTATTTTTTATCTCACTATATTTATACAAATTTTAAAAGAGAAAATAAAATAAAATATACTTCTATAATCAAAATCAAAATCCAAATTAAAAAGAAAATTATAGGTGGAAAAAATCGAATTTTGGACTGCTTATTAATAGAAGGTCTGATCCCATAACAAACAACCAATTATGCTAAAAACTTAAACTTTTATATGTAAGCCCTCTAATGACTTTTCAAATAATTGGTTACTTGACAAGTTGTTGTTGACAACTATTTTTGTCCGGGCCCAATTTTGAATAAAAAAAAAAGAGAAAAAAAAAGAGAGAGAAAAAGAAAAGAGAAAAAGAAAAGAAAGAAAAGAAAAGGAAAAAAAGAAGAGAAAAAAAGAAAAGAAGAAAAAAGAAAAAAAGAAAAAAAAAAGAAAAGGCCCAGCAGAGGAAAAGGAAGAAGAAATGAAGAAAAATGGGCCGCGGCCCAAAGGAAAAGAGAGGAAGCAGAAGCAAGGAAGGGATGACAACTTAGTCATTTTCCCCCTCACTCAAACCCTAATTCTCCCCTGTATAAACCTATTCTCACTAAGCCTACAAACCACTCACAATTTTCTAGTAGCCTCCATACACACTCATCATTCTCTAATAGCCTCCACTCATTTTTCTAGCCTCCACCCTCCAATAAAAAAGAAAAAAAGAAAAAAAATCTGCACCCTTCATCAACAGCCACCCTTCTCTCTCCTCCTTCCCTTAAAAAAACCCTAACCCTTTTTTCAAACGTACCAGTGCCGCCCCTCTTCACTTTCACTTCATCCTCTTCCTCTCTAGCCGCCCTCTCACTCTCTCAATCTCCCACTAAACAGCCACCTTCCTTCCCCCTCTCTCCCACCATTTGGCCGCCGCCTATCCTCTCTCACTCCCCTAAAAAACGCCGCTGCCACCTTCCTTCCCCTGGGCCGCACCGTCGCTCCTCTCCTTCTTCCAGCCGCCGCCACTGCTCGTCTTCCTTCCTAGCCGCCGTCGCAGCACCACCAGCTTGCTCCTCCAGCGCCGCTCCTCCTTCGGCCACCAGCGCCGCCGCACCTCCTTCCTTCCCAGGCCGCCGCGCCGTCGTCATCCTTCAAGCTCCAGCAACCGCCACCTTCTGTCTCCTCTGGCGCCGTCGCCACCCCGCTCAAATCGCTGGCTGCCGTTGCAGCACCGCCACCTTCATCATCCTCGAGCTGCCACCATCATCATCGAGCTGCCACTGTTTCCTTTTCTTTCTTTTTTGGCTGGTCTTTTTTTTTAATTTTTTTTTTCTTATTTCATAAATATTATCTGCTGCATACTCTTTGAATCTTTTATTTTATTTTTATTTTATTTGAGACATTGCTTGTAAGTCCATGATATAAGGACAATTTAAATTTTGGTCGTCAAAAAAAGAAAAAGAAAAAAACTAAATAACTTAATTAAATTAAATCAAGAACCGCGTATGCCTTGACTATAAAAATAATAATAAAATATTTTATTCTTTTTTAGAATAATTAAGAATTAAATAATAAAAAGTAAAAATAAATAAGGGTAAAATTAATAATTGTAGAAAGCTAAGGAAATTTCACAAACAATTTTAGGTACCGTTTAGACGGGCGCTGTGGGGTGTTAACGCCTTCCCCACGCGTAATAGACTCCCGAACCTAGATTTTAGGTTTCGTAGGCTATTTATTAATTTTAGGTTTTTCTAGTGTTTTCTTCAAATAAACGCGACTCTGTCTAATAATTAATTGCTTTTTGCGCCGTCCCGCCGCGACCCCGGTTGCGACAGATGGCGACTCTGCTGGGGAGACTTTGAGCGCGTAATAGACTCCCGAACCTAGATTTTAGGTTTCGTAGGCTATTTATCAATTTTAGGTTTTTCTAGTGTTTTCTTCAAATAAACATTAGTGGCGACTCTATCTGATAATTAATTGCTTTTTGCGCCGTCCCGCCGCGACTCCGGTTGCGACAGATGGCAACTCGTCTCCATTAACCCGTAAACACTTATTTGGGCCTTTCATATCCTTCCTTTCATGACCCGCTAGCCCTTAACCACATTACAACCCTAACAAAGTCCATTCCGATCAAGGATTGATTGTCCACTTTTTCTTTAACATGATTTTGAGACACAATAACTTGATTCATTTGCTCAAAAAAAAAAAAGAGGGATGCTAACTGAATAGTTTCCTCCACAAAGATCTCTCAAGAATGGACACTGCGGCAAAGCCCAATCAGTCAGAAGAAAATCAAGAAAAGATCTCTTCCATGCCCATCAAGACCTCAAATGGGAGCCAAGATCAATAGAACAATTGTTGGACTACCACTCGTTGTCTCAATTGGGGCAACTTTTCAGCTAATTGCTTGTCCCTTTCCCTGAAGTTGGGCCCATTTTCTGGTTTCTCCCCGATCTCTTTGTGTCACAACTGAGGCAATTACTCAAGCCATTTTTCTTCACCCGAATCAGACTAGGGAAACAGTCTAAGCTTCACTTCATATCTTTTGTGTACCTGATCATTCTTCGGCTGGGATAATTACCTATTCTTAGTAGTCTTCCCGTGTACTCTGATCTGGGGCATGTGCTTATGTAAACTCCTCATACATTTTCTCAAAGTGGGGCAGACTACTTGTTCTTCCACTCCCAGGCTGAAGTATTACCTTGGTCGTTCTCACAAATTCTTCCAACCTATTGAGACATCACTGAAGCAATTGATCATTCCACTCCTTGTCATCCTTGTTACACCCGAGAAATTGTCTAGCTTTCACTTTTCATCATTCTAGTGCATTGTCTTTCAAACTGGAGCAATCACTTGTTTTCTGATGCTTACCTCTCATAATCCAGACGAGGTAATTTTCCAGTCCATGCTTTGTTAATGTTCCCAGATTGGGGCAATCATATGCTACCTCATGCTCATCGTCCAAGGCTAAACCGGGGAAATCGCCCAATTTGGTCATGAATTGTTTTCAAATCAGGGCAATCAATGTTTCCATTCAATGTCTAGATTGGGGTGTTCATTTGTCTTTCCATCAACTTCTTTCAAATAGGAACAATCATTTGTCTTCTGATGCTCATTCTTCAAAGTATAAACCGGGGAAATTTTCCAGTCTATGTCTTATAATTATACCCAAGCTGGGGCAGCATGATGTCCATCACTCATTCTCTTCATCCACCCCAAACATAACTGGGGCAATTCTCTGTCCTTTGATTCCTTCTTGTGTCATCTCATGTCATGCATATTAATTAGATAGCGCTTCAGAGCGAGAGATCACATGTCAATAACATGACTTAGCATTTCAACATCTCATTTAACATGTTAGACCAAAAGGCTCTCGGTCCACTCCAAACCAACAGAAAAGAGGGGGGGCGCCTCAAAGCTCCATCAGCCAGAAAATTCAAAATCAGCAACAGACGACTCAGATAAACATTCAATAAGCAGGTAGCCCACCCTTCTTAGTCAAGTTTCAGAGGAAGATCTTGCGAAAGAGGAAAGCTTCACATCCATTCACATGAGCTGTCCGGGTGAAACAAGCTTGAGTCTGCCTGAGCTTCCGAGAACGCGTGTGCTTATTGAGCTAAATTTTTCCAATGAAGCTAACAAAAGTCTTTTCTAACACAACATAATTCGAATTTGAGTTTCAAATCCGTAAGCTGTGCATCATTTGCATCATTGCATCAAAAGCATCAACATCACTGCATAATGGTATCCACCAACTAGCAGAGGTCTTTACACTTACAGCCTCGTGCCCTGCCAGGTTTCTCTTGGGCTCTGAGCCCCTCCAAGCTTCCTTTCACTTAATTAGGCCCCGAGCCTAGACCCCTGAGTCCTCCCTGTTTCCCAGTTTTAGGCCCTCGTGCCTAGATCCAAGGTGGCGCTTAGTCCGATCCTTGTTACTTTCTAGCAGATCCACGGTGGCGCTTAGACGATCCGTGTTACTTTTCAGCAGATCCAGGGTGGCGCTTAGATGATCCCCGTTACCTTTCAGCAGATCCAGGGTGGCGCTTAGACGATCCCTGTTACCTTTCAGAAGATCCAAGGTGGCGCTTAGACGATCATTGTTACTTTTTAGCAGATCCACGGTGGCGCTTGGACGATCCGTGTTACCTTTCAGCAGATCCAAGGTGGCTCTTACAAGATCCTTGTTACTTTTCAGCAGATCCACGGTGGCGCTTAGACGATCCGTGTTACTTTTCAGCAGATCGAGGGTGGCACTTAGACGATCCCTGTTACCTTTCAGCAGATCCAAGGTGGTGCTTAGACGATCCTTGTTACCTTTCAGCAGATCCACGGTGGCGCTTAGACGATCCGTGTTACTTTTTAGCAGATCCAGGGTAGCGTTTAGACGATCCCTGTTACCTTTCAGCAAATCCAAGGTGGCGCTTAGACGATCCTTGTTACTTTTCAGCAGATCTACGGTGGCGCTTAGACGATCCGTGTTACCTTTTAGCAGATCCGGGGTGGCGCTTAGACGATCCCTGTAACCTTTCAGCGGATCCAAGGTGAAGCTTAGACGAACCTTGTTACTTTTTAGCAGATCCACGGTGGCGCTTAGACGATCCGTGTTACTTTTCAGTAGATCCAGGGTGGCGCTTAGACGATCCCTGCTTGACAGTGGTTCGGGTTTTGAACCCGAGTTTACTGTGTTCTCTTTTGACACCCGAACAAAAATGTGTCATGTCTTCACTCGTTTCTTACAACAGTAATATTCTCATACTACCTAGTAAGAAACAAGTAAAGAGGGGCAGCTGTTGACACCTATTTTTGTCCGGGCCCAATTTTGAATAAAAAAAAGAGAAAAAAAAGAGAAAAATAAAAGAAAGAAAAGGAAAAAAAGAAGAGAAAAAAAGAAAAGAAGAAAAAAGAAAAAAAGAAAAAAAAGAAAAGGCCCAGCAGAGGAAAAGGAAGAAGAAATGAAGAAAAATGGGCCGCGGCCCAAAGGAAAAGAGAGGAAGCAGAAGCAAGGAAGGGAGGGCAACTTAGTCATTCCCCCCTCACTCAAACCCTAATTCTCCCCTATATAAGCCTACTCTCAATAACCCTGCAAACAACTCACAATTTTCTAGTAGCCTCCACACACACTCATCATTCTCTAATAGCCTCCACTCATTTTTCTAGCCTCCTCCCTCCAATAAAAAAGAAAAAAAGAAAAAAAATTGCACCCTTCATCAACAACCACCCTTCTCTCTCCTCCTTCCCTTAAAAAAAACCCTAACCCTTTTTTTCAAACGTACCAGTGTCGCCCCTCTTCACTTTCACTTCATCCTCTTCCTCTCTAGCCGCCCTCTCCCTCTCTCAATCTCCCACTAAACCGCCACCTTCCTTCCCTCTCTCTCCCACCATTTGGCCACCGCCTATCATCTCTCACTCCCCTAAAAAATGCCGCCGCCACCTTCCTACCCCTGGGCCGCACCGTCTCTCCTCTCCTTCTTCCAGCCGCCGCCACTACTCGTCCTCCTTCCTAGCCGCCGTCGCAGCACCACCAGCTTGCTCCTCCAGCGCCGCTCCTCCTTCGGCCACCAGCGCCGCCGCACCTCCTTCCTTCCCAGGCCGCCGCGCCGTCGTTATCCTTCAAGCTCCAGCAACCGCCGCCTTCTGTCTCCTCCGGCTCCGCCACCACCCCGCTCAAATCGCTGGCTGCCGTTGCAGCACCGCCACCTTCATCATCCTCGAGCTGCCACTGTTTCCTTTTCTTTCTCTTTTGGCTAGTCTTTTTTTTTTAATTTTTTTTTCTTATTTCATAAATATTATCTACTGCATACTCTTTGAATCTTTTATCTTATTTTTATTTTATTTGAGACATTGCTTGTAAGTCCATGATATTAGGACAATTTAAATTTTGGTTGTCAAAAAAAAGAAAAAGAAAAAAACTAAATAACTTAATTAAATTAAATCAAGAACTGCGTATGCCTTGATCTTCCATTTTAGGGAAGTACGTAGGACTGGGTTCACACCTATCAGGCTATAAAAATAATAATAAAATATTTTGTTCTTTTTTAGAATAAATAAGAATTAAATAATAAAAAGTAAAAATAAATATGGGTAAAATTAATAATTGTAGAAAGCTAAGGAAATTTCACAAACAATTTTAGGTACCGTTTAGACGGGCGTTGTGGGGTGTTAACACCTTCCCCACGCGTAATAGACTCCCGAACCTAGATTTTAGGTTTCGTAGGCTATTTATCAATTTTAGGTTTTTCTAGTGTTTTCTTCAAATAAACATTAGTGACGACTCTGTCTGATAATTAATTGCTTTTTGTGCCGTCCCGCCGCGACCCCGGTTGCGACAGCTGTATATCCTTTAATTTGCTGACAAATCAGTTAGACTATTGTCTTCTCTCCTAACATGGGTGATTTTCCCAACCCATATTGAACACGTGATGAACATGGTGCAACCCTCCTACATATTATGATATTTTCCGCCTTCATGACACTAAGTGTTGTAGTTATTCCTAGACAATTAGTTTCACATATGTGTTCATGCTCAAGATGGGCTTTTTTTAATAATACAATTTTTTTTTTAGGAATATGTCAAAAAAAAAAGTCAAATGTGGCTGTTTTGGCCACACGGGACTTGAGGTGGCAGCTTAGTGGGACTCGCAGTCCTTTATGCGACTCTAAAGGAGAGAGTCGTAGGGATTTATGTGACTCCCAGTGCAGGAGCCGAAGCCCTTTTTGCGACTCCTGCACTGACTACAAGTCTTAGAATTTCCTATGACTTGTTTACTGATAGGTCATAAAAACGACCTGAAGTCGCAGTACAGGTTACGGATTCGAACAATATAAATACATACTCTGCTTCCATAATTTCTCCATTGCAGAAACCATATTCTCATCCTTAACACAATTTCCACCCCCTTTCATTAGCATTTGAAACTTTACAACCTCTGCGATGGATCAACAAATTATTTTTGTCTACTACAATGGTAGGGCTTACGAAGGCAGGAAATGTGTTATGTTTGGAGGTGAGACAAATACCATTTATCTAAAACGAGACATTTCTTTCCAACGTTTGAAGATGAGAATTCATGAGAAGTTACAACTCAAAAGTAACCAGGTACAATCTTGTTCTGTGTCTATAAAACTTCAATGGAAATTCTAAATTTATTTAATATAAACATTTGATACTATGTGATAGCCAAACCGCAAGTGCACGGTTGATTATCGCGTAATATAAAAAGATCGAACCCAAGGGATAGGTGTCTTATTATTAATTTACTTAGAGCCTTTGTGCAAGAAAATAAAAAGATATATTTTTTTATGTTGGTTTGATTAGGACAAGAACAAGAAATAACATAAATAAATAAAGAAGAGATGATGATAAGACTTAAAAACTTGGGTTGAATTATATAGCTTATAAAATATGCTAGCAACTCCTACTTAATTTATGAATTCTAGTACCAGGTTCATGATGCTATAGCCTAATGTTTCTACAAGTTAATTCCTTACACATTGTAGTACTTTCTTCCTAATTACTAAATTCAATGCCTTGCAATTTAGAAAAAACCAAGAAGAAGATGAAGATAGAATTTTCAGGCCAACATAAAGCTAAGTCTATCCTAATACCTTAGTGATATATCATATAGCTTCTTTTACTTCCTAAGTCCCTTACTACTTACCAATTTCCATTGTTATAAGCAATAAGCAAAAACTCTTGTGTACATCAAGATAACATTAAGAACAAGGAAGAAAAACATGAACTTATAGCAATATTATTCAGAGGAGTAGAAGAAAACTAAAGCATAGATTATAAACTAAAACAACCCAAGATACTTAAGGAAGAAGTTAGCCAAGCATGGCTAAAAGAAGCATTGAATTACCCTGGATAGGAGCTCAAGTTTGGCTTCCCACAATTTCTAGGAACAATGGTCTTTAAGGAGGAAAGAAGAATACTTGTTGTATTTTGAATAGGTGTGATTTTTACAAAGGATGAGCACTCCTATTTATAGCAAAAATTTGCCTTTCAATGGTGGAGGAGTTGATGGCCATTATGGCCTTCATTGGCCACCAATTAACTTTTGAAAACTCCTTCCCACTACCATCAATTCTCCACTCATCCTTTAATCCTTATTTTCCATGTGCTTAATTTAGAGAGTGTTGGTTCATATTCTTGATTTCCACTTTAAGTCCTCTCTTTGCTAGCACTTCAATTCTGGCCCTTTAACTCTTTGAAACTTCACTTTTCATCCTCCACTCTTGAACTTTTACACTTTGGTCCTTCCTTTCCTGAAACTTACAAATTGGTCCCTGGACAAAAATGACAACTATACGAGCTTTCCTAAAAATATAAAAATAACTATAAAAATTTCTAAAAATATAAAATAAAGTTTAAAAAACAAATAAAAGCTAATCTATATGCAAAGTGAAAAATAAATATAAAATCTACATAAAAAGAATAAAAATCCTATATGAGACTCAAAAATAACAAAATAAAAAGACTAAAAAGACCCTAAAATTGTCATATAAAATCCAGCCATCACTATGTCTATATTATGGGGGTTGCGTTTGGCGCCCCCCACTTGCGTCTGGCGCCCCCCTTTTCTGGCTATTTTACCTTTTTGCCCTTAAGAAAAAATAAAAAACCTAATATATCCTTCTTCTTCCTAATTTCTTCATCTTCCATTTTCTTCATCTTCCTTTTTCCTATTTTTCTTATGAAGCCCATTGAGCTGCTTGTGGGAAGATGTTGCCGTATTCAGGGACGTCGGCGGCGGCGAGGAGGTACTTGTCGTGGTTGCTGCGGAGGCGCACTGCCTTGGCGAAGTGGAAGAAGTCCATGCTTGTTCTGAACTTGTTGGAACTCACTGCCTGCATATATGTGAATGTAATGATAATAGGTTCAGAAACGGAACAGAACAACAGAACAGGGGAGGGTTAATTAATTGAAATCTTAGAATAGAACAAAGACGGTAGTTTGAACAAAATGGATTGAAAAAATGAAAGAATTATGGAAGCGGTTGAATGTTGAAAAGGTATGGTGAAAAAATGGCAGTCGGCGGTGGCAACTGGTGCAGTATTCTTTATTCTTAAAATCTGAAAAAAAATTGCACTTATAAGTGCGAATTCTAAATTAAAATTGCACCTACAAGTGCGAAATTTGCCTCCAAATCGCATTTATAGGTGCGAAATAGTATTTTTTAATTTTTTTAATTTTTTTAAAATTTTTTCAAAGGGTATCGCACCTACAAGTGCGAAATTTGCCTCCAAATCGCATTTATGGGTGCGAAATAGTATTTTTTAATTTTTTTAATTTTTTTAAAATTTTTTCAAAGGGTATCGCACCTACAAGTGCGAAATTTGCCTCCAAATCCCACTTATAGGTGCGAAATAGTATTTTTTTTTTTGTAATATTCCTGGCCCTGGAAAAGGAATTTCTAACAGTCTCGGATGGCGACGGGCTGAACAACAAAGTTGAAGAGAAAAAAAAAAGTAATTGGACGCTTATCGCTTCGCCATAAGCTCGATGTCCCAACCCAAATTCCATTGTTTGCTATTTTTTTTAATTTTTGAAAAAAAAATTCACCATAAATTTCTAAATATGTCAACTAGACTAGCTGTGGTGGTCCCATAATTTTTAAAAATCATTTGGCCATTTTTTTAATTTTTTTTAGATGTTTTTTAATATGAAATCGCACTTCAAGGTGCGAAAATTGTCTCAAAATCGCACGTAAAGGTGTGACCAAATAAAATACATTAAAAAAAAGCATATATTCGCACTTGTAAGTGCGATTTCGAAGAATATTTCGCACTTACAAGTGCGAATATTAACCGAACGAGTCGAAAACTTCGAAATCCATTTTTTCTTTCACTTATGTTAACCCACTTTAGGTTATGGCTTGTCCATTTCGTCCATTTCATTATCCGGGTATAACGAAAAGGTATGAGGGGAGAGAAATGGTGAGAGTGATGAGTTGAAGGGAGTGGATGTGAGGTTTTGAAAAAAAAGATCATTTTTGGAGTTTTTTTTTGGTACAACTTTTTTTTTTCAAATCAAGGGTCATTTAGGTATTTTGGAAAATAGGGGGAGGCGTATGGCGCAATTGGGGGGCGCCAAACGCAACTCCCCTATATTATAAGTGTAACTATGAACTTAAATTCGATGACTTGAATGTTAACCGTGTCTACAATTACATTGAAATATGGACTTGTGTCTAAATAAAATCCAATATCTTCATTTGTTAATAGAATCAAAAAATTCCATTTGGCGAATGAAACTATCATATGTCAAGGTGGTTACGGGGCTGACACCAAACTCTATTAACTTCAAGTTCATCTCTTCACCCGTGTTGGATTTTATTGGTCGTGTTGCAACCTTAATTTTAAACCTTGTCTGGTTTTTGGTTGCGCTAGTTAAGTAGTGGGAACATTTTTTGTCGTATACCAAGCACAAATGATCCGTCCCCATATGTGAGTCCATGACATAACCCTTTCTACCCTCACCCTGACCATCAATTATAGTGATTTCAAACTTAATTGGCCCACCATATTCTGTTGAGTCCTCCTTAGCGAGGATGAAGCAAAAAATGAAACCCAACAAAGGGGGGAGTTGAGCAGGAGAGAGATCAATAATCATTTCGTCGTTTCTTGTCTTGTACTCCAACCAACTTGGAATATTGCATCCTGGATATGTGTACACTACTTGAAAGTCAGACTCATCTTTGCTATGTTGATAAGTAAGTCTCATCAAGTTGATTTGTGCATTCAACCCAATATCTATGAGTGAACGTTCATCCAAGTTCAAGCAATTCCAGAACCGAACCATTTTCTTGTTTTCGTTGAATTGTTCAGTAGCCGTTAAAGGGAAGAATACTGTTTTTAGTGATATGCACGCACCAGCTAATAGAATTTCAAGGGATGGGGGAAGCACTGGTATCGACTGAAGTCTAGTGCAGAGAGTTAAGTCTAGATGTTGTAATCTTGTAAGATACTTGATGCTTGAAGGCAACTTCCTTAGACTTGTGCATTTGGTAAGGTCGAGATAATCTAGGGAGCTTAAACGGGTACCAGTTGTAAATTCGAGAAGGGACATGCACCCTTCTAGTCTGAATGTTTGAAGCTTGTTGAGAGAGTAAATAGATGGATGTACACTCTTCAATTTCACACAATCATTAACCCTTAGAAGCTCAAGATTTATGGCTTTTGAAAAGTTCGGAAGCTCCTCAAGGAAAGAGCACCCAACGAGTACAACTTCTTTTAAATTAACCAAATTCTGAAACAAAATGATGAAATCAAACATAAACAGAAGTTAACAATAAACCTAAGAGAAAAAGACAAGCTATAGTACTTAGAAAGATAAAACACCTATAAGAAAAAACATAATCAGATTCCATTTCTGATATATCATCTAAAGAATAAATCAATCTCCAAGCTCATGAAAAATCAGAACTAAAAACTAATATTTTGAAAACATTCCTTGCATGATCCAAAATATAAATAGAAAAGTGACATATTTACCTTCACATCGTGCCAAAGTCTTTGCATACGGCCTTTTGGCAACGCCAATATAACTAGACTTTCAGCAGAAAAACACTCTGGAAATGATTCTAGAGGGAAACCTTCCCAGAGCAAGGAAAAAGATCTCGACACTTTATTCCACCAACCCCATAAATATGCAAAAATTGCAGCTTGCTCATCTTAACAAATATGTCAGGGCATAAATCCAGATTCCAAATTTTGGAAAAGTTTGCCTTTATGCTTCTAATAGCATCAGTCCCCTGCCATGAAAATAAAACAAAATCTTAAACACAATTAAAAGCCTTATTTCTCATAAAAAGACAAACGTTATCAAACAAACGTATCAAAAGATACATGTATTCAACTTGTGCTTCTACCTTGTTATTTTTGAATACTTCATAAATGTCGTCGATATCCGATAGTCGACTGCGTTGTCCAGGGTCCTCAGATTCTTGACGAACAATCTCCCAACTCATTTCTTGTATAATATCATGCATAGACACAACATCATCTTCAGAAATAGTCACTAAAGCTTTATCTTTTAGCCTTTCTAAACAGATAGCCACAGAATTATCATTTCCATGATCTTTCAATAATTTTAGTAATGTGCTCCGATGCATTTTGACATTGTTGAAGAAACATGCAATATCTAAAAGATATTTTTTCTCTTTGCAGTCAAGATCATCATAGCTTAGTTTCATTACATCATGAATTTTTTTAATTGGCTTTTTTGTAAGTTTGTCCAGCTGACTTTCCCATACTTCCTTATCTTTTCCATAAAGAAGACGACCCAAAACTTTAAGAACCAATGGAACACCTTTAGCATAATCAACCACCCTTTGCGACAGATAATAATACTCCATTTCAAGACAAGTTTGGTTAAATGCATTCAAATTGAAAAGTTCAAGTGCTGCACTAGAACTCAATTCCATAACTGAGTATGTATCATCAACTTTGTTAGAAAGAAGTACTTGCTTATCTCTAGTTGTTATTATTATTCTACTACCTGAGTGAAGCCAATCAAGGGTTCCAAATATATTTTCTACCTCATCTGTATCATTCACATCATCGAGAACGATAAGAACCTTCATACGACCAATCCTTCCTTGAATATCACTGGACAAACTATTTGGGGTGCCAATTTTCACATCTTCCGCTAACAGTGTAGAAAAAAGTTTTTCTTTCAAAGACCTTATTCCATGTTTTTGCAATTCATCCTTTATGTTTTCCAAAAAACAAGACCCTTCATACTCAAAATGTTTTTTTGTTAAATATCACTTCTGCAATAGTTGTCTTGCCAATACCGCTCATACCCCAAATTCCAACAACACGTGCTTCTTTTGACTCTTTGCTTAACAATGATTCCAAATGTGTAATTGGATTTTCCATTCCAATAAGTCTTTTTGTGTTAATCAGACGCTTAGGCATACGCATGAGCACACGAGTGATGATTTCTTCAAGTAGATCAGCATCATTCCTAAACAACAAAAAGTGAGAGAAAATGTATAAAATTGAATGGCATTACTATAAAATTTAATGACATCACTCTCGGTTGGAAGTTTTTATATAGGAGCTCAACAACAATGATAGTGTTCCTTATAAATGTGACGTAGCTACCATGAAAACATCAAGCTACCACGGCAGACGATAGCTATCAAAATCTTGTCATACTCTTAAGAAGGTCAACTACTATAGCAAATAGAAGGTTTATGTGGATCATATAACTAAAATAATTCTTCCGAAAAAGTATCATTTTTATATATCCTTTGAACATTTGAATGTGGCTTCGGAATTCGGCCTAATTTAACCGCTAAATTCAATAAACCAACAAAGCATGACTAGTCTGATTTAACCATAATCTGTCTGAATGACTTGCGACATTAACTAATACATGAAGATACTAACTAGTAAGTGTGCGAGATGTTATTTAAGATGAATTAAACATATCACTTGAACTAACCATTTATTAGTCAAATTTTTGTGACAATATGCATATATCATTAGTAACAGCTAGAAATATATAGAAAATTTTGGTGAGAAAACTTACCGGAAATCTAATGACTTAATTCCTGATAAATTGGCAGATCTTTTCAAAGCTCGCCTCCACTGATCCACCTTGTGCAAATTAAATTTCTTTGCATGTTCAATGAGTGCATTGCAATAACTCTTCTTTTGATGCCGCACATATGAAGGCTCTACCTTATAAAAAACAGGTATTACAATTTGTCCATATTTCTCTTTACATTCAAGTATTTTCACCAGTTCTTCCAAACACCAATGTGAAGAAGCATAGTTTTCTGAGAATATAATCAGTGAAATGAGTGATCCTTCAATTGCTTCAAAAAGTGATGATGATATATCGTCTCCTGTCTCAAGTCTATCATCTACGAAGGCGTTTATTTGCTTTCGGGAAAAAGCTTTAGTCAAATGACTAAGAAAATCATGACGGATGTCCAATCCTCTAAAGCTCACAAAAACATCAAACTTCATTTGAGAAGTATTGTTTGACATTAGCTTTTCCCCTACACCCTTCAATTTGTCAAAATTAAAATCTTATGTTCTTCATAAAAACTAAGAAGTGATCATTATAACATAAATGAAATACATTATACATCAACGGTTGAAAAATATTTACTATATTATAAATTTACTATATTATAAAAAAAATGTAGTTATTTTCAACAGTTAAATATGTTTTTAGTTCTTGTAAAGTGCAAGTGAATTAGATTTAGTCCCTAAAAATATTATATAGTTTTAGTCCTCAATGTTAATGAAATGAGTAAAATTAAAACAACGTTAGAAAGATTTTTGTTCTCCTGTTTGATAAAATTATTATTCATCCTCAAAGTATTGCTCAAGTCATCCTCTTCTTTTACTAGAATTCACCAATTTAATATGTCTTAAATAAATTTAAATTTAAAAATATTTAAAATAGAAAATGGAGAGATTTGATTGAAATGTATAACTTTGTTGGAAAAATTGTAGTATTTCAAAAATTACTTGTCCCATATTGCCTAGCTCACAAGCCTTTCAAGAGTTTATATACATTGGTTCACTTTGAGGTGGTAAAGAGCATAGTAAAAGAGTTGGGCTTATGTGTATGAGTTTGGGCCATTTGGGCTCAGTATAGTGCAAATTCAGTTTATTAGTTACTAGATAGTTGTTTTTACTCAAGGGAAATAATTTCTTGTTAATTTCATTCCACAATACAATTATGATTAACTATGTTATTAACTATGCTATTATGATTATGAATAATAGGTTGCATAATATAAGGGATATAGCTTAATAAAGGAGATACACAAAGATTGTGAAACTAATTACAAGAATATTTGCAGCAATATTCTATCTGTTACAACAGCTTGTGTAAGTCTGCTAGATACAATTAGGAACTGATTCAGTTATCAGTTCTACATAAGGTAGTGTTTGATGGAGAGGTGGCATGCGAAGGGAAACATACTGGTTTATATTTGAAATCGGTTAGTTATTTAGTAATAGAAAATTAATAAAAAAATTATGCATATAAATATTGGGCTTGTTTGCGGGCTTAAAAAATAAGTGATTTTAAAGTTAAATAAAAAATTAATTTATTTTAAGTGATTATATTAAAAGCAGAAATTGATTTATATATGTATACAAATATTAAAATTGCTTATTTTTATATAATCACTTATTTTTTAAAATAATCACTTATATATTTTTCAAGTTGCATGATTGTGTATACTTTTGAATTTTGATATAAGAGAAGAACTTAAGAAAAACATAAATATGATTATTTCTTAAGTTATTTCTAGTAGCTTTTGAAATAATCAATTCTTTCTAGTGTATTTATACACAAACATAAATCAATTTTTGGATTTCAATGAAATTAATTAAAATAAAATTAATTTTTTATTTAACTTTAAAATCACTTATTTTTTAAGAAGTTACAAACGAGGTAAAAAATACACTAAAAATAATTGATTATTTTAAAAACTACAAGAAATAGCTTAAGAAAATAATCAAATTTCCGTTTTTTTTCTTTTTATATTTAGGATTTTATCAAAAGCATATACAAACCACTTAAAAAAATACATAAGTATTATTATTAATTCCTAATTATATCTCATATTTTTAAGAATCAGTAATTAGATTTGTGATTTGTAGAATAAACTTATATAATAACTCTATAAAATTTAAAATCAAATGTTTAACACAGTTTGTTGATAAGCAAAGAAAGAGAAATACGTACAGTAAAAATTATCTGAGAAGCTCCTGAAGAATATGCGATCAAACTGGCACAACTGCACCCTGAATTTTTCTTCTTGTCTACAACCTTGAATCTCACAATAAGGGAAAACCCAAAGTTAGTGGAAAAAAATGAAAAGGAGTTGAAGGAGGAGAATATATATGATATAAGCAAGCAATTACTAACCTTGAATACTTTTACTTAATTTGTCTGGCTGTTAGAAAACTGATTCATATGTTGCAGATAGCATCATCCTCCTACACCTGCATATGCAGTTAAATAGATGGAAGAACCAATTCTCATTTGACCACAGACACTATCTAAATGTGTGAACTCAGACATATATTCACACTCTCCCACATAACATTCAAAAGGTCTTCAATTCTATTTAAACATAAAATAATCAAATAAACAAACATTATGCGGGTTGGACTTGGAATCATCTTTAATTATGAAGCATATGTGACATCACATGCACTTTCCTATTCCTATTGAGAAAAATATGAACTTGACAAATTGCCAACTATGGGGACTTCTAAAAAAACAATTTGATTCGGTTGTTAAGCAAAACTAATTTATTTAAAAAATTACAATCGACTTGACTAATGTTTCTGGTCATCATGAAACTTCTCAGTACATACATTTAACTCACTTTTAATTTCTCCTCCTTTTTTATTTTTTTCAAAACTTCAATATCTTCCATTGAAGGCTTATAGTTTTATCCAGCGTTAGATTAGATTAGACATTTTTTTCCAGTGTTAACCAGGTATCCTACAACCGACTGTCAGTTCACTAAGCGATTGGAGGTCTGACCAATAAGTTTTTTTTCCATTCGCAAGAATTGAGATTCAAACCCCGACCAATTATTTAAGGGATAACGTGCTGTTAGTTGTTGGATGAGATATATCATACTAATACGTTGAGACCTAACAACATTATTGCATTTAGCAAGTCATTTTATATAATTCAAAGCTTATTTGACTAGTAAATAAGTTTATTTCACTTAAAACAACCATACAAGCTTAATTTTTTAAACGCTAAAATGAAGGGCCAAAGAGCTACAGCAACTAAAACGACGATGTAAGAGAGGGAAGCGGAGAAGAGAATTTTAGGTTAATATTTCTTAGTTACTTACCTCAGTCGCCATAATCGCCTTCAACAAGCTTTTATCACTATGACTTGACCCTGACTTCCCTGCCATAATCCACTATGACACGATGGACCTCGTCGGGTGCTCATCTCCGCCGGCCAAAGAGGAATTAGCCGGAAGCGAAGCGGAAGAGGGAGTCGCGATGCTCATGCTATAGGCGTAATTTGCGTTTTGGGAATAAAAGCGCGAATACAAATTTACAGAGAGGGAAGACACACAGGGAGATTATTTGGGAAACAAGAAGAAGAATCCATACAAAAGTATAAAAATGCTCTTTTTATTAATTTTAGAAAATATAAGCTTATTAAGGTACAAATTCATTTGTATTATCTCATTTAATTTAATAAAAATATTTAAAAAGGAAATTAAAATTAGTGTCATAACTTTCAAGATAATTAAAATATTTGAAGCTACAATTTAAAATTAATATCATATAAATTCCGATGAGTAATTATCAAAATTACACTAAAAATAAAAACAATTTTTAAAAATGTCCTCGTGTCATTTTATATTTTCCAATTGTTCAACCCAATCGCTCTTACTTCAATTCTTTTAGTTAGTTTTTAAATTTTCAACTAATTTTGGTAAAACACAGCCAATTAGCAATTATAATTAGTCTTAATTAGAAGCAATAAATTTTTAATGCATGCCAAGTAAAATGGCAACAAACTTTCAGTTTCTTTCTTGGAGCTTAATTCAAAATTATATAACATTTCAAAGTCCTCCATAAATTTCACATTTTTATTAAAAAACACAATCCCGCTAACACCAAAGACTCCACAAATCTAAGAAGAAGAGACCTAAATCAGATATATGAATTAGCATTAGTTTCAAAATTTAGCATCACGAATACCATCACATAGCCCTTTTTATCCTCACTCTCACCATCAATTATAGTGATTTCAAATCCAGCAGGCCCAACATATCCTATTGAGTCCTCCCCATCGAGGATGAAACAAAAAATGAAACCCAACAAAGGCGAGAGTTAAGCATGAGAGAGATCAATAACCATTTCATCATTTGTTGTGATGAACTCAAACCACTTTGGAACACCAGATTCTGGATACATGTACCATGCCTGAAAAACATACTCATCTTTGTCAATGTAATCAGAATGTTCTAGTGTGGATGAATGTTGATATGTAACTTTCATCAACATGATTTGTAAATGGGTGATAATGGGATAAAAATATCTTTCAGCAAAAGTAATAATATAAAAAATCATGCAAAGAAAGTAATAATATTATTATTTTTGTAAATGTGGAAAATATCATTAAGCAACAAGCTCAAAAACAAAAACATCCGTGTGCTGAAATTCATCAATATCTGGTATCCCCTCCTTAACCCAAACACGATTGCTCAAGAAAGTAGCCTCACGAGAGTAATAATGTCTTGAAACATAAATTATGTTGTCAGGTTTCAGACAACAAATTAAATAACAAAAAAATTATGAAGAAATCAGGAGAAGGAAAGGAAAGAGTACCGTGATAACATTAATTCATCTCCTAAACTGATGCTGAAACATAAGGGATTTAGGAGAATAATTTAAATAAGTTTAAATTTTTGTTCAATGAAATAATTTATTAATTTTATTTATCTATTATTACTATATTATATTATTATTATATTTACTAAAAGAAACTTTTTACCAGGTAGACCATGTCACATTCATTTTTCCACTTTCAAAATAATAATATTTATTTAATAAATTCATAATTCTAAAATAAATCTAACATAAAAAGAAATTATATTATATTTACTAAAAGAAACTTTTTACCATGTAGACCATGTCACATTCATTTTTCCACCTTCAAAATAATAATATTTATTTAATAAATTCATAATTCAAAAATAAATCTAACATTAGAAGAAATCAAAACTAAAACTAACGAATGAAACACAATAACATTTTGTTTACCTCTAACCTTATGCTTTTCCTTTTCCTTGTGCTTTCCTCTACTAAAACCTACAAAATCTAGAGAAGATAAATATTACAATCAAGATAAAAAGAGAACCAAGTAAAATATAGAAAAAAAATTATTGCAACATGAGAAGGGATCAAAACTAAAACGAATTGAGGAATTAGAACGCAAAATTCGAGTTAATAGATTCTTCAAAAATGGAAGAATTCACTCACTTTTATGGAAGAGTGTGCTTCCCGTCCCCGTCAATTTCATATGTATCATGAGTTCTTCTTATAATTAAGAAGATATGGAGTAATAACTTGTCTTTTTCTTTTCTTGTCTATTTAATAACTACTTTTAAAATTGTGTTAAAACCCAATACAAACAAAACAGAGGAATAACAACTACAAATTTCCATTTCATGATAAGAAAACATGACAACAAAGGGAAATGGCATGAGCGATGAGCCAGCAAATATATAATCAAAGTCAAATTGCATAAGAGAAACAACGATCTGTTGGAAATCAATCAATCACCCTAAGAAAAGCAGTGTTTAGATTTGACATTAGTAGAATAAACGTATGAAATAACCCTAAGAAAAAATTAAAATAATTATTTAACACAATTTGGAAATAAGCAATCTAAGACAGAGAAGAGAAATACAGCATGTGTTGCTTGAGAAGCTCTGGAAGAATATGCCATTAAATTGAAACAAGTGCTGATCTGATCTTTCTTTAATTTGTCTCTACAATCCGAATCTCACAATTAGGGAAACACAACAACAAGGTTAATTAGTGGAAAGAAAATGAAAGAGGAAAATAAATTGAAATCTGAAATTGAATGTGTTTTACCTGATCCGGCTGTTACAAATCTGATTCAAGAGTACTCTTGCTCATATATGTTGTTGCTGCAGGCTGCAGCATCATCATCCTCCAAAAGTATGAACTCACACATTAACCTCCCCCACAGAGGATTGGATTTGTATTAAACAAATGTTAATGTCAACTCAATTTAAACATAAAATAAATCGATTGGGTGTTAGGCTAGACAACACTAATTTGCTAAAAAATTACAATCAACAACTCATGAAACTTCTTAGTAGATACATTTAACTGACTTTTGAATTCTTCTTTCCTTTGCAGGAGGTAACTCATATAATACATTGAGACCGACTCTTGTAACAATGTTAGTCTTAATTAGAATCAATGAATGTAAGGCATGCCAAGTGAAACCGCCACAAACTTTTTTGTTTCTTCCTTTCTGGTTAATTCAAAATTAACATTACAAAGTCTTCCGTAAATTTCACATTTTTATCACAATACTACACATTTAACATAAACTTTTATGTTTCTTCCGTTCCATGACGTCTGTCATGAATTTCCAAAAATTGTAGCTTGCTCATCTTTGCAAATACATAAGGGCTTAACTCCAGATTCCAAAATACTGTATGTCGTTATGCTTCTAATAGCCAATCAAGAGTTCCAAACACAAATAAGAACCTTCATATGACGAATCCTTCTCTTGATATGATTGGACAACTCACTCGGGTTGTAAATTTTCACCTCTTCTTTTAATAGTGTAGAAAAAAGTTCTTCTTTTAAAGACTCTTCCATTTTTTTATAATTTTTCCTTTACCTTTTTCAAAAAGCAAGAACCACCGTACTTAGAAAATATTTTGTTTTATACTTGTTCTGCAATTGTTGTCTTACCAATGCCGCCCATACCCCAAATTCCAATAACACGCACCTCTTTTGCCTCTAGACATAACAGTGATTCTAAATGTGCAAGTGTTTTGTGAATTCCGATAAGTCTTTTTGTGCGAACTGGATGCTTATCTAACCCCATTGACACAAGATTGATGATTTTTTCAAGCAGATCAGCATTATTCCTAAGAAAAAGTTTAGAGAGAAAAGGTATGAAATATACATGCATTAATATCAGAAATTTGTATTGAGGAGTTCAACATCAATGATAGAACATTACTTTTCTCATGGATTCCCATCCTCCTTAGTCGGATCAGGGGTTTAAAAATGTGATGTCGTTACCATAACAGGCTGTCATGGCTCATGATAAACGGAATTGCAGAAGTAAAGATAAAAGAAATTGAAGGAGAAAGTGAAGCATAGAACAAGAAATTAAAAAGTAGATGTTAGTCATCATGTATAAAGTGTGCATGATTTGAACATATATGCTCCTTTGATTTCATGCTTATAATTTTTCTTTCATAGACAATAAAATTAATTTTCTAAAAAGTAATCATGACTATCCGTGTATGATTATATCGTAAAATAACACACACATACTTGTGTGTATGTGTGTATACATGTAAGTATGTATATGGGGAAATCCACTAACTCTCATTATGTGATTTTGGTTTTGAGTTCAAAATATCCCACACAAAGAGAAGTTGTTCACAGATGGAAATTTAGATAGACACTTGAGTTCGGGAGGTTAGGCGCTTTGCTTGAGCTCATGAAGGATTGCAATATTATACAACTAGTTTTGTTTCTTATTGTAGCCATCGACGAACATCACGTGCGGTTCCAGGTGCCGCATTCGTCACCCTATCTTTGCCGTTCGGAGCTCCATCTTAGCGACCATCAAGTTCATGTTCATATCTCCCCTTTGTTCGTTATGTTTTGATTTCAATGAGATCAAGATATTTTTTATGGGTAAAATATGCTTTTGGACTCTCACTTGTACATTTCCTATAGAAAAAATGGATAGGTTTAATAAAAACTCAATCCAGTCTCTCCCAAAGTTGCCTCGAAAATAGCATTCTATCATGTTGGAATTCAAAACTAACAAATCTCTTCATAGTACTATTTTAGTGTTTATGAAATTTCGATGAAGTTTATAATTGTTTTATCATAAAAATACTAAATAGGTCTACATTGTAAGTGTCATTATGAGAACTAAAGTTGATAACTTAAATTTTAACCATGCTACTTACATCCAAATATAGACTTCTTCAACCGTACGAAGGAAATGCACAGGATTATACTAAGCACAATCTGAATCCATTTGTTAATATAATCAAACAATTCCATTTGCCGAATGAAATTGTGATATGTCAAGGTGTTTAAGGGGCTGACTCCAAACCCTCTTAACTTAAAGTTCAATTCTCCACCACCAAATCTTTTTGCCCTTGCTGCAACCTTGATATTAAACCTTGTTTGATTTTTGGCTACGCTAGTTATGTAGCGGGAACATCTTTTGTCATATATCAGACACACATGATCTAATTCAACAGACCAAGTCATCCCACCGCTCTCTGTCAAGAAGATATTGACTCTGCCCTTTTTATCATCACCCC
Source organism: Acmispon strigosus (assembly GCA_030819835.1). Taxonomy (NCBI): domain Eukaryota; kingdom Viridiplantae; phylum Streptophyta; class Magnoliopsida; order Fabales; family Fabaceae; genus Acmispon; species Acmispon strigosus. The sequence goes on from JAUAMA010000001.1 coordinate 7,925,500, forward strand.
CACCACCAATTATAGTGATTTTAAATTTAAGTTGCTCAAGTGTTATAAATGAGTCCCGAGCAAGGGTGAAGCAAAAAATGTAACCCAACGGTGAGAGTTGATATGGAGAGAGATCAATAATCATGTCATTCTTTGTTGTCTTATACTCGAACCACTTTGGAACACTGCGTCCGGGATACACATACGCTGCTTGAAAGTCACACTCATCTTTGCCAACCTGATCATCATGTTCTGGAGCGGATGAATGTTGATATGCATGTTTCATCAAGTTGATTCGTGCATTCAACCCAATATCCCTGAGGGAAAAGTTGTTCAAGTTAAAGCAATTCCAGAAAGAAATTGCTTTCCTGTTTTCCTTGAATTGTACTGCAGCCGTACAAGGGAACCATACTGTCTTCAGTGATTTGCAGTCTCCAGCTAATAGAGTTTCAAGGGTCAGGGGGAGCTCTGGAATTGACCGAAGTAAAATGCTTCGACTTAATTTTAGATGTTGCAATCTTGTAAGATTCTTGATGCTTGAAGGTAAGATCTCATAGTGACTGCAGGATAAATCCAAGACTTCCAGCTTGCTTTGACTTTGAAAAGATGAAGGCAATACATTCACACCAATTCCGTCCAAATTTAGTTCTGTTATGTTGTCTGATGCCACTGACAATTTCTGTAGTCTCCAGCAACTTCCAAGGCTGAGATGATTGAGTGAGCTTAAACGGTTATCACTTGTAAATTCAGTAATGGAAGAGAAGTAATCTAATTTCAATGTCTGCAGCTTGTTGAGAGAGAGAATAGATGGATGGACATTCTTCAAACTATTGCATAAAAAAAGATCCAGAAGCTCAAGATTTATGGCTTTTGAAAAATCAGGCAGCTCCTCAAGCAAATCGCAATAACTGAGTTGAACTTCTTTTAAATTAATCATATTCTGTTACAAAATGAAGCAATCAAACGCAAGCATAAGTTGTCAATTTCTTATTCCTGGAATTAAAAAAATATATAAATGAGAAGAATACATAAATTTTCACCTTTACTCCGTGCCAAAGATTTTTCATACAGCCCCATGGCAACTCCATTATAACAAGATTTTCTGGAGAAAAATTTTCTGGTAATGATGGTAGAGGGTAATTGCACCAACAAATATATTTTAGATTAGTTGGCAACAATGTAAGCCCTTCAGGAAAAAGACCTAGCCGCTCTTCACCCACATTGTCCCAAATTTCTAAAAATTGTAGGTTGCTCATCTTAGCAAATACGTCCGGGTTTAACTTCAGATTACTAATTACTGAATTTTGTGTCTTTATGCTTCTAATAGTCTCAGTTCCCTTCCATGAGAGTAGAAGAAAAATTTAAACACCAATAATATTACATTTCTCATAAAAAAAAAAGACCGATATCATATAAAGATGACATGTATTTAATTAGGTCTCTTACCTTGTTATTTTCGAATACTTCATAAATGTCATCGGGATCCCACAGTCGACTGCAGCATCCAGGGTCCTTAGATTCTTTACGAACAATCTCCCGACCCATTTCTTGAATAATGTCATGCATGGACACAACATTGTCTTCTGAAATAGTCACAAGAGCTTTGTCTTTTAACCTTTCTAACCCAACAGCCACTGAATTATCATTTTCATGATCTTTCAATAACATTTTCAACTGGCTCACTTTCATTTTCAAACCGTTGAAGAAGCATGCAATATCTAAAAAAATCTTTTGCTCTTTGCAATCAAGGTCATCATAACTTAGTACCATCACTTCATGAACTTCTTTAGGTGACATTTTTGAAAGTTTGTCCAGCTGACTTTTCCATACTTCCTTATCTTTTTCACAAAGAAGACGGCCCAAAACTTTAAGAACTAATGGATTGCCTTTGGCATAGTTGACCACCCTTTGTGACAGATCATCATACCCCATTTCAAGATGAGTTTGGTTAAATGCATTCAAATTGAAAAGTTCAAGAGCTTCACTAGGAATCAATTCCTCAACCTTGTATATATCACCAGCTTTGTTAGAAATAAGTATTTGCTTATCTCTAGTTGTTATAATTATTCTACTACCTCGATGAAGCCAATCAAGAGTACCAAATATATTTTCTACTTGATCTGTATCATTCACGTCGTCAAGAACAATAAGAACCTTCATACGACCAATCCTTCTCTTAATATAATCGGACAACCCATTTGGTGTGTCAATTTTGACATCTTCTTCTAATAGTGTAGAAAAAAGATTTTTTTTCAAAGACTTTATTCCATCTTTTCGTTCCTTTACCTTTTCCAAAAAACAACGACCTTCATACTCAGGATATCTTCTATTAAATATCTCTTCTGCCAAAGTTGTCTTGCCGACGCCGCCTGTACCCCAAAGTCCAATAACACGCACTTCTTTTGACTCTTGGCATAACAATGATTCCAAATGTGCAATTGGTTCGTCCATGCCAATAAGCCTTTTTGTGTTAACTGAATGCTTATTGAACCTCATCGATACACGATTGATGATTTCTTCAAGCAGATCAGCATCATTCCTAAACAACAAAAAGAGAGAGAAAGAGAGTATGAATTTTAATGGCACCGGTAACACTCGCGTTTATCGGAAGTTCATATAGACCAAGTATAGCTAGAACATATTGAAAATTTATGGGGAGAAAACTTACCCATATTTTAATGAAGTAATTCCTGATAAATTAGCACATTTGGTCAAAGCTTGTCTCCAGATCTGCACTATGGGAACACCATGCTTTCCTTCAAGTTTAGTAAGCGCTTTCTTATATTTCTCCCTTTGATGTCGTACATCTGAAGGTTCTATCTTATAAAAAACAGGTATAACAATGTGTCCATATTTTTCTTTGCACTCACATATTTTCACAAGTTCATTCAAACACCAATCTGAAGAAGCATAGTTTTCCGAGAATATAACCAATGAAATGAATGATCGTTCAATTGCTTCAACAAGTGATAGCCATATACCATCTCCTTTCTTAAGTCTATCATCCACGAAAGCGTGTATTTGCTTTCGAGTAAAAGCCTCAGTCAAATGACTAAGAAAACCGGCACGAATGTCCTCACCGCTAAAGCTTACAAAGACATCATACTTTATTTGTGGAGAGTTGTTTGACATTAGGTTTGCCGCTACCCCCTTCAATTTGTCAAAAAAGTATTATATTCTACATAAAAACTAAGAAGTGGTCATCATAACACAATTGAAATACATCAACAGTTGAAAAATATTCACCAAATTATAAAAAAAATGCATTATTTAAAGCCAACATCTTAATAAGTGTCATTAGGATCACATCATTAAAAAAAACTACAATTTAATATAGCATCAAAAACATATAAAAATATTGCTAATTCATTTTTTAAGACATTTAAAGATATTATAATTTACTCTTTTATAGCACTTGAAAAATGCTACTAGTTACTAGTTAATTTTTTAACATGTAAATAATTGATAATTTACTTCTATAATTTACTCTTTTATAGCACTTGTAAATAATTACTAATTGATATACCATTACCAACTAGCACGTGATTATGCCCAAACGCTTGTGGGAAAGGTGAGTCCAAATCACAATTCTAAAAAATAAACTAATTAACACATTGCGTGAGCATTAAGAGATTTGAAGTCAATAATAAAGGATATTGTTTGACCTGTAATAATTAACATGGAGGTAAACAACAATCACCTTTGCAATAATTTTATTGATAATTTGTGTCTTCTTAACTCCTACTGCAGTAGGCAACAAGTTCAGTGGGCGCTTTGTAATTCGCTGAAGCAAAAGGAATTGCAAAATATATTTAACGTTAATATAAATTGAAGGAGAAAGTGAAGCATAGACCATAAACTTATAAACTAGATGTTATATATATAGTCATAAGATATTAAGTTAGCATGATTGTAAAAAGGATTTCTTTCCCTTCTACTAAATCGACCATACTTCCAAAGGTTGGATTTTGTCTCCGGCATCACAGGGCTAGATAACGCCCAAAAGCATGACAATTATGGGGACAGTTATGACAGTTATTAAGTCAGTTTATTACTGTTAGGAGCAGTTTACTGCTGTTACCAAGTTATAAATAGGGAGTACGAGCCACATGGGGGATCATTCAGAAATTCGGTAGCTGTCTTAAGGAGAGGTTGAACTCTCAAAATTTCAAAATCTGATGGGTCTCTCCCTATCAGCAACTCATGGCATTGTGAATTGTGATAGGTACCTAGAGTTACTAGTTAAGAGTGGGGTTAGTGCACAACAGAGAATCAAAACTGCTCCCACTCTATGTAGAGAGGATTCATTTCATCATTGACGCGTGCTGAATCAAATGCTTAGCGTGGCGGAATCGAAGGATTGACAACAAGATGTCTCGAATCAAGCCTTCCTTCAACCTGTTGACGCCACTGGAGAAAGTTCTTCTCGTCCAATTTGATGGAGAGAGATTGAGGAAGAGTGAAATAAGAGGACACCGAAACAGCTTTTTGCGTCAGCGGTACTTTTATGTGTGGCGGATTCCGCGGTGGAGTGTGCGGCGGCGTAGCCATGGCCGATCACAAGCTCATGATACCATATAAGAAAACAGAACTAAGAATAGCAGAATGTTTTTCATTAGCTAGAACTAAGTGCAATTCAGTTTATATACGGAATTCAGAAGCTTGTGATGCAAGCATCAAAATCCTAACTAACTGACAACTGTAAGAGGTCGTGGATGTATTCCCCTACAGGCTACAGACAAGAGTACACAGTTTACTGTATAACACTCTAATATGGACTAAAAATATATTGTCCGGGTTGGGTTGGATGATTTTTTCTCGAACCTGATACCCGATCTAAACATGGTTGAGTTGTAATAAAGTTCGTCCAATTAACCTGTTGGCCCAATCCAACCTTTGCTATCTTTTAGTCGATATAAACTATATTGAATTTGAAAAGAAGAACAATCAAGAGCTAAAGTCAACTTATGAAGTTATTTAATAATCACTGTTAAGTGATGAGTTAGTGTAATATTTGTTATTGGCTTTTAGTCCCTGAAATATCAGTGTCTTCCCATTATGGTCCTTCAAAAAAAAATTCCAATTTCATATCTTCCCTATCTTAAACTACCCTATTTGGTCCTTGTCGTTACTAGATCACTACCACGTGGTTAGTTGGCTAGCAGACATCAAGGTCAACATCCTAGGTGTCACCATGTAATAGAGCTTTGTAGAGGGAAAAACCTAGGGTTAACAAAAATGATCAATAGACCACATAACAATGAAATAGCTTTGGATACCTATGTTTGTGGCGGTCAAACCTACACAAACCGCATTTTTTTTATCTTTTTCATTCTGTGGCGGTCTAAAACCCCCCATAAAATAAATGTTAGAACACCTTTTGTTGATTTGTTAATCATAGCTATAGGGTTAATTTTCACTTTTTGGGATTGCTAAAATGTTTTTGTTGTCAATAGGAGGAAGGGGAGGTAAACACACAAAAGAATTGGGATTCTATTTCTAAGCCCCAATTCATTGGGAAGGAAAGATTGAAAAGAGGGTGATAAATTCTACATTCCAAATCCAAGGAAGAAGTCTAGGTTAGGTAAACATATTTTTATAACTCTGTTTATAAACAAAAGATAAAAAATTTTGATCTAAGAAAACTCATGACTATAAAGAAATATCTTTATAGGAATTAAAGACATATTTAACACAATTATTTAATAATCAAATTCTGACATGACCATAACCGATAACAGAAGTCAATGCAAAAAAGTTGAAATACTAACTCTACACATCAGTTTCTTGGTTCAAAGTTAAACTCCAATTAACAACCTTTAAATAGGAAAAGATTATTTCAGAGGAAGGCTAGATTTTGCAGTTAATTAGTGAAACTTAAGACTAAAATTATGAGAGTCTGAATAAATCTTGTACATGATAAATGAACAACTAGAGCACATTACACATACCTTATTTATACCAGAGCCCCATAAGGACCGCAGTTCCAAGTTTGATGCTCTAGCAACAACTCCTTCAGGCATTGCCTCACTTCTAGAAGGCCAGCATTTCCTCTAGGTAAATGTAAGTTAACTAGAATTAGAGGCAATTCTAAGTTGGGGCAATTTAATTATAGTGTCATACAAAAAAGATTTATTTCCCTTCTACCAAATTAACTAAATTTGCAAGCTTAGGTTTTTGTATCCACCACCACAGATCCAGATAACGCCTAAAAGTATTTTCAGGTAATCAAAGCTCAATTTTAAAACTAACTGTTTCATAAAATTTTGCAGAAGATATAACATTATTCAAATTTAATATACAATTAAGAAAAAAAGTCAATACTAAAACAAAATCAAGAACTACTTGTTCACACAAACAAGACATGAAACTAAAAGCAATCAAAATTCAAGTCCAAAAGCATGATGGGAAAATGACCAAGTAATTTATGTTGGAGCGGCTGGGAAAGAATTTTAAATCAATTGTTTAACAGAATTTGGAAATAAGCAAATTAAAGACAGAGAAATACAGCAAGTGCCATTGATTTGAAACAAGTGCTCCCTGACTCTTTCCTATTGTCTCCACAACCTTGAATCTGACAATAAGGGAAACAGAAGACTAATTAGTGGGAAAAAATGAAAAGGAGTGGAGAATATATATGTTGAATAATAGCAAGCAATTACTAACCTTGAATACTTTTACTTTATCTGGCTGTTAGAAAACTGATTCAGCTCTTGCTCGCTCATATATGTTGCAGATAGCATCATCCTCCTACACCTGCATATGCAGTTAAATAAATGGAAGAACCAATTCTCATCTTTAATTATGAAGCATATGTGACATCACATGCACTTTCCTATTCCTATTCAGAAAAATATGAACTTGACAAATTGCCAACTATGGGGACTTCTAAAAAAACAATTTGAGTGGGTTGTTAAGCAAAACTAATTTGTTTAAAAAATTACAATCGACTTGACTAATGTGAAACTTCTCAACACATACATTTAACTCACTTTTAATTTCTCCTCCTTTTTTATTTTTTTCAAAACTTCAATATCTTCCATTGAAGGCTTATAGTTTTATCCAGCGTTAGATTAGATTAGACATTTTTTTCCAGTGTTAACCAGGTATCCTACAACCGACTGTCAGTTCACTAAGCGATTGGAGGTCTGACCAATAAGTTATTTTTTCCATTCGCAAGAATTGAGATTCAAACCCCGACCAATTATTTAAGGGATAACGTGCTGTTAGTTGTTGGATGAGATATATCATACTAATACGTTGAGACCTAACAACATTATTGCATTTAGCAAGTCATTTTATATAATTCAAAGCTTATTTGACTAGTAAACAAGTTTATTTCACTTAAACCAACCATACAAGCTTATTTTTTAAACGCTAAAATGAAGGGTCAAAGAGCTACAACAACTAAAACAATGACGTAAGAGAGGGAAGCGGAGAAGAGAATTTTAGGTTAATATTTCATAGTTACTTACCTCAGTCACCATAATCGCCTTCAACAAGCTTTTATCACTATGACCTTACCCTGACTTCCCCGTCATAATCCACCATGACACGGTGGACCTCGTCGGGTGGTCATCTCCGCCGGCCAAATAGGAATTAGCCAGAAGCGAAGCGGAAGAGGGAGTCGCGATGCTCATGCTATAGGCGTAATTTGCGTTTGGGAATAAAAACGCGAATACAAATTTACAGAGAGGGATGACACACAGGGAGATTATTAGAAAACTCTGGCTTTAAACCGCCGTTACTCAGTGGTTAAAAAACTCTTTTAGCTAGTGAACTAGCTTATAGCTTATTATTGCACTTCCATTTTTTCTATATCTCATTCAAAATAATTACAACTCAATTTTTCTTAAAAAAAACCAATATGTTGTTGTACCACTAGGGGTAGATAGTTAGACTTATTACATATCTTATCCGGTGTCGGTCTTGGGAAACAAGAAGAAGAATCCATACAAAAGTATAGAAATGTTCTTTTTATTAATTTTAGAACATATAAGCTTATTAAGGTATAAATTCATTTGTATTATCTCATTTAATTTAATAAAAATATTAAAAAAGGAAATTAAAATTAGTGTCATAACTTTGAAGATAACAAAATAAAAAAATCTGAAATAATTAAAATATTTGAAGCTACATTTTAAAAAATTAATATCAAATAAAAATTCCGATGAGTAATTATCAAAATTACACTAAAAATAAAACAATTTTAAAAAATGTCCTCGTGTCATTTTATATTTTCCGATTGTTCAACCCAACAGCTTCTAAGTTTATTACAATAACACAATCCTCCTGTCCTCAACCCAAGACTCGTCTCGTCTTAACTGTGAGAGATGAGACAAAGGACATAAGTCCATCAGCAGCTGTTTCCTCTAATACAATAGAAAAAGACACATTTTCAAAAGGCTTAATGTGGCTGCAAGCAGGACATCAAGAAGAAATAAACATATTGCTTTGCTTTTTGTAAATTGCTCCTTGATTAGGGTGTGTTCTACCAAGCTCCATTTGGAGTATATTGGTGGACAGGACACCAAACACATATGAAGTGTATACACTTTAAATAGAAGAAGAGAAAAGTGAGTGATGTAATAAGTTGTGTAATATTACAGGTGGATACCATATGCATGTAACATCAGGTGTCTAAAAATCATCATGGTTTTGATATATCAAGTTGACTTGCAAAAACCAAGAGCCAAGATCTAGTTTCCACCATGAGTTCTGAGTGTGACCCCACGCAACCAACCTGGTAACTTGAGCAGAGGACCTCAAGTGAAAAAAACTCCTGATAACATCTTAAGAAATAACATCTGAAAAGAACTCCTAGCAAAGAAGTGGTGCTCAATGCAACTTGTGTCCCGCTAACATCAAAGACTCCACAAATCTAAGAAGAAGAGACCTGAATCAGATATATGAATTAGCATCAGTTTCAAAATTTAGCATCATGAATATCAAAGAATTGCTGATAAAGGTAAAACCCAAGGCCCTCCCAAACTTTGACTCTTTTGCACATAGTGAAATTTAAAACTTACAAAAACCTCTTCAGGTACTATCCTGTGTCTATAAAATTTCAATACAACAACAACAAAAGTCTTATTCCACTAAGTGAGGTCGGCCTTATAAATTTTCAATGAAAACTAAAAAAAAAAAATTATGATAAAAACACTTAATAGTTAATACTATGTCAATATTATAAGAACTAAAGTTGATGACTTGGATGACCGTATCTACTTACATTGAAATTTGGACTTTGTCTTGGTCAAATTCTTCTTCACCTTCAACTGCACGAAGAAAAAACACAGGATGATACAGAGCATGATACATTTTCATTTGTTAAGAGAATCAAAAAATTCCATTTGCTGAATGAAAGTATCATATGTCAAGGTGGTTACGGGGCTGACTCCAAACTCTATTAACTTCAAGTTCATATCTTCACTCGTGCTGGATTTTACTGGCAGTGTTGCAACCTTGATTTTAAACCTTGTCTGGTTCTTGGTTGCGCTAGTTAAGTAGTGGGAACATTTTTTGTCGTATATCAAGCATATATTACTCGTTCCAATCATTGAATCCATGACATAGCCCTTTCTACCCTCACCCTGACCATCAATTATAGTGATTTCAAACTTAATTGGCCCACTATATTTTGTTGAGTCCTCCCCAGCGAGGATGAAGCAAAAAATGAAACCCAACGAAGGGGAGAGTTGAGCAGGAGAGAGATCAATAATCACTTCATCCTTTCTTGTCTTGTACTCCAACCACTTTGGACCTCTACACAATTCTGGAACACGGCTCCACACTGGAAGTGGAAACACGTACAGTGCTTGAAAGGTATACTCATCTTTATGTTCTAGTGTGGATGAATGTTGATATGTAAGTTTCATCAAGTTGATTTGTGCATTCAACTCAATATCCCTGAGTGAACGTTCATCCAAGTTCCAGCAATCCAAGAACGAAACTGTTTTCCTGTTTTCCTTGAATTGCTCAGCAGCCGTTAAAGGGAACAATAGTGTCTTTAGTGAAATGCACCGACCAACATATATACTTTTAAGGGACGGGGGAAGCACCGGTATTGACTCAAGTTCAGTGGAGTTATCTAGGTTTAGATATTGCAATCTTGTGAGATTCTTGATGCTTGAAGGTAAGCTCTTATATTGAGTTTCGCGTAAATCCAAACTTTCTAGCTTACTTGGAAATGCAAACGACGAAGGCAATACATTAGCAGGAACTCTCCACAAACGTAGGTCTGTTATACTCTCTGATGTCACTAACAACTTCCTTAGACCTGTGCAACCTGTAAGGCCAAGAGCTGATAAGGAGCTTAAACGAGCATCACTTGTAAATTTGGTAAGGGACACGCACCCTTCTAGATTGAAACACCGAAGCTTGTTGAGAGAATAAATAGATGGATGAACACTTTTCAATTTCACACAATTACAAACAATTAGAACCTCAATATTTATGGCTTTTGAAAAGTCCGGCAGCTCCTCAATGAATGAGCATCTAATGAGTGCAACTTCTTTTAAATGAACCAAATTCTGAAGAAATCAAACATAGGCATAAGTTTAGAACAAATTAAAACTATGCAAAGTGCGTACATCTTAAACTATATTATATTGGAGTCCTTGTGAAAAATTATAACACCTAGAATAAATGGCCGAATTTACAACAAAACTTAGGTAAAGACAAGGTAAAAGCATAATCAGATTCCATTTCTATTATATCATCTAAAGAACAAATCAATCTCGAAGTTCATAAAAAATCAAAATTTCTACACCGCATATAGCAATATTCTTGCTTGAATATATCTAAACCTAGAGCCAGAGTCTTATATTCTAAAAACATTCCTTGCATGATCCAAAATATAAATAGGAAAGTGACACATATTTTACCTTCACTCTGTGCCAAAGTCTTTGCATACGGCCTCCGTTCAACGTCAATCTAACAAGACTTTCAGCAGAAAAACACTCTGGAAATGATTCTAGAGGGCAATCCACCCAGAACAAATATTTTAGATTACACCAAACTTTAGAGCACTGAGGAAAAAGATCCTGCCACTTCATACAATCCTCCCCATAAATATCCAAAAATTGCAGTTTACTCATCTTAACAAATACGTCAAGGCTTGAATCCAAATACCCAATTTTTGAAAAGTTTACTATTATGCTTCTAATAGCCTCGGTCCCCTGCCATGAAAACAGCACAAAATCTTAAACACAATAAAAAGCCACATTTCTCATTAAAAAGATAAATGTTATCAAAAGATACACATATTCAATTTGGACTTTTACCTTGTTATTTTTGAATACTTCATAGATGTCATCGTGATCCCATAGTCGACTACGTTGTCCAGGTTCTTCAGATTCTTGACGAACAATCTCTCGACCCATTTCTTGTACAATGTCATGCATAGACACGACATTATCTTTAGAAATAGTCACTAGAGCTCTATCTTTTAGCCTTTCCAAACCAATAGCAACTGAATTATCAGTTTCTCGATCTTTCAATAACATTTGAAAGTGGTACACTTTCAATTGCCGACCGTTGAAGAAACATGCAATATCTAAAAGAATCTGTTGCTCATTGGGATCAAGATCATCGTAGCTTAGTCTCATTACATCATGGACTTCTTTAATTGGCCTTTTTGTAAGCTTGTCTAGCTGACTTTTCCATACTTCCTTACTTTTTCCACAAAGAAGACGACCCAAGACTTTAAGAACCAGCGGAACACCTCCGGAATAATTGACCAACCTTGGTGATAGATCATAATAGCCCTTTTCAAGATGACTTTGGTCAAATGCATTCAAATTGAAAAGTTCAAGTGCATCACTAAAGATCAATCCCCCGACATGGTGTATATCATGAGCTTTGTTAGAAATAAGTACTTGCTTATCTCTAGTGGTTATTATTATTCTACTACATGTCTGAAGCCAATCAAGACTACCAAATATATTTTCTACATCTGTATCATTCACATCATCAAGAACAATAAGAATCTTCATACGACCAATCCTTCTCTTAATATCACTAGGCAACCTATTTGGGGTGTCAATTTTCACATTTTCTGACAATAGTGTAGATAAAAGTTTTTCTTTCAAAGACCTTATTCCATCTTTTTGTAATTGGTCCTTTACCTTTTCTAAATAACAAGATCCTTCATAGTCAAAACATTTTTTGTTAAATATCTCTTCTGCAATAGTTGTCTTGCCAATACCACCCATACCCCAAATTCCAATAACGCGCGCTTCTGTGGACTCCTGGCATAACAATGATTCCAAACGTGCAGTTGATTTTTCTATTCCAATAAGTCCTTTTGTGTTAACTGGATACTTAGGCATACTCATCAACACACAATTGATGATTTCTGTAAGCAGATCAGCATCATTCCTAAACAACAAAAAGAGAAAAAAATGTATGAAATTTAATGGCATTACTATAAATCACTCTCGGTTCGAAGTTTGTATATAGGAGCTCAACAACAATGATAGAATGTTCCTTTTCTTTTGCTTTCCCTTTCTCCTTAGTAAGATCAATGGTTTATAAAAGTGATATGGCTACCATGAAAAACTCAAGCTATCATGGTAGACGGTATCATCCCTGTTGATGTTAGACAATTAAACTTGGCCCCATCAATTACTAGAAGCCACCAGAATTCTGGACCTTAATAGATTGAAAAAGCTTTGCTATTAAGGCTTTGAATTGTCAAAGCTTGACAAGTAAGGTAACATACTACTATTAACAAGTTGTACACGGTTCTAGCATCCTAGTTGGTCAAGGATTCAGAACATATATCAAATAGGATATTGGCGAATTTAAGATGGCGGTGGTCATTAAGAAACAAACATCTAAGTAGTATAAATAGGGGCACTTAGCTTGTTGTATACTATGAAGTGAGAAACAGAACAAGAAGTTGAAAGAGAAAAATAAAGAGAGGCTCCAACGAGTTCTTGCGTGTGAGAAAAAATGTAGTGTGTTGAGTGTGTATCAGGTTTAATAATCGGGGCACTTTAAAGGTGCAAACGGAAGAACTAGAGAGTATGAGGTTAGAGAAAATTAAGAAAGCTTAAGTTGTGTTATTTCTGTGCATGTATTTTAGCAAAGCCAAAAATTGTGTGTTTAATTAAGTGTTCTCTCGTCTTATCGTCATTTTTTATAGGTCCTACAATTAAGAATGTGAATGATCATCATTATTAGAGTTTATTCCTACTATTATGAGCATTGTTAGTGGTAATAGTGGGGGCTATGAGTTGTTACAGCTTTTGGAGTATTTACATTTCTAGTTATTTTTCATATTAATAGGCAAAATTATTATCATTTTTTAGTTTTAGTTTTCCTGTATTAACCTAAAAGGATGTTAGAATAAATAAAAGAATGAGTTTCAACTTTTGTTCTTGCCTTCTAAATTCTCCCTTTGTTCCAACAATCTCACATTAAACAACCATAATAATATCATACTTTTATAGAATGCTTATTTGGATCATATAATTAACTAGAAATCTTCCGAAAAGTATCATTTTTATATATCCTTTGAAAATTGGAATGTGGTTACTTTTTTTTCTTTCTTAGACATGATTTAACCACTAAATTCAATAAACCAACAAAGCATGGCTAGCCTGAAAGAGTGAGTTACGGCATGAACTAATACATGAAGTGAAAGCGTACATTGAAGTAAAACCAATGTAGAAAATAAATATTAAGTTTTCATGTTTTTACTTTACATAACACAAGGATTCTGTACTTGAGGTCATAGTTCGACTAGAGGAGATGGATCGGCATTCTAGTGAGGCTAGCTCTTTCAGTTGTAATGTTTTCTATATATAAGACTTATATTCAAAATATTGCTTAAGAGAATTAAATATGTATCACTCGAACTAATTTGAAGTCTTTATTATGTAAGAAATGAGCTTATGATAATATATACATATATAAAAAGTAAACAGCTGCAAAAGATTGAAAAATTTTGCGGAGAAAACTTACCCATATTTTGATGAAGTCATCCCTGAAAAATCAGCAGAATTTTTCAAAGCTTGTCTCCAGATCTGCACTGTGGGAACACCATGCTTTCCTTCAAGTTTAGTAAGCGCCTTCTTATATTTCTTCCTTTGATGTCGTACATCTGAAGGTTCTACCTTATAAAAAACAGGTATAACAATGTGTCCATATTTTTCTGTGCACTCAAGTATTTTCACAAGTTCTTTCAAACACCAATCTGAAGAAGCATAGTTTTCCGAGAATATAACCAATGAAATGGATGATCGTTCAATTGCTTCAACAAGTGATGGCCATATAGCACCTCCTCTCTCAAGTTTATCATCCACAAAGGCGTGTATTTGCTTTCCGGTAAAAGCCTTAGTCAAATGACTAAGAAAAGTGTCACGAATATCCTTTCCATGAAAGTTTACAAAAACATCATACTTTATTGGAGGAGTATTGTTTGACATTGGCTTTGTTGCACCACCCTTCAATTTGTCGAAATTAAAGTGTTATGCTCTTCATAAAAACTAAGAAGCTTCCATTATAACATAAATGAAATACATCAACAGTGGAAGATATTTGCTAAATTATAAAAAAGATAAATATGTTTTGTTCCACCACGTATACAGTACAATTAAAATGATTCCTACAAAAAATTTCTATAATTTTTAGTCTCCAAAAAAACTTGTATAATTGAAAATAGACCTTATGACATTATAAAGCATTTTTGAAATATGTTTTACCCTGTTACCGACTCACGTAGTAATCCTAGTTAAATATAAGTGACCACGTGTAATTTTCACATTAATTTTAGTCATTCAAAATTCTCTTTCTTCAAATTCAGTGTTTCTCCATTTTTCCTTCTCCTTTCTCTTCCTCTTCCTCTTCCTCCTCTCACAATATTTTTTTTGGCGACCTCTCATCTCCCCATATCTCTCCCTCCTCTCCTACAAACCCGATTTTTAAACAAAATAATTTTTTCTCTCATGCTTCAACTGGTTCATTATATATACTAATGAGTAGCTCGTGCCATTCACGAATTTTTTAAAAATTTATATAATTAAATATTATTTATAAGTGTCATCATACTAATATTGAAATTAAAAAAACTTAAATGAAACTTTTTTGGCAGCGACTTTATGAATTTTTAAGCTGTTAACATAAAAAATTTATTCGTAATATTTAAAAAAGTAGGTAAACCTCGGCCAACAATGTTGTTTCATAAACTTTTCAAATCTGAATGTATCACCAATGTTTAGAGCATGAAACTACAAAGCCAAATGGTTTTAATATAACATGTGAAAGAGAGATTTGGATCCTTTTAAGTGTTAAAAAATTTGAGAGTATTAAATTTCATCATCTCACTGTTAATTTTATTTTATTTTATTTCTTTAATTATTATGTACACAAGTTAATGGTGAAATGGTAAAACTTGACATTTGAGATGATCCAAATTCGTGAAAAAGAGCATATTATTTCTTTCATTGAATATGTTGCTGCATGCTTTGACGATACAATAATAGTGGAACATGATATTTGAGAAGATAACTCCAAATTAAAGGGTGATAATGGGATTAAAAAATCATGCAACAAAAGTAATAATATAAAAAATCATGCAGCGAAAGCAGTAATATTTTTTTTTATAAGCAACAAGTTCAGAAGCAAGAACACCCATATGCAGGAATTTCATTAATACCCAGTGATCCTCCTTAACCCAAACACACTTGCCCAAGAAAGAAGCCTCACGAGAGAGTAATAATGTCTTGAAACATAAATTATGTAGTCAGGTTTCAGACAACAAATTAAATAACAAAAAAAAATGAAGAAATCCGGAGAAGGGAAGGAAAGAGTACCGTGATATCAGTTATTCATCTCCTAAACTGGTGCTGAAACATAAGGGATTTAGGAGAATAATTTAAATAAGTTTAAATTTTTGTTCAATGAAATAATTTATTATAATTTTATTTATCTATTATTACTATATTATATTATATATTATTATTATTATATTTACTAAAAGAAACTTTTTACCATGTAGACCATGTCACATTCATTTTTCCACCTTCACAATAATAATATTTATTTAATAAATTCATAATTTAAAAATAAATCTAACATTAGAAGAAATCAAAACTAAAACTAACAGTAGGAATAGAACACAAAAACGTTTTGTTTACCTCTAACATTATTCTTTTCCTTTTCCTTGTGCCTTCCTCCTCTCCTAGAACCTACATATTTGAGAGAAGATAAATATTGCAATCGAAATAAAAAGAGAACTAAGCAAAATATAGTAAAAAATATATTGCAACATGAGAAGGAATCAAAACTAAAACAAATTGAAGAATTAGAACGCAAAATTCGAATTAGTGAATTCTTTGAAAATGGAGGAATTCACTCTCTCTTATAGAAGAGTATGCTTTCCGTCCCCGTCAGTTTCATATGTATTATGAGTTCTTAATTATAAAGCCTCTTATAATTAAGAAGAGATGGAGTGATAACTTGTATTTTTCTTTTCTTGTCTATTTAATAACTACTTTTTAAATTGTGTTTAAACCCAACACAAACAAACAGAGGAATAACAACTACAAATTGAATTGCTAATCTATCATGATAAGAAAACATGACAACAAAGGGAAATGGCATGAGCGATGAGTCAGCAAATATATAATCAAAGTCAAATTGTATGTATAAGAGAAACAACAATCTGTTGGAAATCAATCACCCTAAGAAGAGCAGTGTTTAGATTTGACATTAGTAGAATAAACGTATGTAATAACCCTAAGAAAAAATTAAAATAATTATTTAACACAATTTGGAAATAAGCAAGCTAAGACAGAGAAGAGAAATACAGCATGAGAAGATCTGGAAGAAGATGCCATTAAATTGAAACAAGTGCTGATCTGATCTTTCTTTGTCTCTACAATCCGAATCTCACAATTAGGGAAACACAACAACAAGGTTAATTAGTGGAAAGAAAATGAAAGAGGAAAATAGATTGAAATCTGAAATTGAATATTGTTTTACCTGATGTGGGTGTTAGAAGTCTGATTCAAGCTAGATCTGCAGTTATGGAAGAAGCAATAATATCACTTGACTTGGCCGATCGAGTCTAAAAGTACGAACTCGATCGACCCCACTATCACTGTGCCTCTTAAGTCTTAACTTTAACTTTCCACCCACTCACGCGTTAACCACTTGAATGAAAAGGAGTTGAAGGAGTTGAATATATATGATACTTCCTTTTTATAAGACCGAAATTGAGAAGTGTTGTATTCCTTTTTATAAGAACTGACTTGAAATTTGTAGTGGATTAATTATTCTTTTGACAAACTTACCCTTACTTAATTAGACTTTCTCTATTTTTCTATTATGTAATGCATTAATAATCAATAGAAATTTTAAAAAGTAAGTTGGGGCAATTTTAGAAATTTGATGTAAATTGAGAACAAATTAAATTCTAACAACCACCTTAACTACTTTTTTTAAGGCGTGTGCAATAGTTGTTTGACTCTTATAAAAAGAAACCTTGAATACTTTTACTTTGTCTGGCTGTTAGAAAACTGATTCAGCTCTTGCTCGCTCATATATGTTGCAGATAGCATCATCCTCCTACACCTGCATATGCAGTTAAATAAATGGAAGAACCAATTCTCATCTTTAATTATGAAGCATACGTGACATCACATGCACTTTCCTATTCCTATTCAGAAAAATATGAACTTGACAAATTGCCAACTATGGGGACTTCTAAAAAAACAATTTGAGTGGGTTGTTAAGCAAAACTAATTTGTTTAAAAAATTACAATCGACTTTTGACTAATGTTTCTAGTCATCATGAAACTTCTCAGCACAAATATTTAACTCAATTTTAATTTCTTCTCTTTTTTTTTTCTGCAAAACTTCAATAACTCCCGTTGAAGGCTTATATTTTTATCCGGTGTTAGGTTAGATTAGATGAGATATCTCATACTAATACATTGAGACCAACTATTGTAACAACATTAAGTGTATTTAGTAAGTCATTTTATATAATTTAGAGCTTATTTGACTAGTAAACGCTGAAACCAACCATACAAACTTATATTTCAAACCCTAAAATGAAGGGTCAAAGAGCTACTGCAACTAAAATGATGACGTAAGAGAGGGAAGCTGATAAGAGAATTTTAGGTTAATATTTCATAGTTACTTACCTCAGTCACCATAATTGCCTTCAACAAGCTTAATCACTATGACTTGGCCCTGACTTCCCCACCATAATCCACCGTGACACGGTGGACCTCATCGGGTGCTCATCTCCGCCTGCCGAAGAGGAATTAGCAGGAAATAATAAGAACATGTTAATGTGTTTGGAAGAGAATTGAATGAAAATTTTGAAAAAGAAGTTTTAGGGTACCTGAAAAAAAATGAAAAATGGAAAGAAAAAAAACATAGAGATATTAAGTATGGGATAAGGAATAGAATAATATGATAAGGTAAGTAATAATATCATTCCCCCTTTCTTTAGATATTTGATCAGGTGATCAAACCTTCTGTTATTTAATTTTACTAGTTATTTTCTCACGCGCTACTTGTGTGTAGCTAATTTTTCTGGACATTGTCTCTCCAAATAAATAAATAAAATTACATAGATTAATTACACACTCAAAAAAAAATTTGGTACATCGGAAAATTATTCAAAAATTATTTAAATTGGCTAAAATTCAAAATATTTATAATAGATGAAATGATATTTTAGATGTTTTCATAATAATTCTTTTCTTTTTTTTCATAATAAAATTACTTGATGTTTTCAATCGAGTCTCTCCCAAAGTTGCCTAAAAAATAGCCTTCTAGCATGCTAGAATTCAAAACTAATAAATTTCTTCATAGTACTATTGTAAAGCGTTTATGAAATTTTGATGAAGCTTACAATTGTTTTATCATAAAAATACTGAATATGTCTATATTGTAAGTGTCATTATGAGAACTAAAGTTGATAACTTATATGTTAATCATGCTACTTACATCCAAATATAGACTTCTTCAACCGTACGAAGGAAATGCACAGGATGATACTAAGCACAATCTGATTCCACTTGTTAATATAATCAAAAAATTCCATTTGCAGAATGAAATTGTGATATGTCAAGGTGTTTAAAGGGCTGACTCCAAACCCTCTTAACTTTAAGTTCAACCCTCCACCATCTCTAGATTTTTTTGCCCATGCTGCAACCTTGATATTAAACCTTGTCTGATTTTTGGCTACGCTAGTTATGTAGCGGGAACATTTTTTGTCATATATCAGACACACATGATCTGATTCAACAGAAAAAGGCACCCAACCGCTCTCTATCAAGAACTTTGTCAAGAAGATATTGACAGTGTCTTTTTTATCATCACCCCCACCACCAATTATAGTGATTTCAAATTTAAGTTGCTCAAGTTCTTCTTTTGAGTCCCCGGCAAGGGTGAAGCAAGAAATGTAACCCAATGGGGAGAATTGATATGGAGAGAGATCAATAATCATGTCATCCATTGTTGTCTTATACTCCAACCACTTTGGAACACTGCATCCGGGATACACATACGCTGCTTGAAAGTCACACTCATCTTTGCCAACCTGATCATCATGTTCTGGAGCGGATGAATGTTGATATACATGTTTCATCAAGTTGATTCGTGCATTCAACCCAATATCCCTAAGGGAAAAGTTGTTCAAGTTGAAGCAATTCCAGAAAGAAATTGCTTTCCTGTTTTCCTTGAATTGTTCAGCAGCCGTTGAAGGGAATGATACTGTCTCTAGTGAAATGCAGTGTCTAGCTAATAGAGTTTCAAGGGACTGGGGAAGCTCCGGTATTGACCGAAGTTAATTGCTATCACTTAATTGTAGATGTTGCAATCTTGTAAGATTCTTGATGCTTGAAGGTAAGATCTCATATTTACTGCAGGTTAAATCCAGGACTTCCAGCTTGCTTTGACTTCGAAAAGATGAAGGCAATACATTGGCACAAATTTCGTGCAAATGTAATTCTGTTATGTTGTCTGATGCCACTGACAATTTTTGTAGTCTCTTGCACCCTCGAAGGCTGAGATAACTGAGTGAGCTTAAACGGTTATCACCTGTAAATTCAGTAATGGAAGAGCAGAAATCTAATTTCAATGTCTGCAGCTTGTTGAGAGAGCGAATAGATGGATGGACATTCTCCAAACTACCACAGAAAGAAAGATCCAGAAGCTCAAGATTTATGGCTTTTGAAAAGTCAGGCAGCTCCACAAGCCAATTGCAAAAATCGAGTCGAACTTGTTTTAAATTAATCATATTCTGTTACAAAACGAAGCAATCAAACGCAAGCATAAGTTGTCAATTTCTTATTCCTCGAATTAAGAAATATATAAATGACAAGAAGACATAAATTTTCACCTTTACTCCGTGCCAAAGATATCGCAACCAGCATGATGGAAACTCCATTATAACAAGATTTTCAGGAGAAATTTTTTTTGGTAATGATTGTAGAGGGTAATTCCACCAAGAAATATATTTTAGATTAGTTGGCAACAATGAAAGCCCTTCAGGAAAAAGATCAGGCCAGTCTTCACTCGAATCGTCCCAAATTTCTAAAAATTGTAGTTTGCTCATCTTAGCAAATACGTCCCGGCTTAAATTCAGATTACTAATTACTGAATTGTCTGTCTGTATGCTTCTAATAGCCTCAGTTCCCTTCCATGAGAGTAGAAGAAAAATTTAAACACCAATAAAACCACATTTCTCACAAAAAAAAGACGGATATCATATAAATGATGACATGTATTTAATTAGTTCTCTTACCTTGTTATTTTTGAATACTTCATAAATGTCATCGGGATCCCACAATCGATTGCGGCGTCCAGGGTCCTCAGATTCTTGGCGAACAATCTCCCGACCCATTTCTTGTATAATGTCATGCATAGTCACAACATTATCTTCAGAAACAGTCATAAGAGCTCTATCTTTAAGTCTTTCTAACCCAACAGTCACTGAATTGTCATTTTCATGATCTTTCAATAACATTTTTAAGTGGCTCACTTTCATTCTAAAAACATTGAAGAAACATGCAATATCTAAAAGAATCTTTTGCTCCTTGCAATCAAGATCATCATAGCTTAGTCTCAATACATCATGAACTTTTTTAATTGGAGTTTTCTTAAGCTTGTCTAACTGACTTTCCCATACTTCCTTATCTTTTTCACAAAGAAGACGGCCCAAAACTTTAAGAACTAATGGAATTCCGTTGGCATATTTGACCACCCTTTGTGACAGATCATCATACCCCATTTCAAGATGAGTTTGGTTAAATGCATTCAAATTGAAAAGTTCAAGTGCTTCACTAGAACTCAATTCCCCAACCTGGTATATATCACCAGCTTTGTTAGAAATAAGTATTTGCTTATCTCTAGTTGTTATAATTATTCTACTACCTGGATGAAGCCAATCAAGAGTTCCAAATATATTTTCTACTTGATCTGTATCATTCACGTCGTCAAGAACAATAAGAACCTTCATACGACCAATCCTTCTCTTAATACAATCGGACAACCCATTTGGTATGTCAATTTTCACATCTTCTCCTAATAGTGTAGAAAAAAGTTTTTTTTTCAAAGACTCTATTCCATCTTTTTGTTCCTTTACCTTTGCCAAAAAAACAAAAACCTTCATACTCAGAACATCTTTTATTGAATATCTCTTCTGCCAAAGTTGTCTTGCCGATGCCGCCCATACCCCAAATTCCAATAACACGCACTTCTTTTGACTCTTGGCACAACAATGATTCCAAATGTGCAATTGGTTTGTCCATGTTAATAAGCCCTTTTGTGTTAATTGGATGCTTACTCAACCTCATCAACACACGATTGATGATTTCTTCAAGCAGATCAGCATCATTCCTAAACAACAAAAAGAGAGAGAGAGAATGTATGAAATTCAATCTCATTACAATCAGTGGCGGAGCCAAGGGGGGACATGGCTATGCCATGGCCCGCCCACTAGTTATTGGTTTCATTCATTTTGTATAAAATTGTTTGTTGGTTTCACTCACTTTGTATAAAATTACTTGTTAGTTTCACTTACTTTTTATAGAAAAATTATGTTGGTCCATATTGGCACCACCCAACTCAAAGTTCTCCGTCCGTCACTGATTACAATATGTCACTCTCATTAGGTTGGAAGTTTGTATATAGGAGTTCAACATCAATAATAGAGTGTTCCTTTTCTTGTGCATTCACATCAATGATATAGGATCAATGATTAAGCAACCATCATCATGCCATACTTTTAATAAGGTCAACAAATAGAGGACTTGAAACTTTTACAATCTATATATATCATTTGAAAATCGGAATGTGTTAAATAGTTTTTCTTGGGCCACATTTAACCACTAAATTCAATAAACCAACTAAGCATGCCTACCTCAGCTAAACATAGTCTGAATGAATGAGTTGCAGCCTTAACTAATACATAAAGAAGTATTAACTAATAAGCATACATTAAAATAAAACCAATATAGAAAATAAAGTCTATTGTTATTTAAGCAACGAGTTTGTGATAATATGCATATATAATAAGTAAATAGCTAGAAAAATATTGAAAACTTATGGTGAGAAAACTTACCGAAAATCAAATGACTTGACTCCTGATAAATTAGCAGATTTGTTCAAAGCTTGTCTCCATAGCTGGACCTTGTGCAAATTATAATTTTTTTCATGCTCAATGAACGCATTTTTATAACTCTTCTTTTGATGTCGTACATCTGAAGGGTCTACCTTGTAGAAAATGGGTATTACAATTTGTCCATATTTCTCTTTGCACTCAAGTATTTTCACAAGTTCTTCCAAACACCAATGTGAAGAAGCATAGTTTTTTGAGAATATGATCAATGAAATGAATGATTTCAACTGCTTCAACAAGTGCAGGAGATATATCATCTCCTCTCTTTAAGTTTATCGTCCACGAAGGCATTAATTTGCTTTTGAGGAAAAGCCTTAGTCAAATGACTAAGAAAACTGTGACGGATGTCCTCTCCTCTAAAGCTCACAAAAACATCATAATTCATTTGAGGAGTATTTTTTGACATTATCTTTGCCGCTACGCCCTTCAATTTGTAAAAAAAGTATTACATTCTTCATAGAAACTAAGAAGAGATCAATATAACATAACTGAAATACATCAACAGTTGATAAATATCAGAACTGCTAGCTAATACCAAAGCAGTATTTACAATAAAACCATCACAATGAGAAAATATCACATCAAAGGGAAATGCCACCAGCAATTAGTCAACAGATATATGAGCTTTAGAACAAAGTCAAATAGTATAAGGGGAACAACAATCACCTTTGCGAATTTTGTTTTGATAATCTCTTTCTTCTTAACTCTTACAGAAGTAGGCAACAAGTTCAGTGGGCACTTTGAAATTCTCTGAAGCAAAAGGAATTGCAAAAAATAACTTCCAAAGAAATTGAAGGAGAAAGTGAAGCATAGAAACGAAATTAACAAAGCAGAAGTAAGTCATCAGCTATGAAGTTAGCAGGATTTGAAAATATATGTTCCTTTGGTTTCATCTGCTGCGGTTGCTTTCATCAACAAGAAAATTTTCTAAAATGTAATCATGAGTCAATGACTATCCATGTATGATTATGTAGTCAAACACACACACACAAATTAAACTCCAATTAACTAACTTTAAATAGAAACAAAAGTATTTCAGAGGAGGACTAGATTATACAGTTAATTAGCAAAATTTAATTAAGTGAAACTTAAGACTAACATTATGAGAGTCTGATCTGAATTTTCTGCAAAATAAATGAACAATCAGAGCAAATGAAAGAGAGTGGAAAGAAAAGGATATATATTGATATAAGCAAGCAATTACTGAAATTGAATATGTGGTAACCTGGTCTGACTACTGTAAGAAATCTGATTCATCCTCCTCCTACACCTGCAATTAAATAGATGGAAGAAGCAATTCTCATTTGATTTGCATGAACTCACACGTTAACGCTATCCCATTGGATTTGTATTGAACAAAGATTAATATAATGTCAACTCTATCTAAATCTAAAGATAAAATAATTGAAGCAAATGTTATACAGGCTGGAATGAAATCACATTCACATGCACTTTCCTGTGGTGAAGAAGACGAAATGGCACAAAAACATATTTAGAAAAACAATTCGATTGGGTGTGAAAAATAACATTAGTTTTGTTTCTTACTTACAGTAGCCATCGACGACCATCAAGTGCGGTGTCTCGAAGATCCATCAACTGCATGTAGTTGCCAAAAGAACTATAAGGGGGTGTGTTTGGTTCAAAAGGAGATTAGAATTTTTTTTATGGAAGCATGGAAGGTGAGGGATAGAATTTAATTCTTATAATTTTAGGTGGGATGTTGCTCCGGTATTTTTTTTTTTAAATTAGAGTTTAGAATTTTTTTATTATATAGAGTATGGAAGACTAAAATTTTTTTTTTATATATATAAATGTTAATTGTTAGTAAATTACAAATGAACTTCGTCCTTCACCTCTTATCATATTTAACTCAATCAAGTGCAAGAGTGCGAAGTGTTAGTTGGCAATGTCGCCTCCAAATCCATGTCTGAATGATTGATACTTTGGTGTTTGATTTTTTTTTTTTTGGTTACATAAGGAAATGAAAACAGAAAAAAGAAAACGATTACGCTACAGCATCCCTGCAAAGAAGCGGGATCACCAAGGACGGGGGCTCCTTCCAAACACGCAATGGACACCCTGTGTGGGACCCTTGTCTTGCCAAAATGTCTGCCACCGCATTTCTATCACGCGAGACATAGAGGAATTGGACTTTCCAATCCCCCACCAACATAGCTCGAATAGAGGTAATAGTATTCCATTGCCAAAAATTCCGGGTGTCCCTGTTCTGGCTCAAGATCTCCACAATATCCTTGCAGTCCATGTAACACACTATCTCACGAAAACCCAAGTCTGCAACTAGCTTTAACCCGGACCGGAGCGCCAGAAGCTCCGCTAGAAAGGCACACCCAGGACCATAAGAACAAGCAAACCTCGAAATCCATCGGCCAGTGGAATCCCTCACCACACCGCCGCCACCCATCTGATTCGACCCAGCAATCCAGCTGCCATCTGTATGAAGGTGAACTAAATTGGCACCCTTCACAAACATAGAATCTCGAGGACTCGTCATCATCGTCCCCCATCTCGCAAACTCATTTGTTGTGATCAAAATCTGACGCCAAACCACTTGAATAGGCCACGGTTGAGGATCGAAGACCGTGCTATTACGCCAACGCCAAATACACCATAGTGTTGCAATCGTAAACGCCTGGTTCGGTCCCTGTAGGATGCAACGAAACCAATCATGAAAAGTACCAGTCGCTGGAGGGGTTGGCAACAAGCTCTGAAAGTGGCTCCATGTCAAACGCGATCCATGGCAATCTCGTAAGAGGTGTTCAACATCCTCATCCTGCTCGCCACATCGGGGACAAGTCGCGGTCAAGCCCAGGTGGCATTGTCGCCGCTTCAAGTTTGTCGGAAGAGCACCACGACCCACGAGCCAAAGGAAAAATCTTACCTTCTCTGGTGCCTGAGCTTTCCAAATCACCTTCCAATCACGAGAGCTCGGTTGATCCTGACACCGAATCATATGATACGCAGAGGCTGTCGTGTAGACTCCGGAACTAGTCCCTACCCACAAAATCTTATCCTCCTCCTCTAAACGCAGCGGAATCTTGATCTGAACAATTTCATTCACTATCTCGAGAGGAAGAGGCGTGCACATAGATGTGAGATGCCACGCACCCTGACTCCAAAGATCTGAAACTTTAAGCTCCGTATCTGAAATATGCACATAGGGAACACGATGACACAAGCTCCCCGTTCCCAGCCAGTTAGAGTACCAAAACGATGATTGACCATCACCCAGGCATGGCTGAAACCCTTTCTTGACAGCATCCTTAGCATTGATAATTCCTCTCCACACATAAGAATCCCCGGGGTGATATTCCGCCGCCAACACCGAATCAGCACCCACATATCTTTGTCTCAACACTTGGACCCAAAGCATCTTTGTATCATACATGAGGTTGTTTACCAACTTCCCCAAGAGGGCAATGTTATTCTGCCGCGCACTGCGAATGCCAAGACCACCATTTTCCTTGGGTAAGGTCACATCCTGCCAAGACACTAGATTCCAACTTCGACTTGACCCTCGTTTAGACCAAATACAATTCCGAACCAGCTTATCAATATGCTCACAAACGCCCTCAGGGAGCCATAAGGCCTGCATAGTATAAATGGGCAGCGATGACATGACAGACTTGGCCAAGCACAACCGTCCCACCTTGTTCAAAAGCTTATGTTTCCAGGATGCCAGACGGGTGTTCATCTTATCGATTATGGGTGCAAATATATCCCTAGTAACTCTCCCCTTAAGGAGTGGTATCCCCAGATACTTACCAAGATTTGCTGCCCTACTAATCCCGGAGATATCTGAAAGTTCTTGCTGTGTCCTTTGGTCTATGTTCCCTGAGCAGAACATGCGGGACTTCTCTAAATTCACCTTCATTCCGGACGCTTGACAAAACACCGAGAGTGTGTCCGAAATCAGACGCATTTGCTCCTTAGACGCTTGGCAAAAGAGAAGAACATCATCAGCAAAGAAAAGGTGTGAGATACCAATACCTTCCTTTGTAACACGAATAGGTTGCCATACACCCTCTTGGACGAGCCGTTGAATATGGATAGCAAGCCGTTCCATACAAAGCACAATCAAATACGGAGACAGAGGATCCCCCTGCCTTAACCCACGTTGCAGAGTGAAGGAAGGTAACTTAGATCCATTCCAAAGGACTGAGATGTTCGAACCTTGGACACCCCACATAATCAAATCCACAATGGACGGAGGGAATCCAAAATTATAAAGGGTTGCCCGAAGAAAATCCCAACTGACCCTGTCGTAAGCTTTCTCCAAGTCAATCTTCAAAGCAACTAACCCGCCTTTCTTCTTATGGGTGTGAATCGTATGCATCACCTCCTGAGCAAGAATGATGTTGTCTCTGGTCCCTCTTCCTGGTATAAAGCTTCCCTGAAGTGGTCCCACAAGTTCAGAAAGCAGCGGTCGGAACCTGTTCACCAGTACTTTAGTAATAATTTTGTAAGCTACATTACAAAGACTAATCGGCCGCAGATCCTTCAGCCGAACAGGGTTATCCACCTTGGGAATAAGGACAAGCAACGTGTCTAATAATGAAGGATCCGCTCTCCCATCTTGGAAAGCCATGGAGACCATGTGATGGAGATCCGTACCCAGGACATGCCAATACTGCTCATAGAAAAAAGCTTGGAAGCCGTCAACTCCAGGAGCCTTAAAGGAGTGCATTCCCATGACCGTCCGTCGAACCTCATCAAGTGAAACAGGTTGAACTAGCGCCACTCTATCCTCATTAGAAATGACCGGAGTCCTATTCTCCATGATCACATTCTTGCTCACCTGCATGTCAACAGAAAAGAGATTGATGAAGAAGTGTCGGGCTTCCTCTTGAAGGATCGATGGATCTGTACACCAATTGCCATCTTGAATGAACAAGCCATGTATCTTATTCCGCTTTCGTCGTACCACAGTTTGGGTGTGGAAGAATCTCGTGTTTCTATCCCCCAATCTTACCCAATTCTCCCTGGATTTTTGATACCAGAGAATCTCCTCCTGTGTGAGGATATCACCATACTATTTCTGGAGAGAACGCTCCAGGCGACACAAGGCTTCAGTCTCGCGCCACTCAAGCTCCTTTTGAACCCCATGCAGTCTCCGCTCTACTCGTCGTTTCCTCGCATGTATGCTTCCAAAAACTTCCTTATTGAAAGTAAGCGAAGCCTCTTGGACATTCAATAATTTCCCTGTCAGGCTGGTAGAGAATTTATGCCAATTATTAGTCACAACAGCCTCAAACGACGGGTGAGTAGCCCAGGCCGCCTGAAAACGGAAAGGGCGAGACAACCGATCACCAGAAGGCACCTCACAGCGTAGCAGGAGGGGAGTATGGTCTGAGAACACTCGTACAATATTATAATAATAATATAATAAGAATGGGACCAATAAGAAAGAAGAAAGGCAATGTCCCTTCCAAATCGACAGTCGTGAGAGTTGTGATAACTCACCATTTATTTTATTAATAATTATTTTTCTCTTTCTTTAATCTATTTTTGGTATAAGAGTAAAAGAAAGAAAAGCAAGCAAGAAAGAAAAACCCAGCAACTAAGCTCTGGGGAAACTAGTTCCTACAGCGTCCACAAAAAGGAGATGAGCGATTGCAGCCGGAGGTTCCAAAACAAGAGCAAACTCCAAATTCTAGCACATTCCAACTTTAGCAAGGAGGTCAGCACAAGCTTTACCCTAACGCAGAGTGTGGACAACTCTAACACTCCAATGCCTATTAAGCAAATCTCTGATGTTAGCAATCAACATCGCATGGACATGAAATCGGGACGGCGGAGCAGCAACAAGCAACACAACAAGCTGGGAGTCAGAGAAACAAACCACGCGTCTGTGACCAAGATCCCAAGCTACACTCAGCCTATGAAAAATTGCAAGCAGCTTTAGATAAATGATTTCACCACCATCATCCCTCCTAAAAAGGCCAGCGACCTAAGACCCAATACTGTCCCGAAAACACCCTCCAAAGCCACCCCTCACCCAAGTTCAACCCAAACTGCCATCGCAATTCACAGCGACTCCATCTTCCTCCAACTTTAAATAGGGTATTTCAATTTAAATATTTATCAAATAGTAAGTTTTTAATTCTCGTGCATAATCTTAAGCAATATATATTTTGGAACAAATGGAGTAATAAAAATAAAAGTCAATAATACATCTTTAATGGTGATAACACATTTAACGGTGTTAACACAAGTTAGAACTTTGAAAAAATCATTTGTTAAAATATCTCTTACAATTTCCCAAATAGGTTGGGACATTTGGGTAAAAGAAATTAAAAAAACAATAATATATCGTTTTTTTCGTTACAATAATCTCAATATATCAGTCTTTCTTATCTTAAAGAAAATAATATCAGCTATTATAATTATAATTAGGCTTAAATATGTTCTCTGTCTCTGTAAAATAAAGGTGAATTGAATTTGGTCATTCTAAAAAAATTGAATAGTTTTTTAGTCTCTAACATGTGTGAAATATGTGAAGTTAATCTTTGTCGTTCATTTTGTAGTGATTTAAACCGTCACTAGCTCATTTTATCGCTGTTTTTAACCATTGCTATTGCAAAAAACATGACCAATAACTTATTTTGTAGTGGCTTTTAGCCGCCGCTAATGCAAGAAACCGCCACAAAATGAACTGGAGAAACTATCTTCACATATTTCATAAATAATAAGGAATAGAAGCTATGAAATTTTGTTTAAATGGACTAAAACCAATTTAACCTTATTTTACGGCGAGCATAAATATATTTAAGCCTTATAATTCTTTTAACGAAATAGTGATGAGAGACCAAAATTATTGTTATTTATCAAAGTAATTGACGAAAATGACTAATATTTTTTGTAAAAGACATAGAGTCCAACTTGGTGATAAGTGACGACCAAAACTACCATTAAGCATAAATAATAATAATAATGAGTTATTCATTTCTTGTAAAAAAGCAATATCAGTTATTATCCGTGCAATCGCACTAGTTATTATTAGGGTTAATGGTATGGTAGGTCCCTGTGTTTGTACCAAGTTTGTGATAAGTCCCTCGCCGGAATTTTTTTTGATATAAGTCCCTTAGTTTACTCCAAGTTTGGATTTAGTCCTCGCCGGAGACCGGAGCTCCGGCAAGTGCTTACTTGGACTGCTGACTGTATTATTAACGATGACGTGGAATTTTTTAATTATTTTTGGAATTACAAATAATAAAATTCATTATAAACTTAAAACCCCTAAATTCATCTAAATCCTAAATTAACCCCTAAACACATAATCCCCAAATTCCCCAATTTCATCTAACCTAAATTAGAATCTCCAATCTTAAACCTTCTTTTATTCTCAAAATTATCATCATCATCATCTTCTATAACTCACGCTGCACCACTCCTTCCATCTCTCTCTCTCCTTCCATCTATTGTAGTTTTATTCTTATAAAGTTTGTCCATTTACTGATTGCTTCTTGTCTTGTAATTGCTATCTTATTAGTTTGAGACATTTATTAGAAATCAGCATACCGTTCCTTATTTGGTTGTTCTTTTTCTCCTTAGCAGACTTTAAGAGTTGCAATTTCATTGGTACAGCAGGCTGCAGCCAACTTCTAAGGCTACAAATATTTCTTAACTTCCCTGTTTATTTAGCTAGTGCTGTTAAATGTCCCCTTTTAAAAGTTGCAAACTTCATTTGTAAGTGGAATGTTAAATGTCCCCTTTTAAATATGCATAAGTTTCTTAGTGTCCCTTTTATGACCTCCTCTTCTTCCTTTTCACTTCTCAAATAAGAAAGGATCTTCTGTATTTAAGAAGTTGAAGGAGGTTTTCTGTATCATTTTTCCACTCATATACCCAAAGCTTTAAAATTTCAGTGGTTCTCATGTGGGCAGACGCTTTGGTCAGTCTTCAGCCTAGCCTTGTCATGTCGTTTTATGATCAATGTGCTCTTAGGTACTGTATGGAATTTGTGAATTCCTTGAAGTTAGGTTCTTTTGGGCTCTTAGGTGAATCTGTATGGTCTTGCAGTTTTTGTAAGAGTCAGTGATTTCATGGGAACCGCCTTCCTTCTAGTTCTCACCCTTCTCGGTGGTTTCTTACGATGCCTTTTTCACCACTTATCATGTCTACATGATAACTATACTTATTATTTTGGATGACAGAGTTGATCTTATTACTTTACATTAGTGTTTGACTTTAGGCATGTCTGCAGAATGGAATCATAAATTAGCTACGTGGAAATGAGGGTGAACAACCAGTACCAGCAAGAAATTGATCAAAGAAAAGGACTAGCCAATAACATTTGTATGACTCGGATATTAGCTTGCAAGTCTGTTGTTGCATTCTTGATTCAGTGTGGTTGGAGATCAGTTATGGAGAGTCTTCAAGTAACTTATTATGAAGAACAAGTGTTAGTTGCTAGGCTTATGGAAGAGAATAAGGTATCCAGCAATGAACATGCTATTATTTCATGTCAAATGTTAAAAGGTAGACCTTTCAATAAACTTTAAGTAATTAATCTTTTAAGTTTCTTTTATTTATCAAAGTAAAATTAATTTATGTTTGTTACAATCCAAAGTAAACTATTGACGTAGTTGGTGGACTCCCAAATTGATTATGTTTTTGCATTCTCAAGATATCAAATGTTAGTGCAGTTAGTGGGCTCCCAATTTGAAGGTTCATATTGATCGTTTTTGCTATTTAAATAAGGATTTAATAAATAATGATTTAATTTATATGTACTGACAAGTATAAAATTTTTTGCACATCTCTTCATTTTCTATTTTAAATATTTTTTAAATTTAAATTTAATTATGAAACTACCCAATTCTAATTGAATGGCGGTATAAAATCGGAGCACACTAATTAGACTCTAAATAAATCTAACCGGAGTACCAATAGGCGATATGTCATCCAAAATATAAAGGAGACTTGTCAATATAAAGGAGAAATGTGAGAAAAATGAGTATTGAAGAGCTTCACAATAAAGCATAAAGGGAGAAAATATGGCATGATTTTTCCGTGTTCCGTTATAAAATAAAAATAAAAATTAATGATTATTAAAATAAAAAAATAAAAATTATTCACTTTGCATTGCCCACATTACAATTAATATGACATGATTTTTCCGTGTTCCGTTATCTCTCTCAAGTTTCAATAGTATAGCATATAATATATACTACATAGGTAATAAATTTTTTTTTTGGCCTAAGACAATTGTCTCAATTGCCTCATACACGACCCTGGTTGTGAGAAGCTAAGGTGATTGCAAAAATGGATAAATAATGACTTAAACAGCTGAAAGTAAAAGCTAGAAATGTAAAGTAAATGCTGAAAAATAAGTGAAATGCTTGAAGAGTAAAGAAAATAAAGTAAATGAATAAAGGAACTACGAGAAATTTACAAGTTGTATTCATGGTTTGATTATGTCTTACAAATATAACGCTCTCCCTATTTATAGGGAGAAATCAACTAACTATAACAGCTAATCTGACATATTACCACTAACCCATGTCTTACTCTTCCACGCAAGTCATCAAAGATCGTGGGGTGTTAAAGTCTTATTACTCCTAATCAACCTCGAAAATTATTTTACCTAATGCTTCTTCTATCGACCGGTTCTTAGTGGAAAATCCCATTCCTATTATTCATTTATAACATAATAAAAAAATCAAAATTTTTATTCTTCGAAGAAAACATTAATTTAATATAATTTTAGTATTTTTAAAAATATTAAAGCCCAAAGATTTTTTATAATTCTTGAAATATTTTTAATAGCTTCCATTTAAGACTTTATTAATATTTTCATTAAGTTTAGGGTTAATGGTATAGTGGGTCCCTGTGTTTGTACCCAAGTTTGCGATAGGTCCCTCGTCGGAATTTTTTTGAAATAAGTCCCTTAGTTTGCACCAAGTTTGGGTTTAGTCCTCGCCGGAGACCGGAGCTCCGGCAAGTGCTTATGTGAACTGCTGACTGTATTAATAGCGCTGACGTGGATTTTTTTAATTATTTTTAAAATTCCAAATAATTAAATTCATTTTAAATTTAAAATCCCTAAACTATTCTAAATCTTAAATTAACTCACTAAATCCCTAAACCCCCAATCCCCTCAAACCTAAATTTAAAACCCAATCTAAAATTAGAATTCGAAGGAAGAGAAACATATGTCGCATGAGACGAATCTGAAACTTTCAGATAAAACCCTTGATTCGGAAACAGTTCACCCCCTGTAAGCGCAGGAACAATGCTCACAACTTGCAACAGTGACGACCTGTGTTCCCCTCCAACCTTCACATCTGTGTTCATGTGCTGCAACAGCTTCAGAAGCACCCCCAGGAACCAGATTCGCCATTTCCCCAAATTCGCATCACTCTCTGAATTCCCCACAAAAAAAGTTTGGATTTTTCTCTTAACAAACAAGTCCTAAATCATGGGTTATCCAAAAAGGACAAAACTTTTCAGTTTCAATTTACAATTATTCAGATTTAGAAAACCTAGTTAAGATAGAAAAATTTAAATGCATAACAAAAACAACAAATAAGACATTATTGACGAACCCAACATCAATAAAACATCAAAATAAAAATAAAGTTTTGATTTTTCCAATCATAGAACAGTACCCTTCGCTCTTATCTGGTTTTCAGCGTTTGGTAGTGGAACAGCGAAGAACCCAACATCAAAAACGTAACTTTAGCTGAACCCAACAACCATGGACATTTTTTATGCAAATTCCAGAAAAGGGTAATGAAAACTACATAGTTTATGCACACAAGAAGAAGAAGGAGTGAAATTAAGAAGGGGATGAATGAATGAAACTGAATTCAATTGTTAAAAGGTGGAACATTAAAGGGGTGGTGTCATTCTCCGTGAGGTTGGATTGGATGGTGTTGAAGAAAAGCTAGCTTCACAGAAAAAAATGGGTGTGTAATTTTAGATTGGGTTTTTAATTTAAGTTTGAGGGGATTGGGGGTTTAGGGATTTAGTGGGTTAATTTAAGATTTACAATAGTTTAGGGGTTTTAAATTTAAAATGAATTTAATTATTTGGAATTTCAAAAATAATTAAAAAAATCCACGTCAGCGCTATTAATACAGTCAGCAGTCCACGTAAGCACTTGCCGGAGCTCCGGTCTCCGGTGAGGACTAAACCCAAACTTGGTGCAAACTAAGGGACTTATTTCAAATTTTTTTCCGGCGAGGGACCTATCGCAAACTTGGGTACAAACACAGGGACCTACCATACCATTAACCCTTAAGTTTATAAAAAAAGTTAGACGAGGAATAAAACACACAAACGGGTTGCATATAATTGGGCTGATATAAATATTAGAAATCAGCAAGTTGTAACACAACGATGTAGTTCAAAAGAAATGCATTCCACAGAATGAGAGATAAAACAATTCATTAAGGAATACAGTCTTGGCAATAATTGGACATAGCAATCCAAAAGGAATACAAACCACCAAGCAAGAGGCAAAGTAATTCGTTCACGAATACATACAGTACAGTACTAGTGACAATTAAAAAATAGTTTTATAGTTGGTATTTATCAACAACTATATACCTATATCAGTTATGTAAATGCACTCATATATATAAACTTTTACCAATTAAGTAGTGAGAATACACAATTATCACTCCTAATGTCAGATTCAACATAAGAGAATGGTGAAATAGGGAGGATAAGGAAAGGATGGATTATAATGGAGAATATCACAATCACCACTCCTATTATTCATAAAAAAATAACACAAATTACTATTATGTAATTTTCCCAATATTCACATTTCCATTAACTCAGTAAAATTATTATTATGTAATTTCTAACTAGTAGTGTGTCTACACATGCATTTTCATTTCATGATAGAAAGGAATTAAGGAAGATTTTAGTACACAAAATATAAACTATTCACTTTTCAACAACGACCTTCTTTACTTGAAATTGATATAGAGTCAACGAAATTATATAAATGTCACTCAAACAGAGATGCTTTCAGCAGACACAAGGCTTCTTCCCGCAGGTGGAGCAGCCCGTCACAACTTTATCAGCAGCCTCCTTGGTAGCTTCACAAGCGTGGCGAGCGTCGTCCAAGGCGGCAGAGGCCCTGGCAGCCCCAGCCGCAACATCGGCATATGTGTATTTCTGGGCATCCGCTGCGTCGACATGGTCCCTAGCGAGGCGAGCAACGCGGTGAGCAGCGGCTGAAGCGTTTTTAGCCCTCTGTGCGAAAGCTTTACCGACGCGAGCGGCCAGTTTCGCCTCTTCATCTCCGATACGCACCTTAGCAAACTCGCAGAGAGCCTCGGCAGCTGCTTCCTCGCCGCTATCTGCAAGTTCTTGTGCGGCGATAGCATCTTTGTTCGCATCTTGGATAGTTTGGTCACGCTCATCCTGGCTTGTGTAGGCGTCGACATTGCCGCCGTAATAACATACCGTGTCACCGGCATCGAATCGTTCGGGGCTTTCCCCTCCAACGGAATCATCTGACAAGCTGTGGATACTTCCTCCATCAGAGCTTCCTCCATCTCCATAGGCAGCCATTGAACTGAAAATGCAAGAAAGTTGAAGGGAAGTAAAACTGAAGATAAAGTTGAAGGGATTGCAAGATAAATACGCAGCTTGAAGTTGGTAAAGTGTTGACTGCTTCACACTTTTTTGGACTTCCAACACGCAAAACTGGTGTTGTTTTGTCCTCACACTTTTTATAAATTTGTAAAAACACATTTATATAATTGAAGAAACCCAAACACAATTTGCATTTAAGTTTTCCAATGTTTTTCTAAATGAAAATTGAAGATCCCTTTTGGGAGAAATCTCCTTGATAGATCTCATACTATAGTCTCATGGGAGGAATCTCCTTGTGCTAACAATACACTTTGTGCAAAATATGCAGAGTATCTAACGTACAAATCAAAAAGAGAGGGAAAAATAACTAAAACTTTTTAAATTGCCAACTTCCAAAAAAACAACTAAACTGCCAAGAAAACAAAACACATAACAACAACATACACAGGGAACAAAGATACACTCTCACTTTTGCATCCAATTTCTGCCGCCATTGCTCAAATCTTTTCACAAATTAATTTACTTCCATCATCCATGCATTGCCTCCACATAAAACTTGGGTAATTACAACATAAGCATTAGATGCTTTTGTGTTAAATGCAACAATCAAATCAAGATGGATGCACCAAAAGTTTCCAGAACAAGGAAAACAAAGGTTAATAATTCAACTTCAAGGCTAGAATTCAGACATGTCTCAAGCAAAGTTGGAAATTTTGATTTGATTGATCTACAATGGACCAGTAACATTCCAGGGTGTCCAGTGTACCATCCATCAGAACAGGAGTTTGAGGATCCTTTTGCATATCTACACAAGATTGCTCCAGGGGCATCTAAATTTGGTATGTGATAACAGAACAATATGTATAACAGGTTTGGATCAACTTCTTTTTTTCTCAGAATCTATTATGAGATTAAGAAGTTATTCACATAAACTTCCTTAGATTCAATTGTAGAAGGATTTCATTAACAAATATGTGTTCTGTTCTGCAACATATTGCATATGCCACAAACTTGAACTTGAGGGAAAATTCCAAAAGTCACAATAGAAAACACAAGAAGTTGATGTTAAATCCGCTAGCCCTCCATGGTTTCCCGCTAAATAACGGTTAGTTTTGTCATGTCAGCACTGAATATAACAAGTATTTCTCTTAAGTATTTAGAAGTCATTGAATGAATACACTTATGTATTGTATAACAAGTATTTTCTGCTATTTACACTTTGAATAAAAAAAGGGTGAAAATAGGAGTGACCACATCAAGTTTTCGATTCTACACCCATATCCCAAGGTGGTGCAAGCTATTGTTGTTCTCGCGATTCGGGTAGTTTCCTCCAGTCGCGGTCGCGTTTTTGTTCACCTCCATTCCTCGGAGCTCGCTCAACAGGTACCTTGCTCATGTTCTAATATTCGATTCGATTATCTTCTTGTGTTCAAAATCTCTTCTTTGTTCTTCGTCTTAGAAATTGCTTTCAATTCTCAGTTCTTTTGATTGTGGGCGAGTGTGACATGAACTTGAAATTCATGGGATCTTATAATTGTGATTCTGACCAAAGCAACTGTACATATTGATTTGATTTGAGTGACTTGTGTGGTTTATGGCATGTTTAGGGTTTCTGCAAAAATTGGGAATTCAATTCTGATTCTCCCCAAGTTTTTTGGGGAGTTTTTCTTTCTGCCTCACACTATTTATATGTGAGTTGTCTGTGTTCTGTTCAGTCTAGTTCAGCGTAGCACGGGTACGCCATTTTTGGCATTGCATCGGCCTCACTGCTTCAGCTGCCCCCCCTCTCTCTCTCTCTCACTAACCTGAAACCCTAATCCCCTTCATTTCATTCCTTCAGCCGCCAACCACACCTTCTCTTCCTCTCCTCTCAAACCTGCGTCGCCGCCACCACTTCTTTCCTCACTCTTCGACTTTCAGCTGACACCTTCAATCACTCTTCCTCACCCCCTCCTCTCAACCGAATCCTCACAACAGAAGCGCCGACCACCTCTGCATCAATCTCCGTGACACTCCGATTAAATTCTCGGCTTGCCCTGTTCCACTCCACCTTCTCTTGCGCGCACGGCGGTTCCCGGCGACATCCATCAACCGTCTCTTGTTCGTACCAGTCACTTGTGCTTGACAAGCTCAGACGAGTTTCGGTCTCTGACCTTCCAACCATCATTCCGTTCTTCCCAGCAAGGCGCTTTTAAACAGGTTCCGTCTTCTTCTTTTTTTCCTTCATTTCATATTCTAGCTTTTTCCCAATTTGATTGGTGAACAAATTAACAACAATCAGGTTACAAACAATATAAATAAACACTATTGTCTCATGTCTCCATGCGAATGAAATTGAAAATATGATATAGCAACTAGATGCTAAAGGTTTGAGGTAGTTGCAGTGCTTCCATTTTCCCAAATGTGGGACATTGGTGGCGATGAATTTGATCTTGAAGGTTCTAGTATTCTTGATGTTGCCTCCCTTTCCCTTGATGAGCCAGATTTGGAGGCTGTTCTTTTCTCTCATGAGATTGACACTGTTATAGTTTCAACTTTGAATGCTTGGATTTTGTAATGTTGGTTGTTGAACAATCTATCATTTAGATTTTTTGTAATCAACATTAGTGGTTTAAGGATTTATGTCTCTTAATGTTATTTTAATTTGTGTTGTTGTCTGAAATTATAATGTTAACCTAGTTTCTTTATATGTTGCTGTTTTGGAGGCAATGCTTGACCTTTGTATGCATTTTATTGAAATTATTGCTAGTATATATGCTCATGCAGCTGAAACTTAATATTTTATGGTAAAGTATTTGAAATAGTGCAGTCTGCATGCAATCTGAATTTTTTTTTTCTTACTTCACTATATATATATTAAAATTAAAAAATATATTTAATATATATATATTAATGTACCCGTACCCACGATTTTCTGAAAATGCCATACCGCGTACCCAGTACCGTACCTGTATCCGGTACTAGTAGAGCTGGGTATGCGGGCCGGCCCGCCCCACATAAGCTCGGCCCGCATAAGCCCGCCCCGCATAAGCCCGCCCCGCGTAGGCTTGCTTCTAAATGAGCTCCTATTTAGGAGGCCCGCCCCGCGGCTCGTCTAATTGCGGGCTGGCTCGCGGGTCAGAACATGTTAAAAAAAAAAAACTTAAAAATCAAACCAAATACCAAGCAAACCAAGCAATAGGCAAATTAAAACCTTATACATCAGACCAAATTATCTGTTTTGTAATTAATTCATCGGACCAAATACCAAGCAAACCAAATGACAATTAATCAATTAAAACCTTTGAGAATTACAACTATCCAGACCAAATACCAATTAAAACAAACAATAGGCAAATTAAAACCTTAGTGCTTTGGACCAGCTTCATTTTCTCTCGGAATCAGAACCAATTTGGTTTTAAACATGCTATTAGTTAAAGATAGAGGCAGACTATAAAAGAATAATCAAACATGGCTTTAAACTGCTTCCCTATATTTGATTTGGAATTCAAAAGTTCTACATTCAGAACCATAGGCTTATGTAATTTCAGCAACACAGTCATGACAGTCCAAATTTGTAGATATTTTAACATCTAGGCTTCATATGAACATGTTTAATCATCTAGTGATATAGATCTTTTGTGTTAACTAACAACATTGACCTTGAACCTGTTAAGCTTTCAGCTTCTATCTCACTTCTATACCACTGTGCACTGTGCAATTTTTTTTTTTAATTTTTTTTTTTTTTTTAATTTCATTGGCCCGCGGATGGCTCGCGAGCCCCGCGGGCTAGCTCATTAAGTTCGCGGGCTACGCGGGCTAGCTCACGTAGGCCCGCATTTAAATGAGCCTAGATTTTCCGGGCCATAGCTCGCGCGGGTTGCGGGACTCGCGGGCCGGCTCGCGGGCTTAGACTCATATACCCAGCTCTAGGTACTAGTAAGGAAATTGATGTCTTCAACTAGAGATTAAGTTCAAATGAATATTTGAGAGGTTATCTATAAGTGCTAGATAACCCAAGGAATTTTTAGTTTTTAAATTTTGTAGCTAAAGATAAAAAGCTGTTAAGCAAGAGAGCCTTATTTTCGTAGTTCAAATGAATATTTGAGAGGTTATCTATATTGTGTCAGCTTTATTAACTTCCGCTCTAGCTTTAATTTCTTCATTCACTGCCTCCACCATTGACCATACTTATTATTCGATATCGAAGTCACTTGAATATTTATATAGATCCAACACAAAATGTAAAACAGATAACTCCTAGTGCAGCTAGGCATGGATCTACGTGCAAGGAAAGGGATTTGGATCCTCTCATGTGAAGATCTGAGCCTTTAATTCTTTTTTGATGGAATCTGGGCCCTTAATGAATATATGAGAGAGAAAATTAAAATTGTGCGGGAAGACTCAGATCTTTCACATGACATGGTCATGTGAGATTAACACATGAGAGGATCCAGATCCTAAGGAAAGAGGCCAGGGCCCCCACAGGATTTAAAAAAAAAAAAATAATAATATTACTTATTTGCCCTTTCTATTTCCCAACCCTAATTCCTCTTTCATTTTCTGCCTCTGCCTCCTTTTCTCGCCTCCTTTGCTCGCAGCCTCTGCCTCCTTCTCTCGCCGCGCCGTCGCGCGACTCTGCCTCCTCACGCAGCGCCGTCTCTCGCCGCCGCTCGCAGCCTCTGCCTCCTTCTCTTCCCTCGCGCGGCTCTGCCTCCTCACGCCGTCGCGGCTCTGCCTCCTTCGCTCGCGCCGTCGCGCGCCGCTGCCTCCTCCGCCAGTCCGCGGCTCCTCCGCCCGAGACAAGCATTTCGACAATTCCAAAGTAGTCTCCTCTGCAGCGGCTATAACCACGAGGACACCCACATCGTAAAGCCCCATTGCTCTCTCTCTTCCATTTCTGCTTTCAAGTTCTCACTTTTCTCACCACATTGGCGCTTTCACTACTGATCCGGTAACACCCACCTTCCCCGTCTTGTGTTAATGCCTTCTGGTTGTTGAATTGCTGGTTTTCATGTCCAAGTCTTAGTGGGGTTCTAGTTAAAAATTAAGATTTATGCAGTCTGCAATAGAATGTTGCTGGGTTCTTCTTCTTTTGTTTTGATCGGCAGAATATGATCTAAAGTTTTGTTCTTTTAACGGAGGTGCATTTTGCTGCATTTGCAATGGACCGAGCTTTATTCATGTTTTGGTTTTGTTTTCAGAATTTGTGTGATTTTCCGTGTGGTTCTAGGCGTGCAGCACAAGCAAATGTATTCGTTTATCAGTGTGCTTGTTATAGTTACCTGATGTTTCCTGATTATAGTTTTAGTTCGGATGCTTGCTCCAAAATTCTACTGTTACTTGTTCTAATGTTTTAAGAATATTAGCTGTTGTTCTAATGCTGCTTTTGTTGTTGATGAAGTTGCTGTGTATGTGTTTTATGTTTTGTTTTTTCTAACATAGTGTCAGTTTGTATAGGAGAAAGGAAGATCTGGGTGGGGGTTACTTATAGCATTTTGGTTGATCCGAAACATTTCATCCAGATTTTCAATGGGGAAAAATGATTTTCTCACACCTAAGGCAATTGCCAATCGAATCAAAGCAAAAGGACTGCAAAAGCTTCGGTGGTATTGCCAGATGTGCCAGAAGCAATGCCGAGATGAGAATGGGTTCAAATGCCACTGCATGAGTGAAGGGCACCAGCGTCAGATGCAAGTCTTTGGACAAAACCCAACTCGGATAATTGATGGCTATTCTGAAGAGTTTGAGAGTACTTTCCTTGAACACATGAAGCGCAGCCACCGTTTCAGCCGCGTAGCTGCAACTGTCGTATATAATGAATACATAAACGACAGACACCACGTTCATATGAATTCCACTGAGTGGGCTACGCTTACTGAGTTTGTTAAGTACTTGGGTCGAACTGGAAAGTGTAAGGTTGAGGAAACACCCAAGGGATGGTTCATGACATACATAGATAGAGATTCAGAAACTCTTTTCAAGGAAAAGATGAAGAATAAGAGAATCAAGGCAGATATGGCAGATGAAGAAAAGCAAGAGAGGGAGATCAGGAAACAGATTGAAAAGGTTGAGCAATCGATGCAGCCACCGAATTCTGATTCTGATCAGCCTTCACAGTCTGAGCCGCCAAGGGAACTAAATCTAGAAGATGGAGTTAAGATAGGATTTTCTCTTGGGTCATCGGCTAGACCTGGGACCAAGGAAAAATGTGAGGAATCGAGGGTGGTGTTTGGTGAGGTTGGTGAAGAGAAATATGAGGAAAGAAGTAATGGAAACAATTTGAAGAGGAAAGAAGTTGGTGGTGGCAAATCAGCTTTGGAAGAAATGATGAGGGATGAAGAGAAGAAAAAGGAGAAAATGAACAGGAAGGATTATTGGTTGCACGAGGGAATTGTTGTTAAGGTTATGAGCAAAGCCTTGGCAGAGAAGGGGTACTACAAGCAAAAGGGCGTAGTGCGAAAGGTGATTGACAAGTATGTTGGGGAAATAGAAATGCTTGAAAGCAAGCATGTGCTCAGGGTTGATCAGGCTGAACTTGAAACTGTGATTCCACAAGTTGGTGGCCGCGTAAAAATAGTCAATGGGGCATATCGTGGATCACTTGCTAGGCTGCTAGGGGTTGATACAGATAATTTTTGCGCTAAAGTTCAAATAGAGAAAGGTCCATATGATGGTAGGGTCCTTAAAGCTGTGGAATACGAGGACATTTGTAAAGTAGCCCAGTGAGTTTGATGGAGTTATATTTCAGCGATTCTATTTAAGTTGCAGGAATTTGAGTGTTTGTTCTAATGCAACTTCTTTCTCATCTAGCAGGAGTCATTTTTGCTTGTAGTCTTTGGGAAATCAAACTGCATATCATTA
Source organism: Acmispon strigosus (assembly GCA_030819835.1). Taxonomy (NCBI): domain Eukaryota; kingdom Viridiplantae; phylum Streptophyta; class Magnoliopsida; order Fabales; family Fabaceae; genus Acmispon; species Acmispon strigosus. The sequence continues at coordinate 7,967,546 of JAUAMA010000001.1, forward strand.
GAGTACTGTATATTGGACATGTACTTCTCTTTCATTTTTTTTTATTGGCTAAAGGATGAAAATTGATTTGTACTTGGTTTTGACTTATAAGGAAACATCAAGTATGCAGTACAATCTCGTTATATATTTTGCATATTTGCGTCTATTAAATTGATCACTTTGTATTGATAATTGTTGATGCAAGATAAGTGCTGATATTTTTGTCAATATCTTTGTTTCTTCTCAGATTCACTACCTGAAATTGAAACAACATATCCTGTGTGTTTTACTTCAACCCAAAGGAAAAGGAATAAATCATGAGAAAATGAAGTCAGATATTCCACATGCTAAAATGTGAGGTCCAAATATAAACATAAGCGTGATGATTTTTTCTATTTAAATTGATCGTGCTCTTTTTTATCTCCAAAGTATTTCCCAACTGAAAATCAATTCCTTTCGAGATATAGAGGTCACTAATACAATTTTTGCCATTTACACAATTTATAACCGACCTATTAAAGGTCGAGTGTGCAGTAGTTGTTGGTATCGTTTTCCTATACCATCTTATACTATTTCATTACACTCACCATTACACAAGGTGATTGAGTATTCCTTCATAAGAAGGTTTGCATAAATCAAACCGAAATAAAACTAAATCCAAATAACCACATAAATTTCGTTTAGATTATTATATAAAAATGTCGATTTTCACCAAAGGAAACCTCGATGTTTCACCTGTCTTCACGAAAGCTTCAGATTCATCATTTCATGTGAATAATTCAAGGCGAAAAATGCGTAGTCGAATGTTATTGTATCAATGTTATTTCATTTTTCGATTAATAAACAAATATCAAATACCATATTAAATACGAAGCTTTCTACTATAAAATCAGCATGTTCAAATCAACGAACAATAAATGCTTTTTATAAGTGTTAAAAGGTTTAAAATTTCAGTATATCTTGCATAATATATTTTGCCTGCTTACATCAAAGCACTTCCTAATGTATTGTGAAACAATATATGATCTTTTATAAATAAAGAAACTCTTTAAGGCACCCTACCCTGTGTATAACCCAATAAAACATGAGGCACAAAAAATAGAAATCTGTGATCGTGATCTAATAATTTCCACAGCGCCCTTCCCTTCTGTATAATGCATTTACCACAGGACGGATATGCTGCAAGACACCATTAAGTCAATTTAATGGATGCAAATTTTGTAGCAAGATCAATAGCCTCATTTACTTGTGAAGCATCTGTACCCTGGAAAACGGTATAGTGTAGATAAAATCAGTATGATATCTAATAAAACACGACACACGCAAAATTCATGTACATTTTCTTCATGTTTGGGACGAAATAAGAATAATTTCCAGTCAACACATATACATATTCATGGTAAATTATACTTAAACAAGCTTCATAATTGACTTTGGTGTCAGTGGCTGAAATGTAGTGCTCGTATACTTAGACAGTGTCCATGGACATGCTTTCAGATAAAACTGTTTGTGATTTCAGTTAGGCATTCAGAACAAAATATAAGTTAAATTTGTTGTACTGATGTTCACATTTCATGAATACAGGATGCCTCTTATCGTCCACTGTACCTTGAAGCTATCATCTGTTGGGAGGACGCCTTTTTTGTGCAATGCAGAGGTAGCATCAGCATCCAAGACAATGGCACCACCAGCTTGCTGAAAATAACATACGAAAGTTTGAGAGGGAGCAAGGGAAAAGAATGTATAGTTTAAATATTAGCCATAATTTTTGGCTATCCTTTAGATTGGTTGAGTCTTCAAAATTCAGAAGAAACTTCAAAGATACATTCAAATAAACAAGATACCTTTGTTTGAGCATTTCTTGATCTCTCTCTTGCAGCTTCCATAGCACTATTAAAACCTTCGACATCAACAAGTAATCCCTTTTCTTCAGCCATCAGCTGCCAAATAGAAAATTGTTAAGGAAAAAAATAAGGCATAATAGATCTACAATTCCAATTTCATGTGTTATTACAGTGAAGCAATCCACCTACCTGAGTGAGATCTAACGGGAACCCGTATGTATCCCACAAGATAAATGCTTCCTGTAATCAAGAGAGAAATGCATGAGAAATAGCCCATGGGTGGGCCTATTCAAAAACAACTAAGGAAAATAAGTTATATGACAATTATGCAAAAGGGAAGCAACACTTGTGTAATCATGCAGTCTCAGGTATATGATTCAACTGCAACTCCGTGACCAATATGATAAAATATGTGCAATCGTATGATTTGGATAAAACATTAAACGTTTAAATTTGGACCAACATGTGGGAAAATTATAATGCTATGAACCCTGGAATCAGAGGAAGGCACTTGCCAAAAAATAAAACTATTATTTGCAACAGTTAGAGAAAAGTCTGTTTTGACAATTTATTAACAACACAACGTTGTATTTTGCTTTTTTATGGGGGATATCTTCACATCTTATTTGTAAGTTCTTTGCTCTTTCATTGTAACAGTCTTTTACTACCCGAAAAATGAACTTGTTAACACTGACCTGGAGAGAAATGAGAAATTATCTTAAGAATTTGGGCTAGGTATAACTGTATCCTAAAAGCTAGCTTAGGGGCGAGAATTGTCTTGCCCTTTATTAGGACTTCTTTGGTAATGTCTCTAGTAAATGTAGGATCTTAGCAAGTTAAAAACATCAAATCAGTAACACCTAACGACAGCTATGCTAAAAAGCAGTATTGAATCCCTAAAAAAGAAAGAATTTCATTTAATTGATTTTCCAAAGACAACAAAAATTAATACAGTATAAAATAGCAGAGCAAAGAGAAATTTCAGAGATTTATTTGTTTGTTTAAACATTAAATGTTTTCTGCATATACTTGCAAAAGGAAAAAAAATTGTGACTACGAAAAGTATAAAAATGTAAGAAAATAAGCACATATGACAACTAAGTAGCACAGAAAATACAGCTTCTACTTGCCTCCCCACTCAGCATCTTTCCCTGAACATGTCGAACAGCTGACTCAAATTTTTCAATCCCCTGGAGAAGCAAAAACAGTTAGGTTTTCTTTTAATTTTAAAGATATAATGAGAAAAGGAAAACTCACAAACAACCCACTGACCAATGGTAAATCATCAAGTTTTCAAGAAACATAAGTAATATGAGTGATGACTGTAATGATGTCATGGATATTGACAAGTGAAAGCCTATATAAACATCTTGATGCATATGCCTATCCTCACCTTAATTAATGTTCTGCCAAAACTTTCCTCCTCCTCTTTAATTATGTCCCTAATGTGCGCTTCCTGTTGTTCGATCTCAGGAAAAACATCGCCCATCACATTCACCACAATGCTTACAAGCCTAGAAACAGCAAAATTGAGGACACAAAAGCACATTACAAACAGAATGTATGTAAACAATTTTATACACACCTGGAATCACTGATCAGATGACCCATACTAAAATGAATTTTTTGAAACAAATAGATCAAATTTATAACAGATAATATAAGTTTTCGCTATTCACATATCACTGGGATGAAGGATCAGGCAAGAATGATTTAGATCTGGATTCTGACAACTTGAAGTGCTTAACCCTTATACATACCCATTGAAAAATCCCTCTTTAGCTTTCAGCACTTCACGTCCATACCGAACAGCTCGACGGAGTATACGCCTCAAAACATACTCACGGCCCTCATTACCTTCAAAAGAAAATAAATGCATAACATATTTAAGATGGGAAGTTCTTTCTCTATCATGAAAAAAAAAACAAAAGGTGGAGATACTAATTTTGAAACAAAGAGAGTTAGATAAACTGTTCTGCAGCTTGTGCCATCGACAACTAAAAATATAGAAGTCAAATGCCTTAATAAACGGGTTAAGGGGATATCTCATTAGTGCATCCCTCGACAGGGTACAACCAAGTCTTTGAAGAACAGGCCTCGCTCAAGACATGAGGGTAGCAGCAAATTGATGAGACTAGAAAGTTGAAATCTATGAACTGTAAAGGAAAAAATTGTCAGAAAAGATACCGGTCTACAATAACCTACCAGGACGAGACCCATCAGCATTCAGCAATAGCAAATGACAGAGTTCTGATGTGATCTGCAACAACTCTGTATGCCATGTCAACTTTATCTGCATCATCTGGTCCAACTTTCCCAGAATATGGCCGAGCACCAGTTGCCTTTAAATGTTTTAGAAAAAAATAACAAAAAACCATACAACCGTTAATGGAATTTGAAAAAGTACATGGAATTCTAAGCCAAGACTTGCATTGGGTGTCAACTACATATATAGGCAGCTAACAACTCTGAAAGAAAAGGGACCATTTGACAATAGCAAGTAGAATTTACAATTTGCTTACATTGATTCTCTTTTAAGGTAAACTTAAAGTTAAGGAGCTGCACAAAGATGTAAAAAATTACGAGAGGCAGCAAGAGGGAATACCAAAGTAAATATAGACCTAGGTTGCAATGAGCGAATCAGTTATGAAATTTATCATGGTTAGACCTACAGGGAACTACTAGTTTATGACCAAGACCAAAAGCTGCAAAACAGGGGGGGGGGGGGGGGATCATGGTGACAAATGAGGAGTACAAAAAGTATGAGCCCAACCCACAACATGTAATTACTCGTTTATATCACTTCAAATAAACTTGCAAAATTTATATATTTGAAAGTTTCACTAAAACTTGTTTCAGGAAAGAAATAATTGCTGGTCCTGACAAATCTGGAAATCCTCTCTCTGCTCTCTACCATGTATATAGACATTGCCGGCAATAAGTAACACTCTATTACAAGAATTATACTTCAAATTCAGATATCATACAGTTAAAGACTGAACACTGCTACTATTGTGCGAGATAGAACTGACTAATCCTAAGGCAAAGGGTCGAGAAACTCAATGCCACTATTCTTTAAAAACTTGGAGTCAAACCGATCTTTGATAATTTTTCATCATCTAATTGTTTTCAAATGGGATCATTCAACAATGTAAAATATCACAGTGGGATTAAAGAAGAAATTAATCAATTTAAAAGAAATCATAAATTTCCAATTAAAATTTCGTTGGGCCCTGTAGGAGTAGCCCAGCAAGTTGCAAATTGTTTGTGAAAAAAAATAGAAATTTGATATATTTTGAAAATTTCCAAGTCTAGAAAATTATTCCAGGATAATATTATTTTCCATTTTACATTTCTTCTTTTCTTGCCTTCTTTCTTCTATTGTACTCTTTATTATCGATTAAGAAAAAAAAAACTACAAAGTAAATTACAAAGTATTTTATCAAAATATTACATATAATGTTCACCATAATAATAAATATAACTAGTATGTGTTATCAACATATTGCATTCTACATACTTAAGAGAAAACATAGTGATTAAGGAAAGCATACTTTACAGCCAAAAGGAAGCACACGTCCAGGAGGCAAAAACTTTAACCATATATCTCTAGCCTCGGTATCAGGGGCAAGGCCAGCCTTCTCATCACCACCAAAATAGGTTGCGTATATCCGATCTGATGGTAATTTATAAACCTGCAAAACAAGTAAAAGATATAATCATGCATTACATGAATAAAGGAATTGAATAGCTACCAATTTCTCCATTTGGTTATATTGCACAATACCATAAAAACAAGGTCATCAAAAACAACGACGACTAGCAAGCATATCAAATTGAATTGAACATTCTAATTAACATTTTCACTAATTTATCCACAATTAGCTAGTGAACATAAAAGACAATCAGGATTGACAATTTCACAACTGATATTGATGATTGAATGCTAAAAGCTCTCATATCATATATAAGTCACAAATGTCATTCTTCCTCAAATGAAACCCAACACAGTACTGGTAGGCGCCGTGCAATTGATAGAATGGAAGTGGAAGTTAGTTACATAATGATGCAATTACTGATTGAAGAACATCACTACTAATGAAATCTGAACACCAAAAGGTATTTAAGCAGAACAAAAGCCTAGTAACTTTGAAGAATCAACTTACGCAGCCCATTATGGGTAGTAGCTTCAGTTACTAGCTAGCTGTTGCTTAGAAATCATTCATAAGCACAGAATAACATGTTTTGTTTCATAACATTTGAGTTCAATCAGAATTATTAAATCATTCCAAACATACTATCTAACATGCACATAACATGTTTTGTTTCACTATTTTCACAGAATACAAGGCACGATTATCAGAAGCTAAGACTTAAAAGCTTCTAACCAAAAGTGATTCTAGAGCATTTCACCATAGAATCAAACATACTATCTAACCTGCAATCGGAGATATCCGGCAATGGATTACTATATACCAATTCAGGGTATATGTTACACGATTGACACTGACTGACAAAAAGGAATTCTGAAAATCACATGGTCAATTCATCCAGCCACACACAGTGAGTGTGAACCGATAACAAAAGGGAAGGGAAGGGAAGAGTACCAGCGTTGGCGAAAAGGAGGGTTGGGTCGTTGAAGGGGACGACGGGGCTAGACTTATGGACACGTGCAAGGAAAGGGGGGCAAGTGCCCCCACAGGATTTTTAAAAAATAGTAATATTACTTATTTTATTTGCCCTTTCTATTTCCCAACTCTAATTCCTCTTTCATTTTCTGCCTCTGCCTCCTTCTCTCGCCGCGCCGTCGCGCGACTCTGCCTCCTCACGCAGCGCCGTCTCTCGCCGCCGCTCGCAGCCTCTGCCTCCTTCTCTTCCCTCGCGCGGCTCTGCCTCCTCACGCCGTCGCGGCTCTGCCTCCTCCGCCAGTCCGCGGCTCCTCTGCGCGTCTGCCTCCGCGGCACTCCCTCCTTCTCCACCTGCTCTGCTTCAACCCTCTTCTCCCCTTCGCGTCGCCGCCGCTCCAGAGTCCAGCCTCTTTCGCGCGGTCTCTTCCTGAACAACCAGTGAGCAAGCCAGCAAGGTAAGTAGGTAACCCAATCCTTTGTGCTGTCTGATTTGTCTCCACTGCTTACTTACTTGCTTACTTTACTTGCTTGTTGTTGTTGGCTGTTGTTTTGTGTTTGGTTGGTACTTTGTAGCTGATTGAATTGAAGAAGGAGGTTATAGACTATTTTTTTTTACTGTGTTGAATTTTTCAAGTTTGTGTATTGTTTCAACTGTTGGGAACTGAAAGTGCTTGTTTGAGCATACTTTTTATTCTTTCATTGAAGAGAGTTTTGCACTCCTTTATAAAATGTATCCAACATTTACTTGTTTGAAATTCAGGAAAGGAATTGTAGTTTTGGTCCCACTACTGTGACTATCCTCTTATAATTCTGTGACTCCAATTTAATCCTCATTTCAGTTGTTACAATCAATTCCTACCCTCAGTTTATCTCTTTACCTAAAACTTCCAAATCCTGATTGAATTGAAGTTTGTTTAGGCACCACTGCACCAGAATGATAGAATCATGGCCATAGCAATAGGATAAGATTGAGAGGTCATAGGACTTAGGAGGATGGCTAAGCCTAAGTGAATGTTTAGCACCAATATTGTTTGCTAACAATTTTCCTTTTTTCTTAACTTTATCCAGCAATGGAAAAATAGTACTTTCAATTTTTTAATAGTACTATGTTACATTTTCCATGTTACAAGTTTATGTGTATATTGCCCCCTCATGTTCAAATTTCTGGATCCGTGCCTGCAAGTATGCAGCTAATGTGTTTGGTTTGTTATATTGTTGCAGGTTGTAAAGAAAATGATGAGAGATTTCAACTAGTATCTGAAGTTATGACTGGAGAACTTGTGACATTTTTTTTGGATATTTTTCTTTTTAATCTTGAGGCACATTGATTTGATCTGTGGAGATATTCCATGACTAGAACGCCTTTCAGTCACTAAATTTTCTGACTGAAAAAGTTGTGTATGGAATTTTGTTGGATTTCGTTCTCTGGACATTTGTAGTGGAAAGGCTAGTAAGCCGCTTCTGATTTTCAGAGACTTGAACCCTTGCTTAGGTTCAGAGTCAGTAAACATCTGATAGAAATGCTAGCACCTCGAAATCTCTCCGCTTCCAAGCTTAAGCCACTCTTTTATTTATCACTCCTTTCTGAGTGCAAAATCGATCCTAAGTCAAATGTCTTCTCAATCTTAACACCATACTCAAAAACCCATTTCCAAAGCTTCCCAAAGTTTTTACCACAACCATCTATTAATTTGTTTAGGTCTTTCTCTTCACAGCCTGAAGAGTCAGCTCTGAAACAAAAGTTGGTCCTCTCTCGTGAGGGTAATTATGATGAAGGTACATCCCAATCTGTTCATGTCTGCCCTGGTTGTGGGGTTTGTATGCAGGATTCTAACCCAAAACACCCTGGTTATTTTGTTAAACCCTCTGAGAAAGACCTAAATTATAGATTACACAACCATCTTGAACCGGTTGCACAAGAGCCTGAATTCTCTAATTCTGTTAAAAAGGGACTTGTTATTGAACCAGAAAAGCTTAATGATGATGATATGAAGATGATAAAGAAACCAGAGAAACCAGTGGTATGTACACGATGTCATTCGTTGAGGCACTATGGGATGGTGAAGGATCCGACAGTGGAAAACTTGCTGCCAGATTTTGATTTCGATCATACCGTGGGAAGGAAGTTGGCATCAGCAACTGGGGCTCGTTCAGTGGTGCTTATGGTCGTGGATGCAGTGGATTTTGATGGGTCATTTCCAAGGAAGGTTGCAAATTTGGTTTCCCAGACAATTGAGGATAATTCTGCTGCATGGAAGAAGGGTAAGTCTGGGAATGTGCCTAGAGTGGTACTTGTTGTAACAAAGATTGACTTATTACCTAGCTCATTGTCACCAACAAGATTTGAGCACTGGATTAGGCAAAGAGCAAGAGAGGGTGGGATTAATAAGATTACTAGCTTGCACATGGTGAGTTCTTTGAGAGACTGGGGACTGAAGAATCTTATAGATGATATAATTAAATTGGCAGGGCCTAGAGGTAACGTGTGGGCTGTTGGGGCTCAGAATGCTGGAAAAAGCACACTAATAAATTCTATAGGGAACTATGTTGAAGGGAAGATTACACATCTGACAGAAGCACCTGTTCCAGGGACTACGCTGGGCATTGTTAGGGTGGAAGGTGTTCTTCCAAGTCAGGCTAAGTTATTTGATACACCTGGCCTTCTTAATCCTCACCAAATTACAACAAGGTTGACGAGGGAAGAGCAAAAGCTTGTTCACTTGAGCAAAGAATTGAAACCTAGGACATACAGAATTAAGGTTAGTAAGTTCACGGATATGCTAATTCGTGGTACATATATGTATGCTAATTTGCTCTGTGGTGTTTATTTGTATCTTTTATCTGTTGTTAAAACATAGTGAACTTCATTGTTTTGCCAATTAATTGTCGTAGGCTGGTCATTCGATTCACATAGCCGGTCTAATGAGATTGGATATCGAAGAAACGTCCCTCGATACTATTTATGTCACAGTGTGGGCGTCTCCTTATCTTCCCCTGCACATGGGTAAAGTAGAAAGTGCATGCAAAATGTTCGAAGACCATTTTGGGCGCCAGTTACAGGTATTCTCCATGTTCATTTTAATTGACTATTTATTTAGCAATGTCTTGGCCATGAGGCTTATATTGTAATGCATCTTCTGAAGTGTTTTCTGGGTTAGTGACCTACAAATAGTCATTACTATCTGTAATATTTCCTTAGTCTGACCCAGAGGTGGTATCCGATACTAAAAAAGGTATCACAAAAGCTGTTAAATTTACCTTGAATTCTGTTAATCATGTTCAGCCAACCAACCAACCTTGTCCAAAGATCTAGTAGCATTTATTTCCTTCTAAAAAAATAAATTAACACCTCTTTTGGGTGTATACACCAAGGGAGAGATAGGAAGGGAAGGGAAGGGAAGAGGGAAAAAAACTCAGAGATGTACTATATGATGTGATGTGAGAGAAAAAAGAGTGTTAGAAAAAGTTATATAGTGAGTATAAAATTTGAGGTGTGAAAGAATTATGATTGATTTCTTTTTAGTTCCAACCTTTGACAGTGCTCTTAAAAAAATTCTGGAACTATTTTCAGAGAATCACGTATAAAACAATATTAAGTAAGATATGGATATGCAATTTCCATAAGATAGTGAAGATTTCATACATAGGTAAAATGCGTGTAGACATCTATGTTGCAACTTGCAAGTAAAAGTCATCAGTTACTCTCTTTTGATTGACGAGCATTATTCATTTATTGGGCATTACCATTTCTGCTTTTATAACACTAGTCTGAATTGTTCTTTGTGCAGCCACCAATTGGGAAAGAACGAGTTCAAAAACTGGGGAATTGGGTGAGAAGGGAATTTCATGTCAGTGGGAACAGTTGGGACTCGAGTTCTGTAGACATAGCTGCAGCTGGGCTTGGTTGGTTTGCCATTGGACTTAAAGGAGATGCAGTGTTAGGTGTTTGGACTTATGAAGGAGTTGATGTTGTTCTTCGCAATTCGTTATTACCCTACAGATCAAATACTTTTGAAGTTGCAGGATTTACAGTGTCCAAGATAGTCTCCCACTCTGACCGAGCTTTCAACAAGTCACATCAACGAAACGAGAAAACGACAAAGGAAATCGACTCGAAAGTGCTTGTGAACACCTAATTTTGCTCTTAGATGACGTTTTGTCCAGTTTTGTTTAGTCATCTCCATTGACTTCTGATGGAGACATGGTGTTGTTTGAGAGAAAGCAAATTGAATTGAATTGCCATTTAGTTTATATTCAAGAGATGAATCCTGAATGCTAACGAAAGAGATAGTATCCAGCGTATCAATATCTCAGGTTCAAGGGGAGTGATGTATTTGCAGTCTTTCCTAATGCATTTTTATTACAAAATAGAAAAATGTGAATGCTTTTTAAAATTAATTTTGAAAAGTTAATAAATTAATAAAAAGAACGCTGCAAAATTACTATATATAGCTCCGATTGAAATATACTTCAAGGTTATTAAAATCCTAATAATAAAATACTATAAACAACTATTTAATAAAATATTATAAACAACTATTTACTAATAAGACAATTAGATATAACTATTTTTCTTTGAATATTCCTTTGAATGTTAGAACTTAGAAAGTTAGAATTTTAAACTAAGACTTTTTTTTTTCCACTACATTACAATTTGGCGGGCCAGCCCGCCAAAATGTGGGTTGGGTTAAGACTTTCAACCCATATACCAAAAGTGGGCCAACCCAACCCAACCCGCATTTTGGCGGGTTGGGTCCGGCCCGGCCCGCGAGCCCATACTGCCACCCCTAGGATGGGTACTATAGTACCCTACCCAGACCCTACCCATTGCCATCCCTACCTTGCCCATGCGCCTTGTCTGTCTCGGTCTCTTCTTCTAGGGTTTGCTTTCTCCAATCGCCGCCGCAGAGATGTCGCGCCATTTTTCCTTCTTCCGCTCTCATTTTCTCTCGATCTCAACGGTTTCCTAATTTGAATATTTGAAATAAAAAAAATGAAGAAATGCTGCTTGAAAATGTTACAGTTAATTTTTTTGTGAACTCTAATTTGCTGAATTGAGCACTGGGAAAATTCTAATTACTGGAAAAGTTATAATTAATTGAGCTTTAGGTTTATGTGGTTGTTGCTGTGTCTGGTTACTTTGTTAGTATAGTAAGAAGCATAATGAAGCTATGAAATGAGTGTACTTTAGGCGATGCTGCTTCTGTAGTTGTTGGAACTTGGCATTACGGTCGCTGTTTGAACTGTGAAATGTGGGTGGTAGTAATGTTAGTCATTGCAGGGTGATGGTTTGCTAGCTGATAGAGCGGCATTAGGCTGGACTGGGCTGGGGTGAAGGGGTAATGTGGGTGATGGTAGGTGGAAAAGTAATATAGTGATGGTGTTGCGAAGATGAGGTCAAACCAAGGCTTGTATGCTGGGCTTGAAGGTAGTTCTGACATGACATGGGCCAGATGTGGGGGGATGGGGCTAGATGGTGGCAGTTGCTACTTGCTGAATTTTTCTTCATCAAGACATATGTTGTTCGATGTTTTTAATTCCTTTTTATCATTGCTTACTTGTTTTAGTTGGGTTTTTTAGGGTTTGCGTAGGGAGTGCACTCTGAGGATTATATGTCGTTATTGTTGAATTTTATCTGCGGTTGTTTGATTTTATGGTTCCTCATCTTGTCTTGTTTCAATTTTAAAATTTCTTTTTAATGGCTGATTGCTTTGCCTGCATGTGGGATTCGGAGCAGATGCTGGGAGATGAGATTGGGAAAGGAGCTTATGGTCGAGTGTACAAAGGTTTGGACCTGGAGAATGGAGATTTTGTTGCAATTAAGCAAGTTTCTTTGGAGAATATTGCTCAGGAGGATCTCAACATCATCATGGTATAGAATGTGTCTCAAAACCATCTGTTTTCATTTTCTATTTTCTATTTTCTATTTTCTATTTTATGTTGGCTAGTAATTATAAATGTGAAAGCTTAGACATAGGCCCTGATGACATCTTCAGGGTGTAGTTGATTTTGTTCCTAACTGAAATGTGATTGCTTTGCCTGCATCTTTCTTTCTCTCCCTGGGTATCTAAACACCTTGGTGGTCTACCAAACATTTTCCTAAAGCATATCTAAAATCCATGCATTAAGCTCTGACCAAATATGCCAGATAGTTGCATAAATTGCTGACTACCATAAATGGCCTCTTTGATTCTGCCAAAATCACTAAAGCTAGTTAACAAAAATAGGCACACCCACCATTGGGTGAATAGGTCATTGCTCTCATGTGACCTCACTTAGTCCATTATCTTTTTATGTATGCCTTTTCAAGCACACTTGCATTCCCAGCATATACTTTGCAACAGGAAAAACAAGTAGCATACTCAATTTCCTTTTTTCTAGCTTTTAATGTCTTTAAATTGTTGCTTTGCTTTCATAATACATTTTATCTATCTACTGATGCTTTTTTACCTGTGGCTGTACTGTCATTTGATGCCTCAATGTTTCCAGCAAGAGATTGATTTGTTAAAGGTACTTCTTTTCCTCAATGTTGGATTTGCACTATATTATCAATTGAGATTTTCATTTGGTTAATATCTGTTGTGGTAGTTAGTGGTCCATTTCTCTCTTGTATATATTGTGCATGAAAGCTTTAGGCAATGATATTGAATGACACACAGCTGCTCTTGCATTGAGATATACTTGTAAATTAATTGATTTGGATTGGACCAAAAACAACATATTCTGTTTGTCTGAGTTGAGAGAATTTACTGTTAATTGGTAAAGTACATCATTTAAATTATACTTGCCCCATGCATGTTTTTGAACATGAATAAAGACACCTTTGTGCAAATTTCATGCATGGGGAATTATGGAATTCTCTAAAAAGGGTGGGAAACCATGGAAAACAGGTGCTAAGTCAGGCTTTTGCACCCTCAGAATGTGGTGGCTGTATTAGCAAGCCATGGCGACTGCAATAGATAAAATGTCATGTGATTCGCTGGTTGTAGCAGTAGGTGCCACGATGCGAGGCAGTACCCTGTGATTAACTACCATGCTACCTTTCTATTTACGCTGATGATGTGATAATGAATAGCTTATTAGCTTAACCTTGCAAATATTATCAAGCCAAATAAATTTGGACCCTTTCCAGAATCATTGGTTGCTGTTTATATTGCCCAGGTTTGGTTGTGTGAGAGTGTCCGTTGTTGCTTTTCCTGGACTGGTTATTTTTTAATTTTATACTAAAAGTATTATATGATGAGAAAGGTGTTGGAAGGCTTGGTTTATCTACACGAGCAAGGTGTTATCCATCGAGATATTAAGGGTGCAAACATATTGACAACTAAAGAGGCAAGATGTCTATTTTATTTGGATCCTATTATATGCCAGGGCTTTGTGTTTAGGCAATTCTTCTTGTTGTGTTGTGTGTGTGCAAATTGATTTCATCACTGTGTTATATGAGCTATCTGTATTGCCTCCTTTTATTTGAACGGACTTAATTGCATGTGAATATATATGGCTGTTCTTTGTATTCTAAAAGAACTGTTTAGCCACATTGAGCACCAAAGTGACTGTTTACTGCATAATTATATTTTGGATCTCTCTATAAGAAAAGGCACAATTTGCATATCATTGTCTGTTTCATTGTCTACGGCATTCATTTTTGCTTTTTTAAGTGCTATTTATCATGCTTCTATTTCCCTCCTCCGCCTCTATTTCCCTTCTCCGCCTTCGAACACGCTTCGCCTCCGCCTCTGTTTCCCTTCTCCGCCTTCAAAACGCCTTCGCCTCGCGGGACAAAGCACCGTCGAGGTGAAGGATTATGCTGGATCTGAACATGCATGTGGTGGATCGCTCCGGTGGTGACTGAAAGAAGAAGCTAAGGATTGTGTTGATTTTTTGTATATTTATTTTCCATATACTCTTCTCTCCGCCTTGAAGAAATCTATGTTTTCTTCTCTGTAAATCTATGTTTTCTTCCCCATTTTCTTCTCTATTTTCTTCTCTGAAACTGCCCATGAATGGTATGGTTGAAACCGCCGTTACCCGCCTGCTCAACCCGCCACCGACGTGACCCGGACCCGACAAAACTGACCTTCATTACGGTCGGAGACGGGCCTAGTTTTGCTCAGGTCGGTTGGGCCAAAATGAGCCTGAAACCGACTGCTGCTCAGCCCTAGCATGTATACTTCAATATGACCCACATTTGAGATAGGATATATCTATAATTTTGAGTGACTCTCATTAAGTCACGTCACTAACTTTAAAAAAAACTCTAATTTAAACATTTTTTATGAGATTTTGATCTAATTAATGACCTCAATAAATGAAATTTTAATGGGGTTTGATCAAAAGTTGACATTTAGGATTTTGGAGTGGGTCGAGGTGCAAGATATCTGAGGGGGAAGATGTACTTCTAATTTCAAGAGGAGACCCCACATTATTTTTGGTTTATGAACTGAAATGGTGGAGCAGTTTCATGTGTTCATATTGTAACAGAATTTGTACTGTTATAGTTTAACTTTTACTTAGATCTTGCTATCCATCTAATTATATTATTTGGCTTATATAAATAAATTTAATTATTTTTGTATAATAATGGATAAAATATTTATTAAATACTCAATTTTACTGTTATTTTTAAAATACAGTTTTAATATAAAATAATTTAAATATGTAAATTATAAATTAAAGAAACCCCATGCATTACACGGGTTACTAAAAAAAATATCATAAAAAAATGTAAGAAAAAAATCATATTATAAACCAAGCCAAATTTTCTGTTAGATAAGCAAGATTAAACCAAACTAAATTACTCAATGGGTGTCTGTCGCAGTGATAAAAAGTTATTGGAGAAACATTTGATGCCACGCTCGGATTTAAATTGCGAGAACAATTGTTTTGTTTTTGTAATTAGAAGAGGCTAGGCCACGGAAAGAAAAACAAACTATGAGACAGACGTCGCACTAGATGACACAGTCTCTACAATACTTAGAAATATCAGTGGTATTCTTTAAAGGGAAAATCAATTAGATGAACCCCAAGAGAGAGTCGACGCTCAATATGAGCTATGTAGTCAGGCAAGGGGATTCACCTCTCTATGGACATGAACGAACTCCATTGCCCTGTGTTCTTCCTACAAACAGAGGATAGATTGTGCCAGATCTCCAAACGGTTGGGACCACTATTCCATTTCATTAGTTAATATTTTTTTTTCCAATTAAATGTAAATTTTATACATCATCCATAAAATAAAGAGTTAAATCCTGTCAAATAAGGAATTATTAGCTTTTGTCCCTAAAAAATCGTTGAATATATCCCTACTTTTTTACATATACATATTTAGGTCCCTCATACCAATTAAATGGTGACGCATATGGACAGTCATCCACTCACGTCGGCAATATCTCTCATATGGAATTTTGTGACTTTTTTATTTTTCTTTTAGGGTTAGTGATTCAACAGGTCTCTGAGTTTGTACGAATGTTTGTGATTGGTCCCTCGTGAAAAAAAATTTGCTATAGGTCACTCAGTTTGCACAAAATTTGCATTTAGTCATTGCCGGAGACCGCAGCTCCGGCGAGGGTGCTGAGTGACCAGTGACAGATGACGTGGCATTATCCACGTCATTTTTAATTAAATTTTAAATGACATGGATAATTAATTAATAACTAAAATTAAATTAAATTTATTAATTAAAATGAAAGTTTTCAAAAATCCTTCTCCCTTTCATCCATATTTTGTTTTCTTCCTCTCTTTCTCTCTTCTGCGTTTTCTTCTTCTCCTTCCCATCTCTTCTTTCTTCTTCCTAAATCATCACACCCATCTTTTTCTTCGTCGTGTTTCTTTTTCTTCATCTTCAATTTCACATTCATCTTCATCTTGAAAGCCAGAAATCAAAAGCTCAGACTACTTGCTAGTGCGTGTTTGATTCCTGCTTTTGAAGACCAAACCTATGAAGCTGATCAAAAAGCTTGCTAGTGCGTGTTGATCATCCTTAAAACAATGTAAGTGTCCGTCTCGCTTTTGTCTAAAAACTAATTGCTTTTTACGGAAATATATGTACATTTACATCAATTTGTCCTCTGAATATTGCATTGTACATAGACTACAAAATGGATGACTGGCAATACCAACCCAAGCCTGTTTTCCCTGATTTTTCTCATTATCGTAATACATGTTGACCCATGTAATCAAATCGCAAATTTTTTCGGATGGTAATCTGATGGTGCGATAACAATCTGTGCTAAAAGTTTTGTGTGCTTCCTTATTTCATATATGATAGGGGCCAATATGATCTTCATCGAATATGATGACTCACTTAAGGATACTAACGAGTGGTGTAAAAAAATCACAACATTTTCAGTATTATCCAAATTAATATGATTTATTATTTTATTAAATGTCTGTTTATGTATTAAATATGTAGGGTTTAAACATACTTCAATAATTAAGAAATGCCATCCAGTACTTGAAAGAATACCTACATTGCAGATGTTATGAAAAGAAATTCAACCAACTGATTTATTAGTGCTTTGGATGTGTTCTAAATCTAATGCCATGAAAATACACACTAACAAATTGAACCAAGAAAAACAAATTATGCAATAATTGTAGGACATGAGATTTTGTTTGCTTTAGATGTTTCTCTTTCATTATTTAATATATTTTTTCCCCTACCCTCATATCCTTCCAAACTCTGCCAGCTTCAGGTAACATTCTTCAGAACCCACCATTTTCCGTAAGAGATAGAACATAATTGGACCAACATGCAGAGCAATTATTTATTTTGAGTTTTTGTATGCTTTAATGCAGCAAATATTGGACAAAAATGCCTGTTCAAACTTATCTGTCTGGAAATATTCTCATACCACTCTCTTCCAAACTTTACAAATATAGGTCTCATGTGCGATGTGAACAAAGATGGTGACAACCATTGAGATACCACGGAGCTCCTTCATATCATTGATTTAGATAAAAAAAAAATAGCAAGCATCTATCTTTTCCTAAGGTATGCATGTTCGAACCACTAGTTTAAATTGATTAGATTATATTTAGATCTGCTCTGACTATTATACAAAAATAAGTTGTGGATGTAGCTTTATACAAAAAAAATAAATAGGAATAAAGGAGACAAATAAGATATTTTATTGTTGATTTTTGGATATGGATCCTCTGATGCGAATTTTTTCTCATGTGCCATCATGCGACTATCATGTGAGAGTTTTGTGTCTCTCTTCTATTGATTTTTACTCATGTTCTTCGATGCTGATTCCATCTTTTTTTCCTTCTTTTCTCCAAAAAGATTAGAAAAAGGGTGTGAGTCCAAATCAAAATAAACTTACAACACCCGTGTAGATTGTAATAGTAAAAGATGACTATTTGAATCTTGAGGGTGAAAGTTCAATTTTTATGGAATCCGCTTTTAGAGAGACTCCCAGTATAAATTAGACTCATTTGCTCACACACTAAACACATAAAAAAATTGAAATTCCATTAATCAACACCAACATGTAAAATACCACCAATGTCGTTGATTCCATCTTTTAACACTTTTTTTACTTTAGTTGGTAGAGAAACTCTAGCATTCTACGAAATTAGCTATTCCACTTATGGCTAGCTTCCATGGTTAAGTACTTCTCTTTACTGATTTTTAACAAAGCTTTTGATTCTGAATTTAGTTGAGTCATGAAGTTTAAGGCCAATGAATTTTCTTTATTTGGAACTACGTGACACAAAACACTCCCAAAAGAGTTATCCTGGGACCACTTTAAGTCATGGTTCTAAATAGTTAGCTCTAACAATATTAATGGCTTGTAGCAAGAAAGCAATACTCTATTAGAACCCAAAACAAATCAGAGACAAGTTGTTTCACCCACAGTGCATTGAGGGAAACACTTCTCGTTCCTACTTTATCCCTTTCTCTGTTGTTTTCTCTCTTTCTGCATCCCTGCCAAATGGAGTTTCAAGATATTGAGCAGCACTTTGGGAACAAAAGCCCAAAACAAATTATTCCTAAAGTAACTTTACTAATAATCTTTGCCATATTTACATTTTCTGTTACCCTGCTGTCTTATCCTCTATTTGGTTGCTCTTCACTCTTGAAGATCAATGACAATAAGCCTAAGCAGTTTGAACCAGAAAGCTTGCCCTCAACATCTACTAAGAAGTGTGACATTTTCAATGGGGAGTGGGTGCCAAATCCAAATGCACCATATTACACAAACAGAACATGCACGGTAATTCATGAGCATCAAAACTGCATGAAGTATGGTAGACCTGACACTGAGTTCATGAAATGGAGGTGGAAGCCAAGTGGGTGTGAACTTCCCATATTCAACCCCTTCCAGTTCCTAGAAATTGTGAGGGGAAAATCTATGGCCTTTGTAGGAGACTCTGTAGGCAGGAATCATATGCAATCCATGATATGCCTCCTTTCAAGAGTAAGTCTCTTTTACCTTCTTCAAGATTAAAACTTATGAACTATGACAACAATTATTATTATCATATTTTAACTTGGTTATGCTTTTTCTTTTGGGGATGAGCAACCTAAAGTCCCAGCAATCAAATTGTGTCATGTAGGTTTGAGTATGATAATTTTTACCTTACAATAGTAGTTTTTCAATGATATAATTCGTGCAACAGAAACAATGAGAAACCAAAGAAAGAGAGGATTTCAGTCCTTCTTTCTGATATCTAATATCTGATACTAAACATAGTTGCTTAGGTGGTTACTGTTATTGAGGAATTTGGTATAAAAATATTCATAATAATATACTGTTATTATTATTATTATTTCTTTGATGGACAGATATTGTGAAATCTTACACTTTTTAATTTATCAGGTGGAACAACCCATAGATGTTTCATACACAGCAGATAACTATTTCATGAGATGGAAGTTTACAAGCTACAACTTCACCATGGCAAATTTTTGGACTCCTCATTTGGTCAGAGCTGAACAAGAAGATCCAAATGGTCCAAGCCACAGTGGTCAGTTCAATCTTTACCTTGATGAGTTTGATGAGAAATGGACAACCCAAATTGAAGAGTTTGACTATGTCATTCTCAATGGAGGGCATTGGTTCTTTGGGCCAATGGTGTACCATGAGAATAAAAAAATTGTTGGATGTAATCACTGCATGTTAGAAAATGTCACTGACTTCACCTTGTACTATGGATATAGAAGGGCTTTTAGGACTGCATTTCAAGCCATCAATAGTTTAGAAAACTTCAAAGGTGTAACATTTCTAAGAACATTTTCACCACCTCATTATGAGAACGGGTTGTGGAATCAGGGTGGGAATTGTGTGAGAACCAAGCCATTTAGGAGCAATGAGGCACAATTAGAGGTCATTTTTTTGAAATTATATATGATTCAATTGGAGGAGTACAAAATTGCTGAGAAGGAAGCTAGGAAAAAAGGTTTGAAGTTCAGGTTATTTGACACCACACAAGCAATGTCATTGAGACCAGATGGTCACCCAAGTAGATATGGGCATTGGCCACATGAGAATGTGACTATGTATAATGATTGTGTGCACTGGTGCTTGCCAGGGCCCATAGATACATGGAGTGATTTCCTACTAGAAATGTTGAAGATGGAAGCTGTGAAATCTACTGACTTTGAGAGGTTTAATTTGCAGACAAGGTGACAATCAATTATAATTTAATTTCACTTGTAAGTATAATTTATATAACTAAAATTTTGTTATAGTATTATTGGCAGAATTTTTGTAACTGTACAAAGCTTAATTGCATTTTTGGTCCTTTATGCAATTTGGGTCATGTTTAAAAAAAGTGATTTTGTCATTAAATTTGTTTACGTGTGAAAATTAAGTCCTTCCATTAAATTTCATCTAATTGTTAATGAAAGTAGTGATATGCAACACAGATTAATATTTGGGACGCTCATGTTTAAAGAAGGTGCTGTGGTCTTTGAGGTATGGGGTGCATTTGTTGGGGCTTCTAGGGTTGCTGAATGATAGGTGAAATGGCTCTGGTGGAGGAAAATAAGAGGAAGGGTGAGAAAGAGAAGAGAGCAGGAGCAGGTGAAATGACTATAGTGAGAAGATGTGAGGCTGAAGAAGAAGGTGACATGGAGAGTGAGGTTGAAGGTGTCATGGAATTCTCACAAGGCAAAATATTAATCTAGGTGATGCATCAACAATTTTTGTTAACAATTGGACCAAAATCTAACGGAAGGACATGATTTTTGCACACTAAAAATTTATAGACTAAATGAGAGACTCAAATGACCAAAAGTGCAATTAAGTCTTTCATAATATAATTAAATATTTTCATGTTCAAGAGCTGGCCATTTTTTTTTTACGTTTTATAAGCTTATAAAGGCGAACAACAACTTTAACTAAAGCCAACTTAGTAGGCAACTTAGTTGATACAATTAGTCAAAGGTTCCAGATTTAACTCTCACATCCTTATAAGTCGAGGGTTCGAATCCCTGTATCTAGTAAAATTTCAGTTAGTGGATAACCCTCCTCAGGGAAATTCCCTGGCGCTCCTACCTAGAAGTGAGTCTCTGTTGGTCTCCCTAACATGCTACTAGCACCCTGACTGGTAGTATGGGGGTGTTTTCTCTCATGTTAAAAAAAACTTTAACTATTGAGCCCTATGTATCAGTGACATCACTACTACATAATTGTCTTTTTACCACGGTTCCGAGAAGCATATTACCACGGTTAAACCGTGGTATTGCGCAGCGAAGTAATTGATCAATTACCACGGTTGAAGGCGGAACCGTGGCAATATCATGCCTCTGTTACCACAGTTTAGGGAAGAACCGTGGTAATATCACGTCTCTGTTACCACGGTTCAAGGTGGAATCATGGTAATTTTGTTCCCCTGTTACCACAGTTCCAGTAAAAACCGTGGTAAAATGTTTGGTTCTTTTTTTTTTTCACTTCTGTTACCATGATTCCTGTTTGAACCGTGGTAATATGTTTGGTTTTTTTTATTTATTTTACATCTAGCGAGGCATTTCTTCATTGCCCAAGGCCGCTGAGCGACCAGAGAGTGGTTTTTCATTACCCAGGGCCGTTGAGCGACCCTATGAGGTCGCTGAGCGTCTATCAGACAGAATTATGCAGAAAAAACATGGCACTTTCAATAATCTATAATGCTACGTACAAATTAGAGAATAATAAAATAATGTTCAACCAATATAATATGTACACAACCAAACATAATCTATAATGAGTTTAATAGTACAGTTAATTAACCTAAACAACCCACATCTACACATTTTCGGCAAAATTTTGTAAGACATAAGCAATCCACTCTTCTTTAATTTCATTTAGGTGGTCCTGATGGTAGGATTCAAATTGACAATCAAGGAAGTGCTGCAAAATGATAGTATACATAACCGAAGTTAGAGTTAAAGTACAAATTAAAAATACAAAAAGATAAGAATTTTGTTATATAAACAACAAATAAATGTTAAGTTTGGTGCGGCATCATGAATTGTAGATTGATTGTGTGCAATGGTGTCTCTTAAAAAGCTTAGCACATAATACCCACAATCTATATTGTTTGTTTGAGCAGGGCACTACAAAAACAAATAAAAAATATAAGTGATTTGGTGGATATAATTGATGACAGTTATGTAAATATATATATACCTTTATAGTATTCCACTTGGCTTTGTTCCATTTAATTCTCTTATCATTGCAAGTAGCACGGTAGATCTTCATTGCGCTAACAAAATGAACGAATAACCAATGAGTAAACGTGTGGAATAGTAAGACTATATAGCACGGTAGATCTATATGCTTACTGATCAAAAATTTCTTTCATTTCTTTGTGGTTTCTTAAATCACCATGCAAAGGATCCAAGAAAAATAAGGTACCTTTGGTGGCATTGATCACCACCAACACCCAAGGTCCCTTACAGCACATGCTAAACGAACAAACCATCAAGTAACTACGTTTCATATAAATTGATTATAAAGTTATAAATGGATCGTATAAATTTCTCACCCTGTATTGATTGGTGCAAGATATAATTGGTCTAGATGTGGATGTGTCTTTATTATATCCGCTATATACTGGTTTTGCTGCTTCACAAGGTGCATTGATCGATGAGGATTGTGAAATGCAAATCTCTCACACAAATTCTCAGCCACACATTGATCGTACCAAACAACATTGCCCTCAGCCTGAAAGTTTCTTCCCTTGACCCATCATACACCTCTACACCTACATCCCATAATTTCTTCAGATCTTCAATTAGGAGGAGCCAAGTATATGTCTCTAGCATTTCGGGTTATTGAGGCCCAAAAATTAACATAGATAACATCATATACTTGCGCTTCATACAAAGCGAAGGAGGTAGGTTATAGACCACTAGTATCATCGGCCATGTACTGTGGGTTCTACTCTGAAGGCTATGTGGATTTATTCCATCAGTAGACAATGCAAGGCATAGGTTTCTTTCCTCCTTGCCAAATTCAGGATAGTCCAAATCAATTTTTTTCCATTGGGGAGAATCTGCCATATGTCGAAGCATTCCATCACCCTGGACTTTACCTTTATCGTGGAGCTTTACATTTAGGACATGTCGTTAGAGAAGCATATTCATTTCAAAATAAAATACAATCATTAGGACATGCTTGAATCCTCTCATAACTCATTCCAATAGACGAAAGCATTTGTTTAGCCTCGTATGTATGACCGGGAAGAACGTTCTCCTCTGGAAGCATATCTTTTAAGAGAGAAAGTAAGTCGGTGAAGCTCTTATCGATCCATCCATTGCCAGCTTTCAAGTTGTACAACTTTAAGACCGCAGATAATCTTGTGAATTTAGAGCGTCCTTCATAAAGAGGCGTCTTCGCATCAGTTTTCAACCTCTCAAACATTTCAGGATAATCACGAAGATCCTCTTCTACCTCCTTTGCTATTTGATCAACATGGTCACCCTCACATGCATCTTTCTCCTTATCAAATGAGGCAAATCCCAGAGTATCCGTTGCATAGCTAGAATCAAATCTGGACTCACCATGATTTGTCCAACGTATATAGTTATTATCAATTCCATTGCAAATTAGATGTCCTTCCAATTCATGTGGATTAACTCGAATACCATGACAGCAATCTAAACAGGGGCATAAGATGCTATGATGATTCTTTGCGCGTTGAACCGCAAAGAAAACAAACTCTTTCACTCCGGCCGCATATTCATCTGATAAGCGATTAACAAACATCCATTTACGATCCATATGTACCTTATCAATAGATGTTAATGCCTACATGCAATTACCACATCCTACTAAAATTCAGAAGGGGAGATTCCTATTCTAGCCGGGATTCTAAAATTCAGGTTATGTTATCGTAAAATATGTAATGTTTAGGAAATTAGAAGCTACCGTTAAATAAAAAGCTACCATTTAGTATCCTCACGGAATCCTTACAATCGAACATGACCTCACAAATCAGAATACACATTCCACAAAGTGTACTGAACAACAACAACAAAACTCTTCAACAGAATACACATTCCATAAAATGTACTGAACAACAACAGCAAATGAATAATAACTAGTAATTATCAACAAACAAGTTCCTTAAATTCCAAAAAAATTAAAACTCCAAGCAAACGTACTGAACAACAACAACAAAATTTCAAAAGAAAACCCTAGAAGTAGAAGCAGGTCAAGAGGACTCACGAGTGAAGTGTGGAAGCAAGAGGAACGAGCTGAGTAGCACAAGGAATGAGCTGATTGAGCACACAAAGAGGGAGGCCGCGAGCAAGAGAAGTATTGGCCACAATGAGCTTGCAAAGAAGTGGAAGAGCGAATGCAGAGAGAACGAGTGCCGGTGATGAGGTGCAGCGGCAAGCGGCACTAATGAGGTGCAGTGGCAAGGAGTGCCGAGTGGCGATGACGAGGTTGTAGAGCAATGGAGTCGCGACAGAGAAACGGGAAGAAAAATGGGTTTTCTCGAAACAAGGTTTTCCTATAGCTATAAGAGAGGGAAAATGAAAAACTTAAGAACCTATTACCACAGTTGTCCCATTAACCGTGGTAAATCACCATTTTTTTAATAAAATAATACATATTACCTCGGTTCCCCTGACAACCGTAGTAATAGGCGGTGTTAATTAAAAAAATAATAAAATCTATTACCACGGTTACTGTAAGAACCGTGGTAATAGATAATGTTAACTAAAAAATAATAAAACCTATTACCACGGTTGACCTACCAACTGTGGTAATAGGCAATGTTAATTAAAAAAATAATAAAACTATCTCAGGTACCACGGTTACCATATGATTCAACACGGAACTATGGTAACAGAGCTCTGGGCAGCTTATTACCACAAGGGCGTGGTAAAAAGGTAATTATGTAGTAGTTCATATTCTTTAGATAAGCCAAGGTGGCATAGAAGACAATTTTTCCTAATAAAATTTCAAGAGTAAAATAAAGATAAATACACTATAAATAAAATAGATGTAACAATTTTGAGACACATGGTCCCACTTACCTTGGCAAAACACGTTGCTCAAATCTAAACCGAACAGGAATTTTTATCAACCGTCGAACCTTCAACAAATATTTGCTATGTTTTTATCCAATTATAACCTAACGTAACCAACTTTTGGAAAAACCCTATCCCAACATTAAAACCATATCCTTCAAGATTTAAAAAGATTTTCCCATCTTAAAACCAACCATAATAACCGCCCCTCTTTATAAACACTGTAAATATAATTTTCCTGGTAATTTAAGATCGAAGATGGGTTTACAAAATGTCTAGAAAAATTTAGGATGAAAAAAAAAAAATCTCCAAAACACCATCCCAAAAACAAGAATATTTCAAGAACAAAATTATAATTTTAAATTAAAGCGGAAGACTAAAGAAAACTCGAAAGCAATTAAAACCCAAAAACTAGAAAAGAGCAAGTCTCTAACCTTGATCGAAAAGAAGAAAAACGAAGAAAATATTCAAAAGAGAGAGAGAAAAGTCACGCCCAAGAGAGAGAAGAGGAGAGACTTCTTGTGTGATTTTTCAAGGTGTCAGAGCAAGGTATTTATATGTGAAAAAAAGTCTGGGTTTACCTCCTCTCCAAGTTAATAATTTTCAGCAAAGATAGTTTAAAAATAAAAAGAATTTTCTTCTCCCCCAGCTATGAGAAAATGGGTATTTTTTTTATTTAATTAATCCCTAAAAGTAATATTTAAAGATAAAATTAATTTCTAATATAATTCTAAAACGTATCTAGATCCCAAAAGGTATAAAATTTAAATGCTAATTAATTTTCTCAAAAAAAACTGATATTATTCTTATCATAAAACTCCTTTAATTCTAGAAGCATATATGTTAAAAATATTTTCCAATGTTATATAAAGTAATATCTCTTTACTTGTCATCTTTTAACAAATAGATATTATTTAAAAAAAAAAAAAACTCTCTCATGCATATACATGTCTCACGCCCAGTATTGATTATGAGTGTGATATTTTCCTCCAAAAATATCTTCTTATAATTTCAACAAAATCCATCTCCATTTATTTAAATATATTTTGTTTTAAAATAAAAGTAAATCTCTCAAAAACAAACTATCAACAAAATAACAATTTTCTTCTAGAAACTTGTATCACCCCATTTTTAAGCAAGAACGAGGTGTTATGTTTAGTGAATTAAATGCGGAATTAAACTCATTAATCATTTACATCGCTATGAAATAACGAGCATTTTTTTTCGATTTGAAATAAAGAAACATTTATAAGCTAACACAAGAAAATAAATAGCTTGTAAGCATAACTCAACTCATCTCATACATTAGTACCTACAATAAACAATAAAAGTCATAATCAAATTGATCTAGAAGAAAAACCCTCACGGCAGAATCTAGATATAACTCGGAAGAAGAAAAGACTCGCATACCTATGAGCCGAACATGAAAGAAGGCGCCCTAAATGTAAACAACTTCTAGAACACTACCCGATAAAACTCAAAAATACAGACAGATGAGGCAAACCCATAAAGGGAAAACATAGGTAGAAGGAAACATTGAAAGGTCTACCCAATACACTACCCTCTGATCCTTGGCTCCATGCTCCGCTGCAAGAATTCCTTGTCTAGCTTTCTAACCTCTGTGCCATCTACGGTTTGAATCCGTAGGGCCGAAGCCAAAAAGAAAACACAAGGGTCAACTACATAATGTATAACAAAATCGCAAAGTACCCAGTGATCCAAGCAACACCCAACCATCCCACAATGATCATGTGGGGAACTAGAAGTTCTTCTCTAAGTTATAGGGGATGTCTAGTTAGAAGTCAGGTGTATGGATGCAATGTCACGCCAAACAGTCCGGACAACATCTTTAACTTCACCATGGGTAAGACGGGGCAACCACCAGCTCCGGGTCATTAGCGCCACTCCCAATTCCTATACTATGGAGTGCCACTTCTTCAGAACGCCGTCTCAACATCTGGAATACACACAAAAGAGTTGTCTCAACACTTCAAGGTACGTCATCTCGACAACCATCACAAACCCAGTAGACTTTTGATCCACCAATCTCACTGTGGGCAATCAATGCACATGCCATACTTTCTAACTATGAGTTAGTGTCGCCTTCCGTCCATCTTCTGACATCCGTAACATGCTCTAAGAGCAGGATTACCTCCCACAGGTATTCAATATCACTAGGTCAGTCTCACACATCACTCGAGTGTCCGCCTTAATTATTTATCAGTTACAGTTATTCACAAGGTAGCAATCATAGTATAAGCATGTGATCATCTATGCATCCAACATATCATGGTACACATAAGCAAATCACAACATCAAACCATTGATTCACAGTCATGCTATCAAGCCATTAATTCACAGTCATGCTATATAACCATTGATTCATAGTCATGCTATATAACCATTGATTCACAGTCATGTTATTTAACCATCGATTCATAGTCATACTATCATATTCCTTTTGTACTACGAATAGAAAGCATAAGTTATATAGTCACAAGGATAAGCTGTCCGAGATGCGTAGAGTCGTTACCTCGACTACAATCCTCGTGTGCTTTGAAAGCTTTCGAACTCCGTCTGCCTTCATGCCCAGTACCTTTCACAATCATGACTAATGCTTAGTATTCTAGTAATGATTCTACTTATCAAACAACACACAAGAAGGTGTCTTATAAAGATCCCTTAATCATGGGCTATTTATGGAAAGATCCTCTAACTCTTGACATTTTCAAACAGGTTCCTTTTACTTTACTATATTCACACTTAAGTCGCCAAACTTTAGTAAAATACTATTTCTAGTCCTTAAACTTTCCAAATTTCTATTCTACTCCTCAAACTTCCAAGAACTTAGATTTAACTCCCAAATTCTTTCCAAAGGCCATTAATCATACCCAACATCAAACATCAAGTTTTCAAGGAAATATAACCTCTACAAATGACTCTCATAGGTTCGGCCAAGGTACTAAATTTGGCTAAAAATTCGACTAATTTTTCCAACACTTCCAAACAAGAATTTTAACCATCAAACAACTCATGGAAAATCAAAAACCCCAAACCCAACGCACTATGTAGGTTCGGCCAAAATCAATAAAATAGCTAGGAATTTCTTTTTCAAAAATTAACTCCACAAATGGATTCCTCTCATCATTTTAAGCTAGATTCATGTAGAACACTTGTTTCCAAATAAGCACTTTTCAAAATCACTTTTGAACCAGAATAACTTTTCAAGAAACAAAATATATGGTTGTGAAGCTCTTTTGATGGTGATTAAACTTTCGCAAAGGCATCATAGCAAAAGCTCACTTTGAAAATCACTTCCAACTCAAGAATCAACTTTTGAGAAAACTAAACAGATGAAACTATAGATCATTTCCTCAAGAACAACAATTGTGAAACCATTTTCTCAAGACAAGACCTGCAAAACTTCAAATGAAGCTCTAGGGTTCAATACTCAACCAAAAAGCTTATAAACTATGTCCAAAGAAAGATGAAGAGTACCAACCTTTTTGTAGTTGAAGTTAGAAGTAAATGAAGATGATCAAAGGGTGCTAGAAAGCCTTTAAGATTCATCCAAAGATGAGAAAAATAGAAGAATAGTGCAGAATTTTCTCCTTATCTCTCTAGTTTCTCTCTCTCCATTTCAACAAAAACTCACTTAAAGGAAAAAGATGAAGACCCGACAATATATTGTGTGTGTTGGTCGACCAACTCTCTCCAAAGATATTTTACTTCCTGTTAGACTGGAATTTTTCCCAAGTCTTAACTTGGCCGAAGACTGCATAATAAGGTGACTTCGACCAAAAGGGGGAGATATTTAGCCAAGGCTAATAAGATAGTTTTCAGTATTTCGACTAAGGCGACATGCTGAGTTGAAGTCAAATCCGCGTTGGAAACGATCTTAAAATGAATAAGTGCTAAACTTGTTCTCGATTAAAGCCTTAGTGTGCATGAGAAGGCATTTCGACGGAAGTTACGGACAGTTATTCAGGTTGGACGCGTGGAAAGCAAAGGGAAAAGCATGGGACACATGGAGACTTTAAAATATTTGTCTGTTACCGAGCGATTGAAGATGTAGCCTATAAATAGAGGAAGACATACATGGATTAGAGGTCTTTCGTCTAACCCGTGACACGTTCGTAAACGTTAATTCTCAAACCCTAACGCTGTAAGTCCAACCTAACGTGATGCAGTGAAACAAGAACGAGTCAAACGTGAGTGACTGAGCGGTGTTCGACTGACCAACCCTTTAAATTTCATTGCAAAACTCTATGTTTTCCTGAAATTTACATTTTAATGCAGTTTTCCTTTTTTTTTATTTACCTTTAAAATCGCTTAACCGTTTCGCTCAAACCACTTTCGGCGGACACCAGGCTCACCCACTCCACTAACATGATTCGCGCACTCATGATTTCCATATCCCAGAGCCCGTAAGAGGATCGAAATCTAGCCTCTTCATCAACATTTGGATTCACTTGTGGATTTACCTGGTTTACCAAAAATCAGAGTAAACAAATTGGCACGCCTAGTGGGACCAAAGGGATATGTTTCATTAGAAATCATTCCCAGTGCCTTGATTTTCTAAATTTTAGAAAATTATTTTTAATCGGTGTATGCTATTACGGAGTGGTAAGTGCGTAAGTATGGCCAACCGTTCTAGAGGAAACCAGTCTCCAGGGTCTCAGGTTGAACCCAGTAATGCTTCTAATGCCAGTGTAGAACGTCCGGTTAATACTAGTGATAGTGTTAATTCTCAAAGGTTGTAAACCATTTCCAATCAAGACATGGCAGTTGCAAGTGTTTCAATGAGTCAAAATTCACAACCGGTCTCGACTGGTCAGATTTTGTCTCAAACGATTTCCTCAATGCCTGTTGGATTAAATCCAGGTCAGGTATCAAATCCATACACGAAGGGCTAGTCTTGTCACAAGTTATGGCCCCAATTCCGATTCCAATTTCAAGTCCTACAACTCCTGCAATTTCACAGGCTGTTGTTGGTGTCGTTCAACCAGGATCTTGGAATAATCATAGAAATCCCCAAAATTTTGTAAATCAATCTTATGGGATGCCTTGGTCATTGACACAAGGAGTAGGAACTTATCCTATGATGTATTATGATAATGTGGTTTCGACGGGTTCCCTAGGAAACCAATACATAGCATTATGATCAGGGGAAGTTGGGTCAAGAAATATAGGACTTCCACTTCCTAATTTAGATGGATCCTCATTTGCCTTGACCAACAATACAGTAAATGTTCTTAGGCAACAAATGGATGATAGTAACCATGAGTTAATCAATACATTGACTCAACAAATTGGTACAGTATTTAATCTTATGATTAGAGACACTACGATTACCTATCAGCAATTGACTACTCAATCAGGTCGAATTGCAGATATTTTTGGTGCACCAGATCCTATGATTTGACAGATCGCTCACGCAGGTCGACAAGCGCCTCACCCGATCAATCAACGCCAAATGTTAGAGATTCAACCTAACCAACAGGTTTCTCATAATGAACATGTTCACCAAGTTAATCTTGGTCGAAATGAAGGGGTTCCCCATAATGAACCTGTTCACCAAGTTAATCTTGGTGGAAACGAAGGGGCCCCAATCTTGGTTAATAGAAACCAAAATGCTGAACAAATTTTAGAAAGAGTTCAGCATAATAGTTTTGGGGGGCAACAAAATGTTGCTAATATAATAGAACAATTGTTGAATCAGCACGGATTCAATGCGGGCTATTCCAATCGACCACATTTTGTTTCGACATTTCCTGAGATTGTTCTTCAAACTGAACTTCCATGGGGATGGAAAGTCACTAAGTTTACTAAGTTCTCAGGGGACTTCGAAGAGTCCACGATTGAACATATTTCCAAATACCAAGTTGAAGCTAGAGATTTGGCAAACAATGAATATTTGAAAATGAAATATTTTCCTATTTATTTGACGAAGAACGCATTTACTTTGTTCACTACACTACCACCAAATTCGATTTTTAATTAGAACCAATTAGAGTGGGCATTCCATGATCAGTACTTTAGAGGTGAATCTAAAGTTATTCTCAAAGAATTAGCAAGTGTTAAAAGGGAACTATCGGAATCAGTCGATGACCACTTAAGCAGATTCTGACATATGAAGTTGAAGTGCTTTATACAAGTCCCCGAATATGAACTAGTCAAATTTATCGCTGGTGAATTGGACTATTCGACTAGGAAAAAGATATATACTCAACATATGGGATATTTGGTGCAATTATCCAATAGAATTAAAAAATTTGAGTACTTTAGGCATGAGAAGTTAAAAAATAGTAAATTGCCTAAGAAGGAAAAAAATAGCTTATATCGGAACAAGCGATATAGGTCAAAATGAATCTATGAATTTCGAGCCACACGAGGATTTCGACTGCCATGATGTTCAGTTAGCTGAACTCACGGAAGGACCTCCTTATGTTTGCAAAATTCTAACACCTAATAAATGGAGGCCAACTAATAATGATACGCCTCGAAATTCTAACTATCCTTTTAAAGTTTATAGTTTTGATATTTCAAAATGTGAGGCCATCTACGATATCTTAGTAAAAGATGGTCAAGTTGACATTCCTGTTGATCAAAAAGTTCCTTCTCTTGATCAGAGGAAAGGTCGAAGATTTTGTAAGTATCATAATTATTTTGGCCATTGGACTAATCAGTGTACTAAATTCAGGGATTTGGTCCAAGCTATCATTCAAGACAGAAGGTTGATCTTCGAACCTAAGGAGAAAACAACAATGAAGATCAATTCTAATCCGTTACAGGTTCAAAACACGAGTTTTGTAGAACCCACGACGATCTATACCGTGGGTATCCCTGAAATTCCTGAACTTGAAACGATTTGGATATGTTCAGGGGAACGGTTTTTGAATATGGAGGTTCTAATTCAGAAATTTCAGAAACGGAAGAAAGTCAGATATCTCGAATAGTTGAAACGGTACAAGAAGCAAGAAATATTGAATAAACTATTCAAGATATGTCTATCGATTCTGATGATGAAAAATAGTCTAAAAAGAATGAAGAATGTCAAATGGATCTATCAGTCGAAGGTACGAGACTTGATTGCATATATGATGATAGTCCTCTAGGGTTCGAGAAGTCAATCTTTGACTCAGTAAGAAAGATGGAGGCTCAAGATCCTTTAGAAGAAATTAATTTGGAAGATGAGTCGATAAAGAGACCAACATATATCAGTTCATTGATAGACCTTGAGTTAAAAGCACAAATGGTCGAACTTTTACACGAATATAAATATTGTTTTGCTTGGGATTACAATGAAATGCCTGGCTTAAGTCGAGAATTGGTAGAGTTGAGATTACCAATTATACCTGTCAAAGATTAAAGAGGAGATCGAACGAATCTTGAGGAATAATTTCATCAGAATTGGCAGGTATGTGGATTGGCTTGCGAATATAGTTCCCGTGATAAAGAAGAACGACACTCTTCGAGTGTGTATCGATTTTAGAGACTTAAATGCTGCCACTCCAAAAGATGAGTATCCAATGCCTATTGCTGACATGTTAGTTGATTCAGCCGCTGGCAATGCATATCTTAGTCTTTTAGATGGATATTCAGGGTACAATCAAATCTTCATTGCTGAAGATGATGTTCCTAAAACTTCTTTTCAATGCCTAGGTGCATTAGGAACGTATGAGTGGATAGTAATGCCTTTTGGTGTTAAGAACGTTGGTTGGTGACCCGGGGTTATATGTGTCTTTTTACTATCTTTTTCTTTATTTTATTTGAGTCTCATATAGATTTTATTTATTTTTTTAGAGTTTTTATTTAATTTTTGCATTTGCATATAGTTTAGTATTATTTTGTTTTTAGTCCTTTTAGTTGTAATTTATTAGATTTTTAGTCCTTGTTAGAGTTCTGGTCATTACTAGGTCCTTTGTAGGGATTTTGATGCAAATTAATTGAAGAATGGTGGCTGAATTATGGAAGAAGAAGAAGCGTAAATCTCCCTTTGCTTGTTTAACATGTGGGAATTGAAGAATTGAAGAGGGAATTGATGAAGAATTGTTGTTTCAGAACAAAAAGGAGGCCACATGAAGAGCCTTTATTGCCATCAAGCCTTGCGATCAATAGAGGAAAGAAGAGAGCAAAGAATGTGAAGCAGCAGACGAGCCCAACGCTCAAGCGTTGGGGAGCCAACGCTCATGCGTTGGCTCTCTGTCTGATTGCCCAGAATTGATTAAATTCCAACGCTTGAGCGTTGGGATGCTGGCAGAAAAAAGTTATAAATAGGATGCTTTGATTTCTTGGTAAGATATCTCATATCATCTTGTATTTTTTGCTAAGCTTTGTTCTTGGAGTTGTAAGAGGCCCCTTGAGCCCTTGTTCCAGGTTTTGTTTCTTTATTTTCTTTATGTTTAATCTAGCCATGCTAGGCTAGTTTCTCTTTAGCATTTGGAAATTTTGTGAATCCTTTCTTAGTTATGTTTTAAGCTTTTTGTTGCTCTATATGAATAAAGTTATCGTTTCTTGCACCTTTTCCCTTGGATTATTTTGCTTGAGCTGACACAAGTACCATACTTTCTTCTCGCACAACGGTAGTTGGTAGGAATTAAGAGAACTGGGAATAGATTAATCAGTTTATCCGCCACTTAGGTATAAGGGTGGGAATCAATTGTGTTTGTCTAATTAAAAGAACATAATGCTTCAATCAGATTAACTAAGCACTAAGGTATTAGGTTTAGTAATTGAATTCAAATTTCTATTTGATTAAGGTATTAACAAATAGAGGATTAGGCTACATCACCATGAAATGATTTCTAAGTTCATATAGTTATCTGTTTGTGAAAAGCATAATTTGGTTAGGTGAAGCTATTACTCAAGTGCTATTTTATCTAAGTTTATAATTAAGTCCTTTTTAGTTCTTATGCTGCCAACTAAACAAATCAAAAATATATTTTCTTTTTCAAACTCTAGAAAACTGATTTTAAGTCAAAACCCAATCCCTGTGGAGAACGATATCTTTTATATTACTTCGATACAATCTATACACTTGCAGAAGTGCTATCACTGGTGCTACTTACCAAAGGGCTATGAATACCATTTTTCATGATTTGATAGGCCGATTCATGCAAGTTTATATTGCTGATGTCGTAATCAAATCTAAGTCGAAGAACGAGCATGTAGACCATTTATGGAAATCATTCGAGAGAATGAGGAAATTCGATCTTAAAATGAATCCAATAAAATGCGCATCTGGTGTTGTTGTGGGGGATTTTCTTGGCTTTGTGGTACATAAAGAGGGATTGAAATTAATAAGAACAAAGCCAATGCAATTCTTAACACTCGGCCCCCCTTGACGAAGAAGCAACTTCAGTCGTTACTCGGGAAAATAAACTTTTTAAGGAGGTTCATTTCGAATCTAAGTGGCAAAGTAAAGATTTTTTCGCCACTTCTTCGACTTAAAAAGGAAGAAGAGTTTCGATGGGAAGCTGAACACCAAGAAGCGTTCAACGACATCAAAAGCTACTTGGCCAATCCTCTTGTAATGGCCCCGCCTATAAGTAGTAAATCCATGAAATTGTACATTTCAGCATCAGATGAAACAATAGGGAGCATGTTAGCTTAAGAGGATGAAAATGGTGTTGAAAGAGCCATTTACTAACTTAGTCGAATCCTAAATGTTGCAGAAACTAGATACAACTCGATTGAAAAGTTGTGCTTGTGTTTGTACTTTTCATGTGTGAAGTTGAAATATTACATAAAGCCTATCGACGTTTTCTTCTATTCTAACTTTGATATTATTAAGCATATGTTGTCAAAGCCTATATTACATAGTCGAATTGGGAAATGGGCATTGGCATTGTCTGAATATTCTTTAAGGTATGCAACTTTAAAATCGATGAAAGGCCAAGTAGTAGCATATTTTTTGGATGAACATTCCTTAACAGAACTGCAAGAAATGCTAGTCAATATTAAGCCTTGGAAGCTCTTCTTTGACCGATCAAAACATCAGAAAGGAACATGAATAGGGATTTTAATCATATCTCCCCAAAATATTCCAACAAGGTTTAAATTCAAAATTCAAGGTATTTGCTCGAATAATGAAGCCGAGTATGAAGCATTAATTGCCGGTTTGGAAATGCTGCTCATATTAGGGGCCAAAATAGTTGAGATTAAAGGTGATTTAGAGCTTGTGGTCAAACAATTGGCCAAAGAGTACAAATGTGCAAACGAAAGCTTGATAAAATATTTTGTAAAGGCTTCCTATTTGTTAGCTAAGTTCAATGAAGTTGGAATACAACATGTGCTGAGAATTGGAAATCAAGAAGCCAATGAATTAGCCCAGATTGCTTCTGGTTATAAAGTCTCGAAGAAGAAACTGAAAGAATTGATAAAAATTAGGGCAAAGTTAGTTCCAGATCAAGAATTTGAAGTTTTAGCAATTGACAACTTGCTACCTAATGATTGGAGAAAGCCTATAGTGGATTATTTACAAAATCATGGGTAATGATTTATTCAAGAAGAATGCTCTTGGAACTTTATCTCAATGAAGATGAAGCCCTAATTGTTGTTTCACAAGTACATAGTGGATCTTGTGGTACACACCAGGTTGGCCATAAAATAAAGTGGTTATTGATTAGACAAGGTGTTTATTGGCCAACTATGTTGAAATATTGTATTGAATATTCTAAATCTTGCAAGGATTGTCAAAATCATGCAGGGATACAACATGTTCCGATAAGTGAGTTACATTCAATAATCAAACCTTGGTTCTTTAGAGGATGGGCTATTGACTTGATAGGTGAAATCAGTCCGTCTTCGTCCAAAGTCCATAAATAAATTATCGTGGCTATTGACTACTTTACTAAGTGGGTCAAAGCAATTCCATTCAGAACAGTGACCCAAGATAGTGTAATTGATTTGATACAGAAATAAATTGTGTCACATTATCGAATTCCTGAAAATTTGACTACTGACCAAGGGACAGTGTTTGTTGCTCAAAAAGTAGTAGGGTTCACTGATGAATTAGGATTTAGGCTAATGAACTCCACTCCTTATTATGCCCAAGCTAACGGGCAAGTCGAAGCGGCAAACAAAGTCATTATTGGTTTAATCAAAAGACATATAGATAAAAAACCAAAAGGTTGGCATAAAACTTTAGATGAAGTTTTATGGGCTTATCCAACCTACCCTTGAGAAGCTACAGGAACATCTCCATTTCGATTAACCTATGGGCATTAAGCAGTATTGCCAGCTGAAAATTATTTACAATCGGCCCGTGTACAAAGGCAAATGGAAATTCTTATCGAACATTATTGGAACATGATGTTAGACGAGTTAATTGATTTGGACGGAGAGCGGCTATCAGCTTTAGAATCTATCATACGTCAGAAAGAAAGAGTGACCAGAGCTTATAATAAAAAGGTCAAGTCGAAAGTTTTTTCCATTGGCGATTTGATTAGGAAAGTTATTTTGCATATGGATAAACGAGATCAGATGTATGGTAAATGGTCCCCAAATTGGGAAGGACCTTTCAAAGTTGTGAAAGTATTTTTTGGGAATGCATATTCGATCCAAGAAATTGATGCAGAACAACGTATCTTTAACATAAACAAATAAATATTGTGAAGAAGGTCTCATCCTTGGACTCTGGCTGAGGTTTTGATGAAGACAAAGCACATCATAAAAAGAAGAAAAAGAAAGACTTCAAGAACCAGCTCAAATCTTCAAGATCAACTATCAGGGTTCTAGCTCTTAGTAAGTCTTGTTACTTTGTGTGCTATGCTTTATTAAGGTTACTTTACATATGAAGGCTCATAGAAAACTAACTAATTGAGTATAATATGCTTTCACAATTAAAACTTGGTAGAAACACTCAATTAGGGTTTAAAATTTAATAAACTAAGATTTGGACTTACAGTAATCAATTACAGGAGCTGAGTAATCGATTACACATGTCAGCAATCGAGTACCCATGTTAGTAATCGATTACTCACTTGAAAAAATTGGCACATTACTACAACGGCTAGTAGTGTAATTGATTACCATGTTGCAGTAATCGATTACACAGTTTGAATTTGAAATTTGAACTACAACAACTAGTGTAATCGATTACCAGAATGCTGTAATTGATTACCAAGTCGATAGATGTGTTGTTTCATGAACCAATGCGTCTCAAAACGTTTGGAAAACCTTGTGATGGTTCATGGACGACCTCTAGTGCCTATAAATAGTCCATTGATGCTCAAAAACGAAACAACAACTTAGAACAACTTGGGCAACAACTTTCATATTCATTAGAAACATTATTCTGAGTAATTGCTCTTTCATTTTCATAAGAACACTTGTTTTGTTCAACATTTAAGAAACTCAAAATAATTGTGCCTTCATTGTAATTGCCTGAAGCATACAAACTAAGACCAATCCAATTAGATTGAAGGATTGTTCAGCCATAGAAAAAGCTTCTTCATCTTGAATCGATTTGATTCATTCACCATAGTGTTTGGTGGTAGTGGAAAAAGGTCCTTTGAATCGGTTTGATTCAAATTCCATCGTAGTGTTCGGTGTGATCAGAAAGTGGTGTGCTTTCTGAGGGTTGATAGGTCTTCTTAGGGTCCTTGGCGCAAGTATTGGTAAGAACACTTGATCAATCGGAAGTGGTGTGCTTTTGGGAAGATTGATAGGTATTCTCAGGGTCCTTGGCGCAAGCATCTGTAAGATTACTTGATCATAGTGGAAAAATTCCTGAACAAGAACGAGGGACTGGACGTAGCCTTCTGTGGTTTCAAGGTGAACCAGGATAAAATCCTTGTGTGGTTCTCTCTTCCCTTATTTTTTACTTTCAGCAATTTACATTTCCGCTACTTTCACAATTGATGATTGTGATTCTGATCAAACTGAAAGTAATCCGATTTAATAAGGCAAAAATCGTGAGAACCTAATTCACCCCCCTCTTAGGTTTCTATCTGTACTTACAAATATTTGAAAAGATATAAGTCGACATTGCATGAGATTAATATAAGTTATTCGCCATAAAACTTGGTGAATAAATAGTCTAATTACATCATTAAGTCATGAAACGTGGCTGAAACTTTAAAATTAAAATTCAACTATAAAGAGGTTGACAAAACACTATAATCTGACTGTTGTTTTCAGCCTCAAGACCTTCAAATTGTGGCGATTACTCCTTCTTTATCCAAGACGATGATTCTGGGTTTGTTCTCTGTTTGAACTTGGAGATAAATTCAGCCCTGGAGATCATCAGAGGCTTGGGTGTCTTCTCCCACCACTTAGGAATTGCAAGCGAAATCTTCATTTCGGGGAAGTGCGTCTTAACAATTTCAAGGTCTTCTTTTGCAATTAATTTCGGAAAATGTTTTGCCATTATCGCCAAATGGTCAACTGTAATCGTCCTTTTAGCTTTAAGCTCAGCGAAATGCTATTTGCAAGTCGGTCTAGTTAAACGCCTCTTTTCTATGAAGGTGAATTCTGGTGGCTTGACTTCATTGTCTTGAACAACAGAACCTGAAGCGCAGGTTTGTAGCCTTTCAATTTTTACCTGTTTCTCAGCAATGAAGGCTTTCTGTTGAGAAGAGAATGGAGCAGAACGTTTTGCAGAATTAGAGGCCATTGAATCAGGTCTTTGTTAGAAAGGCTCGGAATCCAAGAGGAAGAAGATTGGGAAAAGGAGAAGGTTGGAGATACAAAAAAGAAAAGGAAATGCCTCTACTTATAAGAAGAGAAGGAAGAAACGGAAGAGTTTTGATGGAATTGATGGACCTGAAAAGATAATGTAGAGAAATAAGTTCACATCATTCGCCTCAGGCACGTGGGACAATATTGGAAATCTAATACTTATCATTGCCTATTTACTAGCGTAGTGGGCTACTAACTGCTCCGCAATCATTAATAAATCGCCAATCTTCCTTTTAATTTATTTAAATAAAGGATAATTAAAATTTCCTTTTGTTTGAATAAAAATATCACACTTCTCAGTAAGAAATTTTTTCGAAGTATATTTTGGGGGGCATCTGTTAGCCTAGAATTTTTCCCAAGTATTAACTTGGTCGAAGTCTGCATAATAAGGTGACTTAGACCAAAAGGGGGAGATATTTAGCCAAGGCTAATAAGATAGTTTTCAGTATTTCGACTAAGGCAGCATACTGAGTCGAAGTCGAATCCGCGTTGGAAACGATCTAAAAATGAATAAGTGCTAAACTTGTTCTCGATTAAAGCCTTAGTGTGCATGAGAAGGCATTTCGACGGAAGTTACGGACAATTATTCAGCTTGGACGCGTGGAAAGCAAAGGGAAAAGCATGGGACACGTGGAGACTTCAAAAGATTTTTCTGTTACCGAGCGGTTGAAGATGCATCCTATAAATAGAGGAAGACAAACATGGATTAGAGGTCTTTCGTCCAACCTGCGACACGTCCATAAACGTTAATTCTCAAACCCTAACGCCATAAGTCCATGCTAACGTGACATAGTGCAACAGGAACGAGTCAAACGTGAGTGACTGAGCGGTGTTCGACTGACCAACCCTTTAAATATCATTGCAAAACTCTATGTTTTCCTCCAATTTACATTTCAATGAAGTTTTTCCTTTTTCTTTGATTTTCCTTTTACTTTCTTTAAATTCAATTTTTTACCTTTAAAATCGCTTAACCAGTTTGCTCGAACCACTTTCAACTGACACCACGCTCACGCACTCCACTTACACGATTCACGCACTTACGATTTCCATATCCCAGAGCCCGTAAGAGGATGGAAATCTAGCCTCTTCATCAACATTTGAATTCACTTGTGGATTTACCTGGTTTACCAAAAATCAGAGTAAACACTTCCTTAATTGTCTTGAACATCCCTCCGTCAAAACATCAAATATCCACTTTGCCCTTGTCTTGCATTTCCAATGCAAATGTCATTTTCAATCTTTAAATGGTAGTTTTCTCTTTTTGCTTAATTAGGCAAAACACTTCTAACATTACAAGCAAATGACCTCACATGCCTACTTTGGTTTGATGCTCTTAAAAGTTAATCCATGCCTAATACATACTAATAAAATTCGAATAACACTACTAAAAAGAGGATGACCTTCATCTTTCTTAATCTCTTCTTAATAAAAGTCAAAATGGTCAACTAAGAGACATATCATTTTCAATTGTCATAGGATTCTCTTATTCTCCATGCAAAACAACTTTTTCATCCTCTTACACACTCAAAGTATTCGAATTGAATTTCCCTCCGCTTCCTAAACATGCATATTAATCCTCTTTGTGAAATAATCATTCTTCCACGTCTTCCAACACATAATATGCCCACCACACATGTACATATATAACCAATTACTTTTCGACGTCGTTTCCGGTTCCGTAGTGAATTAAATACTTTGTCGTACTTAACTTAATAATACAATGTCTTCGATATAACGTTCTCTGCTATATTTATTCCGCTAACCGTAAAACTTCACGAAATAATAATATTAATGTGAAACACTTTAATATTGGAAATACGACAACACGTCGTTAGAAAATTAATATTAATACGTCAAGGGTATTATCAACGACGATATTAATATTACACAACACCGATAGCATATAAATGACGAAAACAATACGGAAAAACAATTTACGCCCATACGCGTAAAACTTATACTTCACCTAATTAATTAATAATAATACGTCAAAACGTAATTATTAATTACTTACTATATTAATACAGAATTAATTAATCAGGGTCTTACAATATTTCCTTATGTAACAAAAAAAAAATCAGGGTCTTACAAAACTCTACGCGCCCCACCTAATTGTATGAGGAAAAATATTTTCTTCAACAATCTTATTTATAATTTCTAAGAAAATCCTATTTTTAATTAATTAATTAATATTTTTTATTAAAAGAAATAAAACAATCCTCAACAAAATAAATATTCTTCTAGAATATATATATATATATATATATATATATATATAATTTTCCCTTCTCACAAAAGCAAAGGGGGAATATTTTCCAATAACCTTATCACTTGGCACTACAAGTAAATCCAATATTTATTTCTTTTTAAATAAAAGAAATTATTTTAAATAAAACATTATCAACTTAATCTGAAATAAAATCATACAAATATCCTTTCTAGAAGGATGATAAACTCGTCCCACTCATCCACTAAGCGAGGTTCGTAAAATCTTGCCACGTCAGCACGAGAATCTTTTCCTAGAATATTCTCCGTAATATTACCTTAACAATATTGCAGTCAAAATTCTCAGGATTTTGACTACGACAGCGTAAAGACAAACAAAACTTCAATTTCCCACTCAAATAATATTTGAGGGTCAACTGATCATAAATGCGGAGATGATGTTCAAAGAATCACACAATTACACTAATAATGCTCAAACCAAAAGAAATAATAATGCAAAATTATAATTTTTTAACTTACTAAAATATTTATTTCTAAAAAATATACGGGTCTTACAGAAGAGGTGTGGGAGGGCGCGAATGAGTGTTAGGGAGCAGTGCAAGGGTGAGGTTTGAGGGGGAGAGGAGCGATGACGATGGGGTAGGGAAAGCATCAAAGATTAACGTCGTCCAGGGCATGGCTATGTTGTAGACCTACAAGATGGGCGGGACCAAGTTCAACTTAGCGTCGATCAGATCCGACAATATAAGTTGGCCAGTGAAATTAGCATTAGCTCTGAACCGTCGCCAAGAGAAGTTGGATTAACGCTAGATTGGCAAATGGTTTTAGCGTCTGTCGTAGCCGATGTTAAAGGAAGGTTAACCGACACTACCATTAAATGTAATTTTTTCATCGGCTTACCGACACTAAAGAGAGAAAACGATGACACTAATTTTAATCGCTAAAACAAACCTTTCTATAGTAGGGATTGCCTTTTTGTATTCTATTGATTAAAGATATAAATCATATCTTGTATTTGATGGTAGAAAAAGAAGAAAAAAAAACATTTCAAATATGCAACCACTATGACAAAACTTGTTAGTGAAACATCACCTGCAAATAATAGCACTCAACTAACAACCTCAAAATCAAAGAAAAGTGTGATAGCCTATAAGCCACGTACTAATTTGTCCATGAAAAGTCGATGGAACTAGCATCCTAACCAAGACCAGCTGTTTGTTATGTGGAATTTAGTCCTTGTTGCTTCTCCATCTCTTAAGCTTGGATAACAACAAAACTGTCGTTGGAGGAAAAAAAAATCCATAAAGCAGGAGAACATGTGCTAATGAGACACACTAAAGAAAATCACTAAGAAACTCAAACACAGTATTTACCTAAAATATTAATGCATTGAGTTAAGGTTATGTCAGTCACATATCGTATATTAGTTTCAACTCATCCATTCAAAAACAAGACGAGACTCCAAACTCACACTTGAAAACTAATGCTCGTGCCTAAAAAATGAGTGCGTGGAGCCCTTTGCTTGTGTCCATAAACCGCAAGACTTGTTCCACTTGTACCATATCGATTGCGTGACTAATCAATAAGGTAGCCATTTAACTGAGACCACACTTATTTTCCGATTTGGATAATATAAATTGATCTAAGATTTATTTTAAATAAATGGGGGAAAAAGCAGTGGTTTGTGGATGACGTATTGAAATGGGCATGCGTCGCATTTGGGGAAAAATATATATGGTAATATGAGAGAATCAGATGAGAAATAGGATAAATAAAATAAAATAAAAAATAATATTTTTAGCTCATCCATCACTCATACATGTATCATTTGAGCCAATCTACCCTTGATAAGAAACTCGTAACATAATCTATTTTTTATTGTTTACAAAATATTTCTACCGCATGTGAATTTGTACAAAATAAATCAATCTTCTTTGTATGTGTTTGTATTGGAGTTTCTTTCAGTTGAACTCTAAAGCTGTCCCTTAGTTCCTTTTACATTTTATTTATTGAAAAGCCAAATTTAACATTTTTAGGCAGCTATATATGGAACCAACGGAGGCCAAGGTGGTCCAATTAATCAACTCTATAATATAAATTAGAATACTCCTCTTGTAGTGTAATGCTATATAATGAGCTCTATATTCTTGCAATAAGATTATTCTCAATATTTTCTCTTCTCTTGATCGATATTGAAATTTATTAAATTAATTATTTAAATAAATAAGTAATTATTTAAACTCAAATGCTTTTTGAATTTTAATGTGTTCCTTTTTTTAAAATTCAAATTTAAAATCTTTTTCTATTTTACTTTTTATTATAACTATTAATTTTAATATAAATTTTTATTCCTTTTTGCTTATTTTAATTTTTTATAATATACTTAATATAAAAATTTAATATTTAAATTAAATCATTACACTGGATTATTTAAAAATACAATTCAACACGATTTCTATTCTTCATCAATTTTTAATTAAAATTATTATCACAATTCTTTTTATCTATTCATCCTTTTTTATTCTTAATTCATTTTTTATGATCCTTATCATGATATACGCGATAACATTAAATTTTTAGTTCTTACACTAAACTTTTTAGAGTTGGCTAAATTGACGTTAAAATGGAACATCGGTTGAGTGACCGACGCTGTAAGACCTCGAACTCTATGAATAATGATGTAATTATTTAATTATTTATCTGTATGTGATGATCCCGTTTTCTGAGCTGTTTTCTTAGTTATTTTACATTTAGTTTAATGAGTTAATTAGAGTATTTTGGTCATTTTAGGACACTTTAGACTTATTGCATGCATTTTGGTGTTTTTAGTTGAGTTTATGATGTTTATGAATTTAT
Organism: Acmispon strigosus; assembly: GCA_030819835.1. Lineage (NCBI taxonomy): Eukaryota > Viridiplantae > Streptophyta > Magnoliopsida > Fabales > Fabaceae > Acmispon > Acmispon strigosus. Next base: position 8,011,240 of record JAUAMA010000001.1, read on the forward strand.
TAGATATTTTTATGGGTCTTTCCATGAGTTTTGTTTTACAGGTTTTATTTCAATAATTTGGCTGCAACTTGCGTGAGCTTGTTCTCCTAGCTCAGATGTTTTCTTCACAATCCAACTGATCAAATTGAATATCAATGAGTCAAGGAACAACATATCAAAATTTCAGCCCAATCCGATGATAGACGTGTCTATACAAGACATTTTAAGAAAAGAGGTTGGAGTTGTCAGATGGCTAGCGCATATGCGGTAAAATGGGTCACCGTAGATGCAGTAGGGACGCAGCAACAGCGAAATTAGACCTTTAAAACACGTTTCTTTCATCCCAAAACCTATATTTTGCTCTGGGAAACAATAGGAGATATTGGGATAACCCGTTCTAAGACCGTGAGGCGCCGATTTTTCATCGTTTCCATCTCGTTTATGTACTTCCTTTCTTGTTTGGCAATGTTATCTATGATCATGTGTAACTAAACCTCTTTTTAGAACTTGGGATGTCGAACCTCTTTCACCTTATGTTGTGATTCCTACTTGGTTAGTTTGACAGTTTCTATTATATGTGAAGAAGGTCTTGCTCCTGACCCTGGCTGTGGTTTTGATGACGACAAACTCATCAACAAAAAGAAGAAAAGAAGACTTCAAAGAATCAAGAACTCAAGTCCATCAATAGTCTAGAAGTCTTAGTATCAGGTGAGTTATGCTTCCAAAGGTTTATTAAAGCATAAAGGCTCTTAAAACACTTTATCTAATCAAGCTAAGTGTTTTCATAACTTAAAAGAAGTAGAAAACCTTAAGCAAGTCTCAAAGATCAAGTTTCTGGAAAATGGGCTTCTGTGTAATCGATTACATCATTATGGTAATCGATTACACCTAGGCAAGTAATCGATTACTCATGTCTTGTAATCAATTACATGTTTGAAATTCAAATTCAAACTGAAATGGTCACTTGTGTAATCGATTACACTAAGTATGGTAATCGATTACCAGAACGAAAAAGTGCATCATTTCATGAACCATTGTGTCCCAAACCTTTTGAAAAGGGTTGTGATGCCTCAAGGACGTTTCCCTTGCCTATATAAAGACCATTTGAGTCCAAAAAACATAACACACACATAACATACAAGAGACAACACATTACACATGAGAAAATCACTTTAGGCCAAAGCTTTGTCAAAATTAGTTCATCTTTTAGAACTTAAGTCTTTTGGAGCCTAAATTCTGAGTTCATGATCTTCATGTTTATAAGAACACTTTAGTTGTTCATATCTTGAAGAACTCAGAATTGTATTATGCTTAAAAGCCTTAAAGCATAATTTCTCATGTTCAATCCAATTGTGTGTTAAAGGATTGAAACAGCCAATTGTAATATCTTCTTCATCTCTTTCTGTAAGATTGAGTTCTTCACCGTGGTATTCGGTGAAAAGGTTGTTGTCACTGAAAGTGGTTTGCTTTCAGGGTTTCGATTGAAGACAAGTTTGTCTTCAAGGTCTGAGGGTGGTTTGCCTTCAGGAACTGAAAGCGGTTTGCTTTCAGGGGCTGTTGAAAGTGGTTTGCTTTCACAGGATATTGGTAGAAATTCTTGGGGTCCTTGGGTTAGGAACTTGTAAGAAATTCTCATCAATAGTGGAAAAATCCTCAAGGGGTTTTCTTGAGGGACTGGACGTAGCCTTCGGTGGATTGAAGGTGAACCTGGATAAAATCTTGTGTGTGATTCTCTTTATCCTTCACATTTACTTTCAAGTATCGTTCATATCCGCTGCAATCACAACGATCGTTTCGTGATCATCTTAAACTTGAAAGTAACAATTTCAATAAGGCGAGAATTGGGACAACACTGATTCACCCCCCCCCCTCTCAGGTTGCTATCTGTTCTAACAATTGGTATCAGAGCGGAAGTTTAGGTAAGTTATTCCTAAGATCCGGGAAAAGATGGCATCCTCTTCCAATCATGGAACAAGTGAAGGACATAACATAAACAGGCCACCATTCTTCAATGGAGAACACTATGACTTCTGGAAAATCAAGATGAAGATATTCATAAATTCATTAGACGCAGGAATATGGAAAGCCATTGAAGAAGGTCCCTTTGTACCTGTAACAACAGATGAAGAAGGAACTTCACAACCAAAATCAGAAAATACTTGGAGTGAAGAAGAAAAGAAGAAGGTTCAACATGATCTCAAAGGAATGAACATCCTTACATCTGCTCTTGGCATGGACGAATTTTTCAGAGTATCAACTTGCACTTCATCAAAAGAAATATGGGATACGTTGATGGTGACTCATGAAGGAACAGATGAAGTCAAGAGATCAAAGATCAATACTTTGTCTCAGGAATATGAAATGTTCAGAATGCTTCCAGGAGAAAAGGTATTAGATATGCAAAAACGATTCACTCATTTGATTAATCATTTGATTGCTCTTGGAAAACAATTTTCAAACAGTGACTTGAACATGAAAGTTCTAAGATCACTTACAAGAGTATGGCAACCAAAAGTTACAGCCATCTCTGAGAAGAAGAGTTTATCAAATATGACTCTTGCAACTCTTTTTGGAAAACTCCAAGAACATGAGTTGGAATTAAATCGTTTAGAAGAACATGAACAACATGAGAAGAAGTATCGATCAATTTCCCTAAAAGCAAAAGAAAGCATCAAAGAAGATTATGATCCAGACTCTGAAGAAGAAGACAATGGAAATCTGAATCTTCTAGTAAAGAACTTTGGAAAGTTTCTTAAAAGGAAAAACGTTAAATTTAACAACAATAGAGTCTTCCAAAGGAACAATGAGTCTTCTTCATCTCAAAAGATTACATGTTTCGAGTGTGGCAAACCGGGACATTTCAAGTCAGATTGTCCAAATCTTCAGAAGAAGAAACATGGTCTAAGAGAGAAATTCGAGAAAAAGGATCAACCTACTCGAAGAGCATATTTGGCTTTGGATGATAATGAAGTATGTTCATCATCAGATTCTGACAAAGAAGAAGCACAAGTTGCCTTGATGGCTTCACATGACTCAGATGTTGAAGATTCCCAGGTTAGTGATAATTCTATGTCTTCTTATGATTTAAAGTTTGCTATGGAGAATATGTTTAAATTATGTCAAGAATTTTCCAAGATTAGCACTAAGCAAAATGACTTGATTTCATCCTTAGAAAGTAAGTGTAGAACTTTACAAGAGGAATTAGACATAGTGAAATCTAAACTTGATATTACACAAAAATGTACTAAGTGTAGTTCTTTAGAAGAAAAGATAGACAATCTTCAACAAAGAGTAAATAACTTCAATAAAGGAAAACAGAAGTTAGATGATATCCTAAGTGTACAAAGACATTCAAACAATAAATCAGGTTTAGGATATACTTCTCACCCAAAAACTAAGGAAGTCAAGAAAACTGTGTTTGTAAAACCAAACCATATAGTAGAATCTTCTAGTAACAAAAAGATTCATTCCGTTAGAAGTACACACAATAGGAAGAATACTCAACATAGACATCCTAAGAAGATTCATCCCTTTCCTAGACAAACCTCTAGTTACAATCATTACTCTTGTACATATTGTAACAAAGTAGGACATACCCCTAGTAGATGTTACTACAAACATGTAGGAGTACCAAATAGGGAATACATTTGGGTTAGAAAGGATGTTAACTTAGAAGGACCCAAAACTTGTTGGGTTCCTAATACCCATGTCTGAACTTTGTCATGTAGGTGTGTATGAAAGCAGCAAAGGATTTATGGTATCTTGATAGTGGCTGCTCATCACACATGACAGGAGACAAAACCAAGTTTTCTTTTCTTATACCTAAGGAAAAAGGTTTCGTCACATATGGTAACAATCAAAAGGGAAAATTACTCGGTATTAAAATATCTTTCATCAGTACACGTTTAACAATTTGATCGGAAGTTCATGTGACAAGTATTTGATATTGTTTTAAAAAATATATATATTATACTCATTTTACATAAGGTTGTCATTACCCTAGCATATTTTTGGAACAATTTCGAAATAACCGTTCGTTTTCTTGAAAATAATAGAATGACACTTCACCGTTGGAATGTATTTTAACCCCAACTATTTCTAGAGTGGGAATTTGTCTTTTTCCATGTCTTTGTGAAGATATGTGTTTGATTCGGTGAAGAATGACTGTAATATTGATAGGGTTTTCTTCCGGAGCCTATGAAGTTTCCGGAACACAGTGGAGATTTTTATAGAAACCTAGATGTGAGGGAAAGGACTCAACGAGATGTTTTTAGAAATTTTGGATGAGACAGAACGTCTTAGAATGACGAGAGGAACCTGAATATGAAATTTGAAATTTTGCATAAACAACGACACGTTTTCACAGATCAACCTTGGGTCAAGCCACCCTGAGACCTTTAAGTGAAGCTTGATTGGTGGAAGTGACTATCTAGGCGTGTGGCTCCGCCATATAAGGGGAACTTGTCTTAGTCTAAGTGGAATAACTTGGCCTTAGTGACTTAATTCAATCTAGTTTAATTAAGGGCCACTAATGACTAATTAACCATGTGTAAGAAGGTTGATCACTTACCCCCCATTGTGTTTGTGTGCCACTGGAATGGGGAGGGGAGAGAGCTCATTTTTCATTCATTCTTGTGTGCTTGAGAGAGAAAGCTAGAGAGAAGTGGAGAGGTTTTGTGAAGAGAAAAGAAAAATACAAAGTCTCCTCCACCACCACCACCACTTTAAACCCCCCCCCCCTCGTTTCATCTTCATCTCTTCAAAGGTATAATTTCCCATGTCCTTGTGTTAGAAGCTTTGTTTTGTAGAAGAGCTTTGAAGTGTTGAAACTATAAATCTTCGTTTTGGTTTGTGTTTTCATGAAAGTATTAGTCCTTGTTCTTTCTTTTGATTTTATAAATTTGTTTCTTTGAAAAGATGATGGTTGTGGAAAAATTTGAAGTTGAAAGTGTGGTTTTAACCTTGAACCATGTAGGAAAGTGTTTCCCATTGAGTTGATCTAATGGTTGATATTTTTGCTTTCTAAAAAATTGATGGTTTTGAGTTTTTGCAAATATTTGGCTTTGAGCTTTGATGGTGAAACCTTCACCAAAGTTATTGTAAGGGCTTTTTAAAAGTGCAATTAGTTTTGTCTTGTAATGATTTTTTAGAACAAACTTTTCGGCTTAGGGTTTTATTTTATGTTAGATGCTAAAACTACCTTGGAACATTTTCCTAGCCATAGTACTAATTAGTTTTGGAAAATAAAATTTATTGCTATTTTATTCTATGATGGCCGAATCTACAACCTAGGTTTTAGGGTTAGTAAACTTCTTTTAAAGCCTTGATTTTATACTTGATGATTTGGAAATGAAAATGGAGAAGTAAAGGAATTAATTTGAGAGCAAAACTACTTGAGTTGTGAGGTTTCTTGGATTTGAAGTTAAGAGGTAAAGTTTCAAGTTTTTATGCGTAAGGAAACCCTACTAAGTGAAAATATGAAGTCTTTAGAGTTTTTGACAAATTTTAGGGTTATTTTGAGGCTAAGGCCGAGGAACCACTAGGGTCTTTGGGGAAGCATTTGGTGTTGAAATCTTGTTTTTGAGTTAATATTTGACAATAAAACAACGGGTTTTTGCTTCGTGAGGTTTTGAGAAAATTTTGGTGAAAATTTGCGCCTAAGGCCGGAGGCATGAAAAGGAAATGGAGAAGATGAAAATATCTTTTGAACTTGTGTTTGTGACTTGAGTAGATTGAGTTTGTGAAAGAAATTGACTGGAATGCTTTGTGAAAGGATTTGAAAATGCTTTGAAAGTCATAGGTTTTCTACAACTAAAAATAATTTCATTCATTGTGTTGTGAAGAAAACCTTAAAGAACATTTTATTAAGTTTAGGGCTTCCTAGATGATATTGATGCATACTTAATGAGAACCCTAGGATGCTTTAAAAACCATAACTTAATGAGTAAAGTTGTTTGAGGAAAGTGACTAAGATAAAGTACATGTAGGTGAAGGTATGAAGGACAAGGGAGTATTCATGCCAATGCTAGCTACCGAGCGTCAAAGGTAAGGGAACTTCGAGCTTTAATTAGCCTTATAATATATTACTATGTATATTATGCTTGATGTGGTTGGATGCTTGACAAACATGTGAATGGCACCTTGAGTGCATGATTGAATGGTTGATGAATTTTTACAATGATTGCCTTAGTATATGATTCAATTGCTGATATGACGTCGTAAATTGTATTGTGAAATAATTCCTATATTATATGACATGGTTGTTGAAATTATGCCTTGAATGAATTACAAGTTTCCCATGTGAGTTATTTATCAATTGTAATTGATTGAGGAACCATTGGCGAACAAAGGGCCAAGGGACAGGAAGCAGTGAAGTGCGGACACTCAGAGGAGGCTGACCTCGTTCAGATGAGCTGTCGGATTCATATGAACGAGTCTCTGTTTGTTTGTTTGATTGATTAATAACATGTCATGTCATGCATGTAATGCCCCAATTTTCAAGGCATTACTGTAGTTAATGAATAGTAAATAAACATGCTAATCTTCTTTCACGATTATGAAAATGCGAGTATAGTTGTTTTAAAACATGTAAAGGCGGAATTCAATACATATCCCATATACCCGAGTATTACTTATTACAACACAATAATTTTATGTATACATATCCGTCATAGGAAGACTAGTGCTCAAGCACCTACCAACGTCGTGAAGAGTCCTCCTTGTCCTTGTGCCATTCGTCGTCACCGAGTGCCATTCAGCTAACAGCTACTTGGCTGGCGACGGGTCGTCCAAACACAAACAGGAAACAAGGTGCAAGGGTCAACTTCATAATAATAAACTCCCCATGTGAGCACATGGGTCAGGCAACAATCGTCAGCAAATATAAGCATGTCAAGTAATGTCCATTGCATTGCAGTTATATATATGTACCAAGAAATTTCAATTACAATTATGCAGGGCAATTCACAAAGCAAGCATCGATTATAGTGCAAGAAGAATTGTAACCAAAACACACTCAATAATCAACTCAAGACTGTTAGCCTAGATAGCAACCTGAGAGGGGGGGAATCAGAGTTTCACGATTTTCGTCTTATCGAAATTGTTACTTCCAAGATAATGATGATCACAAAATGATAGTTGTGATTGCAGCGGAATTAATGATTGCTTGAAAGTAAAAGATGAAGGGAAGAGGAAATCACGCACAAGATTTTATCCTGGTTCACCTTCTATCCACCGAAGGCTACGTCCAGTCCCTCAAGAAACCCCTTGAGGATTTTTCCACTATTGATAAAAATCTCTCACAAGTCCTTACACCAAGTACCTTAAGAATTTCTATCAACCTCCAGTGAAAGTACACCACTTTCAACAGCCCCTGAAAGCACACCACTTTCAGTCCCTGAAAGTACACCACTTTCAGACCCTGAAGGCAAACCACCTTCAGTCCCTGAAGGCTAAACCACCTTCAGTCAACACCCTGAAAGTACACCACTTTCAGTACAACAACCCTTCACCGAAACCCACGGTGGACTTTGAATCAAACCCGATTCAAAGGACCTTTTCACAGACGCCGAATCCTACGGCGGACTTTAAATCAAACTTGATTCAAAGGACCTTTTTCACAACCATCGAACACCACGATGGACCTTTTTACAACCACCGAAAACCACAGTGAATGAATCAAACTGATTCAAGAGATGAAGAAGAAGATGCCTTTACAATGGCTGATTCAATCCTTTAGACAAGATGGATTGATCTTAGTTTGTATGCTCCAGGCAATTACAATGAAGGCTCTTTTATTCTGAGTTTCTCAAAAGATGAACAGCATGTGTGTTCTTATGAAAATGAGAGAACATAAACTCAGAATTATGACTTTAATGAATATGAAAGTTATGGACCAAGTCATTGATGTTTCTGAGTGTCTATGGACTTTATATAGGCACTAGAGGTCGTCCATGAACCAACACAACCTTTCCCAAACGTTTTGAGACACAATGGTTCATGAAACAACACATCTGTCGACCTAATGATCGATTACAGAAGCCTGGTAATCGATTACACTAGCCGTTGTAGTTTGAATTCAAAATTCAAACTGTGTAATCGATTACACTAAGGTGGTAATCGATTACTGCCTTCCTGTAATCGATTACACACAACCTGTAATCGATTACAGAGAGTCCGAAACTCAGTTTTAACCATCTCAAACCCTAATTGAGTGTTCCTACCAAGTTTAACTTGTGAGAACATATCGTACTCAATTAGTTGATCTTTCATGAGCCTTCAAATGTAATTAAACCTTAATAAAGCATAGCACACTAAGTTGACAAGACTTACTTAAAACAAGAACCCTCATGTTTGACCTTGACGTTCTGAGCCTGGTTCTTTGAAGTCTTTCTTTGCTGAAGTCTTCTTGAAGTCTTCCTTCCTTTTCTGAAGTCTTTCTTCTTTTTGTTCCTTTCTTTCTTGAAGTCTTCTTGAAGTCTTCCTTTTCTTTTCTGAAGACTTTCTTCTTTTTGTGATGTGTTTGTCTTCATCAAAACCTCAGCCGAGTCCAAGGACGAGACCTGATTTACAATCTCCCCCTTTTTGATGATGACAAACATCATGCTTGAACATTGATAGATCAATAGAATCTCTTTCTTGTCTTGTATCTCCCCCTTGGTTTTGCAATTATATCTCTCCCTTTGTTTTGCAAATGAAGCACAGTATCCTGAAAATGATCAAGCATACACAAGACTTTTCTCCCCCTTTTGACATCATCAAAAAGAAGAAAAAAGCCATACAAAGTATTCTAGGATAATTGAAATAAAGAGAAGCATAATATATATCAGAACTATTCTCCCCCTTTTTGTTCCACTTGTAGCTTTCCTTGTAAATAAAATTTACAAAGCACAGGACCCTTTCTCCCCCTTTTGACTTCATAAAAAAGAAGATAAGTCCAAGCATACTCCATACATGCTAACAAGTAGTATAGAGATTTAAATCGTAGGGAGTGGGGGTAAGCAAGACAGAATATATGAAAATATAAGCCAAACTTTGAAAGTCAACTATTTTCCATATTAGCCCTGATGTAATCGATTATAGACTTCCAGTAATCGATTATTGTATCCAGAAACTTGAAAATCCAGACTTGATAAGCACTGCATGAATGATATATCTAACAGAGAAATATGATGTAAATGCAGATGCTTAAGAATGCATTACTATTCTACTTAATACCTTTTGAAAGATATAGATCTTTAGAATTTCTTTTACCAGTACCATATTCTAATATTGTGTCTTGAAAGACCATCTTTTGTATATGACATTTCTGATCACAAGGTCTTCAAGCACACCTTCACAATAAGCTTAATGGTATCTTCGAGGTACCCAATTGTCTTTGGGTCTTTTTGGGTTAGTTCCTTTCACATCCCATATGAATCTTTTATTGGGGACTCCATCATTTCTTTGATAACTAGGAGAATAATAGGAACACTTAAATTTCATGTTAGGCATTTTCTCTTTAAGATGATAGAAAGATTTGATATATGCCTATCTAAGTTGAACACCATCATGTACTCTCCTTGTATGACCAAAGTTATATGAACTACTTGGTCTAAAAGTGATTTTCTTAACATCACTAAGATGACTATGATCAAATAAACCTAAATCACTTTTATGAAAGACATGTCTTTGATTACATGACAACTTATCCATATCATCTTTTCCTTTGTTTACCACTTGTGGTAATTCATCAATCATTGACTCAAGGGTTATGTATGGATCTAAAGATGTAAAAACACTTTGAATATCTATTATAGATTTTACTTGATCTAACTCATCTTGCATGCTTTTAGTTTTACTTTGTAGAGATGAGATGATCCTACTCGGTATTGGAAGAGCACATCAGAATCTATATCAAGAAGAGCACAATCAAAAGTCACGATCAGAGAATTTTCTGCAAGCATAAAATATGATCTGGAAATCATCACTTCATCTGGGTTGATGTCATCTGGCTCCATGTTGAGCAAGTAGCCTTGAGCTGGTTTCTTTGTATATAACGTGTAAGAGTTCAGCGAGAAGGACTGTTTTGACTCTTTTACCCCAGTGCTTGACAGCTAATACTCATCACGTGCCTTGGTCGGAATTTTGAATTTCGACCGTTGAGAGTGTACGATGCACATAGATTCTTGCCGTTGATTCCGCGATGTCAGCTTGATTTTAGGAAAAGTGGAATGTCAGAGGGGCCAAGGAATATTGTATTAATTTTGTCCCTTTCTGCTTTCCGCCGTAGCCAGTATGTTAATAAATGTGTAGTCGAGGTAGGAGTCTTTTAATCCACGAAGTAATTACTCCAGATGATTTTTTAATACTTTGATAATCCTGATGTCCTCAAAAACCGCATTCCTTGATCTGTGGGCCTTTGGCTCAGTTGTTACTTTGAGTGGACGGATTATTTCTTGTAGCTTGGCAGACGTAGTCTCTATTCCATGCTTGAAGTTCTGCCACAAAGTAATTTGGATTGGCGGACGAACTTTTTCTTCATTCAGTCTATCTTAACTGTTAGGATTTTTCTTGTCTTGTAGATGACTGAATTTCTTCCTTCGATCTGATTGAAGTTCTTTCATCTGATAAGGTTGAATCACAACTTCCTTTTGTGATGTTAGAGAACCTTTTATACCGAAAGAATTTCTTCATGAGTTATCCTGTCCTTTATATCTGACTGGAATAGTTATCTTGAGTGCCAGACTGTTTTGTTTTTCTTGAGGCATGCTTTGACTTGAGTGAGTAGGCACTGATGAGGATTTCTCATATGCTGTCGCTTTAGCTTTTATCGTTCGCCAGACTGTCTCATGCAAGAATGCTTTTCTACGTCTATTTTTGACATAGTCTTCCTTCCGATGACCGGACGAACTTTCTCTGATGAGCTGGTATTCTTGATAATGCTTTGTAGTTTACTTATGCTCATTGGAGATGATTGTTCCTGTACATGAGAGTTTTCACTGTATTAGGAAATCTATTTTAATACAGTATTGAACTTTAAAGAAATTGTTGATTATCAAAATATAATTATTCATTTAATTATTTGAATCTAACATAGGTCTGTCAAGTCAAATGAAGTCGTTTGGTGATTCCCGGATTTTTCGATCCGAGGTCCTGAAGTCGTCTGTTTCGCTTGTTTGATTTTCGACTAGAAGACTCACTGGCAAGAAATGCCCTTTCCAGGCCCTGGAAGGAAACCATGTCAATATTACAGTCATTCCTCACGAAATTCTTCACTAATCGTCATGGAGATAGTGAATGTCTAATTCTCTCTCGAATTCCAAATCGATTTAAGATCGGTTCTACGACAACTGTTGTTTGGAAAACATCGCTACGATGATCTGAATAGCTCTTGGCTTTAACTCTTTCCTGCAAGCATCCATAGGTATGCATTGAGTGATTAAATAATTATTTAATTAATTTAGGGTCTTGCAGTGCACACACACTTATTTCAGCGAGGTTTGGCTACTATGCAGAGTACAGGCCTGAGACTAACCAACGGGGATCGGTGACTATACAGAGTCTCGAGATAGAGATTGGATTTCTCAGGATGTCATACAGGACGTACCTGTGAAAGTGGCATTCACCGGTGAGGCTGTCGAGCTAGATACTGGGTGTTTGTCCCGCCTACCAAGTATGGAGCTGATGTTATATCCGGATTTAGTGTCAAGAATTGCACGTGCACTTGCATATAGATTGAGTCCAGGGATGACTACGTATGATTTAGTTGTGAGATATATTTCTATATGGTGTGACTTGTCTAAAATACTCTGTCTGCATGTATGTTTTACCTTGTCATATATATGACTTGTTCTACATTTTCTATTTGGAAGTTTACCCTTGCACCTTTTCCTTGTGTTTGTATTTTAGGCATCAACGCCAGAGGAATGGAGATCTATGGGTAGGGATCCCGACATGGGTAGAGGCAGCACTCACCCTCCTCGATAAGGGAGACATTTCGATGTGGGAAACGGACCACCTCACACACCAGGTGACTTATACCGGTCGTATTGTGGAGGAAAGATTGGATGTTGCGGGCATGGTGTGATAGCCAAACCGCAAGTGCACGGTTGATTATCGTGTAATAAAAAGATCGAACCCAAGGGATAGGTGCCTTCTTATTAAATTATTTAGTACTTGAACAGAAAAAATAAAGGTGTGTATTTTTTATGGTTTGATTAAGACAGAACAAGAAGTAGCAATAAAATATAAAGGAATAAAAATGATGAAGATTAAGCACTTGAGTTGAATTACATAGTCTATAAAGTATGCTAGCAAATTCCTACTTAATTTCTTAATTCTAAGTCCAAGTTCATGATGCTATAGCCTAATATTTCTACAAGTTAATTCCTTACACATTGTAGAACTTTCTTCCTAATTACTAAATTCAATGCCTTGCAATTTAGCAAAAACCAAGAAGAAGATGAAGAAAGAATTTTCAGACCAACATAAAGCTAAGTCTATCCTAATACCTTAGTGATATGTCATATAGCTTCTTTTACTTCCTAGGTCCCTTACTACTTACCAATTTCCATTGTTATAAGTAATAAGCAAACACACTTGTGATCATCAAGATAAAATTAAGAACAAGGAAATAAAACATAAACTGGAAATATTATTCAGAAATGTAGAAGCAAACTAGAACATAAATATAAACTACAATAACCCAAGATACTTAAAAGAATTAGCCAAGCATGGCTAAAAGAAACATCGAATTACCCTGGATAGGAGCTCAAGTTTGGCTTCCCACAATTCCTAGGAACAATGCTCTTTAAGGAGGAAAGAAGAATACTTGTTGTATTCTGAATAGGTGTGTCTTACAAGTGAAGAAAAGACCCCTATTTATAGTAAAAATCTGCCTTCCAGCGCTTGAGAGCTGGCATCCCCAACGCTTGGGCGTTGGGGTGCATTAAAATCCCACGTTCAGATATAGGCCCAGCGCTTGAGCGCTGGCTTCCAACGCTTGGGCGCTGGGTGCAACTTCTGACTCAGCTCTTAGTCAGAGTTCCAGCGCTTGAGCGTTGGGACTTCCAACGCTTGAGCGCTGGCTCAAACACTGGCAGCTCTTCTTGGATCCTTTTTCTTCTTCAATGGTGGAATTGATTGGCTTAATTAGGCTTCATTCAGCCTCTATTAAGTTCTAAAACTCATCTCCACCACCATTAATCTTTCCAACCTTATTTTGCATGTGCTCAAATCAAAGAGTGTTGCTTCATATTCTTGAATTCCACTTTAAGTCCTCTCTTTGTTAGCACTTCAATTCTGGCCCTTTAAGTCCTTGAAACTTCACTTTTCATCCTCCGCTCTTGAACTTTTCCACTTTGATCCTTCATTTCCTGAAACTTTACTATTCGGTCCCTAGACAAAAATGATAACTATACCAGCTTTCCTAAAAATATAAAAATAACTATAAAAATTCCTAAAAATATAAAATAAAGTTAGAAAAACAAATAAAAGCTAATCTATATGCAGAATGCAAAATAAATAGAAAATATATATAAAAATAATAAAAATCCTATATGAGACTCAAAAATAATAAAATAAAAAGACTAAAAACACCCTAAAAATATCATATAAAATTCGGACATCACACCACTATACCCAACGACAGCTTGTCCTCAAGCGACAAAACTTAAAGAGAAACTCATCCCTGAGTTTAGAGAAAGTTTATCTGATTAAAACTTGAAGCACAAAAACCTTTCCAAGAAAGCTTAGCGGATTTGGAAGACATGCATGTTTAAAGATATTTAATCAAGAAAGTTAGGCTTGGCTTTTCAACATGTTGAGTTCATCAAATAAGCTCACAAAATGATATTCTCCATGAAAAACAAGAAAGCTCAATAATCCTGCCTATCATTCAAATCAAAACTGAAACCATGCAACTAAGTAACTTTGAAGAGATTTTTGAAGGTTGTAACTTGGCCAAAGGGTTGAACAATTTAAGGTGTGGATTTCAAGAACTTGACAACTCTATTGGCTGACTCAGAATCTGTTGTTAAGTGATTTTTTGTAACTCTCAATTTAAACAATTCAACACAAGGGTCCTCTCAATTTTTCTCTTTTTTCTCTTTATTTTTTTGAACAAAGTAGTGGAATGTATGGGATGAATAACTTGAATTTTACTCCCCTCATACTCTTTCTCACCCCACCACTTCTTTATTTTTTCCCTAAGGCACATACCTTATTTTATTCTCAATTTTTTCCTTCTTTTTTAGAGAGAAACCCAACAAACATAGCTCCGGCAATTTCAACTTATGAATCACACTAACAACTTAAAAATTATCACACAAAGTAGGCTCCAAAGAATGACTCTTTTAAGGCTCAAAAAGGGGCTACTAGTGGATTTTTTCTTTTCAACCAAAACTCTGAGTTTTCAAAAATGCCTATAATCTCTTCTCAACTTACAAAGTATACAAAATCCCAATCAACATGCAACACAAGGCAGAAAAATCTTACAATCATGCATTCAGAGTCCTCAGCTCTCAGAAAAACATAGGGTAAGTGGTACCCTTTTTAGAACTCAGAAAAACTTTGCCAACAACCAAAACAATCAAGATGTTCAAATCATTTCTAACAGCATGCAATCCTAACCGCATCAAACATACCATCATTTTCAAAAGCAGTTCAATCAGATAAAACATTCACAGAGCAATAGTAGCATTCAGACTGGATAAAGACACTCAACCATGTAGTTTAAAAACACTAAAAGCAAAAAATAAAAACTAGCACTAAAAATAAAACTAAAAACTAAACAGAAAAAAACTAAAAGCTGGTATTTTTCTTTTTTTTTATTTTACAAATGTCCAAGAAACCTCCTTGCAATTTCAACTTTGAACACTCCAAGTTCAAGAGGGTTCTTTCTCCTTCTGGTGCCTATTCTACAAAATTGAACAGACAAAGTCTCACAAGCAGAAGCTTGCTTGACTTGTTAGTTCCCAAAACAGCATATATAAGAACAAGGGTTGAAAATTGTGTCCACCTTAAAACAGGAATTCTTGAGTTCCCGAAAATCAAAACCATTATAGAAGCAAGGGAAAAACTCAAAGAATCAAAAACTTTTCAAGAACTGGTGGACACAAATTATTTAAAAAACAAAGAAAACAGAAAATAAAACAAAAACAGAAAAACTGCCCGAGCTCCAGCGCTTGAGCGTTGGGTTTGCCAACGCTTGGGCGCTAGAATAAAAAAAACTGGGCAAACAGGGTCCCAACGCCTGAGCGCTGGGATTCCAACGCTTGGGCGTTGGAATTAAAAATAAAAACTTGAAGATTCCAGGGGCCTAACGCATGAGCGCTAGCCCTCCAATGCATGAGCGTTGGGTTAAACTGGAATAAGGGAAACTGGCAGGGGCTCAACGCTTGAGCGTTGGCATCCAGCGCCTGAGCGCTGGCCCCTCCTACAGCAAAACATAGAATTTTTTTCTTTTATTTACTTACAAAAATGATGCAGAAAAATTAAAAGACAGAAAATAAACTATTCCTAAGTTGGGTTGTCTCCCAACCAGCTCATTGTTAAGGTCCGAGATAGACCCTTCACTAATCCATTTCAACCGGGGTCTATTACAAAATTCATTACACCCCGCAAATCATGCAAATTTTGGCACATAAACATCATGGTGCCCAATGAATTTTCAGTCAACAAGGCAACAATATTCAAATTAAAAATGGAAGGGATAAATAAATTTCCCCTTCCTTGTTCTTTTCCTTGCTGTTCTGAAGCTATAGCATAGGTTCCTTGAGGTTCTTCTTCCTCCATTTCCAACTTATCTTCAAAGAAAAATTCTAAAATGGAGGTTTCTTTTACCTCCTCTTTTTGTACCACGAGTTCACCTTCATGAACATGTGGTTGTTGTTCATCGCTGGGCTGCCTCCTCAGAATGCTTTGTATTTTCACTTGTAACTCCTCCATGGCCTTACATTCTTGCTCAGGAGTTGGCAAAAATCCCGCATTGTGCTTGCACTCTAAATTAGAATAGAATTCGTCAACTAGAGTGAAAGCTTCCTGCTTCTTTTTCCCATATTCTATTTCAAGTTTAGCCCGGAATTTTGCCTCCCTTTGCTCAAATGTTTCAGCCATTGCTATACCTGACAATACCCAGCAAACAAAATTAGCAGCACCAGTTCATCACACAGATAATATTTTTTTTCTTTTTTTTTTCTTTTATAAAAAAAACAGCACTAAACAAATTAATAAAAAGAACTTGAACAGAACCTATCCCCGGCAACGGCGCCAAAAACTTGATAGCCAAACCGCAAGTGCACGGTTGATTATCGTGTAATAAAAAGATTGAACCCAAGGGATAGGTGCCTTCTTATTATATTATTTAGTACTTGAGCAGAAAAAATAAAGGTGTGTATTGTTGATGGTTTGATTAAGACAGAACAAGAAGTAGCAATAAAATATATATAAAGGAATAAAGATGATGAAGATTAAGCACTTGGGTTGAATTACATAGTCTATAAAGCATGCTAGCAAATTCCTACTTAATTTCTAAATTCTAAGTCCAAGTTCATGATGCTATAGCCTAATATTCTACAAGTTAATTCCTTACACATTGTAGAACTTTCTTCCTAATTACTAAATTCAATGCCTTGCAATTTAGCAAAAACCAAGAAGAAGATGAAGAAAGAATTTTCAGGCCAACATAAAGCTAAGTCTATCCTAATACCTTAGTGATATGTCATATAACTTATTTTACTTCCTAGGTCCCTTACTACTTACCAATTTCCATTGTCATAAGTAATAAGCAAAAACACTTGTGATCATCAAGATAAAATTAAGAACAAGGAAATAAAACATAAACTGGAAATATTATTCAGAAATGTAGAAGCAAAATAGAACATAAATATAAACTACAACAACCCAAGATACTTAAAAGAATTAGCCAAGCATGGCTAAAAGAAACATCGAATTACCCTGGATAGGAGCTCAAGTTTGGCTTCCCACAATTCCTAGGAACAATGCTCTTTAAGGAGGAAAGAAGAATACTTGTTGTATTCTGAATAGGTGTGTCTTACAAGTGAAGAAAAGACCCCTATTTATAGTAAAAATCTGCCTTCCAGCGCTTGAGCGCTGGCATCCCCAACGCTTGGGCGTTGGGGTGCATTAAAATCCCACGTTCAGATATAGGCCCAGCGCTTGAGCGCTGGCTTCCAACGCTTGGGCGCTGGGTGCAACTTCTGACTCAGCTCTTAGTCAGAGTTCCAGCGCTTGAGCATTGGGACTTCCAACGCTTGAGCGTTGGCTCGAACACTGGCAGCTCTTCTTGGATCCTTTTTCTTCTTCAATGGTGGAATTGATTGGCTTAATTATGCTCCATTCAGCCTCTATTAAGTTCTGAAACTCCTCTCCACCACCATTAATCTTTCCAACCTTATTTTCCATGTGCTCAAATCAAAGAGTGTTGCTTCATATTCTTGAATTCCACTTTAAGTCCTCTCTTTGTTAGCACTTCAATTCTGGCCCTTTAAGTCCTTGAAACTTCAATTTTCATCCTCCGCTCTTGAACTTTTCCACTTTGATCCTTCATTTCCTGAAACTTTACAATTCGGTCAATGGACAAAAATGATAACTATACCAGCTTTCCTAAAAATATAAAAATAACTATAAAAATTCCTAAAAATATAAAATAAAGTTAGAAAAACAAATAAAAGCTAATCTATACGCAGAATGCAAAATAAATAGAAAATCTATATAAAAATAATAAAAATCCTATATGAGACTCAAAAATAACAAAATAAAAAGACTAAAAACACCCTAAAAATATCATATAAAATCCGGACATCATGGTGACCGTCTGAGATCTCATTCGAAGGAAGCTTAATTTTCCACTAACCCTAGTGCTTTTGTGGACAGCCTTGGTGCTTCTACGTAGGGTACCACCGTGGTGCTGGAGACCCCTATTTCTCTTGTTGAGCCGGAACTTGATTTTCCTTCAGCTGAGCCAGAGACTACCTCAGTGTTGGTTAAGCCAGAACCGTTGACTCTTTTCTCTCCCTACTATATTCCATTGTTCCCCTTACACTACGCTATAGTGCATCCTGATATTGTGGTCACTACCACTGTGACTACGACTTATGTGAACCTGGATGCCGAGCTGATTATCGTAGAGGATTCAGACAGTCAGGTGAGTGAGGACAGAGACGCAGTGGAGAATGAGGAGGAATTTGTTGTCGCTCCGGAGATCAGGCTTGAGGATGAGTCAAAGGAGGACCCAGAGGAGGTGGTCATCTGTGATCCTGGTTTCAGGAAATAGCTGAGAGGCCTGCTAGGATGGGTAGTATTGTATAGTAGAGTAGAGTTAGCTTGACCAGCTGCGTCTATACATTCTGATTAGGGATAGGGTAGGTTCCCAATACTTTGCTTTTTGTGTAGTTATACTGCAAGGGAATTACGTAGAGTATATCGAATTTGCGAGGTATTTTGGTTTTAGGATTTTCATAGGTACGATATATTTTCCTTCTTTTGATGATATGGGTTGTAATATGCATACTACTGTCACAACCGATGATTAAGTTATGTTTATATAAGTTTAACTATGATGGGATATATGTATTGCATAATGTTGGAGCATGTTTGAAAAAGGAAAAATAAACCAACCTGTATTTTAAATACTTTGAAAGAAAATCAGCATATTTAATTTATTGTTCATAGGTTACTATAGTGACCCCTGAAAATTAGAGCATTACAGACGCTACGTGTTAGCTTCAAGCCCATTATCACAATCCCCGACGCTGACGCTAAAACGGCTATTGCGTCCGCTTTTGCCTTGTTAGCATTGGCTTTTGGCCGACCCTATTTAGCGCTCTTTGTAACACCCCAATTTTCAGAGCGTTATTGTAGCAAATGAACAGTAAATAAATATGCATGTTGTATTTTTAAGACTATAGAAAGCGAGTATATTTTTTTCTAAATCATGCTAAGAGCGGAATGCATAATAAATACCCGTAACTACCTAGCCATCGGTGAGCAGTGTTACCAAAGTAGTTGAGTTGTGCATAGTTACATTGTCAAGTGTAGTGTGGATAGTTATATTATATTACATACCGACTATCCCAAAAGGTGAAAGAATATATCAAAGCTATGAAATCCTAGAACTAGACCTCATAAGTCCGATATACTTTCTTGTGAGCTTCCCTCAGGAGGCCCACACAAAAAGCCATGTACCGGGAACCTACCCTGCTCGTCTACATCCATATTAGTTAGACCACCAAAAGGTATATATATACTCCTAATACTATGTCCCCACTCGACCTGGACCGACTACCCTATATTCCTTGGACCGTCGCTTCAGTTCCTGCTAGGCGCCCGGAAGGGATGGCAGAGGCAGGTTGATGGTGACGTGGGAAAGGTGCATGGTGTAGAGTTGACCCAAAGGGGTAAGCCGAGCCTCTATCATGCAACCCGTATGCCGAACCCCATTGGACAACGGGTCGACCGCCCATGAGGCCGGGTTTTCGGAATCAAAGAATTGAAGGTTCAGACCTCCACAAGAGGGTGTATACACGGCTGGGAGCTCTAGACTTTCATCTTTCATCGTCTGGTGAAGCGTCCACGATTCATCCAAATAAAACACAAGAAAGGGTCACTTCCAAAAACAATATCAAGGTTTAATAAGCAATCAGGAAATATCAATCAAGTAACATTCAACAGGTATAAGATTACAATTATAAGACTTAGGTGGTCAAAGACCCTAGGACTCCTATACGCACATACAACAGCTCCCTGTACAAAAAGACTTCATCTGGATGTAACATCAAATCCCGCAAGCAGGTGGGACACACAACCGAACTCCGCACGGAACTAGAAAGTTCCACTTACACGGGTAAGCTCTGTATAACGCCCCGATAGGGTGCATCTCCAGTCTGTGACTCTGTATAGCCTCGAACCATGACGACTTCAAGAATGCTTGACACGAAATGAAGACAACAACTCAAACTTAAGGCTTAGTCGTCCGAAGACGTGGCCTAACATAGCTTCATAATGAACGACAATCATGTAGAGCATACGTACATATCTAAAGCAGATATAAATCATGTCAAAATGAATCATGTTTACAATTATCAATATAGCAAGAATCATCCAAGAACAATCCTGAAGTCATCCAACGATGTCATAAATCAAACAATTCTAGTACAACATATCAGATGCCTTCAGATACTTGCATTAATATTTCAATCAATACAATTCTAAATGGGGTTGTTCTTAGAACGCCGTCAACTACAATTTCAGAAATCATAGTGCATACATTCACTCAAGTATATACATATGCTTAGGAGTTAAAGTAGCGAAGTGCCCTTACTGAAGGAGTGGTCGATCCGGGCAGTTACGTTAGCTCTGTTCGCCTTGGTCGGTACGAAGTCTCGTAACCCTTCAAGAAACATAACCTAGCTTAGAACTTGAAACTCAATACTAAGGTCTTGCTACTGGTCTAAGAAGGTTCCTATTACTTAGGCAATTGTCCTACTTCTTAGGGAGATCCTTGGAAGTCGAAAACATGTTAGCAACTTTGACGACCGTTAAAAAGACTCTGAAAACACTAAGTTACAATATTCAAAACTTCCTAAAACTTCAAACCTTTAAGAGTAACAAGGCTAGATGCTTATAAATCAATTTGAAGGCCTTAAATAAGATTTTGAAAGAAAAAATACACACAAAGTTCCAAGTCTTCAATTATGCCCAAAAACCTCAAAACCCTAAAACTTCCCATTTTCACCAAACAATTCTCTAAGTCACTCAAAACAATTTCACAATCCCAAACATAACTTCTATTACAATTTTCTAATACAATTTCCCAATTTTTCTTAGCTTAGCAAAAACCCTAATCAAGCTATGAGTTTCAAAATCCAATTTACCTAAAAGCTCAATTTTTAACCCCTTAATTCCAATTTTCCTAAATCCTCTAGAAATAAATTTTCTAAAGCCTTAAACATACGATTTTCTCTAGGCCCTTTCACACTAATTAGGGCAAAACCTTTCCTTTATACCCAAAATCATACACAAGCATTTTAACACACTCAAAAGCTAGTTGGAAAATCAATTCTCCCTTGTCCCAAAACCAAAATCAATTCGGCCAAACACTCTAAATTATCAAGATGAATTTTTCTTTCAAAACTAACTTGTACACATCAAAGGTAACAAGAAATCTATGGTGAATCTAAAGTTTAAAGCTTGAAAATCACTTATTTCAAATAATCAATTCTAAAAAACTTAACTTCCAAGAAAACTAATTGGGGATATCCAAATATCAATATCATGGGAATAACATTCCTAAGGGCAACCCTAGCAAAAACTCAACTTCAAAATTCTCTAGGGACCAAAACTCATCCAATCAAAATTCTAATCGGTTCAAATTGAAGTCCAAGGTCACGGGAACAACATTAATGAAGAGGGTTCATGGTTCTACCAACTACCAAAAATCCAAAATCAACATAATGAAATTCTAAAACGGTAGAAGTGTAGATCTTGAGGAGGTGATTAACTTACTTCAAAGAACGAAGTGGACAAGATGAGTGGAAGAGGTTGCAAGAGGGAGGGAGAGGTTCGACCAAGCTCCAAAAATGGAAGAAGATGAATAGTTTTTCTCAAGTTTCCTTTTCTCTCTCTAAACTTCTTCTAAGAATTTCCTTAATATGATTTAGTAGAAAAGAAACAACATAAACCCTTTATATAAGGGTTGTTGGCCACGGGTTAGGGGTGAAAAGGGGGGAGGATTTAAACTTTTTACTAACTCTAGGGACCAAAGTTGGAGGGTGAAAAGTTTGGGTAAAAATATCTTTTTACTATTTGAGGACCAAACCGTAAAGTTTCAAAGTTCAGGGACTAAACTCTAAATTTAGAAAGTTCTAAGAAATATCTAGGTTTGTTATTAATATATTCCTCCATGACGCGTCAGTGCGTCATAACACTGGTCGTCATCTGATTCCGGTCATTGATGCGTCTTCCAATGCTGCTGAGAGTTTCTAACACCGAACATTCTTTGGTTCTGGGCCTCGTGTTCGTACAACTCGAGCCTGGGCCATTTTCCTTGAAGTTTGCGCCATATCCGGCCCGAAAACACTATTCATGAAAGTTACTATTCACAAAAATTTGTATCGCATAACTGGACCCGTCACATCAAACAGAGTCATTTGGTGATTCCCAGATTTTCGATCTGGGCTCCCGAAGTCGTCCGTTTCGCTTGCTGAATCTTCGACTGAAAGTCTCGCTAGCGAGAAATGTCCTTCCCAGGCTCCAAACGGAATCTACATCAATATTATAGTCGTTCCTCACGAAATTCTCCACTGAACATCGTGGTGATAGTGAGAACGTCTTATTCTCACCCGAACTCAATGCTAGGTCAGGTTTGGTTTACTATCATGTGTCGTAAGGTGCATTTCATCGATAATTCGGTCGACATTATCATCAGTTGATGCTCGCGAGTGGATCCAAACAGTACATGAAATAATTTAATAATTACTTAATTATAAGATGAAATTCAAGGTCTTAAACTCTTCTTATAGTGCAATATGCAGATGTTGCTCCTAGTAAGGTTTGAACGATGTTTGTAGCCATTAGCTTAATGGTGACGTGGAACTTTCTTAGCCAAATTAATATTTAACAGAGACTCACTAATGATAAGAACTATATTTACTTATTTTCAGAATTAGAAGGACACATACCTATGCAAAATTTATAGGGATTGAAACTAATGTTTCTAATATTAGAGCAACTAAAAAATACATTTCACCCTTATTAAATATTGAACAGGTCAACAAAAGCAATTAATTAGCAAACTAAGAATTATTTTATTTTTGTTTTAGTTTTCTATATTTAAAATATTTTTTAGAAACAATTTTAAAAATTTATCTTTCAGAATAAAATAACTGTTTGAATGAGATGTTTTATAGTGTTAAAAAAATTTACTTTAAAAATTAAAAACAGAAAATAAAACACATCCGAGATGAAGGAATTAATCACCGCTTTAATTTAGACATATAGGTAAAATTCTTTTATAACTAAACATGTACCACAACAACTAATTAAATTACATATAGAACATAAATTTTCCACTTATTTGTAATTTGATTTGTTTAATGTGTAAGTTTTTCTTTACACGGTTGTTACATAGAAGTTATTCTCAAAAACATAATTACTCCATCGGTGGCTTTTAGGGTGCACTTTTACATTGTATGTTGCACCGTGCACAACTGCAAAATAATCTTCTACAGTAGGTTTTTTACCTGTTTAAAAAAATGAAGAAAAAAACATGAATTTTCAAATACCATTTTTACCTGTTTTTTGTCTGTCAAAAAATAATGGGTTCACGTTCCCCTTTTACGCATAACCCTCGCATCTGATGGTACGTTCGCCATCGTCACGTTTCTAACATTGTCTTCATGTTCACGCCTTTTACGTTTGTCAAATGAATTGATAAGCCTCGCGTTCAGGAACTGATCAACCTCCATCGTCTTCACGTTGGTCTTCATGTATGTCATCGTCACGTTCCCCTTTTTCCTTCATGGTCACCATCATCATCCTTTTCACATCCTCTTCCCTTCTACTTAATCGCTCCATTTGTCTTTCTCCTCGACATTCCCTCCTCGGATTTGACAGCCTCTTTGTCGAAAATTCCAGCGTCTTCTTGCGGTGCTCGAATCAACTGCAATTCTTTCACTTCACCTCAACCTGGTCCAAGAAAAAGCTTACCTGTTTCCGCCATGGCCAATGATGGTAACTTTTGTTCACCTTTCGCAACTGTCTTATCTCATATTAAGAACATACGCTTGGTTGGTTTCTTAAAAGTATCAATTTGAAATTTTTGTTAGAAAAAAGTATCATTCTCTCTTCATATTCATGTTTTTTATTTGTTCCCTTTGTTTATCATTTCCTTGAAATTTGCATGCATAATTGAATTTCAGGAAATGTTGTAAAGACCTAATGCGAACCATTGACCTTGATTGCGGTCTCGTACTTCGTGAGCGGCGACTGGATCTTGTCGGCGACGACGCTATTTCCCTGCCAGAGGTCGTCGCACGCGAGGTCAACGTCGTACTCCTTGTCGATGAGGTGGACCGGAGGGGCAGATGGGTTGGTGTTTTCAAGGATTTGGATTTGGCGTTGAAGTTGTCAACAACGAAGAGAAAGAAGAAGAGGAAAATGCACAGGAATGTAGAAAAGAGAGGGAAGAAGCAACCATTGTACGACGTCAACAAGGAGTACAACGGAACTAAGAAACACTACCCATCTAACCCTTCATCCCATTACACGGGAACTGAATAACCCACTAAGTTGTAACCATATTCAGGAGGTGCAGTAGTGTCATTAGCATTTTTCATTTCAATTATATTTAAAAAATGTATTCACAGTACCAATCAGTACCCAATTTCATACATGAACATTGGTGCCACCCTATTGGTCAGAACATATCGGTGCATGGTGCAACACTTAACATGTAGTGCACCTTGGAAACCACTTTACTCCATCTCCTTTAAAAATCCAATTTTTCGAGAAATACAATTTCTGTGGGACCCCTTGAACTTTCCATTCTTCCCTACCCTTTTTTTCTTTCTATACCAAACAATAAAATCATGTTTTCGTTTCCAATATTATTTTCTTTCTTGAATCCTTATTTCTTACTCTCTTCATCATAACAAACAATATATGCGTAAAAGCATCTAGGTGAGCTTTTTTTAGCAGTACAATCCTATGATGGTCACGTTAGCATGAATCTGGGCGACACGTGTGATTAGTGAAAGTAACGTAACGTAAGATAACGTGAAATGCGAAAAAACTTCCCTGCCAAGTGAAGCCAGAGGTGCTTGAGTTTTATGGGATTCTTCAAAGTTGAAAGTACTAGTAGTAGTACAAAATGGCCTCAATCTAAAGTTTTCAAGATAAGCGTTTATCCATAAACTAATATATAGTGATGAATCGAACCTATTTAAGGATTATTTGTAAGGAATATGATGTCCAATAAAAAGGTCCATGACTAAAAGAATGAAGCAAGTTTTGTAAGGTCTAACTTTAGAGTTTAAAGAGTCTTTAAATGTGCCTTATTTTATTTTATTTGATTTGATTTGATTGGACATCATATTCGTTGCAAAGGGTCCTTCAATGTGATGGATTCTCTATTACTAATCCGATTAGATTATGAAAATAAGCGCAATAGATATATGTCGTAAATTAAGTATATAAATTATTTCAAATATTTATATGAGCACTTAGATTATAAGACAAATTTAAATAAGTTCTTTCAAGCATACATGTGTGAATAGTAAAAACAAAAAAGTTGGTAATTAATGGTGTGTTTGATTGTGTTTTCGATTTTTTTGTTTTCAAAATTGTTTTCTAAAATAGTTTTTAAGAACTACTTTTTAGAACAATAAAAGAAAAAAACTTGTTTGGTAATATGATTTTAAAAACATTTTTGAAAATAAAAAAATAAAAAAACCCTTACTTTCTAATTTCTTTTAATTACAGTAATGTCATTAATGAAACAAAGCTGAAAATAAAAAACAAAAACAACTTTTTTCTATTTTGGTTTTTCTGTTTTAAAAACAAAAAAACAGGAAACTGTTTTTAAATTAATTTTAAGAAAACATCTTAACCAAACAAGTTTTTTTGTTTTTTAATTTTATAAAACAGAAAACTATTTTTAAAAACAGAAATCAAACAGGCCCAAATGCTTCTTATATTAACCGGTAGTAATGTGACCAAGATGTATTTGTTTGAACTTATCTTCTTTTGTTCTTTGTTCTTTCTCTTGTTCTTACATTCAATTATTTATAGCTAAGATTGAAGCCTCCACTTTAATGCTTATCTGTAACCAATTATATAGAAAACCCATGTCTTAACCACCAAAATTTCGACAATATCGTTGCTCTGTTGGTGTCATTGTGCACCCCACCCATACTCCAAGTCCAAACGGAACTACATCTCAAGAGAGAAAAACATTATTTGAACTAAGAAAAATTGTATTAAATGATTTAAACAAAGAAATATTGTCATAAAGCCATAAAGATGATAGATAATTATGTTGTAGAAAGTTGCTAAACTAATTCTTAAATTAAATTCAAAAAAACCCTACAAATGCACTTGTAGAGCTTTCTTGATTACAAGAGGAACAAATCCAAAAAAGCCCTACAAATGCATTTGTAGCGCTTAAAGATACATCAATAATTAAGGAATACCATCTAAAATACCTATGTTGCAAGTGTATATATATATATATATATATATATATATATATATATATATATATATATATATATATATGAAACGTATTAAATGAGAACTAGTTTTCATAAAATGAGAACTTATTAAATATTCGATTAAAATATAAGACCTAGATTAAATTGAAAGTAAATTTAATCATATGATTTTTCTTTCTCAAAATCTAAAATTTTGTTATTTTCAATTTTTTTTTCCCAAATTTAGTTACTTTCTTTTGATTTGGGGTCTTTTATATATATATATATATATATATATATATATATATATATATATATATATTATCCCAGACTAATTTCCTATATTATCCCAGACTAATTTCCTAATGGTCTGATTGAATTATGAGTTAAATGCTTACTTTCAATTGAAAATTTGGGAAAAAACAGATTAATGATAAGAAAGTTGAACAAACAGATTAAGGACTACCATCTCAGATTTAAAATATCATATATTATGAAAAGAAATTTGAACAAACTGATTAGTTTGTTGGCCTTTTGGATGTGTTATAATGCAATAATAAATATAAATGTACACAAACGAATTCAACTCAATACAAGTAATGTGGTGATCTATTAGTAGGTAAGTTAAATCATCGCAAAAGTAATCATGAAATAAGTTTAAATTTTGGGAAGGTCTCTGAGAGAGACAACTATAATTTCATGAATAGGTTTACATTTTGTCCCATGAAATAAAACAAATTCAACTCTCCCTCCCAAAAATTAAGAATAGTAATTAAACTATACTCACTCTATAAGGTTTTTTTTATAGGCAAATGTTAGTTATTAGTAAAT
Source organism: Acmispon strigosus (assembly GCA_030819835.1). Lineage (NCBI taxonomy): Eukaryota > Viridiplantae > Streptophyta > Magnoliopsida > Fabales > Fabaceae > Acmispon > Acmispon strigosus. The sequence goes on from JAUAMA010000001.1 coordinate 8,038,239, forward strand.
TAATTTCTTCTCCAGGATTTGGACCCTAGTCTTTCACACTTTATTACCCTTAGCTCAATCAAGTAAGTTTTCTCTCCCTTCCTCCACCAGGGTTTGTTAAAACAACACTCCGCCCCATTCTTGTCTATAAAATATACACTCCACTCCATTCCACTCATTTCAATTTTTGCGATAGAGTATCAAAATCCATCACAAAATCCTTAGTTATGAATAACAGAGATAGAATACGTGAAGAATTTTATAAAGGAATGATTTTCATCACAAAAGTCGTCACTAATTTAAATTTATCTAATTTAGTGACATAATTGTCTCCATCTCCAAAATTCGTCACTAATACATGCAAAGTTTATCAAGTATTTTTAAATTATTGACGAATTTTAGATATGAAAATATAAATTGTGCTAAAATCAACAGATATTAAATTACTATTGACTTTTGCGACGAAAAATCCCTTTATAAAATTTGCTGATGACTCTATTTTTTTTAAGGACTTTATAATTAATCCCGATATTTCGTCCCAAAAAATGAAAGAGAATGAGGTGGAGTGTATAACAAAAATTGAGGGTGAAAAAAGAAAGACTATATGGATTTGCCAAAACAGTCTCGTTGGCTTTTAGATGTTTCTTTCTCAACCTCTCATAAGCTAATATTTTATTCCCTTAAACTCTGTCAGCATCAGGTAACATTCTCAAGTCTCAACCATTTGGTCATACTTTATCTAAAAGTAATATTTCAACGTACATAATTGGAAGAATCCCTGCTCAAACTCTATTATCTGTCGGCAATATTCTCATCTCTCGAACCACCACTATCTTCCAAACTTCACAAGTATAATAATCATACAACAGCAAAAATGAAGATACAAATAATTTCCCCATTTCATTGATTTTGATATAAAATCACCGAATATCAATATCTCCCCAAAGGAGCATGTTATTACATGTTCAAATCGATCATGTTATATTTAGAGTTGAGTTGCTCTCAATCATAAGCTGTGGATGCAATGCAATACTACTAATGATTTGATGAATTATATGCTAATGCAATCCAACAAGGTATAAGGCCAAAGGTGTCTTAAAAAATTCAAGTTAGCTCTTAAAAAATGACCAAGTTATACTTATACATGTAATTAGTGCTCCTAAAAAGGACTTCCTTTTCAATTCTGTTGGATTGAAACCAAATTGCTTTTTCTTTGATAAATAACATATACAAAACAGTGAAAACTTTGTTCTTTTTTAATCAATGTATCTCTATTATTAATAGCTGTTAGATTAATCTTTCGCCTCACTATCAACGCAACAATAAGAGGCTGATCTTTTGTTATTTACAAGATTTGAGAAACAAACCTCAACCATTTACTTAAAGGACGAAATACTGAATAACTACGTCAACTTTTTTGATTAGTGTAAAATTGGTTTAGTTCATGCTTGTGAAGCATACATTTTTACCAAGCATAGGAATGCCCTGCTTAAACATCAGATCTTTCTGCCTCATCATTCTGCATAAGCTTGATTAAATAAAAAAAGTACATTAATAAATCTTCTGCACCATTCTAAGTTTCTCCCTTTACCAAAATGGAACCGGCAACTACTGGTAAACAATGAGTGCAGGAGGAACTTATATGATACACATGAGTTCCATCTGCTGGTTTTAAAATCAATTATTGGTGGTCAACATGTGATGGGGTTGTTTAACCTTAACCTTTATTCTACTTTTTGAAGAGTTTATAACACACAAAGTGACATGTCTCTTATGCAAATCAACAAGTATACAAGTCATAGTGTTCTGAATCCTTTGTTTAGAAAAGACGCAATTCACCCTTTTACAACTAAAAGTCATTGAAAGGTGGGCATAGTAAAAAAAATGGAAATGGGATTTTTATTTGGAGAACACTCAGACACAATTCTTAAAAAAAAAAAATTCTTTTGCTTAATAACAACATGACATGTGTGTTGAAACTTGAAAAGTTGAGAGAAATTATCACATTAATAAATTTCTTTTGTTTTAATAGTTATCACTCCTAAATCTATATCATAATCAATTGACATTAGGTGTCAAATTTGTACACTTATATTATTTTATAATTTTTCATATAATGTAAAATTAATGAATCCTAACCGTTAAATCATGTTATATTATGTTAATTATCATGCATATAAACTTTCATACAATTTGGACATTCATATGCCTGCAATCAAATATTAAACATCTACTTATATTTAAAAACATATTATACGTTAAAATAAAGTGGTATGATAAAGTAATAACTGTATTTTATTTAAGTGAAATTTTGTAAACTTGATGTATTATATAAAAACATTCAATTCAACGGTTGAATTAATTAATTTTGCATTATATGAAACGTTATAAAGTGGTGATAGTGTACAAATTATATACCGGGTGTCAATTGATCCAATAAAGACATTTTAACAACACAACATGAATTAGATGGTCATTTAGCTATATAGTATGGCAGATCCAGAGAAAGTTTAGTTCTAAATCCTATTCAAACTTGAAAGGCTATTCCAACCAAACATGATAATAAAGTTAACATTTATATAAGCTGTTCAGCAAAGCTTAGCTATTGATTCAGACTTCAGTTCTTGAGCCATGAAGTTTCCAACTGATGAAGTTCTCAATGGGAAGTACGTGGCACGTAACACTCCAAAAAGTGTTGTGCTGGTACCATTTACTGTGCTACTAGTCATGCTTCCACTTTCTCTTATGAGAAACTCAGATGAACCATCATCTGCTGTGTTATCTTCTGTCAGCAGTTTGAACATCACAGAAACAAAAAAGTGTGAAATCTTTTCTGGAAAGTGGATTCCTCATCCTGAAGGACCTTATTACAACAATGAAACTTGCACTTTGATACTAGACCAACAAAACTGCATCAAGTTTGGGAGGCCTGATAGAGATTACCTCCACTGGAGGTGGAAGCCAGAGGAATGTGAGCTTCCACTCTTTGATGCAACTCAATTCTTGAACCTTGTCAGAGGAAAGAAGATGGCCTTTGTTGGAGACTCAGTAGGGAGAAACCAGATGAGGTCTTTGTTGTGCCTCCTTAATCATGTAAGTGATCATTTCATACTTGGTTTCCTCATGACATTTTAAGAGCATACAAACTAAATGTTTCTTCCCCATTTTAGATATAAAACCATTAATGCCATGTTTGCATCAGCTTGTATTTCCTTAGAATCAATTCTCTCACCAACAAGCTATTTACAAAATACATAGTTTGAAACTTACTCGAAAACCACTCTGAAGCAAAAATCTTGGTAGACAGAAGTAAAAACTAATGAAAATTACTTGAATCCACCATAATTTTGGTTTGACCGTGGTTTTCAAATGAGTTTCCAAACATGCACAAAAGCTTCTACCCAGAGTTGATTTTGACTTTAGAATCATTGTTGAAATCTTTCCAGACATCATTGTGCAATTGATTTTATCGTGAGAAAAAATTCTCTAAGAAACTTCTAAGAGAAATTATGAGTTTCAGAACTGATTCTAAGCAAAGACAAGCTGATCCAAACATGCTAATTACTTGTTCTGCCCTGCCCCCAATAACTTGAGCTTGTAGGAGAGTTGATTTCTTAATTAATCTCCTTTGTTAATAATCTCCTTTGCATGCTTATGTTTCAAATACATATCAGATGAAGATAGCAATTCTTAAACATGCTAATGTGGGATTTTTTTTCTCTCTTTCAGGTGTCTCAACCTGAGGACGTTTCTCATAGATATGCATCAGATGTGACATATTTCAAACGGTTTTTCTATGCTGATTACAACTTCACCCTTGGAAATCTATGGTCTCCTTATTTTTTGAGAGCCAGTGATGCTGACCAAAATGGTCATTCTTACGACAGCATCATGAACCTGTATCTAGATGAGGCAGATGAAGCTTGGGCTAGTCAAGTTGAAAATTTTGACATTGTAATTATTTCTGCAGGACACTGGTTCTTTAGACCTCTATTGTACTATGAAAATGATCAACTTGTGGGATGCAATAGCTGTGGGATAGAGAATGTGACAAACCTAGGTCACTACTATGGATACAAAAAGGCATTCAGGACTGCATTTAGAACTCTGATAAATCTTAGAAATTATAAAGGTGTCACATTTTTTAGGACATTCTCTCCATCTCACTTTGAGAATGGGGATTGGAACAAAGGAGGGAATTGTGTGAGGAAAAGGCCATTCACTAAGGAGGAAATGAAGTTGGATGGTTATGTTCTTGAGACATATTTGACACAAGTGGGTGAATTTAAAGAAGCAGAAAGGGAAGCCAGAAAGAGAGGTTTGAAGTTTTTGATGCTAAATACCACTGAGATAATGCTGATGAGGCCTGATGGACACCCTGATGGTTATGGACATTCCATGGACAAAAATGTGACAATAAAGGACTGTGTCCACTGGTGCTTGCCTGGCCCTGTTGACACTTGGAATGAGTTTTTGCTCTATATGTTGAATATAGAAACTCAGACATCAAATGGATCAAAACCAGAGAGAGTGTTTTAGTTAAACATAGAAAAAATATTGTTTATTATTTATTTTTTGGGTTTTCAAAATATAGAGTAATTTTTATATATTTTTACACAAAGGGGAGGGGAACCAATGGGGAAAGGGCTCATTGTATGTATTCATCTGTTGTAGATAATAAAATATGGAATATATATATATTTGTATATATATTTTATTTGTATTGGGGATAATGCAAATATTAAGTGTGGGGAGGACAATTTCATTGTATACTCTGTACACTGAAGCATTCATTACATTTGTAACTTGTGGATTGTCATTTGGTCTGATCATTAATAGAAGTCCAATTGATTGATTGTTGCTTGAAATCTTTTGTTAAAAAGTTTTAAAAGTTCTGGAAAGGGGGAAAAATTCAAAAATTCAATTTTTTTCCTAAATGCACAGAGTTTTATCTTTGTGCCTCCCTTTTGATGAATTTCTCATTAATTGGAAGATTTTTAACCTTTAGCAATTACCTCAGAAAATGTGATGATTTGAGCTTAATGTAGAAAGACGAAGAACTGAAAGCACTTGTCAGTATGTAGGATTTGAAAATCATGCTCGTGAACCTCAAATTAAACTTAATCCTTATTTTCATTTTCATTTTTGATACTTTAAAACAATGAGGATTGAATGAAGATTTCAAATGAAAGACTTTGAGGCATTTGCCCATTTGGTGTACAAAGAATGTGAAATGGAAAGAAAAAAATTGGCAATCCAGTGCTCAATTGGCTTTTGGGTTTCATTTTGTGGGTTTTATTTCGAACACAAACGCAATTGGAGTTGTTAATGGGGTTGTTGAATGAATTGCTGCTACAGAACGCATGGTGGTGAATGGGATTGTAAATCGATGGTGGTGCTATGGTGGTGAGAGGGAAGAAGATGATGGGGTAGAGAAGGGAAGAATAAGAAGAGGCTGAGAAAATTAATTCCTAAATTTATTTTTTATTAATTTTTTATCTATGTGGAAGGGTGATAAGGCCCCGTGCTATCTTAATTAATGAAAACCACGTCAACAAAATCCGTTAGTCAACTGACAGAACTAAATGGAAGGACCACTATCGCTCATGACACATTAGAGACATTGACCACTCATTTTGAAAGGGTGTTTCGTTTGGCGCCACCCCTATTGCGGGTGGCGCCACCCCTTACTGTAGTATTTTACTCTTTTACCTCCACTTATTTAAAAATTACCCCCTATATCCCCATCTTCCTCCCTAAGTAACACATTCTTCCCACCACCCACTTACCTCTTTTTACTCCGTAACCATCCACCACCCCCTTGAGCAAGTAACCACCACCCCTTCAGCAAGTAACCACCACCCACCTTCATCCTACCGACCCCACCACTGTCCTTATCTCAGCACCCATATCATCACCATCTCCACACTTTCTCACCTCCATTTCCCTTGAAAACCATCCATTTTGGAAGATGTAGTTTCGCGTCCACCGTTGTTCGTTTCCATTGTTGATCTTTCTAGGTATGTTTCCTGTAATCGAAGTTTCTTGCTCTCCATGTAATGGAAGCCCATGGCCTGTTCGAAATGGAGTCAGTAACGAGGTTGTTCGAGGTGAAAATCGCATCCTAAGATGCGAATCTGGACTGGTATATTTTCGCATCTTAGGATGCGAATTTACAACTTGAATAAAAACTTGTAATGGTGGAAATCGCACATAAACACGCGATACGTAGGTTCAGTTAGCACCTTTGGGTGCGATTTTGACTATTAATGGCAGTAACATTAACCATTGTTTTCTAGCATGTCAGGTATGCAAAACATGGTGTCCGAGAAGGCAATTGGAAGTGAAAATGGGAACGAAATTGGCGGTGAAGGTAATGAGAAAGAAGTAATAGATGTAATGAAGACTGAAGTTGATGGTAATGATTATTCGACGGATTTAAAGGTGGACTCTACAGATGCATTTACAACTGATAAGGTTCGAAATTGTGTTTTGCTAAAAGGGATTTTGTTAAAATGGATTACCAATGTGGATATCTTATATTGGTTATTTTTGTTGCAGGTATTCAAAACCCGGAATGAACTCTTTGATTGGGCTCGAGAAGTTGGGAAGGAGCATGGATTTGTTGTTGTAACTGCGAAGTCTGATTATGGAAGTGTAAATAGGAAAGAATTCCTAACCCTTGGCTGTGAGCGTGGTGGGAAATACAGACCCTACAAGGGCAAGTTGACAAATAAGAGCACCGCAACAAGAAAGTGTGAGTGTCCCTTCAAGTTAAGAGGTAGACCCAAGAAGGCCGACGGGTTGTGGAGGCTGAATGTGTTGTGTGGATTTCATAATCATGCAAGGGCACAATCATTGCTTGGTCATGCATATGCCGGACGATTGAATCCGGAGGAAAAACAAATGTTTAATGACATGATGAAGAACAGGGTTAAACCGGGACAAGTTCTTGTGGCTTTGAAGGAAAACAACCCTCAGAATCTGACTACAATCAAGCAAATATATACTGCAGGCACGATGTACAAGAGAACAAAGAGGGGTCCGTTGACTGAGATGCAACACTTAATGGCTTTGTTGGAACGTGACAGATATGTTCATTGGCACTTGAAGGATGAAGAGACTGGGGTAATTGACAATATATTCTGGTCACATCCTCGTGCAATTGAGTTGTTTAACATTTTCCATAACATTGTGCTGATAGATAGTACCTACAAAACCAATAGGTACGGGTTGCCGTTGCTAGAGATGGTAGGTGTTACATCAACCAACTTGACTTTCAGTATAGGGTTTGCTTTCATGACTTCTGAGAAAACACCTGACGTTGTGTGGGCGCTGCGGAAGTTGAGAGAGTTGTTAGATAAACAGGAAAATCTGCCTGGAGTGATTGTGACAGACAAGGACCTTTCCTTGATGGCGGCGGTAGAAGATGTGTTCCCTAAAGCGATGCATTTGCTATGCAGGTTTCATATAAGCAAGAATGTCAGCGCAAAAGCCAAATTATATTGTGACAAGGATATTTGGGATCTTGTGAGGGATTGTTGGAGGGTTCTTATGGATTCAGTCTCTGAAGAGGAGTACGACACTCACTTGGAAGAGTTAGAAATGTCATGTGCTTCCTCTCCACAGTTTATTTCGTATATCCATATGTGGTTGGGTTTTTTCCCTCGTACTTTAAATTCAATAAATTGAAAGAAACTCACAAATTATAAAGCGCAAAGCCTAAATGCCATTTTAAGCAACAATAGCTATAGTTATAATTTTAAGCAACAATAGTCTAAAGCGCAAAGGTTTAAATCACGTCCATACAGATAATACCAAAGCAAGACGGGAAAGTTATACACCCCAATAGTTATAGTTATCCAACACCACAGTTACTTAAAAGAATACAAAGCAACAAGTTACTGCCTAGCACTAGATCCTGAAGCGTGTCCGGATCCCCTGCCCTTCGCCCTCCTGTAGACTAGGTCGCCGTGCAAGCTCTGTGACACGATACCCTGCAAGTTTTGATGTGCTATCCAGACATCTGATCCTTCTGGAGGTGCTCCTGTGCTCATCGGGTCCATAGCCTTGTCCAGCCATTTCATCATCAATGCAAAACGGCCCTGCGATTGTGGTTTAAGGTTAGTGGAAATATTATAGTATCAAAATACCAAAAACTGGGCATTAATAGGACTTACTGCTGCAGACGCCGTTGCAAGATTCCTTGTCTCGGGTGGAATCATGTACGGATGAAAGTGAATCCTGTACCATGGAAAATAGTCTGGAGCGGTCTGCGCGGGAGACATAGCACGGTGGGACGGGTGGATGACAAAGTCATGGTACATAAGCCACGCCTCGTCAGCGTCCTCACATGTGGGTGTCTCAAACATCGGTCCCGGAGGGATGGACTGTATGTAACCAAACTGTCTCAGTACTCTCTAGGGCTGGTGGGGGTGTAGGATCCCAGAACACCGGAGCCACCCGCTAAATAGAGATATATCATCAAAGGCCCAAGCCTGCCGGTGATCCGAGTACGGAGTCCATGAGATGATATCTCCAGATATGTCGTCCAGATTAGCCCTCTTCTGGGCAATCGATCCGTCAGCCTTCGTGCATGTCCACTTCATCGCCCTCGGCATGTCCTCTGTATATCCCTCATTTAACTTCCTGGGAAACAAGGACTCCGGAAAATGCTCAAAAATCCATGCCTGTACCACAAGTTTAAAAATTAAAAAGCATATCACACAATTTAACATGTACAAAATCCAGTTATAAAATAACATATTGGAATAAAAGTGTACAAAGCAACGAACCTGAAGGAGGGTGGTGTAACCAGCTATAGACAGCGTGTTCCTGCGACTGGCGGAACTTAGGCACTGATACATGTACGCCAATGCCGCTCCTCCCCATGCCCAGTCCCCAATGGATCCCAGATCCTGAACAAGATATAGGTACCGAACCTGTATCTTGGTCCTAGTCTTGTCTGAGAAGAGGGTTAGGCCCAACAATCGGAGCATGTAGGCCTTAGCCGCCGACTCCAAATCACCTTTAGCCAGTTTCATAGTTATAACCTTTTTCAACCATGTGAAGCGCACTGATTTCCCTTTGTTCTCCAACAGCTCATCAAGGGCACGGGTGGGATTCATCCGTAATTGTTCAGCAAGGAACTGCGCACAATCATTGTTGTCAAGGACAGGGAGAGTAAAGAATGAGCCCCGGACAGGGATGTGTAGGAGAGATCCCACGTCATCCAAAGTGATCGTCATCTCTCCACATGGCAAGTGGAAGGACGATGTCTCGGGGTGCCATCTCTCGACAAAGGCAGATATCAACCCTCTGTCAAACGCCGTGTACCTACAATGTACAAGGGGTGCCAGGCCTGACCTAGAAAGGACGTCAAGCAAGTACGCATTCCCCCCAGTCTTGTCAGCCCGTAATTTATGATCGTGGTTATACAACCTAAGGAGTGGACGATCAGGAATGTTACCATCTGTGTAGAACCTCCACACCCGACCGGCAACATGAGTGTCGTAGTTCCGCAGCACCGTCAAGTTACTAGGCCCGCCCGGAAAAGAGGTCAACTGCTTGTCTTGCCTGTCAATGGCTTGCAGCAAACGCTTCAACGATCTGTTCTCACCGGCATCACCTCCCCCTTGTTCGGGATCACCGTCCTCGTCATCAGCAGCATCCTCCACCTGATCTCCAGCCTCCCATTGCATGGCATGACCATCAGGAGGGCTCAGATCACCGTCATCATCATCCATAGCGCCTGTTTGTTCATCATACATGTCTCGCCACTCCTCCTGCGCTTCTTCTTCCGCCTGATTCCATGGCGACTCCTCCACCACCGGAGCCTTTCCACGACGCCTCCGGTGAGAAGCATGTCCTCCTTGGCGAATGTCGCTTGGCTCATTGTGTTGTGCATCGTCACCATCAACCGGGAGAACGGTCTTACGGGTCCTTGCCATTGCTGCAATAACATGACGAAGTTCAAAAAATTACATAAGCTATAACATTATAAGATTTACAAGTACATTTAAATAAATACCACTTCATGTAAATTAACATAACACATAAGCTATAGCATCTTATTCAAGTAGAGATTGCAAAAAGGTCTAGTAACAATATCACAACCAATATCCATATTGAGAAACCACATTAGAACCCAGGACAAACAGGAAGGAAGGAAGAAAGAACAATAATGGTCTACTCCAAATTCGCACTTAAGAGTGTGAATTTTTTTCAGAACTCCATAAACCAACAAAACAAATCACAATCACCCAGAATCCATCTCCTACCAAGGTATACTACGAAACAATTGACCAAGGCACCAACACAATGGGATCAATTATGCAGCAAACAAAAAATGAATTTGGAAAAAATCACATGAAAAACAGAGCATGCAGCAATACCAAGCAAAATGACAGGGGAAGAGGAAGAAGGAAGAACAACCATACCTGGACCGAGAGAGGACGAAGTCGAAGATGCAGAGGACGAAACCAATCACCCAAAACGGGTAAAGATTGCACGAACAGTCCCTAATTCGAAGAGAACTGGGTGCTGCGTTTTTTGCCAGAACAGAGTCGATAAGAATCCCTCGTGTGGTCCTTGGTGGATGGGTTCGAGCTTGCTCAACTGCAGGGAGAGATTCGAAGGAGGGAAGGGAGATTGGGGATATCAATTGTGTGCTAGGGTTTGAAAGAAAGAAGGAGGGAGAGGAGGTTTGTGGGTGCTGGGTTCGAAATTAGAAGCAAGAAGAGAGAGAGGGTCGTGGGTTTCTATTTTAACCACGTTATGTTGGCTTTTTTTTTTTTTTAATTTCAGACCTAATCGCATCTCAGCATGTGACTTATCATATCGCTTATTTTACCCTACGCTTATCCAATCACTTATCATATCTTATCTCATTATATCATGACCGCCAAACGTACTCTCAATATTTTTATCTTCCTTTAATACTTTACACTGAATATTATGGTATAACATAAGAGTTAGGAGATTTTTAATTGAATCACATGTGTTGAAGATTTAGTCTTCAAAAAAGGTATTTATCCAAATCTCAAAATTCATGGATATAATAATCGGATTATTCTTATTTTTGATCTCCACGCGAGGAAATCCTACTCAAGGATACACAGAACTTGAAGACCCCTTGTTAAGATGGATCCACGCACTTGCTTGTCTTGCTTATTTGATTTCAATTTGCCAAGTAAGAAACTAGCAACGAAATTTGAACAAGGAATCATTGGCCATCTAAGGCATTAACTGATTTTGATAAAGAAAATAAAATATGGACAAGGAACTTTTAGTTCCAAGATCTCTGAGCAATGGACTAACGTATCTGATATATAAGCAGTTTCAATCTACGAATCAATAAATTTGAAGAAGTTTCATTTTGGCTTACAAATCAATTTTAAAGAATTCCCAAACATGTACCAAGTACTAACTTAGGTTTACCGTAGTAAATATTGTTTTATATTGTACTTATCTTTCCTCTGCAGAAATTATAAGAATAGATGTTACATTGATAAATTTCAAAGCATGAATGAAAATTAACTTCTGCACAAACTTCTAAATATATATACACACGAGATATCTATATCTATTAAGTAAAAACAAAAGTTCAATCATGAATAGTAATAAAAAAGTAACATGTCATCTTAATATGCTAGTGTTGGTCAAAATGCTAACCTGAGAAATACCACTATGTTTAGAGCTAAAATGTAAAGGACAAATGCCGACCTGAGTAGCATAAGCCTCTGTTGACTTTCAGTTTTGCCAGCAGAATGGTAAGGTAGCCTTTGATTACCCTCATAATCTGACAAACCATGTAACTTATCAGAGGAGCCTTTACCAAAACGATTCCTAGCAGCGTTCGCCTCCGAATTGCGGCTTTCCATTCGTCGCCATAGTCCATTCAATCTTTCCAGCTCCATCTCTTTCAGATGAATGTCACTAAATAGGTCCTCAGCTTGAGCCTGAAACCATAAGAGGAAGCCAGATATGCAGAAGTCACATGAAAATAATCAATCACTTATCAACTAGCCATAGCCAAAGATATTTTTCTTTCAGTTAAAAAAATATGAAAAAAACAGTTCTTTGAACACAAATGGTATTCTGATTATGATGTAAAGAAAGGACCTGTTTCACGGCTAGTTGCTCAATTAGACCATGAAGCTGTTTATCCAGTGTCTTCTCTCTTTGCACTGCAGAACAAGGATGTTTTAAAATCCAAACAGTTTGTAAAGATGCTTCTTAAGTGTATAAATTTGTGGCAGAAATAATACAACTAAAACAATTTGAGAAAAGAAAATGCACTTAGGCCCTGCTAATCTAGGTTGATTTCTAGGAGTATAAAATAGTATCCAACGTTACTCAGAGATGGTACAGGACTAAAGTCCTTCCGACAAGGTTCTTTCTCATATGATTTTTGAGTAAGGGATATTATCAAGAAAGAAGAGCGCAGACAAGAGCATCAAGAGTCGTCCTAAAGATACAATGAACTAAAATAAAGGGAAAAAAAATACATCAAACAAAATAGCAACCAAGACCCTTTGAATGTTGAACCTAGAAAGCAGCCTTGTCAAGAAGCCAACCAGACTTTCTATCAGCATATTGAAAAATATTATTAAATTCATAAATTGCATATGCTACCACGGGATATAACCATATTAGTAGAAGTTTGTTAAGAAAGTGCTTAAAGTTTGTTAAATCATATACAAATGCATAAAGATTATCAAAAATACAAAAATCATATAATACTGTCCTATGTTGAATTTGTTATGGAATCATCAAGATGGACATATATTTAAGGGTTAATCATCAAATTAGTCCCTGTGTTTGCACGAGAATTCGCGTTTAGTCCCTCCCCGGAAAAAAGTTTGGTCCCAATCCCCACGATTGCAGCAAGTTTGGTTTTGGTCCTCGTCGGAGGGCGGGCTCTGACGAAGGAGCTGAGTGGCAGGCGAGTACACACGTGGCACACTAACACGTTTAATGAATCCTACGCTGGAATTTTTTTTTATAAAAAATCAATTACACATCAGAAATAACCAAAAAAATCAAAACCCAAAACTTAACTTAAACCTAAATTAACCCCCAATCCGTAAATCAAAAAACCTAAATCCCTAAATCTTCAAACTTCATCATCATCTTCAAACATCTTCTATCATCTTCATCAAAAAATTTCAAACCCCAACCCCGCACCCCCAACTCCAACCCCCAACCGAATACAGAAGAAGAAAATTTGGAGAAGATGACCAAATTTGGAGAAAGTTTGTTTTTCTGAAAAATATTGATAAAGATGATAGAAGATGTTTGAAGATGATGAAGATGAAGAAGTTCTTTGATTTAGGGATTTAGTGTTTGATTTAGGTTTTTTGATTTAGGGATTGGGGGTTAATTTAGGTTTAAGTTAAGTTTTGGGTTTTAATTTTTTTGGTTATTTCAAATGTGTAATTGATTTAAAAAAAATTCCACGTAAGATTCACTAAACGAGTCAGCTTGCCACATGTGTGCTCTCCTGCCACTTAGCTCCTTCGCCGGAGCTCTGCACTCCGGTGAGGACCAAAACCAAACTTGTTGCAATCGTGGGGATAGGGACGAAACTTTTTTTCCGGGGAGAGACTAAACGCGAATTCTCGTGCAAACACAGGGGCTAATTGATGCTTAACCCTATATTTTACTACACCATGAAGTTTGGTAGGATCACTAGGCATTTTGATCAGAATATATAATCACAGTTTGCAACATATATCCTTCTAAAAATAGGTTAATGATATCTTTTCTCAGTGTTATCAATTCAAAGGTTGCATGACCTATGTACACAAAAAGTAGAAAAATATATACCACCTTTACCCAAAAGCAACATAGAAAAAGGGAAATGATTTAAAAGAAACAAACAAACAAAAGAAGGACATCATTCTTTCAGATTCAAAGTTTATCATTGGAAATCAGAAAAGATAATAATAATTTAAGGACAAATTTACATAAACTGCACATTAATAATTCTTAGTAATTCAGCATACATTTTAAAGTTCAAAGCAACACTAAAAAGTAACAGTAGTCAGACATCTCGACAAAGCAACGGCTCAGGTGATAAATGCCCCACAATCATCTTTAATCTCTCCTTCCCATTAGTTTATTTACTCCTTCTCTTGACACAACGCCAACAAAAAGTATACATTAATTAAAAATAAAATCAAGATATAATACCTGGGGATGGCTGTTTAAGCGCATTTTCCTGCAGCACTGCCCATTTCTTCTCCAACTCTCGCACAGTATCCGCCATTGAATTCTGGAAGGAAAAATAGCTATTGATTTTATTGCAAGCAATAATTCAATACAGGTAAACAGTCATATTAGTTCAGAAAGATACCACATTGATCATATTAATCACTATATGAAGAAAATTACATCTAAGGTCCCTTAATATGTTTAGTCTGTCAATTTAGTCCTCAAATGTGCATTTCAAAACAATCTTCTTATGTGGGAGTTAATTTGACCTATGAAATATTTATACACAGAAAACAACAGTAATTTCCATCATTCATATATTAATATGAGTATGGCTGACCCTGTTAGACTATTATCATTAAGAATACAAAAGACATTAGGATGATTAAAGATGCAATGAACCAGATCTTTCTTTCTCTGTTCCAACTCTTCTAGCATAGCAGATTTTGCCGCTTCTGCATCCACATCTGCATCTGATCCGGCTTTAGCATTTGTCTTGGTTTCTTCCTCCCATGCACCAGATTTCCAAGATTGTCCAGCGTCTTCCGAAGCTCGTAGCTGCATACTGTCCTGCTCAGCTCTCAGTTTCTTTTCAGTTTCATCCATCTCCTGATACAGAAAGCACAATAATAAAAAACAGAAAAAAAAATATCAAGTAAAAACTCCAATTTCCAAAATATATTGCAAAGCACAAAAAAGAACCTCAGCTAGAAAATACACTAAGACACTACCCTATATAACAGAAGATATAAATAAGGTGTGTAAGACAAAAGTACGCAAGATGTTAAAGCCCTTGAGACCAAATTTCCCTATCAAATTTCAGGTGAACTAAATCACCAAGATTCGTAGTGATTGAGTTCACCTATTATTGGCTCACTAATTTAGTGATCTAAATTTGTGAGTCGAAATTTGATAAGAAAGTTTGATCTTAAGGGCTTTATTGACATCTTGCGTACTTTCGTCTTACACACCTTATTTATATCGTTTGTTCTGTTTGGTACTATGTAAGTGTATGTTAGTACACACGGCATACAATACAGCTTCTTTAAACTAAGCTGCCTCTTAAGTGAGCAAGTAAGAGTGTATCCACATTTAGATCTTTGAGGTTAAGATTACAAAGCACAGTAAACTGAACCAAATGGTAGACATAACAGACAATCTTATTTTAGAGGAACCTTATCCAATACCAAAAATAACCTGAGGCTGAATCACAATCCTCACCTCTAACTTCCGGTGCAGCAAATCCTTCTCTTGCAATTTCTCCTTTATTTTGTTCTCACAATTTGATATTGCATTCTCAAATGCAGCATTTTCTTCATTCAATGTCACCTCTCTAAGCTGGGCCTGCTCAAAACCACGAAAAAAAAGTCTTAGACAGTTGGTCACATAGGTTTTGGAACAATTGAAATTAGGAGTAAAACCCCCACTATCTTCCCCAACTCATATTAGAGCTTACATAACCTTTTTTTTGTTCTAATATAGGTATATCCTCCACAGGAGGCTATCATTCATCCATATCTTGATGGGGTTAGCTCTCCCAGCAGGAGTTTTTCTATATAAAACACTGGAAACTGAGACCTTAGTTAATGACGACTTAAGCATGTAATACTTGTACCAATGACGCATTGCCTATTATCACATCCCATCATCTTTTTTTTAAAAAAAATTAATTTATTTATGATGTATCATGATGATGAGAAATCTAAGTGGATGTTGTATGGTTAGTAAACTCATTTTGTTCTGGCCACCCTAGCTAAGAACAAATAAATGCAAAAGCATAGATCATTCAATTTCATACTCGATGATAGTCTTTAGGTGTTAAAAACTAAAAAAATGAAAATGAAATTGTTGTGTGGAGGGGGGGAGAGTGACCTGTTGGCGGGTGGTGGAGTGGGAGTTGAGTTGGAGGGTGAGGGCGTTGTTGGAGGCGAGGGAGTGGGCGTGGAGATGAGGGAGGCTCTGCGAGATGTCAGGGGGAGGTAATCTGAGCCGTAGATCGTTGATCGAACGGCGGAGAGATGACGCCTTCTCATCCAGTTCCCAAACGTACTTCCTCTGATCTTCCGACCATATGATCGGGATCGAGCCCTCCTCTCCGCCGCTTCCGCCGCCCACCACGTCCGCTGCCCATGCTAGTAACCCCGCCATCTCTCTCACTTCTTTCTCCCTTCTTTTCCCCCTTTCACTCACTCAATTTCAGTTTGTTTGGTAAGAACACAGCTTCTCAAATGAGAAAATCGTATACAAATGTAATAATGAGATTATTAAATTTTGAGCGAACTTTTATCATCCTTTCCTCGGAGTTAGATTTGGCACCCAATAGTAATTAATATTTGACACTCACTTAAATGTAGTAAAGGATCAAAAGGCCCCAAATAGAATTTTTGTCCCGATTCTAAAATTTCGGAAGAGGTGATTTTGTTTATATGTCGATATTTTAAACCTAAAACACTTAGCACATAGAATACTTGGTGTTCTAAAACCCGTAACATGTTTTGCAAGTTAGCATTTCGGGATCCATTATTCCTGGAATACACATGATGCATATCGGAATTTACAAATCCCGAAATGTTTAATACTCTAATTTGTGTTCCAAAAAGACAATTGCACCTGTTTCAGAGAACTCACTTTAGATATTAACATATTACGAGATTAAAAACCGGAATTACATTTGCAGAATCACTTTCCGAGAATAAAAACCCATAACAGAAAAAAATTACATGGGTTCTGAGTTTTAAAACCCTGAAGGAGAAAAAATACATGTGTTCCAAGTTTTAAAACTCAGTTTATTTTCAATGAACAAAACACTAGCAGGTCCATTAGAAACATGTGTAATCAATAAAAAAAAACAAATAGTATTCAAAATCAAAATCCATCATCAAAATTCTACACCAAAGTCCATCATCAAAATCAATAAATCCATACACATACACAACCATATAGGTCCTTATATGTCGACCAAATCCAAATAAAACTAATCAGTAGTCGTGAATGTAGATCCCCCTAGACCACCTCTCATACACGAAGCTCGACGTGGCCCTCCGTGTCACATGCTCCAACATCCTCTCCAACGCAGATCGGCTAGGCCCACCAACTAGAGGTGCATCATGTGCTTCTACGAGTCTCTAAGCCACTGGTCCACTCTCCTCCACTGAGCCTGCAAAGAATGCAATTTGGATGTTAGAGAATAATGAAAGTACAATCGTAAATATTGACAACTAATTCTACTTAATGACATTGAACTCATCACACCACTAACAGACATCCATACAGACTCAAGGACGATGCACGAATATGATACCCGGATGCACTGAGGCATGTAATCGAGTACCGTCTCCACGTTAAAAGTAACCCTGACCTTTGTGGAGAAGACTCTAGTCATGTATGAGGCGTAAGGTGCATCAGTCTCCTCTGTAGTGGCGGGTGTGCCGACGACTTGTGGTGAGCAGGGGACAGTCTGGACGTATCCGAACTGGCGGAGTACCTACTTTAGGAGATAAGCTATTATTACATGTAGTGCACGAATATGCCCCGAATACAGAGACACGTCCTACCATGGCCAGCGATGTCTATGATCATGGTATAGTGTCCACTCAACGAGGTGCGCATCCAACTCATGATTGCCACACCTCCATCGTGCCACTCTGGGCTGGTCCTCTGTAGTAATCACCCATCGTCCCTCTATAAAAAATAGTGGGCAGGAAGTGCTCGTAAATCCAAGCCAGGGGGAGTGAGGTGTAACCACTAAGTTGCCTGGTCTCTATGTAACTGGCATTAGATAGTTGATCATATAGCGCCGCCAGCTCCATGGCTCCTCATGCATACGTCCCGACCTCAGATAGGTCCTCGAAATCTGTCAGGTACATGATAAGTGTCAAATTTACGTATATTTGGATATCATTTTAGACACTTATATTCTATTTATATGTTTGAATTATCGATCATTTGAACCCTCAAAGTAGTTAATTCAGTAAATACTTAATCTCAACATATAGATAGTGTAAATATTAGTTTTTCTATGTATTTAACTTGGAATTTTGATGCAAAGAAGAAATTCGCAAAGAATCCGAGTTTTAGGTGAAAAACATACCCTCGTCTGAGTTCGTGGTGATCATCTGGCCTCATGGAAGATCGTCTAACAGAATCCCAACGCTCATGCATTGGCTGAAAGGCAGACGAGGATCATTTGACAAGGGCGGTGTAGGAAACTTAACGATGAAGAAAAACAGAGCAGCTGATTCAGCAACCAACAAAGGCGGTTTGACTAAGCAGCCACTGTTCAGCAAGTTGGCAAAGGCGGCTGAAGAAAACTTACCAATGAAGTTTTCCGCCATGAACAACACCTTAAACATGCTCAGTTTTTGCATATAAAAATAGAGCTTCATTCAGAACTTGGAGAGTTGGATTTTTATAAGAATTACTTCTAAAACAGAGGCAGAGCACGAGCTAGTGAAGGATTCTAGTGAAGAAGAAGGAACTCGGGGGAGAGAAAGGAAGTTTTGTGCATCGATACGTCGCCGTAACGTGGGAACGCGTCGTCATCGTCGCCAAGCCTCTAGAATCCAATATTTCTTCTTGTAAGCTTGTAGCATCCATGGAAATGGATAGCTAAACCTCTATTGTTGGAATTTGATGTTGCCTTTTGATCCTCTGATGTATTTATAACTGATATTTCATATATAAATCAATGTTTCTGTGAATGGAAATGGTTTACCTTATGTCTAATGTTTGTTTTAGCTTAATTACGTAGAACATGATTATGGATTTGATAGTGTAGTGGGAACTAGCTACTTGAATCTGAAATAGGTAATATTAAGGCCTAGGAATGGGGTTAGATCATTAGTCCAAACAAACATCCATGTCTAATGCTTCTTACTTTATTAATCGATCAAGGGATTGAGGATTAATATAATTGAGTTGATAATCTTTTACGCCGGGGGACTGGGTAATAAGATAAGAACTGATGTGATGAAACCAACATAGAAGAGGATTTGTATGAGAATTCAGTGATTATGTCAAGATTAATCGGTGAAAACTAATCCCAACAGCTTCTGTAACTGCTTAAACTCCAATCGTATATTTGGCTTAGTTCTGTTTAAATTCACTCTAAAACAATCAATTCATTTTATCCATTGTTTAGTTAATTACATTAAAGTACCGCATTTGTATCGCAATTCTCTGTGGTTCGACAAAAATCCGTTGCTATACTACATTCGAATCTTGAAAGGGATTTTGATAGTGGTTAAGTGACAATTTTATAAATTCTTTTTGTGAATGGTTTTTAATACGTACAAATCCTTTCAACAAAATGGCGTCGTTGTTGGGGAATTGCGCTTATACAAAAGCATAGGTTTAGTGTGATTATTTTAACAATTTTGAATATAGTATATATTTCTTTTGGATTCAAATTGAACATAGTTTTAATTTTCAGTTAATTTTCCTTGTTTTTACTGATCACGTGTGTTAGCTTGTGTTACTTCATTCATTCAATTAGAAAGCTACAGGGAAAATAGCAACAAGAAGCTTCTAAAAAATGACTCAATCATCTCAGGTAAGGTGGTCTGAATGTTGTTTTGGTACTCATCATGTTGGCTATTGTCCAGAATAAGTACCACCATCATATCAGTCATATTACCCTCCTGAAGAGGAAAGGATATCTAAGCTTGAGGACACCTTGATGCAATTCATGCAGATGTCAATGCTTAATCAGCAGAAGACTGATGCATCTATAAATAATTTGGTAAGTCGGACAAGACAAATGGTTAAGCAATTAGTTGAGATGCAAGAAAGGTAGTTCACAACTAGCATTGAACCTGACACCAAGGAAGGCAGGGTGATCTTCAGCAAGAATGGAAAGGAGGATGGCAAGGAGATGCATCAAAGAGAAGTGGAAGAAAGTGAGAAAGAAGAAGAAAAACAACAAAAAGAAGAAAGGCATCCAACCTTTCACCTGTCACTGATTCCTTCAAGCCCTCTATTGGTAAGACATGAAAAGGATGAGGTGAGTTTTGAAGTTTTTGATAACATACCACATAACCAATGCAATTCTAAAAATATAGACCTTGTGTTGGTTGAGCATATTGCATTGAATTCTTCAAAAAATAGCAAATGTGCATTCATTCATATGCATGTAGATACCTTGGCATGTGAGTTGAATGCAGGTGAATTGGGTTGGATGGTGAAGATCAAGGAAAAGATAGTTTACTTGTTGACTTGGAGAGGATTTCAAAGACAATTAGATGAAATTCAAGTCAAAAGGCCAAAGAAGAGGAAGGGGTTATTTTATAACCCTTGCTTGTGGTCACCTTAACAAGAGCTACTTCAAACGTCAAGCTAATGACGTTAAAGAAGAACTTCCTAGGAGGCAACCCAGTGTCTGGTTAGACTTTTCAGTTTTTCCATCTATATAGTAAGTAATATCACTTTGTGAAGTTTCAATTACAAATGTGCTTTTAAGACCTTCACAGCTTTTGGTGAGTAAGCATTTGTTTTTACTTTCGCTCAGAGATGGATATTTGCTTGATAAGTCATTAATCTAGTTGTGTGGTTCTTAAGCTCCCAATGTGTTTAATTTGTGCCATATGGTTGATTGGAAAGACAATGTGAAGATACAAAGGGAATTTGAAAGATTTTGAACATTGAGTTGTGGATGTATGAAAATATGTGCTTAAATGAACCCCAAGGGAAATTTTGTGCTAAATGAGCTCAATTTATAATTCTGAAGTTTGTGCAGGTTTCCTTTGGTACTTAGATGATTTTTCATCCATTGACTTGTGTTCCGGATAACTATATCAAAATTTAGCCTATCCCGTTGTGAATAATGTGAAAATTGTCCTTCTATGCATTACATGTTGTAATCTTGGCCAAATGTGTGTTTTGTCGAATTTGAAGGCCTAGACAAGTTTCATAGGTAGAACAAAGAGTGATGAATCAATTTTCCCGCCATGTAATCAAAGAATTCAAATTTTGATCCCTTCAGTTGTGAAATTTCAAGTTTTGGTTCAAAACTGTCATTTTTGAATCATTGATTTGACATGGAAGTGATTCTTTTCAAGAGTTATGAATTTGATGAGATTTTTGGGAGCTTGATATGTTTGAGGGTGTTTAAAAGCCATGAGAAAAGGGAAAGAATTGAATTTAAACAATTTGGGCCGAAATCTGCCAAAATTATGTAGAAGCAGACGCTTAGGGTCCAATATGGGCCGCTAAGCAGATTTTTCAGGTCTGAGGCCGCTTTGCGGCAACGGGCCATATAAATACTGAACAGATGCCGCGCTTAGTGCCGCGTTCTGTTCTTCAATTCCTTCAAGCCCTACCCAGAAAACCCACCAAAATCTCCATTCTTTTCAAAGAGAATCAAGAGCAAAGCTCTCTCAAAGCGATTTTCGAACTCCTCTCTTTTGTTTTCAACGGGAATCATGTAAGTTTCCACCCAAATTCTTCCCCTTTTTCCAATCTTCGAACCCTAGGGTAAAAATTTGGGGGTTTTTCGAATCTTTGCATGATTGGGTTGTTGAACATTGAAATTGAATTGAAACCTCAAGAATTTGTGAATGTGACACATGCTGAATTATATGGATTGTATATTACTAGTCATTGAATAAATTCTTGGATTGTTTGGTTCAAATGACTCAAAATTGCACATGTTTTATACTTTATCCTGAATTGAAAATGTTCTCAAGCTGATTCTGAATTGCTTTGCAAAATTCCCATGTTCTGTAATGTTCTGAAAAATGTTCTGAAGTGGTTACTGCATTCATTATGATTCTTCATCCTTATACTAATTTGTTAGGCCTGGATATTGGATTGTCTAACTATTTTTTGCAGGACTAAGAACGTTTCAGGAGGAGGTGACTCCGAGAGGCCGGAAAAGGCCAGAAGCTCCTCTTACGTTGATAGGAATCAATTTATTTCAGCAGAGGCCCAAAACCTCTACCAAAAGCTGAAAAACCGGAGTATCACTCCTAAGAGACGGGTGGTATTGGACATCAACATTCCACCAAAGGAATCAGATACTGATGAGGAGGATGATCCAGAACAAATTGACAGGCAGATGATGGAGAAAATAATCAAAGATCTCCATCATCAGCACCGACAAAACACAGCCTGCTACACAACTATGAGCACTATCTACACCAGCATCCACAGTATCTGGGGATCCCAGCCTAGGTTTAATGGACCCACTCCTGCAGATTTCACAAGACAGAATGCGTGGCCTGGGGGAAGGACATCTTTCAGTCAGGGGGAGGGAAGTACCAGAGTTGGAGCATCCAACAATCGAGCTCAGATGGATATTGATGATGCTAATGAGGATGGAGCATCCAGCAGCCGAGCTTAGATGGAGATTGATGAGGATGATTGATAGCAATTCTGCAAGTGTACATATTATATCGACGTAGTATAAAAGATTATCGTCTCCACAGGGATTGGGTCTTAACTTAAAATCGGTTCTTTTAGAGTTTGAAAAAGAGAAATTATATTTGATTTGTTTAGTTGGCAGCATAAGAAATAAAAAAAACTTGAACTGTAAACTTTGATAAAATAGCACTTGGGTAAAAGCTTCACCTAACCAAATTATGCTTTTCACAAACAGATAACTAAATGAACTTAGAAATCATTTCATGGTGATGTAACCTAAACTTCTACTTGTTAATACCTTAATCAAATAGAACTTCCAATTCAATTACCAAACCTAATACCTTAGTGCTTAGTTAATCCAATTGAAGCATTAGTGTTCTTAGTTCTGGCCAACACAATTGATTACCACCCTTATACCTAAGTGGCGGATAAACTGATTAATCTATTCCCAGTTTCCTTAATTCCTACCAACTACCGTTGTGCGAGAAGAAAGCATGGCACTTGCGTCGACTCAAGCAAAATAATCAAAGGGAAAGGATACAAGAAACGATAACTTTATTCAAATAGAGCACTGAAAGCCTAAAACATAACTAAGAAATGATTCACATAATACCCAAATGCTAAAAAGAAACAAGCCTAGCATGGCTAGATTAAACATAAAGACAATAAAGAAATAAAACCTGGAACAAGGGCTCAAGGGGCCTCTTACAACTCCAGAAACAAAGCTTAGTCAAAATACAAGATGAAAATAAACTAAAACAAGTGTTCTATTTATAACCAAGTCCTGCGTACCTTCCAACGCTTAAGCGTTGGCTTCCAATGCCTGAGCGTTTAGAAATTAATTAATTCATGGCAATCAGGCAAAGAGCCAACGCATGAGCGTTGGCTTCTCAACGCTCAGGCGTTGGGCTCGTCTGCTGCTTCACATTCTTTGCTCCCTTCTTTCCTCCTTGATGGCACACTTTGATGGCATTGAAGGGATTTCATGTGGCCTTTCCTTTGTTTTGAAACAGCTGAAGCAATTAACCTTCCTCTTCAATTCTCCAATTAGGCACATGTTAAACAAGTAAAGTGCTTCATCTTCAACTCTTCTTTTTCTTCCATCCAAAATCAGCCTTCCTTTTCCTCTCATTCCTCCATTAATCAGCCCAATAAAACCAGAAATTCCAACCAAAATAATAAAAGAAAAATAAAACTAATAAACTTAATAAAAACCCTAAAAACATAAAATAAATACTAACCTATATAAAAATGCAAAAATAAATAAAAACCTAACAAAATAAATAAAAACTACACGAGACACAAATAGAAATAGATGAAAACAAAGAAATGAAGATAGTAAAAAGAATACTAAAATCCCAGTCATTACACCACTATACCCAACGATAGCTTGCCCTCAAGCGTAAAATACTTAAAGAAAGCTTGTCCTTAAGCTCAGAACAAATTACCCTAGCTAGCACAAAACAGCACAAGATACATTCTCAGAGAAAAGCACAGCTGGTTTGAAAACATGCAAGTTAGGGGAAGCAAAACTCATCAAGAAAAACTAAGCATGGTAATGATCAATACAGCATAAATGAGTTCATCAATTAATCTCACAAAAATAAACAGCTCATGAATAAACAAGTGAAATGAAACTAATCTACCTATCATTCAAATCAAAACCAAACAAGTACAACAATGCAATTTGGAGAGACTATCAAGGGTTGAAACTTGTCCAATGGTTCAGAAATAGGTATAGAATTTGAAAAACTTGGCAACTCAAGTGGCTGACTCGGACTCAGGACTCATGTTAGGTGATTTCCTTTTTAGAACAAGAGCTAAAATATTTACAGCATGTGTTTTCCTCAAATAAACATTAGTGGCGACTCTGTCTGTTTAATTATTTCTTTTTGCGCCGTCCCGCCGTAACCCCGGTTGCGACAGATGGCGACTCTGCTGGGGACACTTTGAGAGTCGAGCCTTTCTTGATTGTTTGTGTTTTTTGTTTTTTTTTCTTAGCTTTCTTTTTATTTTATTTTACCCTTCATTATTTTGCCTTTTTTTGTTGTTTAATTGCCTTGTACATATTTTCTCTACCTTGTATATAATTTTTCTTCCGCATGCGGTATTAGGGTAGATGACCAATAAATTGCTATATCTTGATTTTTGGCTATGTTGCAGGTGGGGTAGTTTTCTTTTTTAGGGTTTCTTGAAAAAAGGTTGGTATGCTCCCCATGCATACACTTCACTTTTTATTTGTGTTTTTTGTTTTTTTTCTTAGCTTTCTTTTTATTTTATTTTACCCTTCAATATTTTGCCTTTTGTTGTTGTTTAATTGCCTTGTACATATTTTCTCTACCTTGTATATAATTTGTCTTCAGCATGCGGTATTACGGTAGATGACCAATAAATTGCTATATCTGGTTTTTTTGGCTATGTTGCAGGTGGGGTAGTTTTCTTTTTTAGGGTTTCTTGAAAAAAGGTTGGTATGCTCCCAATGCACACACTTCACTTCCACTTTGTGAGACACACTTTTTGGGCTCTATACTTGAGCCCGTGCGAGCCTAGGAGTAGCGGTTCCTTGGTACTTGTCATGAGAGGCCTAGTGTCTATGCGTCAACTATTGAGACACTGCCCGGATTATTACCGGTCATCAAGCTATTTGTCGTGAGAGGCCTAGTGTCTACGCGTCAAATAGTTTGATCATCGGGACCTTGTCTTCGTGACGAGGGCAATCCGGGGGCCTTTAGGAAGTCTAGAACCTACCTTAAAAAGTGCACTTAATCTGACTATAGTCCCCATCCAATTAAGGTTTTGGCCGATGTAGTATATCTCACCCTTTAGGTCTTTACCCTTGTAGGACAAATGTAAGCATTCTCTTCTTTTTATTCTATTCATTTTCATATCATCATCATTCAATATGCCATACATCATCCATCTCATAAAAAAAGTCATAAAATAAAATCATAAAATAAATGTTTCACCTTCCATGCATCATTCATCTCATTTAAAAAAAATCATAAAAAACTCTTGCATTTCATCACTCCATGCTCATGCATTTCATGGCATTTTATATGCTCTGTAATTAACCCAGTTTTAGCATCAATATACCATTTTTGCATCATCACTTGCATTTACCCACTTTTGCATCAACATAGCATTTTGCACCATCATTTGCATTAACCTAGTTTTGGCATCATCCAAACATTTGGCAACCATGCCCACAGTTTTCTCTCTAACATTTCAAAAATGGTGCTTAATAAAATGTCCAGTGGACACAATGGTTGCCGTTTTCTAAAAAAAATAATTCAAACACATTTGCATTTCCTTGGAGAACTTGAAGGTGCAAGACACACACAAGAAAGGGGGGGTTTGAATTGTGTGGCTTATTTTAAAATTTCTTTTCTAATATATTACAAATAATATATATATATATATCATTTGTTATTTAAATTTGGCATGGATCACTTTTTGTAGGAGAGCATGAAATTCATTTCATTAGATTTAAAACGATGATTATTTATTTTCCATGATCGTTTGCAAGTTGCAAACGTATGAATGAGCATGCAGTGTAAAATCAACAACATGAAAATAAAACAAACATGATTTTATCCTGGTTCACCCCCATAACCGACAGGGCTACATCCAGTCCTTGGCTTCACCAAGATTTTCACTATTTAATCAAATAGTACAAGTATTTTCAGGGACTTCTCCCAACAAGTATTCTAAGGACTTCTCCTATCAAGTATTGGAAGGACTTCTCCTTACAAGTATTATGAGGACTTCTCCTAACAAGTATTATACAGGACTTCTCCTGACACCTTTTTCAGGATTTTTCTTTTCTACAATAATCTCTTCTTGATAAGAGTGGGTAGAAGAAATGAAGCTTAATTTACAGAGAGGATAAAAGTTTGGGTTCTCTGTTTGGAAGGATGTGTGAGTTGGGAAAGATAAGAGTAATACTCTATGAATTTTCCTCACACAAACTTGTATACTCAGACAGGGATAGATTTGAGGCATCCTGAGTATGAACCAAGGTTGCTTGGCTCTTGGGACAGACTTAGTTGACATGTGAAAGTTTAAGTCTAAGTTGCCCAAGTACTTTGGAGAAAGGATCTTCTATTTATATCTTCAGTTGCTTCTTCTTCTTGAGAAAGAGAGAAAAACTTTCCGAAGTGCCTCTTCTCTTCTGAGCTGTGCGTAACGACTAGTTCTGCATCTTTCGGTATACGTAAGTCACGATCAGAGACTTTTCCGCAAGCATAAAATATGATCTGGAAATCATCACTTCATCTGGGTTGATGTCGTCTGGCTCCATGTTGAGCAAGTACCTTTGAGCTGATTTCTGTGTATATAACGTGTGAGAATACAGCGGTGGAGACTGTTTTGACGCTTTTACCCCAATGCTTGACAGCTAATATTCATCACGTGCCTTGGTCAGAATTTTGAATTTCGACCATTGAGAGTGTACGATGCACAGAGATTCTTGCCGTTGATTCCGCGATGTCGGCTTGATTTGAGGGAAAGTAGAATGTCAGAGGGACCCAAGGAATATTGTATTAATTGTGTCCCTTTCTACTTTCTGCCGCAGCCAGTATGTTAATGAATGTGTAGACGAGGTAGGAGTCTTTTAATCCACGAAGTAATTACTCCAGATGAGGAAAATAGATTCTTTAATACTTCGATAATCCTGATGTCCTCGAAAACCACATTTCTTGATTTCTGTACCTTTGGCGCAATTGTTACTTTGAGCGGACGGATTCTTCCTTGTAGCTTGGCAGACGTAGTCTCCATTCAATGCTTTGAAGTTCTGCTGCAAAGTAATTTGGATTGGCGGACGAACTTTTCTTCATTCAGTCTTTCTTAACTGTTAGGATCTTCTTGTCTTGTAGATGACTGAATCTCTTCCTTTGATCTTACTGAAGTTCTTTCATCTGATAGAGTTGATTCACAACTTCCTTTTGTGATGCTAGAGAACCTTTGAGGCTGAAAGAGTTTCTTCATATATTAACCTGTCCTTTGATTAGTGGCAGACTGTTTTGTCTTCTCAAGATAGGCTTTGATTTAGAGCTTGCAGACTTTTATGAGGTGTTCTCAGATGTTGGTTGTTGATACCGCTTTAGACTCTTATGATTCACCAGACGAAGTTTTCTTCATGGTGACCGGACGAACTTCTCCTGATGAGCTGGTATTCTTGATGACGCTTTGAAGTTTACTCAGTCCTTTTAGAAATAGTTATTCCTGTACATGGGAGTTTTCACTGTGTTAGGAAATCTATTTCAATACAGTATTGAACCTTAAAGAAATTTTTTATTATCAAAATATAATTTTTCATTTAATTATTTGAATCTAACAATCTCCCCCTTTTTGATAATGACAATTTCTTTGGAAAAGGTTCGATTGGCGATGAACATAAAGTATTTTTTTATGATAATTTTTCTTTGCATTATGTTAGGAGAACATGATCGCTCTTTGCATTATTATTTATATAAGAAGTAGGCTCCCCCTAAATTGAATATTCCTAAGTTTACTTATCTTTGCTCCCCCTAAATCTAGCTTTCTTCTTTTCCTAAATTGAATATTCCTAAGTTTACTTATCTTTTCTCCCCCTAAATCTAGCTTTCTTTTTTTCCTAAATCTTCTCCCCCTTTGGCATTATCAAAAAGATTAGAAACCGTCATGTAAGCAAAGTGCGTATAAGATAAAGAAATAGCCAGTATGAAATAAAGAGATGTATAAGCATGAGGGCAAGTAGAATAGTGTGCATAAGATAAATGAGAAAAGAGAGTAGCAGAGATAAGAAATAATCAATCAGTTTTCTGCTGCCGAGCTTCATGGTCTTTGCGGAGCATTTCTTCAAAGAGTTTGAGTTGAGCCTCCAACTTAGCGGTGAGGTTTTGTTCCATTGCATCAGCTTGTTTGAGGATAGTGCTTTCCATCTTCTCAGTTGCTTTGCAGTTGTCGGAGAGAGATTGTGCAACTTCTTCAGATAGCTCCTTAATAGTAGTTTTAGCATCAAAGGATTCCTTGGAGGATGGTACTTCATGTGACTCCTTTTCCCTGGGGATTTCTTCAGTTGAGTCAGGATGATCACTGGAAGAGGCATTGGTGAGATAAACCACTGTAGTTGCCATTTCCAGGGTCTCATTTAGGGGTTCAGTTACAGGGACTTCCTTAGAAGATGGTGAGAGAGCATCATCTTGATTCTCCTCAGAGTCTGATGAGATGACAACTACCTCTTCCGAATCAGTCAAAACATGAATTTGGTGATCAACTGATTTTTGCTGTGAGACGTTAGCAGTTGAGGATAACTCATGGGAAGATTTGTCAGCGATAAAGATAAGCGACCATGATCCAAATTTGAGAGTGATGCGTTCAGCACCATGAATCAATTTGGATGAAATGATACTTGTATGAACATGTCTGTAGGAAGACAGTTCCCAGTTGTGATGGAAGATGTCATACCTTGATCGCGGAGCAAACATGAGTACTAACCCGTCAATGGCAGGAGGAGTCCAGATTCTTGCTTGAAGGCAGAAATTGAAACCCAATGTTTCCATAAGAATTTGTGGAGCATGCGAAGCATTTATCATGGAAAGCATTCTGGGCACGATTGAAGAGATAGGTGCAGTGCAGCGACGAGAACGCCTGGGCACGTGTACTGGAAATTTCTTCATTCTGAATTCTCTTGTTTGAACAGTTTGAATGCTATTTTTCTGAACCTCTTCAGATATAGTTCCTTCTTGGTGAGCTACGGGTTGTTTAGCAGTAACATCATCCCCACACACGGATTCGGTTGCACCATCTTTCTCAGCTTCCCTTGGGATATTTTTCCTTCTTTTTCTTTGATTGCAAGCCTTAACTGCGCGAGACTTCACTCTTCCTTTGGCCACAGACGCTTCCTTAGATGCCCTATCTTGATTTTCAATGTCCTTTGTTTCCATAGTGGCTTCTGGTTGGGACATAGGAATGTCAAGGAGCGTGTCGTCAACATTGTTGAATTTCTTGGCGATCTCATCACTTTGTTGTTCATTTAGTGAAGGAGAAGGATCTTCCACTTCTGATTCATCTGGTTTTAGCTTTGATGATTTGGATGATGGCATGGTCACTTGCACTTGTTCTTCAGCTTCCGTCAGAATGGTCTTGATCTCTGGTCGCTTCCTTTTCAATTTTGAGGGACGAACATAGTTAGGATCTATAATGCGCCTATACATTATTATTCTTGGCCCCATGTTCTTTCCCCACCTCTTTGCGTCCTTCTCACAGTTGGGCATCCACTGTGGTGTTGCGTTGGGTAACGGAGAGTTTTCTTTCAGAATCACTCTTATCCAGTGCCGATCTTCAACATTGCACAACACTGCCACTGGAGATGGAGTTGTAACTGGACCAGTCATAGGGAGATACATGCAAGATTCCCTGAGACTGAGTGTGACCAGAACTATTCTGAAGGTAGTTGCTGCTAGTAAACCCATGTCCGGGACAGTGAACCATTTGGGTTCAAGAGCTGGTTCGTTTGGACCAAGGGTCAAAGCCTTTTTAATTACCTCCATATGATCTTCTGAGTCAAATATCTTCCGGTGAAGAGTACGTCTGTCATCTAGCTCCTTGATCATTCGCCTCCTTATCTCTGGCCATTCTTTCTCGTTCATCCCTATCCATTGAGCAAGGCATATGTATCCACAGTTTCCATCATCATCAACATCCACAATATTTTCCACAAACTCATGGAACTCAGTAGGAATGTGTAGAAGATATTTTGATATGATTGCGAGCTGCTGAGGAGTTTTGGATTCAGAACTTGAGGATCCTTTCCGGACGTTTTTGATCAGTGATGCTATCGGACGATTATCTTCATCATCATGTTGTGAGACAGTTGTGTCTTCTGGTTGTTTAGGTTCTGAAGAAGGAGCAATTTCAAACCACTTCCCAGAATTGGTGATTTGATATCGCTTAGTGGGTAGAGGACAATTATCATTGGCATCTTCTTCTGACTCTTCATCTTCTTCTTCTTCGACACTCTTTTCTTTTGGTTGAGGTTTGCTTGCTTCCAACAACACTTCTACAGGAACATTGGTAGTGTCAATCTTTAGCCCCATTCTTCTGAGGTCATCGAACTTTATTGGAGATGAGTGAATGTAATCACGAGCGATAAACTCATTTTCCTCCTTGGTTTTGTCTATGAGATGTTTCCTCATTAACTCAGATATGAGAGCTCCATATGGAAATTTTAACTCTAAGCCTTCCAGAGTTGATATCATGTGGTTGAAGATGAGATATGAGATATTGATCTTCTCCTTTTTCATCATATGATAGAGCGCCCATTGTGACAGCTTGTCTACCCTGTTGCAGTTTCCTTCTCTGGGGAGAACTATCTTGCAAAGGACAAGGTAGGGAAATTTGCATTCCACTATTAAGTTGTTGATGTTGGTTCCATGGACTTCCGGACTTTGTTTCCAGATGCAGTTGGGATTGGGAGCAGACATCTCCCAGGTGGATTTGAACTTTATTCCTTCGTTTACTTCGCAGTCCAGAATCACTGCAATATCTCCAGGCGTAATAGTTGTGATTCTTCGCATGCATCTTGTCTTGATTACGGAAGTTCCGCTTTTGACTGCGCAGTCATAGAACTCCTTAATGACCGGCTAGATGGTAGGGAGAGAAGATATTCTCATGAGATTTCCCCACTCTTGAGCGAGAACCCAATCCAGCCCTGCTATCTTAGCGTAACTGTAGAGATTTAGATTAAGGTACTTTGGGGGAACCAGTTCCTTATCACCAAGATTCATCGTCTTTAGTTTGCCAATGGAAGTTTCTTGCTCCTTTCGACTTAGGGCGATGTTCCTCATTCTTCGTTCAATGATGTTTTGCTCAGTAGGAGTAAGCTCGAAGGCAGCATTAATCTGTTTCTTTGAAGCCATTGTAATGATCTGCAAACGAAGGTTAGCAAGAGAGAGAGAAAGCGAAAACAATAGATAGCTTGAACGTGATGAGAGTTTGAAGTAAGTAGTGAGTGTGTTACTTCTTTCTTCAAAATCCTTTTTGTTGATTTTTCTTTTGAATACGAACGGTGTTTACTTGGTTGAAGAGAGAAAATGATTAGTTCTCTATTGATGTGATAGAATGATTAGCATGCGCATTAAATGAGGATCTTTAAATGTGCAGTCATAGCAGTTGAGAGATTTAATGCGTGCTTGAGAAGTTTTAATATTTGAAACGACACAGTTATTTTGCTAGTAGTCCAAGTGTGGGTGAGTGACTGATCGTGCCTGATCAGGTATTCACAGACGCTCTCTCTTGATGGTTCCTTAGGTAGTCACCGGACGATGATTTCCATTTACTCGATCTTTGGAATGTAATCTTTGGTTAAGTGGAGTTTTTGGTCTTATCAAGAAGGTACTTGGCGTCATTCTTCTAGTTGATCATGTAATATGTGTATCTATCTTCAAGCCTGCAAGATTCATTTCCTAATTTCTTTGTCGAAGAATCTTATTAATATTTTCTGATTATCACAATTTAGCTACAGGCAATAGGATGTATATTGTGTTTCAATGATTACACATGTATATATAAAAAAAAAACTTTCTTTGAAGGACAGGTCGTAGAGATGTACAGATTTTTCAATACACATCCTTATGTAGGAGATATTGTGTTTTTCCAACTAGAGAACTTGTCAGAACATCGATGCTTGTCAGATAAGTTTGATAGTGTATACCAGGGTCTTTCATGACAAATGGTTAGGACTAATGTTTAATAAGAGATTAAATGCATGTAATGATAGTATGAAAAGTCATATGCGAAAGAGTTGATTTGAACAAGTAATTTTGATTAACATTTGTCAATTTGAACAGTTTAATTTTAGGTTAATATGGCTATCGTAAGTAGATGATTATCTAGGAATTTATGTTATTAGAATGATGACATTAATGATTCAAACAAATCGTGATGGACTTATAGAGAGGCTCATTTAAGTAAATAATCAGTGATTGTATTAAGATATTCTTTGTGAAGCACTTAATTATTTTACCAGTATGAGGGGTGGTAGATAATCTAATATGAGTTTAGAGTTACCTCCCTTTCTATTTCTGAGAATAGAACTTGATCATTTCTCATATAACTCAAGAAATTTGTCAGTAATATATTGCTGGAGACACGAGTTTGATGTATTCACTTGAATTTCTAGCTTCCTTTGCCGAGAGGATATGAGATCTTTCCTTGAGATGACTTCTTTGAAATTTTCTTCTTGCATTAGCATTTGGATCATGGTTGCTTCGATTCAAGAATGACATATGCTTTTACGGATCTTTAAACTCTGCATCTGCGAAGATGTTAGCACTTTTCAGAGTGTTAGGCTCTGATACCAATTGAAGGTGCAAGACACGCACAAGAAAGGGGGGGGTTTGAATTGTGTGGCTTATTTTAAAATTTCTTTTCTTATATATTACAAATAATATATATATATATATATATATATATATATCATTTGTTATTTAAATTTGGCATGGATCACTTTTTGTAGGAGAGCATGAAATTCATTTCATTAGATTTAAAACGATGATTATTTATTTTCCATGATCGTTTGCAAGTTGCAAACGTATGAATGAGCATGCAGTGTAAAATCAACAACATGAAAATAAAACACACATGATTTTATCCTGGTTCACCCCCATAACCGACAGGGCTACATCCAGTCCTTGGCTTCACAAAGATTTTCACTATTTAATCAAATAGTACAAGTATTTTCAGGGACTTCTCCCAACAAGTATTCTAAGGACTTCTCCTATCAAGTATTGGAAGGACTTCTCCTTAAAAGTATTATGAGGACTTCTCCTAACAAGTATTATACAGGACTTCTCCTGACACCTTTTTCAGGATTTTTCTTTTCTACAATAATTTCTTCTTGATAAGAGTGGGTAGAAGAAATGAAGCTTAATTTACAGAGAGGATAAAAGTTTGGGTTCTCTGTTTGGAAGGATGTGTGAGTTGGGAAAGATAAGAGTAATACTCTATGAATTTTCCTCACACAAACTTGTATACTCAGACAGGGATAGATTTGAGGCATCCTGAGTATGAACCAAGGTTGCTTGGCTCTTGGGACAGACTTAGTTGACATGTGAAAGTTTAAGTCTAAGTTGCCCAAGTACTTTGGAGAAAGGATCTTCTATTTATATCTTCAGTTGCTTCTTCTTCTTGAGAAAGAGAGAAAAAATTTCCGAAGTGCCTCTTCTCTTCTGAGCTGTGCGTAACGGCTAGTTCTGCATCTTTCGATATACGTAAGTCACGATCAGAGACTTTTCTGCAAGCATAAAATATGATCTGGAAATCATCACTTCATCTGGGTTGATGTCGTCTGGCTCCATGTTGAGCAAGTACCTTTGAGCTGATTTCTGTGTATATAACGTGTGAGAATACAGCGGTGGAGACTGTTTTGACGCTTTTACCCCAATGCTTGACAGCTAATATTCATCACGTGCCTTGGTCAGAATTTTGAATTTCGACCGTTGAGAGTGTACGATGCACAGAGATTCTTGCTGTTGATTCCGCGATGTCGGCTTGATTTGAGGGAAAGTAGAATGTCAGAGGGACCCAAGGAATATTGTATTAATTGTGTCCCTTTCTACTTTCTGCCGCAGCCAGTATGTTAATGAATGTGTAGACGAGGTAGGAGTCTTTTAATCCACGAAGTAATTACTCCAGATGAGGAAAATAGATTCTTTAATACTTCGATAATCCTGATGTCCTCGAAAACCACATTTCTTGATTTCTGTACCTTTGGCGCAATTGTTACTTTGAGCGAACGGATTCTTCCTTGTAGCTTGGCAGACGTAGTCTCCATTCAATGCTTTGAAGTTCTGCTGCAAAGTAATTTGGATTGGCGGACGAACTTTTCTTCATTCAGTCTTTCTTAACTGTTAGGATCTTCTTGTCTTGTAGATGACTGAATCTCTTCCTTTGATCTTACTGAAGTTCTTTCATCTGATAAAGTTGATTCACAACTTCCTTTTGTGATGCTAGAGAACCTTTGAGGCTGAAAGAGTTTCTTTATATATTAACCTGTCCTTTGATTAGTGGCAGACTGTTTTGTCTTCTCAAGATAGGCTTTGATTTAGAGCTTGCAGACTTTTATGAGGTGTTCTCAGATGTTGGTTGTTGATACCGCTTTAGACTCTTATGATTCACCAGACGAAGTTTTCTTCATGGTGACCGGACGAACTTCTCCTGATGAGCTGGTATTCTTGATGACACTTTGAAGTTTACTCAGTCCTTTTAGAAATAGTTATTCCTGTACATGGGAGTTTTCACTGTGTTAGGAAATCTATTTCAATACAGTATTGAACCTTAAAGAAATTGTTGATTATCAAAATATAATTATTCATTTAATTATTTGAATCTAACAGAACTTAAGTCTCAATAAGTTTGAAAAAACAAGAAAAGACAGTGACAAGCTCAAGTTGAAACCCTGGAATCTACAGAAGCAGCTGATACCAGAATCTGAACCTACAAAGAGACCAGACTTGAAGAAGGTTGAGTATGATGTTATTGTGCAAAAATTGGGGCAATAGTGTAAAAGAGTAGGTCAACACCGATCATGATTGAGTCAAGAACAGAATTTGTGCAATGGCAGCATCCCCATATAGCCAGCCACTCATTTTTCCTCCTCATGCCCATCTCACTTCCTCACCCTTTGCACCAGTAAGGATCATCACCCATATTTATACATCCTACCAGTTATAACAACCTTCACCCTTTTTTACCATATGACTAACACAAGCTATTAACTTCAATATAATATGTGGAGGCCCTACCTACCCACCTCAATTTGTCCCGATACTACTCACCATACAGCTTACCACTTCATTTTCATCTCGAGACCTTCCATCCATTCATTACCGCACTTTCATTCTAGCATTAATCTCATCATCTCATCCCAACCTAATTGCCCTCCTCTTCACCATATGGCTATTTCGTTCGTGGAGGCCCTACCCACCCACCTCATATGTCGATCCTTACCCGCTTTATCCATACATCTCACCTCAAGACTTATTTACAATCACATTTTCCTTAACCATCCCATGATCACATATCAACCCAATCACCATCCCTATAATTCAACCTTTTTTCCAAAACACCTATTCATTTTATCAAGTCCCGCTCTGCTGCCACTTGACCATCATGACCTGCACTTGCATGATTTTGTTCCCTCAATGTTGAAGTGGTTTTGGCTCAAAGTTGAAGCGCCCATTATCCCCTAGTTTGGCAAGTTCCAAGGATGAACTTTAGCATCATACACTTAGTGAGCCTCATGGATCTTTCACTAGAGAATACTGAAGTCGTCTAGTTTTCACCAGTGATGAGCTGCTTAGTGCAACAAAGGTCGCAAAGGCTTTCGACTAACCGTCGGTTTGCTCTTATTGGCAACCCATTCAAGGAGGAGGAGGTGGCATCTGCCAATCTTTTAGAAATCAAGGCATCTGAGCTGCATGGTCTAGCATTGTTAATTGATTTGTTTTGTCAGGATTATGTTGAACCTTTGCCAACTTTCTTTGAAGCATTATTTAAGAATCATGCATGACATTTTCTTTTTCTTTTGTTGGTTTGCTTCATTCATTGTATTTTCCTTTGTCAATCTCAATCTCATTCTCCAATTTTCCATTTCCATCTCACACAAATCATTCTTAGCGTCTCATAATGGCTAATGTCTCAAGGGCAGGAGAACTTATTTGCTTGATTTCTACGGACACAGGCTGGCATGGAAGAACACCAAGAACACTGGGGGAAATTTTGTCGCAATTGCAAGCGCTTCTTTGTGAGAGGTTGATCGATTTCATAGGGAAAACTTTAGCAGATGTGCATTTATGCAGAAAAGCGCAAGAGTCATCCCTAAAAAAAAAGAGATAAAAAGGCCCGTTAGGTTGAAAACCCGAAAGGGTGACCTAAGCAAAAGTTAGGGCATAAAAAAAAAAAGCAAGTGAATCCAGTTCACCCAAGTTTTGTCTAGGACTTAGGTTCCCGAAAGTGATCGGTCATGCCTTGAGATGAAGTTTGGCATTCTTTCTCTATCCTTACCCCATAACATTATCCCTTGATACCCCCTTTGAGCCAAAAAAAAACCTTCCCCTTAACCCTAGACAAGGATCACTCTACATTAGAGTTAGCACAATATTAGCGCCAAGCTTGCTTAAGATTTCCATTTCAAGAAAAAGAAAAGAAAAAAGCAAAGAAAAAGAAATAAAAAATGTCAAAAAGATGAAAATGTCAAAAAAAAGAATACAAAAAGAAAAATTGCTTGAGCAAGCATTGGCCAACATAAGAAGAGAATTATCCTCTAAATAATCAGTGCTAAGTATCGATCAAGGTACTAAAAATCCTTCGTCTCCATTAACCCGTAAACACTTATTTGGGCCTTTGATATCCTTTCTTTCATGACCCACTATTCCTTAGCCACATTACAACCCCGACAAAGTCCATTCCGATCAAGGATTAATTGTCCACATTTTCTTGAACTTAATTTTTTAGACACAATAACCTGATTCATTTGCTCAAAAAAAAAAAAGAGAAAAAAGGAAAAAATGAGGGATACTCGCTGAATAGTTGCCTCCACAAAGTTCTTTCAAGATTAGATATTGCGGCGAAGCCCAATCAGTTAGAAGAAAATCAACAAAAGATATCTTCCATGCCCATCCAAACCTCAAATGGGAGCCAAGATCAATAGAATAATTGCTGGACTACCATTCGTTGTCTCAATTGGGGCAACTTTTCATCTCATTGGTTGTCATTTTCCCTGATGTTGGGCCCATTTTCTGGTTTCTCCCCGATGTCACAACTGAGGCAATTACTCCAGCCATTTTTCTTCACCCGAATCAGACTAGGAAAACAGTCTAAGCTTCACTTCATATCTTTTGTGTACTTGGTCATTCTTCAGTTGGGATAATTACATATTCTTAATAGTCTTCCCGTCTACTCTGATCTGGGGCATGTGCTCATCTAAATTCCTCATACATTTTCTCAAAGTGGGGCAGACTACTTGTTCTCCCACTCTCAGGCTGAAGTATTACCTTGGTTGTTCTCACAAATTCTTCCAATCTATTGAGACATCATTGGGGCGATTGGTCATTCCACTCCTTACCATCCTTGTTACACCCGAGAGGTTGTCTAGCTTTCACTCTTCATCATTCTAGTGCGTTTTCTTTCAAACTGGAGCAATCACTTGTTTTCTGATGCTTATCTCTCATAATCCAAGATGAGGTAATTTTCCAATCCATGCTTTGTCAACGTTCCCAAATTGGGACAGTCATATGCTACCTCATGCTCATCGTCCAAGGCTAAACTGGGGCAATCGCCTATTTTCTCATGCACTCTTTACAAATCAGGGCAATCAATTATCCTCATTCAGTGTCTAGATTGGGGCGCTCATTTGTTTTTCCATCAACTTCTTTCAAATGGGAGCAATAAATTGTCTTGTGATGCTCATTCTTCGAAGTACAAACCGCGGCAATTTTCCAGCCTATGTCTTATGATTATACCCAAACTGGGGCAGCCTGATGTTCATCACTCATTCTCTTCATCCACCCCAAACATAACTGGGGCAACTCTCTATCCTTTGATTCCTTCATGTGTCATCTCATGTCATGCATATTAATTAGATAGTGCTTCAAAGCGAGAAATCATGGTTCAATAACATGACATAACATTTCAACATATCATTTAACATGTTAGACCAAAAGGCTCTCGGTCCACTCCAAACCAGCAGTAAAGAAGGGGCGCCTCAAGGATCTCCGTTAGCCAGAAAAATTCAAAGTCATCATCAGACGACTCAGATAAACATTCAATAAGCAAATGACTCATCAATCTCAGTCAGGTTTTAGACAAAGATCTTGCAAATAAGGCAAGCTTCGCATCCATTCACATGAGCTATCCAGGTGAAACAAGCTTGAGTCTGTTTGGGTTTCCAAAACACAAGTGCTTATTGAGCTAAATTTTTCCAAGGAAGCTAACAAAAATCTTTTCTAACACAGCATAATTCAAGTGCGAGTTTCAAATTCATGAGTTGTGCATCATTTGCACAACTCATTACATCAAAAGCATCAACATCATTGCATAATGGTATCCACCAACTAGAAGAGGTCTTTACACTTAGAGCCTCGTGCCCTTCCAGGTTCTCTTGGGCTCTGAGCCCCTCCAAGCTTCCTTTCACTTTTTAAGGCCTCGCGCCTGGACCCCTGAGTCCTCTCTGTCTCCCAGTTTAAGGCTCTCGTGCCTAGATCCACGGTGGGGCCTAGACAATCTTGTGAAGAAGGTCTTGCTCCTGACCCTGGCTGAGGTTTTGATGACGACAAACTCATCGACAAAAAGAAGAAAAGAAGACTTAGAGGAAACAGCGCTACAAAGTCTATCAATTACCTAGAAGTCCTAGTTTAGGTGAGTTATGCTTCTAAAGGTCTATTAAAGCATAAAGGCTCTCTAAAAACACCTAAACTAATCAAGCTTAATGTTTTCATAACTTAAAAGAAGTAGAAAACCTTAAGCCAATCTCAAAGGATCAAGTTTCTGGGAGTTGGACTTTAGTGTAATTGATTTCAGCCTTCTGGTAATTGATTACACCTAGGAAAGTAATCGATTACCCCTTGCTTGTAATCGATTACATGTTTGAATTTGAAATTCAAACTGAAACGGCTATTAGTGTAATCGATTACACTAAATGATGTAATCGATTACCAGCACGAAAAGTTGCATCTTTTCATGAACCATTGTGTCTCAAACCTTTTGGGAAAGGTTGCATTGGTTCAAGGACGTTTCCCTTGCCTATATAAAGTCCATTTGAGTCCAGAACACAACAACACATGAGAATACAACATTAGGCCAAAGCTTTGTCAAAATTAGTTCATTAAGTCTTTAGAACTTAAACTTTCAAGAGCCTAAATTCTGAGTTCATGATCTTCATGTTTATAAGAACACTTTAGTTGTTCATATCTTGAGGAACTCAGAATCGTGTTATGCTTAAAAGCCTTAAAGCATAAATTCTCATGATCAATCCACTTGTATGTTAAAGGATTGATTCAGCCAATTGTAAACTCTTCTTCATCTCTTTCTGTAAGATTGAGTATTCACCGTGGATCTCGGTGAAGGGTTGTTGGTACTGAAAGTGGTATACTTTCAGGGTGTTGATTGAAGGTGGTTTAGCCTTCAAGGTCTGAGGGTGGTTTGCCTTCAGGAACTGAAAGTGGTTTGCTTTCAGGGGCTGTGAAAAGTGGTATACTTTCACAGGAAATTGATAGGAATTCTTAGGGTCCTTGGTGTAAGAACTTGTAAGAGATTTTTATCAATAGTGGAAAAATCCTCAAGGGATTTTCTTGAGGGACTGGACGTAGTCTTCGGTGGATAGAAGGTGAACCAGGATAAAATTCTGTGCGTGTGAATTCTTCTATCCTTCATCTTTACTTTCAAGCAACGCTTAATTCTGCTGCAATCACAACTACCGTTTCGTGATCATCATTATCTTGAAAGGAATAATTTCAATAAGGCAAAAATCGGGGCAACTCTGATTCACCCCCCCCCCTCTCAGGTTGCTATCTGTACTAACAAATCTGTGTTGATTTTCAGAAGATCCAAGGTGGCGCTTAGTCCGATCCTTGTCACTTTCTAGCAGGTCCAGGGTGGCGCTTAGACGATCCCTGTTACCTTTCAGCAGATCCACAATGGTGCTTAGACAATCCGTGTTGATTTTCAGCAGATCCAAGATCCAAGGTGACACTTAGACAATCCTTGTTACTTTCCAGCAGATCCAGGGTGGCGCTTAGACGATCCCTGTTACTTTTCAGCAGATCCACGGTGGCGCTTAGACGATCTGTGTTAATTTTCAGCAGATCCAGGGTGGCGCTTAGCGATCCGTGTTACTTTCCAGCAGATCCAGGGTGGCGCTTAGATGATCCGTGTTACTTTTCAGCAGATCCAAGGTGGTGCTTAGTCCGATCCTTGTTACTTTCTAGCAGATCCAGGGTGGCGCTTAGACGATCCCTGTTACCTTTCAGCAGATCCAAGGTGGCGCTTAGACGATCCTTGTTACTTTTCAGCAGATCCATGGTGGCGCTTAGCGATCCGTGTTACTTTCCAGCAGATCCAGGGTGGCGCTTAGATGATCCCTGTTACCTTTCAGCAGATCCAAGGTGGTGCTTAGACAATCCTTGTTACTTTTCAACAGATCCATGGTGGTGCTTAGACGATCCGTGTTACTTTTCAGCAGATCCAGGGTGGCGCTTAGACGATCCCTTTTACCTTTCAGTAGATCCAAGGTGGCGCTTAGACGATCCTTGTTACTTTTCAGCAGATCCACGGTGGCGCTTAGACGATTTGTGTTACTTTTCCGCTGATCCAGGGTGGCGCTTAGACGATCCCTGTTAACTTTCAGCAGATCCAAGGTGGCGCTTAGACGATCCTTGTTACTTTTCAGTAGATCCACGGTGGTGCTTAAACGATCCGTGTTACTTTTCAGCAGATTCAGGGTGGCGCTTAGACGATCCCTGTTTGGCAGTGGCTCGGGTTTTGAACCCGAGTTTACTGTGTTCTCTTTTGACACCCAGACAAAAATGTGTCATGTCTTTACTCATTTCTTACAACAGTAATATTCTCATACTTCCTAGTAAGAAACAAGTAAAGAGGGGCAGCTGTTGACACCTATTTTTTTCCGGGCCCAATTTTGAATGAAAAAAGGAAAAATAGAGAAAAAGCAAAAAAAAAAAAACACAGAGAAGAAGGAGAGAGAAAATAAAAAAAAGAAGAAAAAAAGAAAGAAGCCCAGCAAAAAGAAAAAAAGGGAGAAGAAAGGAAGAAAAATTGGCCGCGGCCCAGGGGAAAAAGAGAGGAAGCAGAAGGAAAGAAAGGAGGACAACTTAGTCATTTCGCCCCTCACTCAAACCCTAATTCTTCCCTATTTAAACCAACTCTCCCTAACCCTAAAAGGCACTTACATTTTTAGCCTCCACTCAGATTTTCCTGGTAGCCTCCATACACACTCACCTCAAACAAACCCTAAAAAACACACACTCCCTCATTTCCCTCTCTCTCCAACCGACCCTCCTCATTCCTCTCTCTCTCTCTCTCAAAACCCTAAAAACCACCAACAACAACACAGCCGCACACTCTTCTCTCCCTCCCTCTCAAGCCGCCGCCACCTCCCTCTCCTTAAACAGTCGTTGCGGCCAAACCCCCATCCTTCACCCAGCGCCGCCATATTCGTCCCCTGCGCCGCCGCCACACTCAGCTTCCGCGACCGCCACCACGCTCGGCTGCTCCTCCCTCGAGCCTCTGGCCGCCGTTGCGGCACCACCGCCTTACCG
This sequence comes from Acmispon strigosus, assembly GCA_030819835.1. Taxonomy (NCBI): domain Eukaryota; kingdom Viridiplantae; phylum Streptophyta; class Magnoliopsida; order Fabales; family Fabaceae; genus Acmispon; species Acmispon strigosus. The sequence goes on from JAUAMA010000001.1 coordinate 8,080,106, forward strand.
CTCCTCCTTGCACCGTCGTCATCGTCAATCAAGCCCCATCGTGCTGTTTCTTTCTTTTTTCATTTTGGTTTGTTTTTTCCTTCTTTCTTTTTTTTCTTCTTTCTTTTTTATATCCTTTTTTATTATTCATGTGATGTTGCCATACTGCATGCTCTTGTTTTTTTGTTTTTATTTTTATTTTTGGGCATTGTTTGCAAGTGCATGATATAAGGACATTTTTTTATTTTTGCCATTGTTATCGTTTTCATGTTCTTAGTATAGTTATTGATGTCAATTAAAAAATAAATAATAATCCTCGCTTAAAAAACTAAATAATTGCGAACTGGTGCAAGGGATGGACGGTTCACTAGTGGGATGTCGTCCCTTGCACCACTTTTGCTTGTTTTCATAAATTAAAAAATCAAGAACTGCGTATGCCTTGATCTTCCATTTTAGGGAAGTACGTAGGACTAGATTCACACCTATCAGGCTGGAAATAAAAATATTTTGTTTTTTTAGGAATAATTAGGAATAAATAATAAAGAAAGGTAAACATAAATAAGGGTAAAATAAATAATGTAGAAAACTAAGAAAATTACACAAGCAATCTTAGGTACTGTTTAGACGGGCGCTGTGGGGGGCTAACACCTTCCCCACGCGTAATAGACTCCTGAACCTAGATTTTAGGCTGCGTAGGTTATTTATCATTTTTAGGTTTTTCTAGTGTTTTTCTCAAATAAACATTAGTGGCGACTCTGTCTGTTTACTTATTTCTTTTGCGTCGTCCCGCCGCGACCCGGGTTGCGACAAAGCCTTTAAAATATTTCAGAATTTCCAAATTATTTAAAGCTTTAATTATACTTTTACCATTTATACATAACAATTAATTACTAGTTTTTTTTACAGTAAATTAATTACTAAACTTAATTAATACTTTCGAATTTCATATTTTTACCATCAATATTTCGAATTTCAAATTAAATATTTTTTCGTTTTTATCTATATTCATTTCTAAATATTTTCTTTATATATCTATATATTATATAAAAGAAGGTTTATACCCACCTACCCACTAAAATAAGGTATAAATCCTAACTATCCCCACTATGATCTACCCATTAAGACCCTACCCTAAATAATTAATATTTATAAAATTTATTACAAATATTAAATAAAGAACGAATCATATTTAAAATAATGAACGAATTATAACTAATTACAATTTTAAGATTTTTTTAAAAAATATCTTTCAAATAACTAATATTTATAAAATTTATCAAATAATCATGACTAATTAATATCAAATTTTTAACCAAATTTTAATAGGAAATAGTTAACATACAATCTTAAGATTTTTAAAAAAATATCTTTTAAATAATTAATATTTATAAAATTTATTACAAATGTTAAATAAGAAACGAATCATAACTAATTACAATCTTAAGATTTTTTTTTAAAAATATCCTTCAAATAATTAAAATTTATAAAATTTATTACAAATGCTAAATAAGGAACGAATCATAACTAATTAATACCAAATTTTAATAGGAACAAAAATTGATATTGATTACAAATGTTAAATAAGGAATGAACCTAATTAATTAATACCAAATATTTAGCCAATTTTTAAAATAAGGAATGAATCATAACTAATTAATACAAAAAATTTAACCAAATTTTAATAGGAAATAGTTAACATACAATCTTCATACAATCTTAAGGGGCCGTTTGTTACGCGGTATGAAATCAGATTCCCGGGAATAACATTTCAAGAAATGGGATTACTAGGAATCTTATTCCTAGGTAAGTTTTTTAGATATGTTTGGTGAGTTTTTAGTATTCCTGGGAATGTGCTAAAATTAATTTAATTTCAAGATTTTAAAAATAGAAAAATATGAGAGATTGTTAAGAAAGTGAAAAGTTATATTTAAAATAACCCATTTCCCATGGGAATCTTACATTCTCAACCCAATTGATGGGAATGAAATGAAGGGAATGTTGACGGTTATTCCATTCCTAGGAATGATGGATACCCGGGAATGTGAATTATTAGCCTTGTAACAAACGTGGGAATGTCCACTCCCGACCTCAGCATTCCCGGGAATCTGATTCCATACCGCGTAACAAACGCCCCCTAAGATATTTTTTTGAAATATGAATTTTTATTAACAATTAGTCTCCTCACTTGATGCTATAAATTGTTCCACTACGTTTTCTCTGCTATATCATTTTAAAAGAATAAACTCAAAAATCAATCGTGAGAACTATTGCATACTTCTAAATTGTTTTCCTGCTACATCATTATGAAATTAATTGATAATGGTGGTGAATTCCAAAGTAGATCCAGTTTCCTCCATCAACATCTCCAATGCTCAAAAGGTGTGAAAGATAGTGGTCAGAGTTGCACGACTATGGAGATCATCTAACAGGAAGCAGCCTGATGCACCACACTTCGTTGAAATGTTATTTGTTGATGCTAAGGTATGTTGAAAATTATTTGATTCCTTTTAGAACGATTTTGTGCTCTTTAGCGTCATAGGAAAACCGTTTTATTAGTGTCTAACTTATTTTTTCTGTAGAACGACATGATACAGTGCACCGTCTGGAGCAATCACGTGAACAAATTTGAGAGCCTTTTGAGAGAAGGCATATGTTACGAGATTGTCAACTCTTCCGTCGCTATAAACTCATACAAGTAATCATTGTGAAGCCAATTGAGAATCCTAACATTCCTCTGTATGGACTTATTTTCACAAATTATACCACTATATTCGAATCACCCACAAAGGATTCTCACCCAGTCGATGAGTTTCTTCTCTTTATTCTACATTTGAAAATATTTATTTTAAAAAATAATTTAAAATTTTAAATGGTAATGTAGGTTGTTTAACATTGACTATAATGTTGTTGCGTGTTATTTTATAAAATAGTTAATAATTTTATTAATAAATAGTTAATAATATTTAACCAAGTTCCTATTCATTATTTTTTTTTGGTTACATATGGAATTAAGTTCCTATTCATTATGAACTAAAGTATGATTATAATTTTATTAATAAATAGTTAATAATTTGACTTATTATTAATAATTGTTTTGACAAAATTATCATGCTAAATAAATTATTAATACTAACTTATTAATTATTTAACTAATTAATACCAAATAATCTTATATGAACTAAAGTCAATGCACCCTTGAACAACATGATTCAGATCATAATAAAATAATTAGCTTAATAAGTATAATTAATAAGAAATTTAAATTAATTTGAAATTAAATTTCAAATTTCACCGGTGTTAATTAATTTGATTAATAAGTATAATGCCAAAATTCAGTAAATTTCAAATTTGGAATGAATTCTTAAAATATAAGTAAATCTTTATGGTTATCAATATATAAGGTGTGTTTTTCTCATACAACAGAAACGCTTCTCTTTTTTTTTTAGCTTTTTATTTTTCCTAGTGGGTTTGCAGCACTGTTGTTGCTCGGAGAGAGGACGGCGCACTCCAGGCTAAAGATTCCTATACCAATAATTGAGGAATCAACATGACAAAATAACATCTAAACATAGCACAGGATGTGGCGTGGTAGTTAGCTAACTTTGTCTCTCGACCATGCAGAAGGGGGTTTCGATCCTTGCCCATGAGAGTTAAGCGCAAACTGTCGCCAACCGTTTACTGTTAAGTAACTATTTCTCACGGCTACAGTATTGGTCATTATTGTCGACCTCACAACAGCATGTATAAGAAGTTATAAAAAAAATCATACCACACACAATAATTTTAATTTATCTAAAGTTACCTAATTTTAATTTATCTAAAGTTACCTGTGCTTCGCACAGGTAAATCCAACTAGTTACTAATTATTCTATAGTTTCAAAAAAGTTCATGGATATTGTAATAAAAACAATTTGATGGATATTAAATTTTTCAAATAAGATATGATTAAAAAATTGTGGTATTTTTTAGGAATGACTATGATTATGCATTAAAAGTGTACACATAATGAAGATTATATTACTTATTTTAAATCAAAAAAATTCCAATCCTCATTAGTGGAATTTAATTTTTCGTAATTTAAATTTTAAATACATGAATATTATGTGTTTCAAAAATTTGAATTCTTACCATGTACTTCATCCTCAATTTATGGGCTGATCAATATATTGTTAAAAGAAATATTAAATAAATCATTGTCATTATTAGGAAAATTCATGAATCAGCTATGTTTCAAAAGTGTAACAAAAAAATATTCTTGTTTCAAAAGAATTATCTTCTGTGTGAATTTATTGAAACATTAAATATTTGATTTGGTCTCAAAAATATTAATTCATTGAATATATGGTCACAAGTATTGTTAAACATCCAAATTATTAATTTTGAATTTAAAATTAAAATATTTCAATGGTCTAATATATTTACAATTTTTATATTAAAATTAATTACTAAACTTAATTACATTACGTAATTTATTTTTTCAATGCTCTAAATATTTCAAATTTGAATTACTTAATTTATTTCATAATTTTTGAAATAACTAAAAAAGATCAAAGCTGTGATATTTTTATCATTAATTTTGAGTTTCATATTTTATTTTTTGAAATAGTTGGAGGAAAATTGGGCATTAATTATTTATTTATAAAAAATTATGATAGTAATAAAACCACACAAGAAATGGGGGTTTGAATTGTGTGTGTGACTTTTGTAAAGTTTCTCGCAAAATACTCGTTATTAGTTCGAAAACGTTTAAAGATAAGTGCAGCGGAAAAAGACTTAGAACTTAAAAAGTAAAGCACACACGATATTTATCCTGGTTCACCCCCAAAACTGATAGGGCTACGTCCAGTCCTTGGCTATACCAAGATTTTCCACTATTTCAACAGAATAGTACAAGTGTTCTCAGGGACTTCTCCCAGTATTCTGAGGACTACTCCATTACAAGTTTTCTCAGGACTTCTCCTTTATCTCTCAAGTATTCGACAGGACTCCTCCCAGTTCTTTTTCAAGAAGGTTTATTTTCTACAGAGATCTCTTCACAAAGAGTGGGTAGAAACTATGAGGTTCTAGATTCAGAGATGATATACAAATTGATTCTCTGAAGGGCTTGTGTGAGAAGAATAAGAGTTTTCACTCAATAGAGGTTTCACACTAGTTGGCGACTAAACTCAGAAAATAGGAAGGCTAGAGTTACTGAGTATTCTTGGCTAAGGCTTGTTCAAATTGTAAACTGACTTGAAGGATTTGAATGCTTTGATAGTGTGTAAGTCGCCAAGTTGAAAATAATGCAGAGGCCACTATTTATATCTTCAGTAGGATGATAACTAGAAGCGCTGATGAAGATCTTCGAAAATAGTTCCGTTGAATACTTGCTTGATTGTGAGTAATGGATACTTCTGCATCTGCTTGTTGTAGTCTGCCAAGTGAAGAATGTTTCTTCAACAGATAGAGAGAGACGTCGTCTGGAAATGCTTTTGTTCTGATTCTCAGAGGCTGCAATTAATGCATGTGCATTACTGCTAATATGGCAATTAATGCTCAGACCAGAGGATTTGGATTTGGCCGTTGAGGAGATACGATGATCAGAGGATATCACCGTTAATTCAACAAAAGCAGCTTGAATTAAGGAATGTCAGAGAATTTGAACCTTCAAGGTATATGGCGCTTAATTCTGTCTCTTTCGACATTAATGCTCTGATCCACCAAGAGGTGCATGACAACTCATCTTCGGTTTGAGCAAACGATCTCTTCTAATTAAATTCTTTTTGTACTAGTCTCCAATCATTGCTCTTTAGTCAACCCATGTGTTTGACAAGGATTGAACCGGACAGACTCTGCAGGCAGACGAACTTTACTCTGGAGGCAGACTCAATTCTCATAGCCGGACGAACTTTTCATTTGCTTTTTGATAATGTTTGCAGCATAGCTTCCGTTCATAAGTGTTCCTGAATATGAAATTCTTCAAAGAAGGTTAGTGACACTTAGCGAAATTGTTATTTATCAAAATAGGTTAATTCATTTAAATATTTTACACTAACAAATTAAATATTAATTTTTCATTTCAAATTATAATTTTTTAGAAATATAAATGAATTTTATTAATGTTTAAAAAAAAAAGAAACGAAATTTATTGAATTTAAAAAAATTTATAAATTTCAAAATTAATGGAAGGAATCAGAATATTAAAATTTAATTTTTAACTTAATATAATTATATTTTATAATATGTAATTATTGCTAATTTTATTTGGAACTTTCTTAGTCATTAATGATTTTTATAACTAATGGTATATTGAAAATTTGTTATATATTTAAAGTAAAATATTTTAGAATTTTGGAATTAATTAAAAAGGATCAATTATTTATAAAGTATTAATACAATGCTATTTATAACTTAATAAAAGTATCTGCTATTTATAGCATGGTTAGAGGGTAATTCAATATTAGTTAGATTGTTTATGCATTAGATTGTTTAAATTTGAAAATCAAATTTAAGTTGGTTTTAAAATTTGTTTCATATTAATTTCAAAGACAACTTTTAATGGAAATAATTATTTATGTGTAATTATTTGTATTAATTTTTTTGAAACTGATATTAAATTAGTTAAAAAAAGATTCCAAGTATTTTATATACTATTTGTCATTTTTGATATATATGTTCTTCTTTTGTTCCTTCGAAAAAAAAATATGTATATATATATATATATACACTATTTTTTAATTTTCATATTTAAAAAAGGGTTCCAATTAAAATTAATATTTAAAATTGAAAAAAATTATTTCATCATTTATTTTACAAAATTGATTTAGTTTTTAATTACTTTATTGTATCAAATAAAATTATTGATGTAACCCAAAAAAAAATTATTGAATTTTATAAAATAAAATATTTAAAATGATATATTTAACAATATATTTTAATTTTATATTTTTCAAATATTTGATATATCAAATAAAGGATTCCACGTAAAATTAAGAATCAAAATTTCAAACTGGTTAGGTTAAAAATAAAATAAAATATATTCATGCTTTCATAAAAAAGATATTTTCTTGAGTTAACATTCTTTTACATTTTTCGCAAAAATCTTGGAGTGGTTAAAAATATTTATATATTGATTATTGCTATAGGCGGTATTAAAATTTGAAATTAATGGAATAGGAAACAAATGTAGAGATATTGGTTTTTTTGTTTTGGAAGGAAAATGAATGACTTAGGTGGGGGGACAAGTGAGAGAAGGTTATAGAAAAAAAAAAACTTTCTTTCATATGCCCCAAGGAATTGTACGCACCACTAATACATCAACTTAGTTTGAAACACCTAAATTTGAATCATCTAAAACAATATCTCATCTTACCATATGATCAATAAGATGAAGCAATATAAATCCATCAAGTCAAATATTATAAAAAAAGAGGTATCTTTTCTTTTCGAATTTATATTTTCAATTAATCAAAATGAATTCAGGATATCAAACAATATAAAGACAAAAGATAACTTAAATACATTACAGGCTGCATTACACGTAACAAAAATATGTAAATAAAGAATCACCTTATTGAAGATAATACGCACCCAGAGAAAAAAAGAAACTATGAGATGCAAGTATGGACAACACTAAAAAATCAATGTTATAGAAAACTACAAAAATTAAAATAAAAGAGTCAACATTGCTGTGAGAAGATTCATCGCGAGAAAGAGAAAAACCTCAAAAATTTGAAGAAGATCATAGCCTTAGGGTAGAAACATATATAAAATGAGAGGAAACCTTGATCTTGTAATGAGGAAGAGAAATTGAGAAAGGGAAAAATAAAAAGCTAAAAAGAAGGAGAAGCGTTTCCGCTGTATGAGAAAAACACACCTTATATATTGATAACCAGAAATTTGAAATTCGCTAAATTTTGACATTATATTTATTAATAAAATTAATTAACACCAGTGAAATTTGAAATTTAAATTAAGAATTACTTAATTTATAACCTTCCCTTTAAAGTTTTTAAATTGATTTAAATATATTTCAAAATTTGCAAAATTATTGGAGGGACCCCTTATATTAATTTTGATTTTAAAATTTAAATATTTCAATGCTCTATTATTTTTACAATTTTTATATAAAAATTAATTACTATACTTAATTTAATTACTTAATTTATTATTTCAATGCTCTAGATATTTTTTATTTGAAATTACTTAATTTATTTCATAATGTATGAATTAACTAAAAAAGATCGAAGCTGTGATATTTTTCTCATTAATTTCAAGTTTCATATTTTATTTTTGAAATAGTTGGAGAAAAGCTAAGCATTATTTTTTTTTATAGAAATTGAATATTAATTTTTCATTTCAAGTTCTAATTTTTCAGAAATAGAAATGAATTTTATTCATGTTTTCTAAAAAAATGAATTGAAAAAACTTTATATATTTTAAGATTATCGGAGGGAGTCTAAATATTATAATTAATTTTTAACTTAATATAATTATATTTTATAACATGTAATTATTTCGAATTTGATTTGGTAGAGGCTTATTCAAAATGATTTGGTAAATTTGGATTTTTAGTCAAAATTATTTTGAATTATTTCAAAATTATTTTTATTTTTTAAATTTGGATTTTTAAAATTGAGTGATTTGTTAATTTTTTGATTGCATGTTTTATGAAGTAATTATTTAAATTTGAAATTTGGATTAAAAAAAAGAATCTGTTAATTTTTTAATTGCAGGTTTTATGAATTAATAGTATTATTAATTTGGAATTGTTGTACTTTTGTACTTTAGCCTTTATCAAAAGATAATTTAAAAGAAAAAACAAATCAATCTATATATTACTTAAAATATCCTACGTGATATAATGTTTAAAAAAACAAATCAACTTATATATTACTTATCCTACGTGATATAATGTTTAAAAAAAAACAAATCAATCTATTATATATTACTTAAAATAGTGTTTTTTTTTTTGAAACTTAAAATAGTGTTGAATCAACTATTGTAATATTTAATTGAAAAATATAGTTGGGCAAATCAAATTAGGAAATAGTTCTAAAATTAATTATTTAGGGTAGGAAATAATTATTTAGGGTAGGGTCTTAGTGGGTAAGATATATTGGGGTAGGTGAGATTAAACCTTATTTTATATAATTATATAGATAGATTCTAACCTATGATTCTATATTCTTAGAATCTTCAAGGAATCTCCAAAGCATCTCCAAAATCTTCTCAAATATCTTCTTATCCATGTCTTGAAATTTACAGAAGTATAGAAATAAGAAACCTCGTTTTACATACAAGGGGAAAAGGATAAGAGGAATAAGTAAAAGAAATAAAGGAGATAACGGACAGCTCGCAGGCTGTATTTAAATGTAATATAAATTCTATGGTCATAACCATTCACCAAGCTATATGAGCATTATAAGATGTCGTTCAACTAAAAAAATATTTTAATTGTGCAGAGGTAAAAATTACACTCCGCAGATTAGCACATTAGCATAGGTGCGGGGCCGCACCCTATCTGAAAAACTTAGACAAGATCTAAGACTTAAATGCATTTAAAGTTTGAATGAAATCTCCTATCTGAGTGAAATATTGATTCTCAAGAAAGGGGTGTGCGTCGCACTGGACAACTCAAGTACCAAATCTTTCCTTAGCCAGAATTCATCATATCTCAACCAAATCATAACCATTGTAGTTATGATATCTCTTATTCAAATTTAAATGAATCAAATCACAACCATTATAGCTATGATATCCCTTATTGAAATTTCAAATTTGAATCACTGATTGGATCACATCCAATCTTTACTTATCAGGGTGAATCATTCACACAAGTAAAATTCAAATTTTAATTAAAAACTGATTGGATCACATCCAATCTTTCTATAATTATTGAAATTTAACTTCATTAAAAAGCCAATATTTTGATTGGATCACATCCAATCTATTAATAAATACTAAAATATACATTTTAGTAAATATTAATTAAAATATTCGGTTATCATTTATAATTAGATTACATCCAATCCTTCCTTAATTACACATTAACAAATTTAATTCAAATTCCAAATTTGAATTTCAGATTAGATCATATCAAATCTGAATTAAATCCTATCTAATTTTGATTGTATAACAAGAAATGACGGCCAGGTTCATCTCTCGAACCCTAATTTAACACCTCAAATATGAACACTTCATACATATGAATAAATAAATCGCGATTTCATACAATCATATCATCATATTAATAAAAACGCTTAAAACTGTATAAACACATCATACATGTATAAATTGAATCATGCTTTAAACGTATATATAACATCATGTTTTTAAAACAAATTATGCTATCATATAACAAAAACTTAATCATGTTATTATCACTTAACATCATGCTAAAAAGAAATCGATAATCATGATATACATATATATATCTTCAATAAATCATCATGCTCAAAATCCAAATTATGTTATCACATAACATCATGCTTAAAACTGAATCATGCTATCCCAAGATTAACATATAACGAGATGGCAATTAGAATCAATCCATGTTCGATTGCAATTGCGAAATATGTACTATATCCAGTTTTAAAATTAACGTGATTCAAGCTTAACTTAAAGATGCATGCCATCTGATTCTGATAATCACATTACCAAGGCAAAAGAATTCACGTTACAAGCCAGCACCAATAAATCAAATTTATAGAATGAGATTCAATTTTATAAGCATAGGTTCACGTTCAGAAATTAGACTTCACGCGAGCATATCCAAGGCAGAATTAATGAAGATATGCATCCAATTTTTAAAATTAATAGCATAAAATGGCATGTCATTTCTGCCATCAGACCATAGCCATATGATGAAAAATTGATTCACGTCAATCAATATATGCAATATAAAATTAAACCAGTTACCTATGATTCTACACGTCAATCAATATATGCAACCCAATTGGAATAGCCTAGCTCACGGGAAGGAACCGACACGATTCTATAAAATTTAGCGGCGGTTAAAAACTAAGTAACTGCCACTAATCCAATTAATTGCTGCAGTGGAGGAGAGAAAATGAATTAGAGTTTATTTATTTTTTTTAACTGAGAATTAGTAAGAGAGGAGTAGGAGTTTAAAATTTTCATTCATTTAACCCTAGTCCTTTAATAATTCAGTATTCTATCCATGGTAAGAACATTATTTTGCAGACATGTGAAGTGGTTTAACACTTGGTTTTTAAGCAAGTTGTAGGGATTTGTTTTTTAATTCATGTGAATAAGAAAAATTCATTCATTAACTCTGAACCATTTAATGCGCTGATTATGAAACGAGAAATTAGTGTTATAAAATTCGGCTATCATACCTTGGTTAAAAAAAAAAGCACGTGCACCGTAGTCTCTGCCAAAAGTAACTTCCTAAATAGTCGGGTCATGCCCCATAACCATAGCATAGTTTAAGAAGAAGAACGGAAGTATATTCTTAAAATAGAAGATTATAAAGAGCCATCCCTCTTAACTTGATTTGTATTTTATTTCATTTTTAAAACCTTAAGAAATAATAATCAAGATTATCATTCCATCTTCTTTTCTTTCTGTTGACTCCATATTGCCTTTATAAATTGCTTATATTTATAGCAGCCGGCGGCTGAATTTAAAAAATGAAAAACCGCTATAACAACATTAAAAAAGTGAAGGTTGGCCACTACTTGATACACTTACACGTTACTTACCCTCAGCCTCATGCCAATGAACTGGCAATGAATAAAAAAGTCAATGAGTGTTTACTACTTGGTCCTCAAATATTATTCGTAATAGGTTTTAATTGCAACTTTGGTCTCCCACTTACATATTTTCGACGATTTTGGTCCCAAAGTAAAACTACGATTTGGCCCCCACGAATGCTTCCGTTACCGTTAGTAACTTTGGTCTTCCGTCTAAGATTTAGCAGTTTCTGGCAAAAAAGTTGATAAAAAATTAAAAAAATAGGAATCCAGAAACATGATGAATGTTCATCAATGTTCATCACCATCTTCATCACTTTCATCTCAATCATATTAAAAAAACTTAGAACTCCCTCAGGACTCATTGAAAACAATTGATCCCAAATTTTCTCTATTCAAAACAAATAATTTAAAACCCAACAATTAATCCACAACTCAAAACCAACAATTAATCCCAGAATTGTTGTAGCAAAACAATTAAGACTATTCTCTCTCTTCATCTCTGAAACCCTAAAAAAAATCTCTTCCTCTCCTCTCAAACCTCCATAGCAGCCGCCCCTCAACCACTCCTCTTCTCCCCACCACCCAAACACAAACCGTCACCACCATCCCACCAATTCACATATATCCTCTGCTCTCTCCTCTCGTCTTCGAAAATCCACAACCATCGAACCTCTGCCACCACCTCTCTTCTCCTCTCCCTCCTCCCATCGCACACCACCGTGTCATCACCATCGCACCACTTTTGGGTTGTTGTGTTTGCTGGAAGTGGAGATGGGTTTCCTGGGGAAGTAGACGATGAGTGATGAAAGGATTTGTACGTATTAAAAACCGTTCACCAAAAGAATTTATAAAATTGTCACTTAACCACTATCAAAATCCCTTTCAAGATTTGAATGTAGTATAGCAACGGGTTTTTGTCGAACCATAGAGAATTGCGATACAAATGTGGTACTTTAATGTAATTAACTAAACGATGGATAAAATGAATTGATTGTTTTGGAGTGAATTTAAACAGAACTAAACCAAATGTCATATTGGAGTTTAAGCAGTTACGAAAGCTGTTGGGATTAGTTTTCACCGATTAATCTTGACATACTCACTAAATTCTCATACAAATCCTCTTCTATGTTGGTTTCATCACATCAGTTCTTATCTTATTGCCCAGTCTCCCGGCGTAAAAGATTATCAACTCAACTATATTAATCCCCAATCCCTTCATTGGTTAATAAGACAAGAAACATTAAACTTGGATGTTGATTGGACTAATGATCTAACCTCATTCCTAGGCCTTAGATACAATAGATGATATTACCTATTTCAGATTCAGGTAGCTAGTTCCCACTACACTATCAAATCCATAATCATGTTCTAGGTAATTAAGCTAAAACAAGCATTAGATATAAGGTAAATCATTGAAACTGTAAGACCCTTAATTTTGTATAATTTTCAGTTTAGTCCCTAGAGTCTTTATAATTTTATTGTGGTCCTTTGATTAATAATAAATGGACTTAAGCCTTGGGCTATTCAGATATAGGGTTGGGTTATGTTGGCTTTGCTTTGAGGATCATAAGAATGGTTTCGCTTGAGTTACAACAAGATGATCTTTAGCTTAGTGGTTGAGACTTAAGTATTTCGTGTACATGGTAAGTTTTCGAAACTTGGTGAGGTAGGTTTTGATCTTTTTATTATTATTCAGGTTCGTGTGGCTTGATGTTGGGTAGGTTTTGAATTTCAAAAATGGAAATTGGATACAAGAGAGTTAATGTGGTTAATGGGTGACTTAATGGGGTTAATGGGGGTCAATATTCTGAGTAATGGGGAGAATAATGGCTAATAATTCTGATTATTTATGATGGAATTTCATGCTTCCTTTGGGTAGAGAGCATCCCCCTTCTACTTTGGATATCATTAGAAAACACTAGAAAGAAATCTACTACTGCCGCCCATTGTTTTGTTGCGTTTTAGCTGTCTCTTTTTCCTTGTGCGCCTGTGTTTCCACTCTTTGGGAAAGGAAAATAAATTTTACAATCCTCTCTTTCAAGGTCCTTAGAGTGTTCTTCGGTAATTTCTCGTTCCCACTCATTTCTGAGTTCCTTTCGTAATCCTAGACTAATGCTAATTCGATTCCCATTTCTGTTTTTGGTCTCAAACCTTCTTCTCCCATTCAAAGCTTGATCACGAATTTCCCCTTGGTTTTCTTGAGACGTGGAAAAACATCATGGTGTGGTGGACGAGCACAAGCTTTACAGTCGGAGTCGGGATCGAAATCGAGGTTGGTTCGCTTCAGTGTTCTTGTGTAGAAACCCTTGTACTTTCCTTTTTCAAAATGGTTTTGGTGAATGTAGAAACCTTTGGATTTCTAAGTAGGAAATGTTTCTAATTGGTTTTAAAATGAGTTTTAGGTATGGGAGAAGTTTATTTTCGAAAAGTAGATTTAGAATTGATTTTGGGGTGATAAACACTGCTTTCAGGCTTTCTAGCAGGGAGCCAACGCATGAGCGCTGTACTCCCAATACCTGGGTGTTGAGGTTCTTCTCAGTTCGTGTTTCCAGACAGAGGCCCAATGCTCGAGCGTTGGAACCCAGGCCTCTGCCAGCAACTTGTTGCTTTTGCTTCTTTGCTCAAAAATTCATTTGAGTTGGTTTCCAACCTTTCCTATGGTTGTTGATGATTGTGTATATATGTTATCTTATTAGGTCGGAGGACAAGTTCATGCAAAGGATTAGAAGGTAAGGGTAACTCATTGTAGGAATTGACTTGATGATTGTAATTGTATGGTGGTTTTGTGTGGTAGATTCTGGTTGAGTTATCTTGGACTTATTTTTGAATATGTCATTGATGGTGGAATATGATATGTGTTGTTATACGCTGTTTTTGGTTAATGAGTAATGTTGAGGTGAAGTTGGCTATGTTATGTTGATAATGTATATGAGAATTGTGTAAGAATGGTTAGTGCATGATGTTGTTGAACATGTTGTCATGGCATATGCATGAGGTTACTTGATGTGGTTGTCATACCACGAGGTGGGTTGTCGAACCCTAAGGGTTGTCGAACCCTAAGGATTGTCGAACCCTAAGGGTTGTCGAACCCAAAGGGTGGTCTTATGGGTAGTCGTATCCATGGGATCCTCCTATCCCCGTTTGGGACGAATTCGCCCCTGTTTGGGTCGATATATGATGTTGTTATGGCCATAGCATGTAGTTGCATTTTGAGGAATCATGAGAATGGTGTTTGATGTTGATCATGGGGAAATGAGTAAATTGTTGTATTGTTGTTACTATATTTTGAGAATTCTGTTATTGCTTATCATTGTTGTTGTTTTATCACAATGCTGTCTATATTATTCTTGTTTGTTTCGAGTTAACCCTTTATGTTTGTTGTTTGGGCGCTTAATGCTAGAGATGTACAGTGCAAATGAGGTTCCAGAAGGAAGATCTTGATGTTAGAATGAAGTGGTGAAGAAGGCTCGAAGAGTTGAAGAACTTTGTAGAAGACTGTTCTATTTTTCCGCTGTTTTAATTTTAGCACTTGTGGTGCAACTTTATTTATTTTGAAATACATTCCGCTGATTTGTGATGTTTAATAGTTATTATGGGTTGAATATTAATTATAAATATTTGAGAGTCGTTTTTACACTTGAGTGTTTTGAGAGGTTTTGAAGTTTAAATTCTGTGTAATTACTATGTGACCATCAACCCAAAAATTGGGGTGTTACAGAAACCATTCACAGAAACATTGATTTATATATGAAATATCAGTTATAAATACATCAGAGGATCAAAAGGCTTAACAATAGAGGTTTAGCTATCCATTTCCATGGATACTATAAGCTTACAAGAAGAAATATTGGATTCTGGAGGCTTGGTGATGACGGCGACGCGTTCCCACGTTATGGCGACGTACCGATGCACATAACTTCCTTTCTCTCTCCCGGATTACTTCCTCTTCACTAGAATCCTTAACTAGATCGTGCTCTGCCTCTTTCTTTAGAAGTAATTCTTATAAAATTCCAACTCTATTATTCTGCTCCAAATCCCACTCACTGTGTTCTGAATGAAGGTCTCTTTTTATAGGAAAAACAGAGCAGGTTTAAGGTGTTGTTCATGGCGGAAAACTTCATTAGTAATTTTTCTTCACCCGCCTTTGCCAACTTGCTGAACAGTGGCTGCTTAGTCAACCCGCCTTTGTTGGTTGCTAAATCAGCTGCTCTGTTTTTCTTCATCGTTAAGTTTCCTACCCTGCCTCTTGTCAAATGATCCTCGTCTGCCTTTGAGCCAACGCGTGAGCGTTGAGTTCCAACGCATGAGCGTTGGGGTTCTGCCAGATTCTTGTTTCATGGAGTCAGACGAGACCTCAGACGATCTTCCATGAGTCCAGACGATCATGGAGTTGGACGATCTATGAAGCCAGACGATCACCACGAACTTAGACGACGGTCTATTTTTTCACCAAAAACTTGGATTCTTTGTGAATTTCTTATTTGCATCAAAATTCCAAGTTAAATGCATAGAAAAACTAATATTTACACTATCGATATGCTGACATTAAGTATTTATTGAATTAACTACTTAGATGGTTCAAATGATCAATTATTCAAGCATATAAATCGAATAAGTGTCTAAAATGATATCCAAATATATGTAAATTTGGCACTTATCAATGGGGGAGTAGACGATGAGTGTTTCTGTGTCCATCGTCTACTCCCCCCATCGTCTACTCCCCCATCGTCTACTCTATCCATCGTCTACTCCCCCATCGTCTACTCCCTCATTATCGTGCAACCCATTTTCTCAGAAGCCAAAAGGGCTGGCCGGAAAACAACCATGAAGGCAGCGGCGGCGGAAGTCGACGACGGCCGATCGTCAAATTTCTTTGGAGGTTTTGATGCGGACGTTGTGGGGATTCCATTGGTGGTGATGGTTCATTCACAGGGCTCACAATCTCACCGGAAAAGAGGAGAGAAGGCGGCGGTGGCGGCGAGAAAAAAGAGGAAGGAAATGACAGGTGTGGTGGTGTCTCGTGGCCTACTCTAGGGCTCCTAGCGGAGGACGAACAAAGCAGGGCTAGTGCCGTTGGTGGTTCGGCCACCGATTATGGGAAGGAAACAAAAGAAAATTGAAGATGGAGTAGAGAGGAGAAGAAGAAGAAACGTCCAGAGAGAGAGGAAGAAGGAAGAAATGAACGTGAATGGAGAGAGAGAAAGAAATCATAAAATGAATGAGAGTGTTAATGGTGGGGTCGAGTAGGTGGTGAATCAGTTTGTGATTGAGTGATTATTTGTTTTCTTTTTTGCGTAAGATGTTTGATTATGAGTTGGTTTGAGGATGAGTTTTTTGTGTGTTGGATTTTTCTGGGTTTTATGTTGAAGATGATGATGATGTTTGAAGATGTTATAAGAAGATGAAGAATGTTCTAGGTTTTTAATTCTTTTCATGGAAAGAGGACGGAAGACCAAAGTTGCTAACAGAAACCTTCATAGAAATCAAAATCATGGTTTTTTTTGGGACCAAAATCGTGGAAAGTATGTAAGTGGAAGACCCAATCAAATATTCATAATAAGGAATTGCTAGAACCCGACATGAGTTGAAAACTGAAGATCTAGAACCCGACATGAGTTGAAAACTGAAGATTACAATGCATGCAAATTTCGTAACCGTATTATCATTTTCTTTTAAAAAATAGCAACCGGCTATTATTGTAAATAAACACCAAACCAACATTGAGTTGGTATAAAATAAATCTAAGCTGGGAGGGTTAGTTGCCACAAAATATTAATGTTATTGGCTCAAACATAACTCACGTGGAAGATAACTGTCGAGACCAAACCAGCATTGTTTTCGTGGTAAATGACTAAACCTCTTACTCATAACCGCAACATCCGGTGTGAAGGAAAATGCTGAGGAGTACGAAGAATTATCGGGACGAAACCAACGAATATTTTCCAACGAATATTTTTTATTGGTTAAATCTCCACCTTTTTGTCAAATCATCCCATGATTTCCACCAAAATTGTTTTCTTATGGGGGGTTGGTTTTAAGACCACCCCTTTGGTCTTTAAACCACCCCCTAATTTCGTTAATTCCCAAAATGCCCTTATAATTAAAAAAAGAAAAAAACCTCCTTCCCCAACCCCCAACACACAGTACCCCACCCCCTTTACACTAACATTTGCTTTGTTACTTCCCTTCGTTGTTCTCTCTTCTTCTCCTGAGTTCTGCGTGCTCTTTTCTTTCAGCACCTTCTCCCTGTTCTTTTGGTAATTTTCGTTTTTGGTAGATATTGGTATGTAGGGGTGGATTTTTTGCTGGGTTGGTAGTTTATATTGTTAGTTATTGCAAAAAAGCAGTGGATTTGAGATCTGATAATCTGGTTTCCAATATTTTGAGAATTTCGTGTTCCTGGTTAAAAATTGCACCTTAAGGTGCGATTTTGGCATGCATGATTCGCACCTTAAGGTGCGATTACAACATATTCAAATAATTAAACGAAATAATTTTTTTTTTAATATGTTTTGTGATTTTCGCACCTTAAGGTGCGAATCTAACACACCTAAATCGCACCTTAAGGTGCGATTACGATATATACAAATAATTAAATGAAATTTTTTTTTTTTTTTTTAGTTTTTCTGATTTTCGCACCTTAAGGTGCGAATCTAACACACCTAAATCGCACCTTAAGGTGCGATTATGATATATACAAATAATTGAATGAAATTTTATTTTTTTTTAATTTTTTTTTTATTTTCGCACCTTAAGGTGCGAATCTAACACACCTAAATCACACCTTAAGGTGCGATTACGATATATACAAATAATTAAATGAAATTTTTATTTTTTTTTAATTTTTTTTTATTTTCGCACCTTAAGGTGCAAATCTAACACACCTAAATCGCACCTTAAGGTGCGATTATGATATATACAAATAATTGAATGAAATTTTAATTTTTTTTTTAATTTTTTTTATTTTCGCACCTTAAGGTGCGAATCTAACACACCTAAATCGCACCTTAAGGTGCGATTACGATATATACAAATAATTAAATGAAATTTTTATTTTAATTTTAACTTTTTTTTTATTTTCGCACCTTAAGGTGCTATTTAAATCGCACCTTAAGGTGCGATTTATAAACTGAGCTAATTGACTCTGTTTCCAACTTCAAACCAGAAACTTTGTAAATCGCACCTTAAATTGTTGTTTCTTCAAAATTCTTCCCTCCCCCACACACCCTCTTCTTTAGTCATTTTTTATCATTTCTCTGTTGTAGCTTCTTCTCTCTCCATTTTTTTTTTTCTTTTTTCTTTATTATTCTTCCTAAAGATGACGGTGACAGATAAACAGATGTTTGAATGCTTGATGGTGGTTATGGTGATGGGGTGGTGGTGATAATGGTGATGGGAGGAAGAAGGGGGTGGTGTGGGGTGAAAGGTGATGAGTGAGAGGTGGGGGGAAGGGATAGTTAGGAAGAAGAAGAAGGATATGAAAGTAATAATTATTATTACCAAGGGTAATTGGGTAATTTACTATATCAGAGGGGGTGGTTTAAAGACCAAAGGGGGTGGTCTTAAAACCAACCCCCTTTCTTATGGGTTGAAATAATTGTTCATTGTTTCGTGTTTAAATTTTTGTCGAGCCAAATAGCATTTCTGCGGTGTGAATCCACCACAAGAGATTAGTCAATGAGTTTCCATCATCAAAACATTTGAGTATGTTTGGTTTGGTGTTGCTCCAAACACAAACGTATGGCTTCACCAATTTCAACATATCAATATAAAAATTAGAATTTGCAAACATTGAGTTAAATGTAGAACGTAGAAGCATAATTTTATCATGTTGAATTCAACGTAAATTTACATTGAACTTAACGAAAATCTAAACATATTAATTTATTAACATCTCCACACACTTTCTTATAATAAAAAGAAAAGATAGAGAAATGAGTGATATGATAGAAAGATAAAAGAAAATTTGAGTTAAAAATTACAATAGAACCCAAGACAAAGTGATCATGAAAATACATTAAAATCCAACAGAAAAGAAAAAAGAGTTCTTGGTCCTCAAATATTATTCATATATTGCTACACCCAGACATGAGTTTAAAAGCTGAAGATACAATGCTTGAAATTCTCGTAACCATATTCTCATTTTTCCTTTATAAAAGTAGAAATATGTTACTTGTTATAAGTAAAGACCAAACCCGTAAAATCTCTGTTCGAAGAGCTAGCTCTACCATATTGTGAATGTTTGTGACTCGAATCGTAGCTTCCCTTGATCTTGAGAAAAATATAAAATAACCAAAGCAGCAATGTTTTCATGGTGAATGACCAAATAACCTCTCTTACTAGTCATCACCTTAACCTCTGCTGTGAATCCACCACAAGAGATTAGTGAAAGAGTTTCCATCATCAAAACCATTCAACCTTCTTATCTTCTGCAATGCACCTTCATTATCATAAAGTCCTTGCAATGCATACACAAACCCCTTCCATCCTTCCCCTGTACCAGCATTTATTGCAGGCAATGTCCACTCCACAAGCTCCTTCACATACTCAACATTTGAGAACAGAGCTTCAGAAATAGGCACCACTGGCAAGAGCTGAATCCCAAGCCTACACTCTCTCCTCTCAGCAGAAGCAAACCAAAGTCCACTATCTCTCTTGTTAGACCACAAAACACCCACCACCCTCTGTTCCTTTGTGAACTCCTCCTCGTAGAGATTCCCTCCCTCTTTCACATGCCACCACTTTTGTGTCCCAAGAATTTCAAATGCTGTGAGTGTTGACCCAATTGCAACAAGGCTAGCATCACCATAAGCCATTCCCAACAATGCTGCAGAGTAATATGCACCCACAGCTTCACTGGTGCTCTCTTGATTTCTTCCATCTGTGAACTCAGTCAATCCAGCAGCCCAAGAGTGAAGAGAGTAAAAATCAAAACACCGTAAACGCGTGTAATTGGAGTTTGCTCTTGTGCTCAAGTTCATGAAATCTTCCATCAGTGAATAGGCTTGAGCCTTGTACTTCCTACCCCAAGCTGGATCAATTTTCACAAGCACTGCAATTGCATAGAGGAAGTACCCTAGATGAAAATGGTGATCATTGTAGATTCCAAACCCAAAATCACCACCAGTATCAGTAGAACCTTGTCTGGTTATAATTCCACCCCATTTTCCATCATGTAGAAAACCATTCCCATTAAAAGTTCCATCCAACCAAGGCTCAATGGTTTCCTTCAAAAAGTTTCTAACTTTTGGAATCACATCAAAGTAGAAAACCTCTTCAGCTATCAATGCAAGCCTTGCTGCCCTTGCAATCAATTTCCCATAAAAGTAAGAATTTGTTTGTGTTGTTATTGCTGATGAATTCAGACCCGCAACATCTTTCAAAAGTGCTGAAACAATTTCATCATGGGATTCATCTTTCACTCCCCTTGTAGAATGCCAAGTTACAGAAACAGGATCTGCTTCCAAAAGCCATGAATCCCCAACAACACCAACTAGCTCCCCATCAATGCTATTATACTTGAAATCGTCCAGAACAGTGACATCACTGTTATTAGACAATAGATTAACATGAAGAGGGTGTGCTAATAGTAGCAAATCCCCTGAACCTTTCTTCTCCCACTTATACTCCAAAGAGAAGGGTTCTCTGAAAACAGCATCACCTGACACAGGGTAACACGAATGGAACTTGTCAAAAACAGCTTCGTGTTTCCAATCAGAATCTGGCAACAGAGCTAACCGGATTACACCAGAGAAATTCTCAGAAGTGATTTCAGAGGTGTCACTGCTTAACTTGATAGTGGAAGAAGCATATATGATCCATGTTTGGTCATTGTTAAGGCTAAAAGAGTACTTGGTGAGGGATGGGTCTAATGGAGTCACAGAGAGAATAGCATGGACTGTTGAGATGGAAAGAGGGGTTGGTTTTGTGACAGAAACAGTTAAAAAGGGGCTTCCCCTGACAAGGGGAAAGCTCAGATTTGAAGAAGGGATATCCAATGTGACACTGAGATCAGAGTAGGACGAGATTATGTGTTTTCCATTGGAATTTTTGTTTTCTAAGGAAGTGATGGTGAGATCAGGGGTGAAGACTTGGTATATGACAGAACTGTTGGCAAAGCGAGATGGGTATGAGATGGAGAGAGAGGAGTTTGAGGGTTTGATGAGGTAAGGGTGAATGTACTCTTGGTTGTCACCATTGTTGAGGACCCAGTTTTGGAAGAAAGAGTTTGTGGGGAGTGGTGTTGTAAGGTTTTGAGAGAAGAAGGTGGAGGGGTCAGGGAGGACAGTGGAGTGTCCTAGAGGGAATGTGAAAGGTGTGTCGTTTTTGTTGCTAGCCATTGTTGCTTGCAGCTGAGGAAAATTGCAATGTCCTGTGATGATTATGGTAGTAGATGGATACCTTAATCGTGATTGTGATTATGATGGTGATGAATTGTGAATTTTATAGAGTTTGAGGGTGTGTCGTGAGTGCAATTATCACCTATATTTGAGTTTTTTCAATATTGGCAACTACTCTATCTACAACTTGGTTAATTATCAATCCGTCTAGAGTAGGATGGTGGAGTTTGAGTTTTTTTATTGCAATATATATGTTTGGGTTTTCAGGGTCTACACCAAAAAAATAGACAGAAAGTACGGAAAAAATATGAGTGATAAAACTAGAGGGAGATAAGAAGAGATTAGAGATAAGTGATAAGTGTGATATATGATGTTATGTTTTGGAAGAAATAGATAGAGAGAAAAAAAAAGGTGTCCAGGAATGTTTGTACTGTTTAGATGTACACGAATCATTGCCCCTATTTAAAATATTGTTTAGTTTACACTTGGAGGGAGGAGAAAGATAGGAATAAAAAAGAAAAAAACTAAAAAATATAATAGCTGATTTAATTGAAATAGAAAATAAAGTGGAAAAAGAATTAAGGTGTGAATGAATCAAAACTATGTGATTTATTATCGGAGAGGAATTTCAAGTTGTTACTTTTTAATGTTTATAAATCTTCTCAATTGTTAAAAAGTTTGGTCATGTTGAATGATGGTGAAACTTTTGAATTTATTTAGATAGGATTATTTTGAAGATAGAGCAGCATTTTGGGTCACGCTTATTAGGGATTGAAATTTTTGGTGAATGGGTATCATTCTTTATTCACTGGCAAAATGGTGCTATGTAAATTAAAAACTTATTAGAGTAACCATGTAAGTTTATAACTAGTAACCCACCCATGTCTTATTTCATTTACATGATATGATTTTAAAGATCAGATAGAAAATGGTTCCGATATTCAGACTCTCGAGATCACCACATATGCAACATGTGTTTTTAGTAGCCATTTAAATCTGTCACTAAATGTAAAGACTAAAATAAACGTTTAGTGGCTGTTTTAAACCTTCATAAAATAAATTCGTCAATTTTGTGGTGGTCTCAGCAACTGTCCAAACCGCCAGAAAGTGTCATTTTAACTTTTTTTAAAATACTCCGCAGATCATGGCGATCTAAAATGTTTTCTTTTCTACCTTTTCAAGATTTTCTATGGATTGTTACATTTAAAACCGCTATAATCCGCGTATATTGATGGGGTTGAATACAGTGTTAGGGCTCAACAATTATTTTCCGATAAAAAATTATATAGAGTTTTGATTTATTCACACTCATATTATTTTATTTTATTTTCATCTCATTTCCACTAATATTTTTTTTCTATCTCTCTTGTTTTTATCACATCACCAATCATATTTTTCATTTCTCTCTTATTTCTTCATTTATCTTTAACGTGGAAGTGGTATTGTAGTGTGAATATAAGTTTTTTCAATTGCGTATTTAGGGATAGTAGATCTTTATCTGAATGGTTGACTAGTTGGCTCTATATTATTGAGATTGCCAACTAGATTTTAGAACAAGCTGAGGAGAAGGTATCGCTTGGTTTGTTGATGACGAATTGAATAAGTTGAATAATTTTGGGGGATGCAAGGAGGATGAGTGGGAGGGAAGACTAAACAGGATTGAATGATTGATTGAAGTTTAAGGATATTGGTCTACCAAATTACGCGAACATATAATACTTTTTAGGACTTCTCAATGTAAATAGATTTCCAAACATCTTATCGAACTAACCCGGTCAAATTATTTGGTTTTGAGAGGTGTTGATTGAGGAGGAATGATGAAATTCCGATGAGGTGGGGTAGTGGTTTTCGCGGCACACCGTGTTCCGTCGAGCCCGGAAAGGATCCTGCGAGAATACACCGACGTTCAAGTTAAAGGTGTGGGGTTTTAATGGAAAGTGAGTTAATGAGAGAGAGAAATTGTGTACCTTATGGTTTAGTGAACTCCTTCTTATATAGAGGTTGGAGAGCTGCACAATCTTCGAGGGTTTGTGATGATGACATTGCGCATGCCTTTCCCTGGGTCTTTGGATCTCCTGCTGTATTTAGAGGCTCCGACGGCGTAGGGTTCCTCGAGAAGCCATTGTAGATCCTGGGGCTGTCCATCTACGAGGGTAGCCTGGTGAGAGGATTGTTGATTTGACATATATGAGCGACTAGCGGCCGGTGCGTTTGCTAGGGTCTCTCAGTCTGTCTTTGTAGGGCTGAGAGAGTGCTCGCACTTCTAGTCAGTGTTCGTCGAAGACTGTTTCTCGAGGTCCGAGTGACCTAACGTGAGATCGGGAGGGTTACTCCCAGAACCGCATCAAACAACCTATATATATATGCGGTGAAATGGAAATGATAAACACAAGTCAGTGACATAAATACAAATCGGTGACGGTGATTGTATCAGGGCAAAAAGAAAATGATTACAAGCTATAAAATTAGAGGTGACGCACTGTAGTATTACAAGTTTATCATGATGTTCGGACCGTTTGATCACCTTAACTGATTGAATAGATCATGTATCTGTCATGATGTTCTTACACATTATAAGAATAATGTAACATAACTAAGGTAATATTTCCAATTAATGAATAATATATCTATTACTTAATGATATTATATATGTAATTGATTATCTTATGGTTCGTTACAACCAATATACAGTTAGAATTGATTAGAGATATGACCAATCAAGTGTTTATAAAGGTAGAGCAAACCTCAGCTCTTAAGTTAGCTTTTGTGGTTAAGTTAGGTTTCCTAATTCCAAGGAATATTCCTTTTCTAGAAGGTTCCTGGATTCCAATTCAACTAAAACACTTAATTGGGAAAAAAATCCTCACAAAAAGGACTTAAACACAAAATAGTCCAAACCTACTCAATTTAATGAGTAGGTCGCGGCCTCCCCCTATAATATGTTAATATTATATTTTTTTATCTCATATATTTACATATCACATAATAAATCAAGAAATATTTCCCTTAGAATATATATCATAAAAAAATCGCACAACACAAAATAAAAAGGAAATATATTTTTCTTTTACCTTAATTAAATAACTAAAAGCCAACATAATTAATAATAAGGTTAATGGTAAAATTAGTCCCTGGTTTAGTAAGTGAGTTTGATTTTAGTCCCTCACCGGAAAAATGACATTTAGTGGTGGTTAAACGGCCAGTAATTGTAAGAATGACCGCCATTAAATGTTATTTTCCTGCCGAGAGACTAAAATCAAACTCGTTTACAAAATCAGGGACTAATTTCATCATTAACCCTTAATAATATTCATAATAGCATCCAATAATATTATTAATAATAATATTAATATTTTATAATATTTAATATATTGGAAAAGACTAAAATACCCTTAGACTATTTTCTAGGTTCTTACACCTCATAAGTTGTCCATCACTAGATCAATAATAGATACCTAAGAGAACTTCACACTCTATGGATCATATCTGGCAACCAAACAATAATTCCCGACATGCCTTCTGTTTAAGTGGGGAAATCACACCTTGTATTTGCTGCACAAAGAGAAACCTATGACTTGGATCTGGTCTTGAGGGTGTAGACTCTTTTTATTTGGTCGCTTATTAGTTCTCCTATGTTTCTAATTTTTGAAATGCGGTTTGGAATAATGTTGTTAGCAAAAAACAGTTTAGAGAACCAAAATGGTAAAAAAAATGTTTTCTTTAATGAACTTAATCACCTCTTCTTGCGTTACCTATCCTAAGTGTATTTCCTTAACCCATTTCGATAAGGCCAAGGTTTCACAATCGAATGGACCCTTGCCGGAACTTGTTGCACATACCCACTTCGAATTCCCCAATTTTGTCTACCTCACCTTCAATCTCGATCAGCTTGTCGACCTGGCTTGTTATTAGATTGTATCCCAGGGAAATCTGAGATAATTCCTTGGAAAATTTTAAAATGTTGTTCATGAGTTAGGGGGTAAAAAAGTTGTTCCATTAAATGAGATGCCATGTGTCACAAAAAGACAAAAAATTTAAAAAGTTAGACTTGCAACCTATAGATCAAGTAGACTAAGGGTAATTACAAAAATACCTATAAAAAAAAACTGCAACTAAACCTAAATGAATTTTTTTATATCTTTTCATTAAAAATACAAAAATGCCCATTACACATGATAATACGATATTACATAAAATATGTGGAAAATTTACAAGATTAGAATATAATAATGGATTAGAATCACAAAAAGAAATACTTAAAAAATATATAGAAACTCTTATAAAATTTATAGAAGGAAAACAAATTTCTGAAGAAATTAAAAAAGATTTTAAATTAAGATTAAGTTTGTACAGAAAGTTATACGAAGCTTTTGATGAACATACATAAAAAATAAAAATGACCTTAAATGAAAGATTAGAATTAATAGTCCATTTATTACAACAAGTAGTAGAAGACTTACACAATATAAAAAAGGAAATAATAGAATTCTATAATAGAGATTACAAAATAGATGACATACATGAGGACATTGAAAAATTAAAAAATAAACTAAAAGGAAAAGAAACTGAACCAAGTAAAAATTTATGTGAAGAATTACAAGAAAATCTAAAAAGCCTAAAGGATCTAATAGTTAAGAAACATAATGAAAAATGTGTTACTCTAGGAGAGTTAAAAGAAATAATAACTAAGCAACACAAAGAAATAATAATTTCTGACCACTCTATAAAATTTATGTTACCTAGACCACCACTAATATAATGGGAGAAGTAGAAAGCAACATAAAAAACCAAATAAATTCCGCAACGGAATTAGAAGAAATAATACAACTAATGGAACAATTAAAAATTTTAAAAGAAGAAAATCAAACCCAAGAAATAAAAATTTCTACAGAAGTATCTGAATCTAGTGAAGAAGATGATGAGGAGAATGATGAGATCATCATAGGATATGAAGATTCAGAAGATGAACATATTCATGTAGATAGAGTTCCTAAAACAGAAGAAGGAGAAACTTCTTATCAAAACAGAAAGAGAAATTTTGATGAATACTATCAACAAAATTGGAAGTATAAATATGAAGAACCACAAAATCCACCACCTAAAAAGTATGGAATACCTGAGGAATATACACCAAAAAGAGGAGTAATACAATATAGAAATATTTTAAATATTGATTGTTCAAAAAATAGAAAAGAAATATTAATAGAATGGTTGAATGAAATGACCTTATTAGTAGTATCCAAAGACTATGAAGGAATAAATAAGCAAGACATAATAAGACTCGCTATATACAAGACGAGTGGAATATTAAGAACATGGTTAACTGAAAAACCAGAAAATTTACCGGGTAACTTTGGTCCTGAAATAATAGATAATTTAGGAAAACTAATATACACGGAATTTGTTGGTGATGATATAATTAGAGAGAGTGAAGAAGCAAGAAAGCAAGAAAGAGAGAAGGCTAAATGGCACTTATATAATATGCAGATATGTGATATGTGCTATTTTAATGAATATGCATGTGAATATGAAATTTTTTATTACCAATTAGACGAAAATGATAAAGAAAACTTTAAAGAAATGTTTATAAGTAAATTACCATTCCCGATAAATGAAAAAGTAAAAAATGCTTGGGAAAATAGGCCAAAATCTAGAGCAAACACACTAGGGGGAAGAATATCAACTGTAAGAGATTTAATAAGAGAAACATGTATTATGTCCCAAACAAAATCTAAATTGAAAATGTTAGATAGAATATGTTGTGATGATAAAGACCCTGAAATACCACATTTGTGGGGATGTGCAAAGAAAGGAAGGAAAGGATACATAAAAAAGAAAAGATATAAATTCAGAAGACAAAGAAACCCAAAAGAGAAATAAAGAAGACGATATTTCAAGAAAAGAAAAACATATAAAAATACTAAGAATAAAAATAAATTTTGTCCAGAAGGAAAAAAAGATTGTAAATGTTGGCTATGTAATGAAGTAGGCCATTATGCAAATGAATGCCCTAAGAAAAAGGAGAAAAAAGATAGGGTAAACATAATCAACATAGCATATAAATATAAACTAGAACCCTTAGAAGAATTGAATAGTGATGATGAAATATACGAATATATTTCAGAAACTGAAACTGAAACTGAAACTGAAGATGGTTCAGATTAGCACGTTCATAAAAATAAAATTGATAATAGAAGGATTAGAAACAAGTGTAACACATGCTTACATAGATACAGGAGCAACTATATGTTTAGCCACTAAACATATAACAAAAAATAATAATTGGAAAAACTTAGAGAAACCATTGAAAGTGGTTTTAGCAGACCAAAGACACAAATATATTTATAAAGTTTTAATATTTCCAAAAATAATTATAGAGAATAAAATATTTCCTGTGCCAACTATATACCAACAAGAAACTGGAATGGATATAATAATAGGAAATAATTTTCTGAGACTATATCAACCATTTACCCAAACAATAAAAGAAATATCCTTAGTTTGCCCATACATAAAGAATGTACAGCAAAAACAAAAGATTACAACCAAAATATTAGGTAAATATAATCCAGCTACAACAAACCCATCAGAATTCGCCCGAAAACGTGGTGAAAGTACAATATCTATAAAAGAAAAAATTCAGGTGGTACAACAAAAACTAATATTCTTAGTAGAAAAAGTAATAGAAGAAATAACAGAAGATATTCCAAAAAGAATTTTAGAAAAACTTGAAAAAGCATGCAATGAAAACCCTATAGACCCAAAAATAAATCATAATAACGAATTTATGGTAGAAATAAAATTAAAATATCCAACAAAAGAAATAAAAGATAATCCTATGAACTATACAAAAAGAGATAGAGAATAGTTTGCGAAAGATATAGAAGAATTAGAAAGAAATGGACTAATAAGAAAATCAACAAGTAAACATAGTAGCCCAGCATTCTATGTAGAAAAAGAATCAGAGAAGAAAAGGGGGAAAAGAAGAATGGTAATAAATTATAAAAAGATCAATGAACAAACAATAGGAGATGCTTATTATCTTCCCAATAAAGAAGAATTGATAGAAAAAATAAGAGGAAATAAATATTTCTCTACACTAGATTGTAAGTCAGGATTTTATCAAATTAGATTAACAGAAGAGAGTAAACCCTTAACAGCATTTAGTTTCCCACAAGGGCAATATGAATGGAATGTACTGCCTTTTGGCATGAAACAATCCCCAAGTATTTTTCAAAGATACACAGATACAGCCTTAAAAGACTTAAAAAATGTTTGTTGTGTATATGTAGATGACATAATTATATTCTCCAAAACATTGGAAGAGAATAATGAAAGACTTGAAAGAGTTATAGATCGATGCATAGAAAAAGGAATAGTATTGTCAAAAAAGAAAGCTGTTATAGGAAAGACCAAAATAAATTTTTTAGGATTAGAAATAGAAGAAGGACAAATCCGAATACAAGATCATGTAGTAATAAAAATAAGAGATTTTCCTTCAAAAATTGAAGATAAAAAACAATTACAAAGGTTCTTAGGATTATTAACCTACTCAGAAGGCTATATACCGAAACTAGCAGAAATAAGAAAACCTTTACAACAAAAATTAAAAAATAATGTAAAATGGGAATGGAAAGATTCAGACACTACTAAGTATGTAGATACTATAAAAAGAAAATGTGAAAAACTACCAAAATTATATCATCCAAACCCAGAAGATGAATTAATCATAGAAACAGATGCATCTGATCAATATTGGGGAGGAGTATTAAAAGCCCGTCATAAAGGAAAAGAAGAAATATGTAGATACAGATCTGGAAGTTTTAAAACTCATGAGTTAAATTACCATATCAATGAAAAAGAAACTCTTGCGGTAAAGAATACAATTAAAAAATTTAATATTTACTTAATTCCCCAAGAATTTACTGTCAGGACTGATTCTACTTACGTCTTATATTTTTTAAGAACTAATATTCAAGGAGATTATAAGCAAGGCCGTCTACTCAGATGGCAACAATGGTTTAGTTATTACCAGTTTGAAGTAGAACTGATAAAAAGTAACAAGAATAGCATTGCTGATTCTCTCACAAGAGAGCTAGCAATAAAATAATTTCAGCCAAATTGACAAAATTTTCTATTTCAAGTAAAGATGAATACAGATTATGACATGGAAATACAAATTAAGGAAGCTGAGTTGGAGCAATTAAAACCAAAAACATCTCTTTTAGAAAAAGAGCTACAATTATTAAAGCTGAAAGCTAAAGCCAAAGCCAAAGATAATATGACAACAACACCAGAGAAGAAAGAAGAAACCAGCATGCAACTTCCCACAGAATTCACAGAAGCAAAACAACAAGCATATGAAGACAAATATTATGTGATTCTCAATGGTCCCAACCAAGGCATCTATGAAAATTGGGTAGAAACTCAACCATTATGCATAGGACAAGGAAATGTAGCTTTTCAGAAATGCAAAAGCAGGAAAGATGCAGAAGACTTGTTGGCCAAAGCAGGGAAAAAGATAAGCTTGAGACCCACATATGAGAGAAAGGCAGATTCCATTAAACTTCTCTCCCACATATTACCACAAATGAGAGAAGAAAGAGAAGAATTAAAGAGACAAATTGAGCCAAATAAGGAAGAATATATAGAAATGATGAACGAATTATATTCCTGGAATGGAGATTGTTCCAAAATGTGGTACACCACAGACAGGACACACTTTGGATATAAAATAAACATTATACCAGGTGCAAATCCACTGTGGACTTGGAAAGCATTCTTGTATGGAATGGTTGAAACCATATATCCTGAAGGTGCAAGAAACACACAAGAAAGGGGGGGGGGGATTTGAATTGTGTGTCCCATTTTTAAATTTCTTTTCTAAACATTTGTATGCTAATCATCCATTAGTATTCATTTATATTCATTACAAATTATTCTATGACATAAGTAAGAATACGTTAAATTCATTTGATAGATTCTGAAAGTTAATTACTTGTTCTTAAAATAATTTATCTATGAAATGATGAATGAATGTGCAGCGAGGAAGCAGTATAGCATGAAAGTAAAACACACATAGTTTTTATCCTGGTTCACCCCCATAATCGACAGGGCTACGTCCAGTCCTTGGCTTCACCAAGATTTTCACTATTTCAACAAATAGTACAAGTATTATCAGGGACTTCTCCCAACAAGTATTCTGGGGACTTCTCCTATCAAGTATTAGAAGGACTTCTCCTTACAAGTATTGTTAGGACTCCTCCTTACAAGTATTATCAGGACTTCTCCTTACAAGTATTATACAGGACTTCTCCTGACACCTTTTTCAGGGTTTTTCTTTTCTACAATATTCTCTTCTTGATAAGAGTGAGTAGAAGAAATGAAGCTTATAGAACAGAGAGATCATCAGCAAGTTGATCTCTGTTCTAAGTTATGTGTGTGGGATATGATGAGAGTTAAACTCTATAAGGTTTCCACACACATAAGCAACTCAACTCAGGTTGGGATATGACTTGAAGTTTCCTGAGTTGAAACCAAGGTTGCCTTGGTCTTTTGGACGAACTAGATTGAGATGTGTACAATTTAGTTCTAGTCGCCAAGTTGCTACGAAAGCAAGGTTCTCTATATATATCTTCAGTTGAAGATCTTTGTTCATTCTCCTCAGCAGGAGTGAAAACCTGCCCGTAGTGCTTCGTCCTCTCCGGGAAGCACATAACGGCTAGTTCTGCATCTCTCAGCAGGCGTAAGTCACGATCTGAGGTTTTTCTGCAAGCATAAGATCGGATCTGGAAATCATCAGTTCGTCTGGGTTGATGTCGTCTGGCTCCATGCTGAGCGAGTAGCTTTGAGCTAGTTTCTCTGTATATAATGTGTGAAGATCCAGCGGTGGAGACTGTTTTGACCATTTTACCCCAGTGCTTAACAGCTAATACTCATCACGTGCCTTGGTCAGATTTTTGAATTTCGACCGTTGAGAGTGTACGATGCTCAGAGATTCTTGCCGTTGATTTCGCGATGTCAGCTTGATTTGAGGAAAAGCAGAGAAGTAGTGGGACCAAGAAGTATTGGATTAATTTTTTCCCATCTTTCTTTCTGTGATTGCCAGAACTTTGATAAATGTGCAGACGAGGAAAGAAGTAATTATTCAAGAGAGGGAGAAAAATTTCTTCAATGCTTCTGTTGACTTGATATCCTCGAAAGACACACTTATTGATCTTTGCACCTTTGGCACAATTTATACTTGGGCGGACGGATTCTTCCATAGAGTTTTGGCAGACGCAGTCTCCATTGAATGCTTGAAATTCCGTCATTGAGTGGCTTGCATTGGCAAACGAAATTCCTTCAGTCAGTTCTTCTTTAAGGAACAGATCATTCTTGTCTTAGAGAACTGAATCCTTTCTTTCTATTCATTTTTCACTGAAGTTCTCCATCTGAGAGAGTTGATCCACAACTCCTTTATATGATGCTAGAGAGGCTTCGAGGCAGAAGGTGTTTCTTCAAGGTTGTTATGCTCTTTCACCTTTAAACAACACAGTCTTCCCATTTGATCTTTGTAGCTTCGGGTAGCGGACTGATTCAACTGCTTCAAGTAGGCTTGATTTGGGTGTGCAGATTTCCATCTAGTAACCGTGAGAGAAGATGCTGGTCATTTGAAGCTGTTGATTTATCTCTCTTGAGTCACCGTACAATCTTGTACTTGAATGTCTTCCTTTCTTGCGCCATCGGACTGTCTTATACGAGAATGCTTTCCTTCGTATAACTTTGACATTGTTTCCTTCGAGGTGACCGGACGAACTCTTCTGGTGGGCTGATTCTCTTGATAAGGCTATGATGTTTATTCATTCCTTTCAGAGATGGTTATTCCTGTACATGATAATTTTCACTATGTTAGGAAATTCATCTTTGACGTCATTAAATATTAAAGAAATTGTTAATTATCAAAATATAATAATTCATTTAATTATTTGATTCTAACATATCCATCACCAGACATGCAAGAATTAACTAATTTTCCTGAAGGGATTAAGTCTGCTATAACATTGTGGAGAAAAAATATGTTCAAAAACAACACTAATAACCCTCGAGATGTTTATATTAAATGTTTTGGGAGTTATGGTGAATTCATTGAGGAAACGTATGTAAAACCCAAGTATTTCATTAAGCTTGGAATCTCCAATGGTAATTATCCAGTAGCAGATGCAGGACCAGGAAGTGTACCAAGCCAGTTGAAAGCAATACAAGTAAATCAGTTTATCTCTATATTTGAGAAAATGAGAGAGATAGACAAAGACTCAAGAATCAAGATGAATTACAAAAACCCAGACATCATTATCACATCTGGCACCAATAAAGGAATCTCTGAAAATGAGTACAAATTGTTGGTTGCATGGGAGGCACAATACTATGACTTTACAGGCATTAATTACTCTGAAGAAATAAAGATGGAGCTCTGCGAAAGACTCAGAACAGTAGAGGATCACATGTGCAGAAGATGCCAAGAGAGCAGCAGCAGCTCACCAGAAATTATTGAAGAGTGAGGTAGTCTTCAAAAGTAAGCACTGACGAAATAATGTAGGGGTACAGAAGTCAGGGCAAAATAATGTAAGGGCATAGAGGTCATTAGTTAAGCCTCTAACCCATTATAAATAGCTAGACTGAGTGCTTGGAGAGGCGGAGTGAGTTTGAATAATCCTCTCGTAGAAGCTTTTATGCTTTCTCCCTTCCTTGTAAGGTTGAGTTTCTGAGAACTCATTTGGGTTCTTGTTTTATTAATGAAATAAGTCTGTTGTTTCCAAATATTTTCTGAGTGATTTCTTTAGTACACTAGAATCTCCACCCTGGAAAATCATACCTCTCAAATAGTAGCTTCAATAACCAAGCAGAAATCTTATAAAGAAGTTCTTCTTGAAGTAGCCCAGAAGCGGAAGACGTCGTGGACCCTCTTCAGCAAGCCTAAGCAATTTCAGGTATACTCTCAAAACTAAAACTATGAGTAGCATTGAACACACTTTTGAACAAGATATTACTGCAGATAGTTCAGATATTTGTGTAGAGTTTTTTAATAGATAAGAAAAAATTCAAACAAATTCAAAAACAAGAAATAGATCTTTCTGAAGGAGATAATATAAAGAAAGAAAAGAAAAACTTAAAAGAATTACTTAAAAAGAAAAATAGCCTCGAAAATATTATCTATTTGGGAAAAACATTGCAAGAAATAACTATAGATGTTAGTGAAACGGATGGAAGACACAACTTGCAATTGGTAACTGCCAAACATATCAATGAAAAAATACGGAGTATAAAGAAAGAAAAAGACAGAAAAAAAATTAAATATATTCACATAGGAGCAGTACAAATTTTAATTAAAAGTACTTTTTCTGAAGGAATAAATAGTCCTATAAAATTAGCATTAATGGATAATAGAATAAGAGAACCAAGAGATGCTATATTAGGAATGATAGATGGAAATCTAGCATATACCAAGTTAAAATTTAGCATATATCCTAAGTTAGGAGTACCTATTTATACGAAAAATATAAATGAAATTTTAAGTTTATGCTATCAGTTCAAAAGACAAGATTTAATGAACAAAGGTGATAAAATATTTAGCTTGACATATAGTATCAGTTATGCCTTAAGTAACTCTCATCATTCAATAGAATTTAAAAACAATGATTATATACATATACCTGAGTTATTTGATGAAGTTGAAAAATATTATAAACCAAGAAAAAGCCAGATAGAAAATTTACCTGAGGAGTGGAAAAATAGTTTAGAAATAGAGTGTTATGAAGAAAATATTCCCAAGCCACCTCTAATAATTATGAGAGACAATACTGAAGAAGAACTAAGAAAATTAAATAAACAAATTGAAGAATTAAAAACTGTACTTTCCTGAGGAGGATTAAGAATACCCTATAAAAATAGTTGGTATCAGAGCAGATAATCCAAGATGCATTCAATAAAAGAACAAAATAGGTATCATAGAAGACAAATTGAAAAATTAAATAAAGAAGAAGAAAAATTTAAGAATAAAAATACTATGAAAAGTCAATTTGTGTTAAATATAATAAAAATAGTGAAAAAAGATTATAAAGAACAAATATTAAAAACTCCAAACTTAGGATAGAGTAATGAAATTCCAACACATTTCTGGCCTTGATGGATAGTAGAATATCCAAACCTTTCATAAAGGCCTCATATTCTGTCTCATTGTACGAGCAAACTTTCTTGATTCGAAACAACAATTTGACTGGGTATCCACTGGAAAAATTAACAGAATTTCAATTCTCGAACCTTTACTATGTTTGGAACCATCAAAGTACAATGTCCATGGTTTTAGGATGACATGATTCTCTTGTACCTTGATCAAAGTATGATTGGTGAGAAAATCAGCCACAACGCGGCCTTTCATTTCCTTTAATGGTAAGTATTGCAATGAGAATTCTGTAAGGGCCAAATCCCATTTCCCAACCCTATGATGTAAGATAGTGTTGACACCTATTTTTATCCGGGCCCAATTTTGAATAAAAAAAAGAAGAAGAAAAAATAATAAAAAAAGGAAAAAAAAAGAGAGAGAAGAGAAAAAAAAAAGAAAAGAAGAAAAAAGAGAAAAAAAAGAAAAGAAAAAGACCCAGCAAAGGAAAAGGAAGAAGAAAGGAAGAAAAATAGGTCGCGGCTCAAAGGAAAAGAGAGGAAGCAGAAGCAAGGAAGGGAGGGCGACTTAGTCATTTCCCCCCCACTCAAACCATAATTCTCCCCTATATAAGCCTACTCTCACTAACCCTAAAAACCACTCACCACTCATCATTTTTTTTTAGCCTCCACACATCTTTTTAGCTATCCATCATGTAGCCTCCGATCATTAATGTTCTTATATCATGGACTTATTTTTTCTTTGCTTGTTTAATTGCCTTGTACATATTTTTTTCTACTTTGTATATAATTTGTCTTTAATTTGTCTCTAATTTATCTTTAATTCGTCTTTCTTTTTATTTTATTTTACCCTTCATTATTTTTCTTTTTTTATTGTTTAATTGCCTTGTACATATTTTTTCTAATTTGTATATAATAATTTGTCTTTAATTTGTTTCAAATTTATCTTTATTTCGTCTTTCTTTTTATTTTATTTTACCATTCATTATTATTTTGCTTTTTTTATTGTTTAAATGTCTTGTACATATTTTTTTCTACTTTGTATATAATTTGTCTCTAATTTATCTTTAATTTGTCTTTCTTTTTATTCTATTTTACCCTTCATTATTTTGTTTTTTTATTGTTTAATTGCCATGTATATTATTTTTCTCTCTCTATCTTTGTCTGTAATTTGTCTTTAATGCGGCATTAGGGTAGATGACCAATTTAAACTGTTATATCTGGTTTTCTAGCTATGTTGCACGTGGGGTAGTTTTTTTTTAGGGTTTATTGAAAAAAGGTTTGTATGCTCTCAATGCACACACTTCACTTCCACTTTGTGAGACACACTTTTTGGGCTCTATACCCGAGCCCGTGCGAGCCCAGGAGTAGCGGTGCCTTGGTACTTGTCGTGAGAGGCCTAGTGTCTACGCGTCAAATAGTTTGATCATCGGGACCTTGTCTTCGTGATGGGGGTAATCCGGGGACCTTTTAGGAGTCTAGAACTTACCATAAAGAGAGCACTTAATTTGACCATAGTCCCCATCCAATTAGAGTTTTGGCCAATGTAGTATATCTTACCCCTTAGGTCTTTACCCTTGTAGGACAAATGGGAGCATTCTCTTCTTCTATTCTTTTTCATATCATCATCGTTCAATATGCCATGCATCATTCATAAAAAAAAACATAATTTTTTTTTTCATGCATCATTCATCTTATATAAATAAAAAATAAAAAAATTCACCTTCCATGCATCATTCATCTCATATAAAAAAAATCATAAAAAAAACTCTTACATTTCATCACTCCATGTTCATGCATCTCATGGCATTTTACATGCTTCATTTTTTACGTTAAATCAAATTCTGTTAATGGTCCAAATGGAGGGGTTCGAGGCCAAGTTGTGCCTGTCCTGAAGAAGAACACCAAGGTTTCGGGAACTTCAAAGAAATATGCAGAAAAGTGCCACGAGAAGTGCTTGCTGAGTTTTCTCGAGATCTAGCCAACACCATCAGAGGAATGAAAAGAAGAGAACTAAATGATTCTGCTTTTCATTGATGTATCCCGAATAGGGAAATTTCAAGCTCTGTAATGAAATTGTACTACAAATCTAGAATGGAATGAATAGGATGTTTTGTTTAAAAACCTTGGTGTTTCGTGTTGCCCCTTAGACATAAATTCAGTAGGGGTATTTCCCCACATGAATGACTGTCAACCATGTTTTAACCCAAGGGGTCTTTCTCTGGCGTTAGAACATGGGATTGTTTCGTGTTGCCCCTTAGACATAAATTCTGTAGGGGTATTTCCCACATGAATGACATTCAACCATGTTTTAACCCAAGGGGTCTTTCTCTGGCGTTAGAACATGGGATTGTTTTGTGTTGTCCCTTAGACATAAATTTTGTAGGGGTATTTCCCACATGAATGACTGTCAACCATGTTTTAACCCAAGGGGTCTTTCTCTGGCGTTAGAACATGGGGAACCACCATCTGCTGGACCCGTTAACAAATTTGTTTTTCTTATAATGTTTCTCATCCCTGAAAATATAAAAAAGGTTGTCGTTTAATAAAATGTCCAGTGGACACAATGGTTGTCGTTTTCTAAAAAAGGGGTTTTCAAACACATTTGCATTTCCTTGGAGAACTTAAGTCTCAATAAGTTTGAAAAAACAAGAAAAGGCAGTGACAAGCTCAAGTTGAAACCCTGGAATCTACATAAGCAGTTGATACCAGAATCTGAACCTGCAAAGAGACCAAACTTGAAGAAGGTTGAGTATGATGCTACCGTGCAAAATTGGGGCAGTAGTGCAAATGAGTAGGTCAACATCGATCATGAATGAGTCAACATCGATCCTTAAATTTTGATGTTTTTGTTAATTTGTAATCGTTTGACACTTTTAAATTTGTTTTTAGGCTTGCCTGTTGTGCAAGCATGACTTGTTTGGTTTGTTGGATATTAGGTTTCTATTTCTATGTCGATGGATTTGTGTTGCGATTAGGTTTCTATTTCTAGGTTTATTATGACTTGAGGTGTGTTGTTGCTTTTATTGTGTGTGCTGTGTTGTGATAACATTTGCAGGTTGTTGGCTTCTGGGGCCCTTGTTCCTGGACCGAAGATCAGGTTGTGCACGATGCTAATGGCACATGTTTTCTCACAGGCCATGTTGTTTACAGAATCCGAAGCTGCTGACTACCATTATTTCCTCATATCGAGTATATAGAAGTGGAAATCGAAGATGCTGACTACATGTGACATATGTATATGTTTTTGTACGGTTTGAGTGGATATGTAACTGTTAGAACATAGGGGGTATTTCTCCAGCATGGAGCAAGTCTAGATTGTCAATGAATAAAAGTTTGTTTCTCTCAATCACTTTGGAGTTTTCAGTGTTAGATCATTGTGCTTGTAGCTTTTCAAAATTGTTCATTGTTGTGTTAGATCATTGTGCTTGTAGCTTTTCAAAATTGGTCATTCAATGCTTTGATTGAATTTGTTATGTCATTGTGATTTTTGTATCATGCTATTCATTTGCATATTCCCAGAATTAAGGTATTTATGAATCAATTTGTTGTTCTTGACCATGGAAGACATAATTTAAGCATGCAAAATAGATTAGTAGTGATTAGATTGGTGAATTTGTGGATTAATAATTGATGACTTGCAACAAACATTCACCATCAAGATTTGTCCAAAACAAACAACTAAATTTGAATAAACTGTATTCAGTCCACAAACTTTATAATTTCTGTTCTGATTCTAGATTTTTTATACAAAGTAACAGTGGTTCCATCAACATAATATTCCAACAAACAGATCCAAATTTAAGGGTCCACATATATACGTGCATATCTTCTCCATGGATAGTTTCAACCTCGTCGACCTAAATTTGACTTTCGCTTTGCTTTCCTTTCTACTTCGTCCAACATGCCTATGAACTGAAATCAAATTTAAGGGTAGTTTCAGTGAAATATAAGATAATTTAATTCACTTAACAAACACAAACACATAAACAAAATAGTATTGTGCAAACCTTAGGGGGTATCCCAGCACTAGGGCCACCTTGTCCAAACGTAGTCACGAGAACTTGAGGATATGGAAACTGTAAGTTCCTGGGCGTGCCAAAATGGGGGATCATCTGAACTCCAGCAGGGAAATTCATGGGATAGTGGGGTGCCCAATATGGATGAACAATAGGAGCACCAGCTGGAGCACTATATCCATGAACCTGTTTCTGCACATATTATGAGTACACTCACGTCTTATTCTACTAATTCAATTAATTTGTAAGGTGCCAAATTGTGAAGAACGCACTACCAGGAAATGGACAACCATACTCACCCCTTTGTTCACTGATACTTGGCTCGAAGGTGTCACAGGCCGGATCTCACTCTGCTTAGATTTACGCTGGTTCAGCTTAATACCCAAAGACACAATATTATTTTCCCCATCTTGAGAAGCAGCAGGAGTAACATGATCTGGACTTTCATTCTGGCCATGTTATGAGCACACCACAATGTTAGATGACAAAAATATATTAAAAACCATTAACCAGAGAGAATTAATTCACAAACACTATCACCACCTCATTCACATACATTTTGCTAGAGGGAGTTCCAATTGGACGGTCTAGCTGATTAGATTTACGCTTGCGAGGTTGACTTCGTAGAGAAGCAATGTTGTCTGCTGGATCTAAATGCTCCACATTGACCTGTAAATCAATACATAATTAACTTCATGTTACAACAAAACCAAATCGCACATGCTACACTATTATGTTGTCAAACTAAAAAAAAATATTACCTCATCGTGCCTGCCATCATCTTCCACTTCAACTAATGATTGGACTCCTTCGTTATTAGCTGCTCCCTCACGATCAACCAATGCAGGACACCTTCGGATAGTGTGTCCAACTCGCTTGCAATTTCCACATCGCTTCTTGCTCCTGCTAAAACCTTTCTTCTTATGAGGGGCACCTCTAGAAGGAACAACAGTTGGATCCCCAACATCAAATTTGGTTCCATTATTATTTGCAGAGGCTGGATTACAACGTTTATGAGCACCTTTCAGCAACTCATATATGTCTTCCATCACACGTGTGAACACATCATCCCTTTCACATACAACCTCTGCAAGATAGCTGCACGCTGCAGACATAGCCCCTTTACGCAGCAATTTCATATTCTTAGACTGTATACCAGCCTCCGGAATAGAATACACATGGTCTACTTTTGCTGACTTCAACCACCTCCGGGACACAAGATTTGTTGGAAAATCATCTATGAACTCACTTCTCATTGCAGCTATAATATGACAACATGGGATGCCACAGAACTCAAAGAAAACACAATCACAAACAAACTTTTTCTGCATCTTATCATAAACAACAATGTAATCTCTCCTGCGGTTCGTGTGTTTTTTTCATTTTGAACATGACAATACTGGAAACCTCCTCACATTCAACCACATTTAACCCCAGGGCATCTTCGATCTCACTCTTAACTTCCCAAAACATATTCCTTGTCAGGATTTTCGAGGCTCCATACTCAATGCCAGTAAGGGCAGTTGTAATAACAGGCTCACCATATGTGGACTTAAAATCAGAAGCCACGTCATTGTGCTTGTATTGCTTCACAGCTCGCTCAAAATTAAAAATAAAATCCAACATGGAGCACTTACAGTGAAGATACCTCTTTATGAACGAGTTAAGACCTTCACATAATGACGTCGTTCTGATACCGGCAAAAAAATTTGTCTTCCATGAAGGTACTAGCCTAGGAAGTCCTCGTCTCATACATCATCTGCATCCATTCATTGTCGGCTAGGTCATACTTCTCCACCAATTTTTTCCACTTCTCGTCAAACCTGTCTGGAGTTAAATTAGCATATACAAATAAATTGAAATCATCTAAAAAATCAGAATTTTTAAGATTTTTCAAAGCATTCTGCTGAATGTGCCATGAACATAGCCGATGCGTGCAATTAGACCACATAACTTTAATAGCTTCCTTCATTGATTTGTCTCCGTCCGTTACAACCACCTTAGGATGCCTATTAAACATGGCTTCAGTGAATTTCTCCAAAACCCACTTGTAGGTCTCAACTTTCTCATCATGTACAAGTGCAGATGCAAAGATTGTTGTCTGCTTATGATTGTTATAACCACAGAAAATAACCAACGGTTTGTTGTACTTGTTCTTCTTGTATGTGCTATCAATCACATCCCCAAACACATTGTAGTCAATCCTACAACTCCCATCACACCAAAACAAGTTCAATAAATTGCCTTCAGGAGATTTATTGAACTTGAAGAAAAATAGTGGGTCATTGTCACATTTTCCCTGTAAATGCGATAGAGCAGCAACAGGATCACCATCTTTTACCCTCTGTCTTTTTTCCTTGCCTAGGTGGTTGGCCAAGTCCTTGCTTGTAAAACCTACCGACTCATGGCCACCTTTCTGACCCAACAAAACCTCCATAATGTTCCGTGTTCTGACACCACATAACTTCATACCATCAGCTTGAGCTTTGTCCCCATCACTCATGCTCCGGAATCTAGGAATCAAGTGAACATGTTGAGACGGTGCCATTTCGTGATTGTGATTATCATAAAAAAATACAACTTTCCACCAATTGCTACTAGTATCCCGACAAAAGCGAATTTGGGCTGGACAACCAACTCTTGTAAATGACTTTGGTCGTTTAACTCTGTCTATTCTGTGCATGTGCTTCCGATGTCTTAACCCAACCTTATTGCACACCACCTGACATACGACAATGTTTCCATCAGAATCCTTACACACATCATCTTTCCTTGGAGTGAACCCACGAAGACGGGCATATTTAGAATAATATTCAACTGCTTCCTCTTCCGAACAGAAATTCATACCTCTAATGTCATCTGAATACGATGAAAATAACCTATTGACGAATTCCACATCGGAATTTTTAGATCCTTCTTTGTCATCGTCAGCCACACCCACAATGTCATCACTGTCACCTTCACTAACCCCTGCATTCCCACCTTTCTGATTACCATTGACCACATTCTCCTTCACATTTCCTTCACTATCCCCTGCATTCCCATCATTCGGATTATCATTCACCACATTCAAATTCTCATTCCCATACTTCTCATGCTGAGTCCCAATCCCAATATCAAGACTATCTTCCTCAGTAACAGTGAATATCTCAGTATCAAACAGGTTAACCCAGTTTTCTGCATCGGAATTACCCATTTACTCAGATCTGAAAACCATTCAAAAACACATGTTCATCCACACTCAGTTACTAACCAAGCACATAAAGATAATAAAACAAGATGACTCCATATGAGCTATCGAGGGAACAATTTTAAGCAAATAACATAACACACTTACCAGAAAAATTTGCAAATTGAACCAATTTTGGTGCAAATGTAAACACGGAAATCGCTCTGATCCTTC
Organism: Acmispon strigosus; assembly: GCA_030819835.1. Lineage (NCBI taxonomy): Eukaryota > Viridiplantae > Streptophyta > Magnoliopsida > Fabales > Fabaceae > Acmispon > Acmispon strigosus. The sequence continues at coordinate 8,122,704 of JAUAMA010000001.1, forward strand.
TTCAGAACGCTGGGTCAATTGCGATGAGTGGAGTATCGACCATGCCCTCGCTTGCAGGAACTAAATCTGAGGCAAGAGCAGTGGCAGTGGAGAGCGTAACGGAAGAGGAGGAGCAAAGACCATACAGGGGGTGGCGGCGGCGCAGTGGAGGGAGGACGACGATTAGGTTTTTGGAAGATGGAGGAAGGTTAATCCAATCCAATCCAACTTTTTTTTTTACCTCTGATTACGTTTTTTTTTACCTCACGCTAGGGCTAAAGTAGTAAGTTTTTGAAATTAAGTGACTAATTCATAATTCATACAAAGATTTAACTATTAAGGGGTATAAAATATGTGATTGGTTCAACGCATTACTCTACGGTACCCATAAAAAAAAACGGGGTACCAGAGCAAAAGCCAAAATAAATACTTCCAAGTTTCTCTAGTGACACGTAGTAGTTAAGTACTTGCAGAGGTTTCCACCATTCCTTACCAGCGAAGATTTCCAATTTGCCATAGTTTTTGTTCTGGATCGTACGTGTTCTCACTTTGACTCGTGACATCTTAGAAAATTCTAACTAGTTATCATCATGTGATTCCTTCCTTGTCATTCCTACCAAAAAAGCCTCAGGTTTCTTCCTTGACATGGTCACGTTCACGTTCACATACCTTGCTGGCTCAAGATACCCGTTTCCTTCGACTTCAATTAACCATTATATTGTTTCTTCTTAACTCCCACGCACCAACCCCACACGCTCATTCCTTCAACACCCTCCTCTTCTTTCCATGTATCTGCTGCACAAAATCCAAACACCAACCCAATAAACTTCTCACATACCCTCCCAACAAATCCATGATCCATTTGAATAATTTAATCACACGTCGATGTTTGCTAAGCATCACCAAAGGTATTATCAAAAGACTAATCTTTTTCACACTATAGTTAATTCTCTCTTACTACTAAAGCATACAACTTTGTCTTAATAATTATAGGGTCATGAATATTTTAATTCAACACTTATTCAATAAACGCGTATAACATAACAATTTTATGTCAAAAAATTATTAAATAGATATATTTTCATAAACTTATTTGATAAATTTTGATCAATTAGACTGATAAATAGATCATCAACTAGTTTTATTGGATATCTTAAAACAAAACTAGTTTATTGGATCAATCAAACACCAGTTGTATAAAAACCTTACAACCATAATTGGCCAAAGAACACGTTTGATTATTGTGTGTAAAACAGTTTTTATAATTTTTAAAAAGAAAAAGTACATATTTGATATAAATTGTTTTAAACAACCTATTTTGATTACTAAGCGTGTAGATCAACTGACATTGAGTTGTTCTAGTTTAAGTAGATGTCTTGAGTTCGAGCACGTGTGGATACAACTGCGTTAAATACTTGATAGAAATAGCTTTGCCGCTTAAAGTAATTCTGCCCGACTCAAAATTACAAAAACAATTTAACAAACCAAAAATAGAAAAACAACCTATTCTTAGAAACATTCTTATTATAAGTTTTTAAAACAAAAACAAAAACAAAGAACAATTTATGGTTGGTTCAAGTGGTATATATTTGATTTTCTTAAATAATGTTTCGGATTCGAGTCTTACAGATGAAAAAAATTGAATGTTTACGACTCAAACAAGATTGTATTTATCTTATACAAAAAAAGCCCTAAGTTTTAGATTTATTTTTCTGTTGAAAACCTAAGTTTTTTTATTGTGTTTTTTTAAGGATATTTTTTACTATGTTAATGCAAGTTTTTTTTTTTTATCTCTAACATGTGTCCTATACTTTTTTTTAGGGAAAGATTAATCTCATTCGATATTGTGCTGTAAATATAAATGAGTTTCCTGAAATTCAGATACATCTCTACACTCAATCTGAAACCTAGCTTGTGTACCATTTTACTAACTACTTGTTGGTTATGCAAGTTTAATGTGAATGAACATTGAGTTGTTCAAATTTTAAAGTTTAAACAAACACTTAATTCCTTCCGCGGAAAATGCTGAAAAAACTAAGGCACAAAGTGAGCACATCCCTCACAAGAGGTTTGAAAAAGCGCAACAAACTCTATAAAACCCCACAATCTCCACCACCCCAACCAGTATCTCAATATCCGCCACCACCACCACCGCTATCACAGTCACCACCACCGCAGCGATCACCATCTCTACCAGTGATGCCTCAAAGCACAAAGCACACGCCTTTTACATTCCCACAGGCACATTCCACTGTCCTCCCTGAACCCTCCACCTTCTTCTCCCAAAACCTTCTATCCACACCACCCCCCACAAACTCCTTCTTCCAAAACTTCACTCTCAAAAACGGTGACCAACCTGAATACATTCACCCTTACCTCATCAAATCCTCAAACTCCTCTCTTTCCCTCTCATACCCTTCTCGCTTCTCCAACCCTGCCTTCACATACCAGGTCTTCATCGCTGATCTCACCATCTCTTCTTCTTCCTCTGTGAAATCCGACCCAGTTCCCCAATTGAACCACAGAATCTCCTCCTTTTCTGATCTCAGTGTCACATTGGATATCCCTTCTTCAAATCTGCGATTTTTCCTTGTTAGGGGAAGCCCATTTTTGACTGTTTCCGTGACCCAACAAACCCCTCTTTCCATCACCACAATCCACGCCATTCTCTCTTTCTCCTCCAATGAATCTCTCACCAAGCACACCTTTAACCTTAACAATGGTCAAACTTGGATTCTCTATGCTTCTTCCCCAATCAGGTTGAGCCATGGCCTTTCTGAGATTTGCTCGGATGCTTTTTCTGGCGTGATTCGGATAGCTTTGTTGCCGGATTCTGATTCAAAGCACGAGGCGGTTCTTGACAGGTTTAGTTCTTGTTACCCTGTGTCAGGTGATGCTGTATTTGCAGGACCGTTTAGTGTGGAGTATAAGTGGGAGAAGAAAGGGTGGGGTGATTTGTTATTGTTGGCTCACCCTCTTCATCTTCAGCTTTTGTCTGATACTGATTGTGATGTTACCGTTCTGAGTGATTTTAAGTTTAGCAGCATTGATGGGGAGCTTGTTGGTGTTGTTGGGGATTCATGGTTTTTGAAAACGGATCCTGTTTCTGTGACTTGGCATTCCATTAAGGGTGTGAGAGAAGAGTCCCGTGGTGAAATTGTTTCAGCCCTTTTGAAAGATGTTGAGGGTCTGAATTCATCAGCAATCACAACTAATTCTTCATACTTTTATGGGAAATTGATTGCAAGGGCAGCGAGGTTGGCATTGGTAGCTGAAGAGGTGTGTTTCCTTGATTTGATTTCAAAGATTAGCAAGTTTTTGAAGGAAACCATTGAGCCCTGGCTGGATGGAACTTTTAATGGGAATGGATTTCTCTATGATAGGAAGTGGGGAGGTGTTATAACCAAACAAGGGTCTACTGATACTGGTGCTGATTTTGGGTTTGGAATTTACAATGATCACCATTATCATTTGGGATACTTTGTTTATGGAATTGCAGTGCTTGCAAAGATTGACCCAGTTTGGGGTAGGAAGTATAAGCCTCAAGCCTATTCAGTCATGGCTGATTTCATGACCCTGAGCAGAAGATCAAACTTGAATTACACGCGTCTAAGGTGTTTCGACCTTTATAAATTGCACTCCTGGGCTGGAGGATTAACTGAGTTTGCAGATGGAAGAAATCAGGAGAGCACTAGTGAAGCTGTGAATGCATATTATTCTGCAGCCTTGATGGGTTTGGCATATGGTGACACCCATCTCGTTGCTACTGGATCAACACTTACAGCATTGGAAATCCATGCAGCTCAAATGTGGTGGCATGTAAGAGAGGGAGATAAGCTTTATGAGGCAGATTTTACCAAAGAGAACAAGTTAGTTGGTGTGTTATGGGCTAACAAGAGAGACAGTGGACTATGGTTTGCTCCCCCTGAGTGGAGAGAATGTAGGCTTGGGATTCAACTCTTACCCTTACTGCCTATTTCTGAAGTTCTGTTCTCAAATGTTGATTTTGTGAAGGAGCTTGTGGAGTGGACTTTACCTGCTTTGAGTAGGGAAGGTGTTGGAGAAGGATGGAAGGGGTTTGTGTATGCATTGCAAGGAGTTTATGATAAAGAAGGTGCATTGCAGAAGATCAGAAGCTTGAATGGTTTTGATGATGGAAACTCTTTGACTAATCTCTTGTGGTGGATTCACAGCAGAGGCGAAGAGGAGGAATATGGTCATGGGAAACACTGTTGGTTTGGTCATTACTGTCACTAGGTTTTGTTAATGATTTAAAATATAGAAAAAGAAAATAAGATATTAATAGTTCTTGCATTGTACCTATTTCTGTTATTATCTGATATCTGTCTCGTACAATTTGCTTGTAAATGAAGTCTGTTGTGTGGAATGATGACCTTGTGGTATAAGTGCATCAGCTATATGTGTTTTAACTTGTAACTGATATCCGTGTTCTCTTGTTCCCTTCATTTTCATTTGTTGATCAAGTTCAAAGGAAAAATTAATTAAAAGATGTAAGTTTTGATGCTGGAAGCATTATTTATGAAGAATCATGGTCATCATAGAATGAAAGTTCTGTATCCTAAGTATGTCTGAGGCAGCATATTCCGTCGCAATTTGAAATATCAAAACACTGGAAAGACAATGACTTCTCAAATTTCCAAATTTCTATCTTACTAGGCACACTCTTGAGCATGCAGCTTAACTTTGAAGTTCCTAAAGATATATTCAAACAGCATTTTTTAGTTTGATAAGCATGTGACTGGGAAGATATTTCTCTTATCTTCTTAAAATCTATAATTCCAAGTTCTGTATTTACGTTCACAGGACACACTCTTCTTTTTAAGTAGCGTTACTATTATCAAATGGATTGGGCCTGAATTATTTAATTTAGAAAGTTGGTGTCAAAAGTTGGTGGGTCACCAACATGCATCCTACTGTTATTCACAATTTAAAAAATCTGATCTAAAAATGAATAGAAGTTTTTTAGTTTAATATATTAATTAGTATTTCTGCGATTTGGGATCAAATAATCAAAGCATTTATACTTGGTAATTCAAAAGAAATCATAATACATTAGTTAATCCCGATGAAGAAGGAGAATTTGACGATCACAGGAATAGGAAGCTCGAACAGAAACCTGATGGAGAAGAGGCTGCATTGAACGATTGCGGCGGCAGATCGCACGAGAAGCAAGGGAACATGATGAGGAGCAGGGGGAACAGTTGCGAGAAGGAGAAATCATTCAGATGGCACAAAGTAGAAGATGAACGCAATGATGGAGAATTAGGATTTTACAGAACCGGCGAACGCTGTTGAAGACAGTGGAAGAGACCGTTGAGGTCGCGGTTCCGACAACACCTTCGCGAAGCTGTTTCGTCGCTGTAGGCAGATCAGCACCTCCACATTGGTGTTTCACGAAGAAGAAACCGCCATTACTGTGGAAAAAGGTTCTCCTTTTTTTATTAGAAATAAGAGAGAAAACTCACAACTAAGTAAAGTTGTGAATCAGATAAGTGGTTGAGAAGATGAACAAACAACTTAGTTTTCCTTATCTTTTATCTTTTTTTGAGATGTGCTATATTGTCATAATTATTTCCATCAAAACACACTCTTATCGCTTTGAGTTGCACTATATCTTAAAAATCATTAATAAATTGAAGTTTTTTACTTTTTTATCAGTTTCTAAATATACCGTCTTCACATATTTAACAGTATAGATACCAAAAGTCACTTATCTTCTATCTCCTCTGTTTGCAGTGAGGAAGTTTTAGTTTTTTTAGCAATAAAAGAGCTTTATTTTTATTTTCTACCATAAAAATAAAAAATAAAAACTTACTTTTATAATTTGAATCAAACATATAATATATATAATTCCTACCATGGCCAAACAATAGAAATTCTTTTACAACAATTAATTATGAGATTGTCTAAATCACTCAAGGTAAATATTTGGTAAACTCACTTTATCTTAGCCTCTTAGAGCATCTGTAATGAAGATTTTAAACTGAGATCTTAAAATAAGATATGTATCTTATAAAATCCCACCATTGGAGATAGGTAACATGGCTTGAGATCTTATTTTCGTGTCTTGACTGGTTCCTCTTTCAAAGTGGGATCTTAAATTGATAATTTGCTACTTTTAAGTAAAACTACTGTAGTTTATGTGGTCTAATAATATTTTGACATGCAAAATTTTGGTGACCTAAGAGCATCTCCTGTGGTGGGATATTATTTTGGTGTTTTATGGACTTTTGATGGGTCCATACTGCCACATAGGATTTAAGACACCCATAAGATCTCACTGCACATTTCGCTCCGGTTGTTGGGATCTCATTTTACTTTTAGTTGGACCCACAATACACAATATATTTATATTATTTATTTTCACCTAATATTAAATTAAATTAAACTAATAATTCTATACAAACATAATTAATAATTAAAAAAGATGTAATATAATTAAATATCAATTAGATAGGAAATACATAATTAAAGTTTAACATGATATTATTTAATTAAAAATGAAAGGAAATACATATTATTAAAAAATAAATGACAATACATTTTAAATAAAATACATAATATTTCGTAATAATTAATTTACATATTAATAGTTGAATGTTGGTTGAATAAGAGAGAAATAACATTATTTAATTTAAGATCTCACCTTGAAAGAGGAACCAGCTAAGATACCAAAATAAGATCTCAAACCACGTCACCTATCTCCAATAATGAGATTTTATAAGATACAGATCTTATTTTAATATCTCATTTTAAAATCTCAATTGGAGATGCTTTTAGAGAGATTAACGCACACTGTTTAGATAGGATAATCGAAATACAATAAACCAAGAGTTAAGAACAGAATTAAATCTGGAAGTTATTAGTGTGTGCTCCATGCACCATAAAACATATAAAAATTGAGAAGATATAAATATTTTGAAAATTTTATTGTGACAATAAGCAAATTTACTTACATGAATACAAAATACGTAGCTGAATATTGACGTGTCTGATATCATAGTATTTGTTTCATATCAAAACACATAATTAGTGGAATCTCTCTATTTGGTTCAATGGCTTCATTTTATATTATATACAGATCAATGTACTCTATGCTTAAAACTCATACAAATATCTCACTTAGCACTCTTTTCAATGACTCTAATCACAAATATTAACAGAATAGCACAGTACTTAATGGCAATAATGGCCAAACCAGCATTGTTTTTCATGACCAAATTCTTGATCCTCTTCATCACCTCTACTATGAATCCACCATAACAGATTAGTCATTGAGTTCCCATCATCAAAAACCTTCAAGCCTCTTACTTTCTGCAATGCACTTTCTTTATCATAAGTCCCTTCCATGGCATAGATAAACCCTTTCCACCCTTCTCCAACACCTTTCCTGTTCAAATTGGGCAATGTCCACTCCACAAGCTCCTTCACATAACCAACATCTGAGAACAATGCCTCAGTAATAGGTGACAGTGGCAGAACATGAATCCCAAGCCTGCACTCTCTCCACTGAGCAGGTGCAAACCACAATCCACTGTCTCTCTTGTTAGCCCATAATACACTAACAACCTTGTTTTCTTTGGGAAAATCTTCACCATACAATTTATCTCCCTCTTTCACATGCCACCACATTTGAGCTGCATGAATTTCCAATGCTGCAAGTGTTGATCCAGTGGCAATAAGTTGAGTGTCACCATATGCAAGACCCATCAATGCTGCTGAATAATATGCATTCACAGCTTCACTAGTGCTCTCTTGATTTCTTCCATCTGCAAACTCAGTTAACCCTCCAGCCCAAGAGTGAAATTTATAAAGGTCAAAACACCTTAGACTAGTGTAATTAGAGTTTGATTTTCTTTTCAATGTCATAAAATCTGCCATGAGTGAATAGGCTTGAGGCTTGTACTTCCTTCCCCAAATTGGGTCAATCTTTGCAAGCACTGCAATTCCATAGAGAAAGTACCCCAAATTATAATGATGATCATTGTAAACACCAAACCCAAAATCAGCACCTGAGTCTTTAGAACCTTGTTTGGTAAGAACTCCACCCCATTTGCCATCATAGAGAAAACCATTTCCATTGAGGGTTCCGTTCAACCATGGCTCAATGGTGTCCTTCAAGAACTTCCTAATTGCTGGTATGACATCAAGAAAAGAAACCTCTTCAGCTATCAAGGCCAACCTTGCTGCCCTTGCTATCATCTTCCCATGAAAATAGCATGATGTTGTTGTTGTTATTCCTAAAGGGTCCAGAGCATTCACATCATCAGAAAGTGCTGACAAAATTTCTTCATGAAATTCCTCTTTGATACCTCTGATGGAATGCCAAGTAACAGAAACAGGATTGGTTTTCAACAACCATGAGTCTCCAACAACACCAACAAGCTCCCCATCAATGCTTCTATACTTCAAATCATGCAGAATTGTTACATCACAATCATTAGAAGATAAAAGTTGAAGATGAAGTGGGTGTGCAAGCATTAACAACTCACCCCACCCTTTCTTTTCCCATTTATACTCCACACAGAATGGCTTTGTGAACTCTGCATCCCCAAAGACAGGGTAGCAAGAACTGAACCTGTTGAGGATAACCTCATACTTGGGATCAGAATCAGGCAGCACCACTATCCTAATTATGCCAGAAACCCCATCAGAGGTTGTAATCTCAGAGAGGCTGTGATTCCAAGTGATTGGGGAGGATGTGTATATGAGCCATGTCTGGTTATTGTTGAGCTGCAATTTGTGTTTGGTGAGGGAGTCATTGGATGAGAATGAAAGAATGGCATGGATTGTGGTGATGGAAACTGGTATGGGAGTTTTCAAATATGCTGTCAGAAAAGGGCTTCCTCTGACAAGGAAGAATCTCAGGTTGGAAGAGGGAATGTCCAAAGTGACACTAAGATCATTGAAGGAAGAGATCACATGTCTCAAATGAGAGTCTGGGTTGGTTTGCTGAGAGGAAGAAATGGTGATGTCAGGGATGAAGACTTGTGTTATGATTGAAGAATTGGAGGTGCATGAAGGGTAGCAGAGAGAGAGGGAGGAGTTTGAGGATTTGATGAGGTAAGGGTGAATGTATTCAGGTTGGTCACCGTTTTTGAGAACGAAGTTTTGGAAGAAGGAGTTTGTAGGGAGTGGAGATGAGAGAAGGTTTGGGGAGAAGAAATTGGAAGGGTCAGGGAGAATTGTGGAGTGGGCTTGAGGGAAGAGAAAAGGAGTTTTTGGTTGTTTGGGAGGAGGGGGAGGAGGAGATTGAGGTGGCGGTGGAGGAGGAGATTGAGGTGGCGGTGGTGGTGGAGGAGGAGGAGGTGGAGGAAGTGGTGGTGGTGGTGGAGGAGGAGGAGGAGGAGGTGGAGGAAGAAGAGAGGGTGGTCTTGGTCTAGGTCTTTGAGGACTTTTGAATTTTCTTGCAAGTTTCTTCAGCATGGTGAGTTTGGATTTGGAAGTGGTGATGTTAAGTTAGTTGGAGAAAAATAGAAAGGTTGGTTATCGTGTTTTATATTAAAGAGAAAAATGAAGTAGAAAAGAAAAGAAAGGAATGTAGAATTGTATGAAGAAAGGAATTGATTGTTGAAAGGAAAATGAAAGCATGTTTCTTTTTTTGGTCAATTGGGAATGAAAGCATGTTATAATCCTATACATTATTATACAGCAAAAACAGAAGTAAAAAATTACAGGAATAAGAAATTATCTTATTCCTTGGGCTTGGCTTGGATGTGCACAATCAATGGGATAGGAATCGAACAAAGAAATTCAAGGTTTCTACACTTGAATGTCCAAGGAAGAGATGGCATGACAAAGTTGTTTAGCATTTTATTAGGTAACTTGTTTGAGGAAAGATCTTTCACTAACTTGTGTTCAAATAATACTTTTCCCATTTAGGAGAAAAAACCATTTTATTCTATTTTATAGACTAGACGTCAAAAAGCTATTTTATAAATTTGCAAGTAGCATTAGGAGTTAATACATTTTTTAATGCAAATTAAAGAACGCCTATTGGAACTTATTTCATGCTGACAAGTTGAATCCATAAATTTGTTGGTTATGGTCCATAAAGGAACCGGATGACGCTAATAAGAATACTTTTGACATGATTATAATACAAAGTGCAATTGAATTTCAGAGCCAAAAGTTTCTTTGACATCGTTAGGACACATAACAAACATCAATCTAGTATGCCCAGACATATGCAGGTGTCAGGAGATTGTACATTTTATTTTTATTCTGAAAATCAAGATATTGCAGACTTTCTTTTATAATTTCAATCATTCACAGAGTCAACAGAGAATGCAAACATTAACAAGAGATAAAAATCATAAAAAAATACCATAAGGCAAGCGTACTTTAGTAGTGCAAGAAAATGGCTAAATTCTCATTTTCCTGTCAAGATTCAATTCTATGATTAAATTCCTCTAGTCCTTATGCTCACAAAGGTGCCACAGAACATTAACATGAAAATCATTAAATTCTCTCATGGATGATGATGGGTTGAGTGTGTGTTGTTCCAAAGTCGTTAGCTAGCTGCAGAGCCATCCACCAATGGTGAAACCTGAGAAGCATCAAAATCAAAATAATAGTCAACAAATCAACCATAAGATTACAAAATAGAAACTGACTGGAAGTATCTATCTAAAAGGAAAAGCAACAACACAAGAGTACTCTCACTAATGCTAAAGCCCTCCTTGCAGAAACAATGCATTGGTGTAAAAGAAGAAAAATTGAAGTCAGAAAAAATGATCTTTTCTACTACCTTAATGGCTTCAGTCTACCCAAAAACTAGAAATAAGAACCTCCTTAACTTGAAATAAACAAGACTTTTTATGAAAACAAGAAAAAAAAGTGATTTAAATTCAGTTTTGAAAAGGATCTTAATATCACCTCCAACTAATCCGTGGCACTTCAATACTTTATGCTTAAACAGTTAAATAATGATGATTAAATATTACATTAGAAAATCAAAGAACCTGAGTCTGAACATTGCAGATCATATACCATATTAAATTAGTAAATTACAAAATCCAACCACCTATTCCTAAGTCTAATTAATTAGCTTACTTTTAACAAATTTGTAGAGAGCACTACACTTGTCACCAGATTTCAGAGAGCATCCATAGCTAATATCCCATCTTGAGTCCTGTTCCTTTGGGTTCTGTTAATTGATTTTGAAAGTCTTTACCTTTTGTTTGAGGACAAACAAGGTCTTAAGTTGGGGGGAGTTTGATAAGTGTCAAACGTTCATAGTTTTAACATTGTTTTTAGGCACTTATTACGAGTTTTAATTGTTAAAACCCCCAAGAAATGTATGTTTTGCAAAGGAATGAGGAATTTCTATTAATTATGGGTTAGAAGGCACATTCTTGATGTTTAATGAAGATTTCAGTTCTAATCCCAACTTTTTGATGCAGAAATCTTGAAGCAGCCTGAGCAAAATTGCAATATCTCATTCGTTAACCGTTGGATTTAGCTAAAATTTGAGTATGTGGTTCCTAACTCATGGAACTTCAATATGAACGGTTGGATCTTGATTTGGAGACGTTTTCGGGGCGCTAAGCGCCGTTACAAGCCGATGAGCGGCCAGCAGGGGGCTAAGCGCCCAAGAAGAGAGGCTAAGCGCCCAAGAAGAGGGGCTAAGCGCCCAGGAAGAAGAAACATGGAGGCTAAGCGCCCCATGAAGGGGCTAAGCGCCCAGATAGTGATTCAGGGTGGCTAAGCGCCCCATTAAGGGGCTTAGCGCCTAGAAGAGGAAACAAGGCCGCTGAGCGCCTCTACGAGGGCGCTGGGCGCCGCTGGGCTTGGCCCAAGGCGCTAGGCGCCCCTGCACTGCCCAGACTCCTTTAAAACGCAATTTTGGCAAGGATTTGGATCATTCTTTCAACCCTAGTCTCCTCCAAACACCCCTTGGACGTGAGAGAGCTCTAATTTGAGAAGGAAAAGAGGATTTTCATCAACGGATGCTTGGATTCTTCATCGTCTCCTAATTCCTAATTGATTCTCCTTGTAAGCAAGCTAGTTTCCATTCTATGGATAACTAAGCTCTCTTTTAGTTGGATTTTGGCGTAGTATTTCATCTTGATAGGATTCTATTTTGTTCTTTGTTACTTTCTATTTTTAATTTCAATTAAACAATTTTGTTCTTATTGCTTATGATTGCTTGATCACCTTTCATCTGATTTGGGATTAATTCTGTATGTGGAAGCTACCGTTTTAATCTGACATAAATTGTTTAATCTAGGAGAAGCTAATTTGCTAGGAATAGCGTTAGATCACCTAGTTCCTTAACGCCTGCATATTTACAATTGTTTTGATTAACTGCCTGTGGAAGCGGTAATTAGGAAAGTAATTGAATCAACTTCTCATACTAGGAATAGGTGAGTTAGTTAAGAACTTGCGGGAATAAATTAAAGATTTTAAGTGATTGTAATCAAGAATAAATAAATCCTGGATAGTGAAATATGAAACCATAATCCAACTGTTTTCCCAATCTGTTATTCTCTCAATCGTTTCTTTCTTATTTTCTTGCTCTTGAATACAAGTTTCTCCAAATAAACAATTCTTATTTCTTTCTTGCTTTACTTCTTAATTAAAGAAAGGCACTCAAACACATTTGCTCTCTGTGGATTGATAACACCCTTACTATACTGCAATTGAATCTTAAAAGAGGTTTGAGCGCAGCTTAAGTATTGGTTTTTATTAAAAGAAGTGAAAACCCTTTTTAACAAAATGGCGCCGTTGCCGGGGAGCAGCGTTGTTTGAGTTTGCATTGCTTTAATTTTGTTTGTTTCAGCATTTGTGAATATTTTTATTTTTATTTTTATTTTTCTTTTATCTGCGGTCTAATACTTCTGTTTAGGTTGCTTTTCATCTTTGTTTATGCGAGGTAAGACTCCCGTTGAGGAACTTCATTTCGACCCAGAAATTGAAGCTACATCAAGGAGGAACAACAGTAAGACAAAGAAAAGGAAGCAGCTAGCTAAGTTAAGACAAGACCAGGGGACTTCTACCCCTTCACCACCCTCGCCATCTTCACCAACCCAATCTGAGCCATTCATGGCGAATCAGAATCCAAACGATGGAGATGCCGATCCCAATCCTGGATTCATCAATTTCACACCTAGGAACATGATCAGGATTGGTAGAGGAACTGATAATGAGAAAGCTCCAGAGATGAAGACAGGACTGGTGCAGCTGATGTATGCTAATCCTTTTGCGGGGTTAGATCATGAGAATCCTTACAACCACCTCACCAAGTTCTATGAACTCTGTGGCACAGCAGGGATGAGGCCATCTGAGGAGGACGCAGTATTCCTCAGGCTTTTTCCATTGACCTTAATTGGTCAAGCAAAGGAATGGTTTTTCGACCAACCTCAAGCTATCCTGAATGACTGGTCTCAGCTTGAGAACAAATTCATGGCAAGGTACTTCTCTGATTCCAAATTTATGGATTATAAAACTGCTATCTCTTCTTTTGCTCAAGCTGCAAGTGAAAGTCTATGTGAGGCTTGGGAGAGGTACAAGTCTTTGTGCCGGAAGTGCCCAAATCATGGTTTTGATGCAAAAACCCAAGTTCATATCTTCAGGAATGGATTGCATCAACAAAGCAAGCTCATCCTTGATGCCACTGCTGGTGGTTCACTGATGTCCAAGACTCCCACTGAGGCGATGACTATTATAGAGGCAATGGCTCTGAATGACCAACAAAGCCAATATTCTAGAGGCCCAGCAAGGAAAGCAGGAGTCTTAGAGCTTGGAGCCAATGATGCCATGTTGGCCCAAAATAAGCTTCTTCAACAGCAGCTTGATGATCTGACCAAGAAACTAGATGCTTTGCCCAACAACATAAGGGATATGCAACAGGTGAACAGGTGTGCAGCTGAAGTACCAGGGCACCAGTCTGATTCTTATCAGCCATTTTCTGAGGAGGAGGTTTGTTATCTGAATAATCAGCAGAGGCCCTACCTGAATAACTATTCCAGGGACAATAATCAGTATAGCAATCAGCCTTGGAGGCAGGATTCAGGTCCTTCTTCTAATAGATCTCCAAGGCAATCTTTTCAAAACCCTCCATTCCAGCAACCTCAACAATTTCAAAATCAGCAGGAGCAGTCCCTGGAAGGTAAGTTTGATAAACTGAGTGATACTCTAACCCAGTTTATGCAGGTAACCATGGAAAGTCAAAGGAACCAGGGAGCTTCTATCAAGAATCTGGAAACTCAGGTGGGCCAGCTAGCCAACCAACTTGCTGGGATGCAGAAGGGCCCATTTAACGCCAATACTGAAACCAACCCACGAGAGCATTGTAAGGCTATTTTTACCCGTAGTGGGAAGGTAGTAGGTAATGGTATTGGTGAGCCTATTATTGTTGAGGAAGGTGAGGAGGTAGAGAAAGAACAGTCTAAAGAGTTCACAGGGGTAGAAATTGATAAGCATAATGACGAGAATGTCACTCTTAAAGGAACTGCAGGTAAGGGAAAAGGAAAAGATGTTGAGAAAAAGAAGGGTGAGCTAAGTCAGGGGGGAGTCCCAAAGATAGTTAAGGCTCTTCCTTATCCCAAAGCCCCTTCTAAGATAGATAAGAATCGTCAATTTGCTAGATTTATGGACATTTTTAAAAATTTGCAAATTAACATTCCTTTTGCAGAAGCTCTTGAACATATGCCTTTCTATGCCAAATTCCTGAAGAACTTGTTGACTAAGAGGCGAAAATACCAGGAGGAGGAAGTTATGCATCTTAGAGCGACCTGCAGTGCCATTATCACTAGTGGCATCCCTCCTAAGTTAGCAGACCCAGGCAGTGTCACCATTCCTCTGACCATTGGGGATATGGCTGTTGGCAAGGGCCTTGTGGATATTGGAGCCAGTGTGAGCTTGATGCCACTATCCTTGATGAAAAGGATTAGTGGGCTAGAAATGAGGCCAACCAGGATGTCCCTCCAGCTTGCGGATCATTCAACTAAACGCCCACTTGGCATAGTTGAGGACGTGCTGGTAAGAATAGATAAATTTCTAATTCCTGTGGATTTTGTTATTCTTGATATTGCAGAGGATCCAGAGGTACCTCTGATTATGGGAAGGCCATTCATGAATACTGCAAGAATGGGGATTGACATGGGACTGGGCACCATGAAAGTTCGAGTCCATGATGATGAAGTCACTTTTAACATTTTTGAGACTCCGCAGTCCCCAAATAAAAAGGGCCAGTGTTTCCGAGTAGATGCGCTTGATGAGGTCATTAAGCAAGTTGAAAGGAAACCACAGGTAAATGATCCTTTAGAGTTAGCTCTAACCGATTCTTATGCAGGTCTTGCATATGATGATGATTCTACAGCACAACAACTCTTGGATGTACTGGATTCATCTCTTACAGTTCTGAATACCACTAAGGTGGAAGAGATCCATGACCCCAGTGAGGATAAGATACCTGAGAAATGGCCAGAGCCAAAAACTGACAAACCAGTTGCTATCGGTAGCACCCTTTCTTATGAGAAAGTGGTCTTGGAAGCTGTCCCCAAGAAAGCAAATTCCGGATTACAGAAGACAAGAAAGACCAGGAAGAAGAAAAGACTTTCACAAGTTTGGAAAGTAGTAAAAACCTGTGAAAGCTGTTTTAAAGCTCTTGTGAAAATTGAAAAGGAACCAGAGAGGAAGAGGGGAATTACTTTCTCCTCTGGTCTTCGGCCTCCTTGATTTTATGCAAATCACACGTCAAGCTAGTGACGTTAAAGAAGCGCTTGCTGGGAGGCAACCCAGTGTGGTAACTTTTACAGTTTTTGTTTTGTTTTTGTTATGAGACTATGCACTTTGGTGTGGTTACATGTGTTGTTGCAGTGCTTACTGTAAGAAGAGAATGAGTTTTGCAAGTTTTGAGAAACCATCTGTTGCTGATATTTTTGGCCTGAGGACAGTCCAAATTCCTTGGAGGGGATGAGCCTTGAAGCAATTTGGAAGCATATGAGACACAGCATCATGAGGGAGTTCTTTCTACTTTGCTTTTATTGTTCAATTTTTATAGTATAGTGTGATATCACATGCGTACCCAAGTCTCTTTTGTTAGTTATGTTTTGTTTTGTTAATCTGGAACCTAGATGAAATACTAATATATAATCCTTTTGTTCTAGAAAATCTTGGGTTAAGTTGGCAGTCTTACATGTTGTTATATTTAAGTCTCTAAACAATTATCACTGGGTTCCTAGGCTTGTTGCTTAAACTTTTTGAAATCAAGGACCCCAACCGAGTGAGGAGTGAGCCAAACACTATTTGTGAGTGAGTGAATCATCATTGTTTTACAAATTTGGTTTTGCTTGAGTCTCTTTGTTAGTGATTGCATGGTTATGAAAGGAAATGATCTTAGGCATTCGTTTCATTAGTTCTACCCTCTCTGGCCAAATAGCTTACCTTGATTAGGAACATCCCTTGCAAGCCCCTTTGAGCCTGAATTAAATTTCATTTCTTGTTTACAACCCTGAACCCTTTATTGCAAACAGTTCCCACCTCTACTTTCTCAACTTAGGAGAGCATGCAAAATTAATGGTGAGAGAAAGACAGTTGGGGGGAGATTGAAAGTGTTGTAATAGCTTGTAAGCTTCTCAATTCAAAAGAATCAAATAAAAAGCAAAAATGCAAGTGCGAAAAAGAAAGAAAAATCAAAAGAAAAGCATAAAAGAGTTAAAGAATTGAGAAGTAAAAAGGGTGAGCAAAAAAAAATCACAAGTTGAGGAAAAGGGAGAATTAAAGAAGAAAATGGGCAAAGAAAGCAAATTGTTGAAAGCAAGAACAAAAGGGAAAGAGAGTAGTAATTAAGTTTATTTTGTGTGCTCTCTTAGTTTTGAAAGTTTTTGATCCTGAAAAACCCAGTTCTTGATAGCCTAGCCCCATTTCAACCTTTTAAAAGACCTTTGAGATCCTAGATTTTCCATGCAATTTGACTAGTTTATGAGACAGGTAGCAAAACTGATTTTTGTGACTCAATTGATGGTTTTGAGCGTAAACACTTACCCCTGAACTCGCGTCTTTGAGTTCTTTATATCCTTGATTTTGAAGGGGGAAAGCTTCTTGTCTAGAACTTATGTGATTCTTGTTTGGTGTTCCTTATTTATTATCAACTGTGAGGATTGCAATTTACCCTTTTGAAAATCTTGTCTCTTTTAGACACTTTTGTGCAGGATTATATATTTGCTGAAATCCCATCTTGAGTCCTGTTCCTTTGGGTTCTGTTAATTGATTTTGAAAGTCTTTACCTTTTGTTTGAGGACAAACAAGGTCTTAAGTTGGGGGGAGTTTGATAAGTGTCAAACGTTCATAGTTTTAACATTGTTTTTAGGCACTTATTACGAGTTTTAATTGTTAAAACCCCCAAGAAATGTATGTTTTGCAAAGGAATGAGGAATTTCTATTAATTATGGGTTAGAAGGCACATTCTTGATGTTTAATGAAGATTTCAGTTCTAATCCCAACTTTTTGATGCAGAAATCTTGAAGCAGCCTGAGCAAAATTGTAATATCTCATTCGTTAACCGTTGGATTTAGCTAAAATTTGAGTATGTGGTTCCTAACTCATGGAACTTCAATATGAACGGTTGGATCTTGATTTGGAGACGTTTTCGGGGCGCTAAGCGCCGTTACAAGCCGCTGAGCGGCCAGCAGGGGGCTAAGCGCCCAAGAAGAGAGGCTAAGCGCCCAAGAAGAGGGGCTAAGCGCCCAGGAAGAAGAGAGGCTAAGCGCCCCATGAAGGGGCTAAGCGCCCAAGAAGAGAGGCTAAGCGCCCAAGAAGAGGGGCTAAGCGCCCAAGAAGAGAGGCTAAGCGCCCCATGAAGGGGCTAAGCGCCCAGATAGTGATTCAGGGTGGCTAAGCGCCCCATTAAGGGGCTTAGCGCCCAGAAGAGGAAACAAGGCCGCTGAGCGCCTCTACGAGGGCGCTGGGCGCCGCTGGGCTTGGCCCAAGGCGCTAGGCGCCCCTGCACTGCCCAGACTCCTTTAAAACGCAATTTTGGCAAGGATTTGGATCATTCTTTCAACCCTAGTCTCCTCCAAACACCCCTTGGACGTGAGAGAGCTCTAATTTGAGAAGGAAAAGAGGATTTTCATCAACGGATGCTTGGATTCTTCATCGTCTCCTAATTCCTAATTGATTCTCCTTATAAGCAAGCTAGTTTCCATTCTATGGATAACTAAGCTCTCTTTTAGTTGGATTTTGGCGTAGTATTTCATCTTGATAGGATTCTATTTTGTTCTTTGTTACTTTCTATTTTTAATTTCAATTAAACAATTTTGTTCTTATTGCTTATGATTGCTTGATCACCTTTCATCTGATTTGGGATTAATTCTGTATGTGGAAGCTACCGTTTTAATCTGACATAAATTGTTTAATCTAGGAGAAGCTAATTTGCTAGGAATAGCGTTAGATCACCTAGTTCCTTAACGCCTGCATATTTACAATTGTTTTGATTAATTGCATGTGGAAGCGGTAATTAGGAAAGTAATTGAATCAACTTCTCATACTAGGAATAGGTGAGTTAGTTAAGAACTGGCGGGAATAAATTAAAGATTTTAAGTGATTGTAATCAAGAATAAATAAATCCTGGATAGTGAAATATGAAACCATAATCCAACTGTTTTCCCAATCTGTTATTCTCTCAATCGTTTCTTTCTTATTTTCTTGCTCTTGAATACAAGTTTCTCCAAATAAACAATTCTTATTTCTTTCTTGTTTTACTTCTTAATTAAAGAAAGGCACTCAAACACATTTGCTCTCTGTGGATCGATAACACCCTTACTATACTGCAATTGAATCTTAAAAGAGGTTTGAGCGCAGCTTAAGTATTGGTTTTTATTAAAAGAAGTGAAAACCCTTTTTAACAATAGGCTTGAGGCTTATACTTCCTACCCCAATCTGGGTCAATCTTTGCAAGCACTGCAATTCCATAAACAAAGTACCCCAAATGATAATGGTGATCATTGTAAATTCCAAACCCGAAATCAGCACCAGTATCGGTAGAACCTTGTTTGGTAATAATTCCACCCCATTTCCCATCATATAGAAAACCATTCCCATTAAAAGTTCCCTCCAGCCAAGGCTCAATGGTTTCCTTCAAAAAAATTCTAACTTTGGGAATCACGTCAAGAAAAAAATCCTCTTCAGCTATCAATGCCAACCTTGCTGCCCTTGCAATCAATTTCCCATAAAAGTATGAAGAAGTTGTGGTGATTGCAGATGACTTCAGATCCTCAACCTCTTATAAAAGAGCTGAAACAATTTCATCACGGGATTCTTCTCTGACGCCCCTGGTGGAATGCCAAGTCACAGAAACAGGATCTGCTTCCAAAAGCCATGAATCCCCAATAACACCAATTAGCTCCCCATCAATGCTACTATACTTAAAATCCTCCAGCACAGTGACATCACTACAATTAGACAAAATATTAACATGAAGAGGGTGTGCTAATAGTAGCAAATCCCCTGAACCTTTCTTCTCCAACTTATACTCCAAACTAAATGGTTCTCTGAGCACAGCATCACCTGACACAGGGTAACAAGAACTGAACCTGTCAAGAACCGCCTCGTGCTTCGAATCAGAATCCGACAACAAAGCTATCCGAAACACGCCAGAAAACTTCTCAGAAGTGATCTCAGAGATGTCATGGCTCAGCTTGATAGGGGAAGAAGCATAGAGAATCCAAGTTTGGCCATTGTTAAGGTGAAAGGTGTGCTTGGTAAGGGAATCATTGGAAGAGAAAGAGAGGATAGCATGGATTATTGTGATGGAAAGAGGGGTTGTTTTGGTGACAGAAGCAGTCAAAAATGGGCTTCACTTGACAAGGGGAAAGCTCAGACTTGAAAAAGGGATATCCAAGGTGACGCTGAGATCAGAATAGGAAGAGATTATGTGGTTCAATTGGGGAACTGAGTCGGTTTTCAGAGCGGAAGTGATGGTGAGATCAGCGTTGAAGACCTGGTATGTGAAGGCAGGGTTGGAGAAGCGAGAAGTGTAGCATAGGGAAAGAGGAATTTGGGGATTTGATGAGGTAAGGGTGAATGTATTCAGGCTGGTCACCGTTTTTGAGAGCGAAGTTTTGGAAAGAGTTTGTGGGGGGTGGTGTGGATAGAAGGTTTGGGGAGAAGAAGTTGGAGGGGTCAGGGAGGACAGTGGAATGTGCCTGTGGGAATAATGTAAAAGGTGAGTGCTTTGTGCTTACGGAGAAAATAGAAAGAGCCATAACGGATATGGAGAGTGACAAAAGTACCCAAACAAAGGAATATTTGTGCTGGTACAACTTGCGCTTGTAAGGCCCGTTTGGTGGTTGAGATAGGATAAGAACAGGATATGATAAATGATTAGATAAGCACGGCATATGATAAGAGCAGGTTAGACTCTTATCATATCCTGCGTTTGGTGGTCAGGATAGGATAAAATTTTAAAAATAATTTGATGTAAAAATAATTAAATTTAATAGAATAATCATTTTTTTAGGGTTGATAAAAATACCCAAATTTGATCAAAAGAAAATGAACCCCTGTTTCTCTGTTAGGGCTTCCTCGCCCAATTCAAATCGTGCGACAGAGGAAGGAGGCTCTGCTGATGGGGCGGCGGACGGAGGAGCTGACGAGGAAGAGGACGAGCCGGCGGATGGCTTCGACGACCGGAGTCAGAGGGGGGCGGCTGGTTCTGTGGGGTTGAAGGATGCTGAAAAGTCCCAATCTTGCGTTGCAGCGACAGAAGATTGCGATGTAGAAGAGGAGGAGCTGGCGGATAAAGGAGGTGACGAGGATGTGGATGAGACGGTGTTTCACTACGGCGGCTCGATTGAGAGGTTGCAAGTGGATTATGGATCAATGGAGGAGGAGGTCGAAGAGACCCTGCCTCGCGTCGTGGCGACAGTAAATTGCGAGGCAGAAGAGGAGGCGACAGCGGATGGGTCAGGCAAGTCGTTGTTGTCGGTTCCGGTGGGTTCTGATTGTTTGGAGCCAGAGAAGGACGTCGCGATTCAGGCCGGCGATGTCACTCGACGAAGCTGCCCTATCCTCTTCGTGGATGGCATCGAGGAGGTGATTGGGTATCATCATATTCGAGGTTTGCTTTCTCTTTTCGGTAGGATTCTGAATGTATTCATTCAACGAAAACGGAAACTTGGGAGGCGATTTCGATTTGGTTTCGTCCGCTTCTCCTCCAAGAAGCAGGCCCATTCTGCAATTGGTGCTCTGGATGGTCTTAAGGTGGGTGGGGCTTTTCTGTCGGTAGCACCGGCTAGGTTCCCTAGGGTTGGTCCGCAATGCCCGATGGTGCGGTGTACTCGCAGCGAAGGTCCTTCTAGGTTGGTGGCTGATTCGAACAGGTCTCTTTTGAAGGCTAACGGAGCGGCGCGGCTCCGCTCGTGGAAGGAGGCTCTTGTGGGGAAGCTCGCTGTTTCTGCTACACATGAGGAGGCCTTGGTTTTGGGTTCTGTTAAGGTTGGCTATATTGGGGAAAGAATTCCCGTTGAATTTCTCTTTCCCGAGATTAGTCCCTTAGTATATATTTCTCCTGAGGGGAGGGCTCCTTGTGAGACGGAGGAGCCTTTTGTTTGCGGGACCTTGCCTCAACTCTGTTCTCCTCTTCCTGGAAGTATCAACTGCTTCGGGGCGAAGGAACACGGATTCCAGGAGGGGATGGACTTGCAGCCAACTAGAAGACGGGGTCGACCCAAAAAACGGGCTGGGGCAGGCGGTTCTAAGATGTCAGTTGGCCCGACAGTTTGCTTGCGAGGGCTTGGGGAGAAGAGAGCTCGGGGACGGCCCAGGAAGTCGGTGTCCAGTAGTCCTATTCTGTGCAGCCTTGATGCTTCTTCCTTGTCCAAGTCTCAAGCTGAGGGCTTGGCGGCTGGTAAAGGAGTTCTCGGTCATCTTCATGTTCCTCTTTCGGCTGAGACCTTGGTGCCTCCCGGGGTTCTGACGAGAGCGAAGCGCGCCATCTCGGTGGGTAAGCAGGTGGGTGTTGTTTTTTCCTGTCCTGATGAAGTTGCTGTGAATCAGATTGCGGCTCAAATATTGGAGCGAAGAAGCTCGTAGGGTTGGTTGTCTGTTGTGGGTTTTGCTTTTTGGGGTGCTTGTATTATGTTGGATAGGGTGGTGGCGTTGCGGTAGGGGCTTTGTTTTTTCTCTTTTTGATCGGCTCTGCTGTTTCTTTCCTGCTTTTGTGGTGAGTGGGCAGATTGTCTTTTGTTTGGCTTCTGCCGGTTTTTTGGCCGACTCTTCTTTATCAATATATTCTTCTGCTTTCTAAAAAAAGAATAATCACTTTTTTAAAAAACTATTTAGAAAATTAAATTTTAAAAAATATTATGTATTTATTATTTTAACGGGAAATTTGATATATTTTTCTTTTTTTTATCATATCTTATCAATATCTTGTCCACCTCAAACGTATGATAGGATAAAAGTCTATTATGCTCTTATCATATTTGTCATTATCCAATTCTTTATCCTATCCTGACTACAAAACGGGTCCGTAGTGTGAAATAGAGCTGTCAATATGGGCTTCAATCCGCAGGTTGGCCCAGCCCAACCCATTTTGGAGGTGGGTTGGGTTGGTTAAATGAAGGTCTATATAGAATATGAGTTAGAGAAACTCAACCCGTTTAACCTGCGGGTTAAACGGGTCAACCCGCGGGTCAAGCGGGCCAGCCGCGGGTTGGGCAATTATTAATTTTTTTTGTCCAGTTTTCTTGGGTTGGGTCGTGACTTGTTTTTCTAGCTTTTTTTTTCGTTCTAAAGTCCCCACAAGGCCACAAACCAATACTTGGAGTCTTGGATCTTGTCTGCACCTACAGATGCTCCTCAAATCCTCAATTGAGTAAAAGCTAAAAGGCCCCTCAAATCCTTAGATTTGGATGATTGTAATTGTGTTTGTATTGTTATTAAACAATGTTGGACGTGGATTTGTTATTTTGTTAAACTATGTTATTGTTAGATTTGGTCATTTGGATGTGAATGACTTGGAGTTTGAACTTGAATTTAGATATGCACAAAGTGTATGGTGCAACATTGTTAATTAGTTATGATCTTGGATTAGTAGATTTGGAAAAATGCATGTGTTAGTATTTTTTAATATGAATTTTTATTATTTTTTCAACATTTTTTAATTGAATTCCCCAATTTTAATATTTTTTATTAAATTCTACTATCAAAACGAGTCAGTCAGCCAACCTGCGAGCCGGGTTGGGTTCCAATTTTCTTGGCCCGTTTTGAAACGGGTTGCTCCAACCCAACCCTTTTTGGACCCAACCCATGACGAGCCAGTCCATATGGGTCGGGCTGGCCTGTATTGACAACTCTAGTGTGAAACGACGTCGGAGAGGGAGGCCATGTGGGGAGGGATGAGAACTGTTCACCTAGTGATCTTTGGAGAGATCAAGTTAGTGAACCTTTTTTTACGTAAAAAAGAAACAGATTTTAACCTAAAAAAGGGGGCAGAGAAAACAAAAGTAGAAAAAGGCCACTCTCGTGACTGAATACAATGTAACATTAATAACTAACTGGATTAACCCGTGCAAGGCACGGGTAACTTTGGATAAACTAAAGTTAATGTGTGTGGAATAGTTTATTTTTATAACTTCTTATACATGTTGATGTCAAGTCGAAAACAGTGACCGATACCGTAGTCGTGAGAAATAGTTACTTAGCGGTAAACGGTTGACGACAATTTGCGCTTCACTCACATGGGCAAGGATCGAAACCTCCTTCTGCATGGTCGAGGGACAAAGTTAGCTAACTACCACGCCACATCTTGTGCTAAATTTAGATGATAATTTGTCATGTTGATTCATCGGTTATTGGTATAGGAATCTTTAGCCTTGAGTGTGCCGTCCTTCCTCCGGGCAACAACAGTGCAACAATCTCACTCGAGGAAACATCAATGACAATATCACCTCTCGATCTAATCAAGTGCATGAGAATAATCAAGTAATTCATTAAATTCTTCTTATAGGTTTTCAAGAGATACTTGATCACCTTCGTTGTCTGATGCACCAACAGATCCCATGAAAGCACAGAACGATTCATAGTCTTCATCTTCATCATCGTCTGAGCAATCTTCAGACTCCTCACTCTGGCCAATGAGTGCTTTCTTCGTCCCGTTGTGATCCTCTTCTCGTCTGGAGCTTGATTGGGGCTTTCTTTGTCTAGACTCCTTCTTTTGCTCCTTTGAGTCATTTCTGCCTCTTCGTTGTTTGAGCCACATCTTTTTAAACTTCCTGTAGAGAAGTGCTTCCTCATCATCAGTATCGTCTGATGATGTTTCTACTTCTTCAAACGATGCTTCTACATTTTGAGCTTTGGAGCTTTTGGCTTTAAACGCTATAGATTTGTTCTTTTTGCTTCCATCATACTCAACAAGTTCCATCTCATGAACTTTTAGAGATCCCAAAAGATCTTCCATTTTCAGAGTAGTGAGTTCTTTGGCTTCTTGAATTGCTGTGACTTTTGGTCTCCACTTTGCTAAAAGACATCAGAGAATTTTTGTTATTTGGTCTAGGTGGTTGTAGCTCCTTCCCAGATTCCTTAGTCCATTGATGACGATTTGAAATCTTGAGAACATATCATCAATAGACTCATCCTCCTTCATCTTGAATGCTTCATATTGGGCGACCAACATGCCTATCTATGTGTGTTTGACGTTGGATGTTCCTTCATGCGCCATTGCCAATGTGTCCCAAATCTCCTTTGCTGTTTCGAGACAATCTACTTTGTCATGCTCCGTTTTGCTTAGAGCACATGTGAGGAACAACTTGGCTTTGGAGTTCAGTTGATTTTCAACTCGTTGTTCATTGGTCCATTGAGCACGTGGAATGGGTTCACCTGCAATATTTTTAAGCACGTAATTACCAAACTCAATAATATCCCAAATTTTATAACTAGTAGACTCAATAAATAATTGCATATTCTTTTTCCAATAAGGATAGTTTGAGCCATCAAAGAATGGTGGTCTGTTTGTTGCTGTGCCTGTTGGGAATGAGAATGTGTTGCCCTCCATGGATCTTTTCTCTGCACTTGTTAAGGTGTTAATTTCTTAGAGCCGAAGCTCTGATACCAATTGATAAAATAAGAACAAACACAAGAATGGGGGGTTGAATTGTATTCATATAAAACCTTGCTTTTCTAAAAACAAATATATATTTTCAAAACCGTTTCGTAAATGATAGGTTGCTTTTAGCAGACGATAGGATAAACAATTTTGATGCAGTTGAAATAAAACGTGTTTGCAGGTAAACGATAAAGCAATAGAACAATAAACAACACACGCAGATTTATCCTGGTTCACCCCCTGAACGATGGGGCTACGTCCAGTCCTTGGCTTCACCAAGATTTTCACTATTCACCCGAATAGTACAAGTATTATACAGGACTTCTCCTATCAACAAGTATTCTCAGGGACTTCTTCCAACTAATATTCTACAGGACTTCTCCCAACAAGTATTCGAAGGACTTCTCCTTTTACAACTATTTCTTCTACGATAAATCTCTTATCAAAAGAGTGATGGTAGAAACAAATTCAGGCTCGGAAAACTCTCAGTATTGGTAGATGGTTTGACATTAAACAGTATACTTGAGGTTTGTAAAACAGAGATGAATAGACAATGGTTTCTTTGTATGGTGTGAATGAATTTAGAGTGTTTGACTCTATGAGATTTCTCACACTTGAACAATTTTCACTCGTTGTGATTTGACACTATAATCCGAGGTGAATTTTTGGGCTTTTTATGGTTCGACTCTAATGCTCTATTTTTCGTTCGTTTTCTGTTTCACTTCATTTCTCTTTTCTTTTCTTCGTTGAGCTCTCTGTTTCTTCGAGTCTTCTAGTGCTCCTTTTATACCTTCGGTTTAATTTTTATTTCCTAAAGATGTTTGTTGTTGACTTGCTCTTTTCAATCAATTCCTGACCGTTCAACAACGGCTATAAGCATTGAATAGATTTGACTTTGTTGATTCTGTTGAGCGTGATTTTCTCCTTTCAATTGATGACATTTATGTTGTTGTTTCAAGCAGAGACAGTCGTCGAGTAATATGTTGCTTGATTCACTCCTTTGTAATAAATTCGTTAATCAATGAAATTCCTTTCATTTTCGAGAAATGATTCTGCTGACAGCGTTGCTCTTCAATCGTTTACTCTCTTACATGTCTCTTGTAAACAGTAGACTCTTCTTTGGACGGTGCTTTCCATTTGTGAATAGACAGTACATGCAAACGATACTTCTCACTTTTCCATAGACAGTTCTTGCAAACAGTACTTCTTACTTTTGCATAGACGGTGTGTGCAAGCAGTGCTTCTTTTTCGTGTGGACGACACTTCACTTTATCTTGTAAATGGTGCTTCCTTTAGTTTGTAAATGGTGCATCTCGTTAGCTTGTAAACGGTACGTCTCTTTGGCTTGTAAACGGTATGTCTCTAGGTTGGGCGGTACTTCTTTTCTTTCCGTACGATACTTCTCTTTCTATCTTCGGAAGATACTACTTTTCTTTTGTACGATACTTGTCTTTTGTCTTCGGACGATAGAGATAATTCTTCTCTCTAGACGATGAAGATAATTCTTTTCTCTGAGCGATGGAGATAATTCTTCTTTAGACGATGGAGATAATTCTTTTCTGGACGATAGAGATAATTATTTTCTTTGAATGATGGAGATAATTCTTCTCTAGAAGATGGAGATAATTCTTTTCTTGACGATAGAGATAATTCTTTTCTCTGAACGATGGAGATAATTCTTCTTTGGACGATGGAGATAATTTCTGAAAAACATAATACACAGTTTAGTAGTAAAATTGTTATCATTCAAAATATGATAAACGTTCTAAACTCATTTGAACCTAACAGACAGGCATGTTATTGTTGCTATTTCATACAGTGGACAGAACTCAGAAGACTTTGTCCACCCATACTATGGGAGGGAAGCATAAAAAGCAAAATATGAACATGGGATCAGTCCAATAAATGGACAAAAATCTGGCCAGAAACTACACATCCCACAATTCTTCCTCCAGTGTACAAGAAGGGTCTTGGAAGGCCTAAGAAGCTACGAAGGACAGACCCTCATGAGGACACAAATGGGGGAAGTTTAAATAGAGGTGTTTCTAGACACAAATGTAGCAGATGTGGATAGCTTGGGTACAATTCTAGGAGCTCCAAGAACCCAGTGGTGAACCCATCTTCACACCCATCTTCATCTTCACATACTACTGCAGAGTGACGTCAAGTCATAGATGGCACCCAAAGTACTCAAAGGGTAAGTAACCTTCACAGATCTACAATTATAGTATGAAAATATTAGATTTATGCTTATATTTCATTCTTCATGTACAACAATATGTTTCATATGAAAATGTGCCTTTAGAGGTGAGGGAGAGGATGAATGAAGTCATGGAAAGACTCCGTACGACCCCAACTGGAAACATGTAGCCCTCTATCCCTGTGCTTGTCCTTGAAGTTGTTGCTCATGATGGAGGAAGGGTAGATCCAGTGGTGAATCCTGTTGATGTTGTTGCGTCTGATATCCAAGTTCAGGGAGGACTATCTCAACTTTCTGTTGTTGATGAGGGAGAGGCAGTGGAGCAATAATTGAGGAAGATGGGGTAGGACTTTGTTAGTTAGTAGGTATGGGGGATAGACTTTTTTGTTTTGTAACGAAGGTTTATTTTGAATATTTTGGAATACTTTAGACTTGCACATGGGTGCCTATTTTGATGTATTTTGTGTTGTTTAATGTGGACCACTAAAGCCACTTTGGATATTTCTTTGTACTGATGTTGATTTATAGTGGGTGGACCACTTTGAATTATGAGATACTCCTTTGATGTGATACCTTTTGTCAATACATTACTCATTAAGATTCTCATTTTTTTGGTATCATTTTTATGTCATTTGTAGATGATGATTGAGATCACAAAAGATTCTCATCTTTCTGTCTTTCTTTATGTCATTTGTAGATGATGATGAGATCACAAAACATCACAAAGGATTCTCATTTTTTATGTCATTTCTTATGTATTTTGTAGCATTCTCAATAAGATCGCAAAAGTCATGAATACTTAGCCAACATTAAAGTAAAATATAGCAAACCAGTTTTCTCACAATAAATATCATAACTTGTCATTAATTCTGAATGTAAGGTACATCTCAAATGAGACGAGATTTTACAACAAACAACTTTTCTCACATACACAATCCCTTAAACCTTTTACACTAAATTAAACTTTCCTAAGAAGAAAAGCCCTATTAGAACTACCCAACACAACAGAGCATTTGCAAGACCCATGTTCTTATTCTTCATTTCACACTCAACCTTCCTTTGGAGTTTGGCATTCTTCCTATTCATATCCTCCAATTTCCTCTAGTTGTCCTCCAATTTCCTCTTTGTGTCCTCCAATTCATGAAAGGTTTTGATGAGCTAAATTAAACATTCCCTTTGTGCATGATCCAATCCAGCTTCATCATCCCACCAGAAGAAATCACAATTGTTAGGGGTCTGATAATGTCTGCATCGTCGGGTTTGCAATAGTGTGCGGTAAGATAAAAAAGTATTTCTTCACAATGACTTATCCCGCGTCACACCATTCCACGTTGCACAGAGACGCTTGCAGAAGAACGCGAACCAGAAGAAGCCCTTGTCATGGTGGAAACCACGAGTGGAAGCAGGGAAGAAGAAGATGGAGATGAAGGCTTCAAAGATGAAGAATTTAGGGATGGGTTGAAGGAGACCAAGAACCCTAATTTTGGGTAAGAATGTTGAAGAAGAAGATGGATTTGGGGATTCTGATTTTCTCCTCTATTACTTACGTTCTTGTTAGATTAATTAGAGGCAAGCTTAAATATACCCTCTCTTACCTTACCCTTTCCTACCCTCTCACCTGTTTAGCAGGTAGCCTTTTTTTTATAATTTTTTTATAATAATATCTCTATTCATATATTATTCATCTAGTGTACAAAAGAGTGTATGTGTTCTATCTACTTGAATTTATGTTTCTTCATCTAAATTTTTTAGAAATTTTTCTATTATTATAATTTTAATATAGTTATTAAAAGGTAATTGCCAAATTAATATTATTTCTTCTTCATAATTACTAGGATCTATATACTGAAATTTCATTACTCTACCCTAAGTTTGGAGTTTTTAGTATTAATTCTTTATAATCTTTTTTCACTGTTTTTATTATATTTAACACAAATTGACTTTTCATAGTATTTTTATTCTTAAATTTTTCTTCTTCTTTATATAAATTTTCAATTTGTCTTCTATAGTACCTATTTTGTTCCTTTATTGATTGCTTCTTGGATTATCTGCTCTGATACTAACTATCTTTAATGGGGGGATTCTTAATCCTCCTCAGGAAAGTACAGTTTTTAATTCTTTAATTTGTTTATTTAATTTTCTTAGTTCCTCTTTAGTATTATCTCTCATAATTATTAGAGGTGGTTTGAGAATATTTTCTTCATAACACTATTTCTAAACTATTTTTCCACTCCTCAGGTAAGTCTTCTATCTGATTTTTTCTTGGTTTATAATATTTTTCAACTTCTTCAAATAATTCAGGTATATGTATATAATCATTGTTTTTAAATTCTATCGAATGATGAGAATTACTTAAGGCATAACTGATACTATATGTCAAGCTAAATATTTTATCAAAAGCAGATCTTCAAAGAAAAGCAAAGAAATGGAGTACGTCTGGCGACTTATTGAAAACATAATTTGCCAGTTGAGTGCGTCTGCCAAAGGAGTACGTCCGGCTATGGAGTACGTCTGACCACACACCCAATGGAGTACGTCCACCCTTGGAGTACGTTTGGCAACCATCTGAAGTGTTCGTTTGGCAACCATCTGAAGAGTTCGTTTGCTAATACTACTGAAGAGTTCGTTCGCCTAAAAGTGCTGAAGAGTTCGTTTGACAAAATGATTCAAGCATTAAAGATTATCTACTTCGTCAAAGCATTAAATGAAGTATTGTTCATTGCAGAATGAAGAAAGGGACATAATTAATACTTTACTCCTCGTTCCTGCAAAAGCTCTGATATTCCTTAGATCATGCAACCTTTTCAGAGTCAACGACATGATTTCCTGAACATCGGATCTCCTCAACGATCAAAATCAAATCTCTTGCTCAGAGCATTAAATGTTCTCTTTCCTAGCATGCACGAGCATTTAATGTCCAAACGTGAACTCAAGGCTGAAAGCATTGAAGAGTCAGACGACGTCAACAAAAGCATTTAATGCTGCAATAAATACATGGCAAAATGCATTTAATGCTGTTTCACAGGGATGCAGAAGTATCCGTTACTCACAAGGAAGCAGAAATTCAAACGGAACTATTTTCAAATCTTCATCAAGCTCACAGGGCACATCCTACTGAAGATATAAATAGAGCACTTATCATCCGGATTCAATTGGCGACTTTCAAACGATCAAAGCATTCAAATCTTTCTAAGTTCATCATTTGCAATTTGCTCTATAGCCATAACTCAGAAACTCAAAGCCATCCTTTACCTGAGTTAAGTCGTCTGCCAGTGTGAAGTATTCATAGAGTGTAACTCTTATTCCTTTTCACACAACCCAAAGAGAGAACCAATTTTCTTATCATCTCTGTATTTTGTAGTTCATTTTTCTACCCACTCTTGCTGAAGAGAAATAGTAGAAACACAAAACTTCTTTGCTGAAAGAACTGGGAGCAGTTCTGTCGAATACTGAATTAGGAGAAGTCCTGTTTAAAACTTGTAAAGGAGAAGTCCTTCGAATATTAGGAGAAGTCCTGTAGAATACTTGTACTATTTTGAGAAAATAGTGGAAAATCTTGGTAAAGCCAAGGACTGGACGTAGCCTTGTCGATTAAGGGGGTGAACCAGGATAAATACTCTGTGTGCTTTACTTTCAGTCTTAAGTAATTTTCCGCTACACTTACTCTCTAAAATATTTGAAACTAATAACTGTTTATAACTGAAAAGAATTTTAAAAATCACACACACACACACACAATTCAAACCCCCCTTTCTTGTGTGTTTTATCACTATCAATCTTGTGCGGCGGTCTTCCGTCGTAGCTCTTATGCCCGAGAGAGGTCCCTGCAAAGACACTCCGATGTCAAAGTAAGAGGTCGGGGTTAGAGGGTTAATCCGAGTAGAATGGGATTAGAAGTGTGTACCATATGGTTTATGGGGACCCTCCTTATATAGAGGTTTAGGGGTGGCACGATCCTTGAGGATAGGTGATGATGACCTTCTCAGAGGATCGTATCAGATCGTTGGACCTTCTGCCACGTCCAGTGGATCAGACAGTCAGGGTCTGTCCTGGGTCGGCGCGCCTATGGAGGTGACCCGGTGATAAGACTGTTGACTTGAGGTGTGGACGCGATCGTCCGTTGATGCACTTGCCCTCTCTTAGCCTGTTGTCGTAGGACCGAGGAGGTGAGGGTCTCTGCCGACTGGACATAGTTATGCCGAGAGGCCTTCAAGGGACCGGGAAGGTTACTCCCGGAACAATTATATTTTTAATTACCAAATGACATGGATAATTATTCCACATGCTCTCATGTGATTGGCCAAGAGCAATGCCAGCACCTAAGTAATTACATATAAGTTTTGCCCTAATTTAATTTGGTGGTCATTAGCTTGGGATAAAGGTTAATTAGGAAAAACAAAAATAATAATAAAAACTATTTTATTTTCCACCGGACTTCATTAATTAATGTGGTATTGCCATGTAGGCTTAATCGTGATAAGTAAGCACGACGTTGACCACCACTTCAACAAGGATGAAAATCAAACATTTCCTAAAATTTCGCAACTGAGGACCAAAAACATATTTAAATCTAGTATCAATGTTGCATTTTAAAAATAAAAATAAACATAGAAACAATGCCTACGCAAACGACATCAATGGGCTGCGTTTGAGCACTAGAAATTGCGAAGAAACAACACATATGCTAGGAAGTTCACCCTGAGTGAGAGAGAGAGAGAGAGTAGCAGAAGAAGAGTGGAAAATGGGGGAAGAGAGAGAAGATCCACAGAAGCTGAAGAGAATAGCGGCGGATTCATACGACTACGATAACGACTCTCGATGGCCCGATTACTGGGCCAACGTTCTCATCCCTCCCAACATGGCCTCCCGCTCCGACGTTGTTTCACACTACAAGCGCAAGTTCTACCAGCGCTACGTTGTTCGTATTTTTCCTCGAAACCCCTTCTCTTTATTCTCCCTTCTGAGCCCCAACGTCTCATCAAGTTTCAATTTTTCTTCTGTTTGGGCACTTGGGTCACTCTCCAATTACTTTATGGCTCTTTTGGCTGCGAATATTCTCAAGTTGTCTTTGCGTTTTTTGGGGGTTACTATAGTTATTGATGGTTTCATATTTTTAATTATCTTAAGCTTATGGTTGGATGCTGCAGAGTTTGTTTTTCATGAGAATTTGTTTTAGTTTCACTGAATAATTGAACTGATTGTTTAGTTTTACTAAGTATTTATGAGAATTAGGTGTTTCTTGTGAACTGTTTTGGAGGGCTGCTTATTTAGAGTATTTGCTTCTCTAAAGTAGGAACTTTAAAGGGAATTATAAACATTGAATGACCGATAGGATTATTTCATCATTGGATAACCCCATGCTTTAGAGTTGATTATCCTTGCACTTACTCTTTAGAGATACCTAATCAATTTGGTTATATATGATTTCATGTTCTGATTCTTCGTAGTGTCTGCTTGTATCTAAAGAATTTCTCATATTTTCACTTGGTAAATTGGTTGTAACTTTTGGATACTGGACAGGACTCTGATCTTGTGGTAGAACCAATGAATTTTGGCAATTCATCTCAGCCAGCACGACAATCAACAACAAATTCGTCGTCACCCCCACCCCGGACAAATGATCAAGCTCGTGCAAGAAGCTCTGGTGAATATGTCATTTCTTAATGTCATAGATTTTCCAAAATAATTAGAGTAAAGAGCTCACTGTGGAGCACATATTGTTAATCATACTTATTTGCAGTTCATTGCATTCTAGCCTGAGTCCTAATATTCGTGTTGTGTGCAGGATCAAGTAGTAGAACATCAGGGACATCTGCAACTGCAGGTCCTAATTCAACTCCTTTGCGTTGGGATCGGCAGACAATTCTATTTTCTGTTAATGCTTGGGTACAATCTTTTCACCATTAAGGCATAAATTCATACATAACATCAGTTCTGGTTATGATGTGCCGTTTGCATATTGACAGTTTCGATGACCACATTTGACTTGTTTTCTTCAGTTCTCATCTTACTTTTGTCTCTCAAAACTTTTATTCAAATGCTTACAGAACTTAAGAAATTTACATGTCACTTACATGCTACTCCATTATGCTATTGCTGATCAGATTTGTTTGTATCTCTATTCAAATTTCTATGAAAGAGAAAAGGACATTATAATTAGGAAGGGATGTAGTGAAACTGTCAAATTATTTTTAAAATGACTATACTTTTGCCCTAGACTGTTGCTTGTTGATCTCAATCACTTCTGCTGCTGATGCTTTAAGTTAAATATTTTCTGTAGGTGTTCGTCGTGGCTGTCCTTGCAATTTTTCCACTGGTACCTAGACATCTTTCTCATAGGGCTTATCGACTTTCTTTTATGGGTACTACTTGCTCTTCTCTGTACTCGTTGTACACACAGTATGGGGTAAGTTTATATTATTTTATTTTACTTGTAACATTATTTTCTTCTTGATCTGATTTTTCTGCCCTTAACATTGCTACATTGTCTCGTGCTATTGCAGAAGCCAAGAGCATGGAATTTGCAGGCATTGCAAGTTTACTTTCAATCAATAATAGCTGCAAAGGATTTTATATACTTCATCTACTGCCTTACTTTTGTTACATCTCATCTCTGCCTTAAATGTGAGTATTCATTGGTCACTTAATCCCATTATACTCTTATGTACTTCTTTCTGAAGGTGAAGTAAGTATTATGTAAGATAACCCAATTAGTCAATTAGTTAGAATAGTTTATTAGGGAGTTAATTAGAATGAGAGATATTAGGTTATATATAAAGGAAGGGATGATTAGAGAGAAACTGTCTTGAGATTTTGAAAATAAATTAGGGAGTGAGAGTCCCAGTCAATTTCTGACCTTGACTTATGCCACCGAAGATGGAGAAGAGAGTGGAATTGCTCGAGGCTAAGTTGGTGGTGTTGGATGATTGTAATAGTTGGACCAGAGGGGGTGGAAGTGGTACTCCAGGCGTAGGCTGTTCTTTGCTGTCGATTGGGGAGATTTTAGATGAATATTGGATGGTGGTAAGGAATATTGCATTACCCTTTTCAATGGTGAGGATCCTGTTTGGTGGGTAGCCTGAGCCGAAACTTACAGATAGGATTTTAGTGGTTGGGGATGATGAAGCTGTAAATTAAGAGGGAGAAATATTAGAAATTGAGGTTGAGGGAGCTGAAGGAGAGGACTCTTATTAGAATTTGGGAGGCCTAACTCAACTACAAAAGCTAGCTTGAGAGTTGAGGGTTGCTCTACCCTTATAAACGCTTGATTGACCATATCTCTAGCCAATGTGGGACTTCTAACACACCCCCTCACACCCAGGGCTGGACATCTGGAGCGTGGAATGAACATTAACGGGTGGCCCAAATATGAGAGGTCTCCACAACAAACGGGTCTAGGATAGGCTCTAATACCATATTAGAATTTGGGAGGCCTAACTCAACCACAATAGTTAGCTTGAGAGTTGAGGGTTGCTCTACCCTTAACACTTGATTGGTCGTATCTCCAAGCTAGCTTTTGCCGTTGTGTTAGGTCTCCTAAATTCTAATAACTCTCTTGAATGTATAGGGATGAGCATTTGTGGAGTCTCTTAACAATCTACCAATGTAGACAATGCGATTGGAGGGCAAGTTGAAGGGGATTTTAGTGCTGGTTATGGTGGACTGTGTGGGCCGTGGGGCTCACATAATTTTGTTTCTCCTCAGATTACTGTTGCTCTAGACTTGTGACACCTACTTGTGAGTCGAGTATTCGACTTGGTGATGGTGTCACAAGGCTGTGCCTGAGGTATTATGTTTCAATATTGGAATTCAATTTGGTGATATTGATATATCTATGAACACATGGGCTAAGAACATTTGATTTGGGGGGGCTTGGACTGTGATACTTGGAGTAGCTTGGCTGGAAGACTTGGGGAAGGGGGTTTTCGGGTATGGACTGCGCCTGCGGTGAGATGACCTTGAATCTTCTGCATCATGTTAAACTAATTCAGCTTAAGGGGAAGATTAATGATGTGCCTTCTCAATGGGGGTTAGAAACATAGCCATGGCCCATCCTCATTTAACGGTATGTTGAAGGAGGTGAGTGCGGCAGACTGGGATGAGTTGTGGCATAATGAACTTGGAGTGATGAGGGATGTTAACTATTTCTAGCAACTTGAAGAACTCATGAGTCTGGTAATTCCTTGCAATGGAAAATTCCTTGAAATTTTTAAGAAGTGATGGGGCTGCCTCCAAAGAAAGAAACTTAGCACACTGTAGCATTGTAGTAAGTATCGTACGATACAACGATTCATATCGCGATTCTATTCGTTTTTCATGCTTGGCGATATGAATCGGTTGATATATCGAGTTCTGCTCTGAATCGGAGGTGAATTGCTCTGTATCGTATCGGACGAATCGCGATTCACTGTTGAATCGACCGATTCACATACAGGCACATACATACAATACCGATAACACTGGGTTAACGGATGCCCTATATCCACTTTTGGATCCACATGAATGAGATCTTCAAGCGCTACTTTAGAAGGTCTGTTGGTGTTTTTTTATGATATTCTTGTGTATAGTAAGGAATGGCATATACACTTGCACCTTCATCAAGTGTTTGTATTGAAGGAAAATTGCTTTGTGGCTAATAAGTGTACATTTAGAAGATAGCAGGTAGAGTAATTGAGGCACGCCATTACGGGTTTGGAATGGTAGCTGATCATTTCCTCACAAAGTTAATGGAGTAAGTGGTTTTTGGGGCTTACCAGGTATTACCAAAAAAATCATTGAAAGGTATGGGAATTAGGAAGTTAGCTAAGCCCCTAACAGAACTGACTAAGAATGAGGGATTTTGTTGGGTTCCAGAGGCTTTGAAGGCATTTGAAGTGTTAAAAAGAGCTCTTACTTGTGCTCCCATGTTTCTTTCTCAAATATTTCAAATTTAGTGTGATACTACATGGATAGGGTAGGAGCACTATTATTGCAATGGGGCAGACAAAATGCATTTTTTGATAAGGCTTTGTCTGACAGTAGCTTGTCTTCACCTATTTTGGACCAAGGGATTAGTGATGATTTGCAGGCAGATTCTAATTCTACAGTACCAGGGTTCAGTTTTCCCTGGGGCATTCTACTCCATAAGAGCAACTTAGTAATACCATATTCTTTAGGCTCCACTCCCCTATTTTTAGATCTCTTATTATTCTCCGTAGTGAACATTGTGATTTTTTGAGGTCATACAAGGGATAGCAAGAGAACTTATATTGGATTGGATTATTTGAATGAAAAGAGAATTCAAGAATTTGTTAAAGCTTATGATGCATGTTAGCATGACAAATATTCCCCCACCTCTCATGTGGATTGTTGCAGCCTTTGCGGATTCTAAATCAAGCTTGGGAAGACATATATCCTCTGATTTTGTAACGGGTTACCTAAATCTAAAGGATTGACACCATACTTGTGGTGGTCGACTGTTTTTCCAAATATGCACATTTTATTTTCCTCAAACACCTATTTACAGCTGAGTTCTTTTTCTGACCTATTGAGCTGAGCCCAAATTAGTGTGTGCTTGGAGTCTGAAGAAGATTATCTTTCAAGTTTAATGGGTCATGCCCAATCATCTAAGGAGTGGAGACATAATGAGTCTGATCTTGAAGAGTGAGGGCTTCAAATGGGAACCACCCGACCAGGTCTATTGGGTCACTTCATTATTTGTTGGTCTTTGCCTCATCAAGAGACTTGTCTTGGAAGAAGTCATTTTAGCTAGAATGGCCAGAGTTCTCTTGGGCAGTACTTCTATTATGGCATTCTAAATGATCTACGAGTTCATTCTTCTTATCATTGAAACTCATGTCACTGTTGCTGCAGCTATTTTTGAGAGAGAACACGAGACAGCAAATTGCTATAAGTCATTAGTCACATCAGTGGCCACATAGATGCCACTTCTAAAACTATGGCCATTAAAGAAGATCCATGGGACCCTGGAGGCCATTATTGCCTTTCACATGTATCTTGGTCATCATGTTTTAAACTTGGGACCACCATCGTTTAACTTTGTTTCAGCTACTACAAGTTGTTCACTTTGAACACAAGGTGAAAGTTTAGAGGAGGGCATTGTTAGATAATCCCATTATTGTGTTAGGAAATAGTCAGTCAGGGAGTTTAGTTTCGGAGTATGAGATAGTTCACGGTAGGTTATAAATAATAGGAGGGGCGGATTGTAAACTGTCTTTAGATTCTGAGAGGGAATTAGGGTGGGATATTGCAGTCTCTCGACTACATTGGTTTAATAGAGATTTTCTATGATTTATCTATATACACGATGTTCTTCGTTCATTCTTTTTAGTCACTTCCATGTCCTGCATTTTATAACATATTTTTATTATGTTGCAGTTGCTTTGATCCCTATCATATGTTGGGCATTTGAAAATGTTGCCAAGTTCCTAAGACGCAATTTCAGTCGCTCTACCTTGTACAGGTGAATAACGTTTTTAAAATTTGTTCTAGTTACATCCAAAGAAAATATTGTTGCTAAGAGAGACAACTTTTTCAATAAGCATAGGAGGCTATCCCATCCTGTATCTCGTATATAATTTATTAGGTTAATATTCTATCTATAAACTCTATTTTCTCGGTTCATTCTTCAAAAAAACAATTACTTATATTTTTCTTAAAATGTTCTTGCCGTTGATAAAAAGCAGAATTTGAAAAAAATTAGAAGTCTAATGATTTGTTGAAGCTTTCTAGTAGTCTTGAAAATAACAACTCTAGTAGAAGAGTGAGAATCAGAATTCCTATCTTTTAGGTAACATTATCTTATCCCCATTTTTTAATCCAAATATATTAATGAAAAGTTTTTTTTATCCTTTAATGTAGTTTAATATGAAAAAAGTACGTCTACGTTTTTATATCCAAACAATTTAAAATCAATTGAAGCACTTTTTATATTTGTAAGCAAACATAAAATTTCTTCTTTTTAAAAAATCTCTTAAAATAAAATCACTTTTTCATACAGCCCTTTTATTTTAAGCATACACAAACAGGCCCATTGTTTATTGTTAATAATTATGTCCAGCTTCTCCCTAGCTCAGTTCAAATAATGATGGATTGGATTGGACACAATTTTTGTTTGAGGACACTAGTTTTAAGTATGCATTAACATCTAAGTAATATCTTTCTATTGCTTTTTTACTTGAACAGGAAGTACTTGGAAGAGCCTTGTGTTTGGGTGGAGTCAAACAATACTACCCTCAATATACTGACATCACATGCTGAGATTGGACTTGGATTTCTGCTTGTCATCTCACTGTTCTCGTCAGTTTCTTAAGCTTTTCCTTTCTTTTTCCTCCGATGTTCCTAATTTCCTATGCTACATATCTCTTTTCTGTGGAAGTTATTATTTGCCTCATTGTAATCCTTATTATTGAACTAAACATGCAGGTGGCAGCGCAACATAATACAAACATTCATGTACTGGCAGGTTTGTTTCATTGCTATCTGATTTTTATACGAACTCGGGTTTTTCTAGTTTTTATTTCTTGAGTATTTTTTGTCGTAAATACCTTTGCTCTCTTGCATTCATGTCAGCAATAAACAAGATAGGTGACTAGATATTAAAGCAGTCTTGAGTTATTTCTACTGTGTAAACCGTATTTAACGTCTTTCTGCAATCTGTTTAATGCCTACTTTATTTTAAATATACCCGGTCCTATTTATAAGTCATTCTTAACTAATTCACATCTACTGGGTCCAGCTCCTCTAAAGTGGTAAAGTCATCACAACCATATTAATGGCTGTCATGACTTACTTTACCCTCTAAAGTGAGTTTCACACTTTAGAGGAGCCTAATCCATTGGAAAGCTGAAAGAATTTATGTGAAAGTGTTAAATAATTAAACATGAGTTTTAAACATTAAGGGTAAACTTGAAAAGAAAATTTACTGCTTTGTAGAAAGGGACATTGTAAGTTTTTAAAATATGTCTTATAA
Source organism: Acmispon strigosus (assembly GCA_030819835.1). NCBI lineage: Eukaryota > Viridiplantae > Streptophyta > Magnoliopsida > Fabales > Fabaceae > Acmispon > Acmispon strigosus. The sequence continues at coordinate 8,161,926 of JAUAMA010000001.1, forward strand.
ATAGGATTAGATAAGATAAGATGGAGTACGTTGTAGGGGTAAAACCTTCTTTGTGCACATAGAGTTCTCATCAAGAAAAAAACAAAAAAAGATTGAAAAGGAAATTGAGAAGTGGGGGGTATGGTATTGGTATCACTTTTTTGTCTCAAAGTGATTTTTGTTTCTTTGTTTTCATAAAACATGCATGCAAGGCTATAATGGCAGTCATTGCAACAAACATAAATGAATATAATAAAACACTTCTAGTGCTTCATATTGTTTCCCAATTAGACACTTTCGAGGTAACCCATGTCTCTTGCTAAGTAAAATTAACTTTGGTTTAGAGGGAAACTGAGTGGGAAACAAACGGACTCGAAGTTTGTTCCAATTAAGACATGTTATAGAAGCTTTTCATGTTCCTTTATATTAAGTCATTTTAAAATATCTATTAATCATTAAACACTTTCTTTCCAAGTCTACCCTTAACATTTAATGCTATATCTTCAGTTTAAATGAATCTTTCACTTTAGGGAAGCTAAACCCAAAGTGACTTTTAAATGAAAACATTGGGTGTGTTATCTCGGAGATAATGACATTTATTTACCTGTTTTGTGTTTCCTGGTGCAGCTTTTGAAGCTCATGTATCACGTTCCTGTTACTGCTGCTTACCATCAGAGTGTTTGGGCTAAAGTTGGGAGGACGATTAATCCACTCATCCACAGCCATGCACCATTTTTGAAGACTCCTCTATCTGCTGTCCAGAGATGGTGGCTAAGGTAGAAGAAGCTTGACAAAAAGTGATTTCATAAGAACACCAAGTAGTAGACATTTTTTAATCTTCAAATACTAGTTGTTGAATTCACATGGAACGATTAAGTAACCAGTTTGGTCATATAACAGAGAACTGACGTAGATTTTGGATTGAATAATGATCCAGTCGTGAATGACAGTTTAATTAACTAGTGTGTTTACTTAAATGTTTAACTACATCTATTTTTACATTACTTGTTATTTTCTATAAATTATCTTTTTTTTTGTTCTCTATGGAACCTGAAACGAAATGATTCCTCAAAAAAAGTACTATTTTCTATCCTAGAATCGATGGTAGATTCTTGGGATGTATAGTTGGTTCTTCATTAGTGACTGGAATCTTGCACCATACACATACATGATCAAATATGCTCATAAAAAAACGGATTGGATGAGATGCAAAAAGTGATGCTCATAACAAATGCAGACACCCATAGACACTTTTATTTTTATCTCTATCTCTCTTCTTATCACATCAATCATATATCACATTCACTACTTATCTCTCTTCTCTTCCTTTTTATCAGCGTGTCTACAATCATAACTCCTTATTGCACACACCAATTCATAGAATTTATTGATTCGATGCTCCATTTCTTGTAATTGCCTTCGAAAATTTGGTTCCAATTCCATCCTATTTTGTTCCTCTGCTTCACGAGCCAAATTTTGGTATATAAATGAAGGAATAACATTTTTTATGCTAATTTAAGAGGATAATTGAAGAATATCCCTAAGTGAATTGTTGTTTAAGCTAGAATTTTAATTGTGAATGGTAATTTGATGAGAACCAATACTTAACAAAATAAAAATAATGATTTATATATGTTTTGAGGTGTTTATGATGTTAGATTAAACCAAGCTTGGGTCTTTTACGCTAAATGTGGTTAAATGAACTAATTGAGGATTAATTGAGATAAATTGTGTGTTGTTAAGTTAAATATGAGATAAATGGATTATGAAGAGTTGTGGTCGCCTTGGATGCTGAAGAAACGAACAATGAAGACCATGTAAGGGCGGATGGGGATTACAGGCTGCATGTCCATAAGGGGTTCTATAAAGAAGCTTTCCACAAAGATGGTGTCTAAATTATATTATTTGTATGTTGTCTCTCATAATTATTTGGATATGTAATATGAAGTTAGATGATTGCTTATCTATGCCATGCGTTATGTTGTGATGAGATAACTGTCTATTAAAGTTGTGATGCTAGTGTGGCTTGCTATTGAATGATAAAAATATTGATCATATGACTAGAGCATTATGGGATATTCATTTGTGAAATGGATCATGATGAGATGTTTGAATGATAAGCATGTATTGCTGAAATGAAATGTTACTGTATGCTCACCATGATGGTCATGTGTTTTTGAGGCTTGTATGTTAAATGCTGGATGAAGCATTAGGTAATGTGGGAATGAATCATTCGAGGATCATCTGAGGATTAGGATGATGGATTTCATCAACAAATTGAATGGCATCTAGGTGATCTGAGACGAGGAATGTCTAATTAGTGATCGACTTGTTTTTATTTCATTATGAAAATTGAACTTGCATATTAAGGATAAAAGAACTTAGGTAATTAATGGTTAATGACTATATTGAACATTGCATGACAAATGATTAGTATGTTTTCTCTGAAAGAGATTAATAGTCAACAATTGAAATAAAGGAAATTCTAAGGATAACGCTCAGGAGTCACTATGGTTACATAATCTCAAGTAATTGAGATATTTATTTGGTAAAGGCGGAGGTTAATAAAGACGTCGGTCCCAGGAAAGGTTAAATAGTTGAGATTCATACCTGTAGGAGATCTTAGGGTTGACTAGTTATATGTCATACTTGTGGGAGGTTTCAGATTTGCTGACCAAGTTAGGTCAAGATGTAAAAGCTGATAAAAAAAAGGTCAAGATGTAAAATGGGAGGTCTATTGGGGAGATGCATGTTTCAATGATTTTTTTGTCATGAATCATTCATTATTGCATTGTCTTGGAGGGAAAAGGAGTAGATCGTGTGGCAACTTCTGCAGGGAGGACGAAGTGCACCCAGTGTGGATGCTCGAGATACTTGAGGTTGTTATTCCAGGTGAAATTTCCTGGGGACAAAGCAGTTGTCCGACTTATCATTAGGTTGTTGAGGGTGATCCCAATGTTCCAGCTAATGAAGTAGGAATGGTATGTGATGGATGGGTTGTCCCGACTGTAAAACTAGTATGGTATTTTGACTCAGTAAACAAAGTGGACCACGGTTTGGTACCTATGTTCCTGAGTGATGACGAAAAGTGTTAAAAGTATGAATTTTCCTTGGGCCCCTGCATTCATGTGATTGTTATGAGTAGTGTTGGAATTGCCATTCTTGGATGAGAGTTATGGACACATAAGTGGAGGCATGCATATTCATGACATATATGCATAAAATGTATTCCTATGACTTGTGATATGATTATTTATATGTATGTTTGTGATATGCAATTGATTTGACTTGATTTTTGTCCTGATGACTTTATATTGCTATTTATGTCCATTAGGGCTGTACAAATATCTCAACCGAACCGAAACTGAGCAAACCAGCGGTTTTTTTACTAAATGGACTGATTTGGTTTGATCGCGGGTTTGATCGGTCCACTTTTATGGGTTCATGTGGGTTTGACCAGTCGATTTCAGTTTGGGCTCCATCTCGACCGAATTAGGTTTCCTTCAGACTATAAAAATACTCTTCTACCTCCATCCTCTTCCTCTCAACCCTGGCCGCCACCCCACCACTGCCTCCCTCCATCCTCTCAACCCAGTGCCACCGCTGCGCCGCCGCTCTCACCCATCTCAACCCAGTGCCGCCACTGCGCCTCTGCTCTCACCACCACCTCTACTTTCACCATCCCCGTCTCACTCTCACCTATCTCCACTGCCATCGCACCTCCACCCCACCACTGAAACCACCGCCGTCGCTCCTCCCTGTTAGAATCAAACAATTTAATGAGTTACTTTATTTTGATAAATAACAATTTCGCTAAGTGTTATTGACTTCTTCAAAGTTTTCATATTCAGGAACACTTGTTAATTGGAGACATGCTGTGAGGATTTCGACAAAGCATTATCAAAAAGGAAATTGTCAAGAAAAGGACAATAGAGAAATCCGTCCGCCTATGTGAGTCAGTCTGCCACTAGAGAAGAGTTCGTCCGCTTGTGATGAACGTCTGGTTGATCAGCTACTGAATTTATGAAGAATGTTGAGTTGACTAAAGCAATGATTGAAGACTCGTGCAAAATGAAATATCCTGAAGGTGATCGTTTGTTCAACCCAAAGCTGAGCTGTCGTGCACCTCTTGGTTCTTCAGAGCATTAATGGCGAAAGAGACAGAATTAAGCGCCTCATTCCTTGAAGATTCAAATCCTCTGACATTCCTTAATTCAAGCTGCTTTTGCTGAATTAGCGGCGATACTTTCTGATCATCGTATCTCCTCAACGGTCAAATTCAAATATTCTGGTCAGAGCATTAATGACTCAATTAGCTGTAAAGCATGAGCATTAATTGCAGACTCTATGGGTCGAGGCAAAAGGCATCACCAAACGATACCGTCTTTCATTGTTGAAGAAACATTCATTATCTGGAGATTGCAACAGCAGATGCAGAAGTATCTGTTACTCACAATCAAGCAGAAATTCAAACGGAACTATTTTGAAGATCTTCAGCAAAGCCTCCAGTTATCATCCTACTGAAGATATAAATAGTGGACTTAGCATCAGCTTCAACTCGGCGACTCTTACACAATCAAAGCATTCAAACTTTCCAAGACTATCTACGATTAAGCAAGCTTTAAGCCAACATACTCAGTAACCTTAACCTACCTATTCTCTGAGTTCTGTCGCCAACTAGTGTGAAACCCTTTGCAGAGTGAAAACCCTTATTTATTCTCACACAAGCCCTTCAGAGAACCAACTTGTCTATCATCTCTGAATTCTGTTCTTCATATTTTCTACCCACTCTTACTGAAGAGATTCTTGTAGAAACTAAGTTTTCTTGAAAAAGGTCTGGGAGGAGTCCTATCTAACACTCGAGAGATAAAGGAGAAGTCCTAGAATACTTGTAAAGGAGTAGTCCTCAGAATACTGGGAGAAGTCCCTGAGAACACTTGTACTATTTTGTTTAAATAGTGAAAAACTTGGTGAAGCCAAGGACTGGACGTAGCCCTATCGATTAAGGGGGTGAACCAGGATAAATATCGTGTGTGCTTTATTGTTCAAGCTTTAAGTTTATTTCTGCTGCACATTTTTGACAAACGCTTTTGAACTTATAATAGCTATCTAGCAAAAATATTTAAAAAAATCACACACACAATTCAAACCCCCTTTCTTGTGTGGTTCTATTACTATCACTCCCTTCTCCCGAAGCCAGATCCGCCACTTCTGCCATTACCCCTTTTAGAAACCACCACCAGCTCCTCTTCAAAGCCCTTCTTCAACCCACACTTCCTTCTCCTTCCTCCCGAACCACTAAAACCTAACCTCCGCACCAACTCCTCCAGCAACTACCGAACCCAAAAACTCTCACCGTATCCAATTCCTCTTCTCATCCCTTCTTCAACCCACACTTCCTTTTCCTTCCTCCTCAACGACCAAACCCAACCACCACCACCGAATCCACCGCTCGTCCCTGTTCCTGAACCTAGATCCGTCGCCGCTGCTATCACCCTGGGTTATTGGTTTGTTGATCTCTGATGACCTGGGGGTATAAGTGTCTTTTCCTTTTATTTTTCTTTGTTTTATTTTATATTTCTTTGAGTCTCATATGGTTTTATTTATTTGGTTAAGTTTTTATTTTAAATTTTTTATAAGCATATAAGTTAGTATTTATTTTAATTTTTGGTCCTTTTCATTAGGTTTAGTTATAGTTTTTAGCCTTTTTATTATTCTGGTCATTACTTGGTGATAATTGGAGCTTTGATGGAAGAATTGATGAAGAGAAGAGGATTAAAAGCTGAGTGGTTTGTGATTAGTGGAGAAATGAAGCAACAAAAATATTATAACCATGTGCAAATGATGAAGAAATGAAGAGTGTAGCTGTTGCAAAAGCACATTGAAGCCACCATGAAGCCCCTTAATTGCATTGAAGAAGGGAATCAAAAGAGAAGAGCAAGAGCAAGAAACTGGGGAGTCTGACGACCTCCCAACGCCTGAGCGTTGAGGAGCCAACGCTCATGCGTTGGCTCTCTGCCTGGAATCCCAAAATTGGGTTTAATTCCAACGCCTGGGCGTTGGGAAGCCAACGCTCATGCGTTGGCTCTCTGCCAAGCCTCGTTTGAATTGTTTTATTTCCAACGCATAGGTGTTGGAAGCCAACGCCCAGGTGTTGGAACACTGACAGTTTTGGCTATAAATATAGACTTTGCTCTTTTTTGTAATTATCTCAGAATATCCAAGTCCTTTCTTTTCCATTGTAATTTTTTGAGTTCTTAACACTTTTCCTGGAGTTGTGGGAAGCCTCTTTGAGCTCCTAATCCAGGTTATTATCTTTTAGTTATGTTTATACTAGCCATGCTTGGCTAGTTTTCTTTAACATTTTGGGTTTGTAGTGAATCTTCATTGACAATGGTTTAAGATTTTTGGTTTTTATATGAATGAAGTTTATGTTTTATGTATCTCTTCCCTTTGTTTAATTTATGCTTGATGTATGGTAGTTGGTAGGAACTAAGGGAACTGAGATTAGATTGAACAATTGTAACATCCCTCAATTCCTGCTGCTTATATGACAAGCACTTCCCGTACATTCCAAGACGATTGGCGAAAGATCGAGCCAAGTCATTAGCCAAAGAACTCAATACAGATGAAATACTCTGTATCCGGTCGCTTAAATTTATCCTAAGTGATCCAATATCATCCTTAACTATCTCATCAATCTTAAAATAATGTTTACGACGATATTTGATCATCGTAATAATTCCCGTGTTGATTTAACTGTCAAAATTCCATACTGTCGGAACGAGCCTGTACCGACTTTATTCTCATTTTCCTTCTAGCAATCAGCCTGGTACGTCCTTACTCTCTTCTCTCATCTCAGATACTACATTGAATAAAAATTTATGTTGTTTCCCATGACACATGTCCTTGTCTTTATGCTAAAATAAAACCTATGAACTATTCATTATCAATCAAAGTACCATCATGTCTTGTTACTTGAAACTTATGAACTATAAATACTCTTTCCTTTCCTTTCCATACGTAGCAGCCCCATCATATTCACTCACATGGTTTTCTTTGAGTCTAATAAAAAGGAAATATTCAGATTTTATATGTCATTACATGATAAAAACATCACTCTCATAATGCATAGTACATGAACTTTAGTGATCCATTGACCATTTGGACTTTTGGAGACCAAGTAAGTTACACACCTCTATGTTACTACCTTTCTCACCTTTTTCACTTGTACATGCTGCCATTTTCCCTCTCTCATGCGCAGCACCCTCTTCATCATCACTATCATGCATTTAATTCCAACTATTTCCTCCCATAAACAACAAATATTTCATTCTTGCTTTGTCTAGCATGCAAAGAACATTGCCCATTCATCTTTTGATTTGTACTTGCTTCCACCTTCCTCTCTTTTCAGACGTAGTAGCATCATCATCTGCAATGCATTAATTCCAACACCTATTCATTCCCCAATACAAGCTTTCTTTCATTTCTTGTCTACCATGCAAAAGACACACACTATTACACTTGTGATTTCTTTGTAAACAAGCAAAGAAAGAATATCTGCTGTTTAAGTCTCTTTTCTGGTTACAAGAATGATAAATAGCAGAACTCTAGTGTTTCTCTTCATACCCAGTGCCATAACACAGCTTCTCTCTAACTCTCATTTTCTATCTCTATTCGACCTTCTTCATTCTTCACCTTGTAGCCCTTGTTTCTTTCATCTATGGCTTGAAGTGTGAGCACTTGAACCCCGAAAGAAGCATCACCACGAGAGAAAGAGAAGAAGATACGAACTTCCCCTCTCTGCCCTGTTTTTCCGTTGAGCTTCATAACCATGGGTGCAGTGGCGGAGCCAAGGGGGGACATGGCTATGCCATGGCCCCCCCACTAGTTATTGGTTTCATTCATTTTGTATAAAATTGCTTGTTGGTTTCACTCACTTTGTATAAAATTACTTGTTGGTTTCATTTACTTTTTATAGAAAAATTATGTTGGTCCATATTAGCACCAACCAACTCAAAGTTCTCCGTCCGCCACTGCATGGGTGTCTTGGAAACCACCCCAAATCTCCATGAAAACACTGTCTCTGCTCACCGATGTGAATTAGAACAACCCAGGAATCCAATGGACCAAGTTCCGTTGAGTTCTGGGCATGCTCCGACGGTGGCACTCGACCTGCAACTGCGTTTTCTGAGAAATCTGTTGAGAATTTGGAGAAACTAACACCACCATCGTGTTCCAGGCCATGAAAGGATGGAGGCCCAATACCCAGTTTGTTCTCCGGTGACATCTCCGCCGTGACCGCCGCCGCTCCGGTCATCTTCTCCGGCGATACCTTCATCGGAAAGTTCATATTTTCCTCTCCAGTACGTTTTTGACTCTTCTGAGTTCATTTTTTACCTCTATTCGTGCTTTTGGACATGAAAAACATCATTTTCTAAGTTCTAACTCATGCCCTAGCTTCTTTGAAGAGAGAACTCTTCATGCGTGGCATTCTCCATGGATTCCATAGCTTTTCACTCACTCCCCTGCTGCTTTAGCTCTCAGGAGACTTGTGGAAAGCCTGAATGCAGCAAAGAAGAGCTTCAATGGAGTGAAAGAAGTTGGAAAAAGGAGAAGACTGTGAAGAAGGTCTTGCTCCTGACCCTGGCTGTGGTTTTGATGACGACAAACTCATCGACAAAAAGAAGAAAAGAAGACTTCGAAGAAACAGCGCCACAAAGTTCATCAATAGTCTAGAAGTCTTAGTTTAGGTGAGTTATGCTTCTAAAGGTCTATTAAAGCATAAAGGCTCTTAAAACACCTAAAAAAATCAAGCTAAGTGTTTTCATAACTTAAAAGAAGTAGAAAACCTTAAGCCGGTCTCAAAGGATCAAGTTTCTGGAAGATGGACTTCAGTGTAATCGATTTCAGGATTCTGGTAATCGATTACACCTAGGCAAGTAATCGATTACTTGTTGTTTGTAATCGATTACATGTTTGAAATTCAAATTCAAATTCAAACTAAAACGGCTATTAGTGTAATCGATTACACTAAGTGATGTAATCGATTACCAGAACGAAAAGTTGCATCTTTTCATGAACCATTGTGTCCCAAACCTTTTGAAAAGGGTTGTGATGGTTCAAGGACGTTTCCCTTGCCTATATAAAGTCCATTTGAGTCCAGAACTCGTGACACAACAAGAGACAACACACAACACATGAGAAAACAACATTAGGCCAAAACTTTGTCAAAATTAGTTCATCTTTTAGAACTTAAACATTTTGGAGCCTAAATTCTGAGTTCATGATCTTCATGTCTATAAGAACACTTTAGTTGTTCATATCTTGAAGAACTCTGAATTGTATTATGCTTAAAAGCCTTAAAGCATAATTTCTCATGATCAATCCATTTCTATGATAAAGGATTGATACAGCCAAATTGTAAACTCTTCTTCATCTTTTTCTTTAAGATTGAGTTTTCACCGTGGTATTCGGTGAAGGGTTGTTGTCACTGAAAGTGGTATAATTTCAGGGTTCTAATTGAAGGTGGTTTAGCCTTCAAGGTCTGAGGGTGGTTTGCCTTCAGGAACTGAAAGCGGTTTGCTTTCAGGGGCTGTTGAAAGTGGTTTGCTTTCACAGGGTATTGGTAGAAATTCTTGGGGTCCTTGGATTAGGAACTTGTAAGAGATTCTTATCAATAGTGGAAAAATCTTCAAAGGGTTTCTTTGAGGGACTGGACGTAGCCTTCGATGGATTGAAGGTGAACCAGGATAAATCCTTGTGTGTTATTTCATTCATCCTTCATCTTTTACTTTCAAGCAACACTCAATTCCGCTGCAATCACAACAAACGTCGTGTGATTATCATCATCTTGAAAGTAACGTTTTCAATAACGCGAAAATCGGGGCAACACTGATTCACCCCCCCTCTCAGGTTGCTATCTGTACTAACAATTGGTATCAGAGCGGAAGTTTAGGTAAGTTATTCCTAAGATCCGGGAAAAGATGGCATCCTCTTCCAATCATGGAACCAGTGAAGGACATAACATAAACAGGCCACCATTCTTCAATGGGGAACACTATGACTTCTGGAAAATCAAGATGAAGATATTCATAAAGTCATTAGACGCAGGAATTTGGAAAGCCATTGAAGAAGGTCCCTTTGTGCCTGTAGCAGAAGTAGAAGGAACTTCACAAGTAAAACCAGAAAGTTCATGGAGTGAAGAAGAAAAGAAGAAGGTTCAATATGATCTCAAAGGAATGAACATCCTTACATCTGCCCTTGGAATGGATGAATTTTTCAGAGTATCAACGTGCACTACATCAAAAGAAATATGGGATACGTTGATGGTGACTCATGAAGGAACAGATGAAGTCAAGAGATCAAAGATCAATACTCTATCTCAGGAATATGAAATGTTCAGAATGCTTCCAGGAGAAAATGTATTAGATATGCAAAAACGATTCACTCATTTAATTAATCATTTGATTGCTCTTGGTAGACAATTTTCAAACAGTGATTTGAACATGAAAGTTCTAAGATCACTTACAAGAGTATGGCAACCAAAAGTAACAGCCATCTCAGAGAAGAAGAGTTTATCAAAAATGCAGAATCAAGCTTGGAGAGGGATGGAACATGTCCATCACCTTTAATGACGAAAGTGAACCCAACTCAAAAGAGACATTGAATGTCTCTAACTCAATGTTATTAGTCCTGAAATGTTTTTACAATTGAACGTTTGTGAAGAAATTGTAGATAACTAGACTAAAAATTGATGTGGAAGAAAATTGGAACTAAACATAGGAAGCTAGTTTGAATTGAAATTTATTTGAAATTAGGGAAGTAAGAATGAAGAGAACCGAGGCTGAGAGGAAAGGGCTGGGTGGGGAAAATGAGTTTCAAAGTTCAAATTAGATTAAGTTGAAAATAAGTGATTTCGAGAAAAATAAATTTTTGGAAAAATGATTTTTGTAAGGAATCAAGTAATTCCCAAACAGAGCATAAGAAAATAAAAATAATTAAGAGGAGAAATATAAATTTGATTGGTTAAATAATTAACTTGAGAATTAGAAATAGTTATGCCTGGTTTGATGCAGAGAAAGCTCATCCAGAGGAGGACCCCAGTTTGGTTGTTGGACAAATAGGTAAGGGGGGTCATGGGATGTTAGAGTATAAGGGGGTATATAAAGAAGCTTGCTAGATTGATAGTGGGTTGGTTTTACGATTTTCTTGCTTGTTGATCAGTTGATTTCTTGTTATGATTGGAATGATAAAGTTCTTTATTATTGTTGGACTTGTAACTATGTAATTTGTTTGTTACTGTTAATGTATTGAGAGTTATATGACAAGCTTGGCTTGATAAAATGAAATGAACTATTGATGATAGCCCTACTTCTGTGTTCTTTTTGTTATATTAAGTGAAAGTGGATATGCATCCGTAGTTAAGATTTATGCCCCTCTTGATGCTTTGAAAATGAGAATAATTTTGATTAATGCTGAGTGATGCATTGATAATGGAAGTGAGAACTCATCTGGGGGGTTCAAATGAGCAGAGATGGAGATTATGACTTGGTCCAAGAGCTTTTAAATGGCATCAGAGGGTATAATGGGGATTTGTTTGATATGTTTGTATTGTTTGGCATGCATCATATGCATTGTGAAGGGAAATAATGAGTAAAATCATGCACCAACTTCCACGGGGAACCTGGTGTGGATGCCCGAGATACCTGAGGTGGAACTTCAAAGATAAGGTGGCCTGTGGATGATCTAGTGGTTCAACTCAACACTAGGTCATTGATTTGGGATCCCTTGTGTTCGGGATGGTGGAGTGGGAAGGCCATGAGAGGCTGCATTGTCCCAATTGAAAGCTAATATGATGAACATTGCTCGGTAAAGATAGTGGGCCAGAGTTGGTTCCTATGTTCCCGAGCAGTATTTCAAAGCGAATTTGGCTGAGTTTAGCCAATGGGCCTAGCATACGTGAGTTGAAAATGGGATCCAAACTTACTACTTTGGAGTGGAAGAGTAAGGACACAAAAGTGGTGGTATTCATTGCATTATGCATAATGATAAAACAATTGATTAATATACTTGTCCATAAATAATAACAAGGTTGAGATATATATGTTTGTATCATCCAACAGGTGTGGTTTCTATTGTACGATTTTCTTAACTTGATTTCTGCTTGTTTTCCTTATATGGTTATTTATGCTTTTTTAGTTATGTATCTCACCCTTGCACCTCATTTAAGATTGTGACAAGACTACAGGAGATGGCCCATCCTCCCATTGAGACAACCTTATCAGACTTTTTGGTGCCTCAGAATGGGGAGGTGGACCCAGTTTAAGGTTTATGTAGATATGTAGGAATGTCAGTGATCTGGTACCAGTAATAACCAGGTTCTATAGTTCCGGGTTATCTAGTAGATTTACCTAGATCATTTGGATTTTACTTTCCACCTTGTTATCGAGTTCCACATCTACGTCCAGACATTGCACCACCATCACCTCCATCTCCTCCACCAGAGATGCCAGCACCAGACCCAGTCCTCGAGCTTGAGGACCCTCTAGCAGCACCAGCTCTTGTTTGGAATGGACTCCACATGATGACGACAACTAGGAAGAAAGTTTCCACACCCCGGAGGATAAGTGGTGATGCTAGAGTTTATAGAGAAAAGTTCTGCAGGGGAGTCTTTTGGCATGGTCAGAGTTCGAGTATTGAGAGAGCACGCATAGCGGGGAGGAAGGAGACATGTGGGCTCACGACGGAGGGGAGGGTGGTGGTGACTCTGTTTTATTGGTTGTGATGTGGACATGTTCTTTTGGTTTCTTTTGGTAGCACTTTCTTCTGATGATGGATGATTGTATATGTTGATGATGACTATGTGACTTGTTGTCAACTGACTTGACTGTGATAGGTCATGAGCACGGCAGTGGGCTAGCTTCTTTTTGTTGACCCTTGTGTATATATATATATGATGTTTTGTATGTATGATGTGGAGTTTTTATGGTAGCTTTGGTTATTGCATCGAATGAAAATATCCATTAGGATTCCGTGAGTGTCGAGTGAGTTGGGAAGAGAAGACAATAAAGGAGATGAAAATACTTGATATGAGAATGTCTAGTGAGGATTGTAGCATGCTTAGAGCAAGTGAATGAGTAGAGATAAAAAAATATACTAAAAGAAGTGTAGTTTAATAACTGAACGGGTTAAAGAGTGTAGAGTTATGATAAAAACCGAGTGTTAGTGAGTGAGCACGTGTGGAACGGGTGGAGTAGCCAGGGTCCCCACAGAATTCAAATATATATTTCAATATTGATGAGTAAACTATTAGCACAGAGACAATCTACATGAATATATATCTTTAACAATGTTGAGGGCATACAAAACTCATGAAAATTTTCTCTGAAAATTGGGTCAATTGTCAAAATAGAAGACAACTACATATACATCTTGAGCACATCTTGGTTATAATCAAGGAAAACATAGAAGATTGATTCCCAAATAGCAAGAACCTATTAGAACATACACATTGTATAGGATTTTTGTCCAAAAACTTAGGTCAAATTTCTACATAATGGAAAGCTAAATATATGTAGTAATTTAGTAAAAAGAGAATATTAAGATAAATGGAAGCACACAACCAATTCTTATAATTGTTGAGTAAAAGCACATCACATTGAGTTTTCTGACAAATTTGTTGTTTTTATGACTCACTTCTTTACTAGAACTATGTGCATATTTATTTATTTAAAAATTTTAAAGATGCTAATGAGATAAAAAAGGAAAATTCAGAGTTAGGATAAACCAACAATGGCAAGGCTAAGTGAGCAGATTAAACAATCTTCAAAAATACTAGAATGCAACCGAAGGTTCTTGTTTGTTAATAAGAGCAAATCAATGAATAGAAATGCATCAACATAGAATTACTAGCTAGGAGTATGTTTAATACATGCACCACTGTATATGGTGCATCATGCATGATAGTAAACAAATAATCTAGATGGTTAATTCCACCCACATTCATAGGAGAAAGAAAATTAGTGAATGGTATAAGGTTCCAAATAGAAATGTATATTAAATAACGAAGCCAAAACAAACCACCAAGCAGGTCTACAAATTTGTAATTGCATATAAGTCCAAAATATACTTAAAAAAGCTTATTGAAATATGAGATAAAACTCATAGTTGTCTAAATTTTAATGGTTCATACACAACACATTTCATCAGCAACCACTCTACCAATGAGGAAGTCATTGCAAGCGATCAATTGGAAGGCCCATTGTTGTTATCTGCAAAATGTGAATATAAAAACATAAGCACATAATCAAACAAGGCCTTCCACTGTATGTACTTAAATTATACACAAAAAAGATCTAAAAAAATTAGCACACATGTTAGATAGTGCAATCAAAACTTACGATAGCTAACATATTCCTTATATATCACGAATGACCTCAAATAAGGGTCCACAGGCAAGCCCAGTGCTTCATATCTTGGATCATAAAGTTTATATTGCACAGCACTGCAGATAAAATTCACGAGACAAAAAGCAACATATAATATAGACCACATTATATGCATAAATATAAACATAAGACACATATACCATCAAAACATGCAAAGATATTCATGTGATAATCAAGAAAACTCTACCTTTGTTGGGAATTGTTGCCAGTTCCTTGACCAGTTGAATTAAATGAAGTGCCCAATTGATGCTCTAGCGTGGTCATTGTCATCTATATTTTTGAAATGCCAGTAAGACAATATTATTAAAACTTAGTACAAGACCTACCAAAGTAAATACATTAGGGATCATACACTTCTACAAGATCAATAAATGACAATCAAATATGAATGCCATATTATCTAAAATATTGAAATCTTCATCTCACACATCATCTACTAAACAAACTAAAAACAAGTAGAATTGGACTTCCGACAATAAAAGTTATACTAAATTGCTTGTATTCTGTCTTCACCAACCAGCAACATCTAAATTTAACAAACTACCCTAATCTTGGGAACAAATACTTGTAGAATTAAAATCCAAGTCATTCTGAGAAGTCCAAATAGACCGGACTGTTGAAATTCATAATGATAAATTTATTTTTTGATTTTAAGGATGAGGACAAAAAGTATGATTACTACCACAATATGTAGTCCCACATGCACACCTATGGGCATATTAAACATGAGTTTGGGACAAGGTTGATTATGATCATTCAATAATTAGTTGAGGTAGATTGTATGAACCAAATATGTCATAATTTCTTGTGAAAACCAAGTAGAACACTAGACCATTTAACACTCGTACTTCTTGATATTTTCACCTATATCTATATATATATATTTGTTATTTATATACATCTAGCTAATATACTCTTTTAACCGTTACTTTTACATGTATTCTCGGCACATGTACAATAAACCAACAGATAAGGGTTATGTTTAGCATACGTCCAAGTGTATGGTACACCATTGATTAGCTAGAAAATAGCTTCCAATTATGTAAGAAATTAGTGATGGAAATATCTTGGTCTCTAGTTCCTAATTAATCAACAACAATTTTGTAGCTAAATAGTTTTTGTTTAATTACACCACCTATAATATTTGTGTATGATAGAATCACCCAAAGATGAGCCTACCATCTTTACAACATTAAAATTTGTAGTTGTTTATTATAGTCAAGCACAAGTTTAAATAGTCTTCCAACAAAATTTATAAAGTTGCTGATTAATTAAATGCGAACTTCTTGGATTTTGAAATGAAAACAATCATATACTTGTTGAGTGTTTATCAAATCTTGATTTGGAGAAACTCTTCCCATGTAGTAGGGGTCTAGTCCAGCTCCAGTATTCATCCTTCTTGTCCAAATCACCAAAATTGCAATTAAGATTTAAAGATGGATTTGATATATAGGAAAGTATTTGAACAATTTGAATACTATAAGTGATTCAAATTTGATGAAATTTAAAATTGTTACAATGAGGTTAGGATTGGAAAAAGGACAAAAAAATTTATTTTTTATTTTATATAAAGTTGGAAATTTTAGTTGGTAGTTTTGAATAAGAGATGACTTAACACAGTTTAAGTGATATTGTTTTTAAGGAGAGAGACTAAAGAAAGAACTTGGGTAACATCGAAACTAAAAAAAGTTATGATTGGTCATAGAAATTAAGTAAATTAAATAGTTAAATTTGAGTAAAAACTATTGTAAAATCAAAATGATAAATTAAACATAATAGTGAAAAAAAGTATAGATGAGCAAGGAAATTGCAAAAATAAAAGATGAGCAAGGAAATTGCTATAATAAAATAACGTGAGAACTTAAGTCGTATTACCCCTGCAGATCATTGGATTCTTGAATTTGTGACGATTGCAAGATGAGATTATCAGCACTCTCATGAGTGATTGGAAGCGGAGGTGGATCCATTGGAGCTCCATTTGGAATCTAAAATGACAAGTAACAATCAAATAATACCATGAGCTAGATCAAAATTTGAAGGGTGCAACTCGTTTGATTTACAAACTTTATTTATTGTTTATTAATACTTATATAAATATCATAACATTTTAACTTTATTTTCAAAACGAAAGGCATTCATTGGTCATGACATCTGCTTAAAATCCACTCATATGAGATTTAGAAGGGGCCAACGCAGCCAAAGCGAAACTCTCAAAGAACACATCTAACCCTCAAAAACCCGCACAAACCGACCAGCAGAGCCGAATAAAACTCTCAAAAATCTAGAGAACATTACAACTTCTACAAATAGCATGCCACATCCTCTACAAATCATATACAACTACCCATATGAAGACTCAAGCACTGGCTCAAAAATGACTTCACGTAGCAAAGCAGGATTCAATCACCATCTTCTTTTAGAGCATATTCTCACAAACTCCCGCCTTCCAAAACACCCATCAATTTTCCAAGGAGCACACAAGAGCTTCAACCAAATTTAAGCAATTGATTTGCATTTGCTTTGCTAACCCCTTAATGGCCACCTCATCCGGCGTTCAAAGCAAACCCCCAGACTCTTCTCTAGAAGCTAACGCTTCTAGTCGTGGTCATCACTTCTGAACTAATCAGAGGGGAGGGAGCATTTAGTAAAGCTTGTCCAAACTATTGTCTCTCTCCATGAACAGTTGTCATTAGTTAGGCACCAGAATCCTTAAGTTTTCTTCCCCTTTCTTCCCCATTATTAGGTCTCCCACGACGAGGTTTAAGAAACAGGGTTTTGAAATATTTATACAAAAACCTTGAATATGTGATAGCTAGATTTTCAAGGTCATGTGCATTTATTTATGTGTGCGTGTCATTATGATATATACATGGGGAGTGGTTATGAGTAAGGGGCACATTAAAACTTGTAGAATTAGCCAAATGTTGCAAAGCTTGGTGGTAGAAGATTATTATATATGACTCAAATATTAAAATATAATAAAAGATTTTTTTTAAAAACACAATTTAACTCATAAAATATATGTACAAAGAGAACCATTCAAACAATCAAAGCAGCAACCAAAACCCCCCCCCAAAAACCTACCCACCCCTCCCTAGTCACAATTATTCGAGTCAATAACCTCAATATGCTCCGCTAAACCCTTAATCAATAGATCTTCGCTTCCTCTAGCCTTCCATCACCGCATATGCTTTGCAAAAAGCCAAGTTTTACGAGCTCTTGTCATCACTCTACATTCTCCTTCAATTAGTACAAAACTCCACACCTTCGAAGCTTCCATAGGCTTTGGCTTATTTTTGCTCCCTTTTGGCCGACCCCTCTTTTATCCGCTCTCTGACGCAAGCCCCTTTTTTTGGTGGCTACCCTTTCACAGGCTTCATTGGCTATGAATGAGACCCAGCAACCTCCCCGTCATCCACATGTGCATCCTCATCCCCACAAAGAACCAATTGAGTGCTTTGATCTCCACAAAAACCATGCTGAATATGGGTGGGAAACTCCATGAGCACCACATCCCCACTCTAGTTCTCCTTGGACGCATTCTCTCCTTGATTGTATTACTGTGAACTATTCATAGGAGCACACTCCCTTGGGTCATAAAAACCAAGGAAACAGGTCATCCCATAAGTAGACCCACCATCCGTAATGCATTGTGTAAACAATCCATGAGTACGGTTTTCCTCCATCAAAACAGCTTGAGGGTGAGCTTGATACCCAAAATCTGGCCACACCCATTGATTTGAGCGAGGTCCATTATCCCAAGCCACCTTATCTTCAAGAGGATTTCACTGCCTAGCCAATGAAAGCAACAAAGTTCCCTCCACCTGATGCATTTCTATACATCTAGCTAATATACTCTTTTAACCGTTACTTTTACATGTATTCTCGGCACATGTACAATAAACCAACAGATAAGGGTTATGTTTAGCATACGCCCAAGTGTATGGTACACCATTGATTAGCTGGAAAATAGCTTCCAATTATGTAAGAAATTAGTGATGGAAATATCTTGGTCTCTAGTTCCTAACTAATCAATAACAATTTTGTAGCTAAATAGTTTTTGTTTAATTACACCACCTATAATATTTGTGCATGCTAGAATCACCCAAAGCTGAGCCTACCATCTTTACAACATTAAAATTTATAGTTGTTTATTATAGTCAAGCACAAGTTTAAATATTCTTCCAACAAAATTTATAAAGTTGCTGATTAATTAAATGTGATATTCTTGGATTTTGAAATGAGAACAATCATATACCTGTTGAGTGTTTATCAAAGCATGATTTGGAGAAACTCTTCCCATGTAGTAGGGGTCTAGTCCAGCTCCAGTATTCATCCTACTTGTCCAAATCACCAAAATTGCAGTTAAGATTTAAAGATGGATTTGATATATAGGAAAGTATTTGAACAATTTGAATACTATAAGTGATTCAAATTTGATGAAATTTAAAATTGTTATAATGAGGTTAGGATTGGAAAAAGGATAAAAAAAATTATTTTTTATTTTATAGAAAGTTGGAAATTTTAGTTGGTAGTTTTGAATAAGAGATGACTTAACACGGTTTAAGTGGTATTGTTTTTAAGGAGAGAGACTAAAGAAAGAACTTGGGTAACATCAAAACTAAAAGAAGTTATGATTGGTCATAGAAATTAAGTAAATTAAATAGTTAAATTTGAGTAAAAACTGTTGTAAGATCAAAATGATAAATTAATCATAACAGTGAAAAAAAGTACAGATGAGCAAGAAAATTGCTAAAATAAAATAACGTGAGAACTTAAGTCGTATTACCCCTGCAGATCATTGGATTCTTGAATTTGTTGTGATTGAAAGTTGAGATTATCAGAACTCTCATGAGTGATTGGAAGCGGAGTTGGATCCATTGGAGCTCCATTTGGAATCTAAAATGACAAGTAACAATCAAATAAGACCATGAGCTAGATCAAAATTTGAAGGGTGTAACTCGTTTGATTTAAAAACTTTATTTATTGTTTATTAATACTTATATAAATATCATAACATTTTAACTTTAGTTTTCAAAACCAAAGACATTCATTGGTCATGACATCTGCTTACAATCCACTCATATGAGATTTAGAAGGGGCCAACACAGCCAAAGCGAAACTCTCAAAGAACACATCTAACGCTCAAAAACCCACACAAACCGACCAGCAGAGCCGAATAAAACTCTCAAAAATCCAGAGAACATTACAACTTCTACAAATATCATGCCACACCCTCTACAAATCATATACAACTACCCATATGATGACTCAAGCACTGGCTCAAAAATGACTTCACGTAGCAAAGCAGGATTCAATCACCCTCTTCTTTTAGAGCATATTCCCACAAACTCCTTCCTTCCAAAACACCCATCAATTTCCAAGGAGCACACAAGAGCTTCAGCCAAATTTAAGCAATTGATTTGCATTTGCTTTGATAACCCCTTAATGGCCTCCTCATCCCGAATTCAAAGCGAACCCCCAGACTCTTCTCTAGAAGCTAACGCTTCTAGTCATGGTCATCACTTCTGAACTAATAAGAGGGGAGGGAGCATTTAGTAAAGCTTTTCCAAACTATTGTCTCTCTCCATGAACATTTGTCATTAGTGAGGCACCAGAATCCTTAAGTTTTCTTCCCCTTTCTTCCCCATTATTAGGTCTCCCACGACGAGGTTTAAGAAACAGGGTTTTGAAATATTTATACAAAAACCTTGAATATGTGATAGCTAGATTTTCAAGGTCATGTGTATTAATTTATGTGTGCGTGTCATTATGATATATACATGGGGAGTGGTTATCGGGTAAGGGGCACATTAAAACTTGTAGAATTATCCAAATGTTGCGAAGCTTGGTGGTAGAAGATTATTATCTATGACTCAAATAATAAAATATAATAAAAGGTTTTTTTAAAACCGCAATTTAACTCATAAAAATATATGTACAGAGAGAACCATTCAAACAATCAAAGTAGCAACCAAAAACCCCCCAAAAACCTACCCACCCCTCCCTAGTCACAAATATTCGAGTCAATAACCTCAATATGCTCCGCTAAACCCTTAATCACGAGATCTTTGCTTCCTCTAGCCTTCCATCACCGCATATGCTTTGCAAAAAGCCAAGTTTTACGAGCTCTTGTCATCACTCTACATTCTCCTTCAATCAGTACAAAACTCCACACCTTCGAAGCTTCCATAGGCTTTGGCTTATTTTTGCTCCCTTTTGGCCGACCCCTCTTTTATCCGCTCTCTGACACAAGCCCCTTTTTTTGGTGGCTACCCTTTCACAGGCTTCATTGGCTATGAATGAGACCCAGCAACCTCCCCGTCATCCACATGTGCATCCTCATCCCCACAAAGAACCAATTGAGTGCTTTGATCTCCACAAAAACCATGCTGAATATGGGTGGGAAACTCCATGGGCACCACATCCCCACTCTAGTTCTCCTTGGACGCATCCTCTTCTTGATTGTATTACTGCGAACTATTCATTGGAGCACACTCCCTTGGGTCATAAAAATTAAAGAAAGAGGTCATCCTATAAGTAGACCCACCATCCGTAATGCATTGTGTAAACAATCCATGAGCACGGTTTTCCTCCATCAAAACAGCTTGAGGGTGAGCTTGATACCCAAAATCTGGCCACACCCATTGATTTGTGCAAGGTCCATTATCCCAAGCCACCTTATCTTTGAGAGGATTTCGCTGCCTAGCCAATGAAAGCAACAAAGTTCCCTCCACCTGATGCATGTCCCCCACGTCTTTCATTAAAGATGCCTTGAACCTACCCTTCGTTGATGAAAATAATGCGACTTGATGCTGATCGTTCACAGAATTTTCCTTGTGACTAAACCTAAGCCAACCACTTGTAGAGGACTGCATGCCATGACCCCATTGAAAAACATCCCATTGTGTTGGAAAAGGATAACGAATGCAATCCATTCCCCTATAGCCAAAACCATAAAAGCCCATCATCGGCACAACTGAACATCCTTCATAAATTGGGAACTAAACAACCCTCGTCGGACCTTTTCAAACGACGTCCAAAAGCTTTCCATAAGCCACCTCGTGCTTGCCCGCCGCACGTATCCCCTTCTCTTTCAAACTAGTCCCATCCTTACCATGGCAGCTTTCTTGCTGTACCTGTCCTTCCCCTTCCACCTCTTTATCTTCTAAACCCTTCTCTAGTGTGCCATCGTCACTACAAGAAGCACCATGACCCACACCAACTGCTAGTTCCAAGTCCTTTGACATCGTATCCAAAGATTCATTACTGTCAATACACGCTAGCTCCACCCCCTAGTTATCTTCCTCAGTCTGCTTATCCGCTCCACCCTCGGATTCATCTAACCCGTCATAAGAGTTGTTTATGTCAGTCGAAATTGAACTCCCAACCATCATTGCTCTCTGTCGATATTTGGCATTTTAAGGATACTCCTTCTTCATTTCCTCATAGCACACTTGTCCATTCAAAACTAGCATCACAATAGTCTAGTGAAAATGGCCTTTGTGTAATCACTAAAACACAAGCACAATCAAACTGCTCCTCATTCTCGGTGGTCATGTCCATGTAGACATAATCCCCAAACAGACTCCTCAACTCCATGAAGAACTTTTGACACCATCCTCCCACCGGCACCTTCAAAATACTCAATCATATCCAATTCTCCAACCTTGTTGTGAGCTCATGACAAGGCTCAACCCGTTCGAACTTCCCACAAAAGAAACTTCCAGCATCTGCCAGTGTAGAATCCATCTCTTCCTTCAAATCAAAATTTAGCAAAAACTCTTTGGCACCCATTGTCTTCAGCTTCAAATTGTTCAAGCCATTGTAAATGAAGAAGTGGAAAAGGTGTTCTATGCTTACAACACCATTCAAAGATGCAAAAGCATAGCCCTCGACCCACCGCTTCTCCTCGTATCCGGTACAAAAAACTAAATATTTTCTACCTTTGATGCATGGAAAATCCTCCTCCTTCTATTTACAAGCCAACGTTGGTATCCCATGTCCTCCACCCTTATTTTGGTGTCCTCAAGCTTAGACAAACTTGTAGACCTCCGGCCCCTTCTATTTCTCGTGTTGCACTAGTGTCTTCCATCTTAAAAAAAACTTGGAACATAGCCTTTTTAACCTCAAGATAAGCCTCATCCGTCCTCATACCATTAAGAATCCTAATTTCCATCTACGCCTCTTGGTGCAAACACCCTGCCTCTGAAATAATATTCCATATTTCTTGTGCAAAGAACGCTTGTCGCAGTCCATCAATGTAATCAGAGATATATTCTCCATGCTCACCTCGAAAAAGTCGTTTTCTCTCCTCAAACCTCCTATCCTCACTCCGACTTCTGCTCCTACTTCCTTTTCTAGCAGCTTGGTGTTTAGAGGTGGATGAGGAACCCCTACCCTGATAGGGACGCTGGTCATTATCCCCACTACCAACATCGCTATCATCTGTCGTAGTGCTTCACCATCTACTTGCAAGGACCCCTTGAAACCATCGATGTTCATGATCATATTGTAAGACCTTGAATTAAGTTAAATAATTAAATAATTATTAAATTATCCAAAATATATATATTGGAATGATCTCAAGCATAAGTCAATTCCAATGACTATTTGGATTATCGGTGCAATGTTCTAAAGCGATGGTTTGTGTAGAGCCCTGGTCTTAACTCGACTGACGTTCAAGTGAGAATAAGACTTTCTCATTATCTATGTAAGCCCCTGGATATTATAAATGATTGTGTAATTATTTAATTATTCGCACGTATGTAACGACTATATTAAAGCCCTAGTTAATACTATGTTTAGTTGATCTACTCACGAGAAGCTTTGACAATGGTAGTTACCGTAGGGACGACGATTGAACCTCAACCGACGTTCGGGGATTAATAAGGCTAAACCCTTATCTATATTATGATTAGTGCGTAAATTCATGAAGATAGACTGTAAGGTAAAATGGGTTTGGTTCCGGAGCCCGAAAAAGTTCTTGGCACAAGGCAACAAGCCGGTTTAGGCCTTGTCGTGCGGAAACGAGGTAGTTTAAGGAATTTCTAATACCCCCGAACATGATTGAAAGTCTAAGAATGTCGTAGGGAACCCTTTTATGAAATAAACCCATTTTCAATAAATAGTGATTTTGGGCCGGAAAGACCGGAATCTCAACGAAAATATTCTAGGATATTTGTGGCGATCGATACCCGAGTTTGATGAGCGTCAGAGCCAAGATGAGAAAATGATCGATGATAGTCACAAATAGGATTTTTGGGAGAATTTACCCAAAAAGGTGATTATGACGTGATTAGTGACTTATGACACGATTAGTGACTAAGCGTAAGTGTTTTGTCTCCTAATCATGACCAAACTTCACCTTATTGCACCTTAGTCCCTCAAGGTTGGAAAAGATCAAGATTTCTCCCATTTGGCCTCCCTTGGTCGTGGCTCACATAGCCTTTAGTGGGGTTTATTTTGCTTTTCACTTGACTTTAGTTCATTAGTTGATGAGTGTTGGGTTTTTAGAGTGAGAAAGATGAGAGAGGTGAGAGCTCAAAGAAGAGTTCATCTTCTTCTTCGATCTACTTATGGCCGAACCTAGAAGCCCTTCTAGAACTAAGATTCCTTCAACTTCTCCTCTTGCTTCTTTGGAAGAAAATGACGGCCTCGTCGAAGTCTACCGTAAGATGGTCTCAATTTTTCGATCGACAATTCTCGAGTTGGAAGCGGATGTCATAGTTACGTAATTTTTAGGCCTACTATTTGGCTTTCCAATGGTATATTTGGTTTTTTAAGAAGTTGGTTTTGTTGAAAGGTGATCTTGGAAAAAAGTGGCTTCTTACAACTTGGCTTCACAAAGTTTATTACTAGAGGTTAGGTTTGAAAAACCCCTCAATTTATTTCTAAAAAAGTTTTGTTTTTGGAAAAGTGATTATTTTGAGAATTTATTTTGAAGATTCTATCTTTTGTTTCACCATAGGTTTTGCATGGACTTGAGTGTGTACAACTTGGTTTTGAAGAAAAGCTTTGTCTTGATGTTGTTTTTGACATGGCCGAGATTTGTAGATATGGGTACTGGGAAGAAAATTTTTCTGGGTATTCTGGCCTTGTTTTTATTGTAGCTCTTTAAGTTATCTAAATTTTCCCGTTGGTTTCATGTCATTCTGAATTTTGTAGCTCAAGTTATGTGCGTTTTAGCGGGCAAAGGTCCTGCTGCCTGGCAGCATGACCTTCAGCCCTTATTTGTTTTACCCTGATTTTTTTACTTTGATTTTGGACATGAAATTTTACAGGGGTTCAAGGGACATGTTAGTGATAATGGGATAAAAGTTTTAGAATTTTCTGAGTTCTTTTGATGTATTTAAAAATCTGTCCAAGTAACTAGACCGTTATGGTTTGTAGAACAAAGTGTTTTGGTTGAGGGTTTTTGAGTTTAAGAGGTTGTTTGTGTTTCTTGAAGGTTTGGCCTTGTTTATAAATGTTTAAGTGTGCGAGAACCTCGATGATTGTCTAAGGAAACGGATTTAAAATCCCAAAAGACAATGAGGGGATAGATCACATTTTCGAGCTAGTTCCATGGTTTTGACTAAGTGTAGGAAACCTCAAGGAATGTCTAGGACTAGGGATTTAAAACCCTAAGAGACAATGAGAGGTTAAGCTTTTATTTAAGCTTGCTTAGTTGTAGAACAGTTTTTAACTCGTAAGCTCTGCTATATCTCCTGAGAGGTTAGTGACCATCCTTAAGCTTTAGTTAAGGTGTAAGGTTTAGATAGATGGTTGCTAAGCTAGACTATGTGTTTGTGAAGGATCGAGAGACGTGGGAACCCCGAGACAAGCCAGGACACGCGGGAACTCCGAGGCAAAGATGGAACACGGGGTTATACGGCATGTAGCATACTTATGGAGGATAAGAAGGAAAATACTTACGGTAAGGGCACTTATTTATCTCCATAGCTATTTATAGCATATATGGATATAGAAATTGTATATAGTTAAGTCATAGAATTGCATGGAGTTGAAGGCATCTGATATGCTGGATTAGAATTGATTGATTGATTTCCCATGCATGGAAAGATTGATTGATAGATGTTATGTTCCTTAGTGGTAGGGTATGAATGATAGTATGCTAAGTATCCATGCCTATTTGCTAAGTTGATCAATGATGACATGCTATATGGCATGAGAACTTGCTTTATGCTACAAGCTTGATGCCATGTTGAGTGATATCCTTTAACATGCATGCTTGTGTATTGCTTTTAATAGTGGTTCAAAGTAGAGTCATTGGTAAGTAAGGCCAAATGACAAGTCGTTGAGTTATAAGATGGATAAGGATCCACATTCGTAAGAAGCCCAAATTCGCAATTTAAGTGGTTTCAAGCAACTTGATAAAAGTTGTTAATCTTGTTTATACGCCTGACTAAAGTGGTTAATTTTGGTGTTATGCTTGGCTAAATATGTTAATCTTGCCTGTATGCTCGATTGAATATGTTAACTTAGTATGTATGAATAACATGGCAATTCATGCATACATGGGGACGCCCCGAGGAGGTTGGCAAATGAGTAAGTTTATCCTACCAAAAGCTTGGACGCATCAATAATTTGGGACGAGGAATGGTCGATCGCAAGAAGTGGCAATCCAAGGTCGATGAAGCAACATCGTACCAATTCAACTGGAATAATTTGTCCCGCCACCCGAGTTGCGGGATCTTGGCATTATATTTGAGTAAAAGTCGTGGGCGAACAACTAATATGCACTGGCATGACATTAGCATGTACATTTCATCATGATTGTATGACTACTCATGGATGATCTATGTGATGTGTTCTTGTATGATAAAGATGATAGCATAGAACTTGTCGTTTTACTCGAGTTTCCATTCATTATGTACATGCTTGTGTATACCTATGTTTATTTATTCTTGGAAGTGACCCTTGCACCTTGTTTGTTGTTTGTGTTTGGGCGATCTGTCGCCAGTTAGACAACTACTAGCCAAGGAGCAACCGGAGGATGCCAACCTAAGGAAAGTTCGAGGAAAAAGGACGGATAGCTCATGACTTAAAGAATATAGATAGCTTTTTCTTTTCGTGTCTGTACTCAAGCATGGTTAGGTACAGGGTAGATACCGGGTCTATATGCCTTTATGCGGTCGCCCTGTGTGGGATCATAGGAGGTATACCGGTAGTAGGAGGTCTTGGGTTGGGGTTTCTATGTGGGAACATGTTTCCTTAACTAAAACAAGTCTTTTTCTTATGAAAACTTTTTACCATGTTACTCACCTAACTATGTAAAGTATATCCTTTTACCAAAAAGGGTATCTATTGCATATTATATATGGCATGTCTTAAAAGAAAAAACAAAAAAAAGACTTGCATTCCTACGACTTTTGAGCGCTAACTTGCATGTTCAATTACTGTTTAGTCACTACAGTAACACCTTAAAAATCGGGGTGTGACACATGTGGTCTGCCAAACACATCACGCTTCATGCGAACATCCTCCCTGCTCCAGTCTACATGTCGCTATTGTCGAAGCATGTGTTTTCCAACCACATCGTCGTGATGGATGACACTCATTGATGGCCTATCGCTCCTTCCTGGAGATGCACCCAAGACTTATGATCTATATGCATGACTTGCTCCACCCTCTAGTTAGGTTGGCAAAAATTGTACCGACCTGCTTGGATTGGTTGCTGAAACCCTAGCAACCACCATCGGCGTCTGCCATTCGACTACTGTGCCCTACTAGGAAATGAAACCCTGGTAGAGCCCTGCCAACGCATCCTATTATGTGACTCAACTCCTTACATTATTCATGGATATATTGTCTAAATCAAATTTTAGACATACATAACAAACTACAAAATTCAAAAAAAATATATAAATTCATCAAATTCTTTTCTTAATCAAACACGCAAGTATAGGAGTACCTCATTAGAATTTCTTCCTTCAGATGACATGATGATCTCAAGAAGAACCTGAAATTACAAAATTATGCAAAGAAAACTATTAACAGAATACCTTGTAACTTAAAAAAGAAGTGTTTTTTCTTGTTAAATTTGTGTTAGGCAAGTAAATTACGTACATTATTATATAGTTTTATACACATAGACATAGTAGCATATTGTAGCGATATTGTAAAATTTGATGAAAGCAATGCTTGTATAATATTTACAATGGATGTCTTAATTTGAATGCTCTTTTTGAAACAATTGAAAACAAGAGGAAAGGATATTGGAGAAAGAAGTGGAGATTGAAAATGATTTGACCATTATTTGATTTGATAGGTAAAGGAAAGGAAAGAAAAATTATTTTGAGATCCACCACAGAATGTCTCGTCCTTTAACCATATGGAAAAGAGACACTATAGTTTGAGTAAAAGTACCATAAACCCATTGTACACAACCCTATCCAAGTGCCACCATTGCCAACCTCCTCCATCACCGGAGGTCAATCTAACAATGAGGCATTAGAGAAAACCTAGAAAGGACTCCTTTTATCAGTGTCAAATATTATATTTTAAACAAATGATTTTAGTTTTTTAATTCTTCAACCAATATTCTTAGATACTGCACAATCAGTGCGAAAATTTTGTGCAAAAAATAATCTTTAATTTTGGTTTAATTAAAATAAAAACTAACTTTTCTCAGTTGTTCCACCGTAAAACACCGCCAGACCACGTCATGAAAAGTAGATCTACTCATATTCCTCTTTCTCTTTTCTTCTATTGATTTTCCTTGCACGTGACTCAATGTTCCATTGTGTTGTAGTATCTTGGATCCATCTAAGATCTTAAACCGATCAGATCAAGGAAGCGTGCTTCCGAACATTGTACAACACTAGGAGTATGAAAATGGGGTTGATGTGCTCTGTCGTGAGGATCTTCAATCTCCGTTGTGGAGACCAACCACCATGAAAAATTGGCCAATATTTGCAAACAAGGGGTATCACAGCTAGGGTTGCCGAAGTTGGAGTTAAACAAGATTTGGGTGTTCCGATTCAATTTTCCGGCCGAGAACGAGTGTAAGGGGGATAAGATCAAGGTTTTTTTAATCAAAATGCAATTAAGTTATTTACATTAATCATAAAAAAGAAGTTATTTTTTTCCCAAAAAAATATATTTAATATTAATATTTTCATATTAAAAAGTAACTTTTATAGGTTATTTATTATTATATTAATGTGAGGAAAATTCGAAAAAAGGGCTAAAATTAATGCGTTGACTTTTTTTAAAAAAAGTTTATAGATTTTTTTTTTAATAAAAAAAAGTCAACGCATTAATTTTAGCAGTTTTTTTTTTCATAAATACGCAAACGTTTATAGATTATTTTTTATTGAGCCAATTTAAATAGATTAAAAAATTATATTTGACTCATCTATAATAAAGTACTATAATTTAAATAATAAAATATAAAATTTTAACCAATAATCAAATAAACAATTGATCAACATTTACTAGTTGAATAACTTAACAACCATGTGTCTTGAAATATAAAGAATGAATTAGGAGATTGTCTTATTATTTGAACAAATTATAAATTATACCTTTAAAAATGCAAAACTTTAGAAATACATTGGTTGATCAAGGAGATAAGAGAAACGTACTGATATTTCTGAGTCTGGTAAATAGAACTATGTGCCTTGAAATATTACAAAACAACCTGCGAGATCTAAAAAATAGTTGATGAGACAAAAGTTATATGTGAAGATTTGATGCAATGATATAGATATCAAATCTAAGTAATATTAATACATATATAATATGAGATCGATCTTATGGATTCCATTTGGTAAAAGTGAATTTATAAGAATTAAAAATTTATTAATATCTCACAAATCAACAAAACCTTTAACAACAAATAATATTAGTTTCAAGAAAAAAAACAACAAACAATATCCATAAATTCTCTCATATGTAGTACAAAAACCAAAGAAAATTAAATAATATTATTATTGTAAAAAAAGATCCGACCATTGGCTCCTTGTAGTTGGACCAATGACATAGTAGTTCATTGAGAAAATGAAAGAGTAATAGAACACAACTCAATGTTTCACCACCTAATACTATAAACTTGTATCCTTGAGAAAATTTGTAAATGAGTGAAAGATTCTCGATTACCTGCAAATATTTAACAAACAAAATGAAAAATCAATTTTTCAGAAATAATAATCAGAAAAAATTAAGAATAAGAATGAACATGGATAAAATTTATCATGAATCAATTCCAAATAGAAGGATAAGAGAATTTCAAATATATTTTGAAAATTTTCTGTGTGATTGGAAAATCAGAGGGAATTTTGAAAAATATAGAGTGAATATGGTGTTCGTATCAACCATTGTAGCTTAGGAAAAGCTCAAGCTTAGAAAAATCGTAAAAGAAATGATAAAAAAGAAAAAACCTTGTATGCGATCACTGAAAAGTTCTCAATCCTCTGGTGTTAGTCTTATATATAGCAGGGAGTGAAATTAATTATTTATGCAATTTAATTATTAAAAAGTAAATGGTCAAAATTAAATTAATGTAAGTTTTTTCTATAATTAATGCGATACTTAATCATCAAACTTATAATATGATTTAATCAGTGTGAATTAAACAATTTGAGACAAAAAAAAAGTTTTTACAGTGTTAGTCAAATGAATCAAGAAAAATAATAATAATAATATATTATACTTTTTTATTTAATGAAGCATATAAATATTTAATGGATTTAATTAAGTAACTTTTTGTGTCTTAAAACTCTACGAAATTTCGTTCTAAACGGGGCAATATCCATATCATGGTGGAGCTAGTTCTCCTTGTCGGGAACATGGATCTTCTTGTTCAGGCGTAAACTCTGGACGGTGGCTCTCTTGATGATCTGATGGTGGTGCTCAGCCTAGGATGGTCATTGTACGAGGTGTCTCCTGTTGAGAAGCGACGAAGGGGGTGATAGTAATAAAGCACACAAGAAAGGGGGGCGGTTGAATTGTGTGTGTGATTTTTAAAATTCTTTTCAGTTATAAACAATTATTAGTTTCAAATATTATTAAGAGTGAGTGCAGCGGAAAATAGCTTAAGACTGAAAAGTAAAACACGCAAGATATTTATCCTGGTTCACCCCCTTAATCGACAGGGCTACGTCCAGTCCTTGGCTTCACCAAGATTTTCACTATTTTCACAAAATAGTACAAGTATTCTACAGCGCTTCTCCTAGTATTCGAAGGACTTCTCATTTACAAGTTTTAAACAGAACTTCTCCTAATTCAGTATTCGACAGGACTGCTCCCAGTTCTTTCAGCAAAGAAGTTTTTTGTTTCTACTATTTCTCTTCAGCAAGAGTGGGTAGAAAAATGAAGTACAAAATACAGAGAGGATAGAGAAGTTGGTTCTCTGTTTGGGTTGTGTGAGAAGGATGAGAGTAGCACTCTATGAATACTTCACACTGACAGACGACTTAACTCAGATAAAAGATGACTTTGAGTTTATGAGTTTTGGCTATTGAACAGATTGCAATGGACTTAGAAAGATTTGAATGC
This sequence comes from Acmispon strigosus, assembly GCA_030819835.1. NCBI lineage: Eukaryota > Viridiplantae > Streptophyta > Magnoliopsida > Fabales > Fabaceae > Acmispon > Acmispon strigosus. Next base: position 8,192,858 of record JAUAMA010000001.1, read on the forward strand.
TTTGATCGTTTGGAAGTCGCCGATTGAATCCGGATGCAAAGTGCTCTATTTATATCTTCAGTAGGATGTGCCCTGTAATCTTGATGAGGATTTGAAAAATAGTTCCGTTGGAATTTCTGCTTCCTTGTGAGTAATGGATACTTCTGCATCCCTGAAACAACATTAAATGCATTCTGCCATGCATTTATTGTAGCATTAATTGCTTTTGTTGACGTCGTTTGGCTCTTCAATGCTTTCAGCCTTGAGTTCACATTTGGGAATTAATTGCTCGTGGATGCCAGCAAAAAGAACATTAAATGCTCTGAGCAAGAGATTTGAGTTTGATCGTTGAGGGGATCCGATGTTCAGGAAATCACACTGTTGACTCTGAAAAGGTTTCATGATTTAAGGAATGTCAGAGCTTTTGCAGGAACGAGGATTAAAGTATTGATTATAACCCTTTCTTCATTCTGCAATCATCAGTGCTTCATTTAATGCGTTGACGAGGTAGATAATTTTTAATGCTTGACACATTTTGTCAAATGAGCTTTTCAACACTTTTAGGAGAACGAACTCTTCAGTAGTATTGGCAAACGGACTCTTCAGATAGTTTCCAAACGTTCTCAAAAGCCGGACGTACTCCTCTAGGTGAACGTACTAAACTGGTAGACTAACTCTTTGATAAGATGTCAGACGTACTCCTCTTCTTTGCTTTTCTTGAAGTTCTGCTTTTGATAATACCTTGTGTAGATTTATGCAGTTCTTCTTCAGGTAGATAGATGTTCCTGAATATGAAATATTCAAAGTGTTAGGAAATCTATTACTATCAATATTAAACCTTAAGCGAAATTGATATTTATCAAAATATAATAATTTATGAAGTCATTTGAATCTAACAGGGGGGACCTGTAAAAGACACTGCGACGCTCAAGTCAGTGTGGGAGCAAAGAAAGAATCCTAGAGCTGAAGCGAACTCAAGAGTATGCAAGTAATAAATTTCATTCTAAGTAAATGAATGATAAAACCTGTATTTATAGGCATGTGTTGAGTGCCTCTGCAAGTGTAGAGTAAGTCCATAAGTGAAGCTTCCAATCGGGGGTCGGCTTTAAGCCAACATGCTGTACACACTCCCCTCGGCCTTTGGTCAGGTCACTCGAACACTTTGCCAATTGAGTCGGGAGGCGGTCTCGTTCCTAAAACAGGTCGTGCAGGTCGCCCTAATGGTGGATTCTTAAGAGCAAATCCACATGGATTATATGAGATGTCGTCGGGTCATATGGCTGAAGAGGTGAACTTCTCATGTCACATTACAATGTTAAGTGAAACATTGTGTCTATGTCTCTCTTTATAAATATTTGAATAGACCCACCTATTAAATACATATGAAGAGAGAGATAGACACAAAATTTAAACATGGAAGAACATAAGATGGTTTCCACATGAGAGGATCTTCATCCCCCAACGAAGTTTTGTTTTTCCACACACAAGTAGCGAACCCAAAAATTTGATTAAAACGAATCTAGCATGTGCCAATTGAACCAACCAATAGTAGGTAGATTTAACTTTCATATATGTTAAATGTTATGTTTAGTATAAAACTCGCAGATAAACTAGCTAAATTTTGATAAGTTGGTTGTTCGCCTAAGGAAATACCGAACCTGACTATGAGACATTGGCATGGCTATGAGACTCAAATTGTATGGATTCTCCTCCATGAAAGGGCCTCCTTCTTCTCGGATCCAACAAACAGGCAGGAACCAGATGTGGGCACCTGCAAGGAACTCCTACACTTAAATCAGCAAGGCTGGGGGGAATAAGGATTAGGATGAACAAATAGTATGTACCTGAAGTGTGTCCCCTTAATGTGTATATATACGTAGGTTTATAACAAACCTGGGGAGAATCAAGTGTGGATATGAAATCATAATCAATAGATATGATCCGATAATTAAAGATTTTACCTTAATTAGGAATCCTTACTATCGTATTGTGTAGGACCTCATCAATATTAAGCGAAAGGACTGGGCTTATCATTTAAATCTGTAAGTGTTGCCCCAAAATCTGAGTATCTGAGGCATTAGATGCTTGGAATCTCAAGATGCAAGAAGCTCTCTAGTCTGAAGCAATGAGATACTTGGCTTTCCCCCTTTAGCATAGTCGTGATTCATAACGAGCTTAAAATCTCATAAGGCATGTGCCTGGGGTGATCTTAGCAAAGTCATTCTTTCCATACGCTTTACCTTGGATATTGACACATTTTCTGAGGCCCTCCTAAATAAGAAAAGGCATGCCTTGTCATGGACTGATCGTTCATGGTTTAAACACTAAGACGCGCCACCTAAGAGGGGGGTATATACAAACAAAATCACAATTTAAGACAACTTGAAAATTTAGACAACAAGTTTTGGTAATTTGTTACCACGAGTTGGTAATTTGTTACTGGAGATTTGGTACTGATGCCCTCATGATCTATTACCACAACAAAAAGTTACTCACACTATTACAATAACAGAAATGCACTTAAAAGTAATCAAGCCATATACACTAATTCACTATTGTATACTCATTAGGATTTTTCCGATCGGCTTTTCAGCCATATGGCTTGATGGAGACGTAGCCAGTCCACGTGGGTTTACTCTTAAGAACCCACTGCAAAGGTGGTCTGCACGACGTGATACATGTACAGACCATCCCGGATCACAGGGCAAAGTACCTGAGCGGCCTAGCAAAAGGATGAGGGGAGCGTCCAAAACATGTCAGCTCAAAGCCAACCCCCTGATCGGAAGCTCTACTTAAGGACTTCCCTTACACATGAGGAGACACTTGAAACGATCACTAGCATATAAATACAGGTTCTATCATTCATTTAATTAGAATGCAATTCATTACTTTCATGCTCCTGAGTTCATCTTGACTCATGGATTCTCTCTTTTCTCTCACACTGACTTGAGCGTCGGAGTGTATTTTGTAGGTCCTCCCCCGACGCACCTCAACTAGAGACTCACTGCATCATGGCCAGACCTAGCTAAGGACAACCACCGAAGAACCAAGAGAGCCATCGTGCAGAGTTCAGGCGCGAACATTTGGCACCATCTATGGGGATCTAACCCACGACCATGTGGTACAAACAAGAAGACAACAACAAGCGAATTCTCAGAAGATGGTGGCTAAGAGGACTAAATCTCAAAGAGTACCTTCACAGTAATGACACACTCCATCTCATAGAGAACCATCATAGAGAGAAAAAGCTCACAAGGATGGCCTTCCAGAAAATGTAATTGGAGAAAGTGCAGCCAAAGTGTTGCAGTGAATGGAGAGAAGGCTACATGAGCAACTAGAAAGTTCGATGCATATCTCACAGCATCCAACTCAAAATTGACGGGCGGAAAAGTCCCTAATCCACGATGTATGCCAGAAGCTTGTGAAGAAAGCGTCAGAACCAGCACTAAGCCGACAAAGGAGCCAATGTATTTTAAGGGAGAATCTTGCTTGAATGTAGGAATCTACGCCAAGCTACAAACACTTTTCTGCTCTGATCACATGGCAATTGAAATACCAAAGGTTTTCAATAAACCGATCGATATTGAACCGTATGTGGGAGATACAGATCCTTCAGGACATTTGGATACCTACATTACGACAGTTTCCTTTTTAGGAGCGACAGATGCGCTGGTTTGCCGAAATTTTCCGTTGAAACTGCGGAACGCGACACTACGATGGTTTCAGTTGTAACATCCCATTTTTCTCCTACAAGAGTAATATCTTATTATTATTATTATTATTATTATTATTATTATTATTATTATGGTTGATGTATGTGTGATGATTATTTTATGATTTTATGTGTATGTTTCTGTTCGAATAAAATGTTTGATAAATTAAAAGTAGAAGATAATTTTTTTTTATGATGATATTAATAAATAAAGGAAAGTTTGAATATAACATATGTTTCATTAGTATTATGAAAATTTAATCAAGAGGATAAGTCTTCATAAAAAATTATTATTTTATGTTAGATAAAATTATGGAATAATTAATCAATTATTATCATACATAATCATATTTTGGGTTGGTGTTCTTTAGCTCCGCCGTGAGCTTGAAGATTCCGACGAAGCTGCCGGAAAATAGTGGTGACCAATCGCGTTTTTCTCTCTCGTCTGACCTACGATTAAGATGATTCAACCACCGTTGTTCTTCTGGAAGTAAGGTACACCACCCTCCGTGCTTCGTTCATCTCCGGTGAGGAAAACCGGGCGTGCCAATTTGTTTACTCTGATTTTTGGTAAACCAGGTAATCCACAAGTGAATCCAAATGTTGATGAAGAGGCTGGATTCCGATCCTCTTACGGACCATGGGATATGGAAATCGTGAATGCGCGAATGGTGTAAGTGGAGTGGTATGTCCATCGAAAGTGGTTCGAGCGAACTGGTTAAGTGTTTTTAAGAAGGAAAAGACTGAATTTAAAGTAAATAAAAGGGCAAATCAAAAGGAAAGAAAAAACTGCATTGAAATGTAAATTAGAGGAAAACATAAAGAGTTTTGCAGGAAATTTAAAGGGTTGGTCAGTCGAACACCGCTCAGTCACTCACGTTTGACTCGTTCTTGTCGCACTGCGTCACGTTAGCTTGGACTTATAGCTGTAGGGTTTGAGAATTAACGTTTACGGACATGTCGTGGGTTGGACGAAAAACATCTACTTCGTGCATGTCTTACTCTATTTATAGGCTGCATCTTCAACCGCTGGGTAATGGACGAATCCCCTACATTTGACACGTGTCCTGCACATGTTTCCTATTTTCCACGCGTCCCATGTTTGCTGTTTTGCTTTCTGCACGCCCACCTTGAATAATTGCCTATAACCTCTGTCGAAATGCCTCCTCATGCTCACTGAAGCTTTAGTCCAAAAAAAGTTTAACACTTCTTCACTTTAGGACCTTGTCTTCGACATGGATTCGACTTCGACTCAGCATGCCGTCTTAGTCGAAATACCAGAAATCGCTTTATCAGGCTTGGCTTCATATCCTTCCTTTTTGGTCGAAATTACCTTATCATGCAGTCTTCGACCAAGTTAGGACTTGGAAAATTTCCAGGCTAACAGATGCCCCCCAAAATATCATACTTCAAAGAGACTTCTTGCTGAGAAGTGTGATATTTTTAATCAAATAAAAGACAATATCTAATTATCCTTTATTTAATTAAATTAAAAGGAAGATTGACGGTTTAGTAATGATAGTGGAGCAGTTAATCACCCACTATGCTAGCAGATAGGTAATGATGGATATCGGATTTCCAATGTAATCGGTCCTCATGATTCAAACTTTGAATCAAGCTTTGGCCATTTCTGAATGGCTTCTCAATTCCATTTAACGAGCAGGAAATCTTTCCATCTTCCTCCATTTACCTATAAGTGGAGTTACCTTACACACTTCTTTTTATCTCCTCTTAAGCTTTGTCTTCTTCCTTTAAACTTCCTATGAAGAGCATTCTGTCGAAAAAACCATCACCATGATGACCCTCTACCTTCCCTTTTCAGTTAACTTCTCCCAGCTTCGTCGCTACCAGGTCTCAGGCTCTAATGCCTTAAGCTGTACCTGCCTCTCGGAGTTGTGTGAGGCTTCCAATGAGTCCATGTACCCCGATCTGGTCATGGCTTACTGGTCCTCCCTCTCCCTTAACCACAAAGGTAGTTTCACAGGGAAAGTGTTGAACCGCAACATTTCCCTGTCTAGGGAGAAACTTTCGGAAGTCCTCAACAGCGATGATGATGGTGAGGTTTACTCGGAGTTTTGGTAGAGGGGCGTGACAGGGAAGATCTTGATGAGATCATTTACCACATGGACAACCCTACAGCCGCCCAACGTTCTCTCTACTCATCTTTTACCGTCCCAGCCAAGTTTCTTCACTAAATAATCACAAACGTGATTTGCCCGAGGGTCGATCACTTGGGGGACGTGTTTGATAAGGATCTCTTCCTTATGTACTCCATTTTAAATGAGGAGTACATAAATGTTGTAGACATTGTCTACAACCACCTTGCCTCCACTCTCATCAACAAAGAGCAAGCCACTCCCTACGGCTTCCTCATCACCAAACTTCTCAGGGGCCCAAATGGGTAACCTTTTTTAGCTTGGGATGCTTTGGAAGAAAGAGCTTGTCGAAGAATTGGGGTGGATTTTCTTTGAGAAAAGGGCCTCATAATCGATGATCCACTTTCCTTCGAGGACATAGACGATTCTCCGAATGATTCTTCAGATGGCTTTGATGACCCTTCAGCATCAGTTGAAGAGTCAAAAAATTCCTCTGCTTTCCCTTGACATAAGCACCTTCGAGGCGAAAGATCCAGAACTTAAGAGGGGTTAGGCCGTTTTAATCAAGCTGTAATTTTCTTAGTTTTTCAGTCGATGGCTTGGCCTAAATTTTGTATCTTGATGACTTTGCCCCATTATAATTAAACAGTTTATTGTTAATTTTCTTTTTGTGCCTTTTAATCATTTTTGTATTGAAAAAGTAATCGATCAACTCTTTCTTGAATTTAACTGAATGATTCGCCAAAGCCTGATTGTTAATTCCATTTTAATCATTATAGGCTTTAAAAGATAAAATCCAAGTTAAATAGAAAGGAGAACTTGATCTAAATGAGAGTCGACTTGTCATCTGAGGCATTCTGAAAAAGCACAAGTATAAGCAAATTTTAAATCATGCCTAACTCTTAATATCACCAGAAGCACTTATTAAAGGTGACAGGGTGATGCTTATTTTGCCACAATTGTAAGTATGTATATCTTCCAAAGTGTTTTTAGTCGATTTCTGCTTTTCCAAACTTAGTTCAAACTAAGTTAGAATCATCTATGAATTTCAACTAAAATAGATTGTTAAAGCCAATTTTCTTCTGATTTAAAATCGTATAAGCTTCGACAATACACTCTTTGAATTGAACAGAATTGAAAGCACGATGGAGCGCTAAATTGACTTTCTATAACTTCACGAAGAATACAATTACAGGCATAATGTGATAGTTAGAACATGCCTATTATTACATCGTTTAAGTTTCTATGGTAACGACATTATACTTCGACGCCATCACCGCATTTCGATGTAAAAACTTGTACATCTTCATAAGTCAAATTGCGTTCTTTTTGACATAATTTCGGCTTCTAGAGTTGTTTCATTATGACGTTCGGCTACGTAGGCCGAATTTTGAGTTTAACTCGTTTATATGAGATCCACCATGTGCCACTCACCTGTGGCATCTTCATCTTCATTTTCTTGATGGAACTCCATTCTTCGGAAGAAACCATATTCAGGATCAAGCCTGAATGAACTTGATCTATATTCCCCTTTCATTTCATTCTCCAACTCGGTATAAGGTGGAATATTTGCAAGCTTCTTGTCGAATGTCTTTTTATTTACATGATCATAATCAGCCAAGAAGTAGCTTTGATCAACATCAACATTTTCGAGGACGTCATCTTCTCTCTAAAGGGATAGCTTTTGGTGTAAGGTTGAAGGAACCGCTCCGACTCCATGAATCCACTTTCTGCCTAAAAGAAAGTTGTAGTTTGCTTTTGCAGGAACTACCACAAATAGAGTGGTTCTTGTTACCGTACCTACGGTAATTTCAAGTGGAATAACACCAAGTGACTTATTTGTTTTTCCCTTATAGTCGGAAAGAACCACGTTATGAGGCTATAGGTCTTCCTCAGTCTTGCCTAATTTCTTCATTAAAAATTTAGGCATTAGATTTAATGCTGCTCCTCCATTGACTAGCACATTGTTGATTCCTTTGTCCTTAACTCAAGCCCACACGAACAGTGGCTTCAAGGGCTTTTTCATTTCAGGATCCGGCTTCTTAAAAATCGCCTTCTGCTCTTCGACCCCACCTTTGGTCATTATGTAATAGCACAGAGGGTTGTCATAATCTTCTTCTTCTTCTTCGATGTAGTAATCATCTTCATCTTCAGTTACCTCTATTGTCTGGTCGAATTCAGAAGGGAGAATAGACACTACATTACAAATAATGTCTAAACTTTCAGTATCACTGCCAAAATTATCAGTGATCAAACCTTCCTCTTCAGCAGCCAGTGATTTAGGAGGTACAGCTTTAGGTGTGAATAGTTCAGCTTCATGACTTAAATTAGGCTTGTACACTAAGTCCATGTAAGGTAGAGTCTTACTTCGTCTTGACTGTCCAGTTTCGAAAAAAGACTTTCCTCTTTTATTCACATTTTTCGAAGGACCTTTCTTTCCAGAAACCTCGACCATAGCCTTTCCTTTTTGAGCAGCAGCTTTCTCTCGGGCGGCCTTTCTCTGGAACCTCCTCCATTGAGTTTTAGTCATAGTCTTAGTTCCAAAATAATAATTTGGAATTTGGGAAAGATCCTTTGAAATACAAGCACTCCCACTTTTGGAAGTAGAGTGTCTCATTTGGACCCTTGATTTTACAGCAGGTTTAGGTCGAAATGCAGTGGCCCACTGATTAGGTTGAACCCCTGCCGGAGGAATAAAACTTTTCCTCTTGTGAGTTGGATTATGTTGAGGTCTCAACTTGAATAGGTTTCTTGAACCTAAACGTTGAGTTGTAGGGAGTCGATGGCCTAACCTTTCCATTGGTTGTTTACGACTTATCCTTCTAGCCATTTCTACGACTTTTGCAGCATTTCTATCAAAAACAACACTACATCTAGGACACATAGTTACTTCAGCATCCTTCTCCTTGCATTTTTGCAAATATTCTAGCAAAGTTTCACCTGCTTCTAGATAAACCTCTTGCATCTCCTCAATCGAATTAACGTTGGATTCAGGAACTCCAGCAACGTTTATAGTACATATTGCTACAGGCTCCATGAAATTTTCATTCTGGACCTGCAATGGATCCGAATTGATCTTCATTGTTGCTTTCTCTTTTGGCTCGAAGAACAATCTTCCGTCCTGAATAGCAGCTTGGACCAAATCGCTGAATTTAGTACACTGATTAGTCCAATGGCCAAAATAATTATGATACTTACAAAACCTTCAACCTTTCCTTTGATCAATAGAAGGAACTTTCTGGTCAACAGGAATGTCGATTTGACCATCTTTCACCATAATATCATAGATGGCCTCACATTTTGAAATATAAAAATTATAAACTTTAACAGGAAAATTAGAATTTCGAGGCATATCATTATTATTTTGCCTCTATTTACTAGGTTTTAAGTTTTCGCAAACATAAGGAGGCCCCTCCTTGAGTTCAGCTAACTGAACATCATGGAAGTCGAAATCCTTGTGAGGCTCCAAATTCATAGGTTCATCTCGACTTATATCGCCGGTTCCCATATAAGCTATTTTTTCTTTCTTAGGCAATTTACTATTTTTTAACTTCTCTTGCTTAAGGTATTCAACTTGTTTAATTATATTGGCTAATTGTGTCAAATCTCTTATATGTTGACATTCTATTTTCTTTATGGTCGAAAATTCTAATCCACCCACAGCAAATTCGACCAGTTCGTGTTCAGGGACTTGTATGAAACATTTCGACTTCATATGTCGGAACCTGCTTAGATAATCATTGACTGATTCCGATAATTCCCTTTTAACACTTGCCAACTCTTTGAGAGTAACTTTAGATTCGCCTCTAAAGTACTGATCATGGAAGACCCGCTCTAATTGGTTCCAATTAAAAGTCAAATTCGGTGGTAGTGTAGTGAACCAAGTAAATGTGTTCTTCGTCAAAGAACTGGGAAAATATTTCATTTTCAAATATTAATTGTTTTCCAAATCTCCTGCTTTGACTTGATATCTGGCAATGTGTTCAATCACTGACTCTTCGACGTCTCCTGAGAACTTAGTAAATTTAGGGACTTTCCATCCCCTTGGAAGTTCAGTTTGAAGAACAATCTCAGCAAATGCCGAAACGAAGTGTGGTCGATTAGCATAGCCCACAATGAATCCATGTAGATTCAATAATTGTTCTACAATATTAGCAACATTTTTTTGCCCCCCAAAATTATTTTGCCTAACTCTTTCTAAAATTTGTTCAGCATTTTGGTTTTTGTTAACCAAAATCGGGACTCCTTCATTTCGACCAAGATTAACTTGGTGCACAGGTTCATTATGGGGAACTCCTTCATTTCGACCAAGATTGACTTGGTGAACAGGTTCATTATAAGGAACCTGTTGGTTAGGTTGAATCTCTAACATTTGGGGTTGATTAGTCGGATGAGGCGCTAGTCGACCAGCCTGAGCAATTTGTCCAATTATAGGATCTGGTGCGCCAAAAATATCCGCAATTTGACCCAGGTCAGTCTTCAATTGTTGGTAGGCAATTTTAGTGTCTCTAATCATTGGATTAAAGACTGTACCAATTTTTTGAGTCAATGTATTGACTAACTCATGGTTACTATCGTCCATTTGTTGCCTAAGAACATTTACTGTATTGTTGTTCAAGGCAAATGGGGATCTATCTAAACTAGGAAGTGGGGGTCCCATATTTCTTGATCCTACTGCCCCTGATCTTGGTGCCACATATTGGTTTCCTAGGGAACCCGTCGAAACCATATTTTCAGAGTACATCATAGGATAAGTTCCTACTCCTTGCATCAATGACCAATGCATCCCATAAGGTTGATTTATGAAATTTTGGGGATTTCTATTATTATTCCAAGATCTTGGTTGGACGACACCAATGATAATGAAATTGCAAGTGTACAATTTACTATCGCGTAATACAAAAGATCGAACCCAAGGGATAGGTGTTCTTATTATTATATAATTTAGTACTTGTGCAAAGAAAATAAAATGATATGGTTGATGTTTGGTTTATGACAAGAAGAGAGTAATAGCATAAAGTAATAAAGCAAATAAGATGAGAGAATTTAAGCTCTTGGGTTGATTTACATAATTTATAAAACAAGCTAGAAAACTCCTACTAAATTTCTGAACTTTAAATTCATATTCATGGTGCTATAGCCTAAATTTCTACATCCTAATAGCCTTAAGAAATGTAGAACTTTCTTACCTAATTACTAACTCCATAGCCTTGGTTATTAGTTAATTAGAGAAGAAGATGAAGAGAGAATTCGGGCCAACACAAAGCTACGTCCATCCTTATAGCCTTAAGAAATGTATACTTATAACCTTTTTTATTTCCTATTTCCCTTACTACTTACCAAATGGCCTTATGAATAAGTAGAAAGCATGAAATCTTTTGCGCATAAAGATTAATGAAGAACAAAGAAATAAAACATGAATAGAAAATATTATTCAGAAATGTAAAAGAAAACTAGAACATGAATTATAAATTAAAACAACCCAAAAACTTAAAAGAAGAATTAGCCAAGCATGGCTAAAAGAATCATTGGATTACCCTGGATAGGAGCTCAAGTTTGTCTTCCCACAAGTCCTAGGAACAATGATCTTTGAGGGAGAAAGAGAGAATACTTGTTGTATTCTATGAAGGTGTGTCTTACAAGTGAAGAAAAGGGCCCTATTTATAGTAAAATTCCAGCCTCCAACGCTTGAGCGCTGGCATTCCCAACGCATGGGCGCTAGGATGCATTAAAAATCCACTTTCTGTCCGAGGCCCAGCGCTTGAGCGCTGGCTTTCCAACGCTTGGGCGCTGGGTCACCATCTGACTCATCATCTAGTCAGAACCCCAGCGCTGGAGCGCTGGGATCCCAACGCTGGAGCGTTGGGATGCTGCTTCTTCATCTTCTTGCTTGTTCTTCCTTCTTCATTCATGGTAGTGGGTTTTGATGGCCATAAAAAGCCACTAACCAGCCTTGATCAATTCTGAAACCCTTCCTCCACTAACATCAATTCTTTAAACATTTTTTCCATGTGCTAAATTGGAGAGTGATTCTTCATATTCTTCTTTTTCACTTTGGTCCTCCCTTGGTTAGCACTTCAATTCAAGCCCTCATACTCTCTCAATCTCCACTTTAAGTCCTCCACTCTTGAAATTTTACAATTTGGTCCCTGACTTCCTGAAACTTTACATATTGGTCCCTGGACAAAAATGATAACTAAACCAGCTTTTTCTAAAAATATAAAATAACTAGAAAAATTCCTAAAAATATAAAATAAAGATAGAAAAACACAAAAAATCTAATCTACATGCAAAATGCAAAATAAATATAAAATCTACATAAAAACAATAAAAAACCTACATGTGACTCAAAAATAATAAAATAAAAAGACTAAAAAGACCCTAAAAACATCATATAAAATCCACTCATCAACCAACAACAGCCTGTGAAATTGCAGGAGTTGTAGGACTTGTAATTGGAATTGGAATTGGGGTCGTAACTTGTGACAAGATTGGCCCTGTTGTGTATGAATCTGATGCCACTAACCAGCCTTGATCAATTCTGAAACCCTTCCTCCACTAACATCAATTCTTTAAACATTTTTTCCATGTGCTAAATTGGAGAGTGATTCTTCATATTCTTCTTTTTCACTTTGGTCCTCCCTTGGTTAGCACTTCAATTCAAGCCCTCATACTCTCTCAATCTCCACTTTAAGTCCTCCACTCTTGAACTTTTACAATTTGGTCCCTGACTTCCTGAAACTTTACATATTGGTCCCTGGACAAAAATGATAACTAAACCAGCTTTTTCTAAAAATATAAAATAACTAGAAAAATTCCTAAAAATATAAAATAAAGATAGAAAAACACAAAAAATCTAATCTACATGAAAAATGCAAAATAAATATAAAATCTACATAAAAACAATAAAAAACCTACATGTGACTCAAAAATAATAAAATAAAAAGACTAAAAAGACCCTAAAAACATCATATAAAATCCACTCATCAACCAACAACAGCCTGTGAAATTGCAGGAGTTGTAGGACTTGTAATTGGAATTGGAATTGGGGTCGTAACTTGTGACAAGATTGGCCCTGTTGTGTATGAATCTGATGCCTGACCAGGATTTAATCCAACAGGCATTGAGAAAATCGTTTGAGAAAATTTTTGACCATTCGAAACCGTTTGTGAATTTTGACTCGTTGAAACACTTGTAACTGCCATGTCTTGGTTGGAAACGGTTTCCACCCTTTGAGGATCAACACTATGACTAGTATTAATATGGCGTTCTACACTGGCATTAGAAGCATTATTGATTTCAAATTGAGACCCTGGAGACTAGTTTCCTCTAGAATGGTTCGCCATACTTACGAATTTCCCACTCCGTAATAGCATACACTGATCAAAGAATAACTTTCTAAAACTTAGAAAATTAAGGCACTGGGAATGATTTCTAATGAAACATATCCCTTTGGTCCCACTAGGCGTGCCAGTTTGTTTGCTTTGATTTTTGGTAAACTAGGTAAGTTCACAAGTGAATCCAAATGTTGATGAAGAGGCTGGATTCTGATCTTCTTACGAGCTCTGGGATATGGAAATCGTGAGTGCGCGAATGGTGTAAGTGGAGTGTTGTGTCCGTCCAAAGTGGTTCGAGCGAACTGGTTAAGCGTTTTTAAGAAGGAAAAGGCTGAATTTAAAGTAAATAAAAGGGAAAATCAAAAGGAAAGGAAAAACTGCATTGAAATGTAAATTTCGAGAAAAGATAAAGAGTTTTGCAGGCAATTTAAAGGGTTGGTCAGCCGAACACCACTCAGTCACTCACGTTTGACTCGTTCCTGTCGCACTGCGTTACGTTAGCTTGGACTTATGGCTGTAGGGTTTGAGAATTAATGTTTACGAACGTGTCGCAGGTTGGATGAAAGACCTCTACTTCGTGCACGTCTTCCTCTATTTGTAGGATGCATCTTCAACTGCTGGGTAACGGACGAATCCCCTGCATTTGACACGTGTCCTACATATGTTTCCTGTATTCCACGTGTCCCATGTTCGTTGTTTTGCTTTTTGCACGTCCACCTTGAATAACTTCCTGTAACCTCCGTCGAAATGCCTCCTCATGCACACTGCAGCTTTAGTCGAAAAAAGTTTAGCACTTTTTCACTTTAGGACCTTGTCTTCGAAATGGATTCGACTTCGACTCAGCATGCCGTCTTAGTCAAAATACCAGAAATTGCTTTATCAGCCTTGGCTTCATATCCTTTCTTTTTGGTCGAAATTACCTTATCATGCATCGACCAAGTTAGGACTTGGAAAAAATTCTAGGCTAACACCACCGCCGCGTCTTTATATTCTCCACGGCCTAAATCTTGAAATTTTCTAGAACTTGGTTTTCGATGTTATTTTTCCTTCTAAACCCATTTATATGCTTATTTTGATGATTTAAGACATGAATAATGTAGATTTAGGGTATGGGTATGTAGTTTTCGAATTTATCAAGCTTATGAACATAATGCTTAATTTTGCAACTCTTGGAATGTTCGGAGTAGCTAGACTTCATGGTCATGTTTATGTGACTCTATTTAACTATGTTGATCATGTTTGTAAGGCCTAGAATTACGAAAAGATCCACAGGAGAAGAACCAAGTTTCATTCTCCTTAGCCATGATAATTACACCTTGATGGTGATGGATTTTTGTTCCCCTCGACCCTGTTAAAAGAGTAATTCTGAGTTAGTTAGTTTGTTAGTGGGCTTTGACTTTGTCAAAGTGTTTAGTTTGGGCTTGTGTAAATAGAGAGGACCATGTCCAGTTGTATATAAACAACACACACAATAGAATAGTAAGCAATCAGAAATAGTAATTTAAATTTCAAAATTCCCACTCTTTCTTCTCTCTCTCGTTGTAACCGTTACTCTGTGTTCTGTTTCTGCCGTCTATGTCGTCGTTGACGTTGTTGTTACACTATGTACGGAAGCCTTCGTCTCTAACAAATGGTATCATAGCTCTTGTTTCTTGAAGGGGATCGACGATGATGGGTGGAAACAACGACAATTTTCCTGTAAATCTTCTTGTTCTCGATGGCAAGAACTGGAACCGATGGCAGGTCCAGATGAACGTAATCATGGGTTACCAAGAAGTCATCAAAATAGTGGAGAATGGGTTCCCAGCGTTGCCTGCGACACCCACAGAAGAGTAGAGGACTGCGTTCAAGGACAACAAGAAGAAAGATTACAAGGCCCTGTTCTTGGTCCATCAATGCATAGACGTTGCGCACTTTGACAAGATTGCAGACGCTGCGAGTGCTCAAGCGGCATGGAAGATTCTTGCAAAATGCAATGAAGGGGCTGAGCAATTGAAGAAGGTCCGATTTGCAAACGATGAAAAGACAGTACGAATTGATGCAGATGGAATCGAATGAGAAGATTTCTGAGTTTTTCAGTCGTGTAATTTCTTTGACAAATACAATGAGATCGTATGGGGATGTAATTTTTTATCTGACGATAGTTGAAAAATTCCTTTGAACTCTTACCCCCAGATTTGACCATATCGTGGTGGAAATTGAGGAGTCGAAGAATCTCGCCATCATGAAGGTTGAAGAACTACAAAGTTCCCTTGAAGCACATGAGCAACGGATGCTGGAAAGGTCAAATAATAGGTTTGCGGATCAAGCGTTTCAGGCTCAAACCTCCAAGAAAGGGGGTTTTCTGGCAAAAGGGGAAATCGAGGCAGAGGGAAATCCAGAGACAATCGAAGTAACTCTGGATGAAATTCCAATCAAGAATCCGAGCAAGATCACCATGATCAACTTGAATCTTCATCAAGAAGAGGAGGGTCAAACAATTACAGAGGTAGCAAGAAGAAATTATATAGAAAAAAGATTCGGTGCTTTAACTGCAACAAGATAGGGCATTTTTCTAATGAGTGAAAAGCTCTTAGCAGTGGAGACATTCATGGACGATCCAGCAATGAGGCAAACTTAGCCAAGGAAAGCCCTGTTTCCGATGGAGAACCGGTTACGTTCATGATGGTAACCAAGGATGGAAACCACAACTCTTGTAATTGGTATCTTGATTCTGGATGTTCAAATCATATGACAGGACATAGAGAATGGCTTGTTAACTTGGATGAAAGTAAGAAGAGCAAAGTTTGATTTGTAGACGATAGAGTCATAGCGCAGAAGGAATTGGTGATGTCTGAGTCAAAAGATGAGATGGGTCAAATGTTGTAATCACTGAAGTACTGTACGTTCTTGGCATGACGAGTAATCTCATCATCATGGGGCAATTGCAAGAGAAAAGATTTACTCTACACATGGTCCAAGGACATCTCGAAGTGCTTGATTCTCATAACAAAAGAGTTTTGAGAACACCGATGGCACGAAACAGAACTTTCCAGGTGAAAGTAGATGCAGTTGATTCCAAGTGCTTAGCATCTAAAGTTGTGGACGATGGCTCATGGCTATGGCATCAAAAACTTGGCCATCTCAATTTCAAGGATTTGAGTCTCTTGAAGTCTAAAGAGATGGTGCGTGGACTAACCCCAATTCATATTCCCTCCAAGGTATGTGAAAACTGCTTAGTGAGTAAACAGTAGAGAGCATCGTTCAACACCTTTACACCCCCTAGGTTCACTACATTATTAGAAGTTCTATACTTTGACGTCTGTGGACTTGTTGAAACTGCTTCAATGGGTGGAAACAAGTACTTTGTTTTGTTTGTTGATGAGTACAATAGAAAGTTGTGGATCTATTTTCTTAAAGCCAAGAGTGAAGTCTGTTTAGTCTTCAAGACGTTCAAAGTAATGGCTGAAAACCAGTGCGGACAATACATCAAGGTGCTGCAAACTGATGGTGGAGGTGAATTCTGATCAAATGAGATGGAAGCTTTCTGCAAGTAGAATGGAATTTTACATGGAAATTACAGCTCCTTATACACCACAGCACAACGGTGTTGCAGAAAGGAGAAACAGAACAATTCTCAACATGGTAAGGGGCATGTTGAAGGGGAAGAACTTGTCCCATAGCTTTTGGGGTGAAGCTGCAATGACTACCGTTTATATTCTGAACAGATGTCCAACAAATTGAGTTTAGTAGGGATGTGATTTTTGAAGAGCACAAAACCTGGACAATCAATGGAGCATCGTCTGCTGGAAGTGAAGGTGCATCGTCTGATGTACAAGTTGCATCGTCTAATGCACAACGCGCTGCATCGTCCAATGAACAACGCGGTGCATTGTCTGATGAACAACATGGTGCATCGTCTGATGAACAACGTGGTGCATCGTCCAATGCACAATGCGCTGCATCGTCCAATGCACAACGCACTGCATCGTCCAATACACAAGACGACACATCGTCCAATGTCCAAGAAAGATCATCAGAGGATGGAGCACCGTCTACTGTAAGGTTTGATTTTAACTCAGAGCCAGCCACTTTCAACAATGACGTTAATGTTGAACCTGCAAATGAGGTTCGAGTTTCAACACAAGTTTCAAGGCCAAGCAGAATGAGGAACATGCCAAGCGGATTCAATGATTTTGAGGTTTTTCCCGACTCTGAAATTGGTACCAATGGTGAACTAGTACATATGGCTCTGTTGGCAGACGCAGAACCAATTAGCTTTGAAGAAGCTATTTCAAACAGGATTTGGAAGGATGCAATGCAGGAAGAGATGAAATCAATTGAAAGAAACAGTACTTGGGAACTTGTAAAACTTCCTTTCAATAAAATGCCCACTGCTAAGCATAAAGCAAGGTTGGTAGAAAAGGGGTTCATGCAAAGAGAAGGAATTGATTATTCTGAAGTCTTTGCCCCTGTTGCTAGACTGGAGACCGTAAGGTTGATTGTGGCTTTTGCTAGTCTGAAGAAGTGGAGTTTGTGGCAGCTTGATGTGAAGAGCACATTTCTGAATGGTCCACTTGAAGAAGAAGTTTATGTCACTCAACCTCTAGGCTTTGTTAAAGAAGGAAGTGAGAATAAAGTTTTCATATTGAAGAAAGCTCTATATGGTCTGAAACAGGCTCCAAGGGCCTGGAGCAAAAGGATTGACACATTCTTGTCCAATTCAGGACTTAGAAAATGCACAGTGGAACATGGAGTCTATGTGAAGATATTGGGTAATGATGATATTCTCATTATTGTCTCTATGTTGATGATCTATTGATCACTGGCAGCATCTTGGAGAAAATTGAGTTGTTGAAGAAAGATTTAAGACTAAGTTTGAAATGACTGATTTGGGTAGATTGTCGTATTTTCTTGGAATAGAATTTACACAAACTGATGGTGGAATCTTTATGCATCAAAGGAAGTACATTCTTGATGTTCTGGAAAGATTCAACATGATGAATTGCAACACGGCAGAGACTCCAGCTGAGGTAAATCTTAAACTTGATAAAGGTGAAAATGAATCTTCTGTGGACAGTACCCTGTATAGGCATATTGTGGGTTGTCTAAGATTCATTTTTCATAGTAGACCTGAGATTACCTATGGTGCTGGATTGGTTAGCAGATTCATGAATGAACCTAAACAATCACACTTGGTTGAAGCAAAAAGAATTCTGAGGTATCTTAGAGGCACTTTGGATTTTGGATTGTTGTTTTTTAATCAATTAGAGAAAGGTAGTCTATGTCTTATAGCCTATTCCGACTCTGATTGATGTGGGGACTTACTGTAAAGGAGAAGCACGATGGTTTATGTCCATCCTATTTTGTTCCTCTGCTTCACGAGCCAAATTTTGGTATATAAATGAAGGAATAACATTTTTTACGCTAATTTAAGAGGATAATTGAAGAATATCCCTAAGTGAATTGTTGTTTAAGCTAGAATTTTAATTGTGAATGGTATTTGATGAGAACCAATACTTAACAAAATAAAAATAATGATTTATTGATATTTTGAGGTGTTTAACTGTTTATGATGTTAGATTAAGTCAAGTTTGGGTCTTTTACGCTAAATGTGGTTAAATGAACTAATTGAGGATTAATTGAGATAAATTGTGTGTTGTTAAGTTAAATATGAGATAAATGGATTATGAAGAGTTGTGGTCGCCTTGGATGTTGAAGAAACGAACAATGAAGACCATGTAAGGGCGGATGGGGATTACAGGCTGCATGTCCATAAGGGGTTCTATAAAGAAGCTTTCCACAAAGATGGTGTCTAAATTATATTATTTGTATGTTGTCTCTCATAATTATTTGGATATGTAATATGAAGTTAGATGATTGCTTATCTATGCCATGCGTTATGTTGTGATGAGATAACTGTCTATTAAAGTTGTGATGCTAGTGTGGCTTGCTATTGAATGATAAAAATATTGATCATATGACTAGAGCATTATGGGATATTCATTTGTGAAATGGATCATGATGAGATGTTTGAATGATAAGCATGTATTGCTGAAATGAAATGTTACTCTATGCTCACCATGATGGTCATGTGTATTTGAGGCTTGTATGTTAAATGCTGGATGAAGCATTAGGTAATGTGGGAATGAATCATCCGAGGATCATCTGAGGATTAGGATGATGGATTTCATCAACAAATTGAATGGCATCTAGGTGATCTGAGACGAGGAATGTCTAATTAGTGATCGACTTGTTTTTATTTCATTATGAAAATTGAACTTGCATATTAAGGATAAAAGAACTTAGGTAATTAATGGTTAATGACTATATTGAACATTGCATGACAAATGATTAGTATGTTTTCTCTGAAAGAGATTAATAGTCAACAATTGAAATAAAGGAAATTCTAAGGATAACGCTCAGGAGTCACTATGGTTACATAATCTCAAGTAATTGAGATATTTATTTGGTAAAGGCGGAGGTTAATAAAGACGTCGGTCCCAGGAAAGGTTAAACAGTTGAGATTCATACCTGTAGGAGATCTTAGGGTTGACTAGTTATATGTCATACTTGTGGGAGGTTTCAGATTTGCTGACCAAGTTAGGTCAAGATGTAAAAGCTGATAAAAAAAAGGTCAAGATGTAAAATGGGAGGTCTATTGGGGAGATGCATGTTTCAATGATTTTTTTGTCATGAATCATTCATTATTGCATTGTCTTGGAGGGAAAAGGAGTAGATCGTGTGGCAACTTCTGCAGGGAGGATGAAGTGCACCCAGTGTGGATGCTCGAGATACTTGAGGTTGTTATTCTAGGTGAAATTTCCTGGGGACAAAGCAGTTGTCCGACTTATCATTAGGTTGTTGAGGGTGATCCCAATGTTCCAGCTAATGAAGTAGGAATGGCATGTGATGGATGGGTTGTCCCGACTGTAAAACTAGTATGGTATTCTGACTCAGTAAACAAAGTGGACCACAGTTTGGTACCTATGTTCCTGAGTGATGACCAAAAGTGTTAAAAGTATGAATTTTCCTTGGGCCCCTGCATTCATGTGATTGTTATGAGTAGTGTTGGAATTGCCATTCTTGGATGAGAGTTATGGACACATAAGTGGAGGCATGCATATTCATGACATATATGCATAAAATGTATTCCTATGACTTGTGATATGATTATTTATATGTATGTTTGTGATATGCAATTGATTTGACTTGATTTTTGTCCTGATGACTTTATATTGCTATTTATGTCCATTAGGGCTGTACAAAAAATCTCAACCGAACCGGAATTGAGCAAACCAACGGTTTTTTACTAAACGGACTTATTTGGTTTGATCGCGGGTTT
This sequence comes from Acmispon strigosus, assembly GCA_030819835.1. NCBI lineage: Eukaryota > Viridiplantae > Streptophyta > Magnoliopsida > Fabales > Fabaceae > Acmispon > Acmispon strigosus. The sequence continues at coordinate 8,213,306 of JAUAMA010000001.1, forward strand.
GACCGGTCCACTTTTATGGGTTCATGTGGGTTTGACCAGTCGGTTTCGGTTTGGACTCTATCCCGACCAAATCAGGTTTCCTTCAGACTATAAAAATACTCTTCTACCTCCACCCTCTTCCTCTCAACCCTGGCCGCCACCCCACCACTGCCTCCCTTCATCCTCTCAATCCAGTGCCACCGCTGCGGCGCCGCTCTCACCCCTCTCAACCCAGTGCCACCACTGCGCCTCTGCTCTCACCACCACCTCTACTTTCACCATCTCCGTCTCACTCACACCTATCTCCACTGCCATCGCACCTCCACCCCACCACTGAAACCACCGCCGTCGCTCCTCCCTTCTCCTGAAGCCAAATCCGCCACTTCTGCCATTACCCCTTTTAGAAACCACCACCAGCTCCTCTTCAAAGCCCTTCTTCAACCCACACTTCCTTCTCCTTCCTCCCGAACCACTAAAACCTAACCTCCGCACCAACTCCTCCATCAACTACCGAACCCAAAAACTCTCACCGTCTCCAATTCCTCTTCTCATCCCTTCTTCAACCCACACTTCCTTCTCCTTCCTCCTCAACGACCAAACCCAACCACCACCACCGAATCCACCGCTCGTCCCTGTTCCTGAACCTAGATCCGTCGCCGCTGCTATCACCCTGGGTTATTGGTTTGTTGATCTCTGATGACCTGGGGGTATAAGTGTCTTTTCCTTTTATTTTTCTTTGTTTTATTTTATATTTCTTTGAGTCTCATATAGTTTTATTTATTTGGTTAGGTTTTTATTTTAATTTTTTTATAAGCATATAAGTTAGTATTTATTTTAATTGTTGGTCCTTTTCATTAGGTTTAGTTATAGTTTTTAGCCTTTTTATTATTCTGGTCATTACTTGGTGATTATTGGAGCTTTGATGGAAGAATTGATGAAGAGAAGAGGATTAAAAGCTGAGTGGTTTTTGATTAGTGGAGAAATGAAGCAACAAAAATATTATAACCATGTGCAAATGATGAAGAAATGAAGAGTGCAGCTATTGCAAAAGCACATTGAAGCCACCATGAAGCCCCTTAATTGCATTGAAGAAGGGAATCAAAAGAGAAGAGCAAGAGCAAGAAAATGGGGAGTCTGACGACCTCCCAACGCCTGAGCGTTGAGGAGCCAACGCTCATGCGTTGGCTCTCTGCCTGGAATCCCAAAATTGGGTTTAATTCCAACGCCTGGGTGTTGGGAAGCCAACGCTCATGCGTTGGCTCTCTGCCAAGCCTCGTTTGAATTGTTTTATTTCCAACGCATAGGTGTTGGAAGCCAACGCCCAGGCGTTGGAACACTGACAGTTTTGGCTATAAATACAGACTTTGCTCTTTTTTGTAATTATCTCAGAATATCCAAGTCCTTTCTTTTCCATTGTAATTTTTTGAGTTCTTAACACTTTTCCTGGAGTTGTGGGAAGCCTCTTTGAGCTCCTAATCCAGGTTATTATCTTTTAGTTATGTTTATACTAGCCATGCTTGGCTAGTTTTCTTTAACATTTTGGGTTTTTAGTGAATCTTCATTGACAATGGTTTAAGATTTTGGGTTTTTATATGAATGAAGTTTATGTTTTATGTATCTCTTCCCTTTGTTTAATTTATGCTTGATGTACGGTAGTTGGTAGGAACTAAGGGAACTAAGATTAGATTGAACAATTGTAACATCCCTCATTTCCTGTTGCTTATATGACAAGCACTTCCCGTACATTCCAAGACGATTGGCGAAAGATCGAGCCAAGTCATTAGTCAAAGAACTCAATACAGATGAAATACTCTGTATCCGGTCGCTTAAATTTATCCTAAGTGATCTAATATCATCCTTAACTATCTCATCAATCTTAAAATAATGTTTACGACGATATTTGATCATCGTAATAATTCTCGTGTCGATTTAACTGTCAAAATTCCATACTGTCGGAACGAGCCTGTACCGACTTTATTCTCATTTTCCTTCTAGCAATCTGCCTGGTACGTCCTTCTCTCATCTCAGATACTACATTGAATAAAAATTTATGTTGTTTCCCATGACACATGTCCTTGTCTTTATGCTAAAATAAAACCTATGAACTATTCATTATCAATCAAAGTACCATCATGTCTTGTTACTTGAAACTTGAGATGAACTATAAATACTCTTTCCTTTCCTTTCCATACTTGAAACATCACTCTCATAATGCATAGTACATGCACTTTAATGATCCATTGACCATTTGGACTTTTGGAGAGCAAGTAAGTTACACACCTCTATGTTACTACCTTTCTCACCATTTTCACTTGTACATGCTGCCATTTTCCCTCTCTCATGCGCAGCACCCTCTTCATCATCACTATCATGCATTTAATTCCAACTATTTCCTCCCATAAACAACAAATATTTCATTCTTCCTTTGTCTAGCATGCAAAGAACATTGCCCATTCATCTTTTGATTTGTACTTGCTGCCACCTTCCTCTCTTTTCAGACATAGCAGCATCATCATCTGCAATGCATTAATTCCAGCACCTATTCATTCCCCAATACAAGCTTTCTTTCATTTCTTGTCTACCATGCAAAAGACACACACTATTACACTTGTGATTTCTTTGTAAACAAGCAAAGAAAGAATATCTGCTGTTTAAGTCTCATTTCTGGTCACAAGAATGATAAATAGCAGAACTCCAGTGTTTCTCTTCATACCCAGTGCCATAACAAAGCTTCTCTCTAACTCTCATTTTCTATCTCTATTCGACCTTCTTCATTCTTCACCTTGCAGCCCTTGTTTCTTTCATTTATGGCTTGAAGTGTGAGCTCTTGAACCCCGAAAGAAGCATCACCACGAGAGAAAGAGAAGAAGACACGAACTTCCCCTCTCTGCCCTGTTTTTCCGTTGAGCTTCATAACCATGGGTGTCTTCGAAACCACCCCAAACCTCCATGAAAAAATTGTTTCTGCTCACCGATGTGAATTAGAAAAACCCAGGAATCCAATGGACCAAGTTCCGTTGAGTTCTGGGCATGCTCCGACGGTGGCACTCGACCTGCAACTGAGTTTTCTGAGAAATCCTTTGAGAATTTGGAGAAACTAACACCACCATCGTGTTCCAGGCCATGAAAGGATGGAGGCCCAATACCCATTTTGTTCTTCGGCGACATCACCACCGTGACCGCCGCCGCTCCGGTCATCTTCTCCGGCGATACCTTCACCGGAAAGTTCATATTTTCCTCTCCAGTACGTTTTTGACTCTTCTGAGTTCATTTTTGACCTCTATTCGTGCTTTTGGACATGAAAAACATCATTTCTCTAAGTTCTAACTCATGCCCTAGCTTCTTTGAAGAGAGAACTCTTCATGCGTGGCATTCTCCATGGATTCCATAGCTTTTCACTCACTCCCCTGCTGCTTTAGCTCTCAGGAGACTTGTGGAAAGCCTGAATGCAACAAAGAAGAGCTTCAATGGAGTGAAAGAAGTTGGAAAAAGGAGAAGACATGGTTTAGAAGTTCATTCTAGGTTGAGTTTAATGTTCTTGTTCTTGTTCTTGTTGTTGCTGTCATAAATGAACTTAAATGAATGGTCAAGAAAAATAGTTAAGGGCTGAACATGATTAAAGTACCATGCTTAAGTAATTGGAAATTTTTAGGAGAAAGGGTAAATAATAGAAGTTATTTTAAGAAGGCTTGATATTAGAATATAATGGAAAATAATTGTAACTAGAGTAAGTAGTAATGGAAGTAAGTGTGTTAAATGAACTAGAATATGATAACTAGTTTTTTTAAATGGTAATGTGGCTTAAGGAAAAGTTAACCAAGTTTTCTTGGAAATTTCCAATATATAATTTCACTTAGTTAATAAAAAAATATTAACTCGATAACAAAAGGTGTCATAAGTACTATGGGTATCTTTTAGTAATAAAGGACTAGTAAAATGAAGTAATGATTAATGAGACATCACCTAGTTACTAAAAGAAATAAAGTATATAGCTTAAGCGATATGTGTGACATTTTGGGAATAGTGCTAAGACGATGTGAATCGTTTCAGAACGAATCACCATACGAAAGCTTGATCGAGGGAATCGACACTAGGCATCAAGAAGGCAAGAAAGCTAAGAAAAAGGAATCTCCGGACTTATACGGATTAGCATTGGATATCCAGGTCAACAGAGTACTGAGTTACCCTCATGATAAGGGCTTGTGTGTGGCTTTAATGCTTGTCTTAGTTGTGTGTTTCGTTGGATTATGTGTTGTTTGGATTGTTTGATGACTGCAGTATGATTATTGATCGGATTTATTGTTTGATGTAATGAGTTATTTGGAATGATTGACTGAATAGCATGCTGGTTGAATGTATGTGTGATATGTCATGTGATAATTGTATTGCCTTAATGGAATACTTTTTATGATATCATGTTGATATCCTTTATGGAATGATTATGAAATGTGGTTGTGAATATGTTTGATTAGATGGACTGGCTTGCAACTGGTTTTCCTAATTATTAAAAATAAAACCACATAGAAAGGGATAAAGTACACTATGGGATATAGTAGTACTAGGAAATTACAGCCTACGGGCATAACATCAGATTTGTCTTACGACAATCCACTATTTGGAGCGATAAGGAGTAGGAAAGCAGTGCCACTACAACTAAAAGGACTTGTGGATTATACACGGATGCCTACAGTGTCCTGTTCAGAGATGAACCGCCCGGGGACACATGATGGTTCTACCTCTCTGTTGTTTAGGCTGGATCCCTGAGGTTGGCTAACATGTAAAGTTAAAGAACTGGTAAAGTCATGTTGATCCTGTCTATGAAGCTAACGACAATCGGGTCCGGTAAAGAGTGGAATGTAGGGTTTTTCCATATTCCCGAATGGCTTTCCGAAGGTGTGAAACTAAAATATGCTCGGGCCTTATACACACAAATGCATTCATAAATAATTAAGCACACACAAAAAGGTCGATGAGGGACTCCCTTCCTTGGGGGGCATGGTACGCCTCATAACTGGGAGAGAAGTTGACTGAAGGACCAGGAGTGATAAGGTGGTAACCACCCAGATTTATATCTCTCATGCATTATGCATTGATTGCTTGTTATGATGTGATGTTGATATTTGTTCATATATTATGTGTTGATATGGAATATCAATTGAATGATATTATGCTAACTTGAATATGGATTGTGTTTGGCTGACCTCCATATGGCTTTGGCCGGGGTTACGGACACATTCATGTTCTTATCTGTTGGTAGCTCACTCCCTCCAGTGGTTAACATTTTCAGGTGAAAGATTTAGATGGGCTTAGATCGAGTTGGTTCGTTGTGCGCCGAAGCTATTGAGCCATGGTAGGTGTCGGTGGGCAAGAATAGGACTCAGTGAGGATGCATAATACATCTATGTAGGTGAGAATAGGTATCAAAGTGTTTTCAGATAAAGGATGATTAGTCTGAATGTGTTGGATAAGAAGGGATTATGATCTTCCGCTTTAACCCTGAGGACCTTTAGTATTAGTTAGTGATAGTACAAAAAAAAATTTCCAGTAAAAAGGAGTGTTACGGTTTGAGTTGTAAAAGGAACGTCACAATTTGGTGGTATCATAGCGTTACAGTAAAGGTGGTATGTTAGGAAGAGTGTCACAACAATTATCTGCTGCTTAGGTATAAGGGTGGGAATTGTTTGTGTTGGCTAGAATTAAGAACTTATTTCTTCAATTGAATTGACTAAACACTAAGGTATTAGGTTTAGCAAACTGAAGTTGAATGGTTTATTTTCTTAAGGTATTAACAAGTAGAGGTTTAGGCTAAAGAACCTTAAGAACATATTCCAATTTCATATGAACATTTGATTGTAAGAAGCTTGCTAGTGTAGTGAAAGACAAAACCCAAGTGCTGGTTTTATCAACATTTCTTCACAACTTATATCTTGTTTTTCTTTTTGCTGTTCATTCAACCTAAATTCAAACATATATCTTTTGTTTTTCTGCTCTAAACAATTGAACTTAAGTCACCCTATCCCTGTGAAGACGATATCTTTTATATTACTTCGACTAATCCGTACACTTGCAGAATTAGTATCAAGTTTTTGGCGCCGTTTCCGAGGAATAGGTTTTTGAGACTTTAGCTTCTTTGTTTAGAGCTTTTGTTTTTATTTTCTGAATTTCTATTATATGAATGGTGCTGCTAATCCTTGGTTGCCGAGTGCATGTAAGGTACATATATGGCTGAAACACATGAGCAAGTGGGAGCAAGGATCCGGGCTAAACTTGAAATAGAGTACGAAAAAAAGAAGCATGATGCATTCAGTTTAATGGTTGATTTCAATTCAAGAGCTTGACATGCCAACTACTGACACGCCATGTTGGGTAGCTCATGTCCCTGTCGTCTTTTCAGCCATATGACCTGACGACGTCGTAGCCAGCCCACATCGTTTCGCTCTGAAGCATCCATCGAAAAGGCGGCTTGCACGGCACGGTACAGGAACAGACCATCCCTGGCTCACTAGGTAAAGTGTCTGAGAGTCCTGGTAAAGTGTTGAGGGGAACGTCCACAGCACATCGACTCAAAGCCAACCCCCAATCAGAAGCTCGACTTAAGGACTTCCATTACACCTGCAAATACACTTGACATAACCACAAGCCTATAAATACATGTGATATCATTCACTACCTTAGAATGGAGTTCATTACTTGCATACTCATGAGTTCGTCTTGACTCATGGATTTTTTCTTTACTCTCACACTAACTTGAGCATTGGGGTGTCTTTTACAGGTCCCCCTCCCCAATGCACCTCTACTGGAGACTCACTACATCATGGCTAGCCCTATCTGAGCACCACTAGCGGAGCACTAAGAGAGCCATTGTCCAGAGTTCAGGCACGAACAAGAATACATCAATCTAGATGAACAATTATCAAGAAATAAAAAGATCCCAAAAATCACAATAACCCTAAATCAAGAACACTACTAAGAGTAAAGAGAGTAAGAGTTAGAGGAGATCACACTAGCCAACTTATCTTGGTTCACCTTCTATAGCCGAAGGCTACATCCAATCCTCGGTGTACAATGGGTTTGTCCACTATGATAAAGAATTCATACACTCCTCACACAAAATCCTCTCAATGAATTCTACCAAACCCAAATTAACGAGCACCCCTCCTTAATATACAATCACTCACTAAACCCTATGGAGAAAAGTATTGTAGATAAAGAAAAAATTATGGAAGAAAATGAATCTATCCCTAAATTCAATAATATAAAAACCCTAATATTGAATCAACATACGAGTTTCTCAAATGCCTCTGCTCTCAAATAAAAAATTTCACAATATGAGTGTGTTAATGTGTTTAAGGCTTGCAAAATATAATTATAGATGTTTGAAAGACTTTGAAAATCATAAGAGAGGGTTTCACAAAGAGAGGGACGAATTGAAACACTTTTGAAGTTGCACAAGTTGAAAAACCAATGAATTTATCCACTTGAGTAATCAATTACCCACTTGTTTTATCTCTCTAGTAACAACAAACTTCAAATTGTTAGTCTATTGCCATCTAAAAACATTTAACTTCATTCCCAATAGATTTAAATCACATTTATAAAGAGATCATTGTCATCTAAGTACTATGCATGAATACTCAATCCTAATGAAGTCTAAATACGAAAGTAAAACAAATTTCATAGTCTTCAAGGTCTTCATAGATTGATTTTAATTCTTTCTTCTTTTTGATCGTGTTGTTCTCATAAAAAATTCTTCCAAGTCAGCAGAATTCCTGCTTCACAATCTCCCCCTCTTTTTATGATGACAATAAACCTTTGTAATTTCAGCATATTTATTCAAATGGGCATCTCCCACCTTTTTTTCACTTCATGAATCCTCTAGAAAATTTAGAGTCGACACTATGAACGTGCAACAATCAATGCACGAACACAACCTCTTTGCTCCATTTTTTACATTCTCAAAAGAAGAAGAAATTTGAAACATATACAATGCATACAAAAGTAGAGGAACTAAAACCATACAGCACATTCAACCACAACATGTTAGTTCTGTGAGAAAAAAATGCAGAATCAAGCTTGGAGAGGGATGGAACATGTCCATCACCTTTCATGACGAAAGTGAACCCAACTCAAAAGAGACATTGAATGTCTCTAACTCCATGTTATTAGTCCTGAAATGTTTTTACAATTGAACGTTTGCGAAGAAATTGTAGATAACTAGACTAAAAATTGATGTGGAAGAAAATTGGAACTAAACATAGGAAGCTAGTTTGAATTGAAATTTATTTGAAATTAGGGAAGTAAGAATGAAGAGAACCGAGGCTGAGAGGAAAGGGCTGGGTGAGGAAAATGAGTTTCAAAGTTCAAATTAGATTAAGTTGAAAATAAGTGATTTCGAGAAAAATAAATTTTTGGAAAAATGATTTTTGGAAGGAATCAAGTAATTCCCAAACAGAGCATAAGAAAATAAAAATAATTAAGAGGAGAAATATAAATTTGATTGGTTAAATAATTAACTTGAGAATTAGAAATAGTTATGCTTGGTTTGATGCAGAGAAAGCTCATCCAAAGGAGGACCCCAGTTTGGTTGTTGGACAAACAGGTAAGGGGGTCATGGGATGTTAGAGTATAAGGGGGTATATAAAGAAGCTTGCTAGATTGATAGTGGGTTGGTTTTACGATTTTCTTGCTTGTTGATCAGTTGATTTCTTGTTATGATTGGAATGATAAAGTTCTTTATTATTGTTGGACTTGTAACTATGTCACTTGTTTGTTACTGTTAATGTATTGAGAGTTATATGACAAGCTTGGCTTGATAAAATGAAATGAACTATTGAAGATAGCCCTACTTCTGTGTTCTTTTTTTTATATTAAGTGAAAGTGGATATGCATCCGTAGTTAAGATTTATGCCCCTCTTGATGCTTTGAAAATGAGAATAGTTTTGATTAATGCTGAGTGATGCATTGATAATGGAAGTGAGAACTCATCTGGGGGGTTCAAATGAGCAGAGATGGAGATTATGACTTGGTCCAAGAGCTTTTAAATGGCATCAGATGACCTAAGTCAAGGAATGATTGATTAGTGATTGACTGAATTCAAAACATATATATAAGAAATATTTTACATTTAGGGTTAACTAAACTTAGGGTTAATAGAGAATGGAAACTAGAAAATAATGCATACAAAGCTTTTCCATGACTCTTTCATTGATATTAATGATCTTCAATCATTGAATTAGCCGAGGATTCCAAGGATAGGAGTCATGGTCAACCTTTGAGTGAGAACTTTTCTTGTCAAGTGGATGGTAAATTATAAATGGTCTCTCCTCGAATATGGTTAACCGGAGTAGGTTTAACCTCTGTATTTTGAGTAAATTTTGGCAGCAGAGGGTATAGTGGGGATTTGTTTGATATGTTTGTATTGTTTGGCATGCATAATATGCATTGTGAAGGGGAAATAATGAGTAAAATCATGCACCAACTTCCACGGGGAACCTGGTGTGGATGCCCGAGATACCTGAGGTGGAACTTCAAAGATAAAGTGGCCTATGGATGATCTAGTGGTTCAACTCAACACCAGGTCATTGATTTGGGATCCCTTGTGTTCGGGATGGTGGAGTGGGAAGGCCATGAGAGGCTGCATTGTCCCAATTGAAAGCCAATATGATGAACATTTCTCGGTAAAGATAGTGGGCCAAAGTTGGTTCCTATGTTCCCGAGCAGTATTTCAAAGCGAATTTGGCTGAGTTTAGCCAATGGGCCTAGCATACATGAGTTGAAAATGGGTTCAAAACTTACAACTTTGGAGTGGAAGAGTAAGGGCACGAAAGTGGTGGTATTCATTGCGTTATGCATAATGATAAAACAATTGATTAATATACTTGTCCATAAATAATAACAAGGTTGAGATATATATGTTTCTATTGTACGATTTTCTTAACTTGATTTCTGCTTGTTTTCCTTATATGGTTATTTATGCTTTTTTAGTTATGTATCTCACCCTTGCACCTCATTTAAGATTGTGACAAGACTACAGGAGATGGCCCATCCTCCCATTGAGGCAACCTTATCAGACTTTTTGGTGCCTCAGAATGGGGAGGTGGACCCAGTTTAAGGTTTATGTAGATATGTAGGAATGTCAGTGATCTGGTACCAGTAATAACCAGGTTCTATAGTTCCGGGTTATCTAGTAGATTTACCTAGATCATTTGGATTTTACTTTCCACCTTGTTATCTAGTTCCACATCTATGTCCAGACATTGCACCACCAGCACCTCCATCTCCTCCACCAAAGATGCCAGCACCAGACCCAGTCCTCGAGCTTGAGGACCCTCCAGCAACACCAGCTCTTGTTTGGAATGGACTCCACATGATGACGACAACTAGGAAGAAAGTTTCCACACCCCGGAGGATAAGTGGTGATGCTAGAGTTTACAGAGAAAAGTTCTGCAGGGGAGAGTCTTTTGGCATGGTCAGAGTTCGAGTATTGAGAGAGAGCACGCATAGCGGGGAGGAAAGAGACATGTGGGCTCACGACGGAGGGGAGGGTGGTGGTGACTCTGTTTTATTGGTTGTGATATGGACATGTTCTTTTGGTTTCTTTTGGTAGCACTTTCTTCTGATGATGGATGATTGTATATGTTGATGATGACTATGTGACTTGTTGACAACTGACTTGACTGTGATAGGTCATGAGCATGGCAATGGGCTAGCTTCTTTCTGTTGACCCTTGTATATATATATATGATGTTTTGTATGTATGATGTGGAGTTTTTATGGTAGCTTTGTTTATTGCATCGAATTATAATATCCATTAGGATTCCGTGAGTGTCGAGTGAGTTGGGAAGAGAAGACAATAAAGGAGATGAAAATACTTGATATGAGAATGTCTAGTGAGGATTCTAGCATGCTTAGAGCAAGTGAATGAGTAGAGATAAAAAAATATACTAAAAGAAGTGTAGTTTAATAACTGAACGGGTTAAAGAGTGTAGAGTTATGATAAAAACCGAGTGTTAGTGAGTGAGCACGTGTGGAACGGGTGGAGTAGCTAGGGTCCCCACATAATTCAAATATATATTTCAATATAGATGAGTAAACTATTAGCACAGAGAAAATCTACATGAATATATATATTCTTAACAATGTTGAGGGCATACAAAACTCATGAAAATTTTCTCTGAAAATTGGGTCAAATGTCAAAATAGCAGACAACTACATATACACCTTGAGCACATCTTGGTTATAATCAAGGAAAACATAGAAGATTGATTCCCAAATTGCAAGAACCTATTAGAACATACACATTGTATAGGATTTTTGTCCAAAAACTTAGGTCAAATTTTCACATAATGGAAAGCTAAATATATGTAGTAATTTAGTAAAAAGAGAATATTAAGATAAATGGAAGCACACAACCAATTCTTATAATTGTTGAGTAAAAGCAAATCACATTGAGTTTTCTGACAAATTTGTTGTTTTTATGACTCACTTCTTTACTAGAACTATGTGCATATTTATTTATTTAAAAATTTTAAAGATGCTAATGAGATAAAAAAGGAAAATTCAGAGTTAGGATAAACCAACAATGGCAAGGTTAAGTGAGCAGATTAAACAATCTTCAAAAATACTAGAATGCAACCGAAGGTTCTTGTTTGTTAATAAGAGCAAATCAATGAAAAGAAATGCATCAACATAGAATTACTAGCTAGGAGTATGTTTAATACATGCACCATTGTATATGGTGCATCATGCATGATAGTAAACAAATAATCTAGATGGTTAATTCCACCCACATTCATAGGAGAAAGAAAATTAGTGAATGGTATAAGGTTCCAAATAGAAATGTATATTAAATAACGAAGCCAAAACAAACCACCAAGCAGGTCTGCAAATTTGTAATTGCATATAAGTCCAAAATATACTTAAAAAAGCTTATTGAAATATGAGATAAAACTCATAGTTGTGTAAATTTTAACGGTTCATACACAACACATTTGATCAGCAACCACTCTACCAATGAGGAAGTCATTGCAAGCGATCAATTGGAAGGCCCATTGTTGTTATCTGCAAAATGTGAATATAAAAACATAAGCACATAATCAAACAAGGCCTTCCACTGTATGTACTTAAATTATACACAAAAAAGATCTAAAAAAATTAGCACACATGTTAGATAGTAGAATCAAAACTTACGATAGCTAACATATTCCTTATATATCACGAATGACCTCAAATAAGGGTCCACAGGCAAGTCCAGTGCTTCATATCTTGGATCATAAAGTTTATATTGCACAACACTGCAGATAAAATTCACGAGACAAAAAGCAACATATAAGATAGACCACATTATATGCATAAATATAAACATAAGACACATATACCATCAAAACATGCAAAGATATTCATGTGATAATCAAGAAAACTCTACCTTTGTTGGGAATTGTTGCCAGTTCCTTGACCAGTTGAATTAAATGAAGTGCCCAATTGATGCTCTAGCGTGGTCATTGTCATCTATATTTTTGAAATTCCAGTAAGACAATATTATTAAAACTTAGTACAAGACCTACCAAAGTAAATACATTAGGGATCATACACTTCTACAAGATCAATAAATGACAATCAAATATAAATGTCATATTATCTAAAATATTGAAATCTTCATCTCACACATCATCTACTAAACAAACTAAAAACAACAAGTAGAATTGGACTTCCGACAATAAAAGTTATACTAAATTGCTTGTATTCTGTCTTCACCAACCAGCAACATCTAAATTTAACAAACTACCCTAATCTTGGGAATAAATACTTGTAGAATTGAAAATCAAGTCATTCTGAGAAGTCCAAATAGACCGGACTAATGAAATTCATAATGATAAATTTATTTTTTGATTTTAAAGATGAGGACAAAAAGTATGATTACTACCACAATATGTAGTCCCACATGCACACCTATGGGCATATTAAACATGAGTTTGGGACAAGGTTGATTATGATCATTCAATAATTAGTTGAGGTAGATTGTATGAACCAAATATGTCATAATTTCTTGTGAAAACCAAGTAGAACACTAGACCATTTAACACTCGTACTTCTTGATATTTTCACCTATATATATATATATATTTGTTATTTCTATACATCTAGCTAATATACTCTTTTAACCGTTACTTTTACATGTATTCTCGGCACATGTACAATAAACCAACAGATAAGGGTTATGTTTAGCATACGCCCAAGTGTATGGTACACCATTGATTAGCTAGAAAATAGCTTCCAATTATGTAAGAAATTAGTGATGGAAATATCTTGGTCTCTAGTTCCTAACTAATCAACAACAATTTTGTAGCTAAATAGTTTTTGTTTAATTACACCACCTATAATGTTTGTGTATGCTAGAATCACCCAAAGATGAGCCTACCATCTTTACAACATTAAAATTTATAGTTGTTTATTATAGTCAAGCACAAGTTTAAATATTCTTCCAACAAAATTTATAAAGTTGTTGATTAATTAAATGTGATCTTCTTGGATTTTGCAATGATAACAATCATATACCTGTTGAGTGTTTTTCAAAGCTTGATTTGGAGAAACTCTTCCCATGTAGTAGGGGTCTAGTCCAGCTCCAGTATTCATCCTACTTGTCCAAATCAACAAAATTGCAGTTAAGATTTAAAGATGGATTTGATATATAGGAAAGTATTTGAACAATTTGAATACTATAAGTGATTCAAATTTGATGAAATTTAAAATTGTTACAATGAGGTTAGGATTGGAAAAAGGACAAAAAAATTTATTTTTTATTTTATATAAAGTTGGAAATTTTAGTTGGTAGTTTTGAATAAGAGATGACTTAACACAGTTTAAGTGGTATTGTTTTTAAGGAGAGAGACTAAAGAAAGAACTTGGGTAACATCGAAACTAAAAAAAGTTATGATTGGTCATAGAAATTAAGTAAATTAAATAGTTAAATTTGAGTAAAAACTATTGTAAAATCAAAATGATAAATTAATCATAACAGTGAAAAAAAGTACAGATGAGAAAGGAAATTTCTAAAATAAAAGATGAGCAAGGAAATTGCTAAAATAAAATAACGTGAGAACTTAAGTCGTATTACCCCTGCAGATCTTTGGATTCTTGAATTTGTGGTGTTTTCAAGTTGAGATTATCCGCACTCTCATGAGTGATTGGAAGCGGAGGTGGATCCATTGGAGCTCCATTTGGAATCTAAAATGACAAGAAACAATCAAATAAGACCATGAGCTAGATCAAAATTTGAAGGGTGCAACTCATTTGATTTACAAACTTTATTTATTGTTCATTAATACTTATATAAATATCATAACATTTTAACTTTAGTTTCAAAACAAAAGGAATTCATTGGTCATGACATCTGCTTACAATCCACTCATATGAGATTTAGAAGGGGCCAACGCAGCCAAAGCGAAACTCTCAAAGAACACATCTAACCCTCAAAAACCCGCACAAACCAACCAGCAGAGCCGAATAAAACTCTCAAAAATCTAGAGAACATTACAACTTCTACAAATAGCATGCCACATCCTCTACAAATCATATACAACTACCCATATGAAGACTCAAGCACTGGCTCAAAATGACTTCACGTAGCCAAGCATGATTCAATCACCCTCTTCTTTTAGAGAATATTCCCACAAACACCCGCCTTCCAAAACACCCATCAATTTTCGAAGGAGCACGCAAGAGCTTCAGCCAAATTTAAGCAATTGATTTGCATTTTCTTTACTAACCCCTTAATGGCCACCTCATCCGGCGTTCAAAGCGAACCCCCAGACTCTTCTCTAGAAGCTAACGCTTCTAGTCGTGGTCATCACTTCAGAACTAATCAGAGGGGAGGGAGCATTTAGTAAAGCTTGTCCAAACTATTGGCTCTCTCCACGAACAGTTGTCATTAGTGAGGCACCAGAATCCTTAAGTTTTCTTCCCCTTTATTCCCCATTATTACGTCTCCCACGACGAGGTTTAAGAAACAGGGTTTTGAAATATTTATACAAAAACCTTGAATATGTGATAGCTAGATTTTCAAGGTCATGTGTATCAATTTATGTGTGCGTGTCATTATGATATATACATGGGGAGTGGTTCACATTAAAACTTGTAGAATTAGCCAAATGTTGCAAAGCTTGGTGGTAGAATATTATTATATATGACTCAAATAATAAAATATAATAATAGATTTTTTTTTAAAACCGCAATTTAATTCATAAAATATATGTACAAAGAGAACCATTCAAACAATCAAAGCAGCAACCAAACCCCCCCCCCCCAAAAAAACCTACCCACCCCTCCCTAGTCAGAAATATTCAGATCAATAACCTCAATATGCTCCGCTAAACCCTTAATCATGAGATCTTCGCTTCCTCTAGCCTTCCATCACCGCATATGCTTTCCAAAAAGCCAAGTTTTACGAGCTCTTGTCATCACTCTACATTCTCCTTCAATTAGTACAAAACTCCACACCTTCGAAGTTTCCATAGGCTTTGACTTATTTTTGCTCCCTTTTGGCCGACCCCTCTTTTATCCGCTCTCTGACGCAAGCCCATTTTTTTGGCGGCTACCCTTTCACAGGATTCATTGGCTATGAATGACACCCAGCAACCTCCCCGTCATCCATATGTGCATCCTCATCCCCACAAAGCACCAATTGAGTACTTTGATCTCCACAAAAACCATGCTGAATATGGGTGGGAAACTCCATGAGCACCACATCCCCACTCTAGTTCTCCTTGGACGCATCCTCTCCTTGATTGTATTACCACGAACTATTCATAGGAGCACACTCCCTTGGGTCATAAAAACCAAGGAAACAGGTCATCCCATAAGTAGACCCACCATCCGTAATGCATTGTGTAAACAATCCATGAGTACGATTTTCCTCCATCAAAACAGCTTGAGGGTGAGCTCGATACCCAAAATATGGCCACACCCATTGATTTGAGCGAGGTCCATTATCCCAAGCCACCTTATCTTCAAGAGGATTTCACTGCCTAGCCAATGAAAGCAACAAAGTTCCCTCCACCTGATGCATTTCTATACATCTAGCTAATATACTCTTTTAACCGTTACTTTTACATGTATTCTCGGCACATGTACAATAAACCAACAGATAAGGGTTATGTTTAGCATACGCCCAAGTGTATGGTACACCATTTATTAGCTAGAAAATAGCTTCCAATTATGTAAGAAATCAGTGATGGAAATATCTTGGTCTCTAGTTCCTAACTAATCAGCAACAATTTTGTAGCTAAATAGTTTTTGTTTAATTACACCACCTATAATATTTGTGTATGCTAGAATCACCCAAAGATGAGCCTACCATCTTTACAACATTAAAATGTATAGTTGTTTATTATAGTCAAGCACAAGTTTAAATATTCATCCAACAAAATTTATAAAGTTGCTGATTAATTAAATGTGATCTTCTTGGATTTTGAAATGAAAACAATCATATACCTGTTGAGTGTTTATCAAAGCTTGATTTGGAGAAACTCTTCCCATGTAGTAGGGGTCTAGTCCAGCTCCAGTATTCATCCTACTTGTCCAAATCACCAAAATTGCAGTTAAGATTTAAAGATGGATTTGATATATAGGAAAGTATTTGAACAATTTGAATACTATAAGTGATTCAAATTTGATGAAATTTAAAATTGTTGCAATGAGGTTAGGATTGGAAAAAGGATAAAAAAAAATTATTTTTTATTTTATATAAAGTTGGAAATTTTAGTTGGTAGTCTTGAATAAGAGATGACTTAACACAGTTTAAGTGGTATTGTTTTTAAGGAGAGAGACTAAAGAAAGAACGTGGGTAACATCGAAACTAAAAAAAGTTATGATTGGTCATAGAAATTAAGTAAATTAAATAGTTAAATTTGAGTAAAAACTATTGTAAGATCAAAATGATAAATTAATCATAACAGTGAAAAAAAGTACAGATGAGCAATAAAATTGCTAAAATAAAATAACGTGAGAACTTAAGTCGTATTACCCCTGCAAATCATTGGATTCTTGAATATGCGGTGATCGCAAGTTGAGATTATCAGAACTCTCATGAGTGATTGGAAGCGGAGTTGGATCCATTGGAGCTCCATTTGGAATCTAAAATGACAAGTAACAATCAAATAAGACCATGAGCTAGATCAAAATTTGAAGGGTGTAATTCGTTTGATTTAAAAACTTTATTTATTGTTTATTAATACTTATATAAATATCATAACATTTCAACTTTAGTTTTCAAAACCAAAGACATTCATTGGTCATGACATCTGCTTACAATCCACTCATATGAGATTCAGAAGGGGCCAACACAGCCAAAGCGAAACTCTCAAAGAACACATCTAACCCTTAAAAACCCGCACAAACCGACTAGCAGAGCCGAATAAAACTCTCAAAAATCCAGAGAACATTACAACTTCTACAAATATCATGCCACACCCTCTACAAATCATATACAACTACCCATATGATGACTCAAGTACTGGCTCAAAAATGACTTCACGTAGCAAAGCAGGATTCAATCACCCTCTTCTTTTAGAGCATATTCCCACAAACTCCTGCCTTCCAAAACACCCATCAATTTTACATGGAGCACACAAGAGCTTCAGCCAAATTTAAGCAATTGATTTGCATTTGCTTTGCTAACCCTTAATGGCCTCCTCATCCAGCATTCAAAGCGAATCCCCAGACTCTTCTCTAGAAGCTAACGCTTCTAGTTGTGGTCATCACTTCTGAACTAATCAGAGGGGAGGCAGCATTTAGTAAAGCTTGCCCAAACTGATGACAGGATAATATATGATGTTTTTAGGTTGTTTTTAGTGTTTTTATTTTATTATTTTTGAGTCACATATAGGATTTTTAGGATTTTTACATAGATTTTATATTTATTTTGCATTCTGCATATAGATTAGCTTTTATTTGTTTTTCTAACTTTATTTTATATTTTTTAGGAATTTTTATAGCTATTTTATATTTTAGGAAAAGCTGGTATAGTTATCATTTTTGTCCAGGGACCGATTTGTAAAGTTTCAGGAATTGAAGGATCAAAGTGTAAAGGTTCAAGAGTGGAGGATGAAAAGTGAAGTTTGAAGGAGTCAAAGGGCCAGAATTAAAGTTCTAACAAAGAGAGGACTTGAAGTGAAATTGAAGAATGTGAAGCAACTCTCTTTTATTTGAGCACATGTAAAATAAGGTTGGAAGATTAATGGTGGTAAAAGGGAGGTTTCAGAACTTATTAGGGGCTGAATGAGCCTAATTAAGCCAATCAATTCCACCATTGAAGAAGAAAGGAATCCAAGAAGAAGCTGCCAGTGTTCGTCCCAGCGCTGCAGCGTTGGAATTCCCAACGCTCAAGCGCTGGACCTCTGACTAGGATGTGAGTCAGAGGTTTCACCCAGCGCTGCAGCGTTGGAAGCCAGCGCTCAAGCGCTGGGTCCATTTCTGCCCGTTGGTTTTTAATGCATCCCAACGCCCAAGCGTTGGGAATGCCAGCGCCCAAGCGCTGGAAGGCTGATTTTCACTATAAATAGGGAGCTTTTCTTCACTTGTAAGAGACACCTTTTCAGAATACAACAAGTGTTCTTCTTTCCCTCTTAAAGATCATTGTTCCTAGGAATTGTGGGAAGCCATACTTGAGCTCCTATCCAGGGTAATTCGATGACTCTTTTAGCCATGCTTGGCTAATTCTTTTTAAGCTTCTTGGGTTGTTTTAGTTTATAATTTATGTTTTAGTATTGTTTCTACCTTTCTGAATAATATATCCAGTTCTTGTTTTATTTCCTTGTTCATAATTCTATCTTGATGATCACAAGTGCTTTTGCTTATTGCTTATACGAATGAGAATTGGTAAGTAGTAAGGGACCTAGGATTAAAAAAAGCTATAAGTATATTTCGCTAAGAGATTAGGAAAGACGTAGCTTTGTGTTGGCCGGAACTCTATCTTCATCTTCTTCTTTAGTTAACTAGATTGCAAGAAATTGGGTTTAGTAATTAAAAAGAAAGTTCTACAATGTGTAAGAGATTAACTTGTAGATATAATAGGCTATAGCACCTTGAACTTGGATTTATAATTTAGAAATTAAGTAGATACTTGCTAGCATATTTTATATTCTATGTCAATCAACCCAAGGACTTAATCTTCATCATATCTATCTCCCTATTATTTTATGCTATTGTTCTTGCTTGTTCTAAAACCAACAACAAATACTCATCTCTTAAATTTTCTGCACAAGTACTAAATATTATAATAATAGGAAACCTATCCCTTGGGTTCGATCTTTTTATTACGCGATATTGAATCGTACACTTGCGATTTGGGTATCACAAACTATTGGCTCTCTCCACGAACAGTTGTTTCTTCCCCATTATTAGGTCTCCCACAGCGAGGTTTAAGAAACAGGGTTTTGAAATATTTATACAAAAACCTTGAATATGTGATAGCTAGATTTTCAAGGTCATGTGTATTAATTTATGTGTGCGTGTCATTATGATATATACATGGGGAGTGGTTATCGAGTAAGGGGCACATTAAAACTTGTAGAATTATCCATATGTTGCAAAGCTTGGTGGTAGTAGATTATTATATATGACTCAAATAATAAAATATAATAAAAGATTTTTTTAAAACCGCAATTTAACTCATAAAAATATATGTACAAAGAGAACCATTCAAACAATCAAAGTAGCAACCAAAAACCCCCCAAAAACCTACCCACTCCTCCCTAGTCACAAATATTCGGGTCAATAACCTCAATATGCTCCGCTAAACCCTTAATCATGAGATCTTCGCTTCCTCTAGCCTTCCACCCCCGCATATGCTTTGCAAAAAGCCAAGTTTTACGAGCTCTTGTCATCACTCTACATTCTCCTTCAATCAGTACAAAACTCCACACCTTCGAAGCTTCCATAGGCTTTGGCTTATTTTTGCTCCCTTTTGGCCGACCACTCTTTCATCCGCTCTCTGATGCAAGCCCCTTTCTTTGGCGGCTACCCTTTCACAGGCTTCATTGGCTATGAATGAGACCCAACAACCTCCTCGTCATCCACATGTGCATCCTTATCCCCATAAAGCACCAACTGAGTACTTTGATCTCCACAAAAACCATGTTGAATATGGGTGGGAAGCTCCATGGGCACCACATCCCCACTCTAGTTCTCCTTGGACGCATCCTCTCCTTGATTGTATTACTGCGAACTATTCATAGGAGCACACTCCCTTGGGTCATAAAAATTAAAGAAAGAGGTCATCCCATAAGTAGACCCACCATCCGTAATGCATTGTGTAAACAATCCATGAGCACGGTTTTCCTCCATCAAAACAGCTTGAGGGTGAGCTTGATACCCAAAATCTTGCCACACCCATTGATTTAAGCGAGGTCCATTATCCCAATCCACCTTATCTTCGAGAGGATTTCGCTGCCTAGCCAATGAAAGCAACAAAGTTCCCTCCACCTGATGCATGTCCCCCACGTCTTCCATTAAAGATGCCTTGAACCTACCCTTCGTTGATGAAAATAATGCGACTTGATGCTGATCGTTCACAGAATTTTCCTTGTGACCAAACCTAAGCCAACCACTTGAAGAGGACTGCATGCCATGACCCCATTGAAAAACATCCCATTGTGTTGGAAAAGGATAACGAATGCAATCCATTCCCCTATAGCCAAAACCATAAAAGCCCATCATCGGTACAACTGAACATCCTTCATAAATTGGGAACTAAACAACCCTCGTCGGACCTTTTCAAATGACGTCCAAAAGCTTTTCATAAGCCACCTCGTGCTTGCCCGCCGCACGTATCCCCTTCTCTTTCAAACTAGTTCCATCCTTACCATGGCAGCTTTCTTGCTGTACCTGTCCTTCCCCTTCCACCTCTTTATCTTCTAAACCCTTCTCTAGTGTGCCATCGTCACTACAAGAAGCACCATGACCCACACCAACTGCTTGTTCCAAGTCCTTTTACATCGTATCCAAAGATTCATTACTGTCAATACACGCTAGCTCCACCCCCTAGTTATCTTCCTCAGTCTGCTTATCCGCCCCACCCTCGGATTCATCTAACCCGTCATAAGAGTTGTTTATGTCAGTCGACATTGAACTCCCAACCATCATTGCTCTCTGTCGATATTTGGCATTTTAAGGATACTCCTTCTTCACTTCCTCATAGCACACTTGTCCATTCAAAACTATCATCACAATAGTCTAGTGAAAATGGCCTTTGTGTAATCACTAAAACACAAGCACAATCAAACCGCTCCTCATTCTCGGTGGTCATGTCCATGTAGACATAATCCCCAAACAGACTCCTCAACTCCATGAAGAAATTTTGACACCATCCTCCCACCGGCACCTTCAAAATACTCAATCATATCCAATTCTCCAACCTTGTTGTGAGCTCATGACAAGGCTCAACCTGTTCGAACTTCCCACAAAAGAAACTTCCAGCATCTGCCAGTGTAGAATCCATCTCTTCCTTCAAATCAAAATTTAGCAAAAACTCTTTGGCACCCATCGTCTTCAGCTTCAAATTGTTCAAGCCATTGTAAATGAAGAAGTGACAAAGGAGTTCTATGCTTACAACACCATTCAAAGATGCAAAAGCATAGCCCTCGACCCACCGCTTCTCCTCGTATCCGGTACAAAAAACTAAATATTTTCTACCTTTGATGCATGAAAAATCCTCCTCCTTCAATTTACAAGCCAACATTGGTATCCCATCAATGTTGCTGTACACACACTTGGTGCAAACACCCTGCCTCTGAAATAATGTTCTAGATTTCTTGTGCTAAGAATGCTTGTCGCAGTCCATCAATGTAATCAGAGAAACATGATTGAAAGTCTAAGAATGTCGTAAGGAACCCTTTTATGAAATAAACCCATTTTCAATAAATAGTGATTTTGGGTCGGAAAGACCGGAATCTCAACGAAAATGTTCTAGGATATTTGTGGCGATCGACACCCGAGTTTGATGAGCGTCAGAGCCAAGATAGAAAATGATCGATGATAGTCACAAATAGGATTTTTGGGAGAATTTACCCAAAAAGGTGATTATGACGTGATTAGTGACTTATGACACGATTAGTGACTAAGCGTAAGTGTTTTGTCTCCTAATCATGACCAAACTTCACCTTATTTCACCTTAGTCCCTCAAGGTTGGAAAAGCTCAAGATTTCTCCCATTTGGCCTCCCTTGGTCGTGGCTCACATAGCCTTTAGTGGGGTTTAATTTTTCTTTTCACTTGACTTTAGTTCATTAGTTGATGAGTGCTGGGTTTTTAGAGAGAGAAAGATGAGAGAGGTGAGAGCTCAAAGAAGAGTTCATCTTCTTCTTCGATCTGCTTATGGCCGAACCTAGAAGCCCTTCTAGAACTAAGATTCCTGCAACTTCTCCTCTTGCTTCTTTGGAAGAAAATGACGGCCTCGTCGAAGTCTACCGTAAGATGGTCTCAATTTTTCGATCGACAATTCTCGAGTTGGAAGCGGATGTCATAGTTACGTAATTTTTAGGCCTACTATTTGGCTTTCCAATGGTATATTTGGTTTTTTAAGAAGTTGGTTTTGTTGAAAGGTGATCTTGGAAAAAAGTGGTTTCTTACAACTTGGCTTCACAAAGTTTATTACTAGAGGTTAGGTTTGAAAAACCCCTCAATTTATTTCTAAAAAAGTTTTGTTTTTGGAAAAGTGATTATTTTGAGAATTTATTTTGAAGATTCTATCTTTTGTTTCACCATAGGTTTTGCATGGACTTGAGTGTGTACAACTTGGTTTTGAAGAAAAGCTTTGTCTTGATGTTGTTTTTGACATGGCCGAGATTTGTAGATATGGGTACTGGGAAGAAAATTTTTCTGGGTATTCTGGCCTTGTTTTTATTGTAGCTCTTTAAGTTATCTAAATTTTCCCGTTGGTTTCATGTCATTCCGAATTTTGTAGCTCAAGTTATGTGCGTTTTAGCGGGCAAAGGTCCTGCTGCCTGGCAGCATGACCTTCAGCCCTTATTTGTTTTACCCTGATTTTTTTACTTTGATTTTGGACATGAAATTTTACAGGGGTTCAAGGGACATGTTAGTGATAATGGGATAAAAGTTTTAGAATTTTCTGAGTTCTTTTGATGTATTTAAAAATCTGTCCAAGTAACTAGACCGTTATGGTTTGTAGAACAAAGTGTTTTGGTTGAGGGTTTTTGAGTTTAAGAGGTTGTTTGTGTTTCTTGAAGGTTTGGCCTTGTTTATAAATGTTTAAGTGTGCGAGAACCTCGATGATTGTCTAAGGAAACGGATTTAAAATCCCAAAAGACAATGAGGGGATAGATCACATTTTCGAGCTAGTTCCATGGTTTTGACTAAGTGTAGGAAACCTCAAGGAATGTCTAGGACTAGGGATTTAAAACCCTAAGAGACAATGAGAGGTTAAGCTTTTATTTAAGCTTGCTTAGTTATAGAACGGTTTTTAACTCGTAAGCTCTGCTATATCTCCTGAGAGGTTAGTGACCATCCTTAAGCTTTAGTTAAGGTGTAAGGTTTAGATAGATGGTTGCTAAGCTAGACTATGTGTTTGTGAAGGATCGAGAGACGTGGGAACCCCGAGACAAGCTAGGACACGCGGGAACTCCGAGGCAAAGATGGAACACGGGGTTATACGGCATGTAGCATACTTATGGAGGATAAGAAGGAAAATACTTACGGTAAGGGCACTTATTTATCTCCATAGCTATTTATAGCATATATGGATATAGAAATTGTATATAGTTAAGTCATAGAATTGCATGGAGCTGAAGGCATCTGATATGCTGGATTAGAATTGATTGATTGATTGCCCATGCATGGAAAGATTGATTGATAGATGTTATGTTCCTTAGTGGTAGGGTATGAATGATAGTATGCTAAGTATCCATGCCTATTTGCTAAGTTGATCAATGATGACATGCTATATGGCATGAGAACTTGCTTTATGCTACAAGCTTGATGCCATGTTGAGTGATATCCTTTAACATGCATGCTTGTGTATTGCTTTTAATAGTGGTTCAAAGTAGAGTCATTGGTAAGTAAGGCCAAATGACAAGTCGTTGAGTTATAAGATGGATAAGGATCCACATTCGTAAGAAGCCCAAATTCGCAATTTAAGCGGTTTCAAGCAACTTGATAAAAGTTGTTAATCTTGTTTATACGCCTGACTAAAGTGGTTAATTTTGGTGTTATGCTTGGCTAGATATGTTAATCTTGCCTGTATGCTCGATTGAATATGTTAACTTAGTATGTATGAATAACATGGCAATTCATGCATACATGGGGACGCCCCGAGGAGGTTGGCAAATGAGTAAGTTTATCCTACCAAAAGCTTGGACGTATCAAGAATTTGGGACGAGGAATGGTCGATCGCAAGAAGTGGCAATCCAAGGTCGATGAAGCAACATCGTACCAATTCAACTGGAATAATTTGTCCCGCCACCCGAGTTGCGGGATCTTGGCATTATATTTGAGTAAAAGTCGTGGGCGAACAACTAATATGCACTGGCATGACATTAGCATGTACATTTCATCATGATTGTATGACTACTCATGGATGATCTATGTGATGTGTTCTTGTATGATAAAGATGATAGCATAGAACTTGTCGTTTTACTCGAGTTGCCATTCATTATGTACATGCTTGTGTATACCTATGTTTATTTATTCTTGGAAGTTACCCTTGCACCTTGTTTGTTGTTTGTGTTTGGGCGATCCGTCGCCAGTTAGACAACTACTAGCCAAGGAGCAACCGGAGGATGCCAACCTAAGGAAAGTTCGAGGAAAAAGGACGGATAGCTCATGACTTAAAGAATATAGATAGCTTTTTCTTTTCGTGTCTGTACTCAAGCATGGTTAGGTACAGGGTAGATACCGGGTCTATATGCCTTTATGCGGTCGCCCTGTGTGGGATCATAGGAGGTATACCGGTAGTAGGAGGTCTTGGGTTGGGGTTTCTATGTGGGAACATGTTTCCTTAACTAAAACAAGTCTTTTTCTTATGAAAACTTTTTACCATGTTACTCACCTAACTATGTAAAGTATATCCTTTTACCAAAAAGGGTATCTATTGCATATTATATATGGCATGTCTTAAAAGAAAAAACAAAAAAAAGACTTGCATTCCTACGACTTTTGAGCGCTAACTTGCATGTTCAATTACTGTTTAGTCACTACAGTAACACCTTAAAAATCGGGGTGTGACACATGTGGTCTGCCAAACACATCACGCTTCATGCGAACATCCTCCCTGCTCCAGTCTACATGTCGCTATCGTCGAAGCATGTGTTTTCCAACCACATCGTCGTGATGGATGACACTCATTGATGGCCTATCGCTCCTTCCTGGAGATGCACCCAAGACTTATGATCTATATGCATGACTTGCTCCACCCTCTAGTTAGGTTGGCAAAAATTGTACCGACATGCTTGGATTGGTTGCTGAAACCCTAGCAACCACCATCGGCGTCTGCCGTTCGACTACTGTGCCCTACTAGGAAATGAAACCCTGGTAGAGCCCTGCCAACGCATCCTATTATGTGACTCAACTCCTTACATTATTCATGGATATATTGTCTAAATCAAATTTTAGACATACATAACAAACTACAAAATTCAAAAAAAATATATAAATTCATCAAATTCTTTTCTTAATCAAACACGCAAGTATAGGAGTACCTCATTAGAATTTCTTCCTTCAGATGACATGATGATCTCAAGAAGAACCTGAAATTACAAAATTATGCAAAGAAAACTATTAACAGAATACCTTGTAACTTAAAAAAGAAGTGTTTTTTCTTGTTAAATTTGTGTTAGGCAAGTAAATTACGTACATTATTATATAGTTTTATACACATAGACATAGTAGCATATTGTAGCGATATTGTAAAATTTGATGAAAGCAATGCTTGTATAATATTTACAATGGATGTCTTAATTTGAATGCTCGTTTTGAAACAATTGAAAACAAGAGGAAAGGATATTGGAGAAAGAAGTGGAGATTGAAAATGATTTGACCATTATTTGATTTGATAGGTAAAGGAAAGGAAAGAAAAAATATTTTGAGATCCACCACAGAATGTCTCGTCCTTTAACCATATGGAAAAGAGACACTGTAGTTTGAGTAAAAGTACCATAAACCCATTGTACACAACCCTATCCAAGTACCACCATTGCCAACCTCCTCCATCACGGAGGTCAATCCAACAATGCGGCATTAGAGAAAACCTAGAAAGGACTCCTTTTATCAGTGTCAAATATTATATTTTAAACAAATGATTTTAGTTTTTTAATTCTTCAACCAATATTCTTAGATACTGCACAATCAGTGCGAAAATTTTGTGCAAAAAATAATCTTTAATTTTGGTTTAATTAAAATAAAAACTAACTTTTCTCAGTTGTTCCACCGTAAAACACCGCCAGACCACGTCATGAAAAGTAGATCTACTCATATTCCTCTTTCTCTTTTCTTCTATTGATTTTCCTTGCACGTGACTCAATGTTCCATTGTGTTGTAGTATCTTGGATCCATCTAAGATCTTAAACCGATCAGATCAAGGAAGCGTGCTTCCGAACATTGTACAACACTAGGAGTATGAAAATGGGGTTGATGTGCTCTGTCGTGAGGATCTTCAATCTCCGTTGTGGAGACCAACCACCATGAAAAATTGGCCAATATTTGCAAACAAGGGGTATCACAGCTAGGGTTGCCGAAGTTGGAGTTAAACAAGATTTGGGTGTTCCGATTCAATTTTCCGGCCGAGAACGAGTGTAAGGGGGATAAGATCAAGGTTTTTTTAATCAAAATGCAATTAAGTTATTTACATTAATCATAAAAAAGAAGTTATTTTTTTCCCAAAAAATATATTTAATATTAATATTTTCATATTAAAAAGTAACTTTTATAGGTTATTTATTATTATATTAATGTGAGGAAAATTCGAAAAAAGGGCTAAAATTAATGCGTTGACTTTTTTTAAAAAAAGTTTATAGATTTTTTTTTTAATAAAAAAAAGTCAACACATTAATTTTAGCAGTTTTTTTTTTCATAAATACGCAAACGTTTATAGATTATTTTTTATTGAGCCAATTTAAATAGATTAAAAAATTATATTTGACTCATCTAAAATAAAGTGCTATAATTTAAATAATAAAATATAAAATTTTAACCAATAATCAAATAAACAATTGATCAACATTTACTAGTTGAATAACTTAACAACCATGTGTCTTGAAATATAAAGAATGAATTAGGAGATTGTCTTATTATTTGAACAAATTATAAATTATACCTTTAAAAATGCAAAACTTTAGAAATACATTGGTTGATCAAGGAGATAAGAGAAACGTACTGATATTTCTGAGTCTGGTAAATAGAACTATGTGCCTTGAAATATTACAAAACAACCTGCGAGATCTAAAAAATAGTTGATGAGACAAAAGTTATATGTGAAGATTTGATGCAATGATATAGATATCAAATCTAAGTAATATTAATACATATATAATATGAGATCGATCTTATGGATTCCATTTGGTAAAAGTGAATTTATAAGAATTAAAAATTTATTAATATCTCACAAATCAACAAAACCTTTAACAACAAATAATATTAGTTTCAAGAAAAAAAACAACAAACAATATCCATAAATTCTCTCATATGTAGTACAAAAACCAAAGAAAATTAAATAATATTATTATTGTAAAAAAAGATCCGACCATTGGCTCCTTGTAGTTGGACCAATGACATAGTAGTTCATTGAGAAAATGAAAGAGTAATAGAACACAACTCAATGTTTCACCACCTAATACTATAAACTTGTATCCTTGAGAAAATTTGTAAATGAGTGAAAGATTCTCGATTACCTGCAAATATTTAACAAACAAAATGAAAAATCAATTTTTCAGAAATAATAATCAGAAAAAATTAAGAATAAGAATGAACATGGATAAAATTTATCATGAATCAATTCCAAATAGAAGGATAAGAGAATTTCAAATATATTTTGAAAATTTTCTGTGTGATTGGAAAATCAGAGGGAATTTTGAAAAATATAGAGTGAATATGGTGTTCGTATCAACCATTGTAGCTTAGGAAAAGCTCAAGCTTAGAAAAATCGTAAAAGAAATGATAAAAAAGAAAAAACCTTGTATGCGATCACTGAAAAGTTCTCAATCCTCTGGTGTTAGTCTTATATATAGCAGGGAGTGAAATTAATTATTTATGCAATTTAATTATTAAAAAGTAAATGGTCAAAATTAAATTAATGTAAGTTTTTTCTATAATTAATGCGATACTTAATCATCAAACTTATAATATGATTTAATCAGTGTGAATTAAACAATTTTAGACAAAAAAAAAGTTTTTACAGTGTTAGTCAAATGAATCAAGAAAAATAATAATAATAATATATTATACTTTTTTATTTAATGAAGCATATAAATATTTAATGGATTTAATTAAGTAACTTTTTGTGTCTTAAAACTCTACGAAATTTCGTTCTAAACGGGGCAATATCCATATCATGGTGGAGCTAGTTCTCCTTGTCGGGAACATGGATCTTCTTGTTCAGGCGTAAACTCTGGACGGTGGCTCTCTTGATGATCTGATGGTGGTGCTCAGCCTAGGATGGTCATTGTACGAGGTGTCTCCTGTTGAGAAGCGACGAAGGGGGTGATAGTAATAAAGCACACAAGAAAGGGGGGCGGTTGAATTGTGTGTGTGATTTTTAAAATTCTTTTCAGTTATAAACAATTATTAGTTTCAAATATTATTAAGAGTGAGTGCAGCGGAAAATAGCTTAAGACTGAAAAGTAAAACACGCAAGATATTTATCCTGGTTCACCCCCTTAATCGACAGGGCTACGTCCAGTCCTTGGCTTCACCAAGATTTTCACTATTTTCACAAAATAGTACAAGTATTCTACAGCGCTTCTCCTAGTATTCGAAGGACTTCTCATTTACAAGTTTTAAACAGAACTTCTCCTAATTCAGTATTCGACAGGACTGCTCCCAGTTCTTTCAGCAAAGAAGTTTTTTGTTTCTACTATTTCTCTTCAGCAAGAGTGGGTAGAAAAATGAAGTACAAAATACAGAGAGGATAGAGAAGTTGGTTCTCTGTTTGGGTTGTGTGAGAAGGATGAGAGTAGCACTCTATGAATACTTCACACTGACAGACGACTTAACTCAGATAAAAGATGACTTTGAGTTTATGAGTTTTGGCTATTGAACAGATTGCAATGGACTTAGAAAGATTTGAATGCTTTGATCGTTTGGAAGTCGCCGATTGAATCCGGATGCAAAGTGCTCTATTTATATCTTCAGTAGGATGTGCCCTGTAATCTTGATGAGGATTTGAAAAATAGTTCCGTTGGAATTTCTGCTTCCTTGTGAGTAATGGATACTTCTGCATCCCTGAAACAACATTAAATGCATTCTGCCATGCATTTATTGTAGCATTAATTGCTTTTGTTGACGTCGTTTGGCTCTTCAATGCTTTCAGCCTTGAGTTCCCATTTGGGAATTAATTGCTCGTGGATGCCAGCAAAAAGAACATTAAATGCTCTGAACAAGAGATTTGAGTTTGATCGTTGAGGGGATCCGATGTTCAGGAAATCACACTGTTGACTCTGAAAAGGTTTCATGATTTAAGGAATGTCAGAGCTTTTGCAGGAACGAGGATTAAAGTATTGATTATAACCCTTTCTTCATTCTGCAATCATCAGTGCTTCATTTAATGCGTTGACGAGGTAGATAATTTTTAATGCTTGACACATTTTGTCAAATGAGCTTTTCAACACTTTTAGGAGAACGAACTCTTCAGTAGTATTGGCAAACGGACTCTTCAGATAGTTTCCAAACGTTCTCAAAAGCCGGACGTACTCCTCTAGGTGAACGTACTAAACTGGTAGACTAACTCTTTGATAAGATGTCAGACGTACTCCTCTTCTTTGCTTTTCTTGAAGTTCTGCTTTTGATAATACCTTGTGTAGATTTATGCAGTTCTTCTTCAGGTAGATAGATGTTCCTGAATATGAAATATTCAAAGTGTTAGGAAATCTATTACTATCAATATTAAACCTTAAGCGAAATTGATATTTATCAAAATATAATAATTTATGAAGTCATTTGAATCTAACAGGGGGGACCTGTAAAAGACACTGCGACGCTCAAGTCAGTGTGGGAGCAAAGAAAGAATCCTAGAGCTGAAGCGAACTCAAGAGTATGCAAGTAATAAATTTCATTCTAAGTAAATGAATGATAAAACCTGTATTTATAGGCATGTGTTGAGTGCCTCTGCAAGTGTAGAGTAAGTCCATAAGTGAAGCTTCCAATCGGGGGTCGGCTTTAAGCCAACATGTTGTACACACTCCCCTCGGCCTTTGGTCAGGTCACTCGAACACTTTGCCAATTGAGTCGGGAGGCGGTCTCGTTCCTAAAACAGGTCGTGCAGGTCGCCCTAATGGTGGATTCTTAAGAGCAAATCCACATGGATTATATGAGATGTCGTCGGGTCATATGGCTGAAGAGGTGAACTTCTCATGTCACATTACAATGTTAAGTGAAACATTGTGTCTATGTCTCTCTTTATAAATATTTGAATAGACCCACCTATTAAATACATATGAAGAGAGAGATAGACACAAAATTTAAACATGGAAGAACATAAGATGGTTTCCACATGAGAGGATCTTCAATCCCCAACGAAGTTTTGTTTTTCCACACACAAGTAGCGAACCCAAAAATTTGATTAAAACGAATCTAGCATGTGCCAATTGAACCAACCAATAGTAGGTAGATTTAACTTTCATATATGTTAAATGTTATGTTTAGTATAAAACTCGCAGATAAACTAGCTAAATTTTGATAAGTTGGTTGTTCGCCTAAGGAAATACCGAACCTGACTATGAGACATTGGCATGGCTATGAGACTCAAATTGTATGGATTCTCCTCCATGAAAGGGCCTCCTTCTTCTCGGATCCAACAAACAGGCAGGAACCAGATGTGGGCACCTGCAAGGAACTCCTACACTTAAATCAGCAAGGCTGGGGGGAATAAGGATTAGGATGAACAAATAGTATGTACCTGAAGTGTGTCCCCTTAATGTGTATATATACGTAGGTTTATAACAAACTTGGGGAGAATCAAGTGTGGATATGAAATCATAATCAATAGATATGATCCGATAATTAAAGATTTTACCTTAATTAGGAATCCTTACTATCGTATTGTGTAGGACCTCATCAATATTAAGCGAAAGGACTGGGCTTATCATTTAAATCTGTAAGTGTTGCCCCAAAATCTGAGTATCTGAGGCATTAGATGCTTGGAATCTCAAGATGCAAGAAGCTCTCTAGTCTGAAGCAATGAGATACTTGGCTTTCCCCCTTTAGCATAGTCGTGATTCATAACGAGCTTAAAATCTCATAAGGCATGTGCCTGGGGTGATCTTAGCAAAGTCATTCTTTCCATACGCTTTACCTTGGATATTGACACATTTTCTGAGGCCCTCCTAAATAAGAAAAGGCATGCCTTGTCATGGACTGATCGTTCATGGTTTAAACACTAAGACACGCCACCTAAGAGGGGGGTATATACAAACAAAATCACAATTTAAGACAACTTGAAAATTTAGACAACAAGTTTTGGTAATTTGTTACCACGAGTTGGTAATTTGTTACTGGAGATTTGGTACTGATGCCCTCATGATCTATTACCACAACAAAAAGTTACTCACACTATTACAATAACAGAAATGCACTTAAAAGTAATCAAGCCATATACACTAATTCACTATTGTATACTCATTAGGATTTTTCCGATCGGCTTTTCAGCCATATGGCTTGATGGAGACGTAGCCAGTCCACGTGGGTTTACTCTTAAGAACCCACTGCAAAGGTGGTCTGCACGACGTGATACATGTACAGACCATCCCGGATCACAGGGCAAAGTACCTGAGCGGCCTAGCAAAAGGATGAGGGGAGCGTCCAAAACATGTCAGCTCAAAGCCAACCCCCTGATCGGAAGCTCTACTTAAGGACTTCCCTTACACATGAGGAGACACTTGAAACGATCACTAGCATATAAATACAGGTTCTATCATTCATTTAATTAGAATGCAATTCATTACTTTCATGCTCCTGAGTTCATCTTGACTCATGGATTCTCTCTTTTCTCTCACACTGACTTGAGCGTCGGAGTGTATTTTGTAGGTCCTCCCCCGACGCACCTCAACTAGAGACTCACTGCATCATGGCCAGACCTAGCTAAGGACAACCACCGAAGAACCAAGAGAGCCATCGTGCAGAGTTCAGGCGCGAACATTTGGCACCATCTATGGGGATCTAACCCACGACCATGTGGTACAAACAAGAAGACAACAACAAGCGAATTCTCAGAAGATGGTGGCTAAGAGGACTAAATCTCAAAGAGTACCTTCACAGTAATGACACACTCCATCTCATAGAGAACCATCATAGAGAGAAAAAGCTCACAAGGACGGCCTTCCAGAAAATGTAATTGGAGAAAGTGCAGCCAAAGTGTTGCAGTGAATGGAGAGAAGGCTACATGAGCAACTAGAACGTTCGATGCATATCTCACAGCATCCAACTCAAAATTGACGGGCGGAAAAGTCTCTAATCCACGATGTATGCCAGAAGCTTGTGAAGAAAGCGTCAGAACCAGCACGAAGCCGACAAAGGAGCCAATGTATTTTAAGGGAGAATCTTGCTTGAATGTAGGAATCTACGCCAAGCTACAAACACTTTTCTGCTCTGATCACATGGCAATTGAAATACCAAAGGTTTTCAATAAACCGATCGATATTGAACCGTATGTGGGAGATACAGATCCTTCAGGACATTTGGATACCTACATTACGACAGTTTCCTTTTTAGGAGCGACAGATGCGCTGGTTTGCCGAAATTTTCCGTTGAAACTGCGGAACGCGACACTACGATGGTTTCAGTTGTAACATCCCATTTTTCTCCTACAAGAGTAATATCTTATTATTATTATTATTATTATTATTATGGTTGATGTATGTGTGATGATTATTTTATGATTTTATGTGTATGTTTCTGTTCGAATAAAATGTTTGATAAATTAAAAGTAGAAGATAATTTTTTTTTATGATGATATTAATAAATAAAGGAAAGTTTGAATATAACATATGTTTCATTAGTATTATGAAAATTTAATCAAGAGGATAAGTCTTCATAAAAAATTATTATTTTATGTTAGATAAAATTATGGAATAATTAATCAATTATTATCATACATAATCATATTTTGGGTTGGTGTTCTTTAGCTCCGCCGTGAGCTTGAAGATTCCAACGAAGCTGCCGGAAAATAGCGGTGACCAATCGCGTTTTTCTCTCTCGTCTGACCTACGATTAAGATGATTCAACCACCGTTGTTCTTCTGGAAGCAAGGTACACCACCCTCCGTGCTTCGTTCATCTCCGGTGAGGAAAACCGGGCGTGCCAATTTGTTTACTCTGATTTTTGGTAAACCAGGTAATCCACAAGTGAATCCAAATGTTGATGAAGAGGCTGGATTCCGATCCTCTTACGGACCATGGGATATGGAAATCGTGAATGCGCGAATGGTGTAAGTGGAGTGGTATGTCCATCGAAAGTGGTTCGAGCGAACTGGTTAAGTGTTTTTAAGAAGGAAAAGACTGAATTTAAAGTAAATAAAAGGGCAAATCAAAAGGAAAGAAAAAACTGCATTGAAATGTAAATTGCAGGAAAACATAAAGAGTTTTGCAGGAAATTTAAAGGGTTGGTCAGTCGTACACCGCTCAGTCACTCACGTTTGACACGTTCTTGTCGCACTGCGTCACGTTAGCTTGGACTTATAGCTGTAGGGTTTGAGAATTAACGTTTACGGACATGTCGTGGGTTGGACGAAAAACATCTACTTCGTGCATGTCTTACTCTATTTATAGGCTGCATCTTCAACCGCTGGGTAATGGACGAATCCCCTACATTTGACACGTGTCCTGCACATGTTTCCTATTTTCCACGCGTCCCATGTTTGCTGTTTTGCTTTCTGCACGCCCACCTTGAATAATTGCCTATAACCTCTGTCGAAATGCCTCCTCATGCTCACTGAAGCTTTAGTCCAAAAAAAGTTTAACACTTCTTCAC
Organism: Acmispon strigosus; assembly: GCA_030819835.1. NCBI lineage: Eukaryota > Viridiplantae > Streptophyta > Magnoliopsida > Fabales > Fabaceae > Acmispon > Acmispon strigosus. The sequence goes on from JAUAMA010000001.1 coordinate 8,247,465, forward strand.
TTTAGGACCTTGTCTTCGACATGGATTCGACTTCGACTCAGCATGCCGTCTTAGTCGAAATACCAGAAATCGCTTTATCAGGCTTGGCTTCATATCCTTCCTTTTTGGTCGAAATTACCTTATCATGCAGTCTTCGACCAAGTTAGGACTTGGAAAATTTCCAGGCTAACAGATGCCCCCCAAAATATCATACTTCAAAGAGACTTCTTGCTGAGAAGTATGATATTTTTAATCAAATAAAAGACAATATCTAATTATCCTTTATTTAATTAAATTAAAAGGAAGATTGACGGTTTAGTAATGATAGTGGAGCAGTTAATCACCCACTATGCTAGCAGATAGGTAATGATGGATATCGGAATTCCAATGTAATCGGTCCTCATGATTCAAACTTTGAATCAAGCTTTGGCCATTTCTGAATGGCTTCTCAATTCCATTTATCGAGCAGGAAATCTTTCCATCTTCCTCCATTTACCTATAAGTGGAGTTACCTTACACACTTCTTTTTATCTCCTCTTAAGCTTTGTCTTCTTCCTTTAAACTTCCTATGAAGAGCATTCTGTCGAAAAAACCATCACCATGATGACCCTCTACCTTCCCTTTTCAGTTAACTTCTCCCAGCTTCGTCGCTACCAGGTCTCAGGCTCTAATGCCTTAAGCTGTACCTGCCTCTCGGAGTTGTGTGAGGCTTCCAATGAGTCCATGTACCCCGATATGGTCATGGCTTACTGGTCCTCCCTCTCCCTTAACCACAAAGGTAGTTTCACAAGGAAAGTGTTGAACCGCAACATTTCCCTGTCTAGGGAGAAACTTTCGGAAGTCCTCAACAGCGATGATGATGGTGAGGTTTACTCGGAGTTTTGGTAGAGGGGCGTGACAGGGAAGATCTTGATGAGATCATTTACCACATGGACAACCCTACAGCCGCCCAACGTTCTCTCTACTCATCTTTTACCGTCCCAGCCAAGTTTCTTCACTAAATAATCACAAACGTGATTTGCCCGAGGGTCGATCACTTGGGGGACGTGTTTGATAAGGATCTCTTCCTTATGTACTCCATTTTAAATGAGGAGTACATAAATGTTGTAGACATTGTCTACAACCACCTTGCCTCCACTCTCATCAACAAAGAGCAAGCCACTCCCTACGGCTTCCTCATCACCAAACTTCTCAGGGGCCCAAATGGGTAACCTTTTTTAGCTTGGGATGCTTTGGAAGAAAGAGCTTGTCGAAGAATTGGGGTGGATTTTCTTTGAGAAAAGGGCCTCATAATCGATGATCCACTTTCCTCCGAGGACATAGACGATTCTCCGAATGATTCTTCAGATGGCTTTGATGACCCTTCAGCATCAGTTGAAGAGTCAAAAAATTCCTCTGCTTTCCCTTGACATAAGCACCTTCGAGGCGAAAGATCCAGAACTTAAGAGGGGTTAGGCCGTTTTAATCAAGCTGTAATTTTCTTAGTTTTTCAGTCGATGGCTTGGCCTAAATTTTGTATCTTGATGACTTTGCCCCATTATAATTAAACAGTTTATTGTTAATTTTCTTTTTGTGCCTTTTAATCATTTTTGTATTGAAAAAGTAATCGATCAACTCTTTCTTGAATTTAACTGAATGATTCGCCAAAGCCTGATTGTTAATTCCATTTTAATCATTATAGGCTTTAAAAGATAAAATTCAAGTTAAATAGAAAGGAGAACTTGATCTAAATGAGAGTCGACTTGTCATCTGAGGCATTCTGAAAAAGCACAAGTATAAGCAAATTTTAAATCATGCCTAACTCTTAATATCACCAGAAGCACTTATTAAAGGTGACAGGGTGATGCTTATTTTGCCACAATTGTAAGTATGTATATCTTCCAAAGTGTTTTTAGTCGATTTCTGCTTTTCCAAACTTAGTTCAAACTAAGTTAGAATCATCTATGAATTTCAACTAAAATAGATTGTTAAAGCCAATTTTCTTCTGATTTAAAATCGTATAAGCTTCGACAATACACTCTTTGAATTGAACAGAATTGAAAGCACGATGGAGCGCTAAATTGACTTTCTATAACTTCACGAAGAATACAATTACAGGCATAATGTGATAGTTAGAACATGCCTATTATTACATCGTTTAAGTTTCTATGGTAACGACATTATACTTCGACGCCATCACCGCATTTCGATGTAAAAACTTGTACATCTTCATAAGTCAAATTGCGTTCTTTTTGACATAATTTCGGCTTCTAGAGTTGTTTCATTATGACGTTCGGCTACGTAGGCCAAATTTTGAGTTTAACTCGTTTATATGAGATCCACCATGTGCCACTCACCTGTGGCATCTTCATCTTCATTTTCTTGATGGAACTCCATTCTTCGGAAGAAACCATATTCAGGATCAAGCCTGAATGAACTTGATCTATATTCCCCTTTCATTTCATTCTCCAACTCGGTATAAGGTGGAATATTTGCAAGCTTCTTGTCGAATGTCTTTTTATTTACATGATCATAATCAGCCAAGAAGTAGCTTTGATCAACATCAACATTTTCGAGGACGTCATCTTCTCTCTAAAGGGATAGCTTTTGGTGTAAGGTTGAAGGAACCGCTCCGACTCCATGAATCCACTTTCTGCCTAAAAGCAAGTTGTAGTTTGCTTTTGCAGGAACTACCACAAATAGAGTGGTTCTTGTTACCGTACCTACGGTAATTTCAAGTGGAATAACACCAAGTGACTTATTTGTTTTTCCCTTATAGTCTTGCCTAATTTCTTCATTAAAAATTTAGGCATTAGATTTAATGCTGCTCCTCCATTGACTAGCACATTGTTGATTCCTTTGTCCTTAACTCAAGCCCACACGAACAGTGGCTTCAAGGGCTTTTTCATTTCAGGATCCGGCTTCTTAAAAACCGCCTTCTGCTCTTCGACCCCACCTTTGGTCATTATGTAATAGCACAGAGGGTTGTCATAATCTTCTTCTTCTTCTTCGATGTAGTAATCATCTTCATCTTCAGTTACCTCTATTGTCTGGTCGAATTCAGAAGGGAGAATAGACACTACATTACAAATAATGTCTAAACTTTCAGTATCACTGCCAAAATTATCAGTGATCAAACCTTCCTCTTCAGCAGCCAGTGATTTAGGAGGTACAGCTTTAGGTGTGAATAGTTCAGCTTCATGACTTAAATTAGGCTTGTACGCTAAGTCCATGTAAGGTAGAGTCTTACTTCGTCTTGACTGTCCAGTTTCGAAAAAAGACTTTCCTCTTTTATTCACATTTTTCGAAGGACCTTTCTTTCCAGAAACCTCGACCATAGCCTTTCCTTTTTGAGCAGCAGCTTTCTCTCGGGCGGCCTTTCTCTGGAACCTCCTCCATTGAGTTTTAGTCATAGTCTTAGTTCCAAAATAATAATTTGGAATTTGGGAAAGATCCTTTGAAATACAAGCACTCCCACTTTTGGAAGTAGAGTGTCTCATTTGGACCCTTGATTTTACAGCAGGTTTAGGTCGAAATGCAGTGGCCCACTGATTAGGTTGAACCCCTGCCGGAGGAATAAAACTTTTCCTCTTGTGAGTTGGATTATGTTGAGGTCTCAACTTGAATAGGTTTCTTGAACCTAAACGTTGAGTAGTAGGGAGTCGATGGCCTAACCTTTCCATTGGTTGTTTACGACTTATCCTTCTAGCCATTTCTACGACTTTTGCAGCATTTCTATCAAAAACAACACTACATCTAGGACACATAGTTACTTCAGCATCCTTCTCCTTGCATTTTTGCAAATATTCTAGCAAAGTTTCACCTGCTTCTAGATAAACCTCTTGCATCTCCTCAATCGAATTAACGTTGGATTCAGGAACTCCAGCAACGTTTATAGTACATATTGCTACAGGCTCCATGAAATTTTCATTCTGGACCTGCAATGGATCCGAATTGATCTTCATTGTTGCTTTCTCTTTTGGCTCGAAGAACAATCTTCCGTCCTGAATAGCAGCTTGGACCAAATCGCTGAATTTAGTACACTGATTAGTCCAATGGCCAAAATAATTATGATACTTACAAAACCTTCAACCTTTCCTTTGATCAATAGAAGGAACTTTCTGGTCAACAGGAATGTCGATTTGACCATCTTTCACCATAATATCATAGATGGCCTCACATTTTGAAATATAAAAATTATAAACTTTAACAGGAAAATTAGAATTTCGAGGCATATCATTATTATTTGGCCTCTATTTACTACGTTTTAAGTTTTCGCAAACATAAGGAGGCCCCTCCTTGAGTTCAGCTAACTGAACATCATGGAAGTCGAAATCCTCGTGAGGCTCCAAATTCATAGGTTCATCTCGACTTATATCGTCGGTTCCCATATAAGCTATTTTTTCTTTCTTAGGCAATTTACTATTTTTTAACTTCTCTTGCTTAAGGTATTCAACTTGTTTAATTATATTGGCTAATTGTGTCAAATCTCTTATATGTTGACATTCTATTTTCTTTATGGTCGAAAATTCTAATCCACCCACAGCAAATTCGACCAGTTCGTGTTCAGGGACTTGTATGAAGCATTTCGACTTCATATGTCGGAACCTGCTTAGATAATCATTGACTGATTCCGATAATTCCCTTTTAACACTTGCCAACTCTTTGAGAGTAACTTTAGATTCGCCTCTAAAGTACTGATCATGGAAGACCCGCTCTAATTGGTTCCAATTAAAAGTCAAATTCGGTGGTAGTGTAGTGAACCAAGTAAATGTGTTCTTCGTCAAAGAACTGGGAAAATATTTCATTTTCAAATATTAATTGTTTTCCAAATCTCCTGCTTTGACTTGATATCTGGCAATGTGTTCAATCACAGACTCTTCGACGTCTCCTGAGAACTTAGTAAATTTAGGGACTTTCCATCCCCTTGGAAGTTCAGTTTGAAGAACAATCTCAGCAAATTCCGAAACGAAGTGTGGTCGATTAGCATAGCCCACATTGAATCCATGTAGATTCAATAATTGTTCTACAATATTAGCAACATTTTTTTGCCCCCCAAAATTATTTTGCCGAACTCTTTCTAAAATTTGTTCAGCATTTTGGTTTTTGTTAACCAAAATCGGGACTCCTTCATTTCGACCAAGATTAACTTGGTGCACAGGTTCATTATGGGGAACTCCTTCATTTCGACCAAGATTGACTTGGTGAACAGGTTCATTATAAGGAACCTGTTGGTTAGGTTGAATCTCTAACATTTGGGGTTGATTAGTCGGATGAGGCGCTAGTCGACCAGCCTGAGCAATTTGTCCAATTATAGGATCTGGTGCGCCAAAAATATCTGCAATTTGACCCAGGTCAGTCTTCAATTGTTGGTAGGCAATTTTAGTGTCTCTAATCATTGGATTAAAGACTGTACCAATTTTTTGAGTCAATGTATTGACTAACTCATGGTTACTATCGTCCATTTGTTGCCTAAGAACATTTACTGTATTGTTGTTCAAGGCAAATGGGGATCTATCTAAACTAGGAAGTGGGGGTCCCATATTTCTTGATCCTACTGCCCCTGATCTTGGTGCCACATATTGGTTTCCTAGGGAACCCGTCGAAACCATATTTTCAGAGTACATCATAGGATAAGTTCCTACTCCTTGCATCAATGACCAATGCATCCCATAAGGTTGATTTATGAAATTTTGGGGATTTCTATTATTATTCCAAGATCTTGGTTGGACGACACCAACAACAGCCTGTGAAATTGCAGGAGTTGTAGGACTTGTAATTGGAATTGGAATTGGGGTCGTAACTTGTGACAAGATTGGCCCTGTTGTGTATGAATCTGATGCCTGACCAGGATTTAATCCAACAGGCATTGAGAAAATCGTTTGAGAAAATTTTTGACCATTCGAAACCGTTTGTGAATTTTGACTCGTTGAAACACTTGTAACTGCCATGTCTTGGTTGGAAACGGTTTCCACCCTTTGAGGATCAACACTATGACTAGTATTAATATGGCGTTCTACACTGGCATTAGAAGCATTATTGATTTCAAATTGAGACCCTGGAGACTAGTTTCCTCTAGAATGGTTCGCCATACTTACGAATTTCCCACTCCGTAATAGCATACACTGATCAAAGAATAACTTTCTAAAACTTAGAAAATTAAGGCACTGGGAATGATTTCTAATGAAACATATCCCTTTGGTCCCACTAGGCGTGCCAGTTTGTTTGCTTTGATTTTTGGTAAACCAGGTAAGTTCACAAGTGAATCCAAATGTTGATGAAGAGGCTGGATTCTGATCTTCTTACGAGCTCTGGGATATGGAAATCGTGAGTGCGCGAATGGTGTAAGTGGAGTGTTGTGTCCGTCCAAAGTGGTTCGAGCGAACTGGTTAAGCGTTTTTAAGAAGGAAAAGGCTGAATTTAAAGTAAATAAAAGGGAAAATCAAAAGGAAAGGAAAAACTGCATTGAAATGTAAATTTCGGGAAAAGATAAAGAGTTTTGCAGGCAATTTAAAGGGTTGGTCAGTCGAACACCACTCAGTCACTCACGTTTGACTCGTTCCTGTCGCACTGCGTTACGTTAGCTTGGACTTATGGCTGTAGGGTTTGAGAATTAATGTTTACGAACGTGTCGCAGGTTGGATGAAAGACCTCTACTTCGTGCACGTCTTCCTCTATTTGTAGGATGCATCTTCAACTGCTGGGTAACGGACGAATCCCCTGCATTTGACACGTGTCCTACATATGTTTCCTGTATTCCACGTGTCCCATGTTCGTTGTTTTGCTTTTTGCACGTCCACCTTGAATAACTTCCTGTAACCTCCGTCGAAATGCCTCCTCATGCACACTGCAGCTTTAGTCGAAAAAAGTTTAGCACTTTTTCACTTTAGGACCTTGTCTTCGAAATGGATTCGACTTCGACTCAGCATGCCGTCTTAGTCAAAATACCAGAAATTGCTTTATCAGCCTTGGCTTCATATCCTTTCTTTTTGGTCGAAATTACCTTATCATGCATCGACCAAGTTAGGACTTGGAAAAAATTCTAGGCTAACACCACCGCCGCGTCTTTATATTCTCCACGGCCTAAATCTTGAAATTTTCTAGAACTTGGTTTTCGATGTTATTTTTCCTTCTAAACCCATTTATATGCTTATTTTGATGATTTAAGACATGAATAATGTAGATTTAGGGTATGGGTATGTAGTTTTCGAATTTATCAAGCTTATGAACATAATGCTTAATTTTGCAACTCTTGGAATGTTCGGAGTAGCTAGACTTCATGGTCATGTTTATGTGACTCTATTTAACTATGTTGATCATGTTTGTAAGGCCTAGAATTACGAAAAGATCCACAGGAGAAGAACCAAGTTTCATTCTCCTCAGCCATGATAATTACACCTTGATGGTGATGGATTTTTATTCCCCTCGACCCTGTTAAAAGAGTAATTCTGAGTTAGTTAGTTTGTTAGTGGGCTTTGACTTTGTCAAAGTGTTTAGTTTGGGCTTGTGTAAATAGAGAGGACCATGTCCAGTTGTATATAAACAACACACACAATAGAATAGTAAGCAATCAGAAATAGTAATTTAAATTTCAAATTCCCACTCTTTCTTCTCTCTCTCGTTGTAACCGTTACTCTGTGTTCTGTTTCTGCTGTCTATGTCGTCGTTGACATTGTTGTTACACTATGTACGGAAGCCTTCGTCTCTAACAAATGGTATCATAGCTCTTGTTTCTTGAAGGGGATCGACGATGATGGGTGGAAACAACGACAATTTTCCTGCAAATCTTCTTGTTCTCGATGGCAAGAACTGGAACCGATGGCAGGTCCAGATGAACGTAATCATGGGTTACCAAGAAGTCATCAAAATAGTGGAGAATGGGTTCCCAGCGTTGCCTGCGACACCCACAGAAGAGTAGAGGACTGCGTTCAAGGACAACAAGAAGAAAGATTACAAGGCCCTGTTCTTGGTCCATCAATGCATAGACGTTGCGCACTTTGACAAGATTGCAGACGCTGCGAGTGCTCAAGCGGCATGGAAGATTCTTGCAAAATGCAATGAAGGGGCTGAGCAATTGAAGAAGGTCCGATTTGCAAACGATGAAAAGACAGGACGAATTGATGCAGATGGAATCGAATGAGAAGATTTCTAAGTTTTTCAGTCGTGTAATTTCTTTGACAAATACAATGAGATCGTATGGGGATGTAATTTTTTATCTGACGATAGTTGAAAAATTCCTTTGAACTCTTACCCCCAGATTTGACCATATCGTGGTGGAAATTGAGGAGTCGAAGAATCTCGCCATCATGAAGGTTGAAGAACTACAAAGTTCCCTTGAAGCACATGAGCAACGGATGCTGGAAAGGTCAAATAATAGGTTTGCGGATCAAGCGTTTCAGGCTCAAACCTCCAAGAAAGGGGGTTTTCTGGCAAAAGGGGAAATCGAGGCAGAGGGAAATCCAGAGACAATCGAAGTAACTCTGGATGAAATTCCAATCAAGAATCCGAGCAAGATCACCATGATCAACTTGAATCTTCATCAAGAAGAGGAGGGTCAAACAATTACAGAGGTAGCAAGAAGAAATTATATAGAAAAAAGATTCGGTGCTTTAACTGCAACAAGATAGGGCATTTTTCTAATGAGTGAAAAGCTCTTAGCAGTGGAGACATTCATGGACGATCCAGCAATGAGGCAAACTTAGCCAAGGAAAGCCCTGTTTCCGATGGAGAACCGGTTACGTTCATGATGGTAACCAAGGATGGAAACCACAACTCTTGTAATTGGTATCTTGATTCTGGATGTTCAAATCATATGACAGGACATAGAGAATGGCTTGTTAACTTGGATGAAAGTAAGAAGAGCAAAGTTTGATTTGTAGACGATAGAGTCATAGCGCAGAAGGAATTGGTGATGTCTGAGTCAAAAGATGAGATGGGTCAAATGTTGTAATCACTGAAGTACTGTACGTTCTTGGCATGACGAGTAATCTCATCATCATGGGGCAATTGCAAGAGAAAAGATTTACTCTACACATGGTCCAAGGACATCTCGAAGTGCTTGATTCTCATAACAAAAGAGTTTTGAGAACACCGATGGCACGAAACAGAACTTTCCAGGTGAAAGTAGATGCAGTTGATTCCAAGTGCTTAGCATCTAAAGTTGTGGACGATGGCTCATGGCTATGGCATCAAAAACTTGGCCATCTCAATTTCAAGGATTTGAGTCTCTTGAAGTCTAAAGAGATGGTGCGTGGACTAACCCCAATTCATATTCCCTCCAAGGTATGTGAAAACTGCTTAGTGAGTAAACAGTAGAGAGCATCGTTCAACACCTTTACACCCCCTAGGTTCACTACATTATTAGAAGTTCTATACTTTGACGTCTGTGGACTTGTTGAAACTGCTTCAATGGGTGGAAACAAGTACTTTGTTTTGTTTGTTGATGAGTACAATAGAAAGTTGTGGATCTATTTTCTTAAAGCCAAGAGTGAAGTCTGTTTAGTCTTCAAGACGTTCAAAGTAATGGCTGAAAACCAGTGCGGACAATACATCAAGGTGCTGCAAACTGATGGTGGAGGTGAATTCTGATCAAATGAGATGGAAGCTTTCTGCAAGTAGAATGGAATTTTACATGGAAATTACAGCTCCTTATACACCACAGCACAACGGTGTTGCAGAAAGGAGAAACAGAACAATTCTCAACATGGTAAGGGGCATGTTGAAGGGGAAGAACTTGTCCCATAGCTTTTGGGGTGAAGCTGCAATGACTACCGTTTATATTCTGAACAGATGTCCAACAAATTGAGTTTAGTAGGGATGTGATTTTTGAAGAGCACAAAACCTGGACAATCAATGGAGCATCGTCTGCTGGAAGTGAAGGTGCATCGTCTGATGTACAAGTTGCATCGTCTAATGCACAACGCGCTGCATCGTCCAATGAACAACGCGGTGCATTGTCTGATGAACAACATGGTGCATCGTCTGATGAACAACGTGGTGCATCGTCCAATGCACAATGCGCTGCATCGTCCAATGCACAACGCACTGCATCGTCCAATACACAAGACGACACATCGTCCAATGTCCAAGAAAGATCATCAGAGGATGGAGCACCGTCTACTGTAAGGTTTGATTTTAACTCAGAGCCAGCCACTTTCAACAATGACGTTAATGTTGAACCTGCAAATGAGGTTCGAGTTTCAACACAAGTTTCAAGGCCAAGCAGAATGAGGAACATGCCAAGCGGATTCAATGATTTTGAGGTTTTTCCCGACTCTGAAATTGGTACCAATGGTGAACTAGTACATATGGCTCTGTTGGCAGACGCAGAACCAATTAGCTTTGAAGAAGCTATTTCAAACAGGATTTGGAAGGATGCAATGCAGGAAGAGATGAAATCAATTGAAAGAAACAGTACTTGGGAACTTGTAAAACTTCCTTTCAATAAAATGCCCACTGCTAAGCATAAAGCAAGGTTGGTAGAAAAGGGGTTCATGCAAAGAGAAGGAATTGATTATTCTGAAGTCTTTGCCCCTGTTGCTAGACTGGAGACCGTAAGGTTGATTGTGGCTTTTGCTAGTCTGAAGAAGTGGAGTTTGTGGCAGCTTGATGTGAAGAGCACATTTCTGAATGGTCCACTTGAAGAAGAAGTTTATGTCACTCAACCTCTAGGCTTTGTTAAAGAAGGAAGTGAGAATAAATTTTTCATATTGAAGAAAGCTCTATATGGTCTGAAACAGGCTCCAAGGGCCTGGAGCAAAAGGATTGACACATTCTTGTCCAATTCAGGACTTAGAAAATGCACAGTGGAACATGGAGTCTATGTGAAGATATTGGGTAATGATGATATTCTCATTATTGTCTCTATGTTGATGATCTATTGATCACTGGCAGCATCTTGGAGAAAATTGAGTTGTTGAAGAAAGATTTAAGACTAAGTTTGAAATGACTGATTTGGGTAGATTGTCGTATTTTCTTGGAATAGAATTTACACAAACTGATGGTGGAATCTTTATGCATCAAAGGAAGTACATTCTTGATGTTCTGGAAAGATTCAACATGATGAATTGCAACACGGCAGAGACTCCAGCTGAGGTAAATCTTAAACTTGATAAAGGTGAAAATGAATCTTCTGTGGACAGTACCCTGTATAGGCATATTGTGGGTTGTCTAAGATTCATTTTTCATAGTAGACCTGAGATTACCTATGGTGCTGGATTGGTTAGCAGATTCATGAATGAACCTAAACAATCACACTTGGTTGAAGCAAAAAGAATTCTGAGGTATCTTAGAGGCACTCTGGATTTTGGATTGTTGTTTTTTAATCAATTAGAGAAAGGTAGTCTATGTCTTATAGCCTATTCCGACTCTGATTGATGTGGGGACTTACTGTAAAGGAGAAGCACGATGGTTTATGTCCATCCTATTTTGTTCCTCTGCTTCACGAGCCAAATTTTGGTATATAAATGAAGGAATAACATTTTTTACGCTAATTTAAGAGGATAATTGAAGAATATCCCTAAGTGAATTGTTGTTTAAGCTAGAATTTTAATTGTGAATGGTATTTGATGAGAACCAATACTTAACAAAATAAAAATAATGATTTATTGATATTTTGAGGTGTTTAACTGTTTATGATGTTAGATTAAGTCAAGTTTGGGTCTTTTACGCTAAATGTGGTTAAATGAACTAATTGAGGATTAATTGAGATAAATTGTGTGTTGTTAAGTTAAATATGAGATAAATGGATTATGAAGAGTTGTGGTCGCCTTGGATGTTGAAGAAACGAACAATGAAGACCATGTAAGGGCGGATGGGGATTACAGGCTGCATGTCCATAAGGGGTTCTATAAAGAAGCTTTCCACAAAGATGGTGTCTAAATTATATTATTTGTATGTTGTCTCTCATAATTATTTGGATATGTAATATGAAGTTAGATGATTGCTTATCTATGCCATGCGTTATGTTGTGATGAGATAACTGTCTATTAAAGTTGTGATGCTAGTGTGGCTTGCTATTGAATGATAAAAATATTGATCATATGACTAGAGCATTATGGGATATTCATTTGTGAAATGGATCATGATGAGATGTTTGAATGATAAGCATGTATTGCTGAAATGAAATGTTACTCTATGCTCACCATGATGGTCATGTGTATTTGAGGCTTGTATGTTAAATGCTGGATGAAGCATTAGGTAATGTGGGAATGAATCATCCGAGGATCATCTAAGGATTAGGATGATGGATTTCATCAACAAATTGAATGGCATCTAGGTGATCTGAGACGAGGAATGTCTAATTAGTGATCGACTTGTTTTTATTTCATTATGAAAATTGAACTTGCATATTAAGGATAAAAGAACTTAGGTAATTAATGGTTAATGACTATATTGAACATTGCATGACAAATGATTAGTATGTTTTCTCTGAAAGAGATTAATAGTCAACAATTGAAATAAAGGAAATTCTAAGGATAACGCTCAGGAGTCACTATGGTTACATAATCTCAAGTAATTGAGATATTTATTTGGTAAAGGCGGAGGTTAATAAAGACGTCGGTCCCAGGAAAGGTTAAATAGTTGAGATTCATACCTGTAGGAGATCTTAGGGTTGACTAGTTATATGTCATACTTGTGGGAGGTTTCAGATTTGCTGACCAAGTTAGGTCAAGATGTAAAAGCTGATAAAAAAAAGGTCAAGATGTAAAATGGGAGGTCTATTGGGGAGATGCATGTTTCAATGATTTTTTTGTCATGAATCATTCATTATTGCATTGTCTTGGAGGGAAAAGGAGTAGATCGTGTGGCAACTTCTGCAGGGAGGATGAAGTGCACCCAGTGTGGATGCTCGAGATACTTGAGGTTGTTATTCTAGGTGAAATTTCCTGGGGACAAAGCAGTTGTCCGACTTATCATTAGGTTGTTGAGGGTGATCCCAATGTTCCAGCTAATGAAGTAGGAATGGCATGTGATGGATGGGTTGTCCCGACTGTAAAACTAGTATGGTATTCTGACTCAGTAAACAAAGTGGACCACAGTTTGGTACCTATGTTCCTGAGTGATGACCAAAAGTGTTAAAAGTATGAATTTTCCTTGGGCCCCTGCATTCATGTGATTGTTATGAGTAGTGTTGGAATTGCCATTCTTGGATGAGAGTTATGGACACATAAGTGGAGGCATGCATATTCATGACATATATGCATAAAATGTATTCCTATGACTTGTGATATGATTATTTATATGTATGTTTGTGATATGCAATTGATTTGACTTGATTTTTGTCCTGATGACTTTATATTGCTATTTATGTCCATTAGGGCTGTACAAAAAATCTCAACCGAACCGGAATTGAGCAAACCAACGGTTTTTTACTAAACGGACTTATTTGGTTTGATCGCGGGTTTGACCGGTCCACTTTTATGGGTTCATGTGGGTTTGACCAGTCGGTTTCGGTTTGGACTCTATCCCGACCAAATCAGGTTTCCTTCAGACTATAAAAATACTCTTCTACCTCCACCCTCTTCCTCTCAACCCTGGCCGCCACCCCACCACTGCCTCCCTTCATCCTCTCAATCCAGTGCCACCGCTGCGGCGCCGCTCTCACCCCTCTCAACCCAGTGCCACCACTGCGCCTCTGCTCTCACCACCACCTCTACTTTCACCATCTCCGTCTCACTCACACCTATCTCCACTGCCATCGCACCTCCACCCCACCACAGAAACCACCGCCGTCGCTCCTCCCTTCTCCTGAAGCCAAATCCGCCACTTCTGCCATTAACCCTTTTAGAAACCACCACCAGCTCCTCTTCAAAGCCCTTCTTCAACCCACACTTCCTTCTCCTTCCTCTCGAACCACTAAAACCTAACCTCCGCACCAACTCCTCCATCAACTACCGAACCCAAAAACTCTCACCGTCTCCAATTCCTCTTCTCATCCCTTCTTCAACCCACACTTCCTTCTCTTTCCTCCTCAACGACCAAACCCAACCACCACCACCGAATCCACCGCTCGTCCCTGTTCCTGAACCTAGATCCGTCGCCGCTGCTATCACCCTGGGTTATTGGTTTGTTGATCTCTGATGACCTGGGGGTATAAGTGTCTTTTCCTTTTATTTTTCTTTGTTTTATTTTATATTTCTTTGAGTCTCATATGGTTTTATTTATTTGGTTAGGTTTTTATTTTAATTTTTTTATAAGCATATAAGTTAGTATTTATTTTAATTGTTGGTCCTTTTCATTAGGTTTAGTTATAGTTTTTAGCCTTTTTATTATTCTGGTCATTACTTGGTGATTATTGGAGCTTTGATGGAAGAATTGATGAAGAGAAGAGGATTAAAAGCTGAGTGGTTTTTGATTAGTGGAGAAATGAAGCAACAAAAATATTATAACCATGTGCAAATGATGAAGAAATGAAGAGTGCAGCTATTGCAAAAGCACATTGAAGCCACCATGAAGCCCCTTAATTGCATTGAAGAAGGGAATCAAAAGAGAAGAGCAAGAGCAAGAAAATGGGGAGTCTGACGACCTCCCAACGCCTGAGCGTTGAGGAGCCAACGCTCATGCGTTGGCTCTCTGCCTGGAATCCCAAAATTGGGTTTAATTCCAACGCCTGGGTGTTGGGAAGCCAACGCTCATGCGTTGGCTCTCTGCCAAGCCTCGTTTGAATTGTTTTATTTCCAACGCATAGGTGTTGGAAGCCAACGCCCAGGCGTTGGAACACTGACAGTTTTGGCTATAAATACAGACTTTGCTCTTTTTTGTAATTATCTCAGAATATCCAAGTCCTTTCTTTTCCATTGTAATTTTTTGAGTTCTTAACACTTTTCCTGGAGTTGTGGGAAGCCTCTTTGAGCTCCTAATCCAGGTTATTATCTTTTAGTTATGTTTATACTAGCCATGCTTGGCTAGTTTTCTTTAACATTTTGGGTTTTTAGTGAATCTTCATTGACAATGGTTTAAGATTTTGGGTTTTTATATGAATGAAGTTTATGTTTTATGTATCTCTTCCCTTTGTTTAATTTATGCTTGATGTACGGTAGTTGGTAGGAACTAAGGGAACTAAGATTAGATTGAACAATTGTAACATCCCTCATTTCCTGTTGCTTATATGACAAGCACTTCCCGTACATTCCAAGACGATTGGCGAAAGATCGAGCCAAGTCATTAGTCAAAGAACTCAATACAGATGAAATACTCTGTATCCGGTCGCTTAAATTTATCCTAAGTGATCTAATATCATCCTTAACTATCTCATCAATCTTAAAATAATGTTTACGACGATATTTGATCATCGTAATAATTCTCGTGTCGATTTAACTGTCAAAATTCCATACTGTCGGAACGAGCCTGTACCGACTTTATTCTCATTTTCCTTCTAGCAATCTGCCTGGTACGTCCTTCTCTCATCTCAGATACTACATTGAATAAAAATTTATGTTGTTTCCCATGACACATGTCCTTGTCTTTATGCTAAAATAAAACCTATGAACTATTCATTATCAATCAAAGTACCATCATGTCTTGTTACTTGAAACTTGAGATGAACTATAAATACTCTTTCCTTTCCTTTCCATACTTGAAACATCACTCTCATAATGCATAGTACATGCACTTTAATGATCCATTGACCATTTGGACTTTTGGAGAGCAAGTAAGTTACACACCTCTATGTTACTACCTTTCTCACCATTTTCACTTGTACATGCTGCCATTTTCCCTCTCTCATGCGCAGCACCCTCTTCATCATCACTATCATGCATTTAATTCCAACTATTTCCTCCCATAAACAACAAATATTTCATTCTTCCTTTGTCTAGCATGCAAAGAACATTGCCCATTCATCTTTTGATTTGTACTTGCTGCCACCTTCCTCTCTTTTCAGACATAGCAGCATCATCATCTGCAATGCATTAATTCCAGCACCTATTCATTCCCCAATACAAGCTTTCTTTCATTTCTTGTCTACCATGCAAAAGACACACACTATTACACTTGTGATTTCTTTGTAAACAAGCAAAGAAAGAATATCTGCTGTTTAAGTCTCATTTCTGGTCACAAGAATGATAAATAGCAGAACTCCAGTGTTTCTCTTCATACCCAGTGCCATAACAAAGCTTCTCTCTAACTCTCATTTTCTATCTCTATTCGACCTTCTTCATTCTTCACCTTGCAGCCCTTGTTTCTTTCATTTATGGCTTGAAGTGTGAGCTCTTGAACCCCGAAAGAAGCATCACCACGAGAGAAAGAGAAGAAGACACGAACTTCCCCTCTCTGCCCTGTTTTTCCGTTGAGCTTCATAACCATGGGTGTCTTCGAAACCACCCCAAACCTCCATGAAAAAATTGTTTCTGCTCACCGATGTGAATTAGAAAAACCCAGGAATCCAATGGACCAAGTTCCGTTGAGTTCTGGGCATGCTCCGACGGTGGCACTCGACCTGCAACTGAGTTTTCTGAGAAATCCTTTGAGAATTTGGAGAAACTAACACCACCATAGTGTTCCAGGCCATGAAAGGATGGAGGGCCAATACCCATTTTGTTCTTCGGCGACATCGCCACCGTGACCGCCGCCGCTCCGGTCATCTTCTCCGGCGATACCTTCACCGGAAAGTTCATATTTTCCTCTCCAGTACGTTTTTGACTCTTCTGAGTTCATTTTTGACCTCTATTCGTGCTTTTGGACATGAAAAACATCATTTCTCTAAGTTCTAACTCATGCCCTAGCTTCTTTGAAGAGAGAACTCTTCATGCGTGGCATTCTCCATGGATTCCATAGCTTTTCACTCACTCCCCTGCTGCTTTAGCTCTCAGGAGACTTGTGGAAAGCCTGAATGCAACAAAGAAGAGCTTCAATGGAGTGAAAGAAGTTGGAAAAAGGAGAAGACATGGTTTAGAAGTTCATTCTAGGTTGAGTTTAATGTTCTTGTTCTTGTTCTTGTTGTTGCTGTCATAAATGAACTTAAATGAATGGTCAAGAAAAATAGTTAAGGGCTGAACATGATTAAAGTACCATGCTTAAGTAATTGGAAATTTTTAGGAGAAAGGGTAAATAATAGAAGTTATTTTAAGAAGGCTTGATATTAGAATATAATGGAAAATAATTGTAACTAGAGTAAGTAGTAATGGAAGTAAGTGTGTTAAATGAACTAGAATATGATAACTAGTTTTTTTAAATGGTAATGTGGCTTAAGGAAAAGTTAACCAAGTTTTCTTGGAAATTTCCAATATATAATTTCACTTAGTTAATAAAAAAATATTAACTCGATAACAAAAGGTGTCATAAGTACTATGGGTATCTTTTAGTAATAAAGGACTAGTAAAATGAAGTAATGATTAATGAGACATCACCTAGTTACTAAAAGAAATAAAGTATATAGCTTAAGCGATATGTGTGACATTTTGGGAATAGTGCTAAGATGATGTGAATCGTTTCAGAACGAATCACCATACGAAAGCTTGATCGAGGGAATCGACACTAGGCATCAAGAAGGCAAGAAAGCTAAGAAAAAGGAATCTCCGGACTTATACGGATTAGCATTGGATATCCAGGTCAACAGAGTACTGAGTTACCCTCATGATAAGGGCTTGTGTGTGGCTTTAATGCTTGTCTTAGTTGTGTGTTTCGTTGGATTATGTGTTGTTTGGATTGTTTGATGACTGCAGTATGATTATTGATCGGATTTATTGTTTGATGTAATGAGTTATTTGGAATGATTGACTGAATAGCATGCTGGTTGAATGTATGTGTGATATGTCATGTGATAATTGTATTGCCTTAATGGAATACTTTTTATGATATCATGTTGATATCCTTTATGGAATGATTATGAAATGTGGTTGTGAATATGTTTGATTAGATGGACTGGCTTGCAACTGGTTTTCCTAATTATTAAAAATAAAACCACATAGAAAGGGATAAAGTACACTATGGGATATAGTAGTACTAGGAAATTACAGCCTACGGGCATAACATCAGATTTGTCTTACGACAATCCACTATTTGGAGCGATAAGGAGTAGGAAAGCAGTGCCACTACAACTAAAAGGACTTGTGGATTATACACGGATGCCTACAGTGTCCTGTTCAGAGATGAACCGCCCGGGGACACATGATGGTTCTACCTCTCTGTTGTTTAGGCTGGATCCCTGAGGTTGGCTAACATGTAAAGTTAAAGAACTGGTAAAGTCATGTTGATCCTGTCTATGAAGCTAACGACAATCGGGTCCGGTAAAGAGTGGAATGTAGGGCTTTTCCATATTCCCGGATGGCTTTCCGAAGGTGTGAAACTAAAATATGCTCGGGCCTTATACACACAAATGCATTCATAAATAATTAAGCACACACAAAAAGGTCGATGAGGGACTCCCTTCCTTGGGGGGCATGGTACGCCTCATAACTGGGAGAGAAGTTGACTGAAGGACCAGGAGTGATAAGGTGGTAACCACCCAGATTTATATCTCTCATGCATTATGCATTGATTGCTTGTTATGATGTGATGTTGATATTTGTTCATATATTATGTGTTGATATGGAATATCAATTGAATGATATTATGCTAACTTGAATATGGATTGTGTTTGGCTGACCTCCATATGGCTTTGGCCGGGGTTACGGACACATTCATGTTCTTATCTGTTGGTAGCTCACTCCCTCCAGTGGTTAACATTTTCAGGTGAAAGATTTAGATGGGCTTAGATCGAGTTGGTTCGTTGTGCGCCGAAGCTATTGAGCCATGGTAGGTGTCGGTGGGCAAGAATAGGACTCAGTGAGGATGCATAATACATCTATGTAGGTGAGAATAGGTATCAAAGTGTTTTCAGATAAAGGATGATTAGTCTGAATGTGTTGGATAAGAAGGGATTATGATCTTCCGCTTTAACCCTGAGGACCTTTAGTATTAGTTAGTGATAGTACAAAAAAAAATTTCCAGTAAAAAGGAGTGTTACGGTTTGAGTTGTAAAAGGAACGTCACAATTTGGTGGTATCATAGCGTTACAGTAAAGGTGGTATGTTAGGAAGAGTGTCACAACAATTATCTGCTGCTTAGGTATAAGGGTGGGAATTGTTTGTGTTGGCTAGAATTAAGAACTTATTTCTTCAATTGAATTGACTAAACACTAAGGTATTAGGTTTAGCAAACTGAAGTTGAATGGTTTATTTTCTTAAGGTATTAACAAGTAGAGGTTTAGGCTAAAGAACCTTAAGAACATATTCCAATTTCATATGAACATTTGATTGTAAGAAGCTTGCTAGTGTAGTGAAAGACAAAACCCAAGTGCTGGTTTTATCAACATTTCTTCACAACTTATATCTTGTTTTTCTTTTTGCTGTTCATTCAACCTAAATTCAAACATATATCTTTTGTTTTTCTGCTCTAAACAATTGAACTTAAGTCACCCTATCCCTGTGAAGACGATATCTTTTATATTACTTCGACTAATCCGTACACTTGCAGAATTAGTATCAAGTTTTTGGCGCCGTTTCCGAGGAATAGGTTTTTGAGACTTTAGCTTCTTTGTTTATAGCTTTTGTTTTTATTTTCTGAATTTCTATTATATGAATGGTGCTGCTAATCCTTGGTTGCCGAGTGCATGTAAGGTACATATATGGCTGAAACACATGAGCAAGTGGGAGCAAGGATCCGGGCTAAACTTGAAATAGAGTACGAAAAAAAGAAGCATGATGCATTCAGTTTAATGGTTGATTTCAATTCAAGAGCTTGACATGCCAACTACTGACACGCCATGTTGGGTAGCTCCTGTCCCTGTCGTCTTTTCAGCCATATGACCTGACGACGTCGTAGCCAGTCCACATCGTTTCGCTCTGAAGCATCCATCGAAAAGGCGGCTTGCACGGCACGGTACAGGAATAGACCATCCCTGGCTCACTAGGTAAAGTGTCTGAGAGTCCTGGTAAAGTGTTGAGGGGAACGTCCACAGCACATCGACTCAAAGCCAACCCCCAATCAGAAGCTCGACTTAAGGACTTCCATTACACCTGCAAATACACTTGACATAACCACAAGCCTATAAATACATGTGATATCATTCACTACCTTAGAATGGAGTTCATTACTTGCATACTCCTGAGTTCGTCTTGACTCATGGATTTTTTCTTTACTCTCGCACTAACTTGAGCATTGGGGTGTCTTTTACAGGTCCCCCTCCCCAATGCACCTCTACTGGAGACTCACTACATCATGGCTAGCCCTATCTGAGCACCACTAGCGGAGCACTAAGAGAGCCATTGTCCAGAGTTCAGGCACGAACAAGAATACATCAATCTAGATGAACAATTATCAAGAAATAAAAAGATCCCAAAAATCATAATAACCCTAAATCAAGAACACTACTAAGAGTAAAGAGAGTAAGAGTTAGAGGAGATCACACTAGCCAACTTATCTTGGTTCACCTTCTATAGCCGAAGGCTACATCCAATCCTCGGTGTACAATGGGTTTGTCCACTATGATAAAGAATTCATACACTCCTCACACAAAATCCTCTCAATGAATTCTACCAAACCCAAATTAACGAGCACCCCTCCTTAATATACAATCACTCACTAAACCCTATGGAGAAAAGTATTGTAGATGAAGAAAAAATTATGGAAGAAAATGAATCTATCTCTAAATTCAATAATATAAAAACCCTAATATTGAATCAACATACGAGTTTCTCAAATGCCTCTGCTCTCAAATAAAAATTTCACAATATGAGTGTGTTAATGTGTTTAAGGCTTGCAAAATATAATTATAGATGTTTGAAAGACTTTGAAAATCATAAGAGAGGGTTTCACAAAGAGAGGGACGAATTGAAACACTTTTGAAGTTGCACAAGTTGAAAAACCAATGAATTTATCCACTTGAGTAATCAATTACCCACTTGTTTTATCTCTCTAGTAACAACAAACTTCAAATTGTTAGTTTATTGCCATCTAAAAACATTTAACTTCATTCCCAATAGATTTAAATCACATTTATAAAGAGATCATTGTCATCTAAGTACTATGCA
Source organism: Acmispon strigosus (assembly GCA_030819835.1). Lineage (NCBI taxonomy): Eukaryota > Viridiplantae > Streptophyta > Magnoliopsida > Fabales > Fabaceae > Acmispon > Acmispon strigosus. Next base: position 8,268,434 of record JAUAMA010000001.1, read on the forward strand.
TGAATACTCAATCCTAATGAAGTCTAAATACGAAAGTAAAACAAATTTCATAGTCTTCAAGGTCTTCATAGATTGATTTTAATTCTTTCTTCTTTTTGATCGTGTTGTTCTCATAAAAAATTCTTCCAAGTCAGCAGAATTCCTGCTTCACAATCTCCCCCTCTTTTTATGATGACAATAAACCTTTGTAATTTCAGCATATTTATTCAAATGGGCATCTCCCACCTTTTTTTCACTTCATGAATCCTCTAGAAAATTTAGAGTCGACACTATGAACGTGCAACAATCAATGCACGAACACAACCTCTTTGCTCCATTTTTTACATTCTCAAAAGAAGAAGAAATTTGAAACATATACAATGCATGCAAAAGTAGAGGAACTAAAACCATACAGCACATTCAACCACAACATGTTAGTTCTGTGAGAAAAAAATGCAGAATCAAGCTTGGAGAGGGATGGAACATGTCCATCACCTTTCATGACGAAAGTGAACCCAACTCAAAAGAGACATTGAATGTCTCTAACTCCATGTTATTAGTCCTGAAATGTTTTTACAATTGAACGTTTGCGAAGAAATTGTAGATAACTAGACTAAAAATTGATGTGGAAGAAAATTGGAACTAAACATAGGAAGCTAGTTTGAATTGAAATTTATTTGAAATTAGGGAAGTAAGAATGAAGAGAACCGAGGCTGAGAGGAAAGGGCTGGGTGAGGAAAATGAGTTTCAAAGTTCAAATTAGATTAAGTTGAAAATAAGTGATTTCGAGAAAAATAAATTTTTGGAAAAATGATTTTTGGAAGGAATCAAGTAATTCCCAAACAGAGCATAAGAAAATAAAAATAATTAAGAGGAGAAATATAAATTTGATTGGTTAAATAATTAACTTGAGAATTAGAAATAGTTATGCTTGGTTTGATGCAGAGAAAGCTCATCCAGAGGAGGACCCCAGTTTGGTTGTTGGACAAACAGGTAAGGGGGGTCATGGGATGTTAGAGTATAAGGGGGTATATAAAGAAGCTTGCTAGATTGATAGTGGGTTGGTTTTACGATTTTCTTGCTTGTTGATCAGTTGATTTCTTGTTATGATTGGAATGATAAAGTTCTTTATTATTGTTGGACTTGTAACTATGTCACTTGTTTGTTACTGTTAATGTATTGAGAGTTATATGACAAGCTTGGCTTGATAAAATGAAATGAACTATTGAAGATAGCCCTACTTCTGTGTTCTTTTTTTTATATTAAGTGAAAGTGGATATGCATCCGTAGTTAAGATTTATGCCCCTCTTGATGCTTTGAAAATGAGAATAGTTTTGATTAATGCTGAGTGATGCATTGATAATGGAAGTGAGAACTCATCTGGGGGGTTCAAATGAGCAGAGATGGAGATTATGACTTGGTCCAAGAGCTTTTAAATGGCATCAGATGACCTAAGTCAAGGAATGATTGATTAGTGATTGACTGAATTCAAAACATATATATAAGAAATATTTTACATTTAGGGTTAACTAAACTTAGGGTTAATAGAGAATGGAAACTAGAAAATAATGCATACAAAGCTTTTCCATGACTCTTTCATTGATATTAATGATCTTCAATCATTGAATTAGCCGAGGATTCCAAGGATAGGAGTCATGGTCAACCTTTGAGTGAGAACTTTTCTTGTCAAGTGGATGGTAAATTATAAATGGTCTCTCCTCGAATATGGTTAACCGGAGTAGGTTTAACCTCTGTATTTTGAGTAAATTTTGGCAGCAGAGGGTATAGTGGGGATTTGTTTGATATGTTTGTATTGTTTGGCATGCATAATATGCATTGTGAAGGGGAAATAATGAGTAAAATCATGCACCAACTTCCACGGGGAACCTGGTGTGGATGCCCGAGATACCTGAGGTGGAACTTCAAAGATAAAGTGGCCTATGGATGATCTAGTGGTTCAACTCAACACCAGGTCATTGATTTGGGATCCCTTGTGTTCGGGATGGTGGAGTGGGAAGGCCATGAGAGGCTGCATTGTCCCAATTGAAAGCCAATATGATGAACATTTCTCGGTAAAGATAGTGGGCCAAAGTTGGTTCCTATGTTCCCGAGCAGTATTTCAAAGCGAATTTGGCTGAGTTTAGCCAATGGGCCTAGCATACATGAGTTGAAAATGGGTTCAAAACTTACAACTTTGGAGTGGAAGAGTAAGGGCACGAAAGTGGTGGTATTCATTGCATTATGCATAATGATAAAACAATTGATTAATATACTTGTCCATAAATAATAGCAAGGTTGAGATATATATGTTTGTATCATCCAACAGGTGTGGTTTCTATTGTACGATTTTCTTAACTTGATTTCTGCTTGTTTTCCTTATATGGTTATTTATGCTTTTTTAGTTATGTATCTCACCCTTGCACCTCATTTAAGATTGTGACAAGACTACAGGAGATGGCCCATCCTCCCATTGAGGCAACCTTATCAGACTTTTTGGTGCCTCAGAATGGGGAGGTGGACCCAGTTTAAGGTTTATGTAGATATGTAGGAATGTCAGTGATCTGGTACCAGTAATAACCAGGTTCTATAGTTCCGGGTTATCTAGTAGATTTACCTAGATCATTTGGATTTTACTTTCCACCTTGTTATCTAGTTCCACATCTATGTCCAGACATTGCACCACCAGCACCTCCATCTCCTCCACCAAAGATGCCAGCACCAGACCCAGTCCTCGAGCTTGAGGACCCTCCAGCAACACCAGCTCTTGTTTGGAATGGACTCCACATGATGACGACAACTAGGAAGAAAGTTTCCACACCCCGGAGGATAAGTGGTGATGCTAGAGTTTACAGAGAAAAGTTCTGCAGGGGAGAGTCTTTTGGCATGGTCAGAGTTCGAGTATTGAGAGAGAGCACGCATAGCGGGGAGGAAAGAGACATGTGGGCTCACGACGGAGGGGAGGGTGGTGGTGACTCTGTTTTATTGGTTGTGATATGGACATGTTCTTTTGGTTTCTTTTGGTAGCACTTTCTTCTGATGATGGATGATTGTATATGTTGATGATGACTATGTGACTTGTTGACAACTGACTTGACTGTGATAGGTCATGAGCATGGCAATGGGCTAGCTTCTTTCTGTTGACCCTTGTATATATATATATGATGTTTTGTATGTATGATGTGGAGTTTTTATGGTAGCTTTGTTTATTGCATCGAATGATAATATCCATTAGGATTCCGTGAGTGTCGAGTGAGTTGGGAAGAGAAGACAATAAAGGAGATGAAAATACTTGATATGAGAATGTCTAGTGAGGATTCTAGCATGCTTAGAGCAAGTGAATGAGTAGAGATAAAAAAATATACTAAAAGAAGTGTAGTTTAATAACTGAACGGGTTAAAGAGTGTAGAGTTATGATAAAAACCGAGTGTTAGTGAGTGAGCACGTGTGGAACGGGTGGAGTAGCTAGGGTCCCCACATAATTCAAATATATATTTCAATATAGATGAGTAAACTATTAGCACAGAGAAAATCTACATGAATATATATATTCTTAACAATGTTGAGGGCATACAAAACTCATGAAAATTTTCTCTGAAAATTGGGTCAAATGTCAAAATAGCAGACAACTACATATACACCTTGAGCACATCTTGGTTATAATCAAGGAAAACATAGAAGATTGATTCCCAAATTGCAAGAACCTATTAGAACATACACATTGTATAGGATTTTTGTCCAAAAACTTAGGTCAAATTTTCACATAATGGAAAGCTAAATATATGTAGTAATTTAGTAAAAAGAGAATATTAAGATAAATGGAAGCACACAACCAATTCTTATAATTGTTGAGTAAAAGCAAATCACATTGAGTTTTCTGACAAATTTGTTGTTTTTATGACTCACTTCTTTACTAGAACTATGTGCATATTTATTTATTTAAAAATTTTAAAGATGCTAATGAGATAAAAAAGGAAAATTCAGAGTTAGGATAAACCAACAATGGCAAGGTTAAGTGAGCAGATTAAACAATCTTCAAAAATACTAGAATGCAACCGAAGGTTCTTGTTTGTTAATAAGAGCAAATCAATGAAAAGAAATGCATCAACATAGAATTACTAGCTAGGAGTATGTTTAATACATGCACCATTGTATATGGTGCATCATGCATGATAGTAAACAAATAATCTAGATGGTTAATTCCACCCACATTCATAGGAGAAAGAAAATTAGTGAATGGTATAAGGTTCCAAATAGAAATGTATATTAAATAACGAAGCCAAAACAAACCACCAAGCAGGTCTACAAATTTGTAATTGCATATAAGTCCAAAATATACTTAAAAAAGCTTATTGAAATATGAGATAAAACTCATAGTTGTGTAAATTTTAACGGTTCATACACAACACATTTGATCAGCAACCACTCTACCAATGAGGAAGTCATTGCAAGCGATCAATTGGAAGGCCCATTGTTGTTATCTGCAAAATGTGAATATAAAAACATAAGCACATAATCAAACAAGGCCTTCCACTGTATGTACTTAAATTATACACAAAAAAGATCTAAAAAAATTAGCACACATGTTAGATAGTAGAATCAAAACTTACGATAGCTAACATATTCCTTATATATCACGAATGACCTCAAATAAGGGTCCACAGGCAAGTCCAGTGCTTCATATCTTGGATCATAAAGTTTATATTGCACAACACTGCAGATAAAATTCACGAGACAAAAAGCAACATATAAGATATGTTAGAACAGATAGCAACCTGAGAGGGGGGGTGAATCAGTGTTGCCCCAATTTTCGCCTTATTGAAATCGTTACTTTCAAGTTTATGATGATCACGAGTTGATCTTTGTGATTGCAGCGGATATGAACAATACTTGAAAGTAAATGTGAAGGATAAAGAGAATCACACACAAGATTTATCCTGGTTCGCCTTCAATCCACCGAAGACTACGTCCAGTCCCTCAAGAAAACCCCTTGAGGATTTTTCCACTATTGATAAGAATTTCTTACAAGTTCCTAACCCAAGGACCCCAAGAACTTCTACCAATATTCTGTGAAAGCAAACCGCTTTCAACAACCTCTGAAAGCAAACCACTTTCAGTTTCCTGAAGGCAAACCACCCTCAGACCTTGAAGACAAACTTGTCTTCAATCAAAACCCTGAAAGCAAACCACTTTCAGTGACAACAACCCTTCACCGAATACCACGGTGAAAAACTCAATCTTACAGAAAGAGATGAAGAAGATATTACACTTGGCTGTTTCAATCCTTTAACACACAATTGGATTGAACATGAGAAATTATGCTTTTAAGGCTTTTAAGCATAATACAATTCTGAGTTCTTCAAGATATGAACAACAAATGTGTTCTTGTAAACATGAAGATCATGAACTCAGAATTTAGGCTCTAAAAGATTTAAGTTCTAAAAGATGAACCTATTTTGAAAAAGCTTTGGCCTAATGTGTTTTTCTCATGTGAAATGTGTAAATTTCGTGTGTGTGTGTGTTCTATGTTGTTGTTCTTGTGTGTTCTGTTTTCTGGACTCAAATGGTCTTTATATAGGCAAGGGAAACGTCCTTGAACCATCACAACCCTTTTCAAAAGGTTTGGGACACAATGGTTCATGAAAAGATGCAACTTTTCGTTCTGGTAATCGATTACCACACTTAGTGTAATCGATTACACAAGTGACCGTTTCAGTTTGAATTTGAATTTCAAACATGTAATCGATTACAAGACTGGAGTAATCGATTACTTGCCTTGGTGTAATCGATTACCATAATGGTGTAATCGATTACACAGAAGCCCATTTTCCAGAAACTTATTCTTTGAGACTTGCTTAAGGTTTTCTACTTCTTTTAAGTTATGAAAACACTTAGCTTGATTATATTAGGTATTTTGAGAGCCTTTATGCTTTAATAACCTTTAGAAGCATAACTCACCTAATTCTAAGACTTCTAGACTATTGATGGACTTGAGTGCTTGATTCTTTGAAGTCTTCTTTTCTTCTTTTTGTTGATGAGTTTGTCGTCATCAAAACCACAGCCAGGGTCAGGAGCAAGACCTTCTTCACAAGATAGACCACATTATATGCATAAATATAAACATAAGACACATATACCATCAAAACATGCAAAGATATTCATGTGATAATCAAGAAAACTCTACCTTTGTTGGGAATTGTTGCCAGTTCCTTGACCAGTTGAATTAAATGAAGTGCCCAATTGATGCTCTAGCGTGGTCATTGTCATCTATATTTTTGAAATTCCAGTAAGACAATATTATTAAAACTTAGTACAAGACCTACCAAAGTAAATACATTAGGGATCATACACTTCTACAAGATCAATAAATGACAATCAAATATAAAGGTCATATTATCTAAAATATTGAAATCTTCATCTCACACATCATCTACTAAACAAACTAAAAACAACAAGTAGAATTGGACTTCCGACAATAAAAGTTATACTAAATTGCTTGTATTCTGTCTTCACCAACCAGCAACATCTAAATTTAACAAACTACCCTAATCTTGGGAATAAATACTTGTAGAATTAAAAATCAAGTCATTCTGAGAAGTCCAAATAGACCGGACTAATGAAATTCATAATGATAAATTTATTTTTTGATTTTAAAGATGAGGACAAAAAGTATGATTACTACCACAATATGTAGTCCCACATGCACACCTATGGGCATATTAAACATGAGTTTGGGACAAGGTTGATTATGATCATTCAATAATTAGTTGAGGTAGATTGTATGAACCAAATATGTCATAATTTCTTGTGAAAACCAAGTAGAACACTAGACCATTTAACACTCGTACTTCTTGATATTTTCACCTATATATATATATATTTGTTATTTCTATACATCTAGCTAATATACTCTTTTAACCGTTACTTTTACATGTATTCTCGGCACATGTACAATAAACCAACAGATAAGGGTTATGTTTAGCATACGTCCAAGTGTATGGTACACCATTGATTAGCTAGAAAATAGCTTCCAATTATGTAAGAAATTAGTGATGGAAATATCTTGGTCTCTAGTTCCTAACTAATCAACAACAATTTTGTAGCTAAATAGTTTTTGTTTAATTACACCACCTATAATGTTTGTGTATGCTAGAATCACCCAAAGATGAGCCTACCATCTTTACAACATTAAAATTTATAGTTGTTTATTATAGTCAAGCACAAGTTTAAATATTCTTCCAACAAAATTTATAAAGTTGTTGATTAATTAAATGTGATCTTCTTGGATTTTGCAATGATAACAATCATATACCTGTTGAGTGTTTTTCAAAGCTTGATTTGGAGAAACTCTTCCCATGTAGTAGGGGTCTAGTCCAGCTCCAGTATTCATCCTACTTGTCCAAATCAACAAAATTGCAGTTAAGATTTAAAGATGGATTTGATATATAGGAAAGTATTTGAACAATTTGAATACTATAAGTGATTCAAATTTGATGAAATTTAAAATTGTTACAATGAGGTTAGGATTGGAAAAAGGACAAAAAAATTTATTTTTTATTTTATATAAAGTTGGAAATTTTAGTTGGTAGTTTTGAATAAGAGATGACTTAACACAGTTTAAGTGGTATTGTTTTTAAGGAGAGAGACTAAAGAAAGAACTTGGGTAACATCGAAACTAAAAAAAGTTATGATTGGTCATAGAAATTAAGTAAATTAAATAGTTAAATTTGAGTAAAAACTATTGTAAAATCAAAATGATAAATTAATCATAACAGTGAAAAAAAGTACAGATGAGAAAGGAAATTTCTAAAATAAAAGATGAGCAAGGAAATTGCTAAAATAAAATAACGTGAGAACTTAAGTCGTATTACCCCTGCAGATCATTGGATTCTTGAATTTGTGGTGTTTTCAAGTTGAGATTATCCGCACTCTCATGAGTGATTGGAAGCGGAGGTGGATCCATTGGAGCTCCATTTGGAATCTAAAATGACAAGAAACAATCAAATAAGACCATGAGCTAGATCAAAATTTGAAGGGTGCAACTCATTTGATTTACAAACTTTATTTATTGTTCATTAATACTTATATAAATATCATAACATTTTAACTTTAGTTTCAAAACAAAAGGAATTCATTGGTCATGACATCTGCTTACAATCCACTCATATGAGATTTAGAAGGGGCCAACGCAGCCAAAGCGAAACTCTCAAAGAACACATCTAACCCTCAAAAACCCGCACAAACCAACCAGCAGAGCCGAATAAAACTCTCAAAAATCTAGAGAACATTACAACTTCTACAAATAGCATGCCACATCCTCTACAAATCATATACAACTACCCATATGAAGACTCAAGCACTGGCTCAAAATGACTTCACGTAGCCAAGCATGATTCAATCACCCTCTTCTTTTAGAGAATATTCCCACAAACTCCCGCCTTCCAAAACACCCATCAATTTTCGAAGGAGCACGCAAGAGCTTCAGCCAAATTTAAGCAATTGATTTGCATTTTCTTTACTAACCCCTTAATGGCCACCTCATCCGGCGTTCAAAGCGAACCCCCAGACTCTTCTCTAGAAGCTAACGCTTCTAGTCGTGGTCATCACTTCAGAACTAATCAGAGGGGAGGGAGCATTTAGTAAAGCTTGTCCAAACTATTGGCTCTCTCCACGAACAGTTGTCATTAGTGAGGCACCAGAATCCTTAAGTTTTCTTCCCCTTTATTCCCCATTATTACGTCTCCCACGACGAGGTTTAAGAAACAGGGTTTTGATATATTTATACAAAAACCTTGAATATGTGATAGCTAGATTTTCAAGGTCATGTGTATCAATTTATGTGTGCGTGTCATTATGATATATACATGGGGAGTGGTTATCGAGTAAGGGGCACATTAAAACTTGTAGAATTAGCCAAATGTTGCAAAGCTTGGTGGTAGAATATTATTATATATGACTCAAATAATAAAATATAATAATAGATTTTTTTTTAAAACCGCAATTTAATTCATAAAATATATGTACAAAGAGAACCATTCAAACAATCAAAGCAGCAACCAAAACCCCCCCCCCCCAAAAACCTACCCACCCCTCCCTAGTCAGAAATATTCAGATCAATAACCTCAATATGCTCCGCTAAACCCTTAATCATGAGATCTTCGCTTCCTCTAGCCTTCCATCACCGCATATGCTTTCCAAAAAGCCAAGTTTTACGAGCTCTTGTCATCACTCTACATTTTCCTTCAATTAGTACAAAACTCCACACCTTCGAAGTTTCCATAGGCTTTGACTTATTTTTGCTCCCTTTTGGCCGACCCCTCTTTTATCCGCTCTCTGACGCAAGCCCCTTTTTTTGGCGGCTACCCTTTCACAGGCTTCATTGGCTATGAATGACACCCAGCAACCTCCCCGTCATCCATATGTGCATCCTCATCCCCACAAAGCACCAATTGAGTACTTTGATCTCCACAAAAACCATGCTGAATATGGGTGGGAAACTCCATGAGCACCACATCCCCACTCTAGTTCTCCTTGGACGCATCCTCTCCTTGATTGTATTACCACGAACTATTCATAGGAGCACACTCCCTTGGGTCATAAAAACCAAGGAAACAGGTCATCCCATAAGTAGACCCACCATCCGTAATGCATTGTGTAAACAATCCATGAGTACGATTTTCCTCCATCAAAACAGCTTGAGGGTGAGCTTGATACCCAAAATCTGGCCACACCCATTGATTTGAGCGAGGTCCATTATCCCAAGCCACCTTATCTTCAAGAGGATTTCACTGCCTAGCCAATGAAAGCAACAAAGTTCCCTCCACCTGATGCATTTCTATACATCTAGCTAATATACTCTTTTAACCGTTACTTTTACATGTATTCTCGGCACATGTACAATAAACCAACATATAAGGGTTATGTTTAGCATACGCCCAAGTGTATGGTACACCATTTATTAGCTAGAAAATAGCTTCCAATTATGTAAGAAATCAGTGATGGAAATATCTTGGTCTCTAGTTCCTAACTAATCAGCAACAATTTTGTAGCTAAATAGTTTTTGTTTAATTACACCACCTATAATATTTGTGTATGCTAGAATCACCCAAAGATGAGCCTACCATCTTTACAACATTAAAATGTATAGTTGTTTATTATAGTCAAGCACAAGTTTAAATATTCATCCAACAAAATTTATAAAGTTGCTGATTAATTAAATGTGATCTTCTTGGATTTTGAAATGAAAACAATCATATACCTGTTGAGTGTTTATCAAAGCTTGATTTGGAGAAACTCTTCCCATGTAGTAGGGGTCTAGTCCAGCTCCAGTATTCATCCTAGTTGTCCAAATCACCAAAATTGCAGTTAAGATTTAAAGATGGATTTGATATATAGGAAAGTATTTGAACAATTTGAATATTATAAGTGATTCAAATTTGATGAAATTTAAAATTGTTGCAATGAGGTTAGGATTGGAAAAAGGATAAAAAAAAATTATTTTTTATTTTATATAAAGTTGGAAATTTTAGTTGGTAGTCTTGAATAAGAGATGACTTAACACAGTTTAAGTGGTATTGTTTTTAAGGAGAGAGACTAAAGAAAGAACGTGGGTAACATCGAAACTAAAAAAAGTTATGATTGGTCATAGAAATTAAGTAAATTAAATAGTTAAATTTGAGTAAAAACTATTGTAAGATCAAAATGATAAATTAATCATAACAGTGAAAAAAAGTACAGATGAGCAATAAAATTGCTAAAATAAAATAACGTGAGAACTTAAGTCGTATTACCCCTGCAAATCATTGGATTCTTGAATATGCGGTGATCGCAAGTTGAGATTATCAGAACTCTCATGAGTGATTGGAAGCGGAGTTGGATCCATTGGAGCTCCATTTGGAATCTAAAATGACAAGTAACAATCAAATAAGACCATGAGCTAGATCAAAATTTGAAGGGTGTAATTCGTTTGATTTAAAAACTTTATTTATTGTTTATTAATACTTATATAAATATCATAACATTTCAACTTTAGTTTTCAAAACCAAAGACATTCACTGGTCATGACATCTGCTTACAATCCACTCATATGAGATTCAGAAGGGGCCAACACAGCCAAAGCGAAACTCTCAAAGAACACATCTAACCCTTAAAAACCCGCACAAACCGACTAGCAGAGCCGAATAAAACTCTCAAAAATCCAGAGAACATTACAACTTCTACAAATATCATGCCACACCCTCTACAAATCATATACAACTACCCATATGATGACTCAAGTACTGGCTCAAAAATGACTTCACGTAGCAAATCAGGATTCAATCACCCTCTTCTTTTAGAGCATATTCCCACAAACTCCTGCCTTCCAAAACACCCATCAATTTTCCATGGAGCACACAAGAGCTTCAGCCAAATTTAAGCAATTGATTTGCATTTGCTTTGCTAACCCTTAATGGCCTCCTCATCCAGCATTCAAAGCGAATCCCCAGACTCTTCTCTAGAAGCTAACGCTTCTAGTTGTGGTCATCACTTCTGAACTAATCAGAGGGGAGGCAGCATTTAGTAAAGCTTGTCCAAACTATTGGCTCTCTCCACGAACAGTTGTTTCTTCCCCATTATTAGGTCTCCCACGGCGAGGTTTAAGAAACAGGGTTTTGAAATATTTATACAAAAACCTTGAATATGTGATAGCTAGATTTTCAAGGTCATGTGTATTAATTTATGTGTGCGTGTCATTATGATATATACATGGGGAGTGGTTATCGAGTAAGGGGCACATTAAAACTTGTAGAATTATCCATATGTTGCAAAGCTTGGTGGTAGTAGATTATTATATATGACTCAAATAATAAAATATAATAAAAGATTTTTTTAAAACCGCAATTTAACTCATAAAAATATATGTACAAAGAGAACCATTCAAACAATCAAAGTAGCAACCAAAAACCCCCCAAAAACCTACCCACTCCTCCCTAGTCACAAATATTCGGGTCAATAACCTCAATATGCTCCGCTAAACCCTTAATCATGAGATCTTCGCTTCCTCTAGCCTTCCACCCCCGCATATGCTTTGCAAAAAGCCAAGTTTTACGAGCTCTTGTCATCACTCTACATTCTCCTTCAATCAGTACAAAACTCCACACCTTCGAAGCTTCCATAGGCTTTGGCTTATTTTTGCTCCCTTTTGGCCGACCACTCTTTCATCCGCTCTCTGATGCAAGCCCCTTTCTTTGGCGGCTACCCTTTCACAGGCTTCATTGGCTATGAATGAGACCCAACAACCTCCTCGTCATCCACATGTGCATCCTTATCCCCATAAAGCACCAACTGAGTACTTTGATCTCCACAAAAACCATGTTGAATATGGGTGGGAAGCTCCATGGGCACCACATCCCCACTCTAGTTCTCCTTGGACGCATCCTCTCCTTGATTGTATTACTGCGAACTATTCATAGGAGCACACTCCCTTGGGTCATAAAAATTAAAGAAAGAAGTCATCCCATAAGTAGACCCACCATCCGTAATGCATTGTGTAAACAATCCATGAGCACGGTTTTCCTCCATCAAAACAGCTTGAGGGTGAGCTTGATACCCAAAATCTTGCCACACCCATTGATTTAAGCGAGGTCCATTATCCCAATCCACCTTATCTTCGAGAGGATTTCGCTGCCTAGCCAATGAAAGCAACAAAGTTCCCTCCACCTGATGCATGTCCCCCACGTCTTCCATTAAAGATGCCTTGAACCTACCCTTCGTTGATGAAAATAATGCGACTTGATGCTGATCGTTCACAGAATTTTCCTTGTGACCAAACCTAAGCCAACCACTTGAAGAGGACTGCATGCCATGACCCCATTGAAAAACATCCCATTGTGTTGGAAAAGGATAACGAATGCAATCCATTCCCCTATAGCCAAAACCATAAAAGCCCATCATCGGTACAACTGAACATCCTTCATAAATTGGGAACTAAACAACCCTCGTCGGACCTTTTCAAATGACGTCCAAAAGCTTTTCATAAGCCACCTCGTGCTTGCCCGCCGCACGTATCCCCTTCTCTTTCAAACTAGTTCCATCCTTACCATGGCAGCTTTCTTGCTGTACCTGTCCTTCCCCTTCCACCTCTTTATCTTCTAAACCCTTCTCTAGTGTGCCATCGTCACTACAAGAAGCACCATGACCCACACCAACTGCTTGTTCCAAGTCCTTTTACATCGTATCCAAAGATTCATTACTGTCAATACACGCTAGCTCCACCCCCTAGTTATCTTCCTCAGTCTGCTTATCCGCCCCACCCTCGGATTCATCTAACCCGTCATAAGAGTTGTTTATGTCAGTCGACATTGAACTCCCAACCATCATTGCTCTCTGTCGATATTTGGCATTTTAAGGATACTCCTTCTTCACTTCCTCATAGCACACTTGTCCATTCAAAACTATCATCACAATAGTCTAGTGAAAATGGCCTTTGTGTAATCACTAAAACACAAGCACAATCAAACCGCTCCTCATTCTCGGTGGTCATGTCCATGTAGACATAATCCCCAAACAGACTCCTCAACTCCATGAAGAAATTTTGACACCATCCTCCCACCGGCACCTTCAAAATACTCAATCATATCCAATTCTCCAACCTTGTTGTGAGCTCATGACAAGGCTCAACCTGTTCGAACTTCCCACAAAAGAAACTTCCAGCATCTGCCAGTGTAGAATCCATCTCTTCCTTCAAATCAAAATTTAGCAAAAACTCTTTGGCACCCATCGTCTTCAGCTTCAAATTGTTCAAGCCATTGTAAATGAAGAAGTGACAAAGGAGTTCTATGCTTACAACACCATTCAAAGATGCAAAAGCATAGCCCTCGACCCACCGCTTCTCCTCGTATCCGGTACAAAAAACTAAATATTTTCTACCTTTGATGCATGAAAAATCCTCCTCCTTCAATTTACAAGCCAACATTGGTATCCCATGTCCTCCACCCTTATTTTGGTGTCCTCAAGCTTAGACAAACTTGTAGACCTCCGACCCCTTCTATTTCTCGTGTTGCACTAGTGTCTTCCATCTTAAAAAAAACTTGGAACATAGCCTTCTTAACCTCAAGATAAGCCTCATCCATCCTCATACCATTAAGAATCCTAATTTCCATCTACGCCTCTTGATCTAAGGCACAACGAATAAACCCCACATTGAAACCCATGTTGTTCTTGCATCGTTGCTGTACACACACTTGGTGCAAACACCCTGCCTCTGAAATAATGTTCTAGATTTCTTGTGCTAAGAATGCTTGTCGCAGTCCATCAATGTAATCAGAGAAACATGATTGAAAGTCTAAGAATGTCGTAAGGAACCCTTTTATGAAATAAACCCATTTTCAATAAATAGTGATTTTGGGTCGGAAAGACCGGAATCTCAACGAAAATGTTCTAGGATATTTGTGGCGATCGACACCCGAGTTTGATGAGCGTCAGAGCCAAGATAGAAAAGGATCGATGATAGTCACAAATAGGATTTTTGGGAGAATTTACCCAAAAAGGTGATTATGACGTGATTAGTGACTTATGACACGATTAGTGACTAAGCGTAAGTGTTTTGTCTCCTAATCATGACCAAACTTCACCTTATTTCACCTTAGTCCCTCAAGGTTGGAAAAGCTCAAGATTTCTCCCATTTGGCCTCCCTTGGTCGTGGCTCACATAGCCTTTAGTGGGGTTTAATTTTTCTTTTCACTTGACTTTAGTTCATTAGTTGATGAGTGCTGGGTTTTTAGAGAGAGAAAGATGAGAGAGGTGAGAGCTCAAAGAAGAGTTCATCTTCTTCTTCGATCTGCTTATGGCCGAACCTAGAAGCCCTTCTAGAACTAAGATTCCTGCAACTTCTCCTCTTGCTTCTTTGGAAGAAAATGACGGCCTCGTCGAAGTCTACCGTAAGATGGTCTCAATTTTTCGATCGACAATTCTCGAGTTGGAAGCGGATGTCATAGTTACGTAATTTTTAGGCCTACTATTTGGCTTTCCAATGGTATATTTGGTTTTTTAAGAAGTTGGTTTTGTTGAAAGGTGATCTTGGAAAAAAGTGGTTTCTTACAACTTGGCTTCACAAAGTTTATTACTAGAGGTTAGGTTTGAAAAACCCCTCAATTTATTTCTAAAAAAGTTTTGTTTTTGGAAAAGTGATTATTTTGAGAATTTATTTTGAAGATTCTATCTTTTGTTTCACCATAGGTTTTGCATGGACTTGAGTGTGTACAACTTGGTTTTGAAGAAAAGCTTTGTCTTGATGTTGTTTTTGACATGGCCGAGATTTGTAGATATGGGTACTGGGAAGAAAATTTTTCTGGGTATTCTGGCCTTGTTTTTATTGTAGCTCTTTAAGTTATCTAAATTTTCCCGTTGGTTTCATGTCATTCCGAATTTTGTAGCTCAAGTTATGTGCGTTTTAGCGGGCAAAGGTCCTGCTGCCTGGCAGCATGACCTTCAGCCCTTATTTGTTTTACCCTGATTTTTTTACTTTGATTTTGGACATGAAATTTTACAGGGGTTCAAGGGACATGTTAGTGATAATGGGATAAAAGTTTTAGAATTTTCTGAGTTCTTTTGATGTATTTAAAAATCTGTCCAAGTAACTAGACCGTTATGGTTTGTAGAACAAAGTGTTTTGGTTGATGGTTTTTGAGTTTAAGAGGTTGTTTGTGTTTCTTGAAGGTTTGGCCTTGTTTATAAATGTTTAAGTGTGCGAGAACCTCGATGATTGTCTAAGGAAACGGATTTAAAATCCCAAAAGACAATGAGGGGATAGATCACATTTTCGAGCTAGTTCCATGGTTTTGACTAAGTGTAGGAAACCTCAAGGAATGTCTAGGACTAGGGATTTAAAACCCTAAGAGACAATGAGAGGTTAAGCTTTTATTTAAGCTTGCTTAGTTGTAGAACGGTTTTTAACTCGTAAGCTCTGCTATATCTCCTGAGAGGTTAGTGACCATCCTTAAGCTTTAGTTAAGGTGTAAGGTTTAGATAGATGGTTGCTAAGCTAGACTATGTGTTTGTGAAGGATCGAGAGACGTGGGAACCCCGAGACAAGCTAGGACACGCGGGAACTCCGAGGCAAAGATGGAACACGGGGTTATACGGCATGTAGCATACTTATGGAGGATAAGAAGGAAAATACTTACGGTAAGGGCACTTATTTATCTCCATAGCTATTTATAGCATATATGGATATAGAAATTGTATATAGTTAAGTCATAGAATTGCATGGAGCTGAAGGAATCTGATATGCTGGATTAGAATTGATTGATTGATTGCCCATGCATGGAAAGATTGATTGATAGATGTTATGTTCCTTAGTGGTAGGGTATGAATGATAGTATGCTAAGTATCCATGCCTATTTGCTAAGTTGATCAATGATGACATGCTATATGGCATGAGAACTTGCTTTATGCTACAAGCTTGATGCCATGTTGAGTGATATCCTTTAACATGCATGCTTGTGTATTGCTTTTAATAGTGGTTCAAAGTAGAGTCATTGGTAAGTAAGGCCAAATGACAAGTCGTTGAGTTATAAGATGGATAAGGATCCACATTCGTAAGAAGCCCAAATTCGCAATTTAAGCGGTTTCAAGCAACTTGATAAAAGTTGTTAATCTTGTTTATACGCCTGACTAAAGTGGTTAATTTTGGTGTTATGCTTGGCTAAATATGTTAATCTTGCCTGTATGCTCGATTGAATATGTTAACTTAGTATGTATGAATAACATGGCAATTCATGCATACATGGGGACGCCCCGAGGAGGTTGGCAAATGAGTAAGTTTATCCTACCAAAAGCTTGGACGCATCAAGAATTTGGGACGAGGAATGGTCGATCGCAAGAAGTGGCAATCCAAGGTCGATGAAGCAACATCGTACCAATTCAACTGGAATAATTTGTCCCGCCACCCGAGTTGCGGGATCTTGGCATTATATTTGAGTAAAAGTCGTGGGCGAACAACTAATATGCACTGGCATGACATTAGCATGTACATTTCATCATGATTGTATGACTACTCATGGATGATCTATGTGATGTGTTCTTGTATGATAAAGATGATAGCATAGAACTTGTCGTTTTACTCGAGTTGCCATTCATTATGTACATGCTTGTGTATACCTATGTTTATTTATTCTTGGAAGTTACCCTTGCACCTTGTTTGTTGTTTGTGTTTGGGCGATCCGTCGCCAGTTAGACAACTACTAGCCAAGGAGCAACCGGAGGATGCCAACCTAAGGAAAGTTCGAGGAAAAAGGACGGATAGCTCATGACTTAAAGAATATAGATAGCTTTTTCTTTTCGTGTCTGTACTCAAGCATGGTTAGGTACAGGGTAGATACCAGGTCTATATGCCTTTATGCGGTCGCCCTGTGTGGGATCATAGGAGGTATACCGGTAGTAGGAGGTCTTGGGTTGGGGTTTCTATGTGGGAACATGTTTCCTTAACTAAAACAAGTCTTTTTCTTATGAAAACTTTTTACCATGTTACTCACCTAACTATGTAAAGTATATCCTTTTACCAAAAAGGGTATCTATTGCATATTATATATGGCATGTCTTAAAAGAAAAAACAAAAAAAAGACTTGCATTCCTACGACTTTTGAGCGCTAACTTGCATGTTCAATTACTGTTTAGTCACTACAGTAACACCTTAAAAATCGGGGTGTGACACATGTGGTCTGCCAAACACATCACGCTTCATGCGAACATCCTCCCTGCTCCAGTCTACATGTCGCTATCGTCGAAGCATGTGTTTTCCAACCACATCGTCGTGATGGATGACACTCATTGATGGCCTATCGCTCCTTCCTGGAGATGCACCCAAGACTTATGATCTATATGCATGACTTGCTCCACCCTCTAGTTAGGTTGGCAAAAATTGTACCGACATGCTTGGATTGGTTGCTGAAACCCTAGCAACCACCATCGGCGTCTGCCGTTCGACTACTGTGCCCTACTAGGAAATGAAACCCTGGTAGAGCCCTGCCAACGCATCCTATTATGTGACTCAACTCCTTACATTATTCATGGATATATTGTCTAAATCAAATTTTAGACATACATAACAAACTACAAAATTCAAAAAAAATATATAAATTCATCAAATTCTTTTCTTAATCAAACACGCAAGTATAGGAGTACCTCATTAGAATTTCTTCCTTCAGATGACATGATGATCTCAAGAAGAACCTGAAATTACAAAATTATGCAAAGAAAACTATTAACAGAATACCTTGTAACTTAAAAAAGAAGTGTTTTTTCTTGTTAAATTTGTGTTAGGCAAGTAAATTACGTACATTATTATATAGTTTTATACACATAGACATAGTAGCATATTGTAGCGATATTGTAAAATTTGATGAAAGCAATGCTTGTATAATATTTACAATGGATGTCTTAATTTGAATGCTCGTTTTGAAACAATTGAAAACAAGAGGAAAGGATATTGGAGAAAGAAGTGGAGATTGAAAATGATTTGACCATTATTTGATTTGATAGGTAAAGGAAAGGAAAGAAAAAATATTTTGAGATCCACCACAGAATGTCTCGTCCTTTAACCATATGGAAAAGAGACACTGTAGTTTGAGTAAAAGTACCATAAACCCATTGTACACAACCCTATCCAAGTACCACCATTGCCAACCTCCTCCATCACGGAGGTCAATCCAACAATGAGGCATTAGAGAAAACCTAGAAAGGACTCCTTTTATCAGTGTCAAATATTATATTTTAAACAAATGATTTTAGTTTTTTAATTCTTCAACCAATATTCTTAGATACTGCACAATCAGTGCGAAAATTTTGTGCAAAAAATAATCTTTAATTTTGGTTTAATTAAAATAAAAACTAACTTTTCTCAGTTGTTCCACCGTAAAACACCGCCAGACCACGTCATGAAAAGTAGATCTACTCATATTCCTCTTTCTCTTTTCTTCTATTGATTTTCCTTGCACGTGACTCAATGTTCCATTGTGTTGTAGTATCTTGGATCCATCTAAGATCTTAAACCGATCAGATCAAGGAAGCGTGCTTCCGAACATTGTACAACACTAGGAGTATGAAAATGGGGTTGATGTGCTCTGTCGTGAGGATCTTCAATCTCCGTTGTGGAGACCAACCACCGTGAAAAATTGGCCAATATTTGCAAACAAGGGGTATCACAGCTAGGGTTGCCGAAGTTGGAGTTAAACAAGATTTGGGTGTTCCGATTCAATTTTCCGGCCGAGAACGAGTGTAAGGGGGATAAGATCAAGGTTTTTTTAATCAAAATGCAATTAAGTTATTTACATTAATCATAAAAAGAAGTTATTTTTT
Source organism: Acmispon strigosus (assembly GCA_030819835.1). Classification (NCBI taxonomy): domain Eukaryota; kingdom Viridiplantae; phylum Streptophyta; class Magnoliopsida; order Fabales; family Fabaceae; genus Acmispon; species Acmispon strigosus. The sequence goes on from JAUAMA010000001.1 coordinate 8,287,745, forward strand.
TCCCAAAAAATATATTTAATATTAATATTTTCATATTAAAAAGTAACTTTTATAGGTTATTTATTATTATATTAATGTGAGGAAAATTCGAAAAAAGGGCTAAAATTAATGCGTTGACTTTTTTTAAAAAAAGTTTATAGATTTTTTTTTAATAAAAAAAAGTCAACACATTAATTTTAGCAGTTTTTTTTTTCATAAATACGCAAACGTTTATAGATTATTTTTTATTGAGCCAATTTAAATAGATTAAAAAATTATATTTGACTCATCTAAAATAAAGTACTATAATTTAAATAATAAAATATAAAATTTTAACCAATAATCAAATAAACAATTGATCAACATTTACTAGTTGAATAACTTAACAACCATGTGTCTTGAAATATAAAGAATGAATTAGGAGATTGTCTTATTATTTGAACAAATTATAAATTATACCTTTAAAAATGCAAAACTTTAGAAATACATTGGTTGATCAAGGAGATAAGAGAAACGTACTGATATTTCTGAGTCTGGTAAATAGAACTATGTGCCTTGAAATATTACAAAACAACCTGCGAGATCTAAAAAATAGTTGATGAGACAAAAGTTATATGTGAAGATTTGATGCAATGATATAGATATCAAATCTAAGTAATATTAATACATATATAATATGAGATCGATCTTATGGATTCCATTTGGTAAAAGTGAATTTATAAGAATTAAAAATTTATTAATATCTCACAAATCAACAAAACCTTTAACAACAAATAATATTTAGTTTCAAGAAAAAAAACAACAAACAATATCCATAAATTCTCTCATATGTAGTACAAAAACCAAAGAAAATTAAATAATATTATTATTGTAAAAAAAGATCCGACCATTGGCTCCTTGTAGTTGGACCAATGACATAGTAGTTCATTGAGAAAATGAAAGAGTAATAGAACACAACTCAATGTTTCACCACCTAATACTATAAACTTGTATCCTTGAGAAAATTTGTAAATGAGTGAAAGATTCTCGATTACCTGCAAATATTTAACAAACAAAATGAAAAATCAATTTTTCAGAAATAATAATCAGAAAAAATTAAGAATAAGAATGAACATGGATAAAATTTATCATGAATCAATTCCAAATAGAAGGATAAGAGAATTTCAAATATATTTTGAAAATTTTCTGTGTGATTGGAAAATCAGAGGGAATTTTGAAAAATATAGAGTGAATATGGTGTTCGTATCAACCATTGTAGCTTAGGAAAAGCTCAAGCTTAGAAAAATCGTAAAAGAAATGATAAAAAAGAAAAAAACCTTGTATGCGATCACTGAAAAGTTCTCAATCCTCTGGTGATAGTCTTATATATAGCAGGGAGTGAAATTAATTATTTATGCAATTTAATTATTAAAAAGTAAATGGTCAAAATTAAATTAATGTAAGTTTTTTCTATAATTAATGCGATACTTAATCATCAAACTTATAATATGATTTAATCAGTGTGAATTAAACAATTTGAGACAAAAAAAAAGTTTTTACAGTGTTAGTCAAATGAATCAAGAAAAATAATAATAATAATATATTATACTTTTTTATTTAATGAAGCATATAAATATTTAATGGATTTAATTAAGTAACCTTTTGTGTCTTAAAACTCTACGAAATTTCGTTCTAAACGGGGCAATATCCATATCATGGTGGAGCTAGTTCTCCTTGTCGGGAACATGGATCTTCTTGTTCGGGCGTAAACTCTGGACGGTGGCTCTCTTGATGATCTGATGGTGGTGCTCAGCCTAGGATGGTCATTGTACGAGGTGTCTCCTGTTGAGAAGCGACGAAGGGGTGATAGTAATAAAGCACACAAGAAAGGGGGGCGGTTGAATTGTGTGTGTGATTTTTAAAATTCTTTTCAGTTATAAACAGTTATTAGTTTCAAATATTATTAAGAGTGAGTGCAGCGGAAAATAGCTTAAGACTGAAAAGTAAAACACGCAAGATATTTATCCTGGTTCACCCCCTTAATCGACAGGGCTACGTCCAGTCCTTGGCTTCACCAAGATTTTCACTATTTTCACAAAATAGTACAAGTATTCTACAGCGCTTCTCCTAGTATTCGAAGGACTTCTCATTTACAAGTTTTAAACAGAACTTCTCCTAATTCAGTATTCGACAGGACTGCTCCCAGTTCTTTCAGCAAAGAAGTTTTGTGTTTCTACTATTTCTCTTCAGCAAGAGTGGGTAGAAAAATGAAGTACAAAATACATAGAGGATAGGGAAGTTGGTTCTCTGTTTGGGTTGTGTGAGAAGGATGAGAGTAGCACTCTATGAATACTTCACACTGACAGACGACTTAACTCAGATAAAAGATGACTTTGAGTTTATGAGTTTTGGCTATTGAACAGATTGCAATGGACTTAGAAAGATTTGAATGCTTTGATCGTTTGGAAGTCGCCGATTGAATCCGGATGCAAAGTGCTCTATTTATATCTTCAGTAGGATGTGCCCTGTAATCTTGATGAGGATTTGAAAAATAGTTCCGTTGGAATTTCTGCTTCCTTGTGAGTAATGGATACTTCTGCATCCCTGAAACAACATTAAATGCATTCTGCCATGCATTTATTGCAGCATTAATTGCTTTTGTTGACGTCGTTTGGCTCTTCAATGCTTTCAGCCTTGAGTTCACATTTGGGAATTAATTGCTCGTGGATGCCAGCAAAAAGAACATTAAATGCTCTGAACAAGAGATTTGAGTTTGATCGTTGAGGGGATCCGATGTTCAGGAAATCACACTGTTGACTCTGAAAAGGTTTCATGATTTAAGGAATGTCAGAGCTTTTGCAGGAACGAGGATTAAAGTATTGATTATAACCCTTTCTTCATTCTGCAATCATCAGTGCTTCATTTAATGCGTTGACGAGGTAGATAATTTTTAATGCTTGACACATTTTGTCAAATGAGCTTTTCAACACTTTTAGGAGAACGAACTCTTCAGTAGTATTGGCAAACGGACTCTTCAGATAGTTTCCAAACGTTCTCAAAAGCCGGACGTACTCCTCTAGGTGAACGTACTAAACTGGTAGACTAACTCTTTGATAAGATGTCAGACGTACTCCTCTTCTTTGCTTTTCTTGAAGTTATGCTTTTGATAATACCTTGTGTAGATTTATGCAGTTCTTCTTCAGGTAGATAGATGTTCCTGAATATGAAATATTCAAAGTGTTAGGAAATCTATTACTATCAATATTAAACCTTAAGCGAAATTGATATTTATCAAAATATAATAATTTATGAAGTCATTTGAATCTAACAGGGGGGACCTGTAAAAGACACTGCGACGCTCAAGTCAGTGTGGGAGCAAAGAAAGAATCCTAGAGCTGAAGCGAACTCAAGAGTATGCAAGTAATAAATTTCATTCTAAGTAAATGAATGATAAAACCTGTATTTATAGGCATGTGTTGAGTGCCTCTGCAAGTGTAGAGTAAGTCCATAAGTGAAGCTTCCAATCGGGGGTCGGCTTTAAGCCAACATGTTGTACACACTCCCCTCGGCCTTTGGTCAGGTCACTCGAACACTTTGCCAATTGAGTCAGGAGGCGGTCTCGTTCCTAAAACAGGTCGTGCAGGTCGCCCTAATGGTGGATTCTTAAGAGCAAATCCACATGGATTATATGAGATGTCGTCGGGTCATATGGCTGAAGAGGTGAACTTCTCATGTCACATTACAATGTTAAGTGAAACATTGTGTCTATGTCTCTCTTTATAAATATTTGAATAGACCCACCTATTAAATACATATGAAGAGAGAGATAGACACAAAATTTAAACATGGAAGAACATAAGATGGTTTCCACATGAGAGGATCTTCATCCCCCAACGAAGTTTTGTTTTTCCACACACAAGTAGCGAACCCAAAAATTTGATTAAAACGAATCTAGCATGTGCCAATTGAACCAACCAATAGTAGGTAGATTTAACTTTCATATATGTTAAATGTTATGTTTAGTATAAAACTCGCAGATAAACTAGCTAAATTTTGATAAGTTGGTTGTTCGCCTAAGGAAATACCGAACCTGACTATGAGACATTGGCATGGCTATGAGACTCAAATTGTATGGATTCTCCTCCATGAAAGGGCCTCCTTCTTCTCGGATCCAACAAACAGGCAGGAACCAGATGTGGGCACCTGCAAGGAACTCCTACACTTAAATCAGCAAGGCTGGGGGGAATAAGGATTAGGATGAACAAATAGTATGTACCTGAAGTGTGTCCCCTTAATGTGTATATATACGTAGGTTTATAACAAACTTGGGGAGAATCAAGTGTGGATATGATATCATAATCAATAGATATGATTCGATAATTAAAGATTTTACCTTAATTAGGAATCCTTACTATCGTATTGTGTAGGACCTCATCAATATTAAGCGAAAGGACTGGGCTTATCATTTAAATCTGTAAGTGTTGCCCCAAAATCTGAGTATCTGAGGCATTAGATGCTTGGAATCTCAAGATGCAAGATGCTCTCTAGTCTGAAGCAATGAGATACTTGGCTTTCCCCCTTTAGCATAGTCGTGATTCATAACGAGCTTAAAATCTCATAAGGCATGTGCCTGGGGTGATCTTAGCAAAGTCATTCTTTCCATACGCTTTACCTTGGATATTGACACATTTTCTGAGGCCCTCCTAAATAAGAAAAGGCATGCCTTGTCATGGACTGATCGTTCATGGTTTAAACACTAAGACGCGCCACCTAAGAGGGGGGTATATACAAACAAAATCACAATTTAAGACAACTTGAAAATTTAGACAACAAGTTTTGGTAATTTGTTACCACGAGTTGGTAATTTGTTACTGGAGATTTGGTACTGATGCCCTCATGATCTATTACCACAACAAAAAGTTACTCACACTATTACAATAACAGAAATGCACTTAAAAGTAATCAAGCCATATACACTAATTCACTATTGTATACTCATTAGGATTTTTCCGATCGGCTTTTCAGCCATATGGCTTGATGGAGACGTAGCCAGTCCACGTGGGTTTACTCTTAAGAACCCACTGCAAAGGTGGTCTGCACGACGTGATACATGTACAGACCATCCCGGATCACAGGGCAAAGTACCCGAGCGGCCTAGCAAAAGGATGAGGGGAGCGTCCAAAACATGTCAGCTCAAAGCCAACCCCCTGATCGGAAGCTCTACTTAAGGACTTCCCTTACACATGAGGAGACACTTGAAATGATCACTAGCATATAAATACAGGTTCTATCATTCATTTAATTAGAATGCAATTCATTACTTTCATGCTCCTGAGTTCATCTTGACTCATGGATTCTCTCTTTTCTCTCACACTGACTTGAGCGTCGGAGTGTATTTTGTAGGTCCTCCCCCGACGCACCTCAACTAGAGACTCACTGCATCATGGCCAGACCTAGCTAAGGACAACCACCGAAGAACCAAGAGAGCCATCGTGCAGAGTTCAGGCGCGAACATTTGGCACCATCTATGGGGATCTAACCCATGACCATGTGGTACAAACAAGAAGACAACAACAAGCGAATTCTCAGAAGATGGTGGCTAAGAGGACTAAATCTCAAAGAGTACCTTCACAGTAATGACACACTCCATCTCATAGAGAACCATCATAGAGAGAAAAAGCTCACAAGGATGGCCTTCCAGAAAATGTAATTGGAGAAAGTGCAGCCAAAGTGTTGCAGTGAATGGAGAGAAGGCTACATGAGCAACTAGAACGTTCGATGCATATCTCACAGCATCCAACTCAAAATTGACGGGCGGAAAAGTCTCTAATCCACGATGTATGCCAGAAGCTTGTGAAGAAAGCGTCAGAACCAGCACTAAGCCGACAAAGGAGCCAATGTATTTTAAGGGAGAATCTTGCTTGAATGTAGGAATCTACGCCAAGCTACAAACACTTTTCCGCTCTGATCACATGGCAATTGAAATACCAAAGGTTTTCAATAAACCGATCGATATTGAACCGTATGTGGGAGATACAGATCCTTCAGGACATTTGGATACCTACATGACGACAGTTTCCTTTTTAGGAGCGACAGATGCGCTGGTTTGCCGAAATTTTCCGTTGAAACTGCGGAACGCGACACTACGATGGTTTCAGTTGTAACATCCCATTTTTCTCATACAAGAGTAATATCTTATTATTATTATTATTATTATTATTATGGTTGATGTATGTGTGATGATTATTTTATGATTTTATGTGTATGTTTCTGTTCGAATAAAATGTTTGATAAATTAAAAGTAGAAGATAATTTTTTTTTTATGATGATATTAATAAATAAAGGAAAGTTTGAATATAACATATGTTTCATTAGTATTATGAAAATTTAATCAAGAGGATAAGTCTTCATAAAAAATTATTATTTTATGTTAGATAAAATTATGGAATCATTAATCAATTATTATCATACATAATCATATTTTGGGTTGGTGTTCTTTAGCTCCGCCGTGAGCTTGAAGATTCCGACGAAGCTGCCGGAAAATAGCGGTGACCAATCGCGTTTTTCTCTCTCGTCTGACCTACGATTAAGATGATTCAACCACCGTTGTTCTTCTGGAAGCAAGGTACACCACCCTCCGTGCTTCGTTCATCTTCGGTGAGGAAAACCGGGCGTGCCAATTTGTTTACTCTGATTTTTGGTAAACCAGGTAAATCCACAAGTGAATCCAAATGTTGATGAAGAGGCTGGATTCCGATCCTCTTACGGACCATGGGATATGGAAATCGTGAATGCGCGAATGGTGTAAGTGGAGTGGTATGTCCATCGAAAGTGGTTCGAGCGAACTGGTTAAGTGTTTTTAAGAAGGAAAAGACTGAATTTAAAGTAAATAAAAGGGCAAATCAAAAGGAAAGAAAAAACTGCATTGAAATGTAAATTGCAGGAAAACATAAAGAGTTTTACAGGAAAATTAAAGGGTTGGTCAGTCGAACACCGCTCAGTCACTCACGTTTGACTCGTTCTTGTCGCACTGCGTCACGTTAGCTTGGACTTATAGCTGTAGGGTTTGAGAATTAACGTTTACGGACATGTCGTGGGTTGGACGAAAGACATCTACTAAGTGCATGTCTTACTCTATTTATAGGCTGCATCTTCAACCGCTGGGTAATGGACGAATCCCCTACATTTGACACGTGTCCTGCACATGTTTCCTATTTTCCACGCGTCCCATGTTTGCTGTTTTGCTTTCTGCACGCCCACCTTGAATAATTGCCTATAACCTCTGTCGAAATGCCTCCTCATGCTCACTGAAGCTTTAGTCCAAAAAAAGTTTAACACTTCTTCACTTTAGGACCTTGTCTTCGACATGGATTCGACTTCGACTCAGCATGCCGTCTTAGTCGAAATACCAGAAATCGCTTTATCAGGCTTGGCTTCATATCCTTCCTTTTTGGTCGAAATTACCTTATCATGCAGTCTTCGACCAAGTTAGGACTTGGAAAAAATTCCAGGCTAACAGATGCCCCCCAAAATATCATACTTCAAAGAGACTTCTTGCTGAGAAGTGTGATATTTTTAATCAAATAAAAGACAATATCTAATTATCCTTTATTTAATTAAATTAAAAGGAAGATTGACGGTTTAGTAATGATAGTGGAGCAGTTAATCGCCCACTATGCTAGCAGATAGGTAATGATGGATATCGGATTTCCAATGTAATCGGTCCTCATGATTCAAACTTTGAATCAAGCTTTGGCCATTTCTGAATGGCTTCTCAATTCCATTTATCGAGCAGGAAATCTTTCCATCTTCCTCCATTTACCTATAAGTGGAGTTACCTTACACACTTCTTTTTATCTCCTCTTAAGCTTTGTCTTCTTCCTTTAAACTTCCTATGAAGAGCATTCTGTCGAAAAAACCATCACCATGATGACCCTCTACCTTCCCTTTTCAGTTAACTTCTCCCAGCTTCGTCACTACCAGGTCTCAGGCTCTAATGCCTTAAGTTGTACCTGCCTCTCAGAGTTGTGTGAGGCTTCCAATGAGTCCATGTACCCCGATATGGTCATGGCTTACTGGTCCTCCCTCTCCCTTAACCACAAAGGTAGTTTCACAGGGAAAGTGTTGAACCGCAACATTTCCCTGTCTAGGGAGAAACTTTCGGAAGTCCTCAACAGCGATGATGATGGTGAGGTTTACTCGGAGTTTTGGTAGAGGGGCGTGACAGGGAAGATCTTGATGAGATCATTTACCACATGGACAACCCTACAGCCGCCCAACGTTCTCTCTACTCATCTTTTACCGTCCCAGCCAAGTTTCTTCACCAAATAATCACAAACGTGATTTGCCCGAGGGTCGATCACTTGGGGGACGTGTTTGATAAGGATCTCTTCCTTATGTACTCCATTTTAAATAAGGAGTACATAAATTTTGTAGACATTGTCTACAACCACCTTGCCTCCACTCTCATCAACAAAGAGCAAGCCACTCCCTACGGCTTCCTCATCACCAAACTTCTCAGGGGCCCAAATGGGTAACCTTTTTTAGCTTGGGATGCTTTGGAAGAAAGAGCTTGTCGAAGAATTGGGGTGGATTTTCTTTGAGAAAAGGGCCTCATAATCGACGATCCACTTTCCTCCGAGGACATAGACGATTCTTCGAATGATTCTTCAGATGGCTCTGATGACCCTTCAGCATCAGTTGAAGAGTCAAAAAATTCCTCTGCTTTCCCTTGACATAAGCACCTTCGAGGCGAAAGATCCAGAACTTAAGAGGGGTTAGGCCGTTTTAATCAAGCTGTAATTTTCTTAGTTTTTCAGTCGATGGCTTGGCCTAAATTTTGTATCTTGATGACTTTGCCCCATTATAATTAAACAGTTTATTGTTAATTTTCTTTTTGTGCCTTTTAATCATTTTTGTATTGAAAAAGTAATCGATCAACTCTTTCTTGAATTTAACTGAATGATTCGCCAAAGCCTGATTGTTAATTCCATTTTAATCATTATAGGCTTTAACAGATAAAATTCAAGTTAAATAGAAAGGAGAACTTGATCTAAATGAGAGTCGACTTGTCATCTGAGGCATTCTGAAAAAGCACAAGTATAAGCAAATTTTAAATCATGCCTAACTCTTAATATCACCAGAAGCACTTATTAAAGGTGACAGGGTGATGCTTATTTTGCCACAATTGTAAGTATGTATATCTTCCAAAGTGTTTTTAGTCGATTTCTGCTTTTCCAAACTTAGTTCAAACTAAGTTAGAATCATCTATGAATTTCAACTAAAATAGATTGTTAAAGCCAATTTTCTTCTAATTTAAAATCGTATAAGCTTCGACAATACACTCTTTGAATTGAACAGAATTGAAAGCACGATGGAGCGCTAAATTGACTTTCTATAACTTCACGAAGAATACAATTACAGGCATAATGTGATAGTTAGAACATGCCTATTATTACATCGTTTAAGTTTCTATGGTAACGACATTATACTTCGACGCCATCACCGCATTTCGATGTAAAAACTTGTACATCTTCATAAGTAAAATTGCGTTCTTTTTGACATAATTTCGGCTTCTAGAGTTGTTTCATTATGATGTTCGGCTACGTAGGCCGAATTTTGAGTTTAACTCGTTTATATGAGATCCACCATGTGCCACTCACCTGTGGCATCTTCATCTTCATTTTCTTGATGGAACTCCATTCTTCGGAAGAAACCATATTCAGGATCAAGCCTGAATGAACTTGATCTATATTCCCCTTTCATTTCATTCTCCAACTCGGTATAAGGTGGAATATTTGCAAGCTTCTTGTCGAATGTCTTTTTATTTACATGATCATATTCAGCCAAGAAGTAGCTTTGATCAACATCAACATTTTCGAGGACGTCATCTTCTCTCTAAAGGGATAGCTTTTGGTGTAAGGTTGAAGGAACCGCTCCGACTCCATGAATCCACTTTCTGCCTAAAAGCAAGTTGTAGTTTGCTTTTGCAGGAACTACCACAAATAGAGTGGTTCTTGTTACCGTACCTACGGTAATTTCAAGTGGAATAACACCAAGTGACTTATTTGTTTTTCCCTTATAGTCGGAAATAACCACGTTATGAGGCTATAGGTCTTCCTCAGTCTTGCCTAATTTCTTCATTAAAAATTTAGGCATTAGATTTAATGCTGCTCCTCCATTGACTAGCACATTGTTGATTCCTTTGTCCTTAACTCAAGCCCACACGAACAGTGGCTTCAAGGGCTTTTTCATTTCAGGATCCGGCTTCTTAAAAACCGCCTTCTGCTCTTCGACCCCACCTTTGGTCATTATGTAATAGCACAGAGGGTTGTCATCATCTTCTTCTTCTTCGATGTAGTAATCATCTTCATCTTCAGTTACCTCTATTGTCTGGTCGAATTCAGAAGGGAGAATAGACACTACATTACAAATAATGTCTAAACTTTCAGTATCACTGCCAAAATTATCAGTGATCAAACCTTCCTCTTCAGCAGCCAGTGATTTAGGAGGTACAGCTTTAGGTGTGAATAGTTCAGCTTCATGACTTAAATTAGGCTTGTACGCTAAGTCCATGTAAGGTAGAGTCTTACTTCGACTTGACTGTCCAGTTTCGAAAAAAGACTTTCCTCTTTTATTCACATTTTTCGAAGGACCTTTCTTTCCAGAAACCTCGACCATAGCCTTTCCTTTTTGAGCAGCAGCTTTCTCTCGGGCGGCCTTTCTCTGGAACCTCCTCCATTGAGTTTTAGTCATAGTCTTAGTTCCAAAATAATAATTTGGAATTTGGGAAAGATCCTTTGAAATACAAGAACTCCCACTTTTGGAAGTAGAGTGTCTCATTTGGACCCTTGATTTTACAGCAGGTTTAGGTCGAAATGCAGTGACCCACTGATTAGGTTGAACCCCTGCCGGAGGAATAAAACTTTTCCTCTTGTGAGTTGGATTATGTTGAGGTCTCAACTTGAATAGGTTTCTTGAACCTAAACGTTGAGTAGTAGGGAGTCGATGGCCTAACCTTTCCATTGGTTGTTTACGATTTATCCTTCTAGCCATTTCTACGACTTTTGCAGCATTTCTATCAAAAACAATACTACATCTAGGACACATAGTTACTTCAGCATCCTTCTCCTTGCATTTTTGCAAATATTCTAGCAAAGTTTCACCTGCTTCTAGATAAACCTCTTGCATCTCCTCAATCGAATTAACGTTGGATTCAGGAACTCCAGCAACGTTTATAGTACATATTGCTACAGGCTCCATGAAATTTTCATTCTGGACCTGCAATGGATCCGAATTGATCTTCATTGTTGCTTTCTCTTTTGGCTCGAAGAACAATCTTCCGTCCTGAATAGCAGCTTGGACCAAATCCCTGAATTTAGTACACTGATTAGTCCAATGGCCAAAATAATTATGATACTTACAAAACCTTCACCCTTTCCTTTGATCAATAGAAGGAACTTTCTGGTCAACAGGAATGTCGATTTGACCATCTTTCACCATAATATCATAGATGGCCTCACATTTTGAAATATAAAAATTATAAACTTTAACAGGAAAATTAGAATTTCGAGGCATATCATTATTATTTGGCCTCTATTTACTAGGTTTTAAGTTTTCGCAAACATAAGGAGGCCCCTCCTTGAGTTCAGCTAACTGAACATCATGGAAGTCGAAATCCTTGTGAGGCTCCAAATTCATAGGTTCATCTCGACTTATATCGCCGGTTCCCATATAAGCTATTTTTTCTTTCTTAGGCAATTTACTATTTTTTAACTTCTCTTGCTTAAGGTATTCAACTTGTTTAATTATATTGGCTAATTGTGTCAAATCTCTTACATGTTGACATTCTATTTTCTTTATGGTCGAAAATTCTAATCCACCCACAGCAAATTCGACCAGTTCGTGTTCAGGGACTTGTATGAAGCATTTCGACTTCATATGTCGGAACCTGCTTAGATAATCATTGACTGATTCCGATAATTCCCTTTTAACACTTGCCAACTCTTTGGGAGTAACTTTAGATTCGCCTCTAAAGTACTGATCATGGAAGACCCGCTCTAATTGGTTCCAATTAAAAGTCAAATTCGGTGGTAGTGTAGTGAACCAAGTAAATGTGTTCTTCGTCAAAGAACTGGGAAAATATTTCATTTTCAAATATTCATTGTTTTCCAAATCTCCTGCTTTGACTTGATATCTGGCAATGTGTTCAATCACAGACTCTTCGACGTCTCCTGAGAACTTAGTAAATTTAGGGACTTTCCATCCCCTTGGAAGTTCAGTTTGAAGAACAATCTCAGCAAATGCCGAAACGAAGTGTAGTCGATTAGCATAGCCCACATTGAATCCATGTAGATTCAATAATTGTTCTACAATATTAGCAACATTTTTTTGCCCCCCAAAATTATTTTGCTGAACTCTTTCTAAAACTTGTTCAGCATTTTGGTTTTTGTTAACCAAAATCGAGACTCCTTCATTTCGACCAAGATTAACTTGGTGCACAGGTTCATTATGGGGAACTCCTTCATTTCGACCAAGATTGACTTGGTGAACAGGTTCATTATAAGGAACCTGTTGGTTAGGTTGAATCTCTAACATTTGGGGTTGATTAGTCGGATGAGGCGCTAGTCGACCAGCCTGAGCAATTTGTCCAATTATAGGATCTGGTGCGCCAAAAATATCCGCAATTTGACCCAGGTCAGTCGTCAATTGTTGGTAGGCAATTGTAGTGTCTCTAATCATTGGATTAAAGACTGTACCAATTTTTTGAGTCAATGTATTGACTAACTCATGGTTACTATTGTCCATTTGTTGCCTAAGAACATTTACTGTATTGTTGTTCAAGGCAAATGGGGATCTATCTAAACTAGGAAGTGGGGGTCCCATATTTCTTGATCCAACTGCCCCTGATCTTGGTGCCACATATTGGTTTCCTAGGGAACCCGTCGAAACCATATTTTCAGAGTACATCATAGGATAAGTTCCTACTCCTTGCATCAATGACCAATGCATCCCATAAGGTTGATTTATGAAATTTTGGGGATTTCTATTATTATTCCAAGATCTTGGTTGGACGACACCAACAACAGCTTGTGAAATTGCAGGAGTTGTAGGACTTGTAATTGGAATTGGAATTGGGGCCGTAACTTGTGACAAGATTGGCCCTGTTGTGTATGAATCTGATGCCTGACCAGGATTTAATCCAACAGGCATTGAGAAAATCGTTTGAGAAAAATTTTGACCATTCGAAACCGTTTGTGAATTTTGACTCGTTGAAACACTTGTAACTGCCATGTCTTGGTTGGAAACGGTTTCCACCCTTTGAGGATCAACACTATGACTAGTATTAATATGGCGTTCTACACTGGCATTAGAAGCATTATTGATTTCAAATTGAGACCCAGGAGACTAGTTTCCTCTAGAATGGTTCGCCATACTTACGAATTTCCCACTCCGTAATAGCATACACTGATCAAAGAATAACTTTCTAAAACTTAGAAAATTAAGGCACTGGGAATGATTTCTAATGAAACATATCCCTTTGGTCCCACTAGGCGTGCTAGTTTGTTTGCTCTGATTTTTGGTAAACCAGGTAAGTTCACAAGTGAATCCAAAATTACCTTATCATGCAGTCTTCGACCAAGTTAGGACTTGGAAAAAATTCTAGGCTAACACCACCGCCGCGTCTTTATATTCTCCGCGGCCTAAATCTGGAAATTTTCTAGAACTTGGTTTTCGATGTTATTTTTCCTTCTAAACCTATTTATATGCTTATTTTGATGATTTAAGACATGAATAATGTAGATTTAGGGTATGGGTATGTAGTTTTCGAATTTATCAAGCTTATGAACATAATGCTTAATTTTGCAACTCTTGGAATGTTCGGAGTAGCTAGACTTCATGGTCATGTTTATGTGACTCTATTTAACTATGTTGATCATATTTGTAAGGCCTAGAATTACGAAAAGATCCAGAGGAGAAGAACCAAGTTTCATTCTCCTCAGCCATGATAATTACACCTTGATGGTGATGGATTTTTGTTCCCCTCGACCCTGTTAAAAGAGTAATTCTGAATTAGTTAGTTTGTTAGTGGGCTTTGACTTTGTCAAAGTGTTTAGTTTGGGCTTGTGTAAATAGAGAGGACCATGTCCAGTTGTATATAAACAACACACACAATAGAATAGTAAGCAATCAGAAATAGTAATTTAAATTTCAAATTCCCACTCTTTCTTCTCTCTCTCGTTGTAACCGTTACTCTGTTTTCTGTTTCTGCCGTCAATGTCGTCGTTGACGTTGTTGTTACACTATGTACGGAAGCCTTCGTCTCTAACAAATGGTATCATAGCTCTTGTTTCTTGAAGGGGATCGACGATGATGGGTGGAAACAACGACAATTTTCCTGCAAATCTTCTTGTTCTCGATGGCAAGAACTGGAACCGATGGCAGGTCCAGATGAACGTAATCATGGGTTACCAAGAAGTCATCAAAATAGTGGAGAATGGGTTCCCAGCGTTGCCTGCGACACCCACAGAAGAGTAGAGGACTGCGTTCAAGGACAACAAGAAGAAAGATTACAAGGCCCTGTTCTTGGTCCATCAATACATAGACGTTGCGCACTTTGACAAGATTGCAGGCGCTGCGAGTGCTCAAGCGGCATGGAAGATTCTTGCGAAATGCAATGAAGGGGCTGAGCAATTGAAGAAGGTCCGATTGCAAACGATGAAAAGACAGTACGAATTGATGCAGATGGAATCGAATGAGAAGATTTCTGAGTTTTTCAGTCGTGTAATTTCTTTGACAAATACATCGAGATCGTATGGGGATGTAATTTTTTATCTGACGATAGTTGAAAAATTCCTTTGAACTCTTACCCCCAGATTTGACCATATCGTGGTGGAAATTGAGGAGTCGAAGAATCTCGCCATCATGAAGGTTGAAGAACTACAAAGTTCCCTTGAAGCACATGAGCAACGGATGCTGGAAAGGTCAAATAATAGGTTTGCGGATCAAGCGTTTCAGGCTCAAACCTCCAAGAAAGGGGGTTTTCTGGCAAAAGGGGAAATCGAGGCAGAGGGAAATCCAGAGACAATCGAAGTAACTCTGGAAGAAATTCCAATCAAGAATCCGAGCAAGATCACCATGATCAACTTGAATCTTCATCAAGAAGAGGAGGGTCAAACAATTACAGAGGTAGCACGAAGAAATTATATAGAAAAAAGATTCGGTGCTTTAACTGCAACAAGATAGGGCATTTTTCTAATGAGTGAAAAGCTCTTAGCAGTGGAGACATTCATGGACGATCCAGCAATGAGGCAAACTTAGCCAAGGAAAGCCCTGTTTCCGATGGAGAACCGGTTACGTTTATGATGGTAACCAAGGATGGAAACCACAACTCTTGTAATTGGTATCTTGATTCTGGATGTTCAAATCATATGACAGGACATAGAGAATGGCTTGTTAACTTGGATGAAAGTAATAAGAGAAAAGTTTGATTTGTAGACGATAGAGTCATAGCGCAGAAGGAATTGGTGATGTCTGAGTCAAAAGACGAGATGGGTCAAATGTTGTAATCACTGAAGTACTGTACGTTCTTGGCATGACGAGTAATCTCATCATCATGGGGCAATTGCAAGAGAAAAGATTTACTCTACACACGGTCCAAGGACATCTCGAAGTGCTTGATTCTCATAACAAAAGAGTTTTGAGAACACCGATGGCACGAAACAGAACTTTCCAGGTGAAAGTAGATGCAGTTGATTCCCAGTGCTTAGCATCTAAAGTTGTGGACGATGGCTCATGGCTATGGCATCAAAAACTTGGCCATCTCAATTTCAAGGATTTGAGTCTCTTGAAGTCTAAAGAGATGGTGCGTGGACTAACCCCAATTCATATTCCCTCCAAGGTATGTGAAAACTGCTTAGTGAGTAAACAGTAGAGAGCATCGTTCAACACCTTTACACCCCCTAGGTTCACTACATTATTAGAAGTTCTATACTTTGACGTCTGTGGACTTGTTGAAACTGCTTCAATGGGTGGAAACAAGTACTTTGTTTTGTTTGTTGATGAGTACAATAGAAAGTTGTGGATCTATTTTCTTAAAGCCAAGAGTGAAGTCTGTTCAGTCTTCAAGACGTTCAAAGTAATGGCTGAAAACCAGTGCGGACAATACATCAAGGTGCTGCAAACTGATGGTGGAGGTGAATTCTGATCAAATGAGATGGAAGCTTTCTGCAAGTAGAATGGAATTTTACATGGAAATTACAGCTCCTTATACACCACAGCACAACGGTGTTGCAGAAAGGAGAAACAGAACAATTCTCAACATGGTAAGGGGCATGTTGAAGGGGAAGAACTTGTCCCATAGCTTTTGGGGTGAAGCTGCAATGACTACCGTTTATATTTTGAACAGATGTCCAACAAATTGAGTTTATTAGGGATGTGA
Source organism: Acmispon strigosus (assembly GCA_030819835.1). Lineage (NCBI taxonomy): Eukaryota > Viridiplantae > Streptophyta > Magnoliopsida > Fabales > Fabaceae > Acmispon > Acmispon strigosus. The sequence continues at coordinate 8,304,144 of JAUAMA010000001.1, forward strand.
TTTTTTAAGAGCACAGAACCTGGACAATCAATGGAGCATCGTCTGCTGGAAGTGAAGGTGCATCGTCTGATGTACAAGCTGCATCGTCTAATGCACAACGCGCTGCATCGTCCAATGAACAACGCGGTGCATTGTCTGATGAACAACGTGGTGCATCGTCCAATGCACAACGCGCTGCATCGTCCAATGCACAACGCGCTGCATCGTCCAATACACAAGACGACACATCGTCCAATGTCCAAGAAAGATCATCAGAGGATGGAGCACCGTCTACTGTAAGGTTTGATTTTAACTCAGAGCCAGCCACTTTCAACAATGATGTTAATGTTGAACCTGCAAATGAGGTTCGAGTTTCAACACAAGTTTCAAGGCCAAGCAGAATGAGGAACATGCCAAGCGGATTCAATGATTTTGAGGTTTTTCCCGACTCTGAAATTGGTACCAATGGTGAACTAGTACATATGGCTCTGTTGGCAGACGCAGAACCAATTAGCTTTGAAGAAGCTATTTCAAACAGGATTTGGAAGGATGCAATGCAGGAAGAGATGAAATCAATTGAAAGAAACAGTACTTGGGAACTTGTAAAACTTCCTTTCAATAAAATGCCCACTGCTAAGCATAAAGCAAGGTTGGTAGAAAAGGGGTTCATGCAAAGAGAAGGAATTGATTATTCTGAAGTCTTTGCCCCTGTTGCTAGACTGGAGACCGTAAGGTTGATTGTGGCTTTTGCTAGTCTGAAGAAGTGGAGTTTGTGGCAGCTTGATGTGAAGAGCACATTTCTGAATGGTCCACTTGAAGAAGAAGTTTATGTCACTCAACCTCTAGGCTTTGTTAAAAAAGGAAGTGAGAATAAAGTTTTCATATTGAAGAAAGCTCTATATGGTCTGAAACAGGCTCCAAGGGCCTGGAGCAAAAGGATTGACACATTCTTGTCCAATTCAGGACTTAGAAAATGCACAGTGGAACATGGAGTCTATGTGAAGATATTGGGTAATGATGATATTCTCATTATTGTCTCTATGTTGATGATCTATTGATCACTGGCAGCATCTTGGAGAAAATTGAGTTGTTGAAGAAAGAACTAAGACTAAGTTTGAAATGACTGATTTGGGTAGATTGTCGTATTTTCTTGGAATAGAATTTACACAAACTGATGGTGGAATCTTTATGCATCAAAGGAAGTACATTCTTGATGTTCTGGAAAGATTCAACATGATGAATTGCAACACGGCAGAGACTCCAGCTGAGGTAAATCTTAAACTTGATAAAGGTGAAAATGAATCTTCTGTGGACAGTACCCTGTATAGGCATATTGTGGGTTGTCTAAGATTCATTTTTCATAGTAGACCTGAGATTACCTATGGTGCTGGATTGGTTAGCAGATTCATGAATGAACCTAAACAATCACACTTGGTTGAAGCAAAAAGAATTCTGAGGTATCTTAGAGGCACTCTAGATTTTGGATTGTTGTTTTTTAATCAATTAGAGAAAGGTAGTCTATGTCTTATAGCCTATTCCGACTCTGATTGATGTGGGGACTTACTGTAAAGGAGAAGCACAATGGTTTATGTCCATCCTATTTTGTTCCTCTGCTTCACGAGCCAAATTTTGGTATATAAATGAAGGAATAACATTTTTTACGCTAATTTAAGAGGATAATTGAAGAATATCCCTAAGTGAATTGTTGTTTAAGCTAGAATTTTAATTGTGAATGGTATTTGATGAGAACCAATACTTAACAAAATAAAAATAATGATTTATTGATATTTTGAGGTGTTTAACTGTTTATGATGTTAGATTAAGTCAAGTTTGGGTCTTTTACGCTAAATGTGGTTAAATGAACTAATTGAGGATTAATTGAGATAAATTGTGTGTTGTTAAGTTAAATATGAGATAAATGGATTATGAAGAGTTGTGGTCGCCTTGGATGTTGAAGAAACGAACAATGAAGACCATGTAAGGGCGGATGGGGATTACAGGCTGCATGTCCATAAGGGGTTCTATAAAGAAGCTTTCCACAAAGATGGTGTCTAAATTATATTATTTGTATGTTGTCTCTCATAATTATTTGGATATGTAATATGAAGTTAGATGATTGCTTATCTATGCCATGCGTTATGTTGTGATGAGATAACTGTCTATTAAAGTTGTGATGCTAGTGTGGCTTGCTATTGAATGATAAAAATATTGATCATATGACTAGAGCATTATGGGATATTCATTTGTGAAATGGATCATGATGAGATGTTTGAATGATAAGCATGTATTGCTGAAATGAAATGTTACTCTATGCTCACCATGATGGTCATGTGTATTTGAGGCTTGTATGTTAAATGCTGGATGAAGCATTAGGTAATGTGGGAATGAATCATCCGAGGATCATCTGAGGATTAGGATGATGGATTTCATCAACAAATTGAATGGCATCTAGGTGATCTGAGACGAGGAATGTCTAATTAGTGATCGACTTGTTTTTATTTCATTATGAAAATTGAACTTGCATATTAAGGATAAAAGAACTTAGGTAATTAATGGTTAATGACTATATTGAACATTGCATGACAAATGATTAGTATGTTTTCTCTGAAAGAGATTAATAGTCAACAATTGAAATAAAGGAAATTCTAAGGATAACGGTCAGGAGTCACTATGGTTACATAATCTCAAGTAATTGAGATATTTATTTGGTAAAGGCGGAGGTTAATAAAGACGTCGGTCCCAGGAAAGGTTAAATAGTTGAGATTCATACCTGTAGGAGATCTTAGGGTTGACTAGTTATATGTCATACTTGTGGGAGGTTTCAGATTTGCTGACCAAGTTAGGTCAAGATGTAAAAGCTGATAAAAAAAAGGTCAAGATGTAAAATGGGAGGTCTATTGGGGAGATGCATGTTTCAATGATTTTTTTGTCATGAATCATTCATTATTGCATTGTCTTGGAGGGAAAAGGAGTAGATCGTGTGGCAACTTCTGCAGGGAGGACGAAGTGCACCCAGTGTGGATGCTCGAGATACTTGAGGTTGTTATTCTAGGTGAAATTTCCTGGGGACAAAGCAGTTGTCCGACTTATCATTAGGTTGTTGAGGGTGATCCCAATGTTCCAGCTAATGAAGTAGGAATGGCATGTGATGGATGGGTTGTCCCGACTGTAAAACTAGTATGGTATTCTGACTCAGTAAACAAAGTGGACCACAGTTTGGTACCTATGTTCCTGAGTGATGACCAAAAGTGTTAAAAGTATGAATTTTCCTTGGGCCCCTGCATTCATGTGATTGTTATGAGTAGTGTTGGAATTGCCATTCTTGGATGAGAGTTATGGACACATAAGTGGAGGCATGCATATTCATGACATATATGCATAAAATGTATTCCTATGACTTGTGATATGATTATTTATATGTATGTTTGTGATATGCAATTGATTTGACTTGATTTTTGTCCTGATGACTTTATATTGCTATTTATGTCCATTAGGGCTGTACAAAAAATCTCAACCAAACCAGAACTGAGCAAACCAACGGTTTTTTACTAAACGGACTTATTTGGTTTGATCGCGGGTTTGACCGGTCCACTTTTATGGGTTCATGTGGGTTTGACCAGTCGGTTTCGGTTTGGACTCCATCCCGACCAAATCAGGTTTCCTTCAGACTATAAAAATACTCTTCTACCTCCACCCTCTTCCTCTCAACCCTGGCCGCCACCCCACCACTGCCTCCCTTCATCCTCTCAACCCAGTGCCACCGCTGCGCCGCCGCTCTCACCCCTCTCAACCCAGTGCCACCACTGCGCCTCTGCTCTCACCACCACCTCTACTTTCACCATCTCCGTCTCACTCACACCTATCTCCACTGCCATCGCACCTCCACCCCACCACTGAAACCACCGCCGTCGCTCCTCCCTTCTCCCGAAGCCAAATCCGCCACTTCTGCCATTACCCCTTTTAGAAACCACCACCAGCTCCTCTTCAAAGCCCTTCTTCAACCCACACTTCCTTCTCCTTCCTCCCGAACCACTAAAACCTAACCTCCGCACCAACTCCTCCATCAACTACCGAACCCAAAAACTCTCACCGTCTCCAATTCCTCTTCTCATCCCTTCTTCAACCCACACTTCCTTCTCCTTCCTCCTCAACGACCAAACCCAACCACCACCACCGAATCCACCGCTCGTCCCTGTTCCTGAACCTAGATCCGTCGCCGCTGCTATCACCCTGGGTTATTGGTTTGTTGATCTCTGATGACCTGGGGGTATAAGTGTCTTTTTCTTTTATTTTTCTTTGTTTTATTTTATATTTCTTTGAGTCTCGTATGGTTTTATTTATTTGGTTAGGTTTTTATTTTAATTTTTTTATAAGCATATAAGTTAGTATTTATTTTAATTGTTGGTCCTTTTCATTAGGTTTAGTTATAGTTTTTAGCCTTTTTATTATTCTGGTCATTACTTGGTGATTATTGGAGCTTTGATGGAAGAATTGATGAAGAGAAGAGGATTAAAAGCTGAGTGGTTTTTGATTAGTGGAGAAATGAAGCAACAAAAATATTATAACCATGTGCAAATGATGAAGAAATGAAGAGTGCAGCTGTTGCAAAAGCACATTGAAGCCACCATGAAGCCCCTTAATTGCATTGAAGAAGGGAATCAAAAGAGAAGAGCAAGAGCAAGAAAATGGGGAGTCTGACGACCTCCCAACGCCTGAGCGTTGAGGAGCCAACGCTCATGCGTTGGCTCTCTGCCTGGAATCCCAAAATTGGGTTTAATTCCAACGCCTGGGTGTTGGGAAGCCAACGCTCATGCGTTGGCTCTCTGCCAAGCCTCGTTTGAATTGTTTTATTTCCAACGCATAGGTGTTGGAAGCCAACGCCCAGGCGTTGGAACACTGACAGTTTTGGCTATAAATACAGACTTTGCTCTTTTTTGTAATTATCTCAGAATATCCAAGTCCTTTCTTTTCCATTGTAATTTTTTGAGTTCTTAACACTTTTCCTGGAGTTGTGGGAAGCCTCTTTGAGCTCCTAATCCAGGTTATTATCTTTTAGTTATGTTTATACTAGCCATGCTTGGCTAGTTTTCTTTAACATTTTGGGTTTGTAGTGAATCTTCATTGACAATGGTTTAAGATTTTGGGTTTTTATATGAATGAAGTTTATGTTTTATGTATCTCTTCCCTTTGTTTAATTTATGCTTGATGTACGGTAGTTGGTAGGAACTAAGGGAACTAAGATTAGATTGAACAATTGTAACATCCCTCATTTCCTGTTTCTTATATGACAAGCACTTCCCGTACATTCCAAGACGATTGGCGAAAGATCGAGCCAAGTCATTAGCCAAAGAACTCAATACAGATGAAATACTCTGTATCCGGTCGCTTAAATTTATCCTAAGTGATCTAATATCATCCTTAACTATCTCATCAATCTTAAAATAATGTTTACGACGATATTTGATCATCGTAATAATTCTCGTGTCGATTTAACTGTCAAAATTCCATACTGTCGGAACGAGCCTGTACCGACTTTATTCTCATTTTCCTTCTAGCAATCTGCCTGGTACGTCCTTCTCTCATCTCAAATACTACATTGAATAAAAATTTATGTTGTTTCCCATGACACATGTCCTTGTCTTTATGCTAAAATAAAACCTATGAACTATTCATTATCAATCAAAGTACCATCATGTCTTGTTACTTGAAACTTGAGATGAACTATAAATACTCTTTCCTTTCCTTTCCATACGTAGCAGTCCCATCATCTTCACTCACATGGTTTTCTTTCAGTCTAATAAAAAGGAAATATTCAGATTTTACATGTCATTACATGACAAAAACATCACTCTCATAATGCATAGTACATGCACTTTAATGATCCATTGACCATTTGGACTTTTGGAGAGCAAGTAAGTTACACACCTCTATGTTACTACCTTTCTCACCATTTTCACTTGTACATGCTGCCATTTTCCCTCTCTCATGCGCAGCACCCTCTTCATCATCACTATCATGCATTTAATTCCAACTATTTCCTCCCATAAACAACAAATATTTCATTCTTCCTTTGTCTAGCATGCAAAGAACATTGCCCATTCATCTTTTGATTTGTACTTGCTGCCACCTTCCTCTCTTTTCAGACATAGCAGCATCATCATCTGCAATGCATTAATTCCAGCACCTATTCATTCCCCAATACAAGCTTTCTTTCATTTCTTGTCTACCATGCAAAAGACACACACTATTACACTTGTGATTTCTTTGTAAACAAGCAAAGAAAGAATATCTGCTGTTTAAGTCTCATTTCTGGTCACAAGAATGATAAATAGCAGAACTCCAGTGTTTCTCTTCATACCCAGTGCCATAACAAAGCTTCTCTCTAACTCTCATTTTCTATCTCTATTCGACCTTCTTCATTCTTCACCTTGCAGCCCTTGTTTCTTTCATTTATGGCTTGAAGTGTGAGCTCTTGAACCCCGAAAGAAGCATCACCACGAGAGAAAGAGAAGAAGACACGAACTTCCCCTCTCTGCCCTGTTTTTCCGTTGAGCTTCATAACCATGGGTGTCTTCGAAACCACCCCAAACCTCCATGAAAAAATTGTTTCTGCTCACCGATGTGAATTAGAAAAACCCAGGAATCCAATGGACCAAGTTCCGTTGAGTTCTGGGCATGCTCCGACGGTGGCACTCGACCTGCAACTGAGTTTTCTGAGAAATCCTTTGAGAATTTGGAGAAACTAACACCACCATCGTGTTCCAGGCCATGAAAGGATGGAGGCCCAATACCCATTTTGTTCTTCGGCGACATCGCCACCGTGACCGCCGCCGCTCCGGTCATCTTCTCCGGCGATACCTTCACCGGAAAGTTCATATTTTCCTCTCCAGTACGTTTTTGACTCTTCTGAGTTCATTTTTGACCTCTATTCGTGCTTTTGGACATGAAAAACATCATTTCTCTAAGTTCTAACTCATGCCCTAGCTTCTTTGAAGAGAGAACTCTTCATGCGTGGCATTCTCCATGGATTCCATAGCTTTTCACTCACTCCCCTGCTGCTTTAGCTCTCAGGAGACTTGTGGAAAGCCTGAATGCAACAAAGAAGAGCTTCAATGGAGTGAAAGAAGTTGGAAAAAGGAGAAGACATGGTTTAGAAGTTCATTCTAGGTTGAGTTTAATGTTCTTGTTCTTGTTCTTGTTCTTGTTGTTGCTGTCATAAATGAACTTAAATGAATGGTCAAGAAAAATAGTTAAGGGCTGAACATGATTAAAGTACCATGCTTAAGTAATTGGAAATTTTTAGGAGAAAGGGTAAATAATAGAAGTTATTTTAAGAAGGCTTGATATTAGAATATAATGGAAAATAATTGTAACTAGAGTAAGTAGTAATGGAAGTAAGTGTGTTAAATGAACTAGAATATGATAACTAGTTTTTTTAAATGGTAATGTGGCTTAAGGAAAAGTTAACCAAGTTTTCTTGGAAATTTCCAATATATAATTTCACTTAGTTAATAAAAAAATATTAACTCGATAACAAAAGGTGTCATAAGTACTATGGGTATCTTTTAGTAATAAAGGACTAGTAAAATGAAGTAATGATTAATGAGACATCACCTAGTTACTAAAAGAAATAAAGTATATAGCTTAAGCGATATGTGTGACATTTTGGGAATAGTGCTAAGACAATGTGAATCGTTTCAGAACGAATCACCGTACGAAAGCTTGATCGAGGGAATCGACACTGGGCATCAAGAAGGCAAGAAAGCTAAGAAAAAGGAATCTCCGGACTTATACGGATTAGCATTGGATATCCAGGTCAACAGAGTACTGAGTTACCCTCATGATAAGGGCTTGTGTGTGGCTTTAATGCTTGTCTTAGTTGTGTGTTTCGTTGGATTATGTGTTGTTTGGATTGTTTGATGACTGCAGTATGATTATTGATCGGATTGATTGTTTGATGTAATGAGTTATTTGGAATGATTGACTGAATAGCATGCTGGTTGAATGTATGTGTGATATGTCATGTGATAATTGTATTGCCTTAATGGAATACTTTTTATGATAGCATGCTGATATCCTTTATGGAATGATTATGAAATGTGGTTGTGAATATGTTTGATTAGATGGACTGGCTTGCAACTGGTTTTCCTAATTATTAAAAATAAAACCACATAGAAAGGGATAAAGTACACTATGGGATATAGTAGTACTAGGAAATTACAGCCTACGGGCATAACATCAGATTTGTCTTATGACAATCCACTATTTGGAGCAATAAGGAGTAGGAAAGCAGTGCCACTACAACTAAAAGGACTTGTGGATTATACACGGATGCCTACAGTGTCCTGTTCAGAGATGAACCGCCCGGGGACACATGATGGTTCTACCTCTCTGTTAGTTTAGGCTGGATCCCTGAGGTTGGGCTAACATGTAAAGTTAAAGAACTGGTAAAGTCGTGTTGATCCTGTCTATGAAGCTAATGACAATCGGGTCCGGTAAAGAGTGGAATGTAGGGCTTTTCCATATTCCCGGATGGCTTTTCGAAGGTGTGAAACTAAAATATGCTCGGGCCTTATACACACAAATGCATTCATAAATAATTAAGCACACACAAAAAGGTCGATGAGGGACTCCCTTCCTTGGGGGGCATGGTGCGCCTCATAACTGGGGGAGAAGTTGACTGAAGGACCAGGAGTGATAAGGTGGTAACCACCCAGATTTATATCTCTCATGCATTATGCATTGATTGCTTGTTATGATGTGATGTTGATATTTGTTCATATATTATGTGTTGATATGGAATATGAATTGAATGATATTATGCTAACTTGAATATGGATTGTGTTTGGCTGACCTCCATATGGCTTTGGCCGGGGTTACGGACACATTCATGTTCTTATCTGTTGGTAGCTCACTCCCTCCAGTGGTTAACATTTTCAGGTGAAAGATTGAGATGGGCTTAGATCGAGTTGGTTCGTTGTGCGCCGAAGCTATTGAGCCATGGTAGCTGTCGGTGGGCAAGAATAGGACTCAGTGAGGATGCATAATACATCTATGTAGGTGAGAATAGGTATCAAAGTGTTTTCAGAAAAAAGGATGATTAGTCTGAATGTGTTGGATAAGAAGGGATTATGATCTTCCGCTTTAACCCTGAGGACCTTTAGTATTAGTTAGTGATAGTACAAAAAAAAAATTCCAGTAAAAAGGAGTGTTACGGTTTGAGTGGTAAAAGGAACGTCACAATTTGGTGGTATCATAGCGTTACAGTAAAGGTGGTATGTTAGGAAGAGTGTCACAACAATTATCTGCTGCTTAGGTATAAGGGTGGGAATTGTTTGTGTTGGCCAGAATTAAGAACTTATTTCTTCAATTGAATTGACTAAACACTAAGGAATTAGGTTTAGCAAACTGAAGTTGAATGGTTTATTTTCTTAAGGTATTAACAAGTAGAGGTTTAGGCTAAAGAACCTTAAGAACATATTCCAATTTCATATGAACATTTGATTGTAAGAAGCTTGCTAGTGTAGTGAAACACAAAACCCAAGTGCTGGTTTTATCAACATTTCTTCACAACTTATATCTTGTTTTTCTTTTTGCTGTTCATTCAACCTAAATTCAAACATATATCTTTTGTTTTTATGCTCTAAACAATTGAACTTAAGTCACCCTATCCCTGTGAAGACGATATCTTTTATATTACTTCGACCAATCCGTACACTTGCAGAATTAGTATCAAGTTTTTGGCGCCGTTTCCGAGGAATAGGTTTTTGAGACTTTAGCTTCTTTGTTTAGAGCTTTTGTTTTTATTTTTTGAATTTCTATTATATGAATGGTGCTGCTAATCCTTGGTTGCCGAGTGCATGTAAGGTACATATATGGCTGAAACACATGAGCAAGTGGGAGCAAGGATCCGGGCTAAACTTGAAATAGAGTACGAAAAAAAGAAGCGCGATGCATTCAGTTTAATGGTTGATTTCAATTCAAGAGCTTGACATGCCAACTACTGACACGCCATGTTGGGTAGCTCCTGTCCCTGTCGTCTTTTCAGCCATATGACCCGACGACGTCGTAGCCAATCCACATCGTTTCGCTCTTAAGCATCCATCGAAAAGGCGGCTTGCATAGCACGGTACAGGAACAGACCATCCTGGCTCACTAGGTAAAGTGTCTGAGAGTCCTGGTAAAGTGTTGAGGGGAACGTCCACAGCACATCGACTCAAAGCCAACCCCCAATCAGAAGCTCGACTTAAGGACTTCCATTACACCTGCAAATACACTTGACATAACCACAAGCCTATAAATACATGTGATATCATTCACTACCTTAGAATGGAGTTCATTACTTGCATACTCCTGAGTTCGTCTTGACTCATGGATTTTTTCTTTACTCTCACACTAACTTGAGCATTGGGGTGTCTTTTACAGGTCCCCCTCCCCAATGCACATCTACTGGAGACTCACTACATCATGGCTAGCCCTATCTGAGCACCACTAGCGGAGCACTAAGAGAGTCATCGTCCAGAGTTCAGGCACGAACAAGAATACATCAATCTAGATGAACAATTATCAAGAAATAAAAAGATCCCAAAAATCACAATAACCCTAAATCAAGAACACTACTAAGAGTAAAAAGAGTAAGAGTTAGAGGAGATCACACTAGCCAACTTATCTTGGTTCACCTTCTATAGCCGAAGGCTACATCCAATCCTCGGTGTATAATGGGTTTGTCCACTATGATAAAGAATTCATACATTCCTCACACAAAATCCTCTCAATGAATTCTACCAAACCCAAATTAACGAGCACCCCTCCTTAATATACAATCACTCACTAAACCCTATGGAGAAAAGTATTGTAGATGAAGAAAAAATTATGGAAGAAAATGAATCTATCCCTAAATTCAATAATATAAAAACCCTAATATTGAATCAACATACGAGTTTCTCAAATGCCTCTGCTCTCAAATAAAAAATTTCACAATATGAGTGTGTTAATGTGTTTAAGGCTTGCAAAATATAATTATAGATGTTTGAAAGACTTTGAAAATCATAAGAGAGGGTTTCACAAAGAGATGGACGAATTGAAACACTTTTGAAGTTGCACAAGTTGAAAAACCAATGAATTTATCCACTTGAGTAATCAATTACCCACTTGTTTTATCTCTCTAGTAACAACAAACTTCAAATTGTTAATCTATTGCCTAAAGTTCTTGTCCCCTTTTTTAATACACATGAAAACCTCTTTTAAAACAGTTTCCTTAGTTTCTAAGTCTTTTAATCACTAAAAACATTTAACTTCATTCCCAATAGATTTAAATCACATTCATAAAGAGATCATTGTCATCTAAGTACTATGCATGAATACTCAATCCTAATGAAGTCTAAATACGAAAGTAAAAAAAATTTCATAGTCTTCAAGGTCTTCATAGATTGATTTTAATTCTTTCTTATTGATCGTGTTGTTCTCATAAAAAATTCTTCCAAGTCAGCAGAATTCCTGCTTCACAATCTCCCCCTCTTTTTATGATGACAATACACCTTTGTAATTTCAGCATATTTATTCAAATGGGCATCTCCCACCTTTTTTTCACTTCATGAATCCTCTAGAAAATTTAGAGTCGACACTGTGAACGTGCAACAATCAATGCACGAACACAACCTCTTTGCTCCATTTTTTACATTCTCAAAAGAAGAAGAAATTTGAAACATATACAATGCATACAAAAGTAGAGGAACTAAAACCATACAGCACAAGTGCCAAAGGAAGCATGTATATCAACACATTCAACCACAACATGTTAGTTCTGTGAGAAAAAAATTCAGAATCAAGCTTGGAGAGGGATGGAACATGTCCATCACCTTTCATGACGAAAGTGAACCCAACTCAAAAGAGACATTGAATGTCTCTAACTCCATGTTATTAGTCCTGAAATGTTTTTACAATTGAATGTTTGCGAAGAAATTGTAGATAACTAGACTAAAAATTGATGTGGAAGAAAATTGGAACTAAACATAGGAAGCTAGTTTGGATTGAAATTTATTTGAAATTAGGGAAGTAAGAATGAAGAGAACCGAGGCTGAGAGGAAAGGGCTGGGTGAGGAAAATGAGTTTCAAAGTTCAAATTAGATTAAGTTGAAAATAAGTGATTTCGAGAAAAATAAATTTTTGGAAAAATGATTTTTGGAAGGAATCAAGTAATTCCCAAACAGAGCATAAGAAAATAAAAATAATTAAGAGGAGAAATATAAATTTGATTGGTTAAATAATTAACTTGAGAATTAGAAATAGTTATGCTTGGTTTGATGCAGAGAAAGCTCATCCAGAGGAGGACCCCAGTTTGGTTGTTGGACAAACAGGTAAGGGGGGTCATGGGATGTTAGAGTATAAGGGGGTATATAAAGAAGCTTGCTAGATTGATAGTGGGTTGGTTTTACGATTTTCTTGCTTGTTGATCAGTTGATTTCTTGTTATGATTGGAATGATAAAGTTCTTTATTATTGTTGGAATTGTAACTATGTCACTTGTTTGTTACTGTTAATGTATTGAGAGTTATATGACAAGCTTGGCTTGATAAAATGAAATGAACTATTGATGATAGCCCTACTTCTGTGTCCTTTTTGTTATATTAAGTGAAAGTGGATATGCATCCGTAGTTAAGATTTATGCCCCTCTTGATTCTTTGAAAATGAGAATAGTTTTGATTAATGATGAGTGATGCATTGATAATGGAAGTGAGAACTCATCTGGGGGGTTCAAATGAGCAGAGATGGAGATTATGACTTGGTCCAAGAGCTTTTAAATGGCATCAGATGACCTGAGTCAAGAAATGATTGATTAGTGATTGACTGAATTCAAAACATATATATAAGAAATATTTTACATTTAGGGTTAACTAAACTTAGGGTTAATAGAGAATGGAAACTAGAAAATAATGCATACAAATCTTTTCCATGACTCTTTCATTGATATTAATGATCTTCAATCATTGAATTAGCTGAGGATTCCAAGGATAGGAGTCATGGTCAACCTTTGAGTGAGAACTTTTCTTGTCAAGTGGATGGTAAATTATAAATGGTCTCTCCTCGAATATGGTTAACCGGAGTAGGTTTAATGATAGGGAAATTGCAAGTGTACAATTTACTATCGCGTAATATAAAAGATTATCGATCCCACAGGGATAGGTGTCTGATTACTAATTTGTTTAGAGCTCAAGCAGAAAAATAAAAGGATTTGTTTTGCATTTTGGTTTCTGGAACAAAAACATAAAAAGCATAAAATATAAAAGAAAAGATGATGATAGAAATAAGCATTTGGGTTGCATTGAATAACTTATAATTTATGCTAGCAAACTTCTATTATATTTCTGAATTCCAAACAAAGATTCATGGTGCTATAGCCTAAGTTTCTACACCCTAATGGCCTTAAGAAATGTAGAACTTCCTTTCCTAATTACTAACTCCATAGCATTGGTTATTAGTTAATTAGAGAAGAAGATGAAGAAGGAATCCGAGCCAACACAAAATTACGTACATCCTTATAGCATTAAGTAATGCAAACATATAACCTTCTTTATTTCCTATTTCCCTTACTACTCAACAAATGGCCTTATGAATAAGTAGAAAGCATGAAATCTTTTGTGCACTAAGATTAATGAAGAACAAGGTAATAAAACATGAACTTTGAATATTATTCAGAAACAAATAAAAGAAAACTAAAACATAAATTAAAAAGCTAACACAACCCAAAATACTTAAAGAGAATTAGCCAAGCATGGCTAAAAGAAGCATTGAATTACCCTGGACTAGGAGCTCAAATATGGCTTCCCACAATTCCTAGGAACAATGTTCTTGGGGGAGAAAGAGGAACACTTGTTGTGTTCTAAAATGGTGTGTTTTACAAGTGCAAATTGCCTTCCTATTTATAGCAAAATTCTGGGCTCCAACGCTTGAGCGTTGGCTTTCCCAGCGCTTGGGCGCTGGGAAGCATTTAAATTCCACTTTCAGATCGAGGGCCAGCGCTTGAGCGCTGGCTTCCTAGCGCTGCAGCGCTGGGTGAGATTTCCAGCTCAGATCCTAGTCAGAGTCCCAGCGCTCGGGCGCTGGGATCCCAACGCCTGAGCGCTGGGTCGTTGCTGCTTCATCTTCAAGCTTTTCTTTCCTTCATGGTAGTGGGTTTTTAATGTCTTCAATGGCCTTCATTCAGCCCTTGATCATTTCTGAAACCTTCTTCCCACTATCATCAATTCTTTGAGCATTATTTTCCATGTGCTAAATAGAGAGTGACTCTTCATATTCTTTTTTCCACTTTTGGTCCTCTCATAGCTAGCACTTCAATTCTGGCCCTTCTATTTCTTGCAACTTCAATTTTCAGCCCCCAACTCTTGTACCTTTAGACTTTGGTCCTTCATTTCTTGAACTTTACAAATAGGCCCCTGGACAAAAATGATAATTTCTACCAGCTTTCCTAATAAAACAAAAATACCTATAAAAATTCCTAAAAATATAAAATAAAGTTTAAAAACCAAATAAAAACTAATCTACATGCCAAATGCAAAATAAATAGAAAATCTACATAAAAATAACAAAAAACCTATATGAGACTCAAAAATAACAAAATAAAAAGACTAAAAAGACCCTAAAATTATCATACAAAATCCAGTCATCATTTAACCTCTGTATTTTGAGTAAATTTTGGTAGCAGAGGGTATAATGGGGATTTGTTTGATATGTTTGTATTGTTTGGCATGCATCATATGCATTGTGAAGGGGAAATAATGAGTAAAATCATGCACCAACTTCCACAGGGAACCTGGTGTGGATGCCCGAGATACCTGAGGTGGAACTTCAAAGATAAGGTGGCCTGTGGATGATCTAGTGGTTCAACTCAACACTAGGTCATTGATTTGGGATCCCTTGTGTTCGGGATGGTGGAGTGGGAAGGCCATGAGAGGCTGCATTGTCCCAATTGAAAGCCAATATGATGAACATTGCTCGGTAAAGATAGTGGGCCAAAGTTGGTTCCTATGTTCCCGAGCAGTATTTCAAAGCGAATTTGGCTGAGTTTAGCCAATGGGCCTAGCATACATGAGTTGAAAATGGGTTACTACTTTGGACTGGAAGAGTAAGGGCACGAAAGTGGTGGTATTCATTGCATTATGCATAATGATAAAACAATTGATTAATATACTTGTCCATAAATAATAACAAGGTTGAGATATATATGTTTGTATCATCCAACAGGTGTGGTTTCTATTGTACGATTTTCTTAACTTGATTTCTGCTTGTTTTCCTTATATGGTTATTTATGCTTTTTTAGTTATGTATCTCACCCTTGCACCTCATTTAAGATTGTGACAAGACTACAGGAGATGGCCCATCCTCCCATTGAGGCAACCTTATCAGACTTTTTGGTGCCTCCGAATGGGGAGGTGGACCCAGTTTAAGGTTTATGTAGATATGTAGGAATGTCAGTGATCTGGTACCAGTAATAACCAGGTTCTATAGTTCCGGGTTATCTAGTAGATTTACCTAGATCATTTGGATTTTACTTTCCACCTTGCTATCTAGTTCCATATCTATGTCCAGACATTGCACCACCAGCACCTCAATCTCCTCCACCAAAGATGAAGGTGCAAGACACACACAAGAAGGGGGGGGGGGTTTGAATTGTGTGGCTTATTTTAAATTTATTTTCTCATATATTACAACTGAATATATATATATATATATATATATATATATATATGTCATTTGTTATTTAAATTTGGCATGAATCACCTTTGTAGGAGAGCATGAAATTCATTTCATAAGATTTAAAACGATGATTATTTATTTTCCATAATCGTTTGCGAGTTGCAAACGTATGAATGAGCATGCAGCGTAAAATTAACAACATGAAAATAAAACACACATGATTTTATCCTGGTTCACCCCCATAACCGACAGGGCTACATCCAGTCCTTGGATTCACCAAGATTTTCACTATTTCATCAAATAGTACAAGTATTTTCAGGGACTTCTCCCAACAAGTATTCTAAGGACTTCTCCTATCAAGTATTCAAAGGACTTCTCCTTACTAGTATTTGAAGGACTTCTCCTTACGAGTATTCTTAGGACTCCTCCTTACAAGTATTATCAGGACTTCTCCTAACAAGTATTATACAGGACTTCTCCTGACACCTTTTTCAAGGGTTGGCTTCTCTACATGGTTCTCTTCTTAATAAGAGTGGGCAGAGGAAATGAAGCTCAGTTTACAGAAATGATAGACATTTGAGTTCTCTGTTTAGAAGGATGTGTGAGTTGGGAAAGATAAGAGTAACACTCTATGGATTTTCCTCACACAAACTCATATACTCAGGTAGGGATAATCTTGAGGCATTCTGAGTATGAACCAAGGTTGCTTGGTTCTTGGGACAGACTTAGTTAACATATGAAGGTTTAAGTCTAAGTTGCCCCAGTACTTCGGAGAAAGAATCTTCTATTTATATCTTCAGTTGCTTCTTCTTCTTGAGAAAGAGAGAAAAACTGTCCGAAGTGCCTCTTCCCTTCTGAGTTGTGCGTAACGGCTAGTTCTGCATCTTCCAACATTCCTTTGGCGCAATTGTTACCTTGAGCGGACGGATTTTTTCTTGTAGCTTGGCAGACGTAGTCTCCATTCAATGCTTGAAGTTCTGCTGCAAAGTAATTTGGATTGACAGACGAACTTTTCTTTATTCAGTCTTTCTTAACTGTTAGGATCTTCTTGTCTTGTTAGATGACTGAATCTCTCCCTTTGATCTTACTGAAGTCTTTTCATCTGATAGAGTTGATTCACAACTTCCTTTTGTGATGCTAGAAAGCCTTTGAAGCTGAAAGAGTTTCTTCATATATTAACCTGTCTTTTGATTTGAGCAGTCTTCTCAAGTGGCAGACTGTTTTGTCTTCTCAAGATAGGCTTTGATTTAGAGCTTGCAAACTTTTATGTGATTCACCAGACACAGTTTTCTTCATGGTGACCGGACGAACTTCTCCTGATGAACTGGTATTCTTGATGACGCTTTGAAGTTTACCCAGTCCTTTTAGAAATAGTTATTCCTGTACATGGGAATTTTCACTGTGTTAGGAAATCTAGTTTAATACAGTATTGAAACTTAAAGAAATTGTTGATTATCAAAATATACTTATTGATTTAATTATTTAAATCTAACAATCTCCCCCTTTTTGATAATGACAATTTCTTTGGAAAAGATTCGTTTATGAGGTGTTCAAAAGACATTTTGTTATGATGGTTGTTCTTCAGAGTATTGCATTATGATTGCTCATTTTATTTATATAGGAGGTGGTCGAATTCCTAGACGAATTTTACTGATTTAGTTGAGTTAGCTTTGCTCCCCCTAAGTTGAATATTCCTAGTAGCTTTTTACCTAAGTTTACTTATCTTTGCTCCCCCTAAATCTAGCGTTCTTCTTTTCCTAAATCTTCTCCCCCTTTGGCATTATCAAAAAGATTAGAAACCAGTGTGTAAGCAAAGTGCATATAAGATAAAGAGAGAGTAGTAGAATAGTGTGCATAAGATGAATGATTAGAGAGAGTAGCAGGGATAAGAGATAATCAATCAGCTTTCTGCTGCCGAGCTTCATGGTCTTTGCGGAGCATTTCTTCAAAGAATTTGAGTTGAGCCTCTATCTTAGCGGTGAGGTTTTGTTCCATTGCATCGGCTCGTTTGAGAATAGTGCTTTCCAGCTTTTCAGTTGCTTTGGAGTTGTTGGAGAGAGATTGTGTAACTTCTTCAGACAGCTCCTTAATGGCAGTTTTGGCATCAAAGGGTTCAGCAGTAGGTGGTACATCATGTGACTCCTTGGCCCTGGGAATTTCCTTAGTTGAGGAAGGATGATTACTTGAGGAGACTTTGGTGGGATGGAACACTGTGGTTTCCATTATCAAGGTCTCATTCAGGGTTTCAGCAGCAGGGATTTCCTTGGAAGATGGTGAGTGAGTATCATCTTGATCCTCCTCAGCGTCTGATGAGACAACAACTACTTCTTCTGAATCAGATAAGATATGGATTTGGTGCTTGACTGATTCTTGCTGAGAGACGTCAGCAGTTAAAGATGGCTGATAGGAAGGTTTGTCTGCTATTAGGGTAAGCGACCATGATCCGAAATTGAGAGTGATGCGTGCAGCACCATGAATCAATTTGGATGAAATGGCGCTTGTATGAACTTGTCTGCAGGCAGACAGTTCCCAGTTGTGATAGAAGATGTCATACCTTGATCTTGGAGCAAACATGAGTACTAACCCGTCAACAGCAGGAGGAGTCCAGATTCTGGCTTGGAGGCAGAAATTGAAACCTAAGGTTTCCATAAGAAGTTGTGGTGCGTGCCAAGCATTCATCATGGATAGCATTCTAGGGACTGTTGATGCAATAGGAGTAGTGCATCGGCGAGACCGTCTGGGCACATGAACTGGAAAGCTCTTCATTCTGTATTCCCTTGTTTGAACTTCTTGCATGTTGTTCTCCTGATTTTCTTCAGATATGCCTCCTTCTTGATTAGCTGTTGATTGTTCAGCAGCGACTTCATCCCTATGTGCGAGTTTAGTTGTATCATCTTTCTCAGCCTCCCTTGGGATATTCTTCTTTCTTATTCTTTGATTACAAGCCCTAACTGCGCGAGACTTCACTCTTCCTTTGGCCACAAACGCTTCCTTAGATGCCCTATCTTGATTTTCAATCTCCTGTGTTTCCATAGTGACTTCTGGTTGGGACATAGGAATGTCAAGGAGTGTGTCGTTAACATTGTTGGATTTCTTGGCGATCTCATCACTTTGTGTAACAGCCCGATTTTTAAGTCGAGAGTCACATTGAAAAACGCGGAAATTAAAAGCCTTTCAAAACATCTCAAGTTTTCCAAGACAACGTCTCACATATATTTAATAAGTGTAGCCCATAGTCAGTAATACTACAGTAAGGAAAACAAGACGTAATGAAAGTAATGTATTGCACACATGTGCTAAGTTCACAAAATAGCGGAAACTAAACATCATCTTCAATCTGCTCCAAAAGTTTCCTCAAGCTTGCATCCACGCAGCCTTCAAGTCTTCCCTCATTGCTGGTCATCTGGCGTTAAGCGCCAAAAAGAAAGAAAACACAAGCAGAAACAGCAAAGGGTTAACTCAAATACAAGGATGTAGAAATGCAGTATTAGAAGTATATTACAGAGCAAACAGTATTAACCATTATACTATAACTGATACAACAATTCACAATATATCTGTCAATAATTTATAACTTCACAGAATAAGTCTCATTCATCACAACACATATGCTGGTTAGCCTTTCAACGAATAATGCACATAGCTCATTGGGATTTTGCCGTATCTGGCCAGGATGACTTAGAACATGGAAGAGACTTTTCCACACCACCCTTGGCATGATCCCGTGACGCATAATAGTTCGCCACATCAAAACCTAAAATCATGCACCTGTAGTGCACCTGTCATGACAGTAATCGAATCCCCATGAACAATAACGATTCACTCGTTTCATAGTTATGTCAATACATAACACAGTAAGCTCTTCTTACAATATATATTCAAGCAATTCAATCTCATCACCATACAACATATTCGTTACATTATACTATCATCAATAGTATTCAAACAAACTCATAATCAATCACAGTTCGAATTCTGCAATCAAAATCACAAAAATATCATAATATCGTAATACTAAGATTGAGTTACCCTTACCTTCTCTTAGGTTGCATACACTTGTTCTTCAACCTCGAATGGCCTAAAAGATTAAGAGATTTGAAACTTCAGCTCTGTCCTTCACGAACCAAGAAGAACTCACAACGAACAGCTCTGGTCAACAAGAACGTTTTAAAGTCAACAATAGCGGCTGACCAGACCAGACAAAACGGAGTCATAGTCTGCCAACGGAGAAACAGTCTGCCAAAACAGTCCGCCAACATAGTCCGCCAACATAGTCTGCCAACTTGGTCTGCCAACTTAGTCTGCCAACTTAGTCTGCCAACATAGTCTGCCAACTTGGTCTGCCAACTTAGTCTGCCAACATAGTCTGCCAACTTAGTCTGCCAACTTAGTCTGCCAGCTTAGTCTGCCAACATAGTCTGCCAACTTAGTCTGCCAACTTAGTCTGCCAGTTTACCGGACGATCTCAACCAGTTTCACAGGACGATCTCAACTTCTCTTTCAAAACGTTGCCATTTCAGCCAAGGCTTAAACAATACATAATTCTATACTCAAACACATATTTCTCATAAATAAAACTTAATATATCAATCAAACACTAACTCGAATTACTAAATAAATCGAGACAAAATATAATTAATATACTTCAAAAGATTCAAACTATAATTATAGGAGTTACAGGGGCCAAAATACTTTACTCAAAATTGAGGGTCTTACACTTTGTTTTTCATTTAGTGAGGGAGGAGGATTTTCAACTTCTGATGCCTCTGGCTTTAGCTTTGATGATTTGGACGATGGCATGGTCACTTGCACTTGTTTTTCAGCTTCCTTCAGAATGGTCTTAATCACATGTCGCTTCCTCTTCAATTTTGAGGGACGAACGTAGTTAGGATCTATAATGCGTCTATACATTATTATTCTTGGTCTCATGCTCTTTCCCCACGCCTTTGCGTCCTTCTCACAGTTGGGCAACCACTGTGGTGTTGCATTGGGTAAAGGAGAGTTCTCTTTCAGGATCACTCTTATCCAGTGTCGATCTTTAACATTGCATAACACTGCCACTGGAGATGGAGTTGTAACTGGACCAGTCATAGGAAGATACATGCAAGATTCCCTGAGACTGAGTGTGACCAGAACTACTCTGAAGGTAGCTGCTGCTAGTAAACCCATGTCTGGAACAGTGAACCATTTGGGTTCAAGAGCTGGTTCGTTTGGACTGAGGGTCAAAGCCTTTTTAATTTCCTCCATATGATCTTTTGAGTCAAATATCTTCCGGTGAAGAGTTCGTCTGTCATCTAGCTCCTTGATCATTCGACTCCTTATCTCTGACCATTCTTTCTCATTCATCCCTATCCATTGAGCAAGACATCTGTATCCACAGTTGCCATCATCATTAACATCCACAATATTTTCCACAAACTCATGGAACTCAGTGGGAATGTGTGGAAGATATTTTGATATGATTGCGAGCTGCTGAGGAGTCTTGGATTCAGAGCTTGAGGGTCCTTTTCGGACGTTTTTGATCAGTGATGCTATCGGACGATTATCTTCATCATCCTGTTGTGAAACAGTTGTGTCTCTTGGTTGTTCAGGTTCTGAAGAGGGAGCAATTTCAAACCACTTCCCAGAATTGGTGATTTGATATCGCTTAGTAGGTGGGGGACCATTTCTATCAGCGTCTTCTTCTGCTTCTTCATCTTCTACTTCTTCTTCAACACTCTCTTCTCTGAGTTGAGGTCTGCTTGCCTGCAAGAGCACTTCTACAGGCACATTGGTAGCGTCAATCTCTAGTCCCATTCTTCTGAGGTCGTCGAACTTCACTGGAGATGAGTGAATGTAATCACGAGAAATAAACTCATTTTCCTCCTTTGTTTTGTCTATGAGGTGTTTCCTCATTAGTTCAGATATGAGGGCTTCATATGGCAATTTTAACTCTTTGTCTTCCAGAGTTGATATCATGTGGTTGAAGATGAGATATGAGAGATTGATCTTTTGCTTATGCATCATGTGGTAGAGTGCCCATTGAGACAGCTTGTCTACATTGTTGCAGTTCCCTTCTCTGGGGATGACTATTTTGCACAGCACAGCATAAGGAAATTTGCATTCTTCTATTAAGTTGTTGACATTAGTTCCATAGACCTCTAGGTTCTGCTTCCAGATGCACTTGGGGTTGAGAGCAGATAACTCCCAAGTTGATTTGAATTTTACTCCTTCGTTTACTTCGCAGTTCAGGATTACTGCAATATCTCCAGGCGTAATAGTTGTTATCCTTCTCATGCATCTTGTTTTAATCACTAAAGGTCTGCTCTTGACTGCGCAGTCATAGAACTCTTTAATGACCGGTTCAATGGTAACAAGAGAAGATACTCTCATGAGATTTGCCCATTCTTGAACGAGAACCCAATCTAGCCCTGCTATCTTGGCGTAGCTGTAGAGATTTAGGTTAAGGTACTTTGGCGAAACCAGTTCCTTATCACCAAGATTTATCATCTTCAGTTTGCCAATGGATGTTTCTTGCTCCTTTCGACTTAGCGCAATGTTCCTCATTCTTCGTTCAATGATGTTTCGTTCAGCGGGAGTAAGTTCGGGAGCAGCATTAATCTGTTTCTTTGAAGCCATTGTAATGATCTGCAAACAAGAGTTAGCAAGAGAGAGAGAGAACAATAGATAGCTTGAGGATGATGGAAGTTCGAGGTAAGTTTGTGAGTAGTGAATGTGTTACTTCTTCCTCAAACTTCTTTTTGTTATATTATTCTTTTGAATACGAACAGTGTTTACTTGGTTTAAGAGAGAAAATGATTAGTTTTCTATTGATGTGATAGAATGATTAGCATGCGCATTAAATGAGGATCTTTAAATGTGCAGTCATGGCAGTTGAGAGATTTAATGCGTGCTTGAGAAGTTTCAATATTTGAAACGACACAGTTGTTTTGCTAGTAGTCCAAGTTTGGGTGAGTGACTAATCGTGCCAGATCAGGTATTCACAGACGCTCTCTCTTGATGATTCCTTAGGTAGTCACCGGACGGTGATTTCCATTTACTCAATCTTTGAAATGTAGTCTTTGGTTAAGTGGAGTTTTCGGTCTTATCAGGAAGGTACTTGACGTCACTCTTCTAGTTGATCATGTAATATATGTATCTATCTTCAAGCCTGCAAGATTCAATTCCTAATTTCTTTGTCGAAGAATCTTATTAATATTTTCTGATTATCACAATTTAGCTACAGGCAATAGGAGGTATTGTGTTTTTCCAACAGGAGAGCTTGTCAGAACATCTATGCTTGTCAGATAAGTTTGATAACATATAATAAGGACTTTCATGACAAATGATTAGGACTAATGTTTAATAAAAGATTAAATGCATGTAATGATAGTATGAAAAGTCATATGCCAAAGAGTTGATTTGAACGAATAATTTTGATTAACATTTGTCAATTGAACAACTTTAATTTTACGTTAATATGGCTATCGTAAGTAGATGATTATCTAGGAATTTGTGTTCATTAGAGTAATGACATTAATGATTCAAACAAATCTTGATGGACTTATAAAGAGGCTCATTTAAGTAAATAATCAGTGATTGTATTAAAATATTCTTTGTGAAGCTCTTAATCATTTTACCAGCATGAGAGGTGGTAGATAATCTAATATGAGTTTAGAGTTACCTCCCTTTCTATTTCTGAGAATAGAACTTGATCATTTCTCGTATAACTCAAGAGATTTATCAGTAATATGTTGCTGGAGACACGAGTTTGATGTATTCACTTGAATTTCTAGCTTCCTTTGCCGAGAGGATATGAGATCTTTCCTTGAGATGACTTCTTTGAAATTTTCTTCTTACATTAGCATTTGGATCATGGTTGCTTCGATTCAAGAATGACATATGCTTTTACGGATCTTTGACCTCTGCATCTGCGAAGATGTTAGCACTTTTCAGAGTGTTAGGCTCTGATACCAATTGAAGGTGCAAGACACACACAAGAAAGGGGGGGTTTGAATTGTGTGGCTTATTTTAAATTTCTTTTCTCATATATTACAACTGAATATATATATATATATATATATATATATATATGTCATTTGTTATTTAAATTTGGCATGAATCATCTTTGTAGGAGAGCATGAAATTCATTTCATAAGATTTAAAACGATGATTATTTATTTTCCATAATCGTTTGCGAGTTGCAAACATATGAATGTGCATGCAGCGTAAAATTAACAACATGAAAATAAAACACACATGATTTTATCCTGGTTCACCCCCATAACCGACAGGGCTACATCCAGTCCTTGGATTCACCAAGATTTTCACTATTTCATCAAATAGTACAAGTATTTTCAGGGACTTCTCCCAACAAGTATTCTAAGGACTTCTCCTATCAAGTATTCAAAGGACTTCTCCTTACTAGTATTTGAAGGACTTCTCCTTACGAGTATTCTTAGGACTCCTCCTTACAAGTATTATCAGGACTTCTCCTAACAAGTATTATACAGGACTTCTCCTGACACCTTTTTCAAGGGTTGGCTTCTCTACATGGTTCTCTTCTTAATAAGAGTGGGCAGAGGAAATGAAGCTCAGTTTACAGAGATGATAGACATTTGAGTTCTCTGTTTAGAAGGATGTGTGAGTTGGGAAAGATAAGAGTAACACTCTATGGATTTTCCTCACACAAACTCATATACTCAGGTAGGGATAATCTTAAGGCATTCTGAGTATGAACCAAGGTTGCTTGGTTCTTGGGACAGACTTAGTTAACATATGAAGGTTTAAGTCTAAGTTGCCCTAGTACTTCGGAGAAAGAATCTTCTATTTATATCTTCAGTTGCTTCTTCTTCTTGAGAAAGAGAGAAAAACTGTACGAAGTGCCTCTTCCCTTCTGAGCTGTGCGTAACGGCTAGTTCTGCATCTTTCAACATGCGTAAGTCACGATCAGAGGCTTTTCTGCAAGCATAAGATATGATTTGGAAATCATCAGTACTTCTGGGTTGATGTCGTCTGGCTCCATCTTGAGCAAGTAGCTTTGAGCTGGTTTCTGTGTATATAACGTGTGAGAATACAGCGGTGGAGACTACTTTGACTCTTTTTCCCCAGTGCATTACAGCTAATACTCATCACGTGCCTTGATCAGAATTTTGAATTTCGACCGTTGATAGTGTACGATGTGCAGAGATTCTTGCCGTTGATTTCGCGATGTCAGCTTGATTTTAGGAAAAGCAGAGATGTAGTGGGACCAAGAGGTATTGTATTTGATTATGTCCCTTTCTACTCTCTGCTGCAGCCAGTACGTTAATAAATGTGTAGACGAGGTAGGAGTCTTCTAATTCCACGAAGTAATTACTCCATATGAGAAAAATAGATTCTTTAATACTTCGATAATCCTGATGTCCTCGAAAACCACATTTCTTGATCTCTGTTCCTTTGGCGCAATTGTTACCTTGAGCGGACGGATTTTTTCTTGTAGCTTGGCAGACGTAGTCTCCATTCAATGCTTGAAGTTCTGCTGCAAAGTAATTTGGATTGGCGGACGAACTTTTCTTTATTCAGTCTTTCTTAACTGTTAGGATCTTCTTGTCTTGTTAGATGACTGAATCTCTCCCTTTGATCTTACTGAAGTCTTTTCATCTGATAGAGTTGATTCACAACTTCCTTTTGTGATGCTAGAAAGCCTTTGAAGCTGAAAGAGTTTCTTCATATATTAACCTGTCTTTTGATTTGAGCAGTCTTCTCAAGTGGCAGACTGTTTTGTCTTCTCAAGATAGGCTTTGATTTAGAGCTTGCAGACTTTTATGTGATTCACCAGACACAGTTTTCTTCATGGTGACCGGACGAACTTCTCCTGATGAACTGGTATTCTTGATGACGCTTTGAAGTTTACCCAGTCCTTTTAGAAATAGTTATTCCTGTACATGGGAATTTTCACTGTGTTAGGAAATCTAGTTTAATACAGTATTGAACCTTAAAGAAATTGTTGATTATCAAAATATACTTATTGATTTAATTATTTAAATCTAACAAAAGATGCCAGCACCAGACCCAGTCCTCGAGCTTGAGGACCCTCCAGCAACACCAGCTCTTGTTTGGAATGGACTCCACATGATGACGACAACTAGGAAGAAAGTTTCCACACCCTGGAGGATAAGTGGTGATGCTAGAGTTTACAGAGAAAAGTTCTGCAGGGGAGAGTCTTTTGGCATGGTCAGAGTTCGAGTATTGAGAGAGAGCACGCATAGCGGGGAGGAAAGAGACATGTGGGCTCACGACGGAGGGGAGGGTGGTGGTGACTCTGTTTTATTGGTTGTGATGTGGACATGTTCTTTTGGTTTCTTTTGGTAGCACTTTCTTCTGATGATGGATGATTGTATATGTTAATGATGACTATGTGACTTGTTGACAACTGACTTGACTGTGATAGGTCATGAGCATGGCAGTGGGCTAGCTTCTTTTTGTTGACCCTTGTATATATATATATGATGTTTTGTATGTATGACGTGGAGTTTTTATGGTAGCTTTGTTTATTGCATCGAATGATAATATCCATTAGGATTCCGTGAGTGTCGAGTGAGTTGGGAAGAGAAGACAATAAAGGAGATGAAAATACTTGATATGAGAATGTCTAGTGAGGATTGTAGCATGCTTAGAGCAAGTGAATGAGTAGAGATAAAAAAAAATATACTAAAAGAAGTGTAGTTTAATAACTGAACGGGTTAAAGAGTGTAGAGTTATGATAAAAACCGAGTGTTAGTGAGTGAGCACGTGTGGAATGGGTGGGGGTGGAGTAGCTAGGGTCCCCACATAATTCAAATATATATTTCAATATAGATGAGTAAACTATTAGCACAGAGAAAATCTACATGAATATATATATTCTTAACAATGTTGAGGGCATACAAAACTCATGAAAATTTTCTCTGAAAATTGGGTCAAATGTTAAAATAGCAGACAACTACATATACATCTTGAGCACATCTTGGTTATAATCAAGGAAAACATAGAAGATTGATTCCCAAATCGCAAGAACCTATTAGAACATACACATTGTATAGGATTTTTGTCCAAAAACTTAGGTCAAATTTTCACATAATGGAAAGCTAAATATATGTAGTAATTTAGTAAAAAGAGAATATTAAGATAAATGGAAGCACACAACCAATTCTTATAATTGTTGAGTAAAAGCAAATCACATTGAGTTTTCTGACAAATTTGTTGTTTTTATGACTCACTTCTTTACTAGAACTATGTGCATATTTATTTATTTAAAAATTTTAAAGATGCTAATGAGATAAAAAAGGAAAATTCAGAGTTAGGATAAACCAACAATGGCAAGGTTAAGTGAGCAGATTAAACAATCTTCAAAAATACTAGAATGCAACCGAAGGTTCTTGTTTGTTAATAAGAGCAAATCAATGAAAAGAAATACATCAACATAGAATTACTAGCTAGGAGTATGTTTAATACATGCACCATTGTATATGGTGCATCATGCATGATAGTAAACAAATAATCTAGATGGTTAATTCCACCCTCATTCATAGGAGAAAGAAAATTAGTGAATGGTATAAGGTTCCAAATAGAAATGTATATTAAATAACGAAGCCAAAACAAACCACCAAGCAGGTCTACAAATTTGTAATTGCATATAAGTCCAAAATATACTTAAAAAAGCTTATTGAAATATGAGATAAAACTCATAGTTGTCTAAATTTTAACGGTTCATACACAACACATTTGATCAGCAACCACTCTACCAATGAGGAAGTCATTGCAAGCGATCAATTGGAAGGCCCATTGTTGTTATCTGCAAAATGTGAATATAAAAACATAAGCACATAATCAAACAAGGCCTTCCACTGTATGTACTTAAATTATACACAAAAAAGATCTAAAAAAATAAGCACACATGTTAGATAGTAGAATTAAAACTTACGATAGCTAACATATTCCTTATATATCACGAATGACCTCAAATAAGGGTCCACAGGCAAGCTCAGTGCTTCATATCTTGGATCATAAAGTTTATATTGCACAGCACTGCAGATAAAATTCACGAGACAAAAAGCAACATATAAGATAGACCACATTATATGCATAAATATATACATAAGACACATATACCATCAAAACATGCAAAGATTTTCATGTGATAATCAAGAAAACTCTACCTTTGTTGGGAATTGTTGCCAGTTCCTTGACCAGTTGAATTAAATGAAGTGCCCAATTGATGCTCTAGCGTGGTCATTGTCATCTATATTTTTGAAATGCCAGTAAGACAATATTATTAAAACTTAGTACAAGACCTACCAAAGTAAATACATTAGGGATCATACACTTCTACAAGATCAATAAATGACAATCAAATATGAATGCCATATTATCTAAAATATTGAAATCTTCATCTCACACATCATCTACTAAACAAACTAAAAACAACAAGTAGAATTGGACTTCCGACAATAAAAGTTATACTAAATTGCTTGTATTCTGTCTTCACCAACCAGCAACATCTAAATTTAACAAACTACCCTAATCTTGGGAATAAATACTTGTAGAATTAAAAACCAAGTCATTCTGAGAAGTCCAAATAGACCGGACTGTTGAAATTCATAATGATAAATTTATTTTTTGATTTCAAAGATGAGGAAAAAAAGTATGATTACTACCACAATATGTAGTCCCACATGCACACCTATGGGCATATTAAACATAAGTTTGGGACAAGGTTCATTATGATCATTCAATAATTAGTTGAGGTAGATTGTATGAACCAAATATGTCATAATTTCTTGTGAAAACCAAGTAGAACACTAGACCATTTAACACTCGTACTTCTTGATATTTTCACCTATATATATATATATATATATATTTGTTATTTCTATACATCTAGCTAATATACTCTTTTAACCATTACTTTTACATGTATTCTCGGCACATGTACAATAAACCAACAGATAAGGGTTATGTTTAGCATACGCCCAAGTGTATGGTACACCATTGATTAGCTAGAAAATAGCTTCCAATTATGTAAGAAATTAGTGATGGAAATATCTTGGTCTCTAGTTCCTAACTAATCAACAACAATTTTGTAGCTAAATAGTTTTTGTTTAATTACACCACCTATAATGTTTGTGTATGCTAGAATCACCCAAAGATGAGCCTACCATCTTTACAACATTAAAATTTATAGTTGTTTATTATAGTCAAGCACAAGTTTAAATATTCTTCCAACAAAATTTATAAAGTTGTTGATTAATTAAATGTGATCTTCTTGGATTTTGAAATGAAAACAATCATATACCTGTTGAGTGTTTATCAAAGCTTGATTTGGAGAAACTCTTCCCGTGTAGTAGGGGTCTAGTCCAGCTCCAGTATTCATCCTACTTGTCCAAATCACCAAAATTGCAGTTAAGATTTAAAGATGGATTTGATATATAGGAAAGTATTTGAACAATTTGAATACAATAAGTGATTCAAATTTGATGAGGATTGGAAAAAGGACAAAAAAATTTATTTTTTATTTTATATAAAGTTGGAAATTTTAGTTGGTAGTTTTGAATAAGAGATGACTTAACACAGTTTAAGTGGTATTGTTTTTAAGGAGAGAGACTAAAGAAAAAACTTCGGTAACATCGAAACTAAAAAAAGTTATGATTGGTCATAGAAATTAAGTAAATTAAATAGTTAAATTTGAGTAAAAACTATTGTAAAATCAAAATGATAAATTAATCATAACAGTGAAAAAAAGTACAGATGAGAAAGCAAATTTCTAAAATAAAAGATGAGCAAGGAAATTGCTAAAATAAAATAACGTGAGAACTTAAGTCGTATTACCCCTGCAGATCATTGGATTCTTGAATTTGTGGTGTTTTCAAGTTGAGATTATCCGCACTCTCATGAGTGATTGGAAGCAGAGGTGGATCCATTGGAGCTCCATTTGGAATCTAAAATGACAAGTAACAATCAAATAAGACCATGAGCTAGATCAAAATTTGAAGGGTGCAACTCGTTTGATTTACAAACTTTATTTATTGTTTATTAATACTTATATAAATATCATAACATTTTAACTTTAGTTTCAAAACAAAAGGCATTCATTGGTCATGACATCTGCTTGCAATCCACTCATATGAGATTTAGAAGGGGCCAACGCAGCCAAAGCGAAATTCTCAAAGAACAATCTAACCCTCAAAAACCCGAACAAACCGACCAGCAGAGCCGAATAAAACTCTCAAAAATCTAGAGAACATTACAACTTCTACAAATAGCATGCCACATCCTCTACAAATCATATACAACTACCCATATGAAGACTCAAGCACTAGCTCAAAAATGACTTCACATAGCAAAGCATGATTCAATCACCCTCTTCTTTTAGAGCATATTCCCACAAACTCCCGCCTTCCAAAACACCCATCAATTTTCGAAGGAGCACACAAGAGCTTCAGCCAAATTTAAGCAATTGATTTGCATTTTCTTTGCTAACCCCTTAATGGCCACCTCATCCGGCGTTCAAAGCGAACCCCCAGACTCTTCTCTAGAAGCTAACGCTTCTAGTCGTGGTCATCACTTCTGAACTAATCAGAGGGGAGGGAGCATTTAGTAAAGCTTGTCCAAACTATTGGCTCTCTCCACGAACAGTTGTCATTAGTGAGGCACCAGAATCCTTAAGTTTTCTTCCCCTTTATTCCCCATTATTACGTCTCCCACGACGAGGTTTAAGAAACAGGGTTTTGAAATATTTATACAAAAACCTTGACTATGTGATAGCTAGATTTTCAAGGTCATGTGTATTAATTTATGTGTGCGTGTCATTATGATATATACATGGGGAGTGGTTATCGAGTAAGGGGCACATTAAAACTTGTAGAATTAGCCAAATGTTGCAAAGCTTGGTGGTAGAAGATTATTATATATGACTCAAATAATAAAATATAATAATAGATTTTTTTTAAAACCGCAATTTAACTCATAAAATATATGTACAAAGAGAACCATTCAAACAATCAAAGCAGCAACAAAAAACCCCCCAAAAACCTACCCACCCCTCCCTAGTCAGAAAAATTCAGATCAATAACCTCAATATGCTCCGCTAAACCCTTAATCATGAGATCTTCGCTTCCTCTAGCCTTCCATCACCGCATATGCTTTCCAAAAAGCCAAATTTTACGAGCTCTTGTCATCACTCTACATTCTCCTTCAATCAGTACAAAACTCCACACCTTCGAAGTTTCCATAGGCTTTGACTTATTTTTGCTCCCTTTTGGCCGACCCCTCTTTTATCCGCTCTCTGACGCAAGCCCCTTTTTTTGGCGGCTACCCTTTCACAGGCTTCATTGGCTATGAATGAGACCCAGCAACCTCCCCGTCATCCACATGTGCATCCTCATCCCCACAAAGCACCAATTGAGTACTTTGATCTCCACAAAAACCATGTTGAATATGGGTGGGAAACTCCATGAGCACCACATCCCCACTCTAGTTCTCCTTGGACGCATCCTCTCCTTGATTGTATTACCGCGAACTATTCATAGGAGCACACTCCCTTGGGTCATAAAAACCAAGGAAACAGGTCATCCCATAAGTAGACCCACCATCCGTAATGCATTGTGTGAACAATCCATGAGTACGATTTTCCTCCATCAAAACAGCTTGAGGGTGAGCTTGATACCCAAAATCTGGCCACACCCATTGATTTGAGCGAGGTCCATTATCCCAAGCCACCTTATCTTCAAGAGGATTTCACATCCTAGCCAATGAAAGCAACAAAGTTCCCTCCACCTGATGCATTTCTATACATCTAGCTAATATACTCTTTTTACCGTTACTTTTACATGTATTCTCGGCACATGTACAATAAACCAACAGATAAGGGTTATGTTTAGCATACGCCCAAGTGTATGGTACACCATTTATTAGCTAGAAAATAGCTTCTAATTATGTAAGAAATTAGTGATGGAAATATCTTCGTCTCTAGTTCCTAACTAATCAACAACAATTTTGTAGCTAAATAGTTTTTGTTTAATAACACCACCTATAATATTTGTGTATGCTAGAATCACCCAAAGATGAGCCTACCATCTTTACAACATTAAAATGTATAGTTGTTTATTATAGTCAAGCACAAGTTTAAATATTCTTCCAACAAAATTTATAAAGTTGCTGATTAATTAAATGTGATCTTCTTGGATTTTGAAATGAAAACAATCATATACCTGTTGAGTGTTTATCAAAGCTTGATTTGGAGAAACTCTTCCCGTGTAGTAGGGGTCTAGTCCAGCTCCAGTATTCATCCTACTTGTCCAAATCACCAAAATTGCAGTTAAGATTTAAAGATGGATTTGATATATAGGAAAGTATTTGAACAATTTGAATACTATAAGTGATTCAAATTTGATGAAATTTAAAATTGTTACAATGAGGTTAGGATTGGAAAAAGGATAAAAAAATTATTTTTTATTTAATATAAAGTTGGAAATTTAAGTTGGTAGTCTTGAATAAGAGATGACTTAACACAGTTTAAGCGGTATTGTTTTTAAGGAGAGAGACTAAAGAAAGAACGTGGGTAACATCGAAACTAAAAAAAGTTATGATTGGTCATAGAAATTAAGTAAATTCAATAGTTAAATTTGAGTAAAAACTATTGTAAGATCAAAATGATAAATTAATCATAACAGTGAAAAAAAGTACAGATGAGCAAGAAAATTGCTAAAATAAAATAACGTGAGAACTTAAGTCGTATTACCCCTGCAGATCATTGGATTCTTGAATATGCGGTGATCGCAAGTTGAGATTATCAGAACTCTCATGAGTGATTGGAAGCGGAGTTGGATCCATTGGAGCTCCATTTGGAATCTAAAATGACAAGTAACAATCAAATAAGACCATGAGCTAGATCAAAATTTGAAGGGTGTAATTCGTTTGATTTAAAAACTTTATTTATTGTTTATTAATACTTATATAAATATCATAACATTTTAACTTTAGTTTTCAAAACCAAAGACATTCATTGTTCATGACATCTGCTTACAATCCACTCATATGAGATTTAGAAGGGGCCAACACAGCCAAAGTGAAACTTTCAAAGAACACATCTAACCCTAAAAAACCCGCACAAACCGACTAGCAGAGCCGAATAAAACTCTCAAAAATCCAGAGAACATTACAACTTTTACAAATATCATGCCACACCCTCTACAAATCATATACAACTACCCATATGATGACTCAAGCACTGGCTCAAAAATGACTTCACCTAGCAAAGCAGGATTCAATCACCCTCTTCTTTTAGAGCATATTCCCACAAACTCCTGCCTTCCAAAACACCCATCAATTTTCCATGGAGCACACAAGAGCTTCAGCCAAATTTAAGCAACTGATTTGCATTTGCTTTGCTAACCCCTTAATGGCCTCCTCATCCAGCATTCAAAGCGAACCCCCAGACTCTTCTCTAGAAGCTAACGCTTCTAGTAGTGGTCATCACTTCTGAACTAATCAGAGTGGAGGCAGCATTTAGTAAAGCTTGTCCAAACTATTGGCTCTCTCCACGAACAGTTGTCATTAGTGAGGCACCAGAATCCTTAAGTTTTCTTCCCCTTTCTTCCCCATTATTAGGTCTCCCACGGCGAGGTTTAAGAAACAGGGTTTTGAAATATTTATACAAAAACCTTGAATATGTGATAGCTAGATTTTCAAGGTCATGTGTATTAATTTATGTGTGCGTGTCATTATGATATATACATGGGGAGTGGTTATCGAGTAAGGGCCACATTAAAACTTGTAGAATTATCGATATGTTGCAAAGCTTGGTGGTAGTAGATTATTATATATGACTCAAATAATAAAATATAATAAAAGATTTTTTTAAAACCGCAATTTAACTCATAAAAATATATGTACAAAGAGAACCATTCAAACAATCAAAGTAGCAACCAAAAACCCCCCAAAAACCTACCTACTCCTCCCTAGTCACAAATATTCGGGTCAATAACCTCAATATGCTCCGCTAAACCCTTAATCATGAGATCTTCGCTTCCTCTAGCCTTCCACCACCGCATATGCTTTGCAAAAAGCCAAGTTTTACGAGCTCTTGTCATCACTCTACATTCTCCTTCAATCAGTACAAAACTCCACACCTTCGAAGCTTCTATAGGCTTTGGCTTATTTTTGCTCCCTTTTGGCCGACCCCTCTTTCATCCGCTCTCTGACGCAAGCCCCTTTCTTTGGCGGCTACCCTTTCACAGGCTTCATTGGCTATGAATGAGACCCAACAACCTCCCTGTCATCCACATGTGCATCCTTATCCCCATAAAGCACCAACTGAGTACTTTGATCTCCACAAAAACCATGCTGAATATGGGTGGGAAACTCCATGGGCACCACATCCCCACTCTAGTTCTCCTTGGACGCATCCTCTCCTTGATTGTATTACTGCGAACTATTCATAGGAGCACACTCCCTTGGGTCATAAAAATTAAAGAAAGAGGTCATCCCATAAGTAGACCCACCATCCGTAATGCATTGTGTAAACAATCCATGAGCACGGTTTTCCTCCATCAAAACAGCTTGAGGGTGAGCTTGATACCCAAAATCTTGCCACACCCATTGATTTGAGCGAGGTCCATTATCCCAAGCCACCTTATCTTCGAGAGGATTTCGCTACCTAGCCAATGAAAGCAACAAAGTTCCCTCCACCTGATGCATGTCCCCCACGTCTTCCATTAAAGATGCCTTGAACCTACCCTTCGTTGATGAAAATAATGCGACTTGATGCTGATCGTTCACATAATTTTCCTTGTGACCAAACCTAAGCCAACCACTTGAAGAGGACTGCATGCCATGACCCCATTGAAAAACATCCCATTGTGCTGGAAAAGGATAACGAATGCAATCCATTCCCCTATAGCCAAAACCATAAAAGCCCATCACCGGTACAACTGAACATCCTTCATAAATTGGGAACTAAACAACCCTCGTCGGACCTTTTCAAATGACGTCCAAAAGCTTTTCATAAGCCACCTCGTGCTTGCCCGCCGCACGTATCCCCTTCTCTTTCAAACTAGTTCCATCCTTACCATGGCAGCTTTCTTGCTGTACCTGTCCTTCCCCTTCCACCTCTTTATCTTCTAAACCCTTCTCTAGTGTGCCATCGTCACTACAAGAAGCACCATGACCCACACCAACTGCTTGTTCCAAGTCCTTTTACATCGTATCCAAAGATTCATTATTGTCAATACACGCTAGCTCCACCCCCTAGTTATCTTCCTCAGTCTGCTTATCCGCCCCACCCTCGGATTCATCTAACCCGTCATAAGAGTTGTTTATGTCAGTCGACATTGAACTCCCAACCATCATTGCTCTCTGTCGATATTTGGCATTTTAAGGATACTCCTTCTTCACTTCCTCATAGCACACTTGTCCATTCAAAACTAGCATCACAATAGTCTAGTGAAAATGGCCTTTGTGTAATCACTAAAACACAAGCACAATCAAACCGCTCCTCATTCTCGGTGGTCATGTCCATGTAGACATAATCCCCAAACAGACTCCTCAACTCCATGAAGAACTTTTGACACCATCCTCCCACCGGCACCTTCAAAATACTCAATCATATCCAATTCTCCAACCTTGTTGTGAGCTCATGACAAGGCTCAACCCGTTCGAACTTCCCACAAAAGAAACTTCCAGCATCTGCCAGTGTAGAATCCATCTCTTCCTTCAAATCAAAATTTAGCAAAAACTCTTTGGCACCCATCGTCTTCAGCTTCAAATTGTTCAAGCCATTGTAAATGAAGAAGTGACAAAGGCGTTCTATGCTTACAACACCATTCAAAGATGCAAAAGCATAGCCCTCGACCCACCGCTTCTCCTCGTATCCGGTACAAAAAACTAAATATTTTCTACCTTTGATGCATGAAAAATCCCCCTCCTTCAATTTACAAGCCAATGTTGGTATCCCATGTCCTCCACCCTTATTTTGGTGTCCTCAAGCTTAGACAAACTTGTAGACCTCCGACCCCTTCTATTTCTCGTGTTGCACTAGTGTCTTCCATCTTTAAAAAAACTTGGAACATAGCCTTCTTAACCTCAAGATAAGCCTCATCCATCCTCATACCATTAAGAATCCTAATTTCCATCTACGCCTCTTGATCTAAGGCACAATGAATAAACCCCACATTGAAACCCATGTTGTTCTTGCATCGTTGTTGTACACACACTTGGTGCAAACACCCTGCCTCTGAAATAATGTTCCAGATTTCTTGTGCTAAGAACGCTTGTCGCAGTCCATCAATGTAATCAGAGAAATATTCTCCATGCTCACCTCGACAAAGTCGTTTTCTCTCCTCAAACCTCCTATCCTAACTCCAACTTCTGCTCCTACTTCCTTTTCTAGCAGCTTGGTGTTTAGAGGTGGATGAGGAACCCCTACCCTGATATGGACGCTGCTTATTATCCCCACTACCAACATTGCTATCATCTGTCGTAGTGCTTCACCATCTACTTGCAAGGACCCCTTGGAACCACCGATGTTCATGATCATATTGAAAGA
Organism: Acmispon strigosus; assembly: GCA_030819835.1. Lineage (NCBI taxonomy): Eukaryota > Viridiplantae > Streptophyta > Magnoliopsida > Fabales > Fabaceae > Acmispon > Acmispon strigosus. The sequence goes on from JAUAMA010000001.1 coordinate 8,340,357, forward strand.
CCTTGAATTAAGTTAAATAATTAAATAATTATTAAATTATCCAAAATATATACATTGGAATGATCTCAAGCATAAGTCAATTCCAATGACTATTTGGATTATCGGTGCAATGTTCTAAAGCGACGGTTTGTGTAGAGCCCTGGTCTTAACTCGACTGATGTTCAAGTGAGAATAAGACTTTCTCATTATCTATGTAAGGCCCTGATATTATAAATGATTGTGTAATTATTTAATTATCCGGACTTATGTAACGACTATATTAAAGCCCTAGTTAATACTATGTTTAGTTGATCTACTCACGAGAAGCTTTGACAATGGCAGTTACCATAGGGACGACGATTGAACCTCAACCGACGTTCGGGGATTAATAAGGCTAAACCCTTATCTATATTATGATTAGTGCGTAAATTCATGAAGATAGACTGTAAGGTCAAATGGGTTTGGTTCTGGAGCCCGAAAAAGTTCTTGGCACAAGGCAACAGGCCGGTTTAGGCCTTGTCGTGCGGAAACGAGGTAGTTTAAGGAATTTCTAATATCTCCGAACATGATTGAAAGTCTAAGAATGTCGTAAGGAACCCTTTTATGAAATAAACTCATTTTCAATAAATAGTGATTTTGGGTCGGAAAGACCGGAATCTCAACGAAAATATTCTAGGATATTTGTGGCGATCGACACCCGAGTTTGATGAGCGTCAGAGCCAAGATGAGCAAATGATCGATGATAGTCACAAATAGGATTTTTGGGAGAATTTACCCAAAAAGGTGATTATGACGTGATTAGTGACTTATGACACGATTAGTGACTAAGCGTAAGTGTTTTGTCTCCTAATCATGACCAAACTTCACCTTATTGCACCTTAGTCCCTCAAGGTTGGAAAAGCTCAAGATTTCTCCCATTTGGCCTCCCTTGGTCGTGGCTCACATAGCCTTTAGTGGGGTTTATTTTGCTTTTCACTTGACTTTAGTTCATTAGTTGATGAGTGTTGGGTTTTTAGAGAGAGAAAGATGAGAGAGGTGAGAGCTCAAAGAAGAGTTCATCTTCTTCTTCGATCTGCTTATGGCCAAACCTAGAAGCCCTTCTAGAACTAAGATTCCTTCAACTTCTCCTCTTGCTTCTTTGGAAGAAAATGACGGCCTCGTCGAAGTCTACCGTAAGATGGTCTCAATTTTTCGATCGGCAATTCTCGAGTTGGAAGCGGATGTCATAGTTACGTAATTTTTAGGCCTACTATTTGGCTTTCCAATGGTATATTTGGTTTTTTAAGAAGTTGGTTTTGTTGAAAGGTGATTTTGGAAAAAAGTGGCTTCTTACAACTTGGCTTCACAAAGTATATTACTAGAGGTTAGGTTTGAAAAACCCCTCAATTTATTTCTAAAAAAATTTTGTTTTTGGAAAAGTGATTATTTTGAGAATTTATTTTGAAGATTCTATCTTTTGTTTCACCATAGGTTTTGCATGGACTTGAGTGTGTACAACTTGGTTTTGAAGAAAAGCTTTGTCTTGATGTTGTTTTTGACATGGCCGAGATTTGTAGATATGGGTACTGGGAAGAAATATTTTCTAGGTATTCTGGACTTGTTTTTATTGTAGCTCTTTAAGTTATCTAAATTTTCCCGTTGGTTTCATGTCATTCCGAATTTTGTAGCTCAAGTTATGTGCGTTTTAGCGGGCAAAGGTCCTGCTGCCTGGCAGCATGACCTGCAGCCCTTATTTGTTTTACCCTGATTTTTTTACTTTGATTTTGGACATGAAATTTTACAGGGGTTTAAGGGACATGTTAGTGATAATGGGATAAAAAATTTAGAATTTTCTGAGTTCTTTTGATGTATTTAAAAATCTGTCCAAGTAACTAGACCGTTATGGTTTGTAGAACAAAGTGTTTTGGTTGAGGGTTTTTGAGTTTAAGAGGTTGTTTGTGTTTCTTGAAGGTTTGGCCTTGTTTAGAACTGTTTAAGTGTGCGAGAACCTAGATGATTGTCTAAGGAAACGGATTTAAAATCCCAGAAGACAATGAGGGGATAGATCACATTTTCGAGCTAGTTCCATGGTTTTGACTAAGTGTAGGAAACCTCAAGGAATGTCTAGGACTAGGGATTTAAAACCCTAAGAGACAATGAGAGGTTAAGCTTTTATTTAAGCTTGCTTAGTTGTAGAACGATTTTTAACTCGTAAGCTCTGCTATATCTCCTGAGAGGTTAGTGACCATCCTTAAGCTTTAGTTAAGGTGTAAGGTTTAGATGGATGGTTGCTAAGCTAGACTATGTGTTTGTGAAGGATCGAGAGACGTGGGAACCCCGAGACAAGCCAGGACACGCGGGAACTCCGAGGCAAAGATGGAACACGGGGTTATACGGCATGTAGCATACTTATGGAGGATAAGAAGGAAAATACTTACGGTAATCAAACACGTAGGAGTACCTCATTAGAATTCAAAAATCAAATTTTAGACATACATAACAAACTACAAAATTCAAAAAAAATCTATAAATTCATCAAATTCTTTTCTTAATCAAACACGCCAGTATAGGAGTACCTCATTAGAATTTCTTCCTTCAGATGACATGATGATCTCAAGAAGAACCTGAAATTACAAAATTATGCAAAGAAAACTATTAACAGAATACCTTGTAACTTAAAAAAGAAGTGTTTTTTCTTGTTAAATTTGTGTTAGGCAAGTAAATTACGTACATTATTATATAGTTTTATACACATAGACATAGTAGCATATTGTAGCGATATTGTAAAATTTGATGAAAGCATTGCTTGTGTAATATTTACAATGGATGTCTTAATTTGAATGCTCTTTTTGAAACAATTGAAAATAAGAGGAAAGGATATTAGAGAAAGAAGTGGAGATTGAAAATGATTTGACCATTATTTGATTTGATAGGTAAAGGTAAGGAAAGAAAAAATATTTTGAGATCCACCACAGAATGTCTCGTCCTTTAACCATATGGAAAAGAGACACTGTAGTTTGAGTAAAAGTACCATAAACCCATTGTACACAACCCTATCCAAGTACCACCATTGCCAACCTCCTCCATCACCGGAGGTCAATCCAACAATGAGGCATTAGAGAAAACCTAGAAAGGACTCCTTTTATCAGTGTCAAATATTATATTTTAAACAAATGATTTTAGTTTTTTAATTCTTCAACCAATATTCTTAGATACTGCACAATCAGTGCGAAAATTTTGTGCAAAAAATAATCTTTAATTTTGGTTTAATTAAAATAAAAACTAACTTTTCTCAGTTGTTCCACCGTAAAACACCGCCAGACCACGTCATGAAAAGTAGATCTACTCATATTCCTCTTTCTCTTTTCTTCTATTGATTTTCCTTGCACGTGACTCAATGTTCCATTGTGTTGTAGTATCTTGGATCCATCTAAGATCTTAAACCGATCAGATCAAGGAAGCGTGCTTCTGAACATTGTACAACACTAGGAGTATGAAAATGGGGTTGATGTGCTATGTCGTGAGGATCTTCAATCTCCGTTGTGGAGACCAACCACCATGAAAAATTGGCCAATATTTGCAAACAAGGGGTATCACAGCTAGGGTTGCCGAAGTTGGAGTTAAACAAGATTTAGGTGTTCCGATTCAATTTTCCGGCCAAGAACGAGTGTAAGGGGGATAAGATCAAGGTTTTTTTAATCAAAATGCAATTAAGTTATTTACATTAATCATAAAAAGGAAGTTATTTTTTTCCCAAAAAAATATATTTAATATTAATATTTTCATATTAAAAAGTAACTTTTATAGGTTATTTATTATTATATTAGTGTGAGGAAAATTCGAAAAAAGGGCTAAAATTAATGCGTTGACTTTTTTTAAAAAAAGTTTATAGATTTTTTTTAATAAAAAAAAGTCAACGCATTAATTTTAGCAGTTTTTTTTTTTTCATAAATACGCAAACGTTTATAGATTATTTTTTATTGAGCCAATTTAAATAGATTAAAAAATTATATTTGACTCAATTTAAATAATAAAATATAAAATTTTAACCAATAATCAAATAAACAATTGATCAACATTTACTAGTTGAATAACTTAACAACCATGTGTCTTGAAATATAAAGAATGAATTAGGAGATTGTCTTATTATTTGAACAAATTATAAATTATACCTTTAAAAATGCAAAACTTTAGAAATACATTGGTTGATCAAGGAGATAAGAGAAACGTACTGATATTTCTGAGTCTGGTAAACAGAACTATGTGCCTTGAAATATTACAAAACAACCTGCGAGATCTCAAAAAATAGTTGATGAGACAAAAGTTATATGTGAAGATTTGATGCAATGATATAGATATCAAATCTAAGTAATATTAATACATATATAATATGAGATCGATCTTATAGATTCCATTTGGTAAAAGTGAATATATAAGAATTAAAAATTTATTAATATCTCACAAATCAACAACAAAAAAAACAACAAACAATATCCATAAATTCTCTCATATGTAGTGCAAGACCCCTTTCTCCAATGTTACAAAAACCAAAGAAAATTAAATAATATTATTATTGTAAAAAAAGATCCGACCATTGGCTCCTTGTAGTTGGACCAATGACATAGTAGTTCATTGAGAAAATGAAAGAGTAATAGAACACAACTCAATGTTTCACCACCTAATACTATAAACTTGTATCCTTGAGAAAATTTGTAAATGAGTGAAAGATTCTCGATTACCTGCAAATATTTAACAAACAAAATGAAAAATCAATTTTTCAGAAATAATAATCAGAAAAAATTAAGAATAAGAGTGAACATGGATAAAATTTATCATGAATCAATTCCAAATAGAAGGATAAGAGAATTTCAAATATATTTTGAAAATTTTCTGTGTGACTGGAAAATCAGAGAGGGAATTTTGAAAAATATAGAGTGAATATGGTGTTCGTATCAACCATTGTAGCTCAGGAAAAGCTCAAGCTTAGAAAAATCGTAAAAGAAATGATAAAAAAGAAAAAACCTTGTATGCGATCACTGAAAAGTTCTCAATCCTCTGGTGATAGTCTTATATATAGCAGGTAGGGGTGGGAATAGGCTACGCCAGGCTAAGCTTTGCGTAAATAGGCCTGACCTATTTAAAAAATTTAAGGCCTAAGCTTGGCCTGTGGCCCATCATAGGCTTTTTATTTTACTTGGGTCTGGCCTTTTTGAAAGCCTGGCCTGACCTGAAGCCTATTTATAAGCCTATTTTTGCATAAGGCCTTTAAATAGGCCAAAAAGCCTACATCTAAACAGATCAACATCTAAGCAGGCCAACAAGCCTACATCTAAATAGGCCAACTATGTTTGTCAATCGACAAGTTTCAAAAAGGTAAAATTAAATTTTCTACAAATACCAAAACCGGTGGCAGGTTAGATGGATGTAAATTGAATTTAATATTTTGATTTATTTGTATATTTTATTAAACTAATATATTAAATTAAGATGCTAATAAACAGGCCGGCCTGATAGGCTTAACAGGCTTTTTTATGAGCCTAAGCCTGATCTATTTAGGTAAATAGGCTTTTTAAAAAGCCTGAGCCTAACCTTTATATTAAACAGGCTAGGCCAGGCTTTAAACAGGTCAGGCCATAGGCCCCTGTCAGCGACCTGGCCTATTCCCACCCCTAATAGCAGGGAGTCAATTAAATATTTATGCAATTTAATTATTAAAAAGTAAATGGTCAAAATTATTTAACGTAAGTTTTTTCTATAATTAATGCGATACTTAATCATCAAACTTGTAATATGATTTAATCAGTGTGAATTAAACAATTTGAGAAAAAAAAAGTTTTTACAGTGTTAGTCAAATGAATCAAGAAAAATAATAATAATAATAATAATAATAATAATAATATATTATACTTTTTTATTTAATGAAGCATATAAATATTTAATGGATTTAATTAAATAACTTTTTTGTCTTAAAACTCTACATGAGGAAATTTCGTTCTAAACGGGGCAATATCCATATCACGGTGGAGCTAGTTCTCCTTGTCGGGAACATGGATCTTCTTGTTCGGGTGTAAACTCTGGACGGTGGCTCTCTTGATGATCCGATGGTGGTGCTCAGCCTAGGATGGTCATTGTGCGAGGTGTCTCCTGTTGAGAAGCGACGGAGGGGGTGATAGTAATAAAGCACACAAGAAAGGGGGCGGTTAAATTGTGTGTATTTTTTTAAAGTTCTTTTCAGTTATAAACAGTTATTAGTTTCAAATATTATTAAGAGTAACTGCAGCGTAAAGTAGCCTAAGACTGAAAAGTAAAGCCCGCAAGATATTTATCCTTGTTCACCCCCTTAATCGACGGGGCTACATCCAGCCCTTGGCTTCGCCAAGATTTTCACTATTTTCACAAAATAGTACAAGTATTCTATAGGACTTCTCCTAGTATTCGAAGGACTTCTCCTTTACAAGTTTTAAACAGGACTTCTCCTAATTCAGTATTCGACAGGACTGCTCCCAGTTCTTTCAGCAAAGAAGTTTTGTGTTTCTACTATTTCTCTTAAGCAAGAGTGGGTAGAAAAATGAAGTACAAAATACAGAGATGATAGGGAAGTTGGTTCTCTATTTGGGTTGTGTGAGAAGGATGAGAGTAGTGTTAGTACAGATAGCAGCCTGAGAGGGGGGGGGTGAATCAGTGTTGCCCCAATTTTCGCCTTATTGAAATTGTTACTTTCAAGTTTATGATGATCACGAAATGATCGTTATGATTGCAGCGGAATTGAGCGATACTTGAAAGTAAATATGAAGGATGAAGAGAATCACACACAAGAGTTTATCCTGGTTCACCTTCAATCCACCGAAGGCTACGTCCAGTCCCTCAAGAAAACCCCTTGAGGATTTTTCCACTATTGATAAAAATCTCTTACAAGTTCCTAACCCAAGGACCCCAAGAATTTCTACCAATATCCTGTGAAAGCAAACCACTTTCAACAGCCCCTGAAAGCAAACCGCTTTCAGTCCCTGAAGGCAAACCACCCTCAGACCTTGAAGGCTAAACCACCTTCAATGGAAACCCTGAAAGTAAACCACTTTCAGTGACAACAACCCTTCACCGAATATCACGGTGAAAAACTCAATCTTACATAAAGAGATGAAGAAGATGTTACAATTGGCTGTATCAATCCTTTAACATACAATTGGATTGATCATGAGAAATTATGCTTTAAGGCTTTTAAGCATAATACAATTCTGAGTTCTTCAAGATATGAACAACTAAAGTGTTCTTATTGACATGAATATCATGAACTCAGAATTTAGGCTCCAAAAGGTTTTAGTTCTAAAAGATGAACTAATTTTGACAAAGTTTTGGCCTAATGATGTTTTCTCATGTGTAATGTGTTGTCTCTTGTTGTGTCTTGTGTATGTTATGTTTTCTGGACTCAAATGGACTTTATATAGGCAAGGGAAACGTCCTTGAACCATCACAACCCTTTTCAAAAGGTTTGGGACACAATGGTTCATGAAAAGATGCACTTTTTCGTTCTGGTAATCGATTACCATACTTAGTGTAATCGATTACACAAATGACCGTTTCAGTTTGAATTTGAATTTCAAACATGTAATCGATTACAAGCCATGAGTAATCGATTACTTGCCTAGGTGTAATCGATTACCAGAAAGCTGCAATCGATTACACAGAAGCCCATTTTCCAGAAACTTGATTCTTTGAGACTAGCTTAAGGTTTTCTACTTCTTTTAAGTTATGAAAACACTTAGCTTGATTAGATTAGGTGTTTTAAGAGCCTTTATGCTTTAATAGACCTTTGGAAGCATAACTCACCTAATACTAAGACTTCTAGACTATTGATGGACTTGTAGTGCTTGTTTCTTTGAAGTCTTCTTTTCTTCTTTTTGTTGATGAGTTTGTCGTCATCAAAACCACAGCCAGGGTCAGGAGCAAGACCTTCTTCACAAGTATCACTCTATGAATACTTCACACTGGCAGACGACTTAACTCAGATAAAATATGACTTTGATTTTCTGAGTTTTGGCTATTGAACAAATTGCAATGGACTTAGAAAGATTTGAATGCTTTGATCGTTTGGAAGTCGCCGATTGAATCTGGATGCAAAGTGCTCTATTTATATCTTCAGTAGGATGTGCCCTGTAAGCTTGATAAAGATTTGAAAAATAGTTCTGTTGGAATTTCTGCTTCCTTGTGAGTAATGGGTACTTCTGCATCCCTGAAACAACATTAAATGCATTCTGCCATGCATTTATTGCAACATTAATTGCTTTTGTTGACGTTGTTTGGATCTTCAATGCGTTCAGCCTTGAGTTCACGTTTGGGAATTAATTGCTCGTGGATGCCAGCAAAAAGAACATTAAATGCTCTGAACAAGAGATTTGAGTTTGATCGTTGAGGGGATCCGATGTTCAGGAAATCACACTGTTGACTCTGAAAAGGTTGCATGATTTAAGGAATGTCAGAGCTTTTGTAGGAACGAGGATTAAAGTATTGATTATAACCCTTTCTTCATTCTACAATCAACAGTGCTTCATTTAATGCGTTGACGAGGTAGATAATCTTTAATGCTTGAGACATTTTGTCAAACGAGCTTTTCAGCACTTTTAGGCGAACGAACTCTTCAGTAGTATTGGCAAAAAGACTCTTCAGATAGTTGCCAAACGTTCTCAAAAGCCGGACGTACTCCTCTAGGTGAACGTACTCAACTGGTAGACTAACTCTTTGATAAGATGCTAGACGTGCTCCTCTTCTTTGGTTTTCTTGAAGTTCTTCTTTTGATAATGCCTTGTATAGATTTATGCAGTTCTTCTTCAGGTAGATAAATGTTCCTGAATATGAAATATTCAAAGTGTTAGGAAATCTATTACTATCAATATTAAACCTTAAGCGAAATTGTTATTTATATTTGAATCTAACAGGGGGGATCTGTAAAAGACACTGCGACGCTCAAGTCAGTGTGGGAGCAAAGAAAGAATCCTAGAGCTGAAGCGAACTCAGGAGTATGCAAGTAATAAATTTCATTCTAAGTAAATGAATGATAAAACCTATATTTATAAGCATGTGTTGAGTGCCTCTGCAAGTGTAGAGTAAGTCCTTAAGTGAAGCTTCCAATTGGGGGTTGGCTCTAAGCCAACATGCTGTACACATTCCCCTTGGCCTTTGGTCAGGTCACTCGAACACTTCGCCAATTGAGTCGGGAGGCGGTCTTGTTCCTAAAACAGGTCGTGCAGGTCGCCCTAATGGTGGATTCTTAAGAGCAAATCCACATGGATTATATGAGATGTCGTCGGGTCATATGGCTGAAGAGGTGAACTTCTCATGTCACATTACAATGTTAAGTGAAACATTGTGTCTATGTCTCTCTTTATAAATATTTGAATAGACCCACCTATTAAATTAGGGATGGCAACGGGTAGGGTCGGGTGCGGGTTTAACCCTACCCGCACCCGAACCCGAAATAACATACCCTAACCCAAACCCAAACCCTGTTCGGGTAGAAAAAATATACCCGAACCCATTGGGTTTCGGGTTCCCCATACCCGAAACCGTACCCGCGATGAATGGAGAGGAAACAGAAAAACCCGAAAACCCGACCCATACCCGAACCCGATTACTAATGCAGTAACTACAAAATCTTTAATTCTTCATAATGATTTAAAAAATGACTCTAGAAGCCAATTCAAAATTCAATATTCAAGATCATGATATAAATCTAGAGTACAAGAACGTCAAGGATCTAAAATAAAATAGCGACGTCTGCAATCAAAATTTATAACAAAATTCAATAACAAATACAAATACACAATTCCAGTTATTCAAATTTCAAAGTCTTCGACATCAACCTCTTCCAGATTAAAATAGCAGCAGCAGACCCTCGAAAACATAGACACCTATTAATCTGTTATATTCACATTAAGCTCATTAGTAATTTTACTTAAAACAATATTGAAACAAGTAGTTTTAATCAAAGTTAACCACAATACTAACCATGTTTAGCATTAAAGCATAGATGCAACAACTATTTATCCTGAAAATTGTATGTCAAACAACTACCCGCCAGTTCAGCTGCAATAAGAAGCAAACCAAAATTAAATATAACATCAAAGCTTAAAACTACTTAAAGCAAATGAAGTATAAAATACCTTCGTCATCGAATTCCATTTCATTCAATACAGTAGCATAATCTTGTGCAGAGCTAGAAGTCAAACCACCTATAAATATCTCATGTATAACACCGAAGAATGATTAGTTGTCAATACATAAAAATTATTCAATATTAAATATGATATTGAATTAATAGTTCAAAACTTTACCATCATTTTCAGAAGACCATAGCCAACTCCTAGCACACATCAAGGCCTCTAAAGTAGTCCAACTAAGTCGACTACGATGAGGGCTCAATATTCGACCACTAGTGCTGAATGCTGATTCAAAAGCTACTGAAGAGATAGGAATAGCTAAGACATCTTTTTCAATTGCCTGAAGTGTTAGATACTGAAGTCTATTTGCCTTCCACCAATTTAAAATATCAAAATCTGGTGTCCTTTTTATAACTTTCTCACCCAAATAATGATCCAACTCATTTTTAACATTTAAACAACTAGATTCTTCCGTCCTCTCAACATATTGATCATATTCTTCATCCACAGGGTCATTATTAGCAACATTTGCACCAATCAATGGAGAGCTTTCAATAGAATTTGTATTATGCTTATAATCAGAAAGCAAGTCATAACACAAATGTCGGATTCTTTGAACTTGTGCATCGGACTCATTGGGATACAACCTTGAAAAATGGAACTCAAGCAATTTCATCTTGAACCTAGGATCCAGAACTGTAGCAACTCCCATAATTTCATGAATAACACTCCAATAGCTTTCAAAATTTTCCATCATATTATTTGCCATCTTCCTGATCATTCCATTGGAGGTTTTCTTCCATTCAATTATTTCCAACTTGATCTTACAAATATTTGAAAAATAAATGTTGGCAGTTGGATATTTTGTACCAGAAATCAACTCAGTCATTTCATTAAACAATCTTAGGCACCCAGAAACATCCTTTGCAAATTGCCATTGTGAATTACTTGGCAAACAAGTGTATAAAGTATCACATTGCGCTAGTCGAATAAACACATCCTTGTATGGGATGGCAATATCAAGCATCTTAAAAGTTGAGTTCGACCTAGTTGGACAATCTAAAGCTAAACTTCTAGTGGAAGTAATTCTCAATTGTTTAGCTGTTTCTTCAAACTTTTGCTTCCTTTTTGGTGTACCATTCCAATACACTACACTATCCCGAATCTTTTCTACCCCCTCCTTCACCACTTGTAGCACCTCTTTAACAATTAAATTTAGGATATGAGCAGAACAACGCATATGAAGTAAAGACCCATCCCTTAGCGAAGACCCCAACGACAACTTATTCTTAACAAGGTCAATCATTTTATCATTTGTGCTACAATTGTCTAAAGTGATAGTAGAGAGTTTTGAGTCAATGTTCCAGTCCATCAAGCATTCGACAAGTACTTGACAAAGTCTCTCAGCAGTGTGAGGGGCTAGAACATAAATAAACCTCAAATAACAAGATTTATAGTTTATCATTTTATCATTAAAAACAGAAAATATAATAAAGTTAAAATTTAAACTTAATTACCTCAAAATACGGCTTTGTAAAGTCCAAGTGCAATCGATGTAGTGAGCAGTGACAGCCATATACCCCCTTTATTGGTTGCTTGCAGTCCACATGTCCGTGGTAATGGCCACTCTTCCTTCATGAGTGTCTAGCATCTTCATAGCACATTGTCTCTCAATATCATAGACCCTCAAAATCTCCTTCTTGATCGTGATTCGACTGGGAACTACAAACAATGGCTGGAGAGAACCTAAAACTCTCCTAAAACCAATATGATCCACTATTGATAGCGGATAGTCATGCATGATAATTGCATTAGCAAGCAACTTCTTTGTATTTTCTGGATCATAATTTCCAAATCCTAACTCTTGCTTGCCTTGTAATGTTTTAGGCATGATGAATGTCTGCCCTTTGTTACGGTCTTTCATCTTAATCTGCTTTTGAACACACTTAGCTGAATGTTGGTGCAAGTGATGTGTCCCATTCTTTGAGTTCCCACTAAGTTTTTTATTACAATAGATGCATTCTGCCTTAATGTCCCCATTCAGATTAATCTTTCTAAAATCATTCCACACCGCACTTCTTGGCTTCTTTGCTGGAGGTGGTAGTGCTGAATCTGTTTCACCATCTTGCCCATCATGAGTTGAATCATCTAGTGCGGGACCTTCAGGTGTAGGATTAGAAGATCCTTGTGGAGTTAGATGACATGCACTTTCTTGTGTGGGATCAGATGTTCCTTTCAGAGCTTTGTTCACTTGATCCATTTTCCCTTTAACATCAATGACAAACAAATGAGGAAATGCTAATTAATGAATAAATAAAATGTACCTTTTCTTTTCTCCCCTATGTGTATAAGAAATTTCTGGTACCTTGGTATTGCTAAAATAAAATTGATTTCTTTAAACTCTCCCTAGAGTTTAAAGTAGTGGCTCACTGATATAAAAATAGAATTCATATATTTTAAGTATCAATGACTATACTTTAAAGGACCATGTTTTACTTCATATAATTAGAGCCTAGCTCTGCTAATCAATCAACAGAAGAATTATAAATTATGGATTAGTAATATAATTAGAGCCTAGCTCACTTGATCTACATTAGTAAGTTGACTTGTGAATGAGTCAGGGTTGAAGACAAATACGAAATGAAAAGCCCCAATAAAAATGGTTCCTTCATTACTCAACTCCTTCTTAAATGACTGTTTTGCTTTCCTCTATAATCCACACTGCATAATTAAATAAAAATTTGTGTAAATATTACAACTCAAAAATTGAAATCATGAGATTATAAACTGAAATTATGTGACCGTACCCACATTAAACTAAAACTAGGAGATTTCTGTTTAGCATTAAAGCATTGATGCAACAGCTATTCATCATGAAAACTAGGAGATTTCTGTTTTACCGAACAGAATTAAAACTAGGAGATTTCTTTGCTCATCATTTCAACTTAAAGGCATTGAAGCATTGGAAGTTGAAAATTTACCTCACTATTAAAGAAACATGGCTAAGGCACCTCAACAAGCTAAATCCTATTCCTTATGATGAAAATGGTTCGGAGAAATGTGTGGGGGAAATATTCATGCTTTAATTAATGAACTAAATTACAGTTGGAATAGATATTTCAGTGGTGTATCTATTCTCTAAGCACTCTTAATTATTTTAAAGTAAATCTTTATTCAGTAGGAATATATGTTGCATCTCATCTTTCAGGTATATTTTTCAGTAGGAAATTGACATCATTTGTTCCTGCAGCCTCTGTTTTCTTTTCAATTGCAAAGATTTCTCTTTTAAATATTGGTAACATGTGTATTATGATGTTATTTTTCAATTTGGAAAACAAGGAGACATAACAAAGAAATAAGTAAACAACAACCCAACTTGAAGAGGAAAGAATGAGAAACAGAAGATGAACCACCCCGCCATTATACACTCTGACAAAACCACATTAAAAAAAAAAAAAGACAAGCCATGATACTGCCCAACTATCCACTTATTTTTTTCTTTCTACCTAGAAGAAGGCCCTTTCTAATAAAAGAGTCAAAGAGAGTGCTCTATTCCCCTGTCCATATTAGAAGCAAAAGTTATTCTTCAAGAGAAAAGTGAACAAGGGAGACCCCAACATAGTTGTGGCTCCTTCTTTAACTTGTGACCTCAATATAATATCAGTGCTAACAGGTTAAGAATCCACCAAAGTTCCTTCTGGGGTTAAATCTCTTTCTCCTAGCTCTAACTTTGACACTGTTTATTGGGCAAGTCAACAAAACAGGCACATTGAGCAGAAACAATAATATCAAACAACGAAACCACAAAACACCTAGCACTAAAACACAGATGTGGAAGAAGAATCGAACATGCACCTTGTAGCCTTGGACGACGGTGGAAGAGAGATCGAGAGACGGAGACGGAGGCACGGAAGGTGGACGACGGCGGGCGAGAGGCGGAGATCGAGAGACGGAGACGGAGATCAAGTTCCTTCTTGCTTGAATGGTGAACGGTGGTGGCGGCTTAGAGCCTTGGACGACGGCAGGACAAAGTTCGACGGCGGGCGGCGGCGGCTTGGAGCACAGCAGCGGAAAGTGGGGAAGGGGTGAGGGCGGCTTGGCGACTTCTTCAGTTCTTCTGCTGCAGTGCTGCTTTGCTAATGAGTAATGGACCTTGAAAAAACCCTAGCACTACTCATATATATGGGGGGATATTTTAGTAATTTCTTACATAGGGACCGAGTTTCGGGTAGGGTTTACTCGTACCCGAACCCGAACAGCACATTCGAAATCGGGTAAAACCTAAACTCGAACTCGAACCCGAACCCAATCAGAACGGGTTTTACCCATAATTTCGGGTCGGGTCGGGTACCCGCGGGTATGGGTTTTTCTGCCATCCCTATATTAATTACATATGAAGAGAGAGATAGACACAAAATTTAAACATGGAAGAACATAAGATGGTTTCCACATGAGAGGATCTTCATCCCCCAACGAGGTTTTGTTTTTCCACACACAAGTAGCGAACCCAAAAAGTTGATTAAAATGAATCTAGCATGTGCCAACTGAACCAACCAATAGTAGGTAGATTTAACTTTCATATATGTTAAATGTTATGTTTAGTATAAAACTCGCAGATAAACTAGCTAAATTTTGATAAGTTGGTTGTTCGCCTAAGGAAATACCGAACCTGACTATGAGACATTGGCATGGCTATGAGACTCAAATTGTAAGGATGAAAAATTTCGTGATGACAAATTTCGTGAATAGTGTTTTCGAGCATCGTGGCGCGGACATCGAGAAAGATCGACCCGGCCTCGAACTGTGCGGGCCCAGTACCCCGAAACCAATAAATGATCCCGGGGCAGACATTCTCAGTGGTACTGAGATACTCATTGATGACCAGAACCAGATGTCGACCAGTGACTTGACGCACTGACGCAGTGACGCGCTGACGCACTGACACGTCATGATTGGGAACTTATTATTAAAAAAACCTAGATATTTATTAAAACTTTCTAAGCTTAGAGTTTAGTCCCTGAACTTTGAAAACAATACGGTTTTGTCCCCTATAGTAAAAAGTTTTTTTACTTTAACCTTTTACCATTCCAACTTTGGTCCTTAAGGTAAGAAAAAAATAAAACCCCACCCTATTTTACCTCCTAACCCACGTCCTAGAGCCATTAAAGGGGTGAAACCTCACCCTTAATTCATTTAATGAATCATTAGTGAAAAATCAAGTGATTTAAGTGTTTTCTAGTGAGAGAAAGTCAAGTTGGAGAAAGGTTCTATTCATATTCTTCCTCCTCAAGCTTTGGTTGCCTCTCCCCTTCCTCCATGGAAGTCCCTTCCTCAACTCTTTTTCACTTGGTTCTTTGAGGTAAAGTTCTCCCCTCCCCTTAATCTACATTTCTACCGATTCAAAATTTCATTTTGTTGAGTTTGAATTTTATGCAAGTGCTAGAACTTAGAAGCTCATTCACAAATGTTGTTCCTACTACCATGAGATTTATTTTGAACCGATTATATTTTTGATTGGTTGAGTTTTGGTTCTTTAAAGAATTTTAAGTTGGGTTTTTGTTAGGGTTCCCTTTGGAAAAGTCATTCCCATGACATTGATCTTTGAAAGTCTCCAATTAGTTTTCTTGGAAGTTAAGTTTTTGGAAAATTGATTATTTGAAAGAGTGATTTTCAAGCTTTGTAAAATTGTTTCACCATAGATTTATTGTAGTCTTTGATGTGTGCAAATTAGATTTGGAAGAAAATTTCATTTTGGAATTGTTGTTGTCTTGGCCGAATTGGGTATTGTTAGGGGACAAAGGATAATTGATTTTCTAACTAGCTTTTGGGTGTGATAAAGTGCTTATAAAAGAATTTGGGTATTGAGGATATCTTTTGTCACAATTTTTGTGCATTGGCCTAGAAAATTTTGAGTGTTAAAGACTTGAAAAATTGATTTTTGAAAGCTTAGGAAACTTGGGAATTGAATGTGTGAAAAATTGAGTTTTTGGGCAAATTGGATTTTGGAACTTATAGTTAAAATTAGGATTTTTACACATACTGAAAATTTGAAGGAAATGGAGTGAAAATGGATTTAGGAGTTATGTTTTTGGTTGTGTGATTGATTTGAAATTTTAGTGAAGTGTTGGGTGAAAATTTGGAAATTTTTAGGGTTTTTGGTAACTTGGACAGAATTGAGTTTTGATGAAAACTTGTGTGCTCTTGTCTTCCAAAATCTAGTTTAAGGCTTTCAAAATTATTTGTAAGCATCTATCCTTGGTCCTCTTTGTATGGTTAAAGTTCTGGAAAATTTGGATTGCCTAACTTAGAGATTTCTAAATTCTTTTGACGATCGTCGAAATTGCTAAAAATGTTTTTGGCTTCTGAGGTTTTCCCTAAGTTGTAGGACCATTGTTTAGGTGATAGAACCCCTGTTTGGACCAGCCCCTTGACCTTAGGTTTGAGTTCAAAGTTCTAAGCTAGGTTGTGTTTGTTGAAGATAACGAGACCCCGAACCGATCTAGACACACGGAGCTTACGTGACCGCCAGGATCAACTACCTTTAAGTTAAGGGCACTTCGTATCTTTAGCTACT
Source organism: Acmispon strigosus (assembly GCA_030819835.1). Taxonomy (NCBI): domain Eukaryota; kingdom Viridiplantae; phylum Streptophyta; class Magnoliopsida; order Fabales; family Fabaceae; genus Acmispon; species Acmispon strigosus. The sequence goes on from JAUAMA010000001.1 coordinate 8,357,043, forward strand.
AGGCATAAGTATTAATTTATGCAAATGTATGCTCTACGATTTTTTTTGAAATTGTAGTTGACGGCGTTCTGAGAACGACCCGATTTATAACTGTATTAATTGTGATATTAATGCAAGTATCTGAAGGCATCTGATATGTTGGATTAGACTTTGTTTGATGTTTGGCATTCTTGGATTGTTGTGATTTGTGGCTTGACTTATTGGATGTTTATTGCTTTAATGATAATTGAAAGCATGTTTCTTCCTTCGACATGATTTATATCTGCTTAAGATATGTGCAACTGCTCTACATGATTAATACGTATGAGTCCTACTTGTGTTTTGTTTTCATGCCGTGTCAAGCATGTGGTTGTGAAAGTCGTCATGGTTCGGGGCTATAAAGAGTCATGGGCTAAATGGCGCACCATCGGGGCGTTATACAGAGCGTTCTCGTGTAAGTGGCAACTCTCGACTTACCGACTTACTCTCTAGTTCGTTCGGAGTTCGAGAGTGTGTCCCACCTGCCTGCGGGAGTTGCTGCATATACGGATAAAAGGTTTTTTTTGTACATGAGGAAGATGTGCGTGCATATAGGAGTCCTAGAGTTTTTCAACTACTTGCGTCAAATAATTGTATGTGTACTTGTTATTTGCTACCTATTGATTGCTTGGATAACATTTGTTGGCCGTTGGCTTTAATTGTATCCAATGTTTTATTTTGAAGTTGACCCTTGCATTTGTGTGTTGTTGTATTTTCTGGTGATCCATCGCCAATCGAACTACCCTTAGCCAGAAGATACAGATGGATGGCGTTACAGGAGAAACCATAACAAGAAGTCGGGTGCATAGTGCTGGAAGACTTGTGTCGCCGCTTTTATTGTTATGTAATAATATTTTGTAAGCTTACGTATCAGGGTAGGAGTTTTAGTTTGCTTTTTACAACTGACAACAGGGTTTTTGAAACCAAGTTAAGTGTTTTGTAAATAATCTCTAAGCTGTTGGTCGGTCACTTTATGCCATATGTTTGGCTATTTGTGAATTAGGTATTTATAATACTTATGCACCTCAGCATAGCATATTTCGAAAAGGAAAATGATTTCAAAAAAAATATATACTCTCTTTTCCAAGTTTTGAAAATGCCCCTGCATATTTATTTACGGTTTATTTGCTACAGTAATACCCTGGGAATCGGTAATTTGTTAGGTTGATGTGACGGTAATTTGTCCCGTGTGATCAACCAAGGGCATGGTAATTCGTCCCACGTGATTGTCCTAGCCCGGTTAGGGTTAATATTGGCTATAATTATGCATATAGATATTGAGGATTATGAACATGCTTATGTGATTTTGTAAATTGAGAAATTGTGACTATCTTGATATCATTGTTGTTGCTTAATTAACTCTATTTGGTTGTTTACCTTGTTTTTGTTTATATCACAAATACTATATGTTATTTCCTTGATTTTTCGAGTTAACCCTTTTTGATTGTCTTGTTTGATTGTTGGGCGCTTAACGCCATAGATAATTAGGGCAATGCGATTCAAGAAGAATGATGTGGATGCTAGGAGAAGTGATGAAGAAGGACTCAAAGAATTGAAGAACCTTGAAGAAAAATATTTCTGTTTTCCTCTATTTTGGTTTTTAGCACTTGTTGTGCAACGTTATTTATTTTGAATTATTCACGCTGTTTTGTGATGATTATATATTATAGTATGGGACAATTATTATTTATAATTACTGAGAGACGTTGGTTTTGAAAACTTGAGTGTTTTGAGAGGTTTCAAAGTATAATTTATGCGTATTTACTATGTGACCCTCAACCCAAAATTTGGGGTGTTACACTTAACGAGCATTCTAGTTTGTTATTTCTATTATCTGCATTCACATTTTTGCTGCTAATAATTTAGTGAAGTTTTGAATGATAGATTATGAGGCTTTTTTTTTTCTTTCTCTGTACTGCTATATAAGTTTTTAGGAGGTTGCCTTTTTGCTATTTTAGTTATCATTGTTGTAATTAGTTACACTTAAACATATCTTTCATCTACCTTGGCTACATCGTAGGCCTTTTGAGCTTCTCTTCTTGCTTCTTGTTTGTTCATAATCATAAAGAGACAAAATTAATATTCAAAGCTCACAATGCTGTAGCAAATTTTCAATTAACATCAATTTTTCCTGGCAGATGGTTTTACATTAAGTTTCAGCTTAAAAAAATTATTGATCTGATTCGTTTATGGACAACTTCTTGGACCATTTTATTGTATATATTTATATATATCTGAGATGGTATTATTGGTATCTTGAACCATAATTTAATTTTGGTCATTGTAGAATTGATGGAACTACGAGAAAGGAAGAAAAGAGTTGTAGAATATACGTGCAAATGTTAAATTGCTTTGTTTTTTTATGATGGTTATGCTACCATGTTCTAAGTAGGCGGTTGAAAAAGACAAAGAGATCATGAGATAGTTAAGAAAGAAGTTTAATTCGAGATGTGCATTTCCGTAGGATTATTTTCATGAGTGATATAGCTTGTGTTGAGAATACAAGAATGGATAGAGCCGCATTTCATAAGCTATGTGACATGTTGAGAACTGTAGGTGGACTGGTTCCTACTAGGCATATGTGTGTTGAAGAGTTAGTGGCAATATTTTTACACATATTAGCACATCATGTAAAGAATAAAATGATAAGAAGACAATTCGTTAGGTCGGGGGAAACAATTAGTAGACATTTTTCAAAAGTTTTATTGACAGTTTTGAGGTGTCATGAAGAACTTTTAAAACAACCTAAGCCTATTTTGGACAACAACACCAATGAATGATGGAAATAATTCAAGGTACATAAGAAAATTAATCATATTATTTTTTTAACGAGTGACTTAAACTTGAGTTGCAATGTATTAACCATTGTAGTTATGTTAATGTATAGAATTGTTTAGGAGCTCTTGATGGCACATACATCCTGGTCAATGTGCCCGAAGCTGAGAAAAGTAAATATAGAACAAGGTGAGATAGCTATGAATGTGTTAGGTATATGTTCTCCATATATGCAATTCGTATATGTTTTGCTTGGGTGGGAGGGTTCAGCTGCTGACTCTAGGGTCCTCGGAGATACTATTTCTCAACCTAATGGATTAAAGGTTCCTCAAGGTATAAGAGTACCAATTTATATAAACACTATCCAAGTCATAATGTATTTTGTCATAATAATATGAATTTTATTCATGATAGGGTATTATTATTTATGTGATGTTGGCTATATGAATGGGAATGAATTTCTTACTCCTTATAAATCTCAAAGATATCATTTGAGTGAGTGGAGGAATGGAGCACAACCTGCTACTTATTATGTTTGGTTCATAGGAGGGGAGCGGAGGGGAAATAACTCTTTTTTTGTTTGGTTCACGAGGGGAGGGGAGGGGTTTTATAATTAAATTACTTTTGTACCCTTTATAAATTTACTTGTATTTCAAACATATTTGCAAGCTACAACAAATGTTTTATATGGTGAATCCTTTGTCAATCAAGATGAAAGCAGACCCAAAGGGTCAAGCACACATAACACACAAAGGCATACATGTAGGCAACAGAATTATGCAATTGGTGATGATTCATCTTTGTTGATTCCACTTGATTACTATTCAAACAGTAACAAAGTAGTTTTTTTTTTTAATTTTCTCCCTTTCAATCGGTATCTTCACATAGAGAAACACAATAAAAGAAGAAAAGGCGCACACAATATATACAGAGGGACCTAAAACTACCACTAGGTCACCATAGAAAGATAAGACAGAGAACATATATGCACCTTGGAAGAGGAACTGGAACAAGAGGAAGATTAGGGTTTTGCGAAGGAAGATGAATTGAAACAAGAGGAAGATGAGGGATATCAGTGTTATGCGGATGCTGCAACAAGAGGAAGAAAAGTTTTGATTTTTTACCTTGAGAACACCAAAACAATGAGTCATGCAATTGCAAAGGAAGAGGAAGAACGTTCTGGAGAAGAGGAATGGGAGGCGCGAATGAGTCGTGCGATTGGAAGCACTTTAATAAACTTGGGAATTCTTAAATTTGTCTAGGGATATTTTTGTCAAAAAACTTATTTCCCTCCCAATCCCCCCACTATTGGAGGGAAGAAAAAATTGAGTGAGAAGGGGTTTTGATCTCTTCCATTCCCCTCCCCTCCCCTCAAAAAATTTGAACCAAACACAGTCTGTTTTTAAAAACCTCTCCCCTCCCCTCCCCTCCGTTCCCCTTCAACCAAACAATACTCTAATGAAGTCATGTTTGGTGACATGATAACCGTCGTGGAACCAAGTGACTCATGGAGTTGATGGAGGGATTAATTAGCTCTAGAAATGTTTAATAGATGGAGAGGTGGAATTCAATGATATATGTCATGTTATCTTTCCTTTTCGTGATTCATGTAACTTTTCCTTTAGATGTATTGTTCACTTTCACTTGTGTGTTTCATTCAATATATAGTCCATTTGTTTTTATAATTTTTTTATCTATACAATAGTGTATTTGTAATATAGATGGAAGGGTCATCTAAAACCCAACTGTCGAAAAAGTGTCATGGACTGCAAAAGAAGATGCAGCATTGGTGGCGGGTTTGTTGCAATTGGTGGATGATGCATGGAAGGTTGATGCTCTTTCAAACCTGGGTATACGAAAGCACTGGAGAAGCATATGCAATTGAAGATTCCAAATTGCAATCTGAAACCAACCACTCACGTCGAATCAAGGGTAAAGCATATCAAAAAGCAATATTTTGCAATTAAGGATATGCTTGGTCCAAGCGCAAGTGGTTTTGGCTGGGATAACACTAGGAAAATGATTATGGTAGAGAAATATATTTATAGAGAATGGTGTAAGGTAATGTGTGATATACCATTTATAATAGTATTTTTTCTTACATTATAGGTATACTTCATACATATTTTTCTTTGATGCAGTCCCACCTTACTGCAGTTGATTTGTATGGAAAATCTTTTCCTCATTTTGACAGCTTGGATATTGCATTTGGGAAAGATAGGGCAATAGGTACTAATGCAGAAAGTCCAGTTGATGTTGCACTTTCTTTGTATAACGAGTATTATCCACAAGCAGAAGAGGGTGAGCTTGGAGTGAACTTGAATGAAGATGAAATCAATGTTGAGTCAATTTTCCCTAAAATACCTACGCATAACACGACTCAAGGTGCAAGAGTAGTGGATCAATCTCAATCTGGAAAGCGTGGGCAGAAAAGACCAAGCATAATGATGACATTTCTAAAGCTTGGCTGCTTCAATGAACAAATTTGGTGAGTTTTATGGTGGTACTGTTCAGACTATTCAACAAGTGACATCTTGCTTTTTACCTGAGAAACAGACAGCTGACCGAAGGACTCAAGTTTCATCAATGTTAAAAGAAATAGAAGGATTAACTACAACCCAAGTGGTGAGGGCAGCTATATTTATCACCAATGACAACAATCTCTGCGACTATTTTTTCTCTATGGATACTCTCGAAATGAAGGAGGAATTTGTGCACCATGTTTTAAGTAACAATGATGTAACAATGATGCTTGAATTTGTTAGATTTTTATTTGTCAGTTTCATTATTACTTTGTTTTTTTAATTATTTGTGGAAGAACAAGTTTTTATTTGCATTTGTCATCTTTTAGAACTTCTATTTAGTTTAACTGAATCGTTATGTTTAATTTATCAATTCTCTAGCACTCAAGCTTTGCTAGATTTCCTATGTGCTGACTGAATTCTCGTACATACATTGGGTGTCTATATTATGTGTGAACCATGAAACAATTTTTCTTGTTGATAGACCCGCCAAAGGATCTTGGGCTGCATCATGTTGTCCATAAAGTATCTCAGTTGTATTTACTTCCCTTAATTATTAATCCTGTTTTCTGTGGTTGTTATGTGTTGCACACTTTGGTGTCACTGTTATGTGGAGCTCCATCTGTTATATGTGCTTCTTTGTTTTTTGTTAAGATTTTTCCCATGCAAGACTAAGATATAAATAAGATTTGAATTTTGTTCTAAATTTTAGTTACACTACCATGATGGTGAGAAATCTAAGTGCGTGGTACTATTTAAGGATTGTCCTCTATTACATATGTTTGTTGTGCTTATCCTCTCCTATGTGAAATGGACCACAAAATAGTTGTTTGGCGGATGCTGAGTTGAATGGCTTTTGGATTTGCATGATGAGCTTGTATGCTTGTGTTGGCAGGGTCTGCATTTTGAGGGGACTCTTTTTTTGTGATGGTGCTATGGCACTTTGGTTAGGGGGAGATTTTGTAGGGGCTCTGGGGGATATTACAGGAGCTGGAAACATACACTCTAAATGTTTGTATGTGTTTTGTTGAGTACATAGAAATGGGACGGGGGTACCAATAGTATTTAGATTTTGTGATTTGTATTGGGATGCTTGAGTGAAGATGCTTCATGTACTCCAAGAATGGTTTTGCCTCACATGAGTCATGACTTGCTGAAAAAGAAATAAAACGCTAACTAGAAAGAAAGAACAAATTAAATTGATGCTTTAGTCACTTGATTTGTTTGAGTATATGGAGTAAAAAAAACAAATGTTAAGCTTCAGGTATGTGTTTCTAGATAAGTTTAGAAATTCTTTGCACTAAATAAAAAGAAGTTCATGTAGTATACCTCTGCTCCACATGAGAATTTGACAAAAAAAAAGTGTCAAGCTTATGCTACCAAGTAGGGGTGTACGCGGGACGGGTTAGGACGGGTTTTAGTTAACTCCCACCCGGCCCTAAATAGCTTGCGGGCCATATTATAGACCCTAACCCGTCCACAAACCCGAAACAACCCGACAACACTCGGGTCCAATTAGGACCGGGTTAATGTAGGACGATACCGGGTTGACCCGAATAATAATAAGAAGCTCAAGGAAAAAGAATCTATTGAGTCGAATTCTTGTTTAATGTTGTCAAAACATCTTTCATCCAAATCTGTGAGGATTTATACAAGATTCTGGAATAATTGAGCAATGGAAGAGTAGTCTGTATGGGGAAATGCTCATAATTTAGTAATTCCCTCTTTTTATCACAAGGATAAAATACATGCTACAAGAGTAGCAGAATGGTCTTGCTATTGAAAAGATTCAAAAATAACTAAATATACTAAGCATGAGTTTTTAAATAAGCTACAACAACAACTAAATAGTAAACAAGATTCAAAAAACTGCACAATTATCATTCATTAGCATGAGTTTTTACATACATATACTTCTAAGATAGACTTGTACATACCAAAATATATACCAAATTAAGCTACAGCAATATATTACAAAATAAACTGCAGCATTACACAGTTTTGAATGCTTCTATTCTAAGTCTTCTAGCCCTGTATAAACTAATTATAGACCAAATTATAAACTACATCTGTATACAAAAAGACATGCAGTTATATTTGACTTTGATATTCGCCATTAAGTTCAAACATGTAGCCTAAACCCAAAAACAACTTCAGTTGATTCCTCCTTCATAAAAGTAATCAAAATCAGTCAACATTCATGGCTTCTTGCTTATCATTCTCTCCTTGCAACTCAAGAATGTTAGAAGAAACATCTGCAAAACATATTAAATTAGTCCATATCGAATGCATATTTTTAATGGACTTAAACAACAATGAATAAAGAACTAAATTTACCATCAATAATCTTTTCAGTGTTGTCAAATTGATCAAAATCGTCATCAAACTTACAACCAGCAGGTTGTAACCAGTTTTGAGCACAAATAAGAGCTTCGGTCATCTTGGAAGATAAAGAACTACGAAATACATCCAGTACACGACCACTAGTGCTAAAGCAAGACCCAGACGCCACAGTCGAAATCTGAATAGCCAATACATCACGAGCTATCATAGAAAGGATCCTATACTTGGCAGAATTCATCTTCCACCAACCCAAGATATCAAACTCATCATTCTCATTGCAATCCAAGGTATTCTCTGCTAGATATATCTCAAGATCAGATTTATCTAAACTAGCTTTAGCCCTTTTTTGCTTTTTCCACTTTTGCACTCTATTCTCAGTTACACCTTTCACACCCAATGGCCTTTTAAGTTTATCATCAACAACTGCACTTTGGGAAGAATCCCCATCTTCACCTTCTTTTTGTTCAGCAATTCCTTTTGCATAGAATTTGCATAAATCATCTAAGGTATCCATCACCAATGTAGTCATTTTTGCTGCCAAGTCCTCATTATATATATCCTCTATGGTATAAGTGACATACTCAAGTTTATATCGAGGATCCAATACAACAGCAACAAACAACAATGGATTAATCTTTTCTACATCTCCCCAATATTTGTCAAACTTTTCTTTCATTGAATAAGCTATAACCCCCAAGATTTCAGAATGATTCTCACTCCACGATTTCAACTCAGTTTGTATTGATGCAATTTCATGGAAGCATTTACTTGATGTCACATGCAAAGAACTAGAGAAACACAATGTCACATCATAGAAAATTTTCAAAAACCGAATAAATATTCTTGCATTTTGCCAATCAACTTCGGTAGGTGGACCAACCTTCTTTTTTCCTTTCTCATCTTCACGAAACCACTTTCGAAATTCAGCTTCTACATCATCAAGTCTATCAAAAGCTTTTTCAAATTTTTCAGCACGTTCCAACATCATGTAAGTGGAGTTCCACCTAGTTGTAACATCCAAACAAACAAGACTTTGAGACTTAATCATTTCGGCCTCAATGCATTCTTTAAACTTTTTAAGTCTTTGGGGAGAAGACCTCACCCAACGCACAACATTCCTAATGCCATCAATTGAAGATTGTTGTTCCTTTAAGCCGTCATTTACAACCAAATTCAGAATGTGGGCACAACACCTCATATGCAAATATTTACCACCACACACTAATCCACCCCTAGCATCTAATTTCCTTTGAAGGTATGCTATGGCCCCATCATTTGCACTAGCATTATCAACAGTAATTGTAAATACATTGTCAATTCCCCATTGTCTTAAACACCTCTCAATTTCTCTTCCAATGGTTTCACCCTTGTGATTTTCAATTAAAGAAAAGTTCAAAATTCTTTTATGTAGCTTCCATTCTTCATCAATTAAGTGTGCCGTCAAACACATATAGGACAAATTTTTATTTGATGTCCAACAATCTGTTGTTAGACAAGCACGAACACATGACTTCTTGAACCAAGATTTTAACAACTTCTTTTCATCTAAAAATAATTGGTAACAGTCCCTAGCAATTGTAACCCGAGATGGAACTTTAAATCTGGGTTCTAATCGATTCATCATTCTACGGAAACCGCGCCCTTCTACAACCTTAAATGGCATCTCATCACATATAATGAATTCAGCCACGGCCCTTCTACAATCCTCCAAATTATAGCCAACAGAATTTTGGGCAGCAAACCCATCTTCTCCTTCAGTTATTTTTGGCAAATATCCATGAAGTGTCTCTTTCTTGCCCACTTTCCTAAATATCCATTCATGAACCCTATGCAAGTGTTTGTTCAAAGAATTTGTGCCATGTTTATTCGGGTGACAACTGTATACTACACAACAGTGATTGCATTTAGCCTTATGTTCACCCTTTGTCTCTTTTAATGGAAGCTTAGTGAAGTGAAGCCATACAATAGATTTCCTACTCTTGTTACCCTGAGTACCCTCTCCCTCAACTAATGCTTTATCACCCTCTACTTCAATTTCATTTTCTGCTGGTATAGTGGCACCAACAGTAGGATTTGTGTTCATTTGAGGGACTGAATTACAAGTTTCAATTACTGGTGTGGTAGACTTTTCTTCTTCCATTTCTTTTAACTAAATCTAAAGAACAATGAAAAGAAATAACAATTCGTCACTACTCAATGAGAGAAAACACCATGTAGAAATGATATACGATTTAGATATATAAAAAATTAAGCACACAACACATTTCAGCAATCAGTTTCTCATCAAAAGACAATCCATGTATGATTAATGAAGATGAGTTTGTGAACCCTTACTGGTCTGGTTCTGCAGCAGACAACAGGGAGCACAAAAGAAGTCTCGAACAAATCTGATTCAGTTGGAACTGCAACAACAACCCATCGTGATCTAAGAGACAAGAGATGTTATTCCTGCAAAATAGAATGAAGCAGAAGAAAAAATTTAGAACGCAAAGAGATGATTTGGGATGGGGATGAATGAATTAGGTGATGATGGCCCATGAATCACAAATTTGCATGAGAAAGAGGGAGTTTTGTTGTTACCAAATGAAACCCTGAGCTCTAACCAGGGCGGCGCACCGCACATCACACGTAGAGAGAGGGAGAAGAGACAAGACAAAGGAGAAGGAAACTCACCAGAATGAATAATGGAAGAGAGCTTCGTCTTACACGATTGTGCCACCAGCAAAATCCCTGTGTGCTTCGTCTTTGTTTTTTTTGACAGAAACTCTCTTGAGTAATGTACTAATGGGTATTACATCAGACAACACGAAGGTACTCAAAGCAAAAAAAAAGGACCAGGGTCAATATGGGCGACACATGCACATATTAGGGTGAATAAAACTCTTTTTTTCCAACTTGTCAGAGGGTGATAATTATTTACAGCTTGCACATAAAAGAGAGAGAGAAAGAGGTGCTGCAAACTGAAAAAGCAAGGGATTGATTTGATATGATTTGAACTTGAAAGGAGGAGGAAGCATTGAAATTTGAAATTCAGGACGGGTGTATAGTTGCTATTGCTGCGCCTATGCCTAATGCTATGGCCTGCATCCATATCATTAATCTATAATATAATTATAACATATATATAATAAATGTATATAATAAGTTATTTATTTGGGACGGGTGATAATGAAATTGCAAGTGTACAATTTACTATCGTGTAATATAAAAAGATCGAACCCACGGGATAGGTGTTCTTATTATTATAAAATTGGCTTAAATGCACATTTTGCCCCTGATAATTCTCAAAGTTGCAAATTGTAACCCACCAAAAATTTTGTCACCAAATGTACCCCTCTATTTTTTTTTTGGAGAACTTTGTACCCTTCTATCAGTCTTCCGTTAGTAAGTTAACGGAAATGATGACGTGGATATTTCATGTGGAAAAAAAGAAAAGAAAAATTGACATGTTTAAAACAAATAAAAATAGATTCACGTGTCTCTGTTTCCTCTACCTCTCACACCCACCCTTCATTCCTCTGCAACCTCCAAACAAATTCACACTTTCCTTTCCCTCTTCCCTTTTTCTCCAAAATTCAATCCCTTTCTTTTCTAAAAAGGCAAATCCACCACACTCACTCTCACTGCTGTATACTGGCTCTCCCAACTATGGAAGCTTTTACCTTGCTCAAATACTGAAGAGGAGGTGGAGTTGCTGCTGGACCTGGACTACTTCTCACACCACCTTCCTCTTCCTCTGACACCGCCACAACCACCTCCGTCGTACCTCAAAATGAAAACGCAACCGAAAGCAGCGACGATGACGATGTCGACAACGGCGGTGGCGGTGATGATGGTCCTTTCTTCGACTTAGAGTTCACAGTTCCCGATGAAGCGGATGACGGTCAACAAAACCCAAACCCAGAAGAAGAAGAAGAGGTGGACCCTTCTTCCAGCAGTGATCGTGGAGCTTCGGTTTCTCCTTCTGGCGATTTGTTCTTCAAGGGAAAGCTAGTAGAGGTGGACCCTTCTTCTTCCTCCGAACCCGCCTCCATATGGATTTCCCCTCTTGATTCTCCAGTTCGTTCCATCCATGGATCTTGCTGCGATTCTCAACCTCGTCGTGATTCGCCTTGCATGTTTCGTGACCCCAAACCTCAAAAATCAGTTTCTCATTTCTCTCATAATCCTAGCCCCCTTTCCCCATTCAGATCTGGTTGAAGAAAACAAATTTCTCAACAGGAAAACAATTTTTTCTCAAAATCAATTCATCAAATAACAGATTCTGCGATTGGATCAAGTAATTAAAAACCCCAATTAACAGTTAAGTAAGAGTATCAATTATTGACGAATAAATACTTCACAGTTTCAACGAAGCGAGAAATTGATAACGAGTTCGCATATTTGCAGGAATCAGGGGTAAGTGAAGAAGTTAGTGCTGTCTTTGAGAGAGAAAACTCTAGATTTGTTGATTCTTTGATGAAATGGAAGGGGTGTTTGTGAAAGTGAGAAAAAGAGGAAGAGTGAATCTCTTTCTTAGAAGTAGATGACATTGAAGGAAATGGTGGTTTTCTGGGTAAATTTAAAAAGTAAAGAAAAATTTGGAGGTTGCAGAGGAATGAATGGTGGACACGTGAATCTATTTTTATTTTTTTTAAACATGTCGATTTTCCTTTTTTTTTCCCACTTGTAATGTCCACGTCATCAGTTCCGTTAAATTACTAACGGAAGACTGACGGAAGGGTACAAAGTTCTCCAAAAAAAAATAGAGGGGTACATTTGGTGACAAAAATTTTGGTGGGTTACAATTTGCAACTTTGAGAATTATCAGGGGCAAAATGTGCATTTAAGCCTATAAAATTTAGTACTAAAACAGAAAAATAAAAGATGAATATTTGTTGTTGGTTTGAGAACTAGAAAGAAACAATAGCATAAAATAATAAAATAAAGAGATGATGAATATTAAGCTCTTGGGTTGGTTTACATAGTCTATAAAAACATGCTAGAAATTTCCTACTAAATTCCTGAATTATAAAACCATTATCATGATGCTATAGCCTAGTGTAACTACAAGTTAATTCCTTAAGCATCGTAGATCTTTCTTTTTAATTACTAAACCCAATTCCTTGGTACCTAGTTAACTAAAGAAGAAGATGAAGAAGATGTTCAGGCCAACATAAAGTTACGTCCTTCCTAATTCCTTAGCGAAGTATACTTATGATGAGTGGATTTTATATGATAATTTTAGGGTCTTTTTAGTCTTTTTATTTTATTATTTTTGAGTCTCATGTAGGTTTTTTATTGTTTTTATGTAGATTTTATATTTATTTTGCATTTTGCATGTAGATTAGATTTTATTAGATTTTCTAGCTTTATTTTATATTTTTAGGAATTTTTCTAGTTATTTTGTATTTTTAGGAAAAGCTGGTTTAGTTATCATTTTTGTCCAGGGACCACTTTGTAAAGTTTCAGGAAATCAAGGTCCAAAATGTGAAAGTTCAAGAGTGGAGGGCTAAAAGTGAAGATTGAGAGAATTCAAGGGCTTGAATTGGAGTGCTAACCAAGAGAGGACTAAAAGTAAAAAAGAGGAATATGAAGCAACTCTCTAAATTAAGCACATGGAAAAAAGGATTAAAGGATGAGTGGAGGATTGATGATAGTGGAGGAGAGGTTTCAGAATTGTTTAAAGGGCTGATAAGTGGGTTTTTATGGCATTCAAAACCCACTACCATGAAGAAGGAAGGAAAAGCTTGAAGTTGAAGAAGCAGTAGCCAGCGCTGCAGCGCTAGAACCCAGCGCTCAAGCGCTGGGCCTCGGTCTGGTAGTGGGAATTAATTGCTGGAGGCCAGATTTTTGCTATAAATAGGGAGGCAATTTGCACTTGTAAAACACACCATCTTAGAATACAACAAGTATTCTCTCTTTCTCCCTCTTGAGCATTGTTCCTAGGACTTGTGGGAAGCCATATTTGAGCTCCTATCCAGGGTAATTCAATGTCTCCTTTAGCCATGTTTGGCTAAATTCTTCTTTAAGTTTTTGGGTTGTTTTAGTTTATAATACATGTTCTAGTTTTTCTTACATTTCTGAATATTATTTCCATTCATGTTTTATTACCTTATGCTTTATTTCTATCTTGATGATCACAAGAGGTTTTGCTTATTGCTTATTACATAAGGCCATTTGGTGAGTAGTAAGGGAACTAGGTAATAAAAAAGGTTATAAGTATACTTCGCTAAGGAATTAGGAAGGACGTAACTTTATGTTGGCATGAACATCTTCTTCATCTTCTTCTTTAGTTAACTAGGTGCCAAGGAATTGGGTTTAGTAATTAAAAAGAAAGATCTACAATGCTTAAGGAATTAACTTGTAGTTACACTAGGCTATGGCATCATGATAATGGATTTATAATTCAGGAATTTAGTAAGAGATTGCTAGCATGTTTTTATAGACTATGTAAACCAACCCAAGAGCTTAATGTTCACCATCTCTTCTTCTTATTATTTTATGCAATTGTTTCTTTCTAGTTCTCAAACCAACAACAATTTTTCATCTTTTATTTTTCTGTTTAAGTACTAAATTTTATAATAATAAGAACACCTATCCCTTGGGTTCGATCTTTTTATTACGCGATAGTTTAATCGTACACTTGCGATTTTCCTTATCAACTTATAACCTTTTTTATTACCTAGTTCCCTTACTACTCACCAAATGGCCTTATGTAATAAGTAATAAGCAAAACCTCTTGGGATCCACAAGATAGAAATAAAGCATAAGGTAATAAAACATGAATGGAAATAAAATTCAGAAATGTAGAAAAAGACTAGAACATGTATTATAAACTAAAACAACCCAAAAACTTAAAGAAGAAGTTAGCCAAGCATGGCTAAAAGAATCATTGAATTACCCTGGATAGGAGCTCAAGTATGGCTTCCCACAAGTCCTAGGAACAATGATCTTTGAGGGAGAAAGAGAGAATACTTGTTGTATTCTAAGATGGTGTGTCTTACAAGTGAAGAAAAGGGTCCTATTTATAGTAAAATTCCAGCCTCCAGCGCTTGAGCGCTGGCATTCCCAACGCATGGGCGCTAGGATGCATTAAAAATCCACTTTCTGTCCGAGGCCCAGCGCTTGAGCGCTGGCTTTCCAACGCTTGGGCGTGTTAGTACAGATAGCAACCTGAGAGGGGGGTGAATCAGAGTTGCCCCGATTTTCGCGTAGTAGTACCAAACGACTTTCAGCGCAATTAGAGTTGTAACGTAAGAACGTTGTTGCAGCGGAATGTTGTAATTGCTTGAAAGTAAAAGATGAAGGATGAAGGAAATGACACGGAGAGTTTTATCCTGGTTCACCTTTGGGTTCTAGGTTATTGATTGTCTTCTCCACCCACATACATTGCCCACTTGATATTCCTATAATAACATCTACTAGAGATATATTCTATTCTTTTGCAATAACTACAAGTATATAATCTATAACCTTCATTATATATTATATCTAAGCATATCATAATGTCTCCTAGGATGTCTTGGAACATTTTGAGAATAATTCCTATTGAAATTTTATGCTTTGATTATATAGCATGAGTATGTAATCGATTACAGCAGTTGGGTAATCGATTACTGACAGTTTAAATTTAGAAAAATTCAAACTTTGAACATGTAATCGATTATAGCAGTTATGGTAATCGATTACTTAGAAGATTCTAACAGGCACGAGGACTGTGAACAGGGTAAATCGATTACAGGACCTATGGTAATCGATTACAAGGACATTCTTATAGATTCTAAAAATATCAAGTCCTATGTAAGAAATTTCTAGACGAACATTTAAGCGTATAATCAATGCAATCAAATAAGTTCACACAAAGATCATGCAACATATAGACACATAATTAAATATCATGTTTATCTAAACTTCCTAATTTTCTTTTAATCTTTAAAGAATGAATCTTTAGGATTGTTTTGGGACATTTTGTGGGTAGTTCCTATAGTTCACATTTCTAGAAGAACTAGCATGCATGTGTTTACTTTCAAGAGATTTAATTTCATTTGTTGCTTTAACAAAGACATTTTTCTTAATCTCCTTGCTATTCTTTTGGAGTGAAAATCCTAGATCACACTCGTTGTTTGAGTTTTGTTGCATACTAAGAATCTTATCTAGTTTTTGCTTTTCTGGATTGAAACTATGAATTGTTTGTTGTAGATTTTCTACTTTTACTTCTAAAGAACTACGTTTAGTGCATGCATGTGTAACATCTAATATAGATTTAACATCATCTAATTCCTTTTGAAGCCTTTGACATTTTTCTTCCAAGGATGAAATAATAGCATTTTAACACTAACTTTAGAAGCATTACGACACATCTTAAAAAGACTTTCTATAGCATATTCTAAATCACTAGAAGAAGAAGTACTGGTACTAACCTGGATATTTTCCTTGTCAGAATTCTGAGATGCCATTAATGCAAAGTGTGCTTCTTCTTTTGAATGTTTGGACAATCATATTTGATATGACCAGATTTTCCATATTCACAACATGTGATCTTTTGTGAAGAGAAGGAGGCTTTATTTCCCTTTTGAAGACTTGTAGACTTCATATCTTTTCTTTGTAAGAACCTTTGAAAAATTCTTGACTATTAAGACCATGTTCTTATCATCTTGTGACTCTGCATCATATTCATCATTGATGCTTTCTTTGGCTTTTTAGAGCAATAGACTGATGTCTCTTTTCGTTGTTCTCATATTGCTCAAGTCTGTTTAACTTCAAATCATGTTCTTGAAGTTTTCCAAAGGAGTAGCCAGAGTCATGTTGGAGAGACTTTTCTTCTTTGAGAGAGCAGTGTTCTTTTGGTTGCCATTTTCTTGTAAGGGATATTAACATTTTCATGTTTATGGCATAATAAGAGAATTCCTTACCAAGAACAACCAAGTGATTCAATAATCGTGTGAACCGCTTTTGCATATCAAGTATGCTTTCTCCAGGCAATATTCTGAACATCTCATATTCTTGTGATAGAATATATTGATCTTTGAATCTTTTGACTTCATCAGTCCCTTCGTGTATAACCATTAAAGTATCCCATATTCCTTTTGAAGATTTGCAAGTAGATAATCTAAGGAATTTCTTCATACCAAGGACTGAAGTCTAGATGTTCATACCTTTTTAAGTCATGATGAACTTTCTTCTTTTCTTTGTCACTCCAAGTGTTTTCTGGTTCTGATTGTGAACTTCCTTCAACTTCTACTACAGGCCCAAGGAGATCTTCTTCAATGACTTTTCAGATTTCCGCGTCTAATAGCTTTATGAAGATCATCATCTTGATATTCCAGAAATTGTAGAGTTCTCCATTGTAGAATGGTGGCCTGTTTATGTTGAATCCTTCATTGGTACTTGTTGTAGATGAGGATGCTATCTTCTCCCGGATCTTAGGAATAACTTACCTAAACTTCCGCTCTGATACCAATTGTTAGTACAGATAGCAACCTGAGAGGGGGGGTGAATCAGAGTTGCCCCGATTTTCGCGTAGTAGTACCAAACGACTTTCAGCGCAATTAGAGTTGTAACGTAAGAACGTTGTTGCAGCGGAATGTTGTAATTGCTTGAAAGTAAAAGATGAAGGATGAAGGAAATGACACGGAGAGTTTTATCCTGGTTCACCTTCAATCCACCGAAGGCTACGTCCAGCCCCTCAAAGAAACCCCTTGAGGATTTTTCCACTATTGATAAAAATTACTTACAAGTTCCTAACCCAAGGACCCCAAGAATTCCTACCAATATCCTGTGAAAGTAAACCACTTTCAACAGCCCCTGAAAGCAAACCGCTTTCAGTTCCTGAAGGCAAACCACCCTCAGACCTTGAAGGCTAAACCACCTTCAATCAACAACCCTTCACCGAATACCACGGTGAAGTTAGAATCCCTCAGAAAGATTACCACTTTCTGAAGAACCACTCCACTGAATTCCACAGTGAAGATTTCCCATGATCGAGTACTCTTAACGAATGCTTGCACCAAGGACCCTAAGATATCTTATCAATCTTCCTGAAGCAACCCACTTCTGATTGATCAAGTCTTCTTAACGAATGCTTGTGCCAAGGACCCTAAGAGAACCCATCATGCCTCAGAAAGCAAACCACTTTCTGATGACACCGTATTACCACGGTGGACTTTGAATCAAACTTGATTCAAAGGGCCTTTTTACAACCACCAAAAACTATGGTGAATGAATCAACATGATTCAAATAGAAGAAGAAGAAGATGCCTTTTCTATGCATGATTCAATCCTTTAGACAAGAAGGATTGATCTTAGTTTGTATGCTCCAGGCCATTACAATGAAGGCTCTTCCATTCTGAGTTTCTCAAATGTTGAACATCATGAGTGTTCTTATGAAAATGAGAGAACCGAAACTCAGAATGATGACTTTAATGAATATGAAAGTTATGGACCAAGTCATTGATGTTTCTGAGTGTCTAAGGACTTTATATAGGCACTAGAGGTCGTCCATGAACCAACACAACCTTTCACAACCGGTTTGAGACACAATGGTTCATGAAAAACACATCTGTCGACCGGGTAATCGATTACAGCAGTTAGTGTAATCGATTACATCATGCCGTTGAAGTTTGAATTCAAATTTCAAACTTGGTAATCGATTACATACTTGTGGTAATCGATTACACACTTCCTGTAATCGATTACACACATCTGTAATCGATTACAGACAGTCCAGAACTCAGTTTTTGACTGTTTAAAGCCTAATTGAGTGTTCCTACCAAGTTTTACTTGTGAGAACATATCGTACTCAATTAGTTGATCTTTTATGAGCCTTCAAATGCAATATGAACCTTAATAAAGCATAGCACACTAAGTTGACAAGACTTACTTAAAACTAGAACCTTCATGTTTTGATCTTGACGTTCTGAGCCTGGTTCTTGAAGTCTTTCTTCTCTTAAGTCTTCTTGAAGTCTTATTGAATTCTTTCTTCTTTTTATTCCTTTCTTTCTCTTAAGTCTTCTTGAAGGCTTCTTGAAGTCTTTCTTCTTTTTGTTCCTTTCTTTCTTGAAGTCTTCCTTTTCTCTTCTGAAGTCTTTCTTCTTTTTGTGATGTGTTTGTCTTCATCAAAACCTCAGTCGAGTCCAAGGACGAGACTTGATTTACAATCTCCCCCTTTTTGATGATGACAAACATCATGCTTGAGAATTGATGGATCATTAGACTTTCTTTCGTATCTTGTATCTCCCCCTTGGTTTTGCAATTATATCTCCCCCTTTGTTTTGCAAATGAAGCACAGTATCCTGAAAATGATCAAGCATACACAAGACTTTTCTCCCCCTTTTGACATCATCAAAAAGAAGATAAAGCCATACAAAGTATTCCAGGATAATAGAAATAAAGGGAAGCATAATGGCAAATATTTTGATGTCAAAAAGAGAATGTGTATCAATACTTTTCTCCCCCTTTTTGTTCCACTTGTAGCTTTTCTTATAAGTAAGTCTTTACAAAGCACATGACCCTTTCTCCCTCTTTTGACTTCATCAAAAAGAAGACGAGTCCAAGCATACATTGCTAACAAGTAGTATAGACATTTGAATCATAGGGAGTGGGGGTGTGCAAGACAGTATTTTTGAAACTTATGCACCACACGCAATTAAAGCATAACCATAGAAATTTTAAATATACAAGCAGGATTCAAACCATCTAAAAGTTATGTCTAAACTATTACAACCCAAAATATATGAAAACATAAGCCAAACTCTGAAAGTTAACTATTTTCCCTTTTTAGCCCTGATAGAATTAATTATAGACTTCCATTAATCGTTTACTGAAGCTTTCTGAAATAATCCTGGGCCAAAATATCCCTGTAACCGATTACTTACTTCATGTAATCGATTATCATGTCTGAAAACTTGGATTTCCAGACTTGATAGGTACTGCATGAAAGATATATCTAACAGAGAACTATGATGTAAATGCAGATGCCTAAGAATGCATTACTCTTGTACTTAATATTATTTGAAAGATGTGAAGTTTTTAGAGTTTCTCTTACCAATACCACATTCTAAATTTGTGTTTTGAAAGACCATCCTTTGTATATGACATTTCAGATCACAAGGTCTTCAAACACATTTGCACAATAGGCTTAATGGTATTTTAGAGGTACCCAATAGTCTTTGGATCCTTTTGGATTAGTTCCTTTTACATCCCATATGAATCGTTCAATTGGGAATTCCGTCGTTTCTTTGATAATTAGGAGAATAATAGGAACACTTAAATTTCATGTTAGACACTTTTTCCTTAAGATGATAGAAAGATTTGATACATGCCTTTCTAAGTAGAACACCATCATGTATTCTTCTTGAGTGACCAAAGTTATATGAACTTCTTGGTCTAAAAGTGATTTTCCTAACATCATTAGGATGACTATGATTAGATAAATCTAAATCACTTTTATGAAAGGCGTGTCTTTGATTATATAACAATTTATCCATATCATCTTATTCCTTTGTTTAGCACTTGTTTTAATGCATCAATCCTTGACTCAAAAGTTATGCATGTATCTAAAGATGAAACATCACTTTGAATATCTATTCTAGATTTTACTTGATTTAATTCATCTTGCATGCTTTTAGTTTTACTTTGTAGAGATGAGATGATCCTACTATGATATGCATATACTTCATAAACACTCAAGAAAATATCATGCAATCTATAGAAAGTACTTTGTAAATTATCATATGAAGTTGCATTACTAACCTCTTTATTACCATCATTAGAAGATGTGTTACCATCAAAGCAAAACATACTCCTCCATTTTCTGAATTGGATGATGAACTTGCTTTATTGTCTTCCAAGTTTGTCTTCTTTGTTTTGGAGGACAAGTTTCAGAGAGTGTAGACAAGGGCTCTATATTTGGTAATCTCTACTGGAGTAAATGATTCATCTTGATCTAGATAAGTGCTTGATCCGTATTGATGTGGGTATTACTTTGTAATCATCCAAGTCATACTTCTTCAGAGGTTCTTTATAGAACTTGGATTGATTGATGAATATCTCATTTTCAGATTGCTTGATTTGCAATCCATGTCCATAGTGCTTGCTTTAGATCATATAAAGCTTTCTTTAGGATGAGGACATGTGAAGGAAACTTTGGATCTTCAAAGCCAGGAGGTTGCTTCACATAGACTTCTTCTTGAATGTATCCATTCAAGAAACCGCTCTTAACATCCATTTGATATGGTTGGAAGTTAAGCGAGTAAGCATACTCTAATAGAAGTCTAATTGCTTCTAAACAAGCAATTGGTACATATGTCTAATCAAAATCTATACCTTCTTTCTTATTATAACCTTGTACTACTAATCTGGCCTAATTTCTAACTATGATTCCATGTTCATCTAGTTTGTTCCTAAACACCCATTTGGTTTCAATAATATAATTATCATTAGGTCAGGGAGCCAATATCCATACTTGGTTTCTCTTAAACTAGTTCAACTATTCTTGCATGGCTAGAATCCCGTTCTCATCTTCTAAAGCATTATGTATTTTAGATGGCTCTATTTAATACTATTTGAGAAGGCGTACCTATTTTTCCTATGCCAAGTAATTACCCCTTTTTCATTATTCTCATATGAGACATATCCCTTTTCTCTAGGTATGAGATATAAAAATTTTGTTTTGTCTCCAATCATGTGTGATGTGCAGCCATTATCAAGATATCATAAACTCTTTGCTGCTTTCATACACACTTACAAAACAAATTCTCATAAAGGAATATTAAGTACCTAAGTTGCTTTGGGTTCTAGGTTATTGATTGTCTTCTCCACCCACATACATTGCCCACTTGATATTCCTATAATAACATCTACTAGAGATATATTCTATTCTTTTGCAATAACTACAAGTATATAATCTATAACCTTCATTATATATTATATCTAAGCATATCATAATGTCTCCTAGGATGTCTTGGAACATTTTGAGAATAATTCCTATTGAAATTTTATGCTTTGATTATATAGCATGAGTATGTAATCGATTACAGCAGTTGGGTAATCGATTACTGGCAGTTTAAATTTAGAAAAATTCAAACTTTGAACATGTAATCGATTATAGCAGTTATGGTAATCGATTACTTAGAAGATTCTAACAGGCACGAGGACTGTGAACAGGGTTAATCGATTACAGGACCTATGGTAATCGATTACAAGGACATTCTTATAGATTCTAAAAATATCAAGTCCTATGTAAGAAATTTCTAGACGAACATTTAAGCGTATAATCAATGCAATCAAATAAGTTCACACAAAGATCATGCAACATATAGACACATAATTAAATATCATGTTTATCTAAACTTCCTAATTTTCTTTTAATCTTTAAAGAATGAATCTTTAGGATTGTTTTGGGACATTTTGTGGGTAGTTCCTATAGTTCACATTTCTAGAAGAACTAGCATGCATGTGTTTACTTTCAAGAGATTTAATTTCATTTGTTGCTTTAACAAAGACATTTTTCTTAATCTCCTTGCTATTCTTTTGGAGTGAAAATCCTAGATCACACTCGTTGTTTGAGTTTTGTTGCATACTAAGAATCTTATCTAGTTTTTGCTTTTCTGGATTGAAACTATGAATTGTTTGTTGTAGATTTTCTACTTTTACTTCTAAAGAACTACGTTTAGTGCATGCATGTGTAACATCTAATATAGATTTAACATCATCTAATTCCTTTTGAAGCCTTTGACATTTTTCTTCCAAGGATGAAATAATAGCATTTTAACACTAACTTTAGAAGCATTACGACACATCTTAAAAAGACTTTCTATAGCATATTCTAAATCACTAGAAGAAGAAGTACTGGTACTAACCTGGATATTTTCCTTGTCAGAATTCTGAGATGCCATTTATGCAAAGTGTGCTTCTTCTTTTGAATGTTTGGACAATCATATTTGATATGACCAGATTTTCCATATTCACAACATGTGATCTTTTGTGAAGAGAAGGAGGCTTTATTTCCCTTTTGAAGACTTGTAGACTTCATATCTTTTCTTTGTAAGAACCTTTGAAAAATTCTTGACTATTAAGACCATGTTCTTATCATCTTGTGACTCTGCATCATATTCATCATTGATGCTTTCTTTGGCTTTTTAGAGCAATAGACTGATGTCTCTTTTCGTTGTTCTCATATTGCTCAAGTCTGTTTAACTTCAAATCATGTTCTTGAAGTTTTCCAAAGGAGTAGCCAGAGTCATGTTGGAGAGACTTTTCTTCTTTGAGAGAGCAGTGTTCTTTTGGTTGCCATGTTCTTGTAAGGGATATTAACATTTTCATGTTTATGGCATAATAAGAGAATTCCTTACCAAGAACAACCAAGTGATTCAATAATCGTGTGAACCGCTTTTGCATATCAAGTATGCTTTCTCCAGGCAATATTCTGAACATCTCATATTCTTGTGACAGAATATATTGATCTTTGAATCTTTTGACTTCATCAGTCCCTTCGTGTATAACCATTAAAGTATCCCATATTCCTTTTGAAGATTTGCAAGTAGATAATCTAAGGAATTTCTTCATACCAAGGACTGAAGTCTAGATGTTCATACCTTTTTAAGTCATGATGAACTTTCTTCTTTTCTTTGTCACTCCAAGTGTTTTCTGGTTCTGATTGTGAACTTCCTTCAACTTCTACTACAGGCCCAAGGAGATCTTCTTCAATGACTTTTCAGATTTCCGCGTCTAATAGCTTTATGAAGATCATCATCTTGATATTCCAGAAATTGTAGAGTTCTCCATTGTAGAATGGTGGCCTGTTTATGTTGAATCCTTCATTGGTACTTGTTGTAGATGAGGATGCTATCTTCTCCCGGATCTTAGGAATAACTTACCTAAACTTCCGCTCTGATACCAATTGTTAGTACAGATAGCAACCTGAGAGGGGGGGTGAATCAGAGTTGCCCCGATTTTCGCGTAGTAGTACCAAACGACTTTCAGCGCAATTAGAGTTGTAACGTAAGAACGTTGTTGCAGCGGAATGTTGTAATTGCTTGAAAGTAAAAGATGAAGGATGAAGGAAATGACACGGAGAGTTTTATCCTGGTTCACCTTCAATCCACCGAAGGCTACGTCCAGTCCCTCAAAGAAACCCCTTGAGGATTTTTCCACTATTGATAAAAATTACTTACAAGTTCCTAACCCAAGGACCCCAAGAATTCCTACCAATATCCTGTGAAAGTAAACCACTTTCAACAGCCCCTGAAAGCAAACCGCTTTCAGTTCCTGAAGGCAAACCACCCTCAGACCTTGAAGGCTAAACCACCTTCAATCAACAACCCTTCACCGAATACCACGGTGAAGTTAGAATCCCTCAGAAAGATTACCACTTTCTGAAGAACCACTCCACTGAATTCCACAGTGAAGATTTCCCATGATCGAGTACTCTTAACGAATGCTTGCACCAAGGACCCTAAGATATCTTATCAATCTTCCTGAAGCAACCCACTTCTGATTGATCAAGTCTTCTTAACGAATGCTTGTGCCAAGGACCCTAAGAGAACCCATCATGCCTCAGAAAGCAAACCACTTTCTGATGACACCGTATTACCACGGTGGACTTTGAATCAAACTTGATTCAAAGGGCCTTTTTACAACCACCAAAAACTATGGTGAATGAATCAACATGATTCAAATAGAAGAAGAAGAAGATGCCTTTTCTATGCATGATTCAATCCTTTAGACAAGAAGGATTGATCTTAGTTTGTATGCTCCAGGCCATTACAATGAAGGCTCTTCCATTCTGAGTTTCTCAAATGTTGAACATCATGAGTGTTCTTATGAAAATGAGAGAACCGAAACTCAGAATGATGACTTTAATGAATATGAAAGTTATGGACCAAGTCATTGATGTTTCTGAGTGTCTAAGGACTTTATATAGGCACTAGAGGTCGTCCATGAACCAACACAACCTTTCACAACCGGTTTGAGACACAATGGTTCATGAAAAACACATCTGTCGACCGGGTAATCGATTACAGCAGTTAGTGTAATCGATTACATCATGCCGTTGAAGTTTGAATTCAAATTTCAAACTTGGTAATCGATTACATACTTGTGGTAATCGATTACACACTTCCTGTAATCGATTACACACATCTGTAATCGATTACAGACAGTCCAGAACTCAGTTTTTGACTGTTTAAAGCCTAATTGAGTGTTCCTACCAAGTTTTACTTGTGAGAACATATCGTACTCAATTAGTTGATCTTTTATGAGCCTTCAAATGCAATATGAACCTTAATAAAGCATAGCACACTAAGTTGACAAGACTTACTTAAAACTAGAACCTTCATGTTTTGATCTTGACGTTCTGAGCCTGGTTCTTGAAGTCTTTCTTCTCTTAAGTCTTCTTGAAGTCTTATTGAATTCTTTCTTCTTTTTATTCCTTTCTTTCTCTTAAGTCTTCTTGAAGGCTTCTTGAAGTCTTTCTTCTTTTTGTTCCTTTCTTTCTTGAAGTCTTCCTTTTCTCTTCTGAAGTCTTTCTTCTTTTTGTGATGTGTTTGTCTTCATCAAAACCTCAGTCGAGTCCAAGGACGAGACTTGATTTACAATCTCCCCCTTTTTGATGATGACAAACATCATGCTTGAGAATTGATGGATCATTAGACTTTCTTTCGTATCTTGTATCTCCCCCTTGGTTTTGCAATTATATCTCCCCCTTTGTTTTGCAAATGAAGCACAGTATCCTGAAAATGATCAAGCATACACAAGACTTTTCTCCCCCTTTTGACATCATCAAAAAGAAGATAAAGCCATACAAAGTATTCCAGGATAATAGAAATAAAGGGAAGCATAATGGCAAATATTTTGATGTCAAAAAGAGAATGTGTATCAATACTTTTCTCCCCCTTTTTGTTCCACTTGTAGCTTTTCTTATAAGTAAGTCTTTACAAAGCACATGACCCTTTCTCCCCCTTTTGACTTCATCAAAAAGAAGACGAGTCCAAGCATACATTGCTAACAAGTAGTATAGACATTTGAATCATAGGGAGTGGGGGTGTGCAAGACAGTATTTTTGAAACTTATGCACCACACGCAATTAAAGCATAACCATAGAAATTTTAAATATACAAGCAGGATTCAAACCATCTAAAAGTTATGTCTAAACTATTACAACCCAAAATATATGAAAACATAAGCCAAACTCTGAAAGTTAACTATTTTCCCTTTTTAGCCCTGATAGAATTAATTATAGACTTCCATTAATCGTTTACTGAAGCTTTCTGAAATAATCCTGGGCCAAAATATCCCTGTAACCGATTACTTACTTCATGTAATCGATTATCATGTCTGAAAACTTGGATTTCCAGACTTGATAGGTACTGCATGAAAGATATATCTAACAGAGAACTATGATGTAAATGCAGATGCCTAAGAATGCATTACTCTTGTACTTAATATTATTTGAAAGATGTGAAGTTTTTAGAGTTTCTCTTACCAATACCACATTCTAAATTTGTGTTTTGAAAGACCATCCTTTGTATATGACATTTCAGATCACAAGGTCTTCAAACACATTTGCACAATAGGCTTAATGGTATTTTAGAGGTACCCAATAGTCTTTGGATCCTTTTGGATTAGTTCCTTTTACATCCCATATGAATCGTTCAATTGGGAATTCCGTCGTTTCTTTGATAATTAGGAGAATAATAGGAACACTTAAATTTCATGTTAGACACTTTTTCCTTAAGATAATAGAAAGATTTGATACATGCCTTTCTAAGTTGAACACCATCATGTATTCTTCTTGAGTGACCAAAGTTATATGAACTTCTTGGTTTAAAAGTGATTTTCCTAACATCATTAGGATGACTATGATTAGATAAATCTAAATCACTTTTATGAAAGGCGTGTCTTTGATTATATAACAATTTATCCATATCATCTTATTCCTTTGTTTACCACTTGTTTTAATGCATCAATCCTTGACTCAAAAGTTATGCATGTATCTAAAGATGAAACATCACTTTGAATATCTATTCTAGATTTTACTTGATTTAATTCATCTTGCATGCTTTTAGTTTTACTTTGTAGAGATGAGATGATCCTACTATGATATGCATATACTTCATAAACACTCAAGAAAATATCATGCAATCTATAGAAAGTACTTTGTAAATTATCATATGAAGTTGCATTACTAACCTCTTTATTACCATCATTAGAATGATGTGTTACCATCAAAGCAAAACATACTCCTCCATTTTCTGAATTGGATGATGAACTTGCTTTATTGTCTTCCAAGTTTGTCTTCTTTGTTTTGGAGGACAAGTTTCAGAGAGTGTAGACAAGGGCTCTATATTTGGTAATCTCTACTGGAGTAAATGATTCATCTTGATCTAGATAAGTGCTTGATCCGTATTGATGTGGGTATTACTTTGTAATCATCCAAGTCATACTTCTTCAGAGGTTCTTTATAGAACTTGGATTGATTGATGAATATCTCATTTTCAGATTGCTTGATTTGCAATCCATGTCCATAGTGCTTGCTTTAGATCATATAAAGCTTTCTTTAGGATGAGGACATGAGAAGGAAACTTTGGATCTTCAAAGCCAGGAGGTTGCTTCACATAGACTTCTTCTTGAATGTATCCATTCAAGAAACCGCTCTTAACATCCATTTGATATGGTTGGAAGTTAAGCGAGTAAGCATACTCTAATAGAAGTCTAATTGCTTCTAAACAAGCAATTGGTACATATGTCTAATCAAAATCTATACCTTCTTTCTGATTATAACCTTGTACTACTAATCTGGCCTAATTTCTAACTATGATTCCATGTTCATCTAGTTTGTTCCTAAACACCCATTTGGTTTCAATAATATACTTATCATTAGGTCAGGGAGCCAATATCCATACTTGGTTTCTCTTAAACTGGTTCAACTATTCTTGCATGGCTAGAATCCCGTTCTCATCTTCTAAAGCATTATGTATTTTAGATGGCTCTATTTAATACTATTTCAGAAGGCGTACCTATTTTTTCTATGCCAAGTAATTACCCCTTTTTCATTATTCTCATATGAGACATATCCCTTTTCTCTAGGTATGAGATATAAAAAATTTGTTTTGTCTCCAATCATGTGTGATGTGCAGCCATTATCAAGATATCATAAACTCTTTGCTGCTTTCATACACACTTACAAAACAAATTCTCATAAAGGAATATTAAGTACCTAAGTTGCTTTGGGTTCTAGGTTATTGATTGTCTTCTCCACCCACATACATTGCCCACTTATATTCCTATAATAACATCTACTAGAGATATATTCTATTCTTTTGCAATAACTACAAGTATATAATCTATAACCTTCATTATATATTATATCTAAGCATATCATAATGTCTCCTAGGATGTCTTGGAACATTTTGAGAATAATTCCTATTGAAATTTTATGCTTTGATTATATAGCATGAGTATGTAATCGATTACAGCAGTTGGGTAATCGATTACTGGCAGTTTAAATTTAGAAAAATTCAAACTTTGAACATGTAATCGATTATAGCAGTTATGGTAATCGATTACTTAGAAGATTCTAACAGGCACGAGGACTGTGAACAGGGTTAATCGATTACAGGACCTATGGTAATCGATTACAAGGACATTCTTATAGATTCTAAAAATATCAAGTCCTATGTAAGAAATTTCTAGACGAACATTTAAGCGTATAATCAATGCAATCAAATAAGTTCACACAAAGATCATGCAACATATAGACACATAATTAAATATCATGTTTATCTAAACTTCCTAATTTTCTTTTAATCTTTAAAGAATGAATCTTTAGGATTGTTTTGGGACATTTTGTGGGTAGTTCCTATAGTTCACATTTCTAGAAGAACTAGCATGCATGTGTTTACTTTCAAGAGATTTAATTTCATTTGTTGCTTTAACAAAGACATTTTTCTTAATCTCCTTGCTATTCTTTTGGAGTGAAAATCCTAGATCACACTCGTTGTTTGAGTTTTGTTGCATACTAAGAATCTTATCTAGTTTTTGCTTTTCTGGATTGAAACTATGAATTGTTTGTTGTAGATTTTCTACTTTTACTTCTAAAGAACTACGTTTAGGGCATGCATGTGTAACATCTAATATAGATTTAACATCATCTAATTCCTTTTGAAGCCTTTGACATTTTTCTTCCAAGGATGAAATAATAGCATTTTAACACTAACTTTAGAAGCATTACGACACATCTTAAAAAGACTTTCTATAGCATATTCTAAATCACTAGAAGAAGAAGTACTGGTACTAACCTGGATATTTTCCTTGTCAGAATTCTGAGATGCCATTAATGCAAAGTGTGCTTCTTCTTTTGAATGTTTGGACAATCATATTTGATATGACCAGATTTTCCATATTCACAACATGTGATCTTTTGTGAAGAGAAGGAGGCTTTATTTCCCTTTTGAAGACTTGTAGACTTCATATCTTTTCTTTGTAAGAACCTTTGAAAAATTCTTGACTATTAAGACCATGTTCTTATCATCTTGTGACTCTGCATCATATTCATCATTGATGCTTTCTTTGGCTTTTTAGAGCAATAGACTGATGTCTCTTTTCGTTGTTCTCATATTGCTCAAGTCTGTTTAACTTCAAATCATGCTCTTGAAGTTTTCCAAAGGAGTAGCCAGAGTCATGTTGGAGAGACTTTTCTTCTTTGAGAGAGCAGTGTTCTTTTGGTTGCCATGTTCTTGTAAGGGATATTAACATTTTCATGTTTATGGCATAATAAGAGAATTCCTTACCAAGAACAACCAAGTGATTCAATAATCGTGTGAACCGCTTTTGCATATCAAGTATGCTTTCTCCAGGCAATATTCTGAACATCTCATATTCTTGTGATAGAATATATTGATCTTTGAATCTTTTGACTTCATCAGTCCCTTCGTGTATAACCATTAAAGTATCCCATATTCCTTTTGAAGATTTGCAAGTAGATAATCTAAGGAATTTCTTCATACCAAGGACTGAAGTCTAGATGTTCTTACCTTTTTAAGTCATGATGAACTTTCTTCTTTTCTTTGTCACTCCAAGTGTTTTCTGGTTCTGATTGTGAACTTCCTTCAACTTCTACTACAGGCCCAAGGAGATCTTCTTCAATGACTTTTCAGATTTCCGCGTCTAATAGCTTTATGAAGATCATCATCTTGATATTCCAGAAATTGTAGAGTTCTCCATTGTAGAATGGTGGCCTGTTTATGTTGAATCCTTCATTGGTACTTGTTGTAGATGAGGATGCTATCTTCTCCCGGATCTTAGGAATAACTTACCTAAACTTCCGCTCTGATACCAATTGTTAGTACAGATAGCAACCTGAGAGGGGGGGTGAATCAGAGTTGCCCCGATTTTCGCGTAGTAGTACCAAACGACTTTCAGCGCAATTAGAGTTGTAACGTAAGAACGTTGTTGCAGCGGAATGTTGTAATTGCTTGAAAGTAAAAGATGAAGGATGAAGGAAATGACACGGAGAGTTTTATCCTGGTTCACCTTCAATCCACCGAAGGCTACGTCCAGTCCCTCAAAGAAACCCCTTGAGGATTTTTCCACTATTGATAAAAATTACTTACAAGTTCCTAACCCAAGGACCCCAAGAATTCCTACCAATATCCTGTGAAAGTAAACCACTTTCAACAGCCCTTGAAAGCAAACCGCTTTCAGTTCCTGAAGGCAAACCACCCTCAGACCTTGAAGGCTAAACCACCTTCAATCAACAACCCTTCACCGAATACCACGGTGAAGTTAGAATCCCTCAGAAAGATTACCACTTTCTGAAGAACCACTCCACTGAATTCCACAGTGAAGATTTCCCATGATCGAGTACTCTTAACGAATGCTTGCACCAAGGACCCTAAGATATCTTATCAATCTTCCTGAAGCAACCCACTTCTGATTGATCAAGTCTTCTTAACGAATGCTTGTGCCAAGGACCCTAAGAGAACCCATCATGCCTCAGAAAGCAAACCACTTTCTGATGACACCGTATTACCACGGTGGACTTTGAATCAAACTTGATTCAAAGGGCCTTTTTACAACCACCAAAAACTATGGTGAATGAATCAACATGATTCAAATAGAAGAAGAAGAAGATGCCTTTTCTATGCATGATTCAATCCTTTAGACAAGAAGGATTGATCTTAGTTTGTAGGCTCCAGGCCATTACAATGAAGGCTCTTCCATTCTGAGTTTCTCAAATGTTGAACATCATGAGTGTTCTTATGAAAATGAGAGAACCGAAACTCAGAATGATGACTTTAATGAATATGAAAGTTATGGACCAAGTCATTGATGTTTCTGAGTGTCTAAGGACTTTATATAGGCACTAGAGGTCGTCCATGAACCAACACAACCTTTCACAACCGGTTTGAGACACAATGGTTCATGAAAAACACATCTGTCGACCGGGTAATCGATTACAGCAGTTAGTGTAATCGATTACATCATGCCGTTGAAGTTTGAATTCAAATTTCAAACTTGGTAATCGATTACATACTTGTGGTAATCGATTACACACTTCCTGTAATCGATTACACACATCTGTAATCGATTACAGACAGTCCAGAACTCAGTTTTTGACTGTTTAAAGCCTAATTGAGTGTTCCTACCAAGTTTTACTTGTGAGAACATATCGTACTCAATTAGTTGATCTTTTATGAGCCTTCAAATGCAATATGAACCTTAATAAAGCATAGCACACTAAGTTGACAAGACTTACTTAAAACTAGAACCTTCATGTTTTGATCTTGACGTTCTGAGCCTGGTTCTTGAAGTCTTTCTTCTCTTAAGTCTTCTTGAAGTCTTATTGAATTCTTTCTTCTTTTTATTCCTTTCTTTCTCTTAAGTCTTCTTGAAGGCTTCTTGAAGTCTTTCTTCTTTTTGTTCCTTTCTTTCTTGAAGTCTTCATTTTCTCTTCTGAAGTCTTTCTTCTTTTTGTGATGTGTTTGTCTTCATCAAAACCTCAGTCGAGTCCAAGGACGAGACTTGATTTACAGGGCGCTGGGTCACCATCTGACTCATCATCCAGTCAGAACCCCGGCGCTGGAGCGCTGGGATCCCAACGCTTGAGCGCTGGGACGCTGCTTCTTCATCTTCAAGCTTTTCCTTCCTTCTTCATTCATGGTAGTGGGTTTTGATGGCCATAAAAAGCCACTAACCAGCCTTGTTCAATTCTGAAACCCTTCCTCCACTAACATCAATTCTTTAAACATTTTTTCCATGTGCTAAATTAGAGAGTGATTCTTCATATTCTTCTTTTTCACTTTGGTCATCCCTTGGTTAGCACTTCAATTCAAGCCCTCCTATTCTCTCAATCTCCACTTTAAGTCCTCCACTCTTGAACTTTTACAATTTGGTCCCTGACTTCCTGAAACTTTACATATTGGTCCCTGGACAAAAATGATAAATAAACCAGCTTTTTCTAAAAATACAAAATAACTAGAAAAATTCCTAAAAATATAAAATAAAGCTAGAAAATCTAATAAAATCTAATCTACATGCAAAATGCAAAATAAATATAAAATCTATATAAAAACAATAAAAAACCTACATGTGACTCAAAAATAATAAAATAAAAAGACTAAAAATAGCCTAAAAACACCATATAAAATCCACTCATCACACCACTATACCCAACGACAGCTTGTCCTCAAGCGACAAAACTTAAAGAAAAACTCGTCCCTGGGTTTTGAGAAAGTTTTATCTGATTACAACTTGAAGCACAGAAACCTTTCAAAGAAAGCTTAGCAGAAAAGGAAGACATGTATGTTTTATAGACAAAGAATCAAGAAAGTTAGGCTTGGCTTTTAACATGTTTGAGTTCATCAATTAAGCTCACAAAATAATATTCTCCATGAAAACAAGAAAGCTCAATAATTCTGCCTATCATTCAAATCAAAACTGAAGTAAAGCAACCAAGTGATTTTGAAGAGATTTTTAAGGTTGTAACTTGGCCAAAGGGTTGAACAATTTTAAGGTATGGATTTCAAGAAATTGGCAACTCTAGTGGCTGACTCAGAAATTGTTGTTAAGTGATTTTTTCCTTGACTAAGAGCTTACAATTCACACAAGGGTCCTCTCAATTTTTTCCTCTCTCTTTTTTTTTTTTGAACAAAGTAGTGGAATGTATGGGATGAATGACTTGAATTTTACTCCCCTCATACTCTTTCTCACCCCACTACTTCATTATTTTTCTAAGGCACATACCTTATTTTTTTTTAATTTCATTTTTTTTAGAGAGAAACCCAACAAACATAGCTCTAACAAATTAGCACATAAATCACAATAACAACTTTAAGAATTATCACACAAAGTAGGCTCCAAAGAATGACTCTTTTAAGGCTCAAAAGGGGCTACTAGTGGATATAACATTTCAAGCAAAAATCTGAGTTTTCAAAAATGCCTATAATCTCTTCTCAACTCACAAAGTATACAAAACTCCAATCAACATGCAACACAAGGCAGAAAAATTTTACAATCAAGAATTCAGAGTCCTCAGCTCTCAGAAAAAGATAGGGTAAGTGGTACCCTTTTAGAACTCAGAAAAAAACTTGCCAACAACCCAACAATCAAGATATCAAAATCATTTCTACAGCATGCAATCCTAACTGCTTCAAAACATAGAACCTTTTTCACAAAGCAGTTCAATCAGATAAAGCATTTCACAAAGCTATAGCAACATTCAGAATGGATAATATACTCAAGACTCATGCAAAAATAAAACAAAAAAAACTAAAAACTATAAAAAGAAAAACAAAATCTAAGAAGCTGGTATAGTGACAAATTTTCCACAAAGGTCCAAGGGAACCTCAATGTAAAAATCAATTTGAACACTTAAGTTCAAGAGGGTTCTTCCTCCTTTTGGTACCTATCCTGTAACATTGAACAAACAAAAGTCTCACAAGTAGAAACTTGCTTGACTTGTTAGTTCCAAAATCAGCACAAAAGATGGGTTGAAAAATTTGTGTCCACCTTAAAAACAAGAATTCTTGAGTTCCCAAAAATTAAAAACAATTTAGGACCAAGGGAAAACTCATAGAACCTTAAAACCTTCAAGAAAATGGTGAACACAATTTATTAAAACTAAAAACAGCAAAAAGTAAAAACAGCAAACTGCCCGAGCTCCAGCGCTTGAGCGTTGGGGATACCAACGCTTGGGCGCTGGAATTAAAATAAAAACTGGGCATCAGAGGTCCCAGCGCCTGGGCGCTGGGTTCCAACGCTGTGGCGCTGGAAATTAAAAAATAAAAAGCTGGGATTCCAGGGGCCTAGCGCATGAGCGCTAGCCCTCCAGCGCTTGAGCGCTGGAAACTACTGGAATCAGAGGTGATAAGCAGGGGCCTAACGCTTGAGCGTTGGCCTCCAGCGCTCGAGCGCTGGCCTCGCCTGCAGCAGAAACATAAAATTTCTTTTCTTTTATTTATGTACAAGAGTTGTGCAAAAATTAAAAAGACAGAAACATAAACTATCCTAAGTTGGGTTGTCTCCCAACCAGCTCAATGTTAAGGTCCGAGATAGACCCTTCCCCTTAATCAACTGGGGGTATCAAATATGGCAAAGACCTCTTGTCTTACAATATCTCCTCCTAGGTACGGTTTCAGTCTTTGCCCATTGACAACAAAAGCATTCTTTGTAACATTATTTTCCAACTCAACCGCACCATGAGGAAAGACTTTAGTAACCATATACGGCCTTGTCCATCTTGATTTCAACTTTCCAGGAAATAACTTCAGCCTTGAACTATACAACAGCACAAACTGTCCTGGATTGAATTCTTTTGGCACAATCTTCTTATCATGCCACTTCTTTGTCTTTTCCTTGTAGATCCAAGCATTGTGGTATGCTTGGAGTCTAAATTCATCCAGCTCATGTACCTGTACCTGTCTTTTATCCCCAGCTTCTTTGGGATCCATGTTCAACTGTTTCAAAGCCCAAAAGGCTTTATGCTCAAGTTCCACAGGTAAATGACAAGTCTTACCATAAACCAACTGGTAAGGAGAGGTTCCAATAGGAGTTTTAAACGCAGTTCGATAAGCCCACAAGGTGTCATCTAATTTTTTTGACCAATCCTTCCTTGAGGTACCAACTGTTTTTTCCAAAATCCTAACTCCCTATTAGAAACCTCTACTTGTCCACTAGTTTGGGGGTGATAGGGGGTAGCAATTTTATGATTAACACCATATTTTTTCAAAAGAGATTCAAAAGCTTTATTACAAAAATGCTTACCTCCATCACTGATTATTGCTCTTGGCACCCCAAATCTAGTAAAAATCTTTTTCTTCAGAAAATCCAAAACAACTTTTCCATCATTTGTGGGAAGGGCTGATGCTTCAACCCATTTAGAAACATAATCAACAGCAACCAAAATATACTGGCAACCAAAAGAAGGTGGAAAAGGTCCCATAAAATCAATGCCCCATACATCAAAAAGCTCAACTTCCAAAATCATTTTTTGGGGCATCTCATTCCTTCTTGAGATATTACCAGTTCGTTGACAGCGATCACACCTTACCACAAATGCTCTACTATCTTTGAAGATAGTAGGCCAATAAAAACCACTTTGGAGGACTTTAGCTGCAGTCCTTTCACCTGAAAAATGGCCTCCATAATCGGAGCCATGGCAATGCCATAAAATAGCCTCAAATTCTTTTTCTGGAATACACCTTCTAATGATCCCATCAGAACATTCTCTAAACAAATAAGGTTCATCCCAGAAAAAGAATTTAGCATCATGCAAAAATTTCTTCTTTTGTTGCCAAGTCAAATCAGAAGGCAACACACCAGCAGCTTTAAAATTAGCTAAATGTACATACCATGGAGCTATCTCTTGGATAGCTAAAAGCCTCTCATCTGGGAACTCCTCTTGAATAGGAATTGGATCGGAGTTCCCTTCTTCAAGCCTTGACAAATGGTCTGCTACACCATTGTCCTTCCCTTTTCTGTCCACAATTTCAAGATCAAACTCTTGCAAGAGTAAGATCCACCTGATCAGCCTGGGTTTAGCTTCCTGCTTAGCAAACAAGTACTTCAATGCAGAATGGTCAGTATGCACAATAACTTTAGTACCCAAAACGTAAGGTCTGAATTTGTCTAAAGCATAGACAACACTCAACAACTCCTTTTCAGTTGTAGCATATTTTTTTTGAGCTTCATTCAGAACCTTACTAGCATAGTAAATCACATGCAACACTTTTCCATTTTTTTGACAAAGAACAGCCCCTATTGCATTATCACTAGCATCACACATAACTTCAAAAGGCAAATCCCATTGGGGAGCAATAATGATAGGGGCTGAAACAAGTTTTTCTTTCAATAATTTAAAAGCAGCCAAACACTCATCATTAAAGATAAAAGGAGCCTCTTTTTCAAGGAGATTTGTCATAGGCTTAGCAATTTTAGAAAAATCTTTTATAAATCGCCTATAAAAACCTGCATGACCAAGAAAACTTCTTATACCTTTAATATTAGTGGGAGGAGGTAGATTTTCAATAATTTCAGTTTTAGCCTTATCCACCTCAATCCCTTTTTCAGAAATCTTGTGCCCAAGCACAATGCCATCTTTTACCATAAAATGACATTTTTCCCAATTAAGTACCAAATTCTTTTCTTGGCACCTAACAAGAATCCTTTCCAAATTGCTCAAACACTTGTCAAAGTTGGGGCCATATACAGAAAAATCATCCATGAACACTTCCATACATTCACCAATTAAATCATAAAAAATAGCAAACATACATCTTTGGAAGGTTCCTGGAGCATTACACAAGCCAAAAGGCATTCTTTTATAAGCAAACACCCCGAAGGGGCAAGTAAAAGCAGTTTTTTCTTGATCCTTAGGATCAACAACAATTTGGTTATATCCTGAATAACCATCTAAGAAACAATAGTACTCATGGCCAGCCAACCTGTCAAGCATTTGATCAATAAAGGGAAGGGGGAAATGATCTTTCCGGGTGGCAGAATTTAGCCTCCGGTAATCTATACAAACCCTCCAACCAGTTACCTTCCTGGTGGGAATCAATTCATTGTTCTCATTAGGAACCACTGTAATTCCCCCTTTCTTGGGAACTACCTGAACGGGACTAACCCATTCACTATCAGAAATGGGATAAATGATCCCTGCATCAAGCAACTTAATCACTTCTTTCCTTACCACCTCTTTCATGGCAGGATTAAGTCTTCTTTGGGGTTGGACTACAGGTTTAACTTGTTCTTCTAAACAAATTTTATGCATACAAACAGTGGGGCTTATGCCCTTAATGTCCTCAATAGTCCAACCCAAAGCAGATTTATGAGCTCTAAGAATTCTTACCAGTTTTTCTTCTTCAAGAGGAGAGAGGGAACTACTCACAATGACTGGCTTATTATTACCTCCCTCAAGAAATACATACTTAAGAGTGGAAGGTAAGGGCTTCAATTCCCTCTTTTCCTCTTGAACTTCTTCCTCTCTTTTCAGCTCCTCTACCCAATTTTTTGTTGAAGGGAAAAAATGGGCAGCCTCGAGATATCTTGCCATTTCAATGACCTGTTCGTCATTGCTGTCTATATCTTCAAAATCCAACCCCTCAGAGATTATAGTCTCTAAAGGATCTTCTTTCCACATGGAAACAAACTGTTAGGCAGAATTATTTTTTTTTTATTTTTTTTATATATATACAAGAAGTACTAAATAAAATAAAAACAAGAACTTGAAAGAACCTATCCCCGGCAACGGCGCCAAAAACTTGATAATGAAATTGCAAGTGTACAATTTGCTATCGCGTAATATAAAAAGATCGAACCCACGGGATAGGTGTTCTTATTATTATAAAATTTAGTACTAAAACAGAAAAATAAAAGATGAATATTTGTTGTTGGTTTGAGAACTAGAAAGAAACAATAGCATAAAATAATAAAATAAAGAGATGATGAATATTTAGCTCTTGGGTTGGTTTACATAGTCTATAAAAACATGCTAGAAATTTCCTACTAAATTCCTGAATTATAAAACCATTATCATGATGCTATAGCCTAGTGTAACTACAAGTTAATTCCTTAAGCATTGTAGATCTTTCTTTTTAATTACTAAACCCAATTCCTTGGTACCTAGTTAACTAAAGAAGAAGATGAAGAAGATGTTCAGGCCAACATAAAGTTACGTCCTTCCTAATTCCTTAGCGAAGTATACTTATAACCTTTTTTATTACCTAGTTCCCTTACTACTCACCAAATGGCCTTATGTAATAAGTAATAAGCAAAACCTCTTGGGATCCACAAGAAAGAAATAAAGCATAAGGTAATAAAACATGAATGGAAATAAAATTCAGAAATGTAGAAAAAGACTAGAACATGTATTATAAACTAAAACAACCCAAAAACTTAAAGAAGAAGTTAGCCAAGCATGGCTAAAAGAATCATTGAATTACCCTGGATAGGAGCTCAAGTATGGCTTCCCACAAGTCCTAGGAACAATGATCTTTGAGGGAGAAAGAGAGAATACTTGTTGTATTCTAAGATGGTGTGTCTTACAAGTGAAGAAAAGGGTCCTATTTATAGTAAAATTCCAGCCTCCATCGCTTGAGCGCTGGCATTCCCAACGCATGGGCGCTAGGATGCATTAAAAATCCACTTTCTGTCCGAGGCCCAGCGCTTGAGCGCTGGCTTTCCAACGCTTGAGCGCTGGGTCACCATCTGACTCATCATCCAGTCAGAACCCCAGCGCTGGAGCGCTGGGATCCCAACGCTTGAGCGCTGGGACGCTGCTTCTTCATCTTCAAGCTTTTCCTTCCTTCTTCATTCATGGTAGTGGGTTTTGATGGCCATAAAAAGCCACTAACCAGCCTTGTTCAATTCTGAAACCCTTCCTCCACTAACATCAATTCTTTAAACATTTTTTCCATGTGCTAAATTAGAGAGTGATTCTTCATATTCTTCTTTTTCACTTTGGTCCTCCCTTGGTTAGCACTTCAATTCAAGCCCTCCTATTCTCTCAATCTCCACTTTAAGTCCTCCACTCTTGAACTTTTACAATTTGGTCCCTGACTTCCTGAAACTTTACATATTGGTCCCTGGACAAAAATGATAACTAAACCAGCTTTTTCTAAAAATACAAAATAACTAGAAAAATTCCTAAAAATATAAAATAAAGCTAGAAAATCTAATAAAATCTAATCTACATGCAAAATGCAAAATAAATATAAAATCTACATAAAAACAATAAAAAACCTACATGTGACTCAAAAATAATAAAATAAAAAGACTAAAAATAGCCTAAAAACACCATATAAAATCCACTCATCAACGGGCCGGGTGACCCGAGCATCAACCCGGACCCGTCCCAACCCGGTACCGGGTCTAGTTGTGAACAGTTTTTTTTGTCCCTCTTCAATGTTTTGGGCCGGGTAAAACCCGGTTTAGTTTGATAGGGCCGGGCCGGGTCTTCGGGCCGGATCGGGTTTTGAACACCCCTACTACCAAGGATGTCCCTTTATGTTGCCTTTTAATAATTACATTGAAAAATATTTTAATACTAAATAACATAAGGTTATTTTAAGAATTTCAATATATATTCTCGAGAATATGCATTTTTAACCAAGTTTATGTTATAATTATTCCCTGAAATATGGATAAAGATTCCTAGGAATCGAATTAGCAAACCAAACACATTTTTAAAAGATGTCATGAAATAATATTCTCATTCTAATATTTCCGGAAATAAGATCTCTGGATATTTTTTTACAAAACTCGAAATATACACCCCTTAAAAAATTGCTATTCCTAATCAAATATGGCCTTGAGTATATTTACAATTACAATAAGAAAATAGAAAATAGTTAAATTGGTAGTCTCCTTTATTTGCTTCTTAATTTCGTTTTTGCATTGTAATTTTTCCGACAAATAAAAAAAAGTCCAAACACAACCGATGGAGGTTAACCTGGTTGAGTGTGTCCATTTAAAAAGAAAAAAAGGTTAAATATGTTTTTGTCCCTGAACTTTAAGCGAGATTTGGTTTTCGTCCCTCGCCGGTGTAAAGGTAGATTTTAGACCTCAGACTTTCATTATTGTTTGGTTTTCGTCCCTACCAGTGTTAGTCGTTGACCGCCATGCCTCTGTGTCACGGCAGGTCCTACGTGGCAATGTCCACGTCATTTAATGAGGCCACGTGTATTTTTTTAAATTATTAATTAAAAAACAAAAAAAAAAAACAAAAGGAGAGGAAGGTAGTGTTTGGCCCAGCTTTTTTTTGACTTTTAAGTTGCTTTTAAGATAAGTTGGGCCAAACACAATTGTGTATAAGATCTTAAAAAATAAGTTACTTTTAAGTTACTTTTTTTTTTACACACAAAATGTTGAAAAGTAACTTTTAAGTAAAAAGTTAATTGAGGGAGCTTTTTTCTAATAAGTTACTTTTTTCACTTCCTACCGCCCCGGCCACCACCACCACCTTCGAGCACCACCGCCTCCAGCCACCACCTCCTCCGACCACTGCCGCCGCCACCTCCGACCACCACCGCCACCTCCGACCACCACCACCGCTACCTCCGACCACCACCGCCTCCTCTGACCACCGCCGCCGCTGCCGCCTCCGACCACCACCGCCACCTCCTGCCACCACCACCGCCTCCGGCCACCACCACCACCACCGCTACCTCCGACCACCACCACCTCCGGCCACCACCACCGCCTCCAGCCACCACCACCGCCTCCGACCACCACCACCACCTCCGGCCACCACTACCGCCTCCGACCACCACCACCACCTTCGGCCACCACCATCGCCTCTGGCCACCACCATTGCCTCCGACCACCAAACAACTTTTAACTTAAAAGTAACTTTCAAGTTAAAAAAAATGAAAATTGACAAACAGCTTTTGCCTTTTTTTTTAAAGATCTTATTGTGAGCTTTAACTTAAAAGTAACTTTTAAGCTAAAAAAAAGCTGGGCCAAACGCTACCGAAATTGAAATCAGAATCGATTCAGCCCCTGTTCTTCCTTCTTCTTCAACATTACCCATTCCTTCTTCTTCCTATCGTTTTAGCTTCTGCTCTCGTTGTTCTTCGTCTTCAACAATTCAAGATCTTGTTGTTTTTGTTCGTGTCCCATTTGCAGCCACTTTTCCTCTTCTCCTTCGACCTGCAAGATTTCTCATTCTTCTTGTTCGACATATCCCTTTTCTTCCCCCAAAATTAGAGCAAGCGAGATAACAGATAAAAAAGTGTGCGAGCAGCCATAACCAGTTCAGAGCAAGTACCAATTCCACCTACCATACCCACTAACATTGCAGCAAAAAACACAAGAACAAAACACCCCTTAAATTTTCCAACCCCCATGAACTCCATAAACACTAAAACATCAGAAAAATCAAATTTTTGTAATAGAATATCAAATTTGAAGCTCAAAGATGCTATTTTTATTCCTGGGTCTTGACAGGTTTATCGATTTGTTGTGCAACCTGGTGCTTGATTGTGAAATCAACATGGTGTGGGTGGGGGATTGTGGTGGTTGGGGGAGTGGTGGGTGATGGCTCAGTGTGGGTGGCTTTGGGGGTTATGCCGTGTTGTGGGTGAGGAATTGCAGGTGGTGGTTTGGGGAAGAAGAAGAACAACGATATGTTTCCTTTTGATTTCCTTTTTTTTTTCTTTTCATTTTTAGTTTTTTAATTAATAATTTAAAAAAAAAAATTACATGTGACCTCATTAAATGACGTTGACATCACCACGTAAGACTTGCCGTGACACATAGGCACGACGGTCAACAATTAACACCGGTAGGGACGAAAACCAAACAATAATGATAGCCTGAGGCCTAAAATTCACTTTTACACCGAAAACCAATTGAAAAAAAACATATTTAACGCAAAAAATAAACATGGTTCAGTGTTAAAGTGGACCCCACGCAACATCCTGCAACTGCAAAGCCAATCATCAACCTTTGAGTGCGGCAATCTGTCTCCGAATGACCAATTAAAGAACTCCAAAAGAATCACGTCTCCTTCATTTTTTTTTTTACTTTTTTATCATCTTAAAAAATAGTCTAAGAGTATCTTTTTTTTATTCACTGGATTAATCCCTCTCGCTATAATAATATTCACACTCCTCGAATCGAGACATGCAGCAATCAATTAATTTATTTTATTATTTTCTTCCAAATTCCGATCTCCGATTTCTTCACCGTAACCGGCGATGGCCTCACTCTCCGATCGCCGCCGCGTGCTGCCGGGAAGCGGCGCTGAGCCTCAGCTATCGGCAGAGCCCGTCGTTCCTAATAACCACCGTGAGAAGCAGCGGCGGGTCGCCGGCAAAAACAGCCCCCGGCCTCGTCCTGCTCGGCAACGCTCTTTCAAGAGAGATTTCGAACGCGTCGCCGCAGAGACCTACTTGATTACTCGCCTCACCTTCACGCTTCTTCAATATCTCGGGTACACTATTCGAAGTTTCATAATCTTATTTTTTTTTCAATTTGATTTCTATGATTACTTTGTATAGTGAGTGACATAAAATTACTAATTAATCTGAGTATTCATTAAAGATAATAAATTGCTAACAAAAAGTAGCTATTACTGTCGTAGATGCAGTAGAAATGCTTGTTTTAGATTGTCACTTTGATTTTTCTTCTTTTTTCAATTTTATTTCTGTGACTTCGCTGTGCAGCGAGTCAAAGTTACCAAATTACTTTGAAGATTTTGTTTTAAATTAGTGTTGTTTGGATAAATTGCTAAAAGGTAGCTGCTACTGTCAGAAATGCAGTATAAGTGCGAGTTTTTGATTGCCTCTTTGAGTTTATTTGTTTTCAATGTTATTTCTATTATTACTTTAAACTTTTTTTTTGTCACAATTACTTTTACTTTGAAGATTTTGCTTTTTATTATGTTTAAATTTTTTTAGTGTGGTTTGGATATATTGCTAATTAAGTAGCTGCTACTGTTGTTTTAGAATTTGTTATTGTAAAAAGTAACACAAGTATCAGCCACATATAGTTCGCAGAAAGAATTTGTGTCCCGCATAAAACCACATCATTTTATTTCTGATCCTAAAACGGTATCAAATAATTTTGGGGAAAGTTGAAGTAATTCATTGGTAATTTTCCTGAAATACTGCAATAGAATTTCTGCCTGAAACAACCAAAGCAGAATACAAGAATTAGGGCGTCCTTTCAAAAGGATATGCTGATGTTGCTTCTTGAAAGAGTTTTAGCACTCTCAGGTCATATGCACCAATCTCCTGATAAAGTACTCTATATTTATTATAGCCATAAAGACTATTCTGTTGTGACATAAATTTTATTCTGATATGTAACTTGTGGCAAGTCTGATTTTCTGTTGATACTCTATTCAGGATTGGTTACCGTTGGATCACAAAAGTACTTGCTCTTGGATGTTATGCCATGTTACTTATGCCAGGTTTTCTTCAAGGTTTGTTCCAATAAAATTTTGCATTTCTCCTTCCTTGTCTCAGTAATGATAAATGTTAAGCATTGTAAACTTACTTTGGCTTCCTCGTCATATATTTCCTTATGCGTTCTGTTTACTTGAAATACTCAATGATGTGGCCTATGATAATCTTGCTTTATCATGATCTGATTCCCCTATTGCCCATCCTGGTACTTTCTTCTTCCATATTGTATGCTGCTGTCTCTCCTTCCAGTGGGAAAAGGGTTCACAGACAAAATTTGTTTCTTCGTCCATATTAGTTGAAATATGGCTCTTCTGTTTTTGTTTCTCTCTCTTACTGTTGGCTTTCTGCAGTTGCATATTACTATTTCTTCTCAAGTAAGGTAAAACGAAGCATTGTCTATGGAGATCAGCCTAGGAACAGGTAAATTGAAACACTGGTAAATCTATCCTGCGATTTTGGTCATTTAATGTATTGTGAGCCCATATCATTTTAAATTATGGTCT
Organism: Acmispon strigosus; assembly: GCA_030819835.1. Lineage (NCBI taxonomy): Eukaryota > Viridiplantae > Streptophyta > Magnoliopsida > Fabales > Fabaceae > Acmispon > Acmispon strigosus. Next base: position 8,400,594 of record JAUAMA010000001.1, read on the forward strand.
TGCAGGTTAGACCTTTATCTACCGGCTGATATCAGTGAACCTAAGCCAGTTTTGATATTTGTAACTGGGGGAGCATGGATTATTGGGTGAGTGGTTTGAAATATAAATGTTGTTTTGCTTGATTTCATATGTTTATTTACTCTTTATGGTGTTGATTCTTATTTAGTGTCATACCACTCCCCTTTTCATGTTAATCGTTTCCATATCTTTAAGATTATATTTTGATTAATTTCATTGTCTATGCTATCATGCAATGATTCCTATGTTGTTGGACATGCCAAAATACCATATATCTTTTCAAGCGGCAAGCAGTGTTGTCTGTGCTTAAGTCTTTTAACTGAAATAACTATGTTATAGATGTTGTGTTGAGACATGCAACTGAACTCTTAGGTGTCCAAGGGGATACTAATTAAATTGGTTAGGCTTAATAGCATATTTGGTCCCCTACTTTAGCTATATGTGCAATCAGGGTCCCTAAACTTCAAAAATTGCATTCTGCCTCCCCGACGTTACCTTCCGTCACAGTTTTGGTCCCTGGGCAGTTCTCCGTCTAATTTCTATCGGTTTCGGGGACCAAAAGTGCAATTAAGCCAAAAAAATTAATTAAATAATAAAAACCCAGAAACATTTATATGTTCTTCATTTTCATCATCTTCATCTCCAGAAAACCTAGAAAAAGAATGACCATTCCTATTTTCAGCATAATTATCTGGACTTCAAAGCAAAATGGACAACAGATGACTCCATTGACATCTTCATGAAACTTTGATGTGCACATTTATACATATGAAGAGGTATTAACAAATGAATCAATGATACAGAGAGAAAAGTAAATGAATTTGTAAAAAACAATGACAGAGTTACACTTCGAATGTATGTAATCGAAAGATTTAAAAATTAAACACTCATAAAACCAAACATCACACCACATCCCAAAATCACCCAAAGAACTGCAACCACATAATCCACATCTTGAACGAAATCAAGTAATGCTTCTATGAAATCGCCTACTATGCTTCCCTTCACGTACTCACCTAGATATGGAGCTTTGGCGAAATGGTTCGATGTCTAGGTTGGTTCGAGATCGACTGTGAGGTTTTTTAGGAGAGAAGAGCATGAACCAGAGGGAGAAAGAGGGTACACAATGGCAAACTCATACTCGTCGGAATCATTCCCATTTTTTCTCACTGCAAAGGACACCATAGCCCAACCTTCCATCTTCGTTAACCACCTAATCGTCTTCCCCATCGGACCAGATCATTACCTTAGAGCCTCCATCTATCTGCCTCCAGAATGTCGACCTCGCACGCCGCTGTGTCTTTCCGCGCCGTCATTCAGCCTCCATCGGTCCGCCTCCACCCCTGATCTCGCTCCCTAGCTCGCGTTCCTCTCTACTTCTTTCTCTCTCTCACTCTATTTCTCTCCCTTTTCACGTTCTGCTTCTAGATCTCATGCTCCTTGCAGATCTAACGAATTGAGGAAGCAGATCTCATGCTGTTGGTCTCATGCTCCTTGCAGATCTAACAAATTGTGTTGTCTGGGATTGAAAGAAGAGAAAAGGAATAGGGAGAGGCGTGGTGGGATGGGATGGGAATGGTGGTGGTGAGGTGGGAATCAGAGATGGTGGTGGTGTGTGTGTGTCTGCGAGAGAGATATTGGGGTCTGTGTGTATGTGGTTGTGTGTGAGTGTGTTTACGGTGGGTGGGTTCTGGATCTGAGAGATATTAGGGTCTTTTTTTTATTTTTTGAGTGTGTGTGATATGAGGATGAAGATGATGGAGATGAAGATGTTTGTCCGATGAAAAAGAGGATGAAGATGATTTTGATTGTTAGGTTTTTAATTTTCTGGGTTTTTGGGTTTAATGATAGAGAAAATGATGAAGATGATGGAAGAAGAAGATGGAGATGATGAATTTTCTGGGTTTTTATTTGTTTGTTTTTTATTTTTTAATTAATTTTTTTGGCTTAATTACATATTTGTCATCAGAAGCGTTAGTTTTTTGACAGAGAAATGCTCGGGGACCAAAACTATTGACGGAAGGTAACGTTAGGGAGGCAGAATGCGATTTTTGAAGTTTAGGGACCCCGATTGCCAGTGGCGGAGGCAAGGGGGTGCCTATATATGCCATGGCACCCCCCAAAATTTTAGAATTCTTATAATATAATTTGATATGTGAAAATGAGACAATGTTTTATTGGATAAAGTCTATGATCAAATGAGTATGTAATAACTTTAGTCATTTATAAAATTCAGTTATCTAACATAGCCTTGAGAGGCCAATTTTAAAATAATTATACGTTTTACTATATTTATTGTGGCCACCCTTGCCCGGCAAGTCTGCCTCCGCCACTGCCGATTGCACATATAGCTAAAGTGAGGAGCTAAAAATGCTATTAAGCCAATTGGTTATGATTGATTGCTGCTTCAATTACGAAGTATATTAAGCCTGGTTATTCAAATTGAATTTTAAATATTCAGACACTGACTTGGTTGATGTAACAGTCAGTCTGAGTTCTTTCTCAGTTTCTCATGCCAAAAGTAGTTGGTCTCAACACTCAAGAAATATGACATGACAATAATTTAGTTTTTAATATATATATTTATAACTAAGTTCATCTATCTTTTATCTTTTAAATATTTAATGATTTCAGTTGGATTGATTTAGGTATAAAGCATGGGGCTCCCTTTTAGGACTACAGTTGGCAGAAAGAGACATTATAGTGGCATGCATCGATTACAGGTACCTGGTCTCAGTTCAAGAAGTGCAAGATTGAGTCTACAATTTACCTTTGGTCCGACTTGCTCTATTTTTGAGGTATTCTATTGGACAAATTAGGTGCTTTTTATAGTCCATTACTCTATGTTTAGGAAATTCAGTCCGGGCTATTCATAAGTCGTAATACGGATGTTTGCCTCAAATTGTTTCCTTCACTTAATCTTGTCCAGTAGCATTTATCTTAGTTGAATTGTTTGCCAATTTTTCAAATGTTAAAAATATATTTTACATCGCCCTTAAGTAAGCATATCCATAATTGATATCTTAATGTTTAATAGCTTTGAACGTAATACAGTTGTTCCAAGGTAATTAAACTTTATTTTCTATACTATTTGAACAAAGAGAAAAAAAAGGGCAGCCCGGTGCCTTAAAGCTCCCCCTAGAGCCGGTTCCGGGGAAGGGTAAAAAAATATTTGTTAGATTTCATTTGCAAAGTTTATGCTATATTTAGCACTTAGTGGATCTTCATGTATTTGTCAATGTAGAAATTTTCCTCAAGGAACCATCAGTGACATGGTAAATGATGCTTCTCAGGGAATTTCCTTCGTCATCAACAACATAGTTAATTATGGAGGCGACCCTAATAGGTGACATGCTACTGCTACACATTATTCCTTTTCATCATATCTTCAGACATTCAACTATGAGATTGATCTTTCCCCTTTTGTTGATAATTATGTAATAGGATTTATCTAATGGGGCAATCTGCCGGTGCGCATATTTCATCTTGTGCTTTACTGAACCAAGCAACAAGAGAATCTGGAAACGGAGATGGCGTGTCTTGGAGCATTTCCCAATTAAAAGCTTATTTTGGTTTATCTGGAGGGTAAGACATTGTGGCTAGATTCTCATGGCCATGTACTGCATTGTGTGGAAACGATCTATTTCAACATATCTAAGTTCTTTTTAGATTGTCCAGAAAACATAGATGTATTCCTTCATAGAATTTCATGTTATCCACTATTGATGTTGTTTTTGATAGAAAGCTGCCTACTAAACTGATACCTTGCAGCCATTAGACTACCTAGCCTACAAGTTCTAGTTTTTCAAGGTAGAAACTGACCTAGAAGGGGCATTAGATATGAGGAAATCTAGACAAAGGAAGAGAAATATGTGAATGTTGGGCAATAAAGGGCCAACAAAAGCATTAGGTATTTGCGGAGAACAGCATGTTGAGTTGGGTAAAGGGCCATATTATAAAATATAAAACCAGAAGGGAATTTATTATAGAGAAATTAGGAGTGCTTCCTATTCGTAAAAAGATTGTTGCATCACACCTACTCTGGTTTGAACATTTGACATGAAGACCAACAGAAGTTCTACAGAAAAGAGTTTATCAAATAGAGGATAGCCCTATGTAGGTCGACTAAGACCATGAAAAACTCTTATGCGAATTAAAAAGGATTTAGATTTAAAAAGACTATCCGAAGTATTGGTTTTTGAGAAAGCACAATTACATCATTCTGATTCATGAGCTGAACCTCCCTAAGGGGAAAGTGCTTTGGTTTTATTGATAAGAAGGTTCTGCCTTAGCAGACCATAATTTCTGACTTGACACTCCTTTTCCTCTGTGAGCAGAGGCTTCGTATCCTGAAAATATATTCAAAATCACTTCCTGTGATGGGAAGCACTGGTGTTGGTTGAACATAAGCGGAAAACCAGTATGTTTTGTAACAACTGGTGTGATTCACCAATATCCTATTTAATTACTTTATAACACAATTACAGCATTACCTAGATGTTCTAGGGTAGGATTTTGATGCACCATAATTTAGCAGACAAATTTCCTCACTATTTGTGCTTAATGCCACTGTTAGGGTTCTAAATATTGGGCCTAGTTGACTGGTGGGCCTGAGTTTAGTTTATTTGGTTTAGTTTATTTTTATATGTAGTGTTAGTTGGTAGTCTATCTTTATCTCAAGTCTATCCTTATCTATTAGTGGTTAAGTCTATCTTTACTTCTTAGTGGTTAAGTCTATCTTTATTTCTTTAGTAGGGTTAGTTTATTATAAATAAGGAGTACTCTCCTTAGGTTAGAGTATGATTTGAGTATTAGGGTTTGTAAAGGGATTTTCCCTTGGAAGGGCTTCACCCTTGGAAAGAAGGTTTTCCTTCTTGCTTAAATCCATTAGGATGGTTTTCGTCTACCTTCTCTCTTCTTATTTTATTTTCCAGTTTATATAATAAAAAATACAAAAAATATTCCTATTGCTCTTCCTTTTGCCTTGTTGTTGGCTTTTAGGATTTCCAAATCCTAACAATACAGAAGTAGTCGTGAAGGGAATGATCCGTGTAGACCATAAATTTAAAATAAATTTGCTACTTATCCTAATAATCAATATCATGCACACAATTGCAATGTCTTCTATAATTTTTAGGCTGTCAAACCTCACTAAGACTGTAAGACATAATGCTAGTGTTAGAAAAACCACAGATTTCACATTTGCATAGGATCTTGTTTGGGTTCTAAATATTGGGCCTAGTTGGCTTGTGGGCCTGAGTTTTGTTTATTTGGTTTAGTTTATTTCTATCTTTTATTTTAGGAGTTTATTTTTTATTTTAAGAGTCTATCTTTTATATTAGGAGTTTACCTTTTATTTTAGGAGTCTATCTTTATTGTAATTTCTAAGAGTCTATCTTTATAGGGTTAGAGGGAGGATTTGATTATTGAGTTTAGTGAAAGGTTTTTACCTTTGGAAGGGTTTTTTTACCTTGTAAAGAAGGATTTTCCTTCTTTGTGTCTTTCTTTTAATCTTAATATATCAGTTTTCTTATTCAGAAATTACCAATCTGTCCCTGTTTTAATTAATCATAATTATAATTGGGACAGAACTGATATGAAGGTAAAAACCTTTCACTGAATTCAATAATCAAACCTTCCCTCTAACCTAATGAGAGAACTCTTATTTATAATAAACTAACCCTATAAAGATTGACTCTTAAAATAAAAGATGAACTCCTAAAATAAAAGATAGACTCTTAAAATAAAAGATAAACTCCTAAAATAAAATATAGAAATAAACTAAACCAAATAAACTAAACTCAGGCCTACAAGCCAACTAGGCCCAATATTTAGAACTCTAACAGATCTTGAGATTGAATATTTGAGATTCCTTTTTGGCTGTGATAGTGTTGAATGAAGATGAAGGCCATTTGACAAATATTGATCTATTGGTTTCTAATAATCATGGTGATGTCCATGAAACACCCACTAATTGCACAGGCAGAAAACTAATTAATCTATATGCTTAAAGTGATGGGAAAATTGGTGGAGTCTCTTGGCATGATGTTTGGTCTATTGTATTTTTCCATGATCTTTTTCATTTTATTTTGGCTTTTATCAAGCCAAAGGGATTAAAATTATAAAAAAAAAAAACAAATGATTTCTGGCTTGTTCTGTGTGAAGATGACTGGTCATTACAGCTGTGCTTCTGAATTATGTTCCCTAATCAATTGCTTGATATATGTTGAAGGATCTTCTATTAACCCTTTCAACACTTGTCTACAGATACAATTTATTGGATTTAGTCGATCACTTCGACAACCGTGGCTTGTATCGTTCCATTTTCTTAAGGTGTGTTCGAAATAATTGAGTTTCATTACTGCTTTGATGAGGTATTAAATTGTATTCCCTCCTTATAACTGTTATTATCATTGTAGCATTATGGAAGGTGAACAGTCTTTGAAGGAATTCTCGCCAGAAATCAAAATTCAAGATCCATGTATCAAAGATTCCATTCCTCACCTGCCCCCTATAATTCTTTTTCATGGAACTGGTGATTATTCCATACCGTCAATTGCCAGGTTAGAATGTAGACTTGAAAGTCATTATGTCTTGCATTCTTTTACTGCGATGGAAACTACCGAAGGCTTTAATCATAAACTTTTAAGCTGTACTTTCATGCTATAAGTCAAACCCAGTCACTATTATGTCCTCAATATTTGACGAAGTTTTAGTTGGCTGTTAACTACGTCACATAACTCTCCTCTTTTATCCAATCTTGCGACTAGTTATATATGATTGCCAACAACTAAGGCAGTGTTTGATTACCATCAGTTACCATATGACATTTAAAGTCATCCTTTCATTTCTACAGTATTTATGGAGTATGGACAAAACGCCACAATAGATGCAGTAATTTATTCTTATAAATGAAAGCTTCAATTTGATAATTTTTTTTCTAGACTTCCAATTATTTAAATCAAATTGCATTGGCATTTGTTTCAGTTATGCATATTAATGAGTGATTGTTTGCAGTGAACGGTTTGCCGATGCTCTTAAGAAGGCAGGGGCAAGAGCTGACCTGATTCTGTATGATGGGAAAACACATACGGATTTGTTTCTACAAGTAAGTTAAAATTTATGCCAAGTTCCTTTCTGTGTCTAATTTTAAATTTTTGTAAACGTTCACTCAAATACTTTGTATTATGCAATTTTTTTGAATTTGGTCTTTCATTTATCCTGTGAGTCAAGCTGAGAAATGAACCCATGCAGTCAATATGCAGAACTAAAATTTTATGGGCTGGTAAACTGTTAAAAACTCCCCCCATTAGGAAGGTCTATTGTGGGAAAAATAAAAGGGAGATGGAGGATTAAAACTCCAAGATGAGATTCCATATATCCCAAAAGTTAGCTCGTAAGATTAGAATTGTCAAAGCCTTTTATAAGGACTACTTTAGCTATATCTCTATCTTTAGTCCATGTGGGATCATAACATAACACACTCTTTGACACCCAAGATTGGACATTTGGAGCATGAACTTTGTAAATTGAAGGCTACAATGAAGGCAGCCTGATAGAACCCGAGATTCAGAAAGGAAAATTGATAGAGAAAGGTAGAAGAAATTCAACAAGAATCTGATTATGAAACTGTAGAATTCAGTGTAGCTATGAACGGGGAAACTAACAGAAACACAGGAGAGAATTACAACTGATTCTCCAACAGAATCAGTAACTGAATTGCCACCAATTCAGCAACTAACCACTACTTTCCTAATTACAATACAAAGGTACTATTTACTTATTTATACAGTCTTCTATCTCCTTAGGTAGTGCCAGCCTGGTGCCTAGTGTACACTTTCCTAATAGCAGGCCTAGGGACCCTGCTTATTCTATCAATACTCCCCCCTAAAAGAGCCACCTTGTCCTCAAGGTGAAATTGAGGAAAACTGTCCTGAATCTGTGCAGCCAATTCCCATGAATTCTCACAGCTAGGAAGTTGTGCCCACTGTACCAAAACCTCTAGATTCCCCACGGAGTCCTCCCGCCACTGTAGAATATCTTGAGGCTCCACCACCAATTCAAGCTCCTCTTTCAGCACAGGAGGCAATGGTTGTGGTTGCTGATGTGGTTTCAGTCCTTTCTTCAGAATAGAAACATGAAAAACTGGATGCAGCTTAGAATGAGGAGGTAAATCCAACTTGTAAGCTACCTCACCAATCTTTTCCAACACTTGATAGGGACCATAGAATCTAGGTGACAACTTAGCAAAGGGCCTATGGGCCAGGGACCTGCGCTTATAAGGCTGGAGTTTCATGTACACCCAGTCTCCAACAACAAATTCCACCGGCCTCCTATGCTTATCAGCCTGACGTTTCATCACATCCTGAGCCTTCAAAAGGTTCTGTCGCAGGTCAGCTAACACAACATCCCGGTTGAGCAACAATTGGTTGACCTCCTCCATCTTGGAAGTGAAAGTACAGCCCTTAATCAAGATTGGGGGGTCCCTTCCATAAAGAGCTTTAAATGGTGTCATTCCTGCTGAAATATTGTAGTTAGTATTAAACCAGAACTCAGCCCAAGCTAGCCAATCAACCCACTGGTTTGGGCCCAGCAAAGCACCTCCAGTAAGTTTCAAGACCCTGATTTACCACCTCAGTCTGACCATCAGTTTGAGGGTGATAGGCGGTACTTAGCTTTAATTTTGTGTCTGCCAACCTGAAAAGTTCCTGCCAAAATAAACTCAGGAAAATAGGATCGCGGTCGGAAACAATAGAGGAAGGGAAACCATGCAATCGGACCACCTCCCTAAGAAAAACTGCTGCCACATCTTTTGCTGTAAAAGGATGCCCCAAAGGGTAAAAATGTGCATACTTTATGAGGCGATCGACCACCACGAAGATGGTGTCCTTTCCCTTAGACCTTGGCAAACCCCCAATAAAATCCATGCTTACATCCATCCAAACCTAAGTTGGAATAGGCAATGGTTGCAACAGCCCTCCTGGGGCCAAGGTAGAATATTTATTTCTTTGGCAGACCTCACACTCCTCCACATATTTCTTAATGTAACCCTTCATACCCTCCCAAAAGACGAAACTAGCTACACGTTTATAAGTCCGGAAGAAACCAGAATGTCCCCCACTAGGACTGTCATGACATTCAGCCAAAACAATAGGAATCTTGTTAGAAGTGGCTGAAAGTACCAACCTCCCCTTATGCAGCAATCTGCCAGCTTGATATGTAAAATCAGGATGGGCACTAGGGTCAAGCAACAGATCTTGAATGACTACCTGCCACTTGGGATCATCATAAACCTCTTGGCACCAATCTGCTGTATCTGTGACTGCCAAAATTGAAATTGCAGAATACATTTCCCGTCGAGGCAGTGCATCCGCCAGTGAGTTTTCTTTCCCTGGTTTAAACTGGATCTCAAAATCCAATCCGATCAATTTGACAGCCCATTTAAATTGTTCCTCCGTAAATAACCTTTGACCTGTCAAAAATTTTAAACTCCGCTGGTCAGTCTTGATGATAAAATGGTTGCCCATCAAGTAGTGTTTCCACCGATGAACAGCTTGAATAAAGCCATGAGCTCTCTTTCATATACAAATTTTTGCTGTGCTCTAGGAGACAAACCTTGACTCCAATAAGCCAGTGGTTTCCCTTCTTGCATCAGGACTGCCCCTACTCCTTTACTGGAGGCATCAGTTTCAATTACAAAAGGCTTGCTAAAATCAGGAACTGACAGAAGTGGCAGAGCTGCCATGGCAGACTTTAATGTGTTAAAAGCCACTGTTGCCTCTTCTGTCCAACAGAAATTATCTTTCTTCAAAAGCTCAGTTAGAGGCTTGGCAATCACGTCATAACCCTGCACAAATCTTCTATAGTAGCCCATGAGGCCGAGGAAGCCTCTCAATCCTTTGATGTCTTTAGGAATAGGCCAAGTGATCATGGCAGCCACCTTGGATGTATCCGCCGCAACTCCCAGAGCAGATATCACATGTCCCAAATACTCCTAACTGGGTTGAGCAAAACTGCATTTCTTTTTATTGGCAGTCAAAGAATGTTCTTTGAGAACTTGCCAAACTTGATGAAGATGCCCCACATGCGCTTGCACATCCTTACTATATACTAGGATGTCATAAAAAAAAACAAGGACAAATCTTCTTAGGAAAGGTTTCAAATTTCAATACCTCATTCATTAAGGCTTGAAAAGTGGAGGGAGCATTGGTCAAGCCGAAAGGCATGACTACAAACTCATAATGCCCCTCATGTGTCCTAAAAGCAGTTTTCTCAATGTCTCCAGCTTTCATCCTTATTTGGTGGTAACCAGATTTTAAATCTAGTTTAGTAAAAATTGTTGCTCCCCCAATTTCAACTAACAGCTCCTCTATAAGAGGGATAGGGAATTTATTAGAGATAGTAATCTTGTTTAAGGCCCTTTAGTCAACGCAAAAACACCATCCACCATCTTTTTTTTTTACTAATATTATGGGACTTGAATAGGGACTGATGCTGTGTCTAATGACCCCAGCCTCCAACATCTCTTGAACCAACCTTTCTATCTCAGATTTCTGGTAATGAGGGTACCTATAAGGCCTCAAATCTGGGATCTCAGCCCCCTCTTTCAGGTGAAAGGCATGATCATGCCTTCTATGAGGAGGAAGACCTTGTGGATCCATGAACACTTCTTCAAACTGATGTAGCAGATCCTGAATTTCTGTTGGAACATGAAGATCTAAACCTTGTGTGTCTGCTTTTGGACCACACTGTAATAACAAGCCCTCTCCTTCTTCCTTAAGCACCTGTAGGAAAGCTCCAAAAGACAATTCTGTCTTAGCCAAAGAAGGGTCCCCTGTTATCTTAATCACCTCTGCACCATGCTTCAAAGTGAGCTCCAACTTACCAAAATATGCCTTCACCTCTCCCAAACTGGCCAACCAATCTAGCCCCAACACCACATCAACTCCTCTCAACCCAAACAAATAAAAATCTTGAATAGTGGGAAGCTGTTGCATCTGAATTAACAACTGGGCCCATTTTCCCTTACACCTAACCTTGTGACCATCTCCCACCTCAACCAAGTAAGTTCTGATTTCTACTGTCAGTTTGAGGAAATCAACTAACTCTTGGGCAATAAAATTGTGGGATGCACCACAATCTATCAAAATCACTACTGGATTAGCACCAATGGAGCCTTTCACTTTCCAAGATTAAGTTGTGGTAAAACCAGTCATGGAACACAGTGACAGTTGGAGAGACTGAAATTGTTCCAACATGTCCCCATCTTGAACTAGCTCCTCATCATCCTCATGTTCCAAAATTATCATGGAAAATTGCTTGTTCTTAGATCTATGTTCTCTAGTAAAAGGTTCATCACATCTAAAACATAAACCTTTTTCCCTTTTGTCCCTCATTTCTGCCCCAGTTAATTGTTTAAATGGTCCTCCCCTGGTTCCAAAACTGTCCCTAACCTGTAAGAGAACATGATTACCCACAGTACCTCCCACTGGTACCATCTCTCGCTTATTAGCGGCAGGTTTAGAATCTAAAGTCACAGTTAGTGAAGGAATTAGTCCTAGAAAAATTAGGAATTTTAGGAAAGTTACTATTTCCCTTTCTACTCAAAACTAAATTTTTCTGCTCAATCAGAATAGCTTTTTGTATAACCTCAGAAAGTGAATTCAGTTCATACAACCTTACCTCCACTTGTAATTCCTCCTTCAATCTATTCAAGAAAATGCCCTCGACGGCCTTCCGGAAGAGTACAATGCTCTCGCCACCGTAACGTTTGGACCGGCTCGCCATGCTCCATTCCTGAACTCGAATCCATGATAGTGGCTTTCGAAGCTCGTCTGGAGCGCATGAAAACACGTCAAGGAGGTAACTCCTCCGCGATTCTGCTTGCACATGCTCAATCGGGTCAACCCGACCCGGATGCGTCCCAAACGCATGCTCAACAGGTGAACGTTGCTTCTGCTGAATCGTCCTCCTATGACGTATCTTCGTCGGACGACGGTGGCGATTCCCGTGGCGGCGAACGCGGCAGAAATCGCGGCGGAGGACGTGGCGGAAATCGCGGCGGCAGATATGCTAACGTCCAATGTCAGATCTGTTATAAGTGGGGCCATCCTGCCCCAGCTGTTACCACATGTACTCTGATCAGCCTAGCAGCCAGGCTGGCAGTCAACAGAGTCAAGGTCAAGGTCAACAATCTGGAAGTCAACAATTTTTAAATAGTCAACAAACTGTACAGCCTTCTTCCTTTGGGCCAATGGCCCAATATGGCTCACTGTTTGGAACTCCGTTTTTTGGACAAACTTCTTTTGGGCTTCCATCCTTTGGGCCACCAGCACCTTATGGAAGTTATTATCCATCAACTGGACCTTGGATTTCTCCTGGATTCATGGGGCCTTCTTACATAGGCTCTTCTTTTCATCAATCATGGCCAGCCATCAACAATAATTCTTCTTTCCCTTCTGCCAGAACCTCTTTTCAGCAGAGACCTCCACATGCTTTGCTCACAGGTCCTTTTACCTCCTCTACTGCTGAACAGTGCTGGATTCCTGACTCAGGGGCCACACATCATGTGACTAATGATGTCAATGCACTTACTGATCCAACTATCTCTGCACATCCTGAGCAAATTCTCATGGGTAATGGACAAGGTTTGGCAATTCATTCTTCTGGTTCTGCATCCTTTACTACACTTGATAATCCAACTAAACCTCTTGTTCTTAAAAATCTTCTTCTTGTACCAGCCATCACTAAAAATCTTGTTAGTGTTCAAAAGTTTGCTCATGATAATGCTGTCTTCTTTGAATTTCATTCTACTTACTGCGTGGTTAAATGTCAGGTTACTAAAAAAGCCATTGCTTTGGGGTACTGTTGGGAATGATGGCCTGTACTCTTTCAAAGTCATTCCTTCTCTTCAGTCCAAGGCACCCTCTGCTGTTCCAGTTTCATCCTCAAGTCAATCAGTTGTTGCCTTTACTGCAAAGCCTGCTGTTCCGTTTGCAGCCACTACTGTTGGTTCTTCTTCTATAGTTTCTAACATTGTAAATTCACAGTCAAATACTTCCGGTACTTGTAATTCAGCTTCTGTTAAGAATGTAGTCCTACATCCTATGATTTGTGGCATTGTAGGCTGGGCCATGCCCATCATGAGGCATTAAAGAAAGCTTTATCCAGTTGTAATATACCTGTTCCTAATAAAATCAGTTTTTCAGTTTGTTCAGCTTGTTGTGTTGCTAAATCCCATAGATTACCTACACATGCTTCTGTTACTACCTATGAGTCCCCTTTAGATTTGATTTTTGCTGATTTGTGGGGTCCAGCATCTCTGAGTCCTCATGTGGGTTTTCCTATTTTTTGACTTGTGTGGATGCTCACACCCGATATTCTTGGGTTTACCCTTTAAAAAGAAAGTCCGACACTTATCAAACCTTTGTTAACTTCAACAAAATGATTGAAATGCAACTAGGAAAGAAACTCAAAGCTGTACAAACAGATGGGGGAACAGAATTTAAACCTCTCACACCTTATTTCACTTCCCTTGGAATTGTCCATAGGCTGACCTGTCCTCACACACACCATCAAAATGGTAGTGTGGAGAGGAAGCACAGGCACATAGTAGAGATGGGTTTGTCCTTGCTTGCTTATGCTCACATGCCTCTGGATTATTGGGACCATGCATTCTTAACAGCCGCTTTCCTCATAAATCGTCTTCCAACTCCTGTTTTGGAAGATAAAAGTCCTTATTTCATGTTGTTCAATTCTTTACCAGATTATCATTCTCTAAAGGTTTTTGGGAGTGCTTGTTATCCTTTTCTCAGGCCCTATTCTACCAACAAACTGGTTATGCACTCTAAGGAGTGTGTTTTCTTAGGTTATTCTTCTGTTCCTAAAGGATACAAGTGTCTAGACTCTACTGGAAAAATCTATGTTTCTAAAGATGTTGTGTTCAATGACTTTCGGTTCCCTTTTCCAGAATTGTTTAGTTCCTCTTCAAGTTCTTCTTCTGTTTTGTCCTCTACTCCTGTTTTGTCTACCACTCCAGTGGTACATTGTACATCACCACAACCTGCCCCTTCCTGTGTTACTGCCTCTGTTTCACCAGAGCAAGCAGCTTCACAAACTGCCACTGTTTCTGTTACAGCATCACCAGTAGTACCTTCATCCTCTGATTCTGAACTCTCCACACCCTCAACACCAAACACAACCACCACAGATTCAGGCCTTAATCAACCACAAACACAAACAGCACCTGTTCCCACACCAAATGTTCATCCCATGCAAACCAGGTCAAAGAATGGTATTGTTATGCCTCGTTTGTTGCCCACTTTGTTGCTCAGTCAAGCAGAACCTACTTCAGCAAAACAGGCTCTTAAAAATCCAAAGTGGCAGGCTGCAATGCAAGAGGAATACAATGCTCTAATGTCAAATGGTACATGGACCTTGATGCCACTGCCATCTCACAGGCAGGCTGTGGGTTGCAAATGGGTTTTCAGAATAAAGGAGGATGCTGATGGGACAATTAATAGGTACAAGGCAAGGCTTGTAGCCAAGGGCTATCACCAAATACAAGGATTTGATTACAAAGAAACCTTTTCCCTGGTAGTCAAACCCATTACAATTCGGATTATTTTGACATTAGCCATTACCAAGAGATGGCCCATCCAGCAATTGGATGTTAATAATGCCTTTCTCAATGGGCAGCTTCAAGAAGAAGTTTACATGACTCAACCCCCTGGGTTTGAACACAAGGACAGAACTTTGGTTTGCAAATTGAACAAGGCCTTGTATGGTTTGAAACAATCACCACGGGCTTGGTTTGACCGGCTAAAGGCTGTTCTCAAGGAGTTTGGATTTACAGCTAGTTGCTGTGATCCTTCTTTGTTTACTCCTCATACTGAAACCTATAGTCTCTACATTCTTGTCTATGTAGATGATATAATTCTTACAGGAAGCTCACTGCCAGTTTTGCAGAATCTGATTGAAAAACTCAATTCTGAATTTTCTCTGAAAAAGCTAGGCAGGCTGGACTATTTCTTGGGGGTTCAGGTTCAGCATCTTCCTGATGGCTCCTTGCTGTTGGGGAGATAATATGTAAAATACAATTAACAATTAGTTAAATGTAATATAGTTAGTTGTAGTGCTAACAGCTTCAGTATGAAGCTGTCTTCTCCTACTATATATAGGAGCTTCTATATCTCCCATAACTGACTTTTAGAAATGGAACAGATTCAGTTTTTAGTTTTCTCTCTGGTTCATCTTCTATCATTTCGAACCATGGATGACTGAAATCTCCTTACCACCGCAATCTTGAACCCTTCCCATGAAGGAGTGGGGTTGCATCGCTCCCACCACTGAAACCAGCTCAGTGCTCAACCTTCGAGTGCCACCATTATGGCCTGCATCTTCTCTGCCTCCGTGACCCCTTTCAGCTAGAAGTAACGCTCCAACCGCTGCGTCCAACCGAACGCATCATCTCCCCTGAAAATCAGTATCTCCAGTTTGCGCCACTTGTTTCCGCTCCGTTCTTCCCAGTTTCCACCGAATTGAGAATTTCCGGCGTCGGGATTAGGGATTTGACCGCGCCTTACCCCAATTTCACTGCGCTTGCCGTCAAAAGCTCTTTGTCCTGTTTCTGATTCTCCTCCGCAGCCTTCGCGAGTGCTTCTGCGAACTCAACCCGCGCCATCAAGGTTTCACGCTCCTGCTCCCAATCGTCGGAATTTCTCGCCATACTTCGCGTCTTCATGCACTGTGATCGGTGTAATCGTTCGATTCAAGGCACCAGGATGATGCTCTGATACCAATGATAGAACCCGAGATTCAGAAAGGAAAATTGACAGAGAAAGGTAGAAGAAATTCAACAAGAATCTGATTATGAAACTGTAGAATTCAGTGTAGCTATGAACAGGGAAACTAACAGAAACACAGGAGAGAATTACAACTGATTCTCCAACAGAATCAGTAACTGAATTGCCACCAATTCAGCAACTAACCACTACTTTCCTAATTACAATAGAAAGGTACTATTTTACTTATTTCTACAGTCTTCTATCTCCTTAGGCAGTGCCAGCCTGGCGCCTAGTGTACACTTTCCTAATAGCAGGCCTAGGGAGCCTGCTTATTCTATCACAGCCTAGGTTGGCCACAGTGAAGGTGGCTAAGGGACTGCAATGAAGGCAGCTAGGGCTCAGCAGTGAAGGTGGAGCTTGAGCTCCAATATTATATCTAGGAAAAGCTTTAATAGCATCTTAGAATTTGAGCATGGTTTAAGTCTACCTCAAAAGATAGCTCGTAAGGCTATCATTTGGAGACATCACACTAGATTCTTCAATTCCAATGATCAACTAAAAGATGTCTAAATCAAGTCATTGTGATATCTTCGAAATTAGTTGTATTTTGTAAAAAGGTCAAGGCATACGATTTATATGCTCTAGCTTGAGAACATTACATAACTATTGTTGTATAACTCTCCCTTTGAGAAGCAACATTTATAAGAAACATGTTTTTGGACAGAAATATGCATTTGTTATTCTTGATCACACGATCTTTCAAGTGACTGTTTATTGCTATTAGAAATGATATCCTGCAATTAATGTAGTGTTCGAGATGACGATAGTAATTGATATAATTGGAAATACTAGGACTGAATGTAGCATTGGAAGCATTAGGGTCTTCGGAAATAGCTCAATTCCTTCATGTATCAAAATATAAGCATACAAATCACTCAAGCAATGCATAAATTACTCAAGCAATGCATAAATCACAATGGTAAAGTCTATTTGCCCATCCTCAACTGTTACGAACCACGGATGTGCATCGGTAAAATGATTTGAAGTTTGCATTTACTGATAGAGGGGATGATGATGACCTAACAATTTTAAAGATGGGGTTTGATTCTTGCACACACAACTTTCTCTTCGTATCTCTCTTTTTTGCTATCATATCACAAATCATATCTTTCATTCTCACTCTTCTCTTCCTATCTCTCTCTAGGTGTGGGTTTAATTAGGGTGTCAAATCATCTTTTTCCTTTTAAAGATCAGTGAGTTCTTAAAAAAATTGTTTTTGTACATGGGTTGAAGGCAGGGCTTCAATGAGAAAAAGTTGTGTCTATATATTATGATTTCTCTTTTTCTTTTTTTCTTCAAGTGCTTGGTTATTCTTGTTAGAGTTCAATCATGTTCTATATTTCTGTTTTGTCTAACAAACATATAATTTTCAAACAGGATCCACTCCGAGGTGGTAAAGATGATCTATTTGATCATGTAGTTGCTTTTGTACATGCCGATGATAATGATGCCCTTGCAAAAGATGCCGCTGCACCCCCAAGAAGACGGTTTGTTCCTGAAATTTTATTAAAGTTGGCTCGCAAGATCAGCCCCTTCTAATTGCATGTTTGGATTGGCTCTTTTTACTCGGAACTAAATCTAAAGGTACTCACACAGGTTTTCCCGTAGAATTGATTTTAGTTTTATTATCAATTCTAGAAGAATTTCCAAACATGGACGCTTATAACTTTCTTGGTATTTGATCGAGTATTTGTTGTATTTCTTATTCATGAACTTCCCCATTGGCTTTATTGTATATATACGCCTCAAACTCTTCATTCATTGAGTCACCATATTTATTCGGAGACTTAGTTGAGGTTCATTATCAATGTATGTAGCATTGTAGCCTATCACTATCAGGATGCGGTGTTACCTAGATCTTCATGGCACGTTCCAATATTTGATGTACATTTATATATTAAATTTAAGTGACATTCATTTTATTAGAAGTCATGATATATATTGTTTTCTTTCTCTTGGAGACTAGTATTTCTATCAATTTCGCATACTTTGGAGATCATATTCATATTTTTTTTATTGCGAATCATATTCTAGAATTATATAACAAATTGAATTTACTAAATAAAAGTGTTTATAAACTTTCATTTAAATATTTGCATATGAATAAATCCTCATTTTGGTCCTTAGGGTGGTAAAGTGGGTTTGCGGGGCGAGTTTGTGGAAAAAAAAATAAGTTCCAACTTCCAAGTTAGTGAGATGGTGAGTTAGCCCACTAAAAAATAATAAAATAATTATGAGAAAATATTATAAAAAAAAATATTCACATCTTAAAAAAAATATCAAAGTAACGCTAAAATAAAATTTCCATAAGAAATAACCAGAATAAGTTGTCAAAATCATAATTACAATCAACCTATTTAACATAAAACAAGTCCACAATTTAACATATTTCGTAATAATAATTTCTTTTTATTTTCAAAACGAAATATATATTATAAATGAATAAGCAATTTCACACCAACCCTCTCAAGTGAGCATTATCAACCAATGCCAAGGACAAAAAACCCACAAAGGAACTTTTGACTATCATCATGACTTGCCTTAGCTAAAACAGCAGCAATAAGAATGATTCCCTAAAAGAATGAATCACCTCCTCAAACAAAAGCAATCATGAGAAGATCTCATAAAAGCTTCCACGACCTAAAAGAATACGAAGCAACCCAACCAAACGATTAGGCTGAAACACTGAAAGTAAAGAGATAGCTAAATTGGATCTCAATCCAAAACCACAAAACCCCAACACAAGACCCGAAGAACTTAGAGCTGATTTCGTCAATACTTCACATTGATCACAATTTATTCTATCTTCCATTTCATCTTTCTTGGTTTGCGCGGATTCGGTCTCCGGTCCTAATAATAATTTCATATAACCATTTTGAATATTAATAAATAAAAATAAAAATAAATATTTTAAATTCTTTCTAAAAGCTCATATGTCCAACATAGTGAGAAATAACGAGAACTAAGAGTATGTTTATTGTAATTCTATTTCAATACAATTTGATTCTTTTATGCAAATCTTTTACTTGTTCTTTCCTTTCCCTTCTTTGGTTTCTTAGCAGAACCTTCTATTGCAGCTTTCATAGAAAAATCAGTCTGGGTGACCAGATAGTTGACACCTTGCACCATCAATGAATAAAATTAAAACATGGCTTGATCATGATATATTCCAATACTGAAATTTTCATCAGCACAAACATGGAGCCTGAGCAAGCATACCAAACTCCAGGATAAGAAAGAAAAAATAGAAACTTTATAATTGTACCAACAATAGCACAAGTTGATATATACAAGGGATTCTAATGATGTCCATTCTATATTCACATCTGCAAGTTGTTGCACTCTCTCCGTGGTCAAGACAGTCAAAAGCCATAACAACTATCCAAATTGACTCAAACCACTGAAGAAAGGTTTTATTTCTCAAGTCATTTTCTCATTAGTTTAACAACCAGAACTATTGCTACAATAACTGACGCAAGGTTTTACTTCTCTCCACATAATTGCTAGTACTCCTTTGTTGCATGGACTCTCTCCGCCCCTCTTCTCTCTCTCTCTCTCTCTCTCTCTCTCTCTCTCAAGGTTTTGTTACTTCTAAAGGACTTCTATGATACTTGTCATTACTTGAGGTTGAAGCTTCTTCTACCATAGTGGTCTTCGATTTGGCCTTGGCTGATGAATCCATGCCTTGAAGCATGCTAGTCTCTCCTTCAGAGCTACTTTCACTGGAAGATGCATCACTTAATGTGTGGAACATTGTCATCTTCTGCTTTGCACCCTGAAATGAGTAGTATTTTGTTTTTCCTATATGTAAAGGAAGCATAGATCTTGGTTGTGAGTCATTTCTGTCCCTGCCCAAGCTATAGGTGGTTGAGAGCTTCCTCTCTATGCATTTCCTTTCTCTTACTACATCACCCAACTTCTCAAAAACTTCATCATCCACTGCTTTCTCTGCAGCTTTCTGCTCAAGCTCAGAAATTGTCCTATTTAAAGCTTTCTTTTGAAGATGAAGAGAGCACTGAAAGGTCCAGATAATAGAAGTGAATTATGAAGGTACATTTTTAATTGGTGAAGTAATAGATAAAGAATCAGGAGAAGGAGAAGAATAAAGAAAAGGGTCTAAAGCTTACTCGCTTTGCAAGGAAACTTCCAAGGCCTTGATCTTTGAGTTTCCTTTTTGCCCAGAATGTACAGCAGAATCTTACAAGTCCAATTAGTACCACCAAGAGAGCAAACTCAAAGAGCAGAAACAATACTATCGCCCTTTCATTTCCTACATAAAACATAAAACTATACTCAACCATCAAAATGTTGCCACATTCTATTAATTTACAGTGTAGTACACAACCTGTGTAGATACTGACAAGCTTGGTCCTTGCTTGAGAGCAGCTAGATGCAAGCTTCTCCCCTATGAAGTGATGAGAAATCACATGTAAAGAAATTCTTGAATCACATTTGACAATAAGAGAGTTGCATTTAAATAACATTTCATTTCATGTACCAACTATTACAAAAGCTTAAGTTGTTGGGTGACAAATGAATGATTTTTATATTATATTTCTAACACACCTCCTCACACAAGCGTTCATTAGGCTTGAAACGTTGTCAATGCACAGGTCTACCTACTTTGTGCTGAAATTTAACATTCCTATTAGAATAACGAGGGGTAACAAGAATTGAACTCTAGACCACTTGGTCATAGAGACACTAATATCTTGTATGAACCGGTTATTCTAAAAGCTTAAGTTGTTAGGTGAAGACACATGAATGATTTTTATATTATTTTTCTAAAATAAAGTAGCGTTTGGCCCAATTTTTTTAACTTTTAAGTTACTTATAAGTTAAGTTAATGTTGGACCAAACAAATTATAAGTTACTTTTTTTTAAAAGAAAAGTGGAAAAAGTAGCTTTTAAGTCAAAGACATTTCAAGGAACTTTTTTCTAAGAAGTCAGGTTTTTTTTTTTTCATTCTAACATATGCTAGTTCCATCCCAAGCCCTTCACAGAGTATCTCGCAACCTTTCTCTTCCTTCGACTTCTTCACAGCATTTCTTCTATCTGTCACGAAACGTCAGAAACCACCATAGCCACCTACGTCCCCTTTGGGAGCTTTGGATCTGATAGTTCAATTTCCTATGGCTACCCATCTCATCTCATTTTTCCTACGTTGAAGGAAGCAACTTTCAAATTGGAAAATTGTTGGAGCCTTCATTGACTGCTTCTGCAATGTTCAAAGCCGTGCACACTGCACCCACAGCATGTCACTTGTCTACTCCTTCACATGGACAATTATTTGGTTCTTTTTATTTTTACACAGACAGATAGATCATAGATGGAGAGGAAAATAAAACTTCAACAGGCAAGGTTTGCATCTAGGTTTATGTAGTTGCTTGCTTTTAGTAGCAACAAATAAAATTGTTTCTTGAAATTACCAAACTATTTTTAGCTTAAAAGTAACTTTAAATTTTTAAAAAATAAAACTCAGCAAACAACTTCTACTTATTTTGTAAAGCTCTTATTTTGAACTTTAACTTATAAGTAGCTTAAAAGCTCAAAATAAGCTGGGCTAAACGCACCCTAACCCTCACTAAGCCAAGATACTGTCTTTTTGCAAATTATTTTGTTCATATGCAGATAATATGTATTCTGGAAAGAGAGTGAAACCGATCCTA
Source organism: Acmispon strigosus (assembly GCA_030819835.1). Lineage (NCBI taxonomy): Eukaryota > Viridiplantae > Streptophyta > Magnoliopsida > Fabales > Fabaceae > Acmispon > Acmispon strigosus. Next base: position 8,422,126 of record JAUAMA010000001.1, read on the forward strand.
TTGACTTTTCAGTGTGCCTCGGCTTCTAGATATATTGGAAAAGTTGTGTGTTTTGGAGTAAATCAACATTTGTGGATTCATCTCATCTTTCTGAAATTCCCTGAGGGGCTGTTAATCCTCAATTAGTTTTAGTCCTTCAGTTAGAGGCAAGATTATAGGACTATTGAGAGGACAGTAGGAACATTCAGCTTTCTCAAGCTGGTCAGTTGACTTTCACCGAATATTGAGAAAAACAATCTGATTTTGGTGTCCAATTTAATGTTGGATTTGTAAGCAAATAAAAAATTATTTCAGAAATACAATTGCCTGACATCCAAATGTTATCAACTAGAGAATAGTTAAACTTAGAAAAACAATTGCCTGAAATCCTTAACTGGTTGCCTAGTATCAATAAAGAAAATAAGCAGTCTTAAAATAATCTAGAAGGAATTCTCATCAATAATAGATAGCATTTGAGGATCAAAGATTGATAAATGATGCAAGAGTTGTATTTCAGATTTGTAATTGTAGAAGAGGTTAAAAACCTGATTATTATTCTAAAGGCAGTTGTTGAAATGATCTGTACCTGCAGTGCGGCATTGAAGCAGGGTGCCAATCTCTGCATTGTATATCAGGACCATGCCGTCAGTTCATTCAAACAAACCACTTCATTACAAACATAGAATTTCCAAAAGTAAAATTTCAAGGTTCTTTTGAGCCTGTGCAATTTGTTACTTAAATGAATAATTATCTTCTAGGTTCCACCAAAATGCCACAGGCAAATGTTCAATTACAATTAACCAAGAGAGTGTACTCTTACTCGAGGCAGCTAGGAAAGTAAGAAGAATCTCCTCATTCACGATGAATTGACTTAGATCTTTCTCGGATAATAAAGTTGAGAATTGACCTGATTGAATCAACCATTCAGAAATTAGATAGTTTGCGGCTTTATTTCCAACGCTAGGAGTAATAAGGAGATGACCAAGAAAACATGTACCGGGATAGCCTTCAGACCAATAGATGGACCCAGTTGCAGGAACCAGCATAGTGAATATTGCAGATTTTGGTCGACTTGCTGAAACAACAGTGTATTCACCAATTGTATGGCTAACTTTTCCTTCCATCTCTATCTGTGAACTGTAGACTGCAAATCCAGAGCAATCAAGAAAAGGGCCAACTTGAACTATAGAGTTCTCTGCATTTTTTCTTGAGAATTTCTTGAGAACCCCAGTTGGTGAATATGAGTAGAGGAATCCATCCAATGAACCAATAGATATCCATCCTGTTACATCATGTGAACAAAAGGTGCACAATAAGGAATCTACTTGCTTCATGCAATCATGCCAAGAAATTTTTTAACTTCTCTAACAGAATTTTCACAGATATTTGAGAGAATCTTATATAACAAATCAAAATTCATAGGGAAATTATATTTTCTGGAATAAGGCTTAAAAGTTAAAACTAATCAATTTGATAAGAGAAAATGAGTTACCATTAGAGTCCACAACAGGAGCACAGTCAACTTTGCTTAATGGTCCAATACTTCTCTGCCACAAGACATTGCCTGAATAGACATCCAGAGCAAGTACAAGAGCCCTCGCTGGAACTGTAACATACAGATGGCCATTGTTTCCTGGAGTTATAGTGAAATTTGTGTCTAATGAACTAAAATCCTGTATCCATCTAAAGTGACGGCTACGAACTGACAAACAGTAGAGCTCTCCTTCTGTGTTTGTGATCTACAGTACAAAAACATATACTTTTAAAGAAGCTAAATTAATCCTGGGAAGTTAACAATTCATTCTAACAGAAAAAAACTACACACTACACAAAAAGTTACAGCTTCACCTGCTGCTATTTCACGATACAATTAATGTCAATTATAGTTTCAAACATTAAATCAATATTAATGAATTGTTACATGTTTGAATCAACTCTCCTAAATGCATAAGCTATTAGCTGAAACCAGATGAATGATTTCTTTGTCTAATACGCCCCATCACTAAACCTGGACAATGTACAGGACCAAACTCTAGGGTCATCCAGTCATACAGATCTTATACCATATAATGAAATAACTATTCTGAAAAGCTTAAGCAATTAGGTAAATATGCATGAATAGTTATATATCTCTCACATAACATATAATATCACAATTTCCTATGTCTACCGCTAAAATAAATCAAAATATCAAATACTAAATTTTCGCAACAATCATCATCATATTGATCTAAAAACCAATATTCAACACGTACTACACTACTAGAGTCAAAGTGCAGAATAAATAAATGTTACAATAAATCAAGGATGAGGGAGCCTTACATAAATAGTAGCCTCGCATTGATCAAGCACAGGAACTGATGCGAAGTAACAATCTGTAAGATTTTTCCTGCATCCTTGACGGTAGCCAAATTGGTAAAGCACAGGTCCTACACTCCAAAGTAAACGTCCACGTGACAGATATGCGAAGAGCCCTTGATTCTTGATGTTGATGAACACAGTTGAGGTTAATGTGCTTACTGAGAGCCCAATGATTTCAGCCTCTGTCTGTTGACCTTGTTCCGGGCCAAAGAAAACTTCTGCTTTAGGCTCAGAATTTCCAATGTATCCATAATTAATCATCAATATTCTGTTGCCAGCTACCAAGTATATCTGCAAGTGCCTTACAATAATTAATAACTACCATCGCCACAACAACTAAAGTATTTCCTTTTTGTCACTAGGTGGGATCATACATGGATCAATCATTACAAGTTTACAACCATACTAAGACAAATTGAAGGACCCCAAATTTGATGACGAACGACAAGCTCGCCTAGGATTATCGATAAGAACCAGTAAATTCATTGGTCAAACAAAAATAGATCAAGAAAACTAAAGTAAATTTACAGACACAATCACACAAAATTGACCAAAAATGTTGAGCATCAGCAGATGAAACAAGAACAAAGAGTGAAGAAGCTTGCATCAATGGCTTGGCTCTGTTGATGTTTTATCATAAAGATTAAAGAAATTAAATTCGTCTTGAAAATCCACATAACCTCCTCGAAATCCCTTCATCCAAACACAAAAACCCACCACTAAAATCCTAAATTAAAAAAAGAAATTTCCAAACAGATTTATCTATGAAAAATGATAACTGTGAAGCCACAGCAACATAACATGTAACAGAACAATAACAGAGGGATTGGATCATCTCCCATTCTTGAATAAGAAGATATCGTTCAATCAACTTCGATACATTCATAACCATTTTCTCTTCCATCACAATTCTACCTCTTTTTTCTTCCTATTTCTCTCTTCTTTTCCTATCACATCATCCATCATATCTCTCATTTTTCTTTCTTCTCTTACTTTCTCACTCTAGGTGTGGATGAAAATTGGGTGTGAAGATAACACCAGTGTTATACTTTACATAACTAATGGTTCTTACAAATCAATCATAGTAGGTTATTACATCATAAAAATTGTGTCTTTTCCCACTCCAAGGGCAGAACAGAAGATCCAAATCCATACCCACTTTGCATTTAAAACAGTGTAACCATATTCAAAACAAAATTTAGAATTAGTTAAGAGGGGCTCACCTTTCCATGACCACCATGAACTGGAGCGATACCCATGTTGCATTTATAATCTACATGCAGAGACCACGCAATGCTACCGTTGCTTTCAAATGCAAAAAAGCTCTTCTCAGAACAAACATAGACCCTTCCATCATCATCTCCAATAAGAGGTTTGGAAAGCCAATAACGTGCAGAGACGGAAGACAGTGCAGAAAGCAATGCCAATGCGAGGAGGGCGATTAACCGGGTCGCCAGCATAGCAGAGAACCGAAGTTTGAGGGACATGAGAGGAAGTTGTGACAAACGGTTAACCGTGGTCGCAAGAGAGAAACGCTAAAGCAAGCATGGCGACAGTTAGTTAATCGGAAAAAGGGGAAAGGAAGAAAGTGCTTGGTTCGGCGAAAAAAGGAAGCTTGCCGGAGGACGGAGGCGGACGGAGTGGGTCGCCGGTTATGGGTGGTCGACGAACGCTGGAGATGGTCATGGAGCGCACTTCACTGGGAGGGGAGGTTTGAGAACGAAGAGTTTGAAGTTCAAATGGGGAGTTTCGATGGTTATTCCAGCAAAAATAAAAATAAAAATAAAAAATGTTCAGTTAGAATATCATAATTTCAGAAAGGGTTAATGGTATGGTAGGTCTCTGTGTTTGTACTCAAGCTTGCGATAGGTCCCTCGCCGGAAAAAAATTGATATAAGTCTCTTAGTTTGCACCAAGTTTGGGTTTAGTCCTCGCCGGAGACCGGAGCTCCGGCAAGTGCTTACGTGGATTGCTGACGGTATAAATAGCGCTGACGTGGATTTTTTTAATTATTTTTGAAATTCTAAATAATTAAATTCATTTTAAATTTAAAACCCCTAAACTATTCTAAATCTTAAATTAATCCCTAAACTCTCAATCCCTAATTCAATTCAATTCTGAAACACTAAAAAACCCTCCTTCTTCTTTTTCTTCTTCTTCTATTCCTGTAATTTCTGGTTTCTGTTTTTCTTCCTCTTCTTTTATTCCTCTAATTTCTGGGTTTTTTTTTTTTCCTCTTCTTCTATTCCTCTAATTTCTGGGTTTTTCTTCATCTTCTTCTTCCTCTTCTTCTATTCCTCTAAGATTCTTCTTCTCCTTCTTCTATTCCAGAAATTACATAATAATAATGTTAATAAAAACACACATATCAGATATAATACATTAACACTAAGTAGAAAAAATTAGAAATAAAAAACACCGCTGCAAAAAAGGATGAGAGAAAAAAGAGAAAGGGGATTGAGGGAGAGAGAGAAAACCGCGAGAGAGAGCGTGAGAGGAAGCGACGGCGAGGAGCTTGATGACGGAGGAACGGCGGCGGCCAGAGAGTGGTGCGATAGAAACAGACGTGAGATGAGAGCAAAAAAGAGAAAGGGGATCGAGGGAGAGAGAGAAAACCGCGAGAGAGAGCGTGAGAGGAGGCGACGGCGAGGAGCTTGATGACGGAGGAACGGCGGCGGCCAGAGAGTGGTGCGCGAGGCGGCTTGACGGTGGTGCGGCCAGAGGAAGACGAGGTCGTGGTGGCGCCAGAGAGCTGGAACGATGGCGACGACAACGAGGAGCAGAAATTAGAGGAATAGAAGAAGAGGAAGAAGAAGATGAAGAAAAACCTAGAAATTAGAGGAATAGAATAAGAGGAAGAAAGTGGGGGTATGCTTTGAATGCACAAATGAAGAGGCAATTGAAGGATTTGTAGAGCAAATTAGATCACACAGGCAAAGTTGATTGTCTGTGCAGCAGTGATATTGTCCTATTTCCCCTGCTGCATCGCCAGTCCTGAAATTCTGGGTAATTTGTGGCAATTTGTTGCTGTTTTTTCTCTTGGCCGCTGCCTCTGCCATGGGCGTAGTTTCCTCTCTACTATTTCTTACCTCCGCATCATCCTTCTTCACGAATCATGGTGCTGAACTGGTACTAACTCAATCATGTCGCTGCCTTAGTGATGAAATTGGATCAAATTTCAGGCATAATCATGGGACATTTGAAGTTCTCTTTGTTTTTCTTGCCACTAAGCCCTCCGATGGTTATGTTCAGTGGTTTGGAATTTGTGCCTCTGGTGTTGGGAATATGTGAGGCTTTCATCTCTCTTCCCTTGCCTCTGCTGGTTGTGGTTGTTTGAGTCTGGTTTTTACAAACAATTGGTGTGACGGTCTTTGCCATATCAGGTTTGTGAATGGTGCTTCCTCTATGGCTTTGATGTGGCTGATTCGTCGTCTACTGCGTTCGCTTTGCTGCTGCCAATTTCAGCGTTGTTGTTGCTGCAAAATTCCTTGCTACTGTGGTCTTTGAATTGAATTGAATTGAATTAGGGATTGGGGGATCAGGGGTTAATTTAAGATTTAGAATAGTTTAGGGGTTTTAAATTTAAAATAAATTTAATTATTAGGAATTTCAAAAATAATTAAAAAAATCTACGTCAGCACTATTTATACAGTCAGCGGTCCACGTAAGCACTTGCCGGAGCTCCGGTCTCCAGCGAGGACTAAACCCAAACTTGGTGCAAACTAAGGGACTTATATCAAATTTTTTTCCGGCGAGGGACCTATCGCAAACTTGGGTACAAACACAGGGACCTACCATACCATTAACCAAATTAGATCACACAGACAAAGTTGATTGTCTGTGCAGCAGTGATATTGTCCTATTTCCCCTGCTGCATCGCCAGTCCTGAAATTCTGGGTAATTTGTGGCAATTTGTTGCTGTTTTTTCTCTTGGCCGCTGCCTCTGCCATGGGCGTAGTTTCCTCTCTACTATTTCTTACCTCCGCATCATCCTTCTTCACGAATCATGGTGCTGAACTGGTACTAACTCAATCATGTCGCTGCCTTAGTGATGAAATTGGATCAAATTTCAGGCATAATCATGGGACATTTGAAGTTCTCTTTGTTTTTCTTGCCACTAAGCCCTCCGATGGTTATGTTCAGTGGTTTGGAATTTGTGCCTCTGGTGTTGGGAATATGTGAGGCTTTCATCTCTCTTCCCTTGCCTCTGCTGGTTGTGGTTGTTTGAGTCTGGTTTTTACAAACAATTGGTGTGACGGTCTTTGCCATATCAGGTTTGTGAATGGTGCTTCCTCTATGGCTTTGATGTGGCTGATTCGTCGTCTACTGCGTTCGCTTTGCTGCTGCCAATTTCAGCGTTGTTGTTGCTGCAAAATTCCTTGCTACTGTGGTCTTTGAATTGAATTGAATTGAATTAGGGATTGGGGGATCAGGGGTTAATTTAAGATTTAGAATAGTTTAGGGGTTTTAAATTTAAAATAAATTTAATTATTAGGAATTTCAAAAATAATTAAAAAAATCTACGTCAGCACTATTTATACAGTCAGCGGTCCACGTAAGCACTTGCCGGAGCTCCGGTCTCCAGCGAGGACTAAACCCAAACTTGGTGCAAACTAAGGGACTTATATCAAATTTTTTTCCGGCGAGGGACCTATCGCAAACTTGGGTACAAACACAGGGACCTACCATACCATTAACCAAATTAGATCACACAGACAAAGTTGATTGTCTGTGCAGCAGTGATATTGTCCTATTTCCCCTGCTGCATCGCCAGTCCTGAAATTCTGGGTAATTTGTGGCAATTTGTTGCTGTTTTTTCTCTTGGCCGCTGCCTCTGCCATGGGCGTAGTTTCCTCTCTACTATTTCTTACCTCCGCATCATCCTTCTTCACGAATCATGGTGCTGAACTGGTACTAACTCAATCATGTCGCTGCCTTAGTGATGAAATTGGATCAAATTTCAGGCATAATCATGGGACATTTGAAGTTCTCTTTGTTTTTCTTGCCACTAAGCCCTCCGATGGTTATGTTCAGTGGTTTGGAATTTGTGCCTCTGGTGTTGGGAATATGTGAGGCTTTCATCTCTCTTCCCTTGCCTCTGCTGGTTGTGGTTGTTTGAGTCTGGTTTTTACAAACAATTGGTGTGACGGTCTTTGCCATATCAGGTTTGTGAATGGTGCTTCCTCTATGGCTTTGATGTGGCTGATTCGTCGTCTACTGCGTTCGCTTTGCTGCTGCCAATTTCAGCGTTGTTGTTGCTGCAAAATTCCTTGCTACTGTGGTCTTTGAATTGAATTGAATTGAATTAGGGATTGGGGGATCAGGGGTTAATTTAAGATTTAGAATAGTTTAGGGGTTTTAAATTTAAAATAAATTTAATTATTAGGAATTTCAAAAATAATTAAAAAAATCTACGTCAGCACTATTTATACAGTCAGCAGTCCACGTAAGCACTTGCCGGAGCTCCGGTCTCCAGCGAGGACTAAACCCAAACTTGGTGCAAACTAAGGGACTTATATCAAATTTTTTTCCGGCGAGGGACCTATCGCAAACTTGGGTACAAACACAGGGACCTACCATACCATTAACCAAATATTTTCAAATTTTATTGCGTTAAATATGTTTTTGTCCTTACAAAAATAGCTAATTAATAGTTTGGTACATATAATTTTTTTTAAATTAAATCTCAAATTTTTGGAAATACAAATGTTTGAATCCTTCAAAGTAGGCCAGGTGGCCTATCACGGGCCTACGGCCTGGCCCACTAAAGGCCTGGTCTGACCTGACCCATTTAGTAAAAAGGTCAAGCTTAGGCTTTTTAATAAATTTGATTAACTAAATAGGCTAGGCTTGGGCTATTAAAAAAGTCTATTTGACCTACTAGGTCAGGCCAGCCTGTTTCACAAAAAATGACGCAGATCTAGAATGAGGCTAATACTTTGGGCCTAAAAAAAACTTCCAGTTACACTTACCCTCACTTATTAGCTACCTGATAAAAAAAAACTCACCCTCCTACTAATCCTAATATCTCCCTTCCCTATTCCTCTTTTCCTCACGCCGTCCCTATTCCTCTTTTCCTCACGCTGTCACACACTAGCAATGGAGATCGAGCTAGATCGATCCAACAATGGTGCACGCTCGCAGCGAAGCTGACGGAGTAAGCCAAGATATACGAGAAGCGGGTGAAGCTTGTGGAAAATATTTATTGCCTCACCATCGTTCCCTACCACCAAAGTCTTTCTCTTTCTCTACAGTGACTGTTCGAGGTAGTGTAAGACCCTCAATTTTGTATATTTATGATTTAGTCCCTGGACTATATAGTAGTTTCAGTTTTTGTCCCTGTTAGACATTGTTTGGTTTTGTTGAATTTTTCTGAAACATATTCTGTTTTTGATATCTTACTCGAGATTGAGTTGAGGATGAAATAATGTCTTCAAATATTTGGTTGCTAGATTTGATTGATAATTGATTATTTTCTGAATATCTTTTATTAGAGCAGATTTTACTTTTCCTGTTTTTGTGTTGTTTTGGTTTGAAGATAAAGAGAATTAGAAGAAAGAAAAATATGTAACAACTTCCCCTTCTTCCTCTAGGGTTTGGGCGTGCTGCCCATGCTGTTTTGCAGCATACTCTTTTCTGTTTCTGCTTGTTTAATTTAAACAAGATAATTAGGTTTTGTTTCGAATAATTCAAACAAGACAACTCTCAAGAGTTGAAAACCCTACCCTACTGCTGCTGTTTGGTCGAACCTTTCCTCTCTTCCTTGAGACCGAATCTTCTTCTTTTCCTTTCCTCTTTCAAGAGCACAAGGTGAGTGAATTCTGGTAGGTGGTGGTGTCCTTCTCCGGTTCTAAATTCATGTTGATGTTAGGGTTCTTAACCTTGGCCTGAAACAATTCTAATTTATGTTTTCATTCCTTTCATTCATTTCCAAGGGTTTTACCACGGAGATTTTCCTTCCTCCGGTGTTAGATGATTCCTTCTCGAGGTTCTCGACGTGCAAGTGTTGTTCCCGTTGCTCCTTGACCGAGCAAGACACAAGGTAGGTTCTCTTTCGTTTTCTCGATCGTCTGGGCTGTTTTTATTCTCAAAACCTTCTTGTTTAAAGACATTCTTCCTTAAGAAAAATGTTTATGGAACCTTAAACCTTTGGAAAATTGATGTTGTTTTGATGGAAGAAACCTATTTATGAAGAACCTACGTTAGAAAACATTTTTGGACTCCTTTTTGTGTGATAAAATTGGAATTTTAGACTCCATGGACAGAGAGCCAATGCATGAGCGCTGGCCTCCTGGCGCCTGGGCGCTAGGATTCTGCACTGGGCATGCTGCTAGACAGGGAGCCAGCGCATGAGTGCTGGCATCCCACCGTATGGGCGCTGGGGCCCTGTCAGCCCAGTTTGTTGTTTTGTTTTAAATTGTTTAAAATCCTTTTGAGGTTAATTTCCATCCTTCCAATGATTGATTGAGTGTTATTATGTGTCAATCATATCAAGTTGAATATGAAGCTTATGCGACACGTTCGATGGTAAGGGTAACTCACGTCCTAGAGAGTCTCAAGTCATGCATGTTTTTATGTTGTTGAGATGAATATGCTTGATTGTGATTGAGTTTTCGATCGTATGCTGAACATGTTTTGTTGTTGTGAATTGTTTTGGATTACACTATTGAGGCTGAGATATTCCATTGTATGTTATTAACACATGATTACATGAGTAGTTGATCACATGATTATAATATGTTGTTGAGGATTGAGAAATTAAATTGGCGTTGCTAACCTATGCATACCATGATTGTTTGGATGGATATTGAACTGTTGGTTCGACTTTTGGATTTGTTGTTCTTGACATGGCATATGCATTTGCAGGATTTGAAAGGTTTATGCGGTGGCTCTTTGTCCCATGTGATCAACCTAGGGTGATGTGATGCATCTCTGTCCCATTTGATCTACCCTTAGGGTGATGAGATGGGTTTTAGTCCAATGTGATCCTCCTGTCACCGTTTGGGACGAATTCGCCCCCGTTTGGGTTGATATATTTTTTGTGTCCAGAGTAGAGCATGTAGTTCGTATTTAGAGGACTAACAAGCATGGACTTTGTTGTGAGCTAATCAAGTTACAAGATTATGTTGCTGTTTTTAAAACCAAAAATTATTATTGTTCTATTTTTTTTATGCTGCTTTAATATCGCTATTGTATTGCTGTTTCTAGTTTTATAACTGCTATTACTGTTCTTTATTTTATGCATACTATTCGGTTTGTACTCATGTTGTTTGTTTGTTTTAGGAGTTAACTCTTTCTGCTTGTTTTGTTTGTTGTTTGGGCGCTTAAAACCATAGACTTTCGGATTGAAGATTTGCGTGGAGTTTAATTATCTTTGCAAGCTAGAGGAGACTTTGCATTAACCTGAAGATGATGAAGATCAACGAAGATTTGAAGAAGTCATTTTATTTTTCCGCTGTTTGTCGTACTTAATATTTTTGGGCACGGGTTTTGTGCAAGCTTAAGAATTATTTATTTTGTTCAGCCATTGTTTTAATTAATACTTATGTATGGGTATTTATTATATCTCAAATATTGAGTGACGCTTGTATTTTTAAAATTGAGTTATTTGAGAGAGGTTTATATATTTTCCGCTTATTACTATGTGACCCTCGACCTCATGAAACTAGAATCCATGAAAGGATTATTAGGTGAAACTGATATTTTGAACTATTTGACTTGTGGTTTAGGAAGGATTAAGGAAGGAAAATCATCTTCACCTCTTCACGAATGATATTCAAATATATTACGGGAGTTAAGAACAAATTTTGCTTCATGTTTAGAGATAAATAAGATGATGATGTGGTCCTTAACTTGTTTGACAAGTAGTTGACTAGGAAGAAGACAAGAATGTCATAAGTAGAGAAAGGGACATGTTGCAGGGTTAGGGGACAAGATATCATGAGCTATAGGCACGGACGTAATATTTCTCACACTGCCACATCCACCACCATTTCAGACCTCCTCCAAGATCAAACCTTTTGCTTCTCCTTTATTTATCAAAGAGGTATAACTCCTCTTGATCTACTTAGTGAAGGTAGTTTCATGCATAAATGTTATGTCTTTAAGCTTAGGTCTTGCTTTGTTAGAGAAAAGCAGTATCGTTTGATACTATCGTCTGTATTGTCTGATACTATCGTCTCAATAAGTTAGCATTTTATCGTCTCCATGGCAGCATCGTCTGCCAAGCTGAATCGAATGCGTAACTGTATCGTCTGGTCAGTTAGTCATGTTAGTTGTCTATGAGTGATAGGTGTCAATTGTCCATGCGTGATAGGTGACCTGCCAATTATGTTAACGTCGATTATGTTGACCCGAAATATCCAAGATCTTGTTTGTTTGTCTGTTTTCTCTTTGTATAAATACAAAGCTTGTAGCAGTGAATTAATCAGAATAGACAGAACATTTCAGTATCTTCGATTTCTCAATTTTTCTTCTTCAAAGAACCCTTGGTTCTTAACATGGTATCAAAGCTAGTCTCGACCTGTGATCTTATTATTGTTTTTTTCTTTTTCTTTCCGCTATTGCAGAAGCTCAGACTTCATTTTTGTTCCTTTTCACATATTGTTTCAATCAAACTTGAAGAAACAAATTTTCATTCCTAGGTACAACACGTAGAAGGTGTTGTTCGCCAACATAGTCTGGAAAAGTTTCTTGTAAATCCAGTAATCCCACCTCCTTTCTTGACTGATACTATCGCGAAAAGTCTGTTAAGAATCCTCTTTACACATACTGGATCAAACAGGATTCAACATTGTTTACTTGGTTGCTTTCTTCCCTATCGTAGTCCTGGTGGTCGCTCCGGTGGCCGTGGGCGTGGACGTGATGGACACACCTCTGTTCAGTGCCAAATTTGTTAAAAGTGGGGTCATGAAGCCAACATTTGCTATCACTGAGTACCGTCTGCCAATTTTTCAGGAATGGTTGGCTCATCACCATATGGTGGTTAGTTTAATCACGTTCATCAGCAGGCCGATGCCTTTGGAGGTTTTGCACGACCTCTTTCTAATTTTCAACAAGCAGGACTTGGTCCCCCACCCTTTTATAATCTTCAACCAACTGGGCCCTCCCAATTACCTTTTCCCAATGCTGGTCTGAAGATTGATCCACGTGGATATCCTTTGGGCATTGCTTATCCTCCATTTTCTGGATATGTCAATGGTTATCACCAGCAGACGATGCTTGCACCTGTGTTTCAGACTCCCCAATAGACGATTGGACCTTCTCCCTTTGCACTGCGACCACCAAGCCAATTGTTTCCACAGCAGACGATGGGACACGCTCTGCTCACTGCATTTGTAGGCCCAAGTGTAGGGAATTGGCTACCAGACACTGGATTAACTCATCATGTCACCCATGGTGCTACTGCCTTCTCCAATCCTACACCCCTTCAAGGGAATGATCACATCCTCATGGGAAATGGTCAAGGTTTGCCTATTCAATCTATTGATACAGTTTCCTTTCAATCACCACGTCAAACACATTCTACCCTTTATCTTAGTGATTTATTGCTTGTTCCCTCAATCATTAAGAATCTTGTCAGTGTTAGTAGGTTTGCTAGAGAAAATCATGTTAAATTTGAGTTTGATCATGCTCATTGTCTTGTCAAATCTCAGGCCAATGGTGAAATTCTTCTTCAAGGGACTGTTGGGGATGATGGTCTCTATTATTTTGATGGCATGCATGCTTCCAAGTTCTTCAAGAACAAGTCTTCTATCATGCCAGCTCCCACTTCTTCCTTTTTTAGTTTACCTCAAACACACGTAACCACAAGCACTAGTAGTTCACTTGTAGGACCCACCTCCAATGACCATTGACATCATCGTCTGGGTCATCCTACTCATGAGATTTTACATTCTGTTTTGACTAAATGTAATATTTCAATTCCTTCTCAAGCTAGTTCTCGTGTTTGTAGTGCCTGTTGTATGGGTAAATCTCATAGATTACCTTTTTCTCAATCTAATACAGTTCATTCTCAACCTTTAGAACTTGTGTTTTCTGATTTATGGGGATCATCCTCCATTGAATCTTCTGCTGGTTATTCTTATTTTCTTACTTGTGTTGATGCCTACACACATTATACGTGGATTTTTCCTTTAAGGAAGAAATCAGAAACCTATACCACCTTTCTTCAATTTCAAGCAATGATTGAATTGCAACTAAATCTAAAAATAAAATTTGTTCAAACTGATGGAGGCACTGAATTTAGACCCCTCAGTTCTCATTTTTCTCAATCAGGAATTGTTCATCGTCTAACTTGCCCCCACACACCATCAAAATGGCAGTGTGGAACGCAAGCACAGACATATGGTTGAAACTGGGCTTTCTTTTCTTGCTCAAGCCAAAATTCCCCATCAATACCGGGATCATGCCGTTTTAACATCTACCCTTCTCATAAACAGATTTCCTACCTCTGTCTTAGGCAATGTTAGCCCTTACTATAAGCTTCACAATTTTAACCCAGATTACAAGTTCTTAAAAGCCTTTGGGTGTGCATGCTATCCCTTTCTCCGTCCTTACAATATCTCTAAAATTCAGTTCAAGTCCCGGGAGTGTGTCTTCCTTGGTTATTACCTTGCCCACAAAGGTTATAAATGTTTAGATGCTAGTAGGAAAAATTTTGTGTCAAAAGATGTTATTTTCAATGAGTATAAGTACCCATACATGGAGATATTTTCAACTCCTTCTACCACCATGGAGGGGCCTTCTCTAACGTCGTTTGTTCCAAGGTACTTTGTAACTCCACATCAAGAGCAGCAGCAGCCTCCATCCGATCTTCCAGTTGCAGCACTGTCTGATGTTCTAGCACCGTCTGCAGTTCCTTCATCGTTTGATGTTCCTACATCGTCTGGTGCTGCAGTATCGTCTGGCGCTCATCACTCTCTGATTTTATAGCATCATCTAGTAATCAACAAGCACCAGTCACTATTCATGCCATGCAAACTAGATCCAAATATGGGATTACTGGGCCCCCGACATCCTCAGTTCCGCCTCCTCCAGTTAACACTCACACTATGCAAACTCGCTTGAAGACTGGCACTGTTCATTCACAACTTCTTCTAACTCGGGTTGAACCAACTTCCTACAAGAAATCTCTTCAAGATCCCAACTAGAAGCAGGATATGCAGGCATAGCTTGATGCCTTGCAACAAAACACCACATGGTCTTTGGTCTCCTTACCGCCTAACAGAAAACCAATCGGTTGTAAGTGGGTGTTCCGGATCAAGCAAAAGGTTGATGGCACTGTTGACAGATACAAAGCCAGGTTAGTGGCCAAAAGGTACAATCAGATTCAAGGTTTTGACTATTCATAAACCTTTTCCCCTGTTGTGAAGCCCATCACTATCCGTCTCATTTTGTCCTTAGCTGTCACCAAACGTTGGCATATCCATCAACTTGATGTCAACAATGCTTTCCTAAATGGTACGCTTGATGAAGATGTCTACATGAACCAACCACCGGGGTTTCAAACTGAAGATTGTACCTTAGTCTGCAAACTCAATAAAGCTCCTTATGGTCTCAAACAAGCTTCCCGAGCTTGGTTTGACAAATTAAAAGGGGCTCTGGTACAGTTTGGCTTCAAGGCCAGTTGTTGTGATCCATCTTTATTTGTCTACAGTACAGCTTCTTGTTGCATATACATCTTGGTTTATGTTGATGACATTATCATCACTGACTGTTTCTTACCTCTCATTCAACAAATTGTCACCCAGCTTAATGTAGAGCTTTCACTCAAACAACTGGGTACGTTGGATTACTTCCTTCGAGTTCAAGTTCAACATCTTCAAGATGGGTCTCTTCTCCTATCCCAATCTAAATACATAGGAGATCTTCTTAACAAGGCCAACCAACTACAGGTCTGTTGTTGGTGCATTGCAATATGCCACTCTTACCAGACCTGAAATTAGCTATGTTGTCAACAAAGTTTGTCAGTTCATGAGTCAGCCTCTAGATGTTCATTAGAAGGCTGTTAAGCGCATCCTAAGATATCTCAAAGGTACTATCTCTCAGGGTTTGCTTCTCAAGCCCTACAATTCTCAAGCTGTTATGCCTTTGACTGCCTACTGTGATGCTGATTAAGGTTCGAATCCGGATAATAAACGTTCCACGTCTGGTTCATGTGTTTTCTTTGGACCAAACTTAGTGTCTTGGAGCTCCAAGAAGCAGACGATCGTCGCAAGGTCCAGCACTAAAGCAGAATATCGAAGCTTGGCCAACACCACTACTGAACTTCTTTGGATTCAGACTCTCCTCATGGAGTTAAAGATTAATTTCCAAGTTCCTACAGTATACTGTGATAACATGGGAGTTGTGGCCTTAACTCACAACCTTGTTTTGCACACCAGAACCAAACATATGGAATTGGACATCTTCTTCGTTCGAGAGAAAGTTCAAAACAAGTCATTGCTTGTGTATCACATTCCTGGTCAGGATTAATTGGCTGATATCTTCACAAAACCTGTCTCGCCTCAACACTTTGCAGCAATGAAGGCCAAACTCAATGCGTTTGCATAGGCTGCTCCTTTTCACCCACCTTGAGTTTGAGGGGGGCTGTTAGAGAAAAGCAATATCGTCTAATACTATCGTCTGTATCGTCTGATACTATCGTCTAAATAAGTTAGCATTCTATTGTCTGTATGGCAGCATCGTCTGTCAAGTTGAATCGAATGCATAATTGTATCGTTTGGCAGTTAGTCAAGTCAGTTGTCTATGAGTGATAGGTGTCAGCTGTCCATGCGTGATAGGTGACCTGGAGATTATGTTGACACAGAATATCAGAGATCTTGTCTGCTTGTCTGTTTTCTCTCTGTATAAATACAGAGCTTGTAACAGTGAATTAATCAGAATAGAAAGAACATTTCAGTATCTTTAATTTCTCAATTTTTCTTCTTCAAAGAACCCTTGGTTCTTAACATGCTTTCAAGTTTTTGAGTTGAGATTTTGTTAAAGTGCTTTCACAAGGGTTGTAGGACATGGGTAGATCTATCCAACCATGTAATTTGTTTTCATGGAAGTTGAGTTTTTGGTTTGAAAAGTGATTTTGAAACTAGCTTCTTGCAAAGTGTCTTTAGGAAAGTTTTTCCCACTAAGTTTATCTATGGATTCATGGTTTTGGCTTTAGAAAAACTTGAGATTTGATTCTTAAAAGTGAGTTTGAAGATGGTTTTCCTTATGATCTTGGGATGTGTTGTTGTGTGTAGTAAGAGAATCTAAAAATGTGGTTAGTTTTGAAAAAGAAAATATCCTTGATATTTAAAGGAGTATGGCCGAACCTACCATTGTGTTTTGGGGTTGGAAATTTGTTTTTAACCTTGTTGAAGTGCTTTTGGAACTTTAGCTTTGGGTTCCGTTTTGGTAAAAAAAGGCTATTGACACCACGGGTATCTTAGAAACCTACGAGGTTAAGAAGAAAAAAATGTCATCTTTAGCCATACATAGATTCGACCAAATGGGTTTAATAGGTCTAGGGTTTTGAAAGTTTTGATGCAAGCCTTGATGTGTTGTTTTTAAGTGATTATAAGTTGTTTGGAAGTGATTAATTAAGGAAATTTGATGCTCTATTTAGGTTATGGCAGAGGCTATTGTAAGGGTTTTGAGTGAATTTTTGTTGTTTGGAAACTTGGTTCATAGTTGTTTAAGTGCTGGATGAGTTGACGAAATGAATATGACTTTCAAAATAAGTTTGGGGACTAAATTTTGAGTTTTGAAAAGTTGTGGGGTTGGAAATTGGATTTTTAAAAGTTGAAGGATTGAAAATAGGATTGTGAAGAGTTTTGGTTTTGAAAGTTTGATTATGAAAAGTTTTGGGGTTGAAAGTTGAATTATGAAAAGTTTTTGGTCAAATTGATAAATTATAAAAGTTTGAGGACTAAAGTAGAATTTGTCCAAGTTTGGGGATCAATAATATTATATTGCAAAATTATGGGACTTATTGAAGATTGGGTTTAATCGAAGGACCTTTCTTAAAAAGTTGTTTCTTGTTTGGACTCTAGTCCTTGAGCATGTAGTTTCATATAGTTGAGTTAGGAACTCTAAGGTAACTAGCTTAGCCTTATTCTAAGATGTAATCTTGCCTTTAAGTGACTAAGTTAGAACATATCTTGTGAAGGTACGAGTTCCAGAGTTGAAGCGAAGTTAAGACACAAACCTTGGAAGGAAAGCGGCTAAGGTAAAGGCACTTTGATGCTTGAGTATCGATGTGTGAGATATAGTGTAGGAGATATATATATATATATATATATATATATATATATATATATATATATATATATATATATACACACACACTAGTAAGTAGCCCGTGCAATGCACGGGTACTTTTGATAAATAATTTACAACAATTTTAAACTTGATTAAGATCACGTGATATATCAAAGTTAATAAATCCGTCAATAGATAAATATAAAGTAAACGCAATGACTAATATTAAAATTGTTGATTTCAAGTTTATTTCTTAAAAAAACCAAACTACATAATTAAGTTTAGTCAACCAAATTTTAAAAAAAAATCCAAAAAGTACTTGTTACACCAATTGTCTGAAGACATTGACGATCTTAATTCACTTCTCAATCTTGACATGTTTTAACTCCTTTGTTGAGGAAGCTTGTGCTGGTGAATCGATTGTTACATCAGCACAATCCAAATCTTGATCCGAAATTCTTTTCATAGGAGTAACACGAAGAGGAGATAATATGTCAAGTTCATTTTCACTTGAAATAGAAAGATCAGCCTGCAAGTACAAATAAATATTTTACATCAGAATGTTACCATTATTAAATAGAGATATATACATGTTCAAATGAAGGAAATTAATATCTTACGACATCAAAATTTTGCTTCTGAACTGATTGTTCACAATTTACCCAGAACCCAAAATAAGCATAAACTAAAGATCATAACTCAAAAGAATCAAATTAAGATGGAACCTACAGGATTATATGTTTGTCTTTGAAAAGGAGATTCTCTTTGCTGTCAAGCTTTTTCCAATGTGAACTACAATATCAAGAGAGAATAAAGAAAACATAATCTCAGTTTACACATGTCGTGGGAAACTATCATGCATAATATGATAAATTATCAGTAGCTAATGTGGATAGGCGATTGAAGATCTAATATATTTGTTCCATCTAGAAAACCACTAAGTCTGCTATTACACTATGATTAACACTTTAAATGCGGCCATTTAGGTTTAGATATAATTTGTACCTGAACAAACCTTGTGTGCCACTTTTGTCCAGAAGAGCTGGATAGTCAGTTAATGCAAGAACCTGACAGCGATGAGATGATCAATGGTTATAATAAGAATTGATTAATTTGTATCAGGTAAGTTGCTTTCACTGCACAGACTTAAAAGAAACAAACCTCTCGGAAAAAGGTTATTGGTTGCTGTCCAAGAGATTGAGGATTTCCAATGTGACAGTAAAGTATCTATATCAGATGAAATAAATGTGAGGGATAGAAGAAACAAAAGTGTAAAAATAGCTTCATGAATTAGAATTGCACTATATAAGTCAAATCTAGGAAGTGGCAGGAGAAAGTATAGATAGAGGGGCACAATGATCTCACCCTTTGGCAGAAAGGATTTGAAATAATAAGGAAATGCATCTTATATTATCTTTTATCATTCTGAAAATAAATTCTTTAAGACAAAATGAAAAAAATCTATCCTACAGTAGAATTGGTTCATTCTATTGGTAAGATTTTCAAACAAAACCTCAAGCAAGATCCCCCATTTTCCAATATGATTAAGGAGGCTTAGAGTATAGATTAGCAGCATGCCCAAACTACAATATCTCATAAGGTTCTTGAAGACTCACTCAATACCAAAGGATTCAAACTGCTATTTGACATGTAACAATAATCTGCTATTTTGTAATTCAGAGGCTGAAAAAAATTAAGAACATACCTGAGCGGTGCCCGGATTTCGTGTTATCCTCCTTGGCTTGATTTCGCAACAAAATCAAAAGTAACTTTAGTTTCTGTATTGTTAATGGTTATGACAACTGAATATATAGAGAAACAGAAATGTTGAAGAAACTAACCTGAAAATCCCTTGATAATTCCGCCCAAAGTAGAATCGCGGTTAAATGAGGGAGAGCCCCTGGACTTGAAATTTGAAATTGAGAGAGGGAGCAGAATCGGGGATTGAGCCTTTCCATTATAGAATTATCTGAATTGCCGTCGAAGGATTAGGGAAAGTAGAACAAATTGCGGATTTGCCAGCAAAAATTTCGGTACAAATTGCAGCAGAGAGCATAGGGCCGTAGAGAAAGGGAAGACCGATTGGAGTTTAATGGCAGCAGATTTGGGGTTTAATGGCAGCAGATTTGAATGAAATTATGAAAAGAGAATGAAAAGAGAAGGATTTGGGGAAAATATTGAAGGATTTGGGGAAATTTGGTGATAGTAGAATTTGGGGAGATTGAGGGAAAGGAGAAGAATTTGGGAGATTTGTGTTGGCATAATGCAACAGAGCCAGAGGAGGAGAATTTGCCGTGAATTGGGGAAGAATTAGGTCGGTGATTAGAGAGAGCTTCGAATGCAACAGTAGTAGATTTGGGAGATTTGTGTCGGCATAATGCAACAGAGGAGAAGAATTTGCCGTGATTTAGGGAAGAATTGGGTCGGTGATTAGAGAGAGCTGATATTCGAATTGGGGAAGAATTGAGGAAGAATTTACCATTCGAGAGTGAAGTGCGTGTAAGCCACAGAGTGATAAAATTGATTTTTCAGAAGAATATGATGACATGGCAAAAGGAGGAGGAAAGTGTAAAAATGGAGTACCTCACTCTCCAGAGTGAGGACTCACATTTGATGATACAGTAGTAGATATATATATATATATACACACACACATATTGATGATGAATTGGAATGTTGATGATGTTGTTCGATTGGATGTGGCACCTTGTGTGCGTGATTGAAATGACATTGAATGATTGCAATGATGCTTGAATTTATGTTGTTTGGTTATATACAAGCATGTTATGCAGCTCATATGAATGGGCAAGTAATACTAAAGTATTAAGTCACATGAATGATAAAATGTTGTTTGGATTGAGGATTTTTTGCCCTGAATATGTTGTGCTTTCAATGTGGTTTATGTTGTCGATTGTTAACGAGTGTGCAAGCGGAAAGAAAAGATAGTTACCGGTTGGACGGGAAGATCTTCAGTACTTGGGTATAAGGGTTTTGTTTAGAACAAAGGACTAATGGTTTTGGAAAGAATAAGAAGAGATATCTTTAGTTAAAAACCCAATTGATGTTTTTGGAAATATGCTTTTAAGAGAATCCATGGTGGAAACCAAGAGCTTTCGAAAAGAAAAGAATCTGTCCTAAACCTTTCTGAATGGAAAATTCATAATGCACGAAGTGGATTTATCAAACCCTTTTATTAACTAAGGACGATTCTTCTTTATCCATAATACAAGTCACAACTTTGTAAAGAACTATAAAACCTACCTTTTAAAGAAGAATCTTAAGACATACCTTTCGAAGGAGAACCATAAGAAATATTTTCTAAAGAGAAGTATAAGACTTTCCCGAGGGGAATCATAAGAGATACTTTCATAAGAAAAATGGGAGTTTGTCCATAAAGGAAGGATGATGAATTGCTCATTGATTGCGATCGATGTGGGATCAATGGTGAAAAGGGCCATGTGACGGAAAATGATGTGATGTAAGACGAGAACTCGGTCAAGGGTGGAGCTGCTTTAGAAAAGGAGCTCAAATTCGTAGGAAAGACGCCTCTGTTGCGTTGTTGAATTGATAAGACTCTGACAAGTATAAGGGCATTCCACTGTGTAGATGATTTAGTGGGGAACTCAAACTCATTAAAGACGTTCTGTTTTATTCTTGATTGTTGGCAAAACATGAAATGCATTCATAAATGTTCCTCGAGATGACATAGGCTTTGTAGTTGTAACTGATTGGGATGGAAAGATTATGCATCCATCATACTATGTGTGGGCTATGTGGAGACTGTGTGTGGGCTATGTGCACACTGTGTGTGGGTTATGTGCCGACTGCGTGGACTGTGTGCTGGGAATACGATTGGGATGGTAGGGTTATCCCCAATCAGCTGAGTGTTGGCTCTGTGTAGTGGCGTCGATATCTAGATAATCAAAAGCATGTGCATTGGCATGAACATAATATTCATACCGTGTTTTTGATGTTATTGTTGTGAGTGATGCAAGAATGTTTTGGATTGAGTCTTGGTGTGAATAATTATGTGCAACTCTAGTTTGCAATATATTTTATCGTATTAATGGATTGATGCGAATGGCTATGGTCAGAATGGATCAGTACATAAATTATAATGTGTCTTGTACATATTGTCTGATCTGTTTATCTATATACTATTATTGTATTATCCCTATGTCCGATGAGGATCTATTTTCAAGAATTTTGTAATATCCTGATCTAATGACTGGCCTCATGGTAACAACACAAGTCTTTCTAGCGCACTTTGTCCTCACTTATGTGCTTCCCGAGAAAAATTCCCAAGAGGTCACCCATCCCAATATTGCTGCAAGGCAAGCACACTTAACCTTGGAGTTTTATGAGTTCCTCTTCCGAAAAGAAGATGCATTTTATTGTTATGGGTAGTACAAATCAAATCTTATATGTCATTCTCAACTGTATAGTTAAATACCTATATAGCCTCGGAAAACCTCTTGTTTGGGTGTGGGATTAGTTCAGTCACGTGTCCCTTCGCCTAGAAGCCTTGCTAGGAGCAGCTCTTTATTTGTGCCTTATTGCACTGGCTATCACTCCCCGCCCTCGTCGGCTTAGGGTGTCACAAAGTTGACCCATGCACTTTATTTCCTGTGGATGTTCTTGGGGCGTCATCCACAGACGTTGACGTTCGCTTTAGGGATGATTTCTGACGATAAAGACAGAAGGCACGGGCGAAGAGGAGGAATCGTCTAAGACATAGTTGTGTGCTTGAGCACAAGTTCATCGGCGTAATACATATATATGTCATTGTTTGTAATAGTCATATTCAGGGAGTATGGGTATTATGTAATTTTCGGGGTAAAGGTATATTAGAAAAGTAAAAAAAAATTACCCGCATTTTTATTATTATTTGAAAGACAACCAACGCTTCTTTTATTTAAGAGGTTACTTAGGTAACGCTCGAAACTCGAGGCGTTACATGGTTAATTGGTGGACCATATAAAAATACTTTCTTAAAAACTTTTCGCCACTATAAGATAAAATAATAAAATATTTCAACGGCTCAGATTTAATCATTTAAAAATTAGAGTTTAAATAATTAAAGTTTAAATTTTATAAATTAATTTGCACAAATACCCTTCTTTATATTTCTAGTGCCCCTCCATCCTTCATTTCTGTTTGCCGCAGAGACATTCCGCCACCATCAAAGCTCTCTCAAGCGGCGGAGCCACCACAGAGTTTTAAAATGGTAGCGTCCTCTGTAATGCCCCGATTTTCCAAACCGAAGCACGTACACTTAGTGACCTGTTCAATATTCCTTAGCCGAAAATACCAAGGATTTTTTTCTTTTTCATAATAAGTAATGATACTCATAAGGAAATAACATAATTATAATACCCAGCGGAAAGTAATTATAATTTGATGAACCGTTCAAAAAACAAATATCAACATGAGCTCGGAAATTCAAATGTCTCGAAACTCCAACAATAACATAAACAGAATGTAAGAGCAATAGTGGTACAGAAACAAACGAAGGGAAAGCTATCACTTGTCGAGTGCATCTCCCACGAGACTTCAGATCTCATCGAAGAAACCCTTAAGTCAAGCCTCCATGCGCTCCTCCAACAAGCAAAGTGTCTGCTCCTCTGTCGTCTCCTCCTCCGGGTCCGACTCATATCCTCTAACGGCTCGGGAGTCTCATAACGAATTGGAGACCTCTCCGGCTCCACCATAGTAGAGGTAGCAGCAACAATGTCTCCACCGTTCAAGTCCACCGCTCCAACTAGCGAGAGGTGGAAGTGAAACAACCCGGCGGGTGCAGACCCGTCGACAAGCCCCTTGTCCATATGCACCGTCCTGTGCACACGACCTGTATATGTAAGCTTCCGCGAGGTCGAGTCAAGAGACCACACAAAGGGGTTCTCTGTAAGACCCTCAATTTTTTATATCTTTGTTTTGGTCCCTGAAATATTTCATATTTATGAAATGGTCCCTAGACTATTTTATAGTTTTGAGTTTGGTCCCTGTTGACCTTTTAGGGTTTTGTTTGACTTATTTTGTTATGATTTTGAAATTGAGTGTAGACATATGAGAATATCTCTGAGTTTTTGAATGATATATGTTGAAGATTTGATTTCTTAAATGTGGTGATTTAATTTTAATTAGAGCAGATTTTATTTTCTGTTTTCTGTTATTATTTGAATTTGAAGATAGGAGATTATCTCTAAGATTTGAAGGTTATTTTCTGAAGATTTGGCTTTAAATTTTGGTTATTAAGTGATTATTATTTCAGAGTATCTTTATTTAGAGCAGATTCTGTTCCGATTTAAAAAAAAAACAATATCTTAGGATATGATTTAATTAAAGACTTAATGGGGTTTAAATATGAATCTTAGATTTTATATATTCTAAATATTTGTTTTGGATATTTTTTATTAAGTGATAGTAAATTCAGAATATCTTTTATTAATAACATATTCGGTTTCGTTTTAAAATATCACTAGGATTCGTTTTTTAATAAGGACTTGAAAAAAATAAGAAACAGAATCTTAAAGATAGGAAATCAGAAAACTGAACCCTCCTTCTTGCCCTAGGGTTAACATTTAGTGCACCTCTATAAGTATAGAGGCTACCTCCTTGTTTTCGATATCAAGCCTCAAACCCTAGTCTCTAAGTGTGTTAGAAGAAGAAACCCTACTCCTTGCTCCTTGTGGTGCTGCCGCCCCTTCTTCTTACTTTTTCCTTACATTAAAAGTTTGCTATGCATTCTTCCATGTCCAAGCTGGGCTCTTGGACGCTCTCGGAGCTCCCTTAACGACTTGAGCGTCGGGGTGTCTTCTGCAAGTGCCCCCGACACATTGGACTTGAAGATTCCACCTCATTCACGCCGGAGCACGACGAGTGCCGCCGTAGCCTTGCCGAGAGCATCACCGTCCAAGATTCACGCCCAAACAGAATGGAAAAGGAATATGATGGGTGTCAAGAGTGAGAGGGAAAAGGAAGGTTATCAAGTTTTTTTTAATTAGGGGCATTTTTGGGATTTTAAAAAATGGGGTAGGGTGGGAAACCTTGCTATTGGGGTGTGATTCTAACACCCATCGGTAATAGTTTCATTTCCTTCACGTAGTTTTTGGTTTGCGACGGGTCGATGTGCAAGATGTGCGTGAAGGAGACTAGATCATGTGGAAGTCACATGTTTCAGCGAACATGAGGGGGATGCTCAATTGAACTCCAAGCGGAACAAGTTACAGTAAACGAGCGAGATCGAGCTCCCCTTCGACAGATGCTTGACGATGGTGGCTAGGTTGGTCTAGTTCGGTGGCGAAGAGAGATGGGGTTTAGAAGGCTAGGTTTAAGCAAAGGATGTTTTGGTAAATTAAAGGTCATTTAATTTTGAGTTTATTTAATTTTGACTTAGTGGTGCACCATGGACCATTATCTTTAGGCAGCTTTTGGTAACGAAACATGACAAAACTGAATGGAACAAAACGTAATAGGATGGAACATGACAATAATGTTATGTGCACTATGTTTGGTAACTCAAGTCCTTAGAACATAATCATAAGTTTAAGGGTTAAATATGTTTTTGGTCCCTGTACTTTGAGCGTGATTTGGTTTTAGTCCCTCGCCGGCATAAAGGTGGATTTTAGGCCTCAAACTTTTATTTTTGTTTGGTTTACGTCCCTGCCGGAGTCATTCGTTGACCACCGTGCCTACGTGTCACAGCGAGTCCTACGTGGCATATGCCACGTCATTAAATGAGTACACGTGTTTTTTTCTTTACATTTATTAATTAAAAAACTTAAAAAAGAAAAAAAAAAGGAATGGATCAGATCTGTCGTTTCTTCTTCTTCCTTCTTCTTCCCCAAACCACGGCATCTTCTTCTTCTTCCTCCTCCTCCTCCTTCTCCTCCTTATTCTTCTTCTTCTTCTTCTTCTTCTTCTTCCCCAAACCACCACCACCCTGCATCACCACCAACACCGCATCACCCACCACCCACACCACGGCATAGCCCCCAACGCCACCCACACCGAGCCATCACCCACCACTCCGGAAGAAGAAGAAGGTCGAAACAGAGAGGGATCAACCCATAAAACAATACCATAAAACAAATGAACCAGAACCAAATGCAAGTTTATTTTCAACTTGAATGTAATCAACACATTGAAATTAGTATGGGGAGATGCATAAGACATTGAAAATTAACAAAATGTGCATTTAGTTGTTGTGAATAAACAGAGACATTGTAACTAAACCCTCACCCCATGACTGAATCTTCATTCCTCTCCATGGCTAACTCTCAAAGCTTGCCCCTTTTTCGATTTGATGTCTCAAATATGACCTTGGGATGAAAACACATGATTCTAGACGAAGGTGACGAAGAACGGAGGCCATTGCCGTGCCGCCGTGCCTGTTGCCGCGCCGTCGTGCCTCCTTCCCTCTCAACCTCGACCTCGCTCTCGCTCTCCTGCTTCTCCATCTTTGTTTCGACCTTCTTCTTCTTCCTTCCGCTCTTCCGCTCTCCCCCTCTGTTTGTCCCTCTCGCCACCGCCATGCTCCTCGCGCCCACCTCCACCGCGCCTCGCCATCGAAGCTCCGGCAGGAAGAAGAAAATGAAGGAAGAAGAAGAGGTTTGGGGAAGAAGAAGGAAGAAGAAGAGGAAGGAAGAAGAAGAAACGGCAGATCTGATTGATTGCCCTATTTCCTTTTTTTTTCTTTTTTAAGTTTTTTAATTAATAAATGTAAAAAAAAAAAAAACACGTGTACTCATTTAATGGCGTGGCATATGCCACGTAGGACTCGCCGTGACACGTAGGCACGGCGGTCAACGAATGACTCCGGCAGGGACGAAAACCAAACAAAAATAAAAGTTTGAGGCCTAAAATCCACCTTTACGCCGGCGAGGGACTAAAACCAAATCTCGCTCAAAGTACAGGGACCAAAAATATATTTAACCCTAAGTTTAATTACATATATAAACCTATCATGTTTAACATTTGACTGAGCACAAATGTTAGAACTCAATAAAATATATATTTTCGCACACACACATGTGTGTATATATATATATAACTTTATAAAATTTATCATTTGAAATTCTAAAAATGTTTTTTTTTATAAGCAAAAATTATTATTATTAATATTTTGCTTTATAATAATATATCAGCACTAATTTTATAACAAAATATTAATTTTGAGAAACATACATAATTTTTACTTGTTAATATAGTTAAACATATAATAATGTTGTAATTAATATTAATTTTTAATATTATTTATATGTATAATTTATTTTATTATTTATTCAAAAAAATTATTTTATTATTATGCAACTAAGTTTTGAAATAAAAACTAGTTGGATTTACTTGTGCGAGGCACAGGTAACTTTGGATAAACTAAAAATATTGTGTGTGAAATGATATATTTTTATAAACTTTTTATACATGTTGATGTGAGGTCAACAATTGATTTCTCCTTCTCACAATCGTTCCCCCTACTCCTCATCATGTTCCCTTGCTCCTCGTGCGATCTGCCGCCGCAATCGTTCAACGCAGCCTCTTCTCCATCGGGTTCCTATTTGATTTGTGTCACGCAACGGGTGAGTAACTATGATTCCTTTCCACCACCTAATTCTGCCTCTTCACCGATATCCATTACCTGCTGCCTCCACCCTTGCATCACACCTCTCCAACGCCCTCTCTTAGGAACGAACACGCTCGCTCCCTTCTCCAGGTAGCCGCTTCTTTCAGGAGGTGATCAAGTTTAATTTTGATGCTTCATGTCTTAATGCAAACATTGCTGGTTTGGGGTGTGTGGCGAGATCATAGCGTCGGTGACAAATTTTCCTGTTGTTGTATTCTCTCTGGAGATGGCTGAGGCTATTTCTTTTCAGTGGTCCGTGAGATTAGCTATCAGTTGGTTTTCAGCCGTATCTATGTTGAGACCTATTCCTTGTCGTTGGTGGAGAAGTGGAAGAAACCTTTGATGTCCTCTTCTTATTTGCATTCTATTTTGTTGGATTGTAAGAATTTAGTTTTGGCTTTTTCTGTTTTTGAGTTTGGTTTTGTCCGCCAATCTGGGATTTGTGTTGCAGACTTCCTCTCTTGTCAGG
This sequence comes from Acmispon strigosus, assembly GCA_030819835.1. NCBI lineage: Eukaryota > Viridiplantae > Streptophyta > Magnoliopsida > Fabales > Fabaceae > Acmispon > Acmispon strigosus. The sequence goes on from JAUAMA010000001.1 coordinate 8,449,797, forward strand.
CTCTCTTTTTTATCAATCGTGTTTGGGTGGAAGAGGGGCCTCCGGGGTCCGGGCATTGAAGCTTTCTTGCTCTCTGATGTAATTGCATCTACTGCTTCTTCTTAATATTATTTCAGCTTCCTAAAAAAAACATGCTTGATTTGTTCAAAATCTTTAGACTTAAGTATATTTCTGTAAAATGTTCATTAATTACATTTTTTGTACTTGACATTAAAGCTTTCACTAAAAAGTTCAAAAAGAATTTGAATTCAATCTCAAATTACTTGTGAATATTCATTTGTTTAGAAATAAAATTAAACGGTGCAAATGCACGAATAACTTTTGATAAATCAAAGCTAAAATATGTGTAATGTTATATTTTTGTAACGTTTTAAACCTCTAATTGTAAAAAGATATAAATGGTTGTTAGAGATATATATTTAAGGTTATGAGTCTAGGATATCCACGCGGTTAATTAACCTATTTATAAGGATTAACTAATTTATTATGATTCCTTTTGAATTACTAAGTATGAATGCTTTGATTATTTGATCCCAAATAGCAGAAATACTAATTAATATATTAAACTAAAAATCTTCAATTCAGTTTTAGATCAGATTTTTTAAATTGTTAATAACAATATGATGCATCAATACTATCATTTGACACCAACTTTTGAAAATTAACACATGAATATTTTTGTTTTGAATTCTAAATATTTGCCATAACCAACAGTAAAAGAAAAAAGATTTTGTCAAATTTAAACGAAAATATGATTTCAAAATAAAGATTTTAAATCCTTTATTTTGTAAATATTTAGGTGGGACCATATTAATCACGTTATAATGTCTTTAGATCCAAATTTAATTTATAACGTGGTTAAAAACGATTTTGTCAAATTTCATTTATAATTACTTTTTAATATAAATTGGTTCAAAATATCGTGTCGTTCTACAGAAAAATAAGTTAGTCGAAACTAATAAAACGATTTTCCTATGATGCTAAAGAGCACAAAATCGTTCTAAAAGGAATTAAATAATTTACAAAGGTATACACACATACCTTAGCGTCAACAATGGTAATTTGCTACATAGACTTGTTGCTCATTCAAAAAAATAAATTTAATTAACTTAAATTAAAAATTAGTTCTCATTTGAATAATTTTCATTATTCACATGTGTCAATGATATATTATTCATTAGAGTGATGCTAGATAGCTCGAATGATGCATGTTTTGCTCGAAGATCAATTCAGCATCCAAAAATGTGTTTTCAAATTCAATATTTTCCTCCATATATTTAATGAACCAGCTCTCACAGAATGATCCTTTCTAATTTCATTTTCTTGTTGTTGTTGTTTGGTACTCTACTTTGGAATTTACCACCATTATCGATTAATTTCAGAATGATGTAGCAGGAAAACAATTTAGAAGTATGCAATAGTTCTCACGATTGATTTTTGAGTTTATTCTTTTAAAACGATATAGAAGAGAAACCGTAGTGGTACAATTTATAACATCAAGTGAGGAGACTAATTGTTAATAAAAATTCATATTTCAAAAAAATATCTTAAGATTGTATGTTAACTATTTCTTATTAAAATTTGGTTAATTTTTTTGTATTAATTAGTTATGATTCATTCCTTATTTTCAAATTTGGTTAAATATCTGGTATTAATTAGTTAGGGTTTGTTCCTTATTTAACATTTGTAATCAATATCAATTTTTGTTCCTATTAAAATTTGGTATTAATTAGTTATGATTCGTTCCTTATTTAACATTCGTAATAAATTTTATAAATATTAATTATTTGAAAGATATTTTTTTTAAATCTTAAGATTGTAATTAGTTATAATTCGTTCCTTATTTAACATTTGTAATAAATTTTATAAGATATTTTTTTTAAAAATCTTAAGATTGTAATTAGTTATGATTCGTTCCTTATTTAACATTTGTAATAAATTTTATAAATATTAATTATTTAAAAGATAATTTTTTAAAAAATCTTAAGATTGTATGTTAACTATTTCCTATTAAAATTTGGTTAAAAATTTGATATTAATTAGTCATGATTCGTTCCTTATTTAATATTTGTAATATATTTTATAAATATTAATTATTTAGGGTAGGGTCTTAATGGGTAGTATTTATTATTTCAATGCTCTAAATATTTCAAATTTGAATTATTTAATTTATTTCATAATTTTTGAATTAACTAAAAAAGATCGAAGTTGTGATATTTTTATCTCATAATTTTGACTTTTATATATATATTTTTGAAATAGTTGAAGGAAAGTTGAACATTTTTTTTTGTATAAATTGAATATTAATTTTTCATTTCAAATTCTAATTTTTCAGAAATAGAAATGAATTTATTTATGTTTTCTAAAAAATTAATTGAAAAAACTTTATATATTTCTAGATTTCAAGATTTATCGACCTATATATTACTTATCCTAAAAAAAAAAACAAATCATCCATTATATATTTCTTAAAATAGTGTGTTAAACCAAAACTGCTATTTTAAAATGAATTAAATAATTTTCAACATAGAAACTCATCGACTAAGTGGGAATCCTCTGTTGGTGATTCAAATATAGTGGTATAATTCGTGAAATTAAGTCCATACAGAGGAATGTTAGGATTCTCAGTTGCCTTGTACTTGTATGAGTTTATAGCCATGGCATGAGTTTATTAGGTTTTCATATGACGCTAAAGAGCACAAAATCGTTCTAAAATGAATTAAATAAATTTCAACATACCTTAGCGTCAACAAATAACATTTCAATGAAGTCTGGTGCATCAGGCTGCTTCCTGTTAGGTGATCTCCATAGTCGTGCAACTCTGACCACTATCTTCCACACCTTTTGAGCGTTGGAGAGGTTGATGGAGGAAACTTTGTCTACTTTGAAATTCACCACCATCTTCCACACCTTTTGAGTGTTGGAGATGTTGATGGAGGAAACTGGAGGAAACTGGGTCTACTTTGAAATTCACCACCATTATCGATTAATTTCAGAATGATGTAGCAGGAAAACAATTTAGAAGTATGCAATAGTTCTCACGATTGATTTTTGAGTTTATTCTTTTAAAATGATATAGCAGAGAAGCCGTAGTGGTACAATTTATAGCATCAAGTGAGGAGACTAATTGTTAATAAAAATTCATATTTCAAAAAAATATCTTAAGATTGTAAGTTAACTATTTCCTATTAAAATTTGGTTAAATTTTTTGTATTAATTAGTTATGATTTAGGGTTACTATTTCCTATTTTAAAATTTGGTTAAATATTTGGTATTAAGATATTTTTTAAAAAAATCTTAAGATTGTAATTAGTTATGATTCGTTCCTTATTTAACTTTTGTAATAAATTTTAGAAATATTAATTATTTAAAAGATATATTTTTAAAAGTCTTAAGATTGTATGTTATCTATTTCCTATTAAAATTTGGTTAAAAATTTAATATTAATTAGTTATGATTCGTTCCTTATTTAATATTTATAATAAATTTTATAAATATTAATTATTTAGGATAGGGTCTTAATGGGTAGGTTATAGTGGGGATAATTAGGATTTATACCTTATTTTAGTGGGTAGGTGGGTATAAACCTTCTTTTATATAATATATAATATATAGATAGATAGATAGATTAGTTATGATTCGTTCCTTATTTAATATTTGTAATAAATTTTATAAATATTAATTATTTAGGGTAGGGTCTATGGGTAGGTTATAGTGGGGATAATTAGGATTTATACCTTATTTTAGTGGGTAGGTGGGTATAAACCTTCTTTTATATAATATATAGATAGATATAGATAGATAGATTAGGAGCATTTTTGTTCTTGTAAATGTTTTAAAAGAGAATTCTAATTTTTTTTCCACAATTTTTCAGGAAATCAAAGTGTTTTGTTTAAGGAGCTTTTCGCAATGTTTTGTTCCACCTTAAAAATGTCACAAATACAAAACATAACCCACAGATTCTATTTTAGACGTATTTAGCAAAGGCTACACCACTGGTATTTCTTCATATCAAATGATATTTAGTACATATATAAGAAAAATATTAATCATTAATTTGATATTAGCCATCAAATCACAATTTTTATTTCTAAATGCCAAAAATATTATCCGAAACGCCGCGATTTGGCATAGGGCAGCCTTCTATCTTGTATCGAAATTCAATTGAAGGAACCTTCGCTGCAAAAACTCTTTCTAGGGTTCTTAATTCCTCTCCCTCACTCACTCAATAAGGGACTCTCCAATTCCCATTCGCCACAATCTTCGCTTCTCCTAGCTCTCAGGGTATCGTCTTCTTCCCAGTGCTCCTCACACACACATATCGAGAGAGGTATTTCCAGTGTGATATTCTGATAAAATCTTCAATCTTTTTGTGCAGTAAGAGAAAAAAGGGTTTATATGGATGCTGATGGTGTTGAGCATTTGAATGAGGTTCCTTCTGCGGGAGGTTCTGGTTCTGAAGCTGAAAACAGCAGAGCGCAGCACTGTGGAAGTGGTTCTCTGGAAGGGGAAAAGCCATGCCAGAATGAGAACTGTGCCAACTCCTTGCAAGAAAAGAGTTTGCAAGTGGGTTTTGAGTTGACCGATACTGTGGTGATCTCAGAGGAAGTGCGTGCTGAGAGTGGAAGCCCTGACATCCATGGAAGAGGTAATCTTTCTATTGAAATTCTGTTTCCAAAAGGGCTTCTTATCTTTAGCACCGGTTCTCTGAATTATTCTGCTAGTTTGCTGCTTGGAAAACTGTCGATTATGCTATTCGGAAACCCCTTTGTTTTAGATATGTTAATATGTTAATTGGAGTGGATTGTTGGGTAGCCGTGGCTCCATGGTTAGAGTTATTGCTGCCTTGTGACTAGAGCGTCACAGATTAGAGTGTGAAATCAGCCTCTTGCAAATGTAAGATAAAGGTGCCTACAATACCCACTATGGGTCTTACCCCTCCCTCGATTTTGCATGGCGAGAACTTTAAAGCATCAGGTTGCCCCTTTTATGTATATTAGATAGTTTCCATGGTTCTGAGATTGATGTACCTTTGAGTTCTATGTGACAGGATATGAGTCATCCATATTGTGCATATATATGCTTGGAGGGCAGATTTGAAATGATAAATTTATCTTCTGTTGGTAATATGATCTTTTGAAATATGCATGCTGTAGTTGTTTATATTGGTTTTGTAACAATGGTCTACATGAAATATCTTTTAACCCAAAATTGGTGCAGGAGAGGCCAGATTTGTATTAGATTTTCCCCTTAATTGCGTTTTTAGCCCCTTTATTTTTCTTATCAAACTATCAGAGCAAGAGTTACAATTCTAGTAATGCTTCTAGTTATCTACAATTTCATGAATTTATTATTTTCTTCCATCCTAACTAAGTAAAGCATTTATACAAAAAAAAGACAACCACAAACAGTCCATGCCCCCTTCCTTGTGCAGATAACTGGTGGGACATCTTTGCTTTGATTGAAATTAAATGGACTAAATTTTTACCTCTCTGAAAACAGAGCACTGGGATATTTTGCATATTGATTTTCAGAACTTGCTATACCTATTGTTTCATTATTAATACTTGATTGTATTAGTTCTATGCAGTCATCTTCATAGTTCAACATAATTATGCATACAATGAAACTGGCAAACCCTATGAAATAGTTGTATCTCCAGTTATTATGTGGTACCTACATTACTTTGTTTCCTTCATATGACACACTGCTGTACCAGGTGCTAAAAGAGCCCGGATTAATATTGATGAAAGTCAACCTTCAGTTCATTTCATTTATAATTCACTAACAAGGTTTGTGGCATTGCCCTTTTTTACAACTACATGGGCTATAATTTATGTACTCAAACTGAAAAAAATCTCTGTATATGTTAAATTTAAATACCCAATCTTACAGTTTGGTTTCATTAATTGAGATTTTGGACTTATGTTTGAACGCTTTGCAGTGCTAGTAGACAGAAACTTGAGGAGCTTCTACAGCAATGGTCTGAATGGCATGCTAAACATGTTTCAAAATCAGATGTAAGGCCAATTTAAAATTTTTTTCATAGTGAAAGAAGATTTTCCTTAATAGTAAATGAATGAGTAAATAAAGGATAGTGAAAAAAATATCATGACATAAAAACAAGGAATTAGATGGAAATGTGAAGATAAGAATTTCAAATGAAATTGGAGCATGCACTCTGCACGGTGATTATTGTTGAGCTGTAATCCAAATAACAACTAATTATTGACTTCTCATAAAGTACCATAGATTATAGAACTGTTGAAGGCGAGGGCTCTCTCAATTCCAAATCAAGCTTGAAGCTTGTTTTTGATGCATGGTCCATGATTTTGGCATTAATGATGGATTGTGAATCATTAGTCTTAAGATATAAAAACCTTATTAAAATGTAGCAACCTGCCAACCTGACAAATCTTTAATTTTTGAAGATGATTACATCACATAAGATAGGACAGTGTCCTTTTTTATAATTGGTTTTGGACTTAGGTTTGACAATGGTAAAAACTGACGTGTCGAACTGTTGACAACTCAAGTGATCTAGAGAATGTCTAATGAAAGGATGTTTCGATGTTCGGTGTGTTGTCAAGGAAATGGGTAGCATTGGTGTTATTTAAAAATGCAGTTTTTGCTTTTTAAGTTTTCCAATGAACGATGACAGTTGGAAATGTTTTTCTGACTTTCTGTTCAGGATCTTAGTGAAGTGTTGGAGTCTGGTGAGAAGACATTTTTTCCTGCACTATGTGTTGGACTTGAAAAGACCTCTGCCGTGGTGAGTTTCCTCGTCTTTTATGTGAAGTTGATAACTGCAGATTGTGAAGCTTTCAATTCCACTGTTAGGAATTTTGTATCACCACCTGTTTCACTGATTAGGATTGCTGGATATGTTCTTTGTCTTTTTTTATGGTCTTAATCGGAATTATCCCAGACAATGGTTTAGTTGTGGTCCTCAACTGCAATCACGTGCGATTAGTTTTTGAAACAGGCAGAGTTTATAGTTGCCCTTGCAATATGTGAAGTCTGCTTTCTCTCTATTTTTTAATAATTAAATATCTGTTATATTTATATTCTATGTTTTTAACACTTCTTTAGGTGTGATATTCGCCCAAATGCTCTATCATTTTTATCTTTTTTACTTGGCATTCATGGTTCCTTTTTCCGAATGCCCTTATTTCTAACTGTTGCATTTTGCGAGAACTCTAGGGTGGCTTTGGGACGCCTTTCTGAGTCATATTTATGCCATTAACCATTCTAAAGAGATAATGGGCATGTTGTATTACTCCCACCGTTCCTTATTATAAGAACCAAATTGGAGTGCACCTTGGTCCTTTATATAAGAACCAACTTGAAGTTTGTGGTGAATTAAATATTTTTTTGACAAGAATACCCTATTTAATTGAGATTTCTCTCTCTTTCCACTCACAAAAGCATTAATGATGCATAGAAATTAAGAAAGGTGGGTTATGCGTAATTTTGGAAAGTTGTTAGAAATTGAAAACAAATTTAATGCTACTAACTACATTAACTATATTTCGTATAAAGAGGAACGGAGGGAGTAGCTAAAAGGTGCACTTATTGTCTTATTTCGAGCTTATTTATCTTGCAACTAAAAAGGAAACGTTTATTGTTTGTAATGTCAGATATATAATTTTTTCCCATTTCTTTTCATTGCAGTCGTTCTGGATGGAGAACCAGACAAGAAATGATAAAAACAAAGATTTCGTTCCTTTAGATGGTAATTCTGTGCCCCTATATGATCGTGGATATGCTTTGGGATTGACTTCAACTGATGGTTCAAGTAATTTAGATGGGTATACACCTTTACTACTTAAGGATGAAACTGCGATTGCACTTAGCTTACCAATCTAGATGGTTCTTGTGATGACTTGTGAGAGTATCTATTTTTTATTAATATCATGATTTCCCTGCTAGCTTATTCCTTGTTTGTCCAATATTGTTATGTTTCACTATTTATACTGTATATAAATCTTTCATCAGAGGATCAATTAGTTCCAACCAGTGGCTACAGTATTGGTTATTAGAAGCATATTAGAATTTAGAAGCATTTTGGCTCATAAGTTACTTGATCTAAAGTATCTTGGTTTGCCTCCTCACATATTTGCTATATTTGTGTTTGTTATTTGAAGATTAGGGAAGATGCACCACAATTTCATTTGCATTAATGATGAATAAACAATTCACGACTTACCTCATAATATAGGATTATGTGCGCGTATGTATAATCAGGAAGTTTAGTTCAAGGGATATTTCAATGTTAAGCTTTACTTATAGGTGGCTTTTAGCTTAGAGAATGTTTTATTCCCATCTAAACCATGTTACTGGGAATTTCATTCTCAGGAAAGGGATTCCTAGGGAAGTTCATTAATATGTTTGCTTATCACTCAGACTTTCCTAGGAATAGTGTACGGTATTCCCAGCAAAGTTTTGTTTCCATGGTTCAAGTTAAATATTCTCATTAGTATAGTTAGTTTTTCAAAAAATACCTTTAAAATAAAAAACAAGAGCTTGATAAATGACTTATCAATTATCATGCTCACTAAATGTCTATTATATTGGTCCCAAGTTTTATGCTTATGATGTCTACAACAGTCAACTATAATATATGTGCAAACTGACGTGAACGTCATAAAATCATTTACTATTTCTAAATGAATGTCATAATCTGCAACTTGCTTGTATTTTGCTTGACCCTTGAATTGTCAGTTTAAATAATGGGCATACAAATTCAGATTAGGAACTGCTCGCTTCACCAAAACCCATAACCTGGAACCCAAAAATAAAGGAGGCATCAGGGTAGAATGTAAAAGAAAGCGTTAAAAGTAATACCAAAAGAATTGAAAGGGAGAACTCACTTATGAGGAAGAATGGAGAGGGAGAATGTAGGAAGGACCAGAGTAGTCAATCGCGCGCGATCGCGCCGCTATAGCGGCATCGCGTCGCGTCGCGGCCCTTCCCCGCAACTGCTCTGAAATCGCGTCGCGCTACGCCGTCGCGGCGCGAATCGCGGCTCAAATCGCGTCCAATCGCGCGAATCGCGGTGCTCCTGCGGCGCTCCAGGTTGAAGATGAATGAAATTCGTGGAAAACCCCAAAGAGCCCTTGAAATCTTAAAATTAGGTTAAAATTTGAGGGTATTTTTGGGATTTCGCTCTCAATAAGTGAAACGCGCGTTTCACTCATCTTCTTCCTCTTCACCTACGACCTCAACCAGAAGTCCAGAACCATGGTCACTGTGCGACCTCCTTCAGCCACCGTCGGCCAGCACCCATGGCCACAGCCCGACCTCCGACGAGCACCGTGCAGCTTCCGGCGAGCCTTTCTCCGGTGACCACCGCCCCTGTTTCCCTTCGACCTCTGTTCTGTTCTGCGTTTTCTGGTCTATCAAGTGTGCTTGCTCTGTTTTTTATCTTTCTATTCCTCTATTTTTCTTTCCTTTCTTTTCCTCCTTATCAGCATGACATCCTCCTCCTCCTCTCTTTTCTATCATTTCATAATGCTATGAATTTTAATTGATATTTATCACTTTTTAGTAAGTATATGTATATACTAATATACTATTAATTATATAAAATTATATATGAAAAATCAGAATAGCGGCCATCCCGCTATGCGCTATCCCGCTATCCCACTTTTGGGGTCGGCCGCTACGCGCCGCTATCCGGGATTGACTACTCTGGGAAGGACATGTTATGGTGGAGGAAATATTCAGAGGGTTTATCGAATTAAGAATAAACAGAGATAATATAGTAAGTTGACTTCAACTTATAGTTTTCCCATTTTCACCAGAAAGATTATCTCATGCCTATGAAGGTGGGATTAAAAATCATAACTTTAATTCACAAATTCACATTTTTGGACATCTCTTTATGTTTGGAAAATATTTTTCTAGCTATTCCGAAATAGGAAACTTCCATTCTTATTTCAGTTTTTGTTAAAATATTTTTTGCATCAAACGCCACCATGGTGTGTTTGGATTCCCGTTTGAAATCCCAAGACCATGTGGTGGGCAGAAGCTACCAGAGACAAGCTATTCATGGTTTTTTTGGCTTTCCAAATGAAAATCCAATGACACATTTAGCAATTGATTTCGGCGATTTGCAGCATATTGTGGTTTATGGAGGATGTTAGTGGCTGACATACAATATTTTGTGTGTATAGGGCTGCAATTTGTCAGTTAGGCAGTATATGGCTCTATATTGTCCATATAGAATTTTTCTCCTGAGCTGCTTCAGAGTTGCTGCATTGACTTCCTTTAGTGTCGAGTTTTGGAAAAACATTTGGTGGAATGACATGCATTGCATTGCAAGATTCTATTTTCTTGGCTTGTTTTCAACACCTCTGCATTAAGAAGCATCTAATTGTGTAACCAATGGCAAGAGGTATTGACATGTGAGGCTCACCAAACCTTTCCAAGTTTTTGTGCTTGATTCTTGGGCTACATCCTTTGGGTTGCAAATGTTATCATGGGAAATTGAGATGTAGTCTTGCAGGCTGATTATTGATATTTTCCGTTGAAAATATTTTCTTAGCGAATGAGTACCCCGGGCTTTCCCAGCCATTTCCCCGCACTCCCGGAGTTTTACTATGACTTTTATTTTCTTCTTTCTTTTGAGTGGACGACAGCTTGATGTGTAGAGCAAGATATTGTCTTTCTTGGTCGGATTTTGCATCCACAAGCAGTGGTTAAACAACTTATCATTTGTTTAATCATTGTCCGTTGCTACATCCATTTTAGCACCTACTTTGTAATTTGTAATCCGTGGCTTGCACCTAAATGTCACAAGGAGCTACTTTTCTTTCATGTTGAACAAAGAAGTAGTGAAGGGCATATAAATAAAGACACATATAGCTGTTATGGGTTTCTTTCAATTTACACTATGATTAGTGAAAAGGTGAAAATATTTCATTGGGTTTATAGCTCCAATTTTATTATGGAAATTTCTCTGGATTCTTTATGGTAAAATTGATTTTCACTTACCTTTTTACACCACTTTCACTTCTGGTAGTTTTACTTTTCCCTAGTGTCTTTGAAGTAGCTATTTTTTGTATACTTGTTGTGTTCCAGTGTTCTAGTATTATGTTACTCATTCTTGATGAAGTGTTTAATTACTCATTTGAGAGTGTCTTATTCATCAGTGCAGCTACTATGTATTCATGGACAAACTATACTGTTAAGCTCCACCACAATTTGTGCATTCTTTGATTTTTTATTTATTTATTTATTTATTTATTATTGTAGTGGACTGGAAATCATTGAAGATGCTAGCCGATGCTTTAACTGTGGTTCTTACAATCATGCTCTGAGGGACTGTCCAAGGCCTCGTGACAACAATGCTGTCAATAGTGCTCGCAAACAGCGCAAGTCCCGGCGTAACCAAAATGCTTCTTCCCGCAATCCAACTCGATATTATCAGAATTCGCCAGCTGGAAAATATGATGGTTTGAGGCCAGGTGCTCTTGATGATGTTACCCGTCAACTTTTGGGCTTGGGGGTAAGAGTTATTGAATTAAGAAACTCATTGAAAAGAGAAAAACAGAGAACTGAAAATGATTTATCATTCTTAATTGAATTACGTAGAGTTCAGCAGGTATTTATAGTGAGAGAAGTTTGCTCAGCAAGCTATGCTCAGATCTAACTGACTGAGCTAGTTTCACTAACTAAACAGATTGCTAACTGCACTCTGGATACCACTTCATGTGCCACGTGCGCTGTCTGTACAAAACTAACAGACCAACCGTACAGAGTCCAACGCAGTATGAGTAGTTTACTTTAGCACCCCCCCTGCAAATTTAGGGCGATTGCAAATAGCTATGCTATGCATTTGTGATGATGTAACACACAACTCTTGGGCTTAGGGGTATGAGTTATTGAATGACGTACTCACAGAAAAGAGAGACATAGAGAACTGAATATTGTGTGTCATTCTGAATTCAATTACATAGAGTTCAGTGTGCAGGTATTTATAGTGTGAGAGAAGTTTTCTCAGCATGCTGTAATCAGATCTAAGTGACTGATCTAGTTTAACTAACTACTCTACAGATTGCTAACTGCACTCTAACTAGATACCACTGTCATGTGCCACATGTGCTGGCTGTTCAAAACTGAAAAACTAACTGCACAATACAACACAACAGAATAGCATGATTAGTACCATTCCCATGCAAACCCCAAATAGCTATGCACTGAGTTTGTTTCTCAAACTGTTAAACCAAAGTTTGGACAGGGGCTTAGTTAACACATCAGCAATCTCATCCTCTGCTGGAATGTGTGACCAGCGGGAAATTATTAAGGACCTTCTCTCGAAGGAAGAAAATTTCAAGCTCCATGTGCTCTGTTTGAGCATGCAATAAATATTATGACAAAGTGCATTAGTACTTGGTTGTTGGTCAGAGGACATGAGGAGTGATGAAGGGTACTTTAAGTTCAGTGAGCAAACACTACACCCGAAGAATTTCTGCAGCAGAGAGTGACAAGCTGTGATACTCAACTTCAGCTTTGGACTGGGCTACCAAGTTTTGCTTCTTGGAGCACCAGGAAATCAAATTTGGCCCAAGGAGCATTGCCTATTTCCCACCTATTAAAAAAATGTACAATAGAAGATATAATGAGTTAGGAGATATGGGCCTGGCCCGCCTGGCCTTATTAGCTGATACTTAGTTGTTAGTTTGGGCCTGAATGAGTAGGACATTGTAACAGTTAGTCAGGTATTGGTCTTAGAAATATAATATAAAACCATTCGTGTGTCTTCATCCAATAGCCTAAGCTTTTTAGATAGTTGGTTTATGACATGGTATCAAAACCTCTATGACTAAGTGGTCTAGAGTTCGATTCTTGTTTCCTCTATTATTCTAATAAAAAACTTGAATTTAAGCATAAGGTATGTGAGTTTGTGCATTGTTCATGCTTCAAGCCCAATGCGTTCTTTTGTAAGAGGATGTGTTTGAAATATAATATAAAATTATTTGCGTGTCTTATCCAATAGCTTAAGCTTTTAGGATAGTTGGTTTTTGACAATAAGAACTAGTTAGTTAACATTCCTATGAGAGGAATGAAGACGGAGGAGGTAGTTAGGAAAATCATTCAGGGATTGGATCAGTTTTGGGAGACTATCGTCTGGAATGCGAGTGTTTGTAATCAGATTCTTTTTTTCTCCAATAAGGAAATTCTTTTCTTTGTTCTATTCTTCCAATACCTTCTCTATCTGATCCAGTTTCCATCACTCAGCCATAGCTGTCCTTTGCAGTAAATCTCTAACATACTTAGGCTGAGCTGATATAACAGTATAGTTCCATTCAAACATTGGAACGTAAGGGAGAGGAAATTGAGAGGAGCGAACTGAGAGAACATGCAAAGCTTGTCCATTCCCAAGGTGAACATGGTTTTGACCATTGAGTGGAATTTGCTTTATCAAATGATGAGGATCCGAAGTGGCTCCAGAATCAGCATACCAATTTTTTTTCTATTGTTGCTCTGCTGTAGTGTTATCATTGAGATAGGCAAAAGGTTGAGCAACAGGAGGCTGAGATGGCACTGGAATGGTAGGGAGGCCTGGGAAATGGAGGATTAGCAGGCCCGGGAGGTTGCTCTTGCCTAGTATTCCACTAAAATTGCTGATAACTAGGATTGGTTCTATCTACATCACAGTCAACTTCTGAGAGTAATTTTGGTGGATGTTAGGGTTTACAAGCATCTGGGGGAGATGGTGACTGAACGGAATAAGCCGTTCAATCACCCGGAGAGGATGTTTGTTGAGGAGGGCACGGTGCTTCCAGTGGTGGTGGTAGGTTGGACGACTGCTGCTCTCCGCCTTGGTGGACGTCCGGGAGGGATCCCTGTGAAGATACTCCGATGCCAAAGTCAGTGATTGTGTGAGGCAGAAGTTTTAGTGAGGTTAAGATAATGTACCTTAGTGAGGTGATGGGACTGACCTTTTTATAGGGAGGACCTTGGCACTTGTCCTTATCAAGCCCCTTGACCAAGGATTGCATCAACATGGCAGGCAACAGGACAAGGGAGTGTCAGGTGGTTCGGTGGGTCCGTGCTAGAGCTTCGCTTGGAACCTTCGGACGTTGACCGTCCCCCTGCCGCGTACTATGGTCGGCTGAAAGGAGTCTTGGTTGGTGTGGGAAGTCCGACCGGGTGGCGTCCGTAGTCCGTAATGGCCCTTAGGAACAGTGACCATGTAGAAGTCAGTATCATCTAGTTTTTATGATACTGTGCGAAGAGGTGCTCGAAATATTAGCTGAAGCAGAGGATGACAAAACCAGAGAGAGGATACAGGAGATGGCATGGCAATTGAAATTGTAGGTCGTGAATCAAGAGGATCTGAATATCTGACTTTTTCTGGTGACTGCACCAGTGGTTGTGGAGGAGGAAATGGTGTCATAAAAGCCATGGCAAACAAAGATAAGTTGTGATACCTTGAAGAAACTCATATATAAGAGTAAAACAGTGAACTGAAAATTGTTTATAATTCTGAGATTAATTACATAGAGTTCAGTGGAGAAGGTTTCAACACTATAGTGTAAGAGAAGGTTTCTCAGCAAGCTGTGCTCAGATCTGGCTCACTGAGCTAGTCTAACTAACTACTCAATTGCCAAGTGCACTCTTAGTCTCTTACTGAATACGTCTGGCATGACTCCACAAAACTAGTAGATTAACTGTACAATACAAGTTAACAAGTATACAACACAACAGCATAGCATAGTGGCTAGTATACTCTATCATTGAAAGTGCTGATTTAATGTTGTTTAAGGTTTATAATATGTTTTTAACCATTAGGTTTTTATTTTTTTGGATTGAATAAGTATTTTTAATTGGAAAAACATGAAGGAAAATTCAACTAGGTGATAATAGGGTTATTCTTTAAAGTCTGAAGTAGGAAAAACAAAATGATAATACCCAAGGAAAAAAAATGCAAGAATTCAGCCAAGCTACACAATCTCTCTGTATATTGTCGACAACAACTTGATTTTTTTAATAGTCACATGATTATTTAAAAATGTCATTGACCATTTAATAAAGTCACATGTTTTAATCTTGACCATTCATGAATCATGATTCTATTTACTCCACTCACTCCTGCATAAAGAATGCCTTCTCACCTGATATGTCCGCTTTGTGTGTGTGTGTGTGTGTGTGTGTGTGTGTGTATAGCGGATTTCTAAGGTCAGAGGGCCCTATTTATGCAAGAGTGAGAAAAGTGAATGTTGATCATTAGATCTAACGATGAATGGTGAAAGATTAAAATGAAATCCCGTCACTGTTTTACATGGTCACATGGCATTTTGAATAGTCATGTAACAATTAAATAACTTTTAATATTGACCCGTTACGTGTTGTATAGCTGAGGTTTACTCTTGCTCACACATAAAGATGGTCGTCTGACTTGATACATCCCCTATGTGTTTGTTATACCAGTTGAACTTCATTCTGCATGGAACTCAAACCTCTAATTTGTATAGTGGCTGTATATTTGTTGAAGAAAAATGATCAGAATAAATTTATTCTTAGGATGTAGTAGGTATAGCCGTGTACTAATTTGTATATTGCTTATACACTGATGGTTTGTATAGATAGTATTAAATTAATAACAGTGTTAGAATTGCAAAATAAGTGGTGTTTCTCTAAATAAGTGGTGTTTCTCTAAATTGTACTATTCACAATCTTGTATTTAGTTGTGATAGACGATATACTATACACTGGAGATCAGAGATGTGGTAGAATCTCAGTCTTGATAAATGATTCCATATTTCTGGTTATGCAGGAGCTTGATCCACCTCCGTGGCTTAGCAGAATGCGAGAAATAGGATACCCGCCTGGATATCTTGGTAAAATACATTTCTTTGACCTCAATTATATCAGCCTTGAATTGTTTTGCTGACCATTTTGTAGAAACCATTGATGGTAAGCCAATGGTTAAGGCTAAGCTGGTTTATGGGATTTGCAAGGCCAAACATGTAACCTTTTCAGATGCAAGGGAAGTTCAAATGGTTGAATAGTTGTAACTACATAACGTCTATATGATTCTTTATTTATTTAAATTATTTTTTGATCGGCCAAATTCCTTTCTAAGAAATTGATCCCTGGACCTTCCCCTTCCCAACCCATGTCCCCAAGCTCTTACCACTTGAGCTATTCTTTGGGGACTGATTCTTTATTTTTATAACCCTGAAAAGTGTTCATTGTATCAAAAAATTGTTGAAATATGCGTTTGAGGAATCTTGTAAGTACTTTTCATTTTATAACAAATGCTGTTTGTGTATGCTAAAAAAGAAAGTTACTTTAGCTTGTGAAAAAAGAAATTTCATTTTTAGAGATTTTTATAAAAAAAGTAGTTATTAAAAATGATTGATTGTGTGGTTGTAAAAGGTGAAAGGTCTTTTTTCATATAAATTACATAAAATGAATATTATTAGAAGCAAGTAGAACAATAGCTTTAGTCAATAATATGTATTAGGAAGTGTATCCAAAATTTTATATGTGCATGAAAATTGACTTTTTCAAATTAGCTTCTCCAAATAATCAGATTTCTGATTATTTTCAAATTCTGACTTTGAAAAGTTTGACGCAAATATCTTCTAAGAATTCAAAACTGATTATATCCAAAAAATAAGTGATTTTTCATTCAAATAATACCAAACGGGGTCTTAAAGGTTGTGCTAAGGACAACTATAGATGTTAATTTATTGCTATATTTATGTTTATCAGGTAATTTTGAAAAATCTGAGTAGATCTTTCTTGTTTTTTGGTGGATATGTAATGTATTTATCTCTTGGAATTTAGATGTAGACACTGAGGATCAGCCTTCTGGTATTACAATATACACTGATGCGGAGCTTGCAGAACAGGAGGACGGGGAAATTATGGAAGCAAATCATTCAAAACCGAAACGGAAAATGACTGTTGGATTTCCAGGACTAAATGCTCCTATTCCAGAAAATGCTGATGAAAGATTGTGGACTGCTGTGGCTGGACCCTCTAATTCAGATGTGTCAAGAAACTTGCCACAGCACAGATCAAATCATAATACTGATCATGGCAGCAGAGGGCATTATCGCGAGCAGAGATTAGGGGATTTAAGGGAGGATGGTCCTCCAGGAGATCCAGGACACAGTTCATCCCAATATAGTTTTCATCCCAGGTTTGGTGGCCATGAATCTGTACCAAGGAGTTCTTCGGCGGGAAGGTCCCAGGATTGGAACAGAAGTCCCTTGCGTGATGGAGAGTCTCCAAAGCCTTTTTCGTTTCATTCTCTTCATTATACATCCTCAGCAAGGCTTTCGCCCATGGACCGTGATTCTGGCAGGCTTGGAAACTGGACCCCTGAAAGCCTATATGATAGAGACCGTAATCTTCCATCTCGATTTGTCGACAAGCCAGAAGACTATCACCATCGCAGGTGGAGGTGATGTGATGTGGATGAAACTATCACATTGGTAAGTTGTGATTGTACTTTTTCTCTCATTTATACATATAAATTGTTTACCCTCACCTTTTAGGGTTGTTGTGCAAAGTTCTAAGGAGGTTGGCATGTTTAGCCATTTGTGGTAGCTCTGTATGCGCTCTCCTTTATTTGTATCGTTAGATCTCATTACGTACTCCTAACTCATTTGCTTCTGAAATGGATTAGCAGCTTGTACTATTTGAAATTTTGTATTTTTTATGGGTTAAGAATTGTGTATTAAACGTGGTTAAGTTTGTGTAGCCACTGGATGTTTTAGGCTATGTTTAAAATATTTGCAATAGAATATATTTTTATTTGTGACTGACAATATTTCAATTATGGAAATTCTGCAGTTTTCTTTAAATTTTTTTTCATTTTCAAAATAACTAAACTTGCTAAAAGTTTACCACCAGGTATATCCCAAATACAGTAGTGTAGTAACAACTATTATAATATAGTATAAAGTGTTTTACATGTTTCAAAATGAGTCAAACTTTAATCTTTTTATAATGCAAAATAGACAAATCTTGAAAAATAAAACAATCAGCAGGTATCCAGAGAGGGGCATTGCTACTGGTGCCATCTTGATAGCTATTCATGCCATTCTAAAAATACGGAAAATACGTGAATACCCTCGTTAAACCATTTTTTATTTATTTCGGTTGCAGTTTCAAACTGCGGATGTGTATTGTATGTCGTAGTTACAAACTGCGATGTGGATGCAGACGCAGTTTAAACTGCGTCCACGTGCTAGACTCGTAGTAACTCATTCATTATTCCTAATTTTCCTTGTATTATCATACTTTCAACAAAGTAATTATCTTTACGGTTATTATAGTTACCCATAGGGTTAGAATCCTAAAATTGTAGCTTAACATAAAGTATCCATACAAATAATCCACTCCTCAAGCATCCCCCGCATTCTGCCTTCTTCTCCTCCTTCTCTCCTCCTCATCATCCTGATGCAGAGTTGTTGTATCAGTGTGCATGTTCTGCAATGCAACCTAGACTTCTATACCCTCCTCTGGTGCTCTTGTTCTATCCGGGTCCACTTCAACAACAACCCATTTTTGCAACTGAGCAAGACACTCCTAAAAAAGTGACAAATCGTCAAGATAATTAGTTATGAATTACTACAAATTACAAAACATAGAATGCAATTTAAAATATGCAAAAATTAACCGTTAATGTACCAATATCACCGTCTCTACTATCCGGATGCACCACACGAGGGTGTGATAGGCTCTAGAAGGGAATGCTGCATGGCGCACCTCATCTGTATGAGTAGGGTATACTGCAAACATGTGGTCAGTCTCCTCACAACTAGCTCTCTGAGACGAAGGTGAAGGGGGAATGATCTGCAAACCACCAAACTGCCTCAAGACTCGCTTTGGCAGGTAAGGGTACACCATGGATGAATGGCGGATGAAGCCACTGCCTCAAAATGCTTATACTGCCGGTGTGAACCATATGGCATCCATATCACAGAGCTTGCATGAACGTCAGCCAGGGAAATCCTCTTCTGATTCATTAACGTATTATCCTTAGGAGTTAGCCACCGCCTAGCCCTAGGCATGTCCTCCGTGTATTGAGGGTTCCACTTCCTTTCAAATACTAATGTAGCAAAGTGCTCAAATATCCATGCTTATGCTCAAACATTCATGCCAAACAACATATGTTAAACTAAACAAAGTACAGAATTCATATCAACTATCTATGGCAAAAAAAGACAAAGTAGATATAACAAATAAAGTCACTAACCTGAAACAATGTCAGGCACCGTGCTAGGCTTGTCATGTGCTTCCTGCTAGCATCCCTCAACTGGTCGTATAGAAAGGCCAATGCAGCTGCACCCCAAGCATAGCTGCTAACAGCATTGAGGTCTTGGAACATCTGCAAGTACCCTACATCAATCTTGTCATTACTCTTACTACTGAACAGTGTCATGCCCACAAGCCGTAGCAAGAATACTCTAGCAGCGCCTGTAGTGTTCCCTGCTGCTACCTGTTCTTGCACCATCTCAAGTAGACAATTAAACCTCATTTGACCCTTAGAAGACGTGAGCTCATCAGCCGTCACACGACGGGACACACCAATCAACTCAACCAACACCTGTGCAGTTTGGATCAAAATGAGTTTAACAAGTGTGTAGAAGATCCCCGTGAGTGGGATGTGTAGCAAGGAAGCCATATCGTCTACTGTGATAGTCATCTCGCCGAATGGCAAATGAAAAGATGAGGTTTCTAGCTGCCATCTCTCGACAAATGCGGACAACATGGCCCTATCCACTGAACCACCACAACACGTCAGAAGAGGCTGAAGACCAGACCTACAAACCCATTCCTCTATGTTAGCATGGTAGTACATGGGTGCCTTATTGAAGGAGCTCCAATGGTGGTACACCTGCAATGGTCCTCGACCCTTAGAGCCTGTCTCATAAGCTTCCCAAATAACAAGTGCAACATGCGTCTCAAAGGAATGCAAGGCTCATATCATAAGGGCCCCCCTTAAAGTAAACAGGCTGCTTACCATCATCTTCCTTCTCACCCATCGTAGTGTCCTCACCATCATCCTCCTGACCCTCTTCCTCATCATCAGAACCATCCTCATCATCACCTTCCTCATTTGAACCCTCCTCATCTGAAACCCTCCTCACCTGATTCCTCCTCATTTGAGCCCTCCTAATCTGAACCCTCCTCAAGAACATCATCCTCCTCCTTCTCATCACCCTCCTCAACATGAAAATATAGGGGAGGCACCTGATGTGGTTCATGTATCTCGACAGGCTTACGAGCTTTCACACACCTTGTCCATTCTGATTCCGTAACCCGCTTACGTCCAGTTCCTGTCACAGGATGACTTGTTGATACAGGAGGTTGATGACCTTTTCTATTTGGTCTTCTTGTAGCTACAGGTAGACGAGCTGTTCCTTTTGTCCTTGCCATATCTGACACAGCAAACACGTGAATGTAACCAATCAGAACCAAAATATACGCAGTTTCAACTACGGACGTTACGTAGTTCAAACTGCGTACTGGCCGCATATTGAAACTGCATAACATTTGCAGTTAAAACTGCATAACGTCTGCAGTTTCAATCTGTGGCAAAAACCACGATCCAGCAAATAAAATATGATCCGCACTTTAAAATTGCGAAAAAACCAGAACGAAAATGGGGGAACTTAAGGTCACAAAACGATTGATGTGCAGGGCGAGGCAGAGCAAGCGACAGCGACGGGGAGCGACCAATGCAACGGCGGTGGGTGCTGATGGGTCGATTGTCAGAGCAGAAATGGGGAAAGGAAGAGGAAATGGGGAAGGTGAATGTGGAATGAGGAAGAAGAGATCTTTTTAGGAGGGAAATTTGAAATTGAAAGTGAAGAAGAGAGGATGGTGAAATGAGTGGGTGGTGGGGAAGAAGAAGAGATAGAGGGCAAGTGGGGTGGTGGGGAGTTGAGTTTTTTTTTTAAAGGGTATTTTCAGTTTTTCAAAATGTTGGGATGACGCAATAGTCGTCGGAGTGGCGCCAATAACAACACCCTCTAGAGAGGGTTTAGCAACCATCATAGAAATAAAAGGGAAACTCTATTTCTAAGAGCCATTAAAGCTTAGGAAAAGAGTTGTTAGACTATCAAATACAATCAATTCAAATCATTTCAATCAAGTGTGCAGGGATGGAATAAAAAAACGATCATTTCAATCAAGGGTGTAGGGATGGAATAAAAAAAAGAGCAAAGGAGGATGGAGATTTAAATTTGAGGGGCGGCCGCCCCATTTTTGGTATACCTCAGTCCGTCCTTACAAGTGCGAGTTTAGATGAAATTGGCAAATAATCATTTCAAGGAAATAACATTGTGATATATGCAAATGAAACAATACTAGAATATGGTTAAAATATGTCAAATAACAAAAATATATGAAATTCAAAAACTTAATACGGTTGAGGTCGTATATGAGAACTAAATTCATAAAGCTACACCATGTAACTCATAGCTTTCTCCTCCTAGAACACCCGATGACATTGACAAGATAATTTCTGCAGAAATTCCAGACCATAACAATGATCCTGAATTATTTGCAGCGGTGCAGCGATATATGATACACGGCCCTTGCGGAGCTGAGAATTTGAAGTCTCCGTGTATGAGAAACAGAAAATGTTCTAAGGACTTCCCTAAATAGTTTAGGATCCAGACCATTATTGACGATGATAGGTTTCCTAAATATAGGAAAAGAGACGATGGTAGAATAGTCACAAAGGGTAAATCTGTGTTAGATAATAGTTACGTTGTGTCGTACAACCCAATGCTTCTAAAAAAGTTTAGAGCTCACATCAATGTTGAGTACACATGTCAGACGAGTGCTATAAAATATATTTTCAAGTATATTCACAAAGGCAATGACAAGGTAACAGCTGCACTTTTCCGCAGTCGGGAATCAGCTAATAGTGGTGAGGTGATTGATGAAATTAAAAATCATTAAGATTGCAGATACATCTCTGCCTGTGAGGCAACTTGGAGATTGTTTGGATTTGAAATCCGTTACAGAGAGCCTGCAGTTGTGAGATTGCCATTCCGTCTTCCAGATGAACAGAGTGTTGTCTACAGAGATAATGAGACAGTTCAGGATGCAATTGATAAAGCTGTATTGAAGAAAAAAATGTTTATGGGTTGGGTGGAGGCTAATAAATTTTTTCCAGATGGGCGAAACATTACTTACGAAGCATATCCGACCAGATTTGTTTGGAAGGATAGCAGTAAAACGTGGTGTCAAAGAAAATAGGTCTTTTCCATTGGTATAATATCACATGTGCCTCCGACATGTGCAGAAGATTATTACTAGAGGCTGCTTTTGAATGTTCAAAAAGGATGCACGAGTTGTGAAGATATCAGGACTGTAAATCAGGTGACATACAACACTTTTCAGGATGTGTGTTATGAACTTGGTCTGCTACAGGATGATAAAAATATAGTCGGAGCAATAAAGGAGACCAACTTTTGGGCATCGGGAGAGTACGTCAGAGGAATTTTTGTGATATTGTTGGTTTCTAAAAACATCTCTAGGCCTGAAGTTTTCTGGAATACCTGTTGGCAAGAACTTTCGGAAGATATCCTCTACAGACAAAGAAGGCAGCTAGATTATACACATGAGCTCTTGCGTTTTGCTTCATTCAAAATTGGTCCTTTCAATATTTTAAATGGGTTTCTTTTTGCACCTTACGAAACAATATTTATGTCGTTTGTTTCCACTCTTTGTTATTTTTATTACACACTTAACTTTTATTTAATTGCATACTTAGACTTTGTTGTTTCTTATTCTATACAACATATGATCTATTTTATGTGCTATTGTATTAGGAAAAAAATAAGATATTTTTCATGTCCGCAGACTTGACTTTAACTGATGAACAGAAAAAGAGCCTAGCACTCGCCCAGATTGAGGACCAACTACAAAAGAATGGGAGGAGTTTGCAAAACTTTCCATCCATGCCTTATCCTTCAGAGTGTTATGTGGCGGATGTTAGTGAAAGAATGATCGCCGAAGAGTTGAATTATGATAGGACTGCTATGCATTGTTACTTAGATCAAGCCCTAACTTCAATAACTGATGAACAAAGACATGCGTACGACAAGATTATGAGCGTAGTATACGAAAATAAAGGCGGTTTTTTCTTCCTGCATGGGTATGGAGGAATAGTTAAAACATTTGTGTGGAACACTCTATCGGCATCCATTAGATCGAGAGGTGATATTGTCATTAATGTTTCCTTGAGTGGGATTGCTGCACTGTTGTTTCCCGGAGGGAGGGCAAAAGGTTCCTATGCTAAGTTACTCATTAATGTCGCATTCGAGGCTAAAGATTCCTATACCAATAACCGAGGAATCAACATGTAACATAAAGCACAACAGCCCCCATGCTAAGTTACTCATAAGGGCCAAATTGTCATCTGGGATGAAGCTCCTATGATGAGCAAATGGTGTTACGAAGCTCTAGATAAGTGCTTGAGAGACATTTTGAGATTTACCACAGGCTACGACTCTTAGTTTCCATTTGGAGGAAAGGTTGTTGTTTTAGGCGGTGATTTCAGACAGATCTTGCCTGTTATTCCGCGGGGATCTAGGCAAGATGTCGTTAGTGCCGCTATAAATTCTTCCTATCTATGGTCTTTTTGCCAGGTTCTTTGTCTGACTAAGAACATGAGACTTATGCGTGGATCTTCAAGTTCAAATGCATCTGATATAGCAGAATTCTCAAAATGGTTGTTGGCTATAGGTGATGGTAACGTTGGAGAGCCAATTAATGGCGAATCAGAATTACGAATACCTGATGAAATCCTTATACCAAAAACTGACCACGGTTTTGATGACTTGGTAAATTTCACATACCCGGATTTGTTGCGAAATATGACCAAATCAGACTACTTCAAGGATAGAGCTATTTTAGCCCCCACTGTTGAGTTAGTTGGAAAGGTCAACGACAACATGATGTCACAGGTACCGAGATTGCCAAGAGATTATTTAAGCTCTGATGAAATATGCAAAGAAGATGCCAGTGTTGAAAGTGAGTTGGATGCATTTTCTCCTGAGGTTTTGAATGCTATAAACTGTTCTGGCCTTCCTCCACATAAGTTTAGCTTGAAGGAAAACGTCCCGGTAATATTACTCAGAAATATTAATCAATCAAATGGATTGTGTAATGGAACAAGGCTGAGAGTGAGGAGGATGGGAGACCATGTCATTGAGTGCGTCACACTCACAGGAAATAAAGTTGGACGTATTGCACTGATTCCTAGAATGAAAATGGCTACAAGTAATGCAAACCTACCATTCAAATTTCAGCGAACTCAGTTTCCTATATCCATTTGTTTTGGTATGACGATCAATAAATCACAGGGACAAACACTTGGGTGTGTTGGATTATATCTTCCAAGGCCAGTTTTCACCCATGGACAGTTATACATTGCTTTGTCAAGAGTAACGAGCAAACAAGGACTGAGGATACTAATAGAAAATCATCACTACCTCCCTCCTAACACAACAGTTAATGATGTGTTTGAAGAAGCTTTTGGAAGTATAACTCCATAAGGTACTGCTTATCGATATTCTATAAATCGTATTACGATTGATATTATACTCCTATGTGTTAGAACGTTAATTCTAACGTATGATTTGTCTTTTTGTGTACCGGGTGACTTCCTATTATACTTTCTCATTCATCAGCCATGAGTTAAATAATGTCAAGTAGGATGTTGTTATTTGTCTTTTATTTTACAAATTGTATCATAAAATGATACTTAATCTCATGAGTAATTTCATGAGTAATTTAGATAACCTCATATATCAAAAATCGAGGAATCAACATGACAAATTATCATCTAAATTTAGCATAAGATGTGGTGTGGTAGTTAGCTAACTTTGTCCCTCGACCATGCAGAAGGACGTTTCGATCCTTGCCCATGTGAGTGAAGCGTAAATTGCCAACCGTTTACCGCTAAGTAACTATTTCTCATGGCGAGGGTATTGGTCACTGTTGTCGACTTGACAACATGTATAAGAAGTTATAAAAATAAATCATTCCACACACATTAACTTTACTTTATCCAAAGTTACCCGTGTCTTGCACGAGTTAATCCAACTAGTTGGATTATTTTAATTTTGAATTTAATAAATTATTTTTCACTAATTCTTAATAAATTATTATATATTATATATTACTAGTCACATTACTCGTAAAATTTAAATTACAATATAAGATCACTTACTAGCTTAATTCAAGAACAAACACTAGATCTTGTGCTTTGGTTAATTAAAGTAATGGGTAGTTTTTTTTCTTTTTTTTTGCTTTTGATTGGCTAGATTTAGGGCTGGGCTACAAACCAATAAAAAATTAATAAAATACTACTATGATCGTGTTTTTCCTTAGAAATTAGCATGATACCTGACAAAAAACAACAAACAACAAAGGGTAACAACAAACCAAAAACAACACATCTTCTTCGTTTCAAAAAAAACAAAAATACACATCTTGCAAACACAGTTACATTTACATGTTCGGGTTCCCTTATCCTTGTATTTAGGCCTGTTTTTATTCCCACTTTTGTTGTGAGATAGGGTTGGTGGACAATATATGTAACTACTTTGCAAGCGACCTATGGTCGGGGTGACATACTCTCACACACCAATGAAATGCGCTTCATTCTTATGAACGATGATTGAATTTCGGCGTCATGGTTAATGAACGAAGTAAGCTAATAACTACGTCACACCTTCAGATTCATATGTTGGTTCAATATTATTCTCTATCATAATCTCATTTTATTCATCTAAATTAATAAATTAATGAACTGCAAACCCTACAAAATGCAGTATTAATCCCAAACAACATTTCAACACCAAAATTGTCTATTGAGTTAGTCAAATTATATCAATGTACAGCAAAAATTTAAAAAGATGATAAAAGAATAAGGAGTCGAGAGTTGTAGCTAGTTAGACAATTTAATAAGTCAAGTGATTAAATGGGCTATTTTAAAATTAGAGTTTTTTTTCTGGATTAAAGAAACATACTTCCAATTTATATAATTTTTTTTTTTGAAAATGCCACTTTATGTAATGTTAATTATGAATTATGAGTCAAAAAAATTATGAATTAAAATTTTCACCCATTAAATATATTAGTTATAAATTAAATTGTGAGAGAGTACTGAAGGTACGTGGCTGTATAGTTTTGACGTTCAGTGATATATTTATTGAGAATTATTAATGAGAAATAATTATAGATTCTAAGAAGAAATTAAACTAAATGTCAATTATCCCATGCAATGCAAGTTACTTTTGTAAAATATTAAATGTTTAAATAAATTTACAATAAAATAAAAAATATGTGAAATTTTTAATATTGAAAATTAATCTAATTAAAACAGAATCAATTGATAATTTGGCCATTTCGTACCGTTTAATATTGATTAATTAAATAATTATAAATCTAAATATTAATCTGAGAAATTAATAATAAATTTTTATTGATTAATTTTTTATAATGGTATTACCTAGCTATTCAGAAAGGTAATTACTCCCTCCGTTCCTTTTTATGAGAGATAAACAAACTTTGCACACCCCTTAAGAAAGTTAGTTTATCTAACTTTTTACATTAAATTTGTTCTAAAGTGTTGTTGAATTTCTAAAATTGCCCTTTAACATAGTAAATGTATTTCCATATTTCTAATTATTTTTATTTATTTATTTTTGAATAAACCAACACCAATTATTGTAAAGAAGAGAGTGGGGAATTATTGAGAATTAATGTGATGCAATATGAGTGGATAAGTTAAATAATTGATTGCCTCAATAGATGAAAAGACATAGTTCACATTTTTTGATAAGCATAGTTGATGTACTTAGGCTTTGAAAAATGGAAAAAAGAAAAATCATAATTAATGTGATGCAATTATTATCCAGAATTGAATAGGGGTAGAATGGTGAAAAAATAATTAATTTGGCACAAAATTTCCTCTAGTCCTTATAAAAAGGAACGACCAACCCTCCTAACTCACATCTTATAAAAAGGAACGGAGGGAGTACTATTGATACTATTGATTGGAAAAATTTAAATTAAATAAAGATTAATTCAGGAAAATTAATAATATACTTGATTGAACAGTTTTTTTAAAAATTTAATGAATATTAATTTAATTTTACTTTTAATCTTAAAGCTCATGCCGGATGCCGCAACATAAAAAATAGTTTGTATGTAATGTAGTAAACTCATGGAAGAGTATATATCTTTCTGACTCAAGTAAAGGCACTGGATATAATTTAGACAATTATATAATAAAATCTTTTGAGTTTCTGGTAGCTGCCAAACGGCTTTTATACCACTGCTTTAGATTCTAAGGCCACATAGTGATTGCCTTTCATAAAATAGGTAATGAATTTATGGCGAGAAAATGAAACTTTAATTTCTCACCTTTATTGTAGAGCTAGTGTCATCACCTCATCTCAACCTAGACGACTCACAAAGCTTATTAAACTTTAAGCGTACGAGAGGTGCCATTAACACATTTAATATTTTATTCTATCTTGTGTACAAGAAGCGCTATTAACACATTTAACATTTTATCCTATCTTATGTTTAAATAGAATATGACCGTTTAGATTAAAGCATTAAATTATAACAACCTATCACTTTAACGGTTGGTTTGGTACGTCGTCAAGAGATGATAAGACATGATATGATAAGAAAATTGGATAATGACAAAATATGATAAATGTGTTTAGGTAAACAATTTAATTAAGCGTTTCTAAAAATAAGTGTGCCAACATGTTATAAGTTCGAAACAGCTTATAGATAAGTCATAAACTCATTTACATAAGTTTTTCCAAACACTTGCATAAATGCTTATATTATAAGATAAAATCAGATAAATTTTCAAAAAAAACTATTATCCTACATACCTTCTGTTTGAGGTGGACTGAATAATGTTAAAATATTATATAAATAATGAGAAATAAATGAAATTGCCTTTGAACAAAAAGTAATAATAATATCTTTTAAAATTTATTTTTCTAAATTTATATTTTAAAATGAAAATTATTTTCATTTATTACAAGTGAGTCTATGTTTCAAAATTAACTAAAATTAAATTTAAATTAAAAACTAAGTAGAGACACATTTTTAAATAAGTAACAACATATGATAAAAGAAAGTTAGTTATATTTACTACTAATAATTAATATTTATAAGTGAATTGTCTATTTTACACTTAGTGAATAATTAATTTATTTTTTATTCTTTGAAAAATAAAATAAAGAAACAATAAAGGTAAGGCATCGATAGATAGTCTTTCAGAAGAAGAGTCTATATATCAGGTTGAGGAACATCAAGGGTAGTTGTATGACCTCCTAATCTAGCTAAGAAGTTTGCACGAACATTACGATCTCGATGCACCGGCTTAAGCCTAATATTTCAATTCCTTTTAAGCATCTCGCTGATATCCTTAAGCAATATTGACAGAAATCTCAGGCTCTCAAATTTTTTTATTCTTTTTTAGGGAAAAACGATTTATTGATAATCAAAAGATGTATACAACCCCCATAGGGAGGAAAAGTGTTAATGAACACCGCAAGAAGTCCAAAGGATTCAAGATACAACAACCCCCAACAAAAATAAGAAGATAGAGATAACCATAACAAAATTGGAATAGCAACTACCAAAATTGGGATTTTTTATTCTTGCTGCTATAAGTAACATAATAATATTAATTCAGTAATAGCAAGTGATATGAAACTTTTTTATTTTATATGAGTAGAGCCAATATTTTTACCATTTATAAATTAATTGATTTTTGAATTAAATTTGTGTTAGTAACTAAATAGTTTTAACTATGCAGTAGCAACTAACAATAGATGAATACTAAAATTAGTATATCATGAAATTAATTTCTGCTAGGTTTTAATTCAACCTTTCTTTCAGAATAAATTTTATACATGGTAGAATAATAAGTTAAGGGACAAAATTTTGTTATCTTTATTTTCCGATAAAGTTTGTTATGTTATCATATGAGCACAACAAACAACGAATTATCGTAGAATATAATTAAGTCATTATATTCTATCTCCTTATCTTTCCCACCCAAAATGTCCTGGACATGAATATTTCTGTCAAACCTCGAATAACTAAAGTTTATAATCAAACAATTTTTTTTTCTATGTTTTGAGATATTTACATGATGTTAGTCTTGATTTATCTCAAAGGATTAAACGTGTGTGCACTATCAGGGTAAACTTTGTTTACACAGACATCCTATTGAATTCTGTCAAATCAAAAAAATATTTTTTTTAAAATTAAAATTAAAAATAAATGTAAATATTTCTCTTACATCGCGTGTCTTCATTGGATGTCAGTATAACAAATTTTTTGACCATCAGTGTATATTCATTAAACTCTTATCTCAATTATATATTAAAATATTTTGAATTTTATGTAAAACTGCATCGATGAATCACAATATAAAATAAAAGTTTTCTCTTACTATATACCTTCTTAATATACCTTTTATTTTTCTTTTAAATTTTGACTCATCAAATTTTTTTCATTATTACTCCCTCGGCCACTTTTACAATTTTAAGAGAACATTAATTATATTTTACCAATTATACCTTTAACTTATTTTTTTATGAAAATAGGGAAAATGAAGAGACACAATTAAAAAGAGAGAGATAAAGGATATATTAGGAAGTTTATAGTAATTTTAATAAAAATAAGAAGAAATATTATTTCTTTAGTACAAGTGTCAAAATTTTAAAGTGATAAATTTTGTTTTTTCACTTAAACTGATACTGATATTATTTCTATGCGATTTGACTCCTCCTTAAAAAAAAAAATAAACCCCGACAAATTGAGTCTCAAAATTTTCTCGTTAGTGTTTGGTCAAATGGCTAATGAAAATTGCTTTGAGACATTAACTAAAGTGCAGGTGAGATAATTAAGTTTAAATAATATGACATGTCCTTCTTTTGTTGACTTATTAGTTGGATTACATTTGATCACCACAATGTTCATAACCTCATGCTCAAATTGAGTTATCCCACCACATGCTTAGGTGGTCTAATAAGTATTTAACATTTATTTTAATTGTTTCCACCTCATTTTTTAATTCTAATTACACTTGAAAATATATTTCTACCTCAATTAATTAATATGTTTATTTAAATGATTTTATAATATATTTTTAAAATACCATATTTACATTCAGAACCCCAGTTGAGAGAGATCAGATTTCTCACCCCGCCCCCGCCCCCACCCCCACCCCCACTATACATAGCCCCTATGGAGTGTGAAATTGGAACTGCACCACCACCACCGTACACAAACCCCGCCGTATCCAGAAATTGTTAAATAGGATTTCGCATGGAATGTTTACCAGAGTGATCTGGCATGTCATCTTCATCACTATCATCTTCATCAAAGAATTAGGGATTTTTGAAAAATTGGGGTTTTTGTGCAAAACATACGATAAATCGAAATCGCCTCAAATCGCATCACGCGCTGCAATTGGTTGAAAAATTGCAATTTGATGAGATTTCGATTTATTGTCCGTTTAGCACAAAAACTCCAATTTTTTTATAAATCTCTAATTCTTTGATGAAGATGACAGTGATGAAGATGACATGTCAGATCACTTTGATAAACATCTCGATGCAAAATCTGATCTAACAATTTCTGGGTATGGTGATGGCTATGTACGGTGGTGGTGGTGGTGCGCTTCCAATTTCACACTCCATAGAGGCTGTGTACAGTGGGTATGAGGGTGCGGGTGTGAAATGTGATTTCTCTCAACTGGGGTTTTGAATACAAATATGGTATTTCAAAAATATATTATAAAATCATTTAAATAAACATATTTATTAATTGAGGTGGAAGTATATTTCCAAGTGTAATCATAATTCAAAAATAGGTAGAAACAGTTAAAATAAATATTAAATTATTATTGGACCACCTAAGCATGGGGTGAGATAACCCAATTTGAGCATGGGGTTATGTCTACATCCCAATTCTTAGTTTGCAAATCACACAACACATCAGTAAATACATCAAACAACAAAACAATTAAATAAATGGGGAATAATACAAAACTAACAATTACAAAAAAATTTACCTTGATAGGAAAAAGTCTTATGCCGAACGCGTTTTCAACTTGCTCCCTTTCGCAACCATGTGCTCAAATGACAATATTGCTCTCTGAACATAATCACTAATATATTTATATTTATCGTAAATTCAAAAATTCATTTTTGATACGTGAAGAAGTATTTCAATACAATCTCATTAATAA
Source organism: Acmispon strigosus (assembly GCA_030819835.1). Taxonomy (NCBI): domain Eukaryota; kingdom Viridiplantae; phylum Streptophyta; class Magnoliopsida; order Fabales; family Fabaceae; genus Acmispon; species Acmispon strigosus. The sequence goes on from JAUAMA010000001.1 coordinate 8,481,091, forward strand.
CACTAAAGAAAACAATTATGATTGACAAATTCTTAACTCACAATAGTATAACATAATTATATTTTGAGAAAATAACAAAAAACAAATTATTTACCTTGGATTAAATCAATGGCGTCATCATTCATTGTTGGGACCTGAAAGTGAACAGTGAAGAGACATTAGGCTTGTCCATCGGTCGGGTTCGAGCCCGAACCTTAGTTTGCATCGGGTGAAAACGACGAAACCACCAGAATCGCCACCATCCGCCGCCAGGTGACATGTTGCTCGAGTTTGGATTGAGCGGGTGGTAGTTACGCCGGGTCAGTTCAATCAATTTCAACATCCAAAAGAAAAACGAAAAAAATAGTCGAGGAGAGAAACAGATCCATAAAAGAAAACACAAAAAAAATCCAATCAAAATGCTAACAAAGAAGATAGATCCATACAAATCAAATTATAACAGATCTAATGACCTATACAAAAAAAACCTCAAATCTTCTTGTTGCATGTGGGTGTTGCATGATGATTCTGTGGTGATCGATCTCGCAGATCCAGAGCGAAAGAGAGGAGAATGGTGGTGGCGGCTTCAGGGGGAAGAGGCGGATCCTACTATCGGATTTGAGGGTCTTGTCATCGGTGAAGTAGCTTTTGGATCGGCGTCGACAGTAGACAAAGGCGGAGACAGCGACGACAATAATGGCGGTAAGGGTGACGCCGAGGAGCTTTCCGGTGGAAGATTTGGGTTTAGGGGAGGATGAGGGAGGAGATGTTAACGGGGAATGAGGCAAAGGTGGAGGGAGAAGGAGGTGGCGGCGAGGGTTTGGAGAAGAAAGGTGAATGAGATTAGGAAAGAAAGGAAGAGAAAAGGGTTTGGATCTTAGGAACTGAATGTGGTGGGATTAGACAGTTAGTGTTTTTATAAGGGAGATTAGGGTTTGGGTCTCAATCTCTCTCACGAACTGGGCCTGGCCTTTTTTTTTTTTTTAATTTTTCTCCTATTCGGTCGGTTCAGAGGCTAAATCAAACTCGATCGAACCAAACTGCGTTGAACGCTTTTTAACAACTGTTACACCCGACCCACCCGACTGGACAAATAAGGCATTTGCTTGTGCCGGTTTCGGTCGGGCCGAGTGAGTTTGGACAGCCCTTATGATGAATGAAGGTAAATTGGAAAGCTTGTAATATAATAAATAAGGTAAATTGAAAAGCTTGAAACTAATTAAGAGGAAATAAAATGAAGAAGACAGTAAGATCATTGAACTAGTTGTAAATATGTCAACCCAATTGATTCATGCAAAATCGGTTGAAGTGAAAGAAAAATAAAATTGAATACCTCTGATGGTTGTTTTGATTACAACACCACCATGTCTTCCAAACATCAATACCACCAATATTCTCCGATCTTCAGAAACATCGCATCTATGGATCGGCCCTTGAAAAAAAGAAGTAAAGAAGAGTAGAGAATTGAAGAAACCAAATCAAAAATTAAAAGGGAAGAAATACATGTGAAGGTGATGTTGTCAGATACTCAACAGAGGTGTTACAGTATTACAATTTAAGGATAATATAAATTACGGTTTGGTAGCAAGTTTGGGCTAAAAGCCCAAGTCAAAGTCCAAAATATAATTTTTAAATTAATAAATTAGGTTTTATGTCATGGGAGACTGAACGACGCAGTTATAATGTTATAATTGAGGAATAAGTTAAATTAGGGTTTGGTAGTTTGGGCCAAAAACCCATGTCCAAAATTCAATTTTTAAATTGTAATAAATCAAGTTTGATGTTGCGTGTTATATAAGAGTTTATTCTGTTTTGTCTATCACAATTTGACCATTTTTTATATCTTAATATTTAAGCACGAAATAACAATGTCATCGAACATATTCTTTAAATATTGATAGAATTATAATTAATGAAAAAATTGGTGAAGAATATGCATTAAATATATATTTTTTAATAAATACAGAAACCAAGAAGCTAGATATTAAAAATATAAAAATATAAAACAATCAATATCATAAATTCTAGCTTATGCTCAAATGATTTTTTATTTTTTACAAAAATTTGGTATTTATAAAATTTTTATGTTAAGTATTAATGTTTATAAATTTATGAAAAGTAAAATGATAATAATCTATTTTATTTAATAAATGGTCAATTATGTTTTTGGTGCTTGACTAATACACTCTAAATTAAAATGGTGTACACATGTAATTTTCACATCAGATTTAGTTATTAAAAATTCTCTTTCATCAAATTCATCTTCCTCCTCCCACCAATCACTCATTCTTCCACCATTTTTTTGGCAAACTACCGCACTTAAACCTTCGTTGTTGTACTTACGTCAAGACAACTTCATAACTACTTCTAAACCCACCCGATATCAATAAGAACCACATTTCCTATGAAGTCCATACTCCAAAAGCTGGATCTGACAGACTGCATGATCTCATGGTTAGTTAAACTCTCCCAATTCAACATATTTTGTTGTCAAATTTGTAGCCATTCAACCTCGTCCTGAAAAATAGCACAATATATAATGGATGATCCATGTTGATGACTCCTTTAACTTGAGGGGAAGTGGAGCAAGAGTCGTCCATCCTCAAGAGATCTCACTGGAGCTATCCCCCAGATTTGACTTTCCGACATCCAACAACCATTTAGAATATGAAGCATGCATGGCAAGAATGCACGCGCCCTGAGATGCCGGTGCAATGGTGTTAGCGACCCCATAATTTACCATCAATAAGAAAAGCACCAAAGCAAAGAGGAGGGTGGAATTACAGGAAAAGAAAAAAAGCAAAAGCAGTAATCAATTGCTTTCCAAATCCAAAGAACTAAAAGTGCTTAATATTCCACAGTAGAATGTATGAGCATCTTGATACATGGTATAATCATCACTCTTAAAGCTACTTTAGACAATGCATGGTGCTTAACTCATTGGATTACCCTCCCTGCCCCATTCTCTCTCTCTCTCTCTCTCAACATAAAATTTCCCCACAATTCTTTCTTTCTCTTCCTCTTACAGCAGCAGCAAAGCCATGGTGTGCACAGCAACATGAAATCCGAATGACCCAATCATCACCTGCAATTACACACAATAGAATTCAACTCTCAATCAGTAAATCCATAAATCCCACTACTTATTAGAGCCTTGCATGAAATAAACACATTTATATTTCTTTAATTAACCAAAGCACAAGATCTGGTGGACTCTTATACCATGGTTGAAACTGATAGACTACATTTTCTTCAATTAAATCAACTGAAGTTAAGAGTTGAACATTACAATGGGTTGCATGAGAGCTTAGTCTGTGGTGAAACAAATGCAGCTGACACAGGGCAACGTATCATATTGCCATCATTATTTACAAGTGGCCCCAGGTACATGATGAATAATTGCAAGGACTCTTTCGCCATATGTAGGCATGTCGGCTATCCAAGCTTATTTATCACTCTGACATGCAATCCTGAGTGGCCAGAAATCAAGCGTTTTGTTGAAAAAATGGGTTTAAAGCCCGAGGATAGACCCGACATACTGTACAGAGTTTTCAAATTTAAAGTAGACAAATTGATACATGACTTGAAGAGTGGAAATGTGTTCGGAAAGATTAGTGGATGTGAGTATGTAATTATATTATGGAATTTACTTCTTCACACGTGACTTCAACATTGTTTTAATTTTAATCGATTAATATAAAGTTGAAAAATAACTAATCTCATTTCATGATTACAGATTTGTGCACCATCGAATTTCAAAAGCGAGAACTTCCCCACGCCCACATTTTGTTGTTTGTCCATGCCTAGTACAAGCCCAAAACACCCGATGGCATCGACAAGAAAATTTCCGTAGAAATTCCAGACTGTAACGGTGATCCTAAATTATTTGCAGCGGTCCAATGATATATGATACACGGACCTTGCAGAGCTGAGAATTTGAAGTCTCCGTGTATGAGCAACGGAAAATGTTCCAAGCACTTTCCTAAAGAGTTTAGGATCCAGACCATTATTGACGATGACAAGTTTCCTAAATATAGGAAAAGAGACGACGGTAGAACAATCAAAAAGGGTAAATCAGTGCTGGATAATAGGTACGTTGTGCCGTACAACCCGATGCTTCTAAAAAAGTATAGATCTCACATCAATGTTGAGTACACATGTCAGACAAGTGCTATAAAATGTCTTTTCGAGTATGTTCATAAAGGCAACGAAAGGGTGACAACTGCACTTTTTCGCAGTCGGGAATCTGCTAATGGTGGCGAGGTGATTGATGAAATTAAAAATTATTATGATTGCAGATACATCTCTGCCTGTGAGGCAGCTTCGAGATTGTTTGGATTTGAAATCCATTACAGAGAGCCAGCAGTTGTGAGGTTGCCATTCCATCTACCAAATGAACAGGGTGTTGTGTACAGAGATAATGAGACAATTTAGGATGAAATTGTGAATCGAATAAGTGGTTGAGAAGATGAACAACGTAGTTTTCCTTATCTTTTTTATTTTTTTGAGAAGTGCTATATTTTCATAATTATTTCCATCCAAACACACTCATATCGCTTTGAGTAGCACTATATCTTAAAAATTGTAATTTTTTACTTTTTTATCAGTTTCCAAATATACCGTCTTCACATATTTAACAGTACAGATACCAAAAGTCACTTATCTTCTGTCTCCTCTGTCTGCGGTGAGAAAGTTTTAGTGTTTTTTAGCAATAAAAGAGATTTGTTTTTATTTTCTATCATAAAAATAAAAAAAGCTTACTTTCATAATTTGAATCAAACATATAAGGGTTAATAGTATGTTAGGTCTTTGAGTTTGTACCAACATTTGCGATAGGTCTCTCACCGGAATTTTTTTTTGATATAAGTCCCTCAGTTTGCACCAAGTGTGCGTTTAGTCCTCGCCGGAGACCGGAGCTCCAGCAGGTGCTGATGTGGATTGCTGACTGTATTAAAAGTGAATACGTGGATTTTTTTAAAATTCCAAATAATTAAATTCATTTTAAAATTAAAACCCCTAATCTATTCTAAATCTAAAATTAACCCTTAAACCCCTAATCCCTAATTCAATTCAATTCTGAAATACTAAAAAACCCCTAAAATTAATTTGCTAATCTCTTTCCCAGGGCACGGCTTTTTTCTTCTGCGTTCTTCATCTATGGCTGCCATTGTTTTTCTTCTTCTTCTTCTTCCTCTCGCAGGCCACAACATTTTTCTCCTTATTCTTCTTGTCTTCCTCGAAATTCTGGGCTTCTTCTTCTAATTTCTGGGTTTTTGTTTTTCTTCCTCTTCTTCTATTCCTCTAATTTCTCGGTTTTTCTTCTTCTTCTTCTTCCTCTTCTTCTATTCCTCTAATTTCTGGGTTTTTATTCTTCCTCCTCTTCTCCTGTTCATCGCACTCCTTATTCTTCTTGTCATCTTCCCAGAAGCGAACAGGAGAGGCCAAAGAGAAGCAAGCAGAAGCAAAATTGATTCAGCAAGCAGAAGTTTCAAATTCACTATGTTTTGAAATTTTGTTAATAATTTAAATTTACTATGTTTCTGGCTTACGAAAATTTTAAATTTTGTTAATAATTTATATCAAATATTACGAAGATGTTTGCATTTCTAATATTTATAGACAAATACCAAATATTTTAAATTTAATTTCAATTTTCTAATTCTTAATATTGAAATAGTTAACGTACAATCTTAAGATTTTTTTAAAAAATAAATTTTAATGTTATAAATAAAATTTATATTGATATTGATTAGAATGTTAAATAAGGAACGAATCATATCTAATTAATACCAAATTTTTAACCAAATTTTAAATGTTTGCATTCTCAATAATTCTAGACAAATACCAAATATTACGAAAATATTTGCAATCTTAACAATATTTTTTTAGTTGGATTAACAAAATATTTTATTTCTAGACAAATACCAAATATTACGAAAATATTTGCAATCTTAACAATATTTTTGTAGTTGATTTTAGTTGGATTAACAAAATATTTTAGTTGCAATCATTTTTTTAATATTTTAGCTGGATAAAATGTTTCCAATCTTACGAAAATATTTTAAGATTTTTTTAAAAAATATTTTTTTGTAATATGAATTTTTATTAACAATTAGTCTCCTCACTTGATGCTATAAATTGTACCACTATGGTTTCTCTTCTATATTATTTTGAAAGAATAAACTCAAATAACAATTGTGAGAACTATTGCATACTTCTAGATTGTTTTTTTCTTCACTTGTAATAAAACAACATCACAAAACCAAGACATGATTAATCTCTCCCCCGTGTCTGACATCTCAAATAACGGTACGTCTTTTATATCTATAGCTACAATTTAACTATAATAGTGACATTGTTATTGTTGTATGTTTTTTTAAAACCTATCTGAGTGTTCAATTTGTTTTGGTGATTGTAATATAGATGAAAGTCCACAGAGGACTGGCCGAACGAGACAATTTTGCACCATACAAACTAATGGAGATGTTACAAGTAGGTTTGAGATTAATCCAACTGCACCAAACAACACCCCAACAACATCATGTATACCTGTGTTATTATCAGATGATAACACTTTCGACGTTGACCCGTTGGGAGATCAAGATGGTGACCGTTTTTTACTATTCTTAACAAGATTTTGACACACTATGATGTTGGCCATCACAAAATGATAATTCAATTATGCATGTGACATTTGTATTTGATTTGCAGATCCTGGTGGTTTGGATGAATAAATTTGGGTGAGCTCGTTGATGATGATCCATTCAGCGACACTAATAGGTTCCAAGGTTAGTGAAATGTTATGTGTGCACATAAACCAATATGTATACTATACATACATGTTCAAATAATATCCAATAGTCAATGTAATGATATACATCGTCTTTTGATGACTACTATGTGTAGACGACGCCTCAGTGGAATTCATGAATAACGTCGCTGGAACCAATAAACAATTAGGTATTAAATTTTCATATAATAATTTGGTGTTCTAAATATAATTGGCTTAAATATGTTCAGGGTCCCTAACATGTGAAAGGGAATCAGTCTAGGTCCCTGAAAAAATAAATTGCAAAATGTAATCCCTAACATTGTTTTTTTAATCAAATTAAGGTCTAACCCCAATTTAATCTGATTAAGGACTCTAATTAGCCCAGTCATCAATTCCAACTGTTATTTTCAGTTTTTTATATATAGCTATTTTATTTGTTGTAAATCATAATATGTGGAATTGATGACTGGGCTAATTAGAGTCCTTAATCAGATTAAATTGGGGTTAGGCCTTAATTTGATTAAAAAAACAATGTCAGGGATTGCATTTTGCAAATTAATTTTTTTAAGGACCCGGACTGATTCCCTTTCAAATGTTAGGGACCCCGAACATATTTAAGCCAATATCTTTTGAAGTATGTCCTAACATGTCTATCTTTTATGCATTTTTTTAAATTTTCTACGCAAGCCATGTGGGACATGGGAGATCCTATTCATAATTGTCCACATTGCAAGGCAATGATGTGGTATGATGAACGATTAAGGCGGAATGTGCCTACAAAGACCCCAAAGTTTTCTCTATGTTTTTCGCAAGGCAAGGTGCAACTACCATTGCTCAAATCAGCACCTAAAATTCTGCTAGACTTGCATACAGGTGAAGATGACAAGAGTCGTCATTTCTTGAAGAACATTCGGATGTTGGATGGAATGTTTGCATTCACATCTATGGCTGGAAAGGTGGACAAGAACATAAAAAATGGTCGTGAACCTCCCATTTTCTTGCTTGGAGGCCAAAATTATCATTCTATTGGAAGTCTTATACCTCTAGTTGGTGACAAGCCTAAATTTGCACAGCTCTATATTTATGACACTAACAATGAGGTCGATAATAGGATACATTCAGTAAGGTATTCATCTAATTATTAATATTAATTAGCATGAGGCTTCTTTAATAGTTTAAATATGCATATTACTACACTGTTGTGCTTTTAAAAACCAATTAATACTCATTCTGCTGCAGGTCAAGTGCTAATTCTCATAAGTTTGATGAGATGATTGTTAGAGACTTAAAACAGATGCTCGACGCTGAAAATCGTTTAGTGCAGAGGCGGAGATTTCTCTAACGTCAAGTTGCGATTAATAAGACAGAGGGACAAGAACGGGAGAACTTATAACCTGCCCACTGCATCTGAGGTTGCAGCATTGGTTGTGGGTGACTTTGATGCCTCTATTGAGAGGGAGCTCATTGTTGAAACACAGTCTAGGATGTTGAAGTATGTTGATCCTAAGCATCCGTCATTTCTTGCACTTCAATATCCATTGTTGTTCCTTACGGAGAGGATGGATTCAGAGACGTCATTTTAACTAAGGGTGCAAGTGTAAGTACTAGAAAAAAGGCAGATATTACCAAGCGTGAGTTCTTTGCATATAGGTTGCAAGACAGAGATGGAGAGTCACCTATTGTACTTCAATGTAGAAGACTCTTCCAGCAATTTCTAGTGGACTCTTATACCATGGTAGAAACTGATAGACTACGGTTTACTCAATTAAATCAACCGGAGTTAAGAGTTGAATGTTACAAGGGGTTACATGAGAGCTTCGTCCATGGTGAAATGCATGCAGATGCCACAGGGCAACGAATCATATTGCCATCATTATTTACAGGTGGCCCTAGGTACATGATGAATAATAGCAAGGACTCCTTCGCCATATGAAGGAATGTCGGCTATCCAAGCTTATTTATCACTGTAACATGCAATCCTGAGTGGCCAGAAATCAAGTGTTTCGTTGAAAAAAGAGGATTAAAGCCCAAGGATAGACTTGACATACTGTGCAGGGTTGTCAAAGTTAAGCTAGACGAATAGATACATGACTTGAAGATTGGAAATGTGTTCGAAAAAATTAGTGGATGTGAGTATGTAATTATATGATGGAATTTACTTCTTTACATGTGACTTCAGCGTTGTTTATATTTTAATCAATTAATGTAAAGTTCAAAAATAACTAATCTCTTTTCATGATTGCAGATTCGTGCACCATCGAATTTCAGAAGCGAGGACTTCCCCACACCCATATTTTGTTCTTTGTCCATGCCCAGTACAAGCCCAAAACACCCGATGACATCGACAAGATAATTTCTGCAGAAATTCCAGACCATAACAATGATCCTGAATTATTTGCAGCGGTGCAGCGATATATGATACACGACCCTTGCAGAGCTGAGAATTTGAAGTCTCCGTGTATGAGCAACAGAAAATGTTCCAAGAACTTTCCTAAATAGTTTAGGATCCGGACCATTATTGACGATGACAGGTTTCCTAAATATAGGAAAAGAGACGATGGTAGAATGGTCACAAAGGGTAAATCTGTGCTGGATAATAGTTACGTTGTGTCGTACAACCCAATGCTTCTAAAAAAGTTTAGAGCTCACATCAATGTTGAGTACACATGTCAGACGAGTGCTATAAAATATATTTTCAAGTATGTTCACAAAGGCAATGACAGGGTGACAACTGCACTTTTCCGCAGTCGGGAATCAGCTAATGGTGGTGAGGTGATTGATGAAATTAAAAATCATTAAGATTGCAGATACATCTCTGCCTGTGAGGCAGCTTGGAGATTGTTTGGATTTGAAATCCGTTACAGAGAGCCTGCAGTTGTGAGATTGCCATTCCATCTTCCAGATGAACAGAGTGTTGTCTACAGAGATAATGAGACAGTTCAGGATGCAATTGATAAAGCTGTATTGAAGAAAAAATGTTTATGGGTTGGTCTGCAACAGGATGATAAAAATATAGTCGAAGCAATAAAGGAGACCAACTTTTGGGCATCGGGAGAGTACGTCAGAAGAATTTTTGTGATATTGTTGGTTTCTAAAAACATATCTAGGCTTGAAGTTGTCTGGAATACCTGTTGGCAAGAACTTTCGGAAGATATCCTCTACCGACAAAGAAGGAAGCTAGATTACACAGGTGAGCTCTTGCGTTTTGCTTCATTCAAAATTGGTCCTTTCAATATTTTAAATGGGTTTCTTTTTGCACCTTACGAAACAATATTTATGTCGTTTGTTTCCGCTCTTTGTTATTTTTATTACACACTTAACTTTTATTTAATTGCATAACTAGACTTTGTTGTTTCTTATTCTATACAACATATGATCTATTTTATGTGCTATTGTATTAGGAAAAAAATAATATATTTTTCATGTCCACAGACTTGACTTTAACTGATGAACAGAAAAAGAGCCTAGCACTCGCCCAGATTGAGGACCTTCTACAAAAGAGTGGGAGGAGTTTGCAAAACTTTCCATCCATGCCTTATCCTTCAGAGTGTTATGTGGCGGATGTTAGTGAAAGAATGATCGCTGAAGAGTTGAATTATGATAGGACTGCTATGCATTGTTACTTAGATCAAGCCCTCACTTCAATAACTGATGAACAACGACATGCGTATGACAAGATTATGAGCGTAGTATACGAAAAAAAAGGCGGTTTTTTCTTCCTGCATGGGTATGGAGGAACAGGTAAACCATTTGTGTGGAACACTCTATCGGCATCCATTAGATCGAGACGTGATATTGTCATTAATGTTGCCTTGAGTGGGATTTCTGCACTATTGTTGCCCGGAGGGAGGACAAAAGGTTGCTATGCTAAGTTACTCATTAATGTCGCATTCGAGGCTAAAGATTCCTATACCAATAACCGAGGAATCAACATGTAACATAAAGCACAACAACCCCCATGCTAAGTTACTCATAAGGGCCAAATTGTCATCTGGGATGAAGCTCCTATGATGAGCAAATGGTGTTACGAAGCTCTAGATAAGTGCTTGAGAGACATTTTGAGATTTACCCCAGGCTACGACTCTCAGTTTCCATTTGGAGGAAAGGTCGTTGTTTTAGGGGGTGATTTCAGACAAATCTTGCCTGTTATTCCGCGGGGATCTAGGCAAGATGTCGTCAGTGCCGCTATAAATTCTTCCTATCTATGGTCTTTTTGCCAGGTTCTTTGTCTGACTAAGAACATGAGACTTATGCGTGGATCTTCAAGTTCAAATGCATCTGATATAGCAGAATTCTCAAAATGGTTGTTGGCTATAGGTGATGGTAAGGCCGGAGAGCCAATTAATGGCGAATCAGAATTACGAATACCTGATGAAATCCTTATACCAAAAACTGACAACGGTTTTGATGACTTGGTAAATTTCACATACCCGGATTTGTTGCGGAATATGACCAAATCAGACTACTTCAAGGATAGAGCTATTTTAGCCCCCACTGTTGAGTTAGTTGGAAAGGTCAACGACAACATGATGTCACACGTACCGAGATTTCCAAGAGATTATTTAAGCTCTGATGAAATATGCAAAGAAGATGCCAGTGTCGAAAGTGAGTTGGATGCATTTTCTCCTAAGGTTTTGAATGCTATAAACTGTTCTGGCCTTCCACAGCATAAGTTTAGTTTGAAGGAAAACGTCCCGGTAATATTACTCAGAAATATTGATCAATCAAATGGATTGTGTAATGGAACAAGGCTGAGAGTGAGGAGGATGGGAGACCATGTCATTGAGTGCGTCACACTCACAGGGACTAAAGTTGGACGTATTGCACTGATTCCTATAATGAAAATGGCTACAAGTAATGCAAACCTACCATTCAAATTTCAGCGAACTGAGTTTCCTATATCCATTTGTTTTGGTATGACGATCAATAAATCACAGGGACAAACACTTGGGTGTGTTGCATTATATCTTCCAAGGCCAGTTTTCACCCATGGACAGTTATACATTGCTTTGTCAAGAGTAACGAGCAAACAAGGACTGAGGATACTAATAGAAAATCATGACGACCTCCCTCCTAACACAACAGTAAATGATGTGTATGAAGAAGCTTTTGGAAATATAACTCCATAAGGTACTGCTTATCGATATTCTATAAATCGTATTACGATTGATATTATACTCCTATGTGTTAGAACGTTAATTCTAACGTGTGATTTGTCTTTTTGTGTACAGGGTGACTTCCTATTATACTTTCTCATTCATCAGCCATGAGTTAAATAATGTCAAGTAGGATGTTGTTATTTGTCTTTTATTTTACACATTGTAACATAAAATGATAATTAATCTCATGAGCAATTTAGATAAGAGGATATATCAAAAATCGAGGAATCAACATGACAAATTATCATCTGAATTTAGCATAAGATGTGGTGTGGTAGTTAGCTAACTTTGTCCCTTGAAAATGCAGAAGGGCGTTTCGATCCTTGCCCATGTGAGTGAAGCGTAAATTGCCAACCGTTTACCGCTAAGTAACTATTTCTCATGGCGAGGGTATTGGTCACTGTTGTCGACTTGACAACAACATGTATAAGAAGTTATAAAAATAAATCATTTCACACACATTAACTTTACTTTATCCAAAGTTACCCGTGTCTTGCATGGGTTAATCCAACTAGTTGGATTATTTTAATTTTGAATTTAATAAATTATTTTTCACTAATTCTTAATAAATTATTATACTAGTCACATTACTCGTAAAATTCAAATTACAATATAAGATCACTTACTAGCTTAACTCAAGAACAAACACTAGATCTTGTGCTTTGGTTAATTAAAGTAATGGGTAGTTTTTTTTCTTTTCTTTTGCTTTTGATTGGCTAGATTTAGGGCTGGTCTACAAACCAATAAAAAATTAATAAAATACTACTATGATCGTGTTTTTCCTTAGAAATTAGCATGATACCTGACAAAAAACAACAAACAACAAAGGGTAACAACAAACCAAAAACAACACATCTTCTTCGTTTCAAAAAAAACAAAAATACACATCTTGCAAACACAGTTACATTTACATGTTCGGGTTCCCTTATCCTTGTATTTAGGCCTGTTTTTATTCCCACTTTTGTTGTGAGATAGGGTTGGTGGACAATATATGTAACTACTTTGCAAGCGACCTATGGTCGGGGTGACATACTCTCACACACCAATGAAATGCGCTTCATTCTTATGAACGATGGCGTCATGGTTAATGAACGAAGTGAGCTAATCACTACGTCACACCTTCAGATTCATATGTTGGTTCAATATTATTCTCTATAATAATCTCATTTTATTCATCTAAATTAATAAAATAATGAACTGCAAACCCTACAAAATGCAGTATTAATCCCAAACAACATTTCAACACCAAACTTGTCTATTGAGTCGAGAGTTGTAGCTAGTTAGACAATTTAATAAGTTAAGTGATTAAATGGGCTATTTTAAAATTAGAGTTTTTTTTTTCTGGATTAAAGAAACATACTTCCAATTTATATAATTTTTTTTTTGAAAATGCCACTTTATGTAATGTTAATTATGAATTATGAGTCAAAAAAATTATGAATTAAAATTTTCACCCATTAAATATATTAGTTATAAATTAAATTGTGAGAGAGTACTGAAGGTACGTAGCTGTATAGTTTTGACGTTCAGTGATATATTTATTGAGACATTATAAATTATTAATGAGAAATAATTATATATTCTAAGAAGAAATTAAACTAAATGTCAATTATCCCATGCAATGCATGTTACTTTTGTAAAATATTAAATGTTTAAATAAATTTACAATAAAATAAAAAATATGTGAAATTTTTAATATTGAAAATTAATCTAATTAAAACAGAATCAATTGATAATTTAGCCATTTCGTACCGTTTAATATTGATAAATTATATAATTATAAATCTAAATATTAATCTGAGAAATTAATAATAAATGTTTATTGATTAATTTTTTATAATGGTATTACCTAGCTATTCAGAAAGGTAATTACTATTGACTGGAAAATTTTTAATTAAATAAAGATTAATTCAGGAAAATTAATAATCTGTATATTATATAAAAGAAGGTTTATACCCACCTACCCACTAAAATAAGGTATAAATCTTAACTATCCCCACTATGACCTACCCATTAAGACCCTACCCTAAATAATTAATATTTATAAAATTTATTACAAATATTAAATAAGAAATGAATCATGACTAATTAATATCAAATCTATATTTTTTAACCAAATTATAATAGGAAATAGCTAACATACAATCTTAAGATTTAAAAAAAAATCTTTTAAATAATTAATATTTATAAAATTTATTACAAATGTTAAATAAGGAACGAATCATAACTAATTACAATCTTAAGATTTTTTAAAAAAATATCTTTCAAATAATTAATATTTATAAAATTTATTATAAATGTTAAATAAGGAACGAATAAATTAATGATAAAAATATCACACCTTCGATCTTTTTTAGTTAATTTAAAAATTATGAAATAAATTAAATAATTCAAATTTGAAATATTTAGAGCATTGAAATAATAAATTAAGTAATTAAATTAAGTATAGTAATTAATTTTTATATAAAAATAATAGAGCATTGAAATATTTAAATTTTAAAATCAAAATTAATATAAGGGGTCCCTCCAATAATTATGAAAATTTTGAAATATTTTTAAATAAATTTAAAAACTTTAAAAGGAAGGTTATAAATTAAGTAATTCTTAATTTAAATTTCCAATTTCACCGGTGTTAATTGATTTGATTAATAAATATAATGCCAAAATTCAGCAAATTTCAAATTTGGAATGAATTCTTAAAATATAAGTAAATCTTTATGGCTATCAATATATAAGGTGTGTTTTTCTCATACGGCAGAAACGCTTCTCCTTCTTTTTAGCTTTTTATTTTTCCCTTTCTCAATTTCTCTTTCTCATTATCAGATCAAGGTTTCCTTTCATTTTATAGATGTTTCTACCCTAAGGCTACGATCTTCTTTAAATTTTTGAGGTTTTTCTCTTTCTCACGATGAATCTTCTCTCATCAATGTTGACCCTTTTATTTTAATATTTGTAGTTTTCTACAACATTGGTTTTTTAGTGTTTCCATAGTTGCATCTCACAGTTTCTTTTTTTCTCTGGGTGCGTATTATCTTCAAGAAAGTGATTCTTTATTTACATTTTTTCTGTTACGTGTAATGCAGCCTGTAGTGTATTTAAGTAATCTTTTGTCATTTTATTGTTTGATATCCTGAATTCATTTTGATTAATTGAAAATATAAATTTGAAAAAGAAAAGATACCTCTTTTTTGATAATATTTGACTTGATAGATTTATATTGCTTCATCTTATTGATCATATAGTAAGATGAGATATTGTTTTAGATGATTCAAATTTAGGTGTTCCAAACTAAGTTGATGTATTAGTGGTGCGTACAATTCCTTGGGACATATGAAAGAAATTTTATTTTCTATAACCTTCTCTCACGTGTCCCCTCCACCTAAGTCATTCATTTTCCTTCCAAAACAAAAAACCAATATCTTTGAATATTTTTTCTATTCTATTAATTTCGAATTTTAATACTGCTTATGGAAATAATCAATATATTAATATATTTAGCCACTCCAGGATTTTTGAAAAAAATGTAAAATAATATTAACTCAAGAAAATATATTTGTTATGCAAGCATGAATATATTTTATTTTATTTTTAACCTAACCAGTTTGAAATTTTGATTGTTAATTTTACGTGAAATCCTTTATTAGATATATCAAATATTTAAAAAATATAAAATTAAAAAATATTGTTAAATATAACATTTTAAATATTTTATTTTAAAAAATTCAATAATTTTATTGATACAATTAAGTAATTAAAAACTAAATCAATTTTGTAAAATAAATGATGAAATAAATATTTTCAATTTTAAATATTAATTTTTATTGGAACCCTTTTTTAATTATGAAAATATATATATACATATATCTTTTTTCGAAGAAAAAAGAAGCATATATATATCAAAAATGAAAAATAGTATATAAAATACTTGGAATCTTTTCTTAACTAATTTGATATCAGTTTCGAAAAAATTGATACAAATAACTATACATAAATAATTATTTCCATTAAAAGTTGTCTTTGAAATTAATATGAAATCAAATTTTAAAACCAACTTAAATTTGATTTTCAAATTTAAACAATCTAATTAATATTGAATTACCCTCTAACCATACTATAAATAGTAGATACTTTTATTATGTTATAAATAACATTGTTTTAATACGTTATAAATAATAATTGATCCTTTTTAATTAATTCAGAAATTCTAAAATATTTTAATTTAAATATAAAACAAATTTTCAATATACTATTAGTTATAAAAATCATTTATGACTAATTATGTTCCAAATAAAATTAGCAATAATTACATATTATAAAATATAATTATATTAAGTTACCAGGCTAAAGATTCATATACCAATAATCGAGAAATCAACATGCAAAATAACATCTAAACATAGCACAGGATGTGGCGTGGTAGTTAGCTAACTTTGTCTCTCGACCATGCAGAAGGGGTTTCGATCCTTGCCCATGAGAGTTAAGCGCAAATTGTCGCCAACCGTTTACTGCTAAGTAACTATTTCTCATGGCTACAGTATTGGTCACTATTGTCGACCTCACAACAACATGTATAAGAAGTTATAAAAAAAAATCATTCTAATGAATATATTAATTTACCTGTAATAATTTTAGTTTATCCAAATTACCTGTGTCTCGCACAAGTAAATCCAACTAGTATACTTGTACAGTTTTTTTAAAAATTTAATGAATATTAATTTAGTTTTACTTTTAATCTTAAAGTTCATGCTGGATGCCACAACATAAAAAAAAAATTGTATGTAATGTAGTAAACTCATGGAAGAGTATATATCTTCCTGACTCAAGTGAAATAAAATCTTTTGAGTTTCTGGTAGCTGCCAAACGGCTTTTATACCACTGCTTTAGATTCTAAGGCCACATAGTGATTGCCTTTCATAAAATAGGTAATGAATTTATGGCGAGAAAATGAAACTTTAATTTATCACCTTTATTGTAGAGCTAGTGTCATCACCTCATCTCAGCCTAGACGACTCATACAGCTGATTAAACTTTAAGTGTACGAGAAGTGCTATTAACACATTTAACATTTTATTCTATCTTGTGTACAAGAAGCGCTATTAACACATTTAACATTTTATCCTATCTTATGTTTAAATAGAATATGACCGTTTAGATTAAAGCATTAAATTATAACAACCTATCACTTTAACGGTTCGTTTGGTACGTCGTCAAGAGATGATAAGACATGATATGATAAGAGAATTGGATAATGACAAAATATGATAAATGTGTTTAGGTAAACAATTTAATTAAGCACTTCTAAAAATAAGTGCGCCAACATCATATAAGTTCGAAACAGCTTATAGATAAGTCATAAACTCATTTACATAAGTTTTTCCAAACACTTGCATAAATGCTTATATTATAAGATAAACTCAGATAAATTTTCAAAAAAAAACTATTATCCTACATACCTTCTGTTTGAGGTGGATTGAATAATGATAAAATATTATATAAATAGAAATAAATGAAATTGCCTTTGAACAAAAAGTAATAATAATATCTTTTAAAATTTTATTTTTCTAAATTTATATTTTAAAATGAAAATTATTTTCATTTATTACAAGTGAGTCTATGTTTCAAAATTAACTAAAATTAAATTTAAATTAAAAACTAAGTAGAGACACATTTTTAAATAAGTAACAACATATGATAAAAGAAAGTTAGTTATATTTACTACTAATAATTAATATTTATAAGTGAATTATCTATTTTACACTTAGTGAATAATTAATTTATTTTTTATTCTTACTTTTTTTATTCTTTGAAAAATAAAATAAAGAAACAATAAAGGTAAGGCATCGATAGGTAGTCTTTCAGAAGAAGAGTCTATATATCAGGTTGAGGAACATCAAGGGTAGTTGTATGACCTCCTAATCTAGCTAAGAAGTTTGCACGAACATTACGATCTCGATGCACCGGCTTAAGCCTAATATTTCAATTCCTTTTAAGCATCTCGCTGATATCCTTAAGCAATATTGACAGAAATCTTAGGCTCTCAAATTTTTTTATTCTTTTTTAGGGAAAAACGATTTATTGATAATCAAAAGATGTATACAACCCCCATAGGGAGGAAAAGCGTCAATGAACACCGCAAGAAGTCCAAAGGATTCAAGATACAACAACCCCCAACAAAAATAAGAAGATAGAGATAACCATAACAAAATTGGAATAGCAACTACCAAAACTAGGATTTTTTATTCTTACTGCTATAAGTAACATAATAATATTAATTCAGTAATAGCAAGTGATATGAAACTTTTTTTATTTTATATGAGTAGAGCCAATATTTTTACCATTTATAAATTAATTGAATTTTGAATTAAATTTGTATTAGTAACTAAATAGTTTTAACTAAGCAGTAGCAACTAACAATAGATGAATACTAAAATTAGTATATCATGAAATTAATTTCTGCTAGGTTTTAATTCAACCTTTCTTTCAGAATAAATTTTATACATGGTAGAATAATAAGTTAAGAGAAAAAATTTTGTTATCTTTATTTTCCGATAAAGTTTGTTATTTATCATATGACCACAACAAACAACGAATTATGGTAGGATATAATTAAGTCATTATATTCTATCTCCTTATCTTTCCCACCCAAAATGTCCTGGACATTAATATTTCTGTCAAACTTGGAATAACTAAAGTTTATAATCAAACAATTTTTTTTTCATGTTTTGAGATATTTACATGATGTTAGTCTTGATTTATCTCAAAGGATTAAACGTGTGTGCACTATCAGGGTAAACTTTGTTTGCACAGACATCCTATTGAATTCTGTCAAATCAAAAAATATATTTTTCTTTTAATTAAAATTAAAAATAAATGTAACTATTTCTCTTAGCGTGTCTTCATTGGATGTCAATATAACAATTTTTTTGACCATCAATATATATTCATTAAACTCTTATCTCAATTATATATTAAAATATTTTGAATTTTATGTAAAACTGCATCGATGAATCACAATATATAAAAAAAGTTTTCTCTTAATTTATTACTCCATTTGTTTCTTTTTATCGATACTTTAAAGTTTTAGCATGACTTTTAGTATATAGAATTAATGTTCTCATTTTTAATAGAATTACTATATACCTTCTTAATATAGCTTTTATTTTTCTTTTAAATTTTGACTCATCAAATTTTTTATCATTATTACTCCCTCTGCCACTTTTTTTTTCGAAAGAAGAAGGATATATTCAAATAAGCTTTACAACCACCAAAAAGGCCACCGCCAAAAGAGGGGGAGCTGCCCTTCCGCCTCAGGCCTCTAGAAAAAAACTAGAGAGGGGCAGCAGCACCGCCTCAGGCCAAAAAAGAAGATACAATATCCCAACCGAAAGGAACACCTAAAAAAGCCACAAAACGATTGCCCCAAAACAAAAAACCCCCTCGAAGAAGGAACCCTCCTATTTTAAGAGAACATTAATTATATTTTACCAATTATACCTTTAACTTATATTTTACCAATTATACCTTTAACTTATTTTTTTTTAGGAAAATAGGGAAAATGAAGAGACACAATTAAAAAGAGAGAGATAAAGGATATATTAGGAAGTTTATAGTAATTTTAATAAAAATAAGAAGAAATATTATTTCTTTAGTACAAGTGTCAAAATTGTAAAGTGATAAATTTTGTTTTTTCACTTAAACTGATACTGATATTATTTCTATGCGATTTGACTCCTCCTTAAAGAAAAAAAAAAACCCCGACAAATTGAGTCTCAAAACTTTCTCGTTAGTGTTTGGTCAAATGGCTAATGAAAATTGCTTTGCGACATTAATAGAATATTAGTATATAGAATTAATGTTCTCATTTTTAATAGAATAACTATATACCTTCTTAATATACCTATTATTTTTCGACATGCATGGTGGTGATAATTAAATTGCTTTGCGACATTAACTAAAGTGCAGGTGAGATAATTAAATTTAAATAATATGACATGTCCTTTTTTTGTTGACTTATTAGTTGGATTACATTTGATCACCACAATGTTCATGAAAACGGACGAAACCATTATGTACATATGTGATAGCACCATCGGGGACGTTGTCAACTTCACCACTCAATACACCCGAGTCACATGCTCCAGTTGCAGCCGAACGTACCCAAATAAGAAGGCGCTACAAGGAGAGACCCATGGGTTCTCCAAGGAGAGACCCACCGTCGCATTTGTCTTCGTCACCACCAACATCGCCAAGGGGTTCACCTGCAACACCATTTTTGCATGGTGAAGACACAAGAACACACCACACTATTGTTCCACGTTACCATCCATGCACGAGGCAACAGAGGGAGCAGCTATGTCTAGATTACATTAATGATTCCACAAGGATGACTTTGGACTTTCAATCACTGGTGGTCTTGAAACTTTACGTCGTGTTAAGTTTGGCCTTGAAAATGAAATCTCACGAAATGGGTCAAAATGGTGCGAAAGATCAAGCGGTTGGAGAAAATGGTGTATCAATTTGAAGTGACACGACTGACTCGGAAGTGAAGCTCTAACCAATGTAGGGGTTTTGAGTTAATTAGTTGGCGTGATAATGTACTAGGGTGGTTGTGTTTGTCTCTCTTTGTTGTTTAAACTTTGTTAGATATTTATCTATGTTATTGCTTTATAGTTTCATTAGGATATGTGAACTCAGTCTTGGTGTAATGGGTGGTCTAGTTTGTCTTGTACAAGTTTGGTTTTATGATAATAAAGAAACCAAGCCTATATAAGACAAACCATGCCAGTCATTATCAAATTCACAATCTCGAATGAGAACGAAAGCAATAACAAAGATATATGTCCGACAAAGTTTAAACAACATAGAATAGAAACATAAACAAATCCACCCTAGTAAACTGCGACGCTAATTCATAAACTCAGAACCCTACATCAACCAGAGCTTCAATTCAAAGTTAGTCTCGCTGCTTCTAATCAATATATTATTTCCTCCAACCTCTTCATATTTCGCACAATTTTAACTCGGTTGTGAGATTTCGGGTTCAAGATCGAACTTGGTACGACAAAGAGGTTCGGGTTCATCAGTGATAGAAAGTCCACGGAAACCCCTAAGGAATCATCAATGTAATCAAGACATTGTTGCTCCCTCTACTGCCTCATGCATAAATGGTAATATTGAACAATGTGTGGTGTGTCCTCGTGCCTTCACCATGCAAAAATGGTAGTGCAGGTGCACCCATGTTGTGTTGGAGGTGACAACGATAGATGCAGCAAAGTGTCCCTCCTAAGGGAACCCACGAGGACTCTTATGATTTTTTTATCCGCTCATCATGGTGATGTTTCTGCAACGCCTACTTAGTTGGGTAGGCTTGGCTGCAACCGAAGCATGTTGCTTTGGTGGAGTGAGCAGCGATGTTGACGACATCGTCAATGGTGGTGCTCTCGCTATCAAATTTGTACTGAATGGTTTCTTTTGTTTCCATGAACATGCATGGTGGTGATGACATGTCATGATATTTAAACTTAGATATGCCACCTAAGCTTTAGTTACTGTCACATCAACAAATTTCATAATCCATTTGATGGACACTAACAGAAGGACTTGATTGTAATACGGTGAAAAATTTTAGGAATCAATTCACTCATTTTAAGAGGGGGAGCCAATTCACTCGAACACAGTAAAGTACAATTAAGAAAAATATTACAAGACTTCTCCTTGGTAACAATTACTCAAAATATGAAAATACAATTTTTTTAAGTGATATACTTTGTTAGATCCAAGTGTTATGAATACTAATAATTGATAAATAACCTCATGCTCAAATTGAGTTATCCCACCACATGCTTAGGTGGTCTAATAAGAATTTAACATTTATTTTAATTGTTTCCACCTCATTTTTAATTCTGATTACAGTTGAAAATATATTTCTACCTCACTTAATTAATATGTTTATTTAAATGATTTTATAATATATTTTTAAAATACCATATTTACATTCAGAACCCCAGTTGAGAGAGATCAGATTTCACACCCCGCCCCCACCCCTACCCCCACCCCCACTGTACATAGCCCCCTATGGAGTGTGAAATTGGAACTGCACCGTACACAAACCCCACCGTATCCAGAAATTGTTAAATCGGATTTTGCATGGAATGTTAATTAGAGTGATATGGCATGTCATCTTCATCACTGTCATCTTCATCAAAGAATTAGGGATTTTTGAAAAAATTGGGGTTTTTGTTCAAAACATACGATAAATCGAAATCGCCTCAAATCGCATCACGCTCTGCAATTGGTTGAAAAATTGCAATTTGATGAGATTTCGATTTATTGTCCGTTTAGCACAAAAATTCCAATTTTTTTAAAAATCTCTAATTCTTTGATGAAGATGACAGTGATGAAGATGACATGTCAGATCACTTTGATAAACATCCCGATGCAAAATCCGATCTAACAATTTCTGAGTATGGTGAGGGCTGTGTACGGTGGTGGTGGTGGTGGTGGTGGTGCGCTTCCAATTTCACACTCCATAGAGGCTGTGTACAGTGGGTATGAGGGTGCAGGTGTGAAATATGATCTCTCTCAATTGGGGTTCTGAATACAAATATGGTATTTCAAAAATATATTATAAAATAATTTAAATAAACTTATTAATTAATTGAGGTGGAAGTATATTTCCAAGTGTAATCATAATTAAAAAATAGGTAGAAACAGTTAAATCAAATATTAAATTCTTATTGGACCACCTAAGCATGGGGTGAGATAACCCAATTTGAGCATGGGGTTATGTCTACATCCCAAATCTTAGTTTGCAAATCACACAACACATCAGTAAATACATCAAACAACAAAACAATTAAATAAATAGGGAATAATACAAAACTAACAATTACAAAATGATTTACCTTGATAGGAAAAAGTCTTATGCCGAACGCGTTTTCAACTTGCTCCCTTTCTCAACCATGTGCTCAAATGACAATATTGCTCTCTGAACATAATCACTAATATATTTATATTTATCGTAAATTCAAAAATTCATTTTTGATACGTGAACAAGTATTTCAATACAATCTCATTAATAACACTAAAGAAAACAATTATGATTGACAAATTCTTAACTCACAATAGTATAACATAATTGTATTTTGAGAAAATAACAAAAAAAAATTATTTACCTTGGATTAAATCAATGGCGTCATCATTCATTGTTGGGACCTGCAAGTGAAGAGTGAAGAGACATTAGGCTTGTCCATCGATCAGGTTCGAGTCCGAACCTTAGTTTGCATCAGGTGAAAACGTCGAAACCACCAGAATCGCCACCATCTGCCGCCAGGCGACATGTTGCTCGAGTTTGGATTGAGCGGGTGGTAGTTACGCCGGGTCAGTTCAATCAATTTCAAGATCCAAAAGAAAAACGAAAAAAATAGTTGAGGAGAGAAACAGATCCATAAAAGAAAACACAAAAAAATCCAATCAAAATGCTAACAAAGAAGATAGATCCATACAAATCAAATTATAACAGATCTAATGACCTATACAAAAAAAAACCTCAAATATTCTTGTTGCATGTGGGTGTTGCATGATGATTTTGTGGTGATCGATCTCGCAGATCCAGAGCGAAAGAGAGGAGAATGGTGGTGGCGGCTTCAGGGGGAAGAGGCGGATGCTGCTATCGGATTTGAGGGTCTTGTCATCGGTGAAGTAGCTTTTGGATCGGCGTCGACAGTAGACGAAGGCGGAGACAGCGACGAAAATAATGGCGGTAAGGGTGACGCCGAGGAGATTTCTGGTGGAAGATGTGGTTTTAGGGGAGGATGAGGGAGGAGATGTTAGCGGGGAATGAGGCAAAGGTGGAGGGAGAAGGAGGTGGCGGCGAGGGTTTGGAGAAGAAAGGTGAATGAGATTAGGAAAGAAAGGAAGAGCAAAGGGTTTGGATCTTAGGAACTGAATGTGGTGGGATTAGACAGTTAGTGTTTTTATAAGTGAGATTAGGGTTTGGGTCTCAATCTCTCTCACGGACTGGGCCTGGCCCTTTTTTTTAATTTCTCTCCTATTCGGTCGGTTTAGAGGCTAAATCAAACTCGATCGAACCAAACTGCGTTGAACGCTTTTTAACAACTGTTACACCTGACCCACCCGACTGGACTAATAAGGCATTTGCTTGTGCCGGTTTCGGTCGGGCCGAGTGAGTTTGGACAGCCCTTATGATGAATGAAGGTAAATTGGAAAGCTTGTAATATAATAAATAAGGTAAATTGAAAAGCTTGAAACTAATTAAGAGGAAATAAAATGAAGAAGACAGTAAGATCATTGAACTAGTTGTAAATATGTCAACCCAATTGATTCATGCAAAATCGGTTGAAGTGAAAGAAAAAATAAAATTGAATACCTCTGATCGTTGTTTTGATTACAACACCACCATGTCTTCCAAACATCAATACCACCAATCTTCTCCGATCCTCAGAAACATCACATCTATGGATCGGCCCTTGAAAAGAAGAAGTAAAGAAGAGTAGAGAATTGAAGAGACCAAATCAAAAACTAAAAGGGAAGAAATACATGTGAAGGTGATGTTGTTAGAGACTCAACAGCGGTGTTACAGTATTACAATTTAAGGATAATATAAATTAGGGTTTGGTAGCAAGTTTGGGCCAAAAGCCCAAGTCAAAGTCCAAAATATAGTTTAAGCACAAAATAACAATGTCATTGAACATATTCTTTAAATATTGATAGAATTATAATTAATGAAAAAATTGGTAAAGAATATGCATTAAATATATATTTTTAAATAAATACAGAAACGAAGAAGCTAGATATTAAAAATATAAAACAATCAATATCATAAATTCTAGCTTATGCTCAAATGATTTTTTCTTTTTTACAAAAGTTCGGTATTTATAAAAAATTTATGTTAAGTATTAATGTTTATAAATTTATGAAAATTAAAATGATAATAATCTATTTTATTTAATAAATGGTCAATTATGTTTTTGGTGCTTGACTTATACACTCTAATTTAAAATGGTGTACACATGTAAATTTCACATCAAATTTAGTTATTAAAAATTTTCTTTCATCAAATTCCTCTTCCTCCTCCCACCAATCACTCATTCTTCCACTATTTTTTTGGCAAACTACCGCACTTAAACCTTCGTTGTTGTACTTACGTCAAGACAACTTCATAACTACTTCTAAACCCACCCGATATCAATAAGAACCATGATCACATGGTTAGTTAAACTCTCCCAATTCAACATATTTTGTTGTCAAATTTGTAGCCATTCAACCTCGTCCTGAAAAATAGCACAATATATAATGGATGATCCATGTTGATGACTCCTTTTACTTGAGGGGAATGGAGCAAGAGTCGTCCATCCTCAAGAGATCTCACTGGAACTATCCCCCAGATTTGACTTTCCGACATCCAAAAACCATTTAGAATATGACGCATGCATGGCCAGAATGCATGCGCCCTGAGATGCCGGTGCAAAAAGGATGACAGTTTGCCGGGACTCCCAACTTTTGGTTTCTCAAATTAAAAAATAGTACGAGATGAATAAGCCTCAACTTTTACAAATATATATGCTAAAACATAATTAATATTCTCTTCAAACTTTAAAAGTGCCAGAAAAAAAAAATCTTATCTCTAAAAATTATGACAGATAAAAAAGAACGAAGGGAGCAAGTAACAAATTTCAAAATTTGTCGTGAACTTCATCTTTGATCTTATTCTACTGCAGGACCATGTTAAGCAAACCAAATGGACCTCTTTTCACCCTATAAAGTTTTGGAGACTATTAGAACAAAGGGACCATTACCAAGCAAGTTGTCCTGAAAAATCAAAGTGGCTTTATATTATAATTTAGACCAGCAATTTTACCTGTCAGTGAGTCAGAGGTGCTTTAGAACTGGTCTGACCTCAGAGCTCCCCCCCCCCCCATATGGTTTTGTTGTTGCACTGCTCATCATGGGGCAATGGTGTTAGCGACCCCATAATGTACCATCAATATGAAAAGCACCAAAGCAAAGAGAAGGGTGGAATTACAGGAAAAGAAAAAAAGCAAAAGCAGTAATCAATTGCTTTCCAAATCCAAAGAACTAAAAGTGCTTAATATTCCACAGTAGAATGTATGAGCATCTTGATACATGGTATAATCATCACTCTTAAAGCCACTTTAGACAATGCATGGTGCTTAGCTCATTGGATTACCCTCCCTGCCCCATTCTCTCTCTCTCTCTCTCTCTCAACATAAAATTGCCCCACAATTCTTTATTTCTCTTCCTCTTACAGCAGCAGTAAAGCCATGGTGTGCACAACAATATGAAATCCGAATGACCCAATCATCACCTGCAATTACACACAATAGAATTCAACTCTCAGTCAGTAAATCCATAAATCCCACTACTTATTAGAGCCTTGCATGAAATAAACACATTTATATTAATTTAATTAACCAAAGCACAAGATCTGGTGGACTCTTATACCATGGTTGAAACTGATAGACTACATTTTCTTCAATTAAATCAACCAAAGTTAAGAGTTGAACATTACAATGGGTTGCATGAGAGCTTAGTCCGTGGTGAAACAAATGCAGCTGCCACAGGGCAACGATCATACTGCCATCATTATTTACAAGTGGCCCCAGGTACATGATGAATAATTGCAAGGACTCTTTCGCCATATGTAGGCATGTCGGCTATCCAAGCTTATTTATCACTCTGACATGCAATCCTGAGTGGCCAGAAATCAAGCGTTTTGTTGAAAAAATGGGTTTAAAGCCCGAGGATAGACCCGACATACTGTATAGAGTTTTCAAAGTTAAAGTAGACAAATTGATACATGACTTCAAGAGTGGAAATGTGTTCGGAAAGATTAGTGGATGTGAGTATGTAATTATATTATGGAATTTACTTCTTCACACGTGACTTCAACATTGTTTTAATTTTAATCGATTAATATAAAGTTGAAAAATAACTAATCTCATTTCCTGATTACAGATTTGTGCACCATCGAATTTCAAAAGCGAGGACTTCCCCACGCCCACATTTTGTTGTTTGTCCATGCCCAGTACAAGCCGAAAACACCCGATGGCATCAACAAGAAAATTTCCGTAGAAATTCCAGACCGTAACGGCGATCCTGAATTATTTGCAGCGGTCCAATGATATATGATACACGAACCTTGCAGAGCTGAGAATTTGAAGTCTCCGTGTATGAGCAACGGAAACTGTTCCAAGCACTTTCCTAAAGAGTTTAGGATCCAGACCATAATTGACGATGACGGGTTTCCTAAATATAGGAAAAGAGACGACTGTAGAACAATCAAAAAGGGTAAATCAGTTTTGCATAATAGGTATGTTGTGCCGTACAACCCGATGCTTCTAAAAAAGTATAGATCTCACATCAATGTTGAGTACACATGTCAGACAAGTGCTATAAAATATCTTTTCAAGTATGTTCATAAAGGCAATGACAGGGTGACAACTGCACTTTTTCGCAGTCGGGAATCTGCTAATGGTGGCGAGGTGATTGATGAAATTAAAAATTATTATGATTGCAGATACATATCTGCCTGTGAGGAAGCTTAGAGATTGTTTGGATTTGAAATCCATTACAGTGAGCCAGCAGTTGTGAGGTTGCCATTCCATCTACCAGATGAACAGGGTGTTGTGTACAGAGAGAATGAGACAATTTAGGATGCAATTGTGAGAAGTGCTATATTGTCATAATTATTTCCATCAAAACACACTCATATCGCTTTGAGTAGCACTATATCTTAAAAATTGTAATTTTTTTCTTTTTTATCAGTTTCCAAATATACCGTCTTCACATATTTAACAGTACAGATACCAAAAGTCACTTATCTTCTGTCTCCTCTGTCTGCGGTGAAAAAGTTTTAGTGTTTTTTAGCAATAAAAGAGACTTGTTTTTATTTTCTACCATAAAAATAAAAAAATGCTTACTTTCATAATTTGAATCAAACATATAAGGGTTAATAGTATGTTAGGTCTTTGAGTTTGTACCAACATTTGCGATAGGTCCCTCACCGGAATTTTTTTTGATATAAGTCCCTCAGTTTGCACCAAGATTGCGTTTAGTCCTCGCCGGAGACCGGAGCTCCAGCAGGTGCTGATGTGGATTGCTGACTGTATTAAAAGTGAATACGTGGATTTTTAATTTTTTTAAAATTCCAAATAATTAAATTCATTTTAAAATTAAAACCCCTAATCTATTCTAAATCTAAAATTAACCCTTAAACCCCCAATCCCTAATTCAATTCAATTTTGAAATACTAAAAACCCCTAAAATCTATTTGCTAATCTCTTTCCCAGGGCACATCTTTTTTCTTCTGCGTTCTTCATCTGTGGCTGCCATTGTTTTTCTTCTTCTTCTTCTTCCTCTCGAAGGCCACAACATTTTTCTCCTTATTCTTCTTGTCTTCCTCGAATATCTGGGCTTCTTCTTCTAATTTCTGGGTTTTTGTTTTTCTTCCTCTTCTTCTATTCCTCTAATTTCTCGGTTCTTCTTCTTCTTCTTCCTCTTCTTCTATTCCTCTAATTTCTGGGTTTTTATTCTTCCTCCTCTTCTCCTATTCATCGCACTCCTTCTTCTTCTAGTCATCTTCCCAGAAGCGAACAGGAGAGGCCAAACAGAAGCAAGCAGAAGTTTCAAATTCACTATGTTTTGAAATTTTGTTAATAATTTAAATTAACTGTGTTTCTAGCTTACGAAAATTTTAAATTTTGTTAATAATTTATATCAAATATTACGAAAATGTTTGCATTTCTAATAGTTATAGACAAATACCAAATATTTTAAATTTACTTTCAATTTTCTAATTCTTAATATTGAAATAGTTAACATACAATCTTAAGATTTTTTTAAAAAATAAATTTTAATGTTTTAAATAAAATTTATATTGATATTAATTAGAAATGTTAAATAAGGAACGAATCATATCTAATTAATACCAAATTTTTAACCAAATTTTAAATGTTTGCATTCTCAATAATTCTAGACAAATACCAAATATTATGAAAATATTTGCAATCTTAACTATATTTTTTTAGTTGATTTTAGTTGGATTAACAAAATATTTTAATTCTATACAAATACCAAATATTACTAAAATATTTGCAATCTTAACAATATTTTTGTAGTTGATTTTAGTTGGATTAACAAAATATTTTAGTTGCAATCATTTTTTTAATATTTTAGCTGGATAAAATGTTTCAATCTTACGAAAATATTTTAATATTTTTTTAAAAAATATTTTTTTGTAATATGAATTTTTATTAACAATTAGTCTCCTCACTTGATGCTATAAATTGTACCACTATGGTTTCTCTTCTATATTATTTTGAAAGAATAAACTCAAATAACAATTGTGAGAACTATTGCATACTTCTAGATTGTTTTTTTCTTCACTTGTAATAAAACAACATCACAAAACCAAGACATGATTAATCTCTCCCCCGTGTCTGACATCTCAAATAACGGTACGTCTTTTATATCTATAGCTACAATTTAACTATAATAGTGACATTGTTATTGTTGTATGTTTTTTTAAAACCTATCTGAGTGTTCAATTTGTTTTGGTGATTGTAATATAGATGAAAGTCCACAGAGGACTGGCCGAAAGAGACAATTTTGCACCATACAAACTAATGGAGATGTTACAAGTAGGTTTGAGATTAATCCAACTGCACCAAACAACACCCCAACAACATCATGTATACCTGTGTTATTATCAGATGATAACACTTTCGACGTTGACCCGTTGGGAGATCAAGATGGTGACCGTTTTTTACTATTCTTAACAAGATTTTGACACACTATGATGTTGGCCATCACAAAATGATAATTCAATTATGCATGTGACATTTGTATTTGATTTGCAGATCCTGGTGGTTTGGATGAATAAATTTGGGTGAGCTCGTTGATGATGATCCATTCAGCGACACTAATAGGTTCCAAGGTTAGTGAAATGTTATGTGTGCACATAAACCAATATGTATACTATACATACATGTTCAAATAATATCCAATAGTCAATGTAATTATATACATCGTCTTTTGATGACTACTATGTGTAGACGACGCCTCAGTGGAATTCATGAATAACGTCGCTGGAACCAATAAACAATTAGGTATTAAATTTTCATATAATAATTTGGTGTTCTAAATATAATTGGCTTAAATATGTTCAGGGTCCCTAACATGTGAAAGGGAATCAGTCTAGGTCCCTGAAAAAATAAATTGCAAAATGTAATCCCTAACATTGTTTTTTTAATCAAATTAAGGTCTAACCCCAATTTAATCTGATTAAGGACTCTAATTAGCCCAGTCACCAATTCCACCTGTTATTTTCATTTTTTTATATATAGCTATTTTATTTGTTGTAAATCATAATATCTTATATTTATTTACTATATTGTTAATTTTTTAAGAACAACTACACCGTGCATAGCACGGGAGACCCAGACTTGAGCAGCTGGTTGAATTGAAAATTGTGGATAAAGTGGAAGCACAACAACCTGTGATTCTATCCCTTTTAATCTACATGTTATATTTCAAATTGAAGGAATGAAAGAAAAAATTATATCAACTAATTTCAAAAGTATTAGTTCACCCGTGGGAATTGGGGAATTGATTTTGGGAAATAAGTTAGGTTTCAATTAGTAATAACAGGTGGAATTATATATTAATTTTATTATAAAAAAATGAAAATAATATGCGGAATTGATGATTGGGCTAATTAGATTCCTTAATCAGATTAAATTGGGGTTAGGCCTTAATTTGATTAAAAAAACAATGTCTGGAATTACATTTTGCAAATTATTATTTTTAAGGACCCGGACTGATTCCCTTTCAAATGTTAGGGACCCCGAACATATTTAAGCCAATATCTTTTGAAATATGTCCTAACATGTCTATCTTTTATGCATTTTTTGTTAATTTTCTACGCAAGCCATGTGGGACATAGGAGATCCTATTCATAACTGTCCACATTGCAAGGCAAATATGTGGTACGATGAACGATTAAGGCGGAATGTGCCTACAAAGACCCCAAAGTTTTCTCTATGTTTTTTGCAAGGCAAGGTGCAACTACCATTGCTCAAATCAGCACCTAAAATTCTGCAAGACTTGCATACAGGTGAAGATGACAAGAGTCGTCATTTCTTGAAGAACATTCGGATGTTCAATGGAATGTTTGCATTCACATCCATGGCTGGAAAGGTGGACAAGAACATAAAAAATGGTCGTGGACCTCCCATTTTCTTGCTTGGAGGCCAAAATTATCATTCTATTGGAAGTCTTATACCTCTAGTTGGTGACAAGCCTAAATTTGCACAGCTCTATATTTATGACACTAACAATGAGGTCGATAATAGGATACATTCAGTCAGGTATTCATCTAATTATTAATATTAATTAGCATGAGGCTTCTTTAATAGTTTAAATATGCACATTACTACACTGTTGTGCTTTTATAAACCAATTAATACTCATTCTGCTGCAGGTCAAGTGCTAATTCTCATAAGTTTGATGCGATGATTGTTAGAGACTTAAAACAGATGCTCGACGCTGAAAATCGTTTAGTGCAGAGGCGGAGATTTCTCTAACGTCAAGTTGCGATTAATAAGATGGAGGGACAAGAACGGGAGAACTAATAACCTGCCCACTGCATCTGAGGTTGCAGCATTGGTTGTGGGTGACTTTGATGCCTCTGTTGAGAGGGAGCTCATTGTTGAAACACAGTCTAGGATGTTGAAGTATGTCGATCCTAAGCATCCGTCATTTCTTGCACTTCAATATCCACTGTTGTTCCCTTACGGAGAGGATGGATTCAGAGACGACATTTTAACTAAGGGTGAAAGTGTAAGTACTAGAAAAAAGGCAGATATTACCATGCGTGAGTTCTTTGCATATAGGTTGCAAGACAGAGATGGAGGGTCACCTATTGTACTTCAATGTAGGAGACTCTTCCAGCAATTTCTAGTGGATTCTTATACCATGATAGAAACTGATAGACTACGGTTTACTCAATTTAATCAACCGAAGTTAAGAGTTGAATGTTACAAGGGGTTACATGAGAGCTTCTTCCATGGTGAAACGCACGCAGTTGCCACAGGGCAACGAATCATACTGCCATCATCATTTACATGTGGCCCCAGATACATGATGAATAATTGCAAGGACTCCTTCGCCATATGTAGGAATGTCGGCTATCCAAGCTTATTTATCACTGTAACGTGCAATCCTGAGTGGCCAGAAATCAAGCGTTTCGTTGAAAAAGGGGGATTAAAGCCCAAGGATAGACTCGACATACTGTGCAGGGTTTTCAAAGTTAAGCTAGACGAATAGATACATGACTTGAAGATTGGAAATGTGTTCGAAAAAATTAGTGGATGTGAGTATGTAATTATATGATGGAATTTACTTCTTTACATGTGACTTCAGCGTTGTTTATATTTTAATAAATTAATGTAAAGTTCAAAAATAACTAATCTATTTTCATGATTGCAGATTCGTGCACCATCGAATTTCAGAAGCGAGGACTTCCCCACACCCATAATTTGTTCTTTGTCCATGCCCAGTACAAGCCCAAAACACCCGATGACATCGACTAGATAATTTCTGCAGAAATTCCAGACCATAACGATGATCCTAAATTATTTGCAGCGGTGTAGCGATATATGATACACGACCCTTGCAGAGCTGGGAATTTAAAGTCTCCGTGTATGAGCAACAGAAAATGTTCCAAGAACTTTCCTAGATAGTTTAGGATCTGGACCATTATTGACGATGACAGGTTTCCTAAATATAGGAAAAGAGACGATGGTAGAATGGTCACAAAGGGTAAATCTGTGCTGGATAATAGTTACGTTGTGTCGTACAACCCAATGCTTCTAAAAAAGTTTAGAGCTCACATCAATGTTGAGTACACATGTCAGACGAGTGCTATAAAATATATTTTCAAGTATGTTCACAAAGGCAATGACAGGGTGACAGCTGCACTTTTCCGCAGTCGGGAATCAGCTAATGGTGGTGAGGTGATTGATGAAATTAAAAATCATTAAGATTGCAGATACATCTCTGCCTGTGAGGCAGCTTGGAGATTGTTTGGATTTGAAATCCGTTACAGAGAGCCTGCAGTTGTGAGATTGCCATTCCATCTTCCAGATGAACAGAGTGTTGTCTACAGAGATAATGAGACAGTTCAGGATGCAATTGATAAAGCTGTATTGAAGAAAAAAATGTTTATGGGTTGGATGGAGGCTAATAATTTTTTTCCTGATGGGCGAAACATTACTTACGAAGCATATCCAACCAGATTTGTTTGGAAGGATAGCAGTAAAACGTGGTGTCAAAGAAAATAGGGCTTTTCCATTGGTATAATATCACATGTGCCTCCGACATGCGCAGAAGATTATTACTTGAGGCTGCTTTTGAATGTTCAAAAAGGATGCACGAGTTGTGAAGATATCAGGACTGTAAATCAGGTGACATACAACACTTTTCAGGATGCGTGTTATGCACTTGGTCTGCTACAAGATGATAAAAATATAGTCGAAGCAATAAAGGAGACCAACTTTTGGGCATCGGGAGAGTTCGTCAGAGGAATTTTTGTGATATTGTTGGTTTCTAAAAACATCTCTGGGCCTGAAGTTGTCTGGAATACTTGTTGGCAAGAACTTTCGGAAGATATCCTCTACCGACAAAGAAGGCAGCTAGATTACACAGGTGAGCTCTTGCGTTTTGCTTCATTCAAAATTGGTCCTTTCAATATTTTAAATGGGTTTCTTTTTGCACCTTACGAAACAATATTTATGTTATTTGTTTCCGCTCTTTGTTATTTTTATTACACACTTAACTTTTATTTAATTGCATAACTAGACTTTGTTGTTTCTTATTCTATACAACATATGATCTATTTTATGTGCTATTGTATTAGGGAAAAAATAAGATATTTTTCATGTCCGCAGACTTGACTTTAACTGATGAACAGAAAAAAGCCTAGCACTCGCCCAGATTGAGGACCTGCTACAAAAGAATGGAGGAGTTTGCAAAACTTTCCATCCATGCCTTATCCTTCAGAGTTTTATGTGGCGGATGTTAGTGAAAGAATGATCGCCGAAGAGTTGAATTATGATAGGACTGCTTTGCATTGTTACTTAGATCAAGCCCTCACTTCAATAACTGATGAACAATGACATGCGTATGACAAGATTATGAGCGTAGTATACGAAAATAAAGGCGGTTTTTTCTTCCTGCATGGGTACGGAGGAACAGGTAAAACATTTGTGTGGAACACTCTATCGGCATCCATTAGATCGAGAGGTGATATTGTCATTAATGTTGCCTTGAGTGGGTTTGCTGCACTGTTGTTGCCCGGTGGGAGGACAAAAGGTTCCTATGCTAAGTTACTCATTAATGTCGCATTCGAGGCTAAAGATTCCTATACCAATAACCGAGGAATCAACATGTAACATAAAGCACAACAGCCCCCATGCTAAGTTACTCATAAGGGCCAAATTGTCATATGGAATGAAGCTCCTATGATGAGCAAATGGTTTTACGAAGCTCTAGATAAGTGCTTGAGAGACATTTTTAGATTTACCCCAGGCTACGACTCTCAGTTTCCATTTGGAGGAAAGGTCGTTGTTTTAGGCGGTGATTTCAGACAGATCTTGTCTGTTATTCCGCGGGGATCAAGGCAAGATGTCGTCAATGCCGCTATAAATTCTTCCTATCTATGGTCTTTTTGCCAGGTTCTTTGTCTGACTAAGAACATGAGACTTATGCGTGGATCTTCAAGTTCAAATGCATCTGATATAGCATAATTCTCAAAATGGTTGTCTATAGGTGATGGTAAGGTCGGAGAGCCAATTAATGGCGAATCAGAATTACGAATACTTGATGAAATCCTTATACCAAAAACTGACAACGGTTTTGATGACTTGGTAAATTTCACATACCCGAATTTGTTGCGGAATATGACCAAATCAGACTACTTCAAGGATAGAGCTATTTTAGCCCCCACTGTTGAGTTAGTTGGAAAGGTCAACGAAAACATGATGTCACAGGTACCGAGATTGCCAAGAGATTATTTAAGCTCTGATGAAATATGCAAAGAAGATGCCAGTGTCGAAAGTGAGTTGGATGCATTTTCTCCTGAGGTTTTGAATGCTATAAACTGTTCTGGCCTTCCTCCGCATAAGTTTAGTTTGAAGGAAAACGTCCCGGTAATATTACTCAGAAATATTGATCAATCAAATGGATTGTGTAATGGAACAAGGCTGAGAGTGAGGAGGATGGGAGACCATGTCATTGAGTGCGTCACACTCACAGGAAAATTATTTTTCACTAATTCTTAATAAATTATTTTTCACTAATTCTTAATAAATTATTATATATTATATATTACTAGTCACATTACTCGTAAAATTTAAATTACAATATAAGATCACTTACTAGCTTAACTCAAGAACAAACACTAGATCTTGTGCTTTGGTTAATTAAAGTAATGGGTAGTTTTTTTTTTTTTTTGCTTTTGATTGGCTAGATTTAGGGCTGGGCTACAAACCAATAAAAAATTAATAAAATACTACTATGATCGTGTTTTTCCTTAGCAATTAGCATGATACCTAACAAAAAACAACAAACAACAAAAGGGTAACAACAAACCAAAAACAACACATCTTCTTCGTTTCAAAAAAAACAAAAATACACATCTTGCAAACACAGTTACATTTACATGTTCGGGTTCCCTCATCCTTGTATTTAGGCCTGTTTTTATTCCCACCTTGGTTGTGAGATAGGGTTGGTGGACAATATATGTAACTACTTTGCAAGCGACCTATGGTCGGGGTGACATACTCTCACACACCAATGAAATGCGCTTCATTCTTATGAACGATGATTGAATTCCGGCGTCATGGTTAATAAGCGAAGTGAGCTAACCACTACGTCACACCTTCAGATTCATATGTTGGTTCAATATTATTCTCTATAATAATCTCATTTTATTCATCTAAATTAATAAAACAATGAACTGCAAACCCAAAATGCAGTATTAATCCCAAACAACATTTCAACACCAAAATTGTCTATTGAGTTAGTCAAATTATATCAATGTACCGCAAAAATTTAAAAACATGATAAAAGAATAAGGAGTCGAGAGTTGTAGCTAGTTAGACAATTTAATAAGTTAAGTGACTATTGAGTTAGTCTATTTTAAAATTAGAGTTTTTTTCTGGATTAAAGAAACATACTTCCAATTTATATAATTTTTTTTTTTTGAAAATGCCACTTTATGTAATGTTAATTATGAATTATGAGTCAAAAAAATTATGAATTAAAATTTTCACCCATTAAATATATTAGTTATAAATTAAATTGTGAGAGAGTACTGAAGAAATTAAACTAAATGTCAATTATCCCATGCAATGCAAGTTACTTTTGTAAAATATTAAATGTTTAAATAAATTTACAATAAAATAAAAAATATGTGAGATTTTTAATATTGAAAATTAATCTAATTAAAACAGAATCAATTGATAATTTAGCCATTTCGTACCGTTTAATATTGATTAATTAAATAATTATAAATCTAAATATTAATCTGAGAAATTAATAATAAATGTTTATTGATTAATTTTTTATAATGGTATTACCTAGCTATTCAGAAAGGTAATTACTATTGATACTATTGATTGGAAAAATTTAAATTAAATAAAGATTAATTCAGGAAAATTAATAATATACTTGATTGGACAGTTTTTTTAAAATTTAATGAATATTAATTTAGTTTTACTTTTAATCTTAAAGTTCATGCTGGATGCCACAACAAAAAAAAAAAAATTGTAGGTAATGTAGTAAACTCATGGAAGAGTATATATCTTCCTGACTCAAGTAAAGGCACTGGATATAATAAAATCTTTTGAATTTCTGGTAGCTGCAAACGGCTTTTATACCACTGCTATAGATTCTAAGGCCACATAGTGATTGCCTTTCATAAAATAGGTAATGAATTTATGGCGAGAAAATGAAACTTTAATTTCTCACCTTTATTGTAGAGCTAGTGTCATCACCTCATCTCAGCCTAGACGACTCATAAAGCTGATTAAACTTTAAGTGTACGAGAAGTGCTATTAACACATTTAACATTTAATTCTATCTTGCGTACAAGAAGCGCTAATAACACATTTAACATTTTATCCTATCTTATGTTTAAATAGAATATGACCGTTTAGATTAAAGCATTAAATTATAACCTATCACTTTAACGGTTCGTTTGGTACGTCGTCAAGAGATGATAAGACATGATATGATAAGAGAATTGGATAATGACAAAATATGATAAATGTGTTTAGGTAAACAATTTAATTAAGTGCTTCTAAAAATAAGTGCGCCAATATCATATAAGTTCGAAACAGCTTATAGATAAGTCATAAACTCATTTACATAAGTTTTTCCAAACACTTGCATAAATGCTTATATTATAAGATAAACTCAGATAAATTTTCAAAAAAAACTATTATCCTACATAACTTGTGTTTGAAGTGGACTGAATAATGATAAAATATTATATAAATAATGAGAAATAAATGAAATTTCCTTTGAACAAAAAGTAATAATAATATCTTTTAAAATTTTATTTTTCTAAATTTATATTTTAAAATGAAAATTATTTTCATTTATTAACTAAAATTAAATTTAAATTATGTTCTGGGAAAATAACACTATAGGAGAGAAGTGAATAATCTTATTGATTAGCAAAATTGTCAACCCCTTTACAGTAGTCTCCCTTGGCTATTTATAGGGAGTAGAGCCATTAATGATAATTAACTAACATCAAGCCTATGGGCTGCTAAGATTTGGCCCAACATATTACAAAGTCCAAGCCCTATACCTATTACAAGTTTACCCCTACCGCCTTGACCGGTCCTGACTTAATCGTGGACGCGTTCTCCGCACAACAAGGAGAAAGTCTAACCGCCCCTGATAGGTGTATGGGCGCTCGACCTGTCCACAAGCCCACAAGATACGAGCTTGAGGTACGAAATAGAAGTGTCTTCATTTTGTCTCCGAAGGATGCCTTTGAAGATTTGCCAAACCGTGGATACCAGCCCACAAGCCCACCAGACACAAGCTTGAAACCTGAAAGTGAAGTGTCTTTGACTCGCCTCTAGTAACTTGTCTTTGCCAAACGCCTTGTATGGATGCTAATTCGTAGTAGTGCTCGCCATACGATTCAAACCAACGCTTCCTTCGGGCGGTCATCCCTATAAAGCATGCCTCATTAAAACCTTCCCAGGCAAAACCCAGTGGGACAAAAACCTGACGAAGGAAAAAGAGTACAACTTTACAAGGAAATGAGTCGCCTTAGGTTCGGGCGCGGCGAATGATTTAAATTCCACCTTCGATGTTTGAGAACTCGCCACCAAGAAGCGCCTTGAGAAAGAAATAAAATGACTCGCCCCTGAACGCCTGGCTCCAGCCTATGGGAATGGCGCCTCATCATATTCTCTTTTCGTGGGCCTGTTTTTGCGTCACCTGTAAAAGTAACACGCCATCATCTTAAAATAATTTAGCAACTTAATTTAATTACCTTAATATTTGTCTCGCCAGGTATTCCAATCGCCCTGCTTACACGTCATCATTTCAACCCTTAACCTTCACTTGTCCTTTCATGAGTACTAACTCTGTGACTGTTGGCAACCCCCTACCTAGGGTTTCACACCACGCGTGCCGGCTCTGCCTTAATAGCAATCATTTCTCTTGGAAACATAATTCCCTAGGGTGACGTGGCTCAATCATGGGACTTAACTACACCTCGGGATCCGTATTTTCCATTAATTTCCCACTCGCGCACTCCAACCATTGTGCCCCTTCTTCTTCCTCGTTTCACCTATAAAAACCCCCTTCTACCAGAACCCATTCTTCTTTCTTGACATTCCTTTTTCTTCCATACCGCGAGCGAATTCAGACCTTCCTTCTTGCTTCCACCGTGCCGGAGCTGTGCGAACGTGCAAACCTTGCTTGCAAAACTCACCTCTCTTCAGCCATTAGTACGTTCTCTGCTTCTTTTGTCCTTTTTCTTGATTTAATTGTTATTTTCGCAATATGAACCCTGAAATGAACCCTGAAACGGTTAGCCCTTCGTCTTCCGGTGGCGGAAACCACCACAACCCAGAACAACCACCCCTGTTTACTACTCCCGGTGACCAGTCCGGCACCGGAACCTCCAACGTGCCCGCCAAAAAGGCACCTCTATCCCCTAGAACCAAACTCCTTATTTATGAAGACTCGCTTCCTAAGCCCGTCCAAGCCGGCCTCGTCTCGACCAAAGTAACCTCAGTTCCCCCTCACTTCACCGACGCCCAAAACCTGAAAAACTTCATCACGCACCTTGGCGGGATCTGCTCCAACAATTATGACATCAATCTAATAACCTGCCCTTGTTCCATAACCGACCGCGTCTGCGACGCCCGGGCGACCGCCCGTTCCCCCCATTTTTTCTTCGCGTATTTTTATATGTTTGAAGATTTTGGCATCTGCCTTCCCTTCTCGCCCTTTGTCTGCGACGTGCTTAGCGCTCTGCAAGTCGACCCATCTCAACTAACTCCTAATTCTTGGGGATTCATCCGAGGATTTGAGATTCTTTGTACAGCTTTAGGGGTTACCCCTAAGTATGAGTATTTTTTCTATTTTTATAAATGTGTCCCGCCCAAAAAAAAAGGATTGGCAGTAGCGCCCATTAGCTCCTGGGTAGTTCTTGCCGCCAAGCCCTTGAAAGCCAGATTCAAGGCTTGGAAGAGTAACACACACGACCAATGGAAGTCGCGATTCTTTAAAGTCATTGACAGCCCTGGTATTCCCCACCTCCTTCGTCATGACGACGTTGGTGTCATGCGGTTTCCGCCCTACTGGACTGAGTCGCCCAAATACACACTCAGTGTGGAGGACGGGCACCTTACATGGGAGGATTGGGCAATCATTAAATACTTGGGGAGCGCCTCCCAAATCGACCTTGTCGAGCTGCTTCTTGCAGAGGGTGAAGGCACCGCCGAGAACCACTTGCGTGAGTTATCTTAACATACAACAACTTTATGCACCGCCACACTTCAACTTTAACACTTTCTCTTTTTTTTTTTACAGTGAAAAGACATCAACTCTCCAGGGCTGACCTTGCCCGCTTTGCAAAGGAAGCCAAAAGGAAAGCAGCTGAAGATTCATCTGTTCCTGTGGCGACCCCAACTACAAACGCTGCTACGCCGACGCGCCAGGCCTTCTCGCAGACTGCTCCATCTTCAAGAGCTGGTGGCACAAGTCAAGGTCCGGCTGGTGGCGTGCCGACCTCCGAAGAGGCAGTACGGAAATCCGTTCCTACCCAAACCGTGCCACCACCCATGCGCCGCAAATTCAAGCGCACTGAGAAGGAAAAGGGAGTTATTGCCGAAGGCCCCGCCACAGCTGCGGGCGGGGAAGCTGCCGCTGAGGAAGGACAGGCGGAAAATGTTGTGGAGGACACCGAGGAGTTTGAAGACTTGGCCTATTTCGAAGACATGATGTGCTTTGATAAGTATTTGGCGCACCCAATTAGTACAAATCCGCGCGCAGTAGGCGACAGGATTATGCGCAACAGCGTTGCGTCCATCAGCTGGAGTTACACGCTGATGAGAAGGTATGAAGAAGCAAAAGAGGCGCTCGCCCAACGCTCTAAACAGGCCCAATCCTTAGCCTCTAAGGTCACCAACTTATCGGCGAACATTGAGCAGCAAAAGAAGGAACTTGAAGACGCCAATGTCTGCCCCAATCTTGCCTGAGAAATGGAATCTGAATTAGAAATTCTAAGGGCTGAAAAAGCTAACTGGCAGAAGCAGGCAGCAGATGCGGAGGCGCGCCATCAGGAAGCCCTAGCCGCCGAAAAGGCTACTTGAGATGCTGATTTCTTGGCGATGAGGCAAGAATTAGAAGCCATGTTTCGGACCAAGAACAAAGCTCTTGATGAGTCGGTTGTAAAGGCCAAGGCTGAAGCTGAGCAAATGAAACTGACCGCCAGCAACACCGTTGCCGAGGCTGAGGAAAAACTAAAGGTCGCCAATGAGAAAGCCGCCTCAATCTCTGCGGACTTGGCTACCTTGCAAGAAGACTTCGAGGTAGAAAGTCTGAAGTAGTATACCATTGGTTTTAATACTGCCAAGGCCCAAGTGCGATTCCTTTTTCCAGAAGCTGACCTTTCAGCAATGGGAAAATGGAAGAACGTCACCACCAACGGGATTGAGGGCGAGGACTCTGAGGATGAAGCCGTGGACGCAGCCGCTGATGGCGAGCAGCTTTGAGTGGCAAGGGCGGGAATTGCCTTTTAGCTTCTTCTTCTCTTTTGTAATGCTGACCGCCTACGGTCCACTTTTGTATTTTCCTGCACAACGTAATGAAGTATTTTCTTTTGTCTAGCCCATTGTATTTTCTTTCTTTATCATTAAACGCGCAATAAACGCTCAAAACACTGATAAATAACATTCTCAAGTCGTCACCCCAAACTTTTCAGATAAACTTATTTTTCATAAAACTCATCGACTAATAACTTGTCAAAATTATTGCGCTTCTCAGCTACCAATTCCAAAAATATGTTGAAATCAACGATTGTAAATGAATGTAAACATTTTAAAATATATGGGGCGAGCACTGGTGTAAGACCCTCTATTTTTTGTGTTTATGTTTTGGTCCTGAACTATTTTATATTTATGACCCCCTATATTGTCAACTAGTCTCAGTTTTGGTTCCTGTTAACCTTTGTTTGATTTGGTTGACCTTCTAGGATAGCTTCTGTTATTATGCTGAGTTTGAATTTGGAGACAAGTTAATTTTCTATGAATATTTGATTTAGACCTTGGTTGGTAAGTGAATTATTTTCTGATATCCTTTTGATTGAGTAAAGTTTCTGTTTCAGCTATAGAACCATATCTTAGAGTTTGATTTTGAATGAAACAAGATAAGGATTTTGGTTAAAAGATAGAGATGAGAGAATTAAAAATAGCCTTTTTTTTAAATAAAAATTTAAAACTCCCCTCTCCACTCACCACACTCAAAAATCCCAACTACCCTTATTTCCCTCGTTCTCTGAAAACAGAATCCCACTCCTTTTCATCCCCATCCACATTCTTCTTTACAGCCGTCGCACCCCTCTCACAATTGAAAATCCAGATTTCCTTCTTCCTTCCTCTCTTCTCCCTCGAAATCACTCACACCACCAGCACAAGCCGCCGCATAGCCTCTCCCTCTGAAGGTCAACGCCGCAGTCAATCCTCTTCACGCCGCCGTCTTCCCCTTTGCCGTCGTGAAGCTCGCGCCGC
The DNA here is from genome assembly GCA_030819835.1 of Acmispon strigosus. Lineage (NCBI taxonomy): Eukaryota > Viridiplantae > Streptophyta > Magnoliopsida > Fabales > Fabaceae > Acmispon > Acmispon strigosus. The sequence continues at coordinate 8,523,366 of JAUAMA010000001.1, forward strand.
CGCTCGTCTCTCTCTCGCATCACCACACTTCCCCTTCCGTTTCAATCAGGGTTTGAGCGTCGCCGCTGCTGTTGCAGGTTTGTTTCTCCTCAAAACCCATCCACTGTGTCTCATTTTCTCTTGGTTGGACACAAAGCTTATGAGAGACTACGTTCGACGGTGAGGGTAACTTCTTTTTTTTTATAGGTTGCGTAATATTGTGTTATTCATGGTTCTGTCTTGAAATTTAATTTCTGGTGATTTAGAATAGTAATGTGGACTGCCCTTGTAGCATGAGATGATGCTGTAAATTTTCTGGTGTTGTTCTATTAAGAATTTGGAGTCGATAAGGTTATAACTGGGTTCTTAGACATGATTCACTGTGTTCCATATTGACTTATGTTTCCATTTTGATATGATTTAGAATGCTGGAATTTTGTTGGATTGATAGCACCATGTTGCGGCTGTTTGTAATCTGATTTATGTCTTGGAAATTGAAGATATTTATGTGTTGTTGCTAATCATATGATATAATATTTTGAGCATGAAGAGGATTGTTGATATATCAACCAATTGCTATATTATGACTATTTGAGTAATTGTATGAACTGTGTGTTCATGACATTGGAAATTATTGAGTCATATATATGCATTATTTAGGATTTGTTTTGGATTGATGTGATGGGTGTTTGTCCCGTGGGATCAACCAAGGTTCTGATGTGTCGGGTGTTGGTCCCGTGTGATCAGGCCGAGGGTAATGTGGTGGGTGTTAGTCCCACGTGATTGTCCTGACCCGGTTAGGGTGAATTAGGGCAATGTGGTGGGTGTTAGTCCCACGTGATTGTCCTGCCTTTGTTCTGGGAAAATCTGGCCATAGTTATGCATATAGTTATCTTAGGAATACTTGCATAAATTGGAAAATTTAATGAAATACCTTGTATTATATTGTTACTGTTATTTTATCTTATTTATCACTTGCTGATCTTTGTCATTATCATTTTGTTTTCGAAGTTAACCATTTACTGTTTGCATGTATGTTGATTGGGCGCTTAACGCCACAGATGAGCAGCGCGAGGCGTAATTATTGGAAGTTAAAGATGAAGATGAAGTGTGAAGAACTCGGAGCATTCTTTTTATGTTTTGGTTTACATATAAAGACTTAGGAACTTACGTTGTTATTATTTTATTTTGATTATACCGTTAGAGTATGGTAACTTATGGGTTTATAATTATTAAATAATTATTTGAGCGACGTATTTGCTTTCAAAATAATTGAGGGACCTTTTTGAGAGGTTTTATGAACTTAATTTCCGCTTATTTACAATGTGACCCCTGACCGGAAATCGGGGTGTTACAACTGGCCCTTGTTAATTTTCGAAGTCGCCTCAGGGGCATTATTTCTGAAAGAAATAACCTTTGGATCGCCACTGGACCAATGTTTTGAAGAAATTAAGCTTAAAGGCGCGTCTAAGCCACTGTTTCAGAATAGTTTGAAATCGCCACTAGGGCATTTTCTTGAAAAATAATTTTGGGGGCACTTCTACACGCCATTGTTTTCAAAGAAAATACGTTTGAGGGCGCGTCTAGGCCATGGTAGAAGTGATACTCTAGGCCACCATTGGACCTTTGTTGCACGCATGGTTTCCGCTCGCGTAACGAGTCGTACTCACATGGCTCTTCTAACGAGGCTTGGGGGTGCTCGGTCTTACGCAACTAGGGCGGCCAGAGGCTAGAAATTTTATGAGTCACGTGATGACCCGCACGCCCTGTGTTTGTGCTAGTTGTCTGTTATGAGGCTTTGGCCCGCTCGTGGCGGGGCTTTCGCTCGACCTTATTCCGGTGAGACTTTGGCTTGATTTAATTCGATCAAGGCTTTTGCTCACATGGCGAGACTTTTGCTCAGTGAGACTTTTGCTCAGATCCCAGTGGCCGCTGGGGTTGCCCGAGGCTTGGCTCAATAGACGTGCTCGATCTTCTTCGATCAAGACTGGGCTTTCTTCGCAGTTTCGCACAAGGGTCGCGCCCCACCGTTCCAAGAGAACCACCGTTCACGCACCGCGCCTTCCCGCCTGGAAAGCGGGACAATGCGCCAGGCTAGAGAGTACAATTTCCCCCTTGGCATCTTGGAAGCGGCTAAGAAATTTATTTTGTCACTACTGGACCACGTAATCTGTAAATGTAATTTAGACCCTCTATGGACCTTGGGATTTAGACCGTCACTGGGCCTTGGAATTTAGACCACTACTGGGCCTTGAGATTTAGACCATTTTATGGCCTTGGGATTTAGACCGCCACTGGGTCTCGGATTTCTAACGTGCTTATTCGGGGGATCCCATATTAGCGCCAATTTGCATTGTATTGACATATGGGGCGGCCGAATTTTGTTACAAGGGTCGCCTCATCAGACCTTACCCTCAGGAGTCCTTAAGACTATTAGGGAAGTCCTCTGCGCCCTTGCTTTGTACCTGCAAAAGGAAAGTTTGGGTTTTTGGCTGGGCCATCTTTAGGCCCAATTTTTTTACCTTTTCATAGACTGAATATGCTACCCTTATTGAGTGGAATGAAATCACAAGAATAAAATAACTGTTAGTTCAGAGCTTGGCCGCCAACACAAGGGCGCCAACAAAATACATAATTAACTGTTATAATGCCTTAGGTGAGTGGCGTTCCAAGACCTCGGAATTCTTTTGCCAAACAAATCTGCCAAATGGTACGCTCCATTGCCTAAAGCTTCTGTAATCTTGAAAGGACCTTCCCAATCAGGTGTCAGCTTGTTAACATCCGTGGTACCTGTTCGCCTGCGAAGTACCAGATCGCCAACGCGCATCATTCGTGGAACAACCCGTGAATCATATCTCCAAGATATGCGTTGCTTCATGGCCTCTCCTCTGAGGCGAGCCTCTTCTCTTACTTCTGGGGCCAGGTCTAGACTGACCAATAAATTGCTTTGATTATGCTCCGGGTCAGTTGCTACCGCTCGCCATGCTTTGTTCTTTATTTCGACCGGCAACACGGCGTCTGCGCCATAGGTTAGCTTGAAGGGCGTTTCTCCCGTGGTCGACTGAGGAGTGGTGTTGTATGACCAAAGGACTATAGGCAATTCTTCCAACCAACGCCCCTTTGCTTCATCAAGACGCCTCTTCAATCCTGCCAGAATTACTTTATTGGCAGCCTCTGCTTGGCCATTTGTTTTGGGGTGCTCGACCGAAGTGAAACGATTCTGAATTCCCCACTCCTCGCAGAAATCCTTAGTCGCGTGACTTGAGAATTGATTCCCGTTATCAGAGATGATTGCTTGAGGCACGCCAAATCTGCAAATAATTCTTTAAAAATAATACTTTTTAATTTTCTCGGAGGTAATGGTGGCGAGTGGTTCTGCCTCTATCCACTTAGTAAAATAATCCACAGCCACTAGGATGTATTTAAATTGCGACCTTGCAGGTGGAAATGGCCCAACTAAATCAACTCCCCAGAGGGAAAATGGCCACGGGGAAGATATAGTCGCCATCAACTCAGGGGGCGCCCTATGCAAATCTGCAAAAATCTGACATTTGTCACACTTCTTCACGTAGAGCTGACAATCCTTCCTCAAGGTTGGCCAGTAGAACCCAGCCCTTAAAATTTTTTCTCCCAACGATCTGCCCCCAATGTGGCTGGCGCACGTGCCCTCGTGAACTTCTTTCATCAAGTCCTGAGCCTGATCCTCAGTGACACACTTCAACAAAGGCGCTGAGAAGCCTCGCCTATACAACTCGCCTTGTATCATCGTGAAATAACTAGCTGCCCGCCTTCTCTCGGACGTGACTGTGGTCGCCCCTTCCAAAGACTCTGTCAACGCTTCTATGATTGGCGACATCCAAGTATTCCCTTTAACCACCACACATACCTGCTCTACCCTGTCGATGCTTGGAGAATGCATTACTTCATGGATGACAGATCTATAATTTCCAGGTCGCCTTGTACTGGAAAGTTTGGCGAGCAAGTCAGCCCGCTGATTCTGTTCTCGAGGGACGTAACTAATTCCCACAGTTTGGATCTCCTTCATCAACTCCTGAGCTCAACTCAAATACCTTTCCAATAACGGGTCCTTGACCTGATAAACACCATTTATTTGATTGGTCACCAAGAGAGAATCACTTCGGATCTCCAGGGTTTCTATTTCCAACTCCTTTGCTAGACTCAATCCTGCCAATAGCGCCTCATACTCAGCCTGGTTATTGCTGGCTTTGAACTCAAACCTGAGAGACTGCTCAATCTGCACTTCTTTTGGGCCCGTCAATATGATGCCTGCCCCACTGCCACGTGAGTTGGACAAGCCATCAATATGCAGGACCCATACCTTAGAGCCCGGTTCCTCTCCCGCCATTGTTAACTCAGCTACAAACTCCGCCAGCCTCTGTGGCGAGACCTTGCCCCTCGCCTCATAGATTAAGCCGTATTCTGACAACTCTACAGACCATCCGACCAGACGCCCGGAGATATCAGGCTTCTGCAACACCTGCCTCAATGGTAAATCAGTTTTGACCTTCACCTGAAAACTCTGAAAATAAGGTCGTAAACGACGGGCTGTGACTAGAACCGCCAAGGCCACCTTCTCAAACCTTTGATACCTCTTTTCAGTTCCCTGCAAAGTGTGACTTACAAAATAAATTATGCGTACCTCGCCCGCTACCTCTTGCGTAATTACTGAACCCAATGCGCGATCAGTGATGGCAAAGTAAAGCAATAAGGGCTCGCCCACAATTGGCTTCTGCAAAACTGGCGGTTTAGACAAGAACTGTTTCAACCGCTGAAACGCCTCTTCACACTCTGACGTCCATTCAAATTTCGTGCTCTTCTTTAAACATTTGAAGAATAGGGCCGCCTTCTCCCCCGCATGTGGTAGAAAACGGGCCAGAGAAGCGACCTTTCCGGCTAGACACTGGACCTCCTTAACCGAAGATGGGCTAGCCATCTCTAGGATCGCCCTGCACTTGTCTGGGTTAATCTCGATGCCCCTGACCGTTACCATGAAACCCAAGAATTTACCTCCCAGAATCCCAAAAGAACATTTGTCTGGGTTTAGACGCATGTTGTAATGCCGTACTCGCCCAAAGGCCTCGCCTAAGTCAGCCAAATGATCATCTGCCTTGACTGACGTCACAATCATGTCGTCTACGTTAACCTGCATATTTCTTCCCTCCTTCTCCTCAAACACCTTATCCATCAGCCGCTGATAAGTCGCCCCCGCATTCTTGAGCCCAAAAGGCATTGTTTGATAACAATAGCTAATCTTTGGGGTCATGAACGTTGTCTTCTCTTCATCTTGTGGGTGCATGTGTATTTGGTTATAACCTGAAAAGGCGTCCATGAGGCTAAGAACTTCATTCCCAGAAGCCCCATCAACCAGCTTATCAATGTTAGGCAAAGGGTACGCATCCTTTAGGCACGCCTTATTCAAGTCTGTGTAATTAGTACACATACGCCATTTTCCATTTGCTTTCCTGACTAACACCACATTCGCCAACCATGTAGGGTATTTAACCTCCCTAATGAAGTTTGCTTCCTTAAGCTTTTCTGTCTCCACCTCAATCACCTTCGTTCGTTCTTCACCCATCTTCCTTCTTGTTTGGGCGACTGGTTTAACTTCTTCCTTAATCGCCAACTTGTGACAAATCACGTTCGGACTAATGCCCGGAACATCCTTGAGCGTCCAAGCAAATAAGTCTAGATTTTCTTCCAGTAGGCGAGTCAGGCGGTTTTCCTACACAGGTGTCAATTGTGTTCCTACCTTCAGCATTCGTTGCCCTACCTTCACTGTTTTTGTTTCTTCGATGGGACAAGGGCAAGAATCTGGTGCCTCCATTCTGGGATCCAGCGTGCTTTCCTCACTAATCTCATAGCATCGATGTCCAACCTTGGCGTTCTGCGTCCCGTAATCAGCGACACTCTCCCTGTAGCATTCTCGTGCTCTTATTTGGTTGACCGCCAGCGTTCCTACGCGCCCATTGGCCAGCGGATACTTCACCTTTAAATGCTTTGTGGAAATAACTGCACAGATCTGATTTAAAGTGTCACGACCAATTAAAACATTATAAGATGACTTACACGCAAGAAAAATGTATTTGACGGTGACCGCCTTAGCAAATCCATCCGAGCCGAAGACCGTTTTCAACTCCACACATCCCCTGGGCACCACGTGCTCGCCAGTGAACCCAATTAGAGACCCAGTGTAAGGTGACAACGCCTCTTCCTTGAGGCCCATCTTCTCGAATGCCTCGCCATATATTATGTCTGCTGAACTTCCTTGATCCAAAAGCACCCGCCTCACATCATAATTATTAATCCTCAATTGTACCACAACGGGGTCGCCCTTGTGCGGTAGTACTCCTTTGAAATCCTCACTGGTGAAAACAATGTTGGGGTGTTGAAACCCAAACTGTTCTTCCTGAACCGAATGCACTGTTGCGTGTGCCTGACGTACATACCTCTTGCGACTCGCACTAGATTCATCATTAAAGCCTCCCAAAATGCAATTGACAGTTCCCGCCGGATCTCCCATTGGCGCCTCTCCATCTGCGTCGCCATAATCATCACGTCGGGCGGCTTGCCCCGATCGTCCTACGCCTTGGGCGGGTGCTGCCTTAACATACTGGCCAAGATGACCCGCCTTTACCAGGCGCTCAACCTCCCGTTGTAAGGTAACACAATCATCCGTATCATGGCCCAAAACACCATGATACTCACACCGTCTCCGAGTGTCCACATTTGGTGGGGGACGTTTGGGAGGATAAGGGCGGGCGATCAGATTAGTCTCTCTATTGTCTGTCAATATCTGAGAGAGACCAACCGCCAATGGTACCTTTGCCCGGTGGGCCACTGGTGAGTAACGAGGTACTGGAGGCATTGGCTGCGGCGCCTGACGTTGAGGTGCTGGCCGCCGCACGACTTCTGGGCGGGGTAAATTATTCCGACGCTCCTGGTTAGCGAAGGCGGCTGTCTGGTACGGGTTGCTACAGTTTGCCCTTGGAGGATCCCGTTGAGCAAACACATCCGCCTGCTTACCTTTCCCTTCAGGCCGTCTCGACGGCGCGTCTTGCATGTTCCTTGCTCGTTTCTGTTCGTCATCCTCCTCCTCGAGTATGAAGTCATGGACACGAGCCCTGAGGTCTGCCATGTCTCGTGGCGGGCGCCTACTAAGCTTGTTGTTCAATGCCCCCGCCCTCAAGCCTTGCTTAAAGGCATCCACACAGGTCTCCTGTGGCGGATCCTCAATCCGTACCAGTGTGGTGTTGAACCTCGCCATGTACTGTTTCAGGGTTTCTGACGCGCCCTGGCGAATATTGAATAATGCGCCCGTCGTTACTCTCTGACTCCTGCTTGCTGCAAAATGAGATAGAAACTTACATGAAAATTCTGTGAAGCTGTTTATGGAATGTGATGGTAATTTGGAAAACCACGCCAAAGCTGTTCCCTTCAACGTTGAAGGAAATAATCTGCAACGGACCGCATCAGGCGCCTGACTAATCACCATCTTGGTCATAAACGCCTGCAAATGCTCCTTCGGATCTGACTCGCCAGAATATGTATCCAATACAAGCTGTTTCACGGCGTCCGGAATAGGGACCGCATGGATGGCGGGCGAAAATGGTTGAAAGTCGACCACGCTCTCCGCTTCCCTGAGACTCTCCATACCAGGATCCTTTTGTTGACGAAAATATTCCAGCTGAGCCTGCAGGTGTTGATTCTGTTGCTGAACAAAATCTAGGGCGCCGCATACCCTATTCCATTCAGCCACCGAGATGTTGAAAGGAACCTGGTTGGGCGCACCACCACCCGGTGCGTCCTCTTGCGGCGATCCCAGATCAGGGGTAGGGGTCGGCGGTGGTGGGGGAGGCGGCACAGGCTGACCGCCCGCCGTTCGTCCTCCCCTTCCGCGGCCTCGCCCTAGACCACCTGTGCCTGACATAGCTAGGTGTAGAGTGCGTAAGGTTTAGTTTACCGATTCCCCACAGACGGCGGCAAAAATGTTCTGGGAAAATAACACCATAGGAGAGAAGTGAATAATCTTATTGATTAGCAAAATTGTCAACCCCTTTACAGTAGTCTTCCTTGGCTATTTATAGGGAGTAGAGCCATTAATGATAATTAACTAACATCAAGCCTATGGGATGCTAAGATTTGGCCCAACATATTACAAAGTCCAAGCCCTATACCTATTACAAGTTTACCCCTACCGCCTTGACCGGTCCTGACTTAATCGTGGACGCGTTCTCCGCACAACAAGGAGAAAGTCTAACCGCCCCTGATAGGTGTATGGGCGCTCGCCCTGTCCAAATTAAAAACTAAGTAGAGACACATTTTTAAATAAGTAACAACATATGATAAAAGAAAGTTAGTTATATTTAATACTAATAATTAATATTTATAAGTGGATTGTCTATTTTACACTTAGTGAATAATTAATTTATTTTTATTCTTACTTTTTTTATTCTTTGAAAAATAAAATAAAGAAACAATAAAGGTAAGGCATCGATAGATAGTCTTTAAGAAGAAGAGTCTATATATCAGGTTGAGGAACATCAAGGGTAGTTGTATGACCTCCTAATCTAGCTAAGAAGTTTGCACGAACATTACAATCTCGATGCACCGGCTTAAGCCTAATATTTCAATTCCTTTTAAGCATCTCGCTGATATCCTTAAGCAATATTGACAGAAATCTCAGGCTCTCAAATTTTTTTATTCTTTTTTAGGGAAAAACGATTTATTAATAATCAAAAGATGTATACAACCCCCATAGGGAGGAAAAGCGTTAATGAACACCGCAAGAAGTCCAAAGGATTCAAGATACAACAACCCCCAACAAAAAATAAGAAGATAGAGATAACCATAACAAAATTGGAATAGCAACTACCAAAACTGGGATTTTTTATTCTTACTGCTATAAGTAACATAATAATATTAATTCAGTAATAGCAAGTGAGATGAAATTTTTTTATTTTATATGAGTAGAGCCAATATTTTTACCATTTATAAATTAATTGAATTTGAATTAAATTTGTATTAGTAACTAAATAGTTTTAACTAAGCAGTAGCAACTAACAATAGATGAATACTAAAATTAGTATATCATGAAATTAATTTCTGCTAGGTTTTAATTCAACCGTTCTTTCAGAATAAATTTTATACATGGTAGAATAATAAGTTAAGGGACAAAATTTTGTTATCTTTATTTTCCGATAAAGTTTGTTATGTTATCATATGAGCACAACAAACAACGAATTATGGTAGGATATAATTAAGTCATTATATTCTATCTCCTTATCTTTACCACCCAAAATGTCCTGGATATTAATATTTCTGTCAAACCTGGAATAACTAAAGTTTATAATCAAACAATTTTTTTCTTCATGTTTTGAGATATTTACATGATGTTAGTCTTGATTTATCTCAAAGGATTAAACGTGTGTGCACTATCAAGGTAAACTTTGTTTACACAGACATTCTATTGAATTCTTTCAAATCAAAAAATATATTTTTCTTTTAATTAAAATTAAAAATAAATGTAACTATTTCTCTTACATGGCGTGTCTTCATTGGATGTCAGTATAACAAATTTTTTGACCATCAATGTATATTCATTAAACTCTTATCTCAATTATATATTAAAATATTTTGAATTTTATGTAAAACTGCATCGATGAATCACAATATAAAAAAAAAGTTATCTCTTAATTTATTACTCCATTTGTTTCTTTTTATCGTTACTTTAAAGTTTTAGCATGAGTATTAGTATATAGAATTAATGTTCTCATTTTTAATAGAATTACTATATACCTTCTTAATATACCTTTTATTTTTCTTTTAAATTTTGACTCATCAAATTTTTTATCATTATTACTACCTCTGCCACTTTTACAATTTTAAGAGAACATTAATTATATTTTACCAATTATACCTTTAACTTATTTTTTTTTATGAAAATAGGGAAAATGAAGAGACACAATTAAAAAGAGAGAGATAAAGGATATATTAGGAAGTTTATAGTAATTTTAATAAAAATAAGAAGAAATAATATTTCTTTAGTACAAGTGTCAAAATTTTAAAGTGATAAATTTTGTTTTTTCACTTAAACTGATACTGATATTATTTCTATGCGATTTGACTCCTCCTTAAAAAAAAAACCCCGACAAATTGAGTCTCAAAATTTTCTCGTTAGTGTTTGGTCAAATGGCTAATGAAAATTGCTTTGCGACATTAACTAAAGTGTAGGTGAGATAATTAAGTTTAAATAATATGACATATGTGACAGCAAGAGCAACACCATCGGGGACGTTGTCAACTTCACCACTCAATCCACCAGAGTCACATGCTCTAGCAAGGGGTTCTCCAAGGAGAGACCCACCGTCGCATTTGTCTTCGTCACCACCAACATCGCCAAGGGGTTCACCTGCAACACCATTTTTGCATGGTGAAGATACAAGAACACACCACACTATTGTTCCACGTTACCATCCATGCACCAGGCAACAGAGGGAGCAGCTATGTCTAGATTACATTGATGATTCCACAAGGATGACTTTGGACTTTCAATCACTGGTGGTCTTGAAACTTTACGTCGTGTTAAGTTTGGCCTTGAAAATGAAATCTCACGAAATGGGTCAAAATGGTGCGAAAGATCAAGCGGTTGGAGAAAATGGTGTATCAATTTGAAGTGACACGACTAACTCGGAAGTGAAGCTCTTACCAATGTAGGGATTTTGAGTTAATTAGTTGGCGTGAGAATATACTAGGGTGCGTGTTTGTCTTTCTTTTTTGTTTAAACTTTGTTAGATATTTATCTATGTTATTGCTTTATAGTTTCATTGGGATATGTGAACTCAGTCTTGGTGTAATGGGTGGTCTTGTTTGTCTTGTACAAGTTTGGTTTTATGATAATAAAGAAACCAAGCCTATATAAGACAAACCATGCCAGTCATTATCAAATTCACAATCTCGAATGAGAACGAAAACAATAACAAAGATATATATCCGACAAAGTTTAAACAACATAGAATAAAAACATAAACAAATCCACCCTAGTAAACTGCGACGCTAATTCATAAACTCAGAACCCTACATCAACCAGAGCTTCAATTCAAAGTTAGTATCGCTGCTTCTAATCAATATATTGTTTCCTCCAACCTCTTCATATTTCGCACAATTTTAACTCGGTTGTGAGATTTCGGGATCAAGATCTAACTTGGTACGACAGAGAGGTTTGGGTTCATCAGTGATAGAAAGTCCACGGAAACCCCTAAGGAATCATCAATGTAATCAAGACATTGTTGCTCCCTCTACTGCCTCATGCATAAATGGTAATATTGAACAATGTGTGGTGTGTCCTCGTGCCTTCACCATGCAAAAATGGTAGTGCAGGTGCACCCATGTTGTGTTGGAGGTGACAACGATAGATGCAGCAAAGTGTCCCTCCTAAGGGAACCCACGAGGACTCTTATCATTTTTTTATCCGCTCATCATGGTGATGTTTCTGCAACGCCTACTTAGTTGGGTAGGCTTGGCTGCAACCGAAGCATGTTGCTTTGGTGGAGTGAGCAGCGAAGTTGACGACATCGTCAATGGTGGTGCTCCCACTATCAAATTTGTACTGAATGGTTTCTTCTGTTTCCATGAACATGCATGGTGGTGATGACATGTCATGACATTTAAACTTAGATATGCCACCTAAGCTTTAGTTACTGTCACATCAACAAATTTCATAATCCATTTGATGGACACTAACAGAAGGACTTGATTGTAATGCGGTGAAAAATTTTAGGAATCAATTCACTCATTTTAAAAGGGGGAGCCAGTTCACTCAATCACAGTAAAGTACAATTAAGCAAAATATTATAAGACTTCTCCTTGGTAACAATTACTCAAAATATGAAAATACAAATTTTTTAAGTCATATACTTTGTTAGATCCAAGTGTTATGAATACTAATAATTGATAAATAACCTCATGCTCAAATTGAGTTATCCCACCACATGCTTAGGTGGTCTAATAAAAATTTAACATTTATTTTAATTGTTTCCACCTCATTTTTTAATTCTGATTACACTTGAAAATATATTTCTACCTCAATTAATTAATATGTTTATTTAAATGATTTTATAATATATTTTTAAAATACCATATTTACATTCAGAACCCCAGTTGAGAGAGATCAGATTTCACACCCCGCCCCCGCCGCCACCCCCACCCCCACTGTACATAGCCCCTATGGAGTGTGAAATTGGAACTGCACCACCACCACCACCATCGTACACAAACCCCACCGTATCCAGAAATTGTTAAATTGGATTTTGCATGGAATGTTTATCAGAGTGATCTGGCATGTCATCTTCATCACTGTCATCTTCATCAAAGAATTAGGGATTTTTGAAAAAATTGGGGTTTTTGTGCAAAACATACGATAAATCAAAATCGCCTCAAATCGCATCACGCGCTGCAATTGGTTGAAAAATTGCAATTTGATGAGATTTCGATTTATTGTCCGTTTAGCACAAAAATTCCAATTTTTTTTTAAAAATCTCTAATTCTTTGATGAAGATTACAGTGATGAAGATGACATGTCAGATCACTTTGATAAACATCCCGATGCAAAATGCGATCTAACAATTTCTAGGTATGGTGAGGGCTGTGTACGGTGGTGGTGGTGGTGGTGCGCTTCCAATTTCACACTCCATAGAGGCTGTGTACAGTGGGTATGAGGGTGCGGGTGTGAAATGTGATCTCTCTCAATTGGGGTTCTGAATATAAATATGGTATTTCAAAAATATATTATAAAATCATTAAAATAAACATATTAATTAATTGAGGTGGAAGTATATTTCCATCTGTAATCATAATTAAAAAATAAGTAGAAACAGTTAAAACAAATATTAAATTCTTATTGGACCACCTAAGCATGGGGTGAGATAACCCAATTTGAGCATGGGGTTATGTCTACATCCCAAATCTTAGTTTGCAAATCACACAACACATCAGTAAATACATCAAACAACAAAACAATTAAATAAATAGGGAATAATACAAAACTAACAATTACAAAAAGATTTACCTTGATAGGAAAAAGTCTTATGCCGAACGCTTTTTCAACTTGCTCCCTTTCTCAACCATGTGCTCAAATGACAATATTGCTCTCTGAACATAATCACTAATATATCTATATTTATCGTAAATTCAAAAATTCATTTTTGATACGTGAAGAAGTATTTCAATACAATCTCATTAATAACACTAAAGAAAACAATTATGAATGACAAATTCTTAACTCACAATAGTATAACATAATTGTATTTTGAGAAAATAACAAAAAAAAAATTATTTACCTTGGATTAAATCAATGGCGTCATCATTCATTGTTGGGACCTGCAAGTGAAGAGTGAAGAGACATTAGGCTTGTCCACGGGTCGGGTTCGAGCCCGAACCTTAGTTTGCATCGGGTGAAAACGACGAATCCACTAGAATTGCCACCATCCGCCGCCAGGCAACATGTTGCTCGAGTTTGGATTGAGCGGGTGGTAGTTACGCCGGGTCAGTTCAATCGATTTCTACATCCAAAAGAAAAACGAAATAAATAGTTGAGGAGAGAAATAGATCCATAAAAGAAAACACAAAAAAATCCAATCAAAATGCTAACAAAGAAGATAGATCCATACAAATAAAATTATAACAGATCTAATGACCTATACAAAAAAAACCTCAAATCTTCTTGTTGCATGTAGGTGTTGCATGATGATTCTGTGGTGATCGATCTCGCAGATCCAGAGCGAAAGAGAGGAGAATGGTGGTGGCAGCTTCAGGGGGAAGAGGCGGATGCTGCTATCGGATCTGAGGGTCTTGTAATCGGTGAAGTAGCTTTTGGATCGGCGTCGACAGTAGACGAAGGCGGAGACAACGACGACAATAATGGCGGTAAGGGTGACGCCGAGGAGCTTTGCGGTGTAAGATTTGGGTTTAGGGGAAGATGAGGGAGGATTTGTTAGCGGGGAATGAGGCAAAGGTGGAGGGAGAAGGAGGTGGCGGCGAGGGTTTGGAGAAGAAAGGTGAATGAGATTAGGAAAGAAAGGAAGAGCAAAGGGTTTGGATCTTAGGAACTGAATGTGGTGGGATTAGACGATTAGTGTTTTTATAAGTGAGATCAGGGTTTGGGTCTCAATCTCTCTCACGGACTGGGCCTGGCCCTTTTTTTTTTTTAATTTCTCTCCTATTCGGTCGGTTCAGAGGCTAAATCAAACTCGATCGAACCAAACTGCGTTGAACGCTTTTTAACAACTGTTACACCCGACCCACCCGACTGGACAAATAAGGCATTTGCTTGTGCCGGTTTCGGTCGGGCCGAGTGAGTTTGGACAGCCCTTATGATGAATGAAGGTAAATTGGAAAGCTTGTAATATAATAAATAAGGTAATTTGAAAAGCTTGAAACTAATTAAGAGGAAATAAAATGAAGAAGACAGTAGGATCATTGAACTAGTTGTAAATATGTCAACCCAATTGATTCATGCAAAATCGGTTGAAGTGAAAGAAAAATAAAATTGAATACCTCTGATGGTTGTTTTGATTACAACACCACCATGTCTTCCAAACATCAATACCACCAATCTTCTCCGATCTTCAGAAACATCGCATCTATGGATCGGCCCTTGAAAAAAAGAAGTAAAGAAGAGTAGAGAATTGAAGAGACCAAATCAAAAATTAAAAGGGAAGAAATACATGTGAAGGTGATGTTGTCAGAGACTCAATAGCGGTGTTACAATATTACAATTTAAGGATAATATAAATTAGGGTTTGGTAGCAAGTTTGGGCCAAAAGCCCAAGTCAAAGTCCAAAATATAATTTTTAAATTAATAAATTAGGCTTTATGTCATGGGAGACTCAACGACGCAGTTATAATGTTACAATTGAGGAATAAGTTAAATTAGGGTTTGGTAGTTTGGGCCAAAAACCCATGTCCAAAATTCAATTTTTAAATTGTAATAAATCAAGTTTGATGTTGCGTGTTATATAAGAGTTTATTTTGTTTTGTCTATCACAATTTGACCATTTTTTATATCTTAATATTTAAGCACAAAATAACAATGTCATTGAACATATTCTTGAAATATTGATAGAATTACAATTAATGAAAAAATTGGTAAAGAATATGCATTAAATATATATTTTTAAATAAATACAGAAACCAAGAAGCTAGATATTAAAAATATAAAACAATCAATATCATAAATTCTAGCTTATGTTCAAATGATTTTTTATTTTTTTACAAAAATTTGGTATTTATAAAAATTTTATGTTAAGTATTAATGTTTATAAATTTATGAAAAGTAAAATGATAATAATCTATTTTATTTAATAAATGGTCAATTATGTTTTTGGTGCTTAACTTATACACTCTAATTTAAAATGGTGTACACATGTAATTTTCACATCAGATTTAGTTATTAAAAATTCTCTTTCATCAAATTCCTCTTCCTCCTCCCACTAATCACTCATTCTTCCACCATTTTTTTTGGCAAACTACCGCACTTAAACCTTCGTTGTTGTACTTACGTCAAGACGACTTCATAACTACTTCTAAACCCACCCGATATCAAAAAGAACCACATTTCCTATGAAGTCCATACTCCAAAAGCTGGATCTGACAGACTGCATGATCTCATTGTTTGTTAAACTCTCCCAATTCAACATATTTTGTTGTCAAATTTGTAGCCATTCAACCTCATCCTGAAAAATAGCACAATATATAATGGATGATCCATGTTGATGACTCCTTTAACTTGAGGGGAAGTGGAGCAAGAGTCGTCCATCCTCAAGAGATCTCACTGGAACTATCCCCCAGATTTGACTTTCCGACATCCAACAACCATTTAGAATATGAAGCATGCATGACCAGAATGCACGCACCCTGAGATGTCGGTGCAAAAAGGATGACAGTTTGCTGGTACTCCCAACTTTTGGTTTCTCAAATTAACAAATAGTACGAGATGAATAAGCCTCAACTTTTACAAATATATATGCTAAAACATAATTAATATTCTCTTCAAACATTAAAAGTGCAAGAAAAAAAATCTTATCTCTAAAAATTATGACAGATAAAAAAGAACGAAGGGAGCAAGTAACAAATTTCAAAATTTGTCGTGAACTTCATCTTTGATCTTATTCTACTGCAGGACCATGTTAAGCAAACCAAATGGACCTCTTTTCACCCTATAAAGTTTTGGAGACTATTAGCACAAAGGGACCATTACCAAGCAAGCTGTCCTGAAAAATCAAAGTGGCTTTATATTATAATTTAGACCAGCAGTGGCTTTATATTATAATTTAGACCAGCAATTTTACCTGTCAGTGAGTCAGAGGTGCTTTAGAACTGGTCTGACTTCAGAGCTCCCCCACCATATGGCTTTGTTGTTGCACTGCTCATCATGGGGCAATGGTGTTAGCGACCCCATAATGTACCATTAATATGAAAAGCACCAAAGCAAAGAGGAGGGTGGAATTACAGGAAAAGAAAAAAAGCAAAAGCAGTAATCAATTTCTTTCCAAATCCAAAGAACTAAAAGTGCTTAATATTTCACAGTAGAAGGTATAAGCATCTTGATACATGGTATAATCATCACTCTTAAAGCTACTTTAGACAATGCATGGTGCTTAGCTCATTGGATTACCCTCCCTGCCCCATTCTCTCTCTCTCTCTCTCTCTCTCTCAACATAAAATTGCCCCACAATTCTTTATTTCTCTTCCTCTTACAGCAGCAGTAAAGCCATGGTGTGCACAACAATATGAAATCCGAATGACCCAATCATCACCTGCAATTACACACAATAGAATTCAACTCTCAGTCAGTAAATCCATAAATCCTACTACTTATTAGAGCCTTGCATGAAATAAACACATTTATATTACTTTAATTAACCAAAGCACAAGATCTGGTGGACTCTTATACCATGGTTGAAACTGATAGACTACATTTTCTTCAATTAAATCAACCGAAGTTAAGAGTTGAACATTACAATGGGTTGCATGAGAGCTTAGTCCGTGGTGAAACAAATGCAGCTGCCACAGGGCTACGAGTCATACTGCCATCATTATTTACAAGTGGCCCCAGGTACATGATGAATATTTGCAAGGACTCTTTCGCCATATGTAGGCAAGTCGGCTATCCAAGCTTATTTATCACTCTAACATGCAATCCTGAGTGGCCAGAAATCAAGCGTTTTGTTGAAAAAATGGGTTTAAAGCCCGAGGATAGACCCGACATACTGTACAAAGTTTTCAAAGTTAAAGTAGACAAATTGATACATGACTTGAAGAGTGAAAATGTGTTCGGAAAGATTAGTGGATGTGAGTATGTAATTATATTATGGAATTTACTTCTTCACACGTGACTTCAACATTGGTTTAATTTTAATGATTAATATAAAGTTGAAAAATAACTAATCTCATTTCATGATTACAGATTTGTGCACCATCGAATTTCAAAAGCGAGGACTTCCCCATGCCCACATTTTGTTATTTGTCCATGCCCAGTACAAGCCCAAAACACCCGATGGCATCGATAAGAAAATTCTCGTAGAAATTCCAGACCGTAACGGTGATCTTGAATTATTTGCAGCGGTCCAATGATATATGATACACGGACCTTGCAGAGCTGAGAATTTGAAGTCTCCGTGTATGAGCAACGGAAAATGTTCCAAGGACTTTCCTAAAGAGTTTAGGATCCAGACCATTATTGACGATGACGGGTTTCCTAAATATAGGAAAAGAGACGACGGTAGAACAATCAAAAAGGGTAAATCAGTGCTGGATAATAAGTACGTTGTGCCGTACAACCCGATGCTTCTAAAAAAGTATAGATCTCACATCAATGTTGAGTACACATGTCAGACAAGTTCTATAAAATATCTTTTCAAGTTTGTTCATAAAGGCAATGACAGGGTGACAACTGCACTTTTTCACAGTCGGGAATCTGCTAATGGTAGCGAGGTGATTGATGAAATTAAAAATTATTATGATTGCAGATACATCTCTGCTTGTGAGGCTGCTTGGAGATTGTTTGGATTTGAAATCCATTACAGAGAGCCAGCAGTTGTGAGGTTGCCATTCCATCTACCAGATGAACAGGGTGTTGTGTACAGAGATAATGAGACAATTTAGGATGCAATTGTGAATCGAATAAGTGGTTGAGAAGATGAACTACCTAGTTTTCCTTATCTTTTTTCTTTTTTTGAGAAGTTCTATATTGTCATAATTATTTCCATCAAAACACACTCATATCGCTTTGAGTAGCACTATATCTTAAAAATTGTATTATTTTACTTTTTTATCAGTTTCCAAATATACCGGCTTCACATATTTAACAGTACAGATACCAAAAGTCACTTATTTTCTGTCTCCTCTGTCTGCGGTGAGAAAGTTTTAGTGTTTTTTAGCAATAAAAGAGATTTGTTTTTATTTTCTACCATAAAAATAAAAAAAGCTTACTTTCATAATTTGAATCAAACATATAAGGGTTAATAGTATGTTAGGTCTTTGAGTTTGTACCAACATTTGCGATAGGTCCCTCACCGGAATATTTTTTTGATATAAGTCCCTCAATTTTCACCAGGTTTGCGTTTAGTCCTCGCCGGAGACCGGAGCTCCAGCAGGTGCTGATGTGGATTGCTGACTGTATTAAAAGTGAATACGTGGATTTTTTTAATTTTTTTAAAATTCCAAATAATTAAATTCATTTTAAAATTAAAACCCCTAATCTATTCTAAATCTAAAATTAACCCTTAAACCCCCAATCCCTAATTCAATTCAATTTTGAAATATTAAAAAACCCCTAAAATTAATTTGCTAATCTCTTTCCCAGGGCA
Organism: Acmispon strigosus; assembly: GCA_030819835.1. NCBI lineage: Eukaryota > Viridiplantae > Streptophyta > Magnoliopsida > Fabales > Fabaceae > Acmispon > Acmispon strigosus. The sequence goes on from JAUAMA010000001.1 coordinate 8,542,229, forward strand.
CATCTTTTTTCTTCTGCGTTCTTCATCTGTGGCTGCCATTGTTTTTCTTCTTCTTCTTCTTCCTCTCGCAGGCCACAACATTTTTCTCCTTATTCTTCTTGTATTCCTCGAAATTCTGGGTTTTTTTTTTCTTCCTCTTCTTCTATTCCTCTAATTTCTCTGTTTTTTTCTTCTTCTTCCTCTTCTTCTATTCCTCTAATTTCTGGGTTTTTATTCTTCCTCCTCTTCTCCTGTTCATCGCACTCCTTCTTCTTCTTGTCATCTTCCCAGAAGCGAACAGGAGAGGCCAAATAGAAGCAAGCAGAAGCAAAATTGATTCAGCAAGCAGAAGTTTCAAATTCACTATTTTTTGAAATTTTGTTAATAATTTAAATTTACTGTGTTTCTAGCTTACGAAAATTTTAAATTTTGTTAATAATTTATATCAAATATTACGAAAATGTTTGCATTTCTAATAGTTATAGACAAATACCAAATATTTTAAATTTACTTTCAATTTTCTAATTCTTAATATTGAAATAGTTAACATACAATCTTAAGATTTTTTTAAAAAATAAATTTTAATGTTTTAAATAAAATTTATATTGATATTGATTAGAAATGTTAAATAAGGAACGAATCATATCTAATTAATACCAAATTTTTAACCAAATTTTAAATGTTTGAATTCTCAATAATTCTAGACAAATACCAAATATTACGAAAATATTTGCAATCTTAACAATATTTTTTTAGTTGGATTAACAAAATATTTTATTTCTAGACAAATACCAAATATTACGAAAATATTTGCAATCTTAACAATATTTTTGTAGTTGATTTTAGTTGGATTAACAAAATATTTTAGTTGCAATCATTTTTTTAATATTTTAGCTGGATAAAATGTTTCCAATCTTACGAAAATATTTTAAGATTTTTTAAAAAAATATTTTTTTGTAATATGAATTTTTATTAACAATTAGTCTCCTCACTTAATGCTATAAATTGTACCACTATGGTTTCTCTTCTATATTATTTTGAAAGAATAAACTCAAATAACAATTGTGAGAACTATTGCATACTTAAACACTTTGAGCAATAAAAGTAATAAATTGATTATACTTTTGTTGAACCCCTCTGCTAGGGTTTCGCGTCTTCTTCTCCTGGGCGGCGGTGGCCCTTTTGCTAGCTGCCTTGGCGGCGGCCCTTTTGCCGGCTGCCTTGGCGGCGGTGTTTCTTCTGGCTAGCGACCAAGTCTTCCTCTGTTGCTGGTTCCATTTCACGTCTTCTCCTTCCTGCTAGGTTTGTGGGTCGCGACCCTCTTCTCGCGATTCCGCTTCGATCTGCACTTATCGCTGTTCCTTTGTACTGCTCCTTGCTCTCAAGGCCGAGGGTCCTCTCTTGCTCTTCCAGTTCTTCGTTGTGCAGTTTCCCAGGGTCGCGATCCTCCATTGTTCTGCTTAGCGTCTAGGGGTACTGTTTCTGAATCGTGTATGGAGCATTCTGGTTCGGTTTCGGTTTTCCAATCTCATCCAGGTTCGGCGATTGTGATTGGTGGGTCTGGGCAGAGGCTGGTGGCTGCCGAAGGCGAGGCGACAGAGGATGACCCAGCGGATGGTCTCGGTGGTCCGCTTGCAATGGACGGCGTTCCGGCGGGCTTAATGGATATCGTGACTGAGGGGGGCGTTGCTCCTCAGACTTGCGATGCCCCTCGTCGTTGCTGTTCGACCCTCTTCATTGACGGCATCGAGGAGTCGATCGGCTATCACCATATTCGCGGATTGTTTGCTCTTTTTGGCAGGATCTTGAATGTTTTTATTCAACGCAAGCGCAAAGTTGGGCGCCGATTTCGCTTCGGTTTCGTCCGATTTTTCTCCAAGTGTCAGGCTGCCTCTACAACTAGTGCTTTGGATGGTCTCAAGGTGGGTGGGGCTATCCTATCGGTGGCTCCGGCAAAGTTCCCCAAGGATTATCAGCATTACTTTACGCCACGGTGCTCGCGCGACGAAGACCAGCCTTTGGTGGGGGCTGGTCCATCCAGGGTCAATGTTCGTGGAATGGTTGGCAGTGTTAGACGTGTTCGCTCATGGAAGGAGGTTCTTGTGGGGGAACTTTGTGCTTCAGCCGCGCAGGAGGTGACTATGGTCCTAAGCTCTGAGAAGGGAGATTTTTCTGGCGAGAGAACTCCCGATGTGCTCCTCTTTCTTGAAATTGGACCCTTGTCGGTCGGGTCTTCCGAGGTGGAGATTCCTGATGTTCCTGAAGGGTACTCCAGCGGGAAGAGTAGGAGCGAGCATTGTCGGGGTGTGGAGGTGATTGGTGTCCAAGAGGGGTTATTTTTGTAGTCTCCTAGAAGTCGTGGTCGCTCCAAGAAATTGGGGGGTTCTGGCGATTCTAAGGGGGCATCAATTACGGTAGTTAGGGCTCGAGGTCTTGGGGTTAAGAGAGCTCGAGGCCGTCCCAGGAAGGTGATCAGGATTCAGGAGCCATGCAGTCCTTCTACTCCTTCTTGTTCCCATGTGGAGGTTGTGGCGGGAGTTGATAGTAGCAAATGTTCCATTTCCTCGCTTGTCCCGTCTGAGACTCCTATTCCTCTGGGTGTTATGACGAGAGCTAGACGGGCCATTGCGGTGGGTAAACAGGTGGGTGTGGTTTTTGGCTGTCCTGACAGCGTGGCAGTTAATCAGATTGCGGCTCAAATTATGGAGCGTAGTAAGTCGTAGGTGCGGATTCTTTTTGTGCAGGTGTTGCTTTTAGGGATTTGGTGTTCTGTTGTCTTGTTTTGGCTTTTTATTTTTGGGTGGGGATATGTATATTCCTGTGTGGGCCTGTTTTGTCGATGTTCTCTTGTGTTCTGGCGGCCGGTTTAAGTGGTGGTCGGTCTTCTATACCTCCCTTTCGTAGAGGTTCTTTTTGTGGGTGTACATTTCACTTTAATATATATCATTCTACTTTCGGAAAAAAAAACTATTGCATGCTTCTAAATTGTTTTTTCTCCACTTGTAATGAAACAACATCACAAAACCAAGACATGATTAATCACTCCCCCGTGTCTGACATCTCAAATAACGGTACGTCTTTTATATCTATAGCTACAATTTAACTATAATAGTGACATTGTTATTGTTGTATGTTTTCTTCAAACCTATCTGAGTGTTCAATTTGTTTTGGTTATTGTAATATAGATGAAAGTCCACAGAGGACTGGCCGAAAGAGACAATTTTCACCATACAAACTAATGGAGATGTTACAAGTAGGTTTGAGATTAATCCAACTGCACCAAACAACACCCCAACAATATCATGTATACCTGTGTTATTATCAGATGATAACACTTTCGACGTTGACCCGTTGGGAGATCAAGATGGTGACCGTTTTTTACTATTCTTAACAAGATTTTGACACACTACGATGTTGGCCATCACAAAACGATAATTCAATTATGCATGTGACATTTGTATTTGATTTGCAGATCCTGTTGGTTTCAATGAATAAATTTGGGTGAGCTCATTGATGATGAATCATTCAGCGACACTAATAGGTTCCAAGGTTAGTGAAATGTTATGTGTGCACATAAACCAATATGTATACTATACATACATGTTCAAATAATACCCAATAGTCAATGTAATGATATACATCGTCTTTTGATGACTACTATGTGTAGACGACGCCTTAGTGGAATTCATGAATAACGTCGCTAGAACCAATAAACAATTAGGTATTAAATTTTCATATAATAATTTGGTGTTCTAAATATAATTGGCTTAAATATGTTTGGGGTCCCTAACATGTGAAAGGGAATCAGTCTGGGTCCCTGAAAAAATAAATTGCAAAATGTAATCCCTAACATTGTTTTTTTAATCAAATTAAGGTCTAACCCCAATTTAATCTGATTAAGGACTCTAATTAGCCCAGTCATCAATTGCACCTGTTATTTTCATTTTTTTATATATAGCTATTTTATTTGTTGTAAATCATAATATCTTATATTTATTTACTATATTGTTAATTTTTTAAGAACAACTACACCACGCATAGCACAGGAGACCCAGACTTGAGCAGCTGGTTGAATTGAAAATTGTGGATAAAGTGGAAGCACAACAAGCTGTGATTCTATCCCTTTTAATCTACATGTTATATTTCAAATTGAAGGAATGAAAGAAAAAATTATATTAACTAATTTCAAAAGTATTAGTTCACCCGTGGGAATTGGGGAATTGATTTTGGGAAATAAGTTAGGTTTCAATTAGTAATAACAGGTGGAATTATATATTAATTCTATTATAAAAAAATGAAAATAATATGTGGAATTGATGACTGGGCTAATTAGAGTCCTTAATCAGATTAAATTGGGGTCAGGCCTTAATTTGATTAAAAAAACAATGTCAGGGATTACATTTTGCAAATTATTTTTTTTAAGGACCCGGACTGATTCCCTTTCAAATGTTAGGGACCCCGAACATATTTAAGCCAATATCTTTTGAAATATGTCCTAACATGTCTATCTTTTATGCATTTTTTATTAATTTTCTACGCAAGCCATGTGGGACATGGAGATCCTATTCATAATTGTCCACATTGCAAGGCAATGATGTGGTATGATGAACGATTAAGGCGAAATGTGCCTACAAAGACCCCAAAGTTTTCTCTATGTTTTTTGCAAGGCAAGGTGCAACTACCATTGCTCAAATCAGCACCTAAAATTCTGCAAGACTTGCATACAGGTGAAGATGACCAGAGTCGTCATTTCTTGAAGAACATTCGGATGTTCAATGGAATGTTTGCATTCACATCTATGGCTGGAAAGGTGGACAAGAACATAAAAAATGGTCGTGGACCTCCCATTTTCTTGCTTGGAGGCCAAAATTATCATTCTATTGGAAGTCTTATACCTCTAGTTGGTGACAAGCCTAAATTTGCACAGCTCTATATTTATGACACTAACAATGAGGTCGATTATAGGATACATTCAGTTAGGTATTCATCTAATTATTAATATTAATTAGCATGAGGCTTCTTTAATAGTTTAAATATACATATTACTATACTATTGTGCTTTTATAAACCAATTAATACTCATTCTGCTGCAGGTCAAGTGCTAATTCTCATAAGTTTGATGAGATGATTGTTAGAGACTTAAAATAGATGCTCGACGCTGAAAATTTTTTAGTGCAGAGGCGGAGATTTCTCTAACGTCAAGTTGCGATTAATAAGACGGAGGGACAAGAACGGGAGAACTTATAACCTGCCCACTGCATCTGAGGTTGCAACATTGGTTGTGGGTGACTTTGATACCTCTGTTGAGAGGGAGCTCATTGTTGAAACACAGTCTAGGATGTTGAAGTATGTTGATCCTAAGCATCCGCCATTTCTTGCACTTCAATATCCACTGTTGTTCCCTTACGGAGAGGATGGATTCAGAGACGAAGTTTTAACTAAGGGTGCAAGTGTAAGTACTAGAAAAAAGGCAGATATTACCATGCGTGAGTTCTTTGCATATAGGTTGCAAGACAGAGATGGAGAGTCACCTATTGTACTTCACTGTAGGAGACTCTTCCAGCAATTTCTAGTGGACTCTTATACCATGGTAGAAACTGATAGACTACGGTTTACTCAATTTAATCAACCGAAGTTAATAGTTGAATGTTACAAGGGGTTACATGAGAGCTTCGTCCATGGTGAAACGCATGCAGCTGCCACAGGGCAACGAATCATATTGCCATCATCATTTACAGGTGGCCCCAGGTGCATGATGAATAATTGCAAGGACTCCTTCGCCATATGTAGGAATGTCGGCTATCCAAGCTTATTTATCATTGTTACATGCAATCCTGAGTGGCCAGAAATCAAGTGTTTCGTTGAAAAAAGAGGATTAAAGCCCAAGGATAGACTCGACATACTGTGCAGGGTTGTCAAAGTTAAGCTAGACAAATAGATACATGACTTGAATATTGGAAATGTGTTCGAAAAAATTAGTGGATGTGAGTATGTAATTATATGATGGAATTTACTTCTTTACATGTGACTTCAGCGTTGTTTATATTTTAATCAATTAATGTAAAGTTCAAAAATAACTAATCTCTTTTCATGATTGCGGATTCGTGCACCATCGAATTCCAGAAGCGAGGACTTCCCCACACCCATATTTTGTTCTTTGTCCATGCCCAGTACAAGCCCAAAACACCCGATGACATCGACAAGATAATTTCTGCAGAAATTTCAGACCATAACGATGATCCTGAATTATTTGCAGCGGTGCAGCGATATATGATACACGGCCCTTGCAGAGCTGAGAATTTGAAGTCTCCGTGTATGAGCAACAGAAAATGTTCCAAGAACTTTCCTAAATAGTTTAGGATCCGGACCATTACTGACGATGACAGGTTTCCTAAATATAGGAAAAGAGACGATGGTAGAATGGTCACAAAGGGTAAATCTGTGCTGGATAATAGTTACGTTGTGTCGTACAACCCAATGCTTCTAAAAAAGTTTAGAGCTCACATCAATGTTGAGTACACATGTCAGACGAGTGCTATAAAATATATTTTCAAGTATGTTCACAAAGGCAATGACAGGGTGACAGGTGCACTTTTCCGCAGTCGGGAATCAGCTAATGGTGGTGAGGTGATTGATGAAATTAAAAATCATTAAGATTGCAGATACATCTCTGCTTGTGAGGCAGCTTGGAGATTGTTTGGATTTGAAATCCGTTACAGAGAGCCTGTAGTTGTGAGATTGCCATTCCATCTTCCAGATGAACAGAGTGTTGTCTACAGAGATAATGAGATAGTTCGGGAGGCAATTGATAAAGATGTATTGAAGAAAAAAATGTTTATGGGTTGGATGGAGGCTAATAATTTTTTTTCCAGATGTGCGAAACATTACTTACGAAGCATATCCGACCAAATTTGTTTGGAAGGATAGTAGTAAAACGTGGTGTCAAAGAAAATAGGGCTTTTCCATTGGTATAATATCACATGTGCCTCCGACATGCGCAGAAGATTATTACATGAGGATGCTTTTGAATGTTCAAAAAGGATGCACGAGTTGTGAAGATATCAGGACTGTAAATCAGGTGACATACAACACTTTTCAGGATGCGTGTTATGCACTTGGTCTGCTACAGGATGATAAAAATATAGTCGAAGCAATAAAGGAGACCAACTTTTGGGCATCGGGAGAGTACGTCAGAGGAATTTTTGTGATATTGTTGGTTTCAAAAAACATCTCTAGGCCTGAAGTTGTCTGGAATACCTGTTGGCAAGAACTTTCGGAAGATATCCTCTACCGACAAAGAAGGCAGCTAGATTACACAGATGAGCTCTTGCGTTTTGCTTCATTCAAAATTGGTCCTTTCAATATTTTAAATGGGTTTCTTTTTGCACCTTACGAAACAATATTTATGTCGTTTGTTTCCACTCTTTGTTATTTTTATTACACACTTAACTTTTATTTAATTGCATAACTAGACTTTGTTGTTTCTTATTCTATACAACATATGATCTATTTTATGTGCTATTGTATTAGGAAAAAAATAAGATATTTTTCATGTCCGCAGACTTGACTTTAACTGATGAACAGAAAAAGAGCCTAGCACTCGCCTAGATTGAGGACCTGCTACAAAAGAATGGGAGGAGTTTGCAAAACTTTCCATCCATGCCTTATCCTTCAGAGTGTTATGTGGCGAATGTTAGTGAAAGAATGATCGCCGAAGAGTTGAATTATGATAGGACTGCTATGCATTGTTACTTAGATCAGGCCCTCACTTCAATAACTGATGAACAATGACATGCGTATGACAAGATTATGAGCGTAGTATACGAAAATAAAGGCGGTTTTTTCTTCCTGCATGTGTATGGAGGAACAGGTAAAACATTTGTGTGGAACACTCTATCGGCATCCATTAGATCGAGAGGTAATATTGTCATTAATGTTGCCTTGAGTGGGATTGCTGCACTGCTGTTGCCCGGAGGGAGGACAAAAGGTTCCTATGCTAAGTTACTCATTAATGTCGCATTCGAGGCTAAAGATTCCTATACCAATAACCAAGGAATCAACATGTAACATAAAGCACAACAGCCCCCATGCTAAGTTACTCATAAGGGCCAAATTGTCATCTGGAATGAAGCTCCTATGATGAGCAAATGGTGTTACGAAGCTCTAGATAAGTGCTTGAGAGACATTTTGAGATTTACCCCAGGCTACGACTCTCAGTTTCCATTTGGAGGAAAGGTCGTTGTTTAAGGCGGTGATTTCAGACAGATCTTGCCTGTTATTCCGCGGGGATCTAGGAAAGATGTCGTCAGTGCCGCTATAAATTCTTCCTATCTATGGTCTTTTTGCCAGGTTCTTTGTCTGACTAAGAACATGAGACTTATGCGTGGATCTTCAAGTTCAAATGCATCTGATATAGCATAATTCTCAAAATGGTTGTTCGCTATAGGTCGTGGTAAGGTCGGAGAGCCAATTAATGGCGAATCAGAATTACGAATACCTGATCAAATCCTTATACCAAAAACTGACAACGGTTTTGATGACTTGGTAAATTTCACATACCCGGATTTGTTGCGGAATATGACCAAATCAGACTACTTCAAGGATAGAGCTATTTTAGCCCCCACTGTTGAGTTAGTTGGAAAGGTCAACGACAACATGATGTCACAGGTACCGAGATTGCCAAGAGATTATTTAAGCTCTGATGAAATATGCAAAGAAGATGCCAGTGTCGAAAGTGAGTTGGATGCATTTTCTCCTGAGGTTTTGAATGCTATAAACTGTTCTGATCAATCAAATGGATTGTGTAATGGAACAAGGCTGAGAGTGAGGAGGATGGGAGACCATGTCATTGAGTGCGTCACACTCACAGGGACTAAAGTTGGACGTATTGCACTGATTCGTAGAATGAAAATGGCTACAAGTAATGCAAACCTACCATTCAAATTTCAGCGAACTCAGTTTCCTATATCCAGTTGTTTTGGTATGACGATTAGTAAATCACAGGGACAAACACTTGGGTGTGTTGGATTATATCTTCCAAGGCCAGTTTTCACCCATGGACAGTTATACATTGCTTTGTCAAGAGTAACGAGCAAACAAGGACTGAGGATACTAATAGAAAATCATGACGACCTCCCTCCTAACACAACAGTTAATGATGTGTATGAAGAAGCTTTTGGAAATATAACTCCATAAGGTACTGCTTATCGATATTCTATAAATCGTATTACGATTGATATTATACTCCTATGTGTTAGAACGTTAATTCTAACGTGTGATTTGTCTTTTTGTGTACCGGGTGACTTCCTATTATACTTTCTCATTCATAAGCCATGAGTTAAATAATGTCAAGTAGGATGTTGTTATTTGTCTTTTATTTTACAAATTGTAACATAAAATGATAATTAATCTCATGAGTAATTTCATGAGTAATTTAGATAACCTCATATATCAAAAATTGAGGAATCAACATGACAAATTATCATCTAAATTTAGCATAAGATGTGGTGTGGTAGTTAGCTAACTTTGTCCCTCGACCATGCAGAAGGGCGTTTCGATCCTTGCCCATGTGAATGAAGCGTAAATTGCCAACCGTTTACCGCTAAGTAACTATTTCTCATGGCGAGGGTATTGGTCACTGTTGTCAAACTTGACAACAACATGTATAAGATCACTTACTAGCTTAACTCAAGAACAAACACTAGATCTTGAGCTTTGGTTAATTAAAGTAATGGGTAGTTTTTTTCTTTTCTTTTTTGCTTTTGATTGGCTAGATTTAGGGCTGGGCTACAAATCAATAAAAAATTAATAAAATACTACTATGATCATGTTTTTCCTTAGCAATTAGCATGATACCTAACAAAAAACAACAAACAACAAAAGGGTAACAACAAACCAAAAACAACACATCTTCTTCGTTTAAAAAAAAAACAAAAATACACATCTTGCAAACACAGTTACATTTACATGTTCGGGTTCCCTTATCCTTGTATTTAGGCCTGTTTTTATTCCCACTTTGGTTGTGAGATAGGGTTGGTGAACAATATATGTAACTACTTTGCAAGCGACCTATGGTCGGGGTGACATACTCTCACACACCAATAAAATGCGCTTCATTCTTATGAACGATGATTGAATTCTGGCGTCATGGTTAATGAACGAAGTGAGCTAATCACTACGTCATACCTTTAGATTCATATGTTGGTTCATTAATATTATTCTCTATAATAATCTCATTTTTATTCATCTAAATTAATAAAATAATGAACTGCAAACCCTACAAAATGCAGTATTAATCCCAAACAACATTTCAACACCAAACTTGTCTATTGAGTTAGTCAAATTATATCAATGTACAGCAAAAATTTAAAAAGATGATAAAAGAATAAGGAGTCGAGAGTTGTAGCTAGTTAGACAATTTAATAAGTTAAGTGATTAAATGGGCTATTTTAAAATTAGAGTTTTTTTTCTGGATTAAAGAAACATACTTCCAATTTATATAATTTTTTTTTTTTGAAAATGCCACTTTATGTAATGTTAATTATGAATTATGAGTAAAAAAATTATGAATTAAAATTTTCACCCATTAAATATATTAGTTATAAATTAAATTGTGAGAGAGTACTGAAGGTACGTAGCTGTATAGTTTTGACGTTCAGTGATATATTTATTGAGACATTATAAATTATTAATGAGAAATAATTATAGATTCTAAGAAGAAATTAAACTAAATGTCAATTATCCCATGCAATGCAAGTTACTTTTGTAAAATATTAAATGTTTAAATAAATTTACAATAAAATAAAAAATATGTGAAATTTTTAATATTGAAAATTAATCTAATTAAAACAGAATCAATTGATAATTTAGCCATTTCGTACTGTTTAATATTGATTAACTAGTTGGATTTACCTGTGCGAGGCACAGGTAACTTTGGATAAACTAAATTATTGTGTGTGAAATGATATATTTTTATAATTTCTTATACAGGTTGTTGTGAGGTTAACAATAGTGGCCAATACTGTAGCCGTGAGAAATAGTTACTTAGTAGTAAACGGTTGGCGACAATTTGCATTTAACTCACATGGGCAAGGATCGAAACCCCCTTCTGCATGATCGAGGGATAAAGTTAGCTAACTATCGTGCCACATCTTGTGCTAAATTTAGATGTTATTTTGTCATGTTGATTCCTCGGTTATTGGTATAAGAATATTTAGCCTGAAGTGCGTTATCCTCTTTCCGGGCAATAACAGTGCAGCAAACCCCTCGAGGTAAAATTAATGACAATATCACCTCTCGATCTAATGGATGCCGATAGAGTGTTCTATACAAATGTTTTAGCTGTTCCTCCATACCCATACAGGAAGAAAAAACCGCGATTTCAATTGTTTACTATAATAATAAAATATTTGACATGAAGGGTTTAAAATGAAAAAAAATTATCAATTATTATTTATAAATTATACTATTGATACATTAAATTTGGGCAAACTCTCTCACATGTGTGATTTTAACAACCGTTTAATATAAATATAATTAAATTGATAATTTGCTACTTTTAAGTAAAATTACTATAGTTTAGGTGGTCTAATAATATTTTGACATGCAAAATTCTATCTTATGTTACATGTCAAAATATATTGGTGACCTAAGAGGCTAAGATTAAAGTGAGTTTACCAAATATTTACCTCGAGTGGTTTAGACAATCTCATAAGTAATTGCTGTAAAAGAATTTCTATTGTTTGACCATGGTAGGAATTATATATATTATATGTTTGATTCAAATTATGAAAGTAAATTTTTACTTTTTATTTTTATGGTACTTGATTTGTTCAAAATCTTTAGACTTAAGAATATTTCTGTAAAATGTTCGTTATTTACATTGTTTGAACTTGATATTAAAGCTTTCACTAAAAAGTTCAAAAAGAATTTGAATTCAATCTCAAATTACTTGTGAATATTCATTTGTTTAGAAATAAAATTAAACCGCGCAAATGCACGAATAACTTTTGATAAATCAAAGCTAAAATATGTGTAATGTTATATTTTTGTAACGTTTTATACCTGTAATTGTAAAAAGATATCAATGGTTGTTAGAGATGTATATTTAAAGTTATGTTAATGTTAAATTTAAAAAAAAAACTTTGGATGATAATTTTTAAAAATATGAGTCTAGGATATCCACGCTGTTAATTAACCTATTTATAATGATTAACTAATTTATTATGATTCCTTTTGAATTACTAAGTATAAATGCTTTGATTATTTGATCTCAAATCGCAGAAATACTAATTAACATATTAAACTAAAAATGTTCTATTCAGTTTTAGATCAGATTTTTTAAATTGTGAATAACAATAGGATGCATCGATACTATCATTTGACACCAACTTTTGAAAATTAATAGATGAATATTTTTTTTGGAATTCTAAATATTTGTCATAACAAACAGTAAAAGCAAAAAGATTTTGTCAAATTTAAACGAAAATATGATTTCAAAATAAAGATTTCAAATCCTTTATTTTGTAAATATTTAGGTGGGACCATATTAATCACGTTATAATGTCTTTAGATCCAAATTTAATTTATAACGTGGTTAAAAACGATTTTGTCAAATTTCATTTATAGTTACTTTTTAATATAAATTAGTTCAAAATATCGTGTCGTTCTACAGAAAAATAAGTTAGACGACACTAAAACGGTTTTCCTATGACGCTAAAGAGCACAAAATCGTTCTAAAAGGAATTAAATAATTTACAAAGGTATACACACATACCTTAGCGTCAACAATGGTAATTTGTTACATACACTTGTTGCTCATTCAAAAAAAAAAATTAACTTAAATTAAAAATTAGTTCTCGTTTGAATAATTTTCATTATTCATATGGGTCGATGATATATTATTCATTAGAGTGATGCTAGATAGCTCAAATGATGCATGTCTTGCTCGAAAATCAATTCAGCATCCAAAAATGTGTTTTCAAATTCAATATTTTCCTCTGTATATTTAATGAACCGGCTCTTACAGAATGATCCTTACTAATTTCATCTTCTTCTTGTTGCTTGGTGCTCCGCTTCCAAAATCATTGATGCATGTCTATAGAAAGTGGCCAGTAGAACCCAAAGATACAATTATGAGAAGCAAGTGGGGAAGAGTTTATAACATGAGAAAGTATCAAACAAAATCAATTCGATAAGGTTAAGCATAGCAAGCCAGAAGAAATTAAAACTAAGATGAACCAAAGGATCAAAAAGCAATAATGTCTTTCTTACCTCTAACATTAGTCCTTTCATTGAGCCTTCATCTCCTAAACCCAACTACAAAAATATGGAGAAGATAAATATTACAATTGAGAAAAAAAAAAAGAACCAAAAAAATTATTGTAACATTAGAATGAATAAAAAATAAAACGAATTGAAGAATTCAAACATAATAACGTTGACATGATCTATTTCCTCATGATGGGATTTGAGTTCGCTGATCCTTTAAAAATAGAGGAACTCCTTGCCTCTGTCTCTTTTGGAAGAGCGTGCTTCACATCCCCTTCATCTCCTATACCATACAAAATTGAGGAGAATGAAAATATTGCAATCAAGATTAAAAGAGAACCAAATAAAAAATAGATAAAATTGCAACATGTGAAGGAATCAAAACTAAAACAAATTAAATGATTAGAAAACAGTAACACGTGCAGAATAGAAAAACAAAGTTTGTTGGAATGAAATTTGAAGTTTGGAGGTAGTCAGAGATTTCTACTTTGAAACTCACCACCATAGTCGATTACTTTCAGAATGATGTTGCAGAAAAATAATTTAGAAGTATGCAATAGTTCTCACGATTGATTTTTGAGTTTATTCTTTTAAAACGATATAGGAGAGAAACCGTAGTGGTACAATTTATAGCATCAAGTGAGGAGACTAATTGTTAATAAAAATTCATATTTCAAAAAAATATTTTTAATTTGGTATTAATTAGTTATGATTCGTTCCTTATTTTAAAATTTGGTTAAATATTTGGTATTAATTAGTTAGGGTTCGTTCCTTATTTAACATTTGTAATCAATATCAATTTTTGTTCCTATTAAAAATTGATATTAATTAGTTATGATTCGTTACTTATTTAACATTTGTAATAAATTTTATAGATATTAATTATTTAAAAAATATTTTGCTTAAGTTTGTTTAAAAAATATTTAAATTTGATATTAATTAGTCATGATTCGTTCCTTATTTAATATTTAGGGTAGGATCTTAGTGGGTAGGTCATAATAGGAGTAGTTAGGATTTGTACCTTATTTTAGTGGGTAGGTGGGTATAAACCTTCTTTTATATAATACTAGTTGAATTTACCTGTGTGAGGCACAAGTAACTTTGGATAAATTAAAATTATTGTGTGTGAAATGATATATTTTTATAATTTCTTATACATGTTGTTGTGAGGTCAACAATAGTGACCAGTACTGTAGTCGTGAGAAATAGTTACTTAGCAGTAAACGGTTGGCGACAATTTACGACTTCTAATTGCACCTACGACTTCTTCTTAGTATTATTTCAGCTTCCTAAAAAAAAACATACTTGATTTGTTCAAAATCTTTAGACATAAGTATATTTCTGTAAAATGTTCATTATTTACATTGTTTGAACTTGACATTAAAGCTTTCACTAAAAAGTTCAAAAAGAATTTGAATTCAATCTCAAATTACTTGTGAATATTCATTTGTTAAGAAATTAAATTAAACCGTGCAAATGCACGAATAACTTTTGATAAATCAAAACTAAAATGTGTGTAATGTTATATTTTTGTAACGTTTTATACCTCTAATTGTAGAAAGATATAAATGGTTGTTAGAGATGTATATTTAAAGTTATGTTAATGTTAAATTTTAAAAAAAAAACTTTAGATGATAATTTTTAAAAAGATGAGTCTAGGATATCCACGCTGTTAATTAACCTATTTATAAGGATTAACTAATTTATTATGGTTCCTTTTGAATTACTAAGTATATATGTTTTGATTATTTGACCCCAAATCGCAGAAATACTAATTAATATATTAAACTAAAAATCTTCTATTCAGTTTTAGATCAGATTTTTTAAACTGTGAATAACAATAGGATGCATCAATACTATCATTTGACACCAACTTTTGAAAATTAACAGATGAATAATTTTTTTTGGAATTCTAAATATTTGCCATAACAAACAGTAAAAGCAAAAAGATTTCGTCAAATTTAAACGAAAATATGATTTAAAAATAAAGATTTCAAATCCTTTATTTTGTAAATATTTAGGTGGGACCATATTAATCACGTTATAATGTCTTTAGATCCAAATTTAATTTATAACGTGTCTAAAAACGATTTTGTCAAATTTCATTTATAGTTACTTTTTAGGGTTAATGGTCCAACTAGTCCCTGAAGTTGTATCAAAATCTGTATTTGGTCCCTCCTCAGAAAAATGACGATTAGTGACGGTTTTTTTACAATTACTGGCGGTTTTTGACCGCCACTAAACGTCATTTTTCTAAGGAGGGACCAAACACAAATTTTGGTACAACTTCAGGGACCTGTTGAACCATTAACCCTACTTTTTAATATAAATTGGTTCAAAATATCGTGTCGTTCTACAGAAAAATAAGTTAGACGACACTAATAAAACGGTTTTCCTATGACGCTAAGAGCACAAAATCATTCTAAAAGGAATTAAATAATTTACAAAGGTATACACACATACCTTAGCGCCAACAATGGTAATTTGCTACATACACTTGTTGCTCATTCAAAAAAATAAATTTAATTAACTTAAATTAAAAATTAGTTCTCATTTGAATAATTTTCATTATTCATATGTGTCAATGATATATTATTCATTAGAGTGATGCTAGATAGCTCGAATGATGCATATTTTGCTCGAAAATAAATTGAACATCCAAAAAATGTGTTTTCAAATTCAATATTTTCCTCCGTATATTTAATGAACCGGCTCTCACAGAATGATCCTTACTAATTTCATCTTCTTCTTGTTGTTGTTGTTTGGTGCTCCGCTTTCAAAATCATTGATGCATATCTATAGAAAGTGGCCAGTAAAACCCAAAGATACAATTATGAGAAGCAAGTGGGGAAGAGTTTATAACATGAGAAAGTATCAAACAAAATCAATTCGATAAGGTTAAGCATAGCAAGTCAGAAGAAATCAAAACTAAGATGAACCAAAGGATCAAAAAGCAATAATATCTTTTTTACCTCTAACATTAGTCATTTCCTTGTGCCTTCATCTCCTAAACCCTACTACAAAAATGTGGAGAAGATAAATATTAAAATTGAGATAAAAAGAGAACCAAAAAAATTATTGTAACATTAGAAGGAATCAAAACTAAAACAAATTGAAGAATTCAAACATAATAACGTTGACATAATCCATTTCCTCGTTATGAGATTTGAGTTCGCTGATCCTTTAAAAATAGAGGAACTCCTTGCCTCTCTCTCTTGTGGAAGAGAGTGTTTCCCATCCCCTTCATCTCCTATACCCTATAAAATTGAGGAGGATGTGAATATTGCAATTAAGATTAAAAGAGAACCAAATAAAAAATAGATAAAATTGCAACATGTGAAGGAATCAAAACTAAAACAAATTGAATGATTAGAACACGGTAATGCGTGCAGAATAGAAAAACAAAGTTTGTAAGAATGAACATATTGCTTACACAGAGATTTCTACTTTGAAACTCACCACCATGATGTAGCAGAAAAATAATTTAGAAGTATGCAATAGTTCTCACGATTGGCTTTTGAGTTTATTATTTTAAAACAATATAGGAGAGAAACCGTAGTGGTACAATTTATAGCATCAAGTGAGGAGACTAATTGTTAATAAAAATTCATATTTCAAAAAATATATATTTAATTTGGTATTAATTATTTATGATTCGTTCCTTATTTTAAAATTTGGTTAAATATTTGGTATTAATTAGTTAGGGTTCGTTCCTTATTTAACATTTGTAATCAATATCAATTTTTGTACCTATTAAAAATTGGTATTAATTAGTTATGATTCGTTCCTTATTTAACATTTGTAATAAATTTTATAAATATTAATTATTTAATTTTTTTAAAATTTAGTTAAGTATTTGGTATTAATTAGTTAGGGTTCGTTCCTTATTTAACATTTGTAATCAATATCAATTTTTGTTCCTATTAATATTTTGGTTAAAAATTTGATATTAATTAGTCATGATTTGTTCCTTATTTAATATTTAGTGTATGATCTTAGTGGGTAGGTCATAATGGGGGTAGTTAGGATTTATACCTTATTATAGTGGGTAGGTGGATATAAACCTTCTTTTATATAATATATAGATATAGATATAGATTAAATAATTATAAATCTAAATATTAATCTGAGAAATTAATAATAAATGTTTATTGATTAATTTTTTATAATGGTATTACCTAGCTATTCAGAAAGGTAATTACTATTGATACTATTGATTGGAAAAATTTAAATTAAATAAAGATTAATTCAGGAAAATTAATAATATACTTGATTGGACAGTTTTTTTAAAAATTTAATGAATATTAATTTAGTTTTACTTTTAATCTTAAAGTTCATGCTGGATGCCACAACATAAAAAAAAATGTATGTAATGTAGTAAACTCATGGAAGAGTATATATCTTCCTAACTCAAGTAAAGGCACTAGATATAATTTAGACAATTATATAATAAAATCTTTTGAGTTTCTGGTAGCTGCCAAACGGCTTTTATACCACTGCTTTAGATTCTAAGGCCACATAGTGATTGCCTTTCATAAAATAGGTAATGAATTTATGGCGAGAAAATGAAACTTTAATTTCTCACATTTAACATTTTATTTTATCTTGTGTACAAGAAGCGCTATTAACACATTTAACATGTTATCCTATCTTATGTTTAAATAGAATATGACCATTTAGATTAAAGCATTAAATTATAGCAACCTATCACTTTAACGGTTCGTTTGGTACGTCGTCAAGAGAGGGTAAGACATGATATGATAAGAGAATTGGATAATGACAAAATATGATAAATGTGTTTAGGTAAACAATTTAACTAAGCGCTTCTAAAATAAGTGCGCCAACATCATATAAGTTCGAAACAGCTTATAGATAAGTCATAACTCATTTACATAAGTTTTTCCAAACATTTGCATAAATGTTTATATTATAAGATAAACTCAGATAAATTTTCAAAAAAAAACTATTATCCTACATACCTTCTGTTTGAGGTGGACTGAATAATGATAAAATATTATATAAATAATGAGAAATAAATGAAATTGCCTTTGAACAAAAAGTAATAATAATATCTTTTAAAATTTTATTTTTCTAAATTTATATTTTAAAATGAAAATTATTTTCATTTATTACAAGTGAGTCTATGTTTCAAAATTAACTAAAATTAAATTTAAATTAAAAACTAAGTATATTATTAATTTTCCTGAATTAATCTTTATTTAATTTAAATTTTTCCAATCAATAGTATCAATAGTACTCCCTCCGTTCCTTTTTATAAGATGTGAGTTAGGAGGGTTGGTCGTTCCTTTTTATAAGGACTAGAGGAAATTTTGTGCCAAATTAATTATTTTTTCACCATTCTACCCCTATTCAATTCTGGATAATAATTGCATCACATTAATTATGATATTTCTTTTTTCCATTTTTCAAAGACTAAGTACATCAACTATGCTTATCAAAAAATGTGAACTATGTCTTTTCATCTATTGAGGCAATCAATTATCTAACTTATCCACTCATATTGCATCACATTAATTCTCAATGATTCCCCACTCTCTTCTTTACAATAATTGGTGTTGGTTTATTCAAAAATAAATAAATAAAAATAATTAGAAATATGGAAATACATTTACTATGTTAAAGGGCAATTTTAGAAATTCAACAACACTTTGGAACAAATTTAATGTAAAAAGTTAGATAAACTAACTTTCTTAAGGGGTGTGCAAAGTTTGTTTATCTCTCATAAAAAGGAACGGAGGGAGTAATTACCTTTCTGAATAGCTAGGTAATACCATTATAAAAAATTAATCAATAGACAATTTTGGTGTTGAAATGTTGTTTGGGATTAATACTGCATTTTGTAGGGTTTGCAGTTCATTAATTTATTAATTTAGATGAATAAAATGAGATTATGATAGAGAATAATATTGAACCAACATATGAATCTGAAGGTGTGACGTAGTTATTAGCTTACTTCGTTCATTAACCATGACGCCGAAATTCAATCATCATTCATAAGAATGAAGCGCATTTCATTGGTGTGTGAGAGTATGTCACCCCGACCATAGGTCGCTTGCAAAGTAGTTACATATATTGTCCACAACCAAAGTGGGAATAAAAACAGGCCTAAATACAAGGATAAGGGAACCCGAACATGTAAATGTAACTGTGTTTGCAAGATGTGTATTTTTGTTTTTTTTGAAACGAAGAAGATGTGTTGTTTTTGGTTTGTTGTTACCCTTTGTTGTTTGTTGTTTTTTGTCAGGTATCATGCTAATTGCTAAGGAAAAACACGATCATAGTAGTATTTTATTAATTTTTTATTGGTTTGTAGCCCAGCCCTAAATCTAGCCAATCAAAAGCAAAAAAAAAGAAAAAAAACTACCCATTACTTTAATTAACCAAAGCACAAGATCTAGTGTTTGTTCTTGAGTTAAGCTAGTAAGTGATCTTATATTGTAATTTGAATTTTACGAGTAATGTGACTAGTAATATATAGTATATAATAATTTATTAAGAATTAGTGAAAAATAATTTATTAAATTCAAAATTAAAATAATCCAACTAGTTGGATTAACCCGTGCAAGACACGGGTAACTTTGGATAAAGTAAAGTTAATGTGTGTGGAATGATTTATTTTTATAACTTCTTATACATGTTGTTGTCAAGTCGACAACAGTGACCAATACCCTCGCCATGAGAAATAGTTACTTAGCGGTAAACGGTTGGCAATTTTCGTTTCACTCACATGGGCAAGGATCGAAACGCCCTTCTGCATTTTCAAGGGACAAAGTTAGCTAACTACCACACCACATCTTATGCTAAATTCAGATGATAATTTGTCATGTTGATTCCTCGATTTTTGATATATGAGGTTATCTAAATTGCTCATGAGATTAATTATCATTTTATGTTACAATGTGTAAAATAAAAGACAAATAACAACATCCTACTTGACATTATTTAACTCATGGCTGATGAATGAGAAAGTATAATAGGAAGTCACCCGGTACACAAAAAGACAAATCACACGTTAGAATTAACGTTCTAACACATAGGAGTATAATATCAATCGTAATACGATTTATAGAATATCGATAAGCAGTACCTTATGGAGTTATATTTCCAAAAGCTTCTTCATACACATCAACTGTTGTGTTAGGAGAGAGGTCGTCATGATTTTCTATTAGTATCCTCAGTCCTTGTTTGCTCGTTACTCTTGACAAAGCAATGTATAACTGTCCATGGGTGAAAACTGGCCTTGGAAGATATAATCCAACACACCCAAGTGTTTGTCCCTGTGATTTACTAATCGTCATACCAAAACAACTGGATATAGGAAACTGAGTTCGCTGAAATTTGAATGGTAGGTTTGCATTACTTGTAGCCATTTTCATTCTAGGAATCAGTGCAATACGTCCAACTTTAGTCCCTGTGAGTGTGACGCACTCAATGACATGGTCTCCCATCCTCCTCACTCTCAGCCTTGTTCCATTACACAATCCATTTGATTGATCAATATTTCTGAGTAATATTACCGGGACGTTTTCCTTCAAACTAAACTTATGCGGAGGAAGGCCAGAACAGTTTATAGCATTCAAAACCTCAGGAGAAAATGCATCCAACTCACTTTCGACATTGGCATCTTCTTTGCATATTTCATCAGCGCTTAAATAATCTCTTGGCAATCTCGGTACCTGTGACATCATGTTGTCGTTGACCTTTCCAACTAACTCAACAGTGGGGGCTAAAATAGCTCTTTCCTTGAAGTAGTCTGATTTGGTCATATTCCGCAACAAATCCAGGTATGTGAAATTTACCAAGTCATCAAAACCGTTGTCAGTTTTTGGTATAAGGATTTCATCAAGTATTCGTAATTCTGATTCGCCATTAATTGGCTCTCCGACCTTACCATCACCTATAGCCAACAACCATTTTGAGAATTCTGCTATATCAGATGCATTTGAACTTGAAGATCCACGCATAAGTCTCATGTTCTTAGTCAGACAAAGAACTTGGCAAAAAGACCATAGATAGGAAGAATTTATAGCGGCACTGACGACATCTTGCCTAGATCCTCGCGGAATAACAGGCAAGATCTGTCTGAAATCACCGCCTAAAACAACGACCTTTCCTCCAAATGGAAACTGAGAGTCGTAGCCTGGGGTAAATCTCAAAATGTCTCTCAAGCACTTATCTAGAGCTTCGTAACACCATTTGCTCATCATAGGAGCTTCATCCCATATGACAATTTGGCCCTTATGAGTAACTTAGCATGGGGGCTGTTGTGCTTTATGTTACATGTTGATTCCTCGGTTATTGGTATAGGAATCTTTAGCCTCGAATGCGACATTAATGAGTAACTTAGCATAGGAACCTTTTGTCCTCCCTCCGGGCAACAACAGTGCAACAATCCCACTCAAGGCAACATTAATGACAATATCACCTCTCGATCTAATGGATGCCGATAGAGTGTTCCACACAAATGTTTTACCTATTCCTCCATACCCATGCAGGAAGAAAAAACCGCCTTTATTTTCGTATACTACGCTCATAATCTTGTCATACGCACGTCGTTGTTCATCATTTATTGAAGTTAGGGCTTGATCTAAGTAACAACGCATAGCAGTCCTATCATAATTCAACTCTTCGGCGATCATTCTTTCACTAACATCCGCCACATAACACTCTGAAGGATAAGGCATGGATGGAAAGTTTTGCAAACTCCTCCCATTCTTTTGTAGCAGGTCCTCAATCTGGGCGAGTGCTAGGCTCTTTTTCTGTTCATCAGTTAAAGTCAAGTCTGCGGACATGAAAAATATATTAATTTTTTCCTAATACAATAGCACATAAAATAGATCATATGTTGTATAGAATAAGAAACAACAAAGTCTAGTTATGCAATTAAATAAAATTTAAGTGTGTAATAAAAATAACAAAGAGCGGAAACAAACGACATAAATATTGTTTCGTAAGGTGCGAAAAGAAACCCATTTAAAATATTGAAAGGACCAATTTTGAATGAAGCATAACGCAAGAGTTCACCTGTGTAATCTAGCTGCCTTCTTTGTCGGTAGAGGATATCTTCCGAAAGTTCTTGCCAACAGGTATTCCAGACTACTTCAGGCCTAGAGATGTTTTTAGAAACCAACAATATCACAAAAATTCCTCTGACGTTCTCTCCTGATGCCCAAAAGTTGGTCTCCTTTATTTCTTCGACTATATTTTAATCATCCTGTAGCAGACCAAGTGCAGAACACGCATCCTGAAAAGTGTTGTATGTCACCTGATTTACAGTCCTGATATCTTCACAACTCGTGCATCCTTTTTGAACATTCAAAAGCAGCCTCAAGTAATAATCTTCTACGCATGTCGGAGGCACATGTGATATTATACCAATGGAAAAGCCCTATTTTCTTTGACACCACGTTTTACTGCTATCCTTCCAAACAAATATGGTTGGATATGCTTCGTAAGTAATGTTTCGCCCATCTGGAAAAAAATTTATTAGCCTCCATCTAACCCATAAAATTTTTTTTCTTCAATACAGCTTTATCAATTGCATCCTGAACTGTCTCATTATCTCTGTAGACAACACTCTGTTCATCTGGAAGATGGAATGGCAATCTCACAACTGCAGGCTCTCTGTAACGGATTTCAAATCCAAACAATCTCCAAGCTGCCTCACAGGCAGAGATGTATCTGCAATCTTAATGATTTTTAATTTCATCAATCACCTCACCACCATTAGCTGATTCCCGACTGCGGAAAAGTGCAGCTGTCACCCTGTCATTGCCTTTGTGAACATACTTGATAATATATATTATAGCACTCGTCTGACATGCGTACTCAAAATTGATGTGAGCTCTAAACTTTTTTAGAAGCATTGGGTTGTACGACACAACGTAACTATTATCCAGCACAGATTTACCCTTAGTGACCATTCTACCATCGTCTCTTTTCCTATATTTAGGAAACCTGTCATCGTCAATAATGGTCTGGATCCTAAACTATTTAGGAGAGTTCTTGGAACATTTTATGTTGCTCATACACGGAGACTTCAAATTCTCAGCTCTGCAAGGGTCGTGTATCATATATCGCTGCACCGCTGCAAATAATTCAGGATCATCATTATGGTTTGGAATTTCTGCAGAAATTATCTTGTCGATGTCATCGGGTGTTTTGGGCTTGTACTGCGCATGGACAAAGAACAAAATATGGGTGTGGGGAAGTCCTCGCTTCTGAAATTCGATGGTGCACGAATCTGCAATCATGAAAAGAGATTAGTTATTTTTGAACTTTACATTAATTGATTAAAATATAAACAACGCTAAAGTCACATGTAAAGAAGTAAATTCCATCATATAATTACATACTCACATCCACTAATTTTTTCGAACACATTTCCAATCTTCAAGTCATGTATCTATTCGTCTAGCTTAACTTTGACAACCCTGCACAGTATATCGAATCTATCCTTGGGCTTTAATCCTCTTTTTTCAACGAAATGCTTGATTTCTGGCCACTCACGATTGCATGTTACAGTGATAAATAAGCTTGGACAGCCGACATTCCTACATATGGAGAAGGAGTCCTTGCAATTATTCATCATGTACCTGGGGCCACCTGTAAATGATGATGGCAGTATGATTCGTTGCCCTGTGGCAGCTGCATGCGTTTCACCATGGACGAAGCTCTCATGTAACCCCTTGTAACATTCAACTCTTAACTTCGGTTGATTAAATTGAGTAAACCATAGTCTATCAGTTTCTACCATGGTATAAGAGTCCACTAGAAATTGCTGGAAGAGTCTCCTACATTGAAGTACAATAGGTGACTCTCCATCTCTGTCTTGCAACCTATATGCAAAGAACTCACGCATGGTATTATCTGCCTTTTTTCTAGTACTTACACTTGCACCCTTAGTTAAAATGCCGTCTCTGAATCCATCCTCTCCGTAAGGGAACAATAGTGGATATTGAAGTGCAAGAAATGACGGATGCTTAGGATCAACATACTTCAACATCCTAGACTGTGTTTCAACAATGAGCTCCCTCTCAACAGAGGCATCAAAGTCACCCACAACCAATGCTGCAACCTCAGATGCAGTGGGCAGTTTATAAGTTCTCCCGTTCTTGTCCCTCCGTCTTATTAATCGCAACTTGACGTTAGAGAAAACTCCGCCTCTGCACTAAACAATTTTCAGCGTCGAGCATCTGTTTTAAGTCTCTAACAATCATCTCATCAAACTTATGAGAATTAGCACTTGACCTGCAGCAGAATGAGTATTGATTGGCTTATAAAAGCACAACAGTGTAGTAATATGCATATTTAAACTATTAAAGAAGCCTCATGCTAATTAATATTAATAATTAGATGAATACCTGACTGAATGTATCCTATTATCAACCTCATTGTTAGTGTCGTAAATATAGAGTTGTGCAAATTTAGGCTTGTCATCAACTAGAGGTATAAGACTTCCAATAGAATGATAATTTTGGCCTCCAAGCAAGAAAATGGGAGGTCCACGACCATTTTTTATGTTCTTGTCCACCTTTCCAGCCATAGATGTGAATGCAAACATTCCATTGAACATCCGAATGTTCTTCAAGAAATGACGACTCTTGTTATCTTCACCTGTATGCAAGTCTTGCAGAATTTTAGGTGCTGATTTGAGCAATGGTAGTTGCACCTGGCCTTGCAAAAAACATAGAGAAAACTTTGGGGACTTTGTAGGCACATTCCGCCTTAATCGTTCATCGTACCACATCATTGCCTTGCAATGTGGACAATTATGAATAGGATCTCACATGTCCCACACGGCTTGCGTAGAAAATTAACAAAAAATGCATAAAAGATAGACATATTAGGACATATTTCAAAAGATATTGGCTTAAATATGTTCGGGGTCCCTAACATTTGAAAGCGAATCAGTCCGGGTTCTTAAAAAAACTAATTTGCAAAATGTAATCCCTGACATTGTTTTTTTAATCAAATTAAGGCCTAACCCCAATTTAATCTGATTAAGGACTCTAATTAGCCCAATCATCAATTCCACATATTATTTTCATTTTTTTATAATAGAATTAATATATAATTCCACCTGTTATTACTAATTGAAACCTAACTTATTTCCCAAAATCAATTCCCCAATTCCCACGGGTGAACTAATACTTTTGAAATTAGTTAATATAAATTTTTCTTTCATTCCTTCAATTTGAAATATAACATGTAGATTAAAAGGGATAGAATCACAGCTTATTGTGCTTCCACTTTATCCACAATTTTCAATTCAACCAGCTGCTTAAGTCTGGGTCTCCCGTGCTATGCACGGTGTAGTTGTTCTTAAAAAGTTAACAATATAGTAAATAAATATAAGATATTATGATTTACAACAAATAAAATAGCTATATATAAAAAAAATGAAAATAACAGGTAGAATTGATGACTGGGCTAATTAGAGTCCTTAATCAGATTAAATTGGGGTTAGACCTTAATTTGATTAAAAAAACAATGTTAGGGATTACATTTTGCAATTTATTTTTTCAGGGACCCAGACTGATTCCCTTTCACATGTTAGGGACCCCGAACATATTTAAGCCAATTATATTTAGAACACCAAATTATTATATGAAAATTTAATACTTAATTGTTTATTGGTTCCAGCGACGTTATTCATGAATTCCACTGAGGCGTCGTCTACACATAGTAGTTATCAAAAGACGATGTATATCATTACATTGACTATTGGATATTATTTTAACATGTATGTATAGTATACATATTGGTTTATGTGCACACATAACATTTCACTAACCTAGGAACCTATTAGTGTCGCTGAATGGATCATCATCAACGAGCTCACCCAAATTTATTCATCGAAACCAACAGGATCTGCAAATCAAATACAAATGTCACATGCATAATTGAATTATCGTTTTGTGATGGCCAACATCGTAGTGTGTCAAAATCTTGTTAAGAATAGTAAAAAACGATCACCATCTTGATCTCCCAACGGGTCAACGTCGAAAGTGTTATCATCTGATAATAACACAGGTATACATGATGTTGTTGGGGTGTTGTTTGGTGCAGTTGGATTAATCTCAAACCTACTTGTAACATCTCCATTAGTTTGTATGGTGCAAAATTGTCTCTTTCGGCCAGTCCTCTGTGGACTTTCATCTATATTACAATCACCAAAACAAATTGAACACTCAGATAGGTTTGAAGAAAACATACAACAATAACAATGTCACTATTATAGTTAAATTGTAGCTATAGATATAAAAGACGTACCGTTATTCTCACAATTGTTATTTGAGTTTATTCTTTCAAAATAATATAGAAGAGAAACCATAGTGGTACAATTTATAGCATCAAGTGAGGAGACTAATTGTTAATAAAAATTCATATTACAAAAAAATAATTTTAAAAAAAATCTTAAAATATTTTCGTAAGATTGGAAACATTTTATCCAGCTAAAATATTAAAAAAATGATTGCAACTAAAATATTTTGTTAATCCAACTAAAATCAACTACAAAAATATTGTTAAGATTGCAAATATTTTCATAATATTTGGTATTTGTCTAGAAATAAAATATTTTGTTAATCCAACTAAAATCAACTACAAAAATATTGTTAAGATTGCAAATATTTTCGTAATATTTGGTATTTGTCTAGAAATAAAATATTTTGTTAATCCAACTAAAATCAACTAAAAAAATATTGTTAAGATTGTAAATATTTTCGTAATATTTGGTATTTGTCTAGAATTATTGAGAATGCAAACATTTAAAATTTGGTTAAAAATTTGGTATTAATTAGATATGATTCGTTCCTTATTTAACATTTCTAATCAATATCAATATAAATTTTATTTAAAACATTAAAATTTATTTTTTAAAAAAATCTTAAGATTGTATGTTAACTATTTCAATATTAAGAATTAGAAAATTGAAAGTAAATTTAAAATATTTGGTATTTGTCTATAACTATTAGAAATGCAAACATTTTCGTAATATTTGATATAAATTATTAACAAAATTTAAAATTTTCGTAAGCTAGAAACACAGTTAATTTAAATTATTATCAAAATTTCAAAACATAGTGAATTTGAAACTTCTGCTTGCTGAATCAATTTTGCTCCTGCTTGCTTCTGTTTGGCCTCTCCTGTTCGCTTCTGGGAAGATGACAAGAAGAAGAAGGAGTGTGATGAACAGGAGAAGAGGAGGAAGAATAAAAACCCAGAAATTAGAGGAGTAGAAGACGAGGAGGAAGAAGAAGAAGAAGAAGAAAAACCGAGAAATTAGAGGAATAGAAGAAGAGGAAGAAAAACAAAAACCCAGAAATTAGAAGAAGAAGCCCAGAATTTCGAGGAAGACAAGAAGAATAAGGAGAAAAATGTTGTGGCCAGCGAGAGGAAGAAGAAGAAGAAGAAAAACAATGGCAGCCATAGATGAAGAACGCAGAAGAAAAAAGCTGTGCCTTGGGAAAGAGATTAGCAAATTGATTTTAGGGGTTTTTTATTATTTCAAAATTGAATTGAATTAGGGATTGGGGGTTTAAGGGTTAATTTTAGATTTAGAATAGATTAGGGGTTTTAGTTTTAAAATGAATTTAATTATTTGGAATTTTAAAAAAATTTAAAAAATCCACGTATTCACTTTTAATACAGTCAGCAATCCACATCAGCACCTGCTGGAGCTCCGGTCTCCGGCGAGGACTAAACGCAAACTTGGTGCAAACTGAGGGACTTATATCAAAAAAAATTCTGGTGAGGGACCTCTCGCAAATGTTGGTACAAACTCAAAGACTAAACATACTATTAACCCTTATATGTTTGATTCAAATTATGAAAGTAAGCTTTTTTTATTTTCATGGTAGAAAATAAAAACAAATCTCTTTTATTGCTAAAAAACACTAAAACTTTCTCACCGCAGACAGAGGAGACAGAAGATAAGTGACTTTTGGTATCTGTACTGTTAAATATGTGAAGACGGTATATTTGGAAACTGATAAAAAAGTAAAAAATTACAATTTTTAAGATATAGTGCTACTCAAAGCGATATGAATGTGTTTTGATGGAAATAATTATGACAATATAGCACTTCTCAAAAAAAGAAAAAAGATAAGGAAAACTACGTTGTTCATCTTCTCAACCACTTATTCGATTCACAATTGCATCCTAAATTGTCTCATTATCTCTGTACACAACACCCTGTTCATCTGGTAGATGGAATGGCAACCTCACAACTGCTGGCTCTCTGTAATGGATTTCAAATCCAAACAAATTCCAAGCTGCCTCACAGGCAGAGATGTATCTGCAATCATAATAATTTTTAATTTCATCAATCACCTCGCCACCATTAGCAGATTCCCGACTGCGAAAAAGTGCAGTTGTCACCCTGTCATTGCCTTTATGAACATACTTGAAAAGATATTTTATAGCACTTGTCTGACATGTGTACTCAACATCGATGTGAGATCTATACTTTTTTAGAAGCATCGGGTTGTACAGCACAACGTACCTATTATCCAGCACTGATTTACCCTTTTTGATTGTTCTACCGTCGTCTCTTTTCCTATATTTAGGAAACCCGTCATCGTCAATAATGGTTTGGATCCTAAACTCTTTAGGAAAGTGCTTGGAACATTTTCTGTTTCTCATACACGGAGACTTCAAATTCTTAGCTCTGCAAGGTCCGTGTATCATATATCGTTGGACCGCTGCGAATAATTCAGGATCACCGTTACGGTCTGGAATTTCAACGGAAATTTTCTTGTCGATGCCATCGGGTGTTTTGGGCTTGTACTGGGCATGGACAAACAAAAAAATATGGGCGTGGGGAAGTCCTCGCTTTTGAAATTCGATGGTGCACAAATCTGTAATCATGAAATGAGATTAGTTATTTTTCAACTTTATATTAATCGATTAAAATTAAAACAATTGTGAAGTCACGTGTGAAGAAGTAAATTCCATAATATAATTACATACTCATATCCACTAATCTTTCCGAACACATTTCCACTCTTCAAGTCATGTATCAATTTGTCTACTTTAACTTTGAAAACTTAGTACAATATGTCGGGTATATCCTCAGGCTTTAAACCCATTTTTTCAACAAAACGCTTGATTTCTGGCCACTCAGGATTGCATGTCAGAGTGATAAATAAGCTTGGATAGCCGACATGCCTACATATGGCGAAAGAGTCCTTGCAATTATTCATCATGTACCTGGGGCCACTTGTAAATAATGATGGTAGTATGATTCGTTGCCCTGTGGCAGCTGCATTTATTTCACCACGGACTAAGCTCTCATGAAACCCATTGTAATGTTCAACTCTTAACTTCGGTTGATTTAATTGAAGAAAATGTAGTCTATCAATTTCAACCATAGTATAAGAGTCCACTAGATCTTGTGCTTTGGTTAATTAAAGTAATATAAATGTGTTTATTTCATGCAAGGCTCTAATAAGTAGTGGGATTTATGGATTTACTGATTGAGAGTTGAATTCTATTGTGTGTAATTGCAGGTGATGATTGGGTCATTCGGATTTCATATTGTTGTGCACACCATGGCTTTACTGCTGCTGTAAGAGGAAGAGAAAGAAAGAATTGTGGGGCAATTTTATGTTGAGAGAGAGAGAGAGAGAGAGAATGGGGCAGGGAGGGTAATCCAATGAGCTAAGCACCATGCATTGTCTAAAGTAGCTTTAAGAGTGATGATTATACCATGTATCAAGATGCTCATACATTCTACTGTGGAATATTAAGCACTTTTAGTTCTTTGGATTTGGAAAGCAATTGATTACTGCTTTTGCTTTTTTTCTTTTCCAGTAATTCCACCCTCCTCTTTGCTTTGGTGCTTTTCATATTGATGGTACATTATGGGGTCGCTAACACCATTTCCCCATGATGAGCCGTGCAGCAACAAAGCCATATGGTGGGGGAGCTCTGAGGTCAGACCAGTTCTAAAGCACCTCTGACTCACTGACAGGTAAAATTGCTGGTCTAAATTATAATATAAAGTCACTTTGATTTTTCAAGACAGCTTGCTTGGTAATGGTCCCTTTGTGCTAATAGTCTCCAAAACTTTATAGGGTGAAAAGAGGTCCATTTGGTTTGCTTGACATGGTCCTGCAGTAGAATAAGATCAAAGATGAAGTTCACGACAAATTTTGAAATTTGTTACTTGCTCCCTTCGTTCTTTTTTATCTGTCATAATTTTTAGAGATAAGATTTTTTTTTTCTAGCACTTTTAAAGTTTGAAGAGAATATTAATTATATTTTAGCATATATATTTGTAAAAGTTGAGGCATATTCATCTCGTACTATTTGTTAATTTGAGAAACCAAAAAGTTGGGAGTCCCAGCAAACTGTCATCCTTTTTGCACCGACATCTCAGGGCGCGTGCATTCTGGCCATGCATGCTTCATATTCTAAATGGTTTTTGGATGTCAGAAAGTCAAATCTGGGGGATAGTTCCAATGAGATCTCTTGAGGATGGACGACTCTTGCTCAACTACCCTCAAGTTAAAGGAGTCATCAACATGGATCATCCATTATATGTTGTGCTATTTTTCAGGACGAGGTTGAATGGCTACAAATTTGACAACAAAATATGTGGAATTGGGAGAGTTTAACTAACCATGAGATCATGCAGTCTGTCAGATCCAGCTTTTGGAGTATGGACTTCATAGGAAGTGTGGTTCTTATTGATATCGGGTGGGTTTAGAAGTAGTTATGAAGTCGTCTTGACGTAAGTACAACAACGAAGGTTTAAGTGCGGTAGTTTGCCAAAAAAATGGTGGAAGAATGAGTGATTGGTGGGAGGAGGAAGAGGAATTTGATGAAAAAGAATTTTTAATAACTAAATCTGATGTGAAAATTACATGTGTACACCATTTTAAATTAGAGTGTATAAGTCAAGCACCAAAAACATAATTGACCATTTATTAAATAAAATAGATTATTATCATTTTACTTTTCATAAATTTATAAACATTAATACTTAACATAAAATTTTTATAAATACCAAATTTTTGTAAAAAATAAAAAATCATTTGAGATAAGCTAGAATTTATGATATTGATTGTTTTATATTTTTATATTTTTAACATCTAGCTTCTTGGTTTCTGTATTTATTTAAAAATATATATTTAATGCATATTCTTTACCAATTTTTTCATTAATTATAATTCTATCAATATTTAAAGAATATGTTCAATGACATTGCTATTTTGTGCTTAAATATTAAGATATAAAAAATGGTCAAATTGTGATAGACAAAACAGAATAAACTCTTATATAACACGCAACATTAAACTTGATTTATTACAATTTAAAAATTGAATTTTGGACATGGATTTTTGGCCCAAACTACCAAACCCTAATTTAACTTATTCCTCAATTGTAACATTATAACTGCGTCGTTGAGTCTCCCATGACATAAAACCTAATTTATTAATTTAAAAATCATATTTTTTTGACTTTGACCTGGGATTTTGGCCCAAACTTGCTACCAAACCCTAATTTATATTATCCTTAAATTGTAATACTGTAACACCGCTGTTGAGTCTCTGACAACATCACCTTCACATGTATTTCTTCCCTTTTAATTTTTGATTTGGTCTCTTCAATTCTCTACTCTTCTTTACTTCTTTTTCTCAAGGGCCGATCCATAGATACGATGTTTCTAAAGATCGGAGAAGATTGGTGGTATTGATGTTTGGAAGACATGGTGGTGTTGTAATCAAAACAACCATAAGAGGTATTCAATTTTATTTTTCTTTCACTTCAACGGATTTTGCATGAATCAATTGGGTTGACATATTTACAACTAGTTCAATGATCTTACTGTCTTCTTCATTTTATTTCCTCTTAATTAGTTTCAAGCTTTTCAATTTACCTTATTTATTATATTACAAGCTTTCCAATTTACCTTCATTCATCATAAGGGCTGTCCAAACTCACTCGGCCCGACCGAAACTGGCACAAGCAAATGCCTTATTTGTCAAGTTGGGTGGGTCGGGTGTAACAGTTGTTAAAAAGCGCTCAACGCAGTTTGGTTCGATCGAGTTTGATTTAGCCTCTAAACTGACCGAATAGGAGAGAAGTTAAAAAAAAAGGGCCAGGCCCAGTCCGTGAGAGAGATTGAGACCCAAACCCTAATCTCACTTATAAAAACACTAACCGTCTAATCCCACCACATTCAGTTCCTAAGATCCAAACCCTTTTCTCTTCCTTTCTTTCCTAATCTCATTCACCTTTCTTCTCCAGACCCTCGCCGCCACCTCCTTCTCCCTCCACCTTTGCCTCATTACCCGCTAACATCTCCTCCCTCATCCTCCCCTAAACCTAAATCTTCCACCGGAAAGCTCCTCGGCGTCACCCTTACCGCCATTATTTTCATCGTTGTCTCCGTCTTCGTCTATTGTCGACGCCGATCCAAAAGCTACTTCACCGATGACAAGACCCTCAGATCCGATAGCAGCATCCGCCTCTTCCCCCTGAAGCCGCCACCACCATTCTCCTCTGTTTCGCTCTGGATCTGCGAGATCGATCACCACAGAATCATCATGCAACACCCACATGCAACAAGAAGATTTGAGGTTTTTTTTTTTGTATAGGTCATTAGATCTGTTATAATTTGATTTGTATGGATCTATCTTCTTTGTTAGCATTTTGATTGGATTTTTTTGTGTTTTCTTTTATGGATCTGTTTCTCTCCTCAACTATTTTTTTCATTTTTCATTTGGATGTTGAAATCGATTGAACTGACCCGGCGTAACTACCACCCGCTCAATCCAAACTCGAGCAACATGTCGCCTGGCGGCGGATGGTGGCGATTCTGGTGGTCTCGTCGTTTTCACCCGATGCAAACTAAGGTTCGGGCTCGAACCCGACCGATGGACAAGCCTAATGTCTCTTCACTCTTCACTTGCAGGTCCCAACAATGAATGATGACGCCATTGATTTAATCCAAGGTAAATAATTTGTTTTTTGTTATTTTCTCAAAATACAATTATGTTATACTATTGTGAGTTAAGAATCTGTCAATCATAATTGTTTTCTTTAGTGTTATTAATGAGATAGTATTGAAATACTTCTTCACGTATCAAAAATGAATTTTTGAATTTACGATAAATATAAAATATAAGTGATTATGTTCAGAGAGCAATATTGTCATTTGAGCACATGGTTGCGAAAGGGAGCAAGTTGAAAACGCGTTCGGCATAAGAATTTTTCCTATCAAGGTAAATCTTTTTGTAATTGTTAGTTTTGTATTATTCCCTATTTATTTAATTGTTTTGTTGTTTGATGTATTTACTGATGTGTTGTGTGATTTGCAAACTAAGATTTCGGATGTAGACATAACCCCATGCTCAAATTGGGTTATCTCACCCCATGGTAAGGTGGTCCAATAAGAATTTAATATTTGTTTTAACTGTTTCTACCTATTTTTTAATTATGATTACACTTGGAAATATACTTCCACCTCAATTAATTAATATGTTTATTTAAATGATTTTATAATATATTTTTGAAATACCATATTTGTATTCAGAACCCCAGTTGAGAGAGATCACATTTCGCACCCGCACCCTCATACCCACTGTACACAGCCTCTATGGAGTGTGAAATTGGAAGCGCACCACCACCACCACCACCGTACACAGCCATCACCATACCCATAAATTGTTAGATCAGATTTTGCATCGGCATGTTTATCAAAGTGATCTGACTTGTCATCTTCATCAAAGAATTAGAGATTTTTAAAAAAATTGGAATTTTTGTGCTAAACGGACAATAAATCGAAATCTCATCAAATTGCAATTTTTCAACCAATTGCAGCGCGTGATGCGATTTGAGGCGATTTCGATTTATCGTATGTTTTGCAAAAAAACCCCAATTTTTTCAAAAATCCCTAATTCTTTGATGAAGATGACAGTGATGAAGATGACATGCCAGATCACTGTGATAAACATTCCATGCAAAATCCGATTTAACAATTTCTGGATACGGTTGGGTTTGTGTGCGGTGGTGGTGGTGCAGTTCCAATTTCACACTCCATAGGGGCTATGTACAGTGGGGGTGGGGGTGGGGGTGGGGGAGGGGGCGGGGTGTGAAATCTGATCTCTCTCAACTGGGGTTCTGAATGTAAATATGGTATTTTAAAAATATATTATAAAATCATTTAAATAAACATATTAATTAATTGAGGTAGAAATACATTTTCAAGTGTAATTAGAATTAAAAATGAGTTGGAAACAATTAAAATAAATGTTAAATTCTTATTAGACCACCTAAGCTTGTGGTGGGATAACTCAATTTGAGCATGAGGTTATTTATCAATTATTAGTATTCATAACACTTGGATCTAACAATGTATATGACTTAAAAAAATTGTATTTTCATATTTTGAGTAATTGTTACCATGGAGAAGTCTTGTAATATTTTGCTTAATTGTACTTTACTGTGATTGAGTGAATTGGCTCCCCCTTTTAAAATGAGTGAATTGATTCCTAAATTTTTTTACCGTATTACAATCAAGTCCTTCTGTTAGTGTCCATCAAATGGATTATGAAATTTGTTGATGTGACAGTAACTAAAGCTTAGGTGGCATATCTAAGTTTAAATATCATGACATGTTATCACCACCATGCATGTTCATGGAAACAGAAGAAACCATTCAGTACAAATTTGATAGCGAAAGCACCACCATTGACGATGTCGTCAACTTCGCTGCTCACTCCACCAAAGCAACATGCTTCGGTTGCAGCCAAGCGTACCCAACTAAGTAGGCGTTGCAGAAACATCACCATGATGAGCGGATAAAAAAATCATAAGAGTCCTCGTGGGTTCCCTTAGGAGGGACACTTTGCTGCATCTATCGTTGTCACCTCCAACACAACATGGGTGCACCTGCACTACCATTTTTGCATGGTGAAGGCACGAGGACACACCACACAATGTTCAATATTACCATTTCCGTGGACTTTCTATCACTGGTGAACCCGAACCTCTTTCTCGTACCAAGTTCGATCTTGAACCCGAAATCTCACAACCGAGTTAAAATTGTGCGAAATATGAAGAGGTTGGAGGAAATAATATATTGATTAGAAGCAGCGAGACTAACTTTGAATTGAAGCTCTCGTTGATGTAGGGTTCTGAGTTTATGAATTAGCGTCGCAGTTTACTGGGGTGGATTTGTTTACGTTTCTATTCTATGTTGTTTAAACTTTGTCGGACATATATCTTTGTTATTGCTTTCGTTCTCATTCGAGATTGTGAATTTGATAATGACTGGCATGGTTTGTCTTATATAGGCTTGGTTTCTTTATTATCATAAAACCAAACTTGTACAAGACAAACTAGACCACCCATTACACCAAGACTGAGTTCACATATCCTAATGAAACTATAAAGCAATAACATAGATAAATATCTAACAAAGTTTAAACAACAAAGAGAGACAAACACAACCACCCTAGTACATTATCACGCCAACTAATTAACTCAAAACCCCTACATTGGTTAGAGCTTCACTTCCGAGTCAGTCATGTCACTTCAAATTGATACACCATTTTCTCCAACCGCTTGATCTTTCGCACCATTTTGACCCATTTCGTGAGATTTCATTTTCAAGGCCAAACTTAACACGACGTAAAGTTTCAAGACCACCAGTGATTGAAAGTCCAAAGTCATCCTTGTGGAATCATCAATGTAATCTAGACATAGCTGCTCCCTCTGTTGCCTGGTGCATGGATGGTAACGTGGAACAATAGTGTGGTGTGTTCTTGTATCTTCACCATGCAAAAATGGTGTTGCAGGTGAACCCCTTGGCGATGTTGGTGGTGACGAAGACAAATGCGACGGTGGGTCTCTCCTTGGAGAACCCCTTGCTAGAGCATGTGACTCTGGTGGATTGAGTGGTGAAGTTGACAACGTCCCCGATGGTGTTGCTCTTGCTGTCACATATGTACATAATAAGTCAACAAAAGAAGGACATGTCATATTATTTAAACTTAATTATCTCACCTACACTTTAGTTAATGTCGCAAAGCAATTTTCATTAGCCATTTGACCAAACACTAACGAGAAAATTTTGAGACACAATTTGTCGGGGTTTTTTTTTTTTAAGGAGGACTCAAATCGCATAGAAATAATATCAGTATCAGTTTAAGTGAAAAAACAAAATTTATCACTTTAAAATTTTGACACTTGTACTAAAGAAATAATATTTCTTCTTATTTTTATTAAAATTACTATAAACTTCCTAATGATAAAAAAATTGATGAGTCAAAATTTAAAAGAAAAATAATAGGTATATTAAGAAGGTATATAGTTATTCTATTAAAAATGAGAACATTAATTCTATATACTAATACTCATGCTAAAACTTTAAAGTAACGATAAAAAGAAACAAATGGAGTAATAAATTAAGAGAAAACTTTTTTTTTATATTGTGATTCATCGATGCAGTTTTACATAAAATTCAAAATATTTTAATATATAATAGAGATAAGAGTTTAATGAATTTATGGCGAGAAAATGAAACTTTAATTTCTCACCTTTTATTGTAGAGCTAGTGTCATCACCTCATCTCAACCTAGACGACTCACAAAGCTTATTAAACTTTAAGCGTACGAGAAGTGCTATTAACACATTTAATATTTTATTCTATCTTGTGTACAAGAAGCGCTATTAACACATTTAACATTTTATCCTATCTTATGTTTAAATAGAATATGACCGTTTAGATTAAAGCATTAAATTATAACAACCTATCACTTTAACGGTTCGTTTGGTACGTCGTCAAGAGATGATAAGACATGATATGATAAGAAAATTGGATAATGACAAAATATGATAAATGTGTTTAGGTAAACAATTTAATTAAACGCTTCTAAAAATAAGTGCGCCAACATGTTATAAGTTCGAAACAGCTTATAGATAAGTCATAAACTCATTTACATAAGTTTTTCCAAACACTTGCATAAATGCTTATATTATAAGATAAAATCAGATAAATTTTCAAAAAAAACTATTATCCTACATACCTTCTGTTTGAGGTGGACTGAATAATGATAAAATATTATATAAATAATGAGAAATAAATGAAATTGCCTTTGAACAAAAAGTAATAATAATATCTTTTAAAATTTTATTTTTCTAAATTTATATTTTAAAATGAAAATTATTTTCATTTATTACAAGTGAGTCTATGTTTCAAAATTAACTAAAATTAAATTTAAATTAAAAACTAAGTAGAGACACATTTTTAAATAAGTAACAACATATATGATAAAAGAAAGTTAGTTATATTTACTACAAATACTTAATATTTATAAGTTGAATTGTCTATTTTACACTTAGTGAATAATTAATTTAATTTTTATTCTTTGAAAAAGAAAATAAAGAAACAATAAAGGTAAGGCATCGATAGGTACTCTTTCAGAAGAAGAGTCTATATATCAGGTTGAGGAACATCAAGGGTAGTTGTATGACCTCCTAATCTAGCTAAGAAGTTTGCACGAACATTACAATCTCGATGCACCGGCTTAAGCCTAATATTTCAATTTCTTTTAAGCATCTCGCTGATATCCTTAAGCAATATTGACAGAAATATCAGGTTCTCAAATTTTTTTATTCTTTTTTAGGGAAAAACGATTTATTTATAATCAAAAGATGTATACAACCCCCATAGGGAGGAAAAGCGTTAATGAACACCGCAAGAAGTCCAAAGGATTCAAGATACAACAACCCCCAACAAAAAATAAGTAGATAGAGATAACCATAACAAAATTGGAATAGCAACTACCAAAACTGGGATTTTTTATTCTTACTGCTATAAGTAACATAATAATATTAATTTAGTAATAGCAAATGATATGAAATTTTTTTATTTTATATGAGTAGAGCCAATATTTTTACCATTTATAAATTAATTGAATTTTGAATTAAATTTGTATTAGTAAGTAAATAGTTTTAACTAAGCAGTAGCAACTAACAATAGATGAATACTAAAATTAGTATATCATGAAATTAATTTCTGCTATGTTTTAATTCAACCTTTCTTTCAGAATAAATTTTATACATAATAAAATAATAAGTTAAGGGACAAAATTTTGTTATCTTTATTTTCCGATAAAGTTTGTTATGTTATCATATGAGCACAACAAAC
Source organism: Acmispon strigosus (assembly GCA_030819835.1). Taxonomy (NCBI): domain Eukaryota; kingdom Viridiplantae; phylum Streptophyta; class Magnoliopsida; order Fabales; family Fabaceae; genus Acmispon; species Acmispon strigosus. The sequence continues at coordinate 8,580,666 of JAUAMA010000001.1, forward strand.
AACGTATTATGGTAGGATATAATTAAGTCGTTATATTCTATCTCCTTATCTTTCCCACCCAAAATGTCCTGGATATTAATATTTCTGTCAAACCTGGAATAACTAAAGTTTATAATCAAACAAGATTTTTTTCATGTTTTGAGATATTTACATGATGTTAGTCTTGATTTATCTCAAAGGATTAAACGTGTGTGCACTATCAGGGTAAACTTTGTTTACACAGACATTCTATTGAATTCTGTCAAATCAAACAATATATTTTTCTTTTTATAAATGTAACTATTTCTCTTACATGGCGTGTCTTCATTGGATGTCAGTATAACAAATTTTTTGACCATCAATGTATATTCATTAAACTCTTATCTCTATTATATATTAAAATATTTTGAATTTTATGTAAAACTGCATCGATGAATCACAATATAAAAAAAAAGTTTTCTCTTAATTTATTACTCCATTTGTTTCTTTTTATCGTTACTTTAAAGTTTTAGCATGAGTATTAGTATATAGAATTAATGTTCTCATTTTTAATGGAATTACTATATACCTTCTTAATATACCTTTTATTTTTCTTTTAAATTTTGACTCATCAATTTTTTTATCATTAGGAAGTTTATAGTAATTTTAATAAAAATAAGAAGAAATATTATTTCTTTAGTACAAGTGTCAAAATTTTAAAGTGATAATTTTTTTTTTTTCACTTAAACTGATACTGATATTATTTCTATGCGATTTGAGTCCTCCTTAAAAAAAAAACCCCGACAAATTGAGTCTCAAAATTTTCTCGTTAGTGTTTGGTCAAACCATTATGTACATATGTGACAGTAAGAGCAACACCATCGGGGACGTTGTCAACTTCACCACTCAATCCACCCGAGTCACATGCTCCAGTTGCAGCCGAACGTACCCAAATAAGAAGGCGCTACAGAAACCTCACCATGACGAGCAGATTAAAAAAATCAATAGATTCCTCATGGGTTCTCCAAGGAGAGACCCACCGTCGCATTTGTCTTCGTCACCACCAACATCGCCAAGGGGTTCACCTGCAACACCATTTTTGCATGGTGAAGACACAAGAACACACCACACTATTGTTCCACGTTACCATCCATGCACGAGGCAACAGAGGGAGCAGCTATGTCTAGATTACATTAATGATTCCACAAGGATGACTTTGGACTTTCAATCACTGGTGGTCTTGAAACTTTACGTCGTGTTAAGTTTGGCCTTGAAAATGAAATCTCACGAAATGGGTCAAAATGGTGCGAAAGATCAAGCGGTTGGAGAAAATGGTGTATCAATTTGAAGTGACACGACTGACTCGGAAGTGAAGCTCTAACCAATGTAGGGGTTTTGAGTTAATTAGTTGGCGTGATAATGTACTAGGGTGGTTGTGTTTGTCTCTCTTTGTTGTTTAAACTTTGTTAGATATTTATCTATGTTATTGCTTTATAGTTTCATTAGGATATGTGAACTCAGTCTTGGTGTAATGGGTGGTCTAGTTTGTCTTGTACAAGTTTGGTTTTATGATAATAAAGAAACCAAGCCTATATAAGACAAACCATGCCAGTCATTATCAAATTCACAATCTCGAATGAGAACGAAAGCAATAACAAAGATATATGCCCGACAAAGTTTAAACAACATAGAATAGAAACGTAAACAAATCCACCCCAGTAAACTGCGACGCTAATTCATAAACTCAGAACCCTACATCAACCAGAGCTTCAATTCAAAGTTAGTCTCGCTGCTTCTAATCAATATATTATTTCCTCCAACCTCTTCATATTTCGCACAATTTTAACTCGGTTGTGAGATTTCGGGTTCAAGATCGAACTTGGTACGACAAAGAGGTTCGGGTTCACCAGTGATAGAAAGTCCACGGAAACCCCTAAGGAATCATCAATGTAATCAAGACATTGTTGCTCCCTCTACTGCCTCATGCATAAATGGTAATTTTGAACAATGTGTGGTGTGTCCTCGTGCCTTCACCATGCAAAAATGGTAGTGCAGGTGCACCCATGTTGTGTTGGAGGTGACAACGATAGATGCAGCAAAGTGTCCCTCCTAAGGGAACCCACGAGGACTCTTATGATTTTTTTATCCGCTCATCATGGTGATGTTTCTACAACGCCTACTTAGTTGGGTACGCTTGGCTGCAACTGAAGCATGTTGCTTTGGTGGAGTGAGCAGCGAAGTTGACGACATCGTCAATGGTGGTGCTCTCGCTATCAAATTTGTACTGAATGGTTTCTCCTGTTTCCATGAACATGCATGGTGGTGATAACATGTCATGATATTTAAACTTAGATATGCCACCTAAGCTTTAGTTACTGTCACATCAACAAATTTCATAATCCATTTGATGGACACTAACAGAAGGACTTGATTGTAATACGGTAAAAAAATTTAGGAATCAATTCACTCATTTTAAAAGGGGGAGCTAATTCACTCAATCACAGTAAAGTACAATTAAGCAAAATATTACAAGACTTCTCCATGGTAACAATTACTCAAAATATGAAAATACAATTTTTTTAAGTCATATACTTTGTTAGATCCAAGTGTTATGAATACTAATAATTGATAAATAACCTCATGCTCAAATTGAGTTATCCCACCACAAGCTTAGGTGGTCTAATAAGAATTTAACATTTATTTTAATTGTTTCCGACTCATTTTTAATTCTAATTACACTTGAAAATGTATTTCTACCTCAATTAATTAATATGTTTATTTAAATGATTTTATAATATATTTTTAAAATACCATATTTACATTCAGAACCCCAGTTGAGAGAGATCAGATTTCACACCCCGCCCCCGCCCCCACCCCCACCCCCACCCCCACCCCCACCCCCACCCCCACATAGCCCCTATGGAGTGTGAAATTGGAACTGCACCACCACCACCGCACACAAACCCAACCGTATCCAGAAATTGTTAAATCGGATTTTGCATGGAATGTTTATCACAGTGATCTGGCATGTCATCTTCATCACTGTCATCTTCATCAAAGAATTAGGGATTTTTGAAAAAATTGGGGTTTTTTTGCAAAACATACGATAAATCGAAATCGCCTCAAATCGCATCACGCGCTGCAATTGGTTGAAAAATTGCAATTTGATGAGATTTCGATTTATTGTCCGTTTAGCACAAAAATTCCAATTTTTTTAAAAATCTCTAATTCTTTGATGAAGATGACAAGTCAGATCACTTTGATAAACATGCCGATGCAAAATCTGATCTAACAATTTCTGGGTATGGTGATGGCTGTGTACGGTGGTGGTGGTGGTGGTGGTGCGCTTCCAATTTCACACTCCATAGAGGCTGTGTACAGTGGGTATGAGGGTGCGGGTGCGAAATGTGATCTCTCTCAACTGGGGTTCTGAATACAAATATGGTATTTCAAAAATATATTATAAAATCATTTAAATAAACATATTAATTAATTGAGGTGGAAGTATATTTCCAAGTGTAATCATAATTAAAAAATAGGTAGAAACAGTTAAAACAAATATTAAATTCTTATTGGACCACCTAACCATGGGGTGAGATAACCCAATTTGAGCATGGGGTTATGTCTACATCCGAAATCTTAGTTTGCAAATCACACAACACATCAGTAAATACATCAAACAACAAAACAATTAAATAAATAGGGAATAATACAAAACTAACAATTACAAAAAGATTTACCTTGATAGGAAAAATTCTTATGCCGAACGCGTTTTCAACTTGCTCCCTTTCGCAACCATGTGCTCAAATGACAATATTGCTCTCTGAACATAATCACTTATATTTTATATTTATCGTAAATTCAAAAATTCATTTTTGATATGTGAAGAAGTATTTCAATACTATCTCATTAATAACACTAAAGAAAACAATTATGATTGACAGATTCTTAACTCACAATAGTATAACATAATTGTATTTTGAGAAAATAACAAAAAACAAATTATTTACCTTGGATTAAATCAATGGCGTCATCATTCATTGTTGGGACCTGCAAGTGAAGAGTGAAGAGACATTAGGCTTGTCCATCGGTCGGGTTCGAGCCCGAACCTTAGTTTGCATCGGGTGAAAACGACGAGACCACCAGAATCGCCACCATCCGCCGCCAGGCGACATGTTGCTCGAGTTTGGATTGAGCGGGTGGTAGTTACGCCGGGTCAGTTCAATCGATTTCAACATCCAAATGAAAAATGAAAAAAATAGTTGAGGAGAGAAACAGATCCATAAAAGAAAACACAAAAAAATCCAATCAAAATGCTAACAAAGAAGATAGATCCATACAAATCAAATTATAACAGATCTAATGACCTATACAAAAAAAAACCTCAAATCTTCTTGTTGCATGTGGGTGTTGCATGATGATTCTGTGGTGATCGATCTCGCAGATCCAGAGCGAAACAGAGGAGAATGGTGGTGGCGGCTTCAGGGGGAAGAGGCGGATGCTGCTATCGGATCTGAGGGTCTTGTCATCGGTGAAGTAGCTTTTGGATCGGTGTCGACAATAGACGAAGACAGAGACAATGACGACAATAATGGCGGTAAGGGTGACGCCGAGGAGCTTTCCGGTGGAAGATTTGGGTTTAGGGGAGGATGAGGGAGGAGATGTTAGCGGGGAATGAGGCAAAGGTGGAGGGAGAAGGAGGTGGCGGCGAGGGTCTGGAGAAGAAAGGTGAATGAGATTAGGAAAGAAAGGAAGAGAAAAGGGTTTGGATCTTAGGAACTGAATGTGGTGGGATTAGACGGTTAGTGTTTTTATAAGTGAGATTAGGGTTTGGGTCTCAATCTCTCTCACGGACTGGGCCTGGCCCTTTTTTTTAACTTCTCTCCTATTCGGTCGGTTCAGAGGCTAAATCAAACTCGATCGAACCAAACTGCGTTGAGCGCTTTTTAACAACTGTTACACCCGACCCACCCAACTGGACAAATAAGGCATTTGCTTGTGCCGGTTTCGGTCGGGCCGAGTGAGTTTGGACAGCCCTTATGATGAATGAAGGTAAATTGGAAAGCTTGTAATATAATAAATAAGGTAAATTGAAAAGCTTGAAACTAATTAAGAGGAAATAAAATGAAGAAGACAGTAAGATCATTGAACTAGTTGTAAATATGTCAACCCAATTGATTCATGCAAAATCCGTTGAAGTGAAAGAAAAATAAAATTGAATACCTCTTATGGTTGTTTTGATTACAACACCACCATGTCTTCCAAACATCAATACCACCAATCTTCTCCGATCTTTAGAAACATCGTATCTATGGATCGGCCCTTGAGAAAAAGAAGTAAAGAAGAGTAGAGAATTGAAGAGACCAAATCAAAAATTAAAAGGGAAGAAATACATGTGAAGGTGATGTTGTCAGAGACTTAACAGCGGTGTTACAGTATTACAATTTAAGGATAATATAAATTAGGGTTTGGTAGCAAGTTTGGGCCAAAATCCCAGGTCAAAGTCCAAAATATGATTTTTAAATTAATAAATTAGGTTTTATGTCATGGGAGACTCAACGACGCAGTTATAATGTTACAATTGAGGAATAAGTTAAATCAGGGTTTGGTAGTTTGGGCCAAAAATCCATGTCCAAAATTCAATTTTTAAATTGTAATAAATCAAGTTTGATGTTGCGTGTTATATAAGAGTTTATTCTGTTTTGTCTATCACAATTTGACCATTTTTTATATCTTAATATTTAAGCACAAAATAGCAATGTCATTGAACATATTCTTTAAATATTGATAGAATTATAATTAATGAAAAAATTGGTAAAGAATATGCATTAAATATATATTTTTAAATAAATACAGAAACCAAGAAGCTAGATATTAAAAATATAAAAATATAAAACAATCAATATCATAAATTCTAGCTTATCTCAAATGATTTTTTATTTTTTACAAAAATTTGGTATTTATAAAAATTTTATGTTAAGTATTAATGTTTATAAATTTATGAAAAGTAAAATGATAATAATCTATTTTATTTAATAAATGGTCAATTATGTTTTTGGTGCTTGACTTATACACTCTAATTTAAAATGGTGTACACATGTAATTTTCACATCAGATTTAGTTATTAAAAATTCTGTTTCATCAAATTCCTCTTCCTCCTCCCACCAATCACTCATTCTTCCACCATTTTTTTGGCAAACTACCGCACTTAAACCTTCGTTGTTGTACTTACGTCAAGACGACTTCATAACTACTTCTAAACCCACCCGATATCAATAAGAACCACATTTCCTATGAAGTCCATACTCCAAAAGCTGGATCTGACAGACTGCATGATCTCATGGTTAGTTAAACTCTCCCAATTCAACATATTTTGTTGTCAAATTTGTAGCCATTCAACCTCGTCCTGAAAAATAGCACAATATATAATGGATGATCCATGTTGATGACTCCTTTAACTTGAGGGAAGTGGAGCAAGAGTCGTCCATCCTCAAGAGATCTCACTGGAACTATCCCCCAGATTTGACTTTCTGACATCCAACAACCATTTAGAATATGAAGCATGCATGGCCAGAATGCACGCGCCCTGAGATGTCGGTGCAAAAAGGATGACAGTTTGCCGGGACTCCCAACTTTTTGGTTTCTCAAATTAACAAATAGTACGAGATGAATATGCCTCAACTTTTACAAATATATATGCTAAAACATAATTAATATTCTCTTCAAACTTTAAAAGTGCCAGAAAAAAAAAAATCTTATCTCTAAAAATTATGACAGATAAAAAAGAACGAAGGGAGCAAGTAACAAATTTCAAAATTTGTCGTGAACTTCATCTTTGATCTTATTCTACTGTAGGACCATGTTAAGCAAACCAAATGGACCTTTTTTCACCCTATAAAGTTTTGGAGACTATTAGCACAAAGGGACCATTACCAAGCAAGCTGTCCTGAAAAATCAAAGTGACTTTATATTATAATTTAGACCAGCAATTTTACCTGTCAGTGAGTCAGAGGTGCTTTAGAACTGGTCTGACCTCAGAGCTCCCCCACCATATGACTTTGTTGTTGCACTGCTCATCATGGGGAAATGGTGTTAGCGACCCCATAATGTACCATCAATATGAAAAGCACCAAAGCAAAGAGGAGGGTGGAATTACTGGAAAAGAAAAAAAGCAAAAGCAGTAATCAATTGCTTTCCAAATCCAAAGAACTAAAAGTGCTTAATATTCCACAGTAGAATGTATGAGCATCTTGATACATGGTATAATCATCACTCTTAAAGCTACTTTAGACAATGCATGGTGCTTAGCTCATTGGATTACCCTCCCTGCCCCATTCTCTCTCTCTCTCTCTCTCAACATAAAATTGCCCCACAATTCTTTCTTTCTCTTCCTCTTACAGCAGCAGTAAAGCCATGGTGTGCACAACAATATGAAATCCGAATGACCCAATCATCACCTGCAATTACACACGATAGAATTCAACTCTCAATCAGTAAATCCATAAATCCCACTACTTATTAGAGCCTTGCATGAAATAAACACATTTATATTACTTTAATTAACCAAAGCACAAGATCTGGTGGACTCTTATACCATGGTTGAAACTGATAGACTACATTTTCTACAATTAAATCAACCGAAGTTAAGAGTTGAACATTACAATGGGTTGCATGAGAGCTTAGTCCGTGGTGAAATAAATGCAGCTGCCACAGGGCAACGAATCATACTGCCATCATTATTTACAAGTGGCCCCAGGTACATGATGAATAATTGCAAGGACTCTTTCGCCATATGTAGGCATGTCGGCTATCCAAGCTTATTTATCACTCTGACATGCAATCCTGAGTGGCCAGAAATCAAGCGTTTTGTTGAAAAAATGGGTTTAAAGCCTGAGGATATACCCGACATACTGTACAAAGTTTTCAAAGTTAAAGTAGACAAATTGATACATGACTTGAAGAGTGGAAATGTGTTCGGAAAGATTAGTGGATATGAGTATGTAATTATATTATGGAATTTACTTCTTCACACGTGACTTCACAATTGTTTTAATTTTAATCGATTAATATAAAGTTGAAAAATAACTAATCTCATTTCATGATTACAGATTTGTGCACCATCGAATTTCAAAAGCGAGGACTTCCCCACGCCCAGATTTTTTTGTTTGTCCATGCCCAGTACAATCCCAAAACACCCGATGGTATCGACAAGAAAATTTCCGTAGAAATTCCAGACCGTAACGGTGATCCTGAATTATTTGCAGCGGTCCAACGATATATGATACACGGACCTTGCAGAGCTGAGAATTTGAAGTCTCCGTGTATGAGAAACGGAAAATGTTCCAAGCACTTTCCTAAAGAGTTTAGGATCCAGACCATTATTGACGATGACGGGTTTCCTAAATATAGGAAAAGAGACGACGGTAGAACAATCAAAAAGGGTAAATCAGTGCTGGATAATAGGTACGTTGTGCTGTACAACCAGATGCTTCTAAAAAAGTATAGATCTCACATCGATGTTGAGTACACATGTCAGACAAGTGCTATAAAATATCTTTTCAAGTATGTTCATAAAGGCAATGACAGGGTGACAACTGCACTTTTTCGCAGTCGGGAATCTGCTAATGGTGGCGACGTGATTGATGAAATTAAAAATTATTATGATTGCAGATACATCTCTGCCTGTGAGGCAGCTTGGAATTTGTTTGGATTTGAAATCCATTACAGAGAGCCAGCAGTTGTGAGGTTGCCATTCCATCTACCAGATGAACAGGGTGTTGTGTACAGAGATAATGAGACAATTTAGGATGCAATTGTGAATCGAATAAGTGGTTGAGAAGATGAACAACGTAGTTTTCCTTATCTTTTTCTTTTTTTGAGAAGGGCTATATTGTCATAATTATTTCCATCAAAACACATTCATATCGCTTTGAGTAGCACTATATCTTAAAAATTGTAATTTTTTACTTTTTTATCAGTTTCCAAATATACCGTCTTCACATATTTAACAGTACAGATACCAAAAGTCACTTATCTTCTGTCTCCTCTGTCTGCGGTGAGAAAGTTTTAGTGTTTTTTAGCAATAAAAGAGATTTGTTTTTATTTTCTACCATGAAAATAAAAAAAGCTTACTTTCATAATTTGAATCAAACATATAAGGGTTAATAGTATGTTAGGTCTTTGAGTTTGTACCAACATTTCCGTTAGGTCCCTCACCAGATTTTTTTTTCATATAAGTCCCTCAGTTTGCACCAAGTTTGCGTTTAGTCCTCGCCGGAGACCGGAGCTCCAGCAGGTGCTGATGTGGATTGCTGACTGTATTAAAAGTGAATACGTGGATTTTTTTAATTTTTTTAAAATTCCAAATAATTAAATTCATTTTAAAATTAAAACCCCTAATCTATTCTAAATCTAAAATTAACCCTTAAACCCCCAATCCCTAATTCAATTCAATTTTGAAATAATAAAAAACCCCTAAAATCAATTTGCTAATCTCTTTCCCAGGGCACAGCTTTTTTCTTCTGCGTTCTTCATCTATGGCTGCCATTGTTTTTCTTCTTCTTCTTCTTCCTCTCGCAGGCCACAACATTTTTCTCCTTATTCTTCTTGTCTTCCTCGAAATTCTGGGCTTCTTCTTCTAATTTCTGGGTTTTTGTTTTTCTTCCTCTTCTTCTATTCCTCTAATTTCTCGGTTTTTCTTCTTCTTCTTCCTCCTCTTCTTCTACTCCTCTAATTTCTGGGTTTTTATTCTTCCTCCTCTTCTCCTGTTCATCACACTCCTTCTTCTTCTTGTCATCTTCCCAGAAGCGAACAGGAGAGGCCAAACAGAAGCAAGTAGAAGCAAAATTGATTCAGCAAGCAGAAGTTTCAAATTCACTATGTTTTGAAATTTTGATAATAATTTAAATTAACTGTGTTTCTAGCTTACGAAAATTTTAAATTTTGTTAATAATTTATATCAAATATTACGAAAATGTTTGCATTTCTAATAGTTATAGACAAATACCAAATATTTTAAATTTACTTTCAATTTTCTAATTCTTAATATTGAAATAGTTAACATACAATCTTAAGATTTTTTTAAAAAATAAATTTTAATGTTTTAAATAAAATTTATATTGATATTGATTAGAAATGTTAAATAAGGAACGAATCATATCTTATTAATACCAAATTTTTAACCAAATTTTAAATGTTTGTATTCTCAATAATTCTAGACAAATACCAAATATTACGAAAATATTTACAATCTTAACAATATTTTTTTAGTTGATTTTAGTTGGATTAACAAAATATTTTATTTCTAGACAAATACCAAATATTACGAAAATATTTGCAATCTTAACAATATTTTTGTAGTTGATTTTAGTTGGATTAACAAAATATTTTAGTTGCAATCATTTTTTTAATATTTTAGCTGGATAAAATGTTTCCAATATTACGAAAATATTTTAAGATTTTTTTTAAAATTATTTTTTTGTAATATGAATTTTTATTAACAATTAGTCTCCTCACTTGATGCTATAAATTGTACCACTATGGTTTCTCTTCTATATTATTTTGAAAGAATAAACTCAAATAACAATTGTGAGAATTATTGCATACTTCTAAATTGTTTTTTTCTCCACTTGTAATAAAACAACATCACAAAACCAAGACATGATTAATCACTCCCCCGTGTCTGACATCTCAAATAACGGTACGTCTTTTATATCTATAGCTACAATTTAACTATAATAGTGACATTGTTATTGTTGTATGTTTGCTTCAAACCTATCTAAGTGTTCAATTTGTTTTGGTGATTGTAATATAGATGAAAGTCCACAGAGGACTGGCCGAAAGAGACAATTTTGCACCATACAAACTAATGGAGTTGTTACAAGTAGGTTTGAGATTAATCCAACTGCACCAAACAACACCCCAACAACATCATGTATACCTGTGTTATTATCAGATGATAACACTTTCGACGTTGACCCGTTGGGAGATCAAGATGGTGATCGTTTTTTACTATTCTTAACAAGATTTTGACACACTACGATGTTGGCCATCACAAAACGATAATTCAATTATGCATGTGACATTTGTATTTGATTTGCAGATCCTGTTGGTTTCGATGAATAAATTTGGGTGAGCTTGTTGATGATGATCCATTCAGCGACACTAATAGGTTCCAAGGTTAGTGAAATGTTATGTGTGCACATAAACCAATATGTATACTATACATACATGTTCAAATAATATCCAATAGTCAATGTAATGATATACATCGTCTTTTGATGACTACTATGTGTAGACGACGCCTCAGTGGAATTCATGAATAACGTCGCTGGAACCAATAAGCAATTAGGTATTAAATTTTCATATAATAATTTGGTGTTCTAAATATAATTGGCTTAAATATGTTCGGGGTCCCTAACATGTGAAAGGGAATCAGTCTGGGTCCCTGAAAAAATAAATTGCAAAATGTAATCCCTAACATTGTTTTTTTAATCAAATTAAGGTCTAACCCCAATTTAATCTGATTAAGGACTCTAATTAGCCCAGTCATCAATTCTACCTGTTATTTTCATTTTTTTTATATATAGCTATTTTATTTGTTGTAAATCATAATATCTTATATTTATTTACTATATTGTTAACTTTTTAAGAACAACTACACCGTGCATAGCACGGGAGACCCAGACTTGAGCAGCGGTTGAATTGAAAATTGTGGATAAAGTGGAAGCACAACAAGCTGTGATTCTATCCCTTTTAATCTACATGTTATATTTCAAATTGAAGGAATGAAAGAAAAATTTATATCAACTAATTTCAAAAGTATTAGTTCACCCGTGGGAATTGGGGAATTGATTTTGGGAAATAAGTTAGGTTTCAATTAGTAATAACAGGTGGAATTATATATTAATTCTATTATAAAAAAATGAAAATAATATGTGGAATTGATGACTGGGCTAATTAGAGTCCTTAATCAGATTAAATTGGGGTTAGGCCTTAATTTGATTAAAAAAACAATGTCAGGGATTACATTTTGCAAATTAGTTTTTTTAAGAACCAGGACTGATTCCCTTTCAAATGTTAGGGACCCCGAACATATTTAAGCCAATATCTTTTGAAATATGTCCTAACATGTCTATCTTTTATGCATTTTTTGTTAATTTTCTACGCAAGCCATGTGGGACATGGGAGATCCTATTCATAATTGTCCACATTGCAAGGCAATGATGTGGTACGATGAACGATTAAGGCGGAATGTGCCTACAAAGTCCCCAAAGTTTTCTCTATGTTTTTTGCAAGGCCAGGTGCAACTACCATTGCTCAAATCAGCACCTAAAATTCTGCAAGACTTGCATACAGGTGAAGATGACCAGAGTCGTCATTTCTTGAAGAACATTCGGATGTTCAATGGAATGTTTGCATTCACATCTATGGCAAGAAAGGTCGACAAGAACATAAAAAATGGTCGTGGACCTCCCATTTTCTTGCTTGGAGGCCAAAATTATCATTCTATTGGAAGTCTTATACCTCTAGTTGATGACAAGCCTAAATTTGCACAGCTCTATATTTACGACACTAACAATGAGGTTGATAATAGGATACATTCAGTCAGGTATTCATCTAATTATTAATATTAATTAGCATGAGGCTTCTTTAATAGTTAAAATATGCATATTACTACACTGTTGTGCTTTTATAAACCAATTAATACTCATTCTGCTGCAGGTCAAGTGCTAATTCTCATAAGTTTGATGAGATGATTGTTAGAGACTTAAAACAGATGCTCGATGGTGAAAATGGTTTAGTGCAGAGGCGGAGTTTTCTCTAACGTCAAGTTGCGATTAATAAGACGGAGGGACAAGAACGGGAGAACTTATAAACTGCCCACTGCATCTGAGGTTGCAGCATTGGTTGTGGGTGACTTTGATGCCTCTGTTGAGAGGGAGCTCATTGTTGAAACACAGTCTAGGATGTTGAAGTATGTTGATCCTAAGCATCCGTCATTTCTTGCACTTCAATATCCACTATTGTTCCCTTACGGAGAGGATGGATTCAGAGACGTCATTTTAACTAAGGGTGCAAGTGTAAGTACTAGAAAAAAGGCAGATAATACCATGCGTGAGTTCTTTGCATATAGGTTGCAAGACAGAGATGGAGAGTCACCTATTGTACTTCAATGTAGGAGACTCTTCCAGCAATTTCTAGTGGACTCTTATACCATGGTAGAAACTGATAGACTATGGTTTACTCAATTTAATCAACCGAAGTTAAGAGTTGAATGTTACAAGGGGTTACATGAGAGCTTCGTCCATGGTGAAACGCATGTAGCTGCCACAGGGCAACGAATCATACTGCCATCATCATTTACAGGTGGCCCCAGGTACATGATGAATAATTGCAAGGACTCCTTCGCCATATGTAGGAATGTCGGCTGTCCAAGCTTATTTATCACTGTAACATGCAATCCTGAGTGGCCAGAAATCAAGCGTTTCGTTGAAAAAAGAGGATTAAAGCCCAAGGATAGACTCGATATACTGTGCAGGGTTGTCAAAGTTAAGCTAGACGAATAGATACATGACTTGAAGATTGGAAATGTGTTCGAAAAAATTAGTGGATGTGAGTATGTAATTATATGATGGAATTTACTTCTTTACATGTGACTTTAGCGTTGTTTATATTTTAATCAAATAATGTAAAGTTCAAAAATAACTAATCTCTTTTCATGATTGCAGATTCGTGCACCATCGAATTTCTGAAGCGAGGACTTCCCCACACCCATATTTTGTTCTTTGTCCATGCGCAGTACAAGCCCAAAACACCCGATGACATCGACAAGATAATTTCTGCAGAAATTCCAAACCATAACGATGATCCTGAATTATTTGCAGCGGTGCAGCGATATATGATACACGACCCTTGCAGAGCTGAGAATTTGAAGTCTCCGTGTATGAGCAACATAAAATGTTCCAATAACTCTCCTAAATAGTTTAGGATCCAGACCATTATTGACGATGACAGGTTTCCTAAATATAGGAAAAGAGACGATGGTAGAATGGTCACTAAGGGTAAATCTGTGCTGGATAATAGTTACGTTGTGTCGTCCAACCCAATGCTTCTAAAAAAGTTTAGAGCTCACATCAATTTTGAGTACGCATGTCAGACGAGTGCTATAATATATATTATCAAGTATGTTCACAAAGGCAATGACAGGGTGACAGCTGCACTTTTCCGCAGTCGGGAATCAGCTAATGGTGGTGAGGTGATTGATGAAATTAAAAATCATTAAGATTGCAGATACATCTCTGCCTGTGAGGCAGCTTGGAGATTGTTTGGATTTGAAATCCGTTACAGAGAGCCTGCAGTTGTGAGATTGCCATTCCATCTTCCAGATGAACAGAGTGTTGTCTACAGAGATAATGAGACAGTTCAGGATGCAATTGATAAAGCTGTATTGAAGAAAAAAATGTTTATGGGTTAGATGGAGGCTAATAATTTTTTTCCAGATGGGCGAAACATTACTTACGAAGCATATCCAACCATATTTGTTTGGAAGGATAGCAGTAAAACGTGGTGTCAAAGTAAATAGGGCTTTTCCATTGGTATAATATCACATGTGCCTCCGACATGCGCAGAAGATTATTACTTGAGGCTGCTTTTGAATGTTCAAAAAGGATGCACGAGTTGTGAAGATATCAGGACTGTAAATCAGGTGACATACAACACTTTTCAGGATGCGTGTTATGCACTTGGTCTGCTACAGGATGATAAAAATATAGTCGAAGAAATAAAGGAGACCAACTTTTGGGCATCAGGAGAGAACGTCAGAGGAATTTTTGTGATATTGTTGGTTTCTAAAAACATCTCTAGGCCTGAAGTTGTCTGGAATACCTGTTGGCAAGAACTTTCGGAAGATATCCTCTACCGACAAAGAAGGCAGCTAGATTACACAGGTGAACTCTTGCGTTTTGCTTCATTCAAAATTGGTCCTTTCAATATTTTAAATGGGTTTCTTTTCGCACCTTACGAAACAATATTTATGTCGTTTGTTTCCGCTCTTTGTTATTTTTATTACACACTTAACTTTTATTTAATTGCATAACTAGACTTTGTTGTTTCTTATTCTATACAACATATGATCTATTTTATGTGCTATTGTATTAGGAAAAAAATAATATATTTTTCATGTCTGCAGACTTGACTTTAACTGATGAACAGAAAAAGAGCCTAGCACTCGCCCAGATTGAGGACCTGCTACAAAAGAATGGGAGGAGTTTGCAAAACTTTCCATCCATGCCTTATCCTTCAGAGTGTTATGTGGCGGATGTTAGTGAAAGAATGATCGCCGAAGAGTTGAATTATGATAGGACTGCTATGCGTTGTTACTTAGATCAAGCCCTAACTTCAATAAATGATGAACAACGACATGCGTATGACAAGATTATGAGCGTAGTATACGAAAATAAAGGCGGTTTTTTCTTCCTACATGGGTATGGAGGAATAGGTAAAACATTTGTGTGGAACACTCTATTGGCGTCCATTAGATCGAGAGGTGATATTGTCATTAATGTTGCCTTGAGTGGGATTGCTGCACTGTTGTTGCCTGGAGGGAGGACAAAAGGTTCCTATGCTAAGTTACTCATTAATGTCGCATTCGAGGCTAAAGGTTCCTATACCAATAACCGAGGAATCAACATGTAACATAAAGCACAACAGCCCCCATGCTAAGTTACTCATAAGGGCCAAATTGTCATATGGGATGAAGCTCCTATGATGAGCCAATGGTGTTACGAAGCTCTAGATAAGTGCTTGAGAGACATTTTGAGATTTACCCCAGGCTACGACTCTCAGTTCCATTTGGAGGAAAGGTCGTTGTTTTAGGCGGTGATTTCAGACAGATCTTGTCTGTTATTCCGCGGAAATCTAGGCAAGATGTCGTCAGTGCCGCTATAAATTCTTCCTATCTATGGTCTTTTTGCCAGGTTCTTTGTCTGACTAAGAACATGAGACTTATGCGTGGATCTTCAAGTTCAAATGCATCTGATATAGCATAATTCTCAAAATGGTTGTCTATAGGTGATGGTAAGGCCGGAGAGCCAATTAATGGCGAATCAGAATTACGAATACCTGATGAAATCCTTATACCAAAAACTGACAACGGTTTTGATGACTTGGTAAATTTCACATACCCGAATTTGTTGCGGAATATGACCAAATCAGACTACTTCAAGGATAGAGCTATTTTAGCCCCCACTGTTGAGTTAGTTGGAAAGGTCAACGAAAAGATGATGTCACAGGTACCGAGATTGCCAAGAGATTATTTAAGCTCTGATGAAATATGCAAAGAAGATGCCAGTGTCGAAAGTGAGTTGGATGCATTTTCTCTTGAGGTTTTGAATGCTATAAACTGTTCTGGCCTTCCTCCGCATAAGTTTAGTTTGAAGGAAAACGTCCCGGTAATATTACTCAGAAATATTGATCAATCAAATGGATTGTGTAATGGAACAAGGCTGAGAGTGAGGAGGATGGGAGACCATGTCATTGAGTGCGTCACACTCACAGGGACTAAAGTTGGACGTATTGCACCGATTCCTATAATGAAAATGGCTACAAGTAATGCAAACCTACCATTCAAATTTCAGCGAACTCAGTTTCCTATATCCAGTTGTTTTGGTATGACGATTAGTAAATCAAAGGGACAAACACTTGGGTGTGTTGGATTATATCTTCCAAGGCCAGTTTTCACCCATGGACAGTTATACATTGCTTTGTCAAGAGTAACGAGCAAACAAGGACTGAGGATACTAATAGAAAATCATGATGACCTCCCTCCTAACACAACAGTTAATGATGTGTATGAAGAAGCTTTTGGAAATATAACTCCATAAGGTACTGCTTATCGATATTCTATAAATCGTATTGATATTATACTCCTATGTGTTAGAACGTTAATTCTAACGTGTGATTTGTCTTTTTGTGTACCGGGTGACTTCCTATTATACTTTCTCATTCATCAGCCATGAGTTAAATAATGTCAAGTAGGATGTTGTTATTTGTCTTTTATTTTACACATTGTAACATAAAATGATAATTAATCTCATGAGCAATTTAGATAACCTCATATATCAAAAATCGAGGAATCAACATGACAAATTATCATCTGAATTTAGCATAAGATGTGGTGTGGTAGTTAACTAACTTTGTCCCTTGAAAATGCAGAAGGGCGTTTCGATCCTTGCCCATGTGAGTGAAACGAAAATTGCCAACCGTTTACCGCTAAGTAACTATTTCTCATGGCGAGGGTATTGGTCACTGTTGTCGACTTGACAACAACATGTATAAGAAGTTATAAAAATAAATCATTCCACACACATTAACTTTACTTTATCCAAAGTTACCCGTGTCTTGCACGGGTTAATCCAACTAGTTGGATTATTTTAATTTTGAATTTAATAAATTATTTTTCACTAATTCTTAATAAATTATTATACTAGTCACATTACTCGTAAAATTCAAATTACAATATAAGATCACTTACTAGCTTAACTCAAGAACAAACACTAGATCTTGTGCTTTGGTTAATTAAAGTAATGGGTAGTTTTTTTTCTTTTCTTTTGCTTTTGATTGGCTAGATTTAGGGCTGGTCTACAAACCAATAAAAAATTAATAAAATACTACTATGATCGTGTTTTTCCTTAGAAATTAGCATGATACCTGACAAAAAACAACAAACAACAAAGGGTAACAACAAACCAAAAACAACACATCTTCTTCGTTTCAAAAAAAACAAAAATACACATCTTGCAAACACAGTTACATTTACATGTTCGGGTTCCCTTATCCTTGTATTTAGGCCTGTTTTTATTCCCACTTTTGTTGTGAGATAGGGTTGGTGGACAATATATGTAACTACTTTGCAAGCGACCTATGGTCGGGGTGACATACTCTCACACACCAATGAAATGCGCTTCATTCTTATGAACGATGATTGAATTTCGGCGTCATGGTTAATGAACGAAGTAAGCTAATAACTACGTCACACCTTCAGATTCATATGTTGGTTCAATATTATTCTCTATCATAATCTCATTTTATTCATCTAAATTAATAAATTAATGAACTGCAAACCCTACAAAATGCAGTATTAATCCCAAACAACATTTCAACACCAAAATTGTCTATTGATTAATTTTTTATAATGGTATTACCTAGCTATTCAGAAAGGTAATTACTCCCTCCGTTCCTTTTTATGAGAGATAAACAAACTTTGCACACCCCTTAAGAAAGTTAGTTTATCAAACTTTGCATTTTTTTTTTTTTGAAAATGCCACTTTATGTAATGTTAATTATGAATTATGAGTCAAAAAAATTATGAATTAAAATTTTCACCCATTAAATATATTAGTTATAAATTAAATTGTGAGAGAGTACTGAAGGTACGTAGCTGTATAGTTTTGACGTTCAGTGATATATTTATTGAGAATTATTAATGAGAAATAATAATAGATTCTAAGAAGAAATTAAACTAAATGTCAATTATCCCATGCAATGCAAGTTACTTTTGTAAAATATTAAATGTTTAAATAAATTTACAATAAAATAAAAAATATGTGAAATTTTTAATATTGAAAATTAATCTAATTAAAACAGAATCAATTGATAATTTGGCCATTTCGTACCGTTTAATATTGATTAATTAAATAATTATAAATCTAAATATTAATCTGAGAAATTAATAATAAATTTTTATTGATTAATTTTTTATAATGGTATTACCTAGCTATTCAGAAAGGTAATTACTCCCTCCGTTCCTTTTTATGAGAGATAAACAAACTTTGCACACCCCTTAAGAAAGTTAGTTTATCTAACTTTTTACATTAAATTTGTTCCAAAGTGTTGTTGAATTTCTAAAATTGCCCTTTAACATAGTAAATGTATTTCCATATTTCTAATTATTTTTATTTATTTATTTTTGAATAAACCAACACCAATTATTGTAAAGAAGAGAGTGGGGAATTATTGAGAATTAATGTGATGCAATATGAGTGGATAAGTTAAATAATTGATTGCCTCAATAGATGAAAAGACATAGTTCACATTTTTTGATAAGCATAGTTGATGTACTTAGTCTTTGAAAAATGGAAAAAAGAAATATCATAATTAATGTGATGCAATTATTATCCAGAATTGAATAGGGGTAGAATGGTGAAAAAATAATTAATTTGGCACAAAATTTCCTCTAGTCCTTATAAAAAGGAACGACCAACCCTCTTAACTCACATCTTATAAAAAGGAACGGAGGGAGTACTATTGATACTATTGATTGGAAAAATTTAAATTAAATAAAGATTAATTCAGGAAAATTAATAATATACTTGATTGAACAGTTTTTTTAAAAATTTAATGAATATTAATTTAATTTTACTTTTAATCTTAAAGCTCATGCCGGATGCCGCAACATAAAAAATAGTTTGTATGTAATGTAGTAAACTCATGGAAGAGTATATATCTTTCTGACTCAAGTAAAGGCACTGGATATAATTTAGACAATTATATAATAAAATCTTTTGAGTTTCTGGTAGCTGCCAAACGGCTTTTATACCACTGCTTTAGATTCTAAGGCCACATAGTGATTGCCTTTCATAAAATAGGTAATGAATTTATGGCGAGAAAATGAAACTTTAATTTCTCACCTTTATTGTAGAGCTAGTGTCATCACCTCATCTCAACCTAGACGACTCACAAAGCTTATTAAACTTTAAGCGTACGAGAAGTGCTATTAACACATTTAATATTTTATTCTATCTTTTGTACAAGAAGCGCTATTAACACATTTAACATTTTATCCTATCTTATGTTTAAATAGAATATGACCGTTTAGATTAAAGCATTAAATTATAACAACCTATCACTTTAACGGTTCGTTTGGTACGTCGTCAAGAGATGATAAGACATGATATGATAAGAAAATTGGATAATGACAAAATATGATAAATGTGTTTAGGTAAACAATTTAATTAAACGCTTCTAAAAATAAGTGCGCCAACATGTTATAAGTTCGAAACAGCTTATAGATAAGTCATAAACTCATTTACATAAGTTTTTCCAAACACTTGCATAAATGCTTATATTATAAGATAAAATCAGATAAATTTTCAAAAAAAACTATTATCCTACATACCTTCTGTTTGAGGTGGACTGAATAATGATAAAATATTATATAAATAATGAGAAATAAATGAAATTGCCTTTGAACAAAAAGTAATAATAATATCTTTTAAAATTTTATTTTTCTAAATTTATATTTTAAAATGAAAATTATTTTCATTTATTACAAGTGAGTCTATGTTTCAAAATTAACTAAAATTAAATTTAAATTAAAAACTAAGTAGAGACACATTTTTAAATAAGTAACAACATATATGATAAAAGAAAGTTAGTTATATTTACTACAAATAATTAATATTTATAAGTTGAATTGTCTATTTTACACTTAGTGAATAATTAATTTAATTTTTATTCTTTGAAAAAGAAAATAAAGAAACAATAAAGGTAAGGCATCGATAGGTACTCTTTCAGAAGAAGAGTCTATATATCAGGTTGAGGAACATCAAGGGTAGTTGTATGACCTCCTAATCTAGCTAAGAAGTTTGCACGAACATTACAATCTCGATGCACCGGCTTAAGCCAAATATTTCAATTTCTTTTAAGCATCTCGCTGATATCCTTAAGCAATATTGACAGAAATATCAGGTTCTCAAATTTTTTTATTCTTTTTTAGGGACAAACGATTTATTTATAATCAAAAGATGTATACAACCCCCATAGGGAGGAAAAGCGTTAATGAACACCGCAAGAAGTCCAAAGGATTCAAGATACAACAACCCCCAACAAAAAATAAGTAGATAGAGATAACCATAACAAAATTGGAATAGCAACTACCAAAACTGGGATTTTTTATTCTTACTGCTATAAGTAACATAATAATATTAATTTAGTAATAGCAAATGATATGAAATTTTTTTATTTTATATGAGTAGAGCCAATATTTTTACCATTTATAAATTAATTGAATTTTGAATTAAATTTGTATTAGTAACTAAATAGTTTTAACTAAGCAGTAGCAACTAACAATAAATGAATACTAAAATTAGTATATCATGAAATTAATTTCTGCTATGTTTTAATTCAACCTTTCTTTCAGAATAAATTTTATACATAATAGAATAATAAGTTAAGGGACAAAATTTTGTTATCTTTATTTTCCGATAAAGTTTGTTATGTTATCATATGAGCACAACAAACAATGTATTATGGTAGGATATAATTAAGTCGTTATATTCTATCTCCTTATCTTTCCCACCCAAAATGTCCTGGATATTAATATTTCTGTCAAACCTGGAATAACTAAAGTTTATAATCAAACAAGATTTTTTTCATGTTTTGAGATATTTACATGATGTTAGTCTTGATTTATCTCAAAGGATTAAACGTGTGTGCACTATCAGGGTAAACTTTGTTTACACAGACATTCTATTGAATTCTGTCAAATCAAACAATATATTTTTCTTTTTATAAATGTAACTATTTCTCTTACATGGCGTGTCTTCATTGGATGTCAGTATAACAAATTTTTTGACCATCAATGTATATTCATTAAACTCTTATCTCTATTATATATTAAAATATTTTGAATTTTATGTAAAACTGCATCGATGAATCACAATATAAAAAAAAAGTTTTCTCTTAATTTATTACTCCATTTGTTTCTTTTTATCGTTACTTTAAAGTTTTAGCATGAGTATTAGTATATAGAATTAATGTTCTCATTTTTAATGGAATTACTATATACCTTCTTAATATACCTTTTATTTTTCTTTTAAATTTTGACTCATCAATTTTTTTATCATTAGGAAGTTTATAGTAATTTTAATAAAAATAAGAAGAAATATTATTTCTTTAGTACAAGTGTCAAAATTTTAAAGTGATAAATTTTGTTTTTTCACTTAAACTGATACTGATATTATTTCTATGCGATTTGAGTCCTCCTTAAAAAAAAAAACCCCGACAAATTGAGTCTCAAAATTTTCTCGTTAGTGTTTGGTCAAACCATTATGTACATATGTGACAGTAAGAGCAACACCATCGGGGACGTTGTCAACTTCACCACTCAATCCACCCGAGTCACATGCTCCAGTTGCAGCCGAACGTACCCAAATAAGAAGGCGCTACAGAAACCTCACCATGACGAGCAGATTAAAAAAATCAATAGATTCCTCATGGGTTCTCCAAGGAGAGACCCACCGTCGCATTTGTCTTCGTCACCACCAACATCGCCAAGGGGTTCACCTGCAACACCATTTTTGCATGGTGAAGACACAAGAACACACCACACTATTGTTCCACGTTACCATCCATGCACGAGGCAACAGAGGGAGCAGCTATGTCTAGATTACATTAATGATTCCACAAGGATGACTTTGGACTTTCAATCACTGGTGGTCTTGAAACTTTACGTCGTGTTAAGTTTGGCCTTGAAAATGAAATCTCACGAAATGGGTCAAAATGGTGCGAAAGATCAAGCGGTTGGAGAAAATGGTGTATCAATTTGAAGTGACACGACTGACTCGAAAGTGAAGCTCTAACCAATGTAGGGGTTTTGAGTTAATTAGTTGGCGTGATAATGTACTAGGGTGGTTGTGTTTGTCTCTCTTTGTTGTTTAAACTTTGTTAGATATTTATCTATGTTATTGCTTTATAGTTTCATTAGGATATGTGAACTCAGTCTTGGTGTAATGGGTGGTCTAGTTTGTCTTGTACAAGTTTGGTTTTATGATAATAAAGAAACCAAGCCTATATAAGACAAACCATGCCAGTCATTATCAAATTCACAATCTCGAATGAGAACGAAAGCAATAACAAAGATATATGCCCGACAAAGTTTAAACAACATAGAATAGAAACGTAAACAAATCCACCCCAGTAAACTGCGACGCTAATTCATAAACTCAGAACCCTACATCAACCAGAGCTTCAATTCAAAGTTAGTCTCGCTGCTTCTAATCAATATATTATTTCCTCCAACCTCTTCATATTTCGCACAATTTTAACTCGGTTGTGAGATTTCGGGTTCAAGATCGAACTTGGTACGACAAAGAGGTTCGGGTTCACCAGTGATAGAAAGTCCACGGAAACCCCTAAGGAATCATCAATGTAATCAAGACATTGTTGCTCCCTCTACTGCCTCATGCATAAATGGTAATTTTGAACAATGTGTGGTGTGTCCTCGTGCCTTCACCATGCAAAAATGGTAGTGCAGGTGCACCCATGTTGTGTTGGAGGTGACAACGATAGATGCAGCAAAGTGTCCCTCCTAAGGGAACCCACGAGGACTCTTATGATTTTTTTATCCGCTCATCATGGTGATGTTTCTGCAACGCCTACTTAGTTGGGTACGCTTGGCTGCAACCGAAGCATGTTGCTTTGGTGGAGTGAGCAGCGAAGTTGACGACATCGTCAATGGTGGTGCTCTCGCTATCAAATTTGTACTGAATGGTTTCTTCTGTTTCCATGAACATGCATGGTGGTGATAACATGTCATGATATTTAAACTTAGATATGCCACCTAAGCTTTAGTTACTGTCACATCAACAAATTTCATAATCCATTTGATGGACACTAACAGAAGGACTTGATTGTAATACGGTAAAAAAATTTAGGAATCAATTCACTCATTTTAAAAGGGGGAGCTAATTCACTCAATCACAGTAAAGTACAATTAAGCAAAATATTACAAGACTTCTCCATGGTAACAATTACTCAAAATATGAAAATACAATTTTTTTAAGTCATATACTTTGTTAGATCCAAGTGTTATGAATACTAATAATTGATAAATAACCTCATGCTCAAATTGAGTTATCCCACCACAAGCTTAGGTGGTCTAATAAGAATTTAACATTTATTTTAATTGTTTCCGACTCATTTTTAATTCTAATTACACTTGAAAATGTATTTCTACCTCAATTAATTAATATGTTTATTTAAATGATTTTATAATATATTTTTAAAATACCATATTTACATTCAGAACCCCAGTTCAGAGAGATCAAATTTCACACCCCGCCCCCGCCCCCACCCCCACATAGCCCCTATGGAGTGTGAAATTGGAACTGCACCACCACCACCGCACACAAACCCAACCGTATCCAGAAATTGTTAAATCGGATTTTGCATGGAATGTTTATCACAGTGATCTGGCATGTCATCTTCATCACTGTCATCTTCATCAAAGAATTAGGGATTTTTGAAAAAATTGGGGTTTTTTTGCAAAACATACGATAAATCGAAATCGCCTCAAATCGCATCACGCGCTGCAATTGGTTGAAAAATTGCAATTTGATGAGATTTCGATTTATTGTCCGTTTAGCACAAAAATTCCAATTTTTTTAAAAATCTCTAATTCTTTGATGAAGATGACAGTGATGAAGATGACAAGTCAGATCACTTTGATAAACATGCCGATGCAAAATCTGATCTAACAATTTCTGGGTATGGTGATGGCTGTGTACGGTGGTGGTGGTGGTGGTGTGCTTCCAATTTCACACTCCATAGAGGCTGTGTACAGTGGGTATGAGGGTGCGGGTGCGAAATGTGATCTCTCTCAACTGGGGTTCTGAATACAAATATGGTATTTCAAAAATATATTATAAAATCATTTAAATAAACATATTAATTAATTGAGGTGGAAGTATATTTCCAAGTGTAATCATAATTAAAAAATAGGTAGAAACAGTTAAAACAAATATTAAATTCTTATTGGACCACCTAACCATGGGGTGAGATAACCCAATTTGAGCATGGGGTTATGTCTACATCCGAAATCTTAGTTTGCAAATCACACAACACATCAGTAAATACATCAAACAACAAAACAATTAAATAAATAGGGAATAATACAAAACTAACAATTACAAAAAGATTTACCTTGATAGGAAAAATTCTTATGCCGAACGCGTTTTCAACTTGCTCCCTTTCGCAACCATGTGCTCAAATGACAATATTGCTCTCTGAACATAATCACTTATATTTTATATTTATCGTAAATTCAAAAATTCATTTTTGATACGTGAAGAAGTATTTCAATACTATCTCATTAATAACACTAAAGAAAACAATTATGATTGACAGATTCTTAACTCACAATAGTATAACATAATTGTATTTTGAGAAAATAACAAAAAACAAATTATTTACCTTGGATTAAATCAATGGCGTCATCATTCATTGTTGGGACCTGCAAGTGAAGAGTGAAGAGACATTAGGCTTGTCCATCGGTCGGGTTCGAGCCCGAACCTTAGTTTGCATCGGGTGAAAACGACGAGACCACCAGAATCGCCACCATCCGCCGCCAGGCGACATGTTGCTCGAGTTTGGATTGAGCGGGTGGTAGTTACGCCGGGTCAGTTCAATCGATTTCAACATCCAAATGAAAAATGAAAAAAATAGTTGAGGAGAGAAACAGATCCATAAAAGAAAACACAAAAAAATCCAATCAAAATGCTAACAAAGAAGATAGATCCATACAAATCAAATTATAACAGATCTAATGACCTATACAAAAAAAAACCTCAAATCTTCTTGTTGCATGTGGGTGTTGCATAATGATTCTGTGGTGATCGATCTCACAGATCCAGAGCGAAACAGAGGAGAATGGTGGTGGCGGCTTCAGGGGGAAGAGGCGGATGCTGCTATCGGATCTGAGGGTCTTGTCATCGGTGAAGTAGCTTTTGGATCGGCGTCGACAATAGACGGAGACGGAGACAACGACGACAATAATGGCGGTAAGGGTGACGCCGAGGAGCTTTCCGGTGGAAGATTTGGGTTTAGGGGAGGATGAGGGAGGAGATGTTAGCGGGGAATGAGGCAAAGGTGGAGGGAGAAGGAGGTGGCGGCGAGGGTCTGGAGAAGAAAGGTGAATGAGATTAGGAAAGAAAGGAAGAGAAAAGGGTTTGGATCTTAGGAACTGAATGTGGTGGGATTAGACGGTTAGTGTTTTTATAAGTGAGATTAGGGTTTGGGTCTCAATCTCTCTCACGGACTGGGCCTGGCCCTTTTTTTTAACTTCTCTCCTATTCGGTCGGTTCAGAGGCTAAATCAAACTCGATCGAACCAAACTGCGTTGAGCGCTTTTTAACAACTGTTACACCCGACCCACCCAACTGGACAAATAAGGCATTTGCTTGTGCCGGTTTCGGTCGGGCCGAGTGAGTTTGGACAGCCCTTATGATGAATGAAGGTAAATTGGAAAGCTTGTAATATAATAAATAAGGTAAATTGAAAAGCATGAAACTAATTAAGAGGAAATAAAATGAAGAAGACAGTAAGATCATTGAACTAGTTGTAAATATGTCAACCCAATTGATTCATGCAAAATCCGTTGAAGTGAAAGAAAAATAAAATTGAATACCTCTTATGGTTGTTTTGATTACAACACCACCATGTCTTCCAAACATCAATACCACCAATCTTCTCCGATCTTTAGAAACATCGTATCTATGGATCGGCCCTTGAGAAAAAGAAGTAAAGAAGAGTAGAGAATTGAAGAGACCAAATCAAAAATTAAAAGGGAAGAAATACATGTGAAGGTGATGTTGTCAGAGACTCAACAGCGGTGTTACAGTATTACAATTTAAGGATAATATAAATTAGGGTTTGGTAGCAAGTTTGGGCCAAAATCCCAGGTCAAAGTCCAAAATATGATTTTTAAATTAATAAATTAGGTTTTATGTCATGGGAGACTCAACGATGCAGTTATAATGTTACAATTGAGGAATAAGTTAAATTAGGGTTTGGTAGTTTGGGCCAAAAATCCATGTCCAAAATTCAATTTTTAAATTGTAATAAATCAAGTTTGATGTTGCGTGTTATATAAGAGTTTATTCTGTTTTGTCTATCACAATTTGACCATTTTTTATATCTTAATATTTAAGCACAAAATAGCAATGTCATTGAACATATTCTTTAAATATTGATAGAATTATAATTAATGAAAAAATTGGTAAAGAATATGCATTAAATATATATTTTTAAATAAATACAGAAACCAAGAAGCTAGATATTAAAAATATAAAAATATAAAACAATCAATATCATAAATTCTAGCTTATCTCAAATGATTTTTTATTTTTTACAAAAATTTGGTATTTATAAAAATTTTATGTTAAGTATTAATGTTTATAAATTTATGAAAAGTAAAATGATAATAATCTATTTTATTTAATAAATGGTCAATTATGTTTTTGGTGCTTGACTTATACACTCTAATTTAAAATGGTGTACACATGTAATTTTCACATCAGATTTAGTTATTAAAAATTCTGTTTCATCAAATTCCTCTTCCTCCTCCCACCAATCACTCATTCTTCCACCATTTTTTTGGCAAACTACCGCACTTAAACCTTCGTTGTTGTACTTACGTCAAGACGACTTCATAACTACTTCTAAACCCACCCGATATCAATAAGAACCACATTTCCTATGAAGTCCATACTCCAAAAGCTGGATCTGACAGACTGCATGATCTCATGGTTAGTTAAACTCTCCCAATTCAACATATTTTGTTGTCAAATTTGTAGCCATTCAACCTCGTCCTGAAAAATAGCACAATATATAATGGATGATCCATGTTGATGACTCCTTTAACTTGAGGGAAGTGGAGCAAGAGTCGTCCATCCTCAAGAGATCTCACTGGAACTATCCCCCAGATTTGACTTTCTGACATCCAACAACCATTTAGAATATGAAGCATGCATGGCCAGAATGCACGCGCCCTGAGATGTCGGTGCAAAAAGGATGACAGTTTGCCGGGACTCCCAACTTTTTGGTTTCTCAAATTAACAAATAGTACGAGATGAATATGCCTCAACTTTTACAAATATATATGCTAAAACATAGTTAATATTCTCTTCAAACTTTAAAAGTGCCAGAAAAAAAAAATCTTATCTCTAAAAATTATGACAGATAAAAAAGAACGAAGGGAGCAAGTAACAAATTTCAAAATTTGTCGTGAACTTCATCTTTGATCTTATTCTACTGCAGGACCATGTTAAGCAAACCAAATGGACCTCTTTTCACCCTATAAAGTTTTGGAGACTATTAGCACAAAGGGACCATTACCAAGCAAGCTGTCCTGAAAAATCAAAGTGACTTTATATTATAATTTAGACCAGCAATTTTACCTGTTAGTGAGTCAGAGGTGCTTTAGAACTGGTCTGACCTCAGAGCTCCCCCACCGTATGGCTTTGTTGTTGCACTGCTCATCATGGGGAAATGGTGTTAGCGACCCCATAATGTACCATCAATATGAAAAGCACCAAAGCAAAGAGGAGGGTGGAATTACTGGAAAAGAAAAAAAGCAAAAGCAGTAATCAATTGCTTTCCAAATCCAAAGAACTAAAAGTGCTTAATATTCCACAGTAGAATGTATGAGCATCTTGATACATGGTATAATCATCACTCTTAAAGCTACTTTAGACAATGCATGGTGCTTAGCTCATTGGATTACCCTCCCTGCCCCATTCTCTCTCTCTCTCTCTCTCTCTCTCTCAACATAAAATTGCCCCACAATTCTTTCTTTCTCTTCCTCTTACAACAGCAGTAAAGCCATGGTGTGCACAACAATATGAAATCCGAATGACCCAATCATCACCTGCAATTACACACAATAGAATTCAACTCTCAATCAGTAAATCCATAAATCCCACTACTTATTAGAGCCTTGCATGAAATAAACACATTTATATTACTTTAATTAACCAAAGCACAAGATCTGGTGGACTCTTATACCATGGTTGAAACTGATAGACTACATTTTCTTCAATTAAATCAACCGAAGTTAAGAGTTGAACATTACAATGGGTTGCATGAGAGCTTAGTCCGTGGTGAAATAAATGCAGCTGCCACAGGGCAACGAATCATACTGCCATCATTATTTACAAGTGGCCCCAGGTACATGATGAATAATTGCAAGGACTCTTTCGCCATATGTAGGCATGTCGGCTATCCAAGCTTATTTATCACTCTGACATGCAATCCTGAGTGGCCAGAAATCAAGCGTTTTGTTGAAAAAATGGGTTTAAAGCCTGAGGATATACCTGACATACTGTACAAAGTTTTCAAAGTTAAAGTAGACAAATTGATACATGACTTGAAGAGTGGAAATGTGTTCGGAAAGATTAGTGGATATGAGTATGTAATTATATTATGGAATTTACTTCTTCACACGTGACTTCACAATTGTTTTAATTTTAATCGATTAATATAAAGTTGAAAAATAACTAATCTCATTTCATGATTACAGATTTGTGCACCATCGAATTTCAAAAGCGAGGACTTTCCCACGCCCAGATTTTTTTGTTTGTCCATGCCCAGTACAATCCCAAAACACCCGATGGTATCGACAAGAAAATTTCCGTAGAAATTCCAGACCGTAACGGTGATCCTGAATTATTTGCAGCGGTCCAACGATATATGATACACGGACCTTGCAGAGCTGAGAATTTGAAGTCTCCGTGTATGAGAAACGGAAAATGTTCCAAGCACTTTCCTAAAGAGTTTAGGATCCAGACCATTATTGACGATGACGGGTTTCCTAAATATAGGAAAAGAGACGACGGTAGAACAATCAAAAAGGGTAAATCAGTGCTGGATAATAGGTACGTTGTGCTGTACAACCCGATGCTTCTAAAAAAGTATAGATCTCACATCGATGTTGAGTACACATGTCAGACAAGTGCTATAAAATATCTTTTCAAGTATGTTCATAAAGGCAATGACAGGGTGACAATTGCACTTTTTCGCAGTCGGGAATCTGCTAATGGTGGCGAGGTGATTGATGAAATTAAAAATTATTATGATTGCAGATACATCTCTGCCTGTGAGGTAGCTTGGAATTTGTTTGGATTTGAAATCCATTACAGAGAGCCAGCAGTTGTGAGGTTGCCATTCCATCTACCAGATGAACAGGGTGTTGTGTACAGAGATAATGAGACAATTTAGGATGCAATTGTGAATCGAATAAGTGGTTGAGAAGATGAACAACGTAGTTTTCCTTATCTTTTTCTTTTTTTGAGAAGTGCTATATTGTCATAATTATTTCCATCAAAACACATTCATATCGCTTTGAGTAGCACTATATCTTAAAAATTGTAATTTTTTACTTTTTTATCAGTTTCCAAATATACCGCCTTCACATATTTAACAGTACAGATACCAAAAGTCACTTATCTTCTGTCTCCTCTGTCTGCGGTGAGAAAGTTTTAGTGTTTTTTAGCAATAAAAGAGATTTGTTTTTATTTCCTACCATGAAAATAAAAAAAAAGCTTACTTTCATAATTTGAATCAAACATATAAAGGTTAATAGTATGTTAGGTCTTTGAGTTTGTACCAACATTTCTGATAGGTCCCTCACCAGATTTTTTTTTCATATAAGTCCCTCAGTTTGCACCAAGTTTGCATTTAGTCCTCGCCGGAGACCGAAGCTCCAGCAGGTGCTGATGTGGATTGCTGACTGTATTAAAAGTGAATACGTGGATTTTTTAATTTTTTTAAAATTCCAAATAATTAAATTCATTTTAAAATTAAAACCCCTAATCTATTCTAAATCTAAAATTAACCCTTAAACCCCCAATCCCTAATTCAATTCAATTTTGAAATAATAAAAAACCCCTAAAATCAATTTGCTAATCTCTTTCCCAGGGCACAGCTTTTTTCTTCTGCGTTCTTCATCTATGGCTGCCATTGTTTTTCTTCTTCTTCTTCTTCCTCTCGCAGGCCACAACATTTTTCTCCTTATTCTTCTTGTCTTCCTCGAAATTCTGGGCTTCTTCTTCTAATTTCTGGGTTTTTGTTTTTCTTCCTCTTCTTCTATTCCTCTAATTTCTCGGTTTTTCTTCTTCTTCTTCCTCCTCTTCTTCTACTCCTCTAATTTCTGGGTTTTTATTCTTCCTCCTCTTCTCCTGTTCATCACACTCCTTCTTCTTCTTGTCATCTTCCCAGAAGCGAACAGGAGAGGCCAAACAGAAGCAAGCAGAAGCAAAATTGATTCAGTAAGCAGAAGTTTCAAATTCACTATGTTTTGAAATTTTGATAATAATTTAAATTAACTGTGTTTCTAGCTTACGAAAATTTTAAATTTTGTTAATAATTTATATCAAATATTACGAAAATGTTTGCATTTCTAATAGTTATAGACAAATACCAAATATTTTAAATTTACTTTCAATTTTCTAATTCTTAATATTGAAATAGTTAACATACAATCTTAAGATTTTTTTAAAAAATAAATTTTAATGTTTTAAATAAAATTTATATTGATATTGATTAGAAATGTTAAATAAGGAACGAATCATATCTTATTAATACCAAATTTTTAACCAAATTTTAAATGTTTGTATTCTCAATAATTCTAGACAAATACCAAATATTACGAAAATATTTACAATCTTAACAATATTTTTTTAGTTGATTTTAGTTGGATTAACAAAATATTTTATTTCTAGACAAATACCAAATATTACGAAAATATTTGCAATCTTAACAATATTTTTGTAGTTGATTTTAGTTGGATTAACAAAATATTTTAGTTGCAATCATTTTTTTAATATTTTAGCTGGATAAAATGTTTCCAATCTTACGAAAATATTTTAAGATTTTTTTTAAAATTATTTTTTTGTAATATGAATTTTTATTAACAATTAGTCTCCTCACTTGATGCTATAAATTGTACCACTATGGTTTCTCTTCTATATTATTTTGAAAGAATAAACTCAAATAACAATTGTGAGAATTATTGCATACTTCTAAATTGTTTTTTTCTCCACTTGTAATAAAACAACATCACAAAACCAAGACATGATTAATCACTCCCCCGTGTCTGACATCTCAAATAACGGTACGTCTTTTATATCTATAGCTACAATTTAACTATAATAGTGACATTGTTATTGTTGTATGTTTGCTTCAAACCTATCTAAGTGTTCAATTTGTTTTGGTGATTGTAATATAGATGAAAGTCCACAGAGGACTGGCCGAAAGAGACAATTTTGCACCATACAAACTAATGGAGATGTTACAAGTAGGTTTGAGATTAATCCAACTGCACCAAACAACACCCCAACAACATCATGTATACCTGTGTTATTATCAGATGATAACACTTTCGACGTTGACCCGTTGGGAGATCAAGATGGTGATCGTTTTTTACTATTCTTAACAAGATTTTGACACACTACGATGTTGGCCATCACAAAACGATAATTCAATTATGCATGTGACATTTGTATTTGATTTGCAGATCCTGTTGGTTTCGATGAATAAATTTGGGTGAGCTTGTTGATGATGATCCATTCAGCGACACTAATAGGTTCCAAGGTTAGTGAAATGTTATGTGTGCACATAAACCAATATGTATACTATACATACATGTTCAAATAATATCCAATAGTCAATGTAATGATATACATCGTCTTTTGATGACTACTATGTGTAGACGACGCCTCAGTGGAATTCATGAATAACGTCGCTGGAACCAATAAGCAATTAGGTATTAAATTTTCATATAATAATTTGGTGTTCTAAATATAATTGGCTTAAATATGTTCGGGGTCCCTAACATGTGAAAGGGAATCAGTCTGGGTCCCTGAAAAAATAAATTGCAAAATGTAATCCCTAACATTGTTTTTTTAATCAAATTAAGGTCTAACCCCAATTTAATCTGATTAAGGACTCTAATTAGCCCAGTCATCAATTCTACCTGTTATTTTCATTTTTTTTATATATTGCTATTTTATTTGTTGTAAATCATAATATCTTATATTTATTTACTATATTGTTAACTTTTTAAGAACAACTACACCGTGCATAGCACGGGAGACCCAGACTTGAGCAGCGGTTGAATTGAAAATTGTGGATAAAGTGGAAGCACAACAAGCTGTGATTCTATCCCTTTTAATCTACATGTTATATTTCAAATTGAAGGAATGAAAGAAAAATTTATATCAACTAATTTCAAAAGTATTAGTTCACCCGTGGGAATTGGGGAATTGATTTTGGGAAATAAGTTAGGTTTCAATTAGTAATAACAGGTGGAATTATATATTAATTCTATTATAAAAAAATGAAAATAATATGTGGAATTGATGACTGGGCTAATTAGAGTCCTTAATCAGATTAAATTGGGGTTAGGCCTTAATTTGATTAAAAAAACAATGTCAGGGATTACATTTTGCAAATTAGTTTTTTTAAGAACCAAGACTGATTCCCTTTCAAATGTTAGGGACCCCGAACATATTTAAGCCAATATCTTTTGAAATATGTCCTAACATGTCTATCTTTTATGCATTTTTTGTTAATTTTCTACGCAAGCCATGTGGGACATGGGAGATCCTATTCATAATTGTCCACATTGCAAGGCAATGATGTGGTACGATGAACGATTAAGGCGGAATGTGCCTACAAAGTCCCCAAAGTTTTCTCTATGTTTTTTGCAAGGCCAGGTGCAACTACCATTGCTCAAATCAGCACCTAAAATTCTGCAAGACTTGCATACAGGTGAAGATGACCAGAGTCGTCATTTCTTGAAGAACATTCGGATGTTCAATGGAATGTTTGCATTCACATCTATGGCAAGAAAGGTCGACAAGAACATAAAAAATGGTCGTGGACCTCCCATTTTCTTGCTTGGAGGCCAAAATTATCATTCTATTGGAAGTCTTATACCTCTAGTTGATGACAAGCCTAAATTTGCACAGCTCTATATTTACGACACTAACAATGAGGTTGATAATAGGATACATTCAGTCAGGTATTCATCTAATTATTAATATTAATTAGCATGAGGCTTCTTTAATAGTTAAAATATGCATATTACTACACTGTTGTGCTTTTATAAACCAATTAATACTCATTCTGCTGCAGGTCAAGTGCTAATTCTCATAAGTTTGATGAGATGATTGTTAGAGACTTAAAACAGATGCTCGATGGTGAAAATGGTTTAGTGCAGAGGCGGAGTTTTCTCTAACGTCAAGTTGCGATTAATAAGACGGAGGGACAAGAACGGGAGAACTTATAAACTGCCCACTGCATCTGAGGTTGCAGCATTGGTTGTGGGTGACTTTGATGCCTCTGTTGAGAGGGAGCTCATTGTTGAAACACAGTCTAGGATGTTGAAGTATGTTGATCCTAAGCATCCGTCATTTCTTGCACTTCAATATCCACTATTGTTCCCTTACGGAGAGGATGGATTCAGAGACGTCATTTTAACTAAGGGTGCAAGTGTAAGTACTAGAAAAAAGGCAGATAATACCATGCGTGAGTTCTTTGCATATAGGTTGCAAGACAGAGATGGAGAGTCACCTATTGTACTTCAATGTAGGAGACTCTTCCAGCAATTTCTAGTGGACTCTTATACCATGGTAGAAACTGATAGACTATGGTTTACTCAATTTAATCAACCGAAGTTAAGAGTTGAATGTTACAAGGGGTTACATGAGAGCTTCGTCCATGGTGAAACGCATGCAGCTGCCACAGGGCAACGAATCATACTGCCATCATCATTTACAGGTGGCCCCAGGTACATGATGAATAATTGCAAGGACTCCTTCGCCATATGTAGGAATGTCGGCTGTCCAAGCTTATTTATCACTGTAACATGCAATCCTGAGTGGCCAGAAATCAAGCGTTTCGTTGAAAAAAGAGGATTAAAGCCCAAGGATAGACTCGATATACTGTGCAGGGTTGTCAAAGTTAAGCTAGACGAATAGATACATGACTTGAAGATTGGAAATGTGTTCGAAAAAATTAGTGGATGTGAGTATGTAATTATATGATGGAATTTACTTCTTTACAAGTGACTTTAGCGTTGTTTATATTTTAATCAAATAATGTAAAGTTCAAAAATAACTAATCTCTTTTCATGATTGCAGATTCGTGCACCATCGAATTTCAGAAGCGAGGACTTCCCCACACCCATATTTTGTTCTTTGTCCATGCGCAGTACAAGCCCAAAACACCCGATGACATCGACAAGATAATTTCTGCAGAAATTCCAAACCATAACGATGATCCTGAATTATTTGCAGCGGTGCAGCGATATATGATACACGACCCTTACAGAGCTGAGAATTTGAAGTCTCCGTGTATGAGCAACATAAAATGTTCCAATAACTCTCCTAAATAGTTTAGGATCCAGACCATTATTGACGATGACAGGTTTCCTAAATATAGGAAAAGAGACGATGGTAGAATGGTCACTAAGGGTAAATCTGTGCTGGATAATAGTTACGTTGTGTCGTACAACCCAATGCTTCTAAAAAAGTTTAGAGCTCACATCAATTTTGAGTACGCATGTCAGACGAGTGCTATAATATATATTATCAAGTATGTTCACAAAGGCAATGACAGGGTGACAGCTGCACTTTTCCGCAGTCGGGAATCAGCTAATGGTGGTGAGTTGATTGATGAAATTAAAAATCATTAAGATTGCAGATACATCTCTGCCTGTGAGGCAGCTTGGAGATTGTTTGGATTTGAAATCCGTTACAGAGAGCCTGCAGTTGTGAGATTGTCATTCCATCTTCCAGATGAACAGAGTGTTGTCTACAGAGATAATGAGACAGTTCAGGATGCAATTGATAAAGCTGTATTGAAGAAAAAAATGTTTATGGGTTAGATGGAGGCTAATAATTTTTTTCCAGATGGGCGAAACATTACTTACGAAGCATATCCAACCATATTTGTTTGGAAGGATAGCAGTAAAACGTGGTGTCAAAGAAAATAGGGCTTTTCCATTGGTATAATATCACATGTGCCTCCAACATGCGCAGAAGATTATTACTTGAGGCTGCTTTTGAATGTTCAAAAAGGATGCACGAGTTGTGAAGATATCAGGACTGTAAATCAGGTGACATACAACACTTTTCAGGATGCGTGTTATGCACTTGGTCTGCTACAGGATGATAAAAATATAGTCGAAGAAATAAAGGAGACCAACTTTTGGGCATCAGGAGAGAACGTCAGAGGAATTTTTGTGATATTGTTGGTTTCTAAAAACATCTCTAGGCCTGAAGTTGTCTGGAATACCTGTTGGCAAGAACTTTCGGAAGATATCCTCTACCGACAAAGAAGGCAGCTAGATTACACAGGTGAACTCTTGCGTTTTGCTTCATTCAAAATTGGTCCTTTCAATATTTTAAATGGGTTTCTTTTCGCACCTTACGAAACAATATTTATGTCGTTTGTTTCCGCTCTTTGTTATTTTTATTACACACTTAACTTTTATTTAATTGCATAACTAGACTTTGTTGTTTCTTATTCTATACAACATATGATCTATTTTATGTGCTATTGTATTAGGAAAAAAATAATATATTTTTCATGTCTGCAGACTTGACTTTAACTGATGAACAGAAAAAGAGCCTAGCACTCGCCCAGATTGAGGACCTGCTACAAAAGAATGGGAGGAGTTTGCAAAACTTTCCATCCATGCCTTATCCTTCAGAGTGTTATGTGGCGGATGTTAGTGAAAGAATGATCGCCGAAGAGTTGAATTATGATAGGACTGCTATGCGTTGTTACTTAGATCAAGCCCTAACTTCAATAAATGATGAACAACGACATGCGTATGACAAGATTATGAGCGTAGTATACGAAAATAAAGGCGGTTTTTTCTTCCTACATGGGTATGGAGGAATAGGTAAAACATTTGTGTGGAACACTCTATTGGCGTCCATTAGATCGAGAGGTGATATTGTCATTAATGTTGCCTTGAGTGGGATTGCTGCACTGTTGTTGCCTGGAGGGAGGACAAAAGGTTCCTATGCTAAGTTACTCATTAATGTCGCATTCGAGGCTAAAGGTTCCTATACCAATAACCGAGGAATCAACATGTAATATAAAGCACAACAGCCCCCATGCTAAGTTACTCATAAGGGCCAAATTGTCATATGGGATGAAGCTCCTATGATGAGCCAATGGTGTTACGAAGCTCTAGATAAGTGCTTGAGAGACATTTTGAGATTTACCCCAGGCTACGACTCTCAGTTCCATTTGGAGGAAAGGTCGTTGTTTTAGGCGGTGATTTCAGACAGATCTTGTCTGTTATTCCGCGGAAATCTAGGCAAGATGTCGTCAGTGCCGCTATAAATTCTTCCTATCTATGGTCTTTTTGCCAGGTTCTTTGTCTGACTAAGAACATGAGACTTATGCGTGGATCTTCAAGTTCAAATGCATCTGATATAGCATAATTCTCAAAATGGTTGTCTATAGGTGATGGTAAGGCCGGAGAGCCAATTAATGGCGAATCAGAATTACGAATACCTGATGAAATCCTTATACCAAAAACTGACAACGGTTTTGATGACTTGGTAAATTTCACATACCCGAATTTGTTGCGGAATATGACCAAATCAGACTACTTCAAGGATAGAGCTATTTTAGCCCCCACTGTTGAGTTAGTTGGAAAGGTCAACGAAAAGATGATGTCACAGGTACCGAGATTGCCAAGAGATTATTTAAGCTCTGATGAAATATGCAAAGAAGATGCCAGTGTCGAAAGTGAGTTGGATGCATTTTCTCCTGAGGTTTTGAATGCTATAAACTGTTCTGGCCTTCCTCCGCATAAGTTTAGTTTGAAGGAAAACGTCCCGGTAATATTACTCAGAAATATTGATCAATCAAATGGATTGTGTAATGGAACAAGGCTGAGAGTGAGGAGGATGGGAGACCATGTCATTGAGTGCGTCACACTCACAGGGACTAAAGTTGGACGTATTGCACCGATTCCTATAATGAAAATGGCTACAAGTAATGCAAACCTACCATTCAAATTTCAGCGAACTCAGTTTCCTATATCCAGTTGTTTTGGTATGACGATTAGTAAATCAAAGGGACAAACACTTGGGTGTGTTGGATTATATCTTCCAAGGCCAGTTTTCACCCATGGACAGTTATACATTGCTTTGTCAAGAGTAACGAGCAAACAAGGACTGAGGATACTAATAGAAAATCATGATGACCTCCCTCCTAACACAACAGTTAATGATGTGTATGAAGAAGCTTTTGGAAATATAACTCCATAAGGTACTGCTTATCGATATTCTATAAATCGTATTGATATTATAC
Organism: Acmispon strigosus; assembly: GCA_030819835.1. Classification (NCBI taxonomy): domain Eukaryota; kingdom Viridiplantae; phylum Streptophyta; class Magnoliopsida; order Fabales; family Fabaceae; genus Acmispon; species Acmispon strigosus. The sequence goes on from JAUAMA010000001.1 coordinate 8,618,799, forward strand.
TCCTATGTGTTAGAACGTTAATTCTAACGTGTGATTTGTCTTTTTGTGTACCGGGTGACTTCCTATTATACTTTCTCATTCATCAGCCATGAGTTAAATAATGTCAAGTAGGATGTTGTTATTTGTCTTTTATTTTACACATTGTAACATAAAATGATAATTAATCTCATGAGCAATTTAGATAACCTCATATATCAAAAATCGAGGAATCAACATGACAAATTATCATCTGAATTTAGCATAAGATGTGGTGTGGTAGTTAGCTAACTTTGTCCCTTGAAAATGCAGAAGGGCGTTTCGATCCTTGCCCATGTGAGTGAAACGAAAATTGCCAACCGTTTACCGCTAAGTAACTATTTCTCATGGCGAGGGTATTGGTCACTGTTGTCGACTTGACAACAACATGTATAAGAAGTTATAAAAATAAATCATTCCACACACATTAACTTTACTTTATCCAAAGTTACCCGTGTCTTGCACGGGTTAATCCAACTAGTTGGATTATTTTAATTTTGAATTTAATAAATTATTTTTCACTAATTCTTAATAAATTATTATACTAGTCACATTACTCGTAAAATTCAAATTACAATATAAGATCACTTACTAGCTTAACTCAAGAACAAACACTAGATCTTGTGCTTTGGTTAATTAAAGTAATGGGTAGTTTTTTTTCTTTTCTTTTGCTTTTGATTGGCTAGATTTAGGGCTGGTCTACAAACCAATAAAAAATTAATAAAATACTACTATGATCGTGTTTTTCCTTAGAAATTAGCATGATACCTGACAAAAAACAACAAACAACAAAGGGTAACAACAAACCAAAAACAACACATCTTCTTCGTTTCAAAAAAAACAAAAATACACATCTTGCAAACACAGTTACATTTACATGTTCGGGTTCCCTTATCCTTGTATTTAGGCCTGTTTTTATTCCCACTTTTGTTGTGAGATAGGGTTGGTGGACAATATATGTAACTACTTTGCAAGCGACCTATGGTCGGGGTGACATACTCTCACACACCAATGAAATGCGCTTCATTCTTATGAACGATGATTGAATTTCGGCGTCATGGTTAATGAACGAAGTAAGCTAATAACTACGTCACACCTTCAGATTCATATGTTGGTTCAATATTATTCTCTATCATAATCTCATTTTATTCATCTAAATTAATAAATTAATGAACTGCAAACCCTACAAAATGCAGTATTAATCCCAAACAACATTTCAACACCAAAATTGTCTATTGATTAATTTTTTATAATGGTATTACCTAGCTATTCAGAAAGGTAATTACTCCCTCCGTTCCTTTTTATGAGAGATAAACAAACTTTGCACACCCCTTAAGAAAGTTAGTTTATCAAACTTTGCATTTTTTTTTTTTGAAAATGCCACTTTATGTAATGTTAATTATGAATTATGAGTCAAAAAAATTATGAATTAAAATTTTCACCCATTAAATATATTAGTTATAAATTAAATTGTGAGAGAGTACTGAAGGTACGTAGCTGTATAGTTTTGACGTTCAGTGATATATTTATTGAGAATTATTAATGAGAAATAATAATAGATTCTAAGAAGAAATTAAACTAAATGTCAATTATCCCATGCAATGCAAGTTACTTTTGTAAAATATTAAATGTTTAAATAAATTTACAATAAAATAAAAAATATGTGAAATTTTTAATATTGAAAATTAATCTAATTAAAACAGAATCAATTGATAATTTGGCCATTTCGTACCGTTTAATATTGATTAATTAAATAATTATAAATCTAAATATTAATCTGAGAAATTAATAATAAATTTTTATTGATTAATTTTTTATAATGGTATTACCTAGCTATTCAGAAAGGTAATTACTCCCTCCGTTCCTTTTTATGAGAGATAAACAAACTTTGCACACCCCTTAAGAAAGTTAGTTTATCTAACTTTTTACATTAAATTTGTTCCAAAGTGTTGTTGAATTTCTAAAATTGCCCTTTAACATAGTAAATGTATTTCCATATTTCTAATTATTTTTATTTATTTATTTTTGAATAAACCAACACCAATTATTGTAAAGAAGAGAGTGGGGAATTATTGAGAATTAATGTGATGCAATATGAGTGGATAAGTTAAATAATTGATTGCCTCAATAGATGAAAAGACATAGTTCACATTTTTTGATAAGCATAGTTGATGTACTTAGTCTTTGAAAAATGGAAAAAAGAAATATCATAATTAATGTGATGCAATTATTATCCAGAATTGAATAGGGGTAGAATGGTGAAAAAATAATTAATTTGGCACAAAATTTCCTCTAGTCCTTATAAAAAGGAACGACCAACCCTCTTAACTCACATCTTATAAAAAGGAACGGAGGGAGTACTATTGATACTATTGATTGGAAAAATTTAAATTAAATAAAGATTAATTCAGGAAAATTAATAATATACTTGATTGAACAGTTTTTTTAAAAATTTAATGAATATTAATTTAATTTTACTTTTAATCTTAAAGCTCATGCCGGATGCCGCAACATAAAAAATAGTTTGTATGTAATGTAGTAAACTCATGGAAGAGTATATATCTTTCTGACTCAAGTAAAGGCACTGGATATAATTTAGACAATTATATAATAAAATCTTTTGAGTTTCTGGTAGCTGCCAAACGGCTTTTATACCACTGCTTTAGATTCTAAGGCCACATAGTGATTGCCTTTCATAAAATAGGTAATGAATTTATGGCGAGAAAATGAAACTTTAATTTCTCACCTTTATTGTAGAGCTAGTGTCATCACCTCATCTCAACCTAGACGACTCACAAAGCTTATTAAACTTTAAGCGTACGAGAAGTGCTATTAACACATTTAATATTTTATTCTATCTTTTGTACAAGAAGCGCTATTAACACATTTAACATTTTATCCTATCTTATGTTTAAATAGAATATGACCGTTTAGATTAAAGCATTAAATTATAACAACCTATCACTTTAACGGTTCGTTTGGTACGTCGTCAAGAGATGATAAGACATGATATGATAAGAAAATTGGATAATGACAAAATATGATAAATGTGTTTAGGTAAACAATTTAATTAAACGCTTCTAAAAATAAGTGCGCCAACATGTTATAAGTTCGAAACAGCTTATAGATAAGTCATAAACTCATTTACATAAGTTTTTCCAAACACTTGCATAAATGCTTATATTATAAGATAAAATCAGATAAATTTTCAAAAAAAACTATTATCCTACATACCTTCTGTTTGAGGTGGACTGAATAATGATAAAATATTATATAAATAATGAGAAATAAATGAAATTGCCTTTGAACAAAAAGTAATAATAATATCTTTTAAAATTTTATTTTTCTAAATTTATATTTTAAAATGAAAATTATTTTCATTTATTACAAGTGAGTCTATGTTTCAAAATTAACTAAAATTAAATTTAAATTAAAAACTAAGTAGAGACACATTTTTAAATAAGTAACAACATATATGATAAAAGAAAGTTAGTTATATTTACTACAAATAATTAATATTTATAAGTTGAATTGTCTATTTTACACTTAGTGAATAATTAATTTAATTTTTATTCTTTGAAAAAGAAAATAAAGAAACAATAAAGGTAAGGCATCGATAGGTACTCTTTCAGAAGAAGAGTCTATATATCAGGTTGAGGAACATCAAGGGTAGTTGTATGACCTCCTAATCTAGCTAAGAAGTTTGCACGAACATTACAATCTCGATGCACCGGCTTAAGCCAAATATTTCAATTTCTTTTAAGCATCTCGCTGATATCCTTAAGCAATATTGACAGAAATATCAGGTTCTCAAATTTTTTTATTCTTTTTTAGGGACAAACGATTTATTTATAATCAAAAGATGTATACAACCCCCATAGGGAGGAAAAGCGTTAATGAACACCGCAAGAAGTCCAAAGGATTCAAGATACAACAACCCCCAACAAAAAATAAGTAGATAGAGATAACCATAACAAAATTGGAATAGCAACTACCAAAACTGGGATTTTTTATTCTTACTGCTATAAGTAACATAATAATATTAATTTAGTAATAGCAAATGATATGAAATTTTTTTATTTTATATGAGTAGAGCCAATATTTTTACCATTTATAAATTAATTGAATTTTGAATTAAATTTGTATTAGTAACTAAATAGTTTTAACTAAGCAGTAGCAACTAACAATAAATGAATACTAAAATTAGTATATCATGAAATTAATTTCTGCTATGTTTTAATTCAACCTTTCTTTCAGAATAAATTTTATACATAATAGAATAATAAGTTAAGGGACAAAATTTTGTTATCTTTATTTTCCGATAAAGTTTGTTATGTTATCATATGAGCACAACAAACAATGTATTATGGTAGGATATAATTAAGTCGTTATATTCTATCTCCTTATCTTTCCCACCCAAAATGTCCTGGATATTAATATTTCTGTCAAACCTTGAATAACTAAAGTTTATAATCAAACAAGATTTTTTTCATGTTTTGAGATATTTACATGATGTTAGTCTTGATTTATCTCAAAGGATTAAACGTGTGTGCACTATCAGGGTAAACTTTGTTTACACAGACATTCTATTGAATTCTGTCAAATCAAACAATATATTTTTCTTTTTATAAATGTAACTATTTCTCTTACATGGCGTGTCTTCATTGGATGTCAGTATAACAAATTTTTTGACCATCAATGTATATTCATTAAACTCTTATCTCTATTATATATTAAAATATTTTGAATTTTATGTAAAACTGCATCGATGAATCACAATATAAAAAAAAAGTTTTCTCTTAATTTATTACTCCATTTGTTTCTTTTTATCGTTACTTTAAAGTTTTAGCATGAGTATTAGTATATAGAATTAATGTTCTCATTTTTAATGGAATTACTATATACCTTCTTAATATACCTTTTATTTTTCTTTTAAATTTTGACTCATCAATTTTTTTATCATTAGGAAGTTTATAGTAATTTTAATAAAAATAAGAAGAAATATTATTTCTTTAGTACAAGTGTCAAAATTTTAAAGTGATAAATTTTGTTTTTTCACTTAAACTGATACTGATATTATTTCTATGCGATTTGAGTCCTCCTTAAAAAAAAAAACCCCGACAAATTGAGTCTCAAAATTTTCTCGTTAGTGTTTGGTCAAACCATTATGTACATATGTGACAGTAAGAGCAACACCATCGGGGACGTTGTCAACTTCACCACTCAATCCACCCGAGTCACATGCTCCAGTTGCAGCCGAACGTACCCAAATAAGAAGGCGCTACAGAAACCTCACCATGACGAGCAGATTAAAAAAATCAATAGATTCCTCATGGGTTCTCCAAGGAGAGACCCACCGTCGCATTTGTCTTCGTCACCACCAACATCGCCAAGGGGTTCACCTGCAACACCATTTTTGCATGGTGAAGACACAAGAACACACCACACTATTGTTCCACGTTACCATCCATGCACGAGGCAACAGAGGGAGCAGCTATGTCTAGATTACATTAATGATTCCACAAGGATGACTTTGGACTTTCAATCACTGGTGGTCTTGAAACTTTACGTCGTGTTAAGTTTGGCCTTGAAAATGAAATCTCACGAAATGGGTCAAAATGGTGCGAAAGATCAAGCGGTTGGAGAAAATGGTGTATCAATTTGAAGTGACACGACTGACTCGGAAGTGAAGCTCTAACCAATGTAGGGGTTTTGAGTTAATTAGTTGGCGTGATAATGTACTAGGGTGGTTGTGTTTGTCTCTCTTTGTTGTTTAAACTTTGTTAGATATTTATCTATGTTATTGCTTTATAGTTTCATTAGGATATGTGAACTCAGTCTTGGTGTAATGGGTGGTCTAGTTTGTCTTGTACAAGTTTGGTTTTATGATAATAAAGAAACCAAGCCTATATAAGACAAACCATGCCAGTCATTATCAAATTCACAATCTCGAATGAGAACGAAAGCAATAACAAAGATATATGCCCGACAAAGTTTAAACAACATAGAATAGAAACGTAAACAAATCCACCCCAGTAAACTGCGACGCTAATTCATAAACTCAGAACCCTACATCAACCAGAGCTTCAATTCAAAGTTAGTCTCGCTGCTTCTAATCAATATATTATTTCCTCCAACCTCTTCATATTTCGCACAATTTTAACTCGGTTGTGAGATTTCGGGTTCAAGATCGAACTTGGTACGACAAAGAGGTTCGGGTTCACCAGTGATAGAAAGTCCACGGAAACCCCTAAGGAATCATCAATGTAATCAAGACATTGTTGCTCCCTCTACTGCCTCATGCATAAATGGTAATTTTGAACAATGTGTGGTGTGTCCTCGTGCCTTCACCATGCAAAAATGGTAGTGCAGGTGCACCCATGTTGTGTTGGAGGTGACAACGATAGATGCAGCAAAGTGTCCCTCCTAAGGGAACCCACGAGGACTCTTATGATTTTTTTATCCGCTCATCATGGTGATGTTTCTGCAACGCCTACTTAGTTGGGTACGCTTGGCTGCAACCGAAGCATGTTGCTTTGGTGGAGTGAGCAGCGAAGTTGACGACATCGTCAATGGTGGTGCTCTCGCTATCAAATTTGTACTGAATGGTTTCTTCTGTTTCCATGAACATGCATGGTGGTGATAACATGTCATGATATTTAAACTTAGATATGCCACCTAAGCTTTAGTTACTGTCACATCAACAAATTTCATAATCCATTTGATGGACACTAACAGAAGGACTTGATTGTAATACGGTAAAAAAATTTAGGAATCAATTCACTCATTTTAAAAGGGGGAGCTAATTCACTCAATCACAGTAAAGTACAATTAAGCAAAATATTACAAGACTTCTCCATGGTAACAATTACTCAAAATATGAAAATACAATTTTTTTAAGTCATATACTTTGTTAGATCCAAGTGTTATGAATACTAATAATTGATAAATAACCTCATGCTCAAATTGAGTTATCCCACCACAAGCTTAGGTGGTCTAATAAGAATTTAACATTTATTTTAATTGTTTCCGACTCATTTTTAATTCTAATTACACTTGAAAATGTATTTCTACCTCAATTAATTAATATGTTTATTTAAATGATTTTATAATATATTTTTAAAATACCATATTTACATTCAGAACCCCAGTTCAGAGAGATCAGATTTCACACCCCGCCCCCGCCCCCACCCCCACATAGCCCCTATGGAGTGTGAAATTGGAACTGCACCACCACCACCGCACACAAACCCAACCGTATCCAGAAATTGTTAAATCGGATTTTGCATGGAATGTTTATCACAGTGATCTGGCATGTCATCTTCATCACTGTCATCTTCATCAAAGAATTAGGGATTTTTGAAAAAATTGGGGTTTTTTTGCAAAACATACGATAAATCGAAATCGCCTCAAATCGCATCACGCGCTGCAATTGGTTGAAAAATTGCAATTTGATGAGATTTCGATTTATTGTCCGTTTAGCACAAAAATTCCAATTTTTTTAAAAATCTCTAATTCTTTGATGAAGATGACAGTGATGAAGATGACAAGTCAGATCACTTTGATAAACATGCCGATGCAAAATCTGATCTAACAATTTCTGGGTATGGTGATGGCTGTGTACGGTGGTGGTGGTGGTGGTGCGCTTCCAATTTCACACTCCATAGAGGCTGTGTACAGTGGGTATGAGGGTGCGGGTGCGAAATGTGATCTCTCTCAACTGGGGTTCTGAATACAAATATGGTATTTCAAAAATATATTATAAAATCATTTAAATAAACATATTAATTAATTGAGGTGGAAGTATATTTCCAAGTGTAATCATAATTAAAAAATAGGTAGAAACAGTTAAAACAAATATTAAATTCTTATTGGACCACCTAACCATGGGGTGAGATAACCCAATTTGAGCATGGGGTTATGTCTACATCCGAAATCTTAGTTTGCAAATCACACAACACATCAGTAAATACATCAAACAACAAAACAATTAAATAAATAGGGAATAATACAAAACTAACAATTACAAAAAGATTTACCTTGATAGGAAAAATTCTTATGCCGAACGCGTTTTCAACTTGCTCCCTTTCGCAACCATGTGCTCAAATGACAATATTGCTCTCTGAACATAATCACTTATATTTTATATTTATCGTAAATTCAAAAATTCATTTTTGATACGTGAAGAAGTATTTCAATACTATCTCATTAATAACACTAAAGAAAACAATTATGATTGACAGATTCTTAACTCACAATAGTATAACATAATTGTATTTTGAGAAAATAACAAAAAACAAATTATTTACCTTGGATTAAATCAATGGCGTCATCATTCATTGTTGGGACCTGCAAGTGAAGAGTGAAGAGACATTAGGCTTGTCCATCGGTCGGGTTCGAGCCCGAACCTTAGTTTGCATCGGGTGAAAACGACGAGACCACCAGAATCGCCACCATCCGCCGCCAGGCGACATGTTGCTCGAGTTTGGATTGAGCGGGTGGTAGTTACGCCGGGTCAGTTCAATCGATTTCAACATCCAAATGAAAAATGAAAAAAATAGTTGAGGAGAGAAACAGATCCATAAAAGAAAACACAAAAAAATCCAATCAAAATGCTAACAAAGAAGATAGATCCATACAAATCAAATTATAACAGATCTAATGACCTATACAAAAAAAAAACCTCAAATCTTCTTGTTGCATGTGGGTGTTGCATAATGATTCTGTGGTGATCGATCTCACAGATCCAGAGCGAAACAGAGGAGAATGGTGGTGGCGGCTTCAGGGGGAAGAGGCGGATGCTGCTATCGGATCTGAGGGTCTTGTCATCGGTGAAGTAGCTTTTGGATCGGCGTCGACAATAGACGGAGACGGAGACAACGACGACAATAATGGCGGTAAGGGTGACGCCGAGGAGCTTTCCGGTGGAAGATTTGGGTTTAGGGGAGGATGAGGGAGGAGATGTTAGCGGGGAATGAGGCAAAGGTGGAGGGAGAAGGAGGTGGCGGCGAGGGTCTGGAGAAGAAAGGTGAATGAGATTAGGAAAGAAAGGAAGAGAAAAGGGTTTGGATCTTAGGAACTGAATGTGGTGGGATTAGACGGTTAGTGTTTTTATAAGTGAGATTAGGGTTTGGGTCTCAATCTCTCTCACGGACTGGGCCTGGCCCTTTTTTTTAACTTCTCTCCTATTCGGTCGGTTCAGAGGCTAAATCAAACTCGATCGAACCAAACTGCGTTGAGCGCTTTTTAACAACTGTTACACCCGACCCACCCAACTGGACAAATAAGGCATTTGCTTGTGCCGGTTTCGGTCGGGCCGAGTGAGTTTGGACAGCCCTTATGATGAATGAAGGTAAATTGGAAAGCTTGTAATATAATAAATAAGGTAAATTGAAAAGCATGAAACTAATTAAGAGGAAATAAAATGAAGAAGACAGTAAGATCATTGAACTAGTTGTAAATATGTCAACCCAATTGATTCATGCAAAATCCGTTGAAGTGAAAGAAAAATAAAATTGAATACCTCTTATGGTTGTTTTGATTACAACACCACCATGTCTTCCAAACATCAATACCACCAATCTTCTCCGATCTTTAGAAACATCGTATCTATGGATCGGCCCTTGAGAAAAAGAAGTAAAGAAGAGTAGAGAATTGAAGAGACCAAATCAAAAATTAAAAGGGAAGAAATACATGTGAAGGTGATGTTGTCAGAGACTCAACAGCGGTGTTACAGTATTACAATTTAAGGATAATATAAATTAGGGTTTGGTAGCAAGTTTGGGCCAAAATCCCAGGTCAAAGTCCAAAATATGATTTTTAAATTAATAAATTAGGTTTTATGTCATGGGAGACTCAACGATGCAGTTATAATGTTACAATTGAGGAATAAGTTAAATTAGGGTTTGGTAGTTTGGGCCAAAAATCCATGTCCAAAATTCAATTTTTAAATTGTAATAAATCAAGTTTGATGTTGCGTGTTATATAAGAGTTTATTCTGTTTTGTCTATCACAATTTGACCATTTTTTATATCTTAATATTTAAGCACAAAATAGCAATGTCATTGAACATATTCTTTAAATATTGATAGAATTATAATTAATGAAAAAATTGGTAAAGAATATGCATTAAATATATATTTTTAAATAAATACAGAAACCAAGAAGCTAGATATTAAAAATATAAAAATATAAAACAATCAATATCATAAATTCTAGCTTATCTCAAATGATTTTTTATTTTTTACAAAAATTTGGTATTTATAAAAATTTTATGTTAAGTATTAATGTTTATAAATTTATGAAAAGTAAAATGATAATAATCTATTTTATTTAATAAATGGTCAATTATGTTTTTGGTGCTTGACTTATACACTCTAATTTAAAATGGTGTACACATGTAATTTTCACATCAGATTTAGTTATTAAAAATTCTGTTTCATCAAATTCCTCTTCCTCCTCCCACCAATCACTCATTCTTCCACCATTTTTTTGGCAAACTACCGCACTTAAACCTTCGTTGTTGTACTTACGTCAAGACGACTTCATAACTACTTCTAAACCCACCCGATATCAATAAGAACCACATTTCCTATGAAGTCCATACTCCAAAAGCTGGATCTGACAGACTGCATGATCTCATGGTTAGTTAAACTCTCCCAATTCAACATATTTTGTTGTCAAATTTGTAGCCATTCAACCTCGTCCTGAAAAATAGCACAATATATAATGGATGATCCATGTTGATGACTCCTTTAACTTGAGGGAAGTGGAGCAACAGTCGTCCATCCTCAAGAGATCTCACTGGAACTATCCCCCAGATTTGACTTTCTGACATCCAACAACCATTTAGAATATGAAGCATGCATGGCCAGAATGCACGCGCCCTGAGATGTCGGTGCAAAAAGGATGACAGTTTGCCGGGACTCCCAACTTTTTGGTTTCTCAAATTAACAAATAGTACGAGATGAATATGCCTCAACTTTTACAAATATATATGCTAAAACATAGTTAATATTCTCTTCAAACTTTAAAAGTGCCAGAAAAAAAAAATCTTATCTCTAAAAATTATGACAGATAAAAAAGAACGAAGGGAGCAAGTAACAAATTTCAAAATTTGTCGTGAACTTCATCTTTGATCTTATTCTACTGCAGGACCATGTTAAGCAAACCAAATGGACCTCTTTTCACCCTATAAAGTTTTGGAGACTATTAGCACAAAGGGACCATTACCAAGCAAGCTGTCCTGAAAAATCAAAGTGACTTTATATTATAATTTAGACCAGCAATTTTACCTGTCAGTGAGTCAGAGGTGCTTTAGAACTGGTCTGACCTCAGAGCTCCCCCACCGTATGGCTTTGTTGTTGCACTGCTCATCATGGGGAAATGGTGTTAGCGACCCCATAATGTACCATCAATATGAAAAGCACCAAAGCAAAGAGGAGGGTGGAATTACTGGAAAAGAAAAAAAGCAAAAGCAGTAATCAATTGCTTTCCAAATCCAAAGAACTAAAAGTGCTTAATATTCCACAGTAGAATGTATGAGCATCTTGATACATGGTATAATCATCACTCTTAAAGCTACTTTAGACAATGCATGGTGCTTAGCTCATTGGATTACCCTCCCTGCCCCATTCTCTCTCTCTCTCTCTCTCTCTCTCTCTCAACATAAAATTGCCCCACAATTCTTTCTTTCTCTTCCTCTTACAGCAGCAGTAAAGCCATGGTGTGCACAACAATATGAAATCCGAATGACCCAATCATCACCTGCAATTACACACAATAGAATTCAACTCTCAATCAGTAAATCCATAAATCCCACTACTTATTAGAGCCTTGCATGAAATAAACACATTTATATTACTTTAATTAACCAAAGCACAAGATCTGGTGGACTCTTATACCATGGTTGAAACTGATAGACTACATTTTCTTCAATTAAATCAACCGAAGTTAAGAGTTGAACATTACAATGGGTTGCATGAGAGCTTAGTCCGTGGTGAAATAAATGCAGCTGCCACAGGGCAACGAATCATACTGCCATCATTATTTACAAGTGGCCCCAGGTACATGATGAATAATTGCAAGGACTCTTTCGCCATATGTAGGCATGTCGGCTATCCAAGCTTATTTATCACTCTGACATGCAATCCTGAGTGGCCAGAAATCAAGCGTTTTGTTGAAAAAATGGGTTTAAAGCCTGAGGATATACCTGACATACTGTACAAAGTTTTCAAAGTTAAAGTAGACAAATTGATACATGACTTGAAGAGTGGAAATGTGTTCGGAAAGATTAGTGGATATGAGTATGTAATTATATTATGGAATTTACTTCTTCACACGTGACTTCACAATTGTTTTAATTTTAATCGATTAATATAAAGTTGAAAAATAACTAATCTCATTTCATGATTACAGATTTGTGCACCATCGAATTTCAAAAGCGAGGACTTTCCCACGCCCAGATTTTTTTGTTTGTCCATGCCCAGTACAATCCCAAAACACCCGATGGTATCGACAAGAAAATTTCCGTAGAAATTCCAGACCGTAACGGTGATCCTGAATTATTTGCAGCGGTCCAACGATATATGATACACGGACCTTGCAGAGCTGAGAATTTGAAGTCTCCGTGTATGAGAAACGGAAAATGTTCCAAGCACTTTCCTAAAGAGTTTAGGATCCAGACCATTATTGACGATGACGGGTTTCCTAAATATAGGAAAAGAGACGACGGTAGAACAATCAAAAAGGGTAAATCAGTGCTGGATAATAGGTACGTTGTGCTGTACAACCCGATGCTTCTAAAAAAGTATAGATCTCACATCGATGTTGAGTACACATGTCAGACAAGTGCTATAAAATATCTTTTCAAGTATGTTCATAAAGGCAATGACAGGGTGACAATTGCACTTTTTCGCAGTCGGGAATCTGCTAATGGTGGCGAGGTGATTGATGAAATTAAAAATTATTATGATTGCAGATACATCTCTGCCTGTGAGGTAGCTTGGAATTTGTTTGGATTTGAAATCCATTACAGAGAGCCAGCAGTTGTGAGGTTGCCATTCCATCTACCAGATGAACAGGGTGTTGTGTACAGAGATAATGAGACAATTTAGGATGCAATTGTGAATCGAATAAGTGGTTGAGAAGATGAACAACGTAGTTTTCCTTATCTTTTTCTTTTTTTGAGAAGTGCTATATTGTCATAATTATTTCCATCAAAACACATTCATATCGCTTTGAGTAGCACTATATCTTAAAAATTGTAATTTTTTACTTTTTTATCAGTTTCCAAATATACCGCCTTCACATATTTAACAGTACAGATACCAAAAGTCACTTATCTTCTGTCTCCTCTGTCTGCGGTGAGAAAGTTTTAGTGTTTTTTAGCAATAAAAGAGATTTGTTTTTATTTCCTACCATGAAAATAAAAAAAAAGCTTACTTTCATAATTTGAATCAAACATATAAAGGTTAATAGTATGTTAGGTCTTTGAGTTTGTACCAACATTTCTGATAGGTCCCTCACCAGATTTTTTTTTCATATAAGTCCCTCAGTTTGCACCAAGTTTGCGTTTAGTCCTCGCCGGAGACCGAAGCTCCAGCAGGTGCTGATGTGGATTGCTGACTGTATTAAAAGTGAATACGTGGATTTTTTAATTTTTTTAAAATTCCAAATAATTAAATTCATTTTAAAATTAAAACCCCTAATCTATTCTAAATCTAAAATTAACCCTTAAACCCCCAATCCCTAATTCAATTCAATTTTGAAATAATAAAAAACCCCTAAAATCAATTTGCTAATCTCTTTCCCAGGGCACAGCTTTTTTCTTCTGCGTTCTTCATCTATGGCTGCCATTGTTTTTCTTCTTCTTCTTCTTCCTCTCGCAGGCCACAACATTTTTCTCCTTATTCTTCTTGTCTTCCTCGAAATTCTGGGCTTCTTCTTCTAATTTCTGGGTTTTTGTTTTTCTTCCTCTTCTTCTATTCCTCTAATTTCTCGGTTTTTCTTCTTCTTCTTCCTCCTCTTCTTCTACTCCTCTAATTTCTGGGTTTTTATTCTTCCTCCTCTTCTCCTGTTCATCACACTCCTTCTTCTTCTTGTCATCTTCCCAGAAGCGAACAGGAGAGGCCAAACAGAAGCAAGCAGAAGCAAAATTGATTCAGCAAGCAGAAGTTTCAAATTCACTATGTTTTGAAATTTTGATAATAATTTAAATTAACTGTGTTTCTAGCTTACGAAAATTTTAAATTTTGTTAATAATTTATATCAAATATTACGAAAATGTTTGCATTTCTAATAGTTATAGACAAATACCAAATATTTTAAATTTACTTTCAATTTTCTAATTCTTAATATTGAAATAGTTAACATACAATCTTAAGATTTTTTTAAAAAATAAATTTTAATGTTTTAAATAAAATTTATATTGATATTGATTAGAAATGTTAAATAAGGAACGAATCATATCTTATTAATACCAAATTTTTAACCAAATTTTAAATGTTTGTATTCTCAATAATTCTAGACAAATACCAAATATTACGAAAATATTTACAATCTTAACAATATTTTTTTAGTTGATTTTAGTTGGATTAACAAAATATTTTATTTCTAGACAAATACCAAATATTACGAAAATATTTGCAATCTTAACAATATTTTTGTAGTTGATTTTAGTTGGATTAACAAAATATTTTAGTTGCAATCATTTTTTTAATATTTTAGCTGGATAAAATGTTTCCAATCTTACGAAAATATTTTAAGATTTTTTTTAAAATTATTTTTTTGTAATATGAATTTTTATTAACAATTAGTCTCCTCACTTGATGCTATAAATTGTACCACTATGGTTTCTCTTCTATATTATTTTGAAAGAATAAACTCAAATAACAATTGTGAGAATTATTGCATACTTCTAAATTGTTTTTTTCTCCACTTGTAATAAAACAACATCACAAAACCAAGACATGATTAATCACTCCCCCGTGTCTGACATCTCAAATAACGGTACGTCTTTTATATCTATAGCTACAATTTAACTATAATAGTGACATTGTTATTGTTGTATGTTTGCTTCAAACCTATCTAAGTGTTCAATTTGTTTTGGTGATTGTAATATAGATGAAAGTCCACAGAGGACTGGCCGAAAGAGACAATTTTGCACCATACAAACTAATGGAGATGTTACAAGTAGGTTTGAGATTAATCCAACTGCACCAAACAACACCCCAACAACATCATGTATACCTGTGTTATTATCAGATGATAACACTTTCGACGTTGACCCGTTGGGAGATCAAGATGGTGATCGTTTTTTACTATTCTTAACAAGATTTTGACACACTACGATGTTGGCCATCACAAAACGATAATTCAATTATGCATGTGACATTTGTATTTGATTTGCAGATCCTGTTGGTTTCGATGAATAAATTTGGGTGAGCTTGTTGATGATGATCCATTCAGCGACACTAATAGGTTCCAAGGTTAGTGAAATGTTATGTGTGCACATAAACCAATATGTATACTATACATACATGTTCAAATAATATCCAATAGTCAATGTAATGATATACATCGTCTTTTGATGACTACTATGTGTAGACGACGCCTCAGTGGAATTCATGAATAACGTCGCTGGAACCAATAAGCAATTAGGTATTAAATTTTCATATAATAATTTGGTGTTCTAAATATAATTGGCTTAAATATGTTCGGGGTCCCTAACATGTGAAAGGGAATCAGTCTGGGTCCCTGAAAAAATAAATTGCAAAATGTAATCCCTAACATTGTTTTTTTAATCAAATTAAGGTCTAACCCCAATTTAATCTGATTAAGGACTCTAATTAGCCCAGTCATCAATTCTACCTGTTATTTTCATTTTTTTTATATATTGCTATTTTATTTGTTGTAAATCATAATATCTTATATTTATTTACTATATTGTTAACTTTTTAAGAACAACTACACCGTGCATAGCACGGGAGACCCAGACTTGAGCAGCGGTTGAATTGAAAATTGTGGATAAAGTGGAAGCACAACAAGCTGTGATTCTATCCCTTTTAATCTACATGTTATATTTCAAATTGAAGGAATGAAAGAAAAATTTATATCAACTAATTTCAAAAGTATTAGTTCACCCGTGGGAATTGGGGAATTGATTTTGGGAAATAAGTTAGGTTTCAATTAGTAATAACAGGTGGAATTATATATTAATTCTATTATAAAAAAATGAAAATAATATGTGGAATTGATGACTGGGCTAATTAGAGTCCTTAATCAGATTAAATTGGGGTTAGGCCTTAATTTGATTAAAAAAACAATGTCAGGGATTACATTTTGCAAATTAGTTTTTTTAAGAACCAGGACTGATTCCCTTTCAAATGTTAGGGACCCCGAACATATTTAAGCCAATATCTTTTGAAATATGTCCTAACATGTCTATCTTTTATGCATTTTTTGTTAATTTTCTACGCAAGCCATGTGGGACATGGGAGATCCTATTCATAATTGTCCACATTGCAAGGCAATGATGTGGTACGATGAACGATTAAGGCGGAATGTGCCTACAAAGTCCCCAAAGTTTTCTCTATGTTTTTTGCAAGGCCAGGTGCAACTACCATTGCTCAAATCAGCACCTAAAATTCTGCAAGACTTGCATACAGGTGAAGATGACCAGAGTCGTCATTTCTTGAAGAACATTCGGATGTTCAATGGAATGTTTGCATTCACATCTATGGCAAGAAAGGTCGACAAGAACATAAAAAATGGTCGTGGACCTCCCATTTTCTTGCTTGGAGGCCAAAATTATCATTCTATTGGAAGTCTTATACCTCTAGTTGATGACAAGCCTAAATTTGCACAGCTCTATATTTACGACACTAACAATGAGGTTGATAATAGGATACATTCAGTCAGGTATTCATCTAATTATTAATATTAATTAGCATGAGGCTTCTTTAATAGTTAAAATATGCATATTACTACACTGTTGTGCTTTTATAAACCAATTAATACTCATTCTGCTGCAGGTCAAGTGCTAATTCTCATAAGTTTGATGAGATGATTGTTAGAGACTTAAAACAGATGCTCGATGGTGAAAATGGTTTAGTGCAGAGGCGGAGTTTTCTCTAACGTCAAGTTGCGATTAATAAGACGGAGGGACAAGAACGGGAGAACTTATAAACTGCCCACTGCATCTGAGGTTGCAGCATTGGTTGTGGGTGACTTTGATGCCTCTGTTGAGAGGGAGCTCATTGTTGAAACACAGTCTAGGATGTTGAAGTATGTTGATCCTAAGCATCCGTCATTTCTTGCACTTCAATATCCACTATTGTTCCCTTACGGAGAGGATGGATTCAGAGACGTCATTTTAACTAAGGGTGCAAGTGTAAGTACTAGAAAAAAGGCAGATAATACCATGCGTGAGTTCTTTGCATATAGGTTGCAAGACAGAGATGGAGAGTCACCTATTGTACTTCAATGTAGGAGACTCTTCCAGCAATTTCTAGTGGACTCTTATACCATGGTAGAAACTGATAGACTATGGTTTACTCAATTTAATCAACCGAAGTTAAGAGTTGAATGTTACAAGGGGTTACATGAGAGCTTCGTCCATGGTGAAACGCATGCAGCTGCCACAGGGCAACGAATCATACTGCCATCATCATTTACAGGTGGCCCCAGGTACATGATGAATAATTGCAAGGACTCCTTCGCCATATGTAGGAATGTCGGCTGTCCAAGCTTATTTATCACTGTAACATGCAATCCTGAGTGGCCAGAAATCAAGCGTTTCGTTGAAAAAAGAGGATTAAAGCCCAAGGATAGACTCGATATACTGTGCAGGGTTGTCAAAGTTAAGCTAGACGAATAGATACATGACTTGAAGATTGGAAATGTGTTCGAAAAAATTAGTGGATGTGAGTATGTAATTATATGATGGAATTTACTTCTTTACAAGTGACTTTAGCGTTGTTTATATTTTAATCAAATAATGTAAAGTTCAAAAATAACTAATCTCTTTTCATGATTGCAGATTCGTGCACCATCGAATTTCAGAAGCGAGGACTTCCCCACACCCATATTTTGTTCTTTGTCCATGCGCAGTACAAGCCCAAAACACCCGATGACATCGACAAGATAATTTCTGCAGAAATTCCAAACCATAACGATGATCCTGAATTATTTGCAGCGGTGCAGCGATATATGATACACGACCCTTACAGAGCTGAGAATTTGAAGTCTCCGTGTATGAGCAACATAAAATGTTCCAATAACTCTCCTAAATAGTTTAGGATCCAGACCATTATTGACGATGACAGGTTTCCTAAATATAGGAAAAGAGACGATGGTAGAATGGTCACTAAGGGTAAATCTGTGCTGGATAATAGTTACGTTGTGTCGTACAACCCAATGCTTCTAAAAAAGTTTAGAGCTCACATCAATTTTGAGTACGCATGTCAGACGAGTGCTATAATATATATTATCAAGTATGTTCACAAAGGCAATGACAGGGTGACAGCTGCACTTTTCCGCAGTCGGGAATCAGCTAATGGTGGTGAGTTGATTGATGAAATTAAAAATCATTAAGATTGCAGATACATCTCTGCCTGTGAGGCAGCTTGGAGATTGTTTGGATTTGAAATCCGTTACAGAGAGCCTGCAGTTGTGAGATTGCCATTCCATCTTCCAGATGAACAGAGTGTTGTCTACAGAGATAATGAGACAGTTCAGGATGCAATTGATAAAGCTGTATTGAAGAAAAAAATGTTTATGGGTTAGATGGAGGCTAATAATTTTTTTCCAGATGGGCGAAACATTACTTACGAAGCATATCCAACCATATTTGTTTGGAAGGATAGCAGTAAAACGTGGTGTCAAAGAAAATAGGGCTTTTCCATTGGTATAATATCACATGTGCCTCCAACATGCGCAGAAGATTATTACTTGAGGCTGCTTTTGAATGTTCAAAAAGGATGCACGAGTTGTGAAGATATCAGGACTGTAAATCAGGTGACATACAACACTTTTCAGGATGCGTGTTATGCACTTGGTCTGCTACAGGATGATAAAAATATAGTCGAAGAAATAAAGGAGACCAACTTTTGGGCATCAGGAGAGAACGTCAGAGGAATTTTTGTGATATTGTTGGTTTCTAAAAACATCTCTAGGCCTGAAGTTGTCTGGAATACCTGTTGGCAAGAACTTTCGGAAGATATCCTCTACCGACAAAGAAGGCAGCTAGATTACACAGGTGAACTCTTGCGTTTTGCTTCATTCAAAATTGGTCCTTTCAATATTTTAAATGGGTTTCTTTTCGCACCTTACGAAACAATATTTATGTCGTTTGTTTCCGCTCTTTGTTATTTTTATTACACACTTAACTTTTATTTAATTGCATAACTAGACTTTGTTGTTTCTTATTCTATACAACATATGATCTATTTTATGTGCTATTGTATTAGGAAAAAAATAATATATTTTTCATGTCTGCAGACTTGACTTTAACTGATGAACAGAAAAAGAGCCTAGCACTCGCCCAGATTGAGGACCTGCTACAAAAGAATGGGAGGAGTTTGCAAAACTTTCCATCCATGCCTTATCCTTCAGAGTGTTATGTGGCGGATGTTAGTGAAAGAATGATCGCCGAAGAGTTGAATTATGATAGGACTGCTATGCGTTGTTACTTAGATCAAGCCCTAACTTCAATAAATGATGAACAACGACATGCGTATGACAAGATTATGAGCGTAGTATACGAAAATAAAGGCGGTTTTTTCTTCCTACATGGGTATGGAGGAATAGGTAAAACATTTGTGTGGAACACTCTATTGGCGTCCATTAGATCGAGAGGTGATATTGTCATTAATGTTGCCTTGAGTGGGATTGCTGCACTGTTGTTGCCTGGAGGGAGGACAAAAGGTTCCTATGCTAAGTTACTCATTAATGTCGCATTCGAGGCTAAAGGTTCCTATACCAATAACCGAGGAATCAACATGTAATATAAAGCACAACAGCCCCCATGCTAAGTTACTCATAAGGGCCAAATTGTCATATGGGATGAAGCTCCTATGATGAGCCAATGGTGTTACGAAGCTCTAGATAAGTGCTTGAGAGACATTTTGAGATTTACCCCAGGCTACGACTCTCAGTTCCATTTGGAGGAAAGGTCGTTGTTTTAGGCGGTGATTTCAGACAGATCTTGTCTGTTATTCCGCGGAAATCTAGGCAAGATGTCGTCAGTGCCGCTATAAATTCTTCCTATCTATGGTCTTTTTGCCAGGTTCTTTGTCTGACTAAGAACATGAGACTTATGCGTGGATCTTCAAGTTCAAATGCATCTGATATAGCATAATTCTCAAAATGGTTGTCTATAGGTGATGGTAAGGCCGGAGAGCCAATTAATGGCGAATCAGAATTACGAATACCTGATGAAATCCTTATACCAAAAACTGACAACGGTTTTGATGACTTGGTAAATTTCACATACCCGAATTTGTTGCGGAATATGACCAAATCAGACTACTTCAAGGATAGAGCTATTTTAGCCCCCACTGTTGAGTTAGTTGGAAAGGTCAACGAAAAGATGATGTCACAGGTACCGAGATTGCCAAGAGATTATTTAAGCTCTGATGAAATATGCAAAGAAGATGCCAGTGTCGAAAGTGAGTTGGATGCATTTTCTCCTGAGGTTTTGAATGCTATAAACTGTTCTGGCCTTCCTCCGCATAAGTTTAGTTTGAAGGAAAACGTCCCGGTAATATTACTCAGAAATATTGATCAATCAAATGGATTGTGTAATGGAACAAGGCTGAGAGTGAGGAGGATGGGAGACCATGTCATTGAGTGCGTCACACTCACAGGGACTAAAGTTGGACGTATTGCACCGATTCCTATAATGAAAATGGCTACAAGTAATGCAAACCTACCATTCAAATTTCAGCGAACTCAGTTTCCTATATCCAGTTGTTTTGGTATGACGATTAGTAAATCAAAGGGACAAACACTTGGGTGTGTTGGATTATATCTTCCAAGGCCAGTTTTCACCCATGGACAGTTATACATTGCTTTGTCAAGAGTAACGAGCAAACAAGGACTGAGGATACTAATAGAAAATCATGATGACCTCCCTCCTAACACAACAGTTAATGATGTGTATGAAGAAGCTTTTGGAAATATAACTCCATAAGGTACTGCTTATCGATATTCTATAAATCGTATTGATATTATACTCCTATGTGTTAGAACGTTAATTCTAACGTGTGATTTGTCTTTTTGTGTACCGGGTGACTTCCTATTATACTTTCTCATTCATCAGCCATGAGTTAAATAATGTCAAGTAGGATGTTGTTATTTGTCTTTTATTTTACACATTGTAACATAAAATGATAATTAATCTCATGAGCAATTTAGATAACCTCATATATCAAAAATCGAGGAATCAACATGACAAATTATCATCTGAATTTAGCATAAGATGTGGTGTGGTAGTTAGCTAACTTTGTCCCTTGAAAATGCAGAAGGGCGTTTCGATCCTTGCCCATGTGAGTGAAACGAAAATTGCCAACCGTTTACCGCTAAGTAACTATTTCTCATGGCGAGGGTATTGGTCACTGTTGTCGACTTGACAACAACATGTATAAGAAGTTATAAAAATAAATCATTCCACACACATTAACTTTACTTTATCCAAAGTTACCCGTGTCTTGCACGGGTTAATCCAACTAGTTGGATTATTTTAATTTTGAATTTAATAAATTATTTTTCACTAATTCTTAATAAATTATTATACTAGTCACATTACTCGTAAAATTCAAATTACAATATAAGATCACTTACTAGCTTAACTCAAGAACAAACACTAGATCTTGTGCTTTGGTTAATTAAAGTAATGGGTAGTTTTTTTTCTTTTCTTTTGCTTTTGATTGGCTAGATTTAGGGCTGGTCTACAAACCAATAAAAAATTAATAAAATACTACTATGATCGTGTTTTTCCTTAGAAATTAGCATGATACCTGACAAAAAACAACAAACAACAAAGGGTAACAACAAACCAAAAACAACACATCTTCTTCGTTTCAAAAAAAACAAAAATACACATCTTGCAAACACAGTTACATTTACATGTTCGGGTTCCCTTATCCTTGTATTTAGGCCTGTTTTTATTCCCACTTTTGTTGTGAGATAGGGTTGGTGGACAATATATGTAACTACTTTGCAAGCGACCTATGGTCGGGGTGACATACTCTCACACACCAATGAAATGCGCTTCATTCTTATGAACGATGATTGAATTTCGGCGTCATGGTTAATGAACGAAGTAAGCTAATAACTACGTCACACCTTCAGATTCATATGTTGGTTCAATATTATTCTCTATCATAATCTCATTTTATTCATCTAAATTAATAAATTAATGAACTGCAAACCCTACAAAATGCAGTATTAATCCCAAACAACATTTCAACACCAAAATTGTCTATTGATTAATTTTTTATAATGGTATTACCTAGCTATTCAGAAAGGTAATTACTCCCTCCGTTCCTTTTTATGAGAGATAAACAAACTTTGCACACCCCTTAAGAAAGTTAGTTTATCAAACTTTGCATTTTTTTTTTTTGAAAATGCCACTTTATGTAATGTTAATTATGAATTATGAGTCAAAAAAATTATGAATTAAAATTTTCACCCATTAAATATATTAGTTATAAATTAAATTGTGAGAGAGTACTGAAGGTACGTAGCTGTATAGTTTTGACGTTCAGTGATATATTTATTGAGAATTATTAATGAGAAATAATAATAGATTCTAAGAAGAAATTAAACTAAATGTCAATTATCCCATGCAATGCAAGTTACTTTTGTAAAATATTAAATGTTTAAATAAATTTACAATAAAATAAAAAATATGTGAAATTTTTAATATTGAAAATTAATCTAATTAAAACAGAATCAATTGATAATTTGGCCATTTCGTACCGTTTAATATTGATTAATTAAATAATTATAAATCTAAATATTAATCTGAGAAATTAATAATAAATTTTTATTGATTAATTTTTTATAATGGTATTACCTAGCTATTCAGAAAGGTAATTACTCCCTCCGTTCCTTTTTATGAGAGATAAACAAACTTTGCACACCCCTTAAGAAAGTTAGTTTATCTAACTTTTTACATTAAATTTGTTCCAAAGTGTTGTTGAATTTCTAAAATTGCCCTTTAACATAGTAAATGTATTTCCATATTTCTAATTATTTTTATTTATTTATTTTTGAATAAACCAACACCAATTATTGTAAAGAAGAGAGTGGGGAATTATTGAGAATTAATGTGATGCAATATGAGTGGATAAGTTAAATAATTGATTGCCTCAATAGATGAAAAGACATAGTTCACATTTTTTGATAAGCATAGTTGATGTACTTAGTCTTTGAAAAATGGAAAAAAGAAATATCATAATTAATGTGATGCAATTATTATCCAGAATTGAATAGGGGTAGAATGGTGAAAAAATAATTAATTTGGCACAAAATTTCCTCTAGTCCTTATAAAAAGGAACGACCAACCCTCTTAACTCACATCTTATAAAAAGGAACGGAGGGAGTACTATTGATACTATTGATTGGAAAAATTTAAATTAAATAAAGATTAATTCAGGAAAATTAATAATATACTTGATTGAACAGTTTTTTTAAAAATTTAATGAATATTAATTTAATTTTACTTTTAATCTTAAAGCTCATGCCGGATGCCGCAACATAAAAAATAGTTTGTATGTAATGTAGTAAACTCATGGAAGAGTATATATCTTTCTGACTCAAGTAAAGGCACTGGATATAATTTAGACAATTATATAATAAAATCTTTTGAGTTTCTGGTAGCTGCCAAACGGCTTTTATACCACTGCTTTAGATTCTAAGGCCACATAGTGATTGCCTTTCATAAAATAGGTAATGAATTTATGGCGAGAAAATGAAACTTTAATTTCTCACCTTTATTGTAGAGCTAGTGTCATCACCTCATCTCAACCTAGACGACTCACAAAGCTTATTAAACTTTAAGCGTACGAGAAGTGCTATTAACACATTTAATATTTTATTCTATCTTTTGTACAAGAAGCGCTATTAACACATTTAACATTTTATCCTATCTTATGTTTAAATAGAATATGACCGTTTAGATTAAAGCATTAAATTATAACAACCTATCACTTTAACGGTTCGTTTGGTACGTCGTCAAGAGATGATAAGACATGATATGATAAGAAAATTGGATAATGACAAAATATGATAAATGTGTTTAGGTAAACAATTTAATTAAACGCTTCTAAAAATAAGTGCGCCAACATGTTATAAGTTCGAAACAGCTTATAGATAAGTCATAAACTCATTTACATAAGTTTTTCCAAACACTTGCATAAATGCTTATATTATAAGATAAAATCAGATAAATTTTCAAAAAAAACTATTATCCTACATACCTTCTGTTTGAGGTGGACTGAATAATGATAAAATATTATATAAATAATGAGAAATAAATGAAATTGCCTTTGAACAAAAAGTAATAATAATATCTTTTAAAATTTTATTTTTCTAAATTTATATTTTAAAATGAAAATTATTTTCATTTATTACAAGTGAGTCTATGTTTCAAAATTAACTAAAATTAAATTTAAATTAAAAACTAAGTAGAGACACATTTTTAAATAAGTAACAACATATATGATAAAAGAAAGTTAGTTATATTTACTACAAATAATTAATATTTATAAGTTGAATTGTCTATTTTACACTTAGTGAATAATTAATTTAATTTTTATTCTTTGAAAAAGAAAATAAAGAAACAATAAAGGTAAGGCATCGATAGGTACTCTTTCAGAAGAAGAGTCTATATATCAGGTTGAGGAACATCAAGGGTAGTTGTATGACCTCCTAATCTAGCTAAGAAGTTTGCACGAACATTACAATCTCGATGCACCGGCTTAAGCCAAATATTTCAATTTCTTTTAAGCATCTCGCTGATATCCTTAAGCAATATTGACAGAAATATCAGGTTCTCAAATTTTTTTATTCTTTTTTAGGGACAAACGATTTATTTATAATCAAAAGATGTATACAACCCCCATAGGGAGGAAAAGCGTTAATGAACACCGCAAGAAGTCCAAAGGATTCAAGATACAACAACCCCCAACAAAAAATAAGTAGATAGAGATAACCATAACAAAATTGGAATAGCAACTACCAAAACTGGGATTTTTTATTCTTACTGCTATAAGTAACATAATAATATTAATTTAGTAATAGCAAATGATATGAAATTTTTTTATTTTATATGAGTAGAGCCAATATTTTTACCATTTATAAATTAATTGAATTTTGAATTAAATTTGTATTAGTAACTAAATAGTTTTAACTAAGCAGTAGCAACTAACAATAAATGAATACTAAAATTAGTATATCATGAAATTAATTTCTGCTATGTTTTAATTCAACCTTTCTTTCAGAATAAATTTTATACATAATAGAATAATAAGTTAAGGGACAAAATTTTGTTATCTTTATTTTCCGATAAAGTTTGTTATGTTATCATATGAGCACAACAAACAATGTATTATGGTAGGATATAATTAAGTCGTTATATTCTATCTCCTTATCTTTCCCACCCAAAATGTCCTGGATATTAATATTTCTGTCAAACCTTGAATAACTAAAGTTTATAATCAAACAAGATTTTTTTCATGTTTTGAGATATTTACATGATGTTAGTCTTGATTTATCTCAAAGGATTAAACGTGTGTGCACTATCAGGGTAAACTTTGTTTACACAGACATTCTATTGAATTCTGTCAAATCAAACAATATATTTTTCTTTTTATAAATGTAACTATTTCTCTTACATGGCGTGTCTTCATTGGATGTCAGTATAACAAATTTTTTGACCATCAATGTATATTCATTAAACTCTTATCTCTATTATATATTAAAATATTTTGAATTTTATGTAAAACTGCATCGATGAATCACAATATAAAAAAAAAGTTTTCTCTTAATTTATTACTCCATTTGTTTCTTTTTATCGTTACTTTAAAGTTTTAGCATGAGTATTAGTATATAGAATTAATGTTCTCATTTTTAATGGAATTACTATATACCTTCTTAATATACCTTTTATTTTTCTTTTAAATTTTGACTCATCAATTTTTTTATCATTAGGAAGTTTATAGTAATTTTAATAAAAATAAGAAGAAATATTATTT
This sequence comes from Acmispon strigosus, assembly GCA_030819835.1. NCBI lineage: Eukaryota > Viridiplantae > Streptophyta > Magnoliopsida > Fabales > Fabaceae > Acmispon > Acmispon strigosus. The sequence goes on from JAUAMA010000001.1 coordinate 8,645,075, forward strand.
CTTTAGTACAAGTGTCAAAATTTTAAAGTGATAAATTTTGTTTTTTCACTTAAACTGATACTGATATTATTTCTATGCGATTTGAGTCCTCCTTAAAAAAAAAAACCCCGACAAATTGAGTCTCAAAATTTTCTCGTTAGTGTTTGGTCAAACCATTATGTACATATGTGACAGTAAGAGCAACACCATCGGGGACGTTGTCAACTTCACCACTCAATCCACCCGAGTCACATGCTCCAGTTGCAGCCGAACGTACCCAAATAAGAAGGCGCTACAGAAACCTCACCATGACGAGCAGATTAAAAAAATCAATAGATTCCTCATGGGTTCTCCAAGGAGAGACCCACCGTCGCATTTGTCTTCGTCACCACCAACATCGCCAAGGGGTTCACCTGCAACACCATTTTTGCATGGTGAAGACACAAGAACACACCACACTATTGTTCCACGTTACCATCCATGCACGAGGCAACAGAGGGAGCAGCTATGTCTAGATTACATTAATGATTCCACAAGGATGACTTTGGACTTTCAATCACTGGTGGTCTTGAAACTTTACGTCGTGTTAAGTTTGGCCTTGAAAATGAAATCTCACGAAATGGGTCAAAATGGTGCGAAAGATCAAGCGGTTGGAGAAAATGGTGTATCAATTTGAAGTGACACGACTGACTCGGAAGTGAAGCTCTAACCAATGTAGGGGTTTTGAGTTAATTAGTTGGCGTGATAATGTACTAGGGTGGTTGTGTTTGTCTCTCTTTGTTGTTTAAACTTTGTTAGATATTTATCTATGTTATTGCTTTATAGTTTCATTAGGATATGTGAACTCAGTCTTGGTGTAATGGGTGGTCTAGTTTGTCTTGTACAAGTTTGGTTTTATGATAATAAAGAAACCAAGCCTATATAAGACAAACCATGCCAGTCATTATCAAATTCACAATCTCGAATGAGAACGAAAGCAATAACAAAGATATATGCCCGACAAAGTTTAAACAACATAGAATAGAAACGTAAACAAATCCACCCCAGTAAACTGCGACGCTAATTCATAAACTCAGAACCCTACATCAACCAGAGCTTCAATTCAAAGTTAGTCTCGCTGCTTCTAATCAATATATTATTTCCTCCAACCTCTTCATATTTCGCACAATTTTAACTCGGTTGTGAGATTTCGGGTTCAAGATCGAACTTGGTACGACAAAGAGGTTCGGGTTCACCAGTGATAGAAAGTCCACGGAAACCCCTAAGGAATCATCAATGTAATCAAGACATTGTTGCTCCCTCTACTGCCTCATGCATAAATGGTAATTTTGAACAATGTGTGGTGTGTCCTCGTGCCTTCACCATGCAAAAATGGTAGTGCAGGTGCACCCATGTTGTGTTGGAGGTGACAACGATAGATGCAGCAAAGTGTCCCTCCTAAGGGAACCCACGAGGACTCTTATGATTTTTTTATCCGCTCATCATGGTGATGTTTCTGCAACGCCTACTTAGTTGGGTACGCTTGGCTGCAACCGAAGCATGTTGCTTTGGTGGAGTGAGCAGCGAAGTTGACGACATCGTCAATGGTGGTGCTCTCGCTATCAAATTTGTACTGAATGGTTTCTTCTGTTTCCATGAACATGCATGGTGGTGATAACATGTCATGATATTTAAACTTAGATATGCCACCTAAGCTTTAGTTACTGTCACATCAACAAATTTCATAATCCATTTGATGGACACTAACAGAAGGACTTGATTGTAATACGGTAAAAAAATTTAGGAATCAATTCACTCATTTTAAAAGGGGGAGCTAATTCACTCAATCACAGTAAAGTACAATTAAGCAAAATATTACAAGACTTCTCCATGGTAACAATTACTCAAAATATGAAAATACAATTTTTTTAAGTCATATACTTTGTTAGATCCAAGTGTTATGAATACTAATAATTGATAAATAACCTCATGCTCAAATTGAGTTATCCCACCACAAGCTTAGGTGGTCTAATAAGAATTTAACATTTATTTTAATTGTTTCCGACTCATTTTTAATTCTAATTACACTTGAAAATGTATTTCTACCTCAATTAATTAATATGTTTATTTAAATGATTTTATAATATATTTTTAAAATACCATATTTACATTCAGAACCCCAGTTCAGAGAGATCAGATTTCACACCCCGCCCCCGCCCCCACCCCCACATAGCCCCTATGGAGTGTGAAATTGGAACTGCACCACCACCACCGCACACAAACCCAACCGTATCCAGAAATTGTTAAATCGGATTTTGCATGGAATGTTTATCACAGTGATCTGGCATGTCATCTTCATCACTGTCATCTTCATCAAAGAATTAGGGATTTTTGAAAAAATTGGGGTTTTTTTGCAAAACATACGATAAATCGAAATCGCCTCAAATCGCATCACGCGCTGCAATTGGTTGAAAAATTGCAATTTGATGAGATTTCGATTTATTGTCCGTTTAGCACAAAAATTCCAATTTTTTTAAAAATCTCTAATTCTTTGATGAAGATGACAGTGATGAAGATGACAAGTCAGATCACTTTGATAAACATGCCGATGCAAAATCTGATCTAACAATTTCTGGGTATGGTGATGGCTGTGTACGGTGGTGGTGGTGGTGGTGCGCTTCCAATTTCACACTCCATAGAGGCTGTGTACAGTGGGTATGAGGGTGCGGGTGCGAAATGTGATCTCTCTCAACTGGGGTTCTGAATACAAATATGGTATTTCAAAAATATATTATAAAATCATTTAAATAAACATATTAATTAATTGAGGTGGAAGTATATTTCCAAGTGTAATCATAATTAAAAAATAGGTAGAAACAGTTAAAACAAATATTAAATTCTTATTGGACCACCTAACCATGGGGTGAGATAACCCAATTTGAGCATGGGGTTATGTCTACATCCGAAATCTTAGTTTGCAAATCACACAACACATCAGTAAATACATCAAACAACAAAACAATTAAATAAATAGGGAATAATACAAAACTAACAATTACAAAAAGATTTACCTTGATAGGAAAAATTCTTATGCCGAACGCGTTTTCAACTTGCTCCCTTTCGCAACCATGTGCTCAAATGACAATATTGCTCTCTGAACATAATCACTTATATTTTATATTTATCGTAAATTCAAAAATTCATTTTTGATACGTGAAGAAGTATTTCAATACTATCTCATTAATAACACTAAAGAAAACAATTATGATTGACAGATTCTTAACTCACAATAGTATAACATAATTGTATTTTGAGAAAATAACAAAAAACAAATTATTTACCTTGGATTAAATCAATGGCGTCATCATTCATTGTTGGGACCTGCAAGTGAAGAGTGAAGAGACATTAGGCTTGTCCATCGGTCGGGTTCGAGCCCGAACCTTAGTTTGCATCGGGTGAAAACGACGAGACCACCAGAATCGCCACCATCCGCCGCCAGGCGACATGTTGCTCGAGTTTGGATTGAGCGGGTGGTAGTTACGCCGGGTCAGTTCAATCGATTTCAACATCCAAATGAAAAATGAAAAAAATAGTTGAGGAGAGAAACAGATCCATAAAAGAAAACACAAAAAAATCCAATCAAAATGCTAACAAAGAAGATAGATCCATACAAATCAAATTATAACAGATCTAATGACCTATACAAAAAAAAAACCTCAAATCTTCTTGTTGCATGTGGGTGTTGCATAATGATTCTGTGGTGATCGATCTCACAGATCCAGAGCGAAACAGAGGAGAATGGTGGTGGCGGCTTCAGGGGGAAGAGGCGGATGCTGCTATCGGATCTGAGGGTCTTGTCATCGGTGAAGTAGCTTTTGGATCGGCGTCGACAATAGACGGAGACGGAGACAACGACGACAATAATGGCGGTAAGGGTGACGCCGAGGAGCTTTCCGGTGGAAGATTTGGGTTTAGGGGAGGATGAGGGAGGAGATGTTAGCGGGGAATGAGGCAAAGGTGGAGGGAGAAGGAGGTGGCGGCGAGGGTCTGGAGAAGAAAGGTGAATGAGATTAGGAAAGAAAGGAAGAGAAAAGGGTTTGGATCTTAGGAACTGAATGTGGTGGGATTAGACGGTTAGTGTTTTTATAAGTGAGATTAGGGTTTGGGTCTCAATCTCTCTCACGGACTGGGCCTGGCCCTTTTTTTTAACTTCTCTCCTATTCGGTCGGTTCAGAGGCTAAATCAAACTCGATCGAACCAAACTGCGTTGAGCGCTTTTTAACAACTGTTACACCCGACCCACCCAACTGGACAAATAAGGCATTTGCTTGTGCCGGTTTCGGTCGGGCCGAGTGAGTTTGGACAGCCCTTATGATGAATGAAGGTAAATTGGAAAGCTTGTAATATAATAAATAAGGTAAATTGAAAAGCATGAAACTAATTAAGAGGAAATAAAATGAAGAAGACAGTAAGATCATTGAACTAGTTGTAAATATGTCAACCCAATTGATTCATGCAAAATCCGTTGAAGTGAAAGAAAAATAAAATTGAATACCTCTTATGGTTGTTTTGATTACAACACCACCATGTCTTCCAAACATCAATACCACCAATCTTCTCCGATCTTTAGAAACATCGTATCTATGGATCGGCCCTTGAGAAAAAGAAGTAAAGAAGAGTAGAGAATTGAAGAGACCAAATCAAAAATTAAAAGGGAAGAAATACATGTGAAGGTGATGTTGTCAGAGACTCAACAGCGGTGTTACAGTATTACAATTTAAGGATAATATAAATTAGGGTTTGGTAGCAAGTTTGGGCCAAAATCCCAGGTCAAAGTCCAAAATATGATTTTTAAATTAATAAATTAGGTTTTATGTCATGGGAGACTCAACGATGCAGTTATAATGTTACAATTGAGGAATAAGTTAAATTAGGGTTTGGTAGTTTGGGCCAAAAATCCATGTCCAAAATTCAATTTTTAAATTGTAATAAATCAAGTTTGATGTTGCGTGTTATATAAGAGTTTATTCTGTTTTGTCTATCACAATTTGACCATTTTTTATATCTTAATATTTAAGCACAAAATAGCAATGTCATTGAACATATTCTTTAAATATTGATAGAATTATAATTAATGAAAAAATTGGTAAAGAATATGCATTAAATATATATTTTTAAATAAATACAGAAACCAAGAAGCTAGATATTAAAAATATAAAAATATAAAACAATCAATATCATAAATTCTAGCTTATCTCAAATGATTTTTTATTTTTTACAAAAATTTGGTATTTATAAAAATTTTATGTTAAGTATTAATGTTTATAAATTTATGAAAAGTAAAATGATAATAATCTATTTTATTTAATAAATGGTCAATTATGTTTTTGGTGCTTGACTTATACACTCTAATTTAAAATGGTGTACACATGTAATTTTCACATCAGATTTAGTTATTAAAAATTCTGTTTCATCAAATTCCTCTTCCTCCTCCCACCAATCACTCATTCTTCCACCATTTTTTTGGCAAACTACCGCACTTAAACCTTCGTTGTTGTACTTACGTCAAGACGACTTCATAACTACTTCTAAACCCACCCGATATCAATAAGAACCACATTTCCTATGAAGTCCATACTCCAAAAGCTGGATCTGACAGACTGCATGATCTCATGGTTAGTTAAACTCTCCCAATTCAACATATTTTGTTGTCAAATTTGTAGCCATTCAACCTCGTCCTGAAAAATAGCACAATATATAATGGATGATCCATGTTGATGACTCCTTTAACTTGAGGGAAGTGGAGCAACAGTCGTCCATCCTCAAGAGATCTCACTGGAACTATCCCCCAGATTTGACTTTCTGACATCCAACAACCATTTAGAATATGAAGCATGCATGGCCAGAATGCACGCGCCCTGAGATGTCGGTGCAAAAAGGATGACAGTTTGCCGGGACTCCCAACTTTTTGGTTTCTCAAATTAACAAATAGTACGAGATGAATATGCCTCAACTTTTACAAATATATATGCTAAAACATAGTTAATATTCTCTTCAAACTTTAAAAGTGCCAGAAAAAAAAAATCTTATCTCTAAAAATTATGACAGATAAAAAAGAACGAAGGGAGCAAGTAACAAATTTCAAAATTTGTCGTGAACTTCATCTTTGATCTTATTCTACTGCAGGACCATGTTAAGCAAACCAAATGGACCTCTTTTCACCCTATAAAGTTTTGGAGACTATTAGCACAAAGGGACCATTACCAAGCAAGCTGTCCTGAAAAATCAAAGTGACTTTATATTATAATTTAGACCAGCAATTTTACCTGTCAGTGAGTCAGAGGTGCTTTAGAACTGGTCTGACCTCAGAGCTCCCCCACCGTATGGCTTTGTTGTTGCACTGCTCATCATGGGGAAATGGTGTTAGCGACCCCATAATGTACCATCAATATGAAAAGCACCAAAGCAAAGAGGAGGGTGGAATTACTGGAAAAGAAAAAAAGCAAAAGCAGTAATCAATTGCTTTCCAAATCCAAAGAACTAAAAGTGCTTAATATTCCACAGTAGAATGTATGAGCATCTTGATACATGGTATAATCATCACTCTTAAAGCTACTTTAGACAATGCATGGTGCTTAGCTCATTGGATTACCCTCCCTGCCCCATTCTCTCTCTCTCTCTCTCTCTCTCTCTCTCTCTCTCTCAACATAAAATTGCCCCACAATTCTTTCTTTCTCTTCCTCTTACAGCAGCAGTAAAGCCATGGTGTGCACAACAATATGAAATCCGAATGACCCAATCATCACCTGCAATTACACACAATAGAATTCAACTCTCAATCAGTAAATCCATAAATCCCACTACTTATTAGAGCCTTGCATGAAATAAACACATTTATATTACTTTAATTAACCAAAGCACAAGATCTGGTGGACTCTTATACCATGGTTGAAACTGATAGACTACATTTTCTTCAATTAAATCAACCGAAGTTAAGAGTTGAACATTACAATGGGTTGCATGAGAGCTTAGTCCGTGGTGAAATAAATGCAGCTGCCACAGGGCAACGAATCATACTGCCATCATTATTTACAAGTGGCCCCAGGTACATGATGAATAATTGCAAGGACTCTTTCGCCATATGTAGGCATGTCGGCTATCCAAGCTTATTTATCACTCTGACATGCAATCCTGAGTGGCCAGAAATCAAGCGTTTTGTTGAAAAAATGGGTTTAAAGCCTGAGGATATACCTGACATACTGTACAAAGTTTTCAAAGTTAAAGTAGACAAATTGATACATGACTTGAAGAGTGGAAATGTGTTCGGAAAGATTAGTGGATATGAGTATGTAATTATATTATGGAATTTACTTCTTCACACGTGACTTCACAATTGTTTTAATTTTAATCGATTAATATAAAGTTGAAAAATAACTAATCTCATTTCATGATTACAGATTTGTGCACCATCGAATTTCAAAAGCGAGGACTTTCCCACGCCCAGATTTTTTTGTTTGTCCATGCCCAGTACAATCCCAAAACACCCGATGGTATCGACAAGAAAATTTCCGTAGAAATTCCAGACCGTAACGGTGATCCTGAATTATTTGCAGCGGTCCAACGATATATGATACACGGACCTTGCAGAGCTGAGAATTTGAAGTCTCCGTGTATGAGAAACGGAAAATGTTCCAAGCACTTTCCTAAAGAGTTTAGGATCCAGACCATTATTGACGATGACGGGTTTCCTAAATATAGGAAAAGAGACGACGGTAGAACAATCAAAAAGGGTAAATCAGTGCTGGATAATAGGTACGTTGTGCTGTACAACCCGATGCTTCTAAAAAAGTATAGATCTCACATCGATGTTGAGTACACATGTCAGACAAGTGCTATAAAATATCTTTTCAAGTATGTTCATAAAGGCAATGACAGGGTGACAATTGCACTTTTTCGCAGTCGGGAATCTGCTAATGGTGGCGAGGTGATTGATGAAATTAAAAATTATTATGATTGCAGATACATCTCTGCCTGTGAGGTAGCTTGGAATTTGTTTGGATTTGAAATCCATTACAGAGAGCCAGCAGTTGTGAGGTTGCCATTCCATCTACCAGATGAACAGGGTGTTGTGTACAGAGATAATGAGACAATTTAGGATGCAATTGTGAATCGAATAAGTGGTTGAGAAGATGAACAACGTAGTTTTCCTTATCTTTTTCTTTTTTTGAGAAGTGCTATATTGTCATAATTATTTCCATCAAAACACATTCATATCGCTTTGAGTAGCACTATATCTTAAAAATTGTAATTTTTTACTTTTTTATCAGTTTCCAAATATACCGCCTTCACATATTTAACAGTACAGATACCAAAAGTCACTTATCTTCTGTCTCCTCTGTCTGCGGTGAGAAAGTTTTAGTGTTTTTTAGCAATAAAAGAGATTTGTTTTTATTTCCTACCATGAAAATAAAAAAAAAGCTTACTTTCATAATTTGAATCAAACATATAAAGGTTAATAGTATGTTAGGTCTTTGAGTTTGTACCAACATTTCTGATAGGTCCCTCACCAGATTTTTTTTTCATATAAGTCCCTCAGTTTGCACCAAGTTTGCGTTTAGTCCTCGCCGGAGACCGAAGCTCCAGCAGGTGCTGATGTGGATTGCTGACTGTATTAAAAGTGAATACGTGGATTTTTTAATTTTTTTAAAATTCCAAATAATTAAATTCATTTTAAAATTAAAACCCCTAATCTATTCTAAATCTAAAATTAACCCTTAAACCCCCAATCCCTAATTCAATTCAATTTTGAAATAATAAAAAACCCCTAAAATCAATTTGCTAATCTCTTTCCCAGGGCACAGCTTTTTTCTTCTGCGTTCTTCATCTATGGCTGCCATTGTTTTTCTTCTTCTTCTTCTTCCTCTCGCAGGCCACAACATTTTTCTCCTTATTCTTCTTGTCTTCCTCGAAATTCTGGGCTTCTTCTTCTAATTTCTGGGTTTTTGTTTTTCTTCCTCTTCTTCTATTCCTCTAATTTCTCGGTTTTTCTTCTTCTTCTTCCTCCTCTTCTTCTACTCCTCTAATTTCTGGGTTTTTATTCTTCCTCCTCTTCTCCTGTTCATCACACTCCTTCTTCTTCTTGTCATCTTCCCAGAAGCGAACAGGAGAGGCCAAACAGAAGCAAGCAGAAGCAAAATTGATTCAGCAAGCAGAAGTTTCAAATTCACTATGTTTTGAAATTTTGATAATAATTTAAATTAACTGTGTTTCTAGCTTACGAAAATTTTAAATTTTGTTAATAATTTATATCAAATATTACGAAAATGTTTGCATTTCTAATAGTTATAGACAAATACCAAATATTTTAAATTTACTTTCAATTTTCTAATTCTTAATATTGAAATAGTTAACATACAATCTTAAGATTTTTTTAAAAAATAAATTTTAATGTTTTAAATAAAATTTATATTGATATTGATTAGAAATGTTAAATAAGGAACGAATCATATCTTATTAATACCAAATTTTTAACCAAATTTTAAATGTTTGTATTCTCAATAATTCTAGACAAATACCAAATATTACGAAAATATTTACAATCTTAACAATATTTTTTTAGTTGATTTTAGTTGGATTAACAAAATATTTTATTTCTAGACAAATACCAAATATTACGAAAATATTTGCAATCTTAACAATATTTTTGTAGTTGATTTTAGTTGGATTAACAAAATATTTTAGTTGCAATCATTTTTTTAATATTTTAGCTGGATAAAATGTTTCCAATCTTACGAAAATATTTTAAGATTTTTTTTAAAATTATTTTTTTGTAATATGAATTTTTATTAACAATTAGTCTCCTCACTTGATGCTATAAATTGTACCACTATGGTTTCTCTTCTATATTATTTTGAAAGAATAAACTCAAATAACAATTGTGAGAATTATTGCATACTTCTAAATTGTTTTTTTCTCCACTTGTAATAAAACAACATCACAAAACCAAGACATGATTAATCACTCCCCCGTGTCTGACATCTCAAATAACGGTACGTCTTTTATATCTATAGCTACAATTTAACTATAATAGTGACATTGTTATTGTTGTATGTTTGCTTCAAACCTATCTAAGTGTTCAATTTGTTTTGGTGATTGTAATATAGATGAAAGTCCACAGAGGACTGGCCGAAAGAGACAATTTTGCACCATACAAACTAATGGAGATGTTACAAGTAGGTTTGAGATTAATCCAACTGCACCAAACAACACCCCAACAACATCATGTATACCTGTGTTATTATCAGATGATAACACTTTCGACGTTGACCCGTTGGGAGATCAAGATGGTGATCGTTTTTTACTATTCTTAACAAGATTTTGACACACTACGATGTTGGCCATCACAAAACGATAATTCAATTATGCATGTGACATTTGTATTTGATTTGCAGATCCTGTTGGTTTCGATGAATAAATTTGGGTGAGCTTGTTGATGATGATCCATTCAGCGACACTAATAGGTTCCAAGGTTAGTGAAATGTTATGTGTGCACATAAACCAATATGTATACTATACATACATGTTCAAATAATATCCAATAGTCAATGTAATGATATACATCGTCTTTTGATGACTACTATGTGTAGACGACGCCTCAGTGGAATTCATGAATAACGTCGCTGGAACCAATAAGCAATTAGGTATTAAATTTTCATATAATAATTTGGTGTTCTAAATATAATTGGCTTAAATATGTTCGGGGTCCCTAACATGTGAAAGGGAATCAGTCTGGGTCCCTGAAAAAATAAATTGCAAAATGTAATCCCTAACATTGTTTTTTTAATCAAATTAAGGTCTAACCCCAATTTAATCTGATTAAGGACTCTAATTAGCCCAGTCATCAATTCTACCTGTTATTTTCATTTTTTTTATATATAGCTATTTTATTTGTTGTAAATCATAATATCTTATATTTATTTACTATATTGTTAACTTTTTAAGAACAACTACACCGTGCATAGCACGGGAGACCCAGACTTGAGCAGCGGTTGAATTGAAAATTGTGGATAAAGTGGAAGCACAACAAGCTGTGATTCTATCCCTTTTAATCTACATGTTATATTTCAAATTGAAGGAATGAAAGAAAAATTTATATCAACTAATTTCAAAAGTATTAGTTCACCCGTGGGAATTGGGGAATTGATTTTGGGAAATAAGTTAGGTTTCAATTAGTAATAACAGGTGGAATTATATATTAATTCTATTATAAAAAAATGAAAATAATATGTGGAATTGATGACTGGGCTAATTAGAGTCCTTAATCAGATTAAATTGGGGTTAGGCCTTAATTTGATTAAAAAAACAATGTCAGGGATTACATTTTGCAAATTAGTTTTTTTAAGAACCAGGACTGATTCCCTTTCAAATGTTAGGGACCCCGAACATATTTAAGCCAATATCTTTTGAAATATGTCCTAACATGTCTATCTTTTATGCATTTTTTGTTAATTTTCTACGCAAGCCATGTGGGACATGGGAGATCCTATTCATAATTGTCCACATTGCAAGGCAATGATGTGGTACGATGAACGATTAAGGCGGAATGTGCCTACAAAGTCCCCAAAGTTTTCTCTATGTTTTTTGCAAGGCCAGGTGCAACTACCATTGCTCAAATCAGCACCTAAAATTCTGCAAGACTTGCATACAGGTGAAGATGACCAGAGTCGTCATTTCTTGAAGAACATTCGGATGTTCAATGGAATGTTTGCATTCACATCTATGGCAAGAAAGGTCGACAAGAACATAAAAAATGGTCGTGGACCTCCCATTTTCTTGCTTGGAGGCCAAAATTATCATTCTATTGGAAGTCTTATACCTCTAGTTGATGACAAGCCTAAATTTTCACAGCTCTATATTTACGACACTAACAATGAGGTTGATAATAGGATACATTCAGTCAGGTATTCATCTAATTATTAATATTAATTAGCATGAGGCTTCTTTAATAGTTAAAATATGCATATTACTACACTGTTGTGCTTTTATAAACCAATTAATACTCATTCTGCTGCAGGTCAAGTGCTAATTCTCATAAGTTTGATGAGATGATTGTTAGAGACTTAAAACAGATGCTCGACGCTGAAAATGGTTTAGTGCAGAGGCGGAGTTTTCTCTAACGTCAAGTTGCGATTAATAAGACGGAGGGACAAGAACGGGAGAACTTATAAACTGCCCACTGCATCTGAGGTTGCAGCATTGGTTGTGGGTGACTTTGATGCCTCTGTTGAGAGGGAGCTCATTGTTGAAACACAGTCTAGGATGTTGAAGTATGTTGATCCTAAGCATCCGTCATTTCTTGCACTTCAATATCCACTATTGTTCCCTTACGGAGAGGATGGATTCAGAGACGTCATTTTAACTAAGGGTGCAAGTGTAAGTACTAGAAAAAAGGCAGATAATACCATGCGTGAGTTCTTTGCATATAGGTTGCAAGACAGAGATGGAGAGTCACCTATTGTACTTCAATGTAGGAGACTCTTCCAGCAATTTCTAGTGGACTCTTATACCATGGTAGAAACTGATAGACTATGGTTTACTCAATTTAATCAACCGAAGTTAAGAGTTGAATGTTACAAGGGGTTACATGAGAGCTTCGTCCATGGTGAAACGCATGCAGCTGCCACAGGGCAACGAATCATACTGCCATCATCATTTACAGGTGGCCCCAGGTACATGATGAATAATTGCAAGGACTCCTTCGCCATATGTAGGAATGTCGGCTGTCCAAGCTTATTTATCACTGTAACATGCAATCCTGAGTGGCCAGAAATCAAGCGTTTCGTTGAAAAAAGAGGATTAAAGCCCAAGGATAGACTCGATATACTGTGCAGGGTTGTCAAAGTTAAGCTAGACGAATAGATACATGACTTGAAGATTGGAAATGTGTTCGAAAAAATTAGTGGATGTGAGTATGTAATTATATGATGGAATTTACTTCTTTACATGTGACTTTAGCGTTGTTTATATTTTAATCAAATAATGTAAAGTTCAAAAATAACTAATCTCTTTTCATGATTGCAGATTCGTGCACCATCGAATTTCAGAAGCGAGGACTTCCCCACACCCATATTTTGTTCTTTGTCCATGCGCAGTACAAGCCCAAAACACCCGATGACATCGACAAGATAATTTCTGCAGAAATTCCAAACCATAACGATGATCCTGAATTATTTGCAGCGGTGCAGCGATATATGATACACGACCCTTACAGAGCTGAGAATTTGAAGTCTCCGTGTATGAGCAACATAAAATGTTCCAATAACTCTCCTAAATAGTTTAGGATCCAGACCATTATTGACGATGACAGGTTTCCTAAATATAGGAAAAGAGACGATGGTAGAATGGTCACTAAGGGTAAATCTGTGCTGGATAATAGTTACGTTGTGTCGTACAACCCAATGCTTCTAAAAAAGTTTAGAGCTCACATCAATTTTGAGTACGCATGTCAGACGAGTGCTATAATATATATTATCAAGTATGTTCACAAAGGCAATGACAGGGTGACAGCTGCACTTTTCCGCAGTCGGGAATCAGCTAATGGTGGTGAGTTGATTGATGAAATTAAAAATCATTAAGATTGCAGATACATCTCTGCCTGTGAGGCAGCTTGGAGATTGTTTGGATTTGAAATCCGTTACAGAGAGCCTGCAGTTGTGAGATTGCCATTCCATCTTCCAGATGAACAGAGTGTTGTCTACAGAGATAATGAGACAGTTCAGGATGCAATTGATAAAGCTGTATTGAAGAAAAAAATGTTTATGGGTTAGATGGAGGCTAATAATTTTTTTCCAGATGGGCGAAACATTACTTACGAAGCATATCCAACCATATTTGTTTGGAAGGATAGCAGTAAAACGTGGTGTCAAAGAAAATAGGGCTTTTCCATTGGTATAATATCACATGTGCCTCCAACATGCGCAGAAGATTATTACTTGAGGCTGCTTTTGAATGTTCAAAAAGGATGCACGAGTTGTGAAGATATCAGGACTGTAAATCAGGTGACATACAACACTTTTCAGGATGCGTGTTATGCACTTGGTCTGCTACAGGATGATAAAAATATAGTCGAAGAAATAAAGGAGACCAACTTTTGGGCATCAGGAGAGAACGTCAGAGGAATTTTTGTGATATTGTTGGTTTCTAAAAACATCTCTAGGCCTGAAGTTGTCTGGAATACCTGTTGGCAAGAACTTTCGGAAGATATCCTCTACCGACAAAGAAGGCAGCTAGATTACACAGGTGAACTCTTGCGTTTTGCTTCATTCAAAATTGGTCCTTTCAATATTTTAAATGGGTTTCTTTTCGCACCTTACGAAACAATATTTATGTCGTTTGTTTCCGCTCTTTGTTATTTTTATTACACACTTAACTTTTATTTAATTGCATAACTAGACTTTGTTGTTTCTTATTCTATACAACATATGATCTATTTTATGTGCTATTGTATTAGGAAAAAAATAATATATTTTTCATGTCCGCAGACTTGACTTTAACTGATGAACAGAAAAAGAGCCTAGCACTCGCCCAGATTGAGGACCTGCTACAAAAGAATGGGAGAAGTTTGCAAAACTTTCCATCCATGCCTTATCCTTCAGAGTGTTATGTGGCGGATGTTAGTGAAAGAATGATCGCCGAAGAGTTGAATTATGATAGGACTGCTATGCGTTGTTACTTAGATCAAGCCCTAACTTCAATAAATGATGAACAACGACATGCGTATGACAAGATTATGAGCGTAGTATACGAAAATAAAGGCAGTTTTTTCTTCCTACATGGGTATGGAGGAATAGGTAAAACATTTGTGTGGAACACTCTATCGGCGTCCATTAGATCGAGAGGTGATATTGTCATTAATGTTGCCTTGAGTGGGATTGCTGCACTGTTGTTGCCTGGAGGGAGGACAAAAGGTTCCTATGCTAAGTTACTCATTAATGTCGCATTCGAGGCTAAAGGTTCCTATACCAATAACCGAGGAATCAACATGTAACATAAAGCACAACAGCCCCCATGCTAAGTTACTCATAAGGGCCAAATTGTCATATGGGATGAAGCTCCTATGATGAGCCAATGGTGTTACGAAGCTCTAGATAAGTGCTTGAGAGACATTTTGAGATTTACCCCAGGCTACGACTCTCAGTTTCCATTTGGAGGAAAGGTCGTTGTTTTAGGCGGTGATTTCAGACATATCTTGTCTGTTATTCCGCGGGGATCTAGGCAAGATGTCGTCAGTGCCGCTATAAATTCTTCTCTATTGTCTTTTTGCCAGGTTCTTTGTCTGACTAAGAACATGAGACTTATGCGTGGATCTTCAAGTTCAAATGCATCTGATATAGCATAATTCTCAAAATGGTTGTCTATAGGTGATGGTAAGGTCGGAGAGCCAATTAATGGCGAATCAGAATTACGAATACCTGATGAAATCCTTATACCAAAAACTGACAACGGTTTTGATGACTTGGTAAATTTCACATACCCGAATTTGTTGCGGAATATGACCAAATCAGACTACTTCAAGGATAGAGCTATTTTAGCCCCCACTGTTGAGTTAGTTGGAAAGGTCAACGAAAAGATGATGTCACAGGTACCGAGATTGCCAAGAGATTATTTAAGCTCTGATGAAATATGCAAAGAAGATGCCAGTGTCGAAAGTGAGTTGGATGCATTTTCTCCTGAGGTTTTGAATGCTATAAAATGTTCTGGCCTTCCTCCGCATAAGTTTAGTTTGAAGGAAAACGTCCCGGTAATATTACTCAGAAATATTGATCAATCAAATGGATTGTGTAATGGAACAAGGCTGAGAGTGAGGAGGATGGGAGACCATGTCATTGAGTGCGTCACACTCACAGGGACTAAAGTTGGACGTATTGCACTGATTCCTAGAATGAAAATGGCTACAAGTAATGCAAGTCTACCATTCAAATTTCAGCGAACTCAGTTTCCTATATCCAGTTGTTTTGGTATGACGATTAGTAAATCAAAGGGACAAACACTTGGGTGTGTTGGATTATATCTTCCAAGGCCAGTTTTCACCCATGGACAGTTATACATTGCTTTGTCAAGAGTAACGAGCAAACAAGGACTGAGGATACTAATAGAAAATCATGACGACCTCCCTCCTAACACAACAGTTAATGATGTGTATGAAGAAGCTTTTGGAAATATAACTCCATAAGGTACTGCTTATCGATATTCTATAAATCGTATTGATATTATACTCCTATGTGTTAGAACGTTAATTCTAACGTGTGATTTGTCTTTTTGTGTACCGGGTGACTTCCTATTATACTTTCTCATTCATCAGCCATGAGTTAAATAATGTCAAGTAGGATGTTGTTATTTGTCTTTTATTTTACACATTGTAACATAAAATGATAATTAATCTCATGAGCAATTTAGATAACCTCATATATCAAAAATCGAGGAATCAACATGACAAATTATCATCTGAATTTAGCATAAGATGTGGTGTGGTAGTTAGCTAACTTTGTCCCTTGAAAATGCAGAAGGGCGTTTCGATCCTTGCCCATGTGAGTGAAACGAAAATTGCCAACCGTTTACCGCTAAGTAACTATTTCTCATGGCGAGGGTATTGGTCACTGTTGTCGACTTGACAACAACATGTATAAGAAGTTATAAAAATAAATCATTCCACACACATTAACTTTATTTTATCCAAAGTTACCCGTGTCTTGCACGGGTTAATCCAGCTAGTTGGATTATTTTAATTTTGAATTTAATAAATTATTTTTCACTAATTCTTAATAAATTATTATACTAGTCACATTACTCGTAAAATTCAAATTACAATATAAGATCACTTACTAGCTTAACTCAAGAACAAACACTAGATCTTGTGCTTTGGTTAATTAAAGTAATGGGTAGTTTTTTTTTCTTTTTTTTTGCTTTTGATTGGCTAGATTTAGGGCTGGTCTACAAACCAATAAAAAATTAATAAAATACTACTATGATCGTGTTTTTCCTTAGAAATTAGCATGATACCTGACAAAAAACAACAAACAACAAAGGGTAACAACAAACCAAAAACAACACATCTTCGTTTCAAAAAAAAAACAAAAATACACATCTTGCAAACACAGTTACATTTACATGTTCGGGTTCCCTTATCCTTGTATTTAGGCCTGTTTTTATTCCCACTTTTGTTGTGAGATAGGGTTGGTGGACAATATATGTAACTACTTTGCAAGCGACCTATGGTCGGGGTGACATACTCTCACACACCAATGAAATGCGCTTCATTCTTATGAACGATGATTGAATTTCGGCGTCATGGTTAATGAACGAAGTAAGCTAATAACTACGTCACACCTTCAGATTCATATGTTGGTTCAATATTATTCTCTATCATAATCTCATAATGAACTGCAAACCCTACAAAATGCAGTATTAATCCCAAACAACATTTCAACACCAAAATTGTCTATTGAGTTAGTCAAATTATATCAATGTACAGCAAAAATTTAAAAAGATGATAAAAGAATAAGGAGTCGAGAGTTGTAGCTAGTTAGACAATTTAATAAGTTAAGTGATTAAATGGGCTATTTTAAAATTAGAGTTTTTTTTCTGGATTAAAGAAACATACTTCCAATTTATATAATTTTTTTTTTTTGAAAATGCCACTTTATGTAATGTTAATTATGAATTATGAGTCAAAAAAATTATGAATTAAAATTTTCACCCATTAAATATATTAGTTATAAATTAAATTGTGAGAGAGTACTGAAGGTACGTAGCTGTATAGTTTTGACGTTCAGTGATATATTTATTGAGAATTATTAATGAGAAATAATTATAGATTCTAAGAAGAAATTAAACTAAATGTCAATTATCCCATGCAATGCAAGTTACTTTTGTAAAATATTAAATGTTTAAATAAATTTACAATAAAATAAAAAATATGTGAAATTTTTAATATTGAAAATTAATCTAATTAAAACAGAATCAATTGATAATTTGGCCATTTCGTACCGTTTAATATTGATTAATTAAATAATTATAAATCTAAATATTAATCTGAGAAATTAATAATAAATTTTTATTGATTAATTTTTTATAATGGTATTACCTAGCTATTCAGAAAGGTAATTACTCCCTCCGTTCCTTTTTATGAAAGTTAGTTTAAAAAAATGTATGTAATGTAGTAAACTCATGGAAGAGTATATATCTTCCTAACTCAAGTAAAGGCACTAGATATAATTTAGACAATTATATAATAAAATCTTTTGAGTTTCTGGTAGCTGCCAAACGGCTTTTATACCACTGCTTTAGATTCTAAGGCCACATAGTGATTGCCTTTCATAAAATAGGTAATGAATTTATGGCGAGAAAATGAAACTTTAATTTCTCACCTTTATTGTAGAGCTAGTGTCATCACCTCATCTCAACCTAGACGACTCACAAAGCTTATTAAACTTTAAGCGTACGAGAAGTGCTATTGACACATTTAATATTTTATTCTATCTTGTGTACAAGAAGCGCTATTAACACATTTAACATTTTATCCTATCTTATGTTTAAATAGAATATGACCGTTTAGATTAAAGCATTAAATTATAACAACCTATCACTTTAACGGTTCGTTTGGTACGTCGTCAAGAGATGATAAGACATGATATGATAAGAAAATTGGATAATGACAAAATATGATAAATGTGTTTAGGTAAACAATTTAATTAAGCGCTTCTAAAAATAAGTGCGCCAACATGTTATAAGTTCGAAACAGCTTATAGATAAGTCATAAACTCATTTACATAAGTTTTTCCAAACACTTGCATAAATGCTTATATTATAAGATAAAATCAGATAAATTTTCAAAAAAAACTATTATCCTACATACCTTCTGTTTGAGGTGGACTGAATAATGTTAAAATATTATATAAATAATGAGAAATAAATGAAATTGCCTTTGAACAAAAAGTAATAATAATATCTTTTAAAATTTTATTTTTCTAAATTTATATTTTAAAATGAAAATTATTTTCATTTATTACAAGTGGGTCTATGTTTCAAAATTAACTAAAATTAAATTTAAATTAAAAACTAAGTAGAGACACATTTTTAAATAAGTAACAACATAGGATAAAAGAAAGTTAGTTATATTTACTACTAATAATTAATATTTATAAGTGAATTATCTATTTTACACTTAGTGTCGTGAATAATTAATTTATATTTTATTCTTACTTTTTTTATTCTTTGAAAAATAAAATAAAGAAACAATGTAAGGCATCGATAGATAGTCTTTCAAAAGAAGAGTCTATATATCAGGTTGAGGAACATCAAGGGTAGTTGTATGACCTCCTAATCTAGCTAAGAAGTTTGCACGAACATTACAATCTCGATGCGCCGGCTTAAGCCTTATATTTCAATTCCTTTTAAGCATCTCGCTGATATCCTTAAGCAATATTGACAGAAATCTCAGGCTCTCAAATTTTTTTATTCTTTTTTAGGGAAAAACGATTTATTGATAATCAAAAGATGAATACAACCCCCATAGGGAGGAAAAGCGTTAATGAACACAGCAAGAAGTCCAAAGGATTCAAGATACAACAACCCCCAACAAAAAATAAGAAGATAGAGATAACCATAACAAAATTGGAAAAGCAACTACCAAAACTGGGATTTTTTATTCTTACCGCTATAAGTAACATAATAATATTAATTCAGTAATAGCAAGTGATATGAAATTTTTCTATTTTATATGAGTAGAGACAATATTTTTACCATTTATAAATTTATTGAATTTTGAATTAAATTTGTATTAGTAACTAAATAGTTTTAACTAAGCAATAGCAACTAACAATAGATGAATACTAAAGTTAGTATATCATGAAATTAATTTTTTACATTTATAAATTAATTTATTATAAATAGTAAGCAAGATAAATATGAAAATAATTTTAATTTGGGATAAGGGTGAAAAGAGAATGAAAATTTGTTATCTTATTCTGCTAGGTTTTAATTCAACCTTTCTTTCAGAATAAATTTTATACATGATAGAATAATAAGTTAAGGGACAAAATTTTGTTATCTTTATTTTCCGATAAAGTTTGTTAAGTTATCATATGAGCACAACAAACAACGAATTATGGTAGGATATAATTAAGTCATTATATTCTATCTCCTTATCTTTCCCACACAAAATGTCCTGGATATTAATATTTCTGTCATACCTGGAATAACTAAAGTTTATAATCAAACAATTTTTTTTTCATGTTTTGAGATATTTACATGATGTTAGTCTTGATTTATCTCAAAGGATTAAACGTGTGTGCACGGTCAGGGTAAACTTTGCTTACACAGACATCCTATTGAATTCTGTCAAATCAAAAAATATATTTTTCTTTTAATTAAAATTAAAAATAAATGTAACTATTTCTCTTACATGGCGTGTCTTCATTGGACGTCAGTATAACAAATTTTTTGACCATCAATGTATATTCATTAAACTCTTATCTCAATTATATATTAAAATGTTTTGAATTTTATGTAAAACTGCATCGATGAATCACAATATAAAAAAAAGTTTTCTCTTAATTTATTACTCAATTTGTTTCTTTTTATCGTTACTTTAAAGTTTTAGCATGAGTATTAGTATATAGAATTAATGTTCTCATTTTTAATAGAATTACTATATACCTTCTTAATATACCTTTCATTTTTCTTTTAAATTTTGACTCATCAATTTTTTTATCATTATTACTCCCTCTGCCACTTTTACAATTTTAAGAGAACATTAATTATATTTTACCAATTATACCTTTAACTTAACTTTTTTATGAAAATAGGGAAAATGAAGAGACACAATTAAAAAGAGAGAGATAAAGGATATATTAGGAAGTTTATAGTAATTTTAACAAAAATAAGAAGAAATATTATTTCTTTAGTACAAGTGTCAAAATTTTAAAGTGATAAATTTTGTTTTTTCACTTAAACTGATACTCATATTATTTCTATGCGGTTTGACTCCTCCTTAAAAAAAAACCCCCCCGACAAATTGAGTTTCAAAATTTTCTCGTTAGTGTTTGGTCAAATGGCTAATGAAAGTTGCTTTGCGACATGAACTAAAGTGCAGGTGAGATAATTAAGTTAAAATAATATGACATGTCCTTCTTTTGTTGACTTATTAGTTGGATTACATTTTATCACCACAATGTTCATGAAAACGGACGAAACCATTATGTACATATGTGATAGCAAGAGCAGCACCATCGGGGACGTTGTCAACTTCACCACTCAATACACCCGAGTCACATGCTCCAGTTGCAGCCGAACGTACCCAAATAAGAAGGCGCTACAAGGAGAGACCCATGGGTTCTCCAAGGAGAGACCCACCGTCGCATTTGTCTTCGTCACCACCAACATCGCCAAGGGGTTCACCTGCAACACCATTTTTGCATGGTGAAGACACAAGAACACACCACACTATTGTTCCACGTTACCATCCATGCACGAGGCAACAGAGGGAGCAGCTATGTCTAGATTACATTGATGATTCCACAAGGATGACTTTGGACTTTCAATCACTGGTGGTCTTGAAACTTTACGTCGTTCTAAGTTTGGCCTTGAAAATGAAATCTCACGAAATGGGTCAAAATGGTGCGAAAGATCAAGCGGTTGGAGAAAATCGTGTATCAATTTGAAGTGACACGACTGACTCGGAAGTGAAGCTCTTACCAATAAAGGGGTTTTGAGTTAATTAGTTGACGTGAGAATATACTAGGGTGGTTGTGTTTGTCTCTCTTTGTTGTTTAAACTTTGTTAGATATTTATCTATGATATTGCTTTATAGTTTCATTAGGATTTGTGAACTCAGTCTTGGTGTAATGGGGGGTCTAGTTTGTCTTGTACAAGTTTGGTTTTATGATAATAAAGAAACCAATCCTATATAAGACAAACCATGCCAGTCATTATCAAATTCACAATCTCGAATGAGAACGAAAGCAATAACAGAGATATATATCCGACAAAGTTTAAACAACATAGAATAGAAACATAAACAAATCGACCCTAGTAAAATGCGACGCTAATTCATAAACTCAGAACCCTACATCAACCAGAGCTTCAATTCATAGTTAGTCTCGCTGCTTCTAATCAATATATTATTTCCTCCAACCTCTTCATATTTCGCACAATTTTAACTCGGTTGTGAGATTTTGGGTTCAAGATCGAACTTGGTACGACAAAGAGGTTCAGGTTCATCAGTGATAGAAAACCCATGGAAACCCCTAAGGAATCATCAATGTAATCAGGACATTGTTGCTCCCTCTACTTCCTCATGCATAAATGGTAATATTGAACAATGTGTGGCGTGTCCTCGTGCCTTCACCATGCAAAAATGGTAGTGCAGGTGCACCCCTGTTGTGTTGGAGGTGACAACGATAGATGTAGCAAAGTGTCCCTCCTTAGGTAACCCACGAGGACTCTTACGATTTTTTTATCCGCTCATCATGGTGATGTTTCTGCAACGCCTACTTAGTTGGGTAGGCTTGGCTGCAATCGAAGCATGTGGCTTTGGTGGAGTGAGCAGAGAAGTTGACGACATCGTCAATGATGGTGCTCTCGCTATCAAATTTGTACTGAATGGTTTCTTCTGTTTCTATGAACATGCATGGTGGTGATGACATGTCATGATATTTAAACTTAGATATGCCACCTAAGCTTTAGTTACTGTCACATCAACAAATTTCATAATCCATTTGATGGACACTAACAGAAGGACTTCATTGCAATACGGTGAAAAATTTTAGGAATCAATTCACTCATTTTTAAAGGGGGAGCCAATTCACTCAATCACAGTAGAGTACAATTAAGCAAAATATTATAAGACTTCTCCTTGGTAAAAATTACTCAAAATATGAAAATACAAATTTTTTAAGTCATATACTTTGTTAGATCTAAGTGTTATGAATACTAATAATTGGTAAATAACCTCATGCTCAAATTGAGTTATCCTACCACATGCTTAGGTGGTCTAATAAGAATTTAACATTTATTTTAATTGATTCCACCTCATTTTTTAATTCTGATTACACTTGAAAATATATTTCTACCTCAATTAATTAATATGTTTATTTAAATGATTTTATAATATATTTTTAAAATACCATATTTACATTCAGAACCTCAGTTGAGAGAGATCAGATCACACCCCACCCCCACCCCCACTGTACACAACCCCTATGGAGTGTGAAATTGGAATTGCACCACCACCACCACCACCGTTCATAAACCCCACCGTATCCAGAAATTGTTAAATTGGATTTCGCATGGAATGTTTATCAGAGTGATCTGACATGTCATCTTCATAAAAGAATTAGGGATTTTTGAAAAATTTGGGGTTTTTGTGCCAAACAAACGATAAATTGTAATCACCTCAAATCGCATTACGCGCTGTAATTGGTTGAAAAATTGCGATTTGATGAGATTTCGATTTATCGTCTGTTTAGCACAAAAATTCCAATTTTTTAAAAAATCTCTAATTCTTTGATGAAGATGATAGTGATGAAGATGACATGCCAGATCACTCTGATAAACATCCCGATGCGAAATCCGATCTAACAGTTTCTGGGTATGGTGAGGGCTGCGTGCGGTGGTTGTGGTGGTGGTGGTGGTGCGGTTTCAATTTCACACTCCATAGAGGCTGTGTATTGTGGGGATGTGGGTGTGGGTGTGGGTGTGAAATGTGATCTCTCTCAACTGGGGCTCTGAATGTAAATATGGAATTTCAAAAATATATTATAAAATCATTTAAATAAACACATTAATTAATTGAGGTGGAAGTATATTTCCAAGTGTAATCATAATTAAAAAATGACGTGGAAACAGTTCAAACAAATGTTAAATTCTTTTTGGATCACCTAAGCATAGGGTGAGATAACCCAATTTGAGCATGGGTTATGTGTACATCCCAAATCTTAGTTTTCAAATCACACAACACATCTGTAAATACATTAAACAACAAAAAAGTTAAATAAATAGGGAATAATACAAAACTAACAATTACAAAAAGATTTACCTTGATAGGAAAAAGTGTTATGCCGAACGCGTTTTCAACTTGCTCCCTTTCTCAACCATATGCTCAAATGACAATATTGCTTTCTGAACATAATCACTAATATATTTATATTTATCGTAAATTCGAAAATTCAGTTTTGATACGTGAAGAAGTATTTCAATACAATTTCATTAATAACATTAAAGAAAACAATTATGATTGACAAATTCTTAACTCACAATAGTATAACATAATTTTATTTTGAGAAAAAAAATATTATTTACCTTGGATTAAATCAATGGCGTCATCATTCATTGTTGGGACCTGCAAGTGAAGAGTGAAGAGACATTAGGCTTGTCCATCGGTCGGGTTCAGGCCCGAACCTTAGTTTGCATCGGGTGAAAACGACGAAACCACCAGAATCGCCACCATCCACCGCCAGGCGACAAGTTGCTCGAGTCTGGACTGAGCGGGTGGCAGTTACACCGGGTCGGTTCAACCGATTTCAACATCCAAAAGAAAAACGAAAAAAATAGATGAGGAGAGAAACAGATCCATAAAAGAAAACATAAAAAAATCTAATCAAAATACTAACAAAGAAGATAGATCCATACAAATCAAATTATAACAGATCTAATGATCTATACAAAAAAACCTCAAATCTTCTTCTTGCATGTGGGTATTGCATGATGATTCTGTGGTGATCGATCTCGCAGATCCAGAGCGAAAGAGAGGAGAATGGTGGTGGCGGCTTCAGGGGGGAAGAGGCGGATGCTGTTGTCGGATCTGAGGGTCTTGTCATCGGTGATGTAGCTTTTGGATCAGCGTCGACAGTAGACGAAGGCGGAGACAGCGACGACAATGATGGCGGTAAGGGCGACACCGAGGAGCTTGCCGGTGGAAGGTTTGGGTTTGGGGGAGGATGAGGGAGGAGATGTTAGCGGGGAATGAGGCAAAGGTGGAGGGAGAAGGAGGTGGCGGCGAGGGTTTGGATAAGAAATGTGAATGAGATTAGGAAAGAAAGGAAGAACAAAGGGTTTAGATCTTAAGAACTGAATGTGGTGGGATTAGAAGGTTAGTGTTTTTATGAGTGAGATTAGGGTTTAGGTCTCAATCTCTCTCACGGACTGGGCCTGGCCCTTTTTTTTTTTTAATTTCTCTCCTATTCGGTCGGTTCAGAGGCTAAATCAAACTTGATCGAACCAAACTGCGTTGATCGCTTTTTGACAACTGTTACACCCAACCCACGCGACTGGACAAATAAGGCATTGGCTTGTGCCGGTTTCGGTCGGGCCGAGTGATTTTGGACATCCCTTATGATGAATGAAGGTAAATTGGAAAGCTTGTAATATAATAAATAAGGTAAATTGAAAAGGTTGAAACTAATTAAGAGGCAATAAAATAAAGAAGACAATAAGATCATTGAACTAGATGTAAATATGTCAACCCAATTGATGCATGCAAAATCGGTTGAAGTGAAAGAAAAATAAAATTGAATACCTCTTATGGTTGTTTTGATTACAACACCACCATGTCTTCCAAACATCAATACCACCAATCTTCTCCGATCTTCAGAAACATCGCATCTATGGATTGGCCCTTGAAAAAAAGAAGTAAAGAAGAGTAGAGAATTGAAGACACCAAATCAAAAATTAAAAGGGAAGAAATACATGTGAAGGTGATGTTGTCAGAGACTCAACAACGCTGTTACAGTGTTGCAATTTAAGGATAATATAAATTAGGGTTTGGTAGCAAGTTTGGGCCAAAAGCCCAAGCCAAAGTCCAAAATATAATTTTTAAATTAATAAATTAGGTTTTATGTCATGGGAGACTCAACGACGCAGTTATAATGTTACAGTTAAGGAATAAGTTAAATTAGGGTTTGGTAGTTTGGGCCAAAAACCCATGTCCAAAATTCAATTTTTAAATTGCAATGAATCAAGTTTGATATTGCCTGTTATATATAAGAGTTTATTCTGTTTTGTCTATCACAACTTGACCATTTTTTATATCTTAATATTTAAGCACAAAATAACAATGTCATTGAACATATTCTTTAAATATTGATAGAATTCTAATTAATGAAAAAATTGGTAAACAATATGCATTAAATATATATTTTTAAATAAATACAGAAACCAAGAAGCTAGATATTAAAAATATAAAAATATAAAACAATCAATATCATAAATTCTAGCTTATGCTCAAATGATTTTTTATTTTTTACAATAATTTGGTATTTATAACAATTTTATGTTAAGTATTAATGTTTATAAATTTATGAAAAGTAAAATGATAATAATCTATTTTATTTAATAAATTGTCAATTATGTTTTTGGTGCTTGACTTATACACTCTAATTTAAAATGGTGTACACATGTAATTTTCACATCAGATTTAGTTATTAAAAATTCTCTTTCATCAAATTCCTCTTCCTCCTCCCACCAATCACTCATTCTTCCACCATTTTTTTGGCAAACTACCGCACTTAAACCTTCGTTGTTGTATTCACGTCAAGACGACTTCATAACTACTTCTAAACCCACCCGATATCAATAAGAACCACATTGCCTATGAAGTCCATACTCCAAAAGCTGGATCTGGCAGACTGCATGATCTCATGGTTAGTTAAACTCTCCCAATTCAACATATTTTGTTGTCAAATTCGTAGCCATTCAACCTCGTCCTGAAAAATAGCATAATATATAATGGATGATCCATGTTGATGACTCCTTTAACTTGAGGGGGAAGTGGAGCAAGAGTCGTCCATCCTCAAGAGATCTCACTGGAACTATCCCCTAGATTTGACTTTCTGACATCCAACAACCATTTAGAATATGAAGCATGCATGGCCAGAATGCAATAAGAAAATGTCTAACGGTCATCGGACCCGTCAGAAAGATCAGAGAAATGGAGAGGAGAGCGGGTCATCTGATCGACGCGGAGGCTCAGACTATCCATATCTGCACGCAAAGTTGTGTACATGGATTCTACCCGGCCTTCCATGTGATCAAAGCGCTGGTTGATGAATTGCTTCATGCTATCGATGTGAGAAAGAATAACTGAGTAGAAGCATCAATACCAGCAGATGACGATGGAGCACTGTCCAGAAGGAGGGAAGTAGGCTGTAGGAATAGGAGCAGGAGGACCCTCAGTGGTCAGGTCAGGCTTGTGCCTGAATGATCCATCAACATCCTGAAAGAATCCCATCTTGTTCAGAATGTCCAGATCAATGCGTTGAGCCTTACCATCCATAGTGGTGGAATACTCGCCATGAGTAGAAACACCTTTATACTTCAGAATAATGGAAATTACAGAAGCAAGTGGAAGAGGGCTAGTTCTTTCCTTGTGCAGCAACATATGTGTCATTACCAAATAAGCCCAATTAATAGACTTATGATTTATCATGCCATATAGAATTTGTAACTCTAAATTGCTGATCTGAGCATGATTTGAACTCTGAGGTAAGATCACATAACTGAGCAAGTAGTGAAGCAGTCTGTTTTCAACAGTTAGAAACCCAACAACAAGGGTATCTCTAGAACGGTTTGCATCAATCCGCTGCTTCTTAGACTGAATTTGCTCTTCAGAGAAGCGACATAGAGATAAGTAGAAGGATCTCTTATCGTACTCTTCCCAAGGGCAAACCAATTCAGAACTTAGTTTTGCTCCGGTGCTGGGAATAGAAAGACAAGTTCCCAACTCTTCAAGGGTCATATAAATGTTAATACCCTTGACAGATGTGCAAAGTTTGGCACCACGGTTAATAAGATTACAGTAGAAAACTCTTACAAGTTCAGGATACAATTTACCGTTTACTTCGACAAACGTGTCAAGTCCCTAATGATCAAGCAGAGTGGGAAAAGTCATCCCTGCTGCCATGAACGACTCCAGAACACTATATTTTGGTGTGAGAATGGGCCGTTCAAGAAAATGAGTAAGGAAGTTTTGTTTCTGTTCTTCGGTTGCCAAAAGCCTTGATAGGTCCAAAGCATCCATGGATGGGTTCTTAGAACGATGAGGTTTGCGAGAAGAGGAGGCCATGGAAGCTGAAATTGAAGATTTTTGAGTTCTAGGGTTTGAAAGGACCAAATTGGGGCTTTTTAATCCAGACCAATTCAACAACAATTGGTTGGACGAAGTGATAGAGAATGATATTAGGAAGAAAACCCACAAAGAATTCTTGAAAGCGAACAAGAATTGAAGGAGATATGGGAATTTTTATGAATGCTTCGTCGAACACAAGGGAGAAGGGAAAAGGCTTGTTGTAATCGATTAAGAAAATAAACCCAGGTATATATACTGATCGGGCATGTAATCGATTACACCTTTTAGGTAATCGATTACATGTTGGAGAATTTGAATATAAACTCAAATTTCGAGGAGGTAATCGATTACACTATCTGGGTAATCGATTACCCAACTTTTCTGGAAATAAAACAGGGCCAAACATTCCCTGTATCGATTACGTATACTATGTAACCGATTATCATGTCTAAAAAACTTGAAATTCCAGACTTGATAAGCACTGCATGAAGGATATATTTAACATAGAACTATGATGTAATATGCAGATGCCTAAGAATGCATTACTCCTGTTCTCAATTTCATTTGAAAGAAATAAAGTTTATAATTTCTCTTACCAATACCATATTCTAAATTTGTGTCTTGAAAGACCATCCTTTGTATATGACATTTCTGATCACAAGTTCTTCAAGCACACCTGCATAATAAGCTTAATGGTATTTCAGGGGTACCCAATAGTCTTTGGGTCCTTTTGGGTTAGTTCCTTTCACATCCCATATGAATCTTTCATTGGGATCTCCATGAAAGCTAGGAGTATAGTAAAAGCACTTAAGATTCTTGTTAGACACTTTCTTTTTAAGATGATAGAAAGATTTGAACTGTGCCTTTTGAGTATCATACCTTTGAATATTCATCTCATTTGTACCTTTTTCATACCCTTTTAACACTTGATTTATCTTATCAATCTTTGATTCAAGTGTTGCATGTTTGTCAAGAGTTATTAGATCTCTTTGGATATCCACTTTGATTTTAACTTGATCTAACTCCTCTTGCATGCTAATAAGCTTTCTTTTCTAGAGATGCAAAGGTTTTATCTTGTATTGCATATACTTTAGGAATGTTTATGAAAATATCATGCAAAACAAAGACATTTTGTAACTGATCATATGAAAGTTTATTGTTACTGACCTCATTGTTTTCATCATCTGAATGATGTGTCGCCATCAAGACGAGATGTGCTTCTTCATTCTCTGAATTGAATGATGAATTTGCTTCATTTTCTCTCATGTAAGCCTTCTTTGATTTGGAAACCTTTTTCTCAGATTTCTTTTCCAAGCCACGCCTCTTTCTTTGAAGATTATGACAATATTTCTTTTTGAGGATTTTGCAAAGCTTTTTCACAATGATTCTTATTTCCTCCTCCTCCTCCTCATCATCATCACTATCGGATTGAGAATTTTCCTCTTGTGAACTATCATATCTTGAAGCTTTAGTTCTCAATGCAATAGGTTGAATGTACCTGTCAACTGCTTCTCGTTGTTCCATCTTTCTGAGTTCAAGTTCATGTTCTTGCAACTTGCCAAAGTGAAGCCAATGTCATTTTTGAAAGACTCTTCTTTTCTGATATTGTTGTTACCTTTGGTTGCCATTCTCTTGATAATGATCGTATGTCTTTTAAGTTCAGATCACTGCTGGAAAAATTTCTTCCAAGAGCAATTAGATGGTTGATCAAGAGAGTGAATCTTTTCTGCATATTTAGAACAGTTTCCCTTGGTAGCATTCTGAACATCTCATACTCTTGTGAGAGAGTATTGATTTTTTATCTCTTTACTTCATTTGTGCCTTCATGAGTTACCATTAAAGTATCCCATATTTCCTTTGACGTTTTCCACATGGATACTCTAAAGAATTCGTCCATGCCAAGAGCAGATGTAAGAATGTTCATGCCTTTAAGATCATATTGAACTTTCTTCTTTTCTTCTTCACTCCATGTGTTTTCTGGTTTCGGTTGTCTGCTATCACCCACTTCATTCATCGGTATAAACGGACCTTCTTCAATGGCTTTCCATATTTCCACATCCAATGACCTTATAAAGATTTTCATCTTGATCTTCCGGAAGTCATAGTGGTCTCCATTGAAGTATGGTGGACTGTTTATGTTGAATCCCTCACTAGTACCATGACTAGAAGAGGATGCCATCTTTTCCCGGATCTTAGGAGCAAATTACCTAAACTTATGCTCTGATACCAATTGTAAGTATAGATAGCAACTTGAGAAGGGGGAGGTGAATTAGGTTCTTCCAATTTTTTCCTTTACGATACTTGTTACTCTCAAGATAATAGTAATCACAACTTGATGATTGTGAATGCAGCGGAATAAAGCGTTACTTGAAAGTAAAAGATGAAGGAAGAGAGAATCACACAATGATTTTATCCTGGTTCACCTTCTATCCACCGAAGGCTACGTCCAGTCCCTCAAGAAACCCCTAGAGGATTTTTCCACTATGATCAAGATTTCTTACAAGCACTTACACCAAGAACCTTAAGAACTCTTGTCAAACCTCAGATGGCAAACCACCAACTGATGACGCCGAACCCTACGGCGGACTTTGAATCAAACTCGATTCAAAGGACCTTTTCTGTAACACCCGGAATTTTCCCCATTAATTAAATAATTATTTAATTATTCCTAGGTGCTGTTTGGATCCGCTCGGCAGCATCGGCAAGCGATATCGTCGGCTGAAGTACCGATGAAGTACTCTTTGCGACACTTGGTAGGAAACCAAGCTAGACCTGACTTTGAGTTCGGGCGAGAATAAGACGTTCTCACTATCACCATGATGTTCAGTGAAGAATTTCATGAAGAACGATTGTAATATTAATATTGTTTCCTCCCGAAGCCCGGGAAGGATTTTTCGCGCTGACGGGACTTTTAGCCGAAACTTCAGCAGGCGAAACAAACGACTTCGGGACCCCGAATCGAGAATCTAAAAAGCTCCAAACGATTTCGTTTGGCGTTTCGAGACCAATTTTGTGCAGAAGATTTTTGTGAATAGTGACTCTGTGAATAGTGTTTTCGGGCAGCGTGGTGCAGACTTCGAGAAAGATCGACCCGGCCCCGAATTGTGCGGGCCCGGTACCCCGAAACCAATAAATGACCCCGGGGCAGATATTCTCAAGGACACTGAGGTACTCACTGATGAGCAGAACGCGATGATGACCGGTGACTTGACGCATTGACGCACTGACACATTGACGCACTAACGCAATGACGCGTCATGATTAAGAATTTATTAATAAACAAACCTAGATATTTATTAGAACTTTCTAAATTTAGAGTTTAGTCCCTGAACTTTGAAAACCTTACGGTTTGGTCCCCGATAGTAAAAAGCTTATTTTTACTTTAACCTTTTACCATTCCAACTTTAGTCCCTTGGGTAAGTAAAAATTGAGTTATACCCCCCATTTTTGGGCCCTTGGCCACAGCCCACACACCCTCATTAAGGGTTCAATGTTGTTTTCTTCCTTCCAACTTCATTAAGTCATGCTTTAGAGAGAAATAAGAGAGAGAAAGATGAAGCTCTCATCTTCTTCCTCCATGAAACACCTTGGCCGCCCCTCTCCTTCCTCCATGGCAGCTCCTTCCTCAAATCTTTCTCACTTGCTCCTTTGAGGTAAAGTGTTCCCCTCCCCTTGATCTATATTGCTACCGATTTGGTTTTTCAATTTGTTGAGTTTGGATTTTATGCATGTACTAGGATTGGAAAGTCCCTTCACAAATGTTGTTCCCACTACCTTGAGCTTCATTTTGAACTGATTGGATTTTTGATTGAATGAGTTTTGGTCCCTTGAAGATTTTGAAGTTGAGTTTTTGTTAGGGTTCCCTTTGGAAAAGTCATCCCCATGACATTGATCTTTGAAAATCTCCAATTAGTTTTCTTGGAAGTTAAGTTTTTGGAAAATTGATTATTTGAAAAAGTGATTTTCAAGCTTTGGACAATTGTTTCACCAAAGATTTCTTGTTGTCTTTGATGTGTACAAATTAGATTTGGAAGAAAAAAATTTCCCTTGAATTAAAGTTGTTGGCCGAATTGATGTAGTGTTTTGGGACATTGGAAAATTGATTTTCTAACTAGCTTGTTGTAGGGTTTTGAAAAGTTTGGAAATAGAGAATTTAAAATTTGACAATTGAGTGAATTTTGTATGTTCTTGACACTTAGGGTTGTGTTGAATACAAGAGTTGAAAATTTGATTTGGGAACTTGTAGAAAAAGTTGATTCTTGGGCAAATTGGATTTTGGAACTTATAGTTCAAATTAGGGTTTTGAACATTCTGAAAACTTGGGGATATTGGTGTGGAAAATGGGTTTAAAAGTTATGTTTTTGGTTGTGTGATTGATTTGAAAATTGAGTGAAGTGTTGGATGAAAATTTGGAAAATTTTAGGGTTTTTAAGAACTTGGGCAGAATTCAAGTTTGATGAAAATGTGTGTGTTTTTGTCTTCTAAAATCTTGATTAAGGCTTCAAAATGGTTTATAAGCATCTATACTTGATGCTCTTTGAATGGTTTAAAGTTTTGAGAAGTTTTGGTTTTGTAACTTACTTTTTTTTCTAAAGTTCTTTGGTAATCGTCGAAAATATTGTTTAAGTGTCTTCGACCTCCGAGCATTTCCTAAGTTGTAGAGCCCTTGTATAAGTGATTAGACCCTGTTAGACCAGCCCTTTCCTTAGGTTTGAGTTCAAAGTTCTAAGCTAGGTTGTGTTTGTTGAAGGATAACGAGGCCCCGTACCGATCTAGACGCACGGAGTTCGGGAGAGTGTCCTACCTGCTTGCGGGAGTTGGTGCATATCCGGATAAAAGTTTTTTCTGTACATGAGGAAGATGTGCGTGCATATAGAGTCCTAGAGTTTTTCAACTACTTGCATCAAATAATTGTATGCGTACTTGTTACTTGCTACCTATTGATTTCTTGGATAACATTTGCTAGCCGTAGGCTTTATTAGTATCCAATGTTTTATTTTGAGTTGTGATGAGTGGATTTTATATGATAATTTTAGGGTCTTTTTAGTCTTTTTATTTTATCATTTTTGAGTCTCATGTAGGTTTTTTATTGTTTTTATGTAGATTTTATATTTATTTTGCATTTTGCATGTAGATTGGATTTTATTAGATTTTCTAGCTTTATTTTATATTTTTAGGAATTTTTCTACTTATTTTGTATTTTTAGGAAAAACTGGTTTAGTTATCATTTTTGTCCAGGGACCACTTTGTAAAGTTTCAGGAAATCAAGGTCCAAAATGTGAAAGTTCAAGAGTGGAGGGCTAAAAGTGAAGATTGAGAGAATTCAAGGGCTTGAATTGGAGTGCTAACCAAGAGAGGACTAAAAGTAAAAAAGAGGAATATGAAGCAACTCTCTAAATTAAGCACATGGAAAAAAGGATTAAAGGATGAGTGGAGGATTGATGATAGTGGAGGAGAGGTTTCAGAATTGATTAAAGGGCTGATAAGTGGGTTTTTATGGCATTCAAAACCCACTACCATGAAGAAGGAAGGAAAAGCTTGAAGTTGAAGAATCAGTAGCCAGCGCTGCAGCGCTAGAACCCAGCGCTCAAGCGCTGGGCCTCGGCCTGGAAGTGGGATTTAATTGCTGAGGCCAGATTTTTTGCTATAAATAGGGAGGCAATTTGCACTTGTAAGACACACCTTCTTAGAATACAACAAGTATTCTCTCTTTCTCCCTCTTGAGCATTGTTCCTAGGACTTGTGGGAAGCCATATTTGAACTCCTATCCAGGGTAATTCAATGTCTCCTTTAGCCATGCTTGGCTAACTTCTTTTTAAGTTTTTGGGTTGTTCTAGTTTATAATTCATGTACTAGTTTTCTTTTACATTTCTGAATAATATCTTCAATTCATGTTTTATTTCTTTGTTCTTCATTAATCTTGTGATCAAAAGATTTCTTGCTTTCTACTTATGTCATAAGGCCATTTGGTAAGTAGTAAGGGAAATAGGAAATAAAAAAGGTTATAAGTTTGCATTTCTTAAGGCTATAAGGATGTACGTAACTTTGTGTTGGCCCGAATTCTTTCTTCATCTTCTTTTCTAATTAACTAATAACCAAGGCTATGGAGTTAGTAATTAGGTAAGAAAGTTCTACATTTCTTAAGGCTATTAGGGTGTAGAAATTTAGGCTATAGCACCATGAATATGAATTTAAAGTTCAGAAATTTAGTAAGAGTTTTCTAGCATGTTTTATAAATTCTGTAAATCAACCCAAGAGCTTAAATTCTTCTCATCTTATTATGTTTTATTATTCTATGCTTTTTCTTTCATCTTGTCCTAAACCAAACATCAAACATATCATTTTATTTTTATTGCACAAGTACTAAATTATATATTAATAAGAACACCTATCCCTTGGGTTCGATCTTTTGTATTACGCGATAGTTTAATCGTACACTTGCGATTTTCCTTATCAAGTTTTTGGCGCCGTTGCCGGGGATAGGTTCTTTTCAAGTTCTTGTTTTTATTTTATTTAGTACTTCTTGTTTATATATAAAAAAAAAGAAAAAAAACATATATAAAAAAATTGTGATGAACTGGTGCTGCTAATTTTGTTTGCTGAGTATTGTCAGGAATTATGGCTGAAAAATTCGAACAACGGGAGGCAAAAATCCGGGCTGAGGTTGAAAATGAACATGAGAAGACGAAGCAGGATATCTTCACTCTAATTGACAAGTTTTACTCCGATTTAGATTGCAAGAGAAAAACCGGATTTTTGCCAAGTCCTGAGCAAGAATGTAAGGCCAGGGAGATTCTACAAGTAAAGATACAAGGCATTCTAATGAGGCAGCCAGGGGATGAACAACAACCACTTGTTCATGAAAATGAACTCGTGGTTCAAAAAGAGGAGGTGAAAGCAACCTTCATTGTAGAATTTGTCCTTAAAGACAAATTGGAGATGGAGGAAGAAGAACCTCAAGGAACCTATGCTATAGGTTCAGAAAAGCAAGGAACAGAACAGGGAAGGGAGAATTTATTTATCTCTTCCATTTTTAATTTGAATATTGTTGCCTTGTTAGCTGAAAAATCATTTGGCACCATGTTGTACTTGTGCCAAAATATGCATGATTTGCGGGGTCTAAAGAATTTTGTAATAGACCCCGGTTGAAAAGTGATTATTGAAGGGTCTATCTCGGACCTAAACAATGAGCTGGTTGGGAGACAACCCAACTTAGGATAGTTTATTTTTCTGTTTTTAATTTCTTGTAACACTCTTGTAAATAAATAAAAGAAAGGAACTCTATGTTTTTGCTGCAGGAGAGGCCAGCGCTCGAGCGCTGAAGGCCAACGCTCAAGCGTTAGGCCCCTGCTTTGGACCTCTGATGCCCAGTTTTTATTTTAATTCCAGCGCCCAAGCGTTGGCATCCCCAACGCTCAAGCGTTGGAGCTCGGGCAGTTTGCTGTTTTTGCTTTTGTTTGCTGTTTTTAGTTTTTAATAAATTTTGTGTTCACCATTTTCTGGAAGTTTTAAGGTTCTATGAGTTTTCCCTTGGTTCTAAACTGGTTTTAATTTTTGGGGAACTCAAGAATTCTTGTTTTTAAAAGGTGGACACAAATTTTCAACCCAAGATCTTGTTTGTGTTGATTTTGGAACTAACAAGTCAAGCAAGGTTCTGCTTGTAAGACTTTTGTTTGTTCATTGTTACAGGATAGGTACCAAAAGGAGGAAGAGCCCTCTTGAACTTAAAGTGTTCAATTTGATTTTTACATTGAGGTTCCCTTGGACCTTTGTGGAAAATTTGTTACTATACCAGCTTCTTAGTTTTTGTTTTTTGTTTTTATAGTTTTTAGTTTTATTTTTAGTTTAGTTTTTCTGTTTTCTTTTTGCATGAGTCTTGAGTATATTATCCATTCTGAATGTTGCTATAGCTTTGTGAATGCTTTATCTGATTGAACTGCTTTGTGAAAAAGTTCCATGTTTTGAAGCAGTTAGGATTGCATACTGTAGAAAGGATTTTTGATATCTTGATTGTTTTGGTTGTTGGCTAAGTCTTTTTCTGAGTTCTAAAAAGGGTACCACTTACCCTATCTTTTTCTGAGAGCTGAGGTCTCTGAATGCATGATTGTAAAATTTTTCTGCCTTGTGTTACATGTTGATTGGAGTTTTGTATACTTTGTGAGTTGAGAAGAGATTATAGGCATTTTTGAAAACTCAGATTTTTGCTTGAAATATTATATCCACTAGTAGCCCCTTTTGAGCCTTAAAAGAGTCATTCTTTGGAGCCTACTTTGTGTGATAGTTCTTAAAGTTGCTATTGTGATTCATGTGCTAAATTGTTAGAGCTATGTTTGTGGGTTTCTCTCTAAAAAGATGAAGGAAAAAATTGGAAAAAATAAGGTATGTGCCTTAGAAAAAATAATGAGGTAGTGGGGTGAGAAAGAGTATGAAGGGAGTAAAATTCAAGTCATTCATCCCATATATTCCACTACTTTGTTCAAAAAAATAAAAAAAAAATAAAAAAAAAATAAAAAAAAGGGGGAAAAGGAGAAAAATTGAGAGGACCCCTGTGTTGAAATGTTTAAAGCTCTTAGTCAAGAAACAATCACTTAACAACAAGTTTCTGAGTCAGCCATTAGAGTTGCCAATTTCTTGAAATCCACACCTTAAATTGTTCAACCCTTTGGCCAAGTTACAACCTTAAAAATCTCTTCAACATCACTTGGTTGCTTTACTTCAGTTTTGATTTGAATTATAGGCAGGATTATTGAGCTTTCTTGTTTTCATGGAGAATATCATTTTGTGAGCTTATTTGATGAACTCAAACATGTTAAAAGCCAAGCCTAACTTTCTTGATTCTTTGTCTATTAAACATGCATGTCTTCCTTATCCGCTAAGCTTTCTGGAAAATTATCATATTTCAATCGGATAAAAACTTTCTCTAAACTCAAGGACGAGTTTTTCTTTAAGTTTTGTCGCTTGAGGACAAGCTGTCGTTGGGTATAGTGGTGTGATGAGTGGATTTTATATGATAATTTTAGGGTCTTTTTAGTCTTTTTATTTTATTATTTTTGAGTCTCATGTAGGTTTTTTATTGTTTTTATGTAGATTTTATATTTATTTTGCATTTTGCATGTAGATTGGATTTTATTAGATTTTCTAGCTTTATTTTATATTTTTAGGAATTTTTCTAGTTATTTTGTATTTTTAGGAAAAGCTGGTTTAGTTATCATTTTTGTCCATGGACCACTTTGTAAAGTTTCAGGAAATCAAGGTCCAAAATGTGAAAGTTCAAGAGTGGAGGGCTAAAAGTGAAGATTGAGAGAATTCAAGGGCTTGAATTGGAGTGCTAACCAAGAGAGGACTAAAAGTAAAAAAGAGGAATATGAAGCAACTCTCTAAATTAAGCACATGGAAAAAAGGATTAAAGGATGAGTGGAGGAGAGGTTTCAGAATTGATTAAAGGGCTGATAAGTGGGTTTTTATGGCATTCAAAACCCACTACCATGAAGAAGGAAGGAAAAGCTTGAAGTTGAAGAATCAGTAGCCAGCGCTGGGCCTCGGCCTGGAAGTGGGATTTAATTGCTGAGGCCAGATTTTTTGCTATAAATAGGGAGGCAATTTGCACTTGTAAGACACACCTTCTTAGAATACAACAAGTATTCTCTCTTTCTCCCTCTTGAGCATTGTTCCTAGGACTTGTGGGAAGCCATATTTGAGCTCCTATCCAGAGTAATTCAATGTCTCCTTTAGCCATGCTTGGCTAACTTCTTTTTAAGTTTTTGGGTTGTTCTAGTTTATAATTCATGTACTAGTTTTCTTTTACATTTCTGAATAAATCTTCAATTCATGTTTTATTTCTTTGTTCTTCATTAATCTTGTGATCAAAATATTTCTTGCTTTCTACTTATGTCATAAGGCCATTTGGTAAGTAGTAAGGGAAATAGGAAATAAAAAAGGTTATAAGTTTGCATTTCTTAAGGCTATAAGGATGTACGTAACTTTGTGTTGGCCCGAATTCTTTCTTCATCTTCTTTTCTAATTAACTAATAACCAAGGCTATGGAGTTAGTAATTAGGTAAGAAAGTTCTACATTTCTTAAGGCTATTAGGGTGTAGAAATTTAGGCTATAGCACCATGAATATGAATTTAAAGTTCAGAAATTTAGTAAGAGTTTTCTAGCATGTTTTATAAATTATGTAAATCAACCCAAGAGCTTAAATTCTTCTCATCTTATTCTGTTTTATTATTCTATGCTTTTTCTTTCATCTTGTCCTAAACCAAACATCAAACATATCATTTTATTTTTATTGCACAAGTACTAAATTATATATTAATAAGAACACCTATCCCTTGGGTTCGATCTTTTGTATTACGCGATAGTTTAATCGTACACTTGCGATTTTCCTTATCAAATTGACCCTTGCATCTGTGTGTTATTTGTATTTTCTAGTGACCCGTCGCCAGTCGAAATACCCTTAGCCGGAAGATGCGGATGGGTACCATTACAGGAGAAACCACAACAAGAAGTCGGGCGCATAGTGCTGGAAGACTCGTGCCGTTGCTGTTTTTTTATGTAATAAATACTTTGTATGCTTATGTATCAGGGTAGGAATTTTAGGTTACTTTTTACAACTGACAGTGGGTTTTTGAAAATAAGTTATATGTTTGTAAGAAATTTCCAAACTGTTGGTCGGTCATTTTATGCCACATGTTTGGCTATTTGCGAAGTCTGTATTTATAATACTAATGCACCTCAGCATGGCATATTTCGAAAAGGAAAATGATTTCAAGAAAAAATATATTCTCTTTTTCTACATTTTGAAAATGCTCCTGCATATTTATTTACGATTCATTTGCTACAGTAACGCCCTGGAAATCGGGGTGTTACATTTTCCACTATCACTGAAACCTACGGCGGACTTTGAATCAAACCCGATTCAAAGGACCTTTTTAACAACCATCGAACACTACGATGGACTTTTTTGCAACCACCGAAAACCACGGTGAATGAATCAAGCCGATTCAAGATGAAGAAGAAGTTCTTGCAGTGGTTGATGCAATCCTTTAATCTAGTTGGATTGCTCTTAGTTTGTATGCTCCAAGCAATTACAATGGAGGCTCTTTTTATTCTGAGTTTCTCAAAAGATGAACAGCATGTGTGTTCTTATGAAAATGAGAGAGAGGAAACTCAGAATGATGACTTTAATGAATATGAAAGTTGTGGACCAAGTCATTCCTGTTTCTGAGCGTCTATGGATTTTATATAGGCACTAGAGGTCGTCCATGAACCATCACAAGGCTTCCCAAACGTTTTGAGACACAATGGTTCATGAAACAACACATATGTTGACCTGGTAATCAACTACAGTAACATGGTAATCGATTACACTTAGCCGTTGCAGTTTGAATTCAAACTTCAAACTGTGTAATCGATTACATGAATGTGGTAATCGATTAATGCCTTCCTGTAATCGATTACTTACAACCTATAATCGATTACAGATAGTCCAGAACTCAGTTTTTGACAGTTCAAGCCCTAATTGAGTGTTCCTACCAAGTTTTACTTGTGTGAACATATTATACTCAATTAGTTGATCTTTTATGAGCCTTCTAATGCAATATTAACCTTAATAAAGCATAGCACACTAAGTTAACAAGACTTACTAATAGCAAGAACCTTGATGATTGATCTTGACGTTCTGAGCCGGTTCTTGAAGTCTTTTCTTTCTTTTCCGAAGTCTTCTTGAAGTCTTTCCTTTCTTTTCTGAAGTCTTTCTTCTTTTTGTGATGTGTTTGTCTTCATCAAAACCTCAGCCGAGTCCAAGGATGAGACCTTCTTCACGCTGTTGTGTCCAATTGTTGCACACACGCCATGCAGAATTCTGTTGCCTATATATTGCCAATCACCCCAAGCTTCAACTCACACCTTCACTCTCATTCTCTTCTTCTACTTATACTTCCTCTCATTTCACCATCTATAGATTTTTGTTGTCCTTGGTCGATGACCGAAGTTGTTGCTCTGATCTACTTCAATGGTAGAAAATTTGAAGGCAGTGAAGGGCAAATGTTCGAAGGGGATAGGAGAACCACACGACTCAAACAAGGCATGAGCATGAACAACCTGAGGAAGAAACTTCACAACAAGTTGAAGCTTGGTCGCAACCAGCTTATATCTTCTGTGACATGTCATTTTTTGGTTTCAAGCAACCCCAGGAAATACATTGGTCTTGAAGTATGCGACACCGAAGATGTGGGAATCATGGTGGACACATTTGTGCAACAGACATTCATGACGGTGCTAGAATTGTACGTTGACATCGACGAGGCCGGTAGGTCATCCGTACCCGCCCCACCCGATCTGACAAACATACAACTGCCAGTACACTATGATGGGACATTTCATGGAGATGAACCTGAAAGTCAAGCTCTCACCGTTCGTTTGTCAGACGATGGTGAGCAGAACAACAATTTTAATGTTGATCCTGACGCATATCGCTCCGTAGATGATGACGAGCGTGACAATGATCGCCTTCTCACTGAGGACTCGTCAGATGATGAACGCCCGATGGCACCAGTCTCCCCGTCGTCCCCAATCCCCGTGGAAGTACCCATCAACGTCCATGTAGGAACAAACGGTACGTGTCATTTATTATTTTCACACGCGTTAATGTTTACCTATCCTTTTCTTGAGTTTTTAATTTTTTTATGAGCAGATGTGTCTACCGTCCCATTCTGGAATGATATTCCCCACTACACAAACATTAATTAGGATCATCCAGACCAAGAACCAGATCGAGATTGTTTGGCACTGCCTGGCAACTGGGAAGCTGGGGATGAGTTGTACGTTGGCCTTCGCTTTGATTCCAAAGAAGCTGTTCAACATGCTTTGAAGCACTACACGATGAAGATTCACCAATCTTTTTGTGTGGTTGAGTCCAAACCAACTGTCTATTATGTGAAGTGCCTGAATTCCACAGTGGAACACCCTTGTCCATGGAGGGTGAGGGCAATCTTCTCTAAAAGATCTACAAAATGGGGGATAACGAGATGGGGTGGTCAACACACGTGTGTCAACCAGATGTATACCCTAGAACATAGTAAGTGTAGTTCCGACTTCATATGCTCGTGCATAATAGGTATAGAACCTATATCACATGTTTGGTAGTTTGATGAGTGATTATCTTAAAAATAATTTTGTAATCCCATGTCGTAATCGTTTTGTAGGTATGGTCAAGGAAGAGCCGTCAATATCCATTTCTCTTATTCAAGAGAGGGTGAACGGAATGTTTGGCTACTCGGTATCCTACACGAAAGCATGGAAGGCCAAACAAAAAGCACTTGCAAATGTGTTTGGTGATTGGGAGGAGTCATACGATGAACTTCCGAGGTGGCTTGAGTACATGCTGCCGTTTGCACCTGGTTCTGTGTACACGGTCGCCACTCACGAGTACAGAATAAATGGTGTTGTTGACCCTCGTTACCGGATTTTCAGCTGGGTATTTTGGACGTTCAAGTAGTGTTGTGAGGCATTCAACCAATGCAAGCCTATCATTCAAATCGATGGGACATGGCTTTACGGGAAGTATCGAGGTACCCTTCTCATTGCCACTACACAGGACGGGAACAACAATATTTTGCCAATTGCTTTTGCAATTTTGAAGGTGAAACTTTGAGCGCGTGGTCCTGGTTCTTACATTTGATACACCTCTATGTTATTGCGAGACAAGGTGTATGCCGCATTTCAGACAGACACGCAAGTATCAAGTCGGTCGTTGCATCGTTGCCTGAATGGCAGCCACCATATGCTAGCCATGTTTACTGCATACGACACATCGCCAGTAACTTCAACCATAAGTTCAAAAACAAACAGATGAAGGACGAGCTGGTCCACTTAGGTAATTTTATGAAAAATTCAACTTATATGGACTCAATTATTAGATATTGTATTTGATGACTTTTTTTGATCCCTTTGTGCAGCTTATGATCCCTGCCCGTATTACCTTGAGATGTGGTTGGCCCACTTCCGTTCCGAGGATAGCCTAGCCGTTCGCGAATGGATTGACAACATAATAAAGGAGACATGGAGCCTTGACCACGACGTGGGTGGTCAGAGATATGGACACATGACGACCAACATAGCTGAAGCTATTAACAAAGTACTTAAGGGTGCAAGAAATCTCCCAATCACAGCTTTGGTGAAATGCACTTACACCCGACTAGTGACATATTTTGTTAACAGGAGTGGTCGGGCAAGAGCAGAGTTGGCAGAGGGCAGAGTTTATTGCATAGATGTAATGAAAAAACTGCAGAAAAATCAGGAGTTGGCGGGTCGTTTCCAAGTGTTGTCCTATGACCTTCCTAGGTCGAAATTTGAGGTTCAAGAACGAGTTGATCCACTTACACAGTGCAGTGGCATGAAATGGCGAGTCATTTTGAATGATAGATTCTGCGAGTGTGGACGCTTTCAGGCCTACAAGTTTCCATGCGCCCATGTTATCGCCACATGCAACCGTGTAGCGGTCGACTACTTCCAGTATGTGGACCCTGTTTACAAACTAGAGAGTGTGGCAAATGCGTATGACCAGGTTCGGAATCCAATTGGTAATGACTTAAACATACCTGCAAGTACATGGCCCCGTATTGTTCTTGATCCTTCCACAATTCGTGGTAAGGGGCGTCCAAAATCAACACGTATCCGTAACGAGATGGACGGGACTAAGGGTCGATCTTCAAATAGATGTGGTCGTTGTCATGGGTGAGGTCACAATAGAGCCGGTTGTCCGATTATAGAAGCTCGTGTGAATGCGTTATTTGATGAAGATGTTGTTGATTCCGTTTGAATAAAATTAGTTAGGAGTATTTCATGATGTTTCATTGTGTTAGTTAACCGTATTTCATGATGTTTCATTGTGTTAGTTAACCGTATCTCATAGCGTTTATTCGAAAAAGTTATGGCAGAAATTGCAAGCAATTCAAACACAATAGTCCAACGCATAACCTATTATTACAACAATTTAACATGTGCAAATAATACATCATGTAAACCACCTCGCGCCCCCCTATCTGGATTTCTTCTTCTTCGGGCGGGGGATGCAGAGGGGTCGGGGGATGGGGTCTGCGATCCTCCCGCTGCAGCCAAAGTCAAAGATAGCTCTAACTTGATTGCATCTAGCTTGGTCCTTCACCAAAGAAATACTGAGCTCCATGAGCGGTTTCCATAAAGCTACCATTAGAATAATTGTATCCATAGCGGGGTGCCATTGGTGCTCCTGGAGTAAAGGGCACAGATGGTTCAGCTGGCACATCTAACGTAAAAAAATCAGGAATGTAATCCTGCTCCGTGACCACATCTGGGAAGATCGACGGTGTAGACCGCTGCGTGCCCACATCTGGGAAGACTGATGGTGTGGAGTGAGTGTGGAAGTCAAGACCCTTGAAGAAGTTGGGGCTTCTCTCTTGCGGAAAACTGCTACCCCCTACATTATGCTCGGTGAACGGGACCTGATATGGCACATATGCCTAGTCATCTCCTCGCTGACCAGCAGGGAAGAAGTACTGGCCGTACTCTGGCTATATTGTTGTCTCAAAGATACGGTCAGGTGCTACTACATTCTTCCGCCTTCGCCTAATGCCCACGCCCTCCCTTCTCCCGACCTTGGGCCTTATATTTGGGGTAGGTTGCGGGAGCTCCAAGGCCATGTCAGGAGTGGGCCGAGATGGAACCATTATGCAGTTTAACTCGGAATTTATCGCCAGACATCTGACCATCTCATGATGGATCTCTTCCAGCGTGATCCCATGTCGGTTTCCTGGAGCAGACAATGTCCACAGCCGGTACAGGTGCGATAGCACAGCTGAACCCCAACTGTAGGTTCCGGCTACATCAAGGTCCTGAAGCAATAGTAGATAGCAAAGCGGTACCTCAGAACCGGAACTATCCGTAAACAGGAATCGCCCTATCATCCGCAAAATGTAGGCCCGTGCAAACTTCTCCAGCCAAAGAAGACCGTGGCCTTCATTTACATTGTTGAAGTTCTGGTTCATCCACCTCATCTTGAGCCGGTTCTCGTTGAGGT
This sequence comes from Acmispon strigosus, assembly GCA_030819835.1. Classification (NCBI taxonomy): domain Eukaryota; kingdom Viridiplantae; phylum Streptophyta; class Magnoliopsida; order Fabales; family Fabaceae; genus Acmispon; species Acmispon strigosus. Next base: position 8,689,211 of record JAUAMA010000001.1, read on the forward strand.
CCGTATCTGACACTTGTTTACCCATCAGTGTCAGAATTACCTCCTTCCAGTCATTGCGCGTCGTCTCCCCGGTGACCGCCTGATCGTCAATCCTCAGCCCGAGTTGGAGTGCAACGTCCTCCAGCATAATTGTTGCTTCGCCAACGGAAAGGTGAAACGTGTGCGTCTCGGGTCTCCACCGCTCCACCAACGCAGATAGAAGGTGATGGTCCGCCATGAAATCCCCCACCAGCGCGCACTGTTAGAATCCCGCCCACCGGAGGTGGCCAACAATTTCTTCCGGTACATTTCTGAGAATCCGCCCTTCAACGGCCTTTGAGTCTCGTGCCCGCCTAACTTTTAGGATCCGGTCTTCAAAGTTCCCGCTCCATACCTGCTCCGAGACATGTACTAATTGTTGGGTCAGGAGGGAAGGATTCAAGGGCCCGGGGTTAATCACGTTTTCTTCCGACATAATTGAAGCAGTTCAAAATTCTAAAATTTCACAAAGAATGTGAGAAGGAAAAGAAGTGTTAGAACGGTATAAGAGTGAAGATGAAGAGAAATATTGAGGTGGGGAAGGGGTGAGTAAATATGGGGGGTTGGGAGGGGTTGAAATAGGATAAAAGGGGGTTGGGAAGGGGTGGGGGGAACCGGAGTGGGACGAGTGGGGGGGAGGGTAGGTTTCTTGGGCAACGTGCACCACCCCATGCAGCCAATGGGGTGGAACACGCCTTACATAAGGCTAAACATAAAAAGCCTTAGAAAAGGCGTGTGACAACACGCCATAGACAAGGCGTGTTGTGACACGTGCCCAACAGTCTGTTCCCCTGCTCCACACATCCCATCCAGCTACAGTCCAGATTCTGATTCCCACTTTTTTGTCCTACCCAGAAAACGCCTTAGGTATAGCTAGTTATGAAACTCCTTATTTTTATCACATTATAACAAGACTTATTCATATCTAATCTTGCAAACAACCCCATTTTCACAAATAATTTCACACTAACCCCAAAATGACAATTAATTTTTTTTCCAATATTAAAAAAAAAGCACAAAAAAGGGGAGGAGTTTGAAAAACTTTCCATCCACGCCTTATCCTTCAGAGTGTTATGTGGCGGAAGTTAGTGAAAGAATGATCGCTGAAGAGTTGAATTATGATAGGACTACTATGTGTTCTTACTTAGATCAAGTTCTCACTTCAATAACTGATGAACAACGGCATGCATATGATAAGATTATGAGCGCTGTATGATAAGCCAAATCCGCAATTATACGGTGGTTACCGAGATAATATAAAAGATATCGTCTCCACAAGGATTGGTTTGATTCTATAATTGGTTTTCAAAGTTGGAAAATAAAAGATGTTTTTGTTTTGATATTGTGATAGAAAAAGACTAAAAACAATAAAATGATAAAAATGATAAAACAAGTATTTGGGTTGAATTTCACTTCATTTAACTTAGCTTTTCAGAATCACTTTTACACATGAAATTAGAACTAGTTCTTAGGTGCTATAGCCTAGGATTATATTTATTAATGCCTTAATCAAATAGAACTTTCAATCCAATTACTAAGCCTAATACCTTAATGATTAGTTAATCAAATTGAAGCATTAGTGTTCTTAGTTCTAGCCAACACAATTGATTCCCACCCTTATACCTAAGTGATGGATAAACCATTAATCTACTCCCATTTCCCTCAAATTCTACCAATTACCATTGTGCAACAATTTAGTAACGTGAACTTGTGTGCACCAAGATTAATTAAGCATGGGGAGAAAATACTAAGAACAAGAACTTCATTCATATATAAAGAATAAGACTATACAACATAGTTTTATGAAGATTCATAACAACTGAAATACTAGAGAAATTAGCCAAGCATGGCTAATGAAAACATAAAGAGAAAAACCTGAATTGGGAGCTCAAGGAGGCTTCCCACAAGTCCAAGAAATTGCTCTGAACCAAGAAGGAAGATGGTATCTGATAGCCAAACCGCAAGTGCACGGTTGATTATCGCGTAATATAAAAAGATCGAACCCAAGGGATAGGTGTCTTATTATTAAATTGTTTAGTTTTAGAACAAGAAAATAAAATAGCATAAAATAAATGAGAAGAAAGATGATGATGAGATTTAAGAACTTGGGTTGAATTACATAGTCTATAAAATATGCTAGCAAACTCCTACTTAATTTCTGAATTCTAGAACCAAATTCAAGATGCTATAGCCTAGTATTTCTACAAGTTAATTCCTTACAAATGTAGAACTTTCTTCCTAATTACTAAATTCAATTCCTTGCAATTTAGTTAACTAAAGAAGAAGATGAAGATGAAATTCAGGCCAACATAAAGCTACGTCTATCCTAATTCCGTAGTGATATATACTTATAGCCTTTTTTAAATCCTATTTCCCTTACTACTTACCAATTTCCATTGTTATAAGCAATAAGCAAAACCTCTTGTGTACATCAAGATAACATTAAGAACAAGGAAATAAAACATGAACTGGAAATATTATTCAGAAATGTAGAAGAAGACTAAAACATAAAATATAAACTAAAACAACCCAAGATACTTAAATGAATTAGCCAAGCATGGCTAAAAGAAACATTGGATTACCCTGGACTAGGAGCTCAAGTTTGGCTTCCCACAATTCCTAGGAACAATGCTCTTGAAGGAGGAAAGAAAGAATACTTGTTGTATTCTAGACAGGTGTGTTTTTTACAAAGGATGAGCACTCCTATTTATAGAAAAAATTTGCCTTTCAATGGTGGAGGAGTTGATGGCCATTATGGCCTTCATTGGCCACCAATTAACTTTTGAAAACTCCTTCCCACTACCATCAATTCTCCACTCATCCTTTAATCCTTATTTTCCATGTGCTTAATTTAGAGAGTGTTGGTTCATATTCTTGATTTCCGCTTTAAGTCCTCTCTTTGCTAGCACTTCAATTCTGGCCCTTTAACTCTTTGAAACTTCACTTTTCATCCTCCACTCTTGAACTTTTACACTTTGGTCCTTCCTTTCCTGAAACTTACAAATTGGTCCCTGGACAAAAATGATAACTATACCAGCTTTCCTAAAAATATAAAAATAACTATAAAAATTCCTAAAAATATAAAATAAAGTTTAAAAAACAAATAAAAGCTAATCTATATGCAAAACGCAAAATAAATATAAAATCTACATAAAAATAATAAAAATCCTATATGAGACTCAAAAATAACAAAATAAAAAGACTAAAAAGACCCTAAAAATATCATATAAAATCCAGTCATCACACCACTATACCCAACGACAGCTTGACCTCAAGCGACAAAACTTAAAGAGAAACTCGTCCCTGAGTTTAGAGAAAGTTTATCTGACTAAAACATGAAGAACAAGAACTTTTCCAGGAAAGCTTAGCGGATTTGGAAGACATGCATGTTTACAGATATTTAATCAAGAAAGTTAGGCTTGGCTTTTTAACATGTTGAGTTCATCAAATTAAGCTCACAAAATGATATTCTCCATGAAAAACAAGAAAGCTTGATAATTCTGCCTATCATTCAAATCAAAACTGAAACCATGTAACTAAGTAATTTTGAAGAGATTTTTGAAGGTTGCAACTTGGCCAAAGGGTTGAACAATTCAAGGTGAGGATATCAAGAACTTGGCAACTCTATTGGCTGACTCAGAATCTGTTGTTAAGTGATTTTTGTGACTAAAAGCTTCAACAAATCAACACAAGGGTTCTCTCAATTTTTTCTTTTCTTAAAATAGCACAATTTAAATGCAAATCCATCATGCAAGAACAGAACCAAACTCCTCCCATAATCCATTTTCACCAAACAATCTCAATACTAACATATGGTTCAGATAATTCAAGGAAGAAACTGGAAGAACATTCAAGCAAAAGAAGAAGATATACCTTGAATGTCAATGCACCAAATGTGTTATAATAAGATGAAGATAAAAACCAAGAAGAACCAAAACACCCAACCAAAGTGAAGTGTGTGATCAATTAGTGCTTGTAAATAGGTTAGAAGGTGTTATGGAAAGGAAGAGTGGGGAGTTGAAAGAAGTGAGAGGGAAGTGGGAATGATTTGAAAAACTTAACAAAATAAAACAACTAAAACAACCCTGCCCGAGATCCAATGCTGGAGCGTTGAGTTTTCCAACGCTCGAGCGTTAGAAAGAAAAAATTAAAAATGGGATTCCAAGGGCTCAACGCATGAGCCTTGGCCCCTCCAACGCTTGAGCGTTGGATTTATGAAATCCTGGGTAGCTTTGGCAGGGGCTCAACGCATGAGCGTTGAGCCTCCAACGCTTGGGCGTTGGGTGCCTACAACAATTTATTGAACACAAAAACAAAAGCAATAGAAGCACTTGGGTTGTCTCCTAAGAAGCCCAATGTTATAGTCTTTGGTAGACTTTTCACTAATCACTTTTCAACCGGGGTCTATTACAAAATTCATTAGACCCGACAAATCATGCAAATTTTGGCACAAATACATCATGGTGCCAAATGAATTTTCAGCCATCAAGGCAAAGCCAGTAAATTTACAAATCGAGGGGATAAGAAAATTTTCCCCTTGTCCTTTGCCTTGATCTTCTGAACCTATAACATAGGTCCCTTGAGGTTCTTCTTCCTCCATCTCCAATTTGTCTTCAAAGATAAATTCTACAATGGAGGTTTCTTCACCTCCTCTCTTTGAACCACGGGTTCACTTTCATGAACGGGTGGTTGTTGTTCATCCCAGGGCTGCCTCCTCAGAATGCTTCGTATCCTTTCTCGAAGAATCCCCCTGGCTTTACATTCTTGCTCAGGACTTGGCAAAAGTCCAGCATTGTGCTTGCGATCTAATTTAGAGTAAAACTCATCAATTAGAGTGAAGGCATCCTGCTTCTTCTTTTCATATTCCTTTTCAACTTCTGACCGGATTTTTGCCAACCTTCGCTCGAATGTTTCAGCCATTACTATTCCTAAAAAGAAAACTCAGGAAACAGAATTAGCAATACCAGTTCTCAACACAGAAAAAATTAAAAACAAAAGAACTCTAAATAACCAACTAAAAATCAAAGAACTAATCCCCGGCAACTGCGCCAAAAACTTGATAAACCAAATCGCAAGTGTACGGTGGTTACCGAAGTAATATAAAAGATATCGTCTCCACATGGGATTGGTTTGATTCTATAATTGGTTTTCGGAGTTGGAAAATAAAAGATGTTTTTGTTTTGATATTGTGATAGAAAAAGACTAAAAACAATAAAATGATAAAAATGATAAAACAAGTATTTGGGTTGAATTTCACTTCATTTAACTTAGCTTTTCATAATCACTTTTACACATGAAATTAGAACTAGTTCTTAGGTGCTATAGCCTAGGATTATATTTATTAATGCCTTAATCAAATAGAACTTTCAATCCAATTACTAAGCCTAATACCTTAATGATTAGTTAATCAAATTGAAGCATTAGTGTTCTTAGTTCTAGCCAACACAATTGATTCCCACCCTTATACCTAAGTGATGGATAAACCATTAATCTACTCCCATTTCCCTCAAATTCTACCAATTACCATTGTGCAACAATTTAGTAACGTGAACTTGTGTGCACCAAGATTAATTAAGCATGGGGAGAAAATACTAAGAACAAGAACTTCATTCATATATAAAGAATAAGACTATACAACATAGTTTTATGAAGATTCATAACAACTGAAATACTAGAGAAATTAGCCAAGCATGGCTAATGAAAACATAAAGAGAAAAACCTGAATTGGGAGCTCAAGGAGGCTTCCCACAAGTCCAAGAAATTGCTCTGAACCAAGAAGGAAGATGGTATCTGATAGCCAAACCGCAAGTGCACGGTTGATTATCGCGTAATATAAAAAGATCGAACCCAAGGGATAGGTGTCTTATTATTAAATTGTTTAGTTTTAGAACAAGAAAATAAAATAGCATAAAATAAATGAGAAGAAAGATGATGATGAGATTTAAGAACTTGGGTTGAATTACATAGTCTATAAAATATGCTAGCAAACTCCTACTTAATTTCTGAATTCTAGAACCAAATTCAAGATGCTATAGCCTAGTATTTCTACAAGTTAATTCCTTACAAATGTAGAACTTTCTTCCTAATTACTAAATTCAATTCCTTGCAATTTAGTTAACTAAAGAAGAAGATGAAGATGAAATTCAGGCCAACATAAAGCTACGTCTATCCTAATTCCGTAGTGATATATACTTATAGCCTTTTTTAAATCCTATTTCCCTTACTACTTACCAATTTCCATTGTTATAAGCAATAAGCAAAACCTCTTGTGTACATCAAGATAACATTAAGAACAAGGAAATAAAACATGAACTGGAAATATTATTCAGAAATGTAGAAGAAGACTAAAACATAAAATATAAACTAAAACAACCCAAGATACTTAAAAGAATTAGCCAAGCATGGCTAAAAGAAACATTGGATTACCCTGGACTAGGAGCTCAAGTTTGGCTTCCCACAATTCCTAGGAACAATGCTCTTGAAGGAGGAAAGAAAGAATACTTGTTGTATTCTAGACAGGTGTGTTTTTTACAAAGGATGAGCACTCCTATTTATAGAAAAAATTTGCCTTTCAATGGTGGAGGAGTTGATGGCCATTATGGCCTTCATTGGCCACCAATTAACTTTTGAAAACTCCTTCCCACTACCATCAATTCTCCACTCATCCTTTAATCCTTATTTTCCATGTGCTTAATTTAGAGAGTGTTGGTTCATATTCTTGATTTCCGCTTTAAGTCCTCTCTTTGCTAGCACTTCAATTCTGGCCCTTTAACTCTTTGAAACTTCACTTTTCATCCTCCACTCTTGAACTTTTACACTTTGGTCCTTCCTTTCCTGAAACTTACAAATTGGTCCCTGGACAAAAATGATAACTATACCAGCTTTCCTAAAAATATAAAAATAACTATAAAAATTCCTAAAAATATAAAATAAAGTTTAAAAAACAAATAAAAGCTAATCTATATGCAAAACGCAAAATAAATATAAAATCTACATAAAAATAATAAAAATCCTATATGAGACTCAAAAATAACAAAATAAAAAGACTAAAAAGACCCTAAAAATATCATATAAAATCCAGTCATCACACCACTATACCCAACGACAGCTTGACCTCAAGCGACAAAACTTAAAGAGAAACTCGTCCCTGAGTTTAGAGAAAGTTTATCTGACTAAAACATGAAGAACAATAACTTTTCCAGGAAAGCTTAGCGGATTTGGAAGACATGCATGTTTACAGATATTTAATCAAGAAAGTTAGGCTTGGCTTTTTAACATGTTGAGTTCATCAAATTAAGCTCACAAAATGATATTCTCCATGAAAAACAAGAAAGCTTGATAATTCTGTCTATCATTCAAATCAAAACTGAAACCATGTAACTAAGTAATTTTGAAGAGATTTTTGAAGGTTGCAACTTGGCCAAAGGGTTGAACAATTCAAGGTGAGGATATCAAGAACTTGGCAACTCTATTGGCTGACTCAGAATCTGTTGTTAAGTGATTTTTGTGACTAAAAGCTTCAACAAATCAACACAAGGGTTCTCTCAATTTTTTCTTTTCTTAAAATAGCACAATTTAAATGCAAATCCATCATGCAAGAACAGAACCAAACTCCTCCCATAATCCATTTTCACCAAACAATCTCAATACTAACATATGGTTCAGATAATTCAAGGAAGAAACTGGAAGAACATTCAAGCAAAAGAAGAAGATATACCTTGAATGTCAATGCACCAAATGTGTTATAATAAGATGAAGATAAAAACCAAGAAGAACCAAAACACCCAACCAAAGTGAAGTGTGTGATCAATTAGTGCTTGTAAATAGGTTAGAAGGTGTTATGGATTCATGGGTTACGGAAAGGAAGAGTGGGGAGTTGAAAGAAGTGAGAGGGAAGTGGGAATGATTTGAAAAACTTAACAAAATAAAACAACTAAAACAACCCTGCCCGAGATCCAATGCTGGAGCGTTGAGTTTTCCAACGCTCGAGCGTTAGAAAAAAAAAATTAAAAATGGGATTCCAAGGGCTCAACGCATGAACCTTGGCCCCTCCAACGCTTGAGCGTTGGATTTATGAAATCCTGGGTAGCTTTGGCAGGGGCTCAACGCATGAGCGTTGAGCCTCCAACGCTTGGGCGTTGGGTGCCTACAACAATTTATTGAACACAAAAACAAAAGCAATAGAAGCACTTGGGTTGTCTCCTAAGAAGCCCAATGTTATAGTCTTTGGTAGACTTTTCACTAATCACTTTTCAACCGGGGTCTATTACAAAATTCATTAGACCCGACAAATCATGCAAATTTTGGCACAAATACATCATGGTGCCAAATGAATTTTCAGCCATCAAGGCAAAGCCAGTAAATTTACAAATCGAGGGGATAAGAAAATTTTCCCCTTGTCCTTTGCCTTGATCTTCTGAACCTATAACATAGGTCCCTTGAGGTTCTTCTTCCTCCATCTCCAATTTGTCTTCAAAGATAAATTCTACAATGGAGGTTTCTTCACCTCCTCTCTTTGAACCACGGGTTCACTTTCATGAACGGGTGGTTGTTGTTCATCCCAGGGCTGCCTCCTCAGAATGCTTCGTATCCTTTCTCGAAGAATCCCCCTGGCTTTACATTCTTGCTCAGGACTTGGCAAAAATCCAGCATTGTGCTTGCGATCTAATTTAGAGTAAAACTCATCAATTAGAGTGAAGGCATCCTGCTTCTTCTTTTCATATTCCTTTTCAACTTCTGACCGGATTTTTGCCAACCTTCGCTCGAATGTTTCAGCCATTACTATTCCTAAAAAGAAAACTCAGGAAACAGAATTAGCAATACCAGTTCTCAACACAGAAAAAATTAAAAACAAAAGAACTCTAAATAACCAACTAAAAATCAAAGAACTAATCCCCGGCAACTGCGCCAAAAACTTGATAAGCCAAATCGCAAGTGTACGGTGGTTACCGAAGTAATATAAAAGATATCGTCTCCACATGGGATTGGTTTGATTCTATAATTGGTTTTCGGAGTTGGAAAATAAAAGATGTTTTTGTTTTGTTATTGTGATAGAAAAAGACTAAAAACAATAAAATGATAAAAATGATAAAACAAGTATTTGGGTTGAATTTCACTTCATTTAACTTGGTTTTTCCCAATCACTTTTACACATGAAATTAGAACTAGTTCTTAGGTGCTTTAGCCTAGGATTTCTATTTATTAATGTCTTAATCAAATAGAACTTTCAATCCAATTACTAAGCCTAATACCTTAATGATTAGTTAATCAAATTGTAGCATTAGTGTTCTTAGTTCTAGCCAACACAATTGATTCCCACCCTTATACCTAAGTGATGGATAAACCATTAATCTACTCCCATTTCCCTCAAATTCTACCAATTACCATTGTGCAAGAATTGAGCAAAGTGAACTTGTGTGCATCAAGATTAATTAAGCATGGAGAGAAAATACTAAGAACAAGAACTTCATTCATATATAAAGATTATGACTTTAAAGCATAGTTTTATGATGATTTATAACAACCCAAATACAAGAGAAATTGGCCAAGCATGGCTAATGAAAACATAAAGAGAAAAACCTGAATTGGGAGCTCAAGGAGGCTTCCCACAAGTCCAGGAAATTGCTCTGAACCAAGAAGAAAGATGGTATCAAGGGTGTGAAGGTGTGTTTTCAAAGGAAAGCAAAGGCCCTATTTATAATAAAATCTGCCACGTACCAACGCTCAAGCGTTGGCACGGCTAATGCTTCATCTCCTTGCTGTTTTATTCTTCCTCTTGATGAGGTTTCATGGCCCTTAATGGCATTGATGTAGCCACATTCTGGTCCCTTATTAACTTCTGAAACCTCCCTTCCTCATCAATTCTCCACTCATGGCATTTTTCACATGTGCCAATTAGAAATGGTGCTTCATTTTCAGTCCTTCATTTCTTGCAATTTGCACCTTGGTCCCCACAAATATGCTTAATTCAACCAGTTTTCTAAAAAGACTAAAAACTAATCAAAATACCTAAAATTATATAAATAAAGTTTAAAAAACAAATAAAAGTTAATCTATATGCAAATGCAAAAATAAATAGAAAATCTTACTAAAATGTACAAAAATCTATATGAGGCTCAATAAAAATAAAATAAAATAAAATAAAAAAACCCTAAAAACATCATATGAAATCCAGTCATCACACCACTATACCCAACGACAGCTTGTCCTCAAGCGTCAAAACTTAAAGAAAAGCTTGTCCCTAAGCTTTGAATAAGTTTTATCCAATCAACCAAAGAAGCACAAGATACATTTTCACAAGAAAGCACAGCGGATTTGGAAAACATGCATGTTCAAAGGTATTCATTCAAGGAAACTAGGCTTGGTACTTAATCATTCAAAAGTTCATTCAAATTAAGCTCACAAAATTGTTTACTCAATGAAAACAAGAAAGTTAAATAATTCTGCCTATCATTTAAATCAAAATCAAAACAATGCAACCATGTAATTTTGAAGAGATTTTTGAAGGTGAAAACTTGGCCAAGGGTTCAAAAACAGGTATGGAATTCAAGAACTTGGCAACTCAAATGGCTGACTCAAAAATGTCTTAAGTGATTTTTTGCTTTTTATATTATCAGAGCTTTTAACATAACAACACTAGGACCTCTTTTTTCATTTCTTTTCTCTCTTTTTTTTCTCTATTTTTTTTTTTAATTTCAAATCAAAAGCACATACTTTAGATTTTTCAATTTTTTTTTAAAGAGGGTCTTAAACATGCCTAGCTCTATTTTTTCAATTTTATAGCATCACCTAACAACTTAATCAATTTTCCACAAAAGTAGGCTCTAAACAAAATGATTCTATTCAAGGCTCAAAGGGGGCTACTATTGGGAATTCAATTTCAACCAAACTCTGAGTTTTCAAATATTCCTAAGATCTCTTCTCAAATTTACAAAGTGTGCAAAGCTTCAATCAATATGTAATACAAGGGCAGAAAAATTCACAATCAAGTAATCAAAGTTTTTAGCACTCAGAAAAAGAATAGGGTAAGTGGTACCCTTTTTTAGAACTCAGAAAATTTCATACCAAAGCCTAGCAAACTAGAATCAATTATTTCCAATAGCATGCAATCCTATCCGCATCAAAGCAATGTATCATTTTTTAAACAACAGATAATTGGATAAAATACTTAAAGCATCATGGTATGTTACTGGATTCATAGTACTGACTCATGCAAATTAAAAATTCTAAAAAGAAAAATAAACAAAAGAAAATAAAAAGAAAATTGACAAAAGCTAAAAATAAACTGGTCAAACTCAAACATGTTTATGGGGTCCTCATCAATGGCTCTTTTCTTGGGTGCCATACTACAAAATGAACAAACAATTTCTACAAGTAACAAAATTGTTAAAAGGTTGGTTCCAAAACAAAATCCCAAAGAGAGCTTCTTTTCCAAAATCAAGTTCCAAGGGTTGGAAACTTGCCCACCTATTTCATAAAAAATTCTCTTGAGTCTTCCATAATCAATAGTATAAGAATTAGGCAAGAAAAACCTTGGAAGAACTCAAGAAAACCATTCATACATTTTAACAAACACTTGGTGGGCAGTCCTAAAACAGCACAATTTAAATGCAAATCCATCATGCAAGAACAGAACCAAACTCCTCCCATAATCCAATTTCACCAAATAATCTCAATACTAACATATGGTTCAGATAATTCAAGGAAGAAACTGGAAGATTTCAAGCCAAAAGAAGAAGAAATACCTTGAATGTCAATGAACCAAATGTGTAATAAGAAGATGAAGATAAAAACCAAGAAGAACCAAAACACCCAACCAAAGTGAAGTGTGTGATCAATTAGTGCTTGCAAATAGGTTAGAAGGTGTTCTGGATTCATGGGTTATGGAAAGGAAGAGTGGGGAGTTGAAAGAAGTGAGAGGGAAGTGGGAAAGTTTTGAAAAACTTAACAAAATAAAACAACAAAAACAGCCATGCCCGAGATCCAATGCTGGAGCGTTGAGTTTTCCAACGCTCGAGCGTTAGAAATAAAAAAAAAAATTAAAAATGGGATTCCAGGGGCTCAACGCATGAGCGTTGGCCCCTCCAACGCTTGAGCGTTGGATTTATGAAATCCTGAGCAGCTTTGGCAGGGGCTCAATGCATGAGTGTTGAGCCTCCAACGCTTGGGCGTTGGGTTCCTGGAACAATTTATTCAACACAAAAACAAAAGCAATAGAAGCACTTGGGTTGTCTCCCAAGATGCCCAATGTTACAGTCTTTGGTAGACTTTTCACTAATCACTTTTCAACCAGGGTCTATTACAAAATTCATTAGACCCGGCAAATCATGCAAATTTTGGCACAAATACATCATGGTGCCAAATGAATTTTCAGCCTACAAGGAAAAAACAGTAAATTTACAAATGGAGGGGATAAGAAAATTTTCCCCTTGTCCTTTTCCTTGATCTTCTGAACCTATAACATAGGTCCCTTGAGGTTCTTCTTCCTCCATCTCCAATTTGTCTTCAAAGACTAAAAACTAATAAAAATACCTAAAATTCTATAAATAAAGTTTAAAAAACAAATAAAAGCTAATTTATATGCCAATGCAAAAATAAATAGAAAATCTTACTAAAATGTACAAAAATCTATATGAGACTCAATAAAAATAAAATAAAATAAACTAAAAAGACCCTAAAAACATCATATGAAATCACTGTATACGAAAACAAATGTTGTTTTTTCTTCCTGTATGGGTTTGGAGGAACAGGTAAAACATTTGTGTGGAACACTCTATCGGCACCCATTAGATCGAGAGGTGATATTGTCATTAATGTTGCCTCGAGTGGGATTGCTGCACTGTTGTTGCCCGGAGGGAGAACGACTGTAAGACCCCTAATTTATCATAATAGCAGTTTAGTCCCTGAACTTGTGTGTAATTGTTTTCTAGTCCTCGGACTTCACTTGGTTGTAAATTAACCCTTGAGTTAATTAATGAGATGTTGGCCTTGAGTCATTTAATCTTTTTTGGAGCATGATTGTTTACCTCGAGGAATATTTAAATCACCTTGCTTGAATTGCAACAAGAAGAGTTGTGGCTTAGCGGTTGAGGCTTAAGTATTTGGTTGACAAGTCTTGGGTTCGAACCTTGATGAGGAAGGTTTTGTTTTTATTTTAGTTTTTCATGTGACTCATGATTTCTATCAATCAAATTCGAAATTTGAAAGGTGAGGGTTAAATGAGCATTGAAAATCAGGTTTAAAGAGGGAGTTATGGAATTTGAGGAGAGATAATGGTGGTTAATGGTTTTGTCCAGGTTTTTATGGAGTTTAAATGAGTGTTATGGCTAATGGAGGAGGTGGGGCAGCTCTCTCTCTCCCTTTGGTGCTGAAGAATGAAATAATCACATGTGCTAAAACTCCTCATTTGAAATTCAAAGCCAACAAGGGAGTTATGGGTCATTAAGGGAGTTAATTCTTTGTCCTTTGTCTTAATGTGCCATGAATAGAAATTTTGCTGAATGAAGGAAGTTATGGTCGTGCCACTTCACCCCCTCTCACCCTCTCGTAGCTGAAACACTAGGTTTTAAAGAATTGTCATCAATCTCTTGCACTTTCACTCAAAGAACTTTGCCAAAATACCTAGAACTCTTGTGTTGTTTCCTTGAAGAGCTGCTGAACCTTGGTGCCTTTGTGGATTGTTTTCCCTTCTTCAATTGTGGTCCTTACTCTTGGCTCTCAATTTTCTCTCAATTGTCCAGGTGATAGCTCAAACGGTAAGAGACCAAAACTTCCAAATTTTGAGTTTTCCTAGTAACAATTCTTGCCTTCCTCTAGAGCTATTTGGTTTTTTATTCCAACTTTTGATTTTCATCAAGCTCGAGTCCACTACATTCTGGAAGAGGCTAGGGTCGTGCTACACTCAAGCTTCATCAACTCTCTCAAACAAGGTTGGTATTCTATTCCGTTCTTTCGGTTCAACACCTAGTTATCTCCCTTGAACAAATGATTTTAGGAAATTAGAAACCTTTGGTCTTTTGGATAGAAAAATCATTTTTTAGGTTATAATATAGGTTCTGAACATGGAAGAATTTCAGTTTTGAAAGGAATTGGTTAAAAATGGAGTTTCGGGTGAAAAACTTGATTTCTAGGGTTTCTGGCAGGGAGTCACCGCATGAGTGCTGGACTCCCAACGCCTGGGCATTGGAATTTTTCCCAGTACGTGTTGCCATAAAGGGACCCAACGCTTGAGCGTTGGAACCCAACGCTTGGGCGCTAGGCCCCTGACAGCAAATTGTTGTTTTTGCTTCTTTGGTCTAAAACTTTTATGAGCTGTTTTTCGACCTTTCCCATGTTTGTTGATGAAGTGTATGTATGTTTGTTTGTCTTTCAAGGTTTGGAAACACTTGCATGCAACCCTCTCGGAGGTAAGGGTAACTCGTTTTTCTTAGGTTTCTATGTCGGTCGTGATTGTTTTGTATGCGGTTTATGGAATCTGTTTTGGGTGATTCTCTTGAGAATTGTTTTGAGGAATTGTTAGCATATTAGTATGCTGTAAAGTGGTGGTAATCGAGCCCTCTTCGTGGCAAAACAAATAGTGATGTTTCTGTTTGTTTATAACTCTGTATTCTGTCTCTTTTACTGCTGGTTTTGTTTTGTATAAAAGCTGTTTCTGTATTTTAACTCTACTGTTTTCTGTATTTTTTAAGAACTGCAGATTCTGTATTAAAATTGCCATTGTTTTCTGTATTTGTTTTAAGTGCTGCTGTTTTCTATATTAAAATAGCCACTGTTTCTGTTTTTTTAAGGGCTGCTGTTCTGTATTAAAATAGCTACTGTTTTCTGTATTTTTAAGTGCTGCTGTTTCTGTATTAAAATAACTACTGTTTGCTGTATTTTTAATTACTGCTGCGTTCTGTATCTTAAAAATCCCTGCTATTTTCTGTATTGAAATTATTGTTGTTTGCTGTTTTGAAAACAATGCTGTTTTTGTTCTAAAAATTATATTAAGGTTGCTGCACCTATGTTAATAGTGTGGAGTTTTGTGACATGTTAATTATGCTTTGATGTGGATGATTTGGAAGTTTTGATTTAGTGTTATTGTTCATAACATGATGAAAAACTTTGCGAAGAGATGATATTTAAATGATGCCTATATTAGTCTATGACTGAGGAGTTTGTTTATTGTGAATTGTTTGTCCATGAGGGATTGATGCTATTTATTTGAACATAGCATATGCATTATATATATATATATATATATATATATATATATATATATTGGGTTGATGTGGCGGCACTTTGTCCCGCGGGATCAACTGAGGATTCTTAGGTTGATGGTAATCAACCGAGGGCAATGTGGTGGATCGTTGTCCCACGTGATTGTCTTGGCTCGTGAAGGGTGATGTTTTGGCCCGGGAAGGGTGACGTGATGGCCATATAATTATAACTATAAGCATATAGATGTAGAGAGCATTTGCACATCTTAATTGATTTTGTGTTGTGGAAGATAATTGTTTGTGTTGCTGTTCTCGTTTTGTTCTTGATGAATTCCGTTTATTGATCTTATGCCATTTCTTTATATCACAATTGATAATATGTTATTATCTGTATTTACGAGTTAACCCTTTCTTGTTTGCCTTGTTTGTTTTGTTTGGGCGCTTAATGCCATAGATGTTCAAGACAAAGAGGCTCGAGAAGATTGATTTGGAAGTGAAGACCTTAGATGAAGGAGACTCGAGGATTAAAGAACATTGAGAAATTTTAGTACCGTATTTTATTTTGGATATTTGCACATGTCGGTGCCACTTTATTTATTTTGGAACTTTATCGCGTCGAGATTATTATAACTTTATTATGGGATATTTATCAATTATTAATTTTGAGCCACGTTGATTTCTTGGAACTTGAGTGTTTTGAGAGGTTTCAAAATATATTTCCGCGTATTTACTATGTGACCCTCAACCCAAAATTGGGGTGTTACAAAGACGCACTCCAGGCTAAATATTCCTATACCAATAACCGAGGAATCAACATGTAACAAATGCAGTAAGTGATGGTGATTTATTAAATTTTACAATTAAAATATTAACTTACTAGCTTAACTAATGATAGAATGGTCTCGCGAGCCTGACCACCCCGCTTCCTCTTGACCTGTACGAGTTGCTGAAGTCTTTTTTTATCCACATAAATTCAGACGAGCAGGATTTGGTTGTCTGGTCGAGTAATATGGATGGCTCTTTCTATGCTGGGAGCTGCCAGTTTAGTCTTCATGAGCCAGTAACCCAACTTCTTTCCTAGCAGGCAGACCACCAATGCCTCCTTCCAAGGCACACACATCTCATCAATCACAGAGTTGTCCACAATAATTCGAGGCAACATCTCATTTCCATTCACGAAATCCTCCTTCATTTTGCCTTGTTTGAACAAATCCCCTATTTCCTTTGGGGCTTCAGTAGCTGCCCCCCATGAGCTTATCCCTAAATGACACAAGTTTTTTCTAGCCTTCCGGTGGCTTTTTTTCAACCAAGCTCGCCACTCGTCTCGACCTCCATTCTTTTTCCGGCCTAATATGCTAAGGTTACATGAATAGAAGTTAACAGAGTATAAAATTTGAAATTTGTAATGAAAGTAAAAATAAAAAGGCATGGGGTTATTTATTATTTTGTGGGGGCAATTAAATACAAAACGTTATACTAATGTAGTATATATCATAGTATATTAATGTTAAAATTGAAAAAATATGGTGGGGGCATGTGCCCAGTGGCGAAGCGAGGTGGGTGCCTACAGGGGCCATGGCACCACCCAACTTTTGATTTTGTTCAACCAATATCAAGAACCTTGAGTTAGGAATGATTGCCGCAAATATATTTTTCTGTGAGCTTTTATTACTTCTTTCCCTTATCTGATTTTGGTACCATATTTATACAAATTGACAGTGTTATACTATTATACAATTTTACCGGATGATAATAATCGAAGGAGTTTTCTAATACATGGATTATGATTGGAATAAATATTCATTCACACCTCTATCACACTTACATAAGATAAATAGATAAATGAGAGATATGATAGATGGTCCGATAAAAAAAGAACAGAGGTATAAAAAGAAAATAAGCGAAAATGAGATAGTAGAGAAAATGTGGTGTAAATGAATCAAGAAATGATTTTTCACACCTTGCCACCTTACACTTTTAGAGAGACATACAAACAAAAGACAGAAAAATGAGATATATGATAGGTGATGTGATAGAAACAGTAGAGAAAGACAAAAAGAAAAGCTAGATGGAAATAAATTATAAGAAAAAATGAAGTGTGAACATATCATAACTCAACCAATTATGAATGTCATATCTTAGGAAAGAATCTTAATTTAGTGGTATTTGGATTGGTGGTGGGTTTTTCATATTTTTTGGCATTGATTTTTGTTTTTGAAAATATGATTCAATATATTATGTATATGAGATAATTAATTTTTTCTACAAGTCATACTTAATTAGTTTTTAGCTTCACTATTTGGCTGCGCCCCTGCAAGTGCCCCCTCATTTTCTAAGTGCATCCGCCCCTGCCTGCAATGTGGTGTTGTGCACGAAGCAAAATAAAAAGTGTGCAGTGTGCGGTTAAATCTGAATCAAAGTTGTTTTTTATGCTAAAATCACAATGCGACCCTTTGCCTATTTTTTGTTGTTTTTTATGCATGGCTTAATTGGTGCAATGTTTAGCTTTGACCAAGTAGAGAGGCCAAAACACCTCAATGCTATGCGACACATTGCTTTGCTCCAACCGATACCCTTTTTGGATCTAAACTTTGTCGTCTTTCATGCAATTTCATGATGGGTCCTTATCAAAGAATAAGACAAGAAAACTATTTTTGTTTCCTATTATACATTTATTATTTCTTTTTTATGCCATGGAGTGTGCGGGTAGAAATGGTATAGTGCAAAGGTATATGGTCCTTTCTCTTCAACAAGACCCCTCTCACCTTTTATAGTAAGACTCTTGAAAGGAAAAAAGTTTTCCCTCTTCTTGATTTGGTTTTGTCTTTTGTTCACTCTGTTCTCTTCTGGTGTGTTTGGTTTGAGGGCAGGGGAAGGAAAGATTGTTTGTGGAAAGAAAATACAAAAACCAAGGAAATAATAGTTTTTTGCAGGTCCCACTAGAAAAAACTT
This sequence comes from Acmispon strigosus, assembly GCA_030819835.1. Lineage (NCBI taxonomy): Eukaryota > Viridiplantae > Streptophyta > Magnoliopsida > Fabales > Fabaceae > Acmispon > Acmispon strigosus. The sequence continues at coordinate 8,707,378 of JAUAMA010000001.1, forward strand.
TCTGCCCAAATTAGAGTGGAAAGGGTGGAATGACATTAATTTTTGTTTAAAAAACAATTATACCCTTATCAGTTTTTATTATTCTACACATGTCACTTCTTGTATAAACAAAATTTATAATTATCAAACTTCCATTCTTTCATATGTTTTTATCGTCTAATTCTAAAGATTTAATAACAATAAAAGGTTTCAAATGTGATGTATAATTTTTTTTAATATAAAACGTATAGTATAATATTTAATATAGATCTAAATGTGATATATAAATATAAAATATTTATAAAAATTTATATTAAAGAGTAAAATAGTAATTATTTATTATACTCTCTGTCTTTCTTTCCACATTTCATGATATCAAACATTCTAAAAAATCATCTCACTTGCCCTTATTTTTCTTTCCTTTCTTTTTCTTTCCTATCACTTTTTTCCCCAACCAAACATAGCCTTCTTCTCCCAAGGACCTGTGTGAATCGTGAAGCCCTTCTTCTAAGGATGGATTGCTGCTATTTGACTTTGTCCCATGAGCTACAGATAACAGACGAATCTTTCCTCTTTCTCTAATTGTCTCTTGAGCCTTTTCCTAATGCACACATTGCTGCACTATTTTCCCATTTGATCTCAAATTTGTTTTTTATTTTTTTCCTACATTATCATCTCTTTTGTTTTTAATGCTTGACCATTTTAGTTTCAGCAGAGTTAAAAACTAAAAAACCTAAGTGGAAAGTCACAACCAAAAGGATAAATATGCTTAAATAGAGGAAGAGTTTTGATACACTCACTCAACTTCACTTTCTCTTTAATCTCATTTTCACACATTTTTCTTCTTATCTCTCTTTACGTTTCTTATCACATTATATATCATATTGTTGGAAACGCGGAAGCAAGAAAACAGAGTAAAATAGAGTAAAACAGAGAGAGAAAACAGAGACAGAGCGAAAGCGGGAAACTGAAATTTTGAAATTGTGTTTATTATTCACACACACATTTTTTTGTTATGTACAAACTATTTATACAAACACCTCTACTGGGCTTTATAGCATACAGGCCCAATTGTGAATTGGCTAAGCCAAACACCCCCCTTCAATTCATAAGATTGGACGTTATTGCTATTGTACGAATCATACATTCAATTGTACTATACAGTCATTGGACGACATAACCTAGACCATCTTTCTCAACTTCCCTAAACGATTCAGCCTCAGTGCCTTCGTGAACATATCTGCTAACTGCTCCTCTGTGTTACAGTATACCAATTGTAGGTTGTCTCTGTTTACTTGGTCTCTCAAGAAGTGAAAACGGGTTTCAATGTGCTTACTTCGTCCATGAAAAACAGGGTGTTTGGCTAGATCAATCGCTGATCTATTATCCACCATAAGCTTCATAGGTTCCTTCTTCTTCAGCTTTAATTCTTCCATTAGCATTCCAAGCCACAAAGCTTGACGAGCCCAAACGATGCAAACACATACTCTACTTCACAGGATAATAGAGCAACGATATGTTGCTTCTTCAAACACCACGCAACAGGGGCTTTTCCTACCATGAAGATATACCCTGAAGTACTCTTCCTATCGTCTTTATCACCACTCCAGTCAGCATTAGTAAATCCAATCAAATCACTACTCGATTTATCACTTTTACCTTTCGGGTACAGGATTCCGTAGTTCAGAGTTCCTTTCACATACCTCATAATTCTTTTTGCTGCTGCAAAGTGTGACACTTTGGGTTTCTCCATGTACCTGCTAATAAGACCAACACCATAGACGATGTGAGGCCTACTACTGCAGAGGTGCCTTAGTGATCCAACCATCTGCTTGAAGAGTGTAGGATCAACAGATTCTTCATCCTCATTCTTCGTCAAACTGAGTCCAACTTCAACAGGAGTTGAAGATGAATTACAGTCAAGCAAATTGAACCGCTTCAGTACATCCTCAGCATACTTCTTCTGTGTCACGAAGACTCTCTTTTCAGTTGTAATAAACTGAATTCCCAGGAAATAGGAAAGAGGACCCAAATTAGTCATCTCAAATTTAGATTGCAGACTTCCTTTGAATTCAGCAATTTTTGAGACATTACTCCCTGTTACCAGTACATCATCAACGTATAGACATACTAACAACACACCTTCATTTCTAGACACTTTAACATATACACCGTGCTCAGTTGTGCATCTAGAAAATCCCTGTTGTAGTAAAAAAGAGTCAATCCTCTTATTCCAAGCTTTAGGAGCTTGCTTTAAGCCATACAGTGCTTTGTGTAACCTCAGAAATTTGTCTTTACCTCTCCCCGCAGCCACTGCAAATCCAAGCGGCTGTAAGACATAAACTTCTTCTTCTAAGGGGCCATTAAGAAAGACAGACTTTACATCCAATTGATGCATCGTCCACTGTTTTTAACTTGCAACTGCCACGACCAACCTGATCATCTCCATTCTGGCTACAGGTGCAAAAACCTCAGTATAGTCTATCCCTTCTCTTTGCTGAAAACCCTTTGCAACCAACCTTGCTTTATATCTAGCAATGGTTCCATCAGGATTCATTTTTCCCTTAAAACCCCATTTCACCGCTATGGGTTTCTTTCCTTGAGGTAAATCTACCAAGTCCCAGGTTTTGTTTCTCTCAATTGCTAACAATTCTTCTTTCATGGCTTCAACCCATTTAGGATTCTTAACAGCCTCTACCAAACTCACTGGCTCAGACTCAGCATAGAATGCTAAGTGAACTATGTCACCCTCATTGTTTACTGCTTGATCCGGAAAAGAAACAAAATCGTCCAATCTTCTTGGATGATTTCTCTCTCTTCGTACTCCCTGGCCACTTTTATTTCTTGATTATTCAATTTTGCATCACCTTCAATGATCCCAGTTGTTGGTGGAACTAATTCAAAAGTCTCATCGTCTAATGGAATTGAGATTCTTACATTGGACGATGGAGAATACAGTTTGGACGGTCTAGTTGTAGACGGTCTGGCACTAGACGATGGAGCACCCGGTCTGGACGATCCAAGTGCAAACGATGAAGTAGATGCAGACGATCCAGTTGCAGACGATGAGGTAGATGCAGATGATCCAGCATTGGACGATCCAGGCGCAAACAATCCTGGAGTAAACGATCCAGCATTGGACGATCGAAACACAAACGATCCTTGAGCAGACGATACTATGGCAGACGATGGATTCCAATTCCAAATTGCTTGCTCATTTACAGCAACGTCTCGACTATTTGAAATTGAATTAGTGAGAGGATCAAACAGCTTGTATGCTCCAATGGAATGGAATCCGATTAGGATCATCTACTCACACTTATCGTCCAACTTGCTTCTCTTTGCACTTGGCACATATTTGTAGCAAACTTAGATTTGACATGAAACTATTGAATTCACAGACCTTGATGTCTATCTTGAAGGTTCTGTTGTCAGACAATGGAACCTTCAGGATAATCTCTCATTGGGATCAAACACCTTCATGAATCCATTTTCCAGTACCATCTTGTACCTTTTCTCCAGCAATTGACCTAGGCTCAGCAAATTGTACTTCATACTTGGGAAAAATAACACATCTGAAATGTAGGAGGTTCCACCATCCTTTTTATGAATAAGGATATTTCCTACTCCTTCAGATTTGACTGTACTATCATCTGCAAACTTCACACTGCTTTTGACACTATCGTCCAACTCAACAAACCACTCTCTATGACCATTCATACGACTAGAGCTTCTAGTATTCAAGTACCATGTTTCAACAGAACTTTTATCAGCAATTTTCTTAGATTGAGTAGTGACCATTAGTATTACCTGATCTTGACCACTATCGTCTTCTTCTTGGGCAGCATATGATTGATCACCACCCTTCTTTCCTTGACCTCTTCTCTTCTTGCACTCAGAAGTGAAATGCCCATATTTTTTACAGGCATAAAATTGAACAGACTTCTTGTCACGTCTCCCTTGTCTCTTCTTTTCACCCTTCTTATTGGATGATTCCCATCGTCTTCCATCTGAGATCTCATCGTATTTATTGTTAGACGATGAACTAGCAGTATCTCTGCTTTTGTTCCACCTTCGTGAGGATCCCTTCCAGGATTTCCTCCCAGCCTGAGCTTGCAAGGCTTGGTCTTGATTTTTTTCAGCTTCTCTTGATTGCAGCCTCTGTTCATGTGCTTCCAAAGACCCCTGCAATTCTTCAACTTTCATTGAAGCAAGATCCTTGGACTCCTCAATTGCAACCACAATGTGATCAAATCTTGAAGTCAGTGAATGAAGAATCTTTTCAACAATCACTTGATTAGAGAGTGTTTCTCCATATGTATGCATCTGATTGGTGATTGTTTGAAGCTTAGTAAAATAGGAGGGAATTGAATCTTGGTTCATCATTTGCAATAACTCATACTATCTCCGTAACATCTGCAATTTTACCTTCTTCACTTTGTCCGCGCCACTCTGAGATTTGATCAAGATATCCCAGGCTTCCTTTGAACTAGTTGCCCTTGAAATCTTCTCGAAATTCGTTGGATCAACACATTGGTGAATCAGGAATAAAGCTTTATAATCCTTCTTCCTTGCGTCTTGATGGGTGGTACGCTCCTCCTTCGTTGGATTGGGCCCTAACGGGGTGTATCCAGATGATACGATATCAAGCACGTCTTGATATCCAAAGATCGCCTTCATCTGCGTGTGCCATCAATCGAAGTTCTTGCCATCAAGAACTAGTAACGATGCTGGAAAGTTTCCATTCATTCATGCCATCCTTGTTATCCTCTTCATGCGTAACAGATCAACGTATCAGACTCACGAGCGCTGTGAAGTACCGTCGCATGTGGTGGTTCTTGGATCAGAACCGAAGCTCTGATACCATTGTTGGAAACGCTGAAGCAAGAAAATAGAGTAAAACAGAGAGAGAAAACAGAGAGAGAGTGAGAGCGGGAAACTGAAATTTTGAAATTGTGTTTATTATTCCATACACACTTTTCTTTTATGTGCGAACTATTTATACAAACACCTCTAGTGGGCTTTACAATATACAAGCCCAATTGTGAATTGACTAAACCCAACACATATAACTTAATTTATCATTCTTCCCTTTATATTTTATCTAGGTGGAGGTGTATTTAATATATAAACATGAATTTTTTTAAAGAGAAAAATAAGTTGATGAGATTAAAAAAAACAAGAGATCTTTACACTTGACTCGAGAGGTGGAGCCGAGGAGGTGGTGTGGATGAAACAATATCACATTGACAAGTTGTGATAAAATATCTCTATATCGAATGTTCACATGAATAGACAATCAAAACTCAGAAACAGAGAATTTAATATTATCATTGCTTAAACTGAAATATGTGATACAAGATGAATATATAGCTGAATAGATAAACTAATCCCACTCTCGGTCAGTTACAACTCCTAATTGTGCCTGTTACAATTCTCTAATACAAAATAAGTTATCTTGGAAACTCTAATACACCCCCTCAAGTTATCTTGGAAACTCTAATACACCCCCTCAAGTTGGGAGATAAATATTCACTATTCCCAACTTAGACAAGAGTTCCTGAAACAATGGCTTAGGTAGAGCCTTGGTTAAGATATCAACCAACTGACTTTTGGAAGACACATGTATTAAGTTGAGGAACTTGGTGGAGACATGTTCTCTAATAAAATGACAATCAATATCAACATGTTTAGTTTTCTCATTGCATGTGGGATTTGTGGCCAGTTGTATGGCTGATTTGCTATCACTTACCATGGAAGACACTAGATCAATGCTAAAAGATCTAAGAAGTTGCTTGAGCCAGAGCAGCTCACTAGTCAAACAAGCCAAGGCTCTATATTCTGCCTCAGCTGAAGATCTAGACATTGTAGGTTGATTCTTCGATTTCCAAGCAATTCAGGATGAACCAAGAAAGATGCAATAGCCTTTGGTTGATTTCCTTGTATACTGACAACTTCCCCAATCAGCATACAAATATGCTGCGATTTTGAAGGCTGATTGTGCTGGGAAAAAGATCCCTTTCCCTGGTGAGGACTTGAGGTATTGTAGTACATTATGCAGGGCATGAAGATGTGGTACTCGAGGATGAGTCATGAATTGAATGAGCTTGTTGACAGCAAAAGTTATATCAAGTCTAGAGATAGTAAGGTACATTAACCTAACTAATAATCTTCTGTACTGAGATGATTCGGGCAATATCTCTCCCACTGTTTCAGATAATGAGAGATGAGGATCCATAGGTATAGAGAGAGGTTTACAATTGATAAAACCTGTGTCCTCGAGTAGCTGTAGTGTATATTTCCTCTGACACAAATAAAGACCAGTTGAGGAAAAAGCAATTTCAAGGCCCATAAAGTACTTTAAATCCCCTAGAAATCTCAGCTTAAAGACTGATTGTAGAGTTCTCTTTACTGCTTCTATATGTGTTGTGGAGGGACCAACTAAGATGATGATAGAGCAGAGATCAAATAATGCAGAAGAATATAATCTTGTACGTAAGGGAAATGAAAAAGGAAATACAAACCAGAGCCAAGCTCCTCAGTAGAGAGAAAAACTTCTCTTACTGCCTAACGGTAATGGTGGAAAATGAAAAACACATCATACCTCCTAACTAATTCCCACTACTACTTATTGGGGGAATACATAACAGAATGTATCATAACAGAATGCCAGCTCAGCTATTACACTTCCCTTGAGACTCCTTTCTTAATTCTCCTTTCATACACCCGCCAAACTTTGGGCTCAGCATTTCTTTTGTTAACCAATGTCACCTTCACTACTAACCAGCCCATTCCTATCATCACTCCCTCCTCCAACAACAGCCTTGTCCTCAAGGCTGAAGTCCGGAAATTGACTCCGTAACAACACCTCTTCTTCCCACGTAGCATCTCCAACATCCATGCCTTCCCACTGCACCAACCATTCTCTAGTATGTTTTCCAGCATCAAACTTATCTCTCCATGATAACCACTTAGCAGGAGCCACATCCCCTCTGTCCAATTCCAGACTTGCAGGCAATTCATTTGTCACAGTGTAGTTCCCAACTGCTTTCTTAAGTTGGGAGACATGGAAAACCGGATGAATTTTCGATGTGGCCGGTAGCTGAAGCTTGTACGCGACTTGACCAATCTTCTGGATGATCTGGTAAGGGCCAAAGAATCGAGGAGCTAGTTTTTGATGGATTCTTTGTACCACAGATTGTTGTCTGTGAGGCCGCAGCTTGAGGAAAACCCACTCACCCACATCAAACGGCACCTCCTTCCTTCTTTTATCAGCTTGCAGCTTCATTTGTTCCGGTGCATTATGTAAATTGAATTTCAGTTGTCTCAATGCCTCATCTCGATCCCTTAGTTCCTGAGCCACCGCTTCCACTCTAGTCGCACCTTCTAAGAAATGCACCAATACCAGAGGCTTTCTGCCATAAACCACCTCGAATGGAGTAAAACCGGTCGAGATATGAAACGTAGTGTTGTACCACAGTTCAGCCCATGGAATCCAATGGGCCCACGACTTAGGTTGATCAGCTATGAAGCAACGAAGATAAGCCTCTAGACACCGGTTGACTACTTCTGATTGACCATCCGTTTGAGGATGATAGGCGGAAGACATTTTCAGCACTGTCCCTATCAACTTAAACAATGCTTTCCAGAAAATACTCACAAACAAAGGATCACGATCACTGAGTATTGACTCCGGAACACCATGAAGCCGCACCACCTCCTTCACGAAAACAGAAGCAATGGAACGAGCTGTGAAAGGGTGTTTGAGGGGAATGTGATAAGGAAAATCGCAAGTGTACGATTAAACTATCGCGTAATACAAAAGATCGAACCCAAGGGATAGGTGTTCTTATTAATATATAATTTAGTACTTGAGCAATAAAAATAAAATGATATGTTTGATGTTTGGTTTAGGACAAGATGAAAGCAAAAGCATAAAATAATAAAATAAGATAAGATGAGAAGAATTTAAGCTCTTGGGTTGATTTACATAATTTATAAAACATGCTAGAAAACTCTTACTAAATTTCTGAACTTTAAATTCATATTCATGGTGCTATAGCCTAAATTTCTACATCCTAATAGCCTTAAGAAATGTAGAACTTTCTTACCTAATTACTAACTCCATAGCCTTGGTTATTAGTTAATTAGAAAAGAAGATGAAGAAAGAATCCGGGCCAACACGAAGTTACGTACATCCTTATAGCCTTAAGAAATGCAAACATATAACTTTTTTTATTTCCTATTTCCCTTACTACTTACCAAATGGCCTTATGACATAAGTAGAAAGCAAGAAATATTTTGCGCATAAAGATTAATGAAGAACAAAGAAATAAAACATGAATTGAAGATATTATTCAGAAATGTAAAAGAAAACTAGAACATGAATTATAAACTAAAACAACCCAAAAACTTAAAAAGAATTTAGCCAAGCATGGCTAAAGGAGACATTGAATTACCCTGGATAGGAGCTCAAATATGGCTTCGCACAAGTCCTAGGAACAATGCTCAAGAGGAAGAAAGAGAGAATACTTGTTGTATTCTAAGATGGTGTGTTTTACAAGTGAAGAGAAAGGTCCTATTTATAGTAAAATTCTGGGCTCCAGCGCCTGAGCGCTGGCATTTCCAACGCCTGGGCGCTAGGATGCATTAAAAATCCACTTTCTGTCCGAGGTCCAGCGCTTGAGCGCTGGCTTTCCAACGCTTGGGCGCTGGGACAACATCTGACTCATTTCCTAGTCAGAGTCCCAGCGCTTGAGCGCTGGGATCCCAACGCTGGGGCGTTGGGACGCTGCTTCTTCATCTTCAAGCTTTTCGTCCTTCTTCATTCATGGTAGTGGGTTTTGATTGCCATAAAATGCCACTACTCAGCCTTGTTTAATTCTGAAACCTTTCCTCCACTAACATCAATTCCTTCAACATTATTTTTCATGTGCTAAATTAGAGAGTGATTCTTCATATTCTTCTTTTCCACTTTGGTCCTCTCTTGGTTAGCACTTCAATTCAAGCCCTCATATTCTCTCAATCTTCACTTTAAGTCCTCCACTCTTGAACTTTTACAATTTAGTCCCTGCTTTCCTGCAACTTTACACATTGGTCCCTGGACAAAAATGATAACTAAACCAGCTTTTTCTAAAAATACAAAATAACTAGAAAAATTCCTAAAAATATAAAATAAAGCTAGAAAATCTAATAAAATCTAATCTACATGCAAAATGCAAAATAAATATAAAATCTACATAAAAACAATAAAAAACCTATATGTGACTCAAAAATAATAAAATAAAAAGACTAAAAACTACCTAAAAACATCATATAAAATCCACTCATCAGAATGAAATGACTGTATTTCGAGAGACGGTCAACTACCACCAAGATAGCTGCATACCCATTACTCTTAGGAAGGTTTGTGATAAAATCCATGGAAATTTCGCTCCATACCAACACCGAAATGGGCAGAGGCTGGAGTAATCCGCTAGGTGTGGTGGCAGCATATTTTTGCCATTGGCATGTATCACAATCCTTCACAAACTCTTGAACTCTCTTCATCATTCCTTGCCAATACAATGTGTTGGCCATTCGCCGATATGTCCTGAGGTAACCCGAATGACCTCCACTAGGAGATGAATGAAACTCTCGTAACAAGTCATCTATTATTGGGGCTTTAGCCGGAATAACCAACCTATTCTTATAGAACAACACACCACCTTTTAAAATGAAACCTGGTTTCGATGCAAGGTCAATCTGAATGGCGTCAATGATTCCCTTGAGGATAGGATCTTGCATAACCTCTTGCTGCAGCTGTTTCCCTTGGGTCCAGATGGGAAAATATAACATTGTATGCATAGTTGCCTCTTCGTGTTGCCTGGATAAAGCATCCGCCACCTTATTTTCCACTCCCACCTTATAGATCACTTCAAAATCAAAACCAAGCAATTTGGCTATCCATTCTTGTTGGTTAGCAGTCATGATACGTTGTTGGAGTAGGTGTTTCAGGCTCTTTTGATCCGAGTAAACAATAAACCGTCTACCCAACAAGTAGTGTCTCCAATGTTGAATAGCCAAGACTAGCGCCATCAACTCCTTGTCATACGCTGATTTAGATAATTTAGAAGAGGAAAAAGCTTTACTAAAGTAGGCAATAGGGTGCTTCATCTGCATCAAGACAGCCCCAACGCCTTTACCGGACGCATCGCATTCAATCTCAAAAGGCAATTCGAAATTGGGTAAAGTCAACACAGGAGTTGTAGTAACAGCTTGTTTCAATATCTGAAATGCTTCGTCCGCCGCGTCATTCCACAGTGTTGCCCCAATTTTCGCCTTATTGAAAATTGTTACTTTCAAGTTTATGATGATCACGAAACGATCGTTGTGATTGCAGCGGATATGAACGATAATTGAAAGTAAATGTGAAGGATAAAGAGAATCACACACAAGATTTTATCCTGGTTCACCTTCAATCCACCGAAGGCTACGTCCAGTCCCTCAAGAAAACCCCTTGAGGATTTTTCCACTATTGATAAAATTTCTTACAAGTTCCTAACCCAAGGACCCCAAGAATTTCTACCAATATCCTGTGAAAGCAAACCACTTTCAACAGCCCCTGAAAGCAAACTGCTTTCAGTTCCTGAAGGCAAACCACCCTCAGACCTTGAAGACAAGTTTGTCTTCAATCGAAACCCTGAAAGCAAACCACTTTCAGTGACAACAACCTTTCACCGAATACCACGGTGAAGAACTCAATCTTACAGAAAGAGATGAAGAAGATATTACAATTGGCTGTTTCAATCCTTTAACACACAATTGGATTGAACATGAGAAATTATGCTTTAAGGCTTTTAAGCATAATACAATTCTGAGTTCTTCAAGATATGAACAACTAAAGTGTTCTTATAAACATGAAGATCATGAACTCAAAATTTAGGCTTCAAAAGATTTAAGTTCTAAAAGATGAACTAATTTTGACAAAGCTTTGGCCTAAAGTGATTTTCTCATGTGTAATGTGTTGTCTCTTGTTATGTTGTATATGTTATGTGTGTGTTGTGTTTTCTGGACTCAAATGGTCTTTATATAGGCAAGGGAAACTTCCTTGAACCATCACAACCCTTTTCAAAAGGTTTGGGACACAATGGTTCATGAAAAGATGCACTTTTTCGTTCTGGTAATCGATTACCATACTTAGTGTAATCGATTACACAAGTGACCGTTTCAGTTTGAATTTGAATTTCAAACATGTAATCGATTACAAGACATGAGTAATCGATTACTTGCCTAGGTGTAATCGATTACCATAATGGTGTAATCGATTACACAGAAGCCCATTTTCCAGAAACTTGATCTTTGAGACTTGCTTAAGGTTTTCTACTTCTTTTAAGTTATGAAAACACTTAGCTTGATTAGATTAGGTGTTTTAAGAGCCTTTATGCTTTAATAAACCTTTGAAAGCATAACTCACCTAATACTAAGACTTCTAGACTATTGATGGACTTGAGTGCTTGATTCTTTGAAGTCTTCTTTTCTTCTTTTTGTTGATGAGTTTGTCGTCATCAAAACCACAGCCAGGGTCAGGAGCAAGACCTTCTTCACAATCTCCCCCTTTTTGATGATGGCAAACACATTCTTGATACTTGAAGATCATATATGCATTCTTGATGCTTAACTCCCCCTATTTGGTAGAATCTAGTATTTCTGATATTTCTCCCCCTTTCTGATGTACTTGTTGAATTCCTGCATATGATCTTTAAGAGCACAGAACCTTTCTCCCCCTTTTGACGTCATCAAAAAGAAGAAAAATGTACAGGCATACACACAAGTATATTGAAACATAAAGCATTGGGGGTAGGGGTAAACATGTAAAATATGAATAGAACATAATCATCCAAACATAGCAAGTCAACCGAAGAAATAAACAGCAAAACATCCAACAGTGCAGAAATTAGTCATAATCTAGACTATTACAAACCAAGTAAAGCAAATAGTCAATGAGAGAAATAAACAAGTCTAGAGGTCAAATTCATCAGAGGAATCAAAGGAATCATGGGGAGAGGGAGCCATGCGATCAACACGAAGACTCAGACGATCCATATCAGCACGGAGAGTAGTGTACATGGATTCAACCCGACCTTCCAATTGATCGAACCTCTGACCAAAGTGAGTCCTCATATCGGCCAGATGAGACAGAATGAGTTGAGTGGAGGCATCAGCAAGCATAGAGGACGAAGGTCCTTCCTCAGAAGATGGTGGATAGAAAGCAGCAGGGGCAGGAGCCTGGGTGGTATCAGGACCTAAATCTGATTTGTAACGGAAAGTGTCATCAACATCCCTGAAAATCCCCATCTTGTTCAGAATTTCCATATCAATCCTCTGTGCCTTAGTATCCATGACCTGAGCATACTCCCCATGTGTAGAAATTCCAAAATTCTTCAAAATGAGAGTAATAATAGGAGCATAGGGAAGAGGACCAGATCTATCCTTGTGTATCAACATGTGTATCATAACCAAATAAGCCCAATTAATGGATTCATTATGCTTCAGCCCATAAATAATTTGTAACTCTAAATCACTAATCTGGGCATGGTTAGAGGATTGAGGAAGAAGGACATAACTGATCAGATAATGAAGCAGACGATCTTCTACAGTAAGATATCCAACAGCAAGGATATCCCTAGAGCGGTTGGCTTCCGCTCGCTGCTTCTTCAATTGTATCTCTTCCTCAGAAAATCGACACAAAGATAGATAAAAGGATTTCTTGTCATAATCAGCCCATGGACATGCCTTCTCCTGACTCAGTCGTTCTCCAACATAGGGAATTTTTAGAAGAGTTCCCAATTGCTCTTGAGTCAATGAAATGTCAATTCCCTTGACTGGTGAGCAAATTTTCCCACCTCTCTTCACCAAATTACAGTAAAATACTTTAACCAATTCAGGATAATACGTACCCGACAAGCCAACAAATTCATCAAGTCCTTGGAAATCAAGGAGAGAAGGGAAGAGGAATCCAGCATTGATGAACGAGTTTATGTCAGCATACTTGGGAGGAAGAATGGGTCTTTCCAAGAAGTAAGCCAGGAACCGGTCCTTTTGCTCCTCTGTGACAAGAAGCCGTGAAAGATCAAGAGTGTTCATGGAAAGGTTCTTCGAACGGTGTCGGCGTGAAGAGGAGGCCATTTTTCGGAATTGAATATTTAGGGTTTGAGAAAGGGGTTTTTGGGTGAAGTCCGAATTGAACAATTTGAAGGGATGGAGAAGAAGGAGAGGGAAAAAACAAACAAAACCCACCAATTTGTTCTGAGTTTAAGCAACAAACGAGAGAGAATGATGGGAACAACCAGTTCGGCGACGAGGGAGGGAGAAAGAGGAAGAGCAGTGTAATCGATTAAGAGTTCTGACTGAAAGAACTTATACTATCGATTTGGTAATCGATTACAGTCAGTTGTGTAACCGATTACCGCTTTTCGAATTTTGAATAAAATTCAAAATAGCAATAGTAATCGATTACAGCAGTTGATGTAATCGATTACCTGTAGTCCAAAATTTGAAATTTCTAAAAATCAACTATGTAATCGATTATGGCAGTTAAAGTAATCGATTACTCAGAGGAATTCAATAATCAACAGGACTAAAAACAAGGGTAATCAATTAATAAGCCTAAGATAATTGATTTCATGAACATTGATAGCCAAATCGCAAGTGCACGATTGATTATCGCGTAATATAAAAGATTGTCGATCCCACAGGGATAGGTGTCTAATTACTAATTTGTTTAGAGCTTAAGCAGAAAAATAAAAAGATATATTTTGCATTTTGGTTTCTGGAATAAGAACATAAAAAGCATAAAAAATAAAAGAAGAGATGATGATAAAAATAAGCATTTGGGTTGCATTGTATAACTTATAATTTATGCTAGCAAACTTCTATTTTATTTTTGAATTCCAAACAAAGATTCATGATGCTATAGCCTAGTGTAACTACAAGATAATTCCTTAAGCATTGTAGATCTTTCTTTTTAATTACTAAACCCAATTCCTTGGCACCTAGTTAACTAAAGAAGAAGATGAAGAAGATGTTCAGGCCAACATAAAGTTACGTCCTTCCTAATTCCTTAGCGAAGTATACTTATAACCTTTTTTAAATCCTAGGTCCCTTACTACTTACCAAATGGCCTTATGTAATAAGCAATAAGCAAGAGATCTTGTGTGCACCAAGATGAATGAAGAACAAGGGAATAAAACATGAACTTTGAATATTATTCAGAAACAAATAAAAGAAAACTAAAACATAAACTAATAAGCTAACACAACCCAAAATACTTAAAGAGAATTAGCCAAGCATGGCTAAAAGAAGCATTGAATTACCCTGGACTAGGAGCTCAAATATGGCCACAATTCCTAGGAACAATGTTCTTGAGGGAGAAAGAGGAACACTTGTTGTGTTCTAAGAAAGGTGTGTTTTACAAGTGAAGAAAAGGGTCATATTTATAGTAAAAATCCAGCCTCCAACGCTTCAGCGCTAGAATTCCCAACGCTTGGGCGCTGGAAGCATTAAAAATCCACTGCCAGACCGAGGGCCAGCGCTTGAGCGCTGGCTTCCCAGCGCTGCAGCGCTGGGCACTGCTTCTTCATCTTCAAGTTTTTCTTCCTTCTTCATGATAGTGGGTTTTGAATTCCATAAAAAGCCACTACTCAGCCCTTAATCAATTCTGAAACCTTCTTCCCACTACCATCAATCCTTCAACTTAATTTCCCATGTGCTCATTTGAAGAGAGTTGCTTCATATTCCTCTTTTTCACTTTTAGTCCTCTCTTGGTTAGCACTCCAATTCAAGCCCTTTCATTCTCTCAATCTTCACTTTTAGCCCTCCACTCTTGAACTTACACATTTTGGACCTTGATTTCCTGAAACTTTACAAAGTGGTCCCTGGACAAAAATGATAACTAAACTAGCTTTTCCTAAAAATATAAAATTGCTATAAAAGTTCCTAAAAATATAAAATAAAGGTAGAAAAACAAATTAAATCTAATCTACATGCAAAATGCAAAATAAATATAAAATCTACATAAAAATAATAAAAAACCTATATGTGACTCAAAAATAATAAAATAAAAAGACTAAAAAGACCCTAAAATTATCATATAAAATCCACTCATCAAACATTTTTATAAGTTCTATCATATGTAACACATGTTCATATAAATACTTCAGCACAAAATTAATTATGACAAGCAAGCACATAAGAAACATTTAATCAATTATAAAGAGACTTATGTTAGGTCATTTCTAGTGGTATCATAAGTCATATGTCTTAAGCCTATTAAAGAATATAACTATAAAACATAAACATATGAGTGTATATGTTCACCCAGAATTTAACTAGGCAATTTTCAAATTAGTGTAAGCAAATACCTAGAAAAGTATTTTCCTAATTTTATTATTGTTTCTACTGTTTTTCCTATGATCTTCTAGACACTGGGCTTAGGAGCAAGTTCCCAAACTTGATTCCTTTCAAATTGGTTTAGTTCTTCTTGCATTGCTACAATCCAATATTCATCTTCTAGAGCATCATTTACTTTTGATGGTTCTATCTGAGAGACGAAGGCCATATTCAAAACTGAATCATTTAAGCGTAGCCTTGTAGAAACACCTCTAGAAATATCACCAATAATATTATCAACTGGGTGATCTCTATGGGTTCTCCATTCTTTTGGAAGTTGATAAGTATTATTTTCAATGTGCTCTTCTTGTATTGGATTCTGATTTCCATCCTTTTGAGAATCTTCATTTACAATGATATCATCTTCTTCATTATCTGGAAGATTGACCTTATCTTCTATTGAAGATTTAGATTCATCAAAAGAAACATGTATGGATTCTTCCACAGATAGAGTTTTCTTGTTAAAGACTCTATATGCTTTGCTTGTTAAAGAATACCCAAGGAATATACCTTCATTAGATTTTTCATCAAACTTTCCAAGGTTTTCCTTTCCATTATTCAAGACAAAGCATTTTGATCCAAAAGCATGTAGATGAGAGATGTTTGGTTTCCTTCCTTTGTAGAGTTCATAGGGAGTTTTCTTAAGGATAGGTCTAATAAGAACTCTATTGGAAACATAGCAAGCAGTACTTACAGCATCAGCCCAGAAATATTTAGGGAGACTTGATTCACTCAGCATGGTTCTTGCTAATTCCTCAAGTAATCTATTCTTCCTTTCTACTACAACATTCTGTTGTGGTGTTCTCGGAGTAGAGAAATTATGTGATATTCCATTTTCATCACATAGTTCTTGGAATTGTTGATTCTGAAATTCTCCACCATGATCACTTCTTATAGAAGAGATCTTTAAAGACTTCTCATTTTGAACAAGCCTTGCATATCTTTTGAATGCATTGAAGGCTTCATTCTTATGAGGAAGAAATAAAGTCCATGTAAATCTAGAGAAATCATCAACAATAACAAGTGCATAGAAATTACCTCCGAGGCTTTTAGTTCTAGATGGTCCGAACAAGTCCATATGTAACAATTGAAGGGGTCTTGAGGTTGAAACTATGTTCTTTGGTTTGAAGGATGTTCTGGTTTGCTTCCCTTTTTGACATGCATCACAAAGCTTGTCTTTTTCGAATTTTATCTTTGGAAGCCTAACAACTAGATCATGCTTGACTAGTTTGTTTAAATGATCTATGTGAATATGAGCAAGTCTTCTATGCCATAGCCATGAATCACTATTATTCTTGGCCAAAAGGCATCTCACATTTTGTGGAATTTCTTCCAAGGAGATCATGAAGACTTTATTTACTTTATACCCAGAAAACTTAATTTCTTTAGTTTTCACATCTTTCACAAGACATATATCATTAATAAAACCAACTTTCAAACCTTTATCACATAGTTGACTAATACTCAGAAGATTATGCATCAAACCATCAACGTAAAGAACTTTATCGATGACTGTTTGAGGGGGTGTGCCTATTCTTCCAATACCGAGTATTTTTCCCTTTTTCCCATATGTGACGAAACCTTTTTCCCTAGTTATAAGAAAAGAAAACTTGGTTTTGTCTCCTGTCATGTGTGATGAGCAGCCACTATCAAGATACCATAAATCCTTTGCTGCTTTCATACACACCTACATGACAAAGTTCAGACATGGGTATTAGGAACCCAACAAGTTTTGGGTCCTTCTAAGTTAACATCCTTTCTAACCCAAATGTATTCCCTATTTGGTACTCCTACATGTTTGTAGTAACATCTACTAGGGGTATGTCCTACTTTGTTACAATATGTACAAGAGTAATGATTGTAACTAGAGGTTTGTCTAGGAGAGGGATGAATCTTCTTAGGATGTCTATTTAGAGTATTCTTCCTATTGTGTGTACTTCTAACGGAATTAATCCTTTTGTTACTAGAAGATTCTACTATATGGTTTGGTTTTACAAACACAGTTTTCTTGACTTCCTTAGTTTTTGGGTGAGAAGTATATCCTAAACCTGATTTATTGTTTGAATGTCTTTGTACACTTAGGATATCATCTAACTTCTGTTTTCCTTTATTGAAGTTATTTACTCTTTGTTGAAGATTATCTATCTTTTCTTCTAAAGAACTACACTTAGTGCATTTTTGTGTAATATCTAGTTTGGATTTCACTATGTCTAATTCCTCTTGTAAAGTTCTACACTTACTTTCTAATGATGAAATTAAGTCATTTTGCTTAGTGCTAATCTTGGAAAATTCTTGACATAATTTAAACATATTCTCCATAGCAAACTTTAAATCATGAGAAGATATAGAATTATCACTAACCTGGGAATCTTCAACATCTGAGTCATGTGAAGCCATCAAGGCAACTTGTGCTTCTTCTTTGTCAGAATCTGATGATGAACTTACTTCATTATCATCCCAAGCCAAATATGCTCTTCGAGTAGGTTGATCCTTTTTCTCGAATTTCTCTCTTAGACCATGTTTCTTCTTCTGAAGATTTGGACAATCTGACTTGAAATGTCCCGGTTTGCCACACTCGAAACATGTAATCTTTTGAGATGAAGAAGACTCATTGTTCCTTTGGAAGGCTTTATTGTTGTTAAATTTAACATTTTTCCTTTTAAGAAACTTTCCAAAGTTCTTTACTAGAAGATTCAGATTTCCATTGTCTTCTTCTTCAGAGTCTGCATCATAATCTTCTTTGATGCTTTCTTTTGCCTTTAGGGAAATTGATCGATACTTCTTCTCATGTTGTTCATACTCTTCTAAACGATTCAATTCCAACTCATGTTCTTGGAGTTTTCCAAAGAGAGTTGCAAGAGTCATATTTGATAAACTCTTCTTCTCAGAGATGGCTGTAACTTTTGGTTGCCATACTCTTGTAAGTGATCTTATAACTTTCATGTTCAAGTCACTGTTTGAAAATTGTTTTCCAAGAGCAATCAAATGATTAATCAAATGAGTGAATCGTGTTTTCATGTCTAATACCTTTTCTCCTGGAAGCATTCTGAACATTTCATACTCCTGAGATAAAGTATTGATCTTTGATCTCTTGACTTCATCTGTTCCTTCATGAGTCACCATCAACGTATCCCATATTTCTTTTGATGAAGTGCATGTTGATACTCTGAAAAATTTGTCCATGCCAAGAGCAGATGTAAGGATGTTCATTCCTTTGAGATCATGTTGAACCTTCTTCATTTCTTCTTCACTCCAAGTACTTTCTGATTTTGGTTGTGAAGTTCCTTCTTCATCTGTTGTTACAGGCACAAAGGGACCTTCTTCAATGGCTTTCCATATTCCTGCGTCTAATGACTTTATGAATATCTTCATCTTGATTTTCCAGAAGTCATAGTGTTCTCCATTGAAGAATGGTGGCCTGTTTATGTTATGTCCTTCACTTGTTCCATGATTGGAAGAGGATGCCATCTTTTCCCGGATCTTAGGAATAACTTACCTAAACTTCCGCTCTGATACCAATTGTTAGAACAGATAGCAACCTGAGAGGGGGGGTGAATCAGTGTTGCCCCAATTTTCGCCTTATTGAAAATTGTTACTTTCAAGTTTATGATGATCACGAAACGATCGTTGTGATTGCAGCGGATATGAACGATACTTGAAAGTAAATGTGAAGGATAAAGAGAATCACACACAAGATTTTATCCTGGTTCACCTTTAATCCACCGAAGGCTACGTCCAGTCCCTCAAGAAAACCCCTTGAGGATTTTTCCACTATTAATAAAATTTCTTACAAGTTCCTAACCCAAGGACCCCAAGAATTTCTACCAATATCCTGTGAAAGCAAACCACTTTCAACAGCCCCTGAAAGCAAACCGCTTTCAGTTCCTGAAGGCAAACCACCCTCAGACCTTGAAGACAAACTTGTCTTCAATCGAAACCCTGAAAGCAAACCATTTTCAGTGACAACAACCTTTCACCGAATACCACGGTGAAGAACTCAATCTTACAGAAAGAGATGAAGAAGATATTACAATTGGCTGTTTCAATCCTTTAACACACAATTGGATTGAACATGAGAAATTATGCTTTAAGGCTTTTAAGCATAATACAATTCTGAGTTCTTCAATATATGAACAACTAAAGTGTTCTTATAAACATGAAGATCATGAACTCAGAATTTAGGCTCCAAAAGATTTAAGTTCTAAAAGATGAACTAATTTTGACAAAGCTTTGGCCTAAAGTGATTTTCTCATGTGTAATGTGTTGTCTCTTGTTGTGTTGTATATGTTATGTGTGTGTTGTGTTTTCTGGACTCAAATGGTCTTTATATAGGCAAGGGAAACGTCCTTGAACCATCACAACCCTTTTCAAAAGGTTTGGGACACAATGGTTCATGAAAAGATGCACTTTTTCGTTCTGGTAATCGATTACCATACTTAGTGTAATCGATTACACAAGTGACCGTTTCAGTTTGAATTTGAATTTCAAACATGTAATCGATTACTTGCCTAGGTGTAATCGATTACCATAATGGTGTAATCGATTACACAGAAGCCCATTTTCCAGAAACTTGATCTTTGAGACTTGCTTAAGGTTTTCTACTTCTTTTAAGTTATGAAAACACTTAGCTTGATTAGATTAGGTGTTTTAAGAGCCTTTATGCTTTAATAAACCTTTTAAAGCATAACTCACCTAATACTAAGACTTCTAGACTATTGATGGACTTGAGTGCTTGATTCTTTGAAGTCTTCTTTTCTTCTTTTTGTTGATGAGTTTGTCGTCATCAAAACCACAGCCAGGGTCAGGAGCAAGACCTTCTTCACAGTGGAGAATTTTGTTAACAACATTTGAAGAGCCTTGTTTTGTTCCTCATGAAGCCCAGATTCAGCCTTGCCATTGACTTCCATCAAGGTAGGGGATCTTGCAGTACCAATCACACAGGAAGCAGTAACAATGCTTTGGAATGTGGCCATTTTGTGCTCTAATGGCTGGCCAAACAATTTCACCAAATTCCCCTGGTAATGGAACACCATAGACATCTCTCTCCAATCCATAGTAACCTTGCCCAGAGTTTCAAGCCAAACGACTCCCAAAATCAAGTCTACCCCTCCTAACTCCAACATATAAGCATCAAAAGTAGTGGTCATCTCACCCAACACAATGGAAAGACCATCACACCTGCCCATAGTCATCACACGATGACCATCGCCCAGTTTGACACCCACAGGTTTAGAAGGTGCTAACTGTAATCCTAAAGCTTCCACCACCTTGGGAGAGATAAAATTATGTGTGGCCCCACTGTCAATTAGGACAAGGATGTTTACTCCCTGCAAATTACCTTCCAGCTTCATTGCACGAACCTGTGAGGAGGAGGAAGACACTCCAAACACCCCCAGGCCCTTGCATGCCAATTCCTCCATCTCGCTCTCTTCTACCGACTCAGCGTCCAACACCACAATCTCCCCTTCTTCATTAAGAGCTTCATCATCCCCTAAAATGATTACCCGCAGTTGCTTTGAGGAACATTGGTGGAGGGGATCCCACCGTTCATTGCAGCGAAAACACAACCCTTTGGCATGCCGATCGTTCACCTCTGCTGCTGGTAGGTGACGAACCCCACGCGAGGTACGGCGGCCGCCGTCACTGAAACCAGATCGCGAACTTTGGGGTTGAGGAGGACGAGTCGACCCAGATCCAGAATGGGAACTGGAATTGGGTTTGGAAGACCCACCCCCTGATTGGGCCGGGTTAGATAACCCGTTACCCTCACCGTCTCGTTGGGTCCAAAGATGCCGCTGAGACGTAACCCGACGGCCTGGGCCGGTTTATAACGCGACCCATGTCCTTGACCCGAAAGTTCAGAGAACTCACGTTCCACGTCACGAGCTAATTGCATTGCCAAATAACGATTGCGAGGTTTGAAGTTTCGCACACAAGAACGAATATCATGGCGCAACCCACCCACAAAATAGCCCATAAATTGTTGCTCCGGTAAATGACCACACTGAGAAGAGTACAGTTCGAATTCAGCCACATAATCCTCCACAGACCCCGTCTTTTTTAACTCCTTGAGTTCCTCAAATGGGTTTTCCAAGCGACCACCCCCAAATCGAGCCATCATCGCTTCCCGTAGATTCTCCCAGGACAACTCCTCCATCGAATCACGCCAGAGATTGAACCAGTGAATTGTAGGGCCTTCCATGCTGAGTTTGGTTAGTTGGATACGAACGTCCTCCGCAATACGTTGGACCTCAAAATAAGTCTCAGCACGGGTGATCCACGCCACCGGATCGTCGCCGGTGAGTGCCGGCAACTCCACCTTCTTCGCAGACAAACGAAACTCATCCAATGGAAAGGGCACCGTCTCCGTACGGGCCGTCGTAGACTCACGACTCGCAACGGCGCGTTGAATCTCAGCACCAATGAACTCATGCAACGCGAGAATACTCGCCTCAACACCGGACAAACGGTCTTCCACAGCTGCAACACGATCTGCCATCTTAGGAGCTTTAGGGGGCATCAACAGCGGCAGGTCGGACCAATTGATAGAGCAGAGATCAAATAATGCAGAAGAATATAATCTTGTACATAAGGGAAATGAAAAAGGAAATAAAAACCAGAGCCAAGCTCCTCAGTAGAGAGAAAAACTTCTCTTACTGCCTAACTGTAATGGTGGAAAATGAAAAACACATCATACCTCCTAACTAATTCCCACTACTACTTATTGGGGGAATACATAACAGAATGTATCATAACAGAATGCCAGCTCAGCTATTACACTTCCCTTGAGACTCCTTTCTTAATTCTCCTTTCATACACCCGCCAAACTTTGGGCTCAGCATTTCTTTTGTTAACCAATATGTCACCTTCACTACTAACCAGCCCATTCCTATCAGATGATGTCATCCACATATACTAAAAGATCTAAAAAAGTGCTTCCTGCCCCTGTGGTAAACAATGAATGAGCTGCAGTAGATTGCTTAAAACCCTTATGTAAGAGGACCTAGGAAATTTTTTGAAACCAGTCTAGAAGCTTGTCTGAGCCCATGTAGAGACTTGTTGAGCTTACATACTTGGTTGGAGTCTTTAGCTGGATATCCAAGGGGAAACTTAATTTAAACTTCCTCTGACAACTCTCTATTAAGGAAAGCATTATTAATGTCAAGTTGTACTTAGTTCCATTTCTTATAGGCTGCTATAGAAAGCAATAGTCTGACTAAGGTAATCTTCTCCACAAGAGAAAAAGTCTCCATGAAATCTATACCAACCTGCTGAGTATAGCCTTTGGCTACTAAACTAGCCTTGTATCTTTCAATGCTCTCATCTGCTTTGTGTTTGATGTTCTAAAGCCACCTACATCCAATTAGTTCTTTGTTAGGTGGTAAAGACACAACTGTCCAAGTGTTATTTAATTCTAGAGCTGATATTTCCTCTGCCATAACTTTCTTCCATTTTGCAAATTTAACTGCTTGATGGTAGAACTGTGGTTCATAAGGCTCAGTGACTTGAAAAACAAAACCTTTATAAGATGGAGACAACCTTTCATAAGTGAGACGACGTTGTAGAGGATAGGTCACCTGGCGCACATAGTCTTCTAATTGTCTTGGTGGCCTGGGGACTCATGCAGATCTCCTTAAAGGTTGACCAATTTCCAGTGCCTGAGTGTTTGCATTATCCATAGGATTCTGTTGAGTAGCTAGTTCAGGCAAATGATTTTCCATGCTATGAGATGCTTGAGTAGTATGATTTGGAACCATTAGCTTGTCTATCATATCTTGGTAGGAATATGATTCTTGAATATGATGAAAAGGGAAGATATCTTCATGAAAGATGACATCTCGGTATATGATTATCTTGTTGGTGTCCATACAATAAAACTTGTATCCCTTAGCCCCTGGAGGATAGCCAATGAAAAATGCTGGTGTACTTCTTGGTTTAAATTTATTTCTTAGGGTAGATATGGTTGCCACATACCCCAAACAACCAAAAACTCTGAATCTAGTGTAGTCAGGTAGTTTATTATGTAGCAGTTCATATGGAGATTTATCTTTGAGAACCTTGGAGGGAAATCTATTGATGATATATGATGTTGCGTTCACACACTCACCCCAGAAATGTAGTGGAGCCATGGACTGAAACTATAAGGATCTGGCAACATTAAGAAGGTGCTGGTGCTTTCTCTCTACGACAGAGTTCCCTTTTGGCTTATGAGAATGTATCATCCTGGATAAATTAAATGATTAAATAATTATTTAATTATTTGATGTATATTTTAGAACGCTCTTAAGCGTAAGTTAATGTCAAGGACCATTCGGATTATAACTGCAATGTTTTACGGCGACGATTCGCCGTAGAAATGTCAATTGAACTTCGATTAACGTTCGAGGAGGAATAAGACTTTTTCCTTATTTGTACGAAGATCAGTGAACAATTTCATCAGGATTAACTGTGAGGTTGGCCTAGTTTAATTCCGGAGTCCGGAAAATTTTCTAGCACGCGACACATACCCGTAGTAATCTGCCGTGCGGAAAACTGGGCGAAACAAGACATTTATAAATTCTCCGAATGAGATGGAAAGTCGTAGAATGTTGTTAGGAACCTATATACAAAATAAATTTGATGAATAGTATTTTTGGGCTGGGGACATGCCGAATCCCTGGAAAAACATTCCGGGTTATTTTAGCGACCGATGCTCAAGTTAAACGAGCGATTGGTTCGAGATGAGCAAGTGGACGATGTTATTTACATTTGAAATATTTTGGGAAGCGTGTTAATTAAGAAACAATTGGGTTATGACATAAAGTATAAACTTTTTGCGAGGAAAACGAGGATGTTAGAGACCTTAGATGGAAAATCCGGGATTCACTAGAAGACTCCCATTGATGAGAGGAATCCAGTTATTAAATAAATATATTTTGGTGAATAGTATTTATTGGTTCGTAAACGAGCCCATCTGAGGCCATGTCACTCGAGATATTTTTAGAAGCTTCCGTTCTTATGGCTCCACCATAAAAATGACAAGTGCCACTGTCTTGGAGGAGAGACTTGACTCCATTTGATTATTTTAATCTAGATTAATTAAGAAACAATCATGATTAACTTGTTTATGTGGCTAATTAGTCTTCATCAGTAATGACTGTGCCTAAAACTAAAGTTCAATGAATAGAGTCGCGACCAGTGTTATTTGGTTCGAGAAACATTGGAAAACCCGTTTATGAGATTTTTCTTATTTGGAAAGATGTTTGGGTTCAGGAGTCTATTTATGCATAGGAAAGGGTGGAAAATGAACCCCACAGCACCCCTAATGCATTCGTCTTAAGACGGGTTGTGCATGTTTTAATTATTTAGAAAATATTGACTTACCCCTTTAAAAGAGATTAATATTCATGGTTTAATTATTAAAAAAAGAGTTATCTTATTAACACAATTTTTATTTTTATTTTGGAGCGCCTGTTGAGACTTAAATCGTCCTATGTACCCTTCGAAGAGACGTCAAGGCTTACGTAGTTCTTTAAAAAAGGGGTTTTAGGTTTAATCCACTTATGCATGGGGTTTAGGGACTTAAACAACGTTAAGACTCAAAAACCCTTACGCACGAGCAACGCTTGAGAGAGACGCCCTATAGACGTTCATAACAACGTTGTCGCACGTTGCGTGAGATGTATTTAAGAACATTTGTTGCCGTCCTCTTACTAAGCAAGTATTTCTAAAACATTTAATTGATTTTCATCATAAAAGAAAGAAAACAAGAGATTAACATAAAGTTATTGTTTGTATGTTTTATTTTCGTTTGAAAAAAGATATGAAATCCATCCATTCATGCATGGGGTTTAGGGACTTAAACAACGTTAAGATTAAAAAACCCTTACGCACGAGCAACACTTGAAAGAGACACCCTATGGACGTTCATAACAACGCTGTCGCGCGTCGCGTGAGATGAATTCCTTAAATTACTTTTGGGGCGCTCTCGCTAAATTATTTGCCTTTGATTGTACTTACTTTCACTCATTCAAGAACCCAAATCAACCACATAAAGAAAGAAAAAAAAAAAAATGCCTCATCACGATGTTCCTTGATTCATCCACTGTCCATTTTTATTCACCTCAACAAAATAATAAGGAAGAAGGTTGCCGTTTTTTTTAACAAAGGGAAGAAGTCAAAAGCATCGTATTTCATCACTGTTGGAAGAGGAAAAAAAACATTACCGAATAAACAAATAAAACAAAACGCAGCCTAAAAGGATGAAACTTTGTTATTGTCCAGTGATTGAATTAGCAAGCCAAGAATTTGATCACCATATTAAAAGAGAATTTCAACAGAAAGGAATGTCGAACATAATTTAGGAGAAATTAAGTTAGACAACACATAAAAAAATTTGTTCTCGCAGTTCGATTAATTTGTCTACCTCTGCGGCTATATAGTGGCTATAGCACCGATTCATTTAGAATAATTAGGGTTTCAGTGTTACAATATATATATATATATATATATATATATATATATATATATATAGGGAGCGTATCAAGTGAGAGCGATGTTTATTATGAGAGATGAGAGCGTTCAATCTTAGCCATTAGATCTACCATGAAGGGTCAAGATTAAAACAAAATGGCATGTGACTTTTTTAAAAAGTCATGTGACCACTAAACTACTTTTAATCTCAACCACTCATGAATGGTTGTACGGCCATGATTTAACGCTCTCATCTCTCATAATAAACATCGCTCTCACTAGATACGCCCCCTATATATATATATATATATATGATGTATCATATACGAAAGATGTTTTTATATGAGAAAATAAGAATAAGTCATGACCGTTAGATCTAATCATGAATGATCAAGATTAAAACATGAAGTCATGTGACTTTTTAAAAGTCACATGACATTTTTAGGTAGTAATGTGACTATTAAGTTGTTTTAATCTTGACCATTTACAATTAGACCTAACGATCGTGATTTATTCTCATTTTCTCATATAAAAACATCTTTCTCATATGATACATCCTATATATATATATATATATATATATTAAAGAATGTTTATACCCATCTACCCACTAAAATAAGGTTTAAATCCTAACTACCCCATTATGACCTACTCACTAAAACCCTACCTTAAATAATTAATATTTATAAAATTTATTACAAATATTAAATAAGGAACGAATCATAACTAATTAATACAAATTTTTAACCAAATTATGACCTACCCACTAAGACCCTACCCTAAATAATTACTCCCTCCGTCCCAAATTATAAGACCCTTTAGAGACAAACTTGGTATCCCAAATTATAAGACCGCTTCTAGATTTCAGAAAAAAATAATAAGTTTTTCCTTTTTTACCCCTTGTATTCATTATATTTTCAATTCTAAAACTTTAATTATCACCTCTATTAATTACTTATCTTTTATGTTTCCCAATCAACCTTTGATATATCCAATACTAACATAGGGGCATATATGGAAGATTTGTAAAAAAAAAATAACAAAACCAAAATATTAATTAGTTTATTATATGCTTTCTTAATAAGCGTGATTGTCTGAACAGGTCCTTATAATTTGGGACGGAGGGAGTAATATTTATAAAATTTATTACAAATATTAAATAAGGAACGAATCATAACTAATTAATACCAAATTTTTAACCAAATTTTAATAGGAAATAGTTAACATACAATCTTAAGATTTTTTTAAAAAATATTTTTAAATAATTAATATTTATAAAATTTATTACAAAAAATTTATTAAAAATATTAAATAAGGAAAGAATCATAACCTCTGATGCACCGACACGCGAAAATCTGGCCGTGTCCGTGTCGGACACGCCGCCGACACGCGACACGCGTGCGACATGCGTGCGACACGCGTTCGACACGCACCGGACACGCCAGAAAACGTGTCCACCAAAAAAACCTTTTTGTTCACTGTCGACACGGCGTGGACACGGCAAAAGGTAAAACAGACACGACAGTGCTAATTTATCTCTTGATGAACCGGAGCTCGAGGCCGTGGTTTTCAAAGATGATGATGAATTGAATTCATTGAGTTCATCTCTTTTTGAATTCATGTTTGTTAGTTTGTGGCTTCTCTTTTTTAATTTATGTTCATAGCTTCTCCTTGATAAAATGGTGATATTTGACTTTAATTTTATGAACATAATTTTCTGATATATTTTTTATTTTTTTATATATTTTTATTTTTTAATATATATATATATATATATATATTCCGTGTCCCCGTGTCCTACTTTTGGATGGTTGTTGTGTCGCGGTATCCGTGTCCGTGTTCGTGTCCGACACCGTGTCCGTGTCCGTGCATCATAGATCATAACTAATTAATATCAAATTTTTAACTAAATTTTAATAGGAAATAGTTAACGTATAGTCTTAAGATTTTCTTAAAACTATTTTTAAATAATTAATATTTATAAAATTTATTACAAATATTAAATAAGGAACAAATCATAACTAATTAATACCAAAATTTTAACCAAATTTTAATAGGAAATAATTAACATACAATCTTAAGATTTTTTTAAAAAATATTTTTTAAATAATTAATATTTATAAAATTTATTACAAATGTTAAATAAGGAACGAATCATAACTTATTAATACCAAATTTTAATAGGAATAAAAATTGATATTGATTACAAATGTTAATTAAGGAATGAACCCTAACTAATTAATATCATATATTTAACTAAATATATCTAAAATTCTAGAGTTTCTTTAACTTCAGCGCCAAAAAAGGTAAGAACAAATCTCAAACCTCATTTATATACGCATTGCAATGTTGTCCAAGTTAAAAGGTCAGGTTCTTCATATATTCAATAATATTTAGTGTATGATTTTTTTCCCCAAACGGTGCCTTATCATGGTCAACCAGTTGCCACTATTTGTTTTTGGGAAAAATTGAATAGCAACGGTAACTTCTATTTTGCTGCACGAAACTCACTTCTATAAATTCCTTCTTCTCCAAAACACTAGGATCATAAGCTCTGGTCTATCAAGACATTCAGACACAAGTATTGGTTTAACGTTGTTCCCAACATAATCAATTTATCAATATAACATATGATCTGCACTTGTTTTATTTTTCAAATAGGTTGCTGCCTTACATTTGGTTTCTTGTGAAGCAAGGAGAAAAACTTGTTGACTATTTCATTCTTTCAACGACTTCAAGAGGTATGCATGAGTGTGACCTTTTCAAGTTTCATCTACCTCTCACCCTTTGTATTATTTTATTAATTTGTGGAGGAAGTGTATAAAAAAATCTCATGAAATTTATCCAATTTTGAAACAACCGCATAATGTTTCAAATACTTATAACTTTGAATGGATGACAAAACAAAGACGGATTTCATGGTCTCACATGTATAAAGATTTATGAGTGTAAGAATAATTATCAAGATTCCAGCCGAGATAAAATAAATTAAACTAATCATTAGGGGAAATGTGTATTTCAAATTTTGGAGAAATATAGATCATGTTCACTTGGAATTTTAAGAGATTAAAATATGAAGTCACGTAATCTGATGGAGTTCACACAAAGGCAAGATATATAATAAATTTACTAGCATGTAAAAAAATGTGTACATGAGTGGAAAAAAAAGAGGAAACTCTTAAACTTAGCATAAAATTAAATTAGATTTAATATTTTATTTATATACACAAATGTACAAAATTTTATTATGGAGTAACCTTCTTTGTATAAATTTTTCGAAGTATAAAAAAAATCTACTATGTATAAATAAATAATTTTATAAATTATTTCTTTTGTTGCATCCTCTTTTCGCTGATAAAGGTTTCAATCAGAAGATGGCTATGACTCCTTCCACTGATACCAACTCCACCGTAATTTTTGACTCATCAACCTCCAAGTACTATGTGCCCTTTGACAATTTAACCATTGTAACGACAGTGACAGAAAGAGCTATAGTAGTAGAGGAATGGGTTCAACAAGTTTCATCAACACATGTTGCTGGAAGCCAAATGGTAGTAGGGTTGGACACTGAATGGATGTTTCTCAACAAAAAGAATAATAAGGAGGTGAAAACCGCAACCGCAATCCTTCAACTCTGTGTTGAGGACAAGTGTCTAATTTTTCAGCTGCATCACATGGATTATATTCCTATGTCCCTCAAAAACTTCATGATACACCCAGAGTTCAAATTTGTTGGGGTTGGGGTGAAGCAAGATATTGAAAAGCTTGAGAACGATCATGGGTTGGAATGCAACAATGGCATAGATGTAGCTACCTTGGCAAAGACACAATGGCCTGGTAGGTTTGGTAATTCACCAGGACTAATAATTTTGGCAAAGGAGTTGGCTAGTCTTGACATGAAGAAGCCAAAGGATGTGCGCATGAGCAAATGGGAATCAAAACAGTTGACCGAAGTTCAAGTTGCATATGCTTGCATTGATGCATATGCTTCTTATAAGATTGGTAAAAAGCTCCTAATTGATGAAGGGCTTACCTCTACCGTACCACAGTGGTTTATTTTCTTTCTCTCTACTTTATATGTGTAGCAGGATGGTTCTACCTTTTATTTAGGAATTTCAAAACCATGGTTTAAATAAAAGCTGCTAGCTAGGCATGGTTTTAGATTTTTCCAGAGAGGCTAATTGAGAGTTATTTTACTCTTAAAGGAGGGCAGTAATAGCAAGGAAGACTTGTGGATCTGTTTAAATGCCTAAATTTATCTTGGTTGTACTTCTCACTATGATGTATCATTTTTTTTTATTGAATAAAAATTTTCATCTTTCAAAAGAATAAAATAATATTTGAATCAAGTGTATTTTCTTGGTTGTACTGCTCACCGTGATGCATTATTTTCTTTTATTAAATAAAAGTTCTCATCCTTCAAAAAAATAAAATAATATTTGAATCAAGTGTGTTTTCTTGGTGCATTTCTTCTTATTGTTTTTTTATTTTTAATTAAACATTTTCAAAAACTAGGTATATGGATTTTTTATTTAGAAAACAAGATAAAATTAAAAAATATGAATGACAAGGCTTATTAATTACAAGTATTTTAACCTGTGCAATGCACGTGTAGTGAACACGAATGTTTTTTTAAAATAAATTTAAAATATAAATTTATAATAAAATATTGTTTTTAAATAGAATTTATATTTTAAACTAAAAATGTTTTTGTTCCTTTGTAACAATAAAAGAATTAATAATGTTCACCAATCATTAATTTATTATGTTTTTGACATTATGTTAAAATGCATGCAACTATTAAACGTACTCTCTACAAGAAAAACACATATTAGTCTCGGCCAAAAACATATTTAATGCTTTATTTTATAGAAGTTGATTCCAAGAGCTATTACTCACAAGTCTTTCCCCGTTTTCTGCTTTGACTTAATGACATTTTTAGTCCCCCACGAATGTTAAATCCGCAATTTTGGTTCCTAAATTTTAAAAATATAAGTTTTAATCCCCCACGTTTACCTCTGTCAGCAGTTTTGGTCCTCGGACCTTTTTTCGTCCAAAAACTAACATTTTTTCTTATGTGTCTTTTTTAGTAATATTTAATTTAATTTTTTTTTCTAATAATTTAAACCTTCAACCTTTCCAGAACCTTCAACCTTCAACCTTTCATCTACCTTTCCTCACCCACTACCATCCTCTGCATTTCCTAACCTCACCCACCACCATCCAAACCTTCAACTTCGAACCTTAGCCTTGCCACCCACCGTCTTCACCATCAACGTTGTCTTCACCATCATGTCGTCATCGCCCTTTCTCTCTCCCTGTCCTCGCCCTTTCTTTCTCCTATCGCAGATCTGGCTATAGCCCTGCAACTTGAGCACGCCGTCCTCACCCTTTCGACCCATCCACATCTCAAAAGCTTCCTCTTTTATCTGACCTAAGGAGTTGAAGTTGCAGATCTGAAGAGAGAGAAAGATAGACGGCGCGGATCCAGTCCCAGTTGAAGCGGAGGTGTCACTTCGCAGATATGGAAGGTGCTGCGCGACAACATCCAGGGTATCACGAAGCCTGCGATTCAGAGGTTGGCGAGGAGAGGATCAGCGGTTTGATTACGAGGAGACAAGAAGAGTGCTGGAGATCTTCTTGGAGAACGTAACCCGTGATGCAATGACTTACACCGAGCACTATAGGAGGAAGACAGTGACTGCCATTGATGTGGTTTATGCCCTCAAGAGGCAGGGAGGGACTCTCTATGGGTTTGGAGGTTGAAGAACATCACGTTGTTCTGTTTGGAAGCAGAACATTCATCTTTTTCGGAGTTTGTGGATTCTCTGTTACTTTGTGGCATGTAAATCTGATTGAAATTAAAGAGGCGTAGCCAAATCTATGTAGGCTTAATTGGAAATTAGTGTCTCCTGATGAATTATAGTTCTAGTTTCTGTTCAATGTGTTTTCTCACTTATCTTTTCTGTTTTGGTGTTATGAAAATTGTTAGGTTAACAAAACAAAAACGCCGGAGATATGGATTCATCTTTCTCTTTTCCATTTATACAACTTCTCTTTGCTTTAATCGGTTCATCACTCTAAGGTTGGGGCTTGATTCGGTGGTTGAATAGGAGGTGGTGGATAGGGTTTGAATTTAGGGGAAGAGGATTGGATGTTGCGGCTATGAGGTCTTGATTCGGTGGTTGAATAGGAGGAATTGCTGGATCTATGTAATTCTGGTGGATACATTGCCATGCCTATGAGGAATCAGTGAAAAATAAAAGAGGAATAAAACCTCTTAGTAGACGCGAAATTTGAGGATCTAAATGATTTAATTAAAATCATAAAGGATGCAAGAAAATCTAAATCTATTGAGGTGTGTTTTTACGTGATTGTGAATGAGATTTTGGTTTGTGATATGTGACAGAGATGAAGATAAATATTAATATTTTTGGGTTTACGGTAGAAAAGATGATGAAGATGATAAAGGAAGACGATGAAGATCATGAAGGAGAGGATGAATTTTTTGCAAAACCCCAAAAATATTGTTTTTTGACAGAATAGTGCCAAAGGACCAAAACTGCTGACGAAGGTAAACATGGGGATTAATACTAATTGTATTTTTAAAGTTTAAGGACCAAAATTACAAATTTGACATTTGTGAGGGTCAAAAGTGCAATTAAGCATTTTGTTCGTAGAATCTCAAAACCTCATTTATAGTGTCTGAAAGCTCACCTACAACACCTCTATCCTACAACAGAAACACAGAACCAACCAGTACACAAATTAGCCACAACATGGATCATATTCAGTAATTAATTAGTGTGGGTCAACCAGTTGCCACTTTCTGTTTATGGGGAAAAAATAATAGTAACGGTAACTTCCATCTGCTGCACAAAAAACATTTCTATAAATTCTTTCTTCACGAAAACACTTGGATCATATAAGATCTGGTGTCAAGACATTCAGACACAGGTATTTTCACGTTGTTGATCCCGACATAGTTGAGAGAGGTATATATGTCCATATCATATAATACCTCCGTTTTAAAATAACTGTCAAATAAAGAGAAGAAACACGTATATTAAGAAATACAATTAATATTATTAACTTTTTCAAATATATGACTTGTTTTTCTATTTTACCCTATAAAATATGTTTTTATCTCTCATCGTTTATTTTTCTAATAGGGGTATTATATAGAAAAACATCAATAAATGCTTCCTTAAAATTTTAAGTGGACAATTATTATGAAACAAAATTTTCCTCCTTAAAAGGACAGTTATTTTAAAACGGAGGGAGTAATCAATTTATCAAATTATAGGTGAAAGTATATATATTGGCATGCATATATCATTCAAATCTTTAACCTTTATGATCCACTTGTAATTTTATTTTTCAAACAGGTTGCTGCCTTTGGCTCGTGAAGCAAGCAGAATAACTTTTTGACTCTCATTCCTTCAACCACTTCAAGAGGTATATATATGCATGAGTTTCACCAAATTCAACTTTCAACATATATATATATATATAGATCTAACCGTCATAATTAGATCTAACAGTTATGATTTATTATTACTTTTTCATATAAAAACATCTTTTTCATATTTATGAGTTCATTGACGTTGTGAAATCCTTTAAAAAGCGCTTGTGATGTGTTTATCTAAAGTTTAAGTCACGTGCGACTTAGCCCTCAACCTTTAAAAATATATATTTAATTCTGTAAAGTTTCTAATTAGTGCAAAAACATTATTCCATTAACATTTCCTTTTAACATAATTTGTCACATGGCATGCACATGACTAACTTTTTACTAAATTTCCCCTATGAATTACCTAGTCCTCACCCCACTATTCCTGTTAACCTAATGAATTGTATCGGTAAAAAAAAAAAAAAAAAAAAAAAAACCTCATAACCAGCCGCATGACATGAACACCCATAACCATCCGTAAAAGGCAGCGCACATGTCCTGAAATGACCAATTGACATTATTAGCCACGGAATCCTTTAGATAAATCTCAATTCACATGTATTAATGAAGTCACATGTAATGCTCTGTGGGTCCTTCTAATTCAAGAACACGTAGGGGAATGCCCCAAAAAGCTTTATATTTTCATCCCCGGAAATTAATTGTTCATTTAATCCAAAAAAATAAAATTGGATGATCTGTCACTCTTCACTTCTAAGGAATTTAGCAATTGCTTCCACTTTAGATTCTAGCATAAAGTCACACCTTTAAATTTTTGCAAGCTTATTCTTGCGAAGACTTCCATTCTAGTATTCTATTTACTGAGAGAGAAATTAGTTTGAAAGAATCACGATAAATAATACTAAAGGGGCGTTTGTTTGTTAGCTGGCTATAAAAAAAAAATTTGGGAATGGCTATAAAAAAAAAAAATTGGGAATGAGAGCGGGAAATGAAGATTTTCTTGTTTGGTAGGAGGTTAGAAAAATATATGCCCGAACATCACTCATTTCCGGGAAACTAATTTTTTCATATTCACGTGGCTCAACATTTCCATCTCCGGTGATGGGTATCACATAATACAATTTTTGAGCCAATTTTGGGTGATGGAGTGTTTCAATTTGATTGTTCTGTAAATGATAGAGAGGCAGCATATCCCAATATTTCTTTTGTGAATACCAGTGAAAGAGAAACGCTGATCACTACTGACAAGGTTCCTTCATTTGTTTTACGAATATAATTTAACAAGTCAGTTCGAAATCGTCATCTAAAATAAACAAGGGTAATTTGAGAAAATAAATAATCATGTGCAGGGCATGTGATAAATTATATTAAAAGTTAATGGAAAGGTTAACTGATGGATTGTTTTGCACGGCTTTAAAAACTTTAATGAATTAAATACACGTTTTTAAAGGTCGGGAGCTAACTTGTACGTGAGTCAAACTTTAGGGTGCTAAATTGCATTTTTTCCTTATGATCGTTTGTTACAAGTTATAAAAAAACATTTCTAGGCATCAGGATTCCCGGGAATATTAGGATAGGAATGTTTTGCCGGGTAAGACTTATGTTCTCCCCGTGATAGAACCAACAAGTGTATCCTTCTGGAAATGGCGTACAGATTAAGTGATCATACACCTCATCTCTACTCTGCCATTTTTTGAAACGACAACGTTTACAAGAGCATATGATTTTGCCATTGACCGAACGGTGTTCAAGGGCAAAATCAACATATCCCCTAACTCCTTGCTCATACTCATTTGAGTTTCGTGGCTTCGGAATCCATGATTTATCCATAGCAGTACAACTCAATATGCTTTTCTGAGTTAAAAAAAATTAGGGGATCACATTGTTAAACGAAAGAGAAAGAATAGGCACTCTCCTAGAGATAAAACCAAGTAATACCAATAAATGAGTAACAGAACAAGAAGAACTTAAGAGAAAATGGAAGCTAATAACTTATAATTCAATAGTTCAGATATACTCATCATGCCTTCACTAAATCGCATGTTCAGTCCTCGTTAATAACTTAGCATGTTATTACTTATAAGTTATAAAATGGTAGGTTTATTCATGTGAGCTATAAATTAGAAGAATTAAATATAGCTACTAAATTTGGGCATATAACACAGCATATAAATTTGGGCATATAACGTGGCAATCAATTAAACAACCAAAATACGCCAAGCAATAGGATGGGTTGTGTAAAAATAGCAGCAGACTAAAATTGAACTAAACACGCGCTGCATAGCTACATATAAGCCTAAAAATAGTAAGTCAAGAGTGTGTCAACAAGAACTAACCTGACTTTCAATGTTGTCTAAAATTTCTTCTTAAGCATCAACTAATACAGGCACGTCAAGATAAATTTGAGAAATAATGAAATTAGATCTTACTGACAATTGTAGTTGTAAGCTCCAACTCAAAACATGAATACAAGCCAATACATGAGAAATTGAAATGTACAAAACAAGAAAACTTAAAGAAAGTTGCATTCAATTGGTTCTCCCAATGAGGAACAAAGAGATAGCATAGCAACCAATACCAAACATAGGATTATTAATTGATACGTAGGGGTTGTTTAAATTGGAAACATGATAGCACAAACAAGACAAAACATACCTAGCAATTGCCACAATGCTCATAAGTGGGAGAGATAGATATGGTGAAGGGAGAACTTGTAAATTGTCTGCTGGGGGTGTTTTAATTACAATGAGATACACGAGACCAAAGGATTATTAAAAAGAATGTAGTAAGAAAACACATTTATCCTTTATACGAACTGTTAAAGAAAGATGATGAGGCACTCACAAGTCAAAGTTATACAGATAATACTGCATGCAATTCCTATATAATAATGATGATTGCATTTAAGCTTCAAGGTAAAAAGCAATGCAACATTCCAATTATTATTATACAAGACAGTAAAGGGATACAAGGCTAAATTTTGCAGAAAAAGTTCACAAAAAGGAATATTCAAAACCCAGGGATACTCTAAATCCATTAACATAAAGAATGAAAATCCAAGTGAGCTATACTTAACTTGCTATACATTAACATTTTATTTTATATGTTAGAAGACAAGGGGGCAAGGAGTTGGTTGGCTCCCTCTAGAAGAGTATTAAATTATGTATTGAATTTTGCAGATAAAGTTCACAAAAAAAAAACCAGGGTTACTCTGAATCCAAGAACATAAAGAATAAATTAAACTTAAGTTTCTGGTGAAAGTCCATATACATTAAATAATTTCTTTTCTATGTTAGAAGACAAGGGGGCAGGGAGTTGTCTGGCTCCATCTAGACGAGTATTAACAAAAGTATAGACCCAATTATTATGTATTTATAATGCATACCCATTTGCATTCTCAGCCGTCAAACTGGAACCTTTTGCAAACCCTTTGCAATCAGAAGCTGAACCAAACAAACAAAACACAAAATATAAGAAGGAAAAGAACTTCAATATGAAGATCAGCAATGTATTTATCTTTAACTTGCATGTTCATTTGAAATATTTCAGTTCGAAAGTATATTAGGAGAAGAAGACAAGAAAATATACCATTTTCGAAAGCTTTCTATTATTGGGCTACTGATTCCAAAACATAGTTACTTTACTTATTTCCTTTTGTCATTGGTATTGCCTGATAGATATATCCATTTTGCTTAGGAGATTTTTGTTTCTTGTATTCTGCAGATCCTTGGACCGATTCCTTTAACAGAGATAGTAGCCGCAACTGCTGTGAAGAAAGCTTATCGTAAAGCTACTCTTTTTGTGCATCCAGACAAGCTGCAGCAGCGTGGGGCAAGCATTCAACAAAAGTACACATGTGAGAAGGTTTTTGATCTTCTGAGTCTAAGGACCCGTTTGGTGGTCAGGATAGGATAAGAACATGATAGGATAAAGGATTGGATAAGCACAGCATATGATAAGAGCAGGATAGACTCTTATCATATCCTGCATTTGGGGTGGACAGGATATTAATAAGATATGATACAAACAATGAAAAATGTATCAAATAGGTTTTAAAATTTAATTTTAAAATAAAAAATACATAATATTTTTTAAAATTTAATTTTCTAAATAGGTTTTTTTTAAAAAGTGATTATTCTATTAAATTTAATTTTTTTTCATTTTTATAAATAACTTATTTTTTAATATTAACTAAAATAAAATTAATTTTTATTAATTTGGCTGTTTTAATTTTTTCGAAAGGAGTCTATTTTAATTAAAATTATTATATATGTAACCAATGAGTTTTAACTTAGTAGGGGTAAGTGATTAATGATAAAAATTATTAAAAGATATTATTCTTTCAAAAATATTTTATATTTAAATTATTAATTATAATTATATAAGTAGAGAAATAATTTTAAATAATATCATATAATAATATAAAATTAGTCTATATTTACTATTAAAAAAATAATATATATATATATATATATATGAGTAGCCTATTTTATTGTGAGTGAAGAATTATTTTGTGTATTTTTATTATAATATAAATAACGAAAAATTTAATTATTTCATATGAGTAAATCCAATATTTTTACCATTTATAAATAAGTTTATTTTTTAATTACATGTATTAGTAATTAAATAATTTAACTTAACAATAACAATTAGTAATTGATAAGTAATAAAATTAATATTTTATTAAAATCAAAAATTTATATTTATTAATTAATATTATTATAAATTATATAAAATGTAAATATTGAAATTAATTTTGGGTCATGGTAATAAACAAACAAAAAACTGATATCCTATCCTGTCAGGATAATTTCTATCCTAACATCCCCTCAGGATAACTTTTACACATGATGGACAGGATAGGATAAGGGACAGGATAGTGTTATTCTATCCTACTGGCGCAACAAACAACAGATAACAACAGGATATGATTATTATCCTATCATGTCTCTGTTTATCCTGTCCACCAAACGGGTCCTAAAGGTTTGGCTTTCGTCCACAATTAAACAACATGAAAATTAGTTGATCTTTACTCCACTTTTTCTCCACAAACGCAAAGCATTCAATAGGTGAAGGTAATGAAATCCTCTTCTGGAAAGAGCCGTGGATAACTCAGATGACTCTGGCAGACAAATATCCCAGGCTGTTTAATTTAGCTACCCACACACAATGCCGGGTTGCTGAGATGGGAATGTGGGATAATGAAACATGGAAGTGGAAGCTCTCTTGGCGAAGACAACTGTTGGAAAGAGAAATGCAATGGGTGGAGGAACTTGAGGAGCTACTTAAGTCTGCCACTCTAAGGAGAGAAATTGCAGATGAATGGATATGGAAGTGTAATAATGAAGGTGGATATACGGTAAAGTCAGCGTATTTGTTTTTGACAGGGATGGCTGAAGTTGAACCAATAGATGTGTTTAAAAAATTATGGAGTACACCTGCACCCTCAAATGTTTTGGCTTTTGGTTGGAGGGTTCTGAGGGATAGGATCCAAACAAGGTCTAATTTGTATAAGAGACGAATCATACCGGAGGGAGCAGGGCTGATCTGTCCATTGTGTGCTTTGGAAGTCGAATCCGTAGAACACCTTTTATTGGTATGCTCATTTTCCTCCATAATCTGGAAGCGATGTTATAGATGGTTGGGAATGGAGACAGTCCTGCCCAACTCTTGCTTGCCACACTTCTTACAACATGAATTCGGGGTTTGGAACCGGAAACAGAGACAAGCAATGGCTGCAATTTGGTTGGCAGTAATTTGGTCCATTTGGCTCCATAGAAATGCAATTGTTTTCAGCCAAACGAACGTAGATGCAGAACAAGTACTGGACTTGGCACAGGTTAGAGCTTGAAAATGGATCACAGCCAAAATGAAGCCTTTTAATTGCTCACTTTACGAGTGGTTAATTAATCCAAAATATTGCTTGGGCACTATTTGAGGAGGTAATAGCAGTGAATATGGCCAAACTGGTGTGTGTTGCAGGTGTATAGTTGGTGATGTTTGGTGATGCTTGAATCACAATGAAGAGATTGCATGTTATCTGGCGGATACCTGAACTAGAGTGTGCACCTTTGTAATGTTTGTTGACCATGTTTTATTATATAGCCTTGGTTTTGCTCTACAAGGCGCTGCATGAACATGCTGCTAATACTGGGAGCAGCAAGTGTGGTGGGATGCTGCCAATAATAGTGGAAGGAGGCAGGGAGGGTATTAATGGTGTTGCTCACTTTAGACTAGTCTATGTTGGTTTATCACTGTTATGTGGTTGTATTCATCTCTTTTTCCTCTCTTCTTTTCCCTTATATTTGTATTATGGGTTGGGGTACCCCTAGTGCCCCATTTTAGTGCAATTCCTTAGCTTATCAAAAAAAAAATTCTTAGTTTTTTTATGTTCTTCTCCTTAAAGAGTAATACTGCCGATTCAATAATTTCAACCTTCAATAGCAATGGTTTCCTTAAACTCTTTTCTCATTAAACTTAAATGGAGTTATAAACGTACGTGGTTGAGTTTTAAATTGAAATCGCCTCATACTGGCATGACATCCTTAGTGCAATTTCATCCATATCCATATATTAATAATGTATAGAATTAAATTTTACTGAAGTCAAGTTTATTGTTGATGTGTTGATGTCAAAGTGTGCAAAATCTAGTCTATTAATTGCAGTTTCAGTGCCGTGCCCTCATCATGGCACCAACATTAAGACTTCTTATTAGGAACATTTAATATTGTGCATTTAATATTGTGCATTCAATGTTCTTTATTCAATGTCTTTAGCCCACTAATTAACCAGACCCTATATTGAGTCAAATCATATTAAATACTTTTAGTAAAATAATTTTTTATATTTCATTGAATACTACTTTCTATTTTGGTTACCTAGGGCTCTTCTTATTTGTTAGCATTTGGCTTATATGTATGAAAATGCATATTACAAAAGTAAATGCAACTTGGAAGAGATAGAGCTTGAGAGTTGCAACTTTTTCCAAACTTACTGGTCACTCCAAACTCGTTATATCCATTAAAGTTCTTTTAGTTTTAATTGATTTGGATTATATCCGGCTCCACCTACATCCTCACATAGTCACACTTACAATACATTTCTATAAGAGAATTCCCCACAAACATGTCATGTACATAATTTTGGATTATATATGAGCCTGAATCTCTTGTCCTTTAAATAAAGAAGAAAGTTTTGCACAAGAATTCATTATGGTAGCAAAAGAAAACTTAAAAGGAAAGAAGCCAAAGTGTTGCATGTACTTAAAGAAAGACAAAGCATTTTGTTCTAGAGAATTGATTGAGAACCCTGCTAGCATTCCATTCCAACAGACAACATCTAACACAGGAATTTTACCAAATACATGCTTAGACAACTCCATTTTCCCACATTTCAAGTACAAGTTGATAAGGCTAGTAGTACATACACATCAAATATAATCCAAAATGAGACAATTTCAGAGGGAGGATAGAAAAAAAATTTGAGACATTACCTGAGTGCTGCGAACCGGAAGAGGCACAGCGACGTGAAGATGCACAGCGACGGGAAGAGCCACGGCGAAGAGAAGGAAGCACGGCGACGTGAGGAGGCACGGCGAAGGGACGAACAGAACTCAGGGAAGCAGCCACAGGAAGAGGCACGGCGAACGGAAGGGGGCACGACGGACGCCGCCGTCGAAGAACAACTTGGAGGCGTCGACGGTTCTCACTGATTGAGGGTTTTGGGGAGAAAAGGAATGAGGGATTTGGGGAGAGAAGAAGAGGCACGGCGAACAGGAGGTGGGAGGTGGGACGACGGATGCAGCCGACGCCGTCGCCGTCGAAGAAGAAGAAGGTTCCGGCTTGGGTTGCAGGTTCAGAGGACGAGAGTGACGGTTTGGGAGAGAGAACGAGAGTGAGGGTTTAGGAGAACAAGAGTCAGGTTTTGGGATGGAGGGAAATAATTCGCGGGTTAATAATTACTAGGAAAAAATAAAACAAATAAAATATACTTACCGGCGCATTCACAAACATGCCGGCGGTTAGAACCGCCGTCATATTAATTAGAGAAAATACGAAGAACACTTACCGGCGGTTATAACCACCATAAAGCATTTACGAAATATACCGGCGGTTAGAACCGCCGTAAAATAAGTAGAAGAAAATAATAAGGACAATTGTCGGCGGTTTTAACCGCCGTAAAATCTGGAGAAACATGCCAGCGGTTAGAACCGCCGTAAACAATCAGTTTTTTGCCGGCGGTTAACGAAACCGCCGTAAAATTATTCTTAAAAATAAGGAGCGACGGCGGTTTGTGGAACCGCCGCTAAATAGGCGCCAGAAAACAGCCTTTTTGGTGTAGTGAGTGTTTCATACAAATGTTTTAGTTGTTCTTCCATACCCAAACAAGAAGAAAAAACCACATTTATTTTCGTATACAACGCTCATAATCTAGCGCTTTCAATTGTTTACTATAATAATAAAATATTTGACATGAAGGGTTTAAAATGGAAAAAATTATCAAATTTTATTTATAAATTGTCCTATCGATACATTAAATTTGGGGCAAACTCTCCTACATGTGCGATTTTAACAACCGTTTTATATAAATATAATTAAATTGATAATTTGCTACTTTTAAGTAAAACTACTATAGTTTAGGTGGTCTAATAATATTTTGACATGCAAAATTCTATCTCATGATACATGTCAAAATATATTGGTCACCTAAGAGACTAAGATTAAAGTGATTTTACCCAATATTTTACCTTGAGTGATTTAGACAATCTCATAAGTAATTGTTGTAAAATAATTTCTATTGTTTGACCATGGTAGGAATTATATATATTATATGTTTGATTCAAATTATGAAAGTATGTTTTTTTTTTTGGTAGAAAATAAAAACAAAGCTCTTTTATTGCTAAAAAAAAAACTAAAACTTCCTCACTGCAAACAGAGGAGACAGAAGATAAGTGACTTTTGGCATCTATACTGTTAAATATGTGAAGACGGTATATTTGGAAACTGATAAAAAAGCAAAAAATTACAATTTTTAAGATATAGTGCAACTCAAAGCAATAAGAGTGTGTTTTGATGGAAATAATTATGACAATATAGCACATCTAAAAAAAGAAAAAAGATAAGGAAAACTAAGTTGTTCATCTTCTCAACCACTTATTCGATTCACAACTTTATGTGGAGGAGTTGATCTGCCTACAACGACGAAACAACTTCGTGTCTGAACCGCGACCTTAACGGTTTCTTCCACTGTCTTCAACAATCGCTCAATGACCTCTTCCACCTGGGACTCAGACGTTACCGACGCTCGCTCCTAGCTCCAATCACTCTCCAACGCCTTCTCTCTCAAGAACGAACACGGTCGCTCCCTTCTCCAGCGAGGTTGGTGGTTACGATTTAAGTGATGGTTCCTTTGACCCTTTTCAAGGTTTTGTTAATTTAACCGATTTGTTCATATTTGATTGTTGAATTCCAGCTAAAGTTCAAATCTTTGAGATACGTTCTCCTCACCTTACTAACCTAACAATATCGAATATGGGACACGTTCGAAACATATGCCCGGATTGTAAGATCGTCGTGACTTCCCCGACAATCACATCTTTCAACAAAAATTGAACTAATTATTTAGAATATAGAATTGAGTAACTTATTGTTAATATTAATATTAACATTAATATTATTATTATTATAAATTTTGAATTTAAAAGGCTGTTGAAAATATTAACTAAATTTTAGTAACAAATAAAGCTGAGAATTATACTCAAAATTATATTTTGTATGTTTTATTCTCCATTGTTTCAGTTGAAATTATATTGTCATACTCATATTTACCTCATGCACTTCATTGTCATGTTTCAGAGTTTTGGTTGAATTTTCATTGTAAGGGATAGGCTCGCTTCAACTTCCGTGACAGAGATTGATAGGGCGTCGATGCAAGGAACCTAGAAGAAAATGAACCAATGGAGAGGAAGAAGCTTTTCTTGAATCTACGCCAAGAGAGAAGATTTCCATAAAGATCAAGTAGGAGGAAGAGTTCCATCTTTCATTTGAAATTTTCACTTTCATTCGCCTTTTCTTTCTCACGATCCTATTTTAACTCAAATTCCATATAGATGTAGTGAAGAAGCTTCAACTGAGGTTTCTCAAGAATTTAAAGATATTTTGCATCCAAGATTTCATATCCCAAAAATTTTTGCTTCTAGGATTTAAATCCCGGAATGTGAAAGGGGTGCAGAAATGGGTGGTAGGGGTGTTAATTCTAACACCCTTATTTTTTAGATTATTAATAAAAGATCTCTCCTTTTGTTTTTGGTCAATAAGGAAAAAATATCTCTCCTTTACTGGTATGATCTCAAAAAAGAAATCTCCGATTTTTTTGTGAGGCCAGGTTGTGTCGGTTGCAAGCATGGTTTTGGCCTTAAGCACAGTTGTCAATTCCTGATTATGGAGCTAAATGGAATTACTAATATGGGATAGTCTTCGATTGCCTTGTTTAGTATAACTGTTAGAGTTGGTTTAACTTAAAATTTGTAATTAAATATCTCGCAGCTAGATTATTGGAATGTAAAATTGAATTTCTTTTATGTGGCATTTGTTCAATGTATGTCTTAATGGGAATGATTTTAGTTTTCTGCCTTTGTGTATCTAATTGGAAAAACTGCTTTGCCTTATATGAAAGCAAATGGTTCGGGTTTTGGGATATCCAGTTGACATGAGTGTAATTTGGTTCAAGAAGTATTGAGATGAAAGTCCGTTACCATGAACTTGTATCCAATACACACATTTTGGATTGGAGT
Source organism: Acmispon strigosus (assembly GCA_030819835.1). Classification (NCBI taxonomy): domain Eukaryota; kingdom Viridiplantae; phylum Streptophyta; class Magnoliopsida; order Fabales; family Fabaceae; genus Acmispon; species Acmispon strigosus. The sequence goes on from JAUAMA010000001.1 coordinate 8,751,444, forward strand.
GCTAGTGATTAAGGATGTTAAATTGATATTTCTTTCTGCGGGTAGTGACACCTTGTTTTTTTTTTGTTCTTAACTTCTTGTCTTCATGACTATATGTTTGTGCGTTAATTTCACTGGGAAAAAAATGGAGTGTGAAAATAAAGTAGGGCTATTGTAAATATTATAAATTGTGGACTTAAGATTGTATGTTATAGACAAATAAAGTTCTCCTGAATAATAAATTTTATAAATACTAATTATTTAAAAAATCTTAAAATTGTATGTTATAGACAGTTTGTGACTTTAGAAAATCTTAAGATTGTGAAATTGTTTAAAAATCTTAAGATTGTATGTTATAGGCAAATTGTGGACTTCAGAAAATCTTAAGATTGTGAAAAAAGGATAATATTAATTATTTAGGGTGATTCATTCCTTATTTTAAAATTTGGTATTAATTAGTCATGATTAATTATTAACCTTTGTAATAAATTTTATAAATATTAATTATTTAAAAAATATTTTTTAAAAAAATCTTAAGATTGTAAGTTAACTATTTTCTATTAAAATTTGGTTAAAAATTTGATATTAATTAGTCATGATTCGTTTCTTATTTAATATTTGTAATAAATTTTATAAATATTAATTATTTAGAGTATGGTCTTAGTGGATAGGTCATAATAGGGTAGTTAGGATTTATATCTTGTTTTTGTGCCTAGGTGGGTATTAACCTTCTTTTATATACTCCCTCCGTCCCAAATTATAAAATCCTTTAGAGACAAACTCGGTGTCCCAAATTATAAGACCCCTTCTAAATTTTAGGAAAAAAAAAACTTTTCCTTTTTTACCCCTTGCATTCATTATATTTTAAATTCCAAAACTTTAATTACCACCTCTACTAATTACTTCTTTCATATTCTCAACCAACTTTTGGTATATCCAATACTTACATTAACAATTTCAAGATTTTTTTAAGGGTTAATGGTATGGTAGGTCCCTGTGTTTGTACCCAAGTTTGCGATAGGTCCCTCGCCGGAAATTTTTTTGATATAAGTCCCTGTGTTTATTTCAAGTTTGGATTTAGTCCTCGCCGGAGACCGGAGCTCCGGCGAGTGCTTACGTGGACTGTTGACTGTATTATTAACGATGACGTGGAATTTTTTAATTATTTTTGAAATTCCAAATAACAAAATTCATTATAAACTTAAAACCCCTAAACAATTCTAAATCCTAAATTAACCCCCAAACACATAAACCCCCAATTTCATCAAACCTAAATTAGAAACCCAATCTAAAAACCCAGAAAAATCTATGATGTTCATCTTTCAATTTCAGAAAAGCCTAGCACGTTCGTCTTCTTCATCATCATTATCTTCATCTTCTCCATCAAAAGCCCAGGAAATAAAAACAATAACTCATCACCAAGGACATCAACATCTTCGTCTCCTCCATCTTCATCTTCAACATCATTCTCTCCATCTTCAAACATTAAACAAGAAAATTTCAACACCAAACCTAGCAAAGGTGAATAGATTCAATGGAGCTTAAATCCAGAAGTTTAGATTACAAACAAGAAGCTTAGATTTCAACCCAAACCTAAAAAAAAAGCACTGCATCAATTTTGAACCTCAAACCCAGAAAGAACCCAGATTCTAAATCCCAAACCCAGAAAAAACACAGATTTGAACCTCAAACCCAGACACCCAAAGCTTCGAACAGCAGCAGCCCCTCGCACGCCGTTCCTTCGCTGCAGCGCCGTGCCGCCGGCCTCGCCTCCCCGCGCCGCTCTCGACCTCGCCTTGTTCTGCCATCACTTCCTCTCTCCTTCTCTGTCTCGATCTCCTCTTTCCCTTGATCTCTCTCTCTCTCTTCCCCTCTGTCTCTCCCTCTCGCGACCGCCGCCCTCCTCGTATGTCGCCATCGCACCGGCCATTGTCATCGGTCGCCACCGTCGCCGCGCCTCGCCACCAAAGCTCCGGCGTCGTCGCCGCGAGAGAAGAACATACCAGTACCAAGAGAGAAGAACGAACGGCCACGAGGAAGATGAACCAGCAATCTAGGAAGAGGACGAAGCAGTCCCACCCACGACGAAGCAGTCCCACCCACGAAGCAACCAAGCCGCGAAACCGCGAGGAAGATGGAAGGGTTCTCGAAAAAATTGCAGAAACCAGCACTTCTCAGATCGCGACGAAGAAGATGAACCAGGTCTCGAAGAAGGAAGGGTTCTCGACCCTGAAGCAGAAACCCACGAAGTCCCACCCACGAACCAGCACAACGATTTCGCAGCAGCAGCAGGGAGGATTCGATTTCGCAGTAGAAGCAGGGAGGAAGATGAACTTTCAGATTGGGGGTTTCTAATTTAGGTTAGGTTAGATGAAATTGGGGAATTGGGGGTTAATTTGTTTAGGGGTTATTTTAGGATTTAGTTAAGTTAAGGGGTTTAAAGTTTATAATGATTTTTATTATTTGTAATTTAAAAAATAAATAAAAATTTCACGTCATCATTAGTAATACAGTCAGCAGTCCAAGTAAGCACTCGCCGGAGCTCCGGTCTCCGGCGAAGACTAAATCCAAACTTGAAATAAACACAGGGACTTATATCAAAAAATTTTCCGGCGAGGGACCTATCGCAAACTTGGGTACAAACACAGGGACGTACCATACCATTAACCCTTTTTTTAAATAGGGGTATATTTAGAAGATTTGTATAAAAAGTAACAAAACCAACATATTAATTAGCTTATTACATGTTTTCTTAATAGACGTGATTGTCTGAAAAGGACCCTATAATTTGGGACTGAGGGAGTAATATATAGATAGATTTTCAAATTATATACATAATACACGTGTATAATACTTACTAGTTAATTTGAACAAAAAACATAAGAGACAGAACGTAGAAATATTATGACATAAAACAAAAATTTAGGAATTCGTGGTAATGTATTTCAGACTTTCTGCAACCTTCTAGTTTTTGTTGGAAGGCTTTTGTTAAGGATCGTTGATGGACGGGTTGGGATGGATTTGTCTTTGACTTTTACGCATGTCCTAAATATTGACAGGGTCAGTTTCTAAACCCAAACATGTCTCTAGTTCCGGAGAGACCCGATGAGATGCGGTTTAACACAGACCCGACCGCAAAACGACGGGTCCGGGTTAGCCCGAAGGACAAATTGAATATCAATTTCAAATCTAACAAAAAATTATAAATACATATCATTATGTAAAAAGACTAATTTCTATCCTATCAATTAATTATGGAAGAAACTATATAGAATTGAAAACCATGTTTTGAAGTCAGTGTGTAAATGGTGTTTGTGGGACGGGTTGAGACGGGTTGATCTTGACTTTCACCCGGTCCTAAATACTGACCGGGTTCAATTTTTAAACTCGAACCCGTCCTTAAACCCGAAAAAACCCAAAGAAATGTGAGTTTAAGGGATATGAGCCGGGACGGATAAGGGAGTCCTGCACACACTTAGCTTACGTGTCCTTCTAGTAAAATGGTTTTCAAAAGATTTTGTATCGTATTTTCATTTTTTATTTTTTAAAATCTAGATTTTTTTATTCGGTAGACCGGAAGAATTTGAAATGTAGATATTTAACCTGTAATAAACCTTTTTCTTATTTTAGTCAACGGTAATAAACCTTGTTTTTTTTTATTTTTTGAATAAAGTAATAAACCTTGTTAATTTCTTCTTTTTGGCAAAATAATAAACCTTGTTAATTGCGTAAACCTAGCCGGAGTATTATATAAGAAAGAGAAAGAGACATGTTGGCCCACCACCACACTCTCTCACTCACTCACAGTCACAGACGCAGCAGAAATTCTCTGTTCGGTTCCGTAACTCGAGATAGAGACAGGCTCTGAAAACAACAGTCAAAAAAGTACTATCGCTTTTTCCAGGTTTCTTCTACTTTCTCTCTCTCTTCCTTTATCCCTCTTTCTCTCTCTGTTACTGTTAGGGTTTACATAATTTTTTTCCAGAAACCCTAATCCTAATTAAATCGAATCGATTTCTTCAATGGCGGTCATTTGTTTATAGCATCGCGATTAATTGATTCAATCTTTAAGTGTTGTGTGGTTGATTGAGTGAATCGTAACGAGTTAAATCTTTCAATTTGCATGTGTTTGGATCGTTTTAATGCCAATCGGGTATTTAATGTTTGACGGAAAATTTATTCAAATTCTGTAACAGATTGAGCAAGGGTTTTTCTTGTTTGAATTAATCAATGTGAGGAGATCGGTGTTGAACGTTATGGATACCCAGAATCGTAAAGAAGCTACTGTTGTCAGTGTAAGTTCTTTTTTTTTTTCTCTTTCTTTTCTTTTTAATTGTGCAAAAGAAGGGATTTTTTTTTTTTTATGAAACCCTAAAATTTTGTTCCGGTTTCGGACGAAGATGGATAACGTTATTAATCACTTCTATGATTAATTAATAGGACATTGTGATTCTGAGTTCGATCGCTTCAATTTTTATTCTTTAAAGCTCACGTGCCACTGAAAGTTTATGAAGCTGGTTTGGTATTTTTGGGGCAAACGTTTTAAATATTTGAGTAAATGTATAACCCTGTACGATTTGTTAACAATATTTTCGATTTGTGACTTTGAGTTGGAAAAAGAGTAACAGGTAAAAGAGTTTAGATCTAGGGTTTTACTGAGAATGAGAATAATGTATTCACGTTATTTCTTTTCTATTTTATTTTTACTTGTTTTTTTTTCTCATATCTCTCATCTTTTTTTATCATATCTCAAATCATTTTATTTTTTTATTTTTTTATTTTTTTTTATCATATCTCAAATTTTATTCCTGTTGAAAAACTAAATTTTGTGATCCTTTTGTCTCTTAATATTCTCTGAAGAAGTTTGTAAGGCTTTTTCTACGATCTTTCACATAAGACGTGACCATAAAATAATTAATGATTCTATTCCATCAATTAAAAAATGCATAAATTATATTGTAGTCTAAGGTCGTTGACTATTATAGCAAATTAGCAAACAATAAAAGCACTAAATTGTCAAGTAGTAGAACTGACACTCTCCTTACAAACTTTTTCTCTTAAGATAGCTTTTAAATTGTCCCTGATTTCTTCTAAAGGTCTACTTAAATATTCCTAGCCCTGCAAATTTTTTATTGTTAAACTCTAGCTTGCATGTCTGATATCTATCTATCTATGTCCCCGTTATAGATGTTATACTATGTCATATCCATGCTTCTTAGATGTTATCCTGTGCACTCTTATTGACTTATTGTGCATGACTTTTACAGCATTATCTTGCTCTCAGATTGAACTTTTGTCTATCCCAATGATTTTTGTCCCTCTATACTAGTTGGGATCTTAATAACAAGCTTTGTTCTTCTGAGTTCGTGACAGATGTAATCTTCTGCATTTCATGACTATACATTATGCAATAAAAACTGCTAAATAAGCAATTGTTTAAAGAAAAACTTTACTTTCTTTTAATGTAGTATGAGAAGTTTGGAAGCACCTTCTCTTTTCGTTGCCTGTATGGTACTACTTTTCTGCCTTTCATTTTGTCCATCATACAAATTGATAGAAAAATAGGGGGAGATGTTCTTCTTTCGTAAAAAGAAATAGAGGGAGATGTAAACCATAAGATTCAAGTGCGTGGATGAAATGGAAGTGTTTGGATTATACCAGAAAGGATATGATAGGATTAGAAATGAATACATCAGAAAGGATATTGAGGTAACCCCTAATATGAAAAAACGATAGAATTTCACCTTAGATGGTTTAGACATGTGTGCAGAAAATCTGTAGAAGCCCTATAAGGAGAGTAGATCAAATGGAGGGTTCTCTAATGGTTAAGAAAAGAGAGACCTTGGAAAACTATAAGTAAAACCATTAAAAGGAATATAGGTGTAAACGGTTTGTCTCTAGATATGATTTATGATTAGATATTATAGTTAAAGTGTTGTTGCTGTTGTTGTATTTTACTACTACTTACCATGTAAGAAGACTTCCTATGTAAGGTGAATAATTTTCTTCTCTAAATGCTAATAATAATGTTTAAATAAGAATTTAGATATTTATCTAGCAAAGTAATCCAAGTTTATGCAATGACATCCAACATTTAGATTACTCTTCTCTGACCTTTATAATGTCTACAATAAATACAACCCAAAACTATGAATTATGCCTACTTGGTTGTGGTGTCATTTCAAGACGGGAGGCTTCTTTGTCAAATTATGATTTTTAAACTATTTCTTATTGCAACTCAGGGTCTTTGTATGTGTGCACATTTAACTTTAAGCTTTAAATTTCTGATAATTTTGATTCCTCTCTTCCAAGTTATGATATTATATTAAGAACATCGATGGCATTTTGTCTAGATGATTTTTATTATTTATTTCTGGTGGCGTGTAATGCATGCAGAATGAATAGTTTCTGGTGAAAGCAAGAAGATGCATCCCAAGGGTTCTCATCTCGGGAGTGCCCGCATACAAACACCGAGAAATTCTCCAATATTTTTCCTAAGCCATCCTCAACAGGCGGGTTTTGATTTAAGCCAACAACATGTAAGAAGTCAAGTAGGATCCTCCACAAATTGGCGTCACCCTCTTAACATTAGTTACTGCCGTTTTTTCATTAAAAATAAAATGTAAGTGACCTTAACTTGATCTTGTATAACTTTTATCCCTATAAAGATGTAAGATGCTGAAATTAATACTTTTGGCATTTACTTTAACATAAGATTGTCACGGGGTTGAGACTAACTAAACTCTTACATCAGATCTGATATTTTGCGTTCCAATGTTCGTCATGAGCAAGCACAGGGGTCAATATCTGATATTGCAGCTTCTGTTGAAAATGAGCTATTTAAGCATGCTGCTTCAAAGGTTTGTATCTTGGATGGTGCCTGAACATGAGAGTTTTTTATTTGCTAAGTCATAAGGCAGTAAGAGGATCAAATGCAAAATCTCTTCCTAATGGCTATTTATTGATGGTTTTTCTTTCTACATATTTGGCAGGAGGAGTTTATGAACCAACATACATTGTTACAGCGAGTGCGAACTGAACTCTATAAGAGGAGAACAGACAGTCAACAACAAGTTCACAGCTCCATCTCATACAAGACAATGCACAATCCTACAGTTAATGCTACTGATCGTTGTGCTGTGGCTATGAACAATAATAAGAATGGCTTTCCAAATGGACCCTTTATCCCTTCTATTGTAAACGAGCCAGTTTTTCCACCTCATAAGGGTTTAGCAAGCAATCTGGCAACACAACATGCAAATAGTTGTATGTATCAACAACTTTTGTGATTTCGTCATCTGTTTCAATATGTATAAGTGCATGGTTTTGGTTTCGTACACTACCTTTTTGTTAGAATTATTTTTATTTTCAAATGTATTGTAGAGAACAAATATGGTTTCTCACAGAAATATATGGCTAATCCTGTCATTAATGCTAATAATTATTGTGCAGTGGCCACAGACAATAGACATGGCTTTCAAAATGGAATGTTTAACCATTCTATTGTACACAAGCCAGTTTTTCCACCTCATGAGAATTTATCAATTACTACACATACTGGAATGGACGAGCTTTCGCAAATATTTGCTGCTGGTGGTGGAAGAAATCTGGCAGATAGCACTGAATCAATTGGTTTCAGCTTCCCTGAGCAACTTGCAAATAATTGTATGGTTTTGTGCTCTCTTTTTGATAGAATCATTTTTATTTTCAGATGTGTTGTAGAAAATAAATTTGGCTTTCTCACACACACACATATATATATATATATATATATGGCTAATCCTATCATTAATGCTACTAATTATTGTGCAGTGGCCTCAGACAGTAGACATGGCTTTTCAAATGGACTATTAAACCATTCTATTGTAAACGAGCCAGTTTATCCACCTCATCAGGGTTCAGCGAGTACTATATATACCGGTATGGATGAGCTGTCTCAAATCTTTACATCTGGTGGTGGAATAAATCTTACAGCTAGCTCCAGATCAACTGGTTTACATACTGAGTCTTTGGCTTTACATACTGAAATGGGGAAATCCCTCCAATCTGAATCTTCAAATTTGATGATCCCTCAACATGTATCAAGGGGAAATTCAGAAGTTTCCAATCTCTTTCCTGGCATGAGCTCTAACTCAAGCCTTGGGCGCCAGCCAATGTATTTACAACAAAGTTTGAAACAAAATGGTAAATCTACTACTGTCCAGACTAGTTCACCCATTGTAGATCAGGGTCAAAATAGCTGTCAAATGTCCGGGAAGAAAACACTGGAGTTGCCCAGGCTTCCTACAAGACCTATCAATGGTGCCCCTTCTGGTAATTCTGAAGCCATGCTACGACCTGCCAAAAGACTTAAAATGGAGTCTAAAACACTGGAGTTGCCCAGGCTTCCTACAAGACCTATCAATGGTGCCCCTTCTGGTAATTCTGAAGCCATGCTACGACCTGCCAAAAGATTTAAAATGGCGTCTAAAACACTGGAGTTGCCCAGGCTTCCTACAAGACCTATCAATGGTGCCCCTTCTGGTAATTCTGAAGCCATTCTATGGACTCCCAAGATGTCTCAACCTTTGGCCATAAAGAACAATGTGACTGATGAGACATTTGGGCAGACTTCCAGGAATGAATCCATTACCTCTAAAAGATTAGAGGATGGTCCAACATCAGAGGAGTCAGACCTCCGAGGCCATGATACAGTAGATAGCAGTAACTTGGAAACTGCCACTAGATTTGATTCTAGTATGGATACTCTCTGCAGTGATCCTATTGCTTCAGATATAGAGCACAGACATGGAAAAACTGGAGTTTCGGATTGCATTTTGGAAGAATTTAAGAGTCCCATGCATGACTCGATGGAGACAGCAGCAACATCCAAGAGTGAAACAACTCTCTCGAAAGGCTTACAAGCTGATCTTATTTCAGAGGAGTCGGGCCCCACAGAGCATGATAATGGAGACAGCAGCAACATAAAGGAAACTGAAGTTAGATCGAGTTCCAGTATGGATACTCTTAGCGAAGGTCCTATTGCTGCACATGTAGAGGATATAAATGGAAGAACTGGATTCCACCTGGCTGGCATGAATGCTGAAAATAAAGTCAGAGAGCCACAAGCTGATGAAAAGATGGAAACCAAGTTCTCAAATGCAGAAGTTAATATCGTTTCCTTAACTGAGTTTTTCACAAGGAATGAAATCATTGAACACATTGCAAGTCTGAGAAAGCTGGCTGTTCAGGTTAGTACACTATCTTCCAGTGTTTTCCATCACGATGGGCTGTGTGGGTACTACTCTTATATCTTTAGCATTGAAATCTTCATTTCATGATTTTATTTTTTTCAACTTGATACAAAAACTGCACCAAATGAACAGGATATTTTATACGGATATGCAACTATCTAAATCAGTTTTGCGATCTTATCTCTCTATTATATCATGACATTTCAAGATTTATACTATTTGCACCTTAATTTTTCTTTATGCTTCTTTCAATCCTTTATGTTATATATATGTGTGCTTTTACGATAATTTGTGTACACGTATGTTCCAGCTATAAAGGGATTCTTTATACGTTGGTTAAGTTTCTGCAATTTTTATTGAACTTTTTTATTTGGTTGGGATTTCTCTTCCTTGATGTTCTACATATTTCTATTCATTTTAATTATTAAAGATGCATAATAGTATGGTAATGTGATGCTAATTCTATTTAAGAAAGCCAACTGGGTTGCTGTACTGAAGTTTTTCCTTTTATTACGCACATTATTTTGGGGACTGTTAAGATTCATAAGTTGAAACTATTAGGGGGAGGCCCTTGATACTTTTAGTGTAGTTGGCCCTTCACATGTTATTAGTGCCTTTTTTTATTGCATGACCAAGACATCAATACTTGCTGCATAAGGAGTTTAAACTTCAACATATGTTAAGTGGACAAGTACATTTTTCCATGCTTCAATTCTAGAAGGCTCTGGTATGAGGGGCATCTTAAAGATACCTACCTGTTTGTGTGCCTCTACCTAACACTAACGCTTTTGAGATAGTTGGTAGTTGGGACTTAGTATGTTATGAAAGCCTCTTAGATCATGTCAACAAGAGTTTGATCCTTACTACAAGCATTTTTCATCATTAAATTCAATGATGTCAGTGAGCAACGGTGGTTACACTTGATGGTTTTATTATACCTTTAATAATTAAATTTCTAAAATTATGAACTTGCTTTTGAATTTTCTGAGCATATATAAGTTAATGCTTCTTTTAACAGAGTTTACCTGGGGAAGAAACGGGAATTGCTGCTTATAAATGCCAGTTATGTACAATGGGAAAGCTCTCCTTTGCATCAGTGCCAATTTATTGCTTATGTTGCGGTAAGCGGATCAGGCGAAACACAAACTACTACCATAAAAGACTAGAAGAATCTGATAGAACAACTTGCTTTTGCACCCTGTGTTATAAGAAGTCTCGAGGTGGCCACATCACATTCAATGCGATATCTGTTCCCAAGACACTTCTTGTTGCAAGGAAAAATGATGAACAACTTGATGAAGGGGTATGTTTTAATCACTTTACTGAATTTCAGTTGCATATGGAGAACTATAAACTCACTCTTTATAACTGTTATTTCTTCTAGTGGGTTGAATGTAGCAAATGCGGAAAATGGCAACATGAAATATGCGCACTCTATAACAAAAAAAGAGATTTGGACTCCTCTGCAGTGTATATATGTCCTATATGCCGCTTGAAGGAAATTGAAGAAGGAATGCACGTACCCTTACCAAAGAGTGCTATTTTTGGTGCTAAGAACTTGCCAAGTACCATGCTCAGTAACCACATAGAGAAAAGACTTTTTAAGCGTCTCATGCAAGAAAAAGTAGATTGGGAAAAATTCGATGGGACTATGAACCTTGATGAGGTGAGGTGGAGAAAATTGATCAGTTAAAATTGTTGAATACCTATGATTTATCATTAGCATTCATGTTTATAAACTTTTTATCTTTTATCATTTTCTCAATTATATACAAGCAAACTAGTACTCTATCATAAAGAACTCTGGTGCTAAGAAACAAATTTCTGTTAAATTAGCTATGTTTCAGCCAGAAATAAAGGCTGGGAGTTAGTACTCTATCATTATTACTGAAGTTTATCAATTGCTTTTTCCTATGTCCTTTCTTTTCTCCAAAATTTTAGATATTAATTTAATTTTTTTTACTATTTTCTGATGTTTCCATATATGACTCCAATTTACTAGGTTTTAGCAGCAGAAAATCTTTCTGTTAAAGTAGTGTCATCTGTTGACAAAGAATTGAAAGTGAAGAAGCAGTTTCTGGACATCTTTCCTGAGCAGAATTACCCTGCTGAGTTCTCTTATAGATCAAAAGTAAGTTCAGAGGTTAATTGATGAAGAAATATACTCTATTTATTCTGAACACTGAAGGATTAAAGCTTTTACTGATATCTACTCCATTTTGTCTGCATTATTCAGAAGTGACAATAATTTCTTCCATTTCAGGCTATTCTTTTGTTTCAGCAGATTGATGGGGCAGACGTTTGCCTTTTTGCAATGTTTGTCCAGGAGTTTGGATCAGAATGTGGCAACCCCAATCAGCGTTGTGTATATATTTCATATCTTGATTCTGTCAAGTATTTTAGGCCTAGAAGAGAGACTGTTGGGGGTGAAGCTCTTCGCACCTTTGTTTACCATGAGATATTGGTAGTTGCATATAAACTCTGTTTCTCATTACTTTCTCCCTTTTTTGTTAAAGCACATTTCACCTAGGGTTCATGCACTAAGTCAATTAAACTAACAATGAACTCCATCCATTCATTCTATTTATGTTATCAGATTGGATACCTTGATTTTTGCAAGAAGCGAGGTTTCACAACATGCTACATATGGGCCTGTCCTCCTACAAAGGGGGAAGATTATATACTATATTGCCATCCTGACACTCAAAAGACCCCGAAGAATGATAAACTACGGCAATGGTCTGTCTGTCTTTCTTTTTCCATATGTCTATTTTTATTGAATTTACACATTGTGTTTGCATCCCAACGTCGGGTTTTGTCATGTTATAGAGTATGTTGCTTCTTTTTTATCATTATTCTTGCTATGAAAATTAGCACTACCATGTAACCAGTGAGTATTTATATTGATTGTACAATTTATCCAGGTATCTTTCAATGCTTAGAAAGGCTGCTAAAGAAAACATTGTCGTTGGTTTGAGTAACATTTATGATCATTTCTTTGTTCCTACTGGGAAATGTGACTCCAAGGTGACTGCATCGCGTTTGCCATACTTTGATGGAGACTACTGGTCTACCCGTGCTATGGATATAGCCTGGAACATTGACAAAGAGAGTGGAGGAGAGTATGAGAAGGCTATGAATAATCAAGTCTCAAAAAGAGCTTTAAAGGCCATGGGACGTGAAAACCCTTCAAAAGACACTGCCAAGGACATTCTAGTGATGCAAAGGGTATGTATACCTTGTCTTCAACTTCAATCATTTGTTATAGGTAGCTCTTCATAGTTGAGTCGGCTTAGGTAGCTTCAAGTTCATTTGACTGATTTACCTTATGAGTTTGAAATGTTTATTAAATGAGATGGTGAATGATGTAGATTTTATTATGATTTGGTTTTCACGGCTCGCCAGGACCAAAGAGAGGTTTTATTTGCAGCCTCCCTTTGCATTCCGTTTGTTGGAAATCAAAGTGTTTGTTATCCTAATTACCAACTTCCATTTTGATCAAAGTGAGAGACCCATATTGCTTTGCATGGTTTCACTTTTTCCTGTGTATATAAATAAAAGTTCTGTTTCAATACTCATCGGAAACTTATTCACTCAGTTTTATAAGTATGTAACCAAATGGATAATGTCAGTTTATAAATTTTCATGAGTTACTGAAACGAAAATGCACACCTTTAGTACTGTAATATTACATGTGAACTACCCGTGCAATCATTATTCTTCTACTTCTGCCATAGATTCGAATCTGTCAACTTTTCTTGTAAAGCAACAAGTTTTATTTGTGAATCCCAGTGATATTTTACTTACCTGCAGTATACAAAGCTTTGGATTTCTCTGCCTTTTCCTTTATTATAGTGTTCTAAATTTACATAAATTAAAAATGCTCATCTAATGGGATACATATCCTAAATGAAATGTTGCAACGTTCTTATATGAGTTTTAATTTAAGTCATTTACATTGGGTGTAATCTGATCTTTCTTCCTTTTCTTCTTACCACCCTGTAACTGTTAGCTGGGCCAAAATATTTTTCCTTTCAAGGAAAACTTCATCATAGTTCACCTTCAGCATACATGCCTGCACTGCCAGGAAGCGATAGTTTCAGGGAAGCGGTGGTTTTGTGCTGAATGCAAGAACTTTCAGGAGTGTGAAAGGTATTATAACTTAAAAAGCACATATTTGAACGGTTACTTTCTCTCTTTTATTGTATTTTGGTTATGCATGTGCTGGTTTTGCTTACTTTAAATACCGATTAAAAGTAAGTAGTCATTCACCCTCTATAATAGTTAGACTTTCTAGGTTCATTATTGTAGCATTTAATATCTTCAAGAAATAAATCTTTCATATTTCCTTGATATAACTTTAAGATGACAGTAACCAAATGAGAGCATTTAGGCTGGTGGATTCTGTTAACCAGTACAGGTTAATTTCTATTAATAGGTTCTGATAGGGGGCTGGGTAAAGGGTGTGCATGAACAGTAGCGGGCATGAACGGTAACAGCAGTGGCAGTTAAATAGCAGTTAGGAAGTTATTATTTAATTATTAGTTGGGTAGTTTTATTATTACATTAGTTAGTAACTGTTGTAGGTTGAATTTAAATTAGATAGCGAAAGTTATATATTAGGGGTTTGGTCTGAAGAGAACGACATTCAGAAGTTTAATGGCTGGTTTTTAGGAAGAGATGCATGCAACTCTTAAATTCCTGCTATGTAAAATATTTATGTAGAGATTCTCTATCTCTACTTCAATAATAATATCTATTTCACTTTCTTACCCTCTATATCCTTTTAGGTTCACACATTATATAAACAACTATATTTCAAATTCTTATTTGCTATCACTTTCCGTACATGTATGGATTGTATGAAGATGGAATATAAAAAGTGATTTTGTCATTAACTTTCATATCAATGTTTCAGATGCCATACTTCTGACTCACACACTTCGACTAGTGGCCAGAAACATAGACTTCGTCAGGTAACCGCCTGAACTTGAAACAAACTTCATATTATTTTCTCATCATCAGTGACTTGATGCAGATTAACAACCTACATCTTTGCATTGTGTGCCTTTTTCAGGTCCTCATGGAGGATATCGCTTTTGATACTAAAGACGATGATATCATCCTTGATAATCAATTATTTGATAATAGGCATAACATCCTGAACTTCTGCCAGAAGAACCAGTTACAGTTTGACACACTCCGCCGTGCCAAGTATTCTTCAATGATGATCCTCCATCAACTAAAGAGTCATGCTCAGCTGACTGTTGGAACATTGTGTAGCATTTGCGGTGAACAAAGCGATGCATTGCAAGATAGCTGGAAATGTGAGATTTGCCCTGAGTTCACTGCATGCTCTGCATGTTATAAGGACAGAGGTGCTGAATGCCATGCACACAAGTTGAGTCAAATTAATTCAACATCACCATCTGTCTCAAGCAATGAAGAGTCAGAGCAGAAACCACGACTGGTATTACTATTAACCTTGTTCTCAGGGGTTTTTTTTCTTCACTCATTTGTTCTATGTTGTTCTTACAAACTCTTTTTTTTTCATTACCATGTGACCCCGGACCGGGCATAGCGAGAGCCATAATGCACTGGGCTACTCTTTTTTATATATAATTTTCCCCGTTCTTTCCTTGTCCATAATGTGCACACTCGCTCTTACGCAGATTCGGGAACTGCTAGAAGTTTTACAGCATGTATCTCAATGCTACAACAACTCAAGTAAAACAGAACCATGCTCTTATCCAAACTGTCTAAAGATGAAAATGCTGTTATCTCATGCTGGTACATGCACTGTTCATGCTTCTGGGGGCTGCCAACCTTGCAAGAAGGCACAGATGGTTTTAGCTACTCACTTGAAGACATGCAGAGTCTCACAATGCCGCATCCCGTGTTGCACGTATGTCAATTTTCTTCCATTCTAGGACCTAAAGTCAGTTTTTGGCTAAATTGTGCAGAATAAATGTTTATTCCTTGATATTTATGTCAATTTTACAGGACTCTGAAGAAGCGAAAATGGACAGAATTGCAATCTGAATCTCGGCATATAGCTGCTGTTGTGGAAAGGAAACACAGAAAACTTGCTGATCCTTGAAGCCTTTGTGTATTTATGTAAAGGATTCTGTAAAGTAGGGGAAGCGATGAGAAAATCTCAACTTCCCTTTGGAAAGAAATAGGAAAAGAAAAAAAGGAATCTCAATCAATGATGAGAAAATCAACTACATTACATGTATAGGCATAATAAACTATAATTTTCTTAGCATATATTGTTTTGATTTTCTAATTAATGATTGAGATATTTGTTTATAGGATTTGAGGAAGTGTACAAAATTTTGTTGTAGTTTCTCTTATTAAAGGCAGCTAGCTAGTAAAGCACAGTTGCTTGCTTCCTAAGTTTATTTGCATGTTGAGTATAGTGAGCTAAGAATATCAGCTTTTATTGAGTTACGTGTGTTTTGTGAGCTCAGTAGCATAACATTGCTACTTGATGGTGTTCATGACTTTCCTTTGATCAGTTCAATAGTGAATAGTTTAGTTGAGGACCTGAGGTTCCTTTTTTAGCTTAAATAATAATTTTCTTGACTTTGTAATTAACTAGTCATAAATATTAAAAATCTAGCTCAATTAAAATTTAATTTTTTGCTCTCTCTGATTTCGTAAGTCCTCGGATCAGAATTATTGATCTGAATGATTATTTTTATATGGTGAGATTTACTTCGGAGAAGGACCACCAATTTGCCCTGTTTGAGTGTCCCAGGAAGATAGCTGATCATTATCTTCTTGTTCAGAGGCGGCACCCTATGTTCAAGGCTAAGGATTCTGAGATGAAGAAGGTGCAATGTGGGTAAGACTTCCTGACTTACCTGCTGAGTTATACCATGGTAAATTTCTGCATAGACTTGGACCTCTGGTTGGAAAAATTCTTAAAGTGGATATGCACACCTCTATTCGTTCGAGAGGCAAGTTTGCTAGAATTTGTACGGAGGTCAATCTTAGTCAACCTTTGGTCCCTACTTACATTGTTCTTCAAAGTGAATATAGGTTTGAATATGAGGGGCTGCATTTCATTTCTTTCAAGTGTGGTAAATATGCTCATAGGGATGAAAATTGTGCTCAACCTTCTGAATCTGTCATGCGTGCTGTTGTCCCTATGAGTGCTCATGTGCCTATGTTTCAGGATGATGGGATTGATACTGAGCTAGTCCCTCCTCCTGTGCCGTAGAATGTAGGGGTGTGCATGGTTTGGCTATATCCAATGAAAATCCAATTAATGGTTTGGTTTTATAAAATGATCCACTTTAATTTTTCAAAATCAGTTTATAACCGGTTCAAAACCGGTTTATAACCGGTTCAAAACCGGTTTATGTCCATAACCGGATGAGCAAGCAATGGAGTTGTTAACTCTAAGCTCATCTTTGGTTCCTAAGGATGCTTACAAAGATTTTGACATTGATAACATTTGCACTCTTGTGGAAATTTTTTATCCTATGGATTTTAATGAGCAAGAGAAGATTAACTTGAGATTTCAACTTCAACATTTCATCATTGATGCTTGTCAAGAATCAAATTTGAAGAATTTGTCAACTATTCAAGAATTGTGTTCATGTTTGGCAGCAACGAAAAAATCAGAATACTTGGTTGATAGATTGCTTCGCCTTATCATGACTCTTCCGGTTTCTACTGCTACAACCTAAAGATCTTTTTCGGCAATGAAAATAATCAAGACTATGTTGAGAAACAAGATGGAAGCTGATTTTCTAGCTGACAGCATGATAGTTCACATTGAAAGGGAGATTGCAACAAGTTTTAGTTCTGATTCACTTATTAATGATTTCATGTCACTGAAAGAGCGCAAAGCGGCACTTTAATTGATTGAAGGTAACTTACAATATTTACTTTGATATTATAGTCAATTGTACGTTAAAATTGCACTTAAATTTTAAGTCTTTCTCTCAACTGATTGCCAACAATTTGTGTATGATTTCTACGAATCAGCCAAGTTTCCATCTCTGCAGATTATTCTAGATGATTGTTTAAAGTTAGTGCTGGACTTTTCTTTATTTTCTCTGCTGTAGAAGCTTAAATACTGTTGCTCAAACTTTGGCAGCAAAGAGTTCTATGTATCAAACTTGTTCATGGTGGGAAGAACCCCCGACGGTATTCTTCTTCACTTAGTAGCTGAGCTTTTGACTTATTAAATTGATTTGATTCTATTTTTAAAAATAATTGTGCATAAAATTTTATTTTTGACCCTTCCAAAATTATTTTCTGGTTCCGCCACTGCACAATGGCGGAAGATAATGCAGACGGGGGATGGCCATGATCTCCCCAAAAATTATTAAAAAATCACTTATGTATATGTATACTATTTATATATTAATATAATATAATAAATCAGTAATATATCACTCTATGAATGTCAGTCATAGTGGTAAAAAGTAATTAATTGAACTTATAGGTTGATGGGTCAATTCCTAGGAGCAAAAATAGTATATTTTATTCTTCAATCTTCACTCATCTAATATCATCGGCCGCCACTGCTACCCTACATCATTTCACACCGTTTTTCTTTTTTCAGTTCATTCACTTTTAGCAATACCAAATAATACCCACACAAATAGAGCCACACACACCACAAAACGTCACAATCCCATACTCTCATTTGTCCTTTGCAATTGGCAATTGCAATTTAGTAACCGGCGGCAGATTGCATACAGCATACGGATACTGCAACCACTGAACCACCATCTTTGCAAAATTGCAATTGGCCAACTGCTTTATTATTGCAATACCAATATAAACCATTTGACAATTGATTTATTATTTCAGTACACACCATCTTCTTTGCAATTGCTTCAATTTAATCGTTTTGCTTTCTTTGAATGGTGAGTTGTTTAAAAGGACGCTCTCGACACAAAGAAGATCAGATTACAATAGGGCATTATTTTAGAGTGGAAATATTTTTTGTTACAATTAATAAGCAATTGCAAGAGTTGGATAGTAGGTTTAATGAGCAAGCAATGGAGTTGTTAACTCTAAGCTCATCTTTGGTTCCTAAGGATGATTACAAAGATTTTGACATTGATAACATTTGCACTCTTGTGGAAAAATTTTATCCTATGGATTTTAATGAGCAAGAGAAGATTAACTTGAGATTTCAACTTCAACATTTCATCATTGATGCTTGTCAAGAATCAAATTTGAAGAATTTGTCAACTATTCAAGAATTGTGTTCATGTTTGGCGGCAACGAAAAAATCAGAAGTTTATTACTTGGTTGATAGATTGTTTCGCCTTATCATGACTCTTCCGGTTTCTACTGCTACAACTGAAAGATCTTTTTCGGCAATGAAAATAATCAAGACTAGGTTGAGAAACAAGATGGAAGCTGATTTTCTAGCTGACAGCATGATAGTTCACATTGAAAAGGAGATTGCAACAAGTTTTAGTTCTGATTCACTTATTAATGATTTCAAGTCACTGAAAGAGCACAGAGCGGCACTTTAATTGATTGAAGGTAACTTTCAATATTTACTTTGATATTATAGTCAATTGTACGTTAACATTGCACTTAAATTTTAAGTCTTTCTCTCAACTGATTGCCAACAATTTGTGTATGATTTCTACGAATCAGCCAAGTTTCCATCTCTGCAGATTATTCTAGATGATTGTTTAAAGCTAGTGCTGGACTTTTCTTTATTTTCTCTATTGTAGAAGTTTAAATACTGTTGCTCATACTTTGGCAGCAAAGAGTTCTATGTATCAAACTTGTTCATGGTGGGGAGAACCCCCGACGGTATTCTTCTTCACTTAGTAGCTGAGCTTTTGACTTAATAAATTGATTTGATTCTGTTTTCAAAAATAATTATGCATAAAATTTTATTTTTGACCCTTACAAATATTATTTTCTGGTTCCGCCACTGCACAATGGCGAAAGATAATGTAGACGGGGGATGGCCATGGCCTCCCCAAAAATTATTAAAAAATCACTTATATATATATATGTATACTATTTATATATTAATATAATATAATAAATCAGTAATATATCACTCAATGAATGTCAGTCATAGTGTTAAAAAGTAATTAATTGAACTTATAGGTTGAGGGTTCAATTCCTAGGAGCTGCATTTTTAATAAAAAAAAATTGGTATTTTTCACACCCGCACAAAATTGTGAGAGCAATTTAACACAAAAAAAATATATATATTTTATTCTTCAATCTTCACTCATCTAATATCATCCGCCGCCACTGCTACCCTACATCATTTCACACAGTTTTTCTTTTTTCAATTCATTCACTTTTAGCAATACCAAATAATACCAACACAAACAGAGCCACACACACCACAAAATGTCACAATCCCATACTCTCATTTGTCCTTTGCAATTGGCAATTGCAATTTAGTAACCGGCGGCAGATTGCATACAGCATACGGATACTGCAACCACTGAACCACCATCTTTGCAAAATTGCAATTGGCCAATTGCTTTATTATTGCAATACCAATATAAACCATTTGACAATTGATTTATTATTTCAGTACACACCATCTTCTTTGCAATTGCTTCAATTTAATCGTTTTGCTTTCTTTGAAAGGTGAGTTGTTTAAAAGGACGCTCTCGACACAATGAAGATCAGATTACAGTTGAGCATTATTTTAGAGTGGAAATATTTTTTGTTTCAATTGATAAGCAATTGCAAGAGTTGGATAGCAGGTTTAATGAGCAAGCAATGGAGTTGTTAACTCTAAGCTCATCTTTGGTTCCTAAGGATGCTTACAAAGATTTTGACATTGATAACATTTGCACTCTTGTGGAAAAATTTTATCCTATGGATTTTAATGAGCAAGAGAAGATTAACTTGAGATTTCAACTTCAACATTTCATCATTGATGCTTGTCAAGAATCAAATTTGAAGAATTTGTCAAGTATTCAAGAATTGTGTTCATGTTTGGCTGCAACGAAAAAATCAGAAGTTTATTACTTGGTTGATAGCTTTGCCTTATCATGACTCTTCCGGTTTCTACTGCTACAACTGAAAGATCTTTTTCGGCAATGAAAATAATCAAGACTAGGTTGAGAAACAAGATAGAAGCTGATTTTCTAGCTGACAGCATGATAGTTCACATTGAAAGGGAGATTGCAACATGTTTTAGTTCTGATTCACTTATTAATGATTTCAAGTCACTGAAAGAGCGCAGAGCGGCACTTTAATTGATTGAAGGTAACTTTCAATATTTACTTTGATATTATAGTCAATGTACGTTAACATTGCACTTAAATTTTAAGTCATGCAGGGATCATCTATCGCATTTCTGATAGTGAATGGGTTAGTCTTGTTCAAGTAGTTCCCAAAAAAGGGGAATTACAGTGGTCCCCAATGAGAACAATGAGTTGATTCCCACCATGAAGGTAACTGGATGGAGGGTTTGTATAGACTACCGGAGGATAAATTCAGCCACCCGGAAAGATCATTTTCCCCTTCCCTTTATTGATCAAATGCTTGACAGGTTGGCTGGCCATGAGTACTATTTTTTCTTGGATGGATATTCAGGATACAATCAGATTGTTGTTGATCCTAAGGATCAAGAGAAAACTGCTTTTACTTGTCCCTTCGCGGGTTTTGCTTATAAAAGAATGCCTTTTGGCTTGTGTAATGCACAAGGAACCTTCCAAAGATGTATGTTTGCTATTTTTTATGATTTAATTGGTGAATGTATGGAAGTGTTCATGGATGATTTTTCAGTGTATGGCCCCAACTTTGACAAGTGTTTGGACAATTTGGAAAGGATTCTAGTTAGGTGCCAAGAAAAGAATTTGGTACTTATTTGGGAAAAATGCCACTTTATGGTAAAGGATGGCATTGTGCTTGGGCACAAGATTTCTGAAAAAGGGATTGAGGTAGATAAAGCTAAAACAGAGATTATTGAAAATCTACCTCCTCCCACCAATATTAAAGGTATAAGAAGCTTTCTTGGTCATGCAGGTTTTTATAGGCGATTTATAAAAGATTTTTCTAAAATTGCTAAACCTATGACAAACCTCCTTGAGAAGGAGGCTCCTTTTATCTTTAATGATGAGTGTCTGGCTGCTTTTAAATTATTAAAGGAAAAACTTGTTTCAACCCCTATCATTATTGCTCCCCAATGGGATTTGCCTTATGAAATAATGTGTGATGCTAGTGATATTGCAATAGGGGCTGTTCTTTGTCAAAAAAAGGGAAAAGTTTTGCATGTGATTTACTATGCTAGTAAGGTCTTGAATGAAGCTCAAAGAAATTATGCTACAACTGAAAAGGAGTTGTTGAGTGTAGTTTATGCTTTAGATAAATTCAGACCTTACGTTTTGGGTTCTAAAATTTTTGTGCATACTGACTATGCTGCATTGAAGTACTTGTTTGCTAAGCAGGAAGCTAAACCCAGGTTGATCAGGTGGATCTTACTCTTGCAAGAGTTTGATCTTGAAATTGTGGACAGAAAAGGGAAAGACAATGGTGTAGCAGACCATTTGTCAAGACTTGAAGAGGGGAACTCCAGCCCAATTCCTATTCAAGAGGAGTTCCCAGATGAGAAGCTCTTAGCTGTCCAAGAGATAGCTCCATGGTATGTACATTTAGCTAATTTTAAAGCTGCTGGTGTGTTGCCATCTGATTTGACTTGGCAACAAAAGAAAAAATTTCTGTATGATGCCAAATTCTTTTTCTGGGATGAACCTTATTTGTTTAGAGAATGTTCTGATGGGATCATTAGAAGATGTATTCCAGAAAAAGAGTTTGAGGCTGTTTTATGGCATTGCCATGGCTCCGAATATGGAGGCCATTTTTCTGGTGAGAGGACTGCAGCTAAAGTCCTCCAAAGTGGTTTTTATTGGCCTACTATCTTCAAAGATAGTAGAGCATTTGTGGAAAGGTGTGATCGCTGTCAACGAACTGGTAA
Source organism: Acmispon strigosus (assembly GCA_030819835.1). Lineage (NCBI taxonomy): Eukaryota > Viridiplantae > Streptophyta > Magnoliopsida > Fabales > Fabaceae > Acmispon > Acmispon strigosus. Next base: position 8,773,599 of record JAUAMA010000001.1, read on the forward strand.
CATCTCAAGAAGGAATGAGATGCCCCAAAAAATGATTTTTGAAGTTGAGCTTTTTGATGTATGGGGAATTGATTTCATGGGACCTTTTCCACCTTCTTTTGGTTGCCAGTATATTTTGGTTTCTGTTGACTATGTTTCTAAGTGGGTTGAAGCATCAGCCCTTCCCACAAATGATGGCAAAGTGGTTCTAGATTTTCTGAAGAAAAAGATCTTTACTAGATTTGGGGTGCCAAGGGCAATTATCAGTGATGGAGGTAAGCACTTTCGTAATAAAGCTTTTGAAACTCTTTTGAAAAAATATGGTGTTCATCATAAAGTTGCTACCCCCTATCACCCCCAAACTAGTGGACAAGTAGAGGTTTCTAATAGGGAGTTAAAAAGGATTTTGGAAAAAGTAGGTGGTACCTCAAGGAAGAATTGGTCAAAAAAATTAGATGACACCTTGTGGGCTTACTGAGCTGCGTTTAAAACTCCTATTGGAACCTCTCCTTACCAGTTGGTTTATGGTAAAACTTGTCATTTACCTGTGGAACTTGAGTATAAAGCCTTTTGGGCTTTGAAACATTTGAACATGGACCCCAAAGAAGCTGGGGATAAAAGACAGTTACAGGTACATGAGCTGGATGAATTTAGACTCCAAGCATACCACAATGCTAGGATCTATAAGGAAAGAACAAAAAGGTGGCATGATAAGAAGATTTTGCCAAAAGAGTTTAGTCCAGGACAGCTTGTGTTATTGTATAACTCAAGGCTGAGGTTGTTTCCTGGAAAGCTGAAGTCAAGATGGACAGGACCATTTTTTGTCACCAAAGTCTTCCCTCATGGTGCAGTTGAGTTAGAAAATAAGGTTACAAAAAACACATTCCTTGTCAATGGGCAAAGACTAAAACCGTACCTAGGGGGAGATGATGAAAGACAAGTGATGACTGTTTTGCTCGTTGCCCCTAATTGATTAAAGGGAAGGGTCTATGTCGTACCTTAACAATGAGCTGGTTGGGAGACAACCCAACTTAGGATAGTTTAAATTTCTGTCATTTAACTTTCTGCACTACCTTTGTAAATAAATAAAAGAAAGAAAATCTATGTTTATGCTGCAGGAGGGGCCAGCGCTCAAGCGCTGGAGGCCAACGCTCAAGCGTTAGGCCCTTGCCAGACCCCCTGGTTCCAGTGCTGTCCAACGCTCCAGCGTTGGAGGGCTAGCGCTCAAGCGCTAGGCCCCTGGAATCCACCCAATTTTTATTTTAATTTCCGGAGCTCAGGCAATTTTCTGTTTTTGTTTTATTTTCTGTTTTCTTTAGTTTTAAATAATTTTGTGTCCACCATTTCTTGAAAAGTTTTAGATTCTGTGAGTTTTCCCTTGCTTCTATAATGGTTTTGATTTTTTGGGAACTCAAGAATTCATTTTTTTAAGTGGACACAATTTTTCAACCCTTGTTCTTATATATGCTGTTTTGGGAACTAACAAGTCAAGCAAGCCTCTGCTTGTGAGACTTTTGTTTGTTCAATTTTGCAGGAAAGGCACCAGAAGGAGAAAGAGCCCTCTTGAACTTGAGTGTTCAAAGTTGAAATTGCAAGGAGGTTTCCTGGACATTTGTAAAAAAAATAAGGAAAAGAAAAAAAAAATACCAGCTTTTAGTTTTATTTTTAGTTTTAGTTTTATTTTTGCTTTTAGGTTTTTAAACTGCATGGTTGAGTGTCTTTATCCAGTCTGAATATTGCTATTGCTCTGTGAATGCTTTATCTGATTGAACTGCTTTTTGAAAGGTTCTATGTTTTGATGCGGTTAGGATCGCATGCTGTTAGAAATGATTTGAACATCTTGATTGTTTTGGTTGTTGGTAAAGTTTTTTTGAGTTCTAAAAAAGGGTACCACTTACCCTATGTTTTTCTGAGAGCTGAGGACTCTAATTGCATGATTGTAAAATTTTTCTGCCTTGTGTTGCATGTTGATTGGGATTTTGTATACTTTGTGAGTTGAGAAGAGATTATAGGCATTTTTGAAAACTCAGAGTTTTGGTTTGAAAAAGCAAAAATCCACTAGTAGCCCCTTTTTGAGCCTTAAAAAAGTCATTATTTGGAGCCTACTTTGTGTGATATTTTAAAGTTGTTATTGTGATTCATGAGCTGAAATTGCTAGAGCTATGTGTGTTGGGTTTCTCTCTAAAAAGAAGGAAAAAAGTTGGAAAAAAACAAGGTATGTGCCTTAGAAAAAAAGAAAAAAATAATGAAGTAGTGGGGTGAGAAAGAGTATGAGGGGAGTAAAATTCAAGTCATTCATCCCATACATTCCACTACTTTGTTCAAAAAAAAGAAAAAGAGAAAAATTGAGAGAACCCTTATGTTGAATTGTTTAAAGCTCTTAGTTACAAAAAATCACTTAACAACAGATTCTGAGTCAGCCACTAGAGTTGCCAAGTTCTTGAAATCCATACCTTGAATTGTTCAACCCTTTGGCCAAGTTACAACCTTCAAAATTACTTAGTTGCATGGTTTCAGTTTTGATTTGAATGATAGGCAGGATTATTGAGCTTTCTTGTTTTTCATGGAGAATATCTTTTTGTGAGCTTAATTGATGAACTCAACATGTTAAAAGCCAAGCCTAACTTTCTTGATTAAATATCTATAAACATGCATGACTTCCAAATCCGCTAAGCTTTCTTGGAAAGGTTTTTGTGCTTCAAGTTTTAATCAGATAAACTTTCTCTAAACTCAGGGACGAGTTTCTCTTTAAGTTTTGTCGCTTGAGGACAAGCTGCCGTTGGGTATAGTGGTGTGATGACCGGATTTTATATGATATTTTTAGGGTGTTTTTAGTCTTTTTATTTTACTATTTTTGAGTCTCATATAGGATTTTTATTATTTTTATATAGATTTTCTATTTATTTTGCATTTTGCATATAAATTAGCTTTTATTTGTTTTTCTAACTTTATTTTATATTTTTAGGAATTTTTATAGTTATTTTTATATTTTTAGGAAAGCTGGTATATTTATCATTTTTGTCCAGGGACCGAATTGTAAAGTTTCAGGAAATGAAGGATCAAAGTGGAAAAGTTCAAGAGCGGAGGATGAAAAGTGAAGTTTCAAGGACTTGAAGGGCCATAATTGAAGTGCTACCAAAGAGAGGACTTAAAGTGGAAATCAAGAATATGAAGCAACACTCTTTGATTTAAGCACATGGAAAATAAGGTTGAAACATTAATGGTGGTGGAGAGGAGGTTTCAGAACTTAATAGAGGATGAATGGAGGTTAATTAAGCCATTCAATTCCACCATTAAAGAAGAAAAAGCATCCAAGAAGAGCTGTCAGTGTTTGCCCCAACGCTCAAGCGTTGGGGATGCCAGCGCTCAAGTGCTGGAAGGCAGATTTTTACTATAAATAGAGGTCTTTTCTTCACTTGTAAGACACACCTATTCAGAATACAACAAGTATTCTTCTTTCCTCCTTAAGAGCATTGTTCCTAGGAATTGTGGGAAGCCAAACTTGAGCTCCTATCCAGGGTAATTCGATGCTTCTTTTAGCCATGCTTGGCTAATTCTTTTAAGTATCTTGGGTTGTTGTAGTTTATATTTTATGTCTTAGTTTATTTCTACATTTCTGAATAATATTTTCAGTTTATGTTTTATTTCCTTGTTCTTCATTCATCTTGGTGCACACAAGATCTCTTGCTTATTGCTTATAACAAAAGGCCATTTGGTAAGTAGTAAGAGAAATAGGATTTAAAAAATGCTATAAGTATATATCACTAAAGGACATTAGGATAGACGTAGCTTTATGTTGGCCTGAACTCCATCTTCATCTTCTTTTCTGGTTAACTAAATTACAAGGACTTGAATTTAGTAATTAGGAAGAAAGTTCTACACTTTTAAGGAATTAACTTGTAGAAATACTAGGCTATAGCATCATGAACTTGGTTTTAGAATTCATAAATTAAGTAAGAATTTGCTAGCATATTTTATAGACTATGTAATTCAACCCAAGTGCTTTATATTTTATCATATCTTTCCTTCTTTATATTTTATTGCTATTTCTTGTTTTTATCTTAACCAAACCAAATGCAAAATATATCTTTTTATTTTTCTGCTTAAGCTCTAAACAATTTAGTAATTAGACACCTATCCTTGTGGGATCGACAATCTTTTATATTACGCGATAACCATCCGTGCACTTGCGGATTTGGCTATCAATCCCCACCTTCATCTGACTCAGTTTCACTGCTTTCAACCAGGTTAGCATGCTTCCTTTTCCTCTTACTCCCCCCCTTAGCAGTCCCAAGCATGACCTTCTTCCCCTTACGCTTACTCATATTCTTCTCCATCCTCACTCTCTTCCCCTTCCTCATCTCATTAACAGTTTCTTCACTATCATCATCATTATTGTTTTGACCTTCTTCATCATGAACAAAAAAATCTTCAGTTCTTCACCAACCTCCTCATTAACATTATAATCACCCTCAATCCCAGCACCTTGCATCATATTATTGAATTCTTCATCATCAACAACTGGTTCATCAACCTTCTTCGGTACATCTTCAACAACTGGTGCATCAATCACAACAGGGTGCTCAAAGTAAATCTCAATCTCATCATTGCTTGCTTTGGATGTTATGCATATGTCCAGTATATCTTTATCCATCACAAGTTGCCTCAGCTCAAATGTCGCTTCAGTTTGTGGATTACGCCACCAAATCTTGTCAAACTTGTGATAACCATGCTCTTTGCACAATTCCTCTATTCCAAATATGTTCAATGTATCACACATCTCACCAACATAATACTGCACAAACCCATCATCCTGAAATTGCAAGCTTCCCCCCATGATGCAATATCAGAGTTATGGTCCTATCCATCTACATGCAACAACACAAACGTAGGGTTTCAACATTTCTTCCAATTTCAACACAACGAATAAAAAATAGAAACCTAATATACGATCAGAAATCAGAAACTCAATTTCAACACGCATACACAATTTTACTTCCCAAAACCAACACTTTTTCCCCAAAAACAAACGATCAAACAATCAACATGTGAATTTTTTTGGGAAAATTCAATTTTTTCTCAATTTTGAATTATTATTCAATTTTCTACCTTTTCTAATCATTGTTGAATTTTTTCTACTAATCAAATTCAAATAAAGTTAGTTTTCCGACGTACCAAAAAAAAATCGAAACATAAATTCAAATTTCTGTCTTTTCATTGACCATTTGACAACTATGAGAGTGTTTTGCCGCCCATAGTGGTCCTACTCGGCTTAAAATTGTGAAAGCAATTAAATACACAAAAAATGATAATATTTAAATTTTACTCTTCCGGAGAGATACTAAATCAATCATAGCAATTATCGTTGAAGATATATATTCCAGTAAACTTCTTAATTCAATATATGTTAAACTAAAACTTAATTGAGTTAGAAAATTGTAGTCTAATGTTTATATTCAAATTTTCTCCTAAAAATTTGCACATTTAAAAATTCTCTTCACGAGCATATCTTCTCTCTGTGATTTACAATTTTTCTCCTAAAAATTAGAATAATGCATAATTCAATAATTTATATTGCTTTAAAAAATTTTAAACCATATTTAAATCTTGAGATGTATGCTTAATAAAATTTTGAAATATAATTAATGATTCAAATGTTATTTTTTTATTTAATATTAACTTATTTTATATTTTTTAGAGTACCTAATTATATTGCATAATTATGAAACTCAAATTATTGATTTATTTTAAATAAGAGATAAACATATTGATTTTACCGAAATTTAAATAAGTACTTGATTAAATATATAACTTCATATTATTTTATATTGAAATTATACAACTTAATAATTATGAATAGATTCATAATATTTCAATGTTAATTATCTCACTATGTACTGCATTATTATTTTTTCATAAAGACTCGTACAGTACATTGCACAGACTAATTACCCGTATATCTTATTTAATTATACTCACGAGGGAGAGACAATGAAAGTTCTAGTGTGATTGAAAAACTAAATGGAAATGAAGGGTGAAATTAGTCTTCATTTAACGGAGTTTGATTTTAATTTTTCGGGAAAATTATATTTAGTGACCGTCATTCTTACCATTATTGACCATTTTTAATCGCCACTGAATATCATTTTTCCATTGAGGGAATAAAATTTAAGTCGGTTATAAAATTATGGATTAATTTTACCGTTAACATTTTTCTTTTCCCATAATTTATCCTTTGCGTTTTCTTTCCTTTCAACGTTCAACATTCCTTTCCCACTGAAACCGCTTTTTCTCTCTCTACCGTTTTCTCTCTCTAGGATGGCGGCTCCACCGGTGGTGAGGTTTCCGATCATTGCGACTGTGAGAGCGGTTGGGGTAGCCGTCTGTGTTCTTCTCCTTACTTGGGCTCTTCATTTCAGGGGAGGCCTCGCTCTTTTTTCCGACAACAAAGATCTCATCTTCAATGTAAACACCCATTTCACTTTTTTTTTTCTCTTCTCACATTTTCTGATTGCTTAGTACCTTTCTTGATTCAAATTTCTTTTTTTTCTTTTTCTTGTGTAAGTCAGATGTTTGTTCTTGCCTTGTTGAGCTTCTCTCACATTTAGTACATTTTCTTAAATGTGTGTTTGTAATTTGTGCATTTTCAGCGGTAGGTGAACATATGCATTTGAATTGAACTTCCTGTGTGTTTTTCTATGTAGGTTCATCCGGTGTTGATGGTGATCGGGCTTGTTTTAATCAATGGTGAAGGTTAGTATTCTTTCTTTTTTAATTCTCAGAGGAAGTGGATATGTAATTCACTATCTTCATACCAGCATCTCTATAAAACTATTTTAGGGTGATATTGCACTGAAAAGGCTTTGTTAGATCTCAATAACTGTTTCTTGTAAGCTGAAATGTGGGTGGTGAACAAATTGGAATCGCAAGGAGATGATAGAAAAGAGGAATATGATTTTTGACGGGTTGGACTGACTGGAGGGATCCGATTGAGTTTATCCCTGTCATTATGTAATGCTACCAATAATATCAGAAATCTCATCTAGCCTTTGACTTCTAGTGTTCATAATTGTCTGATTCACGATATTTTAAGGAAAAGTTGGTGGTCTTTTCCCGCTTGTTTGCCCTTCATTTTGGAGCGGATGCATTTTTTAGTTCTTTAGGCTGGTTAGCCTTTCATATTTAATTAACAAGTTTCTATAAAATTGTTTTAGTTCTATTTAGGGAACAATATATTAAGTTCGAATAAGATTTCTCTTCTTTTATCTCCATTTGTGAATCCTGTCCTTCATGAAATACTACCAAGGCGCCTACTTTATAGCAAAACTCTGAAAAGTAGATCATTGTAAATTTATCTTCATTATGCTCTGAAGAAGATGACATTTTAAATTTAGATTACGCAGCATGTCTTGTATGTTAACCCCTACCATATGCTTGTCGTTCTGAGTGGTGTATTTAGCATGATAGGATGAGTGCCCCACTTTTTGTCTATATAACATTTTACACATGATTCGGAACACGGAAAAATGGACAAGCACATTTTCCCTATTGTTTGTCTACTTTTGTATCTAAAGCCCTAGGGTTGCTACAACCTCCTCTAATCCAAAACAAAATTGCAGAGGCCATATTACAATGATTCATTTTGTCCTTGTTCTGGTTAAATTTTAAGAGACAACAAAGATTAGAGCTAGCTGGTATCTTGATGCTACAACTTTTTATGAAAATGATTTCTCAAGCGAAATGAACTTGTTGTCTTAGATTCCATACAATGTTTATACTGACTATCTGATAGAAACCTTTAAATTGAAATGGTTTATGTTAGGAGAAAACTATTGGTCCTGGGGCTGATGAGGCTGAGGCCCAAATATATTAGATAGTTGGGTTTGGGGTTAGTCAGACAGACTGATTTGTGGTTGAAGTAGAGAATTAGTTAAGGGTGGTTTCCAGTTCTATTGGCTATATATGAAGCATAAGAGTAGAGAACGGGGAGCTGATCAGAAAGTTAGTCTTTGAGAAGGAGGGACCAGAAGAACCTCTAATAGTCTGGATCTTGTCGTGCCAGTTCTGTCTATATGGAGCAGCACTGACTTCCTTGCTTGATTTTCGATTCAATCTTAATTCTGAACCAGTTGTATAGCGAGAGAAGGAGGAAAGCTAGGCTTTATTTTTTATGAGAAATTCACACTTGAGCACGTTTTCAAAATTAAGCATCTCAGGCTAATTAATGATGTTGGAATAGAAGGCGAGGAAGCTGTCGTGGGTACTGACAATTATGAGGAGGAGATGCAACAGTGGGAAGGGAGGACTGCCAATTAGACCTGCAAAGCATGGCAAGGCTCACTTCTAAGAGGTACAGTACAATTTTTAGTTTTTTGCTTTAAATAGAGTTGATGTAGTTTTAGGGATACAATGGCTAGCAGAGTTGGGGGAATCAGAGCTAATTTCAAGGAGCTAACCTTGAAGATAGAGAAAGAAAAGTATACCATAAAAGGGGGACCCATCTCTCTGCAGAAGAGCAGTACCATTTCAGGCCCTGTATAAGGCCCTGAAGGAGAAAAGGAAAGGCTATTTGATTGATTATAGTAGACTGGAAGCTCAACACTTTAAAGTGGAGAAGATTTCAGCACCAACTTAAGATGTGTTACAGGAGGTTGATGAGGTGTTGCAATAGCCACAGGGTCTGCCTCCAACTAGGAGGCATGGTCGTTCAATCACATTGAAGGAGGGGGCATCCATCCCTAATCTAAGGCCTTATCAGTATCCACGATATCAAAAGGGAGAAATTGAGAAGTTGGTTGGTGGTAGAAATGCTTAAAGATAGAATTATTGGGATGGTTGTCAATAGCGCACTATTGCAGCACTATAGCGCCATAGCGGTGCGTAGCGGCCCCTAGCCGCTCTAGTTGTAGCATAGTGGTGCAGTTCAGTGTTGCAGCTGTTGCAGCCGCTATAGCGGAGGAAAAAGCGGCCATAGTGGCGCTATTAGGTGGAACTGATAAAAATCCCCAAAAGTTCCCTAAAAAAGTTAGTGTTAGGGCATTTGTGGGGGTATTTTAAGTTTTTGCTTCAGAAACATATTGAAAATGGTCTAGTTTGAGGAGGAAGTGATATAGAGTTGTATTAGTAGTGAAAGTGATAAAGAGGAAGACTTGGATCTAGAAGAGGATGATAGATGATTCCTGTTTATAGAACTTTTATTTGAATTTTCATTAGGCAGGTTAGTTTAAGCATTAGAGACTTAAACTACTTGGTTACCTAGGCATTTTTGGGTACATGTATGTTTTGTTTAAGACACCTATGACTTTTTATTGTTAATTATGAGTGCCATCAATTTTAAGTATTTTTATGATTTTTTAGCATTTATGTATATATATATATATATATATATAGTTAAATTATATAAAAGATTCAGCATAGCGACTGATACCAATTCTGCAAGTGTATAGAATGGTCGAAGTAATACTAAGATTGAATCCACAGGGGTAGGTGGTTTATTAAATTCAAGCCAAGCTTCAAGGTTCAAAGCAGAAAAGCAAAAGATATAATTTAGATTGTTTGTCACAAAAGGTGATAGCATAAAAACGAAAACAAATGAATTGTAAACTATGATGGAAACAACACTTGGGTATTAGACTATTAGCTTCACTTAACCGAATTAAGCCTTTTACAAACAGATAACTGTATGAACTTGGAAATCATTCCATGGTGATGTAGCCTAAACCTTTACTTGTTAATACCTTAATCAAGCAAATCATTCAATTTCAGTTGCTAAGTCTAATACCTTAGTACCTAGTCAATTCAATTGAAGAAGTTTTGTTCTTTAATCAGACCAACACAATCGATTCTCACTCTTATACCTAAGTAGCGGATAAACCGATCAATCTAATTCCAGTTGCCTTAGTCCTACCAAAATACCATTTAAGCAATATTAAGCATGATACTTGTGTGCACTCAAGCAAGATAATCAAAGAGTAAAGATACATGAAATGATAACTTTATTCATATAGAGCACCAAAAGTTTAAAGCATAATTTAGAAAATGATTCACATAAACTCAAGTACTTAAAGAAAACTAGCTAGCATGGCTCGGCAAGACATAATTTAAATTAAAGATAAAAACCTGGAACAAGAGCTCAAGAAGGCCTCTTACAACTCCAAGAACAAGGTATCCAAGAGAATTCAGAAAGTACAAGATGACAACAAAGAAAAACAAGTGTCCTATTTATAGAAAAATAACTGCAAGGGTCCAGCGCCTTGGCGCTGCTGGCTTCCCAGCGCACTGGCGCTGGGAAAAAGGATAAAATTCCTCAAGCAGCCAAAATTCCTCAAGCGTAAACCCCCAAGAAAGCTTGTCCACATGCACCGAACTAATCACCCCCAAAAATCAGATATCAAACACCAGAGCTTAAAGATACACATCTCAGTAAAAACTGTTGGGTAATGCACAAACTGTTGAGAAAGCAAGAATCATCACAGAGTAAGAGAATGAGAATTTATCAGAGGAAAGACGATCAGAGTTCACAACAATAACTCACAAATAAAATGCACTCATTCTCGCAACCTCTGTGCACTGATATACAAACACAATGCATCAATTATGGTAATCAATCAATTCAAAGTCAAATAGAGCAGTGATATGCAATGCAGAGACGCAAACAGGTTGTATCTTGGTTTAAGGTGCAATATTAGGTAGGATTTAGAATAAAGAGAATTGTACAAAGGCTAAGACAGATAGTTGAGTGATCATAAATTAACAACATGAGAGCATTTCCTTTCCAGCACTTGAGTGTTTCCTTTCCTCTTCTCCCCCCTCTCTTTTCATTCAACATTTTTTTTTTTTTTTTTCTTTGAAACAGGGCACATACCCCATTTTTAACAATCATAGGCACACAAGGGAGAAAAGAAGACTCACAAATATTCACACTACACTTGCTCTACCCACAGTTAGATCACTCAACTTGAATAGAAATCTTCCAATGTTCAGGACCAAGAAAATAAACATTGAGGCTCAACTTGGGCAACTAAGGGATACTAAATTCAAAGTCTAAAAGCCACAAAAATTCCTACCAGTCTCTGACAAAAACATAACACCATAATATCTAACCGATATGCATTTCAAAACAGAACCAAACAAGTGCAAGTATGTCAAGAATATAGCAAAGTACGCCCAACACTCAGAAAGAATTAGGGGAAATATAATGCAACCCCCGGTGAACCCAATTTAACTTTCATGATCAATCTCGTCTCAAAATTCCAGAATCCTCTCACTTCCCTTCACAAGCATGCAACATTCCCCAACATCAAATTTTCAAATGTATCAACAACTTTTCAATAAAACTACTAGTTTATGGGTAAAACCACTCAGGACAGTTAAGTATAAAGGTGAATGACTAGGAGTAACTATGACACAACAATTGACTCAATGACTAAACACATATGCAAGACTCAAAGGCAAAGACATGCAAAAATGACTATATGCAAAAGACTAACAAAATAAAACAACGGGACCTGGTCATTATTTTCTCCATAGGCTTATCAAGATTCTGCTTCTCATCCATTCCAGCCGCAGCTCCAGAGAATTCAGGCCAACTTGCTCATTATTGGACACAGAGAAAAACAAACAATAAAAAAAATGCACACGGGTTGTCTCCCAAGTAGCCCAAGACTCTTCAAGTTCACTACTTATCCAGGATCACTACTAAAGTGCATAAAACTTGTAGAATCCTGTACCTCAATGCAAGCATGAATCAAGTTCTTATAGGCATTCTCCAGAACATTCACACAATCTGAAAATTTAGCACTCAGAGAAGCAGAAGATTTTTCATTCACCTTGCTCTTAGGCTTCCAATGGAAGCTCAATTCTTTTCCCTTCTTCTTACCTGGTGTTGGCTCAACAACCAAAGAGAAAACTTGCTTGGGTGGGTTGCTCTTTGAATCTTCCATCTTCTTCAGTCTCGCCATTTCTTCCTTCTGAAAGAAACACTCAATGCTCTCATCACTCCAAGCTTGCAACATATCTACCATGAAAATCCCATTTAGCTCACTGGAAGTTTCCTTTGGGTTGAATACATTGAAGGTGATCTTCTCATCTGCTACCTTCAGTGACAATGTTCCTTTGCCCACATTAATTTTTGCTTGGACAGTGGCTAGGAATGGCCTTCCTAAAATCAATGGAATCTTGGAGTCCTCCTTCACATCAATCACCACAAAGTCAACTGGGAACTCAAACTTCCCTACCTTCACCAATACATCTTCACAAACTCCCCAAGGTCTTACCAATGAACGATCAGCAAGCTGAAGCGTCATAAAAGTTGGTTTCACCTCTCCTAAGTCAAGCCTTTCAAACATAGTCAAGGGCATTAAGTTGATGCTTGCCCCCAAATCACACAAGGCCCTGACTTCTTCTAGTTTTTCAAATGCAACCGGTAGAGTAAAGCTTCCTAGATCTTTCAATTTGGGTGAAAGCTTTTTCTGGATGATCGCACTACATTCCTCGGTCAACATGACCATCTAATCCTCTTCACTCAACCTTCTTTTCTTTGAGATAATTTCTTTCATGAATTTTGCATATTGGGGCATCTTCTCTAGGCATTCGGAGAAGGGAATGTCAATGCGGAGCTTCTTGAACATCTCCACAAACTATGAAAATTGCTTCTCCAACTTCTTACCTGCACTACTAGAACAAAGAGGAAAATGCAGCTTTGTATCTTTGTTAGTTCTCACCTCTTCTTTCCTCTCTTCACTCCTTACCTCATCATTCTTTTCCTCACAACTTCTTTTCTCACTTTCAATTTTTTCTTCACTCTTTTTCTCCTCTTTTTTCTCAACCTCACTCAACAATTTTCCACTCCTAAGAGTAATGGCAGAACAATTTTCAACTCTGCTATCTTTATGATTAACCTGAGTGTCGCTAGGAAACGTACTTGGGAACCTTTCAGCAATGGTCTTTGCAATTTGGCTCACTTGGACTTCCAAATTTTTAATGGATGCCTCATGATTTTTTGAGATGGTCCTAGTTTCATTCATGGATTGAGCAGTTTATTGAGCCAACTCCCCCACAATTTTCCCCAAACTTTTTTGTCCCCTTTCTTGATTTTGTGGTGGTGGAAGACCTTGGTTCTAGTTTTGCTGGTACTGCCTTTGATTTGAATATTGCCTTGAATTCCCAGCATCACCTGAATTATTTTGGTCCCTCCATGAAAAGTTCGGGTGGTTCTTCCAGTTTGGATTGTAGGTGTTGTCATAGGGACCATTTTGATAGTTTCCCATGGCTTTCACTTCAGCATCAAACTCAGCATCATCGGGACTCACTTGCACCCCTTCCATTCTTTTTACCATGGCATCCACTTTCCTTGACAGCAATTTGTTAGAAGCAAGAACAGCATCAAATGCTTCTATTTCATACATACCTTTTCTATTCTGCCTGTCCTGGTTCGAGTGGGCGGCCCTGGTAGCCAATTTGCTGATTATATCAAGGGCTGGTTGTGTTGGAAGAGCATCAAATGCTCCATTTGCAGCTGTATCAAGCTTGTCCCTTGTGTAATCATTGAGAGGTGTATATAATTTTTCCACTTGGTCAGCTGTGGAAATGTTGTAACCTGGGCATTTCCTTAAAAGTCCTTTAAACCTTTCTCAGGTCTCATACAAATTCTCTGAGTCCTGCTGAATGAAGGAGTTGATTTCCTGCTTCAACTTCCTTATGCGGTTGTATGGAAAGAACCCAGCTGTGAATTTTTCAGCTAAGTCATCCCATGAAGTGATGCTTTGGTGAGGTTGAGAGCTTTGCAATTCCTCAGCAATGTCCGTAAGAGAAAAAGGGAAAAGCATTAACCTGACCGTGTCCAGGTTTACATTCCGCCTGAGGGTGGCACAATGACGGGTGAATCTCTTCAGATGAGTGTGGACATCCTCTGGCATTTCCTTCAAATTGGTTTTGACTAACTAGAGTAATGAAATGGGGAGGAATTTGGAAGTCCGGTGGAGCGTCTGCAGGAACCACAATGCTACCCTCGAAGTTGTAGTTGACTGGAGGGGCAATGATGTCTTGAAGGGATCTATTGGCATCCCTTTCCTCTCGCTGCTGCTGATCTCTAATGACTCGGACTGCAACTTCTGCATCAACCCGTGCATTAAACTCATCTTGGAGCCTTGCTAACTCCGCTTGGATTCTTGCTTCAATTTCTGCTTATGTTTCAGCCATAGTGTTGACTTGATTTGCTCTTCTCTGCTGTGCAAGTCTACGATGGAATGTTCGTTCAATTTCAGGATCAAATAACAATGGAGAACCTCGCATACACGAGCACTTAGTTAATAGCACTGATTCAATACAGCAGAATTTTCAGAAAGCTCTAGTAACCAAAAAGCTCTAAACTAAGAAGTTAAAGTCTAAATCAAATAAACGACACTATCCCCGGCAACGACGCCAAAAACTTGATACCAATTCTGTAAGTGTACAGAATGGTCGAAGTAATATTAAGATCGAATCCACAGGGATAGGTGCTTTATTAATTTCAAACCAAGCTTCAAGGTTCAAAGCAGAAAAGCAAAAGATATAATTTAGATTGTTTGTTACAAAAGGTGATAGCATAAAAACGAAAACAAATGGATTGTAAACTATGATGGAAACAACACTAGGGTATTAACTTCATCTAATTGAATTAAGCCTTTTACAAACAGATAACTATATGAACTTGGAAACCATTCCATGGTGATGTAGCCTAAACCTTTACTTGTTAATGCCTTAATCAAGCAAATCATTCAATTTCAGTTGCTAAGCCTAATATCTTAGTACCTAGTCAATTCAATTGAAGAAGTTTTGTTCTTTAATCAAGCCAACACAATCGATTCTCACCCTTATACTTAAGTAACGGTTAAATCGATCAATCTAATCCCAGTTCCCTTAGTAGGGCCAAACTACCGTTTAAGCAAGATTAAGCATGATACTTGTGTGCACTCAAGCAAGATAATCAAAGAGAAAAGATACATGAAATGATAACTTTATTCATATAGAGCACCAAAAGCTTAAAGCATAATTCAGAAAAGGATTCACATAAACCCAAGTACTTAAAGAAAACTAGCCAAGCATGGCTAGGCAATACATAATCTTAATTCAAGATAAAAACCTGGGAGAGCTCAAGAAGGCCTCTTACAACTCCAAGAACAAGGTATCCAAGAGAGAATTCAAAAAGTACAAGATGACAACGAAGAAAAATAAGTGTTTTATTTATAGAAAAATAACTGCAGAGGTCCAGCGCCAAGCGAACTAGCGCTGGGAAAAAGGATAAATTTCCTCGAGCAGCCAGAATGCCAGCGCCTTGGCGTTGGCTTCCCAGCCTATGCGCTAGCTTCCCAGCGCATTGGCGCTGGGCCCTCTTCAGCTTTCCACGATTTCTCTTCTTTTCAGCTCAACTCTTTGATTCCTTTTTCTTTAAACCTCTTAATAGCTTTCGTTGGTCCTTTAAGCCTCATAAACCTGCAAAAAACTCATCGAACACCCATCATGGCTCAAGATGAAACAACCATTTAACATAAAAGTCATCATCATTGCCTCATTAACTCATTGAAGAGCCTCATAAACTCATAATTAGAATTAACTATTCAGCACTTCATGACCAAGGTTTGCAAATAAAGGAAAACTCAAGGACTAAACTAAAAAGACTCAATAAAGATAGGAAAAACACTAACAAGGATTAAAAATACAAAAAGACTTAATTAAAACCTAAATGCAGAAAACAATTCAAGGTAAAACTAAAATCACTAAAAACACTACATGAGACAAAGAAAAAATAACAAAATAAAAGACTCAAAAGATCATAAAATCCCGGGTCATCAGCGACCATCCCGCCATGCGCTATACCACTAGCATTTTTGGGGTTGGTCGCTACGCACTGCTATTCGGGATTGATAGTGTCGGCCCTTTTTCGAGTCTCATAATCTTGATGAGAAATTAAAATGGTAGCTGGAGACGTGTTGATTATAGAGCATTAAACAAAATCACTGTACCAATTAAATTCCCATACCCATTACTGGATGACTTAGCAGGAGCCGTTATTTTCTCTAAGCTGGACTTGGAAGTCAAGTTTCCACCAAATCAGAATAGAGGGGGATATAAAGAAAACAACATCCCGGACTTATGAGGTGAATTATGAGTTTCTAGTGGTGAGGCTCACTAAGGCACCTTCGACTTTTCATACCTGTATGAATGAGGTATTGAAACCATTTGTAAGTCATTTTGTATTAGTGTTTTTCTATGATATATAGTCATTTAGATATATTCCAGAAGGGAACAACTACGGCATTTGAAAGAAGTTCTCCAGCTACTGAGAAATCATAAGTTAGTGGTTAACAAGTGTGTACTCGGGGAAGCACAAGTGGAGTATTTAGGTCATATTATTTTAGCTGAAGAGGCGAGGCAGTGCAACTCTCTCATGTACTGGACTTAAGGTGCTGTTAAAGGTCCAATCAGACGGAGATGCAAGCTTGTCTGCTATTGGTTGTTGTAGTTTAGCTCGCAGATTTGTCTTCATTGCGCACCATCTAGCTGATAAGAATAAGAGATTGTTCAGCTAGTGTTGCTGAGGCAGTGGCCTTCTTGGGCCGACAAGGTAAATTTTATTTTTTTTATGGGAAGGATACTGACAGCTGACCTTAGATTATAAAAGGTCTATGTTTTAGGAGAAAGGTTATTGGGCCTGGGGCCGATAAGGCCCAAGTACATTAGATAGTTGGGTTTAGGGTAAGCTAGAGAGATTTGTTATTGATGTAGGGTGTTAGTTAAGGGCTGGTTATAAGTTGCATTGGTTCTATATAAAGCCTTAGGGTAGAGAACAGGGCGCTGATAAGAAAGTCGTTGAGAAGGAGGGACCAGGACGTGCAATTGTCTGGCTCTTGTAGTTCCAGCTCTGTCTACATTTGGCAGCACTGACTTTCTCTCTTGATTTTCAATAAAACATTCAATCTTTCTTCCTAATTCTGAACCTGTTGTATCACTATCCCTCCATTGTTTTTGAGTTCTGCAGTGTTAGTGCTAACTTCTTATATCTGTTTGTTATGTCAATGTGAAGGGATGCTTGCATATAAGACAATATCTGGAACAAAAAACTTCAAAAAAGCAGTTCATCTGGCATTTCAGTTTGTCTCTCTCATTTTGAGCTTAATTGGTGTCTGGGCTGCTTGGAAGTTTCACATTGACAAGGGCATTGATAATTTCTACAGCCTGCATTCTTGGTTGGGCCTTGCATGCCTTTTCCTTTTCGCCATCCAGGTATCTTTTTGTTGGGTGCATCTCCCCTAAAGTGAGCCCACTCACTTTACATGGTAAAATAAATCATCTCACCATTGATTGAGTTGTTTTTATTGACTTTTCAAACTAGGTAAGCACTATTAATGGTATGATGACTTACTTTATCTTCTAAAGTGACTTCACTTACTTTAGAGGAGCCAAATCCCTTTTTGTTATTCTATTTACATATTATAACTTGGGGAAATACTATTTTTACCACCCTTTTTTTCTCCATAAACCACTCAATTTTTTATTTCCAAAAACACCCGTGAAAAGAAAGTGACGTAGACAAGAGGTACGGGTGATGTTATCTATGGAAATTAGAAAACGTATCTTCCAGAAAGTCATAGATCCATAAATTAATGTCTGGAAGATATTTATGACTTTCTGGAAATTAATTTCCGAAAGATATATGTTTACTATTAATAATTTTCCAGAATCGGAAAAACACATTCTGGAAGTTAATTTCCAGTAGAAACAACAATGTGTTTGTATTTACGTTCAAGTTGGCCAAAAGCACATTGACTCCAATAACACAAGAGAGACAAGAATTAGCCAAAAACACATTCACTGATCTTCAGGGTTATACGGGAATTTCACCCATAAGTAGGTGGTGCAAGGAGAACACTCCTTGATACAGATAGTAATTTCCTATAACTTGTTCTATCCCACCTCAGAATTTGGTTTCCATGCATCTTACTGGTTGCTATAATTTTGGCAGTGGACTGCTGGCTTTGCTACATTTTGGTATCCAGGAGGCTCAAGAAACAGTAGAGCTGCCCTTTTGCCATATCATGTATTCTTTGGGATCTATATATATGCCTTGGCTATAGCCACAGCTGCTACTGGTATTTTAGAGAAGCTTACATTCCTTCAGATCAACAAGATCATATCACGCTACTCCAATGAAGCAATGTTGGTCAATTCCTTGGGTATTTTGATTGTTGTTTTAGGTGGCTCTGTGATTCTTGCACTCGTTACGCCAGCTTATGTTAGTAAAGCTGATATCTTAAGAGGAAACGAGTAAACTGTATGATTCTGATTTGAGGAGCATGAACTTTGTTTCATCTTCCATCACATGTTAAATTGTATGACCGAACTAGTTATACATAAATACAGGTTTAATTTTTATGCTTGAAAATTGACCGTGAGTACTGGAATTGGATGGAATGGATTCCATCACCGTCCATTCCCTTCATCTTCATTTAACAAAACCAAACGATGGAACATAAAAACATAACATCTCATCCCATTCCACCATGTAGAGACAATGCAGGTTTGAGTCCTGAATATATCAATGTCTTATGTTGCTGAAAGGAAATTTTCAATGTGCTCCTTAGTGTGACAATTAGTGTGCATGAAATCCTCTATCCATTCATATGCACGTATTTGTGTTGTTTTACATTATCAGAGGTGGTGATATTAAAATATGATTGACATGTTCATGACTTATGAGGAGTTGATGATCAAAGCCTAGTAATATAATTAAATATTTTATTTATTTATTTATTTATATTTGTTTTGTGGCAGAGAGCAAGCAAAAGAGTTGGCCAAGTATGTGATAGAGGGATATGAAAGAGTTTCTTGCTTTCAACCAACTTGGCCATAATCCCAAGACTTCCGTTTTGAAATTTTAACTTAAAGCTACATGAATCATGAAAAAAAGATTCCTTTCTTTACATCACGTGGCATTAGTGAATTAACTGTGCCTATTTGAGCAGAAAATTAAGTTTGAATCAAATGTTACGTGAGAGCCTATTGACAAGAAATGAACGTTTCGACCATGCCAAGTGAAGTTCGACCAAGGTTGTATACATATGATGATGTGGTGGGACAGAGTAGCTTAACAACTTTGTCTGGACAATCAATCTAAAATTAGGCTTTACCCCAACATCTGCTACTCTCAACAACCAAACCCGCTTCTTCGCCTTCTCATCTCAATCAACAGCCAAAGCAAAGACCAACATCTTCCTCAAAAACTCCGCATCCACATCCTCTCCTCGCACATCACTTGAAGAGAACAAAACAAAATGAAACAAACACCCAGAAGTAGAATTAAGAACTAACTCTGTTCCCAATTAAAAAACTGAAAAAACTAACTTCAAAAGAAAATGGGTCCAGCATTATTAAGTTTCAACATCAGTGATCACCGTAGACACATAAGAAAGTCTGTAGAACAAGCACACCGAAACAAAGTTCTTCCATTTCCCTCATCCTCCCACAAATACTTCGGACACTCCTCAATAATCACCTTTTAGATTTTATTTATATTTTCTACTTTAGGCCCTTCAAGGCCCTTTAACAGCACTTGAAAGAATATCAAATAGCAACCTTCTAATAGTAATACCTACAAAAGATTTTCATTCATTTGCAAAGGCACAAGTTTACATCAGGTGAGGTGGATCAATTTATGCCCGCTGTATTTGTTTACTTACATCTAGGATTATGAAATAAATCAAGGGTTATACCTTGCAAGCTTGCATACCCCGTAAGGAAAATGAAGAATGAAATGGCTACAAAGCATCCTAATAATACCATGACAACGGTTAGCTGCAAGTGACTGCTGTGGCCAGCATTTTCAAGCGACCCCTTTTTTCCCCAATTACAGCAACCACACGAACACAAATGTTCGGTCAAAACTTCACAAGAAACTTCTGGTGATGGTTTTCATAACTGCTGTAAAATAACCAGCGATCGGACTAAAGCATAACTAAAAATTGCTACACCAAAACTGGGACTGAAAGAGTATCCAAAATTTGAAAAACAGAAGAAAAATGTCCTGTTTAGAATAAGAATGTATAGCTAAATCAGCCTGGAGAGGCACAATTTTGCACTCTTCGCTAGGACATGTGAATACAGAAATGTCCAAAATTGTAGAACAAAAAGGCACATTACATTAATTCCAACGTGAGAAAATAGTACAAACATGCATAACAACATCACTTAAAACTTGTTGTTACCCGATCCTAAAACAGGGAGTTCACATTTGCATAATTTTATATCCAGACCTGTTCTTTCCCATATTCTCTTACAATTACAGGCACACTTGTGGGGGGAACCTGCCAAAGTAAAAATACCAACCAAAATTTAGTATAAACCATCATAATCTAAATCTGAAAAATATGAAAGGATAATGCCTTCTGAGAATGTAAGGGAAAACAAAATGTGTTATATCAGTGGGGTTAGGGGATGTATTATATTTATATCAAAGGAAAAATGTTAAAGAATGATGCCCTTCGAGAACGTAAAGCGAAAAAGTGTATTTATATCAACGGGACAAGGGGATGCTTTTTAAGTTGTTACATGCATTGAACAAGTTCAGAATGGGATGGTTTCTTTTCCTCTATTCTTCTAATGTCCCACTCACTTTTCAAATATTTATTTTTTCTCTTATATTTAAGCATAGGGAAATTAATATAGATCATTTGTGTTTTTCTATTTATATGTTGTGTGTGTTTTTTTTCTTTCAAGTCGTTTTACAGCGTAAACAGTGAGACAGAATTTATGCACTTAGAACATCAATTTAAAGCCCTGTTAGACACAATGCAAACTATGAGGTGCCAGGACCAAACTCACTTTAAACATGTTTTAACAACAAACATTCAAGTCCTTTTTAAAATTCCAGCACTTACCATGCCATAATCTGTGACTATCATTGAAACATAATCTGAAGGTGTCGCATCATAACTGCCATCAATTTAAAGTACTGCAAAGTTAGAGTGAGGAAATATGACAATGTGGGGTGGCATTCTATCAGTAAATGCTTACATCAGATTTAAAAGTTGCAGATTTTCAATATCAGCCCAACCATCCAAGTAGTTGACATCCTCTCTACCCAACACATTTGAAATGACATCTGGATCACCTGTACGAACATCATACAAACATAAGCCTACAACACACACAAAGAAAAAAGGCAAATGGTAAATTGAAAATAAAAGCATCATTACAAACATTAAATATACATACCAAGTTCATTCGAGCATATTGAATCCAGCTGTACCCTCTCGTGAAATTTATAGGCCTCACAACAAACTATGACAGGTACACGGAATGCATGAGCAACCATTGCAACACATGCACTCCCAACTCTTGAAAATACAGTTCCATTAGACAAGACTGATGAAGCACCCAGAAAAACTCGAGTAACTTCATGCATTATGTAGGAAACAGCATTTATATGAGCGTATGTACAGCTAAGACCTTTCTCCACAAGCTTGCGAAGTAAAAGTTTCCCTCTAAGCTTTGGACGAGAGTCAACAACCACAACACGAAACTGCTTTCCTAATTCATGTGCATGTAGAAGAATCATTTCAATTGCTGATGATGACCCATAAGTTAGAAGAACATCGCCATCTCTTATTTTAGTGACAGCATGCTTGACTATCACCTTGTTTGCAAGAATGATCTTCTCACTTACAAAATGCTCAATATCAGACTGGAGAGAAGTTTTAGCTTCTGACTCGGACACAGTTAAAGGTAGCTTAGCTATCCGACTTTTGAGATATCTAATCGCATTTCCCATGCTGATTGACAGAGGTCGACACTCAATAAGAAATGATACATAACTACTAATTTTTGCTGTTAAGTCTCTTACAAGCGTCTTCTCAGGTGGAACCCAGTAGTCTTTGATGGCCTCTTTAAATGCTTGAAGCATTGCAATACAACGAGCATTGCCACCAGATATATCTCCAAGTAGATACTGCAAACCCACCTGACAACCACAATGAAGATCAATAAGATTTGAGAAAAATATATTGAACCAGGTCCTAGCTCCTAATCAATGTCCTATACACCAGAACAACATGAATCAGTTATAATCACGATTTGCCTCACGATGGGGGTATCTTCATGCAAATATAGGATGCAAATTTCAATGAGAAATGCTAGCAACACTCTTTTGAACACACTCTTCAACGCATTCCATGTGATTAGTTCGTTTTAATTAAAGTGAGCATGTGTTTTTTAAAATATAGACCAATCATAATTTGTGTGGGAGAGTTTGTACAAAAGAGTGTGTTGCTAGCACACCTCAAATACAACTTACTTTTTTTCAATATCATGTGATATGACTTCTTACCTTGCAAATAGTATCACGCTTGAAAATGCAGTAATATCCTATCCACCAATGGAATTGATGATTGCATCTTGCAATTTGTGCAGATTTCTTTTACTGAAAAGTTAAGTATGTTTGGAATTTGGATAATTATTTTTAACAAGGTAATGTATTTGTTGAGAGGATTTTAAATCATTTTAATAAAAAATACTTTATTTCGACATTTAGTAACAATTTGAATATACCACATAATATTATAGATAATTTCCTAACCCAAAATAAGGGATTTAAAGTTCCAAGCTTCTTGAAGGAATTCTAAAAATCCCTCCTCTCTAACTCTCATGTCTTAGGTATTGCTCATAACTCATAAGGTTATCATAGCTGTTCATCCAATTTCTCAAATATTTATCCAAACTAAATATTTTGTATGTGACACCAATCAAAATACATCAATTTGATTTTTTAGTAGTATTCTAAATTTCTTGAAATTCTCAATGATTCATTCAAACACAGATTATTTTAACTATTGCACAAAATCAGGTAGTATACTGTATACGGTCTCCTTTCTTTGTTTTAGTTCCCCTTCCTTTTGTTGGTACTTTGTACTGATACCTAACCTAAGGAATGAAGGTACCACTTATCACATCGGTAGCATACTCATGAATTTGAGATTGCATCTCTACCATTGTAATAGATTTAATTTTGATCAACTATCAATGAATAATATGGTTTCCACCTATGTAAAAGACAGTCTAGAGTGATATTGCAAGTGAAATACCTTGAATCCTTGATGCATCCTATTTTGAGAAGGATTGAGGATCATAGGTTTAAACTAGTAACTAGGAAATGATAAGAAAGAAAACAAGAGATATGTATTATTACACAAATCCTCCTCTGATCAGTGTGACTGAGAGGTAGAAGATGAAACACAAACTCCTATTCCTCAGTGTACTCGAGAGACCTTGACCCCTCCTAAGTCCTAACTTCAAATTAAATTTTCTATATCATTTCTTCCACCCTCTCTCTCCTCTCATAAAGAAAATGCTAACACAAGCTATTACAATTATAATCAGTTAGGTAGGGTGTTATCCCCTATGACATGCCAAAATTTCCTAACATATACCCTTTTAATCATCAGCCCACTATCAGATTCGTGGTGCCTTTGAGCATTGCAATACTCAGGGAAACACACACATTACATCAAATATATTATAACAAAAAACAAAAATACTGCAGTAGAATATAAATCAAACAACAAAAATATGACATCATAAAAAGATCAAATAAGGATAACATAGATACCTTGTAAACAGCAGGATGTACAGGATAAAGATGGAAAAACTTCGCCTCAAGGTCTGGAAGCTGACTCCCGTGTTCATATTGTGGTAAGTGCCTGAACAACTCAACTATGTTCTTAGCTTCAGTTTGTTTCACCACAGCACGGCGTTTGGCTTTCTCCACTCTGCTCTTGTCATCATACTGCATGCGTGGTTGAGGGGCATCTTTTTTTCTATCCTTTTCTGGTAGACAATCAGTCCCCTTTTTCTCAGAGGCTGCAACTGCTACATTATCAACTTTCTGTGCAGGCTTTACAGCTTTAGCTGGTTTGGCATTCATCATAGTTGTAGTTCCAGATGCTTTATTTCCTTCAGCTAGTGACACATTTCATTAAAAGCTAACTAATTAGCATCATCATGAAAAGTTTTTCAGAAAAGTGGCAATTGAAAGAACATCATAAATTACCAATTTAGGCCTGATATGATCACTAGAAAACACAATATTCGAGTCCATGATCAGTTAAAAAAGTCCTGACAAGGAGCTAGGTATAAATAGGCATAATTATGTAAGATCAGCATAAAACTGCAGATAATATGCCAACAATAAAAGAACATTCAATCAGATAGCTTAAATGCATAGTCACAAACAGCCAGACTAACAAAAAAATTCAAATCAAACATGAGCACTCTAATACACACCTTTTGCCGCAGCTTTTGCAGCTCGTTGAGCTTCCTGAAGAGCGCGTCTTTCAGCTTTAGATGTTTTTGGTTTCTGTTGTTTTGAATTAGCAGGTTGGTCTTTCACTTCCACAGCTGACCCTCCTCCTTTGTTTGCTTTTTCTTTTTCTAATGGCAATAAAGAAAGCAGATAAAGAAAAGAGTGTTATAATCCAGCACAAAATAAAAAAAACAGACCAGGCATATATACAACAAAATTAAACTTTCCTCTGTAGAAAGGCATCTACATATACAATAACAAAAAGCAAGTCGCACCAATTTAGAATTCTCAATCATACTTCAAATTGCAAACGGTGTTAAAGTCAACACACACACACACAGAAACATGAGTGCACACACACACAAATGAATCCAAGCGGAGATTAAAACACCATGCAAAACACACATTCAAATTCAATATAAATATCTCATATAAGAAAACTTTTGTTCCAATACTAGTAAATATTAGCTTTGGACCTTTTGGTATATTCAAACAAGATCCTATTTTAAGCATATAATTTAAAAATATACGAAAGAAAACTTCTGTTCCAGTCCTAGTGAATATTAATTTTGCTGCATTAAAACAAGATCCTTCTTTTTAAGCCTACAATTTACTTCTCAAACTCAAACTCTAGAGACTCCTTTCCTTTTTTTAAACAAATAAAATTACATGTCAACTTAATCCTGTGCACTATCTAGACCATATCAAATATTGATGATTGATCTCACTTTATTTGTAGTTCATATTTCACAAAAACTCAATCAAATCTCTACACTTCAGTTTCTACTCACACTACACTTGATGAATCTCAAATTAAATGCATATAGTCCACTACTTATCATCCAATACTACGTAAAATTCAAACCAAGTCATAGGTTCATACAAAAGATGGAAATTAAAATCAAAATCAACAAATTCAAAACCAGTTCAAATTCAAAACCAGTTCAAACTCAAACTAAGCCATAGACTGCTATGCTGAATCTAAACCAAAATCAAAATCAACGAAGAAAACAAGCTGTAGAAGCTCACCAGGAAGTCCAAGCGAATCATTCACCACGGAAACAGTGGTCAGCCCGCTTGCTGGCACCTTCATCACCGCAGTCAAGTCGAAGCCTCCGCGAGGAAATGACGACGCAACCACCTTCCCGGTGCCGTTCCCCTTGCCATCGAAGAAACTCCCGTTGCCTACGGTGGCGATCCTGCTTGAGTACGAAGACGACGGCGCCGGGGACACCGGTGCGTCAGCACGGAGTGGCGAGGCGGCCTGACGAGCGTGGAGGATGAGGTTGTCTGAGAGGTGGCGCGGCGGCGGAATCATCACCGGCGAGAGGGACGGTGAGGCATCAACAACGGGAGGGGAAGAGTGCGTCGGGTCGGGCGGACCCGATTGAGAGCGTTCGGGTGGGACGGCTCCGGGAGCAAAGAACCCGACTTGGCGGATCTTGGGGACTGGGTCGATGGCGGCGCGTGGAGCACGCCGTGAAGGATCCATCGAGTGGAGTGACTGGGGAATAGGAGATAGTGAGATTGGGGTTAGGGTTTATGTTTTTGTTTGGGTGGCAGGAAACTTTTAGAGGTTTTTCTTTTTCTTTTTCTTTTTCTCGGGAAAATTTGAGGGGTTTGAGTCTGAAATTTCAGAATCCGATGGAGATGGAGGGAGTTTGTGACACAGTGAGTGTAAGCAGAGCTTCAAGCTCAAGGTGATAAAAATAATTTTATATAAATAATTTATTTTCTGCAGAGCTTCAAGCTCAAGGTGATAAAAATAATTTTATATGAATAATTTCTTTTCTATTTTATGAATGGTTTTTTTTAAGTGAATAAATATATTAATCAAGAATAGGGGTAGAGGCCAATACAACATATTTTAAAGCAGGTAAAATCTCCTGAGTACCGTCATCAATCCAAACAAAAGACGTGGAAAAAGACAACTTGGCAAGGGAGTCCGTAACCGCATTGCCTCCCCGCCTAACAAAAGACACATCAAAATGGTAAGAAAGGGAGCGACAGTCTCTAATGATAGAAAAAAGATAAGAGCCATCGGGTTTTGGACTACGTCAAATGTCATAGAGCTTCAGACAGTCCGTCTCAAAAAGGACCCTTTTGAAACCCAAGTCAATAATGGTGGAGAACCGAAAACACAAAACTTCAGCAACGGTGGGGGACGAAACCATGATGGCTGCAGCGGTCGCCGAAGCTAGAACCTCATTCTCAAAATTTCGGGCCACTATCCCGAAGCCAAGTCCTGAAGAGACGCATCAAAGTTAAGCTTAAAAATACCTCAAGGCAGGCGGGTCCAAATAGACGGCAACACTGCAATCTCACGGGGAGCTGCACGTAAATCCGGGGCACCAAGCAAAGAAGCCATACGGTCAACCACAAGGGGAGCGAGAGACCGCCCCTGCTGGAAGATAATCTGATTTCCCCTCTCCTAAATACAATAGGCCATGGTGATAAAACAATGAAGAGTTTGGTCATCTGCAATCTCCAAGAACCTGAGGAAAAAATCAGCAAAAGAAAGATCCATCCATTCACACACCCGTAAACTAAGCGACGAACCAAACCATGCTTGAACTGAGTCCGGGCAATAAAGCAGCGCATGAGCGGATGTCTTACACTCCACCACCTCACAGCAAGGACAAGAAGGGTCGATATCCAAGCCTCTGAACCGCAGTCAACCTCTAACCGGAAAAATATCCAGAATCGCACGTCACACCAACTCCTTGCAACGCGGCAAGGCTTTAGATTGCCACAAACGCTTCCAGGCTCATGCTGGCAGCGAAGGAACCCCCGATGAGGAGGCCAATAAAGTATCCTGATCCTGCATAATGAAGTTATAGCCAGATTTTGTAGAATAGATACCATCTTCATTAAAAGGCCAAAAAATATAATCATTATGTGAAACACAAGGAAGAGGAATTGATAAAATATTTTTAGCGGTAATAGGATGAAATATCATATCAATCAAACCAGACTTCCACCTCCCAGCAGAAATAAGGTCACTCACCCTCTAGATATTCGCCGCATCAGCCAAATCCTGACGGAAAACAATAGGGGAACCTTGGGGAAGCCACTTGTGTTTCCAAATGTGAACACTAGTGCCATCCCCTATCTTCCACAGACCCCCTTTTCAAAAATCCTCTCGAAACCAAGGATACTTGTCCAAGCGTAGCTAGGACGAAAACCTTTTTTAGCGTTCCACAAGACCGCATGAGGAAAGTAGACTGCCATGAAAAGGCGGCTAACAAGAAGATGGGGAGAAGAGTAAATCCTCAACCAATTTTTGGCAACTAGAGCCGTATTGAAAGCCTTAAAATCACGGAAACCCATCCCTCCCGACCACTTGGGCCGACAGAGGCACGGCCATTTCCGCCAATGGATACCCTGTTTATCAGCATCTCCGCTCCAGAAGAACCTGCTAATCATCCCTTCAATACGGGAACAAACAAAGTCAGGCAGAGCAAAACAAGACATTACATAAGCCGGAATTGCTTGAGTCACGACTTTAACTAAAACTTCCCTTCCCGCCCGGGAGAGGGACCGCTCCTTCCACCCTTTCAACTTTTTAAAGACTCTATCAATGACAAAATGAAATATTTGGGTTTTAGATCTCTCCACAATTGCTGGGAGCCCCAAATACTGATCAAAACACTCAACCGCCTTTACACCCAAAAGCATAGTAAGATCAGTTGAAGCAGATGCAAGCACATTTAGGCTACATGTGAGAGTCGATTTGTCAAGATTGATTTTCTGTCCAGAAGCCCGCTCATAGGTCGCAAGAATAGATTTTACACACTCTGCTTCCTCGGTCGAGGCCCTGGCAAATATGACACTATCGTCAGCAAAAAGTAAGTGAGAGGTAACCGGTGCTGATCGGGAAATACGAAGGCCAGTTAGAGAAGAACCAGCCTGCTTTCTGGATCAAAGCTGACAAGACTTCTGCACACAGGATAAAAAGATAGGGGGAAACAGGATCCCCCGGTCTCAGCCCCTGTTGACACCTATTTTTGTCCCGGCCCAATAAAAAAAGAGAAGAAGAAAAAATAATAAAAAAGGAAAAAGAAAAAAAGAGAGAAGAAAAAAGAAAAAAATAAAGAAGAGAAAAAAAAAAGAAGAAAAAGAGAAAAGAAAAGAAAAGGCACAGCAGAGGAAAAGGAAGAAGAAAGGAAGAAAAATGGGTCGCGGCCCAAAGGAAAAGAGAGGAAGCAGAAGCAAGGAAGGGAGGGCAACTTAGTCATTTTCCCCCTCACTCAAACCCTAATTCTCCCTTATATAAGCCTACTCTCAAAACCCTAAAAACTCACAATTTTCTAGCCTCCACTCATCACACTTTTTTAGCCTCCACACTAAAAACAAAAAACAAAAAAACAAAAACATAAAAAAAAAATCTGCACAACCACCCTTCTCTCTCCTCCTTCCCTTCCAAAAACCCTAACCCCTTTTGTTCAAAGATACCTAGCCGCCCCTCCTTCCCTCACCCTCCCTCATCAAGTCGTCGTCCAACCTTTCCTCTTCCTCTTTGAAATTCACCACCAATACCTCCTCACTCTCCTAGCCGCCCCTCAAACCCTCACTTTCCCCTTCAACCGCCATTCTACTCCTCTGAAGCCGCCGTCGCACCATTCTCCTCCTCCTCGTCGCTGCTCCCTCCTGCTCCTTGTTGCCTCCCCCTTGCTGCCCGAACGGCCCCGCGTCGTCGTCTTGCATCTGCACCGCTGTTCCCTCTGCACCGTCATCCATCGTCGTCACCGCTTCATCATCTTCGCGCTTCCACTGTTTCCTTTTCCTTTTTTTTGTTTTTTTTTTCTGTTTTTTTGTTAATTTCCTTTTCCTTTTTTTTGTTTGTTTCATTTTTTTTTAGACTCGCAGCACCAATTTTTATTATTTTTTTGGCTTAATAGCCACTTTGGTCCCCCAGGTTTCACGATTTTGCATTCTTGGTCCCCCTTGTATTTTATTAGCACCTAGCATCCCTATAAGTTTACAGATGTTGCAAAACAGGTTTCCATTACCCTTCCGTCATGAAACTAACGTTTGTTGGGTAAAGTGGGACCCAGAAAGAGGGAGAAAGAAGCTGAAGGAGAGAGAAAGAGGCTGAAGGAGAGAGAATTCGAAGAACCTGCGTTCTTCTTCTTCTCCAACGGCTAGAAGGGGATTTCTTCTACAAAAGAGGGCTTTTCCATCCTCTTCGAATTGAGACCTTGTAGCTGGAATTTCGTCAAGCTTGAAGGAGAAGAGGTACAGAGGTGTGGGTTTGAGAAAATGGGTCGCAGTAGCAGAGCTTCTTCGTCTTCATCTCGTTATATGATGGGTGGAGAACATTGGACACCAATACTGTGTAATTGTGGTGTTGAAGCTCCACTGGTAACTTCTTGGTCTGCTGACAACCATGGTAGGAGGTTTTATGGGTGTGGTCTTTACAAGGTAGGCAAATTGTGGCTGTTCTATTCATCTTCTTCTTCTTTCTCGTGGCATGCTCTGTTTTTTATATTAATTGCTGGATTTTTTTTTTGCTTAGGTTAATGGGAGGAGAATGTGCAATTTCTTTGTATGGTATGAAAAGGAGAAGGAGAATTGTAAGGAGAAGAAGCTGATTTCTGAGCTGTTCAAGAAGATAGAAGAAATGAAGCAAAGATAGATGTTGTTGTTGTTTAGTTTAGTGGTCTGCATTGTGTTGATATTTGTAATGGGAGTTAGTCTGGGCTTTTGCAGTGTGAAGAAATAGGACAATGTTGTAATTTATGTATTCTGAATTTGTTTGGCAATTTGTACCCATGATATATTGCAGAATTATTTTGTGGTGATATCAACCAAATACTTGCATGATTCTGTAGATTTACAAATTCTACCTAATGGAATTTACAAATTCTACAAAAAATTGGCATGACCCTGCTTATATTGTTAACAGCATAGGGTCCTGTTTTTTACATGTTGTTCACATCACAATATGGCTAATCACAAAGCATAGGGGCCTATATTTTTAACAGCATCAACAGAATACTCATATTGTTCACATCACAATATGGCTAATCATAAAGCAAAGGTGCCTGTATTTTACCAGCTTCAACAAAATATTAATTCTGTTTAACAAGAAAAAATGGCACTTAGGCCCAATATTGTAACAACATCAACATCCCTTCTCCAAAATAGAAGCTGTAAATTAACCCAAAATGCAAATTAATCCAAAATGGCAAAACTACTTAGTGCCAATATTGTTCTACATACATTTCAAAATACTTCCTAATACAGGCATAACTACTTAGTGCCAAGTGTTTCTCCAATTTTCCTCTTTCTTCCTCTGGTTTCAGGTTTCTTCTGAGCTTTGGCTGGCTTGTTCTGAGGTGGTGGAGGCTGGCTCTGTGAAGCAGTGTCAGGCTGTGGTGCTTGTGAACCAACTGGAACTTCAGTTGTAGTTTCAGTCCTCTGTTTAGGCTGCATAAGCTGTGTATTGTCCTATTTATGAGAAAAATATACCCAAATTCAGTCATACTACCTCTTTATCAGTTAATTAACCAAATAATTTGTAAGGGAAAGTAATAACAACACTAACCTTATTTCCTCCAACTGGTATTGCTCTGTCAGCAGTTGTTTTGCCTATGCAGGTTCTTTTGTTATGACCCAACTCACCACACCTCCTGCACTTCACTTGCTTGTTAACTTTTCTCAGTCTAAGCCTGTTTGGGTCCTTTGGCTCGTCATTGACCTTCACTCTAGCCTTTTTAGGCCTTCCAGCATCCCTTCTCATGAAAGGAGGATTAAGTGGCACTGCAAGGTCTTCAGCCCATAGATTAGGACCACTGTTCGGTTTGATGAGGTAAGAATAAGTCTCGAGGTAAGTGGATTTCCTGTGACCAATGGAAAGGTGAGTCGTATTCTGAAAAAACAAGAGATATTATCATTGACTTGCTACTTTTAAAAAACAAGAAATATTACTTATATCAAGGATGAACATAATCTTCTGGGTTTCTCCTTCCCCACCATATACAGGCCACAACATGCTGGCAGGGGATTCCAGATAAGTCCCATCGTCTACATGCACAACTCCCATGTGCCAAGTTCACAGAATATTTATCGGCATCCCTTGAAACCTCAAACTCACACATGGAAGTATCACCATGCCAAGTAGGCATCCACCTGTCAGGGTACTTCTTGGACAACTCCAGTTTTTGCTGAATCATGGGACACAGAACTCCCTTCCATCTCTGCATGAGTCCCCTTTGCTTCACAATCCTGTTTGTTAAGTAATACTTGATTCCCTCCAAAAGTGAAATTATGGGTTTCTCCCTGTGATCGAGAATAGCCATGTTAAAGGCTTCACACATATTGTTAACCTGCAAATCACACTGTATGTCAGTAGAAAAATGCGATCTGGCCCATTGCTTGGGTGGGAGATTTTTCATCTCCAAATAGGCAGCCTCATTTAGCCCTTTCATCTTATCCATTGCACTATTCCATTCATGAATAGTGCTTGCTCTAGCTGCCATCCACAAGCACTGCTTCAGCTCATTGCCAGGATATTTCTTCTTGAAATTTCCATACAGGTGTTTAACACACAGCCTGTGATCAAGATTACCACCCAAGTCAGCAATGGTTTGCACCAGCCCCTGCAATGACATAACACAGTCCTTTCAACAATAATACATCAATACCATTCAACAATAAATCAGCAACACTAATCAACACAAAATCAGCTACCTAATATTAGTATAAAATCCAAAACAATTAGTGATATCTATAAAATCAGCTACCTAATATACGTATAAAATCCAAAACTATTAGTGATATGTATAAAATCAGCTATCTAGTATATGTATAAAATCAGTTACCTAATATTAGTATAAAATCTAAAACAATTAGTGATATGTATAAAATCAGCTACCTAATATATGTATAAAATCCAAAACAATTAGTGATATGTATAAAATCAGCTATCTAATATATGTATAAAATCAGCTACCTAATATTAGTATAAAATCCAAAACAATTAGTGATATGTGTTTACCTTTTTCTTATCCGAAATGAAAGACCATTTCTTTCTCTCCACAGAATCAAGATCATCCACTAGCAAATTGACAAACCACTGCCAGGATTGTGTTGTCTCGGCCTCTACCACAGCATAGGCAATTGGGAACATCTGATTGTTTCC
Source organism: Acmispon strigosus (assembly GCA_030819835.1). NCBI lineage: Eukaryota > Viridiplantae > Streptophyta > Magnoliopsida > Fabales > Fabaceae > Acmispon > Acmispon strigosus. The sequence continues at coordinate 8,806,055 of JAUAMA010000001.1, forward strand.
ATCTTTCCCCAGTGCTGCAAGTCCTTGCAAAAGCCAACTTCTGTGCTACAAGACAGGCATAGATTCTCTCGAATACAGGACCATTGGGAGAATCCCCATCTGCAGTCTTTATTATGACTGTGCTACCTGGGTTACTCCTTAGCAATTCATTTGCGTACCTCCTTAAATGCGTATACTGATGTGCACCAGCCCCCTGAATCATCTCTAGCCCCCTAAACTGATCCTTGGACTGAAATACCTGGCCAACCTTGAACACAATCTGCTCACCTTCAATGGCCTTGAAACCGGGAAATCTCCTCTTCTTTACTTCATCTCCATCCTCATCTGGACTTTCTAAATCAGACGAGTCACCTTCGGAGTCTGCAAAGTCAAAGAAGGTTGTTGGATCTGCAGTGTTGTCATCAGCAAGACCAAATTCAATTGGGTCTTCAGTAGGAGCACATGGTATATCAAGCAGGGCATTTAAAGGTAACACATCACTCCAGCACCAATGCTCTTCATAGTCAGAATCATCCACAGAGATCCTGTCATCTTCCTCCTGTTCTGCTTGTTTCCCATCTCTCTGACTAGCCTGCACATCATCTTCCTCCTCAGTCACACCTTGACCCACATTCTCACCAGCCCCCTGCTCAACAATTTCTGAATTAACACCCCCCTCAACATCAACAACCTTAACCCCTTCAGCCTGTACCTGAGGAATGTCAATTATCTCAACATCTCCATCAGATTGAACTTCATCAGCATTCTGAAACAGGGGCTCAGTGACAACTACCTCATCCCCATGCTCTACAAGTACATCAACCTCAGTATGCCCATTCAAGTCTGTGCAGAGTTGTCTGACTTCTTTATCACAATTCAGAGGCCTCAATGGAGAACAAGGCAGACTAGGGGGCTTATACCACAGTGACTTATGTTTCAAATAACCCAGGGACTTGACTAATTTGCTAACTTCAATGGATGATATTTCATCAATGTCTCACCCCTCAATAGACTTCGTAGCCCCTCCCACATATGGCAAAGATGGGTTTTCTGTAATTTTTCCTCCATGATGGAGGTGCATGGTAATCTTATGTGCTACAATTGGTCTGCATAGTTTATTGGCTATTTAAAATCAGAAAAGGACACCACTTTGCATTGAAACCATTCACCAACTATTCTATATTCAAGGACAATGACATAAAGAATAGACAAAAAATGCTATATAAAAATCACCTTGACACATGGTTTGGTGGCAGAGATTCCTCACCCCACAGAAATTTCTTTACTGATTTGCCTTTGTCTGGGACCACAGCATCATCAGCTTTTTGAACCTCTTTGCTCTGAGATTGCACGTTCTGGTCAGTCTCCTCGTGTGGAGAGAACCTCCTCCCACGACCTCCATTGTTGGGTTTCCTAGGGGTGATCTTCTTCCGGGAACCAGCGATTCGATTCGCACTCCGTCGCAGCAAGCACGGTGCTTCTACGATTCGCTCGACCTTCCTCCCACGACCTCCTTCAAATCGCACTCCGCCGCAGCAAGGCCGGTGCTTCTTCTTCGATTCGCACGACCCTAAACCCACGACTTTCGTCTATTCGCTCGCCTTCCTCCCACGACCACGACCTCCTTCGATTCACCGTCGTACCTCCTTCGATGCAACACGCAGCAACTTTGTTGGATTGAAAAACAGGACCCTCACATTTCCAAATTAGGGTTCCAGAAAGGGGGAAATTATAGGCCACATCACGTGTAATGTCACGTGCAAACTTGGGCCAAGGACACCTCAGGTTCTGGGTCCCACTTTACCCAACAAACATTAGTTTCATGACGAAAGGGTAACGAAAACCTGTTCTGCAACATCTGTAAACTTATAGGGATGCTGGGTGCTAATAAAATACAAGGGGGACCAAGAATGCAAAATCGTGAAACCTGGGGGACCAAAGTGGCTATTAAGCCTTATTTTTTATCATTACTTTTGTTGCTGAGTCATAATGTAATGACTGATCCCTTTAACACTGTTGGGTCTTAAGAATGCATAATGCATGGTGAATATGTATGGTTGAGGGACTGTTCGTCCTGTTGCTTGTAAGTCCATGATATAAGGATAATTTTAATTTTGGTTGTCAAAAAAGAAAAAGAAAAAAAACTAAATAACTTAATTAAATTAAAACAAGAACTGCGTAAGCCTTGAACTTCCATTTTAAGGAAGTACGTAGGACTGGGTTCACACCTATCAGGCTATATAAATAAAATAAAATATTTTGTTGCCTTTTTTATCTCTCTTTTTAGAAATAATTAGGGGATTAAATAATATGAAAAAAATAATAAAAAATATTTTGTTTCCTTTTTTTTTCTCTTTTTAGGAATAATTAGGAATTAAATAATAAAAATAAATAAGGGTAAAATTAATAATGTAGAAAGCTAAGGAAGTTGCACAAACAATTTTAGGTACCGTTTAGATGGGCGCTGTGGGGTGCTAACACCTTCCCCACGCGTAATAGACTCCCAAACCTAGATTTTAGGTTTCGTAGGCTATTTATCAATTTTAGGTTTTTCTAGTGTTTTCCTCAAATAAACATTAGTGGCGACTCTGTCTGTTTAACAAATTCTTTTTGCGCCGTCCCGCCGCGACCCCGGTTGCGACAGATGGCAACTCTGCTGGGGACACTTTGAGAGTCAGGCCTTTCTTGATTGTTTGTGTTTTTTTTAGCTTTCTTTTTATTTTATTTTACCCTTCATTATTTTGCTTTTTTTATTTTTTAATTGTCTTGTACATATTTTTTCTACTTTGTATATAATTTGTCTTTAATTTGTCTCTAATTTATCTTTAATTCGTCTTTCTTTTTATTTTATTTTACCCTTCATTATTTTGCTTTTTTTATTGTTCAATTGCCATGTATATATTTTATTTTTTCTCTATCTTTGTATATAATTTGTCTTTAATGCGGCATTAGAGTAGATGACCAATTTAAACTGCTATATCTGGTTTTCTGGCTATGTTGCAGGTGGGATAGTTTCTTTTTAGGGTTTCTTGGAAAAAGGTTTGTATGCTCCCAATGCACACACTTCACTTCCACTTTGTGAGACACTTTTTGGGCTCTATACCCGAGCCCATGCGAGCCCAGGAGTAGCGGTGCCTCGGTACTTGTCGTGAGAGACCTAGTGTCTACGCGTCAACTATTGAGTCACCACCCGAATTATTACCGGTCATTGAGCTATTTGTCGTGAGAGACCTAGTGTCTACTCGTCAAATAGTTTGATCATCGGGGCCTTGTCTTTATGACGGGGGTAATCTGGGGGCCTTTTAGGAGTCTAGAACTTACCATAAAGAGAGCACTTAATTTGACCATAGTCCCCATCCAATTAGGGTTTTGGCCAATGTAGTATATCTCACCCCTTAGGACTTTACCCTTGTAGGACAAATGGGAGCATTCTCTTCTTCTATTCTTTTTCATATCATTATCGTTCAATATGCCATGCATCATTCATAAAAAAAACATAAATTTTTTTTCATGCATCATTCATCTTTCATAAAAAAAAACATATATTTTTTTTTCACGCATCATTCATCTTATATATAAAAAAAAACATAAAAAAATTCACCTTCCATGCATCATTCATCTTATATAAAAAACATAAAAAATTTCACCTTCAATGCATCATTCATCTTATATAAAAAAAAATCATAAAAAAAAAACACTCTTTCATTTCATCACTCCATGTTCATGCATTTCATGGCATTTTACATTTTTCATTTTTAACAGTAAATCAAATTATGTTAACGGTCCAAATGGAGGGGCTTCGAGACCGAGCTGTGCCTGTCATGAAGAAGAACACCAAGGTCTCGGGAACTTCAAAGAAATATGCAGAAAAGTGCCACGAGAAGTGCTTGCTGAGTTTTCCCCGAGATCTTACCAGCACCATCAGAGGAATGAGGAGAAGAGAACTAAATGATTCCGCTTTTCATTGATGTATCCCGAATAGGGAAATTGCAAGCTCTGTAATGAAAATTGTACTACAAATCTGGAATGGAATGAATAAGATGTTTTGTTCAAAAACCTTGGCATTCCGTGTTGCTGCTTAGACATAAATTCAGTAGGGGTATTTCCCACATGAATGACTGTCAACCATGTTTTAACCCGAGGGGTCTTTCTTTGGCGTTAGAACATGGGATTGTTTCACGTTGCTGCTGCTTAGACATAAATTTTGTAGGGGTATTTCCCACATGAATGACTGTCAACCATGTTTTAACCCAAGGGGTCTTTCTCTGGCGTTAGAACATGGGATTGTTTCGTGTTGCCCCTTAGACATAAATTCTGTAGGGGTATTTCCCACATGAATGACTGTCAACCATGTTTTAACCCAAGGGGTCTTTCTCTGGCGTTAGAACATGGGGAACCACCATCTGCTGGACCCGTTAACAAATTTGTTTTTCTTATAATGTTTCTCATCCCTGAAAATATAAAAAAGGTTGTCATTTAATAAAATGTCCAGTGGACACAATGGTTGTCCTTTTCTAAAAAAGGGGTTTTCAAACACATTTGCATTTCCTTGGAGAACTTAAGTCTCAATAAGTTTGAAAAAACAAGAAAAGACAGTGACAAGCTCAAGTTGAAACCCTGGAATCTATAGAAGCAGCTGATACCAGAATCTGAACCTACAAGAAACCAGACTTGAAGATGGTTGAGTATGATGCTATCGTGCAAAAATTGGGGCAAAAGTGCAGAAGATAGATCAATACTGATCATGAATGAGTCAAGAACAAAATTGGTGCAATGGCAGCATTCCCCATACAGTTAGTCACTCATTTTCACTCCTCACCATCCCACTTCCTCATCCTTTACACCAGTAAGGATCATTACCCATATTTATCCATCCTACCAGCTATTAACTTCAATCTAATCTGTGGAGCCCCTACCCACTCACCTCATTTTGTCCCGATGCTACTCACCATACAACTTACCACTTCATTTTCACCTCGAGACCCTCCATCCATTCATCACCTCACTTTCTTTCTAGCACTAATCCCATAATCTCACCTCAACCTAATCGCCATCCTCTTCACCGTATAGCTATTTCATTCGTGGAGACCCTATTCACCCACCTCATATTATGTTGATCCTTGCTTTATCCATACATCTCACCAAGACTATTTTTCCAATCACATTTCCCTTAACCATCCCATGATCACATATCAACTCAACCACCATCCCTATAATCCAACCCTTTTCCCAAATCACTTGTTCATTTCATCAAGTCACCTTCTCTGCTGCCATTTGACCATGATGACCTGCACTTGCATAATCTGCTCTGTCGCAACTGGGGTCGCGGCGGGACGGCGCAAAAAGAATTTGTTAAACAGACAGAGTCGCCACTTATGTTTATTTGAGGAAAACACTAGAAAAACCTAAAGTTGATAAATAGCCTACGAAACCTAAAATCTAGGTTCGGGAGTCTATTACGCGTGGGGAAGGTGTTAGCACCCCACAACGCCCGTCTAAACGGTACCTAAAATTGTTTGTGCAATTTCCTTAGCTTTCTACATTATTAATTTTACCCTTATTTATTTTTATTATTTAATTCCTAATTATTCCTAAAAAGAGAAAAAAAAGGAAACAAAATATTTTTTATTATTTTTTTCATATTATTTAATCCCCTAATTATTTCTAAAAAGAGAGATAAAAAAGGCAACAATTTTTTTTTATATAGCCTGATAGGTGTGAACCCAGTCCTACGTACTTCATTAAAATGGAAGATCAAGGCTTACGCAGTTCTTGTTTTAATTTAATTAAGTTATTTAGTTTTTTTTCTTTTTCTTTTTTGACGACCAAAATTAAAATTGTCCTTATATCATGGACTTACAAGCAACAGGACGAATAGTCCCTCAACCATACATATTCACCATGCATTATGCAGTCTTAAGACCCAACAGTATTAAAGGGATCATTCATTACATTATGACTCAACAACAAAAGTAATGATAAAAAAATAATAAAAATTGGTGCTGCGAGTCTAAAAAAATGAAACAAACAAAAAACAAGGAAAAGGAAATTAACAAAAAAACAGAAAAAAAACAACCAAAAAAAAGGAAAAGGAAATAGTGGAAGCGCGAAGATGATGAAGCGGTGACGACGATGAATGACGGTGCAGAGGGAACAGCGGCGCAAATAAAGTATTAATAATTTCCCTTTCTTCATTCTGCAATAAACAATGCTTCATTTAATGCTTTGACGAGGTAGATAACCTTTATTGCTTGAAGCATTTTGTCAAACGAACTCTTCAACACTTTTAGGCGAACGAACTCTTCAGTAGTTTTGGCAAACGAACTCTTCAGATAGTTGCCAAACGTACTCCTAAGGTGGACGTACCCCTTTGGCAGACGCACTCAACTGGCAAAATAGGTCTTCAATAAGTTGTCAGACGTACACCTCATCTTTGTGTTTCTTTGAAGATCTGCTTTTGATAATGCCTTGTACGTATGTATGCAGTTGTTCTTCAAGTAGATAGATTTTCCTGAGTATGAAATATTCAAAGTATTAGAACATATTTATATAATGATATAAGACCTTAAGTAAAATTGTTATTTATCAAAATATAATAATTTATAAAATCGTTTGAATCTAACAATCTCCCCCTTTTTGATAATGACAATTTATTTGAGAAAAATGTTTAAAATGTATATTTTGAAAAGTGTATATCAGAGCAAGTGTGTGATTTTCAAAGTAAAACTTGTATTGGAAGAATTGTGATGTTTTTCTTAAAAAAAATTTCTTATCTAGAAAAACATATGCAATCTTGAAGATACTTGCAGACGCGAACATTTTTCTTCTTAGCATTATTTTTAGTAGACGAGGAAATTTTACTACTTAGCATTATTTTTAACTCCCCCTGAGAATATAATTTACTAAGTTTTTGTTTCTATGCTCCCCGTAAGCATGATATATCTGTTTCTAGGTAAACTTATCTATCTTAGGATAATTGTTCAATAGAAAATTAAAGACATAGAGTTTAGGATTAGAAGGTTTTCTTCATGTGGTCGAATAGTTTGATGAGCATATCCTACATCATTTCAAACCATGTGTCCATGTTGCCCTTCATCTCTTTGCGCAAATCCTCAGTTTTCTGATCATTAGCTGCTTACATTTCTTCCAGTTTCTTCTCCAAGAGAGCAATCCGATCATTGCTGTCTGGCTGCACTGATTGAACAGAGGTGAGTGCTTGGTCCTCGTTTCTTTCGAATGCTTTTTCTGAATGGTCTGCCGCATCTTGAGTTGTTGTGTCGTCCTTAGGCAGAGAAACTGAGATGGGTTGAGCAGACGAAATATCTTCAGCAGTGTCATCCAGAGGTATAGCAACTGAGATAGGCTTTGGAGAGTGGACTGGATGAGCACTAGACTTCACAGAAACTGTTGGAATGTGATATGGAACTTGACGAGCTTCTGTTGGGATCAAAGGAGATGGAAGATAAGATTCCAGAATAAGACCAGGATTCCACTATGACTTAGGAAAATACGGAATCAATATAAGCGTCTAGTGGCCGAAGTTCATGACAAGAGGACTAGCGCTGCCAACTAGGAAGAATGGAATGTGAGCCACATGTGTAGTTGCAGAAATAGTGATCTTCCAGTTAAAATGGAACATGCCATCCTTGTTTCTGATGATGATAGAAAGCTTGAGATCTGCACACGCAAGAGGTGCCCACAATCCTGCAAGGAATCAAAAGTTGAACCCAACAAGTTTGGCAGACAAACCCTGAAAGATATGTTCATTCTGCTAGGGCATGACGCGTTTCCGTTTGCTAGTCTGAGGAACCACAGAGGATCGTGGCCGTTTGGAGATCTTCGGCATGAAGTGAATCTCACCCTTGGAAGGGTTGTATTGGCGTGTGGAGGCATCAGTTGAATGATGCTACGGAGGAGTTGGTTTAGCCATCTTCGATGGTGGTTGAGATGAATGAATAGGTGGTGGTGGCACTTGAAAGGTGAGGAGAGTGGAAGGAATAATCGCTTTGAGCTGAGCAACAAGAACATTTAATGATGGAACTTCTAGATCTACAGTGAAAGGTATATGATCTTTATGGAGATCGTCTGCAGCCTCCGGCAGACTTTGTCCTTTGTCATGGTCGTTGACCAGACTTGACGCATCATCCAGACTTGAACCTTTCTGATCAGTCAGACTTTGAACTTCCTCAACTTCTTGTACATTTTCGGTGGCTGCTTGTGTAAGTTCTTTAGCTACTTGTGCATTTTCCCCAGAGTCTTGGACAAGTTCTCTAGCTTCTAGTGCAGTGTCTTCAGATCCTTGCACAACTCCGGCAACTTCTTGTACAACCACTTCAGTTTCTTGTATAACTCCTGTAGTTTCTTGTATGGCTTCGTGGGCTTGGATGGGAGATAGAGTGGGAGCAACAGTTGGCCGTGGTGGAGAGACCCTTTGATTTTCCTCCTCAGAATCATCATGGATTTCAATATGATGAATCACTGTGGGCACCTCGAATAGCCTGTCCATGAACTTGTCAGGATCACCTTCAAGTAGTTTGTAACACCCCGATTTCCAGGGCGTTACTGTAGCAATTAAACCGTAAATAAATATGCAGGAGCACTTTCAAAACTTGGAAAAAGAGAGTATATGTTTTTTTTGAAATCATTTTCCTTTTTGAAATATGTCATGATGAGATGCATTAACGGTATAAATACCCTGATTCGTAAATAGCCACACATGTGGCATAAAGTGACTGGCCAGTGGCTTAGAAATAAATTTACAAAACGATTATTTGAGTTGCAAAAGACCTGCTGCCAGATGTAAGGATAATAAACTAACTCCCTACTCAGAAACTTAAGCATACAATAATTATTTCATAATAATAAATAAACAAGGGCAGCGACAAGTCTTCCAGCACTAGGCACCCGACTTTATGTCATGGTTTCTCCTGGAATGGCATCCATCTACATCTTACAGGTAAAGATAGTCCGACTGGCGATAGATCACCAGAAAACACAAGCAACACACAAGTGCAAGGGCGAACTTCAAATAACAGACAAATTATCTAAGCAGAGAAACAATCAAATAAACATACAAGTTAGTGTTCCTAATAAACCCCCAAAACCTCAATAAATTAGCATATTTGTCTCTATATTTCTAAGCCATTTGTTTTCTACAACCCTCATGGGCGTATTCCCAATTTATCCAGATATAGCGCCAACTTCGATTCGTGGGAGGCGGGACGTTTCCCCAGTGTAGGCATGATGGTGGCTTTCCATCAACCATTGTGATTCGCCACTTTTGTAGGTTCGGAGTAAGCTGTCCTGCACCTCATACGTCTTCCAGGCCAGGCTCGAGCAACTCTGTATGTAGTTACTTACCGCATGGAACATATATCCACCTAACTACCCAATCTAGGTCTTGTCTTTATACATTGCCTAAGTTAGCTTCATAATTAACACAATTATGTAAAGTATGGGTACATATCAACAGATATAAAAACATGCGGAAGGAATAATCATGCTTTCAATTATCATTAAAGAAATAAACAACTAACAAGTCAAGCCACAAATAAAAACAAACTCAACGATGCCACACATCAAACAATTCTCATTCAGCATATCAGATGCCATCAGATACTTGCATTAATATCACAATTAATACAGTTACAAATTGGGTCGTTCTCAGAACGCCATCAACTAAAATTTCAGAAATCGTAGAGCATACATTTGCATAAATTTATACTTATGCTTAGTAGCTAAGGAAACGAAGTGCCCTTACCTTAATGGTAGTCGATCCTGGCGGTCACTAAGCTCCGTGCGTCTAGATTGGTTCGGGGTCTCGTTATCCTTCAACAAACACAACCTAGCTTAGAACTTTGAACTTAAACCTAAGGTAAAGGGACTGGTCTAAAAAGGGGTCTAACCACTTAGACAAGGGTCCTACAACTTAGAAAAATTTTCGGAGGTCGAAAACACTTTAAACAACTTCGACGTTCGATGACGAACTTAGAAAAAACCCTAAGTTACAAAAATCCAAATTTTCCAAAACTTGAAACCATTCAAAGAGCATCAAGGCTAGATTCTTACAAACCATTTTGAGAGCCTTAAACAAGATTTTGGAAGACAAAGCACACAAGTTTTCATCAAAACTCCATTCTATCCAAGTTACCAAAAACCCTAAAAATTTCCAAATTTTCACCCAACACTTCACTAAATTTTCAAATCAATCAAACAACCAAAAACATAACTTCTAAATCCATTTCCCTCAATTTTTCAGAACGACCAAAGCCCTAATTTTGACTATGAGTTTTAAAATCCAATTTTCCCAAAAACTCAGTTATAAACTTCAAATTCCAAATTTACCAAGGTGCTCTAGAGTCAATTTTCTAGGGTTTCAAATACACAATTTTCACTAGGCCCTTTTGCACCAATTAGGGCAAAACCTCTCCTACAAACCCAAAACCATTTTCAAGCATTTAAACACACTCAAGGCAAATTGAAAATCAACTTTCTCCCATGTTTTCAAATCTGTCCAGAATTCGGACAAGAGACAAAATTTCCAAAATCAATTTTTCCAACAACAAATAGGGAAAAACATTTTCTCAATACCCAAATTCATTTATAAGAATTTTAACACACCCAAAAGCTAGTTAGAAAATCAATTATTCTTTGTCTGAAAACACTACGTCAATTCAGCCAAGACACAAACAATTCCAAAATTAATTTTTCTTCCAAATCTAATTTGCACCATCAAAGACAACAAGAAATCTATGGTGAAATAATTTTCCAAAGCTTGAAAATCACTTTTTCAAATAATCAATTTTTCAAAAACTTAACTTCTAAGAAAACTAATTAGAGATTTTCAAAGATCAACTCAATGGGAATGACTTTTCTTAAAGCAACCCTAACAAAAACTCAACTTCAAAATCTTCAAGGGACCAAAACTCAACCAATCAAAAATCTAATCGGTTCAAATTGAAGCTTAAGATAGTGGGAACAACATTTGTGAAGAGACATTTAAGTTCTAAAACATGCATAAAAACCAAACTCAACATATTAAAAATCTGAATCGGTGGAAGTGTAGATCTAGAGGAGGTGAGCATTTTACCTCAAAGCACCAAGTGAAGAAGATGAGGGGAAGGGTCTGCAATGGAGGAGCAAGGATTCGGCCAAGAGGAGAGGAAGGAAGAAGAAGATGAATAGTTTCCTAAGCTCTCTTTCTCTCTCTTGTTTTTCTCTATAATTTCTTACTTAATGAAGTTGGAAGAAGAAAAAAACATTGAACCCTTAATAAGGGTGTGTGGTCTGCGGCTATGGGCTCAAATGGGGGGTGAATCTTTAATTTTTCACTTACCCTAAGGACCAAAGTGTGAAGGATAAAAGGTTAAAGTAAAAAGACTTTTTACTATTCGAGGACCAAACCGCAAAGTTTCAAAGTTCAGGGACTAAACTCTAATCTTAGAAAGTTCTAATAAATATCTAGGTTTTTTTATTAATAAATCCTCAATCATGACGCGTCAGTGCGTCAACGCGTCAGTGCGTCATCGCGTCAGTGCGTCAAGTCACCGGCCATCATCAGGTTCTGGTCACCAGTGAGTACCTCAGTGTCACTGAGAGTATCTGCCCCGGGGTCATTTATTGATTTCGGGGTACCGGACCCGCACGATTTGGGACCGGGTCGATCTTTCGCGAAGTCTGCTCCACGCTGCCCCAAAACACTATTCACCGAGTCCCTATTCACGAAAATCTTTTGCATAAAATTGGTCTCAAAACGCCAAACGAAATCGTTTGTTTCCCCTGCTGAAGTTTCGGTTAAAAGTCTCGTTAGCGCGAAAAATCCTTCTCGGGCTCTAGGAGGAAACCGTATCAATATTACAGTCATTCTTCATGAAATTCTCCACTGAACGTCATGATGATAGTGAGAACATCTCATTCTCGTTCGAACTCAAAGTCAGGTCTAGCTTGGTTTCCCACCAAGTGTTGCAAAGAATACTTCGGCCGACGATACCGCTTGCCGATGCCGCCGAGCGGATCCAAACAGTACCTTGGAATAATTGAATCATTATTTAATTACTGGGAATGGTTCCGGGTGTTACATAGTTGCTTAAAATGTTGGACTCGAGGAATGAGAGGGGTTCCCCATCCTTTTGCAGCTGGAGTGCAGTGGTGCTTCCATTGGGGAGTGACCGTGGGTAAGGGAGAGTTTTCAGCAAGCTTCACTCTCACCCAGTGCCGGTTGTTGATGTTGCCTAGTACTGCTATTGTTTGCTCTTCAGCAACAGGACCTAGTAGAGGCAAGAAGGTATAACATTGGTTTGGTGCCAAGGTCACCGATATGATGTTGAACGTTGTACCGCTAAAAATCCCATGACTGGTACGGAGAACCATTTAGGTTCATATGCCGGTTCCCCAGGGGTAAGCTATAAAGCCATCAACACAGCCTCAACTTCCTCATTAGAGATGAGGATTTGAGAGTGAAGAGGCCTGTTGTGAAGAAGTTCTACAATGAGTTGTCGTCGTACTTTAGGCTAGTAGTCTTCAGGTTGCCCTAGCCATTGGGCAATACACCTGTACCCACAATTGCCATCATCTTGGACATCGATGACGTCTGCAATGTAGTTGTGGAAGATAGGTGGCAGAAACTTCAGATAGTATGCTTGTGCGTCTGAAAGAAGATCAGGCGTGTTGTGCACTGCTTCTGGTTGAGCAGCTTGTTGTTGGGTTGAAGTAGTAGGTTGTGCAGATTCCTCAGGAATAGAAGCAAGTCTGGGCTGCTGCTTACTGGGTATGAAGGCTGAAATAGGTAGTGCGTCTTCAGCTACATCAGACGAAGTTGTCGTTTGATCATCAGTGACCTTTTTCAAATGAGGGCCTTTTACCAAACGACGATGCTTCAGCTTCGGTGCAGACGGAATCATTTCCATAGCCGCACCAGACAGAGACTCTGGCACACTCAGAACCCTTTTGGCCCTTGATTTTCTTGCAACATGCGCCTTTGAAGGAGATGAAGGGACGCCTTTGGCCTTCTGCTGCTTGGCCCATTTGCTTAGGTAGTTTTCTAGCACGGAAGATGTGTCAATATCAAGCCGTATTCTTTGAATGTCACCAAACTTAATGGGAGTGCCGTAGATATAGTCTCGCGCCATGAACTCCATCTGCTCATTTTCTTTGGTGAGTTGTTTCTTTCTACCCATCATGGCAGTAATTAGTGAGCCATATGGAAGGTTGGTGTTTGAGTTCTCCAGCATCTGGATCATGTACTGAACAATAAGGTTCGGAAGATTTATCTTCTGATGGTTATGCATCTGATACAGTGCCCATTGAGACATCTTGTTGACCAGGTCGCGTGATCCTTCCTTGGGCAACACTATTTTGCTAAGAATGGCGTGAGGAAACACGCGTTCCTCAACCAGATTGCTGACACAAGTAGACCCTGGTGTCTTGGGTTCCTCTTTCCAGATACTGTAAGGGTTGACTTCAGTGACTTCCCACTTGGGAGTGTAGTAGACGCCTTCATCCACATTCATATCCAAGGTAAGTGCAACGTCTGTTGGGTGGATATCTGCCAAGACCCTCATGCATCTGGTCTTGATTTGTTTGGTACCCATCTTGTTAGCACAGTCGTAAAAATCTTTCATGAGAGGAGAAAGAGCAGGAGTTTCAGAAATCTTAAACAAATTACCCCAATCTTGAAACAGGACCAGCTCCAGGCCTGCAACCTTCACGTATTGATACACGTTATTGTCCAGGTATCGAGGGGTGACAAGATCTCTGTCTCCAAGGTTGGCAATCTTCACAGGACCAATCTTCTCGACTTGCTCTTTGAGGTTCTGAATGGTGCACTTGTCTCTAAGATCAATAACAACCTGTTGAGTTAGACTAAGAGGTGGTAGTGCGAGGGCTTGCTTCTTGGCAGCTTGTCTTTTGGGTGCCATTTGGTATATTTTCTACAAAAATTATTAGAGTGTGCAAGAACAGAGGTAGACGAAAGCAAGAGATTCAAAGAGAATGCAAATGAGTTGTATGTGTAATGAACTTAGTTTCTGGAAACCTTTTGTTAAGTTTGCATGGAATACCGAAGGATTTTCTTGATTTTCGCAACGAAATGATTGACATTAATGTTGATGTGAGAGGAGAGAAACACACAGCACGCGCATTAAATGTAAAGTGATAAATGTGCAGTCATGGCAGTTGAAAATTTAATGCGTGTTAGAGAAGCAAGTTACTGAAACGACACAACTGTTCACTAGTTACTTTGAACGACGTGGTCTTCAAACGAGGACTGATGACTGGATTTTGTATGATGTTTTTAGGGTCTTTTTAGTCTTTTTATTTTCTTTTTATTGAGTCTCATATAGGTTTTTAATTCTTTTTATTTATATTTTCTATTTATTTTTGCATTTGCATATAGATTAGCTTTTATTTGTTTTTTAAACTTTATTTTTATATTTTTAGGAATTTTTGTTAATATTTTAGTCTTTTAGAAAAGCTGGTAGAAATAGTCATTTTTCAATTTTGCATTCTAGACACTGGCTATTGAGAATTCGTGTTTGACACTAACATGCATGCTTACATTTTTCATTCACTAGCAATACAAAAATAAGGGAAACCAAATTACTTGTTAAGTGAAGCACCATGCAGTAGTATGTCGCGGGTGCTGCTAGTTTGCTAGTCTTGTTAAATTGTATAATATCACTTCTTCTTAATTTGGATCATACTTTTATCTTTCATTAACCACATGCTTTAATGCCACTAGTTTTCTACTATCACTCCTCAAACATTTTGATTTGAAAATGGATCTACCTTTTATTGGTAACCACAATTTTTTTTTTCCATTATCACTTTATACGTAAAATGCTTAACATTGAATGTTGGTTATTTTATGCATGTTGCAGTGATGTCTTATAATTTTAATACAAGTACTATCATGAAGGGGAATCAGACATGGGGGCTTGTGATTGTTTGACTATACATTTACATTTGGAGGTGATTAACAATAATGATGTTTCTGAGGATCATGAATATTTTGTGGTTCTGTTTATGACTAAAAGAGACTGAGCTGAGTTACCTCCACCCTTTGATTATTTATTCAATGTAGTTTATTCAGGGAAGTTGAACGTGATGCAACAACCGAATTCAAATGATTCACATGTTCAATTCTAGATATCTATCTATTAGACAGAAAAGAAGGGCTGGTGTGTTATAACCTGGTTATATATTCCAATAGGAATCTTTGTATGCGAGTTCACTGAGGAAGTTCATCCTAATAGAAAAGATGGACTAATATTAGGTTTTCATCATTACATACTTCACATGGTTATGTTTATGAATTCTTATGGTTATAAATAATCTCTTGTGTGTGTTTAGACTTAATTTAACATGTGCTTTAATTTTTGTACTCTTAGGTGTTGAAAGGGATTCATTGACGCGACAAGGTGTGGAAACGTTGCGAGATTTATAAATCATAGGACTATGGTTTATAAATCTGGCAACGTTTCCACGCCTTGTTGCGTCAATGAATCCCTTCCAACACCTACGAAAACAAAAATTAAAGCACATGTTAAATTAAGTCTAAACACACACAAGGGATGATTTATAACCATAAAAATTCATAAACATAACCATGTGAAGTATGTAATGATAAAAACCTAGTGTTACTCCAACTTTTATTTTAGGACGAACTTCCTCAGTGAACTCGCATACAAAGATTCCTACTGGAATATATAACTAGGTTCTAACCCCCAACCCTTTCTTTCTGTCTTATAGATTGATTTCTAGAATTGAACATGTGAATAATTTGTATTTGGTTGTTGCATCAAGTTCAAATTCCCTGAATAAAATACATTGAATATGTAATCGAAGGGTGGAGGTAACTTACCACAGTCTCTTTTTGCCATAAACCGAATCA
This sequence comes from Acmispon strigosus, assembly GCA_030819835.1. Classification (NCBI taxonomy): domain Eukaryota; kingdom Viridiplantae; phylum Streptophyta; class Magnoliopsida; order Fabales; family Fabaceae; genus Acmispon; species Acmispon strigosus. The sequence goes on from JAUAMA010000001.1 coordinate 8,821,923, forward strand.
AAAAATATTCACGACCCTCAGAAACATCATTCTTGTGAGTCACCTCCAAACGTACCTGTTTAGTCAAACAATCACAAGCCCCCATGTCTGATTCCCCTTCGTGACAGCACTTGTATTAAAATTATAAGACATCACTGCAACATGCATAAAACATCCAACATTCAATGTTAAGCTTTTCACGTATAAAGTGATAATGGAAAAAAATTTGTGCTTACCAATAAAAGGTAGATCGATTTCCAAATCAAAATGTACGAGGAGTATAATGGCATCCATGTTTAGCAAATAAATATCACACAATTGCATATAAAAACCACCTTTCCTCTCCCTCAGAAGATTCAAAGAAATTGTGGTATTAGAGCATGTGGTTAATGAAAGATAAAATTATGATCCAAATTAAAAAGAAGTGATATTATAGTAAAGTACAAGGACCTTTTCATAAAGAGTCCATAATTAAAGGATCTTTTATAAGATGTCTTCTGGTGTGTGGTTTGGCAAGTATAATCCTTACTAGAATACTAAGTATTAGTCATGATTGTGTAAGGTACGGAGCACGAAGGCGGACAGAGTTTAGATGTTTTTGGAGTACACGAGGATTGCACTCGAGGTAAGGGCTCCTACGTATTTTTAGACAACTAGCCTTGTGACTACATAACTTGTGCTTGCTATTTGTAGTATAAAAATAAATACTATAGCATGACTGTGAATCAATGGTTATATAGCATAACTGTGAATCAATGGTTATATAGCATGAATGGGAATCAATTGTTAGATAGCATGACTGTGAATCAATTGTCAGATAGCATGACTGTGAATCAATGGATTGATGTTGTGATTTTCTTATGTGTACCATGATATGTTGCAATTTTATGACTTGAATTATCTCATGATTACTTGACTTGCAATATGATATACATGATGAATATGTCATGTGAGATGATATGTTAACGTGTTTCTTGCTTGAAATTCTATATGCTATGACAAATGTTAAGTCATGAAATGTTGATATAGCTATTCCTAGATGATAACATGCTAGACTATGATAGTTACCTTGCAAATAACTCATAAATGATTAAGGCGGGCACTTAAGTGATGATTGAGACCGAACTAGTGATATTGGATACCTGTGAGAGGTAATTCTTCTCTTGGAGAATGTTACAGAACTTAGGGGATGATGGGCCAGAGGTGACACTAACTCATAGTTAGAAAGAATGGCATGTGCATTGATTTCCCACGGGATTGGTGGATCAAAAGTCTTTTGGGTTTGTGATGGTCGTCGAGATGACATACCTTGAAGCGTTGAGACGGTGTTATTATGTTTATTCCGAATGTTGAGACAGAAATCCGAAGAAGTGGCACTCCATAGTATAGGCATTGGCCGTGGCGTTGATGGCCTGGAGCTGGTGGTTGCCTCATCTTCCCAGCGAGTGGATGAAGGTGTTGTCTGGACTGTGTAAGCATGACATTGCATTCATACTTTGATCATCTAACTAGACTTGTCCCATTGCTTAGTTTATGATGATAGTAACTTGATAACTATGACTTGTATGAATCTGTTATTTTTTGCTTGGGTTACCTAGCGATGGCATTTCCCATTTTGTTATGTTATCTTCGCGCGGTCACTATATGCCAATGAGGCCATGGGACTTAATCACATTAACGGGTGAGGTCGGACAAGGCGTGCTTGACGCTGAGGATTCTAGAGTGTGTGTATACGAGTGCCACACCTATCGCTAATCGTATCTAGGGCGCATAGAGGAGACAGCCAGAGACGTTTATAGATGAGTCATTTCGAGAGAGAGGTTCACAAGGGCCCAAATGTAGCAAATTCCATCATGGATGACTCTTAGTGATTGCATCACCTCTTAAGAACCTACCGCTTCTTCTAGAATTCCTCCCTTTGTTCTGTCTTTTTCTGTTGGTTTGGACCTTCTGTTTCTTTACCAGTGACAGTAAAGCCGGAGCCCGATTACACTCCATCTTCTCCTGTCCGATTGTTACACCCAGTGATTACCAAGCGCACTATAGTGGAGACTACTCATGTGGTTTTGACTTGGGTCAATGTTGACTTGGACGTCGAGGGAGAGCTAGGCGACCACGTTGAGGCCAGAGAGGACGAGAACTTCATTTCTGAGAACGATGAGGAAGAAGAGAACCCTTCCTTGGTGAGCGAGGAGTCTTAGGAGGAGGGTAGCTTGGGGACCTTCTTGGATGACTAGTTTAGGACTCTTTACTGTATCTTCTGTCTGTATTTATGTTTTATCGAGTAGTGTTCCGGGAGTTGTTTACCGTACGGGCACCTTATTGCATGTTAGGCTCATGGGTATGACGGCAGGGAGTCTTTGCTTCTTCCGAGTTATATCTAGATTTTGCCGTGAGGGTTTTTCTCCTGCACTACTGTACTGTATTTGATTGATACTTATGATTATTAATGTTTATTATGGGTACTAATGTATGAGATGAGTCGAGTTGTTCTTACAAGTTATTTATTTTCTTGTGTCAGAGCATAAATGTTTCTGGTTACAAATTGGAGAAAAAATTAGTTGCTATTTTATTAACGGTGTAAATGTTTATGTGTTTAATTTTGAGGTTTAATTCACTAAATGTAACACCCCGTTCTTGCTTAAAAATGGGGTGTTACATTAGGCTCTTCCTTTGGTTTTCTCTACATGATGCTCTCCCCGTTAATGCTAGACCTCACCGTGCGGGTATAGCTGCTTCTCCTAATTGTACCCGGTTCTCTAGGAACATTGAAGATGCCCTTCATTACCTTCGTGATTGTGCTCATTCGAAGGAAAATTGGATTAGGCTAGGAACCTTAGCTTGACCTCACTTCATGGTTGGGAATCTTCTAGATTGGGTTATTTTGCATACTTTTAGCTCGAACACAATGATTTTTTCTTAGGCGCTTTAGAGTATGCGGCGTTTGCAGAATAACATGGTGTTGGACTCGCAATCGTGGCATATAGATTTTTCTTGGAGATTTGTGTTTCTGCAATATGATGACTATGTCGAGTTTTTGGTTCTCAGGGATGACACTGATTCTTGCTTTGCCCTTCGTCCTAGGTTGCTTTTTCCACCATCTTCGTTTGTGAATCTGAATTCAGACGATAGTTATAATCCTACCACGGAGAGTATGGGGCCTGGTGGTGTTATCTGTGATTCAAATGAGCACTAGATTAGGGGATTTCATGCTCATCTTGATGGCCAAGGGGAGTCGCATTGCATAGAAGTTTTCGCTTTCAAGCTTAGCCTTGAGATTCTTTAGGACATGAAACTTTGTTCCGTCATCTCCGAGACAGATTGCCTCGACCTTATTTCTATTTTGAATGATCGCAATCTGGTTCATTTTCATAGGTTGAGGCCTTTCCTTCGTAATATTCTCATCCTTTTGAATCAAAACTGGGAGTTAAAGTTGGTGCAGATTTCTAGAAAGACCAATATGGTTGCGGATTGGATGGCTAATCTTGGTGCTCGAGTTTTGGAGCCTAGAGTTATGTTGGTGGTCCCTCATTTAAAGGTGGAATCTTTACTCCTTTGGAACCATAGTGTCGTAGTTTAATTTTTTTCTCTATCTTTCAATTTTCCGATGTACCTAAAAATAACCACCAGGATTTATCCTCTACAAAAGAATTTTTTTATAGTAACTCTTGTATTTATTTTTTAGCCTTGAGCCGAATCATGAACTTTGGGCATTTGGATTTTCAGCCCTTCCTCTCTTCTTTCTCCATATCTAAATTGTTTGAAGATCAAAATATCCAATTTGAGTGTCTAACTAAAGTTCTCCACAAGAAGGGCTTAACTACCCCTGCCTCTAAACTAGAATAAAACATTAAGAAAGCATATTTGGTTATATTTTGGGTTAAAAATGTTTTTTTACCCTCTTTTTTGAGCGAGTTTTGATTTTTGTCTATCATCATAAAATTTTCTAGAATTCAATCCTAAACTACTGGAAATAGCCAGAAGTTGTCCTCGTCAATATTTTGGCCCCGTCGCTATGCTTAGGTTTCACATTCCATCCTATGTTTCTTTGCCATGTCAATTAATGAGTCGAGTTGGATTTTTTTTTCTTTTTTTCTTTATATTTTAGATAATATTATTAATTATTAAAAATTAAAAACAACTTTTTAATTAAAAATGTTATTTTTAAAGAAGTGTTAATGTTATTTTAAATTTTAATTAGTAATTTTATTTTTAATAATTAATAATCTTATCTGAAAATTAAAGTAAAAAAGAAAAAAAATCAATTAGACTATTATTTGACGTGGCAGAGACACATAGGATGGAATGTGATGAGCCAAAACACTAACAAGGATGATTCCCAGCTATTTTCAATAGTTTAGGGATGAATTCCAGAAGATTTTTTGGCGAGGAGAGAAGATCAAAATTTGCTCAAAAGGGATAGACCAAAAACATATTTAACCATTATATTTTTATGAAAATACTTATAACATCCTTAGTGTTATTGTCAAAAAATATGATTCAAAATATAATAGGATTTTCTAAATCACCCATGAGCGTGGTTTTACCCTACCCTACTTTTTTTGACGCATCGAAAAACAATACAGAAGAAAGAAAACTATGAAACTGAAAACGAAAACGAGTCCCTCAAAAGATGGGTCTCAAGCTTAACACCTGGAACATCAAACACTCGTACACCCGTAAAGCTTCTCGAGCACCAAGCTTCGTGTTAGTCTGATATTTTTTTTCCCAAGTCTTAACTTGGTTGAAAGTCACTCGACAACTAGTTTCGACCAAAATTCCAAGTTACTCCACTTGGTCAGGAAACATGCTTTTGATATTTGACTAAAGTAAAGTAAGATATTTTTGGTCGAAGTCGAATCCATAATGAAAATGAATCTTAATCAGACAAGTGTAAGGTTCCTTTCAACTCAAAGCTTGGCTTCTGAGGAAGTTATTCTTCGATGGAAGTTTTTGGGCAGTTACATCAAGCAGGACACGTGGAGAACAGAGAAGCAGACTTAAGACACGTGTAAAGCTCAAGAGATTTGTCCGTTGCAAGCAGTTAAGCACTTAGCCTGTAAATAGAAGAAGCCAGGCACAGAATCGGGGTTCGTTCGCCACTTCGCAACACATCCCTTAAACTTCATTACACTCGCCCACTGCTACATGTCCAACGACTACGACATACAACAATTAAGAGTTAGAATGTACGTGATTGAGCAAAACCAAAAAACCACACCCTTTAAACTTATGAAAATTTATGCTTTTATCATTTTCAATTCAATGCAAATTTATGCTTTCAGTTTGATGCATTTTCCTTTTTTCTTGAACTTTTCTTGCTTTCTGAAGCATTTACATTCAGTTTTCTTTTAAACTCTTTTTTACCCAATTCAGTCGAAAACTTTTGACGAATTTCCTTTTTCATTCTATTTAACAATTAAAGCACTGGTCATTTCATCTCCTCGCATCCAGAAGAGAATCAGGATCCAACCTCTTTATCAACATTTGTATTCACTTGTGGATTTACTTGGTTTTACCATAAATCAGAGTAAACAAATTGACACGTCCGGTGGGACACGAGGCATGTTTTCATTTGAAATCTTACTCAATGCCTTAGTTTTCAAAATTATTTTTGTGAAATAAGAAGTGTATGATATTACGGAACGGTGAATTTGTTAGAATGACCAACCGTTCTAGAGGAAATCAATCTCCAAGGTCTCATGCTGAACCCAACAATGCCTCTAATGGTAATGGAGAGCATTCGATAAATACTAACGATAGTATTAATCCTCCAAGGATTAAAACAAGTTCCAATCTAGACATGGCAGTTACAACTGCTCGAGTGAGTCAAAATGTACCACCGGTTTCGACTAGTCCAAATTTGACTCAATCTTTTCCTCCAGTGACTGTTTTGTCAATCCCTACACAGGCGCCACATTTGTACACAACAGGGCCAATCTTATCACAAGTTCCGACCCCGATTCGTATTCTAAGTCCTACAACTCCTGCTATGTCACAGGCTATTGTTGGCATAGTGCAACCGGGTTCCTGGAACAGTATGAGGAATCCCCAGGACATTGTTAGTCATCCTTATGAAATGCCTGTATCTTTGATGTAGGGGATAGGAACCTATCCCTCTTTGTATTCTGACAATTTGGTTTCAACGGGTTCCCTGGGAAATCAATTCTTGGCATCAAGATCAGGGGAAAATAGATTGAGAAATCAAGGACCTCCAGTTTCAGTTTTGGATGGACCCCCATTTTCTTTGACTAACAATACTATGAACGTACTTAGGCAACAAATGGACGATAGTAACCATGAGTTGGTTAATACGTTGACTCAACAAATTGGTACAGTCTTTAATCCCATGATTAGAGACACTACACTTGCCTATCAACAATTGACTATGCAATTGGGTCGAATTGCGGATGTCTTCGGCGCACCTAACCCTATAGTTGAACAGACCTCTCAGGCTGGTCGACAAGCGCCTCCTCCTAACCAACCCCAAGTGTTGGAGATTCAACTCAATCAACAGGTCCCCCATAACAAACCTGTAAACCAAGTTAATCATGGTCAAAATGAGGGTAACCTAGTTTTGATAAATCGAAACCAGAACGCCGACCAAATATTAGAAAGATTTTAGAAAAATAACTTTGGGGGGCAACAAAACATTGCACACACAGTGGAGCAATTTTTAAATCAACATAGATTCGATGTGGGAAACGCTAATAGACCCTACTTGTTTCGGCAACTCCTAAGATTGTCCTTCAAACTGAACTTCGAAGGGGATGGAAAGTACCCAAATTAACTAAGTTCTCAGGAGACGTCGAAGAATCCAGGTCAAACATATTTCTAGATAATAGGTCGAAGCTGGAGATTCGGCAAACAATGAATACTTGAAAATGAAATATTTTCCAAGTTCTTTGACAAAGAACGCTTTCACTTGGTTCACAACTTTACCACCAAATTCTATTTTGAATTGGAACCAATTGGAACGAGTCTTCCATGATCAGTACTTTAGAGACGAGACTAAAATCATTCTCAATGAACTTGAAAGTGTTAAAAGGGGAGTATCAGAATCCGTCGATGACTATTTAGGCAGGTTCAGACACATGAAGTCGAAATGCTTCATGCAAGTCCCCAAACACGGGTTGGTCGAATTAGCCGCTGGTGGTTTAGACTATTCGATCAGGAAAAAGATTGATACTCAACACATAAGAGATTTGGCACAATTATCCGATAGAATAAGACAAGTTGAGTTCCTTAGGCAAGAGAAATCGAAAAATAGCAAATTTCCTAAGAAAGAAAAAGTAGCTTAGATCGAAACAGGCGATATGGGTCGAGATGACCCTGTAACTTTCGAGCCTTATGAGGATTCCAAGTGCCATGATGTTCAGTTAGCTGAACTCAAGGAATTTCCCCCTTATGTTTGTAAAATGTTATTACCTAATAAGTGGAGACCAACTAATAATGATGTGCCTTGAAATTCAAAGTTTCCTATCAAAATTTATAATTTTGGTACTACTAAATGTGAGGCTATTTATGACATCTTGGTAAAAGATGGCCAAATAGACATTCCTCCTGATCAAAAGGTTCCCTCTCTTGATCAAAGGAAAGGTCGAATGTTTTGTAAATATCATAACTATTCTGGCCATTGGACTAATCAATGTACTAAATTTATGGATTTGGTCCAAGCTGCAATCCAAGCGGAAGATTGGTTTTCGAAGCCAAGGAAAAGCTGAGTATGAAGATCGACTCTATTCCACTGCAGGTCCAAAACACCAACTTTGTTGAGCCCGTGGCAATCTGCACTGTTGGAGTTGTCGAAGTTCCTAAAGTGAACTAAGTCGAAGAGTTTGATGAGGAAATGCAAGAAGTTTATCCTCATGCTGGAGAGACTTTGCTCAAGTGACTTTGTGCCCAAGGTGCAGTGCAACGTTCGAAAAAAGTGCTGCAAAAGCTGCGGAGGCGGCTACTAAGAAGTCTGATCGAAGGCCAGCAATCGAAAGGTTAGGACATCGTATTCCTGCTACTCAACATCTGAGTTTGAGGAGTCCTTTAGAGCAAAAGCCTCAACACACCCCAGTCCATAGGAAGAAGAGTTTTGTTCCCCCGACTGGAGCTTGTCCTAACCAGTGGCTTACTGCATTTCAGTCGAAACCACCTTGAAGTCGAAGATTGAGGCGAGTCACACCACTTTTTATATTGGAAGTTCCCACATTTCGAGGAGTCATTCTTATGCTCCAACTACTTACTTTGGAACTAATCCTATGACCAAAACTCAATGGAGAAGGCTTCAAAGGAAGAGGAAAGCTTCTCGAGAAAAAGATGCCACTCATAAAGGCAAGGTCGTAATCAAAGACACCGGAAAGACAGTCCCCGTGGCTAAAATGGGTCAAAAAGGCAAGTCTACTTCTGAGGTTGGACAGTCTAGTCGAAGAATCATTCTTCCGCATATGGACTTGGCGTATAAACCTAACTTGAGTCCTGAAGCAAAGCCTTTCATCCCAAGAGCTGCGCTTCCCGAGCCTTTGACTGCCGAAGAATAAGGTATGCTTACAGATAATTTCGGCAATGATACTGAGAGTCTGGACATTGTTTGCAATGTAGTGTCCATTCTCCCAGTGGAGTTCGACAAAATTACTGAAGTAACTGAAGACGAAGATGAGTACTACGTCGAAGTAGAAGAAGAAGAAGACGACAATCCCTTATGCTATTACATAATGACTAAAGGAGGTGTCGTAGAGAAGAATGCCGTCTTCAAAAAGCAAGATCCATAAATAAAGAAGCACCTCAAGCCACTTTTTGTGTGGGCTCGAGTTGAAGGAAAAAGGATCAAAAAGGTTTTGGTCGATGGTGGGGAAGCTATCAATCTAATGCCTATGTTTCTAATGAAGAAGTTAGGTAAAACTGATGCAGACCTTCAACTTCATAACATGGTTCTTTCTGATTATGAGGAAACATTTAACAAGTCCTTAAAAAGCATTGGCACGGTAACACAAACCACGTTGTTTGTGGTAGTTCCTGCGAAGTTACCATTGGCACGGTAACACAAACCACGTTGTTTGTGGTAGTTCCTGCGAAGGCAAACCACAATCTTCTTTTAGGCTGAGAGTGGATCCACAGAGTCGGGGCAGTCCCTTCGACACTCCATAAAAAGCTATCTCTTTGGAGAGAAGATGGCGTTCTTGAAAATGTCGATGTAGACCAAATTTACTTCTTGGATGAATGTGCCCAAGTCAATAAGAATACATTCGACAAGAAGCTTGCTAATATTGCTCCTTAAGATGACTTGGCATATGAACTGGAAGGAGAACCTACACTTTGCTCAGTTAGGCTCGATCCTAACTATGGTTTTTATCAAAGGTGGGAATATGGTTGAATAAATATCGACGGAGATTCCACAGGAGAGTGGCATATGGTGGATCCTATCTAAAACAATTGGATTCGAATTTCGGCTTACAAAGCCGAAAACAACACTGAAACAACTTTGGAAGCCGAAAATTTGTTATGAAAACGAGATTCGACTGCTTTAATTCATGAAGGTGTATATTTTCACATCGAATTTGACAATGGTGTCGAAAAGGCCATGTTGTTACCTTAGCAAAATTTCAGGCGATGTGGAAACTAGGCGTAATCTAACTCTCAAGTTATGCCTATATTTGTACTTTCTATGAAATTTTATATATATAGAGAGTCGATTGATGTTTCAGGTATTCTCATTTTAATACTAATACATGTTTTGTCAAAGCCTACATCAAACAATCAAATCAGGAAAGTTGGCTTTGGCATTGTATATTTTAGTCGAAGTGTAAAGAATGCTATTTAAACTTGGAATTTAAAGCATTTCAATTAAGAATATTGCGCGAGAATAATAAATAAACAATAAGATTATAAAGAAAGATTGTTATTTACAAACTAGGCCATTAACATGGCTAATTTGCTCGCAGAAACTGAAAATTACATTTCGACTAACATAATTCAAAATGAGGATTTAGCCTTGATTCGAGTGAATTGATTCTTCAGTCTCTCAATTTTTCCTTGAACCGTAGTTGCTGTCCTCTCTTCATTCTCAATGATTTGGCCAAGTCTTATGCTTTCGATTATCTCTGCAATTGCTTGATTTTCCATTTCAATCTTTCGAGCTGCTAGCTTTGGTGCCTTTTCCAACAACACATGTTTTTCTTTCATTATTTTCTCAAGTTTTTGGTCAAGTACCAAAAGCCTATCAGCCGACCGTTTCTCCACGCATTCGATCTCATCAATGGTGTTCTGAATCTGGAAGATCTTTCCTTTCACGAACTGATTGGCAGCCTTGTTGGAGTTCAAACTTTGTTGGTAGGTAGCAAGTTCATCGAAGTTTGCTGAAGCGTCATTTACAAATGACCGAAGCTCAAAGATGGTGCACTGTTGATCAGCAGAGAGGTTTTTATCAACTAAAATTTGAATAAGTCTTTTGATCTCTATAGCAGCAGCTTGATCCTTGAGATCTTCGAGCAAATCTCGTTCAAAAGCTAAATGCCTTAGTCTTGCCAACATTTGTTCGACATTTTCATCATCAAGAACGTTGACTTCGACTTTAGGTGCTGGCTGACTTTGGCTATTTGTTGCTAACATCTCTGCGTCAATGTATTTCTTTAGCAAATCCATGGGGTTTTTAGCCAGTTTTTCAACATCTTCGATAGAAAGGCGGGTAAGAGTGGAGCCTTGGGTATTTGAAGTGTTTACCATCGTTTCAGTCGAAGGGGACGTTGTCCCAGGGATGTTTGGATTTCAGGTTCAACAACATTGTTTGTTGGATCGTTTTCCATCTCTTGAGGCTCTTGGTTCAAGTTTTCCTGTGAAGGAAAAGCAGCTCGATCAACATCTACAGAATGGTAAACAATTGGACAACCAGGGCGTTGGGAAGCCAAAGGTAAAGTGTATCCCAACAGTTGTTTCATAGCAAAAGGAAGTTCAGGAAGTTCAAGGATACTCAAAGAATCAGAGTTGCTCGAAGAATTGAAAGAGGTCGAAGGAGATTCAATTACTTGGTTTCTCGAGCTTCCAGGAGCAACTTTATAGACTGGTGTACCCTATTCAGAAGAGAAGTTTAGCTTCTGAAAGAGGCATGGAATTTCTTAACTTGAGAAAAATAAGTTTAAGCACTTTACCTGTAGAGGGTTATTTTTCTTAGGGTTCGAGTTTTCATAGCTTCGAGTATGTCCCCGGCTCAAACTTGATTCCTTTGTAGGAGGATCTTGAGACACATGAGTTTGAGAAGTGATAGTCCTGGCAGGAGTGGCGATTGGAGGTTTCTCTTGGTCATGAAGAGGTGAATCCACCTCAGGCTCATCTTGGCTTTGAGTTTCCTGCCTTCCATATTGATCATCCTGCTCGAATTAAAGTAAGTTAGGATTATTGATGCTCGAAAAGTTTGTTTAGACAAAGTAAGGTGTAAGTAATACCTCATTGTCTTCAGAACCATCTTCGTCACTCGAAGGAGAGATGGTTGCAACTTCCTTTCCTTTAAGTTTCTTGGAAGGTTTCGGAGATTTGCTTGGTCCAGCCCTCTTTCGACCCTACAATATGAATGTTAAGAGAAAGGAATATGATGTTATTTGAGCAAAATAATATTTCGAAGGATTCTTACCTATGAAACTTTGCTGGAACCCTTCGTTTTTTATGATGTGTTATCATCATCATTATCATCATCTTCTTCAGGAGCATTTGACTTTGGTGGAAGAGGTCAAGCTGCCAGTATTAGAAGGTTAGTAAAAATCAAAATGATGAAGATAATGTGAAATTTGTCTCAATTTAACTTGGCCCACACGGTCGAGAATCTTGACGTAGCGTTCATCAATGTGAATATGGCCACAGTAGTTGTAGTTGTACAACCTAGTCCAAGTAATTCTTTTGCGAAGCGGTTTTTCTTCGTTGGTCAACATGTTTATAACATTCACCAAAAACCAAGGAGGCCGAGGTGCAATTGGAATGGCTAAAGCCATTTCACAATTTGGCAAAGGTGGAATTTTTGGTTGGTGAAATTTTAAAGTGTACAAATACTTGTCCACATGTGGGGGAAAATGAACTTTTGGAAATACTTTTTCTAGTTTTTCCCTTAAAGTCAAAACCACCTGCCAAATCATACTTTCAGTTCGACTAGGTAAGTAAACTGTCTTAAAATACTTTTGAAATTTTTGAATCTCTTTGATATGCATACCTTTGGTTTTCCTCTTTGGCTCTTTAGTTTGCAAGTCAGAGAAAGCAGCACTCATTCTCTCGATGCATTAAGCCATGGTGAGACTGATCGAAGAAAGTATTGATTCCACCATTTTTCGAAAGCCTTAGTGCAGAAGAAAGTGGGTTTGAAATGGAAGGGAGTCAAAGTTGGAGCACGCTTGTCATAATAGGTAGGGGCTCTCTTTGCAATATTTGAGTTGATGGCAGTCTCTGAGAAAAAGATGGCTTGATATTTTGAGAAGATAGAGGTTGGCCGAAATTGGCTAAGTCCAAATTGTGAAGCTACCAATTGAGGTTGATAGTCGAAAAGACAACGCTCTTCTTTAGTAAACCCAGAGAGAAGGACTTTGGAAGTTAAGAATTCAGCCCAAATGGCCAAGCTTTCGGCTTGGGTTCCAACAGTTTCACTTGGAAAGGGCCTGGTAAACCAGCCGGGACCATGCTCCCGACTACTGAAAGGAGCAATCGATTCAGTATGGTCCTTTAAGTAAAGGAAATGTGAAAAGAATTTCCTGAAATCCCCTTTTGCAGATGGCTTTTTAGATTTGGGAGTTGGAAAGCTAAGTCTAGGACCATCAATGGTCGAATGGATGTTTTTTGGGTAGACTGCAGATAGTTTTGGCTCGAATACAGTATTCAACCATAGCTGTAATAACCACAAAGGGCCCGCTGGGGAAAAGGTTTTATTCGTCTGGTTCTGGAGATGATAAACAACTTCTCCTAATGATTGATACAAACTGGCTAAGAGCAGTTTTCTCAAACAAATATCAACTCCTTCATGAAGAAGGGTTGCTAATGGAAGCCATTCCAAGTTCAGGAGCCTGCGAATGCCATGGAAGCTCTGCACAATCCACCTCGCACACAACCTTCCTGAAGCCTCTACTCCAAGCCAAAGAAAGGCTTCACCGCAAGAGCTTCAGCACCAAGAGTACCCCCGACATCTTTTCCAACAAAGAAGCCAAAGATCCAATTACCCAATTCATCACGCACGAGGCCACCTCCCCCATGCAGTTTAACCCACCCTACCAGCTCAATATGATTATTTTAAAAAAATTATAAAATTTCTTATCCAAATCTATTAGTCTACCTAAGATAAACTACTCTCATAGATAACATGTACAATCTCACAAATAATACTCTCCTAATTTTTTTAGTGTTTTTTATCTTTTAGTGTTGATTCACTATGAAACCTAATAGTTTGTCTGACCTACCGTCGAGATGGTACTTGGGTTAACTAGAGACGGATATGGTCGAGGTAACCAGTGGCATGGAGAAACCCACAACTGCGAACACCGAAGAAGACAAATACATTTTATTTTTTATTAAAATGTTCTCACAATTACACCTCGGGTGTGGTGAAAGTCAAATGTCTTTTTAAGAGTGTGACTCCAAACACTCGACCTATATGGGTTCAAACAACCTATTTTTACCACTACGACCAGCACTCATTCGATGAAGAAAAACCCATTGAATGAACTAAGCAGAATTAAGTTAGAAAGAAATATTTATCTCTATGTATTATTCACAAGAAGGTTCTACCATCTTTTAAAAATGGGAGTTCCCTTTCGAACAAACCCCGGGAGATCCCTAAAATTTTCAAGGACAATATCTAAAAGTTGTCCCTCTCCTTAATTCAAGTTCAAGGACTATTAATATACTCATAACCTTACAAATATCACATATAGACATTTTGGGGCCTATGACGAAATGTTAAAGTCATTATTTGTGTTATCGGTATTATTTATAGGTAGTTTTCTTATCATGTTTTCACCTATTAAACTTACTTCTACATCAATTTTATGAAAAGTAACAAATTTAATAAGAGCGCGACGTTGAGATTCAATTTATTTTTTAAATTTTCTTTTTTTTCTACAATTTTTCAAAACTAGATTCATACTTTTTATTTTACATTTTCTCTTGAAAAAAAATTAAAAAATTTCAAAAAATAATAAATAAATAAAAATAAAATAATACTGCAAAATAAATAACAATAGAACCTGGAATGCAAGGAATGAAACAATGAGTGATTTTGCAACATTTTGATATCAAATATATCCTTTGATAATTCACTTCAAGGTAGAAACAATGAATATTTTTTATTTTTGAGAGAAGAAACGATGAGTGAAAATGAAACTTTATACTCCCTCCGTTCCAAATTATAAGACTCTTTAAAGACAAACTTGGTGTTCCAAAATATAAGACCTCTTCTAGATTTCAGAAAAAAATAAGTAGTTTTTCCTAATTTACCCCTTGCATTCATTATGTTTTGGGTATTGGAGTGAGATACAATTAATACATCAATTAGCTTTTAATAGGGGCATATATGGAAGATTTATATAAAATTAAATAAAACCAAGATTATTACATCTTTTCTTAATAAGCATGATTGTGTGAATGGGGTCTTATAATTTGGAATAGAGAGAGTACAATATTATAGATATATAAGCCATAAAAAAAACTAAGAGTTATGAGTAAATAAAATTTATTTTTTCAATTTTTAAAATGTAAAAATAACGGATATTTTGTTTATTAATTTTTTGGAAAATGTAAATTTGCTAATACAAAATACTACTACTAATAACGGTCAAAGTTGCATTTCTCATTGCACTTCCTAGTTACAATGAATATGACCTGATTTTTCATTTTTCTACTGCCTGTCCCTTGCTTATACATTCCTAAAATAAATGATATCCCTTCCTAAAATAAAGATATATTTATTTCTCAAAACAAATCAAAGATATCTGATACTAAAATAAAATACTATTTATTTCCTAAAATAAAGAAATCACCTATAAAAATATAAGATACTATTTATTTCCCCTATGTACAGCAACTTTTCTTTCCTTTTGCTATTTTCGGCACTATCACGTTTGATATGCATTAAATATAAAATAAAATCCAAATATCTTATTATTTTAGATTCAGTTCAACCTTTACATCATAAAAATCTTGTATGTCTTCTCTGATTTATATGATTGTGGCACATTTTAACATGCTCTTCACTCTAATGATGATATGTCTGGTCTTAGAAAGGTCGATAAGGGTAATGAAACAGACGGAATGAGAATGATATAAGACTGAATGAAAAACATATGGCCACCTTCTCATTAAATGTTGAAGGGTAGGCCAATAAACGTTTGGGTGCACATCAAATGTGTGTGTTTAATTAACACCCAATCCAGTTGGTCACTGCACCATGTGTGCACTTGAAGCCATTCCAACACGTTCTGAATTATAAAAACTTTATAATATTTTATAGTAATTATAATTAAGGGTTAATGGTTCAACTAGTCCCTAAAGTTGTATGAAAATCTGTGTTTGGTCCCTCCTCAGAAAAATGACGATTAGTGGCGGTTTTTTTACAATTACTGGCTGTTTTTTACCGCCACTAAACATCATTTTTCTGGGGAGGGACCAAATATAAAGTTTAGTACAATTTCAGGGACATGAACCACTAACCCTATAATTAAATTTAAGTTTGTAATTGAAATATATAGTTATTATTTAAGGATAATTCTATAGCAGGCCATGCTATGGACAGATGACAGATCAACCCCTGAACCATATTTTTACCACTAAGTATATATAATTTTCAATATGCTTCTTCTGTAGTAAAAATTATGTCTCCAAGTTATTAATTGGATTAATGCACAAGATATAATGTCTACTCAGACTACCACCAACCAGAACACCCAAAGGAAAAAGTTTCCTTCACCTACCGTTTCCACTTTTATGAGAGATCGGAAGAAAAAAAAAAGAGAAATGAAAAATATGATAGATGATGTAATAGGAAACGAAGAGAAAAATAGAAAGAAAAAATGAGCGGAATTGGCATGGAAAAGAAAGTCAGGTGTGAATGAATCAAAACTCATACCCAATAAACGAATGAGATTGTCATTACCTTGCAATGAAGTAGAGAGACAAACCTTTCTGTGGTTCTTCACTCAATTGAGATACCTGCTAATTTACTTTTAAAAAAGTTAACATATAGACCACAAATAAGTTCAAAACACCTATGAATACATTTCAACATAACAATGTTTTTGGAGAGATGCTTCCCCCTACAAGGAGGGTATAACAAGGGTGTCGTCAGCCAATTGAAGCATTGAGATTTTCATCTTTTGTGTCCCCCCAATCTTCAATCCCATAAACTTGTCCAGCAACACAACTTGCTTAAAAAGACCATTCAAACTTTGTACTACTATTAAAAATAGGAAAGCGCCAAAGGGTCTCATTGTCTAAGACCATTTTTCCATCTTAAACTCCTAACAATGGGCTCCTATTTACCAAAACAGACACCGAAACACATTGAAGACAATTCCTAATCCACCCAACCCATTCTGCACAAAATTGCATTCATCTCATTATATAGAATAAAAGATCCTAATTTACTGAATCATACGCATTTTCACAGTGTACTTTAAAGACCAGTGCTCGTGTCACATTCTCAACTAATCACCTTCAATATACATGGAACCTATAACACCTATTACATCAATTAATCACGAATTCATACAAAACTCCAAATTAAGAACCCTACAACATTCATATTGCAAAAATGTAAAAGAGATAAGGGTTGAAGAAGATGACACTGTGTTTTTTATCCTAATTCGTTCTCCAACTGAAGTACATCCAGGCTCCAGCGTGCAATGGGATTTGCTAATCACTATCAATTACCGAAGTTAATACAAGACTCACACCAAGACTCTCACAATGAACCTAGAAACCCAAAGACCCAATATGCAAGACACCCTTGCACATATGCACACACACCAAACCCTATGGTGCCATCAATTTCACCAGTTGATTACAAAGAAGAAGAAGAAGCAATCTCAGCAAGATGGAATTCTAAACCCAACTAGGAAATAGAAAACCTAAAGATGAAGAACTCTCAAGAACATGAAAACCTTGCTCTCAAATCTGAAATTTCTCAATTAAAACTCCAGTAAAGTGTTTCTTCTTATTCTTCTTACTCTTGTGTCTAACACTAATGAAAACCCTTATATAGTAGTGCATAAAACTTTTAGGAACCAGAAAATTCGCACAAGTGTTAAGGGAAAACAAATAGAGAAGTTAAAAATCAAATTTTAACCAAAACTTCCCAGGGAAATCGATTACTGCCCCGTGGTAATCGATTACCACTTAAATATTTTCTCTCTCAGTAATCTGTTAACCAAACTTGTAATCTGTTACCCAACTAGTTAAGCTTCTCTTTGAAAAGCACTATACAAAAGCAATTTTCCTAAGGTTTCTAAGACTTTTATTTATGAAAACAATTAAACCTTATTAAACACAATTTTACTAAGATCTAGAGAGCAAAGATGATCAAAGAACTTGAAAGCTCTTCCTAAGAAATGCATGACTTAAAAAGCTAGAATGCGATAAAATATTACATTCTTAACAATAAGCATAAAGGTCTTCATTCCTTCATCAATGTTGGTATTGTTTTGGAAGCATCAAAACCTGTTGCAATGGTAGGAGAGGATCCTTCTTCGCAGTACGTTCTGTATAACGCCCTGATATTTTCCATCTCCAGTCCAGTGCCAAGTTAGCCCTGAACCACGACGGCTCTCAAGTATGCTTGACACGACATGAAGCAACAACTCGAACTCAAGGCTAGTTGTCTGAAGACGTGGCCTGACATAGCTTCGTAATTAACAACAATCATGTAGAGCATATGTACATATCTAAATCAGATACAAATCATGTCGCAAGGAGATCATGCTTAACATTTAGCAGTATAGCAAGAAGCACTCAATAAGTCAAGCCACAATTTCAAATCAAATTCACAGCTCAAACAATTCTAATCCAGCATATCAGATGCCTTCAGCTCCATGCATTAATATCTCAATCAATACAATTCTAAATCAAGTCGTTCTCAGAACGCCATCAACTACCAATCTCAATAACATAACATATACATTCTCATAATCATATACATATTCTTAGTAGCTATGAATAGCGAAGTGCCCTTACCAAAGTTATAGTCAATCCGGATAGCTACGTTAGCTCCGCTCATCTTGGTCGGTCCGAAGTCCCGTAACCCTCCAAAGAACGTAGCCTAGTTTAGGACTTGAAACTTAATCCTAAGCCTTAGCTACTGCAATTACAAGGTTTCTAACACTTGGCAATTGTTCTCATTCACAAGAAAAGATCCTTGAAAGTCAAAACATTTTAGCAACTTTGGCAACCTTTAAAAATTGTTGAAAACTCTAAGTTACAACTTCCAATTAGGCTAGACGTTTACTTATCAATTTGAGATCCTTAAACAAGTTCTTGAATGCAAAAGGACACAAAAAACCTCAAATCTTCAAATTTGTCCAAAATTAACAAAACCCTAAGAACTTCACATTTTCACCAAGCAATTCACTAAGTCACTCAAAACAACTTCACAACCCAAAACTTAACTTCTCTTACCAGTTTCTAAATCAATTTTCAAGTCTTTAACACATGAAATTCCTAAGTGTTAAAAGCACAAAATTTCCATTAAATTTGTCAACTTTCAAATTCCAAATTCCTTAACTTAGCAAAAACTCTAATTAAGCTATAAGTTCCAAAATCCAATTTACCCAAGAGTTCAATTTTAGTCCTTCTAATCATAAGTTCTTAAAATCATGTAAAAATCAATTTTCCCAAGTCTTAAATAATCAATTTACTCTCGGCCCTCTCACACTAATTAGGCAAAATCTTTCCTTTACAACCAATTTCACATACAAGCTTTAAGCACACTAAAAAGCTAGTTGAAAAATCAATTCTTCCAAGACCCTAAAACAGTCCTACATTCAGCCATACCCCATTAATTATCAAGATAAATTTTTCTTTCAAAACTAACTTGTACACATTAAAGGTATAAGGAAATCTATGGTGAAAATCAATTTCAAAGTTCGAAAATCACTTATTTCAAATAATCACTTTTCAAATATTTAACTTCCAAGAAAACTAATTAGAGATTCCTATAGATCAATTCCACGGGAACAACATTCTTAAAGGCAACCCTAGCAAAATATCATCATCAAAATTCTATAGGCACCAAAACTCAACATATTGAAATTCTAATCGGTTCAAATTGAAGATCAAGGCCATGGAAACAACATTTTTGAAGTGGGTTCAAGATTCTTTCAACTATCAATAACCCAAAACTCAACATTTTTGAAATCTAACACCATAGTAATGTAGAACTTGAACAGGAGATCAACTTACCTCAAAGAATCAAGAGAAGAAAATGAGTGGAAGATGTTGGAAATTGAAGAGGGGAGGTTCAGCCATGGGAGCTTGGAGGAAGAAGATGATGAATATTTCAAGCTTCCTTTCTCTCTCTTACTTACTCACTTAATTTCCTTTACTTCCACTTAATGAACTTAAGGAGAAAAAACCACTTAGAACTCACTCAAATGGGCCTCTTGGCCGTGGGCTTCTCTTCATCATGGAGGGCTTCTTTAAAAAAATTCTTAAACCCTAGGGGCCAAATTTGAAGAGTTGAAAAGTTCCTCAAATATCAAGTTACTATTTGCAGGACCAAAGTCTAAAATTTCAAAGTTTAAGGACTAAACTATAAAGTTTAGGAAAATATGTAGGACTAGTTTAATATTATATGTCTAATCCACTGACGCGTCTTCATGATGGGCATCATACGCGTCAGTTGCGTCATAATTCTCATTGTTATTCGAATTCGGTCGTCGGTACGTTTCCTAATGTCGCTGAGAGTACCTAACACCAGTTACTCATTTGTTTTAGACCTCGTGCTCGCACAACTCGAGCCCAGGTCATTTTCCTCGAAATTCATGTTGATTCCGGCCCGAAAACACTATGCACAGAAATGCTGCTCATGAAACATTATTCACAAAACACTATTCATGAAAACACTATTCACGAAATGTTTTTATCGCATATCTGGGTTAGTCACGTCAAAAGGAGTCATTTAGTGATTCCCGGATTTTCGACCCAAGGTATCGAAGTCGTCCGTTTCGCTTGCTGGATTTTCAACTGAAAGTCTCGCTAGCGAGATATGCCTTTTCCAGGCTCCGAAAGGGAACAATATCAATATTACAGTGGTTCTTCTCGAAATTCTTCATTGATCATCATGGAGGTAGTGAGAATGTCTTATTCTCGCTCAAATTCCAAATCAAGTTACGATAGGTCCTACGATGAACTGTCGTTTGGAAAACATCGCTACGATGATCCGAATAGCTCTTGACCTTAACTTTTTCCTGCAAGCATCCCTAGGTTGATAATAATAAAACACACAAGAAAGGGGGGTTTGAATTTTGTGTGTAATTTTTAAACTTCTTTTCAGTTACAAACAACTTAGTGGATTTAAATAATAATACGAGTGTATGCAGCGAATTTAGATTAAAACTGAAAAGTAAAGCACGCAAAGTATTTATCTTGGTTCACCCCCTTAATTGACAGGGCTACGTCCAGTCCTTGGCTTCACCAAGATTTTCACTATTTTATCAATATAGTACAAGTATTCTACAGGACTTCTCCTTGTAAGTATTATACAGGAATTCTCCTAGTATTCGAAGGACGTCTCCTCACAAGTATTCTTTAGGACTTCTCCTGACTAGTATTCTGCAGGACTACCCCTGGTTCCTTTTCAAGGTTTCTTTGGGGTTCTACAATGATCTCTTCAAAGAGAGTTGGGTAGAAAAATGAAGAGCATTTCATAGAGAGGATATAGATTTAGGTTCTCTGTTTGGTTTGCGTGTGAATAGTATAAGAGTAACACTCTACGAAATCTTCACACAAGCGAACGAATTAACTCAATTTAGGATGGCTTTGAGCTTTTGAGTTATGGCAATTAAAGCTTGCTACTGTGGGCAACTTGGAGAGAATAAGAGATAATTTAGTGTTCAAGTCGCCAAGTCAATCCGAATGCTAACTCCTATAGTTATATCTTCAGTAGGATGAGCAATGTGAGCTTGATGATGATTCGAAAATAGTTCCGTTAAAGTTTCTGCTTTCTTGTGAGTAACGGATACTTCTGCAATCCTGAATCAGCATTAAATGCATTCTGCCATGCATTTTTTGCAGCATTAATTGCTTTTGTTGACGTCGTCTGGCCCATTAATGCTTTCAGCCTTGAGCTTTTGTTTGGGCATTGAATGCTAGTGCAATCCAGCTAAGCGAGCATTAAATGTTCTGAACAGAAGATTTGATTTTGATAGTTGAGGAGATACTATGTTCAGAAGGACCCGATGTTGACTCTGAAAAGGTTGCTTAATTTTCAGAACAGCTGAGAGGTTTACAGAAATGAGGAATAAAGTATTAAGTAGGTCCCTTTCTTCATTCTGCAATCAACAGTGCTTCATTTAATGCTTTGGCGAGGTAGATGTTCTTTAATGCTTGAAGCAGTTATGACAAACGAACTCTTCAGAATCTTGTTGAACGAACTCTTCAATGCTTCTACCAAACGAAGTCTTCAATTTGTCTTGATAAACGAATTCTTAAGCAGTGTTGCCAAACGTACTCCTTGAGCGAACGTACTCCTTTGGATGAGTTGTCAAACAAACACTTTGTTGAAAATCCAGACGTACTCCGAAGCCTGATGTACTCCTTCAGGTTTGCGATCAGACTTACTCATTTTGGAAAATGTACTATTTTTGTCAAAGCGTATTCAAACAGTGGATAGACTCAACTTGTCAAGTGTATTTCAGTGTTGAACAGCTTCCCAAGTGTCTTTAACTGGATGACTGAGACAGCAGGCAAATTTTCTCTTCATTAAGTTGTCAGACGTTCTCCACTTATTTGCTTGTCCTTTGAACTTCTGCATTTTGATAATGCCTTGTAAGAATGTATGCAGTTGTTCTTCAGGTAGATAGATGTTCCTGAGTATGAAGTATTCAAAGTGTTAGAACATCTTTGTCCAATGATATTAAACCTAGAGTGAAATTGTTATTTATCAAAATATATAAATTATGAAATCGTTTGAATCTAACATAGGTATGCATTGGATGATTAAATAATTATTTAATTATTTAATTTATTCAGGGTCTTACAATACTACCCCCCTTAAATTAGTTTCATCCTCGAAACTAAAGGTCGGCAACCGTTTAGGGTATTGCCTCCCCTACTTTCCCTCCCGATTCCCACGTTGTTTCTCCCGTGGTTAATTATTACTTGGCCAGAGAAGCTTACTTCCCTCAGAGCTTCTTAATGATTTTGTCCCCTATCATTATGGGTAGAACTCCAAACGATAAGTTATCCTTGAGTTGCGCGTACTCTGACTTAACGAATTCCTGTGTAAGCTCCCCTGGCTTAGTCGCCCTCTCGACTCCTGTTGTCAGTGTCTCCTGAAGGAAGTATACTCCCCTGCTTCATACTCGAGTTCTCTTCGCCTCTTATTGGAATAGATCCTACGTCTGCTTTGAGAAGCTTTCATCTTCTCCTTAGTCAAATTTAACTTCTCCATGGTTTGGTTGAGTAAGTTCAGCTTCAACTATCGGCTTCCACCATTCTGGCATAACTCAAGACGTCTTGTCGCTTAAGGCCGAACCTCGCTTCACAGGGTGTCATCCCTAGGCTTGTAAGATATTCGTTGTCGTGGGTAAGCTCTATCAAATGTAATCGTTCGTTCCAGCTTCCATGGTGATCCTGGACACATGCCCTTGGCAGATCCTCTAATGATCCCATTATCCGCTCAGTTTATGATCCACTATCTGAGGGCGATAGAAGGAACTTAATCCCAACTTCAAACTCAACTCCTTTCAAGGTTCTCCCAAACAGTGTGATTGGAACATCGGATCCCGATCTGAGACGATACTCAAGCACGCTCCGTGTAGTCACACAATCTCGGCAATGTACACTTCTGCTAACTGTTGTACGTTGTAGGTTGTCTTCACAGTAAAAGGTGAGCCAACTTGGTCAATCTCTCCATGATTACCCAATCGAGTCATACTTTCTCTATGTTCGTGGCAATGCGACTACTGGACCCATCGGTGTACTGTCCCACTTCCACTTGGGGTCGCTAAGGGATTGAATCATTCCCACAAGCTTCCAATGTTCAACCCCTTCTGATCAACGAGTGTCTCAAAATCTTGTGGTCTCTGAAGATAGTAAAAATACTCTCGTAGAGGTAATGTCCCCCTATCTTGAGTGCAACCACCACTACGGCTAATTCCAAGTTATGTGTTGGATAGTTCCCCTTAGACGTCTTTAGCTGTCTCGAGGCATACGCCACCTCTTTGAGGTATTGCTTCAGTACACAGCCTAATCCTTGATGTGACGCATCACGGTGGACTTCGTACGGTGCTCCTGGCTATGACACAACTAGCACTGGTGAAGTCATCCCCTTCTCCTTCATTTGTTGATAGTTGGACTCACCTCTCTTGGTCCATGAAAAAAGTTTGATCCTTCCCAGTGAGTTGTGTTAGCGTTCCCACTAGCTTTGAGAATACTTCGATGTAGCATCGGTATTAATCAGCCAAGCCGAAAAAGCTTCTTGTCTCAGTCACTATCCTCGGTCGTTCCCATGATAACACCGTGTCTACTTCAGTTAGATCAACTGTGATTCCTTCCCTTGAAATCACATGTCCTTATAATTTCAATTCTTCAAGATAAAACTCACACTTCAAAGTACAACTCTTTCTCCCTTCGCACTTGAGGCACTAGTCGAAGATGATTTCTCATGTTCTTCGTGACTCTTGGAGTACACGAGTATGTCTTCAATGAAAACCACCATGAATTGATCCAAGAATGGCTTAGGTTTTCGGTTCATGTATTTCATGAAGACGGCTTGTGCATTGGTCACTCCAAGACACCATAAGGTACTCGCACTGTCTGTAACGAGTTCTGAAAACAGTCTTTGAAATATCCTCTTCCTTAACCTGTATCTAATGTTGAACATACTTCAGGTCTATGTTAGAGAACACTACTGCTCCTCTAAGTTGGTCCATCAAGTCATCGATCCTAGGTAAAGGTATTGGTTCCTCATCGTCACCTTATTAAGTTGTCGACAATCCATGCAAGGACTTCTTGTTCTTCTTCTTTACTAGCAACGCTGGTACTTCCCCAAAGAAAAACACTCATCCCAGTACGACTTCTCCGAGTTAGATCTCTTATTTATCGCTTGAACTCGGTTAACGATGTAAGTGCCATCCTATAGGGTTCCATTGAGAGCGATCCCGTTTCTGTGACAATGTTGATTGTGAACTCCACATCTATTCCTGACGACAACTCTGGTACATCATTTAGAAGACATCCAAGAATACTTTCACAGTCGGCAAGCTACGTGCACCGGTCTCCCTTCTTCCTTCAACACTAGCTAAAGAGAGACACTCTTGAGACCCTTTGTCCAAGACGATGCCTAAAAGATTCTTTATCCATCATTCGAAGATGCTTGCTTCCAGTAAGATTGTATTGCAGTCGTCAGTTTCCCGTCTTTCATCGACACATGTTGGCTGGAGGTATTCCTGAGATTTCCCTATGAAGGGGTTGTTCAGGCGATTAACCATCGGGCATTAAGAGATACCCTTACTCGAGGAAGGTTACCGTCTAACGGTACAATCACAGAGAACTTGGTGGTTGGATAACAAACTCATTCCAAGAAGCATACTTAACAACCAAGGGGAGGCATCATAAACAATAACTGTTAAAGCAAGAGCAAGCAAAAAAATGCATTAGGCTAAGCATATATCTATATAACTAAAAGATAGGAAAACAATCAGGCATGTGTGTACTTGACAATACATACAACACACACTTTGCATACAACATTCATGACCTCGAGGCCAAACTCTCGTCCTTCCTTGTGTTCACTCAGTTACTTCAATCTATGGATTTGTGCACTTTGTTGACTTATAACGTCATTCTAACATCTTCTTTTTGTTTGCATTGGTACCTTGCCACTCTTAATTGATAAAGACTTAGAGATTAAACTCGACTTCCCATCGTCCACCTTAACAAAGTAAAATTACTTGTAATTACAATCCTTTAATCCTCGACTAAAGAAAACAAGACTGTCTATGTCTTAATCAAAACCTCTACTCGCTCAAGTTCCTTCTTAGACTCGTGCTGATCATAACACTGATTCTCTATCCACCCAACCTGCATGCTTCACACTGCAATTTCTCTCCAGCAAATCCAAGAAAGAAAAAAAGTTCAAACCAAAGAATGACATGCATCATCACGTGACCGTTCTCCTTGAGCCTTTGTGGGTACACATCAGTACTTTATTCTTGATAATTAAGTCTGGATGAGTTAGATACTTTGTGTATACGTTGTTTTGATTTTGTGGTTCTTTTAGGAATCATGATTAAATCAGGATTCTATCTAAGGAATTTTGATTAAGAAGCCAGTATGGTCCTTTGAGGTTGACATGTTCAATTTGACGCCACAGTTCTTACAGGATTTGATTTTTCTTAAACCTCTTTGAACATGTTTCTTCCTATTGGTCAATTACAGCAAAAAAAGTAAAGAGGTGCTTGTTAAAAGAGGATGATTGCAGTCCTGATAGCTTCTATACTTGCAATTGTCCTTCTCACTTGTGTGTATTCAAATTCTTGACATCTCTTTCTTATTATTGTTTGGTTCAGGAGTAGGTTGTGAGCAATTTGAGGTTCATGGAGAAGCTCACTGATCATGGACAAGGGTTCTGAGATCAACTCTCCTGCAACTCACATAACACTCATGGATTGATTCATGGACAAGGGTTCTGAGATCAACTCACATTATTGCTCTAACCACTAGTGAATGCTTTTTTTTACTTTACAAAGTCATCTCACTACCGAGAGTGATGTATTTAGTTTTGGAGCAGTTTTTTTGGAAATCTTATCAAGAACATGTACAATTATACTTTAGTTGATATTTAATATTGAATTAATTGATACAGCAAGAATACAAGAAGTGCGATTTGATTAAATTAATGTTTGTGACTTTCCTCGTAGTATAGGTTACATTTTTGGATATGTGGCTAATAAGTTCATAAAACTGTTGCAAATAGACAATGCCGGAATACTCACTGGTTGGAAATGTAACCTGTGCTTTAAGGAACATTTTTGTAGTTATGTCTACATTTTTGAACTGTTGCTAAAAACTGAAAATATTGTAGTGATAGTACTATCACTAAAGGAATATTATCTGTGGGTATAGCTACATCGTAGGTATATCTTAAAGTATTATACTTGCGGAGGCTAAATGTTTTTCGGGCTATATCCACAGTTTTAACTCTTTACTGATGGTTTTCAGTTGTTGGCATATGGCAAATTTCTTGTAAATCATCCCCTATTATAGCCAAAAATGATATCATCAACGTATAGTTGTACCAAAATGAAGTTATTTGATGTTTTTCTTCTGAACAAAGTATTGCCAATGCTACCCCTTGAGAATCCATTGCTCATCAGGAATGAGCTCAAGCGATCATACCAAGCACGTGGGGCCTGCTTCAGTCCGTACAGCGCCTTTCGTAATTTGAAGACATGGTCTGGTAGGGCTGGATCTTTGAACCCTGGAGGCTGTTTTACGTATACTTCTTCTTCGATATACCCATTTAGAAATGCACTTTTCACATCCATTTGATATAGCTTTATGGAATGCTGACAGGCAAATGTCAGTAGGATGCGAATGGCTTCAATTCTTGCAACAGGGGCGAAGGTCTCTGTGTAGTCAATACCTTCTTGCTGATTGTATCCCTGTGCGACTAATCTGGCTTTATTTTTTGTGACCTTCCCGCTTTCATCCATCTTGTTTCTGAATACCCATCTAGTGCCAATGATGGACTTTTCCTCAGGGCTGGGCACCAGATCCCAAACCTTGCTTCTTTCGAATTGATTTAGCTCTTCTTGCATTGCTAAGATCCATCCTTCATCTTGTAGGGCTTCACCTATAGTCTTTGGTTGTATCTCAGACAAGAGCGCACAATTAGCATAATCATTAAATGTGGATCTAGTTCTTACCTTTTCATGTACGCTTCCGATTTTATGTGTGGGAGGATGGTCTGGCTTGAACCTCCAATCTCTGGGTAAAGAGATACCGCTGGAAGTCATGATTTGATTAGTGGAGACATCGTTAGACGGAGTCACAATAACATCGTCTGGTTGAGTAGAGGACGAGATATTTGAATCAGTGGCTTTGTCAGATGTCGATGGTTGAACTGGATTTGAGGAAGGCTCTCCACTTATTTCGAGATCGTCGAATTCATCTTCCAGTATTGTTTGATTCCCACACATGTGCTTATCCTCAAACTTGACATTAATAGATTCTTCTACAGCCATTGTTCTGGAGTTGTATACCCGAAACGCTTTCGAGTTGGGCGAATATCCCAGAAATATTCCTTTGTCTGACTTTGCATCGAACTTCCCAAAATCATCCTTTGTATTAAGTAGGAAGCATGGGCATCCGAATGGATGAAAATAAGTGATACTTGGCTTTCTTCCCTTCCATAGCTCATATGCAGTCTTCTTCAAGATGGGGCACATGAATATTCGATTTTGAATATAACATGCAGTGTGAATTGCTTCAGCCCAGAAGTATTTGGGTAGAGAGGTTTCATTAAGCATAGTTCTGGCCATTTCTTGAAGTGACATGTTCTTTCTTTCAGCTACTCCATTTTGTTGAGGAGTCCTTGGAGCAGAGACTTGATGGAATATCCCATTCTCCTCACAGTAGCACTTGAATTCTTCATTTATGAATTCTCCTCCTCGATCGCTAGGTATACTAGTAATGCAATAACCTTTTTCATTTTGGATTCTTTTTGCAATGATCATGAATGACTTGAATGTTTCATCCTTGGTTCCAAGAAATTGTACCCATGTAAATCTTGTGTAGTCATCGACGATGACAAGGCAAAATCTTTTTCCAGAACAACTAGTCGTTCTAGTAGGTCCAAACAAGTCCATGTGTAACATCTCCAGAGGTCTCTTAGTACTTACAACGTTCTTTGAGTGAAAAGAACTTTTTAATTGCTTTCCTTGAAGACATGCTGAGCATGTGTCATCAGATTTGAAAGATAGATTTGGAAGACCACTTACCAGATCGTGCTTGATCATCTTAGCAATGGTCTTTAAGGATGCATGCCCTAGCTTCATGTGCCATATCCATTTATCATCCTCTGCTGACACTAGACATGTTACCTTTTGTCTTGCAAGGTTTTCCAAGGAAGTCTTATATAGATCTCCTTGTCTCTGTGCTTCAAATATAATTTTGTTATCATCATTTGTGACTATACACTTCACTTTGTTGAAGGAAACAGTGAGTCCACTATCACATAATTGACTTATGCTAAGTAGATTGTGTTTTAATCCTTCAACCAACAGAACCTTCCGTATTACCGGAAGGGGAACCTTACCGACGTCACCTTCACCAACAATGAATCCCTTCTGGTTACCTCCAAAGGTAATTGTTCCTCCGTTTTTCTTCTCACGAATCTTTGGGAATAAAAACCTTTTTCCCGCTATGTGTCATGAGCATCCACTGTCCAGGTACCATAGTTCTCTTTGGCTTTGAGCTGTTAAGCACATCTGCAAGTGGTACAATCATCGATTTAGGTACCCAAACTTTCTTGGTTCCTTTCTTGTTAGTCATAATTTTGGGTGGACTCTTCCTCCCATACACCATTTTTTGAGGAGTTTGTTTCTCCTTACCTTTGACCATAAATGTCTTAGGTTTAATTTTCTGTGGTAGAAATGTAACCTATGCTTTTAAGGAACATTTTTGTAGTTATGTCTACATTTTTGAACTGTTGCTAAAAACTGAAAATATTGTAGTGATAGTACTATCATCACTAAAGGAATATTATCTGTGGGTATAGTTACATCGTAGGTATATCTTAAAGTATTATACTTGCGGAGGTAAAATGTTTTTCGGGCTGTTTTTAACTCTTTACTGATGTTTTTCAGTTGTTGGCATATGGCAAATTTCTTGTAAATCATCCCCTATTATAGCCGAAATTATATATATATATATATATATATATATATATATATATATATATAATTATTTTGTTTGAAAATCAATTGAAAAATGGTTAAGTTGTGATAATTTTTTATTTTAAAATTAAATCAGCTATTAATTCTTAAATATTGATGAGGGAATATTCTTAGAATATTAATTATTATTTGTGATTAATTAAATTAATTTTAGGTTTTTAATTATTAAAAATTAGCTTTTAATCTAATTGGAGTTTTTGCCTGCATCAGCCCTAGGCTGGATCGCCGAAACTTTTCACCCCATTGGTGGAGATTTATTTTCTGAATTTATAATTAAATTATGGGCTGAAGTTCATGCTTGGGGAAGGGGAAAACTCAGGTCTGAGTTCAGCTATAAATAGACCTCTTCCGGAACCTGAGAAACCATCACCCAGAGCAGCAAACCCTCTCCCTCACTCAAAGAGTCTCTCTCTCTCTCTTCATCCCCCTCTCTCTCTCTCTCTTTTCATCCCTCTCTCTCTTTCTTCTTCTTTTATTTTGAGACTAATAGCCTCCTTCTTAAAGTTCATAGTTCTTGAAGTTCATAGTTCTTAGAGTTCATAGTTCTTAAACTTCATAATCTCTCTTGAAGATCATCATCTTGTTCTTTTTCTTGTACTTGTTCTTGTTCGAGATAGTTACACCAAATCCATTCTAGTTATCATTTTCTTTCTAGTAACGTTATTTTACTTCTAATTCCGAAGTTATCATCATCAAGAGGGTTATGTTAGGCGAATTTAAACTTAAAAACTATTAATAATTTATGCATGTTCTTCATGTTCTCCGTGTTCATCATGTTCTTTATTTGTGCATCTAAATAAGAAATTGGTTATAAATATGATTTTGATCTTTAAAAACGGTAAATCACCTACCTATGTTGTTGATGATGCCGCGACCAAGTGTATTAAAGATGGGGTTGGGAAAATCTTTTTAACCTACTAAAAGCAGTTAGGATCCTTAATTTATTTATTTATTTAATTAATTATGATATGAGGAATTTAAGGGTGTTAGTAAATTTGAATTTGAATTGAAGGTTAATAGGAATTAAATATATAAAGATATATTTAATTATTTTGAATTAATTATATTAAAGATTGATAGGAATTAAAATATATATAAATATATGTTTAATTGTTTTGAATTAATATTATTGAAGGTTTCTCTTTTTCGGAGGGTTTTGCTCTTAAGTTGAATTCAGACTTATCATTAGGGATGGCAATGGGTAGGGTCTGGGTAGGGTACTATAGTACCCATCCCCATACCCGCATTTTTAAAAAGTACCCGTACCCGTCCCCATACCCGCGTGGGTAGCAACTTCAGTGCCCATCCCCATACCCTCTGGGTACCTATATGCCCGTACCCGTACCCATTACCCGTAGTTTAGTTAAACAAAATATAATTTTCACTATTTATATTTTTCAATAGAAAACTAAAATTTGATTGCTATTATAAAATGAAAGCACATTAATTAAAAATACAAAAAACCATCAAAATACTTAACATGTAAAATCATTTAATTAAGTATAAACTCAACACCTTGGTCTCAAAATATAACATAATATAGCTTAATAAAGAAACTAAAAGCATCTTCAAATGCATCTAACTTGTATGGACCGTGCTGCCACTCTCCAAGACCTATTAAAAATAATAAATTTAGTTAGCTAAGTTTTACATTCCAAAGTCAATATAACATAAAACTTTAACAAAAAAATATATCATAAATATATTATTTTACCTCATCATCAGAATCAGATTCTCCAAAAGATTGCAGTCGCTTATCTTTAAAGCCTATATACTGCTTGGCTCCAGTAATACCAATAGAAACTATAACATAAATAAGAAAATAAGAATTAAAATTGCAATTAATAAAAATAAAATTAACTATATAAATACACTAGTGCAATATTTCTTACCTTCATTGTCATGTTTTAGCCAACTTTGTGCACACATAAGTGCCTCCAAAGTATCTTCATGAAGCCTAGAACGATGAGGACTCAACAATCTACCTCCTGTGCTAAAAGCAAATTCTGAAGCAACAGTAGATATTGGGATGGCCAGTATATCCTTGGCAATTTTTTGCAAAATAGGATACTTGATCCCATTTGTTTTCCACCATCCAAGAATGTCAAAGGGACCAGACCTTGGCAACACCTTCTCTTCCAAATATAGATCTAGCTCTGACTTAGATTGTACATCATCTGAATCGTTGATAAATGAGTCATAACCACTAAAAAGATTACTGACATCAAGATTATCCAAATTTGAGTCATTGTCATTAAACTTCTCAGCTGAATTTTCTGCTATCCCGATGGTTTTAGATTGATATTCTTCAAACAATGAGTAGCATAGTTTCTTCACATTTGTAATTTCAACTAAAGACGAGCTTCCATAAAGCTTGGGAAAAAAATATTCTAAAAGCTTTAATTTGTATCTTGGATCCAAAACAATGGCAATCCCCATGATTCCATGTATTACATGCCAATATTTCTCAAATTTTTCAATCATCTTTGAAGACATCTTTCTAATAGCCTCAACAGAGCAAGTCTTCCAGTGTTGCAACGAAAGCTTTATCTCACAAAATAGAGGGAAGAATATATTTGTTGTGGGATATTGTGTCCCAGAAAACATCTCAGTTACACGATGAAATACTTCCAACCTATTACAAATTTCTTTTGCGATTTCCCACTCACTCGTTGTAGGCAAACATTTATACAAAGGCTCTCTTGTTTTCAAACGAATGAAAACATCTTTATAAGCTAATGCAACAACAAGCATTTGATAGGTAGAATTCCATCTAGTTTTACAATCAATGATGAGTTTCTTTGTGATAGAAACTTTGATCTGACGTGCAGCTTCCTTAAAACTTTGCTCTCTTTTAGGTGTGGCTGTCCAAAAAGCCACACTGTTCCTAACCTTTTCTATGCCATCTCCAAGAACACTTAAGCCATCTTGAGAAATTAAATTCAAAATATGTGCGCAACACCTCATATGAAATAATTGTCCATCAAGTATAAGGGAAGAGCAATCAAGTTTGTTCAGCAGAGATGTAACTAGAGAGTCATTAGTGCTACAATTATCCAAAGTGATGGTAGACAGTTTTCTATCAACATTCCAATCAAGCATGCATTTTATCAAAACCTCAGTAAGAGCTTCAGCCGTGTGTGGACATTCTACATACACAAACCTATTGTGCAAAATTATTCCTCAAACATTAATAAAACTAGAAAACAATCATAGTTAAAATAGTTCATCATCAAACAATAATATGACTCAAAGTAATTGATAAAAATTAAGTTAAACATTATTTATATATACCTCAAGATGCGACTTTGCAAATCCCAGCCTTCATCAATGTAGTGAGCTGTGATTACCATAAACCCTTTCTTTTGATTGCTAGCTGTCCACATGTCTGTTGTTAAAGCAATTCTGCTGCTAATTTTATCTAAGATTTCCATACTCTGTAACTTTTCCTTTTGGTAGATCTTGATAATATCACTTTTCACTGTGTTCCGACTAGGAATCTTGAATAAAGGTTGAAGACCTTCAGAGTATGCTCTAAATCCCAAATGATCCACCATAGAAAGTGGGTACTCATGAATTATGATCATACAAGCAAGGTCTTTTCTTGATTTCTCTGGATCAAAATGATAATTACTCAAATAAGATGATGACCCATCTATCCTTTTCTGTTCTTTTAACAAAATTGACTGTCTGATATCTTTGTAAGGTCTTCTCTTACAAGTCCCAAAGTGCTTCCGCAAATGATTTGTCCCTTCAGTTCTTTTACCTGCAAGAGGCTTGTTGCAGTAGTTACATATAGCTTTCTCTTCTCCATTAACAACTTTTTTCTTGAAGTGATTCCAGACAGCAGAGATCTTTCTTTTCTTTCCATCATCAACCAGTTCAAAATCATCACCATCCACAGAAACAGGAAGAGAGTCATTTTGGGTTTTTGACTGACTTTGAGCACCAGAGCATTCCATAGGACTAGGTTCATTTTCATGTTGTGTGGTGGGAGTAACCGCTGCTACAGGAGGGATACTACTTTCAGAATTTTTGGATGGAATTTGTGCAGATGGATTTGCCATCTTTGGAAGAGGAGGAGAGTTTGAAGTGAAGTGAGAAAGAAAGTTGTAGGGAAAGAAACTTTTTTTTAACGTATATAGGGAAGAAATTGGTCTGATGGTGAAATAAAAATTGTATCAGAAGTTGAAAAGAATTAGTGGAAAAGTCATAATTATATTTTCCATTTACTCACATGGTAATTAGTGGAAAAGTCATAATTAGTGGTGAATCAGAAATTGCTCGAGGATTTCAAGTTAGTAATTTCCAATCAATTCCTTAGTAATTGCCAATCAATTAAACCAAGTTATTTTTCCAATACTAAGCTATAATTATTTCAATAAAAAGCTAGATAATTTTTATATTTTTTCCTTTAATAGGCTCATATTAGTTAAGACTTAAGATCTTCTCTCTAGTCAAATTTAGATTAATTAGATATACTTTTAATTTACATCAATAATATTTTATCTCTTTGTGATCTAATTTGAAATATGTGCAAGTTTTAATACAAAATTAAATCAAAATTTATTCTTAAAATTTGAGAATATACCTTTTTGTTTAAATACTATTATCCTAACATATATATTATATATATTATAAGTTAAGATAATAGTATAATTCAGTTAAAAAAAAATCTAGTATAGATATAATAATTATATTAGGATAACAAATTAACAATTAATTAATTATATATATATATATATATAATATGTGTGTGCGGGTATGGGGCGGGGTGGGTACTATAGTACCCATACCCGCACCCATACCCACTAATTTTTGTGGGTATTTACCCGTACCCAACCCCATACCCATTTAGCGGGTTTTTACCCTACCCATTGTGGGTATTTTTTGCGGGTACCCATAGGGTCTGGGTAAATTGCCATTCCTACTTATCATTAGGCCAAGGTAAGGGTAACTTAGTCCTAGAAAAGTTTGTATGTGTCGTGTGCTACATGTTGTTGTTCGAATTTTGCTAGATATTATGCAGTTAGCATTTTGTTTAATATTTAGTATGTGTTTATTATTTGATTATAGGATAAGTTGCTATATGTGATGAGTTGTTATCTTGATTATGTGATGAGTTGATATTACATAATAAGTGCTATGATGATAAGTGGTTAATTTAAATAATTGTTATTTGAATATTTTTCGTATTTTGGAATACTTGTATTGTTAATATCATGGAAATATTTAATGTGATATTATGTTGAAATCTTTGAGTGTATATCTAGTTAAGATTTGGTTGGATTATTGATTTTTCCATGCAATGTAATTGAAGCGGTTTTTTATCCAAGTTAATGGTTAGTTTGAACGTTCGGAGGATGATTCTTTTTGGACGTTTGGACTAACATCATAGAATATGCATTTTTGGTTCGATCGTGGGTCGTTCTTGTGGTTTTTGGTTCAACCGTGGGTTGTTCTTGTTGAAGTGGCAAATGAGGTAGACGGTGGTGCGTGATTAAGCTTCATCCTCGATTGCGGGTCGAGGATTCGTGTTTGTCCCACCTTCCTACGTGGCTTGGCGTTATTTTATTCGGATCATATTTTCGTGCAACGTGGTTGCGCTGAGCATCATCCTAGACTAACCCTAGGTGTTGTTTTGTGGTTGATTATATTTGTTAAAAGTTATTTAAGTTATTGATATTTATAACATGTTCAAATATTGATTATTGTTTCATGTTGTTTAACTTGTTATATTCTGTTAAGATAATTTGATGATATATTATTTGGTTTCGTATTTGAAGTTGACTCTTGCAATGTCTTCTTGTCTACTATGTGGGTGCTTAACGCTAGATGGTGATGGGATCTTGGAGGGGTGTGCCATTCCTGAGGCACAAAGAGGTTCATCTTCTTGAGCACAATAGAGAGCCGACATGGAGTTATAGCTGGATTACACGCACGACTACCTATCACGGCTGGATTAGAGTAGTCAAACGAGATCGTTATGGACTTGTTGTGTACATGACTTACTACGAGGGCACTATGTATATTACTCTTCCACCTCGGCGCTTACTTGATATCATGTGTCGCTTCGACGACAAGATCGCGAGTAGGACGGTGGAGTCGCATGCTTGTTGTTTGTCTTTTGAGGCTTAGGACATTGAGATAACAGACGGTTGGCTCCGTAGAGAGCTTTAGTGGTGTCAGTAGAGGATGAGTCCCGTGTGGATCGGGAGCGTTGCTGGGATCGCTTGGCAGCTCGACGTAGGGTTTGTAGCGGTCTTGTAGTTAGTTTGTATATCGTTGTCGGTTGAGTTCAAGTCTATAACTCTTAACAATCTTATCACTTTTTGGTACTAGGGTCATCACCTCTTAGTGGTTCTTCCTGTGCGTTGACACGAGAGGGCTGACAGTAGTTTCTTTTGTTTTCCTTCGATTGTTGATTTTTGCCCATGTGGCACACTTTTGAATAATGGTTTTAATTTTATCGAATTTTCCACTGCTATTATTTGTCTTATTTATTGTTAATATTACGATTTTAACCCTCGAGAAATTAGGCTGTTAAACTTGGCACAGTGAGCAAAGAACTGCAACATCATTAAGCTCCACTCCTCTCCTTATGAGGTTTACCCTTGTTTGAATCCTGTCAATCAGTACCTCCCACGCCAGCACTAGCGGATTAGACGGAGCTGGAATCGACCATAATTTGGTGAAGATGTCATCCTCCGGAACAACTATACCTCCTTGAAGTAATTCATATGCTGTTTTTATTAAGTAATAACCCAATTGCTCCGAAACTCAACACAAACAATCTGGCCTCCCTTGAGTTGGTGAAAAAATTCCCACCAGACTTCTCAGCTCCAATAACAAACGTTCCATACCTCTCCCTTAAAATAGTCCTTCATTTAAAGTCCCAGCTCCACTCACCCAACCCCCATTTCCTTCAAAGAAGAATTTTGCGGATCTGAGATGTTAAAAACCCTCCTAAAAGAATCACAGAACGTACCGCCACCCAGCCAATTATCACTCCAAAAACGAACAGTATCACCCTCCCCAATACTCCTACTCAACCCATCCTCAAACCATTTCCCTTCCAACTCTCCATAGCACATACTATGTAAGTTTTTCCACCAAGTGGAAGCATGAGAAAGGACTTTATCTCTATACTTTGCTCTCAATATTCTGCATACCATATTCCCATCCTCTGAAAGTCTCTATCTCTACTTCCCAAGAAAAGCCTTATTAAATTCACCTAACTCCCCCACCCCCAAACCTCCTTCTTCCTTTGGCCTACATGCTCTATCCCAACTAACCCAAGGTAGTTTCCGATCACCCTCCAGCAACCCCCCCCCCCCCAAAAAAAATTTGTTCAATATTCTTCTACATTCAAAATCCCCGAAGACATCTTGAACACTGAAAATAAATACAAGGGAAGTGCAGTAAGAACACTCTTAATTAAACACAACCTACCTCCAAAGGAAAGTGTTTTACTCCTCCACTTTGATAATTTTTTTTTGCATCTTCAAGATAGAAGGGTCCCAAAAGGACAACCTTCTTGGATTACCACCCACTGGGATGCCCAAATACACAAAAGGCACAGTCATAATTCTGCAATGTAATAAAGCCGCAAATCGCCGAATATCTCTTTCCACCACCACTAAACATGGGAATCTACTCTTGGAAAAGTTCACCTTCAAACCAGATACAAGTTCAAAGCACGGAAGCATACCCTTCATGAGGACCACATTCTGGAGACTCTCCTCCCCAATAATCAATGTATCAGCCTCAAATTGAAGTAGAGAAACACTTACTGAATCATTTCTTCCAACAGTAAAAGTAAAAGGCCTGAATTTATTAAAAAATACAGCTTGCTTCTCTAACCCATTTAAATCCTATACGACTATAAGAAACAAGAATGGGGAAAGGGAGTCACTTTGTCTTAACCCCTTTTTTCATCAAGAACTCCTCTGTTTGACTCCCATTTACTAGTACTGATATCGACTAGGATGCGAGACAACCCTGAACCCAACTAATCCATCTCTCGCTGAATTTCATTCTTATTAGCATGTAAAAAATAAAGCTCCACTTCATGGAGTCATACGCCTTTGCAAAATCTACTTAAATATCAAAGCTGAATCTTTTCTTCGTTTGGACTCATGAATCACTTCACTCTCAATTACGATGTTGTCCAACATACTTCTCCCACCAACAGATCCAAATTGTTCCTCATCAATCAACTGTGGAAACACTCCCTTTAATCTTGTAGCAAGGGATTTCGATAAAACCTTATACATGCATCCCACCAGAGAAATCACGCGAAAATCATCCAGAGATTGCGGGGAATCAACCTTAGGGACTAAAGCGATGAAGAACGTGTTAGTACCACGTAGCCAAACCCCATTCAAATAGAAATCTTCCAGCATCTGCTTAAGATCCAGCTTCAAAAGATCCCATAAGGTCATATTAAATTTGATGTTTACTCGATCTGCACCTAGGCTCTTATCCCCATCACACTCCCACACGGGCTACCTTTATCTCCTCTAAGAAAAAGCCAACTATTAGTACTTCATTATTAATCTCTGACAATGATCTAAATGGAACACCATAATGATCTAATCAAAGTAGTTTTTTCAAATAACCTGTTTTCAATTTTTTTTAAACAATGATTTTTTCTAAAGCTGAAACAAACATTTTAAAATTTCAAAAAAAAAAGACTTTTTCATTAAAAAAAGTGACTTTTTAAAAAATAAGCTGAAATCAACGCACTTTATATCTTCTAAAAGCATCATGTTAAAATGATTAAATGCATGTTTGGAAATTTTTTAAAGTTAAAATTAATACAACGCAGAAGCTTATGAGTTGTGAGGAATTTCTAAATGCTCAAATTGATTTTAATGGAAAAGAAGCTGACAAAAATATGTTACAAGACAACAAAATCATATCATTTGACTTGAAACTCCTAGAGAAAACTTAGGGTAATGTTTGAGAGAAAGCAAACAATATTGCTAAACATATAATCCCTATTGGAGTCTGCCATTGTCGGATGATATTTTCAGATATCTTATATTTTAATTGATTAATGTATTTAACATCTTTGTTTTTTTCATATTCATTTTGATCTCTATTATAAATAGTAGCTAGAAATTAATATGTTTAATATGAGTTTTGTGCTTGAATAATTTCAAAATAGAATCTTTCTTACAGGTTAATTAATACTGCAAATCAGCATGTACTTTCTTTAGATCATTAGATCATTGGCAAACAAAAGCTGAAAAACCTTGTACTTTCTTTAGATTCAGATCCCCTGCTGCTTTTCGAGCCTCTGCAGCATACAAATCAGAATCAACTTTTGTTAATTTATATTTTATTGTGATTAACATCTTTGTCATTTGATTACAAGAAATCAATGGTTAAAATTATGGATTTTTGATATATTTACCCTCCAAATTTTGTTCATTTTATTTTTATCACCTCACATATCAAATCTTATATTTTCTGTCACTTTTCTTTCTATCTCTCATCCCTCTACCTCATTCCACCTCAAAATGATTTCCTTTTAAGGTGTGATGAAAACATTTCTGTAAAATTATTCAGGAGAGCAGCTGTAGAGTAACGTGCTGGAGAGGATCAAAATACATTTTCTGGATGTTTCAACCATAAAATATACTCCCTCCGTCGCATGGTTCTTTTCAGACAATCACGCCTATTAAGAAAACATGTAATAAGCTAATTAATACTTTGGTTTTGTTACTTTTTATACAAATCTTCCAAATATGCCCCTATTTAAAAAAATATGGAAATTGTTAATGTAAGTATTGGATATACCAAAAGTTGGTTGAGAATATGAAAGAAGTAATTAGTAGAGGTGGTAATTAAAGTTTTGGAATTTAAAATATAATGAATGCAAGGGGTAAAAAAGGAAAAACTAATTTTTTTTTCCTGAAATCTAGAAGGGGTCTTATAATTTGGGACACCGAGTTTGTCTCTAAAGGGTCTTATAATTTGGGACGGAGTGAGTATTAGACATCGCCGTTGAGCTAAGTTAAATGGATATGGGTACGGTACGAGATTTTTGAAAAATTTAGCATACAAGTATGCTTATATTATATATATTTAGTGATTGTATTTTCAACATATTAGAGAAGAAATCTATACAATAAACATTGGTAAATTGAGATAATTAATTAATGCAAATTGAGGATTTAAGTAGTGTATTAAGATTTTTAGGTGTGATATAAGTAGAAATTTCATGTTTTCATACATAAAAAATGAATAAAAACTTATTAAAAACATTTAATTTCGATTAAAAAGTACCAAAGTAGTACCCTAAAAGTATTTAAATTTTTTTGTTTAAAAAACTGTTTAAATACATACCTGGTATGTATTTTTAAGTACCGAACGAAGTACTTAAATATCGGTACTGGGTGTGTACTCGGTACGAGTACGACAGTCAAAATGGAGTAGCCACGCGGTTGAGCATTTAACAAAATATATAAATAAATATTAATTAATTAGAAGGGGCTAGAAGGAACTGTTTCTTGAAAACTAAACGGCATTATCATACAATGTCAATTAACCACACTTTGAAATTATTGGTCAGAAACAACACACGCAGCAGCAACCTCTGTGGCCAACTGTCACACGCCATGGGCGGGTCGATCATGAGTACAAACATTGTTGAATGAAAAGGGAATGTAGGACAGAAAAGTAACTGGTGGAAAACACATAAAAGATTCAATAATATCACACTCCTTGGCATAGCACCAGCTAAAGAGTTTCAAGATCAGATTATGATGATATACTGAAAACACCAACATTGTTTCACTAGTGTGGGCGTGGATTTGTGCACTCCTCCCAAGACTTTCCAAAGATTTGAAGCCCTGAAAAATCATAATTTGTAGAACTGTAAATTCCATCAAGATCTTAGCCAAGGTCTTAAATTGCACACCACAACCGCATTTGCGATTGCAATGTAAATGATTTTGGATTCCCCACAATGGTGTTCCCATCACAATTGCAGCCGCATCAACCTGCAATTCTCTACAATTCTGCAATGCGACCGTAACTACAATTTAAAACCTCTCATCTAGCTAGATTTCAAGAAAACCACACTCACTCACACACACAAGCACATACCTGTTGATAGGTTCATGCTGGCTATTGCACAAAAGCTGGAGCGGCCAGTTGCATTACTGTTGCTAGTGTTGTCCCAGTTTGGAGATGAATTGGGGAAGGAGGAGTGGTAGTCACTGTTGTTGAAACTCCCTTCCCTAGGGATCACAAGATTATGGTGTTGTTGTTGGTGGTGGTGGTGATGATGATGATGATGAGAGGAAGAAGAAGACATCAACCACGGCTTCAACTTTCTCTTGATCACAATGGATTCCTCAATAACGTTGTAGTCGTCTCTCGGCGCTTCACCACCCACAAGGTGAGGATGAAGATGAGGGTGAGGGTGGTGAAGCATCTTTGGTGGAGATCTTGCACACTCCTCAGACCTTGATTGGTGTAAGATTAGAGAGTTTTCATTTGCAGGGAACTTTTTCTTCAAGTTGTTGTTGTTGTTGCTGCTATTGTTGTTGTTGTTGGAGATCTTGTTACTAGTCCTTTCCCTTGCTCTTGCTCTTGCTTTCTCCCTTGACTCCTTCATCTTTGCACGAGCACAAGAAGGTTCCTTCTGTGCCCTTTTCAGCTTATTATTCCACATCTCTTTTTCAGCACAACCCCCTTTATTATGGTTCGAATCTAAGCTTTGCTCTTGATCTTGTTTTTGTAGGTTTGATGAGACAACTTCACAATCTTCATGCTCAGAAGATGAGGAGAAGCTCTTGTTGTGGTTGTTGGCACCATCTCCTTCACTGTTGTTGTTGCTGTTGTTCTTGCTTCGAGCGAGATCCTTGATGGCTCTCTTGGACTTGTTGAAGAGCCACTCGAGGGTGTTGCTGGCTTTGTCAAACCCTAGCATGTCTTGAAGATCGAAGAACTTGCGAGCGATCTCAATCGAGAGCCTCACCCTGCGGTCCCTCAGCCCCTGAGAGGTGTAAATCTTGCTGTGCCTGTCTTTCTTAGCTGGTTTCTTCGTGAGGAGACAAGAAATTCCATAGTGAGAGCCACTAGGGTCATGTTTAGGCATTGCAGAACAGTTATCAGCTAAATTGGTTAGTGTTTCAGGGATTGTTGGAGGGTGGTTGTTGTGATGGTGATGAGTTTGTGGTATGTAGGGAACAGAAAGGGGATCAAGAACAAGGGTGGTGTTACTTGCTGCAGAAACATTTTCAGGATTGAGGAAAGGAAAAGGGAGGAATGGAGAAGAAGAAGATGAAGGGAAGGAAGGGTAAGGGCTTGAGCTGAAAGGGAACATTTGAAGATCTTTCTCTTTTTTTTCTTTTCAATTTTATTGTAGAGGACAAAAACCCTAGCTTTTGTGAGAGGAGGACCACCCCCTCAACAGTTCAAAAGAAAGAAGAAGAAAAAAGATCACTGGTTTTTCTTCAGCTCCCAAACTTAACGGTCCGAAGTGATTCCCCCCCAAGACACCCTTTTATAGGTAAATATTTTTTTTTTTTCTGGTGGGAAGGGAAACTACTTATAAGGACTAACACACCCCATCAGAAGAAAAAGAAAAAGTGGTTTTTCAGAAACGGGTAAGAGGAGAAAGGGTTTCAATTAGGCCAATGATGGAAGTTGAATTTGCTTTCCATAGCTGCTATCTTAATTATTATGTGATTGGATTATCTGCTGAATCAGGTTCATTGGTAGTAGTGGTACCAAGAGAGAGTGTGTAATAGAGTGCACAGTTCATTCCTGTACTACTAATCATATCCGAACAACTTTTGACACTCAATTTTATTAATTTTGTGATGGTTTTTAAATGTGTTTTACTTTTTATTTTATGTCAGTAACAATAAAAAATCATCACAAAGTGGAGTGTCAAAAAGTGATCAGTACTCTTTGGTGAAACACTAAACATTTCGTAAAGTAATTATTAGAAGACAAGACATGTATAATTTGTTGGTTTTTTGCCCCATTGTGTGGGAGCAAGGTAACCAGAGCAGGTCAAATCATTCAACTTTTGAGCCAGTTAATGGGGTGTGTGTGTTAGGGCTAGGGTTCTGGTTACCATTCAGAAAATTCTAAACGAGTGAAGGATAATCAAAAGTAGGTATACGGAGTACATATATGTTTGTAAACAATATTCTATATTAATTTATGATCTTGCAAAGTGGGGTTGTGGAAAGTTCTTATTTTGCAGAAGAAAGAACTAACTAGGGAAGGAAAGCTGGCTGGTTCTTGCATAATAAGGCTTCAACCTTTTAACCGTTGGGTCGAGAGTTAAAATTAGGAGGGTGAATTAAACGCTGTAAATAGGGCATCTGCTTTGCTTCATTTATACAAAGAAATTTTGATATTCAACTTTCACACCTTAATCATTTCCATCATACCCACCCAGGGGACACAAGTAAGTAGTCAGAGAATCTTACATTTGATGAAGTTGGGGTCAACCGTCATCCCACTTTGAGCATAAGGCTCAAATTTAAAAAAGCTATTATGCATTTGAAATAATCTCTTTATGTGGGTTATGATAGATAGCCATTCAGTTTTTGATTAGATAAAATATTTTGTGGCAGTTTTTAACCCTCCACAATATTTTATGGCAGTTAAAAAATCTCCACAAAATGATATGTCTAAAGGATGTATCATGAAAATAAATGTCTATCAATACTTTTTCTATATCTGAATTGTAATAGGTTAATTGGGCAATTGTGATTCTCTGACTTGATTGAACTCAAGATTTGATTTCTTGACGGCATAAATTTAGATATTTTACTAGGAAAACAATACTTTCACACCCTAATCAATTCTGTCCTTCCAAGGGGATCCGAATACCCTGCAGTCAGGGAATCTTGCATTCGTTGAAGTTGGGGGTCAAAAGTCGTCCCATCTTGAGCAGAAGCCTCAAATTTTAAAAAATT
This sequence comes from Acmispon strigosus, assembly GCA_030819835.1. Lineage (NCBI taxonomy): Eukaryota > Viridiplantae > Streptophyta > Magnoliopsida > Fabales > Fabaceae > Acmispon > Acmispon strigosus. The sequence continues at coordinate 8,864,983 of JAUAMA010000001.1, forward strand.
GAATGCATTTGAAATTATCTCTTTATATCTAAATTGTGAGATGTTGATTGGACGACCGTGATTCTCAGACATCGCTGAATTCAGGATTTAATTTCCAGACTGCAAAGAATCCGAATTCCTACCCAGGGTGAGATAGAAATAGAAGATAGAGAAGTGAGAAATATGATTACTGGTGTGATATGAATAAAAGAGAAAAATAAGAAGAAAAAATATATAAGTGAAAATGAGATGGAAAGGTAAATGTATGTGAAAGCATTAGAACCGGTTCAAGATAGCAATAAAATAGTAATTAACAACCTTTAACTTGTACACTAATTGTCACCCCTTTAAATATTTTTTTAATTATATTAGCTTCATTTTGTTGATTAAGAATAATGCTTATCATCTCAATCGTTCTACCCAACATGTGTAGGTTGCAGGTTAAAAGTGGTTGTTTGAACTCTTAGGTCGAAAAATCGATTCATAAGAACCGCACCCATGCATAGACCTTTATCCTTTACCACACTCACTAAAACTTGCATGAGCAATTTAATATAAGAAAACTTCAATCTTTGTAAGTCACTTTGAAGTATCAAAATCCATATGGTGAATTTAAAATTTATTAAACATATATATATATATATATACCAGGTCAGCAAAAAAAGACAAAATGGTAATTACAAAAATTAGGGTTGTTTGAGTGGCCCGTACTACCTACTGTCATTTTCAACCCGCAAAACTCGTCCAAACTCTGACACCAATTGCTCTGCGAAGATGTTGGAAGTGGGGGGAGGAGGGGGGGTCGTCTAACATCTATTATGAATTTTGCATCTCAAGAAGGTGCAGTAGTTGGTGTATTTACACACAGAGTGACCATCATGATGAATGCTTATAACTCATATTTCAAAACCTAGCTATTTGGATTTCTACCAGTACACTATCACCACCACTTGGACAAACAAAATATTATATTATATTATATTCATTCAGTACAAATGCTTAGCAAATTCGAACTGATATAATAAATATTGATAAAAATAATAAACCTGTTTTGAGAGGTTGAGAAGTCATTGATAACATGTTTTTTTTCTTTCTATCTCTCTCCATTTTTCTTATCATGTTATATCGTATTACTTAATTCTTTCATTTCTTCATTAAGGTAGAAGTGCTAGTTAAGTGTGAAGAAATATTTATTCTATGTTTTTTCCCTACTTTAAGTACCACCACACCTGACTAGCAGCTAAATAAAGTGAATGTGAGTAAGATTTCAGGTTATGCATTTCCAAAGCCTTCCAAAAACGGAATATAACTGGCTCTTGACTTGTTTCTTTAACCTGCCCTTTGTAGTTATCACAATTAGACAGTGAAGGTCAGAGACCATAACATATTATTATTATTATTATATGTTAATACATGACATTCTGTATTCTTTTCAAGCTTTGCACATAGACTTGAGCACATTCGGGTTCGGGCGGGTTCGGGCCAATTTCAGCCCATCCAGCCAAAATTGAGTTGGTGTTTTTCAGGCCCATCACCGACCATTCTTTGCTTCGATTTGGTCGGTTCGAGTATGAAAGGGTTTGAATGGATTTCGGGTGGGTTTGGGCTGGATGGGCCCAGATAATAGCCCATCTTGATTTTTATGGGCCTGTTAAAAAATTACAGTTTTTTCCCTATAAAAGGCCGACAATAAATTAATATACAGCCCAAAAACACAATTTAATAAAATTAAAGGCCCTTTAGATTATGGGTATTGGACCAGGGCAGTAATTTTGTAATCTATTATCAAGCTTATTTTAAAAACGTGATAAAAATTAGGACTGCCCATGTTGGCCCAATCCGAACCGGGCCCGCGAAAACCGAGTCCATTTTTGCCAAATCGGACCGGTCGGGTGGTCAGGCGGGTTCTGCGGGTGAAAAAAACTGGATTCAACTGGTTTGGTTCGGTCGAGTTCGGTTTGGGCTTTGGACTGACCGAACCGACCGAATTGCAATAAAAAAATGATATGAAGACGCGGCCCAGCCCAGCTCGTGAGAGACACATTACGCGTTTAAAAAAAACGCGTTGCAGCACGCATTTACGCGTTGCAGCTGTCGCAGGGCCCACACGTCACGCGGAATTCAATGCTAAGGTTGTGCTTCTCCTTACGCATTCTGCGCCGTTAGATCCACTTTTATCAACGGCTCTCATTGCTTCTGATGTGGATCGCCCTCATGTCTTTACTAATGAGAGAAGAGAGAATGAATCCAGGCACGAGCAAACCCTAAAGCCGCCTCAGACCTCTCAATGTCTTCTGATCTTCTCCTTCCTGCGCCCAATGCGCCGCACACATTCACTTCCCCAACGGCAAAGCCCCCCACCAAGACCAACCCCCACCAGGCCACCAAGAACACGGCCCTCCTTCAGCGCAACAACCCTCACGAAGAAGACTATCTTCTCCCACTCTCTAATCCTCCGCCCCGATTCGCTGTTTCAACCCCAAATCAACTCAAGTTGAGGAAGAACCTTCACCGTGCCGCTCTCGCCGTGGCAAATAATAATCGCAAGCCTTCGTCGCAAGGAGCTCTGGATCTGTGAAAGCTCGCTCTTCTCTCTGTGCCGGCCTCGTCGTGCTCTGTCTCCGCCGCGCTATCAGCGACCCAGTGAAATCCGCCGCTGTAGAACCCTCCTCTGCGATTTGGATTTGGGGTTATATTATTTGTATGGTTTTGTTGTTGTTTAGCTTATTCTTTAGTAGCATTTTGTGGTGTAATATATTTTTTCAATAGTTGTATGGGTTTTTTGCAATTGTTAGCTTCTTCTCTAGATCTGTTCTGTCATCTTCTTCCCTTTTTTCCGATTGTGTTCTGAATGTTCATGTATGTTCAACCCGCACAAACCCACCCGCCGAAACCGCGAACCGACAAAACCGAACCCGAACAACCCGCCGCCACTGAACGGACGGTGGCGGGCCTGGTGGTTGGTTGTTTCTCAACCGACGGGTCCGACGTTTTTGGCCCGGAACCGACCGTATCCGACCGACGGACACCCCTAATAAAAATCACAAAAATACATCACTAGGCCTCTGGCCCATTATTTAATTCATTGTTTGCTCTTCAGTAAATTGAGTCTGGCTCATAGACTTAAACTTGTCCTAGCTAATTAATTTATTTTTAACATGCACACTCCACAATCCATATCAGCCAACAAATTGATATATTGTGGAATTTAATTAAAATGTAGCAGTTGCGAGTAGGTAGGTAGCATCAGCATCAAGTGTTTACTGTTTTGCGTAGATCATCTTAATAGTTATAGACAATAGCTTAAATAACTAGAAAAGAAAATGAGTAAGCATTTGGCATTGTGATTTTGCTTCTTAAACAATTAGTCATCCTTATTCACTATCAACCCATTTTCTTTGGGAATCAAACTATCAATTTTGTAGACATCTTGGGTGACTCTTATTAGACTCTTTAATCGTAATATCCAGATTTTAAATTACAAAAGTTAAATGGCAGCATACAAGATAAAAAAAAATTAAGAGTCTAAGAGACAAAGACTACCTCATCTCATCCAAGTACACTACCAGCATGGCATCATCACGGGAATAGTTTGCAATTGCATTCCTTGGAATCTGTAACTCCCCAATTTCTCGAGGGTTATCATCGTAAATATCGAACAAACAAATAACTGAAAAAAGGCAGCGTAAATTGAAACCCAAACAAAATTAATATATCAACCGCCCAAAGCCAAAATTATCCAGAAACAAGAACGAAATAAGAATAACCGAACCAAATACCCTGAGCCTCCTCACAGGGAGTAAAACTTCTAAGGCGATGAGAAAACAAAGACTGAAAGCAAATAAAAGAGTTCAGTAGACTATATCATCAGAATCCCCAATAAACCCACATACGACGCGAAAAACGAGTAGTCTTGCACCGTGCCGACTGCCGGTGCCACTCCGCCTCTCGACACATACGATCCAAAGCTCGCTCCACCCTCAACTAATGCTCCCTACGCAATTGCCTATCCATAGTCCAAACATCGTCTGTCTCTAGGGAAAGGGGTGGATGTTGAGCAGCATGGCGAGCCATCTCATCATCAAAGCGATAGATCTCGTCCAAGAGAGGTCGTGGTGGAATAATAACACTCATAGTACCATCGTATTAGAACATATCTACTGGGAGCCCATAACGATCATATCTAACAAATCTAATCCAACCGCTATGAGAAACCATGCGGAAGACGCGGCTGAAACTTCACGCACTCAAGTTTTGTCGATCAAGAAGGTGAACTTCGTCGTGCCTCGAGAATGGGATACCCTGGGTCACACCGAACTGCATCTAGCATTAAGCACCCACGCAACGAGCATTCAAACAAGTAATGGTCAACTCCAGATAAGACTCTCAAATAATAACAAGTGAAGCATATATCAATATAGTGAGTCAAGCTATCGACAAGATCGACAACAACAAGATATCACAAATATAATGAGTCAACAACAAGATCTCAACAATAATATAAGGGGAAACCTAGGGTTAGTCTAGGTATGTAATGCACAATATGCTCTTTGTACCAAAAACAATGATCCAGCTGTTTAGCGTCAACCACTCAGGAATGATGCGACGACCACAACTCCTTCAACGGTAAGAGGGACAACAAAACTGTAAGACCCTCAATTTTTTTGAGATTCATGTTTTGGTCCCTAGACTATTTCATATTTATGATTTGGTCCATGAACTACTTAGTAGTTTTTAGTTTGGTCCTTATTGAATTCTATTGGATTTGTTGATGTTAGATTGTGTTTTTTTTATCAAGTGTGTGTATCGTTTTAGTCTTGGCTGGAATCGCGACGTTTGCAACGAGAAGGAGAGCATCGTTTGCTACTTGGGAAGTATCGTCTGATGATCATCATCTGATGCCCATTGTCTGAACCTATCGTCTAATATCCATCGTTCGATACCTATCGTTCAACATCTATCATTTGGTGTGTATCGTCCACAGCATCAGAGGTATCGTCTGCAACATGTGTTAAGGTATCATCCAAGAGTATCGTCTACATCACATAAGTGTATCGTCTAAGGAGTATCGTCTGCTGTGTATCGTCCACAACCAGTTCGTGAACATTGTGCTATGTTTTTCAACTCATCTTCGAGAAAGTTCCAGAACGAAATCTATCTTCTCTATTCTGTTCCCTTCGTTCTGTTATTTCCTCCTATCTCTATTAGATTTTGTTAGCTAAAGATAAGAGAAATTGAAAAGAATATATCTTCTAGAGCATATCTCGGGTATGCTCTGTTTTTGTAACAGAAAATCGTTTCTATTTGTTAAAGAGAGCAGAGGTTTATTAGGAGTGAATATCAAATTAAAAGATAAAGATTAGGAAAATAAAGTTAAGTAACAAAACTATTAATATCTTTTAGGAGTTTGAACTCAGTTTTCTCATTTAAATAAATAGCAACATTTAGGCAACATAAGAGCACCTAGGTTCCCCGAAGCACGTTTCTCTCTCGAAGACCAAACGTTCTTCCTTTTTCCTTTCCAAGGGTTCATGGTGAGAGAATCCGGTAGGTTGTTGTGTCCTTCCAATTCTGAGTTCTTGTTGACAATGGGGTTTTAAACCATTCTGATTTATGTTTTTTTTTTCCTTCCTTCCTTCCTTCTTTCCAAGGTTTCAATCACAAGTTCTTTCAGCCTTTTCCTCCAACACGCTGACGGTTTCCTTTCGAGTGTTGGACGAGCAACTCTGTTTCTGTTCTCTTTGATCGTACAAGGCATGAGGTTGGACTCAAGGCGTATGCGATTCTACATTCGACGGTAAGGGTAACTCATATCCTAGAGAGTCTCGAGTCATGCATGTTTTTATGTTGTGTTCCATGTGGTTGAGATAAAATCTTGTTATGCTATTGACGCTGAAAACATAATGGTTACGCTATCTTATGGATTATTCGACGTAATTGACTAAATATGTTGGGTGTTTGTTTGCTAGACCAAGGAATTGGTCCCTAACATGTGATTGTAGGATGCTATTGCCTCTTGCTGGATTTGTGGAAGATATGTTGACCATTTTTGTCGGAAGTTTGGCATTGGCATCATGTGCATTTGTAAGAGTCGGGAGGGTTAATGTGATGGTTGTCTTTCCATGTGATCATTTCCCTAAGGTGGTTAGATGGTTGTCTTTCCATGTAACCTACCTAAGGGCGGTGAGTTGGTTGTCTTTCCATGTCACTGTCCTGCCTTGATTGGTGAACTTTTTTCCATAGTTGAGCATGTAGTTGCAATTGTAGGTCTCTCAATGCATGAACTCTTTGCTGTTCTGTAGGCTGTATTTATTGTTGTTGTTGCTGTGTTTTATAACTGTTGTTTGTTGTTTGCTGTTTTCTGTTTTGTTCTTCATAATTGTTGTAATTACTCTTGTTGTTTTTATTAGGAGTTAACCCTTTCTGCTTGTTTTGTTTGTTGTTTGGCCGTTTAACGTCATAGACTTTCAGAAAGAAGATTTGCGTGGTGATTAATTGTCCTTGCAAGCTGAATGAGACTCTGGATTAACTTGAAGATTTTGGAAGATCAACTAAGAGTTGAAGAAGTTATTTTATTTATTTTCCACTACTATTCGTACTTAATGTTTTTTGAGCACACTATTTGTGCAAACTTTGAACCTTCTTAAAAAGTTTATTTTCCCGAGTAACGACTGAAGTTGCTTTTTCATCGAAGGAGGATGAGTGTTAAGAATTGCATTGGTTTTGTTCTTGTTGATTTCGATCCCTTTTTTATGGATCACAAAGCCAAGAAAATCTCCTGCAACAACACCAAACACACATTTAAGGGGATTCATTTTAAGACCAAACTTGCTCATTCTCTCGAATGATTGTCGTAAATCGTCTAAATGCTCATTCTTCGATGTAGATTTGATCATTACATTGTTGATATAAACCGGCATGAATTAGCCTATCAAATCATGAAAAATGGTATTCATGTCCCTTTGGTAAGTAGCTCCCTCATTCTTCAAAACAAAAGGCATTATAATCCACTCGTATGTTCCCAATGCACCCGGGCATCAAAAAGCAGTTTTAGGAACGTCATCTTCAGCGATGAAGATTTGATTGTAACCTGAATACCCATCCAAAAGACTAAGATATTCATTTCCAGCCGCTGAATCAACTAACATGTCAGCAATTGGCATTGGATACCCATCTTTTGGAGTGGCAACATTTAAGTCCCTAAAATTGATGCACACTCGAAGAGTGCCATTCTTTTTTACCACGGGAACTACATTTGCAAACCAATCTACATACCTTGCAGTTCTGATGAAATTATTCCTTAAAAGTCGTTCGATCTCCTCTTTGATCTTTGACACGACTTCAGGGGTGAAGCGTCTTGGAGTTTGCTTTACTGGTCTTTTATCAAGCCTAATTGGAAATATCAATTCTACTAGTTCTCGACTTAAACCAAGAATTTCATTGTAATCCCAAGCAAAACAGTTCTTATAATCATGTAAAAGTTTGACCATTTGCGTCTTTAACTCAGGATCAATCAATGAACTGATATATGTAGGCCTCTTTTTCGACTCATCTCCTAAATTAATTTCTTCTAAAGGATCTTGAGCTTCCATCTTCCTTGTTGAATCGAAAGTTGATTTCTCGAACCCTAGAGGACTATCATCATATATACAGTCAAGTCTTGCATCCTCGACTGGTAACTCCATTTGGCTTCCACCATTTTCATCAAACTGCTTCTGATCATCAGAATCGACAAACTCGTCTCGAACAGTTTCTTCAACGTTTCTAGCTTCTTATGCCACTTCAACTATTCGAGACATCTGATTTTCTTCGGTTTCTGAAATTTCTGGGTTCGTGTTCAAAAACCGTTCCTTTTAACATATTTTTGGCTTTTAAAGCCGCTTCAATCCTGTTTCCGGACATGTAAGCCGAAATTCGAGCCTAGCTCATCTCAGACATCTTCGACCTCATGCCACTCTCTAGCAGCATCTCCATTGATATTTATAAGGCTGAACTCACGCCTTTGGTCAAACCCATAATCAGGATCGAGCCTAACTGAATAGAGCATCGGTTCTCCTTCTGATTCAAATGACAAATCATTGTAAGGAGGAATATCGGCAAGCTTCTTGTCAAATGTTTTTCTGTTAACTTGGTCACATTCGGCTAGGAAGTAACATTGGTCAGCGTCGATATTTTCAAGAACACTGTCTTCTCTCCAAAGAGATAGCTTTTGGTGAAGAGTTGAAGGAACTGCTCCAACTCCATGAATCCATTCCTTACCCAAAAGCAAGTTGTAATTTGCTTTTGCATGAACCACCACAAATAACGTGGTTCTTGTTACCATGCTGACGGTAATCTCAAGTGGAATGACTCCTAATGACTTATTTGTCTTTCCTTCATAGTCGGAAAGGACCACGTTGTGAGGCTGAAGATCTGCCTCGGTTTTGCCTAATTTCTTCATTAGAAACTTAGGCATTAGGTTGATTGCCGCTCCACCATCGAAAAAAACCTTATTGATCCTTTTATCTTTAACTCGAGCCCAAATGAAGAGTGGCTTCAAGTGTTTCTTCATTTCTGGATCCGGTTTCTTGAAAACTGCTTTTTGCTCTTCGACTCCTCCCTTAGTCATTATGTAATAGTACCAAGGATTGTCGTCTTCTTCCTGTTTGACGTAATAATTGTCTTCATCTTCGGTTACTTCTGTGGTTTAGTCGAATTCAACCGGGAGAATAGAAACTAAATTGCAAATAATGTTTAAACTTTCGGCCTCGGTGAGCATGCCCTCTTCCTCAGCAGTTAAGGGTTTAGGAAGTGCAGCTTTCGGCGTAAATGGCTTTGCTTCAGGACTTAACTTAGGTTTATATGCTAAGTCCATATAAGGTATAGTCTTGCTTCGACTAAATTGCCCAGTCTCAAATGAGGACTTGCCTTTTTGACCCATTTTTTATGAAGAGTCTTTATTTCTAGTGTCTTTGATTACAGCCTTACCCTTTTGAGTAGTGATAAGTGTCAAATATGCATAGTTTTATAGCCTTTAATTGACACTTATCTTGATCGTTTAATGAATATTCTGTGTTACACTCCTCTAATTTTGTATATATTTGGAATTTTGCCAAGAATGGGTCTGTATTGGATTTTATTATGTTTTATGCCCATTTTTTATACAGGAATGAAGTTTTGGATGGATTATTTATGAAGATAGAAAGAACTAGGCAAAGAATACAAGTTTCTGGTCGCTCAGCGACCCAGGACAGCCGCTCAGTGACCAGAGAACCTTCTATGGCCGCTTAGTGCCTCAAGACAACCGCCCAGCGAGCAGAACACCCTCTCTGGCCGCTCAACACCTCAAGACAACCACTCAGCGACCAAAGCACCCTCTCTGGCCGCTTAGCGCCTCAAGTGGACCGCTCAGCGACCAAGTCGGTTTAGGAAACCCAGGAGTGAAGAAACAGGTCGCTCAGCGACCTGTTTAAGTTGCTAAGTGACCTGTGCAGAACTGCCTGCCTATAAAAGCAGGATCGAGCCAGAACTTCAAGAGAGAGCTTTTAGAGTTGCATTTTGGAATTTGGAATTAAAGACCAGAATTTCGAGTAGAGAGAGATCCTAGATAGAGGAAGCAAGCAAGGAGAGAGAAAGGAAGGTTCTGAGCATCGGAGCGTCATCGTTCAAGTGGAGACACGTCGCTGACGTCGCTAAGCTTCTAGTCTTCCATATTTCTTCTCGTAAGCTTGTAGTATCCATGAATATGGATTGCTAAACCTCTCTTGTTGGGATTAGTTATAGCATTTTGACCTCTCTGATGTATTTATACTGATATTCATATATTAATCAATGTTTCTATAAATGAGTTCAATGATTTACCTTATGTCTAATGCTTGTTTTAGTCTGATCACCTGAAGCATGATTTGGATTTAATAGTATAGTGAGAACTAGCTAATTGAATTTGAACAAGGTAATATCATCTAATGGATTTAAGACCTAGAGATGGGGTTAGACCATTAGTCAATTAATCATCCATGTCTAATGCTTTCTGTTAATTAATCGATCAAGAGATTGGGGGTTAATTTCGCGGATGATAATAATCTACGCCAGGAGGCTAGGTAGTAAGTTAAGAACTGACGTGATGAAACCAACATAGGGCAAGATTTATAGATGAACTTGGGAAATACATTAAGGTCAATTGGTGAAAACTAATCCCAACAGTTTCTTTAGCTGCTAAAACTCCAATTTGTTATTTGTTTATAGTTTTGATTAAAACAACTTCAAACAATCTTTCAATTTATCCATTGTTTAGTTAATGAAGTTAAAGAACGGCTTTTGTCTGCAATTCTTTGTGGTTCGACAATACTCGTTGGTATACTACAATCGAGTCTTGAAAGAGATTTTAATAGTAGTTAAGTGACAATTTATAAATTCTTTTGGTGAACGGTTTTGAAAAGTAAAGACGTAGAAATCACTTTCAACAAAATGGCGTCGTTTTTGGGGAATTGCACTAGTACAAAAGCATAGCTTTAGTGTAGTTAATTTGAACAATTGTGAATACAGTGTTTAATTTTAGCTTTCAATTTAATATTCCTTGTTTTTACTAATATCTTGTGTTAGCTTGTGTTTCCTCATTCGTTCAATTAGTTAGCCCCGGGGAGAAGAACAACAAGAAGCTATTTACTCACCGTCTTCTAGAAATGTCTCAATCATCTCAGGTAAGATGGTGTGAATTCTGTTTTGGTACTCATCATGTTGGTTATTGTCCAGAATAGGTATCACCATCATGTCAGTCATACTACCCTTATGAAGAAGATAGGATTTTCACGCTTGAGCACACCTTAATGCAATTCATGCAGATGTTTATGATTAATCAGAAGAAGACCGATACATCTATCAACAAATTGGTAATTCAGACAGGACAGATAGTTGAGAAATTAACTGAGATGCAAGAAAGACAGTTCACAGCTAACATTGAACCTGACACCAAGAAGAAAGGCAGGGTGATCTTCAACAAAAATGGAAAGGAGGATGGCAAGGAGATGCATCAATTAGAAAGGATAAAAGAAAAATTAGAGACAAAATCAAGAGAAGATGGAGAAAGAGGTAAAAGAGCAAGTAATGGGAATGCAGTGGAAAAGAATAACAAAGTCCTATCAGAACCATCACCTAAGAAAAAAGCACCATATGATAAAGAAGAGCAATTCACCAAGTTCATGGATATATTTAGGGTGCTTCAACTCAACATCCCAATTGCAGAAGCTATGGAGCAGATGCCAAAATACACAAAATTCATGAAAGAATTTCTCACAAAGAAAAGAAGGTTTAAGGATGAGAAAGTGGTTCAATTAGGAACTCTTTGAAGTTCTATCATTCAGCATGCCACACCAGATCAATTAGATGATACAGGAAACACAAAAATTCCAGTGACCGTTGATGTTTCAACAGTGGGATAGGCCCTAATTGATTTAGGGATTGATGTTAACATTATGCCATTATCCTGTTAGAGTAAAATATTTAAATGAATTAACCTATTTTGATAAATAACAATTTCGCTAAGTGTCACTAACTTTCTTTGAAGAATTTTATATTCAGGGACACTTATGAACGAAAGCCATGCTGCAAACATTATCAAAAAGCAAATGAAAAGTCCGTCCGGCTATGAGAATTGAGTCTGCCTCCAGAGTAAAATTTCGTCCGCTTGCAGAGTCTGCCCAGTTCAATCCTTGTCAAACACATGGGTTGACTAAAGAGCAATGATTGGAGACTGGTACAAAAAGAATTTGTTGAGAAGAGATCATTCGCTCAAACTGAAGATGAGTTGTCATGCACCTCTTGGTGGATCAGAGCATTAATGGTGAAAGAGACAGAATTAAGCGCCATATACCTTGAAGATTCAAATTCTCTGACATTCCTTAATTCAAGCTTCTTTTGCTGAATTAACGGTGATATCCTCTGATCATCGTATCTCCTCAACGGCCAAATCCAAATCTTCTGGTCAGAGCATTAATTGCCATATTAGCTGTAATGCACATGCTTTAATTGCAGCCTCTGAGAATCAGAACAAAAGCATTGCCAGACGACGTCTCTCTCTATGTGTTGAAGAAACATTATTCACTTGACAGACCACAACAAGCAGATGCAGAAGTATCCGTTACTCACAATCAAGCAAGTATTCAACGGAACTATTTTTGAAGATCTTCATCAGCGCTTCTAGTTATCATTCTACTGAAGATATAACTAGTGGACTCTGCATCATTTTCAACTTGGCGACTTACACACTATCAAAGCATTCAAATCCTTCAAGTCAGTTTACAATTTGAACAAGCTTTAGCCAAGAACACTCAGTAACTCTAGCTTTCCTATTTTCTGAGTTTAGTCGCCAACTAGTGTGAAACCTCTATAGAGTGAATACTCTTATTCCTCTCACACAAGCCCTTCAGAGAATCAATTTGTATATCATCTCTGAATCTAGAACCTCATAGTTTCTACCCACTCTTTGTGAAGAGATCTCTGTAGAAAACAAACCTTCTTGAAAAATAACTGGGAGGAGTCCTGTCGATTACTTAAGAGATAAAGGAGAAGTCCTGAGAAAACTTGTAAAGGAGTAGTCCTCAGAATACTGGGAGAAGTCCCTGAGAACACTTGTACTATTCTGTTGAAATAGTGGAAAATCTTGGTATAGCCAAGGACTGGACGTAGCCCTATCGGTTTTGGGGGTGAACCAGGATAAATATCTTGTGTGCCTTACTCTTTAAAGTTCTAAATTTATTTACGCTGCACTTATCTTTAAACGCTTTCGAACTTATAACGAGTATTTTGCGAAAAACTTTACAAAAGTCACACACACAATTCAAACCCCCCTTTCTTGTGTGATTTTATTACTATCAATTGGTATCAGAGCTTAACCGGTCTGAGAATTACTAACATCTTAACAGGTGTAGAGTGAAAAGATCCATGGACGGGATTGCCTTCCCAACCGGAACCGCAACTAACAAGCCACCATTCTTCGATGGCTCAAACTATCCCTACTGGAAGAAGCATATGCAGCTATTCATTGAATCAACTGATTGGAAACTATGGGACGTGATATTTAAAGGAAACTACGTTCCTAGAGATAGTGAAAGCAAGGCCATTCCAGCTGACAAATGGACAGATGAACAAAAGACTGAAAATCAGAGGAATGCCAAGGCAAGGCTGTTTCTTATATGTGCTCTCAGCAAAAGTGAGCATGACAAAGTTGACAGCCTAAGCACAGCAAAGGAGGTCTGGGACACACTAGCTATTGCTCATGAAGGAACAACTGTTGTTCAAACCACCAAGATGAGTATGCTCGCTTCCCAATACGAAAACTTCATGATGGACGATAATGAGTCCATTGACTCCATGTTCGCACGACTTCAAACCATTCACAATGGTATGAGGAATCTGGGCAAAACTTTCACTAATAAGGAGCAAGTGGTCAAGATTCTCAGAAGTCTTCCTACCAATTGGAGAAACTTTGTTACTTCCCAAAGATTTGGAAAGAATATGGATACATATCAAGTAGAAGACTTGCTGGGAGAAATGAAGATCCACGAGTAGGATCTTGCCAATGATGCTGCAATCATAAAAAGAAAAGCAGCTGTCGCAAAAGTCGTTGCCTTTAAAGCCAATAAATCAAAGGCTCTGAAAGTTGATGAATCCTCAGATGAGGAAACTGCTCAATCTGGTCGATCCGATGATGAACAGACTCTGTTCAACAGAAGATTCAGAAAAATGATGGGAAACAGGAAGCAATTCAAAGGAAGACCATCTTCCTCATCAAGAGAAGAAGAAAGGATCCCAAGCAAGGGAGGGATCGTCTGCTACGAGTGCAAGAAACCTGGACACGTCAAAGCCGATTGCCCTCGTCTGGGGAACAAGCCTTCCCAAAAGACTCTCTATAAAAAGAAGGCCTTTTCTAGCCAAAATGATGAATCAGAAGATGACTCGGATCAAGGAGAAGAAACCAAGGGAGCCAATGAAGAAGCTTCATACTGTGCGTTTATGGGATCCATAGACACTTCAGATATTGAAGCAGACAGAGAAGCAGAGGCACTAATGATTTATGTCGACCAATCCAATGACGAAAAAGATGACCAAGATGAGGTAAGTCCCGAAATCTCATCTGATGACTACAGTGAACTATTAGAATATGCTCATGCATGAGCCATCAAATATAGCTCACTCAAAAAGAAGCATGATAAGACCTTGAAAGAATTGCATGCGTCTAAGGAAGTATCCATCATGCTAACAAAGAAAAATCAAGTGCTTTTAGAACAAGATGCAAACAAAGAAATTAAATTCTTAAAACAAAGAATCAATGGCCTAATCAAAGACCTATCCGTGTTTACCCAATGTCATGATAATCTAATCAAGTTAAGTGGAAATAACAGATTAGCTTATGATCGAAGAGGTTTAGGTTATGAAGAAGAAGATTGGGATATAGTTGCCATTAAACATAACTCTTGTACTGTCCCATATAGATATCAACCTGAAAAGAACAATGTTTCATCGCCATCTATTAAAATCCAACCCGAAACTTTCATAGTCAAGGGTAAGGAGAAACAAACTCCTCAAAAAATAGTACATGGGAGGAAAAGTCCACCCAAGGTGATTACTAACAAAAAAGGACCCAAGAAAGTTTGGGTACCTAAATCTATGATTATTCCTCTTGCAGATGTGCTTAACAGTTCGAAACCAAAGAGAACAATGGTACTTGGACAGTGGGTGCTCACGGCACATGACGGGAAAAAGGTCTTTATTCCCAAAAATCCATGAGAAGAAGACAGGAGGGACAGTGACCTTTGGAGGTAATCAAAAAGGCTTCATTGTCGGAGAAGGTAATGTTAGTAAGAACCCCCTTCCAGTAATTCGGAAGGTTCTACTAGTTGAAGGATTGAAACATAACCTACTTAGCATAAGTCAATTGTGTGATAGTGGGCTCACTGTTTCCTTCACCAAATTGAAGTGTAGTGTCACTAACAAGGATGAAAAGATTATCTTTGAAGCTCAGAGACAAGGAGATCTATATAAGACCTCCCTGGAAAACCTTGCAAGTCAAAAGGTAACATGTCTAGTATCAGCAGAGGATGATAAATGGATCTGGCACAGGAAGCTAGGGCATGCATCCTTAAAGACCATTGCTAAAATAATCAAACACGATTTAGTAAGTGGTCTGCCAAATCTGTCTTTCAAATCTGATGATACATGCTCAGCATGTCTCCAAGGAAAGCAATTAAAAAGTTCTTTTCATGCAAAGAACATTGTTAGTACAAAGAGACCTCTGGATATGTTGCACATGGACTTGTTCGGACCCACTAGAACGGCTAGTTGTTCTGGAAAAAGATTTTGTCTTGTCATCGTTGATGACTACACCAGATTCACCTGGGTACAATTCCTTGGAACAAAAGATGAAACTTTCAGGTCCTTCCTAATCATTGCAAAGAGAATTCAAAATGAAAAGGGGTACTGCATCACCAACATCCACAGTGACAGAGGAGAAGAATTTATAAATGAAGAATTCAATCATTACTGCGAAGAGAATGGTATATTTCATCAAGTATATGCTCCAAGAACTCCTCAGCAAAATGGAGTAGCCGAAAGGAAAAACAGGTCACTTCAAGAAATGGCCAGGACTATGCTCAACGAGACATCTCTACCCAAGTACTTCTGGGCTGAAGCCATTCATACAGCATGTTACATTCAAAATATAATATTCATGCGCCCCATTCTGAAGAAAACAGCTTATGAACTATGGAAAGGAAGAAAGCCAAACATCTCATATTTTCATCCATTAGGAAGCTCATGTTTTCTACTCAACACAAAGGATGATCTTGGAAAGTTTGACGCGAAATCAGATAAAGGAATATTCTTGGGATATTCACCCAATTCCAAGGCATTCCGAGTATACAACTCCAGAACCATGGCGGTTGAAGAGTCTATCAATGTTAAGTTTGAAGATAAGCACGTGGATGTAAATCCGATAACTTCAGAAGATGATGAACTGGAAATATATGAAGCTCCTTCATCAAATCTGGTTCAGCCATCATCGTCCAGCAAAGAGACAAACTCAATCATTCCCTCCTCAACTCAACCAGACGAAGTTGGTGAAACAACGTCTGACGATATCTCCTCAAGTCAAGTTATGACCTCCAGTGGTATATCACTGCCTCGAGACTGGAGATTCAAACCAGACCATCCTCCAACGCAAATCATTGGAAATGTCCACGAAAAGGTAAGAACCCGATCTACTTTTAATGATTATGCTAACTGTGCGTTTCTTTCTGAGATAGAACCGAAGAACATAGGAGAAGCACTTCAGGATGAAGGACGGATCCTAGCCATGCAAGAAGAACTAAATCAATTTGAGAGAAGCAAAGTCTGGGATTTGGTGCCTAAACCAGAAGACAAGTCCATCATAGGCACTCGATGGGTTTTCAGAAATAAAATGGATGAAAATGGAAATGTCACAAGAAACAAGGCTCGTCTGGTGGCCCAAGGATATAATCAAAAAGAAGGAATCGATTATATAGAAACGTTTGCGCCAGTAGCAAGAATTGAAGCCATACGTATTCTTCTAGCATTTGCATGTCAGCACTCTATAAAACTATTTCAAATGGATGTAAAGAGTGCGTTCCTAAATGGGTACATTGAGGAAGAAGTCTACGTGAAGCAGCCTCCAGGATTTGAAGGTCAGGATCTACCAGACCACGTCTTCAAGCTAAGAAAAGCACTATATGGGTTAAAGCAAGCACCACGTGCGTGGTACGATCGCTTAAGCTCATTTCTGATGAACAATGGATTCTCTCGAGGAAGCATCGACAACACTCTATTTAGAAGAAAGAGGTCCAAGGACTTTATTCTGGTACAGTTGTACGTCGATGATATAATATTTGGGGCTACTAATGAAGCTCTCTGTCAGGAATTCTCAAAACTAATGCAAAGTGAATTCGAGATGAGTATGATGGGAGAATTAAAATTCTTCCTAGGATTACAAATTAGACAGGAAGGAACTCGAACGTACATTCATCAGACCAAGTACATCAATGATCTACTAAAGAAGTATTGCATGGAGAAAGCAAAAGCCATGGGAACCCCAATGCATCCTGGAACCATACTAGATAAAGGTGATGAATCAACTCCGGTTGACTCAACCAAATATAGAGGAATGATAGGTTCACTGTTGTACCTCACTTCAAGTAGACCAGACATCATGTACAGCGTCTGTGTATGTGCAAGATTCCAGGTAAGTCCCCAAGAATCTCATCTTAGTGCAGTAAAACGCATCTTTCGTTATCTTATTGGCACAACTAATCTTGGTCTAGTCTATGAGAAAGGTGATGATTTCAGGCTAAGAGGATTTTGTGATGCTGACTATGCTGGAGATAGAATAGAAAGAAAAAGAACAAGTGGAGGATGTCACTTTTTAGGGCATTGTCTAATTTCATGGGCAAGCAAGCGACAAAACACAATTTCTCTCTCAACGGCTGAAGCAGAATACGTCGCTGCAGGTTCTTGCTGCACCCAACTTCTTTAGGTGAAGCATCAATTAGAAGATTATAATATTTTTGAGCATAACATCCCATTATTATGTGATAACACAAGTGCCATCAATATTACAAAGAACCCTGTGTTGCATTCACGAACCAAACATATTGAAATCAAACATCGCTTTATTCGTGATCATGTAGCCAAAGGAAATATTGACATCTCATACATACCCTCTGATGATCAACTGGCAGACATATTTACTAAACCACTAATTGAAAATAAGTTTGCATGCCTTAGAGAAAGAATAGGAATGTTTCCTGCACTATAAATATCCCTGTGTCATGTCCGTCTGGCTAGTTTGCTCTAAAATCAATATCCACCATGATATATGCATTTAATGTTGAAACAGTTGTGTCTTTTCATGTGTATTACTTGCTCAGCACGCATACATAACTCTTGGCACTCCTTATCTCTCATCATTTAATACGCATTAATTAACTGCATCATTCATCATGAGAGTGATAGGATCGAGAAAATATTTGCACTCTCCAACCTAAAAACTGACGGTTTTTGAAAATATATCTCTAATAACCGTTTCAATACACTCATTCATCATACTCTGTGCATTTGTAGTTGTCTTTCTACTTTCCCTTTCTACAGAAATCATTGCTCCTAACAAACGAAGAAATGGAAAAGCTCAAGGAGTCCTAAGCACGGAAGAGACTCAAATCATCCAGAAACAGCTTGATCTTACTGCTCGCAATCGCAAACAACAAAGTGATGAAATTGGTCCTGTGAAGGTTGAACATCTGGGGGACAGAAAGCTTGTCACCCCTAGGTATATCGATCTGAAGCTGTTTGAACATGCGAAGGTGGCCGGACTTGATCTCCTACTCTCACAGGCTTGGGGAAATCTGTTCGAAATCTCTACAACTTCAGTAATCAAGCCTCTCGTTCAAGAATTCTACGATTGTGCTGTCAAGATGAACCCTAACCACATCCGAACACGGTGTTTGGGTCAAGTGATCGATGTACACACCAGCAACATATCTCAACTCCTCAACCTTCCTCTCGAAGGGGTCTATTACTCCTCTTCTTGGGAAAGCTCTGAAAGCACTCCCTTTACTATCTGGAAGGAGGTTCCAAAAAGCTCCACCTCTCGACGAGTGAAAAACCTTGTTGAAGAATGCATTTTCCCCCATGCTGTTCTTAGCAAGGTTGTATTGCCAAAAGAAGGTTCTCCAGACTTAGTAAATAAGTTCTCTCAATGGGCTCTATTCCAACTGCAGCATCGCAAGAAAATCAATTGGCCTAACCTTCTGTTTCAATACATATTCCATACTCTGGAACAGTCTAACACCAACCTTCCCTATGGATCTCTTATCTCAGCTCTTATGCATCACAAACGACTAATCAACCCCTCTATTGAAATGGTGCAATACATTTCATCTGATTATATCTCTGCTACTCCTATCAAGTTTAGTGATGTTCGCCGTATGAATCTGTCTGTTGACATATCTGGAGTACCCCCAGAACTCTTAAGTGACTGGACTAAGAGGAATCAACAACGAAGGCCTCCTTCACCAACTCCGTCTGATGCCTGCCTCAAACGTCGTCATTTGGATACTCCATCTCCACAATACTCAAGTCATGCTCACCAGACTGAGTCTCCTACATGTTTACCTACGCCCACAATCTTACATGCATCAACTTCATCCAAACCGCCTCCTGAGACTGTGCACTCCACAGCTGAACTCATCTCAGACTCTCATGCTCACTATTTGAAGTTCCTGCCTCAAATATTTCACAAATATATATCAGATGTCTTTGATGTTGAAGATGATGGCAATTGTGGATTCCGCTGTCTTGCTCAATGGATGGGTCACCCTCAGGATTACTGGCCAGAAGTTCGCAAATTGCTTATTTAGGAACTTCTATCTCATCGAGTGCTCCATTCCAAAACATTTTGCTCTGATAAAGACATTGATACCTTGTGTCAGGCTCTCACGTTCAGTGAAAATGAACCTGCACCTGTGTCCAAGTGGTTTACAGTTCCGGATATGGGGTTGTTAGCTGCCACTGCATTTCGCATCGTTCTAGTCACTCTAGCTCCTAACCAGTGTTGCACATATCTTCCACTTCTTGGCCCTGTTGATGATCCTCCTACTATTGCTGTTTTGGGCAACATTGCCAACCGACACTGGGTCCGCGTCAAGCTCTCCGAGAACTCTCCCCTACCCACTATTTCACCTCAATGGAAGCATCACTGCTCTCATGATGCTCGAGGATGGGAACTTCCTCTTCAATCCAAAATTCTTCATTTCAAAAATCTACTACAAATTGAAGCTGAGCAATTTCTGGATTCATTATTTGACGTCCCCAGCTTTGACAATCCCATCCATCTTGATGATGACTCTGAGCCTGATCCTACTCCTAACACTGACCTTTCTTGCTTAGACTTTGAATTTACTCGTCTCAACTTAAATGATATTGAAGTTGATCTTCGTCTGCATCTTGGTCAAAGTCAACCTGCTCATTCAAAGTCACCACGGGTAGATGCTCACATTAATACATCTATTAATGCATCTTATCCGTTCCCACCGGCTCGTCTCTATAAAGTTATGGATCTGGATCTCAAGCTTGCACCTCCGGGTTTCTTCACTTCTGATACAGGCATGTCTCTCCCTCAGATCTACTCCATGCCCCGTAACCCTCCCAGCTCCAGCTCAACTTTGGGCAAACGCAAGCGCTCACAAAATGCACCCAATGCTCACCTACTATCAGATCTCTGTCTTCAGGCATTTGGTTTTCCATTTTGCTTTAAGGCTGGATTGTGGCTTCCCCATGGATGTCTTGCCTCTCAAATTACCCAATCCATGCCCTCATTGTTAGTACAGATAGCAACCTGAGAGGGGGGGTGAATCAGTGTTGCCCCAACTTTCGCCTTATTGAAATCGTTACTTTCAAGTTTATGATGATCACGAAATGATCGTTATGATTGCAGCGGAATTGAGCAATGCTTGAAAGTAAATATGAAGGATAAAGGAAATCACACACAAGAGTTTATCCTGGTTCACCTTCAATCCACCAAAGGCTACGTCCAGTCCCTCAAGAAAACCCCTTGAGGATTTTTCCACTATTGATAAAAATCTCTTACAAGTTCCTAACCCAAGGACCCCAAGAATTTCTACCAATATCCTGTGAAAGCAAACCACTTTCAACAGCCCCTGAAAGCAAACCGCTTTCAGCTCCTGAAGGCAAACCACCCTTAGACCTTGAAGGCTAAACCACCTTCAATCAACAACCCTTCACCGAATACCACGGTGAAGTTAGAATCCCTCAGAAAGATTACCACTTTCTGAAGAACCACTCCACTGAATTCCACAGTGAATATTTCCCATGATCAAGTACTCTTACGGATACTTGCACCAAGGACCCTAAGATATCTTATCAATCTTCCTGAAGCAACCCACTTCTGATTGATCAAGCCTTCTTAGCAATACTTGTGCCAAGGACCCTAAGAGGACCCATCATGCCTCAGAAAGCAAACCACTTTCTGATGACACCGTATTACCACGGTGGACTTTGAATCAAACCTGATTCAAAGGGCCTTTTTACAACCACCAAAAACTATGGTGAATGAATCAACATGATTCAAATAGAAGAAGAAGAAGATGCCTTTTCTATGCATGATTCAATCCTTTAGACAAGAAGGATTGATCTTAGTTTGTATGCTCCAGGAAATTACAATGATTTGATCTTGACGTTCTGAGCTTGGTTCTTGAAGTCTTTCTTCTCTTAAGTCTTCTTGAAGTCTTCTTGAAGTCTTTCTTCTTTTTGTTCCTTTCTTTCTTGAAGTCTTCTTGAAATTAAACCTTTTCTCTTCTGAAGTCTTTCTTCTTTTTGTGATGTGTTTGTCTTCATCAAAACCTCAGTCGAGTCCAAGGACGAGACTTGATTTACACTCATGTCCACAATTCTTCCACTTCGACTGGGAACTCCAGGTGCGCAGGGATGTCCACATTGCTTCAATTCCTCTTCATCTGGCTGGTAGCGTCGAATCCCTGGTTCTAAAGTTTAGAACATGGACCCTGATACTCCTTCCTATGATGTCACCCATTTTGAAGACTCTGAGTTATACTTGGCTGTGTCTGTCTCCCGCGCCGCTCATTCCCACTGTGGCATATTTCACTCCAATTCTGCCATCTCGTCCACCATCTCCGTTGGTCACTCAATGTTCACATTCTGACTCTGATGATGTTTGCTCCATGGTCTACCTCCTCTCTCAGGAAGTTAAAGCATTCACTAGTCGCTTATCTCTTGAAAGGGCCAGTCAACATCAAGCTGTGAATGCTCGCCTTGAGTCCATGGATACAAATCTTTCTGCAAAGATAGATGCTAGTTTCTCTCAGCTGCAGGCCTCTATTGCCTTACTTCTAGGGTTTTCTAAGCCATCCTCTTAATATACATTTCTGTTGTTATATTTTATCATTACCTCTTATTATCTCATTGGTTGTTTTATCTGTGTTTTTGATAATGTCAAAGGGGGAGAAACTATATAACAAATGACTAAGTAGAAGATAGACACATACTTAGGGGAGCTAATAACCATCACATATTTAGGGGGTGCTAATAAATGTTAATGAAATAAATGTAAATGATAGGGGGAGGAATTATACAGGCCTTACTCGCATTTGTTTTTTTTTTTAGAAATTGTCATTATCAAAAAGGGGGAGATTGTTAGAGTAAAATATTTAAATGAATTAACCTATTTTGATAAATAACAATTTCGCTAAGTGTCACTAACTTTCTTTGAAGAATTTTATATTCAGGGACACTTATGAACGGAAGCCATGCTGCAAACATTATCAAAAAGCAAATGAAAAGTCCGTCCGGCTATGAGAATTGAGTCTGCCTCCAGAGTAAAAGTTCGTCCGCCTGCAGAGTCTGTCCGGTTCAATCCTTGTCAAACACATGGGTTGACTAAAGAGCAATGATTAGAGACTGGTACAAAAAGAATTTGCTGAGAAGAGATCGTTCGCTCAAACTGAAGATGAGTTGTCATGCACCTCTTGGTGGATCAGAGCATTAATGGTGAAAGAGATAGAATTAAGCGCCATATACCTTGAAGATTCAAATTCTCTGACATTCCTTAATTCAAGCTTCTTTTGCTGAATTAACGGTGATATCCTCTGATCATCGTATCTCCTCAACGGCCAAATCCAAATCTTCTGGTCAGAGCATTAATTGCCATATTAGTTGTAATGCACATGCTTTAATTGCAGCCTCTGAGAATCAGAACAAAAGCATTGCCAGACGACGTCTCTCTCTATGTGTTGAAGAAACATTCTTCACTTGGCAGACCACAACAAGCAGATGCAGAAGTATCCGTTACTCACAATCAAGCAAGTATTCAATGGAACTATTTTTGAAGATCTTCATCAGCGCTTCTAGTTATCATTCTACTGAAGATATAACTAGTGGACTCTGCATCATTTTCAACTTGGCGACTTACACACTATCAAAGCATTCAAATCCTTCAAGTCAGTTTACAATTTGAACAAGCTTTAGCCAAGAACACTCAGTAACTCTAGCTTTCCTATTTTCTGAGTTTAGTCGCCAACTAGTGTGAAACCTCTATAGAGTGAAAACTCTTATTCCTCTCACACAAGCCCTTCAGAGAATCAATTTGTATATCATCTCTGAATCTAGAACCTCATAGTTTCTACCCACTCTTTGTGAAGAGATCTCTGTAGAAAACAAACCTTCTTGAAAAAGAACTAGGAGGAGTCCTATCGAGTACTTAAGAGATAAAGGGGAAGTCCTAAGAAAACTTGTAAAGGAGTAGTCCTCAGAATACTGGGAGAAGTCCCTGAGAACACTTGTACTATTCTGTTGAAATAGTGGAAAATCTTGGTATAGCCAAGGACTGGACGTAGCCCTATCGGTTTTGGGGGTGAACCAGGATAAATATCTTGTGTGCTTTACTCTTTAAAGTTCTAAATTTATTTACGCTGCACTTATCTTTAAACGCTTTCGAACTTATAACGAGTATTTTGCGAAAAACTTTACAAAAGTCACACACACAATTCAAACCCCTCTTTCTTGTGTGATTTTATTACTATCATGTCCATAATGAAGAAAGCAGATGGTTTAAAGCTCAAACCAACTAGGCCATCTCTACAACTAAAAGATCGATCAACCATCCATCCAGTTGGCATAGCAGAGGACATCCCGTTAAGGGTTGATAAAACTGTTATTCCCACTTATTTTATTGTCATTAATGCTGCACAAAACAAAGAACACCCAATCATCTTGGGAAAACCCTTCATGAGAACAACTAGAATGGCCATTGAAATGGACAATGGAAAGCTGAAAGTGAAACTCCAAAATGAGGAGGTGCAGTTCAAGCTACAGGAGGCTATACAGCACACCAAGGACAAAGGACAAGACTTTAAAACAGACACCATTGATGAAGTATGCAGAGAAGCTGATACACAACCACAAGTGTTTGACCCCTTGGAGATAGTCCTCATCAACACTTTCTGTAACTCATAGTTCAATGAGTCAGAAGAAAAGGAGATTGAAGGCAGTTAGAAGGAACTGAACCATTTAAAAGAAATACGTCCTCAACAAAAAAAAATGGAAAACTGATGACTGGAATTCGTATGATGTTCTTAGTATCTTTTTCTTTTGTTTTTATGTCTTTTTATTGAGTCTCATATAGTTTTTATTTCACTTTGTTAGGTTTTTCTCTTTCTTTTTGCATTTGCATATAAATTAGTAACTTTTGTGTTTTTAGTCCTTTTAGTTATGTTTTATTGCATTTTTAGTCCTTGTTAGAGGTTCTGGTCAATTAAGGAACATTTGTGGGGATCTTGGTGCAAATAAATGAAAGAGTGTGGCTGAACCTTTTTTGCGACAATGGGTGAATCTGTCACAAAATCTTAGTTAGTGTGTTTGCAACTGAAATTATATCCGTCACAAATTCCATGTAAGCTAGGTAAATTTAGCAACGGAATATTAGACAAGGATTTACTCCGTCGCAAACTCCATCATCAATCATTGTTGGACGAAAGTAGTTGTTTGTAATTCTGCGACGGAATTGCCCTTTGAGACTCTGGCAAATTCAGCGCGTGACAGATTAATATATTACTGTGACGGAATTTTCCGTGACAAACAACCCATGTTGGTAAATTGATTTTAAATAATATATTTCTAGGTCCCATATAGGGAATTCTTCTCAGTCTTCCCGTGCGAAAATATGTAGCAGAGGAATTCTTATCTCTGTTGTGATAGCTCCATGGCTCTTTCGTTCTGTAACAATCATCTTCTTCATCTGAACCAAATACCTTTTGCTCTGCAATCACAACGCATACCTTCATCAAGCGCCAACACCACATACACATGCTTGCTCCAATTCCCATCAATTCGGTGCTGCTCAAGTCTCAACCAGAAAAACAGCATCAACCTCAGAACTTGCAAGAACTGCAAAACCCAATTCGACCCTGCCCTCAACCACTCCCTTGCTTGTCGATTTCACACTGCCCATTATGGAGGTACCCCAGTTAATGCATTTCTTAATTTCCATGTGTTATTATTGATGTCATGACATATGAAAAGTTCTGATTTTTTTTTTTCCCTTTTTTCTCTGAGGAATCTAGATGCCAGTGGGTAAATTTTCCATCTTGAACAGTAGAGTGTTGAAATAGAAGAATATGTAAAACTGGGTTTTGAATTTTTGGTAGCTGAAATAGCCTATTAGTAAATAACTAGATATTACCATTTGTTGTTAATTACTTATTGCCAAAACCAGTTATGAAACTTAAACATATTGAAGCTTCAAAAATCGCTTTCAAAATTGTCATAATCAGACCTTTGGATGCCTTCTTGCTTTCAAAGTTGACTAATTGGGGAACTTTAAAAAGATGCTAACTTTTGCCCTTGCACCAAGTTTAATGTTGAAATTTATAATTTGAAAAGAAGAAAGAGACATTCTATAGAAATGTTCCGTGATTAATGTGGATAAATCTCTGAATACATCACTGCCATGTGCTCCAAGATTTTAAGATATTTATTATGTGTTTGGAACTGCATTCGACACGTAATCGGATGCACGCACGTTACATGTGAAGCTACACATGTTAGATTTTGGAATTGACCCGATTATGGGGTTGTTCGCCGGAGAACTAAACTTGCTATTAATCTCTTAGTTTTGAATGAAGTTATAAAGGAAATGATGGAACTCAAGTTTGCAGACTGATGTCATGCCTGAGATATTGTTGGACGGGCAAGGGGATATTTCTGTTTCTTCTTATGAGAAGATGACCAAGATCTATCTATCAATTCTGAAGCTCACTTTTGGCAAGAATAGTCCCGTAACAAGCCTACGTTGTCTTCATGAAACCTGGTCAAAGAATCATCAATATCACCCTAGAACAGTTTACCCCAATTAGACAAAGATATACTTATTGACTGGGTTAAGCTGGAGATACCAGTGTCCAACATAGCTATTTTATCATTGTGTGAGTGAGGGTTTTTTTACATTCAAATCACACTCCAAGTTACATTCTGGCCAATCCAACAGTTTGTTGCCTGTGGCATCAAAAGAAATGGTGTTTCTTGGACATGAATTATGATGTTCTATAAAGTGATACAATTTCTTTCTTTTTTTTCTTTCCTTATTGTGAATGTGTCCAGCATTTGGAGTAGTAATGAGAGGCTGGGCTCTTGTTGTCAATTGTCGATGACAGCTTTTCCATTCCTTTCTCTTTCAACATGAAGATAGATAGAATTCAACACAGTACGTGACATGAAGGACAGTACGTGGGTACAAAACTCAATTTGAACAGTGTTTGATAGGATAGGAAGGGAATAGAGAGAGAGAGAGAGAGAAAGACAAAGAGAGAGAAAGGGAATTCAGCTATCATTCAATCATAACCATCATAACAGTTTCTCTTAAGCTATATACTAACTACTAACTCACTGTACCAGCTGTCACAATTAACTAAACAGCTAACATGCGCATACATGTGCATCATATCCCTCCCCTTGAAATTCTCCTTGACCTCAAGGATGAACTGAAACATCAAACAAAGGAAACTGCAATTGCAGTTTGTATAATAGTTCCCAAGTAGCTTCGTCTTCACTTTCACCCTTCCACTGAACTAAGACTTCAGTGGCAGCTCTATGATGTCGCTGGACAGACCTACGCTTCAAAATCTTCCAAGGCTCTGTTGGATTATCCATATTACCCCAATCTTCAGGCAAATCATGAAGCGGAACAGAAGCATCAGGGCAAAATTTCAGCAAGGAAACATGAAATGTAGGGTGGGTCCGGGAAGTGGGAGGTAAATTCAATGTGTATGCCACTTGACCAACACGATGAAGGATCTGGTAAGGACCAAAATAGCGAGGGGCCAACTTCTGAGATGATCTAAACTGAGCAGAAGATTTCCTATATGGCTGAAACTTGAGAAAAACCCAGTCTCCCACCTTGAATTCACGATCGCTGCGATGCCTATCAGCCAACCGCTTCATCCTAGCTTGTGCCCTAGTTAAATTTCACTGTAATTTGCTAATCATCTCTTCTCGTGCCACAAAACTGCGATCCACCGCCTCTACAACTGTACTCTGTGGACAATAAGGAAGATGTAAAGGAGGCGGCTGTCCATAGACCACCTCATAAGGTGTGGCTTGAATTGCATACTGAAATGTGGTGTTATACCACCACTCAGGAAGAGGCAACCACGAAACCCATTCCTTAGGGCGTTGCCAAGTCATGGCCCTCAAATAATGTTCCAAGCAACGGTTAAGAACCTCACTCTGACCATCAGACCGTGGGTGATAAGCAGTAGATAAACTCTGTGAGATGCCCAGCTGTTGCAAAAAAGAGGACCAAAATTTACTTGTGAAAAGAGGATCTCTATCACTAACAATGTTTGCTGGAGCTCCATGGAGTTTGTAGATATTGTTGATGAATATCTCTACCAACTTAGAGGCTGTAAAAGGGTGAGCCAGGGCCAAAAAATGAGCATATTTACTTAGTCTATCAATGATCACCCATATGGTATCCTTACCATGTGAATTAGGCAATTTTTCAATGAAATCCATTGAAATACTCTGCCATATCCCAGCAGGAATAGCTAAAGGTTGAAGAAGTCCAGGAGTAGCTCTAGGTTCATACTTGCACCTGAGGCAAGTTTAACATTTCTGGATAAAAGCAGTAACATCCTTGCTTAAACCTTTCCAATAAAACATAGATTTTATCCGGTGGACAGAAGCCCTTATCCCAGAATGCCCTTATCCCAGAATGCCCTCCTTGATGACTGGAATGCAGTCACTGCAAAATGATCTCCCTAGCTTCCTGGTCATGGGGAACCACTAGTCTGTGTTTCCGGAAGAGAAACCCATCTACCACCTTGTAATGAGGATGAAAAATTGATGCAGCAGCAACCTGTGCAATCAACTGTTGCAGATCAACATCCTTACCATATGCTTGTAAGAGAAGAGCCCAAAGTTCAGAAGAAATTGAAGACACCAAGATCTGCAAGAGTTCCCCATGAGAAGCCCGAGACAGAGAATCGGCTGCAAGGTTTTCCTGGCCCTTCTTGTACTGAATCTCATAAGACAAACCCATCAGCTTTGGTAACCCATCTATACTGTGCTAGTGTAGATAGCCTCTGTTCCAACAGGAATTTAAGGCTATGCTGATCAGACAAAATAATAAAGGGTTGAATTGACAAATATTGGTGCCACTTGGAGACTGCATGAACCAAAGCCAGAAGTTCCGTATCATAGACAGACAACAGCCAATTTTTAGGAGATAATACCTTGCTGATGAAAGCAATGGGATGTTTGTCCTGCATTAGAACAGCCCCTATACCTGTGCTGGAAGCATCAGTTTCCACTGTAAATGTCTTATGTATATTAGGAATGGCCAACACTGGGGTGTTGGTGAGTGCTGCCTTAAGCTTTGTAAATGCTGAAGAAGCTTCCTCTTTCCAGGAAAAAGAATCCCTCTTAAGCAAATCAGTAAGAGGAGATGCTATGATGCTGTAGCCTTTAATAAACCTGCAATAGTACCCAGCCAGGCCTTAAAAAACCCTGAGTTGCTTGACTGTTTGAGGCATTGGCCATTCTTGCACTGCTTTAACCTTGTTTGGATCTGTTGTAACTCCTTCTGCAGTGATGAAATGGCCAAGATACTCTATTCGAGCAGTGAAAAATGCACATTTGCCTCACTTGACAAAAAATGAGTTAGCCCTGACAATAACAAATACTTCTCTAAGGTGTTCCACATGTGCATCTAAAGATAAACCAATATATTATCAAAAAAAATGAGGACACATTTCCTTAAAAGATGTGCAAAAATGGTGTTCATGGTGCCTTGAAAGGTAGTAGGTGCATTTGATAATCCAAATGGCATCACCGCATACTCATATTGTCTCGAATGAGTTTGAAAAGCTGTCTTTTGGACATCCTCTGGTCTCATCCTAATTTTATGGTATCCGGACCTGAGATCTAGTTTAGAAAACACTTTAGCCTCTCCCAATTCATCAAAAAGATCCTCCACCAGAGGGATTGGAAACTTGACCTTGACAGTCATGTCATTCAACCGTCTATAGTCCACACACATCCTCCAAGTCCCATCTTTCTTTTTAACCAACACCATAGGAGATGCAAAAGGAGAAGAGCTAGGCTGAATTACTCCTGAATCCAACAATTCTCTGACCATTTTATCAATGACATCCTTTTGTGCTGGAGGATACCTATATGGCCTCAAACTAACTGGATTGGATCCTTCCTTTAAGACAATCTCGTGATCATGGATTCCTCTAAAAGGAGGCATCTGGGAAGGTTCCTCAAATTCATCACTAAATTCTGCCAACACAGCCAGTCTTTGGGCATCCACTACATAATTCTCAGGCTCCTCAGAATTAAGAGCACAACACATCATGTTTTGAGCACAAGGTAATAAGTGTAACATAAAACAAAACCTATCTTCAGCTATAATCTGGTTAAGCTTTGAAGCAGAAACCACCCTATCATTGCCCTCTTTAATACCCTGTAGTTTGACCCTTACATCTCCCATATTAAATTCCATGACCAAATTAATGAAATCCCAGGATATAGTACCCCATTGTCTCAGCCATTCTATCCCCAAAATAAGATCAAAACTAGTTAAAGGAATAGCAATAGCACTACCTGAAAATTCATATCCCTGCATACGCCACTGAAGATTCTCACACCTGCCTGCTCCCTGAAGAATGCCTCCATCAGCCACTGTTATTTGCAAAGGCAGAATTGGCCGCAAAGGCCCTATGCCTTCCTTGCATATCTGCTGACTGATGAAATTATGAGTGCTACCAGTGTCTATGAGCACATAAATCTGTTTCTTCCCTATCCAACCAATCATCCACGTCATAGGATATTGTGAATGACCATGGTTGCATTGAGAGATACAGTAGGAACTTCCATCTGTGGTTCAACAAGGACTTCAGAACTTTCTCCTTCTTGGCACAGACTCTCATCACTAACCTCCATCAAAAACACTTGCAACTTATTTCTCTGAGGACAATCATGACCAGGGAAAAACATTTCATGACGGAAATAGCATAGATTCTGTGCTGTGTTCATCCATTTCCTTAGGTGAAAGCTTCCTCTGGAAAGTGTAGTTAGGCTTCCCCAGAATGCCTTTCTGCTTGCTATCAACAACAGCTTTCTTGTCCATTTTCTCTGATTGCTTCTCTACAATTGCCTGGCCAGTCGTCTTCTCCCACCAATTCCCTATATTGCGAATGCTGCCAGTGGAACGTTTCTGAAGCAAAACAGAGCTTCGTTCTTGCAGCTTTGCAATCCTCACTGCCTCAAGAAAAGTTTGTGGAGCAAACATCTTTACGCCATTGCACAAATAAGAACTAAGGCCTCCCAAATAACACTGCAATTTCTGTGTTTCAGAGAGGTCTGTGCAAGCAACCAAATTATCGAGAGGTCTACACTCTGGAACCAGCGAAAAGATCCCTCATCAAGAGCGATACTGGCAATTGTGACCTTTTCCTCTTTTGGCGTTCTGTCTAGAGTGAAAAATCGATCGCATTTCGTGATCCACGAATCCACATCTTCGCGACTGAATTTCGGAAAATCCAAGCGCGTTAATCGCGTCAGAACTCGATAATCGCCGTCGTTTCCACCTCTGTTCCGACGCGCCGTCGTCAGTTCCGTCATCTGCAACCCCATTCCGCGCATCACATCAGAAGGGAATGGAGAGAGAGAGAGAGAAAGACGAAGAGAGAGAAAGGGAATTTAGTTATCATTCAATCATAACCATCATAACAGTTTCTCTTAAGCTATATACTAACTACTAACTGACTATACCAGTTGTCACAACTAACTAAACAACTAACATGCGCACACATGTACATCAGTGTTTCACAAGGCATGACAACTTTAATGTTATATCCAGGATTATTTTGTGAATACTGAATACACAATTCTTTTCAATAGCTGAAGTTTTGAATTGGTAATAGTTGAGACTTGAGAGGCATAGAAGGGCTTCACCTTCCACTAAGTCCATTGGCTGTCATGTAGTGTGTTTGTTGCAGCTATCTTCTTACCCTTTTTAAAGATGTCACAATATCTTTCCTATTACCCTTTCTACTTGGAGATTGGGTTCAGGAGTACGACTACTTAATTTTTGTTTGGAACTTGAAAACTACTTCTCTATATTAGTGGAAACTTAGTTGGAATGTCTTTAATCCTTACATAGGACAAGATATATTACTGTGAAACTAAGAAGAATCTTATTAATTGGGGCACTTAGCATACATCTATGAAACCTGTTCATTTCCTTAGTATGGAACCTTTTAATTTCCTTTATTTGAAAGGTGAGATTTTCTATTTGTATGAGAAATGTTATGTAGATATGAGGCATTTCTGAGTAATAAGACCCCACTCACAAGGTATGCACATAATCTGTTTCTTTTCAATATGTTGATCCGGTGTTACTCAAGTATTGGATGTAAATCTAAGCAACAAATCTGTATTTTCTGCTGACGGAGCTCAGAGTAATTGATCAGATTCGTGGATGTTAATACGAAGAAACACTTGTGATGTTAGAAAACATAACGCATATGATATCAGTAAAGCTGAGGTTAACAAAGGCTTATTAAGTACCGTTTGGATGCAAACTAAATAACACTTATTGGAGTTTATTTAGTGCATTTTCTAGTAGATAAGCTCCAATAAGCCAGTTTCCAAATGGGCTCTAAGTATCTTAGTGAAAAGGTTTACCTAGTGGGTTTTAAAGGGAAGCAAATGCTGTTTGATCGATGTTGGAATGAAATGCTTACTTACCTTCTTGAACTTTGTCCAACCATTACTATGATGAAAATTTGAGCATTTTGATATTATGTTGTTTGTTTGCATTACTAGTTGGATGTAACTTGGCTTTGATTGCATCTCTTTCTGTCTTCCTCTCCCACAGGAGAAACTAAGAGAAAGTTTGAGAGTGTGTATGAAGGGGGTACCATGAACACTCCTGGCTCTGGGAAAGTTCTTCAGTATTGGCATTGCTGTGGATCTGAAGATCCATTTGATCCTGGTTGCACTGCTTCTCCTCACTCCTCCTATGATGACTAATGTAGAGGCCACTCATCACCCATGAAACTGCGGTTCACTTTTTGCATTTAGGAGTCTTGCTAAATATTATAGCTTTCTAAACTCTCTTGTACAAATTTGTTGATTCAATAATTTCTGAAATATTTGAATGCTGTCCTTATGCAAACAAGTATTTTAACACACATCTCATCTGTTACCCAATCCTCATACTTTTTTTAGAATAATATATTTGTAAAGGGAGACTAAGAGGGCTTTTCTAGGAGGAACTGCAGTTGTTCAATTTGGAGTCCATTTTAAGTGCATGTTTGAATGTACGATGAAAAATCAAGGTGACGTCAAAATCATAGTGGTCACTCGCAAAAAGCTAAGGAAACTTATTTTTGTCTATCGTGATTTTGACTACACTTTAGTTTTCCACCCTATATCAAAACATGCTCTTAATTGTGAATTCGCATTCATCATGTCTCATTCTAAACATATTAGGTTTGCACAGCCACACTATGAGTAAATACTGAATAGTAATTTTAATTCTTAAAAGATTCGAGTTGGTCATTTTAGTCATACTATGAGTAAATACTGAATAGTAATTTTAGTTCTAAAAGATTCCGATTGGTCGTTTTAGTCACTAAACTATGAAAATTACTAAAAATGTCCCTAAGTCTTACATACATTGATCACGTTGGTCCTTACGGGTGACACTAATTTCTTAATATAGCATTGGCTCAATCAAGCCTAAGTTATAGTTAAGTTGTAAATATTTTTTTTAGTTTTTTAAAGTTTCAACAGTCTAAAATGCAAATATTTTGTAATTTTGAAATTATATATATATATATATATCATGTCACAAAATATTTTATATTTATTCTTTTTTTCAAAATTAATTTTTATTCCGAATTGTAGTTTTTAATGTTTACTTTTAAAATCAGTTAAATTAATTAGTTATTTTTTGTCAACAACTAAATTAGTCAATTCAAAACTCAAATATGAGATTTGCCTAAGAACAACCAACTTGCTTGCAACTTAAACCAAGCTTTTTTGTCTTCTTTAGCTTTTTTTTCTTATGATGAAAACTTCAGTGGATTCAGTTCTGGTCACCACTACGATTCATGACATGTCTTCAGAACCTTTGATCGCTTACAGAGGTACTTATAAATCGCTTACCAACACAACCCTCACATCACCAGTGAAAATCGAACGCACAACCTTTTTAGGAAAAGTGACCGACTGGTTCAATATGTATGTGTTTGAACAATACATTTGGACAAGCATTTATTTAATTCAGATATTCCAACACCAATGTTCATCTTTGATAAGCTATTCCAAGATTCATACATTTCATCTGAAATCAATGTTTTGTTTGAATTGCATATAGCTGACAGTATACCTTTACATTCCGTGTGCATGTGGAAGTTCCTTTCTTTCCTTATCTATTTTGAAACGTGCCACCAAAGGCAAACACAACTCTACTATAACTATAAAGCAATGGAAACAGTATCATGTCTATAATAGAATTTTTTTTTTATGGTTGTGATTTCTGGTGAAAATTTTCCTACATTGAATCTACCCTTGTACATGTTATTAAGATCCAAAGGAGGTTGCAAAGCAATGTTTAAGTGATTTTTTTTTTCACATGAGATGGATGAGCAAATTAAGTCATCTCATAATAATACATTGGTACAGTGTCGAATTTGCCACGATGAAGATGAAGGTTCAAACATGGAAACACCTTGTTCTTGTTGTGGCACCTTGAAGGTAAGAATGCCTTGTTACTTGCTTTTGTTGTGTAGTTTGAAAAATGTATTTGCATAGCTTTATACCTTTGAAAGCTTGTCTCTATGCAAAGTTATGTTTGGTGTTGTTAACATGACCTTTTAAACTTACAAGGATTTACTGAACCATGATAATTGCTTAGCTTTTTAATATACTTGCCAAGTGTTTCTTCATTAATGTTGATTTTGCCAAATATAAAAAAGGGCAAACTTACGGTATGTACGAGGCCAGGGAGAATCAGGGTCCACTTTGTAGATCAAATGAAGGTAGTTTTGTCTTGCATTTTTACGAAAGGCTAATTTCATAGCTCGAATCTGTGACTGCAAAGCCATATGACAGTAATCTTACCGTCACGCTGAGGCTCGCACTCTGTTAATTTTGCTAAATATGTGTTTAATTATTTTCTCCCTCCATATTCATTTTTTTTGGTTTCGTCCTGGGACTATGTTGTTCATGAGCTCGCTCGCTTATGGCCCTTTATGTGGCTTATTTAGATTAATAACGTGAGTTCTCTCTTCTGCTTTTAATCACTGTAGTATGCACATAGAAAATGTGTTCAAAGATGGTGCAATGAGAAAGGTGATAACACCTGTGAGATTTGCCAACAGGTTTTGCACTCTGATATTATCCTATTCAAAATTTGTATTGTCATTATAAGTCATTCAAACTTGTAAAAAAAGCTTACATTTTTACCCTATATTTGGTCAACTGTGGTATAATTGCAGCAACTTAAGGGCTACATTGCACTTCCACCAGCTCCTTTGTTCCATTATGGTGGTTCTCCGATATATTTTGGGTATCTGTTAATCTGTCATTGAACTCATAATCCTCTTGTATAAATTTCATCTTCCATGGATCAAATGATGATAGAAGATTGTTATTTCAGAGATATTACAAGAAGGGATCTTCATAATCATCAGTTTATACCAATGTTTACTACTAATCATGAATTTCTAGACCCTGACTTTGAATATTCAGCACCCTCTACAAGGACCCTGATATGCAGCCGCATCATTGCCATCATTGTAATTTCCTTTTGCTCCCTTCACATCTGTGTTTTACATAAGAAAAATGTTAACTGCATGTTTGAATACACAATGAAGCCAAAATCATGGTTGACAGCTCCAAAAGCTAAGGGAAAACGCTTCAGTCCATCGTGATTTTGGCTCACCTGGTTTTCCACCATGTATCCAAACATGATTTACGAAGTTTGTGACATTGGCAACTTTCTAAATATTTATTTTATTTACCAACGGGTAGCTAGTTCAAACACTACATGTTTAATTTTCTTTAAGTAAAGTCTCGGATTCGAGTATAGAAAAAAACTGCTTAGAGAACCAAGAGCTAGCCCCACCAGGATGTGGATGTTCTTAGCTCGACTCTCGAATGAGATTGTCTAACATGGAGGATATCTTTATCAGAAAAAAAATTATTTGTTTTATTTTTTACATTAGATAAGAAAATGAGAGGCCTAGGTTGTTATGGTCTTATGCTACTACCTATTTCCCTTACCATTCTTACAAGAAGACAGTTTCCTTATCTTTTGCAGTTTCTTGTTCTTCTTGTTTTACGCCATACACTTCCAATCATATTTTTACTCAGTGGAGGAGGAGAGTATTCATTGACAATGTCTATGGTAAGAAAATATAGATACAAACAATTGACAACATGTATTAGTCCTGACAAAAAAAAAAGTTGATTTGTTAAATGCATTTGCAGTTAATTGTGTTGAGAATCACTGGAATGCTTGTACCAGTGTATATAATGGTTAAAGCTATTATTTCGATCCAACGGCTTCAATTTGTGCATGAGGTTAGATCTGACGTTACCAAAGTCCATATTCTTGATTAATTTGGTTTTATCTAATACAAGTGTACACTCGAAAATCAATGCTTATATTTGAACCTCTATCATCGTAGACTTGTAAATAGTTGATAACCACTAGGAAGATGATTACAAATTACATGTGTTCTAGTGAAAGTGAAAAAGAAATGATACAATACAATGGTCCATTGTCTCTTATTTACTTCAGGAGTCATGAGAATTAGTGAGATAATGCCTAATTTTCATGTTTGATGACTTGCTTTAGAAAAGGAGAGAAGTAGCAAAAGGAAAAAGAAAAATGAATGTTCAAAGAATATAGACCATTAATGCTCCTACTACACTCTAGGGTAGACACATCAATTGGCGAAACTTTAATCCTAGTGTATGTTTGGAAATCCTTCTGATTCTGAAGGTAAAATCAATTTTCTGGTGAGAAGCTTCCGGAACCGGATCCAAACATGCTAAAACCAGCTGTACTTGTCTTAGTTGTACTAATCTACAAGAAGTATGCCTTTGTTTGCAACAAGCTGATGACAAGTCCCTATTCATATTGTACCACAGTTTTAGTATCTTAAGACAAGGG
This sequence comes from Acmispon strigosus, assembly GCA_030819835.1. NCBI lineage: Eukaryota > Viridiplantae > Streptophyta > Magnoliopsida > Fabales > Fabaceae > Acmispon > Acmispon strigosus. The sequence continues at coordinate 8,901,233 of JAUAMA010000001.1, forward strand.
AAATCATTATTTTTTTAATTTTTGTGCTTAGGATCATCACTCTCCTATGCAATCTCAGGAGGAAAATGGCATGGGGCAGTCTCAGTTGCGTGTCATTGAGATTCAGTGACTTCATGGTCAATTTGGGATGGAGAAATCACTACAATTATGGAAAGATAAATCAGAGTGGAGTCATGAATCATGATCATTCTTTATGTGCCGGGATGGCAGAAGCAGACATGTTTAGATTTCGGTCACATTCACCAAAAAGCACTTTCATCCTAAAGTCTTTAAGATTTACTTATGGAAATCCAAACATATCTAAACTGCAAGAAAATTGATGTAGTTCTGTCAGTGTAACTTATGCTGTTGTATATATAATGAATTGGTCCTTGATATTGGAAAAGAAAATTATGGGAAATATCAAAAGCATTAGCAAAACTATATGTTACTCACATTTTAAAATAGATCAATGAATGTACACACAATTTTGTTGGGGGTAGATCACGTGTGTGTATATATATGGGGCGTATCAAGTGAGAGCGATGTTTATTGTGAGAGATGAGAGCGTTAAATTATGGTCGTGCAACCATTCATGATTGGTTGAGATTAAAAGTCGTTTAGTAGTCACATGAATTCTTAAAAAAGTCACATGTCATTTTGTTTTAATCTTGACTCTTCATGGTAGATCTAATGGCTAAAATTTAACGCCCTCATCTCTCATAATATCATCGCTCTCACTTGACACGCTCCCTATATGTATGTATGTCTGTGTGTGTGTGTGTGTGTGTGTGTGTGTGTGTGTGTGTGTGTGTGTGTGTGTGTGTGTGTGTGTGTGTGTGTGTGTGTGTGTGTGTGTGTGTGTGTGTGTGTGTGTGTGTGTGTGTGTGTGTGTGTGTGTGTGTGTGTGTGTGTGTGTGTGTGTGTGTGTGTGTGTGTGTGTGTGTGTGTGTGTGTGTGTGTGTGTGTGTGTGCGCATTTTCCTACCAATTACCCAATATGAATTATTATGGTGTGAGAGAGTATACTTCACGATTATAGTATTAGAGAGGCATGTCCATTAATATATTTTTTATAACCACACTAGAAAGGAGTAAATCACAATAATAAAGACATCACATCTTTCATCCAAACCCTAAGGTATGAAGTGTAAGAATTTTTTCGCTATGCTATTGAACAATTTTTTTTTAATCCAATGTGGAACTTTTTTATTTTATTTTTTATTCACTTGGGCAATTCCAAACAACATGGATATATATATATATATATATATATATATATCCTAATAAAATGTACCTCTGTCTAGGTCTTTAGAAATGTTACAACTTAGAAAGCAACTTGATGAAGCAAAATATTCATGCCATGACCAAGTGACTTTTTGCTGATTAACTAATGGATGTTGACTTTCATTCTATGGGATTTTGCATTTTATGTTCTCAAAATATTGAAGGCTGTGCTGCGAAGAATTAAAATTTCGATAATTCTTTCGACATGAAAAGATAGATTGGATTATTGCAATATCTTAATATACTTAACCATAATACCAAAAATGAAAAAAAATAAAATAAAACGGATGAGCATAGCGGTATCAAGGTGGGTGTTGCATTGAGGGTAGGAGAAGACTCCAGGAGAGAGGAAGAAAGAGCACGGCGACGATTTTGAAACGTTGCAACTTCAAACGTGGCCCAAAGAGAGGTGTGATGCAGCGACTCTGATGGTCTTAGACGAGGCACAAGGGTATGCAATGGGCGAGAAAAAGGAAGGTTGCACGACCTTAGAAGGTTCGAAGTGGTGGCGACATCTCGATATTGGGTTTGTAAGAATATCTGGCTTGAATTGAAGAGGTTGGTGGTCGTGGGATAGAGATTAATGGATTAGGGTTGGGGGTTGGCGATTTGGATAATGGGGATTAGCGACCTAGTGGTGTTCTAGTGAGGGTTGACGGGCTGGTGCCACGGCCATGGAGTTAGCGTCGACTTTTTTCAAAAGTCATTTTCACATATTTGACAGTGGTAAACAATGTCAATATGAGTAACGTACTCATCCCAGGCTTTGCCAATAACTTAGGCAACATAGAAACTTTACTCAAGAACATGCCCTCTTCAATGAATTTGGGTTCGTATGAACCGAAGGGCGTATTCTATTCATCATATTCTACTAGTAAAAGTTGTATTATATTTTTGTAAGTTCGTCTATAGTCCTTAATCCTTAACCTAGCCATTTATTATCAAACCCTTTGAATGTTCTACTTCTCTTGTAAGCAGACATTCATGGAAGAAATTGTGGTTGGTTTTACGTTGAAAATCTCCGAAAACCTCCCTTCTCTCATGAAATCAGATACATCTCAAATAAGTTAAGAATAACCAGCAAGACCACCCCTCGGGGAAAAGGCCAGGGGCATGCACTAGGTTCTACACCAACTTGCAATTTAAACAGGATAACTAAAATAAAAAGCAACCATCAGCAAGGTAGATAAAGGTCGCATAATATTTAAACGAATCCACAAACACGAGCACACATCACAATTCCAAGTTCTACGACAAAGCTCAACAATGCCAGAGAAAATAAAGAAAAGAGTCTCAGAACATAATTTTACCAGAGTGCAGAAACACAAGAAAACAACATCATAATTCAAAGTTCAAAACAAAAGCTCAACAACACAAGGGGCCCGACCAGACCCTTCATTCGAAATAAAACACATCAAAGTAACAGAAGTAAAGAACCACCCGGGCACATTATTCTTCCTCCGATTCTGATTCCGCATTCTGAAGCCAGTCAACGAAAGGTTTAACATTCTTCCAAATCTGAGAGTCCTTGTTATCGCCTTTGAGCCCTTTCTGGTACCACTGAACTATGTGCTCTTCCTCCAAAACATCAGCATCATAGAGCGCCTTCAAAACCAGGGCAACCTCCTTTAACGCACTGGAACTGGACTTGCAAGAAAATTCCTCAATTGCATGCAGCAATGGCATCTGCAAACCCTCTTCCTGAGCAACTGCAGCAGCAAGGTAGCTCTTCCTCTTAATTGCTACTTTTGCAAACCCTTTCTCAATGCCCTCAAAGAGGGCTTCATACAGAGCACTCATCTTTTCTTGAGAAGATGCAGGAAGTGCTGCCAGACGGGTCAGCAATTCTTTTGCTGTAGCACCTTTCTTCAAATCTGCTTTGACTTCCCCAACTAGTTTGCTGTAGTGCATGGAGCCACCACCATTCTCAGAAGCACCACTTACCTTAGTTGCTACTTTCTCCTTCTCTGGTTCATTTGTGGAGCTACCATTCTCAGAATTATCACTTACCTTAGTTGCTACTTTCTCCTTCTTCTCTGGTTCATTTGTGGAGAGCATGACCATATCAGCTGTAACAGCACTTAACTGCTCTTGGATACGTTGACGAGCAGCCTCTGCTGATGTATCTGCTAGCCACTCTACATCATCATCATCTTCTTCTTCATCATGAGCAACATCCTTCTCATCAATTTGACTATGAGTAGGAGATGTACGGTCTTCATCAGAGCCATTCGCTTTCTTCCTTGAAGAGCTAGATTTTGTGGCACCGTCCTTAGCAGATGAGGTGCCTTTCTTCTTAACCTCTTTCTTCAGTTTTTTGAGCTCCTCATCAGCTGCTTCACCCTCTTTCAGTCTCTCCTTCTCAGCTCTTCTCATGGCCTTCTTGTCTTTGGATCCCTTCTTACTCTCAGGAGGGTTCTTTATGATGAAGGTAGTCAGCTTGTCTCTCATATCCACATCAGACACAAAACCACAAGCAGCACATTTCAGCTGGATCATTTGATTCTTAGTGATCAATATCTCAGTCTCAGGATTTCCACAACCATAGCATTGGACATATTTCTTAATGAAATTCTCAAGGAGGCCAGCAAGCTTTGCAGTGTCATGGGCTCCATTAACATGAGAAGTACCAGTCTTCTCATCAAATTTTGACTGGGCCCCAAGTTCACAACCAAAATACTTGGTTGTGTAAGACGCTGGCCTCGCCAATGCCTTCGCTATATCAACCATGTTGACAACATTTGTTTTGATGCCGTTGCCTCTACCCTCAATTTTAGTAATCATTCTAGGCATCTTATACCTATAGAAGGCATCGTCACGATTACCAGCACCAATGTTCTGTAACGCCATGATGACTGCAGCAAGTCTCGATAAAACTAGATGTCACAGGCAGCAGCAACTGTGGAAACTCAGTATATCCAGCTGTAATGTTGATTTGCTATTAAGATCACACAGACTCTCCTGCAATTGCGGTAGGCTGCAAACAGAAATTATCAAGCTCAGTATGTTCCTGGTAGGGCGCACGATGCATACACCCAAGTATTCTCGGTAATGGTCTGTTCTTTTTCCTAGAACATGAAAAACTATCTCCAAGCAACTCAATTGCTCCCAAATGGATGATAGCCTGTTCAAACATGAAAGAAATTTCCACGTGACGCCTTCACCTTGGAATCTGCCACAGACGACCTAGCAGGGATCCTGAGTGAACAACCAGAAGCTACATTATTTCAGTTACAAGGGTAAAACACTGGACAGTAACTCATCCCAAAGAAAACATTACAATGGGAAACAAGTAGTTAAGCAAACAACATTTATGTCCAATAAACGTGTCAAAATAAACAAATACCGGATACCGACAACATTACTGGGGATACTGACAGCATTAATGACTTATAGATAAATACCGAATATCGACAAGGAAGGAAAAATTAACAATTATACAGATATGTTTAGATTACAAGGGTAAAATATTGGACAGTAACTCTTCCCAAAGAAGACATTACAATAGGAAACAAGTAGTTAAGCCAACAACATTAATATCCGATAAAACATCAAATACCGGATACCGACAACATTAATGGTTGATAGATAAATACCGGATACTAACCGCATTAACGGCTTATAGATAAGCGCAGGATACCGACAAGGAAAAAATTAACAACTATACAGCGCATCGAACAAAATTAACAATTATACAGCACATTGAAAAAAAATTAACAATTATACAGCACATTTGAAAGCCCGAAGACAAAAATTGTAATCCCTCTCAATTCTATTTAACATCAAGTAGACCAATGAAACAACAAACCAAGCCTTATCAAGTAGACCAATGAATCAGCTACACGGACTGAAAGCACATATCAAACGCCGCGAACATGCTTAACTTCAACCTAAACATTCTCATTAGCTAAAACCATATACCAAGAAAATTGAACAAACAAAATAAAATGATCAATCATTAATAACATAAAATAATATTAACACGAACACAGCAAGAACCATGAGGTTTATCGCCAAATACTGAAGTTAACGGAAAACCGTTCAAACACAGCGACGCAACCAGATTATCACCGACAAATATTCAGATAATAACCGCATCAAAATCAATCAGTAAAAAATAATTAAAATTGAAAGTTCCGAACGGACAAATCGATTAAATCTACTATCGATGCAGCTAAAACATGACGATCTAGGGTTTTCGAAGCAGAACTGAAATCAAAATAAATAAATAACAAAAATTTGAAAAATATTAAAAAATTAGAGGAAGAGATGAACCCTAAGGTTGTTACCTGGAGGAGAAGGGAGAATGCACACGAAAGAGAGGAAAGTGTGAATGATATGAGAAGAAGGTGCCGCTCAAGAGGAAGAAGGGTTTGTATAAGAGACGAGGCTTAGTATCACAAACATCAATATCTCATATTTATATACCTATGAGGCTTTGCACATTCCTTATTACGTGAAAACTATTGTTTAATTTTATTTTTTATATTTATATATATATATATATATATATATATGTGTGTGTGTGTGTGTGTGGGGTCTAGTCTAGAGTGTTCCTTTTTCATGACAAAACTCTATGTGTGTTTTGAATTATAAAATAAAATAAATACTTTTTAGATGAATACTTTATATGATATGAGGAAAATGATAAATTTTACGTGAAGAATATCATGTAATTGATGTTGGTATTTTTGTTGAGACCTTTGATTCTTCATTGTCGTACTAAATAGTGGAGTAAAGAAAATAGAATTGTTTCTACGTCAAAAAAAATTTATTTCTTTTCGTGATTTTATCGATAAGAGTGCATTACCCTCTAATTTAAGAAGACATAAATGCAATTTTGGAGCAACTACAACGTGTAGCATGTCACTGCTCAAATAGAGAATCTTGATCCTCTTTTGTCTTTGCCCTTCTTCCATACCTACGGTTTTATTCTAAATAGTGTCATTCCTTGGTGGTTTTGGAAACGATATAACAATCATATTTTCGATACTCATGTTTTTTCTATTAATTCTGTTTTAAGGAAAATTTTAGTTTTTGTTCAAATTTCAGACATTAGGGGGTGGTTAGTGAGCGTTGTTTTCATAGTGCTAGAGCTTGTGCGCTAGGGTGAGATTCATATAAATGTGGATGGCAATTGGACTCTAGCTTACGTAGAATGAGGTGCGACGTGATTTTGCGTGATTAGGATGGGTTCGGTATCTGGTGTATCTTAAAGTTTCAGTAATGGAGATATTTTTCATGCTGAGTTACTCGCCATGGTGTTTGGCTTACAACATGATGAGGACTTGGGCTTTAATAAGATTGATCATGCATATGATTCCTTCGAGGTTATTCATCTCCTTATGACTAATTCTAATGTTAGTACTTGTTGGATATGAGATGTGCTCCGAGTTAGGAATATGCTGAATTGGAGTTGGTTTGTTTCTTTGTCTCATATCCCTAGAGACATGGTTGCAGATGCTTTGATTGGACCAGATTCTAAAGATGACTCTCATCGTTGTGTTTGGAAATTTCTCCATTCAAATGTTATCTTTTTTCTTTTTCGTGGTTTGATTTGTAGTTTGTCTTTATTCTCCTAAATGTAAAAAAAAAAATACAATATACATAAATATAAAGATCTTTACTTGATTTTATGTGATTTGAATATTTATGGTCTTATTCCCTTTTTATCAAATCTATAATAGAAATATAAGCACAAAGTATAACTTTTTCATATATATAATTAAATTCTGAATTTATAATATGACTTGTATTGTGAATTTGAAATAACATGAAATTTGATATGTAGACAGTGAGCACAATTTTTTTTTTCCAAATGTAATTAAAAAAGTACAATTATTTTGAATTAAAAAATATAAATTAAAATTGAAGCCGAATTGAAGCTGAAAATTGGAGTACTGTAAAAATTAGAAGGATGATGACTTAAAAAGGTTATAACAATTTGAAATAACTATTTACACTATAAGAAAATATTGAATTATCGGCAGTCTCAAAATCGTTGCAAAAACTCGTTATTACCAACAACCAGGTCGTCAGTAATGTGTTTTTCACTTACTGGCGGTAAAATCTGTCAGTAATTTGGCGGTAATATATTTTTTCACGGAATCAGTTATCGTCAAATTATCGACAGTTTTACAATCGGAAAAAGCCGTCGGTAATTTAAAATTTTGAAATTGCTGCCTACCAAAAACTTGGTGGACTTTAAAAAATTCAAAATTTATTACCGACAATTTTACTGGCAGAAAAAGCTGTCGGTAACCTACCGAGGGATAAAAACTTCTTCTTCTTCCTCTTCCTCTTCCTCTTCCTCTTCCTCTTCTTCTTCTTCTTCTTCTTCTTCATAACGGTCTAGGCATTGCATGAGGGTTATAAGTAGATGGTGGATAATTCTTGGAACGTAGAGAAAGGATCTATACAGCTGAAACTAGTTGAAACTTAAAAAAGTTAAAAGTGGATTCTCTCTTTTAGAAAAAATACTTTTGGTAACATTTTCACACAGGAAACGTAGGGCGGAGGCTCGTTGTAAGACCCTGAATTAATGAAATGATTAAAAAATTATTTAATTATCCGATGTATATTTTGAAACGCTTTTAATCACAAGTCAATGCTATGAGCTATTCGAATTATTTTGTGCATGTTGAGAAAACGATTTGCCGTAGAAACGCCGATTGAACCTCGACCGAAGTTCGAGAAGGAATAAGACTTATTCATTATGTGTATGATGATCAGTATGTAATTTAATGAAGATCGACTGTAAGGTCAACCTAGTTTAGTTCCTGAGTCCGGAAAAGTTTTTAGCACGCGATAGCGACCCGCAGGAATCCATGATGCGGAAAACTGGACAACAAAAGACTTCAATAAAATCTCTAAGCGAGATGTAAAGTCTTAAAATGTGATCAAGAACCTATAAATAAAATAAAAATACTTTCGATGAATAGTATTTTCGGGCAAAAAACGTACCGAATCCTAGGAAAAATATTACAAAATATTCTGACGACCAATGTTCGAGTTAAGCGAGTGATTGGTTCGAGACGAGCGAGTGACCGATGCTATTCACTTTAAGCATACTTAGGAAATGTGCTAATTAATATTAAAATATTAGATTATAACAAGATTAGAGGTTTATGACAATGTGTAAGTTAGATTAGACATAATTATCATTAAAAGGATTAGGTTTATCCAAATAGAGTCCTAGTTTATTCACCTCATTAAGCTTTGGAAAAAAATTATTTTCCCCCATTTCCCTTACCTAAACCCACGACCACCGTAGGCATTAAGGGTGGGAATTGTTTTTTTCTTTCACAAAGTGAGATCAAGTGATAAACTAGTGAGATACTAAGAGAGAAAAAGAGAGGAAAAGAAAAGGAGAAGAAGAACACCATCACAACCACCTCCAACCGCACCTTTCCTCCTTCACTCTCACCCTCCTCCACTCATTTTCTCCTCTAGCTTCTTTGAGGTAAAAGATAGTCCTCTTAATGCTCTACATTTCTATGGTTTTGTTTTTTTTAAAAAGGAGATTTTTGGGGGTAATGAAAGTGCTTGGAACCCCTAACCCCCTTTGTATTTCTCATTCCCCTTGTTCTTGTCTTCATGGGGATATATTTTGTTTTTCAAGAATTTAAGTTTTTTTCCCTAAGTTGATTTTTGGTTGAGCTTTTGGTATAAGTGCTTTTGTCAAAGTTATTTCCTTAGAATTGATCTATTAGAATCTCAAGTTTTTTATTCCAAATGTTGAGTTTTTGAAAAGTTTTTTTTTTAAAAAAAGTGATTTTGAAAATTGTAAGTTTCTTTTCACCATAGATTTCCTTTTGCCTTTGATGTGTACTAGTTAGTTTGAAGAAAAAAAATTGATCTTGATAATTAACTTGAAGTGTCCGAATCTGTGGTCTATATTTTAGGTTGGAAGATTTAATTTTTAACTTGATTTTCATATGTTTAAAGCTTGTATGTGAAGTTTGGTAAAAAGAAAAATTGTTTCCCTTGAGTTTATGTTGAGGCTGAGAGCATAGTAGAGATTTGTAGCTTGGAAAATTGATTCTAAACTTGATTTTGAGTATTAATTGTTTTGAGGGGCTAAAATCAAATTCTTGGGCTAAACGAATTTTGGAGTGTGAAGCTTTTTTAAGTGTTCTTGGAAGGTTGAGATTTGAAAGCATTGAAAAGTTATTTTTGGAATGTTTTTGTAATTTTTGAACTTAGATAGTTTTAGTGAATTCAGGAGAAGAAGTTGTTTTAGAAACTTATATGAAAAGATTAGGGTTTTGGTTTGAAAATGTGCTTTTAAGACCCTTGTATGTTATTTGAAGAAAAGGAACAATTTGCTAAGTTTTTAAGGCCTAGTGGCCGAACCTAACCTTAGGGTTTAGCATGAGTTTTGTCTTCAAAAACTTGTCTTAATTGCCTAAGTGTTTGAGTGCAAATCTTGCCTAAATTGTCCATGAGAAGTTCTAAAGTTTTTTATTAAGTTTTGATGTTGTAGTTTGAAAATATGCAAAGTTCCTAGAGGTTTAAAAGTTTGCCAAAAACCTTGTCATATGGTTTTAATTCTTGAGAATTATGCCTAATTGCCTAAGTGTTAGAAGTTTCCCTAGTACCATAGCTTAGAGCCTTGAACTTAGTTTGAGAAATGATAAACTAGGTTATGTGTTTGTGAAGGTTCGCGGGATGTAGGAACTTTCGGAGCACACGTAGCACGTGGGAGCGAAAGCAACTTTGGTAAAGGCATTTCGCTCTCTTATTTAGTGATCTTTAGCATATATGTATATTCACTTGCATAGCGTAAGATGTGTTGATAAAATGTGACCTTAGGAATTGTAGCTGACGATATTATGAGAATGACATGATTATTTAGTAGTCATTGTTATGCTTTCTGTGAATAGCTTAAACGATTGTTGATTGATACTTGATATATGCATGCTTCCTTGCCAAATTGTTAAGTGAAAGCATAATGTTTATGACATGATTTATATTTTGATTATTGGATATGTTCACATGCTCTACATGATTTATTTGTAATTATGAAGCCATGTGAGGCCACGTCCTCGGACAAATGAGCCTTTGAATGCAAACTCGAGCTCGTAAATAAAAGACTATGTATCTTGGTTCGTTGTTGTTTATCATGTCGTGTCAAGCATGTTTTGTTGTACCGTCGTGGTTCAGGGCTATACACTGTGTAAATGGCATTTCACCAACTTACCTACAACACTAACCGTCTGACGTGGAGTTCGGTAGATTGTCCCTCTTGCCCTATGGGGAGTTGGCAATATATCCGGATGGATCTTTTTGTATAATGAGGGATTGTACGTGCATGTTGGGAGTCATAGTGTCATTGACCACTTTTGTCTAAATTTGGGTTTATGCTATGTTTTGCTAAATGTTAACATGTATACGTGTATGCTTTTCCTTGCTTATATATGTTGTTGTTTGGAAGTGGCCCCTTTTTTTCTATGTTTATTCGGATGAATCGTGGGCGCTTAATCGGATCATGGCGGGCAAGCAACCGGTGGACCCTTAGGCATTCAACTTTCTCTCATGGCGAGTCCGGTACACAGGTCGAGTTGCCGAGGACAGGACATATCGTCTAGGCACTCAGTATGGACGATAGATCTACCACATCACTTGAGACATCCCCTTACCTCCTCTCCCAGGCTTTGGGAGTTCCGACGCTTCGACGTCAGGGACAACCGCTATGCCGGCATCCCCCGTTGTTGCTGCTGACCCACACCTTTCACCCCCGGTGGTGAAGGCGAAGCTTCTCACTTCCCCGTCCCTAGACTACTCTCCTGCCACTCTGGTGCACTTTAGGATCGTGCCATTGGTATACAAGGTAGCAACCACAATCACCACAGTGATCGTAGACGTGGATGTACCGGTGATTGATCTCACAGATTCATATTGGGAGGTCCTAGCCGAGGGCGGGGTTGGTTGGCTAGAGGGATCCGATGGCGACCCGGAGGATCCCGAGGAGGAGGAGGAGGAGGAGGTGATAAATAAATAAATGACACAGGAAAGGAGGGTTTGAATTGTGTCCTTATAAAAACTTAGTTTTCAAAAGCAGATATTATATTTAGAAAACTTTTCGTAAACGTTAGCAGCGGAATAATAAATAGAGCGTAAATGATAAGATAAAATGTTCTAATGCAGCAGATATAACACGTGTGAATGTGTAGACGATGCAAGCAATAAATGTGTAGACAATGCAAGCAGTAAATGTGTAGACGATGCAAGCAGTAAAACAGCACACACGAATATTCTTCTTTGAATATAATATATTCTTCTGCTTGATCTTAGATGATGCTATCTCCTTTGATCACACAATGCTTTCTCAAATGATCAGACGATGCTTTCCATTTTGAGAAGACGATGCTTTCCATTTTGTCCAAGCAGATGATGGTCGAGTGAATGAGTCTCTTCTGAATGTTGAACATTGAGTGTAGATGAGACTTCTCTTTAAGTGTTAGATAGTGCTACCCTTTTTTTCAGAGTAGACGATAGTTCTCTTTGATTTGGTAGACGATAGTTCTCTTGATGTTGTAGACGATAGTTCTTTTTGATGTCGTAGACGATACTTCTCTTTTGAAGTGTTAGATGTTACTTCTCTTTGATTATACAGTGTTGCCGAGTAGACGATAGGGATAATTCATTTTTCAATTCTGTTTGGTAGACAATAGAATATTTCCACCTTTTATTTCGTCCAGTAGACGAGTGTGATATTTCCGTCTTTTATTCCGTCAAGCAGACGATAGAGCTATTTCAGCCTTCTATTTTGAAGTGGTAGACGATAGAGATATTTCAGCCTACTATTTCGTTGATCAAACGATAGGGATATTTCCTGAAAAGAATAAAATACAAAGTTTAGGAAATATTTATCTATCATAAATAAACTCTTACATAAAATTATTATCACTCAAAATATGATAAACTTTATGAGATCGGTTGAACTTAACAATTTCCCAGTTTTTTATAATGACAATTTTATAGAGAAAAAGGTTCATATAAAAACTTTGTAATATGAAAAGCTTTGTAAAAGCTTTGTATTATCCCCCTCTCTTTTCCAATGAAAGAGTCCTTTTTAAAATTGGCTTAAATGAACATTTTACCCCTGATAATTCTCAAAGTTGCAAATTGTAACCCACCAAAATTTTTGTCACCAAATGTACCCCTATGAATTTTGAGATGAGCATTTTATGCCCTTCCGTCAGTGTGCCGTTAAAAAATTGACGGAAGGGCTGACGTGGCATGCCACGTCATTAAATGAGTTTTAGAAATTGGAAAAGGGGGTGGGGGAGATTCAAACACAAGATCAGGAAGTGGTAAAACACACCTTTTGCCAGTTGAGCTACACAATCAATTGTTAATATAATGAACAAAATTTAATTTATATCATCAAACATTACAATAAAAAAAAACTATACCATCAACATTTGCACCAATCCAGTTTATCATGAAAACTGAAAAACCCAGAAAATCAACAAAAACAGGACAACAAAGGAAGAATGCAAATTATACCAATCAACATTTGCAACAATCCAGTTCATCATCAAAACTGAAAAACTCAGAAAATCAACAAAAACAGAACAACGAAGAGGAAGAATGCAGATTATACCATCAACAGTTCATCATCAAAACTGAAAAACCCAGAAAATTAACAAAAACATAACAACAGAGGAAGAATGCAGATTTATGGTCTCTAGTTCCCCAAATCCTTCATTCCCCAAACCAGGTCTTCTATGTTCCTGAATCTAGCAAAACCCCAAACCTACATTTTCTTCAAACGGCCTTCACCACTGCTAAACCCCAAACCTACAAATCAAAGTTCAACCCAATTCAAGACCAAGTTAACAAGCAAAAATGGTGAGGGATTTAAGATATGAAGGAGGACGAGAAGTTGAAAGTTCACCAGTTCATGCTAAAAAGAAAAACGTAGAGAAGTGATAAAAATTGAAAATCAACCACATCCTGTCATTAATTGCTTGAAACGAAATTAGAAATGAACACAATCGCTCCTCTGCGCCGCCTCCACCATCAATTTTCCGCCAGCAACAGAGAAGGAGAGCGCGCGCGGCGATGATTGAAACAGTGAAACGGCGGCGCCGAAAGGTTTGGTGGTGGTGACCGGCGGTTGACGAAGAGAGAAGGAGTGACGAGGAGGTTTTGGGCTGAGAGGGAGAATGGATGATGGAAGAAGAAGAAGAGCAGAGACCGATGTAGAGGTGAAGGGGTTCGGGAGTGAGGCTGGTGATCGATGGTTAAGGAAGAGGAACGGTGGCAGTGAAGAGAAAAGTGACGGTGGTGAGGGGGAGAATGAGTGGCGGCGGCGGTTTGTGTGTTTGGGGAGAAGAGGATTAGGGTTTGATGGGTTAGGAAGAGAGCAGATGTTGATGGTATAGTTTTTTTTTTCTTTTATTATAATGTTTGATAATATAAATTAAATTTTGTTCATTATATTATCAATTAATTGTGTAGCTCAATTGGCAATAGGTGTGTTTTGCCACTTCCTGATTTTGTGTTCGAATCTCCACCACACCTTTTTCCAATTTCTGAAAGTCATTTAATGACGTGGCATGCCACGTCAGCCCTTCCGTCAATTTTTTAATGGCACACTGACGGAAGGGCGTAAAGTGCTCATTTCAAAATTCAGAGGAGTACATTTGGTGACAAAATTTTTAGTGGGTTACAATTTACAACTTTGAGAATTATCAGGGGTAAAATGTGCATTTAAGCCTTTAAAATATGAGAAAAACGATAAACGATAGTTCTATATCTTCCTCTCTTCTCCCCCTTCATAGGAGTAAACGATACATCTCTTTTTCTAAAAGATAGAGATCTTTTCTCTCTTCTCTTTTCTCTTTCTAAATGATAGAGATCTTTTCTCTCTTCTCTTTTCCTTTTCCTCTCTTCTCTCTATAATCTTATTTTTTTTCTCTCTTATCTCCCCGTTTCTGCTTTTCCTCTTCTCTCTCCCTTTGTCCTTTTCTCTTCTCTCCCCCATAGTATTTTTTCTCTTCTCTAAAGCTTTTTATCTTTTTTTCCCCCTTTATCATTAGCAAAAACATATGCAAACGATATAAGACAAAAGAGCATGTAAACGATAAGCTTAAAAATGGCATATTAAGCTAAAAACGGTTAGACGATAAAACCGAAACGAGTAAATATTCAACAAAAAGTAAAAGGGATAGAATTTTCAGTTTAGTTTTCTCGGTATCAAGGCAAGGGCTTGTTCAATGTTGGACAGCTTGGAATCAACATAAGCCTTATGTTCCTCGAATGCTTGAACGATTGCCAAAAGAATATGTTAGAAAAGAGCTAGCATGAGAGAGAGTGTTGCAAATATTATTTAACCATTCTAAACATTTTCCATTAGGTGTAGGGGTGGAAGTAGGCTGAGCTTTGTTAGGCTTTGCTTAAATAGGTCTGACCTGCTTAAAAAATTTAAGGTCTGAGTCTGGCTTGTTGTCTGTCATAGGCCTTTACTTAGGCCTGAGCTTGATCTGTTTAAAAGCCTGATCTATCTTGTAGCCTATTTAAAAGCTTATTTTATTGCAATAAATTAAAGTAGAGCGAAAAATTTAATTGTAAAATGTCAACAAACTTATAGACCAGTGAGTTAAAATACAATAATATGATTATATGGTCCAATTCAAAGTAAATAGGTATAGTCATTTTCTAAAGAAGTTTATATGCTTAATTCATTATATAGTCTAACATATTTAATCATATAAATAAGTCAAAATCTATTTAGTTTTAAGAAACTATAATAAAGATTTCAAAAAATATATTATATTAAAAATTCAAAATAATATGAATAATAAAATAAATTAATATTTACTTAAATAGGCCGGCTTGTTAGGCTTACAAGGCTTTCTGAGTGGCCCAAGCCTGACCTTTTTAACTAAATAGGCTTTAAAAAAAATATTGACCTTATCATTTAGTAATTTGGCTTGAGCTGACCTGGCCTGGGCCTGATGTAGGCTAGGCCGTAGGCCCCTGTCGACGGCCTAGCCTACTTCCATCACTAGTTAGGTGGGACTTTAATTAATTGTTTATGATGGAGCAACAAGGAACCAAATTTCTTTTTATCGTTTTTAAACTCCACCTGTGCTTACGTAGCCGGTTCAAAATTTGGAAAAAAGATGAGAATTGTGTTAGGTCTCAACAACCAACGTAAAATTTGTCAACAACTTTAATATGGATCAAACAGTACAGAATTAATGACATAGTGTAATCCATATAACTGACCTTATTTAGTGGGATAATACTTTTGATGTTGGTGTTGTTTGTATATTCTAAAGAACTTGATTAATGTTACGTCAAAAAAAGAGAATAGTCTAAAGAACTTGATTTCTGTTGGTGTTGTTCGTTAAGATTAGGACGCATAAATCTATAATGATAACTAAGAGACTTACTAACCCAACTTCATAATTTTATTGCAAAGATAATCGTTAGATTTCAAACAGATCATTTGGTTGATGAATGTTTGTAAGCCGACAACTTAACATGCATGCTATGCCTTATTTGTCTAATATAAGAGAAGGAAAAAAAAAAAAACCTTTCTACTCAAGTATATAGACATAACACATAAATTTCATCACATCAAAATAACCATAATAATGTCAACAAAAGCTAGAATTAGCACTGCAAATGAGGATTGGTAAAATAAGGGCCAACACAAGAATGAGGTTGAATTATGTGCTTACAAAAACTTATTTTTCTAAAACAATTATATGATTTTCAAAATCTTTTCGTAAGCTTTAGAATACTAACAGTTAACGATAGATAAGGAGCGAAATTAAACAATTTATAGCTTTGAACGATGCAAACAGTAAGACAATAAAGCAGTAAAGTAGTAAGCAGTAAAGCACACGCAGATTTATCCTGGTTCACCACCAGAACGATGGGGCTACGTCCAGTCCTTGACTCCATCAAGATTTTCACTATTCAACCCAGAATAGTACAAGTATTATGCCGGACTTCTCCTATCAACAAGTATTCTCAGAGACTTCTCCCAACCACAAGTATTATGCAGGACGTCTCCTTTACAACGAATTCTTCTACAGAAGATTCTCTTCTCAAAAGAGTGATGGTAGAAGCTATTAGGCTCGGTATACAAAATAGAGAATATGAAACAAAAAGGCTTCTCTGTAAGGTGAGGCTGATTTGAAGAATATGACTCTATGCACAGTTTTTCCTCTCACTTATTTTTCAAGATTGAAAGAATAGACGTGTAACAATGGCTTGCTGTGTATTGCAATGTGTTGCAATTTTGTGTATTCTTCGAGACCTCTAGTGCTTCTTTTATACTGTAAGCTCGACTTCAATTTCTTGATAATTCAGTCATTGACTTGCTTCTCCCTTTAATGTTTGACCGTTCACCAACGACTATTTGTCTTTGAATCGCTTTGACTTTACTGGGTAATTGCCGCGCGATTTTCTCCCTTCAATTTGATGATTCTTTGTGTCGTTGACTTCCAGCAGATAGATTTGATGCTGAGCTTGATTTACGCTTCTGCAATAAATTCGATCGTCAATGGCTTCCATTTTGAAATGCGACTTGGTATGTTTCAGCGCTGGATCTGTATCGGTTAATGAATGATGTAAGCAGACGTTGCAGTGTAGACGATACTTGAATTTATGTCTCTGGAGGATACTTTCATTTTCTGGCCTCTGGACGATACTTTCATTTTTAGCCTCCACACGATACTTTCATTTTAGATGGATATTCAATTTCATTAACACCTTACTACATCATAGTTAAATTTAAATTAGAAACTGCAAATTAATATGAAAAGATATAATAGGAATGTAATGTTATTTATATAGTTAATGTATACTTACTAAATTCTAAATTAAAATATCATTAAATTACAATATACAAAACACTTAGCCCTTGCCGCTTAGTGAACAAATCGTGGGGTGAAAAATTAGTCTCATGACTACCTGCTATGAATAACTTGCTAAAACCCAAAAAAGTAAACAACACACTTCCTATTGAAACTTCTAAAAAACTTTCCTACATGAACTACTCACAACAACAAAAATGAAGGGATCAAAATGTGCCCAACACATGAACAACATGGTGTCTAACCATTGTTGAGAATTGACTAATTCAAAGTCTAAATAAGAAAGTTAGTTAGAAGTACAGTACTATAAATAAAGATTATGTGTATGATTGTATACAGAGATAGAGAGAGAGAGATTCATTAATAGAAAATTTCCACTTTTCTCTCAATTTCTGCACTCTCCGTTTTTGTTTGTTGCTTACGTCTGGTGTTAGTTTTGTTTGTTATTCCTCTTTTCTCTAACAAACTGGTATCCAGAGCGTAGCTCAGATTCAAGGGCGTTCTTGTGGGTTGATCGACGATGGGACACACCAGCGCAACTTTACAGTCGAACCTTCCTGTTCTTGACGGCAAGAACTGGAATCGATGGAGTGTCCAGATGAAAGCCATTTTCGGCTTTCAAGAAATCACAGAAATTGTTGAAAATGGCTACCCAGAACTTGCTGCAGATGCAACAGAAGCACAGAGCGAGGCACACAAGGAGAATAAGAAGAAAGATTGCAAAGCCATGTGTCTTCTTCATCAAAGTGTCGACGATGCACACTTTGAGAAAATAGCAGAAGCAAAAACGTCACAAAAGGCATGGCAGATTTTGGAGAAATGTCACCAAGGAGCAGATCAATTGAAGAAGGTGCGTCTTCAAACTATGAGACGCCAGTATGAGTTGATGCAAATGGAGTCAAACGAGAAGATTGCTCAATTCTTTAATCGAATCCTCACTCTTACCAATGCAATGAAAGCATGTGGTGAAACGATGACTGATCAAGCGATTGTTGAGAAGGTATTACTGACCCTTACCCCTAACTTTGACCACATTGTTGTGGCCATTGAAGAATCCAGGAAACTTGAAGATCTGAAGGTTGAAGATCTTCAGGGCTCCCTCGAGGCACATGAGCAGAGGCTCATTGAAAGATCCACTGAGAAACCTGTAGATCAGGCTCTGCAAGCCCAGACTTCGAAGAAAGGAGGCTACAATGGCAAGGGTGGATTTAGAAACCGAGGAAAGGGGAAAGATTACAGTGGAAAGGGCAGAAGTTCTCATCAAGAACAAGATAGGTCTGATCAAGATCAACCAGAAACCTCCTCAAGGAGGGGAGGATCCAACTGGAGAGGAGGAAAGAAGAAGATAGATAGAAAAAAAATCAAATGTTTCAATTGTAATAAAATTGGCCATTTTTCTTCTGAATGTCAAGCTCCTCCAAACCAGCTTGATCATCGTAGGAAACAACATGATGAAGCTCATATGGCAAAAGAAGAAATTAAAGATAACAGGGATGAAAGTCCTGTTCTTCTAATGGTTACTACCGTTAGAAAAGATTTGTGTCCGTTTGGTTCGGACCCATCCGTTTTGCCTACATCTGTAATGCTGCAGATGACAAACACCCAGGAAATTTGCAGTGAGGAAGTTTGGTATGCAGATTCTGGCTGTTCTAATCACATGACAGGCCATAGATATTGGCTCATAAATTTTGATTCTAGTAAGAAAAGAAAAGTAAAGTTTGCTGATGATAGAATGATTCAAGCTGAAGGCATTGGAGATGTAATAATCAAAAGGAAGGATGGTGGGAATGCGTTGCTATCTGATGTGCTCTTCGTGCCTACCATGAGTAGCAATTTAATCAGCTTGGGGCAGCTTTTGGAGAAAGGTTTCTCAATAAGCATGAAGCATGGATTCTTGGAAGTCCTTGATGCTGCAGAAAAGAAGATCATGAAGGCACCTCTTGCATCAAACAGAACCTTTCAGGTACAACTCAATGCTGTTGAAACTCAATGCCTCAATTCTGAAACTCTATCTGATGATACTTGGTTATGGCACATGAGGCTTGGCCATCTTAACTTCAAAGACCTTAGCCTCATGAAGTCTAAAGAAATGGTTCTTGGGCTTCCGTCAGTAAACGAGCCTAAGAGAGTTTGTGATAGTTGTTTAATCAGTAAACAACCCAGATCATCATTCAGCAATTATACTGCATCTAGAGCCAATAGCTTACTGCATGTGGTATATTCGGATGTATGTGGCCCACTTGAGGTTCCGTCTTTAGGAGGGAACAAATACTTCGTGACGTTTGTAGACGATTTCAGCAGAAAAGTATGGCTTTATCTGATCAAGGCTAAAAATGAGGTGTTTACCATTTTTAAATCTTTCAAGTGCTTAGTTGAAAAGCAGTCTGAAAAATTCATCAAAATACTGAGAACAGATGGAGGTGGTGAATTCACTTCCAAAGAATTTGATAATTTTTGCATGGAAAATGGGATTGTGCATGAAGTAACAACACCTTATACTCCTCAGCATAATGGGGTGGCTGAGAGAAGAAACAGAACCATCCTAAACATGGTTAGGAGTATGCTAAAGAGTAGAGATCTGTCACATGATTTTTGGGGAGAAGCTGCAGCAACTGCAGTTTATGTTCTGAATCATTGTCCCACAAAGAGGCTGGAATTTAAAGTTCCAGAAGAGGTATGGATAGGGAAGAAGCCTTCAATCAGGCATTTTAGAGTTTTTGGTTCACTCTGCTATAGACATATTCCAGATCCAAAGAGAAGGAAGTTGGATGATAAAAGTGAACCAATGATCTTTGTTGGTTACAACCCCACTGGATCCTACAAGCTATTCAATCCAAAGACACGACAAGTAGTATTCAGCAGAGACGTGCATTTTATTGAGTCAAGCTCGTATCCGTCCGATATGTCAGCGTCTGACTCAAGGAGCTTGTATCCGTCCGTTCATTTTCCAGATTTGTATCCGTCTGGTCATGACATTGTGTTTCCGTCCGATGAATCAGTGTTAGAATCAAGGAGTTCGTTACCGTCTGATAGAGACGACCCCAACACAGAGTCTCAAAGAGCAAGTTCACCTGAAAGATGTGTTCAAACCAGACCCACCAGATCTAGAACTCTACCAGCAAGACTTAGAGATTGCGAAATCACATTCGATGATGCTGTCACTAACGAAGGAGAATTACTCCAGCACATTGCACTTCTTGCAAACTCAGAACCAGTCAGTATTGATGAAGCTTTAAAAAGCAAAGTGTGGAAGGAGGCTATGTATGAAGAGTTGAAGTCAATAAAGAAGAATGAAACTTGGGAATTGGTGAAACTTCCAGCTAACAAAATGCCTATTGATGTAAAATGGGTATTTAAGACTAAATTGAATCCAGATGGTACTATTGCCAAATACAAGGCAAGACTAGTGGCAAGAGGATTTATGCAAAGAGAAGGGATTGATTTCTCTGAAGTGTTTGCGCCAGTTGCTAGACTGGAAACTATCAGACTGGTTGTTGCTCTTGCTACTTTGAAAAAACTGGAATATGTGGCAGTTGGATGTTAAATCAGCATTCCTAAATGGACCTCTTGAGGAAGAAGTCTATCTTAATCAACCTCCAGGATTTGTTATATAAGGCAGTGAAGACAAGGTCTACAGACTGAGAAAAGCTTTGTATGGCTTAAGGCAAGCACCAAGAGCTTGGAATAAAAGGATTGATACTTTCCTTTTAAGTTCAGGCTTCAAGAAATGTAATGTAGAGCATGGTGTGTACATTAAAGCAATGGGTGGTGGAGGTATTCTATTCATTTGCCTTTATGTAGATGACTTGCTCATAACTGGCAGTAATACAGGAGATATTGAAGCTGTGAAGCAGTGTTTGAAATCTGAATTTGAGATGACTGATTTAGGAAGGTTGTCATACTTCCTAGGTATTGAGTTTAAACAAGTGGATGGTGGATTGTTTATGCATCAAAAGAAATACCTTCATGATGTATTGAAGAGATTCAATATGCTGGAATGCAATTCTGCAGAGACACCTGCAGAAGCAAATCTGAAACTTGACAGTGGTGAACAAGAGCCAGCAGTGGATGGTACTTTGTTCAGACAGATAATTGGTTGTTTGAGATTTATTTGTCACACAAGGCTAGAGATTTCATACAGTGTTGGCTTGATAAGTCGATTCATGAGTAATCCAAAGAAGTCACACTTCATGGCAGCCAAGCGTATTCTGA
The DNA here is from genome assembly GCA_030819835.1 of Acmispon strigosus. NCBI lineage: Eukaryota > Viridiplantae > Streptophyta > Magnoliopsida > Fabales > Fabaceae > Acmispon > Acmispon strigosus. Next base: position 8,922,555 of record JAUAMA010000001.1, read on the forward strand.
GATATTTGTGCGGCACACTTGATTTTGGAGTATTTTTCTCAAATCAATTAGAGAAAGCTAAGTTACAACTTGTAGCCTATTCTGACTCTGATTGGTGTGGAGATTTATTGGAGAGGAAGAGCACTATGGGTTATGTGTTCTTACTTTCTGGTTCTCCAATCTCGTGGTGTTCCAAGAAGCAGGCTGTTATAGCTTTATCAACCTGTGAAGCAGAATACATTGTTGCATGTCATACTGCGTGCCAGGCTTTATGGTTAGAATCGTTGATGGGAGAGCTGAAGGTTGGTTTTGATGGCTGTGTTGACTTGTTGATAGATAACAAGTCTGCTATCAATCTTGCTAAGAATCCGGTTGCACACGGAAGGAGCAAGCACATAGAAACGAAGTATCACTTTCTGAGAGATCAAGTTGGAAAAGGGAAGATCAGACTGAAGCATTGCAAAACAGATTTACAAATTGCAGATATAATGACTAAGTTATTAAGAGCTGATAGATTCAGAGAGCTTAGAAGACTACTGAATGTTGTTTGTCTTTAAATGTTTTTTGTAGATTTTGAATTAGGGGGGAGTGTTGAGAATTGACTAATTCAAAGTCTAAATAAGAAAGTTAGTTAGAAGTACAGTACTATAAATAAAGATTTTGTGTATGATTGTATATAGAGATAGAGAGAGAGATTCATTAATAGAAAATTTCCACTTTTCTCTCAATTTCTGCACTCTCCGTTTTTGTTTGTTGCTTACGTCTGGTGTTAGTTTTGTTTGTTATTCCTCTTTTCTCTAACAACCATGAGTATATACACTTAGATCCAACATCCCGGTTAATGGAAATAAAAGGATGCAACAACAGTAGCATGAGAATTAGAATTGCAACCAATCAACCCCAACTCAGCTATGAGTATTGTTTGTTTTTCAATGGAAAAATCCCATTGCACAAATTGTGAGACATAAAAGCAACGAGACCAAAGATGGATTAAGAGAATGTGCTTAATTTTTTTTTTCCAATGAAAATCGAACACACTCAATTGGTAATATCATAACAGAGGCTTTTGTCCTAGGTATCATCTATCGAAGCCACTCCTCAACAATCAAAATAAATTAGTTAAATAAGAACTCTCATTATCTTGTTGGAAACTAGAGGGCACACATGTCGGAAACAACACGTATTAGACACACAATTAGCAAGATAAAAGAAAAACAACATCATTATATCAAGGTGTTTTGCTAACACAACACAATCACCATCCACCAACAAATGAAATGTACTAGAACCACAACACATAACATAGTACCTAGTCCAGACAGGCATGCACCCTACACAAAACTCAATAAAAAATATTCATAAACATATAAACGGTGCAGACACCCATAAACACCTTTATTTTTCTCTCTATCTTTCTTTTCTTATCACATCAATCACATATCACATTCACTACTTATTTCTCTTCTCTTCCTTTCTTTTCTCTCTCTACGTATTTACACCTAAAAAATGTCTATGAATGAACAAGACCCTTTATTTGAAAAGAAGGACATAACACAAGGAAATAGACAGCAACAGTAAAATAAGAACATCATACTTACTTCCAGTAAATGATGACATGAGCAAAAACATCATTCTTCCTCCGTCTCCGATTCCGCAGTCAGAAGCCACTCGATGAAGGGCTTAACATTCTTCCAAATCACAGAGTTCTTGTCATCACCTTTCAGCCCTTTTTGATACCACTGCACGATATGATCTTCATCCAACACATCAGCATCATAGAGTGTTTTCAGAATCAGAGCAACCTCCTTCAATGCACTGGAAGCAGACTTGCAAGAAAATTCCTCAATGGCCTGAAGCAATAACAACTGTGATCCTTCTTCTTCAGCAACAGCTGCAGCAAGGTAGCTCTTCCTCTTAATCACTTCTTTTGCAAAGCCTTTCTCAATTCCCTCAAAAAGAGCTTCAAAAAGAGCACTCATCTTTTCTTGAGCAGATGCAGAAAGTGTTGCCAAATGGGACAGCGGTTCCTTTGCTGAAACACCTTTCTTCAAATATGCTTTCACTTCACCAGCCAGTGTTCCATAGTTTGTTGAGTTTCCATTCTCAGAACCATTACTTACCTTACTTTCTGATTTTTTCTTCTCCTCTGGTTCATTTGTAGAGAGCATAACCATATCAGCTGTCACAGCACTTAACTGTTCCTGGATACGTTGCCGAGCAGCATCAAGTGACGTATCTGTTTGCCACTGCACATCATCTTCATCATGAGCCTCCTCTTTCTCGTCAATTTGACTATGAGTAGGTGAAGTACGCTCTTCATTAGAGCCATTTGCTTTCTTCTTTGAAGAGGTAGATTTTGTGGTTCCATCCTTCTTCCACAACTTCCCATAGATCTTGGGAGCAAAAAAATGTCTTCATTTTAATGCTCCAAAAATCATAGTTTTCACCGGAAAAATGAGGGACTTGGATATTAGATGATGTTTGGGTGTTGGTAGCCATAGGCTAAGAAAATTATGGAAGTAGTGTAGAGTGATAGTAGTGATTTTTAGTTGGATTTTTAGTTAGTAGTGATAATGGGAGTTGCTAGTGCCAAGGATGCATGGAGTACACTACAGGAGGAGTTTCAAGGAACCGCAAAGGTACGTGCCGTCAAACTCCAAAGTCTAAGGCGTAAGTTTGAATTATTAAATATGAAGGATTCTGAGACCGTACAAGACTATTATACTAAAATAAAAGAAATTGTTTCTAAAATGAGAGCCTACGGAGAAAATATTCTCGACAAAAGAATTGTTGAGAAAATTCTAGTTTCTATTCCCAGTAAGTATGATCCAATTGTGACGACGATTGAACAAACGAAAAATCTGTCAAATTTATCTGTGACAGAACTAATGGGTTCTCTTGAAGGTTATGAGCAAAGATTGAGTAGGCGTGGTGATGACTCTATAGAAAATGCCTTTCAATCTAAGCTTAAATTACGGTCTCACAATAAAGGATATGGAGAAAACAAGAGTAGTGGAGAAAGTTCTAGAAACAGAGAGAATTCTAGAAATTTCTCAAAGAAAAATCAAGATGAGTATCGTCCATGTGGCATATGCAAGAGGACAAATCACGCCGAGAAAGACTGTCGTTGGCGAGGAAAGCCACAATGTCAGCATTGTAAGAAATTTGGGCACGTGGAGAAGAACTGTTACAGCAAAAATAAGCATCAAGCAAATTTTGTCGAAGAACATGAGAATGACCAAAATAAGCATGACAGTGAAGAACATCTTTTCTATGCCTTCCAAGATTCGAACAATGACAAGGAAGGAACCTGGTACTTGGATAGCGGTTGCAGCAATCACATGACTAAAGATGAGAGCATCTTCAAGGAAATTGATGACTCTGTCAAATCAAAGGTTCGACTAGGAAATGGCACTACTGTGGAATCAAAAGGCAAAGGCACTGTCATGGTGGAGACAAAGAAAGGTACGCGACTCATTAAAGATGTCTTACTAGTTCCAAATCTTAAAGAAAATCTCTTGAGCATCGGTCAAATGATGGAGAAAGGCTATGTCCTTCACTTTGAAGGAGATAAATGCACAATCTATGATAACACTAATAAAAGGGCCGAGATAGCTCAAGTAAAGATGGAGACAAGAAATAGAAGCTTCCCGATAAATTTTAAATATACCACTAACATTGCCATGAAGGTGCAAGCTGATGATTCATGGCTATGGCATCGAAGATTTGGCCACCTCAACTCTAAAGCCTTAAAGTTGTTATATCAGAAGAATATGATGAGAGATTTGCCAAGTCTAAAAGAAGACAACGGAGCATGTGAAGGATGTCTTCTCGGAAAACAACACAGATTACCGTTTTCAACGAGCAATGCATGGAGAGCTAAAGATGTGCTAGAGCTCATCCACACTGATGTTTGTGGACCGATGAGGACACCATCACTTACCAACAACATGTATTTCATTCTCTTCATTGATGATTTTTCTAGAATGACTTGGGTCTATTTCATAAAGGAAAAATCAGAAGTCTTTGGAATATTCAAAAAGTTCAAGGTCCTTGTCGAGAAGCAAAGTGGTAAACATATAAAAAGGCTCAGGAGCGATCGAGGAAAAGAGTATAACTCTCATGAGTTTGATAAATTCTGTGAGGATGAAGGTATTGAAAGACAACTCACAGTCGCATATTCTCCTCAACAAAATGGAGTATCTGAAAGAAAAAATCGCACAGTCATGGAGATGGCTAGATCGATGTTAAAGGATAAAGGATTACCAAACACTTTTTGGGCCGAAGCAGTTTATACCGCTGTCTACATAATCAACAGATGTCCAACTCAAGCAGTCCAAGACAAGACTCCTATTGAAGCTTGGAGTGGGCAGAAACCTTCTACTAAACATCTAAGAGTCTTTGGATCAATCTGCTACATTCATGTCCCAGACCAAAAGAGGCATAAATTAGAAGACAAGACAGTTCGAGGCATCTTCTTGGGATACAGTACCCAATCAAAAGGCTATCGAGTCTACAACTTACAAACAAAGAAGCTCATTATTAGCCGAGATGTCGAAGTTGATGAAGCTGCCGCTTGGAATTGAGATAAAGAAAAAATTGAGAGAAGCAACATTTCCCTTCTAGTACAGCAACCTCAAGAAGAAGTTGAAGAAGTAACAGAAGATCCAGGTATGCCTTCTTCGTCTTCTCTTCAACAAGATTCCTCACCAGAATCTACTCCGAGGCGAGTAAGATCTCTGGCGGATATATATGAGACTTGCAATTTGGCCATACTTGAGCCTGAAAATTATGAAGTAGCATCAAGGCAAGAAGTATGGGTCAAAGCAATGGAGGAGGAGATTAAATCAATTGAGAAAAACAAAACATGGGAGCTAGTAGACTATCCAAAAAATAAAGATATCATAGGAGTCAAATGGGTTTATAAGACAAAGCTTAACCCCGATGGCTCAATACAAAAGCACAAGGCTAGGCTTGTAGCAAAGGGCTACACACAACAACCTGGAGTCGACTACAACGAGACATTTGGCCCAGTTGCACGTCTAGATACAATAAGAGCTTTAATAGCTCTTGCAGCACAAAAAGAGTGGAGTATCTATCAACTAGATGTCAAGTCAGCATTTCTAAATGGAGTACTAGAAGAAGAGATTTATGTTGAGCAACCACAAGGCTTCGTCAGGAAAGGAAATGAAGATAAAGTATTGAGACTAAGAAAAGCTTTATATGGTCTCAAGCAAGCTCCTAGAGCATGGTACAGCCGAATTGATCAATACTTCATCGATCAAGGATTCAGGAGGAGTAAGAGTGAACCAACACTATATGTCAAGACCCAAGGTCAGCATGATACTCTCATTGTCTCCTTGTATGTAGATGATCTAATCTACACAGGAAACAACACGAAGATGGTGACTAAATTCAAAGAAGACATGATGAAGACATTCGAGATGACTGATCTAGGCATGATGAACTACTTCCTCGGCATAGAGGTAAAGCAACAAAGAGAAGGGATATTTATTTGTCAGAAGAAATACACCGAAGCACTATTGAAGAAGTTCAACATGAACGAATGCAAGCCAGTAGCTACTCCGCTCATGTCAAATGAGAAGTTACAAAAGGAAGACGGAGCGCCAGAAGCTGATGCATTGCGCTACAGAAGTTTGATCGGCAGCCTACTATATCTTACTGCTACGCGGCCGGACATCATGTATGCTACAAGTCTTCTATCAAGATTCATGCAGAAGCCGAGTCAAATTCACTATGGAGCAGGAAAAAGAATTTTAAGATACCTTCAAGGTACAAAGAAGTTTGGTATATGGTACAAAACTGTGACCAACTCAAGACTACTCGGCTACACAGACAGTGATTGGGCAGGTTCAACAGATGACATGAAGAGTACATCAGGCTATTCCTTCTCACTTGGATCAGGTTCTTTCTCTTTGGCTTCAAAGAAGCAAGCGACAGTTGCGCAGTCAACAGCAGAGGCTGAGTACGTGGCAGCAGCTGAAGCAATAAGTCAAGCTATATGGCTTCGGAGAATACTTGAAGACATGGGTGAACAACAAGATCTCCCTACCACAATCTACTGTGACAACAAGTCAGCTATAGCAATGGCGAAGAATCCAGTTCATCATCACCGAACAAAGCATATTGCAATCAAATATCACTTCATCAGAGAAGCAGAGACAAATAAGCAGATTCAACTTGAATATTGCACAACTGAAGACCAAATCGCAGATATATTTACGAAGGCACTACCAAGACCAAGATTTGAGCGACTACGGATTATGCTTGGAGTTTTCGAAAATCGCATCAAGGAGGAGTGTTGAAGTTGATGCAATTTTCTAGAATCTTCTACTAATGTCTACATAATCATATAGTGTTATCTCGGCCCTTCTATTTCTTGTCTCCATCTTTACTTGAGCTATCTCGGCCCTTTTATTAGTGTTATCATAGATTGTGCATTTATCTCCTTCAAAGTGAAGGACATAGCCTTTCTCCATCATTTGACCGATGCTCAAGAGATTTTCTTTAAGATTTGGAACTAGTAAGACATCTCTAATGAGTCGCGTACCTTTCTTTGTCTCCACCATGACAGTGCCTTTGCCTTTTGATTCCACAGTAGTGCCATTTCCTAGTCGAACCTTTGATTTGACAGAGTCATCAATTTCCTTGAAGATGCTCTCATCTTTAGTCATGTGATTGCTGCAACCGCTATCCAAGTACCAGGTTCCTTCCTTGTCATTGTTCGAATCTTGGAAGGCATAGAAAAGATGTTCTTCACTGTCATGCTTATTTTGGTCATTCTCATGTTCTTCGACAAAATTTGCTTGATGCTTATTTTTGCTGTAACAGTTCTTCTCCACGTGCCCAAATTTCTTACAATGCTGACATTGTGGCTTTCCTCGCCAACGACAGTCTTTCTCGGCGTGATTTGTCCTCTTGCATATGCCACATGGACGATACTCATCTTGATTTTTCTTTGAGAAATTTCTAGAATTCTCTCTGTTTCTAGAACTTTCTCCACTACTCTTGTTTTCTCCATATCCTTTATTGTGAGACCGTAATTTAAGCTTAGATTGAAAGGCATTTTCTATAGAGTCATCACCACGCCTACTCAATCTTTGCTCATAACCTTCAAGAGAACCCATTAGTTCTGTCACAGATAAATTTGACAGATTTTTCGTTTGTTCAATCGTCGTCACAATTGGATCATACTTACTGGGAATAGAAACTAGAATTTTCTCAACAATTCTTTTGTCGAGAATATTTTCTCCGTAGGCTCTCATTTTAGAAACAATTTCTTTTATTTTAGTATAATAGTCTTGTACGGTCTCAGAATCCTTCATATTTAATAATTCAAACTTACGCCTTAGACTTTGGAGTTTGACGGCACGTACCTTTGCGGTTCCTTGAAACTCCTCCTGTAGTGTACTCCATGCATCCTTGGCACTAGCAACTCCCATTATCCTCGGAAAAATAGAGTCACCCACAGCTTGTTGCAAGTAATATAATGTCTTTGATTCTTTTCGTCTATTTTCCTTCAACTCTTTCTTTTGAGCTGCAGTAAGAGTTGAAGTATCTGCGGGAGTAGTATATCCTTCTTCCACAACTTCCCATAGATCTTAGGAGCAAAAAAATGTCTTCATTTTAATGCTCCAAAAATCATAGTTTTCACCGGAAAAAGGAGGGACTTGGATATTAGATGATGTTTGGGTGTTGGTAGCCATAGGCTAAGAAAATTATGAAAGTAGTGTAGAGTGATAGTAGTGATTTTTAGTTGGTAGTTGGATAGTTTACCTACGCCCAGTATATGACCGAACGTAGCTCTGGTACCACTGATAGTATTTTAGCATATGTGGTTAGTTCAGAAAATAGTTGGATAATTGAGAAGGCTTTAGTTGATAGTTGGAAGATAGTAGTTAGTAATGTGGTGTTTGGAGAAAGGGAATAGATTGTATTGCTGTCTAAAATCATACAAATGACTTGATGACATATTCACATATGCACCCAAGCTTGCCTATTTATAGGTGCTTGAGGGTGGTTCTAGAATATTCTACATCATTATGTATTTCCATTACATTCTAGACTTCTCTACCTTATTAGATATCTCCATTACATTCTAGATACTTCTACTTCTAAATACATTTACAATTCATTAATCATATATACTAGATGTTTCTACACTATATGATTATGTAGACATTAGTAGAAGATTCTAGAAAATTGCATCAACTTCAACACTTCTTAACCTCTTTCTTCACTTTTTTCAGCTCCTCGTCAGCAGCTTCACCTTGCTTCAGCCTCTCCTTCTCAGCTTTTCTTCATTTGATTCTTAGTAATTGTTAAAGATAAGATTCGCTGCTGTTGGAGATATGCAGTAACGAGCACAACATCGTCTGAGATCGTCTGCCGTATTAACTGACAAAGGAAAACATCGTCTGGTCTAATAAGAATCATCTGCATGTTGAAGAAATGGATCGTCTGCCATGCTAGACCGTCTGGCAAGACATCTCGTTTGGCCAGATATCTCGTCTGACCAGATATGTCATCTGAGTCCATGCCAGCTGTAAACCGTTTAGCTAGTAATTAATATTATCTTGTAACCGGGATACCCGGGATATTTATCTTTTATTTATTATTGTTTATGATTCCCAATGTAATAGTTGCAATTGTTGATCTCGGAATATCGGTCGTCACCTCTATATAAATACAAAGCATGTAACCTTGAATATTTAGGAACTGAAGTTGCATAATAAATAATAAAGAAGAACCTACACAGAGTTCACCCTTTGCATCTTCGGTTCCTCACTTTCACTTTTATTTTAAGAACCGACTTCGGTACTTCACATGGTATACAAAGGTGACGACGGATATTCCGAGGTCAACAATTGCAACTATTACATTGATAATCATAAACAATAATAAATACAAGATAAATATCTCGGATATCCCAGTTACAAGATAGTATTAATTACTAGCTAAATGGTTTACAGCTGGTATGGACTCAGACGACATGTCTGGTCAGACGAGATGTCTGGCCAGACGAGATGTCTTGCCAGACGGTCTAGTATGGCAGACGATCCATTTCTTCAATATGCAGATGATCCTTATTAGACCAGACGATATTTTGTCAGTTAATACAACAGAAGATTCCAGACAATGTTGTGCTCGTTACTGCGTATCTCCAACAGCAGACGATTGTTATCTCTAACAATAATCAATATCTGAGTCTCAAGATTTCCACAGCCATAACATTGGACATATTTCTTAATGAAGTTCTCAAGAAGACCAGAAAGCTTTGCAGTATTATGTGCACCATTGACATGAGAAGTTCCGGTCTTCTCATCAAATTTGGACTAGGCCCCAAGTTCACAACTGAAATTCTTGGTCGTGTAAGTAGCTAGCCTCGTCAATGCCTTCGCTATATCAAACAAATGGTGATATTTATCTTGATGTCATTACCTCTACCCTCAATTTTTGTAATCATTCTAGGCATCTTATACCTATAGAAGGCATCATTAGTGTTTGCAGCACCAATATTTTTTGTAAGGCCTAATCAGTGACGGATCCAGGAATTTTAGTATGGGGGGCACAAAAATATGCACATACATTTGTAACATAGAAAATATAACATAGTACTATTAAAAATTTGAAAGTACATCATAATTGTTCCCTACGAGTTTTCATATTTTGAAAACTCTGTACTATCTTTTCATTCTCAACATTATCAAATACATCTTTCTCTATAAAAGTAACTAAACAATCATTTAGCCATTCATCTCCCATACAATTTCGCTTCTGATTCTTGATGATATTCATTGCGGAGAAAGCTCTTTCAACTGTCGCAGTTGCTACAGGAAGTATCAAAGCTAACTCTAAAAGCTTATATACCAACGGATATACAATATGCTTCCTAGTCTCCACAAGCTTTATAGAAAGATCACTAATTCCCCGTAGTCCTGAAAGTGCATTATCAGAGCATGCATAAAAGAAGTAATTTTCAAGCTGATTATCTAGTGCCAAAAGTTCAATTGGGGAAAAATCTGAAGGATAAAAATGGGCCAAATGAATCAATTTTTCCTTATCAAATGCAGCAAATGAATCTCTTGGACACAAGCAAGCTACACAAAGAAGCAACTCGCTATTCACTTCAGTAAAACGATTATTCAACTCTTGAAGTTGTCGATCTATCACTTGAAAGAATAATTCAACCTGAAAATGATGCACATTAGAAACTTTCTCCATTTTGCGTCTTGATCTTCCTTGTGCTTGAAATGTATCAGCCATATTAAGAATGACAACATTGTGCCTTTCACAAAACAATGAAACCTCTTTGAGCAAAGAATCCCAACCACCATCTCTCATAACTTGCAATCTCTGCTTTGACACAGTGACCAACTTCATAGCATTTACAATATCTTGATCACTTCTTTGTAATGCTTGAGACAACTCATTAGTTATCCCTAAAATGTTTTTCATCAAGTGCAAAATGAAAATAAACTCAAAAGACTCCATCAAATTTAGCAAAGTACATGCTTCACCTTTTTGTCTAAACTTATGCCATCTTCCTCAACAAATTCAAGCACATCAACCATTGAAGAGAACAAAGACATTATACTAAGTAGTGTACCATAACGTGATCCCCATCTAGTATCCCCTGCTTTCTTGATCATTATTTCTTGATTCAAACCACGACCACTGGAGATTTCTCCCTTTTGCAATGCTTCTTTCACCTTAGCACTTTGACTATCACGAAGAATATCTCGACGCTTACATGAAGCTCCAACAACATTAGATAAATTAGCAATTGTATTAAAAAACGATGCAATTGAAGCATGTTTTTTTGCTACTGCAACAAGAGCTAATTGGAGTTGATGAGCAAAGCAATGAATATAGAATGCACAACTATTCTCTTTTAGTATCAAACTTTTGAGCCCATTAAATTCACCTTGCATATTACTTGCTCCATCATATCCTTGCCCACGCAATCTTGACAAGCTTAACCCATATTTTGCAAATAATGACTCCAAAGCCGATTTTAGTGATAAAACATTAGTATTTGAAACATGAACAAGACCAAGAATGCGCTCTATAACTTGTCCTTTATTATTCACATAACGCAAAGCCACCACCATTTGTTCCTTGATTGAGATATCACGAGATTCATTAATCAAAATAGCAAATAGTTTATCTCCCAAATCATTAAGTATAACTTTAGTAGTCTCACTAGCAGCGACTCTAACAATATCTTTTTTAATAGAAGGAGCTATTAATTTGAGATTTCTAGGAGCATGCTTCAAAACTTGCTGAATAGTGTCATTGTGGTTGGAAAGAAAATCCAGAAGCTCAAGAAAATTCCCCTTATTGCTTGAACACATTGACTCATCATCACCACGAAAAGCTAACCCTTGGCGCAATAAAAATCGAATGCAATCAATGATAGCAATCAAATGAATTTGATAGTCTTCTTTTGCTTTGTCAGTCTGTTTACCCAAAGCAACTTCAATGTGTTGTTTTTGTTTCATTAGCACTTGACAATTTCTCCAGGCTTGATTATGAGGACTATTTGGGCCTCCAACATGAGTTTCCAGTCTCTCACTCTTTTTCCAGTTTGTAAAACCTTCAGTTATAAATGTATCACCACCACTTTTATAATCTTCAACATCCGATCTCATGAGATAACAACATAAGCAAAATATCGCATCATCTTCTTGACTATATTCCAACCAATTGTCAAATGTGGAATACCAATCAGGATTGAACCTACGCAAGTAACGCGATGTTTGCCCAAATTGTCTTTGTGGAAAATCAATCTCTTTTGGTTGACAAGGACCTTTTTGAAGATAGTATTTCCTGATTTCATCTCTATCACTAGGATGATATAAGGACATTGGTGGCCTTAACCCAGGATCACTAGGAAGATTTTCTGAGTCGAACTCTAAAAATCTTTTTCTCAAGATTGGACCTAATGTTTTTTGGAGTTCTTGAGGTTGAGGGGAAGATGCTTGCTCTTGCTCTAAACTTTTTCTTTTGAAATATTTTTCCATTGCTGGATAAAGTTAAAGAAAAAAAGAAAATTGTTAATATTAACACCAATCTACAATCTGGATTATTGGGATAATATTAACAGAACAATATATCAACAGAACAATCTCAATCATTCAAAAACCAACCAATTCGTTTCAGTATTTCACATTTCAAAGTAATTCAAACACGAAACACCAATCAATTCATTTCACAATCTATCACCTAACCTTGCTGGATAACTGGATTGAAGCAAAAAGGGAGAAGCAGAATCAATTACCTTGCTGTAATGCTGTTGCTGGATTGAAGCAGAAATGAGAAAGAAGGCTTAAACTTTAAAGCAAAGCAGGTGGAGAAGGACTCAAGGAGGATGGAGCAGTAGGCCCGACGCGGCGGCGCGAGCGAGGACGAGGACGGAGGAGGCCGTGCGATGCGGCGGCGCAAGCGAGGACGAGGATGCTGTGCGATGCGGCGGCGCGAGCGAGGACGAGGACGAGCGAGGAGGCTGTGCGATGCGGTGGCGCGAGCGAGGACGAGGACAGACGATGCCGTGCGATGAGGCGGAGCGAGCGACGACGGAGGAGGCCGCGCGAGGAGGACGCAGAATCAGAAACGGCAGAAAGGAGGGAAGAAAGGGGCAGCCAAGAAGAAGAAAGAGGAAGAGGAAAGATAAAATTAGGGTTTGGAAAGATAAATAAAAATAATTATATTACATTATTATTATTAGTATTAATTTTTTTATTTTTTTTATTCTTATGTGGGGGCACGTGCCCCCCCACTCATAGCAGTAGGTCCGTGCCTGGGCCTAATGCTTAGAAGTTTCAGAGATCTTCAGACACAACAAGCTGGAGTTCAAACTAAAGCAGCTTCAATACTAGACCCTAAGGTAGCTTGCGCCCTTGAAGATTCTCCTTTTAAAGTTATGGAAGGTGGCCAACAGTAACTAGACAACTCTATGAAATTTGGTATGTCTGACGATGCATGCAGATAAACCGCTGCAGCAAGGGTCTGTAATTTTTTCTAGAAGGAGAAAAATACTCTCCAAGTAGCTCAATTTCTCCCCAATGGATAGTAGCCTGTTCAAACATGAAAGAAACTTGAACGTGACTCCTTCACCTTGGAATCTGGTGCAGCAAAACTGTTAGATTCAAAAGATGTCATCTTTTATCATGTTTTGATAAATAACAATTTTATCCAAGGTTTAATGTTGATAGATAAAGATTTCCTAAGACTTTGAGTATTTCATATTTCAGGAAACATCTATCATTGAGATGAAATGTAACGCCCCAATTTTGGGTTGAGGGTCACATAGTAATTTCGCGGTAATTTAAACTCTCAGAAAAAACAACTCAATTTTCAAAAACATTTCATCTCTCAAAATATTTATTAATAATACAAGTAATAATTTCCGCTTAGATAATATTTATTACTCGGAATCAAAAACAAGAAAATATTACTACAAAGGTAAACGCTCAACAGCGAGCCCAAAAATAAAATAAAGGCTTAAATGCACTTTTTGCCCTTGATAATTCACACAATTGCAAATCGTACCCCGCCAAGTTTTTTGTCACCAAATGTACCCCTCTGAATTTTGAGATGAGCACTTTATGCCATTCTGTCAGTGTGCCGTTAAAAAATTGACGGAAGGGCTAACGTGGCGCTGACACGTCATTAAATGAGTTTCAGAAATTGGAAAAAATGGTGCGGGAGATTCGAACACAGGACCAGGAAGTGGCAAAACACTCATTTAGCCAATTGAGCTACATAATCACCGTAGTGTTCGGTGAGTGCTGCGTAACTGGAGAGTTGTTTTCTTTCTTGAGGGTGTTCTTGGGAAGTCTCGACGCAAGGCTTGTATGAACATGATAGTGAAAAAACACACGAGAAATGGGGGGTTTGAATTGTGTGTGTAATTTTTAAACTTCTTTTCAGATATAAACACCTCAGGGAGTTCTTATGACAATAAAAGTGTGTGCAGCGAAATTTAGTTTAAACTGAAAAGTAAAGCACGCACAATATTTATCCTGGTTCACCCCCATAACCGACAGGGTTACATCCAATCCTTGGCTTCACCAAGATTTTCACTATATGATCAAGATAGTACAAGTATTTTGTAGGACTTCTCCTAGTATTAGAAGGACTTCTCCTTGCAAGTATTATACAGGACTTCTCCTTACAAGTATTATACAGGTCTTCTCCTTACAGGTATTATACAAGACTTCTCATAACTAGTATTCTGCAGGACTACTCTTGATTCCTTTTCAAGGTTGCTTTGGTGTTCTACAGTATTCTCTTCAACAAGAGTTAGGTAGAAAAGATGAAGAAAATTTTACAGAGAGGATATAGATTTAGGTTCTCTGTTTAGGTTGGCATGTGGGTAGAATAAGAGTAACACTCTATGAGGTCTTCACACTGCTAGGAAACTTAACTCAATTTAGGTTGGCTTTAAGCTTGTGAGTTATTACTTGGTTCTGTGGGCAACTTGGTGAGAATAAGTGATAATTTAGTATTCAAGTCGCCAACTTGATTCGAAAGCAAACTCCTCTATTTATATCTTTAGTAGGATGTTCCTAGTAAGCTTTTACGAAGATTTGAAAAATAGTTCCGTTGGAGGTTCTGCTTCCTTGTGAGTAACGTATACTTCTGCAATTCTGAAACAACATTAAATGTATTATGTCATGCATTCATTTTAGCATTAATTGCTTTAGTAGACTCCGTCTGGTCCTTTAATGCTTTCAGCATTGAGCTTTTGTTTGGGCATTGAATGCTAGTGCAAGCCAGCTAAGAGAACATTAATTGTTCTGAACATAAGATTTGGTTTTGACCGTTGAGAAGATACAATGTTCAGAAAGACCCACTGTAGTTTTTGAAGAGATTGCTTGAATTGCGGAACAGCAGAGATGTTTTCAGAGACGAGGAATAAAGTATTAATTGTGTCTCTTTCATCATTCTGCGATCAACAGTGCTTCATTTAATGTACTGATGAGGTAGATAACCTTTAATGCTTGAAGCAGTTATGACAAACGAACTCTTTAGAATCTTTGTCGAACGATCTCTTCAATGCTTCTGCCAAATGAACACTTCAGAATGTCTAGGCAAACGAACTATTCACCAAAGTCGCCAAACGTTCTCTTCAATAGTGTTGCCAAACGAATTCTTCAGATATTTGCCAAACGTTCTTCTAAACTTGACTTGGCACACGAGCTCTTTAACATGAGTTGCCAGACGTACTCCTAAGGTGGACATATTCTTTATTGTGAGAATACTCAGCAGACTGACTTTTTGATGAGTGCCCCAGACGTACTCCTCTAGATGATTTGTCACACAAACACTTTGTCTGAAAAGCTGGGAGTGCTCCTAAGCTGGATATCCTCCTTCAGGTTTGTGACCAGACTTTCTCAACTTTGCCAAGTGTACTACAATTTGTCAAGGCACGTTCAAACACCGGACGGTCTCAACTTGTCAAGTGTATTTTAGTGTTGATTGAGCACATCTACCCAAGTGCTTTTAAGTGTATGACTGTCACAGCAGACAAATTGATTCTTTGGTGAGTCGCCAGATGATCTCCATTTATGTGCTTTCTTTTGAGCTATCGGGTGATCTCCATTTATGTGCTTTCTTTTGAGCTGTCAGACGATCTCCATTTATTTGCTTTTCTTCGAACTACTTCATTTTGATAATGTCTTGTAGGAATGTATGCAGTTGTTCTTCATTTAGATAGATTTTCCTATATGTGAAAATATTCAAGAAGTTAGGAATTTTGTCTCTAACACTGTTAAGCCTTGAGCGAAATTGTTATTTATCAAAACATAATAATTCATTAAATTATTTGAATTTAACAGAACATTGCTTACATAGTGGAAAAATCCCCGAATCAGATTGGGGGACTGGACATAGCCTTCAGTTGTTGAAGGTGAACCAGGATACATCGTTGCATGATCTTCTTATCCCTTACCTTTTACTTTTCGCACTTTACATTATCCGCTGCAATTTATTCAAGTGTTACATTTGTTACTTGTCTTTCTGATTAAGTTAAAAGGTGTTTGAATAGGAGTTCAATTTAATAAGGCGAAAATCTTTAAAACCTAATTCACCCCCCCTTAGGTTGCTATCTAATTTTACAATTGGTATCAGAGCAAGAGTTGGGTAAGTTATTCCTGGATCCATAATAGATGGCATCCTTTAAACCCGTTTTGAGTGAAGGTTTTAACATATATAGACCACCCTGCTTTAATGACGAACACTATGATTTATGGAAAATCAAAATGAATTTTTTATTAAGTCTCAAGATTTAGAAATCTGGAAAGCTATAGAGGAAGACCCTTTTATACCTATTATTGAAGTTGGCAGTAGTACACAACCAAAGCCTAGTTATGCATGGCATGAAGATGATAAGAAAAAGGTTCAGTATGACTTAAAGGCCATGAATATCTTAACCTCAGCCT
Organism: Acmispon strigosus; assembly: GCA_030819835.1. Lineage (NCBI taxonomy): Eukaryota > Viridiplantae > Streptophyta > Magnoliopsida > Fabales > Fabaceae > Acmispon > Acmispon strigosus. Next base: position 8,939,003 of record JAUAMA010000001.1, read on the forward strand.
TAGGAATGAATGAATTTTTTAGGGTATCCACATGTGGGAAGTTACCAAAGAAGGAACTGAAAAAGTAAAAAGGTCAAAATTAAATACTCTTTCTCAAGAATATGAAATGTTTAGAATGTTACCAAGAGAACAATTCTAGATTTGCAAAAAAAAGGTTTACCCACTTTACTAACCATTTGATTGCTCTTGGAAAAGAATTTTCTAATAGTGATTTGAACTTGAAAGTTCTAAGATCATTAACAACATTAGGCCAATGCTGCACTCCACATCCCAACACAGCTCCATGCATCCCTTGACCAAGTTAGTTTCAATCTCTTGCAAAGCCCAGCACCTCTCATGAATGGATTGGGCCTGGCCCATTTTAGTTGGAGAAAGGTCAGCCGGTACCCACTCATTTTTGCCTCTTCTCCACTCTACACTTCTCACGGGAAACTCCTGTTATATTTAAATAATTAAATGAATTATTATGTTTTGATCATTAACAATTTCTTTGAGGTTTAATATCACTAGAGATAGAATCCCTAACACAGTGAAATTTCTCATATCCAAGGATATCTACTGAAGACACTGAATGAATCTCAAAGCATCATCAAGAGAATCAATATGTCAGGAGAAACCGTCCGGTCATCACCACATGCATCCTGAAGGAAATGCTATCAAAGACATACAAAGGAAAACACTCATGTGAAGACAGTCTGGCGACTCACGGAAGATAAAGCAGTGACTTCAAATAGCAAACATCATTCTCTTAGACGCTCTATCAATTGTGCACTCTAAAGTCAAAGTCTACTTCAGAAAGCTGAAACAGTCCGGTGCATGAACCAATAGTAATCAACAGAAAGAGTGTTTCATCTAAACGAGTATGACAACTCATGAAGAAATGTCTCTAGCCTTGAAGCTTCTCTAGCATCATACAAAGAAGTTGTAGATCAACGCACTCAGATGGAGAACTTCAGTGGAAGCAAAAGAGTAGGAAAGATTCAGTCTTCTATAAGTCAAGAAGATTCTCATTTTTAAGAAAGACTGAATGAAGAAAGATCGTCTGCCGATGCAAGCCATTCAATAACGGAAATCTAAATACATTATGGAGACTATGTCTGCCAAATCCTAAGGAAGAATCGTCTGCTCAAGCATCAGAATGTGCCAAAGGTACAGACATCAAGAAATGTGCATTACGAGGATATTAGCTCAACAGAAGCATTAAAGAAATTATTCACCTCATCTAGAATAATTGCTTCTTGGATCAAAAGACATCTACCTCGTCTGCGTATTAATTAAAGTACTGGTAATGGCAGAAAGAAGAAAGGGACACAATTAATACAATATTCCTTGGTCCCACTGCTTTTCTACTTTTCCTCAAATCAAGCTGACATTGCGGAATCAAAGGCAAGAATCTCTGAGCATCGTACACGTTCAACGGTCGAAATTCAAATATCTGATCAAAGCACTTGATGGGCACTAGCTGGCACGCACTGGGGTATAATAGTCAAAACAAATACCACAGCTGGAACTCCTGGCATTAAATACAGAAGACATAGCTCAAGGCTACTTGCTCAAATGGAGCTAGACGATGTCAACCCAGGCAAATCAATGCTTCGCAGATCGTGTCTCAAACCTGCTGAAAAATGCAGAACTAGCCGTTACTCTCAGCAGAGGAAGTAGGAGCACCACCGGGCAGGTTTTCTCTCCTTTTGTGGAAGAAGAAGGAAGATCTTCAGTTGAAGATATATATAGAGAATCCTGCTTCCGTAGCAACTTGGCGACTGGAATTCAATCTCACATATCTAAACCAAGTCTGCCCAAAGAACCAAGACATCATTGGTTCCAACTCAAGGAGCTTCAAGCCATATCCTACCTGAGTTGAGTTGCTCATGTGTGTGAAGAACTTATAGAGTATCACTCTCATCCTATCCCACACATAAAACCTAAAATAGAGAACCAACTTGCTTATGATCTCTGTTTTCTGCTCTTCATCTCTTCTACCCACTCTTATTTGAAGAGAATCATTGTAGAAAAACAAATCCTTGCAAAAGGTATCAGGAGAAGTCCTGCATAATACTTGTAAGGAGAAGTCCTGATAATACTTGTAAGGGGAAGCCCTGATAATACTTGATAGGAGAAGTCCTTCTAATACTTGTTGGGAGAAGTCCCTAATAATACTTGTACTATTTGTTGAAATAGTGGAAAATCTTGGTGAAGCCAAGGACTGGACGTAGCCCTGTCGATTATGGGGGTGAACCAGGATAAACATAGTGTGTGCTTTACTTTTCTTGTTATGTTATACTTTCTGCTGCATGCATGCTTATTTGCATAATCAATAACTCTCTTCGAAAATCAATAATTAACATCTATCATTGAAAGAAAGTTTTAAAATTAAGTCACACAATTCAAACCCCCCCCCCCTTTCTTGTGTGTTTCTTGCACCTTCAACTCCCACGCCGTAATCGCAAGTCCCACGCCTTTCTTTCCCTCGCTTTGCTGGTGGTCGTATGGCAGTTACCAAGCTCGCCTTGCTCTGTTTCTTTTGGACACCAAGTTGGTGGCTACAGCCTGTCACCCCCGCGCAAACAACAGAGTCCGGTGGCTTTTCTGGAGGTCGATTGGCCACCATGTCCAATTTGCACGGACCTCCGATGAAGAAACATGGATCACCGCCACGAAGATTTGGGGGTTTAGCCGGCAGACGATTGCCAGTTTCCGTCCAACAAAAGAACGAGTATGAGGTTGGAGGGGTAGCTCACTTGGTTGATCTAAGGGTAGAAATAGGTGTAGGGTAAAGGGCCAAGGTTCAAACCCTGCGGAGGAGCATTTGTAATTTACTAACAATTAACCACTAACATTTGCCTATAAAAAAATAACAGAAGAATGAGTTTGGAGGTCTATTGGAAGAAACCTCCGTGAAAAGCCATGAATCCGGCTGTTTTCGCGAAGGTCTCCCTACCGCATCGGACCGTAAATCGGCAGTTTGGGGCCAAACGAAGATTTCCCCCTTTTTTCACCTTTGAAAATCGCGATTTTGCTGTTTCTCCGTCAAAGAACCATCCTGTAACTGCTTGACGAAGATGACCTCCTATGTGACGGTCTTCTCATGCTTCGACGTCAACGAGCAAACAATGAAATCGACCACGACAACCAATTGACACCGTTACGCCACCGTTGTTTGCTCTGTCATTGTTGCGAACTCCGTGTTCTGCGTCACCTCTGCCTCAAATCTCTCCAGCAGAAGTTGCTTGATCCTAGGATCTCGCTTGATCTCCAGGCTGCTCCTAATTTCCCACTTCCTTGCTTTGGCCAACACCTTCATCCTCTGCGTGTGCTGAATTCCGAGATTCAACCAAGCAGTCCTTCTTGCAATCACAGGTATGAAATTTTTCAACATTTGTTCTTATTCCTCAATCCGTCTCTGCTCATCTTTTCTCCTCCAATCTTCAAACATCTTCACTTCGTCAAGAAAATAGTCAAAATCGTCGAGTGAACTCACCAAATTCCCTCCCATTTCTTCAAGACTTTCGGTACCATGGCTCCAAGGATGGAGCTCTGATACCAATTGATAGAATTGGGTATTTGAGAGACCTAGGACTCTCCACAAGATTAACCGAATGATCCACCAGGATAACTAATCCTCTCTAACCCCTTCTTATTTATAGAATAATACCCCAACTCAGTGTATCTATCATTCCACTGTCAATTCTAAAAAGGACACACCTTTTATATTCACATAGACACATACTACTGTCCTCCCTGACCTCCCACAACATCTTCTCCCCAAATCTTGTCTTAACTCCACTTCCATGAACTCTTTCTTCTAAAACTGGGTCCCAAAAATGGTGACCAACCCGAGTACATTCACCCTTAACTCATCAAATTATCAAACTCCTACCTCATAAAACCAAGCAAAGTTCCAATGGAAAGCACATTATCTCATCCTATTCCCGATCTAAGCGTCACCTTGGATATCCCTTCTTCCAACCTATGCTTTTTCCTTGTCAAGGCAAGCCCCTATTCGATTGTGTCTGCAACCAAACCAACCCTTCTTTCCATCACAACAATCCATGCCATTGACTTTCAACACAATATGGCGAGTCTATATATTATCTATGCTTTTAAGTCCAAAAGGCACTTGTGTAAAGGACTATGATAGAAATAAAATATAAAACTATTCATGGATCCCTAATAGATTAAACTTTTATAATAGTTGGTTTGTGACGCACACTTTAATTTGGAAGAGGAAAAAGTTCAACTTCTTATTAGGAGAATGGAGAGGAAGTGGTTCACTCCATTCCATTTTCTTTCTTACAATATTAAATGACATAAATTAACTAAAAACAAACATGCAAGTATTGGATTCCTTTATTAGTGTAAAGTAGGCAATATTAGTTATTCCTTTATGTCTCTTACTCTCAGTAAACTAGCCATATGTGTATATAATGTTATACTAACATTACAGGAAAGATATAAATCTGAGACCATATCAGAGAGTGGTGAAGTGAGCATATTATATTGACTCTGTATCGGAGGACAACAAAATGTGTCTGATACAGGGCAGAAAATCTACAGGAATAATTCTCTGTAATTTTCAACGGTTTTGAGGTTTAGCATATCCAGCAAGTCATGGGATGTTACAAGTTATATATATAGGTAAAGGCAATTCCCTATCTCTGTATGCATGGAAGGAAAGATCATGCCCAACTTTCACCTTAAGACACATTCTGCACATTTTCCTGTAAAAAAGATTAGGTACTAAAAGCCTAAAACGATTTTGTCTTATTTCCCAGGAAAAACAATAAAACCAAAAACACATTCAGGTCTAAAGCCATCATTTTGTTCTGTAGGGACTAAAAATAGCTATAAATTGACAAGTTTTCTAAATTTAATATCAGCCCATGGTCAGTTCATGACCTCCTATTTGAAGTAAAGAATTGAACTAAATTATGTTGGACTAACCTCTAATCGTCGGTGACTAGGGGTGTTCATGGTTTAGTTATTAACCAAACCAAATCATATCCACATTAAAACCACTTGTGTTTCAGATTTTTTAACTGAACTAGTTTTAATCATTTAATCCGGTTACAAAATCGGTTCTAAATCTGGATACAGTTCGATACCGGTTAAAAACCAGTTATGACTTTCAAACCGGTTTTTTAAAGTGGATTTGGTCCAGAAACCAGTTTTAATATAATAAGTAATAATATACCTTGCTCCTATTTCTCAAGCTCCATAAATTCCTCATTTGAAAGTAATGATGCTGGAGATTTTGCCTTAATCCAATCTTGAGTACAGATAAGTGCTTCCAATGTTTTTGGAATTAAGGAACTTCGATACGAATCAACCACCCTTCCTCATGTACTAAAAGTGGATTCACAAGCCACCGTGGAGACGGGTATAGCAAGAAACTCTCTTGCAATGCTTGCAAGGATCGGATACCGACTTGCATTCAACTTGAACCAATTTAAGATGTCCAATGGCCCACGTTCCTCTAAACCCTCCACCAAGTACTTAGCTAATTCACTTTTATTTCCACTTGATTCAAAGTATTCATCATATCCATAACGGTCATCATTGTTTTCACCGTGAAATTGGACTCTTCCTTGTGAGTTGTCACCTTGGGACTCATCTACCACACCTTTAAAGTCCTCAAAAATTAATTTTAAACACAATTCCAACTTACTTATTAGATAAGTAGCTTGACTATACTCAAAAAAGTCACCAATCAACCGCTTCTGAAACTCTAATTTGTACCTGGGGTCTAACACCAAAGCAACAAACATCAATATGTTAAAATTTTCAACGTTCCCCCAGTACTTATCGTATTTGTCCTTCATTCTATCAGCCATCCACTTTAAAGTTGTCTCATTTGACCCGCACATTTCCCAATTCCAATAACCTCTAAGATGTATATATTCCTAGTCACATAAGATGAACCAGAAATGCACATAGTAGCTTCATAAAAAATCTTCAAAAAAGGTATGACTAAACGTGCATGGTCCCAATCTGAGCTTGTAGGCAACCCCTTCCCTATTAAAAATTCCACAACAAACTTGGCATCCTGCATTTCAAGCTCTTCAAAAGACTTTTGGTGTTTTAGTGCAACCTCTAACATGAGGTAGGTCAAGTTCCACCTCGTTTCACGATCTATAAAAACAAGTCTCTTGTATTCGATCTTTATCTTTTTAACACAAACTTTGAACTTATCCAATCTGCTATCAGAAGATCTAACATACTTTACAGTCGAACGAATCCTCAAAACAAAATCACCAATCTCCTTAAGACCATCATTTACAACTAAATTCAAAATATGCGCACAACCACGCATGTGAAGGTATTCTCCATTCAGCACCAAGTCACTCCAAGAATTTAGCCTCTTCTTGAGAAAGTCAATACCATGATCATTTGAGGTGGCATTATCAGTTGTAATACATAAAACACGAGACAACTCCCAATCAACCAAGCACGCCTCAACAGCCTCTTCAAATTTCAGTTGTTGTCAATGAAGTGGGATGTCAAACACATGTAACTGTAGTTTTGACAGGTCCATGTGTCGGTGGTAAGACTAACTCTACTAGAATGTTGGGCAAGATAACTGTTCAATTTGATCTTCTCCATAACCCATGGCGACAAAGTATCATGAGTCAATGTAGAGCATGAGATACAGTTAAATCTTAGCTCAAAAATATTTAGAATCTCTATGAAAGCTTCATGTTCCACTGCTCTAAAAGGAAGCTCCATAGCCACAAACATCTTCACTTGTGCTTCCTGACATTTCTCTTGGTCAAACTTTAGGATTGAAGGGGAAGAACCAACACGTCTTTCCACTTCAGAAATGTTTGGGTTACACTTGCATCTTTCTGTATGAGCAATCATAGAGCTTGTTCCATTATCTCACTTGATTGAAGAGTTACAATAGTTGCATCTTGCTCTCTTGCTATCCTCAGGGTCTATGGTTAAGTGGTTCTAAACACCAGATCGGTTTTTCCGTTTTCTAGAAGTCAGTGACACACCAGTGGTGTTAGATCCATCTTGTGGATTGGTAATGGTTTGGTTCTTAGAAATAGGAAATATGGATCACGATTTTTCAACCCCTCCACAAGATGGATCTAACACCGCTGGTGTGTCCCTGGCTTCTAGAAAACAGAAAAACCGATCTGATGTTTGGAACCCCTTCACCATAGACCCTGAGGATAGAAAGAGAGCATGATGCAACTATTATAACTCTTCAATCAAGTGTGATAATGGAACAAGCTCCATGATTGCTCATAGAAAAAGATGCAAGTGTAACCCAAACAATTCTGAAGTGGAAAGACGTGTTGGCTCTTCCCCTTCAATTCTGAAGTTTGACCAAGAGAAATGTCGGGAAGCACTAGTGAAGATATTTGTGGCTATGGAGCTTCCTCTTAGAGCAGTGGAACATGAAGCTTTCATAGAGTTTCTAAATGTTTTTGAGCCAAGAATTAAATGTATCTTACGCTCTACATTGACTCGGGACACTTTGTCGGTATGGGTTATGGAGAAGATCATATTGAAGAGTTATCTTGCCCAACATTCTAGTAGAGTTAGTCTCACCACCGACACATGGACCTGTCAAAACTACAGTTACATGTGTTTGACAGCCAACTTCATCAGCAACAATTGAAATTTGAAAAAGAAGGTTCTGAATTTTCGCCAAGTGACTAGCCATACAGGAGAGGTGATGTCTAAGGCTGTTGAGGCGTGCTTGGTTGATTGGGAGTTGTCTCGTGTTTTATGTATTACAACTGATAATGCCACCTCAAATGAGCATGGTATTGACTTTCTCAAGAAGAGGCTAAATTCTTGGAGTGACTTGGTGCTGAATGGAGAATACCTTCACATGCGATGTTGTGCGCATGTTTTGAATTTAGTTGTGAAGGATGGTCTCAAGGAGATTGGTGATTCTGTTTTGAGGATTCGTTCGACTATAAAGTATGTTAGATCTTCTGATAGCAGACTGGTTAAGCTCAAAGTTTGTGTTGAAAAGATTAAGATCCAATACAAGGGACTTGTTTTTATAGATCGTGAAACAAGGTGGAACTCGACCTACCTCATGTTAGAGGCTGCACTAAAACACCAAAAGTCTTTTGAAGAGCTTGAATTGCAAGATGTCAAGTTTGTTGCGGAATTATTAAAGGGGAAGGGGGTGCCTACAAGCTCAGATTAGGACCATGCACGTTTAGTCAACCTTTTTTGAAGATTTTTTATGAAGCTACTATGTGCATCTCTGGTAGTTTGGTTTATTTTATGTGACTAGCAATATATACATCTTAGAGGTTCTTGGAATTGGGGAAAAATCAGGGAAATGTACGGGTCAAATGAGACAACTTTAAAGCGGATGACTGATAGAATGAAGGATAAATACGATAAGTACTGGGGGAACGTTGAAAATTTTAACATATTGATGTTTGTTGCTTTGGTGTTAGACCCCAGGTACAAATTAGAGTTTCAGAAGCGGTTGATTGGTGACTATTTTGAGGATAGTCAAGCTACTATTCTTATAAGTAAGTTGGAATTGTGTTTAAAATTAATTTTTGAGGACTTTAAAGGTGTGGTAGATGGGTCCCAAGGTGACAACTCACAAGGAAGAGTTCACTTTCACGGTGAAAGCAGTGATGACCGTTATGGATATGATGAATACTTTGAATCAAGTGGAAATAAAAGTGAATTAGCTAAGTACTTGGTGGAGGGTTTAGAGGAACGTGGGCCATTGGACATCTTAAATTGGTTCAAGTTGAATGCAAGTCGGTATCCGATCCTTGCAAGCATTGCAAGAGAGTTTCTTGCTATACCCGTCTCCACGGTGGCTTGTGAATCCACTTTTAGTACATGAGGAAGGGTGGTTGATTCGTATCGAAGTTCCTTAACTCCAAAAACATTGGAAGCACTTATCTGTACTCAAGATTGGATTAAGGCAAAATCTCCAGCATCATTACTTTCAAATGAGGAATTTATGGAGCTTGAGAAATAGGAGCAAGGTATATTATTACTTATTATATTATAACTTATTATATTATGATTATAAATAATTGCAAGTATTGTTTATTTTGTAGAACTGGTCTCAACTGGAGATGTTGCTTATACAACCTCCATTGCGTTTGATGAAGATTGAAGTATCGCTTTTTTTATTTATCTATATGCTATTGTGAGTTCAATCTATTTTATGGCCATTATAAACTTTTTTTTTTTCCATTTTTACCACTGCCATCATTATGATTTAATCAATTCTGACTACAATGTATGATGTGTATCAAAATCAATGTATGATGGTCCTCACTTTGTTATATTGAAAAGTGAATTTATTCATTTTTGTAATTTATGCGGAAATGGAGCACTATGATCTGCATAGACAAAGAAGGGATATGAAAAACAAAGGAAGAAATGTTGTCTGGTCATTTGTGATGGATCAATGTTTGTTTGAAGCTTTGGCACTATGATTTATGTTTCAATTTTCATTTTGTTTTCTTGAAAACAGTTTGGGTTAGAACAAATGAGTTTGGTCATTTGTTTCACGGACCTTTATGAATTATGTTTCATATTCTATTACATGTCTGGCGTTGAAACATTACATTGTAGTATGTTTGTTGTGCTATGTAGTTTGGTCATGAATGTTGTCAATCATAGAAAATGGAAGAAACTCTTGGAAAATGTTGAGTTTTTGTTGACTAGATGCCCCAAATAATCTCATTGAAGACTCTATGTTGATCTCATTTGTTTAAATGGTTTTAAATTTGAATATGCTTAAAAAACTGGATTTTCTTCAACTTCGGTTTGAACTAAATCCATTTTTAAAATCCGGTTTTTGAACCAAATCCGGTTTTAAATCTTAATATGCTTAAAAAACTGGTTTTAAAACCGGATATGCTTAAAATACAAGTTTTGAAAACTGGATTTTCTTCAAATCCTTGGTTCAAATTCGGTTTTTGAACTAAATCCGGTTATAAAATCTAGGTTTTGAACTAAATCCGATTTTAAAATCGATTTTTTTAACTAAATTCAGTTTTAAAACATGTTTCTGAACCAAATTTACTTTAAAAAACCGATTTTAAAACCATAATCGGTTTGAAAGTCATAACCACATAAGTGGTTTAGAACCGTATCTAGATTTAGAACCGGCTTTGTAATCGGATTGAATGACTACAATTGGTTCAGTTAAAAAATCTAAACCACATAAGTGGTTTTAAGGTGGATATAGTTTGATTTGGTTAAAAACCAAATCATGAACCCCTGGTTATGGTTTGATTTGGTTAAAGTGGATATGGTTTGATTTGGACCCACAGTTACTTGTTTATGGTTCCACCAGTTTCATTCCATAAAGGGTTAATCTTTCATTATGTAACGCTAGAAATAGCATATTCAGTTCAACAGAAATCGGCAATTTTTTGTTCCAATTTCCATGGTTTCCGAGCATCCAAGCAGCACAAACCCACAAAAGGAATAAAACTTTGCAAAGAGAAAGCGAAAATACTCACAGCAGGAAAACGGGTACCAAGCTTCTTCTTCGTGGTTACAGATTTTGAGGAGCACGCTAAATTGGGGAATCAAACAGAGCAGAAAAACTTGGTGGTGGCGGTGGCTGTTGTTGGGGAAGCTTGCTCTTCTTCTTCTCCTTCTCACAGCTTCGCAGCGAACAAGGGGTAGCCTGGTCGCAGTGGCTGTTGTTGGGGAAGCTTGCAGATGGAGGAAGCGCGGGTGGCCAGAGAAGAGGAAGCGAGGGTTGCGCGACTGGAAGCGGCGGCGGCGCGATCGAACACGTTCCAGCAAGGTTTGAGAGAGGAAGAAGAGTTGAGGTTCGCAAGTTCAGATGATTAGGGTTCCATCTCAGGTTACATTGATAAAATTTCATATACTTTCGTGTATTTTTTTTTACAAAATCATCTAATAGGCTAATATTCTTATAACACCAAAATTCACATCACTTACAAGACGTGGGTTCAAACCCCACCTGCCTTATTTTATATTCAATTTAACTGTAACTAAGACATTAAATTAATCTTTTCAGTTTAATTTTTTGACAAAATCTTTTGCAGCGGTTCAATCCAATACCGCTATACATAGTTTTGTAAACCGATAAATAATGGAAATAATCAACAACTAGCGGAAGCATTTGTATCGACTTTTCCCCACCATTTAGTTAAAATAGGTTTCACACAAGCATCTCAGGCAACAGTAATACGCACAGAACAGATAAACAAATAAGTAAGAGACACCAGAAATATTAACGGGGGAAAAATCCTTAAAGGAAAAAACCCACGGGACCAAGCCAGTAAAATTATCCACTAATAAATTAATGGGATACATCACAAGTCCTTCTAGAACCACCAGGGATCACCATAACAAAATTCAATCTTCAACAATAAAGTTGTTAACAATACAGTGCTGACACACACAATAGAGAAGGCAAAACCACATAAGAAATATATTAATATTGCAAGCTCAATGACAGGATCCACATACTGTAATTTCACCCAAAACAGAGCACTTTTGCAGTATCACTCTTCTGCCAATGAACCAGTCAGTCCTCTTCTTCTTTATGCTGTTGCCCCGCTACTTCTTTATGCATTCCTCTTTTCCTTTCGCAAGGGTACCTACAATTGCCCTTTTTTTCATTCAATTTAAACAAGGTGTAATACCCTTTTAATAATACCATGGGCTACAGCCCAATACAGAACCTTTTGTTTCCCTTTTTTCTTTCTTTTCTAATAATAATTGGCATGTTGGGTCACTTGTTTGGTGACCCACACAACAATTCTCCCCTTCACCAATCAAGTGAGGTCATAGGTGACCATACCCGCTTTCCTTTTGCAAGTAGAAAACGTCGCCATAGGTAAGGCCTTTGTCACCATATATAAACCATTCTCGTCAGTATGGATTTTCTCCAATGAAAAATGCTTCATCTCCACCATGTCCCATATCCAATGATACCGAACCTCAATATGCTTCGACCTTGAATGATAAGTTGAGTTCTTGCTGAGATGGATTGCACTCTAACTGTTACAATATAAAACATATTTCTTTTGAGAGAGATCCAACTCTTGTCGGAATTTCTTCATCCACAAGAGTTCCTTTGCAGCTTCTGTTGTAGCCATATACTCTGCCTCTGTTGCAGACAAAGCAACACACTTTTGCAATCTAGACTGCCATGAAACTGCTCCCCCGGCAAAAGTCATCATATATCCAGAAGTAAACATTCTGGAATCCACATCACTAGCCATGTCTACATCTATGAAACCATCTAACACAGGCTTACCGCTTCCAAAGCACAAACAGACTCTAGAAGTACCTTTGAGATACATGAGTATCCATTTCACAGCTTGCCTTATTTTATATTCAATTTAACTGTAACTAAGACATTAAATCAATCTTTTCAGTTTAAGTTTTTGACAAAATCTTTTGCAGCGGTTCAATCCAATACCGCCATACATGGTTTTGTAAACCGACAAATAATGGAAATAATCAACAACTAGTCGAAGCACATGAATCGACTTTTCCCCACCGTGCAGTTAAAATAGGTTCCACACAAACAACCCAAGCAACAGTAATACGCACAAAACGGATAAACAAATAAGCAAGAGACGCCAAAATTATTAATGTGGAAAAATCCTTAAAGGAAAAAACCCACGAGACTAAGCCAGTAAAATTCTCCATTAATAAATTAATGGGATACATCAAAAGTCCTCCTAGAACCATCAGGGATTAACTGAACAAAATTCAATATTCACCAATAAGGTTGATAACAATACAATGCTCACACACACAATAGAGAAGGCAAAATCACAGAAGAAATATATTAATATTACAAGCTCAATGACAGGATCCACATACTGTAATTTCACCCAAAACAGAGCACTTTTGCAGCATCACTCTTCTGCCAATGAACCAGTCAGTCCTCTTCTTCTTTATGTTGTTGCCCCGCTGCTTCTTTATGCATTCCTCTTTTCCTTTCGCTAGGGTACCTTCAATTGCTCTTTTATTTCATTCAATTTAAACAAGGTGTAATACCCTTTTAATAATACCATGGCCTACAGCCCAATACAGAACCTTTTGTTTCCCTTTTTATCTTTCTTTTCTGATAATAATTGGCATGTGGGCTCACTTGTTTGGTGACCCACACAACAATTCTCTCCTTCACCAATCAAGTGAGGCTATAGGTGACCATACCCGCTTTCCTTTTGCAAGTAGAAAACTTCGCCATAGGTAAGGCCTTTGTCATCATATATAAACCATTCTCGTCAGTATGAATTTTCTCCAATGAAAATTGCATCATCTCTGCGGCGTCCCGTATCCAATGATACCGAACCTCAATATGCTTCGACCTTGAATGATAAGTTGAGTTTTTGCTGAGATGGATTGCACTCTCACTGTTACAATATAAAACATATTTCTCTTGAGAGAGACCCAACTCTTATATGAATTTCTTCATCCACAAGAGTTCCTTTGCAGCTTCTATTGTAGCAATATACTCTGCCTCTATAGTAGACAAAGCAACACACTTTTGCAATCTAGACTGCCATGAAACTGCTCCCCCTGCAAAAGTCATCATATATCCAGAAGTAGACTTCCTGGAATCCACATCACCAGTCATGTCTGCATCTGTGAAACCATCTAACACATGCTTACCGCTTCCATAGCACAAACAGACTCTAGAAGTACCTTTGAGATACCTGAGTATCCATTTTACAGCTTGCCTTATTTTATATTCAATTTAACTGTAACTAAGACATTAAATCAATCTTTTCAGTTTAATTTTTTGACAAAATCTTTTGCAGCGGTTCAATCCAATACCGCCATACATGGTTTTGTAAACCGACAAATAATGGAAATAATCAACAACTAGTCGAAGCACATGAATCGACTTTTCCCCACCGTGCAGTTAAAATAGGTTCCACACAAACAACCCAAGCAACAGTAATACGCATAGAACAGATAAACAAATAAGCAAGAGACGCCAAAATTATTAACGTGGAAAAATCCTTAAAGGAAAAAACCCACGAGACCAAGCCAGTAAAATTCTCCACTAATAAATTAATGGGATACATCAAAAGTCCTCCTAGAACCATCACGGATTAACAGAACAAAATTCAATCTTCACCAATAAGGTTGATAACAATACAGTGCTCACACACACAATAGAGAAGACAAAATCACAGAAGAAATATATTAATATTACAAGCACAATGACAGGATCCACATACTGTAATTTCACCCAAAACAGAGCACTTTTGCAGCATCACTCTTCTGCCAATGAACCAGTCAGTCCTCTTCTTCTTTATGCTGTTGCCCCGCTGCTTCTTTATGCATTCCTCTTTTCCTTTCGCTAGGGTACCTTCAATTGCTCTTTTTATTTCATTCAATTTAAACAAGGTGTAATACCCTTTTATTAATACCATGGGCTACAGCCCAATACAGAACCTTTTGTTTCCTTTTTTATCTTTCTTTTCTAATAATAATTGGCATGTGGGCTCACTTGTTTGGTGACCCACACAACAATTCTCTCCTTCACCAATCAAGTGAGGCCATAGGTGACCATACCCGCTTTCCTTTTGCAAGTAGAAAACTTCGCCATAGGTAAGGCCTTTGTCATCATATATAAACCATTCTCGTCAGTATGGATTTTCTCCAATGAAAATTGCATCATCTCTACCGCGTCCCGTATCCAATGATACCGAACCTCAATATGCTTCGACCTTGAATGATAAGTTGAGTTTTTGCTGAGATGGATTGCACTCTCACTGTTACAATATAAAACATATTTCTCTTGAGAGAGACCCAACTCTTATAGGAATTTCTTCATCCACAAGAGTTCCTTTGCAGCTTCTATTGTAGCAATATACTCTGCCTCTGTAGTAGACAAAGCAACACACTTTTGCAATCTAGACTGCCATGAAACTGCTCCCCCTGCAAAAGTCATCATATATCCAGAAGTAGACTTCCTGGAATCCACATCACCAGTCATGTCTGCATCTGTGAAACCATCTAACACATGCTTACCGCTTCCATAGCACAAACAGACTCTAGAAGTACCTTTGAGATACCTGAGTATCCATTTTACAGCTTGCCTTATTTTATATTCAATTTAACTGTAACTAAGACATTAAATCAATCTTTTCAGTTTAATTTTTTGACAAAATCTTTTGCAGCGGTTCAATCCAATACCGCCATACATGGTTTTGTAAACCGACAAATAATGGAAATAATCAACAACTAGTCGAAGCACATGAATCGACTTTTCCCCACCGTGCAGTTAAAATAGGTTCCACACAAACAACCCAAGCAACAGTAATACGCATAGAACAGATAAACAAATAAGCAAGAGACGCCAAAATTATTAACGTGGAAAAATCCTTAAAGGAAAAAACCCACGAGACCAAGCCAGTAAAATTCTCCACTAATAAATTAATGGGATACATCAAAAGTCCTCCTAGAACCATCACGGATTAACAGAACAAAATTCAATCTTCACCAATAAGGTTGATAACAATACAGTGCTCACACACACAATAGAGAAGACAAAATCACAGAAGAAATATATTAATATTACAAGCTCAATGACAGGATCCACATACTGTAATTTCACCCAAAACAGAGCACTTTTGCAGCATCACTCTTCTGCCAATGAACCAGTCAGTCCTCTTCTTCTTTATGCTGTTGCCCCGCTGCTTCTTTATGCATTCCTCTTTTCCTTTCGCTAGGGTACCTTCAATTGCTCTTTTTATTTCATTCAATTTAAACAAGGTGTAATACCCTTTTAATAATACCATGGGCTACAGCCCAATACAGAACCTTTTGTTTCCTTTTTTATCTTTCTTTTCTAATAATAATTGGCATGTGGGCTCACTTGTTTGGTGACCCACACAACAATTCTCTCCTTCACCAATCAAGTGAGGCCATAGGTGACCATACCCGCTTTCCTTTTGCAAGTAGAAAACTTCGCCATAGGTAAGGCCTTTGTCATCATATATAAACCATTCTCGTCAGTATGGATTTTCTCCAATGAAAATTGCATCATCTCTACCGCGTCCCGTATCCAATGATACCGAACCTCAATATGCTTCGACCTTGAATGATAAGTTGAGTTTTTGCTGAGATGGATTGCACTCTCACTGTTACAATATAAAACATATTTCTCTTGAGAGAGGCCCAACTCTTATAGGAATTTCTTCATCCACAAGAGTTCCTTTGCAGCTTCTATTGTAGCAATATACTCTGCCTCTGTAGTAGACAAAGCAACACACTTTTGCAATCTAGACTGCCATGAAACTGCTCCCCCTGCAAAAGTCATCATATATCCAGAAGTAGACTTCCTGGAATCCACATCACCAGTCATGTCTGCATCTGTGAAACCATCTAACACAGGCTTACCGCTTCCATAGCACAAACAAACTCTAGAAGTACCTTTGAGATACCTGAGTATCCATTTTACAACTTGCCAATGCTCTTTACCAGGAGTAGAGAGGAAGCGACTGACCACCCCAACTGCATGAGCAATATCTGGTCATGTACATACCATCGCATACATCACACTGCCAATCGCAGATGCATACGGAATCTTCTGCATTTCGTCTATATTTTTCTCACTTTTAGGACATTGCATAGAGGTTAACTTGAAGTGACCTACAAGTGGAGTACGAACTGGCTTTGAATTTCCCATATTAAAGCTCTCTAATACCTTCTCAATATACTTTTGTTGTGATAACCATAATTTACCATTCTTCCTGTCACGAATAATTCTCATGCCAAGAATTTTCTTTACAGAACCCGAATTCTTCATTGCAAAGGACTTGTTCAACTCTCCTTTTATATTCTCAATCTCTTTGATGTCATGACCAACAATCAATATGTCATCAACATAAAGCAAGACAATAATAAATTTGTCATCAGGAAATTTCTTCACAAACACACAATGATCAGAAGAGGTTTTTACATACCCGTGATCCGCCATGAAGGAATCAAATTTCTTATACCATTGCCTTGGAGCTTGTTTAAGACCATACAAGCTCTTTTTCAATCTGCAGACAAGCTTCTATTTTTCTTTTATTGCAAAACCTTCAGGCTGCTCCATATAAGTTTCTTCTTCCAAATCACCATGGATAAAAGAGGTCTTCACATCAAGTTGCTCAACCTCTAAATTCAAACTAGCTGCCAAACCAAGCACAACTCGGATTGAAGAAATCTTGACCACATAATATTTCTCCAAAATCAACACCTTTCTTTTGACTGAAACCTTTCACAACCAACCTTGCCTTGTACCTTGGATGTGAGATATTTTCTTCAGATTTCAACGTAAACACCCACTTGTTCTTGAGTGATTTCTTACCATGAGGTAGCTTCACTAACTCAAATGTGTGGTTCTCATGCAAAGGTTTCATCTCTTCTTGCATGACTTTGTTCCACTTATCTTTCTCTTCATGAGACATAACTTCTTCATAGCTTTCAAGTTCTCCCCCATCAGTGAGCATCACATATTCATGTGGAGGATATTTTTTTGTGAAGGATGGCATTCTCTAGTGGATCTTCTCACTTGAGGCTCTGGAGATTGTTGTGGTGGAATTGGATCAACTGTTTCATCAACCTGGGGCTCAGGAACATCAACTGCATTGTCCACATCTACATTCACATCTCCCCCATTATTAGTGACATTAGCAGGAGGCTCTGGATCAAGATCAATGTACTTGTAAACAACTTGTTTCTGCTTCTCATTCTTGTCAATATTTTCAATGGTCTGATCTTCAAGAAAAATAACATCTCGGCTTCTTATAACTTTCTTGTCAACTGGATCCCAAAACTTGTAACCAAAATCATCACGACCATAACCCAAGAAGATACATTGTTTAGACTTTCCATCAAGCTTGGACCTTTCATCTCTGGGAATATGAACAAATGCCTCGCAGCCAAACACTCTCAAATGATTATATGAGACGTCTTTCCCCCGCCACACCCTCTCAGGAACATCAACATTAAGAGGAATTGAAGGAGAAAGGTTGATTAGATCTACTGCAATTCTCATTGCTTCAACCCCAGAATGATTTAGGAAATTTGGCATGAGAGAGCATGCATCTGGTTTTGTCATTAATCGTGCGGTTCATTCTCTCTGCAACTCCATTAAGCTGTGGAGACTTTGGAACTATCTTCTCAAGCTTGATTCCATGTTCCCTGCAATAATGCTCAAATGGCCCCTTATATTCACCACCATTATCTGATCTGACACACTTCAGCAATTTACCTGTTTCTCTTTCCACACTTGCATGGAAGTGTTTGAACACATCAAGTACCTGATCTTTGGATTTCAAAACAAAAGCCCACACTTTTCTAGAGTGATCATCAATAAATGTGACAAAATAAGAATAACCACTAAGGGATTTAACATCCATTGAGAAAACATTAGTGTGAACTAAATCCAAGATATGTGGCCTCCTGTGAGGAGGGTAAGTGCGGAAAGAAACTCTATGTTGTTTATCAATGATACAATGAGAGCAAGTTTTAAGAGATGTACCTTTCACCGGAAGCATATTTTTCCTTGCAAGAGTGTCAAGTCCCTTCTCACTCAAGTGACCGAGTCGCTTATGCCATAGCTCAGTAGAATAATCCTCAGTTGCATTCACATAGCAGACAACTTTATAGAAGTCCAATAAAGAGTGGTTTTCTTCACTCCTTTTGCTACAACCAAAGTCCCTTTGGTGCACTTCCATTTACCATCACCAAAACCATTATGGTAACCATCATCATCAAGTACATGTACTGAGATCAAGTTGAGGCGCATGTCAAGAATGTGTCTGACGCTCTTCAAGTGCAACTTGCGTCCAATATTAGTTTCTACCCAGATATCTCCAATGCCAACAACTTTTCTTACCCCTTGATTACCCATCTTCACTTGCCCAAAGTCATCAGCAGTGTAGGATGTAAAATACTCATGACGAGGAGTAACATGAAATGAGGCAACAGAATCAACAACCCATTCATAATCTTGGCATGTGAAATTAACATAATCATCTTCAAAAACAGCAACAACTTCACCATTAGATACAACTGCAGCAGTAACTTTATCTTCTTTCTTATCATTTCCTCTTTCCTTTGATTTACCTCGTTTAAGAAACTTGCATTCCCTTTGCATGTGTCCCATTCTATTGCAATTGAATCACTTGATGTCTTTCCTGGTTCTTGAACTTCCTCTTGACTTTCTTCGATCATTAGATTTATGAAAATTTCTATGTTGGCTTCTCCCCCGTGACTCAGTAACCAATGCTTGAGTGTGAGTCGATGAACTAGCCATATTGTGTCCCTTCCTCCTAATTTCTTCATTCAGGAAGGCTTCTTTTATAGTACTCAGACTCATCTTCCCATTTGTGGAGTTACTCAGAGATACCACCAGTGTTTCCCAACTATCTAGCAATGAACTAAGCAACAACAATGCAAGTAGCTCATCAGATAAATCAATCTCTATAGTAGTCAACTGATTCACAATATTATAGAAACTGCTCATATGCTTAGCCACTGAAGAACCATCCCTGTACCTCAGATTTACTAGTCCCGAAATAGGAATACTTTGTTCTGTGCATTTTTGGACTCAAACATGTCCATCAATTTCTTCCACAAACTGTGGGCATTAGTATCACTAGACACAAGATGATAGATACTCTGGTCTATCCATTGCTTGATCATACCAATAGTTTTCCTGTTTGCCTTTGTCCATTCTGCTTCAGATTTTTCTGCTGGCTTAGTACCATCACCATCAATGGGGTCATACAAATCTTTACAGTACAACAAATCTTCCATTCTAGATTTCCAAATAGAATAATTTGAAGAATCCAATTTCACCATCGTACCAGCGATATCACCTTCACCCATTTTAAGAGCACCAAACAAAACTCCAACCAAGGAGCTCTAATACTTGTTGTTGGGAAAGATGACAAATAATGGAAATAATCAACAACTAGTGAAAGCACCTGGATCGACATTTCCCCACCGTGTAGTTAAAATAAGTTCTACACAAATAACTCAGGCAACAGTAGTAAGCAAATAAGCAAGAGACACTAGAATTATTAACGTGGGAAAACCCTTAAAAGGAAAAAAACTCATGGGACCAAGCCAGTAAAATTCTCAACTAATAAATTAATGGGATATACCACAAGTCCTCTTGGAACCACTAGGGATCAACAGACCAAAATTCAATCTTCACCAATAAGGTGGATAAGCTTACACAGACAATAGAAAAGACAAAACCACAAAAGAAATATATTAATATTACCAGTTCACTGACAGGATCCACATACTGTAATTTCACCCAAAACAGAGCACTTTTACGGTATCACTCTTCTACAATGAACCAGTCCTCTTCTTCTCTATACTGTTGCGCCGCTGCTTCTTTCTGCGTTCATCTTTTCCTTTCGCTACGGTACTTTCAATTGCCTTATTTTTATTCAATTTAAACAAGGGTGTAATACCCTTTTAATAATACCATGGGCTACAGCCCAGTATTAATAATAATTGGCATGTGGGCTCACTTGTTTGGTGACCCACACAACAATTTTTATATTCAACTGTAACTAAGAAATTAAATCAATCTTTTCTGTTTAATCCAATACCACTATACATAGATTTGTAAACCGCTCCGTGCCACTTTTTACAGCGGTTCAGGAAGCAACCGCTGATAATAGGTGATCACTTTACAGCGGTTTCCACTTTCAACCGCTATAAAAGACCATATAAGTGTTTTGGATATTTTTTACAATGATTGCCCTAAAAACCGCTATAAAAGAGGCGCTGTAAAAATTGCAAAAAATTCTCAATGTGAAAACACATAGACAAAAGGCTGATCTTTGAATAGGAAAAAAATGGATCCGAGGGTCCCCAAAAATAATTTGACTTATTCGTAAAAAGCCTTCTTCTTTTTATGGTGTAGTGCATATAAGGCTAAGGAGATACACTAGTATGTCCCTATTTACTATTTGATTGCAATATCATTCTGCATGCTTTTCTCGCCTGGATTGAAAATTGTGCAAAAATTCCCAAGTTTCTATATGTGAGTTCCTTTTTCAGGAAATGTAGCCCAATTAATTACCATTATTTATCCTTCGTGTCGTGTTCTTCAAAAATAAGTTATTAGTTGTAAAAGTAAGTGAAAAGAACCGACACCATGTTTTAATGTTTTGATCTGTTTGAAAAGTGTATACTCCCCCCGTCCCAAAATATAGGGTCTTATTCATGCTTATATTAACAAAACATGTAATAAGCTAATTAATATGTTGGTTTTGTTATTTTCTATACAAATATTCCAAATTTACCCCTTATTAATGTAAGTATAGGAAATACCAAAAGTTAGTTGGGAATATGAAAGAAATAATTAGTAAAGGTGGTAATTAAAGTTTTGAAATTTAAAATATAATGAATGTAAGGGGTAAAAAAGGAAAAGCTTATTTTTTTTTTCTGAAATCTAGAAGGGGTCTTATAATTTGGGACACCAAGTTTGTCTCTAGGGTCTTATAATTTGGGACGAAGGGAGTAGTATACACAATATAGTTCTTTGCCTTCACATATTATATTGTCATGATTTAATTTAATTTTGATGATGAAAAAAAGAAGAAATAAATATCATATATTGTGAGAGGAAAACGACCGATAAAAATACAAAATAGAATGAATAATGAATATGAATATTACTTTCAAAAGAAAAATGAATATCTACCTGCCCAAATGCCAAATGAAAACTAATGATGATCACAATAAAGTTCCAAGTCACCAAAGAATTTTGATCCTTGAGGCCGGTGGTTCTGTACGTTGCATAATGCTCTTTTTCTTTTTCTTTTCCATATTTTTTTTAGGGTTCGAAAGATACATATAGCTACTTTACACATTAGGTAGGTCAATTATTCTCCTCTCGATTGGTTGGAATTATATAAGCTGGCAATTTAATTTTGACTCACCTATGTATACATCTTTCATACTCTGTAAAAAAAAAGTACAAATACCATTTCTCTACCCATATAACTCACATAAAAGAAAGACAACATAAAATCACTTTCCATAATTCTTTCATACTATTTTATTCGGTACCACTACCACTATTTGAACATACAAGGAGCATATATGAGTTTTTTTGCGGTTTTAGATAAGGGTGGCAATATGGGCTAGACCCGTTGGGCTAGCCCGTTTAGCCCGCCATTTTTGGCGGGTTGGGTTGGAAAATTCAGCCCACTAACCCATTTCTGACCCACTTTGCTAACCCATTTTTTTAGCGGGTTTTGGCGGGTTGGGTCGGGCCAGCCCGCCGGGTTGCATTATTTTATTTTTGTGTGGATCTACAGCAGTACTAAGGAAAACTGGAAAATGAAGTAAGGATTAATTAGGGAATACTATTCTTCAGACTTCAGTGTGAGTGTGAGCCTCTGTGACTGTGAGGGTTTCTAACTTTCTGTTTCAGTCGCGCCGTCGCGCTCTCCTCCACCGCGATCTCCTCTCTAACTCTCTTTCCTCCACCGCGCTCTCCTCCAGTCCGCCGCGATCTCCCCTCTGACTCTCTCCTCCAGTCTACCGCACTCTCCTCCAGTTCACCGCGATCTCCTCTCTGACTCTCTCCTCCAGTCCACCGCGCTCTCCTCCAGTCCATCGCACTTGAATTTATATATTCTTGGATGACTAACCCAACTTCATAAGGAATTAAGGATCATGGCTGCACCACTAGCATCTTTAACTGTGTTTCTTTGAATATTCTTTTGAATGTTAGAACTTAGAAAGTTAGGATTTTAAACTAAGACTATTTTTTTCCCACTACATTACAATTTGGCGGGCTAGTCCGCCAACCTGCTAGCCCGCCAAAATGTGGGTTGGGTTGAGACTTTCAACCCATATACCAAAAGTGGGCCAACCCAACCCAACCCGCATTTAGGCGGGTTGGGTCTGGCCCGGCCCGCGAGCCCATGTTGCCACCCCTAGTTTTAGACCATTAATAATTACATTCGTACAAAAATAGTTTTCACAAATTAAAACCCGAAATGTATTTCTTAAAATTATATTCAGGGAATTAAAATTTAAAATGCATTTTAATCATGTTTAATTACAATTTCAGTTTTCAAAATTTTAAAACGGTTGAATTTTCTTTTTTCAGAAAAAGAAAAGAAAAAATGGTTTGAGCATATATTTTCCAAAGCTGAAAAACTATGATTTGAAAAGTAAAAAAAAACAATAAAAAAATATTTTAGTGTTTTAATTTTAAAAATTAAAAATGATAACTGTTTTTAAAAACTGTTCTAAAAAAGTGTCATATCAAACAAGTTTATACTTTTTCAATTTTTAAAAATTGAAAAATATTTTACAAAACTATAATCAAGTCCTTTATGTTTTGATTCTAATAGTTATTTTTATAACTTTTCACATTTATTAAATGTTGACGTTGAGTTCAAAAATCACTTTCCTATTTTATTCACTAAAACACAGCATAACAATTCAAATACCCAATTTTTAAAGCAGGATCGTGAACCATTAACCTATCTCTATATGTGGGCATAATATATGTCCACCAATTCAATTATATCCTGCTTATTATATTAGCTTAATTTTCTAGACACTACTTTTGAACCTTCTTCTCTCTCCATCTCTCTCTCTCTCTGCGTGTCATGATATTTTGAGTTTCCTATATAAACACCATGCCCTATGTTTTGATATGTGTCTTCTCTCTCCCTGCCTTTGCTTTCTCGAAAAGAAATGGGTGTTCTTGATTATCTGTTCTCCAACTTTTGCACTTCACTAGCACAAAAACCAAATACAAAGCAATGCAGGTATCTCATCAGCACAACCAATAAACCGTTTTCCCTTACACTTTCTCTTTTACCACACTTTTTCAAAACTCTAATTGTTTTCTTCTTAATGTAAGTGCATGATGTTTGTATACATAGTTGAAAAATATGGCGTAGTCAAAATCACGGTGAACAATAAGAGAAGTCGCCGAGTAGTGATTGTTAATTTCTGTTCACCGTAATTTTGGCTCACCGTGATTTTTCAGCGTGTGTTTAAATATGCACTCAAGAGGCATGCATATTCATAAATCATCTTTGCAGTTTCATTTCATTCCTCTAGTTATGTACTATTGCAACATTTTATCATTAAGTTCTTACATGAGTTGGTCTTTGTTTTTCTAGACAGTTGAGATCAATGTGAAAATGGACTGTGATGGATGTGAACGAAGAGTCAGAAATGCAGTGGGCCAGTGGCTACAATGAAAGGTTCCAATAAGTTTCATTATACTGGATCTCAAGTGCAAACTCCTTTCTCAGATGTTTTGTGTGTGGTGAAGCTTGTTTTCTTCACTAGCTAGTCTCTATCCATCTCTTGGACTCTATAGTGTTGAAAGTGTAATTCTGAGCAGTCTGGTATATATTTAGTTAGTGGGTTTTTAGTATTGAGCTTGGTTAGTTGTGAGGCCAACACATGTCCAATGTATATAATCAGAAAGTGTGTGTGAATCATTAATAGATTTTTCAGTTTTTTTCAATTTCCCACTCTTCTCTCTTCGTGCTCTCTGTTACATTCTGTTTCTTGTTTTCTCTGTTTTCTTTCTCCATCGACACACATACCGCTGCGTGCTCTAACAACTGGTATCAGAGCTTTCGTTCTTGAAAGAGACACGACGATGGGTGGAAACAACGACAACTTCCCTGCAAACCTTCCCATACTCGATGGCAAGAACTGGGACCGATGGCAAGTCCAAATGAAGGTAATCATGGGTTATCAAGAAGTCCTTGAGATTGTGGAGAATGGGTTTTCGGCACTGCCCGCCGCACCCACTGACGAGTAGAGAGTTGTACACAAAGACAACAAGAAGAAATATTGCAAGGCCTTGTTCCTGCTTCATCAATGCGTTTATGTCGCACACTACGACAAGACTGCAGGCGCTACGAGCGCTCAAGAAGCATGGAAAATTCTTGGAAAATGCAACGAAGGGGCTGAGCATCTGAAGAAGGTCCGCTTGCAGACCATGAGGAGACAGTATGAATTGATGCATATGGAGACGAGTGAGAAGATTGCTGATTTCTTCAACCGAATAATCGCGTTGACGAACACGATGAAGTCATGTGGCGAAACGTGAACTGACCAGATGATCGTAGAAAAGATTCTACGCACTCTTTCCCCCATATTTGACCATATCATGGTAGCAATTGAGGAGTCCAAGAATCTTGCTACTATGAAGATTGAAGAACTTCAAGGTTCTCTTGAAGCTCATGAGCAACGAATGCTCGAGTGGTCAATTGACAGGTTTGCTGATCAAGCGCTTCAGGCACAAACCTCCAAGAAAGGGGAATCGTCTAGTAGAAGGGGAAATCGAGGCAGAGGGAAATCCAGAGACAATCATGGAAACTCTGGAAGAAACTACAATCAAGATTCTGAACAAGAACATCAGGATCAACCCGAATCTTCAAGAAAAGGAGGTTCGAACAATTACAGAGGTGGTAAGAATAAGACTGACAGAAAGAAGATACATTGCTTTAATTGCAACAAGATTGGGCACTTCTCCAACGAGTGTAAAGCTCCAAGCAATGGAGACACTCGCGGATGATCCGGCAATGAGGCAAACCTTGCCAAGGATAGCCTTGTTTCTGGTGGTGAATCAGTTACGTTCATGATGGTTACCAAGGATGGCAACCACAACTCTGGAAATTGGTACCTGGATTCTGGATGTTCAAACCATATGACAGGACACAGAGAATGGCTCGTCAACTTGGATGAAACCAAGAAAAGCAAAGTTCTCTTTGCAGACGACAAAGTCATCGTGGCAGAAGGAGTTGGTGACGTCTTAGTCAAGCGTCGAGATGGGTCAGACGCTATTATTACTCAAGTATTGTATGTTCCTGACATGACCAGTAACCTCATCAGCATGGGGCAATTGCTAGAGAAAGGTTTTTCCCTGTATATGATACAGGGACATCTCGAAGTATGTGATTCTCAGAATAAAAGAGTTTTGAGAACACCGATGGCACGAAACAGAACCTTCCAAGTGAAGGTAGCTGATGTTGAGTCACAGTGCTTAGTATCTGAAGTGGCAGATGATAGTTCGTGGCTATGGCATCAACGTCTGGGTCATCTCAACTTCAAAGACCTGAGCATTCTGAAGACTAAAGAGATGGTGAATGGCCTAACTCCAATTCAGATTCCCTCCAAGGTATGTGAAAACTGTTTAGTGAGCAAACAAACTAGAGCATCATTCAGCACCATTACACCCTCTAGGTCCACTGCACTATTAGAAGTTCTATACTCTGATGTTTGTGGTCCTATTGAAACTATTTCAATGGGAGAAAACAAGTACTTTGTTTCATTTGTGGATGAATATACTAGAAAAATGTGGATCTATTTGCTTAAATCCAAGAGCGAAGTATGCTCCGTCTTCAAGATGTTTAAGGTTATGGCTGAAAAGAAATGCGGAAGAGATATTAAGGTGCTGCAAACTGATGGTGGAGGTGAATTCTGTTCGAACGAGATGGAAGCTTTCTGCACAGAGAATGGGATTCTGCATGAAATTACAGCTCCCTATACACCACAGCACAATGGTATTACAGAAAGAAGAAACAGGACAATTCTGAACATGGTAAGGGGCGTGCTGAAGGGGAAGAACTTGTCCCACAACTTCTGGGGTAAAGCAGCAATGACTGCGGTCTACATTCTTAACAGATGCCCAACAAAGAGTCTCAACTCACAAGTTCCAGAAGAAGCCTGGATTGGGAAGAAACCGTCTGTCAAGCATCTGAGAGTTTTTGGCTGTTTATGCCATAAACATGTTCCTGAACAGAAAAGGAAGAATCTTGATGATAGGAGTGAATCCATGATTTTCGTCGGGTATACTCCTACAGGTGCTTACATGCTCTATAATCCCAGAACTAAGAAGATTGAGTTAAGCAGAGATGTGTTTTTAGTCTCTGCTAGTTGTTTTTTCATCCATCGAAATCTGGATTTTTACAATTTTGGAAAAATATGAGATAGCTGAACTCGATTTTACCGCTTGTAGAGCAGATCTAAGCGCGTGTGAGAGTGTTTTCAGATCTGGATTGGATGGAAAAACAACTAGCAAGGACTAAAAAAAACATGTAATATTCGGAGGACTAAAAACAAGAATTTTTTTATCAGAAACGAAAAATATAAATAACGTATTTTACATGGACTAAAAATGTATTTAAGCCTTATAACTATTAATTTAAGTTAATTAGAGCATTACTTGTCTTGATTTTCAATATTTATCACATTGTAGATTGCCGAATTGTTCTTTAATTTTTTTAGTCTGTTGATCCTTGCAATGTAACTAGAAAAATGCTAACAATACTTTAATACTCTTTTTTCAACACTCTCTCACTGACTCGTTGAAATTAATTCAGAATCTACTAGAAATATGAGTGTCACTTCCAATTTTATTGGAGCCACATGAATTTCAAACATTAAGGAATTTCAAAGGAGAAAGTGTTAGAACTTAAAACTTTATATAATGTGTCTTCAAGTCAGGATTTTTTCTTTTGTAATTAAGGGTATAGTTATGTTTTCCTTTATATATACGGGGCAAGGACCATTCTAAGTAAAGAGACCGATGATCCCTACCCTTATTCCCAGATCAGAGGATTTTCATCATCGTCCCCATCCATAGGAAAAACTCCCTAAGATTGGAACCCAAATGGAGTATGGCCAGCGAGGATCCCCAGTTGGAAATTGACATCCCTACATATGTTTGGTTTTGTTGTCAATAAGGATGTTTTTCTTTAAGTTGTTGTTATTGCAGACTTTGGGCCAGATTTTGACCTAACTTGGTGTTTGTTGGCTGTGGTTTCTTCATCCCTTGGACCGAAAAACCCAAAAATGAAAAAAAGAAACAGACACAAACCTTACCGCTAGTGGCACCATGCTATCAAAAGTGGTCACTGTTACCTTCAATTTCAATTTTCAACAATTTCCTCTATGGGAATTCGAAACCTCTGCAACGTCCTCAGGTTCTTCGCAACTCCTCACCCTTGCACCACCTTCCTCTTCGCTCACTTCTTCTCCAACACCCCACCTTCAACCGCACCCCTATTCGCCCTTTCCTCAACTGCGTGTCCCTCAATTTGTTCCCTCAAACACCTTTTCGCGAGTTCCTCTTCTTCTTCTTCAACCCTTTGCTTTGATTTTGATGATGGGCACTCATGCTTGAAGCTTGGTTTGCAGTTTCTCACTCGGAGGTATTTTTGCTCGTATCCGTATTCTTCTTATAAGGGTAGACCGTATGCTACTTCGAAACAAATTTCTGAGATTATTGCGTTGATTCGTGAGGGTGTCAATGATTTGGAGTTTAGGTTGAACACGATGAACATGTCTTTGCCTATGTCGTCAATTGTTGAGATTTTTCAGATATTAGATAGTGAGAGAGTTTCAGCATTGCGGTTCTTTGATTGGCTTAAAGTTTCACACACTGAGCTTTGTTGTGACCCTGAGGTTGGTGCCTTGGTTGTTAATAACTGTGGGTTGTTGGGGAATTATGAGGCGATGCTTCCCATTTTGACTGAATTTAACCTAAGGAGGGTGCATTTGGGAAGGAATGCATTTGGGTTCTTGTTGGTTTCGGATTTGGACAAGGCCTCTACTGTGGAATGTGCGATGAAAATCATGGATGTGCTCAATGAGGTTGGTGGGGTATGTCAAAGTTCTGGAATTCGGTTATTGATTGAGATGTTTAGCTTTTCGGGTTCTTTTGATATAGTTTTGCTTGTGATAGGAAAAGACAGGAGGAAGGTGAATCATTATAATGTCTTAATGAGGTTACTGTGCAAAACGGGTGATTATGAAAGAGCAGTTGATTTGGTAGAGGAGATGAAAAGAAATGGTTTCGACGCAGACATGAGTACTTATAATTTGTTAATCAGTTGTCTTTGCAAGAATGGTAAATTTGCTGAAGCTTGCCAAGTTCTAGAAAGTATGGAAAAGGACCATGGTTTACCCAACGAGTTTGACTATAATGTTCTTATTAGCTTGTTATGTAAACATGGCCAGTTCGATTTAGCTTTGAAGTTTCTTGACAAAATGGTATTGAAGGGTATTGAACCTTGTATATTAACTCATGGTGCTGTTATAAAGTCTTACTTTGAATCAGGAAACTATGAGGAAGCACATGAGTATGTAGTTGGTTCTGCAAATAAGCAGAGCTATTCCAGCAATGCCAACTACAGCTTACTTGCTACTCTTCATTTGAAGAAAGGAAATGTGCTACTTGCCCAAAAGATTCTTTTTGAGATGATGGACAAGGGTCTCAAACCTAACTTTTCAGTGTACATTAAGGTAAGGAAGTGTCTTGAGAAGAGAAATGAAATAGTTTTGTCTTTGGAATTATGGAGAAGATACTTGAGCTTGATTGAAAAATGAAGAAACTTGCTGGATCTTGTGTCACAAGATACTGTAGTGTCTGTCAGTTTTTGCTTAATAGTCACTCTGCATTTGGAGAGTTCTGGCTCGTGATATTTGCTCCTTCACTTTTTTCCTGGTATTCAGATATTTACTACTCCATTTTTAGGTATTGATTACCAATACTGAGAAAAATGCTCTATTTTTTATGATCTTATTGATGTTTTAATGATGACAGAAACTCGCCTAAAGTGGCTTGTCATGTGAGAAGAAGACTAACAAAGGCTCCTCAAATGGAGAATGCAGTTCATATCAAATGAAAGGTATTCTGGTTAAAAGGGGTCAAGGAAGCATGAATTACTTTGGAAGACACCACTAATAAGACATTACTGTAGACGAAAGTTTGGTTGTGGTTGACAGGAGTGGAGGATTGTGTATGTCCATGGGGGCTGTGCACCCCACTCCCTCCTCAATTTTTCCAAAATAGCCATTTTTGTAATATTTTTTCTGAAAATAGTAGAGATAGTTAAGTTTTGCGGGATAAACAAAGTGTAATCTGCTCCAGTTTCTGCCTCATGGAAAATTCTGCAGCTCCATCCTTAGCTGTTGATCTCTTCTTGACATTCTAGTACTTTATTGTCTTTGTTTTGCATTTATTTCAAATTTCTAACATGCTGGGAAAAAAGTATAGAAGGTTAAAAAAAAACACAGCTTGATATCAAGCCATGTTCTAATGGAAGAAGTGGACTACTCAGTAAAGATCGTGCATTTCATCCATTGCTTATCCATTTTGCATTCTTCTCTTTCTATTTTCTTTTTCATCTTTGCTTCTTGTCCTCCAAATATTATTAGCCTTGTTTTGTTTATATAGTTGTGTAGTATATGTTACACTTTCCAGTTATAGCAAGTGTCTTTTGGGTGCAACTAGTGGTATTTGTACTATGGAAAATGATTTGTAGACATGCGCATAGTGCAGACATCCAACAGACACCTAGAGTGAGAAAGGAAGAAGAGAGAGAAATAATTGATGTGATATATGTAAGAAGAGAGATAGATAAAAGAGTTACGTGTCTACATTGTTTGTATGTTCAAGTATCATTACTATCGTACTATTTAATCAGACCATTTAATGCTTTGATTTTGAGGATGAACAAGGGGCAACTTGATGTTGAGATGAACCTGATACTTTAACTTTCACTCTCCAACACCTCTATGATTTGGATTTTGTACATCATCCTCATGCTGCTTTGGTGTTGGACCTTTTCCCTTGAGCCAGCCTGCTTTGGTGTTGTCCCCAGGTATGTTCTTTTAGTGATTTTGTTATTATTAATTTGTTTTGTCCTACTAATTATCAAAGTGGAGGGTTTTTCCGTTCGGGGATTGCCGGATATGTTTTTAATTTGCGAAAAGAGTGTAGAAAATTCGAAGGCCTTGAAATTAATTTGTGAGAAGCTAGATATGCAATAGTTTTACATCATGGATTATGGGAGAAATCACTCATCATGATTGAGATGGCATCACAAAGCAGGTTTTAGCTAATATTGGCATAATAAAATAAAAGTGTAACTTAGTACTATGTTAATCAATGTACAAATTGATATAGAACATTTCAGTTTTCACCAGCTCACTAAATTGTCAGTTACTCAGGAAAATATGTCTGCACTATATGTAATGTCTACACCTGATTTTGTTATTATTATCTACACAAATAAGTTATTTTCATCATTTAAAAAGTCATTATCTAAGTAAATTTAATTTTGTCATACTATTTACCCATCTAAGCGCCTGCTCGGAGACAGCCTAGAAGAACTTATCAGGACTTCTGTTCTCTCTGTTCTGGACTGAGCACTTTTACACTTTTATTACTGAATTGCTGTTTGGACATCATCATCTGATTTTTCTAAGGTGTGAAGTTGATTTTAACTGAACCTTCTTTGTTAGCTTTTGATAAAGCTAAAAGTAAAAAATAGGTGAACAAAATATGTTCTTATCGAAGTTTGAAATTTCCAACATTATCCATCAATTGAAATGAGAACCTTGAGAGTTGAGACTCCCTAGCACAGAGAACTGGCTCTATGTGAAGGTTGATATTCACCGCTGTCATCCACTGCAGTTGCTTAGTCGCCGTTAACAACTGGTGTTGCATCATCGCGGCTAGTGAATGTCATGGCCACATCAATTACTGCCTTCCTCTGTCATTTCTCTTTTGCGCACAATAATTATTTGCACATTTTTGGCTTCTCGATTTGCTTTTACATGTTTGGGTTGCTGGTTCAATGCATTTAGCTGATATAAGCTGAGTATTAATTCTAATCTTTATTTTTCTTTGTTTTGGTTATAAAACTTGGGGAGTGGTATACCTGAATTGCTTGTGCTTGATATATTGAATCTTTTGCTAGTTGTTTATTCAGTTTTATTTGACTTGTTACTCCATGATAGCGATTCTGTATGTTGTTTATTTGGTTTCATTTCATGTGTTAGATAAAATGCAAGTTTGTTTTACCAGAAATTTTCATGTATGTGGTGTTTCCCACTTGAGCTGGACTTTTAGTGGTTTCACTGTATTGCTAAGAGTTGAATCTCCTATATCTAGTGTGTGTGTTTGGATCAGCGTTAATAGAATTGGTCTGACTAGAATTGGATATGACCCGAATTGAGTTGGGTAATGTGAGTTTAAGTGACGTGATTTATGTTTGGATACATTTACTCAAAATTGATTTTCGTAACTGAATTTTAGTACATTTACACAAAATCGGATCAGCCAGATAGAGAAGCTACCATGAGTCAATTCTGTCAGATTCGGAAATTGGTTCTCAAACATTTTTAAAACAATCGAGATTCACGTTTAAGGTTTTAATCCACGTTTCGGGCTCAAATCTACGTTTGAGAATTGCAACCAGACACACTCCTAGATTTTTTGTGATGTGTTATGGAATCCTTTTTATGGACTGCATACTGAAATTTTGGTTCTAGTTGTTCAGTTTGAGTCTCTAATTTGCAATTTTAGTGTATAGAAAATATGCTTTTGCTTAGGTCATGTGGAGCTCTGTTAATCTTGAGAAAGATGTTGCATAAGTCACAAAATCACAAAGTGCTTAGGTCATGTGGAGCTCTGTTTGGATGTTTGTTTCCTTTCACATGTAGGCACTTATCTTCTTTTTTTTGTTCAAAAGGCACTTATCTTGATCGCAAAGTAGTGAAAGTACCATATACAATGTACAAATGGTCCAAACTCTTAATAATCTGATTCTAACTCATAATCGTAACTCTTATCTTGATATAAATGAAACCATTACGCCCCTCGATCAACACATCTATCTATATATTATATAAAAGAAGGTTTATACCCACTAAAATAAGGTATAAATCCTAACTACCCCCATTATGACCTACCCACTAAGATCATACCCTAAATATTAAATAAGGAACGAATCATGACTAATTAATATCAAACTTTTAACCAAAATTTTAATAGGAACAAAAATTGATATTGATTACAAATGTTAAATAAGGAACGAACCCTAACCCTAACTAATTAATACCAAATATTTAACTAAATTTTAAAAAAAATTAAATAATTAATATTTATAAAATTTATTACAAATGTTCACGCGCCGCTCCTCGCCGCGGCTTCTCCACCCTTTTCATGGATGCAATCGAAGAGGAGATTGGATATCATCATATCCGAGGCCTGTTTTCTCTTTTTGGAAGGATCTTGAATGTGTTCATTCAACGGAAACGCAAATTTGGGCGACGTTTTCGTTTCGGTTTCGTTCGTTTCCTCTCCAAGCAGCATGCTGCTTCTGCAATTCATGCTCTGGATGGCCTCAAGGTGGGTGGATCTTTTTTGTCGGTGGCGCCGGCAAAGTTTCCGAGGGATGTTGTGGCGCGGCCCTCTTGTGGCATAGGTTTGCCACTGCAGGTGGCAGACCCTCTCAAGGCCATTGCCCGGGGAGCGGTTGGCGATGGCAGTGTCCATCGTTCGTGGAAGGAGGCTCTTGTGGGGAAGATCTCTGCCTCAGCATCTCTTGAGGTTGAGTTGGTTCTGGGTGTTGATAAGGGATACTTTTTTGGAGAAAGGGTTCCAACTGTCTTTCTTTTTCCTGAAATCGATCCTTTGGGTTCTGGCTTTATGGGTAGGGAGGCTTCTTTGGCTCCTAAGGGTTCGTTCGCCGTGGCTTCTTCTGTTCCAACTCTCTCTGGTGGGTGCGTTATTCCCCGCGGGGCGGAGGAAGTCGGTGTCGAGGAGGGGGTGATTGTGCAGGTTCCTAGAAGACGTGGGCGACCCAAGAAGCGGGTGATGCAGCTTTCTAGAAGGCGAGGGCGTCCCAAGATGCTAGAGGATTTAGGCGAGCCATCGGTGGGAGAAGGCTTGGCAGGTAGGGTTCATGGGCAAGGGGAGAAGAGGGCTCGGGGCCGCCCCAGGAAGGAGGTCAGAAGCCAGGAGAGTTGTGACCTTGCCGCTTCTAATCTCTCTCGGGTGGAGATTGGGGCGGGAGGTGAAGGAAGCGAAGATAACCATCCCTGTCTTTTGCCGTCAGAGCCTTTAATGCCTCCGGGGGTTTTGATAAGGGCTAGGCGTGCCGTTGCAGTGGGTAAGCAGGTGGGTGTTGTTTTTGATTGCCCGGATGATGTGGCAGTCAACCAGATAGCGGCTCATATATTGGAACGTAGAACCTTATAGGAAGGGTCTTTTTTGTGCCATTGTTACTTTTTGGGGTTTTTCTTTTGTTGTTTTTTGTTGGGGGATCTGTTTGGCTGGGTTGTGATTATTCATTTGTTGGCTACGGCTTGGGCTTGGTCCTTTTCCTGGCGAGGAGGTTGGGCAGGTCTCTCTTTTGTCTGCCGCTTGTTTTGACTGTAAAGTTCCTTATTAATATATATTTTATCTTTCGAAAAAAATTTTTTATTACAAATGTTAAATTAGGAACGAATCATAACTAATTAATACCAATTTTTAATAGGTACAAAAATTGATATTGATTACAAATATTAAATAAAGAACGAACCCTAACTAATTAATACCAAATATTTAACCAAATTTTAAAATAAGGAACGAATCATAAATAATTAATACCAAATTAAATATATATTTTTTGAAATATGAATTTTTATTAACAATTAGTCTCCTCACTTGATGCTATAAATTGTACCACTACGGTTTCTCTCCTATATCGTTTTAAAATAATAAACTCAAAAATCAATCGTGAGAACTATTGCATACTTCTAAATTATTTTTCTGCTACATCATCTGAAAGTAATCGATTATGGTGGTGAGTTTCAAAGTAGAAATCTCTGTGTAAGCAATCTGTTCATTCTTACAAACTTTGTTTTTCTATTCTGCACGCCTTACCGTGTTCTAATCATTCAATTTGTTTTAGTTTTGATTCCTTCACATGTTGCAATTTTATCTATTTTTTATTTGGTTCTCTTTTAATCTTAATTGCAATATTCACATCCTCCTCAATTTTGTAGGGTATAGGAGATGAAGGGGATGGGAAGCACTCTCTTCCACAAGAGAGAGAGAGGCAAAGAGTTCCTCTATTTTTAAAGGATCAGCGAACTCAAATCCCGTAACGAGGAAATGGATTATGTCAACGTTATTATGTTTGAATTCTTCAATTCGTTTTAGTTTTGATTCCTTCTAATGTTACAATAATTTTTTTGGTTCTCTTTTTGTCTCAATTTTAATATTTATCTTCTCCATATTTTTGTAGTAGGGTTTAGGAGATGAAGGCACAAGGAAAGGACTAATGATAGAGGTAAAAAAGATATTATTGTTTTTTGATCCTTTGGTTCATCTTAGTTTTGATTTCTTCTGGCTTGCTATGCTTAACCTTATCGAATTGATTTTGTTTGATACTTTCTCATGTTATAAACTCTTCCCCACTTGCTTCTCATAATTGTATCTTTGGGTTCTACTGGCCACTTTCTATAGATATGCATCAATGATTTTGGAAGCGGAGCACCAAACAACAACAACAAGAAGAAGATGAAATTAGTAAGGATCATTCTGTGAGAGCCGGTTCATTAAATATACGGAGGAAAATATTGAATTTGAAAACACATTTTTGGATGTTGAATTGATTTTCGAGCAAAATATGCATCATTCGAGCTATCTAGCACCACTCTAATGAATAATATATCATTGACACATATGAATAATGAAAATTATTCAAATGAGAACTAATTTTTAATTTAAGTTAATTAAATTTATTTTTTTGAATGAGCAACAAGTGTATGTAGCAAATTACCATTGTTGGCGCTAAGGTATGTGTGTATACCTTTGTAAATTATTTAATTTCTTTTAGAACGATTTTGTGCTCTTAGCGTCATAGGAAAACCGTTTTATTAGTGTCGTCTAACTTATTTTTCTGTAGAACGACACGATATTTTGAACCAATTTATATTAAAAAGTAACTATAAATAAATGAAATTTGACAAAATCGTTTTTAACCACGTTATAAATTAAATTTGGATCTAAAGACATTATAACGTGATTAATATGGTCCCACCTAAATATTTACAAAATAAAGGATTTGAAATCTTTATTTTGAAATCATATTTTTGTTTAAATTTGACAAAATCTTTTTGCTTTTACTGTTTGCTATGGAAAATATTTAGAATTCCAAAAAAAATTATTCATTTGTTAATTTTCAAAAGTTGGTGTCAAATGATAGTATTGATGCATCATATTGTTATTCACAGTTTAAAAAATCTGATCTAAAACTGAATAGAAGATTTTTAGTTTAATATATTAATTAGTATTTCTGCGATTTGGGGTCAAATAATCAAAACATTTATACTTAGTAATTCAAAAGGAAGCATAATAAATTAGTTAATCCTTATAAATAGGTTATTTAACAGCGTGGATATCCTAGACTCATCTTTTTAAAAATTATCATCTAAAGTTTTTTTTTCAAAATTTAACATTAACATAACTTTAAATATACACCTCTAACAACCATTTATATCTTTTTACAATTAGAGGTATAAAACGTTACAAAAATATAACATTACACACATTTTAGCTTTGATTTATCAAAAGTTATTCGTGCATTTGCACGGTTTAATTTTATTTCTAAACAAATGAATATTCGCAAGTAATTTGAGATTGAATTCAAATTCTTTTTGAACTTTTTAGTGAAAGCTTTAATGTCAAGTTCAAACAATGTAAATAATGAACATTTTACAGAAATATACTTATGTCTAAAGATTTTGAACAAATCAAGTATGTTTTTTTAGGAAGCTGAAATAATACTAAGAAGAAGTCGTAGATGCAATTAGAAGTCGCAAATTGTCGCCAACCGTTTACTGCTAAGTAATTATTTCTCACGACTACAGTATTGGTCACTATTGTTGACCTCACAACAACATGTATGAGAAATTATAAAAATATATCATTTCACACACAATAATTTTAATTTATCCAAAGTTTTTTTTTAGAAAGCGAAATTATATATATAAAAAGCAATGGCCAACATCGCATCAAGATAGTTGCCCAACCTCCACAAAAACAATAAAGGACAGGCATCACTAGACAAAAAGAATGAATACGAAACCCCACCCAAAACAAACACTAGCCAATATAAAAAACCCAAAGACCCAAACCGCAAAACGATAACCCTGCGATCTACACCCAACCTATAGAGCCGCCTCAAAACTGGATAAGACACCACTTCACCAAGAAACCAAAACACACAGATCGGCCTCCTAAGCACCATCCCACACAGCCAAAAAACACCCAGCAGATCAGCAAGATCCCAAAAAGCGACACCTGCACAAAAAAAAAAGACAAGGAACCTACGCCCTCCTACGCTCCATAATTTGAGCTGCAATATGATTAACTGCAACGCTGTCTGGACACTCGAAAACAACACCCACATGTTTGCCAACGGCAATGGCACGTCTAGCTCTCGTCATCACACTCGGAGGCACTGGCGTCTCGGGCGCATCAGACGCGGAAGAGAGACCATCGTCTCTGACAACTCCCGCCCCGGCCTCCAGAATAGAGCAATCATGAGAGGAAGGTACCGGACACTTCGCCTCCTTCCTGGGCCGGCCACGAGGCCTCTTGACCCCCAGACCACAGACCCTACCAGCAGAAAATGAGTCCCCCTTGGAGCAGCCTGACCCACCCTGTTTCTTTGGACGACCACGCCTACTAGGAGACTGCATAATCAACCCTTCCTGAGAACCAAGCATCTCCCCACCACGGCATACTTCATTCTTGTCTGAGAGCAAGGAAACTTCGCTAGAAGAACCATCCAAAGTTGCATGTTGTTATCAAATAGTAATTTTTGAAAAAAATGTAAAATAATATTAACTCAAGAATTTTTTTTTTATGAAAGCATGAATATATTTTATTTTATTTTTGACCTAACCAATTTGAAATTTTGATTCTTAATTTTACGTGAAATCCTTTATTTGATATATCAAATATTTAAAAAATATAAAATTAAAAATATTGTTAAATATAACAATTTAAATATTTTATTTTAAAAAATTCAATAATTTTATTGATACAATTAAGTAATTAAAAACTAAATCAATTTTGTAAAATAAATGATAAAATATTTTTTTTCAATTTTAAATATTAATTTTAATTGGAACCCTTTTTTAAATATGAAAATATATATATACATCTATCTTTTTTCTAAGAAAAAAGAAGAATATATATATCAAAAATGAAAAATAGTATAAAAAATACTTGGAATATTTTTTTAACTAATTTGATATCAGTTTCGAAAAAATTGATACAAATAATTATACATAAATAATTATTTCCATTAAAAGTTGTCTTTGAAATTAATATGAAATCAAATTTTAAAACCAACTTAAATTTTTTGATTTTCAAATTGAAACAATCTAATGCATAAAAAATCTAATTAATATTGAATTACCCTCTAACCATGCTATAAATTTTAGATACATTTATTATATTATAAATAGCATTGTTTTAATACGTTATAAATAATAATTGATCCTTTTTAATTAATTCTAAAATATTTTAATTTAAATATAATTTTTTTTTCAATATACCATTAGTTATAAAATCATTAATGACTAATTATGTTCCAAATAAAATTAGCAATAATTATATATTATAAAATATAATTATATTAAGTTACAAATTAAATTTAAAATTAAATTTTAATATTCTAATTCCCTCCATTAAACAAATGTGGTTTTTTCTTCATGTATGGGTATGGAGGAAAAACTAAAACATTTGTATGGAACACTCTATCGGCATCCATTAGATCGAGGGGTGATATTGTCATTAATGATGCCTCGAGTGGGTTTGCAGCACTGTTGTTGCCCGGAAAGAGGACGGCGCACTCCAGGCTAAAGATTCCTATACCAATAATCGAGGAATCAACATGACAAAATAACATCTAAACATAGCACAGGATGTGGCGTGGTAGTTAGCTAATTTTGTCTCTCAACCATGCAGAAGGGGGTTTCGATCCTTACCCATGAGAGTTAAGCGCAAATTGTCGCCAACCGTTTACTGCTAAGTAACTATATCTCACGGCTACAGTATTGGTCACTATTGTCGACCTCACAACAACATGTATAAGAAGTTATGAAAAATATCATTTCACACACAATAGTTTTAGTTTATCCAAAGTTATCTGTGTCTCGCACAGGTAAATCCAACTAGTATTATATAAAAGAAGGTTTATACCCACCTACCCACTAAAGTAAGGTATAAATCCTAACTATCTCCACTATGACCTACCCATTAAGAGCCTACCCTAAATAATTAATATTTATTAAATTTATTACAAATATTAAATAAGGAACGAATCATACCTATATTTATAAAATTTATTACAAATGTTAAATAAGGAACGAATCATAACTAATCACAATCTTAAGATTTTTTAAAAAAATATCTTTCAAATAATTAATATTTATAAAATTTATTACAAATGTTAAATAAGGAACGAATCATAACTAATTATGACCTACCCACTAAGATCATACCCTAAATATTAAATAAGGAACGAATCATGACTAATTAATATCAAATTTTTAACCAAATCTTAAGATTTTTTTAAAAAATATTTTTTAAATAATTAATATTTATAAAGTTTATTACAAATGTTAAATAATGAACGAATCGTAACTAATTAATACCAAATTTTAAGAGGAACAAAAATTGATATTGATTACAACCAAATTTTAAAATAAGGAAGGAATCATAACTAATTAATACCAAATTAAATATATTTTTTTGAAATATGAATTTTTATTAACAATTAGTCTCCTCACTTGATGCTATAAATTATACCACTATGGTTTCTCTGCTATATCGTTTTAAAAGAATAAACTCAAAAATCAATCGTGAGAACTATTGCATACTTCTAAATTGTTTTTCTGCTACATCATTCTGAAAGTATTCTAAATTATTTTTCAGCTACATCATCTGAAAGTAATCGATTATGGTGGTGAGTTTCAAAGTAGAAATCTCTGTGTAAGCAATCTGTTCATTCTTACAAACTTAGTTTTTCTATTCTGCACGCCTTACCGTGTTCTAATCATTCAATTTGTTTTAGTTTTGATTCCTTCACATGTTGCAATTTTATCTATTTTTTATTTGGTTCTCTTTTAATCTTAATTGCAATATTCACATCCTCCTCAATTTTGTAGGGTATAGGAGATGAAGGGGATGGGAAGCACTCTCTTCCACAAGAGAGAGAGAGGCAAAGAGTTCCTCTATTTTTAAAGGATCAGCGAACTCAAATCCCGTAATGAGGAAATGGATTATGTCAACGTTATTATGTTTGAATTCTTCAATTCGTTTTAGTTTTGATTCCTTCTAATGTTACAATAATTTTTTTGGTTCTCTTTTTGTCTAAATTTTAATATTTATCTTCTCCATATTTTTGTAGTAGGGTTTAGGAGATGAAGGCACAAGGAAAGGACTAATGTTAGAGGTAAAAAAGATATTATTGCTTTTTGATCCTTTGGTTCATCTTAGTTTTGATTTCTTCTGGCTTGCTATGCTTAACCTTATCGAATTGATTTTGTTTGATACTTTCTCATGTTATAAACTCTTCCCCACTTGCTTCTCATAATTGTATCTTTGGGTTCTACTGGCCACTTTCTATAGACATGCATCAATGATTTTGGAAGCGGAGCACCAAACAACAACAAGAAGAAGATGAAATTAGTAAGGATCATTCTGTGAGTGCTGGTTTATTAAATCTATGGAGGAAAATATTGAATTTGAAAACACATTTTTGGATGCTGAATTGATCTTCGAGCAAAACATGCATCATTCGAGCTATCTAGCATAACTCTAATGAATAATATATCATTGACACATATGAATAATGAAAATTATTCAAATGAGAACTAATAGGGTTAGGGTTCGTTCCTTATATAACATTTGTAATCAATATCAATTTTTGTTCCTATTAAAATTTTGGTTAAAAGTTTGATATTAATTAGTCATGATTCGTTCCTTATTTAATATTTAGGGTATGATCTTAGTGGGTAGGTCATAATGAGGGTAGTTAGGATTTATACCTTATTTTAGTGGGTAGGTGGGTATAAACCTTCTTTTATATAATATATAGATTTCAATTTAAGTTAATTAATTTTTTTTTGAATGAGCAACAAATGTATGTAGCAAATTACCATTGTTGACGCTAAGGTATGTGTGTATACCTTTTTAAATTATTTAATTCCTTTTAGAACGATTTTGTACTCTTTACCGTCATAGGAAAACCGTTTTATTAGTGTTGTCTAACTTATTTTTCTGTAGAATGACACGATATTTTGAACCAATTTATATTAAAAAGTAATTATAAATGAAATTTGATAAAATCATTTTTAACCACGTTATAAATTAAATTTGGATCTAAAGACATTATAACGTGATTAATATGTTCTCACCTAAATATTTACTAAATAAAGGATTTGAAATTTTTATTTTGAAATCATATTTTCATTTAAATTTGACAAAATCTTTTTGCTTTTACTGTTTGTTATGGAAAATATTTAGAATTCCAAAAAAAAAAATATTCATCTATTAATTTTCAAAAGTTGGTGTCAAATATAGTATTGATGCATCCTATTGTTATTTACAATTTAAAAAATCTGATCTAAAACTGAATAAAAGATTTTTACTTTAATATATTAATTAGTATTTCTGCAATTTGGGATCAAATAATCAAAGCATTTATACTTAGTAATTCAAAAGGAATCATAATAAATTAGTTAATCCTTATAAATAGGTTAATTAACAACGTTGATATCCTAGACTCATCTTTTTTAAAATTATCATCCAAAGTTTTTTTTAAATTTAACATTAACATAACTTTAAATATACATCTCTAACAACCATTTATATCTTTTTACAATTAGAGGTATAAAACGTTACAAAAATATAACATTACACACATTTTAGCTTTGATTTATCAAAAGTTATTCGTGCATTTGCACGGTTTAATTTTATTTCTAAACAAATGAATATTCACAAGTAATTTGAGATTGAATTCAAATTCTTTTTGAGATATTTAGTGAAAGCTTTAATGTCAAGTTCAAACAATGTAAATAATGAACATTTTACAGAAATATACTTAAGTCTAAAGATTTTGAACAAATTAAGTATGTTTTCTTAGGAAGCTAAAATAATATTAAGAAGAAGTCGTAGATGCAATTACATCAGAAATCAAGAATGCTTCAATGCCCGGACCCCGGAGGCCCCTCTTCCACCCAAACACGATTGATAAAAGAGAGAGCCTAAAGAGAGAGGAAGTCTGCAACTCAGTTCCCAGATTGGCGGACAAAACCAAACTCAAAAACAGAAAAAGACAAAACTAAATTCTTACAATCCAACAAAATAAAATGCAAATAAGAAGAGAACTTCAAAGGTTTCTTCCACTTCTCTGCCAACGACAAGCAATCGGTCTCAACATAGATACGGCTGAAAACCAACTGATATCTAATCTCAGGGACCACCGAAAAGCAATAGCCTCAGCCATCTCCGAAGAGAACACAACAACGGGAAAATTTGTCACCGACGCTATGATCTCGCCACACACCCCAAACCAGCAATGTTTGCATTCAGACATGAAGCATCAAAATTAAACTTGATCACCCCCTGAGCGGGTCTCGCATAAGCATTCATATCTGGGAGTGACCGAAAGAAGCGGCTGCCTGGAGAAGGGAGCGAGCGTGTTCGTTCCTGAGAGAGAGGGCGTTGGAGAGGTGTGATGCGAGGGTGGAGGCAGCAGGTAATGGATATCGGTGAAGAGGCAGAATTAGGCGGTGGAAAGGAATCACAGTTACTCACCCGTTGCGCGACACAACTCAAACAGGAACCCGATGGAGAAGGAGAATTTGACGATCACAGGAATAGGAAGCTCCAACAGAAACCTGATGGAGAAGAGGCTGCGTTGAACGATTGCGGCGGCAGATCGCACGAGGAGCAAGGGAACATGATGAGGAGCAGGGGGAACGATTGTGAGAAGGAGAAATCATTCAGATGGCACAAAGTAGAAGATGAACACAATGATGGAGAATTAGGATTTTATAGAACCGGTGAACGCTGTTGAAGACAGTGGAAGAGACCGTTGAGGTCGCGGTTCCGACAACACCTTCGCGAAGCTGTTTCATTGCTGTAGGCAGATCAGCTCCTCCACATTGGTGTTTCACGAAGAAGAAACCGCCATTGATGTGGAAAAAGGTTCTCCCTTTTTATTAGAAATAAGAGAGAAAACTCACAACTAAGTAAAGTTGTGAATCAGATAAGTGGTTGAGAAGATAAACAAACAACTTAGTTTTCCTTATCTTTTATCTTTTTTTGAGATGTGCTATATTGTCATAATTATTTCCATCAAAACACACTCTTATTGCTTTGAGTTGCACTATATCTTAAAAATCATTAAATAAATTATAATTTTTTACTTTTTTATCAGCCGTCTTTACATATTTAACAGTA
This sequence comes from Acmispon strigosus, assembly GCA_030819835.1. NCBI lineage: Eukaryota > Viridiplantae > Streptophyta > Magnoliopsida > Fabales > Fabaceae > Acmispon > Acmispon strigosus. The sequence goes on from JAUAMA010000001.1 coordinate 8,982,306, forward strand.
TAGATACCAAAAGTCACTTATCTTCTGTCTCTTCTATTTGCAGTGAGGAAGTTTTAGTTTTTTTTAGCAATAAAAGAGCTTTGTTTTTATTTTCTACCATAAAATAAAATAAAACTTACTTTCATAATTTGAATCAAACATATAATATATATAATTCCTACCATGGTCAAACAATAGAAATTCTTTTACAATAATTACTTATGAGATTATCTAAATCACTCAAGGTAAATATTTGGTAAACTCATTTTAATCTTAGCCTCTTAGGTCACCAATATATTTTGACATGTATCATAAGATAGAATTTTGCATGTTAAAATATTATTAAACCATTTAAACTATAGTAGTTTTACTTAAAAGTAACAAATTATCAATTTAATTATATTTATATGAAACGGTTGTTAAAATCACACATGTGAGAGAGTTTGCCCAAATTTAATGTATCTATAGTATAATTTATAAATAATAGTTGATAATTTTTTCATTTTAAACCCTTCATGTCAAATATTTTATTATTATAGTAAACAAATGAAATTGCTAGATTTGAGCGTTGTATACGAAAACAAAGGTGGTTTTTTCTTTCTGTATGGGTATGGTGGAATAGCTAAAACATTTGTATGGAACACTCTATCGGCATCCATTAGATCGAGAGGTGATATTGTCATTAATTTTACCTCGAGGGGTTTGCTGCACTGTTGTTGCCTGGGGAGAGGATGGCGCGCTCCAGGCTAAATATTCTTATACCAATAATCGAGGAATCAACATGACAAAATAACATCTAAATTTAGCACAAGATGTTGCATGGTAGTTAGCTAACTTTATCCCTCGACCATGCAGAAGGGGGTTTCGATCCTTACCCATGGGAGTTAAGCGCAAATTCTCGCAAACCGTTTACTGCTAAGTAACTATTTCTCACGGCTACAGTATTGGTCACTATTGTTGACCTCACAACAACATGTATAAGAAGTTATAAAAATATATCATTTCACACACAATAATTTTAGTTTATCCAAATTTACCTGTGCCTTGCACAGGTAAATCTAACTAGAGAAAAAGAGTGTGCCCAAGTTTCGTTTCCTAACTATAGTAAAACCGTAGATTGGAGGTGTTCCATGATCTCGGATCTCGCTCTCCAGTGGTAGTTTCCAAATGGAACGCCCCACCTCCCAAAGATCGCAGAATTTAGAATGGACCTTCCCACGGGGGAGTTAATTTGTTCACATTGGTGGTCCCCATCCTCTTTCTTAAAACAAGGTCTCCAATCTTCAGGCTCCTTAGGACCACCCTGGAATCATATTTTTGAGCCGCCCTTTTCTTGCTTTCCATTTCCCTAACATGTACCTCGCTCTGCAACTCAGGTAACATAATCAAGTTGGCCTTCAATCCTTCGTCATTGTCTTCTTCATTGGCTCCTTGTACCCTTGGCGACTCGTGTTGCATCTCTACTAGTAACATAGAATCTGACCCATATGTCATTCTGAATGGGGTCTTTCCAGTGCTTGTCTGTTCTATTGTGTTGTACTCCCATATCACTACTGGTAGTTCTTCCACCCATCTCCCTTAGCATCGTTTAGCCTCCTTTTTAATCCTGCTAAGATGATCTTGTTTCCCGATTCTGCTTGCCCGTTCCCATGCGGGTGTTCCACGAATGTGAACCGCCTCTGAATCCCTAAGAAATCACAAAATTCCTTGGTGCTTTTACTCACTAATTGTGTTCCATTGTCAGACACGATCGCCAATGGTACCCCAAACCTGCAAATCAATTTCTTCTAGTAAAAGTTGGTGACATTTGTTTCCTTGATCATTACCAAGGGTTCTGCTTCAATCCATTTGGTAAAGTAGTCTACTGCGACCAAAATGTACTTCATTTGCGACCGCCCTACTGGAAAAGGCCCGACCAAGCCTACACCCCAAACAACAAACGACCAAGGTGCTGTGACACTTGTAAGCTCAACTGCCGGTGCCCTGTGCATGTTCACAAACATCTGACACTTGACGCAACTCCTGGCATATGCCAAACAATCCTTCCTCATGATGGGCCAAAAGAAGCCCGCCCTTGAAACTTTTTGTGCCAATGATTGCCCGACAATGTGGTTAGCGCACATGCCCTTATGTACCTCCTTCATGATCTCCTTTTCTTGGGGTTCACTTACACATTTCAACAGCGGTGTCATAAACCCCCTTCTTAATAACCGCCCATTTACCAATGTGTAATGCGCCGCCCAGCGCTTCAGATCCTTTGCTATTGTCCCATCATCGGGCTCCTTTTTCAAGGCCTGGATCAGTGGGTCCATCCAGGTTTCGGTCGCCTCTTCTATCAAGTTTACTCCAATCATATCGATGCTTGGTCGACCCAAAGTTTCTTGGATTATTGTTTTGTAGACCCCTGACTCCTTGTACTAGCCAATTTGGCAAGAACATCTGCCCGCAAATTTTGCTCTCTTGGTACATGCTGGATGTCTACCTTTGGGATCGCCCTCATTAACTAATGGAAAATCTCCAGGTACTTCCCAAGCTGTGGATCTCTTGCTTGATAGGTACCTTTGACTTGATTCATAATGATTTGAGAGTCTGTTTTGATGAGGAGTTCCTCCAATCCTAGTTCGTCGGCGAGCTTCAATCCTGCAATCAATGCTTCGTACTCTGCCCGGTTGTTACTCGCCTTGAATTCAAATCTAAGTGTTTTTTTTCCAAGAGCAGCTTGTTTGGTCCCTCAATTGTTATTCCTGCACCGCTTCCCTTTAAGTTTGTTGACCCGTCTACTAACAAGATCCAGCTGCCTCCTGATTTGTGCTATGTTCGCTTGTCGTTTCTGCTACAAAATCTGCCAAACTTTGGGCGCTTACCCTGTCTCTAACCTCATGCCTTATATCATTCTCCAAGAGCTCAACCGCCCATCCAACTAACCTCCCTGATAAGTCTGGCTTCTGTAGCACTTGTCGTAATGGCAAATCCGTTTTAGCCCTTATCTAGTGCCTTTGGAAATAGGGCCTCAACCGCCGGGCGGTTATCAACACCGCCAAATTTCTATCTTTTGGTACCTTTTCTCCGGACCATGTAGTGTGTGACTTATAAACTAAATGATCTTTTGCTCCTTCTCTATTTCCTACATTAAAAGCGTGCTTAACGCAGTATCGGTCACCAAGACGTAAAGTAGTAAAGGCTCACTCGCCTTTGGCTTAGATAAGATAAGGGGCATTGATAGCATAACATTTAACTTGAAAAAATCCTCCTCACACTCTTTCGTCCACTCAAACGGTGCGTTCTTTCGAAAACACTTGAAGAATGGTGCCCCCTTCTCTCCTGAAGTTGGCATGAATCTGGCTAGAGCAGTTAACCGCCCCGTGAGTCACTGTACTTCTTTGGCATTAGTTGGGCTGGCCATTTCAATAATCTCCTTACATTTTTCTGGATTCACTTCAATGCCCTTGGAAGTTATCATGAATCCCAAGAATTTGCCGCCCTGAATCCCAAAAGAGCACTTCTCTAGGTTCAGCCGCATGTTATGTTTCCTAATTTCCCCAAAAGCCTCTACGAGGTCTTTACAGTGTTGTCCTCCCTTCTCAGTTTTCACTATCATATCATCCACATATACATCCATGTTCCTTCCTACCTGGTCCTTCAAAACTCGATTCATAAGCCGCTGATATGTCGCCCCTGCGTTTTTAAAACCAAATGGCATGGTTCGATAACAGTAATTGACTTGGGCGGTCATAAAAGCTGTCTTGTCTTCATATGAAGGGTGCATCCTGAGATGATTGTACTCGGAGTAAGCGTCCATCAAGCTCAACATATCATGCCTTGAGGCCCCGTCCACTAGCTTGTCTATGTTTGGCAAAGGGTATGAATCCTTTATCCTTCGGACACGCCCTGTTGAGGCTAGTATAATCCGTGCACATTCGCCATTTTCTGCTAACCTTTTTTACCATGACTACATTAGCCAACCAGGTGGGATACCGAATTTCTTTGACGAATTTCCTTTCCAACAACTTCTCTGTTTCTTGGCGAACCGCCCTCTCCTTTTCCTCTCCTAGCTTCCTCCTGACTCGGGCTATTGGCTTAGCCCCTGGATTCACTGTCAGTTTGTGGCAAATGAAGTTGGGGTCAATTCCTGGGACATCCTTGACCGTCCACGTGAATAAGTCCATATTTTCCTTTAAAATCTCTTTGAGGCGCTCCTCTTGCTCGCCTGTGAGGTTAGTTTCTAACTTTAATTGTCGCCCTGCAATGGTGATCACCCTGGTCTTCTCTGTGGGCTGAGGGCGCTCAACTTGTCCGCCATCCCTAGGATCCATGCACGCTCCCTCATCCACACTCAACTCGTAGTATCTGTGTCCTTCTCGCGCTGCCTTTTCACCATACACACTTAGGCAGGCCGTGTAGCAAGATTGAGCGGTCCTTTGATCTACTCGTATCACTCCAATTTTCCCATTTGGCAATGGGTACTTCACTGTTACGTATGGTGTTGATACTACTGCGCAGAGTCTGTTAAATGTGTCTCGCCCTACCAAAATATTATAGGGTGATGCACATGCCAACACCAAAAACTTGGTTGTCAACACCCGCATCATGCCTTCTTCTCCGAATATGGTTTGTAACTCCACGTACCCCTAGACCATCACCCTTTCTCTCGTAAAACCGACCAACGTTCCTGTATAAGGTTTTAAGTCTGCCTCTGTTAATCCCAATTTTGTGAAAACGTCACCATAAATTATGTCGGCTGAACTACCTTAGTCCAAAAGCACCTTCGTTGTTATGTAGTTGTTCACCTGAATCTTGACCACAATCAGATCATTCTCGTGTGGAACTATATGGTCGAAGTCCCTTGAGGTGAATACAATGTCTTGATGTTGAAACCTTCCTCTTACTGAAAACACTGACTGGGCGGCTCGCAAATAATCTTTTCACGCTCGGCTACTCAAGCTTCCGCTGCCAAAGCCTCTTGAAATCGAACAGATGGATCCCGCGGCCGGAGGTATCACAACCTCAACCGCCCCTGACGCCCTGCCCTCTGCCGACCCTTCTTTAGTCACCGCAACAGCTGCAGGAGCGCTTGGCAAGGGTGGAGGGGGTGGTAGATAACAGGAAGAGGAGAAGGATGAAGGAAGCTAGACATTTTGGATCCATTAGGTCGTCAAGAATTAATGGTTTTTTGAGATGGGGCCAAAGCATGTGGTAGCACCTGCTGCAGCACAAAATTTCATGATTCCTCCATTTTTCCTTGTCATTTCTCCATTTGTGCGTCGTCGCCCTCGCAGTAGCTTATGCCTCGGTTGTGATGGCAAGCACCTTGAAGTATACATATGATTTGGAATAGCAATAGCACAACGACCTTTGTTTCTAGGTTGTGATGACAATGACTCTTTCTCTATTCTCGTTGTATGGGAAGCTTGTTCGTCTAAGTCGGAGCGTGCGGTGGTCCTTCGGTGGTCGATACTGCTGGAGTTGGGCACGAAGTTGTTGTTGTTGTTGTTGTTGCGCCTGAAATCTGGTTGATTGATGCTCTTGGGTTGCGCATTTTTTTATTTTTTTATTTTTTATTTTGGTAGGAATGTTGTTATCTTGGATTGGGCATTGTTTTTCATACTTTGCTTTGTTTTGCTTGTGTTGTATTTTGTCCTTCATCAAGAGGGCTTGTTTCTTGACTCCAATTAAATAAAAAAATTGCTTTTGAAAAAAAACTATGAATTAATATCATTTAGGAACTATATAGTAATTATGAAATTAAAATTCTTTAAGATGGAATTAAATACTACTTCAAGGTGCTTAATAATAATATAAAAATAATTAATTTAATCAATAGGGCAAAAAATCTTTTCACTACTAAAATTTCATTCACATGCGCTTGGCATATAATAAATCTAATCATTGAAGCCCTAATTTTTTATTTTCAAAAAAAAGCCCTAATTGGAACCTCCTATCTAAGCTTTAGAATTGTAATTTTAATTAAATTCATAAAAAAATAAAATTGGAATTAATGTCATAGTTGTATGTTTCAATTATTATTCTAATTATGAAATAGAATCTTATTGCCTTAAAATGCCAAAATTTAAGAACAATATCTCTTGGTCTCTATAGCAAGGAATATAAGAACGATAAAATTTGTGATAATTTTATTCAAATCCACTTGAAGGTTGTGATCATGCCTCAAAACTAGCTTGATAGGAAATTGACTGAAGATAAATACCATGTTTTTTAAAGCTAAACATAATTATAATTTAAAAACATCAAAGTCACAGTAAATATTGGAAAACAAATTTTATCCACTAAGAATTGAGATCTTCAAATCAATTTCCTCCATTTTCTTCTCAACTAATTTGCTCATAATATTATAATCTTCAAAATTCAGGTCTTCTGACAGAGTTGTCTTCCATATATTGGGACAAAGCCATGACTAACTCATCCTCACGATTGCTTTTAAGCTACATGTTCAGAAGGTCTTGGACTTTGGAAATGCTTTTCATGATGAAGCTCACTTGGTTCAAATTATTGCTTTCATATATTGCAGGTGTATTTTGATACTCCTCAACCACATGCATAGCTTCCTGTGTATTTGGCCATACCTCATGTTTGGAATTAAAAGGGCTGGAAATTATAGCACAAGCTCGTATACCACAAAGAACGGTGAGCTCAATCAACTTCTTTATGATACATTTATTTCTTTTATTATATGTTGCTTTCCTTGTCGGCATGTTGGTGATATAGGCAAGTTCCACCTTGCTCCTAGTCATAGCTGCAATTACAAAGAAAGTAATGAGAAATTAGAACAATTTATGCATTATTTTTCTGCATGCTAACTAATTTTTATAAAAAGCTATCTCATGTGCCCCAATTGAAACTAACTATATCCTTATTTGAAAAAAGATATTTTCAAAGCACCAAATAAATAAATATATATATATATATATATATATATATATATATGCATATATTATATCTTATTTGAAAATGTCTATAGAGTATATATTAGTAAACTATTATTAAAAATCGTATATGGCAAGTTGTTACGTTTATATTAAGGTTATAAAATATTTAATATGGTCAAAGATATTGATGAGACTTAATTACCGAGTTGAAATTTTATTCATATTTTATATTTATTTACATTATATATATTTTACCGTACAAATTGACTAATAAAATAATTATATAAAATAGGTTAAATGCAATTAAACTTTTTATATGTGTAAAATGGTTATTATTTGTGGTTTAAACACCTTTCTCACTTGCATTTATCATCTAATCAAATGCAATCACATAAATATATGGGCATATGTTTTTGTTGAATTACCACAGCGATCTATACAGTGGTTGAATTATGTCTTCCCTAAATCTTTAGGCAAGAAATTAAAATCAAAAGATTTATATGAACTACAATGTAAGGTTACACGAAAGTGTTCGTATAATGTATTGTCTAGAATACTAGACGATGCAGGGATCCATGTACAACTTTTTAAAAGCTTTAAGTGTGAAATTTTTTTCTCTAAAGAGTAAAAATTAATTATAATCTGTTTGGTTTAGATGCATAAATCAACTCAAGATAATAAAATAAATGGATCAGAAGATCACAAAGAAAATTCTTCGAATTCACAAAAACTAAAAAGCTGTGTGTTGGAAATCCTGTGAAAAAAAACACAATACAAATTTGAATTTCCGCAGCTCTTTGTGAGATTTATGATTCAAAGTTTAGAAACTGACAAGAATGAAGGCATACCTTTTCAGGTGAGAGCACAAGATGCAATTTGAGCATTGTATCTCTAAAAACCCATGGGAACGCTCCTTGTATAAATTGTTGAGGCCGTTTAGGAGAGTTGAGGGGAGAGTGTGGCTCCTTGTGCTATTTATAACCACATAAGAGATGCTAACCCTAAGTCAGATGATTACTTATTGAAATTGGGTAAATCCAATAAGCATGGGCTAGCCCAAAAAGATAAGATTTTTCCACTTCAATCTCACAAAAAATCAAATAAATGATATTACATAATCATACATTCTCTCTCTCTCTCTCACTAACTCACTTCCACTCTTTCTATCTCTCTAAATGATTTGGCCACACCCAATACCCACATCCACCAGAATTCCACCATGTAAGTATATGCCCTGAATCGTTGAGTCAACGAAACACCATGGAGGAGGCGTGGGCTCCTAGTGCTATATATAACCAAATAAGAGATGTTAACCCTAAGTTAGATGATTAGTTATTGTAATTGGGCAAACCCAATGAGCATGGGCCGGCAAAAAAAAACAAGATTTTTCCCACTTCAATCTCACAAAAAGTCAAATAAAATATGTTACATAATCATACTCTCTCTCTAAATTATATGGTCACACCCAATACCCGTATCCACCGGAATTCCACCATGTAAGTATATGCCCTGAATAGTTAAGTCAACAAAACACCATGGAGGAGATGCGGCTCTTAGTTCTATTAATAACCACATAAGAGATGCTAACCCTAAGCACCAGGGGCCGAGCCATGATTTTAAGATCGGGGGACCAAAGATCAAACAAAGCATGCATATGTGTATGTTTGAAAACGCTCTAGAATATTATAGTGGACAAAATCAAAGCGAAGTTGCTTCAGAACCAACACTTTGCAGGCTCACCGTGATTTAGATTATGTATATCCAAACAATCAATTTTTTTTGTTAAGTATGTTAAGGGAGCAAAATGTACCTTTATGTTTTTTAGCTTGTTTGACAAAACAAATGTAAACGTAATTAAGTGTGTTATGAGTGTGAAAACACAATCAATGAAAAAGTAAAAATGTCATACTTTTTATATTTCAATTTTCTCCTTGGAATACATCAATCACAAAATTCCAGACATTTATCTCTCATTAATACTCATATCTATCACTCATTTGCCAATGAATGTTTTAGTAACTTTATATCTAAAATTAAGTTACTTTATCTTATCTAAACAACATTATTTTTTAAACTTACTTTTTTGTATAATTTTCAAATTAATTGATATAACTAATTAATTAATATAAATAATGTTTTTTTATAAGCAGAAAAAATATATAATTAATTTAAGTATAAGAGGTATTAACCAACTTAAGTTTGTCAACACTGAAAATTAAAAATAAATAAAAATTAAAATGTTTAGACTAGATTTATATCATTTTAAATTAACGGCAGAGTTGACAATCTCGTAATATATGCCTTCTCTCAAAAGGCTCTCAAATTTGTTCACGTGATTGCTCCAAACGGTGCACTGTATCGTGTCGTTCTACAGAAAAATAAGTTAGACACTAATAAAACGGTTTTCCTATGACGCTAAAGAGCACAAAATCGTTCTAAAAGGAATTAAATAATTTTTAACATACCTTAGCGTCAACAAATAACATTTCAAGGAAGTCTGACACATATGAATAATGAAAATTATTCAAATGAGAACTAATTTTTAATTTAACTTAATTAAATTTATTTTTTTGAATGAGCAACAAGTGTATGTAGCAAATTACCATTGTTGACGCTAAGGTATGTGTGTATACCTTTGTAAATTATTTAATTCCTTTTAGAACGATTTTGTGCTCTTTAGCGTCATAGGAAAACCGTCTTATTAGTGAAGTTCTATTTTTAAGAGTTTCACTCTGTAAAAGACATTTAACTATCATTCACAAGTCGGAATTGTGAGAGTAGTTTAAAAAAATCTAGACAGATTATGTTATATCTATTGATGTTCATGATATGAGTTTAATTCTAATGCTTGTTCTGATTTGGCCATTTTGAACATGATCTTAGGTTCTTTGTGTGAGTGACAACTACATAATTGAATATTGTTCTCGGAATGAGACAGTATTGAAGAAAAGTAAGGCTATAATCTTATAAGAGAAAATGTGAACCCTTTTACATGAACCACCCTTGGCTATTTATAGGGAGAAGAGCCATAAATGACATTTAATTCTGGCTAGTCCTATGGGCCTCAAAGATCAGGCCCAATAGGTTACAAAGTTTACCCCTTATGTATTACAAATATGCCCCTGGAGTCGCCACCCTAGGCCGCCCTTTACCAATCTTGGTCGCCCACTTGCTGTCGTAGGGCGCTCACCTTGGATATGACCCGAATTGAGTTGGGTAATGTGAGTTTAAATGACGTGATTTATGTTTGGATACATTTACTCAAAATTGATTTTCGTAACTGAATTTTAGTACATTTACACAAAATTGGATCAGCCAGATAGAAAAGCTACCATGAGTCAATTCTGTCAAATTCGGAAATTGGTTCTCAAACATTTTTAAAACAATCGAGATTCACGTTTAAGGTTTTAATCCACGTTTCGGGCTCAAATCTACGTTTGAGAATTGCAACCAGACACACTCCTAGATTTTTTGTGATGTTTTATGGAATCTTTTTATGGATTGCATGCTGAAATTTTGGTTCTAGTTGTTCAGTTTGAGTCTCTAATTTGCAATTTTAGTGTATAGAAAATATGCTTTTGCTTAGGTCATGTGGAGCTCTGTTAATCTTGAGAAAGATGTTGCATAAGTCACAAAATCACAAAGTGCTTAGGTCATGTGGAGCTCTGTTTATGAAACATGGACCTCTGGATGTTTGTTTCCTTTCACATGTAGGCACTTATCTTCTTCTTTTTTGTTCAAAAGGCACTTATCTTGATCGCAAAGTAGTGAAAGTACCATATAATGGTCCAAACTCTTAATAATCTGTTTCTAACTCATAATCATAACTCTTATCTTGATATAAATGAAACCATTACGCCCCTCAATCAACACATATAAACAAATTTGCGAGTTGGTCACCTATCATTGCTGGTCTACTGTGGTTCAGTGGAAAAATGAGCCACGGTGGTACAGTTTAATCTCCACCCTTAAATATACATTTACGTAATTTTAAATATACATTTACGTAAACACCATTTTTCTCTCTCCAATCTTCTTCCTAAATCTATGGTTTTAGGTCACCAGCTCCACTTAGTCTCCGGCGCCGGCGTCTTTGAGCATTGTCATTGACGGTGGGCTAAGAGGGGATCTATGGTTTATCATATAATTTGGCAAAGAGGGTGATGATTTTGTTGCGCCGCCGTCGTTCCTTCCACGAGGCTGGGCCTCATTCAGTGATATTCAGACCATCAAGGTTCTGCGTGTTCATCGCTTCACTAGCATCCTTCATGGCCTGCTTCGTGGTAAAGCCAAAACCCCTCGAACTTTCGATCTCACGATCGTTGAGCACTTGAAAAAAAAAACAACCACATCAGGTTTGGATCCCATATGCATGAGAATTCGTAATCGTTCTTTGCCTTAGGAACAAACAAAGATGAAAACAAACGTATCACAAATCAGAGTAGCATTATAGTTACGCAAGTATCACAAATCAAGTAACGCAAAATAGATTAGATAGGATTCCAAGAATCCTTATGTCAGATCTCATCCATGCAACACAAATGGACCTTTAATTCGACGATTTTGCCATAGGGGGGAAAGCTTTCTCGAGGACTTCGTTGTCAGTGGCCCATGCGAGCCCACCAACAAAGCACCCCAACTCAATTTCTGTAGAAGCCATTGAGGAAGAAGAGAAGAACACTGGTAACAAAGGGGATGAAGGGAAAAGGAGATGATTTACAAAGATGCGGGTGCACCTCCAACTCCTCTCTAGATCTGCTCAAAACTGCCCACTGCGATGCTTGCTGCCAGTGCTTAGATACATTCGCCGCTTTCGGCATTGTCGCAAGTGATAATGGGTGGCCCGAAAAGGAGAAGCATGAAGGAGATATTTCTTGACAGAGGAGAGACGAACATGAGTTGCTGATGATGGAGAAGAGAAAAAAAATGGGAAATGAAAATGTTAGGGTATTTTTGTCTTTTCATAGGAATTTTGGAAGTGAACCACAGTGGTTCACTTTTGAAGTAAATCACTGTAGACGCAGCTGCTATCATTACATAGGAGATGCATATAAGGTTTTGTTAAAGCTTCTCATATATAAAATGAAAATATACCCCAATATGTTTAGCCCTTTTTCATGAATGATGGGATTTGTAAAGATAGTGTGTGACTACTTGGTTATCGCACCACAATTACATAGGAGATGTGCTATCAAATCTTATATGGCCTAAGATTTGTCTTGCCCACGTGAGTTCACAAGTAATTTGTGTCTAACCTCATCATTCAATTTCTTCACTTTATCTTACCACCACATTTTACTTCTTACTTTTCTATAGTATCCAACATCCTAAAAATACAGGATATCATGTGGTGGATTTTTGATTCATATTTACACAATTAACATCTAAAAAAGCCAGCCTTTAGGAGAACAGGGCTTATAGATCTGTTGTCCGGCTTAGGCCTAAGAGGGAATCTATAGGCGAAAGGGTTTGTAAATTAGTTTTTGTCCATTCATACAGTAAGTAAGACCCTCATATTTTAATATTTATGTTTTGGTTCTTGAACTATTTTATATTTATGATTTGATCTCTAGACTATTTAGTAGTTTATAGTTCAGTCCCAGTTAACCTTTAATGGCTTTATTGACTTTATTTCGTAACAGATTCTGTTTCCTCTGTCAATTTAAGTTTAAATTCAGAGATAAGTTAATTATCTCTGAATATTTGGTTTCATATAGTGGTTGTTAAGTGATTAATATTATGAAATATCTTTTTAATTAAGTGCAGATTCTGTTTCTGTTTAAAAACAATATCTTAGGGTTTGTTTTAAATTAAATGTGATAGAGATTTTGGGTAGAATTAATAGAGGAAAATCTGAAAACAATCTTCCCTAATATCACTAGGGTTTCGAGCAGCTATAAGAGGTAGGGCTGCAATTTCCTTTTCTTTTATCTCAAGCAACAACTTTTAACCTTCAAATGTGCAAACCCTCTCCTCTTTGCTCCTGCTGCTGCTGCCGCCCTTCTCCTTTATTTGAGGCCAAGCTTTTGTTCTTTCTTTCCTCTTCAAGATTTTTAGGGTTGATCACGAATTCTCTCGGTTTTCCTCCGACACGTAGACGGCTTTCTCTTGAGTCTTGGACGAGCACTTTACTATTTATGTTTCCCCTCGATTGTATGACGCACGAGGTTGGTTTCTGATCATTCTTATCATTTTTCAATGGGTTTGGGCTATTGTGTTCCTAAAACCTTTTTCTTAAAAGTGCTTTCTCTCTTGAGAAAAATTGTTTATGAAGCGTTAAACCTTTGGAAATATATGTTGGTATGTTTTAGAACCTTTTTTATGAAATTCAAGTTAAAAAAAAAAACCTTTTTCTGTGAAAAATTGGAGTTTTTGGGCTCCTTGGCAGGGAGCCAGCACTGGCTTCTTCAGCGCGCATGCGCTGGGAGCCCTTGACCCAATGGGTCGAGGCAGGGAGCCAGCGCATGGGCGCTGGCTACTGGACGCATATGCGCTGGGAAAGGCAGAGAGCAAGCGTATTGGCGTTGGACTCCTTGGCACACTAGCGCTGGGGCTGTTTTTCCCTGGGCACGACAGGGTGCCAGTGCATTGGCGCTGGCAACCCCAGCGCACACGCGGTGGGCCCCTGTTTGGCCAGAATTGTTGTTCTGTTTTAAAAAGCTTTTGAGATTGATTTCCACCCTTCCAATGGTTGATCAATTATTATATATGTATTTATTCTTGCAAGGTTGGAGATCAAGCTTATGCAACCCGTTCGACGGTAAGGGTAACTCATGTCCTAGAGAGTCTCGAGTCATGCATGTTTTTATGTTGTTTTGCATGTGGATGAGATGAATATGTTTTTGATTGTGATTGAGTTTCCTATTGAATTCTAGATATATCTTGTTGTTGTGGATTGTTTTGGATTATGATATTGAGGCTGAAATCTATTATCTGATTTTAGCATGTTGATTGTTGATTTGGATTGAAACATACCTACTCGTGTTAACATAACATGACTGTTTGGATGGGTATTGAACTGTTGGTTTAGCTTTTGGGAATTGTTGTTCTTGTCATGGCATGTGCATTTGTAGGAGTTGAAAGATTGATGTGATGGATCGTTGTCCCATGAGATCTACCCTTAGGGCAATGTGATGGATTTTTGTCCCATGTGACTGTCCTGCCTTGGTTGATGAATTCTGGCCATAGTTGAGCATATAAATTGCATTTTGGAGGACTAACAAGCATGAACTTTGTTGGGAAAAGATTGGGTTACATGTGTATTTTGTCACTGTTGTATTGATGATTCTGTTTTCCTACTGCTGTTATATATTCTGCATTACTGCTGTCATTTCTGTATTACTGTTTAAAACTACTGCTACTGTTTGTGCTATTAATGCTGTAACTGTTCTTAATTTTATGCATGTTGTTCGGTTTTGTTACTCTTGTTGTTTGTTTTTATGAGTTAATTATTTCTGCTTATTTTGTTTGTTGTTTGGGCGCTTAACGCCATAGACTTTCTGATTGAAGATTTGCGTGGAGCTTAACTATCTTTGCAAGCTAAAGGAGACTTTGGATTGATTTGGATTAACTTGAAGATCTTGGAAGATCAACTAAGAGTTAAAGATTTTATTTTCCGCTGCTATTTGTACTTAATGTTTTTGGACACACTGTTTGTGCAAGCAATATATCTTGACTATGAGATGTTTTTATTTAATATATAATATAAGTATGAGTATTTATTATATCATATTATTTGAGTTGACGTTCTTTTTTCAAAAATCTGAGTTGTTTTGAGATAGGTTTATAAAGTTTCCGTTAATTAACCCCTAACCGGAAATTGGAGCGTTACACATGCCCACTTTTCATTTGATCTCATTTTCACTTATTCTTTTTATATCTTCTTTTTCTATTATATCAAATCATATATTTCGCGTTACTCTCTTCTTTTTCTTTCTCTTATTGAGTATGGGGTGGAATTGGAGTATTCGCAATTGTTTTCATTTATAAATTCATCATTCAGCATAAGGCTCAGGAGGGTACACAAACTTTAAAGTCCAAACCCCAAGCTCGAAGGCTTCAAGTTAATAGGACTTGTAGATTAGTTATTTGGTTCAAGGCCTAAAGATTAGGTGTAACAAAACTTCTCATTCTCCCGAAACATATCACTCTTACTTTTAAGTTTTGATATATTAACATCCAATTTTATCTTGCATCTCATTTTTCCATCAACTTATTTTCTTCATTTTTTTTTCTTTTCTTATTACATCATATATTATATTTCTGATATTTCTTTATTTTCTATTATTATCTCTATCAAATGTAGTGAAATGGGTGTCGATCAATATTTATTCCTTACTTTTCCTCTATTCACAAGTTTCTCATCACTAGAAAGAGGAACATATTACTACCTCCTCTATCATCTCATAGCATCTTCAGCGATAGCAGACGAAGGTGTCGTTTGATCATCGTTGGCCTTCACCATACGAGGGCCTTTCACCAAACGACAACGCTTTGGCTTCGGGGCAGACAGAGTCAGTTCGGTAGCCTCGCTAGATGGAGACTTGGGTGCAGTCATAGCTCTTTTAGCTCTTGGTTTTCTGGCAGCAGGAGCTTTTGTGGGAGACGAAGTCACACCTTTGGCCTTTTGCTGTTTTGCCCACTTACTAAGTAGATTTTCTAGAACATCTGAATCATCGATGTCAAGCCTTATTCTGCAAACATCACTGAACCGAATAGGAGTGGCGTAGACGTAGTCTCATGCCAGAAACTCCATTTCCTACTTTTCTTCAGTGAGCAGCTTCTTTCTGCCCATCATGGCTATAATCAACGAGCCATATGGAATATTGGTGTTGGATTTTTCCAGCGTCTGGATCATGTATTGAACTATGAGATTAGGAAGATTGATCCACTGGTGGTGTTGCATCTGGTAAAGGTCCCAATGAGAGACCTTGTTAACCAAGTCACGCGATCCTTCCTTTTGCACCACTATCTTGCTAAGAATAGCGTGAGGAAAGACGAATTCTTCAACATGATTATTGACAGTGGTAGACCCAGTCGTCTTGGGATCTTCTTTCCATATACTGTTTGGGTTTACTGCAGTACTTCTCATTTGTGAGAGTAGGAGACACCTTCATTGACAATGATATCCAAGGTGAGACCAACGTCTGCTGGATGAATATCCATGATTTGCCTCATGCATCTGGTCTTGATGTGGGTGGTGCTCATTTTTACAGCACAGTCATAGAACTCTTTCACGAGAGGAGAAAGAGCTGGTGTCTCAGATATCTTGAACAGGTTGCCCCAATCTTGAAACTGGACCAACTCCAAGCCTGCAACCTTCACGTACTGATATAAGTGAATGTCCAGGTATCTAAGGGTGACAAGATCTCTGTCACCAAGATTGACAATCTTCACAGGTCCAATCTTTTCGTCCTGTTCTTTACGATTCCGAATGGTGCATTTTTTTCTTTGATCAACAATGGCTTGTTGATCCGGAGTTAAAGGTGGTAAAGCAGGGGCTTGCTTCTTGGGTGCTTGTCTTTTGGGAGCCATGTGGTATAGTTTCTGCAAAAGGGTTAGAGAGTGCAAGAATAGAGGCAGACGAAAGCAACAGTTTCAGATATAATGCAAATGAAGTGTGTGCAGCAAACTTTGTTTCTGAAACCCTTTTGTTATATTTGCATGGAATACCGAAGTATTTTCTTGATTTTCACAATGAAATGATTGACATTAATGTTGATGTGAGAGAAGAGAGATATAGCACGCGCATTAAATGAAAAGTGATAAATGTGCAGTCATGGCAGTTGAAAATTTAATGCGTGTTGGGGAAGCAAGTAACTGAAACGACACAACTGTTCACCGGTTACTTGAACGTGAATGACGTGGTCACCAAACGAGGACTTTTCAGTTGCTCCGGACGAGGACCTCTACACCGGACGGAGTCAGTTTGAATCTTACAATGATTGTCAAAAGAGTTCCTCATCAGACTAGGACCATTTTGTGATCGTTTGACCTTTTGCGACTTGTGTCGGAAAATGTCCAGTGTAGATGTACACACATTTGTGTTCGTCTGACTTTCTACTATTTTCTGCAAGGAGAGTTAGTACAGACGAGAGCACTACAATACAGAAGACATGCCAATTCTTTCTCTAAGATTTGTAAACCTATTTTCAATGAGTGGCTTGGTGAAAATGTCAGCTAGTTGATCATCAGTATGCACATACGATATGTCAATGTTTCCTTTAGCTACATGATCACGTATGAAATAATGTTTTATTTCAATATGTTTTTTTCTTGAGTGTTGCACAGGAATCTTAGTGATGTTAATAACACTAGTGTTATCACATAATAGAGGAATATTATGCACAAAAATGTTGTAATCTTCTAATTGATGTTTTACCCATAAAATTTGGGTACAACAAGATTCTGCATCAACATATTCAGCTTCAGCAGTAGACAATGAGATTGTGCTTTGTCTTTTGCTTGCCCAAGAAATTAGACATTGTCCTAAGAAGTGGCAACCATCGCTTGTGCTTTTTCTTTCTATGCGATCTCCAGCATAGTCAGCATCGCAAAATCCTTTTAGCCTGAAATCATCGCATTTCTCATACACTAGACCAAGATTAGTAGTGCTAATGAGATATCTAAAAATTCGTTTCACAGCACTAAGGTGAGATTCTTGAGGATTTACCTAGAATCTTGCACATAGGCAAACACTGAACATTATGTTTGGTCTTCTTGTAGTGAGATAGAACAATCATCCTATTATCCCTTTGTACTTAGT
The DNA here is from genome assembly GCA_030819835.1 of Acmispon strigosus. Classification (NCBI taxonomy): domain Eukaryota; kingdom Viridiplantae; phylum Streptophyta; class Magnoliopsida; order Fabales; family Fabaceae; genus Acmispon; species Acmispon strigosus. Next base: position 8,999,934 of record JAUAMA010000001.1, read on the forward strand.
TGAATCTACTGGTGCAGATTCATTACTTTTATCCAGTATTACTCCAAGATGCATTGGAGTGCTCATCTCTTTTGCTTTTTCCATACTATACTTTTTCAAAAGATCCTTGATGTACTTCGTTTTGTGAATATAGGTCTTCTCTTTTTCTTGGCGAATTTGTAATCCTAGAAAGAATTTCAGTTCTCCCATCATGCTCATATCGAATTCACTCTGCATGAGCTTAGAAAGTTCTTGACACAAGTTTTCATTAGTGGCACCAAATATAATATCATCAACATATAATTGAACTAATATAAAATCAGTTGATGACTCGCGTCTAAAAAGAGCGTTATCGATGTTACCCCTTGAGAACCCATTACTCATGAGGAATGAGCTTAGGCGATCATACCATGCTCTTGGAGCTTGCTTTAATCCATACAGTGCTTTCCTTAATTTGAAGACATGGTTTGGCAGAACTGGGTCTTCGAACCCTAGGGGCTGCTTAACTATACTTCTTCTTTAATATATCCGTTTAAGAATGCACTCTTCACATCCATTTGATATAGTTTGATGGAGTATTGACATGCAAATGCTAGAAGTATACAGATGGCTTCAATACGTGCAACAGGGGAAAATGTTTCAGTGTAATCTATGCCTTCCTGTTCATTGTACCCTTGTGCAACGAGCATTTCTTTGTTTCTTGTTACCTTTCCGTCTTCATCCATTTTATTCCGACATACCCACTTAGAACCAATAATTGATTTGCCTTCAGACCTTGGTACTAGATTCCAGACTTTGCTTCTTTCGAATTGATTAAGCACTTCTCGCACGGAAAGAATCCAACCTTCATCTTACAAAGCTTCACCTATGTTCTTAGGTTCTATCTCAGACAAGAGCGCACAGTTAGCATAATTATTAAAAGTGGATCTAGTTCTTACCTTTTCTAAGACACTGCCAACTATTTGTGTTGGTGGATGATCTAGCTTAAACCTCCAGTCTCTGGGGAGAGAGATGCCACTGGAAGTCATGACTTGATCAGATGAGGCAACACTAGACGGAGTTGTGTTGTCAATGTCTGGTTGAACACCGGACGAGGCACTTGGATTTGTGACGTCGTCTGTAGTTGAAGGTTGAGCTTTTGTAGATGATGGTTCTTCATTCAGATCCAGACTCTCAAACTCATCTTCTAATGACATTTGATTTCCACATGAGTGAACATCATCAAACTTAACGTGGATGGATTCTTCAATAGTCAAGGTTCTTGAGTTGTACACTCGAAAAGCTTTTGAATTTAGAGAATATCCTAAGAATATTCATTTATCTGATTTTGCATCAAACTTTCCAAGGTCATCCTTGGTGTTCAGTAGGAAGCATGGACATCCAAATGGATGGAAATAGGAAATATTTGGCTTTCTTCCTTTCCACAGCTCATAAGCAGTCTTCTTCATCATAAGCAGTCTTCTTCAGGATAGGACGCATAAGAATCTGGTTTTGAATATAGCATGCGGTATGAACAGCTTCAGCCCAGAAGTACTTTGGAAGTGAAGTCTCACTAAGCATGGTTCTGGCCATTTCCTGAAGAGATCTGTTCTGTCTTTCAGCTACACCGTTTTGTTGAGGAGTTCTTGGAGCAGATACTTGATGAAATATGTCATTTTCTTCACCATAACTATTGAATTCTTCATTTATAAATTCTCTTCCTCGATCACTACGTATGTTAGTGATGCAATACCCCTTCTTATTTTGGACTCTCTTTGCAATAATGGAAAATGATCTGAATGCTTCATCTTTTGTTGCAAGGAATTGTACCCATGTGAATCTAGTGTAGTCATCGACGATGACAAGACATAATCTTTTTCCATAACAACTAGCCGTTCTTGTAGGTCCAAACAGGTCCATATGCAACATTTCCAGAGGTCTGTTAGTACTCACAATGCTCTTAGATGAAAAAGAGCTTTTTAATTGTTTTCCTTAAAGACATGTAGAGCATGTGATATCAGATTTGAAAGAAAGATTTGACAGACCACGTACTAGATCATGCTTGATCATTTTAGCAATGGTCTTTAAGGATGCATGCCCTAGCTTCTTGTGCCATATCCATTTATCATCCTCTGCTGACACTAGACATGTTACATTTTGACTTGCAAGGTTTTCCAAGTTTGTCTTATATAGATCCCCTTGTCTCTGAGCATCAAAGATAACATTTTCATTGTCATCTGTGACATTACAATTCACTTTATTGAAGGAAATAGTGAATCCACTATCACATAATTTACTTATGCTAAGTAGATTATGTTTTAGTCCTTCAACCTAAAGAACATTCTGTATTACAGGAAGAGGAGCCTTACCAACGTCACCTTCACCGATGTTGAGCCCTTTTGGTTACCTCCAAAGGTAACCGTTCCTCCATTCTGTTTAGCACGGATATTTGGGAATAAAGACTTTCTTCCCGTCATGTGACGTGAGAAGCCACTGTCCAGGTACCATTGCTCTTTTCAGTTGGGAACTGTTAAGCACATCTACAAGTGGCACAATCATGGATTTAGGTAACCAAACTTGCTTGGGTCCTTGCTTGTTAGTCACAAACTTGGGTGGAACATTCCTCCCATATACTATTTTATTAGGAGTTTGTTTCTCCTTACCTTTGACAACAAATGCCTTAGGTTTACTTAGTTTAGACTCTGATGATGTAAATTTCATTTCTGGCTTATATATGCATGGAGTTGTAGATGATGTGTTTCTAGATGCAATGATATCCCAATCATCTTCTCCATACCCTAGACCTCTTCTAACATATATTGCTCTATTGTTACCACTTAGTTTTACTAAGTTGTCATATCCTAGAGTGAATGTAGGCAGATCTTTGATTAAGATATTGACTCTCTGTTTCAAAGTCTTAATTTCCTTGTTTGAATCTTGTTCTAACAAGGCTTTATTTTTCTTAGTCAGCATGAATGAAACTTCCTTAGATGCATGCAACTCTTTCTCTAGCTTATCATGCTTCTTCTTTAAGTTACTATATTTAACAGCTAAGGAATGAGAGTATTCAAGAAACTCATTATAATCATCATTGGATATTTCAGAAGTTACCTCCTCTTTGTCGTCTATCTCGTGGTCAAACGAATCCACAGTGATCATCATGGCTTCAGCTTCTCTGTCTGCTTCAATGTCAGACGAGTCGATGGATGCCATAAATGCACAATATGATTCTTCATTATCATCTCCTGCTTCTTCTTGCTCAGACTGTTCCTCAGACTCCTCATTCTGACTTGAGAAGGCTTTCTTCTTATGGAAGTTCTTCTTCTGAGCAGGTTTCTTCACCGGACGAGGGCAATCTTCTTTGATGTGCCCAGGCTTTTTGTATTCATAGCAGACGACAGCCCCTATGCTTGGAGATTTCCCTTTGATTTGATCTTTTCTGGGCTCATATTTGGACTGATTTCTTTTGGCCCACATCTTCTTTAATCTTTTGTTGAATAGTGCTTGTTCATCATTAGAGTTGTCAGACAATTCAGTAGCTTCATAAGATGATTCAGCAGCTTTTAGAGCCTTGGATGAGCTAGACTTGAAGGCCATAGTTTTGCTAACTGTAGGCTTTCCTCGAATGACTGCAACATCGTCTGCAAGATCCTATTCATGTATTTTCAGCTCTCACAAGAGATCCTCCACTTGGTAAGTGGCAAGGTTCTTTGCACCCCTTTGAGCAGTGACAAATGATCTCCAGTTCTGAGGAAGACTTCTAAGAATCTTAGTAACCTGCTCCTTGCTTGTAAAGGCTCTTCCAAGATTCCTCAAACCATTAAGAATAGTTTGAAGCCTGGAGTACATGCTGTCGGTGGATTCATCGTCCTTCATTTTAAATGCCTCATACTGAGCAGTTAGCATGCTCACTTTAGTATCCTGCACAGCAGAAGTTCCTTCATGAGCCATGGCTAAGGTGTCCCATATTTCCTTGGCGGTGGTTAAGCTGCCTATTTTATCATGATCGTTTTTGCTTAACGCGCATATGAGGAATAGCCTAGCTTTGGAATTTCGTTGATTCTCCGTACGTTGATCATCCGTCCATTGATCCTGTGGGATGACTTTACCTACAACATCTTTAGGAACATAGTTGCCTTTTGCTACACCATCCCAAAGTCTCCAGTCAGTTGATTCTATGAACAGCTACATGTGCTTCTTCCAGTATGGGTAGTTGGAGCCATCGAAGAAGGGTGGCTTGTTGGTAGTTGTGCTTGAGGGAATTGCTTGTTTATCCATGGATCTTTACACTCTACACCTATTAAGATGTTAGTACTTCTTAGAGTGGTTAAGCTCTGATACCAATTGATAGTAATAAACCACACAAGAAAGGGGGGGGGGGGTTTGAATTGTGTGTGTGATTTTTGAAACTTCTTTTTAATTAAAAACAATTATTAGTTTCAAATACTTTTCAAGAGTAAGTGCAACGGAAATTAACTTAAGACAGAAAAGTAAAGCACGCAGAATATTTATCCTGGTTCACCCCCTTAATCAACAGGGCTACGTCCAGTCCTTGGCTTTACCAAGATTTTCCACTATTTTCACAAAATAGTACAAGTATTATACAGGACTTCTCCTAGTATTTGAAAGACTTCTCCTTTACAAGTTTTAAACAGGACTTCTCCTAACTTAGTATTCGGCAGGACTACTCCCAGTTCTTTAAGCAAAGAAGGTTTGAGTTTCTACAATGTCTCTTCAATAAGAGTGGGTAGAAAGATGAAGTACGTTATACAGATGATAAGAAAATTGGTTCTCTGTTTGGGTTGTGTGATAAAGGATAAGAGTTACAAACTGAAAAATATAATGACTAAAGCGCAAATAGGAAAATAATAAGGGACCAAACTGAAAATTTAGGAAAATAAATCAGATTTTGGAAATAATCAAAGGAAGTAAATAGTAACATAAAACAATAATTGACGTGGAAAGAGTAACGGCAATTGTATAATTAAAATGCAGAAGAACCGGGATGAGGCACCGAATCCAACGGTAATTCAGGAGTAAGAGGTAGGAGGAGTTAGACAATGCCTTGTCATGTTAGGTTGTATATAAGAAATCTATTAGAATGGTAGAATGCATGTTACTGTTATATATAATTTCTTGTCTGTTGATTTATGTTTTGATGATGACTGTTAATTGATGATGACATGATAGTGTGATTGGATTGATTGAACCACGATGTGCTGCATTATGCATTAGAAATGGGTTAAGTACATTATGGGATATAGTGGTACTAGGTGGATACAACCAAGAGGCTTGATTTGTAATTGTTTATGACAATTTCCTATTTGTGAGAATATGAGGTAGTAGGGAAGAGTGAGAAATCTTGACGTAACTGTAGGCATGTCACTTGTTTATGAAAATTAGCCTACCTGATAAATTAATTGGATCTGCCATAGGATTAGATAGTTAATGGATATAAGAGGATAAATGAAGTAGGAAAGAAAGCCTATTTTGGAAAGTTAAGTGCAGGCTGATTACGGAAAGAACATGGTTAATGTGAGTAAAATCCTACTAACCTAATGTATGTATATATCCAACCTCTGTATGTCTTGAGGTTTGCTTATTCAATGAGTAAGGATACAAATGCCTGAACAGATTTCATCTTAGTTATGAATCTCTGGTGATTTTTGGAGAACCCAAAGGTTGATGTTTATTCTGTAATAATGTAACTTTAGAGACAAGGAGTCGGAAAGTGCTGTCACTACCACGAAGGTTATGTGGATTATACAGGGATACCCAAGGTGTTCATGTTCAGAGATGAATAGGCTTGGGAATACACGATGGGACTACCTCTCTATTAGTGCTAAGATGGATCCCTCAGGTCGAGTTGACATGAAGTTAAAAGGACTGAGAAAGTCATGTATATCTATCGGAGAAGCCTTGTGGTAATCGGGTCCGGTAAAGAGTGGAACATTTTGAGTGTCCATATTCCAGGACGACTTTTCAAAGAGTGTATAAGCTTATGAGAGTTACGTCAAAGAGTGTATAAGCTGAACCAAACACTTGTACTAGGAATCCCTTTCAAATTTGAAAACCAGCAATGCATTAAGGTGAATTTATGAGAGTTAATTCTTTGTCCTTGGCCATGATGAGCCTTAAAGACCAATTAACTCAGAATTATTCTGAATGATAAATCTTGGGCGCCCCTCTCTCTTCTCCTTGTTGTTGGGTTTCAGATCAAAAAGGCTTGGTTACTCCTTGTTCTTCTTTCAAACACAAAATTGCTAAGAAACCTAGAGCACTGGAGCTGAATTTCTTGGAGTTTTGATGAACCCTGGAGCTTTGTGTTGACCTCATTCCCTCATCTTGTGGTGTTCTATTCATCCTCTAATCCTCTCCCAAGAATTCTTGTGGTTAGTGCAATCGGTAAGTGATCAAGCTATTCTAAACTCTGAGTTTTTGGTGATCAAGCTCTTGTTCTTTCCAAGGTTTTAACTAGTCTTGTTTTCCATCTTTGTTTTCTATCAAGCTCGAGTTCCTCTATATTCTAGAAGGAGCTAGTGTCGTGCCACCTTCAAGCTTGATCAACTCTCTCAACAAGGTTGGTATCTCCTCTCATTCTTGATCGAAAACCTTGTAACTTTCCTTGTTCATAGTGAGCTTGGGTGATTTTAGAAACCTTTGAATTTTTGGGTAGGAAACTTGTTTGTTAGTTTGTATTAAGGGTTTTAATCATGAAAGAATTTTAGTTTTGAAAGGATTTGGTTAAAAATATTTTTTGGGTGAAAAACACTGTCTTCAGGCTTTCTGGCAGGGAGCCAACGCATGAGCACTGGACTCCCAACGCCTGGGCATTGGAATTCTGCCCAGTTCATGTTGCCAGACAGAGGCCCAACGCATGAGCATTGGAACCTAGCGCCCAGGCGCTAGGCTTCTGTCAGCAACTTGTTGTTTTTGCTTCGTTGCTCCAAAATTCTTTTAAAATGGTTTCCGACCTTTCCATGATTGTTGATGGATGTGTATATGTGTGTTTTGTCTTACAAGGTTTGGATTCAAGTTCATGCGACCCTCTCGAAGGTAAGGGTAACTCGTCTTAGGGTTTATCTATGTCAGTTTGTGATTGTTTGTATTCTGTTTTGTGTGCTCTGTTGAGTTTATCCTTGAAGGATCTTGTCTCTGGATTTGTGTTGATAATATGGTACGCTGGACATGTTGATGAGTTGATGAATTTTTTAGAATTGTGTTTATGTTATAGTTGATAACATGATGAAATTATTTTGAGAAGAAGAAATATATTTTGCATATGATGAACTATGACTGAGGATTTTTGTGTGAACTGTTGGTTCATGAGGATTATGATATTTGTATGATCATAGCATATGCATTATATGTATATATATTGGGTTGATGTGATGGTAATTTGTCCCGTGGGATCAACTGAGGATTTTTAGGTTGATGTGACGGTAATTTGTCCCGTGGAATCAACCAAGGGCAATGTGGTGGTAATTCATCCCACGTGATTTTCCTGGCCCGGTTAGGGTGAATATTGGCCATAATTATGCATATAGATATTGAGGATTATGAACATGCTTATGTGATTTTCCAAATTGAGAAATTGTGACTATTTTGATTTCATTGTTGTTGCTTAATCAATTTTGTTTGGTTGTTTATCTTGTTGTTGTTTATATCACAAATGCTATATGTTATTTCCTTGATTTTTTCGAGTTAACCCTTTCTGCTTGTCTTGTTTGATTGTTTGGGCGCTTAACGCCATAGATAATCAGGACAATGCGGTGCAAGAAGAATGATTTGGATGCTAGGACAAGTGATGAAGAAGGACTCAAAGAATGGAAGAATCTTGAAGAATAATATTTATGTTTTCCGCGATTTTGGTTTTTAGCACATGTTGTGCAACTTTAATTATTTTGAATTAACCCGCATTTTTTGTGATGATTATATAACCTATAATGGGATGAATATAATTTATAATTATTGAGAGACGTTGGTTTTGAAACTTGAGTGTTTTGAGAGGTTTCAAAGTATAATTTTCGCATATTATCTATGTAACCCTCAACTTAAAATTGGGGTGTTACATTATGCTTCGGGCCTTATACACTATCAAAATTCATAGTTTAATAATTAAAAAAGTTAGATCAGGGACTTTCTTCTCAGTGGGATTACTGGGGTAATTGGAAGAGATATTCGACTGATGGTTAGGAGATATAAGGGTGTTTGATGACTAGCATGTTTGCATTAAGTTTTGTGTTTACTTGTGATTGTGTATGATGGCGATATGTTATCTTGAATTGTAATAGATACTTATATATGGTGTAACATGTACAATGTTGCATTTGGCTTACCCTCGCACTTTATTTTATTTAGACTCTGACGGGTACCCACATAAGCTTCCCACCAGTGACCTCCATACTCGCTGATTTTCCCTCCACCTCAAGATGAGGTCATGAACCGAAAACTGTATTTTTTTTGTACAGTGGAGTGACAGTCTTTTGGTTTCGTGCTCCTGGGTTCTAATCATATAGGATTTCCTATAGTCGTGCCTGTTATGCTTTCCTTTTTCTTACCACTACGTGCGATTCGTATCCATCTAGGTGATCCTAAGGACCCACCTGTACCAGCCCCATCTAACAAGCCAAAAACCATACTTGTAGTTCCAATTAGAACGTGTAGCCCTGTTCACTTGTACTATGGACCCTTGGCACCTTCTGAGTCAGTTACCTCACCTACCCATAGGAGATCCCGGACCCTGCATTGTTCATACCGCCAAAAAGAGGGTTAGATCACCCGATAGGAAAATCACCGCTAGGGAATATAGATGTTTGTTTACCCGAGGAGAGACCTCTAGGGTTGCAGAGATGAGAGTTCCAGTGGAGCGGGCAAGGAAGGATAGTGAATGGAGGATGATCCTGATGAAGCTAGAGTTCACTGGGAACGTGATGATGATATGGCATAACTTTAGTTGTTTAAGTTTTATCTTTGATGATGTTTGTACCTGTATTTCTGATATATGACTTTGTATCCTAACTTGTATGATGATCAGTAAGAGAGTTACCTAGGGTACTCTCCTAGCTGTGTGACCTGGATATTTCTATCACTTTGTATGATATTCTGGTATGTATGATATGCATGTTTGTTGTGTGGCTAAACGACTTGCATGATCAGGTTTTAGAATGTCCTAGAATTAATGTGATAATGTACGAGGAACAAGTTACGAACGATAAGACGAGAAATGGTAAAGGAAACTAATATTAGTTTTCGCAACAAAGTAGTTTCCTTATTGGCTACCTTTAACATGCTTGTAACTAAAATGAATGAGAGAGGGAGAAGGAAAGGAAAAGGAAAAAAAAGTACTAAAAATTGTGATCCTCGTTTGTGGAAGTGATAGGTGTTGGGTGTAGACGTCGTTCTCGGACGAGGGTGTCACAATGGAGACGCCAACATATGTCACATCCCGTTGTTTTACCTATTAGCTAAATGACCTAATTAATATTATTTTAGCTTAATGAGTATATATATATATACTAAATAAATAAATAAATATTGTGTGATTTACATAATTATAGACAATGATGGGTTAAAATAAATAATTATAGAATATTAGGAGAGTTCTAGTATCCCATTAGCCATGAGATAATTTTTTTTTTGTATTTTTTGTTTTTCTTTTTGGGAGTTAAACATGATAATTATATATACTAGCATAATTCTCGTTGCTCGTATGGTGCATGGGGAATTATTTGTCAAATAGTAATATATTTATAATCTCATATATATATATATATATATATATATATATATATATATATAAAGAATAAAGAATAAAGTAATGATGTATCAGTGATAGCAATACTTTATTGAGGACAAATTCAATACAGGGAGATAACATGGTACTTAAATGAAATTTTGAAAAAAAAAATGGAGTTGATGATCACATTAGAGATGAATAGAGCAGCAGATAATAAAGAGTGGGATAAGATAGGGGGTTATATGGGATAAATAGAGTTTTATGGTAAATATGCAAAATATTGATCAACCTCTAATTGAACAATTGATTCCAAACTTGTATGATTAGACTTGTGCAGTGTTTATCAAAGAAGCTTTTTTTATGCGAGAAATATAAATGGGAGTCATAAGGTTGGCAATTTCCAAGAAATAGATGAACAGGTGCGTTTAATAGATGTGAGAGAAAACAATAATTTACAAAATTCCAAATTCGAATAGATATCTGACCCATCTTATTAGACTGATGATGGAAGGAGTAGACGATGGAATGAGGAAGGAGTAGACGATGGAAGGAGGAAGGAGGAGACAATGGAAAGAGGAAGGAACATACGATGGAAGGAGGAAGGAGTAGACCATGGGAGGATTAAGGAGCAGACGATGGGAGGATTAAGGAGCAGACGATGGAAGGAGGAAGGAGCAGACGGTGGAAGGATCAGAGGAAGGAGTAGACGATGAAAGGATAAGGAGTGGACGATGGAAGGAGGAAGGAGTAGACGATGGAAGGATTAAGGAGTAGACGATGGAAGGAGGAAGGAGCAGACGATGGAAGGAGGAAGGAGCAGACGATGGAAGGATTAAGGAGCAGACGATGTGAGGAGGAAGGAGCATACGATGGAAGGATTAAGGAGCAGACGATGGAAGGAGAAGGAGCAGACGATGGAAGGAGGAAAGAGCAGACAATGGAAGGATTAAGGAGTAGAAGATGGAGGAGGAAGGGGCAGACGATGGAGGCAATATGCAGTCCACGTCAATTAACGAACCATCCATGTATACCGTCTCCGTTAGTGATTGGAGTCCCGTCAATTTATCAAATAAATCATTTTCTTTTCGTATCAAATGTCCTATAATATTAATTTATACATTATAAATTATTATATTTGAAGGTATATGTGGTTAAGGAGTGCGAGAGTAAAATGGTTATACTAAATATATGCATATGTAATAGTATAAATTTACAACAGTGGAAATGATAAGAAACAATCTTTGCACGGATGTAATTAAATTCATTAGATAATTAAAAGTAGATTAATAGGTTTGGATCCAGAATACAATAGGGATGATTATGATACTTCTCAATAAACGTACAAAAGGAAGTATCATAGTTCAATTTAAGAGGACAACAAAACATGGACTTTATAGATTAGCACTCGACTAAGACAAAAGATAACAAAATACTAAGATAGTTGACACATAGAGACAATAAGAAATCATGTAGAGAGATCAACAACTTCAATCAACTCCAAGTCTTGGCCAGTTTCTGCAGATGTAACTTCAGCATCTTTCTCTAACTTTGATAGATCAATGAAATCACTTGGCTGGAGGATAGTAGTATCTTGAGTAAGATAAACCTCAAGTTCTTGCTCAAAATTTGAAAGATCAACCACTTCAACAAATTTCAGCTTTGGTCATTTCCATTGCCAACAAATTCTTTAGCATCTTCACCATTAACAATTTCAATTTTAACACCAGCTTTTTCATTAGCATATTCAATTGTTTTATTTTTGCCATACTTTATTAAAGCAACAGCTTCAAATGTGCACATGCTCTATTTGTGATTGTCACCGATTAAATCAATCTCCTCTTCCAGATTTGAAATAGAATTTACTTCAACCTAACCATAAATTTCACAATTAACAAATGAAAATTTTAATTGCTAATAAACCAACAAATGAATAAGAAAATAACATACCTATCGTTTGCGGGAGGATATTAAACTGTTGGAAATATGAAAAAAAGAAAGTCTCACATTGCTAAGTTGGAGACAAAATTAGTAGTATATAAGCTGGAGAGTTGCTATCCCAAATGCCTTAAGGTTTTTGGGTAAAAGCTTCTACTACAGCATCTCAAGTCCACTCTCCCTAGTCCAGTCCATCCATATGGGCCTCGCGCTTCCGTATCCAACAGTGGTATCAAAGCCCACTTGCCCAACGACCCACGATCCGGAAAAGAAAAATGGACTCAAAAAAAAAAGGAAAAAAAAAACTAAAAATCAAAGATGGGCCCTGAGACTCAGGTTCACGCAGAAGGAGCACAAGCCCACAACGACGGCCTCTAAGGTTCCCGTTTGAGTACAAGCCCAGACAGAGCAAGTCCAACCAAACAAGTTCAGTTGGACTTGAGGGGGAGTGTTGGAAATATGAAAAAAAGAAAGTCTCACATTGCTAAGTTGGAGACAAAATCAATAGTATATAAGCTGGAGAGTTGCTATCCCAAATGTTAAGGTTTTTGGGTAAAAGCTTCTACTCCAACATCTCAAGTCCACTCTCCCTAGCCCAGTCCATCCATATGGGCCTCACGCTTCCGTATCCAACATAAACACACCGTATAGTCTTTCCAAACATATATTTACCCATTGCAGCATATCTTGCTAATTACTCATATAATCATTCCACATATATATTGATAAGTAGCCGTTGCAGCATCATGCCCCATTATGTATCTTTATTATCCATAAAATCATTCCAAAAATGCTCTTGTATCCGTTGAAGCATATTTGAGCATTTTTTCCTATTTTTGTACTAGTTGCAGTGCAGCTTGCTGCTAAGAGTGAAGAATAAAACACATCCAATTTGGTTTTCACGTTCAATAATATCCTCCCACCCTTCCGTTTCTATTTTTCTTCTTCGGGACCAAAATCGCTCATTTTAAACTTTGAAGAGTCAAATCCCATAATTACATTAGATAAAGGACGACCAAAAGTGCAATTAAACTTTGGTTTATCCGACCAAACAAATTTTATTGTTTAACACTATCAACTCAGAGAAGGAAAATATGTGAAGTTTAATCTCCTTTTCTCTTTTTTGGGAAACCATTCTATCCATGAATTTTTCTGTGCCTTCTTCCATTTACAAATTGCTGTTATTAGCTATGGTAACAATAACTATATTACAAGCCCTTTTCTGAGCCTCAGGAAATTAAAGTTTAAAGTTCCAATGCTATATATGCTACCTTCTCAAACATATCATTCCTTCACGAGCTAGTGTCCCCTCAAGGTCTCCTATGATTCTAGCAGTCCTAACTTCAAGACCTCTTTGAACTTCGTGGAACAGGTTTCTTACACTGTCAGCAAAGCGTTTCATGTCTATGCCAGCAGCAGCACTTTTGTCCATCTCTTCCACCACCATGCCAACAAATCCAGGAACAATCTTGGTTTGAACTTCCATCAGTTTCTGTCCTGTTGCAACAATGTACCTCTGTAGTTGAAATGTCTCCTCTAAGAAGTGCTCCAGTGTTGATGTTTTCTCCTTTGCTCTTGCAACATTCATTTCTCCACTATTGGTGTAAAGCTCATTACCTTGCTGAAATAATGTGCAAGAAAAAAATGATTGACTCATGTTCAGCTTTGCAATGCCAAATAAGGTTGGACACTAAATGCATAACAGCTCCATTTTTCAATATCATAAATGGATTAAAACCCCTTTCAATGCATGTTTCGAAATTATTTGATCTATGTAACTAATCCAATGTAGTAAAAAAAAAGTTTGAATGGAAGTTTTGGAATCTTTTTACGGTTAATTCTAAAGTTAAAATCGATTCTTACATGAGTAGTTTCTATGTGCTAGAATTAACTCTAAGGAAAAGGTTTTAATGCATGTTTGAAAATCATTCTGCAATTAATTTTAATGTCAAAATTAATTTCGGGGAGAAGCTTAAGTGAATAACTTTTGTGTGCCAGAGTTGACTATGAGGAAATAGTTTTAATGCATTTTGTAAGTCTTTCTTTCTACAATTAATTCAAAATACAAAATCAACTATTTGGGAGAAGCTTCTGAGAGTACTTCTATGTACTTGAATTGACTATGAGGAAAAGGTTTCAATGTATGTTTGGAAATCCACATAATCAGTTATGGGGAGAAACTTATGTGACTAGCTTTTGTGTAAAAATTGATTGTGAGAAAAAATAAACTGATGAAAACACTTTTGGAGATAAAAAAGAAGCTAGCATGACTCAGATGGCTAAAATATTGTTGTGTGCGTATTGTAAATGGATTATTAGTGTCAAAACTGATAAAAATACTTACCATCTTTTTGCAAAGGTCATCAGTCTTCTCTTGGAGGGATTGATATCTTCCAACTTGTTTATTCAGCAAAGTAGTCAAGGACAGAAAAGCCTTCATATTGCCACCCTTGCTATCATCACTGATTTCTGAAGTTTCACAATTGGTTTGCATTCCTGTCAACCTTTCAACAAGAACAAGTTGCTGCTTCAACCTCTTGATCTTGTAAGATACCCCGAGAGCATGAAGATCCATCTTCCATGGGGATTGTTTTGTCTTATTTAAGGGATTGCCGGTTGTAGATCCTATCTTTTCAGCAGCATCAACAACTTGTACTTGATTTGGACTTTGATTTTGCACAAGAATAGGACTTCCCTCCCTATGAACATCTTTTTCTTCTTCAACCTTATTTTCTGGAGATTGAGCATTGTTAAATTGATCCTGTGGCAGGTGATGCTGATGCACTTCCTTTTCACAATCTTCCTCAATCAAGGTTTCCATCATTTGTATCTCCTTTTCGCTCGGTTTTTTCTTGATAACCTTGACTCCAGACCAGACAGCATCTTGTGCTAGTTCTGAAGAATATGGAAGCAAATTTGAGTTATTTCTAAAGCAGTTTAAGGGCCTCAATTTTGATTCAACTTGCTCCTTCAGGGAAGCCAGTTCTTCTTCTCTCTCGAACAATAAGCTCTCCAGTTTCATCTTGTCATGCCTTAACTGTGTGACATCCTTAACAAGTCCCTCCAAATGTGATTGCAGCTGCTTTGTTTCCAATTCTGTTCTCAACAATTGCCAGCGAAATGCCTCTAACTTCTCATCTTTGAGTTGCATTTGTTCTGCAAAAGCTTCTAGCTCTAGGTGATGCCTTTGTTCAATCAGGGTTGCATATCTTTCTGCCTCAGCTCGCATCCAATCTTCCAAACGCCTAGCATTAGCAGGAATTGCTAGAGACAACAAAGGGGAAAGTGTCAGGGAAAATAGATAATCTAGCTATAGAACTTTGAAGACTAACCACAAATAATTTAGATATCTGATGGAACAATGGAACAAGTACAAACAGATTTTAGCACGTACTTCAAGACAAAAGGTGTATAAATTGTTCTTATAGATTGTGATGAAAGTCCGTTCATATTGCAAAAGGTTAAAGTTTTAGGCTTTGAGGGTGAAAGTCAGTTCACTTTCACTCAACTAGTATCCAAACGCACGATGACAGTCTGATGCATAAGAGCTCCCGCTATGCGCGAGGTCTGAAGAAGGCTCTAACCACATGGTCTAATGACCGCATGATTACCTTATTTTTTTTGCATAAGAGGTTGTTTTCAAGAGTTACACGTGTGACCTCAGTCACATAGCATAAACTTTTTACTGTTTCATGCGATGGCTCCCCTTCTAGTATCCAAACACATACTAAGTTCAAAATTCAGATAGAAGCTTGAGAGTTTCATCTTACACAATTCTTCATTTCTTTGAGGCAAATAGTGATCAGAGAAGGGTGAAACTGAGATTGTTTCTGGTTCCTTTGGAATGTGTGATGATGACCCTGTTGTACTAGATTGCATACTACCTCTAGTACTCAAGTTCACTAACATGTTTTTGAAGGAATGTCTCTCCTTTTTTCCTTCTGAAACTGCCCTCCACCTTTCTGTTTCCTGCTCCGCTTGCTTCCTCCTAGCCTTTGACAACTTCACCTCCTTTAACATCATCTGTTTCTCTGCACTGTCCATCTTAGATTTCCTCAACATTGCTGACAAAATCTTATCTTTCTGTTCCAAATCCTTGTGAAGTTTTGCAATCTCCACAGACAACTTCTGAGCCATCAAATCCGAGTCCTCCTTCTCCTCCATGACACATTGAAGCTCATGTTTTGAAGCTCCCATTTGCTTAACCGTGCGGCCGAGTTCAGCCTCGAGGTGGCGTTGGTTCGACACAAGCTCTATGAATGCAGTTTTGTGCTTCCTGAGATCAGAAGAATGCTCTTGAGCAGATTCTCTCAATTCTTTTGCATCCCTTTCAGCCTTGTTCACTTTTTCTTCTAGCTCCTTCATCTTTTTCTCCTTTTCTTCAATCTCCATGTCCCTTGACTCCACCAGAACCTCCATTTCCTTCAGTTTTTGATCCAATTCAGAGATAGCTCCATCCTTTGTTTTCTCAAAAACTCTCAACTCATTCAGCAGAGCCCCAATCTGCTGCCTGAGTTTCCTCCTTTCACACAACCATGCTTGTTCCTGTGCAGCAAAGATTCCCACCACTTTCTCATTGGCTTTGGCATCCTCATGTCTGATCCTCTTCAGATTCTCAATTTCAATTTTGAGCTTGCAGTCTCCATTCTGAACTCTCCACACAATCAACCCTAAGAGGTGGGCACTCCCTTGAAGCATGGTGTCACAGATTTTTGCCAATTTTTCAACTTCAGCTTGTGGATTTTTTGTGAGGGCTTTGACGGCAAAGAATGCACAAGAAACACCAAAATACATGGGATACATCCTATCAGTCTCACTCTTGTCATGCCCAAACCCAATTTTATCTATAACAAAAACTCCCTTCTCACCCATTTCTGAGATTTTGTTATTTTTCATGGCATCTGCAGACTGAAAACCAAAAGTTAGAAGACAAACTCCAATAACTACAATTACAAGCCCCACTCACATGATTCAGACAACAAAAATGGGGGAAGGAAAGACCCACTTCTGAGAAAAAAGATCAACAAAATGATTCAATAATTGGAAACAAAAAAGTCATAGTACACTTGTATCAAATATCAGTGCAATAATTGAGTCACAGCAATACCCCCAATGAAATTGATTGGTTTTTACCAAATAATGTTCAAGAACTTACACATCCAGGGACAAAAATTGCTGTGAGGGAGAAATTGTTAACTCCACCAGTCACACCAAACAGCAAAGCTCATGTAACTGATGTGAAAGGGACCAAATATGGCCAGAGAATGCAGAAAAGAGGGGTTTTTGCACGTGTAGGACTGCGAATTCTGTTGAAAAGGGGGATGTATTGTACTCTATTGAAAAGAAAGAAAGCTATGAAATTTTGGTCCCTGGTTTTCAGTGAAAGAAAGAATGCCTATGAACCCCACATGTTCCTTCTTTATTTTTTTTCTTCCTTTCTCCTCCACCTTCCACCACCTACCATCCACTCTCTCTGTGCCTCAGGTCTTAACCCATTTTAGCAAGCAAAAGCACTAGATTCCTGGATGCTTGTCACCATTGCTGACAAGAAAGAGAAATTGAGGAACAAAAAGAATATATCTTTTATGAGAGTCTTTAATTCTTTTTTATAAAATATGAGCTCTTAATGAATACATGGAGGAAGAAAATTAAAATTGTGCGAAAAATAATACTCACTATCAAATTTAAATAAAAAAGTAATTAAGGGTCCAAATCTTTTACGTGTTCAGTATCATGTTACAATTAACACATGTGAGAGAATAAAAATTCATCTTCTATCAACTTGGTTATAAAATATTGAATCTAAATAGAGTTGCTTACCTGTACTATGTTGATGATCAGAATGCACAAAAGGACACTTCTGTAATAAATTATAGTTGAACCAGAAATCATAATAATTAAAAGTGACCTGCAAGACTAGGCTTTTAATTAATATATATATATATATAACAAAGAATTATAAAAATAAAAGTATCACAGAGAGTGTATCATTGAAAGTGGCAGCTACATAAAGTATATTTTTCTGTTTTCCTTCTTTATATACCAATACAAGTAGCTGTTGCTTGGCAACGTGGTTTACCCATTTTGATAAATTGGTCCCTTTCATGATTGACGGCATATAGTGAAACAAAATCGATACAAACAAACTAAATTGATAACTTTTCCTGGACCACCTACGTTATCCTTAAATTATGCTTATGGTTACAAAAGGAATTGTTTTCGTGTATATTATATTGTGTATATGGAGCTAATTTACATGAGAGTGATGTATTTGGATTACATGCTAATATACTTATATGCTTCCTAAACAATAATCTTTCATGGCATGAAAGTTGAAGAATTAGTCTATAGATTTCTAATCTTTTGTATTACTCTCTCATTTAAACAGTGCTTGAAGCCCCCAATTGAATTGCTTCCAATCTTTTTGCGTTTCTTTATTATCATATTTGCAACATCTAATTATATGAAGATGAGATGTTCTATTTTTGAGAAGTTGCAAACAGAGAAACTCTTAACATTTATCATGAACTTGAAGAAATGATTATGGTGTCAACTGAAGCATGTAGCGTTGTATATTGAGAAATTCGATTGGTTATCTGGTCGCTGCCATTTGGTGCATTTGGATATTGAGAAATTCGATTGTATTCAAAGGAGACGAGAAGGACCTGGCTTCAATCTTTTCGCGTGAATTGTTTCTTGTAAGAGTCGTATTTTTTTACTGTTCTTAAAATTAAATATAAGTTTCTAAATTTACATGGTAAATTTTTTAGGCATACCTCTAATTAACAAACCTGGAGTGCAATAAAAAAATACCGAGCCCTCATAGCTGATATAATAAAAGTATTACTCATGTCATTTACCCATTGACCCACGTCACTTCTGCACCGTGTCCAAACACGTCACTCCTGCACTAGAAAAATCTCCATATAATAATTCCTTCACAAGAAAATCCAACCATAGAAATTCTTAAATTTTGTGATACCCAACAATGCTAGTATGCTACCATCTCAGCTCTTTGAACTCGAATTGAAAAGAAATCATCGGCTTGCTGCATGTTTAATTTCTTTTTCTTTTTATATTTTGCAAAATATTCTTTCTGACGGCTTAGCCATTGATAGTGAAGTCCTTTAGTCATTGGTAAATCACAGCCTTTTTTTTAATAATGTGAAAAAAATTAAAATTAGCAAATATAGGTATTAAAAAATGTAATTAGGGGAATAGAATAGTTTTGGCTATGTTTACGGAACCATAAAATAATATTTGGAACGGTCAAAAGTAAAATTTTATGCATAATTGTTTTTGAAAACAGAATCAAGTCAATTCATTAAGTTAAAAGCTTAGCTACTAAGTGAAGAAGAATACCGTCGGGAGTTCTCCCCACCATGAACAGGTTTGATACATAGAACTCTCTGCTGCCAAAGTATGAGCAACGGTATTTAAGCTTCTACAGCAGAGAAAAGAAAGAAAAGTCCAGCACTAGATTTAAATAATCATATAGAATAATCTGCAGGTACGGAAACTTGGCTGGTTTCTAGAAATCATACACAAATTGTTGGCAATCAGTTGAGAGAAAGACTTAAAATTTAAGTGCAATGTTAACGTACAATTGACTATAATATCAAAGTAAATATTGAAAGTTACCTTTGTTGACACCTATTTTTGTCCGGGCCCAATAAAAAAAGAGAAGAAAAAATAATAAAAAGGAAAAAGAAAAAAAAAGAAAAAAAAGAGAGAAGAAAAAAAGAAAAAGAGAGAAAAAAGAAAAAAGGACGAAACCCAAGAAAAGAAGAAGGAGAAAAAGAAAAAATAAAAGAAAAAAAGGAAGAAGAATGATGGCCAGAAAAAAAAAAAAAAGGAAGGAGAGAAGGAAGAAACGAAGCAAAAAAGAAGGAGTGGAATAAAACGGGCCAAGTGGCCCGTGCAAAAAATGAGCAGAGGAGAAAGAACAAAAAAGGAAAAAAAAAGAGAGGAAGGAGGCAGCAGCTCAAAAGAAGAAAAGGGGAAAACCTAGGGCGCCGCCGTCATCAACCAGCCGCCGCTCCACCTCTCTTCCTCACCAAACCGCGCACCACCGTCCTCTTTCCCAGCCACCGGGCGCTGCCACTTCTCTTCTCCATAGCCACCGCCGCCGCACCATCTCCCATTCTCTTTCCCTGCCACCGCGAGTCGCCACTCCTCTTCCCTGCCACCGCGCGCCGCCGTTCCTTTCCCCTACCACCGCGCGCCGCCGCTCCTCCTCAGGCAGCTGTCATCACCCACAATCAAGTCTCCATTTGGCTTCCTTTATTTTTTTTTATTATTTTCGGTTGGTTTCTATTATTTTTTGTTTCTTATTCCTTATTTCATTTTTTTCTTGTTCTCCTCTGATGTAAACATTTAGGCTCTTGGTTTCTTTTTTGTTTTTTCATTTTTGTTAGGGGTGGCAAATGGATGGATTGGATGGATATGGATATGGATTGTAATTGATGGATCCAAAATAATCCATTATCCATTAAGGATCCATTAAAATTGTTTTAAAAAAATCCATCCAATCCATCCATTAGTGAAAAAAATCCATCCAATCTCATCCATTAGTGAATATTTAATGGATGGATATCCAATCCATCCAATAACTTAAAAAACAGTGGAAACCCCAAAAAAACGGTGAAAACTCAAAAAACGACCCAAAACTAAAAAAATGGTCGAAACCCCCAAAAGTCGGCCCAAAACCCAAAAAAACGGCCGAAATCCCAAAAGTCGGCCAAAAACTCAAAAGTCGGCCCAAAACCCTAAAAAACGGCCGAAACGCCAAACGTCGGCCAAAAACCCCAAAAAAAGGGGTCCAACCTTTATTTTTGGGTTTTGGGCTGATTTTTGAGTTTTTGGCCGACTTTTGGCGTTTCGGCCGTTTTTTAGGGTTTTGGGCCGACTCTTGGCGTTTCGGCCGTTTTTTTGGGTTTTGGGTCGATTTTTGAGTTTTTGGCCGACTTTTGGCGTTTCGGCCGTTTTTAGGGTTTTGGGTCGACTTTTGAGTTTTTGGCCGACTTTTGGCGTTTCGGCCGTTTTATTGGGTTTTGAGTCGATTTTTGAGTTTTTGGCCGACGTTTGGCGTTTCGGCCGTTTTTTAGGGTTTTGGGCCGACTTTTGAGTTTTTGGGCGACTCTTGGCGTTTCGGCGTTTTTTTGGGTTTTGGGTCGATTTTTGAGTTTTTGGCCGACTTTTGGCGTTTCAGCCGTTTTTTAGGGTTTTGGGCCGACTCTTGGCGTTTCGGCCGTTTTTTTGGGTTTTGGGTCGATTTTTGAGTTTTTGGCCGACTTTTAGCGTTTCGGCCGTTTTTTAGGGTTTTGGGCCGACTTTTGAGTTTTTGGCCGACTCTTGGCGTTTCGGCCGTTTTTTTGGGTTTTGGGTCGATTTTTGAGTTTTTGGCCGACTTTTGGCGTTTCGGCCGTTTTTTAGGGTTTTTGGCCGACTTTTGGCGTTTCATCCGTTTTTAGGTTTTTGGGCCGACTTTTGAGTTTTTGGCCGACTTTTGGGGTTTCAGCCGTTTTTTTGGGGTTTTGGCCGACTTTTGAGATTTGGGCCGACTTTTGGGGGTTTCGACCGTTTTTTTGGGTTTTGGGCCGATTATTAGGGTTTCGACCTTTTTTTGGGGTTTTGGGCCGACTTTTGGGTTTTGGGCCGACTTTTGGGGTTTTGGCCGTTTTTTTGGGTTCTGGGCCGATTTTTGAGTTTTTGGCTGACTTTTGGGGGTTTCGACCGTTTTTTTGGGTTTAATTCATTTTTATGATCCACTAGAATTTTAGGTTGATCCATCACAATCCATCAAATTTCAATATATTGATCCAATGGATTTTGATTTTAAATTGGTGGATTATGGATATCCAATGGATTAAATGGATGGATTGGAATCCATCCATTTAATTTTATTTTTTTAGATGGATGGATATGGATGGATTTTGCCACCCCTAATTTTTGTGAGGCATTGTTTGTAAGTCCGTCATATAAGGACATTTTAATTTTCTGTCAAAAAAAAGGAAAAAACTAAATAACTTAATTAAATTAAAAAAATAAGAACTGCGTAAGCCTTGATCATTTTAAGGAAGTACGTAGGACTGGATTCACACTCATCAGGCTATATAAAAATAACAAAACATTTTGTTTCTTTTTGTCTTTTTTCCCCTTTTTTAGAAATAATTAGGGAATTGAATAATATAAAAAAATAATAAAAAATAATTTGTTTTCCTTTTCTCTTTTTAGGAATAATTAGAAATTAAATAATAAAAATAAATAAGGGTAAAATTTATAATGTAGAAAGCTAAGGAAATTGCATAAACAATATTAGGTACCGTTTAGACGGGCGCTGTGGGGTGCTAACAACTTCCCCACGCGTAATAGACTCTCGAACCTAGATTTTAGGTTTCGTAGGCTATTTATCATTTTTTAGGTTTTTCTAGTGTTTTCCTCAAATAAACATTAGTGGCGACTCTGTCTAATAATAATTCTTTTTTTCGTCGTCCCGCCGTGACCCCGGTTACGACAGATGGCGACTCTGCTGGGGACACTTTGAGAGTCAGGCCTTTTTTGATTGTTTGTGTTTTTTTAGCTTTCTTTTATTTTATTTTACCCTTCATTATTTTTATTGTTTAATTGTTTTGTACATATTTTTTCTACTTTGTATATAATTTGTCTTTAATTTGTCTTTTAGTTATCTTTAATTCGTCTTTCTTTTACCTTTTTTTTATTGTTTATATCCCTCGTACATATTTTCCCTACCTTGTATATAATTTGTTTTCAGCATGTGGTATTAGGGTAGATGACCAATTTAAACTGCTATATCTGGTTTTCTGGCTATGTTGCAGGTGGGGTAGTTTTTTTTTTAAGGTTTTCTTGAAAACAGGTTTGTATGCTCCCAATGCACTCACTTCACTTTCACTTTGTGAGCCCAGGAGTAGCGGTGCCTTGGTACTTGTCGTGAGAGGCTTAGTGTCTACGCGTCAACTATTGAGCCACAATTCGGATTATTACCGGTCATTAAGCTATTTGTCGTGAGAGGCCTAGTGTCTACGCGTCAAATAGTTTGATCATCAGGACCTTGTCTTCGTGATGGGGGTAATCCGAGGACCTTTTAGAAGTCTAGAACTTACCATAAAGAGAGCACTTAATTTGACCATAGTCCCCATCCAATTAGGGTTTTGGCCAATGTAGTATACCTCACCCCTTAGGTCTTTACCCTTGTAGGACAAATGGGAGCATTCTCTTCTTCTATTCTTTTTCATATCATTATCGTTCAATATGCCATGCATCATTCATCTTATATATAAAAAAAAACATAAAAAAATTCATTTTTCATGCATCATTCATCTTATATAAAAAAACATAAAAAAAATTCACCTTTCATGCATCATTCAAAAAAAAAATTCATGCATCATTCATCTTATATATAAAAAAAAAACATAAAAAAATTCACCTTCCATGCATCATTCATCTTATATAAAAAAAACATAAAAATTTTTCACCTTTCATGCATCATTCATCATATATAAAAAAAAATCATAAAAAAAAAACACTCTTGCATTTCATCACTCCATGTTCATGCATTTCATGGCATTTTACATGCTTCATTTTTAACAGTAAATCAAATTATGTTAACGGTCCAAATGGAGGGGCTTCGAGACCAAGCTCTGCCTGTCCTGAAGAAGAACACCAAGGTTTCGGGAATTTCAAAGAAATATGCAGAAAAGTGCCATGAGAAGTGCTTGCTGAGTTTTCCCCGAGATCTTGCCAGCACCATCAGAGGAATGAGGAGAAGAGAACTAAATGATTCCGCTTTTCATTGATGTATCCCGAATAGGGACATTGCAAGCTCTGTGATGAAAATTGTACTACAAATCTGGAATGGAATGAATAAGATGTTTTGTTCAAAAACCTTGGTGTTCCGTGTTGCTGCTTAGACATAAATTCAGTAGGGGTATTTCTCACATGAATGACTGTCAACCATGTTTTAACCCAAGTGGTCTTTCTCTGGCGTTAGAAAATGGGATTTTTTCGTGTTGCTGCTTAGACATAAATTCAGTAGGGGTATTTCCCACATGAATGACTGTCAACCATGTTTTAACCCAAGGGGTCTTTCTCTGGCGTTAGAATTGTTTCGTGTTGCCCCTTAGACATAAATTATGTAGGGGTATTTCCCACATGAATGACTGTCAACCATGTTTTAACCCAAGGGGTGTTTCTCTGGCGTTAGAACATGGGGAACCACCATCTGCTGGACCCGTTAACAAATTTGTTTTTCTTTCAAACACATTTGCATTTCCTTGGAGAACTTAAGTCTCAGTATGTTTGAAAAAACAAGAAAAGGCATTGACAAGCTCAAGTTGAAACCCTGGAATCTACAGAAGCCGTTGATACCAGAATCTGAACCTGCAAAGAGACCGAACTTGAAGAAGGTTGAGTATGATGCTACCGTGCAAAAACTGGGGCAGAAGTGTAGAAGAATAGATCAATACTGATCATGATTGAGTCAATAATAGAATTTGTGCAATGGCAGCATCCTCATATAGTCAGTCGCTGATTTTCACTCCTCATGCTTATCCCACTTCCTCACCCTTTGCACCAGTAAGGATCATCACCCATATTTACCCGTTCTACCAGCTATAATAACCTTCACCATTTTTCACCACATGGATAACACAAGCAATTAACTTCAATATAATCTGTGGAGGCCCTACCTACCCACCTCATTTTGTCCTGATCCTACTCACCATACAGCTTACCACTTCCTTTTCATCTCTAGACCCTCCATCCATTCGTTACTTCACTTTCTTTCTAGCACTAATCCCATCATCTCATCTCAACCTAATCGCCCTCCTCTTCACCATATGACTATTTCATTCGTAGGAGACCCTATCCACCCACCTCATATTATGTTGATCCTTACTTGCTTTATCCATACATCTCACGAAGACTATTTTTCCAATCACATTTCCCTTAACCATCCCATGATCACATATCAACTCAACTACCATCCCTATGATCCAACCCTTTTCCCAAAACACTTGTTCATTTCATCAAGTCACCTTCTCTGCTGCCATTTGACAATGATGACCTGCACTTGCATAATCTGTTCCCTCGAGGTTGAAGTGGTTTTGACTCAAAGTTGAAGCGTCCATTATCCCCCAGTTTGGCAAGTTCCAAGGATGAACTTTGGCATCATACTCTTAGTGGGCCTCATGGATCTTTCACAAGAGAATACTTAAGTCGTCTGGTTTTCATCAGTGATGAGCTGCTTATTGTATCAAAAGCCACAAAGGGCTTTCAATTAACCGTCATCTTGTTCCCTCAGCAGCTCGTTCAAGAAGGAGGATGCGGCATCTGCCAATCTTTCAGTGATCAAGGCGCCTGAGTTTAATGGTCTAGCATAGGCTATCTGTTTTGTCATGTTAATTTTGAACCTTTGCTAACTTTCTTGGAAGCATTATTTAAGAACCATGCATGGCATTTTCTTTTTCTTTGGTTTGTTTGCTTCATTCATTGTCTTTTCCTTCATCAATCTCAATCTCAATCTCATTCTCCTTCCATGTCCATCTCACACAAATCATTCCTAGCGTCTCATAATGGCTAATGTCTCAAGTGCGGGAGAACTTGTTTGCTTGATTTATGGGCTGGCATGGAAGAAGACTAGGAGCACTGGGGGCAACTTTTGTCGCGGTTGCAAGCGCTTATTTGTGAGAAGTTGATCGATTTCATAGGAAAACTTTAGCAGATGGTCATTTATGCAGAAAAGCGCAAGAGTCATCCCTCAACAAAAAAAAAGAAAAAGAAAAAAGGCCTGTTAGGTTGAAAACCCGCCAGGGCGACCTAAGCAAAAGTTAGGGCATGCAAAAAAAAAAAAAAGAGCAAGTGAATCAAGTTGACCACAACTTTGTTTTGGACATAGGTTCTCGAAAGTGATCAGTCATGCCTTGAGATGAAGTTTGGCATTCTTTCTCTATCCTTACCCCTTGACACCCATTTGAGCCAAAAATCCTTCCCCTTAACCCTAGACAAGGATCACTCTACATTAGAGTTAGCACAATATTAATGCCAAGCTTGCTTAAGATTTCCATTACAAAGAAAAGAAAGAAGCAAAGAAAAGGAAATAGAAATGCCAAAAGATGAAAATGTCAAAAAGGAATACAAAAAGAAAAATTGCTTGAGCAAGTCTTGATAATCAGTGCTAAGTTTCGATCAAAGTGCTAAAAATCCTTTGTCTTCATTAATTCATTAACCCGTAAACACTTTGATATCCTTCCTTTCATGATCCATAAGCCCTTGGCCACATATCCTTCGTCTTCATTAACCTGCAAACACTTGTTTGTGCCTTTGATATCCTTCCTTTCATGACCCACTAGCCCTTAGCCACATATCCTTCATTAACCCGTAAACACCTCCTTTCATAACCCACTAGCCCTTAGCCACATTACAACCCTAACAAAGTCCATTCCGATCAAGGATTGATTGTCCACTTTTTCTTGAACTTGTTTTTGAGACACAATAACCTGATTCATTTGCTCATAAAAAAAAATAGAGAAAAAAGAGAAAAAATGAGGGATGCTCGCTGAATAGTTGCCTCCGAAAAGTTCTTTCAAGAATTGACACTGCGGCAAAGCCCAATCAGTCAGAAGAAAATCAAGAAAAGATCTCTTCCATGCCCATCAAGACCTCAAATGGGAGCCAAGGTCAATAGAACAATTGTTGGACTACCACTCATTATCTCAATTGGGGCAACTTTTCAGCTCATTTCTTGTCCCTTCCCTGAAGTTGGGCCCATTTTCTGGTTTCTCCCCGATCTCTCTATGTCACAACTGAGGCAATTACTCAAGCCATTTTCCTTCACCCGAATCAGACTAGGGAAACAGTCTAAGCTTCACTTCATATCTTTTGTGTACCTGGTCATTCTTCGGCTGGGATAATTACCTATTCTTAGTAGTCTTCCCGTGTACTCTGATCTGGGGCATTTGCTCATATGAATTCCTCATACATTTTCTCAAAGTGGGGCAGACTACTTGTTCTTCCACTCTCAGGCTGAAGTATTACATTGGCTGTTCTCACAAATTCTTCCAACCTATTGAGACATCACTGAAGCAATTGATCATTCCACTCCTTGTCATCCTTGTTACACCCGAGAGATTGTCTAGCTTTCACTTTTTCATCATTCTAGTGCATTGTCTTTCAAACTGGAGCAATCACTTGTTTTCTGATGCTTATCTCTCATAATCCAAGACGAGGTAATTTTCCAGTCCATGCTTTGTCAATGTTCCCAGATTGGGGCAATCATATGCTACCTCATGCTCATCGTCCAAGACTAAACCTGGGCAATCGCCCAATTTTGTCATGAATTCTTTTCAAATCAGGGCGGTCAATGTTTCCATTCAATGTCTGGATTGGGGTATTCATTTGTCTTTCCATCAACTTCTTTCAAATGGGAACAATCATTTGTCTTCTGATGCTCATTCTTCAAAGTATAAAACGGGGCAATTTTCCATTCTATGTCTTATAACTATACCCAAGTTGGGACAGCCTGATGTTCATCACTCATTCTCTTCATCCGCCCCAAACATAACTGGGGAAATTCTCTGTCCTTTGATTCCTTCTTGTGTCATCTCATGTCATGCATATTAATTAGATAACGCTTCAAAGCGAGAGATCACATGTTCAATAACATGACTTAGCATTTCAACATCTCATTTAACATGTTAGACCAAAAGGATCGAGGTCCACTCAAAACCAACAGAAAAGAGGGGGTGCCTCAAAGACCTCCATCAGTCAAAAAAATTCAAAATCAGCATCAGACGGCTCAGATAAACTTTCAATAAGCAGGTGGCCCACCCTTCTCAGTCAGGTTTCAGAGGAAGATCTTGCAAAAGAGGCAAGCTTCACATCCATTCACATGAGCTGTCCAGATGAAACAAGCTTGAGTCTGTCTAAGTTTCCGAGCATGCATGTGCTTATTGAGCTAAATTTTTCCAAGGAAGCTAACAAAAGTCTTTTCTAACACAGCATAATTCAAGTTTGAGTTTCAAATTAATAAGCTGTGCATCATTTGCATCATTGCATAAAAAACATCAACATCACATGCATAACCCCATCACATATGGTACATATCATGCATTACATTTCATGCCATGCATACCTTTGTCACATATTGAAAGTTGCAGTTGGCGAGTCCGAGGTGGCGCTTAGACCGATCCTTGTCACTTTCCAGCAGATCCAGGGTGGTGCTTAGACGATCCCTGTTACTTTTCAGCAGATCCACGGTGGCGCTTAGACGATCTGTGTTACTTTCCAGCAGATCCAGGGTGGCGCTTAGACGATCCCTGTTACCTTTCAGCAGATCCAAGGGGGCGCTTAGACGAACCGTGTTACTTTCCAGCAGATCCACGGTGGCGCTTAGACGATCCGTGTTACTTTCCAGCAGATCCACGGTGGCGCTTAGACGATCCCTGTTACCTTTCAGCAGATCCAAGGTGGCGCTTAGACAAACCTTGTTACTTTCCAGCAGATCCACGGTGGCGCTTAGACGATCCGTGTTACCTTCCAGCAGATCCAAGGTGGCGCTTAGACGATCCCTGTTACCTTTCAGCAGATCCAAGGGGGCGCTTAGACGAACCTTATTACTTTCCAGCAGATCCACGGTGGCGCTTAGACGATCCGTGTTACCTTCCAGCAGATCCAGGGTGGCGCTTAGACGATCCCTGTTACCTTTCAGCAGATCCAAGGGGGCGCTTAGATGAACCTTGTTACTTTCCAGCATATCCACGGTGGCGCTTAGACGATTCGTGTTACCTTCCAGCAGATCCAGGGTGGCGCTTAGACGATCCCTGTTACCTTTCAGCAGATCCAAGGGGGCGCTTAGACGAACCTTGTTACTTTCCAGCAGATCCACGGTGGCTCTTAGACGATCCGTGTTACCTTCCAGCAGATCCAGGGTGGCGCTTAGACGATCCCTGTTACCTTTCCAGCAGATCCAAGGTGGCGCTTAGACGATCCCTGTTACCTTTCAGCAGATCCAAGGTGGCGCTTAGACGATCCTTGTTACTTTTCAGCAGATCCACGGTGGCACTTAGATGATCCGTGTTACTTTCCAGCAGATCCAGGGTGGCGCTTAGACGATCCCTGTTACCTTTCAGCAGATCCAAGGTGGCGCTTAGACGATCCTTGTTACTTTTTCAGCAGATCCACGGTGGCGCTTAGAAGATCCGTGTTACTTTTCAGCAGATCCAGGGTGGCGCTTAGACGATCCCTGCTTGACAGTGGCTCGGGTTTTGAACCCGAGTTTGCTGTGTTCTTTTTTGACACCCGGATAAAAATGTGTCATGTCTTTACTCATTTCTTACAACAGTAGTATTCTCATACTACCTAGTAAGAAACAAGTAAAGAGGGGCAGCTGTTGACACCTATTTTTGTCCGGGCCCAATAAAAAAAGAGAAGAAAAAATAATAAAAAGGAAAAAGAAAAAAAAGAAAAAAAAGAGAGAAGAAAAAAAGAAAAAGAGAGAAAAAAGAAAAAAGGACGAAACCCAGGAAAAGAAGAAGGAGAAAAAGAAAAAATAAAAGAAAAAAAGGAAGAAGAATGATGGCCAGAAAAAAAAAAAAAAGAAAAAGAAGAAGAGAAGGAAGAAACGAAGCAAAAAAGAAGGAGTGGAAAAAAACGGGCCAAGTGGCCCGTGCAAAAAAAGAGCAGAGGAGAAAGAACAAAAAAGGAAATAAAAAAGAGAGGAAGGAGGCAGCAGCTCAAAAGAAGAAAGGGGGAAAACCAAACCCTAATTTCTTCCCTATTTAAGCCCCCCACCTCGAAAACCACAACACAATTTTTTTTTCTGCCTACACACAATTTTTTTACAGCACCTCCCTCAAGAAAAAACCCTAAATTTCTCCTCCCTCACTCTCCCTCATCAACCAGCCGCCGCTCCACCTCTCTCCTTCACCAAACCGCGCGCCGCCGTCCTCTTTCCCAGCCACCGGGCGCTGCCACTTCCCTTCTCCATAGCCACCGCCGCCGCACCATCTCCCATTCTCTTTCCCTGCCACCGCGTGCCGCCACTCCTCTTCCCTGCCACCGCGCACCGCCGTTCCTTTCCCCTACCACCGCGCGCCGCCGTTCCTCCTCTCGACTGCCGCCGCTGCTCCTCCTCAGGCAGCTGTCATCACCCACAATCAAGTCTCCATTTGGCTTCCTTTATTTTTTTTTTTTATTATTTTCGGTTGGTTTCTATTATTTTTTGTTTCTTATTCCTTATTTCATTTTTTTCTTGTTCTCCTCTGATGTAAACATTTAGGCTCTTGGTTTCTTTTTTGTTTTTTCATTTTTGTGAGGCATTGTTTGTAAGTCCGTCATATAAGGACATTTTAATTTTCTGTCAAAAAAAGGAAAAAACTAAATAACTTAATTAAATTAAAAAAATAAGAACTGCGTAAGGCTTGATCTTCCATTTTAAGGAAGTACGTAGGACTGGGTTCACACTCATCAGGCTATATAAAAAATAACAAAATATTTTGTTTCTTTTTGTCTTTTTTCCCCTTTTTTAGAAATAATTAGGGAATTGAATAATATAAAATAAAATAATAAAAAATAATTTGTTTTCCTTTTCTCTTTTTAGGAATAATTAGAAATTAAATAATAAAAATAAATAAGGGTAAAATTAATAATGTAGAAAGCTAAGGAAATTGCATAAACAATATTAGGTACCGTTTAGACGGGCGCTGTGGGGTGCTAACACCTTCCCCACGCGTAATAGACTCTCGAACCTAGATTTTAGGTTTCGTAGGCTATTTATCATTTTTTAGGTTTTTCTAGTGTTTTCCTCAAATAAACATTAGTGGCGACTCTGTCTGATAATAATTCTTTTTTTCGCCGTCCCGCCGTGACCCCGGTTGCGACAACCTTCAATCAATTAAAGTGCCGCTCTGCGCTCTTTCAGTGACTTGAAATCATTAATAAGTGAATCAGAACTAAAACTTGTTGCAATCTCCCTTTTAATGAGCATCAATGATGAAATGTTGAAATCTTAAGTTAATCTTCTCTTGCTCATTAAAATCCATAGGATAAATTTTTTCCACAAGAATGCAAATGTTATCAATGTCAAAATCTTAATAGCCATTTTGGTCCCCCAGGTTTCACGATTTTGCATTCGTGGTCCCTCTTGCAATTTATTAGCACGCAGAGTCCCTTAATCTTTGAACATTTTGCATTTCTAGTTTCCCATCCAATTCCATTAAAGATTTAACGGTTTTTTTTAAAAAAAAATTAATAAAAAAATATATCCAGAACATTCATCATATTCATCAACCTTCATCTTCTTCACCAACACCTTCATCATCTTACCCAGAAAAAATCAAAAAACAGACATATTCATCTTCCTAACATTTTGTTTAGAAAAGAAAAATCTATTGATAAGTAATCTGAAACAGTACATAGTTTGGGGGAAGGAAGAAATCTACCATTGATTACAAAACATACAACTAAGCTACACTTGCAAATAGCTAACTAAGATGAAAACCTCCTAAGTTAATAAAGAAGGACAAAACAAAGACAAAAAATAGCAAAGAAGGTGCTCCACACACAGCAGCTACATTAGTAAAAACTGGCAGGACCTGGTTGAAGCGAAACAGTCCCTAAAAGCATCTTCCAAACAGCAGCCACATAGAGACACATTTGGTGAAGCAAAATTGCTAAAAGCATCGATACCTGCCAATGCATTTAGCAAGACAGGAGTGCTCCCATGCTATCTGAGAAGGACGGAACAGAGGCAAGAAACAGCAGCGAGGCAAATCCTCAGGCATCAGCAGCAACGAAACCAGACAGAAGAGTAGTACAAACATTGAAGAGTAGTAGCTGCCAAAACAAATTAGAGGAAGAAATCACACAACACATAAAAACAAAACCCAAAACGAAATCAGAGAAAGAGAAGACTTGGATCTGGAAAAAAAATTGACAGGCCAGAGGATGGCGGCGGCTTTGCGAACAAGGAGGAAGGAGCAGCGACGGCGGCTTCGCGAACATGGAGGAAGGAGCAGCGGCGGTGGCGGCTTCGCGAACAGGGAGGAAGGAGCAGCGGCGGTGGTGGCTTCGCGAACAGGGAGGAAGGAGCAGGGGCGGCGGCGGCTTCGCGATCGGAGCAATGGAGGCCGAGTGTTGGTGGTGGTGCTAAGTGTTTGGGAGAGGGTTTGGGTTTTGGTTTTGGTTTTGGTTTTGGTTGTGGGGGTGGCTGCTAGGGTTTGTGATTGTAGGAGAAGAGGAAGAAGAAGGTTTGATGAAGATACGTGAATTCTCTGGAAAACTTTAAATTTTATTTTATTTAATTAATTTTTTATTTTTTTTAATTAATTTTAAAGGAATATTCCGTTAAATCATTAACGGAATTGGATGGAAACTAGAAATGAAAAATCTTCAAAGATTAGGGGACTTTGCGTGCTAATAAATTGCAAGAGGGACCACGAATGGAAAATCGTGAAACCTGGGGGACCAAAATGGCTTATTAAGCCAAATCTTAAGTTAATCTTCTCTTGCTCATTAAAATCCATAGGATAAATTTTTTCCACAAGAATGCAAATGTTATCAATGTCAAAATCTTTGTAAGCATCCTTAGGAACCAAAGATGAGCTTAGAGTTAACAACTCCATTGCTTGCTCATTAAACCTACTATCCAACTCTTGCAATTGCTTATCAATTGTAGCAAAAAATATTTCCACTCTAAAATAATGCTCTACTGTAATGTGATCTTCTTTATGTCGAGAGCATCCTTTTCTTGCTGCATAAAAAGAATTGAATTCAGGAACCTCAATATCATGTTTTTCGCAGAAGGAAAACACGTTTTGCAATAAACCATCCCAACCATCTTCTCTCATGTTCTAAATGAGTTTTTTGGATGAACGGACTACATGCATAGCATTAACTATATCCAGAGTTTGTTGTTGAAAAGCTTGACAAAGAACATCGGTTACCCCGATAATCTTTTTCATCAAATGCAATATCAATACAAACTCAAATGAGGTCAAACTTTTGTAAGCACTATCAGCATCTCCACGTGTAGAGTAAGTTGATCCATCAACAACAATCTTTTCTAGAACAGAACAAGTTGCACCATACAAATCTATCAAGCTACAAACAGATGAGAAGTGCGAGCCCCAACGAGTATCACCAACTCGTTTTAAAGTACCAATTTGATTTTCTCCTCTACCTGTTTCAAGTTCACCAATCTCTAGCAAATGTGCAATTTCATCTAACTTGGAAGCTTGTAAATCATCATGCCTCTTACTAGAAGAACAAACGATATTGACAACAAAAGTAAGTTTTGAAAAAAAATTGATGAATTGGAATCACTTCTCTTGATGCAGCAACCAATGCAAGTTGTAACCTATGAGCAAAGCAATGAACATAATATGCATAAGAATAATCATTCAAAAATAATGCTTGTAATTCATTCCATTCTCCTCTCATATTGCTAGCACTGTCATACCCTTGACCACGAATGTTGGCAACATCAAGATCATGTTGAGAAAGTATAGCACTTAATTCTTGCTTAAGAGTTACAGCCATTGTGTCTTTAACATGAATAATATGAAAAACCCGTTCTTGAATAAAGCCATTTTTGTCAACAGATCTCAAGACAAGAGCCGTTTGTTCCTTTTTTGATTCGTCACGAGCTTCATCAACAACAATACAAAATTTAGAATCTCCAATTTCCTCACGGATATGGTTTCTCACTTTACTAGAGAGAATATGCAAGATCTCTTTTTGAATTAGATGTGAAGTATACTTGCAATTTTGTGGAGCATTTTCCAACACAACTTTTGAAACTTCATCATTGTATGATGCTAGGAGTTTTATCATCTCAAGAAAATTACCTTGGTTTTTGGATCCACTAGTTTCATCATGGCCCCTAAAAGCACAAGCTTGAAGTTTAAATAGCGAATGGTGTCAATTGAAGTCCTGAGATGCAATCGATTCTTCGTAATTTGATCTAAGCTTTGCACATGAATAACATTTCTAATATGTCCTTCTTGATTCAACAAGTCTTGACAAGCTCTCATTGCATTATTGTGTGGCGAGCAAGGATCTGTCCCAATGTGTTTAAGAAAGGCACATCTCTTTCCATCATTAACTTTCTTCCAATTTTTAAAACCTGTATGAATGAAGACATCTGACCCAGGTCGTCCACTTGGCTTTTTGCTAAAAAGATAACAAGGTAAGCAATATGCAGCATCTTTCGAAGGTGAATACTCTAACCATGAAGGGAAGATGCTAAACCAAGTGTATTGAAAGCGTCTTGGATGATTATCCTTACCAGACAATGGATATTTTTCTTGATGCATTTGATATGGACACCTTTTTAGATAGAACCTCCGTATTTCATCCACTTGGTTTGGTAGGTATTTCCAAATTGGTAAGCGCTTTCCTGGATCACATTCTAAAGAATTTTCAAATTCCTCATATGTAACTCTAGGGAACTTGGAAACTTGCTTCGCTTCTTCAGATCTTGGATTCTGAGGGCTCATTTCACATTCAACTGATGTGGGAATAACATTTTGTTCATCTTCCTCACAAGCTTTTCTCTTAAAAAAAGAATCAATTCTTCTACTTTTACTCATTATTGTCACCTACATATTAAAATAAAAATATCAAATACACAATTGAAGTTATATCTATGTACCTATAGTTCTTGATGATTGATCAATGAAAACAATAGTCATATATAAACACATCAAATCTCACAAGTTTTTCCATTTCATGCACTTTATATAGAAACATAATTTACAGAGATAGAAACAAAAGAACACAAAATATATTGATAAAATAAAAGATAGTCAACAAAACTTACAGCAAACTTGTAAGCCAGTTTACCTTTGCAAGCGACGCTACAACTCGATAGAAGCAGGCCTTTGTCCTTTACGAATCAAATCTACCTTTCCTAGCCAAAACAAATAGGGTTAGCCGTTTACATCATTTCCATATACGCTATCTACTCTCTTAAAATCATAAAGGGGCTAAATTAAACAACTTACCATTCACAAAGAAAGCAAAATGGTATGGCCGTATGCAGTGGCGAAAATCTAAATTATAAATAATTGAAGCAATTGCAAAGATGGTGCGTATTGCAATAATAAAGCAATTGTCAAAGATGGTGTGTATTGCAATAATAAAGCAATTGCAATTTTGCAAAGATGGTGGCCGTATCCCGTATGCAATGTATCCGCCAGTTACTGTTCTGTTGCAAATTGCAATTGCAAAGGCCAAAGGGGACGTTTTGTGGTGTGTGTGCGGGTCTGTTGTGTGGGTATTTGGTATTGCCAAAAGTGAATCAATTGCAAAAAAAAAGCTGTGTGAAATAAGGTAGGGTAGCAGTGGCGGCGGAAGATACTAGATTAGTGAAGATTGAAGAATAAAATATATTATTATCTTTTTTTTGTTAAATTGCTCTCACAATTTTGAGCGGGTGTGAAGAAGGCCAATTTTTTTATTAAGAGTGCAGCTCTTAAGAATCAAACCCTCAACCTATAAGTACAATTAATTACTTTTTACCACTGTGACCGGTATTTGTAGAGTAATATATTAATAATTTATTATATTATATTATATTATATTATATAGTATAGTATACATATATAAGTGAATTTTTAATAATTTTTGGGGAGGCCATGGCCATCCCCCGGTCTTCACTATCTTCCGCCACTGATCTTATGTGGCCTAGTGATCAGATAAAATTCACATGTTATGAGAATTGCAGGAAAAAGATGAATTCTTATAAGAATAGAATCTGCAAATCATACAAGGATTTAAATAAATTGTTGTGAGTCGTGGTATGACATAATTTTTTTGGTGTCCTAGTGGTCTGTACCTATTACATTACTCTTTCCGTTCCAAATTATAAGGACATGTTCAGACAATCACGCTTACTAAGAAAACATGTAATAAACTAATTAATATGTTGGTTTTGTTATTTTTTGTATAAATCTTCAATATATGTCCCTATTTAAAGCTCGCACCTCAATACCCAACAAATTGAAAATATAATGAATGCAAGGGGTAAAAAAGGAAGAACCTATTATTTTTTTTCTGAAATTTATAAGGAGTCTTATAATTTAGAACACCAAGTTTGTCTCTATAAGTTCTTATAATTTGGAATCGAAGCCTAAGCTTCAACCCCGCCTTGGTACTTTTTAAAATACAGCTCATCCTTTAATATTTTTTTCTTCACACCAGAGTGTTTAAATTTTTTTATATGACGATAATCATGCAACATGCATAATTTTTAACTAAATTTTCATCAAGTGCTACAGCTAATTTTCGTTCAGAAAAGAAAAACATTATCTCAAGATATAACGAGTAAATACTTCAGGCTCTTTATTTTTTAAAATCTATTACAGAAGCGTTTATTGTTGTTGTTCCATGAAGAGCTGCAGAAAAGATGAGTCCTCCCCGTAGAACCAAAGAAAAAAGAATATGTTGAGACTTGAGAGCAGCAATTTACTTCTTTTATGTCTGCGTGCTTTTGAAAAGAAAATGTAAAAATCTTAATAGCTGGAAGTGACGGATTCAGAAATTTTAACTCATGGGGCAGCATATACATATAAATTTATAACATTAAAAATAAATATTTTTATTAAAATATTTAATGTATATCATTGTTATTTTCTATCTCAGTATTCATATTTTAAAAATATTATACAATCTTTTTATTCTCAATACCATTAAGAAGTTGTGTAAGATTATGAGAACTTTGTACAAGAAGAAAGAGAATAAAGCACTATGTTATAAACCTATAGATATTGTCATATTGCATATAAAAAAGTAAAAAAATTGGATGACAACAATATAAAGTATGAACTTGTTAGTGAAAAATATACAACAATTTCACATCATTTATCATATCTCTTACTTCTATTTTATCTACTCTCATCTCTGTCATGCGACTGTGAGTGGAATGAATGTGAACTCATCTTTTTCCAAAATACAAAACCATAAGGGCAGTTATTATTTTATGGGGCAATTATCTATTCAAAATTTTTAAAATACAATGCATATATAATATATTGTTATGAAAAATTAAAAATATTATGGGGCAGTTGCCCCCCTCACCCCAATGTCCCAATGTATATTTGTCCGGTGAAAGACATTTCAAGGTACCTGGATCATCATTTTCAAAATGTCCTAATTCTTAACTACTAAATTTTCATCATGCATGATTATTATCATATAAAAAATTTAAATCTGTTTTATGTTTATAAAATACCTTTAACCTACTATCTTTGTTAATGTTAGTATGTAGTTTGAAATTATTATAATTTTTCAATAACTAAAGTGATTTACTTGATATATTTTAGAGACTCAATAATAATAATAATACTTAAATACTATAAATAAAAACACCATGTCATTAATCTCATTGGTACTCCCACCATCCTCTCACTTTCTTAATTCTCATAATACCCCTAATTAAAAAAAAACTTAAGAATTGCACCGGTTACATTCTCCAAACCCAGACCATCCCTATCTTCATTCTCTCTTCCCCTCTAATCGACATTCCTCTTCTCCCTTCTTCTTCTTCTTTCTTCTCCTCCAAACCCACAAACTACCCCGTTCACGTTTCTTCTTCCCCTGCGAACTTCATCAAGCGGCCTTTCTTCCTCT
Source organism: Acmispon strigosus (assembly GCA_030819835.1). NCBI lineage: Eukaryota > Viridiplantae > Streptophyta > Magnoliopsida > Fabales > Fabaceae > Acmispon > Acmispon strigosus. The sequence goes on from JAUAMA010000001.1 coordinate 9,037,213, forward strand.
CACAAGTGCGAATTCAACAACTCTTCTTCTTCCTCATTTGAACTTCAGGCAATTTAGATGATTTCATTGTTGCTAATTGATACTACATATTTGGTCTTTGTTGTCCGTTGTTGTTGTTTTGCATGCTTAGTAATAGGTGAAGGTGCAAGAAACACACAAGAAAGGGGGGGGGGTTTGAATTGTGTGGCCTATTTTTCGATTTCTTTTCTCAAGAGTTATATATTATTCATCTATCATCTTTCATCTATATTTAACATAGGTCATTCTTGGAAATACGTGAGAATGCATGAGATTCATTTAATAGATTCTGAAGGATGATTATTTGTTTTTCAAGATTGTTTGCAAGTTACAAACGTATGAATAAGCATGCAGCGGAAAAGCAATGTAGCATGAAAATAAAGCACACATGGTTTTTATCCTGGTTCACCCCCATAATCGACAGGGCTACGTCCAATCCTTGGCTTCACCAAGATTTTCACTATTTAAACAAATAGTACAAGTATTATCAGGGACTTCTCCCAACAAGTATTCTAAGGACTTCTCCTAACAAGTATTCTAAGGACTTCTCCTATCAAGTATTAGAAGGACTTCTCCTTACAAGTATTAGAAGGACTTCTCCTTACAAGTATTCTACAGGACTTCTCCTGACACCTTTTTCAAGGGTTGGCTTCTCTACATGGTTCTCTTCTTAATAAGAGTGGGCAGAGGAAATTAAGCTCAATTTACAGAGAGGATAGGAGTTTGGGTTCTCTGTTTAAGAGGGTGTGTGAGTTGGGAAAGATAAGAGTAAAACTCTATGAATTTTTCTCACACAAGCTCATATACTCAGGCAGGAATAGGCTTGAGGCATCCTGAGTATGAACCAAGGTTCCTTGGCTCTTGGGACAGACTTAGTTGACATATGGAAGTTTAAGTCTGAGTTGCCCAAATACTTTGGAGGCAGGATCTTCTATTTATATCTTCAGTTGCTTCTTCTTCTTGAGAAAGAGAGAAAAACTGTCCGAAGTGCCACTTCCTCTCTAAGCTGCGCATAACGGCTAGTTCTACATCTTTCAGCAAGCGTAAGTCAATATCTGAGATTTCTCTGCAAGCGTAAGATATGATCTGGAAATCATCAGTTCATCTGGGTTGATGTCGTCTGGCCCCATGTTGAGCAAGTAGCTTCGAGCTATGACTTCAGTATTTAATGTGTGAGGGAATAGCAATGAAGCTTGCTTTGACCATTTTGCCCCAGTGCTTGCCAGCAAATACTTATCACGTGCCTTGATCAGATATTTGAATTTTGACCGTTAAGAGTGTACGATGCTCAGAGATTCTTGCCGTTGATTCCGCAATGTCAGCTTGATTTGAGGGAAAGTAGAATATTGGTGGGACCAAGGAATATTATATTAATTGTGTCCCCTTTCTACTTTCTGCCGCAGCCAGTATGTTAATAAATGTGTAGACGAGGTAGGAGTCTTTTAATCCACGAAGTAATTACTCCAGATGAGGAAAATAGATTCTTTAATACTTTGATAATCCTGATGTCCTCGAAAACCACGTTTCTTGATCTCTGTACCTTTGGCGCAATTGATACTTGAGTGGACGGATTCTTCCTTGTAGCTTGGCAGACGTAGTCTCCATTCAATGCTTGAAGTTCCGCTGCAAAGTAATTTGGATTGGCGGACGAACTTTTCTTCATTCAGTCTTTCTTAACTATTAGGATCTTCTTGTCTTGTAGATGACTGAATCTCCTCTTTTGATCTTATTGAAGTTCTTTCATCGATAGAGTTGATTCACAACTTTCTTTTGTGATGCTAGAGAACCTCTGAGGCTGAAAGAGTTTCTTCATATATCAACCTGCCCTTTCAATTTTGACTGGAGTAGTCATCTTAAGTGGCAGACTTTTTTGTCTTCTCAAGATAGGCTTCGACTTTCAGCGAGCAGACTCTGATGAGGTGTTCTAAAGATGTTGGATGTTATGATGAGTTGATTCACCGGACTGTCTCATGTAGGAGTACTTTCCTCTGTATATTCTTTGACATAGTCTTCTTCATGGTGACCGGACGAACTCCTCTGATAGACTAATATTCTTGATGATGCTTTGAAGTTTACTCAGTCCTTTTAGAGATGGTTATTCCTGTACATGAGAGTTTTCACTGTGTTAGGAAATCCAGTTTAAAACGATATTGAATCTTAAAGAAATTGTTGATTATCAAAACATAATTATTCATTTAATTGTTTGAATCTAACAATAGGGATTTTTGAAGAAAAAAAATGGTTGTTTTGGGGGGTTTTGACGAACTGGATAAAAATTGCACTTGTAAGTGCAAATTTTCATCCTTTTTCGCACTTACAAGTGCGAATATGACCCTCCTGCATAGTGTGTTTAATCGCACTTGTATGTGCGACTCGAACAAGCAGTTTCGCACTTATAAGTGCGAATTTGGTAATTGTTTTTTAATTAATTTTTGGGTGATTATTTTTGCTAAAATTCTCTCTTTTTTGGTACAAAAATGGTAAGGACTTGCTATACCGGTCGCCCAGTTGAAACTGAAGAATCACAAAATGAAGAAAATGACATCTGACGTAGAGGACATGCATCTCATCGTAGGCGCCGTGGAAAAGCTCTAATAGTGGAGGAGCCATCTTATGAGAGAATCGGTACGAGGATCAGGAGCAGTGGTAGGACCAAATTGAGGAGGAGCATCAGTATGCTGATGGTGACCAACATATGGGTCATGATGAGGACGAGTAGCCTAGTTGCAATGACCCAGATGACGATGAGGATGGAGGGGGGATTGTAACGCCTCAATTTCCAGTTAGGGGTCACATTGTAAATTCGCGGAAAAAATAAGTTTATTAAACCTCTCAAAAAGGCCACTCAATTTTTTTAAAAAGATTGGTCACTCAATATTTATTTAATCATAAATAATATCCCCGTAAATAACATATTTCAGTACGCGCAATAAAAGAAATAATTATTCTGCAACATAATTTTTGTTAAGTCATTGATAGAAATAAAACATTAAATAGACTCATGCTTCTTCAACATCTTCTCTTCATCTTGAACTTCCATAATTTAATCTTCAATTTAATCCTCGCGGTGCTCATCTGTGGCATTAAGTGTCCAAACAACACACAAGCAAACCAAAAAGGTTAAACTCCGAAAACATCAATAATAAAGATTATCAGCCATGTGATAATTGAAACAGAAACAGAAAGCAGCAGAATTCAGGTACAGTAATACAGTAGTAGAGTTATATTACAGCAGATACAATAACACCGCAACGTTTGTAAACAGCGGCCAATAAATTAAGAGTAGTAAATAAACAACATTAAAAATAGAATTTACACACAACAAATAATACAACAATTTAGCATATACAAATAAATCATTTAATTCTCCAATAATATGCAAGTTTGTCCTGAGATAACTACATGCATAACTATAACCAAGATTTTCCCAGGACAAGGGCAGGACAATCACGTGGGACAAAGATCCACCACATTGCCCTCGGTTGATCCCACGGGACAAAGTGTCGTCACATCAACCTAAACATCCTAAATATAATGCATATGTTATGACACAAATAATCATCATCCTCATGAACAAACAGTTCACACATTCTCAGTCATAGTATCTTATGCAAATACAACCAAATCCTCTTAAAACATTTTCATCATGTTATACTCAATAATCCAAATCGTTTCATCACATCTCAACAACATATATCTAATGTACAACATGTTCAGCATCAACTACCAAGTCCAGAGTATAACCAAGGCAAAACACAATCAAAATTCCCAAGAAAACATAATCCTAACGTCACAAAATGATAAACAATTCCTATAATGAAGTTACCCTTACCGTCGTTTTGGTTCCATAAACTCGATCCTCCACCTATCAATAAAACATAAACAACATTTAATAAACCATCCCAAAGGTGGAAAAACAACTGAAGAGAAATTGGAATTGGACCAGCCCAAACTAGGGTTTTAGAAAAAAAAAAACAACAGAAACTGCAACTGCAACATAGCCACGCACATACAATTTAAAATTGAACTCCTTTATTGTCATCAAACTAAATTTAAACTAACGTGATTTGAATTTAAACCTCCTGACTTGAATTCGTACCATCATCAAACAATTTAAAATATGAACTGTAAACCATGGCTACTCTATTATTATATAGTTTTCCATAGCCTTTTTTAAAAAATAAAATCTAAGAAAATGACATGTTAATTTGTAGAGCCTCAGAAGTGGGAAATGAGGAAGAATATGGTGGCAATTGGGTCGGGTCTAATCATTGCACCGATGTCTCAGCTACAAAATTCAGTTTCATAATTTTTTTTTAACTAAGGTATGTTCACATCTGACAGTTATGAGACTAATTTTTTAAAACTCTAAAATCATATTAAGTGGGTAGATCTCCCCCAATAAATATTTTTTCATACGCACTACCTAATGATCGAACCATAAACTAAATATTTACAGAATTCAAGTATCTACCGCTTGTAGTTAGTAATTCAGTTTCAGAACGAGTCCTCACTCCTCAGCTACAAAAGTTAAGTCCCATAAATATGTCAGATTTGAGCGTCAAAATTTGGTGGTCAAACAATTAGAGTAGTTGATATAAAAGCACAATGGTACAGGCGGAAATTTAATAGCTCTAAATCACGTTTACTCTTTCCTAAAATGGTTTTGTAAAAAAGTCTTGATGTGTGATTATTTTGACCACAAGTTGATTTTAGTCTCCATCCAAACCTTTTAGTAAAGGAGAAATAAAGGTGGAAATAATTGCAAGACCTAATCTAACTCATTTAATAAAATTGCAAGATTTAGGTTTTTTAAAAAACCTTATTAAATAAAAAAGTTGGGACGCGTGTGACCTACAAATCTGTTTATATAATATTATTGTCATAATAATATAATAACTAGTATACTATTTTATTTTAAACTCATAATTTTATTTTATTTTTGTAAAAAAAGGCATATATGTTAGCCCGCCAGACCTATTGACCTTTTTTAAGATAACATTTTTTTATTAAATAGGTTCGTAAACAGACTAATAGGTCAGATTATGTAAAAGGTAAGGCTAGACATTAATATTTGGCCAATGACAAATAACAGGCCAGCCTTACATCGTGAAATTAGAATGCATGACAAGCTTGGACCCTGCAAATCAATAAAGTGTTAGTCTATTGGTAAATAAATTAGATCTCACAAAAATGACAAAATAAGTTTGAACTCCACAAAAATCACTTATTGTGGATAGAGATAGAAGTAGGTCAGACTGCCTACAGGGGCCTATGGCCTAACTTACATCAGGCCCAGGCCAGATCAAATTACTAAATAGATAAGGTCAAGACTTTTTTAAAAGCCTATTTAGTTAAAAAAGGTCAGGCTTGGGTCACTCAGAAAACCTTGTAAGCCTAACAAGCCGGCCTATTTAAATAAATATTAGTTTATTTTATTATTCATGTTATTTTAAATTTTTATTATAATATATTTTTTGAAATATTTATTATAGTGTCTTAAAACTAAATAGTTATTGAATTATTTATATGATTAAATATGTTAGACTACATAATGAATTAACCATATAAACTTTTTTAGAAAATGACTATATCCATTTACTTTGAATTGGACCATATAATTATATTATTGTATTTTAACTCATTAGTGTATAAGATTGTTGACATTTTACAATTAAATTTTTCGATCTACTTGAATGTATTGCAATAAAACAAGCTTTTAAATAGGATAGCAGGTTAGGCCAGACTTTCAAACAGATCAGACTCAGGCCTAAAAAAAACCTATGACTGACAGGCGAGGCTCAAGCCTTGAATTTTTTAAGCAGGTCAAGCCTATTTAAGCAGAGCTTAGCAAAGTCCAACGTAACGGGTTAAACCATCATGAATTAAAAAAACTTAAATTTTATTAGTTTTAAAAGGGAGGTGACAAGGATATGACAGGCCAAATGTGTTCACTTGTCGGTTTTCTTATCACATGGGAAGGAACCCATTTTCATGGGTAGTCCGAACAAATAAACATTGCATATTCCTTTCATATTTTATCTCACATAATCTCATCAAATCGAAGCGTAAAGGAGAAGTGGTAATTAAAATTAAATTTTTACAATTGGGTCAAAAAATTTACACCTACATTTTAAATTTTGGCGGGACAATCCCCTCATGATGTTGAACATGCGATTTTTGTAAACTCTTACTTTTCATCCAAATATATTGAGCATTTCTATTAAAAAAAATTGAAACTCACTTTTAATTAAAATCAATTTCCCAAAATCGATTTTAACTCGAAGACCCACATTACTAGGCTACTTAAGTATAGCATCTAAGTTTCATAGGGTAAAGTTTTTGATCAAAGCTTTTTCAAATGAAACAAGAGTACTAATGTGGAAAATATATATCATTATCTCTACTTCTAGTTACATATCTTAAAGAATCCAAAGTCTCGCATTTACGCTTATAACAATGCCACCATTTTCAGACGCAGAACATAAATTTAATCTTCAATTAAAGATCACCATAAAGCAACCTCCAATTCTAGTAGGATCTGCATAAAATCTTTTGAAATGGTTCATTATATAAAGACTTGAATCCTAGTAAATCCTCCACCCACATCTTATAGTCCTCAAAACAGTTAACTAAACCAACCAAGATATCCAAAGGCTCATTATTTTCAATGGCATCCTTGTCAACAAGTTTTGCTCCTTTGGCCATTCTTAGTTTAGTGTTAACAGTTGGAGTCATATTTTTCCCTACTGGGGCTGAAGCTAGGCCAAGGGCTTTCTTTGTGTTTGGAGATTCACTTGTTGATAGTGGAAATAACAATTACTTGGCTACCACTGCACGTGCTGATGCTCCTCCTTATGGAATTGATTATCCAACTCATAGACCAACTGGCCGTTTCTCCAATGGCTTCAACATTCCTGATCTTATCAGTTAAGTTTTCACATTTCATATCTAGTTTGCAACATCTTCAACCCTTCTTGCTTCAACTTTAACTTTTTCAAGCTTTATGTTAAATTAAACACCTCTTTTTGGAACACCAGCAGCACAACAATTTGTGGTGGTTTCTGACCCCACAAATTGCAGAGTTTAGCAATTTGTGACACTCAAAACCATCACAATTTGCACATATTGGGTGTCCACTAATCTTTTAGGATAAAAGTTCCACATGGTAGCTTGAGGAGCATATCTATAATATATAATAGTATGCTACAATTCAAAAAGTCTTTTAAGATAGTTTGGACCACACCCCATTCCAACTAAGTGCAATTCATTCATCCCAACCTCAACAAGTTTCAAACCATGCACATTTGACCACCTTTTTGTTTTTGAAGCTCAACCTAGCATAATAAACCAAACATAGGGACATGTTTATGTAACAACAAGTTGAATTGTTTCAGGTCAGAAACTTGGTGCTGAGTCAACATTGCCATACTTGAGCCCTAGTTTAAGAGGAGAGAAGCTCCTTGTTGGTGCCAATTTTGCTTCAGCTGGAATTGGAATCCTTAACGATACCGGAATTCAATTCGTAAGTTCATTATGAATTGCACACAGAAAGTGCATAGAACAAAAAAAAATATAGAAGTAAGAAATATGATGAATGATGCGCTATAAAAACAAACGATTCACGAGCGTGGATGTATTTAACTTTTGCAGGTAAACGTAATTAGGATGTATAGACAGCTGGAGTATTTTCAAGAGTACCAGAACCGATTAAGTGCTCTAATTGGAGCTTCAGAGGCTAAAAGTCGTGTGAATCAAGCACTGGTTCTCATCACTTGTGGTGGAAATGATTTTGTAAACAACTACTACTTGGTGCCTGGTTCTGCAAGGTCTCGACAGTATCCACTACCCCAATATGTCAAGTACCTAATCTCTGAGTACAAAAAGCACTTACAGGTACGAAATGTAATGTAATATCTCATTAGTAATCACGTAAACATATATAGTATCTGGTAATAATTAAAAGATGAATTAACTTTTGCAGAAACTATATGATTTGGGAGCTCGCAGAGTTCTCGTGACAGGCACCGGACCTTTAGGTTGTGTTCCTTCAGAATTGGCACAACGTGGCTCAAATGGGCAATGTTCTGCTGAACTACAACGAGCTGCATCGTTGTTTAACCCTCAACTTGAACGCATGTTGCTCGCACTCAACAGGAAATTCGGCAGTGATGTTTTCATTGCCGCAAACACCGGAAAATCGCACAACAACTTTCTTGCTAACCCAGCTGCATTTGGTATTCATGTCATCAATATGTTTTTAATGCTTCCTTTCTCGACTTTTAAGAAAAATCTAGTTCACAAACTAAACTAATACAGTTTTTTAACAAAATAATTTTAGGGCATTTATATACGAAATGTTAGTAGTAACATTTATTTATATTGTTGCTTTGGTACGCAGGGTTCACTACAGCAAAAGTAGCATGCTGTGGGCAAGGACCCTACAATGGTATTGGACTATGCACAGCACTATCCAACTTGTGCCCTAATAGAGACTTGCATGCATTTTGGGATGCATTCCATCCATCTGAAAAGGCAAACAGGCTTATTGTGGAGGAAATTATGTCTGGTTCTCAAAGTTACATGAACCCAATGAACCTCAGCACCATTTTAGCTTTGGATGATGCTACCAACACATGACCAACAAGATACACTAACCAAATTAATAAATCCAAGCACTAATTGTGTTGTTGGCCTTGGTCTTGGATATATATGCTAGTTCATGACGTCTCTTGTTGCTTTTTTTAATTATTGTGTCTGGTATTCGAGTAATGTGCTAGAAACCCCACAACATAAATGTTATAGTCTTTTATCTTCCCCATACTCTGTATCCTTCCAATTGTATCCACCAATTAATATAATTTTATCTTCCCCCTACTGATTTGTGTTTTGTACTGATATAAGTGAGCGATGAAAACACAGATGCGTATTTTCTTTTGTTTCTCTCACGAAAACTAGATAAGAGAAATATATAAATTCAGGCAATTTCTCCTGTACCCAAAATGGAGGCATATGTACCTTTTTGCCTTAATTTGTTATGCTAGGTAAGAGGAATATATAAATTTAACAAGGGAAATGATTTTTAGTAAGAGAGAGTCCAGCAAGAAAAACAAGAATAAGGAGTTATATCCCCTTATCCAATAAAGTTTCTCTTCGTATGTATTGGTTCAAATAGATTTTAAATTTAGGACTGTCGTGTGAGTTGATTGAGAAATCAACGCAATCATTCTCTAATCAAGACATTGTTAGAGGAAAGGATTTTGTTCCTCAACACGGGTTCTTAAGATGCTTCAAAAAGGTCTTAGTGATTGCTACTGAAGGGTTGAGGACGAGGTAGTTGAATATAATTTTGATAAAAGATGGAAACGGATAAATAAAGACTTAAAAGGCTGGAAATATATACAGTAAAGGATGGAAAGTAAGTTAAAACTGGAAAAATAAAAGAAATAAATTAAAAGAACAAAGAAACTGCAAGAAATTTGTATGTGCATTGATGGTTTAATTGTATATCTTTCTAAACAACTCTCTCCCTATTTATAGGCATAAATCGGCTAACTTAAACAGTAACTTTTCCCTACTACCACTAACTCACATCCTGTTCTTTGCACAAACCGCTTATAGATCGTGCGGTGTTAATGCATTCTCAGGCCTAGTAAGTCTCGAAGACTATTTTGACCGATCTTCCTTGTATTGACTGCTTAATGGTGGAAAACCACCATTCCTATATTAAGGAATAGAACCAAGGTTTAAAATGCACGTGACAAAACCCTACTAGTCTTGAAATATCTTCTCCTTCACGCCTAGGCTTTGGTTTTGTCCACAAATTATATCCAGATGCATGATTACCCATGTTCGACTTCTTTGCCTCCTCATGCTAATGGCTAGCCATGCTGTTTCTACTAAAAGAATGTGCTCATTTAACATCCACAATTAGTGTCGGTCTTGACACCGACGCTGAATTTGGCTGAATTGCGTCAGTTCAACCAACGCAAAGTGCTTTAAAAAAAATAAAAACACTTAAATATTGAGTTTGCAAAGCCAACGTGTAAGACCCTGCATAAATTAAAAAATTATTTAATCATTCAACGCATACCTATGGACGCTTGTAGCGAAGACTTAAAGTTAAGAGCTATTCGGATCATCGTAGCGATACTTTCCAAACGACAGTTCATCATGGGTTCGATCTTAACTTGATTTGTAATTCAAGGGAGAATAAGATGTTCTCACTATCACCATGATGTTCAGTGAAGAATTTCGTGAAGAACGACTGTAATATTGATATGGTTTCGTTCTAGAGCCTGAAAAGGGTATTTCTCTCTAGCGAGACTTTCAGTCAAAAATCCAGCAAGCGCAACAGACGACTTCGAGACCTCGGATCGAAAATCTGGGAATCACCAAAAGACTCCGTTTGACGTGATAGATCCAAATATGCGATAAAAACCTTTGTGAATAGTGATTTTTATGAATAGTGTTTTGTGAATAGTGTTTCACGAGAAGCTTTCCCGTGAATAGTGCTTTCAGGCCGGAATCGGCACAAACTTTGAGGAAAATGACCCAGGCTCGAGTAGTACGAGCACAAGGTCCAAAACAAATGAGTAACCGGTGTTGAAACTCTCAACGACATTGGGAAACGTGCCAACGACTGGATTCAAACGACGACGAGAATTATGACGCAACTGACGCACTGACGCATTGACGCACTGACGCATCATGGATTAGACAAATAATAATAAGCAAACCCTAGATATTGTCTTAGAACTTTCTAAACTTTAGAGTTTAGTCCCTAAACTTTGAGACTTTACAGTTTAGCCCCAAATAGTAAAAAGATATTTTTACCTAGACTTTTACCCATTCAACTTTGATCCCAAGGGTTAATGAAAAGTTAAAATTCTCCCAAAATGAACCCGCCAAACCCGCATCCTCCCTCCCTTTAAAAGGGGTTTATGTTGAGCTTTTTCCTTAAAGCTTCATTAAGTGGAAAAATTAGAAGAAACTATGAGAGAGAAAGTGAAACTTGGAGAACTATTCATCATCTTCTTCCTTGGGCAACCATGGTCGAATCCTCTTCCTCCCATGGCTCCATCTTCCATTCATTTTCTCAACTTGATTCTTTGAGGTAAGTTGATCTTCTCCTCCCGATTTACAATCCTATGGTTTTAGATTTTGTATATGTTGAGTTTGGGTTTTTTTATAGTTGATAGAGTCTTGAACCCTCTTCATTAATGTTGTTCCCAAGACCTTGATCTTCAATTTGAATCGATAAGAATTTTTATTGGTTGAGTTTTGGTCCCTAGAGTAATTTGGAGTTGAGTTTCTGCTAGGGTTGCCTTTAGGAATGTTATTCCCATGAAGTTGATCTATGGATATCTCCAATTAGTTTTCTTGGAAGTTAGGTTTTTAAGAATTGATTATTTGAAATAAGTGATTTTCAAACTTTGAAATTTAGTTTCACCATAGATTTCTTGATACCATTGATGTGTACAAGTTGGTTTTGAAAGAAAAAATCATCTTGCTACTTATTTTGTTGTGGCCGAATGCATGGGGATGTGTAAGGGCTTGGGAGAATTGATTTTCAACTAGCCTTTGAGTGTGTTTAAGGCTTGTGTTTGAAATTGGATTTAAAGGAAAGGTTTTGCCCCAATTAGTGTAAGAGGGCTTAGAGAAATTTGATTGTTAAGGACTTCGAAAAATTGATTTCTATATGTTTTGGGAAACTTGGAATTGAAGGATTAAAATTGAGCTTTTGGGTAAATTGGATTTTGGAACTCATAGCTTTGATTATGGTTTTTGCTAAGCTAAGAAAACTTGGAATTTGAAAATTTGCATTTTGAATGGAGTTTTTGTGCTTTTAAGACTTAGAGGATTTTTGAGTTCAAGACTTGGAATTTGTTTTAGAAACTTTAATAGAAGTTATGTTTTGGGTTGTGACCTTGTTTTGGGTAACTTAATGAATTACTTGGTAAAAATGGGAAATTTTTATGAATTTACAAAGTTTGGACAAAGTTGAAGACTTGGGGTTTTGTGTGTATTTTTGCATTCAAAATCTTGTTTAAGGCTTTCAAATTGATAAGTAAAAATATAATCTTAATTTCTCTTCAAAGGTTTGAAGTTTTGGAAAGTTTTGGTTATTGCAACTTAGAGTTTTCAAAGGGCTTTTAACGGCCGTCAAAGTTGCTAAAAATGTTTTTGACTTCCAAGGATCTTCCTAAGAATTAGGACAGTTTCCGAAGTTATAGGAACCTTGTAAGACTAGTAGCTAAGCCTTAGGATTAAGTTTCAAGTCCTAAACTAGGCTATGTTCTTTGAAGGGTTACGAGACTTCGGATCGAACAAGACGACGTAGCTTTCCTTCGGAACCTTCGTAGCTTTTGGAGCAACAGTTGTTTCTTGGAGAAAAGGACTTCGGTAAGGGCACTTCACTATTCTAGCTACTAAGAATATGTATATTATTATGAGAATATATACTATGATTTTATATTAGTAGTCGACGACGTTATAAGAACGACCCGACTTTGAATTGTATTGATTGTGATATTAATGCATGTAGCTGAAGGCATCTGATATGATGGATTAGAATTGTTTGATGTGTGACATTCCTTGAATGATTCTAGACTTACTTGATAGCTTGTCTCATTAATAATATAATGTCTATGTTATGACCCGTCTATCTTGTTTCTGATATCATTCACATGGTTCGACATAATCCATTTGGCGATCAAGAAACCATGCATGGCAACGTACGAGGACAAATGCGCCTTTGAATGCAAACCGATATTCTTAAATAGATGATCTCGAGGTCTGATTTATTTATTGTTATTGATTGACCTCTGATCGGTGCTTGAATACATATTGATCGACTATAAGAAAGCATGCTATTTACCTCATATGAAAAGAGCAAGTCATACTTGAAATGTATGCTATGTTATGTTTGATAACATGTTGATTGAATTACTGTCTTTCCCTGATTTTGCTTGTTGCAATGTTGTTATGCCTTATCACAGATTGTTATTGTGTGCGCTAGCCGAGGGAAAATAGAGTAAGCTACCGTGGGAATAGAGTTTCTTTCAAAATAAAGTATAAAGATCTTGTTTGTGAAAAAGTAAAGGCTTAATAGTTTTGAAAAGAATAAGAAGAGAAACTTTCTTTTAGAAACCTAATGAATATTTTGGAAACATGCTTTCAAGAGAACCTGTGGTTAAAGCCATGAGCTTTTGAAATGAATCTGTCCTAATCTTCCTGAAGGAAAATTCATAATGTACTAACGGAATACATCAAAACCTTTTATGAACTTAAGGACGATTCCACTTCTTTTATACAAGTCTTATCTTGAAAAGAAAACTAAGACACATCTTTGGAAAAAGAACTATAAGAAACTCCTCACGAGGAATCGTAAGACATGTTTTCCAGAAAGCCTCAAAAGACCTTTACAAAAAGAAATTTCAAGAGATGTTTTCTCAAGAAAATTGGGTAGCTTATTCAGTAATATATTCGTTGGTAGTAGCGGGCGTTTTACGCATCGTTGTCTACCCATGAGAGATCACTAGACCAAGAGGTTCGTGTGACCACAATTCCTCAATGTAAGACAGGCACTCTGACAAGGATGACCCCGCAAACGAAAAGGAACTCAGATTCGAAAAACAACGTTTTCGCTAGGTGTGGAAATTGGAATGAGGAACCCGGACTCGCGTCAAGATGCCTCCGTTTATATTGTTGTCTTTGTTGTTGTTGTTGTTGTTGTTATTGTTCGCAGCATGTAGAATCCTGCATGCATGAACGTTCCTCAAGACGACGTAGTCAACATTCATTCAGCTGATTGGAATAGCAGGACTATCCATCCAGCAGGCTTGGTGCAGACTATGTGTAGGCTTTGTGCAGACTATGTGTAGGATTTATGCAGACTATGTGTAGGCTTTGTGCAGACCATGTGTAGGCTTTGTGCAGACTGTGAGTAGGCTTTGTGCAAACTATGTGTAGACTTGATGCAGACTATGTGTAGGCTTTGCGCAGTCTTTGTGAAGACAATACGATTGGGATAACAAGCTTATCCTCAATCAGCTACGTGTCGACTCAAGGCAGCAACCCGAATATTCGGATCATATTACACCTTAACAGCATCATGACATCCAAATTTTTTGTAACATGATTGTTATGCGTGTCTTGAGTTGATTATTGAGTGCATTTTGGTTGCAATTCTGCTTGTATTATAAAATCGATGGTTGATTGTGAATTACCCTACATGACCGAAGTTTAAATTTCTTAGTGTATATATATATATATATAACTGCAATGCGATGGACATTACTTGACATGCTTATATTTGCTGACGATTGCTGCCTCACCCATGTGCTCACATGGGGAGTCTGTTGTTATGAAGTTGACCCTTGCACCTTGTTTATTGTTTGTGTTTCCTGGAGATCCACCGCCAGCTAGACAACTGCTAGCCGAAGAGTACCTGGAGGATGCTGAGCCGAAGATAGCTCGAGGGAGTAAGACGGACATCTTGCCACTTGAAGGCTAGAGATATTTATTTGATTTTTTGTCTGTACATGAACATGCCCAAGGGTAGGGTAGAGTTTCGGAACGACGTACCTTTAAGGGGTCGCCCTGCGTGGCATCGTGGGAGGTATGCTGGAGTAGGAGGTCTGGGTCAGGGTTTTAACTATGACAGCTTGTTTTCTTTTAAAAACAAGTATGTTGATTACGAAACTATTTCACTAATGTTGTTCACTTAAACTAAGTACCTTATATGCTCTGTTGAACTGGGTATCTATATATATAAGTAATGCCTGTTGTCTCTATCATGATTTAAAAAAAATACACTCGCTTTACTGTTCATTTGCTACAGTAATGGCTTGAAAATCAGGGTGTTACACAATGCAACATTGCGTCGGCTTAATGACAATTACCATCGATTAAAGCCACCCCTTAGTTCACCAACCAACATAGCGCTGACGTCCTGATGTGTAGCGGCTGCTTAAGCGTGTCTCTACTTTTGCCGGTGAACTTTGCGTCGGCTTAAGCCGATGCGATGTTGTAAGCGTATAGTTTCATTGCACAGTGCCCGAGGCCTAGTGTCTAGAAGGATCCTGGATACACCTGTAGGTACCAGTACAATAGTTAAAGTTTTAACCGTGGTTAAACATGGGTACCTCAGTAGATGGAGGAAGGATCACGTTACTTCAAGAGTAACTCTTTAATTAAAGTTACTCCTCATCTTGACCGTCCACTATATTACTATCTCTGGTTCTATTTATAAGAATGAAATGAGTGGTTTACCTTGGTTCTTTTTATAAGAACCAACTTGAAGTTTGTCGTGTATTTATTATTTTTTGACAAGAATATCGTTATTTAATTGAAATTTCTCTCTCTTCCCACTTTTCTAAGCATTAATGATGCATAGAAATTAAGAAAAGTGAATTAAGGAGAATTTTGGAAGTTCAATATTAATTGAAAATAAATTTAATGTATTTAACTATTTTAACTAGATTTTTTAAACTGTGTTAATTAGTTTTTTAGTTCTTATAAATTGGACCGGAGGTAGTAACAATTTACAGTTGAGGTTAATTACTAATCACCTATCACGTGAGTCGTGACTAGAGATGGGAATACGGGCGAGGAAAATTTTATGTATATAGATCTGACCTATTTATTAGTGTTAGGTCTAACCTTAATCTATTACTTGCCATTGACTCTTTCCAGGTAAGGCCTGAACTTCCTAAAGTTAAATTTCAATTTTATCAAAAGCTAGAGGCCACCTCCTCGCTGTGCTTTGCCAGTGGGGAATATCCTCAACGAAACGACTATTGATATGGGTTCTTTTTTGAAATGAGTACTTCTATTCTAACAGTTTCTTCGCTTCATCAGGCACTCACGTCTAGCAATCCGACAAGAATTGCCCGCATGAGAGCACCGATGGACGAAGGGGCAAAAGGGCTCCCCACCGACATCAATAGGGGCACTCACATCTACTACTTCTTATTGGCAAGTTACTGTTCATAAGAGAGGTTTGATCTTGGCCATCCATTCATTCTCTTCATCATCCAACATTTCATATCGATTCTTTTCTCCAAATTCATTGATCTTGGCACGTGTCCTCATTGATTATGAGAGAGTGGCTAGCTCCATAATAGGTTTCACGAACACCGAAGCCTCTCCCCATCCCCGTTCGCGATTGATCCCTCGATCTGCCGCCGTTTTCATTTCATCTCGATAGGTTTCACGAGCACCGAAGTCCTCTCCCCATCCCTATTCGCGATCGATCCCTCGATCCGCCGCCGGTTTCGTCATCGCTCGATAGGTTTCACGAGCACCGAATGTTCTCTCCCGATGCTTGCTGCTGCCATTTTCGTCATGGATGCACATTGCAACAGCCTTCGCTTTGGAGTCTTCAATGTACATCATTCATCCATTCTCGCGATCAATTCCTCTCACCCAAGCAATGCAACGTTCAGAGGCTGGTACGTGTAGCCTTCCTCACGTAAGTAGGTATTGTAGCGGTTGGTAGAGCTATAGGGGTTCTAGTAGTTCTATTTCTTCTCTTTATAAATGGTATCAACATGGTGGAGTTTCATTCATTCCCTATCTCACGTTTGCAAACTTCTCAAATGTCTTCCCCTATTAATCCCATTCGGACCTTATGCCCTGGCAGGCAAACATGGAAAATCAGAACAAGGGTAATTCGGAAGTGGGAGTTGTTTCTAATTGGTGAAACCAGCAAACCATATGCACTTCAACTTGTACTCATTGATTCTGAGGTAATCTTTCACCCTCTTGCTCACATGTATCAATCTGTTTTGTAACTTATTCTTTAGATACATGCCCTTTAACTATCTGAATGTTTCCCAGGGTGTTAAGATTTAGGAAACTATCAAGAAGTACCAAATTAGTAAATTTAGAAGGGAAATTGTTGAAGGCAATGTTTATAAAATTACTTATTTTGTTGTCGTTGAGAGTACTGGTTCCTATCGTGCTTTAGAACATGAGTTCAAGATTATTTTCAGTAGCAAGACGAAGATACAGATTGAATAGCGCAATTCTATACCTCGCATTGGACTTACGCTGAAGACTTCTGCAGATATTGAAATGACTATGGGAGAATATGATCACTTGATAGGTTAGTTTATTTCAATATATTTCTATATTTTCACTTGATAGGTTATACATAGTGTAATTTAGGTGTTCATATGTACCAATTATCTGAATTTAATTGTATTATTATTCTTTTATAGACACGATTGGCTTACTTACAGCAGTGTTAAATGAGAAGCAATATTCAAAGGATGGGAATGTTACAAGAAGGATTGAACTTGAAATCACTTACCACAAGTAGTTTGATGAAAATTATGATCATAGCTTATAATCATTGTTAATTTATCTCTTATTATTCTGTTTTAAGTTTTTGCAGGGGAAAAATAAAGTGTACTTTATTTGGGACCTATGTTGACATTGCCAATGAGTTTATTGCAACATCTGGAGTTGGGTTGTTAGTTATTGTTGTGCAATTTACTAAGATTAAGGCATACCGAGGTATTTTTACATCCATTGATATTGTTAAATTCAGACCCTCTCTTATTTATTTTGTACATCCTGATGAATCATTTATTTTTGCTGAGCTATCCATAGTAATGATGTTTATAACATGACAATGTAGGAGAAGTTGGTATCCATAATGTGGTGCATGCTACCAAAATACTTTGGAATGCAGATATACCTGAAGTTTCAATATTTCATGATGGGTAAAATTTAACTTCTAAAATACTAAAATACTTTGGAATCCAGAATGTGACAATTATTACTTCCTTTAAATTTAATGAATTCAAACATTTTCATCAAGGTTGGCCTTACATGGTATTGATGTTGATATGCCAATTGGAAAAATTGGTTATGATGTTTAGCATATTTCTATGCATGAGGAGTTTATTTCTATGTTTCCTCGAAAAAGTATCATTGAGCTTCATGACACTACTGAGGTAAATTCCTTATCCATGTATTATTCTTTATTGTTTTGTTGAATTGTATACCTTATTTACAATATATAATTATTTTATATATCATGTTCTCTAGGAAGGTTTGTTCATAGTTTTGGCTAAAATCAGTGGTTTTCTTGATAGCGAAAAGTGGTGGTATACTTCCTGTCGCTGTCAAAGAGCTGTTACTGTTGAAGATGGAATGTATTTTTGTGCTGCTTGCTCATCCCATGTACTTGATGTTACTCCTAGGTTGTATAATTTGTAAATTATATTGCACACTTCTGCTATATCATTTATTTAATTTATCAGTCAACTGAGTCAAAGTTGCTGTTGCCGATAGATTTTGAGTTAAGGCTGAGGTTTCTGATGGTCATGAGGTTGCCAATTTCGTAATGTTTGACGCTGATTGTCAACTTTCCACCACCTTCTTGCTTTGTGCTTAGACTACAACATGTCCAACCATATTTTCCTTCAAGTAGGCTGGTGTATTTGTGGTCAATGCTACAATTGTTGCATTGTTGGATTCTGAGCAGTGGTGGTATCCATCGTGCCATTTCCACAAGGCTGTTTTGATGGAAGATGGTGCCTACTACTGTGCTAGTTGTGATAAACTAGTGCTGGAAGTGCCTCCACGGTAACTACATCCTCGGACGCTCTTTTTGCACAACACTTTTATGTGTGGTTGATTTATGGTTCTTATATGGAAATGTAGGCCTTGATAATGTTTACTATTTACTAATTACTGTTATCCATCAATGTAGCTTTAGGGTGAAGATTGTTGTGTCCGATGGTGAGGATTCTGCGACCTTTGTCGTATTTGACACGGATTGTCAGTCCATTTTCCATATGAATTGCAGGGATATGGTTGTTGGTTCAAAGGCATGAACTCGACTTCTCTTTTTTTTATGAAATTTAAATGTCTTGATATATTAGTTAATTAGGTTACTCCAAATATTTAATGTGTTTTATAAATGCAGGGGAAGAACTTTGATGTCTATCCTGAAACTATTAAGGGTGTTGTTGGTATGGATTTACTTTTCAAGGTGGAAAAACTAGCTAATCATGGTGCTAAGTTTGATGACTCCTACAAGGTTAAGAAAATATGTGATGATACATCTGTTATAGAGGCATTTAACAATGGTGACAACATCAACACTCCCATAAAGGTTTAATTGTTGTAACTCCCAATTGGTACCAAATTTTTATGCTAAGCAGTCTATTTACTTATATGTTTCTATTTATTTTTCCAGTCAATCAAAGTTCCCAAATATCCTGAGGTTGGGATTGGTATGGAAGCTGGAAGTTCTGATGCAATGATTGGTGAATATTCCTGTAACCTTTCTGAGATTGTTTATGTTAGGATATATGTAATATACAGTGTTTATAATATAGCTTGCGTGTTCAGCAAGCTCCAGCTGTCAATATGACGGCTGGATTAGTTAGTCTGTTAGTTAAACAGTTGTATGAGTTAGTTAGATATAGTTTCTTTGCTTATATAACTTCCTATGTACTGAGCTGTGAAGATTTATTAACAGAATAAAAAATTCAGTTTCAGTTGCAACTTCTCTCTCTCTCTCTCTCTCTCTCTCTCTCTTTCTCTCTCTTTCTTCCTTTTCCTTTAGTTGAGTTAGGATTCTCAATATGGTATCAGAGCTTGATGGATCCATCAATGGCGGCAGCAGCTAATGGTTTTGCAAGCACAAAGATTTCTGATTCCTTTTCTTTTCAACTTTCGATAAAGCTGCATGAAAAGAATTTCAGTTCTTGGAAGCAGCAAGTCGAAGGTGTTCTTTGCGGCAGAAAGCTGCACAAGTTTGTGGTTGAACCAGAAATTCCTTCGAAATTTCTTTCTGAGGAAGATCGGATTGCAGCGAGTGTTAATCCTCTATACAGTGAATGGGAGCAACAAGACTCGTTGCTCTTCACTTGGCTTCTTTCGTCGATTTCGGAAGTTGTTCTTCCTCATATTGTGACTTTCTCTCAGTCGTGGCAAGTCTGGGATGCACTTCATAGCCACTTTTTTGAGCAATCGAAGGCACAAATTACACTCCTGTGGTCTGAATTAAGCGGTATCACCAAAGGCTCTCGATCCATGACCGATTATTTGAATCGTGTCAAGAGTATTGTAAATACTCTGTTTACGATGGGAGAACATGCTTCCTATCGCGAGCAGCTTGAATCTATTCTTGAAGGTTTTCCTGAGGAGTATCATCTGATTGAGACGGTTATTCGTGCTCGTGAGGCTCAGTGTTCAATTTCTGATCTTAGCGTTTTGCTTATTCAATATGAAGCGCGTTTGGTCAAGAATCAGAAGAAAATTACAAATTCTGTAGTTCCTCCACTGGTTAATGTTGCACATTCTGCATCCTCTGTTTCTGGTCATGAAAACAGGGGTAAAACAAAGCATGGTTTTCCTGAGCAGAGCATGGCTTTTACTCCTCAATCTTCGCAGCATCAAGGAAACTATTATGAAGAAAAGTCTTATCATGATCGTGGTTGTGGTTACCGTGGTGGTCGCGGTGGTTATTGTGGTGGTTTTCGCGGCGGCCGTGGCGGACGCTCTACTGTACAGTGCCAAATTTGCTACAAATTTGGTCATGATGCGTCTATTTGCTATCATCGTGTGCCACCACAGTATTCTTAGTTTGGTAATCAAGGTTTTTCACAGCAGCACCTAAGGCCATCACTATTCTATCAGCAACAGAGGCCACCACAATATCCTGATTATTGGGCTCAGACACCTAATCTTAGGCATGTTTCCCCACCGTCTGGTTCATTAGGCCAATGGCAGAGGCCTTCTTTTTCTTCCAATGCTTGGACTGGTCCTTCACAACCAAGAGGTTCTGCTGTTCCTAATCAGCCATCACTAGTTTCTACACCTTATGGGTTGGCTGAACCATGGGCTGGTCTCCATTACACTCCACAGGCCTATTTCATTGCTTCTGGTCTTAATCTTGGTCTAGAATGGTTTCTTGATTCAGGAGCCACTTATCATGTGACTAATGAAGTCGGTAATCTCACAAATTCTAGTGTACCGTTGCCTACCAACTCTGCACAGCAAGTCTATGTAGGGAATGACCAAGGTTTGTCTATAAACTCTATAGGTTCTATGTCTTTTCCCTCACCTCTTATTCCTTAAAAAATATTAGTCCTTAAAAATCTGCTTCATGTTCCTTCAATAACCAAAAATCTGGTCAGTGTTAGCAAGTTTGATAGGGACAATTTAGTCATTTTTTGAATTTGGTCCTGATTTCTGTTTTGTTAAATCTCAGGCCACATATGAGGTGTTAATTCACGGCACACTTGGACCTGATGGCTTGTACTCCTTTGGCTCCTTGTCCACTTCAAGTCCAGCAAAGGTTCCAAGTGTCACTCCTCACACTGTTCAGCCTACTTCTCCTCTTGTGCATACCACAACAGCATCTTCTATTTCTGTTCCAAATTCTGTATTTTCTTTGTGGCATTGTAGACTTGGGCATCCTCATTATGAGGCCTTGAAAAATGCCCTTACCCATTGTAATATACACATTCCTACTAAAATGATGATTGACTCTTGTACTGCTTGTTGTCTAGGAAAAGTACATAGACTTCCTTCTTTTACTTCCACAGCAATGTATACACAACCTTTAGAACTATTATTTTGTGATCTTTGGGGTCCAGCACTTGTGCTGTCTTCTTGTGGTTTTAAGTACATACTTACTTGTGTAGATGCCTTTTCAAGATACACTTGGATTATTCCTTTAAAAGCTAAATCAGATACTGCCACTGCTGTTGTTCAATTAAAAACCTTAGCAGAGTTGCAATTAAATGCCAAACTAAAGAGTGTGCAAACAGATGGTGGAGGAGAATTCCAACCTCTTACTAAATTGTTTACAGCTCAAGGTATTATTCATAGAATCACTTGTCCTCATACTCATAACCAAAATGGTTCTGTTGAAAGGAAGCATAGACACTTAGTTGAAACAGGGCTGACTTTGCTTGCTCATGCTCAACTCCCAATGCAATATTGGGACCATGCATTTCTTACTGCCTGTTACCTTATTAATACGCTTCCTACTGCTGTCTTGCATCATAAGTCACCCTACCAAGTTTTGTATAACCAAATCTCCCTGACTACAAATTTCTAAAGGTTTTTGGGTGTGCTTGTTTTCATTCCAAAGAGTGTGTTTTCTTGGATTATTCAGCCTCTCACAAGGGATACAAATGTTTGTCCTCTGATGGTCGTATATACATCTCTAAGGATGTTCTGTTTCATGAGTCTAGATTCCCTTATTCTTCTCTTTTTCCTATAGTTTCAGTAAAGTCTCATTCTGAGAATGTTCCCATTTCTGCAATGCCACCTCTTGTCTCTCCTTCTGTGTTCCCTACTTCAAATTCTTCAACTTCATCTCATCCTCCAACTTCACCCTTAGACTCTTCTCCTCTTGGCACAGTTCTTTCTCTTTCTCAGTCACCAGCTTTATCACAGCCTACTCAATTCCCCCCACAATTTTCTTTAGATTCTGCCACTGTTTTTTATCAGGTTGCTTCTTCACCTACTCCCCAAAATACTTACCCTATGCAGACTAAGTCTAAAAATGGTATTATCAAACCCAGATTGCATCCAACTTTGGTGCTTACTCATCTAGAACCTACCTCCTATAGAAAAGCCTTGGCTAAACCTGAGTGGGCTGCTTCTATGCATACAGAGTTTGAGGCTTTACAAAGAAATCAGACCTGGGACTTGGTTCGTTTACCTCATGGTAGACAAGCCATTGGCTGTAAATGGGTTTTTAGGGTTAAGGAAAATCCAAATGGTACTCTTAATAAGTACAAGGATAGATTGGTTGCAAAGGGCTTTCATCAGCAAAAAGGGTTTGATTTTTCAGAGACTTTTTCACCAGTAGTGAAGCCTGCTACAGTAAGGACTGTACTGTCTCTAGCAGTGTCAAAACAGTGGCCTATTAGGCAGGTTGATGTCAATAATGACTTTTTAAATGGCAATCTCATAGAGGATGTTTACATGCAGCAACCTCCGGGCTTTGAAGTACCAGAAAAGCATCTTGTGTGTAAGCTTAAAAAGGTTCTCTATGGCCTTAAGCAAGCCCCCAGGGCATGGTTTGACAGGCTGACTACAGCCTTGCTGCAAGAGGGTTTCTAGCAGTGTAAATGTGACTCTTCCCTTCTCACTTTGCATTCAGGAGGACATACAATTTTTCTGCTCATCTATGTTGATGATATCATCATCACAGGGGATTCATCATCTCAGATTCAGCAGCTAATTCAAAAGCTTAATGCAGTTTTTGCACTTAAGGACCTTGGTCCATTAGACTATTTTTTGGGCATTCAAGTCAAGCAGCTGCATGATGGCTCAGCCTACTCCTATGGATGCTAGTACTAAATTAACTAAGAAGAGTGCAGATTTCATTATTGATCCTACACTGTATAGGTCCACTGTTGGTGCTCTACAATATGTAACTATCACTAGGCCTGAAATCTGCTATGTAGTGAACAAGGTGTGCCAGTTTATGGCACAACCTCAAGAGGAGCATTGGAAAGCAGTGAAGAGGATTCTTAGGTACCTTCAGGGCACTCAGCATGCTGGTTTGCATCTAAAACCCATGTCTATTCATCAGCTACTCACAATTACTGCCTATTGTGATGCTGATTGGGCCTCTGATCCAGATGACAGGAGATCAACCTCTGGTTCTTGTGTGTTCTTGGGACCTAATCTGGTCAGTTGGTTGTCTAAGAAGCAGACTCTTGTGGCTAGATTCAGTATTGAGGCAGAGTATAGGGCCCTTGCCAATACAGCAGCTGAGATTCTTTGGCTGGAATCACTTATGACTGAGATTCAAGTTCCCTATGTGATTCCACAGATTTACTGTGATAATCAAAGTACAGTTCTTCTTGCTCATAATACAGTACTGCATGCTCGAACTAAGCATATTGAGCTTGACATCTTTTTTGTTAGGGAGAAGGTTGTTCAAGGAAAGTTGAAGATCATTCATGTCCCATCCACAGAGAAACTTGCTGATTTACTAACTAAGCCCTTATCTACTTCAAGATTTCTGTATTTGAAGGACAAACTCAGCATCCTTGATCTTGTCAAACAAGGCTGCTGTGTTTGAGGGGGGAATGTTAGGATATATGTAATATAGTTTTTGTAATATAGCTTGCGTGATCAGCAAGCTCCAGCTGTCAATATGATAGATGAATTTGTTAGTCTGTTAGTTAAACAACTGTATTAGTTAGTTAGATATAGTTGCTTTGCTTATATAACTTCCAATGTACTGAGCTGTGAAGATTTATTAACAGAATAACAAATTCAGTTTCAGTTGCAACTTCTCTCTCTCTCTCTCTCTCTATCTCTCTCTCTTCCTTTTCCTTTAGCTGAGTTAGGATTCTCAATAGTTTATGCGGCTGCTCCATAGGATGATATATCTCCTGCTGTGTTTACTACCGAGGCATCCAGTTCTGGGAGTGCTGGTCATGGTGAGATAGAAAATATGCCTATGAAAAGGTTGAAGTTCAAGCGTGTGAAGTTAGAGAAGGAGTAGTAAGCTTGATAGTGATCTATTCATACATGTTGTTTATGTTTAGTTTCCTGCACCAGAATAATTTTTGTTGTTTCTGTACCCCCATCGCCCTCTGTGGATGATGAGTTGGTTCCTGTTGTTTTTCAATTTCACCACTGTAATACGGCGTATGATAGGTCATTGTCTTACGTATGTTTAATGCTGGTGATATATCCAGCTGTAATGAAGTGATTATGTCTATGTAACAGTTCTAATGAAGCACTATATATATGACTTTGGTATGTTTGGAAAAATGAGTTTCTGTCATTGAAGAGTTGAACTTTCAGATATGTGTTGCTTCCATCTTGATAAAATTATTAGGTAAGGAGTCGTTACTAATTCATTTGCTACATTCTGTTTTGTTGCACTTGGGGAAGCATTAATGTATGCAGTGCTGAGGTACAATGGTTATATGAATACCAAAGTTTTCAAAGTCTTTAAGGCCTTTCGCCAACATAAATATGCCCATGTACTATTCTTCATAACTGTAATAACAACTTTGATAGTTTAGCAGTTTTCCTACGGCCAAGCATATATGGAACTTAGTTGTTCAGGTTGTTGCATTGATGTGTATGCATTTATGCTTATAGAAAAATTTGATATCATGTTTTTACCCACACTATCGATATTTATCTGTGGGTTATATATTTCATTTGTTGTATGGTATTGTCAATGATAATGATAATTTTATTAAGATGCCTTTGTTACACATTTTGTCACTACACATAAAAAGCTGGTAATAGGTGAGCAAAATATTTATCTAATATAGTCCCTGAGTAATTTAATCTCACATCTACTAAGTGTTTTTAATTTTGTGTATCGCACGAGCATAAGCAATGACTATTAACAAGAGTCAAGGACAAACACTCTCTCATGTTGGTGTCTACCTTCCGAACCCAGTATTTTCTCATGGTCAATTATATGTTGCTATTTCTCGAGTTAGAAGCAAGTTCGGTTTGAAGATATTATTCTGCAATGAAGACATCAACCAACGATGTGTTACTAAGAACATTGTTTTCAAGGAAGTTTTCCAAAGGATCCACTGTAATTAGTTGAAATGACTTTGTATCAGTTTTGTTGATTAATTTTATGAATGATACATTTCTATATATATATATATATATATATATATATGTATATATATATATATGTATATATATATATATATATATATATGTATATATATATATATATTAATCTTTGAACAATATAATTCCTTTATACTTATCTATTATTGTTTTTTCTCACATCTATTAAAGGCACATGTTCATTCACTTCTTTTAAATTGCCAACTTTATGATTGCCTTTTACATTTCTTGCATACAAAAAAGCTTCTTCGATAAACACTGCATAACTCTAATAATATAAGTTCGGAATCAATTGTTCAATTAGAGGTTGATCAATATTTTGCATATTTACCATAAAATTCTATTTATCCCATATAATGCCTTATCTTATCTGACCCTTTTTTAAGTGTTGCTCTATTTATGTCTAACGTAATCACAACTCCACTTTATTTATTAGAATTTTCATTTAAATAAGTTATCTCCCTGTATTGAATTTGTCATCAATAAAATACTGCTATCACTAACACACCAATACTTTATTATTATTATTATTATTATATATATATATATGACTATAACTATATTACTACTCGACGAATAAAATTGCACGAGCCACGGGTTCTTCCACAGATTTTAGCTAATTAAAATCCCTTTTTTTATTTTTCTCTCGCATCTGTCACAGTAGATTTTTTCGATAATCTATTCCCAAAATATTTTTCTAAATAATATGATTGGCTTTTTTTTAAAACTTAGACTCTTGAAAAGTAATAAAAAATAGGCTTAAGATGATTGATTTGTTTTTTTTTTGCTTCATGGCTAATTGTAGAAATGACATCTTAAGTTGATTATATATTTTTTTTTTGAAAAAAAAAATCAAGTTTTGATAATTTTCCACCAGTGGCAGAATGTGGATCCTAATTCTCAGCCCTGATCAGCTCCAATACTGGTCCATAAACCTATTCATACAGCTTCTATTCAACCTACCTTCTATTCGAAACCCTAACCCCTTTTTGTCTTCATCCTATTCTGTCTCCTTCAGCGATCTTTTCTTATATAGCTAGGGGCAAATCAATGTATGGAATCGAGATTTCTAGCAATCATCTCCCTACAAGAATTGGCTCTTACCCTATCATCGCTGGAAAATTTCTCTGGTCAATTAAGCTTTCTAAAAGCACTCTTAGTTGCGGTTGGGGCGACCTTTCGAAAACCACTAGCCTGACGATTCCAATCGCCGTCTTCCTTGCAACGCACACGGAGTTTTGGTTGCAGATGGGGCGAGCTTCACCTTGATGTCGTATTTCTCATCTGCTGGTGGCCAGTAGCCTCAATCGATGATATGAACAATGTTTTATTCCCCTACGTCCATCATCTACAAAGTCTGCGATATTTTCTTCCCAGGTAGGTATCATCTTTCTGTTTCCATCTATTCGATGTGGTCGTACCTTTCATTAGCTCTAGGGGAAATAGAATGCATATCTGATCTAACCATGTCAAATTGTTAAAACTAATCCAGCCATTATCTTCACTTTCAATTGTTTATCTAAACTGAACATCACTTCTATATCATTGACTTTTCACATTCTGTCATCTTATTTCCATTCTCCCTTTTAATTGTTTTATAATTGGCCTCAATCAATTATGGACTATTTGTATTACTCTGAGACAAACCTTCTCTTAATTTAATTTTCAAAATATTTTCCTAAAAACTAATTTTATTATGACACACCATTTATATGAATTGTTCCTCAACTATTTGTTTTATTTTTACCTATTAATAGTTTAAAACCAATCTTTCTATTTCTCACTGAGTCACAAATTCTCTCCTCAAAAAGTGTTTTAAACTAATTATGATTCAAATTTCCATCCACTTTCATTTTTGGACAGCTGTATGATTTGGTAGCTAAGTATTTCTCACATGTTTACATCTATACTCCTACGTGTTAGATATATGTACTTCTGAGGTACACTGTTCAAAGTACAAAGTAGAAATTTTTTATTCCTGAAAGCTACTTCTCTATCAAATTTTTTAATTGATAAGATGTTAAGCTCATTTGCAGTATAACTTCATGTTTTATATAAGTTTACGTTTTATATTTATCCATTACATATCTTATATACATATTCTTATCTTCTGTATACTTATTATTATTTTTATATGTCTTTTCTTTTTATGTTACAAATTTTTTAGTCTCTTTCTTCTTCTTATATTCCTTTTTTAACAGAGTGTTAGTTCATATATTCATTGTTACTACACTTGAGATTTATCCTTTTTTGCTTATCCTTATTTAAAGAATCCTACATAATCATGTTATACTTCCAACATGAATGGTTGAATTTACTTGCAGTTCAATCCTTATATTTCAGTTTTTCCATTTCATGCTCATGAGGTTATATATGTTTGACATATGTTTGACATTTCACGTGCACCATTCTATTTTGAAACTCTTTTCATTTTACCTTGAACCTGTACTTCATTATTTATCAACTTTTTCTCTGTAAAATAATACAATGTTGTACTTCAGGCATTGTCCTAATATAATAATATTATTTACTTCTCTATATAAGCACACTTTACGTTGTTCATATAACTATTCATCATTTCATCTAGAGTTCCATTGCACTAAAGCATTCTCATATCCCTTCATTCATTATGATTTCTTCTACCTTGCCGCTCTTTGATAAATTGAGTGACATTTCTATGAGGTTCCATCCATGGAGGCTGAAGGTTCGGGTTATTTCACTATGGAAAATTCCTGAACATATTCTGCCATCGTCTACTTCATCATTTGAGATGGTGCTAATTGACAATGAGGTAACTACTCTGTTTTTGGGATTCATATCATCTAACTTTTGTACGGTTAAGTTTTCAGTTCATTTTTCAAAGCCTTATCTTTTTGTTGATGCTATCTATCCATATGGTAGAAACCATCTTTTGTTGAATTCCCACCATTACAGTGCTCATCACTCACTTTGTTTATGTGTTATTATGTCATTATATGGTGTCAAAATTGATGCTTCTGTTTGCAAGAATCACCCTATTCGTCATAATATTGTTGAAGGACGTGTCTACAAGTTATCTCACTTTAGGGTTACTCACAATATTGGTGGAAAACGTTACACATCCCATGAGCATCGTTTATTTCTACATGCACGTACCAAAATTGTCCCCACTATAGATGACCGTATCTCTCACTATGGATGGAATTTTTTCCATATGCATCATATCAGATCCTTTGGTGATTCATTCGGTCACTTAGTTGGTAAAACTTCCATTAAGTGTCATTTATTTTTATATCTTTTATTCATACATTTTTCTCATTGCTTATAAATTTATTTTATCTCATTCTCTTTCCTAGATGTTATCGGATACGTAGCTACTGCATCTTCTGAAAAACTACTCATTAAGGATAATAGGGTATACAAGATAATGGATATTTACCTACTAGACAATAGGTAATTTGAATTTAAATTAAGTTTTTATATTTATTCAAGTTTATCTCGACTTTATTATCTATATTTTGATTGTAATCCCTCCCATTACTATGACACATGCAGTGGTATAAGTCGTTGTAACCTAGTTGGTGATATTGTTGATACACTATCGGAGTATTTATGTTCTGGCTGGGTTGTGAGACCTGTTGTTGGCCTCCACTATGTTTATGTGAAAAGAGTTCGAGGTATGTGGAAGTTTATCTATAATTTGATTAATTTCTATCTACAATTATGTTCAAACTTGATAATGCACCCTATTTACATAGAATTGGGTTCTTTACTCTTTGTAAAGTTTTCACTACATTCTGTAGTCAAGAGCACTTGGATAATTTTAATAACCAAGAAAGTTTTAGTTTATAAATTATAATAGTCTCTCAAAATTAATTTAGCACTCTAATTAATGTAATTTTTAACATAATCCATCGTGAAAATGTGTGTGTCCATAAGATACTTCTAAAGTAAATGATGTTTGAGCACGATATTAATTCTGCAAATAATTCAAGTTATGAGTACATTATTTCTGTAATGATATGTGATCATAATGTTATGTTTTTGCAGGTAATAATCTTATTCAATGTGTCCCATACGTCTCTAAGATTTATGTCAATCATGTTTTTGAAGAAGACCGGGTAATTGGTGATACGTATGCAAGACTCTATTACAAGTGATTTTACAGTTATTTACTAGGATACACTCTTTAATTTGATAAAAGTTAAACAAATTATTTGGTTAAGACTTACTTGTGCTAATAACATGTATAAGTTTGTGGGCCTTAATCGAGGCATGCTCGTGGAGTACATTGGTCACCCTGATCTGAATGTCAGAATTTCTACTGATACTCTTGATTTGTTCCTATGGAAAACCATTCCTCAAATTTTGCTAAACAAAGAGGTGACTATGGTTTCTCCACTACTATAAGTGATCTAATTATTTACTATTGTTGACGTAATACTATACATTAATTAAGTTCATTTATTTTTTAGAAAGGTATTTTCATTGTCCATGCTTGAATTGAGTCTTTGCTCAAGGATCATCCATGGTCATATTCATCCTGTTGTTGTCATACGGAACTTGAATTTGCTAACAATGTTTATAGACGCAATCGTTGCTTTCGAACAATTGGCAAATTAATTCATAGGTCTTAACTCCACTTTTCATTTAACTTAACTTTATTTATGAATTACATATTATTTCTTTGGATAAACTATAGTTGTATTATGTTTTTTTTACACAATTGTACTAAAAATTGTATTCTAATAGGTACCGCTTGAAGGTTGAGGTATTTGATGGTAATGACAACACTATTTTTGTTCTAAATGATCGTGAAGTAATGCAACTTACCAATATACCATGCGAGAATCTGATAAGTTTAAAGGAGGTATGTTACAATTAAATTAATATCTTATGTGTTTATAGTTCTATAGTGTTATGTTCCATATTTAGTGGTTTCTAACCCTATTTTATTTTATAATAATCATTTTGAACCAAGAACCCACTATCAAATGAATATCCTCAGCCACTTGAAGAGAAAATAGTGGGCAAGGAAATGCTGTTCAAAATTCGTGTTGGTTGTATTATGTATAATGGGCAAGAGATATATGATGTCATTAGAATTTGTGAGGATACTTCAACAATTGAAATGTATAATGCTGCCAAGTTTTCTGTCACTCCTTTGAAGCTAAACATTATCACTCTTTCTATATTCACAAACTACTTTTTGAGTTATTTTTAGTCATTAGGTAATAATAATTCTGTTGTTTACAACAAATGAAAAACTTATACAATTGTGCATCAAGCTCAATTTGCTCCACCATTTACTGAAATGTATAACACTAACCAGAATGGTGTTGAAGTAAATTCTGATGAAAACATGGAAGATCTCACTGATTCAATCGGTGACAATCACAAACATATCATGTGCTCATCTGAAGCTTTAGTTGTGATCTCTAACTCCACCATTTCCCACCTTCCACTGAAGAGGAAATTGGAAAAAGAATTTGAAGATGCTGCTTTAATTAAAGATGATGGAGTTAATCAGAAGCTGAAATCTGTTGAAGTGGTTGATCTTTCAAATGTTGATCAAGAACCTGGGGTTTATCCTACTCAAAATTTGGAGTTGATTGAAGTTGTTGATCTCTCTGAATGATTGATAGTTGTCTCTATGTGTCAACTATGTTAATATTTTGCTATCTTTTGTCTTATAATGAACTCCATAACCTGTTGTCCTCTTAAGGAATGAGTATGTAAAAAAGAATTGATCTTGGCTGCCCTGAAATTTTTTATGATACTTCCTTTTGTATCTATAGTGAGAATTATCATAATCATGAACAATGTATTATGGATCCAGATCTACTAATCTACTTTCAATTATCTAATGATTCCAGTTATCCATTTTACTCTCACATTCATTAACCTTCAGTTATTACCTTTTATAGTTGTGTGGATGAGTAGACTGATTATGATAGAAGAAGTCTGATTATTTTGTAGATGTAGTATAATAATTATTTTGTAGTAGTCATCTACCACTAGGCCATTTAGCTGAATTACTGTACTGTGAGGTGATGTGCATTAAATGAAATATCATGATGTTTATCAATATTATAGTGAAGAGATCATCAAGCTAAATTTTTTCCCTTTCTCCCACGTCAATAAGGCCTGCACACTCTACAAATATAACATTTAATGTCCAATACATGCACTGTACTTCTTTTGCATGGTGTTACACCTCATCAACTATTCCTCTATATAATGCCTTTAAACCAAGTTGGAAACTCTCATTTTTCATTTCACCTGTACTCTCAAGCTCATAGTACTTCATACCAACTTCATGTCTAATCCCCTTCAAGGTAATCATTTTTACATCACTGCATATTGTTGTTGAAATTGTTCAATATATTTGATTTTAATGATCCTATACCTAACATTGTTGATTTTATTAACACTTATTATTCACAATCATTTGTATTAAATGCATATTCCCATTTTATTGAATTATAGATATATCGAATCAACTTGGAATTTCATCTAATGACCAAGTAGAAAATACAAGAGGTAATATTATTTATTTTTTTATATTTGTTCCACGTGTATGATCAATAATTAGTTATCATCAATGTATAAGTTTAGTATTTTTAAATATTCTTTTATTTAATATACCATGAATAATTATTTTATTTAATCATAATTGTACATGTGATAGGAACCACTCGAAAAAATTACATACGTGAATCTATTCGAAGAAAATCCAACTTGGAACGTTCTAAGAAAAGAATCAACATGAGTTAGTATCTATTTCAAGATAACTTCCAATGAGTTATTTGATTTTAGTAATGTTTTTATTTTTATTATATCATTATTTTATCTAGTGGTAGAATGGGAGTTGCCTGGTGAAAGTTTAATGCGTAATTTAACGCAACAAAATAGTGAAAGTAATTCAGGTATTAAGTATACTATTTTATCCGTATTTTATATGTTACCGTAAAATATGCTTTTGGTCTCTGAAATATGAGCGAGATATTTTTATTTCTCGCTAGAGTAAAGGTGGATTTTAGCCCCTGGAATATGAGAAATTGTTGGTTTTAATCCCTTCTGAACTTGGCATCGACCTCCATGTCTAGGTGTCATGCTAGAGCTGATGTTTGCCTTCCTACAATGCAACATGTTTGTTCCCCTCTTTTTTTTCTTTTCATACTCATTCCTCCTTCCATTGTTTACTGATTTCTCCTTGCATCGTCTACTCCTTCTTCCTTCCATCATCAAGAAACATAAATAAAAACTTAGAGGATGTAGAAATCATAAGGTGCGAATTAGATCAATCATGTCATGGTTGGCAAAGACAATCCACAACTCACACACAATTGTAGGGTTGACTCATAATTTGAAAAATCAAAGGTCTTCGTCCTATAGTTTGGATACCGATACCAACTTTGCTGAATTTGAGAAGCTGTGTAAGATTTATTATCATTGAGAATCATTACTATTAACTTTACTATATGCTTATTACATCACTTAGAGTAAACTTCATTATTTTCACAGCATATGTTGATTTGGGAGAAATGAATATCAGCTGTAAGCATTGTGGGGCTATCTTGTGGTATGATGAACGAGCTGAAAAATCTAGAAATTCACTTTGTCGTGATTTCTCTATGTGTTGTATGAAAGGAAAAATTTCTATACCTTATCTTATGGATTCCCCTCAATTGCTGCGTAACTTATTGACAAACATCGACCCAAGGAGTCAACATTTTATGGATAACATTAGGTGTTACAATAGTATGTTTGCGTTCACATCAATTTGTGGTAAATTTGATAATAGCATAAATGATGGTGGTATTCCTCCTCAATTTATCATTAGTGGTCAGAGTTATCATCGTATAGGAAGTTTGCTTCCAAAAGATGGTGATTCTCTGAAATTTGCGCAATCATATATCTATGACACAAGGAATGAAGTTGATAATAGAATGAAACATTTCAGATACACCTATTTACTATTTTTATGTTTGATGCATACTTACATTTCAATTCATTAATTTAAATTAGTTTGAACTTCATTTATATTGTTAGTGCGGGTCAATCTAGCATTGATCCTAGATTAGTTACTGACTTGATGAGAATGGTTAATGAGTTCAATCGTCTGGTAAAGTTATTTAGAAAAGTACGAGACGGTGTGGAGGAAGGTGATGTTGATCATGTTGCATTACGATTATTTAGGAACACTTCACCCGACGCAAGAATGTATAACCTACCAAGTGTAGACGAAGTTGTAGGTTTAATAGTAGGTGATTTTGATAGCTCTAATTGTGGCCGTCATATTATCCTCCGTACAACAAATGGTCAGTTGCAAAGGATTTATGAGAATCACTCATCATTCCTCCCACTCCAATACCCAATATTATTCCCTCATGGTGAAAAAGGTTTTTCTGATGATATTGGCTTCTCATTTTCCAATAATGACAATTAACATTATAAGCGTTCTCATATTTCACTTCGTGAATGGGTGGCTTTTAGATTGCAAGAGAGGAATTTTGAGTGTAAGAGAATTTTGCTATCTCGACGATTGTTCCAACAATTTGTTGTTGATTGTTATTCCATGATTGAATCTCAAAGGTTATATTTTATACGGAACAACCAAGCCATTTGGGGTAGTATTGATAAACCATTTGGTGGGAAGGTTATTGTTTTGGGAGGTGATTTTAGGCAAATACTTCCCATTATTCCTAAGTCAAGTAGATCTGAGATAGTTATGTCCACCATTAACTCATCCAGGCTATGGAGATTTTGTATGGTCCTCACATTAACTGAAAACATGAGGTTGTTATCCATCCCTGATTCAAATATTAATGAAACATGTGATGCGCAGTGGATTTTGGACGTTGGTGACGGTAAATTGGGAAACCATAATGATGGTGAGGCCGATATTCGAATTCTTGATGAACTACTTATTCACCAATCTTCTAATCCAATTTTAGATATTGTACATTACATGTACCCTAACATAATTGAGAATGTTGGTAGCGTCAAGTATTATTGTGATAAGGCAATACTTGCTCCAACATTGGATGTTGTTGATTCTATTAATCAATTTGTGTTATCATTATTCCCTGGTGAAGAGAAGGTTTATTTTAGCTCAGATTCAATATGGAGGGCCAATGAGGATATTGGAATTGAAGCAGGTTGGTTAACAACAGAATTTTTAAATGATATTAAATGCTCTGGTATTCCTGATCACAAGTTGGTTTTGAAAAAAAGTGTCCCTCTTATGCTAATGAGAAATCTTGACATATCCGCAGGTTTATGTAATGGCACAAGACTTATTGTTGATGACCTTGGACCACGTGTTATTGTTGCTACTGTTCTTTCTGGCACTCATGTTGGTCATAGTGTTTTCATTTCCAGAATGGATTTAATGCTTTCTGTGATAGTATAAACCACACAAGAAAGGGGGGGTTTGAGTTGTGTGTGTGATTTTTAAAACTTCTTTTTAGATAAAAACAATTATTAGTTTCAAATACTTTTCATGAGTTAGTGCAGCGAAAATTAACTTAAGACTGAAAAGTAAAGCAAGCAGAGTATTTATCCTGGTTCACCCCCTTAATCGACAGGGCTACGTCCAGACCTTGGCTTCACCAAGATTTTCCACTATTTTCACAAAATAGTACAAGTATTCTGCAGGACTTCTCCTAGTATTCGAAGGAATTCTCCTTTACAAGTTTTACACAGGACTTCTCCTAGTTTAGTATTCGGCAGGACTACTCCCAGTTCTTTAAATAAAGAGGGTTTATGTTTCTACAATGTCTCTTCAATAAGAGTGGGTAGAAAGATGAAGTAAAATATACAAAGATGATAAGGAAGTTGGTTCTCTGTTTGGGTTGTGTGATAAAGGATAAGAGTTATACTCTATGAATGGTTCACACAAGCAAACGACTTAACTCAGGTAAATGATTGCTTTAAGTTTCTGAGTTGTGGCTATAGAACATATTGCAATTGATGAACTTAGAAAGATTTGAATGCTTGATTGTTTGGAAGTCGCCAATTGAATCCAGATGCTAAGTTCTCTATTTATATCTTCAGTAGGGTCTGCGTTGTGAGCTGGATGAAGATTTGAAAATAGTTCCGTTTGAATTTCTGCTTCCTTGTGAGTAACGGACACTTCTGCATCTCTATATCAGCATTAAGTTCATTCTGCCATGCATTTATTGCAGCATTAAATGCTTTTGTTGATGTCGTTTGGCTCTTCAATGCTTTCAGCCTTGAGTTCTCATTTGGGCATTAAATGCTCGTGCATGCCAGCTAAGAGAACATTTAATGTTCTGAACAAGAGATTTGAATCTGACCGTAGAGCAGATACTATGTTCAAAAAATCACGTCGTTGACTCTGAAAAGGTTGCTTGATTTAAGGAATGACAGAGCGTTTGCAGGAATGAGGAAATAAGTATTAATTATGTCCCTTTCTTCATTCTGCAATCAACAGTGCTTCATCAATGCTTTGACGAGGTAGATAACCTTTATTGCTTGAAGCATTTTGTCAAAAAAACTCTTCTGTGCTTTTGGCAAACGAAATCTTCAGATAGTTGCCAAACGTACTCCTTAGGCGGACGTACTCCTTTGGGTGTGTGGCCAGACGTACACCTTGTTGAGTAGCCAGACGTACTCCATAGCCGGACGTACACCTTTGGCAGACGCACTCAACTGGCAAACTAGGTCTTCAATAAGTTGCCAGACATACTCATCTTCTTTGTTTTTCTTTAAACTTCTGCTTTTGATAATGCCTTGTATGAATGTATGCAATTGTTCTTCAAGTAGATAGATGTTCCCGAGTATAAAATATTCAAAGTATTAGGAAATCTTTATCTAAGAATATTAAACCATGGGTAAAATTGTTATTTATCAAAATATAATAATTTATGAAATCGTTTGAATCTAACATTCTGATCAAAGCATGCCGATTAAGTTCCAACGAAGACAATCCCCTTTGATTGTGTCTTTTGCAATGACTATTAACAAGAGTCAAGGACAAACACTCTCTCATGTTGGTGTCTACATTCCAAACCCAGTATTTTCTCATGGTCAATTATATGTTGCTATTTCCCGAGTTATAAGCAAGTCCGGTTTGAAGATATTAATATGCGATGAAGACATCAACCAACGATGTGTTACTAAGAACATTGTTTTCAAGGAAGTTTTCCAAAGGATCCACTGTAATTAGTTGAAATGACTTTGTATCAGTTTGGGTGATTAATTTTATGAATGATATATATATATATATATATATATATATATATTAATCTTTGAACAATATAATCCCTTTATACTTATTTATTATTGTTTTTTCTCACATCTATTAAAGGCACATGTTCATTCACTTCTTTTAAATTGCCAACTTTATGATTGCCTTTTACATTTCTTGCATACAAAAAACTTCTTCGATAAACACTGCATAACTCTAATCATATAAGTTCGGAATCAATTGTTCAATTAGAGGTTGATCAATATTTTGCATATTTACCATAAAATTCTATTTATCACATATAATGCCTTATCTTATCCGACCATTTTTTAAGTGTTTCTCTATTTATGTCTAACGTGATCATCAACACCACTTTATTTATTGGAATTTTCATTTAAATATCACATTATCTCCTTGTATTGAATTTGTCATCAATAAAATGCTGCTATCATTAATACACCAATACTTTATTTTATATATATATATATATATATATATATATATATATATGACTATAACTATATTATTACTTGACGAATAATTCCTCGTGCATCCCACGGGCCACGGGTTCTATCCTAGTTCCTCTTGAATCAAGGAGTGTGAGTTGAGTCAGGTCAAAGTGCGAGACAAGACATGATCAGACATCGAAGGCTATTTCAATTTTGTTTTTTTTTTTTTTGGTTCGGTAACTCCGTTATTGTTTTCTTTTCCTGTTGAAGGTACCTTGAATTTCCTCACAAGTCAAAGTATCTTCCTCTCCTTTCCTTGAATTTCACCTTATTATTCCCTTTGAGATCAATTACTGTCATTAAAAGCACGTAGAAGATGGATCTTAAGAATTTATAGTTTTCACATATTAGGAGGAGATTACCAACCTTTATCCATGATATGAGATTGATCCTTTTTTAAGTCCATGTAGACGGTTCTTCAATAATGGAGAAACTTTTCTATCTTCCTGTTCTCTTATATGCTCTTTCTTTATTGATGACAAATATAGAGGCAATCTTTTATGGGTAGAGATAGGAACCATGTTCAAGTCCTTCATCATTAGGATAATGCTCTCATCAAGCACTATATATAGACCTTCATCCAAGAGTCACATCCTTTCATACAAAAAGTCACATCCCTCTATTCAAGAGTCACGTCTCTTACATGAATCATGTTCTTTCATACAAAGAGTCAAATCTCTTTATTCAAGAGTCATGTCTCTTCACTTAAATATCACACAATACATCCCTCCATTTAATTATTAAATCAATTATTTAACACATCACATGAGACATTTCTTACATTCTTCCACTTGGCTCATGTGACAAAATACAATTCATGATTTAATAAACATCAAAGGTAATACACATAACCAGAATATATATTTCATATATTCATTACATCATAAGTCATAATTAAGAATAAGAACTAATAAGAGCCATGACAGTTGTATATCTTTATCCGACATAGTCCCTTCCATGTACTATTGTACTAGCCTTCTTCCTAACATGACACATTAATGGGAAGTACATACTATTTCTTATAATAATGTCATTTATAAAGACAAATTCTATCTTCAACATCATTCTCACATGTGTACATAAGTATGAAAATAGAGAATTATCATAAACTTAAATATTAGTGAGCTCAGAGTGTCAAACATACCATTAAAACTTAATTAATAACATTAATGTTCAACATTCACTAGCATACATAATGCCCTTACTTTCAACATGACCAGTAAATGTTTTGAGCAGTAACCCTTTTTTAAAGCTTTATTGATCATAAGATTAGTGCTAATATGTTCATTTGACACTCTATATTTCTGAAATCCCTCTTAAACGAAAAAGTAATTAAACTCTCTATGTTTAGAACTTTTGGATTATATGTCTTTTTTTTTTATAAAGGAAACTGCTGCGGAATTGTAACAATAAATTTTTCAGCGACTTGACATTATTGAGCTTCCATAGTGGATGCAACAATGGCGTACTTCTTCACACTCTTTCATGAGATATCCTTTCCAGCTAACATAAATACATAACTAATAGTAGACTTTCTTATGCCTACGCATTCAATAAAGTATGAATCTTAATTTCCAATCATACAAGATGATCACATATCCTACAATTAAGCATGTAATCTATTTTACCTTGCAAGTATCTCAGAACTTTCTTTGCAATTTTTCAATGATCTAAACCAGGAATACTCTGGTATCTTCCCAACATTCAAACTGCAAAATTAATATCTGGTAGCGTACAGGTCTAAGAATACATTAAACTTCTGATTACATATGCATAAGAAATTTTCTCCATATGTTTATGTTCCAAATCATTCTCTAGACATTACATGAGACTAAATTTGTCTCCTTTCTGAATTAAAACAGGAGATGCTGAACTTTTACCCATTCTGAATCTCTCTAAGATTTTATTAATATGTGTTTTATAAGACAAGCCCAACAATCATTGTGACCTATCTAGGAATATTTCCATTCCAATCACATAACTTGCCTTATTCATATCTTTCATTTCAAAATTACCAGAGAGAAACTTCTTAGTCTCATTTAAAAGACCAATATGATTAGTTGCAAGCAAGATATCATCAACATACAGAACTAAAAACATAAGCATACTTCCATTGATCTTTAGGTATATACATCTATCAATCATGTTTACTTACATCTAAAGGATATAATAGTATCATTAAACTTAAGATACCATTGTCGGGAAGCTTGCTTAAGACCATATATTGATTTCTTAAGCATGTGAAACACCTTCTAGATATTCATTCGAATTTTCTATCAGTGGCTAAATTATGTGGTAAAGGTTATAATACTTTGTTCATAAAGAAGACTTGGAAAATCACCAAGGGCTCTATGGTTTTTTAGAGGTGATAGACACTCTTCACTTTTTGTGGCGCAGGCAAAGGTGATCAAAGATGTTGTTCATGCAATTATGGCAGCTGATGATATTAATTTAAGGCATAAGAGGTTGTGTGACATGAGTGAGAAAGGAATGTTTGTGTTAGCTAAACAAAATGTGTTGTTTGGTGTAAGAAACCCACAGTTTCAAAAGTGTGTTCATTGTTTTGCTGGTAAGCAGAACAGAGTTTCTTTCAAGAGTCACCCACGTACCAGGAGACCAGAGATTCTTGATTTGGTGCATTCTGATCTTTGTGGCCCTATGAAGACGTAGACGCTTAGGGGCAGCTCATAGTTTGTGACTTTAATTGATGACCATTCAAGACTATACCTTGAAGACTAAAGATGGTGTCCTTTATGTGTTCAAGCAATTTCAAGCTTCAGTTGGGAGAGAAACTTGGAAGAATCTGAAGTGTTTGCGTACAGATAATGGAGGTGAATACTTAGGACCATTTTATGCTTATTACAAACATCAAGGGATTAGACATCAGAAGATTTCTCCTAAGATGGCTTGGCAGAAAGGATGAATAGAACACTTGTTGAATGACTTATATGTTTACTTTCACAAGCGGAGCTCCCACATTTCTTTTGGGGTGAAGCACTAAGCACATTTGTGCATGTCCTAAATCCGTCACCATGTGTTCCCTTGAATTTTGAAGCACCACAAAAGATTTGGTCCGATAAGGATGTCTCTTATGATCACCTACGTATTTTTTGATGCAAAGCATTTGTGCACGTTCCTAGAGATGAAAGATCTAAACTGGATTCAAAGAGCAAGCAATGTGTTTTTACTGGTTATGATCTAAATGATTTTGGGTACAAGTTTTATGATCCTTCTTGCAAGAAAATCACCAGGAGTCATGATGCTAAGTTTATAGAGGATGAAAGATTAAAAGACATTGGCAGTGATGAAATTTTAGTACCCTGAGTCATTATTAATGTGATTGACCTTGATTTGTTTTCTCCTATGCCTAGACCAGAACTAGAAAGAGTCTAGTTTACCAAGTTTACTTCCAAATACACGTGATGTTGATGATCTTGGCCAAGATGAAAATCATGAGATTGATCATGACGAACAACCACCGCCAAATGTTGAACCTGTTACAATGAGAAGATCCACAAGAGAAAAACAGTCTGCTAGAAGGTACACTGCTGATGGTTATATTTTGGTTACTGACGGAGGAGAACCAGAATCTTTTGATGAAGCTAATGCAGGATGATCATAGCAAAGAATGGATGGAAGCCATGCAAGATGAGATGAATTCCTTGCACAAGAATCACACTTATGTCTTGGTGAAATTTCCTAAGGGCATTAGAGCACTGTGAAACAAGTGGGTGTACAGGTTGAAGCAGGGTGAGAACAGTTCAAAGCCTCGATACAAAGCATGGCTGGTGTTTAAAGGTTTCATCCAAAGGAAAGGCATTGATTTTGATGAACTATTTTCTCCTGCTGTGAAGATGTCATCCATTCGTACAGTACTTGGCATGGCAGCTAGTCTTGATTTGGAGATTGAGCAAATGGATGTAAAAACTGCTTCCTCCATAGTGATTTAGAGCAAGAGATGTACATGGTGCAGCCAGAAGGCTTTGTGACCAAAGGTAAAGAAGACAATGTCTGCTTACTGATGAAAAGTTTGTACGGGTTGAAGCAAGCTCATAGACAATGGTATATGAAGTTTGAGTCTGTTATGGGGGAGAAAGGCTACCAGAAGACAAATTCTGATCATTTTGTATTTGTGAAGAAGTTTTCTAATGATGATTTTATTTTTCTTCTACTTTATGTAGACGATATTTTGATTGTGGAAAAGAATACCTCCAGAATTCAGAAGTTGAAGAATACTTTGAGCAAGTCCTTTGCAATGAAGATTTTGGGTGGTGTAAAGCAAATCCATGGTATGTTTATCACTAGAGACAGAGTTAGAACAAAGCTTTGGAATGAGTGGTTCTAAATCTGTTAGTAGTCCTCTTGCACCATATTTTAAGCTGAGTGTGAAGCAGTCTTCCACAAAAGATGAAGAGAAGAAGACGATGGAGGATATTTCTTATTCTGCTGCAGTTGGTAGTTTAATGTATGACATGATATGTACAAGACCCGACATAGCTCATGCGGTGAGCACAGTCAGCCATTTTCTCTCAAATCTAGGTAAAGAGCATTGGTGTAAGACCCTGAATTAAATTAAGTAATTATTAATCATCTGAAAGTGTGCATTGAGAATGATTTCAAGCATAAGCC
Source organism: Acmispon strigosus (assembly GCA_030819835.1). Taxonomy (NCBI): domain Eukaryota; kingdom Viridiplantae; phylum Streptophyta; class Magnoliopsida; order Fabales; family Fabaceae; genus Acmispon; species Acmispon strigosus. The sequence continues at coordinate 9,079,180 of JAUAMA010000001.1, forward strand.
AATATCAAAGACTATTCGGAGTATCAGTGCAATATTCCAAGATGACAGTCTGACGTTGAGCCCTGATCTTAACTCGACCGACGTTCAAGCGAGAATAAGGCCTTCTCAATATCTATATATGGCCCTTGAAATTATAAATGATAATGTAATTATTTAATTATCCTAAAGTAGGTACCAACTATATTAAAGCCCTAGTTAATACTATGATCAGTTGCTTTACTTATGAGAAGTTTTGACGACGACAGTTTACCGTAAGGACGCCGATTGAAACTCGACCGACATTTGGGGATGAATAAAAATAAACCCTTATTTTAAAGACAATTAGTGCGTAAATTCATGAAGATTGACTGTAAGGTCGATGGGGTTTGGTTCCGGGGCACAGAAAAGTTCTCTGCACGCGATAAAAGGCCGGTTTAGGCCTTGTTGTGCGGAAACAGGGCAGTTCAAGGCACTTCTTAAACCTCTGAATGTGATGTAAAGTCTTAGAATTTCTTAAGGAACCCATTTATGAGATAGACCCATTTTCGATGAATAGTGATTTGGGCCGGAAATGACCGGAATCTTGACGAAAATATTCTAGGATATTTATGGCGATCGACACCCGAGTGTGATGAGCGTTGGAGCCAAGACGAGCAAACGATCGATGTTAGTCACAAAGTGGAATCTTTTGGGAAATGTTCTATGACGTGAATAGTGTTGCGTAAGGAGGATTAGACATAAAGCTTGATTAGTGACTTGGATTAGACCTTAACTGTAAGAGTTTGTCTACTAATCATGACTGAGCTTTGTATATTTTCTCCTAAGTCCCCCAAGCTTTAAAAAAATAAGATTTTGGTCCCCAATAAAAGAGGTGGGCCGCAACCACCATTATGTATATGGCCAAGTTTTGTTTCTTGGATCATTTGTGCATAAGTGTGGGAATGCTAGAGAGAGAAGCTAGAGACAAGTGAGAGAGAAAACTACCACCACCATCTTCTTCTCCCTTGGACACCACCTTGCAGCCCCAGATCCTCCATAATTTATTCATCCTCTCCTCTTGATTCTTTGGAAGAAAACGACGGCCTCGTCGAAGTTTACCGTAGGGCGGTCTCAGTTTCTCGATCGGTCGATTCTCGAGTTTCAAAACTCAATAAAAGCGGATGCCGTAGTTACATATGTTGTATATCTGCTCCTTAGCTCTTCAACAATAAATTTGGTTTTTCAAGAAGTTTTTTTGGCTTCTTACAACTTGTCTTCACAAAGTATGTTGCTAGAGGTTAGGTTTGGAAAACCTCTCAATCAATTTCTGAAAAAGTTTTGCTTTTGGAAAAATGATTATTTTGTGAAGTGATTTTGAAGATTCTAGCTTTGTTTTCACCATAGGTTTTGCATGAACTTGAGTGCATACAACTTGGTTTTGAAGAAAAGCTTGGTCTTGATGTTGTTTTTGACATGGCCGAGATTTGTTGTTGTAGGTACTAGGAAGAAATTTTTTCCTGGGATTTTAGCCTTGGTTTTATTGTAGCACTTTCGGTTATCGAAAATTTCCCGCTGGTTTCATGTCATTCTGAGTTTTGTAGCTCAAGTTCTGTACATTTTGGCGAGCAAATGTCTTGCTGCCTGGCAGCATGACCTGAAGCCCTTGTTTGTTTTCCCCTAATTTTTGTACTTTGATTTTGGACACGAAAATTTACATAGGTTTAAGGGATATTTTAGTAATCATGGGATAAAAAATTTAGAATTTTATGAGTTGTTTTGATGTATTTAAAAATTCATCCAAGTAACTAGACCATTTACGGTTTGTAGAACAAAGTGTTTTGGTTGAGGGTTTTTTAGTTTAAGAGGTTGATTGTGATTCTTGAATGTTTCGCCTTGTTCAGAACTGTTTAAGTGTGCAAGAACCTCGATGATTGTCTAAAGAAATTGATTTAAAATCCCAGAAGACAATGAGAGGAAAAATCAGATTTTCGAGCTAGTTCTATGGTTTTGACTAGGTGTAGGAAACCTCAAGGAATGTCTAGGACTAGGGATTTTAAACCCTAAGAGACAATGAGAGGTTCAGCTTGTCTTTAAGCTTTCTTAGTTGTAGAACAGTTTGTTAATTTTTAAGCTCTGCAACATCTCCTGAGAGGTTAATGACTATCCTTAAGCTTTAGTTAACGTGAATGGTTTAGATGGACGGGTACTAAGCTATACTATGTGTTTGTGTAGGATCGGGAGACACGGGAACCCCGAGACAAACACGGGACACGGGGAAACTCCGAGGAAAAAGAAAAAAAATGCGGGTGCATACATTATGGAGCATATAGTATGGATCGTATAGCATGGAGCATAGGAAGGAAACACTTACGGTAAGGGCACTTCGTTATCTCACATAGTTATTTCTAGCATATACGTATATAGATAATTGCTTGCGATTAAGATTTTTAATTCCATGGAGCTGAAGGCATCTGATATGCTGGATGAGAATTGATTGATCGATTGAATGCTTATGAATGGCAAGATTATTGGTAGTCTGGTTATCCTTAGTAGTAGGATTGGATGATTGTTAATGGTATGCTATACATGTCTAATTGCTAAGATATTAAATGATAACATGCTGGATGGTATGAGGACTTGCATGACACTACAAGCCTACTAATATGTTGAACATGAATCTTTAACATGTATGCGTGTATATTGCTTTTGATAGAATTTCAAGGCATGGACATTGGCGAGCAAAGTCAAGAGAATGAGTATAAGACAGGTCGGGCCCTGCATCCGTAAGGAACCCGGATTCGCAAGCAAGGCGTTCCGGTTAACTTGATTAAAGATGTTAATCTTGTTTACATGCTTGATTAAAGTTATTAATCTTGTTTAGATGCTTGATTTAGGTCTGTTAATCTTGGCGTTATGCTTGGTTATATATGTTGATCTTGTTAGTGTGCTCGATTTAATATGTTAACCTTGTATGTATGAGTAATATGGAATTTCATGCATACATGGGCACGCCTCAATGAGGTTGGCAACGAGTAAGGTTAGCCTGCAAAATCTTGGACGCGTCGAGAATTCAGGACGACCAATAGTCAATCCCAAGAAGTGGCAATCCAAGGTCGATGGAGCAGCATCTTACCAATTCAACTGGAAGTATTTTCCCCGTCAATCGAGTTGCAAGACTTTAGCGTCATATCTGGATAAAAGTCGTGGGAAAATGACTTATACACATTAACATGCTATTCATATGTACATTTACCTTGTGTATGACCTTGTGCTTGTGCTATGTGGAATGATAGACTTGTGGTGTGGACGTTAGCTTAATTCTCCCTATTGCTATTCATTATGTATATGCTTGCTTATACCTATGCTTATTCATTCTTGGAAGTGACCCTTGCACCTTGTTTGCTGCTTCTGTTTAGGCGATCTGTCGCCAGTTAGACGACCGCTAGCTAAGGAGCAACTAGAGGATGCCGATCAGAGGAAGGTTCGAGGGGAAAGGACGGATAGCTCATCACTTGAAGAGTATAGACAGCTTTTTGTTTTCGCGACTGTACTCAAGCATGGTTAGGGACATGGTAGATACCGGTTCTATATCCCTTTATGCGGTCACCCTGCGTGGGATCGTAGGAGGTATAGAGGGAGTAGGAGGTCTTGGGTTAGGGTTTTAATGTGGTAACATGTTTTATAAACTAAAACAATTCTTTTGCTTATGGAACTTTTTCACCATGTTACTCACCTAACTATGTAAAGTATATCCATTTACTAAACAAGGTATTTATATTTGTATTGCATGTTATCTATGGCATGTCTTAAAAGGAAAGAAAATATAGACTTGCATTCCTACAGCTTTTGAAAGATAACTTGCATGTTTAATTACAGCTTAGTCACTACAGTAGCACTTTAAAAATTGGGTATTGGGCATTCATACTTAGACTATCTCTAGGTTCCCCCTTGATTTATTGATGTTGTTGCGTGTGTTACTACTTGGCTTATAATTTGTGGGTTTGTTATGATATGGTTTACTATGCTTCAGATGTTATACTTATATGTGTGTCATACTTGGAGTTTGACCCTTGCAATATTTGTTGTGTGTTGTTGGGCGCTTATCGCTAGATAGATTCTGATAGATCATTTCAAGACATTCCTTATCCTTTGGAGGAAGAGTTGCATTTCTTGGATTACCCGGATTGGTCGAGATGGACTTTCAGTGGAGTGCATAGGATGGTTATCTATCGTGGCTACGTGCAGAGAGTTCTGTGAGATCATTATGGAGACGCTGTGGAGGTTCGTTACTACCACGGCACTACGTCTGTTACTATTCTACCTCACTAGATTTTGGATCAGATGATATGTTTTGATAACGCTATGCGAAGCCGATCACCGGATCAACCGGAGGAGACAAAGTCTTTAGAGGATAGTCGTAATGACATCAGTCAGCGGCTTTTTCATGAGCATGAGTGGAGGGCTCAGCGTGCTAGAGACTGTATACGACGAGGGCAGGAGTGGTTCCGAGTTTCAAAGTGTCGAGTCTCACGCGGTTCGCAGTAGTTAGGGTTTGGGGTTTTATTCTGCCATCACTCTTGAAGTTTTTACTCCCTGCATAGGAGGCTCGGGGTGTTGGTTCAGTTTCTATTCAGAATTTGTCCATACATTCGAATTATTATGCCAGTTAGCTTTTTGAATAAATGATTATTTATTTGGTTTTAATTTTCCGCTGCTTTTTGAGTTCATTTATGAATTTGATATTATGGTTTTAACCCTCGAGAAATCCGGGCGTTACAACTTACACTCGCCGCTCGGTTTGAATGAGGTTGTATCCCTGAAGAGGGTTATTTGTGCTCGTCGTCGACTAGACCATATCCCTTAAATGGTTACTTCAGCCATGATCTTCAACTGGGGCGGGAAGATTGTATCCCTGAAAAAGGTTACTTACACATTTCCTTCCGGTGGACTGTATCCTTTAAAAGGGTTACTTGTTTTCTCCGCACGAACATCTATTTTCACGAGACAGTCGGGATTGTATCCTTGAGAAGGGTTACTTACACCCGCTGCTTAGGTTGAACGGACTTATATCACTTAAAATGATTACTTATGCCTGTGACCTCCAACCGGGACAGAAGGCTCATATCCCCAAAAAGGGTTACCAACACCTACCTTCCGACAGACTGTATCCCTTGAAAGGGTTACTTATGCCCGTGATCCAAAATGTTCTTCAAGACGGTCAGGATCGTATCCTTGGAAAGTTTACTTACACCCATTGCTAGGTTTGAACGAGTATGTAACACTGAAGAGGGTTACTTACGCTCGTCTTATGCTACATGTAACACCCCAATTTTGGGTTGAGGGTCACATAGTAATTACACGAAATTTAAACTTCAAAACCTCTCAAAACACTCAAGTGTAAAAACGACTCTCAAATATTTATAATTAATATTCAACCCATAATAAACTATTACACATCACAAGTTAGCGGAAGGTATTTCAAAATAATTAAAGTTACACCACAAGTGCTAAAATTAAAATAGCGGAAAAACATAACAATCTTCTACAAAGTTCTTCAACTCTTCGACCCTTCTTCACCACTTCGTTCTAACATCAAGATCTTCCTTCTTGAACCTCATTTGCGCTATACATCTCTGGCGTTAAACACCCAAACAACAAACAGAAAGAGTTAACTCGAAAACAAACAAGAATAATACAGACAACATTGTGATAAAACAACAACAATGATAAAATACAGAATTACAAACCCAATTACCACAATTCAACGCATAAACATTTACCAATCCTCATATAAAAATCACCACAACCACATACTTGTCAGTCCCCCATCAAACACCCTCAGTCTCATGGCCATTTCACATGAGATTTAATCCATCCAAATCACTCACACATCTCGGGCCGATTCCATAGGAATTAAACTCATCTCCGTCAACTCATTTGAGGTTTAACCCATCCAAATCACCCACACATCTCAGGCCGATTCAATAGGGATTAAACTCACCTTATCACCTCCAATTATAGTTAATTCCTCAAGGATTCATCAACATCAAGCATCTAAAAAGATCATAATAACTTTCAACAAAACCTCAACAACAATTACTTCACAAAACCCATTACCACATCTCAAACCAATCCAAAATCAATTCCAACAACAACCACAATCAAAATTTATAAAACAGAAACACCATACATCACAATCAACAAGACAATTTCTACGACGAGTTACCCTTACCTTCTATTATTTTGCATGAACTTGTCCTCCGACCTAACAAGATAACATATTTACATAACAATCAACAACCATAGGAAAGACCGGAAACCAACTCAAAGGAATTTTAGAGCAAAAGAAACAAAACAACAACTTGCTGGTAGAGGCCTAAAGCCTGGGCGCTAGGTTCCAACGCTCGAGCGTTGGGCCTCTGTCTGGCAGCACGAACTGGGCAGAACTCCAACGCCCAGGCGTTGGGAGTCCAGCGCTCATGCATTGGCACCCTGCTAGAAAGCCAAAAAATAGTGTTTTTCACCCCAAAATTAATTCTAAACTCTACATTTCAAAAATAAACTTCTCTCATGCCCAAAACTCATTTTAAAATCGATTAGACACATTTCCTACTCAGAAATCCAAAGGTTTCTAAAATCACCAAAACCATTTTGAACAAGGAAAGTACAAGGGTTTCTACATAAGAATACTAAAGAGAACCAACCTCGATTTCATGGTGTTTAATATCATACTTCCTGCGAAGTTCCTCTAATTCCTTTCCGAAATCAGAAATCAACCGTGATTTCATCTCTTCATGGATTTTCACAGTTTGTTGTATTGCCTTTTGTATTCTTTCCATTTCCTTTTCAAGTGGATCATCACTCACATGCATAAACATTCTGCAAGCTGAATCTATTCGAGTCTGCATAGGATGATTATTGGTTGTCGAAGGGGTTGAAGGATTCATTGGGTTTGAAGATTGTGTTCTAGGTTTTTAGCAATTGAAAAGTGGGAAGAGAAGCAAGGGAGAACCAAGTCTAAGTAATCATATTTTTCAGCAGCAAGGAATAGGGAGGGGGACGCCCCATGTTTCTCTTATACTGAATTAATCCTCTTCATTACCCATTAACACCATGGACAAAGCAATTAACTCCCATTATACCACCTTATTACACATTCAAAACTCCAGACCAAGGCTTCAAACACCATTAACATTCATCATTCTCATTCAACTCAGCTTTCAATCACCATTAAGCCTCTTAAAACCGAAATTTACCACCGTTAATGACCAATAATGCTGATTTCAAATTTGAATTTAAAACAATCAAGCCCCACTAAAATCTGAACCAAAATTAAAACTTGCCTCACTAAGATTCGAACCCTCACCATGTAACCGAAATACAGAAGTCTTAACCACTATGCCAAGGTCAATCTTGTTATAACTCTAACAAAACTATTTTTATAATCCTCAAAGCTAAACCAACATGACTCAATCCAACATCCAAAAGTCCAAGACTAGAATCCAATTAATTAACTCCAAGGGCCACAACATAATTACCAAGAGTCGAGGGACTAAAGTGCAAATACAAGGAGTTCAGGGACCAAAGTGCAAATATGGAAAATTAAGGGTCTTACAGTACAAAAAAAACACTTGCAAAACTTTGCATAATATTGTCATCTTTATTGAATTATAAAGGCAATTATGACAACAATAACATGGAAAAAAAGATTTGAGAAGGCAGAGAGAAGCAATTTTTGCTCGATCATGGTCGGAACATCCCCAAGGCAATTTGCTCCCTTTGGACCTTTTCTCAATCTGCATTATTGATGTTCTTTCATGAGTTGTAGATGGTGTGGATAATTTCTGACAATTTTGATGCGCAGTACTTCATCCTTTGAGTTGCTTTTGACTTGTTTTTCCACCTGAATCTGGTTGGAAATTACTCTTTTCAGGAGCATTTCCCCTCGGAGCTTCCGCAGCCGATGGCGTAGCAAAATCATACTCTCTTCAAGACAAAACTACATTTCATGATGTTCAAACTCACGTTGTAGCATTTTCGAGCAACCTCTTGACTTCCATGTACCGAGACTACATCCCCGTGCTTGTTGACAAATTTCAGTACCAAGTACCTCATGAGATCAGAGCCCCCAAATCGTTCAGGGGCGGTAGTCCTAGCAAGATATTACAGGCAAACGGGCAGTCTAACACCAGAAACACGACCTTGATGGTCTTGCTCTGCCTTCCTTTCCCGTGAGTCATGCGAGCCTCAATGTACCCTTTCAGTATGATGGTATCTCCTGTGAATCTTACCAGCTCCTTGTCAAAAGGGATCAAATCCTTTTTGGAGAAATCCAAGTCTTTGAAATACTTGTAGAACATGATATCAGGGGAGCTCCTAGGATCCACAAATACCCTTCTTACTTCAATGTTTGCCACCACAGCTGTGATCACCATGGGATCGTCATAGTCCAGTTGCATATTCCTTGGTCCTTTTCCCCAAAAGTGATGTCGATTTCTGGGACGCGTGGGTTTACTCGTGTAGATTCGATCGGACTTTCTGAGGTTGAGATGTTTAAGACAGCTTTCAGGTGTTTCTTCCTTCGCATTAAAAGTGCTTCCTCCTCCACCAATTCCCCCTACGATAGAGCTCACAAAAGCTCTGACCGTCATAATGTTGTCATCATTAGAGGATGAAGATCCTTTAACGGTCTTGAACTTCTTTTTAGAGTCATACTTTCCTGCTTGATAAGGCACAGATCCTGACTTTTCATGCTTCCTTGGGGATCGATTCTTACCCGATCAGTAGGATTCCCAAGAGGGTGGACTTCACGATCATCTTTTGTAATCATTCCGACTGCCTGTGTCAGCGTCTTTGTACATGAACTTCTTCAACCTTCCTTCTCGTATGATTTGCTCAATTGCATCTCTCAGTTGTACACAATTGTCAGTGTTGTGTCCATGACTCTCGTGGTAAGAGCAGTACCTTTTCATGTCCACATACTTGTCGTTTTTCCTGAGCGGTGCAGGCGAGGCATATTGGCCAAGATATTATCCACAACTTCCTTATAAATCCGAGCGTGTTGAGAGTTGAGTAGTTCTCTTACTTTTTCCCAAAACTCCACGCATAGTTGCTCTTGTCGCTGCCTTTTCGTTCATTCTCCTTTTCCTTTTTCCCCTGTTTTTACTCTCATGCAATTCATCCTTCACTCCGCTCATTCCAGCCAAGCTGTCCTCCATGTTGACATACTTTGTATAGATTGTCTTCGGAACTCATCCATGTCAACTGGTGGAGACTTTTCCAGAGAGGTGTGGAAAGGTGTTCCAACCCGAATTGCTTCAAAGGCTAACGACAACTTCACATTTTCTACCAAATTAGGCACCAACATTGCTTCTTTGTAGAACTTGGTTAGGAAATCCCTTAGCGATTCACCTTTCGCTTGTCTCATCTTTCCAAGAGTGTGAGATGTTTTTTATAATCCTTTGGTTGTTATGAAATGATGCACAAACAGTTGCGATAGTTCCTTCCAACTCTTCATTGAATTCGGGGCCAATGATTGAAACTATCACGACGCTTCTTTCCTCAACGTTAGAGGAAAAATCCTGCACATCAATGCATCCGTTGCTCCAAGGAACATAACCTTTGTAATGAACTTATCCAAGTGTTCTGTTGGATCGGTTTCCCCAATGTAAGGCTCGACGCCGACCAGCTTCTTGAAATCCTTAGGAATTTTGATGCTCATGATTTTTGTGTAGAATGGAGTTGGTAACCTTGAATTGACTCCTTCCTTCAAAACAAATTCTCCTTCCAAATCCCTTTCTTGTTCATGAATCTGACTGAGCAAGGGTTCTGGAGGTTTCTTCACCTTTTCCTGTCGTTTTTCACGTTTCGGTGAACTCACGACATGCCTACTAGCAGTGTGATGCTACAATCCATGGAGCGATCGTTCCAGCCCATGAATCCTCCATTCCATGTTGCGTAAGAGCTCCTCCGCATTCACTCACGTTTTATGTTCTGGAATCTCTCCTTATTTATAGAGACCAAGGTGGAACAGCTTAGAAAAAGTCTGGAATTTAAAATATACAGAACAAGTTAGAAGAACAAAGCACTAACCAAACAGACATCTAGTGATGGATTGAATCTATAATAAGCATGTCTCACCATTGCTTATAGCAACCATAAAACGATATGTACAACCCATGAATTCGGATTTTCCGGGGACTCATTGTGATCCTTCATCGTTAAACCATGCAAAAATCCCTGAAAGTTGGGGAGGGACGAACAAAAATTTGATATTGTAGAGATTCAGCAAGCAAAGAAATTAATTAGAAGAAAGGAAGTAATAATAGTAAAAAAACTAACCACCAAGAGAAAGAGAGTTGGTGACCGAGCTTGAGAAGGGATAAAATTTCAATCTTAAAACAAACAGAAATGTCAATACCTTATATTAACAACACGCAAAGATTACAATAAACAACAGAGAAAGAAATAATAATCAGTATAATAACAACACTTAGTGATAATAATCAATGAAAGAAATAAACCTAGTTAGAATCACTCATGCAGCATCTGGCTCAGATAAAATTCAAAACAAATATGCCACTCTTAATCGAAAACCATATGTAAGGGAAAATGTGATGGCATATGTCAAGATCAAAACAAAAGCCTTCCACCAACCCTATTGCTGAAATGGTGCTACATTCCATTAAGTCAGCATATTGATGTTTTTTTTTAATGCCACCATATTGATGTTAGAATAGAAGTTGCAACAAATAAAGAGTGTAAAAATATATGTGGTTGGTGAACTTAAGACATACTCATCTTCCACATTGTGCCATCATCCCTCGTGGCGAGTTTGAAACCCACCACTTCCCCAAGCATGGATTTGCGCCACTGCAGCCATCGTTGATCTTCTTCCTCTGAAAGCTGCATGACTAATATCAAATATGGAATTGGTGGTGGGAAGCGGGATTTCTGGGACGGAATCGACCGCATATAGCTGGCGCCAGTCTACTGCAAACCGTCGTCGTAAAGGGTGAACATTTTATGCAAACGGGCTAACAAGAATGAAAGACCAGCCCAACGCAGATGGCCAATGACAAATTTTTTTTGCCTATGAACAGTAAATTGGGAACTTGTAAAAGGCTGGTTTGGGGATTTGGATTCTCTCATGTGAAATTTCTCTCATATGTCATCATGCGAAAGTTTTGTGTCTATCTCTTTCTTCATATATATGTATTAAATAGATATAGTGGGACCATTTAAATGTTTAAGAAGAGAGATAGACATAAAACTCTTACATGATGGCACATGAGAGAAATTTCATATAAGAGGATCCAAATTCGGGGTTTGGAGAGGTGCAAGGCCAGTTATATCTAGATACATGCACAAGTTTGCGGAAAAAAAAAAGTGAAAAAGCAAATTAGAAATATTATAAACAATTTTCTTTGAACGATTATCATATACGACAAAAATATATTTCATTGCCAGGATATCAAATAAAAAAATGTATTATATTAAGTAGAGTTGATATGGTTAATGATAAAATAAAAATATTAGAGTCGACCTATACAACTGATGCTAATAATTATGAATTTACGTTGATCATAGTGGTAGGTGTGTTGTGTCGGCTTAAAGTTGTCCAACTGACGCTAAAGGTAGCGCCAGCCATGGACTCTGAAGCTAAAACATTAGCTTCCACACAGTCACAAGGAAAACGTTCAATAGCATCGGCTAAAAGCTGACGCTAATGGGCCAAAAGGCGATGCAACCACTGATTTAGTGTTGCCATATCGTCAGGGAGGACATTAAAAGGGTCAAAGCTAACTTGTTGAGTCAACTTTAACTATTAGGGTCAGCTTGACGAATCTAGGCCGACGCAATGCACATGCCAAGTTGGATGACGCTACTTTGCTAAAGTTAACATCGGTTGTATAGGTCGACTCTAACTTTTTACGATTTTGCGTCAGTCAAAGCCAACACTAATGAAGTTTAGTCAAAAATAAAATAAAATAACCACATTAAATAACGTTTACATTATATAATGCGGTTATTTCATTTTTTTTACAATAATTCATTCATATATTTACAATAGGAACAAAATATTTCTATACTTATACATCAATACCAACTTTTACATACTTGAGAATATTCTAAAATTCCTATATAGTGCTTCACACTTTTTCATAAAATACATCCAAATACGACAATCCTATAATTTACCTACTTTTGTATATAACCAAGCAAGCGTAGCAAATAACCAACACATTGCTAACTGGTCATAGCATTGAGATTGTCCCTTACCATATATTGTGTGGCATCCCGTGGAACATCCCTTTCCTTATACTGCAGGTACATTTCTCTTTAGAAGCTCGATGCTTTGGTTAAACTTAGACATGCAAATTCATAATACAACCACAATCTAACAACATAAAACTCAAAAAAAATAGCATTTCATAATTTGTTAAGAAATTTACAATCCACAAAACAAATCAATTTAAAATTACAAACGTACTTGTGTCAAGTCACCCATGATCTTCAATTTCACTCTGGCAAACAAACATATTCTAATAGATAGGTCTATTATAGAGAACACAGCCTAGCTAAATATAAATGAGAATAGTCAGCAAATTAAAACACGTAAATAGGATAGATAACAAATCAGATCAGAATACCATATACCATAAAATCTAGTACAATGTAGTGCATACTATAACGGCACGACAATGGGGTGATGGTAGTGGGGCGGCGACGCAACAATAGAGTGGCAGGGGTGAGGCGGCCAGAGAGGGAGAGGCCGAGAAAGTCGAATATGGTGGCCAAGGGAGAGGGTAAGGGTGGTGGAGGAGGACGGCCACAGGCAGAACAGGGCCACGAAGGGCAGTGAAAGGGACGATGACAATGGCGGATGACGAGGGACAAGGAAAACTTGTGGCAGTACAGGAGGGCGCGAGGAGGAGCAGCAGTAAAGGTAGGGGTGATGGTGCGCCACAACAGAGGAGGGTTTGAGGGAGGAGTGATAGTAAGGGTGGGGGCAATGGTGAGGCGCGACGGAGGAATGTTTGGGGGAGGGGAAGCAATAAGGGTGATGTGAGGCGCAACGCATGAGGGTGGAGAGGAGTAGCAGTTGAGGGCGGCTGGGGAGGAGATGGAAAAGGAAGAGAATAGAGAAAGGTAGGGTTTGTGTAGTTCTGGCAAAGATAAGCTTATAAGGAAAGTTGGGTGGAGAAAAATATGAGCAAAAAATCCCGCCCATGTCCTGGCTTGTCTGTATGTAGGATTTGCATCGGCTACAACTGCCGCTACACAGTCCAGTGCACTTAGCGTCACAAAAAACTCATCACTAACTGCCCCGAATTGGACGATTAAATGGTTGGTGATCTTAGCGTGGTGGTTAACCGCCGCTAACTTGTCAAATCTTTACATCCAAGAGCCATTTCCCTTCATTCAAATATCAAGCAATATATCCACTCACATGAGATATGTCTTACATAAAACACCTCACATACTTGCCTACATGTCTTTCTCTCCTGGCCTTCCTCCATAATTATCCTATGAGTAAACCTTCAATTTGGTCCCTAAAAGTGTTCACTTTTGAATGTTTGGTCCTTATACTTTTTTTACCCACAAAGTTAGTCCCTGAACGATTAGACGTTGGTCAATATGGTCCCTGAAAGTTTTTCCGTCAAGTCCCTAAACAGAAAATGACAAATATGCAACATTTTGCCACGTTGGCTTGCCACGTCAGATCCAACGGTCATATGAGTTCGAACATGAAAGTGTTTGGATCGGTCAAATTAATCCTCTCGTCCATCTACAAAAATCAGCCCTATTTCAGAACCCTAAAGCCCCAATTCAGAAACCCTAGTGATTCTAATGTTCAAGTTCTCTCTATGAATCCTCTCAATCCCCCAATTTAACTTCGCATTCACGGTGAATCTTCTTCAAATTCATTCTTTACCATGGTTGGAGGCTCGAAATCTCGCGTTAAAGATAGGGGAGGGTCGAAATCTCATGATGGAGAAAGCTCTTCTGTAAATGGCGGAGGCGTGGTTTGCTACTGCGATGTGAAGGCAAAAGTGAGGATTTCTAGAACAAAATGGAACCTAGACAGGCCTTGGTATGGTTGTTATTTACCCAAGGTGGGTTTCTCCTCATCCCCCTGTTATATTTTTTGCCATTGAATGTTTGATGAATTTTGCTTTTTCCCAGAACCATGCTAAAAATTGCAATTATTTCCTTTGGGTTAGAGATGAAGATGAGGGAATCACACAAGATACCAATGAAAAGGATTGGAAGGATGAAGAGCTAGGCTTTTGAAAGATATTTCATTGAAGAATGAAGCTATGATAAATGAATTGAGGTTTTTGGAGGAGGATATGCTGAAGAATGAAGCCGTGATTGAAGAATTGAGGGTGGTGAATCAAGTAATGATGCTGAAGAATGAAAGTGTCACACAAGAATTAAGGATGTTGAGAGCCTGTGTCGTAGGATTAGTTTTGGTGGTGTTGTTTCTGTTCTTTTTCATGGTTTTTCCAGGTCTATGATGTGATGTAGGGTCTGGTTTATGTAGTGTCATTGTCCTGGTTTATTATGCAGAGGTTGTGTCTAAGGCAATGTAAACAGAATTATGCTCCAATGAAAAATCAATGTATTTTGTGTAGTTATCATGAATATAATATCCATTGGGTATTTTCAATGTATTCACTTATATTTTAAAGACTCAAAACAAGACAATGAAACAAGGTATACTAATTCATTCAAATTGATAGGACTTAGACCTTAGACATAACATCATAAAATCTAATAAGGCATTCACAATACAATGATGCCATAAAAAAATAACAATAACAGAGGTCTAATCTGATTTGCCCGATTTTGGCACCAATTGTATGGGGACACGTAGCTAGGGACTAATCTAATTGTGTTTTTTTGGGAGGAAAAGTCTAACTTGACACATAAGAAGTCACATCAGATGACACATGTGCAATTCCGTTTAGGGACTTGACGGAAAAAACTTTCAGGACCATATTGACCGATGTCTAATCTTTCAGAAACTAACCAAATAGATAAAAAATGTATTAAGACCAAACAGTTATAAGTGAACATTTTTAAATACCAAATTGGAAGTTTACTCATTAGTCATTGTCCTCTCAGACTCCACAATTATCATCAACTTCGGTGAGACCCACTTCGCAATTATTAGAAAGACTTCTATATACCTGGAGTGTTATACATTTATTTATCCTCTATATCTATATGTATATATATTTTTTATTATGTATATTAAATTCAACAACATCGCATTCAAACAAATTATTGAATCAATGAAAATATTACTGCCATTCATATTTTGACTAACTATATATAAAAAAATAGGAATATGGCCTTGCTGAATTCCATCATGTATGCGTGCGTATATTTTCTATCTAAATTGAAAACTATGGCCCATGATGCTTCAGTGCGTCACTTTTAAATATTAAAATTGTAATTTTTTAAGGAAACTAAGGTATATACCGCCTAAATTGTCATATTAAAATGTCAAACGACTTCATATCTACTTCTATTTAGAGTGTTAATGGGTTGGGTTGATTCAAGTTAGGCGTAAAATAGAATTCAACCAATCAAGTTTAATTGGTTTGGTTCGAACTAAACTGATTCGATCAAAGTCAGTTTGACTTAATTTCGGTTATTGGATTGGTATATACAAAATAAATCATTAAATTTTAATTTTTTATCCACATATATTATCATTTTTTATGCATAAAAATTTGAATTTCATGTCACTTCGGGTCTGGGGATAAGATTCCAGACTTGGCTTCTTTCAAACTAGTTAAGCTCTTCTTGCATAGCCAGGATCCAGCCTTCATCTTGTAATGCTTCAGCCACATTTTTTGGTTCTATCTTAGATAAGACTGCACAGTTGCCATGCTTATGAAATGAGGATTGAGTACTAAAATTCTCTGAGATGCTTCCAATAACTTGGTTTGGAGGATGATCAGGTTTGAATCTCCAATCTCTTGGAAGGTAGATCCCACTAGACGTCATAACCTGATCAGACGATGCAGGATTAGACGATGGAGCACTGGACGATGGAGCGTCATCTTCTTTGGACGATGGAAGATTGTTGGACGTTGCAGCCTGTTTGGACGATGCACGACCATTGGACAGTTGAGCACTGGTGGACGATGGTCCATCACTCAGATCTAGGTTTGCAAAGTCTTCTCCGAGATTAGTTTGATTATCACAGGAGGTGTGATCATCGAACTTCAAATTTATGGATTCTTCTATCATCATCGTTCTTGAGTTGTATAATCGGTAAGCCTTTGAATGAGGGGAATATCCAAGGAATATTCCTTTGTCAGATTTGGCATCAAACTTCCCGAGATCATCATTTGTGTTGAGCAGAAAGCATGGGCATCCAAAAGGATGGAAATAGGAAATATTAGGTTGCCTTCATTTCCATACTTCATATGAGTCTTCTTCAAAATTGGCCTCATTAGAATCCTGTTCTGGATGTAACAGACAGTGTGAATAGCTTCAGCACAAAAATAATTTGGCAAAGAAGTTTCACTCAACATCATTCTGGCCATCTCTTGTAGCGACTTGTTCTTCCATTATGCTACGTCGTTTTGTTGAGGAGTTCTGGGAGCTGAGAGTTGATGAGAGATGCCATTATGTTCACAGTAGCTATCAAACTCTTCATTGACGATTTGAAAGATAGTTTTGGCAGACCACGAACTAAGTCACATTTGACCATCTTTGTAATGGTCTTTAAAGATGCATGCCCTAGCTTCCTGTGCCAAATCCACTTATCATCCTCTGCTGACACTAGACATGTTATATTTTGACTTGCAAGGTTTTCCAAGTTTGTCTTATATAGATTCCCTTGTCTCTGAGCTTCCAAGATAACCTTGTCATCATCATCTGTGACACTACACTTCACTTTCTTGAAGGTAACAGTCAGCCCACTATCACATATGATAGTGAGAAAAAACACAAGAAATGGGGGGTTTGAATTATGTGAGTAGTTTTTAAAACTTCTTTTTCAGTTCTAAGCAGTTATTAGTTTCAAATGAATATAAGAGTGTGTGCGTACAGCAGAAAATTAACTTAAGACTGAAAAATAAAGAACACAGGGTATTTATCCTAGTTCACCCTCATAATCGACAAGGCTACGTCCAGTCCTTTGCTTCACCAAGATTTTCCACTATTTGATCAACATAGTACAAGTATTCTACGGGACTTCTCCCAGTATTAGAAGGACTTCTCCTAGCAAGTATTATACATGATTTCTCCTAGTATTCTAAGGACTTCTCCTTTCAAGTATTATAAGGACTTCTCCTAACTAGTATTCTATAGGACTACTCCTTCTTGCAGTTCTTCAAATCTCTTTTCCAACAAAGAAAGTCTGGCATTATCATCCGACTGCACTATGGTAAGAGCACTTGCGTTGGCTTCCTTGAGCACTTGATCTTCCTGGTCTTCCATCGTTTGTGAGTGAGTATCATCCTTAGGCAAAGCAACCGAAATGTGCTGAGCAGACGAAATCACTTCAGCCAAGGAGCTTTCGGAAATGCCACTGGAGAAAGATTCTTGAATAGAACTAGGAAGCTCATCACCGGTTGTACCCATGAATGTTGATGTTACATCCAACAAGTCTCGAGAAATGGTAACAGTCTGGGGCAGCTGAATTTTTGGCAGGTCAATTGGTGCATTTGGTGGCAATGATGGGAAGGTTGGATATGGCTGAGGCTTTGGAAATTGGGCTATCAGAACAAGTGTCCATGATCCAGATTGAATCACCACATGTTTGACTCCATGAATCAAGTTGTATGGTATGCTGCTTACATGGACATTCCTGAACACAGATAACTCCCAATTATGATATAAGGTGTCATACCTGGTTCCGCTAGCGAATGCAAATTTCAGATTGTCACATGTAGGAGGTGCCCATATTCTTGCTTTTACACTGAAGTCAAAGCCCACAAGCATTGCAATCAGACTAGGAGGGCATATGGCATTTTCCATAGGAAACAGTCTCGGCTTCCTCCATAAGAGTGGCATCATGTTTAGTCTAGGATTTTAGGAATATTGGTGAGGAAAGACCTTGTCCCTTCTTCAACAGAATTAGTCTGATGCGATGATGAAGTTGCCATATTCTTTGATTGAGCAGATAGGATCTCATTGAGAGATGGATCTGGATCACACGCATGATTTGTTTCAGCAATAGGGTCTTCTCCCTGTTCAGTCCTAGACTTCTTCTTTGGACTGGCGATGTTGATAGGACGTGACTTTGTCTCACTTCCAGCAGAACTGAGTCTTTTAGTTGCGACCGGACGAACGCATTTTTCCATAGCCGGACGAATGCACTAATCAGTTGTTGGACTTGCTTCATCCACCGCCATTGAACTTGAACGGTTTTCCTTAGCGGGGCTTGTATGTTTAACATCTAGTGGACGAACCTCATTTGTGGTTTCTACAGAAGATGCTTTAATGGATGGAGGATTCTGAGATTGCTGAGGTGAGGAGTGAGTGAGTCTCGGGCGTGAAAGCATCTCTGGACTTTTCTCATTTGTACGGACAGTATCAGAGTTAGAAGATTGTTTGGTTGTTTTGGCAACAGTAGCAATAGTTGGATCAACTATTTGCTTATAACGTATGATCTGTTAGATTATGAATTTACCTCATCTTTCGGCTTCCTTTGAGCAGTGAGGTCTCCATTGAGGAGTAGCATAAGGCAGTGGTGAACTTTTGCTAAGCTTTACTCGTACCCAATGACTATCATCAATGCTGCACATGGCAGCAATAACAGGAGGAACATAAATTGGCCCACGGAGAGGAAGATAGCTGCATGACTCCCTTCTACTCAGGGTCACCAGTATGATATTGAAGGTTGTTGCAGCGAGCAAGCCCATATCAGGGACTGTGAACCATTTAGGAGAAAGAGCTGGTTCTTCAGGGGAAAGTTTCAGTGCCATAGCTACGGCCTCAAAATGATTGTCAGAGCTGAATATGCCTCTGTGAAGAGATCGTCTGGAAGTAAGCTCTTCAAGCATTCTTCTTCTGATTTCTGCCCAATCATTTTCGCTTTTGCCAATCCATTATGCTATGCATCTATAACCGCAGTTACCATCATCCTGTACATCAATGGTGTCCTCCACATGATCATGAAATAAAGATGGCAAGTGAGGAAGATATTGTGTGCAAGCAGCTGATGGTTGGGCTTCTTCCGGAATGGGCTCCAGAACAGTCTTCTTGACGTTTTTCACTAAAGTTGCTATCGGCATAACATCTTCAGCATCGTCAGAAGAGGACTTAACTTGTTCGGAGGTGGTGGTGGAAGCTGTTGTTTGATATGCCTTTGTCAGACGTCTTCGTTTGGATTCAGGGGCGGACAGTGTTGGTGTTTCTTCAGTGGCTTTATCAGACGAAGAATCCACTAAGGTCATCTTACCAGACTTGGATATCTGGTAACGTTTACCGAGTGGAGACACCATAGCAGATGCATCTCTTTTGGTCCTCAACGTTCTGGTTGCTGGGAGAGGTTGGCTTGCCTCTTTTGGTAACACTGTTGGGTCATAGTCTCTTTGCTTCTTCTCCCAATCAGTCAGCAAATTTTCAGGAACTTCAGAGGTGTCAATGTTCAACCTCATTTTCTTGACATCCCCAAACTTGATGGGGGTAGGGTATATGTAATCGTACATTATGAACTCATTTTCTTCTTTCTCGGTATCTATGAGTTTCTTCTTACCCATCATGGCTGTGATGAGTGCGTCGTACGGAAGGTTGGATGTTGAGCTTTCAAGAGTGTTCAGCATATGATGAAAAATCAAGTATGGAAGATTGATCTTTTGATAGTTCATCATCTGGTAAAGAGCCCAGTGAGAGAGTTTGTTGACCAAATCATGAGCCCCTTCTTTTGGGATCACAATCTTGCTCAGTATGGCATGAGGGAATTTACACTAGTCAACCAGATTGTTGACAGTGGTTCCATGTGTCTTTGATCTTCCTTCCAAATACAGTTGGGATTGATGGCATACGTTTCCCATTTTGGTGAGTAAATGACCCCTCCATCTACTCTGACATCTAGAGTGACGGAAATATCTCCTGGACAAACATTAGTTATGAATCTCATACATTTGGTCTTGATGAAGAGTAGCCCCTGCCTCACAGCGCAATCAAAGAATTCCTTAACCAAAGGTTCAAGAACAGGCGTTTTTGAGATCTTCATGAGGTTGGACCAGTCTTGAAATAGCACGAGATTCAGACCATCCAGTTTGACATAGCTGTAGAGAGTAAGGTCAAGGTATCTGGGTGAAACAAGATCCATTTCTCCTAGGTTGGATATCTTCTGCACTCCTATTTTCTCTTCCTGTTCAAGGCGGTTGGCAACAATGTTCTTCTCCCTTTGAGTAACCATAGCTTGTTGAGCAGGGGTCAACTTTGGTTTAGCAGCAGCTTGCTTCTTGGGTTCCATTGAGGAAATTTTTGCAAAAGATTGTTAGCGGTTGCAAGAACACAGGTAGAAGAGAGAGCAAGAGATTCAGAAGGTAGGCAAATGAGTAGTAAGTGTAATGTTCTATTCTCTGAAAATATTTTGTTAAGTGTGTATGGAATACGGAAGGATTTTCTCAATTCTCATAGTGAAATGATTAACATTAAAGGTTGATGTGAGAGAGAATAGACACAGAACGCACATTAAATGAAAAGTTATAAATGTGCAGTCATGGCAGTTGACAGATTTAATTCGTGTTGAGGAAGCTAGTATTTGAAACGGTACAGCTGTTTACCAGTAACTCGAATGTGAGCGACGTGGACACCAGATCATGTCCTTTAAGTTACTCCCGGACGGATTCAGTTTGAATGGTGCAGTTATCGTGAGACGGAGTCATCACCAGACGATGACTAAGCCTTGATCGTTTGGTCCCTTCTTCCTTGTGTCAGACTTTGTCTAGGGCAGACGTTGCCTACATTTGTGTTTGTCTGGCTCCACACAGTTAGTCATTTTTCTTTTTATGCAGTTTCCAGCATAGTAACCATTATATATTCTTGACCTGAGATCCTGAAATTTTAATTTAGCATTCCTCCAATGTGTACTTTGGGTGCTCCTTTCCTAAGCCTCTTCATGTTGTTTTTCTTCAAGATATCTTTAATAGACTTTTCTTGTTGATCGTAAGCTTCGTCGTCTTCTTGATGGATCAGTAAGCCTGAGAAAGGCTTAATTCTATCCATGTCTTCATCCTGCATGCGCTATAGAGAACTCTTGCCATAGAATTTCATTAGTAACATTTGATGAGATATTATCAAAATATAGTAGAATTAGTATAGTATCAGGTGATATTACTTGTCAGGTAGAAGTGATCAAGAGTACTCCCTGTGAGCTCATTACTCATGAAATATGAGCTCTAAAGTAGATGCCATATTATTATTATTACTGCCTGTTTCAAGACATATGGTGCTTTGACTTGTCGACAGGATTACCAAATGAGGATAGTTTAGTTTAGTCAGAAGGTATGGATTTGAATCTAACAATGTTCTTCCGAATCGGAGAGTTACCAGAACAGGACTGAAAAAGGTATCTGTCTGGCTTTTGATAACTTCAAAGTTATGAGCCCCTATCCGGACGATAACGAGATGTGTTCGTCTGAGAGATATCTTCTACTTCTCGTTTTCAACCTTAGTGAAGGTTAATGTTGGACCTTAAGTGCTTACCATTGTGCCAAAAGCAATTGCTGTTAGTGAGAGCACAGCTGAATTCTTTTAGAACGAGCATCAATCTAATATCTCATTGTAGATAGAAAGCTATTCAAATTGGATTCAATAATTGATCAGCTTCTGTTGATCGTCATTGCAGTGAAGGTTTCCTTTTGTTGTGGAAATCTGCAACATAAATCATTGTAAACTTTGGGTACTCATATTTTCTTGGGTCCAGCTGGTTAGTTGTATGATTGAGTGAATCATTTCTCCTGAATATTTATATAAGTGATATAGAATCCACTTCAAATATATATATATATATATATATATATATATATATATATATATATATCATAGATTTATATGATTATCACTTGGGTTTACTTAGTGGTTATGGCCTAGAGTAGTTGTAAATTGATCTTTTAATTTTGCCGGTGAAACTTCGTTCTAAGAAATTAGTTTCCTTGAATAAGGCATGTAGCAGCAAGTCTTTATTTCTTTTGGTTGCATAAATGATGTACGTTTAGATGTATGCAGTTTTCTAATTTTTCATACCTTCTCCTTTAATTTGCGATATTTGACAGCATAAGTAAGTGGGTAGTAAAGAGAATTTATGATATTCATCAATTGAAATTTATGGATGTTACCTCATCTTGGTCGTTTGTCTCGTGGTCAGACAACTTGTCATTGATTGTCACGGTGTTGACTTCTTTGTCTGCTTCATTGATAGAGGAGTCAATGGACGCTATGAGTGCAAGATATATTATTTCATCTTCAATCCTCCTGTCTTGATTGTTCCACAGAGACTTTGTCATGAATTGAGATGACTTTTCTTTTCTAGATCTTTTCTTGAAGAGAGCTTGTTCATGTATGTGTTGCTAGATGATTCAGCATTTTTGGAGCCTGAGATGAGCTGGATCTGAAAACCATGGTTTTCACTAACGAGCTTTTCACGAGTAAGCGTAGAATCTTCTGCAAGATCTTGTTCATGTCTTATCAGCTTTTCCTAGAGATCCTTCATTTCTTTCTTGAGTCGATTTCTCTGAGATTGCGTTTTCTTCGATGTCCTTGATATCATGGTTGCTTTTGACTAAGGAATATACAGTGTTGACTATGAAATTATGTTTTGATAATTAACAATTTCGTTTTTAAGGTTTAATATCATTAGAGATAGAATTCCTAACATGCTGAAATTTCTCATATCTAGGAATATCTATCTACTTGAAGGACTCAATGAATCTCAAAGCATTATCAAAAGAGACAGTCCTGCAAGAGAAAATCACCCGGTCATCATTGCATACACCTTCAAGGAAAAGCTGTCATGATATACAAAGAAAGCAACCATTTGGAGACAGTCCGGTGACCCACGGAAGACCAAACATTGCTTGCAAATAAGCAATCATCTTTTGGAAGGCACTCAATCATCTATGCTCTCTCTAAGCCAAAACCCACTTGATTGAGTTGAAACAGTCCGGTGCTTAAATAAATAATGAGACTGTTTTATCAAAAGCTGAATGAGCATGACAACAAATCATGAAGAAACATTCTCAGCTTTGAAGCTTCTCTAGCACCATACAAGGCAGTTGTGAATCAACTCATTCAAATGAAGAACTTCAGTGGAAGAACAAAGGAAGGAAACATTCAGTCATCTACAAATCAAGAATATTCCAATCCTCAAGAAAGACTGAATCGAGAAAGTCCGTCTGCCTATGCAACTCCCTAAGTAACGAAATTCTGAAGATTCTATGAAGACTGCGTCTGCCGAATCATAGTAAAGGCTTCGTCTGTCCAAAGCATCAAAGTGCTCAAAAGTTATAAATGCCAGAAGGTGTGCGTCTTGAGGTTATCAGCTCAACAGAAGCATTAAAGAAATTATTCAACCTAGCTATGAAGAGTTCATCCAGAATAATTGCTTCTTGGATCAAGAGTCATCTACCTTGTCTGCACATTAAATGAAGTACTATTGATAGCAGAAAGAAGAAGGGGACATAATTAATATATTATTCCTTGGTCCCTCTGCTTTTCTGCTTTTCCTCAAATCAAGCTGACTTCGCGGAATCAACGGCGTAAAATTCTGAGCATCGTACTCGTTCAACGGTCGAAATTCAAATATCTGTTCAGAGCATTTAATGACTATTAGCTGGCATGCACTGGGATACAATGGTCAAACAAAAGCCCTTAGCTGGAATGCATAAGCATTGAATGCAGAAATTATAGCTCAAGGTGAAACGCTTTGAAGAGCCAGATGATGTCAACCCAAGAAATTAATGCTTGGCAGATCGCATTTTAAAGCTGCTCCAAAAATGCAGAATTAGCCGTTACTCACAAGGAAGTAGAAGCACTAACGGATCTGTTTTCTCTCCTTCTATCAAAGAAAAATGAAGATTCTCAACTGAAGATATAAATAGAGATTTCAGCTTCCAGAACAACTTGGTGACTTGAATTCAATCCATTGCATATCTCAACCAAGTTTGCCCAGAGAACCAAGTTTCAATTGGTTCAAACTCAAAAAGCTCAAAGCCAAATCTACCTGAGTTATGTCGTCCACTTATGTGAAGATCTTACAGAGTGTTACTCTCATCCTAAACCACACACAACCCAAAACAGAGAAACTTAAACTTCCCATCCTCTTTATAAACCCGAGCTTCATTTCTTCTACCCACTCTTATTGAAGAGAATTCATGTAGAAAACCAAACCCAATTTGTAAAGGGTATCAGAAGTAGTCCTGTAGAATACTAATGAGGAGAAGTCCTGGAGAATACTTCAAAGGAGAAGTCCTGACAATACTAGGAGAAGTCTTGTACAATACTTGATAGGAGAAGTCCTTCTAATACTGGGAGAAGTCCCTGACAATACTTGTTCTATTTGATTTAATAGTGGAAAATCTTGGTGAAGCCAAGGACTGGACGTAGCCCTGTCGATTATGGGGGTGAACCAGGATAAAAACCATGTGTGCTTTACTTTCCATGTTATGTTAATTTCCGCGCTGCATACATGCATACTTGCATGACCGATAACTCTCTTTGAAAACAAATAATTAATGTTTATTATGAAAGAAGTTTTCAAAAATAAGTCACACAATTCAAACCCCCCCTTTCTTGTGTGTTTCTTGCACTATCAGTTTGCAAGCCATCTAAGAGAGCATTAATTATTCTGAACATAAGATTTGGTTTTGACCGTTGAGAAGATACGATGTTCAGAAAGACCCACTGTTGACTCTGAAAAAGATTGCTTGAATTGCAGAACAGCAGAGATGTTTCCAGAAACGAGGAATAAAGTATTAATTGTGTCTCTTTCTTCATTCTGCAATCAACAGTGCTTCATTTAATGTGCTGACGAGGTTGATACCCTTTAATGCTTGAAGCAGTTATTGACAAACGAATTCCTCAGAATCTTTGTCGAATGATCCCTTTAATGCTTCTCCCGAACGAACACTTCAGAATGTCTAGGCAGACGAACTCTTCACCAGAGTTGCCAAACGTTCTCTTCAATAGTGTTGCCAAACGAATTCTTCAGTTGTTTGCCAAACGTTCTCTTCAATAGTGTTGCCGAACGAATTCTTTAGATGTTTGCCAAACGTTCTCTTCAATAGTGTTGTCGAACGAATTCTTCAGATGTTTGCCAAACGTTCTTCTAAAGTTGACTTGGCACATGAACTCTTTAACATGAGTTCCCAGACGTACTCCTTTGGTGGACATACTCTTTACTGTGAGAGTACTCAGCAGACTGACTTCTTGAAGAGTGCCCAGACGTAATCCTCTGGATGAGTTGTTCACACACGCATTCTATTGAAAAGCCGGGAGTGCTCCTAAGCTGGATATGCTCCTTCAGGTTTGTGACCAGACTTACTCAACTTTCCCAAGAGTGCTTCAATTTGTTAAGGCTCGTTTAAGCACCGGACGGTCTCAATTTGTCAAGTGTATTTTAGTGTATGACTTTCACAGTAGACAAATTGTTTCTTTGGTGAGTTGCTGGACGATCTCCACTTATGTGCTTTCTTTTGAGCTATCGGACGATCTCCATTTGTTTGTTTTTCTTCGAACTTTTTTCTTTTGATAATTCCTTGCAGGAATGTCTGTAGTTGTTCTTTATTTAGATAGATGTACCTGAGTATGAAAATATTCAAGGAGTTAGGAATTCTATCTTTAACAATATTAATCCTTAAGCGAAATTGTTATTTATCAAAATATAATAATTCATTAAATCATTTGAATCTAACAACATAATTGACTTATGCTAAGTAGGTTATGTTTTAATCCTTCAACCAAAAGAACCTTCCGTATTACAAGATGAGGAGCCTTACCTACATCACCTTCTCCGACGATGAAGCCTTTTTGGTTACCTCCAAAGGTAACTGTTCCACGTTGTCCGTAGCATGGATCTTTGGGAACATAGACTTTCTTACCGTCATGTGTCGCGAGAATCCACTGTCCAGGTACCATTGTTCTCTTTTGTTTTGCCCTGTTAAACACATCTGCAAGAGGAACAATCATAGTTTTAGGTACCCAAAATTTCTTGGGTCCTGATTTGTTAGTTGTGGTTTTGGGTGGAACTTTCTTCTCATAAGAAGTTCTCTTAGAAGTTTGTTTTACCCTATGCTTTACCACAAACGTCACAAGTTTAGACGATATGGTACTGGACGATACAAATTTAATATCAGACGATGCATGCTTAGACGATGATGCGTGTGACATGTTAGACAATGCAATGTTAGACGATGCAACATTATCATCATTTCTATCAAAACCTAATCCACTTTTATTATACATGGTTCGGTTATTTCCACTTAATCTAACTAGATTGTCGTGACCATTAGTAAACGATGAAAGATCCTTGATTAAAACTTTAACTCTATCCTTGAGAATTCTTACCTCCTCATAGGAATCTTGCTCTTTCAAAGTTTTGTTTTCTTTAGTTAGCAAAACATTTTCCTCTTTAGAGGCATCTAGTTCTTTTTGAAGTTTTGCAAACTTCTTCTTTAAATTTCTATATTTTGCAGATAAGGCATGTGAAAAATCAAGCAATTCATTATAATCTTCCTCAAATATTTCAGAAGTTACCTCATTTTACCTCGTCGTCTGACGCATCAACAAATGCTATGAATGCATAAAATGATTCTTCATCGTCTTCATCCTCTTCTTCGTCTGAGTATTCTTCAGACTCTTCTTCTTGGCCTGTGAGAGCTTTCTTCCTCCTATTGTGGTTCTTTTGAACTGGTCTCTTTGTAAGTCGAGGACACTCGGCTTTTATGTGAACAGGATTTCTACATTCAAAGCAGAAGATAGAGCTCTTTCCAGAGTTTTGCTCTCCATCTCTTCTGGAACTGGATGAAACCCTCCTTTGTCCATAGTCTTTTCTTAGCTCTCTTCTTGGCTCGTTCTTGGCTTGTATTCTTTTGAGCCACATATTTTTGAACCTTCTGTTGAAGAGGGCTTCTTCATCATCTGTGTGATCAGACGGCTCTTCTCCTTCTTTAGATGACTTTCAGCTTTTAGGGCTTTAGAGGATCTGGATTTGAAGGCTACGAATTTGCTCTTTTTGGCATCTGCATCCGCAGCAAGTTCAATATCATGAACTTTTAACGACCTAACAAATCCTCCATTCTTAGAGTGATAAGATCTTTAGCTTCTTGAATGGCAGTGACTTTGGGTCTCTATTTGCTAGAGAGACATCTCAAGATCTTGGTGATCTGATCAAGATTATTGCATGACCTCCCTAGATTTCTCAATCCATTGAGAATAGTTTGGAATCTAGAGAACATGTCGTCTATAGATTCATGTTCCTTCATCTTGAAGGCTTCATATTGGGCGACCAACATACTTATTCTAGTATGTTTTACGTTTGATGTTCCTTCATGGGCCATGGCTAGCGTGTCCCATATTTCCGTGGCAGTGTCAAGGCTGTCAATCTTGTCGTGTTCATTCTTGCTTAGAGCACACGTGAGAAACAACTTTGCTTTTGAGTTAAGTTGGTTCTCAGTGCGTTGTTCATCTACCCATTGTGCTTTGGGGATAGCTTCTCCTACAACATTTCTGGGAACATAGTTCCCTTGTTCAACAATGTCCCACAATTTGTAGCTTGTGGATTCTATGAACAATTGCATATGCTTCTTCCAGTAGGGATAGTTGGTGCCATCGAAGAATGGCAGCTTTTTCGTGGCAAAACCTGTTGGCATTGTGTTTCCCTCCATGGATCTTTTACTCTACACTCGTGAAAGTGTTAGATTCTCATAGCCTTAAGCTCTAATACCAATTTATAATAACAAAATAACACAAGAAAGGGGGGGTTTGAATTGTGTTATATTTAAAAACTTGTTTTTCAAAACAAATATAAGTTTTAGAAAGCTTTTTCGAAAACTTAAGCAGTGGATTAATTAACAAAGCGTGAAAGTAAAAGCATACAAAGAATTTATCCTAGTTCACCCCCTTAAACGATAGGGCTACGTCCAGTCCTTGGCTTCACCAAGATTTTCCACTATTCAACCCGAACAGTACAAGTATTATGCAGGACTTCCCCTAGTATTCTTCAAGACTTCTCCCAAGTATTCTGCAGGACTTCTTCTTACAAGTATTATACAAGAATTCTCCTAATTCTTTAATAAGAATTTTTCTCTTCTACAGAATCTCTTCAGAAAGAGTGAAGTAGAAATATGAAGAACTGAAAACTCTAAGTACATAAGATATGACTCTTGGGTTTGTACTTAAGTTTGAACTAAAATAGAGAAGGATAGACGATAGGGTCTCTGTTTTGGGTGTGAAGGTTTGAAAGTGTCTGACACTTAAGAGCTTTTCACACTAAGAAGGTTTTCTTCTTCTGAAGGATTTGACTCTTAGAAAAATAAGAAATAGAAGAAAGCAGATTGAAAATGCAAGTTCGAATGATTGTTCATTATTCGTTACTTCTGATTTCTTCAAGTCTTCCTTTTATAGTCTCACTTGAGAGCTTTTTCTGTTCGGTAGTGGTTAGAACTTAGCAGAGAGAAATAGTCACGTGATTCTTCAAAATATCCCCATTGTGACTAACGGATCTCTTTATTCTCTTGACCGTTGATAGCTTGAAGTAGATGGTCTGATAGAGCAAATTTCTAGTTGCAGACTGAATCTCTGAAAATATCCCTTTTGATTCAACTTAATGTAGACATAGAGGAATTTCCGGAAGCTTTAATGTGTCAAAAGGAAATATGCATTTAATGTTGTTGCTTGTTGAACGAGCAAGTATTTAATGCTGAGAATGACTAAGCAGACATGAATTTAATGCTTCAGTAGAGAAAGTGAATAAAACCCATTTGTTTATTCATAAACATTGTACCTTGCCTTTAGAGAATAGCCGTTGACGAGCTGACACTTCAGTAGAGGCTACAGTGTTGTTCCTCGGGGATTGGCCATGCCAACTTTGAACAACTCATAAATGAATTTCGTTAATTATTTAATGAGCCCGGCTTCTTTGATTGGACGATGTTGTTCAATGTGCGCAGACACCATTCTTCAAAGAATCTCTATACGTTACTTCCTGTCTTTGAACATTAATGTTTCAGACGATGCAACTTCTTTTTGTCGCTGGAAGATGCGGCTCTTTAGACGATAGGTTGTTTTTCTTCTTATCGCTGAACGATACGGCTTGGTAGACGATAGGTTGCCTCGTTTGCTTATAGCCTTGCCAGACGGTAGAATTTCTTTACTTGAATATTGCCTTGCCAGACAATGGAAGTGCTTCGCTTGATTAAGGCCTTGGCAAATGATGGGGATATCAGACGATAGATCTGTTTTCCTAAAAAAGATAATACACAAATTTTAGGAAATCTTTATCTATCATAATTAATAACAAATTGTTATCATTCAAAATCTAATAAACTTCTTTAGAACGTTTGAACTTAGCAGTCGCAACCGAAAGGTGTAAGACCCTCCATTTTTGTGTAACTGTGTTTTAGTCTCTGGGATTCTTATAACTATAGTTTGGAACCTTCGAAGTATAATGATTATACTTTGCCTTGAATTACTCAGTGATTCGAGTTAGTCTTGGTTGATATATTGAGTTTTGTCTATGTTAAAATATGTGATTATGTGTTGAATTATGAATGGCTTAAGTCTTGGCTGAAACCGCGACGTTTTGATGAGAAGGAGATGATCGTCTTAGTGACTTATTAGATGATCATCTTAGTCAAATATCGTCTTAGTGATAGATCGTCTTAGTCAGTGATCGTCTTAGTCTGATGATCGTCTTAGTGATTTGGAGATCATCTTACTTGGAGATCATCTTACTTGAAGATCGTCTTAGTAGGAGATCTTCTTAGTCAAACTAGTCTTAGTGACTGGTTAAGTCGGTTACTTCATATATTTTCTGGTCTGACCCGCCGTTTTTGTTGACCTTAAGAGAGTCAGATGTCCTTGGGAATGATAAACTGCCGTTTTCATTGACTAAGAATATTCAAATCTTTCCTAAGCCGGTTTCCTCACTCTATAAATAAGGAGCTTGTAGTAGTGCATAAATCTTCAGTTTCTTTCAAAATATTTCCTTCCTTCAAAGGAACCTCAGTTCTCTATACTCTTGTAGAAGTGTATTTGTGCGATTATGCTATGTGAATGTTTGTTTGTGAATTTATATCGTATGCTTGGTATGTTATTGATGCTGGAAGTTTGTGATTTGAGATAACATGACGTATTGATTGATGATGATATTCTTTAATGAAAGTTATTATTGTGTTAAATGTTTTTGATGCCTTGTTGTTGAGGATTTGAGGAATTAAATTACTTGATGATGATAATTTTATGCTAATACACTAGGACTATTAGATATTGTTGAGGAACTGTTGGTTCATGGTTATATATGGTTTGTCATGGCTTGTGCATCTTTAGGTTGAAGGCGGTGGGGTGGACGATAATTGCCACGTGACTGTTGAGGGCGGTGGGGTGGACGGTAATTGCCACGTGACCGTGCCTGAGGACAATGGGGTGGACGGTAAATGCCACATGATTGTTTGGTTCCTATCGGAACGACATTTTTGCCAATAGTTGAGCATATAGATTCTACATGGTTTTTTGTTGCTATGTTACGGGTTATGGTTTATAAGTGAATATGAATTCTGCTACTGCTGTATTTGTTGTACTGTTTTAATTTCCTTTAAGCATGCTTCTCGTTATTGCTTTGATGTTTGTTTTATGAGTTAACTCTTTCTGTTTTGTTGTTTGTTTGCTTGGGCGCTTAACGCCAGACGACCAACACAGACAAGATATGTGAAGGTTGAGCTGAAAGCAGAATTGAAGTGTTCTTGAAAACTTGAAGATTAAATTGATGCAAGTATGAGGAACTTTTGGGGAAAAACTTGAAGATGATGTTTCGATTCCACTGTTTTGAACAATTAGCATACGTGGTGCATAATACTATTTTCATCACATCTTGTTTCCTTGTTGTATAAATTTTATCGATTATGGGCTACACTATTATAAATATATGAGAGACATTTGTTTTGGAAACTTGAGATGTTTTGAAAGGTTACTTTTGAAGTGTTATTCTCCGCGTTTTACAATGTGACCCTCGGTTAGAAATCAGGGTGTTGCAAAAGGTATGGGGTATTCATTACATAACCCTATCCTTAAGAAACAAGGATAAAACATGATATAATTCGAGCTTCCCTGATCGACCTTCGATTACAATTTAGTCATCATGATAACGATGAATTCTTTCATAATAATGGTTGTTGAATGCGCTGAGCACGTTAGGGGAACTCTGGTTTCTGGATTGGACCAGCGAAAAAAGAGAGACCTGTATCATCTCTTGGAGGGACTTTTTTCGAGTTTCCGCTGAAGGCCCGCCACTATCAAATCCTGCCACAATAATCAGCACTTCAGTATTAGGGGATGTTTTTTTTATAATCCTTCTTTTGCTTGAATAGGAAGTTCATAACCAGGGGTGAGCTCACCTATCTAGAAGGTTGTGCATTTTTGCTGTTGCCTTCTTGTGTTCGCCATGGTAAGATGAATAAGAATACAATTTAATACTCCCCACAGACAACGCTAGTGTTCTGGTAGTATATTACCAAACAAGAGTAAAGACTGATGGCTGTAGTGAAAGGATACTTTGTTGGACCGCTGCTTCCAAGAAGGACTCTGTCTTCACGTAATCCTAGGACAAGGTGGGCACCGGAGGTGGGTACTCGCAAGGAACTCTGAAACTCAAGTCAACAGAGTTGAGGGAGAAATAAGGGTTAGGGTTAGAAGGAAGTGTATACCTAGGGTGTGTCCCATAGTGTGTATTTATATACTTAAGGTATACCAAACTTGGAAGGAATCATCAATGACATGATAGAGATATACCGAGAAATCATATATTCTATAAAAAAATATAAGATATCATCTTGATTTAGAGCCTTTATTCTCATGTGAGTGGGAGTTTCCGTTATTAGGCCAAAGTACATTGGGCATATCATTTAATTTGTAACAATACCTAAAATTAATTCTAATCAAAGTTATACAAACGAAATTATTTTAAGTAAATCCTTAAGTGTATCCAAACATATATCATGTCACTTTAACTTACGTTTAGAATACTCAATTTGGCAAGAATCAATTCCGCAAATGGTAATCCAAACACACTCTTATTTAAGCGCTTATTGCATTAAGCTCTTATTGCATTAAGCACTTATGAGATAAACTCTTATACATAAGTTAATATGAGAAACTTAAGGAAATAAGCTGATAATAGGTTATATGCAATTATATGCTCTTTTTCATAAGATAATTTGAACGACTTATGAAAATAAGTTCAAAAAAATTTATAAGTAGACCATAAACTATTTATGTTAGCTCTTCAAACACTTGCATAAATGCTTACGCTATAAGATAAACTCAAATATGTTCTACCAAACGAGGTTCTTTTCTATCTCTCTTTACCACACTCAGGCTTGGTTTTGTTAGTATAGATAGCAACCTGAGAGGGGGGGGTGAATCAGAGTTGCCCCGATTTTCGCGTAGTAGTACCAAACGACTTTCAGCGCAATTAGAGTTGTAACGTAAGAACGTTGTTGCAACAGAATATTGTAATTGCTTGAAAGTAAAAGATGAAGGATGAAGGAAATGACACGGAGAGTTTATCCTGGTTCACCTTCAATCCACCGAAGGCTACGTCCAGTCCCTCAAAGAAACCCCTTGAGGATTTTTCCACTATTGATAAAAATTACTTACAAGTTCCTAACCCAAGGACCCCAAGAATTCCTACCAATATCCTGTGAAAGTAAACCACTTTCAACAGCCCCTGAAAGCAAACCGCTTTCAGTTCCTGAAGGCAAACCACCCTCAGACCTTGAAGGCTAAACCACCTTCAATCAACAACCCTTCACCGAATACCACGGTGAAGTTAGAATCCCTCAGAAAGATTACCACTTTCTGAAGAACAACTCCACTGAATTCCACAGTGAAGATTTCCCACGATCAAGTACTCTTAACGAATGCTTGCACCAAGGACCCTAAGATATCTTATCAATCTTCCTGAAGCAACCCACTTCTGATTGATCAAGTCTTCTTAGCAATACTTGTGCCAAGGACCCTAAGAGGACCCATCATGCCTCAGAAAGCAAACCACTTTCTGATGACACCGCATTACCACGGTGGACTTTGAATCAAACCTGATTCAAAGGGCCTTTTTACAACCACCGAAAACTACGGTGAAAGAATCAACATGATTCAAATGGAAGAAGAAGAAGATGCCTTTCCTATGGATAAATTCAATCCCTTAGACAAGATGGATTGATCTTAGTTTGTATGCTCCAGGCCATTACAATGAAGGCTCTTCCATTCTGAGTTTCTCAAATGTTGAACATCATGAGTGTTCTTATGAAAATGAGAGAATCGAAACTCAGAATGATGACTTTAATGAATATGAAAGTTATGGACCAAGTCATTGATGTTTCTGAGTGTCTAAGGACTTTATATAGGCACTAGAGGTCGTCCATGAACCAACACAACCTTTCCCAACCGGTTTGAGACACAATGGTTCATGAAACAACACATCTGTCGACCTGGTAATCGATTACAGCATTCTGGTAATCGATTACGCTATAACCGTTATGTTCTAACGGTCATTTCCTGACAGGTAATTGATTACTGAAAACTGGTAATCGATTACGCTATGCCTGGTAATCGATTACTGAAAACTGGTAATCGATTACGCTATGCCTGACTGACAGGTAATAGATTACTGACTGCCAGGTAATCTATTACTGCAAGTCTGAAACTCAGTTTTAACCATCTTAAACCCTAATTGAGTGTTCCTACCAAGTTTAACTTGTGAGAACATATCGTACTCAATTAGTTGATCTTTCATGAGCCTTCAAATGCAATTAAACCTTAATAAAGCATAGCACACTAAGTTGACAAGACTTACTTAAAACTAGAACCTTCATGTTTTAATCTTGACGTTCTGAGCCTGGTTCTTGAAGTCTTTCTTCTCTTAAGTCTTCTTGAAGTCTTCTTGAAGTCTTTCTTCTTTTTGTTCCTTTCTTTCTCTTAAGTCTTCTTGAAGTCTTTCTTCTTTTTGTGATGTGTTTGTCTTCATCAAAACCTCAGTCGAGTCCAAGGACGAGACTTGATTTACAGGTTTGATAGAGGGTGGAATGGTGAGAGAGAAATAAGATAGGGGGAGTTAGATGAGAGATTGTCATTCAACCGGTGTTTGGTTTGAATAAAGAGAGGGGGAGAGAGATCAAGGTTGTGGACCCCACCACCTTTATTCAGTCTTCTCATTTTGAGACGAAACTTGCTGCTGTCTTTTTTATTTGTATCTTTTGAACACTAGGGATTAAAAACTGCCAGGAAACTCATTCAGTCCGCCACTATTTGCTTACTGTTGGACAACATTATTTTTAAATAAAAAACAACTTTTTCTCTTTCATTTCTCTCTTCAACCAAACAAAACGAGATAAGATCCACACCCTCTTTCTCTTCTCATTCTCTTCTCTTTCTATCATACTAAATAACCTATAAAATTTACTATATTTCTCACCTCTTTCTCTCTACTTATCTTTTCTTTTCTCTCTTTGTATCATCAACCAAACAAACCATCAGGGTCTCTACAAATGTCTGCCCAACATTTTCTCTTTGGTTGAGGAGAGAAAGATAGAAGAGAGAAAGAAAGAAGAGAGAAGATGAGTAAAGAGAAAATATATGATAAATATAGTATATTTGCATGTTATTTGGTATGATAGAAATAGAGGAGAATGAGAAGAGAAAGAATGAAGTGGAAGAGAGAGAAATAGTTAATTTTGATTTAAGAAACATTTTTTAATACAAAAAAATTATTGCCGCGATCAAAAAGTAGAATAGTGGCGGTTTAGGAACCGCACTTTTGTAGACATAATAGGAAAAAAATCAACTTGCCTAAGTTTCTTTGCAAATTGTGAGATCGGAAAAAGTAGTATGCAATCCCACTAAATCTCTCTCTCTCTCTTTTTCACCAAACAAGGGTGGTCTCCTACCCTCTCTTGTGACTCTTCTCTCTTTCTTTCTACTCTTTCCTCCCTCTCATGTGAACATATCTATTTCATGCATATATGTGAAGAGAGATAAACACAGAATTCAAATCCAACAAGATGTTACTTTCATTTATTAAGGTACAGTAGTCCTGAAACTAATACCTCAAAATTTATATTAAATATGTAATATTTTCCAATAAATTATTCTCTATATGCACGCCTTGAACCAAACATTGGTCATCATATTATTATTATTGATACGTTCTTTTGTGAAATTAACTTCGTTTGTCATGTTTTCTCTTGACCTAGACAGAATATCCATGATTTGGTATTTGATTTGATCTTTGAATGAAGTAGTATAAGTTTATCTTAAATAACTTACACTACCTCGAGATTGGTTCTTGCTTACCATTTACATTACAACAAAAACGAAAAAAACATAAAAACTAAAAAGCACTAACTCAGTCGGCAAATAGTTAAATACAACAAAACTGAACAGTCTCTTTCTTCTTCCACTTTCTCTCTTGAAATTGAAATTCAAAAAAGTGGGTGATGATATAATACCATAGTCGCCACCAACACTCTCTCTTCCCTTTTTCTCTCTCTATATCTGAACTCTCGCCGCCGCTACGCACTACCGTGCCTCGGGCTTCCGCCGCCTTTATGAATCGGAGCAGTCATGGGCGGAGTCACGTCCTCGATCGCCGCCAAGTTCGCCTTCTTCCCGCCGCAACCGCCGTCGTACACGGTGGTCATTTCTGAATCCGCCGGCTCTGAGGGTTCTTCTCCGCCGACGAGGTTTACCATTCCCGAGGTTCCGAGGAAGGACAACGTGGATGTGCTGAAGCTTCGGACTCGCCGTGGTAACGAAATCGTAGCGGCGTATGTGAAGTACCACAGGCCCACGTGCACCTTGCTCTACTCTCACGGAAATGCCGCCGATTTGGGTCAGATGTTCGAGCTTTTCGTTGAATTGAGCAACAGGCTTCGACTCAATGTTATGGGGTACTTCCCTTTTTTTCTCCTATATTTGATTTTTCGGAAGAAGGTCTTTTATTTTGTCTCAAATATATTTTTGGTACCGAAAAATCCCCTATTTTTCAGAAGTAGTTCCTATCTTCCTGTTTAAATGTATGGTGGATAAATTAAAGAATTGATTTTAAAAAATTCATATTTCTAGTGACCAAACTCATCTTTAAGTTTTCTTTTTCTTTTTCCAAGCTTGATGTTGACAAAATAGTATACTACTAGTATTAATGTTAGCTTGAATATAGTTTGATGGATATAGATGTTGATTGTGTTTGCATTGATTGGTTATCTATTATGGTCATGGAATGAAAGTAAGCTGTGTTTGTTCATTGATTGATTTGCTTCTTTTTTTCCCCCTTAATTAATGTGCTAAAGATGAAAGTAATAATGCCTTTTGTGATGAAAGTAATAATCCCTTTTGTGATGGTTCTTCTGATAATGGGAATACTGCTTTAAGGAAGGTTTCTAGCATGTTTGGATCAAATTCTCTTTCCTCAGATTCAATTCGGGCTACTCACATGAGCTTGTTCTCATGATTGATTTTGGTAAATCATAGTTGTCACTTTCAAGAGATCACCGCTGTTTAATAGGAAAGGATTTAGCTTTTCTCGGATAAGTCAGCTACTGTAATATGAAATTTGACTACTCAAGATACATTATTTTCCTGTTTAGATGAATTACAACATCAAAATAAATCTTTTTTAAAGAAAAATGAGCTGAACGATGTCTTATGTTGAAAGTTTTGTTGTCTGGTCTTATGTTTCATATCATTGCTATTCTGAAGAGCAGCATCTATCTGGATGACTCTATTTTTGCTGCAAAGGTTAAGATGTTTGTATGATAATGGGACATGATGTTTTATTGCTATCTATATTGTTAAGATATGTCATCGTAAATAGACTAAACAGAGAACAATATATATACAAGAGTAGTCCAATAAGTTTAAGGATAGCAATCACCTAAAATAAGGAAAGAAGGAAATAATCTATCTATCCTAATTAAGGTAATAAAGATATAATATACGAAATATGTTTACACCCTATTTACTCTATTTAGGACATGTCTCAACATATATCTCATTGTATCTTTGGTGTCTGACCTCTGAAAAATGTAAACAAATATTTAAGAGATATATAAGTCAAGAGGAAATATTGTTGCAACATGCTAGTGTTTTATTTCCCCCCAAAGGCCCAAAACACTGCTTCGAGGGTGGCGCTTGACACCCAAGAGATCAGTCTCTTAACTGTCCGGTGGAAGAATAATGTGAAACCAAAACAATGTTATTCAATTCAAAAGTCATTTTGAGATGTAATGTGACTCTGGCCACCACCATATGCGTATAGCTAGTTCAGATTTTGGCATTTGTTTTGAATTTTTTGTATTTTCACCTGTTGCATCTGTTAAAAAGATGCTTTATTTGGCTGAAATAATATGTAGAAGAAGCAAGTTTTATTAGCATAATTGTTCATGGATTCAAGCTACGTTTTCCACAGTAGACAACTTCATTACTGGAAGTGACCTTTCCAAAGTTAATTTATAAACTGCTAAACAACACTCTTGAGAAGAAGCAAGGTATCGAGAAATAAGCCCCATAAAAAATTGTGTTCGTTATGTTCCCCTGTATACATTGTCTTTATGTTAAGGCTGTGGGGACTTTTTTTGTTGTTGTGAAATTTTATGGTAAACCAACCGTTTTCATTTGTTTCTTGTTAAATCACGAGGCTATTTGGGATACAAGTTATAACGTAAGGAGATCAACACTTTCCCTCACCTTGTCTGTCTTAAAAGATACACTTACTGGCCTAAAATTGTGATTTTGAACAATTAAATAAAAAGTTTCTCTCGGACAGATAACTCTTGCTCACTTAATTCATTTGTGAATAATTGTTCCTCTGGTGCAATCTAGCATGGCAATCAATTAATCATATTTCTCGGTGCAAACTTATATTCTAACGACTAACAAGATTATCACTGTGCTTCATATCAAAATTTGGTTCTTCTTTAAAGCAACAATATGAGCAGAACCATAATCAACTCTACCTGGAGTTTGTAAATAAACTATTTTTGCATGTTAATAGAAATAACCTCCCAAATATCCTTCTATGCTAAGATTTCATTAGCTATTTGCCTATTTCAATATGTTCTTGTAGTGTTCATGGTAGTTGTTATTGGCAGTTTAGCATCATCCTTAATAATTTTGTATTCATTGATTTTAGTAGGCTTATATTTCCCTATCTTTTCCCTCTTTCGTTCTCCCAGGCAGACCCAAAACATATAAGGGAGAGTAGGATGACTTATAAATTTTATGGAAGCATGAGAATTATATGCATGCTTTTTAATTAACACTGTTTCTTTGAACTTTGTGTTTGTGTGTAGTCATCTATGGCTCTATACCATCAATTAAGCACAATGTAGCTTGTAATATTCTTCAATGTAGTTTAGTTCATCGGTTTCCTATTCCATAATGCATTTTATTTTATATTCTTCTGTATATATTTGTCTTGAATTTCTTTAAATATATAATATATTAATATAAGAAAAATAGTTCTCCCTTTGCCTGATGTGTGGAGGAGAAGTACTTTGGTCCCTATCTATAAAAGCAAGAGAGATATTCAAAATTGTGGGAACTATAGAGGGATAAAACTTATGAGCCACACTATGAAGTTATGGGAAAAGGTGATTGAACATAGACTGAGGGAGGAGGCTAGGATAGAAGAGAATGAATTTGGTTTTATGCTGGGAAGGTCTACAACAGAAGCCATCCACCTCCTACGTAGGTTGACGGAAAGGTATCAAAGTATAAAGACTAAAGAGAGACTTGCATATGGTTTTTATTGACTTGGAAAAAGCATATGATCGTGTTGCTAGGGAAGTGTTGTGGAAGGCTATAGAGAAGAAAGGAGTCCGTGTGGCATATATTCGAGCTATACAAGACATGTATGAGGGGGCAAGTACTAGTATGAGAACTCCTGGGGGTGTAACTGGTGTCTTCTCTATAAAGATAGGTTTACATTAAGGCTTAACCTTGAGTCCATACTTGTTTAATATGGTTTTGGATGTGCTTACCAGGGATATACAGAAGAGCATTCCAAACTGCATGTTGTTTGCAGATGATATAGTCTTAATTGAAGAATCAAGGGAAGCAATTAATTCTAAACTTGAGATTCGGAGGAGGACTTTGGAATCTAAGGGTTTTAGATTAAGCAGATGTAAGAGTATATGCATTTCAATTTTAGTAAGACTGATGTTGGAAGTAAAATGGAGGTGAAGTTTTGAAATGACATCATACCACAAGTGTCGCAGTTTAAGTACCTTGGATTGATTATACAACATAATGGGGAAATTGACAAAGATGTCGCACATTGAATCCAGGCTGGGTGGTTAAAGTGGAGGAAAGCATCAAGAGTTTTTTGTGACCGCAAAGTACCTACAAAGCTTAACGGAAAGTTCTACTGAACCGATAAGACCTGCTATACTCTATGGTAGCGAATGTTGGGCTTTAACGGGACAACACGAGAGAAGAGTTGGAGTAGCAGAAATGAGAATGCTAAGATGGATGAGTGGACACACTAGGAAGGATAAGATACGCAATGAGCGGATTAGAGAAGATATTGGAGTGGCGCCTATCGTGGAGAAGTTGACGGTAAATTGGTTAAGGTGGTATGGACATGTGTAAGAAGACCTATGGAGGCACCGATGAGACGTGTTGATAACATGGTTTTTAGTCCTGCAAAGAGAGGAAGAGGAAGACCAAAAAGAGCATGAGAAGATATTGTTAGTGGTGATCTCATTATCAATAATATGAATATCCCTCATAATTTAGTTTTTGATCAAGCTCAATGGCGTAGTGTGACCATATAGCCGACCTCACTTAGTGGGATAAGGCTTTTGTTGTTGTTGGCTGCCTATAGTTATATGAATTTAATAATACATATGGGAATGCTTTTGTTATTCTCAATTGTCATATATGAAATATTCCCTTGTTCTCTCTAAAAATCTTCTTTAATAATAGTACGTTATATCTTTTTGTTGAATTATTCTAACAACTTTTTTTTTTCTGCAGTTATGATTACTCTGGTTATGGACAGTCCACAGGAAAGGTTAGTTGCCTAATCTTTCAGCCTCCATGTCTATACTCTATGAATGGGATTAATATTTTAATATAGTTCTTATACCTAGACCTTTCAATGTTTTTCATGTCTATCTAGTTTAAATTTGTTCCTATATGGTTACTTATAATGCGAATTTCTTATCACAGTTTTGTCCATTCCCTGCCTCCTATGGTTTCTTTGTTCTTCTCTTCCTCTGTGCATCTCGTCACCTGTAATAGTGTTCTGAGAAAATCAAAGAAAATGCACAAAAAAGAAGAGTGCAGAGAAATAGACTAGGTAGTGTTCTTTGAAGTCTGAATTGTTGGACTCTTCATTGTTATATGACTATGAACAAAGTAGACTTCTTACATTTATAGTGTGGTTGGGATGCAGTTGTCTTTTTAACTGCTCCTAACAGATTATTGAGTAATAAGGTAGGACGGAGTCTAGTCTTGACAATTTTTGATTGGAGCAGGTATGCATAGGATCGGGAAATAGTTGGTGGGTGAAGGATAGAAGAAGGGGAGGTAGAGAGGGATTTGGGAGAATTGGTCGGGGCAGGATGGCTAATTGGACGTTGTTCAGGATTAGAGGGGTATTGAGAAAGGAGGGGGGGGGGGGAGAGAAGTGAAAGGAGATGACAAAGAAGGTTGAGAGGGCTTAATAGGAGATTAAAGAGGTAGAGCAGCTAGAATAGGAGAAGGGGAACCAGGTGGAGAAGGGGATTTGTCAAACTTCGATAAAAGGAAACAAACTCATGGAAGAGTGCATCCTTAGCAGGGTTGTCAATCACGGATAGCGACGGACCCAAAAAACGCTAGAGGTATAGCACATAGCGGGATGGCCGCTCCGCTGAAGAAGGAGGAGGAAGAAAGAGGAAGGAGGAGGAGGAAAGAGGAGGAAAAAGGAGGAAGAAGGAATAAGAAGGCTGGGGGACGCCGGAGAAGTTGTTGGAAGCTTGCTAGTGCTCGTCGGAGGTCGCACAGTGGCACAAGCTCTGGACGACAGTGGCTGGTTCCGTAGAGGGAAGTCGTGGAAGAGAGGTGCGGCCTAGAAATTAGGTCTCATTTCTATTTAAATGTGAAAACCCGAAATTACCCATAAAAATATACCACAACCGTAACTTTTTTAGGGCAATTTCAGGTTTTTACCTCTTGCGTAGGGTTTCTGATCTCTCTTTCCTCCTCGCGCTGCTATAGCGCTGTGATTCAAATGATCCAGGATGCGTTCTCGCTCACGACCACCGCGACGGCTATCCGCGCCGCTACAACCGTCACCGTCGCAGGGAGGCTTCGCACCGCACCACCGCGAAAACGGCTCTTTCCCGCTCTATTAACAAGCCTGATCCTTAGATATATGAAGCGTACAATCTGTGATTTGCACTTATACCCCTAATTGGTGGAAGATTAGCCTATAAAAGTACATTCACGTGACCTGAAGTTCAATTTGTGACTGTTATAGGGACAAGTGGAAAGCCGTACAGCCAAAAACCTTAAGGAGAATATTATCAGGCTGTTTATTGAACAACTTATTGAAAGTAACTTCATTAAACTGGAGGCTATGGGAGGTCTACTAATAAGGTACATGACAGTAAGGATGGCCTGGAATTGAAGTCCATTTGTTTCTGGCCATCCATTAGCACTCTGGCTGTTTTCAAGTGACCCAATTGCATCCAAACAACCCATTGCATTCTCTTATATCAACAGCGATTCTGTCCCCTGTTCTCTCTTTTTCACAGGTCTGTGCAGGGTGCTCTTTCATCGCTTTTGATCTCCTCAAGTTTTGTAACTTCTGTTGTTATTGACTTGTTAGTCAGGCCTTAGATATATGTTGACTGCGTCTCTTGACCGAGACTTTGATTACTAAGTATGAATGCATATTTAACTATGGGTTTTGTAGCATTTACACGCGTGTAGTGTAAATTGTTTATATTGTACATAAATATTCGTATAGTGCCAATTTTGCGGTAGCATTTTCATGGTCAGACACTTGTGCTACTATAGCACCAAAATTAACAACTATGGACAGGAATAGAATCACCATTCCATAAATAACATTAAGGTTATAGTTATTATATGGATTGATCAATATTTCTTGAATATATTTGTATAGGGTCATTGATAGGTATAGTTAGTTAATAGAATTAGTAAAGAAGAGTTTTTTAATTGAATT
This sequence comes from Acmispon strigosus, assembly GCA_030819835.1. NCBI lineage: Eukaryota > Viridiplantae > Streptophyta > Magnoliopsida > Fabales > Fabaceae > Acmispon > Acmispon strigosus. Next base: position 9,121,571 of record JAUAMA010000001.1, read on the forward strand.
GTTAATAGAATAATATTCAGTTAATTAGTTAGCTTAATGAAATAAGGCATGTACCTATAAATAGGAAGAGGGGATGAGAGGGTGAGGAGTCTAGTCATTTTGACTATATTGTGGCCTTTGGGATTTAGGTGGATTGCATTCCCTCAGTTTTGCTACTTTCTCCATAATCAAATAGTATCAGAGCTCTGATCTTGGAGCTATGGGCGCATCGAAACTCTGATTGTGAAGCTGAAAATGGTCTCAAACAGATAGTTAAAGACAAAAATGGATGAGAAGCAGAAAAAGAGCAAGGAGGGATGCGCAGAAAAGACTCCTTCATTTGAAGGAGGAAATGCTTATTGGTGGCTTATCAACTTGGAGCAGAGTTTTGACCCATGAGTATACCTGAGGAGAGGAAGCTATCAGGGCTGACGAGTTTCTGATAATGATGCTTACGTTTGGTGGTTTGGGTGGCAATGTCACCATCTAAATGTAATATGGTGGGAGTTCCTTTAGACTTCGCTAAAGAAGTTTCATCCAGTATTCGATCCACATTTGGTAATTTGGAGGCCGGAAACAAGTAATAAAATGAAAAAAGAACTGGGAGAACTTGGAATGGGAAGAGGAATAAAAAATCAGAAGCAGAGAAGAAGTTTTGGAGACCAAGAATGCGTGATACAAACTCTGTTGAGATGAGAAGGGAAGAGGAGAACCAGGGTGATACATGCTTTGGTCACTTTTCCTCTATATTAACCAGTACTTATTTTGCTAGTGATTGGAAGTCAATTTCCCTTTTATATGTGAGCTTATGATCTGTGTATTTTTGCATTTATTTACTTGACTTTCTGCAGAAACTCATTCCTATTGCAATATTGTTGTTGATGATGGTTCTTTCAGAGTCATTATTGCTTGTAAGTTAACAGTCGTCCTTTTTTTGTTTCTGTTGGAACAGCCTACTGAATGTAATACATACGCAGATATTGATGCTGCATATAAATGCCTAAAAGAGCAATATGGGGTGATAGATCAAAAATTGATATTGTATGGTCAATCTGTTGGTAGTGGTCCCACGCTTGATCTTGCTTCACGGATACCGGATTTGAGAGGCGTTGTGCTGCATAGTCCAATTTTGTCTGGGCTGAGAGTACTATACCCTGTAAAACGGACATATTGGTTTGATATTTACAAGGTACTGTTTTCCTACATAATGTATTTCAATCTGTTTCATTCAATACTAATACTTGGGTACTTACCTGGTTTATTATTCTTCTTTCCAGAATATTGATAAAATTGGTATGGTCAAATGTCCTGTATTGGTTATACATGTAAGTGACTTTCTCTCTCTCTGCCCCCAAATGTAACATGTTCTTTTTGGGCTACATACACATCTTCCTTGTCTTTGTTGTTAATGCATTTAATTTTCTTTTAGGCTCTGGCTGTCAATTAACTCCACCACCCAAATCCATGCTTCCATGTCTTTAGGAATTCATATTGCATGAAAAACATGCTTAATTGAGTTGAGTAGCTGGTGATGGATTTAATCCATGGTTAGCGTTAAGTGTTTTACATTACGATTAACATTACGCTGCTATGTCTGAACAACAATAACAGTAAAAGCCTTTCCTCACTAGGTGGTGTCAACTACAGGGATCAAGTAGTGCCATGATGTCTCCTCATGAATTGAGCCCATGATAGACTATTTCTTAACTATAAAATCCCGTTGGTTTGACATGTTGTTCTCCTTGGTTTCCCTCTACATCTAATTATTAGACTGGCCGTTGTAACCTTTTCATCTCTAGAACACCAAGATTACTTTCTTGTTGACTTTTGTCTCTCTAATTTTCAATCTCATAACATAATATGTCTTATTGTTGTGCAATGAAATTTTCCTTTAAACATGAGTGGTAGTTTTCTATAACAAATCACGTGTGAAGCATTCCTTCATTTTATAAGCTGTGGTTGACATCTTCCTCACTCTCTTTGTCATTTTGCATGTAAGATTCACAGGTGTTTAAAACATGAGACTTGGGGTATGGTACTAAACTTTAATTCTATATACGCTATTTTGCTTTCACTTAAGCGACAGCCATATGCTTACAATGCTTGTCTCCGTGACTTGAATTCTATTTTTTATCTAAACTTTTCAACTAAGACTAGATAATTTGCTTCATACATTGTGACGTCATTTCCTAGATATGTTCAGTTAGCACATCTAGAACCAATATAAGATAATGGCTCTAAGTTGACCCTTAATGCAAAACTATAGTTACAAGGATATCTTTTATATCCTCCAACCTTGTGTTGTGTTCCCACACTAATTGTGATATATCTTTGATTACTCAAATGTAAGGAATTGAAACTCCTTTCATCTCTGGAGCCTTCGACAAAACCTATGTAGGAACTTTATCATATGATATTTCCAAATCAATTAAAAGGATTTGTAGATTTTCTTCATTTCATCAATATCTCTTCAGTCTTCGTAGCAATGTTCAACCTTCCCGATAATCAAATTGGTTTTGTTCTGAGTCTTAATTTTTGCTCAATTGTCTCAACTAATTTTTCGAAGCTTTATTGCATGATTTATGAAAATTTCCTTATAATTTGCGCAATTTTGTGTTTTACATTTGTTCTTGAAGATAGGGATTAAAATACTCTCTACTCCTTTCCTTTGGCATGTTCTTAGATCTCATAATCTTGTTGAACAACCTTCCTTTCCTAGTCTCATCTGTACCTCAATACATATATTATCTGGTTTAGTCCTTTACATTAGCTATACTCTTAATTTTTTTCCTGTAACCTCAAATTCTCGGATTCTTCAATAGGAGGATGATTTTGATTCTCCTCTAGTGTTGAGTTTATCACAATTCAATGAAAAGCTTATGAAAATAACATAATATTAGCAAAACAACTCTTCCATCTTTTGTCTCATCATCCTAGTGCGTCTCTCCTGGTTCATGTATCTCATTATGCTGTAATGTTAGAAAAAGCAGCCTGGTGCACAAAGCTCTTGCGCGCGCTGGGTCTATGATGATAATAAGGGATCAAATTAAACTCTACTTCTGCAGTTCTTCTATCATTAAGACCATTGCAATTCACCTTGTATTCTTCCAATTATTTGTTTTCATTATTATTATTATTTATTGTCTCCTTCAGAATTTTCTAGATACTAGTGATGATAATAATTTCTTGCCATGGACAGGGGACATCAGATGAAGTTGTAGATGTGTCCCATGGGAAGCAGCTCTGGGAGCTTAGCCAGGTAAAGTATGAACCCTTATGGGTAAGTGGTGGTGGACATTGTAACCTTGAGCTTTACCCGGAATTCATTAAACATCTAAAGAAATTTGTGCTGACAATTGGAAAACCTAAAGCAACTGCAAATGGTTCTTCTGAAAAGGATACAAAAGAATCTGAGAGTCAAGGTAAAGATGGCAAAGAATCAGAATGTGGAACTTCATGTGCAACAGAATTGAGTGCAGAACTTCCTGAAGCTTCTAGAAACAGTTTAGATAGCCGTCTTGAAAAGTCTAAAAAAGCAGACAAACCAGAAAAATCTCGAATGAGCACAGACCATGTTGATAGGTTTAGGAGAAGAAAGGGATTAGTTTGGTAGTCTCTAACAGCAATTGTATCCAGAATAATGCATCTGCTAGTATCCACTTGGCTGTTAATTTAATTCCGCTCCTCAGATAATGATGCCAGTTCTCAAATGAATATATTGAGTTATTCTGTTTTATTTCCTTGGCGCAATGGTAAGAGTTGTTGCCATGTGTCTATGGTCACGAGTTCAAGTTCTGAATATAGTCTCGTGCAACCAAGTAGTTGGACCCTTCCTCGGACCCAGAGTATAGGGGGAGCTTTCATGTTCCGCTTTTTTATTGTTTTATTTCCTCCTTGATCCATAAGTCAGCTGTATGTTAAATGGTTGAAAGTAATTTGTATTTGTATGGCCTGTAAAATCAACTTCTTGATCTAAATGCTATGATAAAAGTAATTTGTTTTAGTAAATTTCAAGTTTCTCTTGTTTTGCTTTAATTTTCTGTTTTATCCTTATCTTCTTAACCAATCTTCATTAACCAAAAAGAAACAAAATTAGATGAAATGCAAGGTTATATTTTGCCAACATATAGGATTTGCATTAATGTTCATAATTACTTAGATTTGAAAATGGTTGACACTCCAAATTCGCTCACCCAAAAAGGAATAAAAGATAGAACAATGAGAGATATAGTGAGTTGTTTGATATGAAAAGAAGAGATAAAAAGAAAAAAAAAAGATAAAAATAGAATAGTAAAGAAAAAGAAGTTCAAATGAATCAAAACTCTTATAAATCGTCCTTACTTTCATGGATTGCGGGGGTCGAAATTTTTATCCCCATTTGGTGTCGTCTTTCTCTGTTCAATAATAAAAATAAGTCATCTTCAAATATTTTTGTGATTGAAAAATAATACAATTGTATGGATGCTGATAGAAAATGAGACACTAAAGGGACAGAAGATCTTAATCCTTGTTGCGCATGGGGACAGAAATCTGGAATTCGCGTAAAAGCCAGTCACATATTTGTTGCATGTGCGAGACCAAACATTTCAACAATAGCCAACCTGTCATTGTTTGCCAAACATATAAAACGATTGACAAGAAAATAAAACTTATAAACTGAAAAGGTTGAGTTTCATGTTCTATTTTTTTTTTAGAATGCATAAAGATTTATATATATAAAAGAAGATCATTGACAGCGAACCAACCTCAACAAAAGAAGAGGGGAGCTAAAAAAACAGACCAAAAAGGGCAATACCAAGTCCCAAACAAAAAGCAGCTCCCTATACACATCAACAAGAGAAATCCAAAGACCAGCCCAAACCAAAACCAAAACCACTCCTCAATCCGAGCCTAAAAGCCCAAAACCCCTAGAACAACACCAACACCAAAGGCCTCACTGCGAAGACCTGCTCGTCCTAAAGTGGTCCAAAAGGTGAGACAACGCAACCTCATCAGGATCCTCGAAAACAATGCCCACCTGTTTGGCGATCGCAAGAGCACGCCTTGCCCTCGTCAGAACACCTGAAGGCAAAGCGGCATCAGTAAACGATCCGCGGCTTCTTCAGCTTGAGGAGAACCCGTCGCAGGCACACTGGGAAGAGCATTATTATGAATGCTAGGATCCGGAAGACTAGACGTCACCTTCTTGGGCCGAGCCCGCTTCACACCAAGCCCGCACAATCCACCCAGTTTCTTTGGGCGCCCCCTTCTTCTTTACATCTGTAAACCCAGCCCGCCCCCAACATCGACCTCCCCTGACTCAACACTGCCACCAATCCCAAGAGAGAAGGAACAAGGAAGGGGAGAGGTCTCGCCGGCCGCACCTTTCGGGCCCAGAGGAGCCAACGACCTGGAGGACCCAACCGACTAGGACCCAACTTCAGGAAATAGGAATTCCATAGGAATCTATCGCCGAAACAGCGACCCATATCGGCGCCCAGAACCAACGAAACCTCAAGAGAAGTAGCATCAAAGAATTTACCTTCGAGAGATTCCGCCCAGGAATTCAGACCAACAGCGCGACCCGCCTCCACACACCCGCAAAAGCAAGACGGATCAACAAACTCAACACGCGAACCAGAAACGCGGGGCCCCCTTACCAAAGCGTCATCCATGACACGCTTGGGGGACCAAGCCGGAGCCACCGACAACTTCTCTCCACCCACCTTCAGACCATCAAGAACACGAATAGCAGACACAACATTCTTACCCGAGAAAAACCGGACGAAGCCAAAACGAAAACGCCTTCCAGAGTCTCATGTCCTATTACTTTCATTTATATATATATATATATATATGAGATATATCTTATGAGAAAGATGTTCTTATTTGAGAATGTAAGAATAAATCACGATCGTTAGATCTAATCATGAATGATTAAGATTAAAACAATTTAATAGTCATGTGACCACTTAAAAAATATTAAGTTTTAATATTAACTAAAACATCTCAATTTCTCAAGGGTTATTTTCATAATATTGACCACTAGACAGAGTTTTTTATTTCAAAAACATTAGATGAAAAAAAATCATCATTAAACATTACCAATAGCGGAAACTTATTAAAAAGCGGAACGTAAAACAAGTTGAAAATTCCTAAATCCAAAGACCCCATGTGTCACCACGTAGGGCAAACCACACGAAAACATCAGAAGACTACCCTCACCCCAAAGCAGGAAAAATACAGACACGCATAAGGTTACCCTACAAGCATCACCAAACAACGGTAAACTCTCTATCCAAAAGGCACTAGTATCACCCTAGAGTCTACTCCTCATCTGAAGAGCTCTCCTCCTCATCTGAAGAGCTCTCCTCATCGGTTGAAACGTCCCACTCTGAAACTTCTATAGCAGCTTCAACGATACCACCCACATCGATGGAACTTCCTGGTCGAACCGCACAAACGAGATCTCCCCCAACAGTATAGTACTTGATTATCGGTTGCCCAAAGCATTGAATCGCCCTAACCATACTAACAACCACGGACAAAACAATCAAGATATCACAGTTTTCATCAACCACAGCTAAGTCACGTCTGATAATTAAAGAAATGACACAAGAAGGGGAGGTTGAATTGTGTGCATGTACTTGACTTTCAAAAGAAATTATTAGTTTCTTAAAAGCTTTTCGTAAACGATTCAGTGGAATACTATTAATCAGAGTGTAAACGATAAAGCTATAAACGACACACACTTTAATGCAGCGGAAATAACAAGAATAAAAGTGTGGACGATGCGCGCTGTAAAGGAGCAAACGGTGCAAGCAGTTAAATGAGCAGACGATGCAGGCAGTGAACGATGCAGACGATACAAGCAGTAAACAATGCAAGCAACAAATAAACTGCACATAAGAGATTTATCATGGTTCACCCAAAATCAGTAGGGCTACGTCCAGTCCTTGACTTCACCAAGATTTTCCACTATTCAACCCAGAACAGTACAAGTATTAAACAGGACTTCTCTCATGTATTCAACAGGACTTCTCCTAGTATTCGACATGACTTCTCCCAAGTATTCGACATGACTTCTCCCAAGTATTCGACAGAACTTCTCCCAAGTATTATACAGGACTTGTCCTAATTCTTTTACAAGAAATTACACTTCTACAGAATCTCTTCAGAAAGAGTGAGGTAGAAAGTTTAAGCACGAACAAACTCTAAGTATTTTTGGTAGAGGATATGACTCTTGAGAATATACTTGAGGTTTGATAAAACATAGATGATTGAACAATATGTTCACTGTTTGGGTGTGAAGGGATAAAGAGATTTGACTCTTAGAGAATTTCACACTTTGGACAGTTGCACTTGTTGTAGGTTTGACACTTAGGTTTGAGTGAGGTTCCACAGCTTGAAAGATTTCAGAAGGATTGGGAGCTTGATTTTGAATTTCGTTGTAAGTCACCAAGTCGCCAAGTTCTTCAGTCTGCAAGTCTTCCTTTTATAGTCTCACTTGAGAGCTTGTTCTGTTCGGGCAGTGGTTTGAACTAAGGAGAGAGATAGTCCTGTGATTTCTTCAGAATATCTCCAATGTGACTAACGGATCTCTTCATTAAATTCTCTTGATCGTTGATAGCTTGAAGTAGATGGTCTGATAGAGAAAATTGCTAGTTGCAGACTGAATCTCTGAAAATATCCCCTTTTGATTCAACTTGATGTAGACATGTAGGGATTTTTGGAAGCTTTAATGTGTTTGAAGGAGATATGCATTTAATGTTGTTGCTTGATGAATGAGCAAGCATTTAATGCTGAGAATGACTAAGCAGATAGGCATTTAATGCTTCGGCAGAGACAGTGATTTAAACCCATTTTTTTATTCACAAATGTTGTACCTTGCCTTCGGAGAATAGCCGTTGACGAGCTGACACTTCAGCAGAGGTTGCAGTGTTGTTCCTCGGGGATTGGCCTTGCCAACTTTGAACAACTCATAAATGAATTTCGTTAATTATTTAATGAGCTCTGCTTCTTTGATTGGATGATGCAATTCAATGTGTGTAGATGACATTCTTCAAAGAATCTATGTACGTTACTTCTTGTCTCTAGACATTAATGCTTCAGACGATGCAACTTCTTTTTGTCGCTGGACGATGCAGCTTCTTAGACTATAGGTTTCTTTTCTTCTTATCGCTGAACGATACGGCTTGACAGACGATAGATTGCTTCATTTGATTATAGCCTTGCAAGACGATGGAGGTGCTTCACTTGATTTTAGCCTTGGCAAACAATGGGGATATCAGACGATAGATCTGTTTTCCTAAAAAAGATAATACACAAACTTTAGGAAATATTTATCCATCATAATTAATAACAATATTGTTATCATTAAAAATCTAATAAACTTCTTTAGAACGTTTGAACTTAACAATGTCATCAGTCAAATGAGGTACAATCACTCAATAGTCAATAGTTAGTATGTGTGTATGCACGTATAACCTCGTTGTACAAAACAAAATGATCCGGATAAAATGTCAATAGTCACGTGTAAGAACCTCAATTTTTGTGAATTTACACTTCGGTCCCTCGAGTTGTAATATTTATATTTTGGTCCCTGAAGTTTGTATTAATTATGTTTTGGAACCTAAAGTTTGTATTATATAGGTTTTAGTCCCTGAGGTTTGTGATATTCATGTTTTGGTCCCCGAACTATTTTATAGTTCACACTTTGGTCCTTATTAGACATTTTGTTCGAAATAGATTCTGTTTGGAGTATCCTACTCGAATTCCAGGAGAGGATAAAATAAAATCTTTACACATTGATTGCTAGATTTGGGTTTATAATTGGTTATTTTCTGAGATAACATTGATTTGGTGAAGATTTGTACTTGTTATCTATCTAAACCATTCTGTTCGAATTTAGAAGATTAGAAAGGGAGAAGATTTCTGATTTTTGGGAGATAAAATTCTGAATAAAAATTGATTTGAAATCATATCTAATAGGTATTTATTATTCAGGTTTTTTTGTTTAATGAGGAAGATTCGGTTCTGTTTTAATCCGCTATCACTTAGAGCTGTTAGAGAAAGATTTGATAGAGATTCTATTCTGATTTATATGAGGAAATCTGAAACAAATTCCTCTTTCCTCTAGGGTTCGACCACTCTATATGTGGTGGCTACCTCTTTGTTGTTCTTCATCCAAACACAAAACCCTAACTCTCTCAAGTGCTGAAACTTTTCCCCTTGCTACTGCTGCTACCGTATCCTCTTCTTCCTTCCTTTGAGAATCAAACCTTTCCTTCCTTCTTTTTGTGTGGTGGTCAAGACTCACTTCCTCACTTGGAGAATCGGAATTCCTTCTTCCGCTTTGTTGTTGCTTGAGTATTCATCTCTTCCTGGAAGACCGAAGACGTTTTCTTCTCTCTTATTTCTGAGAATTAACGGTAAGTAATCCTTAATTTAAACTTCGTTTCGAGTGGTGATCATTGAACCATAATTCTGGAATAAATCCTAATCCTATTCTGTTCTCGGTTTTCTCGTTCGCTCAAGGGTTCCGTCGTTTGAAGGTTCCTTCTGTTGCCGTAATCCATTTACGATCGTTGTTTGAGTTTGAGGCGGACAAGTGTATTTCCTTTCCTCTTAGTCGGTCTAAACTCAGGTTGGTTCATCTCTCGTTCTCCTTGCGTTGCAAAAATTGTTTTGTTGTTGAGACGTTGTTCCATGAAGTAAACATTTTCTTAAAACACTTGATACCTTCCTATCCAAGCAATTGTTGTGTCTAAAGAACCTCTTGTGTTTTGAGAAAATTTCTCTTTTCAATTGATTCCTCCATTTATTTTTTTCCATGAAAAACCCTTTTCTATGAAAATCCTAGGTTCAAAGCTTGTTCTGGACTCTTTCTGTATGAGAAAAACGTGAATTTGCAACCCCTGTACAAAGGGGTCACACATGTGCGTGGCCACCCTGCGCACATGCGCAGGGCCTCTGCTGATTATAGATTAGCCACGCATGTGCGTGGCTATACCCACGCACATGCGTGGGTGTGCTGCTGTTCCTGCTGTGTTTTTTCTAAAAACCCTAGTTTTGGCCATTTCAATTCCAATTTCTTTTGAGATTGTTTTCCACCTTTAGAATGGTCTATTGAATGTTGTTTATATGCTATTGTTAGGTGGGAGATCAATTTTATGCAACATAGTCAACGGTAAGGGTAACTCAGTATTAGAATCGAGTCAGTTGTGATTGGTTGTGCAATTCCCTTTGAGAATTTTTGAATTTCTAGATTTTATTTGATTTGTGATACATGTTTTGAATTGAAAGATATTCTGTCTAACATGATTTATTGAGTGGTGATGTTGCACATGAATTATAATATGTTGATGTAAATTGAGAATTCTTGTGATATTGATGTTGCTAACATATTGCTTATACTATGACTGTTGAGAAATTTGTTTGAATTGTTGGTTCATGATGTGATAATATCTTTTTTCACAGCATACGCACTATGTAGGTTATTTAAGATTGATGTGACAGCACTTTGTCCCGTGGGATCAATCTAGGGCAATGTGGTGGATCTTTGTCCTACGTGATTGTTCTGCCACTGTTTTGAGAAAATCTTGGCCATAATTATGTATGTAGTTATTTCACGACTAACTTGCATGTTTTTTGAAGAATTAAATGGATTATTTGTATGCTGAAATTATTGTATTTACTGTTGTTAATTAATTCTGTTTTTGCTGCTGTTTATTATATCCTCTATCTGTTTTTTTGCTGTTGTGGCTATTGTTTAATTAAAATTCTGCTATTGTTGTATCTGTTTCGAATTGCTGTTGCTGTTTCTATTTGCTGTGCTATTTATTTAATTATCACTTGAGTGATAATTATATATGTTGTGTTTTTCGGAGTTAACCCTTTCTGTTTATCTTGTTTGTTGTTTGGGTGCTATAACACCATAGATGAGCAGTGCGAGGATTTTAATGTAGAGTGAGATTGTGGCCAACTGAAGAAGAAGATGATTCGAAGATTCTGAAGAAGATTTATTTCCGTTGTTATTTTATTTTACTTAGCACAAATGTGGTGCGAATATTTATTAATTTTCATTACGCGTTGAATAAATTGAGAGTCGAATTTCTTTTGAAAATTTGAGTGGTTTTTGAGAGGTTATTAAACTTATTTTCGGCGAAATTACTATGTGACCTCTGACCGGAAATTGGGGCATTACATCACGCACGGGAGACGGGAAAAATACGACACCACAATTGGGGTTAGTCAACACTAAGCATCGTCGTCCAAACCGACTCCACAATTGGGGCTAGTCAACACTAACGGACCTTCGTCTAAGTTTTCCACTTCACTGGTACGATCCATGATCGACCAAAACAAAATGAATATGTCATGCTTCTTAGTCATAAACAACACAGTTCGTCCTCTGAAGTCCCAAACCAAAGCCCCATAGGCTAGGCCCACTAACAATGGTGTACAACAACAGGAACAACAATAATTCGACAGTAATATCTCGTGGTAATTCATGTATCAACATCATGTTAATTCCAAAATAAATCATACATGATAACCACAAAAACAACATCTTATAATCAAGTGAAAATAGAAACAACGTATCGTATAATAAGATACAACATCTTTCAAATCATAATCACAAACAACAACAACAAACAATATACGTCGCATGCAAATAGTCTAAACCGAATGCCCTCATGGTCATGTAACAACAAACATATTATATACACATTATATATCATACATCGTCAACAAACAAACATTCCACACAAGCGCATGGCAAGAGATGCCCAAAAATGCGTAACTTCCCTTACCTTGGCGAAAAGTGTTGCTTAAATCTGAACCGAACTCGACTCGATCTCATTCGTCGAACCTTAAACAAATATATGCTAACTATGTTACTTAACCATCTTTATTAAAACCTGACCAATCCTTGGAAAACCCTAACCCAAATTTAAAACTATATCTTTCAGATTCTTAAAAAGATTTTCTCAACAAAAATCCAATCATATTAACCACCCCCATAAACACCGTAATAAGAATTCCCTCTACAATTTTAGATCAAACCGAGCTTCCGAAATTTTAAAAAGATTCTTAGAAAGAACCAACAAAATCCTTTTATGAACCAAACTAGAAAACAAGAACTTCTAAATAACTTCAAAATAAATAGACCAAAGAGAAGGAAACTAACGAAAAACTTTGAACAACAATTTAAAACCCAAAAAGACTAGAAAGGTGCAAGGCTCTTACCTTGATCGAAGAAGAAGAGAAAAATGAAGAAAATATTCAAAGGAAAGGAAGGTGGTGCGCAGCCTCAAGAGAGAAGAGGGGAGAGGATTTCCATCTTGGTTTTTCAAGTGGCAGACAATGGTATTTATATGTGTAGAACGGGCCTGAGTTTACCTCTTTCCCAAGTAAATATTTTTCAGCAAAAATAAATTAAAATAAAAAGAATTTTCATCCTCCCCAAGCAAGTCTAATTTTCAGCCAACATATAGATTAAATAGGTATTCTTCTGATTTAATTTAAAAGATAATATTTAAAGCTGAGATTATTTCCGAATACAACTCTAAAACGTATCTAGACCCAAAAAGGTATAAAATTAGAAATAACCATTAATCCTCCCAAAACAATCTGATAATCTTCTTATCATAAATCTCCTTAATTTCTAGAAACATATATGGTTAAAATTAATTTCTAATTTATTAAAATAAAACAAATATCACTTTTCCTTGTTATCTTTTGCAAATAGGTACTATTTAAAATTGAAAAATAAATCTCCCCTTATATTTATACATAACTCACGCCCCATATTATTATCATGTGAGTGATATTTTCTCCAAAATTCTCTTCTTTTATTTTCCAAACAAATCCAACTTCAATTATTTATTTTAATTAAAAAGAAAAACCCTCAACAACTAACTACCGACAAAATAAAAATTCCTTCTAGAACCCTTATCTATCCACATGCACCTCACCATTTTATATGAGGAAAATATCTTCTTCAACCACCTACCTCTAATCTCTAATAAAATCCTATTTTAATTATCTAATATTCCTTAAAGAATATCCTCAACAAACAGCCTTTCAAGTTTCAACAAATAATATTCCTTCTAGAATATTCATGAAATTCACCCCTCATGAGATGATAGAGGAATATTTTCTTTCCCACCACCTTATCACTTGACACTACAATATCTATCTTAGATATTCACCATTCATTTTCTTTTTAACATAAAAGAAAACATTATCTTAATTAAAAAATACTTAATATTATCAACAAAAAGAAATCAAGCTATTATCTTAATTTAAAGACAGCAAATATTCTTTCTAGAAGAATAATAAACACACCCCACACTCTACCATGGGCATGGTCCACAAAAACTTCCACGTCACCATTTCTTGCCACGTCAGCATATATTGTCACATTAGCATGAGAATCTTTTCTTAAAAAATTCTCTGTAATATTACCTTAGCAATATTACGGTTAAAATTCTCAGAATTTCAACTACAATATCGTAAAGACAACCAAAACTTTAATCTTCCACTCAAATAATATTTGAGGGTCAACTGATCATTAATACGACAACTGTCATTCAAAGAAAATACACAATTACGCTTATAACATTCAAACCACAAAACAACAATAATATAAGGAAAAATAATATATATAAATTTATTTTAAATGTACTTATTTCTTAAAATTATTACGGGTTTTACATTAACTCAGTGTTTTAAAACTCGGCCCGGTGATCGACTCGGCCGAGGTACTGGGTCAATGGGTCACTGGTCGGACCGAGGGGTCACTGGTCGGACCGGTTGACTCGGTGTATATTAAAAAATATAAAAAAATTCAATGCTAAAAATAAAAGAATGCTTATAAAAATAACTTTCATTGTACCTCTACCGTCTCTAGCTACCAAAATTGAAATAAACAAATATTGCCTCCACAATAGCTGGATATATACTAATGAAGAATTTTCAAAGTTTTAGATATAGATATTTTAAATTGAATTGATAGTTTTGGCTTTTATTTTAGTCTTTTCTTAAATATGTATTGATTAAATATTTAAATTTGTAATCAATAAAAATTTAAAGTATTAAATATTTCATCAATGTATTGTAATATAAATAATATTAATATTTTTTAAATTCATATTAAAAATAATATTATTCATTTTTTAATTTTTTAATAGGTTTACAAATATAAATAATAAAAGGTATGATTAATCACTAATAACATTGTGGTCTAGTGGTAATAGTGTTGCTTTTCTATTTCAAGGTCCTGTGTTCAACTCCTTCTTGCACCACCTTTTAAAAATAAATTCACATTTTTATTAAATAATTGCTGGGCTTGTCAAATTGGGCTTACACCCATTATCAACATACTTAAGGAAAAACAAAACTCAGAAACAAAAAAAAAACCAAAACAGAAAAAAAAAAAAAAAAGAGAAAAGGGGTGACTCGCCGGTTCAACCAAAACCGGCCGAGTCACCGGTTCCAGCCTTGAACTGGCCGGGCCGTACCGGTTCAGGCCGGTTCGCTTGCAGAACCGGTCCGAGGAGTAACCCAGACCGGCCATAACACCGATTCCCGGTCGGACCGGTCCGACCGGCCGGTCCGGTCCGGTTTTTAAAACACTGCATTAACTATTAATTATTAAATCTAACATTTGCCACTTATTTTATATATATATATATATATATATATATATATATAAATAATGTATCATATGAGAAAGATATTTTTATATGAGAAAGTAAGAATAAATTATGACCGTTAGATCTAATCATGAATGGTCAAGACTAAAATATGAAGTCATGTGACTTTTTAAAAAGTCACATGACATTTTTAAGTAGTCATGTGACTATTAAGTTGTTTTAATCTTGACCATTTATGATTAGATCTAACGATCGTGATTTATTCTCATTTTCTCATATAAAAACATCTTTCTTATATAATACATCCTACATATATAAATATAAATATAAATATATGGTGATGATATGTTTTTCAATTTTCTATTTTTAGGGTTTGTTATTAATATATATGGTGGATTTTATTTACTAGTTTTATAACATTCTTCTAGAAGATTTGAAAATTTAGCAGACCCTATATATATATATATGTATATTTCGAAATATGTATATATATTAGGGAGTGTTGTATTTTCAAATTTAATTAGTTTGTTATCAAGTGGTTGATGGTCATATCATCTTCTAAGAGGATATGTTATCTCTTGAGGTTTTATCTTTTAGGATTTTTTTTTTTAATTAGGTAAATGTACTTATACCATCTTTTGGCCTAGATACATTTAATAATTTGAAGAAAGATATAGTCTTGATAGTTTAGAGATATGGTGGTTGTTTTTAAAAAGATTAGTAATAAGTTAATATATATATATATATAGATAATTATGTTGTTGTTTGTTGAATAGATATTTGATCACGTTTTCTTTTACATTTAATCTAATAGACTAAAAATTTAAATAGAGATATGACACTAATTAATATATATATATATATATATATATATGTGTGTGTATGATTCAAAATTATATTATTATGGCTGTTTTTTATTTTATTTTATTGGTTTTGTATTTAATTGATTTTGTTTAAGTTGATGATAAAGAAAAAATTGGAACATATCTTTTAAAATAGATGATATAGTGCGTGTAGCACCTTTTCATGGAGGAGGGAGATTTTGTTTTGATTTGTTGTTGGTATTTGATGAGAGTTTATTTTAAAATATATCCAAATAATTCAGTTTAGTTTTATTTAGATCTGATTTTGATTTGTTGTGATAAAAATGATATGTTTTGGATATGTCTTGATAGTAATAGTAAGTAAGTTAGAAAAACAAAATATCCTCTCTCTTTTTGATGATGATAGTCGTCCAGTAGGAGTTTTAGGAGTATTAGGATTCTTCTCTTCCTATAAATAAGAACCTCGGTGGAGAGTTTCTCATTCATAAATTTTCCTTTCCCCCTCTCTCTCATAGTCGCTCCCTCTCTCTCTATTTCCCCTAAAGTTCAGTTTTTGTTTCTTTTATTTCTTTGATCAAACCGCCAAACAAGGTATGAATTATTGATGTTCTTCTTTTCTCAAGAGGGTTGGGTAATACTTGTTCTAAACAATTTTCTTAACCTTTCTTCTAATTTTCCTCGGGTTTGAGGGTTCTTTTATATGGAAAAGGTTTATGAAATTTTTTTCTGTTTCTCTTTTCTTTCTTTTGCGAATATAGTTATGAAAACCGGGTTGATATCATGGGGTTTTGGAAAAAAAAACTGCACCTTTGGGGGGTTTGGCTGCGGGCTATACATGGTCTTGGGGGTGTCAAAAATCGTTTTTGAACTCTCCTCTCTTTGTGCGTAGGCCACGGATCATGTAAATGGGTCGGGGTTCATTTTTTTCTTGTTTGGTTATTGATTGGTTGTATTATCTTTTTTGCAAGGTTGAATGTGACGCATATGCAATATTACCTAGATGGTAAAGGTGACTTCGGTCTTAAAGCGTCGAGACATGTTTGTGATTGTTTTCTTGGAAATCTCTTGCTCATAATTTTGTGATTATTTGTCTTTTGATTATTTGATGATTGTTTCTAACTTGCCATGAATCGTTATTGAACATTGATATTGAATTGGAAGGACTTAGAGTTCGATTTTGGAATTTGTTGCTATCATGGCATGTGCATTTGTAGGATTTGAATGCCAGGACGTAATTCATGGACCTGATGATTGACGGCAATGAGATGGAGTTGTCCCATGGGATTCTTCTGCCTGCGGGCAAACTTGACCAGTTTTTGGTAGTAGACATGTAGATTGCATCCTCAGGATCTAACCACATCTTGCTATCTGGTTATCTTGTTACTCCCTCCGTTCCTTTTTATAAGAGTCAAACAACCATTGCACACCCCTTAAGAAAAGTAGTTAAAGTGGTTGTTAGCATTTAATTTGTTCTCAATTTACATCAACTTTCCAAAATTTCCCCAACTTACTTTTTAAAATTTCTATTGATCATTAATGCATTACATAGTAGAAAGAGAGAGAAAATCAAATTAAGTAAGGGTAAGTTTGTCAAAAAATAATTAATGCACTACAAATTTCAAGTCGGTTCTTATAAAAAGGACCATGACATCTCTCAATTTGTCTCTTATAAAAAGGAACGGAGGGAGTATCTTGTTATCTTGTTTTAATGAAGTTAACCCTTTCTGTTTTCTTGTTTGTTGTTAGGGCGCATAACGCATTAGGTGATAACGAGGGAGTACCGAGTAGTATCTCTTTCATAAGCATTCACCTCATGCATGGGAGATTGATCACGACACACAAAAGGCTACGTACCGTGGTTCATTTTCTGTTAATACTAGGGAAGTTGGTGGATGTCGATCCAATGATGATTATCACATCGGAGAAGTAACCTTTAATTTTCTGCCTCTAGAGAACCCTCCAAAGGAGGAGCCTGCTGATGACTGGATTTCATATGATGTTTTTAGGGTCTTTTTAGTTTATTTTATTTTATTTTTATTGAGCCACATATAGATTTTTGTACATTTTATTAAGATTTTCTATTTATTTTTGCATTTGCATATAGATTAGCTTTTATTTATTTTTTTAAAATTTATTTATATAATTTTAGGTATTTTTATTAGTTTTTAGTCTTTTTAGAAAACTGGTGAAATTAGACATATTTCTGGGGACCAAATTACAAATAACAGGAAATGAAGGACTGAAAATGAAGTGGAAGATGAAGCACCATTCTTATTTAGCACATGGGAATTAGGCCATGAATGAAGAAATGATGGAAGAATGGTGGTTTCAGAAGTAAAGAAGGGACAAGAATGTGGCCACATAAAGACCATTGATGGCCATGAAGCTCCACCAAATTGAAGAACAAAACAACAAAGGAGATGAAGCATCAGCCGTGCCAACGCTGGAGCGTTGGGACGTGGAAGATTTTACTATAAATAGGGCCTTTGCTTTCTTTGTAAACACATCTTGATATATCTTGTTAGACACTTCCTATTATTTTCTTCTTGGTTCAGAGCAATTTCCTGGACTTGTGGGAAGCCTCCTTGAGCTCCCAATTCAGGTTTTTCTCTTTATGTTTCCCTTAGCCATGCTAGACTAATTTCTCTTGTATTTGGGTTGACATGAATCTTCATAATACTATGCTTTAAGTTTTAATCTTTATACATGAATGAAGTTCTTGTTCTTAGTATTTTCTCCTCATGTTTAATTATTCTTGGTGCACACAAGTTCACTTGCTCAATTCTTGCACAATGGTAATTGGTAGGATTTGAAGGAAATAAGATTAGATTAATGGATTATTCATCACTTAGGTATAAGGGTGGGAATCAATTGTGTTGGCCAGAACTAAGAACACTAATGCTTCAATTGGATTAACTAAACTCTAAGGTATTAGGATTGGTAATTGAGTTGAAAGAGTATTTGATTAAGGCATTAACAAATAGAAATCCTAGGCTAAAGCACCTAAGAACTAGTTCTAATTTCATATGTAAAAGTGATTCTGAAAAGCTAAGTTAAGTGAAGTGAAATTCAACCCAAATACTTGTTTTATCATTTTATTGCTTTTAGTCTTTATACTATCACAAAATCAAATAAATATATATTTACTTTTCCAACTCTGAAAAACCAATTGTAAAATCAAACCAATCCCTGTGGAGACGATATATTTTATATTACTTTGATAATCAACCGTACACTTGCGGATTTGGCTATCACTTGCTTTGATTATGGTGGACTCTTCTGACGAGGAAGATCTAGAGATGGTAGAGGAGGGAACAATGTTGGAGCAGCTAAAGAAAATTACATCTTGATGTTGCTCGATCTCTTAATATTTAGTTTTATCGTTTCAGCGCTAGTACTCTGTT
Organism: Acmispon strigosus; assembly: GCA_030819835.1. NCBI lineage: Eukaryota > Viridiplantae > Streptophyta > Magnoliopsida > Fabales > Fabaceae > Acmispon > Acmispon strigosus. The sequence continues at coordinate 9,140,420 of JAUAMA010000001.1, forward strand.
GTTTTTAGTTTCATTTTTTTTGGCACCTGTTTAAGTTCCAAGATATTATTATTTTTCTTTTTGGATCTTTGTATGATATTATTATCTATTGGGTATTAAGTATTATATCGTTGTTGTTTTTTTAAAAATGGTTTTCGAAATGGTAGCTTTGGTTTTTCATGTCATATTGTGATAGTGTATTCGGAAAATTTCTAGTTAAGGAAAGACTCGGTACTTAAGCACAGCCTTTGGATAGAGCTGTCAATACGAGCTAGCCTGACCCATATGGGCGGGCCCGTAACGAGTTGGGTTGTAAACGAGTTGGGTTAGAGAAACCCACATCTTAATTAGCCAATATAATATGAAGCCAGCCCGGCTCGCGAGTTGAGTGGAATAAATAAAAAACCTAAAAATTGGGGAATTGGATTAAAAAATGTCGAAAAAATAATAAAAAATCATTTTAAATAAATACTAACACATGCATTTTGCCAAATCTACTAATCCAAGATCATAACAATGTTGCACCATATACTTTGTGCATATCTAAATTCAACTAGGCCCAAAAAAAATTTAATTGCCCCAACTCGCGATCTAGCTCGCTTGACCCGCGGGCTGACCCGTTTAAATAGCAGGTTAAACGGGCCGGGTTGTACTAGCTCATGTTCTATATGATCTATAATTTAACCAGCCCAACCCGACTATGAGCCGGGATGGCCCGCGGGTTATAACCCATATTGACAGCTCTACCTTTGGGTCAACACATTTCTTTCCTAGGAACCTACTGGATGTACTGTTGCTTTTGAAACATGACTTTTTCAATCTTGGTTTTTTGAAAATGGTCCCAAGGTTCATTCTTAACACATTAACAAGCTCATAGTCTCATGCAAGTTCTCATACCAGATAGCATGCTTTCATAAAGCAACCTAGCAAATAGGCATATATAACTCAGCACACAATCATTCAATCCTACTACTAAGGATAACATAACTACCAATCATCTTGTCATTCATAGGCATCCAATCAACCAATCAATTATAATCCAGCATATCAGATGTCTTCAGTTCCATGCAATTCTCTATCTTAACCGCATGCAATTATCCATATAGGTATATATATGCTATAAATAACTGCGTGAGATAATGAAGTGCCCTAACCGCCAGTGCTTCCGAATTCTTTCTTTCCCGACGCTCCTAGAGTCCTTGTGCTTCCCGATCCATCACAACACTTAACTAGATTTAGTGCTAAATCATCCAATATTTACACTTAATTAAGCTTCCCTAAAGCACTACACTGAAGAAAAAACAAGGCTTCTAAAAGTAACAAGACTTAAACCATAACTCAACTTCTTTCATGCAATTTTTCCCAAATTTTTTCACTAACCCAAGAAGCTTTTCATGTACAAAACCTTAAAGACTTAAAAGTTCTTTAACCCCAAAACTTCAAGATATAAACTCAAGAAAACAAGGCCAAAAACAAAGCTCCCAAGACCCAAAATATAGCCTATAGGTTCGGCCAAGAGGGCTTAAAATACAAGGTCCATTTTTCTTCCAAAAACACCTAGTAAACATGCTAAATCTACTAAAACTAGTAAGGAAAAGCAACTTGGTTTACCCAAAATCACTTCCTAGAAAAAACTATTTTCAAAACTTCAAATTTTTCAAAAACTAATCGGATAGATCTTTAGATCCACTTGCAAAGAACCACAAATACAAAGACACTTTGTGAAAAGACTATCCAAAATTATTTGTGAGAGTAAAAACCCATGCTTTTTCAAACCCAGGAGCATGAGAAGATATATATAGGCATAAGAACATATAAACCTTAAGGGAAGCAAGAGATCTAAGCCATGTTATCATCCAAGACTTCTCCAAATCAAGCAGAAGAACTATCACTAGATAGATCTCGGAAGGATCTACCTTTTCTTTCAAATCCACAAGATGAGAAAAAGCAAGATGGAGGGTGGATGGAGGGGTGGTTGGCCGCGGAAAATGGGTGGAGGAGGAGGTGTTGGATCTTTTCTGCTCCTTCTCTCACTAACTCTCTACCTATCTCTAATTTTCCTTTGCATTGTTGCTAATGAAACCAAGGTTAAGTGAAAGGAAACATAAACCCCCTAAATGGGCCATGTGGGCCGCAGCCAAGGGAGGGAAAATGGGAAGAAACTTGAGCTTTGGAAACTTGAAGGACTTGAGTGAAAATATGAAGAGTTTAGTCATGATAAGGATAAAAAACACTTACATATTGTCACTAATCACACTTACACACTTACACCTCTCAAATCTTGTCATAATCCATCTAATCAAGGACTAATTTTGATCGTTTGCTCGCCTTGGCTCTGACCCTCGTCAAACTCTTGCGTCTATCGTAAAAAATAACCTAGAATATTTTTCTTCGAGATTCTGGTCGTTTCCGACCCAAAATCATTATTCATCAAAAATGGGTTTATTTCATAAACGGGTTCCCTACAACATTCTAAGACTTTCCATCCCGTTCGGAAATTTTAGAAATGTCTTGAACTGCCTAGTTTCCGCACGACAAGGCCTAAACCAGCCTTTTACCGCGTGTCGGGAACTTTTCCGGGCTCTGAAACCATACACCATCGACCTTATAGTATATCTCCATGAATTTACGCACTAATCATCATAAAGATAAGGGTTTAGCCTTATTCTTCCTCAGACGTCGGTCGTTGTTCAATCGATGTCATTACGATAAACTGTCATCGTCAAAACTTCTCGTAAGTAAAGCAACTGATCATAGCATTAACTAGGGCTTTAGTACGGACATTACATACGTCGGAATAATTAAATATTACATAATCATTTATAATATCGAGGTTCTTACATCAACCACGGAGGCTAATCACTACATCTAAAGCCACCTGGTCTAGCCACAACGCTGTGCGGCTGGGGATCGATGTAGAGAGAGAACAAGAACAAATGCAATAAAGATGATGGTGGGGAATCAACATAGTGGAAGAGATTCAGATCTACAAAGGAAGCGATTCAGATCTGATTTGCGCCATTCGCCTCAGCATTAAATCTCGCCGCTTGAGTTTGCATCCCCCGTCTTCGCCTCGTTTGCCTCAGCCTCAGAACTTGCCGTCGGAGTTCTCGTCCATGCGACTGGGAATCTTGTTGGCCCTGTGCTTTGTGCTCATAATTTCTTCTTCGGATCATGATGCTTTAATCCATGGCAACAACCTCGACCTCATTCTTCACTTGTGATGAACCTGTTGCTTCTTTTTCTAATTATCTCTTGTTTTAGCGTTTTCCATTTTTGTTAATTCTTAGTTTTTCGGTAACTAACATTTTTCTTTTTCCTTTTTAGTTAATTTGTATGATTTTGTGGGGAGTACTGGATCTGATTTATGTTACGTTAGATTGGGTCTCTCTCTGAAAGGAAATTATTAATGACATGGTTTAATTTAATATTATGAAATGAGAATATTATATATTAAGCTTTCAATTTTCTCAGGTGTTTATGTGAATATGTTGATGATTTAGGAGTGTGCATGGTTTGATTTTTAACCAAACCATATCCAATGAAAATTCAATTAATGGTTTGGTTTTATAAACTGATCCACTTTAATTTTCCAAAACCGGTTTATGTCCATAACCGGATTCAAAATCGGTTTGAGTTCAAAACCGGATTAAAAACCGGTTCCAGTACAAAACCGGATTTAATCCATTTTGAAAACTGTTTTTTTTTGGAAGAAAATCCAGTTTAAAAACCGGTTCTAGTACAAAACCAAATTTAATCCATTTTGAAAACTGGTTTTTTTGGAAGAAAACCCAAAAACCAGTTCCAGTACAAAACCAGATTTAATCCATTTTGAAAACCGGTTTTTTTGAAGAAAATCCAGTTTAAAAACCAGTTTTAACCAATTTCCAAACTGAAAAAACAAGCAATGGAAAAAAGGCAGTTCATAATTCAAAATCAAATTCTGTAATTCAATATAGTACAGCAATAATTAACACAATCTACCAAACTTGTGGAAATAATCTCAACTCTCATTCTCAAATAAAACATGCACTGTTTCAAATTCAGTAACTTGTCTCAAAATAACCCCAGCACTCACTAATACATGCATTGTTTCAAATTCTTAGAACAAGTAACATGATTTATAAATCAAAACTATTCAAGTCCTTAATTCATGTACTTTCACCACTTCTCCCAAATATACTCATCCATATCATCTTCAATATCCTGTTTTTATATACCATTTTCTAAATTATATACCATTTTCTACTAATAAACTTATACTAGAGGAAAAACATCCTTATAAAACAAAATTCACAGGCCATGGTGGTCTTCAATCTACATACAACTTCAAAATTCATCCATGTCCAGTGAAAAACTGGGAGCAGCATCTGCATCTCTTAGGGAGAACAATTCTGCAAAAGAAAAAGAACATATTGCGTTACATAGTCAAGTCATAAAACAAAAATATATTATCAAATAAATCCTACCATTTTACCTTGTTCACATTTATCAACAACCTCAAAATCATCATTTATAACTAATGATGATGACTCTCCTTTAGTCCAATCTGGAATACAAATAAGTGCTTCCACCATTTTTGGTGTTAAGGAAGCACGATAATCATCAAGTACCCTTCCTCCGGTACTGAAGGCTGATTCAGATGCCACTGTAGTAACAGGTATAGCCATCACATCTCTAGCAATATTTGAAAGGATTGGAAGACGGCTTGAGTTTATCTTCCACCAGTTCAAAATATCCAAATCCACAGGGCCTTCTGACCTCTCCTCCAAATATTTGCTCAACTCAGATATATCACAACCAGACCCAGATGATGTGTAATATTGATTAAAACCATATTCATCATCACCTAAGACATAAACAAAGATATTAGTTATAATATCAGTCAAATATATTAGTGTAAGAGTAGAATTGATTTACCTGCACTATATCGAGAATCCAGAGAGTTCCATCCAGCCCCTTCTAGTCTACCACTATATTCTTCAAAAATAGTCGTTAAAGAATACTCTAACTTGTGTTTCAATGTTGTTGCGGTCGCGCCATCAAATGCTTCATTGATTAGCCAGTTTACAAACTTTAATTTGCGCCTGGGGTCCAAAACCAAAGCAATCAACAACAGCATATTCAGAGAGTTGGGATCAAAGTATTTCTGAAACATTGTCTTCATTTGTTCAGCCATTGATTTGACATGTTCATCCATACTTTCACCCATTTCTTTGATTTTTTTTACCAACTCCAAACATTTCCCATATGTATGTGTTGTTGGTTACATAAGAAGATCCAGAAATACGGACATTTACTCTATGGAAGAGCTCTAGAAATGGAAGGATCAACTGCACATAGTTCCAATCATCCTCTGTTGGCACACCCTTCCCCTCTTGTAACTCTTCAACATACTTCCCATTAACTATTTCAAGCTCATCAAACACTCTTTTAAGCTTCAGTGCAGCCTCTAGCATCGAGTATGTTGAGTTCCATCTAGTTTCACAGTCTAGGAAAACAAGACCTTTGTATTCAATATTCAACTTTTCAACACATGCCTTAAAGAGATTCTGCTTAATAAAGGAAGACCTCACATATCTAATAGCTTCATGAATTCTCAAAACTGAAATATCAATATATTTCAAGCCCTTCTTCACGATCAAATTCAACACATGTGCAAGTCAACGCATATGAATGTAATCACCATTCAGAACTAACCTATCCTTTAACTGTAGGCTCTTCTTGAGAATTTTAATCCCTTTATCATTAGCTGAGGCATTATCAATTGTCAAACCGAGAACCTGATGTAGCCCCCAACCATTTAAGCAATGATGGACAGTCTTAGCAATAACCTCTCCGGAGTGGCTTTCAACTAGGCAATAGTTGAGAATTCTCTTTTGTAACACCCAATTGCTATCAACAAAATGCACAGTTAAGGACATGAAAGAGTATTTCTGGGGAGAGGTCCACATGTCAGTTGTGAGGCAAGCTCTCTTACAATGTTGAGAAAGGAACTTTTTCAACCTTGCTTTCTCATCATCAAAATACTTAAAAACATCACGTGCTACGGTTGTGCGTGACGGAGTACCAAACATTGGCTGCAAAAAATTCACAAACCTCTTGAAAGCCGGGTGCTCCACTTGCCGAAAAGGGATCTCCATAGCTACAAAAAACCTCAATAGCTCATGTCGACCTTTCTCTTGGTCAAACCTAACAACTAAAGGAGAAGACCCAGCATTCATTGCTGAGGTTGAAGGAGCTGATTTTTGCCTCTTAGAAGCATCTCTATCTGGATGCAACTTGCATCTCTTCGTATGATTTCGCATTGAACTTGTTCCATTATCATACTTGAGAAAGGAACCACAGTAGTTGCATTTAGCTTTCTTTACTGCCCCGGGCTCAACTGTAAAGTGGTCCCAAGCATCTGACCGATTTCTACGAGTATCAACGCGAGAGGGTAACATACTTGCGCTGTTAGAAACATAGGCTGGAGGAGTAGACATGACGTGATCCGGTGTCTCAGATTCAAGGATGTCTTCTTTGTCAACCATTGCTGTTTTCAATTGCAAATTGAGATATAAGAAGAAAATTAACAATGAAGTTAAGACAGCTCAAACTACTCCACTATGAGGATATGGAACAAGCTCAATCATAGACAAGTCTTAGTAACTAAATCTAAAAGGACTAAGCATAAGAACAAGCTCAAAAACAAGTCAGATGCATATTAGTAAATTTAGGCTGATTGAGATTCAAGTAGAATGATCTAACCATGTGAACTTACATCATCAGCTATAATAGCATGTTGCATGCATGTGCATTGAGTCAAACAAACATATCATAGTGTGTTTGGATTTCTATTCACAGAGTTCAAAAGTACTTAGAACAGAAATCCAACTCTCACAAATGATTGAAATTTAACAATAAAATTGGCTTTGTTCAATGTCACATTGGAAAGCAAACATAAACTTAGTCGTGGGACAATTATTTGATTCTTTAAGATTACTCTGCAGTCACTTGAAATTCACTTCTAAGTCATTTTTAATTTGAGTAGATCAAGATTCCAATAACAGCTTTTTGTAAAAACAGAATGAAGGGGTGGAAACAATTATTTGACTTTAATCATATAAAGAATCTTTTCTTGCACATTTATTCATATGACTTGTCTTCAATTATAGTAGATAACATGATATTTGACTTATATTTCATCTAATTAGACATGCTATGAACCAAATTATCTCTGTTCTTAGCAGTTTACTTGTTCCACCTAACTGAGTTTGGTAATATAAAAAAACAACCCTCTAAAATCACAGGATAGGACTCTTTGTGATTCTGACATGATGACAATCATTCTGGACAAGTGGACAACCCCCTAAAATTGAACTAAAATATGCTACTTGGAATAAACTTCATGACAAGATATCAACATTTCAATTGAAACAAGTGCAAAGATTTATAATGCAGATTGCATACAGTATGACATACATACATACGTACATACATACATACATACATACATACATACATACATACATACATACATACATACATACATACATACATACATACATACAAACATAGATAATCTAGAGTAACTCAGATTGAAGAAAAGTGTGATAAAAATTGAAGCAGGAAACCCATAATTTTGACACAAACCCATAATTGTGAAGCAGGAAACCAATCCAAGAACACGGATTAAACAGAAAAAGGAATAAGGGTTGGTAATGTTCATGATGAAATCACCTAAAGAAAATGATGGGCTGACGAACTAGCAACAGAGAAGGTGGATGAAGGGGCTTCCAGCGGCGGACGGACGAAGGGGCTTCCAGCGGCGGCGGACGAAGGGGTGAGGGTCGGCAGTTCCAGCGGTGGAGGATGAAGGGGCTACAAGTGGCTGCGGACGAAGGGGTTACAAGTGGTTGCCGAAAAAGGAGCGGCGACGAAGGAGCGGCGGGCAGAAGAAGAAGCGGCGATGGACGAAAGAAGAAGATTGAAGAAGGCAATGGAGTCGCGGACACAAAGGGTTCTGGACTTCTGGGTTACAATTCCGTTTTTGCACTTTATTAAAAAACCGATTTTAAAACCGGTTTTAAAATGTGGATCAGTTAGCCAAACCGGATTTTATATATGGGTTGGATCTGGTTTTTGGCTTAATGGGCTGGATTTTTTTGGTTCTGGTTTGGTTCACCAGAACCGGTTTTTTTGCACAGGCCTATTGATGATGATGGATGGAGATGATGGTTGACCAGAGAGATATGGAATAAATATATTTATGTGTTTTTTATTATGATTTGGTTGTGTAGCTCAACTGGCAAATGTTTTGCCACCCATCGGTCAAGGTTTTGAATTCCATCCAACCTCTTTTTTTATAAAATTCTGAATTTTAATTGAAGTGTCATGCCACGTAGAATGTTGGGGTGGCATTTAACGTGCCACGTCAGCAATTAACAACCATATCATCATCGTGAGTTGACTAAAACTAACGAAGGACTAACTTGACCGACGATTTACACATTCAGAGAATCACACATATTTAGGGACCAAATTGACTATTCACTCCCAATTTTACTGAATAAATTAATCTAAACAATCAATTTTTATCCAAGGGTTATTAATGATTCCTTTGTGCTCTCACCACAAACCCATCCTCTAACCTGATATGCCCCATATTAATGATCCGTATCATGTGAAAGATGAGTTGTTACGTTTTGCATCTCCTTTTGATTGAGTTTTGGTTTCTCAACTAGCCATGTGTTAGGTTCTATTGAAGATGATAAAATAATAATGTACCCTAAAATATTACATATTTATTTTTCAGTGTCATTTTTAAATAAGATATTTTCTGTATGAACTTTTTTATTATTTTCTTTTTACTTTTTCCAATATATTTTTGTTGTTTTAAATTGCTATCGTAAATTGGATCTAGATGTGATGAAAATCAAAAATCTTTCAAGAATGCAGCTATTAAGAATTGATTTTTTAATCTAAGGATTCAAGCAGTCAATTTAAACCACGGAGCCAACATTACTTTTCAACGTTCTAACTATGTAGTTAGCTTAAAAAAAATTCTAAGCATAATTCTTGCTTAGTTCTTTTCTCCTGGTGCTTTTATTTTGGTTTTTGTTTGAAAAGAAAAAGCATCTTTTTGAAAAGTTATTAAAGGAAGTCAGATCCGAAACAACATAATATGCTTCTATGAAATACCCTTTTATATCATAGTAAAGTTGTTGGAACATGAAAAAAAAATGCTTTCAATTTTGCTGTTTCCTTAGCTTTAAGGATCATGCCTACTCAAGGTCTCAGAGGGTATCACATGCTAAATCATTCATTTATTTTCTAACCAAGATTGGTCCTTAAGCCTTCCTCTCCTAAGGGTAGAGTAGGATTAGGTTTTACGTAAGCCTATGATGAAGATTATCATGTAGAGTTAAGGTCACTCTTAGGAGTAATTCTTGCGTGAGCTTAAAATCAACATGTCTAAACACACCCAACCAATCAATAACAATTTGACAAAATATAAAATTAAAAAGAAAAAGAAAACAGAATCATGTCCCTTTGTTTTCCTAACTTGGCCTCGGATGTTTCTTTCTCATTAATTGACCATCAACAGTTCATTATGACTTGGAGGGTAGAATCCCAAATGTCACAACCAAGCTTTTGAGGATTCCTTCTTCTTCTTGTTCTTGTATTGTACTTGTCCGGTTATCCCTAGTAGCCCTAAAGAAATTTTGGACTAATTTTTTTTATTTTAACGATTATATGGTTTTTGGACCGGTCGAGCGCCCCACGACAGGGGCGACCAACATTAGTAAAGGGCGGCCTAGGGCGGCGACCCAAGGGCACATTTGTAATACATAGGATATTGGGCTTGATTTTTGAGGCGCATAGGCTTAGTCTGAATTAAATGTAATTTATGGCCTTCCTTCCTATAAATAGCCAAGGGAGACTCATGTAATAGAGGACTTGAATTATCTCTTGATATTCTAATAACACTTCTTCTCTATGCTCTCTCAATTCGAGAACAGTTTTGCATATAGAATTTAAGCTGAGTGGAGAAAAACGTCAGGAGCTATTTGTGATCACAAATTATTTATTGAGTTTAAAGGAAAGTATTACCGAACCGTTATAAGACTTGTTATATTCTAGGTAGGGAATGTTGGGTTTTAATAAGACATGAGAGAAAAGTTGGAGTAGCAGAAATGAGAATGTTAAGATGGATGAGTGACACACTAGAAAAGATAAGATACGCAATAAGCGGATTAGAGAAGATATCAGAGTGACGCCTATCGTGGAGGAGCTGACGAAAAACCGGTTAAGGTAGTATTGACATATACAATGAAGACCTACGGATGCACCGGTGAGAAGAGTTGATAACATAATTTTTAATCTTGTGAAAAGAGGTAGATGGAGACGAAGAAGAATATAAGAAGATATTGTTAAGAATGATCTCATCATCAATAATATCGCCCATGATTTAGTTTTTGATTGAATTGAATGTTGTAGTGTGATATATATGACTTTTGTTTTTGTGGTTACCGTTGATTTCATGGTTTTGCAAATTATTACAAAACTTGTCACTGTAGTCTCTTATAAGTTCTATATTAGCTTTTCCGAAATCCCTCAGAATATTCCTTTGTTTGAATTATGAATAGCACTTTCTCAACAAGGACAATAAGGGTAAATGACAAAGTTCCATCAAAGGAGCTGGAAAGTGGTACTATATGGCATTTTCCTTTCCGGGGTATTTTTTTGATAGAAGAGAGGGCCGAAGCCCACGTAAGTAACTTCACTACTTTGACTTTGATACTTCTCATGACACAATTGGATGTGACTGTGTTCCAACTCGGTTATGATTCAAGTCTGGGTTTGTCCTTTTCAGAGGCCCACCTTAGCATCACTTGATTCTGATATGACGATCAAAGTAGATATTTTTTAAGTAAAGGAATAGAAGAGAGATAAATAGTAAATGTAATATATAATTGATGTGATAAGAAGAGAGATAGAGAGAAAAATGAAGGTGTTTATGAGTTTCTACCTTGTTTATATATTTATGAATCATTTTTCAAACCAAATTCATTTTGGGATTCAAAATCCACCACTTGACACCAAACTGAACATCACAAGCCACTGAAGTTCATAGCTGTCCACCCTTTAAGAAGTGTTTGGTTATGCAGTTGAATGTCACATAATCAATTTTAGAGAAAAGCTACAAATACTGTGTTTAACTTTACCTTTCGGAACTCAATTTTGAATCCAACATCAATTCTACCAAGAAGTTCCAAATTGTGGCTCTTGAACATAAGTGCATGGCCTTTTGTGCCTACCACTTAACGGCAGTTTGTTTCCGCTTTAAAAATAAGTGATTTTATATTGAATAAAATTTTAATTTTATCATAACAGACTTTCAGAAAGCAATTATTAATAAATGTTAGTTTCCAAATTAATGAGATTGAAGATCGCATTCTTGAGCTAAATAGGCAAAAAAGCACTGATGTTTATTCTGGCACCTGGGCCATCCTCCTATGTGCAACAACCTCAGGAAAAGAAATGTGGGTTTGAAATGTGGAGGGAGAATGGAACCCTCTGAGTCCAAGTCAACTGCTGCAGTTTCCAATGGTGAAGACCCGCAACTACAGCAACAACAAAAATTGAGTTCTGAGCCTACTTCCCTTGCTCATCCTCAGTCGTCAGATCTCAATCACGCAGCGGAGGAAGGTGCATTTGGTGGAGAGCTTCAGAACAAGTTGGATTTGAAGGGTGCGGCTGAAGGGGGCTCTGAAACTGGTGAGGAAGTTTCGGACTTCAACGTTGAGAAACCTGGTAAGGGTGAAGGGTGTGATGAAGATGAAAATGTGAATGAAGAGGTGGGTAGAGAGGCGTATGGAGTGGAGAAAAATGAAGAGAAAAGCAGTGGTAGAACTCCCTGCTGCCCTTTGAGGCCTGTTGCCGAAGATTGTTTGTTCCATATGAAGACTGGGACTTGCAAGTTTGGATCCAGTTGCAAGTTTAACCATTCCACTATGGAGAAGGGAGAAAGATCAAGCTCGATAGTATGCAAGAATTATGAAAGGGATGGGGTTTGTAGGTATGGAAATTCTTGTTGGTTTACCCACACAAGAGGAAACAGTTCTCAGTGGAGTATGAACAACCCAGCAACCGAAACAAATGTGGACACTCGCCGTCAAAAGCAGATGTCAGTTGAAGAAGAGTTTCCAGAAAGGCCTGGTGAACCTGAATGCAGGATCTTTTTAAAAACTGGGGATTGCAAATATAAATCTGATTGTAAATTCCACCATCCAAGATTAACTCCATGCAACCTCAGCTAGTGTGGAGGTGGCTGGGATGGGTGCAGGTGCAGGATTCAGCAATCTGGGTATATTTCATTGTGCAGGATGTTTTGTAGTCTTCTTAAGCATGACTATAAGATGATAAATACAGAGAAGTTAGTTTTGCTAATCTGTTTTGGTCATTTTGTAAGCAATGTTATCAGTTAGTTGTACACATAGCAGTGCTATATAATATAAGCAAATGTATCTATCTCTTGTACAGTTAACAGTAAGTATCTTTCAATCAATGAAAACAGTTAACAGTTTCTAAAAAAAAAAAAAATGTTAGTTTCCAAATATAAAAATTATTTTTCACATTAAAAGTTACTAAAAATAATTAATTATTTAAAAAACCACTAGGAATTATTTTTGGTGAACTAAAAACCACTAGGAATAGTTTACAGAAATAATCATTTTTTTTAAGTTCTGTTTTCTATAAAAACATATACAAACGATTTGAATTTTTTTAAGAATAACTGTCGTAAGAGATGGAGGAGAGGAAGGTTCAGGAATCAATCATTATAAGAGAAATTTAAATGTTTTCCGATATACAAAACAAAAATGATTTAAAACTATCTAAGTAATTACTTTTTTTTTTTGGAAATAAGTGATAATTTCACAAAATAAACATATAAACAGACTCAAATCAAAGAGTCAAGCAAACGCAAAATGTAGTTTTGAGGATACTGACACAAACTGAAGTATTCTAGTATAATGGTGGGGCGAGGTAGCAGTGACAGTAGTGGTTGATGTTACCTAATGACTGCGGTGGTAGCGGGTACGGTGGCAACGGTGATGGTGGTGGTGTAGGAGGTGGCAACGATGACAGTGGTGGAGAATGGTGGCAGTAGAGGTGGTGGTGGTGACGGTGGAGGTGGTTGTGGTGGCAATGAAGGTGGTGGTGGTGGTGGAGGTGGATGTTACCTGGTGACGGTGATGATAGTGGTGGTAGCAGCGACGCTAGTGGTCGTGGCGGCGACTATAGTGGTGGTGGTGGCGGAAGGGGCGGCAGTGGTGGAAGGTGGTGGTAGCGGTTGAGGTGCTAGCAACGGTATAGGTAGAAGTGGTGGTTTTGGAGGGTAGCGGTGGATGTGTAGATAGCAACGGTGGTGGCGATAGTGGTGGAGGGTGTAGTGTGGCGTTGAGAGGTGGAGATGGTGGTGGAGGGTGCTGGCAGCTGCAGTGGCGGTGGGTTGTGCTGGTGGTGGTGGTGGCGATGGTGGAGAGTGGTGGTGGCGGCGGCGGTGGAGGTGGTGGAGTGTGGTGGTTACGGTGGTGGTGGTGGTGATGATACATGTTATTGAAACTAAACCAAAATCAGAAAACCATATTTTATGGTTTTAAAAATAATGCTAAAACCGTTTTGAAATTGGGTAAAAAATTTGTTCAGCACCATTTTTACCGAATATGTTTTATTTTCAAATTTGCATTTGGAAACCAAAAACTGGCAACCCTCCAGAATGGGCCCTAAGTAAAGTTGGTTCTATCCATCATGATTTTGGCTCACCGTGATTTTCTACCATATATCCAAAGAAACAAGGGAAAGAGAAGGAAACATGACAGAATTTGTATGAGACCTTGAAGCATCATGGAGAAAATTGCATTAACATCTCAAATTCTGCCACACAATTTGAGAAAGAAAGTAACCTCAAACACACAAGCTGCGGTATACACAGTAACAATTGAGTCAGATACAGGGAAACTCCCCCCTCCTTAACCCTGTCTCTCTAACTTCTAACGAAAAAATACATTGAACAACAACCTTTATGCTTTACATGGCCACGAACCACACTTTGACAAGATAAGTAGAAGGAGCATCAATGTCAATGCAAGTCTGCAATTCATCACATCACCTTGCCTTCATCCTCCTCGGGGTCGCGAAGTGTCCCGAACATCCAATCCATCCATATGGTGTAATGGCCATAGTTGTGCCGATATGTGGTATGATGAATGGTGTGGTAACCAGCACCCATAACAGGCCACACTTTTCCATGAATGCAATCATGAATATTGGCAGTCCAAATGGCCTCAATGAATAAGAGGGCCAAATGTGCTGTAAAATGAACTGGGACGACAAATAGAGCAAGGCTATGCGGTACTGCCTGAAGTATTCCATCAAGAGGGTGAAACGCCAACCCTGAGATTAGCCAGAAACAAAGTTAGTCTACCCTTCATATGGTGGGAATGGTACTATGGACCATAGAGAAAACAGGTTACATCTGAGATCAAAGTGATACTAATAAAGAAACCATGCAAGAGTAAACCAAATGATTGTAGTTCTCAAAATCTGAGTGCATATGAACTCCAAAGTGAACAAGATTAACATACAATCTCCTGAAAAAAAATGAAGAAAGGTTGCTTCTAGCAAGCAAAATGAGATGCATTCCTATGTATGGGAAAAATGAACTCCACCTAAATTATTCTTAACAAAGGTTTTGTTTGTAAAGGTGCACGTATCTTGTAGCAAATGCTAGTATTAGTGCTTTAAGCACACATCCACTTATCAATCACTAAAATGAAAGGAAAGTAGCATCATTGCGACATATAAATTACCATCTGGTTGGAAAGACAGCAAAGTTCACTGTCAGATTGTATTTAAAATGTAAAAGTGAAAAAAAAAACATGGGGGAAAGAGATGGAAAAAGGTCAAATTTCAAAAATTGAAGGTACTGATATTTGGTTTCTGATGGCTCAAAAATGAAAAGTGGCATAGGATATTGTAAAGCTGTATAAAACAAATCCAAGGAATTTTAATTTTGGCCAAGAGCTAATACCTTGAACCCTCACATCAATTGAGGAGAGTACATCCATTAGTCAGAAAAACAACAAGAAAAGTCAGATGAAATGGGATCTCAACAAGATTGTCATGATATGAAAGAACATATATTTGTCTCTATGTACATTTATTGACCTCTTAGCGACATCATGGGTTTTCTCCATAACTTTCTTCATGTCCCCGACAAAATTCTTCACTGATTCTCTCTCACTGATCAATCTCTTTCCTTTCATAATCTGTTTGTAATTCTATTTCAGTTTCCCTTTTATGCTCACTGCCACTCCCATTTGAGGTTTTATTAGTTTCTTAGTGAAGATGCAGCACCATGCACGAGAGATTCCAAATTGGTGATATGTATATGACATGTATTTTCACAGAAGATATAGAATTCACCAACAACTATTAGCCAGAATAAATCTAAAAAGGGGAAAGAATTGTATGGCTTCTTTGTGAAAGACAGGGGAGAAGATGCTCTATTAAAAAAGTTTGTCAGAAAAATATATGTGGAAGATTTTCGATTGCATTTCAGGATGTGAAATTAGTTCACTGCTGCATATTCCAGCTTAGTAGGTCATTGGGCAAACCACAATAAAAAACTAAGACAATTTGGAAGGGGTTCCAAAACCTTCCCCCTTAACTTCTCAATCAAGTTCCCTGGCTGCCCAAATCCCTTAACTTTGATGTAACTGAAGAATATTATCCTATAAAGCACGTGAAGGCAGAGAGAAGTGAGAGACAGTGTGTGTTTATGCCTGTATAGTAAGCATATTAATTGAGAGAATGAGAGGAGCTAATCCTCTCACATTCTCACTTGATTGGCCCCTATATATAGACATGTGTCTGGTACAACGGTACAAGGATGAATAGAGGAAGAGTAGCATTTCAAACAAAAGTGTGTTGGAGACCTTTCTTCACAATTTTCAGGCTTTAACTTTTATTTTTAAATAACAAAATTAAATTTTTCTACGAGAGTAATGTCCTTCATGTCAAGCCTTATTCGAGTGTTGTCCAAGTGTCCACGGCTTCCGGTGTTGGAAAAATATCCGACACTCCAACACCTCTTCATGATAGAGTTATAGTATGAGTGATTAACGTGAAGGTTCACTGGCAAAACACTCCCTCAAAATCTCATATTGAGCCATTTTGACTCAAAGCTCTAATCCTTTAAGCAGGTGCCATCTAACAAGTATCATCTACCACATCATATGCATAAATTATTGAATCACCCAACAATAGACAAAAACATATCTCAAGAAAATAGCAAGGACAGTAAAAGGTGAAGAAATATGTAATATACGAACAAAAAGAGTTTCAGATTGGCATAACTATGATTGCAGTGTTGAATATTTAATGTACTCACCAGCAAATGGGGAGAGAGTGTTCTGTTTATTGTAGATGTGATGGGTAGCATGAAGATATTTGTAGAGTGGTTTTATGTCATGCAGCTCTCTGTGCATCCAATAAATGCCAAACTCTACAATAATCATATAAATCGCTAAACACGCAATGTAGGAAACCCAACCAACATTATATATTCTGGGAAAGGACTTATTCCAGCCAGTTTCTGTCAGGTACTCAGAAATAGTTGGAAGCAAACTGTACCAAGGCATAGCTTTCATAGCAACAGATATTTGCAAGAGCATGGCTCTACGCGAGGGAATGGAATCTGCAACAGTAGATTTCAATATATCAAGAAAACAATGTAACTAGAGGTCCTATGAATACCTTGCGCAGTTAGTTGCACACAGAAATAAAGAACTACAAAGACAACGAAACTCAAAAACATACTGTTAGGATCTAATTATTAGGGATATAGTTTATTTTAATTTAGGAGTCTATCTTTTAGTTTTAGAGTCTATCTTTTATTTTAGGAGTTTGTATTTTATTTTAGGAGTTAATCTTTTATTATTGGTTGGGTTATCTTTTAGATTAAAAGTGTAACTTTTATTCTAGGAGGTTATCTTTTATTTAAAGAGTATATCTTTATTTTCTTGGGGGTTAAGTTATTGTTATTAGGATTAGTAATTATAAATAGGAGTAGAGACATTACGAGTTTTACATGGATTGAATTATTGAGTTAGTAAGGTTTTTACCTTGTGAAGGGGTTTTCCTTGTAAAAGAAGGATTTCCTTCTTGTGTCTTTTATTTTATTTCAAATAATATTCTAAAAATACCAAAAATATTATCTTTATCCTCTTTTCTCTACCGTTTCGCCGTTAGATTTTCGGATCCTAACACATAGACTCAATGATACTAGAAAAGTCATTAGTTTGGACAACGAACACTAGAACAAGGATTATAATTAGTTGAGTTTGATATATGCTGACTCTTGGATATAAGCAGTCCATACTTCTGAATCAGCAGCAATCTTAAAACAGATTACTTCATGCTACTGCCTAACATAAAGCAAGGGGTACCGACACATGAGAGCATGTCTCTCAGTTCTAGATAGTAAATATAATCATTCTGCAGGGGACTAGCTATAATCAAGAATAATACATTATACCATGTTTCAACAACAATCAAACTGCAAGAGGTGAAGTAGTGTAGTAACGTCAATTTGTCCTTTAAAGAACAATATCTATGATTTAGTACGAAATTGTATAGGGGCTATCTGAGTGAGGCTCTAATCAATTAGCATGGGCACACAACAATGAAAATTAGAATTCAGATTGATGAAACAATAGAAAATGTACTAGCAGTAGGATCCCTACTGAAAAATTTACAGTTGCACAATTTTTATAAGTGTATTGATATTTGTAATTTGTAATTCGTAATTATTAGGATATGGGTAAGACCTAACTCTATCCAAAAGCTATCATAGGGTTGAGGATTGTCCTATTCTTTATAAGTACTTCATTAATCATATCCTAATCAGTATGGAACCTTAACAGTAATGATGAAAGCAGCCCAAGTAAGCAGCAAAAAAGGAACACAGTTATGATTCTTCACAGCTGATGTCTACTGCATCTGGGAATGATCATGGCCGAGTGTCATGAAATTCCCCCAACAATGCATAAAGACAAGTAGCAATTTGAAAATGAAAACTAATACCAAACTTCTAAAAATTAAAAAATTCTACCCCTGTAATACAGTTGACTCAGTAATCAACCTAAACAGAATGTCAGCAGTATCGTACTTCTTATTTGCAGGAACATGTTTCAGTGACATTTTCCTGAACAAGGAAAGAAAGTCACAAATAGTTGCTTAATGCTCAGTGAAAGCTCAAACAAGTCTACACATCTGTTTCCCCAGCTAATAATTTAGAGAAGAGTGAAAAACTTGTCTCAGATGATTCATTAAGGTCAATCAATGCTAACATTCTAAAGACTGAACTGAGTCTTTAGTCATTGCATAGTCACAATTAAATAAGCAGTTAAACAAATACAAAGGGGAACATCTAGTTAAATTAGTTCATCATAAAAGGAGATCCAAACAATTCTTTGAAGGCACACTACATTAATATATGAGAGGAAGTGGCTCAGTTTACCAAACAGCATTTAATTGGAAGAAAAAAAAAACCTCAGAACACAGATCCAAAACGAGAAGGGGAAAATGAAAGTGAAGCTGGAACCATTGGCCAAAATACTAAAATTTAGCATTACAGCTCTTAATAAAAAAGTATATCAGCAAAAATACGTGATGAGATAAGCAAAGACATCTAAGTTCATATTTGGTACAAACCCATGCTAGTCCCAAAAGCA
The DNA here is from genome assembly GCA_030819835.1 of Acmispon strigosus. Lineage (NCBI taxonomy): Eukaryota > Viridiplantae > Streptophyta > Magnoliopsida > Fabales > Fabaceae > Acmispon > Acmispon strigosus. The sequence goes on from JAUAMA010000001.1 coordinate 9,159,184, forward strand.
AAGAGAAATTGCTTCTGTACACTTTGATTTTGCCTTTCACCGTCTATTCAATCATGCACTAAGGTGAATATCTTCAGAGCCAGTAACAGTTAAAAAAAAGTCAACAACTAAAAATCACACTTAAAAAGACTGAAATCTGATCAAACTTCTATCGGTCACTCTATAAGATCCAAACCCAAAAACAAGAACCCAGAAAGTTAATCAACCCAGTAAAGCAAGAACAGTAACACAGAAAAATAGCAAAAGATCATTTTGTTTTCTGAAAAAGAAAATTGGGTCAAAATATCAACAAGAATGAATCAGATTACTAAACAGAGCAAAACCCATTTTAAATCAAAGCAGAAAGATGGCACCTTTGAGAAAAGTAGAATCCAAAAAGGGAACGATGAGAAAAGAACCCACCTTTGGGGAGATAAACGTTGCGCTTCCAACCGTAAATGTAGAAGCACCACAAGAAGCCGGAGATGAAGTAGAGAAGGATTCCACCAATGTAGTTGCGGAGCCATGTTTGGAAGAACCGAGGGAGTGGGACCCACGCACTCTGCGGCAAGAGGGTGCCGAGAACAATGCGGTTGTAGAGGTCCGCGTCTTCCATGAAGAGTCTGCCATACTCGCTGGTTGGGTCCTCCATTGAAGAAGAGATTGAAACAGTGACACTCTAAGAAGCCGCCACTACACACGGCAACGATGTAGCGATTGGGAGAATTATAAGCAACACAGCACAGAGAGAGGGTACTTTCAATTGAGATTGTTTTTCATTTGAGCTAAATGCGATTAATTACTAGCACAAAAACAGAAGGGTTCATTGTCATGTGCGGCGGAGTGCCAACTAGCTCGAAAATAATCAAGAATACTTTTTGGAAGAGATCAAAGTTCGTTTTTGTCACCTCGGAATACATATCTTCCAAATGTTTTTTTATTGGGTTAGCGAAATCAACACATAATTAATTGGAGTTTTCACCCCCTATATTCGTATGGACCAGTAAGATTGTGTCATTTATTTTATTTATTTTTAAATTATTTTTTAATTTTGATTTTGGCACAATCTTACTTGTCCATATGAAGATAGAAGTAAATAATCTCAATTAATTATTGGTCATTTAGCCAACTTCCAATTCAAACTTACCCTCGCTTCTTAAACCAACACAGGTACAAGAGATCAAAGTTAGTGAATATAACTTGATAATAAATTTAAACATTAAATTTATGGTTTTAATTTATTAAATGAAATGTATAAATTTTAATGAAATGTTATGTCTTAAAATAAGTTTAGTCCTTCATTTTATAGTTAAATTTGGTTTTGATTCATATTTTTATAAAGGTTTAAATATATTTTTGGTTTGGTCCCTAGAAATATAAGATATGTTGATTTTAGTCACTTGAAAATAATTTCTTTGTTTTAAATCCTTGGCTTAATAGCACTTTTGGTCCCTCACTTATCACAAAAGTGCGATTTTGGTCCCTCATGAAAAAATTAGCGATTTCCATCCATTACTTTAATAAACAGTTGCAATTTTGGTTTTCCATCCAAAACCGATTAATATTTAACAGTTTTCTGGAAAAAGATTAATTAAAAGTAAAAGTAAAATAGATTCTTAGAAAATTCATAATGTTCTTCTAACTTGTTTTTCATCTTCTTCAATTTTTCTCCAGAAAAAATAAAAATTTCACAAAAATCATTAATCCCCAACGTAAACATAGTAAACCCTTAATCACAAATCTCTCATCTTCGACATCTTCTTTTCGCATTTCCAAATACCTTCATGGGAACAACAAACAAAATAAAAGTGCGACAGAGCAAAACTAGTAGAAGACCAAAAGAAAAAGGGCAACAAGTCGAAGCATGAGTACAACAATTACACAACCACGGGTAGGGTCGGGTGCGTGTTTAACCATACCCGAACCCGAACCCGAAATCATATACCCGAACCCAAACCCAAACCCAAACCCTGTTCGGGTAGAAAAACCATACCCGAACCCGAACCCGTTGGGTTTCGGGTTCCCCATACCCGAAATTATACACGCAGTAAACAAAGGGAAACCATAAAAAACTCGAAAACCCGACTCATACCCGAACCCGATTACTAATGTAGTAGCAGCAACATCTTCATAATGATTTAAAAAATGACTCTAGAAGCCAATTCGCGAATTCAAAATTCCATATTCAAGATCATGAATATATATAAAGATATATATTCAGAAACTTGAAAGTTGAAACAATGAAACCCTAGTAATCACTACTAAAGTACTAATATATATATATATATATATATGTATATATATATAAAGATATTTTACTAATTTAATATATAGAGATCGGGTTTCGGGTAGGGTTTGGGTCGGGTTTCACCATACCCAAACCCGAACCCGAATAGTAATTTCAGAATCGGGTAAAACCCGAACCCAAACCCAAACAGAACGGGTTTTACCCGTAAATTCGGGTCGGGTCGGGTACCCGCGGGTATGGTTTTTTTCCATCCCTAGTTGCAATTTTGGTTTTCCATCCAAAACCGTTCAATATTTAACAGTTTTCTGGAAAAAGATTAATTAAAAGTAAAAGTAAAATAGTTCTCAGAAAATTCATAATGCTCTTCTAACTTGTTTTTCATCTTCTTCAATTTTTCTCCAGAAAAAATAAAAATTTCACAAAAATCATTAATCCCCAACGTAAACATAGTAAACCCTTAATCACAAATCTCTCATCTTCAACATCTTCTTTTCAAATTTCCAAATACCTTCATGGGAACAACAAACAAAATAAAAGTGCGACAGAGCAAAACTAGTAGAAGACCAAAAGAAAAAGGGCAACAAGTCGAAGCATGAGTACAACAATTACACAACCACGGGTAGGGTCGGGTGCGGGTTTAACCATACCCGAACCCGAACCCGAAATCATATACCCGAACCCAAACCCAAACCCAAACCCAAACCCTACTCGGGTAGAAAAACCATACCCGAACCCGAACCCGTTGGGTTTCGGGTTCCCCATACCCGAAATTATACCCGCAGTAAACAAAGGGAAACCATAAAAAACTCGAAAACCCGACTCATACCCGAACCCGATTACTAATGCAGTAGCAGCAACATCTTCATAATGATTTAAAAAATGACTCTAGAAGCCAATTCGCCAATTCAAAATTCCATATTCAAGATCATGAATATATATAAAGATATATATTCAGAAACTTGAAAGTTGAAACAATGAAACCCTAGTAATCACTACTAAAGTACTAATATATATATATATATATATATATGTATATATATATATATATAAAGATATTTTAGTAATTTAATATATAGAGATCGGGTTTCGGGTCGGGTTCGGGTCGGGTTTCCCCATAGCCGAACCCGAACCCGAATAGTACTTTCAGAATCGGGTAAAACCCAAACCCAAACCCAAACAGAACGGATTTTACCCGTAAATTCGGGTCGGGTCGGGTACCCGCGGGTATGGTTTTTTTGCCATCCCTAGTTGCAATTTTGGTTTTCCATCCAAAACCGTTCAATATTTAATAGTTTTCTAGAAAAAGATTAATTAAAAGTAAAAGTAAAATAGATTCTCAGAAAATTCATAATGTTCTTCTTACTTGTTCTTCATCTTCTTCAATTTTTCTCCAGAAAAAATAAAAATTTCACAAAATTCATTAATCCCCAACGTAAACATAGTAAACCCTTAATCACAAATCTCTCATCTTCGACATCTTCTTTTCGCATTTCCAAAAACCTTCATGGGAACAACAACAAAAATAAAAGTGCGACAGAGCAAAACCAGTAGAAGACCAAAAGAAAAAAGGCAACAAGTCGAAGCATGAGTACAACAATTACACAACCCTCCGTTACATTAGCCAAAATCTATCCGAGACCTCTAGAAAAAGGCGTTAGCGGAGCGACCTTGGGTGGTGAGGCAGTGCTTGATGTGCTCGGCGATGGCGGGAGCGTCGAGGGCGAAGAGGGAGGGGTTAAGGTAGGGTCGAAAGTCAACTCAGATATGCACCTTCTCAACCAAGATTTGCACCATCTCAACCCGGATCTGCACCTTCCTCCTTCATCCTCGACCTTTCAACCGGTAGTTACAAAATCGTTTAGGTCGGGGCTGGGCTGTCTCCGACCTCTCCTCTCCCCGTGACGACCCAAACGATGGTCTAGGATTGTGACGGTGGTCGAAAATGACGACAATTAGCGATGTGGTGTTTGTGCGGTCCAGATCAGGGGTGGTTTAGGTGTCACTTTGGGGTTTTGGGGATTTGATGGAGGTTTGTTTTGGGGATCTGATGGAGGTGGGTTCAAGGGGAGGTGCGTTGGTTGTGTACAGGTCCGATTTGGAGGTTTCAACCGAATAATTGAATAATTGATTGAAGGGGGTTTGAGTGTGTTTTCCATTATTGAAAACTATGTGATGTGGCAAACTCTATTTGTGATTCTGGTTTCTGTTAGACGGCAAAGAAATGAAGATCAAGAGATGAAGTTTCTAGATTTTTTATTCTTTTCCTGGGTTTTTGGATGAAGGTAATGAAGAAGATGTTTGGAGAAGATGAACATTCATAATTTTCTGAGTTCATTTTTATTTTTATTTTTATTTTTTTCTAGAAAACCGTTAAATATTAAACGGTTTTGGACGGAAAATCAAAATTGCAACTGTTTGTTAAAGTTAGGGATGAAAACAACTATTTTTTTTCATAAGGGACTAAAATCGCACTTTCATGATAAGTGAGGGACTAAAAGTGCTATTAAGCCTAAATCCCTTGAAATATACATGTTATCAAATTTCATTCTTGCTGTAAACTTCGGTTCTTCTAAGACTAATTGTATCTTGACCGAACATCCAATTTATGTGGCTGAAAAGGTTGAGTAGATAAGAACTTAAAAAATATTTTGATGCAAGGTAAAGCAGGCATTGGAGTGTCTCGTACTGTTATAATGTTCAAAGATCATTTTCATGTTAAGTTATGTCTATGTGTCTAACAGAAAGCTGAGCCACTGATCTCACTTGGACTTTTCAAATTGATATGGCACTATAGGGCAAACTTTTAATACACACGGATGACACATGAGAGGCACATGGTTCAATTTAGGGTTCACGAAATTTCCTCTTCTTATTTCTCCATGTTCTAACGGTTATCACTACCATCATTGACATTTTTCCACTCTTCTACTCTTACTTTATTTCTCTAGTCCTCCTGGACAGGGAGAGCGCCCTTTTACTGCTAGCGGGCGCCCCACCTTGACGATGGGCGGCCCCGGCTGACGACTCCAGGGGTACATTTGTAATACACACGGGGGGCCAAACTTTGTAATATATTGGGCCTAATCTTGGGGGCCCATAGGCTTAGTCTTAATTAAATTTCATTTATGGCTTTCCTCCCTATAAATAGCCAAGGGAGGCTCATGTAAAAGGGTTCAGATTTTCTCTAATCATATTATAGTCTCACTTCTCTCATATATTGTTCCATTTCAAGAACATTTGGCGCCGTCTGTGGGGAAAGGTAAACCAAGCCCCACGTTCACGAGGGAAGAGGCTATGTCAGGCAACGTGAGAAGAGGGCGAGGCCATGGGCGGGGAGGAAGGACGGCGAGGGATCCACTCGTGCCGCCTCCCTCGCCACCATGGAGTCCAAACCCTGATCCTGAGCAGCCGCAGGTGGTGACGCCAGGTGGTGGCGTGCCCAACCCGACTCCTTTCAACATCTCCCTTGCTGAATGGAATAGGGTGTGTGGTGCTCTGGACTTTGTGTAGCAGCAAAATCAACATTTGCAGGCTCAGCTGGAGTACTTTCGCCAGCAAAAGGATCCGGGAATGGAGAGTCTCAAGGAAGCCGAAAGTGTGGTGGAGTTTCAGCCCTTTTCACCCGCCATCTAGGCGGTTCCCATACCTGATGTTGTGAAGCATCTCTTGCTGGATACTTATTCAGGCGAGACCGAACCCAAGGAACATTTGCAGTCATTTATGACCAAAATGGTGATCAGTCAGGCATCTGATGCGGTTAGGTGCAGGTTGTTTCCTTCTACGTTGAAGGGGACAGCATTGGCATGGTTTTCAAAATTACCTTCGCATTCTATAATAGCTTTACGGAGTTTTCACATAAATTTTTGTCCCACTTTGCGGCGAGTAGGACTCAAAGGGTGACAACGACAGCTTTGTTCAACATCCGCCAGGGCGTGACGGAAACCCTAAAAAATTACATGGCACGGTTTATTGCCACATTGGTGCGGATTGAGGATCCGCCTCAGGAGACTTGCGTGAACGCCTTCAAGCAACGATTGCGGGCGGGAACACTGAACAACAAACTCAGCAGGCGCTCGCCACGGGACATGGCCGACTTAAGGGCACGAGTTCAAGATTTTATACTAGAAGAGGAGGAGGATGAGCAGAAGCGTACGCATGATATCTTGGATGCGCCCCAACGGAGACAGGAGGGGCGAGAGCGTCATGTCGATCCATTTGTCCAAAAGGAACAACCTCGAGACCCTCTAAGGGGGAGTCACAGCAACCCATATTAGACAGCAGCCTTTGCCAATCAGGAACGAAGGAATCATCTGACTCGCCCAGAGTTCAGAAGGCGAGGCGCCCCCCAACGACAGGCACCACCACCACCACCTCCTCAGGTACCTCGTTATTCCCCAGTGACGTAGCGAGCAAAGGTGCTGTTAACAGTGGGTCTCTCTAGAATATTGGCGGACAATAGATAGACTAATCTTATAAAACTTCCTTATCCTCCTAAGTGACCACCCACGAACGTGGACACCCGGCGTTGGTGCGGATACCATGGCATCTTGGGCCACGACACAGATGATTGTGTTACTTTGCAGAGGGAGGTCGAGCGATTGGTCAGGGCGGGGTACTTCGGCCACTATGTCAAACCGGTACCTACCCAGCACGTTGATCGACAAGGGCGATCCGGTCGAGATAATGATTTTGACGAGGCGGATGACGCAGCGCCGATGGGCGATCCCGTGGGAACTGTTAATTGCATCTCAGGGGGTTTTCATGATGAGACGAGGGCAGGCTGTAAAAGGTATCTACGTGAGGCACACACCACAATGCATTCTATCCAAGAGGGCGAGTTTGGATTCGATCATCCAGTTATCGTATTCAACAGTGGAGATTTCAAGGGGGTATTGCCGCACAAGGGCGATCCCATTGTGGTTCAGCTGAGGATCAACAACTATGACATAAGGCGTGTGATTCTGGATCAAGGAAGTTCAGCAGATATAATATATGGTGAGGCGTTCGAGAAGATGGGTTTGAAGGAGGAAGCATTGTTACCGTATACAGGAACCCTTATTGGATTCACTGGCGAGCATGTCGTACCCAGGGGTTGTGTAGAATTGAAGATTGTTTTTGGATCTGAGGGATTCGCTAAGGCGGTCACTGTTAAATACATTGTGCTTGCCTGTAAGCCATCTTATAATGTTTTAATAAGACGGGACACTCTTAGTCAGATTTGTGCGGTCATATCCACAAAGCATTTGAAGGTTAAGTATCCGTTAGCCAATGGGCGGATAGGGATGTTGGCAGTTGACCAAATCAGGGCGCGTGAATGTTACAGTGAGAGCGTGGCCAGTTATGGGAGGCTTAACACCAAGGTGGGGCATCGGTGTTACGAGATCAGTGAAGGTAGTGCGCTTAATCCAAGAGCAGAGGTACCAGGGGCCTGCCCAAGTCCCATTGAAGTAACGAAGATGATTAAGGTAGGAGAAAAGATGTTAAAGGTGGGAACACAGTTGTCTCCTGCCCAGGAAGATCGTCTAACCCGCCTGCTGGAGGATAATTTGGATTTATTCGCTTGGACGCTTAAAGATGTTCCAAGCATCAGCCCAAATGTGATTTGTCATAAACTTGCAATTAGGGCGGACCTTAAGCCAGTCGCTTAGAGTAGGAGGAAAATGGCCGAAGAACGAAATAAGGCGGTGAAGGTAGAGACTGCTAAGCTTCTGGAGGCAAATTTCATTAGAGAGGTCAAGTATCCAACTTGGCTGGAAAATGTGGTGTTGGTCAAAAAGGCGAATGGAAAGTGGCGCATGTGTACCGACTACACTGATTTGAACAAGGTGTGCCCGAAAGATGCATACCTTTTACCAAATATGGACAAATTGGTAGACGAGGCATCTAGAAACGAGGTCCTTAGCTTGATGGATGCCTTTTCGGGTTACAATCAAATATGCATGCACGCGCAGGACGAGGAGAAAACTGCATTCATGACCCTAAAAATTAACTATTTTTATAAGACCATGCCCTTCAGGCTCAAGAATGCAAGGGCGACTTACCAACGCTTAATGGACAAAGTATTTGAAGAGCAGGTGGGCAGGGATATGTAGGTTTACGTCGATGATATGATTGTTACATCCGTCAAGGCAGAGGACCATTTGTCAGATCTGGGCGAGGCTTTTGGGTGACTCAGACACTATAAAATGCGTTTAAACCCTGAGAAATGTTCTTTGGAATCTTGGGTGGCAAATTTCTGGGCTTCATGGTGACGGTTAGGGGTATTGAGATTAACCCTGACAAGTGCAGGGCGATCCTCGACATGGTTAGCCCATCCATGATTAAGGAGGTCCAACGTCTAGCGGGAAAGGTTGCTTCCTTGGCTCGTTTTTTACCACATGCAGGGGAAAAGGTGGCTCCATTTTTCAAGTGTTTGAAAAAGAGTTCCAAGTTCGAGTGGACGCCTGAATGTGAAGAAGCGTTCGGGCAGTTGAAGCAGTTCTTATCCAAACCTCCCATCCTACAAAAGCCAATGGCGGGCGAGCCTCTTCTGCTTTACTTTGCCATCACAGACCACGCCCTGGGAGCAGTGATCACACAGGAAATTGAAGGTGAGTTACACATAATTTACTTTGTAAGTCATACATTGCAGGGTGCTGAAAAAAGGTACCAGAGAATTGAGAAAGCAGCCTTGGCGGTCCTGGTCACGGCTCGTCGCCTGCAGGCTTATTTTCAAAGTTTCCAGGTAAAGGTGAAAACAGATTTACCATTAAAGCAGGTTTTGCAGAAGCCTGATCTTTCCGGACGCCTAGTGGGTTGGTCTGTTGAGTTGTCAGAATATGGTTTGATATATGAGGCGAGGGGAAAGGTCTCGCCCCAGAGGTTATCAGAGTTTGTGGCAGAACTGACTATGGTAAGCGAGGGCCTGGTTCAAAATATGGGTTTTACACATAGACGGATCATCCAATTCGCGCGGCAGTGGGGCGGGCGTAATCCTGAGTGGCCTGAATGAAATTCAAATTGAGCAGTCTTTGAGATTTGAATTCAAGGTTAGTAATAACCAAGCTGAGTATGAGGCACTGCTGGCGGGCTTGGGCTTGGGTTTGGCCAAGGAATTGGAAATATAGACGCTCGAAATACGGAGTGACTCTCTATTGGTCACTAATCAGATAAAGGGCATTTACCAGGTTAAAGATCCATTACTGGAGAAATAACTGAGTAGAGTTTAGGATTTGATGAAGGGAATTCAGAGTGTGGGGATCAGTTATGTGCCTCGGGAACAAAACCAGCGAGCCGACCTACTCACCAAATTGGCAAGTACAAGGCGACCGGGAAACTACCGGTCCGTAATCCATGAAATAATTCATGCTCCAAGTATAGAGAGGGCGGAGAAAGTATGCGCTGTGGTTCAGGGGGATACTTGGATGTCTCCTATAATTTAGGTGTTGACTGAAGCTTCTACGGGCGTGTCAGGAGTCACGCCAGAACGAAGGCGGGCTGCCAGTTACTTCACAATGATACAAGGAGAGTTATACAAACAAGGCTTCTCTGCGCCTTTGCTAAAGTGCGTCTCCGAGTATCAGGAACAGGGTTTGATGAAAGAAGTCCATGAAGGAGCGTGCGCCAGCCATATTGGAGGTAGATCGTTGGGCGCAAAGATGATAATAACAAAACCACACAAGAAAAGGGGGTTTGAATTGTGTGTGTGATGTTTATGCTTCTTTTTGCGAAATAGCAATTATAAGTTCAAAAACGTTTGTTAAAGAAGTGCAGCGGAAATAATCCTACAACTGAACAATAAAGCACACACGATGTTTATCCTGGTTCACCCCCTTAATCGACAGGGCTACGTCCAGTCCTTGGCTTCACCAAGATTTTCACTATTTAAACAAAATAGTACAAGTGTTCTCAGGGACTTCTCCCAGTATTCTTAGGACTACTCCTTTACAAGTATTCTAGCAGGACTTCTCCTTTTTCTTTCGAGTGTTAGACAGGACTCCTCCCAGTTCTTTTACAAGAAGACTTGGTTTCTACAAAATCTCTTCAGTAAGAGTGGGTAGAAAATGTGAGGAGCAGGATTCAGAGATACTGAACAGGTTGGTTCTCTGAAGGGCTTGTGTGAGAAAGGATAAGAGTTTATCACTCTATAAAGAACTTCACACTAGTTGGCGACAGTACTCAGATAATAGATAAGTTGAGATTGCTGAGTGTTTTGGCTTAAAGCTGTTTGATCGTAGATAGACTTGGAAAGTTTGAATGCTTTGATTGTGTAAAAGTCGCCAAGTTGAAACTGATGCTAAGTCCACTATTTATATCTTCAGTAGGATGTTCACTAGAAGCTTTGCTGAAGATCTTCAAAATAGTTCCGTTTGAATTTCTGCTTGATTGTAAGTAACGGATACTTCTGCATCTGCTGCTGCAATCTGCCAGATAATGAATGTATCTTCAACGACGGAAGACGATATCGTCTGGTGATGCATTTTACCTTGAGCCATGGCGTCTGCAATTAATGCTCATGCCTTACAGCTAATTGAGTCATTAATGTTCTGACCAGAATATTTGAATTTGACCGTTGGGGAGATACGATGATCAGAAAGCATCGCCGCTACTTCAGTAAAAGCAGCTTGAATTAAGGAATGTCAGAGGATTTGAATCTTTAGGAAATGAGGCGCTTAATTCTGTCTCTTTCGCCATTAATGTTCTGAGGAGCCAAGAGGTGCACGACAGCTCATCTTTAGGTTGAACAAACGATTACCTCCTGATATTTCTTTTTGCACGAGTGATGAGTGGATTTTATATGATGTTTTTAGGCTATTTTTAGTCTTTTTATTTTATTATTTTTGAGTCACATATAGGTTTTTTATTGTTTTTATGTAGATTTTATATTTATTTTTCATTTTGCATGTAGATTAGATTTTATTTGTTTTTCTAGCTTTATTTTATATTTTTAGGAATTTTTCTAGCAATTTTATTTTTTTAGGAAAAGCTGGTTTAGTTATCATTTTTGTCCAGGGACCAATGTGTAAAGTTTCAGGAAGTGAGGGACCAAATTGTAAAAGTTCAAGAGTGGAGGACTTAAAGTGGAGATTGAGAGAATATGAGGGCTTGAATTGAAGTGCTAACCAAGGGAGGACCAAAGTGAAAAAGAAGAATATGAAGAATCACTCTCTAATTTAGCACATGGAAAAAATGTTTAAAGGAATTGATGTTAGTGGGGGAAGGGTTTCAGAATTAAACAAGGCTGAGTAGTGGCATTTTATGGCCATCAAAACCCACTACCATGAATGAAGAAGGAAGGAAAAGCTTGAAGATGAAGAAGCAGCGTCCCAGCGCTCCAGCGCTGGGGTTCTGACTGGATGATGAGTCAGATATTGACCCAGTGCCCCAGCGTTGGCAAGCCAGCGCTCAAGCGCTAGGCCTCGGACAGAAAGTGGATTTTTAATGCATTCTAGCGCCCATGCGTTGGGAATGCCAGCGCTCAAGCGCTGGAGGTTGGAATTTTACTATAAATAGGGCCCTTTTCTTCACTTGTAAGACACACCTTCATAGAATACAACAAGTATTCTCTCTTTCTCCCTCAAAGATCATTGTTCCTAGGAATTGTGGGAAGCCAAACTTGAGCTCCTATCCAGGGTAATTCAATGATTCTTTTAGCCATGCTTGGCTAACTTCTTCTTTAAGTTTTTGGGTTGTTTTTGATTTTATAATACATGTTCTAGTTTTTTTCTACATTTCTGAATTTTATTTCCATTCATGTTTTATTACCTTATGCTTAATTTCTATCTTGTGGATCCCAAGAGGTTTTGCTTATTACTTATTACATAAGGCCATTTGGTGAGTAGTAAGGGAACTAGGTAATAAAAAAGGTTATAAGTATACTTCGCTAAGGAATTAGGAAGGACGTAACTTTATGTTGGCCTGAACATCTTCTTCATCTTCTTCTTTAGTTAACTAGGTGCCAAGGAATTGGGTTTAGTAATTAAAAAGAAAGATCTACACTGCTTAAGGAATTAACTTGTAGTTACACTAGGCTATAGCATCATGATAATGGTTTTATAATTCAGGAATTTAGCAGGAAATTTCTAGCATGTTTTTATAGACTATGTAAACCAACCCAAGAGCTTAATGTTCATCATCTCTTTATTTTATTATTTTATGCTATTGTTTCTTTCTAGTTCTCAAACCAACAACAAATATTCATCTTTTATTTTTCTGTTTTAGTACTAAATTTTATAATAATAAGAACACCTATCCCGTGGGTTCGATCTTTTTATATTACGCGATAGTTTAATCGTGCACTTGCGATTCTATTATCAAATTTTTGGTGCCGTTGCCGGGGATAGGTTCTTTCAAGTTCTTGTTTTTATTTTATTTAGTACTTCTTGTATATAATATAAAAAAAATAAAAAAAATATTACTGCCTAACAGTTTGTTGTCATGTGGAAAGAAGATCCTTTAGAGACTATAATCTCTGAGGGGTTGGATTTTGAAGATATAGACAGCAATGACGAACAGGTCATTGAAATGGCAAGATATCTGGAGGCTGCCCATTTTTTCCCTTCAACAAAAAATTGGGTAGAGGAGCTGAAAAGAGAGGAAGAAGTTCAAGAGGAAAAGAGGGAATTGAAGCCCTTACCTTCCACTCTTAAGTATGTATTTCTTGAGGGAGGTAATAATAAGCTAGTCATTGTGAGTAATTCCCTCTCTCCTCTTGAAGAAGAAAAACTGGTAAGAATTCTTAGAGCTCATAAATCTGCTTTGGGTTGGACTATAGAGGACATTAAGGGCATAAGCCCCACTGTTTGTATGCATAAAATTTGTTTAGAAGAACAAGTTAAACCTGTAGTCCAACCCCAAAGAAGACTTAATCCTGCCATGAAAGAGGTGGTAAGGAAAGAAGTGATTAAGTTGCTTGATGCTGGGATCATCTATCCCATTTCTGATAGTGAATGGGTCAGTCCCGTTCAGGTAGTTCCCAAAAAAGGGGGAATTACTGTGGTCCCGAATGAGAACAATGAATTGATTCCCACCAGGAAGGTAACTGGTTGGAGGGTTTGTATAGATTACCGGAGGCTAAATTCTGCCACCCGGAAAGATCATTTCCCCCTTCCCTTTATTGATCAAATGCTTGACAGGTTGGCTGGCCATGAGTACTATTGTTTCTTGGATGGATATTCAGGATATAACCAAATTGTTGTTGATCCTAAGGATCAAGAAAAAACTGCTTTTACTTGCCCCTTCGGGGTGTTTGCTTATAAAAGAATGCCTTTTGGCTTGTGTAATGCTCCAGGAACCTTCCAAAGATGTATGTTTGCTATTTTTTATGATTTAATTGGTGAATGTATGGAAGTGTTCATGGATGATTTTTCTGTGTATGGCCCCAACTTTGACAAGTGTTTGAGCAATTTGGAAAGGATTCTTGTTAGGTGCCAAGAAAAGAATTTGGTACTTAATTGGGAAAAATGTCATTTTATGGTAAAAGATGGCATTGTGCTTGGGCACAAGATTTCTGAAAAAGGGATTGAGGTAGATAAGGCTAAAACTGAAATTATTGAAAATCTACCTCCTCCCACTAATATTAAAGGTATAAGAAGCTTTCTTGGTCATGCAGGTTTTTATAGGCGATTTATAAAAGATTTTTCTAAAATTGCTAAGCCTATGACAAATCTTCTTGAAAAAGAAGCTCCTTTTATCTTTAATGATGAGTGTTTGGCTGCTTTTAAATTATTAAAGGAAAAACTTGTTTCAGCCCCTATCATTGTTGCTCCCCAATGGGATTTGCCTTTTGAAGTTATGTGTGATGCTAGTGATAATGCAATAGGGGCTGTTCTTTGTCAGAAAAATGGAAAAGTTTTGCATGTGATTTATTATGCTAGTAAGGTTCTGAATGAAGCTCAAAAAAATTATGCTACAACTGAAAAGGAGTTGTTGAGCGTTGTCTATGCTTTAGACAAATTCAGACCTTACGTTTTGGGTACTAAAGTTATTGTGCATACTGATCATTCTGCATTGAAGTACTTGTTTGCTAAGCAGGAAGCTAAACCCAGGCTGATCAGGTGGATCTTACTCTTGCAAGAGTTTGATCTTGAAATTGTGGACAGAAAAGGGAAGGACAATGGTGTAGCAGACCATTTGTCAAGGCTTGAAGAAGGGAACTCCGATCCAATTCCTATTCAAGAGGAGTTCCCGGATGAGAGGCTTTTAGCTATCCAAGAGATAGCTCCATGGTATGTACATTTAGCTAATTTTAAAGCTGCTGGTGTGTTGCCTTCTGATTTGACTTGGCAACAAAAGAAGAAATTTTTGCATGATGCTAAATTCTTTTTCTGGGATGAACCTTATTTGTTTAGAGAATGTTCTGATGGGATCATTAGAAGGTGTATTCCAGAAAAATAATTTGAGGCTATTTTATGGCATTGCCATGGCGCCGATTATGGAGGCCATTTTTCAGGTGAAAGGACTGCAGCTAAAGTCCTCCAAAGTGGTTTTTATTGGCCTACTATCTTCAAAGATAGTAGAGCATTTGTGGTAAGGTGTGATCGCTGTCAACGAACTGGTAATATCTCAAGAAGGAATGAGATGCCCCAAAAAATGATTTTGGAAGTTGAGCTTTTTGATGTATGGGGCATTGATTTTATGGGACCTTTTCCACCTTCTTTTGGTTGCCAGTATATTTTGGTTGCTGTTGACTATGTTTCTAAATGGGTTGAAGCATCAGCCCTTCCCACAAATGATGGAAAAGTTGTTTTGGATTTTCTGAAGAAAAAGATTTTTACTAGATTTGGGGTGCCAAGAGCAATAATCAGTGATGGAGGTAAGCATTTTTGTAATAAAGCTTTTGAAGCTCTTTTGAAAAAATATGGTGTTAATCATAAAATTGCTACCCCCTATCACCCCTAAACTAGTGGACAAGTAGAGGTTTCTAATAGGGAGTTAAAAAGGATTTTGGAAAAAACAGTTGGTACCTCAAGGAAGGATTGGTCAAAAAAATTAGATGACACCTTGTGGGCTTATCGAACTGCGTTTAAAACTCCTATTGGAACCTCTCCTTACCAGTTGGTTTATGGTAAGACTTGTCATTTACCTGTGGAACTTGAGCATAAAGCCTTTTGGGCTTTGAAACAGTTGAACATGGATCCCAAAGAAGCTGGGGATAAAAGACAGGTACAGGTACATGAGCTGGATGAATTGAGACTCTAAGCATACCACAATGCTTGGATCTACAAGGAAAAGACAAAGAAGTGGCATGATAAGAAGATTGTGCCAAAAGAATTCAATCCAGGACAGTTTGTGCTGTTGTATAGTTCAAGGCTGAAGTTATTTCCTGGAAAGTTGAAATCAAGATGGACAGGGCCGTATATGGTTACTAAAGTCTTTCCTCATGGTGCGGTTGAGTTGGAAAATAATGTTACAAAGAATGCTTTTGTTGTCAATGGGCAAAGACTGAAACCGTACCTAGGAGGAGATATTGTAAGACAAGAGGTCTTTGCCATATTTGATACCCCCAATTGATTAAGGGGAAGGGTCTATCTCGGACCTTAACATTGAGCTGGTTGGGAGACAACCCAACTTAGGATAGTTTATGATTCTGTCTTTTTAATTTTTGCACAACTCTTGTACATAAATAAAAGAAAAGAAATTCTATGTTTTTGCTGCAGGAGAGGCCAGCGCTCAAGCGCTGGAGGCCAACGCTCAAGCGTTAGGCCCCTGCTTATCACCTCTGATTCCAGTAGTTTCCAGCGCTCCAGCGTTGGAGGGCTAGCGCTCATGCGCTAGGCCCCTGGAATCCCAGTTTTTTTATTTTTATTTTCCAGCGCCATAGCGTTGGAAACCCAGCGCCATAGCGTTGGAAACCCAGCGCTTAGGCGCTGGGACCTCTGATGCCCAGTTTTTATTTTAATTCCAGCGCCCAAGCGTTGGTATCCCCAACGCTCAAGCGCTGGAGCTCAGGCAGTTTGCTGTTTTTGCTTTTGTTTGCTGTTTTTAGTTTTTAATAAATTTTGTGTTCACCATTTTCTGGAAATTTTAAGGTTCTATGAGTTTTCCCTTGGTTCTAAACTGGTTTTAATTTTTGGGAACTCAAGAATTCTTGTTTTTAAAGGGTGGACACAAATTTTTCAACCCATGATCTTATTTGTGCTTTTTTTGGGACTAACAAGTCAAGCAAGCTTCTGCTTGTGAGACTTTTGTTTGTTCATTGTTACAGGATAGGTACCAAAAGGAGGAAGGACCCTCTTGAACTTAAGTGTTCAAATTGATTTTTACATTGAGGTTCCCTTGGACCTTTGTGGAAAATTTGTTACTATACCAGCTTCTTAGTTTTTTTTTTTGTTTTTTTTTTTTTATTTTTTTTTTATTTTTATAGTTTTTAGTTTAGTCTTTCTGTTTTATTTTTGCATGAGTCTTGAGTATATTATCCATTCTGAATGTTGCTATAGCTTTGTGAAATGCTTTATCTGATTGAACTGCTTTGTGAAAAGTTCTATGTTTTTAAGCAGTTAGGATTGCATGCTGTAGAAAGGATTTTTGATATCTTGATTGTTTTGGTTGTTGGCAAAATCTTTTTCTGAGTTCTAAAAAAGGGTACCACTTACCCTATCTTTTTCTGAGAGCTGAGGTCTCTGAATTCTTGATTGTAAAATTTTTCTGCCTTGTGTTGCATGTTGATTGGAGTTTTGTATACTTTGTGAGTTGAGAAGAGATTATAGGCATTTTTGAAAACTCAGATTTTTGCTTGAAATTTTATATCCACTAGTAGCCCCTTTTGAGCCTTAAAAGAGTCATTCTTTGGAGCCTACTTTGTGTGATATTTTAAAGTTGTTATTGTGATTCATGTGCTGAAATTGCTAGAGCTATGTTTGTTGGGTTTCTCTCTAAAAAAAATGAAAAATAAATAAATAAGGTATGTGCCTTAGAAAAAATAATGAAGTAGTGGGGTGAGAAAGAGTATGAAGGGAGTAAAATTCAAGTCATTCATCACATACATTCCACTACTTTGTTCAAAAAAAAAAAGAGAAAAGGAAAAAATTGAGAGAACCCTTGTGTGAATGTTTAAAGCTCTTAGTCAAGAAAAATCACTTAACAACAAGTTTCTGAGTCAGCCACTAGAGTTGCCAATTTCTTGAAATCCACACCTTGAATTATTCAACCCTTTGGCCAAGTTACAACCTTCAAAAATCTCTTCAACATCACTTGGTTGCTTTACTTCAGTTTTGATTTGAATGATAGGCAGAATTATTGAGCTTTCTTGTTTTCATGGAGAATATCATTTTGTGAGCTTATTTGATGAACTCAAACATGTTAAAAGCCAAGCCGAACTTTCTTGATTCTTTGTCTATAAAACATGCATGTCTTCCTTTTCTGCTAAGCTTTCTTTGAAAGGTTTTTGTGCTTCAAGTTTTAATCAGATAAACTTTCTCAAAACTCAGGGACGAGTTTTTCTTTAAGTTTTGTCGCTTGAGGACAAGCTGTCGTTGGGTATAGTGGTGTGATGAGTGGATTTTATATGATGTTTTTAGGCTATTTTTAGTCTTTTTATTTTATTATTTTTGAGTCACATATAGGTTTTTTATTGTTTTTATGTAGATTTTATATTTATTTTGCATTTTGCATGTAGATTAGATTTTATTTGTTTTTCTAGCTTTATTTTATATTTTTAGGAATTTTTCTAGCAATTTTATTTTTTTAGGAAAAGCTGGTTTAGTTATCATTTTTGTCCAGGGACCAATGTGTAAAGTTTCAGGAAGTCAGGGACCAAATTGTAAAAGTTCAAGAGTGGAGGACTTAAAGTGGAGATTGAGAGAATATGAGGGCTTGAATTGAAGTGCTAACCAAGGGAGGACCAAAGTGAAAAAGAAGAATATGAAGAATCACTCTCTAATTTAGCACATGGAAAAAATGTTTAAAGGAATTGATGTTAGTGGGGGAAGGGTTTCAGAATTAAACAAGGCTGAGTAGTGGCATTTTATGGCCATCAAAACCCACTACCATGAATGAAGAAGGAAGGAAAAGCTTGAAGATGAAGAAGCAGCGTCCCAGCGCTCCAGCGCTGGGGTTCTGACTGGATGATGAGTCAGATATTGACCCAGTGCCCCAGCGTTGGCAAGCCAGCGCTCAAGCGCTAGGCCTCGAACAGAAAGTGGATTTTTAATGCATTCTAGCGCCCATGCGTTGGGAATGCCAGCGCTCAAGCGCTGGAGGCTGGAATTTTACTATAAATAGGGCCCTTTTCTTCACTTGTAAGACACACCTTCATAGAATACAACAAGTATTCTCTCTTTCTCCCTCAAAGATCATTGTTCCTAGGAATTGTGGGAAGCCAAACTTGAGCTCCTATCCAGGGTAATTCAATGATTCTTTTAGCCATGCTTGGCTAACTTCTTCTTTAAATTTTTGGGTTGTTTTAGTTTATAATACATGTTCTAGTTTTTTTCTACATTTCTGAATTTTATTTCCATTCATGTTTTATTACCTTATGCTTAATTTCTATCTTGTGGATCCCAAGAGGTTTTGCTTATTACTTATTACATAAGGCCATTTGGTGAGTAGTAAGGGAACTAGGTAATAAAAAAGGTTATAAGTATACTTCGCTAAGGAATTAGGAAGGACGTAACTTTATGTTGGCCTGAACATCTTCTTCATCTTCTTCTTTAGTTAACTAGGTGCCAAGGAATTGGGTTTAGTAATTAAAAAGAAAGATCTACACTGCTTAAGGAATTAACTTGTAGTTACACTAGGCTATAGCATCATGATAATGGTTTTATAATTCAGGAATTTAGCAGGAAATTTCTAGCATGTTTTTATAGACTATGTAAACCAACCCAAGAGCTTAATGTTCATCATCTCTTTATTTTATTATTTTATGCTATTGTTTCTTTCTAGTTCTCAAACCAACAACAAATATTCATCTTTTATTTTTCTGTTTTAGTACTAAATTTTATAATAATAAGAACACCTATCCCGTGGGTTCGATCTTTTTATATTACGTGATAGTTTAATCGTGCACTTGCGATTCTATTATCAACGAGTCTTCAATCATTGCTTTAGTCAACCCAACAATCTTCGTATGAATACATCCAGTGACTGATCAACCAGACGTTCATCATAGGCGCACGGACTTTCTCAGGTGGCAGCCTGATTCACAAAGGCAGTGACCAGACGGATTTGTCTATTGTCCTTTACTTGAATATCTGCTTTTGATAATGCTTTGTCGAGGTCCACGCAGTGCATCTCCAAGTAACAAATGTTCCTGAACATGGAAGCTGTTAAGGAGTTAGCAACACTTAGCGAAATTGTTATTTATCAAAATATAGTAACTCATTAAATTATTTGATTCTAACAAAAGATTCTAAGGGCTGGGTTCTATTGGCCAACCTTAAGGAAAGATTGCCAAATCTATGTAAAGAAGTGTCAGGTGTTTGCGGACTTGCACAGGGCGCCCCCAGAGTTAATGGCGACCATATCCTCTCCATGGCCATTTGCCCTTTGGGGGGTGGATCTAGTCGGACCATTTCCTTCCGCCAAATCGCAAATCAAGTACATCTTGGTAGTTGTGGATTATTTCACCAAGTGGATAGAGGCAGAGCCGCTCGCCTCCATTACTTCAGAGAAGATTAAAAAGTTTTATTTTCAAAAGCTTATTTGCAGGTTTGGCGTGCCCCAAGCAATCATCTCTGACAATGGGAATCAATTCTCAAGTAAGGCGACCAAAGAATTATGTTAAGAATGGGGAATCCAAAATAGATTCACTTCAGTAGAACATCCCCAAACAAATGGTCAAGTAGAGGCTGCAAACAAGGTAATTTTGACAGGGTTAAAGAGGCGTCTGGACGAGGCAAAGGGATGGTGGCTAGAAGAATTACCCATTGTTCTATGGTCATACAACACTACTCCACAGTCAACTATAGGGGAGATGCCATTTAAGTTGACTTATGGAACATATTCCATGTTACCAGTGGAGATGAAGAATAAGGCGTGGCGTGTTAGATTCAAACAATTAAATGAATAATTATGTTTTGATAATCAACAATTTCTTTAAGGTTCAATATTGTTTAAACTAGATTTCCTAACACAGTGAAAACTCTCATGTACAGGAATAACTATCTCTATAAGGACTGAATAAACGTCAAAGCATCATCAAGAATTTTAGTCCATCAGAGGAGTTCGTCCGGTCACCATGAAGAAGACTATGTCAAAGATATACGAAGGAAAGTACTCTTGCATAAGATAGTCCGGTGAATCAAGAGAGCTAAAGCGGCAACAACATCCAACATTTTGTCTTGAGAACACTTCATCAGAGTCTGCTCGCTCAAGTCAAAGCCTATCTCGAGAAGACAAAACAGTCTGCCACTTAAGATGACTGCTCCAGTCAAAGTTGAAAGGGCAGGATAATCCATGAAGAAACACCTTCAGCCTCGAAGTTTCTCTAGCATCACAAAAAGAAGTTGTGAATCAACTCTATCAGATGAAAAACTTCAATGGAACCAAGAGAAGAAATTCAGTTATCTACAAGACAAGAAGATCCCAATAGCTAAGAAAGACTGAGTAAAGGAAAGTTCGTCCGCCAATGCAAACTACTCTACAGCTGAACTTCAAGCATTGAATGGAGACTACGTCTGCCAAGCTATAAGAAAGAATCCGTCCGCTCAAGTATCAATTGCGCCAAAGGCATAGAGATCAAGAAATGTGGTTTTCGAAGACATCAGGATTATCAGAAGTATTAAAGAATTTATTTTCCTCATCTGGAGTAATTACTTCGTGGATCAAAAGACTCCTACCTCGTCTACACATTTATCAACATACTGGCTGCGGCAGTAAGTAGAAAGGGACACAATTAATACAATATTCCTTGGTCCCACTGATATTCTACTTTCCCTCAAATCAAGCTGACATTGCGGAATCAACGGCAAGAATCTCTGAGCATCGTACACTCTCAACGGTCGAAATTCAAATATCTGACCAAAGCACATAATGAGTATTAGCTGGCAAGCACTGGGGCAAAATGGTCAAAGCAAGCTTCACTGTTGTTTCTCCACGCATTAAATACTGAAGACACAGCTCGAAGCTACTTGCTCAGCATGGAGCCAGACGACATCAACCCAGACGAACTGATGATTTCCATATCATATCTTACGCTTGCAGAGAAATCTCGGATATTGACTTACGCCTGCTGAAAGATGCAGAACTAGCCGTTATGTGCAGCTCAGAAAGGAAGAGGCACTTCAGACAGGTTTTCTCTCCTTCTGAAGAAGAAGAAGCAACTGAAGCCTGCCTCCGAAATGTTTGGGTAACTTAGACTTAAACTTCCATATGCCAACTAAGTCTGTCCCAAGAGCCAAGGAACCTTGGCTCATACTCAGGATGCCTCATGCCTACCTCTGCCTGAGTATGTGAGCTTGTGTGAGAAAAATTCATAGAGTATTACTCTTATCTTTCCCAACTCACACACCCTCCAAAAACAGAGAACCTAAACGCATATCATCTCTGTATAAACCAAGCTTCATTTCCTCTATCCACTCTTACTAAGAAGAGAACCAAATAGAGAAGCCAACCCTTGAAAAATGTGTCAGGAGAAGTCCTGCATAATACTTGTAAGGAGAAGTCCTGATAATACTTGTAAGGAGAAGTCCTAACAATACTTGTAAGGAGAAGTCCTTCTAATACTTGATAGGAGAAGTCCTTAGAATACTTGTTGGGAGAAGTCCCTGATAATACTTGTACTATTTGCTTAAATAGTGAAAATCTTGGTGAAGCCAAGGACTGGACGTAGCCCTGTCGATTATGGGGTGAACCAGGATAAAATTTATGTGTACTTTATATTTACAGTCATGTTATATTTACGCTGCATGTATATGTTTATGTTGTGTGGATTAGCGTTGTTAAGTGATCATGAAATTAATTATCTAAAACAATCAAAAGAATTTCAAAAACGACCCACACAATTCAAACCCCCCCATTTCTTGTGTGTTTCTTGCACCTTCATGGCGAGCAGTAACAACTGACCCAGATCACAATCAGAGCAATTTGTTGGTAAGCTTGGACTTGGCCCCTGAAATAAGAGAGGAAGCCCGCCTTAGAGGAGCAGCCATGAAGCAACGAGTATCGCGAAGATACGACACACGAGTCGTCCCACGCGCCATGCGAGTGGGCGACCTAGTGCTCCGCAGGCGAACAGGTACGGCAGATGTCAACAAGCTAACACCCAATTGAGAGGGACCATTCAAGGTTGCCGAGGCTTTAGGCAATAGAGCATATCACCTGTCAGATTTATTGGGAAGAGAGTCCTAAGATCCTGGAACGCCTCTCACTTGCCGCCTTTGGTATAGGTTTTTTTTTTCCCAAGCAGGGGCATTTTAGGTATTTTGAAAATAAGGGGTGGCGCCACCCGCAATAGGGGTGGCGCCAAACGAAACTCCCTTGTGAAATCCCCAACATATTTTTCCGAACTTGTATTCTCACTCATATATGAGTCTAGCTTACCTATTAACACCTATCTATTTAGAAATGATAGTTCAAGTAGTACGTATTTAATTTTTTCTATAATTTTAGTTTGAATTTTGTACATAAAAAACTATAGTTGAACAGTTAAGTGAATGTGAAGAGATGGTGAATATGTTTTCACGTTTTCCCTGTAAAATCCAAACACACACTTAGATTATCTCTCGTGTTGGAGGAGAAAAAGAAACAGCTAATTAATCCACAGACCAACCAGCCTGTGAACTCGTGATATTTCTGTCGGCTGAGACACAGAAAGTGCCATTTTATATTTGATTTGATAACTTTTGCATATTTAAGAGATTTTAACTTCTTCTAATTATTTTTTTTATGGAGAAAGAAATGTTGGCTATAGGTGTGACCCGTTGCCTCTTTAAAGGCGAGCATGGTGACCCGTGGGATGCTATTATGACTTAAATCTATTTAAAACATTTTATAAATAAATGAGTTAAATATGTTTTGTGCCCCTGAACTTTAAATGAGTTTTGAATTTCGTCCTTCATCGAAATTGTCCTTACTGCTATTTTGCCTCTAACAGCCGTGATTAGGTGTCACCTGGAATTCGACGTGTATCTGCCACGTCATGAGTCTAGTTGAATTTTTTATTTATTTTTCAATTAATATTAATCATTTTCAAATCATAAAATATCTAATTAACCCCAAATTAATCAACCCTAACCTTAAAACTAACATTTAAGTTAACTCAACTAAAATCACCAGATCCCAAATTAATCAACCCAGATGATTTTATTATCCCCCACCCCTTTCCCCTCAAACCCCCCCTTCCCTTTCAATTTTATTTTTCTTTCAACCTTGAAAACCAAGCAGCAGGCTCACCTTGTCACCACCACTCAAGACTCACCAGTACCAACACCAACACCACCACCTTCGTAGCCTCATCTTCTCACCAGCACCAGCACCCACTAAACTGAACCACCCTAAGATCAAAACCCATCATCGTCCCATCATCCTTCACAAGGAGAGAGACGTGTTAGGTTTGAAGAGGAAGAAGGGAAATTCATCCAGTGTCACTGTCGCATATTAAACTCCTTATGATCAAAGAGATACTTCAAGCTTTTGTGGTCGCTGAAGATAGTGAAAGTGCTGCCATAGAGATAGTGTCTCAATCTTTTTAGGGCAAACACAATGGATGCCAATTCCAGGTCATGGATCGGGTAGTTCCGCTCATGAATCTTCAGTTGTCTCGAAGCGTAAGCCACAACCCTACGTTCTTGGATCAGCACACAACCAAGACCTTGATGTGAATTGTCACAATACACATCATAGGGTTCTCCCTCCTGAGGTAGAGCTAACACATATGAGGTTGTCAAACTTTCTTCATTTCTTGGAAACTTCACTCGCAAACCTTGGTCCAAGCAAACGATTGGTTATTCCTTGTAAGTTGTGCCAAAGGTCTTGCGATATTTGCAAAGCCCTCGATGAAACATCGATAATATCCAGCCAAACCAATAAAGCTTTGGATATCAATTACAGACTTAGGTTGCTCCCAAGCAAGCACTGCTTCCACATTCGATGGGTCCATGACAATCCATTCCTTTAAGATGACATGTCCTAAGAACTTC
The DNA here is from genome assembly GCA_030819835.1 of Acmispon strigosus. Taxonomy (NCBI): domain Eukaryota; kingdom Viridiplantae; phylum Streptophyta; class Magnoliopsida; order Fabales; family Fabaceae; genus Acmispon; species Acmispon strigosus. The sequence continues at coordinate 9,183,466 of JAUAMA010000001.1, forward strand.
ACCTCGTCTAACCAAAACTCGCACTTGGATATGCCGGCATACAGCTCCTTCTCGCGAAGTACTTGAAGTACTTGTCGTAGATGGTTTTCGTGTTCTTCACGACTCTTAGAGTATATAAGAACATTGTCGATAATACTATTGCATTCTGTAAACACGTAAACGTGTAACAACAAGTAAGATGGGGAAACGTAAGGAAAAACTTTATTCAAAAGGTACCAGAGAGGGTAAAACTCTTATTCAATAATAAAGATAGCATATGTTCTATCAAAGGGAAAAGTGGATACATTCCACATTATTCATATGAAAACTAAAATGTCTAAACGGTAGCTAGGTCAGTAAGGATGTTATGCTACTCCTGAACTGGCTCTTCGGTATAAATAGCGTCTTCGTCCTCAACCTCTTGTCCTTCAATCTGATAAACTCGTCCTTTAGCAGTCGGATGTCTTCCTCCAGCAGCATTCAAGGTCGATTCCACCTTTGGTGCTTTGCAATCCCTTTCCAGATGGCCATCCTTATCGCAATTCCAGCATTTGGTTGCTCCCTCGGGACAAGCGTTAGCATAGTGTCCCTTCTGATTGCACTTGAAGAAAGCCACATCTTCCACTGGGGCCTAAGTCCCTTGATTGTCAACTCTTCCTCCAGTGAAACAGTTCTGTCCAGAACCTTGTCCCTTTCCAGTGGGACGCTGATAGGGCTTCTCTTGAAGGCCTTTCCCTTTGTTGAACCTTCCTTGGTTATTACGAATGGGTCCTCCAGTCCCAGTCAGTTCTCTCTTAGCACCATCCATCTCTTTTATCTCCTTCGTTGCATTAAATAGTTTTGAGAAATGGAGAATCCTTAGCGGCGTCACAGCTTTCTTCAGTTGATACTTCAGCCCATAAACAAAGCGGTTGCATAGATACTCCGCATTAACATCGTTGGAAAAGAAACGAAAATGCTTAGCCAACTCCTCCAGCTTTATTGCATAAGCAGATATGGATAGGTTACCTTGTCTCAACTCCAAGAACTGAGCTTCCTTAGCACCTCTAGCACTGTGGGGAAAGTACTTCTCCAAAAATACTCTTTTAAAGAAGCAGTATTCAGCTTAAATACTTCAGTAAACCTCTGGCTCCCTGCCACCAGTATTCAGCTTCTTCCAGAAGCAGATAGGTCGCAAAACCTACGTTGGATTCTGCAGCCGTGCGTAGAACACCAAAAATATTCTCCACCTCTTGGAGCCACAAATCAGCCTTCTCGGGATTCGATCCTCCCATAAACTTTGGCGAGTCATGATGGTGAAAGTCATTAAGACCTCAGGTCTGTTTAGCAGCAAAGTCCCTCTGTTTTTGCCAAAGCGCTCGTACCTCTTCAGCAGCAGCCCTTTGAGCATTCAAAGTAGCCTCAATGGCGATATGTTGAGCATTAGCCTCGGTTTGAACGACAGTAGTAGCGGCCTGATTCGGAACTAAGTTGGTTTTCGAAGCTATGGCTTGAGCCGTGCGATTCATATTGTCTTATAGGACTCTTTCAGAATCGAGTTGCGGAGGCATCCTGATTCTATCAAGAACAGTTAGTCTCACAAAAAAAAAATAGGTATATAATACCTCCCTAGGTAACTATATCTAGGGTTCAACTCTTCATAGGAAGGTCATAAGCTAAGCAAATAATCAAACAAACAAGCAAGCACGCAACATATTGTAAAAGACCTATTCCCCACAAGCTCTGGCGAACGAAACCAAAGCTCTGATACCATAATGTAATGCCCCAATTTTCACGAGGATTATTATCATGAATATCAACAAATAAAGAACTTGCAAAATGCAGCAGAAATTAAAACCGAAAAAAACTGATACATAAACTGCCTCAAGGCAAAGATTATTCAAGAAAAGAAGTAAGAGACTGAAAAGTAAACTATGTCAACACAACTAAGAACCACACGCAAGTAGATCCTTCAGAAGTGAGATGCTAAAAACAAAAGACTATGACATAAAACCACGGGAAACCCTTCGTCGTGCAACCAATCACTCCAACCTCTCACACCGACACTGTAGGTCCCTCCACTAACTACACCACTAGCTCAGTCGCTCCGTAGTCACCTCTGACGGAAGGTCCTCCTCAGAAGAAAAAGTTACGCGCCTGTCATTTGGCGGATCCTTTGGACGTCGCCCACAAAAAACATCATCGAAAGAACTAATAGCGTCCAGTATACTTCGTGGAGGAATAGTAATGGAGATAGTCCCTCGGTGATAACAAGTATCCACGGTCAATCCATAAAGGTCACGTCGGGTAGTCCTAATCCATCTAGTATAAGTAATAATGTGGTAGATACGGCTGAAACTCCACACATCACCAACATCACGGTCGAGCAACTGGATCTCGTCGTGCCTTGGGGACGACACCTGGTGAAACGAGTACTCCTTCATCTAGTGATAAGCGCCCACACAACAAGCATTCAAACAAGCAAGGGTCAACTCAACAAACAAAGACCCCATAAATAGTCATGTGCATAGATATCAAGGTAATTAAATCATCCAGCATTTTATTATTCAACCAGCATTTAATAAATCAATTATGAAACTCCAATTATGAAAACGTCCCTAAGTTTAGTCTAGGATGCCACTAAAAATAAATGGTTGCAATAAGGTTTAATGTCAACACTGGGAAGACGAGACGACCACGACACCTCGAAGAAATAAGGGTAACCTCTGCTTGCACGGTAGCCACTTAAACAGGAACCATTGGATGATGAATACCAGGTGAACCAAAATAACAGGAACCACCGGATGACGAATACCGGGAGAATAAAAAATACAGGAACAATGATAAGGAAAACAGTTATGTTCCCGGGGAACCACCGACAAAGAAACAGTCACGTGAACCCAAAATCATGTATATGAGTTAGTCAAAATATCATTAATAAAATCACCCAACATTAAGGACAAACAGTAGTCTCAAGTTAATAATCAAAACCATTATTAACAGACATAAATATATTCCGACATTAAGAAAATAACATAAGCATGAGAGTATCAAATAAACAAGCATATAAAACATATTTTCAACGTCATATTCACAAAGCATATATTCAACATATAGCACATTCACATACAGTCAAGACTAAGACCGGGTGCCCTTAGTCACACACAAGCAACATATACCAAACATAAGATATAAAAAGTATTCACATGAATTCAAAATAAATCACAAGCATCACATAGCATTCCACACATGCAGACTTTTCTAGAACCGAGTGCGCCCTTACCTTGACCTATTCCAAGCGTATAACCAAATCCAAAACAGGGTCCTCCGAAGAAGAGGAAAATCCTTCAAACAATAAATATAACTTCCACGTTTTAATTTTACGTGAAACTCATGCACGCATGCACATGCAAACCCTAATATGTCTTAACTTAATTTTAATATAATTCACCAACCTTATAAATAACTCTTTAATCATATATTCATTTCCTTATTAATTTCCAAACTATATTAAATATATGATCATATAATAATACAATAAATAATATCAACAAAGGTATATTCCTATTTTATTTCAAGTATATCATTTTCCTCTTTTATTTATATATATATATATATATATATATATATATATATATATGCTACACCCAAATATATATACAAACATATTTAACTTAATCAAAACTATAAATTATTAACCCAATATTTTAATTAATTATTTTCCTACAAAAATAACCTCCGATATCATGCTTAAAAATAAAAGAAAATCTTTACTTTATTTTATATATGGCCACGCCTAACATACATATAATATATATATATATATATATATATATATATATATATATTATTTCCAACTTTTCTAACTACCAAAATAAACAGTTAAACTAATAAATTAATTTTTAAATATTAACATAATAGCTCTTCAAATTTCAAATTTGAAAACTTACTCATAAAAATAAAGTAAATTTCGCATGAGCTATATTTGTAAGCAGATCTCTAATTTTTTCAAACAAAATCCTAACCGCATGCATTTCTAGTAAATATTCAAGATTAAAACTTAACAAAATATTTAATAATTTAAAAATACAAATCCTAATCACACTACTACAGAATTGTCTTTTTACCACGCCCCTGTTACCACAGTTCCATGTTGAACCATGGTAAAATGGTGCCCGAAACTCTGTTGCCACGGTTCTGTGTCGAACCGCGGTAACTGAGGTCCTCAGTAACCACGGTTCCTTGTCAACCATGGTAACTGACATATATTTTATTATTATTTTAATTAAAAAATACTAATACCACGGTTGATACCTTAACCGTGGTAATAGATATTACATTATTAATAAAATGTTGATTTTTTTACTAGCAAACCCTAGTTTGCAGATTGAAAACCCATTTGTGAACACTTTCTCTGTTGCACCTCATGACCGTTGTTCCTGGCCGCTATGATGACTGGATTTTATGATGTTTTTGCTATATTTTTCTTTCATTTTATTTTATTTTTATTGAGTCTCATATAGTTTTTATTTCATTTTAATAGAGTTTTCACTGTGAAGAAGGTCTTGCTCCTGACCCTGGCTGAGGTTTTGATGACGACAAACTCATCGAAAAAAAGAAGAAAAGAAGACTTAGAGGAAACAGCGCTACAAAGTCTATCATATACCTAGAAGTCCTAGTTTAGGTGAGTTATGCTTCTAAAGGTCTATTAAAGCATAAAGGCTCTTTAAAACACCTAAACTAATCAACTTAATGTTTTCATAACTTAAAAGAAGTAGAAAACCTTAAGCCGATCTCAAAGGATCAAGTTTCTGGAAGTTGGACTTTAGTGTAATCGATTTCAGCCTTCTGGTAATCGATTACACCTAGGCAAGTAATCGATTACCCATTGCTTGTAATCGATTACATGTTTGAATTTGAAGTTCAAACTGAAACGGCTTTTAGTGTAATCGATTACACTAAGTGATGTAATCGATTACCAGAACGAAAAAATGCATCTTTTCATGAACCATTGTGTCCCAAACCTTTTGGAAAGGGTTGTGATGGTTCAAGGACGTTTCCCTTGCCTATATAAAGTCCATTTGAGTCCAGAACACAAGACACAACACACAACACATGAGAATACAACATTAGGCCAAAGCTTTGTCAAAATTAGTTCATTAACTTCTTTAGAACTTAAACTTTCAAGAGCCTAAATTCTGAGGTCATGATCTTCATGTTTATAAGAACAATTCAGTTGTTCATATCTTGAGGAACTCAGAATCCTATTATGCTTAAAAGCCTTAAAGCATAAATTCTCATGATCAATCCACTTGTATGTTAAAGGATTGATTCAGCCAATTGTAAACTCTTCTTCATCTCTTTCTGTAAGATTGAGTATTCACCGTAGTTTTCGGTGAAGCGTTGTTGGTACTGAAAGTGGTATACTTTCAGGGTGTTGATTAAAGGTGGTTTAGCCTTCAAGGTCTGAGGGTGGTTTGCCTTCAGGAACTGAAAGTGGTTTGCTTTCAGGGGCTGTGGAAAGTGGTTTGCTTTCACAGGAAATTGATAGAAATTCTTAGGGTCCTTGGGATAAGAACTTGTAAGATATTTTTATCAAATAGTGGAAAAATCCTCAAGGGGTTTTCTTGAGGGACTGGACGTAGCCTTCGGTGGATAGAAGGTGAACCAGGATAAAATCTTGTGTGTGATTTCCTCTTCCCTTCATCTTTTACTTTCAAGCAATTCTTAATTCCGCTGCAATCACAATCATCGTCTTGTGATCATCATTATCTTGGAAGTAACAATTTCAATAAGGCGAAAATCGGGGCAACTCTGATTCACCCCCTCTCTCAGGTTGCTATCTGTACTAACATTCACTTCATTTTGGAATTTGCATATAAATTAGTAACTTTTGTGCTTTTAGTCATTTTAGTTATGTTTTATTGCATTTTTAGTCCTTATTAGAGGTTCTGGTCAATTAAGGAACATTTGTGGGGATCTTGGTGCAAATAAATGAAAGAGTGTCGCTGAAGTTAAAGAAGAAGAAGAATCATCAAACCTCCTATGCTTGTTTAACATGTGCCTAATTGAAGAAATTAAAGAAGGAGATGAAGAATCAAGCAATTAGAATGTGCTAAAATGGAGAAATGATGAAGGAAATGAAGGTTGCAACTGTTGCAAAAAGGAGAATGAAGCCATAAGAAGGCCCTTTGATGCATTGATGAAAGGAATCAAAAGAGAAGGTAAAGAACAATGAAAATGAGGAGTCTGCTGTACTCCCAACACCTGAGCATTGGCACCCATATGCCTGAGCGTTGGCACCCCAACGCTCATGCGTTGGCATTCTGTCTGAAGATGGGAATCCAATGGTGTCTCTGTGAAGAAGGTCTTGCCCCTGACCCTGGCTAAGGTTTTGATAACGACAAACTCATGTACAAAAAGAAGAAAAGAAGACTTAGAAGAACCAGCTCAACATACTTCAAGCAGTATTCAAGGGTTCTAGCTTTGACTAAGTCTAACAAATTAGGTAAGTTATGCTTATAAGGTTTCTTTAAATATGAAGGCTCAAAGACAAGTTAAAATATTGAGTATAATCCTTTTCATAAGTTAAAAGTGATAGAAAAACTCAATTAGAACCTAAAGTTTCATTATCTAGAAAATGGACTTGAGTGTAATCGATTACACCCTTTAAGGTAATCGACTACACAGAGGCAAGAAAATCGATTACAACTTGCTTGTAATCGATTACATGATTGAATTTGAAATTCAAACAGCAACGGGCAAATAGCGTAATCGATTACCTAAGTACTGTAATCGATTACCTGGTCGACAGTTGTGCTGTTTCATGAACCATTGTGTCCCAAAACGTTTGGGAAGCTTTGTGTTGGTTTATGGACGACCTCTAGTGCCTATAAATAGTCCGTTTAGGCTCAGAAATGCAGCAACATTGACATAAAAGTTTCATATTCATTAGAGCCAAAATTCTGAGTCTTTAATTCTTCTTTTTCAATAAGTAACACTTATGTTGTTTGTTGTTCAACAGTTGAAGAACTCAGAATAAGAAAGAGCCTTCATACGATAAGTGCCTAAAGCATAACTTCTATATCCAATCCATTCTTATGTTAGATGAATGATTTAGCTGTTTGGAAATCTTCTTCATTCTCATTCTGGTTGAGTGAAAGTTCACTGTAGGGTTCGGTGAAGGTTGGCACTTGGAAAACGGTTTTCTTTCTGGTTGTTGATAGAAATTCTTGAAGTTCTTGGTGTAAGCACTTGTAAGAAGTTTTTATCAATAGTGGAAAAATCCTCAAGGGTTCTTGAGGGACTGGACGTAGCCTTCGGTGGTTTGAAGGTGAACCAGGATAAAACCTGTGTGTGAATTCTCCTAACTCTCATCTTTTTCTTTCAAGCAACACTTTATTCCGCTGCATTTACAATCAATACTTGTGATTCTCATTATCTTGAACGTAATCAGTTTTGCAAAGGCGAAAATTGGGAGAACCTAATTCACCCCCCCTCTTAGGTTGCTATCTACACTTACAATTGGTATCAGAGCGTAAGTTTAGGTAATTTGCTCCTAAAGATCCAGGAAGATAGCATCCTCTTCTAGACCTAGCACTAGTGAGGGGTTCAACATAAACAGGCCACCATACTTCAATGGAGACCACTATGACTTCTGGAAAATCAAGATGAAATTTTCATAAGGTCATTGGATGTGGAAATATGGAAAGCCATTGAAGAAGGTCCATTTATACCAATGAATGATGTGGGTGATAGCACACAACCGAAACCAGAAAATACATGGAGTTAAGAAGAAAAGAAGAAAGTTCAATATGACCTAAAAGGCATGAGCATTCTTACATCAGCTCTTGGCATGGACGAGTTCTTCAGAGTATCCACGTGCAAAACTTCAAAGGAAATATGGGATACTTTAATGGTAACCCATGAAGGAACAGATGAAGTCAAAAGATAAAAAATCAATACCTTGTCACAAGAATATGAGATGTTCATAATGCTCCCTAGTGAAAAGGTATTAGATATGAAAAAATGTTTTACTCATTTGACTAACCATTTAATTGCACTTGGCAAAGACTTTTCCAGGAGTGACCTAAACATGAAAGTACTAAGATCACTCACAAGAGCATGGCAACCAAAGGTGACGGCAATTTCCGAAAAGAAGAGTCTATCAAATATGACTCTAGCAACACTCTTTGGAAAACTCCAAGAACATGAATTGGAGTTGAACCGTCTAGAACAACATGAACCACATGAAAAGAAACATCAGTCTATTTCTCTAAAAGCAAAGGTGTAAGACCCTCAAGTTTTGAGTAATTATACTTTGGTCCTTGGAGATTTTATAATTAGATTTTGGTCCTTTAAGTTTGGATATTTGTGTTTTAGTCCTTAGACTAGGCGGAATTGTTTTGGAGTTTAGCATTTAAAAGCTTTTAAGGAGGTTTTGGAATTCAAATTTGAAATGGGAACATGTTGGTTTGACTTGGAGGATTATAAGAATATTCGTGTAAGAGTTTTAACAAGAAAAGTTGTGGCTTAGTGGTTAAGACTTAAGCATTTGATTGGCATGGCTTGTGTTCGAATCCTAGAGAGGTAGGTTTTGATTTTAATCAGATTTTTGATGACTTTAAGCTGAAATTCGAATTTGAATGGTAGACAAGGTGTTTAATGAGTTTAATGAGAGTAATTAGGAGTTATAATCAGAATTTGAATGACATTAAGTGGTGTAAGAGGATTTAATGCGGTGTCGGGACTTATGATTGGAGTTTAAGAAAGGAGTAATGGTAGGTTATTGCCTTGTCTAGGTTTAAAGAAGGATTGATGAGTAGTCATTCAGAATAAGAAGGAGCTAGGCGCCCCTCTCCCATTTCACTTTTTCTTCTTTTCCCTTCTTCCAAAAGCTAAGAGCTTAGAACCTAGGTTGTGTACCGATGAATCCTGAAAACGATGACCCGTTGGGAAAAGAGATGCAGAGAATACAGAAAGCTATGCAACAAGTGGAGAAGGACTACGAAGAGAAGAAGGCAAGATTGAGGACTGAGTATGAGAAAGAGTTCGAGGAACTCTGCCGGAAATATGGTGTAGATTATCAAATGATCAAGGCCGGAGATCAAGACCAAGCAAAGGAGTAAAAGGTAAGGGTAACTCAAGTCTAGATTGAGTCAGTTGTGCTTACCATGAGTTTGTTGTTAGAAACTATTCTATGTTTATGATGATGAAATTGATGGTGTGGTGATGCATGCAGGAATTGATATTTGATGATTATAATATGTTTGGATTTGGGAATTGTGATTATGATATATTGATGAAGATGATGTTGAGGTGAACTTGATTATGTTATGTTGATATCGTATGCGGATTTTTGTTCCATGTTGATGATGAATATTATGACATTTCATATGCACATTTTATGATGAGATAGTGGTGGGGTGGACGGTGATTGCCACGAGACCATGATGACGGTGGGGTGGATGGATGGTTGCCACGTGACCGGAAGGGCGGTACGATAGACGGTAATTGCTACGTGACCTCCTTGTTCCCGTTTGGGACGAAGTCGATCCCGTTTGGAACGATGCATTTTGGCCAAGGTTGTTGAGCATGTAGTTGTGCATGTAGTTGCATTTGGGAAGTTATATGCATGGGTTGTGATAATTATCGTGAAGCATGATTTGTGATTTTGTTCTTGAGGAAATGGGTTTATTGTTGAAAGTGTTATAATTGTATTTTGAGAATATTGTTACTGTAAATTATTTTATTCCCTCTTCAACATGTTGTTCGGTATTTGTTGTTTGTTTAAGAGTTAACCCTTTCTGTTTGTGTTTGGGCGCTTAACGCCATAAAATAGACAGGGCGATGATCGTTGTCTCCTGAGGAGCTTATGGAATCAGAGTGCGCAGCGGATGCATGGGAGATTTCTGAAGTAGACTATTGGTGTTTTAAGGACTTCTGCTGTTTTAATTTATTTTTGGGCTCGCTGTTGAGCATTTAACTTTGTAATAATATTTCCTCATTTTCGCTTCCGCGTAGTAATTATTATCTATGGGGGAAATATTACTTATATATTAATAAGAATTTTTTAGAGATGAATTTACCATGTGACCCTCAACCCAAAATTGGGGTGTTACAAAAGGAAAGCATCAAAGAAGAATATGATACGGATTCTAAAGAAGACATGAATGAAAACATGAATCTTTTGGTGAAGAATCTTGGGAAACTATTCAAAAGGAAAGGTACGAAATTTAACAATAATAGAACTTTCCAAAGGAATAGTGAACCTTCCTCCTCTCAGAAATTTACATGCTTTGAGTGTGGGAAACCTAGACATATCAAAATGGAGTGCCCAAACCTCAAAAGAAGAAACAGGGGTTGAAAGATAAGTTTGAAAAGAAGGATTCAACTTCTCGAAGAGCCTACATTGCATGGGATGATAATGAAGTGAGTTCTTCATCCGACTCTGAAAAAGAAGAAGCACACGTTGCTTTAATGGCTTCACACGATTCAGATGACGAAGATATTGAGGTTAGTAACAATGGTATTTCATTTGATGATTTAGAATTTGCCATAGAAAATGTGTTTAAGTTATGTCAAACTCTTTCTAAAGTAAGTAGTAAACAAAATGCCATTATTTCGTCATTAGAAGATAAGTGTAAAACCTTACAAAGTGAACTAGATGTTGTAAAATCTCAGATAGACATCCCACATGAATGCATTAGGTGTAGTTCACTAGAAGAGAAAATAGATAATCTTCAACAAAAAATTCATAACGTCAATCTAGGAAAGAAAAGGTTAGATGATATCCTAAGTGTACAAAGACACTCAAGCAATAAGGTTGGACTAGGATTCACATCTCAGATGAAGTCAAAAGAAGTTAAGAAATCTATTTTTGTTAAACCAAACAATGAAGAAAGAACTTTTAAACATCTGCATGCAAGCACTTCTAAGATCATGAGCAATAATAAAAATTATAATCAAACATATTCTAAGAAAAACAATCCTGTATCTAGGCATACCTTTGATTACAATAAATATTCTTGTAGTTATTGCAATAAAATAGGACACACTCCAAATAGATGTTATTACATGAATGTTGGAGTACCAAATAAGAAATATAAATGGGTTTAGAAAGTCACTAACAATGAAGGACCCAAAGCACATTAGGTACCTAACACCCCACTTTAAAAATCTGTTTTGTAGGTGTCCATGAAAGCAGCAAGCAACTTATGGTATCTTGACAGTGGCTGCTCATCACACATGACAGGAGACAAAACAAAGTTTTCATATCTCATGCCCAGAGAAAAGGGATTTGTCACATATGGTAATAATGAGAAAGGTAAAATGCTTGGCATTGGAAGGATAGGTACGCCCCCTCAAACTATCATCTATGTGATGCATGTCAAAAAGGCAAGCAAACTAAGGTATCATTCAAACTCAAGAATATAGTTTCAACTACAAGACCACTCCAACTACTTGACATGGATTTATTTGGACCATCTAGGACCAGAAGTTTTGGAGGAAATTATTATGCTCTGGTAATTGTTGATGATTACTCAAGATATACTTGGACTATATTCTTATCACATATGAATGAAGCCTTTAATGCCTTTAAGAGATATGCTAAGCTTGTTCAAAACGAAAAATCTTTGAACATTTCTTCAATAAGGAGTGATCACGGTGCATAATTTCAAAACCATCTTTTCCAAGAGTTATGTGATGAAAACGGAATTTCACATAACTTCTCCACTCCAAGAACACCACAACAAAATGGTGTTGTAGAAAGGAAGAACAGCTCATTAGAAGAACTTGCTAGGACTATGCTGAGTGAGTCCAATTTCCCTAAATACTTTTGGGCTGATGCAGTCAGCACTGCATGCTATGTATCCAACAGAGTACTCATAAGGCCTATGCTGAAGAAGACTCCTTATGAGCTTTATAAAGGTAGAAAGCCTAACATTGCTCATTTGCATGCTTTTGTATCAAAATGATTTGTCTTGAATAACGGTAAGGAAATCCTTAGTAAGTTCGATGAAAAATCTGATGAAGGTATCTTCCTTGGTTATTCTTTAACAAGTAAAGCATATAGAATCTTCAATAAGAAAACTCTAGTTGTTAAAGAATCCATTCATGTTTCTTTTGATGAATCTAACCCCTCAAATGATGATAAAGTTGTTTTTCCTGATAATGATGAGGAAGAAAACATAATCAAAGATGATCATCAAAAGCAAATGGAGCAAAGCTCAGAACTGGTAGAACAAGTTGAAGATGCCACATATGATTTGCCAAAGGAGTGGAGAACATACAGAGAATCACTAATCCATTAATCCACTTTTACCATTATACATAACTCACATTCTGATGGACTAATGACACGTCAGGTTGGGCCAGCCTGTCGGGCTTGTGATTTAAAATATTAATTTTTTTATTTTTTTATAAAAATGAGAAACTAACGTAATATTATTTTTTAGGTGTAAAAAATGTTGTTTTACTCTTGTAGGATGTTCAGTTTCCACTTTCCAAACATCACAATCACATCTAAGCAGTTGAGCCTCTCACTCCTAGTTCCCTTGCCTTCCCTTTGTCGCTCACATCGTCTGCAGCCACTGTGTTCAATTTGCATTTTGATTGTTGACGTTGTCATTGGCCACAGCATTCGCGTCGCGTTTTTGTTCACATCTTCTCTAACCACTTGTGCTCGCATTTTCATCGCCATCCTTTTGTGCTTGAGTGGTTGAGTGGATTATGTTCGTGATTATGGGCTTTGTTCACGGTTGTGGATTCTGTTAGTGTGGGTCTTGACTTTTGTCCGTCGCCCTCCTCTTTTCCCCCTGTTTTTTAAGCTGCTTGTTTAGATTGCTTCTGTTATATATTGCTCGTTTTGTTGCAGTGTGGGTTCTGACCTCGTTCAATTGTTTGGTTATGTGAATCAAGAAGATATCCAAATAGGTTTTTATTTTTTTTATATTGATTTTCCCGTACTCTTTTTAGGTATTGACATATTATTGCTTTGATCTTTCTTTAATAGATTGGATAACTTCTTCAATTTAATTTCTTTAATAGATTAGATAATTTCTTCTACTTTTTTTATTTCACTATATTCGTAATGTGGGCTAACCTGCCAATACGCTAATCTGCCAAAATGTGGGTTGAGTTTAGACTATCAACAAAAATATCAAAAGTGGGTCAACCCCTCTCGTATTTTGGTGAGGCAACGGTGGGTCAGACTTAATCCGCCAACCCGTATATTCACCCTACTAGTTATTAACTGTCATAATTTTATCATATACTTTGTAATGATTGTAATGTTTGCAATTAAAATTAATAGTAGTTATGATAACTAATATACTTATTATTATCATTATGATAAATTAAGGAAATTAAATAAACCGCCTTTTTCATATTCTTTTATGGCATATAAGTGTGCTTATATTACGGGAGATTCTTACCTGACTGCCGTGGAAACCCCTTCACCGATTAAAGTGCGTCTGAAAGAGTGGTTGACACTCATCTCTGACCAATATATATTTTGATGTTGACACTCAGTGCCTAAAATATTTCCCGATGCCCCTGTTTGATTCTTTATCGATTTGATGGTAACTGTTTTTAATCAAGGTCATGATCTTGGAGATCTAGACTTCAATTATGATATTTAATATGTTATAGCTCAATGAAGACCTTATTACTGTCACTTTAAGGTTTTAGCCAGTGTTTTAAGACTCGACTCGGTCATCGACTCGGTCGAGGCACTTAGTCACTGAGTCACTGGTCGGACCAAAGAGTCATTGAGCGGATTGCTCGACTCGGTGGTTGACTCGGTAAATATTAAAAAATAGTATTATTAATAATAATACCACCTAACATTAATTAATAATTTCATACATCTAAATACAAATTAAACAACCAACATAAACTATTTACTACCACAAAATATCACTAATAAGTTGCAAATGTCATGAAAGCGCACAAAATAAGTGTCAAACAAAAGCGCACAAAATAAGTCTCAAACATAGTCACATTGTTAAACAACCACATGTGCATAAGCTAACAATTGTCAAACACATCACAATTTCCAAGTTTCTTCATGATCAAGGAGTAGGAGGAAGAGTTGAATCCAAATCTAAGTCTCCATCTTCATCAAATGTACCAGAACCTTCTCCCACATTAAGATTTGAATTTTCCATAATGTTATCTTGTGTAGCATCATCATCATCATCGTCCAAATTTAATTGATCTGCGACAACAAATTAGTTTAAATGTCATGCAATAATTAACATCAAGTGAAACAAATCATAAACCAATGAGTCATACATAAATTCATATTATATAACAAAGATACATACCAATATCATCCGAAGGTGGTTGGATGGTCATATTGGCAAGATCATTACGTAAAGCATCCACCTCCTCAGTAGTCAAGAATGGTGGTGACTCCTCCAATACCCAATCAGAATGGTCATCAATTGTTTCAAAACTAATGGGGTCATAACTTTGATGCTTCAACCGGTTCCTATGTTTATTAAATTGCTCATATATCAATATCAAAAACTTCAAAAACGAACTCACACATCCTATAAAAGTGTAGAAACAAATAAGAAATAGCTTCATCATACCTTTGTTGTAGTCTCAAGTTGTAACGAACAAAGACAAGATCATTAAGCTTTTGATGCTCCAATCTATTTCTTTTCTTTGAATGAATATGCTCAAATACGCTCCAATTACGTTCACACCCCGAAGCACTACAAGTTTGACTTAAAACACGAATAGCTAACTTTTGCAAATTTGGTGTACCGCAACCAAAAGTTTCCCACCATTGATCTAAAATATCATAGGTAAACAAATTAATATACATTATTTAATGTGGGTGTAGAATCTAAAATGAAGATCAAAGTCAATGAAAGTTACCAAAAGTATGAACCACTAATTTTACCTGGCAAAATTGTAGTTCTCTCTCGCACGACAAGTGGCCTTCCAAAATCCAACTCAGCATTTTTGTATATCCTCATCTCATGTGATAACTTACGCTCCAGATCATTATCTCCATCAGCATACCTTTGAAACACATCCAAGATACCAGCTATTGTGTTTGTATGCTTTCCAAATTCTTCAAAATTAAACCGACAAGATGGATTTAACCAATAACCTGCAGCATGAAGATGCTTACGAAGCTGAGAATCCCAACGTTCATCTATAACCTTCAAGTAAGGCTCCACTTTCTTCTTATTTCTTCGGAACCTTCTCACCATCTCCTCTCTTTCTTGATAAAAATGTTGGTAAAGATAACCCATAGCCGGTTTATCTTCACTATCAACAATACGCAACAAATGAACAAGTGGTGCAGTAAGCTTCACAATATCAGCACAATTATTTCAAAATCCAGAATCTAAGACTTGCTCCACAAATTTTTTTGCTTTGACATCTTTTGCATAAGCTAAGCTTGTCCACTATTTACATGTAACCATGGATCTTAGTGGATCTTTTTGAGCCAAAATACTTTGCAATGCAATGAAATTAGTTGCAAAGCGTGTTGGAGCGGGTCGGAGGATCTCTCTTCCACCTGTATGATGTCTCATCAAATACAATGCATAACAATGGTTATAAATGTATTTGGTAATGTTTGAAGCTTGTAACACAGCCTCCTTAACATCGTCAAACTTCCCAATATCTTGTAACATCAGATTAATACAATGTGCTGCACAAGGAGACCAATATAATTTAGGAAACTCAGCTTCTAATAACCTTCCAGCAGCAACATAATTCGCAGCATTATCTGTCACCATGTGAACAACATTATCAGCCCCAACAAATAAAACAACATCCCTGAAGAGCTTAAACAACATATCTGCAGTTTTGGAGTGCTGAGAAGCATCTACAGATTTCAGAAAAATTGTCCCTCTAGGACAATATACTAGAAAATTGATGAGAGTTCTCCTTTTGCGATCCGTCCACCCATCCGCCATAAGTGTACATCCCGTTTGCTTCCAAATATTGCGATAAGAATCAACAAGTTTGTTCACATCATCAACCAACGTATTTAACAAAAACCCACGAAATATTTGCATGTTAGGAGCTTTGTACCCTGCACCCATACTACAAATTGCATTGATCATAGGTTGAAAATATGTTGAGTTAACCGCATTAAATGGCACACAAGCATCAAACATCCACTTTGCAATAGCAATATCACACTTTTCAATCACCTTTTCATTTTTCATGACACTTGTGATGGTGGGTTGAGCTCCTGGAGTTGTTCTAGGCATGAAATAGTCATCTAATTGACCGGGATTCTTCCCCTTTTGAGTATTCTTGCCCTTTTGAGAATTTTTCCCCTTTTGAGTACAAGGTGTTGGCCTTGGTAGATTAACAGCAGGAACTTCATGATTAGCAACAACAAATTCTTCATTAGGGGGACTAATCTCCTCACATTCTTCTTGAACTTTTCTTTTCTTTCGAACTTCTTTAATGTTTTGATCCATTTGATATCTAACCTCAGCAGGGACGTTCGGACATTTTGAAACTTGACCTGAATCTCCAGCTAAGTGAGTCTTCATCCTGTTAATTCCACCTCCCCTGATAATCTTGGGGCAATAAAGACACACCAAAACAGTCTTTCCTTTTTCCATCTTTATTGTACAATGCTCCCAAGCTGGATCTGTTTTCATCCTAGTATATCTCTGAGAGGTGTTTCCTGGTGATTCATCTTCTAGTGCTTCAGGTTCAATAGAAGTCATCTGTATAACAACATATAAATAAGCTAAAACTAATTACTATATAAAGATGACATTGGTTAATTTATGACAAACAACTATCATCCATTTACAAACAACAACATTTACTCAAGTTACAAATAACATTTACTCAATTGGCATTTACTCAATTAGGTATCTGTGCAACAATATTGAATGAATAAACAATGTGGCCAAAAGGTGAGCCACACCAATTTCCCACACCAATTTTAAATTTGTTGGCCAAAAGGTGAGTGCTGTATGTTTTTATTTTGGTAGGCAAATGAATTTATATATATAATAAGGTTCACTTTAACAAAGTAGAAGTCAAAAGGAACAATCAGAGGCAGCACTAGCACAGGACAAGCCAAAAAGAACAAGCAGACCAATACTGCCACAACACAAACAGAAAGTAAAAGGTTCACCGGAGCAGAATCCAAAAACAACAAGCAGAAGCCAAAGGAACAAGCAGAAGCAGCAGTGTCACGGCACAAGCAGGGGCAAAATGTTCATGTTCACTTTTAAGAAGAAACAGAGCAAGCACAGGGAAACCAGCAGAAGCAAAAATAATGGAAAGGAAGAGGAACAGAGCAAAGCGGACGAGGCACGGATGGCGAGGCAAGGAAGTAAAAGAAGACATGCCTTGAAGCAGTGGCACGGCGAGGCACGGGAGGAGGAGCGCGACGTGCGAGGGCGGCGCTGCGGCGCGAGAAGAACGGAACAGAGCAGCGCGGCGTGCGCGGGCGGCGCGAGCGGCGCGAGAAGACTGGAACAGAGCGGCGGCCACGGACGGCGCTGCGGCGCGAGGGAAGAAGAACAAGAAACAGAGGTCGACGAAACAGGAAATAGAGGAAGAAGAACAATAGCTTCCAAGAGAAGCTAAACGGTAGAAAGAAATTAGGGAAATTCTGGAACCCAAATTAAAAACGGTGCCGTTTTGGCAATTTCTTTTTTTTTCCCAAATTAAAAACAGCGTCGTTTTCCCTGTAAAAAAAAAAAAAAAAAAAAACTTTGGCTCGCCGGTTCGACCGAGCTGACCGAGCAGATCGAGTTTCAATTGAACCGGCCGGGTGGATCGGTTCTGGCCGGTTCCGAAGCAGAATACATAAAATGACCGGCTCGGCTCGGCCAAGGGACCGGTTCCCGGTTCAACCGGTTGGACCGGCCGAGCCGGTTCGAGTCTTAAAAGACTGGTTTTAGCACACGTATTAAGAAAGTGTATTAATATTTTTATTTTTATTAAAATTATTAACTAACTTCCTAATATGTTTTTTTATCTCTCCTCATAATTCTAACTTTTTAATTTCCCTATCACTATTAAGAGTTAATTAAGTAAAATGTATAATTGGTAGAGCATAATTAATTCTCTGTTGGAACTATATAAGTGATAGATAAATAAGAATAAGAAAAATCTCAAAAAGTTAAGGAGCGTCGGGAATAACATTAAAATTCAATGATCATAACTTATAACTTATAACTTATAGTACAATGAGTCAATGAATGACCACCCAAATTGCAAGGAAGGAATATGCAAAGGAAGAACGGTTTCTTCATTCTAGAAAAGGATAGTCAGTGTAACCAACAACCGGATCAGAAGTGTAGAAAGTCTCCCTGTTATACTTGTTGAGAGGAGCATCAACCGCAAATCGCTTTGGTAAGTCTGGATTAGCTAAGAACCAACGGCCATAAGCGATAAGATCTGCCCTGTTTTCAGCAATAGCATTCATCCCTTCTACTCGGACATAACCTCCAGAAGCTATAAAAGTGCCATTGAAAGCTTTTCTCATTGGCACCAAGCTATGAGAGCTTTCAACCTGTTCTGCAGAATTTTCCATTCTCGGTTCTACCATGTGACAGTACACAACATTGTATTTATTGAGAGCATTAACCATATAAAGCCCCAATTCTTTGGGATTTGAGTCAACACATTCTCCAAGTTCTCCAAAAGGTGATAATCTAATTCCAACTCTTTCTGCTCCTATCTCATTCACAACAGCCTCAACAATTTCTAAAACAAATCGACAACGGTTCTCAAGGGAACCACCATACTCATCTGTTCGGTCGTTCACTTTATCTTTCATAAATTGCTCAAGAAGGTAGCCATGAGCTCCATGGATCTCAATTCCATCAAAACCTACAATTTGCACCACAACAGGTATGTTAATTACATGATTTGTATAACTAAAACGTCAACATTTGTTAAAAGATCAGTGGAATTAGTTACCAGCTTCAATAGCATTCCTTGCAGCGAGTCTGAAGTCATTGACAATTTGAGGAATTTCATCTGTCCTTAGCCGCCTTGGTGGCGTGAAATCTGCTACATCAACGCCATTAGCTTGGACTTGCGGTGCGAGTGGCTTGTCTGTAGAAGAAACTGGTGCTTGCCCATTTGGCTGATAAACTGTTCAAAATTGATACATGTTGAAATTGATAGGTATTTGCATTAAAATAGGAATAGAGAAAGTGCAGGTAATATATTATATACCTGAAGATGAAATCCTTCCAACATGCCAAATCTGACAGAAGAAGAGAGCACCTTTGGCATGAACAGCATCCACAATGGGTTTCCATGCTTGGACTTGCTCCTTTGTCCAAATGCCGGGCGTGTCTGGATAGCCTTGAGCAGTGTTAGAGACACCGGTGGCTTCGGTGATAAGAAAACCTCCTTGGGAAGCTCTCTGAGAGTAATACAGAATAGCATGGGGCTGCGGAACATTGTTGTAGGATCTCTGTCTGGTTAGCGGGGCCAAAACAATTCTGAAATTACATATAGAGAGGGAGAAGCAATGAAAGTGATTAGTATGGTGGAGAAAAAAACAATTCAAGTCAAAATCATGATAAGCAAGACTGCTTCTATCTACCATAATTTTAACGAACGGTTTTCCAAACATACACGAAATGATGAATAATCAGCACGTACCTGTGGGAGAGATTGAAGTTGCCCATCTTGTAAGGAGTAAGAAGAGGATTATTATTGGGATGCAGAGGAAGAGGAGGAGAAGCCATTAGTGCAATGAATGTGAATTGGTATAATATAATGAATGTGTTGTTGTGTTTCCTTGGGGCTTGGTGTTGGATGAATTTATAGAAGAAAGAGCAGCAGCTGCAACTGCAACTGCAAATGTACCGCACAAGAGTGAATGAAGTGACGTGTGCCATTGCGTTGCATAGTCGACTTAATTCTTTGACCATGCTCATGCATATTGCATAGCAGCCAAGCCAATCCAAAAACAAAGCATAAAAAAAAAAAATGAAAGATAATCAATGAAAGCAAAGGAAGCAGAAGAGGAACCTGACTGAAAGTGAAATAGAAATTCTAAGAACCACTTTTGTAATATTAAATGGAGGGATTCATGAGTGCAGATCCTCTGTCGCTGTCGCAGATTCCTATCTCTTTCTCTGTCTAATCAATCTACTCCCTTTTTCCATTTTTGGTGAGGCAACTTTATTATGTTTCTTTGAAACATAATAATCAAGTTATTGAATATCTGAAACTAGTAAAATTTAATCTGAGTCTTGGAGAAGTTGTGTTTATTGATTCAAGAAATTTGAGTTTTGATTCAATAAATAAATGAGATTAATATTAAATACTTTGATGAATTATTTTATTATATTAGTTTGATTAAGAAAAATTAACTACGGTCCCAATTTGTGCAATGGAGGGGGAGGCTTCCCTAAAAAGCTCCAAATCACCTTTTGCGATAGATGATTTTCTAAAATTATAAATGTCATATTCATTCAACAAAACTCTTTTGAGGAAAAAAAATAGGCACACAATTTAAAAATAAGTTTCATAAACTGAATATCAAATCCCGCATCAAGGGCGATGTCTAGGAGAAAATCTCACTTCAATCAGTTTTACATTTTTTAATCCGTTTTCATTTCACTGAAAAGTTTTTTTAATTTTCGATTTTTTTCAATCTCAAGTTACTATGATGTTTTTATACTGGATCCAAACTTCATTTGATATAGGCTCGTATAGGATCTGAAAACTAACTTGGTCGCCCAAAAGAAAGAAAGAAGAGAGGAAAAAAGAAAAGTCATTCAGGAAAAAATACCAAACTCTTGGAAGCAGGTTTCATCAAAGAGCTGAAGTATCTAACATGGTTGACTAATGTGGTCATGATAAAAAAGTCAAACAAAAATGATGGATGTGCACAAATTTCACTGACCTAAACATGCATCCAAATTCTGATGCATCATAGGTGACATATCAAAAGGAGTTTCAACAAGACTAAGACTAAATGGTTCAGTCTTGAACATGGCCTTTGTATCTCAAATAGAACCATATAAGGTAAACGATGCCTTAGAAGATGAGTACTGGATAATGGCAATGCAGGAATATTTGAACCAATTTGAAAGAAACCAAGTATGGGAATTGGTTCCTAAGCCCATTGATAAGCATGTCATTGGAACGAAGTGGGTGTTTAGGAACAAATTGGATAAAAACGGTATGATAGTCAGAAATAAAGCAAGGTTGATAGCCCAAGGATATAATCAAGAAGAAGGTATAGACTTCGACGAAACCTATGCACCAGTTGCTCGTTTGGAAGCTATAAGACTTCTGTTGGCATACGCTTGCTCATTAAGCTTTCCATTATATCATAAGGATGTTAAAAGTGCTTTCTTGAATGGATATATTCAAGAAGAAGTATATGTGAAGCAGCCACCAGGGTTTGAAGATCCTAAATATCCTTCACATGTCTTCAAGCTGAAGAAAGCTCTTTACGGACTAAAGCAAACTCCACGGGCATGGTATGACAGACTAAGTACATTACTTTGTGAGAAAGGATTTCAAAAAGCTAAATCAGATACGACTTTATGCTAGAGAAAAATATTCAAATGAATTAACCTATTTTGATAAATAACAATTTCGTTAAGAGTCACTAATTTTTCTTTGAAGAATTTTATATTCAGAGACTCTTATGAACGGAAGGCACGCTGCAACCATTATCAAAAAGTAAAGGAAAAGTCCGTCCGGCTATAAGAACTGAAGCCTCTCTCAAAGAAAAGTTCGTCCGCCTGAAGAATATGTCCGGTTCATTCCAAGTCAAACATAGAGGTTGACTAAGAAGTAATGATTGAAGATTGATACGAAAAGAATCTGCTCAGAAGAGATCGTTTGCCTAAACCAAGATGAGCTGTCAAGCACCTCCTGTGGATCAGAGCATTAAATACGAAAGAGACAGAATTAAGCGCCATATACCTTGAAGATTCAAATTCTCTGACATTCCTTAATTCAAGTTGCCCTTTACTGAATTAACGGTGAAATCCTCTGATCATCGTATCTCTTCAAATGGCCGAATCCAAATTCTCTGGTCAGAAGCATTAATTGCCTTATTAGCTGGAATACACTTGCATTAATTGCTGCCTCTGAGAACCAGAAGAAAAAGCATTACCAGACGAACTCACTCTCTACCGGTTGAAGAAATGTCATCACTTCGGCAAACCGTATCAAGCAACAAGATGCAGAAGTATCCGTTACTCACAATCAAGCAAATCTCCAACGGAACTATTTTTGAAGATCTTCATCAGTCCATCCAGTTATCATCCTACTGAAGATATAAATAGTGACCTCTGCATCATTTTGAACTTGGCGACTTACACAATATCTAAGCATTCAAATCTTTCAAGTCAATTCATAACTTAGACAAGCTTTTGCCAAGAACACTCAGTAACATTAGATTTTCTATCCTTCTGAGTTTAGTCGCCAATCAGTGTGAAATCTTCATAGAGTAAAAACTCTTATTCTACTCACACTACATCCTCAGAGAATCAAACTTAACAATCATCTCTGAACCTAGAACCTCACATTTTCTACCCACTCTTTGTGAAGAGATCCTTGTAGAAAACCAACCTTCTTGTAAAAGAATTAGGAGAAGTCCTGTCGAATACTTGAGAGATAAAGGAGAAGTCCTGAGAAAACTTGTAAAGGAGTAGTCCTCATAATACTGGGAGAAGTCCCTGAGAACACTTGTACTATTCAGTCGAAATAGTGGAAAATCTTGGTATAGCCAAGGACTGGACGTAGCCCTATCGATTTTGGGGGTGAACCAGGATAAATATCTTGTGTGCTTTACTATTTATGCTCTAAGTATATTACCGCTGCACGTTTATTTAAACGCTTTCAAACTTATAAATAGTATTCTGCGAAAAACTTTCAAAAGTCACACACACAATTCAAACCCCCCCTTTCTTGTGTGATTTTATTACTATCACTTTATTCATCAAGAAGACCAAAGGTAATACTTTATTAGTTCAAATTTACGTTGATGATATTATTTTTGGTTCTACTAATGAAACATTATGCAAGGAATTCTCAAACATGTTGCAAGAAGAGTTTGAAATGTCTATGATGGGGAAACTAAACTTCTTCTTAGGATTGTAAATCAAGCAATTTGAAGATGGAATATTCATAAATCAATCCAAATTTTGCAAATAAATCCTAAAGAAATATGATTTGGATGATTGCAAAGTCATAGATACATCGATGGGGTCAAACACTTATCTAGATCAAGACGGGTCCAGCATTCCAGTGGAAATCACTAAATACAGAGGTATGATCGGATCTCTTCTTTATTTAACAGCAAGTAGACCCGATATCATGTTTAGTGTTTGTCTTTGTGCTAGATATCAATCATTTCCGAGGGAATCTCATTTGAGTTCTGTTAAGCGGATTTTCAAATACTTGAAAAGAACTTCAAATGTATGACTATGGTATCCCAAAGGGAGTGTCTGTGATTTAATTGGATATTCTGACTCAGATTTTGCTGGATGCAAAACTGAGAGAAAGAGCACAAGTGGTACTTGTCACTTACTAGGAAATGATATTGTTTCTTGGTCTTGTAAGAAACAAGCATGTGTTGCTCTAAGTACTGCAGAAGCGGAGTATATAGCTACAGGTAGTTGTTGTGCACAAACGTTATGGCTCAAACAACAACTTAAAGATTGTGGCTTAGAGTTGGGCTGCATTCCTATTAAATGTGACAATACTAGTGCTATTAATCTTACCAAAAATCCCATCATGCACTCAAGAACGAATCATATTGATATAAGACATCATTTTCTTTCAGAACATGTCATGAGAAAAGATATAGAACTTGCTTTTGCAGACACACATAACCAACTAGTTGATATCTTTACTAAACCTCTCCCTAAAGATTCTTACTTTAAAATTAGGAGAGAATTAGGTATATTAAATGAACTTGATGTTTGATTGTGTGTTTACATGAGAGATTCTCTGAAAATTAGCTCAAAATGAAGTTTCTCAAACTGAGTAATCGATTACACCATTATAGTAATCGATTACATAGGGAAATCTGGCCCAGTGTTTTAAACAGAGAATTCAAGTAATCCATTACACATAATCTGTAATCGATTACCATAAAAATTCTGGCCCACGTATTTTTCCAGAAAGTTTGAGTAATCGATTACCTAATGTTAGTAATCGATTACCTGTAAAAATTTGGCCCAGCAAAATTCCAGAGAATTAGAGTAATCGATTACCTCAAAACTGTAATTGATTACCAACAGGTTTTGGGCCCACGAAAATTTCCAGAGAATTTGTGTAATCGATTACCATAACCAGTAATCGATTACCTGTTCGAGAAATTTGAAATTCAAATTTAACAATAACTTTATGTAATCATTACCAAACTTACTGTAATCGATTACACATTCGATAAAGTTGTGTATCTGACCTAAATTCCATTCCCTCCTATATTTTGAAATCCAAACTCTCAAAAATCATCTAGTAATCGATTACTTAACTACTGCAATCGATTACATGTTCTGTCCATATAAATTGTTTCCTTGATCATATCATACTATACATGTTCAAAGATCTTTTCATTTTGAGAATTCTTTCCCTACACTTTGAACATCCTCCTTCCATATTTCTATCATGGCTTATGGTTCTCATTTCTCAAGCACTTCTTCTCCTGCAAATCCATCAAGGTGAGAGACAATCCATGATTCTTATGCGAATCATCGTTATCGAGTGGACATTCAGACTAATGCTATGTCTGCTGGTCTATCTCCTTCTCTATTATATGTGATTCCTTCAAACTGTTCTCCAGAAACTCGACTCATTCTTGAGCGCATGGATATCCTGGCTCTGCGACTCACACAGCGAATGAATCATTTGGAGGATAATATTCGTTCTCGATTCATTCTTCTGGAAGGACGGATAGAGTCCGTGAACACCTTTATGCGACAAGAAATTGAAAAACTCAAGGAACTTGATCTGTCGAACATGTCTGAAAACTCTGCTGATACTTAATTTCTTAGGACTTTATCTACTATAATAGTTTTTCGATTGAGTTGTAATAAGCTTTAACTTAAGTACTGTTTCGTGTGTTTGTCTATTTAGTTCTATTAAGTACTTTAAATTTTATGACTATTTAAATTTTCATGCTTGGATTTTTAAATTTCAACCTGTTTACCCCCGCTCCCTATAGTTTAAATGTTTATTCTACTTGTTAGCCTGTATGGAAAATATTAGGCCTTTTCTTCTTTTTGATGACGTCAAAAGGGGGAGAAAGGTCTTGTGCTTTTAAAGATCATTTGCAGGGAATGCTACAAGTGGATAAAAAGGGGGAGTTCCATCTGATAGGGGGAGTTCTGACAACAAGATGATCTTCAAAGAAAAAGACTTGTGTTTGCCATCATAAACTAGGGGGAGATTGTGAAGAAGGTCTTGCCCCTGACCCTGGCTGAGGTTTTGATGACGACAAACTCATGTACAAAAAGAAGAAAAGAAGACTTAGAAGAACCAGCTCAACATACAAGCAATATTCAAGGGTTCTAGCTTTGACTAAGTCTTACAAATTAGGTAAGTTATGCTTCTAAGGTTTCTTTAAATATGAAGGCTCAAAGACAAGTTAAAATATTGAGTATAATCCTTTTCATAAGTTAAAAGTGATAGAAAAACTCAATTAGAACCTAAAGTTTCATTATCTAGAAAATGGATTTGAGTGTAATCGATTACACCCTTTAAGGTAATCGATTACACAGAGGCAAGTAATCGATTACAACTTTCTTGTAATCGATTACATGTTCGAATTTGAAATTCAAACAGCAACGGGCAAATAGTGTAATCGATTACCTAAGTACTGCAATCGATTACCTGGTCGACAGTTGTGCTGTTTCATGAACCATTGTGTCCCAAAACGTTTGGGAAGCTTTGTGTTGGTTCATGGACGACCTCTAGTGCCTATAAATAGTCCATTTAGGCTCAGAAACGCAACAACATTGACATACAATTTTCATATTCATTAGAGCCAAAATTCTGAGTCTTTAATTCTTCTTTTTCAATAAGTAACACTTATGTTGTTTGCTGTTCAACAGTTGAAGAACTCAGAATAAGAAAGAGCCTTCATACGATAAGTTCCTAAAGCATAACTTCTATATTCAATCCATTCTTATGTTAGAATATTGATTCAGCTATTTGGAAATCTTCTTCATTCTCATTCTGATTGTGTGAAAGTTCACCATAGGGTTCGGTGAAGGTTGGCACTTGGAAAGCGGTTTTCTTTCTAGTTGTTGATAAAAATTCTTGAAGTTCTTGATGTAAGCACTTGTAAGAAGTTTTTATCAATAGTGGAAAAATCCTCAAGGGTTCTTGAGGGACTGGACGTAGCCTTCGGTGGTTTGAAGGTGAACCAGGATAAAACCTGTGTGTGAATTCTCCTAACTCTCATCTTTTACTTTCAAGCAACACTTTATTCTGCTGTATTTACAATCAATACTTGTGATTCTCATTATCTTGAACCTAATCAGTTTTGCAAATGCGAAAATTGGGAGAACCTAATTCACCCCCCTCTTAGGTTGCTATCTACACTTACCATCTCCAACACCCAAGCGTTGGTACCCAATGCTTGAGTGTTGGCTTGCTGGCAGTTTGGCTATAAATTCGGTTTTTGGCTTTTCTTTTGTATCCAATCTTATCAAACCCTAGAACCTTGTTTTAGAAATTGAATTGGAAGTTCTTCTCACTTAAGGAATTAAGAAATAGAAACTCTAGTCTAGAACACCTAAGATCATGTTCTGAATATCATATATATAATTTATTCTGAATAGCTTAGCTAGAGGTAATGAAACTCAACCCAAGTACTTGTTTTATCAACTTTCTATTTCTATTCTTATGCTTTCTCCAAAATCCAAAATCAAAACAAATATTTCTTTTCTCTCTTTCAAACTCTAAAGAACCGATTTTAAGTCAAACCAATCCCTGTGGAGACGATAATCTTTTATATTACTTCGATACAATCTGTACACTTGCAGAATTAGCTATCAAGTTTTTGGCGCCATTGTCGGGGATTGGTTCTTTGATTTTTGATTGGTTGTTTAGAGTTTCTTTTATTTTTTTAATTCTTGCTGAGAACTGGTATTGCTAAATCTGTTGGCTGAGTTTCTTTTTTAG
This sequence comes from Acmispon strigosus, assembly GCA_030819835.1. Lineage (NCBI taxonomy): Eukaryota > Viridiplantae > Streptophyta > Magnoliopsida > Fabales > Fabaceae > Acmispon > Acmispon strigosus. The sequence goes on from JAUAMA010000001.1 coordinate 9,210,559, forward strand.
GTATGTCAATGGCTGAAACATTCGATCCAAGGTTGGAAAAAATCCAGGCGGAACTTGAAAAGGAATATGAGAAGAAGAAGCGGGATGCCTTCACTCTAATTGACGAGTTTTACTACGAATTAGATTGTAAGCGTAATGCTGGATTTTTGCCAAATCCTGAGCAAGAATGTACAGCTAGGGAGATTCTTCAAGAAAGGGTACAAAGCATTCTGAGGAGGCAGCCCGAGGATGAGCAACAACCACCCATTCATGAAAGCGAACCCGTGGTTCAAAGAGAGGAGGAGGAAGACGAACCCAAAGGAACCTATGTCATAGGTTCAGAAAATCAAGGCAAAGGACTAGGGGAAAATTTTCTTATCCCTTCCATTTGTAAATTTACTGTTGTTGCCTTGACGACTGAAAATTTATTTCGCACCATGATGAGTTTGTGCCAAAATTTGCATGATTTGCGGGGTCTAGTGAATTTTTTCATAGACCCCGGTTGAGAATTGATTAGTGAAAAGTCTACCAAAGACTATAACATTGGGCTTCTTGGGAGACAACCCAAGTGCATCTTTTATTTTTTGCGTTGAATAAACAGTTGCAGGAACCCCAACGCCTAAGCGTTGGAGGCTCAACGCTCATGCGTTGAGCCCCTGCCTTCATGCCCAGGTTTTCATAAAACCCAACACCCAAGCGTTTGGGGGGGGGGCAACGCTCATGCGTTGAGCCCCTGGAATCCCAGAATTTATTTTCTAATTCCAACGCTCATGCGTTGAGGCTCGGGCAGGTCAATATTAGCTTTTTTTTGTTTCAGTTATTTTGTTTTATTTCTTTTTTGAATAAAAAGGCAGGTTGGCAAAGCTAGAAACAGGTTCTGGAGGAGCTGGTGATGATAAAGATCCCATGAATACCTGAACTTGACCAGTGTAGTGTTTTTATTTTTGTTTTTAGTTTTGTTTTTAGTTTTATTTTCTTTTTCTTTTTAGTTTTTACTTTTCTTTTTTAGATTTGTTTTGATTTTAATTTTTAGAATTTGAGTCTTGCATGTAGGATACATTGAGAGTCAGTTAATATATTTTCCTGTTTATTATACCATGTTTGCCTAACTTTCAAGTGGTTTCACCTTTAGCTAATGTTTTTGGAAAATGATACATATGCTTTTTATGCTGGGTAGAGTTGCATGATGTTAGGGGTTGTGAATGGGTCCTTGATTTCTGAGTATTAAATTAATCATGTTTTTGAGTTCTAAAAAAGGGTACACTTACCCTATCTTTTCTGAGTGCTTAGAGTGAGCTCTGTATTACTTGTGCTTGTACTTATCTGCCTTGTGTTACATGTTGACTGGATTTGTGCATACTTTGTTACTTTGAGAGAGATTTTAGGAATTTTTGAGAACTCATAACTTGTTATTGATTTGTATCATTTTCCCTTAGTAGCCCCTATTGAGCCTTGAGTCTATTTCTTTGAAGCCTACTATTGGAAATGTTTATGAGTTGTTGGGTGATGGAAAAATTATGATGATAGAGTCATGTATGTTAGGATTCTCTCTGAAAAAAATATAAATGAAAAAAAAATAAGGTAAGTGCCTTAGAAAAAAAGGAAAAAGAAAAAATTATAATGAAGTAGTGGGGTGGGAAAGAGTATGAGGGTAGTAAAATTTAGGCTTAATAGCCACTTTGGTTCCCTAGGTTTCACGATTGTGCATTCTTGGTCCCCCTTGTATTTTATTAGCACCCAGCATCCCTAAAAGTTTAAAGAAGTTGCAAAACAGGTTTCCGTTAGCATTCTGTCAGGAAACTAACGTTGGTTGGGTAAAGTGGGACCCAGAATGTGAGGTGTCATGCATATAGGAGAGAGAAATAGGCTGAATGAGAGAGAATTGGAAGAACCAACGTTCTTCTTCCCCTTACCCTCATTTCCTTCGAAACCCACAACCACCAAAAGCAGCGTTCTTCTTCCCCTCCCCCTCCACCTCTCTCACGTTCCTCTTCACGTTCTGGAAACGCCGCCCCTGCGACCTTCCTCTTCGCGTTCTGGAAACGTCACCACCGCTCCATCTCTCCTGTTTTCCGGCGACGCCGCACCTCCGATGGAAAAACCAACAACACCATCGTGCTCCCCTCACCATCCGCAGCAAAACCCCTAAGGTAATTTGATGAACCGCCACCGTTGGCCGCTGTTGCCGCCGCCTTGGAGGCCGTTTTCCGGCCAAACCCTTTGGTTTTTGGAAAAACTGCCACCGCCACGTCGATCCTCTCCACGAGAAGAAGAGGAACCTGTGGCCGTTTTCCGTCGCCGCCGTGCTCCGCCATGGACCGCCGTGGAGGGCAATTTCGGGCGACCTCTCCGGTGAACCTCTTTTCTAGAAACAGGGACAATCCCTCGAAGCTCTTCCTCTCCTCTCTTCGAATTCCGCGGCTGAATTTTTGAGAAGAGGTAATTTCCTATGTCAATTTTGAGTTTCTCCCCTTTCAAAACCCTAACTCCCTTGTCCAATTCTTGAGTCTGTGTTCTGAGAAAATCCCTGATTGGTACAGTGATTGGTGGTCCCTGCAGAGAAGTAAGATTCAGACAGATCAAGGAGGACTTGGATTTTGATTTCGTGGTTGTGGACTTGAAGAGGACAAACACTGAAATGTATAAAAATTATTTTGATTTTGTTTTGGTCTCTGCAATTAAGCGATTATTGTGTCTGCTGTGTTCTGTTTGAACGTTGCTGAACCTTTTGTTGAGAGTATATTTCCTTTTCTTCTTCGTTCTGGGTTGGTCTTATTCTTTTCGTTATTATGCTATCTATGTTGTTTCTGTTAGAATTGTCATAATCTTTCTTTTGAATGTTCTCTGAATCTCCATGGTTTCTTCATGTTGTTGTTTCTTCTATCCTCAGCAATTCTGGGGCTATACTGCTGGTTGTTTCAGTTGTATGTTTATGGGTAAAAATCACTTATGGGCTCTTTAATCAATTCTGGGGGGAGAATGCTTCCATCTATTTTTCTCCTTTGTGACTTTGTGTTTCCTTTGAATCTCCAACTTTGTGTGCGTTTAGAGGAAGAAGAACGCTGCTTCTTCCTTTTCTCTCTCATTCAGCCTCTTTCTCTCTCCTATATGCATGACACCTCACTTACTGGGTCCCACATTACATCCCCAACATTAGTTTCCTGACGGAATGCAAACGGAAACCTGTTTTGCAACTTCTTTAAACTTTTAGGGATGCAGGGTGCTAATAAAATGCAAGGGGGACCACAAATGCAAAATCGTGAAACCTGGGGGACCAAAATAGCTATTAAGCCTAAAATTTAATTCATTCATCCCATACATTCCACCACTTTATTCAAAATAATAAAAAAAATTAGAGAGAACCTATGTGTTGTAATTGCTTAAGCTCTTGATCTGAAAAGGAAAATCACCTAACATGAGTCATGAGTCTGAGTCGGAGCCATTAGAGTTGCCAAGTTTTTCAATTCCATACCTGTTTTTGAACCCTTGGCCAAATTTCAACCCTTGATAGTCTCTCCAAGTTGCATTGTTGTACCTGTTTGGTTTTGATTTGAATGATAGGCAGATTTGTTTCATTGCACTCGCATTTTCATGAGATATTTTTCTGTGAGCTTAATTGGTAAACTCATTTCTGCTTCTTTGATCATTTTGCGCTCATATTTCTTGGTGAATTTTTCTCCCTTGACATGCATGTACTTGACCAGCTGTGTTTTCTTGAAATATGTATTTTGAGCTGTGTTTTTCTAACAAGGTGATTTGTTTTGAGCTTGAGGACAAGCTCTTCTCAAAGTGTTTTACGCTTGAGGACAGGTTGTCGTTGGGTATAGTGGTGTGATGACGGGATTTTATATGATATTTTTATTATCTTTTTCTTTCACTTTATTTTATTTTTATTGAGTCTCATATAGTTTTTATTTCATTTTGATAGAGTTTTCACTTTATTTTTGCATTTGCATATAAATTAGTAATTTTTGTGTTTTTAGTCCTTTTAGTTATGTTTTATTGCATTTTTAGTCCTTGTTAGAGGTTCTGGTCAATTAAGGAACATTTGTGGGGATCTTGGTGCAAATAAATGAAAGAGTGTGGCTGAAGTTAAAGAAGAAGAAGAATCATCAAACCTCCTATACTTGTTTAACATGTGCCTAATTGAAGAAATTAAAGAAGGAGATGAAGAATCAAGCAATTAGCATGTTCTAAAATGGAGAAATGATGAAGGAAATGAAGGTTTCAGCTATTGCAAAAAGGAGAATGAAGCCACATGAAGGCCCTTTAATGCATTGATGAAAGGAATCAAAAGAGAAGGTTAAGAACAAGTAAATGAGGAGTCTGCCATGCTCCCAACGCCTGAGCGTTGGCACCCCAACGCTCATGCGTTTGCATTCTGTCTGAAGATGGGAATCCAATGCAGTCTCCGGCGCCCAAGCGTTGGAACCCAACGCTTGAGTGTTGGCTTGCTGGCAGTTTGGCTATAAATTCGGTTTTTGGCTTTTCTTTTGTATCCAATCTTATCAAACCCTGGAACCTTGTACTTGGCTGAGTTTCTTCCTTTTTAGCTTTGTTCTTGAGCTTGTAAGAGGCCTTTAGAGCCCTTTTATCCAGGTTAAGTTTATGTTTTCCTTAGCCATGCTTGGCTAAGCTTTCTTGTATTTGGGTTATAGTGAATCTGCTTGTAGCTATGTTTTAGGTTTCTGTTTTTCCATATATGAATAAAAGTTCAAGTTCTTAGTTTCTATTCTCTGTATTAATATTATTCTTGCCAAATGGCCTGATTTCAATCAAAATTAGAGCTAGGAGAGTTTCGGATACGGGGAAGATATTGGGCCTAACCTATAGCTCCGACGAGGTAGCCATTGAAGGACTAGTTCAATAATTTCAAGAATCATAAGGAAGGAGGAGCGCTGACCCATTGGAAAAGAATGGATCACCTGGTTTGTCATTACTGGTGGGGTGTTGGTTGTTATTCAGTAGTCCTTCATGTGAATGTGATGGGTGTGTTGGACTCTGACACTGATTTTGTTATGGTAGTACCTTTCTTGAATTGCTGATTTTTTCTGCCCTCAAAAGGTTGTTTTTATCATGGTGTTGGGTATGGAAGTAGGCTGATATTGGAGGGTGGTGATTAGGTTGCTGGGTGGGTTGAAGTATGACAATTTTGCAATTGTTGAATTAGTTCAAAGTTATTTGTGTTTTCTTATAGGAAATCTTTTTACTTGTGATTTTGGGTTGCACCATCTATACTAAATTGGTTAGTGTTCTGCTATTTTGATTGTGTACTTTTTGTAATCCCACTTGAGAAAAGTTGTTCTCAAGACATTATATCTTTTTTTGAATTTAGTTTTTGCTTTAAAAAAACTTATGCGAAGCTAGAGAGTGGGTGTAAGTATTTCTGCCATGTCCGTGGACTTATTGCTGGGACATAGTGACCCTCAACTTCACTAATGGAGTGGTGCGGATTATTGACTTGCACATTATCAAGTTGGGTTTTTTAACCAAAACTCAATTTTTTTATAAAACAAATCACATTTCCGAAGAGCCAAGAGAAAGGGGAACAACATGTGTGAAGAGAATAAGTGCTTTTGAGAAACTTTGAAAATCAAAAATCAAGTTTTTCCAACACTAGTTACCAAGCTCTCACTCTTGTCTACCTTTTTGCTTGAAGAACCTAATTGTTTGGTTGCAGGGGAACGGAGGGAAGGGGAGGGGAGGGGAGGGTTTTTTTTAAACTTTACTTGTTTGGTTCAATTTTTAGGAGGGGAGGGGACTAAATCCCTTCTAACTCAATTTTGTGTCCCCTCCAAAAGTGGGGGGAATGGGAGGGGAAACATTTTATTGGACAAAAATAACCCTATTCAATAATAGAAAAATATTAAATGCAAACATGTTTAAAATACAAGTAAATTTATGAAGGGTACAAAAGTAATTTAATCATAGAACCCCTCCCCTTCCCTCGTGAACCAAACAAAAAAAGAGTTATTTTCTCTCCCCTCCCCTCCTATGAACCAAACATAATAAGTGTTAAAATCTCTCCCCTCCCCTCCCCTTCCCTCCTTTAAACCAAACAGACCTTAAGGCTTTGGAGGAAGAATTGTGGTGGAAATGAGGGGGAGGAGGGCCAGTTTCAGTTTTGAGTGTGGAGGATAAAGAAGATGATGAAGTTCTTCACTCTCTCTCCCCCTATTTTTTCCTTTGTTTTTCTCTCTCTTATGGAGAAAAACTTAAAAGAAGGAAGGTTAAATGTGTGTATGTGGCTGTGGATCAATAAATGGAGATGGAGGACGAATTTTGATTTCACCCTTAACCAAGGACCATAGTCTAATTAATGAGTCATTAAGAATAAGATCAAGCTTAAACAAGGACTTAAGTACAATTAATGAGTCATTATGAATAGGATCAAGGTCAAGTCCTATGACACCATGTCACTTTATGTCTAATCACATCACTTATCACCCTTCACTAATCACCTTTTTGGTGACTTCCATCGGTCACTCACTCATTTTGAATCAATCGCTCGCTGATTATTGCGCTAAAATAACACACATTTCTTAAGGCAAGTGCACATTATCGCCCAAAGAATATAACATTCTAAGTCCAAGTTATCAAACCCAAGGTACCAAGTAGCAAATTTGAATTAAGAGATTAGGCATAGTTTATGTCGAAAAGTTAGAAGGTTGATTGTGCATAAAAGGGTAAATAGATTGTAGTTGAGAGAAGTTAGAATGATAAAGACTCCGGATTGTAATGCAATTGGATCATCTACCCATCATTAGTTATGTTATTTCAATAATAATTGTGTCACCCACACACTCTTATAATAATCAACTCACTACAAGAAAGCACTAAATTACTGATGATTTTTTACCGACAGTTCAAAACTATCACTAAATCTCGTTATTACTGACGACCAAACCGTCAGTAACGTGTTTTTTTTTTAACTTACCAACAGAAAAAGCTGTCGATAATTTCAAAATTTAAAATTTCCGCCAACCAATAACTTAGAGAACTTTAAAAAATTCTAAAAATTATTACTGGCGGTTATACTGACATAAAAAGCCGTCTATAATTTCAAATTTTGAAATTTCCACCTTTGAGTGTGTGCAGTTGTGTAACCTTTCCCTCTTCGATTCTCAGTCTTTAGAGAGTCTTTCATTACTGGATCTATAGAATACTTTTACAGTCAATAACTTTTTTTAAAGCACCGACTCTGATGGTTTCGCAATTCTCAATCTAATTATTTTGAAAGATTTAATTTAATTTACATGATTGAAAATTTGGTTGTTTCACTTGCTGCCTTACTTATCTTTGAGTACCGTGGAAGTAATGCTATAAGAACAATGATTTTGCTGAAATATGTGTATGTCCTTAGCATATTAATCCAATGACTCTAGATATTAGTTCTTTATATAGTTTTGGTGATGTCTTGAGTTGATAAATTGAAGCTAAATAGTTCTTTTGCTGTCAATTTTGGATGTTGATATAAGTTCTGTTTAATGCCTATACGCTTACAATATAAATGAAAAGATGAGGGAATAACTAATTACCTTGAGCTTGAGTGTATTTCTTCTTGATCTACCTTAAACTTTTCATTAGGGATTATTTCGTTTTCCACTGCGCAACATTCTTCTACAACTCTTATTTTTATCCAATTGGTCCATTAAATGAACCTCATTGGTGATTTAGACAACTCTTATTTTGTGTTCAGGTTCTCCACAAGAGCTTCTTTTGTTTTAAGTTGGACCTGGGTCTCAGCTTTTTCCTCTTCCTAACGAAGTGCCACATCTGCAGTGAAGAAAATATGAATCTTTTCTAGATTTTAAGTGTTCTTGAATATTTTAAGAGTTCTAATTTTATATGTGAAAGAGATGAGAAAGACAAAGTAAGATAACAAATGTTTTTTTTATCTGAAAGAGCAAGAGGTAGTAGATAATAAAAACAAATGTTGGTGATTTGATTTGTTCAAGCTATGGCTATATGCATCAGCATGCACGTTTGAATTCAAAAAAAAAATTATCAAAGGAAAATTTGAATTCATATAAAGATCACATAAGATGAACATTTTGCATGAAAGTACCTTTATATTAAAACTAATAGAAAATTCTTATTTTAAACCCTCAGGTTGTGCAATCACAATCATATTGAAACTTATTTACATGGAGGATTGAAAATTGGCATGGGGATTAATGCAATAAAATCGCAAAATATGCAAATTTGATAGTGAAAATTAATCGTTCGAGGTTTGAAAATAATAATAGGATACTCTTATTTAATGAATTTTTAGATAAAAATACTTTCATGTTAAAATATGGGGAATATTTAAAAGTCCATATTTCATGAACATTTTTCATGAACACTTAAATTGGTATAAGAAATATCTACCAAAAATAAAAATTGGTATAAGAAATATAAATATTAAAGTCTATATTCATTTATGTTTTAATTAATGTGTAACAATCTAATAGAAAAATAAATTTAAATCTTTTAGTACTTTCTCATAATTTTAAGATATTTTTAAGAGTATATATATATATATATGGGGGCGTATTAAGTGAGAGCTATATTTATTATGAGAGATGATAGCGTTAAATCATGGTCGTACAATCATTCATGAGTGGTTGAGATTAAAAGTAGTTTAGTAATTTGATAGTGAAAATAAGTTGTACGGGGATTAGAACTTTAAATTTACAAGAGTATTACGAATATTTAAAAAATTAAATTTAATTATGACATGCTAAATTGATGAATTATAATTGGATAACTGAGGAAAACTTTTCTACACAGTTAGTGTATAGTAATTAACTCTTAAATTATTTTTTTAGAAAGCAAAAGATATATTAATATAGAAGAAGCAGCAAAAAAACCGGGAGAAGTCAGGCCAAGGAAAAGCTTCCCACCCGCCACTAGAGCGAGAGAGGAAAAGAAACAACTACTCCAAACAAAAAGGGAATAAACAAAGCCCCAACCAAAACAACACCACCCTATACAACACAAGACAAGCACCCCAAAAAGCAAAGCCAACACCCGACAACCACCCTTACGAGATTCTACGCTTCAAGATTTGAGCCGCAATCAGGTTCACTGCAACATCATCAGGGCAAGAAAGAACAACACCCACCTGCTTACCCACCTAAATGGCACGTCTAGCCCTTGTCAAAACCCCTGGAGGCACTAGAGACTCAGCCGGCAAAAGCACAGATTGGCAACCATCGACTCCTTCACCATCTGCCACGCCCTTAGCTTGAGACTTGGAGGGGGAAGAATCAACATGGCTACACATCTCATGTCTCCTGGACTCCTCCTTCCTGGGCCATCCCCGAGCTCTCTTCTCCCCGTGCCCTCGAACCCTAACTGCTGGATCAGCTGCCTTCTTTTATCTGCCTAACCCAGCCCGTTTTTTGGGTCACCCCCGTCTCCTAGGTGACTGCAAATCCATCCCCTCCTTAACCCCGCTCACCTCCGCCCCAAAGCTGTCGTCGCTTCCAGTAGAAAGAGAACAGAGTTGAGGAAAGGACCCGCAGGCATTAGTCTCCGGATCACAAGGATCCCTCCCTTCGAAAGAACCAACCACCACGGGACTGATCTCGGGAAAGAGAAATTCGACGGGAATTCTTTCCCCTAAATAGCCACCCTTATCAGTTCCCATAACCAAATCCACCTCATGTGAAGCAGATACAGCAAGCTTCCCCACAAGAGCCTCCTTCCACGAGCGGAGACGCCCGACTCCGCCAGTCTCCCCACAAAACCTGTCCTTGGTCGAATCAACCACCACCCCAAACGGACCTTAATTGCGAGAAGACCGAGCCTCCGAGCACTGCGGAACGTCCCTGGGGAACCTTGCCGGTGCCACCGCCATAAACGCCCCACCTACCTAAAGACCATCTAGGGCACCGATTGCAGAATAGGCCTGCTTCTTAGAGAAAAAGCGGACGAAACCAAAAGGAAATCGCCCCCCAAATGTCTGTTTCCGTTGGATGAACACATTCAGAATCCTACCGAAAAGAGAAAGCAGACCTCGAATATGGTGATAACCAATTGCCTCCTCGATGCCGTCAACGAAGAAGGTAGAGCAGCAGCGCCGAGTTTCGTCGCAGGTCTGAAACGCATCGTCCTCCTCTGTCTCCATCGAACCAGAACCCACCACAACCGACTGAATCAGGCTGCCTGAACCATCCGCTGGCTCCTCCTCTTCCGCATCGCCTCCTTCAGCCGCTGCGATGCAGGTCCGAATCACTTCGACCTCCTCTGTCTCCACCTAACTAGAACCCACCACCACCGTCGGAATCGAGACGCCTAGACCATTCGTCGGCTCATGAGCAGAACCTCCTCCATCTGCCGCCAAACCTGATTGGGGTGAGGAAACCCTAGCAGTGCAAAAGGGCTTCATCCTCTGTTTCCTTCGCTAAAACTCTTAATTGGTCGAAGGAAGGAGTTGGTAAATTAAATATATTTACAAATATTATAACTTAAGAGTGAAAACATGAAGTACAAGTATTAAAAATATAAAAATGACTACATGTAATTTTGGGTGAGACAAAATTATACGAAAAATACAATGCATGGGAATGAGAAATTTACAATTTATTATATTAATATTTTAATTCTTTGAAGAAAATCACACTTCAAAATTATTAATTTTAATAGGTTAGAATTTTCAAGATTTTTAATCACACTTCATTATGTGGAGATTAGTTATATCTTCATTTAATAAGTGTTAATTTACATTAACTTTTATTATAAAATATTTTTTAATATTCACATAAATAATTTCATTATGATTTAAATTATTTTGCTTAAAAAATAATTTTTTTTGATACAAAGGAAGACGCTTAACAAAAAAAATTATTGTTTCAACGGGGAAATTAACTATGCTAAGTAAAATTATAATTTTTGTAAAATTCTTACATAATAATTTTTTTATTGTATATAGATCAGTTATATTTTTATATATACAGAGTTATTTTACATTAAATTTTATTATAAAATTATTTTTTCAATGTTTAAATAAATAATTTCATTATAATTTAAATTATTTTTCTTAACTAACAAATTATTTTTTCACAATATTTTGATAAATAATTTCATTGATCAACGGGGAAAATATCTATGCTAATAAAAATTATAATTGCTTAAAAATTCTTACATAATGAATTTTTGTATTATATAAAAAACAGTCTAAAAAAATAATCGGCACGTAAAAAATTTCTCAGTAGTTATACTATACATTAAACTCAAATATTATGTATACTTTTAATATATATATATATATATATATATATATATATATTTATTTTGTAATTTCTTTATCTCCAGAAAATCAATTTATATTTAATTATAAATAATTTATTAATCAAAATTTGTTACATAAGATCAAACGCAGTCGACCGACCGCGACCCGTGCAACTGCACGGGTACCTTACTAGTATATATACACACATATATATACATACATATAAATAAAGGATGTATCATGAGAAAGATGATTTTATATGAGAAAATAAGAATAAATCACGATCGTTAGATATAATAATGAATGGTCAAGATTAAAACAACTTAATAATCACATGACTACTTAAAAATGTCATGTGACTTTTTAAAAAGTCACATGACTTCATGTTTTAATCTTGACCGTTTATGGTTAGATCTAACGGTCATGATTTATTTTCATATTCTCATATAAAAATATCTTTCTCATATGATACATCTCACGTACGTATATAATATATATCGGTTACCATTGAACACAAACATCGAATTGTTTCTTTACAAACCCGTTACTTCCAAAAAAAAAAAAAAACCGTTACTTCCAAAAGAAATCAACCATTTAACCATAAGCTGACACCTATTGATAAAAAACAGCAAAATGATATAATTATAGAATTGAATATGATACATGAAAATTTCAACGCACAACCTTAAACCGTAAACTTAATTGATATACTATGGATTATTGTCAAATCATTTTTAAATAATTATTGAAATTAATGTCAAATAAATAATAATAATAATTTAATTGTTAAACTTTTTGGAATATTCTGAAAATATTCAACAAAAATTGTGTATCTAAGATGTGTCTCTCATTCTTAACAGTGTTTTAAAACTCGGCCCGGTGATCGACTCGGCCGAGGTACTGGGTTAATGCGTTACCGGTCGGACTGAGGGGTTACTGGTCGGACCGGTTGACTCGGTGTATATTAAAAAAATATAAAAAAAATTCAATACTATATGAATTCTATATCTAATGAAACCACCAGCAAAGAGCATTAAGGCTGCAAAGACCAACGCACCAATTGCGGTACAATAGAGTTGTAATTCACTAGTTATTCCAGAGGCTCGCCAAATCTGTAAAAAAACCTGAGGTTATTTGTATTCCTTGGAAACCCCCGCCCACATCACCATTCAATATTTCACTAAAATAAGGTTTAATCTCACCTACCCCACCATGTCCTACCCTTTAAGACCTTACCCTAACTAATTATTTTTTATGTTGTTTATTTTTGTCAATTTAATATTTCAAATTTTTATAAAATTTTGCATTTCAGATTTTTAATTTTGATATTTCAGGTTTAATTCCACCTACCCCACCATATATATTTAGGCTGATTTGTTTTTCTTAAATTATCTTTTGATATCTAAAAATAAAAAAACTGCTTATAAAAACAACTTTCATTGTACATCTACCGTCTCTAGCTACCAAAATTGAAACAAACAAATATTGTAGCTGGATATAGACTAATGAAGAATTTTCAAAGTTTTGGATATAGATATTTTAAATTGAATTGGTAGTTTTGGCTTTTATTTTAGACCTTTCTTAAATATGTATTGATTAAATATTTCAATTTGTAATCAATAAAAATTTAAAGTATTAAATATTTCATCCATGTATCGTAATATAAATAATATTAATATTTTTTAAATTCATATTAAAAATAATATTATTCTCGTGTAGTGGTAATAGTATTGATTAATTTTTTAATCAGTTTAAGAATATAAATAATAAAAGACATAATTAATAACTAATAATATGGTGGTGTAGTGGTAAATGTGTTGCTTTACTACTTCAAGGTCTTGTGTTCAACTCCCTCTTGCATCACCTTTTAAAAATAAATTCACGTATATATTAAATAATTGTTGGGCTTGTCAAATTGGGCTTACACCCATTATCAACATAAAAGAAATCAGTTTCAGCAAAAAAAAAATCAAAAACAAACAAAACAGTTCAGAAAGAAAAAAAAAAAAGAGGTGACTCACCAGTTCAACCAAAAACCGAACGAGTCACCGGTTTTACCCTTGAACCGGCCGGGTCGTCCCGGTTCAATCCGGTTCGCTTGTAGAACTGATCTGATGACGAACTCATATCGGTCATGGCACCGGTTTCCGGTTGGACCGGCCAGTCCGGTTTTTAAAATATTGATTCTCATACATATATACACATGGTTGTTATAAACATAGACAAAATCATGAAAATATGAGATATAATCGTGTAAAAGATATATCAAGTAATTTTAGATATTACCATAATTAGTGATTCTTAATTCTCTTAATTGTGAAGGACCTCTCTAATTAGACCAATGTAGTGGGCCTATAATATTATTCCATAGAAGTTTCTCCTTAGTCCAAATATCTAAGCAAAGGTATCAGAGTAATACACAAACAACTATATTCATTTAATGAAGAAAAATGACCGCCTGAAGAAGAATCCATAACCTTAATATGACCGCTATATGCACCACCTTTTAAAAATAAATTCACGTTTTTATTAAAGAATTGCTGGGCTTGTCAAATTGGGCTTACACCCATTATCAACATAAAAGAAAATCGGTTTCAGAAAAAAAAAAATCAAAAACAAACAAAACAGTTCAGGAAAAAAAAAGAAAAAAAAAGAGGTGACTCACCGGTTCAATCAAAAACCGACAGAGTCACCGGTTTTACCCTTGAACCGGTCGAGTCGTCCCGGTTCAATCCGGTTCGCTTGTAAAACCGACCTGATGACCGACTAAGATCGGTCATGGCACCGGTTTCCGGTTGGACCGGCCGGTCTGGTTTTTAAAACATTGATTCTCATACATATATACACATGGTTGTTATAAACTTAGACAAAATCATGAAAATATGAGATATAATCATGTAAAAGATATATCAAGTAATTTTAGATATTACCATAATTAGTGATTCTTAATTCTTTTAATTGTGAAGGACCTCTCTAATTAGACTAATGTAGTGGGCCTATAATATTATTCCATAGAAGTTTCTCCTTAGTCCAAATATCTAAGCAAAGGTATCAGAGTAATACACAAACAACTATATGCATTTAATGAAGAAAAATGAACGCTTGATGAAGAATCCATAACCTTAATATGACCGCTATATGCACCACCTTTTAAAAATAAATTCACGTTTTTATTAAAGAATTGCTGGGCTTGTCAAATTGGGCTTACACCCATTATCAACATAAAAGAAAATCGGTTTCAGAAAAAAAAAATCAAAAACAAACAAAACAGTTCAGAAAAAAAAAAGAAAAAAAACGAGGTGACTCACCGGTTCAATCAAAAACCGACAGAGTCACCGGTTTTACCCTTGAACCGGTCGAGTCGTCCCGGTTCAATCCGGTTCGCTTGTAAAACCGACCTGATGACCGACTAAGATCGGTCATGGCACCGATTTCCGGTTGGACCGGCCGGTCTGGTTTTTAAAACATTGATTCTCATACATATATACACATGGTTGTTATAAACTTAGACAAAATCATGAAAATATGAGATATAATCATGTAAAAGATATATCAAGTAATTTTAGATATTACCATAATTAGTGATTCTTAATTCTTTTAATTGTGAAGGACCTCTCTAATTAGACTAATGTAGTGGGCCTATAATATTATTCCATAGAAGTTTCTCCTTAGTCCAAATATCTAAGCAAAGGTATCAGAGTAATACACAAACAACTATATGCATTTAATGAAGAAAAATGAACGCTTGATGAAGAATCCATAACCTTAATATGACCGCTATATGCACCACCTTTTAAAAATAAATTCACGTTTTATTAAAGAATTGTTGGGCTTGTCAAATTGGGCTTACACCCATTATCAACATAAAAGAAAATCGGTTTCAGGAAAAAAATAAAAAACAAACAGAACAGTTCAGAAAAAAAAAAAAAAAAAAGAGGTGACTCGCCGGTTCAACCAAAAACCGACCGAGTCACCGGTTTTACCCTTGAACCGGTCGGGTCGTCCCGGTTCAATCCGGTTCGCTTGTAGAACCGATCTGATGACCGACTCAGATCGGTCATGGTACCGGTTTCTGGTTGGACCGGCCGGTCCGGTTTTTAAAACATTGATTCTCATACATATATACACATGGTTGTTATAAACATAGACAAAATCATGAAAATATGAGATATAATCGTGTAAAAGATATATCAAGTAATTTTAGATATTACCATAATTAGTGATTCTTAATTCTCTTAATTGTGAAGGACCTCTCGAATTAGACCAATGTAGTGGGCCTATAATATTATTCCATAGAAGTTTCTCCTTAGTCCAAATATCTAAGCAAAGGTATCAGAGTAATACACAAACAACTATATTCATTTAATGAAGAAAAATGACTGCTTGATGAAGAATCCATAACCTTAATATGACCGCTATATGCACCACCTTTTAAAAATAAATTCACGTTTTTTTTAAAGAATTGCTGGGCTTGTCAAATTGGGCTTACACCCATTATCAACATAAAAGAAAATCGGTTTCAGAAAAAAAAAATCAAATACAAACAAACAGTTCAGAAAAAAAAAAAGAGGTGACTCGTCGGTTCAACCAAAAACCGACTAAGTCACCGATTTTACCCTTTAACCGGCCGGCTCGTCCCGGTTCAATCCGGTTCTCTTGTAGAACCGGTCTGATGACCGACTCAGATCGGTCATGGCACCGGTTTCCGGTCAGACTGGCCGGTCCGGTTTTTAAAACATTGATTCTCATACAAATACACATGGTTTTTATAAACTTAGACAAAATCATGAAAATATGAGATATAATCGTGTAAAAGATATATCAAGTAATTTTAGATATTACCATAATTAGTGATTCTTAATTCTCTTAATTGTGAAGGACCTCTCTAATTAGACCAATGTAGTGGGCCTATAATATTATTCCATAGAAGTTTCTCCTTAGTCCAAATATCTAAGCAAAGGTATCAGAGTAATACACAAACAACTATTTGCATTTAATGAAGAAAAATGACCGCTTGATGAAGAATCCATAACTTTAATATGACCGCTATATGCACCACCTTTTAAAAATAAATTCACGTTTTTATTAAAGAATTGCTGGGCTTGTCAAATTGCGCTTACACCCATTATCAACATAAAAGAAAATCGGTTTCAGAAAAAAAAATCAAAAACAAACAAAACAGTTCAGAAAAAAAAAAAAAAGAGGTGACTTGCCGGTTCAACCAAAAACTGAATGAGTCACCGGTTTTACCCATGAACCGGCCGGGTCGTCCTGGTTCAATCCGGTTCTCTTGTAGAACCGGACTAACGACCGACTCAGATCGGTCATGGCACCGGTTTCCGGTCGGACCGGTCGGTCCGGTTTTTAAAACATTGATTCTCATACATATACACATGGTTGTTATAAACTTAGACAAAATCATGAAAATATGAGATATAATCGTCTAAAAGATATATCAAGTAATTTTAGAAATTACCATAATTAGTGATTCTTAATTCTCTTAATTGTGAAGGACCTCTCTAATTATACCAATGTAGTGGGCCTATAATATTATTCCATAGAAGTTTCTCCTTAGTCCAAATATCTAAGCAAAGGTATCAGAGTAATACACAAACAACTATAGGCAATTAATGAAGAAAAATGACTGCTTCATGAAGAATCCATAACCTTAATATGACCGCTATATGCACCACCTTTTAAAAATAAATTCACGTTTTTATTAAATATTTGCTGGGTTTGTCAAATTGGGCTTACACCCATTATCAACATAAAATAAAATCGGTTTCAGAAAAAAAAAAAAAACAAACAAAACAGTTCAGAAAAAAAGAGGTGACTCGCCGGTTCAACCAAAAACCGACTGAGTCACCGGTTTTACCCCTGAACCGGCCGGTTCATCCCTGTTCAATCCGGTTCGCTTGTAGAACCGATCTAATGACCGACTTAGATCGGTCATGGCACCGGTTTCCAGTCAGACCGGGTGGTCCGGTTTTTAAAACATTGATTCTCATACATATACACATGGTTGTTATAAACTTAGACTACATTATGAAAATATGAGATATAATCGTGTAAAAGATATATCAAGTAATTTTAGATATTACCATAATTAGTGATTCTTAATTCTCTTAATTGTGAAGGACCTCTCTAATTAGACCAATGTAGTGGGCCTATAATACTATTCCATAGAAGTTTCTCCTTAGTCCAAATATCTAAGCAAAGGTATCAGAGTAATACACAAACAACTATTTGCATATAATGAAGAAAAATGACCGCTTGATGAAGAATCCATAACCTTAATATGACCACTATATACACCACCTTTTAAAAATAAATTCACGTTTTTATTAAATAATTGTTGGGTTTGTCAAATTGGGCTTACACCCATTATCAACATAAAATAAAATCGGTTTCAGAAAAAAAAATCAAAAACAAACAAAACAGTCAGAAAAAAAAAAAGAGGTGACTCGCCGGGTCAACCAAAAACCGACTGAGTCACCGGTTTTACCCTTGAACTGATCGTTTCGTCCCTGTTCAATCCGGTTTGCTTGTAGAGCCGATCTGATGACCGACTCAGATCGGTCATGGCACCGGTTTCCGGTCAGACCGGCCGGTCCGGTTTTTAAAACATTGATTCTCATACATATACACATGGTTGTTATAAACTTGGACAACATCATGAAAATATGAGATATGATCGTGTAAAAGACATATCAAGTAATTTTAGATATTACCATAATTAGTGATTCTTAATTCTCTTAATTGTGAAGGACCTCTCTAATTAGACAAATGTAGTGGGCCTATAATACTATTCCATAGAAGTTTCTCCTTAGTCCAAATATCTAAGCAAAGGTATCAGAGTAATACACAAACAACTATATACATTTAATGAAGAAAAATGACTACTTGATGAAGAATCCATAACCTTAATATGACGGATTCATAGAAAGGCTATAACTTGGAGACAACTTAATAAGCTAGCACTTATAAATTATTTCATTCTATCAAGCATGCTTTCTTAATTTGTTAATTCTTGTAAATCCCTTGGGAGTTCATATCTGCTCATCCATCTTTTAAGTGGAATCCTAAAATTTCACTTATTGTTTATGAGAATGGTGTAGAGACTGAAGATGCTTGGTAAAGCAATACTTATAAGGGCGAATTCTGGTAGAATACTTGTTGAGTTAGTGGAAAATCTTGGTGGTAGCTAAGGTTTGGATGTACCCCACGGTTTGGGGTGAATCGGATAAATTCTTTGTGATTTTTTCTTAATGTTCTCTTGTTTATTTACATTTTATTTATCTGCTGCATTTTAAAAGGGGTTTAATTGAAAGCTTTGAAAAAAAATTCATTTGTACATTCTGCCTAACGTTAAAATATTGGCAAAAAAATTTAAAGACATAATTCAACCTCCTTATTGTGTCCTTATAATCTTTTCAACTGTACAAGAGCTGACCTCTTGGTTGAGCACTTTTGTATGTGAAGAGGAGTAAATCCTCATATTCATGGAAGAATCAATTAATCAATTCATGATGAAAGAAAAATCAACCACCTGACCTCCTGCCTGTTAGCCTAGATAGCAACCTGAGAGGAGGGATGAATCAGGTTTACCCGATTTTCGCCTTGATACCTTCTTACTTTCAAGATGAATATAAATACAAACGATTGCAGCGGAAATAAGCGTTGCTTGAAAGTAAAGATGAAGGGTAGAAGAATTCACACACAGAATTTTATCTTGGTTCACCTTCTATCCACCGAAGGCTACGTCCAGTCCCTCTAGAAAACCCCTTGATGATTTTTCCACTATTGATAAAAATCTCTTACAAGTCCTTACACCAAGTACCTTAAGAATTTCTATCAACCATCTGTGAAAGCACACCACTTTCAACAGCCCCTGAAAGCACACCACTTTCAGTCCCTGAAGGCAAACCACCTTCAGTCCTTGAAGGCTAAACCACCTTCAAACCACACCCTGAAAGTACACCACTTTCAGTAACAACAACCCTTCACCGAGACCCACGGTGAATACTCAATCTACCAGAAAGAGATGAAGAAGAGTTTACAATATGGCTGTATCAATCCTTTAGCAAACAAGCGGATTGATCATGAGAATTATGCTTTAAGGCTCTTAAGCATAAGAAGATTCTGAGTTCCTCAAGATATGAACAACTAGAGTGTTCTCTTAACAATGAAGATCATGAACTCAGAATTTAGGCTCTTTGAAAGTTTAAGTATCAAAAGACTTAATGAATGAACAATTTTGGCAAAGCTTTGGCCTAATGATGTATTCTCATGTGTTGTTTTGTTTCTGGACTCAAATGGACTTTATATAGGCAAGAGGAACGACCTTGAACCAATGCAACCCTTCCCAAAAGGTTTGAGACACAATGGTTCATGAAAAGATGCAACTTTTCGGGTATGTAATCGATTACATTACTTAGGTAA
Organism: Acmispon strigosus; assembly: GCA_030819835.1. Classification (NCBI taxonomy): domain Eukaryota; kingdom Viridiplantae; phylum Streptophyta; class Magnoliopsida; order Fabales; family Fabaceae; genus Acmispon; species Acmispon strigosus. The sequence continues at coordinate 9,230,201 of JAUAMA010000001.1, forward strand.
TCGATTACACTAAAAGCCGTTACTGTTTGAATTTCAAATTCAAACATGTAATCGATTACAAGCAAGAAGTAATCGATTACTTTCCTAGGTGTAATCGATTACCAGAAAGGTGAAATCGATTACACTCAAGTCCCATATCCAGAAACTTGAACTTTTAAGATCGGCTTGAGATATACTACTTCTTTTAACTTATGAAAACATTAAACTTGGTTAGCTTAGATGTTTTAAGGAGCCTTTATGCTTTGAGAAGCCTTTAGAAGCATAACTCACCTAAACTAAGACTTTAAGGTAGATGTTGAAACATATAGCACTGTTTCCTCTAAGTCTTCTTTTCTTTTTTTTGCCGATGAGTTTGTCGTCATCAAAACCTCAGCCAGGGTCAGGAGCAAGACCTTGTTCACAATCTCCCCCTTTTTGATGATGGCAAACACATTCTTTGAACCTTGAAGATCAGAGATGCTTCTTTGTTGAAAACTCCCCCTGTTTGATGTAATCCAATATATCTCCCCCTTTCTGATCCACTTGTTGAATTCCTGCATATAATCTTTAAAGAACACAGAACTTTTCTCCCCCTTTTGACTTCATCAAAAAGAAGAAAAGGCCAGAAACAGGCATACAAGCATACAAGTGCATAGACAACTAAAGCATAGGGGTTGGGGGTAAACACGTAAAAGTGCGATAAATAGCAATCAACACACTATATATATATATATATAGACAAATAGATGTAGAAGTTACATATGGGATAGAAACAAATTACAAACATAAGTAGTAGGGTTTATATTACAACCAAGGAGAAAGTCTATTAGTAGATATGGTCTAAGAAGTAGATATGGTCTTGTACTTGATAGAGTTTGTCGGGATTACACATGACTAGAATCCTCAGACATCTCAGAAGGGTCAAGTTCCTTGAGACTCTCAATCTCTTTACGCATAAAGGCGTGCACTGATTCTATTCGATTCTCCAAAAGCAGGAATCGAGAGCGAATAGTATCCTTCAGATGACTCAATCTTTGAGAGAGGCGAAGCGCCAATATGTCCATGCGTTCAAGGATAACTTTAGTTTCCTGAGAGAAGTTGGAAGGGATTGTATAGAAAGGAGATAATCCAGCAGATGCAGCATTGGTTTGGATGTCTATGCGGTACCGATGATGCACATAAGGATCATGGAAAGAATCCCTTTGAGGAGTATTGATAGGAGATGAGACATTTGACGGACGAGGAACAGACCCCATGGTTAGTGCAAGACCAAGAAGGAAGACAGAAGATATATGTGGATAAGAAGAGTCAAATCCAGAGTTGTAGGTATGGCGAGAGAACAAGAGACCTATGCCGAATTTATAGAAATATGTATGCGTAATCGATTACAGCAGTTAGGTAATCGATTACATAATGTTTTGAATTTTAAATAAAATGGAGGGAATTTTGAGAAACTGGCAGTTTTCGACGATGTAATCGATTACAGAAATTGAGGTAATCGATTACCTTAAGTATCTAAAGAGGCACGAGGACTAGAGAGCATAGGTTAATCGATTACTGGGTGTCATGTAATTTTGCTCTCCTTCATCGAATTTTCTAGGAACAGAACAAGAGGGTATATGAATTTTCCAAGAAGATCATTGCAGGCCTTCTTCGTAGGAACGAGGGGATGAAGAAGAAGCAAACTGTGTTGATGAAGTGGTGTGTAGTTGGGTGGTCTCTCTTTGCTTTTGTTCTGATCATTTGTGTAATTCTTGTGATGAAAATGAATATGTACAAGTAGGTGTAAGTCTAGGATGAAAGACAGTTTACTGCAGTGACGGATCCAGGAATTTTTGTCGTCGGGGCAGTATATACATAGAAATTTGCAGTATTGAAAACATAATATATTACTATTAAACGTCTGAATAAACATCATATTTGTTCTCTACAAGGTTTCATATTTTGGAAACATTGTACAATCTTTTCATTGTCAACACTATCAAATATTTCCCTCTCTACATAAGTAACTAAGCAATCATTCAACAATGCATCTCCCATACGATTTCACATCCGATTTTTGATAATATGCATAGCAGAGAAATCCCTTTCAACTGTTGCAGTTGCAACCGGTAGTATCAAAGCCAACTCTAAAAGCAAATATATCAACTGATATACAAAATGCCCCTCAATCCTGAAAATGCACTATCAGAACATATAACTATAAAATAATTTTGAAGCTGATTATCTAATGCCAAAAGTTCAACCGGGGAAAAATTTGAAGGATAGAATTGAGCCAAACGAATCAAGTTTTCCTTGTCAAATGCAACAAATGAATCTCTTGGACTCAAGCAAGCTACACAAAGAAGCATCTCAGTATTCACTTCTGTAAAACGATTATTCAACTCCTGAATTTGTCGATCAATCACTTGATAGAATAATTCAACTTGAAAATGATGCAAATTAGAAACTTTCTCCATTTTGCGCATTGATCTTCCTTATTTTTTAAAGATAACAGTCATATTAGGAATGCCAACATTGTGCTTTTCACAAAATATTGAAACCTCATTGAGCAAAGAATGCCAACCATCATCTCTCATAACTTGCAACTATGCTTTGATACCGTAACCAATTTCATAGCATTTACAATATCTTGATCACTTCTTTGTAATGGTTGAGATAAATCATGAGTAATCCCCAAAATATTTTTCATCAAGTGCAAGACAAAAACAAATTCAAAAGATTGCAAAGAAATCAACAAAGCACATGCTTCGCCTTTTTGGTCCAAACTTGTACCATCTTCCTCAACAATTACAAGAACATCAATCATTGAAGAGAACAAAGAAACTATACTAAGTAATGTACCATAATGTGAGCTCCATCTAGTATCCCCGGCCTTCTTCTCCCTTTTCCAATGCTTCTTTCACCTTAGTAGTTTGATTATCACGAAGAATATCTCGACGCTTACATGAAGCTCCAACAACATTAGACAAATTAGCAACTATACTAAAAAACAATGCAATTTCAACATGCTTTTTTGCTACGGTAACAAGAGCTAATTGGAGTTGATGAGCAAAACAATGAATATAGAATACACATTTATTCTCTTTCAATATCAAGCTTTTGAGCCCATTAAATTCACCTTGCATATTACTTGCTCCATCATATCCTTGTCCACGTAATCTTGACAAGCTTAGCCCATACTTTGCAAACAATAAGTCCAAAGCCAATTTTAGTGATAAAGCATTTGTATTGGAGACAAGAACAAGACCAAGAAGACGCTCCATAGCTTGTCCTTTCTTATTCACATAATGCAAAGCCACAACCATTTGTTCCTTAATTGAGATATCTCGAGATTCATCAACCAAAATAGCAAATAAATTATCTCCCAAATCATCAAGTATAACTCTAGTAGTCTCACTAGCATCGGCTCTAACAACATCTTTTTGTATATCAGGAGCTATTAGTTTGAGATTTCTAGGAGCATTCTTCAAAACTTGATGAATAGTGTCATTGTGGTTGGAAATAAAATCAAGAAGCTCAAGAAAATTCCCCTTATTACTTGAAGACATCGACTCATCATTACCACGAAAAGCTAACCCTTGGCGCAATAAAAACCGAATGCAATCAATTATAGCAGTCAAATGAATACGGTAGTCTTACTTAATTTGATGTGACTGTTTACACAAAGCAATATCAATGTGTTGTGTTTGTTTCATTAGAGCTTCACAATTTCTCCAAGCTTGATAATGAGGGCTATTTGTACCTCCAACAGGAGTTTGAAACCTTTCACTCTTTTTCCAATTTGTAAAACCTTCTGTTATAAATGTATCTTCACTACCTTTATGTTCCCCAACATCAGATCTCATAAGATAACAACATAAACAAAATGCTACATCTTTTTTTTGACTATATTCTAACCAATTGTCATATCTTAAATACCAATCAGGTTTGAACCTACGAAGAGCATTTCCAAATTGTCTTTGTGGAAAATTAATCTCTTTTGGTTGACAAGGACTTTTTTGTAGATAGTATCTCCTAATTTCATCTCTATCACTAGGGTGATAACATGAAATTCTTGGCCTTAAACCAAGATCATTAGGAAGTTGTTCTGAATCAAATTCCAAAAATCTTTTTTTGTTGGATGGACGTAAAGTTTCATCCAGAGCTTGAAGTTGAGGAGAAGATAATTGCTCAGATGTTGATTTCCTTTTGAAAAAGTTTTTCATTAATAGAGCCTAGAGTTAAAACCAACATAACCATAATTAATTTGATAGTGATAAAATATCACATTTCTCCTAAAACTACATAATATAATAAAGAACTTGGTCACTCTATAATATAAATACATAGTTAATTAGTTACCATATCTCCAACAAGGAACAAATAAATTTCAAAAAAAAAAAGTAACAAATAACGCTATCACAGTAAAGGAAGTGGAACATTGGGTTTTTCATCAGCTGAGTATTTTACTTCTATTATAAATAGAATTAGCATTTAACAGGTGGGTTATTAAATTCTATTTCATAACAATAGCAACTAGCAAAGTTCATTTTATAACAAATGCAAATCTCTTGATCTCGGAAGCAGAGCAACAAAGTTCATTTTGCAATTTTACTAGCGATTTACTATTGGAATCATTTGCCGTTAAATATGCCATTCTTGTTAGGGGCGGAATGATTAATCTAGCTTTGAAGTTTTCAGATTATATAGATTCCTGTTACATTTTCCAAAAAAAAAACAATAGCAACTAGCAAGTATTATTTGAAGAATGAAGAATTACCAGCAGAAACAGAATATCAGCAACGTCGAAGGCTTAAAGTGTGAAAGTAACAGCAGCAGCATTGAAAGCTCACAATGAAAGTAAAGCTAAGGGAGCTTCTTGGAGAAGTAAAATAGACTAAAGCTGAGATTGGATAAGTTGAAAGTAAAGGTGAATTTGATTTCATTAACCAATTGGTATTGATGTTATTCTAAGACTTAGAATCTAAGTAGAAAAGAAAAAAAAAGTTGATAAGAAGTCAGATCAAACTAGGATAAATTTTAGCTTTTAGTGGCACCAGGGGTAATATTGTATACCTATGTGAGCATTTATTTTTGCTGGTGGGGGCAATCAAATATATTATATTAAAATAATGATATAGAAGGTAGGGATTTTGAAAGTCACGTGGGGGTAGCTGCCCCCCCTCTCCAAGTACATCCGCCCCTGGTCTATTGTAGGGGAAGCAAATTGAAATGTAATAGAACATGTTCAATTGTAATGTATTGGTGGGATTTGAAATGGAATACAAGATCATTTTGGCAATTGAAGGTGTTGCAGACAACCAATATTTTGTAGACATTTATTTTCATTATGAATTTGTCATTCCTCTACATGACTTGTCATCCTCTTCTATTGCATTTTCAATGTCAAGTTTTTCAAATTAAGGCTTTTGTAGCACTATCTTAAATGTAAATGTTTAACTAAATGATTGAGTTTTGTCCTGCACAATTACAATAAGAAATTCACAATTGTTTTCAAAATGGGTACTTTCACTCATTTTCAGAAATGACACATAAAATAGGCTATTATCCTCAAAATGGGTGCATTACAAACACTGACATAATTAAAGTAGTTTACACCAAATCCAACTGGTTCCAATACACTGACATAATTAAACTAGCCAAGTACAGATATCTGGGCCACATAGCCAATTACAATCACTGACACAACAAAACAAAATTGTCTTTAAGATGTTTCGCAAAGCACCATAACAAAGTTGATCCATCGGATTGTGCTCTCCTGAGTTCCCACGACCTCTCCAATTCTCTTTCTACCCCTTATTGTTGGCCCACCAGATGTTGCCTCCCTTGCAACTGAGCTGCCTTGGCCTGAAGTCTGTGTGTTGTTTGGTTGTGATGGACCAGGTTTTTCCTGAGCTTTAGCAGACTTTTTCTTTCTTTTTGCAGTAGGCTTATATCTTGGTGGAAGCTGAGTATTTTGTTCAGAGGCAGCAACAGCAACACTTCTTGTACCAGGCTTAGTACCACTACCACTTGCCTTGCTTGTTGGGTAAACCATCTTCTTGTTTTTCTGCAAGTTTTAAAAGTCTATGTATGGTACAGTGAAACCAACAAATACAAGCAAGCAGAACAAGTAATGAAACTACCATGTTTCCTCCTTTTGGAATGGATCTTTCAGCACCAGTCTTGCCACCACAAGTCCTGACATTGTGGCCCAATTTCCCACCCCTGATGCACTTCATTTTGCCTAGCAGCCTTTGTAACTTGTATGGATTTTTGGGTTCATCATTCTGCTTTTTCCTCTCAGCCTTTGTAACTTCCATTGATTCTCATACATATATACACATGGTTGTTATAAACTTAGACAAAATCATGAAAATATGAGATATAATCGTGTAAAAGATATATCAAGTAATTTTAGATATTACCATAATTAGTGATTCTTAATTCTCTTAAATTGTGAAGAACCTCTCTAATTAGACCAATGTAGTGGGCCTATAATATTATTCCATAGAAGTTTCTCCTTAGTCCAAGTATCTAAGCAAAGGTATCAGAGTAATACACAAACAACTATATGCATTTCATGAAGAAAATTGACCGCTTGATGAAGAATCCATAACCTTAATGTGACGGATTCACTGAATGGACTATATAAGGCGAAAACTTGGAGACAACTTAATATGCTAGCACTTATAAATTATTTCATTCTATCAAGCATGCTTTCTTAATTTGTTAATTCTTGTAGATCCCTTGGGAGTTCATATCTGCTCATCCATCTTTTAAGTCGAATCCTAAAATTTCACTTATTCTTTATGAGAATGGTGTAGAGACTTAAGAGGTTTGGTAAAGAAATACTTGTAAGAGGTGAAGTCTTATAGAATACTTGTTGAGTTAGTGGAAAATCTTGGTGGTAGCTAAGGTTTGGATGTATCCCACGGTTTGGGGTGAATCGGATAAATTCTTTGTGATTTTTTCTTAATGTTCTCTTGTTTATTTACATTTTATTTATCTGCTGCATTTTAAGAGGGGTTTAATTGAAAGATTTTGGAAAAAAAATCATTTATACATTCTGCCTAACGTTAAAAGATTGGCAAAAAAATTTAAAGACATAATTCAACCTCCTTATTGTGTCCTTATGATCTTTTCAACTGGTACAAAAGCTGACCTCTTGGTTGAGCACTTTATTGTGTAAAGAGGAGTAAATCCTCATATTCATGGAAGAATCAATCAATCAATTCATGATGAAAGGAAAATCCACCACCTGACCTCCTGCCTTCAATAGAGAAAATTATGGCTATCAAAAGGATAGGACGAGGCTCTTCATTGAATTCACCTACTATGAAATATGGGAGATCATTGAGGAAGACATATGACTAAGACCCCAAAAGGAGAACCCATCCCTAGAGAAGAATAGACAGATGGACAAAAGATGAAACATCAAGTCAACTCCAAATCCATGTACTATCTCACCTGTGCACTAAGTCAGTCAGAGTATAACAAGGTTCATAGTTACTCTACAACAAAGGAAATTTGGGATACTTTAGTGATTTCTCATGAAGGAACCTCGAACATTAAACAAACCAAGATCATCATGCTTGTGCATCAATATGAGATGTTCAAAATTCATGATCAAGAGAGAATTGATGAAATGTTTAGAAGATTTCAAACCATCACTAACGATATGAAATCTCTTATAAGAATTAATGATAATGTTGATCATGTTGGCAAGATTCTAAGATGCATATATGGAGACATAAAGTCATAGTCATCCAAGAAGCTAAAGATCGCAAGCTTGAACTTCAAGAAGACGGTGGAAGGAAGACCAAGTCCATAGCTCTTAAGTCTGAAACTAGAAACAACAAGGCTCTCAAAGTTGAAGAACCATCAGACGATCCAGAAGAGTGTAATGATTACTCAAACGATGATGAAGACAAGCTTTCCTTTATCTCCAAGACTATCAAAATAATGTTGAGAAAGAAAGAGAACTTCAAGAAGGACTCAACTTCAAGAAGAACTCCAACTTTAGAAAAGGAGCTAGAACAAGTCAAGAAAAGAACTCAATAATTTGATATGAATGCAAGAAGCCATGCCACATCAAAGTTAATCATCTACAACAATCTAACTTCCCAAGATGAAGAGCCTCATCTTATCCTTCAAACCTGAATAAGCCTACCACGTGGGCTAAGGATTAGGCAAAAACCTGGCCTTGTAAGCACCATGATACCACTTGCCCTTATTTCAAATAATTTGTTTTTAAAGGACTAAAAGCCATGATACCACTTCCTGTCCTTTTCCATTGTTTGTTCACCATCGTCTTGTAAATTTTCTCTCATTCATCGAATTCTCCAGGAACAGAACAAGAGGGTATGTGAATTTTCCAAGAAGATCATTGTAGGCCTTCTTCGTAGGAACGAGGGGATAAAGAAGAAGGAAACTGTGTTGATGAAGTGGTGTGTAGTTGGGTGGTCTCTCTTTACTTTTGTTCTGATTATTTGTGTAATTCTGGTGATGTAAATGATTACTTACAAGTAGGTGTAAGTCTAGGATGAAAGAGAGTGTATTGTAGGGGAAGCAAATTGAAATAGAATAGAGTGTGTTCAATTGTAATGTATTGGTGGGATTTGAAATGGAATACAAGATCATTTTGACAATTGAAGGGTTGCACACAACCAATATTTTGTAAACATTTATTTTCATTATAAACTTGTCATTCCTCTACATGACTTGTCATCCTCTCCTATTGCATTTTCCATGTCAAGTTCTTTCAAATTACGGCTTTTGTAGCACTATCTTAAATGTAAATGTTTAATTGAATGATTGAGTTTTGGCTTGCACAATTACAATACATTACCCAGGATTAATTAAAATTCACAATTATTTTCAAAATGGGTACTTTCACTCATTTTCAGAAATGACACATAAAATAGGCTATTGTTCTCAAAATGGGTGCATTACAAACACTGGCGTAATTAAAGTAGTTTGCACCAAATTCAATTGGTTCCAATACACTGACATAATTAAACTAACCAAGTACAGATATCTGGGCCACATAGCCAATTACAATCACTGACACAACAAAACAAAATTGTCTTTAAGATGTTTCGCAAAGCACCATAACAAAGTTGATCCATCGGATTGTGCTCTCCTGAGTTCCCACGACCTCTCCAATTCTCTTTCTACCCCTTATTGTTGGCCCACCAGATGTTGCCTCCCTTGCAACTGAGCTGCCTTGGCCTGAAGTCTGTGTGTTGTTTGGTTGTGATGGACCAGGTTTTTCCTGAGCTTTAGCAGACTTTTTCTTTCTTTTTGCAATAGGCTTATATCTTGGTGGAAGCTGAGTATTTTGTTCAGAGGCAGCAACAACAACACTTCTTGTACCAGGCTTAGTACCACTACCACTTGCCTTGCTTGTTGGGTAAACCATCTTCTTGTTTTTCTGCAAGTTTTAAAAGTCTATGTATGGTACAGTGAAACCAACAAATACAAGCAAGCAGAACAAGTAATGAAACTACCATGTTTCCTCCTTTTGGAATGGATCTTTCAGCACCAGTCTTGCCACCACAAGTCCTGACATTGTGGCCCAATTTCCCACCCCTGATGCACTTCATTTTGCCTAGCAGCCTTTGTAACTTGTATGGATTTTTGGGTTCATCATTCTGCTTTTTCCTCTCAGCCTTTGTAACTTCCATTGATTCTCATACATATATACACATGGTTGTTATAAACTTAGACAAAATCATGAAAATATGAGATATAATCGTGTAAAAGATATATCAAGTAATTTTAGATATTACCATAATTAGTGATTCTTAATTCTCTTAAATTGTGAAGAACCTCTCTAATTAGACCAATGTAGTGGGCCTATAATATTATTCCATAGAAGTTTCTCCTTAGTCCAAGTATCTAAGCAAAGGTATCAGAGTAATACACAAACAACTATATGCATTTCATGAAGAAAATTGACCGCTTGATGAAGAATCCATAACCTTAATGTGACGGATTCACTGAATGGACTATATAAGGCGAAAACTTGGAGACAACTTAATATGCTAGCACTTATAAATTATTTCATTCTATCAAGCATGCTTTCTTAATTTGTTAATTCTTGTAGATCCCTTGGGAGTTCATATCTGCTCATCCATCTTTTAAGTCGAATCCTAAAATTTCACTTATTCTTTATGAGAATGGTGTAGAGACTTAAGAGGTTTGGTAAAGAAATACTTGTAAGAGGTGAAGTCTTATAGAATACTTGTTGAGTTAGTGGAAAATCTTGGTGGTAGCTAAGGTTTGGATGTATCCCACGGTTTGGGGTGAATCGGATAAATTCTTTGTGATTTTTTCTTAATGTTCTCTTGTTTATTTACATTTTATTTATCTGCTGCATTTTAAGAGGGGTTTAATTGAAAGATTTTGGAAAAAAAATCATTTATACATTCTGCCTAACGTTAAAAGATTGGCAAAAAAATTTAAAGACATAATTCAACCTCCTTATTGTGTCCTTATGATCTTTTCAACTGGTACAAAAGCTGACCTCTTGGTTGAGCACTTTATTGTGTAAAGAGGAGTAAATCCTCATATTCATGGAAGAATCAATCAATCAATTCATGATGAAAGGAAAATCCACCACCTGACCTCCTGCCTTCAATAGAGAAAATTATGGCTATCAAAAGGATAGGACGAGGCTCTTCATTGAATTCACCTACTATGAAATATGGGAGATCATTGAGGAAGACATATGACTAAGACCCCAAAAGGAGAACCCATCCCTAGAGAAGAATAGACAGATGGACAAAAGATGAAACATCAAGTCAACTCCAAATCCATGTACTATCTCACCTGTGCACTAAGTCAGTCAGAGTATAACAAGGTTCATAGTTACTCTACAACAAAGGAAATTTGGGATACTTTAGTGATTTCTCATGAAGGAACCTCGAACATTAAACAAACCAAGATCATCATGCTTGTGCATCAATATGAGATGTTCAAAATTCATGATCAAGAGAGAATTGATGAAATGTTTAGAAGATTTCAAACCATCACTAACGATATGAAATCTCTTATAAGAATTAATGATAATGTTGATCATGTTGGCAAGATTCTAAGATGCATATATGGAGACATAAAGTCATAGTCATCCAAGAAGCTAAAGATCGCAAGCTTGAACTTCAAGAAGACGGTGGAAGGAAGACCAAGTCCATAGCTCTTAAGTCTGAAACTAGAAACAACAAGGCTCTCAAAGTTGAAGAACCATCAGACGATCCAGAAGAGTGTAATGATTACTCAAACGATGATGAAGACAAGCTTTCCTTTATCTCCAAGACTATCAAAATAATGTTGAGAAAGAAAGAGAACTTCAAGAAGGACTCAACTTCAAGAAGAACTCCAACTTTAGAAAAGGAGCTAGAACAAGTCAAGAAAAGAACTCAATAATTTGATATGAATGCAAGAAGCCATGCCACATCAAAGTTAATCATCTACAACAATCTAACTTCCCAAGATGAAGAGCCTCATCTTATCCTTCAAACCTGAATAAGCCTACCACGTGGGCTAAGGATTAGGCAAAAACCTGGCCTTGTAAGCACCATGATACCACTTGCCCTTATTTCAAATAATTTGTTTTTAAAGGACTAAAAGCCATGATACCACTTCCTGTCCTTTTCCATTGTTTGTTCACCATCGTCTTGTAAATTTTCTCTCATTCATCGAATTCTCCAGGAACAGAACAAGAGGGTATGTGAATTTTCCAAGAAGATCATTGTAGGCCTTCTTCGTAGGAACGAGGGGATAAAGAAGAAGGAAACTGTGTTGATGAAGTGGTGTGTAGTTGGGTGGTCTCTCTTTACTTTTGTTCTGATTATTTGTGTAATTCTGGTGATGTAAATGATTACTTACAAGTAGGTGTAAGTCTAGGATGAAAGAGAGTGTATTGTAGGGGAAGCAAATTGAAATAGAATAGAGTGTGTTCAATTGTAATGTATTGGTGGGATTTGAAATGGAATACAAGATCATTTTGACAATTGAAGGGTTGCACACAACCAATATTTTGTAAACATTTATTTTCATTATAAACTTGTCATTCCTCTACATGACTTGTCATCCTCTCCTATTGCATTTTCCATGTCAAGTTCTTTCAAATTACGGCTTTTGTAGCACTATCTTAAATGTAAATGTTTAATTGAATGATTGAGTTTTGGCTTGCACAATTACAATACATTACCCAGGATTAATTAAAATTCACAATTATTTTCAAAATGGGTACTTTCACTCATTTTCAGAAATGACACATAAAATAGGCTATTGTTCTCAAAATGGGTGCATTACAAACACTGGCGTAATTAAAGTAGTTTGCACCAAATTCAATTGGTTCCAATACACTGACATAATTAAACTAACCAAGTACAGATATCTGGGCCACATAGCCAATTACAATCACTGACACAACAAAACAAAATTGTCTTTAAGATGTTTCGCAAAGCACCATAACAAAGTTGATCCATCGGATTGTGCCCTCCTGAGTTCCCACGACCTCTCCAATTCTCTTTCTACCCCTTATTGTTGGCCCACCAGATGTTGCCTCCCTTGCAACTGAGCTGCCTTGGCCTGAAGTCTGTGTGTTGTTTGGTTGTGATGGACCAGGTTTTTCCTGAGCTTTAGCAGACTTTTTCTTTCTTTTTGCAGTAGGCTTATATCTTGGTGGAAGCTGAGTATTTTGTTCAGAGGCAGCAACAGCAACACTTCTTGTACCAGGCTTAGTACCACTACCACTTGCCTTGCTTGTTGGGTAAACCATCTTCTTGTTTTTCTGCAAGTTTTAAAAGTCTATGTATGGTACAGTGAAACCAACAAATACAAGCAAGCAGAACAAGTAATGAAACTACCATGTTTCCTCCTTTTGGAATGGATCTTTCAGCACCAGTCTTGCCACCACAAGTCCTGACATTGTGGCCCAATTTCCCACCCCTGATGCACTTCATTTTGCCTAGCAGCCTTTGTAACTTGTATGGATTTTTGGGTTCATCATTCTGCTTTTTCCTCTCAGCCTTTGTAACTTCCATTGATTCTCATACATATATACACATGGTTGTTATAAACTTAGACAAAATCATGAAAATATGAGATATAATCGTGTAAAAGATATATCAAGTAATTTTAGATATTACCATAATTAGTGATTCTTAATTCTCTTAAATTGTGAAGAACCTCTCTAATTAGACCAATGTAGTGGGCCTATAATATTATTCCATAGAAGTTTCTCCTTAGTCCAAGTATCTAAGCAAAGGTATCAGAGTAATACACAAACAACTATATGCATTTCATGAAGAAAATTGACCGCTTGATGAAGAATCCATAACCTTAATGTGACGGATTCACTGAATGGACTATATAAGGCGAAAACTTGGAGACAACTTAATATGCTAGCACTTATAAATTATTTCATTCTATCAAGCATGCTTTCTTAATTTGTTAATTCTTGTAGATCCCTTGGGAGTTCATATCTGCTCATCCATCTTTTAAGTCGAATCCTAAAATTTCACTTATTCTTTATGAGAATGGTGTAGAGACTTAAGAGGTTTGGTAAAGAAATACTTGTAAGAGGTGAAGTCTTATAGAATACTTGTTGAGTTAGTGGAAAATCTTGGTGGTAGCTAAGGTTTGGATGTATCCCACGGTTTGGGGTGAATCGGATAAATTCTTTGTGATTTTTTCTTAATGTTCTCTTGTTTATTTACATTTTATTTATCTGCTGCATTTTAAGAGGGGTTTAATTGAAAGATTTTGGAAAAAAAATCATTTATACATTCTGCCTAACGTTAAAAGATTGGCAAAAAAATTTAAAGACATAATTCAACCTCCTTATTGTGTCCTTATGATCTTTTCAACTGGTACAAAAGCTGACCTCTTGGTTGAGCACTTTATTGTGTAAAGAGGAGTAAATCCTCATATTCATGGAAGAATCAATCAATCAATTCATGATGAAAGGAAAATCCACCACCTGACCTCCTGCCTTCAATAGAGAAAATTATGGCTATCAAAAGGATAGGACGAGGCTCTTCATTGAATTCACCTACTATGAAATATGGGAGATCATTGAGGAAGACATATGACTAAGACCCCAAAAGGAGAACCCATCCCTAGAGAAGAATAGACAGATGGACAAAAGATGAAACATCAAGTCAACTCCAAATCCATGTACTATCTCACCTGTGCACTAAGTCAGTCAGAGTATAACAAGGTTCATAGTTACTCTACAACAAAGGAAATTTGGGATACTTTAGTGATTTCTCATGAAGGAACCTCGAACATTAAACAAACCAAGATCATCATGCTTGTGCATCAATATGAGATGTTCAAAATTCATGATCAAGAGAGAATTGATGAAATGTTTAGAAGATTTCAAACCATCACTAACGATATGAAATCTCTTATAAGAATTAATGATAATGTTGATCATGTTGGCAAGATTCTAAGATGCATATATGGAGACATAAAGTCATAGTCATCCAAGAAGCTAAAGATCGCAAGCTTGAACTTCAAGAAGACGGTGGAAGGAAGACCAAGTCCATAGCTCTTAAGTCTGAAACTAGAAACAACAAGGCTCTCAAAGTTGAAGAACCATCAGACGATCCAGAAGAGTGTAATGATTACTCAAACGATGATGAAGACAAGCTTTCCTTTATCTCCAAGACTATCAAAATAATGTTGAGAAAGAAAGAGAACTTCAAGAAGGACTCAACTTCAAGAAGAACTCCAACTTTAGAAAAGGAGCTAGAACAAGTCAAGAAAAGAACTCAATAATTTGATATGAATGCAAGAAGCCATGCCACATCAAAGTTAATCATCTACAACAATCTAACTTCCCAAGATGAAGAGCCTCATCTTATCCTTCAAACCTGAATAAGCCTACCACGTGGGCTAAGGATTAGGCAAAAACCTGGCCTTGTAAGCACCATGATACCACTTGCCCTTATTTCAAATAATTTGTTTTTAAAGGACTAAAAGCCATGATACCACTTCCTGTCCTTTTCCATTGTTTGTTCACCATCGTCTTGTAAATTTTCTCTCATTCATCGAATTCTCCAGGAACAGAACAAGAGGGTATGTGAATTTTCCAAGAAGATCATTGTAGGCCTTCTTCGTAGGAACGAGGGGATAAAGAAGAAGGAAACTGTGTTGATGAAGTGGTGTGTAGTTGGGTGGTCTCTCTTTACTTTTGTTCTGATTATTTGTGTAATTCTGGTGATGTAAATGATTACTTACAAGTAGGTGTGAGTCTAGGATGAAATAGAGTGTATTGTAGGGGAAGCAAATTGAAATAGAATAGAGTGTGTTCAATTGTAATGTATTGGTGGGATTTGAAATGGAATACAAGATCATTTTGACAATTGAAGGGTTGCACACAACCAATATTTTGTAAACATTTATTTTCATTATAAACTTGTCATTCCTCTACATGACTTGTCATCCTCTCCTATTGCATTTTCCATGTCAAGTTCTTTCAAATTACGGCTTTTGTAGCACTATCTTAAATGTAAATGTTTAATTGAATGATTGAGTTTTGGCTTGCACAATTACAATACATTACCCAGGATTAATTAAAATTCACAATTATTTTCAAAATGGGTACTTTCACTCATTTTCAGAAATGACACATAAAATAGGCTATTGTTCTCAAAATGGGTGCATTACAAACACTGGCGTAATTAAAGTAGTTTGCACCAAATTCAATTGGTTCCAATACACTGACATAATTAAACTAACCAAGTACAGATATCTGGGCCACATAGCCAATTACAATCACTGACACAACAAAACAAAATTGTCTTTAAGATGTTTCGCAAAGCACCATAACAAAGTTGATCCATCGGATTGTGCTCTCCTGAGTTCCCACGACCTCTCCAATTCTCTTTCTACCCCTTATTGTTGGCCCACCAGATGTTGCCTCCCTTGCAACTGAGCTGCCTTGGCCTGAAGTCTGTGTGTTGTTTGGTTGTGATGGACCAGGTTTTTCCTGAGCTTTAGCAGACTTTTTCTTTCTTTTTGCAGTAGGCTTATATCTTGGTGGAAGCTGAGTATTTTGTTCAGAGGCAGCAACAGCAACACTTCTTGTACCAGGCTTAGTACCACTACCACTTGCCTTGCTTGTTGGGTAAACCATCTTCTTGTTTTTCTGCAAGTTTTAAAAGTCTATGTATGGTACAGTGAAACCAACAAATACAAGCAAGCGGAACAAGTAATGAAACTACCATGTTTCCTCCTTTTGGAATGGATCTTTCAGCACCAGTCTTGCCACCACAAGTCCTGACATTGTGGCCCAATTTCCCACCCCTGATGCACTTCATTTTGCCTAGCAGCCTTTGTAACTTGTATGGATTTTTGGGTTCATCATTCTGCTTTTTCCTCTCAGCCTTTGTAACTTCCATTGATTCTCATACATATATACACATGGTTGTTATAAACTTAGACAAAATCATGAAAATATGAGATATAATCGTGTAAAAGATATATCAAGTAATTTTAGATATTACCATAATTAGTGATTCTTAATTCTCTTAAATTGTGAAGAACCTCTCTAATTAGACCAATGTAGTGGGCCTATAATATTATTCCATAGAAGTTTCTCCTTAGTCCAAGTATCTAAGCAAAGGTATCAGAGTAATACACAAACAACTATATGCATTTCATGAAGAAAATTGACCGCTTGATGAAGAATCCATAACCTTAATGTGACGGATTCACTGAATGGACTATATAAGGCGAAAACTTGGAGACAACTTAATATGCTAGCACTTATAAATTATTTCATTCTATCAAGCATGCTTTCTTAATTTGTTAATTCTTGTAGATCCCTTGGGAGTTCATATCTGCTCATCCATCTTTTAAGTCGAATCCTAAAATTTCACTTATTCTTTATGAGAATGGTGTAGAGACTTAAGAGGTTTGGTAAAGAAATACTTGTAAGAGGTGAAGTCTTATAGAATACTTGTTGAGTTAGTGGAAAATCTTGGTGGTAGCTAAGGTTTGGATGTATCCCACGGTTTGGGGTGAATCGGATAAATTCTTTGTGATTTTTTCTTAATGTTCTCTTGTTTATTTACATTTTATTTATCTGCTGCATTTTAAGAGGGGTTTAATTGAAAGATTTTGGAAAAAAAATCATTTATACATTCTGCCTAACGTTAAAAGATTGGCAAAAAAATTTAAAGACATAATTCAACCTCCTTATTGTGTCCTTATGATCTTTTCAACTGGTACAAAAGCTGACCTCTTGGTTGAGCACTTTATTGTGTAAAGAGGAGTAAATCCTCATATTCATGGAAGAATCAATCAATCAATTCATGATGAAAGGAAAATCCACCACCTGACCTCCTGCCTTCAATAGAGAAAATTATGGCTATCAAAAGGATAGGACGAGGCTCTTCATTGAATTCACCTACTATGAAATATGGGAGATCATTGAGGAAGACATATGACTAAGACCCCAAAAGGAGAACCCATCCCTAGAGAAGAATAGACAGATGGACAAAAGATGAAACATCAAGTCAACTCCAAATCCATGTACTATCTCACCTGTGCACTAAGTCAGTCAGAGTATAACAAGGTTCATAGTTACTCTACAACAAAGGAAATTTGGGATACTTTAGTGATTTCTCATGAAGGAACCTCGAACATTAAACAAACCAAGATCATCATGCTTGTGCATCAATATGAGATGTTCAAAATTCATGATCAAGAGAGAATTGATGAAATGTTTAGAAGATTTCAAACCATCACTAACGATATGAAATCTCTTATAAGAATTAATGATAATGTTGATCATGTTGGCAAGATTCTAAGATGCATATATGGAGACATAAAGTCATAGTCATCCAAGAAGCTAAAGATCGCAAGCTTGAACTTCAAGAAGACGGTGGAAGGAAGACCAAGTCCATAGCTCTTAAGTCTGAAACTAGAAACAACAAGGCTCTCAAAGTTGAAGAACCATCAGACGATCCAGAAGAGTGTAATGATTACTCAAACGATGATGAAGACAAGCTTTCCTTTATCTCCAAGACTATCAAAATAATGTTGAGAAAGAAAGAGAACTTCAAGAAGGACTCAACTTCAAGAAGAACTCCAACTTTAGAAAAGGAGCTAGAACAAGTCAAGAAAAGAACTCAATAATTTGATATGAATGCAAGAAGCCATGCCACATCAAAGTTAATCATCTACAACAATCTAACTTCCCAAGATGAAGAGCCTCATCTTATCCTTCAAACCTGAATAAGCCTACCACGTGGGCTAAGGATTAGGCAAAAACCTGGCCTTGTAAGCACCATGATACCACTTGCCCTTATTTCAAATAATTTGTTTTTAAAGGACTAAAAGCCATGATACCACTTCCTGTCCTTTTCCATTGTTTGTTCACCATCGTCTTGTAAATTTTCTCTCATTCATCGAATTCTCCAGGAACAGAACAAGAGGGTATGTGAATTTTCCAAGAAGATCATTGTAGGCCTTCTTCGTAGGAACGAGGGGATAAAGAAGAAGGAAACTGTGTTGATGAAGTGGTGTGTAGTTGGGTGGTCTCTCTTTACTTTTGTTCTGATTATTTGTGTAATTCTGGTGATGTAAATGATTACTTACAAGTAGGTGTAAGTCTAGGATGAAAGAGAGTGTATTGTAGGGGAAGCAAATTGAAATAGAATAGAGTGTGTTCAATTGTAATGTATTGGTGGGATTTGAAATGGAATACAAGATCATTTTGACAATTGAAGGGTTGCACACAACCAATATTTTGTAAACATTTATTTTCATTATAAACTTGTCATTCCTCTACATGACTTGTCATCCTCTCCTATTGCATTTTCCATGTCAAGTTCTTTCAAATTACGGCTTTTGTAGCACTATCTTAAATGTAAATGTTTAATTGAATGATTGAGTTTTGGCTTGCACAATTACAATACATTACCCAGGATTAATTAAAATTCACAATTATTTTCAAAATGGGTACTTTCACTCATTTTCAGAAATGACACATAAAATAGGCTATTGTTCTCAAAATGGGTGCATTACAAACACTGGCGTAATTAAAGTAGTTTGCACCAAATTCAATTGGTTCCAATACACTGACATAATTAAACTAACCAAGTACAGATATCTGGGCCACATAGCCAATTACAATCACTGACACAACAAAACAAAATTGTCTTTAAGATGTTTCACAAAGCAACATAACAAAGTTGATCCATCAGATTGTGCTCTCCTGAGTTCCCACACAACCTCTATGGCTCTCTTTCTACCCCTTGTTGTTGGCCCACCAGATGTTGCCTCCCTTGCAACTGAGCTGCCTTAGCCTGAAGTCTGTGTGTTGTTTGGTTGTGATGGACCAGGTTGTTCCTGAGCTTTAGCAGACTTTTTCTTTCTTTTTGCAGCAGGCTTATATCTTGGTGGAAGCTGAGTATTTTGTCCAGAGGCAGTTGCAGCAGCAACACTTCTTGTATTAGGCTTAGTACCACTACCACTTGCCCTGCTTGTTGGGTAAACCATCTTCTTGTTTTTCTGCAAGTTTTAAAAGTCAATGTATGGTATAGTGAAACCAGCAAATACAAGCAAGCAGAACAAGTAATGAAACTACCTTGTTTCCTCCTTTTGGAATGGATCTATCAACACCATTATTGCCACCACAAGTCCTGACATTGTGGCCCAATTTCCCACACCTGTTGCACTTCATTTTGCCTAGCAGCCTTTATAACTTGTATGGATTTCTGGGTTCATCATTCTACTTGTTCCTTTGTGTCTTCGGCCTTCTTGATACCCTTATAACATATGGAGGATTCAGTGGTGGCAGATTGCTCATTGTCCAAAGCTGGGGACCATTTGATGGATAAATGATGAAGCTATAGGTTGGCAAAAATGTTTCCCTCCTACAAATTGAAATTTTAGAACCAGATGTAGATTGTAACTGAATTTGGAAAAAACAACATGATGGCCAGTTTACCCGTAGTAGTTATCCATAAACTGTTCAAGATTGACATTTTTATACCACATACAAGCAATAGCAGGACAACATGGGATTCCTGACAAATCCCATCTTCTGCATGCACAATGCCTATCTTTCAACTCCACAACATACTAGAAGTCAGGCCCATTGGATACTTGAAATGTACTATACTCTATATCCCCACACCAATGAGGTGTCCAATTATCTGTCATCTTCTTGTTGACCTCCAGTTTCTGCTGAATCATGGGGCATATATCTCCCTTGTACCTCGTCATTAAGTTTCTCTACTTCACAATCCTGCAGCTGATGTCGTACTTCAGTCTCTCCATAAGTGAGATAATTGGTTTGTCTCTATGTTCCAATATAGCCATGTTGAAAGCCTCACACATGTTGTTGACTTGTAGGTCACAAAGAGAATTAGTTCTAAAGTGCGTCTTAGTCCATTGTTTTGGAGGTAAGTCATTTAGGTCTTTCCAGGCTTGCTCATTCATCTCCTTCAACTTCAGCGTGACTCTTTCAAATTGGGGCACTGTGCTTGCTCTTGCTGTTGCCCACAAAGCCCCTTTCATGTCCTCTCCAGGATACTTTTTCCTCCAGTTCCTTTAAACATGCTTCACACACACTCTGTGATCCACATTCTGATTCAATGCCTGTAATGTGGGAGCCAAACCCTGTTTTTGGAAAAAAGGTCAGAATTAAATAAGGGTTAATGGTATGTTTGGTCCTTGAGTTTGCACCTAAGTTTGCGTTTGGTCCCTCTCCGGAAAAAAGTTTGCTATTGGTTCCTCAATTTGTACTTAGTTTGCGTTTAGTCCTCGCCGGAGACCGGAGCTCTGGCAGATGCTTACGTGGACTGCTGACTGTATTAATAGCGCTGACGTGGATTTTTTTAATTATTTTTTAAATGTCAAATAATTAAATTCATTTCAAATTTAAAACCCCTAATTTATTCTAAATCTAAAATTAACCTCTAAACCCCCAATTCCTAATTCAATTCTGAAATATAAGTTAAAAACCCCTAAAATCAATTAGGCATCCATTTTTTCCTAGGGTTCTTCGTTCTTCATCTTCTACCCAGTGTCTCTGCCATCGTTTTTCTTCTTCTTCTTCCATTCATGTCTGCCATCGTGACTCTGAGATTTTGTTCTTCTTCTTTTCCTTTAATTTCTGGGTTTATTCTTCTTCTCATCCTAGTTTCCTTCTTGAAGTAGTTGCTATCAGAGAATGGCACAACGGTCACCACGCTTGCGGAGTTCTTCATGTGCCTTCTCAAGATGTTCTCTGAGTTCACGAATTTCCTTATCTGATCTCACTCGAGCTAAATTTGCGTTCTCTTCTGCCTTAAGTCTTGCAGCTTGCTCTTCTTTCAATTGTTGCTCAAGCTTCAAATTTTCCCCCCTCAAATTTGATTCAACCTATAAAACCAAATAATTATTCAAAAGCAAAAATACTGGGATATGCTTAACCCCATATGTTAATGCTATATCTAATATATGTTAAGCTTAGAACTCTAGAAAAGTAGAATGTATCAGAATAATAACAGAGCCCCAGCCAAGCCAAAAATCAAAAGAATCCTATCTGCACATATGTTTTCCACATAAAATCTACCAACGGGTGGAACAACAAGCAGCTGAGAAGAAGAAGGACGCAGAGGAAACGAAATTGATTCAGCAAGGAGAAGATTAGGTTTGAGTGAACGCAGAGGACACAGGAAACAAATTGATTCAACTATGTGAAAGTGGGTTTCTAATTTAGGTTTGAGGGAATTGGGGGTTTAGGGGTTAATTTTAGATTTAGAATAGATTAGGGTTTTTAAATTTGAAATGAATTTAATTATTTGACATTTAAAAAATAATTAAAAAAATTCACGTCAGCGCTATTAATACAGTCAGCCGTCCACGTAAGCATCTGCCGGAGCTCCGATCTCCGGTGAGGACTAAATGCAAACTTGGTACAAATTGAGGGACCTATAGCAAACTTTTTTCCGGTGAGGGACCAAACGCAAACTTGGGTACAAACTCGGGGACCAAACATACCATTAACCCATTAAATAAATTCCACGTAAAATATAAAGAAACCAGAATTATGGAAGAACGCTATGATGGTTTTACCTTCTGCTAATCTGAGAGAAATTTTCATGGCTTAGGCTTAATTGTGTTCAGGTCTTTCAACAAACCATTCCCAGGAGTCCCTGGTTTCAGCCTCAACAACTGCAAATGCAATTGGGAACATTTGGTTGTTCCCATCCTTACCAACAGCACTCAGCAACTGGCCACCATAAACACCTTTCAGGAAACAACAATCCAGTCCAATGAGGGGTCTGTAGGTTGTAGCAAATGCCATCTTGGATGCAGCAAAGCAGACATACAATCTCTCAAAAACTGTCCCATCTTCCCCCACATCACTTTTGATAATAACGGTACTGTTTGGGTTGCTTCTGAGTAACTCATCTTCATATCTCCTAAGGTGTTTGTACTGATCCTCATCAAATCCATCCATCAACTTCTTTGCTTCTCATCTAATTCTTGAAGCTTGAAGCCTACTCAGAACCACACCCCACCTAATTTGACCTTCAACCACTAGAGATGAGCACTTTATTCCAAGAGTATGTCTGAATGTTGGAAGCAATTTTTTGGCAAGAAACTTTGGTTTGGCATGACGATTCTTGGAACTCCTATAGCATGAGTTCTCATCAACCAATGATACAATGTGTCAATAATTATTCTGCTCATATTTAGCTAGCCTGCAATAAAATGGACAATCTCCTTCACATTTGATGACAACCCTCTTCCTATCACTCTTCTCGAGTATCACATTCTTCCTCCTTTGCAAAGCATACTCTTTAATGGTAGTCTTAAAGAGTTTAGATGAATTGAATATCTGACAAAATGCAGAATTGGTATCAATGTTAGTCTTTGTAAAAGGCTTGAATGCAGAATTTCAAATTTAATGGCAGTTTAAATGGTAGTCCCTGGTTTCAGTACTAATTGATATCAATGCTTGATAAGATAGGCTATGCAGAATGCACTTTCCATTAGTTTCAGAAAATTAAAAAAAGTAGAATTTAGAGGAGTTGCCAAAGTTACCTGACCAAGTTCAAATTTCACCTCTGCACCATCTTCAAGCAATGTGAATATGGGGAACTTCCTTCTTGGCTTTGGATTTTCTTCATCACTTGGTGGAGGAGTATCTAGGTCATGAGAATAAGTATCCTCATTGTCAAAGTCATTAACTGTTGTTGGTGTTTTGTTTCTGGACTTAGAAGCAGCAGCACGAAATTCTTCATGTTCTGAGTTGTCTTCAAGATCTCTGTGATCTACTTGGCTTGGCAAGACTCTGGACCATTCACACTTCTCATCATAATCACTGTCATCTAGGCTCACATCACTCTCATATTTTCCTTCTTCCCTTTGTACACCCTCAGAAGCAACACCCTCACCTTCTTCACTACCAACATCGGGGACCACACCCTCTGCACTTGTTTCACCAACACCCCTACCCTCTTTAATGCCCTCACCAACAACACCACCCTCCTAAACTCCCTTTTTAGTACCCTCACCAGCAACCCCAACCTCCTTATCTCCCTCTTCAATGCTCTCACTAGTACCATTGCCAAATTCAATTAAAGGGATAATCTCAGGGTCATCAGGAACTACTTCAACAGTATGCTCTACTAAATGCTCAATATAAAATTCAATTACATTATGGCCCTTGACATCTTCCAGAAACCTAAGCACATCTCCGTCGTTCTTGAATGGTCTACATCCATTGGCAAGTGGTAGGGCAGGGTGTTTATACCATACATTATATGTCACATACCCCAAGCTTTTTACAATTTTACCCAAATCAATAGAATTAATCTCATCCACATCCCACCTCTCAACAGATTTACATGCACCATTTATATAATCTACTCTAGATTTCCTAACAAATTTTCCGCCATGCCATACATGGACTGTTTCCAAATTAGAACAAGTGGGCCTACAAATAATGGAGATGCAATGCAATAAGGTGTTAGTATAGATAGCAACCTGAGAGGGGGGTGAATCAGGTTTACCCGATTTTCGCCTTAACAACTTCTTACTTTCAAGATATATGTAAATGCAAACAATTGCAGCGGAATAAAGCGTTGCTTGAAAGTAAAGATGAAGGATAGAAGAATTCACACGCACAGAATTTTATCCTGGTTCACCTTCTATCCACTGAAGGCTACGTCCAGTCCCTCAAGAAAATCATTTGAGGATTTTTCCACTATTGATAAAAATCTCTTACAAGTTCTTACACCAAGGACCCTAAGAATTTCTATCAATTTCCTGTGAAAGTATACCACTTTCAACCGCCCCTGAAAGTATACCACTTTCAGTTCCTGAAGGCAAACCACCTTCAGACCTTGAAGGCTAAACCACCTTCAATCAACACCCTGAAAGTACACCACTTTCAGTACCAACAACCCTTCACCAAGATCCACGGTGAATACTCAATCTATCAGAAAGAGATGAAGAGTTTACAATTGGCTGTATCAATCCTTTAACATACAAGTGGATTGATCATGAGAATTTATGCTTTAAGGCTTTTAAGCATAACAAGATTCTGAGTTCCTCAAGATATGAACAACTAGAGTGTTCTTGTAAACATGAAGACCATGAACTCAGAATTTAGGCTCTTGAAAATTTAAGTTCTAAAAGACTTAATGAATGAACTAATTTTGGCAAAGCTTTGGTCTAATGTTGTATTCTCATGTGTTGTTGTGTTCTGGACTCAAATGGACTTTATATAGGCAAGGGAAACGTCCTTGAACCAATGCAACCTTTCCCAAAAGGTTTGAGACACAATGGTTCATGAAAAGATGCAACTTTTCGTGTGTGTAATCGATTACACCACTTAGGTAATCGATTACACTAAGAGTCGTTACAGTTTGAATTTCAAATTCAAACATGTAATCGATGACAAGCAACAAGTAATCGATTACTTGCCTAGGTGTAATCGATTACCAGCAAGCTGCAATCGATTACACTGAAGTCCAACTTCCAGAAACTTGATCTTTTA
Source organism: Acmispon strigosus (assembly GCA_030819835.1). Taxonomy (NCBI): domain Eukaryota; kingdom Viridiplantae; phylum Streptophyta; class Magnoliopsida; order Fabales; family Fabaceae; genus Acmispon; species Acmispon strigosus. The sequence continues at coordinate 9,255,189 of JAUAMA010000001.1, forward strand.
AGATCGGCTTAAGTTTTTCTACTTCTTTTAAGTTATGAAAACATTAAGCTTGATTAGTTTAGGTGTTTTAAAGAGCCTTTATGCTTTAATAGACCTTTAGAAGCATAACTCACCTAAACTAAGACTTCTAGGTAATTGATGAACTTTATAGCGCTGTTTCCTCTAAGTCTTCTATTCTTCTTTTTGCCGATGAGTTTGTCGTCATCAAAACCTCAGCCAGGGTCAGGAGCAAGACCTTCTTCACATAAGGGAATAAATTAAGCAAAGCAAGACATCACTATTAGATAAAGACAAATACAACAGATTAAAAAAATATGTGAGAATCTTGAAAAGGTACCTAAAACAATAATGTGCTGGAAGTTTCTCCCCACCCCAGAAGGTAGGGTCATCAGATGTTGGCTTTTCAGGGACCACCTGCTTCCCCTTGTTCTGCCTCGAGGATCCTCTTCCTCGACCTCATCTGCTTCCTCGACCTCCACGCCTTGAACACTCACCAGGCATGGTGAGAATGTCGCTCCGGCAGCGTTGGTTTGTGATGGAACAAGATCTTGGGAAAGAATCGCACGCGTTCTTTAGGGGTCGGCGCCGCACTCTTCTTCTTCTTCTTCTTCTCCTTTTCTAATTTCTTACTGTTTCTTCTTTTGAGAATTATGGTAAAAATTGGGGATTTTGGGGAAAAAATTCATGTGCCCCACGTGTTTCTGGTAATAAATATGTTTTTTTTTTAATTTTCTTTATAACAGTCCATGTGGACCACGTGGAATTGCCACGTCAACCCTTCCGTCCAGTTTTTAACAACAGACTGACGGAAGGGTAGACGCTGCACATGTTAAATTACTGGGGGTACACTTCGTGCCAGAAATATTTGTGGGGTACATTTCGCAAAAGTATGTATTTCAAGGGGCAGAAAGTGCATTTAAGTCAATTTGTTTTCTAGTGACCAATTTAGATCCGCCCTTATGTTACTTGGACGAAAACATATGCGACCTTATATTACAAAAAATAAAAACCAGTTTTGGTCCAAAAGTGCTAATAGAGGTATAAGTGGGGACCAAAACTAAGATGTTTTTTATTACAAAAAAATCTTTATCACCTGTGTCGTTCCTTCTTATGAAATTATGTAAAGCCATACAAGCAACAATGATGTGAGTTGCGGTTTTCACTGGAAAAGAAGGCATGTTGCCTAATATTCTCCATCTAGCTTTGCAACACCCAAATGTTCGTTCAATCGTGCTTCGGAGACTAGAGTTCAAATAATTAAACATTTCATTTCTTCCTCTAGCTCTAGGCCCTAATCTAAAATGAGGGAGATGATATCCGGTGGTTTTGTAAGGTCCTAAGTAGCCCATAAAGTTAGGATAACCAGCATCAACAAGGTAATATTTATTTGTAAATAAAGTGTACAATAATTTAAATACACACATTGGTGACAAAGTAGAAGTTGCTAACCATATTTAAAGAAAAAATAGAAGTTACTAACCATGAGGAGGATGTGGAAAATGCAACCTAGGCGTGCGCAAAGCATCTATAAAGATCCTAGTGTCATGTGCAGATCCCTCCCATCCAGCTAACACAAATGTGAATCACATATTAAAATCACAAACAACCATTACATTAGTTGTTGTATATCCCAAAAACATAAACTCTCTAAATAAGATGGAAGTGGAAAGATATATCAGATTTATTTCAAAAGTGTGGCTAGTTGCTTGATGTACCTTACAGCAACATGTCAAAACGTCCTAATATTTTGATGCTATAAGTATTTTGTCCCAGTTCATGCATAGTGTAAGTGAAATACATCTTAAACTTAATCAAACATTTTTATTTAATCTTTCAATTATTTTCTTCCAATCTATATAGCTGAAGTTGAATTCACGATGTTTGGTTCTCTCCTCTCCCTCAGACATTTTTATTTAATCTTCCAATTATTTTCTATCCAAGAACTGTGATGCCAATGTAAAATCATGCTAAGTTTAACAATCCAGCTCAAAAACAATTTTTTTAACACACAACAAATTAAGGTTACACAACGAATTAAGGTTACAGAGAGACATCAGTAGAAAAGACATACAATTCAAGAGCCTTCAAGAGTACACAACGATTAATATCACAGGAAAAGATTAATATCTTCAAGAGCTTATAGGTAGGAAGCGTACCTTCAAGAGCTTGAAACACCTTCAGATGAGAAGAGAATGACCTGGTGTTGCAAAAGAGAAGCAGATCGCGAGATGCAGAGCGGTGCAACGGCGACAGTGTGTTGATGTAGCGAGAAGCAGATTGCGAGATGCAGAGCGTTGATGGTGACAGCGAACCTGTGAGCGTCGCGATGGCGAGGGTTTCAGTGCGGCGGTAGCGCCGTTTTCAGTGCGGTGGCGCTCATAAAAAGGAAGAAGAAGAGGTTTGGTGGCTGCTGTTCGAAGCAAATCGCAAGGGTTTGTGAAAAAAAATAGGGGAAAAAATAATGTTTGTTAGTGTGAAAAAAGTGGGGCTACAGGATTCGAAGTGAGGATCTCTTAATGACTGAATAAGCTCTACATAAGCTCCGCATAAGCTGATTCTATCAACTTATGGAAATAAGCTAAAAAAGGCTTATGGAGACCTATTTCAAGAAGCTCTGCCAAACGCATACAAAAGAGCTTATTTTATAGCATAAGCTCAAATAAGCTGTTCATAAGCTCTCTCACACGGCACCTAAGTGAGAGACGAAAAGTACAATTGAGTCTTTTTTTATTAGTTGTATCCAAAAGATAATAGTGAAGAATGGGAGTTAGAATTGGCACCCCAACTACCCAATTTGGACCCCAATCAAATTTTCAAAATCCCAAAAATACCCCTATTTCTAAATAACCTCACACCCCACCCCTTTACCTCTTCACTTCCCGTTTTCCATAACCCGCAACGCATCTGCTTCTTCTTCTCCCTCTCACTCTCAACCTTTTCATCTTCTTCTTCAAGGGTCCAAGGTCCATACCTTGTTGCAGTCATCATCAACCTCCTGTTTGCTTCTTCATCATCAACCCTTCATCTTGAGGTAAGCTTCTCAACCCTTCATCTTCTTCATGTTCTTCCATTCCCCATTTTTTCTTCTGTCACAGATGAAGCTTCCGTCGTGGGAGCGGAGCTTCGTCGTTCCGGGATTTAAATCACGGAGCTATTAATGTTAGGGTTTCGGGATTAACATCCCGAGAAATAAATAAAAAATCATTCCGTGTTTTATATCTCGGAATGATACTTGATAGAAATATTAACTTCTGAGATTAATAACTCGGTTCAAGAGTTTTATAAAACCATTCCGAGATTTAATCTAGAACTTTCCCTGTTAGAAAAAACTGCTTCCGAGATTTAGAACTTAGAACAAAGAGTTTTATAAAATCCTTCCGAGTTTTAGAACCCGGAACACTGGCTCTGTGCATAATATGGCTTCCGATTTTTATAACTCGGAAAAAGGAATTTCAGTATCCAGAACGGGATTTTAATTTTGATTCATTTTGTTATTTTTGTTTCATTATTAGCAGATGGTAATGACTCATTTTGGACCCCGTGGACGGAACAACAACAACTGCAGTGGGTGTATCCTTGGTGGGCGTCTGCCACCTACAGCTTCGAATAGGAAACGAAAAGCCGATGCTTCTTCCTCAGCTCCAGCTCCTCCTCCACCACCACCTATTCGTGAGCCTGAGGTACTACCACAGGTTCAACCATAGATTCACCCAGTTGCTCAGCCTCAGGCACATGCCTAGGATTAGTTTCAGGAGCAGCCTCAACACCAGGCTCAGCATGAGCCTGAGCCTCAGTCTCAGGCTGAGACTGAAGAACTTGTTCTTTGGCGGGACCCTCCTTTTCCAGGAGGCTCTGAGGACTTGACGCTACTCCGGAACTACCCGGAGCACGTGACGCCCATTCTGTGGGAATCATACCTAGACACCCACCCGGTATGCATTATATTAATCCATGTTAGTTTGATTTTTATTATTCTGCTAGAATAGATAACAAATATGATTTCGGGATATAGATCCCAGAAAAAAACCTGTAAAAATCATTCTGATTTATACAATCCGGTAGTACAAATTTCCTTATTACACTCCGGGATATATAACCTGGAAGCTAAATCCCGAAAGGTATTATAGTTTGTATACCGGGATTTAAAAATCCGGTATATATTGATACTTTCCTGGTTTACAAATCCCGAAACATGTTTATATTGAATAAATATAATTATGAGTTTTAAAATCCCGAAAGATATTTGAATTTGTATTTCAGGATTTGAAAATTCGGTATGTATATATACGTTCCGACTTGTTTATATTGGATAAATATCATTCCGGGATTTAAATTTCCGGAAGATATTTCCACAACGGTATCGGGATTTATACACTGATGTAGTTCCGGGATTATAAAACTCGGAACATGCAAAACCTAGTTTTCCGGGATTTCAAAAACCGGAATGCACATGATGCCAAAGGTATTTAGGACAATTACTACACAAGACTAGGGTTCCAAATTAAGACTAGGGTTCCAAATTGGCTGAATGGACGGGGTTCCAATTACTAAAACGACAGACTGATGCTCGCCGTTTTGTCGTCTAAATGGCTCCTTTTGTTCTTTAACCGGTGCCCGTGGCCAAGGCAAAGCGCCTGGAAACGAGGCAGTGCAGTTCTTAGGTGATTTTCACCTCCAACACACACAAATTTCTTGCTTCTTGTCTTCCGATAGAGTTCATTGTTTATGCTAACTAGAGAAGAAACAACAACATTGGGAACATTAAACTCTGGCTGTTGTGTGAGTGCATCTTTGTTTGTTCTTTATCTAAATGCTTGTGTGAGGCAGGAAGTGGATAATGTATCATCTATTTGTCAATTATTGTTTTCTTCTTTTTGATTCAACTTTTAATGGTTGATTTCTCTCACTAACTTGCAGCTTCCATCTTGTGAAAATTGATGGCCCACCTCCTGAATCAACTCCATGGAACAGGAACAACGGTCTTCTTAAACAGATTATGTTTCTATGACTGCCCCAAGTTGTTCAAACAAAAATCTTGTTCTTATACTGCCAAAATTGCCAAATTTCACAACTTACATGTTGCCCCGCTAACTATGCAAGGTTCTTTTATTTGTCAAATTTTTTATTTTTTATTTTAATTTGATATTCTCTCTCTGTTCTCTGTTGCTGAGTTTTATTTTATGTTATTTCTAACAGGAAGGGGGGAGTTAGTAGATGATGTTGCTAGCTCATTTAACCATAAGGTAATATACTTTCTAGGTCCCTTTTCTGGTACAATCTTATATTAATATTATGATACCACACCAGTCTTCCTTGTGATAAATACCCGGACTTGATTTTACCTTTTCTTAAATTTAATGCATGAACTCTGGGTGCACTCATTCTTACAGTCATTGTGGTGTCTCTTTGGTGCTCTACTGGTGGTTGTTTCAAAAGGGCACCTTTGTTGCACTTTTTAGCAACTTTAGTTTCCATGGTTCTAATTTTTCCTTTTAGGATAGGAGGAAATATTATTTTCACTCTCACTGAGACGCATCTTCTCTCTTTTCTTACGCAAGTTCATCATACCTTGTGTTGAAATTTAATTCAATTATGAAGGGCAAGGTCGTGATAGTTGATACTTTGTGGAGGAATAAAAGTTTCCTTAATGCTCAGGCTGTTAGATGTATGTCTAACATGACCCATCATATGAAAGCCCTTTGGACATAAGGTGTGGACAAGGCAATGGCCTATTTTACCTTGGGCTGAAACTAACTTTAATTATGAGAACAATATTAACAATGAACATTTTCATATGTGGTAATAACAGTCACACATTTTGATACCACATGAATGATCAAATGTTCGAAAAGGGTAGGTTAAGTGCTGGCCCAAGAATGATCTTATTATATGTCTGCTAATTTCTTGTAATATAATATTTCATTAAAAAGAATTGCTGAGTGGTCATCGGCATTGAGGTCCCATATTGACTAATAATATGGTCAAAGTAATTCCTTACAAAAGGTAGGACAATTGACATACCTATGTTAGTTTTTTTGGGGCAGAGTTGGACTTATACCCGAGTTCTATGATGGTATCAGAGCCTATTGTAGGTATTTATTGGACCACCTACAGATGTCAAATCCTGCAAACTTCACGCTTTAGGGTGTGTTGAGGGTTTCACATTGAATAGTACGACCAAAACATTCATCATATAGGTAGGGCAATAATCACCCTTGAGCTAGCTTTTGGAGTAGAGTTAAGCCGGACACGAGTTCTTAGAGGCACTAATATAGAAATAAGTATGCTTTGGCAGTTTGGAACTCATGGTTTACGATTTAGTGTGGCTTGAATTTTGTAATTTTTTTGTCCCAAATTCTGAAAAGCAAAAATCAATGATAAAATCAGAGGTCATTATCATCTGGTATAAGCAGTTAGAATATATGTTATATCATGTTGTAAGCTAAGCATGATTGTTGTATTCTTACTTGAAAGAATGTATTATTGGCTGTACATTTTGTTCTGGCTCTGAATATTATGGTTTTACTGTTAGACTTACATTAGTTATGGAGGAGAGTTGAATGGTATTCCTCATATACGAACTCTTAGAGAATTTCCTAGGGAGGAGCTTTTCGGAAAAGTTGTTATGGTCAGATTTGATTCTAAAATATTGCTCAAACAAGAGTTTGACCAGAAAACTCGATCAGTTTCAAATGCGGTATTTACAATTAAATATTTACATGAAGCTGGAGCACATGTCATCCTGGTCAGTGATTGGAGTATGAAGACTTCAGAACTTCACACAGAGTCAGTTGCAGGTATATTCTTATAAAGGCATCTTGCAATCCTTGTGTACTGTGAATTTTGGCTATTATATAAACTGTTTATAGCAATTCTATTTTATTAAAAGGGAGGAAAGACCGAAGAAAAGTGTCCTAGGCTCTAGCGAAATGCTATAATTAATACAGGGAATGAAATTTGTTAAATGGTTCTTATACATAAGGGCGTTTCTATACTAGATAACTGATGGCCTCTATATTATAGATATATTATCAGCAGTTCTTCAAATACAAGTTGTTCCCCTTCAAGGAATCTCTGATAACAAGCGATCAAAGATGATGGGCCTTAAGAAAGAGAATATCCATCTTCTTGAAAATCTTTCCAATATTAAAGAAGAAGTTGCAAATAGTTCGGAGTTTGCTAGATTATTATCATCAGGAGTTGATATTTTTATCAATGACTCCTTCTCTAACTCCCACAAAGTTCTAGCATCAACTGTCGGCGTTACTCGTTTCTGCTATGCCTGTTTAGCTGGTTTTCACTTTGAGGAGAAGCTTTGTCTCCTGAAGAATGTTGCAGAAGCCAGCACGAAGCCATATGTTGCAATTGTATGTCTCTTCTGCTGCCATAACATTAATTATGAGAAGTAACTCTTCCATTCAAGACAGCCTCCAGATCATTGATTGATATGTTCACTATTTGTTTCTCATAAATCAGATTGGAGGGGGTAATCTCTATGAGAAAGCAGCTTCCATTCAGTTTTTAGCTTCCAGATGTCAAGGGTTTATTTTTGTTGGAAAGATGTCATTTCAAGTAATGCATGCATTAGGAGTATCACTTCCTCTTGATTTGGTGGATCAGAAGGCAATTAATGAAGCTCTAGATATAGTGAAACTTGCTAAAGATAGAAATGTGCAGATTCTTTACCCAAAAGATTTTTGGTGCAGAAGTAAACGTGACCCAAAGCAATTGCAAGTATTTCCATCTCATGGAATTTTGAATGGTGAGATTTAAATTTCTAATAGGTTGTGCTGCTTAGATATTGTCCGACATGATTTTATTCAGTAAATAAATTTGATACATATTTGATTTTGATCTAGGTTGGGTGCCCATTGACCTTGGACCTGTATCATTGGACGAAATAGGTTCCATGCTCACAAATTGTAAGGTACAATAGCAATTTATTTATTCCTTGAGTTTAAGCATAAGCTACTGCTGGTTTTATTTCTTAATATGTATTAAAATATCTTCAGATGACTATCAACATTGGGATTGATTTATCATTTGTTTTCTTAGTATAGAGATATTAAGGAATCTTTTAAGATAGGTATTTTGTTCGTGCATCTTATTTGCTAATTTTATTTCAAATTTTTCCTGTTATTACTTATCAATATCATGCAATGGTTATATATCATAGCGATAAGGAATAGGTATATTTTCATCTTAATATTATGGATTGTCCATCCATTTTAAAATGTCATGAGGCACCTCCTTAACATTTTTTTTTCTTGTTTTGAATCCCTTACAGAAAATAATTTGGATTGGTCCAGTGAATTTTTTTGATTCAAGTAAAGACACAAATGGGGCATCTAAGTTGGCGAAAATTCTTGATCAACAAAGCGAATGTAACTGTAAAATAACTGTGGTTGGGACTATGGCATGCCAACTAGTGAAACATGAAAAGAGTTCATTATCCTTTATAAACATGATTGAGAGTGCTTCAGTTGTATGGGAATTTCTCAAAGGAAGAAAGCTCCCTGGTGTCTTGGCTATCGACAGAGTATGTTAACTATGTTTACATCACTCTTCTACTCCATATTTCAGGAGAACATGTAGTATATTCTCAAATCATCTTTATTTTGCATAAACTGTCTTGCATGCCACATATTGTTGAACTGTATGGCTTTTGCCACCATATTTTTTTGGAGATGACTCACTTTCTTTAGAATATATTCACCATTGGATGTGAGTTTTATCTGGTTAAATTAACCTGGTGTTCAAGTCTATTATGATAGACATTATAAGTTAGATCAATCCAAGATAGGCAAATGATTTTACTTATGTTGAAATCATAGGTATAACAATTCTTCTTGCAGATAAATGTAATTAGAATTCAGGCATATGAAGACATTATTATTATTATTATTATTATTATTATTATTATTATTATTATTATTATTACATTAAAGCAGTGTAATAATTAAATTAACACCCGGATCAAGGACAATTTTCTATTTTCTAAAAGATCATCAGATCAAGTGCTCATGCAATCTGTTAAGACCCAAGTGTGGTATGAAACCTGAGATCCACATTGGAAGTATGAGATTCTAGGGTGGAGTTTATAAGGCCTTGGGCTCTTCAACTACAATGACTAGCTTTTGTGGTATGGTTCTCCCAAGGTTCTTATCACATTCTATATCTATCATTATGCATTAATGATGATGAACGAATCTACTGGAACCTTTCTCACTTGGAAGAGCAGAGGACTAGTTTCATTTGGACATCATGTTTCAAATATGACTACTGTGACTGAAATAAGATATTTAATACTTCATACTGAAGTGTAAGCATTTTTATTTTGAGTAAATAGTTCACATTAACATTTCATTCAATCAGGCTGATGAATCTGGTCTTGATTTAAGCAGCTCAAAGTACTTAAACATTCTGCATCAAAGATATTATTAATGCTTATAGCCTTATAGTAGTTACATTTTGCAGGCATACCCTTTTGAAATCAACTGGAATAACATTTATTCTGACCCAGCTCAACCTCTGGTCGTTGATATAGGAAGTGGTACTTTGTTTTTTATATATAATGTTTACTATGTTAATATCTAGTCAAATTGTGAAGCTAGGGAACATATGATCTGCAAATTCTAAACAATATAGAACATATTAGCTGTTGATGTGAACATAAGTGCCCAAGTTTGTTACAGAACAGGCGCATGTTCACTAAAATACAGAGAGAGGCGGTTAGGTTTTGTAACCCTAATTCCAAAGGTGTTCAAGACTTGGTCCCTACCATTGTTTTCACGACGTGAACAGAAGTTATGTTATTGGTTCTTCTTTCTCACATATAAGCTCTGAATGACAGGCAATGGGGTTTTTCTTCTTGAAATGGCTAAAAGGAGAAAAGATTTAAACTTCCTTGGTTTGGAGATTAATGAAAAGGTTCTATACTTCCTATGTCCCCTTTCTTATACTTTGCTACGTACTATAATTTGTTTATTTTTTTAACTATTAACATCTTTTTTTTTTCAGCTTGTTTTGCGATGTCTGGATTCTATTCATCAGTTTAGCATAAAGAATGGGTAATGATGTTGCTTTCATAGTTCAAATAAATGCAGCATCTTTTTGTTTGGTTCGCTTCAGTAAAATGGAATTTATGTTAGTTGAGCGTCAATATGATGAACAAAACATTCTGAACCTAGTTAAGGGCACATTCAATTATGAATATCACTAGTTTGAGTTCCTTCATAGTTTGAATTGTTTTGTTGCACATGCTAAGCTTTGGTTTTCTGGTTTCTTAACTTCAGGTACTTTGTTGCTACAAATGCAACATCAACATTCCATTCCATTATTTCTACCTACCCAGGAGAATTAGTTCTTGTCTCAATACAGGTCAAGCTTAAATTTCATTACATTCTGAATTCTATCATTACTTTTTTACTTTTGTTGGTCTTTTCTGTGCTATTAGTGCTGCCATGCGCACATCTCTGTTGATGCCACTGCCACCATTACACCTCCTAGCTTATTAGCATTCTACAAGCTACTGCAATGCTGCTCCTGCCATCGCCTCAAACTTTGTGATGACCACTTAACTCTTTGCATCTGCTACTCACATTTTTCTCATGACCATCACAAACCGTTTTTGGCCTGACTGCCACATGTCTTGTTTTTTCAAGGGTTATGATTATCACTAACTTGCTAACAGTGAAACTATAGTGCATAACTTAAATCCATTGAGATCCAGTCAAAGGGAGAGCAGCCAGAGTTATATGTCCTTGTCATTCTACTAAAATCTTCCTTAAGGCAATTTATGGAAACTGTTGAGAAGTCCCACATTGACTAGAGATATTGCCATATTAGTGTTTATATGGGGTAGAGCAACCCTCACAATTAAGGTAGCTTTTAGGGTAGAGTTAGGCCTAACCCAAATTTTAAGATGGTATCAAAGCCTAATCTAGATCCTTTATTATAGGACCCCGACCACCCATATACAGGTCACCCGCAGACGTTCATTCTTGCAAATCACACACTCGAGATGTGCAGCCTTAGGCACGAGGAGGTGTGTTGAGAAGTCCTACATTGACTAGAGATATGGCCAAATAAACCACTATATAGGGTAGAGCAACCCTCACCCCTAAGCTAGCTTTTGGGGTAGAGTTAGACCTAACCTATATTCTAAGATAAACATACTTTTATGAGCTGTTTTTGCATTTTCCTGGCAATATATTTTCTTGTAGAATATACTGTTTTTCATTATTAGAAGTCACAACTTTCTCATCTTGATTGGTTAATCTCTGAGAAAATCTGCCATCACAACAACTAAATTTTACTGGAAAGACATGAGCTGTAGGTGTTTCAACCTTACTTATTCCTCGTGGTAAATGAACCAGTTTGAGTTTTAATGTGACAAGTAATCGCATCTTTTCCTCTGTAATTATTTTCCGCTCTCCATCAACTACTAAACCTTAATTTATTTTTGGCTTTATTTTTGTTTAGTGTCCAAACCCTGATTTCAATAAACCTGAACATAGATGGAGAATGCTGCAGAGATCTTTAATTGAAGCAGTGGTGGATCTTCTAGCATCTGATGGGAAGGTATCTGGACTTTGATTGAATTTCATTTGTATTTCCTTGATCATTGTCCAGTTTATGGGCCAGGTCTCCCCCATTGCTAGTCATGTCTGAGTGGAGAGTAATTGACACAGCACAGGAATTTAGTTGTTTTCAGTATTATATTTATTGTGCCTTTTCCATCTTTGAATATTTTGACTTTATTGATATCAATGCTTATATGATAATTGACATTTGACTAGGTCTTTCTACAAACCGATGTAAAAGATGTGGCAATAAGAATAAAAGAACAATTTTTAAGACATGGCAAGGGTAAGCTTGAATTGGAAAGTGGGTGGCTTGAGGAAAACCCATTTGGAGTTATGTCAGATTGGGAAAAACATGTTTTGGAACGAGGGGCACCTATGTACAGAATGATGTTTTCTAAATCACCTGATATGAGTGAACTTTCAGTTGAAGATCAAATTCATAAAGCTGGCTAATTCATCAATCTTCCAAAGGGTTGTGTTTTGCATATCTCTCATACAGTCGATGGTTTCTCCATTTCGGGCTGTGTTGTAGGTAATATGAAAAGGTACACATTTCTTTGTGAGTTTTATGTTTTAAGGCATAGATCAATTTGAATCTATTTAGTATGAGAAAATGTTTTTTTTTTTCTTCTTTTCATAGATTCACATACAACTCCAACTAAGAGCAAGAGAAGAAATTGCAACGTTTCAAGTACTCTTACAATAAGATAATAATTCACAATTATTCAAATGCTTTTTGTGTGATTAATTCACTAGCTAATATATTTCTTTATAAATATTTAAATACTTTTATTTCCCAAACGAGTTTAATTGAGTAAACAGTCTCAAGCATATTGAATTAGGATAAACGTATGGCTAAATCCCAACTATCCTCTGGAAACGCATGTGACGAGCATGTTTTCAAGCTATGTCAAAAATCGGGATGTTACGGAAACTAACTAACTAACTTTACAGCTAACTTTGACTCTAAGGAACTAACTCTAAGTAATCATAGAGCACAGAAAGTAGAGTCTACACAAGTTTAATCGGCACGCACAGTGGCAGAGGGAGGATTTTGGTTTGGGGTGACCAATACTAAATGACTGTGTAACAAAGTTGATATAAATAAGTAATATTTCAATATTTAAACTTAAGTTAATTTAATTTGCTAAAAAGTATGGTAAGATGTTAAATTTAGGAAATGCTTAAATACATGATCTCAAATTAATTTTTTTTCCTCCGAAACCATTCCTTTCTATTGCTTTTATAAGAAACGCTCACGTTTTTTTAACTAAGAAAGATCAAATAGACAAATGATCTATTTCTTAACCTTTAAAAAGAAAAAGCTTTGAAAAATATACATACCTTGCATGCTTTGATTCAAATCCATGACATTGCTCTAATACTATTTTCTTTCGCAATAACCAAATTAAACCTTTTTCTCAAATGAAAATTGTCATTATCAAAAAGGGAGAGATTGTTAGATTCAAACGGTTTCATCTTTTAACAATTTTACCTAAGGTTTAATGTTGATAGATAAAGAATTCCTAATACTTTGAGTATTTTATGTTTCAGGAACATCTATCAAAATGAAGAGAATTTGTCTGCCCACTCTTTGAAATCATATCAAAGGCAACATTAAAATATATGACGAAAAAGAGTACGTCCGGTGACCCCATGAAGAGTACGTCTGGTAACTTGCATGAAGAGTACATCTGGTGACTCGCATGAAGAGTATGTCTGCATATAGAGTACGTCTGTGGAGTACGTCCGTTCACGAGATAAAGAGTTCATCCGGAAATGCTTCAAATATTAAAGACAACCCTCGTTGAAACATTTAACGAAGCACTATTCACAGCATAATGAAGAAAATGACATAATAAATATTTTATTCCTCGTATCTGCTAAGCTCTCTGATATTCCTTAAATCAAGCATATATTTTCAGAGTCAACTGCGCAAATTACTGAACATCGTATCACCTCAACGGTCGAAATCAAATCTTTTGCTCATAAAAAAGGAAATTCTCTTTGCTGTCTTCCTCTTACATTTAATGCTCAAACGAGCACTTAAGGCAACAACATTGAAGAATTAGACGACATCAACAAGAGCATTTAATACTGCAATTAATGCGTAACAGAGTGCATTTAATGCTGATGCAGAGTTGCAAAAGTATCCGTTACACACTTAGAAGAAGAAATTCAAACAGAAACACTTCAATCTTCATCAACGTAAATCCTACTGAAGATATAAATAGAGAACTTGGACATTGGAATCAGTGGCGACTTTCAATAAACAAAATTCACAAGCTTTCTAAGTTATTCTTTAGCAAACGGCTCAAAAGCAAACTCAGAAATTCTCAAGTTAAACTTTCCTGAGTTAAGTCGTATGCCTTAGTATGGAACCTCATAGAGTGAAAACTCTCATCTTTCTCACACAACCAAACAGAGAACCAGCCTTCATATTCTACCCAACTCTCACCTTCATATTCTACCCAACTCTCACCTAACCTGTTCTTAATCTTTCTACCCAACTCTTGTTGAAGAGACTATTGTAGAAAACAAAACCTTCTTTGAAAAAAAAAAGAACTGGGAGAAGTCCTGTTTAATACTAAGAAAGGAGAAGTCCTGTAGAAAACTTGTAAGGAGAAGTCCTACGAATACTAGGAGAAGTCCTGCATAATACTTGTACTATTTGGAGTAAATAGTGGAAATTCTTATTAAAGCCAAGGACTGGACGTAGCCCTGTCGATTAAGGGGGTGAACCAGGATAAATACTTTGTGTGTTTTACTTTTCCGCTCTGATTAATTTTCCGCTGCACTAGTCTTTGAAAAGTATTTGAAACTTATATTTGTTTATAAGAAAAGATTTCAAAAATTACACACACACAATTCAAACCCTCATTTTTTTGTGTTGTTTTATTATTATCAATCGGTATCAGAGCTTAAATGCTTTGAGAATACTAACATCTTAACAGGTGTAGAGTTAAAAGATCCATGGAAAATAATGCTTTCCCAGCTGGCACGACTACCAACAAACCACCTTTCTTCGACGGCACCAACTATCCCTACTGGAAGAAGCACATGCAGCTCTTCATAGAGTCAACTGGCTAGAGACTATGGGATGTCGTGGCTAAAGGCGACTATGTGCCTAAGGATAATGCAAATAAAGTTATTCCTAAGGACAACTGGGCAGACGAGCACCGAACTGAGAATTAGCGTAACGCAAATGCTAGACTGTTTCTCATATGTGCTCTAAGCAAAAACGAGCACGACAAAGTCGACAGTCTAAGCATTGCAAAGGAGATATGGGACACGTTAGCCATGGCCCATGAAGGAACCTCAGGTGTGTAGGAGACTAAAGTAAGCATGCTTACTGCACAATATATAGCCTTCAAGATGAAGGAGAACGAGTCCATAGATGATATATACTCAAGGTTTCAAATCATTCTCAATGGTTTGAGAAATCTAGGAAGATCCTTTACCAGTAAAGAGCAAGTAACAAAGATTCTCAGAAGCCTCCCACCAAAGTGGAGATCCTTTGTTACAACTCAAAGGGCTGCCAAGAATCTTGCTACCTACCAAATGGAGAATCTCTTGGGAGAATTGAAAATACAAGAAATGGAGCTTGCAGAAGATGCTGAGGCCGTACGAAGCAAGTCTACAGCTAGCAAACTTGTAGCTTTTAACGCCAGCTCCTCCAAGGCTCTAAAAGTTGTGGAGTCGTCTGACGAAGCTGAGGCATCGTTTGACAACACAGACGACGAACATGCCTTCTTTAACAGAAGGTTTAAAAAGATGTTGGCCAAACGGAGACAGACTAAACATGAGCCTAGAAGAGATCAAACTAAAGGAAAAATCTCTTCTAATTCTAGAAGGAATGGAGAGAAAAACTCAAGCAAAGGGTCAATCGTCTGATTTGAGTGCAAAAAGCCTAGCCACATCAAGGCTAATTGTCCAGTCTGCCAAAGAGACCAACTCAGAAGAACTACAATAAAAAGAAGACTCTTTCAAGCCAAAATGAAGAATATGAGGAGCAGTGTGAGCATGAGGAGGAAGAAGAAGAAGATGATGAAGAGTCATATTGTGCCTTCATGGCATCTATAGACTCGTCTGATGATGAAGCAGACAAAGGAGATGAAGTCATGATGATGACCGTGGACTCGTCTGACAACGAGATAGATGAAGGAGATGAGGTAACTTCCCAAATCTCTCAAGATGACTATAATGAATTACTTGACTATTCTCATTCATTATCTGCTAAGTATAGTAGCTTAAAGAAAAAGTTTACTAAACTTCAAAAAGAACTTCATGCATCAAAAGAAGTAACCTTCATGTTGATGAAGAAAAACAAAGATTTACAAGCACAACATTCAAATGAGGAAGTTAAAATCCTCAAACAAAGAGTTAAAGATTTGATAAATGATCTTTCTACTTTCACATTAGGTCATGATAACCTAGTGAAGCTGTGTGGAAACAATAGAACACTGTATGACAAAAGTGGTCTAGGTTTCAATGAAAATGATGATAATGCTACAACCAGTAAGAATGCATCGTCTGGCATATCACACTCATTATCTAAGCATGACTCATCTGTAATAAAATTTATATCGTCTGAGTCTAAATTATCTAAATCAAAGACGTTTGTTGTCAAAAGAAAGGAAAAGCAAGTTTCGAGAAGAAATGTTTATAAGAGAAAAGTCCCACTTAGGACTGAAACTAACAAAAGAGGACCCAAGAAAATTTGGGTACCTAAAAAAATGATTATTCCTCTTGCAGATGTGCTTAACAGCACAAAACCAAAAAGAACAATGGTATCTAGGCAGTGGGTGCTCACGTCACATGATAGGAAGAAGGTCTTTATTCCCAAAGACCCTTGCTGAAAAGAATGGAGGAACGGTTACCTTTGGAGGTAACCAGAAGGGGTTCATCATCGGAGAAGGTGATGTAGGTAGGCTTTCCGAGTGTACAACTCAAGAACAATGGTGATTGAAGAGTCCATGCACGTAAAGTTTGATGATGTAAACTCAAGTGGAAGTCGGTTCCTATTGAAGACAAGTTGGATAACTTAAATCTGAATGAGGAACCGTCGTCTACGAAAGCTCAACCATCAAATGCAGACACTCTGTCAAAACAAATGGCCTCATCTGATGAACCGCTCATGAGGAGAGCACTACCTCGTCTGAGCCATCCTCGTCTGACCGTGCCTCGTCTGATCATATCATGACGTCTAGTGGAATCTCTCTTCCCAGAGATTGGCATTTCAAACCTGATCATTCACCAACTCAAATCATCGGTAGCGTCTTTGAAAAGGTAAGAACTCGATCCTCATTTAATGATTATGCTAACTGTGTGTTACTGTCTGAAATAGAACCAAAGAACGTAAGTGAAGCATTACAAGATGAAGGATGGATCCTATCCATGCAAGACGAGCTCAACCAATTTGAAAGAAGCAAAGTCTGAAACCTTGTTCCCAGACCTGAAGGCAAATCAATCATAGGTACAAAATGGGTCTTCAGGAACAAGATGGATGAAGATGAGAAGGTGACAAGGAATAAAGCCAAACTTGTAGCACAAGGGTACAATCAACAGGAAGGAATTGATTATACTGAAACCTTTGCCCCTGTTGCTCGTATTGAAGTCATCTGTATACTTCTAGCCTTTGCATGTCAACATTCAATCAAGCTATATCAAATGGATGTGAAGAGTGCATTCTTGAATGGCTACATTGAAGAAGAAGTATACGTCAAACAGTCCCCTGGCTTTGAAGAACCAACCTTACCAGATCACGTGTTCAAACTTTGAAAATCCCTATATGGACTAAAGCAAGCTCCACGAGCTTGGTATGATCGATTGAGCTCATTCCTAATGACAAACGGGTTCTCAAGGGGTAAAGTAGATAACACCCTATTTAGACGCAAGTCATCAAATGATTTTATTCTAGTTCAATTATATGTTGATGACATTATATTTGGTGATACTAACAAATCTCTGTGCAAAGAATTTTGAAAGCTTATGCAGAGTGAATTTGAAATGAGCATGATGGGAGAACTGAAGTTCTTCCTAGGTCTGCAAATTCGTCAAGAACAAGGAAATACCTATATCCATCAGACGAAGTACATAAAAGACCTCCTAAAGAAATACAACATAGAGAAATCTAAAGAGATGAGCACTCCAATGCATCCTGGAGCTATATTGGATAAAAGTGATGAATCTTTACCTGTAGATTCAACAAAATATAGAGGCATGATTGGATCACTGCTCTACCTCACATCTAGCAGTCCAGACATTATGTTTAGTGTTTGCTTATGTGCTAGGTGTAAGACCCTTAATTTTCCATATTTTCACTTTGGTCCTTGAACCCCTTGTGTTCGCATTTTAGTCCCTCGACTCTTGGTAATTATGTTGTGGTTTTTTGAGTTAATTAACTGGATTCTAGTCTTGGGCTTTGCGGATGTTGGTTTGGGTCATGTTGGTCTAGCTTTGAGAATTATAGAGATAGTTTTGCTTGAGTTTTAACAAGATGAGCTTTGGCTTAGTGGTTGAGACTTAAGCATTTCATTTACATGGTAAGGGTTCGAATCCTAGTGAGGTAGGTTTTGATTTTTATTCAGATTTTCGAGTGGCTTGTAGATGATTAAGTTTGAAATTCGAAATTTGCATTGGGACATGTGTTAATGAGGCTTACTGGAGAGTAAAGGCTGATTTGAATGAGAATAATGAGTGTTAATGGTATTTAAAGCCTTGTCGGGAGTTTTGAATGCGTAATAAGGTGGTATTATGGAGTTTGATGGGTGTTAATGGGTCTTGATGAAGGATGTTTCTGAAATCCTTCCTTGGAGAGTGTAATTTTCGTGCATATAGAGGCTAGTGGTTGGCCTTCACCCTCTTATTCCTTGTGCTAAAAACTCTAGCTCCATTTCTGCTCTGCTGTCCTCATTTTGTTGCTGTTGTTTCCCTTCATTGTTGTTGCTGCATTTTACTCCATTGGAAGACAAGTTGATACTCCATTTCCTCTCCAAAGGTTGCTTCTTGTGTTACCTTGGTAGGTTTCCTTTTCCTTCCGATTCTGATTCTTTTCGACGTATGCTTTTCCTAGTGCTTCGATTGTAATGTTGGTTTTGCTTCACCGTTTCCAATCTCCTTCAAGGGCTTGCTCGAAACTCTTAGGGTTCCTTCTTGTGGGCGACGATCTCCTTGAAGTTCTGGACGTGCAATTTGATACCTAAATCCCTTTTGATCAACACTCAAGGTTGGTTTCTTCTTCTAGTCTTGGTTAAAAACCCTTGTACTTTCCTTGTTCATATGATTTAGAGTTTTGGGAAAATCTTTGGAATTTCAAGTAGAAGTTGTATTCAATCAGTTTTAAAATGAGTTTTGGACTTGGGAAAGTATTGTTTTTGAAAAGTAGAGTTTAGAATTGGTTTTGGGGTGAAAAAGGCTATTTCTGGGATTCCTGGCAGGGAGCCAACGCATGAGCGTTGGTATCCCAACGCATGGGCGTTGGGCCTCTACCAAAGCCACCCACGCACATGCGTGGGGTGTGCAGAATGCTTCCTTCTGCTTTTTCCTTGAAACCTTAGTTGACCGGTTTGAGTCCAATTCTTGTGAATTTGTTGTTCCACCTTTGGGATAGTCTATTGAACCTTATTTACATGTTTATTGATAGGTCGAAGGAGGAGGAATTGATGCAAAGGAATAGAAGGTAAGGGTAACTCAGTACTTGATCGAGTCAGTTGTGTTTTACGTTTGGATTTCTTTTGGAAACTATGAATTATTATGAGTTTTGTGAAATAATTGTTGTTGTGCTTTTGTTGAGAATTAACATGAGTTTTTGAGATGTTTGATGGGTTTTTGAGGAATTAACTATGATGGGAAGTGACAAGGTGAGTTTAATCCCTGTGAAATCGGCCCGAGAGGTGTGGGTGATTTGGATGGGTTAAATCTCAAGTGAGTTAAGCAGAGATGAGTTTAACCCCTGTGGAATCGGCCCGAGAGGTGTGGGTGATTTGGATGGGTTAAATCTCAAGTGAAACTGCCCTGAGACTGCGGGTGTTTGATGAGGAACTAACAAGTATGTGGTTGTGGTGATTTGCTTATGAGGATTGGTAAATGTGTATACGCTGAGTTGTGGTAAATGAATGTGTAATTACTGTATTGATTTGTTGGATGTTTTATCACAATTGATGTATAGTATTATTGTGGTTTGTTTTCGAGTTAACCCTTTCTGTTTGTGTTTGGGCGCTTAACGCCAGAGGCAGACAACGCGATGATTTACGAGAAGATGAATTGATGCGAGAACGAGTTAGCGAGGAAGGCTCGAAGAGTTGAAGAACCTTGTAGAAGAGTTTATGTTTTTCCGTTGCTTTGATTTTTAGCACTTGTAGTGCAATGTTTTTTTTATTTTTAAACACCTTTCGCTGATTTGTGGTGTTTAATAATCTATTATGGGTTGATTATTAATTATAAATACTTTTAGAGTCGTTTTTACACTTGAGCATTCTGCGAGGTTTTGAAGTTTAATTTCCGCGTATTTTCCATGTGACCATCAACCCAAAATTGGGGTTTTACATTTGTGGTATCAGAGCTTTGGTTAAGAAAACCAGAGTCGTGGGTAGAGTTGACTGTTAGGGTATTTTTGCATTCTGAAATCGATTGTTGGGGTGAAAATCGAAAGAAGAATGGTATGACTAATTGTTTGTTGATTGATTGACAAGTTTTCTTGCTTTTCTGTTTTTAGATTTATTGTTGACTTTCTTACAAGTAGAAGTAAGAGGTTAGCAAGTCAAGATACAGAAATGGCCGATTAAGTGACTGTTGTTTTGGTTGTTTGAGAAAATCCGTTTTGTCTCCCGACTTTTAGTTTCGGGGACGAAACTCTTATTAGGGGGGTGGTATTGTAAGACCCTTGATTTTGAGTATTTGCGCGTTGGTCCCTGGAGTTAATTAATTGGATTCCAACCTTGGACCTTGATGACTGGATTTCATATGATGTTTTTAGGGTCTTTTTAGTTTATTTTATTTTTATTTTTATAGAGTCTCATTTAGATTTTTATTCATTTTGTTAAGTTTTTCTTCACTTTTGCATTTTCATGTAGGAAATTAGTGATTTTGTGTTTTTAGTCATTTTTAGTCTATTTTTAGGTGTTTTTATTAGTTTTTAGTCTTTTTAGAAAACTGGTGAAATTAGACATATTTCTAGGGACCGAATTGCAAATAACAGGAAATGAAGGACTGAAAATGAAGTTGGAAGAGGAAGCACCATTCCTAATTGGCACATGGGAATTAAGCATGAGTGGAGTCTTGATGATAAAGGAGGAGTTTCATAACTAAAGGGGACAAAGAATGTGGCCACATCAAAGCCATTGAGGGCCATGAAACCTCATCAAGAGGGAGAACAAAACAGCAAGGCAGTGAAGTTGTAGAGGTGCCCAACGCCTGAGCGTTGGCACTCTGCCAGACGTGGGACTTTAATTGTTCCCAACGCCTAGGCATTGGCAAGCCAACACTTGAGCGTTGGGACACTGGCAGATTTTATTATAAATAGGGCCTTTGCTTTCTTTGTAAGCATATCTTAATACACCAGAATACAATAGCTATTTCTTCTTTCTTCCTTAGAGCATTATTCCTAAGAATTATGGGAAGCCTTTCTTGAGCTCCTAGTCCAGGTTAATACAATGTTTCTCTTAGCCATGCTTGGCTAAGTTCTTTTTAAGTTTTTGGGTTGTTTTTAGCTTATAGTTATGTTCTAAGTTTCTTCTTTATATCTGAATAAAATGCATTTCATGTTTCATTTCCTTGTTCTTCATCTATCTTGCTGTACACAAATGTTACAACTTATTTCTTTATCAATAGCAATTGTTAAGTAATAAGGGAAATAGGAATTGGAAGAACATTTTGCATACCACTAAGGAATTAGAATAATCTTTGCTTAAACTTCAGATATAGAATTGATTCTAAAAGCATAATTTATAAGCTATTTATTCAGCTCAAGTTCTTAATTTTTATCATTATATTTTCATTGCGAATTGCACTTCCGAGTTCTTACACAAACCAAATTCAAAACAAACCAATTTATTTTTCTGCACTAGTTCTAAACAAATTAAAATTAGACTTTGAAACACCTATCCCTGTGGAAAACGATAATCTTTTATACTACTCGATAATCAACCGTACACTTGCGGATTTGGTCATCAGACCTTCGAATATTTGATTGGGACATGTTGGTTTAGCTTTGAGGATTATAGAGATAGTTTTGCTTAAGTTAGAACAAGATGAGTTGTGGCTTAGTGGTTGAGACTTAAGCTTTGGACTTACATGGCTAGTGTTCGAATCCTAGTGAAGTAGGTTTTGATTTTTATTCAGATTTTCGAGTGGCTTGTGGATGATTATTTTGAATTTCGAAATTTGAATAGAGACATGATTTTAATGAGGTTTAATGGAGGTTAAAAGCTGAGTTTGAATGGGAATGAATGGGTTTAATGCCTTGTCAGGAGTTTTGAATGAGTATTAAGTGGTGTTAAGTAAGTTTAATGTCTTGTCCATTGTCTTAATGAGCCATGAAGGCAAATAATTCTGATTAATGGAGGCTTGGGGCGTGCTCTTCCTCTCCCTCTCTCCCTCTAGCTGCTGAAAACTCAAGCTTAAGAGTGTTGGTTTCCTTTACTTGGTTCACACAAAGAATTTGCTAAAAAACCTAGAACTCTAGAGTTGTTTTTCCTTGAAGTGTTGCTGAGCCTTGGTGCAGTTTTGGGTCGACTCTCCCCTCCTCTTGTGGTGCTCTACTCTTGTCTTTAATCCTCTCTCAAGAATCCTTGTGGTGAGTGCAATCGGTAAGAGACTAGACCCTTCTAATTCTGAGTTTCTTGGAGATCAATCTCTTGTTTCCTTCTAGGGTTAGTTGGTCTTGTTTCTATCCTTGTTTTCCATCAAGCTCGAGTTCTCTATATTCTGGAAGGGCAAGGATCGTGCTACACTCAAGCTTGATCAACTCTATCAACAAAGATGGTACCTCATTTCATCCTTTGCTGGAAACCTTGTGACCTTTCTTATTCAAAATGAGTTTTGGTGATATTAAGAACCTTTGGATTTTTGGGTAGGAAACCTATTTTATTAGGTTACATTATGGGTTTTAATCATGGAAGAATTTTAGTATTGAAAGGATTTGGTTAAAAATGGATTTTCGGGTGAAAAACATTGTTTTTAGGGTTTTTGGCAGGGAGCCAACACATGAGCGTTGGACTCCCAACGCGTGGGCGTTGAGGTTCTGCCCAGGACGTGCTGCCAAACAGAGGCCCAACGCTCGAGTGTTGGAACCTAGCGCTCGAGCGCTAGGCCTCTGCCAGCAAATTGTTGTTTTGCTTCTTTTGGGTTTAAATCATGTTGAGTTGGTTTCCGACCTTTCCTATGGTTGTTGATGAATGTGCAAATGTGTTATCATGATAGGTCAGAGGACAAGAACTTGCAAAGGAGTAGGAGGTAAGGGTAACTCAGTACTAGATCGAGTCAGTTGTGCTTTACATATGATTTTCTGTTGGAAACTATTCTGTTTGTGTATGATGGAATTATTGGTATTGTGATACGTGCTTGGATTTGAGAATTGATGTTATGATATGTTGATTATGATGATGTTGAGGTGAAGTTGGTTATGTTATATTGATAACGTTATGAAAAATTGTTGATTCATGATGATGTTGAACATGTTGGCATGGCATATGCATTTTGAGGCTGAAGGCGATGAGATGGGTTTTAGTCCCATGTGATCGTGTCAGAGGGCAATGACATGGGTTTTAGTCCCATGTGATTGTGCCTAAGAGCGATGAGATTGATTTTAGTCCCATGAGATCGTGGTTAAGGGTGATGAGATGGGTTTTAGTCCCATGTGATCCTCATGTCCTGTTTGGGTCGATACATGATGTTGAAATGGCCAGAGCATGTAGTTGCATTTTGAGGAATTCATGAGCATGATTTGTGATGTTCATCACGAGGAAATGATGATGTTATTGTGTTGTTGTACTATATTTTGAAAATACTATTACTGTTGTTTATGTTAATTTCTCTTCAACATGCTGCTTGTTATTTGTTGTTTGTTTTAAGAGTTAACTCTTTCTGTTTGTGTTCGGACCCTTAACGCTAGAGACAGACAGGGCGATGATTTATGAGAAGGAGAATTGACGCAAGAACGAGTTGGCAAAGAAGGCTCGAAGAAAAGAATAAGTCGTAGAAGAATATTCCCGTTATTTTTCCGCTGCTTTATTTTAGCACTTGCAATGCAACTTAACTTATTTCAAAATACCTCTCGTTGTTAAATTATTATTATATTATGGGTTGAACATTAATTATAAATATTTTGAGAGTCGTTTTTACACTTGAGTGTTTTGAGAGGTTTCAAAGTTTTAATTTCCGTGTAATTACTATGTGACCCTCAACCCAAAAATTGGAGTGTTACACTATTCCACTAAACCAACTCATCCGGTCAGAAAAATAAGCGACGTTACAAATACGCCACGGAACCGACCGGCGTTCATAAATTCCACTCGGATTAGAACACAACTAACTCGACAAAATCGCATCTAGCCTGACCAACAACTTCAGTTCGAATCAGCGCAATGCCCAGCAACAATCTAAGGCCTCAGAGTAAGAACTGGGCTAGAACAAAACAAAGAGATTTGTCGAGGGAGGCTCCAAGACACAACAGAAGGACCTCGACCAAAAAACCTTCATATAGCTTGACATGCCAACATATGCCACGCCAAGTTGGGGGGGTCCTGTTCCAATCGGCTCTTCAGCCATATGACCCAATGACGTAGCAGTTGACCCACTAGGGATGCTCTTAAGCATACACTTAAGAGGCAGCCTGCACGACCTAGCTAAGGGACGAGCACTCCTGGCGTAGTGGTACTTTATCCGACCGGCCCGGACATAGGCCGAAGTGAAAGTGCTTCACAAGCCACTCAACCTACAGCCATTCCCGCTCGGAAGCCTCACTTATGAACTTCCCCAACACTTTTAGGGACATCTCGGGTGCCTAAAAATAAAGGTTTTACCGTTCCCTCGGGACGCTTCTTACTCACTCTTTACATTACAAGTTTGCAATACATTCTTACATGTCTGAGCTGAGCTCTTGGACACTCTTGGAGCTCCCATACTGACTTGAGCGTCGGAGTGTCTTCTGCAGGCCCCCCAGATGCATTGGACTTGGAGACTCCACCTCATTCACGCCGGAGCACAATGAGCGCCACCACAGCCTCGCGTGGAGCACCACTGTTCAGGATTCACGTCCGAACAGTTTTAAAAGAGGAAAATATTGAAATTGTTGGTTTAATACGTTTCTTAATAGGCATAAAGAGATATTATAAGATGAATTATCTAAATCCCCCAAAGCAAATATTTAGTAAAATCACTTTAGTTTTTGGTAGTTCAATAATATTTTGATGAGGTTGTCTAAATGGTCCTAGACCAAGTTAAGTTTGGGTTAAACCATTCATAGCTTTAGATGGACCAATGATATTTAAGATAAGTGAGTTAGAATTTTCATATTTATTTATAAATAATTATATTGGTTCATTAGAATGGGATAAAGTTAGCCTCATCATAGATCAATTAGACAACCCTTTTGATATATGTCATGAGTTAGAATTTTTAAGACTCATCAAAATACTATTGAACCACCTAAATAAAAGTAGTTTTACCCAAAATAAATCGATTTTGATAACTCAAATATAAAAAAGGGAATAAAAAGAGACTATCCTAATTTAATATGGTAAGTCCTAAGCACAATACCCACACACTCACTATTACATGCACTAAATAGTTACACCGGCTATTCAACCCAAAACACACGCATAGTTGCACACACATAGTAACACACAGCCGCACACAATTAAACACATTGAGGCCAGCCCCAATACACACGTACACCAAATATGAGGATGACCAAACATATGATATAAAAGGAGTTAAACAATGTAGGGGTAACCATGGCCACCTTGAGTCCCCTCACCAAATATGCGTGCTTTCCTACATAACTACACACATGTGTGTGCTTGTCTTCATAAGTATACGCACATACATGCTTGTTTATTTATTATCTTTACAAATCTAAAATGGAATTTATTATCAATCTATTGTTGAATTTCAATAAACTATACACAGCAAAAACTTTCCATGAAGGAGTTTTCACATGAAAGGTCCTATTATTATATGATTGAAGAACTTGATCAAATGATATAAGTGAGTAGATGTAAATTTTGTCCTTACCATATTTATATGATTTGCTGATTTGAAATATTATGGTTAAGAATTAATTTAGATATTTTCTAAATTCTGATTACATATAAAATTATCAATCATCTAACTAATTTATTCTATATTGATATTCTAATTTAATTAAAATATAAATTTTGATAAGCAAATTGATTGAAATGAAAATATAATATTTATTGACAAGAAGTAATTATAATTGATAAGACAAATCATTTGTGTTGGGAAAAGAATGAATTCGACGCTGTCGCATGATGACAGTTCATAAAGAAATATATTAATTAAAAAAAATATAATAGATATAATCAGGGGATGAATATTATAAGAATATGAGGAGAAAATACCATGGTGAGATCTAAAGATGTAAATTAAAACAATTTAATGGTCACTTAACTACTTAAAAATGTCATGCCACTTTTTTTAAAATTATAAGATTTCATTTTTAAATTTTAACCATTAATAATTAGATTTTTGTTGATCATGATTTACTTTTACATTGTCATATAAAAAAATTATTTTCAGATATAATCATACATATATATAGTAAACCTTTTTAAAATTTTAGATATACCCTTTGTTGCTATAAGAAGTTATGGTGTATAATGTTTATTATTATTTATTTATTAGGTAAAGCTTATGGTATACTTTATAAATTAGAAATTATAATTAACATTTCTTTAATTTTTAAAATGAGTGATTAAAAAAAATAATAAGGTGTCGATTTAGTGATAGTAGTCTGGTTCGCAAGCTATAAACCCTAGAATTCGCTGAGAGTAATTGTAATAGTTTCCAATATGGGATTATAACCATTAAAACCAAAAATTTTTTTTTTTTTAATATATAACAACCCATAAAAGGAAAGATGCTATTATCTATTGAATGCTTTGAATTAAGGGCCATATTATTTCTCCATTGACGGGGATTAAAAAAATGAAAGATTTGAAATGTAATTATGGTAATTTAGCATATATAGAAAAATTAGATGTTGTCTAAGGTGAACTACTAAATATTACTAATTTTTCATCACCTATTAGCAACCCAGTAATATTGATGATGATTTTATATTAAAAATCAGAGATTTGTAGACTATTTTAATTTTATTTAAATTTGTAATGGATTTAGTAAATCATTAATGAAATGCTATAAAGAGCAACCCTGTAATATTGATGATGATTTTCTATTAAAAATCAAAGATTTGTAGATTATTTAAATTTGTCATAGATTTAGAAAATATTTAATGAGATGCTATAAATAAACATGTGAGCATGCCTAAAATAGCTAGAGATAAGGAGAAAATTAGAGGTAATACGAAGGGAGGGAAAAGAGGTTTTAGCCTTTCTAAGGCAATATATGTTGTTACCCTAAGTGGTCCTAAGTGGTGGTGCACCGTGCACCACTCTAAATGACCTGCTACAGTAAGTTTTTTTATCTGATATTTAAAAAAATTTAAAATAATAATAATTAGTTAATTACATTTTTATCTTTTTTTCTTAAAAAAAGAAGATAAAAATGAATTATAAAAAAGGATTAACAGAGAAAAATGGGTTTATAGTAATTAAAAAATTAAAATTATAATAAATTATAAAAATAAAATAACCTGTAGAACCGGTTACCGGTTACTTACCTGAACACTTGGCGCGATCTTATTGGTCAAAAGCTGGTGGTGCACGATGCACTACTTAATTAGTAGTTCACTCTAGACAACACCATTGTTTATAGCTTCTTTTACTTTATGCAGACTAGTATTCTTCATATGTTTGACATCAAAAAGCCAAGCTATTTTTGTGCCGTTTTACTTGATGATTAAACATTTGCTATAGTTGATCATTGTCCTTTAAAAATAGGATATTTGTCAATGATGCTTTCCTCTATCCTTCCTTGTTTATTTCACATAATTTGTTAAGCGATAAATTATCCCAAAAGGTTAAATTCTTGGGTAAAGATTACATGAATGATTTTATTTATTAGTTTTAGGGCGCCTCTTTACGCAAGAATTTGTTTGAGCTTGAAGCGTAGATAATGCACAGATCCACCTATCATGTGCTAAAATTCCACTTTTTATTAGTAGAATTGGAGCAGCAATGATCAAATTCTAAATCGCTTGATCATAGAGACTCTAATACCATGCTAAAAAACAAATTATCCCAAAAGCAACTACATGAATAGTTTTATTTATTAGTTCTAACATATTAAGTTGTGTGTGATGCATGATTTAATCTTTTTACTTTTGAATAGTTAAGTATGTGCACTGTAGTTTTGAAGCAAAAGGAGTGTGATGTAAGGAGAAACATTCCGGCGGTCATTTAGCTGCGGTTTATAAAACTGCCGTCGCTTCTTAAGTTCAAGCCTAATTTCACGGCGGTTTTGACAACCGCCGGCAACAACTTGTACATTTGGCATGTTCTTTCATATGTTACGACGGTTATAACCACCGGTAATTATTATTCTTTTATTATACTTCTTAGTTTACGGCGGTTGGAACTGTCGGCATATTTTTTAATTTTTAATTTTTTTCAACTTTAGTTAAGCCGCGAAACCCATTGTTTCCCTCCTTCTCTCCCCAAATCCCTCACTCCTTCTCTCCCCAAATTGTAACATCCCGTATTTTCAGAAGGTAATTGCCTTAAGCTATTACCTTAACTACTGACTATGAGAGATAGAAACCCTAGATCTATCTCAGTAACTTATAAAATATATTTATATAGTACTAGTGTGTGTGGATAAATTGATTGTAGTAGATAAGATCATTAGGAAAGTGTAGACATGACATTGGCAATAGGAACCCCAATTACTCTAGTCGGTATTGTCTCGGAATGATCGTAACCAAACTGAGCCAGTTAACTGAGAATACTGACTACCCATGATTTTGGACTCTGAGATGGGGAAATAATTCAGGTGAAACATTATTGCATAGGTTTTACTTGGGAATAGTGTCGTTTTCGTATCGTAGTGGCGACATGACGATATGTGCGACCAGGACGGTGAAACCAGTCACTATGCCTGATATACATGTCACTATGCACATCACCTCAAATTAAATTTCAGACTTCATTAATCACAACATCAACCCTAATTTTGTGCATCATCACCAGAAAGCATGGAAAGAAACCCTAAGCACCTTGCATGAAAAGCCATTGGTGGTGCAATTCCATTAAGGTTGAAATCTTGATTCATTAGCTTATCACCCATTCAGCCTATAAATAGCACATTCTGGACATCCAAGCAACTCAGGGAAATGGTTTGAGAAGGTTCAGAGGGCTCGAGCAGGGAAGGAGGCCTTGGTTTTCCACAAAACCGAGAAGCTTTTCTTCAAACTTCTCTTCTTCGATTCTCAGTTCTTAGGATGTTTTATGACTTCAAATCTTTCCCATTAGTTTTCTAGAAGGTCTAGGAGGATTTTGGACGGTTTTCCTGAAGCTTTACTCGAAGAAACGAAGGGAATAGAGCTCTGAAATTTTTCCCAGTTTCTGGCAGCATTTTCCAGAAATCCGGTGACCGGAAAATTTCTCTCTTCATGTTTTTTGGTGAAACCAAGAGGAGTAAGGACAAACCACCACCACCACTGAGTTTCTGGAAGCTTGAGAAATCAGGACCACTGTTCAGTTCAGCTCTGGCGATGACGACCGCCGTGGCCACCGCCGCGCTTCATCTTCTCCGGTGAGCCAGTCAAGAACAATTTTCCAGAATTGCTTTTTCGAGGTAATTGGACCTCTAGAACTCATTTTTCACCTTATTTCTTCATTTTAGAACCTCTAGGAACAAATTTTGAGCCATGGAAACTAGAAATTCGAAGCCACGAAGCTCATGAACACATGCAACTCGTGTTCACTATTCTGGCCTGTTTAATGAACCAAATGACCTGGAAATGATTCGTGTGAGTTTCTGGAACATCAAGGAGTAATTTACGAAACCCAGAACGAAGGAAAGAACAAGAAATAGCAAAATTGGATTTTCAAACTTTAAGCTAAAAACTTGAACATGGAAGATAGTGAGATGGACGTAGGAACCCCTGTAGCTTGTAATAGAAGGTCTCTGCATGCTAATGATAGTGAGTTAAGGAAAGGAAAAATAGAATATGAATAGAGAGAGTGATGGAAGTGAAGAATTCCACATAAAATCATAAGAAACCTAGCTTAGTTATAACTAAGAACATGAGCATGTGAGATTTCTTGTACTAATATTAGGACTCCGAATTCAGAGGAAGAAAAATAAAGAAGGAAAATATAGTTTAGGAATAATATAGGGTTTTAAATGTGAAATAAAGAAACTATAAGGACTTAATTGTAAATAAAATAAATATAAAGGACTAAAGTGTAAATATGGACATATTTCTAACTCTGAAATATCACATGACCTGGAATATGTGGTATCACATGCAGAATATCAAGGATCATATACAAACTCGGAACATCGAGCTGGAAACCGAGGTAAGGGGAGTTAGACTATGCCATGTCATTTTAGGTTTCATATAAGCAGTCTATTAGAAAGATGGAATGCATATTGTTGATATGTGTGATTGCTTGTTTGATGTGTTATGATGTTTCTGAATGAATGTTGATTGTTCTATGCTGAAATTGATTGTGAAGTTGTTACATTGAACATTAGATGGAGAACGTACACTATGGGATATAATGGTACTAGGAATTGCCGTCATAAGGCTTATTTAATATTGCTATAAGCAATATCTCTATAGCATATGTGGTAGTAGAGCAGAGGAAAAAATCTTGAGGTAATTGTTGGCTTGTCACTTGTTTATGAAATTCAACATACCTTGTAATTGATTAGGACTCACCAGTAGGATAGATAGTTAATGGACATAACTAAATGAATTAGGGAGTTGAAAGTTTGAGAACTTAAGTGCGGGCTGGTTACCAAGAGAACGTGGTTCCTGTGTGTAAATCTCTACTTACCTATTATATATGTTACTCAAATGTTATGAACTCATTTTATGAGACAAAATACAGATGCAACGGAGTTCATCATAGTCATGACTCTGGATTTTCAAGAGAAATAAGGGGGTGACTATTAAATAACCATACCTGGAGGGATAAGGAGTAAGAAAGCACTGTCACTACCACTGTAGGGATTGTGGATGATACAAAGATACCGAGGGTGGCCATGTTCAGAGATGAATGAGCCTGAGAATACATGATGGGACTACCTCTCTACCAGTTCCAGGCTGGACCCCTTAGGTCGGGCTGGTATGAAGTTAAAGGACTGGGAAAGTTATGTATACCGGACGAAGAATCCCTAAGGTAATCAAGTTCGGTAAAGAGTGGAACAAAGGTAAATTCCGTATCCATATAATTCCCGAATGGCTTTCTGAAGAGCATAGAAGCTAAAATGCTTCGAGCCTTATACACTATTAGCATTCATGATATTAAATTATAAAAAGGTCAGATCAGGAACTTTCTTCTCAGGGGTATAACCTCTGGGGTAATTGGAAGAGAAGTCCGACTGAAATATGGAGATATAAGGGAGGTTTGATAACCCACATATTTGCATAATGAATGTGTGCTTGGTGTGATCATGTGTGATGATGATATGTTATCTTGATTTGTAATGGATCACTTATATGTTGTGTAACATGTATATGGTTGTGTTTGACTCACCCTTGCATTTTAATTTTATATAGATTCTGACAGGTATACCGATGAGCCGACCACCAATCGTCTCCATCCATGTTGAATTCCCTACAGCCTCAGAATGGTATCACGATCCCACCACTGGATACTGTCTGTATAATGGTGTGTCAGTTTTCTAGTTTAGAAGTTACCTAAGTGAGGAAGTTGGTTACCCTATTACCTTACCCATGGCATTTTCTTTCTACATACCTGTAAGAGCACGTCATGTCAACTTAAGAGACTCACCTGGACCTCAGCCTAACTCACCCCATAAGCCTGAACCTCTACCTGCAATACCCATTAGAGAGTTTCCACCAGAAGACAATAACTCTAGACGTTAGCAACCCTCTGAGTCAGTTACCTCACCACCTCCTAGAAGTCCGGGGCCCCGTATGAGAGTCACCGCTAGGAAGAGTGTGATAGCCCAAAACAGAAGGATGACCTCTAGAGAGTATAGGAACCTATTTAACCATGGTGAAACTTCTCGAGCAGCAGAGATGAGAGTACCGGTGATCCAGATTGAGGAATCATCTATTAAAGCAATATTTGGTCGCAAGTGTGGAAAGTTAGATGTGCATGAGCCATCAACACCTTCTAGATCAACAAGTCCTGAATATAAAGATATTCATGTTATTGAGTCATACATAAAGTACAACAGACCTAAATCTCCTATTGAGTATACTAGTTCTGAAAGAAGGTGATATTGTTTTTGATGCTCAAAGGTTGTCTTTAATATCTTCACAACGTACAACCTATCCACCTCCACCATATTATAGAACGTAGGCAAATACAATGATATTCCAGATATCAGGAATGTGCTTACAGGAGATATTTAGTTAAGATGTAGTAGATTTTATTTCAAGATATTGTTGTGATTAGTTTTTAGATTAGGATAATATTAAGTTAATATTAATTATTCCAAAAATCGAAATTATATTATTTATTTTATTTTTTATGTATTCGCTCTATATAAAGTATTCAATGATGAATAAAATTATCTCCTTCAAATAACAAATTTACGTCTACCTTCATATAAAAACCCAACAATAGACCAGTTGATATTACATAAGTTTAGGTATGCGGTGCTATTATAACTCGTTGTTGTAATAATTAAGAGTTCCTTATATTAGATATAGGAATGATTATGTTGTTTTTGGAAAGCTCATATTAGTTTGCTATTTTTATTTTTAGGAGATTATTTATTTAATTTTATCTTACTTGTTGATATCTTTGATTTGAGGAATTTGATGTGTTATTGTAGAAAAATTTAGAATTCGACTAGGAATTTTACTGAATTTGAAAGCTTCAAATTTCCGAAAAAAAAGGTAGAAAATAATTTTCTCATTATTTTTATCCTACTAATAATCAATGAAGCACTAATATTGTGATATTTTTTCTCACTGATTTTTTATGTATTTCGTCCGGTGAATATATGTTTTGCCTTGTTCTTGACGAATTTGAAATCCCAGAAAGAACTTCAGTTCTCCCATTATACTCATCTCAAACTCGTTTTGCATTAGATTAGAAAGTTCCTTGTAGAGAGTTTCGTTAGTGCCAACAAAAATAATATCATCTACATATAATTGAACTAGAATAAAATCATTTGCTTTCTTTAGTCTAAAAAAAATATTGTCTACTTTACCCATTGTGAAGCCATTTTTCATGAGAAAAAAGCTTAGACGATCATACCATGCTCTTGGTGCTTGCCTTAAACCGTAGAGTGCTTTGTTCAATTTAAAGACATGTTATGGCAGTGTCGTTTCTTCAAAATCAGGGGCTGCCTAACATATATGTAACACCCCGATTTTCAGGGCATTACTGTAGCAAATGAACAGTAAATAAACATGCGAAAAATCTTTCGAGCTTATGAAAAACTAAGTGTATTTTTTTTCCAAATTATGCTAAAGACAACATGCATGACTTTTATATATATATATATATACCCAGTTCAACAGAGCATATAATGCACTTAGTTTAAGTGAACAGCATCAGTGAAAATAATTTTGAAATCAACAGTCTCGTTTTTTTATAAAAAAAAAAACACGTTGTCACAATTAAAACCCCAACCCAGACCTCCTACTCCGGCATACCTCCCACGATGTCACGCAGAGCGACCGCATAAAGGTACTCGTTCCGAACTCTACCCTACCCTTGGGCACGCTCATGTACAGACACAAGATCGAATGAATATCTCTAGCCTTCAAGTGGCAGGATGTCCATCCTGCTCCCTCGAACTGTCTTCGGCTCAGCATCCTCCGGTACTCTTCGGCTAGTAGTGGTCCAACTAGCGACGGATTGCCAGAAAAATACAAACAACAGACAAGGTGAAAGGGTCAACTTCATAACAACAACTCCCCATGCGAGCACATGGGTGAGACAGCAATCATCAACAAGTATAAGCATGTCAAGTAATGTCCATTGCATTGTAGTTTTATATATATACTAAGCAATTTAAACTATGATTATGCAGGGTAATTCACAATCAGGCATCGATTATAATACAAGCAGAATTGCGACCAAAACACACTCAATAAGCAATTCAAGATACGCATCGCAATCATGTCACAAACAATCAGGATGTCATGATGCTGTTAAGGTGTAATATGATTAGAATATTCTGGTTGCTACATTGAGTCGGCACATAGCTTATTGAGGATAATTTTGTTATCACAATCGTATTGTCTTCACATAGATCGCACACAGCCTACACACAGTCTCCACACAGCTTGCTGAATGGATAGTCCCGCTATTCCAAACAGCTGAAGAATGACGACGATGTCGCCTTGAGAAACGTTCATGCATGCAAAATTCTACATGCTATGAACAAAAAACAACAACAATATAAACGAAGGCGTCTTGACGTGAGTCCGGGTTCCTCACTCCATTTTCCCCCACCTAGCGGAAACGTTGTTTCTCGAATCCGAGTTACCTTTCGAAGGCGGGGTCATCCTTGTCGGAGTGCCCGTCTTACATCGAGGGATTGCGGTCACTTGGACCTCTTGGTCCAGTGATCTCTCACTGGTAGACACTGAAGCGTAAGACGCCCGCTACTACCAACGAAGGCATTACCGAATAAGCTACCCAATTTTCATGAGAAAACATCTCTTGAAATATTTTCGTAAAGGTCTTTTAAGGCTTTCCAAAAAACACGTCTTATGATTCCTCGTGAGGAAGTTCTTATAGTTCTTTTTCCAAAGATGTGCCTTAGTTTTCTTTGCAAGATAAGACTTGTAGAAAAGAAGTGGAATCGTCCTTAAGTTCATAAAAGGGTTGATGTGTTCCTTTTTTACATTATGAATTTTCCTTCAACAAAGATAGGACAGATTCATTTCAAAAGCTCACGGTTTAAATGCAGGTTCTATTGAAAGCATGTTTCCAAAACATTCATTAGGTTTCTAAAAAGAAAGTTTCTAAAGAGGACCGAAACATGCCACTGAAAGACTCTACTGAGACAAAGGACAAAGATGGGCTGTCAAGAACGTAGAGGAGGTAGGATGGGCAGTTGGTCAGATCTAGTATTATGGATCGTACATGGACGGTAGTTGGAGTCGGTGGCTCTCCTAGGGTTTCCTCATCCGGGATCCTGGGGAAGAGTCTTCTTATTCTTTTCGAAACTATTAAGCCTTTACTTTTTCCAAAACAAAGTATGTATACTTTATTTTGAGGAAACCCTATTCCCAAGCTTACTCTATTTTCCCCGACTAGCGCACACAATGACAATCGGTGATAAGGCATAGCAACATTGTAACAAGCAAGATCAGGGAAAGACAGTAATTCAATCAACGTGTTATCAAACATAGCATAGCATACATTTCAAGTATGACTTGCTCTTTTCATATGAGCTAAATAGCATGTTTTCTTATAGTCGATCAATAACAATAAATGAATCAAACCTCGGGATCGTCTATTTACGAATCTCAGCTTGCATTCAAAGGCGCATCCGTCCTCAGACGTGGCCATGCATGGTTTCACGATCGCCAAATGGATTATGTCGAACCATGTGAATGATATCAGAAACAAGATAGACAGGTCATAACATAGACATTATATTATTAATGAGACAAGCTATCAAGTAGGTCTAGAATCATTCAAGGAATGTCACACAACAAACAATTCTAATCCAGCATATCAGATGCCTTCAGCTACTTGCATTAATATCACAATCAACACAATTCAAAGTTGGGTCGTTCTTAGAATGTCGTCGACTACCAATTTAAAATCATAGTATATATTCTCATAATAATATACATATGCTTAGTAGCTAGAATAGCAAAGTGACCTTACCGAAGTCCTTTGCTCCAAGCTCCAACGTTTTCTCCAAAAGCTACGAAGGTTCCGAAGGTAAACTACATCGCTTTGTTCGGTCCGAAGTCCCGTAATCCTTCAAATAACATAGCCTTGTTTATGACTTGAAACTTAATCCTAAGGCTTAGCTACTGGTCTTACAAGTTTCCTATCACTTAGTCAATTGTCCTAATTCTTAGGAAGACCCTTGGAAGTCAAAACATTTTTAGTAACTTTGCAACCCTTAAAAAGCTTTGAAAAACTCTAGGTCACAATATCCAAAACTTCCCAAAACTTCAAAACCTTTAAAGAGGAAATAGGCTATATGTTTACATATCATTTTGAAAGCCTTAAACAAGATTTTGAAAGCACAAGAGCTCAATTCTGTCCAAACTTTGTAAATTCATAAAAACTCCCCATTTTTACCAAGTAATCCATTAAGTTACCAAAAAAAAGTCACAACCCAAAACATAACTTCTATTACAAGTTTCTCAAACAAATTCCAAGTCTTGAACTCAAAAATTTCTTTAAGTGTTAAAACACAAGGTTTTCCATTCAAATTGTCAATTTTCTAATTCTAAGTTCCTTAACTTAGCAAAAACCCTAATCAAGCTATGAGTTCCAAAATCCAATTTATCCAAAAGCTCAATTTTAATCCTTCAATTCCAAGTTCCCAAGTCCTCTAGAAATCAATTTTCTAAGGTCTTAAACATACAATTTTCTCTAGGCCCTTTCACACTAATTAGGGAAAAACATTTCCTTTACACCCAAAGTCAAAAACAAGCATTTAAACAAACTCAAAAGCTAGTTGGAAAATCAATTCTCCCTTGTTCTCAAATCTCCCCAAATTCTGCCATATGCAATTAATTATCAAAATGAATTTTTCTTTCAAAATTAACTTGTACACATCAAAGATAACAAGAAATCCATGGTGAAACTAAATCTCAAAGTTTGAAAATCACTTATTTCAAATAATCAATTCTCAAAAACCTAGCTTCCAAGAAAACTAATTGGAGATATCCATAGATCAACTTCATGGGAATAACATTCCTAAAGGCAACCCTAGCAATTGATGGACCTTAGGGAGTGAAATTTTAACTTTTCATTAACCCTAGGGACCAAAGTTGAAGAGTGAAAAGCCTAGGTAAAAATATCTTTTTACTATTTGGGGACTAAACCGTAAAGTTCCAAAATTTAGGGACTAAACTCTAAGGTTTAGAAAGTTCTAGGAAAATATCTAGGATTTGTTTATTATTATATGTCTAATCCATGACACGTCAGTGCGTCATAATTCTTATCGCTATCTGAATCCGGTCGTCGGTGCGTTTCCCAGTGCCGCTGAGAGTTTTTAACACCGGTCACTCATTTGTTTTAGAGCCTCGTGCTCGTACTACTCGGACCCGAGTCGTCTCCCTCGAAGTTCGTGCTGTGTCCGACCTAAAAATACTATTCATGAAAGTTACTATTCACAAAAGTTTTTATTGCATATCAGGACCCATCACGTCAAACGGAGTCATTTGGTGATTCCCAAATTTTCGATCCGAGGTCTTGAAGTCGTCTGTTTTGCTTGTTGGATTTTCGACTGTAAGTCTCGCTAGCGAGAAATGTCCTTTCCTGACTCCGGAAGGAAACCATATCAATATTACAGTCGTTCTTCACGAAATTCTTCACTGAACGTCATGGTGATTGTGAGAAAGCTTATTCTCACCCGAACTCAAAGTTAGGTCAAGCTTGGTTTACTACCAAGTGTCGTAAAGAGCATTTCATCGGTAATTCGGCCGACGATATCACTTGTTGATGCCTGCGAACGGATCCAAACAGTAGATGGAATAATTAAATAATTATTTAATTACTGGGTGAAATTCAAGGTCTTACAATATACCTTTTCTTCAATATACCTATTTATAAATGCACTTTTCACATCCATTTGATATAGCTTGATTGAGTGTTGGCATGCGAATGCTAGCAGTATTCAAATAGCTTCAATCCGGGAAACTGGAGCAAATGTTTCTGTGTAATCAATTCCCTCTTATTGATTATACCCTTGAGCTACTAATCTTTCTTTATTCCTTGTCACCTTTCCATCTTCATCCACTTTATTTCTGAAAACCCACTTAGTATTAATTATGGAGTTCCCTTCAGGTCTGGGAACAAGATTCTAGACTTGGCTTCTTTCAAATTGATTAAGTTCTTCTTGTATTGCTAGAATCCATCCTTCATCTTGTAGAGCTTCAGCGACATTCTTTGGTTCTATTTCTGATAGCAATGCATAATTACCGTGATCATGAAATGATGATCTAGTTCTAACCTTGTTTGTAACATTTCCAATGACTTGATTCAAAGGGTGATCTGACTTGAATCTCCAATCTCTTGGAAGAGAGATACCACTGGACATCATGATTTGATCGGACGGTGAAGGGTTGGATGATGGTTCCTCATTTTCCTTGGACGGTAGAATGTCATTTAACGATACGGTCTATGTGGACAATGCTTGACCATTAGACGATTGAGCTTTGATGGATGATGGTCCTTCATTCAGTTATAAACTTGAGAGATCTTCTTCAAGGCTGGTTGGATCATTGCTAGTGCTATGATCATCGAACTTTATGTTGATTGATTCTTCTATCACCTTGGTTCTGGAATTGCAGACTCGATAAGCTTTCGAATGGGGTGAGTATCCAAGAAATATCCCTTTATCTGATTTGCAATCAAATTTTCTGAGATCATCCTTGGTGTTGAGAATGAAACAGGGGCATCCAAAAGGAAGAAAATAAGATATATCTGGCTATCTTCCTTTCCATAATTCATATGGAGTCTTCTTCAAAATTGGCCTCATAAGAATCCTGTTTTGGATGTAACAAGTTGTGTGAATTGCTTCGTGCCAAAAGTACTTTGGCATGGATGTTTCACTGAGCATTGTTCTTGCCATTTCTTGCAGTAATCTGTTCTTCCTTTCTAGTACTCCATTCTGTTGGGGTGTTCTGGGTGCTGAAAACTGATCGACGATACCGTTGTGTTCAAATTGAAAGATTGGTTGACTATGAACTAAAGATTGGTTGAAATTGAAACCATTCAAATTGAAAGCCATAATGCTGATGCCTAACGCTACAGGAGCATGGATCATCCATGAATCTTACCCGAGTATGCTACATTGGCCCTTACTCCTGCTTGACGTTCTCAGAGACGTTGGCTACTCAATCACAGACCTGGAGTCTGTTGTGAAGTCGTCGACAGTTGTCATAGGATTAGTGGCAGTGCCAGTGCTATTGAAGTTGGAGCCAAGTAATCATTATGCTCCCTTATATATATCATCTACCACTGATATTCAGATCGATGCAATGTGCTCCAATGTTCCGCCAGGTTTTGTCTGAAACTTGTCTTTAAGGCCTTGAGGCAAGGGCTACCCGTGATCGATGTTTCAAGCAACGAGGAGAGTCCCTCATAGGATGATCCATTCGTTTGCAAGAGTCCGACAGAGCAGGTCTACCAACAGGAATTTGGGGATAGAGTGTAGGACGTGTGTAGGTTGTAGGCGTTGCTTTATTTCGTTGTTTTTGTACTCTCGGGGTTTAGGAACCGGGTACGTTTCTGAGGTTTTCTTTCGTGTGGTCTGTCCTGCGTGGGGATCATAGAGAGTATGTCGGGCATATGGAATCTTTTGGTTTTAGGTTTCATAGTGACGTTATCTCTTTGTCTGAAGTCTCATTTGTAATATATGGGTTGTGGATCTATAGTATCTATACCTTGGGTATTTATTATGCATCTTATTGAAGCATGTTTTGGGAAAAGAAAAAAAAAATACGTGCATTTTCACGACTTTAAAAAGATAGTCAGCATATTTATTTTTATTTAAGGTTACTATGGTGACCCCCGAATATCGGGGCGTCACATAAACCATGCATCAAAGTTAAAAGATAAAAACAAACAAACAAACAAGATATGTGAATTACCTCTTGACATCCAGAGCAAACGAAGCAGTTGCAACCTCATCTCTACAATAGTCCACGTGAATTTTCCCACTAGAAAACCCTTGCGACTCCTTGTGCTAGTAGAGACTAGAGTGTGCGGATTTTCTATGTTAGAGGGTTTGAGCATCTTATGCTCTATTTATAAGCCCTTAGAAAGAGGCTAACCCTAATCCTTATTGGAGTCTGTTGGGCTCATCCAATGAGCTAGTCCAATAATAGTTCATCTTCCAATAAGATAATATATTCCAGTGGACTAATTCTATACTGCATTGGCGGATCTTCATTGGGACATAGGAGGGCCATGGCCCTTTCAAAAAAATTGTAACTTTTCATTAAAACGTTCTTCCGTTAATGTTTGAGCTTCTTTGGAGAAGTGCACACAAGAATGAGATGGGCATTCGATCAAATGAAGAGAGGGAGGGACATGAGAGAGTGAACAGAAATCAAAACTTTGAGGAAGAGACATGGGAGATTAAATTAAAATTGAAACTTTACAATTGTTGGACCTGAACTAGAAGGATGGAACGAAAGAGGGATGAGTGGAAAATAAGGAGAGAGAGAAGATTGTTTAATTGATACTTCGCTAATTCAAATGGAGTATTGATTTGTAAAAGCCTAAAAGGTTTATTGAATTTCAATTTAAAATCCACAATAATGACCTTTGTAAGGGAATGACACCAAAATAATGATATTAATAACATAATAATCTGGTATTGAAAACTTCAAAATATATAAATACCATTAAAAAGCATTAATAGTTATTTTTATGGTAGAAAAAAGCATTAACTGGTTAGTTTAAGGAGAATTTGAAAAATATTTTTGATACTGATAAGGTTAATTTTCTCTCTCTTTCTTATATACTAATACTTTATAAACAAAATATACTTAGTTAAAAAATCTTGAGATACGATATTAATTATATTTTTGATAGTATTGAGTCTATTGTACCATTTTTAATATTATAATATATAATAACTACGAGTTTGACAACTGTTCAACTTCAATTCAACTATTGAACCTTCAACCAATACGTCAACTGATTCAATGACCGATTAAATTTTAAAAACATTACCTACTAAAGGGACGAATGTGGAAAGTGAATTTATCACTAAAGCTCATAAGAGAATTATAAGTTAAAAGAATTAATTTTATATTGACTAATTGTTCATTTAGTTATGAGTGTTTTTGGAATTAGTTTTTTTTTTTTAAACGGTGCGTGTTATAACTCAAGAAGATGAAAGTACATTTGGCCTAGAGGTTATTACATCACGAGGTACCAACTCACCAAAGAAATGAGGGATTTCCTCAATCCAAACAGTAAAGCCATAATCAAAAGACTTCCTAGCTAGACTATTAGCGACACTATTGCCACTGTGACGCACAAAACAAAGGTCCATAGAGGTGAACCCCCGCGCCAAAACACGACAATCATTAACCAACGAATCAAGATAAGAGTGTTAGGATACAGTGTATATGTTGGTTAGTTAGTTACGGTTCAGTTAAGCTCTAGCTGTCAATATGACAGCTGGCATAGTTAGTTGTTGCTTATATATATGAATGATGTTGTAACTGAAAGGAAAAACAATAACAAAATAATAGATTCAGTTTTTCAATTTCTTTCTCTCTCTTTCTCTCTCTTTTCCTTCGTCTTCTAGTTAGGTTTCTCAATAAAGAGTGACCCAAAGAATCACGACGCCAAAGCGTATAGAGTTGCAAACAATCAGTTTCTAACAACAGACTGTGAAAGCCAAGCTCCAAAGCAAGAGCAAGGGACCACCGAAAGCAAGAAGCCTCGCCAATGACGGCCGAAAGAACTGTGAACAGAGCTTCCATGGCTGCTGCCATAACCAAGACGTCACTTTTTCGTGCAACCATTCCAAAGCCTGCTGCTTGGGTACCCCAAACTGATGTATCGAAGTTCAGTTTAATTATAGCTTCCAGTGGCCAGGACCAAGATGAGCGATGGGAAGGAGCATGCGAGGAGGACGATGAAGCCAGTTCTCCGGTGGTCAAAGATCAAACACACGGCAGAGAGCGAGCTCAGGAGGCATGCAAACCTGGTTAAGGATAAGGCGGTTGCGCCGCTCCCAAATAGAATAAGCAGCGGTCACGAAGAGCTAAACCGCGGAGGGCTCTTTCTGATGGGCAAACTGTGGAAGAAATATGCCAAGGAAGAAACCTATGAAGGCTGGAAACGGATCCTAAGGGGAGACCCGAAACAGATCAGCTGTGCTTGCGGGCAAAGGAGAATAGGATGGGCAGCGGTCTCGACCTAATCACCACACCAAGGACAGGAGCTGTCGACGTCCAAGCCACGATGATGGAGAGCCCCTCGGATGGGAAGAATGTCAAGGCAAGCTCTCCTCATAAATTCCTTGCATCGTGGAAAGGCCTTGGAGCTCCAAAGTTTCTTCCAAAAACCATCAGACATAAGGGGAATTGTAGAGGAAGATGGACATGATGCTTCCAACCCCTACTATAGTTATAATCTGATTTTGTTGAATAAATTACATCACATGTAAAAGGCAAGATAAACACATCTTTTTTATTAGAAGTTGGAAACGGAATAGATATAATACTATGCATCGTTGCTGGACTAAAAACCAGGGAAATCAAGTGGTGATTCCAAACAGGTTGGTCATTTTCAATAAGATCTTGAACACGCATGATTCTGGCCTCTTGGGCTAAATCTTGCCCATACACAATGGGAGGGTTATTCAGGATCCAACTATCATCCTAGATACGAATGGAAGAACCATCCCCCACCCTCCAAGATCCTCCTTTCTCAAAAATCTAAGAGGACTTACGAATACTAGACCAAGCGTAACTCGGTCTTGAACCACGCTTAGCCTCAAGCAAGCTACCATTCGGAAAATAAACAGATTCAAAGACATGACTAAGAAGAGAATTAGGAGAAGTAAAAATCCTCCACCAAGAGCCATATTAAAAGCTTTAAAATCTCGGAAACCAAGGCCACCGTTCCTCTTGGAGCGACACAAATGGTTCAAATTTTTCCAATGGATAGTCCGCTTTGAAGCATCACCGCTCCAAAAAACCCGGCTAATCATACCTTCAATCTGAGAACATTAGAACAAATAGAGTCAGGTAATGAGAAGCAAGACATAATATAAGCTGAAATTGATTATACCGCGAATTTAATCAAAACATCACGACCCGCTCTAGAGAGCTTTTTCCCCTTCCAACCTTTATTTTTTTTCAAAACTCTTTCCTTAACAAACTTAAAAATCTAAGTCTTCTACCTACCAATGATGGCAGGGAGACCCAAATATTTGTCTAAACTTTCAACTGCCTGAACACCCAAAAGTTGTGTAAGATCATACTTAAAACATTTGCCACATTACGGCTACACGAAAACATCGATTTTCAAGGTTGATTACCTGCCCAAAGGCTTGTTCGTAGGTGGCGGGAATGGATTTGACACATTTTGTCTCCTGAACAGAAGCCTGAGCAAAACTCGCACTGTTATCCACAAACAACAGGTGAAAGATAATTGGTGCCAACCGGGCAATGAGAATCCCATGAAGGGAAGAAGACAACAAGGCCTTATGGAGCATAGCAGACAAGACCTTGCTACACAAAATAAAAAGATATGGAGACAAAGGGTCCTCCTGATGAAGCCCCTGATTAGGAGAAAAGCTAGGTTGAGGGGTCTCATTCAACATAATAGAGAAATTAACAGTAATGACATAATGCATAATGAGGGACATCCAACAAGGGGAAACCCCATATGGTGTAGCACACTTTGTAGAAAAGGCCACTCAACATGATCATATGTCTTAGACATGTCGAGCTTAAGGGCCATCACACTAGTTTTCCCAAAAAAAAATTATTTTCCATAAAACGAAAAACATTCAAAAGCTATTAAAGCATTATTAGTTATCAAACGTCCAAACACAAAAGCACTCTGGGTCTTAGAAATTAAGTCAAGCGGAATACCCTTTAGCCTATTGGTTATGGTCTTAGTAATTATCTTAAAAATCACATTACATAGGCTAATGGGTCTAAAATGGGTAGCATGCAAAGGCCTTCTAATTTTTGGAATTAAAAGCAGAAGAGTATTATTTACCTCTGTCGGGGAAATGTGCCCACGTAAGACATGCAAGCAAAACTGAGATACCTCATCACCCACAATATATCATAATTTATGGTATAAGAGCTGGAAGGTCATCCCTCCCTAGAGCCTTAGTGGGATGAATTTGAAACAAAGCCTCCTCAATATCCTCCTTAGTGAAAAGTGTTGATAAAACCTGCAGATGAGCTTGGGTAACACGGTTAGAAACCAAAGCAGCTGCCTCATCAATCCCCATAGGGCTCGATGAGGAAAAAAGAGACTGGAAGTAACCAGACAAAACAAAAGAAATATCACCTTCTTACATGAAGCTTCTGCCACGATCATCTTCAATTTTTTCAATCAGGTTCCGCTGTCGCCGTTGGGAAGCTTTCTTGTGAAAAAAAACTGGTGTTTTTGTCCCCATGTGTAAGCCAGCTTGCATGTGACCTCTAGCACCAAGTGATCTCTTCTTTCTCCAATAAAGACATCCAGCGTCGCCTCCGCTTGTTGAACTGCTAAAAATAACTCTTCAGTTTGAATAAAACGTTGCAGTTCCTGAAGTATAAGTTTTTGCTGGGAAATTTTCTTTGGGATATTGCCGAACTTCTCAAGCCCCCAAGAACTCAAGATGGCCCCCAATTCCCCAACTTTCATCGAGAAATTGGAGGATAATCTACCCCAGGATTCGGCCACTACCTCAGCACAATCCTCATGGTCCTGAAGCCACACCTCCTCAAACCGGAACATCTTCACTTTCCTTTTTCTGGAGCGAGATCGGCGGAGGTTACAATCAACAATGATAGGATTATGGTCTGATTTGTAGCGGGGAAGATTGGTAACAGAAGAGTGAGGCCAAACATCAGTCCATCGCTCATTCACCAAAGCAAATTTCAAGGTGCTCCTCCACCGTTCCCGGATCCCGCCTTTTGTTGGACCAAGTGAAACGGTAACCAGAAAAATCAAGGTCATGAAGACCACAATGACCACACACATGTTGAGCTGTCATAAGCCACCCCACATCTGGGGTTGCTCCGTCAAGATTATTGTATGGGCTCAAAATATCATTAAAGTCTCCCAAACACATCCAAGGGATAGTATCCTCTGGTTTATACCTAGAAATGATCTCCC
This sequence comes from Acmispon strigosus, assembly GCA_030819835.1. Taxonomy (NCBI): domain Eukaryota; kingdom Viridiplantae; phylum Streptophyta; class Magnoliopsida; order Fabales; family Fabaceae; genus Acmispon; species Acmispon strigosus. Next base: position 9,300,091 of record JAUAMA010000001.1, read on the forward strand.
AAGTATGGCTCTTGAGATGATCCTCACGAAAACCATAAATAACCAAAACCTGAATTTGAACAGGGATATCTGGGTGGCCCACAAGAAACAAGGTATGATTCAAAGAAGAGTTTTGAATTTCAACATGTATAGTATCCTTCCACAAGAGGCACAAGCCCCCGGCTCGAGACCTACCATGACCAGAACACTGAACGAGGAAAATATTAGGAAAAAAACCCACACCACGCCATTGCAAACACTCATTAGAGTACCTTCTCCTTTCCATAGCAAACATTACATCGAGAGCTCCAGAGTGGATGAGCCTGTGAAAGGCTCGCACTGACCTAGGTTCCCAAGCCCACAATAGTTCCACAAAAGAAACCTCATCGAGACGGGCGGGGCTGCCCAGCAGCTGTCACCGAACCATTCTCTGAGGTAGAAGCTTTTTTAAAATGAGGGGAAACCCCTGAGCCCACACCGAAAGGAGAAATCAAACAGACGTTCATATTGAAATCTCACCTTGAATGGTTTTCCTTCATCATCCGACATCAGCATGCCGCAAAGCAAAGGCTTTCAAACATCAATCCAGACCCGAATACGGAGGAAAGCTCCCAAGCGAGACCAGGCAATAAAACCAGCGAACGCCTCCCCCAACGAGCGGGCCACAGACCTGGTTCGAAAGGTCAGAGGAAGATGGTATATATGAACCCAAAATGGAACCTTGTCTAGGGTAACTGTTAGTGCATCAATACATGAGTAGATTTTAATATCATAATTTAGCTACATATACATGAGTAGATGTTAATATCATAATTTAAATATAATATCACATATTTGTACTTTTTTTAGTCGCACAAATGTTTTAAAAATTTAAATCGGCATATCCAAAGTTTGTTGTCATGCTCCGCTATTATATGCGTGTGATCCTATAAGTATTTCTTACATATTTAAATTGCAATATTTTAATATAAATATTAAGCTACTAGTGTATATACCAACAATTTTCCACTTGCATTTGCACTTGAGCTTAATCAAGTATTTTTATATCATTAATAATGAACAGTATTTAGCAATACATCATTGTGACCTAAATATTAAGAACGCTCTTGCACCAAGGCTGTTGTTGGTGCGATTCACGAATGAGATCTAGCTCACATAAGATACACAGATCCAGCACCAGCACCCGCAACACCCCAACCTTTTGGTCCAATCAGAGCCAGAGAGAAAGCTGCGAACGAGAAAGAATGAGAGAGGGAGATGAAGCCATTGAAGAAGGATGAGGAAGACTTTTGTGTTTCTAGGTTTGAAAGTGAAAGTGACTTCGTCCTTTTTTAGGTCTGAAGAAGAAGATGAGTTGAGGTGATGAAGGAGGAAGAAGATATGATGAAGAATAAGGGTTTTGTGTTTCGGGATTATGTGTGATTTAGGGATTTTGTGTTTGTTATTGGAAATGATAGAAAGATGAAGATGAAGGTCAGATTGAGAAGATGAAAGATGAAAGATGAAAGTGAGATTCAAGATGATGATTAAGTGTTTTTTTTAATTCTTATTTTTAAATTACAAATTTAATTCATAAAATTATTTATGAAAATAATAAAGCAAATTTTTTTATTAAATAAAATATGGAAATAACCGGTGCCCACCAACCATTGTAGGTCAAAATGGCCTTGTGTAATGTTGCCCACGGAAAAAGTTGTGTATATTAAGGGAACCTATGAGGATGATGTTTTTATATAAGAACATAAAAATAAATCACGACTATTATATTTAATTATAAATGATTAAGATTTAAACATGAAGTAAGAAGTCACATTACATTTTTAAGTGGTCATGTGACCATTAAATTTTTTAATCATAAATGGTTTTTTTTTTTGTAACAAAAGCTTCAAGAAATGAAAACAAACAGCAGCAAGAAAAAACTACAGTCTGAGGAACTCAATCCCCACACAGTCAACCCTCAGAATACCATCCATGCCCATCGAAGGAGCTTCCCACACCTTCGAAGAGGGGGACGACACAACACCGAACTTCGCCAAGAAATCTGCTGCCGCATTCCCTTCGCAGAGCAAGTGGTGGCAACAACCACCCAGTCACGCTGCAAAAGACACTTGATCCGATTTATCAGCGGGGTATAATGATGATACTTGGAAAGAACACTGCGCACCAGCTCCAAAGCAAGAGTCGAATCAGAGAACAGCTCAATGCATCTAAACCCACAACTCCAACAAATCTCCAATCCATGGAATATCGCAAGCAGCTCCGTGTGGAGGCAATCCGAGACGCCAATGTGGCCACCGAAACAATAATCAACCGATATGAGTCAGAGACTTAGTGTTTGGCCCAACTTTTTTTTTACTTTTAAGTTGCTTTTAAGATAAGTTGGGCCAAACACAATTTTGTATAAGATCTTAAAAAATAAGTTACTTTTAAGTTACTTTTTTTTTACATAAAAAATGTTGAAAAGTAACTTTTAAGTAAAAAGTTAATTGAGGGAACTTTTTTCTAATAAGTTACTTTTTTCACTTCCCACCGCCCCAGCCACAATCGCCTTCGGCCACCACCACCGCCTCCGGCCACCACCACCGCCTTCGACCACCACCGCCTCCGACCACCACCGCCTCCGACCACCACCGCCACCTCCGACCACCACCACCACCTCTGACCTCCACCACCGCCTCTGACCTCCACCACCGCCTCCGACCACTACCACCACCTCCGACCACCTCCGCCTCCGACCACCACCGCCACCTCCGACCACCACCACCTCCGACCACCACCACCGCCTCCGGCCACCACAACCGCCTCCGGCCACCACCACCGCCTCCGGCCACCACCACCGTCGCTTCGGTCGTCTTTTCCGGCAGCACTCTCGCAAAAAAAAAAAAAAACTTTCAAAAATATTTTACCAAACAACTTTTAACTTAAAAGTAACTTTTAAGTTAAAAAAAAAAATGAAAACTGACAAACAGCTTTTACCTTTTTCTTTTAAGATTTTATTGTGAGCTTTAACTTAAAAGTTAGTTTTAAGTTAAAAGTAACTTTTAACTTACAAATTCGGAATTTCTTTTTAAGGAGAATTGATGATGAACAAACTTGATCTACGGTAAGACATTGCTGAGGCGTGAGACCAGTACACGTGAGAATATAACGAAAAATGGCACTGCCACACTGGCCAACGTACACTCGGGACATCGCAACACAACCTCATTTATAATCTAATCCCAATTTCCTATTCACGTAAGACCCTCCAATTTCTTTTTTTCTTTTTCTATTTTTTTCTCAATTTTCTCAAAAACACAAGTAATTCTTTTAAAATAAAAACAACTATTTCACAGAACAAACAAATGTGATCATCATAAATTAAAAAATTAACACTTATAATTTTGTTACTTTTTATTATTAATTTTGAATCATACTTAATTAAATCGAAGTGAGAATTTTCAATCTCTATTTAACGTTTATCAGTTGTGTCGCACTACAGGTGTGAATATTTCAACAAAATCGCACGTGTAGGTGCGATAGTGGTTTTTTTATTTTTTATTTTAATTAAATTGAAGTGTGTCGCACCTACAGGTGAGAATTTTTTACCAAAATCGCACTTGTATGTGCGATAGTGGTTTTTTAAATTTTTTTTAATTAAATCAAAGTGTGTCGCACCTACAAGTGAGAATGGCACCTATAAATCGCACTTATAGGTGCGATTTGGATGTATGGACGATGCGGTTCATTCTCACCTATATGGACGATACGCATATTAAAAACTAAAGTCGCACCTGTAGGTGCGATTTGGATGTATGGACGATGCAGTTCATTCTCACCTATGTGGACGATACGCATATTAAAAACTAAAGTCGCACCTATATGTGCAATTTGGATGTATGGACGATGCGCAGCCAGTCTCACCTATGTGGACGTCGTCCATTAAAAACTAATGTCACATCTATAGGTGCGATTTGGATGTACGGACGATGCGGTTCAGTCTCACCAATGTGGAAGTTGTCCATTAGAAACTAATGTCACACCTATAGGTGCGATTTTGATGTAGTTTTCTCACATATAGGTGCGATTTTGATGTATTTTTCTCCCTTATGGACGATGCGGTGTGATGAAAATTAAAAAACCAATATCGCACCTATAAGTGCGATTCTTAGTTAAATTATGTTTTTTAGTCGTTTAAACAACTTGCTTTGGCCAGGACGCATAATCTATCATGCCACACCAATAACTAGTTCATAAACACGCATTACAAATCAAAATACAACCATTCCAATATAATAAAAATTTATCCCAAAAAAAGTACAAGTTATTCATCAATCGTGAGGTCTACAACTTGATGTTCTTTTGATTTGTGTTGATCTTCTAATTCCTTTTGATATTTTCACATTTGGTTCAGGTATGGGGTCTCCCAGGCAGCATCATCTGATTCACGATGATGTTTCCACCGCAGAGTAGTTCGTGGGATTGGATGTCCTTCCGTCAACTTTACCTGCACCCAATGATTTTGGTTCACATGTCCGAGCACTATGATTTGATGGGTCACAGGAGCTGGTCCAGTAAGTGGTAAGAAGGTCGTACAACCCGAAGTTGACAATGTAATGAACACAACATTGAATGTTGTAGCAATAATGTATCCCATATCTGGAATTGTCAACCATTTTGCTTCAGTGACTACCTCTTGAGGAGCCACTTTCAATGCATCCAATATGGTTTGGGATAGTTTTTCCCCATGCATTACAGCATACTTTTCAGCCCTTGTCGTCATCTCTTCAACCATCTTTTCTCGAATCTCAAGCCACATGTGTTTACCTTTGCCCAACAAGGCTGCTACGACCCTAAATCCACAATTACCATCAGGGGTGACATCTATGTTCTCTCTTATGTGAGGCTGAAATTTGATGGGCATTTTATCCTTCAAAGGTACGTCTTTCTGCTTCTTAGGTCGTCCTCTCTTAGGCTTTGGGCCGTTGGTAGATTTAGGGTTTGTCCATTTAGGAACGGGCGGTGAAGGACCAACAACGGTTGTCATTGTATTCACTGATGGATTTGTGAAGCTGCTACCATGAATGGAGTTCATGTAATCATCAACAACCTCAAAGTAAGAAGGATTACGCTTGGTTGATTTTTTGCTTCTCCTTTTGTCTTACCTTTGGTGGATCCTTTTGGGTCTCCTTTTGTCCTACCCTTTGTCTTTACCTTAACAGGAGGAGGACACATTGATGTTGAATCAGGAAATGCAAGCTCTCGCAATTTTTCTTTGATGGGCATTTTGTTGGAACGTTAGCATTTTCAAATTTGTAACACAAAGCATCCAATTATGACTTCAAGTTCAAATCAAGTGAAGGCTCCTGATAAGGATCCACGGTTTCCCACGACAGTCTCCTCCAGAAATAATGAACAGACCCCAAAGGTACACAAGTTTACCTTGCAAGCTCACGCACAAGGTTACCCATGCGTAGTCCTCGGAGTGCAACCGCGTGCAGAACTATCAACTCCAACTTGCTCGACTCTAGCTTTTTCCTTAGCAAGTAACTCAAGACATTTCTTCGACACAAATCCTTGAAAGTTTTGTAAAATCTATCCTTGAACCTGTGGTTCCTTATGAAGACATTGTGCTCGAATGACGACATAATCTTCCTGTGTTGCAATACGGTTGGCTTGTACATCTTGTCCCAACAAGAACACAAATCACCCTTGCTATCTTTAAGTATAAGCTTCAAAGCTACATGAGCACCTTCAACCCTAAATGAATGTAACAAACATATTGTTGAGTTTGGCTCATTTTAGTTGCATCGTCTGAGTTGAAGATACTTGACATCATCTTAGTCAGAGCTGCCAAGACCGTCCTAGTCAGAGTTGCTTGGATCGTCTAAGACAGACACGCTAGGATTGTCTAACTTAGGGTTGCTGGGCATCGTCTTAGTTAGAGAAGCGTGGTCTGTCGTAGACAGCTAATGTGCATTGAGGCTTCGTAATATCTGTTGTAATTAGGATCTGATTGGTTAAGGGGACTGCGATAGGATTTAATGATACAGTGTCGTATAGCATTAGAGTCCTGTGTATATATATGTTGTAACACTTAAACCCTAATTCCTATTCTGAATGATTCAGAGTTATAGCCATCTATAGCTGTAGAGGTAGACAAGTTGGTTGAATTGCGTGAACAAACTTTTCTGTGTGCTTTCTAACCCTAATATCTCTTAAAGTAACTCTGTGAAATCTAAGTGTCTGAGACCAACAATTGGTATCAGAGCAGCAATGACTACTGGCAGCACAAATTTTGACGTTGAAAAGTTCAATGGAATGGGTAACTTCGGCTTATGGCAACGTAGAGTCAAGGATTTGTTGGCTCAACGATGATTGCAAAAGGCGCAGCGAGAAGAGAAACCAACGGGTATGACAGACATATATTGGTTGGAGATGCAAGAGAAGGTTGCTAGATTGATACGTCTCTGCGTTTCAGACGAGGTGATGTTTCATATTGCGGATCTCACAACTCCGAAGGCCATTTGGGACAAGTTGGAGAGCCAATATCAGTCCAAAATGTTGATGAACAAGCTATTTGCAAAGCAAAAGGTTTACAATCTGAAGATGCAGGAGAGAAGTGACCTCCAAAGTCATGTTAATCATTTCACCATGATAGTTGCAGATTTGTTGCGATTGGGGGTGAAGATTGATGATGAGCATAAAACAATTATTTTGCTTTGTTCGTTACCAAGTTCCTATGACCACTTGGTCACTACTCTTACTTACGGGAAGGACGCTATCACGCTTGATGCCATCACATTTGCACTCTTGTCTCACTCTCAAAGGAGACAGAATGTAGAGGAAGGAAGTCAATGTGAAGGTCTGTTTGCTAAGGGAGGACAAGATTGTGGACGGAATAAGGGTAAACTTGCAGGGAAGAAGAAACGTTCTAAGTCCAAGCAGAAGAGGAATATAGCAGAGTATTATAACTGCAAGCAGGTTGGTCACTGGAAGAGGGATTGTCCGAATCTCTCTAACTTTGCAAACGTGGCTCAAACGGATGATTCCGGCAGCGAAGGGGATATGCTAAGTGTCTTTTCTGATAAATGCACAGATGCATGGATTCTTGATTCGTGATGCTCTTACCATATGACGCTGCACCGAGAGTGGTTCAATTCGTTTAAGGCGGGAAAGTTTGGATTTGTATACCTAGGTGATGACAAAACATGTGAAATCACTGGAATAGGACAAATCAAAATTGCTATGGACCATGGTGGCTCGCGTATACTAGGTAATGTGAGATATGTCTCAGATTTGAAGAAGAATCTGATTTCCTTGGGTACTTTACAGGAGAACTATTACTCCTTCCGTTCAGATGGAGGTAAAGATACCCTGAAGGTGTGAAAGGGAGCATTGACAGTGATGACGACAAAGCGTACTGCAGGGAATATCTATCGCTTGTTGGGAAGCACCGTGGTAGGTGACGTTGCATCAGTTGAAACTGACAATGATGCAACGAGGCTCTAGCATATGCATCTGGGTCATCCCAGTGAGAAGGGGATGATGACACTTCATAAGAGGAATCTTTTGAAGGGTGTTCGTAGCTGCAAGATGGACTTTTGTAAGTTTTGCGTGTTAGGCAAATAGTGTCGTGTCCGTTTCGTGACCGGGAAGCATGAAACAAAGGGAATCCTTGACTATGTTCATTCACACGTCTGGGGCCCCACTAGGGAGGCCTCCATTGGAGGTTCTAGGTACTTTGTTGCATTCATTGATGACTTCTCTTGGAAGGTATGGGTATATTTCCTAAAGCACAAGTTTGAGGTTTTCAGTAAGTTTAGATTATGGAAAGCTGAGGTGGAAAATCAAACAGGGAGGAAGGTCAAATATCTACGGTCAGATAATGGGACAGAATACACTAATGCAAAGTTTAAGCAGTTCTGTGAAGAACATGGGATCCAGAGGCATTATTCAGTCAAGAAAACACCACAGCAGAATGGTGTTGCTGATAGGATGAATCGATCTCTCACAGAGAAGGCTAGGTGCCTCTGGTTGCAGGCAGGACTATCGAAGGGTTTTTGAGCAGAAGTAATGAACATGACATGTTATCTTATCAACAGGTCTTTGAGAGCTTCACTGGATGGAAAAGTTGCACAGGAGGCGTGGACAGGTAATCCAATAAACCTTGACAATTTGAGGATTTTTGCTTGTCCAACTTATGTGCATGTTTCTAGTGATGAGCGATCCAAATTGGATCCCAAGTCCAAGAAGTGCATCTTTCTTGGTTACACAAAGGGTGTAAAGGGGTTCAGATTTTGGGATCCAGCTTTGAAGAAAGCAGTTCATATCAGAGACGTTGTATTTGATGAACAATGCATGTTGAAGCAGTCATATTCAAGGGAAGAGACTACTTCGGAGGCTGAAACTTCCACTGCTAGGAAGGTTCAGATTGTTGTCGAGCCACTAAGACCAACACAACATCGTCTGACGGACTATGCCTCAGACGATCCATCAACGTATGGCCCCCACAGTCCTAGGCAGATGTTACCCGATTTGCAGTCCAGTACAGGTTCTGATACTGAAACAGAAGATGAACCAGCTGATTCAGGTGGAGCACCAAATTATGTTCTTGTGCATGACAGGAACCTCGTCAGAGAGGACCACCACTCAGATATGGGTTTAAAGACTTAGCCGCTTTATGCTCTTCTTACCAGTTCTGGAGATCCTTCTACTTTTCGTGAGGCTATGGCAAGCCAAGAACGACACAAGTGGATGGGTGCTATGGTGGAGGAGATGGAGTCCCTGAAGAAGAATCAGACGTGGGATCTTGTTCAGCTTCCTCAAGGGAAGAGAGCCATTGGCTGCAAGTGGATGTTCAGGAAGAAAAATGAAGGGGAAAGGTTCAAAGCTCGCGTAGTAGCAAAGGGCTATTCACAGCGGAAGGGGATTGATTATGATGAGATATTCTCTCCGGTGGTTAGACACACTTCCATCAGGGCAGTGTTGGCCTTGGTAGCATTACGAGACATGCATCTAGAGCAGATGGATGTGAAGACGGTGCTTCTTCATGGTAATCTAGATGAACAATTGTACATGCAGCAACCTGAAGGATTTGTTGAGTCCATTCTGGGGAATCTGGTATGTAAATTGAAGAAGTCTCTGTATGGGTTGAAACAATCACCAAGACAATGGTACAAGAGGTTTGACTTATACATGCTGACGATTGGCTACAGAAGGCATGACTACGACTGCTGTGTTTACGTTAGGAGCCTTGATGATAATTCAGTAATTTTCATGTTACTGTATATGGATGATATGCTTATTTATGCTAATCACTTGCATGATGTGAGTGATTTGAGAACAAAACTGGGTAGGGAGTTTGACATGAAAGACTTAGGAGCTTCTAAGAAGATTCTTGGAATGGAAATTCACAGGGATAGACGAGCCAGAAAGTTGTGGCTCTCTTAGAATAGCTATATTGAAGTTGTGTTAGACAGATTCAACATGAGCAATTCGAAGGCTGTGAGTACTCCATTAGCGAATCATTTTAAGCTCTTGGTGGATCAATGTCCAAAGACAGCTGAGGAAGTCGAAGGTATGTTGAAAATTCCCTACAATGTTGTTGGTTGTTTAATGTACGCTATGGTCTGCACTAGAACAGACTTGACACAAGCTGTGAGCCAAGTCTGTAAGTTTATGTCCAAACCAGGGAAGCGTCATTGGGAGGCAGTCAAGCGGATTATCAGGTACCTGAAGGGTACAACGGGTCATGGGATAATGTTCAGTAGTGAACAAGGTGATCCAAGAGTTGGTGGGTATGTAGATTCTGACTATGCACGTGACATCGACAACAGGAGGTCTACAACAAGGTATATCTTTACCTTGGCAGGTGGACCTATTTGCTGGAAGTCGTCTGTTCAATCCATAGTGGCTATGTCAACAACTGAAGCTGAGTACATGGCTATAGTTGAAGCAGCAAAAGAAGCATTGTAGCTTACAGGGTTAGTGAAAGAGTTGGGTGTTGAGCAATGTGGAGTTCGGTTGCATTGTGATAGTCAGAGTGCCATTTTCTTGGCGAACAATCAGGTGAATCATGCGAGGGCAAAGCACATTGATGTGAGATTTCACAAGATCAGGGAGTTGCTTGTGTTAGGGCAGATACAACTTGAGAAGGTTTACACGTCTGAGAATGCAGCTGATATGTTGACCAAGCCAGTCACCAACGACAAGTTCAAGCACTGCTTGAATTTGTTGCACATTTCACAGTGTTAAACATATGGAGAGCGCAATCCTGGAAATCGAGATCCTAAAAGGAAGCAGTTGATCTTCACAAGGGTTGGAGAATTTTCCAAGGTGGAGATTGTTGATTTTGTCTCATGATAGCCACTCCGCAAATGCATAGAGAATATCGAAGTAATAAAAAATATCGAACCCACAGGATAGGTATTGATTTTCGACCTCCAACTCAATTGTTTAAAGCTTGAAAACAAAAGCATATAAAGGTTTTATTGATGTTGGTTTAAGAACAAATGAACAGGAAAAAGAAACGATTAATTTAAACTTTGATAAAACTAGTACTTGGGTTGAGTTTCACTACTTCAAACTAAGCTTTTCAAAATCAATTCTACATATGAATTCAGAACTAGTTCTTAGGTGTTCTAGACTAGGGTTTCTACTTGTTAATTCCTTAAGCAAATAGAACTTTCAATTCAATTACTAAACCTAATGCCTTAGTATTCAGTTAATCCAATTGAAGATAAAATCCAAGTTCAGGCCAACACTAACAATGCTACCCTTATATCTAAGTGGTAAACAATTATTCTTTCTAATTCCCTTTTCCCTCAATTCCTACCAACTACCATTGCACAAGAATTGAGCATGAAGGCTTGTGTACAACACGAATAATATTAAAACATGGAATAGAAACTAAGAACTGAAACTTATTCATATATAAAAGATAGAAACCTAGAGCATAGTCTTAGGTAGATTCAATACAACCCAAATACAAAAGAAAGCTTAGCTTAGGATGGCTAAGAAAGACATGGTAAATAAAATAACTTGAATTGAGAGCTCATATTGGCCTCCCACAACTCCAAGAATATCTTAGAAACAAGAGTATCAAATGGTGTCCAAGTGTATCCAAGTGTCTTTACAAAGAAAGGAAGAACAATTATTTATAGCCTTTCCTGACAGCCTCCTAACGCTTAGGCGTTGGCATTCCAACGCTCAGGCGTTGGAATTAAACGAATTCAGACAAGGCAAGTCAGGGGCTCAACGCATGAGCGTTGGCCCCTCCAACGCTTGGGCATTGGAATATATGAAATTCTGCGCACAAGTCAGAGAGCCAACGCATGAGCGTTGGCTTGCCAACACTCAGGCGTTGGACACATCTGATGCTTCATTTCCTTTGCTCTTTTGCTCTCCTTCTTTGATGGCTCTTTGATGACAATAAATGGCTTTCATGTAGCCTCCCTTTTTTTCAGAAACAACAGAAACAATCATCAACCCTCTTCAATTCTTCCAATTCACACATGTTTAAAATAAACCAAGGGATTGATGCTTCTTCTTCTTTCATAATCAGCCACCATTCTTCAATTAATCCTCATCAAGATCCCCACAAATGACCTAATAATGACCAGCACTCTAACAAGGACTAAAACTCTTATAAAACAACACTAAAAGGACTAAAAACAAAATAAATGCTAATCTATATACAAATGCAAAAATAAAACAAAAACTCTAACAAAATAAAATAAAAACTATATGAGACTCAAATAAAATAAAATAAAAACAAAGAAAAAGATAATAAAAAGACCATTAAATTCCCAGTCATCAGTTCATTTTAGTTGCATCGTTTGAGTTGAAGATACTTGACATCGTCTTAGTCAGAGCTGCCAGGACCGTCTTAGTTAGAGTTGCTTGGATCGTCTGAGACAGACACCCTAGGTTCGTCTGACTTAGTGTTGCTGGGCATTGTCTTAGTTAGATAAGCGTGGTTTGTCAAAGACAGCTAATGTGCATTAAAACTCCGTAATATCCGTTGTAATTAGGATCTGATTGGTTAAGGGGATTGCGATAGGATTTAATGATACGTTGTGATATAGCATTAGAATCTTGTGTATATATATGTTGTAACACTTAAACCCTAATTCCTATTCTGAATGAATGAGAGTTATAGCCATCTACAGCTGCAGAGGTAGACAAGTTGATCGAATTGCATGAACAAATTTTCCTGTGTGCTTTCTAACCCCAATCTCTCTTAAAGTAACTTTGTGCAATCTAAGTGTTGGAGACCAACACATATGTGTAAGTAATGAGAACTAACTGGTAAATATAATAATAACAACAACATTGAAAGCTAAGATTTAAACAAACCTATTGGTTGTTGTATTCCCCAAATGCATAGCCACATCAATCCAGCACTTGACAATTTTTGCCTATGGTCCTCCAACCACGTCTTCTGAACATACGTGGTGAACTTCTAGAACAGCTCACACATAATTTCTAGCTCTTTCAAGTGGACTTCATATTCCTCTTCAGAGGCAGAATCCATGAGATCACACCATGCTTCTCTGACTATATCCCAAACACTCTTCTCACAATATAACTTGCACTTCGCGCTTACATTCTTGCTTATGTGGAACCTGCATATCAAGTGCTTCGATGTAGGGGAAACATCATCCACAATGGCTACCAATGCAAGATCTTTGTCTGTCACAATCACACCAGACAAATTTTCTTGTTTAACAATCAACCCCTTTAGTTTCTTCAATGCCCATACAACATCGTGTGCTTTCTCACTAGACATATAAGCAAACCCAATACTAAATGTCATGTTTGTTGATGTCACACCAACCACCTCAAGTAATGGAAACCCATACCTATTGGTTTTGTACGTACTATCTATGAGCACAATATTGGGGAAAATGTTAAACAACTTAATTGCACCAGGGTGTGACCAGAAGATACCTTGAACCACATTAGTTTCTTCATCCTTCTGATGCTAACGAACATACTTGTCATGTTCCAACAATCACATCAAATGCTGCATCTCTGTGAATGGACCCCTCTTTGTTCTCTTGTATCTCAAGCTTGCAATGTATACTTGCTGAATTGTTGTCATATTATCGAGATTGTTTTTCTTCAAAGCAACAAGCATTTATCCTGGTTTAACTCTGTTCTCCATCATGTCATGAAACACTTATTTTTCCTCACGAGTTAATCGTCCAGCAAATGCGTGCCCAACTAACAATTATGCCCTTGCATGATTATGAAATCCACATAACACCTTTAGCCCCCACTATCCGTCATCCTACCTAGGTCTTCCTCTTAGCTTAAAAGGACACTCACACTTTGTGGTTCCAGTGCTCTTGTTTGTCAACTTACCCTTGTATGGTTTATATTTCCCACCACGCTCACAACCTAGAGTCAGAAGTTCTTTCCATTTGACGCTTCTATAATCAGACTTTGCAGTAACAACAACAAAATCATTCTCCTTCCCGACCATCCAAGCCCAATCAAATAGTTCGTGACAAATTTGGAATATCTGCAGACAATAAAAATACAAAAGACACTTACTAGTGTACACTCAATTGTGTAAAACATATTAAGCACAAGACAAATACAAACTTTATCAGTCGTAAATGCTTCTGTGCAATCAACATGGATAATAGAAGATGATTCATTACTCGAGGAGTATTTGATACCATGATCTTCAGCCTTCACAACGAGAACTAGTTCTTTCCCGTCACCACATACTTCGTCCACATTTTCGAGCCTTTCAACCACATTATCAATCTTATCAACCTTCTTTGACAACACATGACTGGGATGCCTAAAACAATTAAGCACGCTAATTGTAAGAAATTATGAGTGATAAATTATACTTAGTTTTTTTAGACCTGGTCTCACTTATAAGTGAGAAATTATACTTAGTTTAATATTTACAGACCTGGTCTCACTTATAAGTGAGAAACTATACTTAGAATAATTATTTCATGTCTGGTCGCACCTATAAGTGCGAATTTGGGCTTCATATATTTTTTTAAGGCTTGTCACACTTATAAGTGCGGTTTTTACACCGTGTATAAATCGCACTTATAAGTGCGAAAAAATGTGTCGGGGAGAAAAAAAACTGAAAATCGAGAAACGAATCTCGTAAATGTGTGCGGAAGTACGAACAAAAGCCCCCAAAGATGATGAGTGAGGTGGGAAGGGTGATGGGTGGAATGGAGAAGATGATGGGTGAGGTTGGCTTGAGGTTGGATGAAGATGGTTATGACTTATGGGGGAAGGTTAGGGTTTATGAAGAAAAGAAAGATGATCGGTAGTTATGAAGATGAATGGATGGAGGTGAGGAAAGGAAGATGATGGTGGTAAGAATGGTGAAGAGGAAAGAAAGTATAGAATTATAAAGATAGATATAAAAGATAGGTAGGTAATAAAATTTGTTTTTAAGGGTAATTAGGTAACTGAAGCATTATTGAGCATGATGAGAAACAATAACATTAAAGATAACTCCAGGTATGCAATGCAGGCATATACAATTAACAAAAATCAGCTAAATGTCAACTTTTCAAATTTCAATAAAAACTTATGATTATTCATTTTTAATAATTTCTTTGCACAAAAGTATTCCAATGAATAAAATAAAAATAACTTCTTTGCACAAAATAATATAAAATTTTAGTTTTTCTAATAATTCATCACCAGCTTCGTCAATGTTGTTTGGTTTCAGGTTTTACTCAGTAGCGGTCCTTTCGAAGATAGCTTCTTTGATCAGAAAACGGAGGAGCATAGACAGAAAGCAAATCCCAATACAAAAACTTCCACTTTCGATTCAGTGATTTCAGGTACTTCATCCCCCTTTTCTCAGTTTCCATCACAAGCACTTCCCTACGGTAATCTATCTCTAGCTTCCTAATGTTGCCACAGATTCCTTTGCATGCATGCTATTCTATTGTTTTTCCCCCTCATTGGTGTTTTCCTACATTAATTGAAGTTTTTGGATTTTCTGGGTGTTCGAATTTTCAGTCGCATAATATGCAGGCCTCAACTTTTGCCTTCAAAGGAGCCATTTTTGGGGTTCGGAAGCAAAGGGGTTTGGTGGGTTATGAAGAGTTCAGAAATGGGAGTGTTCTGAGACCCAAAAGAGCCTGCATGACCAAGAATAATAATTTATGTGGCTCACGGCTTGGTTCTGTCACCATGGAAACTGAGCTAATTAGTACAAGAGTTGCTTTTAGTGGCACTTTTGGGTCCTCCGCCGCTAAGCCCAGATCAGTCAGGGTTCACGCTTCTGGTTTGCATACTGTTGCTGATGACTTTTATTTGTCTAGTCCTTTAGCTTTTCTGAAACTTTTTGGACTGCATTTGTCAAAGATGTGTAATGTGCGTGACTTATGTAGATCAGGGTTTTAAATATCGGTTGCATTGCGGAAAAATGCATGTTGAATTGGCCGCAATTGCGGTCACGATCTTGTTGCAGGGCCTTCAAACCCTTTATGTTTCTGCTGCAATTGCCACAACTGCGGTTGCGGACCGCAATTTAGATCCCTGATGTAGATGGGCTATATTTTGTTTGGTTGATGATACCCTGTTTGGGCTTATTAAGTGTGTATTTTGTTGGTGTTGAACTACAGTTATGTTTTGTAAAAAGGCTTTGGTTGTCTAGGGGCGTGTGACTGGTTTTAGGGGAATGCAGGTCATAATATTATGGTTTCTAGTCCAGTTGGTACATGAATGGTTAACTTCAACATGGTTGCAATAGTCAGGCTCACACTTATGCAATTCAGTTTTTCATTTATTTATTTGCAAAACTATGTGAAGAGAAAATTTATCCTTTGTAATTGCCTTTTATCCCTTCCGGGATCTTAATAACATCTCCTGGTCCAGAGTATCTAGAGTATTTAAGATATTAATATGCTTACATGTGCAACTTCTTTTATGTCGACTCTGAAAACATTGCTTTTTGTGCTGCAAATTGCCTACACAAATGCCTTATATTTGCATAGTATCTTAACAGCTTTTCAATGTTTCATCCGAAAACTGTGTTAATCTGGCACTTTTATCCATTTCGTATATGTTTTTGCTCTCACAAATACTCATAGAACGTAAAATTGAGTTTCAGCTGGAGATATTGAGGATGTTGTCCCCGCTGTCCCTCAGGGAAAATCTTCTGGAACAGTTCTACCCTATGTTGGTGTTGCTTGCCTCGGAGCCATTTTATTCGGTTACCATCTTGGGTATGGATAGCCTCCTGATTTGAGTATGTGGGATTGTAGGTTATCAGGCCATAATGCAGCCTGCCATTTTCTTCATAACTCCATCCAAGTTATATGAATGATATGACTCACTTCTACGTGTCTTAAGTTTTAGGCTGCAAATCTCATATAGAACTATTACTATTGTTCGTCAAAGAACATATTTACGTGGATAACTATAGTAGTGCCCTGTTTGGTATAGGGTGGTGAATGGTGCTCTTGAATACCTTGCTAAGGATCTTGGAATAACTGAAAATACTGTTCTACAAGGTACTTGGCTACTTGCTTTCTAAAAAAGAAATATATTTGGTTTTAGATTATTTTAAAATTTCTGTAGATTTTTCAGTGAATGAAAATTATTGATTAGTAGATATGTATATGAAAGTACTGTTTCTTTCTTGTTTTATTTACTCATATTAATAATGTTGCTGTAAATGATTGATCATGGTGGAAAGTTAAGTTCAATTTTTGTTTACTTCTGTTTATGTGTATTCATATTTGTGCCTGATACCTTTTAACTTTATTTTCCCCAAAAGATCTAGCTTCACTTGTATATACCCAATCAGTGTTAACTCTTGATCTGTATGAGTGTGAAACCCATGAACAGGTTGGATTGTCAGCACACTACTTGCTGGTGCCACTGTTGGTTCATTTACTGGTGGAACGTTGGCTGACAAATTTGGCAGAACTAGGACATTTCAGTTAGACGCAATCCCTCTCGCGATTGGAGCATTTCTTTGGTCTGTCAGTTGCTATCAAGTAAAACGTTCTATGTATTATTTTATGTATTTTTGAAATCTGATGGGTTAAGCTTTGATGTTTTTACAGTGCCACAGCCCAGAGTGTTCAGACGATGATCATCGGTCGATTGCTAGCTGGTATTGGAATTGGTGTTACGTCTGCTATAGTTCCACTTTACATATCTGAGGTGGTGACTTTGTGAATTATTCTAGTCTTTGTGATTATGATTGCACATTTTAAATGGATCATGTGGGTCACCCCTTCTAATGGGCAGATTTCACCAACTGAAATTCGTGGTGCGCTTGGATCTGTTAATCAACTTTTCATTTGTATTGGGATTCTTGTAGCACTAGTAGCTGGGCTGCCCCTAGCTGGAAACCCTACATGGTATTGAATCATTTCAGCTTACCATTTTTTTTTTCTCTGTTTGTTTTTTTGGAGGGGAAGGAATTTTCACCTAATCTCATTGTAAGCTGTAATTCAGAAATGTAAACATTGGAGATTGAAGTTACTATAGTCAGTGTAAAAGAAAAAAATATGAAGAAAAATATTTCTATTAATTAGTGGAGACTTTGGTGAAATAATAAAAGCGAAAGAAGAACATATGCTCATAGAAGAGAATTTGTTAAGATTATAAAGTATGGCCCAATCCATGTATCCAAAATATTTTCTCAAGAAGAACTGATGTTAAGGTTATGATTGTACACAAAGTTAGATAAATATTTTTTAGTGGTGGAATTTCTTTGGTTCAGAAATATGACTACAGATGTCCCATTAGCTGTTGCAAGTTTTAATATTGTTATCATGGTAGTCAAAATCCCGATTTGAATCCCAAAATCCTATGATTATGCAATGAATGAGGTGGCCAGCGATAAGACCAGATGAAAATCTGAATCTTGCTAAATCCCATTGAAGTTGCGATGTTAATCCCAATCTTGCAGCAAAACCGCAATTAACAATTTGGAAGAAAACTTGATGTATGGTCTATGGTGTTTGGAGTTGTTAAGATTTTAAGTACTTTATCGCTTAGCATGACATTCGTATGCTTAGAGTTATGATTTATGAGCACAACTATAAATGTTTCTATTTATTTAAAGTTTTTTTCTTTATGCTATTTTATACGCATATATATGGATTATATGCACATGTAAATATATGAATTTTGCAAAATCTTACCAATAAATTTACTATTTTCACCCGATTTTGACTGCCTTCCTTGTTGTCATTGTGACACTAATAGATAGGAGACTTGGAGTTGTGAACACATGCTTTTAGATAAAAATGATGTAGTAAATTCTTTTATTTGGAAAATGAAATTCTGCTACTTATACAGTTATACTTAAGGATAAATTGAAGTATTCAATAAGCAATATGCAAATTTGATGTATAAATGATATTAAATCTATTAATTTTACTTGAGGTTTTCTTTTTCTCAATATTTGACGTTGATAATATTTCCAAATTATAGATGTCAGCGTGGTTTTAAATTCAATATGTCTGAATTCACTATAAGTTTTCACTCATCTGCACATTTTTCTTTGTCTTTTAGAAATAAATCTTCCAGACTGCTTTGTTGTGTTTTTTTATGTTAATATTCAAATTTTGATTTGTCATCTTGGTTTTAATTTTATTTCTTTTTGGAGGCTCCAGGATCATCTATTGGACAACTTTCTACTTTTTAGGCTGAATCATTTTGTTTCTTAATTTTATTTTATCAGGTGGAGGACAATGTTTGGGATTTCCCTAGTTCCATCTATACTGTTAGCACTAGGGATGGCAATTTCTCCAGAAAGTCCCCGCTGGCTTTTTCAGGTTTCCCCTCAATTCTGCATGTCTTTACTTGTGGAAGCAATAAATTCTTGACAAAAAAATCATCGGAATAAAGGATACTACTTTTAGACATGTTAATGGCCTTTTGTCAAATATTCATATCATGAACTTAAATGGCTTGGATGTAAAGCCCATTAAAGTAGAGATTATATTTATAGTGTTTTTATATATACTAATTGGCACTGTCAATTTCCTTAAATGCTTAAACTGGATTGAAATTTTAAGAGTCATGATACTAATATTTTGTAACAATCCACCAGATCATACATATTTTATGTTTTTGCTATCTTATTATATGTATATATGTTAACACTTTAAGGCAATAATTTTATTGTTGGTTTTCTGTTAAAATTTCATGTATTATTTTAAAGCAAGGAAGAATCTCTGAGGCTGAAAAAGCGATCAAAGCATTATATGGTAGTGAAAGAGTTCCTGCAGTTATGCATGACTTAAGAACAGCAAGTCAAGGTTCTTCTGAACCTGAAGCAGGGTGGTTTGATCTGTTTAGTAGCCGATACTGGAAAGGTATTCCACATTCCATTTGAGTTTCATATGCTATCGGCGAAAATATTTTTTACTTTAACTTGCATCTTTTTAAAGTGTTTTGGTAAAAAATTACATGTAAAGGAGGTCCAGATTAAAACCATATTACTTTGTTATCATATTATCTTGAGTAATAATTCATGAAACCGTCAGTTCTCCTGTTTCAACCTGATAAGAATCTTGGGAGAGTCATACCACAAAACCCAACCATTGTAGTTGGAGAGCCCAAGGCCTTATAAACCCCACATTAGAATACCGTACTTCCAATGTGGGACTCAAGTCCCATACCTGGCAATTGGATACTAACATCCCACCTGTGCACTAGCTCCCTTTGACTAATCTTAGGCGAACACTGCAATGCTAGTGTCAGTTCATCACCACCTGTGCTGCTTGTTTGCAATTGAAAGACATGGTGGAAGGTTCTGATACCAATTGATAAGAACCTTGGGAGAGCCATACCACAAAAGCTAGCCACTATAATTGGAGAGCTCAAGGCCTTATAAACCCCACATTAGAATCTCATGCTTCCAATGTCGGACTCAAGTCCCATACCTTGCAATTGGATCATAACAAAACCTGAACGCAATACATTAGTCAGATTTGATAGTCCTTGAGCCTTTTGTGTTTGATTTCTTTGAGGCCCTTCTTTTATACCTGAAAATATTGTATGACGAATCATTTTTATATATTAATCTTATAATGGTTTCACAGCCCGACTTCCGTTTAACTTTTTAGTTTATTCTATAGTTTGATTAATGCTTTCTTTTATGAAACGGTGTAGCACTTCCCTAAAACATGTCTTGTTGCAGTTGTCAGTGTTGGGGCTGCACTTTTCTTGTTCCAGCAGTTGGCTGGTATAAATGCTGTGGTGTATTATTCTACTTCTGTGTTCCGTAGTGCTGGAATTGCTTCTGATGTTGCAGCAAGTGCCTTGGTTGGTGCTTCAAATGTTTTCGGTTAGTATTTTTGAATAAAAATTGTTAGTGTCTTCAGCAAAAGAGAGGTATGCATGTTGCACAAACATCATGTTGTTTCTGACTGATGTTTATTTTGTTGCAGGAACTGCTATTGCTTCCTCCTTGATGGATAGACAAGGAAGAAAAAGTCTCCTTATCACGAGCTTTAGTGGAATGGTAATAGTTATTTTCAGTACACAATCTATATCTATATTAGACCTAAAGCAGAAAAATTGTGACATATTACATGATTGATTAATTATATGCTTGAAAGTCTGAAACAACTCAAAGTTAAACATAAAATGTTGATTCTTGGGGACCCAATGCTTTGTACAGCTAAACTTGTCTGAAGTAAAAGAAATATATATTGCTCAAAGTTATGATTGCTAATTTCATTCCATGCTTACATATTTGAGGCTTAATTTGGTTGGTAGGCATAGATCTTTTCTTAGTCTTCAAAAGTGCACTTAAATGTAACTCACAAATAGTTTTGTTATAAATCTAATTAATTTAAAACTCTCCTCTTGGATGAGATGATGATTTTGTATTCATGTTTCTGTTTGGCAGCAAATGCAATCAAACTAAATTTCCATCCAAATGGCTTAATTTCATGTCTTGTGTGATATAACTTGTTCATCTCATAACTGGTGAAAGACCCTGTAAGTTTTATTCATGTAACTGAGAGCCTTTTCTTCATGTATTTCACAGGCTGCTTCTATGTTGCTTCTTTCTCTGTCTTTTACTTGGAAAGTCCTTACACCATATTCCGGCACCCTTGCTGTTCTTGGGACTGTTCTGTAAGTCACTTCATTTAGTCAATAACACTGATCATCCCATTTACTGAAAGACTTAATTATTGTTGAACTTACAGGTTATTACTGTTGTTATTAGCTTATTATTACTATTATTATTGTTACTTTTCATTTTTGTTGACTTTGTGATTATGAATTATGAGCAGCTATGTCCTATCCTTCTCTCTTGGTGCTGGTCCTGTGCCTGCCCTTCTTCTACCAGAGATATTTGCTTCTAGAATTAGAGCAAAAGCAGTTTCTTTGTCATTAGGCATGCATTGGGTGAGTGACTTCACTGTTGAATCTAAAAATATCCCTCTAATCATTGTTGCCTTTATGTTGCTATAAAATTTGACAAACTAAAATTTTGGTACTCTATTAGTGTATTTGCTTGTTAGTTTACCAAACACCCAACTTGCTGTTCTTAAAAAAGGCGAAAAAATAAAAAAGTTAAATGAAAGAAAAGAAGTACTTTGAGATGTCATACCAAAATCGGACAGAGTTGTCATTGCATGTTTTTCTAAAGAGTTTCAATAACTATGCACTGTCATTGTAAAAGTATCCAATCAGAATTCACTATTTTGCCACATCATAAATTAATTAAAATAAGAAAATATTAAAAAGGAAACATGGAAAAATATAACTGGATGTAAATCTCTTTGCACAGTCTGCATATAAATTAAATTCTCTTTTAAATGAGTTTAATAACTATACACCATAATTCCTATGAAAGTAACTGAAGTTTTACGTGACAAAAGTTTAATTGAAGAAACATTCCTATGAAAGTAGCTTCACTAGGAGTTCCTCACCCAGTATTCTGCTTCAGAAGATTCTTAAATCTTTGGTTAATGATATCTAGATTGGTGTGATTTATGCTACGAAGTTTATTACTATACTACACTGGTTTTATTGGTTGACCAAATGTTAACAATAAAATTATGGTTTTCTTTTTCTGTTATCAGATCTCAAACTTTGTCATCGGGCTCTATTTCTTGAGTGTTGTAAACAAGTTTGGTATCAGCTCGGTATACTTGGGGTTCTCAGCCGTCTGTGTTCTTGCTGTTCTGTACATAGCCGGTAATGTTGTCGAAACGAAGGGTCGATCATTGGAGGAAATAGAACGTGCTCTTAGTTCTTCAGCTTGAAAAACTTGCAGAAATGCATGTGGTCATAATTGAGGTGCTGCTCATATAACTGTTTTTTGCCTTTGCACTCTTGCTACTTATTTACTCTCCAGGGCGTGAACATTTGATTTGTCTGGCAAGAGTGGTAACCGGGCTAACTTGTTATTGTAACCAATTTTTGCTAGTTTGCAAATATGGGAATAAGAAATTGAGCTTTGGTCAAGCATCTCAGTATTCAGTAGCATCTTTTCGAACTGACACTTCATGTCACAATGTATGTTGGTTGAGTTCAGCAAGGACGTTCGCACTTCAAATTGTTAGATGGAAAAAATTGAACGGTTTATCATCAAAATTCGATATGATTTTCTTGAGCTTCCTTTTTTTTAAAACCACATGCATCTTCTACTTAAAGAGTTTTATACATGCATCCAATCACACCTTTCTATTATCTATTTAAAATAATTTTAAATTTAAATATGACATGGCAATAGTTTGGTACTCGTTCGTAGTACTCGTTTGATGTAGCTGTATGGTGAGTCGGTTTGTGACTCGTCGGGTCTGTTAGCCACTATTCTTGACCCTTAAGAGATAAGTATGATAAACTTCCGTTTTTGTTGACTTTGAATATGTGTCAGAATCATTAATGAACATTAATACTTCACCGTTTTCATTGACCACTTTTCATCAAATGCTCGTCAGAGAGTCTGTTTATTCACTCTATAAATATAGAACCCTTAGCAATGCGTTATTTTCTTCTATTTTTTCTCTGAAACCATATACTTTCCTCACTTCGAAGGAAGCTCTAAAACCTGAAGTACATGTTACTGTTCGTTCTTCTTCTTTGAGTTCGAGTTCTTTCTGTTTTGCTGAAAAACAAAGTTGAAGCTTCATTCCCTTGATTTGGAAGAAGCAAGCAGACGAAGGCAAAACGTGAGCAATTAGAAGTCACATATCAAGTGTATGCAACCTAAGAGAAGGTAAGGGTAACTCATGTCTTAGATTGTCATAGTGTCTGTGATGATTACTGATTGAGTAACTGAGTTGTGTTACTGATGATATTGTGAAATCGTTGATTGGGTTACTACTGCAATAATGAATGTTGTATTTGATATACTGGAATATTTCCAGGGTGAACTGACTATATTATGCATCTGATATTACTATGACTGTGGAACGAGTGAATCGTATTTGTTCATGAGGATTCTGGAAACGAGTGAACCGTATTTTTTCATGAGGATTATGATTGATTGTCATAGTATATGCATCATATATAGGATTTTTCAGATTTTGATGTGGCGGACTATTATGCACCACGGGATCATACCAAGGGTGATGTGGTGAAGTATTGTCCTACGAAATCGTCCTGGCCCGGATACGGCAAAACTCATTTGGCCATAGTTATGCATTTAGTTACTGAGGACTAACAAGCATATGTTTGTAAATTGGTATATTAGTTTTGGAATGCTGTTATTGACTTAAAGAACTTATGCTTATCATTACTGAGAATTTATACTTCATCCTCATGCTTATTGATTTTCGCCTGTATTGGAGTTAACCCTTTTCTGTTTGTGTTTTACTATTTTGGTGTATGACGCCCGACGAGCACTAGTGAGGTCTCGCCTAAAACTGCTTAGGAGGTAGACGAGGACCGTTTCGAAGGCAGACGAGGACCAAAGAGAGGTTTGAAGACTGAAGCTTTATTTTTGTTTTGTTTATCCGCTGTTTTGTAACAAGAGCACATGTTGTGCAAGATATTATCTTCATCATGTCTCATTTCATTTTGATGTATATGTGTATTAAAGTATGGGCTACACTATTCTAATATATGAGAGATGTTACTTTGGAAACTTGAGATGTTTTGAAAGGTTTAGAATTTTAAGTGTTATTTCCGCATGGTTACTATGTGACTCTCGACGTAAAAAATCGGGGCATTACACCATGCCTATCTCCACTGGGCTCCACATGAAACCGCCCACACCCGGTAGCCCCTTCGGATCCGATGTGAACGAGTCTAGCATGCTGGTCGCCTCCTCCTCCCACGTGTTATGGCTTGTGCAAACGATGACGTCTTCGAATGACCCTCCAACTTCTCTTTTACTCTCTCTGCCCGAAGTGGATTACATCGGAGGTTTCTAACCGTAACCAGAGCAAACCCCTCCCGTCTCGCCGCCACAGCCAACAAGTGATATCCATTTGCTACTGATAATGGCGGTGCTGGTTTAGATGGTGGATTTGCACAGGTTCCGTAAGCGACGCAGAAGGGGGGTGGGGCCATTAGGCGCGCTTCCACAACGTCTCAGCGTTTGGCGCTGTGATAGTGGAGGAGGCAATTGTGGATCTCGGCGAGCTCAGCTGGATGGAGTGTTGCGTCACCTCCCTGGAGTAGCTCGGCTCTGTCTGCGGCAGCGATGCCCAAAGCTCACCACAGGCCTCACCCCCGACGAGTTCGATTCTCACATCTCCTTCATCACAGAGCACCACGACGTCTAGCTCGTTGCTTGAACACGTCGCAGGTGGCTGCGTCCTCAAAGATAACTCTGAGATGACCGGCGGAGATGGGGGTGAGGGTTGCCGACAGAGGCAGGTGACTAAGTGGTGGTGGGAGAGAGAAGAAGAGATAAATGATATTTCTATAATTTTCCCAAGCTAAATCACAACCGTTAAATTTTAAACTAATATATCTATGGTTCCAATTAATTTTTTACTAAGCGTACCACCGTGGTTCATTTTTTCAATGTCCCACGGTAGATGAAACCCTTACAATAAGGTGAATAAAATTTAAAGCATGTTTGGATAACCATTTCGCATCTGATTCACATGTTCCAAGAAGTTTGAAATGGAAAATAACACATCTTGGGTAAGTGTTCTGTTGAAGTTTTGAAAGCTAAGTTTAAAGTATGAAAGGACTTTCTTTATTTAAGTAGTTATGTTAAAATGGTAATATAAACGCACACTTAGGGCTCATTTAGTACGTCGTATTAGACATGATAGTATAAGCTTATACATTACATTATGACTTTATTCATTGTTTGGTGCTAACATTGTATTATATATAGGCTTATTCATCAATCTACTCCTATGCATTAAATGATAGATTATTTAATCCAGTATCTAGGTGATGGATAAGGTTTCCACTATCACAATCACCACAGCCACATCTGGCGTTGCTGCCATTGCCATCACCACTGTCACCACCACCAACTCCACTGCCATCATCATCACCACCACCCACCACCGCCGCCACCACCGCCACCGCCACTGCCACCGCCACCACCACAACAAACTCCACAACCACCCTCAACGACCGCCATCGCCAAGGCCATCGCCATTGCCGCCACCATCCTCTACAACATCGCTACCACCTCCTCACAATCGCCTCCACCACCACCACTCTAGCGCCACCACCCACCACTACCACTGCCACTACCACTACCACTGCCACTGCCACCACTACTGCCACAACCACCACCTTCCATTGTCACCACCACCATCATCACCTTGACTCTCCACCACCACCCTCCACCAAGCATATGATTTTATCCATTTAAGCAATATGATAAGTTATACAGTGTATGACCAAATGCTGTGTAGTATTAAATTTTTATCAACCTTATCCTATCAGACCTAATACTATCAGGCTTAATACTATCAGACTTTATACTATACAACATATCCAACAATTCAAAATTCTTCTATAATTGATGGTGAAAGACAATTATTTCTGAATAGTGTCCTGGGAATAGCTTATGAGTTGAAATAGTTCTGAAAAAATAAAGATCTGATCCAAAACACCTGATAGTCATAAAAGGTGATTGTACGGTTTGTTATGTTTTTATTCTTTAGGATTTTATGGGAAGGTCTTTGGAGAAATGACAGTCATAGAACTATGCTCCAACACAACATGTAGTCACTCTGTGCACAGTTGTAATTTCAAAAGTTGAAGTTATATCTGATGTTGTATAAAATATAGTCTTTCAATCATCCAGGGTGGACATATCAGCATGGCATTGATATGTCCAATTTCCTAGTACACAACTTTTAACGTGTAGTCTCTTGGCAATGGACGTAGAGAAAAAAATGCAAGTATAAAAAAAACAGAAAAGGAACCATAAAACAATGACTCTTAGATTTTTCTTTTTTAAGTTTAACGATCAAATAGTTTGTTTGATGGTTACCACGTCGATAATGCTAAAACTATCGAATATACTTGCATAACCACTATTTATATAACTTGCTATAATAACAAGTGGGTTGCTGATAACCTTGATAATATACATGTCAACTTGTTAGCTCAAATAATATGAATAACTGATGTTCCCTTAACGTGTAAGATACAATAACTTAGATCCCATTTACAAAAGAACACTTATTAGAGCTTATTTACTGAAAAAAACACTGGATAATCTTTAACAAGTACTCTTTGGTCCTCATCCAATGAGCTCTTAGAGCATTTTTTGGACTAACTCCAACAATACCAATATACAAAACATAGACAAACTTCCATTGATTCCTCACTGCAGATCCCCTGTGATATCTACAAGTTAGATTTCCTCTCCCACCTCTCCTTGGTGTCAAGCCTACATGTTAATAACAGATCAAAATATTGGAACTGATAAAAGCCAAAAATGAAACATAACAAATAACCATATATATATGAATAAACAGAACTACAATCCTATAAACACAATAAAAAAATGGAGTGTCAATGAATCAAAGTTCAACAAATAAAAAAGGAACCTTAAATTAAACAATGATTTGTAGTTTTATTTTTAAGTGTAGTGATCAAATAAATTGTTTGGTGTTTACACGGTTGATAATGCCAATACTATCTAATAGAATTCTTTATGATGTTAACTACCATCTATAATTTGCTATAATAATAACAAGGGCAGGATTACTGATAACCTTGATGATATACATGTCATCTTTTTAGCCCAAAACATGAACAACTGATATTCCCTTACATGAACTGTCTGTGCAAATGCAATACAACAACTTAGAGAACTTCCAGGACTATCTTCAACAATAGCAATTTACAAAACATAGACAGACTTCCATTGATTCCTCACTGCAGTTCCACTGTGATATCTACATGTTGGATTTCCTCTCCCACCTCTCCTTGGTGTCAAGCCTGCATGTTAATAACAGATCAAAATATTTGAACTGCAAAAGGCCAAAAGTGAAACAAAACAAATAACCATATATATATTTATGAATAAACAGAACTAGAATCCTATAAAAACTACCATGAAACATGTGCTACAAACATTGAAATTTTTTATTCAAGTAATGAAAGAAACTATCTATAGCTAACCAAAGTCTGTTAAACGCTAGTAAGACACTAAACTCTATTTCTAACATTCTCTATACTACCTAAGCTCATCACAAAAAAATTCACCTAAAAATAAAGAAAGGGTCGGAAAAAGTGACACTGAGTGTGTTGAAAGCATTTTTCTTAGCACAAGTAAAGTTAAGTTTATACCCCCAATGCAGTTTTTGCTTCTTTGATGAACAAGGCACAGATACACCACCCTTTGAGTCTGTATTTCTGTTTCTGGAATCAGAGCCTTCACAATCATTCCATAGGCTTGATTCTTTGTCATCAATTTTCAAGACCTGAGCTCCACTGTTCTGGCTTGAGACATCATTACCCAGCGACTTCTTGTTCGAGGCATCTGCAGAACCAAAACAACAAAAAAAGGACATAGAAGATAGATTAACAGAGTTAGAACAACAAAAATATCACCAACAATTCCAGAAAAAAAAAGTAATAAACAAAATTAAAAGGACCTTTGGATTTTGTTTTAATCTTTGATTTTGACTTCAGTTGTAAGCGCTTCCTGTGCAGTTCCTACCATATTTTACAATGTTAACATAGAAGAACATAAAAAAAGCAAAAATAAAAAATACCCAAGTCCCAGAATATTGTAAAAATATAAAATTTTCAATCTTTATGCCTATATCAGTGTGGAAAATCTAAAAAATTATGACAATTGAAAGGAATTAAAGAGAGTACCTACCCGAAACTTGGAGAGCTGATCTTTGGTGACGCCTTTGGGGTTGAAATTGGGTAGCAGGCATAGTGAGGAAGCCATTGCTGCTTCTCTTCTACAATCTTCTTCTTCCTTTTCCATAATCTCTTCCTTTAACACTATCAAAGAGTTTATATGAAAAAATCAATAGAACAGAAGAAAAAAGTTTAAAAGGGGAAAGTGAAATCGGAAAGGAACGAAATAGGGTTTCAGAGCTTACACGCCCAGCTTCCAAAGAAAACGATAATCACGGTGAGATTCTGGCAGCCCCGAACGGTGGCGCCGTAGACGAAGGAGAGCCAGTCGGACTACACGATGCGACGGCAGGGAAAAAACGACAAAATTTCTTGAGTCCGTGTGGTTGATTATATTTTTTTTTTTTTTACATTGGAAAAGCAATTATCATTTTGTTTTTTTTTTGTCAAAAAAAAGTAACTATGATTTTAAGGTGGCTTATACGGTGTACTTGCGCCCTAAGTGGTGCACCGTGCACCACTCTAAATGACCTGCTACAGCAGGTTTTTTTACCTGATATTTAAAAAAATTTAAAATAGTAATAATTAGTTAATTACATTTTTACCCTTAAAAATGATAAAAATGAATTATAAAAAGAAGATTAACAGAGAGAAAGGGGTTTATAGTAATTAACAAATTAAAGTTATAATAAATTATAAAAATAAAATAACCTGTAGAACCAGTTACCGGTTACTTACCTGGACATTTGGCGCGATCTTATTGGCCAAAAGCTGATGGTGCACAGTGCACTACTTAATTGGTAGTTCACCTTAGACAACACCTGATTTTAAAGCGACAAATAAGTTTTCCGATGAAAAAAAAATGACAAGGGGAATACGGTTTATTTATTTATTTATTGAGCACGTCTATTTATTTTATTGTAATGAGTATCGCTAAAAACAACCTTGTGTCTTATGTGGGTTTCATCTTTCCCCATTTATTTTATGTGCTTTTTTTCTTTGTTGGGTTCGACCTCTGGTGCGGCGGGATTGCCTCATTTTGAGGGATGCTTGGGCATCCCACCATCTCCCAATGAGGATATTTGAAGAAGACAAGTTATCTTGTGCAAAAAGGTTTTCAAGGATTAAAAGAGAGTTCTTCGAGGCCTTGTGGTCGACAAAAGAAGCAAACAAGAGGGCGACCTTCACGTTCTGTGGTGGTTTTCTATGGTGTTGAGCCTTTGCCTTTGTCAGAGGGGAAATTGTAACGCCCCGATTTTCAGGGCTCATGATCGCAACCTTAACAGTAAAATAAACATGCTGGATACCTTTCAAATCGCGAAAATCCATAATTTTTTTTTATTTTTCAAGACATGTGATGACAGGAAATTATATGATATTTTTAGGGTGTTTTTAGTCTTTTTATTTTATTATTTTGAGTCTCATATAGGATTTTTATTCTTTTTATGTAGATTTTATATTTATTTTGCATTTTGCATATAGATTAGCTTTTATTTGGTTTTTAAACTTTATTTTATATTTTTAGGAATTTTTATAGTTATTTTTATAGTTATTTTTATACTTTATAGGCATTTTTGAAAACTCAGAGTTTTGGTTAGAAAAGCAAAAAAATCCATTAGTAGCCCCTTTTTGAGCCTTAAAAGAGTCATTCTTTGGAGCCTACTTTGTGTGATAATTTTTAAAGTTGTTATTGTGATGCATGTGCTGCAATTGTTAGAGCTATGTTTGTTGGGTTTCTCTCTAGAAAAAGAAGGAAAAAAAAAGTTGAAAAAATAATAATAAGGTATGTGCCTTAGAAAAAAAGAAAAAATAATGAAGTGGTGGGGTGAGAAAGAGTATGAGGGGAGTAAAATTCAAGTCATTCATCCCATACATTCCACTACTTTATTCAAAAAAAAAAAGAGAAAAATTGAGAGGACCCTTGTGTTGAATTGGTGAAGCTCTTAGTAAAAAAAAAATCACTTAACAATAGATTCTGAGTCAGCCATTAGAGTTGCCAATTTCTTGAAATCCACACCTTAAATTGTTCAACCCTTTGGCCAAGTTATAACCTTCAGAAATCTCTTCAAAGTTAATTAGTTGCACTGTTTCAGTTTTGATTTGAATGATAGGCAGGATTATTGAGCTTTCTTGTTTTTCATGGAGAATATCAATTTGTGAGCTTATTTGATGAACTCAACATGTTAAAAGCCAAGCCTAACTTTCTTGATTATATATCTTTAAACGTGCAGGTCTTCCAAATCCGCTAAGCTTTCTTGGAAAGGTTTTTGTGCTTCAAGTTTTAATCAGATAAACTTTTTCTAAACTCAGGGACGAGTTTCTCTTTAAGTTTTGTCGCTTGAGGACAAGCTGTCGTTGGGTATAGTGGTGTGATGATAGGATATTATATGATATTTTTAGGGTGTTTTTAGTCTTTTTATTTTATTATTTTTAAGTCTCATATAGGATTTTTATTCTTTTTATGTAGATTTTATATTTATTTTGCATTTTGCATATAGATTAGCTTTTATTTGGTTTTTAAACTTTATTTTATATTTTTAGGAATTTTTATAGTTATTTTAATATTTTTAGGAAAGCTGGTATAGTTATCATTTTTGTCCAGGGACCAAATTGTAAAGTTTCAGGAAAGGAAGGATTAAAGTGTAAAAGTTCAAGAGTGGAGGATGAAAAGTGAAGTTTCAAGGATTTGAAGGATTGAAATTGAAGTGCTAGCAAAGAGAGGACTTAAAGTGGAAATCAAGAATATGAAGCAACACTCTTTGATTTAAGCACATGGAAAATAAGGATTAAAGGATGAGTGGAGAATTGATGGTAGTGGGAAGGAGTTTTCAAAAGTTAATTGGTGGCCAATGAAGGCCATAATGGCCATCAACTCCTCCACCATTGAAAGGCAAATTTTTGCTATAAATTGGAGTGCTCATCCTTTGTAAAAAACACACCTATTCAGAATACAACAAGTATTCTTCTTTCCTCCTTAAGATCATTGTTCCTAGGAATTGTGGGAAGCCAAACTTGAGCTCATATCCAGGGTTATTCAATGACTCTTTTAACCATGCTTGGCTAATTCTTTTTAAGTTTCTTGGGTTGTAGTGGTTTATAGTTTATGTTCTAGTCTTGTTCTACATTTCTGAATAATATTTTCTTTCATGTTTTATTTCCTTGCTCTTAATATTATCTTGCTGTACACAAGAAGTTTTGCTTATTACTTATGTCATAAGATCATTTGGTAAGTAGTAAGGGAACTAGGAAATAAAAAAGGCTATAAGTATATATCTCTAAAGATCATTAGGATAGACGTAGCTTTATGTTGGCCCGAATTCATTCTTCATCTTCTTTTCTGGTTAACTAAATTACAAGATCTTGGATTTAGTAATTAGGAAGAAAGTTCTACATTTCTTAAGATCATTAACTTGTAGAAATTCTAGGCTATAGCATCATGAAATTGGACTTAAAATTCAGAAATTAAGTAGGACTTGCTAGCATATCTATAGACTATGTAAATCAACCCAAGAGCTTAATTCTCATCATCTCTATTTCTCTTATCATTTTATGCTTTTATCTTGTTCTAAACAAACATCAAACTTACCTTTTTATTTTCTGCACAAGTACTAGATATTATAATAATAAGAACACCTATCCCTTGAGTTCGATCTTTTTATATTACGCGATAGTCAATCGTGCACTTGCGATTTGGGTATCAAGTTTTTGGCGCCGTTGCGGGGGATAGGTTTTGTTCTTTTTATTATTTTGTTTAGTGCTTTTTGTTTATATAAAAAAAAGAAAAAAATATTATCATTGTGATGAACTGGTGCTGCTAATTTTGTTTGCTGAGTATTGTCAGGTACAGTTATGGCTGAAACATTTGAGCAAAGGATGGCAAAAATCCGAGCAAACCTTGAGATAGAATATGAAAAAAAGAAGCAGGAAGCTTTCACTCTTGTTGACGAATTCTATTTTAATTCAAAGTGTAAGCGAAATGCGGGATTTTTGCCAACTCCTGAGCAAGAATGTAAGGCTGTGGAGGAGTTGCAAGTGAAAATACAAAGCATTCTAAGGAGGCAGCCCAGCGATGAACAACAACCAGTTCATGAAAGTGAACTCGTTGTTCAACAAGAAGAGGTAAGAGAAACTTCTATTGTAAAATTTGTCCTTAAAGACAAATTGGAAATGGAGGAAGAAGAACCTCAAGGAACCTTTGCTATAGGTTCAGAACAGCAAGGAGAAGAACAAGGAAGGGAAAATTTATTCATTCCTTCCATTTTTAATTTGAATGTTGTTACCTTGTTAGCTGAAAATTCATTTGGCACCATGTTGATTTTGTGCCAAAATTTGCATGAGTTGCGGGGTCTAATGAATTTTGTAATAGACCCCGGTTGAAAAAGTGATTGTTGAAGAAGTCTATCAAAGACTATAAAATTGAGCTGGTTGGGAGACAACCTAATTTAGGATTAGTTTAAATTTTTCTGCTTTTTATTTTATTTTCTGTTTTCTAGTTTTTAATAAATTTTGTGTCCACCAGTTCTTGAAAAGCTTTTGATTCTTTGAGTTTTCCCTTGCTTCTATAAAGGTTTTGATCTTTGGGAACTCAAGAATTCTTGTTTTAAGGTGGACACAATTTTTCAACCCTTGTTCTTAAGTATGTTGTTTTGGGAACTAACAAGTTAAGCAAGCTTTTGCTTGTAAGACTTTGTTTGTTCAATTTTGCAGGAAAGGCACCAGAAAGAGAAAGAACCCTCTTGAACTTGGAGTATTCAAAGTTGAAATTGCAAGGAGGTTTCCTGGACATCTGTAAAAAAAAAAAGTACCAGCTTTTAGTTTTTCTGTTTTTAGTTTTATTTTTATTTTTAGTTTTATTTTTGCTTTTAGGTTTTTAAACTGCATGGTTGAGTGTCTTTATCCAGTCTGAATGCTACTGTTTCTCTGTGAATGTTTTATCTGATTGAACTGCTTTTGGAAAAGTTCTATGTTTTGAAGCGGTTAGGATTGCATGCTGTTAGAAATGATTTTGACATCTTGATTGTTTTGGTTGTTGGCAAAGTCTTTTTCTGAGTTCTAAAAGGGTACCACTTACCCTATGTTTTTTCTGAGAGCTGAGGACTCTGATTGCATGATTGCGAAATTTTTCTGCCTTGTGTTGCATGTTGATTGGGATTTTGTATACTTTGTGAGTTGAGAAGAGATTATAGGCATTTTTGAAAACTCAGAGTTTTGGTTAGAAAAGCAAAAAAATCCACTAGTAGCCCCTTTTTGAGCCTTAAAAGAGTCATTTTTTGGAGCCTACTTTGTGTGATAATTTTTAAAGTTGTTATTGTGATGCATGTGCTGCAATTGTTAGAGCTATGTTTGTTGGGGTCCCTGACATTTGAAAGGGAATCAGTCTAGGTACCTAAAAAATTAATTTGTTAAATTGGATCCCTAACATATGTTTTTTAATCAGTGTTTTAAAACTCGGCCCGGTGATCGACTCGGCCGAGGTACTGGGTCAATGGGTCACTGGTTGGACCGAGGGGTCACTGGTCGGACCGGTTGACTCGGTGTATATTAAAAAATATAAAAAAATTCAATGCTATATGGCTTCTATATATATATATATACTAAAATAAGGTTTAATATCACCTACCCCACCATGTCCTACCCATTAAGACCTTACCCTAACTAATTATTTTTTATGTTATTTTTGTCAATTTAATATTTCAGATTTTTATAAAATTTTGCATTTCAGATCTTTATTTTTGATATTTCAGGTTTAATTCCACATACTCCACCATATATATTTAGGTTGATTTGTTTTTTTAAATTATCTTTGATATCTAAAAATAAAAGAATGCTTATAAAAACAACTTTCATTGTACCTCTACTGTCTCTAGCCACCAAAGTCGAAACAAACAAATATTGCTCCCACAGTAGCTGGATATAGACTAATGAAGAATTTTCAAAGTTTTGGATATAGATATTTTAAATTGAATTAGTAGTTTTGACTTTTATTTTAGCCATTTCTTAAATATGTATTGATTAAATATTTAAATTTGTAATCAATAAAAATTTAAAGTATTAAATATTTCATCCATGTATCGTAATATAATTAATATTAATATTTTTTAAATTCATATTAAAAATAATATTATTCATTTTTTAATTTTTTTAATCAGTTTAAATATATAAATAATAAAAGACATGATTAATCACTAATAATGTTGTGGTCTAGTGGTAATAGTGTTGTTTTTCTACTTCAAGGTCCTGTGTTCAACTCCTTCTTGCACATCTTTTTAGAAATAAATTCACGTTTTTATTAAATAATTGCTGGGCTTCTCAAATTGGACTTACACTCATTATCAACATACTTAAGAAAAAAAAAACGGCTTCAGTAACAAAAATCAGAAACAAAAAAAAAGCAGTTCAGAAAAAAGAAAAAAAAAAGAGGTGACTCGCCAGTTCAACCAAAATCGGCCGAGTCACCGGTTTTACCCTCGTACCGGTTCAGTCCGCTTCGCTTGCAGAACCGGTCCGATGAGCAACCCAGACCGGCCGGTCCGGTCCGGTTTTTAAAACCCTGTTTTTAATCAAATTAAGGACAAATCCCAATTTAAGCTGATTAATTGTTCTAATTAGCACAGTCATCATTTCCACCTGTAAATATCAATTTTTTTATAGCTAATTTAATTTTTTAAATTCCGCATCATCTTAACTTATTTTCACTTTCCCCAAATTCAATTTCACAAAATTTGAACCCTAAATTAGAATCAGTAATTATCTTCTCTCTTGAAAGAGAGCAGGAAGAAAACAGAGGGAGAGCATGAGACAAGAGGAAGGAAGCAGAGGGAGAGCGTGAGACGAGAGGAAGGAAGCAGAGTGAGAGCGTGAGACGAGAGGAAGGAAGAGAAGGAGGCGGCGGCGTCGGAGTGCGAGAGTCAAGAGCGAGATCGAGATCGAGGGAGAGAGAAGGAGAAGAAGAGAATCGCGATTCAGAGATGGCGAAAGAGAAGAGACGGCGGCTCGACACGACGGCGGCGCGAGGAGCGTGGAGACCAACAGAGAAGGAAATCGAGGCCAGGTGGTTGCTGCTGCTGGTGCTGTTTGGTTTTGGTCCCTTTCTCTGTTGCTGATGGTTTGGGGTTGATTCTGTTTGGGTTTTGCTCTTTCTTTCATCTCTTTCTGTTTTGATTGTGATTTGGGGTTTTGGTGGGGTTGTTGGTGTTAGTTCTGGCTTGGTGGGGATGGAATGGCAAGATGATGACTGAAATTGAGATGGTTGAGGGAAATTGGAAAGGGACTAGCTATGGTTGATGGTTGTTTGAGGAGAGTTGCTGTTGTTCAAGGCTTAAGGGAAGCACTTCTCTCTGCGATCTTCGTTCTTTTCCTGATTCTAATTTAGGGTTCTGGTGAAATTGAATTTGGGAAAAGTGAAAATAAGTTATTGAAATATAATAGATGATGTGGAATATTAAAAATAATTGTAAAAATAGTGGCTGGGATTTGTTATTAACACGTGGAATGATGATTGGGTTAATTAGAATAATTAATCAGCTTAAATTGAGATTTGTCCTTAATTTGATTAAAAAACATATGTTAGGGATCCAATTTTTTAAGGGTCTGGACTGATTCCCTTTCAAATGTCAGGGACCCCAAACATATTTAAGCCTTTAAAATATTCATGCTTTCCATAATCTTATTTCCTAGTTGGCTTTTTTCCTGCAGTCTTTACAAAACCAGCGATTTTGGATGCTAAAGGGACACATTAATCATGTTATGGAAAAAGTAAATCTTCCTAATTGATTCGGTGTGTAAGTGGTATCAATTCTGAATGGCTATAGTTGTTTGTGAGTCAACTTTGAGAACTCATCCATGGAATTAATTCTACTAAAAACTAGAGAGTATATTTCACAACAAATGATTTCATTAAATTTCCTTATGACTGTATGCAAACATAAATCACATTACTTTAAAAAATTATTAGCAATTTTATCAAAATTAATTCTATCAAAAATTCTAATCCAAAGACACAATCACATTTAGATCTGGCTACGAAAATATAATTCCTAGTTTCCACCTTTCTTGATTCCTATAAATTAATGGGGAGATGGATAATTGAGATGACCATAGCAATGGACCATTCCAGACCAATTATAAGCTTGAAATAAAAAAAGTCTGCATTAGTTTATATATCAAAGTTTTATTGGGACACAATCAAAGTGACTCAACAAACTAAGCCTTGCCTAAAATAAATTGAAAAAAATAATAATGCTGATGAGGTGGCTTAGTGTGCACCTATTGTAAGCTTCAAAGACCATTTTTATAAAGGTAAAATTTTTATTTTCTAACTAAGATACTAGTGAGACTAGAAACAAGTCAAGACCTCATTTTTCATTAAAGATCAATTTTTTTAATAATCAAACAAGGTCTAATAAGTGGCTATCAAGACCCATCAAACAATCACTGAAACAGAGGGAGAGAACAGTTCATGGTGAAACGCCACCGACTAGGGACGTAAATCAGTATTATGAAAACAAACTTAAACTACAAGGGAGGAAAAAAACTTCCCCTGGCCAAATTTACCAAATGCAAACACTCAATCTTCATCAGAAGCACTAACACTAAAAGCATTTTTTTATCCAAACACAAAAGCTTCATCAGAAGCATCATTATGCACTAGCATGAATTAAAGGATTGCAGAATACATGGGTAGGAATTACTAATAAGAGAACCAGTGCAGCAAAGTTCAGAAACAACCAAAAATCACTTTTTTTATCAACGATTTCATTTTTTATGATCCAAACATGATATCAGCGACAAATCAAATCAAAACAAAAACAAACAGCAGGATAAGGACTGATTCTGGACAATAGCAATAAAAAAAACGCAGGAGAAGAAACGAAGATTTGTTCGTAAGCTACCCAAATTTAAATCAGACAAACAATTCATCATTATATATCAAACATAATAACAAGGGGAATAAAAGAACTCAATCCTCATCTCCAAACACAATAGCAGAGAACAACATAGGTCAAGAACACATGTCTGCTAGGCTAAATTAGGAACATACCAGTAATATAATACAACAAAGAGGAACAAAAATGAACCAACCAAGGTATAAACAAGGGTGAATTGGGTTCTGCAGTGAGAGAGCTTTAGTGGCGAGGAGCAGCGATGGTTCTGACGGTGATGGTCGGCGGCAGCGTGGCGGTGCGACGAGGTGATGGTTCAGTGATGTACGAGATTCGAAGAGGCAGAAGGCACGGTGGCAATGGACCTAGTGGCGGAAACCTAGCGACAATCTGCGATGAGGGAGCTTTAGTCGCGACGTGCATCGACGGTTCTGATGGTGATGGTCGGCAGCAGTGTGGCGGTGCGGCGAGGTGATGGTTCAGTGATGGACGAGATTCGAAGAGGCAGACGACGCGGTGGCAATGGACCTAGTGGCGGAAAACCAATGACAATCTGTGATGAGGGAGCTTTAGTGGTGAGGAGCAGTGACGATTCTGACGGTGATGGTCGGCGACAGCGTGGTGGTGCGGCTAGGTGATGGTGCAGCGATGAACGAGATTCGAACCTAGTGGCGGAAACCAGCGACAACAATTTTCACTTCTTTGCTCTCCACTCCTTTCATCCTTACTCTCAAAACCCTTTTTTTTTAGTGAAAGAAGGGGTAAAAATAGTACTCCCTCCGTTCTTTTTTATAAGAGTTAAACCAACTTTGCACACCCCTTAAGAAAGTTAGCTAGTATAGTTTTTTGCATTAAATTTGTTCTCAAATGTTGTTGAATTTCCAAAATTGTCCTTAACATATTTCTTTTTAATCTCTTTCCATCATTAATGCTATTCTATATTTCCAGAATTGAATAGGGGTAAAAATGTGAAAAAATAATTAATATGGCACAAAGCCTTATGTGGTTCTTATAAAAAGGAACGACCAACACCTCTCATTTAGCTCTTATAGAAAGGAACGGAGAGAATATTGACTAATTATTATTATTTTCAATTTTTTAAAAAATAAGGTAAAAAAACCTATTGTAGCAGGTCATTTAGAGTGGTATACGTTGCACTACTTTGGGTGCAAGTGCACCCTCGAACCCACAATAATTTAGATAATTTTTTTTTAAGTAAATAAATGTTTAAGGTGAACTATCATTTAAATAGTGCACCATGAACTGCCATCTTCTGGCCAATGAGATTGCGCCAAGTGACCAGGTGCGAAACTGGAAACCGGTTCTACAGGTTATTTAATTTTTATAATTTATTACAATTTCAATTTATTCATTACTGTAAAGCCCATTTTAATGTCTTTCTCCTTTTTTTTCCAGACCTTCTTTTTTAGTGGAAGAAGGGGTAAAAATAGTATTGACTAATTATTATTATTTTCAATTTTTTTAAAAATCAGAAAAAAAAAACCTATTGTAACCGGTTATTTAGAGTAGTACACGCTACACCACTTAAGATGTAGTAGAAGCCACCATGTTTTACTTTGTCCGCGTTGAAGAATGCGGTTAATGCAAATTTTTTTTGGAGTTAGTTCATTCTATTTTTTTCTTGGAAGTATGATCTTTTCAAAAGGTGTTTTGTTTCTTAACCACCGCACCGGCTTCGCGGTGCCCGCTTTTAGTCTAAGCTCTCAAACTGCACGTTGCTTTATCTCTCTGTCTCTCCCACCCACCCTCTTCAACAAACCCAACCTTTGAATCTTCTCCAAACACCACTCACCACTCTCAACCTTTCTCTTCTTCCAAATCCAGATACAATTCTTCCTCTCATCATTGATCATCCCCTTTTTGTTCTACTTTGAATTGCTCCATTCAATACCAAAAACCATTAAACCTCTCTTTTGTTTTGCCCTGTTTGTCATCAAAATCCTATTTTTCTGGTCAACTCTTGCATTTTTAG
Source organism: Acmispon strigosus (assembly GCA_030819835.1). NCBI lineage: Eukaryota > Viridiplantae > Streptophyta > Magnoliopsida > Fabales > Fabaceae > Acmispon > Acmispon strigosus. The sequence goes on from JAUAMA010000001.1 coordinate 9,339,163, forward strand.
AATTCTGGGTTTGAGTGATTTCTTTCTTGTTTTTAGTTGAATTGAACGAAATGGTTTTTGAACTATGCTCAGAAAACGGTGGTGGGGTTACCATGAGTCCACGGATTTCATTCTCACAGGACTTTTCCCAAACAGATCTCATACCAGTTGAGGGACACCCTTTGAGATCAAATTCATCTGGTTTGAATTTAGGCATTGATTTTCATTTCTGTGTTGATGAAAGCTCAGAGCTTGAGTCATCTTCAGCAGATGAGCTTTTCTCAGATGGGGTTCTCCTTCCCACTGAAATCAAGAACAAGAAGAAGAACAATGCTCCTAAAAAAGCACTACCTCACCATCATTCATTTCCACCACCATATGCTGTTTGTGAAAATGTTTCAACCAAGAAAGGGAGCCCCAAAGATGGCAACAAGGATTTGAATTATGAAGTGGATGATGGGAAGCATAGCTCCAACTCCAAGTCCTTTTGGAGCTTCAAGAGAAGTACTAGTTGTGGCAGTGGATATGGGAGGAGCTTATGCCCTTTGCCACCACTTCTGTCCAGAAGCAGTTCAACAGGGTCTTCCACAAGTGTTAAAAAGATGCCATTACCACCTTCAAAGGAAGGTCCTCATGTGAAGCAAAATTCACAGAAACGCCCTTCGACCACCACTAGGTCTTCTTCTCAAACCTTGTGTCCAAACAATCATCAAAAGCCTCCATTAAAGAGGAGTCATACTCATGGGGCTTATGCTAATATCAGTCCTGTTTTGAATGTTCCTTCTGCAAACCTTTTTGGTTTGGGTTCAATCTTCTCCAGCAACAGAGATAAGAGTAAGAAGAAGTAACTTGGAAAGGAAAAAGGTTATACTCTAATATACAATTTTACTAGTTTGCAAATCATAGCAAGTTCGGATTAACTTCTTCTTCCTCAAAATCAACTCTGATCCAGAAGCTACCCTCTAGAATTGATTTTAGCTTTAGAATCGACTATGGAAGAATTTCCAACCATGCACTCAATGGGATCTGTCTATCTTTTTCTATATACTTTCTTCCTGGTTTACCTTGTGATTAGGAATGTGAGGTGTAGCCTATAGGTTAAATTTCTGTTTTGAAAGGTAAATGGTTTGCATCGAAAAGAAAAGTGATAAGATGATTTGTGTGAATGGGATGGTCATGAACGAGAAATGATATAGTATTATGATTTGAGGTACCAAATGTCAGGTCAATGTTGCTTTCATGGTTGTCCCTTGCTTGTGTTGTTTTCTCCTATGCTTTTGTTCTTTGGTCACACTGTAAATACATTGATTTTGCTTTACTATTTTTGTGTTTTTTTTTTTCTGGTTCTCTCCTATTCTGTATGAAAAAGCAGATTAAACAGAGAGGATGATTGTACAATATTAGTGAGAGAGGTTGATGTGTTTGCCTTCTGCTTTTGGGTGTAATCGTGCTTCATGGATTAATTAGGGGTAGTAGACAATTCGTAGAAAAAACACTTGCATTCAAAGAACATATGAATATATGAAGGGGTAGTAGAATTTTTTTTCGCATGAATATTGAGAAGGAAAAATGGGTGTTGGTGATGATTCCTCGATACATGATGATTCCATTGCAGCAGGGTTATATTTCAAGTGTGTTTTGTTGTTGTGAGAATGCTAGTGTTTGTACGTGACTGACTATTTGGATTTTTGTTGGTGATGATTCTTCACCATTTTATAAGAGTAAAATTGAGATCTTCATTTACGGGAGGATGGCAAGGTATCCTTCATGTGAAATATGCGCCACTCGCGATCGAGTTTTATTCAAATTCAGAGTCGTGATGATTCATGAAACCTGTCAGCCAATGGGTGGTGTCCCCTGTAAAACTGGATTGCGAGTGGCACATATTTCACGTGGCGGAAGAGCGGGTGTATTGCCAGGTTTCATGAATCACCACTTGACTCTGACTTTGAATAAAACTCGATCGCGAGTGGCGCATATTTCACGTGAAGGATACCTTGAATTACCATCATCCCGTAAATGAAGATTTCAACTTTATCCTTATAAAAATGGTGAGGAATCATCACCAACAAAATTCCGAACAGTCAGTCACGTACAAACACTAGCATTCTCACAACAACGAAACACACCTTACTGTTGAAAGATAACCTTGCTGCAATGAAACACACCCCTTCTTCCCTCTCTATTCATCTAAAAAACTTCTCTGCTACCCCTTCATATGTTGTTCGAATGCAAGCGCTTTTGTACAAATTTTGTGTGCTACCCCTTCAGAAATTAACTTATGTTTTGAATAACGAAAACTGTCTTCTGACTATTATTTGGAGTTCTTCTATGGTCTAAACATAGTACCTATGTTAAATAAATATTATATAGCATATTATATCACTGAAATGAGCACACTAATGCAATGAATGGGTGTTCTTCTTTGTTGATTTGATTCCCCTCTCGGGCTTGTGATTGCTTCGCTTGCTTGTCCTTGCTAGTGACCTGAAGGTACTATAATTATGGCCAACGGCTGTTCTTCTTTGTTGATTTGATTCCCCTCTTCGGCTTGTGATTGCTTCGCTTGTTTGTCCTTGCTAGAGATCTGAAGGTGCTATAATTATGGCCAATGGCTGTTCTTCTTTGTTGATTTGATTCCCCTCTTTGTCTTGTGATTGCTTCACTTGTTTGTCCTTGCTAGTGACTGAAGGTACTATAATTATGGCCAATGGTCCTCTCATTAAATTAAATTGAGATGGAGCCACGAGAGGGGATTGAGGTGTTATGTGCTTAAGAACGTGTCTTATTAACTAAGTGGGTAGGCATAGTGATTCAGCACTTCGTCTCTTAAGTAAGTGGTTGAAGGTTCAAATCTCAACTCTTGTGAATAAAAAAATTTCATTTGCCAGCCTCCTACCGTTAATGTGCTGACAGTGGGCGAATGACTAGTCTCTTAATTATGTAAGTTCTTAATTGCATCACTCATGTCGTTTTAAATGACGTGACAATATTTTATTGGTATGAAATAAATTGAGGCACTATTTGATTTGAGAACAAAAGTGGGAAAGAATTAAACCAATTAAAGTGGTTTGACATTCATTAATAAAGTTGTATTTGCATCATGCTCATTTATTTATGCTACAATGTTTGGTATATCCAATTCTAAAATTCAGCTAGTAATAAAGGAGAGGAACTAGGTAAGTAATAAAACTAACTAATATCAACAACCACAACCGACTAAAAGAAACTCTTGTCAATTCTATTTCCCCGGCAAGCTGATAGTGGAATATGTCCGCAAATATCAGCTGGAAAACAAAACTAGTGAGCAAATGAAGAAGAAAAAAACAATGGAGTAAAGCCTTATTGTGCAGCTAGAAATTTTCTTTAATTTTCTTAATTTTGGACACAAGAGTCGGCTCAATATATATTTAGGCTTAAAGTAAATTATATAACAAGTGACTTGTTTTTAAGGAGAACATAACTCTTGACAGATTTTTATTTTTCTTAAGCAAGTTATACTCTTAACCGACAGCCGTAACACTAATCATTCATCTCATAGTTAGCGTATTAAGCGGTAGGAGACTGGCCAATGAGTTTTTTCATTCATAACAGTTGAGATTGGAATAATTAACCACTTGTTTAAGAGACGAAGTCCTGAACCACTATGTCAACCCATTTGGTTTTTTTTTTGAAAGGATCATAAAATCAAATTAATCAAAAGAAGGCATAGAAACCAGTACATCAACGTTTGCCAACAGAATAGCCTTAGGAGGAACTTCTTCCACCCAAACTTCGTCAGTAAAGGTGGAAGCATTCCAGGCTAGACTATCAGCCACAAAATTCTCTAACCGTCTTACAAGCAGTGGATCAAAAGAAACAAAAGCTGAAATTAAAATCCGACAATCACTAACTAAGGGCTTGTTCGGGTGGTTGTAAGTTTTTAGTTTTTAGTTTTCAAATGTAAATTTGAAAACAAAACGTGTTCGGAAAAAATAGTGCTGATTTAGTTTTTTACCCAATTTGATAATGGTTTTAGCCTAATTAAAACCACAAAATATAGTTTTCTGATTATGGTTTTTAGTTCTAATAACATGTAACACCACCACTTTCACTACCGTCGCCACCACCTCCACCACCTTCACCGCCACCTCCGCCACCGCTGTCACCGCCACCACCACCCTCTCCAACCACCCTCCACCACTGCCACTGCGGCCACCACCACCACCACACTCTGTCGCTATCACCACCATCTACCATTGTCACTGTCACCACCACACCCCTCCACCACCACCACCACCATCTATACCACCACAACCACCACCGACTCCACAGCCACAACCCTCCACCACCGACTCCACCGCTGCCACCCTCCATCACCACCACTTCCTCCGCCGCCATAGCAACCGCCTCCACCACCCTCCAGCTTTGCCACACCACCGCTGCCACTACTGCTACCACTTCCACCGCCGCCACCTCCACCACCACTACCTTCATCACTTTCGTTGCCGCCACGACCACCAAAACCACCGCCACTGCCACCACAACCACCATCGTCATCAATGCCACTAGGTAACATTCACCTCCAACACCACCTTCATTACCCCCACAACCACCTCCACCGTCGCCGCCACCACCGCTGACACTGGCACCCCAACCTGCACCACCAACTGCCACCACCACCACCACCCTCCACCACTTTCATCACCGCCAGTGTCCTCGCCAACACTGCCACCATTAGGTAACCTCGACCTCTACCACCACTACTACATGACCCCTCCATTATCATGTCGCCACTACCACCCTCTACCCAGAACTTACAAAGTCGACAATTGTGGTGACTCTTAAAGATTTACAAAGTTGACGACAACTTTTTTAAAACTGAAAAACTACAAAAAAAAACAAAATCTGGATTTATAAAACTGAAAACTAGTTTTGGTTTTTCAAAACATGAAACAAAAAAGCACCCCGAAAGGGGCCTAAAGAATCCATGTAAGAGTTTCCCCGAAAGCCTTTCTTCCACCAGAAAAATAACTACAAATAGTCTATCTCATAACAAACGCTCGTAAAGCCAAGCTCCACTGCAATAGCTAAGGACCACCGGAAAGATGCCACCTCAGCTAGTAAGGCAGAGAGTGAAGGAAAATGATAAAATGCCTTGGAAGCCATAATCTCGCCATGGTTATTACGAGCCACCATACCCAAGCCCGCGACTTCCAATCTTCTAAGAGGCATTGAAGTTAAACTTAACCGAGCCAACGACAAGACGCCGCCATGCAGCAGGATGATCAGAAGTTGAGCTAATCACCGGTAGCACCAACAGGCAAGAAGATTCTGGCGCTAGCCGTTGGGAAGTCTTGGCACCATCGAAGGACTTATGCTGAAAAATGACCCAATTTCTGGCCTCCCAAATCACATAAAACATGGTTTGAACTATGGCGATAATCTCACGATCACCATCGTGCAGGACCTCTTTCTAGAATTCTCGTAAAAAGGGGAAGACAATAACTCGAAGGGAGAGAGTAGGCGCACACCAAAGGCTTAACGAAGCTGGGCATTGAAGAAAAATATGCAACAATGATTCTGCAGCATCTTCACACAAGGGACAAGGGTCCAAATCCATGTGACGGTGAATCAATTCCTCCCTAACTGGAAGATAGCCTGAAATAACACGCCAAGAAAGCTCCTTGCAACGGGGAAGAGCTGGACTAGCCCAAAAGGATTTCCGAAGATCGGACGAAAATGAAGCATTCAACGAAACCGCGGCCTCTGTACCAGCATGACCATCACGGATGAAGCGATAGCCAAGCTTGGAGGTATAAGCTCCATCTACTAATCCTGGCCAAATAAAAAATCACAACCAACATGTGGGATATGAGGGACAACAAGAATCTCATTAGATGTAGCCGGACAAAAAACCATATCAATTGATAAACAAAGGAATGACACAAGAAGGGGGGGGGGGTTGAATTGTGTGCATATAAAACTTGACTTTCAAAAACAATTATTAGTTTTGAAAATCTTTTCGTAAATGATGGCGGCGGAAAATGATAAGTAAGAGCGTAAACGATAAAGTTGTAAACGATGCGTGTTGTAAAGGTGTGAACGATGCAAGCAATAAATGATTGGATGATGCGAGCAATAAATATGTAAACAATGCAGACAATAAAAACAGCACACAAGAGATTTATCCTGGTTCACCCAAAATCAGTAGGGCTACATCTAGTACTTGGCTTCACCAAGATTTTCCACTATTCAACCTAGAATAGTACAAGTATTAAACAAGACTTCTCCCAAGTATTCAACAGGACTTCTTGCAGTATTAAACAGGACTTCTCCCAGTATTAAACAAGACTTCTCCTAGTATTAAACAAGACTTCTCCTAGTGTTAGACATGACTTCTGCCAAGTATTAGACAGGACTTCTCTCAATTCTTTTACAAGAATTTTTACTTCTACAAAGTCTCTTAAGAAAGAGTGAGGTAGAAAGATTACGCACGACTAACTAAAAGTATTTTAGGTAGAGGATATGACTCTAAAGTGTATACTTTAGGTTAGTGAATAACAGAGATGATTGGATGATGGGTTCTCTTCTTTGGGTGTGATAACTTGATATGTGTTTGACGCTAGGAATTTTTCACACTTGGAAGACTTTACTCAGACTCTAAGTGCTGGGTAGAAAATATGACACTTGGGCAACTACTTGAGTTTTGAGAACAGAGAGGATAGACGATGTAGTTCTCTTGTATGGTGTGAATGGATTGAGAGATTCGACTCTTAGGAATTTTCACACTTGATCTTCCACACTCTTCAAATCTTCAGATCTTCCTATTTATATCTTCTCTTGAAGTAACCATTGCTGAAGATGTTGAGAGTTGAGACGCGTTTTCTTCTTCTTCCTTCAGGCTTCAACGGATCTTTGTTGAACAATAAATGCATTCGACCGTTGAAAGCTTGGCAAGGCCGTTCTGAACAGCAGGTAGTTTGTAGCAGTCTCAATCTCTCTTCTTTGGGTTGTACTTGATGTAGATGCAAAGATTAAACAGTGTACTTGCTTCATCCTTGTGTTTTGTTCTTCCTCGTTTCAGTCTTCGAATAATAGTCGTTGAAAGCTTTGCATTCAATGCATGCTACTATTCATTTAATGCATTGTGACATCTCGTTTAATGCTGTTGCAGAGAGAGAAAATAGAGTCGTTGATATTCTGACTTTGTCACGTGATTCGAGCTCTTCTCCTCGGATTGTGCTTGAAAGTTGTAGACAACTCATAGAGCATATTCTCTTCGACTAAAGTATATTTTGCTTCACCTTGAATGATGTTGTCTCTTTTGTCTTTTACTTCGGACGATGCTTTTTGTCTTTTTGCTTTGACGGTGCTTTCTCACTTAGTTGAACGATGCTCCTTCCTTCTTGTCTCTGTACGTTAGTTGTTTTGACGTTGACAATGCATGCAAGCGATAGAGCTGTTGACCATACTTAAGATTTGACTTTGACGTTGAAGATGATTGCTTCTCTTCTTGGTTGAACGATGCTTTCTTCTGTTTGTCGTTGACGATGCATTCTTCTGTTGGTTATTGACGATGCATTCTTTGTTTTGGTCATTGACGATGCATGACTTGAACGTTGTTCTCCTTTTGGTCATTGACAATGCATCTCATGTTTGACGATAGTTCTTCTCTGAACTATTTTTCTTTCTTTGAACGATGCTCGTCTAAATATTTGACAATGTGAGCAAACGGTACTTTTCCTTTCGTCTGAACGATAGAGATATTTCCTGAAAAGCATAATACACATAGTTTAGGAAATAAAATTGTTATCATTCAAAACATGATAAACGATATAACTCGTTTGAACCTAACATCAATGAGATCCTTTTTCCACCTTCCCCTCTTGCTATCAATCAGATTTGCAACCATACTGAACCCTAACTCAGCTGCCATATCATGAAGGTAAATACGTGGTGGCCCATTAGGGAGCTAGTTATCATTCCAAATATTGACGTGGGAACTATCACCAATACGCCATCGGGCCCTTGTTTCAAAAATCCAGCTTGTTTTTAGAATGCTAGACCAATAGTTTGAGCGATAGCCTTTTTTTAGCACCCCAAATGTTACCAGAAGGAAAATAGACCACCTTAAAAACATTAGGTAGCAAAGAATCCGATTGAGAGTAAGTCCTCCACCAATTCTTGCCTACCAAAGCAAAATTAAAAGATTTAAAGTCCCGAAAAGCAAGACCACCTTCCCTCTTATGATGGTAAAAAGAATTACATTTGTCCAATGCATAGATCGGTGGGAAATGTCACCCTCCCAAAAACACCGGGAAATTATTTTATCAATATTTACAAAATAAAAATTTTACTCTTGTTTACTATCCATTGATTCATTAATAACTTCCTTTTAAAATATTTCTATTAGAAAAATGGTAACCATTAATGACATTTGTATGCTTAATATATTTTACACGTTTGATTCCCCTTGTTTCTATCCTGCTTTTTGTTTACCAACTTTTTTATCTGTTTTTTATTTGATTTTCTCCACCTTTTCAAATTAAATAACAGAAAATTTTTATTCTATGTTTATTTGCACCCTATTTTCTTCCCTTCTACGGTTTTACATGCATGGCTATGGAAATTTGTGGTCCTTGTTCTTAAACTTCTTTGTTGACCGTTTTCACCGTTTCAAGATAAGTGATGTGGATTGTCATACCCAGATTTGAATAGTCATAAGTCAAAGAAAGCAAAATTGAATAAGTACACCGAATGCATGTACATAATTGTCAAACAATGCACAAACTTTCTTCCAATATAGCATTCATTCTGGAGCATGTTACCGTGCTACTAGACGTAGTTGAACTTTTATAAGGAAGAAAATGTGGTCTATCTAACACAATCACAAGAACAATATTATAATATTTTTATGAGGCTAACTCTTTTAATGTGGCATTTTTCATACACAATATATCTAGGTAAGATATTACCGAACCTAATAATAAGATGTAAGCAAGGATTGTAGGACCTGTGTTATGACTTATGTGATGCTCCTCACAAAGGTCATCCTACATCTTGTATGTGGCGACTAGATGGGCATCAAGGTGAGTACCTACAAGGTACTCCGACGTTCATGTTAGCAAAGCCGAGGGAGAAAAAAATTATGGTTAGATAGATAGTGTGTATTTGAAGTGTGTTCCCTTATTATATATATATATATATGTGTGTGTTTGGTTGTAGCAAACTTAAAAAGAATTGAGTGTAGATATTGAAATATAATAAAGTAGCGCAAGAAGCGGGTTGAGTTGTGTTTAAAACTTGTTTGTTAAGGTAAATCAATATGATTAAAAAAAACTTGGAAGAAACTTTTGTCAAAGACCGTTTTGTTAGTTGTAGCGGAAATATAAAGAGTAAGTAACAAAGAAATAAGTTTTTAGGAGAATGGCAGTTGTGTGGTTCAGTCCTTCTTGCTGACGACGACCTTGTTTTCAGCAATTTTACGTGTATTTTCCTGTTGCTGCTCACACACCCGTGTGCCTGTTTTCCTTGCTGGCTATCTATTTCTTTCTCCGTTTGCGATCACCTTGTTGTTTTCTTGGCAACCAAGACACCACCATTCAAACGGCAATTTACCCTCACTGGTGACGAAGCAAAGGTGCTGAACGTCGGCATTGTGAAAGCAGACCCTTTGGTGGCATATGGTTTGTGGCTGGTGGAACGTCTGTTGTCAAAATCTCAGTATAATAATTGCGGTTTTGTATCATGGATGAAAGAATTGTGGAAACTTCCCGACGTGGTTGAAATCCGGGAGGTGGCGGTGAACGTGTTTACTTTCCGTTTCTTTGGCAAGAGGGACATGAAGATGATCGTCAACTCAGGCCCATGGTTGTTTGAAAAATCCCATCTTGTGCTGAGGGAGTTGGATGTCAAGGTGAATCCTACCTCTAAGCTATCATTTAGCACGGTAGAAAAGTCGTTGGGTACGGTGCTTGCTGGATTCCTTGATTGGGACAGAACAGACATACTTGGAAACTATCTTCGCATTCGTGTTCAGGTGGATACGGCAGCACCCCTTAAACGCTGTGTCATGATGACAGATGAGGGTGGTGTTAGAATATTAAGCTATTAAAGGAGAGAATTAAGCCAGATTTGGTCAAAGAATGAAGAATAATTAGGGAGGAGATCAGCAGTAATTAGGGAAAGAATATCACAGCATTATTTTTTGTAATATTTTGTTTCCTTAATTAGTTAGCTCAATTGTACTATAAAATAGGCTCTGTCTGCAAGCTATTGAATCAAGAAATCAAATGTTTTTTTCCTATACTTTGTGTGTTACATTTCAATATGGTATCAAAGCAGCATTCTTTGATTCTGGAAATTAAGATTACTTTCTCCACTTTCTTCTTCCCTCTTCTCTTTCTGAGCTAGCCAGAAACGGCCACAACCTGAAACCAACAAACCATGTCAGATGTTGAAGATAACTCTGACACCAATCCAACCCAAAACAAAACCTAGAAACCAATCAACATACCTGATGAATTGACTCTCCAGATTGCGGCTTTGCTGCGAAACAGTCTTGGAACACAGCCCTCAACCACCAATTTCGAGAATCTGTCTCTCGGAATCAAACTCAGTGGAGATAACTATCCACTATGGGCGACCTTGATGAAGAAGGCCATTGGAGGCAGAGGACGTGTGAAGAAGGTCTTGCTCCTGACCCTGACTGAGGTTTTGATGACGACAAAATCATCGACAAAAAGAAGAAAAGAAGACTTAGAGGAAACAGTGCAACATGATTCTATATCTGCCTAAGTCTTAGTTAGGTGAGTTATGCTTCTAAAGGCTTCTCTAGTATAAAGGCTCTTTAAAACATCAAAACTAATTGAGTTTAACCTTTTCATATATTAAAAGAGGTAGAAAAACTCAAGCGTTCTTAAAGGTTTCCTTTTCTGGAATCTGGACTTGAATGTAATCGATTACACCCTTAAGGTAATCGATTACACACAGGCAAGTAATCGATTACAGCTTGCTCGTAATAGATTACACGTGTGAATTTGAAATTCAAACACCCGTGTGCCTGTTTTCCTTGCTGGCTATCTATTTCTTTCTCCGTTTGCGATCACCTTGTTGTTTTCTTGGCAACCAAGACACCACCATTCAAACGGCAATTTACCCTCACTGGTGACGAAGCAAAGCAGACCCTTTGGTGGCATATGGTTTGTGGCTGGTGGAACGTCTGTTGTCAAAATCTCAGTATAATAATTGCGGTTTTGGATCATGGATGAAAGAATTGTGGAAACTTCCCGACGTGGTTGAAATCCGGAAGGTGGCGGTGAACGTGTTTACTTTCCGTTTCTTTGGCAAGAGAGGGACATGAAGATGATCCTCAACTCAGGCCCATGGTTGTTTGAAAAATCCCATCTTGTGCTGAGGGAGTTGGATGTCAAGGTGAATCCTACCTCTAAGCTATCATTTAGCACGGTGGAAAAGTCGTTGGGTACGGTGCTTGCTGGATTCCTTGATTGGGACAGAACAGACATTCTTGGAAACTATCTTCGCATTCGTGTTCAGGTGGATACGGCAGCACCCCTTAAACGATGTGTCATGATGACAGATGAGGGTCGTGTTAGAATATTAAGCTATTAAAGGAGAGAATCAAGCAAGATTTGGTCAAAGAATCAAGAATAATTAAGGAGGAGATCAGCAGTAATTAGGGAAAGAATATCATAGCATTATTTTTTGTAATATTTTGTTTCCTTAATTAGTTAGCTCAATTGTACTATAAAATAGGCTCTGCCTGCAAGCTATTGAATCAAGAAATCAAATGTTTTTTCCCTATACTTTGTGTGTTACATTTCAATATGGTATCAAAGCAGCGTTCTTTGATTCTGGAAATTAAGATTACTTTCTCCACTTTCTTCTTCCCTCTTCTCTTTCTGAGCTAGCCAGAAACGGCCACAACCTGAAACCAACAAACCATGTCAGATGTTGAAGATAACTCTGACACCAACCCAACCCAAAACAAAACCTAGAAACCAGTCAACATACCTGATGAATTGACTCTTTAGATTGCGGCTTTGCTGCAAAACTGTCTTGGAACACAACCCTCAACCACCAATTCCGAGAATTTGTCTCGGAATCAAACTCAGTGGAGATAACTATCCACTATGGGCGACCTTGATGAAGAAGGCCATTGGAGGCAGAGGACGGAGTGCCCATATCACTAGAGAACCTGCAACACCATCAAAAACAGATCAAGGATACACACGCTGGGAGCAAGATGATTAGTGAGTGTTTACCTGGCTGATTCAGAATATTGAATCACATCTGGTGAACAATGTCTCACAGTATCCAACAGCAAAAACCCTGTGGGATGGGCTAGCCGTGACATATGGTGCCGGAATAGATTCATTACAGGTATTTAATCTTCACCGGAGGGTGAACTCACTAAGGCAAGGCGGCAACCCTGGAAGATTGCTGGAACAAGCTACAGAATCTCTAGATAGCAATTGAGGCGAGATCCAAACCTGATGAAAGACCCTGAAGATATCCAGATTTACAATAACAAAATACAAGAACAAAGGCTGTATCAGCTTCTAACAGCCATCAATGACAGGTTTGAACCAATCAAAAGAGATATTTTGAAGCGATATCCTCTCCCCTCAGTCGAAACAGCCTATGCCACGGTAAGGCGGGAGGTCGCCAGGCTTCACATATTGAAAGCGGAAACCTCTGAAATCGACTCATCATCAGGGATCGGTGCAGGTCTGGTAGCCAGAACAACGGGAGATTGAGGAAATCGAGATGCGGGGCAAGCGGCAAGCAGAACCAAGTCTCGTTCGAAAGACAAAGAGGATAAATCGAAACTTGTATGCACTCACTGTGGGATGAAGAAGCATACCAAAGAGACTTGTTTCAGGATTGTGGGCTACCCAGAATGGTGGGAGGATAATCACAAGGAGAAAACAGGGACTCGATCAGGGAAGGCCGCTGCCGCCACCGCTTCAAACTTCCACGATTCAGACGCCACTCCAGGGCCCTCGGACCGCCGCGAGAAGAAAGATGGAGACAGAAGGACCACCGGCGGCCGGCGCGACGACGAGGAGGACGCACCAACTCGCGCCGCCGCCAGACAAAGAGGCAACGAAACACGCAGCGGCGCTGCACATTCACATGGCACGACCAGTGCTGATTTAGGTATCCATGGTAGTGGGTTTGGGGTCCACGACCCAAGCCCAATGCCCCTTAACACAGTTTTTTGTTTGACAGAAACTGGGCCACAAAAAAATGGGTTGAAATCTTATTTTTATTCTAATTTCTGTTCTAATTTTTATTCTGATTTTTTAATTAGAAATAATAAATCAGAGCCCAAAGCTTATATAGCCCAATCAGCTACCAAGGGTAATTTTGGAAAATCAACTAACTGGATATTTGATTGTGGGGCCACAGACACTATGACCTATGATCGCAAGGATTTTTTAAATTTGTCCTCACCTCCTAAGACTCATATTGAGACGGCTAGTGGAGAACTTATTCATGTGGAAGGAGGAGGCTCTATTATTTTCTTTGATAGAATGAAACTACATAACTGTCTATATGTCCCAACTTTATCTTTAAAATTACTGTCTATCAGTCAAGTGACCCAAGAACTTCACTGTGTGGTTCTAATGTATCCAAATTTTTGCCTTCTGCAGGACATTCTTACGAAGGAGATCATTAGGCGTGGTACTGAGCGAGGAGGTCTTTACTACGTTGACGAAGTGGTTCACCCGGGTCATGCCATGCTTGCTCACGGAACGGCTAACAGACAACTTTGGTTATGGCACTGATGTCTTGGTCATCCCTCCTTTTGATATCTTAGGTTTTTATTTCCTAGCCTTTTTTTGAATAAATCCACTACTCTAAAGTGTGAAACTTGCATTCATGCTAAAAGCCATAGGACTTTTTTTTCCCCAAATAATACTAGAGTTGACTCTGTTTTTCCATTAATTCATTCTGATGTATGGGGTCCAGCTCCAAATTCTAATAAAAGTCGATTTCAATATTTTGTATTGTTTGTGGATGATTATTCTCGCATGACTTGGATATACTTTATGAAACACAAATCTGAAGTGCCTGAGAAATTCTTTATGTTTTACAAAATGATCCAAACACAGTTTCAAAAGAAAATTCAATTTTTTCGCTCTGATAATGGTGGAGAATTTGTGAATCAGTCTATGCGAGCATTATTTTAGGAAAATGGCCTCATCCATCAAACTTCTTGTCCCAACACACCCCAACAAAATGGTGTAGCCGAACGCAAGAATCGCATTTTACTTGAGATGACTCGTGCACTACTACTTGAATCCTAGGCTCCTCTCTCCTTCTGGCCCGAAGCTCTAGCCACATCTGCATATCTCATCAACCGTCTCCCTACCCAAATCCTTAGTCACAAGACTCCTTTACAAACCTTAGCCACCCAAACCACTATTCCTTCAATCCTAACCTTACCTTCCTGAGTATTTGGGTGCTCAGTGTTTGTCCATGTTCCCAAAGGTGATAGGACCAAACTTGATCCTTGTGCCGAGAAATGTGTTTTTGTGGGGTATGCCATGCACCAAAAGGGGTATCGGTGCTATAATCCTGTTGCTCGTCATATTCATGTTACTATGGATCGTGACTTCTTAGAATCTGAGTTTTTCTACCACCAACTTCGTGCTTAGGCGGAGACTGTTAGTGAATCACTAAGTTGGCTAAATGATCTAAGTTGTTCTGACACTATTCCAACTGAACAGGTAGATGGAGCCACTGAACCTACTCCTATCAACGTAGCCAGGGCTGACAGACTAGTACACACAACCAATGTCCCGACATCGGAAGATGTCCAACATGAGGTAAATGAATCTAACTCTAATGATTTGTCACTTGATTTAAATGATGCCACTGCTCATGATGACAGTCTAGAACCAGAAGAGCCAGAGTCAGAAGTGTGTGTCCTACCTCCTCGAAGAAATAGAGGTGTGCCTCCGAATCGATACTCTCCTGAGCATGTGCCTCGTGCTTCGAGGTATCCAGTAAATATAGCCAGGGGGGAGAATTGTTGAAGTTGCAAAAGCATTCTCAGCTACTCTTCTCTCAGAAGATATCCCAAAAACAGCCCAGGAAGCAAGCAAGAAAATTGAATGGCATGAAGCAATGAATACAGAGATGGAAGCTCTTGAAAAGAATGGTACATGGGAAAAATGTGTACTACCAGCAGGAAAGAAACCAGTTGGGTGTAGATGGGTCTTCACCATCAAGTATAAGGCTAATGGGAGCATTGAGCGATACAAAGCAAGGCTAGTTGCCAAAGGCTACACACAGACTTATGGCATTGATTATTCAGAAACCTTCTCCCCAGTTGCCAAAATTGACACTATCAGGGTGTTGTTCACAGTAGCAGCAAATAAGGACTGGCCTCTTCACCAGTTTGATGTTAAGAATGTGTTTTTACATGGAGATCTAAAAGAAGAAGTGTATATGGAAGCTCCACCTGGATTCTCAGGAAACTTCTAAGGAGAAGAAGTGTGCAGATTAAAGAAGGCCTTATATGGGCTTAAACAATCTCCTCGTGCATGGTTTGGGAGGTTTACTATGGTTATGAAGAAATATGGATACAGACAAAGCAATTAGAGATGGTAGAAAAAACCCATACCCGCGAGTACCTGAACCGACCCGAAGTTATGGGTAAAACCCGTTCTGATTGGGTTCGAGTTCGGGTTTTGGTTTTACCCGATTTTGAATATGTTGTTCGGGTTCGGGTATGAGTAAACCCTACCCGAACCCTACCCAAAACCCGGTCCCTATGTAAGAAATTACTAAAACATCCTTATATATATATATATATATATATATATATATATTAGTAGTGATTTACTAGGGTTTTGCAAGGTTGATTAGCAAAGCAGCAGCCAGCAGAAGAACTGAAGAAGCCGCCTCACCCCTTCCCCTACCAAGCACCCACTTTCCGCTGCCGTGCTCCAAGCCGCCGCTCGCCGTTGAACTTTGTCCTGCCGTTGTCCAAGGCTTGAAGCCGCCGCCGCCGTCCACCATTCAAGCAAGAAGGAACTCGATCTCCTTCTCTGTCTCTCGATCTCCGCCTCTCATCCGCCGTCGTCCACCTTCCCTGCCTCTGTCTCCGTCTCTCGATCTCTCTTCCACCGTGTCTCTCGATTTCCACTTCTCGTCCGCCGTCGTCCACCTTTCCTGCCTCCGTCTCCGTCTCTCGATCTCTATTCCGCCGTCTTCCATATCTGTGTTCGTCCATCTATACTACTCATATATTACTCTAATAAACAATGAGAAACTTCTGTGTCAGTGATTGAAATTAGCTGAGGTAAAAGTTAAGGGGTGAAATGGAACTTAAAACTGAGTACAAGTTACAGAGATGAAAATTGAAATTTTACCAAATTTATTTGGTGTTTCATATGATTCATGTCCTGTTTTCTGTTGTGGGCAAAATTTCAGCTCACACTTATTTTTTTGCATTATCAATTTTAGACAACACTGCAGCATACTGTGTGTGGGGGCATGTATGCAGTTAGTTTGGTATTGCTTTGTTAATTTCTGTAGCTAAAAAGCATGATAGATGTTTCTTATAGAATGAATGAATTTGACTCGTTAAATTGCAAATTTGAATCAGGTGAACATTTTCCATTTGAATTAGCTTTGTGCTTGGATTTCATTGTGAGTTTAGTAGAGCTTAATACTGAAAACGTATGTTAAGTACTAATGTTCTTGGAATCATGCTTCTCATGCATTCCCAAGCCATGAAACATGACATTGAATGAATACAAATTCACATGAAAATTGCAATGTCTTTTAGAAAGAGAACTCCATCTATGTCCTGTTATGAACCTCTCACTCAACACGGTTGTTACCCTTTTGTGCATTAAAGTTGTAAAGTAAAAATGCAAGGAAAAATGAGAAATGTTGATGTGGCAAAACTGAATTTGGTTACCATGTAGTTAGAGGAGTATTAAATGCAAAAAGATATGAGGCACGACCGACACTGTCCACGAAATGCACGCTCTGAGTAAAATGTGCAACAACTCTGTTTTATCATCCAATAGTTAGATTATGATTATATACTATGATCGAAGTAGATGAAATAAAAAAGTAAACATTTTGTCATCTTGTTGGTGTTTTTGGAGGGTTTAATATTTAAACTTTGTGCAAGCATCAATTATTTTTCTTCTAATTTTGATTTATGGTTTTCATATTGTATTATTTTGGGTTTTTTACATAATATTCGCCTATTCCCCCACATCATTCCTAATGTGTCTAATACTGGTGATCATTAATTAGCATTACCTCATTTGTTTGTCATTGATGTTAAAGGGAAAATGGATCAAGTGAACAAAGCTCTGGAAGGAACATTTGATCCCACACAAGAAAGTGCATGTCATCTAACTCCACAAGGATCTTCTAATCCTACACCTGAAGGTCCCGCACTAGATGATTCAACTCATGATGGGCAAGATGGTGAAACAGATTCAGCACTACCACCTCCAACAAAGAAGCCAAAAAGTGCGGTGTGGAATGATTTTAGAAAGATTAATCTGAATGGGGAAATTAAGGCAGAATGCATCTATTGTAATAAAAAACTTAGTGGCAACTCAAAGAATGGGACACATCACTTGCACCAACATTCAGCTAAGTGTGTTCAAAAGCAGATTAAGATGAAAGACCGTAACAAAGGGCAGACATTCATCATGCCTAAAATAGTAAAAGGCAAGCAAGATTTAGGATTTGGAAATTATGATCCAGAAAATACAAAGAAGTTGCTTGCTAATGCAATTATCACGCATGACTATCCGCTATCAATAGTGGATCATATTGGTTTTAGGAGAGTTTTAGGTTCTCTCCAACCATTGTTTGTAGTTCCCAGTCGAAACACGATCAAGAAGGAGATTTTGAGGGTATATGATATTGAGAGACAATGTGCTATGAAGATGCTAGACACTCATGAAGGAAGAGTGGCCATTACCACGTACATGGGGACTACAAGCAACCAAAAAATGGGGTATATGACTGTCTCTGCTCACTACATCGATTGCACTTGGACTTTACAAAGCCGGATTTTGAGATAATTAAGTTTAAATTTTAACTTTATTATATTTGCTGTTTTTAATGATAAAATGATAAACTATAAATATTGTTATTTTAGGTTTGTTTATGTTCCATCCCCTCACACTGCTGAGAGACTTTGTCAAGTACTTGTTGAATGCTTGATGGACTGGAACATTGACTCAAAACTCTCTACTATCACTTTAGACAATTGTAGCACAAATGATAAAATGATTGGCCTTGTTAAGAATAAGTTGCCGTTGGGGTCTTTGTTAAGGGATGGGTCTTTACTTCATATGCGTTGTTCTGCTCATATCCTAAATTTAATTGTTAAAGAGGGGCTACAAGTGGTGAAGGAGGGGGTAGAAAAGATTCGGGATAGTGTAGTGTATTGGAATGACACACCAAAAAGGAAGCAAAAGTTTGAAGAAACAGCTTAACAATTGAGAATTACTTCCACTAGAAGTTTAGCTTTAGATTGTCCAACTAGGTGGAACTCAACTTTTAAGATGCTTGATATTGCCATCCTATACAAGGATGTGTTTATTCGACTAGCGCAATGTGATACTTTATACACTTGTTTGCCAAGTAATTCACAATGGCAATTTGCAAAGGATGTTTTTGGCTGCCTAAGATTGTTTAATGAAATGACTGAGTTGATTTCTGGTACAAAATATCCAACTGCCAACATTTATTTTGCAAAGATTTGTAAGATCAAGTTGGAAATAATTGAATGGAAGAAATCCTCCAATGGAATGATTAGGAAGATGGCAGATAATATGATGGAAAAGTTTGAAAGCTATTGGAATGTTATTCATGAAATTATGGGAGTTGCTACAGTTCTGGATCCTAGGTTCAAGATGAAATTGCTTGAGTTCCCTTTTTCAAGGTTGTATCCCAATGAGTCCGATGCACAAGTTCAAAGAATTTGAGATTTGTGTTATGATTTGCTTTCTAATTATAAGCATAATACAAATTCTATTGAAAGCTCTCCATTGATTGGTACAAATGTTGCTAATAATGACCCTGTGGATGAAGAATATGATCAATATGTTGAGAGGACGGAAGAAACTAGTTGTTTAAATGTTAAAAATGAGTTGGATCATTATTTGGGTGAGAAAGTTATAAAAAGAACACCAGATTTTGATATTTTAAATTGGTGGAAGGCAAATGGACTTCAGTATCCAACACTCCAGGCAATTGCAAAAGATGTCTTAACTATTCCTATCTCTTCAGTAGCTTCTGAATCAACATTCAGCACTAGTGGTCGAATATTGAGCCATCATCGTAGTCGACTTAGTTGGACTACTTTAGAGGCCTTAATGTGTGCTAGGAGTTGGCTATGGTCTTCTGAAAATGATGGTAGAGTTTTGAACTATTAATTCAATATCATATTTAATATTGAATAATTTTTATGTATTGACAACTAATCATTCTTCGGTGTTTTACATGGGATATTTATAGGTGGTTTGACTTCTAGCTCTGCACAAGATTATGCTACTGTATTGAATGAAATGGAATCCAATGATGAAGGTATTTTATACTTCATTTTCTTTAAGTAGTTTTAAGCTTTGATGTTATATTTAATTTTGGTTTACTTCTTATTGCAGCTGAACTGGCGGGTAGTTGTTTGACATACAATTTTCATGATGAATAGTTGTTGCATCTATGCTTTAATGCTAAACATGGTTAGTATTATGGTTAACTTTGATTAAAACTACTTGTTTCAATATTGTTCTAAGTAAAATTACTAATGAGCTTAATGTGAATATAACAGATTAATAGGTGTCTATGTTTTGGAGGGTCTGCTGGTGCTATTTTAATCTGGAAGAGGTTGATGTCGAAGACTGTGAATAACTAGAATTATGTATTTGTATTTGTTACTGAATTTTGTTATAAATTTTGATTGCAGACGTCGCTATTTTGTTTTAGATCCTTGTTGTTCTTGTACTCTAGATTTATATCATGATCTTGAATTTTGAATTCTGAATTGGCTTCTAGAGTCATTTTTTAAATCATTACAAAGAATTAAAGATTTTGCTGTTACTGCATTAGTAATCGGGTCGGGTTTTCGGGTTTTTCTGTTTCCTCTCTATTTATCGCGGGTACGGTTTCGGGTATGGGGAACCCGAAACCCAACGGGTTCGGGTTTGGGTATATTTTTTCTACCCGAACAATGTTTGGGTTTGGGTTCGGGTATGTTATTTTGGGTTCGGGTGCGGGTAGGGTTAAACCCGCACCCGACCCTACCCGTTTCCATCCCTAAAAGCAATGTCGATCACACACTTTTCCTTAAAAGAAGAGGTGATTTGGTCACATGCCTCATAATATATGTGGATGACATGATCATAACAGGTAGTGATGAAGAAGAAATCTCTCAGCTCAGGAAGAATCTCTTTACAGAATTCGAGATGAAAGACCTCGGGGGGATGAAATACTTCTTGGGCATCGAAGTCCTCCGATCTAAAGAAGGGATTTATATCTCCCAACGAAAGTATATACTGGACCTGTTAGCAGAAGCTGGTATGGTAGATTGCAAACCCAGTGATTCTCCAATAATGGTAAACCACAAACTCAAGATGGTTGAAGAAACTGAGCCCGCTGATCAGGAGAAGTATCAGAGATTGGTGGGAAAGCTAATCTACCTATCCCATACTAGACCTGATATTGCATACGATGTTGGAGTGGTAAGTCAGTTTATGCATCATCCACAGGTAGAGCACATGGAGGCAGCTATGAGGATTGTTCGATATCTCAAAGGTACTCCCGGAAGAGGTATCATTTTCAGGAAAAACGGACATCTGGATATTGAGGCATATACCGATGTTGATTGGGCAGGTAACCCGGATGATAGACGACCCACAGTGGGATACTTTACCTTAATTTGAGGAAATCTTGTCACTTGGAGAAGCAAGAAACAGAAGGCAGTTGCATTGTCAAGTGCAGAGGCAGAATTCAGGGGCATTGTAAAAGGGATAACTGAGATTCTTTGGCTAAAGAAACTGATGAATGAGATTGGTTATCCAGTGAAACTTCCAACCCAACTCAGGTGTGACAACAAGGCAGCAATCAGCATCTTTGAGAATCCTGTTCAACATGATAGAACAAAACATGTTGAAGTGGATAGGTATTTCATAAAGGAGAAGATTTAAGATGGCACTGTTGAGCTACCTTTTGTGAGATCTGAAGATCAGCTAGCTGATATTCTCACCAAGGCAGTAACAGGAAGAACTCTAGAGACAGTCTTGCACAAGTTGAGTATTGGAGATCCCACTATTCAACTTGAGGGGGAGTGTCAGAATATTAAGCTATTAAAGAAGAGAATCAAGCCAGATTTGGTAAAAGAATCAAGAATAATTAGGGAGGAGATCAGCAGTAATTAGGGAAAGAATATCACAACATTATTTTTTGTAATATTTTGTTTCCTTAATTACTTAGCTCAATTGTACTATAAAATAGGCTCTGCCTGCAAGCTATTGAATCAAGAAATCAAATGCTTTTTCTCTATACTTTGTGTCTTACATTTCAATAGGTGGAGTGCCCTTACAAGTCAATTTTATGTACGAAAAGTTGCACCATTTTTTCTTCTGTTGCGGCCTCTTGGAGCATGCCCTTCGGGATTGTGAAGAAGAGGCACTTGTTCAAGGGGAAAACAAGGAGGAAGATTTACCTTATGGGCCACGGCTGCGGGCTCCAGCGAAGTCTTGGCGAGCTGAACGTGAGAAAAAAAAAACAAAACCAGGGCCTCACGTGCAGGTTCCGATCAAATCTCTTCTAGTGGGAGGACTAAGGAAACCGCGAACAAGAAGAAACGCAAACCTGGCTCACGTCGAGCTAGGACTTCGCTCGCAATCGATCCACTTCCACTCCCACAAATAAAAGAATGAGCTCGTCGATTCTAGATGAGGGTTAGGAGATCTCAAACGATCCAGTCTTCGCACTTCCTGAGGATTTTGAAGACCAAGGGGTAGCTGACAACACTGTGGAAACAGTTGTTAGTTCTAGCCCCATTTTAAGGGTGGCCACAAGCTCTGTTTATCGCAATGAGGCCACCAAACCTCCCTCTGATGTCGTTGTGGCCAAGAAGGCTATTGGAAAAACCAAGCAGCTGTCGGAGAGGAAATGGGTTGTTCTTGTAGTGCGTGGTTATCCAAAGAAACACACAATGGGAACCATGTCTTTTTCAGGTACGAGTTCTACTGGTTTTTCACCCCCTCTCAAACGAGCTACTATCAGACCTTCTAAGGAGTTTGGGGAGGCTACTAGGCTGCCTCGCACGGCTCCATGAGGCTTGGGAACTCAGGGGTAGCGCGGGCTATGGGTTAGCTCATCCACTCTAAAGCTCCTGACGTGTTTTTTGCTATAGAAACACACATTTATGGTCATGAAATGAGGGGAATATGGGGCATGGAGGATTTCCCAAAAGTTTTTCATGTTTAGTGTTTTGGTCATGGTAGATCACGAGCTGGTGGTCTTTGCCTTTTTGGAGAAGCTCAGTGGATATCTAGGTTCTGCATGCCTCTCTTAATCATATTTTATTTTTGGTTGGTGTCCCTGATATTCTTGTGCAACTGCAGATCCTTGCTATCAATGGCTTTCAGACGACAAGAATAAACAAAAAAATTAGGAAATAATCCAACGGTATAAACCAACGGCTAATGTCCCTTGCCTATGTGTTGGTGACTTCAATCATATTCTGAGCCCATCAGACAAGCTTGGAGGGGATCCCCCGGATGTTCGGAGACTCCAAGCTGTTCATCAGGTGTGTGCTACTTGTGGTGTACCTGATCTTAGCTATTCTGGATATCATTTTACTTAGTCGAATAAAAGGGGATATTTGAATATGATCGAGGAGAGACTTGATTTTTCTCATGTAAATAAAGCGTGGCAGGATACATGGACTCAGTCATGGGTCTCTCATAGACTGCGACATCATTATAATTATGATCCGCTTCTTATAGAGTGTAGCTTTAGCACCCGCCGAACGAAAAGGTAGAGCGTCTGTTTAGGTTTAAGGAACTGTGGTTGCAATGTGAGGATGAGTGCACTGAGATTGTTGTTGAATCTTGGTGCAGAAGCCTCGCGGATTTTCCCGCCAAGATGGGGGAGGTTAGTATTTCCCTTGATTCTTGGGGGATAAACAAATATGGAGACCTTTCGAAAAAATTCTAATCAAAAGGTCTTACTTCAGGAGCTTCAGAGGAAATTGCAAATAGATGAAGTTCTTCTTGCATTCAAGGCGACCCAATGGCGGAATATGAACTCTATTAACCAGATCCTAGACGTCAATGGTAGGCTTTGTGATGAAGATAATGAGATTACTGGTGTTTGGTCACATTATTTTCAAACACTTTTTACATCCCCTTCTCCCACGGGGATTGAAGAGGCTACATCTCTAGTGGCAGGATGAGTGGGACAAGCACAGTTTCAGGTCTTGTACCAATTGTTAACAAAGGAGGATGTTGTAGAATCTCTTTTCCAGATGCACCCTACAAAGGCTCGTATTAGAGAAGTGTATCGTCTGCTGTGAAGACATACGCAATATCAGCTGTGGTATCGTCTGATACAACATTCTATCATTTGATCCTATCGTCTGAGTAGGATCATCGACACAAGGAAGCATCGTCTGCCTAACCAAGATATATCGTCTGACCAGACATGTCGTCTGAGTCCATGCCTGCTGTAAACCATTTAGCTAGTAATTAATATTATCTTGTAACCGGGATATACGAGATATTATCTTGTATTTATTATTGTTTGTGATTCCCAATGTAATAGTTGCAATAGTTGACCTCGGAATATCCGTCGGTCTCTCTGTATAAATACAGTGCTTGTAACCTTGAATAATTAGGAGTTGAAGTTGCAGAACAAATAACAAAAGAAGAACCTACACAGAGTTCACCCTTTTGCATCTTCGGTTCCTCACTTTCTTTCAAGAATCGACTTCGGTTCTTAACAGCTCAGGAAAAGATGGCTTACCAGCTCTATTTTATCAAAAAAAATTGGAATATTATTGGAGAAGATGTTTCCAATTTTTGTCTCCAGATTCTTCATGGGCACGTTTCTCTAGGTATGATTAACAACACTCTTCTTATCTTAATTCCTAAAGTTAAGAAAACCTGAGCATGCCAATCAACTTAGGCCTATTAGCTTATGCATCAACTTAGTCCTATTAGCTTACGCAATGTTATTTTTAAGATTATTACCAAAACCGTTTCGGTCGACTCTTTATCCATATGACCCGATGACGTAGAAGCTAACCCACTAGGGATTCTCTTGGATTCTCTCATTGCTCCAACACTGACTTGAGCATCAGAGTGTCTTTTGCAGGTCCCCCCGACTCACTGCAAGATGAAGGCTCCACCTTAATCATGCCAGAGCAAGGTTGAGCTCTGCCACTGCTTCGGTGACAGCGCTACTGTCCAAGATTTACGCACGAACATTTGGCGCCATCTGTGGGGAAGAATTTTAAGGTCCTTCGTTGTTCTTTCTCTATTTTTGAGGGATAAGCTCACAGTGGTTCTACTCTTCTTTCTTACCTTACTCATAAGCCATTTTCTTCCACCAAGCTAGCAATCACCAATCTTTCATAGTTTCATGATGGTGCAAACACGTAGGTATAAAAAGGCCAATTCGCGAGGGATGATAGTTCAAGAGAAAAATTCTCAGAGAGTTCCATCGCTACCACAATGAACTCTAATCTAGAGAGAACCTTCGCAACGAGACGAAACTCACCAAGAAAAGATTCCAGAACATCAAACGCGAGCGAATGCGGAGGAACTCTTACGCAATATGGAACGGAGGATCCACGAGCTGGAAAGGTCGCTCCATGGATCGCAGAATCAGAATGCTAGTAGGCATGTCGTGAATTTACCGGAACGTGAGAGATGACAAGAAAAGGTGTAGAAACCTCCAGAATGTTTGCTCAGACAGGTTCATGAACGAGAAAGGAATTTGGAAGGAGAATCCATTTTGAAGGAAGGAGTCAATGCAAGTTACCAAGTCCATTATGTACAGAAATCATGAGCGTCAAAATTCTTAAGGATTTCAAGAAGCCGATCCGCGTTTAGCCTTACATTGGGGAAACCGATCCAATGAAACACTTGAACACATTCATTACAATGGTCACGTTCCTTGGAGCAACAGATGCACTGATGTGCATGATTTTTCCTCTGACATTGAAGAAAGAAGCTTTGCGATGGTTTCAATCATTGGCTCCAAATTTAATAAAGAGTTGGGAGGAACTATCGAAATTTTTTGTGCATCATTTCATAACAAGCAAAGGATTACAAAAAAATCTCACACTCTTGGAAAGATGAGACAAGTGAAAGGTGAATCGCAAAGGGATTTCCTCAACCAAGTTTCACAAAGAAGTAACAGTGGTACCTAATTTGGCAAAAATGTGAAGTTGCACTTAGCTTGCGAAGCAATTCAGGCTGGAACACCTTTCCACACTTCCCTGGAGAAATCTCCACCAGTTGACATGGATGAGTTTTGAAGACGATCTGCGAAGTATGTCAACATAGAGGACAACCTGGGTGGAATGAGTAGAGTGAAGGATGAGTTGCATGAGAGTAAAAATCAGGGGAAAAGGGAAAAGCAGTATGAAAGGAAAAGTAGTGGCAAGAGAAACTATGTGATGAATTTTGGAAAAAAGTACGAGAACTACTCAATTCTCAACACTAGTCCCGCTTGGATTTATAAGGAAGTTGCGCATACTGTCTTTGCCAACATGCCTCAACCTACACCGCTCAGGAAATATGGCAAGTATTTGAACATGAAAATTTAGTGCTCTTACTAGGAGAGCCATGGACACAACACTGACGACTGTGTACGGCTGAGAGATGAAATCGAGCAATTCATCCAAGAAGGAAGGTTGAAGAAGTTTGTGTAGAAAGATGTCGATGTAGGTGGCGGAATGATTACAAAAGATGATCGCGAAGTCCAGCCTCCAGGGAGTCTTACTGATTGGGTAAGAACCGATCCCCAAGGAAGCATGAAAAGTCAGAATATGCGCCTCGTCAAGCAGGCAAGGAAAACTCCAAAATGAAGTCTAAGCGCGATAAAGGATCTTCATCCTCTGGTGGCGATGATAACGATACGATGGTCAAAGATTTTGGAGGAGGAAGTGTAACATCCCGTGTTTTCATTAGAAAGGTAACGAACTTAAGCTAGTTACCCTAACCACTAACTGGAAGAGATAGAAACCATAAACCTATCTCAGTGACTTGTTAGTAGTAAAGTAGCTAGAGAATATATACATATAGATAGATATAGAGATATGTATGTGTGGATGTTATTGGCTGGTGATTGCAGTGATAAACATAATTACTAGTGGTATTGATATATTTGATTAGAAATATAGTCGTGACATTGACAATAGGAACCCTAACTGCTTTACGAAGGACTCCAATTAACTCTTGTGACAATAGTCAGTATCGTCTCAGAGTAATCTCATTTGTGCTGTGTCAGTAGGCTAAGACTTCTGACGAATGAAGTCTCATGACTCTGGACTGTGAGAGATAAAAAATACTCTCAATTCCTTTACTCTAGAGAGTTTACCTGTGAATGGTACCACTTTTGGACTGTTTTGAAGACACGACTATACGTACGACCAATGCGGCAAGACTGGGTACTATGCTTGATTGAAAAATCACTATGCACATCAACTCAAACCCTAACCAGCTGAGTTTAATGCCAACACCAACCCTAATTTTGTGCTGCAACTTCAGACTAGCCTTCATTAAGCCCTAAAACTCCATGCATAAAACTCCATTGGTGGTGATCAAGATTTCTTAAGCATAATCACTTCTAGCCTATATATTTTGACTCCCTGATCCCCCAGAACCTTAGAACACCATTCAGTAACACCAGAAGAAGCCTGAGTAGAGAGAGAAGCTCTCACTTCTCTCTAACACCCGAAACAAGCTTCAACAAGTTCTTGTCTTTGAATCTCTTTCTTCTTCTATGGATTTCGAGTAAAACTTTCTCTAACATGTTTTTGGGTAGCCTAGGAACAATGCTGGGTAGTTTTCCTCAAGGTTTGGGTGAGAAAAATGCGAGAACGAAGGTCTGCAACTTGCTCCGCCGAGATGTTCCAGAATCCGACAACTATCACCACCTGCAACTATGTTTTCTGACGACCTTAGGACGTTTAAGCACACCCCGCCACCACCATTCTCTTCCTCATGTCGAGACAAAGAAGGCCCTGTTGTCAGTTCTACTCCGGTGACGTCGACCGCCGCCACATCTTCATGTTCTTTGATGAGCATTTAGCCTGAAAATTCCAGAAATTCGATTCCAAGGTATTTGAGCCTCCATAACTCATTCTTAACCTTTTTTTCTTCATTTTCAACAAGAATCAATAAATTATAAGCCCTGCAAACGTGTGAATCTAAGACATGAAAGTAAAAACGTATGATAACAAAAAATGGGTAAACCACGACTTCGAACAAGCTAATAACCTCTGGAATGGTACGTTTAAGCTTGTAGAACATAGTAGAACACGTTTAGCAACCCAGAAAGTGGAAAGAGACTAAGGTTTAGAATTTTGAATTTTCAAGGTTTTGGATAGTTTGAGTTTAGCTTATATACTAGTGGTTTTGGAGTTATAGCTTCTAGAAATCATGATATTAGGACGTACATGTTCATAATAAAGAGTTTTAGACTGAACCAAAGAACCTTAGTGGAAAGTGTGAAGAAACCCTAGTGCACGATGAAGGAAAGTTTAGAAAAACCCCTAAGCCCTAGATGAGAAAGGAAGATGAATAGCTATAAGATGTGTTAAAACTCATGAGTAGGTATGAAATGGACAAATCAGAGAAGAAACTAATACGGTTTAGAAATTCTTCATGAATAAGGAGGGATCTTACCCTAAAATCATAAAGTTAAAGAATAACTAATTTAATTAAGTTAAATGGAAGTGTTTAGTGTTCAAAACAAAAATTGGCCTTAGTGTTAACAACGATGGATCAGGATAAAGAAGGAAAATGCAAAGGAAAAGATAAGTAAGAATGAGAAGAGAATTAAAGAAAGTTAAGGGACTAGAGTTTAACCTTGTAAAAGTTTACGAACTAAAATGAAAAATAAGGAAATATGAGGACTAAAAATGAATAATAAAATAAGAAGATTATGATAAGAATAATTCAGATTCATAAAAGATTAAGGAAAGAAATAATTAAAGGATGTTTAGACAATGAAAGTTGTATGACGAAGGTTACATGATTAAAATGCAGAAAAGGAAGGACAAGACTCTTAACTTGACTAACAGACTGGAACCCGAGGTATGAGGAGTTAGACTCGGCCATGTAATGTTATGTTTTATATAAGAAATATATTAGAAAGATAGAGTATGTATTATTGTTGTATATAATTGCTTGTTTGATAGTTGATGTCTTGACATTGTTGTTTGAAATTGATCTTGAAATGTTCAGATTGGAATGATGATTGTAATGTTGCATTGAACATTATAAAGGGGAAAGTACACCATGGGATGTAGTGGTACTAAGAAATGCATCCATTAGGCTTGATTTGGAATTGCTTTTAGCAATATTCTCATGGAATTCGAGGTAGTAGAGAAGAGGGAAAAATCTTGAGGTAATTGTTGGCCTGTCACTTGTTTATGGAAAATAAACCTACCCTATAACTGAATAGGACATACCATTAGGTTAGATAGTTAATTGATAAAAGAGGATAAATGAAGTAGGAAGATGAAAGAGTTTTGAGAATATAAGTGCGGGTTGATTACCGAGAAAACGTGGTTCCTGTGAGTAAAACTCTACTGACCTATTTTGTACATATCCAACCTCTGCTTGTTTAGGGTCATGCTCATTCCATGAGTCAGGATACAAATGCAAGAACAGAGTTCATCTTAGTCATGAATGTCTGGGAATTGAGGAAGTATAAGGGGGTGATGCTTATGCTGTAATAATACACTTGGAGAGACAAAGAGTAAGAAAGTTTTGTCACTACCATTGTAGGGATTGTGGATGATATAGAGATACCCGAGGTGGCCATGTTCAGAGGTGAATAGGCTCGGGAATACATGATGAGACTACTTCTCTGCCAATGTTAGGCTGGACCCCTCAGGTCGGGCTGGTATGAAGGGGAGCAATAATGATAGGGCTGAAACAATTTTTTCTTTTAACAATTTAAAAGCAGCCAAAAATTCATCATTAAAGATAAAAGGATCTTCTTCTTCAAGGAGGTTTGTCATAGGCTTAGCAATTTTAGAAAAATCTTTTATAAAAACGCCTATAAAAACCTGCATGACCAAGAAAGCTTCTTATGTCTTTAACGTTGGTGGGAGGAGGTAGATTTTCAATAATTTCTGTTTTAGCTTTATCTACCTCAATCCCTTTTGCAGAAATCTTGTGCCCAAGCACAATGCCATCCTTTACCATAAAGTGGCATTTTTCTCAATTAAGTACTAAATTCTTTTCTTGGCACCTAACTAGAATCCTTTCTAAATTATCCAAACACTTGTCAAAGTTAGGGCCATAAACTGAAAAGTCATCCATGAACACTTCCATACATTCACCAATTAAATCATAAAAAATAGCAAACATACATCTTTAGAAGGTTCCGGGTGCATTACACAAACCAAAATGCATTCTTTTGTAAGCAAAAACCCCGAAGGGACAAGTAAAAGCAGTGTTCTCTTGATCCTTAGGATCAACAACAATTTGATTGTATCCTGAATACCCATCCAAGAAACAATAAAATTCATGGCCAGCTAACTTGTCAAGCATTTGGTCAATGAAAGGAAGGGGAAAATGATCTTTCTGTGAAGAAGGTCTCGTCCTTGGACTCGGCTGAGGTTTTGATGAAGACAAAAACATCACAAAAAGAAGAAAGACTTCAGAAAAGAAAGGAAAGACTTCAAGAAAGAAAGGAAAGACTTCAAGAACCGGTTCAGAACGTCAAGATCAATTATCAAGGTTCTTGCTATTAGTAAGTCTTGTTAACTTAGTGTGCTATGCTTTATTAAGGTTAATATTGCATTTGAAGGCTCATAAAAGATCAACTAATTGAGTATAATATGTTCTCACAAGTAAAACTTGGTAGGAACACTCAATTAGGTCTTGAACGATAAAAAACTGAGTTCTGGACTATCTGTAATCGATTACAGGTTGTAAGTAATCGATTACAGGAAGGCAGTAATCGATTACCACATTCATGTAATTGATTACACAGTTTGAATTTTGAATTCAAACTGAAACGGCTAAGTGTAATCGATTACCAGTTTTCTGTAATCGATTACCAGGTCGACAGATGTGTTGTTTCATGAACCAATGTGTCTCATAACGTTTGGGAAGCCTTGTGATGGTTCATGGACGACCTCTAGTGCCTATATAAAGTCCATAGACGCTCAGAAACAGAAGGACTTGGTCCACAACTTTCATATTCATTAAAGTCATCATTCTGAGTTTCTGTTCTCTCATTTTCATAAGAATACACATGCTGTTCATCTTTTGAGAAACTCAGAATAAAATAGCCTTCATTGTAATTTCCTGGAGCATACAAACTAAGAGCAATCCAACTAGATTAAAGGATTGCATCAGCCACTACAAGAACTTCTTCTTCATCTCTTGAATCAGTTTGATTCATTCACCGTGGTTTTCGGTGGTTGCAAAAAGGTCCATCATAGTGTTCGATGGTTGTGGAAAAGGTTCTTTTGAATCGGGTTTGATTCAAAGTCCGCTGTTGGGTTCGGTGTCTGTGGAAAAGGTCCTTTGAATCGGGTTTGATTCAAAGTCCGTCGTAGGGTTCGGCGTCATCAGTTGGTGGTTTGCCATCTGAGGTTTGACAAGAGTTCTTAAGGTCCTTGGTGTAAATGCTTGTAAGAAATCTTGATCATAGTGGAAAAATCCTCAAGGGGTTTCTTGAGGGGCTGGACGTAGTCTTCGGTGGATTGAAGGTGAACCAGGATAAATTTTGTGTGTGCATTCTCCTAATCTTCATCTTTACTTTCAAGCAACATTTATTTCCGCTGCACTCGACTATGATCATTTTATCTTGAAAGTAAGAAGGTTTGTTAAGGCAAAAATTGGGTAAACCTGATTCGCCCCCCCCCCCCCCCTCTCATGTTGCTATCTATACTTACACTTTCCAGGTGGCAGAATTTAGCCTCCGGTAATCTATACAAACCCTCCATCCAGTTACCTTCCTGGTGGGAATCAACTCATTATTCTCATTGGGGACCACTGTAATTCCCCCCTTTTTGGGAACTACTTGAACGGGATTAACCCATTCACTATCAGAAATAGGATAGATGATCCCTGCATCAAGCAATTTAATTACCTCTTTCCTTACCACCTCTTTCATGGAAGGATTCAGTCTTCTTTGGGGTTGGAAACAACTTGTTCTTCTAAACAAATTTTATGCATACAAACAGTGGGGCTTATACCCTTAATGTTCTCAATAGTCCAACCCAAAGCAGATTTATGGGCCCTGAGAATTCTTACTAATTTTTCTTCTTCAAGAGGAAAGAGGGAGCTACTTACAATAACTAGTTTGTTATTACCTTCCTCGAGAAATGCATACTTAAGAGAGGAAGGTAAAGGCTTCAATTCCCTTTTCTCCTCTTGAACTTCTTCATCTCTCCTCAGTTCCTCTACCCAATTTTTCCTTGATGGGAAAACATGGGCAGCTTCAAGATACCTTGCCGTCTCTATGACCTGTTCGTCATCACTTTCAATATCTTGAAATTCCAACCCCTCAGAGATTATAGTCTCTAAAGGATCTTCCTTCAACATGACAGCAAAAAGGTTAGACAAGAAAAAGCTCTAAATAATTTAATAAAAAGGACTTAAACAAAACCTATCCCCGGCAACAGCGCCAAAAACTTGATAGCCAAATCCGCAATTGTACGGTTGATTATTGAAGTAATATAAAAGATATCGAACCCAAGGGATAGGTGTCAAATTATTAATTTATTTAGAACTTGCGCAGAAATATAAACTTGGTTTTTGATGTTGGTTTGTTTTAGAGAAAAGACTAGAAATAGCATGAAAATATAAAGAAAAGATAATGATGATGGAAATTAAGCACTTGGGTTGAATTACTTAACTTATAAAATATGCTAGCAAACCTCTACCTTATTTCTGAATTTTAAAACAAGAACTCATGATGCTCTAGCCTATGGTTTCTACAAGTTAATTCCTTACACATTGTAGAACTTTCTTCCTAATTACTAAACTCAATTCCTAGCAATTTAGTTAATTAAAGAAGAAGATGAAGATGAAGTTCAGGCCAACATAAAGCAAAGTCTATCCTAATTCCTTAGTGATATATCATATTGCTTCTTTTAAGTCCTATTTCCCTTACTAATTACCAATTTCCATTGTTATAAGAAGTAAGCATAAACACTTGTATACATCAAGATAAAATAAAGAACAAGGAAATAAAACATGAACTAGCAATTTTATTCAGAAATAAAGAAGAAGAGAACTAAAGCATAAAATATAAGCTAAAACAACCCAAGAACTTAAAAAGAAATTAGCCAAGCATGGCTAATAGAAACATTGAATTACCCTGGACTAGGAGCTCAAGAATGGCTTCCCACAATTCTCAAGAACAATGCTCTTAAGGGAGAAAGAAGAATACTTGTTGTATTCTGAAGTGAGGTGTTTTTACAAAGGTAAAATGCAGTCCTATTTATAGCAAAATGTCTGCCTTCTAGCGCTTGGGCGCTGGGATCCCAACGCTTGAGCGTTGGGTCCAATTAAATTCAGACGTTGCAAAACAGGGGCCTAGCGCATGAGCGCTGGCTTCCAACGCTTGAGCGTTGGCTCACATTAATCACTGGGCTTTAATTCAGAGTGCCAACGCATGAGCGTTGGGACTCCAACGCTTGAGCGTTGGCACGTCTGATGGCAGTTCTTCTTGGATGCTTTTTCTCTTCAATGTGTGGAATTGATGGGCTTAATTAGCCTCCCCTTTGTCCCCTTTTTAATTCTGAAACAGCCAAGGGCTTTACTTCTCTATTCATGCCTCATTTCCCATGTGCCAAATTAGCAATGGTACTTCATCTTCCAACTCTTCACTTTTTAGCTAAGCAAGTAATGATAATGGAGTGGAGGGGTACGAAATTAAGGAATAAAAAAATACCTCAGTTGAAGGTAGCATGGAGTGAAAGAGATAACCCTGACTTAACTTGGGAATTAGAAGAGGAGATGAGGCCACATTATCTGGAATTGTTCAGCATGGTTGCAGTGAATTTCGAGGGCAAATCTCCTAAAAGGAGGGGTGAGTGTCACATCCCGTCGTTTTACCTATTAGCTTAATGACCTACTTAATATTATTTTAACTTCATGAGTATATATATATATATATATATATATATATATATATATATATATATATTAAATATTGTGTGTTTACATGATTATAGAGAATTATGGGCTAAATAAATAATTAAAGAATATTAGGAGAGTTCCAATATCTCGTTAGCCATGAGATACTTATCCTTTAATTATGATAGTCTAATATAAATATATATGTTATTATTATTAGTAAAATGGGAGGAGTACCAAAGTGTAAGGAAAAACTCTAGAAGGACTAGAATTTAAACTTGGTCAACTACTCCCTCCGATCACAATACCTCATGCAATCATGAGTCCTATTCTTCATCATAACCAAATCCAAGTTCTTAATGGTTCTATTCATGAAGTTAGAACCTCATTGACTTGCAAAATGATGGTATTTCATGAGCCCTAAGTGGTGTAATGTCAAGTTATGAGACTATAAGACCCTGAATATTTTAAATAATAAGTTAATTATTTAATTATCCTGACGTGATTGACGAATGCTATGGAGCCGTAGTTAGTGCTATGAGCATTTTGTTTTATTTATGCAAGGTTTAGCGACAGTCTTTCGCCATAGAAACGTCAATTTAACCTCAACTAACGTTCGAGCGAGAATTGGACTTCAATTGAGCAGTTTGTTTTATTTATGCACGGTTCCGGGCCCCGTAAAGTTCCTAGCACTTGGTAACGGGGCTGTGAAAACTCTAAAGTGCGGAATCGATGCAGTTTTATGCATTTTTAAATTTGAGCGAGATGGAAAGTATTAAAATATCGTGAGGAACCCATGTATGAAATAAACTCGTTAGTGATGAATAGTGTTTTTGGGTTGAAAACGAACGGAATCTTAAGAAAAATATTCTGAGATATTTTTTGCGATCGAAGCCCGAGGTTGGCGAGTGTCACAGTCGAGATGAGCAAATGATCGACATTAGTCACAAGAGAAAAAAGGGAATATTTATGGAAGCGTGATAATTATGATTTTAAAAGTTGATTAATACTTGATTTGGTTTATGTGACTGTGTAAATTACACCTTGGGTGTAAGAGATTATGACACATTCTCATCTAATTTTTCCTAGATCACACTTTAGTCTCAAGATTTGGAAGATTAAAATTTTCCTCCCCTCCTTTTATGCACAGCGGCTGCACACTTCCCCCTTTCACATATATCTTATATTTTTTTTCTCTTAAGTTGGATATAAGTGTTGAGTGGTTGGCCTTGGAGAGAGATTAGAAGAAACATTAAAGCTTCTTCAAACCCTCCATCATCTTCCTTGTGGCCGAGCCACACTTTCCCTCCCACCACCCTCATCTTTCATTTTTCTTTCTCCATCCTTTAAGCAAAAAGGTAAGTTCTGGTGAGAGCTTTAAAATGATGGTTTTTGTTTAAGAAAAGCTTGAGGTTGGGTAAGTTTGGGTTGATTAAAAATACTTGTTCCCTTTTTTAATCTGTTAGAGATATGCAGTATCGTCTTATACCTACTGTCTGTATAGGGCATCAACCTATCGTCTGTATAGGGCAGCAACCTATCGTCTGTATAGGGCAGCCCTGTCTGCCAAGTTGGATCGAATGCATAATTGTATCGTCTGACCAGTTAGTTATGCCAGCTGTCCAAGTGTGATAGTTGGCCCGGATTATCCGGGATCCTGTCTGATGGTGTTGACCCAGAATATCTGAGATCTTGAGTGTTTTCCATCAATCTCTCTTTGTATATAAACAGCGCTTGTACAATGAATTAATTAGAATAGAAAGAACATTCAGTATCTTCGATTTCTCATTTTTCTTCTTCAAAGAACCCTTGGTTCTTAACATGGTATCAAGAGCTAGTCTCGATCTGTGATCTTTTTTTTGCTTTACACTATGGCAGAAGTTCAGACTTCGTCTCATGCTTTATCTTCTTCTTCTGCTTTGCCTTCCTTTTCACATATTGTTTCAATCAAACTTGATGAAACAAATTTTCGCTCCTGGGTACAACACATTGAAGGTGTTGTTTGAAAACATAGTTTGAAAACGTTTCTTGTAAATCCAACAATCCCACCTCAGTTTTCGTCTGATGCTGATCGTGAAAATTCTGTTGAGAATCCTCTTTACACAACCTGTATCAAATAGGATTCAACACTGTTCACTTGGTTGCTTTCTTCCTTATCGTCTGCTGTTCTGCTTACGGTTGTCAATTGCAAACAGTCCTGGAAGATCTGGCAAGAAGTTCATGACTTCTTCAATAAACATTCTCTAGCACAATTCGCAACTCTTCTCTAAGAGCTTCGCACCATTGTCAAAGGGGAGAAATCTCTCTTCGACTATCTCAAACTCATTAAGACAATTATCAATGCTCTCATCTCCATCGGTGATCCTGTTTCATATCGAGATCACATTGAAGCTATCTTTGATGGATTACCAAGGAGTATAGCTCTCTTATGCCCCTTGTCATCAATCGGGAGGTGCCATGCTCAGTCTCTCAAGCAAAAGCAATGCTTATTGCTCATGAGGCCTACCTTCTTCGCTCTCGCAAGCGCCAACTTCTTGACAATCCACCGTCTACTCTGCTCACACATACATCATCATCGTCTCCTGCGCAGACGATATACTCACCAATAATGAACCAGTAGTCTGCTCAAGCCAACTATGCTTCTGGTTCACCTGCCCATAATCGTGTCGTCCACACCACTGATGATCCATCCTCTGTGAATCCAGGTTTCTCTAAGTTGACCCAGAACTATGGCTCGTTTAGTGATTATCGTGGTCCTGGTGGTTTCTCCGGTGGCCGTGGTGGCCGTGGGCGTGGACGTGGTGGACGCTCCTCTGTTTAATGTCAAATATGTTACAAGTGGGGTCATGAAGCCAACACTTGCTACCACCGCGTATCATCTGCCAATTTTCCAGGAATGGTTGGCTTATCACCATATGGTGGTAGTTTAATCAAGTTCCACAGCATGTTGGTACCTTTGGAGGCTTTGCACCACCTCTTTCTAATTTTCAACAAGCAGGCCTTGGTCCTCCACCCTTTTATAATCTTCAAATAACTAGGCCCTCCTAATTACCTTTTCCCAATGCTGGTCCGAAGACTGATCCACATGGATATCCTTCGGGAATTGCTTATCCTCCGTTTATTGGATATGTCAATAGTTTTCACCAGCAGACGATGCCTGCACCTCTGTTTCAGTCTCCCCAACAGACGATTGGCCTTTCTCACTTTGCACAGTGACCAACAAGCCAATTATTTTCACAGCAGACGATAGGTATCAGACGATACTGCATATCTCTAGCAGTGTTCCTTTGTGGAATTTAGACATATTACAGAATAAATGGCTGGTTTGGATTCAACCACACGAAAATATTGGTGAATCTTCATCACGTAGTGCTTCAAAGAAAATTGAACAGCTTCTTTGAAATCAAAGTGTAGGCCAACATACAACTCATCGCCAACCTCCCAATTGTCAGGCACATCCAAACAATCTCGTTCTGGTTCTTGATCTGGGTGTTCCCAATTAATGTATGTATAGTGGGGAGAATCATTCCAAAATGGGACGGTAGACCAATCTGAACATAACCATTTAAATCCTCAACAACATAATACGTAAACATTAAAACATGTGAAGATAAAAAACTTCATGTACCGTGTGCTTCTCGATGGATGTTGATCAGTACTTCCACAGGATTTGGGGATGAAGGGGAAACCGGTGCCCTCGGACCTTCCGCATCTGACGAATCCTCATCAAGAAGCTGACCATCATCACGTTCATCATCATCTACGAAGTGATAGGCATCAGCCTCAACATTAAAATTAGTGTTGTTGTCACCATAATATGTCAAATGAACGGTGAGACCTTGACTATCATGTTCTTCTCCATCGTATGTCTCATCATAGGGTAATTTTTGTTGTATGTTCATCAAATCGGGTGGGACGGGTATGCATGAGCTACTGGCCTCATCAATGTCAACATACAATTCTAGCACTGTCACGAAAGTCTGTTGCGCAAATGTGTCCATCATGATTCCCACATCTTCGGTGTCGCATACTTCAAGACCAATGTATTGCCTTGAATTACGTGAAGCCAAAAATCGACAGGTCACGGAAGATATAAGCTGGTTGCATCCAAGCTTCAACTTGTTATGAAGTTTCTTCTTCAGGTTGTTCATGCTCAAGCCGTGTTTGAGTCATGTTGTTCCCCTATCACCTTCGAACATTTGCCCTTCACTACCTTTGAATTTTCTACTATTGTAATAGACCAAAGCAACAACTTCAGTCATCGATCATGGACCTCTAAAAACTTATAGAGATAATTGAGAATAAGTGAATGAAAAAACTAAAGTGAAGGTGTGTGTTGAAAGTGTGGGAGATGGTGATTATATAGGCAGAGGGTTGTTCTAGGCGTGACTTGAAATAATTTAAACTAGCCTGGGGTGAAGTTAGTTTGAACTAGCCTAGTGTGAGGCTAGTTTGAACATGATTGGTTCTAGGCGTGTTTGAATCTAGCTCAACCTAGGCATGTTTCAATCTTTTTTCTACCTCCCTTGTCCGTTCATGTCTCCTCTGCAACAGACTCTATTTTTGTCCTTATTGAAACACGCCTCAAACCAGAGTAGTTTGAACAAGCTTCATTTCAGGCTAGTTCAAACACGCCTCAGATGAGGCTAATTCCACAAACTACCCCATTTTGACAATTATTTTCCAATGTACCCCATTTTGACAAAAAATATATTTTTGCATTATTTAAAAAAAAAAAAGTCGGATTTGAGGGCTGCCAGTAATTTTTAAGATATATTGGGGGTGAAATTCGAATTTCACAAAGTTGAAAGGAGAGAGGAAGATGAGCTGCGAATTTAATGCTTTTAGATGGGGTGAATTAGAATTTCAAAAGGAAAAAAAATGGAATTCCAAAAATAATGGAATATTATAATTCTCATTAAGTTAGGAAGTTCAATTAAAAGATTTAAATTCATTATTGTAACGCCCCAATTTCCGGTCAGGGGTCACATAGTAATAAGCGGAAAATTTATATAAACCTCTCTCAAAACAACTCAGATTTTTAAACACAGAAACGTGCACTCTTATTAAGTAAGATATAATATCCCCATAATTATAATATCAACATAAAATCTAAATAATACAGTTGCACAAACACGTGCCCCAAAAAGACTTAAAAATATACTCAATAGCGGAAAAAAATGTAAATAATATCTTCTTCAAGAATCTTCCAAAACTCGTGTAGTCATTCCGTCATCTCCCTAAGCTTGCATCAAAATTAACCTTCTTGAAAATCCTCGTTCTGAGTATCTATGGCGTTAAGCTCCCAAACAACAAATAAAAAAGGGTTAACTCTTTTAAAATAGCAAACATAATTATCAACAATTTGTGATAATCAAAACAGAAAACAGCAAGCGTCATAATACAGCACAACATTTATAAAACAGAATACCGAAACAGTTACAATATCTATAAACAGGAAACAACACTATTATACAGAAACAAAAATAGTGAACATCAAACAAAAACAACATTAGTCTTTGAAACAGTAACATGATCAACAACAACAAATTAAGTTTTACAGAACAGTAATATTAACAAAAAAACGGTAACAACAATTACAGCAGTGTACATTTCCCATGTAACTCAATACAACGAATTCATGTTCGTTAGTCCTCAATATCTAAATGCATAACTATGGCCAGAATTTCGCCCAAATGGGGCCAAGACGATCACATGGGCCAAACTACCACGACATCGCCCTAAAGGTAGATCACGCGGGACAAAGTGCCGCCACATCACCTTAGGAAGATCCCACAAGACAAAGTGTCATCACATCAACCTTGAAAATCCTACATAGTGCATATGATAGGACAATAATCATCAATAATTAAGTGGACCAACAATTCATATCATTCCCATAGTCATAGTGTAAGCTTATGTTAGTATCATCAATTTAATCCCTTAATCCACAGTAATATGTTATAATCACATGATCAATTTTAGTCTCAATTACATATAAATTCATTCAATCATGTTATAATAGAATTCAATAGAAAATCTCAGCCTCAAAAACATGCTTCCACAGTCCACATAACAAGATACAATTATAAATTCCAAAGGGAAATCACAACACAATCACAAACCGACTCGATGCTACAAGGACTGAGTTACCCTTGCCGTCGAACGGGTCGCATAAATGTAACACTCGTAATTTTTCCCAGTAATTAAATAATTTAATTATTCCAAGGTATTGTTTGGACCCGCTCGGCGGCATCGACAAGCGATATCGCGGCCGAAGTACCGATGAAGTACTCTTTGCGACACTTGGTAGGAAACCAAGCTAGACCTGAATTTAAGTTCGGACGAGAACTAGACGTTCTCACCATCACCACGACGAACAATGAAGAATTTCGTGAAGAACGACTGTAATATTGATATGGTTTCCTCCCGGAGCCCGGGAAGGATTTTCGCGCTAACGGGACTTTTAGTCGAAACTTCAACAGGCGAAACGGACGACTTCGGGACCCCGAATCGAGAATCTAAAAATCTCCAATAGAAGAATTTTGTGAATATTGACCCGGTGAATAGTGCTTTCGGGCAGCGTGGCGCAGACTTCGAAAAAGATCGACCCGGCCCCGAATTGTGCGGGCCCGGTACCCGAAACCAATAAATGACCCCGGGGAAGATACTCTCAGTGGTACTGAGATACTCATTGATGACCATAACCAGATGACGACCAGTGACTTGACGCACTGACGCACTGACGCACTGACGCACTGACGCAGTGACTCACTGACGCAGTGACGCACTGACGCACTGACGCGTCATGGATTAGAAATATAATAATTAAATATTCAAGATATTTTCTAATCTTTCATAATCCTAGTTTGGTCCTTGCCCCTTCAAAGTTTATGGTTTAGTCCTTGCCCTTTGAGAGTTTACACTCTGGTCCTCAAATAGTAAAATGAGATTTTTACTTTAACCTTTTACCCTTCACACTTTGGTCCCTAGGGGTAAATAAAAATTGAACTTTGGCCCTTCCCCAAGCCCATTAGGCCACGGCCCACCCTCAATTAATAGGGTTTATATGTTGTTTTCTTCACTTAAGGATTCATAAGTGTGTTTTTAGAGAGAAAGATTAGAGAAAGAAAGAGAACTCCAATATTCATCATCTTCTTCCTCTCCTCCTCTCCTTGGCCGTCCCTCCTCCTCACCATGGGAGCCCCTTCCTCTCCTCTCCTACACTTGGTGCTTTGAGGTAAAATACTTGATGAGTGGATTTTATATGATGTTTTTAGGTAATTTTTAGTCTTTTTATTTTATTATTTTTGAGTTACATATAGTTTTTTTATTGTTTTTATGTAGATTTTATATTTATTTTGCATTTTGCATGTAGATTAGATTTTATTTGTTTTTCTAGCTTTATTTTATATTTTTAGGAATTTTTCTAGTTATTTTATATTTGTAGAAAAAGCTGGTTTAGTTATCATTTTTGTCTAGGGATCAATATGTAAAGTTTCAGGAAATCAGGGACCAAATTGTAAAAGTTCAAGAGTGGAGGACTGAAAGTGAAGATTGAGAGAATAAAAGGGCTTGAATTGGAGTGCTACCAAGAGAGGACCAAAAGTGGAAAAGAAGAATATGAAGAATCACTCTCTAAATTAGCACATGGGAAAAAGTTTGAAGGAATTGATGTTAGTGGAGGAAAGGTTTCAGAATTAAACAAGGGCTGAGTAGTGGTTTTTTATGGCAATCAAAACCCACTACCATGAATGAAGAAGGAAGAAAAACTTGAAGATGAAGAAGCAGCGTCCCAACGCTCCAGCGTTGGGATCCCAGCGCTCAAGCGCTGGGACTCTGACTAGGAAATGAGTCAGATATTGACCCAGCGCCCAAGCGTTGGAAAGCCAGCGCTCAAGCGCTGGGCCTCGGACAGAAAGTGGATTTTTAATGCATCCTAGCGCCCAGCCGTTGGGAATGCCAGCGCTCAAGCGCTGGAGGCTGGATTTTTACTATAAATAGGACCCTTTTCTTCACTTGTAAAGCACACCTACTTAGAATACAACAAGTATTCGCTCTTTCTCCCTCTTGAGCATTGTTCCTAGGACTTTTGGGAAGCCATATTTGAGCTCCTATCCAGGGTAATTCAATGTCTCCTTTAGCCATGCTTGGCTAAATTCTTCTTTAAGTTTTTGGGTTGTTTTAGTTTATAATACATGTTCTAGTTATTTCTTACATTTCTGAATTTTATTTCCATTCATGTTTTATTACCTTATGCTTAATTTCTATCTTGTGGATCCCAAGAGGTTTTGCTTATTACTTATTACATAAGGCCATTTGGTGAGTAGTAAGGGAACTAGGTAATAAAAAAGGTTATAAGTATACTTCGCTAAGGAATTAGGAATGACGTAACTTTATGTTGGCCTGAACATCTTCTTCATCTTCTTCTTTAGTTAACTAGGTGCCAAGGAATTGGGTTTAGTAATTAAAAAGAAAAATCTACAATGCTTAAGGAATTAACTTGTAGTTACACTAGGCTATAGCATCATGATAATGGATTTATAATTCAGGAATTTAGTAAGAGATTGCTAGCATGTTTTTATAGACTATGTAAACCAACCCAAGAGCTTAATGTTCATCATCTCTTTCTCTTATTATTTTATTCTATTGTTTCTTTCTAGTTCTCAAACCAACAACAAATATTCATCTTTTATTTTTCTGTTTTAGTACTAAATTTTATAATAATAAGAACACCTATCCCTTGGGTTCGATCTTTTTATTACGCGATAATTAATCGTACACTTGCGATTTTCCTTATCAATACTCCTCTCATCCCGATCTACATTTCTACCGATCCGGATTTTTGATAGCTTGAGTTTGGATTTTTATGAAGTTGTTAGCACACTAAACTCCTTTTGTTAATGTTGTTCCCATTGTCATAAGCTTCAATTTGAACCGATTAGATTTTTGATTGGTTGAGTTTTGGTCCCTAGAGAATTTCCAAGTTGAGCTTTTGCTAGGGTTGCCTTTAGGAAAGTTGCTCCCACTACATTGATCTATGGAATTGTCTAATTTGTTTTCTTGGAAGTTAAGTTTTTAGAAAATTGATTTCTAGAAGTTTTGGTAAACTTGAAATTGGAAGAGAAAAATTGAGCTTTTGGAAAAATTGGATTTTGGAACTCATAGCTTAATTAGGGTTTTTGGTAAGTTAAAGAAACTTAGGTTTTGGAAATTTTTGTTTTGGAATGGAATTTTGTGTTTTTGACACTTAGAAGATTTTTGAACTCAAGACATGAAAACTT
The DNA here is from genome assembly GCA_030819835.1 of Acmispon strigosus. Taxonomy (NCBI): domain Eukaryota; kingdom Viridiplantae; phylum Streptophyta; class Magnoliopsida; order Fabales; family Fabaceae; genus Acmispon; species Acmispon strigosus. Next base: position 9,381,776 of record JAUAMA010000001.1, read on the forward strand.
GTTTAGAAAATTTGAAATAGAAGTTATGTTTTGGTTTGTGAAATTGTCTTGAGTAGTTTAATGACTTGTTTGGTAAAAATAGGAAGTTTTTGTGAATTTACACAATTTGGGCAGAATTGACCCCTCAAGGTTTTGTGTGTGTTTTTGGATTCAAAATCTTGTTTAAGGCCTTCAAATTGATTTGTAAGCATTTAGCCTTGGTGCTCTTTAAAGGTTCTGATTTTTGGAAAGATTTGAAAATCTTAACTTAGAGTTTTCCACGTTCCTTCGACGGACGTCAAAGTTGTTTGAAAACGTTTTCGACTTCCAAGGATTTTCCTAAGAGTTAGGACCTATGCCCAAGTGACAAGAACCAAGTAGGACCAGTAGCAAGGACCTTAGGACTGTGTTTCAAATTCTGAGCTAGGCTATATTTCTTGAAGGTTTACGAGACTTCGGACCGGCCAGGACGATCGGAGCTTACGTAATTACTCGGATCGAACGATTTTTCGGTAAGGGCACTTCGTTACATTAGCTATTAAACATATGTGTATGTATATACTATAATGTTGTTTGTCAGTCGACGGTGTTCTAAGAACGACCCGACTTAAATTGCTTGAATTGATTGAAGTATCTGAAGGCATCTGATATGCTGGATTAGGATTGATTGATGTTTGCTTGTATGTGCGTCTTGAATTGATTGAAGTCCTTGCATTACTGTTTCTTGTAAGCATGCTCTCAATTCCGCACATGTTTTATATCTGTTGATATGTACCCTTGCTCTACATAATTAGCAATAATTATGAAGCTAACTTAGGCAATGTATAAAGACAAGTAAGACCTAGATTGGGTAGTTAGGTAAATATACGTTCCTTGAGGTAAGTAACTACATACAGAGTTGCTCGAGCCTTTCTTGGAATACGTATAAGGTGCAAGAGAGCTTACGCCGAACCTGCAGAAGTGGCGAATCACAGTGGTCGATGGAAAGCCACCGTCGTACCTACACTGGGGAAACGTCCCACCTCCCACGAATCGGAGTTGGCGCTACATCCGAATAAATAAAAAGTCTTCGCGAGATGCGACTTAGAGACATCGTGAGATACGTTTGTCAAAACCCAAATGGCTTAGGCATATAGAGGAAAAATATGTTAATTTAATGGGTTTTGGGGGTTTAGTAGAAACACTAACTTGTATGTTATTTGATTGTCCCTCTGCTTAGATAATTTTCCTGTTAGTATTATATAGGGATTTCTTGTTAGTATTTCATGTTTTGAAGTTGACCCTTGCTTGTTTGTTTTGTGTGTTTGCTGGCGATCCGTCACCAGTCGGACTACCCTTAGCCGGAAGATGTAGATGGATGTCGTTCTAGGAGAAACCAGGACATGAAGTCGGGCGCCTAGTGCTGGAAGACTTGTTGCTGCCGTTTTCTTTTTATTATGTAATAATTATTGTATGCTTAAGTTTCTAAGTAGAGAGTTAGTTTATTTTCCTTACATCTGGCAGCAAGCTTTTTAAACTCAGATAATTGTTTTGTAAATCTATTTATAAGCTACTGGCCAGTCACTTTATGCCACATGCGTGGCTATTTACGAATCAGAGTATTTATACCGTTAATGCACCTCAGCATGGCATATTACGAAAAGGAAAATGATTTAAAAAAAATATGCTCTCTTTTCCAAGTTTTTGAAAAGGCCCCTGCATTTTTATTTACTGTTTAATTGCTACGGTAACGCCCTGAAAATCGGGGAGTTACATTGTGGTATCAGAGCTCCGGTTGAGAAAACCAGAGCTGTCGGGGAACGGGTTTGCTATGCTATGTTGCTTGCTATTTGTGTTTACAATTAGGATGTTTCGGCTCTGATTGCTAGGGAGTTGGTGCGTAAGGTCTGATCAACCTTATGGCTGCTCCAAGCATGATGAGATCCTGAAGTACCCGAACTTGTAGGCTGCCTTAGGTTTATCCCTTGAGTGGAAAGCCTTCTTACGTACTTGGTTGTTATCATGTAATAGTTAGTTCTGCATTAACTAATGGTTGAGCCTATGTTGTATGAATTATCTTAAGGCATGCTATTTAGCTCATATAAAAGAGCAAGACGCGTTGGAATCTAGCCATTCCCCGTCTGGATGAATGTTTGTGTGTTTCAGGAACAAGATGTCTTCATCATCAGGCCCGAAAGAGAGAATGCAGGCCAATCTGAACCAGATGGATCAAGCAATGACCAATTTGACTCACGTGGTTGCTCAGCAGACTACTACAGCTGAAGCACAAGAATCTGCCTCTGCTCAACGACCGGCAGTAGAGGATGAGCGCCTTGCATGCCAATAAGAAAGGGAAGAGACTTTTGCTCAGACTCAAGGACTCAACGACTTTCGACGTCATGATCCGCCAAGGTTCTTAGGGGAAGCTAGCCCGGAGGAAGCAGATCTTTGGGTTCAGAAAGTTGAGAAGATCTTCGGAATCCTGAACACTCTAAAAGGATCCAAGTTGGAGTTCGCTTCGTACCTACTGCGAGGCAATGCAGAGTGTTGGTGGAAAGTAGCCAGACAAATCATGGAGGCCAACCAGGTAGCTGTCACATGGACCACGTTCCGAGACGCCTTTTTGGAGAAGTATTACCCGCCTAGCGCCCGTGAAGAGATGGAGTCTCGATTCCTAAAGCTTTACCAAGGGAACAAGTCAGTGGACGAGTATGTTGCGGAACTGGAGTCTCTTGCTAGACATTTCCGATTCTTCGCTCGGAAGATAGATGAACCCTACCTCTGTTCAAGGTTTTTGAAGGGGCTTCAATACGAGATCGAGAAGTTGGTGAGGCCCTTGGGGATATGCCAGTACCAACCACTTGTGGAGAAGTGCAGAGAAATTGAAGCCATGAGGAATGAGCGGAAGAGGAATATCGGAAAAGGAAAACCATCGCAGCTAGGAACTCAAGACCGAGTGAGCTCAGGGAAAAGGAAGAAGCATCAGAAGAGGCCATGTCAGCAACCGCAGGGGACAGGTCAGGCCACCGGATCGCACCAGCCGGAAGCTGCACCCCGGAGAGGCCAAGCAGTTCCACCCCCAGAGGAAGGAATGGTTTGCTACAAATGCGGAAACACCGGACATTATGCTAGGGCTTGTGAGGAGAAAAGGAAGAGGTGTTACCGTTGCCTGATGACCGGACACCTTTCCAGGGAATGTCGAACGCCCAAGGCAGAGTCAAAGTGATTTTCACGAAGGAAACCCGAGCATACAGTTAGAGACGAGAAGGTGCCGAGACAGAACCTTCTATGAGTGTGACTCATTATCAATTTATTTTAAGTAGGGAGCGGTGCATTCGCCCATTCGATGAATGGCGAGGACCACTAGAAACTACGTGACTTTTCTCTGCCATCGATTTGACAGTATTTTCTATTGTTGTTGTCTTGATTATTGAACCGTTGCATGCTTGTATGTTGATGATTATGAGAAGAATTTCTTCTCTTGTCTGTTATAATATATATATATATATCCCCCTACAATCTCTGAATGAGCCGATTATCTCAGGACCATGTGGAACTGGATAGTCTAAGTAGGATAGAATAGAGTGTCTCTGAATGTTTACAGAGAACCTCGTGGGAACCGCTCGAAGAAAGGACTCCGACAGTGTTCTTCTATCGATCAGCATTAAAGGGAGAAGGGAAATGAAGATGTGAATCGTGCAAGACGACGCAAGACCCATCTCAGATGCAACTTACGAATTACGCCTGCACCGTCCACCGAGTACAAGTGATGGACCCGCGAAATTAACTCGGAGTGGTCGTGCAAGGGTAGAGTTTTTCGCTTTGGGAAAGCGCCAGCGTTGCTATTAAGGGAGAAGGACAGGAGGTCCCGACCCTGTATGGATTGACGACAACCGAGTGGAACGACAGTAAGAGATCAATGTTCTTACTAAGGGCCGATGACTTGGCGATCCAACTTGAGAAGCAGTGTGGTTCCCTAAGATCGATCAGGACTACTACATCGTCAGAATCGAATTGAGGAAAAGGATGTTCTCAAGACCATTTCCAGAACTCATCACAGACAAAAATTATTGTAATGTGTGTCTAAACTCCTTTATGAGTATTAATTGGAATATGTTGGTTTTATATTGTGGTTTTGAATATTATTGTTTGACTAAAATTATTGTATCATATAGAGTGAACGTGTTTTTTATTATTGAGATTGATAAATTGATGATGTGAAACTTTGTTATGTGTTATACACCACTCACAGAGAATGAGCACATCTTGGAAGATATGTTCTCAGATTTTGAAAATATAGATATATGGTATTTTGAGTTGATCAGACACTATTTTGAATTTATTTATGTATTTGAAATTTTGTAATTGATTAATTGTCTTGGTCTATGAAAATGACCTTATTACCCCTAGGTTTATTTCTTGAAAACTTAACTTGTGCCTCTTGGTATTTCTTTTGAATTTTTTGAAAGAGTAGAGTCTAAACCCTATTTTATTTGATTGTGAAGATTTAAGATTTTCAGGAAAAATAATTAATTACAAAGGACTGAAATTCTCTAAGGATAGTGCTTCGTAAACCTAGTGACTTCTCTAAATTTAAAGAATATATATATCTAGGGGTGTACAGGACCCGGCCCTGTCCTTTGACTCGTCCCGACCCATGTCTCTCAAATCCGCATCTCTTTGGGTTTAAGGACGGGTTCGGGTTTAAAAATTGAACCCGGTCAATATTTAGGGCCGAGTGAAAGTCAAGTTCAACCCATCCCACAAACACCATTTACACACTAACTTCAAAACATTGTTTTGTATATCTTCATTTATAGTCTGGTTTCAAGTGAATATAATTTGTATTCTTTTCTCTAATTAAGTATATTGTTATGAAAAACTTCAGTTCTATATAGTTTCTTCCATAATTCATTGATAGGATAGAAATTAGTCTTTTTACATAATGATATGTATTTATAATTCTTTGGTGAGATTTGAAGTTGATATTTAATTTGTCCTTCGGGCCAACCCGGACTCGTCCTTTTGCGGTCGGGTCTGTGTTAAACCCGCACCTCATCGGGCATCTCCGGGTCTAGGGACAGGTTCGGGTTTAGAAACCGACCTATCAGTATTTAGGGCCGGGTAAAAGTCAAGACAAACTCGTCCCAACCCGTTCCATGAACACCCCTATATATATATATATATATCTATATATATATATATATATATATATATATAAATCAGGAGAATTCTATGAGATTTTAGTTGAAATAAGGGGGAGTTAAGTTATAGGTGAGTGTTATCATATATCATTGTGTCACATGCAGAAATAATGACTATAGAAGTATAACTTTCTCAATTTGAATAGTTGTCCACAACTTATATATCTCATTGGTCGTTGGTTGAAAAATATAAGAGGTGGTCTACTACATGATGTCTCGGTGACCAGGGACTCTTAATAATATTTTCGAGAGTATGGGGTAATTGGTGTTGTAAACCATTTTATAGCACCCAAGACTTCTCGAAGTGAGCGAATTCTAGACCCCATCATTTATGATTGAACCGAAAGTGGATTGGATTATTATTTCAGTATGTATGAACGTGACTTGAATATTAGGGCCAAAAGGTTGACATATGCATTTCATGCGTACTCGTCTCACATCCCTGTTGGTATATATATTTTCAGGATAAAAACTGGATTGATTTAGATGAAGTGGATCATTTTGGGTATGTTTGGTTAGGAAAGAAAGTGAGAGGAAAGAAAGGGGAAGGAAAGAAAGAAGAAGGAAAGTGAAATGAATTTTTGCATTGTTTGGTATGATAGATTGTAAAAGGAAAGAAAAGAAGTGTGATGTGTAATGACTATTTTACCCTTCATATAAAATATTAGTAAATAAGTCACACCTTACTAACGTTATGGATTGTTATGAAAAATATATTATCATCAGAAGTATTTATATTTTCAAAATTATTGTTAATATTAAAAAAATCCAAGCGGAATCAGTAAAGCAGCACTTCGTACCATGTTTGGAAATAACCTCTTTTCTTTATTTTTGCGTCTCTGTATGTTGATGCTATAGGCTAATCTTATTTCTTTTGTTAGTATTCTTCTTGTTAAAAAAATAAATAAATAAAGAACAACAACAAATGAAACTAATGTATTGTTAAAAATAAACTAACTTAATTCATATTTAACATGCATAATGATAATATAGGTATTTTTAGAGAAAATGCTTCTTTATGTCCATTTTCTTTCCATTTTGGAGGGATTGTGTCAGGGCGTGGGGCCCACCCATGTTTTTTTTTTTTCTTTCCTCTATTGTTTATGAAGCACCCAAACAAGGGAAGGTGCATTAATATATGTGTTTTCTTTCTCATGCTAATCTTTGATCTTTCTTTCCTCTAAAACAAATACAGCGTTTATATGTCGAAGCTATCATCAAGCCATGACAGCCTTTTGATGAATGATGAAGTTAAGTTTTAGAATTAATTTGTTGTATTTTTTAGTACAAATCAATTTGAAATTAGCAAATTGTTATTCTCTTTCTACTACCTCCGTTCCTATACAATTGCTATAATTTTTATTTTTATTCTTAATTATCGGTTACTTTACAAATTTCAAGAGAACATTAATTATATTTTATCAATTTTACCCTTAAATAAATAGTGATAAGTAATTAAATAGTCAAAATTGAACCAAGCGGGTTGGCGTAGTGGTTCAGCACTTTGTCCCTTAAGCAAGTGGTTGGGGGTTCGAATCCCAACTCTTGTGAATGGAAAAAACTCATTGGTCAGCCCCCTACCGCTTCGTGCGCTGACCGTGGGGCGAAGGATTAGTCTCACGGCAATCGGCTGTGGGGATACCTTGGTCAAGACCAAAAAAAAAAATAGTCAAAATTAAAAAGAAAGATAAATAATATATTAGGAAGTTAGGTACTCCCTCCGTTCCTTTTTATAAGAGATAAACTAACTTTGCACACCCCTTAAGAAAGTTAGGTAGTATAGTTTTTTGTATTAAATTTGTTCTGTTGTTGAATTTCCAAAATTACCTTCACATATTTATTTTTAATCTCTTTCCATTAATCAATTTTATATTTCCAGAATTGAATAAAGGTAAAAATGTGAAAAAATAATTAATATGACACAGAGTCTTATGTGGTTCTTATAAAAATGAACGGTCAACACCCCTTATTTAGCTCTTATAAAAAGGAACGGAGGGAGTAGGGGTGGCAATATGGGCTCGCGGGCCGGACCCAACACGCCAAAAACCCGCCAAAATGCGGGTTGGGTTGGGTTGACCCACTTTTGGTATATGGGTTGAAAGTCTCAATCCAACCCACATTTTGGCGGAATAGCGGGTTGGCGGGCTAACCCGCCAAATTGTAATGTAGTGAAAAAAAATAGTCTTAGTTTAAAATTCTAACTTTCTAAGTTCTAACATTCAAAGGAATATTCAAAGAAAAACTGTTAAAGATGCTGGTGGTGCAGTCATGATCCTTAATTCCTTATGAAGCTGGGTTAGCCATCCAAGAATATATAAATTCAAGTGCGGTGGACTGGAGGAGAGCGCGATGGACTGGAGGAGAGAGTCAGATAGGAGATCGCGGCGACTGGAGGAGAGCGCGGTGGAGGAGAGAGCCAAAGAGGAGATCGCGGCGACAGGAGGAGAGAGTTAGAGACGAGATCGCGACGGACTGAAGGAGAGCGCGGTGGAGGAGAGAATTAGAGAGGAGAGCGTGGTGGACTGGAGGGAGTCAGAGAGGAGAGCGTGGTGGCGTGGCTGAAACAGAAAGTTAGAAACCCTCACAGTCACAGAGCCTCACACACACACACACTGAAGTCTGAAGAATAGTATTCCCTAATGAATCTTTACTTCATTTTCCAGTTTTCCTTAGTACTGCTGTAGATCCGCTGAATTTTCCAACCCAACCCACCAAAAATGGCGGGCCAAACGGGCTGGCCCAACAGGCCTAACCCATATTGCCACCCCTAGAAGGGAGTAGTAATTTTAACAAAAATAAGAACATTAATACAATTTTTTATTATATTAATATATGTTAATATATGTATACTTATTAAAGGAGTGTCTTTTGTCTTACCCCTGGTTGGATTAGACTCGTGCTACTAGATAGTGTGGATCAATGCAGCGTGGGTGACTGTTTTGTCTCACTCGACTCAACTTCCACTCACGCGCCTCTAGCCCATGCACGCGCCAGCTTCTTTCACAGCAGAGCTGAGAGAAAGAAAGTTCGGATTCGCTGGCAGTGACAGATTCCTCGAGCTACCAACCACGAATCATGCAAAGTTGCAGCGTTCCTTTTCACAGTGACTACTTACTTGCACTGTTCCCTTTTAAGTTATAATCCCTTTCCTTGTGCACAGACCTTTTGTCTCTTCTCTTCTTCTTCTGTTCTCTCTCGTGCGTGGGTCAATCAATTTCACTTTTCACCTCAAAGGTCGCTTTCTGCTTCGAGTAATCCTGGGTTTTTTTGCAGAATCACGGTGTCATTTTGTGAGTGGCTTTGCTCTAACGAAAGAAAGTTCCTTTTTTTATGACATGACCAAGCACGTTCTTAGTTTCTGAATAATGGGTTACTTTTTTTTTTTTTTTTTTTTGATTTGGTTTGAGACCAGCATTCGGAAAGGAATGTAGAGAAATGGGGGTTAGGGGTTTCAGTTTGGAGTTGAGCTGATTTTTTTGAATGTTTTTTGTTTTTTCTTTTGGAGTTTGTTGGCAAGTGTTGCACAGATGGATGATGCTACTGGGAAAGGTTCTTCTTGTTTGGCCATACCGGAGAAGAAGAAGAATCAGAGGCCAGGTGGTTGCGTTGGTGTTTTCTTTCAGCTTTTTGACTGGAACCGTAGGCTCACCAAGAAGAGGTTTTTCCCCAAGAAACTTCCACCTCCTGCAGGTAAGTCTCTTCATGCAACACAAATTTATCTTCTTTTTTTAATGACTTAACTTTGAAAATCTGTTCTTTTTTTTCAAAATCAATTTTACATCTTTAGAACTCATTTTTGTATGCTTTAGATTCTTCCTGCATTGTGGAAATTGATGAGTCTGTTTGGCTTTTGTTGAATGTGTCAGCTCGTGCAAAACAAGCTTCTTCAAAGAAGCTTAAAGGGGATGAGAAAATGCCTAATTCCAAGCTCCACTTGGTATGAATGACTATGCCTATTGTGATGCTTGCTTTGATCCATTTAGTTATTTAGTTTCCTTTGCTACTGAACTCGAAAAAGCTTGTTTTCTTTTTTCTTTCTGGGATTTAATTGTAGATTGCTAATGAGAACAATGGAGGCTTCCCAAGTGCCAAAAACGGTGTGAGTCGTGTTACAGAGGCAGAACAGAAGCAAGAAGTGAGAGTTCCAGGTCTGGTAGCGAGGTTGATGGGTCTAGAATCTATTCCAGCTTCGCGCCGAGAGAGGTCCAAGATATCTTCCTTTTCTAATGGTGATGGGGAGAAGAAGTCCTTGGATGATCATAGTAGGGTTTTGGAACTGGGAGTTGGAAGTGGAAAACATGATTCAAGACCTCAGAAGCTTCAGAAAACAGGAACAGGTGAGAAAAGGAAAGTGACTAGGTTTGGAACTGAGGCACTACAAATTAAGAGTGTTTTGTCACAAGTAAGAAAGTATAATAACCATCACCATCACAATAAACCTGTTTGCCCTTTGAAGAGTCCAAGAGTTCCTTCTGGGAAGAGTGCATCTCGATGCTCTCGGTTAATTGGAGCAGCTACAAAGATCTTGGAACCTGGGATGCAGGCTACAAGCAGAGGCAAACATTGTCTTACATCTTCTACTTCCATTTCTCCTCCCAAGCCTTTGATTAGGAATAAATCTTGCAAAAATTGTGGCAATCTTCTTGATTCTGTTGAGATCAGCTCACCAATTGCTTCGGATGTGCTCACTGGCTCTTATTTGGGACAAGCTCAGAAGGAAAGGTCACTAATCCCCTCTCATGAAAATGATGTAGTTCTTCTGAGAAGCCAGGAGAAGATCATAACTCTTGTTGATGAAGATGGAAAAAGCAATGCACAGACTTTTAGTGAATCCTCTACTTGGAGAATTCCTGAGCCTGCAAAACGTGATTCATCTCACCAACTATTTGGGGCCCAAGAGGATGATGATGAGGCATCTTTTTCCTTCAAAATCAAAACTGAAACACAAGAACGAGCGTTAAGTGGTGAAAAAGTTTCGTCTGAATGTAGTATAAGTAATATGCAAGAGAAGAGGGTATCATCAGCTGCAAGCACTGTGAGTGGGGCTAAAGACTTTGTTGCTTTGAATAGAAGCCTAAGTGGTCGATCTAGGATAAGATCTCCTACCAAGGTGGACAGTTACAATTTTGATCTTGAGAGTAAACCTTCTAATAAACATGATGCCTTGTCTCGCATAAGCACCTTAGAGAGGAAAAGAAGGACATCGAACGTGTCAAGAGCTGAAGCTGTAAATTCTGGTAGTTTAGTACCTGTTAAACAGAAAAATGCGAGTTCTGTTGAACTAGGGGGGAAAAGGAAGAGCTTTGATGCTTTCTTTCGAAACAATTGTAATGTAAAAAATATACAAGGTGGTCGGTTAAAGAAAGATAAAATTAATGACAATAAGGTCAATGAAGAAGTTCCATTTACCTTTAGTTCCCCGTATAAGACAAAGATTGTAATACCAGTTGCAAAAGAAGATAGAAAGAGTAACAATGAAGTTAAGACAGATTTTCAAAGACCTTCGCCTTTGACAGTAGATGCTTTAGGAGCCATTGTAGAGCAGAAGTTGAAGGAATTAAGCTGTCAAGAAAATCAGGATTTGGCTACTTGTCGTCCACCTAAAAACGCAACTGCCATGATTCTTCAAGAACTAATATCTGTTCTTAATTTAAAGCATCTAACATGTTCTGATGATCAAACTTTCAGTGACAAGGTTGGTTTCCATGTCTGTTTTCTCTTTCTATATTGTCTTATTGGAGTGTAGTTTCTACTTTGATCCTTTTGCATTTGGCTGTTTACTCTCAGTTATCTGTTATCATTAAGTGTAGGAAGTATTCGGTTCCTCATTTTTTTTGTGGTCATTATTGCTTCAATGACTAAAGGCCTGTTTATAATAACTTTCTTTCACTGCAACTGAGCTCTGTTTATACTCAGTTTGAGCATAATCCCTCTGTTCTCCTTAATATTTTATTGAAACTTGTTCTGTGATTGGTGGAAATCTGCATTCTGACAGTTATATGATACCTAACTTTATCCTTTGTTTCTACTCATATCAGTTTGAGGCAAGTCATGTAAGATTATTAGGAACCTCTTGCAAATGTAATCAACTCAGTCCTGGATCTGTACTCGAACCTTCCTTTTCTTCGAGTAGTCTGGATGAAGAAGGCTCAGGTAAATTAATGGAATTAAGAAAATATGATTACTTGTTTTTCTGGTTTTTAGCCAAATCTAATTCCTTTTTTTGTTGCCTTTGATCCTTGATTTAATTCCAGTGCATGGTTTTCGCTCAGACGATCAACCGGAACATGATACTGAACTTTTAGATTCACCAACATCATTTGACAAAGGGAATATGATAGGTTATGAGATACTGACTGAACTTGCCAACCAAATTCATAGGATGTTGCGAAGTTTAAAATCTTGTGGAATAAGATTGACAGAAAGTAACCTCATCCATATGAAAGAGGTTATCTTCAATGCTGAACTGGTTCTAGGAAATTCCACTGAGCACAGTGAGGATGGAAGACCACAACTTGTCATTTCTTGCTTTCAGCTTGATGAACTGGACACCATGGCAAGTGATGCTATGTGGAGAGATTTCAGTGAGGAATCTAAAGATAGAAGCCAACTTAAGGGATTTCTATTTGATTGTGTAATAGAATATCTGGAATCGAATTGCTGCCAACATTATTATAACAGTAGTGTATTTAAGGCATGGACAAAACTACCTTTAAGCAAGAAAGCAAAGATGTTGGTTGAAGAGGTGAAAAGTGAGGTGAAGAAGTGGTCAAGTATAGCTGGTATGTTCCCTGAACAAATAATAGAATGGGAGATGAGCCATTCCTTGGGTAAATGGACTGATTTTACTATTGAAGCATTTGAGGTTGGTGTTGATATAGTCCAAATTTTGGTTGATGAAATTGTTGAAGACCTTATAGGTTCCTGGAGGGGCACAGTTTGAAGACTTTCCCAAATCATGCTACTAAATTTCCTCTAGGGCTGTTCATGCACTAACTTGTCAGGTTTTGTAATCATTCAAGAATCATGGTATACAATGTTGTACAAAATATATTGATGGTATTTCTATTAGAGCCTCTTCAGATCTTTTGGACAATGATTATTATTGTTGTTATTATTATTATTATTATTATTTTGCATGTAATTTGCCGAAATTGCCACTGATATTATTTAGTGCTTAAATTTAACTTATGAGGCTGATTTTTCAGTATTTTTTTTATTGAACATCAAAACAAATGGAAGAAACAACTAACATCAACAATTTGTGAAGTACACTATGAACTATGAAGAAACAAAAGAATCCGCCAAAATCTTTGAAGACAAAAGTTGATATTGATACACTGGAAAGCAAAACAAGTAGAGAAGGGGTGGTCCATATAAGAGGTATGTTTTTTCTTTTGAAAGAAGGTATGTTAAATAACAAGCAGTTTTTTTTCTTAAACCACTAGTAACTCTTTTGATATTTTGATTGAAAACACTTCATTTCAAATTAAGAGTCTTCATTTGATCACACATCAATTCCATCCATGCTCAAAGAGATAGGAAACAAAATTACTTAAATAAGATATATAATGAGAGAACAAAAGAGACAGAGTTATGTGGAAATGAGATGAAAAAAATTTGAATGTATTTAAACCTATTCCTTTAATAGTTTTATAACCACCATTGCTGTACATAATAGTAATACTGTAAATTGCTCAAAATTTAAAAACAAATAGAATGGAAGAAAAACAAATGAAAAAATAGCAGAACTCTCAAACTCAACATTCAAACAAACAATTCCAAAACCAAACCCCATTTCAACAGCGCCCACACCACAACATTCAAAACTGTCTGTGCTTCCCTGAAACTGTCTTCCCCATCACTTTGCTGCTATTCCTCCCTCCTCTGCCTTCACCATTTATGGCTATAGCTGTAGCACTAGACAACCTCTTAAGCTCATCAAAACTTGCATAGCTCTTCCTTGCCGTCAAAACCCCTCCACCACCACCACCGCCGCTGCCACCACCACTCGCTGACTTGCTCCCTCTTGAATTTGACAACACTCGATTTCCTCTCTTGGATGGTGGTGGTGTCATCTCCATCATTGAAGGCAACGTGTTTACCGGTTTCCTATTCTCTTTTCTCAGCACTGCAGAGAAATCTGGCACAGACTGAGCAACAGACAAGGACCCTGGTTTTCTCCCACAGGCCAAATCAGATTGAAACTTGACCTGTTTCCTTGGTGGGGTTGCAATTGCAATTGCAATTTTTGGTTCTTCTTGTTCCTGCACCACCGCAAACTGTTTCATCCTTAGCCTTTTTTCCCTCAACTCTGCATAGGCATTGTAATTGGGTCCTCTCTCCATGATGAAGCTGTCTGCAGAGGTGAGCCTCAACGGAAAAGAAAAAGATTCTTGTTCTGAACTCAAATTCGAATTCTGGTGGAGGATCAGAGATATGGGATCAAGGGCATGAAGCAGAGGCCCAAGAGTTGGGTTTGGTTTATGGGTTTGATGCAGAGAAACGTTACTACTGTTTGTGGCAGCCATGGAATTTGAGGGTTTTTGCAGCGTTGTTGTGTTGTGGTAGCTTCTTCTGGGGATTGTATCACTTTTCATCATTGTTGAAGTGGAAAAAAGTTTAATTTCTGCAACGGTAATCTTGGACTTGGGTGGGTGAAAGAAAACCTTTTTTTCTTTGCTTTTGTTAAAGCAGCTTAACCTTAATGATAGCTAGGTTTTGTAACGTTCTGATTAAGGGTTGGTCTTATGGAGAATCTAAAAAGATACGCTGCTATTAACTGTTTGATTAATTTAATTTAATTTAATCGGTTACCTCATTTATGTGAAGAAAATAAAAAATGATTATCACTGATTGTGCCCGCCGTGCGTTTCATTATAAAGAAGGCATTGCTGCTTAGGTCCCGTTTGGAAAAGCTTATTTGAGCTTATGTTATAGCATAAACAATTATGCAAGCGTTTGAGAGAGCTTATATAAATAGCTTATAGCCTACTTATAAGCTGTTTTGAGCTTATTTTCATAAGCTATTCAGAGTAGCTTATGAAAAAGAGCTTATGCTTATATATAGCTTATTTTCAATTCAATATAATAAATTTCTTAAAAGAACTTATTAATAAGCGCTTATAGTAATAAGCGCTTAATTAAGTTATTTTCTCAAACGGGGCCTTAATGCATAGTACTTGCTTATTGTACCGTCAAAGACGGCAACTGAGGGCTTCGCATTTGGCTGAATCCAACCATATCTTGACTTGAATGAATATTGTACCGGTCAAAACAAAAAATTCATAGCCCTTGTTTTTTTTTCTTTTTCTTTTACCCTTTATATATTATTGAATTGCCAATTACATGTGTGATTGGAAAACTTTCAAACCTTCGTATTCTTCAATTCCAATACATTTTTAAGGGTGTTTGAGTTTTAGCATGAACGTATGTTCCTGAATTTGGATTAACAGAATCTATCTTCTCTGTAATTTAACGGTCCTGGAAGGTTTTCCTAATATGGTGAAGCGTGTTCACACGGAGGGAGAAGTACATGTAAAGACACTCTCATATTCAAGTCGGTATGAGAGTAAAAAGAGAATCTTAAAGTCATAAAAAAACAATGAATAAGAAAATGAATAATGCTTACATAAATAAACAACCAAACATGTATTTATAGAAATGTTGATTGTTGCCCCTGTGTATTAGGGGCTTCATGAAGTCTTAGTGCAAGACTAATGAGATGAAGATTATTTGCGGATGTTCATGTCTTCACTAATCAAACCGGTTGGTCTGCTGGTTAAGTTCAAACATATATTAGAACGTTTATTATATTTTGAATGATAACAATTTTACTACTAAATTATGTGTATTATGTTTTTCAGGAATTACATCTATTGTTCAAGACGAGAATGAAGTATCGTTCAGACAAAAGACTACAGCGTCAAAATTATATCTGAAGTATCGTTTGCTGTGGAAAGTATCGTTTGATCAATAGCGAAGAAGTATCGTCTAATGAAGAGTATCATTTAATGAAGAGCAAGAGACAAATTAAAGTATCACCCAACTCTATTGTCCACGAGCTATATCAACAGAGAGTAAACGATTGAAGAACAACGTTGTCAACAGAACAAGTCGTTTCCAGAAAAGGAAAGGAATTCATTGATAAATGAATTAAATGCAAAGGAGTGAATCAAGCAATATATTACGCGACGACCAAATATTTTTGAACAACAACAAAATTGCAATCAAAGCAAAGGAGAAAATCACGGCACAAATCACTCAATGATCTGCAGAATCAACAAAGTCAAATCTATTCAATGCTTAGAGTCGTTGCTCTAACGGTCAGAAAATCAATGATTGCATCAAGTCAACGACAAGCATCTTCAGTAAATCAAAGGATGAATTGAAGGATATAAAAGGAGAAGACCTGAAGATTTGAAAAGATACACACAATGAACGAACAGAAAAGCAACACAGAACATTTGAAAAACACTGAGTGAAAAACAGATTCAAATCTATTCAGCTTTCACGAAACAGAGAAACTATTGTCTATGCATCTCTGTTAGCCAAACCTCGAGTATACTGTTTAGAGTCAAACCATATACCAAATACTGAGTGTTTGATTGAGCCTGAAATTGTTTCTACCCCACTATTTTGAGAAGAGACTTTTTGTAGAAAAACCTCTGTGAAAGGAGAAGTCCTTCGAATACTTATTTTTGGAGAAGTCCTTGGGAATAATTGTATCTGGAGAAGTCCTGTGGGAATACTTGGTGGGAGAAGTCCCTGAGAATACTTTGGAGAAGTCCTATGTCGAATACTTGTACTGTTCTGTTGAATAGTGAAAATCTTGGTTAAGCCAAGGACTGAACCTAGCCCGATCATTCAAGGGGGTGAACCACGATAAATCTCCTGTGTGCTATTATTTACTGCTTGCGTCATTCATATCTTTAAACGTTCATTTCCGCTGCATTAAACATATTGATTTATTGTTTACTAAACTCTGTTGCATTAACCGTTTTCACCCTATCGTTTACAAAGAGTGTTCTATCATTCCCAGACCTGTTTTTGAAATATATAATTGTTTTTTAAAAGGAAAGCTTTATACGATCACAATTCAAACCCCCCTTTCTTGTGTTGTCCTTGTTTTATCACCGCTTGGTTGCTCGCTAGAAGGGATGTCCCTTGTCTTAGTCATCTCGACCACCCAACATGGTGCTCACTTAATTGCAAGACCTTTTGGCTGGCTAAGAGCTTGAGATACTATTGAGTCTTGGGGCCATTTGGGTCGATCGGTACAAGAGCCCCTCGAGCTTGACATGTAATACAATGCAATGTCAAATTACGATGAGTTGAAGGCATAACATAAGTTCAACTTTTATTGGTTGAAAACATCTTTCTTAATATTGTATCGTTGAATTGCTCTGCTATGGTTTCATTTCACCGAGCATTGTTTCTCTCCCTTGGGGGCTCAACTGTTTCTTTCCCTTGGGGGGTTTCTCCTCCTCTAAGGAGGCTCCCTTTCCTGCTTAGTAGGTTTTCCCCCCACAATAGGTGGTTAAATTCCACATTAGGTGGATCCCTTACCCAAATAAGTGGGTGACTCTCTTGTTTTGTTCTCTGGTTTTCCCCCTCCTTTTTCTCAGGCCACCACTTCGTCTGCCCTCACTGCCATGGTGTCCACCTTGGCCACCACCACAACTGTTTCCTCCACCGACCTCTGCGAGCTGGGTTGTAGATCTAGCGTTCAGGCGTGACTTCCACCACCTCCTAGTCGTTGCTGATGCTGTAAGCACCTTTCCAACCCATATCTGAAGCTTTCATCTTCTCCTTCTCTGACAGAGATCTGGGTTGAAGGAGGTGGGTCTTGGTTTGTTTCTGATGTGGGGAAGCTCGCCACGCTGTTTTGCGCGTCTGCCACCCTTAGCCATGACCGCCTATGCGTCCTCCATCACCATCATTTTCTCCTCCTCTGTTCGTTCTGGTGCAATCTATAGATGTGCAGGTGCCTTTTTCGAAGATCCCAGGCCGATGGATTGACTCACCTTGATGTCTTTGGGGCCTCAACTTAGGACTCCTTGAAGGCTTTTCAGTGTGCAGCGACCCCGACAGAGTCGGTTGAGGTGCTAGAAGTGGACCAACTGTTTAAAAAGAGGAAGCTTAATACTGCTCAAAAAGTCAATTTGGCTCTTTGGTGATTTATGGAATTTTAGGGTGTTTATTTAATTGTTTGATTACTTGTATCATCTTGAGTGTAGATGTCGTAAGCTTAAAGGTTTCATCGGTAATGCATTGTAGTATCACTCCTTGGGAGTTTAGTCCCATTGATTTAAGTGTTTATTGCAAGTGCCGTTGGGCGCTCTTTGAATATCAATATATGATCCTTTGACAAAAAAAAAATTATTATGAGCTTTTTCTAAATGTAAATGTAGTGATCAAAAGAGAATGCGTTTATTCTAAATGCAATGCGAGTAATCTAAGACATGTTTAAAATGCTCACTTTTCCTCTGACAAATATAGCTGGTCTTCTTACAACCAGAACTAATACTTCAAGTTTTTCTTCGCTCGGCCCTTTCAGAGTTAAAACATTGTGATTATTGAATAACCATACTTTAACAGTTTTGATTTCAATCATAAGGATGTGAAATAGAGTCGCAACTTCATATATGACTTTTTTTCCAAATTTTTTCTTCATTCTAGGTTCCATAACTATTTTTATTCTCTTTTAATTTTATTTTTGAATTTCAAAAAGGGGGGGGGGATTCTATAAGATTTGATCCCCTTTACTTCCTCATCCTTATAAATGTCGTGCCTGAATGCACCATTTCCACACACAATCGTTTGCGAGTTCAATCTCTTCCCCTTGTCTTAGGAGTAAATTAGATCTCGTTCGCTGGTGAATCGTCTATCTTTTGATTACTTTCAATCTAAAATTAAGAGATTATCTCCCTCAAATATGTTTCTTTCCATTGTACTCCCTTACTTATTTTTTAATGGGTATTATCTTCTTATTAAGAGAAAATGGGAGTGAGGAGAATAGTGCTGAGAACCCAAACTAAGACTGCATGAACGAAGCCCCTATAATCCCTTTTCATTATGTGAGATCTTCTCCTGCTTAGATGATGTACTACTAGAGATAATCAGGGATTACGAGGAAGAGGATTGGAGTGGCTATTCAAGTCTCGGCTCCTTCAAGGACATTACTGGTCTCGATTTTGACCGCATTCTTGCGAATTTCAAACCGATGGGGGGGGGGGGGGCACAGGCAGGGTGATCAAGTACTTAAAATCTCTGATTTTTTGAAGAAGGAAATATGGGTTGACCAAGAAGTCTGAGGAAGAAAGTGTACGTATCCACTCATATCAGAAAATGTGGTGGAGAAGGATATCAGAACAATATTTAAAGATGAATCATCTAAAAAATACTCCTTCTCGGTTCCGGAGAC
Organism: Acmispon strigosus; assembly: GCA_030819835.1. Taxonomy (NCBI): domain Eukaryota; kingdom Viridiplantae; phylum Streptophyta; class Magnoliopsida; order Fabales; family Fabaceae; genus Acmispon; species Acmispon strigosus. Next base: position 9,400,364 of record JAUAMA010000001.1, read on the forward strand.
AAACACTCGCCTACTTTGAGCACTGAAGGTTTCTTCATGTACACTTATGTCTTCTCGGAACTTAACTTAGGGTTCCCTTTACCTATTTGAATCCTTTGTCCTTGCCTATTTACGAATAAATCTTTCCCAACTCCATCGGAATGAATAGGCTCTTGTCAGAGCCTACCAAATTTTGTTTGTCTACTTTTCTATCTCAGTTCCTGAAATACTTTTCTTCCATATCTTTGACGTTTATGAGCTTGGTGCAGGCTTCATTACTCTTCAAAGTCATGTGAAGAGAAAAATTATTGAGGGTTATACCCAGTCATGCAAGAACAGGTATAAAGACAAGTTCATTTTGGTTAAAGTTGTAGGGAATAAAGTTTCTTTTTAGAGGAGGGACGATGGAACCAATATGTTTCCTTTAAGATAGGAAGTGGAAAACTGATCCGAAGTAACCAAAAAGTACTCGATCCCTTGGCTTTCACTTGATTTTGATAACCATAAATATTTTGATGCTCTCAGTTCTTTTGTGTACAAGAGGGGAAAACCTCTCTTCTGCAAAGAGATAAATAGTCGATCTTTCACTAAAGTCAAAGAGTATCTAGGTAGAATCATTTAATCCATATTTTTTTTACTTTCTTATTGTGTTTTCCCTCACATTATTTAAAACTAACATAATTTTTGTTATTTCCTGTTTTGAAGATACTGAGATGACCAATTTAGACTTCATGGCTGAAATGTTCACTGCCCATGCTGAGGAGAAAAGAGTTCTACCAGAGTAGGCTAAAAAGGAATCTTTAAAGAAGTCTAAGGCCCTAACATTGTCGCGCTTGTCATCATCTCCCTTATGCCCTAAATCTCTCTTGTATGCCCCCCGCCCTCTCCACCTCTGTCACACTCTCGCTACCAGTCATCATTCTTGTCATTGTCATTGCTAGAAGTCATGGCCTCATTCTTCTTCACCAATTTGGTAGGTCTCTCTCACTCCCGGTCTTCATTCTTGGAGTACCCATGTTTGGACTTCGTTGAATTGGAAAGTAGTAGTCATGCCTTGACTCCTTCGTCGTCTCCCCCTCTCTTTTTCTCTCTCTCTATCTCTCTTTTTCTCTCTCTCTGTCTCTCCCCCTCTCTCCCTGTCTTTCTTCTTTGTTTCACTCCACATTCTCTTGTCCTTTCTGTTTGTAGAAGAGTTCCTTTTGTTCCTCCTTCTACTTTTCCATTTCATTGTTTTCTTTGTCTCTTTCTTTCTTTGAGGAGCTGAGATGTGTTGGGAACGTGGTGGCCATGGGTGGAGATAGAAGGACGAAGCTTAAAAATTTGATGGTTATGGAGGTATGAATATTTATAAGAAGAAGTAGAAGAGATAAGTCACTTTTGAGATATTCGATATTCATGGGTCAAATGTTTAATTATTTCTTGGGTCATTTACATGATTTTTTTTAAAATGGGACAAAAATCTAACCGTTCGCAAATCTTGATTAAAAAGAAGATAAATCCAACAGTTGGAAAGGGTTAATGTACCATGCATATGAGGGGAACCATGCACACGATTATCGTAGTGGAATATGAACTTCCTATATGAGATGTCTCGCGAAATTGTAAGACCCTGGATATGAAATATAATAGTATATTATTTAAATTATTTCTCCGTAAGCATTAAACGCTATTAAGAGGGAGTCAGTGTGAAAGTGTTTGAATAAAATGTGTTCTGGTCGGCTCTTCAGCCATATTAACAAGTAATGATACAGAAACATATTATCATTTCAAGCATGCATTCTAAATAATTCGATTCTCAATCAATTATCATGCCTTCATGACACATCACATAACACTTCATCAATAATCTCAGCATTTCATCAAACATATCTTAGCATACATTTCAATTATGATTTTCTCTTTTCATATGAGTTAAATAGCATGCCTTCATATTGCCAAGAAAAATATACTCAGGGATCTCTCAACAATCATTCAAGCAGTTCCCAAAAGCAAGCAATGACTAAGAAACAATCAGGTCATTCTCAGAATGTCGTCAGCTACAATTTTCGAATCACATGATATCTACACATCTTACACTATCATACATTACAACTATAGATATTGCATATATAGTTATAGTAAGCCGAAGTTCCCTTACAGTAGGCGCTTTCCATCCAAAGTTGTGACTTCGATTCGATCACATCCTCGTTCCTTGCACCGGATCGCTTTGCTTCCCGCTTGTTAGTTCCAACACAAACGCATCCTTGCTCTTCATACCTTTCAAATAAACATTTGACTCAGTTCCTCTCTTTAAGCCAATTCACTAACTCAAGGTGTAAAATACATACTAATAATTATGCATCTCATACATAGGATGAAATATTTTCCTTAAAACCCTGTTTGATTCCCCAAGAAAATGAGGGACCCACCCTCTCTGGTATTACGGGCGAGTCGAGAAGCCTACGAGGGATTGCTTTGGATACTTCACCACGAGTCGACGCTATTCGGCGGCACTGCATTAGGACTTACCGTCGTGGTTCACGCTTGTGGATCATTTTGGTGCTTCATCTTCGGATACGAATTTTGGGCCGAGGACATCTTCTGGACCTTCGTATCAGCCGCCTTCGCCTATTCCAACATCGGTGAAGGAGGAACCTTACTACACACCTATTTCTCCTTATCGCTTGTTGCACCCCACTTACGTCGAGAGGTCAATAGTCGAGATGACTCATGTCGATCTGACTAGGGTTGTGGTTGACCTTGACCCGGAGGGTGAGCTTGGGGACCACATACTTGTAGAGGATGAGGGAGAGGATAGCAAGGAGAGCATTGAGTAGGGTCCAGAGGAGTGGTAGTTGTAGCAGAACGCGAGGCTACGGTCTGGGTGAGGGTAGTCCTAGGAGTTTTCCTGATGGTTTTCCTTTATCTTCATTACGGATTTTTCGTCGGGTAGAGTCCGGTTTTTTTGCTCAGTGTGCAGTCTTCCTGCATATGGATTACACGAAGCATGTCGGTTATGGAGTCTTGTTGAGAGAGACTTCATGTGGTGTATTCAGTTTTTGGCGTAGAGTCTTCTTTCGGTCTGTATATACTTTATGCCCGAGTTTAGGGTTTGAATTTCCGGTAAAGGTACTATGTACGTATTTGCATGACTTATATTTATGCATTCCTATTATGTTAAGATTTGAAAAAATTACCCGTGTCTTTTGAAAGCTTTTTCAACAACAGCATGTTTCATTTCCACATTTAGTCACTTTGGTAACGCCTCGTTGTTGTTTAAAAACAGGGTGTTGCAATTGTGGTATCAGTGCTTTTGGTTGAGAATACCATAAATTGTTGGGGAATAGGTTGTCCTGGCTAGGTTGTGTGAACTTTGCGGAGTATTGATTGCTTGATTGATTGCTTGGTTGCCTTGTTAGTCTGTTAGTTGTCTTGTGCTTATCTAGATAGTTGCAGGTTGTTGTTTGTTTTGAGTTGACGAGATGCCTCCGAGACGAGGTGCTCAGTTTGATCAAATTGCACATGCTATGGGGACCATGGCCAACATGATGCAATAGCAGGCTTCTTCTAGAGTTTCTTAGGCTTCTACTGCTACTCAGCATGCTACGAGGGAGACCGCTTACCGCGAGCATCGGCAATAGAGAGAGGACGCGAAGGCTCAGAGCCGAGGGTTAGCTGATTTCCGACACCATGACTCGCCCAAGTTCTTTGGGGAGACAGATCGGGAGAAGGCGGATTTGTGGACTCGGCAGATTGAGAAGATCTTAGGAGTGTTACAAACTCAAGAAGTTCCAAAGTGGTATATGCCACTTATCTGCTACTTGGAGATGTTGAGTATTGGTGGGGAGTTGCTCGCCAGATTATGGAGGCCAACCACGTCGCAATGACGTGGGGTTCGTTTAAGCATACATTTCTGGATAAGTACTTTCCGGTTAGCACAAGGGAGGAGGAGGAAGCTCAATTTCTGAAATTGCTCCAGGGGAACATGTCTGTGGCTGAGTATGCGACCAAGACGGAGTCTTTGGCCAAAAACTTTCGCTTCTTCAACGGTCAGGTGGACCTAGATGAGTGGTAGTTGCTGCAGGACTCGAGGCTACAGTCTAGGTGAGGGTATTCCTATGAGTTTTCTTGATGGTTTTCCTTTATCTTTATTGCGGATTTTTCATCGTGTACATAACGGCCTGATTTTCAGGGTTTACCTTAGTGACCACAACAGTAAAATAAAAATGCAGATTATCTCTCAGGTTGTGAAAATGTATAATAATTTTTTTTCTAAAACATGCTATCAACTACATTCATTACATATAATATACCCCATCAAAAAAATAACCAAATACATGGCATAGACAAGTACCCGCCATCGGTGAAAGTAGTTATAAGTACAACTCGACCTCATCAAAAGAAAAGATATACTGCCACTATGAAACCTAAGTATAGACCTCATAACTTCGGTATACCTCCTGTTATCCCACGCAGGGTAACCGCACAATGTATATCATATGGGAACCTACTATGTCCCTAGTCATGCAAGTATACAGACTTAAAAGTCAAGCTAGTTACTCCAATACCAAGTATTAGACTACCGAAGAAGCTCCCACAAACTCCTCCTCGGGGTCCAAATCCGCCCGATACTCCTCAGCTACGTGTCCAATAGTTTTCCATTTGGTGACGAGTCGCCTAAACACAGACAAAGAAAACAGGGTGGAAAGGTCACTTCCTGAAAACCAACACAGGATATGCATATGTATACAATATGACAGCATAAGATTATAAGCATACAGAGAACTTGTCAAACATTATCACATGGAAAAATACATCACATCACTCACAAATCAACACTTCAAACCAAAAAAGATGTGATACTTATGTTAATATCATGCCAGTGCACATGCTTTGATCTCCTCGACAAAAGTATCTGAATATAACACCAACAACCAATAAATGGGAGGTAGGGCAATTTCTTCCAAAATATTGGTACGATGATCTCCCCATCAACCTCTTGGATTATGCCACTTTTCACAGGCACACCTAAACCGGCATCGTCCTCATTTCAATGACACGACGCAGATTGTCACTTTGGCTAACTTTGCATTGTTACCAATCTCTCTGGCCGGTCTCATGAATGCATGCTATGTTATGTCGTTCACAATCAATAAGCATAATCAAGCAATAAAGGAAACATCTATCGCACGAATCATGAAATAGTTAGCAACGCGGGTCCACCCTTATCGAGTGCTTGCACGAATCACGAAACAGTTAGCAACGCGGGTCCACCCTTATCGAGTGCCCGACTTACATTGCATTAATTTTCTTGTGACTTGGCCCACATACTAGCGATCCTGCTTCGATAACAATCAACATGAAATATTTAAGCTTGGATTTTAGCAATAACAAAACGCAATATGTCATCATGCTTTCACGCACCAATCTACACCATGGCATGAACAGTTTAAGCATGTTTCCAGATATCATTGCTACATTAGAATCATACATTGAAAGAATGCATTCTAACAATAACATAATGCAATAAATCATCATGCTTTCACATATCAACATATATCATGTCATCAACAACTTAAGCATGTATCCAGATATCATTGCAACAGATTAACAAAACATTCCAGTCACGCACTCCAAGTGTCACATTCATTTCAAATAACGTCATCAACACCTCAAGGGTATCAAGCATACACACATGTCATATAATACATGTATATCTATTTAAGCTTGGAAATGCCCTTACCGTAGGCACTTTCCTTCCTACACTTTATACTTGTCTTGTATCATACCTTCACAAACATATACCCTAACTTAGTCCAAAACTAAACTAAACTAATCTTTACTTCCTAAGCCAGGGCTTAGGTATAACTCTAGGTCCCTAATGTATGCATTAGTAACATCTAGGGAACCCTGGACTTCAATAAAAAAAATTCAAAGATCCCTTTTCAAACACATCATATATATGAAAAACCTTTTACTTTAGAAAGCTCATGCCTTTCAAAACACATTGCAAAACACTCACACCAACCTTTTTGCAATAAATCATTTTCCTTTTCAACTTCAAGAAATTAGCAATACATATCACGAAACGAGTTCAAAGAAACTTTTATTCTTTTTTCCTCTCCTTAATCAGACACCAACCACAAGTCCTATTCAAGCTTATCCTATCCATTGAAGCCTAGAGGCTTAATGTTTCTCGAATCTCAATTTATATTAACCAAGTTCATGATTTACACCCTTAAGCTACCAAAACCAAACTTTACCTTTTCAAGCCTTAATCTCAAAAAAAGAAGCTTCTACCAACAATCAAATCCTAAGAGGAATTGCAACTTAAAAGATACCACTTCGTCACCCAAAACCTTTTTTCTCCAACTTGATCGTTCTTATGACGATTCCATCATTGATCTTTTAATCAAAAGTTTATTCCATACTTGGCTAACATTCAATAAACAAGTCCCATTATCAAGTCATAATCAAGTTCCTAGACTTAGTAAAATTTCCCTAAACTCCACAAAGGCCTTGACCTCAAATATCAAAACATTAACCCTTTTCCTTTCAAATCTATTCACCTAAACAATTTTTCCTCATTCACCCAACACCCAAGAACTTGCTAAAACTTCCAAAGTCCTTAAAACTCTCTCAGTGAATTTTTCATAGCCTAAACTAAAAAATTTCCAAGTTCTTAAAACTCAAGTATTCTAAAAATACAAAGCATTTCATACACTCACCCATCTACTAATTCCCCCATTCTCATCCTCAAACATCAAGTAATCAAATAAAGTTCCAGAATCACTTCTACAACCCAAAATCTTATATTTAACCTCGGCTAACACTCCCAAAAAAATTACCAAGATAAAATTCTTTCCTTTAAGCCAACTATCATACCAACTTCACAAGAAATTTATCAAGACTTAAACAAGCTTTTCCATCCTCTAAAATCATGAACCAGATTCGGCCAACACTATTTAACCTTCAAGATGAACTTTTCTTCCGAATCTAACAATCACACAAGCTTAGGTCTACTGAAAACGTGAGAACAAAACTAGCTCCAGGTTCAAAATCACTTCCTAAGCAAAAAGCAGTTTTCCAGAAATCAACTTCTGTCAAAACAAAATACATGGGTACGTAGATTGGCTTTGTGGCAACAACTTTGCCAAAGAAACTTTTGGAAAAGTCATTTTCAAAATCTCTTATGAAAATCAAAATAAACTTCGTGCAAAAAAAATTATATGGCTTATGGGGAACAATTCCCCAAAGGCATTTTTTGAAAAGCTCTACTCGAAATCACTATTGAGAATTAAAATCAACTTTTGACAAAACAAAAAAGATTTCCATGGAGAAAAAGATGAGATCTACAAGTTTAAAGAAGGCAACAAGAACTTTTAACCAACCCAAACTTACCTAACATCAAGTTTTTCCCAAACAAACTGTACCATTTAAAAGCTCTCACCTAGATCTGCATTTCCTCTCAAGGAACCAAGTGAAGATGAAGATATCATGGTGGTGAGGAGGAGAATGGGTTGCAGTTTTAAGGGGAGGAGAAGAAGATGATGAAGAGCTTGATCTATTCTCCTTATCTCTCTATTTTCAGAGATTTTAAAAATGTCTCAAACTGCCCGATTTCCGCACGACAAGATCCCTACAGGATCTCTACCGCGTGCTAGAAACTTTTCCGAGCCCTCGAACCAAAAGATATCAATCTCACAGTCAATCTTCACCAAATCATGCATACATCGTCATACAAATGTGAAAAATGTCCAATTCCCGCTCGAACTCCAATCGGGCTTCAATTGGCATTTCTACGGCGAAACGTCGCCTTAAAACCTTACACATACAACTCAAATAGCTCACGATGTCAACTTACACACAAAAGCATTCAACATATCCATCAGAATAATTAAATAACTACGTTATTATTTAAAATATTCAGGGTCCTACACGGTAAAATGCGGTTGTTTTGCTCTGCGTGTGGATTAAAGGGAGTATGTTGGTTATGGAGTATTGGTGAGAGAGATATTTCATGTGGTGTATTCCGTTTTTGGCATAGAGACTTCTTTCGATCTGTATATACTTTATGCCCAAGTTCAGGGTTTTCATTTCTCGTATGGGTGCTTTGTACGTATTTGCATGACTTACATTTATGCATTCCTAATATGTTAAGATTTGAAAAAAATTAACTCACGTATTTTGAAAGCTTTTCAACGATAGCATGTTTCATCCGCATTTGGTCACTTTGGTAACGCCTCGTTGTTTCTTAAACACTGATATCTCTGCCAACCCCAGACCAATATCTATGTTGATCTTCTTCAAGGTAGTTTTTTGTTGCCGAAGGGACACAAGGGCCCTTTTTGCAAACGAATTATCTACACAAGAAGATTTACTATTTTACTTCTACTACTAGTCGTTCCAGTCGTAGAAAGGCCTACACGAGGCGTTTTTTAAACCAAGGTTATAACAGGAATTTCACTTGTGCTCCCTTAGGGTAACTGCAAAGCCAGTTACTTGTATATCATGAAAATGCTTCCACTAGCTTTATTTACAGTTTATTACTCTGCAGAGATTTTGTGGTAACAGATGCTATATGTTGGTGCCACTTCAAGGTAGAGATCCAGTAAAAAGTCAGTTACACTTGCGAAACATTTCAATGCACCTCATCTAGTTTCCACTACAAAGTCACTCTGCAATCAAAAGATAATGAATAGTTAAATTCCAAAACATTCAAATAGATAAATGGTGCTTTCAGACAAACAAGAATTTATGCAAATAGTAAATATTTAATTCGTAAATTTGGCTAAATATAGTTATTGAATATATATGAAGTCCATCATGTCCAATTAATATATTTTGTTTTATTTTCAATAGTCTATAGCTGCATCATACGAAACTGGCCCAAAGAATAAAGTTATGTAGGAAATGCAAGAACTCTTTCTAGTTGGATTTAGTTTTTAACTTGACTTTACTGATAGGAAAATAGTAATCAGAAATCTAATGTGCATTTTATAGTGAAAACAAGATAATCTATTGAGAACTTTGTATCTCCATTGAGTTACCTCTGCATTGATCAAAACACATGTAGAAAGGAATGCCACAAGAAGGTTCACCGCCATCAAAAGCAGTTTCAGTTTCACTAATCAACCTTGAGATTATTAAATTTGAAACTACCAAATAGTGATCAATCTCCTTGACTTGAGGTAGTGGCTATACTTCAGAATCCTCTCCATGCCAATGTGGCTCCTCCATATTGGTTTGTCATGCATGGTGTTTTTCCCCTATGTGCAATAAAGTAGATGAGGGATAGCTGTGAAAAATCTAATTTCAGAAGGACAATCTTCATAATATAAGAATCCAATGTTCCAGTTTAAGTGAACTGTTTGCAATTGGGATTCTAACTAATATGCTATTAAGAGCACAAATGCATAATTCAAAATGTCTGATAACAGTTTTCATAAAAAAAAATGGACAGCTTAAAGCATATATTTGTGAATCATGAATACGTAATAGACTTAACAGGTAGCATAAAAATGAAAAATTGATAAGTGTAAATGTAATGTCCAAGAATTGTTATTTACAAAATAAGACTTGCACAAGCATTAACAGCAGCTACTGCCTAGACACAATGGCAAGATCCAGCTCTCAGCTTTCCACTTTGATGCTGCTGGGAATGAGAAAGAAGAAAAACATAAGATTTTAGTCCAAATCTGAAGCAATTAAAATTTAATCATTAAATTGAGGAAACATATTTGTATCTACAAAAATATAATTAAACAGAATGCATCCTACAAAAAGACAACTTTATGTAAAATTATTGCTGTACTTACTTCAACATCTCATGTGCTCATATTTTAGATGAGTCATCTTTGTTGCCATTACTATTACTAAATGTATGGTGGAGTTTTAGAGTGACAAGTCTCATCTCCTTCTATTTCCTCCACATCAGAATCAATCAGTGTCTAGAAGAGACAATTCAGAGATAAAACCATCATCAATATTTGAAACACTCATCTCGTTCATTTTCCTCCACATCATAATTAGTGCTTGAGAGTGACCATTCAGAGTTAAAATCCTCCGACAGGGTCTCATCTTCATTTTCCTCCACACCAGAATGAGTCCTTGAGGGCCACGAATCAGAGTCAAAATCAAGATATGGCGCATTATCATAATTGGAAGACTCATCATCACTTTCATTTTCCTCACAATCAGGATTGATGAATCGAATATTATCCGTGCTACCTTTCTCTTTCAATAGGTGGATTCCGATATCTGCAATAACTTGCGTTTTTTGCTTTCCATAAAGTTTCTCCACCATAATCTCGGCATGGTTCCACTCAATTTCAGAACGTGCATCAGCCACATAATTTACTTTTAAATGACGAAGACATGTATGACCCGGCCACAGAACGTGCACCAGCCGCATAATATACTTGTTGTCATTGATGGTGATGTGTATGCCATAAAACACAGCATGCGACCGTGGAGAAGCAGCAACACAGAGTAGTATGTTGTCAGGGAAGTCATGCCGAAACCAGAAAGAAAAGGTTGATGGGGACTGACCCTTGCTGCTTCGGTACTCGAACCAATTTGGTAAACGGGTGAAGGGGACTGACCCTTGCTGCTTCGGTTCCTCTGGGCTTGGAATCCGAAAGTAGGTGCCTCCAGGCTCATGCAATTCCTGTGAAGTTTGTTTATCGTCAAATTTAGAAATCTAGCATGCATAACAAAAAAAATCAAAACCAACCTGCTTCAGTAACATCGTTCTACTCGAGAAATTCAAGGAATAGCACTCTTGCATTGATAAATATTTTAAGCTTGGCGGAATTGCTTTAATTTCTCGAATATAAGGGCAACCATCCATATGAAGCTTCCATAAATAGCGGCATTCTTTGATGCACTCTGGAACACTTGTCATATTACCCAGAGACAAGTTTAATTCTTTCAAGTTATCAAAGTACGAGAGAACTAATGCCACAAATCTATCTCCTCTTATCCTCCAGTCTCCGAGAAAAATGAGATAAAGACGTTCTACTTTTGAATAGAGTAGCATTGAGCTCACTTTTTCTTCACCCTCATCCTTTAATATTTCCAATAGTTGCTGCTGCTCGTCATCAAAATCCGCAAACACAACTGGGATTGTGGCAAAGCTCCTTAATGTCAAAAAGAGATTCACATTTAACGACCAAAGTCGAGTCAGATTTTGAAATGAAGATGGAAGTTTCCTTATGTAACAGTCGCGCAAATTAAGGCTGCTTATGTTTTCCATCTTTTCTAATAATTCTGGAAAACTCTCTAGACTTGAACAACCTGAAAGCCCGAGGTCTTTAAGTAAAGGCAACTTGAGGGGTGGAACACTCCTCAGCTTCGGGCAATTACGTGCATCCAAGATTTTAAGTTTATTTAACAATCCAACCGAATTGTGAATTGTAATCAAATTGACACACCCTTTAAACGAAAATTCTTCAAGATTTAAGACACTAGATATATCATGAATATGTGTTAAATGTTCACACTCTTCCAATCTCAAAACTTTTAAATTCACGAACCCCTGCTAGAAAAGAGACGTCATTAGTCAAATGAATAATCTTAAAGTGACTCATTAATACACAAAATGAAAGAATCATCATTAAACTTGCCTTTGATGGATTAAGCAATTCCAATGACGTCAAGAAATTACTAGGGAGCTTCCATATGGAAAGTTTCCTTGGATGAAAATCTTGTGGTAAATGTTTTGAAGGATATTTCCACCACTCCATTACTCTTAAACTATTTGGAAGATGGTCAGGGCCTTTAGAAAAATGAACTCGCTTGATAATAAGTGTTCTAAGACTTTTCATCTTCTTGAAAGCTTTTCCATCACATTCTACTTCTTCACGTAATGGGAAATCTAGACATATCATCTCAATTTCATTTGTTCCCTTCCACATAGAAAAGACAAATCAACCAAAATAAGTACATACATGTCAGGATATCAACAACAATAAACACAGATATTTAAATATGGTGCTTGCTCTGGTACAAGAATTAAGTTGAGGGTATGATACATTAGTGAGTTGGTCCAATCAAATTAAGGTGATATGTACATTCATTAATGAGTTACTTTTTTATGTAATAATTATGATTGAGACTTTCAATTTTTAATATTTCTACATCAAACCCTATCTTCCTCAACCAACCCTTCAAATTCCATCGCCTCCTTCTATTCTCCTCCACCTCCGCCTCTCCCTCCCCTTCTTATACTTCCTCGTGACCCAGCCCACCTTGTCCTTCCGTCTTGTCTTTCTCCCCGCCGCGTTCCACGGATCTGTTCGTGGTGGCACGAGAGAGAAGAATCAAGTGACAGATCTGATTTTCTGGGAATGAAATTGATTTTCTAGGTATGAATCAGAAATAAACAAACCCATGAGCTTTGACAATGAAATGACAGCAAACCCAACTGATCCTGGTGGCAGATTGATGAAGAAGAATGGGAGCACTATCGACAGTGGCGAGTTCGACGAAGAAGGAAAGGCTCCAGCCACGAGACACGCGTGGCGGCCCTGACTCAGATCAGTGGAGGAACTTGCAATGGTGGTCTTAAACAGAAGAACGGTGGTGATGGAGACGTCGGTGGTTGGACGAGAGGAGAAGGGGAGCGTGCGACAGCGGAAGTGACGGTGATGCTACTGCAATCTGGTACGGCGGCTGGCAGGGATAATCGCTGATTCAGACACGACAAAGGTGGTTGGAGGGATGGAAGTGACTGGCGGTGATGAGGGTGAGGAGGACTCGGGTGGTGGAAGAGAAGAGGAGAGGCGTGGTGGCGGCACGAGCCAAGGGAGTGGTGGAGGCTGTGTATGACGAAGGTTGAGAAGAGATGGTGGCCGGGAAAAGTGGAGTGGTGACGGCGCAGCTTTAAGGGAAAGGTGGAGGCGGCGGTCCAAGAGAGAGGAGGAGGGTTAGGCTTTTGGAAGAGAGAATGGAGGCTGTTAGATTAGGGTTTCAGAATGGGAAGGGGGAGAGAGAAGGAGTGCCAAAGTAAAAAGTAATTGAAGTTATGGGGCATATTCATAATTTATAAAAAGGTTTAACTATTAAGTGGTTAATATCAAATTATGTGCAAATATGTGATTGGCGCAACACATTCCTGTACAATACTCAAAAAAAATTGGGGCACCACAGAAAATGCCTTTAAATATTATAAATGAAAAAAATATGTAACATGAACATTACTGCAGGATGACAATTGGACCCAGACCCATTGGGTACCTGCAAAAAATACCTATTATGGGTAGGGTAAAAACCCACTAAATAGGTATGGGGTTGGGTATGAGCAAATACCCACAAAAATTAGTGGGTATGGGTACTATAATACCCACCCCGCCCCATACCCACACACACATTATATATATAATTATTATTATTATTATATATATATATATATATATATATAGATAATTGTTCACCGTAAAACAATTTTATTTAAGTTTTTTTTAATAAAACAATTAGTAAGTAGACTACCATATAATTTGGGTTTGAAATTTTAGAATGCAAATAGTGGAAATCATATTTTCTTAACAAAATTGCGGGGTAATGGTACCGGTACGGGCATATAGGTACCCTGAGGGTATGGGGATGGGCACTCAAGTTGTTACCCACGCGGGTATGGAGACGGGCACGAGTACTATTTAAAAATGCGGGTATGGGAATGGGTACTATAGTACCCTACCCATTATCATCCCTAATTACTGGCTTCAATATACAAAAGTAGAAAAAACTAATTTAAGGTTAAAAAAACCATAATTATTAGTCTTACCGTTTTTTCTTCCAAAACTTCAACTATATCTTCATGAGACCATAACCTACTGCGTTTTCCAGGATCATTTGGTGATTCTTGGCGCACAATTTCTTTACCCATATCCTCAATCAAGTCATGTAGTGTGATGAATTTATTGTAAGGATTGATCTTTATGAGAGATTTATCAACCAACACTCCAATTTGATATTTTATGCAACGATCATAATGAGCATGGAGTATATCTTCAACCTCCTTCAGATGATATCCTTTGAAGCAACACGCAATGTCTAAGAAAACATTTTGCCCCTTTTCCTCCAAAGCATCATAACTCACTTTAAGTATCTTTTGGATCTTTTCATTTGGAATCATTTCATACTCTTGTAATGCGGATTCCCATTCTTGAATACTTTTTCCATATAGGTTAGAACCTATTACTTCCAAAGCTAATGGAAGGCCGGAAGCATAAGTCACAACACGGTTTAATATATCCACATAACTTGATTTATCTGTGTCATTTTTAAAAGCTTTTAGTTTGAGAAATTCAATAGCATCTTCCTTCTTCAATTGTTTCACCACATATGTTCTTTCAACCCCATGACGTGGTGCTAGCAAATGCTTATCCCGAGTGGTGATGATGACTCTACTACCAGGACCAAACCAATCAGGTCTTCCAGCAATACCGTGTAACTGCTCCTCCTTGTCAACATCATCTAGAATAAGAAGAACCGTCTTTTGTTGGAGTCTGTGTTGTATTATTGATATTCCCTGGTTAACATTTGTTAACACAATTTGCTTATCTCCAAGTATGTCCAAAAGAATGACCTTCTGGAGATATAATAATCCATGTTTGTCATAATTTTCTCTAACATTTTCTAGAAAACATAAACCTTCAAAATGATCAGCGATGGAATTGTAAACTGCTAGAGCAAGTGTAGTTTTACCAATCCCACCCGTTCCATGGATCCCTACCATGTGAACTCTATCATGAGACCCAACATCCAAAAGCGAAATTACTTCCAGCACTTGGGACTCTAGTCCAACTGGGTAATCAGCAATATGTAAAGCGACACGATTTATCTTTCTTGAGACTTCATTAACAATTTTTCCAATAAACTCGTGTTCATAAGATTCATCACTGCATAATAAGAGAAGTGAAATTAGTGTGAAATAACAAAAAATCATCATGTCCATGAAGTAGTAAAGAAACAAAATACGGGTGAAGTGGGGGGTACCTGGGTTTGAAATGAGAGCCTGACAAATCAGCTGCTTGATTAAGAGCCGTCTTCCATTTCTGCAACCTCTTCAACTTTTCCTTGTTATCCTGAAACCTCTTCTCATGCTTGGTCAACGCTTCAGCATAAGTCCCTCTTTGATGTCTGATATGAGAAGGATCCACGCCATAGAAAACCGGAAAAACCAACCGACCATTCGTCTTGGCACACTCCATGATGGTGACAAGTTCATCCAAGCAAAATGAAGAAGAAGCATAGTTGACAGAGAAGATAGGGATGAGGATCCTTGACTCTTGAATGGCCTTGATAAGTGTTGGTGTGATTTCATCCCCTCTGTTAAGGTTCTTATCATCAATGAAGGTGTGAATTCCCTTGTCTGAGAGAGTTTTGTGGAGATTTCCGGTAAAGCTGTAGCGGGTGTCAGAGCCCCTGAAGCTGAGGAACACATCATAGGTGAATGAATAGGTGATGGAAGAGGAGGAGGAGGATGATGGTAGCGAAGCCATGAGAAAAAAAGCTTGGAATATGAATGGTGTGTGTGAGTGAGTCTCGAAAATGAAACTTAAATTTAAAGAGCACTACCACATATTGAGATAAAAAATTGTGACATACGCAACTCGTAGATTGCAGAAGACCATTTCTGATTCTAGAGGTTCCTTTGTCTTTATCTTAAAAGTTGACAACATAGTAAAATATTTTGGCCAACCTCTCAGGTGACATAAGTGATAGTGAGATTTGTAATTGTTTTGTATCCACTGGTGTATAATAAATGAGTATAATTTTGATAGACATAAAACAAATTTACTGTCACATAGGACCATATTTTCGAAATAGTTACATGATTTTCTTTTATTTTAATTAAAATAACAATTTTTGTTTTGGTATTATATTCCACTGTCATGTTCGAGATTTAAGATTAAATTAAGTGGTTGGGGCTCTTTTAACAAAATATCTCCATACACAATCGACTAATCAGCAAATTAACTATTAATTTTGTTGGGCCTATTGATAACAATTTATTTTATGATATGGCGGAATACAATTGGAGCCTGTGTATAGAAATTATAATAAATTAGTAAAATCGCATGAGGAAACTTTATTCAGTTTAATTTAATTTAATATATATTACCAAAGCACGCCATTTTTTACGTTTTGGATATAGAGTAATCAATTTGGATATTTATTGACCAGCATTCACAAACCTGCCATTGTAGAAACTTACCGGAAATTTTCCGTATGTTATGTCATCTATATCTATGGTGATCTACCATCACTAGTAACTCCTACCTTCATTCCTAAGGTCGTAGATAAAAGCTAATAAATCTCATTCCCTTGAATCCCTAATTTCTAATCACTCTCTCAAGTCTCATAGAAAATAGTTACAAGTTTGCTTGCAATCAAACACAATGTAATCGAAACAGAATTCATAGATTATAATAGAAACTGTCATACAAATGAAGTAAAAATCATAGCATTAGGTCAAAGAGGTTTGGCATCCCAGGTGCTAAAAAGAGGTTTAGTTACACATTATCATAGAAAACATAGCCAAACAAGAGAGGAAATACATAGCCAAGATGGAAACGATGAAGAATCGGCGCCTCACGGTTTTAGAACAGCTTCTACCAATGTATCCTCATGTTTCCCAGAGCAAAAGATAGGTTTTGAGAGGAAAAAAACATGTTTTAAATGTCTAATTTCGCTGCTGCTCCGTCCCTACCACATATGCGGTGGCTTAGGCACCGCACATGCCGTAAAAAGGGTGTTATCGCATATGCGGTGACCTATTTTACCGTTTACCGTCGGATCGGGCTGAATTATGATATGTTGTTCTTGACTCAATGATCTTCAATTTGACCGGTTGGATTGTCAAGAAAATATCTAAGATATGAGAAAAATCCCACACAAGTTGCAGCCAAATTACTAAAATAAAACCTGTAAAACAAAGAAAAACGCTTAAAAATATCTAATAAATGCATAGACATCCTAATCTCAACTAAAAACACCAAAATGCATGCACTAAGCCTAAAATGTCCTAAAATGACTATTAAGAACTTAAAAGAAGTTCTCGGCAGTGGAAGGTAAAAGAAGGGTTTGAGGAGTCGAAGAATATTTTGAAGCGTATATTTTTCTATCCTAAATAACAATTATTACAAAAAACACTAAGATGATATAGAAAAGTAATTGACTGTGTTGGATATCCCGATGTCAGCTGTTGCATTGGGAATGCAACCTACAACATTGGAAACGTAAACTACAATAAACAAATAATAAACCTAACATAAGATAAGGTCAAATCCCGACTAATCCCGGATTGCCATTATTACAACATAAATGCATTACAGCTGGTGTGGACTCAGATGACATGTCTCGTCAGACGATAATCTTGGTTGGGCAGACGATCCATTGTTCCAACACGCAGATGATCCTTATGAGACAAAGGTCAGACGACGCGCTCTGTTGTTGATCTTCTATAAATCACAGATGATCCTTATAAAATAAAATCTCTTATGCAAACAAAGGTGTGAAATCCCACATTGTAGGTGAAGGAAGAAGGAAGAAGATGCATCATGCATGAAGTTAGAGTTGAAATTGGTACTAGCTCATAATAAAGCTAAACCTGAAATTTTATGGCTCAAGTTCTATGCTACATCTCTAAGCTAAACCTGAAATTTGTGACTTTTAACAAGTTTCTGCAGACAATATATCTAGAAAATGAGAGTTATTGCAACATAAATTTGAAATAAAAATAAGTTAACTATCCTGTAACAAGAATTTATGCCAAATAGTAAATATTTAATTCGTAAATTTGGCTAAATATAGTTATTGAATATATATGAAGTCCATCATGTCCAATTAATATATTTTGTTTTATTTTCAATAGTCTATAGCTGCATTATACGAAACTGGCCCAAAGAATAAAGTTATGTAGGAAAAGCAAGAACTCTTTCTAGTTGGATTTATTTTTTAACTGACTTTACTGATAGGAAAATAGTAATCAGAAATTTAATGTGCATTTTATAGTGAAAACAAGATAATCTATTGATAACTTTATGTAAAATAATTTATGTACTTACTTCAACATCTCATGTGGTGATATTTTAGATGAGTCATCTTTGTTGCCATTACTATTACTAAATGTATGGTGGAGTATCAGAGTGAGAAGTCTCATCTCCTTCTATTTCCTCCACATCAGAATCAGTGTCTGGAAGAGACGATTCAAAGATAAAACCATCATCTCGTTCATTTTCCTCCACATCATAACCAGTGCTTGAGAGTGACCATTCAGAGTTAAAATCCTCGGACGGGGTCTCATAATTGGAAGACTCATCTTCATTTTCCTCCACACGAGAATGAGTGCTTGAGGGCCATGAATCAGAGTCAAAATCAAGATATGGTGTATTATCATAATTGGAAGACTCATCATCACTTTCATTTTCCTCCAAATCAGGATTGGTGAATCGAATATTATCCATGCTACTTTTCTCTTTCAATAGGTGGATTCCGATATCTGCAATAACTTGCGTTTTGGGCTCTCCAGGGAATCGAATCTTATCCACCACAACCTCAGCATGGTTCCACTCAATTTCAGAACGTGCATCAGCCACATAATTTACTTTTACATGACGAAGACATGTATGACCCGTTCAATTGGCTTATTGACATTTCTACTGTTACAGAAAACCATAATTTTATTATTCGTTCCTATGTCTTAATCATTATTGAAAGTTGACAACATTGTAAAACACTTTGGCCAAACTCTACGGGGCGTGGCATAAGTGATAGTGGGATTTATTGTCCCATTGGCTTATTTCATCTGATAAAAAAAATTCTAAGTCAGGAGAATATACAAATATTGTTAATGTACATGATATTTATTAATTTATGACAGAAGGAGAAACGAATTTCCAAGAACCTAAAAAGAACTGGCAAAAAAAACGACATATAAGAAGTTATAGCATTCCATTTCTCGTCTTGATGTACAATATTTAATCTTCTCATGCCCTCATTGCAATATGGTTATCATGTACTAGTAATATTAAAGTGATGTTTGGAAATATAGAGCTGAAAATTTAATCACTTAAAATATCTATGCCTGGTTATGCAACAGTCACTGCTTGTTTACCAAATTTTCAGCCTCCTTAGACTTAAAAGGATTTCAAATGCATTTGCTGAGATCAAATTTTTACCCTTACAACTTGCTTGACCTGTCTTCTGATTCATTTACCAATTTCCATCAAATAAAGACCTTCCATAACACAACTATGATAATTTTTTCCCATTTTCTATTGATCATAGATCTTTTTAAATAAAACAGATATGTTTTCTTTATCAAAATTATCCAACAACCACACAACAGTAATGACACATTTGAACATCTTTTTCCTGCGGCTTTACCAGCGGAGTTTCTTCGGATTTTGAGTCAAAAATATTCACAGAAAAGTTTTGTAAGAAAATCCACAGAAAAGTATTGATAAAATAAATTTCGTAGGAATATTCGTAGGAAAAATGCCTGTAGCAAAATTTGCAAGAAAACTTTGTAAAAAAACAGCTGGAAATATATTTTCTAGGGTTTAAAACCGCCGCTAAAGATGGCCGCTAAATTTTGTGGAAATAGGTGTCTAAATATATCAGCACCTTTGCGTGATCAGTGAATCATTACTCTTTCTTTACATCCCTTGTCTCCCCTCTTACTTTCAGAATCTGCATATCTTTATATTTTTGCTCAAAATAGCAACTACCAAATACCAAAGTGAAGGGAAATCTCAACTTCATTCCTTGAAACATTTAAACCCTCAGCTTCTCTAATTTATGTCCAGAATTTTTAGGATATATGACTGTCTTACTTGGCTGGCCTGCTCATAGTTTATTTGGGACGAGATCAAAAGATTTTTAAATCTTTTGCACACACTTGTAAAATTAAAATTAATAGTTCCAATTATACATAATATGCCGCCCCAGCCAACTTTCAAGGTAGTTAACAATGGACTTAAAGTCAAGGTTTAATTATTTCTATTAGTTTTAAGGGATGACCGCTACAAGAAAAACAGAAGACATGCGCCACTTTTGACTCTCAAATCGTGCAGCTTGGAGATGTGATATCCCATGTTTGCTTGAATTTTCTCTAACATTTTCCAAAAAACATAAACCTTCAAAATGGTCAGCAATGGAATTGTAAACTGTTGGTATCAGACACTTGAATCGCACAGAGTAACTTTAAGAGAGAAAAGAGATAGAAAGCACACAAACGAGTTTGTTCACACAGTTCCACCAATATGTCTACTTCTGCGGCTGTAGATTTCTATAGCTCAGATTCATTCAGAATAAGGTTTAGGGTTTAAGTGTTACAACATATTTATACTAAGGACTTAATGTCATACGACAGTGTATCATTATATCCTATTGCAATCCTATCGATCAATCAGACTCTAGTTACAACGGATATTACGGAGTCTAGTGCTCATTAGCTGTCTTCGACAGACCATGTAATAACTCTGACTAAGACGAAGCCTAGCAACTCTAGGTCAAACGATCCTGACGAGTCTATCTAAGACGATCAGCTACTCAGACGATCTTTGACGCAGACGATCTCTGGCATGTCTTACTAAGACGATCACAACAACTCCAAGGCAGATGATCTTAGGCATCTCTGGCACAGACGATCCTAGTATCTCCAACTCAGACGAGGCAACTAGAATGAGCCAAACTCAACAATCTCCACCTTGGCGAATTCTCAAACCTTTGTGAAGATCATTCGCTTCCTCTTAGGATCTCGATTTTCAGGATTGCGCTCCCCATATGCTTAACACTTTGAAATGTGCAACAAATCCAAGCAGTGCTTGAACTTGTCGTTGGTGACTGGCTTGGTCAACATATCCGCTGCATTCTCAGACGTATGAACCTTCTCAAGTTGTATCTGCCCTGACACAAACAACTCTCTGATTTTGTGAAATCTCACATCAATGTGTTTTGTCCTTGCATGATACACTTGATTATTTGCCAAGAAAATGACACTCTGACTATTACAACGCAGACGAACTCCACCTTGCTCAACACCCAACTCTTGCACCAACCCTGTAATTATAAGCCACAATGCTTCTTTTGCTGCTTTAGCTACAACCATATGCTTAGCTTCAGTTGTGGACATTGCCACTATGGATTGGACAGACGACTTCCAGCATATAGGTCCACCTGCCAAGGTAAAAACGTACCCTGTTGTAGACCGTCTGTTGTCAATGTCACCAGTATAATCGTA
Source organism: Acmispon strigosus (assembly GCA_030819835.1). Taxonomy (NCBI): domain Eukaryota; kingdom Viridiplantae; phylum Streptophyta; class Magnoliopsida; order Fabales; family Fabaceae; genus Acmispon; species Acmispon strigosus. Next base: position 9,421,575 of record JAUAMA010000001.1, read on the forward strand.
ATCAACATATCAACCAACTCTCGGATCACCTTGTTCACTACTGAACATTATCCCGTGACCCGTTGTACCCTTCAAGTACCTGAGTATCCACTTGACTGCCTCCCAATGCCGCTTCCTTGGTCTTGACATAAACTTGCAGACTTGACTCACAGCTTGTGCCACGTCTGGTCTAGTGCAGATCATAGCGTACATTAAACAACCAACAACACTAGCATAGAGAATTTTCTACATACCTTCGACTTCCTCAGCTGTCTTTAGACACTGATCCATTCAGAGCTTAAAGTGATTCGCCAATGGGGTGTTCACAGCTTTTGAATTGCTCATGTCGAATCTGGCTAACACACCTTCAACATAGCTTTTCTGAGAGAGCCACAATTTCCTGGCTCGTCTGTCCCTGTGAATCTCCATTCCAAGAATCTTCTTAGCAGCTCCTAAGTCCTTCATGTCAAACTCCCTACCCAGCTTGGTTTTCAAATCACTCACGTCTTGCAAGTGATCAGTAGCAATCAGCATATCATCCACATACAGTAACAAGAAAATTACTGAATTATCATCAAGGCTCCGAAAGTATACACAACAATCATAGTCACGTCGTCTGTAGCCAATCCTTTGCATGTATGATTCGAACCTCTTGTACCACTGTCTTGGTGACTGTTTCAACCCATACAGAGACTTCTTCAATTTACATACCAAACGTTCCTGACCAGACTCAACAAATCCTTCAGGTTGCTACATGTACAATTGTTCATCTAGATTTCCATGAAGAAACGCTGTCTTCACATCCATCTGCTCTAGATGCATGTCTCGGAATGCTACCAAGGCCAACACTGCCCTGATAGACGTGTGTCTAACAACTGAGGAGAATATCTCATCATAATCAATCCTTTTCCGCTGTGAATAGCCCTTTGCTACTACGCGAGTCTTGAACCTTTCCCCTTCATTTTCTTTTACTGGTGGCTTCTTCCTAAACACCCATTTGCAGCCAATAGCTCTCTTCCCTTCAGGAAGCTGAACGAGATCTCACGCTTGATTCTTCTTCAAGGACTCCATCTCCTCCACCATAGAACCCATCCACTTGTGTCGTTCTTAGCTTGACATAGTCTCACGAAAAGTAGAAGGGTCTCCACAACTGGTAAGAAGAGCATAAGCAGATAAGTCTTCAAACCCATATCTGAGTGGTGGTGCCTTCGGACGAGGCTCCCTATCACGCACAAGATTATAATCAAGTGCTCCACCTGAATCAACCGGTACGTCGTCTGATTTAGTATCAGAACCTGTAGTGGCCTACACATTGGGCAACGTCTGCCCAAGACTGCAGGGCCTAGATGTTCCTGCATCATCGTCTGATGCATTGTCCGTCAGACGAGGTTGTGATCATCTTAGTGGCTTGACATCAATCTAAACCTTCCCATCAGTGGAAGTTTCAGCCTCTGAAGTAGTCTCTTCCTTTGGATCTGAATCCTTCAACATGCTCTGTTGATCGAATACAACGTCTTTGCTATGAACTTCTTTCTTCAAAGCTGGATCCCAAAATATGAACCCCTTCACACCCTTGGTGTAACCAAGAAAAATTCATTTCTTTGACTTGGGATCTAATTTGGATCTCTTATCATTGGAGATATGCACATAAGCTGGACAACCAAAAATCCTCAGATTATCAAGATTAATTGGCTTACCTGTCCACACTTCTTCTACAACCTTTACACCCAATGAAGCTCTTGGAGACCTGTTGAAAAGATAATAAGCCATGCTCATTGCTTCTGTCCAAAAGCCCTTCGATAGTCCTGCCTACTACTAGGGATGGAAGTAGGTCAGGCCGCCGACAAGCGCCTATGGCCTAGCCTACATCAGGCCCAGGCCAGGCCAAATTACTAAGTAGATAAGGTCAAGGCTTTTTTAAAAACCTGTTTAGTTAAAAAGTCCAGGCTTGGGCCACTCAGAAAGCCTTGTAAGCCTAACAGGTCGGTCTATTTAAGTAAATATTAATTTATTTTATTATACATATTATTTTGAATTTTTATTATAATATATTATTTGAAAAAACACTGCTTAAACAAGACAAAACACAATAACAAAAGCACTGATAGCACTCACAATCAGGATGAGAGGATGTTATGGCAGGTTTCCCAAACAAATAGAGTATCATCATAAATCTCCATTACAAACATGAGTATAATAAAGTCAATGACATATAAAAGAAATAAAATAAAAAGTCTATTAAAAAGTTCTCTATATACTAAATTTCTTCTATCTTGATATTCAACAAACATATTCATTGCTAAAGTGTCTCGAAACGTTGTCCATGCCTCGGTTACTTGAATAGTTGTGACCTCATCTGCAACATTACTTGTAACTCTTACCCTATGTTGATTTGTTAACTCTTCATCAACAACTAATAAAAGCTCCAAGTCTTGGACCTCTAAAATTAGGTCATATTGTTGCTCATCTTTGATAAAATTGTGTAGTATTATTATAGAATAAAAAATAAATAGATATAGATATATCTGTTATATCTATTAGTAAATAAATATAGATATAAATATATATGTTAGTAAATAGATATAAATATATCTGTTAATAAATAGATATAGATATATCTGTTATATCTATTAGTGATAAAGATATATCTATTAGTGTTTTGAGTCTTTGTTATAAGTAGTGGCATTGCCACTCCTCTATGTAATTAATGAATCATACTTGAAATAACAGAATTTGTTATTATTTCTTCTCTCTCTCTTCTCTCCTTCTAATTCTAAAAAGTATGAAACAAGTGTTAATAATTCTTATCTGTGTTTTTATATCAAAACAAGATGGAGTTCTTAATATATTCCATCGTTTTTTCAATATCCCAAATGATCTTTCAATTACACTATGAACAACTCCTTGTAGTTTTGAGGGGTGTTTCCAATCCACTCATTGAGATTATATCTAGTCCCTCGGTAAGTTGCTAAAAATCCTGGGCCATTTGTATATCCAGCGTCGGTCGATCAGAAAGTATTTACGTACAATGGGTTTTTTCCAAGAAAACAAAAAGATGTCACCCAGGTAAACAAAGTATCGAGGTTTGTCATCCTAAAAATCATATATTGTATTTAATACAGTAAACAAAGTATCGAGAATTAGTCTCAACCACATGTTCCTATTGTACCCGAGAATTAGTCTCAACCATTGCGACATTCACACCACCACTACCTCCTCCGGATTAACATCATATCCATTCTGATCATTCAAATTAATATTTCCTTCCACCTCTTGCATCTGATCACGTCGAGCCCCTCGGTGCCCTTGTCCCCTGAATCAATGGCCAACATAAACGATCCCCATGCAATCGTAGCCAAGGACCATAACAGAGAGGCGTATCCCTTCTGGTAGCCCCACACTCCCTCAAGACATTGGTAAGCATCCCACATCGATAGCAGTAGTTGTACAACTTTCATACTTGAAAATCACTTTAAAAGGATTCACCCCTGCTGCCGCCATCATTTGGCCTTTTTTCTTAACTGAGCTTCGATTTCCACCCAACCCGAATGCGAAAGTATCCACCGAACCTACTTGTCTCTGATTTATCCCACCCTAGGAACCCTGCAAAGGATTCCCCAAGAGACGTCGCAATGGCTTACGTGTGAAAAAGAGGCGGAAGATGGTGAATTTGAATCCAAAACGGAACCCACGTCAAAAGGACCTGAGAGGGATCAATAATGTTACATGAACATCTATACAATAGAAACATAATAGACACCTTCCAGACGTGGCCAAAGCTGCTGAGTCAGCTGCATGGTGGAGGGCTGAAAATGAAGGAGCAAAAAAGTGGGGGGGGGGGGGGCGAATAGAATTAGGGAAAATTTCTGAAACGAGAGGGATTTGGAGAGGGAAAATCGCAGATCAAAATTAAGGATTCCGCCACGAAATTCGCTCTCTCTCGTTCCAGACCACCATCGCTCTCTCTCGCTCCACTCCACCATCGCCTCCTCTCCATCTCCCTCTCGCACGCCCTTCCGCCACGCACACCGTCCTGTCTCGCAACCTCTCGCACATTCTCGCTCACTCTTCAGGCAGTGGAAGCCACCCATCGCGCTGGCGCACTCATCCTCCGTCGTGAGTAGCGACGGCCCCTTCCATTCTCGCAGTGGTGCTCCACCACGACTCTCCCCCACCTCTTGCGCTTGGTTTTGGTGTTATTATCGGTTGAGGGGTTAGTATGCCAGTTCCTTTTCCTTCCAATTATGAACCAGTTATTTATCTGCTTTAATTGCAACCCTGTTTCCTTCAGCACTCTAGCCTTGTCTTCCCCCTATTTAAAACAATATCATTCACAAGTGAAATCCAAAGTATTCAAATTGAGCAACTAATTAGCATATTCATCATGATATACTCCAAAGTTTGCTGGTTTTTGTTTTGAATTTCCATGCTTTCCTATGTGCATGTTGGGGCTCATTTTGTTTAATGTTAGTGTCTCTCTATCTTTTTTACCCTCGATTCCTACCAAGAATGCAGGGACGATGGCTGTAACGAGGCACCTTAAGACAAAACAATTTTTTTGTCTTATAAATGAACTTGGTGTATGTTTGATTAATTAGTTATTTGATCTCTCAAAATATCATATTTGTAAGAAATAAAATATTGTACCGAAGAGATGAACTTGGTGTATGTTATTATTTGTAAGATTGTAAGATTATTTGCTCAAAACTAAATGAATTGAATGAGATTAAAGAGATGTTTGATCAACAGGAAGTAAAGTGGTGCATATGAATGAGAGAAAATTGTGACCCCTTAATGTTTTGAGGTTTTTGGTTTTGCAGGTTAATACTTCATCCCTAGACCCTCTGAAACACTTTTTGTCCTGCTCTCTCCATTTGGTAATTCCCTTATGACATACTCTAATTTTTGTTGATTTGTGGTTTAAGCTTTCATGCTTTCCTTTGTGCTTGTCGGGGTTCACTTTGTTTAGTGTAATTGTCTCGCTATATTTATTTGGTTGTTGTAACTTGGTTTTATGTTGATATCTAGTGAATGTCTGAAAATAAGTTTTGATTTCTCAAAAACTTGTCTAGTCATAGTCTATTTTCGATAAAAACTGCAGCCACACTGTAACTATCAATCTTGCAAAATAAGTATGAAATCAATATTCAATAAGAATCATACGCCCATAATCATAAAAAAAATTATTTTTTAATATGATTTTCCTTAGATAAACTAGCAAAATGACAATTTATCAATGGTGCTTTGCATTTGGTCTTTCCATAAATACTAATTAACTATTAAATTTTAGGTGTAATTACATATTTAGATCCTCTACTTATGTGATTCATGGTCTTTGAGGCTAAGAGAGTCCATCATCATAACTTCCCCCACTTGTTGTTTCACTTTCTATTTTGTAACTCTGTTGTGATATGCTCTAAATTTTGCTGGTTTAAGGTTTGTGTTTTCTTGCTTTACTTTGTGCTTGTTGGGGTTCACTTTGTTTAATGTAAGGATATCTTTACCTTTATCCTCTATGTGTTTGGTTCCCTTTTTGGGACTCTTTCTATGAACGATTTTAAATTCTTGTCGAAGATTTACGAGTGGTGTCTGTAAGACATTAGTTCATTGATGTTGAATAAAATGAAAATGTTGTCTATTTGTGAAACATTTTTTATGAAAACGGCTGCTAATGACTGGTTTCATTTGAAAAACATGGCTGGAACCCAAACCGCGGTTGGAGGAACCCCAGTCTGCTTGAACCCTATGCGGAGGAGAATTAGGGCTCCTGGGTTGAAACCCAAATGAGCTGTAAAGCTCCCAACTATGGAAGAAACCGGGGGACAGGTTTGTATAAACTTTTCAAATATGAAAATTTTTAACCTTTATTTTTTTATTCTTAGGTTTGAAGTGGTTGCTTGAACAAAGAGCACATATATTAGTTTTTCCTTGTCTTGTAATTTTATTGAAGATTAGCATTGTCACATTACTGATAATTTTGGTGGTTCATTATAATTTTGTATGTGGTTAAGTGCTGGTAGGATTTCGTCACTGTACAAAATTGTAACAATAATATTCTCTTGTGATGTGTAATTAAGATTGTTAAAGATCAATAAATTATAACTTTGAGCATAGTAGTTGAATTTACTCTTTTAACTTGTAACTTTGTGAAGGGGAGATGTAGAGATAGTTTGTTGAGTGTTTCCCGCATTATAGAACTAGTGTCTTCATATATTGTAACAACGTGCTTTCTTTAACAATCAGTTCCGATGATTCATTATTACGTTGTTTTTTAGGTACGTGTTAGACATAAATGTATACCAAATATCCTCCATGAGGTGAATAGGAATCTGACTGATCTTTAAAAGGCTAAAATACACGCTACTCTGTTTAAATGGTTGATGCAAATGCCGGAAAAGTTACCAATCAATGGGAGTTTACTGTATGAATTAGTTAGCCAGTGGGTGGAGCGTAGGGGTGGCAAATTTATCCGTTAATCCATATCCGTCCAATCCATCCACCACAAAATCCATCCATATCCATCCATATAAAAAATATAATTTAAATGGATGGATTTCAATCCATCCATTTAATCCATTGGATATCCATAATCCATCAATTTAAAGTTAAAATCCACTGGATATATATATATTAAAATTTGATGGATTGTGATGGGTCACCTTAAAATTCTAATGGATTACAAAAATAAATTAAATAGATTGTAAATAAAATATTAAAATCTTATAATATTAATCAAACACAACCCAATAAATTTAGAAAGGAAAAATAAAAAATCTGGACCCACCTAATGAATTTAAAAAACTAAAAATCTGGACCCACCCACCTAATGAATTCTGATTTCTGAATCAGACCTTCATCACGCTGCATCCTCCAATCTAAGTATCTAGCCCCAAATTGAAGAACCCTAAACCCCCAAATCTACAAATCAGGTGACCGTCCGCCAGCAGCCACCACGTTTTCACCGTCCACCGGCAGCCACCGCGTTTTCACCGTCCGCCACTGTTCTGTGTTTTCACCATTGCAGCGTTTCGTTCTCCACCGCCACAATCAAGGTCCTCGCACACACGGAGACGGAGCTAGGTTCTCTCTTGTTCGTCCACTTCTCTCTCACACCGTCACAAGGTTTTCTTCATTCTCTTTATCTCTCGCGCATGAATTTGAGTTATTGATCTCGATTTTGATTTCTTCTAGATTTCTCTATTTCATGTTGTTTTTCTGAAATTTGGGCCTCGAAACTGCTTATGTAAGGTTGAAATTTATTGTTTGAACAAAAAACAATGAAAAGTTTATCATGTAGTTAAATAAAACCAAATTAAATCAATTCTTGTAAGAAGCTTACAAGTTCTGGAGCAAAATCAATTTCGTGGTTTCCTGCAGTCCATATCCATGGTTGATAAGCGGTGCTCCTTTCTGTAAACCTTCCCCAAGTATCCCATCTAACATTATCATGATCTGGGTAGTCATTTGCATAAGAGAGGTCTCCAACATACAGTAGAGTCTGCCCATTACTTAGGTCATTCTGATAATGAGTAAGAGTCCTATTTGAATCAAAGGTCTGACCAAGATCCCCTGCAAAAAATGGTGCAATAGTACAAACATTGAATTAAAATCTCCCAAACATAGCTTAAGTCGATTGTCAAACATCTATATAACTACCAAAAAGTGATTTTGATCAATGAGAATTAATTCTAAAGCTCCAAAATGTAGAACCAAACACACAAAACATTTAATTTGAGGAAATACAGTTACCTATGAGACCAAATGTGTATGGCACATCAGAACCAACTTCAGGAGGAATTATAAACCAAAACTGTCGTGTTGAGTTCCCAATTCCAACCTCATAGTAATATTTGGTGTTGTACTGCCACAAAAGAAGTACATATATGAACAAAACAATTGATTCAAAAATCAAATGCCCTTTTGAGAATGTACCAGTAACATATATCAATGTTACTCTTTTTCTCAATTAATTTAGTTGGAAAACTATTTGGAATAAGGGCAGCATCCTCAAAGTCCTAGGTTGATGTAGTGTGTTCGGATTTCTGTAACATTAACTTATAAGCACTTTCATTTCAATCTTTTATGAGACAAGTCCTAGGTTGATGAGGTATGTTTGTTTTAGAATTGAAATGGCACAAGTCCTCCATTCATACCACTTGGTGTATATATTTGAATGCAAAAACTTCTGATTTTATACAATCTGGCTTTGTTTTTCTGTAACTTTGTGGATTGTGAGGTTAAAGCAATTTAAAATGCTTTTCAGGTAAAATGTCTTCTGATAATATCATGGGGATAGAGTATAAAGTTGAAGAAGTTCAGCCCCTAGTTCAAAAAAGAGCTAGAAAATCCGTGGTTTGGGAAAGCTTTGAAAAATTTGTTAATGATAAGGGGCTGTCAAGAGCAAAATGTACAGGATGTGGCATAGTATACATGGCAAGAGGTGGTGGTGGGACTTCAAATATGAAGCGCCATGTGCAAGTTTGTCCTGCTGCAATAGGTGATGTTTCTTCTTATCCACCTCTTGATCAAGAAAAATACCGGGAAAAGATATCTGAGGTAATAATCAAACATGGATATCCCTTCTCTTTTGTTGAACATGAGGGTATAAAAGAGTTACATTCTTTTCTTAATCCACAAGCAAAAACAATATCTAGGAATACTGCTAAGTTAGATGTGATTAAGTTGCATAGGAAAGAGAAAGAAAACCTTAAATGCTACTTAAGATCCATTCCTGGTAAATTTTGCTTGACTTCTGATCTGTGGTCATCAATCACCACTGACCAGTATATGGTGATAACTGCACATTATATTAGTAAGGATTGGGAGCTTCAAAAAAAAATTCTTGCTTTCTTTCACATGCCACCACCTCATACCGGTGCTAACTTGGAGGAAAAATTATTAAGTTTGCTAAAGGAGTGGGGTATAAACAAAAAAATATTTACCATTACTTTGGATAATGCATCTTACAATGACACAATGGTAAGTACATTGAAGAAGCATTCATCAGGATTAGGATTAGTTGCTAATAGAGATGATCTCTTGTGTGACACCCAAGCAACTTCGTCAAGATGTCCCAACAAGATGGAATTCCACATACCTTATGCTTGAGAGGGCTATAGCTTTTTGCGAAGCCTTCACCCACCTTCGAAGTCTGGATCCTTCTTATATTATCTACCAACTTTATATTTTCAATCTCCATATTTATTTTAGTTCTTTTATTTTTATGTCTTATTATTTGACACATATGTTCTCTTTTTGTAGCTACACTAGATCTTGATGGTGAAGAACTTGTTGAGGATCTTGGAGCTCTATCTATTTCTAGAAATGAATAATGGTAAGTTTATCGAAATTATGACTATGGAAATTTGATAAAAGTCAATGTGTGTGGATGTGAGTTTAACATTATGAATGTGTATTTTAGATATTGGCTTTAGGTGGAGGAGCACCCCATTACACTGCTTGCCTTTTAGCTATTGTCTCACTTTGAAACAAGAAAGTACATATTGCATGCAACATTTGCAATGGATCCTCCTGTGACCATGAAAGCTGAGATACTTGAAGCTGTTTTGAGGTCTAAGCCTGCTACAATAGTTAGTATGGGTATAAATTTGCCACTGATAAATTTTGTGCAGAACGTGGTCAATGTTGAGGATATCTGAAATGGGTTGTGTTTGGTTTGCATTTGAACGATTAAAGGCAATAAAGATGAGAAGTAAGCATGTAATACTTGAAGTCTTCATTTGATTGTGAGTGTTTAAGCAATTGTGAGGAGTATATGACTATATGTGTGCCTACTTCCTAATGGCATTATGCCTTTATATAGGGGTATATACTATGCCCCTGCATAGAGGAACTGATATGAGTGATAACAACACTTTGTTGGTGCAGAACAAAAAGTGCATAGCATTTAAGTTGTTATGGTGCATGCTATAATTATTATATCATCATCTTTACACTAAGAAAAAGATAGAAGAATGTGTCAAAACTCAAAACTAAAAAATATTTTGACTTAAATTTTAATTGATAAATAGTATAATAACAATGTTGTTCAAATAACTGAACCACTATGCTAATCCATTTAATTGGGTTATCACTTTATTAGATAGTGTTAAAATAATAACAAACGTCGAAGATAAAATTAAAGAGACTTACACGTATAAAAGCAAGATTAAAATTAAAAAGTGACTAAAAGAATATATATTATTAAAGATAAAATGGTTTTAGATTACCTACTTCTTCTGGATGCCATTGGTACCTTTTTATTTTGGGCCGGTTTTTGGGTTTTCGACCGTTTTTTTGGGTTTTGGGTCGATTTTTTAGTTTTTGGCTGATTTTTGGGGTTTCGACTGTTTTTTGGGTTTTAGGCCGATTTTTGGGGTTTCGACCATTTTTTTAGGGTTTTGGGCCGACTTTTAGGTTTTCGACCATTTTTTAGGGTTTTGGGCCGATTTTTAGGTTTTCGACCGTTTTTTTGGGTTTTAGGCCGATTTTTGAGTTTTTAGCCGACTTTTGGGGTTTCGACCATTTTTTTGGGTTTTGGGCCGACTTTTAGGTTTTTGGCCATTTTTTTGGGTTTTGGGTCGATTTTTGAGTTTTCGGCCTTTTTTTGGGTTTTGTGCCGATTTTTGGGGTTTCGACCATTTTTTTGGAATTTGGGCCGATTTTTGGGTTTTGGGCCGTTTTTTGAGTTTTTGGCCGACTTTTGGGGTTTCGACCATTTTTTTGGATTTTGTGTCAATTTTTGAGTTTTGGGCTGACTTTTGGTGTTTCGATCATTTTTTTGGGTTTTGGGCCGATTTTTGAGTTTCTACCGGTTTTTTTTTTGGGTTTTCCACCATTTTTTAAGTTATTGGATGGATTAGATATCCATCCATTAAAAATTCACTATTGGATGGATTTTTTTCACTAATGGATGGATTGGATGGATTTTTTTAAAACAATTTTAATGGATCCTTAATGGATAATGGATTGTTTTGGATCCATCCATTACAATCCATATCCATATCCATCCAACCCATCCATTTGCCACCCCTAGTGGAGCGTAGGTTGGGTTTTACAATACGAAGTACAATAGTTTCTTTTACCCCTTTAGATGTTTACTTTGCTACTGGGCTGCGCATTGTAGGGGAAAGTGTGAGTTTTGACCAAGATGATGATTGTCGTACTAAAAGTTTGTTTCGTGGGAAAAAAATCACCGTTGGGAGAATATTTGAACAACTTAAAAATCTTAAAGGTGACGAACATGTTGAAGACTTTTGTCAGTTGTATATACTCCTCGGCTTCGCAGAATTTTATTGTCCTAATACCAACAATATTGTGCATAAAAAGGTTGGGGTGTTGTCATATATGACGTTTTGGTTAATGGCTTGATTCAAGCTACCGAGCACTTTCGCGAGGCAAAAAAATTCATGTTATGTGTATATAACAAACAGGTTGTGCAGCAATTTTACAGGTACACAATATTACGTGTAATAGGGTTTAATGTTACTTGGTGATCATTCTTTTTTCTTTAAATTTGTGTTTATGTTTCCATTGTTTGACTATGGTGTTTATGATGCACATGTATATTTGGGCTTTGGAGCATATGTCCTTGCATCACAGTGCTACATTTATGGATGTACCCACATTTCCTCGGTATTTGCATTGGCATCATATTCCCTTAGGGAAGAAGAAAATGTCCACAATGTTTGAACACAATTGGGTAAGAAAATGAAGTATTGTATTTGATCTTTGTTGTCACATGTAAACTTGTAATAGGTTTACCTTGTATTATCACTTATAGATATGTCAACAATTAGCTGCATCAACTGAAGATCGTGAACATGAAATTGTGAAGGAAGCTGTGCAGAAGGAACTTGGTGGTTTTCAACATTGGTATCAGCCCATTTACCAATCAAGATATACCGCACATGACATTCAAGTGTTGGATGCTAAGGTTAATGAACTACAGGATAAAATGTCCAGCCTCGAGGAAGAACTGAGGATGATTGATCTTAATCTACATACATCAGCTAAGTCGAAATGCGCGACCACTGTTGATACATGTCAGGGTGAAGAGAACATATTGGTTGAAAATACTGGTGGATCCCCATATGTGTTTGACGTTTCCATATGTAAGTTAGGTGTATGATTGCATAACAAATTACTTTAAAACCACCCTTACAGATTAATAATTTTGTATATCGCATTTTTTTGCATCTTATGCAGCTGAAATCCATAATATACCCCATGATGATGATCCAGCAGGGCAACAACCAAATATGTACACAAGGCGTAAAGACCAACCTCGGAAACGCGTGGCCAGCGGAATCTCCCGAACGCCTTAGACAACATACCATATAGAGACCACATAGCCATTCATTGTCATCTAAGCCATATTTTTTAACAAAAGTATGTCACGCTGCTTCAAATTCTTTCTTCGTCAGTGAATCATAAACAGCTTTTTTCATGTCATCCTTGATACTTTTGTATTCCATATGACCTTTTAATTTTTCCGGTATCTTCTTCATTATATGCCACAAGCACCACCGATGCCTAGCATTAGGGAAAACTAGTTGTATAGCCTTTTTCATTGCCTTGCATTGGTCTGTCACAATAGCATTTGGCGCCTTTCCATACATGCAACTCGGCCATGACTCAAACAACCATGTAAATGACTCTGTATCTTCCGCAGACAACAGACCACAACCTAGCAAAATAGATTGCCCATGGTGGTTGACACCAACAAAAGGGGCGAAGGGCATGTCATATTTGTTCGTCAAGTAAGTCGTGTAGAAAGAGATAACATCTCCAAAGTACTCGTATGTTTCCCTGCTCCTTGCATTAGCCCAAAAGACGTTTTTCACATGGAAGTCATCATCAAGGTCAATTTCATAAAAGAAGTTGATATTTAGCTGCTGCATCCGTGAAAAATACTCACGTAGTGCCTTGCCATCACCTTCCTTTCCAAGTCTCTTCCTTTCATGTCGAACAAAGTTCCGGATGTATCGCTCAACAAATGGCAAATTTTCATATCCTCCCGCTTCTTGAACAAGGGAGCGGAAGCTCTTATTGAACCTTACACCTGCGTCATTATTAACCCGAATGGTCCATTGAACATGCATGCTTATTCTCCTATTACCTTGGAACATCCTTGACTTCCCTGGGCTCAAGTGATGGCAATGGTCATCATTAATCTTGTTAATATACCTGTAAGACCCTCTATTTTGAGTAATTATACTTTGGTCCTTGGAGATTTTATAATTAGGTTTTGGTCCTTTAAGTTTGGATATTTGCATTTTAGCCCTTGGACTAGTCAAGGCTGGATTGGAATTCCGCATTTAAGAGCTTTTAAGGAGGTTTTGGAATTCAAATTTGAAATAGGAACATGATGGTTCGAGTTAGAGGCTTAAAAGGATATTAGTGTAAGAGTTTTGACAAGAAGAGCCTTTGTTTAGTGGTGAAGACTTAGGCATTTGATGGGCATGACTTGTGTTCGAATCCTAGAGAGGTATGTTTTAATTTTCATCAGATTTTTGATGGTTAAAGGCTGAATTTCGAATTTGAATTGAGACATGAGATTAATGAGCAATAAATGGGTTTAAATGGAGTTTAATAGGAGTTACAATCAGATTTGAATTTGAATTTGAAATTTAGACATGTGAGTAATGGAGAGTTAATGGGTGTTTTAATGGGTGATTAAATGGGGTTAATAAGGGGTCATTATGGGGGAGTTATTTCTGAGTTTTGGGGGTTACTTTGAGGGTTAATTTCGTGCATAAGAGAGTCTTTCACAATTAGATTTCACCCTAGTTGTATTTTGCTGCTGCTGCTGCCCAAAATCTGCTGCACGTTTGGCCCTTTCTTTCTGCTGTCTTCTTCTTCTGTTTTGCTGCTGCGTTCTCACCTTGGGTAGGAGCAAGACCACGTCCAACCTTCTTAAACTCAGAGGTTCTTAGTTGAGTTCGGTAAGGCTTCCTCTTCAGTCATTTCTGAATCCTTTTCATGTTCGAAAACTCAATCTAAGTCCTTACCGTTTCTGTTTTTGGGTACAACCTTCTTTTCCCAATTCAAGCTTGATCACGTGACTCCCTACATAATTCTCGAGAGTGTGGACAAGACCAAGCAAATGATTAAAAGGTAAGGGTAACTCTGGGTCTAGATAGAGTCAGTTTTGCTTTACATATGATTTTGCTGTTGGAAACCATTCTGGTTGTTGTGATGGAATTATTGGTTTTGTGATACATGTTTGGATTTGAGAATTGATGTTAAGACGTGATAATGTTGATGATGTTGAGTGAAGTTGATCATGTTATATTGGTAACGTTGTGGAAATTGTTGATTCATGATGATGTTGAATATTTTGGCATGGCATATGCATATTCTAGGTTGAAATGGTGGGGTGGACGGTAATTGCCACGTGACCGGAAGGGCGGTGGAGTGGACGGTATTGCCACATGATCTCCCTGTTCCCGTTTGGAACGAAGTCGCTCCCGTTTGGAACGATGTATCTTGGCCAAAGTTGTTGAGCATGTAGTTGTGCATGTAGTTGTATTTGAAGAATCATGAGTATGACTTGTGTTGTTGGTTATGAGGATCTGAGGATTATTATGGTGTTGTTGTACTGTATGTTGCGATTACTATTATTGTTATTTATGTTGATTGGTAATTGTTGTTTGTTTTAAAGAGTTAACCCTTTCTGTTTGTGTTTGGGCGCTTAACGCCAGAAAATAGACAGGGTGTTGATCGTCGTCTCCTGAAGAAGCTTTACGGAATCAGAGTGCGCAGCGGAATCGTGGAAGAGATTTGAAGAAGACGATTGATGTCTTAATATTTTCCGCTATTTTATTTTATTTTATTTTTGGGCTCGCTGTTGAGCAATTTTCTTTGTTGTAATATTTTCCTCGTTTTGCTTCCGCGTAGTAATTATTATTTATGGGGAAAATTATTACTTATATTATTTTTAAGTAATTAAGAGAGACGAAAACCTTTTAAGAAAATTGAGTTGTTTTTCGGAGAGGTTTTAATTTCCACGTTTTTACCATGTAACCCTCAACCCAAAATTGGGGTGTTACAATACCAAAGGCCATCTTTGTGTTCTGATGCACAAATCCTGGCTGGACATTGAATCTTTGTAGTTGGGTTTGTCTTCAAATGATGAGGAAGTGGCGACACGTAATTTCCTTCCCTAACACATGCGAACATAATGTATTTAACTTGCCTATCAACTCCTTTTTTTTAGTTCCGCACCTTCATGCCGAGTCCTTTCTTCATTGCATACTGCCTATAATGGGCTTTCACACACTCTGCAGATTTAAATTACATGCCAACCCAAATGTCATTGTTCTCTAATTGACTAACCAAAGTTTCATTTGTCCTTGAGGACCCTTCCTCTTGTGGTTGATCACCATATTGATGTGTATCAGCCTCTAACTGAGGCAACTCAAGAGTAGTCACACATGCTTGCTCCATCACATATGCTTTACCTACACTGCAACATAAATTAACGCATGTAAAAAAAGGGTTCAACTTTACCACTAACTGTGTTCATCATCTGCAATAAATTCAATTGAAATACAAAGAACTAATGTTGCAGACAATAATCGTGGAACTTAGTTGCAATAAAATCATGTAGAAATACAAAGAACTATATACACCAAACACTAATACTTTTTCCACACCATAAAACGCAAAATACTTGCAGAGGCCAGTTCATGGTTAACACCCCATCATCTTTGCTAAATAATTGTGCGATGGACATCGAAAAGCATAGACGTTATAAAAAACAGATTGGGGACATACCTTCGCCTATAATTTTTGTTTACAGCACGATGGACATAAAATTTGGATGGTCTTGTGGTGGGAACAAAACGGAGGGAGCGAATGAGCGTTCCCGCGGAATTGGTCACTGTAAATGACGCCTCAGACTGTTTTCAGAGAGATATTTTGATTATAATAATGATTTTAGCAATTCCTAACAATACAATTGGTTAGGGGTAAGAATAGGATGGGCTTTGCTAGACTTTGTTTAAATAGGTTTGACCTATTTAAAAAATTCAAGCCTTGAGCCTAACTTGTTACATTGTTCATAGGATTTTTTTTTTATGCATGAGACTGACCTGTTTGAAAGTCTGGCCCGGCATGAGAACTTAATTTAAAAGATTGTTTCATTGTAATACATTCAAGTAGATCTAAAAATATGGTATATATACATGTCAACAAAATTATAGACTAATGAGATAAAATACAATAATATGATTATATGGTCCAATTCAAAATAAGTAAGTATTAGTCATTTTCTAAAGATGTTTATATGGATAAATCATTATATAGTGTAACATATTTAATTATAAAAATAAATTATTAACTATATAGTTTTAAGACATTTAAATACAGATTTCAAAAATGATATTATAGTAAAAATCCAAAATTAGAAAATAATTTAATAATTTAATATTAATATAAGTGGGCCGAACTGTGAGGCTTGCAAGGCTTTCTGCGTGGCTCATGCTTGGCATTTTTAACTAGATATACTTTTAAAAAATTTCTAGCCATGTCTATATAGTTATTTGGCCTGGACTTGGCCTGATGTTGGCTATGTCGTAGACGCCTGTCAGCGGCCTTACCTACTTCAATCCTTGCAGACGGTAATGATTCACACACCACCATTAGAGTGTAGACACACTGGGACAATTTCTATTTTATCGTTAACTTTATATAGTGTTCATATTTAACTATATGTTATAATGTTAAGGGGAAATGAGTTACGATTCATAGACCACCATTAGTGGTAGCAACGTAAGAGAAAGGACGAGAAAAGGAGAAACAATGAATCTAATATGTGATGTGATAAGAAATAAGATATAGAAAGAAAAATAAGGTGTTTGTAGTTGTCTATACTATTTGTATTTTTACGAATCTCTATTGGAATCATAATCACCCACCCTAACCCCCCGGTCATCAGATAGAAAACCCTAGGAACCTTTGTTTATGTGACAATACAGTACCCTAAACTCTCCACGTTTTTGTGTGGAATTTGATTTCGTGTTGTATTATTATAATATTTTTGCGTTGGTATCAGCAGATATTCCCTGGTCAGACGCTCAGACAATTTCGTGATTATAATTTCCTTTGTCTCGGTCTCAACCCCTCCGAGGTGTTTGCGTGTGTGTTTGCTTTTAGTTTCTAGGGTTTATGAGTTAGGGATTTATGTTTGGGGTTTAGTGTTTGGATTTAGGGCTTAGGATTTAGTGTTTGTCTTTTTAAGGGGTTTAGGGTTTGGGGCTTATAGGTTTGGGGTTTAGGGTACAGGACTTAGGGTTTGGGGTTTAATGTGTGGGGTTTGGGGATTCAGGGCATAGGGTTTATTGTTTGGGTTTTAAAGGAGTTAATGGTTTAAGGTGTCACCTGTTTGATTTAGGGCTTAGGGCTTAATGTTTGGGGTTTAGGTCTTCAGGGTATAGGGATTCATTAAACTAATGGCGGTCTTTTGATGGGCATTAGACTGTGAAGATACTTCTTGAACTTGGATACCATAAGCTTAAGCATGTCGAAATCTTCATTAGGTGAGATGCTTAAGAAGGTGCTGAGCTTGTCTCGCACTTCACCAGCTTATAAAATCTCTACGGATTCGGCATGACTATCCAAAATGTTTACTAAGTCCTTATTATGCGAATAGTTCGTCCAATTATGCGCATCTTCCTGCAATGGATAAGGTAAAATCCCACTTAAAGGTAACACAGGGTAGTGATTATTGTCATTTACAAAATACAAATGTATTGCATATAAAAGACAGTCTCATAGTTAAATCAATATATACATTTAAAATTTGATACAATTGAGGCTGATGGGCCACAACATATTGTGAATGAGTTACAAAATTTGTGTGACGCTAATATTTCCAACGCAAAACGGGCAAGGCTAGCTATTTCAAATGTACATTATCGTACACGCGACAGCATCACTAATCTAATCAAACTACAAAATAGACACTAAAAATATATACCACTTAAAGGTATGTCAACCATAAAAGAAGATCAACAAAAGAACAAATAGTTGCAGATAGTTCTGATCGAACATTAGACGGTATCCTAGTAAACATCGCAAACATTATGTAGCCCTCCATGGATTATACTGAAGTGCAGCCAGTGTTTGTACATTGATAGATATCCAAAATTCCGCTAGAATAATATGCCTTTAAACGTGTAAAGGAAGGTTTGCATCTTCCAACACTTTGAACCGGCAACTATTCTTTGGATGCAACACCCATTTACACACAAATTCGCGACAAATTTTATTGATTTCAACCTGTACATGAAAATGTAACTTGTTACTTGCTTCCTCATTATCATACAAATTTTAAATGTACATATAAAAATTAATAATAGAAATAATAATAGTAATAACCTAACCTCTGAATAATTTGGCATTGTCAGACAACCCCATCTCGGGACACCGTCCAAAATATCCATGTATTTTAATACATAGATACCGCAGTCATGCATGTAAGAGAATTATATATGTCAAACACATTAATGTACATAGCTTAAAAATTTTGGTATCGTATGAACATATGACAACATAAGTATATATGTGCCGACACCTATGTAACTCACCCGTTGGGCTGCTGAGGCAGATCAGTATAAGTAATTTGCAATGTGAAGTTGTGTTTGTCCAACGCATTGTTCAGCATGCACAACAACTCCTCAAATCAGCCCTTCTAATCAACATCATACAAGTCTTAATGAGAAAAAATAATTAAAACTTATACTCATTAGTAGCATATTAAAGATTAAGCACATAAAAATTGACTGCCGTAACTAATTAGATGATATTAAAGGTTTAGCTAGTGGTCATACCACTGAGTTAGTTAGCAACATCAAATCCTCACTTGTAGAGTGATGGTGTTTCCCAAGTGAATTTAACACACACAAAAGCTTGTGAGTCTTATCCACCACGTAGCAGAACCAATGGCCCTGGAATAAGGCAGGTGCAAATATCTGCGATAGGTCAACAACATCAGCTTCATATTGCACAAGTATGTATATGCACTGCTGACAGTTACATTGGATACTTACAAAATTACAATGCCTCAGAGTATGGACTGCATTACTATCATTAGAAACTTTTGTTATGGTTCTCTTAGTCCAAGTCGAACGCATTCCAGCCCGAATTAAATCCAACTCAGATATAACCTTACTCTTCAAACACAAAACATACAGTTACTTTCTATACTAACATAATGTAAATGAAAATATTTAGTGTGAACAATACTCACAACTAAGAGATGGCCAAACATGTAACGGGTGATAAGTCATGTGCGTTCTACTTCATCAGACATAAAGACCTTGGAAGGTAGTAAGAAAATCTATGACATCACATACGAACACAAAAGTAAAATATCATCACGTAAACAGTGCAGTAGTGGTTAGTTGGGCAATACAGAAAACCAATTGAAACATGATGAACAAGTTGGCACTAACCATGTTGTTGACGCAACTTCTTGGTCTCATGCACTGCATGTCATGGCAAGTGAGGAATTGATCGAACATATGAACAATGCGGCTGCACATTGAGTATCACCAACATGTAAGTAAGACTCCAACAAACAAATATGTAGTGTTAGAGAAAAGCTATATAATGAAACATACGCTGATCTTCCAACAGCACCCTTTATATTACAAGTGCAAAAGCTATACAGTTTCTTCATAAGATTATCGTTTGCAGCTGGAAGAGGATTTCCTCCTACTGGATGAGGTAACATATCAGGGCATGCATGCTCATTCTCATGTCCTTCATTGGGACACGCAGGCCCATTATGAAGTCCTTCATCAGCTGCCTTAGTATCCATTGTTTGCAAACCCAGCAGCTTCTTTATTCTAACCACCTCCTGCTCAAGCGTCATCACCTTGTGTCCAAGTTCCTTTACTTGCCCACTCAATCGCTCATGTTTACTATCCATATCGACGCTGTCATGAGGAGAACATTTCCAGTGACAAAAACCATTGTCTGCTTCATTCATCGCTTCCTTTAGGATATGATGATGATCAATCTCTTCTTTCGAGGAAGTCAGTTTTTCAACAACCTGGAAAATCAAACTTTAAAGTGTAAGCTTAGACAAAATACACAATAGTCAGGTTTTACTAATTACAAGATTTTGCAGGAGTTATTACAGAATTGTTTTCAAATGCTTTTTCAATAGCTTTGCTCCCCATCTTAAGATTCTGCCACTTTAGAAAGCGAGGAAATGAAACGCTTGTTGGATGGTCACCTTTTCTCCAAAGACACACATTCTCCAACGCCCAGATCTACATAAATACCATATCATATACTTAAAATTAATACCTTGACAAAATAGCAAATCAATTGTCAGTGTATAAATCAACACAACATGAACACAGGAATGATAAACCTGTAACACAGCTGCGCAACCTGTAATATAAACTGAATCAGAAATCTTTCCCTCACTAACTGATTTTGATGCCCGAGATAAGCTGGCGGATACTGAATCATATATAGCAACGCCCCAATTGTACTGATCAAGAGAATCTAGGTTATCCAACATTCTTAACAAGGCACCATTCACAAGGTAGGTTGTCTTTGGGAAATAGAAGACCGAAAAAGCAAGAAATAAATATAGCCTACAAAAATCATCAGCATCTTCATCGTGATGAAATAGTTTTAGTTGTTCAACTATGTTGGGGATGGTTATTTCTTTTCCTTGAAATAATGATTTTGTACGACTTTCTTCGGGGTCATTATCAACAACTCTCTCACCAACTATGTGCAACCCCAAACCTAAACATACATGTAGAGGACTAAATTTAACAACATGGCTTCTTATTCTAAAACCTCTGTGGCGCTGATCTCACCGATACACCAACTCAAGTAGCAAAGGACAAGATACTACTAATTTTTCTCGCATTTGGAGGATCCATCTAAATGGGGTGGACTCAATCCGAGCCTTCTGCGCCACAGTGAGATTACGATTAACCTCAACCAGGAACTTTTTTTACACTTATGCTTCACACGAACCTGCCAAAACAAAAAGACAAGATGCATAAATATTTAACAACTCAAAGACCTTGTTCCGATTTCTTAAAGGCATTGCCGTATCTTGTGTAAAGTTTGGAATTTAGTTATGTGGTATGTCGCACAAAAAAAAAACATTGTTAGTGCACAATAATAAATCAGCTCAACTTCATAATCAATTTTAGTTATTACATTACATAACGCCCACCCGACAACTGGCAAAATTAACATTAAAGTCATGGGAGCATTTTACTAATAAGAGAAGTTATTTGTAATCATGAAATATCAAACCATAAACCTAGAATGCCACAAATTAAATGATTGCACACAACACACCAGCTATTTAAAATCCATGTTATTTCAATTGACTAATTGTCCATCGAAATACCGTTTTGGATTTATGTAATATATTAAAGGATTTATTATACGGAATTAAATTACCTACGGATATAAGTTATCCTACCCATGAAAGTTACACTAAGCAGCCAGCATGCCCTACAAATTTTTTTATACTATGCAAATCTAAATAAGAAGGTCCAACTGATGGCAGAAGAAACAAATAAGTAATTCAACATACTTAACAAAGTATTAACACGAATAAAGATCATCATTGTCAGCACCTTAATCAACATAAGAAGACAAAAAGAATTATAAAGTTTTTCCATATTTAACAAGAAAAAAAGCTTAATTTTTGTCAACCAAGTTGTAAAATAGTTACCATGTTCTTGCTTATTTTATTTGCTCTTATCCAGCTACCACACTCTCAGTTAATTCAGTCTATGTAACCTGCAAAAATGAGTAGCATTACTTGGAGGGGCAGTGGAAGCCTAAAAACAAAAAAGAAAGGAAAAGCACTTGGAAAGTCATAGTGGTACCAACAATCCAAGAAGCAGCAGAGGACTCAAACAAGCAGAAAAACCACAAACGCCAAGACATGGAGGAGTATAACACCTCTTCACCGCGAACCACTCCCACAAAGTTTAACAACATAAACTACATACACTATTTCCATTTTATTAAACAAAAACATTTTTCTACCTTAAGATAATGGCTTACATACAGAACCCTTGAATCTTGGGCATGAATTAAGGATTTTTCGTAGTAATAGTTCAAAAATAGTACCCAAACAAACTGAGGATAAAGATAGAGAGGCAATTACATTAAACAAAGTGAGCCTTCATTTTCAGCCCTCCACCATGCAGCTGACTCAGCAGCTTTGCCACATCTGAAAGGTGTCCTTTTATGTATCTACTGTACAGGTGTTTAGGAATCATTATTGATATCTAGCGTGTCATGCCCACGGACACAGCAACAGTTCAAGTGCTAGCTGAATCAATGTTTATCGTTCTGTTTCTTTTAAAGGAGGCCAAGTACGATAGTCAATCTTCCTTTGTCTTATTCATTCATCCTTGTGTTGTAATCAAATCCCTTGTTTTGACTATGTAGTTAGTAATTTAAACTTTCAACAAAACCATTGAAGATTTTGACTATGTTGTAAGCATGCTATATACATATATGTGCAATCAGTAAACCAATGAAGATTATAGGAGCAACTAGTCACTCTTAATTTGCTTGTGATTAATAATTTAATATCCTCTTACATCCAAGTGGGATCGATAAAGAGGTGTGTATGGAATAGAAAAAATAGAAAGAAAATGTGAGCAATATTACTATAACATCTACTTTGATAAAAACATGAAATAATTAAAGATATAAAAAGAAAGAAAACGTGGAAAGTGATTGTATATATAAGAAAAATAATATAGAAAGAAAGATATATTTCCTTAATTCAGGTGCTCAACTAGTGTGTTCCATCTGCACTAACTTGTAAAAGGTATTGTGAACAAAATGAAACGAATTTCAAGTCAATTATAATTGGAAAATACACGCCTTATTGTATACGTTAAAGTGCTTCATGAACATCCAGAAAAGTGCAAGTTATTATGGTGGTTGATGGACTCTAAAACTATCAATATCACAAAGACTTACAACTATAACTTTAGTCTAAATTAATTCTACTTTGTGAAGATTTTGTTGTTCAAGGAGGGGGAATGAACAACCTAGCTGCTCCCTTCTCTACATATATGCTTAATTGAGCCGTCAATTAACCCTGGACCATTAATGGAAATGGAATAATTAATGAGAAAGGAATCAGTTAATTTGTGATTTGACTTTGAATTATAAAGGTTAGTTTATGCCCTTCGCACTACATGTGGTTTCAGACTAATTTAGAAGGGGAAAGGGAAATGGTTTGAAATAGCACCCATGACACACCATGTCCCAAAACAAATTAGAGTATATCATACAGGAGTCACCAAATAGAAAGTGAAACAACAACTATCGAGCCCCTCGCCCCAATCACACAAACCTACACACACTACTCCAAATTTAAACCTAAAATACTAAAATACAACAATTGTCCACTATTCAGTCACAAACACGCACAAATAAGAGGGCAACGCGTCAAGCAAAAATAGAAAAACAGGAAGAAAGGACTGGCAACGGAAAACAGAGGTAAGTGAAGTATGTTTGAGTTACCTTTGACTATGAAGAGGCGAAAATGGGAGTGTCGTCGTGGAGGACGAGCACCGGTGTGAGGAGTAGCCGTCAGAACCCACGGGGCGGAGAATGAGGCGTCGGATGTTAGGAGCGTCCGGTGATGGTGGATGAGGCGACGAAGCTCGTGGTGGACTAGCGTGAGAGAGAGAGAGAGAGAGAGAGAGAGAGAGAGAGAGAGAGAGAGAGAGAAAGAGAGAGAGGAGGCGATGGTGGAGTGGAACAAGAGAGGGCGCGGTTCTGGAACGAGAGAGAGCGAGGTTCTGGAGTTTACGAATCCCTAATTTTGATTTGCTAGATTCCCACCCAAATCCCTAATTTGTTTGCTATCTTTCCCCTAATTCTATTTTCCTCCCCTCACTTTTTTGCTCCTTCATTTTCATCCCTCTTCCATGCAGCTGACTCAGCAGCTTTGCCACATTCTGCAAGGTGTCTACTTATGTTGGAATCATTATTGGAGAGGGATCAGTATTGGCATCAAACAAACTGAGAGCCAACATGTAGCGATCAAAAAATCAAGGACCCGAGCGTAGAACAAAATCATGGTCACGTGTTTATGTAAACTTGAAACTAAACATGTTCAAACCAGCATGGCGAACTTCCAGACAATCACGCGACACCCATTGGTCCATCATCATTGACTTAAAGGCCCTAGAACTAACATGGTGATTTGTTAAAACCCAACCTACAGAGTTGGACGTCCGCCGCAAGATCAAGGTCCACAGCTACGTTACAAAGTTCATAACCACATTCTCATCCCCCTTCAAGGATGATTTCTGGTGCAACAATTCTCGAAAACATCCTTGAAGCAGAAACCACACCAGCCAGATGGTCTTAAAAGCAAAAATAGCAACCCACCCAGGACTACTTACAGATGCACGTGAAAGTCATTCACTCCATCAGGGAAACCACAACACATGCAAAAATGGGAAGATCGAGGCTCGTACTAAGAAAAAATGACTCACCAAAACCTTAGCAGTCGCACCAACCCAAACCCAAGGGGAGCAGCACGTAGGGAACATATAACTTTCAAGCTTAATTGAACGAAATAAAAATGCGTTAGAAGTTATTTATTTTATAAATAAATAATAATAGTTAAATAATAAAATAGAAAAAGTATTGGGTGACTTACTGTTTTTTAATCTTTTAAGATCACAATTTAATTTTACATAATATTTAAAAAATGAATTTATCATAATTAATCTAGATCTACTACATCAGGTTTAAGAATTGTTTAATAATAAAAATTAGTTTTTGTGACCTCTTAACATTTTGAAAATCAATAAATATTATTTGGAACCTTGCAAGATACGCAATATGCCATTTTAATCACTGAAATACCAACAACCTAGCTCGTAGATCAACCGGGATTAGATATTTTGAATTTGAGTCCATGTGAATACAACTGCGTTAAATACTTAGTAAGGAAAACTTTGTCACCCATAATGATCCTACCCAACTATAATTGGGAACGCAAATAAATAAATCACTGAAATACCTCATTCATAAAAGGCTAAAAGCTAAAAACAACCATTTTATCCTGAAAATGAGAAGTTGAGAAGTGCTAGAACGCATTTAGGCGAACAACTTAGTTATGTAGCATTATAAACTTATTTAAAACACTTATTCAAATAAACTAAAAACAGATAATAAGTAGTTAAATGGCTTACAAGTTATTACGAGAGTATTGCCAAAATACATGCCTAAATGGTTTATCATAAGATAAACTCAAATAAGTTACCATTGGTCCATAAAAGATGAAAAATGTGATAAGTTTTAATCCCAATACTTATTTATCTTTCAATGATGAAAATGACAAATTTCACTTTTATGTGACTATACCACCAGCCCATAGTATCTTTCAAAGACCAATATGATTGTTTACTCCCCACAAAAATCAATTATTTCCTCAACAATAATCTCAGCCAAACATGTTACAAGTAAAAACGGGGCATGCACCCTAATGTTCAACAAGGTCATTTAACAATATAAAGATATAGACCTTTACTTGGATGGAAAATGAAGACCAAGAATAAATTCTCACAAATTCTCACATTGAGTAAACACCAGATAACAAATGAAAACTTACGGGAACCAATTTTGAAAGTGAATTTTATTTTGTTTTATATTCAGAAAAGCTTTCAAAAACGGAGTGTAAAAGCCAATTGCATGAGCAAAGGCAATGAAATACTCACTTCAACATATATCAATACAAAATGTATCTAACTTCCTACCCCCATACACTAGGCCTCATAACAAGAACAAAACTTGCAGGCCTAAATCATGTTTACATGCAAGCTCACCTTGCAACATTGACCTTCCTAATGATTTATCAACTAAATCCTAACCAACAGGTAGGTAGGTACCAATTAGCACCAGATTATATAAACAAATTAGTTACACGTTGAAGGTCTTGGTTTTGGTGGCATATAATAAGAATTACCACAATCAATTGGAGTTTGCATAAGCGGATTCCACCGGTCGAATATTATGCGGCCGCCTCTACCGATTCTTCCACGAAATTTAAACGGTGGTGCTGACACCCCATTTTTTGTGATGGGATCTGGAGGTAGAATACCTGCCATTGCCAACTTATCTGGAAGTAGAGGTTTTGTGAACAGTAAAACTGGCTCAAGAGGATCCTGCATAAACCCATGCCACACAACTCAACTCTTCAAAAACCATACTCAAGGTTCAAAAAAAACAAGGCCATTAGGAAATCTACAGGAATCATCAAAATATATGGAAGGGGAAGAGCAAATTACAAATCTATGGGCAATGTATGCATATATAAGTACCAGTTTATGAGGCCATCCATGTGGAACATATCTCCTCTTAAACTCTTGTTTTGTGCTAACTGCAGGAACCATGGGCAGGTTGGTGTCATAGGACGGCAAACTCTGCACTGCAGAAGGACGTGAACGAGGAAGACGGCTTGTCATGAGGTCATCTGAATCGAAAAATTCCTCTTCACTTGAAGGAAACTTGGAAGAGAAGGGAGTAAATCCAGAGAGTGCCAAGTTGTCTTCCAAAAACTCAGTTTCATGCTGAAGTAGAGAATTATACATCAGTTCATAAATTCCAACAAAATTGCTTCACAGTGCATTTTATGGCAAAGTTAAAAAACATAAAGTCCGGACATAAGACCTATAAATCCTAAGAAGGGATATGTTGAACCAATTAAGAATGAGAGCATAGAGATTGCTCATTACACCTTTGCTTATCAGTCTTAACCAGGTCAAGATTCTACAGGAGTTAAACGTTAACAATCAGCTCCTGAGAACTTGAAACTTCGAGTATTTAAACAATTTGAATAGTTTGATGTGTGTTACATTACATATGACTTAGTACAATATATCGACAAGATTTCTAGTCTATCTCAAAAGTCAAAACCTATTGTTGAGAATCTCAACAATAGGTTTCCTAGCCTATCGCAAAATAAAATCAGAACATTATCTACAAAACTAATCCTGTCTAAAATATGATTATATTTATCATAACTAATCTTACCTAATCAGAACAAAACACATCTCATATATCAAAACTAAATTTATCTTATCGTAATAAAACATATCTCATATCTCAACACTCACCCCCTCAAGCTAAAGCCTATAGATCATATGCATGTAGCTTGGAACATATATATGATTTCAGTAAGGATATGATGAAGATATCAGCAACTTGATCATCAAATTAAACATACGAAGTTTTGATGATACCAGAAACAATTCTCTCTCTAATAAATGGCAATCAACTTCTATGTGCTTTGTTCTATCGTGAAAGACTGAATTGAAGCCGAAATGAAAAGCTTACTAGTTATCACACATTAGCTCCGCAGGACCAACATTGCAGAACTAGAACTCCTAAATTAAATATTTAAAGTTATGGGAGCTCACGAGTTGTGCGCAATTACACGGTACTCAGCTTCTGTATTTGATCTAGCTACCGCACTTTGCTTCTTACTTTCCATGGAACAAGGCTTGCACCCATAAAAACACAATAAGCTGAAGTATACAATCTATCACTCACATCTCAGGCCCAATCTACATAGGAGTATCCAACAATTTCAATGACCCTTTTCTGTGTAGATAAGTCCATTTCCAAGTGGCCTTTAATACATTGAAAAATTCCAATAATGGCATGCTAATGAGTAATGACTATCACAAGTGACCTTTGAGGTGACTGTTTGAAGTCTTACAGGGACTTCTACAACTCGCACACAAGCCATGACACCCCTGGCAAATAAATTCAGGAGATTGCTCCATATAGATTTCCTCCTCCAAGTCAGCAAGCAAGAAAGTCTTTTTAATATCTAACTGAAATAAGGGTCACTGCTTCATGAATAATGGCATCCATAACTAAAAAGAGACGGATTGAGGCCATCTATTCCACAAGAGAAAATGTATCACTATAATCGACCCATAGACTTATGAGTAACCTTTAGCCACAAACGATACACCTATCAATCAAGGCCCACCTTAATGTTAAACCCATTGACAGTCAACAATAAATGTCCTTGTAGGAGGTGGGACCCACATATGGTTAGATTTTAAAGTCGCCATATCATCAATCATTGCCTATTCCTAGAGTACTTTTGAGCATGTAAGTTAAAGTTAAATGATTTAAATTTATAGACTACACAGTTTCATCTAATGACTGTGAAAGTGAAATAAGTAAATAACATTTTTCTTTTTTAAATTATATAGAAGTTGGCTTGAGCAACAAAACATGCAAGTCTTGGTATATATTAGAGTATAGAAATAGGCTTCTATTTTAAATACAACTGCAGTGTTCTGTTCAGTACTTCAGTTTAGTTGCAGCCAATGTATTCTGTTCAATTCAGTTAGTTAAGCCAGCCTGGCAAGTCGCAACCAAAAAGGTCTAGTACCAACTTGAAACTTCTTGAATAATTTGAATAGATTGATGTGTATTACATATGACTTATTAAGTACAATATACAGACAAGTTTCCTAGTCCATTTCAACGATAAAATCTACCTACAAAACTAATCCTATCTAGAACTGCTTATCATAACTAATCTTATCATAACAGAACATATCTCATAACTAACCATATATTAAACATAACTGAACATATCTCATATCTCGACATACATATTAAAAGTTTCAACACAATAATAATAAATATGTAAAAGGATACACATACCTTGTACTTCATTTGCATCCTCTGTAGTGTAACTTCACTCTCCATTACTTCTCTTTTTTTCTCTTCCCTCTGTTTAGTATATGAAGAGCAAGTATGAATACAAAACGGTATAAATATGTAAAACACTTGAGACACTTGAAAGTCAAACCTTTATCAAAGCTTCCAACAAGCTCTTGGCTTGGTCAAGGTTGCGCCTAACCTGTTAATGGAGAGAGCTTAAATAAATGAAGGTTACATATATTGCACACAAAACATACCAAATTTCCAATGTGAAAGGGAAAAAAAAAATTAACCATACATTTTGAGGATTGAGAAATACTATTATTTGTACTGTAGCAATAAATAGAGGAGTATACCTCTACAAATCCTTTAAAAATGCTTACATGCACTTTCATAGAAACAATGATTTATAGTGCATTGCATAGTAGTTAATCGCGCGCGATAGCAGCGCTATAGCGCTGCCGCGTCGCGTAGCGGACCCCTACCGCGATGGGATTCAGGGCGCGAAATCCCGCTATTCGCGGCCAATCGCGGCCAAATCGCGCCCTTCCCTTGTATGGGATTTCAGTTTTGGGGGTCAACCGCGACAAGCCGCAATCCGCGATTGACTACCCTGGTGCATTGGTAAAGCACAAGCTCAAAAACGGAAAAACTCATTACCACCACACTGAATATCAAGCCCTCAGAAAGAGAAGAAGCTTCACGCTCATCTTTACTAACTTCAAAAAAGCTTAAATCAGAATTAATCAGAGGAGCTAACCTGGCGAAGCTTTTCAAATGACAGCACATTGTTTTCTCTCCTTTGCATCTGAACAGAAAAATATCAGCACTTGGTCAACTTATAAATTACATACAAGTTTCCATGAATCTATCCGTTGAAGGAAAGCATATTTACCTAAAACTTAGGTACAAATATAAAATTAAAAAAAGTGCTAGGTTATCCACCTACCCTTCTTGTGTGAAGCCTGTGGGCCTTCTCCCTTGGCCGGAAGACATTATATGGGTTGGTATCATTAACGGGTGGAGGCGGCTGTATGAAAAATGCAGTTCATCTTGTCAAAACTCTTAAAAATGAGCTTGTCAAGCACAATACTTTAGGCAAACAAGTAACTCCCCCTGCTCCCAAAAAAAGTAAAACAAAAAAAGGAATGGTAACTCCAGATACTTGTGCTAGCAGCAAGCTGCAAAAGAGTTTACATAGATAATTTTGAGAAGAATAATGAATCCAGGAATGAAGAAACTAGATTATTTATTGGAAGATGAGTTAAGCCAAAAAAATTGGTCCTAAAAGAACTCGAAAAGTTGGGATCAGAAGAATCATTAAATGACTGAATAATGCCTAAACAAACCAATAAAGAAGATGACAAATGTAATTTTAGTCCCATCTTAAATTTTGAAATCATGTCATGGTCATGACTGGTTATGTAAGTTAAACAGCTTTAACGAAAAGCTAAGGTATTGTATTGTGGCTGAAATGAGTAATAACTAGTAACGCAGAATATTTCTAAATTTAACTAAAAATTCATATAAACTATCTATCAGTGAAAAAGAATATATTAATTGTAAGGCTTAAAAGGTAACCTGCAAACGTCGCAAAATGGGCTTTTGCCACCGTTCTCGCTGCCACCAGCAACAAACAGACAGTGGAGAAGGCATCAATATTTTTGGTAAATAATGACTAAAAAAAGAAAATAGTAAATAAAATTGATTTTAAGTAAGATAAATGCATAGTGGCACTGTAAAATTCATTGCACAGTTTAGTACTATTGGTGTGGTATTCTATACCCAGGTGTCCTCTATCCTGCCTTCAGAGACATCTAGAGTTTGTTATGGTAGTTGGGCGGCAGTTAAAACTGTTAGCTGTTAGCAAAAGTTAACTCTGTGTCTAAACTCCTATATCTCATATAAATCTGATTTACTCAATGCAATACAGCTTCCTCCCTCCCTCCCTTCAGAGACAGCTAGAGTTTGTGTAGTTGGGCTTGCAGTTAGAACTGTTAGCTGTTGGCAAAAGTTAACTCGGTGTGACTAAACTCCTATATCTCATATAAATCTGAATCACTCAATGCAATACAGCTCCCTCCCTCCTTTTATAACAAGTACCTAGGATCTCTCATTTAAAGTAACAAAGAATAGATGTAAATCATAGGATTTAAGATAGGGGGATGACATGGAGAAATGTTGCAAGCGTTATTTCTGATACAAAATGTGCCTTACAAACTCAAGGGAAAATTTTACTGCACATCCATAGGGCTGGCTCACAATGCTTCATGATACTGAATGTTGGGTGATAAAGACCAATAAAAGCATAAGCAGAGAAAGCGTTGAAAAAATAAGAATGTTATAGTGCATTGATGGAAATAAAACATAAGATTAGGAACACATGCACAAAGACAAAGTAGGGGCAGCACCTATCAGGCAAAAGATGAAAGAATATCATGTAAGATGCTTTGGCCATGTGAGACGACCAATAGAAGCACTACCAGTAAGAAGAGGTGATCAAATAGAAAAATAGCCCAATTAATATAAGAGAGGCCAGGAAAAACTTTTACATGAAATCATCAAAAAAGACAAATATCTCTAATAGCCTACCAGGAGACTTTATTATGACATAAAACAATGGCATCTCTTGATCCAATTAGCAAGGTTGACTCGACTCGTGAGTCTACCCAGACTCGTTTTGGGTAGGTAGACTCGACTTGTCATGGTGTATAAATATAACCTACTAAGACCATTAATAAGACATAAACCAAATAAGTTCACAATCTAACTTCATAATAAAACAAACCTCAACAAACCACAATAATAAAAAGCAATATTAAGGTTGGGAAAAAGAACATGTGTAAGAAGAGGAATAAAAGGCAAGATACATCCACATTCATATGTATACTAGAGTGGATCTATGTAAGAGCAGAAAGGGGGGGGGGGGGGGGGGGGGGGGAAAGCACTTGCAGTTTGAAAAATAAAAGTAGAGACAATACTTGCTACGGGTCATTATATTCTCTTGACAAGTTTATATATATATTAGATTAGATAAGTGAGTATATATATCATATTCATATCCACTTGTTTCACTCTCTCTCCAACACCAAGCAGTGCCAACTTTCTTAGAGATTCAGATACTGACGAGAGGTAAGGAGGATGAAGCGCCGGCGCACCAGTTTCAGACGGCGGTGACGAGGTTCCAGCCGGCACCACCGGGCAGCTCTCTCCCTCTCAGGTCGCAGTCGTTTCTCTCCCTAGTAGGTTCATCGCGAGACTCACAAGAGAAGAAAAGGGTTCAAAACAAACCCAAATAACTCAAACTCACCGTTTCAATTTGGGATTTTAGGGCAAAATTGGATTTTTTCCCAGAGTCGTCAACTCGAGCCAGACTGACGAGTATGCGATTCTGCTCGAGTAAAACCGAGTTTGCACGAGCCACGGTAAAAAACGATTCTGCAAGCGAGTCAACTCGATTCGGCAACCTGGACTCGCAAACTCGCCGAGTCTACGAGTTGACTCGCGAGTTTGACAATCGTGCCAATTAGCCAACTCCACATAGTAGGAAAATAATGTTTGTCGTTGAAGTCACGGTGGGATAAGTACAAAATTATTAGAGAAAACAATAGCATACATCAGTGAAGGATACTTTAAATTCATTATTTTCTTCCAACTCCTTAATGACACTTTATTGTAATCCTCTCCTTTACTATGCTAGTGCAGAGCAAGGCATACTCTAGCAGTCTTAATACATCCCTCCAACCATTAGCATCCACACTACGTCATGTTAATGTGAAAAACTCAATATATACCAAGCCCTGGTACAATTTCCTGGTCTCAGAATGAAGGCAATTATTGAAAATCATTCAGAAAGTTAAATAGATAAACAGAGGAAGCATATCAATTTAAGTGGTAGTTTTATGCTGATTCCATACCTTATCTTTCCAATAATCATAAACAGACTGGATTACAGAATATTTGATGATCTGCACTTGTTGTAAGGCCTACAATCAGATAGTCAAAATCGGGATTATGCCTTCAATCGGGGAGCATATAAAGCACATAACCATAAGATTAATCGTAAGATTTAGCAAAATTCATATATATTTATTTATGCATATAAATTTATATATATGCATATAAAATAGCATAAATAACAAAAATTAAATAATTAGAAACACTGAAAAGAAGTTGTAATCATAACTCATATGTCAATACATAACTCATAATTCATAGGTACGTGTACATCAAACAAAAACAGCCTTGGTACAAGCCCCAGTCCCAGCACCACCAATAGACTTACCAAGCCCAATCCAAGTCTCTCGTCGCCAGTGGAGGAGCCTCGTTTACAATTTCAGAGCGTCGTTGCCGATGCAGTGGAGGAAGAAGGGGGCTCGCAAGCGTGAGGATGAGAAGAAGGCTTAGCTGCTAAGAAAATAGGGGTTTGGCGAAACAGGTCACGTTTAGGACGCAGGTCAAACCCACATCACTTGGATCGAGCTTAATGCTATTATGCGATTTTAATCGCGTGAAAGGTTAAGTTTAGCCAGAAACGGATTATGCGACAGATTTTAATCGCCCAGGCGCATTGTAATCGCATAATCGTAGGATTAAGGGATTAAAATTGGGATTTTAACTACCATGGAAACAACGGTGAGAGTAGCCCCAAATAGAAGTATAAATGCATTGCTGTCCTATAACAAGTTTAAGGGAAAAGAGACACCCTTCATAATTTGGGGATTCCAAGCTAACATAATTTGGGGATTCCTATAACTTGTGATCCCTCCAGTAACAGATACATATTTGATACTGACACTCTTACATTCAAGCTAAGTCTAACTCTACCCCAAAAGTTAGCTCAAGGGCGAGGATTGCTCTATCCTTTATAAGGACTTATTTGGACATATCTTTGGTCACCCCCTCATGCCCAGGGCTAGACATCTGGAGCGTGAAGTTTGCAGGGCTAAATATCTGCAGCCTGCAGGTGGCCCATTTATCAGTAGCTGACAAGAACTAGTTAAGAGAAGAGAAGGAAAAGTAATTTCTGTATTGAAAATAGCTCTGCCCAAGGTTCACCGATGTGGTGAACAATGGACTCAAAGATTGCAAAGAATCTCCCCCTGGATATTTGGGAGTCCAGTCTCCCTTACACTTTCCAGTAATTTCCTACCTATTCTAATGTTAACTTCTACTTATATCATAGGGTGGTTAGCTTCCAATTAACTACCTTCCTAAATACCCATAGAGTTGTGGGACAATTCTGTTACAAATAGTTACAAGTCACTAATTGATTACAACTAAACAAACTATGAGGGTGCAGAACCGTTAGTTCCTACTACCCTCTTGCATTTTTTTCATAAACCTTCCTTATAGGAGGTCGATATCTATCAGTGACCCAAAAAACGGATCTAGGATAGACTCAGATACCGTTTTAGAATTCAGGTTAGGCCTTACTCTACCCGAAAGCTAGCTCAAGCATGAGGATTGTTCTACTCTAAATAAGGAATATTTTAGCTATATCTCTAGTCAATGTGGGTCCTCAACACACCCCCTTAAATAATTTGGACATATTTAAGATGGTATCAAAGCTTATCCTAGATCTTTAATTAGGTCACCCATAAATGAGTCACCCGCATATGTCCAGTCCTGAAAACTTCAGGCTCTACATGTCTAGCCCTTGGAGTGAGGGGTGTGTTAAGGTCTCACATTGAGTCATTGACAGGAGATATGTCTAATAAAGTACATATAGTTATAAGTGGGACAACATTCCTCACCCCTCAGCTAGTTTTTAGGGTACAGTTAAGCCTAACCAGAATTCTAAGATACTCTGAGATACTATGCAAATAAATATGTTTTAAGAGCCTACTTTGTCTTGAAAAACAAAATTATCTAACTGATACACTAGGACACTTCGGGACCTGCTTGTCTTCTTTTCATCAGAACAATGTTCAACTTCTCTAGTAAGAGAGTCACGACTTTTTTGATCTTTTGTTCTTTGTCCACCAAGTGCCAATATACATCTTTTTTTTTTGCATAAGTCCATTTCAAGTTTTCAACAAAAGATTCCTTTCTCTACCCAAGTCTATTTAAAAGCGAGACTCATTTCATCTTCACATTCATGCTTATTTGTGGCATTAAGAGTTTGCTGCACATTTTTCTTCTTTCACAATTATGTTCATTGTATAATCATAGTTTTAGACTTTTATTCCAAAGTCCAAATAAACAACATTCAACTAGGACCACATACTAGTTTTATAAAGTAATGTATAAGAATTATGTTTTAAGTTTGACTTATTGGAATTACAATTATATATTTATTATATTTTATCATAGTAGTCAATAGCGCGCGATCGCGGCGCTATAGCGGTGTCGCGTCGCATCGCGGCCCCCATCCGCGACGGGATAGTGCCCGCGAATCGCGGGAAATCGCGGCCAAATAGCAGTTTTCCTTGTATGGGATTCCAGTTCTGGACCCCATCCGCGACAGGGCGCGATCCGCAATTGACAACCTTGTATTTTATGCTATTTATGCATACTTATATATGTATCTTAGATGTATGGTAACTTATATTTTTCAAGAATAGTCATACTGTTCTATTGGATATGTATCATACTTCCTACTCATGTCGAATCTGTGCATCATATCTGGAATCGAGACTTGAAGTGCTACCTGTTTTTCCACCTCCTTCTGGTTACACTGCACAGCTTGTTTTCAAAACATTGCACTTATGTTCACATAAACTTGATTTCTAAGGGGCTTAATGATTAGTCCACCAAGTGAGGTTCTCCGTACGCACATTGACAGAAGAACTTCTAATACGGATCAGTTAACTTTATTCATGCCATCTTCTCCAGACAATTCACAAGTCATTTTCTTAGCATCCTACAGCTAGGAGCATTAACATTAAATAGATCTTTCCTAGTTTATACATTAATGAATAATCATTCAAGAATCAAGAACTAGAGGAAGTGCCTATTCTTAGTAAACCAAGCAAAATATTTTAAGCATTAATTGAAGTTCTATTGAGCAAAATTCTAGCAGCTAGACCAACCAACTTATAGAAACAAAATGACTCAAGATGGATTATGAACATATAGACACTAAAAAAGTTTGACCTCAATAGCAGTATCAAGCCGAAGTAGAACCGGAATTGGTGCACCAAGAGTAGGTGTTATAAGTCCAGCTCTTTCACGAGCTTTATGGTCCAATACCTCCAACTTGAAAAGAAGACTCTCAAGCCTATCCACCAAACAAGTTAAATGAAAACTGGAATAGACAACAGTATATATAATGCACGTCTTCTATTAAATTAATAATATTACAGGACCATATGAAAAGATACATGGCAAACATCCAAAACCGCAATGGAATAGGAAACAGACTTAAACTACATGAAAAATCCTTGTTGGGTTGCACCACAAGGATTTCAGTCGGTCACATACTCATATATCAACAGGA
Organism: Acmispon strigosus; assembly: GCA_030819835.1. NCBI lineage: Eukaryota > Viridiplantae > Streptophyta > Magnoliopsida > Fabales > Fabaceae > Acmispon > Acmispon strigosus. The sequence goes on from JAUAMA010000001.1 coordinate 9,457,726, forward strand.
AAAACCCTAAATTAAGTATGAGACTCGTGAGAACACTAACAAAACCATTCTATTTAATGTCAAAATAACTATTTTACGAGTAGGATCCATATTGTGTTGCTTTTCTTTAAATTATTGCTACTTTGATCAAAATTGAAAATTTACTTGCTTATTTATATCTAATTAAGAACTAATTCACTGGAAAAATGATAGTTCAATAATTCAACCAGACCATGACCAAACTAGTATCCCCCTTCATTTCAAGCAGTCTGGAGCACATTGTACAAGATAAATAAATGGGAAAGGGACAGCACAGACACACACATAGACAAATAAATGAAAACCATGAAATTGAAACAACCTCTACCAACCAAAAAAATATGCAAATTAACAAAAATAGAAAAGCCAGAATTCAGTCTAAAAAGTTACATTTCAGGTGTCAGAACCGTCCGTTCATCATTAAACTCTGCAAGCCAATCCTCATCTTCATTGTCCAAGTCATACTCAACAAACTCTCCAATCTCAGCCCGAGCTGTAACAAGTGAAAGAGCTTTCAGCACAAGAATTCGATCGTACAAAAGAACCGTCCAAAATTATTTCAAACTTAATTAAACAAGCTGTCTAGCGGCAATACCTCCTCTTGCTCGCAAATAGGAAGTTGGTTGAGCGAAAGTGCAAGAATAATCCCTTTCATAAGTATCCACAATAACAAACTGAGGAGTAGGTATTTCGGCAGCCAGTTTCTTGCTAGGAACATGATGTACCTAAGATAATTACATAGAAACTCCTGATAAAATAAACAACATTTCTATAACAAATACATAACTGGTTTCTTTCCTACTGTCAGTTTTTGATAGTAGAGTAACATTCATGATCAATTTCTGGATACTAGAAATCTCAACTATCAAGCTTCCCTTCTGCATCATATTTATTACTAATTTATCATAGATGCTATTGAGGTAACCATGACTCAGTATATTAAATAACAGACCATACAGTTTAACACGGTAAGGTGAATATTCCTATTTGTACGAGTACAGGGGAAATGTTGGTGAGATATAGTACAACAGCCATTACATAAATGCTAAGCACAATCTACCATGTATCTGGTAACTACTAGAACAGGGATACAGATAATTCAAAACACCCAGATTTGAAACAAGCCAAAATAGTGGCATGCACGAAAAAATTAACAAAGAGAGCAATTGGAAAAATGGTGTAATGGCACAACACTAGGAAGAGTTATACCTCATTTTCAATCTCCGGAACAGCACGTAGCAATTGTGAATGACGGGTAGAAGTAGGTGCCTCTTCATCTTCAAAGTCCTTGAAGGACTTGACAATGGGAAGCTTCTTGTGAATGTCAAGGGGTCGAGGCCTGAAAGACAACCTACTCATTTCTACTCATCTATTTACTCCCTTAAATTTCCACTGTTTTGAGTATTTTGATGCCACCCTTTTTCCTATCCCTGTGTTTGACAAAGTCTTAATCCCAGTGAAGCTAAAACAATTCCAACACAACACACACACAATGCACGGATTCAGAACGCTGTATCATCTATCAACACAATCAATACACATGGGCACTACATATTCAGCGAAATTTCAAAACCCGAGGAGAATTTTGAATTTTTTGGGACGAAAATAGGGATAGATGATTGCAGGACAATCATTCAGAAATCACAACTGTACTAATTGACATACAAACTATGAAGCACCGGTACGCTCAGGTTGCGAACCGGCTACGCCGTACCGGATGATTGCGTTTGCAAACAAAAAAAAACTGGGTGCGAGATGGATGGGTAGGGTACGTATTAACAGATCTAACCTTTGCCTTTCTCAATCTCAATAGTGAACCCTTGCCGCGTCCGCCGTCACTGGCTTCGCAGTTGTGTGACTGCCCTGATCAGATAGTTGTTACTGCCGTCGACCACCGCGCACAACCTAACATCCGCCGCTCTCCAACCCGCTCGTTCCACTCTCTTTTCTGATCCTTTTTATTATGTACTCACCTGACCGTCTATCCTTTTTTTCAGACACTGACCATATATTTTTATTCCTTTTTTTTTTCAAATGTTCAGATATAATGAAAAAGGGCCAAAAAGCCGAAAACAAACAAGGCCTAAGCCCAAAGTATTCTATCTTTTTTTTTATTTTGAAAACCCAAAGTATTCTATCTTTATTCTTCGGTTTCTTTTTATTTCTTTATAAATTGTAAAATGTTTTGTTAGTGATCTATAATGAAATATATATTTTTTTTAACTGAATAGATATATTAATCAAGAACAGGTCCAGAGGCCACTACATCATGCTACAAAGCAGCTAAAATCTCTTGAGGAGCATCCTCAACCCAGACAAAAGACAGCATAGAGAAAGATAATTTGGCAAGGGAATCCGCAACCATGTTGCCTCCCCGCCTAACAAAAGAAATATCCATAAAATCAAAATGATAAGAAAATGAACGACAATCCCAAATAATAGAAAAAAGATAAAAACCCCCAAGTTTCAGGCGACGCCAAAGATCAAAGAGCTTCAGACAATCAGTCTCAAACATGACCCTTCTGAAACCCAAATCAATGGCCGTGGAGATCGCCCAACGGAAACACAGAGCTTCCGCAATGACAGGGGACGAGACCATGATAGTAGTTGTGGTCGCTGAAGCAAAAACCTCACCCTCAAAGTTCCGAGCCACCATCCCAAAGCCAGCCAAAGTTGAGTCTCGAAGAGCTGCATCAAAATTAAACTTAAAAATACCTCTAGGCGGTCGGGTCCAACTAGATGGCAACTCCATAGACTGGCGGGGAACTGCATGCAAGTCTGGAACCCCAAGAAGAGAAGCCACACGGTCAAACATAAGCGGTGTGGGCGTCCGCCGCTGCTGGAAGACAATCTGATTCCTCCTCTCCTAAATACAATAGGCCGTCGTGATAAAGCAAAGGAGAGCCTGGTCATCTGCAATCTCCAAAAACTTGAGGAAGAAATCAACAAAGGAGAGGTCGGTCCAGTCACCCACCCGTAAGCCAATTGACGAACCAAACCAAGCCTGAACTGAATCCGGACAATAAAGTAGCGCATGGGCAACCGTCTCACACTCCACCACCTCACAACATGGACATGAATGGTCAATGTTCATACCTCGGTGCCACAATCGACCTCTAACCGGCAAGATATCTAGAGCTGCACGCTAGACCAACTCCTTGCACAGCGGCAAGGCACGAGACTGCCACTGACGCTTCCAAGCCTGAGACGGCATCGATGGAACCCCCGAAGAGGAGGCCACGAAGGAAACCTGATCCTGCATGATAAAGTTATAACCAGATTTTGTAGAATAGATACCATTTTCATTAAAAGGCCAAAACAAATAATCATTATGAGAAACACAAGGAAGAGGAATTGATAAAATATACTTAGCCGTATTAGGGTGAAATATCATATCAATCAAATCAGATTTCCACCTCCCAGCAGAAATAAGGTCACTCACCCGTTGGACATTCGCCTCATTGGCCAAATCCTGACGGGAGATAATAGGGATACCATGAGAAAGCCAATTGTATTTCCAAATGTGAACATAGTGCCATCCCCTATCTTCCACTGTCCCCCCTTTTCAAAAATCCATCGGGAACCTAGGATACTCGACCAAGCGTAGCTAGGACGAAAACCTTTTTTAGCATCCCACGTGTCCCCGCGAGGAAAATACATCGCCTTGTAAAGCCGACTAACAAGAAGATTGAGAGATGAATTAAGTCTCCACCAATTTTTGGCAACCAGAGCCGTGTTGAAAGCTTTAAAATCACGGAAGCCCAGCCCCCCGACCACTTGGGTCGGTAGAGGCTTGACCATTTTCGCCAATGGATACCTCGTTTCTCAGTATCTCCGCTCCAAAAGAACCTACTAATCATCCCTTCGATGCAGGAGCAAACAGAGTCAGGCAAAGCAAAACAAGACATAACATAAGCCGGAATTGCTTGAGCCACGGCTTTAATTATAACTTCCCTCCATGCCGGGGAAAGGGAGCGTTCTTTCCATCCTTTTAGTTTTTTAAAAACTCTCTCAATGACAAAATTAAATATTTAGGTTTTAGATCTCCCCACATTTGTCGGGAGGCCCGAATATATTGCTCTTCCTTTACTAATGTTTTGATAGAGATTATTTAGTTTACTGAAATTTTATACCTAATCTAATACTAATATAAAAGCAAATGTAATAATAATGAAAATCATAGTCACTCCCTCATGCAATAGTTTAAAAAATAATTATTATCCTACCTACTAGAAATAAAAACTTTTTCAAATTAAATCAATTAAAATTTTCAAATTAAATTAAATAAGTTAAAAAAACAAATTTAAATATTTTATATACTTTTCACAGTTTAGAATAATCATATATTTCCCTTATCTATTTCTTATATCGCATTTTTCAAATTTCAATGTTGAGAATTTTTAATCTATTAAATTATCTGATATTTGATTTGATATCTCATTGAGTTATAGGTCGTGCAGCTAAGAATTTCTTCCTGGAAAATGTCATCATATTCGGGTGTCCACTCAAATTGCTCCACTTTCCTTAAGTATTCGAAGAAAGGTTTGGCTTTGTCACCTGACTCGAACATGAACCTGGAGAGAGATGTCACTCGTCCGATCAGCTGTTGGACCTCTTTGACCAATGCTAGGCTCTACTTATCAATTATGGCTTGGCATTTATCCAGATTTGCTTCGATTTCGCGATTTCTGAGCATGAAGTCGAGGAATTTGTGGCTCTGAACGCTGAAAGCGCACTTCCAAGTTAAGCTTCATGCCTCTGCCCTGAATTTCACCAAATACCTCGCGAAGATCATCCAAATGAGTTTACTCTGAGGTGGAATTGACGACCATGTCGTCCACTTAAATCTCTATATTTCGCCCTATTTGGGCAATGAAAACCTTGTCCATCAGTTGTTGGTAGGTGGCCCCGATAATATCAAAGTGGATTGGCCTTCTCCAATTATGACCATTAACTCGAGGTAGCCCTGACATGTATGATAGCGAAAATCGCAATTGTACGATTAACTATCGCGTAATATAAAAAGATCGAACCCAAGGGATAGGTGTTCTTATTATTATAATATTTAGTACTAAAACAGAAAAATAAAAGATGAATATTTGTTGTTGGTTTGAGAACTAGAAAGAAACAATAGCATAAAATAATAAGAGAAAGAGATGATGAACATTAAGCTCTTGGGTTGGTTTACATAGTCTATAAAAAGATGCTAGCAATCTCTTACTAAATTCCTGAATTATAAATCCATTATCATGATGCTATAGCCTAGTGTAACTACAAGTTAATTCCTTAAGCATTGTAGATCTTTCTTTTTAATTACTAAACCCAATTCCTTGGCACCTAGTTAACTAAAGAAGAAGATGAAGAAGATGTTCAGGCCAACATAAAGTTATGTCCTTCCTAATTCCTTAGCGAAGTATACTTATAACCTTTTTTATTACCTAGTTCCCTTAGTACTCACCAAATGGCCTTATGTAATAAGTAATAAGCAAAACCTCTTGGGATCCACAAGATAGAAATTAAGCATAAGGTAATAAAACATGAAAGGAAATAAAATTCAGAAATGTAAGAAAGAACTGGACCATGTATTATAAACTAAAACAACCCAAAAACTTAAAGAAGAATTTAGCCAAGCATGGTTAAAGGAGTCATTGAATTACCCTGAATAGGAGCTCAAATATGGCTTCCCACAAGTCCTAGGAACAATGCTCAAGAGGGAGAAAGAGAGAATACTTGTTGTATTCTAAGAGGTGTGTTTTACAAGTGAAGAAAATGGTCCTATTTATAGTAAAAATCCAGCCTCCAGCGCTTGAGCGCTGGCATTCCCACCGCTTGAGCGCTGGCATTCCCAACGCTTGGGCGCTAGGATGCATTAAAAATCCACTTTCTGCCCGAGGCCCAGCGCTTGAGCGCTGGTTTTCCAACGCTTGGGCGCTGGGTCAACATCTGACTCATTTCCTAGTCAGAATCCCAGCGCTTGAGCGCTGGGATCCCAACGCTGGAGCGTTGGGACGCTGCTTCTTCATCTTCAAGCTTTTCTTCCTTCTTCATTCATGGTAGTGGGTTTTGATTGCCATAAAAAGCCACTACTCAGCCCTTGTTTAATTCTGAAACCTTTCCTCCACTATCATCAATTCCTTCAAACTTTTTTCCATGTGCTAAATTAGAGAGTGATTCTTCATATTCTTCTTTTCCACTTTCGGTCCTCTCTTGGTTAGCACTCCAATTCAAGCCCTTTTATTCTCTCAATCTTCACTTTTAGTCCTCCACTCTTGAACTTTTACAATTTAGTCCCTGATTTCCTGAAACTTTACACATTGGTCCCTGGACAAAAATGATAACTAAACCAGCTTTTTCTAAAAATATAAAATAGCTAGAAAAATTCCTAAAAATATAAAATAAAGTTAGAAAAACAAATAAAATCTAATCTACATGCAAAATGCAAAATAAATATAAAATCTACATAAAAACAATAAAAAACCTATATGTGACTCAAAAATAATAAAATAAAAAGACTAAAAACAACCTAAAAACATCATATAAAATCCACTCATCACACCACTATACCCAACGACAGCTTGTCCTCAAGCGGCAAAACTTAAAGAAAAACTCGTCCCTGAGTTTTGAGAAAGTTTATCTGATTACAACTTGAAGCACAAGAACCTTTCAAAGAAAGCTTAGCAGATAAGGAAGACATGCATGTTTTATAAATAAAGAATCAAGAAAGTTAGGCTTGGCATTTAACATGTTTGAGTTCATCAATTAAGCTCACCAAAAATGATATTCTCTATGAAAACAAGAAAGCTCAATGATCCTGCCTATAATTCAAATCAAAACTGAAGCAAAGCAACCAAGTGATTTTGAAGAGATTTTTAAGGTTGTAACTTGGCAAAAAGGGTTGAACAATTTAAGGTGTGGATTTCAAGAAATTGGCAACTCTAGTGGCTGACTCAGAATCTGTTGTTAAGTGATTTTTATTTTATTTTTTTTATTTTATTTTTTTGACTAAGAGCTTAAACAATTCAACACAAGGGTCCTCTCAATTTTTTTTTTTGAACAAAGTAGTGGAATGTATGGGATGAATGACTTGAATTTTACTCCCCTCATACTCTTTCTCACCCCACTACTTCATTATTTTTTCCTAAGGCACATACCTTATTTTTTTCAACTTTTTTCCTTCATTTTTTTAGAGAGAAACCCACAAACATAGCTCTAACAATTTAGCACATGAATCACAATAACAACTTTAAGAATTATCACACAAAGTAGGCTCCAAAGAATGACTCTTTTAAGGCTCAAAAGGGGCTACTAGTGGATATAACATTTCAAGCAAAAATCTGAGTTTTCAAAAATGCCTATAATCTCTTCTCAACTCACAAAGTGTACAAAACTCCAATCAACATGCAACACAAGGCAGAAAAATTTTACAATCAAGCATTCAGAGTCCTTAGCTCTCAGAAAAAACATAGGGTAAGTAGTACCCTTTTTAGAACTCAGAAAAACTTTGCCAACAACCAAAACAATCAAGATATCAAAATCCATTTCTACAGCATGCAATCCTAACCGCTTCAAAACATATAACCTTTTCACAAAGCAGTTCAATCAGATAAAACATTTCACAAAGCTATAGCAGTATTCAGAATGGATAAAATACTCAAGACTCATGCAAAAATAAAACAGAAAAACTAAACTAAAAATAAAACTAAAATCAATAAAAAGAAAAACTAAAAAGCTAAGAAGCTGGTATAGTACACAAATTTTCCACAAAAGTCCAAGGGAACCTCAATGCAAAAATCAAATTGAACACTTAAGTTCAAGAGGGTTCTTCCTCCTTTTGGTACCTATCCTGTAACATTGAACAAACAAAAGTCTCACAAGCAGAAGCTTGCTTGACTTGTTAGTTCAAAAAATAGCACAAATAAGATCATGGGTTGAAAAATTGTGTCCACCTTAAAAACAAGAATTCTTGAGTTCCCAGAAATTAAAACCAGTGTATAAACAAGGGAAAACTCATAGAATCTAAAATTTTCAGAAAATAGTGAACATAAAATTTATTTAAAAACTAAAAACAGCAAACAAAACAGCAAGACTGCCCGAGCTCCAGCGCTTGAGCGTTGGGGATGCCAACGCTTGGGCACTGGAATTAAAATAAAAACTGGGTGGATTCCAGGGGCCTAGCGCATGAGTGCTAGCCCTCCAACGCTGGAGCGCTGGAATTAACTGGAATCAGAGGTGAAAAGCAGGGGCCTAACGCTTGAGCGTTGGCCTCCAGCGCTTGAGCGCTGGCCCCTCCTGCAGCAAAACATAGAATTTTTTTATTTATTTATAAAGATGGTGTAGAAAATTAAAAAGACAAAAAAATTAAACTATCCTAAGTTGGGTTGTCTCCCAACCAGCTCATTGTTAAGGTCCGAGATAGACCCTTCCCCTTAATCAATTGGGGGTACTTTTTCTTTTCTTGCTACAAACATCATCTTTGAACTCATCCTCTCCTTCGGACTCATAATGCTTACAAGTTCGGAAAACAGAAAACTTCACTTTTTCATCCCCTACCTTCAAAGATAGGAGGCCTTCTGCCACATTAATCTTGGCGTTACCTGTAGCAAGGAATGGCCGCCCAAGAATTAATGGTACCTTGGAGTCTTCTTCCATATCAAGAATCACAAAATCAACCGGGAAAACAAACTTGTCAACCCTTACCAAAACATCTTCAGCCACCCCATAGGGGTATTTAATTGACCTGTCCGCCAATTGTAAACACATCAAAGTGGGAGTGGCCTCTCCCATGTCCAATTTCCTAAACATGGAGAGTGGCATGAGGTTTATACTAGCTCCTAAGTCACAAAGAGCTGTTGCATTTGGTAATCCCTCAATTTCCACGGGTAAAGTAAAGCTCCCCGGATCCTTCAACTTTTGGGGCAACTTCCTTAAAACCATAGCTGAACACTCCTCAGTTAACATTACAGTTTCATCCATCTCACTCAATTTCCTCCTTCTAAATAAAATGTCCTTCATAAATTTAGCATAAATTGGCATTTGTTCCAAAGCTTCAGAAAAAGGAATGTTAATTTGAAGTCTTTTGAAAATCTCAAGAAATTTTGAGAATTGCTTTTCCAAATTCTTTTTTAAAGCTTTAGGAAATGGAACTTTGCCAATTTTCTTAGAAGGAGGAATTACATTTTCAACAGTTTTTTCAACAACAATAGGCACACTCCTTTCTTTTTCTTTTTCTTCACCACTTACCTCTTGTTCAATTTCCACTACCCTTTCAGGCATAGTCTTACCACTCCTAAGAGTGATGGCAGAAACATTCTCAACATTTTCCTTTGGATTGACAAGAGTATCAGACGGGAAAGTACCTGGAATCCTTTCTGAGATGGTCTTGGCCAATTGGCCTACCTGGACCTCCAAATTTCTAATGGAGGCTTCATGATTCTTAGCACTTGTCCTGGTCTCGTTCATGAATTGCACAGTTTGTTGGCCTATTTCACCAACAATTTCTTCCAAACTCTTTCTTCCCTGGTTTGGATTCAAAGGCATTGGTGGCCTCTGACTCTGGAATGGCCTCTGAAATTGTTGCCTGACTTCTCCTTGACCACCCCCTTGATCCCTCCAAGAAAAATTGGGGTGGTTCCTCCAGCTTGGGTTATAGGTGTTGCCATAGGAATTTTGAAAATTCCCCATAGCTTTTACCTCAGCTTCTAATTCAGCCTCCTCCGGGCTCAGTTGAACCCCCTCCATTCTTTTGACCATTGCATCAACTTTCCTGGATAAAAGTTTATTTGAAGCAACAATGGACTCAAAAGAATCAACCTCATAAATACCTTTCCTTATTGCCCGGTCCTAGTTTGAATGAGCAGCTCTTGCAGCAAGTTTGTTGATTAAATCAAGAGCTCCCTGTGGTGGCAAAGCATCGAATGCCCCACTTGCTGCAGTATCCAGCTTGTCCCTGGTATAATCATTCAAGGCAGCATAAAATTTCTCTACCTGATCTGCGATAGAGATGTTATGACCTGGGCACCTTCTGAGAAGTCCCTTAAACCTCTCCCATGTCTCATACAGGTTTTCAGCATCTTGTTGAATGAAGGAGTTGATTTCCTGCTTCAACTTCCTTATGCGGTTGTAAGGAAAAAATTTGGCCGTGAATTTTTCAGCCAAATCATCCCATGAAGTAATTCTTCTGAGTGGTTGAGAAGATAGCCACTCCTCTGCCACATCTCTTAAGGAAAATGGAAACAACATAAGTCTTACCGTATCCAAGTGAGCATCATTTCTCCTTAAGGTGGAGCACTGCCTGGTGAATCGCTCCAGATGTGTATGGCAGCCTTCATTGACACTTCCACCAAATTGGTTTTGACTAACCAAAGAGATGAAGTGTGGAGGAATCTGGAAATTTGGCAATGCATCCTCCGGAACCACAATACTCCCTTCAAAATTGTAATCTACCTGGGGAGCTGTGATATCACGAAGGGAGCGGTTAGCATTCTACTCTTCCTCCTCCTCTCTCAGCCTTTGAAGTCTAGCCTGGACTTCATCTTCGAACCTTGCATTGTATTCGGCAAGGAGGCGCTCCTCCATTTGAGCTTGTGTTTCAGCCATGGCCCTTGCTAATCTCCTTTGCTCCGCTAATCTGCGATGCAAAGTTCTTTCAATTTCAGGGTCGAATTCAAAATGTCCTACCATGAAAACAAGCCAAAGAAGTTAATAGCACCTACTCAATACAATTTTATTATTATTTTAGATATATATATATTTTTTCTTTTTTATTTATTTATATATAAACAAGAAGTACTAAATAAAATAAAAACAAGAACTTGAAAGAACCTATCCCCGGCAACGGCGCCAAAAACTTGATAGCGAAAATCGCAAGTGTACGATTAACTATCGCGTAATATAAAAAGATCGAACCCAAGGGATAGGTGTTCTTATTATTATAATATTTAGTACTAAAACAGAAAAATAAAAGATGAATATTTGTTGTTGGTTTGAGAACATGAAAGAAACAATAGCATAAAATAATAAGAGAAAGAGATGATGAACATTAAGCTCTTGGGTTGGTTTACATAGTCTATAAAAAGATGCTAGCAATCTCTTACTAAATTCCTGAATTATAAATCCATTATCATGATGCTATAGCCTAGTGTAACTACAAGTTAATTCCTTAAGCATTGTAGATCTTTCTTTTTAATTACTAAACCCAATTCCTTGGCACCTAGTTAACTAAAGAAGAAGATGAAGAAGATGTTCAGGCCAACATAAAGTTACGTCCTTCCTAATTCCTTAGCGAAGTATACTTATAACCTTTTTTATTACCTAGTTCCCTTAGTACTCACCAAATGGCCTTATGTAATAAGTAATAAGCAAAACCTCTTGGGATCCACAAGATAGAAATTAAGCATAAGGTAATAAAACATGAAAGGAAATAAAATTCAGAAATGTAAGAAAGAACTAGACCATGTATTATAAACTAAAACAACCCAAAAAATTAAAGAAGAATTTAGCCAAGCATGGCTAAAGGAGTCATTGAATTACCCTGAATAGGAGCTCAAATATGGCTTCCCACAAGTCCTAGGAACAATGCTCAAGAGGGAGAAAGAGATAATACTTGTTGTATTCTAAGAGGTGTGTTTTACAAGTAAGAAAATGGTCCTATTTATAGTAAAAATCCAGCCTCCAGCGCTTGAGCGCTAGCATTCCCAACGCTTGGGCGCTAGGATGCATTAAAAATCCACTTTCTGCCCGAGGCCCAGCGCTTGAGCGCTGGCTTTCCAACGCTTGGGCGCTGGGTCAACATCTGACTCATTTCCTAGTCAGAATCCCAGCGCTTGAGCGCTGGGATCCCAACGCTGGAGCGTTGGGACGCTGTTTCTTCATCTTCAAGCTTTTCTTCCTTCTTCATTCATGGTAGTGGGTTTTGATTGCCATAAAAAGCCACTACTCAACCCTTGTTTAATTCTGAAACCTTTCCTCCACTATCATCAATTCCTTCAAACTTTTTTCCATGTGCTAAATTAGAGAGTGATTCTTCATATTCTTCTTTTCCACTTTCGGTCCTCTCTTGGTTAGCACTCCAATTCAAGCCCTTTTATTCTCTCAATCTTCACTTTTAGTCCTCCACTCTTGAACTTTTATAATTTAGTCCCTGATTTCCTGAAACTTTACACATTGGTCCCTGGACAAAAATGATAACTAAACCAGCTTTTTCTAAAAATATAAAATAGCTCGAAAAATTCCTAAAAATATAAAATAAAGTTAGAAAAACAAATAAAATCTAATCTACATGCAAAATGCAAAATAAATATAAAATCTACATAAAAACAATAAAAAACCTATATGTGACTCAAAAATAATAAAATAAAAAGACTAAAAACAACCTAAAAACATCATATAAAATCCACTCATCACACCACTATACCCAACGACAGCTTGTCCTCAAGCGACAAAACTTAAAGAAAAACTCGTCCCTGAGTTTTGAGAAAGTTTATCTGATTACAAGTTGAAGCACAAGAACCTTTCAAAGAAAGCTTAGCAGATAAGGAAGACATGCATGTTTTATAGATAAAGAATCAAGAAAGTTAGGCTTGGCATTTAACATGTTTGAGTTCATCAATTAAGCTCACCAAAAATGATATTCTCCATGAAAACAAGAAAGCTCAATGATCCTGCCTATAATTCAAATCAAAACTGAAGTAAAGCAACCAAGTGATTTTGAAGAGATTTTTAAGGTTGTAACTTGGCAAAAAGGGTTGAACAATTTAAGGTGTGGATTTCAAGAAATTGGCAACTCTAGTGGCTGACTCAGAATCTGTTGTTAAGTGATTTTTATTTTATTTTTTTTATTTTATTTTTTTGACTAAGAGCTTAAACAATTCAACACAAGGTTCCTCTCAATTTTTTTTTTTGAACAAAGTAGTGGAATGTATGGGATGAATGACTTGAATTTTACTCCCCTCATACTCTTTCTCACCCCACTACTTCATTATTTTTTCCTAAGGCACATACCTTATTTTTTTCAACTTTTTTCCTTCATTTTTTTAGAGAGAAACCCACAAACATAGCTCTAACAATTTAGCACATGAATCACAATAACAACTTTAAGAATTATCACACAAAGTAGGCTCCAAAGAATGACTCTTTTAAGGCTCAAAAGGGGCTACTAGTGGATATAACATTTCAAGCAAAAATCTGAGTTTTCAAAAATGCCTATAATCTCTTCTCAACTCACAAAGTGTACAAAACTCCAATCAACATGCAACACAAGGCAGAAAAATTTTACAATCAAGCATTCAGAGTCCTCAGCTCTCAGAAAAAACATAGGGTAAGTAGTACCCTTTTTAGAACTCAGAAAAACTTTGCCAACAACCAAAACAATCAAGATATCAAAATCCATTTCTACAGCATGCAATCTTAACCGCTTCAAAACATATAACCTTTTCACAAAGCAGTTCCTGAAACTTTACACATTGGTCCCTGGACAAAAATGATAACTAAACCAGCTTTTTCTAAAAATATAAAATAGCTAGAAAAATTCCTAAAAATATAAAATAAAGTTAGAAAAACAAATAAAATCTAATCTACATGCAAAATGCAAAATAAATATAAAATCTACATAAAAACAATAAAAAACCTATATGTGACTCAAAAATAATAAAATAAAAAGACTAAAAACTACCTAAAAACATCATATAAAATCCACTCATCAATGTAGTAAATAATGTTGTTTTTATTTTTGGACATAATTAGATGAATATTATATGATAATAATAATAGTTGGAAAAAAGTAATAAATAATACCTATATATATATAGAAGGGAGTAGATATTTAACTAATATATATGAGTTGTTGGAATATTAATTCGAAAATACATATATGATATACAAGGTTTGACTTTTAATTGAGATATAATAAAAGATCATATGAGTATATAATATTTATATATGTATACTTTGGGCTAGTTCAGGAAATAAAATAAAGTTAGAGAATTAAATATAATTTTGCATGTGCATGCATGCGTAAAGAGTACATAAGATTGATATGTTGTATGGTTGCATAATTGTTTGAAGGGCATGTATCAGTTAAGTTCAAACGATTTCACATTTATCATGTTTTGAATAATAACGATTTTACCTAAGGTTTAATCACAATAGATAAAGATTTCCTAAAACTTTATATGTTTTATATTTCAGGAAATGTCTATCGTTCGATGAAAAACAACGGAACGTCTGCCCTCTCATGAAGAATCTAAAGCAGTTACAAAAACGGTGATATACTCACCGTCCTTCACATACCTAATCTTCCCATCAAGTAGATAACTTCCTAATGTTGATATTGTTTGTTTATTTTATTAGGTTTGAAATATTGCTTAATATAATTTAAAGTTAAAAGCATTGTGAACTTACCAAAGGAAAGAAAGAGAAAAACAAATAGAAAAGTTCAAATTTGGTTTTTGAATTAAATTTCGAATAAAAGAGGGAGTATAAATTTCGGATTCGGAATTGAAAGAGGGAGAAAAAATTGATTTTTGAATTTGGGAATTGAAAGAGTGAGCAAAATTTGATTTTTGAATTTCGGAATTGAAAGAGGGAGCATAAATTTTGAATGAGATTATGTGAACCCATTATGGTCTGAACCGTGAAACTGATGAGGAAGTTGTGTGCATAGATCGTGAGACTGGTGAGGAAGAGAGTGTCGATAGAGACGTTTGAAGGAGGAGAAAAATAAGGGATTAATATGATTAAATAATTCTAAATTATGTGAGGGAGGAAAGTTTTTTATAACCGTGTGAAACAGATATAAGTCAACGTGTGAGAGAAAAAAATTTAGTTTTAATAGAGAGAGGAAATTGGTTTTAATAGAGAGAGAAAAAAATTAATTTTTTTTTTTAATGGAGAGAAAAAAAGTTTGTTTTGAAAAGTTGACGTGTCAATTTATGAAGGAGGGTGTTTTGTGAGCAGCTGAGGTTCAAGAAAGAGGACTCATGTTTATTAGATACAGTGTAGGTTTTTTTTTTTTTATATTTCTAGGTTTTTGTAGGATATTCATAGAATTATTATGTATTTTTATGTGTTTTTCGTGGTTTCAGTGTTGCAGATGTCATTTCGATAATTTTGCCACATCTCGTGTGGGTTGGTTCTCCTAGCTCAGACATCTTCTTGGCGATCCGATCTGTCAAAATGAAGGTCAATGAGTCAAGAACAACATATTAAAATTTCATCCCAATCTGACAGTGGAAAATTTCGTACGAGCCGTATTACGAAAAGAGGAAACTGGAGAGTTTTGGTTCTGCCATGCTGGGGCAGCTGCCCCAGCCCCAGTGCAAACGCCAGGGTGGCCGCCATAGAAGTGCGGAAAAACACAAATTGATTATGCCATGCTGGCGCGGCTGTGCCGCTTACAAGGGTAGCCGCGCCAGACATCAGGGTTAAAACCCTGTTTTGCAATTTTTATCATAACTTTTGCGTCCGAAGGCCGTTTTGTGAACCGTTTTCTTAGAAATTCACTAGAGATCAAGGGTAATATTACTAAGGATTTATCTATAGCTTTTAGGTTCAATTTCTTTGTCTTTGTAGTCATGTTTGTCATTCTTGGCTAATTCTTTTTCTAGCACTTGGGATGTTGATCCGTTTATAATTCTTGCTTTAGTACTTTGGTTTATGTTTGGATTGATTTTTTAATCTATGATGTTTCCTTTAGTTATCATTTTGTTTGAATCGATGTAAGTTTTTTACTTTGTCTTATGAGAAACGGAAGTTTGATTAGGACTTAGGGATTTGGTAAGGTAATTTTATTAGTTTATCTCTACAACCTTAGGAATAAGAGTAGGAACTAATAGTAGTGGTTGGATTAGTAATCATAATCTTCAATTCAAAGTTCTAGGTGCTAGTGAATCAGAATTATTCTTTAAATTGGAAGTCTTGCTTAGCTAAGGAATTAGTAAGTAGGAATATAAGCTAGATCACCGTAGGGAGAAACTTCGTATTCATACATAAACTAATTTATCGTAATTGGGGTTATAATAGTGAAATTGAACCCAAGTTCTACCTTCATCATATTAGCTTTCTAACTAGTTTAATTTTATGCAATTGGCCCATAAAGATCAAACCCCCCAATGCTTTATTTTCTGCTTTTGTTCTAAATCAAGGAATTAGTAGAAAAATGATAATTGAACACAATTCATGTGGAGACGATATCTTTCTTTATTACTTCGAGTCGTTGTAAACTTGCAAAGAGCCTATGACTTGTTCTTTTTGCTTAAATATGATCAAGAAAATTTCTAGGTCCGGCTTTAAAATCCGGCTTCACGCTTGATGTGACATCTCATTTTTCTCCTACTAGAATAATAGGATATAGTATTATTATTATTATTGATTGATGTTGATGTGCATGATATTGTTTGAATAAAATGTTTGATAAAAATTAAAAAGAGAAGATAATTTTTTTTATGATGATATTAATGAATATGTGAAAGTTTGAGTATAAAACATATTTGGATAATATTTATGAAAAATACATCAAGAGGATTAGCGTATAAAACTTTATAAAAATTTATCATTATAAGTAATGAAATTTCTAAAAACTTCTCTTTAAAAATTTTCTCTTTCTAAATCCTCTCCTTTCTTCTCAGTGTTCTGGTTTCATGCTTGGGTGGTCGCCGCGCTGCGCGGCGCAGCGGCAACCCCCTTTCGCTCATCTCTTCTTCCTCTTTCTCGCCTTTTCTCCCCTGTTCTTGATCTCAGTCGTCCTCTTCCTCCTACGCCCAGATCCGGGTCTGGCCTCCTTTCCTTCTCCCTCGCTCGGTGTGGTGTCCTTGCTCCAGGATCGGGGTTTTTCCGCTATCATTTGGGTTACCGCGGTGGTTCTGAAGGGTTCTCTGTTCGCGTGGGTTGCGTTGTGGAGGTTCCAGATCGAGGGGCCTGTGCTGGGAACCTTTTGAAGCCAGGTATTTTTCCCCCTTTTTTCTCTTGTTCAAGATCCTGGGCGTTCATTGCTTCTCCATATGAGGTCCCGTTCCAGATCGGTGTCTTCCTATTGGTGGTGAGTTTTCCAGATCCGTGGTGAAGGCTTGGTGGCTCCGCCGTGGGCGTTCATTGCGGATAGGCTGGTTTCTGTCCCTGGAGATCTTGTTTGGTTGCTGGACTCATCGTGAAGGCTTGGTGGCTCCGCCGCTTGCTGTTGGTTTATACTTTTAGGGCATGCTTTTGTTTTTATTTTCCTGGTGGGTCTGGGTCTCAGTTCTATAGCGTTATGTTGGTGGGTCTTTTGGCTTTCTCAAATGGCTGGGGTGTCTGTCTGTAGGTTTCGAGCAGCTTGATAGGTTCCCTTGTTGGTTGAGCTTGTCGCTGTTTTTCGATTTCAATAGGGACCTTGCCAACGGGGTAGTCGCTAGGGGTTTTGGTTGTTTTTAAGCACAGATTTATGCTTATGGGGTCTTTGAGGTTTTTTTGGAGGGTTTTGCTGTAGGGGCTGAGATGTTCCAGTGTTATGTTGTCTAGGTTATTGCACTCATGGTGAGAGGGGTTGTTACTCACCTGTTATATATCTTTATATATCATTCATCTTTCTAAAAAAAATTATCATTATATGTGAAACAAAACCATAGTTTATTTGTTAATTTCTATAAGCAAAAATAATTATTTTTACATGCCATTAATATTATAAAGAAGAAAATTATTTTTGAAATGATTAGAAACTAATCAGAGTTAATTAAGAGAGGATTAAGAGCTTATTAGTGTTAATTGAGGTTGCATGAAGAAGATACTTGCCTAATGAAGAAGAAGACAACACACACTCACAAACTTCTCTATATATACCTTCTCTTCAGTTCTGGAAGCCTCCCAGACCTTCATTCTCGGCCCTGAACCTTAAAATCTAGAGAGAGAAGCTAGCTTCTCTCTAAAAATCTTCTCAAATTGTTCTTCATCTTTTTCCATTAGTCTTCCCCAAACTTCGATCAATTCCTTTTGAAATTTCTTGAATAGTGTTTTTGGAAGCTTGAAATGTAATTCTAGAGATTTTCTTGAAGATTTGGGCATGTTTGGCATGATTCTGGGTTTCAGTTCATCATAGCTACCACTATGTCTATGAATTTTCCAACGAGCTGATCGGAAAGTTCAAGGCTTTAGTCGCGTTTTTCTCTCTCATCTAGCCTCCGATCACGACACTTGGTCCATCGTTCTTCTTATCCCATCAAGGAGAACCGTAATTTGGAAACACTTATCTCGACCACCTTGAACCGCCGAGGCTGTCGCCGGAAATCTTATCTTCTCCGGTGAAGGTCTGTTGGAGAATTTCTAGAACTCCAATTTCCAGGTTTATGAGCTTCCATAATTCATTTATAAAATCATTTTAATGATTATAAGAATGAAAAAACAATTTCTAGGCTTTAGTCCTTGATTTTTGAATTAAGAAAAGTTACACTCATCCATGTTTAGTTTACCAAACATAGGGCTAAGTTAACTAACTGGAACGTGTTTGAGTGTTGGTGTGATCTTTACTTGATGCTTAGATTTTTTCGGGAAGGTGTAGAAATGGTGAAATGAGCCAGAGTAGAAGAAACAAAGTTTCACCCTCCTCGCCCACCCTGTTCAACACCTCCATGGTGTTTAAGTTTTGATCCATGGCCCTGAGCACACTGGAAATGTATTCCAGAGAGTATATGGACTGTGATAGGACAATGAAAATGGAAGTATTGTTTTGTGTTGTGAGATTCGCTAGGAAGAGCTTGAGATCTTGAAACTTGAATCCCTAGCCATGGAAGAATTTATGAAGTATTTGTTCTTGCATTGAGTAACTGAGATGTTATGATGCTAATGCACCCTGATTAGAACTTAAGGCAAAGGGAAAATGGTAGAGGAAGTTAGGTTTATGAGGAAAATCACTAGTTATATTGACCTGGACTTAAGACTCTTCATCAGTGATGCCTCGCAAGAGCCAATCTATCCTAATCTTTTGAAAGCCTACTAGTATACCCTCTCCTTCAAACCATGCACCTGAATATTCACTGGAGACGTTCTAGGATACGACTTCATCATTACCAAGGATAAATTTTCAAAGCACTTTAGGTAGTGCGACACCGGGGTCAAGTATCATGAACGTTGGGAAAGAAAATTAAACTCTGAAGACATTGACGAAATTGTCTATGCAATTGAAAATCCCTCTGCTGAATAAAGGACCCAATTCAAGACTCTCTCCTGTGACGCTAAATCCATCCATCTCCTAATCACCTTTGTTATTTCTCCACGTCGAGAAAACACTCAGGATGTCTTGGATAAAGACATCTTTATCTTCTACTCTGTTCTTAAAGGAATGGAGATTGATGGTGTGGATATGGTCTACAACCATTTAAAGTCATCTCTCTGCTTTGAGAATCATGCAATTCCTTATGGCTTTCTAGTAACCAAGTTTTTGAAAAGCCTAGAGATTCTGCAATTCGTGGAGTGGGATGCTCTTACTAAGCGAGATTGTAGATTGATCGGAGTGGATTTATTCAAGGTTAGGGGCTTCGCACTCAACTACTTCGGTGACTCACTCTTCTCCGACTCTAGCTCTTCTTCCTCATCAAAGCCCCACCATTCTAATGATCGAGCATCATGCTGCTCCTCTGATGGCTCTTCAAATCATTAGAGGAAGAAGCAGAAGATGAACTCTAATTAAAAATGTTTAGGTTTTCTCTTGTGTAGTCCCGATGTATCTAACTTTAGAGAAGTTTTAATTTGATATGTACTTAGTAAGGCTCTAGAAATAGTAACTAATGATGTTGTGATCTAGCCTCTTTTGTGTAACAGCCCGATTTTTGACGTCGAGTGTCACATAATAACTATGCGGAGATAATACTAAATTTGAACCTTTCAAAACGTCTTATATTTTCAAAACGTTTGTCACTCATAATATACATAGATAGTGTAGCCCCTATAATACATTTCGTAATTTCAAAAGAAATAAGACGTAAGGAAAATATTGTCCTACACAACATGTGCTATTCTTTTACAAAAGAGGTACAGTTCTTTTAAACACAAAATGAGTAAAAGCTCCAGTCTTTAAGCTTTTAAATTTGTCCTCGTCCGTCCCCAGAAGCAGTCTTCATTTTCCTCCTGATCAACAACGAACGAATACCTGCTAGTGATCGTCTGGCGATATACGCCAAAATAAAGAAATACAAACAAGAAGAGGGTTAACTCCAATATAATAAAATCAATGAATTATAATAATTTGGCAGACGATATCACTAGTCATACTGATAAGATCAACAGATAGTGTGAAGAAGGTCTTGCTCCTGACCCTGGCTGTGGTTTTGATGACGACAAACTCATCGACAAAAAGAAGAAAATAAGACTTCGAAGAAACAGCGCTACAAAGTTCATCAATAGTCTAGAAGTCTTAGTTTAGGTGAGTTATGCTTCTAAAGGTCTATTAAAGCATAAAGGCTCTTAAAACACCTAAACTAATCAAGCTAAGTGTTTTCATAACTTAAAAGAAGTAGAAAACCTTAAGCCGATCTCAAAGGATCAAGTTTCTGGAAGATGGACTTCAGTGTAATCGATTTCAGGATTCTGGTAATCGATTACACCTAGGAAAGTAATCGATTACTTGTTGTTTGTAATCGGTTACATGTTTGAATTTGAAATTCAAACTAAAACGGCTATTAGTGTAATCGATTACCAGAATGAAAAGTTACATCTTTTCATGAACCATTGTGTCCCAAACCTTTTGGAAAGGGTTGTGATGGTTCAAGGACGTTTCCCTTGCCTATATAAAGTCCATTTGAGTCCAGAACACAAGAGAAAACATGCAACACATGAGAATACAACATTAGGCCAAAGCTTTGTCAAAATTAGTTCATCTTTAAGAACTTAAACCTTCAAGAGCCTAAATTCTAAGTTCATGATCTTCATGTTTATAAGAACACTTTAGTTGTTCATATCTTGAGGAACTCAGAATTATATTATGCTTAAAAGCCTTAAAGCATAAATTCTCATTATCAATCCACTTCTATGTTAAAGGATTGATACAGCCAATTGTAAACTCTTCTTCATCTCTTTCTGTAAGATTGAGTTTTCACCGTGGTATTCGGTGAAGGGTTGTTGTCACTGAAAGTGGTATACTTTCAGGGTATTGATTGAAGGTGGTTTAGCCTTCAAGGTCTGAGGGTGGTTTGCCTTCAGGAACTGAAAGCGGTTTGCTTTCAGGGGCTGTTCAAAGTGGTTTGCTTTCACAGGATATTGGTAGAAATTCTTGGGGTCCTTGGGTTAGGAACTTGTAAGAGATTTTTATCAATAGTGGAAAAATCCTTAAGGGGTTTCTTGGAGGGACTGGACGTAGCCTTCGGTGGATAGAAGGTGAACCAGGATAAAACTCCGTGTATGAATTCCTCTCATCCTTCATCTTTTACTTTCAAGTAATTCTCAATTCCGCTGCAATCACAACTATCATTTCGTGATCATCATTATCTTGAAAGTAATAATTTCGATAAGGCGGAAATTGGGGCAACTCTGATTCACCCCCCCTCTCAGGTTGCTATCTATACTAACAATTGGTATCAGAGCGGAAGTTTAGGTAAGTTATTCCTAAGGTCCGGGAAAAGATGGCATCCTCTTCCAATCATGGAACCAGTGAAGGACACAACATAAACAGGCCACCATTCTTCAATGGAGAACACTATGACTTCTGGAAGATCAAGATGAAAATATTCATAAAGTCATTAGACGCAGGAATTTGGAAAGCCATTGAAGAAGGTCCCTTTGTGCCTGTAGCAGAAGTAGAAGGAACTTCACAAGTAAAACCAGAAAGTACTTGGAGTGAAGAAGAAAAGAAGAAGGTTCAATATGATCTCAAAGGAATGAACATTCTTACATCTGCCCTTGGGATGGATGAATTTTTCAGAGTATCAACGTGCACTACATCTAAAGAAATATGGGATACGTTGATGGTGACTCATGAAGGGACAGATGAAGTCAAGAGATCAAAGATCAATACTCTATCTCAGGAATATGAAATGTTCAGAATGCTTCCAGGAGAAAAGGTATTAGATATGCAAAAACGATTCACTCATTTAGTTAATCATTTGATTGCTCTTGGTAGACAATTTTCAAACAGTGACTTGAACATGAAAGTTCTAAGATCACTCACAAGAGTATGGCAACCAAAAGTAACAGCCATCTCAGAGAAGAAGAGTTTATTAAAAATGACTCTCGCAACTCTTTTTGGAAAACTCCAAGAACACGAGTTGGAATTGAATCGTTTGGAAGAAAATGAACAACATGAGAAGAAGTATCGGTCCATTTCCCTAAAAGCAAAAGAAAGCATCAAAGAAGATTATGATGCAGATTTTGAAGAAGAAGACAATGGGAATGTGAATCTTCTAGTAAAGAATTTTGGAAAGTTTCTTAAGAGAAAAGGTGTGAAATTCAACAACAACAAATCTTTCCAAAGGAATAATGAGTCATCTTCCTCTCAAAAGATCACATGTTTCAAATGTGGCAAGCCTGGACACTTCAAGTCAGAATGTCCAAATCTTCAGAAGAAGAAACATGGTCTAAGAGAAAAATTTGAAAAGAAGGATCAACCCACACGAAGAGCATATTTGGCTTGGGATGATAATGAAGTAAGTTCATCATCAGACTCTGATAAAGAAGAAGCACAAGTTGCTTTGATGGCCTCACATGACTCAGATGTTGAAGATTCCCAGGTTAGTGACAATTCTATATATTTTCATGATTTAAAGTTTACCATGGAAAATATGTTTAAATTATGTCAAGAATTTTCTAAGGTTAGCACTAAGCAAAATGATTTGATTTCATCCTTAGAAAGTAAGTGTAGAAATTTACAAGAAGAACTAGACATAGTAAAATCTAAGTTAGATATTACACATAAATGCACTAAGTGTAGTTCTTTAGAAGAAAAGATAGATAATCTTCAACAAAGAGTCCATAACTTTAATAAAGGAAAACAGAAGTTAGATGATATTCTAAGTATTCAAAGACATTCAAACAATAAGTCAGGTCTAGGATATACTTCTCACCCAAAGACTAAGGAATTCAAGAAAACTGTGTTTGTAAAACCAAACATGGTGGAAGGATCTTCTAAAAATATTAAGACCAAATCTTTTAGGAGTATGAGCAATAGAAAGAACAATCCTAATAGACCTCCTAAGAAGATTCATTCCTCTCCTAGGCCAACAACTAGTTACAATCATTATTCTTGCACCTATTGTAACAAATTAGGACATACCCCTAGTAGATGTTACTACAAACATGTAGGAGTACCAAATAGGGAATACATTTGGGTTAGAAAGGATGTTAACTTAGAAGGACCCAAAACTTGTTGGGTTCCTAATACCCATGTCTGAACTTTGTCATGTAGGTGTGTATGAAAGCAGCTAAGGATTTATGGTATCTTGATAGTGGCTGCTCATCACACATGACAGGAGACAAAACCAAGTTTTCTCTTCTTATACCTAGGGAAAAAGGTTTTGTCACATATGGTAACAATCAAAAGGGAAAGATACTCGGTATTAGAAGAATAGGCACACCCCCTCAAACAGTCATCGATAAAGTTCTTTACGTTGATGGTTTGATGCATAATCTTCTGAGTATCAGTCAACTATGTGACAAAGGTTTGAAAGTTAGTTTCATTGATGATATATGTGTAGTAAAAGATGTGAAAACTAAAGAAATTAAGTTTTCTGGATATAAAGTAAATAAAGTCTTCATGATCTCCTTGGATGAAATTCCACAAAACGTAAGATGCCTTTTGGCCAAGAACAATAGTGATTCATGGCTATGGCATAGAAGACTTGCTCATATACACATAGATCATTTAAACAAACTAGTCAAGCATGATCTAGTTGTTGGGCTTCCAAAGATAAGATTCGAAAAAGACAAGCTTTGTGATGCATGTCAAAAAGGGAAGCAAACCAGAATGTCTTTCAAACCAAAGAACATAGTTTCGACTTCAAGGCCCCTTCAATTTCTACATATGGATTTGTTCGGACCTTCAAGAACAAAAAGCCTCGGAGAAGTGATCATGGTGGAGAATTTCAGAATCAACAATTTCAAGAACTATGTGATGAAAATGGAATATCACATAATTTCTCTACTCCGAGAACACCACAACAAAATGGTGTTGTAGAAAGGAAGAACAGATTACTTGAAGAATTAGCAAGAACCATGCTAAGTGAATCAAGCCTTCCTAAATATTTCTGGGCTGATGCTGTAAGTACTGCTTGCTATGTTTCCAATAGAGTTCTTATTAGACCTATTCTGAAGAAAACCCCCTATGAACTCTACAAAGGAAGGAAACCAAATATTTCTCATCTACATGCTTTTGGATCAAAATGCTTTGTTTTGAATAATGGAAAGGAAAACCTTGGTAAGTTTGATGAAAAATCTGATGAAGGTATATTCCTTGGTTATTCTCTAACAAGCAAAGCATATAGAGTATTTAACAAGAAAACTCTATCTGTGGAAGAATCCATACATGTGTCTTTTGATGAATCTAAATCTTCAATAGAAGATAAAGTCAATCTTCTTGATAATGAAGAAGAAGATATCATTGTCAATGAAGATTCTCAAAAGGATAGAGATCAAAATCCAATACAAGAAGAGCACATTGAAGATAATACTTATCAACTTCCAAAGGAATGGAGAACCCATAGGGATCATCCAGTTGATAATATTATTGGTGATATTTCTAGAGGCGTCTCTACAAGGCTACGCTTGAATGATTCAGTTTTGAATGTGGCATTTGTCTCTCAAATAGAACATCAAAAGTAAATGATGCTCTAGAGGATGAGTATTGGATTGTAGCAATGCAAGAAGAACTAAACCAATTTGAAAGGAATCAAGTTTGGGAACTTGTTCCAAAGCCTAGTGATAAGCATGTTATTGGAACCAAGTGGGTATTTAGAAATAAGTTAGATGAAAATGGTATCATAGTTAGGAACAAAGCAAGATTAGTTGCTCAAGGTTATAATCAAGAAGAAGGAATAGATTTTGATGAAACCTATGCACCAGTAGCAAGGTTGGAAGCCATAAGACTTCTATTGGCGTATGCTTGCTCTCTAAATTTCCCATTATATCAAATGGACGTCAAAAGTGCTTTCCTGAACGGATACATTCAAGAAGAAGTCTATGTGAAGCAACCTCCAGGATTTGAAGATCCAAAGTTCCCCTCACATGTCTTCAGATTAAAGAAGGCACTCTATGGTCTTAAGCAAGCCCCTCGTGCATGGTATAATAGATTAAGCACATTCCTTTGTGATAAAGGATTCCAAAAGGGTAAGGCTGATACAACCTTGTTGATGACAGGATATTATATGATGTTTTTAGGGTCTTTTTAGTCTTTTTATTTTATTATTTTTGAGTCACATATAGGATTTTTATTATTTTTACATAGATTTTATATTTATTTTGAATTTTGCATATAGATTAGATTTTATTTGTTTTTCTAACTTTATTTTATATTTTTAGGAATTTTTATAGCTATTTTATATTTGTAGGAAAAGCTGGTATAGTTATCATTTTTGTCCAGGGACCGATTTGTAAAGTTTCAGGAAATAAAGGATCAAAGTGTAAAGGTTCAAGAGTGGAGGATGAAAAGTGAAGTTTGAAGGAGTCAAAGGGCCAGAATTGAAGTTCTAACAAAGAGAGGACTTGAAGTGAAATTGAAGAATGTGAAGCAACTATCTTTGATTTGAGCACATGTAAAATAAGGTTGGAAGATTAATGGTGGTAAAGGGGAGGTTTCAGAACTTAATAGCGGCTGAATGTCGCCTAATTAAGCCAATCAATTCCACCATTGAAGAAGAAAGGAATCCAAGAAAAAGCTGCCAGTGTTCGTGCCAGCGCTGCAGCGTTGGAAGTTCCAACGCTCAAGCGCTGGACCTCTGACTAGGATGTGAGTCAGAGGTTGCACCCAGCGCTACAGCGTTGGAAGCCAGCACTCAAGCGCTGGGCCTATTTCTGCACGTTGGATTTTAATGCTTCCCAGCGCCCAAGCGTTGGGAATGCCAGCGCTCAAGCGCTGGAAGGCTGATTTTTGCTATAAATAGGGAGCTTTTCTTCACTTGTAAGACACACCTATTCAGAATACAACAAGTGTTCTTCTTTCCTCCTTAAAGATCATTGTTCCTAGGAATTGTGGGAAGCCATACTTGAGCTCCTATCCAGGGTAATTCGATGACTCTTTTAGCCATGCTTGGCTAATTCTTTTTAAGCTTCTTGGGTTGTTTTAGTTTATAATTTATGTTTTAGTATTGTTTCTACCTTTCTGAATAATATATCCAGTTCTTGTTTTATTTCCTTGTTCATAATTCTATCTTGATGATCACAAGTGTTTTTGCTTATTGCTTATACGAATGAGAATTGGTAAGTAGTAAGGGAAATAGGAATTAAAAAAGCTATAAGTATATATCGCTAAGAGATTAGGATAGACGTAGCTTATGTTGGCATGAACTCCTTCTTCATCTTCTTCTTTAGTTAACTAGATTGCAAGAAATTGGGTTTAGTAATTAAAAAGAAAGTTCTACAATGTGTAAGAGACTAACTTGTAGATATAATAGGCTATAGCATCTTGAACTTGGACTTAAAATTCAGAAATTAAGTAGGAACTTGCTAGCATATTTTATATTCTATGTTATTCAACCCAAGAACTTAATCTTCATCATATCTATCTCTTTATTCTATGCTATTGTTCTTACTTGCTATAAAACCAACAACATATTTTCACCTTCATCTTTTTGCACAAGTACTAAATTTTATATTAATAAGAACACCTATCCCTTGGGTTCGATCTTTTTACTACGCGATAGTTAATCGTGCACTTGCGATTTCGCTATCACTTGTTCATCAAAAGGACCAAAGGTAATACCTTATTAGTTTAAATTTATGTTGATGATATTATCTTTGGTGCAACTAACGAATCTCTTTGTAAGGATTTCTCTAACATGATGCAAGAAGAATTTGAGATGTCCATGATGGGACAATTAAATTTCTTTCTTGGTATGCAAATCAAGCAATCACATGATGGAATATTCATCAATCAATCAAAGTTTTGCAAGGAATTATTAAAGAAATATGATTTGGATGATTGCAAAGCCATAGCCACACCAATGGGGTCTAACACATATCTAGATCAAGATGAATCCGGTGTTCAAGTTGACATTACCAAATACAGAGGTATGATCGGATCTCTTCTGTACTTAACTGCAAGTAGACCTGATATTATGTTCAGTGTGTGTCTATGTGCTAGATATCAAGCATCTCCTAGGGAATCACATTTGAGTTCTGTCAAACGGATTTTCAAATATTTGAAAGGAACTACAAATGTTGGTTTGTGGTATCCCAAAGGAAGTTTTTGTGATTTGATTGGATATTCTGATTCTGATTATG
Organism: Acmispon strigosus; assembly: GCA_030819835.1. Taxonomy (NCBI): domain Eukaryota; kingdom Viridiplantae; phylum Streptophyta; class Magnoliopsida; order Fabales; family Fabaceae; genus Acmispon; species Acmispon strigosus. Next base: position 9,485,128 of record JAUAMA010000001.1, read on the forward strand.
CTGGTTGTAAAACTGAAAGAAAAAGTACAAGTGGTACTTGTCACTTGTTAGGAAATGCCCTTGTTTCTTGGTCTTGTAAGAAACAAGCATGTGTTGCTCTAAGTACTGCTGAAGCAGAATACATTGTTGCAGGAAGTTGTTGTGCACAAAATCTATGACTCAAACAACAACTCAAAGATTATGGCTTAGAGCTGGGCTGCATTCCAATCAAATGTGACAACACAAGTGCCATTAATCTCACTAAAAATCCTATCATGCATTCTCGAACTAAGCATATTGATATAAGACATCATTTCCTTCGAGATCATGTTATGAGGAAAGACATTGAGATTTTATTTGTGGATACACATAATCAATTAGCAGATATCTTTACTAAGCATCTTCCTAAAGATTCATTCTTTAAGATTAAAAGAGAATTAGGCATATTAGATGAGCATGACATTTAAAATAACTTGATATTTGCATAATCTTTGTGATGATTATATGTTTATATGCATTTAGATTGATTATGTGCTTAAATATTTATTTAAGAATATGTTACATAGGATTCTAGAGCCTAGAGCTTATAAAAATGTCATAGTAATCGATTACCATAGGTCTTGTAATCGATTATCCCTACTCTCAGTCCTCGTGCCTGTTAGAAATCTCTAAGTAATCGATTACCCTAACTGCTGTAATCGATTACCTTTTCAAAATTTGAATTGTTTCAAATTCAAACTTCCAGTAATCGATTACCCTAACTGCTGTAATCGATTACCTGCTCGAAAAACTGCCAGAATTTCAAATTTCCCTCCATCATTTGAAATTCAAATTCAGGACAACTGCTCTGTAATCGATTACCCAACTGCTGTAATTGATTACAAGTCCCAGCTATTTATATCAGAATTAGTTGGTGTTCCATCATACCTTCAAAAACCCTGAATTCTAGCATCCTCTGCAATATGTCTTTCTCACCTTGCCTATCTTCGGCTTTTTGCCCTCACAATCCCTTGAACTTCTCCCGTCTTCTTTCCACTTATGCTGAGAAAACTAGATTCATCTCTCACTTTGTCAAACAAACCATTCGCACACCCACCTATGCCGACCTCAATTCCTTCATCGACGCAGGCCTCACGTTTCCTGCACTTCTAGGGAATCAATATCTCGATAATTTTCTCACATCTGCTACACCCTACTATCTAGAGTTAGTTAAAGTTTTCTACTGCAATTTGGAAGTTCAAGGAAATGGCATCAAATCGTCTGTTAAAGGGATTACTGTTCAGTACTCTCTTACATCTCTTGGCAGATATTTGGGTATTCCAACCTCTGGGGCACAATTGGGAACTCATTCGCCCTGCCCCTGGCCAGACTATAATTCCGAGTCATTTTATCAGACTTTATGTCGCTTTACTCCTTTTGAGATAAGGAAACTTCATCCACCTCGCACCAAAACTTGTCCTTTTCATGTTGATGTTCTTACCACCACCAACCATTTGCTTCATTACTTCATTCATAAAATTCTTATGCCTCAGGAAGATCTTCTTGCTCATATTAGTGAGTTAGAACTCCAAATATTGTATGGCATTCTCAATGGTCATGCCATCAAATGGACCTTCCTGGTGATGCATCATATGCTCACGTGCCGAAATAATGCGCAGTCTTTTCCATACGCCCATAGCATCACTCGTATTCTCCTTCACTCTGGAGTTCCCATTGACAACATGTATGATGTGCGATCTTCTAACTTCAAGTGTGTTGATACGAAGATCCTATCTAGTTTAGGATTGTTTCATGACTATGGAATTGATACTCTTTCATGGTTGCTTCATTATGACGGCATTAACCCATTAACAGATGATGAAGACATGTCCAATGATTCTTAGTTTTTCTAGGATAGTTTCTCATTCACTGTTGAAGTTTGTTATGCTTCTACTATATGTAACTTATGCATTTGCTTTCTTATATATATACGTGCTGGTTATGCTTATCATGTTTTACATTTAGCCCCATTCCCCATGCTTTATTTCGAATTATATACTTGTATGGATCTATGCCTGTACTTTTTGGCCTTTTCTTCTTTTTGATGAAGTCAAAAGGGGGAGAAAAGTTCTGTGCTATTAAAGATCATATGCAGGAATTCAACAAGTACATTAGAAAGGGGGAGAAATACTGGAGAAATACTAGATTACATCAATCAGGGGGAGTTCTTCAACAGAAGTGCAACTATGATCTTCAAGTATCAAGAATGCGTTTGCCATCATTAGAAAGGGGGAGAAATACTAGAGAAATACTAGATTCCATCAAACAGGGGGAGTTCTTCAACAGAAGTGCAACTATGATCTTCAAGTATCAAGAATGCGTTTGCCATCATCAAAAAGGGGGAGATTGTGAAGAAGGTCTTGCTCCTGACCCTGGCTGTGGTTTTGATGATGACAAACTCATCGACAAAAAGAAGAAAAGAAGACTTCGAAGAAACATCGCTACAAAGTTCATCAATAGTCTAGAAGTCTTAGTTTAGGTGAGTTATGCTTCTAAAGGTCTATTAAAGCATAAAGGCTCTTAAAACACCTAAACTAATCAAGCTAAGTGTTTTCATAACTTAAAAGAAGTAGAAAACCTTAAGCCGATCTCAAAGGATCAAGTTTCTGGAAGATGGACTTCAGTGTAATCGATTTCAGGATTCTGGTAATCGATTACACCTAGGCAAATAATCGATTACTTGTTGTTTGTAATCGATTACATGTTTGAATTTGAAATTCAAACTAAAATGGCTATTAGTGTAATCGATTACACTAAGTGATGTAATCGATTACCAGAACGAAAAGTTACATCTTTTCATGAACCATTGTGTCCCAAACCTTTTGGAAAGGGTTGTGATGGTTCAAGGACGTTTACCTTGCCTATATAAAGTCCATTTGAGTCCAGAACACAAGAGACAACACACAACACATGAGAATACAACATTAGGCCAAAGCTTTGTCAAAATTAGTTCATCTTTTAGAACTTAAACCTTCAAGAGCCTAAATTCTGAGTTCATGATCTTCATGTTTATAAGAACACTTTAATTGTTCATATCTTGAGGAACTCAGAATTATATTATGCTTAAAATCCTTAAAGCATAAATTCTCATGATCAATCCACTTCTATGTTAAAGGATTGATACAGCCAATTGTAAACTCTTCTTCATCTCTTTCTGTAAGATTGAGTTTTCACCGTGGTATTCGATGAAGGGTTGTTGTCACTGAAAGTGGTATACTTTTCAGGGTATTGATTGAAGGTGGTTTAGCCTTCAAGGTCTAAGGGTGGTTTGCCTTCAGGAACTGAAAGCGGTTTGCTTTCAGGGGCTGTTGAAAGTGGTTTGCTTTCACAGGATACTGGTAGAAATTCTTGGGGTCCTTGGGTTAGGAACTTGTAAGAGATTTTTATCAATAGTGGAAAAATCCTCAAGGGGTTTCTTTGAGGGACTGGACGTAGCCTTCGGTGGATAGAAGGTGAACCAGGATAAAACTCTGTGTGTGAATTCCTCTCATCCTTCATCTTTTACTTTCAAGTTATTCTCAATTCCGCTGCAATCACAACTATCATTTCGTGATCATCATTATCTTGAAAGTAATAATTTCGATAAGGCGAAAATTGGGGTAACTCTGATTCACCCCCCCTCTCAGGTTGCTATCTGTACTAACAGATAGTTCCACGACATTCATAAGTCAATTCTCAATCACACTTGGTGATTTTTGGTAAACAAATATATTCATAGCTCATTGTTTTGCCTTATTTGGACAGGATGATTACAAGGACGAGACTCTTCCACACCACCCTCGGATGATCCCGCGGCACATAATAGTCCACCACATCAAACCAAAAATTCATAATGATGGCCAATCACAATTCTCATGAACAAATACGGCTCACTCGTTCCCTTAACCCTAATAGTTATATAATATAATTCAATCTGGAAACATTCCAGTATTCATTCACAATATTCACTTTACCAAAGTAACTAACACAATTATTATTGCAGATACTAAGATAAGTTAACACATGAGTTACCCTTACCTTCTCGTAGGTTGCATACACTTGAGTCTTCAACCTACCAAAAACACAATAACATGTTTAAACAATTATTCCAACGACAAGGAATAATTCAAAACCAAACTGGAAACAGAATCACTGAAACTCCACTTATAACAAAAAATAAGGTAAAGCAGAGTAAGAAGAACCAACCTTCTTTGGTTCAAACACAACTTAAAAGATTTAATCTGGAGAAGAGTGAACAAGAACAAGAACTCCAGAAAGATGTCTAAGAAGGATTTCTTTGAAGTGAGGAAAGTAATAAGAATTTCAGAGAATCGAAGAACTGAAATGAAATTAGGAACTTGGTATTTATAGTATGAGGAAAACCAACTCTCAGGGTAAACATTTAATGAAAAGTGGTCAATGAAAGCGGTGGGTCATTAATCAAATGAGAACGAAAAGGTGCTTCGTCAAATGAGTACCTAAAGCACTTCACCAAACGATCTCTCCAGTAAAAGTATCAGACGAATACAACATTATTCGTCGAACAAGCACAACCGAGATCTGTCGGACGAACACGACATAATTCGTCGGACGAAAACCAACAATTAACATAAAAATATGTGAACTTAATTAACATATATTCAATATATTTTCACACAAATATATAAAATAAAATCCTTATATTTATAAAAGGAAAGGATATTATATTTTGTATATCATCTATAATTCTTGTAAAATATAAAGTGTATATATATATATATATGTGGTTATCTTATATGTCGTATCTTTCTGACAATATGTGTGAGATCTGATTTCTATTTTTCTGAATATTGAGTATGATCTCAGGGGGAGTTTTGTAGTTTAATAATTTGTCAATACATAATTCAAGTGAATTTCAATTTAATCTATAATATTTATTTAAATGTATTTTAATTTTTACATTAATAATTTCTTAAATTAATAATTTATTTGAAAAATTAATTACTAACTTATATTGGTAGTAATGCATAATTCAAGTCAATATTATTTATATTTCATAATTAATATTTAATAATTTACTTCAATAAATATTAAAAGTTTTAAAATTAATAAATAATGTAATAAGAATCGATAAATAATTAATATTGCTATTAATGCATAGTTCAAATGAATTAAAATTTAATATTATTTATTTTATTTAAATTTAATTAAATATTTTATTATTAATTTCTATAATGAATATTTTGAATATAAATTTAAAACTAATTAATATTGTTATTAATGCATAGTACAAGTCAGTAATACTTATATATACATATTTTATTATTAGATAATTAGTTAAATATATAGAAAATATTATATTAAAAATTAATAAATAGTATAATTAATAAATTAATTAATTATATTATTAATATAAATATAATATATAAAAATTTATTAGTAAATAATTAATGTTGTCAATTTTTTTGGTAATATTAATATTATTTTTAAGGGTTAATGACTCAATAGGTTCCTGAAGTTGTATCGAAATCTGTGTTTGGTCCCTCCCCAGAAAAATGACGTTTAGTGGCAGTCTTTTTACAATTACTGGCTGTTTATGACCGCCACTAAACGTCATTTTTTCGGGAAGGGACCAAACACAGATTTCGGTATAACTTCAAGGACCTGTTGAACCATTAACCTTATTTTTAATGCATAGTTCAAGTGAACTTTATTTTAATGCATTGTTTAAGTCAACTTTACTTCTATATATACTGAAACTTAATAACTACTATTCTTATTACTTTTATATATATATATATATTTTAATATTTAGTAATGTATTTTCATATATTTAGTTTTAATGTTAATAAATAAAATTCTACGTGTGGAGATGTTGCAACTTACTGGCCATCCATTAATTATAGGGAGATGGGTTTAGCAATAAATTATACTTTTCGACGTTGAATGTATTACCCTGAAAATTGAGTTGTTGTTGTGCATTTTGATAGTAATACACACACAAGAAAGGGGGGGTTTGAATTGTGTGTATGATTTTTAAAATTCTTTTCAGTTATAAACAGTTATTAGTTTCAAATATTGTCAAGAGTAAGTGTAGCGGAAAATAACTTAAAGCTTAAAAGTAAAGCACACAAAGTATCAGTTTTATTAACTGTGGATTTGCCGCGAATGATAGAAGCATCATTTGCAAGATCCTGCTCGTGAATTTTCAGCTCCCCCAATAAGTCTTCCACCTGATAATTGTCAAAATTCTTTCCAGTTCGTTGTGCAGTAACAAACGATATCCAGTTAGGAGGAAGGCTTCTGAGAATCTTGACCACTTGCTCCTTGCTGGTAAAGGTTCTTCCCAGATTTCTCAACCCGTTGTGAATGGTTTGAAGTCTGGCGAACATGGAGTCGATAGACTCATCATCTTCCATTTTGAATGCCTCATACTGAGCAGTTAGCATACTTATTTTAGTATCCTGCACAGCAGAGATCCCTTCATGGGCCATGGCTAAGGTGTCCCATACTTCCTTAGCGGTGCTTAAGCTATCCACTTTATCGTGTTCATTTTAGCTCAAGGCACATATAAGGAATAGCCTGGCTTTGGCATTCCTTTGATTTTCAGTCCGTTGATCATCTGTCCATTTATCTGCTGGAATGGCCTTTCCTTCACTATCCTTGGGGACATAGTTTCCTTTGGATATAACATCCCAAAGTTTCCACTCAGTTGATTCAATGAACAACTGCATGTGTTTTGATATCCAAAATCGCAAGTGTACGATTGATTATCGCGTAATATAAAAGATTATCGATCCCACAGGGATAGGTGTCTAATTACTAATTTGTTTAGAGCTTAAGCAGAAAAATAAAAAGATATATTTTGCATTTTGGTTTCTGGAATAAGAACATAAAAAAAACATAAAATATAAAAGAAGAAATGATGATAAAAATAAGCATTTGGGTTGCATTGTATAACTTATAATTTATGCTAGAAAACTTCTATTTCATTTCTGAATTCCAAACAAAGATTCATGGTGCTATAGCCTAGAGTTTCTACATCCTAATAGCCTTAAGAAATGTAGACCTTTCTTTCCTAATTACTAACTCCATAGCCTTGGTTATTAGTTAATCAGAAAAGAAGATGAAGAAGGAATTCGGGCCAACACAAAGCTACGTCCATCCTTATAGCCTTAAGAAATGTATACTTATAACCTTTTTTATTTCCTATTTCCCTTACTACTTACCAAATGGCCTTATGCATAAGTAGAAAGCATGAAATCTTTTGTGCACTAAGATTAATGAAGAACAAGGTAATAAAACATGAACTTTGAATATTATTCAGAAACAAATAAAAGAAAACTAAAACATAAATTAAAAAGCTAACACAAGCCAAAATACTTAAAGAGAATTAGCCAAGCATGGTTAAAAGAAGCATTGAATTACCCTGGACTAGGAGCTCAAATATGGCTTCCCACAATTCCTAGGAACAATGTTCTTGGGGGAGAAAGAGGAACACTTGTTGTGTTCTAAGATGGTGTGTTTTACAAGTGCAAATTGCCTCCCTATTTATAGCAAAATTCTGGGCTCTAACGCTGGAGCGCTGGCTTTCCCAGCGCTGGGGCGCTGGGAAGCATTAAAAATCCACTATCTATCCGAGGCCCAGCGCTTGAGCGCTGGCTTTCCAACGCTTGGGCGCTGGGTCAACATCTGACTCAGCAGCCAGTCAGAACCCCAGCGCTGGAGCGCTGGGATCCCAACGCTGGAGCGCTGGGACACTGCTTCTTCATCTTCAAGCTTTTTCTTCCTTCTTCATTCTTGGTAGTGGGTTTTGATGGCCATAAAATGCCACTACTCAGCCTTGTTTAATTCTGAAACCTCTCCTCCACTAACATCAATTCCTTCAACATTATTTTCCATGTGCTAAATTAGAGAATGATTCTTCATATTCTTCTTTTTCACTTTGGTCATCTCTTGGTTAGCACTTCAATTCAAGCCCTCATATTCTCTCAATCTTCAATTTTCAGCCCCCAACTCTTGTACCTTTAGACTTTGGTCCTTCATTTCTTGAACTTTACAAATAGGCCTCTGAACAAAAATGATAATTTCTACCAGCTTTCCTAATAATACAAAAATACCTATAAAAATTCCTAAAAATATAAAATAAAGTTTAAAAACCAAATAAAAACTAATCTATATGCCAAATGCAAAATAAATAGAAAATCTACACAAAAACAACAAAAAACCTATATGAGACTCAAAAATAACAAAATAAAAAGACTAAAAAGACCCTAAAATTATCATACAAAATCCAGTCATCACACCACTATACCCAACGACAGCTTGTCCTCAAGCGACAAAACTTTAAAGAAAAACTTGTCCTCGAATTTAGAAAAAGTTTTATCCAAAAAGAGATGATAATTTTCAAGAAATCATGGCGGATTTGGAAAGCAATCATGTGTCAAAAGAACTTGATCAAGAGAGTTAAGCTTGGCACCTGTAACAAATTGAGTTCATCAACTTTAGCTCACAAAAAGGTATCCTCAATGAAAACATGAAAGCTCAAAAATTCTGCCTATCATTCAAATCAAAGTTGAAATCATGCACTATGCAACTTAAGAAGAGATTCTTGAAGGTTGAAACTTTGGCCAAGGTTCAAATAAGGTATGGATTCAGAAAAACTTGGCAACTCTAATGGCTTGACTCAGAATTTGTGCTAGGTGATTCTTTTGACTAAGAGCCTCAACAACAAAGGTTCTCTCAATTTTTTCTTTTTCTCTTTTTTTTTAAACAAAGTAGTGAAATGTATGGGATGAATGAATTGAATTTTACTCCCCTCATACTCTTTCTCACCCCACTACTTCATTATTTTTTTCCTAAGGCACATACCTTATATATTTTTTATTTATTTTTTTATTTTTTAGAGAGAAACCTAGACATACATAGCTCTAGTCTTTTCCATTTTATTGAATCACACTAACACCTTATAATATCACACAAAAGTAGGCTCCAAAAAATGACTCTTTTAAGGCTCAAAGGGGCTACTAATGGATTTTTCTTTTTCAATCAAGAATATGAGTTTTCAAAGAAAGCCTATAATCTCTCCACAAATCACAAAAGTTAACAAGATTCAACCAACATGCAACACAAGGCAGAATAATTTTACGAATCATGCATCAGAGTTCTCAGCACTCAAAAAGATTGGAGTAAATGGTACTACTTTCCGAACTCAGAAAATTTTGCCAAAACTTTCCAATCAAGATTTCAGTTCATCCTAACAACATGCAATCCTAAACCGCATTCGAAAACATATTATCTTTTTGAAAGCAATATTAGTTCACTGGATAAAACCCCACAAGCAATCAGCAGTAGCAGAATGTTAACTGGATAAGTATTTAACCATGCAGTTTTAAAATCCTAAAAAAAAAAAAAAGCAGAAAAATAAAACCAAAAATTATCCAAAAATCTACAAGCTGGTAAAAATTAGTCAATTTCAATCAAAATGCATCGGGGCCTCCTCTTCTGCAGCAGCTCCTGAACCTTCAGCCTGTTCAGTGATGTGCAAACCCATCAATCTCCTCTCCAGATCAGTCGGGGCAGGACACCTCTGCCAGCTGGGATCACTATAACCTGCATAATCCCACATCAGCTGCTGGTTATGAGATATCCTGTGCATATGTTGGAACATGGTTCCAAAAGCTTCCTCCTACCAAGTGTTGGTGGAGGACTGAGATGATTCCCCTGCATTTCTAGAACGGGCTCTAGTGTTGGTTCTGGGCCTGGGCTCTGCATAACGGGCTTCAGAAGGATCCCCTTGCCTCTCAAGGGAAGCAGCATGCTCTCTGTAGATCCTCTCAGCACCATCAACGGACATGACGGGAAGAGGATGGATGTAAATCTCAATAGGGGGCATGGCAGCCACCCCAAGCTTAGCCTGCACAAGCTTAGTAATCAATGAAGGATAACCAAACCTCTTACCCTTTTTGTCCAAATTAACAGAATAGTGGATCCTCCAAGCAATGATCCTTGCAGTATCAATAGGTCTTTTGTTCAGCAAGCAATAAATGCAGAGAGCACTCTGCCTCCTTAATTCTGATTTGTTAGAACTAGGGAAGAGAGTGTCTCCCAAGAAATGGTCCCAAACTCGGACCTCTGGCTTCACAAATTTCCTGTAAATGTAACTTGGAGTGACCCCATCCGCTTTAGTCTCCCATTTAGCCCCTGGTACAGCAAGAGCTTCCAAAATCTCAGCGTGAGGATAGTTGTTCAGCATCTCATTAAAACTGGCCCCATTCTGCCCAAACTTAGCCCGATCCTGGGCCTCAGTTGGAAGCTTCAGAAGCCTCCTAATCACTTCCGCACTATGGTTGATCGTGGTTCCCCGGTACCATGATTTGTAGGTGGGAATGGCGGGGATCTCTTCATCAGAATCATAGAGGGCATTGGCATAAAACTCCCTCACGAGAGTTTGACAAGCATCATGGATCGGAGCACAGAGTTGCTCCCACTTCCTCTCGAGCACAGCCTCTTGGATCCCCCATGGATCCATCTGATCAAAATGGAGAGGCCTCTCCCGGACCAGCTCCTTCTGTAATAGCTTCCCCTTGAAAAATTTCTCCTTTTCAAGGGAGAGGAAGCGGTTATAATCAAACTGCTCCTCCTCCTCTTCAAGGACTTCTTCAACCGCCCTTCTTTTGGGTGCCATAATCTGCAAAATAAGCAAACAATTCCACAAGCAAACACTTTGTTAAAATGTTAGTTCAAATACAAATCCAACATCCCCTCTTTGAACATCATCCAAAATTACAACCAAAAATAGCAAATTGCCCACCAAGTTTATAAAAACCATCCTTGAGTCTTCCATTAATTATGTAAAGCAAGTATCAAAGCTTTAAAAATAGAAAAGAATCAAGAACTTCATTCAGACATTTTACCGAACACTTGGTGGGCAAGCTTAAAAACAACAAGACTATGGGCAAAAGAAACATGCAAAAACAGAACATTTCCTAATCCCTAACAACAACCCCTCACAGTTACTACAATCCATCCAACAATTGTTCACCAATTTACTTCGAGGTAGAAGAAAAAGGAAAACAAAACAGCATAAATTTTACCTTGGATTGCCGAAACAAGTGAGAAAAAGAGCACAAGAAATCCACCAAAACTTTAAGCACCCAATGAATGGAAGTGAATTGTGTGAAGTGTGAGGTGAAAGGTAAGTGAAGATGATGGTTACTTATGCTCTGGGCTCGAGGGTTTCAGAAGAAATGGCAAAGAGTAAAAATGAAAGGGGAAAAAACAAGATAAATAAAACTTACTGCACTCTGCCCGAAGCCCAGCGCTGGAGCGTTGGGTTGTCCAACGCTTGAGCGCTGGTAAGTGAAATCAGACAGTAGCTTCCAGGGGCCTAGCGCATGAGCGCTGGCCCCCAACGCTTCAGCGTTGGTAAAAACTGGAAACTGGGACTTTTGGCAGGGGCTCAACGCATGAGCGTTGAGCCACCAACGCCTTGGCGTTGGGTCCCCCTGCAAGTTATTATTATTATTTTTTTATTTTATAAACAGAAAATAAAGCAGAAAAATTAATCTAATCCTAAGTTGGGTTGTCTCCCAACCAGCTCAATTTTATAGTCTTTGATAGACTTCTTCAATAATCACTTCAACCGGGGTCTATTACAAAATTCCTTAGACCCCGAAGATCATGTAAATTTTGACAACACTTACACATCAAAATGATGCACAAATATTCAGCTTTAACCTTACCACTTTTCTGCACAAGATCACCTATGGACATTTCTTTTGGGAAGTTGTGTTCTTCCTCCTCCGGGGTGGGAAGAGGAAATTTTTTTACAATCACAACATAATTCTCCTTTTTCCCAACTTCGAATTTTTCAACTTGGTCCATAGGTTCACTTACTGGGATTGTGGATAGTTGATCACTAACTGGCTGCCTCTTCAAAATACCTTGTATCTTGACTTGTAGCTCCTCCCTGGTCTTACATTTTTGCTCAGGAGTTGGCAAAAATCCGGTTTCGTACTTACATTCTAAATCAGAGAAAAACTCGTCAATTAGAGTGAAAGCATCTTGTTTCTTCTTTTCATATTCCTTTTCAAGCTGAGCCCGGATTTTTGCCTCCATTTGCTCAAATGTTTCGGCCATTGCTGTACCTGAAAATACTCAGCACCCAAGTTAACAGCACCAGTTCTTTACACAAATATTCTTAATTTTTTTTATATAAAAGAAAAGCAATAAACAAAATAATAAAAAGACTTAAAAACCTATCCCCGGCAACGGCGCCAAAAACTTGATAGCCAAAATCGCAAGTGTACGATTGATTATCGCGTAATATAAAAGATTATCGATCCCACAGGGATAGGTGTCTAATAACTAATTTGTTTAGAGCTTAAGCAGAAAAATAAAAAGATATATTTTGCATTTTGGTTTCTGGAATAAGAACATAAAAAAAAACATAAAATATAAAAGAAGAAATGATGATAAAAATAAGCATTTGGGTTGCATTGTATAACTTATAATTTATGCTAGCAAACTTCTATTTCATTTCTGAATTCTAAACAAAGATTCATGGTGCTATAGCCTAGAGTTTCTACATCCTAATAGCCTTAAGAAATGTAGACCTTTCTTTCCTAATTACTAACTCCATAGCCTTGGTTATTAGTTAAACAGAAAAGAAGATGAAGAAGGAATTTGGGCCAACACAAAGCTACGTCCATCCTTATAGCCTTAAGAAATGTATACTTATAACCTTTTTTATTTCCTATTTCCCTTACTACTTACCAAATGGCCTTATGCATAAGTAGAAAGCATGAAATCTTTTGTGCACTAAGATTAATGAAGAACAAGGTAATAAAACATGAACTTTGAATATTATTCAGAAACAAATAAAAGAAAACTAAAACATAAATTAAAAAGCTAACACAAGCCAAAATACTTAAAGAGAATTAGCCAAGCATGGTTAAAAGAAGCATTGAATTACCCTGGACTAGGAGCTCAAATATGGCTTCCCACAATTCCTAGGAACAATGTTCTTGGGGGAGAAAGAGGAACACTTGTTGTGTTCTAAGATGGTGTGTTTTACAAGTGCAAATTGCCTCCCTATTTATAGCAAAATTCTGGGCTCTAACGCTGGAGCGCTGGCTTTCCCAGCGCTGGGGCGCTGGGAAGCATTAAAAATCCACTATCTATCCGAGGCCCAGCGCTTGAGCGCTGGCTTTCCAACGCTTGGGCGCTGGGTCAACATCTGACTCAGCAGCCAGTCAGAACCCCAGCGCTGGAGCGCTGGGATCCCAACGCTGGAGCGCTGGGATCCCAACGCTGGAGCGCTGGGACACTGCTTCTTCATCTTCAAGCTTTTTCTTCCTTCTTCATTCTTGGTAGTGGGTTTTGATGGCCATAAAATGCCACTACTCAGCCTTGTTTAATTCTGAAACCTCTCCTCCACTAACATCAATTCCTTCAACATTATTTTCCATGTGCTAAATTAGAGAATGATTCTTCATATTCTTCTTTTTCACTTTGGTCATCTCTTGGTTAGCACTTCAATTCAAGCCCTCATATTCTCTCAATCTTCAATTTTCAGCCCCCAACTCTTGTACCTTTAGACTTTGGTCCTTCATTTCTTGAACTTTACAAATAGGCCTCTGAACAAAAATGATAATTTCTACCAGCTTTCCTAATAATACAAAAATACCTATAAAAATTCCTAAAAATATAAAATAAAGTTTAAAAACCAAATAAAAACTAATCTATATGCCAAATGCAAAATAAATAGAAAATCTACACAAAAACAACCAAAAACCTATATGAGACTCAAAAATAACAAAATAAAAAGACTAAAAAGACCCTAAAATTATCATACAAAATCCAGTCATCATGTTTCTTCCAGTATGGGTAGTTGGAGGCATCGAAGAATGGTAGCTTGTTGGTTGCTGTTCCCGTGGGATATGCTATGTTGTCCATGGATCTTTTCACCCTACACCTGTTAAGATGTTAGTATATCTCAGAGCGGTTAAGCTCTGATACCAATTGATAGTAATAAAACACACAAGAAAGGGGGGTTTGAATTGTGTGTGTGATTTTTAAAATTCTTTTTCAGTTATAAACAGTTATTAGTATCATATATTGTCAAGAGTAAGTGCAGCGGAAAATAACTTAAAGCTGAAAAGTAAAGCACACAAAGTATTTATCCTGGTTCACCCCGTTAATCAACAGGGCTACGTCCAGTCCTTGGCTTCACCAAGATTTTCACTATTTTCACAAAATAGTACAAGTATTCTACAGGACTTCTCCTAGTATTCGAAGGACTTCTCCTTTACAAGTTTTAAACAGGACTTCTCCTAATTCAGTATTCGACAGGACTGCTCCCAGTTCTTTTAGCAAAGAGGTTTTGGGTTTCTACTATTTCTCTTCAGCAAGAGTGGGTAGAAAGATGAAGAACAATTTACATAGAGGATGTGAATTTAGGTTCAATGAACAAGAGATTTGAATTTGATCGTTGAGGGGATCCGATGTTCAGGAAATCACGTTGTTGACTCTGAAAAGGTTGCATGATTTAAGGAATGTAAGAGCTTTTGCAGGAACAAGGAATAAAGCATTAATTATGTCCCTTTCTTCATTCTGCAATCAACAGTGTTTTATTTAATGCGTTGACGAGGTAGATAATCTTTAATGCTTGAAACACTTTGTCAAACGAACTCTTCATTAGTATTGGCAAACGAACTCTTCAGATAGATGCCAAACGTTTTCAAAATCCAGACGCACTCCTTTAGGTGTGAGGCCAGACGTACTCCATAGTCGGATGTACTCCTTTGGCAGACGCACTCAACTAGCATAATAGGTCTTCAATAGGTTGCCAGACGTACACCTCTTCTTTGCTTTTCTCTGAAGATCTGCTTTTGATAATGCCTTGTATGTATGTATGCAGATTGTCTTCAAGTAGATAGATGTTCCTGAGTATGAAATATTCAAAGTATTAGAACATCTTTATCTAATGATATTAAACCTTGAGTGAAATTGTTATTTATCAAAATATGATAATTTATGAAATCGTTTGAATCTAACACATTTTGCTTCCTTCTTTCATTTTCTTAGTTTTCTTCTGATTAGATCTTAGTATTCTTGCTTTGCGGGAAATTTCTTCCTTTCATATTGTTTGTCATTGATCTTGGTTAAACTTGTTATGAATGTTTTCCTCCACTGGATCCATGAGTGTGGTAGAAGAATCCATTTCATCGATCTTCATCACAAGTGTGGTCACATGGACCTTACTGATGGTGTCACATAATTTATCGTCTCCTCTAATGTGTTTTTCTATATTGTTTGTTCAGAAAATGGCTATCTTTAATCTCCAACAGTAGTAATTTCCTTGACTAAATATGGCTAAAAGCTCATGGAGTATAACAGACATGGTTTTTTATTATTTTAAAAGGAGGTAATAATTTTCAAATTAATATTTACTTATCCATCTATATTTATATACATTATGAAGGAGAAGTTTTGGTCGGAATTCAATAAATTTTTAGACATATTTGAATGTTGGCTTAATAGCACCTTTGGTCCCTCACTTATCACGATATAGCATTTTTGGTCCCTAACAAAAAAAATAGTCTAAATAGTCCCTAACTAATACAAACAGTTGCAGTTTCAATTTTCCATCCACCTCCGTCAAATATTTAACAGAATATTCTGTAAAAAATTAATTAAAAAATAAAAAATTCCGGAAATATGATTCTTCATCTTCTTCATCACTTGGCTCATCATGCAGAAAACCCAGAACCAAGACCTTCAGAAAATCTAGCAGACCAAAAAACCGAAAATTCTCTCTTTACTCTCACTGACTCAGCCGCATCAGCCTCCTGACTCTAATCCTCTCCCACCTTCAACCATGGAACCCTAGCCGCCGCCCCCTCTCACGCAGCCTCTACTCACTCTTCCTTCTTCCCTCTCCGTCACCGACCCCATTCCTCTTCCTCTCCAGAAACCGTCGCCACCACCCTTCGACTAAACACCGACCCTCACCTCGTCTCTCACCCCCAAACTCAGCATCGTCGCCTTTCTCACCACTAACTTAGATCTGGATGGGTTTGCATGGGTCGTTTGGGTGTTGTTTCCAGGGTTTTCTAATGGGAAGGGGTTTGGTCGCTGATGAA
Source organism: Acmispon strigosus (assembly GCA_030819835.1). Taxonomy (NCBI): domain Eukaryota; kingdom Viridiplantae; phylum Streptophyta; class Magnoliopsida; order Fabales; family Fabaceae; genus Acmispon; species Acmispon strigosus. Next base: position 9,501,252 of record JAUAMA010000001.1, read on the forward strand.
TTGAAGGGGTGATGACAGAGATTGATTTGTTGAGTGGTGGAGGAGAGGCGTTGGGGATTGAGGAGGCGTTGGGGGTTTCGCGGTTGAGGGAAGTGGTGGTGTTGCAGGACACGAGGATTTTGGGAGCAAGAGAGCCATCCCCTGCACCTTCATGGCTTCAATTTCATTTTTCATCTCCAATTTATTTATGCCATCTTCAATTTCTTTCATCCGTATGGTTTTTAATTTTTTTCCAATGCTCCTTGACAGTGGCTGATAAATAAAATGGGGTAGAGATAGTTGAAGCAAAGTATTGGTTGTCAGGTACTCTTGGTTGCTATCGTCTAGCATGTATATGCTTCTAACATGTTCCCCAATTTTGTTGGTTAGGTCCCTCGTAAGTACTGGTATAATTTTATAATTTCAACTCTCTACTGGGCATGGGCATGGCAGATTCATCTTCCTTTCTTTATTTTCAAACTCTTTGCAGGAACTGGAAAATCATGGGGAGTGAGATGTGTTGATTTGGTCCCTCCTCTGTTTTGGTTGTGAATTAAGGATATTATGGAGGATTATGGTTGAATGATTTTGGTCCCTTGCAGAGATGTGGATTATGGTTGATTTATAGTTGATGAATTTCTGGGTTTGGTAAAGAATAAGGTGAACTTATGAGTTAATTTCTTGTTTGGATTTGAGTTTAATTTTTCTGTTGTTTATGGGTTTGAGAGTCACAGTTTGCTGGGATTTTGAAGAATAAGGTGAAGATGATGAACACGGTCTATTGTAAGATGATGAAGATTTTGATTTCGAAGAAGTTTTATATTTTGTGTCCTGATTTCGATTTCAATTTTTTCTGGGGTTTTTGAGTTAAATGTTGAAGATGATGATGAAGATGGTTGAAGATGATGAAGATTCTGGGTTTGATTTTTTTTAAACCCAGAAACTGTTAAATATTTGACAGAATTGGATGGAAAATTGAAACTGCAACGGTTTGTATTAGTTAAGGACCATATAGGCTAATTTTTTTATTAGGGATCAAAAGTGCTATATCGTGATAAGTGAGGGACCAAAAGTGCTATTAAGCCTTGAATGTTTTTGCATGGTTATTTTTGTAATTGTGTTATTTATTTAATAGGGGATCAATCATGGTTGTCCATTGCGTTTTATCTTTGATTCTGAGGATGATGCTTTCTGATCATTGTCGATGAATCCTTCAGAGGAAGTGTGAGGTTCCAATCGTCCCCATTCACTCTGCTCCACTAATCGGGGTTTTGGTTTCTTTCTACCACCATTTTTGAAGGCGCCTCCGTTCCAGTCACATCTTTCATTTTCTCTCCTACGAGTGAAAGCAAAGCTGGAGGAAGCGTAAGCTCTGCGACCGTATAGGGTTCTGTTGTTGGCGGTATGAATAGCCGACCGGAAATAGACCTTGGGGACAGTGTTCGAAACCATTAGGTAAGAACGTTTCTTTTTGCGCATACATTTTTAGGGGTTTTCACTTACTTATTTCACTTCGTTTCTTTTTCACATTTTGTTGTTCTAAATTTTTAGGATTTTTCGTCTTTTATTGCATCTTGTTTCTCGAAAAATGATTTCTTCCAAATCTTTGAAAAATCATGCTCATTCAAATTTCAAAACCATTCCAAACATCTGAGAACCAACCTCTATCCAATTTATTTGATGTGTTTTTGGATGGGATGTATATCAGCTTTGTTATGATAACCTTTTCTTTTATTTTTCTATCGAAATAGGTGGATAGCGTTATTTCCTTATGAAAGTTTGTACACTGTGGTTAGATTTCCACAAACCTAATTGCATATATGTTGCTTTACTATTTATCTATCTTTCATTGGATACATGTTATCTAATTATGTTCAGAAGACAAGACATTGTTAAGCTGTACGGGTTCACAAAAATAAAATGGTTGGATTTTTCACTTTCCGATTACCCATCACTTAAACTTTGCATGTGTTCCTTTTAAATTCACATTCTTTTGTGACAGCCGTCATATTATTCATCGAGGAGTGATGATCTACCCTGTAACATTTTGTGGATAGGTTTCCCTCCTTCTTTTCAAATTGATGAACAGATAATCTACAATGCCATGATTTTATTTGGTGAAATTGAGAAAATTAGGAGTTTTCCTCCAAGGAATTATAAATTTGTAGAATTTAGAAGTATTGATAAAACCCGACATGCCGAAGAGGGTCTTCAACGAGGACCATTTAATGATTCTCAATAACAACTATGTAATCAAGCAGTGACATGGCACCTAGAAAAGATTACTCTATGGCTTTTATCCTGTAAGTAAAGGGTACTTGATGGCTTAATTACTGAAAATCCATTTCAACCGCTAAACATGAATGTATTAGGTCCAATGATACCACCATGCGGTAGTTATCCATGAAAATTATTTGGAATCATAGGAAGATTATGACCTAATACATTTGTTTCTAGCGATTGAAATGGATTTTCATTAAGTAGGCCATCAAGTACCCTTTACTTCTAGGATAAAAGCCATAGAGTAATCTTTTTCAGGTGTCATATCACTACTTGATTACATAGTTGTTATTGAGAATCATTAAATGGTCCTCCTTGAAGACCCTCTTTGGCATGTCGGGTTTTATCAATACTTCTAAATTCTACAAACTTATAATTCCTTGAAGGAAAACTCCTGATTTTCTCAATTTCACCAAATAAAATCATGGCATTGTAGAGCATCTATTCATCAATCTGAAAAGAAGGAGGGAAACCTATCCACAAAATGTTATTGTGTAGATCATCACTCCCCGATGAATAATATGATGGCTGTCACAAAAGAATGTGATTTTAAAAGGAACACATACAAAGTTCAAGTGATGGGTAATAGAAAAGTGAAAAATCCAACCATTTTATTTTTGTGAGCCCATACAGCTTAACAATGTCTTGTCCTCAGAACATAATTACATAACATGTATCCAACGAAAGTTAGATAAATAGTAAAGCAACATATATGAAATTAGGTTTGTGGAAATCTAACCATGGTGCACAAACTTTCATAAGGAAATAGCGCTATCCACCTATTTCGATAGAAAAATAAAACAAAATTAATCAGAACAAAGCTGATATACATCCCATCCAAAAACACATCGAATCAATTAGACAAAGGTTGATTCTCAGATGTTTGGAACGGTTTTGAAATTTGAATGAGCATGACTTTTCAAAGATTTTGAAGAAATCATTTTCCGAGAAACTAAATGCAGTAAAAGACGAAAAACACTAAAAAATTAGAACAACAAAATGTGCAAAAGAAATGAGGTGAACTAAGTAAGTGAAAACTCCTAAAAAATTATGCGCAAAAAGAAACGTTCTTACCCAACGGTCTCGAACACTGTCCCCAAGGTCTACTTCTGGTCGGCTATTCATACCGCCAACAACAGAACCCATTATGGTCGTAGAGCTTAGGCTTCCTCTGCCTTTGCTTTCACCCGTAGGAGAGAAAATAAAAGATGTGACTGGAACGACGACGCCTTCAGAAGAGGTGGTAGAACGAAATCAAAACACCGATTAGTGGAACAGAGCAAATGGGGACGATTGGAACCTCCCACTTCCTCCGGAGGAACCATCGACGACGATAAGAAGTTTATGGATCCAGTGGAGGCAAACATTCATAACAAGTTTAACCAAGATCAATGGCAAACAATATGATAGGAAGCAATTTCTTACAGAGCAAGAACACTAAAATCTAATAAGAAGAAAACCTAGAAAATAAAAGAAGCAAGCTAAATGAAAAACAACAACTCAATTTTCAGGGTAATACATTCAACAGAAAAAAGAACAATTTATAGCTAAACCTAGCTCCCTATAATTAATGGAGGGCCAGCACCACATAGAATATTATTTATTAGCATTAAAACTAAATATATGAAAATACAATATTAAATATTAAAATATGCATATATATATATATGTATATATATATATATATAAAAGTAATAACAAAAGTATTTATTAATATTCATTATACAGAAATAAAGTTGACTTCAACAACGCATTAAAAACAATACTATTTAGTTATTTATTTATATTAATCTTTATATTATTCATTAATATTAATAATTTTACTATATTTAAATAAATTAATAACCATTAAATTTATATATAATTAATATTGACTTTAATTGTACATTAATAATAATATTAATTAGTTATTAATTTTCATTTAAGTTACTAATTATACAAATTATTAATATAAAATTTTAAATCCACTTAAATAAAATATTAAAAATAAAAAAATTTTATTTATTTGAACTATGGAGTATCGAAAATATTGGTTATTTATTTATATTTATGTTATTAGTGATAATATTTATCAATTATAAAACATTAAATAAATTATTAAATTTTAAAATATGTACATATATATACATATAATTTATATTGAATTGACTATGCACTAATGAAAATATTAAACCAACAAGGTCTATCACAAATGGTAGATAGCTGGGCTCTTTAAGCATCTAGACGTTGTATAGGGATTAGTCTCGTGACTTCTGGTTGTAGGGATACATTGGCGCAACAACAAAAAAATCTTTTATTAGTTTTCATTTTATATAAATAAAGTTCACTTGAACTATGCATTAAAAATAATATTAATTTTACCAAAAAAATTGACAACATTAATTATTTACTAATATTATTTATATGTTATATTTATATTAATAATAATTTATTTATTTATTAATTATACTATTTATTAATTTTTAATTTAATATTATATATATATTTAACTAATTATCTTATAATAAAATATGTATATATAAGAATCACTCACTTGTACTATGTATTAAGAACAATATTAATTAGTTTTAAATTTATATTCAAATTATTCGATATAGAAATTTAAAATAAAATATTTAAATAAATTTAAATAAAACAATTAATATTAAAATTTATTCATTTGAACTATGCATTAATAGCAATATTAATTAGTTATTGATTCTTATTACATTATTTATTTATTTTTTAACTGTTAATATATATTGAAGTAAATTATTAAATATTAATTATGAAAATATAAATAATATTGACTTGAATTATGCATTACTTCCGATATAAGTTAGTAATTAATTTCAAAGAAATTATTAATTTAAGAAATCATTAATGTAAAAATTAAAACACATTTAAATAAATATTAAAGATTAAATTGAAATTGACTTGAATTATGTATTGACAAATTGTTAAACTACAAAACTCCCCCGGAGATCATACCCAATATCTAGAAAAATAGAAATCAGATCTCACATATATTGTCTGAAAGGTACGACATATAAGATAACCCCACACACAATAAATAAATAAATATATATATATATATATATATATATATATATATATATATATATATATATATATAAGATGGTATACAAAAGAGGCTAGATCACAGCATCATTAGTTACTATTTCTAGAACCTTACTAAGTACATATCAAAATAAACTTCTCTAAAGTCAGATACATCAGGACTATACAAGAGAAAACCTAAACATTTTTAATTAGAGTTCATCTTCTGCTTCTTCCTCTGATGATTTGAAGAGCCATCAGAGGAGCAGCATGATGCCCTATCACCGGAATAGAGGGGCTTTGACGAGGAAAAAGAGCTAGAGCCGGAGAAGAGTGAGTCATCGGAGTAGAAGAGTGGGAATCCCATAACCTTGAATAAATCCACTCCGATCGGTCTACAATTTCGCTTAGTAAGAGCATCCCATGCATTGAATGGCAGAACCTCTAGACCTTTCAAAAACTTGATTACCAGAAAGCCATAAGGAATTGCATGATTCTCAGAGCAGAGAGCAGACTTTAAATGGTTGTAGACCATATCCACACCCTCAATCTCCGGATGGTATGAATTTTGCAAATTGCTAAATTTGGAAGGAGACGGTGTTGGCCTTTGGTCTAGGGGTAATGCAGATGATCTTTATGTGAAGGTCACTAAGGCCCCACGAGTTAGTGTTTGAATTTTTCGTGCATCGATACTATATTTTTATTTTGGTATTATTTTTTAGTTGGTTGTCATTTTTATTTTGAATTTTAAAAATTACATTACTAGTACTATAGACATACAATACAATTTTTAGTCCACCATGTACTTGCACTTTGGTTGTTCTTTGTGCTTTGATAGTTGTTTTAAATCAAAGAATAATAAATGAGAAATTTAATGCTATGGAGACCGTTTTAGGAAAAACTTAAACATATCGAAACTGAAGTAAAGATTTGAAATCTAAATTTTTTTATTTATTTGATTAACGGAAAATATAATGGCATTGTTTTAAATCTTTTCAAGGGTTAGTCATTGCGAAATTATAATGTCAAAACACACTTAATGAGTGGACACAATCCTGTAATGGTAGTTTTGGATGATGCTGAAAATTCAGTTCATGACTAAGGGTGGCAAAATTATATATGAGTTCATACCCATCCAATTCATCTATCACAAAACCCATCCATATCCAACCATATAAAAAAATAATTTAAATGGATGGATTCCAATCCGTCTATTTAATCTATTGGATATCCATAATCCACCAATTTAAAATCAAAATCCACCGGATCTATATATTGAAATTTGATGGATTATGATGGATGAACTTAAAATTCTAATAATTTTCTTTTCACTTATAATTTTCTTTTTTTTCTTGAAAAAAAAGATAACTAACTAAAATCGACCAAAGACACTAAAATCAGTCGAAAACCTCAAAAATCGACCAACAAATCCAAAAATTGGTCCAAAGCCCTTAAATCAGCACGAAACTCAAAAAACGGCCCAAAACCTAAAAATCGGCCCAAAAAACCTAAAATCGACCAAAACCCAAAAATCATTCCAAAACCCAAAATCAGCTAAAGACACAAAAAACTGTCGGAAAACCCTAAAATCGGCCTATAAAACAAAAAACAGCCGGGAAACTCTAAAATCAGCTGAAAACTCAAAAATCGGCCTAAAACCCTAAAATCGAATGAAAATCCAATAAATTGGCCCGTAACTAAAAAATCAGCCCAAAACCGAAAAAACGGCCCGAAAACCTAAAATCAGTCCAAATCACAAAAATCGGTTCGAAAAACCCAAAAATCGACCTGAAACTCAAAAATCAGCCCAAAACCTAAAAAAAGACCAAAAATCAATCTGAAACCTAAAAAACAACTCGAAAATCCAAAAATCGGCCCAAAACTCAAAAATTAGTCTGAAACCTAAAAAACGGCCCGAAATGTTTAGAATGTTACCAAGTGAAACAATTCTAGAGTTGCAAAAAAGGTTTACCAATTTGACGAACCATTTGATTTCTCTTGGAAAAGAATTTTCCAATAGTGATTTGAATTTGAAAGTTCTAAGATCATTAACAAGAGCTTGGCAACCAAAGGTAACAGCTATTTTAGAAAAGAAAAGTTTATCAAAGATGACCTTGGCTGCACTTTTTGGTAAGTTGCAAGAACATGAACTAGAGCTTGGTCGGTTGGAACAACAAGAAGGACTTGAAAAGAATATTATATCCACTGCGTTAAAGACTAAAGCCAAAGCCTATTATAGCTCACAAGAAGAAGAAGAATCTCAATCCGATAGTGAAAAGGATGATGAAAATATAGAAGTTCTTGTAAAGAAGTTTGGTAAGTTTCTAAAAAGGTGCAAAGATAGAAATCAGGTCAAGTCAAGAAGTTTATAAGGAAAAATGAAGCATCAACTTCCAGAAAACAATTCACTTGCTTTGAATGTGGAAAACCAGGTCATGTAAAGAATGATTGCCCTTCTCTCCAAAGCAAGAATGGGTTCAAAGACAAAAATGACAAGAAGGACAAAAGGTCAAAGAAAGCATACATTGCATGGGAAGACAATGATATTAGCACAACCTCAAGTTCTGAAAATGAAGAAGCACATCTCGCTTGACATCACATAATTCTGATGATGAAGATGATGAGGTTAGTAAATGATAAATCTTCTTATGATGAATTACAAAATGCTTTTAATGAATTGCATGATGTTTGTTTAAATCTTTCTAAGATTTGTGCAAAACAAAAGAAGATTATTTCATCTCTAGAAAGTACTTATAAAAACATACAAGAAGAATTAGATGAAATTAAGGCTAAAATAGATGATCAAAGTGCTTGTTCAAAATGTGCATCTCTTGAATCTAAGACTGAGGAATTAAATCAAGTTATAAACAACTATGAGAAAGGTAAAAAAAGTTTGGATGTTTTTGTTAAGTAATCAAAGACATGCTAATGATAAAAGAGGTCTAGGGTTTTCTGATCTTAGTATTCTTGCTTTGTAGGAAATTTCTTCCTTTCATATTGTTTGTCATTGATCTTGGTTAAACTTGTTATGAATGTTTTCCTCCACTGGATCCATGAGTATGGTAGAAGAATCCATTTCATCGATCTTCATCACAAGTGTGGTCACATGGACCTTATTGATGGTGTCACATAATTTATCGTCTTCTCTAATGTGTTTTTCTATATTGTTTGTTCAGAAAATGGCTATCTTTAATCTCCAACAGTTGTAATTTCCTTGACTAAATATGGCTAAAGGCTCGTGGAGTATAACAGACATGGTTTTTTATTATTTTAAAAGGAGGTAATAATTTTCAAATTAATATTTATTTATCTATCAATGTCTATATACATTATGAAGGAGAAGTTTTGGTCGGAATTCAATAAATTATTAGACATATTTGAATGTTTTTGCATGGTTATTTTTGTAATTGTGTTATTTATTTAATAGGGAATCAATCATGGTTGTCCATTGTGTTTCATCTTCGATGCTGAGGATGATGCTTTCTGATCATTGACGATGGTTCCTTCTGAGGAAGTGTGAGGTTCCAATTGTCCCCATTTGCTCTGTTCCACTAATCGGGGTTTTGGTTTCGTTCTACCACCTCTTCTGAAGGCGTCGTCGTTCCAGTCACATCTTTTATTTTCTCTCCTACGGGTGAAAGAAAAGCGGAGGAAGCATAAGCTCTGCGATCGTAAAGGGTTCTGTTGTTGGCGGTATGAATAGCCGACCAGAAGTAGACCTTGGGGACAGTGTTCGAGACCGTTGGGTAAGAACATTTCTTTTTGCGCAAATTTTTTTAGGAGTTTTCACTTACTTAGTTCACCTCATTTCTTTTGCACATTTTGTTGTTCTAATTTTTTAGGATTTTTAGTCTTTTACTGCATTTAGTTTCTCGGAAACTGATTTCTTCAAAATCTTTGAAAAGTCATGCTCATTCAAATTTCAAAACCGTTCCAAACATCTGAGAACCAACCTCTGTCCAATTTATTTGATGTATTTTTGGATGGGATGTATATAAGCTTTGTTATGATAACTTTTTCTTTTATTTTTCTATCAAAATAGGTGGATAGCGTTATTTCTTTATGAAAGTTTGTACATTGTGGTTAGATTTCCACAAACCTAATTGCATATATGTTGCTTTACTATTTATCTATCTTTCATTGGATACATGTTATGTAATTATGTTCAGAAGACAAGACATTGTTAAGCTGTACGGGCTCACAAAAATAAAATGGTTGGATTTTTCACTTTCCGATTACCCATCACTTGAACTTTGTATGTGTTCCTTTTAAATTCACATTCTTTTGTGACAACCGTCATATTATTCATTGGGGAGTGATGATCTACCCAGTAACATTTTGTGGATAGGTTTCCCTCCTTCTTTTCAGATTGATGAACAGATAATCTACAATGCCATGATTTTATTTGGTGAAATTGAGAAAATCAGGAGTTTTCCTTCAAGGAATTATAAGTTTGTAGAATTTAGAAGTATTGATAAAACCCGACCTGCCGAAGAGGGTCTTCAAGGAGGACCATTTAATGATTCTCAATAACAACTATGTAATCAAGCAGTGACATGGCACCTGGAAAAGATTACTCTATGGCTTTTATCCTGTAAGTAAAGGGTACTTGATGGCTTAATTAATGAAAATCCATTTCAACCGCTAAAAATGAATGTATTAGGTCCAGTGATACCACCATGCGGTAGTTATCCATGAAAACTATTTGAAATCATAGGAATATTATGACCAAATACATTTGTTTTTAGCGATTGAAATGGATTTTCATTAAGTAGGCCATCAAGTACCCTTTACTTCCAGGATAAAAGCCATAGAGTAATCTTTTTCAGGTGCCATATCACTACTTGATTACATAGTTGTTAATGAGCATCATTAAATGGTCGTCCTTGAAGACCCTCTTTGGCATGTCGGGTTTTATCAATACTTCTAAATTCTACAAACTTATAATTCCTTGAAGGAAAACTCCTGACTTTCTCAATTTCACCAAATAAAATCATGGCATTGTAGATTATCTGTTCATCAATCTGAAAAGAAGGAGGGAAACCTATCCACAAAATATTACTGGGTAGATCATCACTCCCCGAGGAATAATATGACGGCTGTCACAAAAGAATGTGAATTTAAAAGGAACACATACAAAGTTCAAGTGATGGGTAATCAGAAAGTGAAAAATCCAACCATTTTATTTTCGTGAGCCCGTACAGCTTAACAATGTCTTGTCTTCTGAACATAATTACATAACATGTATCCAATGAAAGATAGATAAATAGTAAAACAACATATATGCAATTAGGTTTGTGGAAATCTAACCACAGTGTACAAACTTTCATAAGGAAATAACGCTATCCACCTATTTCGATAGAAAAATAAAAGAAAAAGTTATCATAACAAAGCTTATATACATCCCATCCAAAAACACATCGAATCAATTAGACAAAGGTTGATTCTCAGATGTTTGGAACGGTTTTGAAATTTGAATGAGCATGACTTTTCAAAGATTTTGAAGAAATCATTTTCCGAGAAACTAAATGCAGTAAAAGACGAAAAATCCTAAAAAATTAGAACAACAAAATGTGCAAAAGAAATGAGGTGAACTAAGTAAGTGAAAACTCCTAAAAAATTATGCGCAAAAAGAAATGTTCTTACCCAACGGTCTCGAACACTGTCCCCAAGGTCTACTTCTGGTCGGCTATTCATACCGCCAACAACAGAACCCTTTACGATCGCAGAGCTAATGCTTCCCCCAGCTTTGCTTTCACCCGTAGGAGAGAAAATAAAAGATGTGACTGGAACGACGACGCCTTTAGAAGAGGTGGTAGAACGAAATCAAAACCCCGATTAGTGGAACAGAGCAAATGGGGACGATTGGAACCTCCCACTTCCTCTGGAGGAACCATCGACGACGATAAGAAAGAATCATCCTCAGCATCAAAGATGAAACGCAATGGACGACCATGATTGGTCCCCTATTAAATAAATAACACAATTACGAAAATAACCATGCAAAAACATTCAAATATGTCTAATAATTTCTTGAATTCCAAAATTACCCTCGAGGTTGACCAAACTTCTCCTTCATAATGTATATAGATATAGATACATAAATAAATATTAAATTGAAAATTATCACCTCCTTTAAAAATAATAAAATCTTATGTCTGTTATAATCCATGAGCCTTTAGCCATATTTAATCAAGGAAATCACAACTGTTGGAGATTAAAGATAATCATTTTCTTAACGAACAATATAGAAAAACACATCAGAGGAGATGATAAATTATGTGACACCACCAGTTAGGTCCGTGCGACCACGCTTGTGATGAAGATCCATGAAATGGATTCTGCTACCACACTCATGGATCTAGTGGAGGCAAACATTCATAACAAGTTTAACCAAGATCAACGGCAAACAATATGATAGGAAGCAATTTCCTACAGAGCAAGAACACTAAAATCTAATAAGAAGAAAACTTAGAAAATAAAAGAAGCAAGCGAAATGCAAAACAACAACTCAATTTTCAGGGTAATACATTCAACAGAAAAAAGTACAATTTATAGCTAAACCTAGCTCCCTATAATTAATGGAGGGCCAGCACCACAAAGAATATTATTTATTAACATTAAAACTAAATATATGAAAATACAATATTAAATATTAAAATATGCATATATATATATATATATATATATATAAAAGTAATAACAATAGTATTTATTAAGTTTCATTATATAGAAATAAAGTTGACTTCAACTACGCATTAAAAACAATACTATTTAGTTATTTATATTAATAGTTATATTATTCATTAATATTAATAATTTTACTATATTTAAATAAATTAATAACCATTAAATTTATATATAATTAATATTGACTTTAATTGTACATTAATAATAATATTAATTAGTTATTAATTTTCATTTAAGTTACTAATTATACAAATTATTAATATAAAATTTTAAATCCACTTAAATAAAATATTAAAAATAAAAAAATATAATTTATTTGAACTATGGAGTATTGAAAATATTGGTTATTTATTTATATTTATGTTATTCGTGATAATATTCATCAATTATAAAACATTAAATATATTTAAATAAATTATTAAATTTTAAAATATGTGTGAAGAAGGTCTTGCTCCTGACCCTGGCTGAGGTTTTGATGATGACAAACTCATCGGCAAAAAGAAGAAAAGAAGACTTAGAGGAAACAGCGCTATAAAGTTCATCATTTACCTAGAAGTCTTAGTTTAGGTGAGTTATGCTTCTAAAGGCTTCTCAAAGCATAAAGGCTCTTTAAAACATCTAAACTAATCAAGCTTAATGTTTTCATAACTTAAAAGAAGTAGAAAAACTTAAGCCGATCTCAAAAGATCAAGTTTCTTGAAGTTGGACTTCAGTGTAATCGATTTCAGCTTTCTGGTAATCGATTACACCTAGGAAAGTAATTGATTACTTCTTGCTTGTAATCGATTACATGTTTGAATTTGAAATTCAAACTGTAACGGCTCTTAGTCTAATCGATTACCTAAGTGATGTAATCGATTACACACACGAAAAGTTGCATCTTTTCATGAACCATTGTGTCTCAAACCTTTTGGGAAAGGTTGCATTGGTTCAAGGACGTTTCCCTTGCCTATATATAGTCCATTTGAGTCCAGAACATGACAACACATGAGAATACAACATTAGGCCAAAGCTTTGTCAAAATAGTTCTTATCATTAAGTCTTTTAGCACTTAAACTTTCAAAGAGCCTAAATTTTGAGTTCATGATCTTCATGATTAAAAGAATACTCTAGTTGTTCACATCTTGAGGAACTCAGAATCTTATTATGCTTAAGAGTCTTAAAGCATAAATTCTCATGATCAATCCACTTGTATGTTAAAGGATTGATACAGCCAATTGTAAACTCTTCTTCATCTCTTTCTGATAGATTGAGTATTCACCGAGGATCTCGGTGAAGGGTTGTTGTTACTGAAAGTGGTGTACTTTCAGGGTGTTGATTGAAGGTGGTTTAACCTTCAAGGTCTGAAGGTGGTTTGCCTTCAGGAACTGAAAGTGGTATACTTTCAGGGGCTGTTGAAAGTGGTATACTTTCACAGGAAATTGATAGAAATTCTTAGGGTCCTTGGTGTAAGAACTTGTAAGAGATTTTTATCAATAGTGGAAAAATCCTCAAGGGATTTTCTTGAGGGACTGGACGTAGCCTTCGGTGGATAGAAGGTGAACCAGGATAAAATTCAGTGTGTGAATTCTTCTACCCTTCATCTTTACTTTCAAGCAACACTTATTTCCGCTGCAATCGTTTGCATTTACATTTATCTTGAAAGTAAGAAAGTGTTAAGGCGAAAATCGGGTAAACCTGATTCACCCCCCTCTCAGGTTGCTATCTATACTAACAATATGTACATATATATACATATAATTTATATTGAATTGACTATGCACTAATGAAAATATTAAACCAACAAGGTCTATCACAAATGGTAGATAGCTGAGCTCTTTAAGCATCTAGACGTTGTATAGGGATTAGTCTCGTGACTTCTGGTTGTAGGGATACATTGGCGCAACAACAAAAAAATCTTTTATTAGTTTTCATTTTAAATAAATAAAGTTCACTTGAACTATGCATTAAAAATAATATTAATTTTACCAAAAAAATTGACAACATTAATTACTTACTAATATTATTTATATGTTATATTTATATTAATAATAATTTATTTATTTATTAATTATACTATTTATTAATTTTTAATTTAATATTATATATATTTAACTAATTATCTTATAATAAAATATGTATATATAAGAATCACTGACTTGTACTATGTATTAAGAACAATATTAATTAGTTTTAAATTTATATTCAAATTATTTGTTATAGAAATTTAAAATAAAATATTTAAATAAATTTAAATAAAACAATTAATATTAAAATTTATTCATTTGAACTATGCATTAATAGCAATACTAATTAGTTATTGATTCTTATTACATTATTTATTTATTTTTTAACTGTTAATATATATTGAAGTAAATTATTAAATATTAATTATGAAAATATAAATAATATTGACTTGAATTATGCATTACTTCCAATATAAGTTAGTAATTAATTTCAAATAAATTATTAATTTAAGAAATCATTAATGTAAAAATTAAAACACATATAAATAAATATTAAGAATTAAATTGAAATTGACTTGAATTATGTATTGACAAATTGTTAAACTACAAAACTCCCCCGGAGATCATACCCAATATCTAGAAAAATAGAAATCAGATCTCACACATATTGTCTGAAAGGTACGGCATATAAGATAACCCCACACACAATAAATATATATATGTGGACAGGGCGAGCGCTCATGTCCTACTAAGGGCGATCCGGTTTCCCCTCACAGTGCGGAGAGGGCGCCCGTTTAAGACCAGGGGCGGCTTTAGTCTAGGTTATGGGGGTAAACTTGTAATACATATGGGGGTTGGACTTTGTAATATGTTGGGCCGAACTTTAGCGGCCCATAGGCTTGATACTAATTAATTGTCATTTATTGTTATTTATGGCTCTCCCCCTATAAATAGCCAAGGGAGGCTCATGTAAAGGGGTTGACATTTTCACTAATCAATAAGATTTATCTACTTCTCTCCTATACTATTCTATTCCCAGAACATTTTTGGCGCCGTCTGTGGGAAATCGGTAAACTAAACCCTACGAACTCTAGAGGTAGCTATGTCTGGCACCGGTCGTCGAGGGCGAGGCCGCGGTCGGGGAGGACGAACGGCGGGCGTTAAACCTGTGTCGCCTCCCCCACCATCGCCGAGCCCCACCCCTAACCTTGGATCGCCTCAGGTAGACGCACCGGGCGGTGGTGCGCCTAACCAGGTTCCTTTCACCATCTCCGTGGCTGAATGGAATCGGGTATGTGGTGCCCTAGATTTTGTTCAGCAGCAAAATCAACACCTGCAAGCTCAGCTGGAATATTTTCGTCAGCAAAAGGACCCTGGTATGGAGAGTCTCAGGGAAGCTGAGAGCGTGGTGGACTTTCAACCCTTTTCGCCCGCCATCCAGGCGGTCCCTATTCCGGACGTCATGAAACAGCTTGTATTGGATACATATTCTGGCGAGTCGGACCCTAAGGAGCATTTACAGTCGTTTATGACTAAGATGGTGATTAGTCAGGCGCCTGATGCGGTCCGATGCAGATTGTTTCCTTCAACGCTGAAGGGAACAGCATTAGCTTGGTTTTCAAAATTGCCATCGCATTCTGTAAATAGCTTCATAGAGTTCTCATGTAAGTTTTTATCACACTTTGCAGCGAGCAGGAGTCAGAGGGTAACGACAGGCGCATTATTTAATATTCGTTAGGGCGCGTCGGAAACCCTGAAACAGTACATGGCGAGGTTCAATGCCACGTTGGTGCGGATTGAAGATCCGCCACAGGAGACCTGCGTGAATGCCTTTAAGCAAGGCTTGAGGGCGGGTGCTTTGAACAACAAACTCAGTAGGCGCCCGCCACGAGACATGGCGGACCTCAGAGCTCGGGTCCACGACTTCATCTTAGAGGAAGAGGATGACGAACAGAAGAGAGCACGGGACATGCTGGATGCGCCTTCAAGAAGGCAGGAAGGGAAAGGAAAGCAGGTGGATGTGTTCGCTCAACGGGAACAGCCTCAGGATCCTCCAAGGGGAAAGCGTAGCAACCCATATCAGACAGCCGCCTTTGCTAATCAGGAGCGTCGAAACAACGTAACCCGCCCAAAAATTGTACGGCGGCCAGCACCCCAACGACAGGCACAACAACCAGCGCCTCTAGTACCTCGCTACTCACCAGTGGCCCACCGGGCAAAGGTACCGCTGTCGGTTGGGCTATCTCAAATATTGACGGACAACCGGGAGACTAATCTGATAACTCGCCCGTATCCCCCTAAACGACCCCCAACGAACGTAGATACCCGGAGATGGTGTGAGTATCATGGCGTTTTAGGCCAGTATGTCAAGACAGTGCCTGTACAGGGGGTAGGGCGATCGGGACACGCTTCCCGACGCGATGACTTCAATGAGGCGGATGGCGGGGCGCCACTGGGAGATCCAGCGGGAACTGTCAATTGCATTTCTGGAGGCTTCAATGATGATTCAAGTGCAAGTCGTAAGAGATATGTACGTCAGGCACATGCGACGGTGCATTCTGTTCACGAAGGGGAATTTGGGTTCAAGCATCCTAATATAGTATTTACCAGTGAGGATTTTGAAGGGGTACTACCACATAAGGGCGACCCCGTTGTGGTGCAACTGAGAATTAACAATTATGATGTGCGGCGGGTGCTTCTGGACCAAGGAAGTTCAGCTGACATTATATATCGCGATGCATTTGAGAAGATGGGTCTCAAGGAGGAAGCATTGTCACCTTACACTGGATCGCTGATCGGGTTCACTGGCGAGCATGTGGTTCCCAGGGGATGCGTGGAGTTGAAGACAGTTTTTGGATTGGACGGATTTGCTAGGGCGGTCACCGTCAAATATATTGTGCTCGCATGTAAGTCATCTTATAATGTTTTAATTGGTCGTGACACTCTAAATCAGATTTGTGCAGTGATTTCCACCAAGCATTTAAAGGTGAAGTATCTGTTGGCCAATGGGCGGGTAGGAACGCTGGTAGTTGATCAGATCATAGCGCGAGAATGCTACAGGGAAAGTGTTGCTGATTATGGGAAGCAGAACGCCAAGGTTGGACACCGATGCTATGAGATTAGTGTGGGAAGCACACTTGATCCCAGAATGGAGACACCAGATTCCTGCCCTCGCCCCATTGAAGAAACAAAAGCGGTGAAGGTGGGGCAACGAATGTTGAAAGTAGGAATACAATTGACCCCTACACAGGCCTGACCCGCCTGCTGGAGGAGAACCTGGACTTATTTGCGTGGACGCTTAAGGATATTCCGGGCATTAGTGCGAGTGTGATTTGTCATAAGTTGGCGATCAGGGAGGAGGTTAAACCAGTTGCACAAACAAGAAGGAAAATGGGGGAAGAACGAACAAAGGTGGTTGAAGTGGAGACTGCAAAGCTTAAGGAGGCAAACTTTATTAGGGAGGTTAAATACCCTACATGGTTTGAAAATGTGGTGCTAGTTAGGAAAGCAAATGGAAAATGGCGTATGTGTACTGATTACACAGACTTGAATAAGGCGTGCCCAAAGGATGCGTATCCTTTACCCAACATTGATAAGTTGGTTGATGGGGCTTCTGGAAACGAAGTTCTTAGCCTCATGGACGCCTTTTCAGGCTATAACCAAATATGTATGCACCCACAAGATGAAGAGAAGACAGCGTTCATGACCCCAAAGATCAATTATTGTTATAAAACAATGCCTTTTGGGCTCAAGAATGCTGGGGCGACCTATCAACGACTGATGGATAAGGTGTTTGAGGAGCAGGTGGGAAGAAATATGCAGGTTTATGTGGACGATATGATTGTGACGTCTGTAAAGGCAGATGATCATTTGGCTGACCTGGGCGAGGCCTTCGGGCGAGTACGGCATTACAACATGCGCCTGAACCCAGACAAATGTTCCTTTGGGATCTTGGGAGGAAAATTCTTGGGTTTCATGGTAACAGTTAGGGGCATCGAGATTAATCCTGACAAATGCAAGGCGATCCTAGAGATGGCTAGCCCATCTTCAGTCAAGGAGGTTCAGTGTTTAGCTGGAAAGGTTGCCTCTCTAGCCCGTTTTCTACCACACGTGGGGCAGAAGGCAGCTCCATTCTTCAAATGTCTAAATAAGAGCTCGAAATTTGAATGGACGTCTGAGTGCGAAGAGGCGTTTAAGCAGTTGAAGCAGTTTTTGTCTAACCCGCCAGTTCTGCAGAAGCCAATAGAGGGCGAGCCCTTATTGCTTTACTTTGCTATCACTGATCGCGCCCTGGGTTCCGTAATTACGCAAGATGTAGCGGGCGAGGTATGCATTATTTATTTTGTAAGTCACACATTGCAGGGAGCTGAAAAGCGGTACCAAATAATTGAGAAGGCGGCCTTGGCAGTTCAGGTCACAGCCCGTCGATTACGACCTTATTTTCAGAGCTTTCAGGTAAAGGTCAAAACTGATTTACCATTAAGGCAGGTGCTTTAAAAGCCTGATATTTCTGGCCGTCTGGTTGGTTGGTCTGTGGAGCTGTCGGAGTACGGTTTAATCTATGAGGCGAGGGGAAAGGTCTCGCCGCAAAGGCTAGCGGAGTTCGTAGCCGAATTAACGATGGCGGGAGAAGAACCAGGCTCTAAAGCATGGGTCCTACACATTGATGGCTCGTCCAACTCGCGTGGCAGTGGGGCGGGCATTATATTGAGTGGCCCAAAAGAAGTGCAGATCGAACAATCCCTCAGGTTTGAGTTCAAAGTCAGTAATAACCAGGCTGAGTATGAGGCGTTATTGGCGGGGTTGAGTTTAGCGAAGGAGCTGGAAATAGAAACCCTGGAGATCCGAAGCGATTCTCTCTTGGTGACCAATCAAATAAATGGTGTTTACCAGGTTAAGGACCCATTGCTGGAAAATTATTTGAGTCGGGCTCAGGAGTTGATGAAGGAGATTCAAACTGTGGGAATCAGTTATGTCCCTCGAGAGCAGAACCAGCGGGCTGACTTACTCGCCAAACTAGCCAGTACAAGGCGACCTGGAAATTACAGATATGTTATCCATGAAGTAATGCATTCCCCGAGTATTGAAAGGGCCGAGCAGGTATGTGTTGTGGCCAAAGGGAACACTTGGATGTCGCCAATAATAGAAGTATTGACTGAGTCTTCGGGAGGAACGACCACGATCACGCCGGAAAGGAGGCGGGCAGCTAGTTATTTCACGATGATACAAGGCGAGTTGTACAGGCGGGGTTTCTCAGCGCCTTTGTTAAAGTGTGTCACTGAGGACCAGGCTCAGGACCTGATGAAGGAAGTTCACGAAGGGACGTGCGCCAGCCACATTGGGGGTAGGTCGTTGGGAGCAAAAATTTTAAGAGCTGGGTTCTATTGGCCAACCTTGAGGAAGGACTGTCAGCTCTATGTGAAGAAGTGTGACAAATGTCAGATATTTGCAGATTTGCATAGGGCGCCCCCTGAGCTGATGGCGACTATATCCTCTCTGTGGCCATTTGCCCTTTGGGGAGTGGATTTAGTTGGACCATTCCCATCTGCAAGGTCGCAGTTTAAATACATCCTGGTGGCGGTGGATTATTTCACCAAATGGATAGAGGCAGAACCACTTGCCTCCATTACCTCTGAGAAAATTAAAAAATTTTATTTCCAAAGAATTATCTGCAGGTTTGGCGTACCTCGGGCAATTATCTCTGATAATGGGACTCAATTTTCAAGTCAGGCGACTAAGGATTTTTGCGAGGAATGGGGAATTCAGAATCGTTTCTCTTCGGTGGAACATCCCCAAACGAATGGCCAAGCAGAGGCCGCTAATAAAGTGATCTTGGCAGGGTTAAAGAGGCGTCTTGATGAAGCAAAGGGGCGCTGGTTGGAAGAATTGCCCATTGTTCTCTGGTCATACAATACCACTCCTCAGTCGACTACGGGAGAAACGTCTTTCAAGCTAACTTATGGAGCAGACTCCATGTTGCCGGTTGAAATAAAGAATAAAGCATGGCGGGCGGTAGCAACAGACCCGGAACATAATCAAAGCAACTTATTGGTAAGCCTAGACTTGGCCCCAGAAATACGAGAAGAGGCTCGCCTCAGAGGAGAGGCCATGAAGCAGCGTATATCTAGAAGATACGATTCACGGGTTATTCCACGGACAATGCGCGTCGGCGATCTAGTACTTCGTAGACGAACAGGTACCACAGATGTTAACAAGTTGACACCTAATTGGGAAGGCCCTTCTAAGATTACAGAGGCTCTAGGCAACGGAGCGTATCACTTGGCAGATTTGTTTGGCAAGAGAGTCCCAAGATCTTGGCATGCCACTCACCTAAGGCATTATTATAGTTGAGTATGTGTTGTGTAAGGATGAACTCTTACGAGGAAAATAAAGCTGGCGCTCTTGTGGTGGCGGCCTAGTACTGGATTAATAGTGATTTAATTCCATTCAATAAAGATAATGAATTCAGCCTATGAAAAGGTCAATAATTGGGCCTTAAGATGGCCCAGCCAAAAACCAAAACTTTTGTAGGTACAAAACAAGGGCGTGGAGGACTTTCCTAATAGTCTTAAGGACTTTCGGAGGTAAAGTCTGATGAGGCGACCCTTGTAACAAAATTTGGCCGCCCCATATGTTAATACAATGCAAATTGGCGCTAATATGGGATCGCCCGAATAAGCACGCTTGAAATCCGAGGCCCAGTGGCGGTCTAAATCCCAAGGCCGTAAAACGGTCTAAATCTCAAGGCCCAGTAGCGGTCTAAATTCCAAGGCCCAGAGGCGGTCTAAATTACATTTACAATTAAGTAGTCCAGTGGTGACAAAGCAAATTTCTTTGCCGTTTCCAAGAAGCCAAGGGGGGAATCGTACTCCCTAGCCTGGCGCATTGTCTCGCTTTCCAAGTGGGAAGGCGCGGTGCGTGAATGGTGGTTCTCTTGGAACGGTGGGGCACGACCCTTGTGCGATACGGCGAAGAAAGCCCAGCCTTGATCGAATTAAATCGAGCACGTCTATTGAGCCAAGCCTCGGGCAACCCCAGTGGCCACTGGGATCTGAGAAAAAAGTCTCACTGAGCAGAAGCCTCGCTATGCGAGCAGAAGCCTTGATCGAATTAAATCAAGCCAAAGTCTCACCGGAATAAGGTCGAGCGAAAGCCCCGCCTCGAGCGGGCCAAAGCCTCATAACAGACAAGTAGCACAAACACAGGGCGTGCGGATCACCACGTGATTCATAAAATTTCTAGCCTCAGGCCGCCCTAGCTGCGTAAGACCAAGCACCCTAAGCCTCGTTAGAAGAGCCATGCAAGTACGACTCGTTACGCGAGCGGAAACCATGCGTGCAACAAAGGTCCAATGGCGGCCCAGAGTATCACTTTTATTATGGCCTAGTAGCGCCCTCAAACTTTTTTTTTTGAAAACACTGGCTTACAAAAGCGCCTTCAAAAGTATTTCTTTCAAAATAATGCCCCAGTGGCGATTTCAAACTTTACTTCTTCCAAAACAAGGGATCGGGCGTGCCCCTAAAATTACTTTCAAATCAATCGTTTATACTCAGTTACAATTGTTGATTTCAACATATTTTTAAAATCGGTAGCCTAGAGGCGCTATCATTTTGATTAAAAATATTGCTATTAGTGGCGACGGTAAAGATAATTTCTTCATGATACACAGATAAGTATTTACGAAAAACCATATTATCTGACAAGTTTCGAGTGACGACTTGCGAACGATATTTATCCGTGTTTACGAACATTATTTATGATTTTGATGTTTTTTTTAAAAAAATAAAAAATTCAATGTGCTAGACAAAAACACTTCATTAAAATGGTGCAAGAAGGTACAAAAGGAGGACCGCAGGCGGTCGGCATTACAAAAAAAAACAAAAAAGGGGGAGATAACTGAAGAACAATTCTCGCCCATGCTGCTCAATTCTGCTCGCCATCAGCGGCAGTGTTCACCGCCTCGTCCTCAGAGTCTTCGCCTTCAATCCCGTTGGCGGTGACGTTCTTCCATTTCCCCATTGCAGAAAGATCAGCCTCTGGAAGAAGAAATTGCACTTGGGTCTTAGCAGTATTAAAACCTATGGTATACTGCTTCAGACTTTCGGCGCCAAACTCCTCCTTCAAGACAGCCAATTCTGCAGAGAACGAGGCGGCTTCCCCTTTTTCCTTGGAGCATTCCTTGTTGGCGACCTTGAGCTTTTGCTCAGCCTCTGCAACGGTGTTGTTGGCCGCCAGTTTTATCTTCTCAGCTTCAGCCTTGGCTTTTGCAGTCGACTCCTCGAAAGTTTTGTTCTTGGCAGCAAACATGGTTTCCAGTTCTTTCTTCATAGCCAAAAAATATGCGTCCCGAGTAGCCTTTTCAGCAGCCAGGGCCTCCTGGTGGCGAGCCTCCGCGTCAGATGCTTGCTTTTTCCAGTCAGATTTTTCAGCTCTTAAGGTCTCCAACTCAGCGGCCATCTCCTGGGTGAGGTTGGGATAGATATTAGCATCAGCAAGATCCCTTCTTTGCTGCTCAATGGTCGCCGACAAGTTTGCGACTTTGGTAGCTAAGGATTGGGCCTGTTTGGTGCGCTGGGCGAGCGCCTTCTTTGCTTCCTCATATCTTCTCATCAGTGTGTAACTCCAACTGACGACCGCAACGCTGTTGCGCATAATTCTGTCTCCTACAGCGCACTGATGGTTGCTAATCGAGTGCGCCAGGTATTTTTCGAAGCTTAGGTTGTTCTCAAAGAAGGCCAAGTCTTCAAACTCTTCAGCCTCTTCGTCGGCATTCTCTACCTGCTTTGTCTCAACAGCGGCCTCACCGCCCGCGGCTGCGGCGGGTTCCTCAGCAGCAACTTCCTTGGCCTTTTCAGCACGCTTAAATTTGCGGCGCTTTAGAGGTGGAACAGTTTGGTCAGGCACAGGTTTCCACACCGCGGTTTCCCGGATTGGGCCGCCATCAGTCGGACCCTGACTTGCAGCGCTAGCTTGTGAAGAGAGGGCAGACTGGGATCCTGCTGGGCGCGCCGGTGTGGCTTGGTTTGTGGAAGGGGGCGCCGCGGGAGTAGTAGGGTTTTCAGCTGCCCTTTTCTTTGCCTCTCTCGCCAGGCGGGCGAGATCAGCCCTTGACAGTTGATGCTTCATCACTACGAAAAAAGAGAAGGGGGAGCGTTAAATATAGAAGTGCATGATAAATGTATTTGTTGCAGATAAATGAAACTCACACAAGTGGTCCTCGGCGGTGCCTCTACCCTCTGCAAGAAGCAGCTCGACAAGGTCAATTTGGGAGGCGCCTCCAAGGTATTTAATGATCGCCCAATCCTCCCAAGTAAGGGCCCCATCCTCCACACTGAGTGTATACTTGGGCGACTCAGTCCAGTAGGGTGGAAAGCGCATGACGCCAACATCGTCATGGCGAAGAAGGTGAGGAATACCAGGACTGTCCACGACTTTAAAGAATCGTGACTTCCATTGGTCGTGGGTGTTGCTTTTCCAAGCCTTGAATCTGGCTTTCAATGGCTTGGCGGCAAGAATTACCCAGGAACTAGTGGGCGCTACGGATAATCCCTTCTTATTAGGTGGGACACATTTGTAAAAATAGAAAAAGTATTCGTATTTAGGAGTAATCCCTAAAGCTTCGCACAGAATCTCAAACCCCCGAATGAATCCCTAAGAGTTAGGAGTTAGTTGAGACGGGATGACCTGTAGAGCGCTTAGAATGTCGCAGATAAAAGGCGAGAAAGGGAGGCGGATGCCAAAATCTTTGAACATGTATAAATATGCGAAGAAGAAATGAGGGGAACGGGCGGTCGCCCGGGTATCGCAAACGCTGTCAGTTATGGAGCAAGGGCGGGTTATTAAATTGACATCATAATTATTGGTACAGAGCCCGCCAATGTGTGTGATAAAGTTCTTTAGGTTTTGGGCGTCGGTGAAGGAAGGGGGAATTGAGGTTACTTTGGTCGAGACGAGACCTACTTGGACAGGTTTGGGGAGCGAGTCTTCGTAAATTAGAAGTTTGGTTCTGGAGGATAGTGGTGCCTTTTTGGGGGCACGTTGGAAGTTTCGGTTCCGGATTGGTCACCAGGAGAAGACGAAAGGGGTTGTTGTTCAGAATTTTGGTAATTTCCGCCACCGGAAGAGGAGGGGCCAACCATTTCAGAGTCCATATTGCAGAAAAAAAATCAAGAAAAAAGGACAAAGGAAACAGAGAACGTACTAATGGTGGAAGAGAAGCGAGGTTTGCACAACTCCGGCACGGTGGAAGCAAGAGGTGAGGCTGAAAGGGAAGCTGGAGGTCTGAAACCACACGTGGTCTGGAAGAGGAAGAAATACCAAGAAAGAGGAATGGGTTCAAGCTGAGAGGGGATTTTATAGGTTCAATGGGGAAGAAGAAAGGGTGCAACGGTTGGGAGTGCGCGAGTGGAAAAATTAATGGAAAACACGGATCCCGAGGTGCAGTTAAGTCCCATCATTGAGCCACGTCGCCCTAGGCAGTTGTGTTTCCAAGAGAAATGATTACAATTAAGGCAGAGACGGCGCGCGTGGTGTGGAACCCTAGGTTATGGGGGTTACCAATAGTCAGAGAGTTGGCACGAGAGGAAATAAAGGACAAGTCAAGTCCAAGGGTCAAAATGTTGACGGGTAAATAGGGCGAACGGAACACCATGTAAATCAAGTCTCGTCTTTGGACTCGACTGAGGTTTTGATGAAGACAAACACATCACAAAAAGAAGAAAGATTTCAGAAGAGAAAAGAAAGACTTCAAGAAGATTCAAGAAAGAAAGGAACAAAAAGAAGAAAGACTTCAAGAAGACTTACAGGAAAGAAAGGAACAAAAAGAAGAAAGACTTCAATAAGACGTCAAGAAGACTTAAGAGAAGAAAGACTTCAAGAACCAGGCTCAGAACGTCAAGATCAAAACATGAAGGTTCTAGTTTTAAGTAAGTCTTGTCAACTTAGTGTGCTATGCTTTATTAAGGTTTAATTGCATTAGAAGGCTCATGAAAGATCAACTAATTGAGCACGATATGTTCTCACAAGTAAAACTTGGTAGGAACACTCAATTAGGTTTTAAACAGTCAAAAACTGAGTTCTGGACTGTCTGTAATCGATTACAGATGTGTGTAATCGATTACCAAGTTTGAAATTCAAATTCAAACTTCAACGGCATGGTGTAATCGATTACACTAACTGTTGTAATCGATTACCAGGTCGACAGATGTGTTATTTCATGAACCATTGTGTCTCAAACCGATTGGGAAAGGTTGTGTTGGTTCATGGACGACCTCTAGTGCCTATATAAAGTCCTTAGACACTCAGAAACATCAATGACTTGGTCCATAACTTTCATATCCATTAAAGTCATCATTCTGAGTTTCAGTTCTCTCATTTTCATAAGAACACTCATGATGTTCAACATTTGAGAAACTCAGAATGGAAGAGCCTTCATTGTAATTGCCTGGAGCATACAAACTAAGATCAATCCTTCTTGTCAAAAGGATTGAATCATGCATAGAAAAGGCATCTTCTTCTTCTTCTATTTGAATCATGTTGATTCATTCACCATAGTTTTTGGTGGTTGTAAAAAGGCCCTTTGAATCAAGTTTGATTCAAAGTCCACCGTGGTAATGCGGTGTCATCAGAAAATGGTTTGCTTTCTGAGGCATGATGGGTTCTCTTAGGGTCCTTGGCACAAGCATTCGTTAAGAAGACTTGATCAATCAGAAGTGGGTTGCTTCAGGAAGATTGATAAGATATCTTAGGGTCCTTGGTGCAAGCATTCGTTAAGAGTACTCCATCATGGGAAATCTTCACTGTGGAATTCAGTGGAGTGGTTCTTCAGAAAGTGGTAATCTTTCTGAGGGATCCTAACTTCACCGTGGTATTCGGTGAAGGGTTGTTCGATTGAAGGCGGGTTAGTCTTCAAGGTCTGAGGGTGGTTTGCCTTCAAGAACTGAAAGCGGTTTGCTTTCAGGGGCTGTTGAAAGTGGTTTGCTTTCACAGGATATTGGTAGAAATTCTTGGGGTCCTTGGGTTAGGAACTTGTAAGTGATTTTTATCAATAGTGGAAAAATCCTCAAGGGGTTTCTTTGAGGGACTGGACGTAGCCTTCGGTGGATTGAAGGTGAACCAGGATAAAACTCTCTGTGTCATTTCCTTCATCCTTCATCTTTTACTTTCAAGCAATTACAATATTCCGCTGCAACAACGTTCTTACGTTACAACTCTAATTGCGCTGAAAGTCGTTTGGTACTATTACGCGAAAATCGGGGCAACTCTGATTCACCCCCCCCCCCCTCTCAGGTTGCTATCTGTTCTAACAATTGGTATCAGAGCGGAAGTTTAGGTAAGTTATTCCTAAGATCCGGGAGAAGATAGCATCCTCATCTACAACATGTACCAATGAAGGATTCAACATAAACAGGCCATCATTCTACAATGAAGAACTCTACGATTTCTGAAATATCAAGATGATGATCTTCATAAAGCCATTAGACGCGGGAATCTGCAAAGTCATTGAAGAAGATCTCCTTGGGCCTGTAGTAAAAGTTGAAGGAAGTTCACAATCAGAACCAGAAAACACATGGAGTAACAAAGAAAAGAAGAAAGTTCATCATGACTTAAAAAGGTATGAACATCTAGACTTCAGTCCTTGGTATGAAGAAATTCCTTAGATTATCTACTTGCAAATCTTCAAAAGGAATATGGGATACTTTAATGGTTATTCACGAAGGGACTGATGAAGTCAAAAGATTCAAAGATCAATATATTCTATCACAAGAATATGAGATGTTCAGAATATTGCCTGGAGAAAGCATACTTGATATGCAAAAGCAGTTCACACGATTATTGAATCACTTGGTTGTTCTTGGTAAGGAATTCTCTTATTATGCCATAAACATGAAAATGTTAAGATCCCTTACAAGAACATGGCAACCAAAAGAACACTGCTCTCTCAAAGAAGAAAAGTCTCTCCAACATGACTTTGGCTACTCCTTTGGAAAAAACTTCAAGAACATGATTTGAAGTTAAACAGACTTGAGCAATATGAGAACAACAAAAAGAGACATCGGTCTGTTGCTCTAAAAGCCAAAGAAAGCATCAATGATGAATATGATGCAGAGTCACAAGATGATAAGAACATGGTCTTAATAGTCAAGAATTTTTCAAAGGTTCTTACAAAGAAAAGGTATGAAGTCTACAAGTTTTCAAAAGGGAAATAAACCCTCCTCCTCTTCACAAAAGATCACATGTTATGAATATGGAAAATCTGGTCATATCAAATATGATTGTCCAAACATTCAAAAGAAGAAGCATGGACTAAAGGAGAAGTTTGAAAAGAAGGATTCAAACTCCAGAAAAGCGTACATTTCTTGGGATGACAATGACTTAGGCTCAGACTCAGAATCAGAGAAAGAAAAAGCACACCTTGCATTAATGGCATCTCAGAATTCTGACAAGGAAAATATCCAGAGCGGTTTCATGAATGGATACATTCAAGAAGAAGTCTATGTGAAGCAACCTCCTGGCTTTGGAGATCCAAAGTTTTCCTTCACATGTCCTCATCTTAAAGAAAGCTTTATATGATCTAAAGCAAGCACTATGGACATGGATTGCAAATCAAGCAATCTGAAAATTGGATATTCACCAATCAATCCAAGTTCTATAAAGAACCTCTGAAGAAATATGACATGGATGATTACAAAGTGATACCCACATCAATAAGGATCAAGCACTTATCTAGATCAAGATGAATCATTTACTCCAGTAGAGATTACCAAATATAGAGCCCTTGTCTACACTCTCTGAAACTTGTCCTCCAAAACAAAGAAGACAAACTTGGAAGACAATAAAGCAAGTTCATCATCCAATTCAGAAAATGGAGGAGTATGTCTTGCTTTGATGGTAACACATCATTCTAATGATGGTAATAAAGAGGTTAGTAATGCAATTTCATATGATAATTTACAAAGTACTTTCTATAGATTGCATGATAGTTTCTTGAATGTTTATGAAGTACATGCATATCATAGTAGGATCATCTCATCTCTACAAAGTAAAACTAAAAGCATGCAAGATGAATTAGATCAAGTAAAATCTAGAATAGATATTCAAAGTGATGTTTCATCTTTAGATACATGCATAACTTTTGAGTCAAGGATTGATGCATTAAAACAAGTGGTAAACAAAGGAACAAGATGATATGGATAAGTTGTTATATAATCAAAGACACGCCTTTCATAAAAGTGATTTAGATTTATCTAATCATAGTCATCCTAATGATGTTAGGAAAATCACTTTTAGACCAAGAAGTTCTATAACTTTGGTCACTCAAGAAGAATACATGATGGTGTTCTACTTAGAAAGGCATGTATCAAATCTTTCTATCATCTTAAGGAAAAAGTGTCTAACATGAAATTTAAGTGTTCCTATTATTCTCCTAATTATCAAAGAAACGACGGAATTCCCAAATGAAAGATTCATATGGGATGTGAAAGGAACTAATCCAAAAGGTTCCAAAGACTATTGGGTATCTCTAAAATACCTTTAAGCCTATTGTGCAAATGTGTTTGAAGACCTTGTGATCTGAAATGTCATATACAAAGGATGGTCTTTCAAAACACAAATTTAGAATGTGGTATTGGTAAGAGAAACTCTAAAAACTTCATATCTTTCAAATAATATAAAGTACAAGAGTAATGCATTCTTAGGCATCTGCATTTACATCATAGTTATCTGTTAGATATATCCTTCATGCAGTACCTATCAAGTCTGGAAATCCAAAGTTTTCAGACATGATAATCGATTACATAAAGTAAGTAATCGGTTACAGGGATATTTTGGCCTAGGATTATTTCAGAAAGCTTCAGTAAACGATTACTGGAAGTCTATAATTAATTCTATCAGGGCTAAAATGGAAAATAGTTAACTTTCAGAGTTTGGCTTATGTTTTCATATATTTTGGGTTGTAAT
Organism: Acmispon strigosus; assembly: GCA_030819835.1. Classification (NCBI taxonomy): domain Eukaryota; kingdom Viridiplantae; phylum Streptophyta; class Magnoliopsida; order Fabales; family Fabaceae; genus Acmispon; species Acmispon strigosus. The sequence continues at coordinate 9,530,144 of JAUAMA010000001.1, forward strand.
AGTTTAGACATAACTTTTAGATGGTTTGAATTCTGCTTGTATGTTTAAAATTTCTATGGTTATGCTTTAATTGCGTGTGATGCATAAGTTTCAAAATACTGTCTTGCTCACCCCCACTCCCTACGATTCAAATATCTATACTACTTGTTAGCATGTATGCTTGGACTCATCTTCTTTTTGATGAAGTCAAAAGGGGGAGAAAGGGTCACATGTGCTTTGTAAAGACTTACTTATAAGAAAAGCTACAAGTGGAACAAAAAGGGGGAGAAAAGTGTTGATACACATTATCGTTTTGACATCAAAATAGTTGTCATTATGCTTCCCTTTATTTCTATTATCCTGGAATACTTTGTATGGCTTTTTCTTCTTTTTGATGATGTCAAAAGGGGGAGAAAAGTCTTGTGTATGCTTGATCATTTTCAGGATACTGTGCTTCATTTGCAAAACAAAGGGGGAGATATAATTGCAAAACCAAGGGGGAGATACAACACAAGAAAGAAAGTCTAATGATCCATCAATGTTCAAGCATGATGTTTGTCATCATCAAAAAGGGGGAGAATGTAAATCAAGTCTCGTCTTTGGACTCGACTGAGGTTTTGATGAAGACAAACACATCACAAAAAGAAGAAAGATTTCAGAAGAGAAAAGAAAGACTTCAAGAAGATTCAAGAAAGAAAGGAACAAAAAGAAGAAAGACTTCAAGAAGACTTACAGGAAAGAAAGGAACAAAAAGAAGAAAGACTTCAATAAGACGTCAAGAAGACTTAAGAGAAGAAAGACTTCAAGAACCAGGCTCAGAACGTCAAGATCAAAACATGAAGGTTCTAGTTTTAAGTAAGTCTTGTCAACTTAGTGTGCTATGCTTTATTAAGGTTTAATTGCATTAGAAGGCTCATGAAAGATCAACTAATTGAGCACGATATGTTCTCACAAGTAAAACTTGGTAGGAACACTCAATTAGGTTTTAAACAGTCAAAAACTGAGTTCTGGACTGTCTGTAATCGATTACAGATGTGTGTAATCGATTACCAAGTTTGAAATTCAAATTCAAACTTCAACGGCATGGTGTAATCGATTACACTAACTGTTGTAATCGATTACCAGGTCGACAGATGTGTTATTTCATGAACCATTGTGTCTCAAACCGATTGGGAAAGGTTGTGTTGGTTCATGGACGACCTCTAGTGCCTATATAAAGTCCTTAGACACTCAGAAACATCAATGACTTGGTCCATAACTTTCATATCCATTAAAGTCATCATTCTGAGTTTCAGTTCTCTCATTTTCATAAGAACACTCATGATGTTCAACATTTGAGAAACTCAGAATGGAAGAGCCTTCATTGTAATTGCCTGGAGTGTAACACCCCAAATTTTGGGTTGAGGGTTACATGGTGAATACGCGGAAATTAAAGCCTCTCAGAAAACAACTCATTTTCTTAAAAGATTTTCGTCTCTCTTAATTACTTAAAAATAATATAAGTAATACTTTCCCCATAAATAATAATTATTACGCGGAAGCAAAAACGAGGAAAATATTACAACATAGGAAATTGCTCAACAGTGAGCCCAAAAATAAAATAAAAATAAAATAGCGGAAAATCCTAAGACATCAATCGTCTTCTTCAAACTTCTTCTACGATTCCGCTGCGCACTCTGATTCCATAAAGCTTCTTCAAGAGACGACGATCAACACCCTATCTATTTTCTGGCGTTAAGCGCCCAAACACAAACAGAAAGGGTTAACTCGAGAACAAACAACAAATACCAAACAGCATGTTGAAAGGGGATAAAATAATTAACAACAACCATATTATCAATTGTGATATAAAACAACACAAGATCATAAATGGAAATTCATCAAGAACGGAACAAGAACATCAACACAATATTTTTCTCCCACTTCACAAAATCAATTCAGATATGCAAATGCTCTCTACTACTATATGCTTATAGTTATATATATATATATATATATATATATATATATATGGCCATTACGTCACCCTTCTCGGGCTAAAACATCACCCTTCTCGGGCCAAAACATCACCCTTCACGGGCCAAAACATCACCCTTCACGGGCCAAACGTCACCCTTCACGGGCCAAAACATCACCCTTCACGGGCCAAAACATCACCCTTCACGGGCCAAGACAATCACGTGGGACAAAGATCCACCACATTGCCCTCGGTTGATTACCATCAACCTAAGAATCCTCAGCTGATCACGCGGGACAAAGTGCCGCCACATCAACCCAATAATATTTATAAGATGCATATGCTATGCCAAAAGTATTCAACATCTTCATGAATCAACAATCTCAACAACGTTATAAATATAACATATTTTCATCAACATCATCCACATTAGCATGTCTTAACATCAATTCTCAGAACCAAACATGTATCACAAAACCAATAATTGCATCACAACAAACATAATGGTCCCCAACATCAAGGTCATAAATAAAACACCACTGACTCTATCTAGACCCAGAGTTACCCTTACCTTTTAATCTTTTGCTTGGTCTTGTCCTTCAACCGATAAAGCTAACCTCAAGGGTTCTTGAGAGAGGGTTAGAGAGAGAGTTAGAACACCACAAGAAGAGAAGAGAGTCGACTCCAAGCAGCACCAAAGTCCAGCAACACTCCAAAGGATTCAGTTATAGAGTTCTAGGTTTCTCTAGCAAAAACTTCTGTGTGATACAAGCAAAGGAGGCCAACACTCTTAAGCTTTGAGTTTTCAGCAACTAGAGGGAGAGAGAGGGAGGAAGAGCACGAAATTTCTGAACCAAGGACTCTATAAACTCAGAATTTCACCCCTCATCAACACCATTAATTCGCCCATTAACTCACCATTAATCAAATATTCAAATTCTGCATTTATATCCCCTAATTACTCTCATTAAACTCCATTACTACCTTGTTCAAATTCAAATCTGATTGTAACTCCTATTAAACTCCATTTAAACCCATTTATTGCTCATTAATCTCATGTCTCAATTCAAATTCGAAATTCAGCCTTTAACCACCAAAAATCTGATTAAAATTAAAACATACCTCACTAGGATTCAAATACAAGACATGCCAAACAAATGCTTAAGTCTTAACCACTAAGCCACAACTCTTCTTGTCAAAACTCTTGACACAATACTCTTATAATCCTCTAAGTCGAACCATCATGTCACCATTTCAAATTTGAATTCCAAAACCTCCTTAAAAGCTCTTAAATGTGGAATTCCAATTCAGCCTTGACTAGTCCAAGGACTAAACCACAAATGTCCAAACTTAAAGGACCAAAATCTAATTATAAATTCTCCAAGGACCAAAGTATAAATACTCAAAATAGAGGGTCTTACATGGAGCATACAAACTAAGATCAATCCTTCTTGTCAAAAGGATTGAATCATGCATAGAAAAGGCATCTTTTTCTTCTTCTATTTGAATCATTTTGATTCATTCACCATAGTTTTTGGTGGTTGTAAAAAGGCCCTTTGAATCAAGTTTGATTCAAAGTCCACCGTGGTAATGCGGTGTCATCAGAAAGTGGTTTGCTTTCTGAGGCATGATGGGTTCTCTTAGGGTCCTTGGCACAAGCATTCGTTAAGAAGACTTGATCAATCAGAAGTGGGTTGCTTCAGGAAGATTGATAAGATATCTTAGGGTCCTTGGTGCAAGCATTCGTTAAGAGTACTCCATCATGGGAAATCTTCACTGTGGAATTCAGTGGAGTGGTTCTTCAGAAAGTGGTAATCTTTCTGAGGGATCCTAACTTCACCGTGGTATTCGGTGAAGGGTTGTTCGATTGAAGGCGGGTTAGTCTTCAAGGTCTGAGGGTGGTTTGCCTTCAAGAACTGAAAGCGGTTTGCTTTCAGGGGCTGTTGAAAGTGGTTTGCTTTCACAGGATATTGGTAGAAATTCTTGGGGTCCTTGGGTTAGGAACTTGTAAGTGATTTTTATCAATAGTGGAAAAATCCTCAAGGGGTTTCTTTGAGGGACTGGACGTAGCCTTCGGTGGATTGAAGGTGAACCAGGATAAAACTCTCTGTGTCATTTCCTTCATCCTTCATCTTTTACTTTCAAGCAATTACAATATTCCGCTGCAACAACGTTCTTACGTTACAACTCTAATTGCGCTGAAAGTCGTTTGGTACTATTACGCGAAAATCGGGGCAACTTTGATTCACCCCCCCCTCTCAGGTTGCTATCTGTTCTAACACACCAGGCGAGGCAAATGCTAAGGTAATTAAATTAAATTGCTAAATTATTTTTAAGATAATGGCGTGTCACTTTTATAGGCAATACCAAAACAGAGCCAGGAACAAGAGGATAAACGAGGCGCGACAAAGGATCAGGCCGCATCCCTGTGGGCTGGCGTCATGCTTTAAAGGATGAGCTGTTTTCTCAAGGCGTCTCCTGTTAACGCGCTCATTTCATCCAAGGTGGCAATCTAATCATTCACCACGTCCAAGCCTAAGGCGACTCATTTCTCTAGAAAGCTGTACTCTTTTTCCTTCGCTAGGTTTTTGTCCCACTGGGTTTTTCCTGGGAAGGTTTTAATGAGGCATGCTTTATAGGGATGACCGCCCAAAGGAAGCGTTGGTTCGAACCGCATGGCGGGCAGTCTTTAAACAACATCTCTTGTGGACAGGGCGAGCGCAAGGCGCCCACGGGTCGGAATGCAGTCAAAGCATTTTTCGGAAACAAGTTATTAGAGGCGAGTTAAAGACACTTCACTTTCAGATTTCAAGCTTGTGTCTTGTGGGCTTGTGGGATGGTGTCCATGGTCTGGCATATCTTCAAAGGCATCCTTCAGAGGCAAGATGAAGACACTTCGCTTTCAAACTTCAAGCTCATGTCTTGTAGGCTTGTGGAAAGGGCGAGCGCTCATGTACTACTAAGGGCGATCCGGTTTCCCCTCACAGTGCGGAGAGGGCGCCCGTTTAAGACCAGGGGCGGCTTTAGTCTAGGTTATGGGGGTAAACTTGTAATACATATGGGGGTTGGACTTTGTAATATGTTGGGCCGAACTTTAGCGGCCCATAGGCTTGATACTAATTAATTGTCATTTATTGTTATTTATGGCTCTCCCCCCTATAAATAGCCAAGGGAGGCTCATGTAAAGGGGTTGACATTTTCACTAATCAATAAGATTTATCTACTTCTCTCCTATATTATTATATTCCCAGAACAATATATATATATATATATATATATATATATATATATATATATATATATATATATATATATAAAAGATGGTATACAAAAGAGGCTAGATCACAGCATCATTAGTTACTATTTCTAGAGCCTTACTAAGTACATATCAAAATAAACTTCAATAAAATCAGATACATCAGGACTACACAAGAGAAAACCTAAACATTTTTAATTAGAGTTCATCTTCTGCTTCTTCCTCTGATGATTTGAAGAGCCATCAGAGGAGCAGCATGATGCCCTATCACCGGAATAGAGGGGCTTTGACGAGGAAAAAGAGCTAGAGTCGGAGAAGAGTGAGTCATCGGAGTAGAAGAGTGGGAATCCCATAACCTTGAATAAATCCACTCCGATCGGTCTACAATTTCTCTTAGTAAGAGCATCCCATGCATCGAATGGCAGAACCTCTAGGCTTTTCAAAAACTTGATTACCAGAAATCCATAAGGAATTGCATGATTCTCAAAGCAGAGAGCAGACTTTAAATGGTTGTAGACCATATCCACACCCTCAATCTCTGGATGGTATGAATTTTGCAAATTGCTAAATTTGGAAGGAGACGGTGTTGGCCTTTGGTCTAGGGGTAATGCAGATGATCTTTATGTGAAGGTCACTAAGGCCCCATGAGTTAGTGTTTGAATTTTTCGTGTGCATCGATGCTATATTTTTATTTTGGTATTACTTTTTAGTTGGTTGTCATTTTTATTTTGAATTTTGAAAATTACATTACTAGAACTATAGACATACAATACAATTTTTAGACCACCATGTACTTGCACTTTGGTTGTTCTTTGTGCTTTGATAGTTGTTTTAAATCAAATAATAATAAATGAGAAATTTAATGCTATGGAGACCGTTTTAGGAAAAACTTAAACATATCGAAACTGAAGTAAAGATTTGAAATCTAAATTTATTTATTTATTTGATTAACGGAAAATATAATGGCATTGTTTTAAATCTTTTCAAGGGTTAGTCATTGCGAAATTATAATGTCAAAACACACTTAATGAGTGGACGCAATTCTGTAATGGTAGTTTTGGATGATGCTGAAAATTCAGTTCATGACTAAGGGTGGCAAAATTATCTATGAGTTCATACCCATCCAATTCATCTATCACAAAACCCATCCATATCCAACCATATAAAAAAATAATTTAAATGGATGGATTCCAATCCATCCATTTAATCTATTGGATATCCATAATCCACCAATTTAAAATCAAAATCCACTCGATTTATATATTGAAATTTGATGGATTATGATGGATGAACTTAAAATTCTAATAATTTTCTTTTTACTTATAATTTTCTTTTTTTTTTCTTGAAAAAAAAGATAACTAACTAAAATCGACCAAAGACACTAAAATCAGTCGAAAACCTAAAAAATCGACCAACAAATCCAAAAATTGGTCCAAAGCCCTTAAATCAGCACGAAACTCAAAAAACGGCCCAAAACCTAAAAATCGGCCCAAAAAACCTAAAATCGACCAAAACCCAAAAATCATTCCAAAACCCAAAATCTGCTCAAGACACAAAATTATCGGAAAACCCTAAAATCGGCCTAGAAAACAAAAAACAGTCGGGAAACCCTAAAATCAGCTGAAAACTCAAAAATCGGCCTAAAACCCTAAAATCGAATGAAAATCCAATAAATTGGCCCGTAACTAAAAAACAGCCCAAAACCGAAAAAACGGCCCGAAAACCTAAAATCAGCCCAAATCACAAAAATCGGTCCGAAAAACCCAAAAATCGACCTGAAACTCAAAAATCAGCCCAAAACCTAAAAAAAGACCAAAAATCAATCTGAAACCTAAAAAACAACTCGAAAATCCAAAAATCGGCCCAAAACTCAAAAATTAGTCTGCAACCTAAAAAACGGCCCGAAATGTTTAGAATGTTACCAAGAGAAACAATTCTAGAGTTGCAAAAAAGGTTTACCAACTTGACTAACCATTTGATTGCTCTTGGAAAAGAATTTTCCAATAGTGATTTGAATTTGAAAGTTCTAAGATCATTAACAAGAGCTTGGCAACCAAAGGTAACAACTATTTCATAAAAGAAAAGTTTATCAAAAATGACCTTGGCTGCACTTTTTGGTAAGTTGCAAGAACATGAACTAGAGCTTGGTCGGTTGGAACAACAAGAAGGACTTGAAAAGAATATTATATCCACTGCGTTAAAGACTAAAGCCAAAGCCTATAATAGCTCACAAGAAGAAGAAGAATCTCAATCCGATAGTGAAGAGGATGATGAAAATATAGAAGTTCTTGTAAAGAAGTTTGGTAAGTTTCTAAAAAGGAGCAAAGATTTGAAATCAGGTCAAGTCAAGAAGTTTATAAGGAAAAATGAAGCATCAACTTCCAGAAAACAATTCACTTGCTTTGAATGTGGAAAACCAGGACATGTAAAGAATGATTGCCCTTCTCTCCAAAGCAAGAATGGGTTCAAAGACAAAAATGACAAGAAGGACAAAAGGTCAAAGAAAGCATACATTGCATGGGAAGACAATGATATTAGCACAACCTCAAGTTCTGAAAATGAAGAAGCACATCTCGCTTGATGACATCACATAATTCTGATGATGAAGATGATGAGGTTAGTAAATGATAAATCTTCTTATGATGAATTACAAAATGCTTTTAATGAATTGCATGATGTTTGTTTAAATCTTTCTAAGATTTGTGCAAAACAAAAGAAGATTATTTCATCTCTAGAAAGTACTTATAAAAACATACAAGAAGAATTATATGAAATTAAGGCTAAAATAGATGATCAAAGTGCTTGTTCAAAATGTGCATCTCTTGAATCTAAGATTGAGGAATTAAATCAAGTTATAAATAACTATGAGAAAGGTACAAAAAGTTTGGATGTTTTTGTTAAGTAATCAAAGACATGCTAATGATAAAAGAGGTCTAGGGTTTTCTTATCTTAGTATTCTTGCTTTTTAGGAAATTTCTTCCTTTCATATTGTTTGTCATTGATATTTGTTAAACTTGTTATGAATGTTTTCCTCCACTGGATCCATGAGTGTGGTAGAAGAATCCATTTCATCGACCTTCATCACAAGTGTGGTCACATGGACCTTATTGATGGTGTCACGTAATTTATCGTCTTCTCTAATGTGTTTTTCTATATTGTTTGTTCAGAAAATGGCTATCTTTAATCTCCAACAGTTGTAATTTCCTTGACTAAATATGGCTAAAGGCTCGTGGAGTATAACAGACATGGTTTTTTATTATTTTAAAAGGAGGTAATAATTTTCAAATTAATATTTATTTATCTATCTATATCTATATACATTATGAAGGACAAGTTTTGGTCGGAATTCAATAAATTATTAGACATATTTGAATGTTTTTGCATGGTTATTTTTGTAATTGTGTTATTTATTTAATAGGGGATCAATCATGGTTGTCCATTGCGTTTCATCTTCGATGCTGAGGATGATGCTTTCTGATCATTGTCGATGGTTCCTTCTGTGGAAGTGTGAGGTTCCAATTGTCCCCATTTGCTCTGTTCCACTAATCGGGGTTTTGGTTTCGTTCTACCACCTCTTCTGAAGGTGTCGTCGTTCCAGTCACATCTTTTATTTTCTCTCCTACGGGTGAAAGCAAAGCCGGAGGAAGCATAAGCTCTACGATCGTAAAGGGTTATGTTCTTGGCGGTATGAATAGCCGACCAGAAGTAGACCTTGGGGACAGTGTTCGAGACCGTTGGGTAAGAACATTTCTTTTTGCGCAAAATTTATTAGGATTTTTCACTTACTTAGTTCACCTCATTTCTTTTGCACATTTGCTTGTTCTAATTTTTTAGGATTTTTCGTCTTTTACTGCATTTAGTTTCTCGGAAACTGATTTCTTCAAAATCTTTGAAAAGTCATGCTCATTCAATTTTCAAAACCATTCCAAACATCTGAGAACCAACCTCTGTTCAATTTATTTGATGTTTTTTTGGATGGGATGTATATAAGCTTAGTTATGATAAATTTTTCTTTTATTTTTCTATCGAAATAGGTGGATAGCGTTATTTCTTTATGAAAGTTTGTACACTGTGGTTAGATTTCCACAAACCTAATTGCATATATGTTGCTTTACTATTTATCTATCTTTCATTGGATACATGTTATGTAATTATGTTCAGAAGACAAGACATTGTTAAGCTGTACGGGCTCACAAAAATAAAATGGTTGGATTTTTCACTTTCTGATTACCCATCACTTGAACTTTGTATGTGTTCCTTTTAAATTCACATTCTTTTGTGACAACCGTCATATTATTCATTGGGGAGTGATGATCTACCCAGTAACATTTTGTGGATAGGTTTCCCTCCTTCTTTTCAGGTTGATGAACAGATAATCTACAATGCCATGATTTTATTTGGTGAAATTGAGAAAATCAAGAGTTTTCCTCCAAGGAATTATAAGTTTGTAGAATTTAGAAGTATTGATAAAACCCGACATGCCGAAGAGGGCCTTCAAGGAGGACCATTTAATGATTCTCAATAACAACTATGTAATCAAGCAGTGACATGGCACCTGGAAAAGATTACTCTATGGCTTTTATCCTGTAAGTAAAGGGTACTTGATGGCTTAATTAATGAAAATCCATTTCAACCGCTAAAAATGAATGTATTAGGTCCAATGATACCACCACGCGGTAGTTATCCATGAAAATTATTTGGAATCATAGGAAGATTATGACCAAATACATTTGTTTTTAGCGATTGAAATGGATTTTCATTAAGTAGGCCATCAAGTACCCTTTACTTCCAGGATAAAAGCCATAGAGTAATATTTTTCAGGTGCCATATCACTACTTGATTACATAGTTGTTATTGAGAATCATTAAATGGTCGTCCTTGAAGACCCTCTTTGGCATGTCGGGTTTTATCAATACTTCTAAATTCTACAAACTTATAATTCCTTGAAGGAAAACTCCTGATTTTCTCAATTTCACCAAATAAAATCATGGCATTGTAGATTATCTGTTCATCAATCTGAAAAGAAAGAGGGAAACCTATCCACAAAATATTACTGGGTAGATCATCACTCCCCGAGGAATAATATGACGGCTGTCACAAAAGAATGTGAATTTGAAAGGAACACATACAAAGTTCAAGTGATGGGTAATCAGAAAGTGAAAAATCCAACCATTTTATTTTTGTGAGCCCGTACAGCTTAACAATGTCTTGTCTTCTGAACATAAATACATAACATGTATCCAATGAAAGATAGATAAATAGTAAAACAACATATATGCAATTAGGTTTGTGGAAATCTAACCACAGTGTACAAACTTTCATAAGGAAATAACGCTATCCACCTATTTCGATAGAAAAATAAAAGAAAAAGTTATCATAACAAAGCTCATACACATCCCATCCAAAAACACATCGAATCAATTAGACAAAGGTTGATTCTCAGATGTTTGGAACGATTTTGAAATTTGAATGAGCATGACTTTTCAAAGATTTTGAAGAAATCATTTTCCGAGAAACTAAATGCAGTAAAAGACGAAAAAATCCTAAAAAATTAGAACAACAAAATGTGCAAAAGAAATGACGTGAACTGAGTGAGTGCAAACTCCTAAAAAATTATGCGCAAAAAGAAATGTTCTTACCCAACGGTCTCGAACACTGTCCCCAAGGTCTACTTCTGGTCGGCTATTCATACCGCCAACAACAGAACCCTTTACGATCGCAGAGCTTATGCTTCCTCCAGCTTTGCTTTCACCCGTAGGAGAGAAAAAAATGTGTCTGGAACGACGACGCCTTCAGAAGAGGTGGTAGAACGAAATCAAAACCCCGATTAGTGGAACAGAGCAAATGGGGACGATTGGAACCTCCCACTTCCTCTAGAGGAACCATCGACGGCGATAAGAAAGAATCATCCTCAGCATCAAAGATGAAACGCAATGGACGACCATGATTGATCCCCTATTAAATAAATAACACAATTACGAAAATAACCATGCAAAAACATTCAAATATGTCTAATAATTTATTCAATTTCGAAATTACCCTCGAGGTTGCCCAAACTTCTCCTTCATAATGTATATAGATATAGATACATAAATAAATATTAATTTGAAAATTATCACCTCCTTTAAAAATAATAAAATCTTATGTCTGTTATAATCCATGAGCCTTTAGCCATATTTAATCAAGGAAATCACAACTGTTGGAGATTAAAGATAATCATTTTCTTAACGAACAATATAGAAAAACACATCAGAGGAGATGATAAATTATGTGACACCACCGGTAAGGTCCGTGTGACCACGCTTGTGATGAAGATCCATGAAATGTATTCTGCTACCACACTCATGGTTCCAGTGGAGGCAAACATTCATAACAAGTTTAACCAAGATCAATGGCAAACAATATGATAGGAAGCAATTTCCTACAGAGCAAGAACACTAAAATCTAATAAGAAGAAAACTTAGAAAATAGAAGAAGCAAGCGAAATGCAAAACAACAACTCAATTTTCAGGGTAATACATTCAACAGAAAAAAGTACAATTTATAGCTAAACCTAGCTCCCTATAATTAATGGAGGGCCAGCACCACATAGAATATTATTTATTAACATTAAAACTAAATATATGAAAATACAATATTAAATATTAAAATATGCATATATATATATATATATATATATAAAAGTAATAACAATAGTATTTATTAAGTTTCATTATATAGAAATAAAGTTGACTTCAACTATGCATTAAAAACAATACTATTTAGTTATTTATTTATATTAATATTTATATTAATAGTTATATTATTCATTAATATTAATAATTTTACTATATTTAAATAAATTAATAACCATTAAATTTATATATAATTAATATTGACTTTAATTGTGCATTAATAATAATATTAATTAGTTATTAATTTTCATTTAAGTTACTAATTATACAAATTATTAATATAAAATTTTAAATCCACTTAAATAAAATATTAAAAATAAAAAAAATTTAATTTATTTGAACTATGGAGTATTGAAAATATTGGTTATTTATTTATATTTATGTTATTAGTGATAATATTTATCAATTATAAAACATTAAATATATTTAAATAAATTATTAAATTTTAAAATATGTACATATATATACATATAATTTATATTGAATTGACTATGCACTAATGAAAATATTAAACCAACAAGGTCTATCACAAATGGTAGATAGCTGAGCTCTTTAAGCATCTAGACGTTCTATAGGGATTAGTCTTGTGACTTCTGGTTGTAGGGATACATTGGCGCAACAACAAAAAAATCTTTTATTAGTTTTCATTTTATATAAATAAAGTTCACTTAAACTATGCATTAAAAATAATATTAATTTTACCAAAAAAATTGACAACATTAATTATTTACCAATATTATTTATATGTTAAATTTATATTAATATTAATTTATTTATTTATTGATTATACTATTTATTAATTTTTAATTTAATATTATATATGTATTTAACTTATTATCTTATAATAAAATATGTATATATAAGAATCACTGACTTGTACTATGTATTAAGAACAGTATTAATTAGTTTTAAATTTATATTCAAATTATTCGTTATAGAAATTTATAATAAAATATTTAAATAAATTTAAATAAAACAATTAATATTAAAATTTATTGATTTGAACTATGCATTAATAGCAATATTAATTAGTTATTGATTCTTATTACATTATTTATTTATGTTTTAACTGTTAATATATATTGAAGTAAATTATTAAATATTAATTATGAAAATATAAATAATATTGACTTGAATTATGCATTACTTCCAATATAAGTTAGTAATTAATTTCAAATAAATTAGTAATTTAAGAAATCATTAATGTAAAAATTAAAACACATTTAAATAAATATTAAAGATTAAATTGAAATTGACTTGAATTATGTATTGACAAATTGTTAAACTACAAAACTCCCCCGGAGATCATACCCAATTTCTAGAAAAATAGAAATCAGATCTCACACATATTGTCTGAAAGGTACGACATATAAGATAACCCCACACACAATAAATAAATATATATATATATAAAAGATGGTATACAAAAGAGGCTAGATCACAACATCATTAGTTACTATTTCTAGAGCCTTACTAAGTACATATCAAAATAAACTTCTCTAAAGTCAGATACATCAGGACTATACAAGAGAAAACCTAAACATTTTTAATTAGAGTTCATCTTCTGCTTCTTCCTCTGATGATTTGAAGAGCCATCAGAGGAGCAGCATGATGCCCTATCACCGGAATAGAGGGGCTTTGACGAGGAAAAAGAGCTAGACTCGGAGAAGAGTGAGTCATCGGAGTAGAAGAGTGGGAATCCCATAACCTTGAATAAATCCACTCCGACCGGTCTACAATTTCGCTTAGTAAGAGCAAACCATGCATTGAATGGCAGAACCTCTAGGCTTTTCAAAAACTTGATTACCAGAAAGCCATAAGGAATTGCATGATTCTCAAAGCAGAGAGCAGACTTTAAATGGTTGTAGACCATATCCACACCCTCAATCTCCGGATGGTATGAATTTTGCAAATTGCTAAATTTGGAAGGAGACAGTGTTGGCCTTTGGTCTAGGGGTAATACAGATGATCTTTATGTGAAGGTCACTAAGGCCCCATGAGTTAGTGTTTGAATTTTTCGTGCATCGATACTATATTTTTATTTTGGTATTATTTTTTAGTTGGTTGTCATTTTTATTTTGAATTTTGAAAATTACATTACTAGTACTATAGACATACAATACAGTTTTTAGTCCACCATGTACTTGCACTTTGGTTGTTCTTTGTGCTTTGATAGTTGTTTTAAATCAAAGAATAATAAATGAGAAATTTAATGCTATGGAGACCGTTTTAGGAAAAACTTAAACATATCGAAACTGAAGTAAAGATTTGAAATCTAAATTTATTTATTTATTTGATTAACGGAAAATATAATGGCATTGTTTTAAATCTTTTCAAGGGTTAGTCATTGCGAAATTATAATGTCAAAACACACTTAATGAGTGGACGCAATCCTCTAATGGTAGTTTTGGATGATGCTGAAAATTCAGTTCATGACTAAGGGTGGCAAAATTATCTATGAGTTCATACCCATCCAATTCATCTATCACAAAACTCATCCATATCCAACCATATAAAAAAATAATTTAAATGGATGGATTCCAATCCATCCATTTAATCTATTGGATATCCATAATCCACCAATTTAAAATTAAAATCCACTAGATCTATATATTGAAATTTGATGGATTATGATGGATGAACTTAAAATTCTAATAATTTTCTTTTTACTTATAATTTTCTTTTTTTTCTTGAAAAAAAAGATAACTAACTAAAATCAACCAAAGACACTAAAATCAGTCGAAAACCTAAAAAATCGACCAATAAATCCAAAAATTGGTCCAAAGCCCTTAAATCAGCACGAAACTCAAAAAACGGCCCAAAACCTAAAAATCAGCCCAAAAAACCTAAAATCGACCAAAATCCAAAAATCATTCCAAAACCCAAAATATGCTCAAGACACAAAAAACTGTCGGAAAACCCTAAAATTGGCCTAGAAAACAAAAAACAGTCGGGAAACCCTATAATCAGCTGAAAACTCAAAAATCAGCCTAAAACCCTAAAATCGAATGAAAATCCAATAAATTGGCCCGTAACTAAAAAATCAGCCCAAAACCGAAAAAAACGGCCCAAAAACCTAAAATCAGCCCAAATCACAAAAATCGGTCTGAAAAACCTAAAAATCGACCTGAAACTCAAAAATCTGCCCAAAACCTAAAAAAAGCCAAAAAATCAATCTGAAACCTAAAAAACAACTCAAAAATCCAAAAATCGGCCCAAAACACAAAAGTTAGTCTGAAACCTAAAAAACGGCACGAAATGTTTAGAATGTTACCAAGAGAAACAATTCTAGAGTTGCAAAAAAGGTTTACCAACTTGACTAACCATTTGATTGCTCTTGGAAAAGAATTTTCCATTAGTGATTTGAATTTGAAAGTTCTAAGATCATTAACAAGAGCTTGGCAACCAAAGGTAACAGCTATTTCAGAAAAGAAAAGTTTATCAAAGATGACCTTGGCTGCACTTTTTGGTAAGTTGCAAGAACATGAACTAGAGCTTGGTCGGTTGGAACAACAAGAAGGACTTGAAAAGAATATTATATCCACTGCGTTAAAGACTAAAGCCAAAGCCTATAATAGCTCACAAGAAGAAGAAGAATCTCAATCCGATAGTGAAAAGGATGATGAAAATATAGAAGTTCTTGTAAAGAAGTTTGGTAAGTTTCTGAAAAGGAGCAAAGATATGAAATCAGGTCAAGTCAAGAAGTTTATAAGGATAAATGAAGCATCAACTTCCAGAAAACAATTCACTTGCTTTGAATGTGGAAAACCGGGACATGTAAAGAATTATTGCCCTTCTCTCCAAAGCAAGAATGGGTTCAAAGACAAAAATGAAAAGAAGGACAAAATGTCAAAGATAGCATACATTGCATGGGAAGACAATGATATTAGCACAACCTCAAGTTCTGAAAATGAAGAAGCACATCTCGCTTGATGACATCACATAATTCTGATGATGAAGATGATGAGGTTAGTAAATGATAAATCTTCTTATGATGAATTACAAAATTATTTTAATGAATTGCATGATGTTTGTTTAAATCTTTTTAAGATGTGTGCAAAACAAAAGAAGATTATTTCATCTCTAGAAAGTACTTATAAAAGCATACAAGAAGAATTTTATGAAATTAAGGCTAAAATACATGATCAAAGTGCTTGTTCAAAATGTGCATCTCTTGAATCTAAGATTGAGGAATTAAATCAAGTTATAAACAACTATGAAAAAGGTACAAAAAGTTTGGATGTTTTGTTAAGTAATCAAAGACATGCTAATGATAAAAGAGGTCTTGGGTTTTCTGATCTTAGTATTCTTGCTTTGTAGAAAATTTCTTCCTTTCATATTGTTTGTCATTGATCTTGGTTAAACTTGTTATGAATGTTTTCCTCCACTGGATCCATGAGTGTGGTAGAAGAATCCATTTCATCGATCTTCATCACAAGTGTGGTCACATGGACCTTATTGATGGTGTCACATAATTTATCGTCTTCTCTAATGTGTTTTTCTATATTGTTTGTTCAGAAAATGGCTATCTTTAATCTCCAACAGTTGTAATTTCCTTGACTAAATATGGCTAAAGGCACGTGGAGTATAACAGACATGGTTTTTTATTATTTTAAAAGGAGGTAATAATTTTCAAATTAATATTTATTTATCTATCTATATCTATATACATTATGAAGGACAAGTTTTGGTCGGAATTCAATAAATTATTAGACATATTTGAATGTTTTTGCATGGTTATTTTTGTAATTGTGTTATTTATTTAATAGGGGATCAATCATGGTTGTGTGAAGAAGGTCTTGCTCCTGACCCTGGCTGTGGTTTTTATGAAGACAAACTCATCAACAAAAAGAAGAAAAGAAGACTTCAAAGAAACAAGCACTTCAAGTCCATCAATAGTCTAGAATTCTTAGTATTAGGTGAGTTATGCTTCCAAAGGTCTATTAAAGCATAAAGGCTCTTAAAACACCTAATCTAATCAAGCTAAGTGTTTTCATAACTTAAAAAGAAGTAGAAAACCTTAAGCCAGTCTCAAAGAATCAAGTTTCTGGAAAATGGGATTCTGTGTAATCGATTGCAGCTTTCCAGTAATCGATTACACCTAGGCAAGTAATCGATTACTCATGGCTTGTAATCGATTACATGTTTGAAATTCAAATTCAAACTGAAACGGTCACTTGTGTAATCGATTACACTAAGTATGGTAATCGATTACCAGAACAAAAAAGTGCATATTTTCATGAACCATTGTGTCCCAAACCTTTTGAAAATGGTTGTGATGGTTCAAGGACGTTTCCCTTTCCTATATAAAGACCATTTGAGTCCAGAAAACACAACATACACAAGAGACAACACATTACACATGAGAAAAACACTTTAGGCCAAAACTTTGTCAAAATTAGTTCATCTTTTAGAACTAAAACCTTTTGGAGCCTAAATTCTGAGTTCATGATCTTCATGTCAATAAGAACACTTTAGTGGTTCATATCTTGAAGAACTCAGAATTGTATTATGCTTAAAAGCCTTAAAGCATAATTTCTCATGATCAATCCTATTGTATGTTAAAGGATTGATACAGCCAATTGTAATATCTTCTTCATCTCTTTCTGTAAGATTGAGTTTTTCACCGTGGTATTCGGTGAAGGGTTGTTGTCACTGAAAGTGGTTTACTTTCAGGGTTTCGATTGAAGACAAGTTTGTCTTCAAGGTCTGAGGGTGGTTTGCCTTCAGGAACTGAAAGCGGTTTGCTTTCAGGGGCTGTTGAAAGTGGTTTGCTTCCACAGGATATTGGTAGAAATTCTTGGGGTCCTTGGGTTAGGAACTTGTAAGAGATTTTTATCAATAGTGGAAAAATACTCAAGGGGTTTTCTTGAGGGACTGGACGTAGCCTTCGGTGGATTGAAGGTGAACCAGGATAAACTCTTGTGTGTGATTTCCTTTATCCTTCATATTTACTTTCAATTATCGCTCAATTCCGCTGCAATCATAACGATTATTTCGTGATCATCCTAAACTTGAAAGCAACAATTTCAATAAGGCGAAAATTGGGGCAACACTGATTCACCCCCCCTCTCAGGTTGCTATCTGTACTAACAGGTTGTACATTGCGTTTCATCTTTGATGCTGAGGATGATGCTTTCTGATCATTGTCGAATGGTTCCTTCTGTGGAAGTGTGAGGTTCCAATTGTCCCCATTTGCTCTGTTCCACTAATCGGGGTTTTGGTTTCGTTCTACCACCTCTTCTGAAGGTGTCGTCGTTCCAGTCACATCTTTTATTTTCTCTCCTACGGGTGAAAGCAAAGCCGGAGGAAGCATAAGCTCTACGATCGTAAAGGGTTCTGTTGTTGGCGGTATGAATAACCGACCAGAAGTAGACCTTGGGGACAGTGTTCAAGACCGTTGGGTAAGAACATTTCTTTTTGCGCAAAATTTATTAGGATTTTTCACTTACTTAGTTCACCTCATTTATTTTGCACATTTTCTTGTTCTAATTTTTTAGGATTTTTCGTCTTTTACTGCATTTAGTTTCTCGGAAACTGATTTCTTCAAAATCTTTGAAAAGTCATGCTCATTCAAATTTCAAAACCGTTCCAAACATCTGAGAACCAACCTCTGTCCAATTTATTTGATGTGTTTTTGGATGGGATGTATATAAGCTTAGTTATGATAAATTTTTCTTTTATTTTTCTATCGAAATAGGTGGATAGCGTTATTTCTTTATGAAAGTTTGTACACTGTGGTTAGATTTCCACAAACCTAATTGCATATATGTTGCTTTACTATTTATCTATCTTTCATTGGATACATGTTATGTAATTATGTTCAGAAGACAAGACATTGTTAAGCTGTACGGGCTCACAAAAATAAAATGGTTGGATTTTTCACTTTCCGATTACCCATCACTTGAACTTTGTATGTGTTCCTTTTAAATTCACATTCTTTTGTGACAACCGTCATATTATTCATTGGGGAGTGATGATCTACCCAGTAACATTTTGTGGATAGGTTTCCCTCCTTCTTTTCAGGTTGATGAACAGATAATCTACAATGCCATGATTTTATTTGGTGAAATTGAGAAAACCAAGAGTTTTCCTCCAAGGAATTATAAGTTTGTAGAATTTAGAAGTATTGATAAAACCCGACATGCCGAAGAGGGCCTTCAAGGAGGACCATTTAATGATTCTCAATAACAACTATGTAATCAAGCAGTGACATGGCACCTGGAAAAGATTACTCTATGGCTTTTATCCTGTAAGTAAAGGGTACTTGATGACTTAATTAATGAAAATCCATTTCAACCGCTAAAAATGAATGTATTAGGTCCAATGATACCACCATGCGGTAGTTATCCATGAAAATTATTTGGAATCATAGGAAGATTATGACCAAATACATTTGTTTTTAGCGATTGAAATGGATTTTCATTAAGTAGGCCATCAAGTACCCTTTACTTCCAGGATAAAAGCCATAGAGTAATCTTTTTCAGGTGCCATATCACTACTTGATTACATAGTTGTTATTGAGAATCATTAAATGGTCGTCCTTGAAGACCCTCTTTGGCATGTCGGGTTTTATCAATACTTCAAAATTCTACAAACTTATAATTCCTTGAAGGAAAACTCCTGATTTTCTCAATTTCACCAAATAAAATCACGGCATTGTAGATTATCTGTTCATCAATCTGAAAAGAAGGAGGGAAACCTATCCACAAAATATTACTGGGTAGATCATCACTCCCCGAGGAATAATATGACGGCTGTCACAAAAGAATGTGAATTTAAAAGGAACACATACAAAGTTCAAGTGATGGGTAATCAGAAAGTGAAAAATCCAACCATTTTATTTTTGTGAGCCCGTACAGCTTAACAATGTCTTGTCTTCTGAACATAATTACATAACATGTATCCAATGAAAGATAGATAAATAGTAAAACAACATATATGCAATTAGGTTTGTGGAAATCTAACCACAGTGTACAAACTTTCATAAGGAAATAACGCTATCCACCTATTTCGATAGAAAAATAAAAGAAAAAGTTATCATAACAAAGCTCATATACATCCCATCCAAAAACACATCGAATCAATTAGACAAAGGTTGATTCTCAGATGTTTGGAACGGTTTTGAAATTTGAATGAGCATGACTTTTCAAAGATTTTGAAGAAATCATTTTCCGAGAAACTAAATGCAGTAAAAGACGGAAAAATCCTAAAAAATTAGAACAACAAAATGTGCAAAAGAAATGAGGTGAACTGAGTGAGTGCAAACTCCTAAAAAATTATGCGCAAAAAGAAATGTTCTTACCCAACGGTCTCGAGCACTGTCCCCAAGGTCTACTTCTGGTCGGCTATTCATACCGCCAACAACAGAACCCTTTACGATCGCAGAGCTTATGCTTCCTCCAGCTTTGCTTTCACCCGTAGGAGAGAAAAAAATGTGTCTGGAACGACGACGCCTTCAGAAGAGGTGGTAGAACGAAATCAAAACCCCGATTAGTGGAACAGAGCAAATGGGGACGATTGGAACCTCCCACTTCCTCTAGAGGAACCATCGACGGCGATAAGAAAGAATCATCCTCAGCATCAAAGATGAAACGCAATGGACGACCATGATTGATCCCCTATTAAATAAATAACACAATTACGAAAATAACCATGCAAAAACATTCAAATATGTCTAATAGTTTATTGAATTGCGAAATTACCCTCGAGGTTGCCCAAACTTCCCCTTCATAATGTATATAGATATAGATACATAAATAAATATTAATTTGAAAATTATCACCTCCTTTAAAAATAATAAAATCTTATGTCTGTTATAATCCATGAGCCTTTAGCCATATTTAATCAAGGAAATCACAATTGTTGGAGATTAAAGATAATCATTTTCTTAACGAACAATATAGAAAAACACATCAGAGGAGATGATAAATTATGTGACACCACCAGTAAGGTCCGTGTGACCACGCTTGTGATGAAGATCCATGAAATGGATTCTGCTACCACACTCATGGATCCAGTGGAGGCAAACATTCATAACAAGTTTAACCAAGATCAATGGCAAACAATATGATAGGAAGCAATTTGCTACAGAGCAAGAACACTAAAATCTAATAAGAAGAAAACTTAGAAAATAAAAGAAGCAAGCGAAATGCAAAACAACAACTCAATTTTCAGGGTAATACATTCTACAAAAAAAAGTACAATTTATAGCTAAACCTAGCTCCCTATAATTAATGGAGGGCCAGCACCACATAGAATATTATTTATTAACATTAAAACTAAATATATGAAAATACAATATTAAATATTAAAATATGCATATATATATATATATATATATATATATATATATATAAAAGTAATAGCAATAGTATTTATTAAGTTTCATTATATAGAAATAAAGTTGACTTCAACTACGCATTAAAAACAATAATATTTAGTTATTTATTTATATTAATATTTATATTAATAGTTATATTATTCATTAATATTAATAATTTTACTATATTTAAATAAATTAATAACCATTAAATTTATATATAATTAATATTGACTTTAATTGTACATTAATAATAATATTAATTAGTTATTAATTTTCATTTAAGTTACTAATTATACAAATTATTAATATAAAATTTTAAATCCACTTAAATAAAATATTAAAAATAAAAAATTTAATTTATTTGAACTATGGAGTATTGAAAATATTGGTTATTTATTTATATTTATGTTATTAGTGATAATATTTATCAATTATAAAACATTAAATATATTTAAATAAATTATTAAATTTTAAAATATGTACATATATATACATATAATTTATATTGAATTGACTATGCACTAATGAAAATATTAAACCAACAAGGTCTATCACAAATGGTAGATAGCTGAGCTCTTTAAGCATCTAGACGTTGTATAGGGATTAGTCTTGTGACTTCTGGTTGTGGGATACATTGGCGCAACAACAAAAAATTCTTTTATTAGTTTTCATTTTATAGAAATAAAGTTCACTTGAACTATGCATTAAAAATAATATTAATTTTACCAAAAAAATTGACAACATTAATTATTTACCAATATTATTTATATGTTATATTTATATTAATAATAATTTATTTATTTATTGATTATACTATTTATTAATTTTTAATTTAATATTATATATGTATTTAACTTATTATCTTATAATAAAATATGTATATATAAGAATCACTGACTTGTACTATGTATTAAGAACAATATTAATTGGTTTTAAATTTATATTCAAATTATTCGTTATAGAAATTTATAATAAAATATTTAAATAAATTTAAATAAAACAATTAATATTAAAATTTATTGATTTGAACTATGCATTAATAGCAATATTAATTAGTTATTGATTCTTATTACATTATTTATTTATTTTTTAACTGTTAATATATATTGAAGAAAATTATTAAATATTAATTATGAAAATATAAATAATATTGACTTGAATTATGCATTACTTCCAATATAAGTTAGTAATTAATTTCAAATAAATTAGTAATTTAAGAAATCATTAATGTAAAAATTAAAACAAATTTAAATAAATATTAAAGATTAAATTGAAATTGACTTGAATTATGTATTGACAAATTGTTAAACTACAAAACTCCCCCGGAGATCATACCCAATTTCTAGAAAAATAGAAATCAGATCTCACACATATTGTCTGAAAGGTACGACATATAAGACATGGTTTTTTATTATTTTAAAAGGAGGTAATAGTTTTCAAATTAATATTTATTTATCTATCTATATCTATATACATTATGAAGGAGATGTTTTGGTTGGAATTCAATAAATTATTAGACATATTTGAATGTTTTTGCATGGTTATTTTTTTAATTGTGTTATTTATTTAATAGGGGATCAATCATGGTCATCCATTGCGTTTCATCTTTGATGCTGAGGATGATTCTTTCTTATCGTCGTCGATGGTTCCTCCGGAGGAAGTGGGAGGTTCCAATCGTCCCCATATGCTCTGTTCAACTAATCGGGGTCTTGATTTCGTTCTACCACCTCTTCTAAAGGCGTCGTCGTTCCAGTCACATCTTTTATTTTCTCTCCTATGGGTGAAAGCAAAGCCGGAGGAAGCCTAAGCTCTGCGACCGTAAAGGGTTCTGTTGTTGGCTGTATGAATAGCCGACCGGAAATAGACCTTGGGGACAGTGTTCGAGACAGTTGGGCAAGAACGTTTCTTTTTGCGCATAATTTTTTAGGAGTTTTCACTTACTTAGTTCACCACATTTCTTTTGGACATTTTGTTGTTCTAATAGTTCACAAGAAGAAGAATCTCAATTCGATAGTGAAGAGGATGATGAAAATATAGAAGTTCTTGTAAAGAAGTTTGGTAAGTTTCTAAAAAGGAGCAAAGATATGAAATCAGGTCAAGTCAAGAAGTTTATAAGGAAGAATGAAGCATCAACTTCCAGAAAACAATTCACTTGCTTTGAATGTGGAAAACCAAGACATGTAAAGAATGATTGCCCTTCTCTCCAAAGCAAGAATGGGTTCAATTACAAAAATGACAAGAAGGACAAAAGGTCAAAGAAAGCATGCATTGCATGGGAAGACAATGATGTTTGTACAACCTCAAGTTCTGAAAATGAAGAAGCACATCTCAGTTTGATGACATCACATCATTCTGATGATGAAGATGATGAGGTTTGTAATGGTAAATATTCTTATGATGAATTACAAAATGTTTTTAATGAATTGCATGATGTTTATTTAAATCTTTTTAAGATGTGTGCAAAACAAAAGAAGATTATTTTATCTCTAGAAAGTACTTATAAAAACATACAAGAAGAATTAGATGAAATTAAGGCTAAAATAGATGATCAAAGTGCTTGTTCAAAATGTGCATCTCTTGAATCTAAGATTGAGGAATTAAATCAAGTTATAAACAACTATGCAAAAAGTACAAAAAGTTTGGATGTTTTCTTAAGTAATCAAAGACATGCTAATGATAAAAGAGGTCTAGGGTTTTTTGGTCATGGTCATTCTAGAGGAATCAAGAAAATTACTTTTGTTAGACCATGTAATGCTTGTAACTTTGTCCAAACAAGAAAGGTACATAATCATGCTCAATCTAGAAAGGCATACAACAAGAATTCATTCTGTTATCCTAAAAAGAAAATGCCTAACATAAAACCTACATGCTTTTATTGTAACTTTGAAGGACATACTCCTAATGCATGTTATATTAGAAAACTTGAAAAACCTAGTGGTAAATTTATGTGGATTGAGAAAGGCACGGATAGTTTTTGACATATATAGGAGACCAAAGTATGCATGGCAAGCACACTTATCTCTTGAATGAGAAAACAACACATTCTCACAACCCTCTATATAACTTGCTTCGCTCTCAGTTCTGGAGGCTTCAGAGAATCCCATTCACGCACCTAAGCAGAGAGAGCTAGAGTGAGAAGTTCTGTTTGAAGGTTTGTTTAGGTTCGTTCAAGGCATGAATTGGTATCTAGGTGAAGGTAAGGGTGACTTCGGTCCTAGAGAGTCTGAATGTTTGCATGGTTTATTGGTGTTGATTTGTGATTGTTTGATTGCTAGAATTATTATTGTGTCATGTTTTTTATGATGTTCAAAGTTCCTTATTATGATAAGTTTGCGTCCTGAATTTTATTTGACACAATTGTTATGTTTAACGTTTTATTTTTTAGATTTAGAGGATTTTTAATGAATTTAATGCTTGCTGGATTTTGTATGGAAGCATGATAAATTGATGTTTAATTTTCACTATCTTAATGTTGTAATGATTTGAAGAGCTTCTGTTATGATTTTGTTGTTTTGGGAAGCTTCTTATTGACTTGATAATGTTATGTCAATGTTCCACACTAAATTCTAATAAGTTGTGAGATGTTTTTGAGTTGCATGGCATGTGCATAAGGGCCTAGAGGTGTTGAGCCTGAGATAGTTCAATGGTAAACCAGAGGAACATCCGACTGTTAGGAACCGAGTAGGTTTGGCATGATGGGTTCGACCAGGACACAAGAGATGTGCCTAAAGAAGTGAAATCGCCCAGAGATAACTCAAGTACCATCCACACTGCACTATCTGCATACGTCAGCCATTAAATGATACAACCACAGCACTGGAACAGATCAATTCGCGTCTCAAAAAGGAAAGGAATTTATTGATGAACAAATTCATTACAAAGGAGTGAATCATGAAATACACCACTCAATGACTATCTCTGCTTGAATCAACGACATAAGCATCATCAATTGAAAGGAGAAAATCACGCTTAGCAGAATCAAAAAAGTCAAATCTATTCAAAGCTTATAGCCTTTTCTCAACGGTCAGAAATTGATTGAGAGAATAAAGTCAATGACAAACATCTTCAGGAAATTGAAGACGAAAAAGAGCACTTGAAAACTCGAAGAATACACAGTTTTACACAGAGCTTTATGAAGAAAAGAAAATAGAAACAAAGTGAAACAGAAATCGAAAGAAAAATAGAGCATTAGAACTGAACCATATAAAGCTCATAATTTCACCTCGGTTTACAGTGTCATATCACAACTAGTGAAATTGTTCAAGTGTGAGAAACCTCATAGCGCCAAACACTCTGAAATCAATCACACCATACAGAGAAACCATTGTTTTATATTCTCTGTTTAGCCGAACCTCTAGTATACTCTTTAGGGTCAAACCATCTACAAATACTGAGAGTTTTCCGAGCCTGAATTTGCTTCTACCATTACTCTTTTGAGAAGCGAAATTTCTGTAGAAGAATCTCTTGTGAAAAGGAGAAGTCTTGTATAATACTTGTTGAGAGAGGTCCCTGATAATACTTGTTGGGACTGATTTCAAAACTATTGAAAATGATCATCATGAAGTTATTTTAATATTTAAAATCATAGTGGAGTAAGAGTTTATGATTGTGTCAAGAACATGAAAATAAAATAATCATAATTTCATTATCTACTCTTGATTTTTATATAATGGCCTTTTGAGTAATAAAAAATATATAAAATTATAGACATTTGTATTGTGATATTTTAGTAAAACATTAATATTATAAAAAATATATAAACAGCTTAGTTAATAAACAAGGAAAAACATATATAAATATATATATATATATAATTTAATTTACATAAAGTTATTTTATAAAATAACACGGAAAATTATAGTCAATGTTAAACAACATACATTACCATTTAAAATTTAAAATTAATTTTTAAAATAAATATTTACAAATGTAGAATAAAGAAAAGAAACTCACCGACTAAGTGGGAATCCTCTGTGAGTAATTCGAATATAGTGGTATAATCTGTAAAATTAAGTCCATACAGAGGAATGCTAGGATTCTCAATTGGCTTCACAATGGTTATTAACTTAAAGTATAACATGCATGGATGTTGTGATGACTTGTACTTGTATGAGTTCATAGCCA
The DNA here is from genome assembly GCA_030819835.1 of Acmispon strigosus. Classification (NCBI taxonomy): domain Eukaryota; kingdom Viridiplantae; phylum Streptophyta; class Magnoliopsida; order Fabales; family Fabaceae; genus Acmispon; species Acmispon strigosus. The sequence goes on from JAUAMA010000001.1 coordinate 9,556,459, forward strand.
TGGCAGGGTTGACAATCTTGTAATATATGCCTTCTCTCAAAAGGCTCTCAAATTTGTTCACATGATTACTCCAGACGGTGCACTGTAACGTGTCGTTCTACAGAAAAATAAGTTAGACACTAATAAAACGGTTTTCCTATGACGCTAAAGAGCACAAAATTGTTCTAAAAGGAATTAAATAATTTCCAAAGGTATACACACATACCTTAGCATCAACAAATAACATTTCAATGAAGTCTGGTGCATCAGGCTGCTTCCTGTTAGGTGATCTCCATAGTCGTGCAACTCTGACCACTATCTTCCACTCCTTTTGAGCGTTGCAGATGTTGATGGAAGAAACTAAGTCTACTTTGGAACTCACTACCATAATCGATTACTTTCAGAATGATGTAGCAAAAAAAACAATTTAGAAGCATGCAATAGTTCTCACGATTGATTTTTGAGTTTATTCTTTCAAAACGATATAGCAGAGAAACCGTAGTGGTACAATTTATAGCATCAAGTAAGGAGACTAATTGTTAATAAAAATTCATATTTCAAAAGAATATATTTTTAAAAAATCTTAAAATATTTTCGTAAGATTGGAAACATTTTATCCAGCTAAAATATTAAAAAAATGATTGCATCTAAAATATTTTGTTAATCCAACAAAAATCAACTAATTTTTTTTTTGTTAAGATTGCAAATATTTTCATAATATTTGGTATTTGTCTATGATTATTAAGAATTTGGTATTAAAATTTGGTATTGTTGATAGACAAACAAAAATTATAAAATATTACTTTAAACAATTCGATGGATAGATTGTTAATTTCTATTCTGATGATTGTAATATTTTAAAATTTGTAACAATATTAATTATTTAAAAAATATTTTTTAAAAAAATCTTAAGATTTCTATGTTAACTATTTCCTATTAAAATTTGGTTAAAAATTTGGTATTAATTAGTTATGATTCGTTCCTTATTTAATATTTGTAATAAATTTTATAAATATTAATTATTTAGGGTAGGGACAAACATTTTCGTAAGATTTGATATGTTAATACATTAAAATTTGGTTAAATATTTGGTATTAATTAGTTATGATTCGTTCCTTATTTAACATTTGTAATCAATATCAATTTTTGTTCCTATTAAAATTTGGTATTAATTAGTTATGATTCGTTTCTTATTTAACATTTGTAATAAATTTTACAAATATTAATTATTTAAAAAAAAAAAATTTAAAAATCTTTAGATTGTATGTTAACTATTTCCTATTAAAATTTGGTATTAATTAGTTATGATTCGTTTCTTATTTAATATTTGTAATAAATTTTATAAATATTAATTATTTGGGTAGGGTCTTCATGGGTAGGTCATAGTGGGGGTAGTTAGGATTTAAACCTTGTTTTAGTGGGTAGGTGACTAGGTGGGTATAAACCTTCTTTTATATAATACTAGTTGAATTTACCTGTGCGAGGCACATGTAACTTTGGATAAATTAAAATTATTGTGTGTGAAATGATATATTTTTATAATTTCTTATACATGTTGTTGTGAGGTCGACAATAATGACATATACTGTAGTCGTGAGAAATAGTTACTTAGCAGTAAATGGTTGGCGACAATTTGCGCTTAACTCACATGGGCAAGGATCGAAACCCCCCTTCTGCATGATCGAGGGATAAAGTTAGCTAACTACCACGACACATCTTGTGCTAAATTTAGATGTTATTTTGTCATGATTCCTCAATTATTTGTATAAGAATATTTAGCCCGGAGTGCGCCGTCCTCTCTCCGAGCAACAACAGCGCAGCAAACCCCTCGAGGTAAAATTAATGACAATATCACCTCTCGATCTAATGGATGCCGATAGAGTGTTCCATACAAATGTTTTAGCTGTTCCTTCATACCCATACATGAAGAAAAAACCATTTTTGTTTAATGGAGGGAATCAGAATATTAAAATTTAATTTTAAATTTAATTTGTAACTTAATATAATTATATTTGATAATATGTAATTATTGCTAATTTTATTTGGAACATAATTAGTCATTAATGATTTTTATAACTAATGGTATATTGAAAATTTGTTTTATATTTAAATTAAAATATTTTAGAATTTCTGAATTAATTAAAAAGGATCAATTATTATTTATAACATATTAAAACAATGCTATTTATAACATAATAAAAGTATCTACTATTTATAGCATGTTAGAGGGTAATTCAATATTAATTTACTTTCAGTAACTTCAAACAGGAATCTATCCTACTATTTCACGGTTGTAAGGATAGTTTATTAATTTATCCTGTTTTAATTTAATATTTATATATTCCATTAAAAAAATTAATAATTATATATTAAGCTAATTTGTACCAAAAAAAATTAAGCTAATAGGATAAAATGAGTTTTTTTTTGTTAATCCACCTTCTATAAATTAAATTTGGGTATACAATCTTGAATCTCATAAAGTCGCACAGGTAAATCCAGCTAGTATTGTTAATATATTTAACATTTGTCATCAATATCAATTTTTGTTCCTATTAAAATTTGGTATTAATTAGTTATGATTCGTTCCATATTTAACATTTGTAATAAATTTTATAGATATTAATTATTTAATTTTTTTTTTTTAAGAATCTTATGATTTGGTTAAAAATTTGATATTAATTAGACTAATTGTTAATAAAAATTCATATTTCAAAAAAATATATTTAATTTGGTATTAATTAGTTATGATTCGTTTCTTATTTTAAAATTTGGTTAAATATTTGGTATTAATTAGTTAGGGTTCGTTCCTTATTTAACATTTGTAATCAATATCAATTTTTGTTCCTATTAAAATTTGATATTAATTAGTTATGATTCATTCCTTATTTAACATTTGTAATAAATTTTATAAATATTAATTATTTAAAAAATATCTTTTTAAAAAATCTTAAGATTTGGTTAAAAATATGATATTAATTAGTCATGATTCGTTCCTTATTTAATATTTAGGGTAGGATCTTAGTGGGTAGGTCATAATAAGGGTAGTTAGGATTTATACCTTATGTTAGTGGGTAGGTTGGTATAAAGCTTCTTTTATATAATATATAGATAGGGTTAATGGTCTACCAGGTCCCTATAGTTGTACCAAAATTTATCTTTGGTCCCGACGAAAAAAGTTTGCTATAAGTCCCTGTAGTTGCACCAAGTTTTCTATAAGTCCCTACCGGAGACCGGAACTCCAGCGAGTGCATATGTGGCAGGCTGACTATATTAATGAAGACTATGTGGAATTTTTATTTTTTTAAAGGAAAAACATGTCAGAAAAGCCTTTTAATTTTTAAAACCCTTATTTTTACTAACTCTCACTTTAACCCCTCAATTTCCATTAACCTCAAATCCCTAAATTAGCTTTTTAAAACCCCTTGTTCAACTTCATCATCATTATCATCATCTTCAAACATCTTTTATCATCTTCATCATATTTTTCCTTAAAAATTGACTTTCTCCAAATTATTTCCAGGGTATTCATCTTTTTTCCTTCAACATACCAACACACATCATTTCAGTCCGTCAACAATTTCTCATTATCCCTGATCAAAACAAATGAAATCCCTAATTTGTGCAATGCAACCACTGGAAAAGGAAAGAGAAATGAAGAAAGGAAGAAAATAGGGGCAGCGTGCAGCCAAATCCAAATCCACCATCATCACTTTCTTTACCCCTGACCAACGTACAACCACCGTTCACCCTCTCCTTCCCCAATTCGAAATCCTGAAACCAAAATCACCACCTCCATCACCCCCTCCTGACTTTCACCTTCTTCTCCTTCCCCAAATTCGATATCTACCTTCTTCCTCTCTCCAAAAACATCATCGACTCTCACCTCCAAAAATCTACCTTCTTCCAGAACAGTGCAACCTTAACGACTGAAAAGTAATAGGGACAAAGCACGATACAGAATCGATCAGAAAAAGACAAGCCCTTGACACACTATGGAATAGAAACCCGCGAATATTGACAACTTCAAAGCATTCAAATAAGCAAGGGTCAACTCCAAATAATAACACCACAAATATTCAACATGTGAGGCATACATCCATATAAGCAAGTAAGATAACATCAAGGTAACAATAATGTAAGTCAAAAATATCTCAAGGAAAAAACCTAGGGTTAATCTATGTATGCAATGCTCAGTACTCAATCGTACTAAAAATAATGATCCAGATATTTAACGTTAACCACTTAGGAATGATGGGATGACCATGGCTCCTCCGACGACAAAGAGGGACAACAATTTTGTTTGCAAGGTCAGCCACTTAATAGGAACCACCGGATGACAACTACCGGGTGAACCAAAAACTAGGAATAATCCACAGCCGGACGATAATGACTGGGTGAACCAAAAGATGCATATGTCATGATGTTAGTCAACCATCTCAAAACTGAACCGTCCACCTATGTACAAACCATATCCAATGACAAGGATATAAAATTATTATCAACAACAATAGCATGGTATGACATCATCAATAATAAGAAAAATAGTATCAAAGCACTTAAACAATTATTTCCAAATAACAGCATGTGATTACACTTAGGCATTTAATCAAGTAATCACATAATCAAATATTCCACATATCATAAAAGTATCAATAAATCAAGCATATAATATCAACAAGCACAAAATAAATAATCACATAACACTCTTTACAAGCAGACACGTCTAAGGACTGAGTTACCCTTACCTTGGCCTACTAAAGATTTCAGCTTAGATTCACAAGAAAAATCCTCCGAAGAAGATACAGGCCCTTCAACAATTATACAACCAAACAATGTATTAATCCTACGTACTCTTTATGCATGCATGCGCATGCAAAATTATATTTAATTCTCTAATCTATTTTATTTCCCAATAACTAGCCCAACACATACATATATAAATATTATATACTCTTTTATTATATCTCAACTAAAAGCCAAGCCTTATATATCATATATGCATTTTTAAGACTTGAATATTTTATACCATCTAATTTTATTTTTGATTATTCTAAGATCAATATTCGAACAACCCATATATATTAGTTAAATTTCTACTCCCTTCTATATATATATATATATATAGATACTCGAAAATTATAAATATATATAGGTATTTTTTATTTATTTTTTCCCAACTATTATTATTATCACACAATATCCATCTAATTATGTCAAAAAATATAAACAACATATTCTCTCCATATTTAACTATATATAGCGACATATATATATATATATATATATATATATATATATTATTTTTTCTTTCTTCTAAACTAATTTTTAAACAACATATCCAATATATTTAAAATAAAACTATATATTATATCATCACAATTAAATTTAAAATCCTAACCTCGTGATATTCAAACCATATACCTATTTATCTATATCCAATTTTAATTTTCTCATTAACACAAATAAACTAACCCTTATCTCTAACCTTAAATTATATTTAAAATTAAAACTCAACCACCACACACACACACGTGTGTGTTCTATTCGTGTGTGTGTATATATATATCATATAATTTTTTTGTCAAAACTTATTATCTCTAAGACATATTTTCAAATTATATCTCCTTAAAAAAAATCTAATATAGTTGTTAAAAAACTGAAGTTAAAATCAAATTCTATCTCAATCTTTTATTATCACAAATAAATTCTAATAATTAATTATGAAGATAACAACTCTAATATCAAGTTGTTAAAAAACTCTCAAAACCCTAGCCTTAGCACTCTTGGCCGCGGCACACATATGCAACATAGGGGAGATTTTCAAATTTTTCCAAGATCAAACCACTTTATATTCTCCATGATTTTATGAGTTCTATTATGATCATGATGAACATAACAAGCTAAAAACTATAAAGTTCGCTGTAATAATTCCTAAAACCCAACCCTTAGTGAAATAATTACTAATAAACTTCTACCGCGTGTTTCTAAGGAAAATGATGGATCTACCAACCTTGAAACGAAGAACGGTATGAAGATAAACGAATAACACTTGGAGAACTCCTTGAAGAACTTCTTCACAAACATTTCATTGGATTTCTTCCTTCACGAACCAGAACCACCAAGCCAAAAAGAAGAGAAACTCGAACAAAAAAGAATGAAGGCAAAAAACAAGAACTAAGAACAAGTGAGGACTCTCCCAATAAAGAAGAACTCGAAATCTAGAGATAGGGGAATAGAAGTGTTTTTGCTCTTCTGATGAATGAGAAACAATGAGGGATTACAGTCTATTTATAGCTGAAAACCCCGGCCAGGCCTACTTGATTTCCATGTAGCCTAATTATCTTTAATAATTAAAATTAATTAATTAAAAGATAATTCAAAATTAAACCCTAAGATTCTATAGAATCTTCCCCTTATATAAAACTCTCTCATATTTATTTAATTAAAAAACTTTTAATTAAATAAAACTACACTTATCGGATTAAATCCAATTTAGCCCAAAACGTACCCAAATAAATGGGTAGGCCGCGGCTACCAAGCATATATATACATATATATACACACATATATATATATATATATATATATATATATGTATATATATATAATATTTTTTTTCTCCTTAATTAATCACATTGATTAATTAATTAAACAAAAATATTTTCCCCCTTGGAAAATAAATAGTGTGCTACACACACTCCTCCCGGACATAGGAAATTAATTCATTTTCATCAACCACGCCAATATTCAATCATACAATAACCACAAAACTAACAATATTTATTAATAATAATATTAATAATATCTAATGATATTTAAAGATACTAGAAAAGACCAAAATACCCTTAGATTATTTCTAGGGTCTTACAAAACCGCAATACCCAGAAGATGGTGTCGCTGTTGCAAGAGGTTCCAAAAAAAATTCATGAAAGGAACGTGCGGTGCAAGAAGGGTAATAACGCGTTGAACTGCGACAACAGGCTGTGAGAGTCCAGGCACACTCGAAAAATATGATCCAGATCTTCAACATCAACGTTACACCACGACAAGAGGCATGCAATGCCAAGTGATAGCGGAGGTGCAATGCATTCGTTGGTAGACTCTCTTGCCCGATCAACCATTGAAAATATTTGAGTTTTTCTGGAACTTTACAACTCCAAATCCTCTTCCAAGAGCCAAGGGAACCATCACTAGGCCCTAAGCAAAAATGGTACGTTGAACTAGTAGTATAGCAGTCATCATGCGTGAGATCCCAACGCACCAAATCTGAACAAGTTTCAGAGATAGGAACCTCAATCGTTATTATTTCCTGCTATATTTCTTGTGGCAGCACCATACACAAAGCAGAAAATTCCTAAGCTCCATTGGTCCATAAATCAGAAATGGCAAGAGAGGTATCAGATATGTGGAAAAAAGGAACATGGTAGCAAAGTTTTCTTGAGCCAAGCCAGTTATCATACTAAACAGAAGAGTTGCCGGCGTGAAGAAGTGGGCGGAAACCACTAGCTGCATGCTCCATAGATTTGGTTATACCCCTCCCAATTTAAGAATCTCCACTTTTATATTTTGCCTGTAAATATCAAATCATCAGCCAAATTCTTTTGAGTAGATTTTACCGATGCATCAGGTTATTAAATATTTTAATGTTTTTTATATAATTTGAATAACTTATATTTTATGTGTTAATATGGTTCAATTTATAGAAACGTCCTGAGTTAGGTTTCGCAAGAGGGTTGTCGTTTTTTTTTCCGCCAAATGTTAGTTGTTAGTAAATTAGTATAAATTAGCCCTCCTCAGGGATTGAACCCTGGCCCTTCACCCCCCCCAACTCTTATGTCCCCTAACTCTTCCCACTTGAGCTAACCTTTGGGGATAGAGGGATGTCGTAATTTGTCGTATGAGTAACGACGGTGAGGTGAAGGTCGGCGACGGTGAGGTGAAGGTCGGCGACGGAGTCCAGCAGTGAAGCTCTCTCCAATTCCGTATTTGTTTCTCCTACTAGGTACACACCACTACCCAATTCCACCAGGAATATCAATGAAACCAATTTCACCTTAAACTCTCTCCCTCTCTGGACTCGTCAACAGCACTCAACGAGGTAGCCATGGGTATCCTCTTCAAGCAGCTCAGGAGTGACACAATATCGATTATCTTGTTACTCAAACTATCACCCCTAAGACCCTTATTTTCCTTCTCCTTAAGATCTTCTTTATTTCCAGTTCACGGAGAAAAAAGAACCACGTAGCTGCGTTTCAACTCTCAGAACAAACTAGAGTTCCAGTCGTTGTCAATGTTGTTCCCCTTTTCATGGGATATCAGCGACATCGTCGGGTACAGCTCTCACATTGGACTCTCCCTCCTTCTCTTTCTGGGCATTTTTTTGCTTGGTTCGGTTCCGTCGGGGTTGAGTGGTGGCGATGACCCTCGCTGTTGAAACGAATCTTGTGTTCCGCTTACACTGTGCGTCACCGAATACAGCTCTGCCCTCATTATGATGGGCCTCTCCTTCACCCTCTTCGTGGGTGTTCTCGTCGCCTAGTGTTCCGATGGAAGGTCTGACCGCCCCCTCAACGAGACGATCACCTCCCTCTCTGACCAATCTCTCATCCGACCAAACCCTCGCCCGACCACCAACAAGAACAAGTAGAGGTTAACTCTCACCACGCACTACGTGCCTGACGGAGCTAGGGGGAAACTGTTCCTAAGGGCTACTCTACATAACCGAGGTCGCCGATCGGAAGCCCTCCGGCGGTCAGCGCTGCGCGCCAGGACGGCCTACAACGTCCTAACACGGTCAGAGTACCTAGCAAGTGCTAAACCGTCAAGATGGGATCTTTACCGGGGAAATCCAATGACAGGGAATGAGCTAGGGGTCCTAATCATGCCTCGAGATCACCAAAGGGCTTCCACTTCTATAAAAGGGGACCAACCTCTCCTTTCTCAAGGTACACACACTTCTCTTTACAAATTTCTCTCTCTAACCCCACGCCTCTAACTTGAGCGTCGGAGTGTTATCGCAGGGACCCCTCCCGGGCTCGACGAAGGGCAGAGCACCGAGAAGATGAGTGACCGAGCACCAAGACAACCACCATCAAGCCGCCGCCTCTCGCCGGAAGCACGCCGTCTCCCTCCACAACAAGCACCCTTCCCGGGTGATTGATCAGCTAGTTTCGATCACCTAGTTCAGGACCTTCGAGGTAGGGTAGTCTCGCGTTGAAGCGAATCGTTGTGCCGCTTCCAGTAGAGTGGTGGCGGTGACACCCCTTTCCCAAATGCATCTGGGTTTACACTTCCAATGTAAAATCTACAGGGGACATAATTGTAATAGTGTATATTCTCCAATTTTAATTAGTAAATTCCAAAAAGTCATTGTTATTAATGTCATCCCCGCAACTACTGGGGAGTTGTGTTTTGCGTCGCCCCAACTGCAGGTGGCGCCACCCCGTTTTTGAAAATACTCAAAGTACCCTTGTTCCAAAAAAATATCTTTTGTACCAAAAAAAAAATCCAAAAATGTCTTTTATCCAAAAACCTCACCCCACCCCCTTCAAATCATCACCCTCACCATTTTGTGAAGAAGGTCTTGCTCCTGACCCTGGCTGTGGTTTTGATGACGACAAACTCATCGGCAAAAAGAAGAAAAAGAAGACTTCGAAGAAACAGCGCTATAAAGATCATCAATAGTCTAGAAGTCTTAGTTTAGGTGAGTTATGCTTCTAAAGGTCTATTAAAGCATAAAGTCTCTTTAAAACATCTAAACTCATCAAGCTAAGTGTTTTCATAACTTAAAAGAAGTAGAAAACCTTAAGCCGATCTCAAAGGATCAAGTTTCTGGAAGTTGGACTTCAGTGTAATCGATTTCAGGTTTCTGGTAATCGATTACACCTAGGCAAGTAATCGATTACCCATTGCTTGTAATCGATTACATGTTTGAATTTGAAATTCAAACTGAAACGGCTATTAGTGTAATCGATTACACTAAGTGATGTAATCGATTACCAGAACGAAAAGTTGCATCTTTTCATGAACCATTGTGTCCCAAACCTTTTGGAAAAGGTTGTGATGGTTCAAGGACGTTTCCCTTGCCTATATAAAGTCCATTTGAGTCCAGAACACAACAACACATGAGAATACAACATTAGGCCAAAGCTTTGTCAAAATTAGTTCATCTTTTAGAACTTAAACCTTCAAGAGCCTAAATTCTGAGTTCATGATCTTCGTCTTTACTTTCAAGCAACGCTCAATTCCGCTGCAATCACAACAATCGTTTCGTGATCATCATAATCTTGAAAGTAACATTTTCAATAAGGCGAAAATCAGGGCAACACTGATTCACCCCCCCTCTCAAGTTGCTATCTGCACTAACACGTTTCTCTCCCCCCATACCTTTCTGTTCTACCTAGATATTGAAATGGACGAAAGGGACAAGTCAAAACCAAAAGTGGGTTCACCTAATTGAAAGAAAAAATGGATTTCGTATGTTTCGACGCGTTCTGGTTATTATTTGTACTTGTAAGTGCGAAATATTCTTCAAAATCGCACTTACAAGTGCGAATATTATGTTAGTTATTTTTTTAATGTCTTTTATTTGGTCGCACCTTTACGTGCGATTTTGAGACAATTTTCGCACCTTGAAGTGCGATTTCATATTAAAAAAACCGAGAAAAACATCTAAAAAAATTCAAAAAAGGCAACAAATGATTTTTAAAAATTATGGGACCGCCACAGTTAGTCTAGTTAACATATTTAGAAATTTATGGTGAAATATTTTTTTTTCAAAAATTAAAAAAAAAGTAAACGATGGAATTTGGGCTCCAAACATGGACCTTATGGCGAAGCCATAAGTGTCCAATTACTTTTTTTTCTCTTCAACTTTGTAGTTCAGCCCATCGCCATCCGAGACTATTAGAAATTCCTTTTTCAGGGTCGGGAATATTATAAAAAAATAATTTAAAATACTATTTCACACCTATAAGTGCGATTTGGAGGCAAATTTCGCACTTGTAGATGCGATACACTTTGATTAAATTAAAAAAAATTCACACTTGTAAGTGCGATTTTTTTTCAAAATTCGCACTTATAAGTGCAATTTTTTTTACAGATTTTAAAAATAAGTTCGAATATAAACCAGATAGTGAGTCGCACTTATAAGTGCGAAATAAAAGTCGGGAAAACTCAACAGAGAATGAACGAAATGTTAGAGAAAAATATCTAAATGAATTAATCTATTTTGATAAATAACAATTTCGTCAAGAGTCACTAACTTTCTTTGAAGAATTTTATATTCAGGGACTCTTATGAACGGAAGCCATGCTGCAAACATTATCAAAAAGCAAAAGAAAAAGTCCGTCCGGCTATAAGAATTGAGTTCGCCTTCAGAGCAAAGATCGTCCACCTGGAAAGACTGTCCGGTTCAATCCTCGTCAAACATAAGGATTGACTAAGGAGCAATGATTGAAGACTAGTACAAAAAGAATCTGCTTAGAAAGATCGTTTGCTCAAACTGAAGATGAGTTGTCAAGCACCTCTTGGTTGATCAGAGCATTAATGACGAAAGAGACAGAATTAAGCGCCATATACCTTGAAGATTCAAATTCTCTGCCATTCCTTAATTCAAGCTGCTTTTGCTGAATCAACGGTGAAATCCTCTGATCATCGTATCTCCTCAACGGCCGAATCCAAATCCTCTGGTCAGAGCATTAATTGCCATATTAGCTGTAATACACTTGCATTAATTGCTGCCTCTGAGAACCAGAAGAAAAAGCATTATCAGACGATCTCACTCTCTATCAGTTGAAGAAATGTTCTTCACATTGGCAGACCTCATCAAGCAACAGATGCAGAAGTATCCGTTACTCACAGTCAAGCAAATATTCAACGGAACTATTTTTGAAGATCTTCATCAGCTCATCCAGTTCTCATCCTACTGAAGGTATAAATAGTGGCCTCTGCATCATTTTCAACTTGGCGACTTACACACTATCAAAGCATTCAAATCCTTCAAGTCAGTTTATAATTTGAACAAGCTTTAGCCAAGAATACTCAGCAACTCTAGATTTTCTATTCTTCTGAGTTTAGTCGCCAACTAGTGTGAAACCTCTATAGAGTGAAAACTCTTATTCTTCTCACACAACCTACTCAGAGAATCAAATTAAATATCATCTCTGAACCTAGAACCTCATAGTTTCTACCCACTCTTTGTGAAGAGATCTTTGTAGAAAACAAACCTTCTTGAAAAAGAACTGGGAGAAGTCCTGTCGAATACTTGAGAGATAAAGGAGAAGTCCTGAGAAAACTTGTAAAGGAGTAGTCCTCAGAATACTGGGAGGATTCCCTGAGAACACTTGTACTATTATGTTGAAATAGTGGAAAATCTTGGTGTAGCCAAGGACTGGACGTAGCCCTATCAGTTTTGGGGGTGAACCAGGATAAATACTTTGTGTGCTTTACTCTTTAAGTTCTAAGTCTATTTCCGCTGCACTTATCTTTGAAACGTTTTCAAACTTATAACGAATATTCTGCGAAAAACTTTACAAAAGTCACACACACAATTCAAACCCCCCTTTCTTGTGTGATTTTATTACTATCACGAAACAAAGAAGGGGAAAGAATGGGGGTGAGATTTTGGAGAGAGGTGGTGGTGAAGATTAGTTTCGAAAGGGAATGGGGTGAGAATGGTGGAGAGAAGAGGAAGAGGATGGTTGTGAGAATGGTGTTGAGAAGATGAAGGGGATGGTTGAGAGAAGAGGAAAATGGGGTGGTGAGAAGAAAGTAGAAGATGAAGGAATTAGGAAGAAGAAGGACATGTTAGGTTTTTTTTATTTTAAAAGGGTTAAAAACGTATTTTCGCACTTCAGGGGGTGGCGCCACCCACAACTAGGGTGGCGCCATACACAACTCCCCAATTATTGATGCCACCTTCCTTCACCATTGGTCATCTTCCCTTTCCCTTCTTCATTTCCAACCTCACCACCTCATCTTGACCATCGTCCTTCTCCATCTCCCTTCCTCATTCTCCATTTTTGTTCATCTCCCTCGCTCTGTAGCTCTCAGCTCTCGCTCTCTCTCTCGACCTCACTCTCTCTAAATCATCCTAAATCACGCAAGGTAAGCATGTTGTCGTTATTCTCCATTTTTGTTTTGCAAATATTTGCACTTTAATGTGCAGAACTTCCGCACTTTAAACTGCATTAATATCATGCTTTAAACTGCGTCACGTCCACACTTTAAAGTGCAACATTTCTGCACTTTAAAGTGTGACAGTTCCGCAATTTAAAGTGTGTTACTTCTGCACCTTAAAGTGCATTACTTCCTCAACTTAAAGTGCGTCACGTCTACATATAAAAGTGTGTTCGCCTGATATATCCTTCCTAAATTTTTTACTGTATTTTGTATGCATTGTTGTATCATTGTACAGTGTACAAGCTATTATAATTAATCCAGTCAATTCAAAGGAAGTTGATAAGCCACTTAGAGATGTGAAAATTAGTGTTCAGCAAGGTGTTGTTGTTTATGTTGATTGTATATATGCTTTCACCACTGATAAGGTAGTTATTTAACTGTGTTTAGTAATATTTTATTGCTAAGTGACTATGTAATGATCAATATATTTGTGTGTGCAGATTGCATCTCAGGATGAGATTTTTGACTGGGCTCGGAATGTAGGGAAGGAAAATGGGTTCATTGTTGTTACTGCGAGGTCTGATAACGAGAGCCTTAAAAGGAAGGAAATTTTAACATTAGGATACAGCGGGGTGGCAAGTACAAGCCATACAAGAATGTGTTGACGCGTAAGGGCACATGAACTTGAAAGTGGAAGTTTCCTTTCAAGCTAAGAGCGAGACCTAGGAAGGAGGACGGAGGTTGGAGGCTGAAAGTGTTACGTGGATCTCACAATCATGAAAGAGCAGAAATGTTACTTAGGCACGCATATGTTTCTTGACTATCAACTGAAGAAAAGATCATGGTTGGAAATATGGTTGACAACAAGGTTAAGTCAGGTAACATGTTTCTTTCATTGAAGGATTCCATTCCTCCTAATCTGACCACCATCAAATAGATATACAATGAATGTCAATCATACATTAGGTCAAAGAGGGGTTCGTTAACAGAAATGCAACACTTGATGAAGTTATTGGAGCAAGACTAGTATGCACATTGGAGCAGGGTTGAAGGCACACCCGTTGTGGTTAGATCTTTTTTATGGTCACATCCTGATACAATTCAGCTTTTTAATTGATAGTGCTCATTGATAATACCTACAAAACCGACAAGATGGTAGGTGTGACATCAACCGACCTCACATTCACTATAGCTTTTTCATACATGTATAGTGGGCATGCAGATGAAGTGACATGGGCACTGAATATACTGAAAGATTTGATAACTAAAGAGGATGATTTACCAAAGTTTATTCTTACTGATAAAAATACTGCCTTGGTGAACGTCGTAGAAGTGGTCTTCCATACATCTACACATTTTTTATGTCAATTCCACACTGTGAAGAATGTGAAGGAAAAGTGTAAGTTATATGTCCGACCGAATGAGCTTTGGGACGAAGTCATGGACTCATGGAACAACTTGATGCATTCTGCAACTGAGGAGGAGTATACAACTGAGTTGGAATTTATGTGTGCACTTTATTGTCATTCATCTGACTTTATGCACTACGTCAACACTACTTAGTTGAACCATAAACACAAGTTTGTGAAGTTTGTGATAGATTCATTTATGCATATAGGGAACACAACAACTAACAGGCATTGTATGTCCATTTGCAAAAAAAAATTAAATTTATGAGTTTTTTTTAATGTTAGTTATAACTGTTTGCATTGCACAAGGTTGAAGATGTTTCTTAGAGATAGCAAACGTGACTTGTGCGCGGCTTGGAATGCCATGAGTAAGCTAACAATCTTGCAGCACACAAAGATTGCAGCATCTTTTAAGAAAAGTGTATTCGTCATGGAGCATAGATTCAAAGTGAAGTTTTATGACAACTTGCGAGGTTTGGTGTCAAAAAATTCCTACAATTAATTGCAAAGGAGAAGGTGAAAGTTGGAGCATGTGGGTGTATTCTTAGAAAACCCCATGGATTGCCTTGTGCTTGTGAGCTTGATAGGTACTCTTCCGTTCCACTACTGTCAATTCATCACCTTTGGAGGAGACTTTCTTCAAAAACTATAGATGAACATAGTGAACCTGTTTTGAGATTGGGTATAAAGTATGAATGAGAAGTTATATCACGTATGTTTGAAGAAGCTAATGTTGCAAAAAAGCTTGCTATAAAAGAGAAGCTTCGAGAGATTGCATACCAATACCAGACTTCCATGTGTCCTCCTCTTGAAAAGATGAAAGCAAAGGGCCGGAGCAAAATAATAAGCAAAAGGCTCCACCAAATGCAACCCTTTAGAGTGGGAGCATGTTGATACACTTATGGAGTCCCTTAATGATAGCAACTCAACACTTCCATCCGTTGAGACGCCCAAGGTCTCTACAGCACAAACAAAATGGAAAAGATTAACCCTAAAGGAGTCCACACCCCAGAAGAAAGGGAACGTGATGCCCCTCATGCCCCCCAAATTTTACTATGCAAATTACATTGATCAAATACCTACAGTCTTCCATCCTTCCATCCTTATGTAGTAACATTGTGGATATCAAAGATAATGGAATTTATGGATTTAGGTGTGTTGCCGCATGATGGGAATGAGTGAAAAAATGTGGGCTACTATTCAAAATTCATTGATAAGGGAACTTCAAAATCATATTATTGAATATACTGCACTTTATGGGTCAAAGAAAGAGTATCAAAAAATACTTAATGGGCTGCATGTTCTTCCAAGAGAATGTTACACAGGATAAGTTGATGTCTATTTCGGATATGGGCTACCTTATTGCTATAGTATTTCATGTTGTTTTTCTATCGTTGTTGCATAAGGGATGCACTACATTCTTACCTCTTACTGGTCCGGTACCACATCCCCTTAACCAGAAAGTTATAGTTGTTGGGCATGTCAACAACTATTACTTGGTGCAGGTATAATTTTGTGGAAATGTCTTTTTTGTTTTACTTTACAATGTATTTTAAAACAAAAACTAACATCACTTATTTCGTAGGTGCACTTAAAGAATGAATTTCCTATGCCAGCTACTGCTCCTCAATTGCATACACATTGTACTCCATCAACTATAGAGTGGGATACACCCTTTTTGGGCTGCGTGGCTCAAAATCAAGAAATTATTGCACAACGAAATTTAATAAAGACCCTGAATTTGTAGATCTTACCATTGACTAAATATAACATTGTTGTGATTCTGATTAAATTATATTATGACCTCAAGTATTGTTTTAGTATGATTAAATTAAAGTATGACCCTAAATTTGTGTAACTTGCATTCTAAATTTGTATATTGTGTTCATGCGACCACATTTTAAAGTGCGGTATATATTTTTTGTTGAATTTACTACAATCTGCATTTTAAAGTGCGGTATTGTTTTTTAAGGAAATAACTACATACCACACTTTAAAGTGCGGTACGTAAATTTACTACACCGGACTTTTGAAGTGCGGTAATATAGTGTAGCGCACTTTGTAGGCGCGAGAGAAAAATGGAAGGACGAAAATTAAGGGTATTTTAGAATTTTTTGAATTTTGGGGTGAAATCAATAGCTGTGGGGATGACATTAATAACAATGTCCATTTGTCAAATAACCGGCCTTACTTAGTGTAGCAAGTCAATTTCACTTGTCCGAAATTGGACCACTTTCATTCTAGTGCACAATGGGCAGACCCATTTAACATTAAAACACTTGTATTATATTGGTTTTAATCACAAGTATCCTCTATTGAAGCAATGATCAAAATCATCTCATATCAAAATTCTCTCATGTTCTCTCATTTTAAAACTTTGTGTGTCTCTCTCTTGATACACGATGTTTCACTTGACATTGTCATAATCCTAATCCATTGAGATTATCTTGTTCGATCTGGATGTGGTGAAAACCTAACGCGTCATCATTAGTGCAACTCCTATAGAATGAACTATCAACTTTGGGTACAAACAACTACTTTTAGCTGCTGCTACCAATGGCGTATTAAACCCCTCATATAGTTGTAATTAAAGATTAATTTATAATTTAAATTATAAACTACCTTTTTTAATTTTTTAATGTTTTACTCCCTCCGTTCCTTTTTATAAGAGCTAAATGAGGGGTGTTGACCGTTCCTTTTTATGAGAACGACATAAGGTTTTGTGCCATATTAATTATTTTTTCACATTTTTACCCCTATTCAATTCTAGAAATATGGAATTGCATTAATGATGGAAAGAGATTAAAAAGAAATATGTTAAGGACAATTTTGGAAATTCAACAACATTCGAGAACAAATTTAATGAAAAAAACTATACTACCTAACTTTGTGCAAAGTTGGTTTAGCTCTTATAAAAAGGAACGGACGGAGTAATCAACAACTCTAAAAGTTTACAGGTTGTGATCACTACAAAGCCACATAGTTTATTTGGTCAACTGAAGTAGAGTGACGTATCCATCCAATAAAGAACTGAATTTGAAGACCCAAAAGGACAAAATATAATGCAAGTCGGGGGGAGATGAACCTTGTCATTTTTAGTTTGCAAACTAAACTTATTGGTACTTAGTGAGAGTGAGTGAGTGCATTTACCTGCCTGTCTTCCATTTCATACGTTTCTAACTCTTTTGAGTTAGTGGACAATCACCCTTTTATCTGTCTCACTACTTTTGCTTCCTTATCAAGTGGAATGTGCTGCTGTCATTGCAATTGCGTTATATTATTCATGAAGCGCCCATTGTTGATGCTGAATCCAATTTTGTTTTTGCTTCAACCATGGCTTTGATCTCTTCTTGCTTCTCCCTTTCTCCATTAGCTTTCAAGGTGCACGCACATTCTGTGTTTGATCATATGCTCTTGATTAGTATTTCCAATTTTATCTCCTTTTTCTATTTTTATTTTAGGTTTTCTGTTTTCATGCTCTTTTTTCTATCAACGTTCAAAGTTTTGAACTTGAATGAATAAGATATTACTAATGAAAATATGCATTTGTGCATCTTTTGATATGGATCTAGATTCTAGACACCAAGGGGCATGTTGGTGTGAAAAATGATTCTGTATGTCAAAAAGTTGATTCTTTGTGTACAAAACCTGTAACTTATGCATTTTTCCTCTTTAGAAGTGCTTTTATTTCATCATCATGCTCTTGTACACATAGGCCATGGATCTTTTCACTGCTCGCTATGAAACTTTGTTGCAATTTAGTCTTAGATAGCAAGTAGGGGTTTGTTAAGGTGGTCCTTGCATCCTGAACTAAGAGACCGTTTAGATGCAGACCAAAAAGCACTTATTGGAGCCTATGTAGTGCTTTTTCTAGTAGATAAGCTTCAATAGGTGCTCTTTAGTCCGTATCCAAGTTGATCTGCCATTCAAGAAGCATCTGCATAACCTGATTATTTCATACTAAGTTCAATCATAATGTATAAGGATCAATAATGTAGTTTATCTATTGTATTGTATAGATAACATGTGTGTGTTTCTGGTAGCAGAAGGTTGCTTTTTACAATTGAGGTTCTGTTTCTTATAGATTGATCACTTGGGGCAGAATATAACTCCTTGTGGTACAAATGGAAAGGGGCAAAAGTTTCACTTCCCTATCAGAAGTAATGGATACCAAAGCATTGTGAGAAGTAGAAGAATCAACTTAAAGGGTGATTGGAGCTTCATAGGAGGATCAAGAATGGCTGTGAAACAAAAAGTTGTGAGATTGGTTCCTTATCCAAAAGCTAGTCAAGTACATGCTTCATGTAATCCTTTTATGTGCTACTTCTGGTGCTGGTTCTGATTAATTTAAGCACTTTGACAAAGTTTTTAGCGTTTTGGTTTTGGACAAAGGTGGTATTATTTCATGCCACCTTGCTTTTTCACTCTGGAAGCTGGAAGTTCTATTTTAGGTCTATCTGCTTCAAAGTTTTTTACACGGTCATTAAATCATGTAATTGATCCCACATCACTTGTCATTTTAAGATTTTGGCTTTCCAATTAAATTTTACTTATAGACTCATTTGATAATGTGTCTATTATGATAAGTTGATAGTGTAGAAAACTTTCACATTCACTTGATCAAAATTAAATCCAAAATAAAAACTTTATTGGAAGGTATACAAGGTTGAAAATCCTGATTTTATTGTCTTCTTTTCATTTCCTTCCTATCAGGTGCAAGAGAAAATCATTTGAGAGTCTAAAATCCTACAATCATTCTGGTTGAGCGTATACAACAATGTTTTTAATTGATGGATTCTTTCTATTTGGATGCAAAGTATGATCAATGAGTGTGTCTATCATTAGCAATTATTCTGTATAGGAAAAGGTGCTTTCAATTATCATAAATCATAACCTCTTCTGGTCTAATTTATACTCTTTATATTAAGCTCACTGAATATTCCTTCCTTGTGCATAGTCGATAGTGCAAGGGTCAGGATCTTCTCATATAAAAACTTCACATGACACTGTCATGTATAACTTTTGTATCTACCTTTCACTTCGTATTTATTAAATACGTGGGACTCTCTAAATATGCAATGATAGAATATTTTCACTTGACATTGTCATGTGACATGAGATGATACTAATCCGATTCTGCAGTTATCAGTTCCCATATTCATTTTTCTACCACCATGTTGCAGGGTTATTAGGAGGACCGCAACTTGCTAGCAGCGTCTTTACACTGGCAACAACAGCAGTGCTTCCATTTTACACACTTATGGTTGTAGCTCCGAATTCTGAGCTAGTATGTTTCTTATGATATTTCGGAAACAAATTTTTTCGTTTCTTAACACTTGACAATACCTTCTCGCAAGTCACAAGTATAGATAATATGCATGAAGTTTTGTATGTTTAATGTTTTGTGGAGATATGCATTGTATGCTATGTTTTTTACCTTCTTCTATATCTCTCTATATGTGTTCTACAATACCATATTGAATGTTTGGTGAGTTCTGAATCATCGGAAATTTTTTTCTTAATAGAATAGTTCTCAAATGTTGTATTGAACTCCCTCAAAACTTTACATTGCCTCCTCTCACTAACCAATGTTAGTTTTGCTTAATGTGTTCAATTTTCGCCCCCTGATCCATTTTTTCTAGTTCCATCATTATGCCTGATTCATTTTCCTTGAATGCAAAATTGCAGACTAAAAACACAATGGTAAGTAGTGTACCATATTTGAATGTTTGGTGAGTTCTGAATCTTCTGATATTCATCCTCCTCATAATCAAGATATGGCGATCCAAATTTTATATTGTGATAAGGAATTTGGAATAGTAACTCATAATGTAAGCCGTCCGATCTCAAAATGATTGAATGCATGATTGCGCGATTCCAAATCCCTTCCCATACCCTGCACTAGGTTTTTATTTCTGTGGTTCATATACCTGATTCATTTTCCTTGAATGCAAATTGCAGACTAAAAAGACAATGGTAAGTAGTGTACCATATGTAGTGCTTGGCCTTCTATATGCATATTTGTTGTACCTTTCCTGGACCCCAGAGACAGTTGAACTGATTTTTGCAAGTAAATACTTGCTACCAGAGGTGTGTAGTGTACTCATAAAATAAATTTAAGTTTCCCTCCTTTCAAAAGCAGTTATATATACAATTGTGATATATATCTTCTTTTGTCCTTGGTGCAGCTGACTAGTATAGGAAAAATGTTCTCCAGTGAGATGACTTTAGCCTCTGCCTGGATTCACCTGCTGGTTATTGATCTCTTTGCTGCAAGGTTCTGCAACTTTTCTTCTTTTCTTCCCCCACCCGCTGTGAAATTTCTAGAGCTTAGTTTGATTCTCTTATCAGTTTCCTGAATTTAAAAACTATTTCAGAAACAAATTTTAAAACTTGTTTTTCAAGAGTAGAAAAGAAAATAAAAAAACATCTTTGAACGATATGTTTTGCCAAGTCGGAAAACAAGTAGCTAGAAAACTAAAATCGGATACAGAAAACATCTTTGAACGATATGTTTTCTGTTTTATAAAATTAAAAAATAAAAAAACTTGTTTGATTAAGATGTTTTCTTAAAATTAATTTAAAAACAGTTTCCTACTTTTTTATTTTTAAAACAAAAAAACCAAAACAGAAAAAAGTTGTTTTTGTTTTTAATTTTCAGCTTTTGTTTTGAAAACAACCAAGACACGGAAAACATGTTGTTTTCTTTCATTTCATTAATGGCATTATTGTAATTAAAAGGAATTAGAAAGTAAAGGTTTTTTATTTTTTTATTTTCAAAACTGTTTTTAAAATCATATTACCAAACAAGTTTTTTTCTTTTATTGTTCTAAAAAATAGTTCCTAAAAACTATTTTGGAAAACAATTTTGAAAACAAAAAAATCGAAAACACAATCAAACACACCCTTTTTTAAAATTGAAAATAAGAATTGTTTTAATATCAATATTTCAAAACAGTTCACGCCAAATGAGTTTTTCTCTTTTTTCAATTTTTAAAAAATAAAAACTGTTTTCCAAAACAATAGTCAAATATGCCCCTTTTGTTCCTTCTCACTTTTTCTGAATTGTTTTCTCATTCTTGTAATTACATATTTGTGTCTATAAATGCAGGCAGGTTTTTCTAGATGGACTAGAGAATAAGATTGAGACTCGGCATTCAGTTTCTCTTTGCTTGTTCTTTTGTCCTGTTGGGATTCTTACTCATGTCCTCACCAAAGCAATTGCCGAAACTACTAGAGGAAACAAGCATGAATAAGAATTTCAGAAATTCATGTTTGTGTTAAATTTTCATTTCCAAATCTAATTGGAATTCTTTCACTCAATCAATATTACATCATTAATTTCTTATTCTATCTCAAGGGCACATAATATTTTGACTGAATGTATGGGTACATTTTCCTTCGCTCAAGCATCTCGTGCCTAAGCATATCAGCTCTTTACACACTAAACTCCTTATTAGTGAATGTGTTCATTGATTATATGAATTAACTAAACTGTCTGCAATACAGTGGGAAAATCATTCCCTATGCAGTAAAATGGAGTTAACTTTCAATGTGCTTAATCTTTACAAATAGTATAGATTCATCTTACATATGTTTGGTTTGGTTTTAGTGCAAACTTGAATGTGATTTAACGTATCTCACTATATTAACGAACAATTTGCCACGTTAAGTTTTTTTTTTTAGAAAGAAAAAGTGATATATAATGAAGAGCCAAACAACATCACAAGAGCCACCTCAAAGAAAGAGGAACAACTACCCCCACCTCTAAAGAACAGATGGAGAAAGCCAGCGACTCAAGCCAAAAAAAGAATATACAAAGACCCAGCCAAAGAAAACCTCCTTATACAGGTCAAAGCCAAAAAAAAGCCCCAAAAAGCAAAAACAGCACAAGAAAACCGCTCCTACGAGGATCTACGCTCCATAATTTGTGCCGCAATCTGGTTCACTACTACATCGTCAGGACATGAAAAAACTACACCCACCTGCTTACCCACCAAAAGGGCACGTCTTGCCCTCGTCAAACTTGGATTCTGAGAAGCAAGATTTTAACCTATTACGTTAAGCGGAAATTCAAATACACACTCATGTGTTCATAATTTAGGTGACCACTTGTTTAGCCATATTGGCTCCCAAATTATGTATGTATTCTAAATGAGAATAAACTTGCTGCTTATCATGTTGGTAGCGCGGTGTGCTTTTGTTGGAACTGAAGAGATGAAAATATGTCAGTTCATTTTGTAGGGATGACAGTTTGCTTTGTTTGTAACCATGTTGGGAAGCCTTCATTTCCTTATAAGCATGAAGTTATAGCTTCTACCTAAGGGTGTCAAATGACCGTAACCAAGTGTCACGGAGTGTGTGTACAACTCATTACCAAACACAATATAATAGTTCCTCTTTTTAGTGTTTTCTTTGGATATCTCGGTATTCGTTTTATCAACAAAAAAAATTTAAACAACACACACATACACCCCTGTAGCACAAAACAGTTGCAAAAATATAGCTAATATTTACACTTTACACTAAATAAAACACATGTAATGACAGCTTGTTGCCGCACAAGTGGACAAAAAGGGCCAGCTTCAATGTATACACTTCAAGGCTGGTACATAGTGCAAACACTTAATGGAAATCCAGAAAATCAAACATATTTTGAGGAAATAATGGAAACAAAAAAGACAATGGGGGGAGAAAAGGAGAAAAGAACATTTGATAATTTGATTAAAATGTGTAGTAAGCTTATATGAGTGATTCACTTGTATCATCAAAGATTCAAAGACCTTCTACCAGGACTTCAACAACTAATGCTGTTCCTTTTTTTCTGTGTGATAGAAAATTACTCCTATACTACACAAGGGACTATCAGGCTAATGCTCCTGTTGGAAGCAAAATAATGAATAACAGATCTTCAACCTCCCAAAAGTTCAGATCAATCATCAAGAATCTGGTGGATACCGGATAACAAGGTTAGGCGTGAAGTCTCCAGAAGTGGTGGATAACACACATCTTCACAATGAAAAACAGCTTTTCTGCAACAAGTGCACCATATGAAATAGCCAGTGACAGAAGTATAACTCAAGATAGAGCAAGAGGCCTATGTGTCAATAGAATCTGTCATATTTATGTTCTCCCAAACTCCCTAGCAGAAAGTACACAGAGATTACTTCAGTCAACAAAATTGTACAAGAGTTGTTTCCAATTCTATGTCAAAATATTAAGGTAGCACTTGTCCACAATCCAGCCAAATTTTGCACATATGGAGGACTAAAGTGGTAACATAAAAAAAACAAAGTTGGTGACAAATTTATATCTTTGAGGGACTAATTTGGTGAAAATTTCTAGAGTTGAGACAGAACTTGTATATTTTACTAACTTGATAGAGATATTCTAAATCAATTCCTAATCTGAGCAATATACAAACTACCTAAAATATATATGCGTAAGAATTAAACAAAGTCCGAAACATATCATCAAAGTAAATCAGAAACATTACATATCAACTAATATCTCAACACTCCCCCTCAATCTAGAGCATACATTCATCCAGCTTGCTACATATGTCTGTTATCCTTTGTCCTCGAAGAGACTTAGTGAATATGTGATAAGAACCAACACTAAAGAAGAAAGAAAAACTTGTATTATTGAATTTCTAGGTTATTCGAGAGAACCTGGTCTCTCACTCTCTTCAAATTCCAAATTACAAATGATCCCAAAGATGGCAATCCCCCAAAAATCTCTTATTTATAATATTCCTCCCCTACACCATAACTAAATCTTTCAACTAACTAACTGAACTACTAATGCTGGAACTAACTCTCCCAGCTAACTAAACTTGAACTAGGGGTACCTATCAATAATCTACCCCTGAACATTCACTTTATCCTCAAGATGAAGGCTTGAGTAGAAGTTTAAATTGAACAATTCTTTCAAAGATCTAAAAATAGGGATAATCACAGCTACCACCTGAATCCCATACTGCTGAAAGCATAAAGTGTTTGTTACTAATGAGGGGTAAATTGCCTCTTTGATCACATTGATCACCCCTTCCTAGAAGCACCATAACAGTGTCGTTTCACACCAGCAATTGGTTAATTTAATCTTTATTGTCACTATAGAAAGCGCAGTTGTTCTTTTGCAGCTCCTAGTACTCTGTGCTTGGGCTTGGCCCACCTTCCTTACTATTATCTATTTCTGGGCTGGGCTCAGTACTTTGACTCTGGCCCTTGATATCTCCACCTCTTACATACCATGCCCCTGTAAACCATGCGGACATCGCTCTCCAAAGCCTCCAGCAGTGGTTGCTTGACCTGCACGCCTCACCTTGCCCACGTTTCCTTCACCAAATGAGCGACGAGCCCTGCACCAGTGCTTATCAGCATGCTCGTCCTTGTCTTTAACATAACACCACCCAACATGAAAGCTCTCACAATTGGTTTCTCAGTTGTGCTGTCGGCCACCGTGCCACCACCATGGTCTCCCTGTCTTCCTCACTGTCGACGTCACACCCAGTGCTGCTTCGAACACAATTCTTGACGTGAGGACTAAGGAATCATCTACGAGAGTTGTAACCCACGCGAGAGTCTAAGCTCAATCACTGACAACACCTTGGCTACTGTATGCACTCATCTGTTCAACGCCTCTGGCGGAGGTTGCTTGACTCGGAGGTTGTTTGACTCGCATGCCACTCCTCTGTCTTGGCTGCCATTTTTTGTTTGACAACTTGTACTGCTTCATCCATCCCATTTCTCCGTTGCCATTGTGGATTCCTAACAAATGGGGAAGCTTGGACTTTAGGACACTAAAGGGGGAATTCCCAAGATGCCTATGCTGATGTTGTATCTGAGAAGTTTCTCAAGAATCTGGACTTGATTGACAAATGGAAGTAAACACTTATGTACTACCCGTGCCATCTTCATGCTGCAGGTAATTGTAGCCCTCCACCCCTCACTACTCCTTAGCAACTCCAATCGTCCTCCCTGTGGCAAGATCATGAATGGGCACGGAAAAGGTTACAACACATTTTAAGTCTTATGTTTGTGTAAAGATAGCAAATTATCGGAGAGTTCAAGGAGATGGAGAACATCCAGCAGATGAAGGGAAGGTCGGGGTTCTATGCTGCCACATCAGGTCACAAGTATACGGGAACAATTGGCAATGGTAATGTGATGTGTATAGGGTAAATTGGTGTAGGATGTAAAATATGAGAGTTGAGATGTCATATGGTCAGTAGCACCAAAGTCAATGATCCACAGATTGTCAATACAATAAGAATTAAAGGATGAGAGACTAGAATTTTTACCAGTCAGTGAGAGAAGTATTGCTAGATGTCTTACTCGGAGTTGAAGAGGGTCCGCAAACGTTCTACCTCTGTCTTACTATGTGTCAGGATCTCCCCTTCATGTGTTGAGGCTGGCATCTCGGCTATCTTCTCTTCCACCACGAAGAGAACGTGTAGCTTTTCTGACATGGGTATTATTTATGGGACTTCATACATAAAGCATGCAATGTTGGTCCGAAGAAGACCTGAATAAGAAGAGACCAAGGGCTTCTAAGAACCCTAATAAGGAGAGGCCAATAATGGAGGTTGAACCCTGAAACGGGGAAAGAACACGCTAGCGAGTCAGACAAGACCAGCTTCGTCTGGAACAAAGGCCTTTATGGCGGCGCATGGCTTGCACACACTTTGAAGTTTGCATATTGGCTAAGAAACATTTTCACTATGAGTCTCTAGACTTAGGTAGATTGGCGACCGTCAGTTCTTCCTGTATTGTCGGTGGTCAGAAACATGGCGGTCAACGATGGTCAAAGGGTTTCCAAGATGTGTCGGGCACACAAGAACACTGAATATCATAGAATGGGTGCAATTTAGGATACCCAAGTTTGTCTGCAATGAAGGTGGGACCCAGCAACGAAGGTGGCTAGGGTTAAGAGCAAAAGCAAAGCCTAGGGTTAGGAGCTCCGATACCAAGTTGAAGGAGCTGAAAATAATCACTCAATTGTATAATACTCAATTATAAGCGCTAATTAAAGAGAGGAACAGGAAATAAAGTAAATAGATTTACCCTAATAATATTATAATATCAACATGGGATCAAGAATAGTAGGAAAAAATATTAATACAAATATTTTGTCTAGGAATCAGTGTTCGCAACAACAATTTTGACAAGAGGGGAAATAGGACCCTCTTTCTAGATGGCCTTGCCACAGCAATAGGAGAAAAAAAAATCTGAAGCTGACTTTTGAATGTGTTAGGCCTAAATCAACCTCAAAAGCTAGTTTGTGCGGTGAGGACTGCCTTAGCCTTTATAGCTATACTTTGGCCATATCTCCCCAAGCCTGGACATCTGGGGTGTTGAGATTGTAGGACCGATTTTTCTATTGCAATTGGAAAGCTGCAAGGCTAGGTTGGGTTGCACTAGAACTAGTTGATTTTTGGAGAGTTGCGGGTGGCCTAGTATTAGCTCTAGAATAGACTCTAGAGTCTAGTAGCATCTTGGGCTTTAATAAGACAACATAAAAGAAAAGTTGTAGTAGCAGAAATGAGAATGTTAAGATAGATGTGGGGGCACACTAGAAATGATAAGGTACGCAATGAGCGGATAGAGAAGATACTGGAGTGGCGCCTATCGTGGAGATGTTTACGGAAAACCGGCTAAGGTGGTATGGACATATATAAAGAAGACCTATGGAGGCACCGGTGAGAAGAGTTGATAACATGGTTTTTAGTCCTGCAAAAAGAGGTGGGGGGAGACCAAAAAGAACATGGGAAGATATAGTTAAGGATGATCTCATTATCATTAACATCCCTCATAATTTGGTTTTTGATCGAGCTCAATGGCTGTTAGGGATATAATAGTATGTTATAGTATAGTACAAGCAAATGCTTTGAGTGTGACTCACTAATGAAGTTTCTAGTGATCAGGTTGTTAGGCTATTGAGCAGTTTGTTATGCTTTTGGGACAGCTGTCTAGTGACAGCTGCACTATTCTCTCTCTCTCTCCTCTCTATATATACCATACATGATGTACATACACTCTTCACCAATTAATGAGAATGACAATATGAGATTCAATTATATTTTCTGTTTCCTTTATGGTATCAAGAGCTAGGTTCGAGCCATAGCCATGGCTGCTTCCCTCACTGCTTCGAATGCTCCAGTGACGTTCATGCATACTCTCACCATCAAATTCAATGATTCCAATTTCTATTCCTGGCAATAACAAGTTGAGGGTGTGATCCGTTCACACAAGCTTCAAGGCTATGTGACTAGTGCGTCGATTCCACCTCGTTACCTAAACGACGAGGATCGGATTGCAAATTCGAAGAATCCTGCTTATTCCGATAGGGAACAGCAAGATTCGGAGCTGTTCACAAGGCTCTTGTCGTCGATTTCCTACTCTCTTATTCCCATAGTCATTCACTGCGTTCACACGTTCAAGTATGGGACGAGATTCATAGCTATTTTAAACTTTGGCTCGTGCGGAGGCAACACAACTTCGTTCGGAGCTCCAATCCATCTCGAAAGGATCCATGACAGTTGCTGGGTATCTGAAGAAGATCAAAACGATCATGAACACTCTCACCTCCATCAGAGAGCCGGTGAACTTTCGCGATCATCTCGAAGCAATCTTTGATGGACTCCTCGATGAGTTCAACTCACTGATGACTCTGGTCTACCATCGTGAATCAGCCTACACGATTCATGAAATTGAATTGATGCATGATGTGCGACTTGAATGCACTCGCAAGAAGCAGCTCCTAGATGCTTCGATCAATGTGACTCAAGCTTCGCTTAATGTTGCGCAAGGCTTGACCAAAACTCTTGCTGATCTCTCGATCCAAGCACCCACTTCGTAGGAATGGTGGCACCGCCACCGGCGGGGATGACAACACAGCAGATGCTGTCTCAGGAGCAGAATGTGGGCACTGGAGACTATCGAGATGATTATCGTGACGAGCGCGATGATGACTATGGAGGTTACGGTGGCTATCTTGGACGCGGCAGCGGCGCTGGAGGCAGGCGTGGCGGACGCGGTGGTCGAAGCAGTATTCAGTGTCATATTTGCTTCAAGTATGGACACGATGCATCAGTGTGCTTTCAGCGCTTGACCCCTACTCAAGGCTTTGGGCCAAGTCAGTTTGACCCACCTCAGTATGGCCCAAGTCTATTTGGACCACCTCAGTTTGGTCAACAGGGATATGGTCCACAGGAATATGGTCAACAAGGATATGGTTTTGGGCCAAGTCAGTTTGGCCCACCTCAGACACCCCAACACTTTGGAATGAACTATCCTGCTCACTCTCCTTTTTATGGGCCTCAGTTTGGGCCTCACAACCCTTATGGATCACAAATTGGACCAACCAACTTTGGGTCTCCAAGTCAATATGGACCATCACAGGTTGGACCACCTCAGTTTATGAGCCTTCCACCACCTGGGTCGGGTATGAGCTCCAATCAAGCATCTAGACCACCTGGGCCATCAACTCAGTTCAGCCCGAGGCAATCACAAGCTTTCCTTCTTGGGCCAGACCCATCTTCCAGTGATGCTCAGCCTTGGTACCCCGATTCTGGAGCTTCTCACCATGTCACTAATGATCCAGCACAACTAGTAGAAGCTTCCTCTATGTCTGGGTCTGATAACCATGTGCTGGTTGGTAATGGACAAGGTTTGCACATTCAAACTATTGGCTCAGCTTGTGTAAAATCTCCATATAACACACACAGCACACTCACCTTGAAAAATCTTCTTGTCCCTTCTATCACCAAAAATCTAGCAAGTGTTAGTAAATTTTGTAGAGATAACAAAGTATTCTTTGAATTTCATGAAGCTCACTGTCTTGTCAAACCTTAGGCTACTTTTGAAATTCTTCTCACTGGAAGCCTAGGCAATGATGATCTCTATCAGTTTGATGACTTCACCTTGTGTCACCTTCCACATGGCCTGTCTTACATCATCACTTCACCACCATCATCTTCATCTCCAACAAATCTATTATCTACTGCTGATTCTGACTCTTCACCATCAGCTCTAGCAACTACTACTACTAGTCCTCTACCTACTTTAAATAAAGACAATATTCAGTATAACTCAAATGTATTAGGACCTTCTTTGTATGAGATGAGGCATTATAGAATGGGGCAGCAAAAAGATAAAGGGAATGATTAGTGAATCTAAACATGAGTGGGCACCCTCATCAAGAGGCCCTCAAAGCTGCCTTGCTTCAATGTAATATTCCTTTACCTAATAGAAATCCATTTTTTGTTTGTTCTTCTTGTTGTCTTGGTAAATCTCATAGATTACCTTCTCAACCTTCAACTACTGTGTATAATGCTTCTTTGGAGCTTGTTTTCATTGACCTCTGGGGTCCTGCATCTGTTGAGTCTTCATGTGGTTATAAATATTTTCTTACTTGTGTTGATGCTTACTCACGATATACCTGGATATTACAAATCAAAATCAAATCAGATGCTTTTACTATCTTTGTTCAATTTAAGACAATGGCAGAGTTGCATCTGAACACAACTTAAATTTGTTCAATCTGATTGGGGTGGGGAGTTTAGACCACTAGCCAAATACTTCACAGAACAGGGCATAATCCATAGAATCACTTACCCTCACACACACCATCAAAATGGTAGTGTGGAAAGAAAGCATAGACATATAGTTGAGACTGGTTTGACATTGCTAGCACATGCTAAACTACCTACTGATTATTGGGATCAAGCTTTCCTCACAGCCACATATCTCATAAATAGACTACCAACCCCAATTCTTCAAAATATCAGCCCTTTCACCAAACTTTACGATCAAACACCAAATTACAAATTTCTTAAAAAAATTGGTTGTGCCTGCTACCCCTTTCTAAGACCCTACAATACCACTAAGCTTTCCAATAGATCAGCAGAATGTGTCTTTTTAGGCTATTCCTCAAGCCATAAAGGGTACAAGTGCCTTGATGCCTCTGGAAATATCTTTATTTCTAAGGATGTTGTATTCAATGAATTGAGGTTTCCCTTTCCAGAATTGTTTCCTACTGAGCAAAGCTCTGCAGCTTCCACTCAGTCAATACCTATACCTGCTACCATGCCTATCGTACCCACATCTCATGCAACTCCTACAAGTTCCACCTCTAATTCTGTGTCTGAATCACCTCAGTCCTCTCAAATTCCAGCACAAAGTGTCACCCCTGATGCAGGTACACAGTCTGTTCCACAGCAGCATGGTTCCTCTCATTCAGAACCACACACAGAGTCAGTCTCAGCACAACACTCACCCACACGTGACCCAAATCCAACATCTTCAGAACAAGTCTCGTCTACTGCTGCTTCTGCTCAGATAGATGCCCACTCTTCCACAGAATCCATAGTGCCTCCACCAGTTAATTTATATCCTATGCAAACTAGACCTAAATCTGGAATAGTCAAGCCTAGTTTAGTTCCCACTTTGCTTCTTACACAAGCTGAGCCAGCTTCAGTGAAGCAGGCTCTCAGAGATCCTAAATGGTACTCAGTGATGGTTGATGAGTACAATGCTCTGCTAACAAATAAGACTTGGTCTTTGGTTCCTTTACCCTCTGACAAGTTTGCTATAGGTTGCAAGCGGGTCTTTCGTGTGAAAGAAAACCCAGATGGCTCTGTGAACAGGTACAAAGCAAGGCTTGTTGCTATAGGTTTTCACCAAAGAGAAGGCATTGACTATGCAGAAACCTTCTCTCCATTAGTTCAACCAAAAACAATCAGAATCATTCTTACCCTAGTAGTTTCCAAAAGATGGCCAATTCAACAACTAGATGTCAACAATGTCTTTCTAAATGGCACTCTAGACGAGGAAGTCTACATTATTCAGCCCCCAGGCTTTGAGTCAAAGGACAAGAATCTGGTTTGTAAGCTTCACAAAGCCTTGTATAGCTTGAAGCAAGCCCCAAGGGCTTGGTTTGTCAAACTCAAATCTGCTCTTGTCAAGTCAAGGATTCATGGCCAGCAAGTGTGATCCTTCACTAACAAACAGCCCATGACATTGTCTATCTCCTGGTTTATGTTGATGATATAATCATCACAGGAAGTTCAGTTGTACTTATCCAGCAGCTAGTGACTAAACTAGACTCTGAGTTTGCTCTAAAACAACTTGGAGACTTGGATTATTTTCTGGGTCTACAAGCCCAAAGGATGCAGGATGACTCTCTTAGCCAAACCAAATACATTCATGATTTGCTACAAGGGCTCAAATGGAGGATGCAAAGGGCATCTCTACTCCCATGATTGGTGGCTGTAAACTTAGCAAGCAGGGTTCTGATTACATGAGAAATCCCACCACTTACAGATCCATAGTGGGGGCATTGCAGTATGTCATTCTCACTCGTCCAGAAATCTCCTTTTCAGTTAACAAAGTATGTCAATTTCTATCACATCCTCTAGAAGAGCACTGGAAGGCTGTCAAGAGGATACTCAGATATTTGAAAGCAACCGCTAACCATGGTCTTCATCTCAAACAAGCTAGTTTGACAAGACCATTCTCCCTCAATGCCTATTGTGATGCACATTGGGCATCAGATGTGGATGACAGAAGATCCACCTCAGGATTGTGTGTGTTTCTAGGTCCTAATTTGGTGTCTTGGAGCTCCAAGAAGAAAGCTCTTGTAGCTCGTTCTAGTACAGAAGCTGAATACAGGAGTCTTGCTAATACAACAGCAGAGATCTAGTGGATTCAGTCACTGTTGAGTGAGCTGAAAATTCCCTTTCAAGTCCCTCAAATCTTCTGTGACAACATGAGCACAGTGGCTCCTACCCACAATCCTGTTCTCCATTCCAGGACTAAACACATGGAACTGGACATTTTCTTTGTGAGAGAAAAAGTCCAGAACAAAGTCTCATAGTGCAGCATGTACCTTCCTTGGATCAATATGCAAATATCCTAACTAAAGCACTTTCACCAGCAAGGTTTACATAACTTAGAGAGACAAGTTGAAGGTGGTTGACAAATTCAGCATTACTCACCCACCTTAAACTTGCAGGGGGATGTTAGGGATATAATAGTATATTATAGCATTATTACAAGCAAATGCTTTGAGTGTGACTTACTAGTGAAGATTCTAGTGATCAGGTTGTTA
This sequence comes from Acmispon strigosus, assembly GCA_030819835.1. Taxonomy (NCBI): domain Eukaryota; kingdom Viridiplantae; phylum Streptophyta; class Magnoliopsida; order Fabales; family Fabaceae; genus Acmispon; species Acmispon strigosus. The sequence continues at coordinate 9,589,080 of JAUAMA010000001.1, forward strand.
GGCTATTGAGCAGTTTGTTATGCTTTTGGGACAGCTGTCTAGTAACAGTTGCACTATTCTTTCCCTCTCCTCTCTATATATACCATACATGATGTACTCACACTCTTCACCAATTAATGAGAATGACAATATGAGATTCAGTTATATTTTCTGTTTCCTTGAATGGCGTAGTGTGATCCAAATAGCCGATCTCACTTAGTGGGATAAGGCTTTTGTTGTTGTTGATGCTCTAGTAACAACCATAAAACCTAGCTCGAGAGATGAGGATTGCCCAAGCCTTGATAAACTCTACTTTGGTAATATTTTTTAATTGATATTGGATCTCAACAAAGACAATGGGGAGTTCGCCCACCAAGAATCTCATTCTAAGGCAAAGAAGGCTAAATCTCCCAAACTTGATGACAAAACCTGTCGGGAGAGGTTGCTGGGCATAAAAAAAATTCTTCAATCTGCAACAGACAAAGCCCTTAGAGAAAGCGCAGGATGAACCACATGAGGGACAGAACAGAGCATGACCCTATGCTAAAGTTGCTCAAGGATGGGATTAGGGAGTAGGTGATCAAGGTGGAGGATGAAGAGAATGATTCACTAGACATCCATAAAGGAGCAGCCAGAAAGATTCAGGCAGTATGGAGTATGGTAGTTCCCCCACCACCACTGGAGCTGCCAAACACCAAGCTACATGAGGTGATTAATGGGTTTTATCAGCCAAGCAGTCATGGGTGGTGTGCAACAGAAAGTAAATCTCATAGTTGCCATTGGTGTACTGTAGACAAATGGATTCTAGAGAGAGGAGGACAAGGGGGAGAACGGGCTCTCTGCAAAGTAGATCTGATTGATACTTGACCTAATGAGCCAAGCGCAAAATGAGTCTTTGTAATGGGGTTCATCAAGGACGAGTAAATGGAAACTTCTGCCAACCAAGCTTATTTTTGAAATCTGTGGGCCAAGCCCAAGTCTTATAATACATGGAGCACACACAGCCTTTTCTCTTATCGTTCTTGTGATAGGATCATTGGATAGATCTGAATGTGCAAACAACCATAGGGACAAACTACTCAGCTTCTGCCACTAAACTTGGTCATTGTCACTTATCACAATCTTGCATTGGAAATTACGGGGATAAAGTTTAACACACTATTTAGCATGATAAGTTTTCAGAATCAGAAGGCACTAAATTCGAAAGAATTGCTCATTCTACACAAGCTGAGGACAGAAGTGTTCCTTATATTTCTAGTTTTCAGATTGCAACCTTGAGGACAACGTTAAATTTCAGGGGGGTAGGATAGTTAGGATAGAAGAGAAGGGGAATATAGCTGGGGGACAATTAGAGCAAATAGTTAGTTTGTTAGAGGGATTTGTAGATAAATAAATAGGGATGTAAAGTTATAGAGAATTGAGACTTGTTAGTCTGAAAAAAATAGAGCAGTATCTCAGTTGTAAAGGGGGAAACACTTGGAAGAGAGAATTCTCTCCTTGCTCTGTTCATTCCTTAGCTGTTCAACAAAATCATTCTTTACTTCTCTGTATTCCTATCCTGGATTCCTAACACTGAACTTATACCAAATCAGATGCGCTACCTACTTCACAAGCACTATTGTTGCACCCTCCAACCAAATCTCCCACATAACAGCATAGGTTGCATATATTGCCCCCAAAATTTAGCCTCTTTCTTTCTACCAACACCACAAACAACTTTAGGGCACATTCAGGCCCCAGTATTCACTGAAAAGTCCAACGAATCCTATATAAAAAATGACAGCCAAACCATGGAAACAGATGAGGATTAATTCTTATTACTGGATATGTTATGCACCCCCAGCAAACTTAAATGTACAAAAGTGTGTCAATCACTTCCCCACAATGGACCTTCTCATTTCCCATTTATGTTTACCTTGTCATCTATTTACAATTGCAAATCTATTAAAAAATGACACATATTTGTATGTGCTCTTTCAATTAGTATTGCTCCGAATTTTTTATCCTATATATTTTTAGATGTCTTTGTGATCATTGCTTACAATAAATATGAAATGGACATCGCAAAAACTGGCAATCAGGGTTATCATATAAGAATCAGTAGTACAACATTAATACTATTGTTAAAAAATTGGAGACAAGTGTCAATTAGGATATCCCATACCTATAAACCAAATTATACAGAAGCTAAGGGTAGAAATGTATAGACACACATCCCCCAAGTAAACAATAGAAAACAAATCCACATTGCACGACAAGAACAATAGACAATTGGAAACAAATCCTCATTTCATATAAGCTCAAGGAATAAATTCACTTACTTAAGTAGGTAGTGAAGACATCTGGATTTGATCATCAAACTCTCCATTTGATAAATCTGTTTTTTGGATAGAATCTTTTCTATTGCGCTCCAGTGAAGTTGCTTGATATATCCCTAGAAAGTTCCATTTCAATGAGCATTCAAGATAAAGTACTAAAAGGAGAAAAACAGAAACAAGAAAAGAAAGCAAGAATGCACTTCAAAAGTATGCCACTATGCAGTTGGGGATTTCAATAATCTTTTCAGATTTCACAAAACTATGCACATGAAAAGTATGCCACTATGCATATCAATTTCATTTATTCTTTTCCAATTTACCACAAATAGAGAAGGATGATAGGTGAAAATAGGAGGTGATAAGTGAAGGAAATAATTATAGTAGTTGGTTGAGTAATTCTGAAAATCATTAAGTATATAGATGAAAAAAATTAAAAAAGGTCTTTGAATTTCTAAAACAAAAAAAAAATTTGGAAAAAGGGAAATAACACAAACAACTAAAAATTAGAAACGGGTAGTATAACAAAATTTCCACTCCCATCAAAGGAAAGAGTATACCCATCCCCTCCTCATGGGAACAGAAATTAGCAGTGTCAATTTCGAGGGAATCAATAATGCCCAAGAATGTACTTTAAAACATGTCCCAAACATGGGATGCGGTACAACAACAATAATAACAAAGCTTACTTGAAATTTTAAAACTATTTTATTCTCTCTATTTTCTAACAAATAAATTGGACAGACATTCAATATTTCCGATAGTGAAGATACCAGTAACAATACTGAATTTCACTCATGAACGATCTAATAAGAAAAGGTGATAGATGACCAGTGAAGCTCAAGAATTGAAAATGTATGGTGTAAAGGTCAACTGAGTTTAAAATAGACTTAACCGTTTTTTTCCAGGAAATAAATTCCAATAAAATACTCCAGGGGATAAAACCTATGCATATAGAATCTAAGAGGCTAAGTATCATAAAAAATATTAAGTTAAATTTTCAAGCATTTATATCACACCATTATCATAAAAAATATTGAGTTAAATTTTCAAGCATTTATATCACTCCATTCTTTTCTTTCTGAATGAGCAAATTTGTTAGAAAAGCATCTTGTGTGTCATTAAGTTTGATTTTGTTGTGATTCTTTCTATGTTTTCTTTGATGTGATTGTAATAAAATCTGAATCAGTATCAGATTGTAATCAAATTTGATTTTTGATAAGATCCTAGATAGGATTATAATAAAATCTGAACCAGTATCATATTATAATCAAATCTGATTATTGATTTGATCCTACGAAATAGGGTAGTTATTTTTTTATTCTGTCTTTTTTTACAGAAGATTGGTTTCCTTATTAAGAGCCAATTCTGCCTTTGCATAAGTGATTGTAATTTTCAATCGAAATCAGAGAAATAAAACTTTCTTCTCTGATATATTTTCTTAAGAAAATTATTTTATAAAAGAGAATAGGAAGATAGCATTCAAAGCACAAGTACAATGAAGGACATCATATGGTATCCTCAAAAAGAGAAAATTGAAAGAGAAAAACTAGGAATGCAGCTGCCAGCTATCTGCAGGCAGCTGGACCTATCTGCAAGGTAGAGATTGAAAAGAGTATGATTGGCAGAACATCAAAAGGCAGCTAAAAAACGGCTTGGTTGTATATGTTAGGGTTGTAATCCCCTAACAGCCAAACACAGTGATAACAGGGGACAGGGAAAAAACTTCGTAGAATAAACTGACATTATGAAGAATAACTTAACCCAAGAAGTTTTACCTTCTAAACAAGGGGAAAGTCCCCTATAAGCTAAGAAGCCTTTACTAAACTCAAATAATCAAATTCTTTCTCTAACCTAAGGAGGGTACTCCCTTTTATAATAAACTAATCCTAATAAGATAAACTTAACCCCTAAGAAATAAAGAAGATATACTAACCAAAATAAAAGATAATTCCTAAAATAAAAGATATTCTTAATCTAAAAGATAACCCAACCAAGATAAAATATTAACTCCTAAAATAAACTAAACCTAGATATTTAGAATCTTAACAGTATGAGTTAGATTCATTTTACATCATCAATGAGTTTTACCAGTAAAAGTGAGAACTAGAAACAAAAAACTATGAATTACACCTTAGTAATTAACGAGTCTGACAACTACCTACCATATTTAAGTAGCTATTTTCAACATCTTCTCCCACTAATTAAATTGCAATTCAAATGAACAAAAATAGACAATGAATTCATGGCTACTTAAGCTCTACAAAAAATCCATTAAAAATAAAATTTGAAGAGAATATTTAATATTCAAGTTAACTACTAAACATACCAAAACCTAATATTAAGCAGCAAATCACGAAGCCTGTAAGAGAAAAATCCATCTTGTACACAATCTCCATGATGATGATGCATGCACTAGCCACCATCAAATGCCTTGGAGAGGAGAAAACCATGTGCAATCTACAATAGGAAGTAATGAAGTATGAATTTCAGTAGCTTCAGAACCACAAAGTGATCCAATTCATCAAATCTCATGCATTATCTTATCATGCAACACACAGAACTTTCAAATCCAATTCAGATCTTACCAGATCAATTTGAATTTAAATTTGACCTAATTATAATCAAACTTCTCTCATACATTGTATAAAGTCAAACAAAAGTCACCAACTTTGAGATAAGTAATTTCATAAAACTGATAATTGAAGCCAATTTTCCAATAAGAACGAGAAGAATGTTATTGCTAGGATGCAATTGTTTAATAGTTATAATATAGAACCTCATCTGATAATCTATAGAGCATTAGGAACCCGCCAAAATGCAAAAGCACCTTCCTTTTCTCACTTAACCATCACTTAAGGCAATACTTTAATGACATACCTCTCTTCTGCAATATTGTCAACATAGAATATCAAAATATTTCCAAAGAGAATAGTGCTAAAGAAGGCCCAGGCAGAGAATGGCAGTTTTCCATTGCTGTCAGTAGGTGATCCCTGAAGGACCCAAAGTAGGGTGGAAGAGGGTTAGAGAAATTGTCAAATATCAATCAAGCCAAATCCACAAAACAAGACAAGAAGAATTTCATATAGACATAAACCTATCCTAATATAGACCTTAAAATGAAATGTTCTTCGTTATAGAACTCACTATGATTATGTCCCACATGGCAATAGGAAACATAAAACATGTCGCAGAAGCAATAGTTAAAGCATGGAGTCGCCTTTTAAGTTGATTCTGAAAACAAAAGATTTACATGGTTAGATATAAGGGTACACATTAACACACCTCACACCAAAGAGGAAGTATTAACTGCATATTACATGAGTGTAACCACCTTGATTGAAACACGCCTCGCAATCACTCTCCTAAGGGCTGATAGGATACCAGCAAAAATAGGAACGAACATTTGCTTCAAGCCCAAAATTTGCTCAGTCTGGGCTTCTGAATCATCTCTATCTTCCCACGGTAAATTCCAGTCAAGTTCACAAATCTTATGGAAAATATGGAAAATGACAGGCCTTGGAAAACAAGAAACGGAATAATATGGAGCAAAAGATGCTTTAGCATGCAAAATGTATTTTAGCAGTAAACTTAGTCAATTTTGGAAGAAAATAACCCAGCCTGAATAAGGATATAGAATGGAGAATATGTTGCCATAGCCCATCCTTCAGATAGCAAGTATAAAGATGCCAACATGGCAACTAGGCCACCTATCTGGTTCAAAATAAGAAAGTACCCATCACATAACAGAATATTCTAAACTTCTTTCAAACATACCAATCACAACCAGTAGGGCATATCATGTTATTTAATGTATTATAATACAAATTAAACATATATGTTTATTATTTCATCAATAGTGTAGTGTTTAACAATTTTATAAATTTTTAATGATGAAATAATGTATCTATCATTGATAAGGAGAAAAGTACAACTTGGGGAGGGTAGGAGATCCTCTAAAATAGCTAAGACTAGATACAACAAGAAACGATGTTACTGGTAGCGCTTAAAGACAGGGGAAAGAAAAACAAAATCTACATGAGGCGACGTAAAACAATTCAGGAAACAGCTCTTAGAATTTGGGTTATGCCTAGCTCTACCCTAAAAGCTAGCTTAGACGTGAGGGTTGCTCTACCCCATATAAGGATTTATTTAGCCATATCTCTAGCTAATGTGAGACTTCTCAACACACACCCTCACGCGCAGGACTGGACATATGGAGTGTGGAATTTGCAAGAATGAACATATGCGAGTGGCCCATATATGTGTAGTCTCCAATTCACGAATCTAGGATAGGCTCTAATATCATCTTAGAATGTGGGTTATGTCAAGCTAGCTTTGGGAGTAGAGTTAGGCCTAACCCTGATTCTAAGAACGGCTACTACTTCAAAAGATATTTATCAATGCAGATTAAGTAGAAAGGAGAAAATTGTACCCAGGAAAAAAATAACTCTTATGGGATAGGTATTTAATTTAATTGGAGCTTATGGTTTTGAGGAGTCAGCCATACAGTATACCCAATGAATGGGAGTATCTGAAAGTGTTACCTTTTTCAGCAAATGCCTTCTCCTACCATACAACACTGCAGAGAGTACTCCAAGGACAGCACCAGAATACTCGGCCAATATTGCTCTAAATTAACAAAAAAGGTAACTTCATTAAGTTCTAAATACCAATTGGTTTGAAAAAGATAACAACAACCCATCAAATCAAGCACCAGTCAACAGTCAACAGTCAACACACCAATACTAATGTAATCAAGAAATAGCTATAAAACAGTGGTGGATAACATCAATGATTCAATTGAAGTATTGAACTATGAAAAGCTGGTAGGTAATCTACATGACTGAGCATCAGCGAAGATGCCACGTAACTCAAAGGCATTTATATGATCAAAACTAAGCACTTGATAAAATAAAGTTATCAACTGAAATTTTCTTGAGGCATACAAAAACCAACCTAACCGGTCCACATGATTTCAGTCCCTTTCCCCACAAGACCAGATACAGTGCTGTTATAAAGCCATTTATTATAGATGGCACAATCTGAAAAAACAAACAGAATTAGTTAAGGAATGTGCTCATCATGATAAAATTTATGTTAAATTTAGTGCTCATTCCTTAATACTCTCAGCAGAAAGTAGTGACTAAATTTACCTGCGTATTAGAAAGTGGCCTTCCCTTCCAAGGTTTTTGCAAAACTAAAAATATGATTGCTGTCAGGGCAAGGCAGGCAAACAGAAAAAGAACAACTGAAGCTCCAGTCTGGTATAAATAGCGGTACACGGAGTATATTGACCATATCCTCATGAAATTTGCAACAGTATGAATTATCTGGAAGGGTGTGTGTCTACAAAGGGAAAATTTTAACCCGCACAATTAGGCAAACCGAGTCAAAACTTCAAATACACAACCTTCGTCTACAAAAGTTCATCAATCACTAATCAAGTAATCAGTGTGGTATAGTAGAATGTCACTAATCTACGAAATTCTAATGTATAACGACTACAAGTACAACTTATGAACAGTATAACATACATACCATTGAACAAAATTAAGAAAACTACTCAATAAAGAAGAATGCTAACAAGGGTCTTTCGGGTGAATTAGTTAAGTGAAAGCAAAAAGTGCTTGATGAAAAAATTCTTTTAATAAAGGCTTAAATACATTTTTAGTTCCTGCAAAATGCGTTGTTTCCATCCAATCCAGATCTTAAAATACTCTCGCACGTGCTTAGATCTGCTCTACAAGCGGTGATATCAGATTCAGTCATCTCAGAATTTTGCCAGATTGTAAGAAATCATATTTGAATTGATGGAAAAACAACTAGCAGGGACTAAAAACAACACATGTAATCTTTGGAGGACTAAAAACAAGAAAAAAAATTCCTAGGGACGAAAAACAAAAGCAACGTAGTTTACCAGGAGTAAAAATATATTTAAGCCTTTAAGTATTACATTTAACACACTCTTAAGCAAATGAAAGATTAAATCTCAATGATTCATATTTGGAGTAACCTTGGTGGACAAAAACCCACTCTAACTTTACATGTAACTTTGTGCCAACTTGTTTGGGTTCAACCTGAATGTGCCCAAAACCCACTTTAATTTTATGCACCCAAAGTGATGCTTTTGCTTGCGTTCAACCCAGTTTTCACAAACAACCAGTTGTTTTTACGCCCTAAACCCACTTTCTAGTAGTATTGTCCAAACCAAGATTTAATTTTTAAACTAACATTTTCATAGCAGTATCCAAATATAAATCACATTAAAGGAAATCACTTTGAACTAAACCCATTTTTGCAAACTTCAGTTGACATAAACTCAGTTGAGAAAACTTCAATCCAAACACACTCTAGAATTTTTCTCATATTACCTTAAAATTTTCCCACTAAACAAATAGATACCAGACAACAACAGAGTAAATGTAGTTTGAAATGATTATCCAAAAAGTGACCCAGTGAATGCAAGCCAGTTCTTAAAACAACCGAAACATTATTACTACCGCATCAACGAAACAATAAAGCGTTGGCGCGCTTCAATGCAACTTGTCACAGTCCCAATTGAAACATTAAAGCGGCTTAAGAAAATTAGAAACTAAACCCTTCCAAAAAAAAAGGGGGGAAATAAAAAAAATACCTGAAATGATGATGGGAAAGCCCTCGATCCTCTGACGAATGGTTTGGGGACATCATTGTGGGAAGCCACGAGGAAATGGTGCCCGCAAACTGAGAGAAGAAGGGTGAAGACTGTGTATGATGATTCTAACCAAAGCAAGCAAAACGTTGCTCGAATCACAAATCCATGGCTGATTTCTTCTTCATGTTCTCACTTGAACTGTTGGACACAACAGTGTCTTGTTTTCTATAATTTTTATTTTTTTGTTGAATGGTCTTGTGGTCTCTTCATACTTAAGTTTTTTTTTTTTTGTCAATAGTCGTTTTTTTGGTCAACGGTTCACTGATTCATTGATAAAAGAAAGGCCCAAGGCCCAAGGCCAATTGCGGGATACAATGGGCAAACTGCCCAAAAGAATAGAAAAAGACAATTTGTTCACCAAACACAACCAGTATGGTGCATATGCAGTACACGACATAAATATTGTGGCACCTCTCAACAACTTCCAATAAGAATCAATTCCCTGGCACTAAAAACCACCCACTCACATGCAAAATGACATTGGGGGGAGGGGGAGAGTCTATTAGGTTCAAATAAGTTTAGAACAATTATTTTGAGTGATAATAATTTTACTACTAAACTATGTACTATATCTTTCAGGAATTATCTTTAACGTTCAATGAAGGAAAGGAATTATCTCTATCGTTCAATGGAAAGAAAAGAAATTATCTCCATCATTCAATACAAAAAAGAGGAATTATCTCCATCGTTCAGAGACGTACTGTTTACAAGCTTAAGAGATGTATCGTTTATAAGCTCAAGAGACGCACCGTTTACAAGCTCACGAGACGCATTGTTTACAAGCTAAAGGAAGTACCGTCTGCACGTACTGTCTATGCAAAAGTGGAAAGCACTGTTCAAAGAAGAACAAGAGAATGTATTGTTTACAAGAGACATGTCAGAGTTTAAACGATTGAAGCACAACATTGTCAACAGAACAAGTCGTTTCTCGAAAAGGAAATCATTGATGAACGAATTAAATGCGAAGGAGTGAATCCAGGAGCGCATCATTCATCGATCAACTCTGCTCAATCAACAATGAAATTGCAATCAAAGCAAAGGAGAAAATCACGGCACAAACTCTCAACAATCAATGATCTGAAGAATCAACAAAGTCAAATCTATTCAATGCCTATAGTCATTGCTTAACGGTCAGGAATTCAATGATCATATCAAGTTAACGACATCACACCTTCAGCAAATCAGAATAAAACCGAAGGTATAAAAGGATTCTTTGAAGATTCGAAGAAGAAAAGAAGAACACAAATGTAACGCCCCAATTTTGGGTTGAGGGTCACATAGTAATTTCACGGAAAAATGAAACCTCTTAGAAAACACTCAATTTTTAAAAATCAAACGTCTCTCAATAAATATTTAATAATAATTAACCCATAATAATATATTAAACATCACAAAACAACGGAAGGTATTTCAAAAATGTGAAGAAAGTCTTGCTCCTGACTCTGGCTGTGGTTTTGATGACGACAACACACGTTACAAAAAGAAAAAAAGAAGACTTAGAAGAACCAGCTCAGCATACTTCAAGCACTATCAAAGGGTTCAAGTTTTAGTCTAAGTCTCATTTGTAAAGTAAGTCATGCTTTACTTTTGTTACTCTTTTCATAAAGGCTCATGAACTTAGTTAATTGAGTACAAAATGGTTTCATAAGTTAAAAATGGTAGAAACACTCAATTAGGACTTAAACGTTCATAAAACTAAGTTCTGGACTTAGTGTAATCGATTACACAAGTTATCGCAATCGATTACATCATGTGAGTAATCCATTACCACAATTCTGTAATCGATTACATAGTTTGAAATTTGAATTCAAACCGCAACGGCTAGTATCGTAATCGATTACCCTATAGCTGTAATCGATTACACACACGAACAGGTGTGTTGTTTCGTGAATCAATGCATCCCGTACCATTTGGGAAGCCTTGCAATGGTTCATGGATAGTCACTAGTGCCTATATAAAGTCCATAACAGGTTCAAAACGCAAGGCATTCAATCCACAACTTTCATATACTGAATTGCTATCATTTTGAGTTCTTGTTCTCATAATTTCAAAAGAACACTTATGCCGTTCAACTTCTGAGAACTCAGATTAATAAGAGCCTTCATGTTAGAGTGCCTTAGTGCATAACATACATCATCAATCCATTCTAGTTGTGAAGGATTGATTCAGCCTTGTAAAAGCTTCTTCTCTTCATTTTGTTTAGAGTGAACTTCACTGTGGTGATTTAGTGAAGGGGTTATTCAGAAAGTGGGATTCTTTCTGAATGTTGTAAAATTCACTGTGGTGATTCAGTGAAGGGTTTATTCAGAAGGTGGCGATTCTTTCTGAATGTTTTGTACTTCACTATGGCGATTCAGTGAAGGGTGTTACTCAGAAGGTGGTGATTCTTTCTGAGGGTTGTAACATTCACTATGGTGATTCAGTGAATGGTGTTATTCAGGAAGTGGTTTACTTTCTATTATAGTGGATAAATCTCTGTGTGATAAGAGGACTGGACGTAGACTTCTGGGATTGAAGGTGAACCAGGATAAAATCCTTGTGTGATCTTCTTATCCTTCATCTCTTACTTTCAGCATTACCTTATTCCGCTGGATTAATGTTTATACGTTGTGATTCTAATCACGCTGAAAGAAGTTTGAGTTTTCTAAGGCGAAAATTGGGGGAACCTAATTCACCCCCTCTCTTAGGTTGCTATCTGTACTTACAATTGGTATCAGAGCGTAAGTTTAGGTAAATTCCTCCTAAGATCCGGGAAGATGGCATCCTCTTCTACAACAAGTACCAGTGAAGGATTCAACATAAACAGGCCACCATACTTCAATGGCGAGCACTATGACTTCTGGAAAATCAAGATGAAGATCTTTCTAAAGTCATTAGATGTGGGAATTTGGAGAGCCATTGAAGAAGGTCCTTTCACGCCTGTAATTGAAGTTCTCAAGTTTTGAGTAATTATAATTTGGTCCTTGGAGATGTTATAATTAGATTTTGGTCCTTTAAGTTTGGTTATTTGCATTTTAGTCCTTGGACTAGTCAAGGCTGAATTGGAATTCCGCATTTAAGAGCTTTTAAGGAGGTTTTGGAATTCAAAATTTGAATTGAGAACATGATGGTTCGAGTTAGAGGATTAAAAGAATATTAGTGTAAGAGTTTTAACAAGATGAGCCTTGGCTTAGTGGTTGAGTATTAGGCATTTGATGGGCATGGTTTGTGTTTGAATCCTAGTGAGGTATGTTTTAATTTTTAATTAGATTTTTGGTGGATTAATGCTGAATTCGAATTTGAATGGTGGACAAGGTAGTTAATGGAGTTTAATGAGAGTAATTAGGAGTTATAATCAGATTTAAATTCGAAATTTGAACATGTGAATAATGGTGAGTTAATGGGTGATTTAATGGGGTTAATGGGGAGATAATGCTGAGTTATGAGGGGTGTAATGGCTGAGGATTGGGCTGAATATTAAGGTGAATTTCGTGAACCTTAGGAGCCTCCACATTCAGATTTTTACCCTAACTCTATTCCCTTACTGCTGCCTCCAAAACTCTTCTGCACGTTAGTCTTTTGCTGCATTTTCTTCTGCTGTCTTCTCCTTTTGTTTTGTTGCTGCGTTTTTGTATTGGGAAGGAGTAAGACCACGTGCAACCTTCTTAGTCCCTGAGGTTCCTTGCACTCCTGCAGGTTTGGGATTTGTACCTTGACCAATTCTCTCGATAAGGTTAGTATCCACTCTCATCATTCGGCTCGAAACCTAGTAATCCTCTTTGTGCAAATGGTTTTGTAGAAACTAGAGACCTTTGGATTTTGGTGTAGGAAATGATTCTAATCAGTCTTAAAATGAGTTTTGAGTATGGAAGAAGATGGTTTTCAAAAAATAGGATTTGGAATTGATTTTGGGGTGAAAAACACATTTTCAGGGTTTCTGGCAGGGAGCCAACGCATGAGCGCTGGACTCCTAACGCCTGGGCGTTGAGATTCTGCCCAGTTCGTGTTTCCAGACAGGGACCCAATGCTTGAGCGTTGGAAGCCAACGCTTGGGCGCTAGGCCCCTGACAACAAGTTGCTGCTTTGCTTAATCTGGATTTAAATTTTGTGGAGTTGTTTTCTGGTCTTTTCCTTGATTGTTGATGATTGTACACACATGTTATCATGATAGGTTGGAGGACAAGACCAAGCAAAGGATTAAAAGGTAAGGGTAACTCTGGGTCTAGATAGAGTCAGTTGTGCCTGAAATATGACTTTGATGTTGGAAACCATTCTGTTTGTTGTGATGCAATTATTGGTTTTGTGATACATGTTTGGTTCTGAGAATTGATGTTAAGACATGCTAATTTTGAAGATGTTGATGAAGTTGAATATGTTATATTGATAACGTTGTTGAGATTGTTGATTCATGAAGATGTTGAACATGTTGGCATGGCATATGCATATTCTAGGTTGGAATGGTGGGGTGGACGGTGATTGCCACGGGACCATGATGACGGTGGGGTGGACGGATGATTGCCACGTGACCGGAAGGGCGGTAAGGTGGACGGTTTTGCCATATGCTTCCCTGTTCCCGTTTGGAACGAAGTCGCTCCCGTTTGGAACGATGTATCTTGGCCAAAGTTGATGAGCATGTAGTTGTGCATGTAGTTTTATTTGTTGGAATCATGAGTATGATTTGAGTTGTTGGTTATGAGGATCTGAGGATTATTATGGTGATGTTGTACTGTATGTTGCGATTACTGTTATTGTTATTTATGTTGATTGGTATTTGTTGTTTGTTTTAAGAGTTAACCCTTTCTATTTGCGTTTGGGCGCTTAACGCCAGAAAATAGACAGGGTGTTGATCGTCGTCTCTTGAAGAAGCTTTACGGAATCAGAGTGCGCAGTGGAAGCGTGGAAGATTCAGAAGAAGATGACGACTCAATTTTATAATATTCCGCTATTTTATTTTATTTTATTTTTGGGCTCGCTATTGAGAAATTTTCTTTGTTGTAATATTTTCCTCGTTTTGCTTCCGTGTAGTAATTATTATTTATGGGGAAAATTATTACTTATATTATTTATAAGAACTTGTGAGTGACGAAATCTCTTTTAAGAAAATGAGTTGTTTTTCTGAGAGGTTTTTAACTTCCGCGTTTTTACCATGTATCCCTCAACCCAAAATTGGGGTGTTACAATCTTTATAAAGTCATTAGATGTGGGAATTTGGAGAGCCATTGAAGAAGGTCCTTTCACGCCTGTAATTGAAGTTGATGGAAGTAGTCAACCAAAACCAGAAAGCACATGGAATGAAGAAGGAAAGAAGAAAGTCCAGTATGATTTGAAAGGTATGAACATTCTGACTTCAGCCCTTGGTGATGAGTGGATATTATATGATGTTTTTAGGTAGTTTTTAGTCTTTTTATTTTATTATTTTTGAGTCACATATAGGTTTTTTTTTGTTTTTATATAGATTTTATATTAATTTTGTATTTTGCATGTAGATTAGATTTTATTGGTTTTTCTAGCTTTATTTTATATTTGTAGGAATTTTTCTAGTTATTTTATATTTTTAGAAAAAGCTGGTTTAGTTATCATTTTTGTCCAGGGACCAATGTGTAAAGTTTCAGGAAATCAGGGACCAAATTGTAAAAGTTCAAGAGTGGAGGACTAAAAGTGAAGATTGAGAGAATAAAAGGGTCAGAATTGAAGTGCTAACCAAGAGAGGGCTAAAAATGGAAAAGAAGAATATGAAGCAACTCTCTTCAAATTAGCACATGGGAAATAATGTTGAAGGATTGATGGTAGTGGGAAGAAGGTTTCAGAATTGATTAAGGGCTGAGTAGTGGCTTTTTATGGCATTCAAAACCCACTACCATGAAGAAGGAAGAAAAGCTTGAAGATGAAGAAGCAGCACCCAGCGCTGCAGCGCTGGGAACCCAGCGCTCAAGCGCTGGGCCTCGGTCTGGAAGTGGGATTTAATTGCTGAGGCCAGATTTTTTCTATAAATAGGGAGGCAACTTGCACTTGTAAAACACACCTTCTTAGAATACAACAAGTATTCTCTCTTTCTCCCTCTTGAGCATTGATGACAGGATAATATATGATGTTTTTAGGTTGTTTTTAGTCTTTTTATTTTATTATTTTTTGAGTCACATATAGGATTTTTAGGACTTTTACATAGATTTTATATTTATTTTGCATTTTGCATATAGATTAGCTTTTATTTGTTTTTCTAACTTTATTTTATATTTTTTAGGAATTTTTATAGCTATTTTATATTTTAGGAAAAGCTGGTATAGTTATCATTTTTGTCCAGGGACCGATTTGTAAAGTTTAAGGAATTAAAGGATCAAAGTGTAAAGGTTCAAGAGTGGAGGATGAAAAAGTGAAGTTTGAAGGAGTCAAAGGGCCAGAATTGAAGTTCTAACAAAGAGAGGACTTGAAGTGAATTAAAGAATGTGAAACAACTCTCTTTGATTTGAGCACATGTAAAATAAGGTTTGAAGGATTAATGGTGGAAGGAAGGAGTTTCAGAACTTATTAGGGGCTGAATGAACCTAATTAAGCCAATCAATTCCCCCATTGAAGAAGAAAGGAATCCAAGAAAAAGCTGCCAGTGTTCGTCCCAGCGCTGCAGCGTTGGAAGACCCAACGCTCAAGCGCTGGACCTCTGACTAGGATGTGAGTCAGAGGTTGCACCCAGCGCTGCAGCGTTGGAAGCCAGCGCTCAAGCGCTGGGCCTATTTCTGCACATTGGATTTTAATGCTTCCCAGCGCCCGAGCGTTGGGAATACCAGCGCCCAAGCGCTGGAGGTCAGGTTTTTGCTATAAATAGTGAGCTTTTCTTCACTTGTAAGACACACCTATTCAGAATACAACAAGTGTTCTTCTTTCCTCCTTAAAGATCATTGTTCCTAGGAATTGTGGGAAGCCATACTTGAGCTCCTATCCAGGGTAATTCGATGACTCTTTTAGCCATGCTTGGCTAATTCTTTCTTTAGTATCTTGGGTTGTTTTAGTTTATAATCTATGTTTTAGTTTTCTTCTACTCTTCTGAATAATATTGCTATAGTTCATGTTTTATTTCCTTGTTCTTAATATTTATCTTGATGATCACAAGTGTTTTTACTTATTGCTTATAACAATGGAAATTGGTAAGTAGTAAGGGACCTAGGATTTAAAAGAAGTTATATGACATATCACTAAGGTATTAGGATAGACTTAACTTTATGTTGGCCTGAAAATGCTTTCTTCATCTTCTTCTTGGTTTTTTCTAGATTGCAAGGTATTGAATTTAGTAATTGAGAAGAAAGTTTTACAATGTGTAAGGTATTAACTTGTAAAAACATTAGGCTATAGCATCATGACTTGGTACTAAAATTCAGAATTCAAGTAGTAGTTGCTAGCATATTTTATAAATTATATAAATCAACCCAAGTGCTTAAGACTCATCATCATCTCTTTCTTTATTATTTTATGCTGTTATTCTTGCTTGCTATAAAAACCAACATCAAATTCTCATCTTTTAAATTTTCTGCACAAGTACTAAATATTATAATAATAGGAAACCTATCCCTTGGGTTCGATCTTTTTATTACACGATATTGAATCGTACACTTGCGATTTGGGTATCAAGCATTGTTCCTAGGACTTGTGGGAAGCCATATTTGAGCTCCTATCCAGGGTAATTCAATGTCTCCTTTAGCCATGCTTGGCTAATTCTTCTTTAAGTTTCTTGGGTTGTAGTAGTTTATATTTATGTTTTAGTTTGTTTTTACCTTTCTGAATATTACTTCTATTTCATGTTTTATTTCCTTGTTCTTCATTCATCTTATGCGCATAAGAGTTTTTGCTTATTACTTATACGAATGGAAATTGGTAAGTAGTAAGGGACCTAGGATTTAAAAAAGGTTATAAGTATACTTCACTAAGGAATTAGGAAGGACGTAACTTTATGTTGGCCTGAATTTCTTCTTCATCTTCTTCTCTAGTTAACTAAGTTGCAAGGAATTGAATTTAGTAATTAGAAAGAAAGTTCTACAATGTGTAAGGAATTAACTTGTAGATACACTAGGCTATAGCATCATGAAATTAGATTTAAAATTCAGAAATTAAGTAGGAACTTACTTGCATATTATATAGACTATGTAAACCAACCCAAGAGCTTATTTTCTATCATCTTATTCTCTTTTATTTCATTGCTATTCCATGTGCTACCTTAAACAAACTTTCATCAAAAACTTCTTTTTAATTTTCTTGTTTAAGTACTAAATTTTATAATAATAAGAACACCTATCCCTTGGGTTCGATCTTTTTATTACGCGATAATTAATCGTACACTTGCGATTCCGCTATCACTTGGTATGGATGAATTTTTTAGAGTATCTACTTGCAAATCTTCCAAGGAAATATGGGATACTTTAATGGTCACCCATGAAGGGACTGATGAAGTTAAAAGATCAAAAATCAATACTCTATCACAAGAGTATGAAATGTTCAGAATGTTTCCTGGAGAAAGAATACTTGATATGCAAAAGTGGTTCACACACTTGACGAACCACTTAATTGCCCTTGGTAAGGAATTCTCTAATAGTGGCTTGAACATGAAAGTACTAAGATCCCTTACAAGAGCATGACAACTAAAAGTCACGGTTATCTTAGAAAAGAAGAGTCTATCCAATATGACTCTTGCTGCCTTGTTTGGAAAACTTCAAGAACATGAGTTGGAGTTAAACAGACTAGAGCAGAATGAGCAACATGAGAAAAGGCACCGGTCCATTTCTCTAAAGGCAAAGGAAAGCATCAATGATGAATATGACGCAAATTCAGAAGATGATGAGAACATGACTTTGCTAGTGAAGAATATTGGAAGGCTTCTCCAAAGAAAAGGTATGAAATTTAACAATAACAGA
Source organism: Acmispon strigosus (assembly GCA_030819835.1). Classification (NCBI taxonomy): domain Eukaryota; kingdom Viridiplantae; phylum Streptophyta; class Magnoliopsida; order Fabales; family Fabaceae; genus Acmispon; species Acmispon strigosus. The sequence goes on from JAUAMA010000001.1 coordinate 9,606,947, forward strand.
AGCTTTCAAAAGAAAAGTAAACCCTCTTCTTCTTCACAAAGGATCACATGCTATGAATGTGGAAAATCTGGACACATCAAATCTGAATGTCCAAACATTCAAAAGAAGAAACATGGGCTAAAGGAGAAGTTTGAAAAGAAGGATTCAAACTCTAGAAAAGCCTATGTTGCTTGGGATGATAATGACGTAAGCACAGCTTCGGAATCAGAAAAGGAAGAGGGAAGCGAGGTGCGTCGGTTCTGGATAGGCAACAGCGAAGCTCGGACAGTGGCGGGGACGCTCCGACGGTGGCACGACGGTAGATGTCGGCGGCGTAGCGGCGGAAAGCTTTCAAACCAGTGTTGGAGAGGAGGAAACGAGTGACGTTCAAAACGGAGCAATATCGGTAGTGCGACGAAAGGAGATTATGACGGAACAACAGCGGAGGCAGAGCAGCGGCGCTGAGAGTGGTGACAACGGCGCCCCTGGAGCGAGGCGGCGGAGTGAAGACCAGGTCGACGGTGGGTGGTGATTTTAGGAGCAAAGGTTCAGGTTTTGGTGGTGCTTGGCGGAGAAAGAGTGGGGTGGCGACGCGGAAGAGAGGGAAGGCTCAGTGGAGAGGGAGACGAAGAGGGAAGGAGTGACGAAGAGGAGAAGTGTTGGTGAGAAGAGGAGAAATAGTGCGGTGGCTGCTGAGTGGGGAGGAAGATTAGGTTTTTTCGCTTTGAGAGAGAGAGAGAGAGAAGAAGTAGAAATTACTATTCACTATCTCTAACCCTAGAAGCCTCCAATTTCTCTTTGCTTCCTCTCTCTCTCTCTCTCTCTCCCTCTCTCTCTCTCAAAACGCAAAAACCTAATCTTCCTCCTCACTCAACAGCCGTCGCACCATTTTTCTCCTCTTCTCACCACCACTTCTCCTCTTTGTCACTCCTTCCCTCTTCGTCTCCCTCTCCATCGAGCCTTCCCTCTCTTCCGCGTCGCCACCCCACTCTTTCTCCTCCAAGCACCACCAAAACCCGAACCTTTGCTCCTAAAATCGCCACCCACCATCGACCTGCTCTTCGCGCCGCCACCTCGCTCCAGGGGCGCCGTCATCACCACTCCCACCGCTGTTTCTTGATGACTGGATTTTGTATGATAATTTTAGGGTCTTTTTAGTCTTTTTATTTTGTTATTTTTGAGTCTCATATAGGTTTTTTGTTGTTTTTATGTAGATTTTCTATTTATTTTGCATTTGGCATATAGATTAGTTTTTATTTGGTTTTTAAACTTTATTTTATATTTTTAGGAATTTTTATAGGTATTTTTGTATTATTAGGAAAGCTGGTAGAAATTATCATTTTTGTTCAGGGGCCTATTTGTAAAGTTCAAGAATTGAAGGACCAAAGTCTAAAGGTACAAGAGTTGGGGGCTGAAAATTGAAGTTGCAAGAAGTAGAAGGGCCAGAATTGAAGTGCTAACCATGAGAGGACCAAAAGTGGGAAAGAAGAATATGAAGAATCACTCTCTAAATTAGCACATGGAAAATAATGTTTAAAGAGTTGATGTTAGTGGAGGAAAGGTTTCAGAATTAAACAAGGCTGAGTAGTGGCATTTTATGGCCATCAAAACCCACTACCATGAATGAAGAAGGAAGAAAAAGCTTGAAGATGAAGAAGCAGTGTCCCAGCGCTCCAGCGTTGGGATCCCAGCGCTGGGGTTCTGACTGGCTGATGAGTCAGATGTTGACCCAGCGCCCAAGCGTTGGAAAGCCAGCGCTCAAGCGCTGGGCCTCGGATAGAAAGTGGATTTTTAATGCTTCCCAGCGCCCAAGCGCTGGGAAAGCCAGCGCTCAAGCGTTGGAGCCCAGAATTTTGCTATAAATAGGGAGGCAATTTGCACTTGTAAACACACCTCTTAGAATACAACAATTATTCTCTCTTTCTCCCTCTTGAGCATTGTTCCTAGGACTTGTGGGAAGCCATATTTGAGCTCCTATCCAGGGTAATTCAATGTCTCCTTTAGCCATGCTTGGCTAGCTTCTCTTTTAAGTTTTTGGGTTGTTTTAATTTATAATTCATGTTCTAGTTTTCTTTTACATTTCTGAATAATATTTTCAATTCATGTTTTATTTCTTTGTTCTTCATTAATCCTGTGATCAAAATATTTCTTGCTTTCTACTTATGTCATAAGGCCATTTGGTAAGTAGTAAGGGAAATAGGAAATAAAAAAGGTTATAAGTTTGCATTTCTTAAGGCTATAAGGATGTACGTAACTTTGTGTTGGCCCGGATTCTTTCTTCATCTTCTTCTCTAATTAACTAATAACCAAGGCTATGGAGTTAGTAATTAGGTAAGAAAGTTCTACATTTCTTAAGGCTATTAGGATGTAGAAATTTAGGCTATAGCACCATGAATATGAATTTAAAGTTCAGAAATTTAGTAAGAGTTTTCTAGCATGTTTTATAAATTATGTAAATCAACCCAAGAGCTTAAATTCTTCTCATCTTATTCTATTTTATTTTTCTATGCTTTTGCTTTCATCTTGTCCTAAACCAAACATCAACCATATCATTTTATTTTTATTGCACAAGTACTAAATTAAATATTAATAAGGACACCTATCCCTTGGGTTCGATCTTTTGTATTACGCGATAGTTTAATCGTACACTTGCGATTTTCCTTATCATTTCTCTGCCTCCGTTGTTGTTCCTTCATAATCTCCTTTCGCCGCACTACCGTTGTTGCTCTGTTTTGAACTTCGCTCGTTGCCTCTTCTCCAACACCGGTTCGAAAGCTTTCCGCCGCCGACATCTACCACCGTGCCACCACTAGAGCGTTGCCGCCATATTCTCGACCTGCCCCATATAATGCTAGTATTTCTGCATGGTTAGGTGATGTGGTTGTTTTGATTTATTTCATAGATCTCCATGAAATGGTTGTGCCACCACATGTAACCAAATAACTTGTTTGTGATCGCCCATTGTGTGGATCTAACAAATATCCAGCATCTGCATAACCAATTAGGTCAAGCTTTTTTGTATTGGAAAAAAAAACTCATATCCACTGTGCTTTTAAGATAACAAAAAACTTGTTTTATTTCATTCCAATTCCTTCGTGTAAGTGAATAACTATTTCTTGCTAATAAACAACATAGGATATTTCTGGTCGAGCATGGCTAGCAAGATACAAGAATGCTCCTGTAACGCCCCGGTTTCCAGGGGTTACTAAAGTGCCCTTAACATAAAATTAAATATGCTCGTAATCTTTTGAAGTCATGATAATGCAAGTATATTTTTTTCAAAACATGCTGTGACTCATGCATTACATATACCCCATATCCTTCAAATAATATTCTATTACATCCATACCATATACAAATCATATAAAAACAACCTTGTGCTCAAGCACACAACAGCATCGTAGACGACTCCTCCATGAAGCAGACGTCACTGCCAGTGGATGATGTAAGACCCTTTTCTTTTTATAAATATAAGGATTATATTTATATATGTGTGTGAAAATATATTGGATATATGTTGATTAAGTTTGACATATTTTTATGCTAATTGTTGGTTTTTGTCCAACGAATCATGTTGTATTCGTCCGACAGATCTCGGTTGTGCTCGTCCGATGAATTAGGTTGTATTCGTCCGATACATTCACTGGAGAGTTCGTTTGGTGAATTACTTTAGGTACTCGTTTGACAAGTGATAGCCAAATACGCAAGTGTACAGAGGTTATCGAAGTAATATAAAAGATTATCGTTCTCCAAGATAGGTGTTTCAAAGTCTAATTTTAATTTGTTTAGAACTAGTGCAGAAAAAAAATTGATTTGTTTGATTTTGGTTTGAGTAAAAACTCGGACGTGCAATTCGCAATGAAAATATAATGATAAAAATTAAGAACTTGGGCTGAGTAAATAGCTTATAAATTATGCTCTTAGAATCAATTTTATATCTGAAGTTTAAGCAAGAAAATCATGATGTTCTAGCCTAGTTTCTTTACAAGTTAATTCCTTAAACATGCAAAGCTTTCTTCTAAATTACTAAATCTAATTCCTTGGCTTTTTAGTTAATTTAAGAAGAAGGTTAATTCTATATTCGGTCCAACATTAACAAAACTTATCCTAATTCCTTAGTGATATGCACAATGTTCTTCCAATTCATATTTCCCTTATTACTTAACAATTGCCATTGATAAAGAATTAAGTTAAAACACTTGTGTACAACAAGATAGATGAAGAACAAGGAAATGAAACATGAAATGCATTTTATTCAGATATAAAGAAAAAACTTTAAACATAACTATAAGCTAAAAACAACCCAAGTACTTAAAAAGAACATAGCCAAGCATGGCTAAGAGAGACATTGTATTAACCTGGACTAGGAGCTCAAGAAATGCTTCTCGCAATTCTCAGGAAATAATGCTCTAAGGAAGAAAGAAAGAATAGCTATTGTATTCTGGTGTGTTTTGCAAATGAAGCATGCAATCCTATTTATAGGATTTCCTGACTGCATCCCAGCGCTTGAGCGCTGGGTTTCTTAATGCCAGACGTAGGCAAACAGGGGCCCAACGCATGAGCGTTGGCCCTCCAACGCTTGGGCGTTGGAATTAATTACAAGAATGTGGTAAGTCAGGGGCCCAACGCATGGGCATTGGCCCTTCCAACGTCTGGGCGTTGGATCAAATTAAACACTGGGCTTCAAGTCAGAGTGCCAACGCATGAGCGTTGGGCTTCCAACGCTTGAGCGTTGGCACGTCTGATGTTTGCACTTCTTGGCTATTTTGCTCTTCAAGGTGGTGGAGTTGGTGGACATTGATGGCCTTCATTAGCCCCATTTTTATCCCCTATTAACTCTGAAACAACAATTGCCTTTAATCCACCACTCAAGCCCTTTTTCCCATGTGCTCAATTGAAATTGGTGCTTCGTCTTCCAGTTTTTCACTTCTGGACCTTTATTTGCTGAGACTTTACTTCTGGTCCTTTATTTGCTGAGACTTCACTTTTAGTCCTTCCCTTTCTGGACTTTGCATTTTTGGCCCTTCTTTTCCTGAAGTTTACAATTTGGTCCCTGGACAAAATGACTATTTCTACCAGCTTTTCTAAAAGACTAAAATATTAACAAAAATTCCTAAAATTATATAAATAAATTTAAAAAACAAATAAAAGCTAATCTATATGCCAATGCAAAAATAAATATAAAATCTTAATAAAATGTACAAAAATCTATATGAGACTCAATAAAATTAAAATAAAAAAGAATAAAAAGACCCTAAAATTATCATACAAAATCCAATCATCAACAAGACACCTTTCGTTCTCGTTTGGTTCAATTAGTTGGTGTTCGTTTGATGTGACTGTGTAGTAAGTCAGTTGGTACTCATTTGATTAGTTAGCTGTTTTTGTTGACCTTAAGAGATAAGTGTCAGATGCCTTGGAAATGGTAAACTTCCATTTTTGTTGACTTTGAACATATCTCAGGATCATTAATGAGCATTAATGACCCGCCGCTTTCATTGACCACTTTTCACTAAATGTTTACCCTGAGAGTTGGTTTTCCTTGTACTATAAATACCAAGTTCCTAATTTCATTTCAGTTCTTAGATTCTCTGAATCCTTACTACTTTCCTCACTTCAAAGAAATCTCTCTTAGATATCTTCCTGAAGTTCCTGTTCTTGTTCATTCTTCTCCAGATTCAACCCTTCAAGTTGTGTTCGAACCAAAGTGATAGTAATAAACCACACAAGAAAGTGGGGGTTGAATTGTGTGTTATTTTTAAAACTTCTTTTTAATTAAAAACAATTATAAGTTTCAAATACTTTTCAAGAGCAAGTGCAGCGGAAATTAACTTAAGACTGAAAATTAAAGCACACAGAATATTTATCCTGATTCACCCCCTTAATCGACAGGGCTACGTCCAGTCCTTGGCTTCACCAAGATTTTCCACTATTTTCACAAAATAGTACAAGTATTCTGCAGGACTTCTCCTTTACAAGTTTTAAACAGGACTTCTCCTAGTTTAGTATTCGGCAGAACTACTCCCAGTTCTTTAAGCAAAGAAGGTTTGTGTGTTTCTACAATGTCTCTTCAATAAGAGTGGGTAGAAAGATGAAGTACGATATGCAGAGTTGATAAGGAAGTTGGTTCTCTGTTTGGGTTGTGTGATAAAGGATAAGAGTTATACTCTATGAATGGTTCACACAGGCAGAAGACTTAACTCAAGTAAAGGATTGCTTTGAGTTTCTGAGTTGTGGCTATTGAACAGATTGCAATTGATGAACTTAGAAACATTTGAATGCTTGATCGTTTGGAAGTCGCCAATTGAATCCAGATGCTAAGTTCTCTATTTATATCTTCAGTAGGGTCTGCGTTGTGAGCTTGATGAAGATTTGAAAATAGTTCCGTTTGAATTTATGCTTCCTTGTGAGTAACGGACACTTTTGCATCTCTGTATCAGCATTAAATGCATTCTGCCATGCATTTATTGCAGCATTAAATGCTTTTTTTGACATCGTCTGGCTCTTCAATGCTTTCAGTCTTGAGTTCTCGTTTGTCCATTAAATGCTCGTGCATGCCAGAAAAGAGAACATTTAATGCTCTGAACAAGAGATTTGATTCTAGTCGTAGAGGAGATACTATGTTCAGAAAATCACGTCGTTGACTCTAAAAAGGTTGCTTGATTTAGGGAATGTCAGAGCTTTTGTAGAAACGAGGAATAAAGTATTAATTATGCCCCTTTCTTCATTCTGCAATCAACAGTACTTCATTTAATGCTTTGAAGAGGTAGATAACCTTTATTGCTCGAAGCATTTTGTCAAACGAACTCTTCAGCACTTTTGGTGAACGAACTCTTCAGTATTTTTGGCGAACGAACTCTTCAGATAGTTGCCAAACGTACTCCTAAGGCAGACGTACTCCATTAGGTGTATGGCCAGACATACACCATAGCCAGACGTACACCTTTGGCAGACACACTCAACTGGCAAACTAGGTCTTCAATAAGTTGCCAGACGTACTCATCTTCTTTGTTTTTCTTTAAACTTTTGCTTTTGATAATGCCTTGTATGGATGTATGCAGTTGTTCTTCAAGTAGATAGATGTTCCTGAGTATAAAATATTCAAAGTATTAGGAAATCTTTATCTAACGATATTAAACCTTGAGTAAAATTGTTATTTATCAAAATATAACAATTTATGAAATCGTTTGAATCTAACACAAAGAAGGTTGGTTCTCCTTACTCTATTTAGCTTGTGTTAGAATTCTGTTATATGTATAACTTCTTATTTTGAAAAGGTTTTTGATTCTTGAAAATGAAATAGAAACACCATTTATGTCTATCAGACGAGGGCAACGCATGAGCATTGGTAGGCTAACGCACGAGCGTTAGACGGTACTCTATTCTACCCTGTTTTTTGTTATAAATGGAGTTTCAGTGATACTGTTTCCAGTTTTGTTTGGGATTATTCCTTGTCGTTGGAATAGTTGTTTAAACATGTTATTATGTTTTTGGTAGGTTGAAGACTCAAGTGTATGAAACCTACGAGAAGGTAAGGGTAACTCAAGTGTTAGCTTATCTTAGTATCTGCAGTGATACCTATTTTAGTTACTTTGGTAATGTGAATATTGTGAATGAATACTGGAATGTTACTAGATTGAATTATATTATGTAACCTATTCTGGTTAAGGGAACGAGTGAACCGTATTTGTTCATGAAGAACTATGACTGGCCATCATGATGAAATTTTTGGTTTGATGTGGTGGACTATTATGTGCCGCGGGATCATCCGAGGGTGGTGTGGAAGAGTCTCATCCTCGTAATCATCCTGTCCAAAATAAGGCAAAACAATGAGCTACGAATATATATATTTGGTTACTGGAAATCACCAAGTGTGATTATGAATTGACTTATGAATATCGTGAGAACAACTGTGTTATTGTCAGTATGACTTGTGATATTGTCTGCCAAACTATTGTGATTATTGACTTTTATTCATAATGGAGTTAACCCTTTTTCTTGTTTGTGTTTCTTTATTTTGGTGTATATCGTTAGCCGGTCACTAGTAGGTATTCGTCTGCTGTTGATCAGGAGGCAAACGAAGGCTGCTTGTGGAGGCGGACGATGATGACTTTAGAAGCTTAAAGACTGGAGCTTTTACTTATTTTGTGTTTAAATGAGTTGTACCCCCTTTGTGAAAGAATAGCACATGTTGTGCAAGATAATACTTTCATTACGTCTTTTTTTCTTTGCAATTATGAAATGTATTATATGGGCTACACTATCTATGAATATTATGAGTGATAAACGTTTTGAAAATATGAGATGTTTTGAAAGGTTTAAACTTAGTGTTATTTCTGCATGGTTACTATGTGACACTCGACGTCAAGAATCGGGCTGTTACAATTTTGGTATCAGAGCAATGGTTTAGATAACCAGTGTTGTTGGGTGGTAGTATGTTCTGAGTTTGATTGGTGGGGTATCAATCGAAGGAAGAATTAGTGTGAACAATTGTTAAATATTTTCCTTGCTGTTGAGACCATCCGATGAGTGGACAGTTTTATATGATATGTATTGACAATTTTAGCTATTTCTGTTGTTAAGATTTACCGTTAAGACTTTCTTAACAAGAGTAAGAGGTTAACGAATCAAAACACAGAAATGTCATATCAGAGTGCAATGAACAGAATGGTTGCTGCCATTACTAATCTTACCACGTTGGTGACGCATCAGGCAAATGTTGTTGCTGCTCGTGCAGAGGAAGATGCTAATAGAGTTGCTGCTGCTGCTACAGCACAAGTACAGAATGCTGAGAGGGAGCAAGCTTCTGCTCAGATGAAGAGACTGCACGATTTCAAGAGGCAGGATCCACCTAAGTTCTCTGGAGGCTATGACCCAGAGGTAGCTGATTTGTGGTTGCAAGAGATGGGGAAGATTTTTTCTTTCCTAGATACCCCTGCTGCAACCAGGGTGAATTATGCAACATATTTGCTAACCGGAGAGGCTGAGCATTGGTGGAATGGTGCTAGGGCCATGATGGAGGCTGATTTCCAGGCTGTCACTTGGGAATCTTTCAAGAAAGCATTTTTGGGGAAATACTTTCCCAGGAGTGTTAGAGCTGCAAAGGAGAAGGAGTTTACAGAACTAAAGCAGAGAGGTATGTCAGTAGCTGAGTATGCTGCTAAGTTGGAATCGTCTGCCAGACATTACAGGTTTTTCAGAGACAGGGTCGATGAAGAATACATGTGCGAGCGCTTCATTGATGGGTTGAACTATGAACTGAAGAGGGCTGTGCAACCATTGGGGATTGTCCGCTATCAACAACTAGTGGAAAAGGCCAAGGGTATTGAGGAGATTGATGCTCGTTCGCCAAAACAACAAAGAGGTGGGAGACCAGCTAGGTCCTACTCAAACAGGGATGACAAGGGGAAGAGGCCATATCAACGACCACAGGCCAAGAAATGTGATTTTGGATCCAACAAACCAGGTGGAGGTAATTTGAATATTTAGAGAGATTCAAGACCAGTGGAGGAGATCGTCTGCTTCAAGTGTAACAAGAAGGGACATTATGCTAATAGCTGTATAGAGAGAACTGTCATTTGTTGGAATTGTAAGAAGACAGGGCATACAGCCAGGGATTGTAAGGTTCCAAAGGTGGAGGGAACTGTTGATGATACTCATGGGAAACGTCCGGTAGCTCAGGGGAGAGTTTACAACATTTATGGGAACCTACGAATGATGGTGAAGGTTTGATCAAAGGCCGTTGCGCTATTTCTGGTAATTCTCTCTCTGTGTTGTTTGATTCAGGAGCTACTCATTCCTTTATTGCTTTTAATTATGTGGCAAGGTTGGGTTTGCCTGTGTCGGAGTTGTCGTTTGACTTGGTGGTATCTATCCCTACTGCCAAGAGTTTAACTGCAACCTCTGTTTGCTTGAATTGTCCTTTTATTTTCCAGAGTAGGAAATTTATTGTGAATTTGATTTGTTTACCCCTTAAGCAATTGGATGTAATCATAGGCATGGATTGGCTTTCTCTTCACCATGTCCTATTGGTTTGTGCCAATAAGGAGGTAATTGTTCTTGATCTTAAGAAGTCTGAATTTCTGAACTCTTATCTTTCGAAATTCTCCTTGAAAAGAGGAGCTTTGAAGGTGTTGTTATCGTCCGATGATGGGAGTTCGTCGACGGACGAGGTCCAAAGTTTGCATGTTGTATGTGATTTCTTAGATGTATTTCCTAAGGATGTGCCAGGGCTACCCCCTGTTCGTGATATTGAATTTTCTATTGATGTAATTCCTGGAACTGGACCTATTTCTATTGCACCATATCGTATGGCACCAGCGGAATTGGCAGAACGGAAGAATCAGATTGATGATCTTATGATGAAAGGGTTCATTCGACCCAGTGTTTCACCTTGGGGAGCACCAGTGCTACTCGTGAAGAAGAAAGATGGTAGGCCTCATCTGTGTGTAGATTACATGCAGCTGAACAAGGCAACAATGAAGAATTGTTATCCTTTGCCTAGGATTAATGACTTGATGGATCAACTTCGTGGAGCTGCTGTGTTTTCTAAATTTGATTTGCGATCTGATTACCACGAGATTAGAGTTAAAGAGGCTGATATACAGAAGACTGCATTTCGTACTCGCTATGGACACTACGAGTATTTAGTGATGCCATTTGGGGTTACCAATGCACCTGCTGTGTTTATGGATTATATGAATAAGATTTTCAATTCTTTCTTAGATAAATTTGTGGCTGTTTTCATATATGACATCTTGATTTACTCAGGAAGCCATGAGGATCATAGGGAGCATTTACGTTTGGTATTATCTGTTCTGCGTGAGAAAGTTCTTTTTGCTAACCTAGCCAAGTGTGAGTTTTGGCTGGAAGAAGTGAGATTCTTGGGGCATGTTATTTCTAAGGAAGGAATTGTTGTTGACCCAAGTAAGGTAGAAGCTGTGACTAAGTGGGAACAACCTAAGACCGTTACTGATGTTAGAAGTTTCTTGGGTTTAGCAGGATACTATTGTAGGTTCATTGAGGGCTTTGGAAATATTGCAGGACCCTTGACGAAGATGACTAGGAAGAACTATCCTTTTGCATGGACTGAAGAGTGTGAATAAATTTTCAAGAACTGAAACGTCGTCTGACGAATGCACCTTTTTTGATTTTACCTCAGTGTGGAGAACCGTACGATGTCTACTGTGATGCTTCTTATTCAGGTTTGGGTTGTGAATTGATGCAGATTGGTAAGGTTGTGGCTTATGCTTCGAGGCAATTGAAGATTCATGAGAGAAACTACCCTACTCATGATTTGGTACTTGCTATTGTAGTTTTTGCTCTTAAGATTTGGAGACATTATTTGTATGGGTGTGTGTTTACTGTTTTTAGTGACCACAAGAGTTTGAAGTACCTATTCAATCAAAAGGATTTGAATGAGGCAGAGAAGATGGATGAAATTCTTGAAGGATTATGACTTTTCGTTGCAATATCATCTAGGTAAGGTCAATGTTGTAGATGATGCTCTTAGTCGTAAAGCTATTCATGTATCATCGTTAATGATTAAGGAGTTGGAATTGATTGAGACTTTTAGAGATTTGAGTTTGGATGTTAAGATAATGCCATGGAAGTTAAGTTTTGGAATTATTAATGTGTCCAGTGATCCGTTGGAAGAGATTAAGGTGAAGCAGAGACAAGATAAAGTCATAATAGAGAAGAGGGGGAGTGCTCGTCTGGGAAATGCACCAGACTTTAACGTTGGTACAGACGATGTTTTGCATTGTAGAGGGCGTGTATGTGTTCCAAATGATGCTAAGTTGAGGAGATTGATCTTAGATGAAGGTCATAAGAGTAAGTTGAGTCTTCACCCAAGTTCGACGAAGATGTACCAGGATTTAAGGTTACATTTTTGGTGGCCAAGTATGAAGAAGGATGTTGCTGAATATGTGGCTACTTGTTTTACTTGTCAGAAGGCAAAGGTTGAACATCAGAAACCTTCAAGATTGATGCAACCTCTTGCGGTACCTGAGTGGAAGTGGGATAGCATACCTATGGATTTCGTTGTTGCTTTACCACTTACTCGAAAGAGATTTGATTCTATATGGGTTATAGTAGATCGTCTGACCAAGACTGCACATTTTCTACCAGTTAAAACTACGTATAAAGTGGAACAGCTTGCTGAAATTTATGTTACAGAGATTGTTCGTTTTCATGGAGTTCCTTCGACCATTATTTCAGACAGAGATCCAAAGTATACTTCCCGTTTTTGGAAATCTTTGAAGGATGCTTTGGGTTCGAAGTTGAGTTTGAGTTTTGCTTATCATCCACATACTGATGGACAAATTGAAAGAACTATATATTCAGTCATTGGAGGATCTCCTTAGAGCTTGTGTGCTAGATGATCAGGGAAGTTGGGATGAGTTGTTGCCATTGATTGAGTTTACTTACAACAATAGTTTTCATGCAAGTATTGAGATGGCACCTTATGAGGCATTATATGGGAAGAGATGCAGAACGCCATTGTGTTGGTTTCAAGATGGAGAACATTTGTTGGTTGGACCTGCGTTAGATCAAAAAACAACAGACAAAGTGAAAATGATCCAAGAAAAGATGAAGACGTCTCAGAGTAGGCAGAAGAGCTATGCAGATAACAGACGGAGACAATTGGAGTTCTCGTCTGGTGACCATGTATTTCTCCGTGTGACACCTACTACTGGAGTTGGGAGAGCAATTAAGTCCAAGAAGTTGACACCAAAGTTTATAGGTCCTTATCAGATTATTGAGAGAGTTGGACCAGTGGCTTACCGAATCGCGTTACCCCCTTTATTATCTAAGATTCATGATGTTTTGCATGTATCTCAATTGCATAAGTACATTCCGGATACTTCTCATGTTATTACTCAAGATGATGTCAAGTTTAAGGAGAACTTGATGTTTGAAGTTCCTCCTATGACCATTGCTGATCGTAGAGTGAAGTAGTTGAAGAACAGACATTTCACTTGTAAAGGTAGTATGGAACCAGGCAACTGGTGATGCTACGTGAGAATTAGAAGAAAAGGTGAGGGAGCAGTACCCTGCTCTGTTTTCTTAGTTGTAGTGTCATGGGCGAAACTCTTTTAAGAGGGGTAGTATCGTAAGACCCTTTTCTTTTTATAAATATAAGGATTATATTTATATATGTGTGTGAAAATATATTGGATATATGTTATTAAGTTTGACATATTTTTATGCTAATTGTTGGTTTACGTCCGACGAATTATGTTGTAGTCCGACAGATCTCGGCTGTGATCGTCCGACGAATTAGGTTGTATTCGTCCGATACATTCACTGGAGAGTTCGTTTGGTGAATTACTTTAGGTACTCGTTTGACGAGACACCTTTCGTTCTTGTTTGGTTCAATCAGTTGGCGTTCGTTTAATGTGACTGTGTAGTATGTCGGTTGGTACTCGTTTGATTAGTTAGCCGCCTTTGTTGACCTTAAGAGATAAGTGTCAGATGCCTTGAAAATGGTAAATTTCCGTTTTTGTTGACTTTGAACATGTGTCAGGATCACTAATGAGCATTAATAACCCGCCGCTTTCATTGCTTCATTAAATTTTTACCCTGAGAGTTGGTTTTCCTCGTACTATATATATCAAGTTCCTAATTTCATTTCAGTTCTTAGATTCTCTGAATCCTTACTACTTTCCTCACTTCAAAGAAATCTCTCTTAGACATCTTTCTGAAGTTCCTGTTCTTGTTCATTCTTCTCCAGATTCAATCCTTCAAGTTGTGTTCAAACCGAAAAAGGTTGGTTCTCCTTACTCTATTTAGCTTGTGTTAGAATTCTATTATTTGTATAACTTCTTATTTTGAAAAGGTTTTTGATTCTTGAAAACAAATTAGAAACACTCTTTCTGTCTATCAGACAAGGGCAACGCATGAGCGTTGGTAGGCTAACGCACGAGCGTTAGAGGGTACTCTGTTCTACCCTGTTTTTCGTTATAAATGGAGTTTCAGTGATTTTGTTTCTAGTTTGGTTTGGGATTATTCCTTTTCGTTGGAATAGTTGTTTAAATATGTTATTATGTTTTTGGTAGGTTGAAGACTCAAGTGTATGCAACCTACGAGAAGGTTAGGGTAACTTAGGTGTTAGCTTATCTCAGTATCTGCAGTGGTGTCTGTTTTAGTTACTTTGGTAATGTGAATATTGTGAATGAATACTGGAATGTTTCCAGATTGAATTACATTATGTAACCTTATGGGGTTAAGGGAACGAGTGAACCGTATTTGTTCATGAAGAACTGTGACTGGCCATCATGATGAAATTTTTGGTTTGATGTGGTGGACTATTATGTGCCACGGGATCATCCGAGGGTGGTGTGGAAGAGTCTCGTCCTCGTAATCATCCTGTCCAAAATAAGGCAAAATAATGAGTTACGAATATATATATTTGGTTACTGGAAATCACCAAGTGTGATTATGAATTGACTTATGAATATCATGTGAACAATTGTGTTATTGTCAGTATGACTTGTGATATTGTTTGCAAAACTATTGTGATTATTGACTTTTATTCATAATGGAGTTAACCCTTTTTTCTTGTTTGTGTTTCTTTATTTTGGCGTATATCGCCAGACGGTCACTAGTAGGTATAGGAGGCAAACGAAGACTGCTTCTGGAGGCGGAGGATAACGACTTTAGAAGCTTAAAGACTGGAGCTTTTACTTATTTTGTGTTTAAATGAGTTGTACCCCCTTTGTGAAAGAATAGCACATGTTGTGCAAGATAATACTTTCATTACGTATTATTTTCTTTGCAATTATGAAATGTATTATATGGGCTACACTATCTATGTATATTATGAGTGATAAATTTTTTGAAAATATGAGATGTTTTGAAAGGTTTAAACTTATTGTTATTTCCGCATGGTTACTATGTGACACTCGACGTTAAGAATCAAGCTGTTACAGATGACGCCCCCGAAGCACCGCCACAAAAATAAAGTGCAAGGGTCAACTCCTTTTCAAACAAACTCCTTATAGGAGCATGGGGGTAAAGTAGTAATAATATGTAGATAAACAAGATAAGCAATATATATGTGTCACATCACAATTATACACTGAATAATTCTAACCACAACTATTCATATCAATTCAACAATCAAGGCATACAACACAATATCACACTCCTCAGAGTCACACATAATCAATCTTTGGGTACCTACTCGGTCCCACAAGTTATACACAACCTCAATGTTAGTCTACATGACATGCTCATGCAATTCTCAAATGATTATCTAGATACTACGCCATCACTCACTTGAAGGCGGGATGCCACTTATAGATTAATTGATAACCTCGATGCTATCAACAATCAGACATAGGAATGACCTCACTGCCACCCTATGGTCATACAGGCACAGGAATGACCTCACTTCATCCTATGGTCAAACAAACATAGGAATAACCTCGCTGCCATCTCGTGGTCAACACGACCTCACTGTCGCCCTGATGACACACAGGTACGACCTCACTGTCTTCATGGAAACCACAACAGATACGACCTCACTGTCCTCCTGGAAACAGTATGCATGCACGACCTAATATAACAGTTATTCGCATGCAACGAATCGTCCTCACCGATGTACAAATCCTTTATCAAAAGTTCTCCGCTGAGATCACCCTCAATGGTGGCCTAGCTTCACCAAAACAATAGTATAACAAGACACGTCTTTCACACGAATCTGAGTTACTGTTCCCATGCGGGTCCACCCTAACCAAGTTCCCATCTTAAATCTCTTATCACATCATCTCTCGTCACTTGGCCACATTTGCCAGTGATCCACATCGATAACAATCGATGATTAACTCATCACTCTCTCACGGGTAAACTCCCATATTTTCTTATGAAAACATCTCTTATGATTCTTGTCATTAGGTCAGGAGATTCTTTTCATGAAACATGTATTATTCTTCTATTTAGAAAACATGTCTTATGATTTCCTTCCAGGAAAGTCTCATGCTTCTATTTTAGAAAGCATATCTTAAGGTTCTTTTTCAAAAGATAAATCTTATGATTCTTACCAAAGGCTATGTCTTATGATTCATTTTCTAAGGATCTGTCTTATGGTTCCTTGTAAGAGTATTCGTCCTTAGTTAATAAAAGAGTTTGAAGTATTCATTTAGTACATTATGAATTTTCATTCAAGAAAGCTTAGGACCGATTCGTTTCTTCTGAAAGCTCTTATTATTCATTTTGAAACATCTTTCCAAAACATCGGTTTGGTTTCTTAATCAAAAAACTCTTTTCTTATTCTTTTAAAAAACATTAGTTCTCTATTCTAAAAAAAACCTTCATATCAAAATACCGAAGGACTTCCCGTCCGATCGATAGCTATCCATTTTCCCTCTGCTTGCATACCGATAACAGTCGAGAACATAACAACATTGCAAGCATAACATATTCAGGGAATAACATCAATTCAAACAACATGTTATCAATCATACGACATTATATGTTTATTATTACTTGCCCATCATATGAGCTACATAGCATGCTTTATATAATTAACAACATAATTCAAGCATCATTGCTACCATTCAACAATAATTTCAAACATGCACACAATGTGCCACATACGATCTACCAAACACAATCAGGTCATCCATCGGATGTCGTCAGCTACTTATTCTCACCACATCCCACGTTATACAATATATATACTTATAGGATATGAAACTCATTACACACACACACATATCACATATCATATACCACACAAGATATACAAACATCAAAGTTGCCCATACCTTAGCCATTTTCCTTCTAAGGTTCTCGTCCAAAATCTGCTACTACGCCAGACCTCGAACTATCTCCGACTCATACTCGAGCCTCATACCTTATACAAGATACGTTTTAAAACTTAACCTCTGAAACAAAATTAACTTAACGTTACTCCTCGATGAGGATACAAACTTAAAATATATATGAAACTACATGCTTCTATTAGAAGAACTAACTTTTAGAAATCATAGCTTAATCTCTAAACTTTACCAAAATCAGACTCTAGTCCTCAACTCATTCAAAATATCATTTTTAGCCCTTAGACTCTTGAAAATAACATTTTCCAATCCTTAAACTTTTCCAAAATACAAAAACTAGCCCTCAACTCAAGGGAAGCTTCTTTTTCAATTCCAAAGCCTCTAACACACAAAATTAAGTTTTCCAAACAACAAAAACTCTCAAAACTCTACAATGGTTCGGCCATGCCTCTACAAAATCCATTAAATTCTTTAAATTTTGCAAAACACTTTCAAACATCATTTTATCATCAAAACACAACAAATCAAAGTTGAAAATCAAAATCTCAAAACCCTAACCATAGAGCATAGGTTCGGCCACCTCAAATTAATAGGAAAGGAAAATTATTTTTGAAAAACTAATTGCATAAATAGATTTATCTCATCATTTCAAGCAAGTTTCATGTAGAACATCTTTCCAAATAAGCACTTTTGCAAAATCAATTCTTGAGACAAAACAAATTTTTTGAAAACAAATTATATGGTTGGAACGATAAAGATGAGGAGAATTTTTTTTTCTTAAGAAGCATAGTGAAAATCTCACTCTAAAACCAAGTTTTACATCAAAACAACTTTCAAGTAAATAAATCATATGGTTGCATAGATCAAAGGAAGCTTTCTAATTTTGTAAAATCACTTTTTCTAAAACTTAAGTTGAAAAATTTGAAGTTATATTAAATTCAAACCACTCGACCAAAATGCATGAAACAAGTATCCAAAGAAAGAGGAAGAAGAATCCTACCTTTGTTGTGAAGGAAGGAAGCAATCATTTGCGTAAAATTCTCAACAAGTTTACATGTTTTTTCATTATCAAATGATGTAAATCTCCTTTAAGATCTAAAGCCGAATTAAGTTTTACTTCCTCATCATTAAATCTTTTGTTAAATTCAAATGCAAATTAATTGTAGAATAAAACATAAGATAACTTAAACTATAAACGATTTGATTATAAAATAAGATAACATTTTTCTTTCTCAAAATCTTATATATTATTCCCTATGTCCCATATTATAAGTCATGTTTTTGAAAAAAAATTGTCCCAAAATATAAGTCATTTTATAATACATATAAAGCATTAATTTTTTGTTTCCATGTTTACCCTTATTTAATACTTAGCATTTAAAGAATTTTTCTGCTTTCGAATATTTAGATTTATTTCCAGGGTTGCTGTCATTTATATCTACTCCTAAAAATTATAAAAGTTATTTGCTTTCTATTGGTGGATAGACCAAGAATTAAACATTGTGATAAGAATGTGAAGAGGTGATGAAGAACCTGTTGAACAACGTGTAAATAACGTTGATGAAGCCTCTCATATATGAGTCTGGTACATTATTAGAAATTGGGAGGCCTAACTCAACCACAAAAGCTAGCTTGAGGGTTGAGGTTTACCATACCCTTATAAACTCTTGATTGGCCATATCTCTAGCCAATGTGGGACTTCAACACACCCCCCTCACGCCCAGGGCTGGACATCTGGAGCGTGAAGTTTGCAGGACTGGACATCTGCGGGTGACCCATAGGGGCAGTCTCCACTAACAAACGGATCTAGGATAGGCTCTGATACCATATTACAAATGTGAAAAACTACATTGTTAATTCTTGTTCTTCCAGTATTGGGGTATTACAAAGCCTTATATAGAGGCTGAAAAATAAAACTAACTTCTAACTAATTTCTAACAATTTCTAACTAATTCCTAACAAACTAAAACTGAATTATAAACTACTAACTAAACTAAAACTAACTACTAACAACTATATTAGTATTCTTGATATGATGAATTATGGAGAGAGAAAATATGGAGTATTAAAGTAGAGAGAATAATTATTGAATTTATAAGCTTTTAAATAGGAGTATTTTAGGAAAGTTATTAAAAAGAATTAACAAATTTAGTGTTATTAACTAATTTTAACTACATTTCTTAATTTTAGTGAATTAATTAAAACTGCCTTATAATATGGAACGGAGGAAGTATTTGATAAAATATTTATCTTATTTGAAATATCTTATAATTCTAATTAAAGATAAGTCCCAACATTATTTTATGGAAAAATTGCAGTGACCTCCCCTAAGGTTTATTATTGTTGCACTTGTCGCAACCGGGGTCGCGGCGAGGACGGCGCAAAAAAACAATTAGTAAACAGCTAGAGTCGCCACTAACGTTTTTAAGAGGAAAACGCTAGAAAACCTAAAAAGAAAATAAAACGGTACCCCACAGATTCTAGGTCCGGGAGTCGGTTATGCGTGGGGAAGATGTTAGCACCCCACAGAGCCCATCAAAGACGGTACCAAAGATTGATTGTGCAAAAATTTATTAAAAGACTCATTATTTACAAAACAAAAATGTTTATTTTATTTAGCCTGATAGGTGTGAACCTAGTCCTACGTGATCAAGGCTACGTAGTTCTGAAAGTTTGAATTGATTTTTTTATGTTTTTTTAATTTTGAAAAGATTTTTTTAATTTTTTTTATTTTTTTTGGAGTTTTTTATTCGGTTGCCTGACGAGAATGTTCCCGCTCCTACGTACCTCTATTGAAGGGCTCAAGGCTTACGTAGTTCTTAAGGTTTAATTTTTTATTTATGAAATCCCTCACATCACATCCGCATTTATTGATTACGCGCAGAAACAGAAATACTGAATACAGAAACAGAAATACCGAAACAGAGACAGGCAAAAACAGAACTGAAACAGAGACAGAAAAACAGAAACAGAAATACTGAAACAGAGACAGAGAAACAGAAATAGAAATACTGAAACAGAGACAGAGAAACAGAAACAGAAATACTGAAACAGAGAAACAGAAACAAAAACACAGAAACAGAAATACAGGAAACAGAAATATAGAAATACAGAAATAGAAATACGGCAACAGAATTACGGCAACAGAAAAGAAAAAAACAACAAAAAAACAAACCAAAGAGAAAAGAAAGAAGCGGCACGATGGTTTGGTTGAGGATGATGGCGGCCAGGGGGCTTGAGGGAGGAACGGCGACGTTGGTGGCCGAAGGAGGAGCGACGACGCGAGGATGATGGTGCGGTGACGCTGGCACGAAGTAGTGTGGCGGTGCGAGGATGATGATGCGGTGACGGTGGCACGAAGTGGTGCGGCGGTGCAAGGAGGAACAAGAGGAACAGTGGCCGAACATGATGAAGAGGGACGGCGGAGCGAGGTTGGGGTCGAGCTTGAAAAGGGAGAATGAAGGTTTGAGGATGGCGGCTGAGGTGATGAGGGAGGAAGGGCGGCGTCGCTGTTGGAAGTGGTGGGGGCTGGTTCTGTATGGTGGCAAGGTTTAGGGAGAGTGAGGGGATGTGCAACTAGGGTTTAAGAGAGGGGAAGTTTGGATGGAGGCTGATAGTGTAGTGAGTGAATTGTGTGTACGGAAACCAAGGTAGGCAAGGGATTTATAGTGTTAGGATTAGGGTTTCAGTGGGTGGGGAATTACAAAACTAACCCTAGGGTTTCTGAAGCCTTTTTTGGTCCCTTTTTCTTTGAATTTTTTTTTGTTTTGGGCCAACTCAGCCCATTTT
This sequence comes from Acmispon strigosus, assembly GCA_030819835.1. Lineage (NCBI taxonomy): Eukaryota > Viridiplantae > Streptophyta > Magnoliopsida > Fabales > Fabaceae > Acmispon > Acmispon strigosus. The sequence goes on from JAUAMA010000001.1 coordinate 9,627,499, forward strand.
CATTTGTGGGAGAAATCTAAAGACCCTTTTTTTTTTTTAAAACTAACTAATTAGCTAACTATTTTTTGACTTTTTTTTAATAAAAATGAAACATAACAAAAAGAAAATAAAAGAGCCGAACAAAATTGGGTGCTGACAGCAGACCCCATTTGCTTGACTTTCGGTGAGAAAGTTAAAGCAAATTCAAAAGCAGCCAATTTTGGCCAAACAAAAAAAAGAAGAATAACAAAGATGCCAGATCCAGAGTCCATCAACGGGTGGTTACCCTAAAAGAGAAAACTTGGCGTCACAATACCAAGTGGGCGTCACAATGCCCTAGAAGAGAAAGAACTAGGCATCACAATACCTAGCGGGCTTCACAATACCCTAAAAAAGAAAACTTGGAGTCACAATACCAAGCGGGTGTCACAATACCCTTAAAGAGCAAGAAACTAGGCGTCACAATACCTAGCGGGCGTCACAATACCCTGAAAAAGAAAACTTGGCGTCACAATACCAAGCGGGCATCACAATACCCTTAAAGAGAAAGAACTAGGTGTCACAATACCTAGCGAGCGTCACAATACCCTGAAAAAGAAAACTTGGCGTCACAATACCAAGCGGGCGTCACAATACCCTTAAAGAGAAAGAAACTGGGCTTCACAATACCTAGCGGGCTTCACAATACCCTGAAAAAAAGAAAACTTGGCGTCACAATACCAAGCGGGCATCACAATACCCTTAAAGAGAAAGAACTAGGTGTCACAATACCCTGAAAAAGAAAACTTGGCGTCACAATACCAAGCGGGTGTCACAATACCCTTAAAGAGAAAGAAACTAGGCGTCACAATACCTAGCGGGCGTCACAATACCCTGGAAAAAAAAACTTGGCGTCACAATACCAAGTGGGCGTCACAATACCCTTATAGAGAAAGAAACTAGGCGTCACAATACCTAGCGGGCATCACAATATCCTGAAAAAGAAAATATAAGAATAGATAGCTGTGGGCCATGCCCTGAAAGAGAGAACTAGGCAGAAATACCTAGCAATACAAGAGTTTTTTTTTTTTTTTTTGAATTTTTAATGATCTTGTGAAAAAAAGAGTTAAAAGACTTTCAAAAGATTTTATCTTCACCATTGCAACACAACACTGGTCAAATAAAGGGATGGGTTTTGGATGGAAGAAATGGAATAAGATTTGTGGAGGGTAATGGGGATTAGGCTTGTAAAAAGCCCCCAAGTCTGACATCAATGTAAGGAACAACTGCTTATCATTTTTATTGTGCTGAGAGGAGAGAAAAGGCGGCAAGCCCCAAGTGTGATAAGATCTGTCATGGAAGAAGGGCGAACCCAAAGTCTGACTTGCTTCAAGCCTATCTTCAATCAAGGAAGAGTACAGGTTTCATCACTCCACATTTCCCTTTTGATTTATTTATTTATTTATTTATTTTAGGAGCAACAATACACAAGTGTAAACTCATTGTCCAAAAATCAAAGTTTAAGAAAATAAGAGCAGTCAAATATTTGATCAGGATGGACTTTATTGGCTTGTAATGTGGCTAGGGGGTAATGGGTGATGAAAGAAAGGGTATAAAGGCTCAAAAAAAAATGTTTAAGGGTTAATAAGGACAAAGGATCTCTAGTGCAATGTGATGGATAAGAGACATTTATTCAAACTGTATTTTTTTCATTCTCTGCATTTTTGCCTTTTTTCATTTATGATTTTTCCTTATTTTTTTATAGCAGAAGAATGATTTAACTTTCTTCAAATATTATATAAAGCCCCCTTGTGTTGGGGAAATTCATGGACACTTCTAGAGGAACACTCAAACTAGGTAAGCCCCCAATGAGGGGGTAACAAGTGAACGAATGGGATATCAACCCCAGTGAAATGAGTCATGTAGATTATTGCACCAACCCTCAGTGTAGGGGTGATCCTTGTCCAGGTTTAAATGAAGAAAAAGGAATTTAAGGCTCAAAGTGGGTAGCAGGGGATAATATTTTTATGAATTTTTTTATTTTTTTGGATAGAGAAAAATGGCCAAACTTCATTTCAAAGATTGATTGCTCTTTTTCAAAAGATTCAACTTTAGGACAAAAGTTTTGGACTTTGCAAAATTTTCTCCTTTCACTCTTTTTTTTTGGGAAACAATATTATAAACAAAAGAGCATGGACAAAACATACGATAATTTCATTACTGAAACATAAAGACACAAACAAACTTAAAGACGAGACCACATGGTTAAAGTCCGACGAAGACACAACATGAAGACAAAGTCTAAAGACAAAATGCGGAAAACATAAATGATGAAACAACTCTGAGATCAAAACATCTGAGTGCCACTTTTTAATGCTTCAGCAATGGGTTTTTCTCAACACTCATCTTTCCAGATTCCCCCTCCTCTTCCATGAAATTCAACAATCTGTTGTCCCTCAGCTTCTGAACCTTTACCTTGAATGTTATGCATCTCTCAATAGAATGACCAGGCTCTCCCATATGAAATCTGCAGGCTTCATTGGGATTGTACCACTTAGGGAGTGGGTTTGGGGTAGGCCTGGGAACCTCTGGACCAATCAAATCTCCCTTCAGTAGAGTATCATAGATTTGGTCATAAGGCACTGGCACTGGCTCTATTGTCACTCTTCCACTTCCTTGCATGTTAGATTGGTTTTGGGGAGCAGTAGGAGGAGTGTTAACCTGTTTGCTTGGAGTGGTGTTGGATAGCATTATATTGTTCACAGGTGAAACTTGGGGAAGCCCTTGTGAATATGTTGGTGTGTAGTTTGGGTAGGATGGATAAGGGTATGGTGGGATAGGGTAGGGTGATGGTTGGTAAAATGGTTGAGAGGATCCGCTTTTGGATGAAATATGGCTAGTGTCAATCTCATGAACATCTGCTTCTTTTTTGTGAAACATTGACTTCTTCTGTTTATCCACAAGGGGACTTGTCTCACTCAGCCTGCCTTCTCTGACAGCATCTTCAACTTGTTCGCCAGCAGTAACCACATCAGCAAAATGATTTGTGACACAACCAACCAGCCTTTCAAAGTATGGCCCCTGAAGGGTCTTCAGAAAAATTCTAACAACCTCCTTCTCGTTTAGAGGAGGGTAGACTTGAGAGGCTTTCTCCCTCCACCTTTGAGCATACTCTCTAAATGATTCAGACTCTGCCTTCTTCATCCTTTGCAACTCAAATCTATCAGGAGTAATGTTAGTCACAAACTGGTAATGCTTCACAAACAGCTCAACGAGACCGTGCCAGGTTTTGGTTTGCTTCTTATCAAGATGCAAGAACCATGTTAATGCACCACCAGTTAGGCTATGTTGGAAGCAATGGATCATCAGTTTCTCGTTCTTGTGATAAGCAGCCATGCTTCGAGTATACATAGTAAGGTGAATCATAGGGTCTGATTTCCCCTCAAACTTTTCAAAGTCAGGAACCTTGAACTCTGCCGGAATTTCCATATCGGGAAATAGACAGAAATCTTGCATGTTCAGGCTCCCATATTTGTCCATGCCTTACATTGCCCTCACTTTCTCTTCTAGTGCCTCCATCTTATTCAGCATCTTGGCTTCTTCCTCATCACCTTTCTTAGTAAAAATTTCTGTCTTCTTTGCCTTAGTGGTCTTTTTGGTCAGAATAACAACCTCCGCTTCCCCTTCGTTTTCATTGTTTTCATTTCCTGTGTCTTTTGTGGGCATAAGGGTCTTAAGCAGATCCAGGATTTCACCCACATTTCCTTCCAATCTTTCAATTCTTTGCTCCATGGGTTGATTTGCATTTTGGTCAAACATACCAGCTGTTGAGGTTTGTTGGGAAGTCACTAATTGATGAGAACGAGAGCGAGTTTGAATTGGGCTACGAATGAAATTGTGGTGTGAAGCAATGGTGAAAATCTGTAAAACAAAACTGATATGATCTATGAGTGATTTTTATATATATATATTTTCTTTAAAAAAAAGGAAGATAAAATGCAAAATGTTTTTTTTATAAGGAGGAATAATGGAAAAAGAGATTTATTTACAGAGAAGGGAACTCCGAAAGAGAACGAGACGGGGCCCCGACAAAAGACTTATTTCCTTAACCATAAAGGTCGAATTATTCTAGAGATGGAGAAACCTAATACAAGCGACAAACTAGGGTTACCAACTAGTGTAGTGATCTAGATCTCACATTGCTAAAGGTTCCCAGATTACCCTCGTCACACAGACAAGGACCCGATGATCGAACTTTTTGACGCGTAGACACTAGGCCTCTCACGACAAATTGCTAAATGACCGGTAATAATCTGAGTGGTGAATCAATAGTTGACGCGTAGACACTAGGTCTCTCACGACAATTATCCAGACACATGTACGCTCCCTAGTTTGCGGGCCCGGGTATAGAGCCCAAAAAGTGTGTAACATAAGTGAAATATATATAATAGAATCAAAAGAAAGCATATATACAAGATAAAAATAAAGATATATACAAAAAAGACAAGAAATAAATAATAAGGTAAAACAAACATAGAGAAAAATAAGAAAATGCACAACCAATCACATAGGCCTGACTCTCAAAAGTCCCCAGAAGAGTCGCCATCTGTCGCAACCGGGGTCGCGGCGGGGACGGCGCAAAAAACAATTAGTAAACAGCCAGAGTCGCCACTAACGTTTTTAAGAGGAAAACGCTAGAAAACCTAAAAAGAAAATAAAACGGCCTACGAAACAAATTCTAGGTTCGGGAGTCGGTTACACGTGGGAAAGATGTTAGCACCCCACAGCGCCCGTCAAAGACGGTACCAAAGGTTGATTGTGCAAAAATTTATTAAAAGACTCATTATTTACAAAGAAAAATAATATTATTTACAAAACAAAAATGTTTATTTTATTTTATTTTATTTAGCCTGATAGGTGTGAACCTAGTCCTACGTACTTCCTTTCAAATGGAAGATCAAGGCTACGTAGTTCTGAAAGTTTAAATTGATTTTTTTTATGTTTTTTTAATTTTGAAAAGATTTTTTTTAATTTGTTTGGAGTTTTTTATTGGGTTGCCTAACGAGAATGTTCCCGCTCCTACGTACCTCTATTGAAGGGCTCAAGGTTTACGTAGTGTTTAAGGTTTAATTCTTTTATTTATGAAATCCCTCGCGTCACATCCGCATTTATTGATTACGCGCAGAAATAGAAATACTGAATACAGAAACAGAAACAGAAACAGAAAAACAGAAATAGAAATACTGAAACAGAGACAGAGAAATAGAAACAGAAATACTGAAACAGAGAAACAGAAACAAATACACAGAAAAAGAAATACAGGAAACAGAAATAGAAATACGGCAACAGAAATACGGCAACAAAAAAGAAAAAAACAAAAAAAAAAACAAACCAAAGAGAAAAGAAAGAAGCAGCACGATGGTTTGGTTGAGGATGATGGCGGGGTTTGGTGCGGTAAGGTGGTGGTGCTGCAACGGCGGCCAGGGGGCTTAAGGGAGGAGCGGCAGCGTTGGTGGCCGAAGGAGGAGCGACGGCGCGAGGATGATGGTGCGGTGACGCTGGCACGAAGTAGTGTGGCGGTGCGAGGATGATGATGTGGTGACGGTGGCACGAAGTGGACGCAAGGAGGAACAAGAGGAACGGTGGCCGAACGTGATGAAGAGGGACGACAGAGCGAGGTTGGGGTCGAGCTTGAAAAGGGAGAAGGAAGGTTTGAGGACGGCGGCTGAGATGATGAGGGTGGAAGGGTGGCGGCGTTGTTGGAAGTGGTGGGGGCTGGTTCTGTATGGTGGCTTGGTTTAGGGAGAGTGAGGGGATGTGCAACTAGGGTTTGAGAGAGGGGAAGTTTGAATGGAGGCTGATAGTGTAGTGAGTGAATTGTGTGTACGGAAACCGAGGTAGGCAAGGGATTTATAGTGTTAGGATTAGGGTTTCAGTGGGTGGGAATTACAAAACTAACCCTAGGGTTTCTGAAGCTTTTTTTGTCCCTTTTTCTTTGAATTTTTTTGTTTTGGGTCAGCTCAGCCCATTTTCATTTGTGGGAGAAATCTAAAGACCCTTTTTTTTTTAAACTAACTAATTAGCTAACTATTTTTTGACTTTTTTTAATAAAAATGAAACATAACAAAAAGAAAATAAAAGAGCCGGACAAAATTTGGTGCTGACAGCATTGACCTCCCTTATATTATTTAACAAGACACTAGCTACCCTTATTTTATTAGGAACATTGCACTAACCTCCCTTAAGGTTTATTATTAGTGCACTGAACTCTCCTTAAATTTATCATTATAATACTCAACACTCCTCTATTATTCTAAATGATATATGAAGGAAGGGAGGTCAACACATTTTACAAACTAGAGTGGAGGGAAGTGCTATAATTTTTTTTTTTTTGAACGGAAGTGCTATAAAATTAAACCTTAGGGGAAGTGAGTGCAATTTTCCCTTATTTTATTTATATAAAAAATATTTGATTGAATTTTTATCTCATTAAGATAAAATTTATCCTTCAATTTTAAAATTCGAAATAAAATATAAGTATAACCAATCATTTATTGTCTTTAAATTTTAATTTGATTTGATTTTTGGGATACAATGAAGCTTCGTAATAATTCAAGGGCCATACTAAGAATTTACAAAAAATATTTGGGGAAGAGCTATAATAGACAATCTACAAAATCATTAGGGGCAGACTAATATATTAAAGTACTTATAATCCACGGTGAAATTAAATTTTTTGGGGGCGTTGCCCCTGCTACAGCTCCTTAAATACGCCCCTACTATATGTAATCTTAGTGATATTCAATTATTAAATAAAAATATAAAATACAAGAGTCAACATTTACATTTTAGTATATTAAAATTTTGATGAACATAAAAAGATTAAAACTTTCGTTAATCTAAGAAAAATACACTTTCATATAATTTTACTATTTTATAATTTTAATTATATTTAATTTTTTAAAATGATAATTTTTTATGTATATTTAATTATAAATATTTATAAATAATATAGAATATCTTTATGTTCCTCGTATATGTCACTACACTATACATATTTTCTTGAAAGTCAAGGAAAAGAGTGTTTTTGAAATAATTTGATTTGTGAAAAATTAAAAGAAATAAAATTAAAAGAGATGGTGGAAAAAAGTGTTGTTTGATCCACGAGGAAGAAAAAGGTCATCGGAGACGAAAATTAAGGTCAAAAACTAAGAAACAGAGACAAAAAGTTCGATTAAATTAGGGTTAGGGTTTTTAACGGCTTACACACATTCAACCACAACCAACTCAGATTCAACAAATCGAACCAACTACACACCACTGTGTTGCTAGATTTTTTCAATTCCCGTATTAATCAATTTATATGTTAGTGTTTACATGCGAAGTTCAAAACCGTGGGAACTTTTTTGTATGCTAGGGTGCGAGTACGAGGTATGTGATTTTTAGAAAATCATAGGTATTGGTATGTTTAGAGGTGGGTATGCGGGCCGGCCCGCCCCGCATAAGCCCGCCCCGTATAAGCCCGCCCCGCGTAGGCTCGCTTCTAAATGAGCTCCTATTTAGGAGGCCCGCCCCGCGGCTCGTCTAATTGAGGGCTGGCTCGCGGGCCAGAACATGTTAAAAAACAAAACTTAAAAATCAAATTTTAACAAGCATACTACTACAAGCTTTAAAATTGAGAGTTCATTAAAAATACTACATCAATTTAAGAGTTCATTGCAAACTTTTTGGTAGTTTACCAAATTAATTATACTAAACCAATTATTACAAAATGTCAAACACCACAATAATTCAAAACAAACATAAAAAGTCGATAACAAATTCAAACACGCATCAATCTTCTTGTTCATATAACACTTGACTCTCCCATGGTTGTAGTAGGTGGCTCCATTATTATTGGATCCCCATTTTCATCTTCTTCTTCTTTCTCTCCTAATCCTACAACTCAAAATCAAAAGTTAGAATTTGTTTTTGCTACATAAATCATAAGATATTTAAAAGTTAGAATTTACAACAATTAGTCAATTACCTTCAACATCAAATCCTAACAACCAATTTCTTGTACAAATCAACGCTTGCACATTCTTGGGAAGAAGACAACTTCGATATTTGTTAAGAACACGGGAGCCAATACTAAAAGAGGATTCTGATGCAACAGTTGTAACTTGAATGCTCAATATATCAGAAGCCATCAAGGCAAGAATTGGAAACCTGCTTCTATTCTCCGTCCAATATTGCATTAGATCAAGATTTGGATGATATTGAGAAGAAAGTCTTGGATCCTCCATCAAGGCAAGAATTGGAAACCTGTTTTTTTTTTCTTAATTTCATTGGCCCGCGGATGGCTCACGAGCCCCGCGGGCTAGCTCAATAAGTTCGCGGGCTAGCTCACGTAGGCCCGCGTTTAAATGAGCCTATATTTTCCGGGCCATAGCCCGCGCGGGTTGCGGGACTCGCGGGTCGGCTCGCGGGCTTAGGCTCATATACCCAGCTCTAGGTATGTTAGCATATAATAAAACAAGCATTGCCGCCTATTCAATTCATTGACAAGAAACACAAATACGATAAAATTATATAATAAATTAAGGTGCTTAAAAAATGCAATCACATGTGCCCCCTTTTCAAAATTAGCTAAAACACAGAAAAAATCTCGTGTTGTTGGTCCAGTGCCCCCTTTAGCTCGAGCTGAAATAAGTACAAATACAATTTCTTCAATATTACATAATACATATGAGGCAAGTGCACAATAAACAAAACAACAGGATAACAAAAAATTGGTGAGGATTTCTTCCTATTGCTTTGTGGGTGAAAGGATGGTGGAATTCGATAGCAACTCTATAATAGTAAAATAAACAAAGAAAATATGCTAAATTAATAATACAACAAAATGACAGCGCGATATGGATAAATGAAAAAAAAGTAGAAAAAAGAACTCGAGCTAGTATAAAGACCACCACACCTGTAAGAAAGCATGATGCAAGGCTTCTGAAACTAGTCATCACTTGCCTGGATTCTGTAGCAAAGGGACTGCACTAATTGCATAAAAGAGAATGAGAAAATACAATACGTATAATTAGTTAATAAGTAGAAAATGGTTGAAACACGAACCATAAAAACAATGTGTGATAGCCGACTGCATCCATGCTGGCGAATGAGATCCATGCAGTAATATGTAAACCAAAGACCTGTAGAAAGTAAAAGGCTAATTGTTCAATTGCAAAGTAGGATTTCAATACCACCAAACTTAGTCATTCTGAGTAATAGGGCACTCACTTCTCTCTACTTTCCTTCTACTCATGTTAGACTGAGCCGCGGCATGAGAGAAATCAGAGCCCGCCACCGTTTGACTTCACCTCCTCAGCTGTTTACTTCACCAAGATATCTCTTAGAATCCACAACCAAAGGGAAATACATTACGAGAAAATCCAAGGGAAAGAGACTTTAGAGGGATAGAATGAGAGAGATAACTAATGCAGAGAAGAAGAGATGACAATGTGATGGGTACCATCATCCTTTTATGAACTGGTTATGGTACTTCAAAAACACGATAATGTGCGTCCCCAAAGCTGTTCTTCCTAGTGTCGGGGTGCAAAAAGATGCAGAAATGTAAAAGTAACTCTACAATCAAAAGAGATGATTCGCAATTTAAATGCCAGCAAAAGAAAACCAGATTGTGGGCTCATGAAGAAAAAGTGAGGAAAACAACCCCCCAACCTATTCATAGACCACCAAACTTGAAGAAAAGATGTTGAAGGGCCTCTGGAGTTCATGATCTCGTGCATCGATCCAAAAAACAGGTGACTGCAATAGTGGCATAAAAGAGAATGAGAAAACGCGCTACACGTTGGTAGTAGAAACATGGTAGAGCCCTAAAATACGTACCGGAAAAAATTAGGATGACTGGGCGGATTGCAACATAACTAGCAAACAGTATGCAGAAAGATATAAACCACTGAGCTGTAGAAAATAAAAGAAATATGGTGTCGGGTGCTAAGTAGAATGTAAATATTTCCCCAAATTGTTATCTTCAGCACACAGGGCACTCACTTATCTGTTCTGTTCTTTCATTCACGTTTGACAAACAAGCAACATGAATGAATTCATGTGATCTTCATTTGCTTTCACCTCTTCAATTCCGTTGAAAACCAAGAAATTTCCATAATCTGCAACTTAAAGAAATATTTTCAACAAACCGTAAGAGAGAGTGTGGGATAGAAACGTATATACCCTAACGCTTAAAACAAGGGAAGATAGAGGTGAGTAGGACCTTTGTTTTCTTTCAGAGATGGAGGAGCTTCATTCAGAACTCGAACGCGTGCGCCTCAAAAAACAGGTCCCTTTGGTGGTCGCATCTCCACATATGGAAAGACGAAAGAATGGAAATTAAACATATATTATGATATAATCCCACGGGAAGACACTAATGGAAAACCTAAAATATAATATATTAACTAGCATAAAAGACAACAACCTATTAGGAGACAATTATAGCATCTTGCATGTAAGCTGCGCCTAGGTCCGCAATTTACAGTCAAGACTCTTTAATTACTCAAATAATTTAGTCAAAAGACTTATTAACCAAAGTAATGTACAAAAATAACTTACGTGACAAGACCAATTGCATCCTCCACTGAAATTGGAATTAATGCTGAAAAGTTGTACACCGACAAGCAATTCAACATAGAAGCCATATCATGTCAAAAGCTAATTAGAATGTCATTAATATCATACTTGGTCATAACGAGAACATAGGACACTCACTTGTCTATTTTACTCATTTGTTCGTGGGACAGACACGACCATTTCTTGCACCGACATAGCTTTCTCAACATCCACAAATCCCTCCTTGACCATGAGGTCGTCACTGTGTGAAACATGAGAGGGAGATATTTCGACAAACCCTATGACAAAGAGAGACAGAGAGTGTGGGGGAATATAACAATGTAGATGACTAATGCTTAAAAAATGTGAAGAGAGAGGTGAGAAGCACCTTCGTTCTATTCCAGAACTTGTCATGTTGCTTATAAAATGCAATAACATGTGCCCCCTTTTCAAAATTAGCTAAAACACCAAAAAAATCTCCTGTTGTTGGTCGAGTGCCCCCTTTAGCTCGAGCTGAAATAGGTTTAAATGCATTTTCTTCAATATTAAATATGAAGCAAGTGCACAATAAACAAAACAACAGGATAGCAAAAATTTGGTGAGGATTTCTTCCTATTGCTTTGTGGGTGAAAGGATGGTGGAATTCGATAGCAACTCTATAATAGTTAAATAAACAAAGAAAATTGATGACTGGATTTTGTATGATAATTTTAGGGTCTTTTTAGTCTTTTTATTTTGTTATTTTTGAGTCTCATATAGGTTTTTTGTTATTTTTATGTAGATTTTCTATTTATTTTGCATTTGGCATATAGATTAGTTTTTAGTTGGTTTTTAAACTTTATTTTATATTTTTAGGAATTTTTATAGGTATTTTTGTATTCTTAGGAAAGCTGGTAGAAATTATCATTTTTGTCCAGGGGCCTATTTGTAAAGTTCAAGAAATGAAGGACCAAAGTCTAAAGGTACAAGAGTTGGGGGCTGAAAATTGAAGTTGCAAGAAATAGAAGGGCCATAATTGAAGTGCTAACTATGAGAGGACCAAAAGTGGAAAAAAAAGAATATGAAGAGTCACTCTCTATTTAGCACATGGAAAATAATGCTCAAAGAATTGATGATAGTGGGAAGAAGGTTTCAGAAATGATCAAGGGCTGAATGAAGGCTATTGAAGACATTAAAAGTCCACTACCATGAAGGAAAGAAAAGCTTGAAGATGAAGCAGCAACGACCCAGCGCTCAAGCGTTGGGATCCCAGCGCCCAAGCGCTGGGACTCTGACTAGGGTCTGAGCTGGAAATCTCACCCAGCGCTGCAGCGCTAGGAAGCCAGCGCTCAAGCGCTGGCCCTCGATCTGAAAGTGGAATTTAAATGCTTCCCAGCGCCCAAGCGCTGGGAAAGCCAACGCTCAAGCGTTGGAGCCCAGAATTTTGCTATAAATAGGAAGGCAATTTGCACTTGTAAAACACACCATTTTAGAACACAACAAGTGTTCCTCTTTCTCCCTCAAGAACATTGTTCCTAGGAATTGTGGGAAGCCATATTTGAGCTCCTAGTCCAGGGTAATTCAATGCTTCTTTTAGCCATGCTTGGCTAATTCTCTTTAAGTATTTTGGGTTGTTTTAGCTTATTAGTTTATGTTTTAGTTTTCTTTTATTTGTTTCTGAATAATATTCAAAGTTCATGTTTTATTTCCTTGTTCTTCATTCATTTTGGTGCACACAAGATCTCTTGCTTATTGCTTATTACATAAGGCCATTTGGTAAGTAGTAAGGGACCTAGGATTTAAAAAAGGTTATAAGTATACTTCGCTAAGGAATTAGGAAGGACGTAACTTTATGTTGGCCTGAACATCTTCTTCATCTTCTTCTTTAGTTAACTAGGTGCCAAGGAATTGGGTTTAGTAATTAAAAAGAAAGATCTACAACGCTTAAGGAATTATCTTGTAGTTACACTAGGCTATAGCATCATGAATCTTTGTTTGGAATTCAGAAATAAAATAGAAGTTTGCTAGCATAAATTATAAGTTATTCAACGCAACCCAAATGCTTATTTCTATCATCATCTTTTCTTTTATATTTTATGCTTTTTATGTTCTTGTTTCAGAAACCAAAATGCAAAACAAATCTTTTTATTTTTCTGCTTGAGCTCTAAACAAATTAGTAATCAGACACCTATCCCTGTGGGATCGACAATCTTTTATATTACGCGATACTAAATTGTACACTTGCAATTTCATTATCAAGTTTTTGGCGCCGTTGCCGGGGAATAGGTTTTTAAGTCTTTTTATTATTTTGTTTAGTGCTTTTCTTTTATATAAAAAAAAAAATTAAAATATTTGTAAAGAACTGGTGCTGCTAACTTGGGTGCTGAGTATTTTCAGGTACAGCTATGGCCGAAACATTTGAGCAAATGGAGGCAAAAATCCGGGCTCGGCTTGAAAAGGAATATGAAAAGAAGAAACAAGATGCTTTCACTCTAATTGACGAGTTTTGCTCTGATTTAGAAAGTAAGTACAAAACCGGATTTTTGCCAACTCCTGAGCAAAAATGTAAGGCCAGGGAGGAGCTACAAGTCAGGATACAAGGTATTTTGAAGAGGCAGCCAGTTAGTGATCAACTATCCACAATCCCAGTAAGTGAACCTATGGACCAAGTTGAAAAATTCAAAATTGGGAAAAAAGAGAAGTATGTTGTGTTTGTAAAATTTTCTCTTCCCACCTCGGAGGAGGAAGAACACAACTTCCCAAAAGAAATGTCCATAGGTGATCTTGTGCAGAAAAGTGGTAAGGTTAAAGCTGAACACTTGTGCATCATTTTGATGTATAAGTATTGTCAAAATTTACATGATCTTCGGGGTTTAAGGAATTTTGTAATAGACCCCGGTTGAAGTGATTATTGAAAAAGTCTATCAAAGACTATAAAATTGAGCTGGTTGGGAGACAACCCAACTTAGGATTAGATTAATTTTCCTGTTTTATTTTCTGTTTAAAAAAAAAAAAAAAAAAAAATAACTAACAGGGGGACCCAACGCCAAGGCGTTGGTGGCTCAACGCTCATGCGTTGAGCCCCTGTTTAAAGTCCCAGTTTCCAGTTTTTACCAACGCTCATGCGTTGGGGGCCAGCGCTCATGCGCTAGGCCCCTGGAAGCCACTGGTTGTTTTCACTTACCAGCGCTCACGCGTTGGGAAACCCAACGCTCATGCGCTGAGGCTCGGGCAGGGGCTTTTAAATTCAAATTTCTACTCACTCTTCACTTTTTATCCCTTCATCTCTTAAACCCCTTTCTTACCCACGAACCCAGCTCTTCTCCTTCACCTTTCTTTCTCACATTTCACTCCTTTGAACTGCAACCCACTTCCCTCAAGTGCTTGTTCGAAACAATCTCAACTCCTTCCTCTTGTTTGTGTGCAATTTTTGGAGCTTCAAGGTCTGTTTCTGGTTTTCTCAAAGCTTTTTCTTTTACCTTGTTGTTTAAAATTTGCACATATTAAGTAGGATGTAGTTGATATGGTTTATGGGTTGTAGTTATTTGCTGGTTCTTGGTAAAATTTCTGTTTTTGCATGTTGCTTTTGCCCATAATCTTTGCTGTTTTTGGCTTGCCCACCAAGTGTTCGGTAAAATGTCTGAATGAAGTTCTTGTTTCTTTTCTGGTTTTTAAGCTTTGATTCTTGCTTTGCATGATTAATGGAAGACTCAAGGATGGTTTTTATAAACTTGGTGGGCAATTTGCTATTTTTGGTTGTAATTTTGGAGGGTGTTCAAAGAGAGGATGTTGGTTTTGTATTTGAACTAACAGTTTAACAAAGTGCTTGCTTGTGGAATTGTTTGCTTATTTTGCAGATTATGGCACCCAAAAGAAGGGCGGTTGAGGAAGTCCTTGAAGAGGAGGAGGAGCAATATGATTTTAACCGCTTCCTCTCCCTTGAAAAGGAGAAAATTTTCAAGGGGAAGCTATTACAGAAGGAGCTGGTCCGGGAGAGGCCTCTCCATTTTGACCGGGTGGATCCTTGGGGGATTCAAGAGGCTGTGCTCGAAAGGAAGTGGGAGCAACTCTGTGCTCCAATCCATGATGCTTGTCAAACTCTTGTGAGGGAGTTTTATGCCAATGCCCTCTATGATTCTGATGAAGAGATCCCCGCCATTCCCACCTACAAATCATGGTATCGGGGAACCACGATCAACTATAGTGCGGAAGTGATTAGGAGGCTTCTGAAGCTTCCAACTGAGGCCCAGGATCGGGCCAAGTTTGGGCAGAATGGGGCCAGCTTTAATGAGATGCTGAACAATTATCCTCACGCTGAGATTTTGGAAGCTCTTGCTGTACCAGGGGCTAAATGGGAGACTGAAGCAGATAGGGTCACTCCAAGCTACATTTACAGGAAATTTGTGAAGCCAGAGGTCCGAGTTTGGGACCATTTCTTGGGAGACACTCTCTTCCCGAGTTCTAACAAAACAGAATTAAGGAGGCAGAGTGCTCTATGCATTTACTGTTTGCTGAACAAAAGACCTATTGATGCTGCCAGGATCATTGCTTGGAGGATCCACTATTCTGTTAATGTGGATAAAAAGGGTAAGAGGTTTGGTTATCCTTCATTGATTACTAAACTTGTACAGGCTAAGCTTGGGGTGGCTGCTATGCCCCCTATTGAGATTTATATCCATCCTCTTCCCGTCATGACCGTTGATGGTGCTGAGAGGATCTACAGAGAGCATGCTGCTTCCCTTGAGAGGCAAGGGGATCCTTCTGAAGCCCGTTATGCAGAGCCCAGGCCCAGAACCAACACTAGAGCCCGATCCAGAAATGTAGGGGAATCATCTCAGTCCTCCACCAACACTTGGCAGGAGGAAGCTTTTGGAACTATGTTCCAGCATATGCACAGGATATCTCATAACCAGCAGCTGATGTGGGATTATGCAGGTTATAGTGATCCCAGCTGGCAGAGGTGTCCTGCCCCGACTGATCTGGAGAGGAGATTGATGGGTTTACACATCACTGAACAGGCTGAAGGTTCAGGAGCTGCTGCAGAAGAGGAGGCCCCGATGCATTTTGATTGAAATTGACTAATTTTTACCAGCTTGTAGATTTTTGGATAATTTTTGGTTTTTATTTTTCTGCTTTTATTTTTGTTTTTTAGGATTTTAAAACTGCATGGTTGAGTACTTATCCAGTTATTCTGCTACTATTGCTTTTGCTGATTGCTTGTGGGGTTTTATCCAGTGAACTAATATTGCTTTCAAAAAGATAATATGTTTTTGAATGAGGATTAGGATTGCATGTTGCTAGGATGAACTGAAATCTTGATTGGAAAGTTTTGGCAAAATTTTTCTGAGTTTGAAAAGGAGTACCACTTACTCCAATCTTTTTGAGTGCTGAGAACTCTGATGCATGACTTGTAAAATTATTCTGCCTTGTGTTGCATGTTGGTTGAATCTTGTTAACTTTTGTGAATTTGTGAAGAGATTATAGGCTTTCTTTGAAAACTCAGATTTTTGATTGAAAAAGAAAAATCCATTAGTAGCCCCCTTTGAGCCTTAAAAGAGTCATTTTTTGGAGCCTACTTTTGTGAGATATTATAAAGTGTTAGTGTGATTCAATAAAATGGAAAATTCTAGAGCTATGTATGTTTAGGTTTCTCTCTAAAAAAAAAAAAAAAAAAAAAATATATATAAATAAAAAAATATATAAGGTATGTGCCTTAGAAAAATAATGAAGTAGTGGGGTGAGAAAGAGTATGAGGGGAATAAAATTCAATTCATTCATCCCATACATTTCACTACTTTGTTTAAAAAAAAAAGAAGAAAAAAATTGAGAGAACCTTTGTTGTTGAAGCTCTTAGTCAAAAGAATCACCTAGCATAAATTCTGAGTCAAGCCAATAGAGTTGCCAAGTTTTTCTGAATCCATACCTTGTCTGAACCTTGGCCAAGTTTCAACCTTCAAGAAATCTCTTCTTAAGTTGCATAGTGCATGATTTCAACTTTGATTTGAATGATAGGCAGAATTTTTGAGCTTTCATGTTTTCATTAAGGATACCTTTTTGTGAGCTGAAGTTGATGAACTCAATTTGTTACAGGTGCCAAGCTTAACTCTCTTGATCAAGTTCTTTTGAAACATGATTGCTTTCCAAACCCGCCATGCTTTCTTGAAAATTATCATCTCTTTTTGGATAAAACTTTTTCTAAACTCGAGGACAAGTTTTTCTTTAAAGTTTTGTCGCTTGAGGACAAGCTGTCGTTGGGTATAGTGGTGTGATGACTGGATTTTGTATGATAATTTTAGGGTCTTTTTAGTCTTTTTATTTTGTTATTTTTGAGTCTCATATAGGTTTTTTGTTATTTTTATGTAGATTTTCTATTTATTTTGCATTTGGCATATAGATTAGTTTTTAGTTGGTTTTTAAACTTTATTTTATATTTTTAGGAATTTTTATAGGTATTTTTGTATTCTTAGGAAAGCTGGTAGAAATTATCATTTTTGTCCAGGGGCCTATTTGTAAAGTTCAAGAAATGAAGGACCAAAGTCTAAAGGTACAAGAGTTGGGGGCTGAAAATTGAAGTTGCAAGAAATAGAAGGGCCATAATTGAAGTGCTAACTATGAGAGGACCAAAAGTGGAAAAAAAAGAATATGAAGAGTCACTCTCTATTTAGCACATGGAAAATAATGCTCAAAGAATTGATGATAGTGGGAAGAAGGTTTCAGAAATGATCAAGGGCTGAATGAAGGCTATTGAAGACATTAAAAGTCAACTACCATGAAGGAAAGAAAAGCTTGAAGATGAAGCAGCAACGACCCAGCGTTCAAGCGTTGGGATCCCAGCGCCCAAGCGCTGGGACTCTGACTAGGGTCTGAGCTGGAAATCTCACCCAGCGCTGCAGCGCTAGGAAGCCAGCGCTCAAGCGCTGGCCCTCGATCTGAAAGTGGAATTTAAATGCTTCCCAGCGCCCAAGCGCTGGGAAAGCCAACGCTCAAGCGTTGGAGCCCAGAATTTTGCTATAAATAGGAAGGCAATTTGCACTTGTAAAACACACCATTTTAGAACACAACAAGTGTTCCTCTTTCTCCCTCAAGAACATTGTTCCTAGGAATTGTGGGAAGCCATATTTGAGCTCCTAGTCCAGGGTAATTCAATGCTTCTTTTAGCCATGCTTGGCTAATTCTCTTTAAGTATTTTGGGTTGTTTTAGCTTATTAGTTTATGTTTTAGTTTTCTTTTATTTGTTTCTGAATAATATTCAAAGTTCATGTTTTATTTCCTTGTTCTTCATTCATTTTGGTGCACACAAGATCTCTTGCTTATTGCTTATTACATAAGGCCATTTGGTAAGTAGTAAGGGACCTAGGATTTAAAAAAGGTTATAAGTATACTTCGCTAAGGAATTAGGAAGGACGTAACTTTATGTTGGCCTGAACATCTTCTTCATCTTCTTCTTTAGTTAACTAGGTGCCAAGGAATTGGGTTTAGTAATTAAAAAGAAAGATCTACAACGCTTAAGGAATTATCTTGTAGTTACACTAGGCTATAGCATCATGAATCTTTGTTTGGAATTCAGAAATAAAATAGAAGTTTGCTAGCATAAATTATAAGTTATTCAACGCAACCCAAATGCTTATTTCTATCATCATCTTTTCTTTTATATTTTATGCTTTTTATGTTCTTGTTTCAGAAACCAAAATGCAAAACAAATCTTTTTATTTTTCTGCTTGAGCTCTAAACAAATTAGTAATCAGACACCTATCCCTGTGGGATCGACAATCTTTTATATTACGCGATACTAAATTGTACACTTGCAATTTCATTATCAAAAATGTGCTTAATTAATAATACAACAAAACGACAGCGCGATATGGATAAATGAAGAAAAAGTAGAAAAAAGAACTCGAACTAGTATAAAGACCACCACACCTGTAAGAGAGCATGATGCAGGGCTTCTGAAACTGGTCACCACTTGCCTGGATTCTGTAGCAAAGGGACTGCACTAATTGAATAAAAGAGAATGAGAAAATACAATACGTATAATTAGTTAATAAGTAGTAAATGGTTGAAACACGAACCATAAAAACAATGTGAGATAGGCCGACTGCATCCATACTGGCGAATGAGATCCATGCAGTAATATGTAAACCAAAGACCTGTAGAAAGTAAAAGGCTAATTTTTCAATTGCAAAGTAGGATATCACTACCACCAAACTTAGTCAGTCTGAGTAATAGGGCACTCACTTCTCTCTACTTTCCTTCTACTCATGTTAGACTGAGCCGCGGCATGACAGAAATCAGAGTCCGCCACCGTTTGACTTCACCTCCTCAGCTGTTTACTTCACCAAGATATCTCTTAGAATCCACAACCAAAGGGAAATACATTACGAGAAAATCCAAGGGAAAGAGACTTTAGAGGAATAGAATGATAGAGATAACTAATGCAGAGAAGAAGAGATGAGAATGTGATGGGTACCGTCATCCTTTTCTGAACTGGTTATGGTACTTCAAAAACACGATAATGTGCGTCCCCAAAGCTGTTCTTCCTAGTGTCGGGGTGCAAAGAGATGCAGGAATGTAAAAGTAACTCTACAATCAAAAGAGATGATTCTCAATTTAGATGCCAGCAAAAGAAAACCAGATTGTGGGCTCATGAAGAAAAAGTGAGCAAAACAACCCCCCCAACCTATTCATAGACCACCAAACTTGAAGAAAAGATGTTGAAGGGCCTCTGGAGTTCATGATCTCGTGCATCGATCCAAAAAAAAGGTGACTGCAATAGTGGCATAAAAGAGAATGAGAAAACGCGCTACACGTTGGTAGTAGAAACATGGTAGAGCCCTAAAATACGTACCGGAAAAAATTAGGATGACTGGGCGGATTGCTACATTACTAGCATACAGTAGGCAGAAAGATATAAACCACTGAGCTGTAGAAAATAAAAGAAATATGGTGTCGGGTGCTAAGTAAAATGTAAATATTTCCCCAAATTGTAATCTTCAGCACATAGGGCACTCACTTATCTGTTCTGTTCTTTCATTCACGTTAGACAAACAAGCAACAGGAATGAATTCATGTGATCTTCATTTGCTCTCACCTCTTCAATTCCGTTGAAAACCAAGAAATTTCCATAATCTGCAACTTAAAGAAATATTTTCAACAAACCATAAGAGTGAGTGTGGGATAGAAACGTATATACCCTAACGCTTGAAACAAGGGAAGATAGAGGTGAGTAGGACCTTTGTTTTCATTCAGAGATGGAGGAGGTTCATCCAGAACTTGAACGCGTGCGCCTCAAAAAACAGGTCCCTTTCGTGGTCGCATCTCCACATATGGAAAGAATGGAAATTCAACATATTTTATGATATAATCCCACGGGAAGAAACTAATGGAAAGCCTAAAATATAATATATTAACTAGCATAAAAGACAACAAACTATTAGGAGACAATTATAGCATCTTCCATGTAAGGTGCGCCTAGGTCCGCAATTTACGGTCAAGACTCGTTAATTACTCAAATAATTTAGTCACAAGACTTATTAACCAAAGCAATATACAAAAATAACTTACGTGACAAGACAATTGCATCCTCCACTGAAATTGGAATTAATGCGGAAAACTTGTACACCGACAAGCTATTCAACTTAGAAGCCATATCATGTCAAAAGCTAATTAGAATGTCATTAATATCGTACTTGGTCATAACGAGAATATAGGACACTCACTTATCTATTTTACTCTTTTGTTCGGGGGACAGACACGACCATTTCTTGCGCCTACATAGCTTTCTCAACATCCACAAATCCCTCATTGACCATGAGGTCGTCACTGTGTGAAACATGAAAGGGAGATATTTAGACAAACACGATGACAAAGAGACAGAGAGTGTGGGGGGGAATATAACAATGTAGATGACTAATGCTTAAAAAAAGTGAAGAGAGTGGTGAGTAGCACCTTCGTTCTTTTCCAGAACTTGTCATGTTGCTTATAAAATGCAATAACATGTGCCCCCTTTTCAAAATTAGCTAAAACACCAAAAAAATCTCCTGTTGTTGGTCGAGTGCCCCCTTTAGCTCGAGCTGAAATAGGTTCAAATGCAATTTCTTCAATATTACATATGAAGCAAGTGCACAATAAACAAAAAAACATGATAGCAAAAATTTGGGGAGGATTTCTTCCTATTGCTTTGTGGGTGAAAGGATGATGGAATTCGATAGAAACTCTATAATAGTTAAGTAAACAAAGAAAATATGCTTAATTAATAAGACTACAAAACGACAGCGCGATATGGATAAATGAAGAAAAAGTAGAAAAAAGAACTCAAGCTAGTATAAAGACCACCACACCTGTAAGAAAGCATGATGCAAGGCTACTGAAACTAGTCACCACTTGCCTGGATTCTGTAGCAAAGGAACTGCACTAATGGCATAAAAGAGAATGAGAAAATACAATACGTATAATTAGTTAATAAGTAGTAAATGGTTGAAACACGAACCATAAAAACAATGTGTGATAGGTCCACTGCATCCATACTGGCGAATGAGATCCATGCAGTTATATGTAAACCATAGACCTGTAGAAAGTAAAAGGCTAATTGTTCAATTGCAAAGTAGGATTTCACTACCACCAAACTTAGTCAGTCTGAGTAATAGGGCACTCACTTCTCTCTACTTTCCTTCTACTCATGTTAGACTGAGCCGTGGCATGAGAGAAATCAGAGCCCGCCACCGTTTGACTTCACCTCCTCAGCTGTTTACTTCACCAAGATATCTCTTAGCATCCACAACCAAAGGGAAATACATTACGAGAAAATCCAAGGGAAAGAGACTTTAGAGGGATAGAATGATAGAGATAACTAATGCAGAGAAGAAGAGATGACAATGTGATGGGTACCGTCATCCTTTTCTGAATTGGTTATGGTACTTCAAAAACACGATAATGTGCGTCCCCAAAGCTGTTCTTCCTAGTGTCGGGGTGCAAAGAGATGCAAGAATGTAAAAGTAACTCTACAATCAAAAGAGATGATTCTCAATTTAAATGCCAGCAAAAGAAAACCAGATTGTGGGCTCATGAAGAAAAAGTGAGCAAAACAACCCCCCCAACCTATTCATAGACCACCAAACTTGAAGAAAAGATGTTGAAGGGCCTCTGCAGTTCATGATCTCGTGCATCGATCCAAAAAACAGGTGACTGCAATAGTGGCATAAAAGAGAATGAGAAAACGCGCTACACGTTGGTAGTAAAACATGGTAGAGCCCTAAAATACGTACCGTAAAAAATTAGGATGACTGGGCGGATTGCAACATTACTAGCAAACAGTATGCAGAAAGATATAAACCACTGCACTGTAGAAAATAAAAGAAATATGGTGTCGGGTGCTAAGTAGAATGTAAATATTTCCCCAAATTGTTATCTTCAGCACATAGGACACTCACTTATCTGTTCCGTTCTTTCATTCACGTTTGACAAACAAGCAACATGAATGAATTCATGTGATCTTCATTTGCTTTCACCTCTTCAATTCCGTTGAAAACTAAGAAATTTCCAGAATCTGCAACTTAAAGAAATATTTTCAACAAGCCATAAGAGAGAGTGTGGGATAGAAACGTATATACCCTAACGCTTAAAACAAGGGAAGATAGAGGTGAGTAGGACCTTTGTTTTCTTTCAGAGATGGAGGAGCTTCATTCAGAACTTGAACGCGTGCGCCTCAAAAAACAGGTCCCTTTGGTGGTCGCATCTCCACATATGGAAAGAATGGAAATTACACTAATGGAAAGCCTAAAATATAATATATTAACTAGCATAAAAGACAACAACCTATTAGGAGACAATTATAGCATCTTGCATGTAAGCTGCGCCTAGGTCCGCAATTTACAGTGAAGACTCTTTAATTACTCAAATAATTTAGTCAAAAGACTTATTAACCAAAGCAATATACAAAAAATAACTTACGTGACAAGACCAATTGCATCCTCCACTGAAATTGGCATTAATGCTGAAAAGTTGTACACCGACAAGCTATTCAACATAGAAGTCATATCATGTCAAAAGCGAATTAGAATGCCATTAATATCGTACTTGGTCATAACGAGAACATAGGACACTCACTTGCTATTTTACTCATTTGTTCGGGGGACAGACACGACCATTTCTTGCGCCGACATAGCTTTCTCAACATCCACAAATCCCTCCTTGACAATGAGGTCGTCACTGTGTGAAACATGAGAGGGAGATATTTAGACAAACCCTATGACAAAGTGAGACAGAGAGTGTGGGGGAATATAACAATGTAGATGACTAATGCTTAAAAAATGTGAAGAGAGTGGTGAGAAGCACCTTCGTTCTTTTCCAGAACTTGTCATGTTGCTTATAAAATGCAATCACATGTGCCCCCTTTTCAAAATTAGCTAAAACACCAAAAAAATCTCCTGTTGCTGGTCGAGTGCCCCCTTTAGCTCGAGCTGAAATAGGTTCAAATGCAATTTCTTCAATATTAAATATGAAGCAAGTGCACAATAAACAAAACAACAGGATAGCAAAAATTTGGTGAGGATTTCTTCCTATTGCTTTGTGGGTGAAAGGATGGTGGAATTCGATAGCAACTCTATAATAGTTAAATAAACAAAGAAAATATACTTAATTAATAATACAACAAAACGACAGCGCGATATGGATAAATGAAGAAAAAGTAGAAAAAAGAACTCGAACTAGTATAAAGACCACCACACCTGTAAGAAAGCATGATGCAGGGCTTCTGAAACTGGTCACCACTTGCCTGGATTCTGTAGCAAAGGGACTGCACTGATTGCATAAAAGAGAATGAGAAAATACAATACGTATAATTAGTTAATAAGTAGTAAATGGTTGAAACACGAACCATAAAAACAATGTGTGATAGGCCCAACTACTTCCATACTGGCGAATGAGATCCATGCAGTTATATGTAAACCATAGACCTGTAGAAAGTAAAAGGCTAATTGTTCAATTGCAAAGTAGGATTTCACTACCACCAAACTTAGTCAGTCAGAGTAATAGGGCACTCACTTCTCTCTACTTTCCTTCTACTCATGTTAGACTTAGCCGCGGCATGAGAGAAATCAGAGCCCGCCACCGTTTGACTTCACCTCCTCAGCTGTTTACTTCACCAAGATATCTCTTAGCATCCACAACCAAAGGGAAATACATTACGAGAAAATCCAAGGGAAAGAGACTTTAGAGGGATAGAATGATAGAGATAACTAATGCAGAGAAGAAGAGATGACAATGTGATGGGTACCGTCATCCTTTTCTGAACTGGTTATGGTACTTCAAAAACACGATAATGTGCGTCCCCAAAGCTGTTCTTCCTAGTGTCGGGGTGCAAAGAGATGCAGGAATGTAAAAGTAACTCTACAATCAAAAGAGATGATTCTCAATTTAAATTCCAGCAAAAAAAAACTAGATTGTGGGCTCATGAAGAAAAAGTGAGCAAAACAACCCCCCAACCTATTCATAGACCACCAAACTTGAAGAAAAGATGTTGAAGGGCCTCTGGAGTTCATGATCTCGTGCATCGATCCAAAAAACAGGTGACTGCAATAGTGGCATAAAAGAGAATGAGAAAACGCGGTAAACGTTGGTAGTAAAACATGGTAGAGCCCTAAAATACGTAACGGAAAAAATTAGGATGACTGGGCGGATTGCAACATTACTAGCAAACAGTATGCAGAAAGATATAAACCACTGCGCTGTAGAAAATAAAAGAAATATGGTGTCGGGTGCTAAGTAGAATGTAAATATTTCCTCAAATTGTTATCTTCAGCACATAGGGCACTCACTTATCTGTTCCATTCTTTCATTCACGTTTGACAAACAAGCAACATGAATGAATTCATGTGATCTTCATTTGCTTTCACCTCTTCAGTTCCGTTGAAAACCAAGAAATTTCCAGAATCTGCAACTTAAAGAAATATTTTCAACAAGCCATAAGAGAGAGTGTGGGATAGAAACATATATACCCTAACGCTTAAAACAAGGGAAGATAGAGGTGAGTAGGACCTTTGTTTTCTTTCAGAGATGGAGGAGCTTCATTCAGAACTTGAACGCGTGCGCCTCAAAAAACAGGTCCCTTTGGTGGTCGCATCTCCACATATGGAAAGAATGGAAATTCCACATATATTATGATATAATCCCACGGGAAGACACTAATGGAAAGCCTAAAATATAATATATTAACTAGCATAAAAGACAACAACCTATTAGGAGACAATTATAGCATCTTGCATGTAAGCTGCGCCTAGGTCCGCAATTTACAGTCAAGACTCTTTAATTACTCAAATAATTTAGTCAAAAGACTTATTAACCAAAGCAATATACAAAAATAACTTACGTGACAAGACCAATTGCATCCTCCACTGAAATTGGCATTAATGCTGAAAAGTTGTACACCGACAAGCTATTCAACATAGAAGCCATATCATGTCAAAATCTAATTAGAATGTCATTAATATCGTACTTGGTCATAACAGGAATATAGGACACTCACTTGCTATTTTACTCATTTGTTCGGGGGACAGACACGACCATTTCTTGCGACGACATAGCTTTCTCAACATCCACAAATCCCTCCTTGACAATGAGGTCGTCACTGTGTGAAACATGAGAGGGAGATATTTAGACAAACCCTATGACAAAGAGAGACAGAGAGTGTGGGGGAATATAACAATGTAGATGACTAATGCTTAAAAAATGTGAAGAGAGTGGTGAGAAGCACCTTCGTTCTTTTCCAGAACTTGTCATGTTGCTTATAAAATGCAATCACATGTGCCCCCTTTTCAAAATTAGCTAAAATACCAAAAAAATCTCCTATTGTTGGTCGAGTGCCCCCTTTAGCTCGAGCTAAAATAGGTTCAAATGCAATTTCTTCAATATTAAATATGAAGCAAGTGCACAATAAACAAAACAACAGGATAGCAAAAATTTGATGAGGATTTCTTCCTATTGCTTTGTGGGTGAAAGGATGGTGGAATTCGATAGCAACTCTATAATAGTTAAATAAACAAAGAAAATATGCTTAATTAATAATACAACAAAACGACAGCGCGATATGGAGAAATGAAGAAAAAGTAGAAAAAAGAACTCGAACTAGTATAAAGACCACCACACCTGTAAGAAAGCATGATTCAGGGCTTCTGAAACTGGTCACCACTTGCCTGGATTCTGTAGCAAAGGGACTGCACTGATTGCATAAAAGAGAATGAGAAAATACAATACGTATAATTAGTTAATAAGTAGTAAATGGTTGAAACACGAACCATAAAAACAATGTGTGATAGGCTGACTACATCCATACTGGCGAATGAGATCCATGCAGTTATATGTAAACCATAGACTTGTAGAAAGTAAAAGGCTAATTGTTCAATTGCAAAGTAGGATTTCACTACCACCAAACTTAGTTAGTCTGTGTAATAGGGCACTCACTTCTCTCTACTTTCCTTCTACTCATGTTAGACTGAGCCGCGGGATGAGAGAAATCAGAGCCCGCCACCATTTGACTTCACCTCCTCAGCTGTTTACTTCACCAAGATATCTCTTAGCATCCACAACCAAAGGGAAATACATTACGAGAAAATTTAAGGGAAAGAGACTTTAGAGGGATAGAATGATAGAGATAACTAATGCAGAGAAGAAGAGATGGCAATGTGATGGGTACCGTCATCCTTTTCTGAACTGGTTATGGTACATCAAAAACACGATAATGTGCGTCCCCAAAGCTTTTCTTCCTAGTGTCAGGGTGCAAAGAGATGCAGGAATGTAAAAGTAACTCTACAATCAAAAGAGATGATTCTCAATTTAAATGCCAGCAAAAGAAAACCAGATTGTGGGCTCATGAAGAAAAAGTGAGCAAAACAACCCCCTCAACCTATTCATAGACCACGAAACTTGAAGAAAAGATGTTGAAGGGCCTCTGGAGTTCATGATCTCGTGCATCGATCCAAAAAACAGGTGACTGCAATAGTGGCATAAAAGAGAATGAGAAAACGCGCTACACGTTGGTAGTAAAACATGGTAGAGCCCTAAAATACGTACCGGAAAAAATTAGGATGATTGGGCGGATTGCAACATTACTAGCAAACAGTATGCAGAAAGATATAAACCACTGAGCTGTAGAAAATAAAAGAAATATGGTGTCGGGTGCTAAGTAGAATGTAAATATTTCCCCAAATTGTTATCTTCAGCACATAGGGCACTCACTTATCTGTTCCGTTCTTTCATTCACGTTTGACAAACAAGCAACATGAATGAATTCATGTGATCTTCATTTGCTATCACCTCTTCAATTCCGTTGAAAACCAAGAAATTTCTAGAATCTGTAACTTAAAGAAATATTTTCAACAAGCCATAAGAGAGAGTGTGGGATAGAAACGTATATACCCTAACGCTTAAAACAAGGGAAGATAGAGGTGAGTAGGACCTTTGTTTTCTTTCAGAGGTGGAGGAGCTTCATTCAGAACTTGAACGCGTGCGCCTCAAAAAACAGGTCCCTTTGGTGGTCGCATCTCCACATATGGAAAGAATGGAAATTAAACATATATTATGATATAATCCCACGGGAAGACACTAATGGAAAGCCTAAAATATAATATATTAACTAGTATAAAAGACAACAACCTATTAGGAGACAATTATAGCATCTTGCATGTAAGCTGCGCCTAGGTCCGCAATTTACAGTCAAGACTCTTTAATTACTAAAATAATTTAGTCAAAAGACTTATTAACCAAAGCAATATACAAAAATAACTTACGTGACAAGACCAATTGCATCCTCCACTGAAATTGGCATTAATGCTGAAAAGTTGTACACCGACAAGCTATTCAACATAGAAGCCATATCATGTCAAAAGCTAATTAGAATTCATTAATATCGTACTTGGTCATAACGAGAATATAGGACACTCACTTGCTATTTTACTCATTTGTTCGGGGGACAGACACGACCATTTTTTGCGCCGACATAGCTTTCTCAACATCCACAAATCCCTCCTTGACAATGAGGTCGTCACTGTGTGAAACATGAGAGGGAGATATTTAGACAAACCCTATGACAAAGAGAGACAGAGAGTGTGGGGGAACATAACAATGTAGATGACTAATGCTTAAAAAATGTGAAGAGAGTGGTGAGAAGCACCTTCGTTCTTTTCCAGAACTTGTCATGTTGCTTATAAAATGCAATCACATGTGCCCCCTTTTCAAAATTAGCTAAAACACCAAAAAAATCTCCTGTTGTTGGTCGAGTGCCCCCTTTAGCTCGTGCTGAAATAGGTTCAAATGCAATTTCTTCAATATTAAATATGAAGCAAGTGCACAATAAACAAAACAACAGGATAGCAAAAATTTGGTGAGGATTTCTTCCTATTGCTTTGTGGGTGAAAGGATGGTGGAATTCGATACCAACTCTATAATAGTTAAATAAACAAAGAAAATATGCTTAATTAATAATACAACAAAACGACAGCGCGATATGGATAAATGAAGAAAAAGTAGAAAAAAGAACTCGAACTAGTATAAAGACCACCACACCTGTAAGAAAGCATGATGCAGGGCTTCTGAAACTGGTCACCACTTGCCTGGATTCTGTAGCAAAGGGACTGCACTAATTGCATAAAAGAGAATGAGAAAATACAATACGTATAATTAGTTAATAAGTAGTAAATGGTTGAAACACGAACCATAAAAACAATGTGTGATAGGCCGACTACATCCATACTGGCGAATGAGATCCATGCAGTTATATGTAAACCATAGACCTGTAGAAAGTAATAGGCTAATTGTTCAATTGCAAAGTAGGATTTCACTACCACCAAACTTAGTCAGTCTGAGTAATAGGGCACTCACTTCTCTCTACTTTCCTTCTACTCATGTTAGACTGAGCCGCGGCATGAGAGAAATCAGAGCCCGCCACCGTTTGACTTCACCTCCTCAGCTGTTTACTTCACCAAGATATCTCTTAGCATCCACAACCAAAGGGAAATACATTACGAGAAAATCCAAGGGAAAGAGACTTTAGAGGGATAGAATGATAGAGATAACTAATGCAGAGAAGAAGAGATGACAATGTGATGGGTACCGTCATCCTTTTTTGAACTGGTTATGGTACTTCAAAAACACGATAATGTGCGTCCCCAAAGTTGTTCTCCTAGTGTCGGGGTGCAAAAGGATGCAGGAATGTAAAAGTAACTCTACAATCAAAAGAGATGATTCTCAATTTAAATGCCAGCAAAAGAAAACCAGATTGTGGGCTCATGAAGAAAAAGTGAGCAAAACAACCCCCCCAACCTATTCATAGACCACCAAACTTGAAGAAAATTTGTTGAAGGGCCTCTGGAGTTCATGATCTCGTGCATCGATCCAAAAAGCAGGTGACTGCAATAGTGGCATAAAAGAGAATGAGAAAACGCGCTACACGTTGGTAGTAAAACATGGTAGAGCCCTAAAATACGTACCGGAAAAGATTAGGATGACTGGGCGGATTGCAACATTACTAGCAAACAGTATGCAGAAAGATATAAACCACTGAGCTGTAGAAAGTAAAAGAAATATGGTGTCGGGTGCTAAGTAGAATGTAAATATTTCCCCAAATTGTTATCTTCGGCACATAGGGCACTCACTTATCTGTTCTGTTCTTTCATTCACATTTGACAAACAAGCAACATGAATGATTTCATGTGATCTTCATTTGCTTTGACCTCTTCAATTCCGTTGAAAACCAAGAAATTTCCATAATCTGCAACTTAAAGAAATATTTTCAACAAACCATAAGAGAGAGTGTGGGATAGAAACGTATATACCCTAACGCTTAAAACAAGGGACGATAGAGGTGAGTAGGACCTTTGTTTTCTTTCAGAGATGGAGGAGCTTCATTCATAACTTGAACGCGTGCGCCTCAAAAAACAGGTCCCTTTGGTGGTCGCATCTCCACATATGGAAAGAATGGAAATTAAAAATATATTATGATATAATTGTGAAGAAGGTCTTGTTGCTGGCCCTGACTGTGGTTTTGATGACGACAAACTCATCAACAAAAAGAAGAAAAGAAGACTTCAAAGAAACAAGCACTACAAGTCCATCAATAGTCTAGAAGTCTTAGTATTAGGTGAGTTATGCTTCCAACTGTCTATTAAAGCATAAAGGCTCTTAAAACACCTAATCTAATCAAACTAAGTGTTTTCATAACTTAAAAGAAGTAGAAAACCTTAAGCCAGTCTCAAAGAATCAAGTTTCTGGAAAATGGGCTTCTGTGTAATCGATTGCAGCTTTCTGGTAATCGATTACACCTAGGCAAGTAATCAATTACTCATGGCTTGTAATTGATTACATGTTTGAAATTCAAATTCAAACTGAAACGGTCATTTGTGTAATCGATTACACTAAGTATGGTAATCGATTACCAGAACGAAAAAGTGCATCTTTTCATGAACCATTGTGTCCCAAACCTTTTGAAAAGGGTTGTGATGCTTCAAGGACGTTTCCCTTGCCTATATAAAGTCCATTTGAGTCCAGAAAACATAACATACACAAGACACAAAAAGAGACAACACATTAAACATGAGAAAACACCATTAGGCCAAAACTTTGTCAAAATTAGTTCATCTTTTAGAACTTAAATCTTTTGGAGCCTAAATTCTGAGTTCATGATCTTCATGTCAATAAGAACACTTTAGTTGTTCATATCTTGAAGAACTCAGAATTGTATTATGCTTAAAAGCCTTAAAGCATAATTTCTCATGATCAATCCAATTGTATGTTAAAGGATTGATACAGCCAATTGTAACATCTTCTTCATCTCTTTCTGTAAGATTGAGTTTTTCACCGTGGTATTCGGTGAAAGGTTGTTGTCACTGAAAGTGGTATACTTTCAGGGTTGTAATTGAAGGTGGTTTAGCCTTCAAGGTCTGAGGGTGGTTTGCCTTCAGGAACTGAAAGCGGTTTGCTTTCAGGGGCTGTTGAAAGTGGTTTGCTTTCACAGGATATTGGTAGAAATTCTTGGGGTCCTTGGGTTAGGAACTTGTAAGAGATTTTTATCAATAGTGGAAAAATCCTCAAGGGGTTTTCTTGAGGGACTGGACGTAGCCTTCGGTGGATTGAAGGTGAACCAGGATAAACTCTTGTGTGTGATTTCCTTTATCCTTCATATTTACTTTCAAGTATCGCTCAATTCCGCTGCAATCATAACGATCATTTCGTGATCATCGTAAACTTGAAAGTAACAATTTCAATAAGGCGAAAATTGGGGCAACACTGATTCACCCCCCCCCCCCTCTCAGGTTGCTATCTGCACTAACAATTGGTATCAGAGCGGAAGTTTAGGTAAGTTATTCCTAAGATCCGGGAAAAGATGGCATCCTCTTCCAATCATGGAACAAATGAAGGATTCAACATAAACAGGCCACCATTCTTCAATGGAGAACATTATGACTTCTGGAAAATCAAGATGAAGATATTGATAAAGTCATTAGACGCAGGAATATGGAAAGCCATTGAAGAAGGTCCCTTTGTGCCTGTAACAACAGATGAAGAAGGAACTTCACAACCAAAATCAGAAAGTACTTGGAGTGAAGAAGAAAAGAAGAAGGTTCAATATGATCTCAAAGGAATGAACATCCTTACATCTGCTCTTGGCATGGACGAATTTTTCAAAGTATCAACGTGCACTTCATCAAAAGAAATATGGGATACGTTGATGGTGACTCATGAAGGAACAGATGAAGTCAAGAGATCAAAGATCAATACTTTATCTCAGGAGTATGAAATGTTCAGAATGCTTCCAGGAGAAAAGGTATTAGATATGCAAAAACGATTCACTCATTTGATTGCTCTTGGAAAACAATTTTCAAACAGTGACTTGAACATGAAAGTTCTAAGATCACTTACAAGAGTATGGCAACCAAAAGTTACAGCCATCTCTGAGAAGAAGAGTTTATCAAATATGACTCTTGCAACTCTTTTTGGAAAACTCCAAGAACATGAGTTGGAATTGAATCGTTTAGAAGAGCATGAACAACATGAGAAGAATCATCGATCAATTTCTTTAAAGGCAAAAGAAAGCATCAAAGAAGATTATGATGCAGACTCTAAAGAAGAAGACAATGGAAATTTGAATCTTCTAGTAAAAAACTTTGGAAAGTTTCTTAAAAGGAAAAATGTTAAATTTAACAACAATAAATCCTTCCAAAGGAACAATGAGTCTTCTTCGTCTCAAAAGATTACATGTTTCGAGTGTGGCAAACCGGGACATTTCAAGTCAGATTGTCCAAATCTTCAGAAGAAGAAACATGGTCTAAGAGAGAAATTCTAGAAAAAGGATCAACCTACTCGAAGAGCATATTTGGCTTGGGATGATAATGAAGTAAGTTCATCATCAGATTCTGACAAAGAAGAAGCACAAGTTGCCTTGATGGCCTCACATGACTCAGATGTTGAAGATTCCCAGGTTAGTAATAATTCTATGTCTTCTCATGATTTAAAGTTTGCTATGGAGAATATGTTTAAATTATGTCAAGAATTTTCCAAGATTAGCACTAAGCAAAATGATTTGATTTCATCCTTAGAAAGTAAGTGTAGAACCTTACAAGAGGAATTAGACATAGTGAAATCTAAACTAGATATTACACAAAAATGCACTAAGTGTAATTCTTTAGAAGAAAAGATAGATAATCTTCAACAAAGAGTAAATAACTTCAATAAAGGAAAACAGAAGTTAGATGATATTCTAAGTGTGCAAAGACATTCAAATAACAAATCAGGTCTAGGATATACTTCTCACCCAAAGACTAAGGAAGTCAAGAAAACTGTGTTTGTAAAACCAAACCATATAGTAGAATCTTCTAGTAACAAAAGGATTAATCCTGTTAGAAGTACATACAATAGGAAGAATACTCAAAATAGACATCCTAAGAAGATCCATTCCTCTCCTAGACAAACCTCTAGTTACAATCATTACTCTTGTACGTATTGTAACAAAGTAGGACATACCCCTAGCAGATGATGGTTTGATGCATAATCTTCTGAGTATTAGTCAACTATGTGATAAAGGTTTGAAATTTGGTTTTATTAATGATATATGTGTTGTGAAAGATGTGAAAACTAAAGAAATTAAGTTTTCCGGGTATAAAGTAAATAAAGTCTTCATGATCTCCTATGAAGAAATTCCACAAAATGTGAGATGCCTTTTGGCCAAGAATTATAGTGATTCATGGCTATGGCATAGAAGACTTGCTCATATTCACATAGATCATTTAAACAAACTAGTTAAGCATGATCTAGTTGTTGGGCTTCCAAAGATAAAATTCGAGAAAGACAAGCTTTGTGATGCATGTAAAAAATTTGGGGAGGATTTCTTCCAATTGCTTTGTGGGTGAAAGGATGATGGAATTCGATAGCAACTCTATAATAGTTAAGTAAACAAAGAAAATATGCTTAATTAATAATACAACAAAACGACAGCGCGATATGGATAAATGAAGAAAAAGTAGAAAAAAGAACTCGAGCTAGTATAAAGACCACCACACCTGTAAGAAAACATGATGCAAGGCTTCTGAAACTGGTCACCACTTGCCTGGATTCTGTAGCAAAGGGACTGCACTAATTGCATAAAAGAGAATGAGAAAATACAATATTTATAATTAGTGAATAAGTAGTAAATGGTTGAAACACGAACCATAAAAACAATGTGTGATAGGCCGACTGCATCCATACTGGCGAATGAGATCCATGCAGTAATATGTAAACCAAAGACCTGTAGAAAGAAAAAGGCTAATTGTTCAATTGCAAAGTAGGATTTCAATACCACCAAACTTAGTCATTCTGAGTAATAGGGCACTCACTTCTCTGTACTTTCCTTCTACTCATGTTAGACTGAGCCGCGGCATGAGAGAAGTCAGAGCCCGCCACCGTTTGACTTCACCTCCTCAGCTGTTTACTTCACCAAGATATCTCATAGCATCCACAACCAAAGAGAAATACATTACGAGAAAATCCAAGGGAAAGAGACTTTAGAGGAATAGAATGATAGAGATAACGAATGCAGAGAAGAAGAGATGACAATGTGATGGGTACCGTCATCCTTTTCTGAACTGGTTATGGTACTTCAAAAACTCGATAATGTGCGTCCCCAAAGCTGTTATTCCAAGTGCCGGGATGCAAATAGATGCGGGAATGTAAAAGTAACTCTACAATCAAAAGAGAGGATTCTCAATTTAAATGCCAGCAAAAGAAAACCAGATTGTGGGCTCATGAAGAAAAAGTGAGCAAAACAACCCCCCCAACCTATTCATAGACCACCAAACTTGAAGTAAAGATGTTGAAGGGCCTCTGGAGTTCATGATCTCGTCCATCGATCCAAAAAACAGGTGACGCAATAGTGGCATAAAAGAGAATGAGAAAACGCGCTACACATTGGTAGTAGAAACATGGTAGAGCCCTAAAATACGTACCGGAAAAAATTAGGATGACTGGGCGGATTGCAACATTACTAACAAACGGTATGCAGAAAGATATAAACCACTGAGCTGTAGAAAATAAAAGAAATATAGTGTCGGGTGCTAAGTAGAATGTAAATATTTCCTTAAACTTTAATCTTCAGCACATAGGGCACTCACTTATCTGTTCTGTTCTTTCATTCATGTTAGACAAACAAGCAACATGAATGAATTCATGTGATCTTCATTTGCTCTCACCTCTTCAATTCCGTTGAAAACCAAGAAATTTCCATAATCTGCAACTTAAAGAAGTATTTTCAACAAACCATAAGAGAGAGTGTGGGATAGAAACGTATATACCATAACGCTTAAAACAAGGGAAGATAGAGGTGAGTAGGACCTTTGTTTACTTTCAGAGATGCAGGAGCTTCATTCAGAACTTGAACGCGTGCGCCTCAAAAAACAGGTCCATTTGGTGGTCGCATCTCCACATATGGAAAGAATGGAAATTCAACATATATTATGATATAATCCCACGGGAAGACACTAATGGAAAGCCTAAAATATAATATATTAACTAGCATAAAAGACAACAACCTATGAGGAGACAATTATAGCATCTTGCATGTAAGCTGCGCCTAGGTCCGCAATTTACAGTCAAGACTCTTTAATTACTCAAATAATTTAGTCAAAAGACTTATTAACCAAAGCAATATACAAAAATAACTTACGTGACAAGACCAATTGCATCCTCCACTGAAATTGGAATTAATGCTGAATGGTTGTACACTGACAAGCTATTCAACATAGAAGCTGATAGTGGAAATCGCAAGTGTACGATTAACTATCGCGTAATATAAAAGATTATCGATCCCACAGGGATAGGTGTCTAATTACTAATTTGTTTAGAGCTCAAGCAGAAAAATAAAAGGAAATATTTTGCATTTTGGTTTCTGGAACAAGAACATAAAAAGCATAAAATATAAAAGAAAAGATGATGATAGAAATAAGCATTTGGGTTGCATTGAAAAACTTATAATTTATGCTAGCAAACTTCTATTTTATTTCTGAATTCCAAACAAAGATTCATGGTGCTATAGCCTAAGTTTCTACACCCTAATGGCCTTAAGAAATGTAGAACTTCCTTTCCTAATTACTAACTCCATAGCATTGGTTATTAGTTAATTAGAGAAGAAGATGAAGAAGGAATCCGAGCCAACACAAGATTACGTACATCCTTATAGCATTAAGTAATGCAAACATATAACCTTTTTTATTTCCTATTTCCCTTACTACTTAACAAATGGCCTTATGAATAAGTAGAAAGCATGAAATCTTTTGTGCACTAAGATTAATGAAGAACAAGGTAATAAAACATGAAC
Source organism: Acmispon strigosus (assembly GCA_030819835.1). Lineage (NCBI taxonomy): Eukaryota > Viridiplantae > Streptophyta > Magnoliopsida > Fabales > Fabaceae > Acmispon > Acmispon strigosus. The sequence goes on from JAUAMA010000001.1 coordinate 9,662,870, forward strand.
TTTGAATATTATTCAGAAACAAATAAAAGAGAACTAAAACATAAATTAAAAAGCTAACACAACCCAAAATACTTAAAGAGAATTAGCCAAGCATGGCTAAAAGAAGCATTGAATTACCCTGGACTAGGAGCTCAAATATGGCTTCCCACAATTCCTAGGAACAATGTTCTTGAGGGAGAAAGAGGAACACTTGTTGTGTTCTTAGGTGGTGTGTTTTACAAGTGCAAATTGCCTCCCTATTTATAGCAAAATTCTGGGCTCCAACGCTTGAGCGTTGGCTTTCCCAGCGCTTGGGCGCTGGGAAGCATTTAAATCCCACTTTCAGATCGAGGGCCAGCGCTTGAGCGCTGGCTTCCTAGCGCTGCAGCGCTGGGTGAGATTTCCAGCTCAGATCCTAGTTAGAGTCCCAGCGCTTGGGCGCTGGGATCCCAACGCTTGAGCGCTGGGTCGTTGCTGCTTCATCTTCAAGCTTTTCTTTCCTTCATGGTAGTGGGTTTTTAATGTCTTCAATGGCCTTCATTCAGCCCTTGATCATTTCTGAAACCTTCTTCCCACTATCATCAATTCTTTGAGCATTATTTTCCATGTGCTAAATAGAGAGTGACTCTTCATATTCTTTTTTCCACTTTTGGTCCTCTCATAGTTAGCACTTCAATTCTGGCCCTTCTATTTCTTGCAACTTCAATTTTCAGCCCCCAACTCTTGTACCTTTAGACTTTGGTCCTTCATTTCTTGAACTTTACAAATAGGCCCCTGGACAAAAATGATAATTTCTACCAGCTTTCCTAATAATACAAAAATACCTATAAAAATTCCTAAAAATATAAAATAAAGTTTAAAAACCAAATAAAAACTAATCTACATGCCAAATGCAAAATAAATAGAAAATCTACATAAAAACAACTAAAAACCTATATGAGACTCAAAAATAACAAAATAAAAAGACTAAAAAGACCCTAAAATTATCATACAAAATCCAGTCATCACACCACTATACCCAACGACAGCTTGTCCTCAAGCGACAAAACTTTAAAGAAAAACTTGTCCTCGAGTTTAGAAAAAGTTTTATCCAAAAAGAGATGATAATTTTCAAGAAAGCATGGCGGATTTGGAAAGCAATCATGTTTCAAAAGAACTTGATCAAGAGAGTTAAGCTTGGCACTTGTAACAAATTGAGTTCATCAACTTCAGCTCACAAAAAGGTATCCTCAATGAAAACATGAAAGCTCAAAAATTCTGCCTATCATTCAAATCAAAGTTGAAATCATGCACTATGCAACTTTAAGAAGAGATTCTTGAAGGTTGAAACTTGGCCAAGGTTCAAACAAGGTATGGATTCAGAAAAACTTGGCAACTCTAATGGCTTGACTCAGAATTTGTGCTAGGTGATTCTTTTGACTAAGAGCTTCAACAACAAAGGTTCTCTCAATTTTTTCTTTTTCTCTTTTTTTTTTTAAACAAAGTAGTGAAATGTATGGGATGAATGAATTGACTTTTACTCCCCTCATACTCTTTCTCACCCCACTACTTCATTATTTTTTCCTAAGGCACATACCTTATAATTTTTTATTTATTTTCTTTTCTTCTTTTTTTTTTTTTTAGAGAGAAACCTAAACATACATAGCTCTAGAATTTTCCATTTTATTGAATCACACTAACACTTTAAAATATCTCACAAAAGTAGGCTCCAAAAATGACTCTTTTAAGGCTCAAAGGGGCTACTAATGGATTTTTCTTTTCCAATCAAAAATCTGAGTTTTCAAAGAAAGCCTAAAATCTCTTCACAAATTCACAAAAGTTAACAAGATTCAACCAACATGCAACACAAGGCAGAATAATTTTACAAGTCATGCATCAGAGTTCTCAGCACTCAAAAAGATTGGAGTAAGTGGTACTCCTTTTCGAACTCAGAAAAATTTTGCCAAAACTTCCCAATCAAGATTTCAGTTCATCCTAGCAACATGCAATCCTAATCCGCATTCAAAAACATATTATCTTTTTGAAAACAATTATTAGTTCACTGGATAAAACCCCACAAGCAATCAGCAATAGCAATAGTAGCAGAATAACTGGATAAGTACTCAACCATGCAGTTTTAAAATCCTAAAAAAAATAAAAACCAAAAATTATCCAAAAATCTACAAGCTGGTAAAAATTAGTCAAATTCAATCAAAATGCATCGGGGTCTCCTCTTCTGCAGCAGCTCCTGAACCTTCAGCCTGTTCAGTGATGTGCAAACCCATCAATCTCCTCTCCAGATCAGTCGGGGCAGGACACCTCTGCCAGCTGGGATCACTATAACCTGCATAATCCCACATCAGCTGCTGGTTATGAGATATCCTGTGCATATGCTGGAACATAGTTCCAAAAGCTTCCTCCTGCCAAGTGTTGGTGGAGGACTGAGATGATTCCCCTACATTTCTGGATCGGGCTCTAGTGTTGGTTCTGGGCCTGGGCTCTGCATAACGGGCTTCAGAAGGATCCCCTTGCCTCTCAAGGGAAGCAGCATGCTCTCTGTAGATCCTCTCAGCCCCATCAACAGACATGACGGGAAGAGGATGGATATAAATCTCAATAGGGGGCATAGCAGCCACCCCAAGCTTAGCCTGTACAAGTTTAGTAATCAATGAAGGATAACCAAACCTCTTACCCTTTTTGTCCACATTAACAGAATAGTGGATCCTCCAAGCTATGATCCTGGCAGTATCAATAGGTCTTTTGTTCAGCAAACAGTAAATGCATAGAGCACTCTGCCTCCTTAATTCTGATTTGTTAGAACTAGGGAAGAGAGTGTCTCCCAAGAAATGGTCCCAAACTCGGACCTCTGGCTTCACAAATTTCCTGTAAATGTAGCTCGGAGTGACCCCATCCGCTTCAGTCTCCCACTTAGCCCCTGGTACAGCAAGAGCTTCCAAAATCTCAGCGTGAGGATAGTTGTTCAGCATCTCATTAAAGCTGGCCCCATTCTGCCCAAACTTAGCCCGATCCTGGGCCTCAGTTGGAAGCTTCAGAAGCCTCCTAATCACTTCAGCACTATAAGTGATCGTGGTTCCCCGGTACCATGATTTGTAGGTGGGAATGGCGGGGATCTCTTCATCAGAATCATAGAGGGCATTGGCATAAAACTCCCTCACGAGAGTTTGACAAGCATCATGGATTGGAGCACAGAGTTGCTCCCACTTCCTTTCGAGCACAGCTTCTTGAATCCCCCAAGGATCCACCCGGTCAAAATGGAGAGGCCTCTCCCGGACCAGCTCCTTCTGCAATAGCTTCCCCTTGAAAAATTTCTCCTTTTCAAGGGAGAGGAAGCGGTTAAAATCATATTGCTCCTCCTCCTCTTCAAGGACTTCCTCAACCGCCCTTCTTTTGGGTGCCATAATCTGCAAAATAAGCAAACAAATTCCACAAGCAAACCACTTTGTTAAAATGTTAGTTCAAATACAACTCCAACATCCTCTCTTTGAACACCCTCCAAAATTACAACCAAAAATAGCAAATTGCCCACCAAGCTTATAAAAACCATCCTTGAGTCTTCCATTAATCATGCAAAGCAAGAACCAAAGCTTAAAAATCAGAAAAGAATCAAGAACTTCATTCAGACATTTTACCGAACACTTGGTGGGCAAGCTAAAAAACAGCAAGATTATGGGCATAAGCAACATGCAAAAACAGAAAATTTACCAAGACCCAGCAAATAACTACAACCCATAAACCATATCAACTACATCCTACTTAATATGTGCAAATTTTAAACAACAAGGTAAAAGAAAAAACTTTGAGAAAACCAGAAACAGACCTTGAAACTCCAAAAATTGCACACAAACAAGAGGAAGAAGTTGAGAGTGATTTGAACAAACACTTGAGGGAAGTGGGTTGCAGTTCAAAGGAGTGGAATGTGAGAATGAGAGGTGAAAAAGAGGTGCTGGGTTCGTGGGTAAGAAAGGGGTTTAAGAGATGAAGGGATAAAAAGTGAAAAGTGAGTAGAAATTTGAATTTAAAAGCCCCTGCCCGAGCCTCAGCGCATGAGCGTTGGGTTGCCCAACGCTTGAGCGCTGGTAAGTGAAAACAACCAGTGGCTTCCAGGGGCCTAGCGCATGAGCGCTGGCCCCCAACGCATGAGCGTTGGTAAAAACTGGAAACTGGGACTTTAAACAGGGGCTCAACGCATGAGCGTTGAGCCACCAACGCCTTGGCGTTGGGTCCCCCTGCAAGTTATTAAATTTTTTTTTTTTTTTTTTTTATTATTTAAAACAGAAAATAAAACAGAAAAATTAATCTAATCCTAAGTTGGGTTGTCTCCCAACCAGCTCAATTTTATAGTCTTTGATAGACTTTTTCAATAATCACTTCAACCGGGGTCTATTACAAAATTCTTTAGACCCCGCAAATCATGCATATTTTGGCACAAAAGCAACATGGTGCCACATGAATTTTCAGCTAACAAGGTAACAACATTTAAATTAAAAATGGAAGGAATAAATAAATTTTCCCTTCCCTGTTCTGCTCCTTGCTTTTCTGAACCTATAGCATAGGTTCCTTGAGGTTCTTCTTCCTCCATTTCCAATTTGTCTTTAAGGACAAATTCTACAATGAAGGTTGCCTTCACCTCCTCTTTTTGAACCACGAGTTCATTTTCATGAACAAGTGATTGTTGTTCATCCCCGGGCTGCCTCATTATAATGCCTTGTATCTTTACTTGTAGAATCTCCCTGGCCTTACATTCTTGCTCAGGACTTGGCAAAAATCCGGATTTCCTCTTGCAATCTATATCAGAGTAAAACTCTCTAACTAGAGTGAAGATATCCTGCTTCGACTTCTCATATTCCTTTTCAACCTCAGCCCGGATTTTTGCCTTCCTTTGCTCAAATGTTTCAGCCATTGCTATACCTGACAATACTTAGCAAACAAAATTAGCAGCACCAGTTCATCAAAATTTTTTTTTTATATAAAAAAAAAGCACTAAACAAAACAATAACAAGAACAAAACCTATCCCCGGCAACGGCGCCAAAAACTTGATAGCGGAAATCGCAAGTGTACGATTAACTATCGCGTAATATAAAAGATTATCGATCCCACAGGGATAGGTGTCTAATTACTAATTTGTTTAGAGCTCAAGCAGAAAAATAAAAGGAAATATTTTGCATTTTGGTTTCTGGAACAAGAACATAAAAAGCATAAAATATAAAAGAAAAGATGATGATAGAAATAAGCATTTGGGTTGCATTGAAAAACTTATAATTTATGCTAGCAAACTTCTATTTTATTTCTGAATTCCAAACAAAGATTCATGGTGCTATAGCCTAAGTTTCTACACCCTAATGGCCTTAAGAAATGTAGAACTTCCTTTCCTAATTACTAACTCCATAGCATTGGTTATTAGTTAATTAGAGAAGAAGATGAAGAAGGAATCCGAGCCAACACAAGATTACGTACATCCTTATAGCATTAAGTAATGCAAACATATAACCTTTTTTATTTCCTATTTCCCTTACTACTTAACAAATGGCCTTATGAATAAGTAGAAAGCATGAAATCTTTTGTGCACTAAGATTAATGAAGAACAAGGTAATAAAACATGAACTTTGAATATTATTCAGAAACAAATAAAAGAGAACTAAAACATAAATTAAAAAGCTAACACAACCCAAAATACTTAAAGAGAATTAGCCAAGCATGGCTAAAAGAAGCATTGAATTACCCTGGACTAGGAGCTCAAATATGGCTTCCCACAATTCCTAGGAACAATGTTCTTGAGGGAGAAAGAGGAACACTTGTTGTGTTCTTAGGTGGTGTGTTTTACAAGTGCAAATTGCCTCCCTATTTATAGCAAAATTCTGGGCTCCAACGCTTGAGCGTTGGCTTTCCCAGCGCTTGGGCGCTGGGAAGCATTTAAATCCCACTTTCAGATCGAGGGCCAGCGCTTGAGCGCTGGCTTCCTAGCGCTGCAGCGCTGGGTGAGATTTCCAGCTCAGATCCTAGTCAGAGTCCCAGCGCTTGGGCGCTGGGATCCCAACGCTTGAGCGCTGGGTCGTTGCTGCTTCATCTTCAAGCTTTTCTTTCCTTCATGGTAGTGGGTTTTTAATGTCTTCAATGGCCTTCATTCAGCCCTTGATCATTTCTGAAACCTTCTTCCCACTATCATCAATTCTTTGAGCATTATTTTCCATGTGCTAAATAGAGAGTGACTCTTCATATTCTTTTTTCCACTTTTGGTCCTCTCATAGTTAGCACTTCAATTCTGGCCCTTCTATTTCTTGCAACTTCAATTTTCAGCCCCCAACTCTTGTACCTTTAGACTTTGGTCCTTCATTTCTTGAACTTTACAAATAGGCCCCTGGACAAAAATGATAATTTCTACCAGCTTTCCTAATAATACAAAAATACCTATAAAAATTCCTAAAAATATAAAATAAAGTTTAAAAACCAAATAAAAACTAATCTACATGCCAAATGCAAAATAAATAGAAAATCTACATAAAAACAACAAAAAACCTATATGAGACTCAAAAATAAAAAAATAAAAAGACTAAAAAGACCCTAAAATTATCATACAAAATCCAGTCATCAGAAGCCATATCATGTCAAAAGCTAATTAGAATATCATTAATATCGTACTTGGTCATAACGAGAATATAGGACACTCACTTGTCTATTTTACTCTTTTGTTCGGGGGACAGACACGACCATTTCTTGCGCCGACATAGCTTTCTCAACATCCACAAATCCCTCCTTGACCATGAGGTCGTCACTGTGTGAAACATGAGAGGGAGATATTTAGACAAACCCCATGACAGAGAGAGACAGAGAGTGTGGGGGAATATAACAATGTAGATGACTAATGCTTAAAAAATGTGAAGAGAGTGGTGAGAAGCACCTTCGTTCTATTCCAGAACTTGTCATGTTGCTTATAAAATGCAATCACATGTGCCCCCCTTTTCAAAATTAGCTAAAACACCAAAAAAATCTCTGGTTGTTGGTCGAGTGCCCCCTTTAGCTCGAGCTGAAATAGGTTCAAATGCAATTTCTTCAACATTACATATGAAGCAAGTGAAAAATAAACAAAACAACAGGATAGCAAAAATTTGGTGAGGATTTCATCCAATTGCTTTGTGGGTGAAAGGATGGTGGAATTCGATAGCAACTCTATAATAGTTAAATAAACAAAGAAAATATGCTTAATTAATAATACAACAAAACGACAGAGCGATATGGATAAATGAAGAAAAAGTAGAAAAAAGAACTCGAGCTAGTATAAAGACCACCACACCTGTAAGAAAGCATGATGCAAGGCTTCTGAAACTGGTCACCACTGGCCTGGATTCGGTAGCAAAGGGACTGCACTAATTGCATAAAAGAGAATGAGAAAATACAATACGTATAATTAGTTAATAAGTAGTAAATGGTTGAAACACGAACCATAAAAACAATGTGTGATAGGCCGACTGCATCCATACTGGCGAATGAGATCCATGCAGTAATATGTAAACCAAAGACCTGTAGAAAGAAAAAGGCTAATTGTTCAATTGCAAAGTAGGATTTCAATACCACCAAACTTAGTCATTCTGAGTAATAGGGCACTCACTTCTCTGTACTTTCCTTCTACTCATGTTAGACTGAGCCGCGGCATGAGAGAAATCAGAGCCCGCCACCGTTTGACTTCACCTCCTCAGCTGTTTACTTCACCAAGATATCTCATAGCATCCACAACCAAAGAGAAATACATTACGAGAAAATCAAAGGGAAAGAGACTTTAGAGGAATAGAATGATAGAGATAACTAATGCAGAGAAGAAGAGATGACAATGTGATGGGTACCGTCATCCTTTTCTGAACTGGTTATGGTACTTCAAAAACTCGATAATGTGCGTCCCCAAAGCTGTTATTCCAAGTGCCGGGATGCAAATAGATGCAGGAATGTAAAAGTAACTCTACAATCAAAAGAGATGATTCTCAATTTAAATGCCAGCAAAAGAAAACCAGATTGTGGGCTCATGAAGAAAAAGTGAGCAAAACAACCCCCCCAACCTATTCATAGACCACCAAACTTGAAGTAAAGATGTTGAAGGGCCTCTGGAGTTCATGATCTCGTCCATCGATCCAAAAAACAGGTGACGCAATAGTGGCATAAAAGAGAATGAGAAAACGCGCTACACATTGGTAGTAGAAACATGGTAGAGCCCTAAAATACGTACCGGAAAAAATTAGGATGACTGGGCGGATTGCAACATTACTAGCAAACGGTATGCAGAAAGATATAAACCACTGAGCTGTAGAAAATAAAAGAAATATAGAGTCGGGTGCTAAGTAGAATGTAAATATTTCCTTAAACTTTAATCTTCAGCACATAGGGCACTCACTTATCTGTTCTGTTCTTTCATTCACGTTAGACAAACAAGCAACATGAATGAATTCATGTGATCTTCATTTGCTCTCACCTCTTCAATTCCGTTGAAAACCAAGAAATTTCCATAATCTGCAACTTAAAGAAGTATTTTCAACAAACCATAAGAGAGAGTGTGGGATAGAAACGTATATACCATAACGCTTAAAACAAGGGAAGATAGAGGTGAGTAGGACCTTTGTTTTCTTTCAGAGATGGAGGAGCTTCATTCAGAACTTGAACGCGTGCGCCTCAAAAAACAGGTCCATTTGGTGGTCGCATCTCCACATATGGAAAGAATGGAAATTCAACATATATTATGATATAATCCCACGGGAAGACACTAATGGAAAGCCTAAAATATAATATATTAACTAGCATAAAAGACAACAACCTATGAGGAGACAATTATAGCATCTTGCATGTAAGCTGCGCCTAGGTCCGCAATTTACAGTCAAGACTCTTTAATTACTCAAATAATTTAGTCAAAAGACTTATTAACCAAAGCAATATACAAAAATAACTTACGTGACAAGACCAATTGCATCCTCCACTGAAATTGGAATTAATGCTGAAAGGTTGTACACTGACAAGCTATTCAACATAGAAGCCATATCATGTCAAAAGCTAATTAGAATGTCATTAATATCGTACTTGGTCATAACGAGAATATAGGACACTCACTTGTCTATTTTACTCTTTTGTTCGGGGGACAGACACGACCATTTCTTGCGCCGACATAGCTTTCTCAACATCCACAAATCCCTCCTTGACCATGAGGTCGTCACTGTGTGAAACATGAGAGGGAGATATTTAGACAAACCCCATGACAGAGAGAGACAGAGAGTGTGGGGGAATATAACAATGTAGATGACTAATGCTTAAAAAATGTGAAGAGAGTGGTGAGAAGCACCTTCGTTCTATTCCAGAACTTGTCATGTTGCTTATAAAATGCAATCACATGTGCCCCCCTTTTCAAAATTAGCTAAAACACCAAAAAAATCTCTGGTTGTTGGTCGAGTGCCCCCTTTAGCTCGAGCTGAAATAGGTTCAAATGCAATTTCTTCAACATTACATATGAAGCAAGTGAAAAATAAACAAAACAACAGGATAGCAAAAATTTGGTGAGGATTTCATCCAATTGCTTTGTGGGTGAAAGGATGGTGGAATTCGATAGCAACTCTATAATAGTTAAATAAACAAAGAAAATATGCTTAATTAATAATACAACAAAACGACAGAGCGATATGGATAAATGAAGAAAAAGTAGAAAAAAGAACTCGAGCTAGTATAAAGACCACCACACCTGTAAGAAAGCATGATGCAAGGCTTCTGAAACTGGTCACCACTGGCCTGGATTCTGTAGCAAAGGGACTGCACTAATTGCATAAAAGAGAATGAGAAAATACAATACGTATAATTAGTTAATAAGTAGTAAATGGTTGAAACACGAACCATAAAAACAATGTGTGATAGGCCGACTGCATCCATACTGGCGAATGAGATCCATGCAGTAATATTTAACCAAAGACCTGTAGAAAGAAAAAGGCTAATTGTTCAATTGCAAAGTAGGATTTCAATACCACCAAACTTAGTCATTCTGAGTAATAGGGCACTCACTTCTCTGTACTTTCCTTCTACTCATGTTAGACTGAGCCGCGGCATGAGAGAAATCAGAGCCCGCCGACGTTTGACTTCACCTCCTCAGCTGTTTACTTCACCAAGATATCTCATAGCATCCACAACCAAAGAGAAATACATTACGAGAAAATCAAAGGGAAAGAGACTTTAGAGGAATAGAATGATAGAGATAACTAATGCAGAGAAGAAGAGATGACAATGTGATGGGTACCGTCATCCTTTTCTGAACTGGTTATGGTACTTCAAAAACTCGATAATGTGCGTCCCCAAAGCTGTTATTCCAAGTGCCGGGATGCAAATAGATGCTGGAATGTAAAAGTAACTCTACAATCAAAAGAGATGATTCTCAATTTAAATGCCAGCAAAAGAAAACCAGATTGTGGGCTCATGAAGAAAAAGTGAGCAAAACAACCCCCCCAACCTATTCAAAGACCACCAAACTTGAAGTAAAGATGTTGAAGGGCCTCTGGAGTTCATGATCTCGTCCATCGATCCAAAAAACAGGTGACGCAATAGTGGCATAAAAGAGAATGAGAAAACGCGCTACACATTGGTAGTAGAAACATGGTAGAGCCCTAAAATACGTACCGGAAAAAATTAGGATGACTGGGCGGATTGCAACATTACTAGCAAACGGTATGCAGAAAGATATAAACCACTGAGCTGTAGAAAATAAAAGAAATATAGTGTCGGGTGCTAAGTACAATGTAAATATTTCCTTAAATTTTAATCTTCAGCACATAGGGCACTCACTTATCTGTTCTGTTCTTTCATTCACGTTAGACAAACAAGCAACATGAATGAATTCATGTGATCTTCATTTGCTCTCACCTCTTCAATTCCGTTGAAAACCAAGAAATTTCCATAATCTGCAACTTAAAGAAGTATTTTCAACAAACCATAAGAGAGAGTGTGGGATAGAAACGTATATACCCTAACGCTTAAAACAAGGGAAGATAGAGATGAGTAGGACCTTTGTTTTCTTTCAGAGATGCAGGAGCTTCATTCAGAACTTGAACGCGTGCGCCTCAAAAAACAGGTCCATTTGGTGGTCGCATCTCCACATATGGAAAGAATGGAAATTCAACATATATTATGATATAATCCCACGGGAAGACACTAATGGAAAGCCTAAAATATAATATATTAACTAACATAAAAGACAACAACCTATGAGGAGACAATTATAGCATCTTGCATGTAAGCTGCGCCTAGGTCCGCAATTTACAGTCAAGACTCTTTAATTACTCAAATAATTTAGTCAAAAGACTTATTAACCAAAGCAATATACAAAAATAACTTACGTGACAAGACCAATTCCATCCTCCACTGAAATTGTAATTAATGCTGAAAGGTTGTACACTGACAAGCTATTCAACATAGAAGCCATATCATGTCAAAAGCTAATTAGAATGTCATTAATATCGTACTTGGTCATAACGAGAATATAGGACACTCACTTGTCTATTTTACTCTTTTGTTCGGGGGACAGACACGACCATTTCTTGCGCCGACATAGCTTTCTCAACATCCACAAATCCCTCCTTGACCATGAGGTCGTCACTGTGTGAAACATGAGAGGGAGATATTTAGACAAACCCTATGACAGAGAGAGACAGAGAGTGTGGGGAAATATAACAATGTAGATGACTAATGCTTAAAAAATGTGAAGAGAGTGGTGAGAAGCACCTTCGTTCTATTCCAGAACTTGTCATGTTGCGTATAAAATGCAATCACATGTGCCCCCTTTTCAAAATTAGCTAAAACACCAAAAAAATCTCCGGTTGTTGGTCGAGTGCCCCCTTTAGCTCGAGCTGAAATAGGTTCAAATGCTATTTCTTCAATATTACATATGAAGCAAGTGAAAAATAAACAAAACAACAGGATAGCTAAAATTTGGTGAGGATTTCTTCCTATTGCTTTGTGGGTGAAAGGACGGTGGAATTCGATAGCAACTCAATAATAGTTAAATAAACAAAGAAAATATGCTTAATTAATAATACAACAAAACGACAGCGCGATACGAATAAATGAAGAAAAAGTAGAAAAAAGAACTCGAGCTAGTATAAAGACCACCACACCTGAAAGAAAGCATGATGCAAGGCTTCTGAAACTGGTCACCACTTGCCTGGATTCTGTAGCAAAGGGACTGCACTAATTGCATAGAAGAGAATGAGAAAATACAATACGTATAATTAGTTAATAAGTAGTAAATGGTTGAAACACGAACCATAAAAACAATGTGTGATAGGCCGACTGCATCCATACTGGCGAATGAGATCCATGCAGTAATATGTAAACCAAATACCTGTAGAAAGAAAAAGGCTAATTGTTCAATTGCAAAGTAGGATTTCAATACCACCAAACTTAGTCATTCTGAGTAATTGGGCACTCACTTCTCTGTACTTTCCTTCTACTCATGTTAGACTGAGCTGCGGCATTAGAGAAATCAGAGCCCGCCACCGTTTGACTTCACCTCCTCAGCTGTTTACTCAACCAAGATATCTCATAGCATCCACAACCAAAGAGAAATACATTACGAGGAAATCCAAGGGAAAGAGACTTTAGAGGAATAGAACTAATGCAGAGAAGAAGATATGACAATGTGATAGGTACCGTCATCCTTTTCTGAACTGGTTATGGTACTTCAAAAACTCGATAATGTGCGTCCCCAAAGCTGTTCTTCCAAGTGCCGGGATGCAAATAGATGTAGGAATGTAAAAGTAACTCTACAATCAAAAGAGATGATTCTCAATTTAAATGACAGCAAAAGAAAACCAGATTGTGGGCTCATGAAGAAAAAGTGAGCAAAACAACCCCCCAACCTATTCATAGACCACCAAACTTGAAGTAAAGATGTTGAAGGGCCTCTGGAGTTCATGATCTCGTCCATCGATCCAAAAAACAGGTGCCGCAATAGTGGCATAACAGAGAATGAGAAAACGCGCTACACATTGGTAGTAGAAACATGGTAGAGCCCTAAAATACGTACCGGAAAAAATTAGGATGACTGGGCGGATTGCAACATTACTAGCAAACGGTATGCAGAAAGATATAAACCACTGAGCTGTAGAAAATAAAAGAAATATAGTGTCGGGTGCTAAGTACAATGTAAATATTTCCTTAAATTTTAATCTTCAGCACATAGGGCACTCACTTATCTGTTCTGTTCTTTCATTCACGTTAGACAAACAAGCAACATGAATGAATTCATGTGATCTTCATTTGCTCTCACCTCTTCAATTCCGTTGAAAACCAAGAAATTTCCATAATCTGCAACTTAAAGAAGTATTTTCAACAAACCATAAGAGAGAGTGTGGGATAGAAACGTATATACCCTAACGCTTAAAACAAGGGAAGATAGAGATGAGTAGGACCTTTGTTTTCTTTCAGAGATGCAGGAGCTTCATTCAGAACTTGAACGCGTGCGCCTCAAAAAACAGGTCCATTTGGTGGTCGCATCTCCACATATGGAAAGAATGGAAATTCAACATATATTATGATATAATCCCACGGGAAGACACTAATGGAAAGCCTAAAATATAATATATTAACTAACATAAAAGACAACAACCTATGAGGAGACAATTATAGCATCTTGCATGTAAGCTGCGCCTAGGTCCGCAATTTACAGTCAAGACTCTTTAATTACTCAAATAATTTAGTCAAAAGACTTATTAACCAAAGCAATATACAAAAATAACTTACGTGACAAGACCAATTCCATCCTCCACTGAAATTGTAATTAATGCTGAAAGGTTGTACACTGACAAGCTATTCAACATAGAAGCCATATCATGTCAAAAGCTAATTAGAATGTCATTAATATCGTACTTGGTCATAACGAGAATATAGGACACTCACTTGTCTATTTTACTCTTTTGTTCGGGGGACAGACACGACCATTTCTTGCGCCGACATAGCTTTCTCAACATCCACAAATCCCTCCTTGACCATGAGGTCGTCACTGTGTGAAACATGAGAGGGAGATATTTAGACAAACCCTATGACAGAGAGAGACAGAGAGTGTGGGGAAATATAACAATGTAGATGACTAATGCTTAAAAAATGTGAAGAGAGTGGTGAGAAGCACCTTCGTTCTATTCCAGAACTTGTCATGTTGCGTATAAAATGCAATCACATGTGCCCCCTTTTCAAAATTAGCTAAAACACCAAAAAAATCTCCGGTTGTTGGTCGAGTGCCCCCTTTAGCTCGAGCTGAAATAGGTTCAAATGCTATTTCTTCAATATTACATATGAAGCAAGTGAAAAATAAACAAAACAACAGGATAGCTAAAATTTGGTGAGGATTTCTTCCTATTGCTTTGTGGGTGAAAGGACGGTGGAATTCGATAGCAACTCAATAATAGTTAAATAAACAAAGAAAATATGCTTAATTAATAATACAACAAAACGACAGCGCGATACGAATAAATGAAGAAAAAGTAGAAAAAAGAACTCGAGCTAGTATAAAGACCACCACACCTGAAAGAAAGCATGATGCAAGGCTTCTGAAACTGGTCACCACTTGCCTGGATTCTGTAGCAAAGGGACTGCACTAATTGCATAGAAGAGAATGAGAAAATACAATACGTATAATTAGTTAATAAGTAGTAAATGGTTGAAACACGAACCATAAAAACAATGTGTGATAGGCCGACTGCATCCATACTGGCGAATGAGATCCATGCAGTAATATGTAAACCAAATACCTGTAGAAAGAAAAAGGCTAATTGTTCAATTGCAAAGTAGGATTTCAATACCACCAAACTTAGTCATTCTGAGTAATGGGGCACTCACTTCTCTGTACTTTCCTTCTACTCATGTTAGACTGAGCTGCGGCATTAGAGAAATCAGAGCCCGCCACCGTTTGACTTCACCTCCTCAGCTGTTTACTCAACCAAGATATCTCATAGCATCCACAACCAAAGAGAAATACATTACGAGGAAATCCAAGGGAAAGAGACTTTAGAGGAATAGAACTAATGCAGAGAAGAAGATATGACAATGTGATAGGTACCGTCATCCTTTTCTGAACTGGTTATGGTACTTCAAAAACTCGATAATGTGCGTCCCCAAAGCTGTTCTTCCAAGTGCCGGGATGCAAATAGATGTAGGAATGTAAAAGTAACTCTACAATCAAAAGAGATGATTCTCAATTTAAATGACAGCAAAAGAAAACCAGATTGTGGGCTCATGAAGAAAAAGTGAGCAAAACAACCCCCCAACCTATTCATAGACCACCAAACTTGAAGTAAAGATGTTGAAGGGCCTCTGGAGTTCATGATCTCGTCCATCGATCCAAAAAACAGGTGCCGCAATAGTGGCATAACAGAGAATGAGAAAACGCGCTACACATTGGTAGTAGAAACATGGTAGAGCCCTAAAATACGTACCGGAAAAAATTAGGATGACTGGGCGGATTGCAACATTACTAGCAAACGGTATGCAGAAAGATATAAACCACTGAGCTGTAGAAAATAAAAGAAATATAGTGTCGGGTGCTAAGTACAATGTAAATATTTCCTTAAATTTTAATCTTCAGCACATAGGGCACTCACTTATCTGTTCTGTTCTTTCATTCACGTTAGACAAACAAGCAACATGAATGAATTCATGTGATCTTCATTTGCTCTCACCTCTTCAATTCCGTTGAAAACCAAGAAATTTCCATAATCTGCAACTTAAAGAAGTATTTTCAACAAACCATAAGAGAGAGTGTGGGATAGAAACGTATATACCCTAACGCTTAAAACAAGGGAAGATAGAGATGAGTAGGACCTTTGTTTTCTTTCAGAGATGCAGGAGCTTCATTCAGAACTTGAACGCGTGCGCCTCAAAAAACAGGTCCATTTGGTGGTCGCATCTCCACATATGGAAAGAATGGAAATTCAACATATATTATGATATAATCCCACGGGAAGACACTAATGGAAAGCCTAAAATATAATATATTAACTAACATAAAAGACAACAACCTATGAGGAGACAATTATAGCATCTTGCATGTAAGCTGCGCCTAGGTCCGCAATTTACAGTCAAGACTCTTTAATTACTCAAATAATTTAGTCAAAAGACTTATTAACCAAAGCAATATACAAAAATAACTTACGTGACAAGACCAATTCCATCCTCCACTGAAATTGTAATTAATGCTGAAAGGTTGTACACTGACAAGCTATTCAACATAGAAGCCATATCATGTCAAAAGCTAATTAGAATGTCATTAATATCGTACTTGGTCATAACGAGAATATAGGACACTCACTTGTCTATTTTACTCTTTTGTTCGGGGGACAGACACGACCATTTCTTGCGCCGACATAGCTTTCTCAACATCCACAAATCCCTCCTTGACCATGAGGTCGTCACTGTGTGAAACATGAGAGGGAGATATTTAGACAAACCCTATGACAGAGAGAGACAGAGAGTGTGGGGAAATATAACAATGTAGATGACTAATGCTTAAAAAATGTGAAGAGAGTGGTGAGAAGCACCTTCGTTCTATTCCAGAACTTGTCATGTTGCGTATAAAATGCAATCACATGTGCCCCCTTTTCAAAATTAGCTAAAACACCAAAAAAATCTCCGGTTGTTGGTCGAGTGCCCCCTTTAGCTCGAGCTGAAATAGGTTCAAATGCTATTTCTTCAATATTACATATGAAGCAAGTGAAAAATAAACAAAACAACAGGATAGCTAAAATTTGGTGAGGATTTCTTCCTATTGCTTTGTGGGTGAAAGGACGGTGGAATTCGATAGCAACTCAATAATAGTTAAATAAACAAAGAAAATATGCTTAATTAATAATACAACAAAACGACAGCGCGATACGAATAAATGAAGAAAAAGTAGAAAAAAGAACTCGAGCTAGTATAAAGACCACCACACCTGAAAGAAAGCATGATGCAAGGCTTCTGAAACTGGTCACCACTTGCCTGGATTCTGTAGCAAAGGGACTGCACTAATTGCATAGAAGAGAATGAGAAAATACAATACGTATAATTAGTTAATAAGTAGTAAATGGTTGAAACACGAACCATAAAAACAATGTGTGATAGGCCGACTGCATCCATACTGGCGAATGAGATCCATGCAGTAATATGTAAACCAAATACCTGTAGAAAGAAAAAGGCTAATTGTTCAATTGCAAAGTAGGATTTCAATACCACCAAACTTAGTCATTCTGAGTAATGGGGCACTCACTTCTCTGTACTTTCCTTCTACTCATGTTAGACTGAGCTGCGGCATTAGAGAAATCAGAGCCCGCCACCGTTTGACTTCACCTCCTCAGCTGTTTACTCAACCAAGATATCTCATAGCATCCACAACCAAAGAGAAATACATTACGAGGAAATCCAAGGGAAAGAGACTTTAGAGGAATAGAACTAATGCAGAGAAGAAGATATGACAATGTGATAGGTACCGTCATCCTTTTCTGAACTGGTTATGGTACTTCAAAAACTCGATAATGTGCGTCCCCAAAGCTGTTCTTCCAAGTGCCGGGATGCAAATAGATGTAGGAATGTAAAAGTAACTCTACAATCAAAAGAGATGATTCTCAATTTAAATGACAGCAAAAGAAAACCAGATTGTGGGCTCATGAAGAAAAAGTGAGCAAAACAACCCCCCAACCTATTCATAGACCACCAAACTTGAAGTAAAGATGTTGAAGGGCCTCTGGAGTTCATGATCTCGTCCATCGATCCAAAAAACAGGTGCCGCAATAGTGGCATAACAGAGAATGAGAAAACGCGCTACACATTGGTAGTAGAAACATGGTAGAGCCCTAAAATACGTACCGGAAAAAATTAGGATGACTGGGCGGATTGCAACATTACTAGCAAACGGTATGCAGAAAGATATAAACCACTGAGCTGTAGAAAATAAAAGAAATATAGTGTCGGGTGCTAAGTACAATGTAAATATTTCCTTAAATTTTAATCTTCAGCACATAGGGCACTCACTTATCTGTTCTGTTCTTTCATTCACGTTAGACAAACAAGCAACATGAATGAATTCATGTGATCTTCATTTGCTCTCACCTCTTCAATTCCGTTGAAAACCAAGAAATTTCCATAATCTGCAACTTAAAGAAGTATTTTCAACAAACCATAAGAGAGAGTGTGGGATAGAAACGTATATACCCTAACGCTTAAAACAAGGGAAGATAGAGATGAGTAGGACCTTTGTTTTCTTTCAGAGATGCAGGAGCTTCATTCAGAACTTGAACGCGTGCGCCTCAAAAAACAGGTCCATTTGGTGGTCGCATCTCCACATATGGAAAGAATGGAAATTCAACATATATTATGATATAATCCCACGGGAAGACACTAATGGAAAGCCTAAAATATAATATATTAACTAACATAAAAGACAACAACCTATGAGGAGACAATTATAGCATCTTGCATGTAAGCTGCGCCTAGGTCCGCAATTTACAGTCAAGACTCTTTAATTACTCAAATAATTTAGTCAAAAGACTTATTAACCAAAGCAATATACAAAAATAACTTACGTGACAAGACCAATTCCATCCTCCACTGAAATTGTAATTAATGCTGAAAGGTTGTACACTGACAAGCTATTCAACATAGAAGCCATATCATGTCAAAAGCTAATTAGAATGTCATTAATATCGTACTTGGTCATAACGAGAATATAGGACACTCACTTGTCTATTTTACTCTTTTGTTCGGGGGACAGACACGACCATTTCTTGCGCCGACATAGCTTTCTCAACATCCACAAATCCCTCCTTGACCATGAGGTCGTCACTGTGTGAAACATGAGAGGGAGATATTTAGACAAACCCTATGACAGAGAGAGACAGAGAGTGTGGGGAAATATAACAATGTAGATGACTAATGCTTAAAAAATGTGAAGAGAGTGGTGAGAAGCACCTTCGTTCTATTCCAGAACTTGTCATGTTGCGTATAAAATGCAATCACATGTGCCCCCTTTTCAAAATTAGCTAAAACACCAAAAAAATCTCCGGTTGTTGGTCGAGTGCCCCCTTTAGCTCGAGCTGAAATAGGTTCAAATGCTATTTCTTCAATATTACATATGAAGC
Source organism: Acmispon strigosus (assembly GCA_030819835.1). Taxonomy (NCBI): domain Eukaryota; kingdom Viridiplantae; phylum Streptophyta; class Magnoliopsida; order Fabales; family Fabaceae; genus Acmispon; species Acmispon strigosus. The sequence continues at coordinate 9,681,962 of JAUAMA010000001.1, forward strand.
AAGTGAAAAATAAACAAAACAACAGGATAGCTAAAATTTGGTGAGGATTTCTTCCTATTGCTTTGTGGGTGAAAGGACGGTGGAATTCGATAGCAACTCAATAATAGTTAAATAAACAAAGAAAATATGCTTAATTAATAATACAACAAAACGACAGCGCGATACGAATAAATGAAGAAAAAGTAGAAAAAAGAACTCGAGCTAGTATAAAGACCACCACACCTGAAAGAAAGCATGATGCAAGGCTTCTGAAACTGGTCACCACTTGCCTGGATTCTGTAGCAAAGGGACTGCACTAATTGCATAGAAGAGAATGAGAAAATACAATACGTATAATTAGTTAATAAGTAGTAAATGGTTGAAACACGAACCATAAAAACAATGTGTGATAGGCCGACTGCATCCATACTGGCGAATGAGATCCATGCAGTAATATGTAAACCAAATACCTGTAGAAAGAAAAAGGCTAATTGTTCAATTGCAAAGTAGGATTTCAATACCACCAAACTTAGTCATTCTGAGTAATGGGGCACTCACTTCTCTGTACTTTCCTTCTACTCATGTTAGACTGAGCTGCGGCATTAGAGAAATCAGAGCCCGCCACCGTTTGACTTCACCTCCTCAGCTGTTTACTCAACCAAGATATCTCATAGCATCCACAACCAAAGAGAAATACATTACGAGGAAATCCAAGGGAAAGAGACTTTAGAGGAATAGAACTAATGCAGAGAAGAAGATATGACAATGTGATAGGTACCGTCATCCTTTTCTGAACTGGTTATGGTACTTCAAAAACTCGATAATGTGCGTCCCCAAAGCTGTTCTTCCAAGTGCCGGGATGCAAATAGATGTAGGAATGTAAAAGTAACTCTACAATCAAAAGAGATGATTCTCAATTTAAATGACAGCAAAAGAAAACCAGATTGTGGGCTCATGAAGAAAAAGTGAGCAAAACAACCCCCCAACCTATTCATAGACCACCAAACTTGAAGTAAAGATGTTGAAGGGCCTCTGGAGTTCATGATCTCGTCCATCGATCCAAAAAACAGGTGCCGCAATAGTGGCATAACAGAGAATGAGAAAACGCGCTACACATTGGTAGTAGAAACATGGTAGAGCCCTAAAATACGTACCGGAAAAAATTAGGATGACTGGGCGGATTGCAACATTACTAGCAAACGGTATGCAGAAAGATATAAACCACTGAGCTGTAGAAAATAAAAGAAATATAGTGTCGGGTGCTAAGTACAATGTAAATATTTCCTTAAATTTTAATCTTCAGCACATAGGGCACTCACTTATCTGTTCTGTTCTTTCATTCACGTTAGACAAACAAGCAACATGAATGAATTCATGTGATCTTCATTTGCTCTCACCTCTTCAATTCCGTTGAAAACCAAGAAATTTCCATAATCTGCAACTTAAAGAAGTATTTTCAACAAACCATAAGAGAGAGTGTGGGATAGAAACGTATATACCCTAACGCTTAAAACAAGGGAAGATAGAGATGAGTAGGACCTTTGTTTTCTTTCAGAGATGCAGGAGCTTCATTCAGAACTTGAACGCGTGCGCCTCAAAAAACAGGTCCATTTGGTGGTCGCATCTCCACATATGGAAAGAATGGAAATTCAACATATATTATGATATAATCCCACGGGAAGACACTAATGGAAAGCCTAAAATATAATATATTAACTAACATAAAAGACAACAACCTATGAGGAGACAATTATAGCATCTTGCATGTAAGCTGCGCCTAGGTCCGCAATTTACAGTCAAGACTCTTTAATTACTCAAATAATTTAGTCAAAAGACTTATTAACCAAAGCAATATACAAAAATAACTTACGTGACAAGACCAATTCCATCCTCCACTGAAATTGTAATTAATGCTGAAAGGTTGTACACTGACAAGCTATTCAACATAGAAGCCATATCATGTCAAAAGCTAATTAGAATGTCATTAATATCGTACTTGGTCATAACGAGAATATAGGACACTCACTTGTCTATTTTACTCTTTTGTTCGGGGGACAGACACGACCATTTCTTGCGCCGACATAGCTTTCTCAACATCCACAAATCCCTCCTTGACCATGAGGTCGTCACTGTGTGAAACATGAGAGGGAGATATTTAGACAAACCCTATGACAGAGAGAGACAGAGAGTGTGGGGAAATATAACAATGTAGATGACTAATGCTTAAAAAATGTGAAGAGAGTGGTGAGAAGCACCTTCGTTCTATTCCAGAACTTGTCATGTTGCGTATAAAATGCAATCACATGTGCCCCCTTTTCAAAATTAGCTAAAACACCAAAAAAATCTCCGGTTGTTGGTCGAGTGCCCCCTTTAGCTCGAGCTGAAATAGGTTCAAATGCTATTTCTTCAATATTACATATGAAGCAAGTGAAAAATAAACAAAACAACAGGATAGCTAAAATTTGGTGAGGATTTCTTCCTATTGCTTTGTGGGTGAAAGGACGGTGGAATTCGATAGCAACTCAATAATAGTTAAATAAACAAAGAAAATATGCTTAATTAATAATACAACAAAACGACAGCGCGATACGAATAAATGAAGAAAAAGTAGAAAAAAGAACTCGAGCTAGTATAAAGACCACCACACCTGAAAGAAAGCATGATGCAAGGCTTCTGAAACTGGTCACCACTTGCCTGGATTCTGTAGCAAAGGGACTGCACTAATTGCATAGAAGAGAATGAGAAAATACAATACGTATAATTAGTTAATAAGTAGTAAATGGTTGAAACACGAACCATAAAAACAATGTGTGATAGGCCGACTGCATCCATACTGGCGAATGAGATCCATGCAGTAATATGTAAACCAAATACCTGTAGAAAGAAAAAGGCTAATTGTTCAATTGCAAAGTAGGATTTCAATACCACCAAACTTAGTCATTCTGAGTAATGGGGCACTCACTTCTCTGTTCTTTCCTTCTACTCATGTTAGACTGAGCTGCGGCATTAGAGAAATCAGAGCCCGCCACCGTTTGACTTCACCTCCTCAGCTGTTTACTCAACCAAGATATCTCATAGCATCCACAACCAAAGAGAAATACATTACGAGGAAATCCAAGGGAAAGAGACTTTAGAGGAATAGAATGATAGAGATAACTAATGCAGAGAAGAAGATATGACAATGTGATAGGTACCGTCATCCTTTTCTGAACTGGTTATGGTACTTCAAAAACTCGATAATGTGCGTTCCCAAAGCTGTTCTTCCAAGTGTCGGGATGCAAATAGATGCAGGAATGTAAAAGTAACTCTACAATCAAAAGAGATGATTCTCAATTTAAATGCAGGAGTAAAAGTAACTCTACAATAGATGCAGGAATGTAAAAGTAACTCTACAATCAAAAGTTTTAAAATATAAACTATGACAAAAATAAAGTATAAACTCCTAAAATAAAAGATAATAAAAGATGGACTCCTAAATTAAAATAAACTAAATCCCTAATAACTAGATCCTAACATTTTCACTAGATTAAACTATCATGTTCAAAAAGAAATCCCAGAGAATGACAAAAAACAAACTGCACACTAAGCTACTAAGTTTTTCACACAATTTAAATAGTCAAACACAACTACTGCGACACTGATCAGAGCAAAAAAGGGTAAAAGATATTAGAATTTTTTCTTATTGATCTCAGAAAAGTAAGATAATAGTACACTACAGAGATGGATAAACAATAATTATTACCTTCTCTAATAAAATTTGGAAAATCCTTTGGTGTTTTGTTTGTTTTCTGTATGTACCTATTTCCAACCTATGAAGATAAAGTTGGAAAAACACCAGTTGAGACCAAAACAAAAAGGAAAAGTTTCTCCTTTAAGCTTTCTGAGAGAGAGAGAGAAAAAAAGAGAGAGAATTTCAGAGAAACAATAAGTGTATTATTCAACTTAACAGAGAGATTACAGATATAGTATTTATAGAAGCTAGATGCTTCAACAGAATAACTATCACAGCTGAGTTAGTTACTAACTAATACAAAGCTAACTCTCGACTAGCTAACTAAACCTTATACATATATCCCAATAGAATGTAATATGCAGCTATCTTGCACTTTGTCCATACAGATAAAAGCAAACTAGGAGGCAACGAAATGATAATCCATTCAAGAAATTTCACAAAAGAATTTCAATGAGACAATATACAGGATTACTCACGGATAATCCTCTCATTTCTGCTTTGTGCATCCATGTTGTTTCCTTTGAAAAAATATAGTTCCTTGTACAGAGAAAGGGAAGTTTCCTGCCAAAAAACTAAAAGCTTGCTGGAGAATCTTTTAAACCTAACAGTAGGGGAAAGAGAATCTTTTATTTTAAAATAAAATAAATCTAAACCCCTAAAATTAAACCCTAACAGTAGGGGAAAGAGAAAGATGGCTTGCTGGAGAAACAAACCCCCCAAAATCAACATCCTATCACATCCAAATCTCAAGCACTTAGACACCATATATGAACTTTAAAATCAACAATAAACACAAAATCAAGGAATTTGACAACAAATACACCAAAGTTTCTAGATTCTAATGCCAAAGCAAGACAGGTTTGAAGTTAGGACTAAAAGCCAAAATATAATATACTTGATCCAAATTTTATCCTTAAAATTATAGTATGTTAGTGTCTAGAGTACATACTTTAATTAGCTCCTGAATAGAGTCAAACAAAATTGGCTAGTGAGAACAAAAATAAAATCTTTAGTAATCAAGGTTATGTATGAGATAAATTAGAACAATATATACTATGCTATGAAATAAGGCAAAATTTTGAGGCAAATATTTCAGTCCACCAACCTTCATTATGAGGCTACAGCAGGTGATTGCCGGGTCTTTAATCCCAACAGATTCTCAAATAACATCGGAGCCATAGGAGGCAGAGGGGCCATAGATTTACTATCTTTTCATGAACATTATACCTATAACTTCATATCATTCAAAAACTTACTTCAGTTCATAAAACTGCAAGATACGTATGAATGTAGTAGAAGAAGCAAATTAGCAGTGATCTTTCAATACCTTATCATGTGACTTTTTGAGGCACAGACGGTCAACAATTTTTCTTTTCTTTGGTTGCATCCTCTTCAAAGCATAAAATGCTTTCCCTGCACAAATGACAATAGGAGAAAATAAAAAATTGGACTTGCATTCTTAATGAATACAGTGGGGATTAAAAAGGAAGATGTGAATTCCATTCTCTGAAAATTTTGAACAGGCTGAATGGGGAATTCTAATACAAAACAACTACTACATAGTTCTACATCCTTTCCTTGTACAGAAAATACACAACCAAATGAGAACAGTAAAGTAAATTACTATTAAGCTCTGTTAGAGTTAAAGGCATATCATCAAGATCATAAAACTTATACCAGAACAATCACAATTAGCAAGGTATTTTACAGAAAGATTATGATGAAACAAACTTCACAGTAAAATATTGATTAGTTATCAATGGAAGCAACATCAACTAATATCAAATATGTAATCAAGAACGTGCATTAAGACCTATTTGGTATGCATGTAAGGATAAGGTATGATAGTGTAAGATATGACAGAATAAGGTGATTAATGTCTAATTGTATAAGGCTCAATAAAATTTTAATACTAAATAGTATTTGGTGTTATATCATACAAGTTCTTCTATTATATAAGATAATGCTATCTTATATTTGGACATGCATTGTATTTTTATTTTTTTTGATAAGCAACATGCATTGTATGATAATACGATAAAAAATAACACCCTTTACAAAACACATGTTATCTTTTTTTTGAAGGGACAAAACACATGTTATCTTGAATATACTACATTTACATATGTTTGATATGTTATGCTTATTTTTGTAGAAATAAATTTCCTAAATTTTAGAGAAAAAATCAAGACCTAGATGTATATTTAATTGAATAAAAAATAAAAAATCAAGTCTGCATATGAAGATTAACAAACTTCTAATAAAAATATAAATCCCAATATCAGAGACAAATTTAACAAGGTTCTTCAAGAGTATTGAATGCTTATAATTATATGTGTGTAATAATTTTTTTAATAGTAAACAAACTAGGATTTTATCATTATGCATAACTAAATAACTAAGTATTAATTTAATTTTCATGTTTGTATTTTTTATACGTATAGTTGATAAAAAAAAATTAATATTATTTTACTTAGGTTAATTGATTAACTTGCATACAACTTTAAATTAACTTACATTTAAAATATTAAATTTGATTGTAACATAAATATATGAATGTTTATAGGGTTGTAATGGGGAAGTTTTTATTAAGCTAACACATCAAAACCTCATCATGCCCAAGGCTTGAAAGTTATCCATCATTTTAACGGATATGAAAGGCTTCACAGATAAAATTATATACAATACAAGTATTCACATCAAAGAACTAATAAAGTCATAAATAATATATAAGTTTATCTATCATTCCTAATATGGTCTGCCTGACAAACCCTTAGCCTTAAATTTAGGAAACTCGTCCAGAACCAATGAAAATTTATAACTAATAAGTATTTCAAATTATTAGGTATTTCAACTTTGGAGCTCTATATTATTAGTATTTCAAATTTACCTCAAGAGCTTTTTCAGCATTTGTTTCTGTAATCACTCCTACAGCTGCATTTGCAGCCAGTATCATCAGAATAACCTGTACATTAATGAATTTATTTTTATATCAAAAAACCTGTAAAAGTAATGAAATTAATCCAAGATAATGTTACCAATTTGATAAGCCCAATTTAATAAATAGCACACTTATACTGAAAATTTTAGTACATTCTCTAACTCAGAAACATTATTTTACAAGTCATCTTGCCAAGAAACTCCATAAGTTGCAAAGAAACTCATTAGCTCATAGTCTACAGCTTTTATTAAAAGGATACATCTTTATTATTAAGGTATGAACCAATTCAATAAAATATTCTTTCACCAAACAGAATTGTTCACAAAAATACACAACATATAAGTACAAATAAATCTTACAGAAGGCTCCAAAAATGCCATCAAGCCTGTTTCTCCATTATTTAACGCGAGAATAAATGATATAACTGCAGCTGTAATTAGTATCTTCACAAGCAAATCATTAAATTGTTTCAAAACCAATTTCCAAAATGGGGCTCCTGCACATCAAATTTCACAGGAATCAGTTAGTTATAAGAAGAATGATTGAGTTTATTTCATGGAACAAAACAACTACAGGACAGCAAAGGTCAATTGGAAAATATATGAGATGAGGTTCAAACCAGTGGCACAGCAATTAATAGGTTTTTGAATTATCCTGAAATGCTAATGTTCATTATAATACAGTAAATTTAAACTAATTTCTTTTTCTATAACTTGCGCAGACCTTGACTAGCCTGATATCAACTAACAGTAACATTTCTATTTATTAGGTACAATATCAAACAGTTTTGGTGAAATAGTGTCAGTTGAGATCAAATGTCAATCATATAATTTGCACTTAACATTGAAAATCAGAGTTACATAACATTACATAATTTTGAAAAATAAAAGTAGAAGCATAAACTCCATATACCATGCACTGTGTAGCAAACGATACCATGCAGTAAGAGAAGGGGAAATAAGTGTTAAGAGGCACAGAAAATAGAATCAAATTATATACTTACATTAAACTGGTGAACAAGATGTAAAAGGAAATTTTCATTACACTTCAGAATGTAACTTTTTAAGGGATTTAAAATACTTTGCTTCAAAATACAGAGCTTGGATATTAAAAAATTCTCTGAATAATTACCAAGGAATTACTTGGCCTAAAATAAGGCATTCGAATTTCCACCTTACTATGTGGAATTTTAAAGTTCACTTTTCCTTTGTCGTAACATATCTATCTCAAACATATTCTCCGTGTTAATCTAGCTCTCTTGTACATCTCAGACTCTGTTCATGGTTGAAACTTGGCTTCTCCATTCTGAATTTGAGCAAGCTCATTGAAAGGGTCGGAATAAAGCACCTCATCCATTCTTCTATGGTGTTCACACTTTGCATTCTCTCCCAAACTCATTTTGCAGTTCTCTTCTTCTATAATTGTGTTTACATGGGTTTAGACTTTAGAATGCTGAAATCCTATTTACAGCTTCACTTGATGATATTGTGAATAAAGCATTTTTTGTACTCGATCGTTTTATATAGGCTAGTTAGTTTCTGTTATGATTAGCTTTGTATAGGTTAGCCAGTTTCTGTTATGCTGAGTCAGCAATCTGTTATGCAGACTCAGCAATCTTGTAACTACCACCTTTAAGCTGTGCTAGCAGAAGCTTGTGATTGCTATAAGTACAGCATCATCATGTATCTTCTCTTAAGAATGAAATATACAGATTTTATTCAATTTCTCTGAGTTTATCGTGGTTTCTCACAGACTGCTAATAAAATGAGTGTTTGTGCTAGAAATCTAGAAATCTATGACAGACAAAAAAAATGAAACTTGAAAGAAAATCCTAACCACCACATGAATTATTCCTTTTTTTTTTTGTAAGAAGCAAGTTTGAGATGATCCTAGGAAGCAAACACAAAACAAGAACACAACCCATTTAACAGAAAACACACAATTCAAGAACGTGAATACTGTAGCACTGGTGCGGGAGAAGATACAAAGGGACCAGAAAGTGTTTTAGATTCATCGTTCAAAAGAAGAAAATAACAAAAACGAAACCCAGAGAAAAAGTTGAAGAAACAAACCTGAAGAGTAGAGAAATCGATTAGGTCCGATCTTCATCACACTCTATCTCATGCCCACGGAAGAAAACGCAAGACCCATTTCTGGTTCATGCCTATATACACAAAACAAGAAACCCATTAAACTTACAAGCACCAGATTAAAATACCCAACACAGATAAACCTCTCTGTTCCAGTTTCATGAAGGGAGAAAATACAAAACGAAAATTTGCACAAGAAAAACAACAAACACCGCATTCCTCGAAACGCGAAGAGAGGAAGTCATCGTCTGTATTCTACTCGTTAGAAAACCCAACACATTAGAAAACCCAACACAGATAAACCTCTCTGTTCCAGGTTCTTGAAGGGAGAAAATAAAAAGCGAAACTTTGCACAAGAAAAACAAGAAACACCTCGTGTTCAACTCGTTCCGATTGACTCCGGAGGCACGGTAAGGAAGGAGAAAGAGACCTCGTTTTGCCGATTGACTCCGCCGTTCGGGAAGAACCCATCCGTCAACAACACCGCATTCCTCGAAATGCGAAGAAAGGAAGTCATCGTCGGTGCCGAAAGAGAGAAGAAGAGTGAAGAGACAGAGAGGGAGAGGTGCCGAAAGAGAGAAGAAGAGTGAAGAGACAGAGAGGGAGAGAGTAAAGGTTGAAAGAGAGAAGAGTGACAGTTAGAGAACCTCATATGAAATGAGATTTCGCACAGAGAGTCAGAGCCAGAGAGAACCCGAGACGAGAGATATGAATTTTTTTCAAACGTCTACCTTTATATTTGTTTTTGATTCAAACGTTACCTTATTTTATGTATAATAACGTTACCTTATTTTATGTATAATAACATTAAAATTAATATTAATAATAATATACAAAATTGCACATATATGTGAACATATGTTAATGATATACATATCAAAAATTGTATAATTTCTACATAAAATTAATTATAGTGATGTTTATACATGTTTTATATTAACACTAGTAAGATGCCCGTACGAATTGCATGGGCAACTATAATTATGTACATTAAATTTATTTAATTTTAAGTCAATGCATTATCATTTTTAATGATTGTGTTTGTTGTTTATTTTATTTTATAAAAATTTATATAATGTAAATAGGTAAATTATTATTTGAGAAAATAATTTTGAGTAATTTTTTTATAAATAATATTTAAATGTATATGATTAAAATGATGTTGAGGAGGACACACAATCAATACATATATTTAATGAAAATATAATGTGTGAATCTTGCAATCAAAATATTAGCGGGTGGGTAAATAAGTTTGACTATTGTAAATTAAAATTAAACTTATTTTCCTAAAGTTATCAGTTGTACCTATTTCTAGTGATAGTTCTTATTCACAGTGCGTTGTTCTAATTCAAGGAAGAAACTGTTTGCCAAAAGTAGATAAAAAACAGCATAATGCATTTGATTCTGCATGTTACCTCTTCTAGAATAAAAGCATATCTACTACTACAGCTTCCATTTTCCCAACATACTTGTGCAAGAACTTGTACAACGAAATAGCAATGCAAATAATTCCATTTTCCCTTTTTTCATTGAGATAGTAACTGAACTTGTAAACTAGAGAATGAAGATAAAAGTTAGCATTTAGCAAACTCTGATTGAAAAGCTTACAATGGAAAAATAAAATCTTTAGATGTCCATGCTTACAAATGGAAGATGCAAATTAGCATTGCTGATTTCTGAAAGCCAAAACACAAGGTTCGATTAGCACTATATCCTGGTTCGTGACTTCACGCTGCTTCGCGGATATTCAACGCAAAGAGCAATTGAACTGCACGAGGGGAAATTGATCAGTTATAAAAGATGCAGCATCCCTTTCTTCAAGTTGAAACATACAGAACAACAAGAGAAGAAATGAACACAGAAAATATCTAAGCAACGATCTTAACAAGAGTGGGAAAGATTCGAGTAATACTAACAGGATCATTTTTGAAAAAAACCAATGATGTGCGGGTAAGTATAAACCACCGCTTCTTCCAAGACTTCCAGCCTATTCCTACAAAAGTTCAAAGTGGAAAACATAGATAAGTTACTATATCATCGATTAATTGGATATAGTAAATACAATTGGGAGAAAACAGGATCAACCAAAGTTTAAAAAAGATTATCATTTATCCTCTAACAAGAATACTTGGGGGGATATGGATGCCAACCTTTGGAAGATATGAAAAGTGGGCACTTTTGAAAACCTGCAAAGTAGTAACATATGTTACAAGCCACAAGGTAAGTTCCACTTAAAATTCAATCAAACAATTGTGACCAAAATGCATACCTGACAAATAAAACAAAAAGACAAAAAGACACTTTTTCCTTCAGTAAACACCAATAGCCTTATAGCACCATATATTTAAGAAAAGGAGATATAAAGATTGTCATTATTCAAGAACCGTTTATTCAGACGTATCAACTATCCTAGATTATTTTACTAGCTTTTCCTCTTTTTTTGCAATGCATTTCAGCAAATGAGATTATCAAATAAAGAATTATATAATGGGCTACATTGTCTCGCCATCAACCTGCATGTTACTTTCATCCTCCAAACTGCTAATCCTGATGTTAAACTTAACAAAAGGGTCAGCAGATAAAAAAATGAATGCGAGGTGCAAATCAAAGCCTCCAAAATGTCAGCCACTATCACTTAAATTGCCCACATAAATCCCTTTCATTGTCACAAAATTCTAACTGCAAAACTTCGTCATAAACTAAGCTAACATGCTCTGGAATTTGATCAGTTATAAAAGATGCAGTGCGATTCAAACAAAACCGATAAAGTAGAGGTAAAAGAAGAATATTTTTTTTTCTCTTCACTAAAATTGCGTAACCTATAATCAAATCGAACAAGAGAGAAACTCAACCTATAATCCCTAATTCCTGAATAAAAAACAAATCGAACAAGAGAGAAACGAGTTTGCTTTGTTACCTTCGATTCGCAGCAAAAATGAGAGAGATGAGAGCGGCGGAGCGATGAGAGCGGAGCGGCGGCGCGATGAGAGCGGAGCGGCGGAGCGATGAGAGAAGGCGATGAGACGGCAATGAGAGAGCCTTTCTCTTTCTCTTTCTCTTTCTCTCTGGCAGCCCTAAAGCGGAGTTGGTCTTGGCTCTGAATGCTTTTCTTCTCGATTCTTTGTCACATATATTTAAAACCTCGCAGAAACCGCCTCTAAGTGACAAATTGCGGCGGTTTTAGTGTAACCGCCGCAAATTATCCGCCCCAAAACACACATTTTCTGGTGGTGAAATGAAACAAAAATGTGGATCACAAAACAAATGATGATTGAATAATATGAGATGAGAAGTGCTCTCTTATTTTTACTTTTTCAAAGGATTGCACGAAACTACACCGAGACACTTATACAATAGATAAGCAATATTAAAAAAGTTTAAATATGAATGAGGATTTGAAATAGTTTAAAATAATATAACATAATGAGCAGTTGAACAATATTTGAAAATGATTAAAGAAGTGAACAAACTAACTAATTAGGTTCATTGAATTTACTAATAAAGTTCGTGCGATCAATACTTCAATTCTTATCACCTTCTGAATGAGCAGTTGCAAAATAGCTATATAATAAACAAACAAATTTGGGTTATGAAATTGTTATTATTATCACAAGTATACAAGTCAAGTGGTAGACATACACGTATACCCTTTTCTCCCGTTAAAACAATAGTCTTTTTGATTTAAATTAGATAGTTACGTACGATTATTTCATGTTGTACTTTCTTTTATCCCTCATGTTGTTCTCCATGTTGGTGATGTCAGGTTTTTGATAGAAAGAAAATAGTTAACGCCATACTTGCTAACATTTTTAAGGTCAAAAACTTGAAAATTAATTATTGCAGCAGTCAAAAACACTCTTTCAAGAATTTGTTGGGAATTATTGGAAAATAATTACTGCTCACTTGACATAAGCATGTTTGAGTAAATATAAAAAAAAAAAATTACTGCAAATTAGTGGTTATTGTATAATTTTCCTCAGACTCCCCTATACTTCACAATATAAAATATTGATGTTTTATTTACAAAAAAAAAAAAAAGTAATATTTATTAATAGATAAAAATCATGAAGCCAGCCCCTCAAGAAAGTTCATAATACATCTACTAAAATCAAAAGTGAAAATCCACCAAAATAATGATAGCCCAGTTAAATTAGTCAATAACTCACTTCACCTAAACCGTATCCAGCACTTTTTTTTTTGTTAAACTGCAGCTAGTTTAACCTTCGTTATAACCTGTACAAACTTCTTCCATTATGCAATCAGCTTGATATATGTAGAGCTCTTCTTGTGAGCGATTTGAAATATAGGCCATAAAGATACACTTTTTTCCCATCATGCAGATCATTCCCAATTTCATTTATCTTTGCTTAGATGTCATCCTTGTGTAACTTTACACAGTTTGTCTTTACTTTAAACATCTTTGCACCTGTGTCTTGACATTAACACTAAGATGAACAGCTCTATGAATAGTCTCAGAACTATCATGTACAATGGGGACAAGAAATGATAACAACCAAAGCATGGATTGAATTACCCACTTCTACTCATAAAAAATGGAAACAACTCAAAAGATAGCTAACCATATACTCCGTTGGCTGAGAATTGTCAAAGGTTAAAAGAAAAAGATGAGCAACTTCCCCTAAACCATGTGTATAGCTTGAAATCATGGAAGTACAGAGAAATGTATCACATTGATCTCGTTCTGTAAATAGCCGGACAAAATCCTCCAATCTATTGCATTCGGAAAAGAGGTAAATAGCAGCACTTGATACAATGCTATTATAAACAAATCTCACCTTGAAACAAAAGACAAAAACTTGCTTACCCTAGTCTAAATCTCTCAAGTTAGAACAGTCATTCATCAATATTGAGACTATAATAGCGCTAGAGCCGGAACATGGTGCCCGACTCTATGACAGGCCCACATCAAAGAGTTCAAAGCTATAATGTCAATCTTCTTCGTGGGAAAAATCACACCAAAAGAATAATCAATAAGACCAATTATGCAAATAAACTGGATAATAGTATGAAATAGAATAGTAATCAAGGAAAAGTAAGGGAGCGAAGAATCTTATGATGAATTGAAGATGGATGAAGATCAAAACCCTTGCCTTCTACTCAAAGTACTAACAAAGCGGCCCTTGAAACTGTTTCAGGTACATACTTGTTTGTTCGAGGTTCATCAAGAAAATCATTTACTTCAAAGAAAAGGAAATTAAGGTTTAAGGAAATATATATGGTGTAAAATATTCAAAACTAATAATATATTTGAAAATGAAAACAACTAAATTAAAATCAATCAAGTTACCACAATAGAAATTTATAAGAAGTTGCTAGAGTTTAAGAGATATATTTGAGATAGAAACAGATAGAAAACATGGTGGTTTTAAGCCACAAGAGTTCTCCAAACAGAAAAAGGAATTAAGATTGGTAGCTTTGTATATTTTAAAGTTCATACATCAAATGAACCCTCGTAAAGAGATTGACGCATGATGCTAATAGAATCTATCAGAGTGTCTAGGAATTATGCCAGCAATTTAATTACAACTTCTAAATTCCTTCTTGGTTTATATAATATGCACATCCTGAATTATAGCACAGCTTGGTTTACAAACTTACCTCCATTCCGGAGTGCACATTGATCCATATATGTGGTTCAAAAGATATGGCAAGTTTCCGCATAAGCTGACTTTCAGGCTCGCTGGATGGAGAAATTCCACAATTCTCCTCGTATGGATCATAATCCTATAGATATTGACAATAATTAAGATGATAAAAAATGCTTGAAAATATTAAAAAAATTGACATATTGCCGGAAAAGAAAGAGATCAATGCATAGATTGACATGAAGATAGCAAGAAGAATGAGAAATATCATTCGACGAAAGCCTCTTCAAGTGCCACACGCCCACACTATGGTGCCACAACAAAAGCACCAATAATTAACAAAGTTTGTGGCATGAACAGATAGATTGGAGACACATAACTAACCTTCTCCTTTTTGCCCCAATCTACACTCCAGTTCCGGTTGAGATCAACGCCTCTGCCAGCAACGTAACATAAACTCAGTAGGTGCTCCTCCAATGCATAGCTAGTAGGTGCTGGGTTCTTTTGGTAGTGGTCATTGAGTGCATAAGAAGCATGGTCTTTCAGTACATTTGGATTATAACAACTTGCTAGTGGCTGAATTGTTGAACAATCTGCACCAAAATACACTCAATAACTACATAGATTTATCACTCAACATGAAATAATTGGAGAGTTAGGCAGATAGTGAAGTAATTGTAATTGAAACTTCATATGAGTCACTACATCACGTAAAAGCAACTAAAGAAGTACTACATTTTTTCCCAGCATGAAATCTATAAAGGTCCCACTAACTCAAAGCTATGATCAACACCTCAAAATTATAGAGACTCTTAAACAGAATAGAAATATTGAATATTATACCTGGTAAAGAGAGATGGAAACTCATCCAATGAGACTATAATAGCAGATGGTTGTGATAGGTCATCAACATTTTCGAACCTTACTGTAGGAGCCGCAACCTTATCTTGCCCAGGATCTAAGGATTAAAAATACATTAGGGAAACAAAATCTCACCAGCTTATCATCGTTAATTAATCTTATAATGAATTGAAGATGGAAGAAGATCAAAACCCTTGCCTTCTACTCAAAGTAAACACTAAACGAAGTCGCATCAGCACTAAGTGGTAGGATGCACAAAAAAGAGAATTAGCAAGAAACAGCGTCATGCTAATTTCCAGGTAAAAAATATTAGAATCTGGGACAAAAAATATAGGCGGCACTCTTAGATCTGAAAGCAAAGAGATGAAAAAGAGAATTAGCGATTCAATGTCAGAATGTTTCCCACTTTCCGATTCAATACATGTTGGTTACATTATAAGGTTATGATATTGCTGGAAATTTTAAGTACATAGGAAGAAAAAAATAGCACTGGTTTTAGAGAGCCAGTCTATCCTAATTCTGGAATTCGAGAGTCCAGTCCTCTCTTACTACTAAACAGATTTTCTGAATATCCTAAACTAATGGCCACAACTCCTATTTAATAACCAGAATTTAATAACCACCCATAGGCAGTTTTTGTTAGAACATAACTAACATTTAACTGACATGTAACTAACTACAACTAACAAATAACTGCTCCTAACTGCCCCTGTGCTTTCTGACTGCGCCCCCTGCACTGCATCAGCCACTGCGCTAGTGGTGGTTGCACCGCCGGTGGCAGTGGCGGTTGAGTTCCGGCAGCGGTAGACCTTTATAATTAGGGGACTCTCCCTATCAGTATTACACTTATATTGATTTCCCAATTCAGAATAACCAATATAAAATATCGAGAATCATTACCCCATCAAAATTTGGAACAAAACATATCAACCAATTTCTTTTGCAAAATGCAAAGAAAATTTGGACCTTTTTAAATCACACTTCTACAAGCATACGACTGTCTATATTCAACTTTATCTATTGATTTCAATTTCAATTTATATTACTATTATTATTATTAGCTTACAACTGTCTTACTCATATAATAACTCATGCATGCCATGCCATAGAATTACAGCATACTGATGTAATGTAACTAGAATGACTACACTACACATATCACACTTTGCACCACCATCCAGTAACCTTTTGCTTGCACACTCACTGAAATGCTAATTATCATATTCAACATCCATCTCACATTTTCAAGAAATTGGAAAATAGTAACTATATCAATACCAATGGACAATGTGAAATGCTAATTATCATATTCATCATCCATGTCATGATCGAATTGTTATCTACATTAGACGTTATTGAATTGTTTCCCAATTTTATGAGCAATATAGCATGACTAAAGGGTTTCAGTACAGTGTTACATTTCGTGACAAACACTGGCTTATCTAAACAATATTTAGGTTTGTAAGCATACCAATAGAGAATTTGAATTTGAAAAACAAAATAAAAAGAAAAGATTGAGAATTTGAGAAGGAAGCCTTTTTTCAGTAACTTCCCTCAAGTCATACCAAAATAGGCAAATATCTCCATGAATCAAGCATGATACAAGGCTCAAGAAATTTAATGTCAGGGGAGGATAACATCAGAGTAATGAAAAGAAAAAGAAGAAGAGAAAATTGAGGATAAAAAGAGGAGAAGAGTTCGCAGAAGGGGAAGGGGCTGCAATGCTAAGAAAAAAGATTTTTCTCCCATGTGGGAGTTAGCAAGCCATGTAGAAAAGAAGGCTCTCAGCCTCTCACAACAGCTTCTACCTCCTTCATTCATTCATTTTATTCAGCTGCTGACCCTTCTTCATCTCCTTAGTTCTTCACCTCCATCCGTAACACTCACACCAAACCTCCATTAACTTCCTTACATCTTCTAAAAAACACCCTAGTCATCAAAAGCATCCACCTAAACCACCTCTAATCTGCCCAAAATAAAGAAGAACAAAATGTTGCAGCACCAGAAGCACACACAGGAGGATTTTGCCTCACTCCAGAGTCACAAACCAGCAACACACAAAAGGAGAGGGGGAAGGAAATAGAAGTGGAAAAAGAAGAAGAGGGAAAGCAATTTGCAGCAATCAAGTAACCTTCTTCTTATAAATATCTGATTGTTTGCACTTAATTTGAACTAGATGCTTCCATGCTACTGTTCTCTTAATGTTAGAACTTAGCTATTGAAATAAATCAGTTGTAAAACTTGTATATCATAAAGCAAACAAACCAAATGCAAGTTTTTGTAATCAATCCATTGAAATTGGTATATCCAGAGATGCATAAGACATTAAAGCTTAACAAGAAAATACACTATGCCAGAATCCACAACAAGCAGCCAAACAGAGCCCAAACACCCAAAGCCTTGAACAGCAGCAATCCCCTAGCCTCGGCTTTCAACCCCTACCCACCACACCTTCACCGCGCCACCATCGAGTTCAAACGCCGTCCCTCCGCCGTCGCGTCGCGCCGCCGGCCTCGCCGTGCCGCTCTCGACCTCGCCTCTGTTCTTCCATCGCTTCTCCTTCTTCTCTCATGGTCTCCCCCTCTGTTTCTCCCTCTCGCCACCGCCACGCTCCTCGCATGCCGCCTTCGCACCGGTCACCGTCATCGGTCACCACCGAAGCTCTGGCGTCGTCGTTCTTCTCTCTCCCTCTCGCCGCCGCTTCTCCTCTCTGTTTTCTCCCTCTTCTCTCACTTCTAGACCCTTCTTCCTCAAATATAAAAAAATCCAAAAATGTTTTCTTTTTTTTTTGTCTTGACCAAGGTATCCCCACCGCCAATTGCCGTGAGACTAATCCTTCGCCCACGGTCAGCGCACGAAGCGGTAGGGAGCTGGCCAATGAGTTTTTTCCAGTCTTTTAAGACTCGAACCGGCTCGGCCGGTCCAACCGGTTGAACCGGTCCCTTGGCCGAGCCGAGCCGGTCATTTTATGCAATCTGCTTCGGAACCGGCCAGAACCGGTCCACTCGGCCGGTTCGATTGAAACTCGGTCGGCTCGGTCTGCTCGGTCGAACCGGCGAGCCAAAGTTTTTTTTTTTTTTTTTTTTTTTTTTTACAGGGAAAACGACGCAGTTTTTAATTTGGGAGAAAAAAAAAAAGGCCAAAACGGCACTGTTTTGGTTCAGATTCCAGAATTTCCCTAATTTCTTTCAACCGTTTAGCTTCTCTTGGAAGCTATTGGTCTTCTTCCTCTGTTTCCTGTTTCGCCGTCCTCTGTTTCTTGTTCTTCTTCCCTTGAAACGCAGCGCCGTCCGTGGCCGCCGCTCTGTTCTGGTCTTCCCGCGCACGCCGCGCCGCCCGCGCACACCGCGCCGCCCGCGCACGCCGCGCCGCCCGCGCACGCCGCGCCGCCCGCGCTGCTTTGTTCTGGTCTTCTCGCGCCGCAGCGCCGCCCTCGCACGCCGCGCTGCTCCTCCCGTGCCTCGCCGTGCCACTGCTTCAAGGCATGTCTTCTTTTACTTCCTTGCCTCGCCATCCGTGCCTCGTCCACTCTGCTTCGTTCCTCTTCCTTTCCATTATTTTTGCTTCTGCTGGTTTCCCTGTGCTTGCTCTGTTTCTTCTTAAAATTGAAAGTAATTGTCAACTATTTTTCCAGTGAACCTTTTGCTTTCTGTTTGTGGCTTTGTGCTGTGCTCTGCTTGTTCTTTTTGGCTTGTCCTGTGCTAGTGCTGCCTTTGATTATTCCTTTTGACTTCTACTTTGTTAAAGTGCACCTTATTATATATATAATAATATAAATTCATTTGCCTACCAAAATAAAAACATACAGCACTCACCTTTTGGCCAACAAATTTAAAATTGGTGTGGGAAATTGGTGTGGCTCACCTTTTGGCCACTTTGTTTATTCATTTAATATTGTTGCACAGATACCTAATTGAGTAAATGCCAATTGAGTAAATGCTATTTGTAACTTGAGTAAATGTTGTTGTTTGTAAATGGATGGTAGTTGTTTGTCATAAATTAACAAATGTCTTCTTTATATAGTAATTAGTTTTAGCTTATTTATATGTTGTTATACAGATGACTTCTATTGAACCTGAAACACTAGAAGATGAATCACCAGGAAACACCTCTCAGAGATATACTAGGATGAAAACAGATCCAGCTTGGGAGCATTGTACAATAAAGATGGAAAAAGGAAAGACTGTTTTGGTGTGTCTTTATTGCCCCAAGATTATCAGGGGAGGTGGAATTAACAGGATGAAGGCTCACTTAGCTGGAGATTCAGGTCAAGTATCAAAATGTCCGAACGTCCCTGCTGAGGTTAGATATCAAATGGATCAAAACATTAAAGAAGTTCGAAAGAAAAGAAAAGTTCAAGAAGAATGTGAGGAAATTAGTCCCCCTAATGAAGAATTTGTTGTTGCTGATCATGAAGTTCCTGCTGTTAATCTACCAAGGCCAACACCTTGTACTCAAAAGGGGAAAAATTCTCAAAAGGGCAAGAATACTCAAAATGGGAAGAATCCCGGTCAATTAGATGACTATTTCATGCCTAGAACAACTCCGGGAGCTCAACCCACCATCATAAGTGTCATGCAAAATGAAAAGGTGATTGAAAAGTGTGATATTGCTATTGCAAAGTGGATGTTTGATGCTTGTGTGCCATTTAATGCGGTTAACTCAACATATTTTCAACCTATGATCAATGCAATTTGTAGTATGGGTGCAGGGTACAAAGCTCCTAACATGCAAAGATTTCGTGGGTTTTTGTTAAATACGTTGGTTGATGATGTGAACAAACTTGTTGATTCTTATCGCAATATTTGGAAGCAAACGGGATGTACACTTATGGCAGATGGGTGGACGGATCGCAAAAGGAGAACTCTCATCAATTTTCTAGTATATTGTCCTAGAGGGACAATTTTTCTGAAATCTGTAGATGCTTCTCAGCACTCCAAAACTGCAGATATGTTGTTTAAGCTCTTCAGGGATGTTGTTTTATTTGTTGGGGCTGATAATGTTGTTCACATGGTGACAGATAATGCTGCGAATTATGTTGCTGCTGGAAGGTTATTAGAAGCTGAGTTTCCTAAATTATATTGGTCTCCTTGTGCAGCACATTGTATTAATCTGATGTTACAAGATATTGGGAAGTTTGACGATGTTAAGGAGGCTGTGTTACAAGCTTCAAACATTACCAAATACATTTATAATCATTGTTATGCATTGTATTTGATGAGACATCATACAGGTGGAAGAGAGATCCTCCGACCCGCTCCAACACGCTTTGCAACTAATTTCATTGCATTGCAAAGTATTTTGGCTCAAAAAGATCCACTAAGATCCATGGTTACATGTAAAGAGTGGACAAGCTCAGCTTATGCCAAAGATGTCAAAGCAAAAAAAATTGTGGAGCAAGTCTTAGATTCTGGATTTTGGAATAATTGTGCTGATATTGTGAAGCTTACTGCACCACTTGTTCATTTGTTGCGTATTGTTGATAGTGAAGATAAACCGGCTATGGGTTATCTTTACCAACATTTTTATCAAGCAAGAGAGGAGATGGTGAGAAGGTTCCGAAGAAATAAGAAGAAAGTGGAGCCTTACTTGAAGGTTATAGATGAACGTTGGGATTCTCAGCTTCGTAAGCATCTTCATGCTGTAGGTTATTGGTTAAATCCATCTTGTCGGTTTAATTTTGAAGAATTTGGAAAGCATACAAACACAATAGCTGGTCTCTTGGATGTGTTTCAAAGGTATGCTGATGGAGATAATGATCTGGAGCGTAAGTTATCACATGAGATGAGGATATACAAAAATGCTGAGTTGGATTTTGGAAGGCCACTTGCCGTGCGAGAGAGAACTACAGTTTTGCCAGGTAAAATTAGTGCTTCATACTTTTGGTAACTTTCATTGACTTTGATCTTCATTTTAGATTCTACACTCACACTAAATAATGTATATTAATTTGTTTACCTATGATATTTTAGATCAATGGTGGGAAACTTTTGGTTGTGGTACACCAAATTTGCAAAAGTTAGCTATTCGTGTTTTAAGTCAAACTTGCAGTGCTTCAGGGTGTGAACGTAATTGGAGCGTATTTGAGCATATTCATTCAAAGAAAAGAAATAGATTGGAGCATCAAAAGCTTAATGATCTTGTCTTTGTTCGTTACAACTTGAGACTACAACAAAGGTATGATTAAGTTATTTCTTATTTGTTTCTACACTTTTATAGGATGTGTGAGTTCATTTTTGAAGTTTTTGATATTGATATATGAGCAATTTAATAAACTTAGGAACCGGTTGAAGCATCAAAGTTATGACCCCATTAGTTTTGAAACAATTGATGACCATTCTGATTGGGTATTGGAGGAGTCACCACCATTTTTGACTACTGAGGAGGTGGATGCTTTACGTAATGATCTTGCCAATATGACCATCCAACCACCTTCGGATGATATTGGTATGTATCTTTGTTATATAATATGAATTTATGTATGACTCATTGGTTTATGATTTGTTTCACTTGATGTTAATTATTGCATGACATTTAAACTAATTTGTTGTCGCAGATCAATTAAATTTGGATGATGATGATGATGCTACACAAGATAACATTATGGAAAATTCAAATCTTAATGTGGGAGAAGGTTCTGGTACATTTGATGAAGATGGAGACTTAGATTTGGATTCAACTCTTCCTCCTACTCCTTGATCATGAAGAAACTTGGAAGTTGTGATGTGTTTGACAATTGTTAGCTTATGCACATGTGGTTGTTTAACAATGTGACTATGTTTGACACTTATTTTGTGCGCTTTTGTTTGACACTTATTTTGTGCGCTTTCATGACATTTGCAACTTATTAGTGATATTTTGTGGTAGTAAATAGTTTATGTTGGTTGTTTAATTTGTATTTAGATGTATGAAATTATTAATTAATGTTAGGTGGTATTATTATTATTAATAATACTATTTTTTAATATATACCGAGTCAACCACCGAGTCGAGCAATCCGCTCAATGACTCTTTGGTCCGACCAGTGACTCAGTGACTCAGTGCCTCGACCGAGTCGATGACCGAGTCGAGTCTTAAAACACTGGTTTTTTCCATTCACAAGTGTTGGGATTCGGAAAAAAAAATGTTTTCTTTAATCCAAAAGATCAAAATAAAAAACATGCAAATTCTCTAAAATCCAAAAATAATAACTATTTTTAATCAATATCACCGATGATAATAGAGTAGCACTTCTACTTATTATCTCATTGAAATCACCGACTACCCATTTGGTAGCATGGATTCTCAAAATTAAAATGAATAAAAATCTTTTCTCGAATAAGTAAACGACGGTAACGGAATAGCATTTCTATCACTTACCTCGTAAAGTTTCTCTGAGTACCCACTTGGTAGCATGAACAATCAAATTCTAAAAAACTAAAAAACATTCAAATATACAAAAATCTCAAAAAATATATATTCTTCGCGAAAATCTCAAGTTCCGGCTTCTTCAAGCCTTCCATTTCAATTCCGGCTTCTTCCAGCCTTTCTAATCAAACCCCGACTTCTTCAAGTCTCTCAAATCAAATCTCAGCTTCTTCAAGCTTCCCTCTTATCAACTCCACCTTCTTACAGGTCATCACCTCAAACCAGGCTCTTTGCAAATTAATCAAATTAAAAACACAAAAATAATAAAATATAAAAAAACACAAAAAATATCAAACCTCTTTTATCGAGAACTACGTGGCTTTGAATTCTCCATTGCACCAGGGGATACGTAGGAGCGGATATCAACAACCGTCAAGCCAATTTCATAAATAATCTTTTTTTCCTTAATCAAAACAAATAATCAACTTCTTTTTTCTCTTTAGGGGTGAAACGAATATTCAGAAAGCTAACATTTTTGCACAGTTAATTAGAGGTACCGTCTTTTGGACGGGCGTTTTAGGGTGCTAATACCTTCCCTATGTGTAATCGACTCCCGAACCCGATCTGGTTTCGTAGATCATTCTCTTTCCTGGGTTTTCCAATGTTTTCCCATTAAAATAATATTGGTGGCGGCTCTATTGATTCATATCCTTTTTACGCGCCGTCCCTCCGCGACCCCTGTTGCGACACAGAGGAACGACGCGTCAAGACGCAGGAGCAAGAGTTTCAAGGCGGAAGATGCGACTTCAAGGGCGGAGGCGCGGGAGTGTGAAGGGCGTGGAACAGCGACGTCAAGGGCGGAGGAGCGACAGCGGGTTGTGAGATTTTTTCATAGGAACGACGCGTTAAGACGCAGGAGCCGCAGTTTCAAGGCGGAAGATGCGACTTCAGGGGCGGAGGCGCGGGAGTGTGAAGGGCGTGGAACAGCGACGTCAAGGGCGGAGGAGCGACAGCGGGTTGTGGGGTTTTTTCGTATGAGAACTTGATTTAGAGTAGAGAGGGCTTATTTTGATTTTAGAATGACGGATTGTGTGCAATTAGGAATTGTAAGAACGGTTTGTGGGGAGGAAACTGTAAGAATGGTTTGGGGGGTTTTTTTTGGGGTTTGAGAAGAGGAAACGGTTTTGGGAGGAGGAAACTGCATTTTGGGTGTGCAGGCAGCAAACGGTTTTTGTAGTGTGTGGGTTTAGGGGGAAAATCAATTTAATGAGAGAGTGACATGTGTCCTAGAGGTCCTAGGGGTTTCTTTTATTATATTGTATATAGATAGATTATCATTATCATAATATACATGATAGTGTTGAGATATTAATACTATAATGTGCGTTGAAAATTGTTTTTTTAAAAAAAAAATTAGGGTTATGCACTTCTACTTCACGGTCGGTTAAGCATGAACTTTCATATATATGCAAACTGCAATTTAAATTTGCATTTACCGTTTAAAATAAGAAATCTCAAAAAGATTCAAATTCTGTTTAGGTTTCTATGATGTTTAGCAAATTAATCAAATTTCAATTTCAAAATTTGAATTTGCATTTATAAAAATAATTTAAAATTAATTCTCTATCAATTTTTAGTAACAACGAGATTTTGATATATTTATATCGAAGCGATTCAGACCTGCGTCGCAGCGACTGAAGGTGGCGACGCAGAAGAGGAGGAGCCGGCGGATGGTTCAGGCGGCCCGTTTCCGTTAGTCGTGGCTGGCGGATTCCAGTTCGATGGAGACAGGGGAAGGCGATGCGTCTTAGACCTGTGACAAATCTCGGCGTTGTTGCTCTACCATCTTCGTTGACGGCATTGAGGAGGCCGTTGGTTACCATCATATTCACGGTTTGTTTTCTCTTTTTGGTAGGATTCTGAATGTGTTCATTCAACGGAAAAGGAAATTTGGGAGGCAATTTCGGTTTGGTTTTGTTCGCTTCTTCTCTAAGAAGCAGGCCTGTTCTGCAATCGATGCTCTGGATGGTCTTAAGGTGGGTGGGGCTTTTCTGTCAGTGGCGCTGGCAAGGTTCCCCAGGGATGTTCTGCGGCGCTCGGAGGCACGGTCTTCTCACAGCGAAGGTTCGTTTCGGGTGGTGGTTGATTCGACCAAGGTCAGGTTTCGTGGGGAGGCTGGCGGAGCCATGCGCATTCGCTCGTGGAAGGAGGCTCTTGTGGGGAAGCTCGTTGTATCTGCTTCGGCCATGACACCACCCAACATTTTTCTATTCTCTTTACAATAATTTGGTATATCCCATTGCAGATAGATATGGTGGCACAACACTTGTGTCTAGTTGGTATTATTATGACACAAATAAATTTATAAAAAATAATTGCAAGTGCTCAATTTATATCCTTTTTGTCAAATGGCGGCCATGGCGGTATAGCGTGGCGGATTTACGGTGGTCCGCCATGAAAAGTCTATGGCGTGGAGTGATTCGCATGGTGGTCTATGGCGGCCGCCATATGCATGGCAGATGGCGTTGCCATGGTGCCAATGGCGGATTTTTTGTTACCCATGGCGGTTTTTGGGTTCTGGAACGAACAAACCCTAAATGGGTCATAGTGCTAGAGATGGAGAACATGGGAAATGTTTCAGATACCTTGGCCTAATTCGCCAGATCTAAAACAACATGTGAAGGAAAATATACATATTTTTGGGTTTTGGGTACCTGGGCGTGTCCGTCAGTGGGAGGCGCCTTGCTGCTCTCTACCTCTTGTGGCTCAGGGGCCTTAAGGCTATTTGGGCATGAGTCCAGAGGAATGTCGACAAGAGTAACCCCTCTATTCATGGATCTCAGCGACGAAAAAGAGAATTTGCAGAAAAAGTAAAGAGAAGGATAAAGCATGAGTTCAGAGGAACGTCGACAGGAGTTACCCCTCTGTTCATGAAGCTCAGCTGGGGTTTAAGTTGAGGGCTATCTAAAGAAAAGGATAAAGCTTGACAAGAAGACGGAGCTTCTGCCGTGGGAGAAAAGAACGAAGAAAAAAGAAACCATGGATTCAAACTGGCTCTGATACCATGTTAAGAACTGAAAAAGGAAGTTCTCGAGCAGCGGAAGGTAAAAGAAGGGTTTGAGGAATCGAAGAAATATTGTTTGAAATATATTTTCTATCATGAGTAATAACTATTACAAGCTCTATATATATACAGAGTGGAAATAAATAGACGAGACTAAAATGTAAATGACCGTGCCGGATATCCCGAGGTCAACTGTTACATTGGAAACGTAACCTACAACCTTGGAAACATAAACTACTAATAAAAAAATAATAAACCTAAGATAAGATAAGGTCAAATCCTGGCTATTCCGGGATTGCTATTATTACAAGATAACATGCGATACAGCTGGGGAGGACACAGACGACATGTCTGGTCAGACGACAATCTTGGTTTGGGCAGACGATCCGTTCTTCCAGTGTGCAGACGATCCTGATTAGACAATGGTCAGACGAGCTTTTCATTGTTGATCTTTTCACTTCAATACAAGTCACGGACGATGTCTGTGATTGTTTCTGCACGCATCAACCTCAGACGAGTCTTATTTCTAACAATGCAGATAGCTTCAATACGTGCAATAGGAGCGGATGTTTCAGTGTAGTCAATGCCTTCTTGTTGATTGTAGCCTTGAGACACCAATCTTTCTTTGTTTCTTGTCACCTTCCCGTCTTCATCTACTTTGTTCCTGAAGACCCACTTGGTTCCGATGATGGATTCGCCTTCAGGTCTGGGGACAAGATTCCAGACTTTGCTTCTCTAAAATTGATTAATCTCTTCTTGCATAGCAAGAATCCAGCCTTCGTCTTGTAATGCTTCAGCCACATTCTTTGGTTCTATCTCAGATAAGATTCCACAGTTACCATAATCATGAAATGAAGAGCGAGTTCTTACTTTCTCTGAGATTCTACCAATGACCTGATTTGGAGGATGATCAGGTTTGAATCTCCAGTCTCTTGGAAGAGAGGTTCCATTGGATGCCATGACTTGGTCAGACGATGGAGCGCTAGTTGATGGAGTAGCAGCTTTTTTTGTTGATGATTGACTGACAGACGATACGGCCTGCTTCGATGGTACACACTCATTGGATGGTTGGGCACTGGTAGACGATGGTTCATCGTTTAAGCTTAGATTTTCAAGGTCATCTTCAAGGCTAGCTTGATTTCCACAGTAGTTGACATCATCAAACTTTACATGAATAGATTCCTCAATCATCATCGTTCTCGGATTGTACACATGGTATGCCTTTGAGTGAGGGGAATATCCCGGAAATATTCCTTTGTCAGACTTGGCATCAAAATTTCCTAGATCATCTTTTGTTTTAAGTAGAAAACATGGACATCTAAAATGATGGAAATATGAAATGTCAGGTTTCTTCCCTTTCCATAGTTCATATGGAGTCTTCTTTAGAATTGGTCGCATGAGAATCCTGTTCTGGATGTAACAGGCAGGGTGAATAGCTTCAGCCCAAAAATACTTTTGCAAAGAATTTTCACTTAGCATTGTTTTGGCCATCTCTTGCAACGACCTGTTCTTCCTTTCTTCTACGCCATTTTGTTGTGGTGTCGTTGGAACTGACAGTTGATGAGAGATGCTGTTATGCTCACAGTAGCTGTTGAACTCATCGTTGACAAATTCTCCACCTCTATCGCTTCGGATAGATGTAATGCAGTAGCCCTTCTCATTTTGGACTCTTTTGGAGAGGATGTTAAATGTCTTGAAAGTTTCATCTTTGGAACTTAGGAAATAAACCCAAGTAAATCTCGTGTAGTTGTCAACAATGACGAGACAATACCTTTTTCCAGAACAACTAGCCGTTCTAGTAGTTCCAAATAAGTCCATGTGTAACATCACCAGAGGTCTGCTTGTACTCACAACGCTCTTTGAGGGAAAAGAGTTTTTAATTGTTTTCCTTGAAGACATGCTGAGCATGTGACACCATATTTGAAAGATAGTTTTGGCAGACCACGTACTAAGTCATGTTTGACCATCTTTGTAATGGTCTTTAAGGAAGCATGCCCTAGCTTCTTGTGCCAAATCCACTTATCATCCTTTGCTGACAGTAGACACGTTACATTTTGACTTGCAAGGTTTTCCAAGTTCGTCTTATATAGATTCCCTTGTCTTTGAGCTTCAAAGATAACATTGTCATCATCATCCGTGACTCTACACTTTACTTTCTTGAAGGTAACAGTGAGCCCGCCATCACATAATTGACTTATGCTAAGTAAGTTATGTTTTAATCCTTCAACCAAAAGAACCTTTCGTATTACAGGAAGAGGAGCCTTACCTATGTCGCCTTCTTCGACGATGGATCCTTTTTGGTTACCTCCAAAGGTAACTATCCCACCATTCTCCTTAGCATGGATCTTTGGGAACATAGACTTTCTTCTTGTCATATGTCGCGAGCATCCACTATCCAAGTACCATTCTTCTCTCCATCTCTTCTGGAACTGGATGAGATCTTCCCTTTCTCAAAACCTTTTCTTTGCTCTCTTCTTGGCTCATTCTTGGCTTGTTTTCTCTTGAGCCACATCTTTTTGAACCTTCTATGAAAGAGGGCTTCCTCATCGTCTGTAGGGTCAGACAAATCTTTTGCTTCTTCGGATGACTCCTAAACTTTTAGGGCTTGAGAGGGTCTGGATTTAAAAGCTACAGATTTTCTCTTTTTAGCCTCGACATCTTCAGCAAGTTCAATCTCATGAACTCTTAAAGATCCCAAAAGATCTTCCGTTCTCAGGGTGGTGAGATCCTTCGCTTGTCGAGTAACTGTCACCATTGGTTTCCGTTTTGCTGGGAGACACCTCAGGATCTTGGTTATCTAATTCAGATTGTTGTATGATCTCCCAAGATTTCTCAATCCATTCAGAATGATTTGAAATCTGGAGAACTTGTCGTTGATGGATTCGGTTTCCTTCATCTTGAAGGCTTCATATTGAGCGACTAGCATACTTATTATGGTCTGCTTGACACTTGAGGTTCCTTCATGGACCATGTCTAGTGTGTCCCATATTTCTTTGGTAGTGTATAAACTGTCAATCTTGTCGTGTTCATTCTTTCTCAGGGCACATGTGAGAAACAACCTTGCTTTTGAGTTAAGTTGATTCTAAGTGCGTTGTTCATTTGTCCATTGTGCTTTGGGAATGGCTTCTCCTGCAGCATTTCTGGGAACATAATTTCCTGTCCCAGAGTTTGTAGCTTGATGATTCTATGAACAGTTGCATATGCTTCTTCCAGTAGGGGTAGTTGGATTGGAGCCATCAAAGAATGACGGCTTGTTTGTAGCTAAACCTGTCTGCATTGCATTTCCTTCCATGGATCGTTTAACTCTGCACTCGTGAAAGTGTTAGATTCTTAGAGCCGTTAAGCTCTGATACCAATTGATAATAATGAAATAACACAAGAGGGGGGTTTGAATTGTGTGTCTTTACAAAGTTGTTTTTCAAACAAATATAAGTTTTAGAAAGGTTTTTCGAAAACTTGCGCAGCGGAAAATAAACAGAGCTAGAGAGTAAAAGCATACAAAGAATTTATCCTGGTTCACCCCCGTTAGGGCTACGCCCAGTGAATAGTGTCGTTGACTCTGAAAAGGTGTATCTTGTTGTACGGAGCGTTCAGAGAGTAGGCAGATATGAGAAATATTTCTCTATTAAATATGTCCTTTCTTGATCCTGATGAAAACATTGCTTCATTGAATAGTCAGACGTTGTAAGTCTTCACTGTTTGAATGTTGAGGCAGACGTTCCATCATGAATGTAGTCAAACATTCCTTTTGAGCGTAGCAGACGTTTCTCTTTCTTTTCCTCAGACAATACATTTGAACAAGCTGCTTTAGATTGTTCAAGTGAGAGCAGATGTTCATTATATAGAATTGATAGATATTTCCTGAAATATAAAACATATAAAGTTTACGAAATTTTTATCTGTTGTGAATAAAACTGAGGTAAAATTGTTATTAATCAAAACATGATAAAACGTGAAATCGTTTGAACTTAACACTAACCTCAGCGCCTCTTGTTTCTGTTTATTGCAGATTTAAATCAGTTTTAAAAAAAAACTTTATGATTTTTTGTACTTTCTTTCTCCAACTTCAATTGCATGGTTTGTCTAAGCTTTATCAACTAATTGAGTTATATCTCTTAATTGTTGATTCACTAATTTCTTTCTTATCGTATAATTTAGATTTTCCTGAGCTACTAATTAACGCCCAGACACATCACACACGAGTGAAAAAGGGTTTTTTTGAAAATTGATTGACGGGTTTTGATTCTTGTTGTTATGCGACCAACATACTGATATTTGGTGTGATTTCGTTGAGTTGTGAGAAATCGATTTTTTCGTTTTGGGTATTATGAACCCTAGAATCTCAATCTGAAATTTTTCTCTCTTTATAATGCATGAATTTCAAAATTTCTTGAGGGCTTGTAATCACCACATCCATTCGCTTAACATATTTAAAAATTACTTCATGATTTAGCCTATACATAGAAATTGAATTTGTTGTAATTTTTTTGTTTCAATGTTCTGTGTTGTTCCATGTTCTTCGATTTCTTTGACAGAGAGAAGAGAATTGAATTAGCGTTTTACCGTAGCAAATAAATAAATAAAATAATCCTCCAAACAGTTACATTTTCTCTCTCCTGGGCGTGGCCCACACCATGATCGCGCTTTGGTTACTTGCTGTTCTACACACATCATTATATATATTATTGATATTTTTTTTCTCATCATTTCGTTACTGAAGTGCTGCACACATCATTATATATAATATTGATATTTTTTTCTCATCATTTCGTTATTGCTGTGCTGCACACATCATCATATATATTATGATATTTTTTTGTTTTTTTTTTCTATCATCATATCATAAGGAAAATATATATGTATATATTATGGATATAGTGCTGTACTTAAAAGATTATATGATAATTAAATTTTGAATTCACGTATGATATATATTTATATTGTATTAATAATAATTATACCCTATCGGTGTTTGTTATTAGTGTAATTTGTGTTTGATGCAATGTATTTTTAGTCTTGCCTTATGTCAATTATATTGTCGAATATCCTATCGATGTTAATTTCTGGTGACATGAGTTTGTGCATTGTATTAATTTTATATTTCTTATTTGTTATGATTCGGGACCCTTAGGCGGGATCATGATAAATAAGAAATTTGGGATGATAGGCATATTAAGCTGTGTATACAGAAACATTTAATTTTGTTATTGCATAATAAACTGTGCATATTAAATGTTTCTTTTGTTCTCCAGCATCTCTGCCTATGCTTTTGACTTCTGTCAAAACTTTGAATGAGACCAATTTTGAGGACTGGAAAGAGTCATTGGACCTTTATCTGGCTATTTCTAATTTGGACGTAGCTTTGAGAGAGGCTCAGCCTGCTGCTCTCACTCCTGAGTCAACTTCTGAACAAAAGGCTTCTCATGAAAAATGGGTGCACTCTAATGAGGTGTCTTAAGGTGATGAAATTCAATATGGAGAAGTCAATCCGTCAGAGCATCCCTGAAACTGAAAAATGCTAAGGATTTTCTCAAGTCTGTTGGTGAGAAGTTTAAAACTTTTAATAAGGCGCAAATGGGTCATTACTTTCTATGCTTGAGAAGACCAAGTATGATGGTGTCAGTGAAGTCTGTGAGCATATGATGAAGATGATTCACTACTACAACAAACTGAAATCTCTGGAAGTTACTCTTGGGGACAGTTATCTGATTTGGCGAATCATTGAGTCTCTTCCTTCTCAGTTTGATGTTCTCAAGAAATCCTACAATACTTAGAATCAAGAGTGGTTTGTAGATGAGATGATTGCCATTGTCTCACAGGAAGAAGAGTCCATGATGAAATCAAAGGCTCACAGTGTTCAGTTTGCTGCCTCTAGTTTTGGTTTCAAGCATAAGAAGAAGAATTTCATAGGAAAGCCTCATTCTAAAAATGACCATAAGGGGAAAGCATCAATGAATTTGGAGCCTAAGAAATTTTCTTTTAAGGGCAGCTGTAATTACTGTAAGAAGCCTGGTCACAAGATGATAGGTTGTTATGCTCTCAAGAAGAAGAATCAGAGGAAAGGTACAATCCTACTTGCTCTAGCTTGCTTTGAAACCAATGTCGTTGACGTTCCTCCCAACTCTTGGTGGGTGGACTCTAGAGCCACTATTCACGTTGTAAATTTTTTGCAGGGGTTCACAAGCCTGAGGGAGCCCACTGATGCTGAGTCCAAGATCTTTATGGGAGCTGGAGCTGGAGCATATGTAGTGAAATAGGAATTGTATCTTTGCCTTTGCCATGTGGACATGTTTTATGTTTAAAGAATGTTGCTTATGAACCTTCCATGAGGAGGAATTTAATTTCAGTTTCAACATTGGACGAATGTGGCTACTCTTTTAATTTAGGCAATGGAAAACTAGTTTTTCTTTTCAATTCTGTTCCTGCTGGTTGAGGAGATTTGTGTGACAGGCTGTACAAGTTGAATCTGAATGAAATGTCTGTTAATACCGTGGTTGGACATAAACACAGTGGAATTAATGAGAGCTCTTCTATGTTGTGACATAGACTTCTGGGGCACATTTCAAGACCCCAGATTGAGAGACTTATTAAGGAAGGCGTTCTTCCTGACTTAGATTTCTTTGACTTTGATACATGTGTTGCTTGTATCAAAGGAAAACTCACTGCTAAGGTCAAGAACAAAAGTGCAAACAGGTGTGAAGACGTGTTGCAATTGATCCATACTGATATATGTGGACCTATTACACCCGCTGCTATGGGTGGATATTGGTACTTCATTACTTTTATTGATAATTTCTTCAAATTTGGATGGATTGATCTTCTTCAGGAGAAGTCAGGTTCCTTGGAAGCCTTCAAATCTTTTAAAGTTGCGATTGAGTTGAAAACAGGCAAGAAAATCAAGTGTGTGAGGTCTGACAGAGGATGTGAGTACTATAGCAGATATGATGAGATTGGGAGAAACCCAGGCCCTTTTGCTAGATTTCTTGAGGAATGCGGGATTGAAGCTCAGTACACCATGCCTGGTACTCCTGAGCAAAATGGAGTTGCAGAAAGAAGGAACCGCACGCTTCTAGATATGGTGAGAGGCATGACAAGACATTCTAGTTTACCAGATTTCCTTTGGGGAGATGCCTTGAGGACTGCTGTGTACATTCTTAACCAAGTACCCAGCAAGTCAGTTTCAAAAACTCCCTATGAGTTGATGTCTAGAAAGAAGCCGAGCTTGAAGCACTTTCATGTATGGGGTTGTAAAGCAGAAGTTAGACCTTATAATCCTCCGTTGAAAAAGCTTGATCCTAAAACAGTTTGTGGTTTCTTTATTGGCTATTGTGTGGGTTCACGAGGTAGCAGATTTTACTGTCCTTCTCACTCCATGAGAGTCATCGAGTCTAATTGTGCTATATTCTTTTAGGATAATTTGGATAGTGGGAGCAATGCACCACGACCAGTCACTCTTAGAGAAGATAGCGTTCTTGTTCCTGTTCCACCTATTTCACTTTCAGGAGATGTGGCACTTCCGATTGTTGAAATTGGTGGCCAAAATGTTCCAGGAGATATTGATGTTGCAGCACCAATGGCGGATGAGTAGGAGCATGATGAAATTGGTGAAGAATTTCCATTGAGGAGATCTCAAAGAGTTCGCTAGCCATCTATTCCAAATGATTTTTTAGTGTACCTTCATGAGCACGAGTTTGATCTTAATGATGTTGATGATCCTACCACCTTTAGAGAAGCTATCTCTTGTTCACATGCTTTTGATTAGCTTAATGCTATGCATGAAGAACTAGCTTCCATGTCTCATAACGGTGTTGGGGATCTTGTGGTGCTTCCAGTTGGTTGTGTACTGATGAGTGGATTTTATATGATAATTTTAGGGTCTTTTTAGTCTTTTTATTTTATTATTTTTGAGTCTCATGTAGGTTTTTTTATTGTTTTTATGTAGATTTTATATTTATTTTGCATTTTGCATGTAGATTAGATTTTATTAGATTTTCTAGCTTTATTTTATATTTTTAGGAATTTTTCTAGTTATTTTGTTTTTTTTTAGGAAAAGCTGGTTTAGTTATCCTTTTTGTCCAGGGACCAATGTGTAAAGTTTCAGGAAGTCAGGGACCAAATTGTAAAAGTTCAAGAGTGGAGGACTTAAAGTGAAGATTGAGAGAGTATGAGGGTTTGAATTGAAGTGCTAACCAAGGGAGGACCAAAGTGAAAAAGAAGAATATGAAGAATCACTCTCTAATTTAGCACATGGAAAATAATGTTGAAGGAATTGATGATAGTGGAGGAGGAGTTTCAGAATTAAACAAGGGCTGAGTAGTGGCTTTTGATGGCATTCAAATCCCACTAACCATGAAGAAGGAAGGAAAACTTGGAGCTGAAACAGCAGGTCCCAGCGCTGCAGCGCTGGGAAGCCAGCGCTCATGCGCTGGCCCTCGATCTGACAGTGGATTTTTAATGCTCCCAGCGCCCAAGCGTTGGGAATTCTAGCGCGGAAGCGTTGGAGGCTGGATTTTTACTATAAATAGGACCCTCCTCTTCACTTGTAAAACACACCTTCTTATAATACAACAAGTATTCTCTCTTTCTCCCTCTTGAGCATTGTTCCTAGGACTTGTGGGAAGCCATATTTGAGCTCCTATCCAGGGTAATTCAATGACTCCTTTAGCCATGCTTGGCTAACTTCTTTAAGTTTCTTGGGTTGTAGTAGTTTATATTTATG
Source organism: Acmispon strigosus (assembly GCA_030819835.1). Classification (NCBI taxonomy): domain Eukaryota; kingdom Viridiplantae; phylum Streptophyta; class Magnoliopsida; order Fabales; family Fabaceae; genus Acmispon; species Acmispon strigosus. Next base: position 9,716,302 of record JAUAMA010000001.1, read on the forward strand.
TCTTAGTTTGTTTTTACCTTTCTGAATATTATTTCTATTTCATGTTTTATTTCCTTGTTCTTCATTCATCTTGTGTACAAAAGATTTCTTGCTTATTACTTATACGAATGGAAATTGGTAAGTAGTAAGGGACCTAGGACTTAAAAAAGGTTATAAGTATACTTCGCTAAGGAATTAGGAAGAACGTAACTTTATGTTGGCCTGAATTTCTTCTTCATCTTCTTCACTAGTTAACTAAGTTGCAAGGAATTGAATTTAATAATTAGAAAGAAAGTTCTACAATGTGTAAGGAATTAACTTGTAGATAACTAGGCTATAGCATCATGAAATTAGATATATAATTCAGAAATTAAGTAGGAACTTACTAGCATATTATATAGACTATGTAAACCAATCCAAGAGCTTATTTTCTATCATCTTATTCTCTTTTATTTTATTGCTTTTCCATGTGCTACCTTGAACAAACTTTCAACAAATAAACCTTTTTAATTTTTCTGTTTAGGTACTAAACTTTATATTAATAAGAACACCTATCCCTTGGGTTCGATCTTTTTATATTACGCGATAGTAAATCGTACACTTGCGATTTCATTATCAAGTTTTTGGCGTCGTTGCCGGGGATAGGTTCTGTTTAAGTTCTTGTTATTATTTTGTTTAGTGCTTTTTATATTAAAAAAATTATAAAAAATTATAAAAAATTGTGATGAACTGGTGCTGCTAATTTTGTTTGCTAAGTATTGTCAGGTATAGCAATGGCTAAAACATTCGAACAACGGGAGGCAAAAATCCGGGCTGAGGTTGAAAAGGAATATGAGAAGACAAAGCAGGATATCTGCACTCTAATTGACGAGTTTTACTCCGATTTAGATTGCAAGAGAAAATCCGGATTTTTGCCAATCCCTGAGCAAGAATGTAAGGCTATGGAGGAGCTACAAATGAAAATCCAAAGCATTCTAAGGAGGCATCCCAGGGATGAACAACAATCACCTGTTCATGAAAGTGAACTTGTGGTTCAAAAAGAGGAGGTGAAAGCAACCTTCATTGTAGAATTTGTCCTTAAAGACAAATTGGAGGTGGAGGAAGAAGAACCTCAAAGAACCTATGTTATAGGTTCAGAACAAAAAGGCAAAGACCAAGAAGGGGAAGTTTTTCTTATCTCTTCCATTTGTAATGTGATTGATGTTGCCTTGCTAGCTGAAAATTCATTGGGCACTATGTTGTACTTGTGCCAAAATATGCATGATTTGCGGGGTCTAATGAATTTTGTAATAGACCCCTGTTGAAAGTAATTAGTGGAAGGGTCTATCTTGGACCTAAACATTGAGCTGGTTGGGAGACAACCCAACTTAGGATAGTTTAAATTTTTGTCATTTAAATTTCTGCACAACTCTTGTAAATAAATAAAAGAAAAAAATTCTATGTTTTTGCTGCAGGAGAGGCCAGCGCTCCAGCGCTGGAGGCCAACGCTCAAGTGTTAGGCCCCTGCTTTACACCTCTGATTGCCCAGTTTTTATTTTTCTAATTTCCAGCGCCCAAGCGTTGGCATCCCCAACGCTCAAGCGCTGGAGCTCGGGCAGTTTGCTGTTTTTGTTTTTATTTGCTGTTTTTAGTTTTTAATAAATTTTGTGTTCACCATTTTCTGAAATTTTTAAGGTTCTATGAGTCTTCCCTTGGTTCTAAACTGGTTTTTATTTTTGGGAACTCAAGAATTCTTGTTTTTAAGGTGGACACAAATTTTTCAACCCATCTTTTGTGCTGATTTTGGAACTAACAAGTCAAGCAAGTTTCTGCTTGTGAGACTTTTGTTTGTTCATTGTTACAGGATAGGTACCAAAAGGAGGGAGAGCCCTCTTGAACTTAAGTATTCAAATTGATTTTTACATTGAGGTTCCCTTGGACCTTTGTGGAAAATTTGTTACTATACCAGCTTCTTAGTTTTTGTTTTTTCTTTTTGTAGTTTTTAGTTTAGTTTTTTTTTGTTTTATTTTTGCATGAGTCTTGAGTATTTTATCCATTCTGAATGTTGCTATAGCTTTGTGAAATGCTTTATCTAATTGAACTGCTTTGTGAAAAAGTTCTATGTTTTTAAGCAGTTAGGATTGCATGCTGTAGAAAGGATTTTTGATATCTTGATTGTTGGGTTGTTGGCAAAGTCTTTTTCTGAGTTCTAAAAAGGGTACCACTTACCCTATCTTTTTCTGAGAGCTGAGGACTCTGATGCATGATTGTGAAATTTTTCTGCCTTGTGTTACATGTTGATTGGAGTTTTGTTCACTTTGTGAGTTGAGAAGAGATTATAGGCATTTTTGAAAACTCAGATTTTTGCTTGAAATTTTATATCCACTAGTAGCCCTTTTGAGCCTTAAAAGAGTCATTCTTTGGAGCCTACTTTGTGTGATAATTCTTAAAGTTGTTATTGTGATTCATGTGCTAAATTGTTAGAGCTATGTTTGTGGGTTTCTCTCTAAAAAAAAAAAAAAAAAGAAGGAAAAAGTTGAAAAAAATAAGGTATGTGCCTTAGGAAAAATAATGAGGTAGTGGGGTGAGAAAGAGTATGAGGGGAGTAAAATTCAAGTCATTCATCCCATACATTCCACTACTTTGTTCAAAAAAAAAAAAAGAGAAAATTGAGAGGACCCTTGTGTGAATTGTTGAGCTCTTAGTCAAGGAAAAATCACTTAACAACAGATTCTGAGTCAGGCACTAGAGTTGCCAATTTCTTGAAATCCACACCTTAAATTGTTCAACCCTTTGGCCAAGTTACAACCTTAAAAATCTCTTCAACATCACTTGGTTGCTTTACTTCAGTTTTGATTTGAATTATAGGCAGGATCATTGAGCTTTCTTGTTTTCATGGAGAATATCATTTTGTGAGCTTATTTGATGAACTCAAACATGTTAAAAGCCAAGCCTAACTTTCTTGATTCTTTGTCTATTTAACATGCATGTCTTCCTTATCCGCTAAGCTTTCTGGAAAATTATCATATTTCAATCGGATAAAAACTTTCTCAAAACTCAGGGACGAGTTTTTCTGTAAGTTTTGTCGCTTGAGGACAAGCTGTCGTTGGGTATAGTGGTGTGATGAGTGGATTTTATATGATAATTTTAGGGTCTTTTTAGTCTTTTTATTTTATTATTTTTGAGTCTCATGTAGGTTTTTTATTGTTTTTATGTAGATTTTATATTTATTTTGCATTTTGCATGTAGATTAGATTTTATTAGATTTTCTAGCTTTATTTTATATTTTTAGGAATTTTTCTAGTTATTTTGTTTTTTTTTAGGAAAAGCTGGTTTAGTTATCATTTTTGTCCAGGGACCAATGTGTAAAGTTTCAGGAAGTCAGGGACCAAATTGTAAAAGTTCAAGAGTGGAGGACTTAAAGTGAAGATTGAGAGAGTATGAGGGCTTGAATTGAAGTGCTAACCAAGGGAGGACCAAAGTGAAAAAGAAGAATATGAAGAATCACTCTCTAATTTAGCACATGGAAAATAATGTTGAAGGAATTGATGATAGTGGAGGAGGAGTTTCAGAATTAAACAAGGGCTGAGTAGTGGCTTTTGATGGCATTCAAATCCCACTAACCATGAAGAAGGAAGGAAAACTTGGAGCTGAAACAGCAGGTCCCAGCGCTGCAGCGCTGGGAAGCCAGCGCTCATGCGCTGGCCCTCGATCTGACAGTGGATTTTTAATGCTCCCAGCGCCCAAGCGTTGGGAATTCTAGCGCGGAAGTGTTGGAGGCTGGATTTTTACTATAAATAGGACCCTCCTCTTCACTTGTAAAACACACCTTCTTAGAATACAACAAGTATTCTCTCTTTCTCCCTCTTGAGCATTGTTCCTAGGACTTGTGGGAAGCCATATTTGAGCTCCTATCCAGGGTAATTCAATGACTCCTTTAGCCATGCTTGGCTAACTTCTTTAAGTTTCTTGGGTTGTAGTAGTTTATATTTATGTCTTAGTTTGTTTTTTCCTTTCTGAATATTATTTCTATTTCATGTTTTATTTCCTTGTTCTTCATTCATCTTGTGTACAAAAGATTTCTTGCTTATTACTTATACGAATGGAAATTGGTAAGTAGTAAGGGACCTAGGACTTAAAAAAGGTTATAAGTATACTTCGCTAAGGAATTAGGAAGGACGTAACTTTATGTTGGCCTGAATTTCTTCTTCATCTTCTTCTCTAGTTAACTAAGTTGCAAGGAATTGAATTTAGTAATTAGAAAGAAAGTTCTACAATGTGTAAGGAATTAACTTGTAGATAACTAGGCTATAGCATCATGAAATTAGATATATAATTCAGAAATTAAGTAGGAACTTACTAGCATATTATATAGACTATGTAAACCAACCCAAGAGCTTATTTTCTATCATCTTATTCTCTTTTATTTTATTGCTTTTCCATGTGCTACGTTGAACAAACTTTCAACAAATACACCTTTTTAATTTTTCTGTTTAGGTACTAAACTTTATATTAATAAGAACACCTATCCCTTGGGTTCGATCTTTTTATATTACGCGATAGTAAATCGTACACTTGCGATTTCATTATCATGTACCAGCTGGGTGCAAATGGATCTTTAAGACCAAACGTGATCCTGATGGTAATGTTGACAGGTATAAACTAGACTAGTTGCAAAAGGCTACAGTCAGAAAGAGGGCATCGATTACAAAGAGACATTCTCACCGGTCTCTACTAAGGATGCTTTTCGAGTTGTGATGGCCTTAGTAGCTCATTTTGATTTGGAGCTTCATCAGATGGATGTTAAAACAACCTTTCTGAATGGAGATTTAGCTGAAGATGTCTATATGGTTCAACCTAACGCCTTTGCTGAAATGGGCAAAGAGCAATTGGTTTGCAGGTTAAAGAAGTCTATTTATGGGCTAAAACAAGCTTCTAGACAATGGTACGTATTTGAAATTTGATCAGGTGGTCACTTCTCTTGGTTTCAAGGAAAATGCCTCATATCAGTGCATTTACTTGAAGACTAGTGGGAGTTATTTCATCATTTTTGTCTTATAATTGTGTTAAACTTTTGACTGAGATAAAACAGATGCTTAGTAGCCATTTTGATATGAAGGACCTTGGTGATGCTTCTGTTGTTCTTGGCATCCAAATTTTTCCGTGACAGGTCACGTGGCATTCTAGGATTATCTCAGAGAGGATATATTGAAAAGCTCTTGAAAAAGTTTAACATGATTACTTGCTCCCCTTGTGCCGCACCTGTTCAAAAAGGTGGTAAACTCTCTAAATCTCAATGTCCTCAAAACGGTGATGATAGAACTACAATGAAGAAGGTCCCATATGCTTCCGTTGTTGGCAGTTTGATGTATGCTCAAGTTTGTACTCGCCCCGATATTGCTTTTGCTGTTAATGCTTTAGGGAGATACTTGAGCGACCCAGGTATGGTTCATTGGAAGGCCGTGAAAAAGGTCTTTAGATATTTGCAGGGAACCAAGATCACATGTTAACCTATAAGAAGTCTGATCAACTTCAGGTTACTGGCTATTCTAATTCTGATTTTGGTGGTTGCCATGACGACCAGAAGTCTACTTCTAGCTTTATCTTTATGATGGCACGAGGAGCTAATTCTTGGAAGAGTGTTAAGCAAACACTTACAACTACTTCTACCATGGAAGCATATTATGTTGCTTGTTATGAGGCTACTCGTCAAGCCATGTGGTTGAAGAATTTGATTTCTGGCTTTCACATTGTTGAAAGTATTTCTAGACCACTTGTGATATCATGCCACTATACTGCTGTTGTTAATTTCTCTCACAACAACAAAATGTCTTCTCGATCAAATCATTTTGATATAAAGCTTATGTTTGTTAGAGAGAAAATTAAGGAATTTTAGACTCAGATTGAGCATATTGCTACAAAAAACATGTTAGCAGATCCACTAACCAAAGGCTTAGCTGTTGGAGTCTTTCAGAATCATGTGACTCATATGGGTTTACTTAAGTCTTTTGATGTATTGAATTAGTGGGAGTCTGAAATTTTATTTTATTATGAGATATGTTTGAAATGACGTCACTTGTATCATATCTCTTTAGCGTTTTTTGGATGCTTGGGTCATTTTATGGAATAGTTTTTGGTTTATTAATTGTGCTTTCCATATTCATCATTGTTTGCATAAAATATAAGCTTTTGTTACATATGATTAGTATCCCTATCGGATATGATTTTTCTGTTGAGTAACTTGTGATACAGCTTATATTTCTTTGGCTTACATGCACTTTGCTGTAATTGATATTTTGTTTAATGATACATATATTTTATATGAATTGACAAATGTTAATCCAAGTGGGAGAATGTTGTATTATTTATAATAGGCTTAATAGCCCTTTCGGTCCCTACCTTTCACGATTTGACATTTTTGGTCACTCTTGCAATTTATTAGCACCCAGAGTCCCTTAACCTTTAAAGAAATTGCATTTTTAGTTTACCATCCAATTCTGTTAAAGATTAAACGAAATATTCCTTTTGAAATTAATTAAAAAAATAAAAACTCGTCAGCTCTTTGGATTTTCCAGAAAATACCCCCCCTCCTTCATCAAACCTTCTTATCCCATTATCTCCTCTCTTATCAATCTCCAACCATCAAAGCATCACAGCCACCACTTCTTCATAAAAAAACACAACTTCCATAAAACAGGGCCAAAAAGAGAGAACAACCGAAACCCCCAATTTCAACATCAAACTTATCTCAGCCATGACCAATTCATGCCTCACGAGAAGAGAAGAAGAAATAGAGGACAACAAACTCAAACAATCTGCTCCTCACCACCGCCGCATGACCACCCAGTTCGTCACCAACCGCCACCGCTCCTTGCCACCGTTTCGTTCACTTTCACCTCGTTCCTCCTCCGCTAGACCTCGTTCATCATCTTCATCTCCTTCTTCATCATCTTCATAGACAAAAACTCAGAAAATCCCAAAACCTCACACCTAAAAAAACCCAGAAACATCTTCATCTCCTTCTCCATCATCAAACCCAGAAAATCAAAACATTTTCTTCCCCTTCATCATTTTCCCTCCTTCAACATCTTAAACCCGAAGAGAAAGAAGAACCCAACCCCAACCTCATCACCCCAATCATACAACTCAAATCCTTACCACACCCATTTTCCCCAAATCCCTACCAAACCCAGAAATTGTAAGGTCGAGAGAGGAAGACCTGGGAGTGGTGGCTACCTCGGCGTAGATATTAGGTCGACGTCATAGTCGGAGAGAGGAGGTGACATGCACAGGCTTCGACGGGACGACCCAGCTCGCGAAGGAGATCGAAATGGCGGTGGATCTGCTTCGTATTCGTCGTTGAACTCCGATCTGGGTTCGAGTGGCGCGCTAACTTCTCCTCCTCTTGTATCCGCTTATGCCGCGCTGCGCTAGGAGAAGAAGGAAGGTGAAAAAAGAGGTGTGGCGGTGGAGGCCGATCGAAGGAGGAGTGGTGGCGGCGCTAGGTTTGGAGTGGACAGGAAGGTGGCGGTTGTTTAGAGGAGAAGGGTTTGGGTGGTGGCCGTCGGTTTTCTGGAGGTCCGGTGGTGGTTGAGTGAAGAGGAAGACGAAGATGTGGGTTTTATTCATTTTTCTAGTTTCATTTTGAGTAAAGAGGGAGGTTTGATTTTGTTCCTTAGTTTACAGGAAGAACAAAGATGGGGTTCTGGGTTTTTTTTTTTCTTTTAATTAAAATTTTAATAAAAAACTGTTAAATTTTAGACGGAAGTTAACCCAAAACTAAAAATGCAATTTTTTTAAAGGTTAAGGGACTCTGGGTGCTAATAAATTGCAAGAGGGATAAAAAATGCCAAATTGTGAAAGGTGAGGGACCAAAAGGGCTATTAAGCCTTTATAATATTTACAATTAATTCTCTATTTTGGTTATGTGGATTAACATTATTAATTAATTAGAATATATTTTATTTGGTCATTAATATTAATTATATGAATTATTAATTTAATTCTTATGCATGTATTGTGTTAGATAATATGTTAGGCTCTTGTTATCAAGAGTCATATGACGGGTTAAGTCAGTTAACTATGTCTATTGAGAGGACCCTGGTCTCATCTGATAGTATATAAACTGATTCCCATTAATCAGGTCATTATTCTGCCATACATTAGATAAATAGCAATTTACTCTCTGAATGCTCTATCTGCCCCTTCTCTCATGCACTGACAATCTGAGACACCAGTGATTATCAATCTTCCAGGTACACAACTTTTTTACTATAATTATAAAAATCAACATGATGTAATCTTTATATCTATAGAACTTGATCTGTTAGGTTATTCAAAAAATTTAGCAGTCACATCTACGATATGTCAAACAAAGGAGGTTCCAAGTTGAGCCTTAATCCCGCTCTACGACCAAAGCAAAGCATAAGAGCCAACAGATTTTGCATTCCCACTATATTTCTTTATTTTTCTTATGTGAAGTTATAAACATCATCATGTATTATTCACATTAAACAATGCTACACTAGTAATTGACTAAGATGGTAAAGAATAAACAACCTCAAATTTTGATGCTCTATGTAATACTTGTGTAGAAGCAAATAGCAACTTTTTTTTTTCCTTTCCTGAAAACAATCTGAATATTCTTCTTTTGAATACTATTAAGGTTAAGATTGATTTTGTTTCAAGCTATGGTCATCAAGCCAAGAAATGATGTCCTCAAAAACTTGAATTATTACTTCATCAGGCTCACCAGCAAGAAGAGCATGGTAGGCATCTTTGTAAAGCTTAAGCTTCTTGTCTGAACAGCTTGCTTTCTCATGCAAGGCTTTGCTCACTGATGGATCAGTCACAGTGTCAGCCTCCCCATGAAGGATTAGCAAAGGTAGAGAGACCTGTAATCACAGCCATTAGATGAGAAGATGAATAAATTTCATTAGGCGGTTATAGTAATATTCATTCCATGGTAAAAAGTGAAATTTCATATTCAATCTCTTTATTCGAGTTAGGTTAAACCTCACTCTATCTCAAAAACTGACTCAGTAGTGAGTGTTGCTTGGCCATTTATACGAACTATTTAAGCTATATCTCTAATCTATGTGGGATTTTTCAACCCCCAAAGCTCGACATTTGAAGCGTCTAATTTGTAGGAATGAACATCTGCCGCATAGTCTCCAATTAACAGATATATGATAGGCTAGATATATGATAGGCTTTAGTGTCATCTTAGAATTCGGGTAATGCCAAACTCTGCTCCAAAAAGTAGCTCAAGAGTGAGGGTTTCTCTACCATTTATATGAACTATTTTGATCATATTTCTACTCAACAGAGAATTCCTTAACACAATCAATAGTTCATGCTCTAAAAAAAAAGAGCAGCTCGGTCCGGGAAGGGGTCCAAAAAATTAATATATACAAAAGAAGTTGAGATAATATCACTTTAAACACCAAAATTAACAGGAAGCCAGGAACAGGACTAGGTAGAGCAGAAGGAACAAGAGAGAGTTTAAAGAGTATGCAATAGAGTGAATCAAGACATTATTTCCTTTCAAACCCCAAAGGCTTGCGTTCTTGAACGAAAACTATTTCTTTTAACTAAGGTACTCAAAAGTAACACTTTCATTCCCAAAAGTCCTCTGCATCTTATGCCTTATCAGTTCAAAAATCCAATTATTCTGACTTAAATTAACATAAATAGAAATCAAATTACTTTATTTTATTATAACAAGAACACTAGTTGATCAAAAACCATTTCTGCAACCTCTTTAAAGAAGGGGTTGGAGCAATTGTCTTTATTTTCAAGAGTGAATGAGAAAACAATCATAAAAGACAAAAACAACTTGGGAATAATCTAAGATGGTTGAACCCGACTTCACATCTTGTAAAGTAGATTTAAGCGCGTGTGAGAGTGTTTTCAGATCTGGATTAAATGAAAAAACAACTAGTAGAGACTAAAAACAACACATGTAATTTAGAGGATTAAAAACAAAAAAAAATTCCTAAAGACAAAAAATAAAAATAGCATATTTTGCAGGGACTAAAAATGTATTTAAGGCTAACAAAAAATTAGAATAACGTCGGGCAGCTCTTCCTTGACTCCACCACTAATATTTGTTGGAGGAAACTATGATTTATGGGTTGTAAAAATGATAACCTATCTAAAAGCTCAAAGTTTGTGCGATGTGGTAGAAAATGGCAGCAACCCAACCCTCTACTGGAGAACCCAACTGCGAATCAAATAAGATTCCACAATGAAGAAGTGGCTAAAGAAGGCAAAACACTTGTCATCATACAAGCAACTTTATATGATGATGTGTCTATCAAGATTATGAATCTTGAAACAGCAAAAGAAGCTTAGGACAAACTCAAAGAGGAGTTCCAAGGTAGTGAAAGAACAAGGAAGATGAAGGTTTTAAACCTTAGAAAAGAGTTTGAAGCCATCAAAATGAAAAAATTTGAAAACGTGAAGGAGTTTTCAAATAGACTTTCAAAGGTGGTCATACAAATCAGGTTTCTTGGTGAAGAGCTTAGTGATCGAAGAGTTGTGGAGACAATTCTGATGTGTTTTCCAAAAAGGTTTGAGTAAAAAATCTTCTCTTTTGATGAAAATAAAGATTTTTCTGAAATTTCAATTGCAGTGCTTGTGAATGCGTTGCAAGCTGCTGAACAAAGAAGATCTATGAGGACGAAAGAGAAGGATGAAGTTGAAGGTGACTTTGTGGCAAACAATAGAGGAGGAGGTTGGAAAGGAAAAATATCTAGTCACCTCTCATAGCAAGAAGACCAACCATGTTGAAAATTTTTGTTGGTTCAGACCGGGAGTGAAGTGTAGAGCTTGCAATCAACTTGGTCATGTGGAAAAGGTTTGCAAAAATAGAGCAAGCCAACAACAACAACAAGCACAAGTTGTTGAGCTTACATAAAAACACTGAGGAGCATTTGTTTTTTGCTACTTGCTATGCATCAAATAGTAGCATGGATTCTTGATTGATAGACAATGGATGCACTAATCACATGACACATGATGCTAGCATTTTCAAGGAACTTGATCAGTCGGTAATGGAGAAAGTCTTGATGTCAAAGGCAAAGGAGTGGCTAGAATTTAAACTCTCGCACAAAATATATTTCTGATGTCTTATTAGTGCCTGAGTTAAGTCAAAATATGCTAAGTACTAAACAAATTCTGGACAAATGCTACACTTTTGCATTTTCAATGATAAGAAAAATTACGCTGAACTTTTCTGTAATGTCATATTTGTGTTTGTGAAAATAAATGCCGAATAATTGACACACCAATTGATAACGTAATGGTAATTCTAAAAGCTAGGAAGTGCTAGCCATCCGTTTTGTTGTATGACTTTTTCAACAATCTCCCACTTGTGTAAAAAGTATTAGGAAATTGTTGAAAAAGTCATACAACAAAACAGATGGCTAGCACTTCCTAGTTTTTAGAATCATCGTTACGTAATTGAAGTAACATTTTTATTGGAAACAAAATCTACGGAGCCTAGCCTAACACATTTCCTATCAATTGAGTCAAAAGTAAAACAGCAAAACATCACAATCCAGAGCCAACAAGAAAAGAAAAACAAGAGCGAAAAATAGTTTAGCTTCTAGGCAGAATTGGGTTGTGAGTGTTTTTTTGAGTGTGTTGTAAACACTGTATATTTTCTCTTCCTATGCAATATCTGCAGCAATCCAGAGACGTAGGCATTATTGGCCGAACTTCGTTATCAATTGGTGTGTCAATTATTCTGCATTTATTTTCATAAACACAAATATAACATTACAGAAAAGTTCAGCGTAATTTTTCTTATCATTAAAGACATGAAATGCACCATATTTAGTCATGGTGGTTTTGAACTAATGCGTGTCAAAATGAGAAATAAAAGTTTTACTATAGAGTGGAAACATACAGCAATGCATGTTTCTTCAAATGAAGTAAAAATTTAAAAAAATGTGAAGCTTGGAGTAGGCAATCACCAACACCAAAAATCTGAAAATGAAGAAAATTTGAAGAAGGATGTTGATTTTTCTATTAGAAGAATCGGACCGCTTGCTATAGGTTATGAAAAGTGTAATGTTACTACAATTAAACCTTCGGGTTATGCAAAATTTGCAAGTACAAATGGTTGGAGAATTGTTATGCAGGAGGAGACAAAAAGGATGTATAAAAATAAAATGTTGCAACTCAAAGACAAGTCAAATCATCAAAAGGTGATTGATGTTAAGCGGATTTCTAGAACCAAATTGAATTATGATAGTTCCATGAATAAATTTAAGGCAAGATTGATCGATAAAGGCTATTATCAAAAGCATGGAGTTGTTCTTTCAAATACTTTTACTCCTTTGGCAAGTCATGATGCTGAGAAGTCAAAGTAAGCTTGGAGTCACTAGGAAAATATCAAGGAGGAGTGTTAGTGTTGAGTTTTTTCCTTAGGTTAAGTAGTCTAAGTCTATTAGGAAACTTTTTGGAGTAGTGTAATAATGATATTCTGAACATCATTAGTTAGGTTGCATGCTTAAGTAGTTTTACTTTTCTGGTTTTCCAAAACAATATGCTATTATAATTACTGAAAAAACTTTATCTTCTCTCAATATATTTTATATAAATAGGTTTATCAAATAAAAATACAAGTTGCTATCTTTTTTTAGTTCCGTACTCTAAAAACCAAGACATAGAGATTTAACTTGTGTAGACACATTTAACAAGGAAAGGTATATAAGTCAGGAAGATGAGAGAGCATACTTCATTCAAGCGCCGCTCTATTTCTTGAGTAGTTCTAAGCATTTCTAAGGCGCTCCGCAAGCGTGGTTTGTCCTTGTAAGCAATAACATTATAGGCTACCTGAGGAGACATTGAAAAGTGTCAAGAAGTCTTTAACACATGTCTAAAAAAAGAAACGAATCACAAGAATTGGAGAAAATTTGAGTCAATAGAGGTGCAGAAGGAAAGATAGATGTGTTATTATGTTTAGTCCCGGTTGGAAGAGCTTCTCTTATAACATGGATCTATGCAAGTGTTTGGAAGAACTCATATAAACAACTAATGATCTACATATAAGTTTTTTTGAGCTTATTTTCAGAAGCTGCTCAGATTAGCTTATGAATAATTACTTATGCCTACTCATAACATATTTTGAACTTCTTTCAATATGTTTCTCAAATCATCTAATAAATAAGCTCTTATGCGATAAGCGCTTATTGGCACAAGCACTTAAACAAGTTGTTTACTCAAATGCACCCTTAATCTATAATTGATCTTTTGATTTATATCAGCAGACCAAAATTAAGTTCTGTTGGACTTCAAAATACAAACCTGCTTCCTCTTTTTCAAATCTCTGAATGCTGCATCTGCTAAATCCTTTTGTGGAACTAGCTTATGCTTCGGAAGAACATTGGCTATACCAATAAGGATCTGAGTGACCAACTTTGGTGGAACCATGTCATCTGCAATCTAAACAAAGTTTCAAGTCAAAGGGAGATCATAGCAAATCTTATCAGAACTTCTAACATGATTGTGTTTGAGGATGAATACCTTACACATAGGTGCACCAAGAATGGCACCATCCCATGCATTAGGTTGTTTCAGGTGCACCTTTAACGCAACAGCTCCACCCATGGACTCTCCAAATAGGAAGCTGGGAAGAGAATGGAACTCAGGGTTTTCTGCCATAGAATACAGTAGTATCAAATAATCAATATCCCCATGTATATGTTCTTCAACTTGTTTCCAATGTAAAGTGAAAAAAAATTAGAAAAATACATGTATTCACAATTTAGTAAATAATGAACTTCCACTGTTTTTCAATGTTATTGCCAAAGTTAATAATGACAATTATAGGAGACAAACTGAACTGAGATAGTTCCTTCATCAGAAAGATGCACTTTAAATATTTCCTAAATTGGAAGAGTTAAAAGGAATATTATTTTCTAATTGATTATTTTAATCTGTGAGGGGTAGCTCAGTTGGCAACGCAAACTGAGAGTACGGGAAGAACTCTTTGCTTCGATCCCCACATAATACACCCATAAAGAGGGATGAAGAACCTTAACTGTGACTAAATCATGAATCCGGAAATCGGCATTCAAAGGGTGATACCAGATGGTTTATAAAAAAAATTGATGATTTGATTAATGTGTATTAAACATGACTTAGAAGTACAATATATAGATATGTGTCCTAGTCTACCTCAAAAATAGGTTTCCTAGTCATTCCAAATGAGTCATTGGTTTAAGATTAGAGGTACATATTTGATCTCAATAATTTTGATATAAATACATACTAGAAATATGAGCTATCCAATCCTAATTCCTAATTGAACAGTCTACTGCACTAAATTCGGATCCATTGATGGGAGTATATAAAGTACCTTTGATTTTGGAGTATAGCTCAATGACATCATCAACAAGCTCATCAAAACTGGGAATAAAGCCATGGAGACCTTCTGAAAGACCAAATCCTGGATAATCCATAGCAACAACTCCATATCCTGATGATGCCAGCTTTCTAGCAACTCCTGCAAATGAAAGATTCCAAGTCACAATTGAGTTGCTAATCCACAAGAACAGAACTTAGTTACTTAGCTAGTAGTTCCATCAAAATACAAGCTAGCTACATGCCTTCAAAGAAAAAGGTGCAAGTGTCTCCATAACCATGACAGAAAAATACAACTGCTTTGGGCTTAGATGCCTCAGGAAGCCAACTTTTATAAAAGATCTCTAGGCCCCTTGAGTTCACCTCATATGACTGTTGCATAGAACAAAGCATCAAATTAACAACTGTTTTAAATTCATAGCATGAAACTGTTTCAAATTCAAACTAAACTTGTTACCTCTTTCATTTTTAGTCCGTCACATGGAGTCTGCAAAACATCAAAGAAATGATATTAACATTCTAAAGAAAATAAATTTACTAACTTCAAGTGAAATATCACATCAGAGTAAATGATCACTGCACTAAACACTTTTTTTCATAAAGTGAGATAAAATGATTTATAGTGTTTTGTAGTGGTAAATCATCTAACCATTTAAATCTCTCATGTTTGATACTTAAATAAATACTGGATGAGATTGAATAAGAAAACAATGTCAAAAGATGTGTTTTTTTTCCAAGATATTTCACAGCCGGCACTCATGAAACTAATCCCCTCAAGGCTCGAAGATCATATGCAATAAATTCTTCTCCATATGCGCCGTCCAAAAATTAAACCATAAATTTAATATTTAAAAAACTCAGCTATCAACTGCTATCTTGGACCTTATTGCCTGCCTTAAAGGCAACATCTCATATAGTTGTTGCATCACCTTAAATTTTGTATTTATTTCTCTCTGTATAGATAACGAGTTTCGCTCTATATACTTAAAAGTTTTATTTATTTCTCTCTTTGATTTTAGCATAAAAAAAATCATCATGAGATAGACTCCAGTTAATGTAATCAGACAAGACAAAATTTATTCATAAAAAAATAAAGTGTAATTCTAGTCCTAAGCAAGTTAGACCCCAGGAAATAAGTTCAAATTCAAGAAAAGTCATTTTTTAAGAGATAGTTTAAATTAGTGGGAACATCCGTCAAATATATTTTATATTTAAAAAAAAAACAAGTAAAAGAAGTTGCAAGTCGGCTATAACATTTAATAGCTAAAACAACCAAATATGTTTTGGTTGGTAAGGATACCTGAATTCCTTTTAGAAAATTGGGTGTTCGATTCTCGTTGTTGATGAGAGAATTATGTCTTGACTCAAAGCGGTGATGAGAGCCAACTACCCAAATTTTTTATCATCTAAAAAAAATTTAATAGCTAGAATAATAGCCTCTCACTGTACCTAAAAATGAAAGAATAGCCAACTACCCTCTTACTCTTTCAGGTTTCAACTACCCTCTAAGGAGTTGCCAACTAGGAATCTCAAAGTCAATGTGCTGAACCAGGAGATCTGAACAAGACAACAACCATGTCCTACCACCAATTAATATCCTCGGAACTAAAGAAAGAGAAAAACAGGCCAAAACCAAATTTATTGCCATACATCACCTGGATGCAGTCTTCCCAGAAACAAGATTTTAAAAAAGATTAAAAATTTATCCACAAAACAAAACCAAACAAAAAAGTAGGTTTCATTTCATCAATTCCATAAACAACAACAACAAACAAAAGAAAAGAAAAGAAAGAAGGACCCAACCAAAGACACACACACACACACCTTAAACAGGATGTGATCAATCCCAAGCTGAATATCCTTGAAGGCCTCACGCGCACGCCTTCGAGGTTCTACTTCATCCATTTTAGCATCCAAAATCTTCTGCAATTCATTATCAACACCTTCTAGCTTCATGGTAGATACCCTTTTATTTTTTTAACTTTCCTCAGGAAACAGAATGAATGCACAACTGAATTCTACAAATTCTAAAAACTTGGATTTGGCCTCATTTAAAGACCCAGAAAACAGAATCAAACAAATTGACTCTGGCATAACCCCGGAAAATATATACATGTTTATTAAAGAAGAAAAACAGAACAACAACAAAAAAATCTTTCCTTTTTTACTTTTCAAAGTACCTACCATCCAGAAGGTGATATACCTGAGTATCTGTCATTAGCTTTTAGATTAAAAAAATACAAAAAACGTGTAAGGGATCCGAAAAATATGGTAAAGTTGACTCAGGATAAGGACAATGACAGGGAATATAAAAAAGGGAATGTGGTGAAGAAGGAATAAGTTGCATAAATTGCATTTTTTATACAATTAATTTAAACAAAAAAGTAATTTAAAAAATTGATTTTTTTTTGTTATTGGAGGAAAACTTAAAAAATAGATCTATATATACAAGTAAAATTATTTTGACATTTATATTAAGGTATTTCCATATAGACCTCTTCCAACTAATAATTTTAAATACACATCGGCATCGCCTAGAGATCGAACTCTAAACTAGATGCTTAAAAGAGCTCAGCTATTTACCAGCTGTGCTAGATTTTGTTAGTACCTTTTATATTATTGACTATATAAGCTATTAATGATAAAACATCTCAAATTTTAATATGTAAATAAAAATATTGAATGTTAAGAGTATTTCAATGCTAATTATTAATCAAAAAGTTAAAGGAATTTTAAAAGCAAAAATAAAATATATTATGTATTAAAGTTAGTTAGTGACATTACATTATTAATGACAAT
The DNA here is from genome assembly GCA_030819835.1 of Acmispon strigosus. Lineage (NCBI taxonomy): Eukaryota > Viridiplantae > Streptophyta > Magnoliopsida > Fabales > Fabaceae > Acmispon > Acmispon strigosus. The sequence goes on from JAUAMA010000001.1 coordinate 9,733,435, forward strand.
ATCAATTAGTTATTAACAATATTTATATTAATATTTGCCTTACTATTAATTATAAAATATATTTTACCAATTTTTTTATAAAATATAATTATCTTACATAAAAATTAAAATAGTAAATATTATAATTAAATAAATTTTAATTAATAATAATGAATTTAGAAAGAAATTTATAGACAACAAATTCAAACTAATTAATATTTTTGTACATAGAAATATATCTTTCTTTTGGAGTCCATTTCTTGTGAGCTTCGTTTGGGGAGTCTAGTAGAGTGCTTCGTGTTGAAGTTACAGACACGGTTGCCTCAATGTGTTTGGGTTAAGGGTGTTCATGAGACGGGTTGGGACGGGTGTGTCTTGATTTTTACCCAGTCCTAAATATGATAGGGTCAGTTTTTAAATTCGAACCCGTTCCTATACCCGCATAGGCCTATGAGGTGTGGGTTTAACACAGACCCGACCGCAAAAGGACGGGTCCGGGTTGGCCCGAAGGACAAATTGAATATCAATTTCAAATCTCACCAAAGAATTATAAATACATATCATTTTGTAAAAAGACTAATTTCTATATTATCAATGAATTATGGAAGAAACTATATAGAAACTGAAGTTTTTCATAACAATATACTTAATTAGAGAAAATAATACAAATTATATTCACTTGAAACCAGACTATAAATTAAGATATACAAAACCATATTTTGAAATTAGTGTGTAAATAGTGTTTGTGGGACGGGTTGGGATGGGTTGAACTTGACTTTCACCCGGCCCTAAATAGTGACCGGTTTCAATTTTTAAATCCTAACCTATCATTATACCCGAAGAGATGCGAGTTTTTGAAACATGGGTCAGGACAGGTCAAGGGACAGGGATGGGTTCTGTACACCCCTAGTTTGGACAATCTAGAAATCCAAGGAATTTCAAATGTTAGGGATGAATTCCCTGAATTGTCAAATAATATTGTTTGGATAAGATGATAAAATTCTCTTGTTTGTGAAATTCTTTGTTTGTGTAATTTAATTTAATTTCCTTATTTAATTTTTTTATTTATTATGATAAAATGATGAAAATTTTCATTTACAAAATCTAAATAATGAAATTTTTAATAAATTTTTTTATTATTTTTTCATTCATAAAAAATTGATCATAAATGAAAATTTATAAAACTTAATTAGAAACAATCAATTATTTTAAATATATCATCAAATTCAAAACTCGTCCAATTTTCTTCATACAAAAAGTTAGACTTTTACGTGCAATAATAAGAAGTGAACTTTTTTAGAGGTTTCTTAAGTTTTAATTGAAACATGGAAACAATATAAACGAAACATACAAAATGGAAAATGAAAAATACAATAACCTAATTTTTGTCAAACCAAGAATAGCGATAAACTATATAGAAGTAATGAATTTCATATATTTAAAAGAATTTTACATTCAAATATTTCATAATATTAATAGCTCAATGAATAAACTTTACGATATAAAACAGGAGAGAAAACAAACATCTTTTACCCTATCATAACCAATATTACTGTAATCCGAATACTAGTCACAAGTATATCAATATCAGCTCAATTGTACTTCCTGGTTGGGAATCAATGCATAAAAGCCACGATGTGAACTTTCTTCCACTCCTAAGGAAGAGCTTTTAAAACTTTTAACTTATTTGGATTTTTTTAAATCCAATCAATTTCTTTTAGCCATTGAGTGACATTAAGGTCGTGAATGTTCTCCAGCCAGTGTTTTAAAACTCGGCCCGGTGATCGACTCAGCCAAAGTACTGGGTCAATGGGTCACTGGTCGGAGCGGTTGACTCGATGTATATTAAAAAATATAAAAAAATTCAATGCTATATTGGATTATATATATATATATATATATATACTAAAATAAGGTTTAATCTCACCTACCCCACTATGTCCTACCCATTAAGACCTTACATAACTAATTATTTTTTATGTTATTTTTGTCAATTTAATATTTCAGATTTTTATAAAATTTTGCATTTCAGATTTTTATTTTTGATATTTTAGGTTTAATTCCACCTACTCCACCATATATATTTAGATTGATTTGTTTTATATTTAAATTATCTTTTGATATCTAAAAATAAAAAAATGCTTATAAAAATAACTTTTATTGTACCTCTACCGTCTCTAGCCACCAAAATTGAAACAAACAAATATTTCCCCCACAGTAGCTGAATATAGACTAATGAAGAATTTTCAAAGTTTTGGATATAGATATTTTAAATTGAATTGGTAGTTTTGGCTTTTATTTTAGTCATTTCTTAAATATGTATTGATTAAATATTTAAAGTTGTAATCAATAAAAAATTTAAGTATTAAATATTTCATCCATCCATGTATCGTAATATAAATAATATTAATATTTTTTAAATTCATATTAAAAATAATATTATTAATTTTTTAATTTTTTAATCAATTTAAAAATATAAATAATAAAAGACATGATTAGTCATTAATAATATTGTGGTGTAGTGGTAATAGTGTTGCTTTTCTATTTCAAGGTCTTGTTTTCAACTCTTTCTTGCACCACTTTTTAAAAATAAATTCACATTTTTATTAAATAATTGCTGGGCTTGTCAAATTGGGCTTACATCCATTAACAACATATTTAAGAAAAAAAACCGGTTTCAGAAAAGAGAAAAAAAGAGGTGACTCGCCGGTTCAACCAGTTTTAGCCTTGAACCGGCCGGGCCGTACCGTTCATCCGGTTCGCTTGTAGAACCGGTCCGATGAGTAACCCAGACCGGCCATGGAACCTGTCGGACCGACCGGTCCGGTCCGATTTTTAAAACACTGTCTCCAACTCATTCATTGCCTCTTGAACCACTGCTTGAACATTTTTCACCATTTTTGTAGTTGTGCTGAAAGCGATTTATGCGTATTCAAAACCGTTCACCAAAAGAATTTATAAAATTGTCACTTATCTACTATTTAAATCCCTTTCAAGATTCGAATGTAGTATAGCAATGGGTGTTTGTCGAACCATAGAGAATTGCGGACAAAAATCGTTCTTCAGCGAAATTAATTAAACAATGGATAAAAAATAAGATTGTTTTGAAAGTCGTGTTTGCAAATAAATATAAACAAAATAACAAATGAGTTTTTAAGCAGATTAAGAAATTGTTGGGATTAGTTTTCACCGTTGAATTCAATGTATTTTGTGAACGTATATATAAATCTTGTCCTATGTTAGTTTCATCACATCAGTTTTTTATCTTACTACCTAGTCTCCCGGCGTAGAAGATTATCAACTTAATTAAATCAACCCTCAATCCCTTGATTGATTAATAAAGCAAGAAGCATTAAACATAGATGATTAATTGGACTAATAATCTAACCCCATTCCTAGGCCTTAGAGTTATTAGATGATATTATCCAGTTCGGATTTAGATAGTCAGTTCCCACCATCCTATCAAATCTATAACCATGTTCTAGGTGATCAATCCAAAACAAGCATTAAGCAAATGATAAATCATTGAAACCTTTTCATAGAAACATTGATATATATATGAAATATAAGAATAAATACATTAGAGAATTCAAAAGATTACAACTAATCCCAACAAGAGTGGTTTAGTGATCCATTTCCATGGATACTACAAGCGTACAAGAAGAAATATGGAAGTTTGGAGGCTTGGCGATGTCAGCGTCGCGTTCCCACTTGATGGCGACGTACCAACACCTTAAGAGTCTCTATTTCTCTCTCCTTCCTTGCTTCCTCTCTCTAGAATCTTTCTCTTACTCAAATCCTCACTCTAAATTCTAATGATAACAAATGAAGTGCTCTATTTTGTCTCCAAATGCATATCTTCTGTTCTTGACGAAGGTCTATATTTATAGACTTCTGATTCATTGGAAAGGTCACTGAGCGACCTGTTTCTTCAAGGCAGGGTTTCCTCAACCGACCTAGTCATTGAGCGGTCTACTTGAGGCGCTAGGCGACCAGAGAGGGTGCTCTGGTCGCTGAGCGGTTTTCTTGAGGAGCTGAGCGGCCAGTGAGGGTGTTTTGTGCGTTGGGCGATCTACTGGAGGCGCTGAGCGGCCAGAGAGGGTCCTTTGGTTGCTGAGCGGCTGCCCTGGGTCGCTAAGCGACCAGAAACTTGTATTCTTTGCCCAGTTCTTTCTGCCTTTGTGGAAATCCATCCAAAATTTTATTTCTACATCAAAAATGGGCATAAAACATAATAAAATCAAATACAAGCTCATTCTTGGCATAATTCCAAATATATGCAAAATAAGAGGGGTTTAACACAAAATATTCTTTAAACAAATAAGATAAGTGTCATTTAAAGGCTATAAAACTATGCATATTTGACACTTATCCTCCCCCAACTTAGCACTTTGTTTTCCCTCAAACAAAAGGTAAATGATCCACAAAAAAGGTATATACATAGGTTAAATATGAGTATAGACAATGAATAGCCAATTTTTAAAAAAAACTCAAAGTTCTGCATGTTTGGGAAACACATTCAATTTCAATATTGTTCATGCACACACAGAATGTTCTTGACAAGAATTGCATATAGATTTATCATGACAACATAAGCAGTACACAATCCAATGTTCTTTCAATCAATAAGGAAATTTCCAATCTAAAAGAATGTTACAATTAAGCTCTTGTTAAAAGGTTATTGTTTCACTCAATCAACGATTGAATTATAAACTTGACTTTGTTACCTATCTCTGCATCATTATTCTTGCATGGTTAATCAAGGATCACTAAGGACTTTTAAGGGTTGTAATGGGGCTTGGCTTCAAAGAATTATGGTTTTTCAAGATAAACAAAGAAGCTAGATAAGCTAAGAGAGCAATCATTGTAAATTCAAGCCATTCATTTCTCTTAACTTCCTAATTCCCCATTCAATTCATTTCATTACTTTGTTCTTCAAAACCATCAATCTCTTTTTATTCTCTTTTTCTTCTTTTCTTTCTTTTTCTTTTTCTTTTCTTCCTTCTTTTTCTTTTTGTTTTCTTTCTTTCTTTTTCTCAAAAGGATTTTCAACATTTAAAGAGATTGATAGAAGAAAATTTTCAATGCTTTGCACAAAATAACTCTTTTCTCCCCCCAACTTGTATATAACCATAATTATGAAAGCTCTCTTGACCTTAATAAGCTTGGGTAGGTCATGGTGTTTTTCTTTTTGGTTCAAGGTTATATCAAGAAGAAAATTTTCAAATTTGGCTCAAAGGGGTTAACAAAGATACATCCTAGTGAGGGTAGGCTTTTGTGGTCAAAATGGTTGTATCTTTTAATGAAAAGAATGTCTTGATCATATTCTATCATTTCCATGCAGTTTACAACAAAATAGAGACTCAAAACAAAATCAGTTTGTACAAAATAATGGTGAATCTATCACTTACTTTGTATGGAAACACTTCCTCACTTGGTTTAGGCTTTGGAAATTCCTTTATGATTCAAAACATGTTTCAAAAAGCAATACTTATGATTTCACATGAAAGTGTATGAAATTCTGTTAAAAAACACATGTGAATGCAATTTGCAGTGACTTATCAAATCATGCTTTTCCACAAAAAAAAATTCATGTTCTTTGGCTTTTCATTGCCCATGCTCATTCAAAAATAATTGGATCAAGTAATCAGTTGAGCAATTCAAGCAACAATATTATGCTATACTATACTATGCTATACTACACAGTTAATATATATATCACAACTATATAATAAAACAATGCGTAACCCAGCACTGTTACAAAATATCCAAGGTAATTAACAATATACAAAAAGTTTAACAGTTAACAGTTAGTTGACAAAAATTATAAAATAAATCACTCAGTTTTGTAGAAATGGTGGTGGTGGCTAGTGGCTCAGCTCTCATCCTCATCATCATCATAATCATCCACAGTCATCCTGTCCCTCTTGCTGCTGGAAGCTCTCCTACTGTTGGTGGGTCTGGACCCCTCCCCCTGACTAGCAGTTGGCCTGACCCCAGGCCAAGCATTCCGCCTCAAAAAATTTGTGGGTGATGGTCCAGCAAATCCAGGATGTGTTCCCCAAATACTGTGAATTCTAGTGTAGAAAGTGGTCATCACTGAGTAGCATGTCGCCTGCTGCAGATGCTGCTGCTGTAGATCCCTGGTTATTTGCTCCATCATTTGCCTGTCTGACATTTGAGGCTCATCCTCATCATTATTCTCCGACACAAGTGGTGGAGCCTTGATGTGCAGTTTTTCCAAAGAAAATTCCAGAGTTTTCTCCATGCAGTGGGTGGAGACCTATGGGGAATCAAACAGCTTAAGGGCAATCTCATGCTCGTCATCATCAAAATGGTACACATCTACAACAGCACATAATGTGGTAATCAAAGAGGGTAAAACCATACTTACCGCTCCTTTTTCCATCGCTTCATAAATAACATCTGACATAATGTCAGCGATGTCCATTGTCTCCTTTTCCAAGATTGTCCACAAAAATTTGCATATTTGGCTATGGGGAGATTTGAACCATGTGGATTGGGGTGGATGTTGCTGAGAATGAAAGCTGTCCAGATTTTTGGGATCGTCTTCATACAGCAACGTTTAAGAGCTCCTGAGAGTGCTGAGAGAGGGATGCCATCAAGGTTCAATGCTCGACGAACTTCCTCCTCGTCAAAACTAATTTTCCTTCCACAAGTTTTGGTAAGTACACAGTCTCGGTCCTCCTTGCCACGGGTTGCCAAGGATCGCATTTATGGCCCTTTTGTCGTAACTGACTGTGACTCCTTTGACTGTGGAGTGTCTGCATGCCATGGCATCACTATCCAAAACTCCATTTGCATAAAACTGTCTGACCAGATCTGGATGGTAGCTTTCTCTTGGTTCAGCTACAACCTTCCACCTCCTGGCTTGAATTTCATCAAGGAAGCCAGGATAATCACCATTGTTCAGCACCATTCGCCTTTCTGGCGTGATTGTTTTGTTTTTCAGCTTTAGATAGAGGTCATGAGCCTCTGCTGAAATGAATCTGTTGTTGTCAAAGTGGCGTGAACTCCCGGACTTTTCCGGTCTTTCAAAATTTCCTCCTCCTAAGGCATTGGCTGTCCTTTTTGTCCTAGTCCTGCAAAATAATGTTAAGAACCAATATCCATATCCAACAGGTTAGCCCACAATATATCACGATCAAAATTTAAATTCTAACCACTTGGGGTATTGTCATGACATCATAGAACCTAAATACTTCCAATTAATTCAGAACAGTCCAGTAAACAGTTCACAAATAAGATATGGAAACTTGAGAACATTGTAGAATAATTCAGAGTCTATTGAGACTTTCTAATTCAAGAAAAAAAAAACCAGGGAACTGCAATATTGAACCATTTAATCAAACAATTTAAAGAATTTTATAATGCAATGGATAAACTAATTAATCAGTTCAAACAAACCAAGCAACTCAAGTTCTCAAGGTTCAAATGCAGTGCATGTTTCAACAAGTCCTAATAATCTATCCACTTTTGAGTTTGATGTTCAATGACCAAGTTCATTCAAATTTAACAATTAAAATATCAAACAATCAATCATTCAGAACTCTAGGATATGTTATCAATGAAGAATTCATGCTAAAACCACTTAAATTCAACCAAGAGTAAAAAATCCCCAAATTCCCAAATTAGGGTTCATACCAAATTGAGCATAATTCTGAATTTGGAACCCTAACATCAAGAATCTGTGTTCATAATCATGTATTCATGGTTAATTTCAGGTTCTAACAAGCAAACATGCAAAAATTTCTGAATATCACCAATTTTCCTAACCTAGGGTTCGAACTGAGAGAAGACAGAATTTGGGTGAAAACTTACATGATTTTTGTTAGAAGAGAGAAGATGAAGTTCGAAATTGAGTTTGAAGAGCTTAGCCCTTGAGTCTCTTTGAGAAAGATAGGGATTTGAGTGATTTTGCAAGTGAGGTCAAAGAGGGTCGAGAGAGAATGAAGAACAGAGCACGACGCTGAGCGTCATGTTCTGTTTCTATTTATATACTGCCAGGGTCATTGAGCGACCAGAGGGATTAAAAATCCGCTGAGCGCCTCTCTTTGGTCGCTGAGCGACCAGAGACAGCTCACTGTTCGCTGAACGACCTCTTTTGGTTGCTGAGCGACTTTTACTGCATAATCTTGACAGTTTCTTGTTCAGTTTTGAATTTTCTCCTTTCCCTACAATTTCTTAACATGTTCAAACATCTCAAACACTCAAAAACACATTCAATTCATGATTTTTTTTGAAGAGAATCACTTTCATGCCAAATCAATTATTTGAAATTTGACCTTTTGACATAAAACTCGAATTTCCACAACTGAATTGGTCAAATTTTGAAATTCTTGTTTCCAGGGCAGGAAAATTAATTCATCCATCTCTATTCTTCATGTGAAACTTGTCTGAGCCTTAAAACACACAATTGGCCATCGATTTAAAAATCCATTGCATACAAGGACAAATTCCACATTTTTTCACAAACCAATGAATGCAAAAGCATATATGAGCCATAAGAAAACTGTGCACATCTTAAAAATGATAATTCAGGCTTATTTACCACACAATTCATCCTAGGTTCCATTAAACATGCTAATTTTGCATCAATTACAATTCAACATTCAAAAACCTTAAAATCCTTAATCTTCTCAATTTAGGCTTCATAATCAAACATATGTGACAGTTTAAAACATGTAGGAAGCCTCAGAACCCAAAAAATAGACAATTTCTCAAAATCACATGTTGTGTTCCACAAAGTTCAAAATTACACATTCCATACAACTAACTGAGTTCAGATAATTACTTACCAAAAATATATGTGAAGTTCATGAATGCACATTTGAATTAGAAACTTCACACAACAATATAGCTTACTAGATAACTTGAAAAACTAAAAAGTCTAACCAGACTTCTGGGTTGCCTCCCAAGGAGCGCTTCTTTAACGTCATTAGCTTGACGCTTTGAAGTAGGTCATTCAATCATTCAGGTAGGTCATAGTTGTTGTGGACCTATGCATCTCTTCATCTACAAATGGTTTCAGCTTCTGACCATTCACTCCTTCCTCCATGACATTCTTCCCTACAGCGTTCCCACTCCTTGTAAAAATTGCACTACAGTTCTCCCTCGAGTTATCCTCCGTATTGGTTGGGAACTTCCCTTTTCTTTCTGTTGTTACATGTCCCATTTGTTTAGCCAATTGGCCAACCTGCATCTCTAAATTTTTCAAAGAAGCATCTGTGTTTTTCTGATTGGCCATATTGATAGTGAGAAAACACACAAGAAATGGGGGTTTGAATTGCATATGTGATTTTTGAAACTTCTTTTTAGGTTCTACGTAGTTATTAGTTTCAAATGAATACAAGAGTGTGTGCACGCAACGAAAAATTAACTTAAGACTAAAAATTAAAGCACACAAGGTATTTATCCTGGTTCACCCCCATAATCGACAGGGCTACGTCCAGTCCTTGGCTTCACCAAGATTTTCCACTATTTCATCAAAATAGTACAAGTATTCTACGGGACTTCTCCTAGTATTGGAAGGACTTCTCCTTTCAAGTAGGCAACACCATGGATATAGCCTGTTTGCTCATGGACTCAGCAATTGCATCGGACATAACAGCAGCAACATTGAGAGGGTCCTTTTTTAGGATGGACCATAAGATTCTGGAGCGCAAGGCTGAGACATCTGAAACATGAGTGGTGGGGCTAATGTTGGCTACTATGAAAGCTAGCCAAGTTTTTGGGAGCCCCTTCAAACAGAACCTCTTGACAGGACCAATGATTGCTGAGGTTGGAACACCAGAAACAACAATGAATTTTCTGATAGAAACTTTGTCATATTCTTCATCCCTCAGGATAGCCTGGTTCTTGCACAGGCGGTCTCCCCCAGTCCAAGGGTTTCCCAGGAAGCCATAGATGGTTTCTTTGTCATATTTTATCTGAATTCCATTAACAAATGAATACTTGTTGGCTCTGGCTTCTGGCGAGATTGCACCGTTGCATAGAATTGCCAGACGATGTCAGGATGGTAGTGGTCCCGAGGTTGGGCCACCGGCATCCAGTTTCGCCGTTGAATTTCATCATAGAAACCAACAAAGTCGCCATCTCGCAACATGAATACCCTCTCAAGATGGATAACCTTGTCCTTGATTTTCATATAAAGAGCTTGGGCAGCCAAAAAGACAAACCTCGTAGTGTCATATTATCTTGATTTAGAGCTGCTTTCCCCATGCTTTCTTTTGCCGTGGCGGCCAGCACCGGTGACATTGCCTCTTTCCTTTGCCTTATGCATCCTGAAAATCAAATTTAGAAACAAAAACAGAGGTTGTGATTTGTGGATATTGAGGTTTTGGGAATGGGTATTTATAGGAGAATGGTGTGTGTGGGTTATGGAGAAAATGGGAGTTATGGAGTTTGGGAGTGATGGTAAGTTTTAGAATTGGAAGAGGAAGAAGTGGGATTGTGTGGGTGGGAGGTTATGGAAGATGGAAGGAAGTTGTGGGAGGTTGTGGGAGATGAAGGGGGATGAAGCAATTGAAGAAAAAGGGGAAAAAATGGGTTTCGAATGGTTGGGGATGGGTTTTGTGGGTTTGCTAGTCGTGGGGTAGCTTTTAGTGGGGTATTGTGAGGGGGAAATTGGTAAAAAGCCCCTAAAATACGTGTTAATTATCCCCAGGGGCCGCTAAGCGCCCAAAGTCCTTGAAACAGGGCGCTAAGCGCCCAAGAGGGGTGCTAAGTGCCCAGAACACCAATTACAGGCGCTAAGCGCCCATAACACCAATTTTTCACCAAAACTTCACTCTTTCTCATATTGTAATCCTTCCAAATTGCATTTCTTCACTCCAAAACCCTGAATTGACTCCCCAAACTTGTTTTCATGAACACTTGTCATTCATTTCTCTCAAAAACCTAAACCATACCCTTCAACTTGGAAAAACACAACCCAACATGTTACTTTTTACAAAAATGAGTTTCAAGGCCTCAGAAATGGTTCAATAGCTTCACAATGAGATATATGAATTGTCCAAAAGCAGAAGTATCACAACAAAGCTCATTTGGTCAAAAATCTCATGCATGTAATGATTTCAAGCAAATTAAGCTATTGAATAGGTTAATTTTCAATAGCATCAATTCAAGCATTATCATGTATGCAATGGCATGTGAATACCCTAATAAACCTGAACCAAGCTCAACATGGATCATTCACAAGCAATTATCACACAAAGAACATTAAAACTTATTTCATGCCTGATTTTAGCTATTTTACAACTCAGTACCTCAGAATTCACCACAAACATTATCTTTCCACATTAGGCTTCAAAAACAACTATAATTGATCATCGAAACATGTTGGAAGCCTATATACATGCAACTGCTCAAAGAATCCTCATTTCACCACTCAGATTCAAAACTTCACCAAATATGCCAGTTACACATCAGACACCACACATAACAGTGCAATAGCATACATAACAATACCAAAATGCATATTTAAATGAAAAACTGCAAAAGTTTACCAACACTGGGTTGCCTCCTAGAAATCGCTTCTTTAACGTCACTAGCTTGACGTGTGATTGCTTTTTACTTCAGTGCCAGATAAGCCAGATCCAGCATGTCCTTGTGCATATCGTCTCCCCTATAAAGCTTTACTCTTTGACCATTCACGACCCAAGTTCTCTTAGTTTGCGGGTCCTCCAACTCAATAGCTCCATAAGGTTTGACTTCTTTAATGAGAAATGGGCTTGACCACTTTGTTTTGAGTTTCCCAGGGAAGAGCCTCAACCTGGAATTAAACAACACTTGCTGGCCAGCCCTGAATTCCCTCTTGACAATCCAACTGTCGTGGTATTTCTTCATTTTTTCTTTGTAAAGCTTGGATGATTCATAGGCCTGCAGCCTCATATCCTCCAGCTGGTGTAATTCATTCATCCTCTTTTTACCTGCAGCACTACAATCAAAATTAAGAAATTTCAAAGCCCAATATGCCTTGTGTTCCAATTCAACTGGAAAATGACATGATTTGCCGTAAACCAGTTGAAATGGTGTAAAGTCAATTGGGGCTTTGAAAGAAGTTCTATAGGCCCAGAGTGCATCATCGAGTTTTTGTGACCAATCCTTTCGGGAATTTGAAACAGTTTTTTCCAAGATCTTTTTCATTTCCCGATTAGATACTTCTGCCTGACAATTGGTCTACGGATGGTATGGTGATGCAACTTTATGGTTTACACCATACTATTGTAGAGCTTTACCCAGCTGAGCATTGACAAAGTGGGAGCCCCCATCACTGATAATCACTCTCGGGGCTCCAAAACAGTTGAAAATGTTTTTCTTTAGAAATTTAATTACCGTCTTACCATCTGGTTTTGAAGTTGCCAATGCTTCCACCCATTTGGGTACATATTCCACAGCTAGAAGTATGTATTTATTGATAGTAATGAAAACACACAAGAAAGGGGGGTTTGAATTGTGTGTGTGACTTTTATAAACTTTTTCGCAATATATTTGTTATTAGTTCGAAAACGTTGAAAGATATGTGCAGCGGAAATAAACTTAGAACTTGAAGAATAAAGCACACACAATATTTATCCTGGTTCACCCCCCAAAACCGATAGGGCTACGTCCAGTCCTTGGCTATACCAAGATTTTCCACTATTTCAACAGAATAGTACAAGTGTTCTCAGGGACTTCTCCCAGTATTCTGAGGACTACTCCTTTACAAGTTTTCTCAGGACTTCTCCTTTATCTCTCAAGTATTCGACAGGACTCCTCCCAGTTCTTTTTCAAGAAGGTTTGTTTTCTACAGGGATCTCTTCACAAAGAGTGGGTAGAAACTATGAAGTTCTAAATTCAGAGAAGCTATACAAATTGGTTCTCTGAAGGGCTTGTGTGATGAAGAATAAGAGTTTTCACTCTGTAGAGATTTCACACTAGTTGGCGACTAAACTCAGAAAATAAGAGGGCTAAGGTTACTGAGTGTTCTTGACTAAAACTTGTTCAAATTGTAAACTGACTTGAAGGATTTGAATGCTTTGGTAGTGTGTAAGTCGCCAAGTTGAAAATGATGCAGAGGCCACTATTTATATCTTTAGTAGGATGATAACTGGATGCGCTTATGAAGATCTTCAAAAATAGTTCCGTTGAGTCTTTGCTTGATTGTGAGTAACGGATACTTCTGCATCAGCTTGTTGTAGTCTGCCAAGTGAAGAATGTTTCTTCAACAGATAGAGAGTGATGTCGTCTGGCAATGCTTTTGTTCTGGTTCTCAGAGGCTGCAATTAATGCATGTGCATTACAGCTAATATGGCAATTAATGCTCTGACCGGAGGATTTGGATTTGGCCGTTGAGGAGATACGATGATCAGAGGATATCACCGCTAATTCAGAAAAAGTAGCTTGAATTAAGGAATGTCAGAGAATTTTGAACCTTCAAGGTATATGGCGCTTAATTCTGTCTCTTTCGCCATTAATGCTCTGATCCACCAAGAGGTGCATGACAACTCATCTTCGGTTTGAGCAAACGATCTCCTTTAAGCTAATTCCTTTTGTACGAGTCTTCAATCATTGCTCTTTAGTCAACCCATGTGTTTGACAAGGATTGAGCCGGACAGTCTTTGCAGGCGGACGAACTTTACTCTGAAGGCAGACTCATTTCTCATAGGCAGACGGACTTTTCATTTGCTTTTTGATAATGTTTGCAGCATGGCTTCAGTTCATAAGTGTTCCTGGATATGAAATCCTTCAAAGAAAGTTAGTGACACTTAGCGAAATTGTTATTTATCAAAATAGGTTAATTCACTTAAATATTTTACTCTAACATTTATTGCCAAATGATGGTGGGAATGGTCCCATGAAGTCCATCCCCCAACAGTCAAATACCTCAACTTCCTTGATATTCTGCAAAGGCATCTCATCTCTCTTTGAAATTCCGACTGATCTCTGGCAAGTATCACAACCCTTCACATGATCATATACTTCCTTGAACAAGTGTGGCCAATAGAATCCAGATTGGAGGACTTTAACCGCAGTCCTCTCCCCATTGAAGTGGCCACCATAAGGTGAGTTGTGACACTGTTTTAGGATATCCCTGGCTTCCTCTGCACCAACACACCTATGCAATAAGCCATCAGCTCCTTGTTTAAACAGGTATGGGTCATCCCACACATAGTGATTGGCATCACGTAGGAACTTCTTCCGCTGCTGGAAGTTGAAATCTTCAGGCATTACCCCATCAACTTTGAAGTTGGCCATGTCAGCAAACCATGGCTTGGCCTGTACCACAAACAACTTTTCATCTGGGAATTCTTCTACTATCTACTTTTCCATTTTTGTCACCTCCTCATTTGTGAGTCGAGATAGGTGGTCAGCAACCAAATTTTCATTCTCGCTCTTGTCCTTGATTTCTAGGTCGAACTCCTGCAACAACAGAATCCAACGGAGCAGCCTTGGTTTTGAATCAGGTTTGGTCAGGAGGTATTTAATGGCTGCATGGTCAGTGTAAATGATGACCTTGGAACCTATCAAATACCTCCTAAACTTTTCCAAGGCATACACTATAGCCAGTAATCTTTCTCAGTTGTTGCATAATTGATCTGTGCTTCATTTAAAACCTTACTGGCATAGTGTATGGCATGGAATACCTTTTCTTTTCTTTGGCCCAAGAATGTCCCCACTGCATAATCACTAGCGACACACATTAATTCAAAATCAGAGTTCCAGCTAGGTCCAGTTATAACAGGTGCATAAATCAAATTAAACTTTAACTTTTCAAAGGCTTCTAAACAACATTTATAAAAAAGGAAAGGGGAGTCCTTGTTTAGGAGATTGCTCAGTGGCCTAGAAATCTTGGAGAAGTCTTTGATGAACCTTCTGTAAAAGCCTGCATGGCCAAGAAAGCTTATGATTCCTTTGACATTCACAGGAACTGGGAGCTTCTCAATAACCTCAACCTTGGCTTTATCCACCTCAATTCCTTTGGAGGAAATTTGGTGGCCAAGTACTATACCATCTATCACCATGAAGTGACATTTCTCCCAGTTCAGTACCAGATTTGTTTCAACACACCGTTTCAGTATGGTGTCAAGGTTGGCCAAGCAATCACTGAATGAATCTCCAAACATTGAGAAGTCATCCATGAAGACTTCCATGCATCTCTCCACTAGGTCTGCAAAAATTGCCAACATACAACGCTGGAAGGTAGTTGGGGCATTGCACAACCCAAAAGGCATTTTCTTGTAGGCGAAAACACCAAAAGGGCATGTGAACGCAGTCTTCTCTTGATCATAAGGATCCACAATTATCTGATTGTATCCAGAATATCCGTCCAGAAGGCAATAGTATGCCTGGCCGGATAACCTCTCTAGCATTTGGTCCATGAAGAGCATTTAGTTTCCGGTAATTCACACTCATCCTCCAACTAGTGGTTGTCCTTGTTGGAATCAGCTCATTTTTGTCATTCTTAATCACTGTCAAGCTTCCTTTCTTGGGAACCACCTGCACAGGGCTAACCCATGCACTGTCTGAAATGGGATAGATCATGCCAGCATCTAAGAGTTTGAAAACTTCCTTCCACACCACTTCCTTCATGGAGGGATTCAGTCTCCTCTGAGGTTGTGTCACTGACCTGTAATCCTCCTCCATCAAGATCTTATGCATGCAATATGATGGACTGATTCCTTTGAGGTAAGCTAATTTGCAACCAATAACTTGTTGATTTGCTTCTAGAACTTCAATGACCTGTTTCTCCTCCTGTACTAATAGAGAACTACTGATGATGACTGGCTTTTCAACCTCCCCCTATAAAAACACATATTTTAGGTTAGTGGGTAACGATTTCAGCTCCGGGTTCTGCTCCTTATGCCCAGCATCATCTTCCTTCTTGACTTCCTCAATTTCATTGATCTTTGGAAAGGTTTCAGGGGTTGAACCAAGTGTCCCCAAAAACCTTTCAATCCCAAGTTCCTCTTCAGCTACAAAATCTGCATTTGAATCAGTTAAGGCCAATTCCAAAGGATCAGTGGTCTGTGGTTTCTTTCCAACTTGCCTAATGACCTCATCAAGCAAATATACTCTGAATCACTGGCCCTTGTCCTTTGGAAATTGCATAGCTACAAAAATGTCAAACTGGACTTCATCATCATGGACCCGGATCTTCAGCTTGCCGGCATCCATGTCAATCCCCATCCTTGCAGTTCTCATGAATGGTCTTCCCATAATCAGAGACACCTCTATATCTCCTGCAATGTCAATCACAACAAAGTCAATAGGAATAAGAAATTTATCAACTCTTACCAATACATCCTCATCTATGCCAAGTGGATATTTGACTGAATGATCTGCAAGCTGAAGAGACATCCTGGTTGGCTTCAGGTCTAATCCACTTATCCTTTTCATCAAGGACAATGGCATCAGACTCACACTGGCTCCAATGTCAACCAAACCTTTTCCCACTGAAACTTCTCCAATGGTGAGAGGAATGGTGACACTTCCTGGATCTGCAAGCTTTGGCGGGATGCTATTGGTTATGATGGCACTGCACGTTGCTCCTAGTTGCACTGTTTCTTCCTCATGGTACCTCCGCTTTTTAGTCAACAAGTCCTTCATGAATTTTGCATAGGTAGGCATTTGCTCAAGAGCTTTTGCAAAAGGAATGTTAATTTGCGGACTTTTAAAAATATCCATAAACCTAGCAAATTATCGTCCTTTGTCCAGTTTAGATGGGGCTTTTGGATTAGGAAGTTTCTTCACTATCTTTTCCTTACTTTTTTGAACTCCCTCCTTATTTTTCTCAACACTCTCTTTTTCTACATCTTTTTCTTTTTCCTTATTTACATTTGCTTCACTATTCACACTCTCACTGTTATTATTTTCAACTACTCCCTCAGTGTTTTCATCTCCTTGCTCTTTTCCTACCTCAATTTCCTCCACCTCATTTTTTTGTTCACCAATCCCTCTACCAACCACTTTCCCACTGCGAGTGAATATTTCCTTACAGTGCTCTTTTGGGTTAGTTTCAGTATTGGCCATGGAGGGTCCTTTCTGCTCTCTAGCTAGTTGATTTGCTATCTGCCCCACTTGAATCTCTAAGTTCTTAATAGAGGCCCCCGTGTTCTTTTGGCTTTCCAGTGACACCTGCATGAATTGAGTTAGTGTATCACTCATCTTAGCAACCTTGTCCTCCAGTAGCTGCTCTTGCTGATTTTGAAACTGCTGTGGATGCTGGAATTGTTGGTTCTGATATGGTTGCCTTGGTAGTCTGCTGGAGGAGGGACCTGCATCTTGTCTCCAAGGTTTGTTGTTGTATTGATTGTTACCACCCCTTGGATAGTTGTCCCTTGAGTAATTGTTCTGGTAAGGCCTCTGCTGACTGTTCAAGTAGTGAACCTCTTCCTTTGAGGATTGTTGATAGTAGTCAGATTGTTGTCGTGGCATCTCTGCATCACATTTGTTCACCTTATGCATTTCTCTTATGCTTTTGGGAAAATCTGACAATTTCTTTGTCAACTCATCAAGTTGGTGCTGCAGCAATTTGTTCTGGGCTAATATAGCATCATTGGTGCCCAGCTCCATGATTCCTAGCTTCCTTGATGGCCCTCTATAATGTTGGCTTTGCTGGGCATTCAAGGCCATAGCCTCAATGATGTGCATTGCCTCCGTAGGTGTCTTTGCTATCAATGACCCACCGATAGTGGCGTCCAGAATTAGCTTACTTTGTTTATGCAACCCATTTCTGAAGATATGCACTTGGGTCTTTGCATCAAAGCCGTGATTGGGGCACTTTCTACACATGGATTTATATCGCTCCCAAGCTTCACAGAGACTTTCACCTGCAGCCTAAGAAAAGGTAACAATAGCAATTTTATAATCCATAAATTTGGAATCAAAGAAATACCTTGCCATGAACTTTCGTTCAAGTTCGTTCCAGTCTTTCAGAATGGTTTGAGGTTGGTCTAAGAACCATTCTTTTGCCTCACCGATTAAGGTCAATGGGAAGAGTCTTAGAAACACTGCCTCTTCCTCATTCTGCCTGATCCCAACATAAAGAACAAAACCTGGAACAAGGGCTCCAAAGGGCCTCTTAAAACTCCAAGTACAAAGCTACAAATGAAGGAACTCAGCCAAGTACAAGGTTCCAGGGTTCATACAAAAGAAAAGCCAAAAACCAAATTTATAGCAAAACTGACAGCAAGCCAACGCTCGAGTGTTGGATTCCAACACTTGAGCGCTGGGACTGGACTAAAATCCACGAGTTTTGGCAGAATGCCAATGCATGAGCGTTGGCTTTCCAACGCTCAGGCGTTGGGAGCACGGTGGACTCCTCATTTTCTTGCTCTTGACCTTCTCCTTTGATTCCTTTCATCAATGCTTTGATGAAGATTTATGGTGGCTTCGAGGAAGGTTGAAACAGCTGAAACAACCATTCTCTCCATCATTTCTCTATTTTAGCACATGTTCATTGCTTGATTCTTCAATTTCTTCATTTCCAACATGTTTAAATCAAGCCAAGGTAATTAATGTTTCTTCTTCTTCTTCTTCTTCTTCTTCTTCTTCTTCTTCAAGTTCAGCCACCATTTCTTCATTAATTGCATCAAGATCTCCACAAATGTCCTTAAAATGACCAGAACTCTAAAAAGGACTAAAACTACAATAAAACATAACTAAAAGGACTAAAATTACAAAAGTTGATAATCCATATGATAATGCAAAAATAAAACAAAAACTAACAAAATAAAATAAAAGCTATATGACACTCAAATAAAATCAAATAAAAAGAAAGAAAAAGACACTAAAAAGATCATATAATTCCCAGTCATCACACCACTATACCCAACGAAAGCTTGTCCTCAAGCATAAAACACTTAAAGAAAGCTTGTCCTCAAGCTCAGAACAAATCATCCTGCTAGAAAAACAAAGCACAAGATGCATATTTCAAGAAAACACAGCTGGTCAAGTACATGCATGTCAAGGGAGAAAAATTCACCAAGAAATCCGAGCACAAAATGATCAAAGAAGCAGAAATGAGTTCATCAATTAAGCTCACAGAAGCATATCTCATGAATATACAAGTGCAATGAAACAAATCTGCCTATCTTTTAAATCAAAACCAAATAGGTACAACAATGCAACTTGGAGAGACTATCAAGGGTTGAAATTTGGCTAAGGGTTCAGAAACAGGTATGGAATTGAAAAACTTGGCAACTCTAATGACTCAGACTCAGACTCGTGACTCAAGTTAGGTGATTCCCTTTTCAGAACAAGAGCTTAAACAATTACATCACATAGGTTCTCTCTATTTTTTTTTTGGGGCTAAATATGTTTTTGGTCCCTATACTTTGAGCGAGATTTGGTTTTAGTCCCTCGCCGGCGTAAAGGTGGATTTTAGGCCTCAGACTTTCTTTTTTATTTGGTTTTCATCCCTGTCGCCGGCGTGGTCAACGCCGGAGCTCCGTTTTGCCCACGTGGCATTGCCACGTCAATTATTGAAACACACGTGGAATTTTTTATTTATTTTTCATTTGAATGTAAAAAGAAAAACATAACTGTTCTTCTTCTTCCTCTCGTCGACTTTTCTTCTTCTTCAACCTTCCTTCCTTCGCAAAAGACGCCACCACCACCTGAGGCGCCGCCGTCACTGAACCGGCCACCACCATGGTCTCCTTCCCCCGTCGCCACTGTCCCCCTTCACCTCAAGCGAACCGCGTCGTTGTCCTCCTCCCTCTGTCCTCCGACACGACGCGACGCTATCTCCTTCTCCCTTCATTTCCGGCCGAACCAGTGGACTAATGGAGAAACCATCACCACCAATGGAATCCCCACAACGTCCGCATCAAAACCCCTAAAGAAATTTGACGATCGACCGCCGTCGACCGCCGCCGCCGCCTTCATGGCTGTTTTCCGGCCAATCCTTTTGGCTTCTGAGAAAACGGGTTGCACGACGATGATCCTCGCCACGAGGAGAAGAGGATCCCATGGTCCTTTGTCGCCGCCGTCGTTCACCGTCATTTGCTCTTCGTGTTGTTGTTGCCTTCTCTTCTAAGACCAAAGTTGCAAACTGGGTTTGTTTTGTCTCAATTTGGGACGTTTTGGTTCGTCAATGGTGGGGATGGTTCTGCCTCGCTTCGTTTGATCTCGATCTGGCTTGATTTGGGTTGGTCTTGGTTCGTTAGTGCTTTGATATGTTCATGTGGTTGCATGTCTTTATGGGTTCATCTTCGTAATCTGGGTTTGTTCTTCATCTTTATCTATGTTTGTTTTGGCTTTCTTCCTCTGGATTTTTCTGGGTTTGTGAAGGTTTTCCTGGGTTTGCAATTGAGTTTTCCTGGGTTTGTGATTTGTGAAGTAATAATGCAACTCAAAATGGCTTGAATCTGAGTATAGAAATTGGTGGTTTTTTGGGTGATTTTGTGTTTGATTATTTATCAGTCTGAATTTTGGGGATTGCAGGTGGTGGTGGTGGGTGATGCGGTGGTGGTAGTGATGCAGGGTGGTGGTGGTTTGGGGAAGAAGAGGAAGAAGAAGGAGGAGGAGGAGGAAGAGGAGGAGGAAGAAGAAGAAGAAGAAGATGCCGTGGTGTGGGTCCATTGCAGGTGGTGGTGGTGGTGGTGGGTGATGCGGTGGTGGTGGTTTGGGGAGGAGGAGGAGGAGGAAGAGGAAGACGAAGACGAAGAACCTTCAGATTTCCCCTTCTTCTTCTTTTTTTCATTTTTTATTTAATAAATATGTAAAAAAAAAACTCCAGCTGTATTCATTAATTGACGTGGCCTATGCCACGTAAGCACCGCCGTGACACGTAGGCACGACGGTCAACGACAGACTTCGGCAGGGACGAAAACCAAACAAAAAAGAAAGTCTGAGGCCTAAAATCAACCTTTACGCCGGCAAGGGACTAAAACCAAATCTCGCTCAAAGTACAGGGACCGAAAACATATTTAACCCTTTTTTTTTGAATAAAGTAGTGGAATGTATAAGACGAATGAATTGAATTTTACTACCCTCATACTCTTTCTCACCCCACCACTTCATTGATTTATTTTTCTATTTTTCTATTTTTTTTCTTAGAGAGAAACCTATTCATACAGGGCTCTAACATTTTAACAACTTTTAATCACCCAACAACTCATAAACATTTCCAAAAGTAAGCTCCAAAGAAATAGACTCAAGGCTCAACAGGGGCTACTAAGGAAAAATGATACAAATCAATAACAAGTTCTGAGTTCTCAAAAATGTGAAGAAGGTCTTGCTCCTGACCCTGGCTGAGGTTTTGATGACGATAAACTCATCGGCGAAAAGAAGAAAAGAAGACTTAGAGGAAACAGTGCTATACAGTTCAACATTTACCTAGAAGTCTTAGTTTAGGTGAATTATTCTTCTAAAGGCTTCTCAAAGTATAAAGGCTCCTTAAAACATCTAAGCTAATCAAGTTTAATGTTTTCATAAGTTAAAAGAAGTAGAAAAACTTAAGCTGATCTTAAAAGTTCAAGTTTCTAGATATTGGACTTGAGTGTAATCGATTTCAGCTTTCTGGTAATCGATTACACCTAGGCAAGTAATCGATTACTTCTTGCTTGTAATCGATTACATGTTTGAATTTAAAATTCAAACTGCAACGGCTTTTAGTGTAATCGATTACCTAAGTAATGTAATCGATTACACACACGAAAAGTTGCATATTTTCGTGAACCGTTGTGTCTCAAACCTTTTGGGAAGGGTTGCATTGGTTCAATGACGTTTCCTCTTGCCTATGTAAAGTCCATTTGAGTCCAGAATATAAAAAAAAACATATGAGAATACATCATTAGGCCAAATCTTTGTCAAAATAGTTCATTCATTAAGTCTTTTAGCACTTAAACTTTCAAAGAGCCTAAATTCTAAGTTCATGATCTTCATTGTTAAGAGAACACTCTAGTTGTTCATATCTTGAGGAACTCAGAATCTTATTATGCTTAAGAGCCTTAAAGCATAAATTCTCATGATCAATCCACTTGTATGTTAAAGGATTGATACAGCCAAATTGTAAACTCTTCTTCATCTCTTTCTGGTAGATTGAGTATTCACCGTGGGTCTCGGTGAAGGGTTGTTGTTACTGAAAGTGGTGTACTTTCAGGGTGTTGATTGAAGGTGGTCTAGCCTTCAAGGTCTGAAGTTGGTTTGCCTTCAGGAACTGAAAGTGGTGTGCTTTCAGGGGTTGTTGAAAGTGGTATACTTTCACAGGTGATTGATAGAAATTCTTAAGGTACTTGGTGTAAGAACTTGTAAGAGATTTTTATCAATAGTGGAAAATTCCTCAAGGGATTTTCTTGAGGGACTGGACGTAGCCTTCGTTGGATAGAAGGTGAACCAGGATAAAATTCTGTGTGTGAATTCTTCTACCCTTCATCTTTACTTTCAAGCAACGCTTATTTCCGCTGCAATCGTTTGCATTTACATTCATTTTGAAAGTAAGAAGGTATCAAGGCGAAAATCGGGTAAACCTAATTCACCCCCCCTCTCAAGTTGCTATCTAGACTAACAAAAAATTTCTAAAGTCTCTCTCAAAGTAACAAAGTATGCACAAATGCAGTCAACATGTAACACAAGGCAGATAAGTACAAGCACAAGTAATTCAGAGTTCACTCTAAGCACTCAGAAAAGACAAGGTAAATGAACCCTTTTTAGAACTCAAAAACATGATCAATTCAGTATCAGAAATCAAGGATCCATTCACAACCCCTAACAGTATGCAACTCTACCCAGCATAAAAAACAGATGTATCATTTTTTCTAAAACACTAGCAAGGGTGAAACAACTTGAGAGTTAAGCAAACATGGCATGATAAGCAGGAGTAAAAATAACTGACTCAATCTATCCTACATGCAAGACTCAAATTCTATAAATTAAAATCTAAACGAATCTAAAAAAGAAAAGAAAAAGAAAAACTAAAAAGAAAACTAAAGACAAAAACATGTACTCTAGTCAAAATCAAATGTTCATAGGGTCTTCCTCATTACCAGCTCCACTAGAACATGCTTCCAGCTTTGCCAACCTGCCCTTTTATTCAAAAAGAAATAAAACAAAATAATTGAAACAAAAAATAAGCTAATATTGACCTGCCCGAGCCTCAACGCATGAGCGTTGGCCTCTCCAACGCTTGAGCGTTGGATTTATGAAATCCAGGGCAGCTTGGCAGGGGCTCAACGCATGAGCGTTGAGCCTCCAACGCCTGAGCGTTGGGGTTCCTACAACTATTTATTCAACACACAAAAATAAAAGATGCACTTGGTTGTCTCCCAAGAAGCCCAATGTTATAGTCTTTGGTAGACTTTTCTCATTAATCAATTTTCAACCGGGGTCTATTACAAAATTCATTAGACCCCGCAAGTCATACAAAATTTGGCACAAATACATCATGGTGCCAAATGAATTTTCAGCCAACAAGGCAACAATTGTCAAATTACAAATGGAAGGGATAAGAAAATTTTCCCCTTCTTGTTCTTTGCCTTGATCTTTTGAACCTATGACATAGGTTCTTGGTCCTTGAGGTTCTTCTTCATCCACCTTCAATTTGCCTTCAAAGAAAAATTCTACAATGGAGGTTTCTTTCACCTCCTCTCTTTGAACCACAGGTTCACTTTCATGAACGGGTGGTTGTTGCTCATCCTTGGGTTGCCTCCTTAGAATGTCATTCAGCCTTCCTTGCAAGAATACTTTGGCCTTCCATTCTTGTACTCGGTTGGGCAAAGATCCCGAAGTGCGCTTGCAATCCAATTCAAAGTAATACTCATCAATTAGTGTGAAGGCATCACGCTTCTTCTTTTCATATTCTTTCTCAAGATCAGCCCGAATCTTTGCCAACCATTGCTCATATATTTCAACCATTGTTCCTTCCAAAATCAGCAAACAAAGTTAGCATCACCAGTTCACAACACTAGAATTTTCAGAAATTAAAAACAGAAAACTCTAAACAACTAAGATAAAGTCTAAACCAATAAACCTATCCCCGACAACGGCGCCAAAAGCTTGATAGCAATTTTGCAAGTGTACAGATTGTATCGAAGTAGTATAAAAGATTTTTGTCTCCACAGGGATTGGCTTGACTTGAAATCGGTTTTCTAGAGTTTGAAATAGAAAAAATATATTTAGATTTTTTTTGATATGGCATAAAAACTAAAAATTCTTCTGACTAAAAATAGAACTTGGGTAATAGCTTCACCTAACCAATTTAAGCTTTTCACAATCAGATAACTATATGAACTTAGAAATCATTTCATGGTGATTTAGCCTAAACTTCTACTTGTTAATTCCTTAATCAAATAGAACTTTCAATTCAATTACTAAACCTAATACCTTAGTGCTTAGTTAAACCAATTGAAGCATTAGAGTTCTTAGTTCTGGCCATCACAATTGATTCCCACCCTTATACCTAAGTGGCGGATAAATCGATTAATCTAATCCCATTTCCCTTAAATCCTACCAACTACTATTGTGCAAGAAGAAAGCAAAGTACTTGTGTCGACTCAAGCAAAATAAACATGGGGAAAGGATACATGAAACTACAACTTTATTCATATAGACATTGCAAGCTTAAAGCATAACTCAGCCAGGATTCACATAATACCCAAATGCAAAAGGAAACTAGTCTAGCATGGCTAATTTAAACATAAACAAAATAAAGAACAAAACCTGGAACAAGGGTTCCAAAGGGCCTCTTACAACTCCAGGAACACAACTACAAAGGAAGGAACTTAGCCAAGTACAAGGTTCCAGGGTTCATACAAAAGAAAAGCCAAAAATCGAATTTATAGCAAAACTAAAAGCAAGCCAACGCTCGAGTGTTGGATTCCAACGCTTGAGCGCTGGGACTGGACTGAAATGCACGAGTTTTGGCAGATTGCCAACGCATGAGCGTTGGGAGCACGACAGACTCCTAATTTTCTTGCTCTTGACCTTCTCTTTTGATTCCTTTCATCAATGCTTTGATGAGGCTTTATGGTGGCTCCAAGGAAGGTTTGAAACATCTGAAACAACCATTCTCTCCATCATTTCTCTATTTTAGCACATGTTCAATGCTTGATTCTTCATCTCCTTCTTCAATTTCATCATTTCCCACATGTTTAAATCAAGCCAAGGTAATTGATGTTTCTTCTTCTTCTTCAAGTTCAGCCACCATTTCTTCATTAATTGCATCAAGATCCCCACAAATGTCCTTAAAATGACCAGAACTCTAAAAAGGACTAAAACTACAATAAAACATAACTAAAAGGACTAAAAACACAAAAGTTGCTAATTTATATGCAAATGCAAAAATAAAACAAAAACTCTAACAAAATAAAATGAAAGCTATATGAGACTCAAATAAAATCAAATAAAAAGAAAGAAAAAGGCACTAAAAAGATCATATAATTCCCATTCATCACAGCTCTAACATTACTCACGACATGATTAGGGTTTTCTTACGGTGGCATGTCGTTTTCGACTGTTTCAAAACGTAACCGAAATCTTTCGGCGTCGTCGTGAATTTATCACTCGAAGATTGACCACAAATTAATTGAGTCATGAATATTATCTTCTTCTTTCATTTAATTCAAACACTTTTACATCAAACTTTACGCTAAGGCGACAAATAGTGTAACAACGGAAAATTAAATAAATTTAATTTTTGAAAACTCGGAATCTTACGGACATTCTTCAACTAATTATGCTACCATGTGGGTTAATGACTTAGTAAAACATACAACCATGCCACCACGTGGGATGAGGAGGGACTGAAATTAATCAACAAAATTGGGAGGGACTAAAACTGATGTAAAAAGTTTAGGTGCACATTCTTCAACTGATTATGCCACTATGTGGGTTAATGACCGAGTAAAAAATGAGCTAGGTAAGTAAAGTGATTTCAGTTGTCCTTATTTCTTTATTAGTTAATAAGGAAAACACTTTCCCTTATGCAAAAAGTTCAAGAAGTGTACACTCTTGAGCTGATTATGCTACCATATGAGTTAATGAGTACGTAAAAAATGAGGCATAAAGTGGTTTCACTTAGGGTGTTAGATTTAACACCCCCATCACCCAAAATCACACCCCACTTTTATGTAGTAATTGTCATATCTACCCCTTCAACGAAATACCTTCCGGGATTTTAAATCCTGGAAACCAAATTTCATGCGTTCCGGGATTATAAAACTTGGAAGCTAACATTTCTCCATTCCGAGTTTTAAAACTTGAAATGATTCTACAATCCTCTCATTCCGAGTTTTAAAACTCGGAAGCAAAAACCTAACAGGTTTACCATTCCGGGATTATAAAACTTGGAAGCTAACATTTCTCCATTCCGAGTTTTAAAACTCGGAAGCAAAAACCTAACAGGTTCACCATTCCAGGATTATAGAAGCTAACATTTCTCCATTCCGAGTTTTAAAACTTGGAATGATTCTACAATCCTATCATTCCGAGTTTTAAAACTCGGAAGCAATAACCTAACAGGTTTACCATTCCAGGATTATAAAACTTGGAAGCTAACATTTCTCCATTCCAAGTTTTAAAACTTGGAATGATTCTACAATCCTATCATTCCAAGTTTTAAAACTCGGAAGCAAAAACCTAACAGGTTTACCATTCCAGGATTATAAAACTTGGAAGCTAACATTTCTCCATTCCAAGTTTTCAAACTTGGAATGATTCTACAATCCTATCATTCCGAGTTTTAAAATTCGGAAGCAAAAACCTAACAGGTTTACCATTCCAGGATTATAAAACTTGGAAGCTAACATTTCTCCATTCCAAGTTTTAAAACTTGGAATGATTCTACAATCCTATCATTCTGAGTTTTAAAACTCGGAAGCAAAAACCTAACAGGTTTACCATTCCAGGATTATAAAACTTGGAAGCTAACATTTCTCCATTCCAAGTTTTAAAACTTGGAATGATTCTACAATCCTATCATTCCGAGTTTTAAAACTCGGAAGCAAAAACCTAACAGGTTTACTATTCCAGGATAATAAAACTTGTAAGCTAACATTTCTCCATTCCAAGTTTTTGGGATTATTAAAAAAGACTTGGGGTGCCATTTTGATTGGTGGGGGTGCCAAATCTACCTCCCTTT
This sequence comes from Acmispon strigosus, assembly GCA_030819835.1. Classification (NCBI taxonomy): domain Eukaryota; kingdom Viridiplantae; phylum Streptophyta; class Magnoliopsida; order Fabales; family Fabaceae; genus Acmispon; species Acmispon strigosus. The sequence goes on from JAUAMA010000001.1 coordinate 9,760,499, forward strand.
TGATTTCATGCCCCTTTTATGCCAAGTTGCCCCTCACAAATGTGAAAATAAATGAGTCATCTGGATAAAATTTGGGTAAAATTATGTTAGGGCATATTTGATAGTTTTTAAAAAAAATTATTTAAAAATAGTTTTCGAAACTTTTTTTAAAATAAAATAAGAAAAAAACTATTGAATGAGATGTTTTTTAACATTTAAAAAACTAAAATTTGAAAATTAAAGACAGAAATTGAAAACATTTTTTTTCTGATATGGTATTTTAGTTTTTAAAACTGAAAACAAAAACTGTTTTCAAAAACAGTTTTTAAAAACAGGTTTTGTCAAGTAAGTTTTTCAAATTTTTCAATTTTTAAAAACAAAAAACAATTTTTAAAAATTGTAATCAATCATACCCTTAATCTTAAGTGAATTAATAACATTTAAGATAAGTAAACAATGAATTTTATATTTATTCATTTATCTTAAATATTATTAGTCCACATAGGACTGTCGTGATTTAGTTCAAATTTTACGTAGAGTCATTTAGACAACTATGAAAATAAAATATATTAGTTATGATATATAAAGCATTAACGGTACACGCCTCATTTAAACACCTGGCTATTTCTTTATTTCTCACTTCACATCATATATCACATTCATTGTTTCTTTATTTTATATTCCTTTGTCTTTGGACATCTATATATCGCTTACGTTTTGTTCGGGTGAAGAGAAAAATAAAGAAGAGAGAATATGAATAGAAAGGAAGAGTTGAGAAATATAGTGGATTTTATAAGTTGTATGGTGTGATAGAAAAGTTAGCGAAAAGAAAAAGTTGATTGAATTGAGAGTAAAAAGAAAAAAAATTATATTTTTATAAAAAGTCAATTTTACCTAGTTATGTATAAAATAAGTGCCATGAAAGTTACATTAGGTAAAGATAAAAAGGGGGAAAACAAATGAATGACTCGAACTCTATTTCTTCTCATTTTGAGAAGATTGAATAAATGTGGTAGGACCCACCATTTTAGTCTCCCTCCCCTTGTGTGATACCTACCAAATGAGGGAGAGACTCCCTTTTCTAGCCTAACTCTTTCTTCTCTCTTTCTCTCTACCTAAATCATCTCCAAACAAACATAGTGTTAACATTTTTTGAAAACAAAGGGTCTGTTTGGTTTGTCATTTATTTTCACTAAAATTAAAAAATGATAGAAAATGTGTGTTTGAAGTGACTTGGATGAGGAACTAGATCGTGAATGATGCTCAAGTTATTAAATTGGTTAAACGGATTTCTCCTGAGAATTCTTTTGTAGTTGTTAATGTTGATGGCAATGTGACTAAACCCAATTAGAGTTGGGTTAAGAGGTTGTGTTCGAGATAGTAATGGTACCCGACAATTGGGTTTCCATAGATATTTTGTTAAGAACATGGAGTTGTTAGTCATTTTTTGTTGGCTTTTTTTTAGGCTTCGGACAAAAGAGTTCAAGTGAATTATTTTTTTCTCTGACTCATTAATTTCTTTGTGGAGAATGTTCTTTCTCACTGTTTTATGTATGCAACAGTCGTTTGGGGTATCAAAAACGTAAATGTTAGAAAATCCAGATTCACATCTATCTCACTTTTATAGATGGAGATATTTACCAAAAATAGTTATTGTTCATGCTAAATAAGGATATGGGGCTAGCTTCACATGGAAGTTTTCAAGTTTTCTCAATAAATGGGCTTTACGGTTTTGAGTGGGAGAGGAGAAAAATTGAAAGAAAGAAAGTAAGAGATGTGATGAGTGATACAATTGAAAGATAAGAGAGAGGTAGATAGATAGAAAATGAAAATGAAAATGAAATGAGAGTGTGAATGAATCATGGCTCCTCCTATACAAGAGCATTTGATAATCTATTTGATGGATATTTTCTTGTCATACCAATTGCATAATTTGATTAGTAAGATAGAGAAGAGATGTTAACTTATTATAGTCTTTTTTGGTGTCCTTGGAAGAAGAAAACCAACATGTACTTTATTTTGGGAAGAGTTAGAAGGAGATTTTTTGTGGTGTCTAATCTAGAAATTAAAGAAACAAGTATACATTGCTCTGTTTGGATGTCTTTGTGAAAATGAAATATGGGAACATAAGAGGAAAGAATGTAAGGGGGAGGAATATAAGAGAAAAATGAGAGGATTTATAAGTTGATATGAGTGAAAAAGAATAGACAATGAAAAGAAAAATGAGAGTGATATTTGCATAATTACTATATTACCTCTTTATATAAAAGCATTTTTGTTGGTACATATTTGAAAAGCATATTAAATCAATGTATTTTTCAATATTATAAACTACATATATTATATTAATATTTTTTTCTTCATGGAAAGACGGAAAACAATTATATTAATATATTAAAGGGACATAGAGTGCCTAAAAAATAATCCAGTGCAAATTATAAAGGGTTGCATTGATTATGTAAAAAATAAATTAGAATTAGTTTGTGGCCAACATATTGTGACCGTCACAAAGAATATGGGACAATAATAAGGTGTTGTACAACTGGTAAATAGTTAACTTTAAATATATAGTTCAGAATTTGATCTCTAGGCACATTAATTGTCAGTTTTCTTCGCAACTTCGGCGAGAAAACATTTTTGTGGGACTCACATCATTTTTGCACTTTTCACTTATTTTCCATGCTGATCCAAACACATCAAAATGTGTTTTCCATTCAAAATCTTGCCGACCTATTTCCCTCCCTCCAAATTCCTTATAAACAAACAATCATTAAAACTCAAAATAGAGTAATTGCTTTTGGATAAAGCAGAGGAATGTTTAATTTGTTAGAGTCTTTGTAATCAAAATTTCAACATGAAGTGAAATAAAAAAATCTCAAGCGATAGCTTAGGGACTAGATACATAGATCATGTGTTAGTGGCTGGACCTGGATAAACCCACTAATCCACTATATACAACATCTCCTATTGTGCTATCCTTTTTATTTTTATTGTTTTCATATAATTTGTGCTTGATATTGAAATGCATGAATCAGTTTACCCCCTTGATTATTTTAATCGTGAGATACTCACTTGATCATTACATTTATCTGACATGTATTATACTAATTTGTATTCAAATTACTAAGTGATCAGCTAGCATCACTACAATCTCCAAGCAACCGCACTGTTACCACTTTTAAGAAGAGAAACTATATTGATCTCATGAGGGATAATAAAACATAATTAAACCTTTCTTGACTCATCCTTAATTATGCTCTCGGCATGAGCACCAATAACTAAGGCATGTTATTACCTAATTAATTACTTTTGGGAGATTGTTCAACAAAGTATGTATAGATAGGAAGTGTTTGCAGCACTTTGTTTCTAACTTTCTCTTTTAAAATTGGTTAAAATTTATGTAGGTCATTATAATAAATATCTTAAAAGAGCTTATTAATAAGCGCTTATGCCATAAGCGCTTAGGGCCCGTTTGGTGGACAGGATAAACAGAGACAGGATAGGATAGTAATCATATCATATTGTTATCTGTTGTTTGTTGCACCAGCAGAATATGATAACACTATCCTGTCCCTTATACTATCCTGTCCATCATGTGTAAAAGTTATGCTGAGGGGGGCTAGGATAGAAATAATCCTGACAGGATAAGATATCAGTTTTTTGTTTGTTTATTACCATGACCCAAAATTAATTTCAATATTTACATTTTATATAATTTATAATAATATTAATTAATAAATATAAATTTTTGATTTTAATAAAGTATTAATTTTATTACTTATCAATTACTAAATGTTATTGTTAAGTTAAATTATTTAATTACTGATAAATTTAATTAAAAATAAACTTATTTATAAATGGTGAAAATATTGGATTTACTCATATAAAATAATTAAATTTTCATTATCACTTACTACTACTTAGGTAACATTATTTTTCATTATTTATATTATAATAAAAATACACAAAATAATTCTTCACTCACAATAAAATAGGCTATTTTTATATATATATATATATATATATATATATATATATATATATATATTAATTTTTTAATAGTAAATATAGACTAATTTTATATTATCATATGATATTATTTAAAATTATTTCTCTACTTATATAATTATAATTAATAATTTAAATATAAAATATTTTTGAAAGTATAATATCTTTTAATAATTTTTATCATTAGTCACTTACCCCTACTAAGTTAAAACTCATTGGTTACATATATAATAATTTTAATTAAAATAGACTCCCTTCGAAAAAATTAAAATAGCCGAATTAATACAAATTAATTTTATTTTAGTTAATATTAAAAAATAAGCTATTTATAAAAATGAAAAAAAATTAAATTTAATAGAATAATCACTTTTTTTAAAAAAATCTATTTAGAAAATTAAATTTTAAAATATATTATGTATTTTTTATTTCAAGCAAAATTTGATACATTTTTCATTGTTTGTATTATATCCTATCAATATCTTGTCCACCCCAAACACAGGATAGGATAAGAGTTTATCCTGCTCCTATCATATCTTGTGTTTATCCAATCATTTATCCTATCCTGCTCTTATCCTATCCTGACCACCAAACGGGCCATTATGGTCGTAAGCGCTTAATTAAGCTGTTTTTCCAAACGGAGCCATAATTGACTGGACTTGAATGAAATTTGACAAATTAAAAAGAGAATATTAGGGAAAAAAAATAAAAAAAAGTGTGGCTAACAATTGTGATGTATAGATTTGCTTCTGCATAAAAATATCTGTGAGCACAAGCAAAATGGACTTTGCATAAACATTAAAAAAAAAGGAAAAGAAAAAAAGAAAAGAAAGGGGTGAGTTGGTTTGATTTTTGAAAAATGGGAGAAGAAACCGCTTAACCGCTTTCACGTGCAAAAAAGAAGCAGCACTTGTGTTTTGATGTTCTTTCTTTCTTTCCAGCCATTGATAATGCACCATGAAGAACTCTCACAGTCACGCTCATAAGCATGTACCGTCTTCATCTTCTTCTTCTTCTCCTTCCGGAAAAAGGTGGCCGTGCACCGAGTGCGGGAAGAAGTTCTGGTCAGAGAAGGCTCTGTACGGGCACATGCGGTGCCATCCGGAGCGCGAGTGGCGTGGAATTAATCCGCCCCCAAATTTCCGAAGACCGCCGCAACCGCCGCCGCAGCAGCAAATGGCCGTGATGTCCCAGGAAGAGCACGAGGTGGCTGCTTGTCTTCTCATGCTCGCAAATGCAAATTCAAATGCTGAAATCATGAGTAATGAAAGCAGTGTTGTTGTTTCGTGCAGCAATCATCACAAGTGCAGTATATGCTTGAGGGTTTTTTCAAGTGGTCAAGCGCTTGGTGGACACAAGAGGTGTCACTGGGAGAAAGTAGGATCAGGATCAGGTTCTGGAGGAGATCCCATTCATCTTCCTCCTCCTCCTCCTCCTCCTCCTCCTCCTCCTCCTCCTCCTCCTCCTCCTCCTGCTTCTGCTGTTCTCGATTTGAATTTGCCTCCCTCTCATATTCTCGATTTGAGTTTGAGACTTTAAGCTAAGCCTGCTACCTCAATCTCATTTAATTGCAACTTACTTTCTGTAATCCCTAATTCCTATCCCTTATTATACCAATGTTCATTCATGATCAACTTCATATATACGCATTACATGTATCCACAAATTGGGAGGCACTTGCTTCCACAAATATTCAATGATCAAACCATTTCTTGTCTTTAATCTCCAATTTTATGTTTATTTTATGGTTGGGGGAATGTAATTGCTTCTTGCCATTTGTGCAAATGTATGTGCTTGAATCGTAACAAAGAAGTTGAAAAATAAGATGAAGAAGAAATTTCATTCGAGACAAATTACAAGCAAAATCCCTTCTATTGCAGACTTTTTAGCATGAGGAACTTTCTGTGGGTCAAAGATAATATTGCAATGTCCGAGAGACTAAGATTTATACAAACAATTCATTTGGTATCATGATGGCATTTAAGCAGAGATTGGAAATACTGTCCAATTGGTCTCATGGTCCTCTATTTCTGTACTGAAAATAGGTGAGCTTTATTGGGTGATGTTTCAGTGTTTGCTTGGATGTTATATTGTTACTATTTAATCTTGTTAAATATGCTGAGATGTTCCTCTGATGCACTGTGGAAAGTGTGGCTGCATGGTGGTGCTGTGAAAGTGAGAGAGATACATGCAAAAGTTACTTTGATGCTCAAGTCAGTAATGGATCAGAGAGAGAATTCTTTAAGTCTAAAAGAGCAATGCACGGTGAATCTTTGTCAACCTATTATGTTGGTGGCTTTGAGATGTTAGTCTTGCTTTAGAAAACTTGATCATTAACTCTAACAACTTAGTCTTTTGTTCACATAATTAGTTAGATGAGCCAGTTGTTTACCACTTAGTGCGAGCACACGCCTCGAAATGATTAGTCACTATTGTTTGCAATGGATACCCTAGACTTTGTCTTGGTCGTCATGGCCGACCAACAAGATGATAGTGGGTTGATTACCATTTAGGCTGACCAAAATGACACGATGAGTGAAGGGCACTCGTGGGGAAATGGAGTTTGGCGAGAGTGAAGCCTTATGTAGATGGATTTCACAAAGGGATTGCAATATGAATTTGGGGAGAAATAAACCCTAGCTTATGTTTTTATATGGACACTGGAATTAGGCAAATTAAAAAATTTAGGATTTTTAATTTGGTTTGGGGTATAACTGGATTGAGGTTAATTAAGTTAGGGTATTTAGGGTTAAGTTAGTGAATATGATCTAGAAATGAAAGAAAAAAAATTCAGAATGCAATAAAAAAAGTCACATAAACTTCATTTAACATGTGGAGGTGCCACATATGACCGACGAGGACACATGGTAAAGTTGTCAGAGTTTAGACTCTAATGAGAAATAAAAGTTTCCTATTTCCCAAAATGAAGGTGTGTTTTTTCAATATGTCGTAAGCGGCTAAAATTAAAATTTGTTTATTTTATAGGGACAAAAACATTGTTAACCTTTTAAGCACAGACCAAAAAATTGTTAACCCTGAAGAATACTTGCATTTCCTCAGCATTTCAATGCCAAGTCAGTACATGAAGTAAAAGGATTACTCAAATGATGTGGAGTAATAGGAAAAGAAGAGGGAGAAACATGGAATGCGAGTTACTAATTTTTATATGTTAGGACCTTTAGATTCAACCAAATAGGAAGACAAAATACAAATATTTTAGGTTTAAATAAGTTGTTGGTGTTGAGAATATACCTCATTTTCCTTTTTAGTCCTTGTAATTGTTTTTTTTTTGTTTTTTATGCCTAAAAAATTATCAATTTCATTTTAGTCCTAGACGTTAAATTATTCAACCAAATTTGATGGAAGCCCACTTTGACGGGAGTTATTTTTAATGCCATCTCTACTGGTTTTCATACCATCCTCATTAATGGTGCAATTGCCAAATTGCCCTTAAAAACAAATTTTATTATTTACCTATCATTTATACCATCCTATACCTTCCTTCCTCATCACCGTTCTTACCAAATCCCCTTCCTTTCCTTTCCCTATCACCATTCTCACCGTCATCCCCTTTCTTTCCTCATCACCATTCTTACCTCCATCCCCTTTCAATATTCATCTTCACAACCACCCATCATCTTTCTTTTCTTCGTAAACCCTAACATTCCCTCATAACGATCCTCATCCAACCTCAAACCAACCTCACCCATCATCTTCTTCATCCCACCCATCACCTTTTCCATCTCACCCACAACAATCACAAGCAAAATAGAAAGTAAATTATTAAAATAAATGAAATGAGAAGAAGTAGAAGAACTGCTAAAGCAAATTGCAACAAAAATTGGGGGTGAATAGAAGAAGAATTGAAAGGAATTGAATTACTTGAACTTGGGTTGAGGAAGAAGAAGGATGTTGGATGACTATGGAGGGCGGCTCGCAGGTTGGGTTCGAGAGAGGAGAAATGTATGCAGGTCGGGTTTGAGGGAGGAGAATGGGGGAATTGAAATGGAGAAGATAGGGTAACATGTAGAAAAAAGAGGGGATGGTGCGTGGGGTTTTTGGGGGAAAAAGATTTTATTTATTTATTTATATTTTAGGGGTCTTTTGGGGATTATGAAAATAAAGGGATGACATGAAAACCAGTGGTGATGATATTAAAAATAACTCCCCACTTGGACCTAGCATGTGGCTTTTTTAAAATAAAAAAAACATTTAAATTACACATGAAAACATGGATCCACCACTCACTCCCCACCCTTCCCCCCACACTCACCTTCACCCCACCTGCACCCCCCTCTTCCCCATGGCTCCTCATCCCCGTCACCATTCTCCACCATCTCCTCCCCTTCCCCACCCACCCTTTTCTCCTCTCCACCACTCCTCCTTCCCTACCCACCCACCCACCCACCATTTTCTCGTTCCCATCCCACTCTCGGACCCCCTTCCCTGGCCTCTGTGTCTCCTTTTAAAGCGCTTCAACTAAGAGCGCTTTAAAATATACGCTGTAAAATGTGGTTTTTGTTGTAGTGACTCTTTCACTCCATTGTTAAACAATCACACTTAGTGACACACACATACATCGTGTTCGATTTCTATGGGGAAGGAAACCCCAACTTGGTGAATTTTTGGGGGTCACATATATTTATGACTTGAACTCCTTCTTCTCCCACCTTAAACTTGCCAAATTATGTAAAGGCTCACCGATTGAACTGTCAAAATTCTACATGGGATTTTGTTACTGTTGTTGTTGTTGTTGTTGTTGTTTATCTTTGTTGTCGTTTCCCTTTCCTTTCGTTATCGCTTAGTGTTTTTGTTGTTGAATGGGTCTTTTTGGAGGAAAAAAGTATTAGAAAATAGCAAGTGGTGACTCAAAGGAGTCTCACATTTCCTAGACTAGAAAGTATACAATAGTATATATAATAAAGATCATACACACCCATTACCTCAAGCATGAAGTTTTGTGGTGGTGTGTGATGTAACTTATGATTTCTAATATGGTATCATGAGCTGGTTTCATTCCTCAGCCGTGACTTCCGCATTAAAAAAAATGTATATACAGTACAGGCCTCTGAGACTCAAGAACAGAAGTCTAACATCTCACTTGAAGGGGGAGTATTAGAAAATAGCAAGTGGTGACTCAAAGGATTCCACATTGCCTAGATTAGCAACTATACAATAGTATATATAATAAAGATCACACACATCCATTACCTCAAGCATGGAGTTTTGTAGTGGTGTGTGATATAACTTATGATTTCTAATAAAAGGTTACGGCTGTTGGAGGGTTGGGCAGTGTATGAAGAAGGTTCCAGGTATGGTGGTTAACACAGGATTTGTGGGATTGCAACATGCTGGAAGCTTGATGAAGGTGAATATGGTGAACAAGTCCTAAAGGTATGGAGTTTATAGTGGGAATGAGTTAGAGGGAGTTTTTTTTATGGTGTCTAATCTGGAAATGAAAGATACAATTATATACTAATTGCTTTTGGATAAAGTAAAGGAATGTTTGTTAGTGTCATTGTAAACAAAATTTTAACATGAAGTGAAAAAAATAATCTCAAGCGATTGCTTAGGGACTAGATATAATGATATATAGATCATGTGTTAGTGGGATAAGCCCACATACATACATCTCCTATTGTGCTATCCTTTTTTTTCATATATTTTGTGCTTTTTTTTTAACGGCTATATATATATATATATATATATATATTGTGCTTGATATTGAAATGCTTGAATCAGTTCACCCTCTTGATTATTTTAATAGTGAGACTCACTTGATCATTCCATTTATCTTATTACATGTATTAATTTTTTGCATTAAAATTAATCAGCTAGCATTTCTGCAATCTCCAAGCAACGACATTGTTACTACTTGAAGAAGAGGAACTATATTGATCTTATGAGGGACCAAAAAATCATAATTAAATTTTAAATTTTGTACTTCATGTTTCCTAAATCATAACTAAATTTTAAATTTTCTACTTCATGTTTCCTAACATCTTAATTACTAGAGATGATTTAATAACTCGGGTGAAGCCAGCGTGTTAAAATCATATTTCTTCAATCTGCGTTAAACTCAAAATAATAAATTTTAATTTATTCATTAATAATACTTAAAATACGTAAAATCACGTCTATGTTATGTTATGATAACCCTCAACCGAACATGCACGGTATAGAATCTAGTTATGTGAGGTGAAGCAAAATGGACTTCAATAAACATTTAAAAAAAGGAAAAAAGAATGAAAGAAAAAGGCGTTGGGTTGAGTTGGTTTCAGTTTTGAAAACGAGGGAAGAAACCGCCCAACCGCTCTGGAATACAAAAAAGAAGCAGTCCTTGTTTTTGTTGTTCCTTCCTTCTTACCTTCATCATCCCTGTCAGTCATTGATAATGCACCATGAGGAACTCTCACACTCAAACTCATAAGTAGTTACCATCTTCTTCTTCTTCTCCTTCTCATTCTCCTTCGGGAAAATCGCACTCGTGCGGCGAGTGCGGGAAGAAGTTCTGGTCAGAGAAGGATCTGTACGGGCACATGCGGTGTCATCCGGAGCGCGAGTGGCGTGGAATTAATCCACCCCCAAATTTCTGAAGACCACCGCAATCGCAACCGCAGCCGCAGCCGCAGATGGCCGTGATGAGCCAGGAAGAGCACGAGGTCGTTGCTTGTCTTCTCTTGCTCGCAAATGCAAACTCAAATGTTGAAATCACGAGTACTGAAAGCAGCGTTGTTGTTCCGTGTAGCAATCACCATCTTCATCATCATCACAAGTGCAGCATATGCTCTAGGGTTTTTTCAAGTGGCCAAGCCCTTGGTGGACACAAAAGGTGTCACTGGGAGAAAGGAGGAGATCTAATTCATCTTCCTCCTCCTCCTCCTCCTCCTGCTATTGCTTCTTCTCTCGATTTGAATTTTCCTCCCTCTGATTCTCTCGATTTGAGTTTGAGACTTTAAGCTAAGCCTGCTACCTCAAACTAGAATTCTCGATCGCTCTTACTTACTAATACTAACTGCTTAATTGCAACTTATTACTTTCTGTAAACCCTAATTCCTATCCCTTATTATACTATTGTTCATTCATTATCAACTTCATATATACGCATCACATGTATCTAAAAATTGGGAGACACTTGCTTCCACAAATATTCAATAAATCAAAACCATTTCTTGTCTTTAATCTCCAGTTTTATGTTTATTTTATGGTTGGGGGAATGTAATTGCGCCTTGCCATTTGTGCAAATGTATGTGTTTGAAACCGCAACAAAAAAAGTTGGAAAATGAGGTGAAGAAGAAATTTCATTCAACAAATTACAAGCAAGATCGATCCCTTATACAAATTGCAGGCTTTTTAGCATGTGGAACTTTCGGACAAACAATTACTTGGTACCATGATGGCGTTTGAGTGATGTTTTAGTGTCTAATTGGTCTCATATTCTAGTGTTTGCTTGGGTACTATTATTACTAGTTTCGTTCGCTTTTTATGAGTCGAAAACGAGGGAGGTACCTGCAAGTTAGTAATATGAGTCGAAAAGAGAATTCTCTAAGTTTAGAAGACGGATATGAAAACAATCATGAGTAATGCATAACTTACAATGTTGATCAAAATTATATTGGACCGAGCTGACCACCCCGCCCGGGAAGGGTCGCACTTGGATCGCCCTGAATACAGAGTTAGCAAGGAGCACAGCCTAGAAGGAAGGCAGTTTGCCCTTGAGATCCGTTGAATATGCATGTACGTTTATACGCGGGCCCCAGTGCGGTCAGAGTAGAGAATCCTATGATTTACTTATTGTAGTTTATAATTTTGTATTGTGATTTGAATCCATGATTGGAAGGCCCAAAAGATCTTTTTAGGGTAAAATTAGTGTTTAGACTCCCCCCATTATAAAAGGGGGTCATTCATGTAACGTGTCAGGTTTTTCTCTCATTGAACACACAAGAAATTCAGAATTCTCTCTCTCTCTAAAACTCTTTCCTTCGTAGTTTTAGGGTGTTCTATCCTTGATAGAACATATATTTATAGAAGTCAAAGTGAGCAATAATAGAGGCGGTCAATCATTGGCAACCTTCTATGTTAGTGGTTTTGAGATGTTAGCCTTGCTTTAATGAACTTGATCATTAACTTCAACAACTTTTGTTCATATAGTTAGATGAGTCAATTGTTACCGCTTAGTATGAGCACCCGCGACAAAGGGATTAGTCACTGCTGTCCAAAGAAGATATCTTGGCTTACAAAAAAGTTAGATGAATGATAGTTAGGGCAGGGTGTGGGTGGGGAAGGAGGGGAGATAGCAGTGGTGGGAGGAGGTGGGGGAAGGAAAGAGGTGGTGGTGGGAAAAGGGAGGTGGGTGGTGGGGGAAGGGTGGTGAGGGAGGTAGGGGCGGTGGGGAAGGAGGTGAAGGGTGAAGGGGAAGCGTGAGTTGTTATGCTTAGGGTGAATAAGAAAATTAAAATAAGTCATATGTCGCCTTGAGTTGGATTTTCATCCTATTTGGATGGAAAATTTAACTTCAAGGAAAGCAAAACTTATAATTTTGGAGGAAAAAACACTTTTTCTTACATGGAGTAAAAATGAAAATGAAGTATATTTTAATGACAAAAACTTACTTAAGCCAATATTTAAATTGAATTCAACTATTAAGAGTTAGAAGCATGACTTACATTACCTAAAAAAGCAAAGAAAATAGTTGCAAGCATATTTAATTCGCTATTAACCATTTATTATTATAATTTGTTCATACATAATCAAACTCTAGACGAGCTTATTTTCTTTTTCATAGATACAAACTCTATTGAGTTTGTAATTATTACACACTAATAAAATAATTACGTGTTTAGGCAGAACAATTATTTCAATTGTAAGTCCAGGTCCAAAACTAGAGATGGTAGAAAAACTCAAAACCCGTGGGTACCCGACCCGACCCGAAATTATGGGTAAAACCTGTTCTGATTTGGTTCGGGTTCGGGTTTGGGTTTTACCCGATTTCGAATGTGCTGTTCGGGTTCGGGTTCGAGTAAACCCTACCCGAACCCTACCCGAAACCCGTTACCTATGTAAGAAATTACTAAAATATCCCCCCATATATATATTAGTAGTGCTAGGGTTTTTTCAAGGGGTGTTAGATTTAACACCCCCGCTACCCAATTTCACACCCCAGGTTGTTGTAGTAAATGTCCTAAATACCCTTTTAAATTTTACTTTTCCGATGCACTTCCGGGTTTTGTTTTCCCGGAACGTATGTGATGTTTTTTGTTCCGGTTTATACATCCCGGAAGCAAATTTGTTCCAAATACTTCCGAGGTATAAAACCCGGAATGTATGTAAACAAACTAGGTGTGTTCCGGGTTTTGTGAAACTGGAATGTTTTTAAGTTATTCCGGATTTTCAAATCCCGGAATGGGTATTTTATAGGTTCCGGGAACACGAAACCCGGAAATATGTGAACATTGTTTCCCGGGTTTTAGAACCCGGAAGCAATTGAAAGTGCAAGGTACATTCCGGGAAATAAAACCCGGAATGTATGTTCGAAGATTCAAATTCCGGGTTCTTAAACTCGGAATTTGAAAAAATCCCTGTTATTGAAAATAAGGCCTGTAAAGTTTAAAACATACATAATATGACTCAAAACATGTATTTGAAATTATTGAAGCCTATTACAACGCGTTTGAGTATATTATTGTTAAATTAATGGCTACAACAGTTAAAACAAATTATCAAATTTAATCCTGTGTTATGTCTATGTAATGCCTAGAACCGACAGTGCTGTTACTGTCACTCCTTCTCTGTTGGCGCAGCTATTCTTCATAAAGTCTTATGCGATCCTTGTGTGGGGTTTCCCATTCCTTTGCTTGGGCCGAAGAGTAACGACGCCATCGGTAAGCTATGGTCGGCATAGGATGCCCTTCCTTCAAAAAGACCTACGGTGGAAAGTGAAGGCATGTTTAGAAGTGGTTTAAGTTGTCAGCATTACAAGCAACAAAATTAGGAAACTATAGTTACCTGAACCCAATGATTCTTGTTGATTAGAGCAACTGTTATAAGCTTTTGTTCCTCCGGTGGTGGTGGACTACCCCTGAGTGGCAAGAATGTGCAGTTTCCACTATGCGACAGTTGGAGTAATATTAGTTGGAACCTTGTCGCAATAATATACCCCATGTCAGGCAAAGACATTCACTTGTCTTCAGTGGCTAGCTGGCCAGTGGAGAGAGCCAGTGCGTCATGAATTACCTTGTACCTTTGCGGGGACTCATAAAGTTCTTGATAGAGTATGGGATACTGTGTAAGCTCATTCAACAGCTCCACCCTGATGTAATTCCATTGCTCCTCATTCATACCCAGCAATGCAGCGATGCATCTGTATCCACAATTACCATCCCCCATAACGTCCACCATGTTATCAATATGACCTTTAAACTGCTATGGGAAATGATCAATGTGCTTAATGCCTCTGCGGGTAAGCATTTTTCTGCGACCTTGGGAGGGTGGTGGAACATACACTGGACTGTTTAACGTGTTGCTACCGTTAACTGAGTCCATGATGTTATCCACATGCTCCCAATAAGAAGGATCACGCTTCTTGGAGCCAATAGGAGAATCTTTTGTACCATTTGCCTTGCCTTTTGTACCTGTTGCCTTTGCCTGCCCCTTGGGCCTCCCCTTTGTTTTAATCTTACTGGGCGGAGGACATAATGAAGTAGTATCCGGCCATGCAATCTCCCTCAGCTTGTGCTTTACAGCCCATTTCCCTGGCACATCCAATTGCCCAAACCGAATTGTCAACCCTTCAATCTCGTAATCAAGATTCAATTCCAATGAAGGGTCTTCACGGGGGGGAGCATTCCATGCCAACCGTTTCCAGAAAGGATGAATAACCATAAGAGGGACTGATGTATACTTTGACAACTCACATGCACAAGGAAGGCCATATACAATTCTAAACCGACAACCACACTGTTCTGGATCAGTGCCAACTGTCCTTGATCGTACCTTTTCTTTGGCAATCAGTTCAAGAGCCTTCCTGGACACATACCCCCTCATGTTCACATAGGCCACACCAGCAAAACGATGATCCACGATGTTCAGACTCCTCTGGAAGGATGCTTTGATGTTGTTATGCTGCAGTATAGTCAAGGAGTTCATAGCATCCCAACAAGCACAAAGGTCACCCTTGCTATCTCGAAGCAACATCTTCAGTTTTGCATGAGCACCCTCCACCCTACATAAGTTTTGCAATATAGTCAATTTATAAGTACACTTTCAATTCCTGAAGTTATAAACAATATAAGTTAAAGGCTGAAATTACCTATTGGTTGTTGTTGTTCCAATATGCATTACTGTGTCTATCCACGCACTGACAAACTTCTCCTTGTGCGGCAACCAAACTTTGGCAATATATGACAGCAACTCAGTATACTCACTGCAGAACATCCAAAAACCAGTAAGCCGGGCCTCATAAATTTCTACAGTGGGAGATTCAACCAGCTCTTTCCAATTCTCAAACACAGAATCAATCTCGTCCTTATCAGGCACGTACATCTTGCACCAGGCCTTCACATTCTTAAAAATGTGGAACTGACACAAAATGTGTTTAGCCTCGGGGAAGACTTCATGAACAGCGCTCATCAATTCCTCGTCCTTATCGGTAACAATCACATAAGGCATGTTTTCTTTCCTTTCAATCATCCCCTTCAACTTGTCCAATGCCCAGACATAGTCATGTTGCTTCTCCTCAATCATATAAGCAAATGCGATAGAGAATGTAAAATCAGTAGATGTAATACCAACCATTTCTACAAGCGGAATTATGTACTTGTTTGTCTTGTATGTGCTGTCAATCACCACAACACCGGGAAATGTATTGAAAAGGCTAATTGCATCAGGGTGTGTCCAAAAAATATCTCTGAAGATATCAGTACCTTCCTGGAGCCGGTGCCAGTGCACGTACTTGTCAATGGTCAACAGTTTCATCAAGTGCTGCATCTCTGTAAGTGGACCTCTCTTCGAGCTGTGAATCTTTTTACATATGCTATACACCTGCGAAATGGTTGTCAAGTTGGCGGGATTGTGCTCCTTCAAAGATAGGAGTATGTTCCTTGGAGGCACCATGTTGTTTGTCATGCTCTCTACCATTTCCCTTTCTTTAGTCGTCAGACGACCCACATAAGCGTGGCCAACTACTGTCTCCGCTGGTTCATGGTTGTGTATTCCACACATTACTTTCAGCCACCACCCTCCTCCCGCCTTCCTAGGCCTCCCCTTAAGTCTGAAAGGACACTCCGATTTTCTGGTACCAGTTGTCTTGTATTTAAACGATCCTGGGTCTTTATAGGGCTTATATTTTCCACTCTTTTGGCACCCAAGAGTGATAAACACCTTTTTGTTAAGACCTCCAAGATCAGACCTTGTAATCCCAACAACGAAACCATTCTGCCGATCGACCCCTCTAGCCTAGGCACACAGATCATCACGAGTCTCAAAAATCTGTTATTTTGGAATTATAGTTGTATTTAGTACATTTCCAAAAAAATTAAGTTTAAACTCCAAATAAACAGCCGCATTACATGTGACGTTACCTGATTAGTGGTGAACATATCCGTACATTCAACACTAACACATGGAACCGGACCGTTCCCGTTTTCAACTTCCGCGTCGTTCTTTGCACTGTAATCCGGGTCATCTTCCGGGGCTAAAACGTACGGTAACATGTCAACCTCCTCGGATATATGATCTGCCATATCTGTTCAATAACCATGTTTTAAACGTCTAAAATAAACACCACTGTATGTATTCCGAGTTTTAAAACTTGGAATACATTTTTCCTTTCCGAGCTATACAATCCGGAAATGTAATTCATTTTTCAATTCCGGGTTTTACAATCCGAAAAAACAAACATTTCCAACACTGCATCATTTCCGGTTTATAAAACTCGGAAGACATGCACTTTCCGGGATTTAAAACTCGGAAGACATGCACTTTCCGGGATTTAAATCTCGGAAAGCAAATATTTTAATACCGGGATATAAAAACCGGAAGCAAAAAGGGATAAAATTCTTACCGGGAATTAGAATCCGGAAGAAGGAAATGCTTCGAAGATCACGACAACGAAATCACCTAGATCGTGGCTAACAGGGCTTGATGGTTGTGGTAGCTTCTTGGGTTGATGAATGGTGGCCACAAGGAGCACAACAATGGTGTTATAAGCTAGTGGGGGTTAATGGAGGTCGAGTGGTGGGTACAGAACCAAAATGGAGGTCGAGGAAGAAGGAAGAAGAAATGGGTAAGAATGGTGGAGACTACGAAGTTGAGGGTTATATATAGTACACATGCACTACCGGGTTTTAAATCCCGGAAAACATTACATGTTCCGGGATATATATCCCGAAAACATGGTACGTCCAGGCTAATTACCGGGTTTTAAATCCCGGTAGTTCTATTAAACGACTACAGTTTATGCAATTGGAATCAATGGTTTGCTATATATATATATATATATATATATATATATATATATATATATATCTGAATGCATGGAAAACTTATCAAACCTTTCTTTTATAAGGGAGAGTGTGGTAGTTGAAAGGCCTTATTCTTCCATTCTTCTTTCATTCATGTGACTCTTTATCTCTCTCCCAAAGCCTTCATTGGAATACCCATGCATTAAATTATGTAGACATTTCCAATTCTAATAGATGAAATTTATTAGTTCTTTTCCATCTTCCCATACCAGTTTCACTCCCCACTAAGCTTTAAATACTTTGTTTCTCTCACCCATGATTGTTTTTTATTTTTTCATATTCCTAGATTCATTCAGCCATGATCTCTTCTCCTCTCCTCATTGAATGCGCCGTATCCCATCAATGCTTTGAGATTGACACAATTTTTTTCAGAATAAATAGTGTAGTATCTGCATGGTTGTAACACTATTTTTAATATTGCCTTCTTGGTTTTCACAATAACTAATTCTATCAATTAATTCCCATTTTCAATTAGTTTTAGTTTTTCCAAATACCCCCTCATTACTTTCAGTTTCAAAAAAAAAAACAGCCATTACTATTAGTTTTAAAATAATCAAACGTCACTTTTTACTTCTCATTGTTTAGTTTAGTTTTATAAATTATTGTAAATCTTACATATAATTAACGTCAAATAAATTAAATGTAATTGAATAATTTTTTTATTTAACTGATAATTAATTAAATATAGTAGGGATAATAGATTTCCGTAAATATACAAAAGAAATTACAAATTAAAATAGGAGTATATAATAAAAAATAGATCAAAAGTTTTTTGTATTTAAATACATACACATAATATATTTTAATTTAATATAAAAAATTTATTTGAGAAGTAGTTTCAAAAAATTCAAGGGTATTTAATTTCTGGTGGATGAGAAAATAAGTTTTTATTTTTGTTTAATAAATGGCGAGTTTAAATCACTATTATTGTTTTCCTTTTTTCTAAAAAATGCATATAAAAATTTAATTATATTATTTGTGACTACCTGTTATAATTGAATGGTGCTATTATGAAAAACCATTCCACTATCTTAATTGAATGGCACAGATTTATTTATTTTTGCATTGAATGACGAATTTAAATCTATATCATACAAATTTGCATTTTTTAATTTCAATTATGATTACCTATCCTTTCAAAAAAAAATTATGATTACCCATTATAATAAGAATTTAATTATAAATCTTGGGAATGAATTTTGGTTTTCACACTACTCTTTATATGGATATACTAATTTTGGTTTTCAAAAGAGTTGGGTTATCAATAATTCTACCCAATAAGCCAGAATTTAAATACTGCATATTCTCAAGGATATGAATCGTGAACCTTCATTATTGGTAATTATATATTAATTTTTTATATATTTATTAATTTCTATTAGTTGTTTGCAAGAAGTTTGAATTTAAAATTTCATTATTTAAAGGGGAAGATTAAATGAATAAATTTCGCCCCCCACAACAATTTTGGGTTACCAATAATTTCTCTGTTTCCCTATAATGTCGCCTAACTTTTATTTTTTCCATACACTCATTAGCTTGATAATTATTATGTTAATTTCGGTGCATTGAATGCAGAAACTTGAATAGTTAACAGCTAATGGAAAATTGGTATAGGAAGATGAAAGGGAAAGAATCATGGGTGCATCAAAATTGAATAGTTAACAGCAGGTTATTAATAATAAATCTTGAGAATGAATAAAACCAAAATTTGTTGGGTCAATCAATTGAATTTGCTTTTGCCTTTCGTTGCATGTGGCCATCAACATTTTCGCCCTTTTGATTTTGAATGTCTGCTGAAGGTGGTTTTGGGTTTAGCATAGATTTGGTCATGACATGGTTTTGTCCTGTGCAAAGTTCTCATGGCATTCTATTGTTTCCTCAAGATCTATTTTAATTAGAAAATGAAAGATTGAAATGAACAATCACAAAACCATAGCATTGCCATGAAACAAAAAGTCATGAGTGAAAATGAACTTAAATATTGTCAAATACTTCTTCATAGACTACATTTTTTGTTGTCGTTGACACCTTGTTGTCCTCATCTAGAATTAATATTTTGAGACCTTTCCTTGACCTTACCCTTGAAAGAGCTACATATAATTGGCCATGTGTGAAAACAGGTCGAGGAAGGAACAACCCAACATGAGACAATGACTGGCCTTGGCTTTTATTAATAATCATTGCGAAGCACAAACTCACTGGAAACTGTCGTCTTTCAAACTTAAAGGGGTACCCTGAGTCAGACGGTACCATATTCATTCTGGGAATGAAAATTTTATCTCCAATATTGGTTCCTGTTATTACAGTGGCACCAATAACATTCGTTCCGAGATCATTCACAATCAGTCGCGTCCCATTGCATAACCCAGCTGCTTGGTCTATATTTCTCAACAACATCATAGGAGCTCCTTCCTTTAAAGTCAATTTATGATTTGGAATACCGGAGCATTTAATATCATTTAAAAACTCTGTTGTAAACCACTCTGACTCTAACTCCGTGTCCTCATCAGATTTGCAAGTGTTGTCGGAGCTGAAGTACTCCTTAGAGTTTCCTGGAATTAAAGTCAGCATAAAATCATTCACCTTCTCTACAGATTCCAAACTTGGGCACAATATGCAGCGTTCTTCAAAAAACTTGCCATTTTTCATGTTCTGCAACAAATTGGGAAATGCAAAATCAACCAGATCTAGTAGCGGATTTGCACTTTCATGTATTAAGAGATCTGGTGGAATATCAATGTCAGCTTCTCCACGCTCGTTTGACTCGAAATCACCATCTCCGATTTTAAGTATCCAATCAGCAAATTCTTTTATCTCTGATGCAAGTTCTGGGGTCCCTGTTGTGCCTAATCTCATGTTCGCTGTCAACTTCAACACTTGACAATGTTTCCAAAGATCAGAAGAATTAATTGTAGCTGATACAATGGCTTGCCTATTTCCTTTTGGAATTACCGGGAGAATTTGTCTGAAATCTCCTCCAAGAACAACAACCTTACCACCAAAAGGCTTGTCCATGTTGCTTTCATCTTCTGCTCTCATAATGTCCCGCAAAGTTCTATCAAGTGCCTCAAAACAATTCTTATTCAACATAGGGGCCTCGTCCCAAATAATCAATTTAGCCCGCAGAAGTAAATTAGCTCTCAAGCTACCTTGTTTGATGTTGCATGTAGATAACTCGTTCGTTTGAAGAGTAATGCAAAATCTAGAATGTGCTGTTCTGCCTCCGGGCAACAACAGTGAAGCAATGCCACTCGAAGCTACATTTAGAACAATGGATCCCATAGAACGTACAGCTGCAGATAATGTATTCCAGACAAAGGTTTTTCCAGACCCTCCGTAACCATACAAAAAGAAGAAGAAGCCCGTTTCAGCAAACACTGACTGCATTACACGATCATATACCATTTTCTGTTCAGCTGTCATCATACTAAGCAAGGAGGCATGTTTAGAAGACATTTCTTCTTTGTTGTAGTTAAGCTCATCTATTATGAACCTGTTTTCAAATTGTGCTACATTAGAAATTACAGGATACGGTAAACAGCTATGGTCCTTGAGACTTTTCCCATTCCGCTGGAGCAAATTTTCTATTCGAACCAAACACAAATTTTGCAGCTCAGCATCATCAATGAGAAGGTCTGTAACATAAGTGTGATGGTAGAAAATAAGCAACACATAGAAAAATATTTATGATTTAAAATTAATTAATAATTGGAAAAATTAAACCCTTAGAAGACGCGAAAAAATTAAATATGAGTACACTGAAATAAAATAATTGGGGACCTGGAATTTGAAGTACCCTTCGTCTTTCGTAGAGAATTCCATCAGCTAATAGCTTCCATGTAACATTCCAAACACAATCTGGTCTACTCATTGTGCCCATTAGTAGCAACGTCACGAATAACCGCCTCAATTGGTGACCGGATCCTAATACGCTTGATTCCTTTATTGCATCTATAAACTCTTTATCATCAGCAAGCAAACCTAGAGCAAAACATGCATCCCGAAAAGTTTTAAAAATCTGACCATTTACAGTTTTGATATCATCAAAACTCATACATCCCCTTTGGATAGTGAGTAATAGCCTCATATAGAAAATCTCTCCACTACCACGTGGGATATAAGTTAGCCTTCCAATTGCAAACCCTTTTTTCCTAATATGCCACGACCTAGACTCACCATCAAAGACAAACAGGTGTTTGCAAGTCCTATAGTATAAAAAATTAAAAAATTAAAAGAAATAATTTCGAAATATTGTAATAAACATAACAAAAGATAACAGACCTCAGACAGTGATTTCGTATTGGATGCAGAAACATCAGAAACATCATTTTCCTACACGATAGAAAAATTATAAGAGAATTAACATTTTTTAACCTATAAAATATAAATTAAAAAATAATCATGAAAATGTAATTTTGAAAGGAAACAAAACAAAATAAATATAGGTATAGATATTACTGTTACATTTGTTTGGAACTTTAAAATTATGTCAGGATCTTTGCATATTTTCTTAACAGTGAAGGCAGAATCAAACATGGTTCCAAAGTTATCCTTCGCCTCCACTTTGAATAGAAATTGTTTTTGAACCAATGAACTAATCTCAGACGAGATGCTTAAAGAATCACCATCCTGTAATTATTCAGAAATCAATTTGACAGAAAATAACAGAAAAGTACCAATGAGATGAGATATAACACCAACAAAGAATTTTTCACATAAATTATTTTTACCTTTTCCATATTGTCTAACATTTCCTTACAGGTCTTATTGAGAAGGGCACCACCATCACGGTCGAATATGACAAATTTTGTAGAACCGGTACCATCAACCACACTGACTTTGAGCTTATACCTATGTAATAGGAAAAAAAATTGATAAATGTCAAAGTGAGGGGGAAGGCTTATTGGGATTTTGGGAAGATGGAACAATAATAATAATAATGGAGGGAGGGAGAACCGAGAAGTGGAAAGGATGAGAGGGGAGGAAAATTGGAAAATGAAGAAATATTAAAACTGGAAAATGAAAGGTCAGAGCATTGAATGAAGGCAACATTGGGAAGATGGAACAATAACAATAATGGAGGGACGGAGAACCGAGAAGTGGAAAAGATGATAGAGGAGGAAAATTGAAAAATGAAGAAATATTAAAACTGGAGAATGAAAGGCCAAAACATTGAATGAAGGCAACATTGGGAACTCGCAAATAGTCATTTTAGCCTTAATGACTATTATTGTCATCCTTTTTTCCCGAAAGCACATGATAAGAAAGCAATCAAAACAACTTATGGAAAAATGAAAAAAGAAGAGAGAGATGATTGAGAATATAAACTTGATTAAATGCAATGTTTCGTATGAAAACCATGGTGAGAGACAATAAGAATGGAAGACATCATGATGGAGGAATGAGAGCCCTGAGCATGCCACATAGGATTTAAAAGCCTTGATAACCAATCCAAACAATTCACGTCAAATGATAAGGGACCTAGAATTTTCCCTAATTGTATATACTATGGATATGGATTTTTGTTTTTCGAAATAATAAATAAACTTAATGTGCAGTGTTTAGGTGTCCGTTGGGAACTTCACAGATGCTGCATTCATTTCCCTCTCTTCACAGAGTTTCTCTATTCATGGCATCAAAACCTCAACGCCTCTTTCAAAGTCTCTGTCTCTTTCTCTCTGATTGACCCATGTTTATGTTTTCTTTGAAGACACAGTCACTATTTCCTTTCTATTTTGTTTATTAATTCCGAGTTTTCGCGAGTTCCAGGGACCAACTTTCAGAGCTCACCGAAGAGGGCAAGAGCTATGGCTACTGCAACCGAGTCCGCTATGAGGGACTCTTTCGCCAAATATGCTGAATATCTCAATAACCTTGTAATGTTTCTCATCTTCAAAGTTTTCTTGTTTTCTCAAATTTCATTGCGTGACTGCGAGTTAATTTGTGAAAATGAATGAGAAATTAGGTTAAGGGTTATTCATGAAGTCCAAAGATTTGAACTTTACCTTTTCTTTGGTTTTATTTTCTTGAGGGGGGTTTGGGTTTCTCTCATTTAGGCTTGTTCCTTCAAGCTATGAACAAACGAGTTAGTTTCAGATTCTCATTTCAAATTGCACACTTTCATTGTGTTGTAATGTTGAAGGCATATTGAAAATGAACAATTTGGAGTGCACTGCATTCTTCCCCTTTTAAGAGTTTACAAATTACGATAACTTAATTTGAATTTTCCAAAGTAAATGGATATTTGGCAGGCTTACAATATGGCTGCATACCATTTCATGATATTTGTTGTGTTTTGAGACTTTTTAACCTTAAATTTGTAGAATGACAAACGCGAAAGAGTCGTCAAAGCAAGTCGTGATGTAACAATGAATAGCAAAAAGGTCATATTTCAAGTGCACAGGTTACCTAGCTCATTTCCAGTCCCCTCTCTCTCTCTCTCTCTCTCTCTATTCATGCTAATGTGGATTTTGTTGGATCTTTAACTGCTACATGTGCAATCTCCGATCAGCTGAATTAATTAAATAAGATTTTTCCATTGGTCTTTGCTTGGGTTATTTTGTCCTCCAAGCTTTATTTGTACTTTAATTAGTCAACTTAGTTTATATCTTGAACCTTTTGTACTGTGATGTGTTAATTTTCTATTAGTGGTAAGTGAACCTTAATTGCTTTACTCTCACTTTCAAATTTTACACTTCACCCTTCCCTCTCTCCTTTTTAAATGTGAGAATAGAATGAGTAAGAAGAGCATCCTATCGTAATGGTTTCTTTCTTTTGTAAACAAAGGTAAAATAAAAAGAAATGAGTTGAAATCCTACTCCTGATGTCTAATGATTTATTGTTACATGTGATCTTGATCATCCTGGTCCTACTTTGCATTACCATATTCTAATTTTTTTAACAAGGATGAGCAAATACAATAAATTGGACGTACTTGAGAAAGCAGAAAAGGATTTAGCAGCTGTGAGAGATCAGCACATATCTCGACTAGTCCGAGAATTAAAGGGAACAGATTTTTGGAAGCTAAGACGAGCATACTCACCTGGGGTATACCTTCTGTTAGCTCCTTTTTTGAGATGAAATACTTTTCTCTGATACTTGTCTTGGGTATTTGCAGATACAGGAGTATGTCGAAGCAGCTACATTCTGCAGTTTCTGTACAAGTGGAACTCTTTTGAAGCTTGATGAGATAAATAACACATTGTTACCACTTAGTGATCCTTCTCTTCAGCCTCTGCAGATAAACATCCTCGACTATCTATTAGGGGTGAGTTTTTTCTTTGTTTTTATTGTTACCTTTTTCAGCGATTTATCTATGTTGTTGATAGTAGACAATATTCATTCAAATAAGACTCAATTCTATAGATTCTTAAGTGCTTCATTTGTTGATATGATCTCTGCAATCCTATTTACCTCTATTTATCTTTTGATAATCTTTATATGAAGATGAAACAATCATGCAACTTAATTGTGTTTTTCATCCCTTTCCTTCAAAAAGTGCTTAATATTCTTTACAGCTTGCAGATTTGACTGGAGAGCTGATGCGCTTGGCAATTGGTCGGATATCGGATGGTGAAATTGAATTTGCTGAGAAGATATGCAGATTTGTACGTGACATTTACAGGGAGCTTACACTTGTAGTGCCACATATGGATGATAGTTATGATATGAAAACAAAGATGGATACGATGCTTCAAAGTGTCATGAAAATAGAGAATGGTAATGTATTGACTCTCAGTTTTGTTTGCAAGACTAATATCCTATTTAGAGTTGATTCTAGGTGACTCCCTTAGTTAGTGGAATAGTTAGTCATTAAATGAGGTTGTTAGAGAGTGAGAGATGATAGGCTACAAATACGAAGAAAAAAAATCAGAGATTTATATTTTGTTTGGAAAGGAATTTAGAGTGGAAGAAAGCTAGGACTATTGAATACCTAACCTGAGGTGTAGCAGAGATTTCTTGTCAATAAACGTGGTTTCTTTCTAAGTTTTAATCCAATTCTAACAATTGGTATCCAGAGATATCAATCCCATTTAGTGGCTTGTAGTGGCTGACAAAAAGTGCTCCAGCGGGATAGAGCATAGCGAAATGACCGTAGATCGCTATACTAAAATTTTAGATATAGGTATTTATACAATACAAAAATAAATGCTATTGCTAAATGTTTGAGTCATATTCATACTTAATATTTAAAAATCATTGGTCTTGAGCTAAGCATGCAAGTTCATAACAATAAAAGTCAGGGAAACAAAGCTGTAAATTCAGAAGCTCAAACAGAGCAAGTGACAGCAACATTAGAGTCTGAACACCAATAAAGAAAAAGATTAAATTTGAGATAACAAAAAAACCAGAAAAACAAAGAGATAGCAATGGAAAGGACCTGTACAAATGGGTAAGTGAAGAACAGAGACGATGTAAAGTAAAAAATGGAAGAGGGATAACAGATTAGATTAGCAGCAACAAATAAACTGAGCATTTGGAGAATAGTCAACGGCTAAACAATGTGGGTTTGCTGGAAAACACTTGGTGCTGGCCGAAAAACCTTATTTCGTGGCCGAAGAGTCATTGTAGGGCAACGGGTTGCCACAGCAGATGAGAAAGGAGGCGAAAAGTAAACCAAAAAAACAAAGAGATGGCAATGGAAAGGAACTGTACACATGGGTAAGTGAAGAACAGAGACGATGTAAAGTAAAAAATGGAAGAGAGATAACAGAGTAGATTAGCAGCAACAAATAAACAGAGCATTTGAAGAATAGTCAAAGGCTAAACAATGTGGGTTTGCTGGAAAACACTTTGTGCTGGCCGAAACACCTTATTTCGTGGCCAAAGAATCATTGGAGAGCAATGGGTTGCAACAGTAGATGAGAAAGGAGGCGAAAAGGAGGCACCACAAGAGAGTACAAGACAGTGATGAAGGCTTTTCTGGTTCGAAACCATTTTCTCTTAACCTGAACACCTTCAGGGCATTCTTATGTTTTTCAAGACACATCAGCATTGCGACCTAAAAGTGTGCGTTTGACCATGATTTTTGCTGCTACAGCTGCCACGATGGCCGTGACGCAACATCAATATAATGCCACTTTCGCGTACTATTGACAACCTTGAAGTGTGATCGTGGAGCGGTGAGTATTGTATCTTGAACTTAATCTAGGGTTGTTTAATGGTTAGTCAGGAATGATGAAACACATTCCTAACAATCAATGAATAATTGAGGGAAGTTATTGCAAGGTACACTTAGTAGAAATCGTTAGGTAACAAAATATTGGTTAGTCAGTGGATTAGCAAGGCATATGTTGCCTATAAATAGGAAGAGTCTAAGGGGGAAAAGGTGGCTAGTTATTTGAGATAATTCAGGGCTTTTGGGCATTAGGAGGCTGGGCAGATCCTTGAAGTCCTGCTATTGTCGGTAATCAAGGGTGCGTTTCCTTATTGTTAGTATTGAAGATGCTAGTTCCTATCAATTGGTATCAGAGCTCCATCCACGATCTGTGGGTACCATTCAAAAGCAGATGGTTGGCAGGAAAAATGAAGGTTTCATGAAGTATTTACTACCACTAGAATAGGAATAGGAAAATGAGAGAAGATGGAAGGAGGAACAAGAAAGTTGAATCAAGAATCGCAGAGCAAGAAATGAAATCAGAAATCAGTGTCAGAAAGGAAGTCTTGCATACCAAGAACCAGGCTAGTTGGGGTAGCAGGTTGAATCTTGGACCTCGACGGACACAACAATCGAAGGTGCTGCCAGAGACAAGGGGGTGGATGAAGAAGTAAAGTCGTTGAACAAAGAATGGCCGCCAAGACTTAGTAGCTACATGCGGGTCAAGCAACCTCCAAGGGTCAAGCCACCTCCGCCAGAGACATAGGACAGACGAGCGCGTGGCAGATCCTAAAAGTTTTGCTATTGTTCTGTAATCAAGGGAGAATTTCCCTATTTTTCAATAATGAAGATGCTAGTTCCTATCAAAATATAATATAGAACGTTTCATGTGTCTTCACTGGGACGGAACTAGAAAAAATGAAAGAGGGGGGCGAAAAATTTAACACATTAAGTAAAACCAACAATAACTAATTAGAAAAATACAATATCATTTTTTTAGAGGGGGCGGATATATCATTTGAATACTGTTTTGTTGAGGCAAATTTTTTTCTTGGGGGGGCGACTACCCCATTTTCTTATGCCTAGGTCCGTCCTTGTGTCTTCACCCGACAACTTAAGCTTTTGGGATAGTTGGTTTATGATATAGTATCAGAGCCTCTATAATCAAGTGATCTAGAGTTTGATGATTACTACCTGTATTCTTCTAAAGAAAAAAGTTGAGTTTAAACACAAGGTAACTGGTTCTATGCAATGTCCACGCTGTTAGGGATATAAAAGTATACAAAAAGCATAAGTCTCGTGTATTGCTTATGTTTATATAGTGAGCTTAGTTTAGTTAGTTAGGCCAGCTGGCAGTTGTGCCAGCTGTTAGCCTTGCCAGTTGTCTTGACAGCTATAGTGGTAGTTAGTATATAAACCTGTATCCATGACTCAGTTCAGTTGAGAGAATATGAGATTCAGTTTCAATTTCGTTTATGGTATCAGAGCTTAGTCCGAACCATAGCCATCGCTTCCGCAACCGTTGCGTCGAACGCACCATCGAACTTCTACTCCTGGCGTCAACAGGTGGAAGGAGTGATTCGTTCTCACAAGCTTCAAGGTTACGTGGCGAGTGCTTCGATTCCGTCGCAATACCTCAACGATGAAGATCGAGTTGCAGATTCAGTGAATCCAGCTTACTCTGATTGGGAACAACAAGATTTAGAGCTGTTCACATGGCTTCTATCGTCGATTTCTGATTCTCTTGTTCCCATTGTTATTCACTGTGTTCATACGTTCCAAGTTTGGGATGAAATCCACAGTTACTTTGATGCTTTGTCTCGTGCGAAGTCGATGCAACTTCGCTCGGAGCTCCGATCCATCTCCAAAGGATGATGCGATTTTCGATGGGCTCCCAATTCGCTGATGACTCTGGTTTATCATTGCGAAACCGCATATTCGATTCATAAAATTGAATCGATGGTGATGTCGCATGATGCGCGACTCGAGCGAAGTCGGAAGAAGCAAATGTTGGATGCTTCAATCAATGTTACTCAGGCTGCGATCAATGTAGCTCAAGGCTTTGCCAAAACTCTGCCAGATCCATTGTTGCAGGCACAAGTTACGCCTAATCCCGTTGGACTTGGAGGCGCTGCACCTCCACCGGCGGGAATGCTACCTCAGAATCACGATTCGCAGACATAGGAGCAAAATGTGAACTCTGGAGATTACAGAGAGGACTATCGCGTTGAACGTGACGATGATTATGGCAGTTACGGTGGCGGTGGCGGCGGCAGAGGCCATGGACGCGGTTTCCGAAATGTGCAGTGCCAGATCTGCTACAAGTATGGCCATGATGCTTCTGTCTGCTATCTGCGTATGACCCTTGCCACTGGTTACAGGCCAAATCAATTTGGGCTATGTTACTTTGGGCCTCCTCAGATGGTCCACCAGCTGGTTCTCAGTTTGGGTCACAAGGCTATGGGCATTCTCAGTTTGGGCCACAAGGTCAGCCTGGTCAACAAGGTTATGGACCACCACCTCCTTTCCGGGCACCTCCACACTTTGGAATGAATTACTTTGCTCAGTCACCCTTCTATGGGTCTCAGTTTGGGCCTCCAGGCTATGGGTCACCTCATCCTCAGTTTGGGCTACCACAGTTTGGGACTCTCCCATCTCCTGGGCCAACTATGGGCTCTAGTCAATCACCAAGACCATCATCTAGTCCACCAAGTCAGCTCAACCCCAGACAGTCGCAGGCTTTACTTCTGGGCCCAGGCCCAGTTCCTAGTGATGCTCTACCCTGGTATCCAGACTCTGGAGCAACACACCACGTGACCAATGATCCAGCTCAACTTGTTCCTAGTTTCTTGGGTTATTCTTCTAGCCACAAGGGATACAAGTGTCTTGATGTCTCTGGAAAGATTTTTATCTCCAAGGATGGGTAGTCTTTATTGAATTGAGATTTCCTAACCCGGAATTGTTTCCCACTGAGCAGTGTTCTAGCACTCAAATTCAGTCACCACCTATTCTTGCTTCTATTCCTATAGTGCCCACAACTCATGCTCTTCCACCTAGTCCCACACCTAGTTCTGTTCAACAATCAGCACAACCTTCACCTAACCAGGATTTAATTCATACTCCAGTTTCTGATACTCATTCAGAATCTGATTCTATTCCAGCTTCACCTGTTCTCTATGCAGTCCCTTCCATTCCAATAACACAAGAGTTACACACTGCTTCTTCTGCCCAGTCAGGGTCTCAGAATACTGCCTCTGAGCCTAGTACTTCAACACATTCTTTGTCTTCTTCATCAGCTTCATTATCTCCTACACCAGTCAACTTACATCCTATGCAGACTAGAGCTAAGTCTGGCATAGTTAAGCCTAGATTAGTCCTTACGTTGTTGCTTACACAAGTTGAGCCAACATCAGTTAAGCAGGCTCTACAAGATCCCAAGTGGCATTCAGTAATAGTTGATGAGTATAATGCTTTACTGGAAAATAATACTTGGTCTCTAGTTTCTTTCCCTCCTGACAGGTTTGCTATAGGCTGCAAATGGTTGTTTCGAGTAAAGGAAAACCCAGATGGTTCAGTAAACAGGTGTAAAGCAAGACTAGTTGCTAAAGGGTAGCATCAACGAGAAGACAGAGACTATGCAGAAACCTTTTCTCTGGTTGTCAAGCCAACTACAATCAGAATCATTCTTACACTAGCAGTTTCAAAGGGCTGGCCCATCCAACAGTTGGATGTCAATAATGCGTTCCTCAATGGCACTCTAGATGAGGAAGTGTACATGGTTCAGCCACCAGGATTTGTAGCTTAGGACAAGATTTTAGTTTGCAAGCTTCACAAGGCTTTGTATGGCCTAAAGCAGGCTCCAAGAGCTTGGTCTGTTAAGCTCAAATCAGCCCTTGTCAAGTCAGGGTTCTCAGCAAGCAAGTGTGATCCTTCACTGTTTGTGTTACAAACAGCCACTGATATTACTTACCTCTTGGTGTATGTTGATGATATTATCATCACAGGCAGTTCTGTCAAGCTAATTCAGCAGCTTGTAACAAAGCTTGACTCAGAGTTTTACCTTGAAACAGCTTGGACACTTGGATTATTTTCTAGGTGTCCAAGTCCAGAAGATGCAGGATGGTTCTCTCCTTCTTAGTTAGACAAAGTACATTCATTACCTATTGGCTCGAGCACAAATGGATGATGCAAAGGGAATTTCTACTCCTATGATAGGGGGAAGCAAGCTTAGTAAACAGGAATCAGATTGTTGAGATATAATTCAAATGTTATTTCAAATAATATCGATTAGAATAATAGTTATTAGGTGGCGGCTAAATAAAACTAATAACCGATGGGTTATTAGGGTTTAGGTTAAGTGGTTACTTGCTAGACAAGTAACTTAGTCAGTAAGTTAGGTCTTTTATATTTTCTATGTAAGACATGTAATGCTTTCAGTTTTTATATGAGTGAATAATATTTCCCTCAAACTTCTCTCTCTATTCTCTCTCTCTCTCGTTATTCTAAAACCCTAACAACTTGGTATCTAGAGCACGTTTCGATTCTTGGACCTACGGGTCGTGAAGATTGAAGCTGTGTGTTTCAATCTTTGATTGAACGAAGCCAAACGCAACCTCTTTGATCAAAGCTGCGAGTTTCGAGACCTGTGATAGGTTCGGTTGCTTAGGGTTGCCACGAAACCGTGAGTTTCAGACTTGTTTGGCTCAGTTCTAGGATTGCGAGACTGCAACTGTGGAAGGTGGAGACCGCGAGTTCAACCCTAATCTAGCAAGTGCATAACGCAATTGGTGATCAAAAGCCGCAATTAGTGAAGCCGTGAGTTCAACCCTATTGTTCGCTCCTTGATTCTGATCAAGGTTCATAATTCTTGACAAGAAATCCTCTCTTCTTGACAAGAAGTCTACATGATGGCAAGTCACAATCTACCCGGAGTAAATCTCCCAACTCTAATTAAGGATTGGGATCGATGGAATGCTCAGATGAAAGTCCTTTTTGGATTTCAAGATGTCATGGAGGTTGTAGAAAGTGGATTTGATCCACTGATTGATGGCATGACAGAGGCACAGAAGGCTCATCATAAAGATATGAAGAAGAAAGATTGCAAGGAAATGTTTCTAATTCATCAATGCGTTGATGATACGCATTTTGAGAAAATAGCAAATGCATCTTCAGCGAAGGAGATGTGGGACATTCTGCAGAAAGCTCACAGTGGCAGTGACAAAGTAAAGAAGGTGAAGTTGCAGGCTCTTCAAAGGCAGTATGAAGGTCTTCTAATGGAGGAGAATGAAAAGATTGGTGAATACTTCACCAAGGTCCTAACCACCGTCAACTTAATGAAGGGTTGTGGAGAAAAGATCACTGATGTGATGGTGATAGAGAAGATCATGAGGTCCTTGGCATCCAATGTTAACTTCATCATAGTAGCAATTGAGGAGTCTAAAGATCTGGACAGCATGAAGATAGAAGAGCTGCAAAGTTCATTGAAAGCACTACCGAATAAAGAATAGATTCCTGTAACACCAATAAAACTGACAAGCCTAGAGCCGTACACAAAAAATGCCTCACTTCAACCTTAGAATGAGATTGGAGCACACTGTTTCACCTTGGAACGTCCCAAACAACACGAACTGCATCAAAAACTATTGGGCGCTTTGAAAATCTCTAATGAGCCATGCTCTGTCTCCAAAATGCATGTTATCCGCCTCTAAACTTGCATCTACATGGTCGCGTCACCAAAAGATGATTTAGGCATTCTGCTGATTTCTTCAAGATCTGGCTGCCAAAAAGATCTTTTGATCCTCCAATAGCCATAGTCGACCTTCTCTGAGGCGGCTGGTAGGTTTTTTTTATTCTATTGCAGATAAGTTGACATATAAGGTTTGATCTAGACCTAGTAGGCTCTTGTAAACTTTAATACCATGAATTACCTTAAAAGCTTAAGTTGTTGGGTGAAGACACATGAATTGTTTTATATTATATTTTTAGCATGCTCCCTCACACAAAAACCCATTGGCCTTAAATTTTTGGGTAAAGTGTAAACTTTGTTACCAAATGCCAATTTGGCTTTTGGATGAACAATGTATAAACCCACCTACCTACATTGTATTGAAATTCAATATTTTTATCAGAATAAAGAGGGAGAATCGAACATGATCATAGGGGATTTATTACCATTTAAAGATGAAAAAGTATGAAGAAAGGAAGAGATATGAGAAAGAATGATTATGTAATGGGATGACTTGATAGTTGCAATTTCCATGATTAGGAGTATATATTGATAGGTTAAGAGTGTCGTAATATGTAGTACAAAGTATGATATACAAGTACATATGTGCCAAGTCCTATACTCTCAAATCTAATTCTGACTCATAACAGTCTAAAAGAGCCCAGGATGAATCTGTTTATAAGAGAGACTTCACTCAAATGGTAATTGTAGTGGAGAAACGGAGGCATTATTTGTTCGGCAGGCAATTTGTCATCATGACAGATCAGAGGAGCCTGAAATTTATCAATGATTAAAGGTTGCTAAGTGAAGAGCAGTTTAACTTTAAATGGCTGCCAAATTGATTGGCTAAGATTTTGAAATACAGCATAGATCTAGCAGAGAAAATTGAGCAGCAGATGCACTGCCTATAGCTATAAGAGGGAATTTCACTGCCCTTAGCTTGCTGAAACAATGGTTTGTTGAGGAGTGCAAGGTTGAGGTTCAACAAGATTTGGTGGCAAATTCCGCATTCCATGCTGGTTATGTTGAAGGAAGTAGGCTGTTTTTCAATGGAAAGTTGATATTTGCCAAGTCTTCTTCTAATATTCCTTTGTTAGGGGGCACTCAGGTTTTTTTAGAACCCTTAAAAGAGACTCACTAGTGCTGTATTCAGAGGAGGAGCTTCAATGTAATTTTTTTTCTGATAAGCAAAAAAGAACCAATAAATTTCCCTGCCCAAAAATCCAAGAAAAATTGCTATCCCTCAAAAGTCATCTCTCCTTGCTAGTTGTTTTGTTTGACTTCAACATTGCGTGGAGGAACTAGCTCCTTCACCATTCTAATTTGTGCCCTCTCAAGCTGTCACTGGGTCTCCAAGGGAATAAACTAAGAAAGAGCGAGCTGTGATGAGCCATGCCACTAATGACGAAAGAAGGAGCATGTGTTAGTGTATGTGTTGTCATTCATCGAAGTCTCAGTCCTAAATGCTTTGAAGCCCGAAACTAGTTTTGATGATGCTAGAGTGGATTTTCTCTGATAAATTGACTGTCAAGTTTTATATGCTTTGCTCTCTTATGAAAGACTGGATTGGACGAGAGGCACGAAGCTGACTGGTTATTGTACATTAACTCCATTGGACCAACATCACATAATCGTTGCCTGAATTAAATGCTTAAACCATAGGAGCTCACATGTTGTGAGTCATTTCAAATTACTTGACTTCCGTACTTGATCTAGTACCACACTTCGCTTCTTACGAATTTGAAACAATTTGTTTGCAGAATATGTTGATTAACATGATTCAGAGCACTATACTTATAGTAGCAGCAGAACGATATTTATCATATCCTAATTTATCATAACAGAATGATATTTCTTATCCTAGTCTGATCTGTCACAGCAAAATCATAATGGTTGTACAATGTGAATATATCTCAACACTCCCCCTCAAGCTGGACAAGTAAATTATATGCGTCCAGCTTGGAAGTTTGAACATATGTATGAGATGTTCTCTATACATTCCGATTGACTGAGAATGGTTCAGATTTCATTCCTAAACACATTCCTCAACAACAATCAACAAAAATAATCATGTGTGGATGTAACGGCACTCCTAACTTTAGACAGCTGAGGTGAGATCATGAGTTCTAGGTTTTAGAATCAAAAGGAGAGAAGAGAGAGAGAGAGAGAGAGAGGAGCGAGAGAGAGTGATAACAAATTCTGTTATTTCAGTATGATTGTTAATCCAAGAGGAGTAGCAATGCCACTACTTATAATAATGACTTGAGTCACAACCAACTCAAGTCACTAATAGATATATCTATATCACTAACAAATATAATACTCTATCTATATCTATTTATTCTAACAAATATAATACTCTATCTATATCTATTTATTTTATATTCTGTAATACTAGGCCACCTGGTGCATCAATGATTATTATGATTGTCCTACCTGCATACATATTGTTCCAGTGACACTCACTGTATATTTCCCTAGACAGTCAAAACCCCTAATAAAGCCAGTGCAACAGCAATTGAAATATTGAGGTTAATGTTTTTTAATCTGTGCAGCAATTGAAATATTGAGATATTGAGGTTAATGTTTTTTAATCTGTGCAGCAATTGAAATATTGAGATTAATGTTTTTTAATCTATATTTAGAAACCAATATCAAATGGCTTTTGCACCCCATCTATTATACAATTTTTGCACCAAATCCTGATAATATTTGTTCTTTATGTAGCTTGCTTCAGCATTCATGTGAGAGGATCAGAGTATACTGGACTTCTCGGATCAGATGATCCGAACTCATTCTTAGTGGGAGTTCCGGATATTGAACTATGAGGTATTCATTCTTGTCAGTCTGGTTTTATTCTCGGAATATGTTTACTACTTGTTCATTTCTAATGATGATTTTATCACTTTTTTTCCTACTTTTTATTAACACCATTGGAGGAAGCCTATTTTATCCTTAATTTCCTATTTGAAACTGTAGCAGAAAATCCCTTTTCTCCCTAATAAAAAATTATTAACCTAATCTGTAGTAGAACACTTAAACTTTGTCGAATTATTAAACGGTTGAGCTTACAAGTTTATGAATAGTATAGTATTTTTCAATGTTGGTATCCAATTTAATTGCCTGTGATATATGGTGGATGGATTCAAATGTAAAGTTGAGGTTTATCCTTTTTGAGCTTGTGTTGGTGCAAAGAGTATGTTGGTAGCAGAAGAAAACGTTGAAACATTATTTATCTGTGGGAAGCTAGAAAAAAATTAGGTTACGCATCTTTCACACCCTTAAAATCTTAATATGGTATACTGATATAGAAGAGTCTCTTTTCTGTCGTTAAATCACCCTATATGCCATACTAGATTTTAAGGGTGTGAAAGATGCGTACCCTAATATTGATATAAAAGAGTCTTTTCTGTCGTTAAATCACCCTATATGCCATACTTTAAACCAAAACCAATCCACATGTTAAGGTGTTGTTTGTATTTCAATCAGCTACTGGGATTTCTTTTCTCTTTACTTAAACGGTTTAAAGTTTGAACTTCGAGCTATGCCTCACACACACAGCCATTGACACCCTCTGCTAGCTAAACAAGTAGCCATTCCTATTCTCATGACTTGTTTGCATGTCACTGCTCGTCATTCTCTGAGGATCACGTTGAGTGCTGTTCTTATTTCATGATAAATAGCAACCCACTTTTGGTTTGTTTTCTTGTTTTTTCACCCTACTTACTTATGATACTACTGGTCGTTTCAAGCAGGGTTGGTAATGATTCGTTTGGAGAGGATATTGAAAAGCAAGAACGCATGACAAGAAGGATCTTGAGAATGGTTCTTCTGTTTTTGGGTCTAGTCAGAAAGAGGGGCCTCTAGATTAGTGGTGGATTTCTTTAGTTTCACTGTTTTTAATTCATGCGATATTATTATTTAATATTTTCGTTTATGTTTGATTGATATACTTTTTGCTATAAATCCTGGTCTCGTGTGAGGAAAAAAATTTCTGAGAGCTAACCCCATTTAAAGGTGGGATGTTATGGACTTGAAAGTATTGCCTCATCAACTAACGAATGTTTAATGCCATAATATAGTAGGAAACATAAACTTTTGGCAATGATTGTAGTCTTTCAAAGTGTGTTTGGATGATGTAATGGAAGCTTATAGGGAACTACAATGATTTTTAATTTAAAAGTATTTAATGTGTTAAATTATTTTTACTAATATTGACAATTCTATTGGAAAATAATAGTAAGAAGTTTAATAATTCGTTAGTATCTGATTTACAATATAATAGTATCTAGATATTATTATTTCATAATTTAAATATAGGTTAAATTGAAAGAAATGAAACTTTAATATTGTATATATAACTTATTTTCAAGAGTTTGGAGTTTGTGTATGATATTAAATAATTTCACAGAATAGATTATTTGGATCAAAAGTTGTACCGACAAATTACTGTTAACAATGTATTTTTTTTCCCTTCGATTTTACTATTTAAGTTTTGTTAAATAAAAATGGTTATAATTGTGATCTTAATGGATCGTGTGGCTGCACAACAACAATAAAAGTCTTATCACATTTAGTGAGTTCGACTATATAGATTACGTTATGTCATTTTTAACTATATTTTTTTCATGTACTTTTTAGCATCCCTCTACTTTTGCTTGTACTTTGTCTTACTTTTGCCTAATCTAAAACCAGTAGATTCCAAAGCCTTCCTTGAAATCTCAAGTTCGTAATGCTCATTTGTATATCTCTCAAGCATGTCAAAGCCGTATTAAACAAGTATAGACTCAAGACTGACCCTGCATGTAAAACTATCTTTATAATGAAGTCGTTAGTTACACTCATAGGAGTTCCACACTATTAGTTTCCCCCTCATACATGTCTCGTATAGCTCGAATATACGCCACACATATACTGTTCTTTTTTATAGCACGCGATCATATCCTTTTTCCAAGCCAATAGAAATCATATGCAAGTCTCTCTTTATACTTTGATATTTTTCCATCAGCGTTTGTAGGAGGTGGATGACTTATGTTGTAGACCATCTTGACATAAAACTAAATTGATTCTCTTCTATCATATTCTCCTCCCATTAGTCTAAGTTCAATCACCTTTTCCCATAATTTCATAGTGTGGCTCGTAAGTTTTATCTCCTTATAATTCCCGCAATTCTAAATATCTCCCTTGCTTTAATATATAGGGACCAAAATACTTCTCTTACCGCATCTGACATATGGTTAGATTTCAAAGTGCTTTTTCGTCAACTATGTGACTAATGTGACCACCAAAACAAAAAATTAGACCATGTGACCAATATTACAAAAAATCTACAAACAATGGTCAAAATTGAATCAAGGGGCCAACCTGGGAGTAGCAGTACTAGAAGTTTTTGGGTCAAATATGTTTATTTGCTTTACCACTAATCTTTCTTGTGTGTTTTGATGATTACATAAAACGAGTCAAAGGTTCAAAACATGTAAAATGAGCAGATAGACAAAATAACAAGACCTCCAAGACCTGGACAAACGTCGAAGACACGAAAGTTTCCAGACCAGCAAGCTTAAGAAGACAAAGGCTAACCAGTATCCGTCTTCTCAGGATTCAAATTCAATAGCTGGCAGTCACGGGCAAAGCTGAAGCGTTGAAAACGAGGAAACGCGACAAAAGGAACAGACTGCACGCAACAAAGATCTCAGCGCAGAAAGTGATAAAACAAGGACAACACAAGAAGAGGGGTTGAATTGTGTGCGTATAAAACTTGACTTTCAAAAACTATTATTAGTTCACAAAAGTTTTTCGTAAACGATGGGATGTTTTCAGTAAACGATAGGATAAGCAGTTTGATGCAGTGGAAATAAAACGTTTGTAAGTGTAAATGATGCAAGCAGTAAAGAATAGCACACACGAAATTTATCCTGGTTCACCCCCTTAAACGATAGGGCTATGTCCAGTCCTTGGCTTAACCAAGATTTTCACTTTCAACTTGAACAGTACAAGTATTCCCACATGACTTCTCGAGAAACAAGTATTCTACAGCACTTCTCTTATCAAGTATTCCAACAAGACTTCTCCAGAGTATTCTCAGGGACTTCTCCCAAAAAGTATTCGAAGGACTTCTCCTATCAAGTATTTGAAGGACTTCTCCTTTTACAGGGGTTTCTTCTACAATGAATCTCTTCTCAAAAGAGTGATGGTAGAAACAATTTCAGGCTCGACAAACTCTCAGTATTTGGTAGATGGTTTGACATTAAACAATATACTCGAGGTTTGGCAAACAAAGAGGATAGACGATGGGTTATCTATTTGGTGTGAATAGATTGAGAGTGTTTGACTCTTTGAGGTTTCTCACACTTGGACGATTTCACTCGTTGTGATTTGACATTGTAATTCGAGTAGAATTTCTGAGCTTAGAGTTGTTACGCTCTTGTTCTGTTCTATGCTCTGTTTTTCGTTCTTTTTCTTTTGCACTTCATTTCTCTTCACTTGACTTCCGTTTTTCCATCTATCTTCCCTTTTATACCTTCAATTCATTTTTGATTTGCTGAAGATGTTTGTTGTTGACTTGATGTAATCATTGAATTCCTGACCCTTCAGTAATGGCAATAAGCATTGAATAAATTTGACTTTGTTGATTCTGCTGATCGTTGAGTAATTCTTGTGAAGAAGACCTCTTCCCTTGGACTTTGGCTGGAGTTTTGATGACGACAACACACATCACAAAAAAGAAGAAAAGAAGACTT
Organism: Acmispon strigosus; assembly: GCA_030819835.1. NCBI lineage: Eukaryota > Viridiplantae > Streptophyta > Magnoliopsida > Fabales > Fabaceae > Acmispon > Acmispon strigosus. The sequence goes on from JAUAMA010000001.1 coordinate 9,799,565, forward strand.
AAAAGAATTAGCTCACAAAGATTCAAGAATACTTAAGGTTCTAAACTTAGAACGAGTCTCTTCACTTGGTAAGTTATGCTTTATTAAGGTTACATTACATATGAAGGCTCATAGAAAACTAACCAATTGAGTATAATATGTTTTCACAATTAAAACTTAATAGAAACACTAAATTAGGCTTTAAATTTTAATAAACTAAGTTTTTGGCTCAGAGTAATCGATTACATGATTTGAGTAATCGATTACCACACGTAGGCAGTAATCGATTACACAAAGTCTGTAATCGATTACACATTTCAAATTTCAAATATGAATTGCAACGACTATATAGCGTAATCGATTACCAGAATGCAGTAATCGATTACCAAGTCAGCAAATGTGTCTTTTCATGAACCAATGCATTCTTAAACGTTGGAAAACCATTGCAATGGTTCATGGACGACCTCTAGTGCCTATAAATAGTCATTTGATGCTCTGAATTCGACACACAACATTTATAATCAAAGAGCAATCATTTTGAGCAATTAAACTCTCATTTTCAAAGAACACTTATGCTGTTTGACTTTCAAAGAACTCAGAAAAAAACTTTGAGCCTTCATTGTGATTTTCTGGAGCATAATTATCAAGTTCAATCCTTTCTTATATTGAAGGATTGACTCAGCCTTGTAAACACTCCTTCATCTCTATTCTTGCTTTGAGTGAAATTCACCGTAGTGTTCGATGAAAGGCTAGCAATCAGAAAATGGTGTGCTTTCTGAAAATTGATAGGTCTTCTTAAGGTCCTTTGTACAAGCATCTGTAAGAACACTTGATCAATAGTGGATAAATCCCCAAGTCAGAACGGGGGACTGGACATAGCCTTCGGTGGTTTGAAGGTGAACCAGGATAAAATCCTTGTGTGGTTCTCTCTTCCCTTGAACTTTTACTTTTAGCACTTTATATTTCCGCTGCAATTACAATTATTATTTGTGCCTCTAATTAAAGTAAAAGTCTACAATTAAAATTGGGTTAAATAAGCCGAAATACGTGAGAACCTAATTCACCCCCCTCTTAGGTTGCTATTTGGACTTACAATTGGCATCAGAGCGTAAGTTTAGGTAAATTATTCCTAAGATCCAGCTAGATGGCATCCTCCTCTAGACCAGTTATAAGTGAAGGGTTTAACATAAATATACCACCATACTTCAATGGGGAACACTATGATTTTTGGAAAATCAAAATGAAGATATTTATTAAGTCATTAGATGTTGAAATTTGGAAAGCCATAGAAGAAGGTCCCTTTATACCAATTGCTGAAATAGGTGGTGATTCTCAACTAAAACCTGAAAATACATGGACTGAAGAAGAGAAAAAGAAAGTACAATATGATCTAAAAGGCATGAACATTCTAACATCATCCCTAGGTATGGATGAACTCTTTAGCGTCTCTACTTGTAAAACTGCTAAAAAAATGTGGGATACTCTAGTGGTAACACATGAGGGAACAGATGAGGTAAAAAGGTCAAAAATTAATACACTTTCACAAGAGTATGAAATGTTTAGAATGCTTCCTGGAGAAAAGATACTTGATATGCAAAAACGGTTCACACATTTAACTAATGACTTAATTGCTCTTGGTAAGGATTTTTCTAACAATTATTTGAATATGAAAGTACTTAGGTCTCTTACAAGAATTTGGCAACCAAAAGTGACAACAATATCAGAAAAGAAGAGCTTATCAAATATGACGTTCGCTACACTGTTTGGTAAACTTCAAGAGCATGAGTTGGAATTAATTCACCTAGAGCAAAATGAACAACAAGAGAAGAAACATCGATCAATTTCCTTAAAGGCAAAGGAAAATAATAATGAAGAATATGATGCAGATTCTGAAGAAGATATCAATGAAAACATGAATCTGTTGGTTAAAAATCTTGGGAGGTTCTTTAAGAGAAAATGTATGAAATTTAGTAATAACAAAAAATTTCAAAAGAAAAGTGAGCCATCTTCGTCTCAAAGGTTTACGTGCTTTGAATGCGGAAAGCCTGGACACATTAAGTATGAATGTCCAAATCTTCAAAGAAAGAAGCATGGACTAAAAGAAAAATTTGAAAAGAAAGATTCAAAGAGCCTTCATTGTGATTGCCTGGAGCATAATTATCAATTTCAATCCTTTCTTATATTTAAGGATTGACTCAGCCTTGTAAACACTTCTTCATCTCTATTCTTGCTTTGAGTGAAATTCACCGTAGTGTTCGGTGAAAGGCTAGCAATCAGAAAGTGGTCTGCTTTTTGGATATTGATAGGTCTTCTTAAGGTCATTTGTACAAGCATCTGTAAGAACACTTGATCAACAGTGGATAAATCCCCAAGTCAGAACGGGGGGCTGGACGTAGCCTTCGGTGGTTTGAAGGTGAACTAGGATAAAATCCTTGTGTGGTTCTCTCTTCCCTTGAACTTTTACTTTTAGCACTTTATATTTCCGATGCACTTACAATTATTATTTGTGCATCTAATTAAAGTAACAGTTAACAATTAAAATTGGGTTAAATAAGCCGAAATACGTGAGAACCTAATTCACCCCCCTCTTAGGTTGCTATCTGGACTTACATTTGTGGCATGATCTTCTCCTTTACATTGTTAGCATTTATGTTGTTGTTCAAGCAGAGTTGGTCCTCGAGTAATGTAATGCTTGATTCACTCATTTGCATTTAATTCGTTCATCAATGAATTCCTTTCCTTTTTGAGAAGCGATTTGATTAGTTCCAGCGTTGTATTGTATCTTTTGCTCTTTGACGTTATGGCTTCGCAGACTGTAGAGTTAGACCATACTCGAAGTGTCTCTTGCTCTTCATTAGACGATATTCTTCATTAGATGATACTCTTCATTAGACGATACTCTTCATTTAGACGATACTTCATTTTTGATCAGACAGTACTTTGTCATTTGATCAGACGATGTTTTGCTTGTGTCTGGATAAAATAATGTACGCAGACGATACTTCCTTTGAGTCACAGACGATAGAGATAATATGTTTTTTGCTTCTCCTTAAACGATCTTTCTTCTTTGAACGCTAGTTCTTCACTAAAATATACTTCTTCTTTGAACGATAGTTCTTCTAGATATTTGACAATGTGAGCATACAATACTTTTCCTTTCGTATAGACGATAGGGATATTTCCTGAAAAACATAATACACATAGTTTAGGAAATAAAATTGTTATCACTCAAAATATAATAAACGTTCTAAACTCGTTTGAACTTAACAATCTCCCCCTTTTTATGATGACAATTTTATAGAGAAAAAGGTTCATATGTAGACATGTATAATTTCATACTTTTTCTCTTCATCTCCCACTTTGTCATTAGCAGAAACGTAAAAAGAAACTTTGTAAAGAACTTATATACTCCCCATATCTTTTCCAAAAAGATTACTAATATCTCTTCTCTCCCCCTTTGTTCTTAAAACATATATAAACAAGGATCAGAGAAGTAAATAGGTAAGAGAGCTATAAACAGATATCAAAGCAGACGATAACTTATAAATAATCACTTTTCGTCCTCTCCCTCTAACTTTCATAACTTAGCTAATTTAGCTTTTTCTCGTTCTCTCCCCTTTTTTCAACTCTCCCTCTTTGTTCTTCTTTTTCTTAACTCACACTATTTCTCTTCATCTCCCTCTTTGTTATTCTTTTTCTAGTCTTTTTTCCCCTTTTGTCAATTTTCCCTCTTGGTCTCCCTCTATTTCAAATAGAAAAGACATTTCTTTCTTCTCCCCCTGTTTTCCTCTTTTTCACAACTCTATATTTTTTCTCTTCTTCTATACTTTTCTTTTTTCACACTTTTTCTTTTCATCTCTCCCCCTTTTGTCATAGCAAAAACATAGGCAGGATATCTTCAAGTAAGAGCATATATGATATCAAAGCAGCTGCAATTTGTGGGATAAGAGTATATGATAGAGAATAAAAAGCATATTCAACATATATTAATTGATAAAACAGGTATCAGAGCATTTGTTGAATTAGCATCATAGTATAGCAAGTATAAGAAATGAAGTTATACATTAAAATTAATTGTTCAATAAACATAGTAAATGTGTCAAGAGAGATAGGGAAAATGATAGTCTTATTGTGAGGTTCAGTTCCACGTACGCTTTGTTGCGCTTCTTCATTTTGTATGGAGCTGGAATTATCTTCAGAATTTTCTTCGGAGAATTGAATAGTTGTTTGCAGACGATGGTGTTTGTGATCTTGAAGTTATCATCAGTAACTGATAGATTGCGTCATCCATGTTTGAATGTCATAATAAGTAGACGATAGATTGCATGTGACGTCATCTTCGTTTGAACTCCATAATGGATGATAGATAGCAGACGTTGCATGAGTAGACGATAGATGGTAAACGTTGCATCTTCTTCAGACGATGCACTTGAGTGATTAAACAATGGCAGTATCGTTTGTGCCTCTGTCGTCTCCTGTACTTTGGTTAGTATAAACAATATAATTCACAAAGAAAGGTGCATACCAAAACTTTCTCTCAAATATATGTATCTATTCTCAATGACAGTTTGAGTAAAGATATCTACAAGATGATCTTCCGTATGCACATATGACATGACCAAAACTTTCTCTCAAATATATGTATCTATTCTTTGGATGGTAGACTATCGTTGGACGATGTAGATCAATTAGGCGATAGATGACCATTGGACGATTGAGCTTTGTTGGACGATGATCCTTCATTCAAGTCCAGATTTGATAGTTCATCTTTAAGGTTGATCAGCTCTTCATTGATCGATTCTTCCACCACTTATGATGAGACCTTTTTGGTCACCACTAAGGTAACTGCTCCTCCATTCTTTTTCAGCATGGATATTTGGGAACATAAACGTTCTTCCTATTATGTGTTGCAAGCATCCACTGTCTAGGAACCATTGTTGGTGATTACTTTGACCTATCAAACAAATATGCAACAAGAACAATCATGGCCTTTGGTACCCAAATATTCTTGGGTCCTGTTTTGTTAGTGGAATTCTTGTGAGGGACCTTCTTAATGTGAGAAGTCTTCTCAATCGTTTGCTTGAGTTTATGTTTTACCATAAACTTCACAGGTTTGGACGATACATGTGCAGACGGTACAAATATAATATCAAACAATGTAGTATCAGGCGATGTATCATTATATCCTAAACCATTTCTATCATACATCGTTCTACCATTTCCACTTAGTTTAACTAAGTTATCATGCCCATTGGTAAACGGTGAAAGATCTTGAATTAAAACTTTAACTCTTTCTTTGAGAACTTTGACTTCCTCAAAAGAATTTTTTTCTTTCAAAGCTTTGTTCTCTTCAGCTAGCAAAACATTTTCTTTCTTAGAAACATCTAGCTCTTGTTGAAGTTTTGCAAACTTTTTCTTTAGTCTCTTATACTTGAACAATAATGCATGAGAATAATCAAGTAAATCATTAAATTCTTCTTCAGAAATTTCAAATGTTACCTCATCTTCCTCGTCGTCTGATGCATCAGCAGGTTCCATGAAAGCATAGAATGATTCTTCATCGTCTTCATCTTTATCATCTAAGCATTCTTCAGAATCATCATTTTGGCCTACGAACGCCTTCTTCTTTTTGTTGTGATTTTCCCTAAATGGTTTCGTTGATCATTGAGGACATTCAGGTTTGATGTGTCCTAGCTTCCCACATTCGTAGTAGACGATAGGATTTTTGTCTGAGCTTTGTCCTTCCTCTCGTCTGGAGTTTGATTGGGGTTTTCTTTGTCCAAGCTCCTTCCTGTTCTCTTTTGGTTCATTTCTGCCTCTTCGTTGTTTGAATTTTCTATTGAACAGTGCTTCCTCATTGCCAGTATCGTCTGAAGAATCCTCTGTTTCTTCAGACGATTCTTCTTCATTTGTGCCTCTCGAGCTTTTTGATTTGAATGTTATGGTTCTGTTATTTTTGCTTCCTTCATCTTGTGCTAGTTCAATCTCATGAACTTTTAGAAACCCTAAAAGATATTCCATTCTGAGAGTAGTGAGATCCTTAGCTTCTTGAATGACTGTAACTTTAGGTCTCCACTTCGTGGATAGGAATCTCATAATTTTCGTAATCTGGTCGAGGTTGTTGTAGCTTCTTCCCAGATTTCTCAGTCCATTTATGATGGTTTGAAATCTTGAGAACATATCGTCAATGGACTCATTCTCCTTCATTTTGAATGCTTCATATTAAGCAACCAGCATGCTTATCTTTGTATGTTTGACATTTGATGTTCCTTCATGCGCCAGTGCTAGTGTATCCCAAATTTCCTTAGCAGTGTCAAGACTATCTATCTTGTCATGTTCTGACTTTCTCAATGCACAGGTAAGAAATAGCTTGGCTTTGGCACTCAGTTGATTTTCTACCCTTTGATCATCATTCCGTTGTGCTATTGGAATAGGTTCATCTGCAATATTTTTAGGTACATAATTACCTTGTTTGATGATGTCCCATATTTCATAGCTTGTGGATTCAATGAATAATTGCATGTGCTTCTTCCAGTAGGGGTAATTCGAGCCATCGAAAAATGGTGGCTTTTTTGTTGCTACACCGGTTGGGAATGCATTGCCCTCCATGGATCTTTTCTCTACACATGTTAAAGTGTTAGTTTTTCGAGCTTTAAGCTCTGATGCCAATTGATAAAACAAGGACAACACAAGAAGGGGCGGGGGGGGGGGGTTGAATTGTGTGCGTGTAAAACTTGACTTTCAAAAACACTTATTAGTTCACAAAAGATTTTCGTAAACGATGGGATTTTTCATTAATTGATAGGATAATCAGGTTTGATGCAGCGAAAATAAAACGTGTGTAAGTGTAAATGATGCAAGTAGTAAAGAATAGCACACACGAGATTTATCCTGGTTCACCCCCTTAAACGATAGGACTACGTTCAGTCATTGGCTTAACCAAGATTTCCACTATTCAACCTGAACAGTACAAGTATTCCCACAAGACTTCTCAAGAAACAAGTATTCTACAGGACTTCTCCTATAAAGTATTCCATGGGACTTCTCCAGAGTATTCTCAGGGACTTCTCCCAAAAATTATTCGAAGGACTTCTCCTATCAAGTATTCAAAGAACTTCTCCTTTTACAGGGGTTTCTTCTACGATGAATCTCTTCTCAAAAGAGTGATGGTAGAAACAATTTCAGGCTCGGAAAACTCTCAGTATTTGGTTGATGGTTTGACACTAAACAATATACTCGAGGTTTGGCAAACAAAGAGGATAGACGATGGGTTCTCTATTTGGTGTGAATAGATTGAGAGTGTTTGACTCTTTGAGATTTCTCACACTTGGACGATTTCACTCGTTGTGATTTGATACTGTAATTTGATTTGAATTTCTGAGCTTAGAGTTGTTTGACTCTTGTTTTGTTGTATGCTCTGTTTTTTCGTTCTTTTTCTTTTGCACTTTATTTCTCTTCATTTGACTTCCGTTTTTCCATCTATCTTCCCTTTTATACCTTCAATTCATTTTTGATTTGCTGAAGATGTTTTTCGTTGACTTGATGTAATCATTCAATTCCAGACCCTTCAGCAATGGTTATAAGCATTGAATAAATTTGACTTTGTTGATTCTCCTGATCGTTGAGTAATTTGTGGCGTGATCTTCTCCTTTGCATTGTTAGCATTTATGTTGTTGTTCAAGCAGAGTTGATCGTTGAGTAATGTAATTCTTGATTCACTCCTTTGCGTTTAATTCGTTTATCAATGAATTCCTTTCCTTTTTGAGAAGCGATTTGATCAGTTCCAGCGTTGTATTGTATCTTTTGCTCTTTGATGTTATGGCTTCGTAGACTGTAGAGTTAGACCGTACTCAAAGTGTCTCTTGCTCTTCATTAGACGGTACTCTTCATTAGACGATACTCTTCATTAGACGATACTCTTCATTAGATGATACTCTTCATTTGGACAATACTTCACTTTTGACCAGACGGTACTTTGTCATTTGATCAGACGATGCTTTACTAGTGTCTGGATAAAATAATGTACACAGACGATACTTCCATTGAGTCATAGACGATAGAGATAATATGTCTTTTGCTTCTCCTTAAACGATCCTTCGTCTTTGAATGATAGTTCTTCACCGAATTGTACTTCTTCTTTGAACGATAGTTCTTCTAGATATTTGACAAAGTGAGCATAAGATACTTTTCCTTTTGTATAGACGATAAGGATATTTCCTGAAAAACATAATACACATAGTTTAGGCAATAAAATTGTTATCATTCAAAATATAATAAACGTTCTAAACTCGTGTGAACTTAACATAAAGAAGCTTCGAGTGCAAGAATTACACTGTTTACATCAGCTCAAAATGTCATAGTACAACTTGCATTAATGGCTGATCAGATTAAGTGTGAGCGAAAAACTATATATCTCTGAAGATAGAAGATGACTTACAATATAGGAGCATCTCAACCTAGAAGAGGAGCGTCTCAACCTGAACCAGCTTCAATACAACCTTTGCTACAAAGTGCACGTGTTTTGATCTTCAGCTTTCTCTTTCTCTCTCTCTCTCATCCTCAAACCAGTATAAATAGGAGCATCAGGTGAAGGCTTACGCTGACGAAAACAGATCTATCAACTCTCATACCTTGAAAGTCTTCAAGAGTTTTTGATCATAGCTACCTATAAGATCTTCAAAGTATCTACACCTTTCTAAGAAGAGAAATCAAGTAGACTAGCCAGACCATAAATAAAACCATACCTAGGACAACAGTTTATATATAGCAAAGGAGATCTGGGTTACCTTAGCCATGGCTCATGAAGGAACATCAAGCAGACAAAGATCAACATACTCATCTCAAAATATGAAGCATTCAAGATAAAGGAAGACGAAAGCATTGATGATATGTTTGCAAGATTTATAACCATCATGAATGGACTAAGAAATATGGGAAAGACCCACAGTAACATGGAGAAGTCCAACAAAATCCTAAGGTCTTTACCAAAGAAATGGAGACAGAAGGTTATGGCTATAGAGGAAGCTAAAGACCTAAATACCTTGAGCACTGAAGATGTTTTGGGGTCCTTGGAAGTCCATGAGTATATACTGGGACAAGACGATGAAGGAAAAAGAAGCAAGCCAGTTGCATTCAAGGAAAATGAGAAGCAAGTCAAATCATAAAAAGCTGAAGAATTAGAAGAAGCCACTGACTCAGAAGATGACCTTGCGCTTGTTACAAGGAAGATAAGAAAGTCCTTGATTAAAAGAGGAAATATTAAGAACAATCAGCAAGAAATATTAAGAGATTCAGGATCATGAAAACCTCCACTAGGGAAGAAGAACACACCTCTGAGAAGACACAAGTAATCAGTATGAGTGCAAGAATCTTGGACACATCAAGTCTGAATGTCCCCAAATATCAAGGAAACCGTTCAAAAAGGGCTACAAGAATAAAAATTGTGTAGGAGCGTGGGATGACTCTGAAGAAGGAAAAAAAGATGAAGAAAAGTCCTTCTATGCCCTGATGGCATCCACAACAAGCTCTGATACCAATTCTGCAAGTGTACAGAATGGTCGAAGTAATATAAAAGATATCGTCCCCACAGGGATAGGGTGTACCAATTTTTGACTTGAACTCAATTGTTTAGAGCAGAAAAACAAAAGATATATTTTTGAATTGTGGTTGAATGAATAGCAAAAATAAAAACAAGATATAAGATGATTATGAATGATTGATAAAAACAGCACTTGGGTTTGAGTTTCACTTCACTAAATAAGTTTCTTACAATCAGATGTTCATATGAAATAGGAGTATGTTCTAGGGTGCTTTAGCCTAAACCTCTACTTGTTAATATCTTAAGCAAGTAAATCATTCAACCTCAGTTTGCTAAACCTAATACCTTAGTGTTTAGTCAATTCAATTGAAGAAATATGTTTTTAATTCTGGCCAACACAAACAATTCCCACCTTTATACCTAAGCAGCAGATAATTGTTCAATCTAATCCCGGTTCCCTTAATCCCTACCAACTACCGTTGTGAAAGAAGAAAGAATAATTACTTGTGTCCACTAAGCATAAAAAAAAGGGAAGAGATACATGGAACATAAACTTCATTCATATAAAAACCAGAAAGCTTAAAGCACTGTCAATGAAGATTCACTACAAACCCAGAATGCTAAAGAAAACTAGCCAAGCATGGTTAGCATGAACATAATTAAAAGATAATAACCTGGATTAGGAGCTCACAAAGGCTTCCTACAATTCTAGGAAAAGTGTTCAGAACTCAGAGAATTACAATCAAAAGTAAGAACTTGGCTAAAAACTGGCTTATTACAAAGAAGAGAAAATTCTGTATTAATAGCCAAAACTGCCGGTGTTCCAACACCTGGGCGTTGGCTTCCAACGGGCGTTGGAATTAAACAAAACAATTCAAGGCTTGGCAGAGAGCCAACGCTCAAGCGTTGGAATTAAACCCAATTTGGGGCTTCTAGGTAGAGAGCCAACGAATGATCCTTGGCTCCTCAACGCTCAGGCGTTGGGAGGTCGCTAGACTCCTCATTTTCTTGCTCTTTCTTTTCTCTTTTGATTCCCTTCTTCAATGACATAAAGGGGCTTCATTGTGGCTTCAATGAGGTTTTGCAACAGCTGAACCTCTTCATTCTCCATCAATCCAACATGTGTAAAATGCTTTTGTTGCTCCATTTCTCCATTAAACACAAATCATTCAGCCTTTACTCATTTCTTCTTCATCATTTCTTCCAGTAAAGCTCCAATATAGCACCAAATAATGACTAGAATAATAAAAGTCTAAAAACAATAAACTAACCAAATTAAAAGGACTAAAAAGTAAAATAATCACTAACCTACATGCTTATGCAGAAAATAAAATAAAATAAAAACCTAACAAATTAAATAAAACTATATGAGACTCAAAGAAATATAAAATAAAAACAAAGATAAAGAAAAGAAAAAGACACTTATACCCCCAGGTCATCACACCACTATACCTAAGTACCTAACGACAGCTTGTCCTCAAGCGTAAAACACTTAAAGAAGCTTGTCCTTAAGCTCAGAACAAATCACCCCAGCTAGAAACAACAAAGTACAATGATACATCTCAAAGAAAAGCACAGCTGGGTTAAGTACACATAAATCAAGGGAGTGAAATTCATCAAGAAAATTGATCCAAGAGGCAGATAAGATTTCACAATAAAGCTCACCAAACATAGCTCATGATCATACAAGTGCAGTGCATCAACCCTGACTACCTTACAAATCAAGATTCAACAAAACAGAAATGCAATTTGGAGAGTCTTTTCAAGGTTGGCACTTGGCCAAGGTGAAATTGATAGGTAGGGAAAATGAAGAACTTGGCAACTCAAGGGGCTCAGACTCAAGTTAGGTGATCTTTCTTTATAGTACACAAGAGCTATACATTGAAACACAAAGGTTCTCTCTCTTTTTCTTTCTTTTTTTTAAACAAAGCAGTGGAATGTTTTGGAATATATGAAAAGAATTTTGAACTACCCTCATACTCTTACTCACCCCACTACTTCATTGATTTTATTTTATTTTTTCCTAAGGCACATACCTTATTTTTTTTAATTTTTTTTTCTATAGAGAGAAACCCAACATTTTGTTTTTGCTCTAAACATCACTTTTTAGATTCACCTAACAAAAACAGAATAATTCACAATACTAGGCACCAAAGAAAATACTCAATTCAGGCTCAAATGGGGATATTAAGGGAAAAACATTGCAACAACAAAGTCTGAAGTCCACAAGAAATCCTACTAGTCTCTCACATCACACAACATGCATTTATTCTGTTGACATGTAAATCAAGATAGGATCAAACATGAGCAAGTATATCAGAGATCACTCTAAGCACTCAGAAAAGATAGGGTAAGTGTACCCATTTAAGAACTCAAATCATGATTAAGATCAATTCGAACTCAGAAATCAAAAACTCTTTCACAACCCCTAACAACATGCAGTTCTACCCAGCAAATATAAGCATATGTATCAACATTTTCAAAAACACTAACTAGGGGTGAAACCACTTGAAAGTTAAGCACATATGGTACATGATCAGGGATACAAAACTGACTCAATCTAACTTACATGCAAGACTCAAAATAAAATATAAATCTAACCAAAACTAAAATAAAAAGAAAAAAGAAAAATACTCTGGTCAATTATTGGTTCATTGGATCATCTTGATCCTACTTCTCATCCACTCCAGCTGCATCTCCAGAGAATTTAGGCCAACCTACTCTTTATTTCACACAAAGAAAAATAAACAAAAATAAAAATGCACATGGATTGTCTCCCAAGAAGCCTAATGTTATAGTCTTTGATAGACTCTTCAAGTTCACTTCTCACCCAGGGTTTATCACAAACTACATTAGACCCTTCAAATCATGCAAATTTTGACACAAGGTCACCATGGTATTGCATGCATTTTCATCTATCAAGGCAATATAAGTTCAGTTAAAAGTAAGAGGGTTAAGAAAATTCTCACTGAAATATTGTTTTGTTGTGTAGAGAAAATTCAATTCCCTTGCTTTTTTCTTGCCCTGATCTTCTGTTATCCATGAACCTAAGAGATAGATTCTTAGAACTTGAGGCCTTTCTTCATTCATGTTCAATTTTCCTCCAAAGAAAAATTCTACAATGGAGGTTTCTTTAACCTCTTCACATTGAACCACTTCTTCTTTGAGCTCACCCTTTTCATTGTCGCTTTCCAGCTCAAGATCACCTGTGGAGACTTCTTTTACCTCCAAAGTTGGAAGGAAGGGATTTTCTTCAATCAATTCATAATCTTTATTCTCTTCAATTTTGAGCTCTTCACATTGCTCCACAGGTTCACTTTCCTGAATGGTGGGTGACTGCTCATGACTTGGTCGCCTTCGTAGAATGTGATCTATTTTTTCCTATAAGGAAAATTTGGTTTCCCAATCTCGCACTTCCTCTTGCGAGGATCCATTAGCACGCATACAGTCCAATTTAGCATGAAAATCATCAACTAAAATGAATGCATCATGCCTCTTGTTATAGTAATCTATTAAAATGTTTGCTCGAATCCTTGCCACCCTTTTCCCATATGTTTCAGCCATAGATGTACCTTACATGCACTCAGCAACCAAGGATTAACAACACCAATTCATACAGCAGAATATTAAAGTAACCAAAAACTCCAAACAACAAAGCGAAAGTCTCAATCAATAAACCTATCCCCGGAAACGACGCCAAAAAATTGATACCAATTCTGCAAGTGTACAGAATGGTTGAATTAATATAAAAGATATCGTCTCCACAGGGATAGGGTTTACCATTTCTTAACCTGAACTCAATTGTTTAGATCAGAAAAACAAAAGATATATTTTTGAATAGTGGTTGAATAAACAGCAAAAAGAAAAACAAGATATAAGATGATTATGAATGATTGATAAAAACAGCGAATGGGTTTGAGTTTCACTTCACTAAACAAGTTTCTTACAATCAGATGTTCATATGAAATAGGAGTATGTTCTAGGGTGCTTTAGCCTAAACCTCTACTTGTTAATACCTTAAGCAAGTAAACCATTCAATCTCAGTTTGCTAAACCTAATACTTTAGTGTTTAGTCAATTCAATTGAAGAAATATGTTCTTAATTCTGGCTAACACAAACAATTCCCACCCTTATGCCTAAGCAGCAGATAATTGTTCAATCTAATCCCAGTTCCCTTAATCCCTACCAACTACCGTTGTGCAAGAAGAAAGCATAATCACTTGTGTGCACCAAGCATAAATAAACAAAGGGAAGAGATACATGGAACATAAACTTCATTCATATAAAAACTAGAAAGCTTAAAGTATTGTCAATGAAGATTCACTACAAACCCAAAATGCTAAAGAAAACTAGCCAAGCATGGCTAGTATGAACATAATTAAAAGATAATAACCTGGATTAGGAGCTCACAAAGGCTTCCTAAAATTCTAGGAAAAGTGTTCAGAACTCAGAGAATTACAATCAAAAGTAAGAACTTGGATAAAAACTAGCTTATTACGATGAAGAGAAAATTCTGTATTTATAGCCAAAACTGCCAGTGTTCCAACACCTGGGTGTTGGCTTCCAATGCCTGGGTGTTGGAATTAGACAAAACAATTCGAGGCTTGGCAGAGAGCCAACGCATGAGCGTTGGCTTCCCAACGCTCAGGCGTTGGAATTAAACCCAATTTGGGGCTTCCAGGAAGAAGCGTTGGCTCCTCAACGCTCAGGCGTTGGGAGGTCGTCAGACTCCTCGTTTTCTTGATCTTTCTCTTCTCTTTTGTTTCCCTTCTTCAATGCCACAAAGGGGCTTCATTGTGGCTTCAATGAGGTTTTGTAACAGCTGAACCTCTTCATTCTTCATCAATCCAACATGTGTAAAATGCTTTTGCTGCTCCATTTATCCATTAAACACAAATCATTCAGCCTTTACTCCTTCCCTCTTCATCATTTCTTCCATTAAATTGGTTGGAATGCTCATTCAGGAAGAGAACAGACGTAAGAATTCAAGGAGTCATTCTGTGAAACTGGTTCAAGGAGCTGATAGAGCATTGAAGCCAAAGACCAAGAATTATGAGAAGGAATAAAACTTCCAAAAAGATTGTCCTAAACATAAGGCTTGGTTCGAAAAGAAAGGGATTCCTTACGATCCAAACCACAAACCAAAGTAAGATGTTTCTCTATAAGGGAAATTGTATGAAGGTTCTAATTGAAGGCATTGAGAATTAACGTTTGATTCTCGATACTGGCCATCATTTGGGCCTTCTTAGGACTCTTTATGTACCTTCTATGTCTAGAAACTTAGTTAATATTTCAAAGTTGGATTATTGTGGTTGTGGTTTTAATTTTCAAACATGGTTGTTTCAATTCATATAAGGATTATAAACCTATTGGTTATTATATTATTATTGATGTTTATATAGATTAAAACTTCATGATCAATTTTCTGAATCCTTACTTATTGGGCATCGTAGTTTTGGAATTAAGCATAACATGCTTAATGAAAGTTATGCATACTTGTGGCATAAACGCTTGGGTCACATATCCTAGAAAAGATTAGTAAAGAATATATTTTTATTGATCTTAGTTTGTGTATGGATTGCATTAAGGGAAAACAGTCCAGAGATAACATGAAGGTACCACAAGGAGCAACCAGCTTCTTGTAATGATACACACATAAAATATATGGACCTTTTTTACACTCCACCTTATGGTGAGAAATGTATTATATCACCTTTATTGATGACTTTTCACGTTATGAATATGTCTATTTTCTTAAAGAAAAGTCTCAACCTTTTAATTATCTTGAAGTCTATATTACTGAAGTTGAAAGACAATTAGATAAGAAAGTGAAAGTTGTAAGATATGATAAGGGTGATGAATATTGGAAAGCACGATGAAATGAGACAATGTCCCGGTCCATTTGCAAAACTTCTAGAAAGACAAGGTACTCGAGCGCATTGCCGAATGCCAAATTCCTTGAAATGGAGAGGCTAGTGGGAATGATGAACAACATAATGTGGACATAAAGGAAATTAAGATCATGGTTCCTTTACTTATAAGTGTTCCTTCATTCTTAGTTGTTCCAAATGTTATTCCCATGGTTGCATGACATCCTGACAACAATGAACAACATATGAATGATAACACACCCTACAAAGAAACTCACAAATGTCTGAAAGAGATGAGTCTCAAGAAGCTCCTTTGAGGATATCTCAAAGAGAAAGAAAGTCAGTTATTCCAAGCTATTATGAGTCTTATTAGCAAGAATGAGACATAGTAATTGATGAAGATCCAATATCATTTTCACAAGTCATGAATAGTCTTGAGTGAAAAAAATGGATTGATGCCATGAAAGATGAGTTAAAATCCATGGATGATAACAAAGTTTGTGACATCATTTAATTTCTAGAAGGTTCTAAACGAGTTGGTTGTAAGTAGGTCTTTAAGATCAAACGTGACTCAAATGGAAATATTGAACGATATAAATCTAGACTCGTTGCTAAAGGGATATACTAAAAAAGATGGTGTTGATTATAAAGAAAAAATTTCACATGTCTCAAGAAAGGATTCATTGCATATGATTACGGCTTTAATGGCCTATTGTGATTTAGAGTTACACGAAATGGATGTGAAAATAGTCTTTCTCAATGGTAATCTTGAAGAGGAAGTGTATATGGACAAACTTGAAGGTTTTCAATTGGAAAAAATGTCATATGTTGTGTAAATTTAAGAAATCAATGTATGGAACGAAACAAGCTCACGAAAATGGTATATTAAGTTTAATGATACCATTACTTCTTTTGGTTTTGAAGAAAATATTGTTCACAAATGTATATAGAGAAATATCAGTGGGAGTAAGTTACTGTTTTTGGTCCTATATGTTGATGATATCTTGCTTGCAACTAATGATTAGAGTATGATGTATCAATAGAAAAAATGCCTCTCTAAGAGCTTTGAAATGAAAGATATGGGAGAGACATCTTATGTGATTGGAGTTGAAATATATCATGATAGATCACAAAGATTATTGGAATTGTCTCAAAAAGCTTATATCAATAAAGTTCTTGAGAGATTTAACATGGAATGTTGTTGCACTCGAAAGTTGAAAAGAAAGTTTTGAGGTACCTTCAAGGAACGAAAGATTATATGTCCATGTATAGAATGTCTAGCCAATTAGAAGTAATTGGGTATTCAGTTTCAGGTTATGGTAGATCTGTTGATTAGATGAAATTCAATTTTGGATTAGTAGCCATATCATGGAAAACTGATAAGGAATGTATTATCGCCAAATATACCATGGAGGAGGATTTTGTTGCATGTTTTGAAGCTACAATTTAAGGATTATGGCTGTGAAATTTTAATTCAGGACTTGGGGTTGTCGACACCATTACCAAGCCGCTAAAAATGTATTGTGATAATAGAGTCGCATTATTTTCCTCTAAAACCACAAATATTAATAAGGTACCATTATTATGGAATTAAAGTATTTTTTCATTAAGGAGGAAGTTCAGAAACAAAGGGTGTCTTATAGAATAAAGGAACAGATCTTAGGATTGTTGATCCACTAACAAAAGGATTACTGCCAAAGACATTTAAGGAATATGTAAATATAATGGGTCTTGGTTCCCCTTTTGAGTGATGTGATTAATGATGTTGACACTCTGAGCTCTTTATATTTATGGGTTTCTGAACATGAACTGTTTATTTGTTTCTAGTTAATGTACACATGATTTTCTTATGAGTTAAGATGTGTTTGATCTAGAAACATTGATGATACCATTATGACGCCTCATGTATTATTTATGTATCTTGTATAGTGATGCATTAGTGTCGTAGTATATGGAAGTAAGTGCGTTTTGTAAATTAATGCATGATCGCCACAACTCACACCCAATGTTTTACTGTATTAAGATAATTATGCAAGAGTAAGATTTTATTTTAGGCCAAGTGGGAGAATGTTAGAAGCTATGATAAGATAAGATAGAATTATGAGTTGTTACTTATAATTAAGTGGCCTAAAATTAAAAGATAAAGTTACCCACTATTTGAATGTTATATCTTATCTATTAAGTCTGTTATTGGATGGACGTATCAGAGTTTAAGTTAAATACACATTAAGTTGGTCCTATCTCGACCCTATAAATAGATACACAGTCTATTGATTCTTATCGCTATCAGAGAAACTTCCATCCTTATGTGTGCATGAAAGAGGGATAACGAGAGAGAAATCAACTTAATCAATTCTACTAATCAATTCTGCTCAAAGATTTTAAAGACAGATCATAGCTTCTTCCCCCTCATCTAATCCGGGTATGGAAATCATGACTTTTAAGATCCTGATTGTGATTGTATGCCTCCGCCTAATGTTTTGAATGATGCATGGTTTCTCCTTTAAGTGTTGTAGTTCTAACTCCATTTTCCTTGTCAATAGTTTGCAGAATCACATCGGTTGAAAGCTTATTTTTGTTTCTACTCCCCTTCGATCTCCCCCGTCTTGCGCTTCCCTTCGTCGCACAAGAATTAAGCAAAGGAGAACTACATTGTGGTGTTTCCGTCAAAGGGCTTGACTCACAAACAGGAGTATTACCATTTTGCGCCAACCCATCATTATTTTGAGATGCCACTTCCTCTATAACTTGAACACGATCATCAAAATTTGGATCATCTGGTTTTTCCCCCACAAAATGCAACCAATATCTCAGAAATCGGGTCAGACACACACTAATAATGAACTCGCTGGTCTACACTGATAATAGAAACCACTCTAGGGGGGGAATCAAATCCACCATATAAAAATTTATTACCCCCATAATTTAAACTGCTAAAATGGTGAATAGAATCATAATCACCATTTAAAAAATGATTTCCCCCATTATTGCTGAAATATGATTATGAATTATTGCTGAAATGTTGAATTAATTTGTACTATGTTGTGGTTTTGGTTCCTATTATATGCAGCAATGTCTCAAGTTAATCCCTCAAATGCCTCAAAAACCTCACCTACGATTGAACCTGCCTCTACACCTAGAAATAGGAGGAAAAATGCTCCTGGAAATCGGTCTGATATTGGGTGGAAACATGGTGCTGAAGTTCAGGGCAATGCTAAAAAAGTTAAATGAAATTATTGCTCGAAAGTTGTTGGAGGAATATTCAGATTTAAGCATCACGTTGCTGGAACAAAGGAAGATTCAGAACCTTGTGTCACTGTATCTGAAGATGTTAAACTTTTGATGATTAAAGTTGTTGTAGAGGCTAAAGAGGCAACAAGTAGAAAACGAAAAGCGATCGAGCTTGGAGATGATGATGATGATGATGAAGAGGAGAGTCAGAATGTGGAGGTGGGATTGGAAAGCTCTCAAAGTAAAAGAAAGGGGAAGGCCATTATGAAGTTTACTAAAAAGGTAAAAGTGGTGGTGAAGTTCAAGCAACAATGAATCAGATGACGAAGAAGGGCTTCAAGGAGCAAGTGGATAAACAAGTTGCAAAAATTTTCTACACAAGTTCTATTCCCTTCAATGCTATAAAAAGTGAGTGGCAAAAGATGTTGGACATGGTTACTAGATGTGGGATTGGTTATCAAAGTCCTTCTTTTCATGACATTAGAGAGCCTCTATTAAAAGAAGCATTGTTGAATCTCATAATATGCTTGATGACTTTATGAAAGAGTGGAAAAAAACTGGTTGTGCAATCATGTTTGATGGTTGGACTGATACAAAAAGGAGTTTCATTTGTAAATTTTTGGTGAACAGCCCAATGGGGACTTTTTTCTCCATTGTGTGGACACTTATGATATTTTTAAAACAACATACAAAGGTTTTCAAGATGCTATATGATGTTGTGGAGGAAGTGGGAGAGGAGAATATTGTGCCAGTAGTCACATAGTCACAGATAATGTTGGACTACAAAGCTGCCGGGAATATGTTGATGGAGAAAAGATATAGCTTGTATTGGACTCCGTGTGCTGCTCATTGTATTGATTTGTGTAAGACCCTGAATTAATTAAGTAATTAAATAATTATTTAATTATATCATGTACTATTTTAAACCTCTCGAGAATCAATGAATGATATCATTTACTGAATCACCAATGAAATGTTTCTTTACGACACTTCGTAGTAGAGCCGATCTTGACCCGATTTTGAGTTCGAGCGAGAGTAAGACATCCTCACTATCTCCGTGACTTTCAGTGAAGAAATTCGAGAAGAACATCTGTAATATCGATATGGTTTCCCTCTGGAGCCCGAAAAAAGCATTTCTCGCTAACGAGACTTTCAGTCGAAAATCCACCAAGTGAAACGGACGACACTAGGACCTCGGATAAAAAATACGAGAATCACCAAACTACTCTGTTTGACATGACGGATCCAAATATGCGATAAAAACTTTTTGTGAATAGTGTTTTCTTAAATAGTGTTTTGTGAATAATGTTTCTTGAACAGTGTTTTGTGAATAGTGTTTTCATGCCGGAATCAGCACGAATTTCGAGAAAATGTCCTGGGGGCTCGAGTTGTACGAGCACGAGGTCCAAAAAAATGAGTAATCGGTATTAGTCACTCTCAGCGACATTGGGAAACGTACCAACGACCGGATTCGGATAACGACGGGAATTATGACGCGACTGATGCAATTGACGCATATGACGCCCATCAAGACTATGCGTCAGTGGATTATACATTTAATATTAAACCAATCCTAGAAATTTTCTTAAACTTTCTAAACTTTAGAGTTTAGTCCCTAAACTTTGAAAATTTAGGGTTTAGTCCCCAAATAGTAAAAAGATATTTTTACCTCAACTTTCCTACATTCAACTCTGGTCTCTAGGGCCCAATGGAACGCGTGGCTAACACCCCATTAAGTGGGTAACTTCGAGTTTTTTCACTTAAAATTTCATTAAGTAAAATCAAGAAAGAATTAAGAGAGAGAAAGTGAATAACAAGTGACTATTCATCATCTTCCTCCTTTGTTCATGCTTGGCCCAATCCTTCCCCTCTCCATAGCTCTATCTTCCACTCATTTTCTCACCTTGGTTCTTTGAGGTAAGTTGATCTCCTCTTCAAGCTCTACACTTCCATGGTTTTGGATTTCAAAGATGTTGAGTTTTGATTTATTGATGGTTGATGTAATCCCAAACCCACTTCACAATTATTGTTGCTATGGCTTTCCTCTTCAATTTGAACCGGTAAGATTTTCAATATGTTAATTTTTGGTCCCTATAGAATTTTGATGATGAGCTTTTGCTAGGATTGCCTTTAGAAACATTGTTCCCATGACATTGATCTATGATAATCTCAAATTAGTTTTCTTAGAAGTTAAGTTTTTGAAATGTGATTATTTGAAATAAGTGATTTTCAAACTTCGAAATTTATTTTCACCATAGATTTCCTTAGGCCTTTAATGTGTACGAGTTAGTTTTGAAAGAAAAGTTCATCTTGGTAATTATATGGTGTTGGCCGAACCTAGGACTGTTTTTAGGGCTTGGAAGAATTGATTTTTCAACTAGATTTTTAGTGTGTTTAAAACTTGTATGCGAAGTTTGTTGCAAAGGAAAAAAATTCCCTAAGTTGTGTGGTGAGGCCAAGAGCAATGAGTTTGATTTAGGATTTGGTGTCAGCACCCAATTTTGTCCGCCTTAGTTAAATCTTAATTTAGTTTTTCTTTCTTAATTCTACATTTTAGTTTTGTGAATACCAATTTGTGTTTTTTAATTATTATTATTATTATTAAGTAAAAAAGAAAAAGGAAATCAAGAGGTAACGTGAGTGACAGAGAAAGAAAGAAAATGGAGGCAGGAGTAGTGTCCGGATAATATGTGAACAAAAATGGTTTGTTATTCCCCTCAAGTTATACCATTTAAAGCAATGCTCTTCCTACAACAAGCAAAAATTGCAAGGGTCAAGAAATTGCTTTCAATCTCAATCCAATCAGAAGATCCAACAAGCAAAAGAAGGAGATGTGAGCAAGAGCATAAAAGGGGAGTGAAAAGAGAAGAAAAAGGGGGGAGGAACCAACACTGAGAATCACCTTCATCATCACCCTTCACCGTCTCCTTCACCTACCATCTCTGCACCCAAACCATCACTGCCCTTCACCAATATCACAACCAAAGCCAACCATTTCTTCACCACATACACAAAACCACTCTCATTTTCAAATCAACATAAAGCCCCAAAACAAAATAGATTTGAGCCTCAACCAGAGAAGAAGAAAAAGATGAAAGAAGGACCAAATCAAACTAAATTCTGACCAAGACTAACAGCCCCTTACAAAAACCCCTTCATCGACCCACCGTTCCTCGACCACCACCGTCACTGCTGTCTTCGTCCTCCATAGCCTGAAGCGCCGGCAACACCACCCAAATCCCTTTTCTCATCTTTCCAGCACCACCGTCCGAGCCGTCGTCGCCGTTCCACCGCCGCCGAGCCTTCTCGCCGCTCTCCTTCTCACGGTTCCTCTCTCTTCCTCCCACTCCCTTTCTCTCTTGTTTTTCGTCCCTGTTTCTTCTTTCTTTCTCACCGCTTCTCTCTCTATTTCATTCCTTATCTTTAATCTGGTCCTCTTTTTTTCTTTTCTTTATTATTTATTTCTTTTTTCTTTTTCAATAATGACTGTTACTTAATTTTTTCATATACAGTTCTTGGCAATGGGTTAGTGTTGTTTTTGTGTATATCCTAAATGTGTTTATTTTTCTTTCTTCTAAATACACATTTTCATATCAAAAGAATAAAACTCCAAAAAAAAATTCTTT
Organism: Acmispon strigosus; assembly: GCA_030819835.1. Taxonomy (NCBI): domain Eukaryota; kingdom Viridiplantae; phylum Streptophyta; class Magnoliopsida; order Fabales; family Fabaceae; genus Acmispon; species Acmispon strigosus. The sequence continues at coordinate 9,821,809 of JAUAMA010000001.1, forward strand.
AATAAATCAATAATGATAATAAAATAGCATTTCTACTTATTATCTCATAAAAATCACTCACTACCCATTTGGTAGCATGATATCACAAAATTATAAAATGAATAAAAAAATCTTTACTCAAATAAATCAACAGTGGTAACAGATAGCATTTCTATCATTTACCCCGTACGGTTCCTATGACTACCCATTTGGTAGCTGAACTACTTTAAAATTAAAACTCAATAAAAACTCTAAAAAAATAAACAAACAAAGAAAATCTCTTCAAATTTAAAAAACATCAAATTTAAAGTCAATTTAAAACTTTAAGAACCACGTAGCCTTGATTTCTCTTCTTAGATACGTAGGACTGGGCAACAATCCCGTCAAGCACCATTTTTTTAAATCACTTAAATCACATTTAGAACTACGTGGCCTTGATCTTCCTATTGACACGAAGTATGTAGGACTAGATTCACACCTATCAGGCTAAATAAAATAAATATTTTTGCTTTTTTTTAAATAATTCACTTTCTTTGTAAATATAAAAAAATCTTAAAAAATAATAATAAAATCTTCTTTTTAATTAAAATAATTATTTTAATAATTTTTACACAATCCATCTAAGGTACCGTCTTAGACGGGCACTGTGGGGTGCTAATACCTTCCCCACGCGTAACCGACTCCCGAACCTAGATTTTAGGTTTCGTAGGCCTTTTATTTTCTTTTTAGGTTTTCTAGTGTTTTCCTTTAAAAAACATTAGTGGCGACTCTGTCTGTTTTATATTGCTTTAGCGCCGTCCCCGCCGCGACCCCAGTTGCGACACTTGGAAAATTGATTTTTACATGATTTTGAGAACTTATGTTTAGAGGGACTAAAATTGATTTTTTGGGTGAATTGGATTTTGGAACTTATAGCTTAATTAGGGTTTTTCTAAGTTAAGGAATTGAGAATTGGAAAAGTTGACAATTGCACTGCTTTTGTTTTTAACACTTAGGAATTTCTTGAGTTCAAGACTCGAAAATTGATTTGGAAACTTGTAGGAGAAGCTAAGTTTTGAGTTGTGAAGTTGTTTTGAGGAACTTAGTGTATTGTTTGATGAAAATGGGAAGTTTTTATGCTTTTGCAAATTTCGGACATAATTGATACATTGAGGTTTTGTGTATGTTTTTGCATTAAAAAACTTGTTTAAGGCTCTTAAATTGATAAGTGAACATCCAGCCTAATTACTCTTGAAAGGTTTTGAAGTTTTGGAAAATTTTGGAGGTTGTAACGAAGTGTTTTTCAAAGGTTTAAAAGGTTGCCAAAGTTGATAATATGTTTTGAATTCCATGGATCCATTCTTGTGAATGGAGACATTTACCCAAGTGTTGGATACCTTCTAAGTTCAGTATTTTGAACCTTAGAACTAGTTATGAGTCCTAAAACTAGACTATATCCTTGAAGGGTTATGGGACATCGGACCAGCCAAGACGAGCAGAGCTAAAGTAGCTAACCGGATCGACAATCACTTCGGTAAGGGAACTTCGCTATTCTTAGCTGCTAAGCATATGTATATGATTATGTGAATGTATACTATGATATTGAGATTGTTAGTTGACGGTATTATGAGAACGACTCGATTAGAATTGTATGGATTGAGATATTAATGCATGGAGCTGAAGGCATCTGATATGCTGGATCAGAATTGTTTGTGGTATGATATTGATTTGAAATTGTGGCTTGACTTATTGAATGCTTCCTTGCTATATTTCTAAGTGTTGAGCATGATTTACTTGCGACATGATTTATATCTAATTTAGATATGTACATATGTTCTACATGATTCCTTGTTAATTATGAAGTTATGTGAGGCCACGTCTTCGGACGATTAAGACTTGAGTTCGGGTTATTGTTTTCATGTTGTGTCAAGCATATTGAGGGTCTTCGTGGTTCAGAGCTATACAGAGCACCGGACTGGAGATGGAAAATTTCAGGGCATTAAAAAGAACGTACTCGTGTAAGCGGCAACTCATCGGTTGACCAGTAATTCAATTTAGTTGGCAAGAGTTGATAAAGTGTCACACTTGCATGCGGGATTTGGTGTTGCATCCTGTAAGACCCTGAATAATTATAAGGAATAATATGTTTAATCATATTATTGTCTTTATAAGATAAACGTTGTTAAGTGGAGTTTGTTGTGTTCGAAACAAGAATATATGAAAATGGTTATGAACCATGTTGAATAAGATCAGTTTTTCCATGTCATGTTATGGAACGATGTCGGGAGACTCGTTCGTCTTCCCGAGAAGTTGGAAACGGCGTTTCTCCATAGAGTCGTCGAAGCTCTGAATGATACTCGAGCAGGAATTTGACTACACCAATGTCTTTATGATCATGCGTGTGTATTTTCATGAAGTTTGAGTATAATATTGTATATATTATCTTTTCTGACGTTATCGGTCGTGCGTCAGACGTTTTGAAATTATTCGCGAGTACGACCCTCGCTTATCTTTCAATTCCTTGGTCACTAAATTTATTGGCTTAATAGCACTTTTGGTCCCTCACTTATCATAATTTGACACTTTTGGTCCCTAACAAAAAAAATTAACGTTTTCTGTAAAAAATTAACAAAAAGAAAATTAATAAAAAAAAAGCTTTTTTTGTACCTACCCAGAACCCTAGTTCCGCTCCCTTCACCTCTTGAGCCGCCACACCTTCTCTCTTCTGCTCCCTTTCTCTCTCAAAAAACCCTAACCCTTTCTTCTACCTCACCAGTCGCCGCACCTCCCCCTTTTGTTCTCCCTCTCTCACAATGAAACAACAACCGTCGCTCCTCACCCTCCTCTGGAAGCGCTGCCGTCACTCCTCTCCATCTCTCCAACACCCTGTGTCGCCATTCCTCTCTGCTCCTCTTCAACCCCGGATCACCTCCATTTCTCGGCCATTCTGCCCCGGTCACGATGCCAGGAGCTGCCGCCGCTCGTTTCCTCTCCTTCATCTGAAGGCTTCGTTACCACCTCCTTCCAGAGATCGAGGAAAGAGACCAACGAAGTGCAGATGCAGTGGCTCCGATGGCTTTCGATTTCTTCCTCGAGATCTAGAGCTCTTCTATCCCTGTGACTCCGTTTTTCTTTCTCTGTATTTTCTTTCTCTGTAATTCCTTGAGGACAAAAAGATTTTGAGGGGAGGGATATGATGCACATGCTTTTCTGGGTTTGAAGGTGAGATGAAGGGTGATGAATGCACATTCCTTTAATGCACATGCTTTCTCTATAATTCCTTGGAAATGGAAGGGTGATGAATTTCTGGGAGTGTGGAGAAGAAGGTGGAAGGTTGAAGAAGAAGAAAGGGTTTGCAGTTTAATGACTCTACTGTATTAGATGATTTTGATGATCAAGTGGTTCACAAGCCGGTTGTCAAGAGGCATTGCGAGTGGAAAATAAAAGGAAGGGGACCCTGCGAAGAGTTAGGAGAGGATGAGGTGACTTGGCTGAGAGGAATTGACATTGATTCTTTCTCCTCTGACATCTTGTTTCACTCTTCCAAACTTATGTTTCTGACGATTTTGATACTACATAAAAAATCAATGTTGATCACAATCATTAATGACCAAAATAAGCAATCTCAACCCATTATAGCAGTAACAATCATGGAACAAGCATCATGATTCATGAGAAGACAAAGTGGGTTCGATTGTTGTTTTCTGGTGAGGGGAGGGGAGAACAGGTTGTAGGTCTTTGAGCTTTAGTTTGGTTCAGCTTCTTGGCCTTCCTGGTTTGGTTCTTGGTGGGTTCTTTTTGGGTTTAGTTGTTCTAGAGGCTCTATCCATTGTTCTTGGTTGTTATTTTTGGGTTCTTCCTGGATTTGGTTCTTTCAGATTAATGAATTGTTTTTTTTTTTTTGACAGAAAATGTTAGTTTTTAACAGAATAATGACGGGGGACCAAAACTGCTGTCGTTTGACAAAGTGAGGGACCATTGATGTAACACCCATAATTTTCCCCAATAATTAAATAATTATTTAATTATTCCGAGTTACTTTTTGGATCCGCTCATAGGCATCGGCAAGCGATATCGTCGGTCGAAATACCGATGAAGAATTCTTTGCGACACTTGGTAGGAAACCAAGCTAGACCTGATTTTGAGTTCGGGTGAGAATAAGACGTTCTCACTATCACCATGACGTTCAGTGAAGAATTTCGTGGTGAACGACTATAATATTGATTTGGTTTCCTCCCGGAGCTTGCGGAGGAATTTTCGCGCTAACATGACTTTTAGCCGAAACTTCAGCAGGCGAAACGGATGACTTCGGGACCTGGATCGAGAATTTGAAAAGCACCAAACAATTTGTTTGGCATTTCGAGACCAATTTTGTGCAGAGGATTTTTGTGAATAGTGACCCGTGAATAGTGTTTTCGGGCAGCGTGGCGCGGACTTCGAGAAAGATCGACCCGGCCCCGAATCGTGCAGGCCCGGTACCTCAGGACTAATAGATGACCCCGGGGCAGATATTCACAGTAGCACTGAGGTACTCAATGATGACGATCAGTGACTGACGCATTGATGCACTGACGCGTCAGTGAGGGGAATTTTATTATTAAACAAACCTAGATATTTTATTTCGAACTTTCTAAATTTAGAGTTTAGTCCCTGAACTTTGAAACCTTACGGTTTGGTCCATGATAGTAAGAAGTTTTTGTTTACTTTAACCTTTTACCATTCCAACTTTGGTCCTTGGGTAAGTGAAAAATTAAAATCTCAATCCCATTTAAGCCCATAGGCCGCGGCCCACACTCCCCTTTTAGAGGGTTAATTAGCTTTTCTTCTCATTAACCTCATCATTAAGTGAAAATCCTTGGAGTTTAGAGAGATTTAGAGAGATAAAGAGCTAGGAGAAAACTATTCATCATCTTCTCCATCAAGCCTTAGCCGAACCCTCTCTTCCTCCCTAGCTCCTTCATCTTTTGTCCTTCCATCTTGCTCCTTTGAGGTAATATTTTCATCTCCCCTTTATCTACATTTCTACCGATTCAAAATTTCGTTTTGTTGAGTTTAAATTTTATGCTAGTGCTAGAACTTAGAAGCTCCTTCATAAATGTTGTTCCTACTACCATGAGCTTTGTTTTGAACCGATTGGATTTTCGATTTGTTGAGTTTTGGTTCCTTGGAAGTTTTTAGGGTTGAGTTTTGTTAGGGTTGCTTTTGGAAAAGTCATTCCCATTGGATTGATCTTTGAAAATCACCAATTAGTTTTCTTGGAAGTTTTGTTTTTGAAAGCTTAGGAAATTTAGGAATTGAATGTGTGAAAAATTGAGTTTTTGGGAAAATTGGATTTTGAAACTCATAGTTGAGATTAGGGTTTTTGTACATTCTGAAACTTGGGGAAAATGAAGTGAAAATTTGTATTAGAATTTATGTTTTTGGTTGTGCATTTGATTTGGAAAATTTAGAGAAGTGTTGGGTGAAATTTTGAAAATTTGAGAATTTTAGGGTTTTTAAAAGTTTGGACAGAATTGAGACTTAGTGAAATTTTGTGTGCTTTTGTTTTCTAAAATCTTGATTAAGGCCTCAAAATGGTTTGTAAGCATCTAGCCTTGATGCTCTTTAAATGGTTTGAAATTCCGGAAAAGTTAGGTTTCATAACTTAGGGTTTTCTAAGTCCTTTTGGGTAATCGTCGAAAAATCTTGTTACGTGTCGTCGACCTCCGAGAATTTCCTAAGCTGTAGAGCCTATGTCTAAGTGTTTATACCCTGTTTATACCAGCCATTTTCCATATGTTTGAGTTCAAAGTTCTAAAGTTTATGTTGTGTTTGTTGAAGGATCACGAGGCTTAGACCAATCAAGACGTGCGGAGCTTCCAAAACCACCAAGATCGATCACCTCTGTGGTAAGGGCACTCCATAGCTTCCAAAACAGGTGTCTTGTTTTGGGATCTTGTTGTATTGGTGGGTGGTCTCTGTCTGGTTGGGGTTGTGATTAGGGGGCCGGGTTTTGCGTTGTTGTTGTCTTGCTGATGCGGCGTCATTTCCAGGATGAGGCTTTTTTCTTGGTTAGGAGAAGATCGTAGGGCCTGTGTTTTGCGGTTTGTGTTATTGGGCTTTTGCGCTTTGGCCTTCGTCTGTTTTGGGTGGGGTGTTGTATATCTTCTTTTTGTATGGTGCTGCCTTTCCTTTCCTGTTTTTGTGGAGGGAGGGCAGCACTATGGTGTTTTGTAGGCCTCTGATTATTTATATATAATATATAATTTCGCTTTCTAAAAAAAAGTATAAATATATACTATGCTACACTATGATCTTTAGAATTGTAGTTGACGGCGTTTTGAGAACGACTCGACTTTAAACTGGATTGATTGATATACAAGTCTCTGAAGGCATCTGATATGCTGGATTAGGAATTGTTTGAAATGTGTCAATGTTGATTTGATTTGGATTGTGGCTTGACTATTGGATTGTTCATTGCTTTATTAACAATTGGAAAGCATGATTATCTTTCGACATGATTATATCTACTTGTGATATGTGCAACTGCTCTACATGATTAGTATTAATTATGAAGCTATGCTAGGCCTCATTTAAATACGTATGAGTCCTACTTGTGTTTTGTTTTCATGTCGTGTCAAGCATGTTTTGTGAAAGTCATCATGGTTCGGGGCTATAAAGAGTCACGTGCTAGATGGCGCACCATCATGATAGTAAGAAAACACACAAGAAAGGGGGGTTTGAATTGTGTGTGTAGTTTTTAAAACTTCTTTTTCAGTTCTAAGCAGTTATTAGTTTCAAATGAATAGAAGAGTGTGTGCATGCAGCGGAAAATTAACTTAAGACTGAAAAATAAAGCACACAGGGTATTTATCCTAGTTCACCCCCATAATCGACAGGGCTACATCCAGTCCTTGGCTTCACCAAGATTTTCCACTATTTGATCAACATAGTACAAGTATTCTACGGGACTTCTCCCAGTATTAGAAGGACTTCTCCTAGCAAGTATTATACAGGACTTCTCCTAGTATTCTAAGGACTTCTCCTTTCAAGTATTATTCAGGACTTCTCCTAACTAGTATTCTACAGGAGTACTCCTGATTCCTTTTCAAGGTAGCTTTGTTGTTCTACAATATTCTCTTCAACAAGAATTAGGTATAAAGATGAAGCACATTTTACATAGAGGATATAGAATTAGGTTCTCTGTTTGGTTTGCGTATGGATTGGATAAGAGTAATGCTCTATATGTTCTTCACACTGGTAGACGACTCAACTCAATTTAGGATGGCTTTAAGCTTGGGAGTTGTGGCTTGATTCTGTGGGCAACTTGATGAGAATAAGTGATAATTTAGTATTCAAGTCGCCAAGTTAATCCGAAAGCAAACTCCTCTATTTATATCTTCAGTAGGATGTTCCCAGTAAGCTTGACGAAGATTTGAAAAATAGTTCCGTTGGAGGTTCTGCTTCCTTGTGAGTAACGGATACTTCTGTAATTCTGAATCAGCATTAAATGCATTCTGTCATGCATTTAGTGCAGCATTAATTGCTTTAGTCGACTTCGTCTGGTCCTTTAATGCTTTCGGCCTTGAGCTTTTGTTTGGGCATTGAATGCTAGTGCAAGCTAGCTAAGAGAGCATTAATTGTTCTGAACATAAGATTTGGTTTTGACCGTTGAGAAGATACGATGTTCAGAAAGACCCGCTGTTGACTCTGAAAAGATTGCTTGAATTGCGGAACAACAGAGATGTTTGCAGAAACGAGGAATAAAGTATTAATTTTGTCTCTTTCTTCATTTTGCAATCAACAGTGCTTCATTTAATGTGCTGACTAGGTAGATAACCTTTAATGCTTGAAGCAGTTATTGACAAACGAATTCTTCAGAATCTTTGTCGAACGATCTCTTCAATGCTTCTGCCGAATGAACACTTTAGAATGTCTAGGCAGACAAACTCTTCACAAGATTTGCCAAACGTTCTCTTCAATAGTGTTGCCGAACGAATTCTTCAAATGTTTGCCAAACGTTCTTCTAAACTTGACTTGGCACATGAACTCTTTAACATGAGTGTTAGAATCAAATAATTTAATGAAGTATTATATTTTGATAAATAACAATTTCGCTAAGTATTGATCTTGTCAAAAATAGAATTCTTAACTTCTAAATGTTTATCATGCTTAGGAACATCCTTCTACTTGGAAAAAGCACTGCATGGACCCCTACAAAGCATTATCAAAAGCAGATGTTCAAGTTAAGGATAGTAGACAAATTCGTCCGGCTACAACCTTTGAAAAACAGTCCGTCAGATGATATCGTCTGCCTCAGAGAGTCCGTCCGGATATGATGAACGTCTGGTCACTCAGTCATTAGATTCATCTGAAGGAAAGAACATCTAAATTCCAGACAGAATGTTTGGTTGACTAGTGCAAAAGGAAAATCAGGAGGTGATCGTTTGCTCAACCCAGGATGAGCTATCAAGCACCACTTGTCTCTTCAGAGCATTAATGGCGAAAAGGACATAATTAAATTCTCTATGAAGGTGCAAGAAACACACAAGAAAGGGGGGTTTGAATTGTGTGGCCCATTTTTTTTTTAATTTCTTTTCTAAAGAGTTGTATGTTAAACATCCATTAGTATTCATTTATATTTATCACAAGATATTCTATGCAATAGGTAGAAATACGTTAAATTCATTTGATAGATTCTGAAGGTTAATTACTTGTTCTCAAGATAATTTATTTATGAAAGCATGAACGAATGTGCAGCGAGGAAGCAATATAGCATGAAAGTAAAGAACACATAGTTTTTATCCTGGTTCACCCCCATAATCGACAGGGCTACGTCCAGTCCTTGGCTTCACCAAGATTTTCACTATTTCAACAAATAGTACAAGTATTATCAGGGACTTCTCCCAACAAGTATTCTAAGGACTTCTCCTAACAAGTATTCTAAGGACTTCTCCTATCAAGTATTAGAAGGACTTCTCCTTACAAGTATTGTTAGGACTCCTCCTTACAAGTATTATCAAGACTTCTCCTTACAAGTATTATCAGGACTTCTCCTTACAAGTATTATACAGGACTTCTCCTGACACCTTTTTCGAGGTTTTTCTTTTCTACAATATTCTCTTCTTGATAAGAGTGGGTAGAAGAAATGAAGCTTATAGAACAGAGAGATCATAAGCAAGTTGATCTCTGTTCTAAGTTATGTGTGTGGGATATGATGAGAGTTAGACTCTATAAGGTTTCCACACACATAAGCAACTCAACTCAGGTTGGGATATAACTTGAAGTTTCCTGAGTTGAAACCAAGATTGCCTTGGTCTTTTGGACGAACTAGATTGAGATGTGTAAAATTTAGTTCTAGTCGCCAAGTTGCTACGGAAGCAGGTTTCTCTATATATATCTTCAGTTGAAGTCCTCACAGCAGGAGAGAAAACCTGTCCGAAGTGCTTCGTCCTCTCCGGGAAGCACATAACGGCTAGTTCTGCATCTCTCAGCAGGTGTAAGTCACGATCTGAGGTTTCTCTGCAAGCGTAAGATATGATCTAGAAATCATCAGTTCATCTGGGTTGATGTCGTCTGGCTCCATGCTGAGTGAGTAGCTTTGAGCTAGTTTCTCTGTATATAATGTGTGAAGATCCAGCGGTGGAGACTGTTTTGACCATTTTACCCCAGTGCTTGACAGCTAATACTCATCACATGCCTTGGTCAGATTTTTGAATTTCGACCGTTGAGAGTGTACGATGCTCAGAGATTCTTGCCGTTGATTTCGCGATGTCAGCTTGATTTGAGGAAAAGCAGAGAAGTAGTGGGACCAAGAAGTATTGGATTAATTATGTCCCATCTTTCTTTCTGTGATTGCCAGAACTTTGATAAATGTGTAGACGAGGAAAGAAGCAATTACTCAAGAGAAGAAGAATAATTTCTTTAATGCTTTTGTTGACTTGATATCCTCGAAAGACATACTTATTGATCTTTGTACCTTTGGCGCAATTTATACTTTGGCGGACGGATTCTTATATAGAGTTTTGCCAGACGCAGTCTTCATTTAGTGCTTGAAATTCCGTCACTGAGTGGCTTGCATTGGCAAACGAATTTCCTTCAGTCAGTTCTTCTTTAAGGAACAGAAAATTCTTGTCTTAGAGAACTGAATCATTTCTTTCTATTTGTTTTCATTGAAGTTCTCCATCTGAGAGAGTTGATTCACAACTCCTTTATATGATGCTAGAGAGGCTTCGAGGCGGAAGGTGTTTCTTCATAGGTTGTTATGCTCTTTCACCTTTAAACAACACAGTCTTCCAATTTGATCTTTGTAGATTTGGGTAGCGGACTGATTCAGCTGCTTCAAGTAAGCTTTGATTTGGATGTGCAGATTTCCATCAAGTACCGTGAGAGAAGATGCTGGTCATTTGAAGCTGTTGATTTATCTCTCTTGAGTCATCGGACAATCTTGTACTTGAATGTCTTCCTTTCTTGCGCCATCGGACTGTCTTATACGAGAATGCTTTCCTTCGTATAAATTTGACATTGTTTCCTTCGAGGTGACCGGACGAACTCTTCTGGTGGACTGATTCTCTTGATAAGGCTATGATGTTTATTCATTCCTTTCAGAGATGGTTATTCCTGTACATGATAATTTTCACTATGTTAGGAACTTCGTCTTTGACGTCATTAGATTTTAAAGAAATTGTTAATTATCAAAATATAATAATTCATTTAATTATTTGATTCTAACACTCTATTCCTTGAAAATTCAAATCTTCTGACATTCCTTAATTCAAGCTGCTTTTGCGGAATCAGCGGCAAGCCTTTCTGATCATCGTATCTCCTCAACGTTCAAATTCAAATCTTCTGGTCAGAACATTAATGGCTCCCTTAGCTGGAATGCATGAGCATTTATTACAGAAGTTATTGATCAAGGCAAAACGCATTGAAGAACCGGACAATATCAACCTCAGTCATTAGAGAAACATTAAATGCATTGCAGATTGCATTTATCAAAGCATAAATTGCAGAAGTATCCGTTACTCACAAGAGAGGAGAAATTCAAACGGAACTATCTTCAGATCTTCAACAAAGGTCCCATTGATCTTCCAACTAAGGATATAAATAGAGGACTTGGCACCAGATTCAACTTGGCGACTTTTACACGATCAAAGCATTCAAACTTTATAAGTTTATTATTTGCAATCCAATCTCTCCAAGCCAAACACTCAGCATTCTCAACTTACTTATTATCTGAGTTCAATCGCCAAATAGTGTGAAGATCATCACAGAGTTCTACTCTTATCCTCGTTCACACAAAGCCCTTCAAAGAATCAACTTATTTATTCTCTCTGTAATTCGTTCTTCATATTGTCTACCCACTCTTACCGAAGAGATTTTGTAGAAACCAATTCTTCTTGAAAAAAAACTGGGAGGAGTCCTGTCCAACACTCGTAAAGGAGAATTCATTCTAGAATACTTGTAAAGGAGTAGTCCTCAGAATACTGGGAGAAGTCCCTGAGAACACTTGTACTATTTTGATAAAATAGTGAAAATCTTGGTTAAGCCAAGGACTGGACGTAGCCCTGTCGATTAAGGGGGTGAACCAGGATAAACATCGTGTGTGCTTTATTGTTCAGTTGTAGAATAATTTCTGCTGCACTTTTTAACAAACATTTTCAAATTTATAACTGTTATTTCACGAAAAGAAGTTTAAAAATCACACACACAATTCAAACCCCCTTTCTTGTGTGGTTTTATTACTATCAATGAGTTCCCAGATGTACTCCTTTGGTGGACGTACTCTTTACTGTGAGAATACTCAGAAGATTGACTTCTTGAAGAGTGTCCAGACGTAATCCTCTGGATGAGTTGTTCACACACACATTCTGTTGAAAAGCCGGGAGTGCTCCTAAGCTGGATATACTCCTTCAGGTTTGTGACCATACTTACTCAACTTTCCCAAGTGTGCTTCAACTTGTCAAGGCACGTTTAAGCACCGAACGGACTCAATTTGTCAAGTGTATTTTAGTGTATGATTGTCACAGTAGACAAATTGTTTCTTTGGTGAGTTACCAGACGATCTCCACTTATGTGTTTTCTTTTGAGCTGTCGGACGATCTCCATTTGTTTGTTTTTCTTCGAAATTCTTTCTTTTGATAATTCCTTGCAGGAATGTATGCAGTTGTTCTTCATTTAGATAGATGTTCCTGAGTATGAAAATATTCAAGGAGTTAGGAATTCTATCTCTAACAATATTAAACCTTAAGCGAAATTGTTAATTATCAAAATATAATAATTCATTAAATCATTTGAATCTAACACATCGGGGCGTCATACAGAGTGTTCTCGTGTAAGTGGCAACTCTCGAATTACCGACTTACTCTCTAGTTCATTCGGAGTTCGGGAGAGTGTCCCATCTGCATGCGGAAGTTGGTGCATATCCGGATAAAAGTTTTTTAGTACATGAGGAAGATGTACGTGCATATAGGACTCCTAGGGTTTTTCCCAATTATATGTGTCAAATAATTGTACTTGCTCTGCTACTTGCTACTTGATTGATATGCTTATTGATGCCATGGATTGCTCTTTATATGACCTTGTTTTTGGAAGTGACTCTTTTCTCTGTGTTTTCTTTTGGACGAATCATGTGTGTTTCTCCAGACTATGCCCAGCCAACCAGTAGAGGACCCATTTGTTAGCCTACCCTTCCTAGGGGTGGCGACCCTACACTTCATTGACAGAGACGACCCGGCGTCATGGACGGTTGACCTGCCGTACTGGCGTGTCCGGTACACGGGTCGGGTGGCTGATGACAGGACAAATCGCTTGGGAGAATCCCAGGGGCGACAGATTTACCGCTTCACTTATGACTTTCCTTTACTTCCCCTCCCACTCTTTGACGGAACCGACGCCTCAGCGTCTGGGACAGCCGGTATCCCGGCATCCCCCTTCACTACTGCTTCTCCTGACCCTTCATCCCCCGAGGTGAAGGTGGAGACCTCTACTCCTCTATCCCCAAACTACACTCCCTCTTCGACGGACCCCTTCCAGATTATACCCCTAACGTATGAGGTAGTAACGACGGTCTTCACTACCATCATTGACGTGGACATTCCCGTGATCGACCTCACGGACTCTAATGGACATGCCCCAGGCTGGGGTGGTGCTGGATGGCTGGAGGGATCTGACAGCTACCCCGAGGAGGACCCCGAGAAAGAGGAGGAGGAGGAGGGTGAAGCTTAGTTGATTTTGGGTTATTTCTTTTTGGGGAAGTTCATATTTTGGTAGACTAGGACTGTCTATATTTTGTAATTAGTGGGGTAGGTTCCAATACATGGCTTTCTGTGGAGGCTTCCTGCGTGGAGTCCTCGGGGAAGTATATCGGTATAAGGAGTCTAGTTCAGAATCCCTAGACTTGCTGTATCTTTCCACTTTTGGGTTATCTGGTCTTTAAAATAACTTTACTCTTCGCACTACATTGGTGATGTAATTATGCACTACTCAAACTATTTTAATAACACTGCTCATTGAGGGCAATGTAAATATGGGTAATTATGTATGCATACTGTCTTAGCATGATAAAAAAAAAATTACACACGCATTTTCGAAAACTCCTAAGACTTTCCGCATGTTTATTTACTGTTTATCTGCTACAGTAACGCCTTGAAATGTTACAATTGAGGCTAATTTTTTTTTGTTGGAGACCAAAAGTGTTAAATCGTGATAAGTAAGGTCCAAAAGTGCTATTAAGACAATTTTATTTGAGTGGATAATTATTCTTTTTAGAGAAAAAAATAATTTAATACTATCTCCTCATCCTTATACCTGAACAGATTTCCTTCAATGAAAATCAAAGGAGATCCCCCTCCAACCAATGAGAAGTAGGATAGCACACCACATTCTCTCTCCTCACCGACAACTGAACCCCACCACCTCTCCATCACTCAAAATTCTTATTTACTCTTCCTCGCTCATCACGCACTGTGGTTTTCTCCTTCTCTCCCTCCTGCGTTATTTTTCTTCTTCTCCCTCCCATTTTCTTCTCCTTCCTCAGGGAGAAGGCTGAACCATGGAACCACCACTACCCCCCCCATTCTGTTTTGTTTCTGCTGTGTTCCTGCTCCTTCGAAATCGTGGAACAGGCCGTAGGAACCACCATGAACGGAGCCACCATCTCACCATCGTAGCTCCTCTTCGATTTCCCCCTCAAGACACCTTCGATGCCTTCGTCTTGGGATGGAATCGGTTTCTTGGCGAGCACTGATGAATTCTGGGCGAAGAAATCGTGAAAACAGTGAAGGAAACACAGTGCTTCCGCCGTTCCAGATACCGGCGACTTTTCCGGCCACCTGCAACTGGCCTTAAATTCCTCGTTCAGCCTCCGTTAATCCTGAGTTTTCCACCATCGTACTCGCCTCGAAGAGAGGAACAAGGCCCTGCAGTCCTTTTGACTACGGCAGCAGCTCCGCCGTTGACTGCCGTGGGCGCCGCCGAGGATGTCGTCTTCTCGACCCTTCGTCGGAAAACTTCCAGAACTCGTGTTCGTAAGTCCTTGACGTCCAGAACTCGTTTCCGGACTCAACACTGAGGTTTCGAAGGAAAATCACACTTCCTTGCGTTCTTGTGTCTTAGGTACTTCAGAGAATAAAAAGAAGCATAGAAGCCTGCTCCTTGATGACCCACGAACTTCCACCCTTCTATTCTGCCTCTGGAATTCTGGGTATTGTTGCAGGAACCTCTTGTAGGCTCTGTTTTTATGGGGAAAGAGTCATGAAGCTTGGAGAAGAGAGAATCTGATTCTCACCTCCTTGGGCTCATCCTCTACTTCGTGTTCCTGGTTCTGATATTGTTGTTGCTGCTGTTATCTGATGCCACCACTTCTACTGGCATGGTTGGGGACTGTTGGTGAAGGAGGAGACAAAAGATTTGATGAATATTTGATTATATACGTTGTATATGTTGAGTTCTATTGCACTTTGAATGGTTGTTGTACTTGTATTTGATAGTTGGAAAATATTGGGGTGATGGGATCAATGGCAGTAGATTAGAAATTGAATAGTGTTTTAATGGTAAATTAGTACCTTGGCGATGTATTTTTAGAGAAAATAAGTTGATTAATATGGTTAGTAGATGATTAATGCCTAGACATAATTTGACTAGGAAACTACACTGAAAAGAGCGGTAGTATTCATTAGTGAATCCTCCCTCCGTATACCGGTTTAGGTAAATACCTAATGCGTCCGACCGGAGAAGTTATTTTTGGAGGAGAAACTATGCGGTTTTGGGATCTTCGTGCTCCTTGGTTAGAACCTCTAAGGGGTCCAAATGGTTTGGACTTGAGTAGACTCAAAAAAGACATACAGCCTTGGCAAGAACGTCGTTCCGCGGAATACTCCCTCCGTTCCTTATAACTGTGACTTTAAGGTTTTGCACACATATTAATGAATTGTATTAATGTTCTTATTTCTATCAAAATTACTACCTAACTTCCTAACGTACTCTTTATCTTTCTTCTTAGTTTAGACTCTTTAATTTCCTATCACCATTAATTAAAGGGTAGAATTGGTAAAACATAATTAATACTCTCTTGAACTTTGTAAAGTGACAGATAATTAGAAACGAAAAATAAAATAAAAATAGTGACAATTAAATAGGAACGGAGGGAACGGAAGGAGTAAGTGGACATAATTAATTTGAAAGTTGAGTAGAGATTGTATTGCTAGGGATTGAATACCTTTAGTCGTAAAGTTGTTATAGTGAAAAGGGGATAAGGTGTATTCGATATTAAACGAGACCAAGGATTTGATTAAAGAGGGTGCGAACATGGATTAATCAGATGTTGGGAAATGTGACAATTAAGAATGGTCAAATTGTTGAAAATTAATGGAAGAATTTGAGTTGATTGAGACTAGAAGAGCTAATTTCGAGGATGGAGAATTGATTCTGAAATTTGACTTTTGAGTGGGCAAGCATTGAGCATAAGCTTGGGTACTAAAGCGGTTCATGGTGAAATTTGAGGGCTTGTTGAGATTATGCTTTGTTAGGAACTGAAAAAGGAGTTATTAAAAGTTTACGGACTACTAATAGATATAAGTTGTTGGGATCAAAGTGGAGATGCTTGGAAGTGTGAGGACTAGTTTACGATTTGTGTTGACTTGGGGAATCAAAATCAAAATATGATCTTAAAGAAAATATTTAACATGTGTGAAGTACATAGTTTTTGTATGTGCTTTAGAACTTGAATTAGAGAGTTAACTTAGAAAAGTAACTAAGTTAATATGCGTTTGTGAAAGGTACGAAGAATGAGGACGCGTTTGTGTTGGAATTATCGAACAGGAAGCGAAGCGATCCGGTATGAGGAATGAGGACGTGATCGGACCGGAGTCCCAGCCTTGGAAGGAAAGCGCTATCGGTAAGGGCACTTCGCTACCTTACTTAGCTATTTATGGCATCTAGGTATATAAAGTCTTATGTTGAATAAAATATATTTCTACATGGAGTTGAAGGCATCTCCTATGTTGGATTGGATTATTTGATGATTACATGTCTATGAATGACAATTTGTTTGTTAGAGATTATTGCTTGAAAATCGTGTGATTGATTTACTTGATCACTGAGTGACATTGAACATGGCTTGAATGCGTAATTGCAATGTTGTGTGAACCTTAGCAATAACCTATGATAATATGAGTACCTTTTTATATACTGTAATGATATGTGAGCATGCTTAAGTTTGATGATACGAATTTTATTGAACTGTGAAAAGCATGATGAATTATGTAAGCACATGGATATACAATGTATTGTGATGTCCTTGAAATGCATGTTATTTATGAAGGCATGATGATATGCTATGTATGATGTGATTGATACACATATTAACTTATAGAAGCATTGAATATGAATCGTGTCGTAATGTCACTTAAATGCATGTTTGAATATATTGTTGTTGGAAGTGGTTAAAGCAAGTCATTGACAGGTAAGACCAAGTAGCAAGATACGAGGTTATGTAAGACGGGCACTGACCCGCATTAGTAAGGAACCCGGATTCGCAAGAATAATGTTTCAGTTATGCTTGTTTATTTGTGATTAAGCTTGCTTGTTGTGAATGGCATGACATTCCATGCATACATGCGTAGGCCATTGACAAACCCACAAGGCGACTACAGGTCGCGTAACTTGGGGGCTTTTAGCCAAACCAAAAGTATGGTCGTGTCATTATTGAATTCAAGGAGACTTCAAGTCGTGGCCTGGGATAGTGGCAGTTTTCAGGGTCGATGAATTGTATTCCATGACTAGATAACAGAGGGATCATGTCCTACCTACCACACGAGGGATTGGCGTCATATCCGGATAATAGTCACACTCAGTGGCACATGTGCATTGGCATAACATTAACATGAACATTGCATTTAGATTGTTCGTGCGAGTGTGTTGATGTTTGTTGTAAGGTGATGGTTGTTATATAATGTTGCTTATCATGGGATGAAGTTGGTTGTCTGTTGATTAGAGAATAACGACTGTTGTATATATATATATATATATATATATATATATATATATATATATATATAGCGATTTTGTTATTTCTGAAGTTGGCCCTTGCACTTGTTTGCTGTTGGTGTTTGGGCGATCTATTGCCAGCTGGTCAATTGCTAGCGGAGGAGCATACGATGGATGCGGCACCCGTGGAGAGTCTGTGGGAGTCGGATGGAAGATGTAGTACTTAGCCTAGATGTAGTTAGTGGATTACTTTGTCTATAATTTTGCATGATTGGGGACAGGGTAGGTTTCGGAGCTTGTTGTCTCTATGTGGTCACCCTGCGTGGGATTATTGGAGACATACTGGAGTAGGAGGTCCTTGATTTTGGAACTATGGCAGCATGCCTTTTATAAAGTAAATGAGTTAGGGTTTTGTAAAATTTTCTCAGTGCTGGCCATTTGTTTATGCCATGTATATGGATATTTTCTAGAACAAGGTATTATATTTATAACGCATATTGTCGTCAGCATGTTTTGGAAAAGAAAAAAAAAAGAATACTACCATTTTTCATGTCTTAAAATTTTACCAGCATTGTTTATTTTACTGTTGGAGTCACTATTATAACACCTTAAAAATCGGGGTGTTACACATCCGGATGAAACTTTTGTTCAATGAGCGGTTGTACGTGCATATAGGGGTCCTAGGGTCATCGACCACCAGAGTCTCATACCTTGAGTAGTATACCTGCTAAATGTTTGCTTGGTTATTATCTGTTAGTTTTCTTATTGATGTTTTTGATAATGTTTTGGAAGGGACCCTTCTTTGTGGTTATCTGGATGAATTGTGGACACTTCATCAGGCCATGACGGATCAGCGACTCGAGGTTCCAGCGGTAGGGCCTCTCCCTCGGGGAGTTCTGACCCTCCACCTCGCTGACTCTAGGGACCTGGTGTCGTGGACAATTGACCTGCTGTCCAGCGAGGTACGGTACTCGGGCCGAGTGATCGATACCAGATCTACTCCCCTAGGTCGACGATATAGCTGGCATACTTATCGCATCGCTTTTGACTGACTATGTCACCTCCCCCATGTTTCTAGCAGGAGCTGGAGCGACAGTCCAGAGGAGCATAGGATAGTGGTCCGGATCATGGTGGGTCTCTAACATTAGATGTGTAGGTTGCCACTTTTGATGGTCTAACATGATAGTTAACTAGGGACAGGGTAGGTTCCTAGTACGTTGCTTTTTGTGTGGGCCTTCTGAGGGGAGTTCACATGGGAGTATACCGGACTATGAGTTCTAGTTACAGGTTTCATGCTTGTGTATAACTTCTGCTCTAACTATTTGGGTTGTAATATAACTTAACTATTTGCACCACTCGTATGACTTTTGAAAACTCGATGGTGTAATTATGATGCACTCGGGCTACTTTGGTAACAATGATTAACGATGGTAATATAGATACGGGATATTATGTGTGCATTCCGCCTTAGCATGTTCTAAAAAAATATATATTCGCATTTTTGTAAACTCGAAAGATATTTCGCATGTTTAATTACTGTTCATCGTGATAGTGACGCCTTAAAAATTGGGGTATTACAATTTGATCTTGGGGGATTTTGAAAAGAATCTAAAGGTGCATGAGGAAAATATAAAAAAGGGAAGGAAAATCACCAACTAACTTTAGAACAATGCTCATTAACATGTTGAAGAAGAAGTTCACTAAAGATAGAGATTTAATTAGGCCAGGTGGCACTCGGTTTGCCACTGCATATTTGACTTTGGGATGCTTGATGGAGCATAAAGCCGGATTGATGACTATGTTTGGCTCAAGAGAATGGAAATCAATCAAGTTTGCTGCCTCACAAGATGGAAAAAAATACAAAGCATGGTTTTGAATAATCGGTTATGGAAGAATATAACCATATGTATCAAGGCTGCTCGTCCTCTTATGTCAGTCCTTCGCTTGGTGGATTCAGATGAAAAACCCACCATGGGTTTCATATATCATGATATAGAAGTGGCCAAAGAGAAGATAAAATGCAACTTCAATGAGAGAGGGTAAAATTTGCTTTCCTCTTCACTTCAAATTTATGCATCTAGTTATCTTTCTTTTTATGTTGTTTTTTAGGAACATGCTTAATTATCTTTGGTGTTTCTCTTGATTTGTAGTTATTAGCCTGTGTGGAAGGTTATTGATGATAGGTGGGAGAGCCAACTCCATAGTTCATTACATGCAGCTATATATTACCTCAATCCTAATTTTCACTATGACGTTAATTTTAAAAAGGATGACATTAACGTGAACCAAGGGTTGTTTGCTTGTCTTGAAAGGATGATAAGTCACCCTATGGTGAAGCATAAGATCCATAACCAAATTCTTGAGTTTCATATTGCTTCAGGTTTTTCTGGTCTTGAAAATGCCAAGACTAGCACGAAGACTATGACTCCTGCAAATTGGTGGAACATGTATGGCGATGGTTGTCCATAACTGAAGAAGTTTGCTATCCATATTCTTAGCTTGACTTGTCCCTCTTCTGGATGTGAGCGTAACTGGAGTTCTTTTGAAATGGTAAATCTGTAAATAAAAGTATGATGCTTTTAGCTTTCAACTTTTATTTTTCTAGAACTGGTAGCTCGTATCCTTAATTTCGGGCATTGTTTTTATTTCTAGGTTCACACAAAGAAAAGAAACCACTTGCATCAGAAAAAGATGAATGACTTGGTCTATGTGATGTACAACTCCAAGTTAAGAGCTAGAAAAATTGGAACAAGTGTTGTCCTTCCTTTTGATGATATTGAATCTGATAATGAATATATAGATGAAGAGGAGGTAGAAGAGAATGTTGAACAATCTCTTGGGGATGATGACATTAATGGTGAGAATCAAGTCACTGAAGAACCTACTCTTGAAGAGGACCCTAAGCGTTTGATCCTTGATCCTGTTCTTGAAGAGCCTCTTTCATCGGGAGATGAATTTGATGAGGATAGTGGTTATGGTGGTGATGGTGGTAACGTTTGATTTGAAGATGTTGCAGGATTTGGACTTGAAAGATTATTACTTATTTGCTTTTGTTTTATAACTTGTCTTAATGTTTTATCTTGAGTTATGAACCTTAGATTATGATAATATTGGTAAGTTTATGTATGGTATAAACCTTGGATTATGATATTTGGTAATTTTATGTACGATATGAACCTAGGATTATAATATTTGGTAATTTATGTATGGCATGAACTTAATGTTATCATTAATATTGGATGATTTGGTTAGTTTTTAATGTTTTCAGTGAGTGTTTATCATTATTATAGTGTTTTTAATATATATTTTTGCATGAGGTAAAGTCTTACGAGTTTATGAGTCGAGTTTATGATTCGAGTTTACCCCCTCCTTACGAGTTTACCTAAACTCTCGAGTTTGGTTACCATGCTCCTAAGAATTCTTTCCTTAGTCTCTTTAGGCTATTGAGTATTCTCAAGGACTCCTCCTAAGTATTCTTCCCCAGCCTCTCAGGCTATTGAATATTCTCAAGGACTCATCCTAAGTATTGTTTCCCTAGCCTCTTCAGGCTATTGTGTATTCTTAAAACCTCCTCCTAAGTATTATTTTCCCAGCTTCTTCTAGATGTTGACTAAACTCAAGGACTCCTCCTAAGTATTATTTCCCCAGCCTCTTCAGGCTGTTGATTATTCTTAAGGACTCCTCCTAGAAAGTTTTTTCAGGGATTCTCCCATTACATGAAAATCAATGTGCTATTGATGTACTCTTGATTAAGGTACGTTTGATTTCTTACTAGTTTGCAACCTTAAGAGTATTTACAAGATAGAGCTTAAAATTATAATAATTTACTCTCTACTGTTGTTCTGATTCAGATCAAGCTACATAAACATGTAAGCTCTATTCCTTGATATCAATCACTCAATGCTTTTCTCTCAATTGTGGTGTTGTTTCAATTCACAAACACTTATTCTTTTTTAGAACTCTCTTACTTTTTCTTGAGTATTCTCGCCGAAGTACATAAGCATTTCTTTGGTGTATTTAAATCTCTTAAGAACTCTTGCTTCATTGAGGGTGTTTCTCACACATTTCTTGTGCTGTTGAGAACACACACTTTTGGTGTCTTCATGCACACTCTTGGTGGTTTCTCCACACTTAGCTTTTTCATATTCAACCCTTCTTATATCTCATGATTCATGTTTAGCAATATAATCGTTGAGAAATATGACTGTTACTGGTATTTGCTTGAGAGTTAAGTTCTTCTTCACGTTTCTCCATGGTTGAAGCTTCGAGGATGTGTAGTCTTTGTCTCGCTATGCTTCTCTCATTGAATCACCACGGCTACCTGCTTTGCATTTAATGCTTTAGCACGTTTGGAAGGTCTAGTATGACCATTGCTTCAAGGTTTTCCATTTTGGTGATAGTTCTATGTTGTTCAAACGATTGGCAGAACCAATGCCTCCATTTTGGTGCAAGTCTTATGTTGACTCTTGGGCAAAGTAGCTAGTTTATCTTCATATAGATTTTTAGTCTTTTTCTTTGGTGTGATTACTCTGTGACTGCTTGCTATTGATAAGAGTGTTTTAACATAGCTGGGAGAATATTTTGTACCTTCATCCTTATCTAGATCTTTTGAGCTCTATTTGATTTGCAGACGATCTGATCTATGTAGTCCAGCGAACGAGAGCTTCAATTGAATTGTAGATCATTCATGCTTGCATAGACTTGTAATGATTTTCTTATTCATTTCAATAGACTATTGATGCTTGCAAAGACTTGTGATGGACAATATATGCTTCATGATCTGAATGGTCCATTATGTGCTTGTTCATCCTGGTAGATGATGCTTCAGACAGACGATTCATGCTTAATGCTTTGCATAGTCTAAGGAGCGATTCCACTTCACATATGAGGAAGCACATATGTGAAGTTTTTAATATTGAGGATGGTAAAGGAGAGATTGCACTCCACATGTGTGCTTCTGATCTGTTTTTGTAGATGCAGTTCTTGGTTTACATTTCCTTCCTTTGAGCACGTAATGTATCCCATTATTTTTTATCGGGAGAAAAGATGACTGAGACCTCCTAAAATCTAGATATATTTCCTTCTTCGCAGATAAGAATGGACCTTCCAGCATGCACCCCATTAAAATGTTGATATCTTTCCAAGTCTCCTCATCCGATCCATAGCGAACAAAGCCAAATTTGAAACACCTGCCCTCCTTACGGAGTTGTTGCGCATAGACATCCTTGAGTCTTCCAACCTTTGAGGAAATGGATCCCACCTTAGCCTCTGTGACTCTAGCACCTAGTTTATCAATGAAGGATAGGAATGGTGCACTTCTTCTTGTTAACCTTCCCCGATCCTCCTCCTCTTTTGCAATATATCTCTACATTTTCGGTTTACCTGCCTCACCCCTGACATTCCCTCTTCTCCCATAGACATGCATTTATTCATGACCCTGTTTTGCAACCGGCCACGAACTCCATAGTTGCTGGTTCCGCCACTCCTCTGGCGCTCTAGCCCTAGGGAAATGAGCCTCGACAGAGCCTCTCATCTCATCTCGTATTGATTTTTGTTTTTATTATCTCTTTAAGATTATTATTATTTTATTATAATGCAATTACCTTTAGTATATCAAGATATTAAATGTATTATATCTTACATTATATAATAAAATTGAATTTCCATTTTAAACAAAATATCCAGATATTATAGCATTATATCGTACATTATATATCATAATTTTATACTATTGTAATGTGATATCTTAATCTTAATATCTTAGTCTATTACTATATTATAAAGGAATCTATCTATTATATATATTAAAGTAAATTTTATTCCACCCTACCCTACTTTATTCCACCCTACCCTGTGCCACGTTTCAATCCCTTAATCATTTGGTTTCCCTCCAAAAAATAAATGCAATCCAGTTTTTTGGTACAAAATAAATGCCATATTCTACACTATTTATTTGAAAGCAATTACACTATAGTTGCTCGTCCCAAAGGATGAAGGCCTTTCAGCTTGGTCATCTACAATGGATTGAAATGATCATTTGGTTGATCTCTTAACCTTGGCTGCATATGGCGAGATTAGTGGGGCAAGAAATTCTTCTGCCTGGTTAGCCGAAATAATTTGTCGGCTCGGGCAATAAGGGTCCCAGTCGCCAATACAAGTTTTTCGTTCAAACGATAAAGGGTTCCCAAACTGAGAAGGCGGACATTCAAGGTGCGCAAGGGACCAGTAAGAACAACAATAAAGAGCAATGCGTAAAAAAGAAATATGAAAGGAATATTTCATTGATATTCAAGAAGGCAAATTACCAAAAAAGGATCCAAGCGCCACTCAGTCAAGAGATGGCGGATCGTTCCAAGGAATAATTGAGGGGGTGAAGACAGTGCCCCTCAGTTCTCCTATGAAGTCATTCCGTGCAACAAAATGGGAAGACAACCCTTCCTTATTGAGGTCGAGGTTTAGTATTTGGAGCTGGTCGATCGTGTTCCAGAAGCCTCCTATGTAGCGCTCCTCCTTCACAAATTGGAGGGCAGTGATTTGAGAGTTTACGCTGTCAACGTACGCTCTTAAGTTGGAGGTCTTCGTCTGAACATCCTTTAACTGGCCGACAACGGCCTTCTTCTCGGCTTCTGTCTCTAGCTCAGGCACAGAAGACGCTCGACTTGCAAAAGCCTAAGCCTCTTGAAGGAGTCTATGGTTCTCCTACTCAAGTTGCTCAACCTTCTTGTGCAGCTCAGTGTTCTGCTAGGAGTGGTGCTCGTACTCCCAGGCCTTTCTGGCCAAATCGCGCTCGAGCGCAGGGAACACCTCTTGCTTGAAGATGAAGGCGTTGGCTGCTACGGTGAGCAGGCCCATGATCATGGAATCCATGGCTTCGATCGGTTCAAGGATGAGGGGCTTCAAGAGGGGGAAGCCTGAAAGCAACTCTTCCAATCACACCCGTTTTTTTTACGAACTGGTGGAAGGCCTCACCCCACTTCCTTATACTCTTGGGGGTGAGGGGGGAGAATTTGGCCGCCTTCAACAATCGCTCGGAGTAAGGAGGCACTTCTTCGACTTTCTTCTTCATTTCGAAAGAAGTAGACTGGTTAAGGATGGATTTCGACCTAACTAAGGCCAAAGCAGAGGACTCAGCATCGTCTCCTCCTCCTTCGCCTTGGGCAAGGAGATCCTCTTCATTTGTGAGAAGCAGAGGCTGAGTCTTCGGAAGGTCTTCGTCGGAGAAGCCTCTGTTATCTCCTCCCTGGATGAAAGTGGTTGGAGGGGAGTTGTTTCCAAGATCTCTCTCTATCTCTTCATAATCTTCCACAAAGATGTTATTTTCTTCACCCCCAGTTTTTTTAAGGGGTTCGCTAGTGGAAGGGTGGTCTAAAGGAGACACCTTTCGTGGATGTTCATTTCCTTGCAAGGTTTTCTCGTCCCGATTGAGCATTTTTTACCAAGGCATTAGAGCCAAGCACACACTAATAGCCATCAATCTCTGCGTCGAGCATCTCTTGAGCAGCAAAGACTTCTATCATAATGACCATTGGGAAAGATGATTTATGAGGACCAGGGGAATGAGCGGAAGTGAAAAAGGCAAAGCAGTGTTTCATTAGTGTCTTGGTACGGAAGGTCAGAAACAAAAAAGGCGTGTGGATAGTTTCTGATTAAAAAGGGGGAAACATTTATAAAACTGCCCTGAAAAAATTGAAACGATGAAGTTCCACTACATAAGAGAACCGGGTCGGAGCGAGAGTGACAATACATTCACAAGGCAAAATTGATCGGAAACTTCTCTTTCTCGCTCGTACTAGAGCACAGCCAACTCGGCAAGTCACACTAGATCTGGTCAAATACACCCAACACAGTTCAAGATAAAGCCGAACGACACTCCTAAAGCCTCAGAACAGATTCTGAGCCATGACACATCAGAATATCTTGCGCGACTGCAATGCAGAGGTCTATCATCCGAACACAGGAGGGCTTCAGAACGCAGAAAAGAGGGATCTTGGTGAAAAGCTTCATACAGCTTGACATGTCAATACTTGCCACGCCAAACTGGGGGCTCCTGTTCCGGTCGGCTCTTCAGCCATACGACCCAACGGCGTAGCAGCTGACCACTAAGGATGCTCTTCAGCATACACCTAAGAGGCAACTTGCACGACCTCGGCTAGGGACAAGCACTCCCAGCTTAGTG
The DNA here is from genome assembly GCA_030819835.1 of Acmispon strigosus. NCBI lineage: Eukaryota > Viridiplantae > Streptophyta > Magnoliopsida > Fabales > Fabaceae > Acmispon > Acmispon strigosus. The sequence continues at coordinate 9,847,409 of JAUAMA010000001.1, forward strand.
GCCCTTCATCCGTCCGGCCGGACAAAGGCCGAGGGAAGCTCTACATGGACACTGGGCTAGACAGTCTCTCCCGCTCGGAAGCCTCACTTAAGAGCTTCCCTTCATCACATGCAATACCTTTGGCTCCTATAAATATAGGTTCCACTATTACTTCTGGGACGCTTCTCACTCATTACTTACATTACATGTTTGTTATTCATTCTTACGTGTTTAAGTTGAGCTCTTGAATGTTCTCATTGCTCCAACACTGACTTCAGTGTCGAAGTGTCTTTTGCAGGTCCCCCCGATGCACTGCAAGATGAAGGCTCCACCTCAATCATGCTAGAGCAAGGCTGAGCTCTGCCACTGCTCTACCGAGAGCGCCACCGTCCAAGATTCACGCACGAACACACACATTCCTTGTTTTTCCTTCTAACCACCATCCAATCACCATGCATCAATATCTCATCATCATATGTTTTTGAATTTTCTCCAATAATTGTCTCACCCTGACCTGCTCTGTGATAATATTATGGGATTGGCTCCCAATATTAACACCTTTATGAATGGAGTGTTCTCCTTGTCCTTGACTCGCGGCGCAACTTCTAGAACGATAGTCACTGAAGTAATTCTCGCTTCCTCAATGGCAGAGCGCTCTCTCTACTTCTATGTCCATAACACCCACAATTGGTGTAGATTACTTGGAGTCCTTCATACTCTACCTTGTGACAGAAACCTTGAATCATAACCTTTCTAATGATCGACTTTGACAGGTCCAACTCCATGCAAACTCTAGCAAATTTCCCCTCTCCCCTTAGAGTGCGCACATCCACTTTGATGGGTTCCCCGATCATTGATGCCAATGACATGAGAAAACCGTCATCATAGAACACAATGTTCATCCTAGAGAGTCGTATCCACCCCAGAGTGTTTATAACTTTTGCTTCAGATGGAATAAAGTGTGGACTCCAAGTAGAGACTGGTAACTAGTGATCGAAAACCATCCATGGCCCCCTTCCATAACTCTTACTTTAATTTATCCTCTTCATTATCAAACTTCATATGGAGAAACCATTCTCTAACTTGTCTGATGCCTCTACTCCCCCATCAGGCAGTTGTCCTGGTTGAAAAACACCTCACTCTCCACTTCTATTCCTTTGCTCTAGCATAGCATGAAAATACATTTGCCTTAGCAGAAATAAACTTCATAAATGCAATTTAGGAGAAAAAGAACCCAAAAAATAAAATAAAAGGGAAAGCTTATCCTAGAGATAAATTTTTAGACTAATTTTGTCACTTCCTACTCAATGGAGATTCTAATTATCATATTCAATGGAGATTCTGGATTGTATTCCTATTGTTATTTTTATTTAGTCTTATCCTCTCTTAACATCTTACGTGTTAGGGTTCTGTCTATTTAATTTTTTTAAAAAATAAACGATATATTGAACAACCGTAAACAAATTTCTAAGAGAAAATAAGAAGATAAAGTTTTAGATAATTAAAATTTGAGGAAAAAGAAACACAAAAGAAGGATCGATTGATTCAAGTAGTACATGCTTGATTTTTCTTAAGCAAAATTTTAGCATCTGTTGGCACCATTTGTGAACCCAACAGGTTCGAATCTTGTAGATGGAAAAAAACTCGCTGTGAGAGATTGCTTTCTTTGGAGATACTTGTAAACACAAAATAAAATAAAATGAAAACTTACCTTAGAATTAAATAATTATAGAATTGATGAAAAAGATATTTCAAAATTTGCAAAGATTGACAGAGATATTCAAATATTGTATATAGGACCATATTTCTTCCATCTATGTTTGAAAAACAATTATTGATGATCAATCAATTCAAATCTTTTTATTTTTTGTGCTAAGCAATTTAAATATTTTAAATTGATATATGAATTACCCTCTTTGTCTAATTTTATTTTTACAGAATTCAATAAATATCAGTATATTATTTAAAAGTCAAAAGTTCTATATATCGGCAAAACAATTAAAGTAATAAATTATTTATACCCTAATAAACATTGGTTATTTTCTACTAAAATAAAATCATTTTAGAAGAGATTATGGCAAGTACAATAAGCAATTGCTGAATTCGGCAAAAACATGAGAGAAAATCACGGGTTGATATAAACGACGTCGTGATATAAAGACGTCATGTTCCAATATAAAGTGATTCCAGCTGCAAGAGCTTCTTTCCTCTCGTTCCTCGTAGCAGCCAGCTACTTTGAATTCTTCTTCTCGGAGGATTCTCTCAAGGTTTCTCTCTCCTCTCTCTCTTTACCAACATGCTTGTGTTTTCCACGTTCTCGGGTTCAGATCTGACCCAGTTTTCAACATCGTCGTTTCTTTTTTCAGAATTTCTAATTGCAAACGTAAAATTTTTCCTAGGATAGATGTGATCTTAGCTCTACTTTGCTAATCTTCTGTGTATGGTTTATTTTTTGTTTTTTTTTGAAATTGAAAGATTGTTTATTTTATGTGTTGACTTGAACCAAAGATTGTTTCATCAAGGGTTTTCATGACCCGGGAATCAAATTTGAGGATGTTTCAATGTTGTTTCAGCTCAGATCTGTTAGTGAATTTTGAAAATTTCCATGCCCTTTTGTGTAGATTTTGTTAAGTTGGGAAAGAACGAAATTTGTTGTGGAATTTCTTGCTGAAGTTAATTGTTGTTGTTATTGTTATTTGGCTTTGTGCATGGATCTTAAGGCTTGGTGGATCGTTTAGCTGATTGGTGATGGGGTATTACAATTTCCAAGGATATGGCTTCATGTGTGTGTGTGTTGGTGATAGTTTTCTGTGTATAACTTTGTTACATTTTGTTGTTTAGGCGTTCTACTGTGGAATTATACCGAATTTGAAGATGAACTGTTTTAGTCTTCAGCAGAACGCCTTGGCAGCTTGTGAAGAGATGAGAGGCTCTGTTAACCTGACTGATCTGAAGGAGCCTACCATTTGCCCTAAGCCGCGCCGGGTTGGGGTTTTATCTAATGTGCCCATGAGGCCTTTTAGAATGCATTTCAAGTAATTTTTAGAATCAATCGCTTTCCTTTTAAGTTTTGATCACTTAAATTTGATTTGGAAGCAATTGAGGTTCTGATCTGTTTTTTGTTTCACTTTTTATTCTTTTACAGTCAACAAGTTGAGGGTTCTGATTCAAAAGCTGGGGCAGAGCTACTTGACATTATGTTCAATAAGGTAAGTTATGTTACAAATTGTCTAGTTCATATTTGGACCTAGGAGGATAAATAGAGGTCAGTTAAGATAATCTTTGTATGCAAGTAATGTATGAAAGAAAAATCTTTGTATATTACGTAAGCGAGTCGCAAGAACATTTGATACGTGTGATTTCATCATTTTTATTATTGTCTAAACAGTCTAAAACAGCCACCATTTTTATATTGACGTGTGTTTTGTTTTTGTAAGAAATAGCACAACTCATGCATGAAGGAAGATACTGTATGTTACGTAAGCGACACACAAGAACATTTGATACTTGTGATTTCATCATTTTTATTATTGTCTAAACGGTCTACAGCAGCCACCATTTATACTGTCGTGCGTTTCGTTTTTGTGAGAAATAGCATAACTGCATGGAGGAAAATGCTGTATATTACGTTAGCGACACGTAAGAGCATTTGATTCTTGTGATTCATCATTTTGATTATTGTCTAAATGGTCTAAAACCGCCACAATTTTTATATTGTCGTGTGTTTCGTTTTCGTGAGAAATAGTGTAGCTCTTGCATGAAGGAACACACTGTATATTACGTAAGCTCTAGCATGAAGGAACACACTGTATATTACGTAAGCGACACGTAAGAACATTTGATACTTGTCATTTCAACATTTTTATTATTGTCTAAACGGTCTAAAACAGCCACCTTTTATAAAGTCGTGCTTTGTTTTCGTTAGAGATAGCATAGCTCATGTATGAATTTTTAAATATGTTGCATGCTTTTGTTTCTGTTGGGTAAACAATTTAAATGTATCTGAACTTTGTAGAATGGAATTGGTTTCTTAGAAATTTGTTTTTCCATAGATTTTTGGGTATTATTGAGTAATCTCTATGGTAAATGGCATATACTAAGATTTTGAATTGATGGATGTTCTCTGGCCTTTAACTTCGATTTATTGATGGGTATCTTGATTTCAACAGGAGATTCATGGGGAAGAGTTTCCAAATCAGGTAGCTTCATCTCCTCCATATTTTTGTGGGTCTCCTCCGGTCCGGGCTGCTAATCCCTTGGTCCGGGATGCTCGATTTGGAGATGAAAAGCACACTCCTATGTCAACAATTTTGTCACCGACGGGTTTATCATCTCCATCTTCGGCATCCCGCAAAGGAGGATGTGTTAGGGTGAGTTTTGGGCTTAAACCAGCGGCAGTTAGAGTAGAAGGATTCGATTGCCTCAACAGGGATCACCAGAATTCAAGGATCTCTGCTGTTGCTTAAACTCTATTCATAGAAGTGTATATAGAAGGAGCTGAGGGTGACCATTATAAAAATGACTTGACTTAACCAGAAAGAATATCTGAGTAGTTTAAAGGAAAATGCTGAAAATGCAAACCTTGTGTTGTTGAGAAGGTTTCATGTGTAAAAAAGCATGTTATTTTGTAATATAAGGCGGTTGGATTGAGTGTCTTCTAAAATATTTTAGGCTCATCACCATGAGAATGCCATGTATAGAGAGTTGGTGATTTTGGTTACATCCATGTAAATATAGTTAGCTAAATGTCTATATGATATTTAATGAATTCAATTGGTATTTTTAATCAGAAATGCCATTTGTACACACTCTTAGTGTGTTTTGAATATCACTTGAGTTGATGGGAAATCACATTGATCTGAGTCCATGAGAAGAGTTCTTTTTACACTTTGATCCCAATCCATGAGACGAGTTCTTTTACTTTGTCTTGAAATGAGTGCTTATGCACGATAGCTAGCATGGGTCCTAATGAGGATCCAAACATACCATTAGTTTGTGGTATCAATAGGGCTGGCCTTGTGATATGTGAAAAGCAACACTGTTTTGTTTCTTAGTCCATCTATATTATAGTGCATCTTCTGATAGTGCAAAAGCAACTTTTGGGGCGTGGAGTCCTTTTCATTTTGATATTATGATTACGTCCCCATATAAGATCAATGTCAAGTTACCTACAAATGATGTGTATTTGCATTGGGTTAAGTATGTATAAGGTTCCTAACATTGTAAGAGGAATTAAATTAGGTTTAAATTAGCTTCCTAACAAATTAATTTCTAACATTGTAAGAGGAATTAAATTAGGTTTAAATTAGCTTCCTAACAAATTAATTTTTAAAATGTAATCCGTGAGAAATATTTTTTAATCAAATTAAATCCTTTTACTTATGCGTCACTAGTTTTGACTGATCAACAGTCAAGTGTCGAGCCTTTCACTTAATGAGTGGCCACGTAAACTTTTTAAAATCAATTTCGGTCCCTCAAATATTTTAATCACATCTAATCCTTCTTTTTCCTTCTTCATCTTCCACCTTCATCCTATTATTCCATTCTTCCCTAAGAGTGTGTTTGGATGAGGGGATTTTTGAGAGTAATGTATTTTTTAAGGGTATTTTAAATACTCCACATCAAAATACTTTGTTTGGGTATTAGTGGGAATTTTTTTTAAAATCCTCGAAAATTGGACGGAGCAATTTCATTGTCTAAAAGTGAGGAAATTAAAATGATCACAAAACAGGTGGAATTGTAAATCCCTCACATCTTGTCTCGCTCGTTCCTGTGTCTCGCTTTGCCCCCATCTCGCTCTTCTTCATCGATCTCGTTCCTTTGTCTCGCTCTTCTGCATCAGATTCTTCTCCCTTGATCCAGGTAAAATTCTTGCCTCTCTTCATCAATCTTTTCCATTTATGCTTCTACATTTCAATTTTCTGTTTCTCATGACTTTTTCTGGTTTTTGTTTGTGATTTGATATTTCAGTTCTTTATTTATCTATTCTCATTGTGAGTGTTGCTTTTTAGAAACCACTGCCCTATAATTTGTGGGCGTTGCATTTTAGTCCCGAGTCTATACTTGGCATGGATTCTTTTTTGTTTTTTCTTCAAATGTAATGGAGCATTATTCTTTTCTGCTCTATGATGTGATTTTTAACCCAATATCCCTGATGAATCGGTGGGATCTGATTCGTGTTATTTGTTCAATCATAAAATTGATCAGCACCACCATATTACCTCCTCAGGATCCTAGTTTCAGTTATCTACTAAATTTTATGGGCCCTTGCGACTGAATTGTGAACATGAACTACATTGGTAAATGTGAATTTGTGATTGTGGTGAAGGTTGAATTTCTGTTGGCTACATTGTCAAGCTTATCTGTAGAATGTAGAATGATATGAAATGATAGATGTTGTTGCACTCAAGTCTAGATTGTTTGTAACTAGAATTCTTTAAAGTAATATGGCCATTCTTGACTCTTCCACCTTGAGAGTTATGATATGAGTATAGTATCAAAATTTCAAGAAACTCTCGTTCACGCGTGTATGATTCTTCTTCTCTGATCAATCATTGACTGTTGTAAGTTCATTGGGAAAGCTGAAAAACTCTAGTTTTCGCATGGTTTTTATGTGGATTAACCTATGAATTATTTTGTTTCTTTTTCCTTTTTATTTCTTGTCTTTTAAGCCCTTTGTGACAGACTTTTTTTTCTAATGATATTCTATAAACCTTTTTTTTTTTTTCCTGTGTAAGAGATAAGAAGGACTACTTAGAAAAGTTAGAAATAGTAACTTTATGGTGTTAATATCAAACAAGTGATTAGGATCTAAATAATTTGAGTGAAAATAGTGTGTGCTGGGGTTAGTGTACTATATGCATGCTGCACAAATCATGGCTTCTTTGCTTGTTGAAGTAAAGTGTTAATAATTAGAGGGAAAACGAAAGTACCCTCTAAAGCTTAACCAGAGAAGGTGCCATTAATTGGGGGATCAGAATTCGGTTTGATTACTTGATTTGATTAATTAGAGTCTGATGTGTAGAAAAAATAATAGTGACTTTTAGATATCTAAAAGTACTTTTTTAATCCTCATCCACTTCATCTTTAGCATCTTCCTCTTCTCTCTCATCTAATGTGGGGTGTATGTATTCCAAGGGGTGTCAATCGATCCATCTTAAGTTATTAAGGATCCATTAAGTTAAATAATCTATACTTTAATTCTGTGATATTATAATAAGCATCCGTGGTCCATATTCACTTTAGCTTCCACTTTTGCATAATTTCATTCATTAATTATTTCTTTTCTGGGCAAAATAATAGTTTAAGTTTATGAATAAATGTGTGGTGTTTTTCTGATCTCAGGAAAAACTTTATCAGGGGATTTGGAGACAACAAGAGGGTGGATGAAGAGTTGGAACAGTTGATATACTTAACTACATTCAGGTTGGTTTGACTGTTCTTTTTGCACTGATCATTTGAGGCCTTATTGGATAAGCTTATATGTCTGCATTCCTTGACTCAGTGTGAATCCTTGCACATAAGTTCATTATGTTTTGTTGAACTGGGTATCTATATATAAGTAATACATGTTGTCTATAGCATGTTTTGGAAAAAAGAAAAAATATGCTTGCATTTCCACAGCTTTGAAAGATAACTTGCATATCTATTTACTGTTCATTTGCTACAGTAATGTCTTGAAAATTGGGGCGTTATAACTTTGTAGTAGGTTTACCAAATACATTATGAGGTGTATGTATGATTCGATTTGGGTGATCGTGGACTGGTTGACCAAGTCGGCTCATTTCCTACCAGTAAGGACTACTTACAATGTACAATGACTATCTGAGGTGTATGTATATGAAATCGTGCAACTTCACGGAGTACCCACGAGTATCGTTTCGGATCGAGACCCTAAGTTCACCTCTCATTTTTGGGGAGCTCTACACGAGGCTCTAAGAACAAAGTTGAGGTTGAGTTCTGCTTATCATCATCAGACGGATGGGCAGACAGAGAAGACTATACAATCCTTAGAGGACTTGTTGAGAGCATGTGTTATTGGCAACCATGGAAGCTAGGATGATCTCCTACCTTTGATAGAGTTTACGTACAACAATAGTTTCCACTCAAGCATAGGGATGGCTCCTTATGAAGCTTTGTACGGGAGAAGATGTCGGACACCCCTGTTTTGGAATCAAAATAGAGAAAATCATCTTTTTGGGCTCGAGTATATCCAATAGACGACGGAGAAAGTGAAAGGAATCTGAGAGAAAATGAAAGCATCTCAGACTAGGCAGAAGAATTATGCCGACAAGCGTCGGAAGGATCTAGAGTTTAAAGCTGGTGATCACATTTTCCTACTTATTACACCGACAACGGGTGTGGATAGAGCTACCAGTCAAGGAAGCTCACACCTAAAATCATTGGACCGTATCATATTACAAGTCGTGTGGGACCGGTGGCTTATCAAGTCGCTTTAACACCATTTCTTTCGAACATCCATGATGTGTTGCATGTATCGCAGTTACGTAAGTATGTACATGACCCTTCACACATCATTGCACTTGATGAACTTTAGATGAAGGACAATCTATTGTACGAGATTCCACCCTTAAGGATAGAAGATCATAGAATCAAACAATTGCGAGGAAAGGATGTTGCATTGGACAAAGTGATCTCGAACCAAGCAATAGGAGATGCGACCTGGGAGCCAGAAGAGAAGATGAAGAAAGAGTATCCCGAGTTTTTTGGGTTGTAATTTCGAGGACGAAACTATTTTTAAAGGGGGTAGTAATGTAGGATCCTAGAAATAGTTTAGGGGTATTTTGGTATTTTTCCAGGATTAAATTATTATTATTATTATGTGAGAATATTATTGGTTGAGTATGTTATTATTATTATTGGGTTGTTTGATGAAAAAGAATTAAATTCCTATTTTTGGAGGCTTGGTGTGTGGCACCATTTTTATTTTCCAAGTGGGAAAATATTTTTAGTTAATTAATTAATTAATGTGATTAATTAAGGAGAAAAAAATGCATATATATATATATATATATATGCATATAGGTCGCGGCCTATATATATAAGCTTAATTGCACCTTTGCTAAAAGAGCTGTAGTGAGGGACTCAACGTGCAATTTATTTTTATTGGGGACCAAAATCGTGATTTGTGTTTAAGTGAGGGACTAAAATTGCAATTAAGCATATATATGTATAGAGCTGGGTATATGAGCCTAAACCCGCGAGCCGGCCTGCGAGTCCCGCAACCCGCGCGGGCTATGGCCCGGAAAATATAGGCTCATTTAAACGCGGGCCTACGTGAGCTAGCCCGCGAACTTATGAGCTAGCCCGCGGGGCTCGCGGACCGTCTGCGGGCCAATGAAATTAAAAAAAAATACTAAAATTGAAAACACAACTGCACACACACAAACACAACACATCAGTTCAAAAAACTTGTAGGAGTATGCTTGTTAAAATTGATTTTTGATGTATGTTTTGAATTATTATGGTGTTTGACTATTTGTAATAATTGATTTAGTATAATTAATTTGGTAAACTACCAAAAAGTTTGCAATGAACTCTTAATTTGACGTAGTATTTTTAATGAACTCTTAATTTTAAAGCTTGTTGTAGTATGCTTGTTAAGTTTCTTTTTTACATATACTAACCCGCGAGTCAGGTGAGCGCGGGGCGGGCCTCCTAAATAGGAGCTCATTTAGACGCGGGCCTATGCGGGCTGAGCTTAAGCGGGGCGGGCTGGCCCGCGTACCTAGCTATATATATATATATATATATATATATATATATATATATATATATATATATATATATATATATATATATATATATATATATATATGTTACATGCGTGTGCATGCATATGTGTGAGATGCGTATTAATAATTTTTGTTGGGTTGAGTTTGGACTGATTAATAGGCCAAGGTAAGGGTAGCTTCGTCCTTATAATGTCTCCATGTGAAGAGTGCTTGGTGATTTATGTGATTTATTTTCTATATCATATGCTTGTATAATATTGTTATTATGCTTATATCATATATTGAATTAATTGTTTATGTGATTTACTTGTTTATTTTCATAAGTGTTTGTCATATGTTATTTATTTTGAATATATGATTAATAGTTAATGATGTCATACCATGCAAGTTTTGAGATTACGTTTATATCCTTGTCACTGGATATGGCTTTAAACGTCGGAGGACGGTTCGTTGTTGGATGATTGACTAACACCATAGCATGTGCATCTTTTGGTTCGATTGTGGATCGTTCCTGTGGATTTTGGTTCAACTGGTCGTTGTCGTTCAGCTCGGGTTGTTCCTGTTATAAGTGGCAAACGGTTTAGGCGGCAGTGCGTGATTAAGCTTCAACCTTGTTCGTGGTTCGAGGAGTCGCGTTTTTTCCCGCCTTCCTTTATGGACTGGCATAAAAATTATCCAGGTAATGTTTTTATGCGATGAGGTCGTACTATGCATTCGTACCTAGACCAACCCTAGATTTACCCTTGCTGATATGTTGTTGAGAGTATCTTTTATAATATGTTGATATTATTGTTATTATTTCACTTAAGATGTTTCTGTTTGATAGCTGTGAGTCTTTTCTTGGAGTCGACCCTTACTTGTTTGACTGTATGTTGCATGGGCGCTTAACGCCAGACGAGGGTAGTCAACGTTGAGATAGAGTGCTATGGCACCTTGTTCGTGATGGACTTTTCGTAGGGTCACGACATTGGAGATGACTGGGAGTGTGAACCTTGACCGGATGGATGTAGGGCTTCTCGAGTGTCTTAGATCATTAGTTTGTCATTTGGGATTATGTCAGCAACTCTCAAACTCTTTATTCGTTTTTAGTTACTAGAGTCATGTTCGTCCTTAAAGCTTTTTCCTGCGTGATTACTTGGGAGGCATGACATAGTTTCCTTATTCATTTTCCTCATGGTTTTTGAATTATTGCCTTCGTAACTCTCTTTTAATAAAGGTTTTATTTGATTCAAATTTCCGCTATCATTATTGTCTTCATTTATTTATTAAATATTACGATCCTAACTCTTGAGAAATCGGAGTATTACATTGTGGCTAAGGTATAGATGTGGTGGTGGTTTGGTGAAGGTTTGGTTATGGGTGGTGGTCAGGATGGCTTGCCAGAAACAATAAAGGGGGAGAAAAGGTGGTGGGTGAGAGGAGGATGGGAAGAAGAGGGGAAAGAGGAGAATGATTAAATTCGATACAATAAATTTTTGACAAACCAAAATAGAGGTGATATGTGGATTGTTGGTTAGGAAAAAATTGTTACGTAAACTTTATCACGTTATAAAGATCATTTTAGATGAAACAAAGTTTTTCAAAAATCAAAACCTATACGTATTTTTTTTTCAGGAACCTATACCTATAATTAACCCTTATTTATTTTTCAAAAGGTAAAATCACTGCAGAAACAAACGGGCCACACATTTTTGATTTACTAAAGAAAGAGCAAATTGGGCTTCATTTTCTCCACTTCTCTTCTTTGTTCCCATTCGCACCGCTTCTTTGAATTCTGCAAAACAAATACAATACAGTCCTTATGTCACCGTCCCAAATATCATGGTCCCTCTTGTTTTGTTTTGGTCTTGCTCTTTCCTTTCCTGCGTTTTATTTGTTTTCTTTCTTTTCTTGTGCAGAACAGATTATTAAGTTTTCAGAAAGTAGCACCCTACTTAATCTCTACGATTACATCCAAACAGACCATTTGTTAGTTAAGCTTACACTTTTGGAAGAAATTTTCCTTTTACCCACACCAAAAGCAATTTGAGAGACTCAGCACTCATATAATTATTTTGGTGTAATAGAATTATCTCCACATAAAACAATCTTGTTTAGACAATATTTTTGGCAGAATATTCATATTATGGACAGATTAGCTCCTTCAGTGAATTTTATTTTCTATTTCTAACATGAGACATTACTTAAAAGAAATTAGACATATACGATTGCAATAAATATAAAATTTATTCAATCTTGAAATTAAATTTTACTCATCATGAAATTAAATTTTACTCATTAGAAAATACCTAAATATTAGAAATGATTACTTAAGATATGCATTGCAATAAATTTTATAATATTTATTTTATATATCATTTAAAAATTATTGATTTTGGAAATTGTAACTGAATATCTACTTATCAAATAATATTTATTTTATCTTAAATCTACAATATAAATTAAATTTAAAAATATTTGCTTACAATTTTTATTTAAGCTTTACATATTTTAAAAAATACTTTGTAGCATTGCATAAGTTAAGGCTAGTTAATACTTCTACTTTTATGATTAAATTACTGTTTGACCCAAAAAAAAATTGGACTTTTTTCTCCTAAAATGGAGAAATTGGACCAAACACAATTTATGAAAAACTCTTTATAAAATATATAACTTACAATGGGAATGGAAAGATTAAGACACTAAATATGTAGAGACCATAAAAAGGAAATGTGAAAAACTACCAAAACTGTATCATTCTAATCCAGAAGATCAATTAATCGTAGAAACAGATGCTTCTGATCAATATTGGGGAGGAGTATTAAAAGTCCGTCATGAAGGAAAAGAAGAAATATGTAGATACACACCTGGAGTTTTAAAACACATGAGTTAAATTACCATATTAATGAAAAAGAAACTCTTGCCGTAAAAAATACAATTAAGAAGTTTAATATTTACTTAATCCCTCAAGAATTTATTGTCATGACTGATTCTACTTACTTCTTATATTTTTTAAGAACTAATATTCAGGGAGATTATAAGCAGGGTCGCCTACTAAGATGGCAACAATGGTTTAGTCATTACCAGTTCGAAGTAGAACTGGTAAAAAGTAACAAGAATAACATTGTTGATTCTTTTACAAGAGAACTAGCAATAAAACAATTAAAGCCAAATTGGCAAAATTTTCTATTTCAGTGATGTCTAGAGTGAAGATGGATGAAGACTATGATTTGGAAATACAAATTAAGGAAGATGAGCTGGAACAATCAAATGCACAAATTCAGCAATTAAAACAAAAAACATTGTTTTTAGAAAATGAGCTGAAATTATTGAAGCTGAAGGCAAAAACCAGAGATAAGATCGTGACAGAACCAGGAAGCAAAGAAGAAACCAACACACAACTTCCCACAGAATTCACATAGGCAAAACAACAGGCACGTGAAGACAAATATTATGTGATTCTTAATGGTCCTAACCAAGGTATTTGTGAAAATTGGGTGGAAGCTCAACCATCATGCATAAGACAAGGAAATGTGGCTTTTCAGAAATGCAAAAGTAAGAAAGATGCAGAAGACTTGCTGGCTAAGGAGGGAAAAAAGATAAGCCTGAGACCCACATAAGAAAAAAAAAAGCAGATTCCATTAAGTTTCCCTCTTCTCATCGATTACCACAAATGAGGGAAGAATTAAAGAAACAATTCAGGAAAATAAAGAAGAATATAAGGAAATAATGAAAGAGTTATATTCCTAGAATGAAGATTGTTCTAAATTGTGGTACGCCACAGACTGGACACATTTTGGATATAAAATGAATATAATATCAGTGCAAATCCACTATGGACTTGGAAAGAACTCTTGTATAGGGTGGTTGAAACCGTATACCCATCACCAAACATGCAAGAAATGACCAATTTTCCTGAAGGAATTAAGTCTGCAATAACATTGTGGAGAAAAAATATGTTTAAAAACAATACTAATAACCCACGAGATATTTACATTAAATGTTTTGAAAGTTATGGTGAATTCATTGAAGACAAGTATGTAAAGCTCAAGTACTTCATTAAGCTTGGAATCTAGAATGATAATTATCCCGTAGCAGATGCAGGTCCAGGAAGTGTACCAAGTCAGATGAAGGTAATACAAGCAAATCAGTTAATCTCCATATTTGAGAAATGAGAGAGATAGACACATACTCAAGATTACAAAAATTCAGATGTCATTATCACATCTGGAACCAATAAAGGAATCTGAAAATGAGTATAAGCTATTGGTTGCATGGGAGGCGCAATATTATGACTTCACATGCATTGATTATTTTGAGGAGATAAAAATAGAACTCTGTGAAAGACTGAAGATAGTGGAAGATCACATGTGTGGAAGATGCCAAGAAAGCTGCAGCAGCTCACCAGAAATCATTGAAGACTGATGTAAATTCTTAAAACGTAAGCAGTGAAGAAATAATGTAAGGGTATAGAGGTCAGAGAAAAATAATGTAAGGGTATAGAGGTCATTAGTTAAGCCTAAATCCCATTATTAATAGTTTAGTAGAGAGTTTGGAGAGGCAGAGTAAGTTTGTATAATCCTCTCGTAGAAGCTTTTATGCTTTCTCCCTTCCTTGTAAGGTTGAGTGTCTGACAACTCATTTGGGTTCTTGTTTTATCAATGAAATGAATCTGTTGTTTCCAAATATTTTCTGAATGATTTCTTTAGTACACTTGAATCTCTACACTGGAAAATCATACACCACAAATAGTACCTTCAATATCCAAGCAGAAATCTTATAAATAAGTTCTTCTTGAAGTAGCCCAGAAGCGGAAGACGTCGTGGACCCTCTTCAACAAGCCTAAGCAATTTCATGTATACTCTCAAAACTAAAACTATAAGTAGCATTGAACACACTTTTGAACAAGATATTATTGTAGATAGTTCAAACATTTGTGTAGAGTTCTTAATAGATAAGAAAAAATTCAAATAAATTCAAAAACAAGAAATAGATCTTTCTAAAGGAGATAATATAAAGAAAGAAAAGAAAAACTTAAAAGAATTACTTAAAAAGAAAAATAGCCTCGAAAATATTATATATTTAGGAAAAGCATTGCAAGAAATAACTATAGATGTTAGTGAAGCAGATGGAAGACACAACTTGCAACTGGTAACTGCCAAACATATCAATGAAAAAATACAGAGTATAAAGAAAGAAGAAGACAGAAAAAAGATTAAATATATTCACATAGGAGCGGTACAAGTTTTAATTAAACGTACTTTTTCTGAATGAATAAATAGTCTTGTAAAATTAGCGTTAATGGATAACAAAATAAGAGAACTAAGAGATGCTATATTAGGAATGATAGATGAAAATCTAGCGTATACCAAGTTAAAATTTAGCATACCTTCTAACTTAGGAGTACCTATTAATACAAAAAATTAAATGGAGTTTTAAGCTTATGTTATCAGTTCAAAAGACAAGAATTAATGAACAAAGGTGATAAAAGATTTAGGTTGACATATAGTATAAGTTATACCTTAAGTAATTCTTATCATTCAATAGAATTTAAAAACAATGATTATATACATATACCTGAGTTATTTGATGAAGTTGAAAAATATTATAAACGAAGAAAAAATCAGATAGAAACTTACCTAAAGAGTGGGAAAATAGTTTATAAATAGAGTGCTATGAAGAAAATATTCCAAAACCACCTCTAATAATTATGAGAGACAATACTAAAGAGGAACTAAGAAAATTAAATAAACAAATTGAAGAATTAAAAAATGTACTTTTCTGAGGAGGATTAAAAATACCCCACTTAAATAGTTGGTATCAGAGCAGATAATCCAAGATGCATTCAATAAATGAACAAAATAGGTATTATAGAAGACAAATAGAAAAATTAAATAAAGAAGAACAAAAATTTAAGAACAAAAATACTAGAGCTGGGTATATGAGCCTAAGCCCGCGAGCCGGCCCGCGAGTCCCGCAGCCCGCGTGGGCTATGGCCCGGAAAATATAGGCTCATTTAAACGCGGGCCTATGTGAGCTAGCCCGCGTAGCCCGCGAACTTAATGAGCTAGCCCGCGGGGTTCGCGAGCCATCCGCGGGCCAATGATATTAAAAAAAAAAATTAAAATTAAAAAATAAAACTGCACAGTGCATAGTGTAACAAAAAAAAAACACAACACATCTGATAAAAAACACAAAATTAGAAACCTAGGGTTTTAGTTTTCAATAATAATTAGGAGAGAAAGAAGAAGAAGATGAAAATGGGGATCCAATAATAGTGGAGCCACCTACTACAACCATGGGAGAGTCAAGTGTTATATGAACAAGAAGATTGTTGCGTGTTTGAATTTGTTATCGACATTTTATGTTTGTTTTGAATTATTATGGTGTTTGACTATTTGTAATAATTGATTTAGTATAATTAATTTGGTAAACTACCAAAAAGTTTGCAATGAACTCTTAAATTGATGTAGTATTTTTAATGAACTCTTAATTTTAAAGCTTGTAGTAGTATGCTTGTTAAAATTTGATTTTCAAGTTTTTTTTTTAACATGTTCTGGCCCGCGAGCCAGCCCGCAATTAGACGAGCCGCGGGGCGGGCCTCCTAAATAGGAGCTCATTTAGAAGCGAGCCTACGCGGGGCGGGCTTATGCGGGGCGGGCTTATGCGGGCCGAGCTTATGCGGGGCGGGCCGGCCCGCATACCCAGCTCTAAAAAATACTATGAAAAGTCAATTTGTGTTAAATATAATAAAAACAATGAAAAAAAGTTATAAAGAATTAATATTAAAAAATCCAAACTTAGGATAAAGTATTGGAATTTCAGTATATAAACCTAGTAATTATGAAGAAGATATAATATTAATTTAGCAATTACTTTTCAATAAGAATATTAAAATTATAATAATTGAAATTTTTTTGGAAAATTTAGACGAATAAACAGAAATTCAAGTAGATAGAACCTATACACTCTTTTGTATACTAGAAGAATTAAATAATATATCAAGATGAATAGAGATATTATTACAAAAAGTTATTAAAATAAAATAAAATAAAAAGAAACAGGAGACCTACTAAACAGATTGAGAAGGTAGAAAAGGCTATAGTAAAGGAGGGTATATTTAAGCTTGTGTTTTACGAGGAACACAAATTAACCCTCCCCAGCTCCTGCTTATTTGTAACGAAATTCAATCAAAGCCATTAGCTTTGTTACCAATTACTTTGACCAAAGAATGAACTTTGTTGGACTTCACAACATGTTAGGCCCACCAAGGAGTAAAGCGGTGAAGGCACATTGCCATTGATTCGTGAAAAAATAAAAAGCACATTGCATAAGTTGCAATTGATTGATATACATTATTGATTTACTAAAGAAAGAGCACCCAAAAAAAAAAACTTCATTTTCTCCACTTCTCTTCTTTGTTCCCATCCGCACATGAATTCTGCCAAACACATACAATGGAGTCCTTATGTCACCACCCCAAATATAGTGGTCCCTCTTGTTTTGTTTTGTTTTGGTCTTGCCCTTTCCTTTCCTGTGTTTTGTTTGTTTTCTATCTTTTCTTGAGCAGAAGAATTTCTGAAGTTTTCATAGAGTAGTGCCACACTTCATCCCTTGGATTACATCTAAAGAGACTATTTGTCAATTACTCGTACATGTTAGACTTCAACTTCAGTCTAATTTTACCTCAAAAACTACCTTAGAGGTCATAATTGTCTTCTCACATATAATCACTTCATTAGTCATATCTTTAAACAATGTAAGAGACTTTGTTAGAAATGTTCATTTACTTAAAAGCTTAAGATTTTGAGTTAATTGGTTCATGATATGGTATTAGAGTCTCTAAGATTAAGCGGTCTAAGCTCGTTCATTGCCACCCCTAATTCTTCTAATAAAAAGTTGAATTTCAGCATTTGGTACATCTGGTCCACCCATGAAACATGGTTTTATTTACAACATTTAGTATATGTTATCACTACAAGAAAATGTATGTTTAGTGACTATTATTTACGTCATTAAAAGCTAAAAAATCGTCACTATTAGTATCTTGTGACGAAATCTGCGTTTGTCACTAGCCGTCACAAATACATTAATGACAATATTTTTAAATGTCGCTAATGTTGATTTTTTTTGTGACGATAATATCATCACTATTATTTATACAGAATAATGACCAAATAAGTCGTCACAAGAACAAATATTAATTGTGACTACTTAGTCGTCACTGAAAAGGTATAAACGGCCCACAAACCTGTGCAAAACTATAGATAACCCTGCCATTTAGCGACGGTTTTACAACTATCGCAAAATGAAAGTAAATGTAAAAATTAATGTGGTCGTTCTGAACCGCCACAAACTTCTCTATAATCTCCACCAGCTGCACTCATCAAGCCCAAAATCATAATTTTGTCATTCATCATACTAATTAGCTATCACAAACTATATGCATCCATAGATCAGCATTAACTATTTTGAACTTAATTTATAATATATTTCTTATGTGTTGAAATCAATTTATAGAGAAGCTCTTTTAACTTGTGAACCAATTTTTTCTTAGTTTACGTTGTATATATATGTATAACATGATTGTTCTCTCTAGAGTTTCTTTTGGAAACTATTTAATCTCCCATTCACAAATTTTTACAAATACAGCCAAACTAATCAGAAATCATGTCACATAACTTGTTCCACAACCTTAGATATGTTATGACAGGATTTTTGTTTTTGTCTTCCTTTTTTGCTATGATACTACTCCCTTCGTCCTAAATTAGAAAACCTCATAAAGACATACTTGATGTAACCATAATACAAGACCCCTACTAGATTTCAGAAAAAAAGAATAATAAGTTTTTTCTAATTTATCGCTTGCATTCATTATTTTTTCAATTCCAAAATTTTAGTTATCACCTCTATTAATTCTCATTCATGCTTCCCAACCAATCTTTTAAAGCATGACCTTTGAAATATCCAATGCTAACACTAACAAGTTCTAGATTTTTTTTTAAAAGAGCAACACTATCAAGTTCTGGTGTGTTGCCTACAGAACTATTTATGCAACACTTTCCATGACCTTCCATGTACAACATCCTTTCTTTTCTTCTCTAAAGCTTTGCAAAATTATCAATGGACAAAATAAGTGATGAAGCTTCGTTAGATGTTTATGAGGAGAAGGAAATTCAATATGAAATATAAAATTTATAACGTACAACTTTTTTTAAAAAAATATTCAACTTTTTTTTAATTCAAGGTGTGAACTTTTTAATTTAATTTGGAGGGAAATGAAATTTCGTTAGCTTCATATCAAGTTTCATTACTTCTTTTACTCAATTTGTTGGGTATTAGAGTGAGATACAATTAATACACCAATTGGCTTTAAATAGGGGCATATATCGAAGATTTATATAAAAAAATAAAACCAAAATATTAATTAGATTATTACATTCTTAATAAAAGTGATTGTATGAATAGGTCCTTATAATTTGAGATAGAGGAAGTAATAGTTTTACCCGTGCGCTTGCATGGCGGACATTGCTCTTATTAGGCGTATCAATATATTGATAACAAAATTAATGTACAAAAATCTATATTTGCTGATTCTTTTTTACTTGCTAGAATTAAGAGCAGGTAATTATTAAGTAGAAAAAATATCTACTACTGTATCATCAAATGTGAGTCCTCACTTTGGAGAGTGAGGTACTCTATTTTGACACTCTCTTCCTCCTTTTGCCACGTCATTATATTCTTCTGAAAAACCCATTATATGAACCCGTGACTTGCACGCACTGACCTCACGAGTGGTTATTACTTCCCCAATTCTTCCCAGCTGATTCTTCCCCAATTCTTCCCTAAATCATGGCAATTTCTAATCACCGACCCAATTCTTCCCTAACTCACGGCAATTTCTTCTCCTCTGTTTCATTATGCCGACACAAATCACCCAAATTCTTCTCCTTTCCGTCAATCTCCCCAAATTCTACAGTCACCAAATATAACCAAATCCTCCAATCTTTTCCCCAAATCTGCTGCCATTAAACCCCAAATCTGCTCCCATTAAACTCCAATCGGTCTCCAATTCTTCTCTGCTGCAATTTGTTTTTCTGGTTCTGAATCTTCAATCCCTCATCTTACTACCGAAATTTTTGCTGGAAAATCGGCAATTTGTTCTACTTTCCCCTAATCCTTCAACGGCAATTCAGATAATTCTATAATGGAAAGTCTCAATCCCCGATTCTGCTCCCTCTCTCAATTTCAAAATTCAAGTCCAGGGGATCTCCCTCATTTAACCGCGATTCTACTTTGGGCATAATTATCAAGGTATTTTCAGGTTAGTTTCTTAAACATTTCTGCTTCTCTATATATTCAGTTGAGAAGACCAATAACAATACAGAAACTGAAGTTACTTTTGATTTTGTTGCGAAATTAAGCCAAGGAGGATAACACGAAATCCGGGCACCGCTCAGGTATGTTCTTAATTTTTTCAATATTATTTTGTTTAATATATTGATCCAAATATTTAATAAGAAAGTTTAATTTCAATCCAAATGTTTTTTGTGTGACTAAGTTTGTGTTTTGTTAATCTGTTCCTTTTGAACCAGGTACGGAAGCCACCCCGAAGAACAGAGCCGCTTCCACTGCCAAAGTCCTTGAAAGATTTTTTTTTTTTGCTGTGTTAATGAATTGCTGGAGTGAAGATTGAAGTACGGATTGGATCAAAAACAATTTTCCAGGTAATGTCAATGGCAATCTTTGTCTAGAAATTTCAATTTCAATGGCGAGTTTCAGTGGTCATGAATATTAACCAACCTCTTAATTATATATAATTAGTTCTCCTAATTTTTAGCTTCACAAATTATGAGTTACAAGTAGTGATATCATGAAAATTAGTTTCTTTTGGTTATGTTTCCACATTAGTTATGTTTCCTCTGCTAGGCTCTGAATCAGTTTCTTTTGTATCAATGTTGCTGTCATCTTTTTCTCTATTTTGCACCAAGTGAAAGATTGTAAACCAAAATATGCTGTTTGTTTACTCATTTGGGATGTGCCACTATACTTTTTTTTATAGAAGTGATAGAGAGGTAGTAGCAACAAAGAAATATGCTCACTATTGTATACTTTTTTAAATCAGCATCTACTTGGTTGATTAGGTGGAAAGTAGAAAATAGACCACAGAGAATGGAAATGATTTTGAACAATATTTTTGACAAAGTGCTCAAACATATTCATAGAAAAGGTGCCCTGAAGGCCATATAGGGGTATATTAGAAAAAGTACCCATGCAGTGCTTAATGCATTGGCCTCATTTTATTGCTAATATACTTTTAAGAGGTGAAAGTTGGGGATCACATTATCCTATTATAGAACAAGTTGCTTGGTTAGGTATCTTGGGTCCAACTAACAAAATGATATGGAATTTGATCAGGATGTCTAACAAAAGGTAAAAACCAAGATGGTGTAATAAGGAATGATTGTTTGTGATGATAAAGTGCCTACTGAACTAAAAGAATTCTACTTTTAAACAGCTATGGCAATGATACTCTATGGTAGTAAACATTAGGAATGAAGTATCCACAAGAGCAAAAAGAAACTACAATAGAGATGAGCATGTTAAAGCAACTACATTAAAATGCCTAGAATACCTAACAAAATATTAGACAAACCATTAAAAAAGATCTTGCTCAACGGCTTTACTGAAACTTTTGCAATCGTCTAATAAACTGGAACAACAAAAGAATGAATTTTATTAGGGAAACCTAGATCAAGCCTGCTCCAATGTGGTCATAAACTTGAATTAGGGAACGAATCACTCTACACAAAAAATAGTTGGATAATTCAAGAAGTCCAACACCTCTCCAAAACCACCCAACATTACAACTGAGATGCCCTCTTCTATCTATACTCTTCTATTTATTAATAAACCCTAAATTCATTACAATAACCTCCTATAGTTAGTAGATAACTAACTTTCACTATCATAACAAAATAGCCATTTATACCTTTCAGAGGTTATATTCCCCTACTACACCTTTATTTCTCCTAATATACACTTTCTTTATTGGGGACTGAGGTTTATCATCATCAAATGTCAGTAAACCATACTCTTAGTATTCCTTGGCTTAATTAGGTAATTTACCTTCTTGCTGCTTTAGTTCCAATTCCTTCAATAAAAAATCCTTGGATTATAGATTTAGGTGCAACAGACCACATGACTGAATCTGCAGAACTGTTTAGTTTACATTATTCAAGTGTATGGAATAATTAAAAAAAAGGTAACAGATGAATCTCTCTATGCTATAGCAGTAAAGCTTCAACTGCTCTTTCCCCTTCTACATTATTTCTTTCTATTTCTTTACTTATTTTCCTTCTGGCATAAGACATTGTGTTTGGATCAGTTAGCTTTAGTTGAGTTTTTTGCTATTTTTATTTACAGTGAATCTGGAATAACATTCCTTGAATGGTAGACTTCTTCGTGGTGAATTCCTTTGATATTTGCTCCTTTTGTCATTGTAGCTCAATATGCATTGTATCACAAATGACATTATTCCAGTAGGGTTGTTTGAACACATTAATGTTATCTCCAAAAACTAACAAAGTGACTCTTAAGAGGAGGGATTGCAAAAATAATAGTTGGAATCCAGCTATAGTTCTCATTTCTGTAGAAAGAAGTTCATCTAATTGCCAAGTGTAACATAACACTCTTATTTCACACCTTTTGCACTCAACAGCCATCCACACATATGTGTGTAGGTCCTAGAATTGGATATGGCCAAAGGAATGGTGGGTGGAATGCTTCCATTATAGGCTTCATCACTGGTGGTACAGTGGCCTCTTCATCAGGAAACATTCTCTGGTTTGAATTATCTTGCAAACTTTTGATGGTACATAGCAACCTGACCCCAGAAAAACTAGACCACCCTTGGTCAACATTGAATCCTCAAACACCAGACAATTAACTGCGTGCACACCCATTTTCTTGGAAGCTTCTTCAAATCTGCAACAATTAGACTTTGTTACTATGATAAAATTAAGAGTATAATGTTAGTACAGATAGCAACCTGAGAGGGGGGGGTGAATCAGTGTTGCCCTGATTTTCGCCTTATTGAAAATGTTACTTTCAAGATGATGATAATCACGAGACGATTGTTGTGATTGCAGCGGAATAGAGTATTGCTTGAAAGTAAAAGATGAAGGATGAAGGAAATAACACACAAGGATTTATCCTGGTTCACCTTCAATCCACCGAAGGCTACGTCCAGTCCCTCAAAGAAACCCTTTGAGGATTTTTCCACTATTGATAAAAATCTCTTACAAGTTCCTAATCCAAGGACCCCAAGAATTTCTACCAATACCCTGTGAAAGCAAACCACTTTCAACAGCCCCTGAAAGCAAACTGCTTTCAGTTCCTGAAGGCAAACCACCCTCCGACCTTGAAGGCTAAACTACCTTCAATTACAACCCTGAAAGTATACCACTTTCAATGACAACAACCCTTCACCGAATACCACGGTGAAAACTCAATCTTACAGAAAGAGATGAAGAAGAGTTTACAATTTGGCTGTATCAATCCTTTATCATAGAAATGGATTGATCATGAGAAATTATGCT
The DNA here is from genome assembly GCA_030819835.1 of Acmispon strigosus. NCBI lineage: Eukaryota > Viridiplantae > Streptophyta > Magnoliopsida > Fabales > Fabaceae > Acmispon > Acmispon strigosus. Next base: position 9,870,723 of record JAUAMA010000001.1, read on the forward strand.
TTAAGGCTTTTAAGCATAATACAATTCTGAGTTCTTCAAGATATGAACAACTAAAGTGTTCTTATAGACATGAAGATCATGAACTCAGAATTTAGGCTCCAAAATGTTTAAGTTCTAAAAGATGAACTAATTTTGACAAAGCTTTGGCCTAATGTTGTTTTCTCATGTGTTGTATGTTGTTTCTTGTTGTGTCACGAGTTCTGGACTCAAATGGACTTTATATAGGCAAAGGAAACGTCCTTGAACCATCACAACCCTTTTCAAAAGGTTTGGGACACAATGGTTCATGAAAAGATGCAACTTTTCATTCTGGTAATCGATTACATCACTTAGTGTAATCGATTACACTAATAGCCATTTCAGTTTGAATTTGAATTTCAAACATGTAATTGTTAGTACAGATAGCAACCTGAGAGGGGGGGTGAATCAGTGTTGCCCCGATTTTCGCCTTATAGAAAATGTTACTTTCAAGATGAGGATAATCACGAGACGATTGTTGTGATTGCAGCGGAATAGAGTATTGCTTGAAAGTAAAAGATGAAGGATGAAGTCAATAACACACAAGGATTTATCCTGGTTCACCTTCAATCCACCGAAGGCTACGTCCAGTCCCTCAAAGAAACCCTTTGAGGATTTTTCCACTATTGATAAAAATATCTTACAAGTTCCTAATCCAAGGACCCCAAGAATTTCTACCAATACCCTGTGAAAGCAAACCACTTTCAACAGCCCCTGAAAGCAAACCGCTTTCAGTTCCTGAAGGCAAACCATCCTCAGACCTTGAAGGATAAACCACCTTCAATTACAACCCTAAAAGTATACCACTTTCAGTGACAACAACCCTTCACCGAATACCACGGTGAAAACTCAATCTTACAGAAAGAGATGAAGAAGAGTTTACAATTTGGCTGTATCATTCCTTTATCATAGAAATGGATTGATCATGAGAAATTATGCTTTAAGGCTTTTAAGCATAATACAATTCTGAGTTCTTCAAGATATGAACAACTAAAGTGTTCTTATAGACATGAAGATCATGAACTCAGAATTTAGGCTCCAAAATGTTTAAGTTCTAAAAGATGAACTAATTTTGACAAAGCTTTGGCCTAATGTTGTTTTCTCATGTGTTGTGTGTTGTCTCTTGTTGTGTCACGAGTTCTGGACTCAAATGGACTTTATATAGGCAAGGGAAACGTCCTTGAACCATCACAACCCTTTTCAAAAGGTTTGGGACACAATGGTTCATGAAAAGATGCAACTTTTCGTTCTGGTAATCGATTACATCACTTAGTGTAATCGATTACACTAATAGCCATTTCAGTTTGAATTTGAATTTCAAACATGTAATTGTTAGTACAGATAGCAACCTGAGAGGGGGGTGAATCAGTGTTGCCCCGATTTTCGCCTTATTGAAAATGTTACTTTCAAGATGATGATAATCACGAGACGATTGTTGTGATTGCAGCGGAATAGAGTATTGCTTGAAAGTAAAAGATGAAGGATGAAGTCAATAACACACAAGGATTTATCCTGGTTCACCTTCAATCCACCGAAGGCTACGTCCAGTCCCTCAAAGAAACCCTTTGAGGATTTTTCCACTATTGATAAAAATCTCTTACAAGTTCCTAATCCAAGGACCCCAAGAATTTCTACCAATACCCTGTGAAAGCAAACCACTTTCAACAGCCCCTGAAAGCAAACCGCTTTCAGTTCCTGAAGGCAAACCACCCTCAGACCTTGAAGGCTAAACCACCTTCAATTACAACCCTGAAAGTATACCACTTTCAGTGACAACAACCCTTCACCGAATACCACGGTGAAAACTAAGACTTATAGACTATTGACGAACTTTGTGGCGCTGTTTCTTCGAAGTCTTCTTTTCTTCTTTTTGTCGAAGAGTTTGTCGTCATCAAAACCACAACCAGGGTCAGGAGCAAGACCTTCTTCACAATCTCCCCCTTTTTTATGATGGCAAACACATTCTTGATACTTGAAGATCATATTGGTAATTTTGTTGAAGAACTCCCCCTGATTGATGTAATCTAGTATTTCTCCCCCTTTCTAATGGACTTATTGAAATCCTGCATATGATCTTTAATAGCACATAACCTTTCTCCCTCTTTTGACTTCATCAAAAAGAAGAAAAGGCCAAAAAGACAGGCATATATATCCATACAAGTATATTGCAAAATAAAGCATGGGGGTATGGGGGTAAAGATGTAAATCACAAATAAAGCACAACCATCCAAACATCTTATAGAAAATAAGGAAGGTACAAGCAACAACAAAAAGAAAAAGTTACATAAAAATATTACAAACAAGAACTGGGAAGGGGAAACTAGCCTATAAAACTAAGAGTCATCTGACACGGCTTCATCATCCGAGGATGGATCAATACCATCATAATGAAGTAGCCAAGAAAGAGTGTCAATTCCATAGTCATGAAATAGACCTAAACTAGATAGTATCTTTGTATCAACACACTTGTATTTAGAAGATCGGACATCATATCTATTGTCAATGTGAACACCAGAATGAAGGAGAAGGCGAGTGACACTGTGGGCGTATGGAAAAGACGGTGCTTCATTTCTGCATGTGAGCATATGATGCATCACCAGGAAGGTCCAGTTGATGGGATGACCATTGAGAATGCCATATAATATTTGGAGTTCTAACTCACTAATATGGGCAAGAAGATCTTCCTGAGGTAGAAGAATTTGATGAATGAAGTAATGAAGCAAATGGTTGGTGGTGGTAAGGACATCAACATGAAAGGGACAAGTCTTGGTACGAGGGGGATGCAGTTTCTTTATCTCAAAAGGAGTAAAGCGACATAAAGTATGGTAAAATGACTCGGAACTGTATTCGGGCCAGGGGCAGGGCAGATGAGTTCCCAACTGTGCACCAGAAGTGGGAAGACCCAAACATCATCCAAGAGATATAAGAGAGTATTGAACAGTAGTTCCTTTAACAGATGATTTGATGCCAGTGCCTTGAACCTCCAAGTTGCAGTAGAAAACCTTGACTAATTCCGGATAGTAAGGAGTGGTTGATGTGATAAAGCTATCAAGGTATTGATTCTCGAGTAAAGCAGGAAAAGTGAGACCAGCGTCGAGGAAGGAATTTAAGTTGGCATAGGTTGGTGTGCGAATAGTTTGTTTGACAAAGTGAGAGATAAATCGAGTTTTCTCATCAGAAGTGGGAAGAAGACGGGATAAATTTAGTGGATTGTGAGGACAAAAGAGTGAGGATAGGCAAGGAGAGTAAGACATGTTGCCGTGGATGTTAGAAATCAGGACTTAGAATGAATTTTGGAAGATATGGTTGATCATCATCTAAGGCTGGTTTAAATAACTCGAGCATGTAATCGATTACAACAGTTGGGTAATCGATTACAGAGCAGTTAGGCCAAGTTTGAATTTCAAAGGATGGAGGGAAGTTTGAAATTCTGGCAGTTTATCGAGCAGGTAATCGATTACAACAATTAGGGTAATCGATTACTGGAAGTTTGAATTTGAAAATATTCAAATTTTGAATGTGTAATCGATTATAGCAGTTAGGGTAATCGATTACTTATAGAATTCTAACAGGCACGAGGACTGAGATCAAGGATAATCGATTACAGGACCTATGGTAATCGATTACTGAGACAGTATTATGAGTTCTAGGCTCTAGAATCCTATGTAACATATTTTAAACACATATTAAAGCACATAATCAGGCTAAATGCATATATATTATCACAATGATTATGCAACAAAACATGTTACTTTAAATGTCATGCTCATCTAATATGCCTAACTCTCTTCTAATCTTAAAGAATGAATCTTTAGGAAGAGGCTTAGTAAAGATATCTGCTAATTGATTATGAGTATCCACAAAAGAAATCTCAATATCTTTCCTCATAACATGATCTCGAAGGAAATGATGTCTTATATCAATATGCTTAGTTCGAGAATGCATTATGGGATTTTTAATGAGATTTATGGCACTTGTGTTGTCACATTTAATTGAAATGCAGCCCAACTCTAAGCCATAATCTTTGAGTTGTTGTTTGAGCCATAGAGTTTGTGCACAACAACTTCCTGCAGCAATATATTCTGCTTCAGCAGTACTTAGAGCAACACATGCTTGTTTCTTGCAAGACCAAGAGACAAGGGCATTTCCTAACAAGTGACAAGTACCACTTGTACTTTTTCTTTCAGTTTTACAACCAGCATAATCAGAATCAGAATATCCAATCAAATCACACACACTCCCTTTGGGATACCACAAACCAACATTTGTGGTTCCTCTCAAGTATTTGAAAATCCGCTTAACGGAACTCAAATGTGATTCCTTAGGAGATGCTTGATATCTAGCACATAGACACACACTAAACATAATATCAGGTCTACTTGCAGTTAAGTATAAAAGAGATCCGATCATACCTCTATATTTAGTAATGTCTACTGGAATACCGGATACATCTTGATCTAAATATGTATTAGACCCCATTGGTGTGGCTATGGCTTTGCAATCATCCAAATCATATTTCTTTAATAATTCCTTGCAAAACTTTGATTGATTGATGAATATTCCATCACGTGATTGTTTGATTTGCAATCCAAGAAAGAAATTTAATTGTCCCATCATAGACATCTCAAATTCTTCTTGCATCATGTTAGAGAACTCCTTACAGAGAGATTCGTTAGTTGCACCAAAGATAATATCATCAACATAAATTTGAACTAATAAAGTATTACCTTTAGTTCTTTTGATGAACAAGGTTGTATCAGCCTTACCCTTTTGGAATCCTTTATCACAAAGGAATGTACTTAATCTATCATACCATGCACGTGGGGCTTGCTTAAGACCATAGAGTGCCTTCTTTAATCTGAAGACATGTGAAGGGAACTCTGGATCTTCAAATCCTGGAGGTTGCTTCACATAGACTTCTTCTTGAATATACCCGTTCAGGAAAGCACTTTTGACGTCCATTTGATATAATGGAAAATTTAAGGAGCAAGCATACGCCAATAGAAGTCTTATTGCTTCCAACCTTGCTACTGGTGCATATGTTTCATCAAAATATATACCTTCTTCTTGATTATAGCCTTGAGCAACTAATTTTGCTTTGTTCCTAACTATGATACCATTTTCATCTAACTTATTTCTAAATATCCACTTTGTTCCAATAATATGCTTATCACTAGGCTTTGGAACAAGTTCCCAAACTTGATTTCTTTCAAATTGGTTTAGTTCTTCCTGCATTGCTACTATCCAATACTCATCCTCCAGAGCATCATTTACTTTTGATGGTTCTATTTGTGAGACAAAGGCCATATTCAAAACTGAATCATTTAAGCGTAGCCTTGTAGAAACGCCTCTAGAAATATCACCAATAATATTATCAACTGGATGATCCCTATGGGTTCTCCATTCCTTTGGAAGTTGATAAGTATCATCTTCAATGTGCTCTTCTTGTATTGGATTTTGATCTCCATCCTTTTGAGAATCTTCATTGACAATGATGTCTTCTTCTTCATTATCTGGAAGATTTACTTTATCTTCTACTGAAGATTTAGATTCATCAAAAGAGACATGTATGGATTCTTCCACAGATAGAGTTTTCTTGTTAAAGACTCTATATGCTTTGCTTGTTAAAGAATAACCAAGGAATATACCTTCATCTGATTTTTCATCAAATTTACCAAGGTTTTCCTTTCCATTATTCAAGACAAAACATTTTGATCCAAAGGCATGTAGATGAGAGATATTTGGTTTCCTTCCTTTGTAGAGTTCATAGGGGGTTTTCTTCAGTATAGGCCTAATAAGAACTCTATTGGAAACATAGCAAACAGTACTTACAGCATCAGCCCAGAAATATTTAGGAAGGCTTGACTCACTTAGCATGGTTCTTGCTAATTCTTCAAGTAACCTGTTCTTCCTTTCTACAACACCATTTTGTTGTGGTGTTCTCGGAGTAGAGAAATTATGTGATATTCCATTTTCATCACATAGTTCTTGGAATTGTTGATTCTGAAATTCTCCACCATGATCACTTCTAATAGAAGAGATCTTTAAAGACTTCTCATTTTGAAATAGCCTTGCATATCTCTTGAATGCATTGAAGGCTTCATTCTTATGAGGCAAGAATATCGTCCATGTAAATCTAGAGAAATCATCAACAATAACAAGTGCATAGAAATTACCTCCGAGGCTTTTTGTTCTTGAAGGTCCGAACAAATCCATATGTAGCAATTGAAGGGGCCTTGAAGTCGAAACTATGTTCTTTGGTTTGAAAGACATTCTGGTTTGCTTCCCTTTTTGACATGCATCACAAAGCTTGTCTTTTTCGAATCTTATCTTTGGAAGCCCAACAACTAGATCATGCTTGACTAGTTTGTTTAAGTGATCTATGTGTATATGAGCAAGTCTTCTATGCCATAGCCATGAATCACTATTGTTCTTGGCCAAAAGACATCTTACGTTTTGTGGAATTTCATCCAAGGAGATCATGAAGACTTTGTTTACTTTATATCCAGAAAACTTAATTTCTTTAGTTTTCACATCTTTTACTACACATATATCATTAATAAAACCAACTTTCAAACCTTTGTCACATAGTTGACTGATACTCAGAAGATTATGCATCAAACCATCAACGTAAAGAACTTTATCGATGACTGTTTGAGGGGGTGTGCCTATTCTTCCAATACCGAGTATCTTTCCCTTTTGATTGTTACCATATGTGACAAAACCTTTTTCCCTAGGTATAAGAAAAGAAAACTTGGTTTTGTCTCCTGTCATGTGTGATGAGAAGCCACTATCAAGATACCATAAATCCTTTGCTGCTTTCATACACACCTACATGACAAAGTTCAGACATGGGTATTAGGAACCCAACAAGTTTTGGGTCCTTCTAAGTTAACATCCTTTCTAACCCAAATGTACTCCCTATTTGGTACTCCTACATGTTTGTAGTAACATCTACTAGGGGTATGTCCTATTTTGTTACAATAAGTACAAGAGTAATGATTGTAACTAGAGGTTTGTCTAGGAGAGGAATGGATCTTCTTAGGGGGTCTGTTTTGATTAATTTTCCTATTGTTTGTACGCCTAGAAGGATTGATCTTAATGTTACTAGAAGATCCTAATACATGGTTTGGTTTTACAAACACAGTTTTCCTAACCTCTTTTGTCTTTGGGTGAGAAGTATATCCTAAACCTGACTTATTGTTTGAATGTCTTTGTATACTTAGGATATCATCTAACTTCTGTTTTCCTTTATTGAAGTTATTAACTCTTTGTTGAAGATTTTCTATCTTTTCTTCTAAAGAACTACACTTAGTGCATTTATGAGTAATGTCTAACTTAGATTTTACTATATCTAATTCTTCTTGTAAGTTTCTACACTTACTTTCCAAGGATGAAATCAACTCATTTTTCCTAGTGCTAACTTTAGAAAATTCTTGACATAATTTAAAAATATTTTCCATGGTAAACTTTAAATCATGAAAAGATATAGAGTTATCACTAACCTGGGAATCTTCAACATCTGAATCATGTGAGGCCATCAAAGCAACTTATGCTTCTTCTTTATCAGAGTCTGATGATGAACTTACTTCATTATCATCCCAAGCCAAATATGCTCTTCGTGTAGGTTGATCCTTTTTCTCGAATTTCTCTCTTAGACCATGTTTCTTCTTCTGAAGATTTGGACAATCTGACTTGAAGTGTCCCAGTTTGCCACATTCGAAACATGTGATCTTTTGAGAAGAAGATGATTCATTGTTCTTTTGGAAGGATTTGTTGTTGTTGAATTTCATACCTTTTCTCTTGAGAAACTTTCCAAAATTCTTTACTAGAAGATTCACATTCCCATTGTCTTCTTCTTCAGAATCTGCATCATAATCCTCTTTGATGCTTTCTTTTGCTTTTAGGGAAATGGATCGATACTTCTTCTCATGTTGTTCATTTTCTTCTAAACGATTCAATTCCAACTCGTGTTCTTGGAGTTTTCCAAAAAGAGTTGCAGGAGTCATTTTTGATAAACTCTTCTTCTCTGAGATGGCTGTTACTTTTGGTTTCCATACTCTTGTAAGTGATCTTAGAACTTTCATGTTTAAATCACTGTTTGAAAATTGTCTACCAAGAGCAATCAAATGATTAATTAAATGAGTGAATCGTTTTTGCATATCTAATACCTTTTCTCCTGGAAGCATTCTGAACATTTAATATTCCTGAGATAGAGTATTGATCTTTGATCTCTTGACTTCATCTGTTCCTTCATGAGTCACCATCAACGTATCCCATATTTCTTTTGATGTAGTGCACGTTGATACTCTGAAAAATTCATCCATTCCAAGGGCAGATGTAAGGATGTTCATTCCTTTGAGATCATATTGAACCTTCTTCTTTTCTTCTTCATTCCATGAACTTTCTGGTTTTACTTGTGAAGTTCCTTCTACTTCTGCTACAGGCACAAAGGGACCTTCTTCAATGGCTTTCCAAATTCCTGCGTCTAATGACTTTATGAATATCTTCATCTTGATTTTCCAGAAGTCATAGTGTTCTCCATTGAAGAATGGTGGCCTGTTTATGTTATGTCCTTCACTAGTTCCATGATTGGAAGAGGATGCCATCTTTTCCCGGATCTTTAGGAATAACTTACCTAAACTTCCGCTCTGATACCAATTGTTAGTACAGATAGCAACCTGAGAGCGAGGTGAATCAGTGTTGCCCCGATTACATCACTTAGTGTAATCGATTACACTAATAGCCGTTTCAGTTTGAATTTGAATTTCAAACATGTAATCGATTACAAACAACAAGTAATCGATTACTTGCCTAGGTGTAATCGATTACCAGAATCCTGAAATCGATTACACTGTAGTCCATCTTCAAGAAACTTGATCCTTTGAGACCGGCTTAAGATTTTCTACTTCTTTTAAGTTATGAAAACACTTAGCTTGATTAGTTTAGGTGTTTTAAGAGCCTTTATGCTTTAATAGACCTTTAGAAGCATAACTCACCTAAACTAAGACTTGTAGACTATTGACGAACTTTGTGGCGCTGTTTCTTCGAAGTCTTCTTTTCTTCTTTTTGTCGATGAGTTTGTCGTTATCAAAACCACAGCCAGGGTCAGGAGCAAAACCTTCTTCACATATAATTCACTCAAAAGTGAACATTTCTACCAAAGAAGGATCGAAAAATGAGAAAATTTTGGGTGATATGGATTTTGGAGAAGTTATGTAATGTCATTGCACAGCGTTGAGATAATTACAATCATTGGTTTGCTTTATCCCACTACCCCTCTCTAGGAATGTTAAGTTTAGTTGACTCATAGGAATTTTAAGTTTAGTTGACTCATAGGCCTGTATAATTGGTGTGTGTCTGTTTCTTTCTGTCTTTGTTTCTTTCTATTTTTAGATGAAAGGAGAAGACTATGTGTGTTTAGTTTTTTTAGCTTTGCACTACTACCATACCACTGCACTTATGGCCTTTTTATAAATCATTTTTTTTTATCTTAATGGAAAATCACTTTTTATAATAATACGTGAAGTTTAGAAGAAATTTAAGATTAGGGGACTCATAGGCATGTCTGTGAGTGGTTTGTGTATGTTTTATAATGAGATTAGAGGTAGTGCATTTTTTATAAATCACTTTTTTTTCTTCATGGAAAATCACTTTTTATAATCAGGATTGTGTGCACATGTTAATTGCTCTTTTGTAAATCAGTATTATGTAAATAATTGTATTACTCTTGCTCTAATTTTGAGTTCATTCATTCTTCTATGTAGGCTTTAATGGATTCTGCTCCTAAAATGCTTTCCACTGTGGTACATTGAAAATTGAAAATTGAATTTCCCTTTTCTTAATAAGTGCCAAAATTAAGAATAGCTTTTTTCATTGATTCTGGAGAAATTCTTCATGGTTTGAGTTTTGTGTTGGTGTATGAAAATTGCTTCTACATTTTTAATTGCTTAATGGAAATTCACTGCCTCTGCTTCTGGTTTTTTTTAGTGTTTGAACATTTCTTTAGGCTTCATTAAGATATTTTGGACATGTTATTCAATTACTTTAGCTTCATGTGTGTGCTATTAAGTGATTGTATGGAGATTGAGGCACTGATTGTTTGTTTCAATATTAATAATTTGGTTTCTCTAACCTGGTAGTTTTTTTTTTTTTTTGCTGTCACAGTGAAACAAGAAGAATTTGTATCAGTTGAATTTCATATAAGCTCATACGGTGGTCTAAAAATCAGCCAGGTAAGTGCTTGCGTAGAAATGTTGAATCTAAAAAACTTGATTAGTGTTTTTACTATGAAATGAAATAACTCTGAAATCTACTTGATTAATAAGCACATAAATAATTCTGATTAAATTCTCTTTTTAATATGTTGAGTTTTTAGACTACAAATATGAGGATTTCCTGATTAAAGATTGATTCTGATTTCACCATATTTTCATGTCATTCTGGTTTCTATTAACTGTTTGTTAGTGCTATCATATTGAAAATTAGTGTTATATTAAAAAGTTTTGTTAGTATCCTATTATAGCAGGACTACAAATTTAAAAAAATTGGTTCTGGTTTAAGATTGTTTGGGCTATATTAAAATCAAACTCTGATTTCTCTATATATTCATGAGATTTTGGTTTATATTATATGATGGTATGGAGAGTGAGGCACTGATTGTTTGTTTCTATATTAATAATTTGGAAGGAGATATATTCATGTGCTTCTGGATTCTATTAAGTGATTGTTTGGTTCTCAGTTACGAACCAATTTATTGTTTACACAATTTCGTTGTAAATCTATCTCAAATTATTTAATGGATAGACAGGAACTTTATAGCAGAGTGTTCATTTTAAGACGAACTACTTATAAACTATAAAATATGCTCTACAATGAACTAAAATATACTATACCTTTTAAGTTATAGTATAGAACTAAAGTTGTTTGACAATTTACAGTTACAAAATTATACTACTATTAGCATACTCATTTCATGGGGAAAATAATGTCATTGTACAAAATGACAAATATTATATTATATATACGTCTGTTGAACAGGGTTCAGCAGGTGTAATAAGGTTGTAACAAAGAAAATTGCACGTCAAAATGAGTACGAGCAGTGGAAACGGATCACATGACACCGAACATGACAATATTTGTGGACAGCAAGAAAGTGCTAAGAATAGGAGGTTGAGAAGGAGATTGGCTCTTGGTGAGATAAGATCAAATAATGGACATCAAGTGGTTACACCATGTAGTGTTTCACAAAGAACCATGCTTAATGGAATAAACACAAGTACTATTAACACAAAAGCTAGTGCGGTAATCAAGAACTACTCTGTCGGCAAAGAAAACATTAATAGTGGTTTCATCAATGATTGTGCTGTTAACTTAATGTCTGCATTTGCTGAGGTTACAAGTCCTAATCGAGAAGGAATGACATTTCCTGCCTCAAACTTAACTCATACTGCACCTCCAAGTGAGAGTGTGTCTATAGGTATGCAGTTATCCTAATTGCAGAGCATGCCACAATTAAGGAACAATATAAATAGCTAATTTGTGGCATGCACATTCTTGCAGATCAATTAAATTCTCTGGATAACTTGCAAGAACAACATAGGGAGCAAAGACGGAGGAGGAAAAAATCTCTATCCAAAAAAAAGAGCATCGATCTACTCCATCGCCCACCACCAATGTCTGCAATTCTAATCCTCGATTAGAGTACATGGAAAGTGGTACGATAATTTCCTAACTATTAACCATTCGATGTAGTAGACGCGTGCTAAAAGCGTTACATTTTCATTCACATTAATCTTGCAGACCAGACAACTTCTTTTGTGATCGATAACAATCACAAACAACATAGCCAGCCAAGTCTGCGAAGGAACACATCTGTATCCCATCAAAGGGGTAAACAATCTACTCAATCTGCCACCACCGTCACACATTCTGCTCTTCCACTACATCACATGAATGGAGCCAACATGAGACATCATAAGCAAAAGCAAGCAAGGATAAGAAGAATGATGATATTATGGAGGAAGAGAGAAGGACAGCCTCCAATAGGTATTAATCATGTGAATGTTTACTCTTTTATTTATTTTCGTCATATTGTTTAGACGTGCCTAGCTAATTGTCTTTAAACTATATGTTGTAGCCGAGTACTTGGACATAGGTGATCCTACATGGAAGTGTGAATATTGTCGAGCATTTTTATGGTATGAAGAAAGGAATGTAAGGTCAAAAAGGCCAGCACAGCCTAAATTCAGCCTATGTTGCAGAGCTGGAAAAGTAGAATTACCTCTTATGAGGGATCCTCCCCCAACATTGAACCACCTTCTCTTCAACAAGGATATTGATGAAAGCAAACATTTTAGAGAACGTATTAGAGCTTACAATGCAGCCTTCAACTTCACTTCTATGGCAGCCAAGGTCGATAATTAGGTCAATACAGGACGTGGTCCACGTGTTTTTAAAATCTCTGGTCAAAATTATCACAGTATTGGTGATCTAACTCCCAAGGAAGGTCAACATCCAAAATTTGCCCAATTATACATATACGATACAGCCAATGAAGTTGAGAATAGAAGTGCATTGTTCAGGTATTATTTGAGCTTATGCCTACCACTTATTTGGAAAACAAATTCACTATTCTTCAGCTTATTGTAGTTATTTACAACTTCTTTTTCACATGATATGTAGGTCAAGTGAATCTGAATCTGTGATGAACACAAACTTGATTCAGATGCTGAAAGAAATGTTTGACAAGGAAAATGTTTGGGCTGAAGCATTTCGGATGGCAAGAGATATATTTGATGCATATGAAGATGAAAATTTTAGCTTAAAATTAATCGCCGACAGACAAACTGATGGACGAACCTATAATATGCCTACGGTCTCTGAGGTAGCTGCCCTTATTGTTGGAGATTTTGAAACTACTCTCGGTGGAAGAGATATAGTGATTTAGAAAAAAGATGGAACACCAAGGTTTGTAAGTGAGACTCATCCAGCGTACCTTCCATTGCAGTACCCGTTGTTGTTTGCTTATGGAGAGGATGGTTACAGGAAGGGTGTGCTACATAGAGATCTTGATGCAGATCTATCGAAACCTGCATATAACACTGTTACTATTAGAGAGTTTTTGGCTTTTAGGCTTCAAACTCGAGAGAATGAAGCAGAGACCCTTTTGCATGCAGAAAAATTATTTCAGCAATTTGTTGTTGATGGTTACACAATGATTGAAGCTCAAAGAATGTCTTTCATTAGAAAAAACCAAAAACAGTTGAGAGCAGGATCATATAAAGATATTAACTCTGCTGTGGATCACGGCATCACTGAATCATCATCCTCCGGAAGCCGCATCTTTCTGCCTTCTTCTTTTGTCGGTGGTAGGCGATATATGAATGTAACATTATTATGATGCAATGACTATTTGTCACAAATTTGGCTATCCAGATTTATTTATTACTTTTACATGCAATCCAAGCTGGGTTGAGATCAGGAGATTCTTGGCAGAGAAAAGGTTGAGGCCAGAAGACCATCCTGACATTGTTACTAGGGTCTTCAAAATAAAGTTAACTCAACTGATTGAAGAATTAAAGAGTGGAGCTCTATTTGGTGAATTAGTTGCCGGTAAGCCAAATTTAATGCCATTAAACTCTAGCAAATAAAAATGAAATTTAGCATGTACAATTGACTGACAAATTCTTTTTTTCTCCAGTGGTGTATACCATTGAATTCCAAAAGAGAGGTCTCCCTCATGTGCATATATTGTTATTTCTTCGGCAAGAGGATAAGTTTCCAGATCATTCTCATATAGACAAGATTATTAGTGTCGAGATCCCAGATCAAAAGAAAGAACCGGTTCTATACGAAAGAGTCAAAGCATCCATGATGCATGGTCCTTGTGGTTCAGATAACAAAAAATCTCCATGCATGAAAAATGGGAAATGCTCCAAGTTCTTTCCAAAACCGTACTTCGAAACCACTACACTTAACGAAGAAGGATTCCCTCAGTATAGGAGACGTAAAAATGGGAGAACTGTCACCAAAGGAAGCATTGAATTGGATAATCGATATGTGGTTCCTTATAATCCCACGTTGTTGCTAATATATGACTCACATATAAATGTGGAGTGGTGTAATCAGTCAAGTTCTATCAAGTTTCTTTTCAAGTACATAAACAAGGGCAGCGACCGAATTATAGCTGGGATACATGACAAGAACAAGGCAGTAGATGAGATCAAAATGTATTATGATTGCCGTTATTTATCACCGTGTGAATCAGTTTGGAGGATTTATGGCTTTGAAACCCAACATAGGGAGCCGGCTGTGGATAGATTATCATTTCACCTTCCTGGTGAGCAGAATGTGTTATATGAGGATGAGGAGCCTCTTGATGTTGTCCTAGACAGGGCTGAATCAAATGGAACAATGTTTACTGCTTGGATGGAAGCTAACAAAAAGTATCATGCTGGTAAAAATCTAACATATGCTGAATTTCCATCTATGTTCATCTATAAAAGTAAGGAAAATGAATGGGCACCCAGGAAGTCTGGCAGGTGCATTGGAAGAATGTATTATGTGAAGCCTACATGTGGAGAGATTTTCTACTTGAGAATAATTCTTGGTGTCGTAAAAGGTTCTGAGAGCTATGAAGATATACGGACAATTGATAATGTTGTGTACGGAAACGTATAGGGAGGCATATTCTAAATTGGGATTTGTAGAAGACGATGGGGAATATATTCAAGCAATCAAAGATGCTTCTTTCACATGCAGTGGCCACCGTCTAAGGTTAATGTTTAGTGAAATGCTAATTTTAAATAGCTTGACAATGCCAGGTCATGTTTGGAAAGAAACATGGGAATATCTTTCCGAAGGAATTTTAAGAAAGGAGCGACAAGTTCTAAATTTTCCAGGTATCAAATTCCTATAATTCTTTATATAATATTAATACATTCGTTAGAAAATACGTTATTTAAGGTACTAATTTAATATCATGATTACAGGATTAGAACTCAATGCTGAACAGCTCCAGGCCAAAACTTTAGTGGAAATTGAACTGATACTCAAAAGCCGTAGTAGAAGCTTGGCAGATTTTCATGGAATGCAATGTCCGGATGACATATCAATTCGTGAGGCAGGGAATGTTCTTATTCACCATGAAATGAGTTATAATATAGAAGAACTTAAATCGGAATTAGACAATCTAATTTCTTCTCTCACGGATGAGCAGAGACATGCTTATAATAAAATAATGGCAACAGTTGATGGAAACAACGGTGGTGTTTTTTTCCTTAATGGATATGGTGGGACTGGGAAGACATTTGTATGGAGAACTCTCACCACTGCATTGCGTGCTAGAGGGGATATTGTTCTTACAGTGGCTTCTAGCGGAATTGCAGCGATCCTTCTACCAGGTGGAAGGACTGCACATTCTAGACTTGGCATTCCTATAGATGTGGATCAGCATTCTACATGTAAAATCAAACAAGGATCAGACTTGGCTGAGTTGTTGATTGTGGCTAAATTGATAATCTGGGATGAAGCGCCTATGACGCATAGATATTGCTTTGAAGCATTTGACATGTCTCTCTGTGATATTATGAGGACTTCCAACCCAAATAGTGTGAATGAAGTTTTTGGTGGGAAAACAATTGAGTTTGGTGGAGATTTCAGGAAAATGCTACCGGTTATCCTAGGAGGTGGAAGATCTGACATTATTTATGCCACAATAAATTCATCCTACATATGGGACAGTTGTCAGGTTTTTCTCTAACAAAAAACATGATTGCAATCAAGCACCATGGGACAAGATGAGGATAATTTAAGAGAGTTTGGCTAGTGGATCCTGCAAATTGGTGATGGTCTAGCCAGTGGTCCTAATGACGGTGAAGCTGAAATTGAAATCCCCAATGATTTGTTGATAGACAATTATGATGACCCTATTCTTGCTATTGTTGAGAGCGCATACCCTGATTTGATTGAGCATTACGAAGATAAGAAGTATTTGGAAGATAGAGCTATCCTATGTCCTACACTACGTATAGTGAGGAAGATCAATGATTACATGATGTCTTTGATTCCAGGTGATGAAAGAGTTTACTACAGTGTAAATAAAATTTGTCCAACTCAAAGGCAACATCGTGCATTACAACATTTGAACCAGTCTGAATTTTTAAATGGCTTGGAGAGCTCCGGACTACGAAATCACGAGTTGAAGCTCAAAGTTGGAGTCCCTATCATGTTACTTAGAAATTTGGACCAGTCACGAGGTCTTTGTAATGGGACCAGATTAATTGTGACTCGGTTGCATGATACTGTTATTGAGACTGAGGTCATGACAAGAGCAAATAGCGGTTACAAAGTCCTCATACACAGAATATTGATGGTTCCTTCTCAGAGCAAATGGCCATTCAAACTTCAAAGGAAACAATTTCCTATCAGCGTTTGTTACGCAATGAATATTAATAAAAGTCAAGGGCAATCATTGCACAATGTTGGACTATATCTTCCAAATCATTTCACAATGTTGAAGATATTATTAGCTCATGATAAAAATGGAGAAGTAGCTAGAAATACTACCAATGTTGTATGGAGAGAAGTTTTCCAGAATGTGCATTAAATCAATGTTTTTCGTATTCAATTTGAGATGACCTCAATCCAACATCAATACATTATTAGAGTTCCCCTAAATTTGTTATTTCCACAGTTCTAATTATTTTCTATAATTTTAAATGTTGTTGTTTATTATATTATTGAGATGATATCAATACATAGTTGTTGCATTCCTTGTATTTTTTTTAACTGTGAATTTGCAGATATTGAGATGGCACGTAGAGTGAATGCAATAGTGGAAATAGATGATAACATGTCAACATTGAAGCTTCAAGTCAGAGTAATGAGTCTTTGGGAAGTGATGAAATTCGACAATAATACTGAAGTCCAATCTCTGGAGATGATGCTCATTGATGAAGAGGTTTGTATTGCCTTTTCCAAATCCTACATCTTATTTTAATACATTAACTCTTTTGTGATTATCATTTAACAGGGAGGTAAAATTCAAGCTACTGCTAATGACTCAACCTTGAGCAAGTACCGCACCAGCATCGTTCAAGGGAAATGTTACATGATTGGAAACTTGACAATTGCAAAGAATAATGGAAGGTTTAAGGTAACCAGTCACAAGTTTAGACTGTTTTTCCAAAATACTACAGCTCTGAAGGAAGTCATTTCTGAAAAAATTCCAATGACTAAATTCGATTGGGTTTCATTCAATGATATTGTTAGTGGAGCGATTAAAAGTGAATCTCTTATAGGTATTGTCATACTCTCACTCAGGTTTCATTTATTCATAAACTAATTTCTTTAGATCTAATGTCAATAGTGTACTTTTATTTCATAGACATCATTGCACGAGTGGTGAATATAAAGAATGATAAATATGTGCCTCGGAGTGGGAATCTAACAAGAAAGATAGAAGTTGAATTGGAAGATGAAAGGTAAAATTAAAATGACATTTCCTTTATGTTGGTTATGTTCTTCAACAATCTTTATTTCATTTAAGATCGATTCTATTATTACAACAACAACTGTAGATTGAATTGTACCTTGTGGGGAAAATATGCCGAGGACATCTGCTCTGAACTGGACAAATGTGGTGTCAACTGCTTGGTCATTGCATTACATATAACTATGATACGAGATATAATGGGTGAGTTTGTTGTAGAATATTTAATTATTTATATCTTCATATTATTTCACTTGATTCTTATAATTTACCTATACAAAACTGATGTTGCTTCTTTAAGTCTTTTGTTTTGTGCTTTATCCTGTGTTGTCAAGTGGGTGCCAACATTTATGTTATTGTTTCTTGCTTTTGTTGAGTAAACTTTTGGAGAAATATTGTAGAAACAACTAGAGACTAAAATGTTGGCGTCAAAGATTTAATATAAGCATTTTAACTGTAAACAACTGAATTTATTCGTATATAGGGAAACTTGAGTTATCCAACTGCATGTACAGAACTAAGTTATACATCAATCCTGATTGGGAGGAAGCCAACGAATTGAAAACGAGGTACGTTATATATGCATATAAATTTATAAATCTTTTATCTTACATTTTAATGTATGGAATCTTATGGAGAAATCTCATTACATGTTAAAATATCTGTCTGGTTTTCCTTCATTGTAGGACATATTCTTTGGAGGAAGCTCAATCCCTTAAAACCACACAACTATCAGCAAGTTCAGGGAGAACACTTGAAGAAGAATGGTTGAGCCTAACTAATAGGAAGACTATCGCGGATATTAAAACAACAAGCGAGGTTTAACAAATATTAATGACATATAATTTGTGTTATTATTCATTTTGCATTTGAAATGATTTTCATATATTCATTATTGTTTTAGGTTGGCACTTGGAATGTCTTAGGAACTGTGCATAGACTGCTCACAAATTATGATTGGTGTTATTTGGGTTGCTCTAAATGAACAAAGAAATTTGATTTTGAAAGCAATATAGCCAAGTGTAAACATTGTAAAGGATCAATTTCTGCAGTTCCAAGGTAAGAATCCTCCAACTGAGTCTACTTATTGAAACCATTAATAATTTATTAAATATAATCAATAATTCATCTCAGGTATCGTGTACAAGTTGACGTGAGAGATGATTCTGCCAGTGCTGAATTTGTGATATGGGATCGGGAAGCTTCTCAATGGATAAAAAAGTCAGCCGCTATTATTCAAAAAGAGGCAGATGAGGTATATAACATTAAATTTGTTATAATATTACAATAACTGTGTGTTAATGAAGTAGCAGCATGATTAAATTACATTTCCTCAAAATTTCTAATGTTATTAATACTTCTAGGGTGATGTATCAGTTTGAATGGAAATGCTTATTATTATAGTCTGTTTTATTACTATTTATATCATGTCACAAATATATAACTTACCATCACAACTGTGTCGTTGTATTTTTATATAGGCTGGTGAGTTGCCTGGTATTCCACCTGTTGCATTGGATATTTTTGTTGGCAAATCATTTATATTCAAAATAAAAACTGACAACAAAATGAATGGAAGGGGCTCAAAGAGTTTTCCTGTGCTCACAATGTCTGATGATGCTGACTTGATCAAACGTTTTGACACAAGTTTTGGGTCAAGAAAGGTTTGTAGAACTCCTTCCACATATAAACATAATATTATTTCTTAATTAATTAAATTAACCTTCCAATTATTACGTTATATTTTGTTTAGGATTCAATTGAAATGGAAATGTGCAATATTGAAGCAAATAGTGAACAATCAGTTCAAAAGCAAAATTCTGATGTCGTAAGATATCAATTTCCTTCGTTTGAACATCTATATATCTCTAATTAATAATGGTAACATTCTGATGTAAAATATTTATTTGTACTTGCAGGCCGATTTTTCTATTTCAAGTGAAAATGAACTTGACATTTTATCTCCTCTTTGTGTTACTCCTATAAAAAGAATTTCGGATCAAGATTTGGATTGTGTTGATGTAACAAACGATTCACCAGCACAAGCTTCCTCAACAAAGGAGTTAAAACGTGTCAAGATTTAGAAGTGAATCAAGATTATCAATGTGTTCAGACAATTGGTGTAACAAGTACTTTTTGGATTTTTTTTCAATTTTTGTTGACTTAACTTAATTATGTAGTTTGGTTTTTTTAAGAAATAAATTATAAATCAACAATTTTAATATTAGTCATTGCGCCTACTTTAGATTTATTTATTGATAGATTTATTAACTTCGATATATCACGTGATCTTAATCATGTTTAAAATTGTTGTAAATTATTTATTAAAAGTACTCGTGCATTGCACGGGCTACTCACTAGTTAATAGCAAAAAATAGGGGAATTTTTCAATAAAATTACAAAAGAATTGATAATACTTTTGTAAAAAAATTTAACATGGCAAAATAAAAATAAAAGATAGGTTTTTGTATTTGCGCATTTGAAAGTACTCTAACAGTTTAGGTCTTTCCTTAAAAAAAAAAACAGTTTTGGGCCTTGCTTATTGTTGTCTTGATATTCAATTTGTGGTTAATATTTGTTTTGTCTTGTAGAAACTATGTTTTTAGGTTGAAATCCAGTCAATCGGCCCAAAGCTATTAGGTCAGCCCGAATAATCAACCTACAAATGCAATGTGCTAGATATCACTAATCTAACCCGCTAACTAAAATATTCAAGTTAAGATGTTACAATTATGGTTAAGTTGTTATCTCATGTGGTTAAGTTGTTATGTCACGTAGAAATGACATAAGAGACGAGGACGACCAATCTAACAAAATGTATAAATATGGCCCTCTAAGTGCAAATAATGTAGACTTTTCTTTAGTGCTCTTCTTATATTCTACATTTCCAATAGTCTAATTTGAGTGTATGAATGTTCTTTGTAAACATTGCATGTGTTGTGCTTCGCCTTTATTCTGTCTCTTCACATGGTAGAGCATCATCATGTTCAGTCGGAGTACGACATGCTGACATGTATTATAGTTATGGAAGAACAAATAATGTAGAAACTTGTGTTTATCTTGTAAGTTATACTTAATATGTTGAAGGTTGAATTAATTTTTTTTAAAGATAAATGAAATGTATAAATTGCACATAAAGAAATATGAAGAAAATTGTAAATGTACAAATAAAATACATAATATCTAACTTAGTGTTTTGAACTTAGTCTTATTCTGTAAGATAGATTTCAAAATGATTAACCTAAAATAGTTTTTTCACCTTTAGTGAACTTAACCTCTGTTTCAAAAAATTTATTTCAATTTATCTTATAATATAATCATATAAGTAAGTGTTTAAGAGAACTCATGTAAAAAACTGATGACCAATATATAAACTGTTTTGAAGTTATGTTCATAGGTCGCTTGTATTAACTTATGAGAATGATGTCAAAATCATTGCAATAAACTTTGAATGACAATTAAATTACACTCTGAATTATGTCATGGCATAACTTTATTTAAAAGCATTAAATATCCGGATACACATGTTGATAAACTTAAATTAAACACAATCGAAATGTCATATAACATTAATGTATAAAGCAATAAACAACCACAAAATTATAAATTATATTAAGATCCCCCAAGTTCAAGGTGTTTTACACACACCAATTAGGACATCATGATTGTTCGAGCTTTTCCAATGTCTCTTCATAAACCTTGTTCATCATTTCATTCAAATCATCCATATGATTTATCATATCTCTTGCCATATCTTCTGTTGTTATATTATATGTTTTACCAACTGTACTGAGAATAACCTGCAAGCATATAATAGAAGCACAAACTGTGAAATTCAAAAAATTGCATTTATCTTTAGCATCTAGAGTATATGTTGCAAAATAGGAATGCTAAGAAAAAATAAAGGACAAATATGAAATACAAATTTAAACATGTTGCTTTTACAATTGTTCAATAACATTGGGTCGTTGGCCTCCCAATTAAAAAAAAATAATGACATAACATGTGAGTTAGAAAATGAAAAGTCGAAGGAATGTTATAAAGTTGATGGCAAGATTTTTCATTGGACAACAGTAAAACTGTAAGCAAATTTTATAAAAAAAAAACTTTTCATAATGAAAAAATTTTAAAGGAAAAAGTTTTCAATAAAAATAAATATTACCAATACTATTTTATGCATAACATATATGAATTATCAAAATTCACTCTCTTAAAATTCTCGTCGAAAATTGAAATATCTCAATTTTTAAATAAAAATCTCACTTTTTTAAGCTAATATTTAAAAAAAAAAATCTATTTCCATTTGCAATATTTTCTCTTAAAGAATTATTTTATTGACTTACATGATATAACTTTGAACCCTAAAGTATTTGCACATTTATCAATTACATTTATAAATGAATTAAAAAATCAATTAAATTTTAAATCATAACTAATTTGACCCAATAATGACTACTTAAATGAAAGTAGAAGTTACCAGCAAAATTTATCTATAGTATCTAGAATTTGAATCTTATAGCTATCACTCTAAGAAGACCTTTACTTAACCACCACCTTCAACTTGGGGCTTAATCTCACAACATTGTCTATGAGGAGTCTAGGTTAAAGACAAAGTGTGATAATTTGTTTTACTTTTATATAGGAATAAATATTCATTTGTACTTTTCACTTTAAAAATGTAAATCATAATTCTAATCACTACTATTAGGTATTATTATTTATCTTTCATTTAACTTCTATTCTAACACACACGATTGGTGTAATCGTATGATAGCTGACAGAGATGATATCTAACATATACTTTTAGTATAACCATATACAAAATTAAATAACATTTTATTATTTATTATTTGTGTTGCTACTTAAATGATATAAGCCAGTGATATTATATAGTATTTATATATAGAACAAGAATTAAAAGCCAATTTTTTTAATAATTAACCACAAAAATACAAGTTGTAAAGCGGATTAAAGGCAAAAAGGATTGAAAATAAAACCTCAACACGTGATTTAGCGATTAAGCTTTTCACTGGTCCTCCTAGAAGACCATCTTTTCCAGACAAGATAACATTTGCCCAGTTCGCTAGGTTCTTGCCATTTTTCTTCGGGTATACAATATTACCTTCCAGAAAGAGAATTTTAAGATCTTTCTGCATAAATGTTTAATTTATTAGTATATGATTGGATTTTTATTAGCAATAACTAAAAGCACTTTTAACAAAAATTATATCTCATAATGAACTTAAAAAGGGCTCATCAATATAAGTATAATGGAAATTCAAACACGTACTTAAGCATCAATTAAAATATAGTGTGATTTGATAGAGATTTATCTGAAAACTACTTATCCAAAGAAATGTCATTGAAAAAATTAATATTTCTTAGTAATATTTAAAATAAAAAAATTATTCCCACAAATTAAAAGAAACTTTCTAAAGGAATGGACATCTTGAAGTGGCTAAAATAAACCGGCTAGGATAGACTCTAATATCCTAAATTTGTTTATTTGAGCCACTCCAAATATCCAGTTTTGCAAAAAAAAAAAAAAAAAAAAAAAAACTTGTTAAAGTGCCATCTAAATTTTATTAAATTAATAGTTACTTAATTTCAAAAGTTCTAACAAAATTCTGATTAATATAGTTTTGAAAAACTTTGAGTAGGTCTCTACTATCTAAAACTTGCTAACTTTTTCTGTAGGAAAAACTATTTCAAAACATGGATAAAATATATTGATAAATTTAATTGCATTGTATGTTAAATAAATTGAGATAATTTTCTTTAAAAAAATCTGTATAGTTTGATAAAAAAAAAAACAAAGACTCATTTTTAAAAAGGATAAAAACCTCAATTCAAATATAATAATATTAATAATAATAATAATATAGAAAAAGTTAAAGTAAAATAATGAAGAAAAGGACAAGAGAGGCAAACATGAACAGGTAGTGGAGCTCCTTGTCGATTAAGAAACTCAACATGCGATACGAAACCATCCGCTCCCACAATATGCAAAAGACCTTCCTCTTCAGCCAACGGTATTAAACTTGCTAATATATCCTGAAAAAATAATAATATATGAGATTTGATGTTTTATGAAAGGAAATCATGATTTTTCCTAATACATATGTTCAATAGATTAGTTTGGAAGCATTAATAGGAGCAAAATAACGGATTTTTTTAGTTAAATTTAAGAATACTATATATATACAAGTTAAAGTTAACATTTATTTTTATTTTAAAATATATATTATATATTAAATAAAATAAAATGATGATGTAATAATTAATTAAAAGAAATTCTATAAATTGATTAAACTACTTCATAAGAACCTGAATTGAAACTGAATGTTGAATTTCAAAAAAATTCTATTGGTTAAAGAAATAGAGTGTTAATGAATATGTCAAGCCTACATCACACTATCACATAATCAACAGATATATTTCATACTTATTTTCGTCCAATATAATGAGATTTGTGATAAAAATATAGAAATAAAAATATTAAATAAGTGATGGAAAGTTTAAGTGATAAATATTCCTCTAGTAATTATTCTTAGGTTAAGAAGAATATCGATGAGGATGAGGAAGAGGAGAAATACCTGAGGCTTCTTACAATCTACTACAATTGTTCTTTCCTGGACAGCATTCTCATTTGATCCTACAAAAGTAATATCTGAACATTTTCAACAAAAAAAAAAAATTGACAATTACTTACAACCTATATGCATTTGAGATAGATCATCTCAAATGTAAAAAAATGACCATGATTGAATTGTATCATCTAATCATTGATTTTTGCGTGTAATAATTGAAGAAATAAAAAAAATTAAAATTAATGATTAGATGGTAAAATTTGACATGATTTTTTTTACACAAGTGCAGGGATTCATTCTCACTTGGGGGTCGTTAACGTCACCAAAATTTATTTGCAACAATAATTTTTAGGTTTTTAAAATCTAATTTTTAACAAATCTTCTACAATTAATGTAAAATATTCATTATATGACTCCTATTTATGTTATTCTTTAAAAAAAAGAAATAAAATCAAAAACCTAATTCAAAAAATGAATGATATTCACCATATCATCCCATCCTAAATTTGATGCAAATGTTACAACATCAGTGTTGATAATAGACACCATGGAGGGTTGTGCAATGCCTTCACCGAAATAGGTGATGAAGGTTCTATGATAATTATAACACCAAGACCATGAGTGATCAAAGCTAGTGTAGTAAACAGAGAAAAATTATAAGGAAAAGAAGGCAGAATAAAGAAATATGCAAACTACTCTTAATACCACAAGGACTTGACATGCTCCTTTGTTGATTGCTTGATCTAGTATCTTGGGATTGAAATCTCTTTGAGATTTTCTCTATATGAATCTAATAAAAACTGTTCAGCAACGACACGCGATGCCCTATTTATAGGTTGAGATTAGGCTTATCCTAATCTATTATTTTCAACAATCAAACATATCTTTTTTACTTTTTCTTTAATTAATTACAATACGACAACTCGAGGAATATAATATTAATAAAAAATAATATTTTATAATGTATTATTAAAATATAAATATTTAATTTAAATAAATGAAGAATGTAAAAAATAAAAAAAAAATTAAATTGGATTTAATATATTATTCTTTTCTAAAAAAAAACTCCTTATCCTCTCACCGCCAACAGATTAATTTATTTTAGGGTATGTTTGGTTGTAGAAGATTGTGGGGAAAATGAATTTTATGTTATTTGATTTTTATTTTTCTTTGAAAATTCAAATTTCAGGTTGTTTGATATTAGGCAAATTACAAGGAGAGTGAAGAGAAAGATTGTGGTTACTATTTTTGGTTGCTTATAGATAGTGGTTACTATTGAGTAATCTTTTTTTATTAAATAAAGAGTAATGATCTTGAATATTGGGATTGAGATCTGCTCAACATTTTTCTCTATATGAATCTAATAGATACAATGTTCGGCGGCGACGAGAGTCGCCCTTTTTATACATTGAGATTGGGTTTACCTCAATCTATTATTTTCTACGGTCAAGCATAACTTTTTTACTTTCTCTTTAATCAATCATAATACAACAACTCGAGGAATATAATATTAATAATAAATAATATTTTATAATATATGATTAAGATATTAATTATTAATTTAAATAAATGAAGAATGCAAAGAATAAACAAAGAATTTAAATTGGGTTCTATATATTATTCATTTTTAAAAATAAACTCTTTATCCTCTCACCGCCAACCTGTTAATATATTTTATGGTATGTTTGGTTGAAGAAGATTGTGGGGGAAATGGATTTTAGGTTGTTTGATATTAAGAGAAAGATTGTGGTTACTATTTTTTTTTTTTGCTTATATTGTGGTTACTATTGATTGAAATCTCTTTGAGATTTTCTCTATATGAATCTAATAAAAACTGTTCAGCAGCGACACGCGATGCCCTATTTATAGGTTGAGATTAGGCTTATCCTAATCTATTATTTTCAACGGTCAAACTTATCTTTTTTACTTTTTCTTTAATTAATTATAATACGACAATTCGAGGAATTTAATATTAATAAAAATAATATTTTATAATATATTATTAAAATAATAATATTTAATTTAAATAAATGAAGAATATACAAAATAAACAAATAATTTAAATTGGCGTCAATATATTATTCATTTTTAAAAAGAAACTCATCATCCTCTCACTGCCAACCTATTAAAATTTTTTTAGGGTATGTTTGGTTGTAGAAGATTTGTGGGGTAAATGGATTTTAGGTTGTTTGATAATTATTTTTTGAAAATTTAAATTTTAGGTTATTTGATATTAGGAAAAAATAAAGATAGTGAAGAGAAAGATTGCGGTTACTATTTATTGTTGCTTGTATTGATTAATAAATAAACTACTCTAAATACCACATGGACTTGACGTGCTCCTTCGTTGATTACTTGATCTTGTATCTTGGGATTGAAATCTGCTTGACATTTTTCTCTACATGAATCTAATAGAAACAGTGTTCAGCGGCGATGCGCGTTGCCCTTTTTATACGTTGAGATTAGGTTTACCCCAATCTATTATTTTCTACAGTCAAATATATCTTTTTTAATTTCTCTTTAATTAATCACAATACGACAACTCAAGGAATTTAATATTAATAAAAATAATATTTTATTATATATTATTAAAATATTAATATTTAATTTAAATAAATGAAAAATATAAAAAATAAACAAATAATTTAAATTGGAGTCAATATATTATTCGTTTTTAAAAAGTAACTCATTATCCTCTCACTGCCAACCTATTAAATTTTTTTAGGGTATGTTTGGTTGTAGAAGATTGTGGGGAAAATGGATTTTAGGTCGTTTGATAATTATTATTTTGAAAATTCAAATTTTAGGTTGTTTGATATTAGGCCAAAAATAGAGATCGTGAAGAGAAAGATTGTGGTTACTATTTCTTGCTGCTTAGATTATGGTTACTATTGATTAATATTTATTTTCATTAAATAAAAAGTAATCAAGTGATTGAGATTTGCTCAACATTTTCCTCTATATGGATCTAATAGAAACAGTGTTCGGCGGCGACGCGCATTGCCCCTTTTATACATTGAGTTTAGGTTTACCTCAATCTATTATTTTCTACGGTCAAACATGTCTTTTTTACTTTCTCTTCGACAACACGAGGAATTTAATATTAGTAAAAAATAATATTTATAATATATTATTAAAATATAAATTTTTAATTTAAATAAATGAAGAATGTAAAAAATAAAAAAATAATTTAAATTGGATTAAGTATATTATTCTTTTCTAAAAATAAACTCCTTACCCTCTCACCGCCAACAGATTAATTTATTTTAGGGTATGTTTGGTTGTAGAAGATTGTGGGGAAAATAAATTTTATGTTGTTTGATTTTTATTTTTCTTTGAAAATTCAAATTTCAGATTGTTTGATATTAGGCAAATTACAAGGAGAGTGAAGAGAAAGATTGTGGTTACTATTTTTGATTGCTTATAGATAGTGGTTACTATTGAGTAATCTTTTTTTATTAAATAAAGAGTAATGATCTTGAATATAGGGATTGAGATCTGCTCAACATTTTTCTCTATATGAATCTGGTAGATACAGTGTTCGGCGGCGACGAGAGTCGCCCTTTTTATACATTGAAATTTGGTTTACCTCAATCTATTATTTTCTACGGTCAAGCATAACTTTTTTACTTTCTCTTTAATCAACCATAATACGACAACTCGAGGAATATAATATTAATAATAAATAATATTTTATAATATATGATTAAAATATTAATTATTAATTTAAATAAATGAAGAATGCAAAGAATAAACAAAGAATTTAAATTGGGTTCTATATATTATTCATTTTTAAAAATAAACTCTTTATCCTCTCACCGCCAACCTGTTAATTTATTTTATAGTATGTTTTGTTGAAGAAGATTGTGGGGAAAATGGATTTTAGGTTGTTTGATATTAAGAGAAAGATTGTGGTTACTAATTTTTTTTGCTTATATCGTGGTTACTATTGATTAATCTTTATTTTTATTAAATAAAGAATGATCGTTTATCTTGGGATTGAGATCTGCTCAACATTTTTCTCTATATGAATCTAATAGAAATAGTGTTTGGTGGCGACGCAAGTCGCCTATTTTATGCATTGAGATTTGGTTTGTCTCAATCTATTATTTTCTACGGTCAATCATAACTTTTTTTACTTTCTCTATAATCAATGATAATACGACAACACGAGGAATTTAATATTAATAGAAAATAATATTTTATAATATATTATTAAAATATTAATTATTATTTTAAATAAATGAATAATGCAAAAAATAAACAAATAATTTAAATTAGATTCAATATATTATTACTTTTAAAAATAAACTCCTTATCCTCTCACCGCCAACGTGTTAATTTATTTTATGGTATGTTTGGTTGAAGAAGATTGTGGGGAAAATGGATTTTAGGTTGTTTGATAATTATTTTGTTGAAAATTCAAATTTTAGGTTGTTTGATATTAGACCAATTACTTAGATAGTGAAGAGAAAGACTGTGGTTACTATTTTTTTTGCTTATGTTGTAGTTTTTTTTGTTGCATAAGGAATATTATATTGTGGTTACTGTTGATTAATCTTTATTTTCATTAAATAAAGTCTAATCTTGGATCTTGGGATTGAGATCTGCTCAACATTTTTCTCTATATGAATCTAATAGAAACAGTATTCAGCGGCGAAGCGCGTCGCCCCATTTATACATTGAGATTAGGTTTACCTCAATCTATTATTCTCTACAATCAAACATAACTTTTTTACTCTCTCTTTAATCAATCATAATATGACAACTAGAAGAATTTAATATTAATAAAAAACAATATTTTAAAATATATTTTTTAATATATTAATATTTAATTTAAATAAATGAAAAATGCAAAAAATAAACAAATAATTTAAATTGGATTCAATATATTATTCATTTTTTAAAATAAACTCCTTATCCTCTCAACATCAACTTGTTAATTTATTTTATGGTATGTTTGGTTGTAGATGATTGTGGGGGAAATACATTTTAGGTTGTTTGATATTAGGCAAATTACAAAGAGAGTGAAGAGAAAGATTGTGGTTACTATTTTTTGTTGCTTAGATTATAGTTATCATTGATTAATCTTTATTTTCATTACATAAAGAGTAATCTTGGTTCTTGGGATTGAGATCTGCTCAACATTTTTCTCTATATAAATCTAATAGAAATAGAGTTCGGCGGCGACGCGCGCCGCCCCTTTTATACATTGAGATTAGGTTTATCTCAATCTATTATTTTCTACGGATATCATAACTTTTTTACTTTCTCTTTAATCAAGCATAATACCACAACTTGAGGAATTCAATATTAATAAAAAATAATATTTTTTAATATATTATTAAAATATTAATATTTAATTTAAATAAATGTAGAATGTAAAAAATAAACAAAAAATTTAAATAAGATTCAATATATTATTCATTTTTAAACATAAACTCCTTATCCTCTCACCGCCAACCTGTTAATTTATTTTAGGATATGTTTGGTTGTAAAAAATTATGGGGAAAATGGATTTTATGTTGTTTGATTATTATTTTTTGAAAATTCAAATTTTAGGTTGTTTGATATTAGGCAAACTACATAGATAGCGAAAAGAAAGATTGTGGTTACTACTTTTTGTAGCTTATATTGTGGTTACTGTTGATTAAACTTTATTTTCATTAAATAAAGTGTAATATTGGATCTTGGGATTGAGATCTGCTCAACCTTTTTCTCTATATGAATCTAATAGAAATAGTGTTCAACGGCGATGCGCGTCGCCCCTTTTATACATTGAGATTAGGTTTATGTAAATATATTATTCTCTGGGATCAAACATAACTTTTTTACTTTCTCTTTAATCAATCATAATACGACAACTCGAGGAATTTAATATTAATAAAAAATAATATTTTATACTATATAATTAAAATATTAATATATAATTTAAATAAATGAAGAATGTAAAAAATAAACAAATAATTTAAATTGGATTCAATATATTATTCATTTTTAAAAACAAACTCCTCATACTCTCACCGCCAACCTGTTAATTTATTTTATAGCATGTCTGGTTGTAAAAGATTGTGGGGAAAATGGATTTTAGGTTGTTTGATTATTATTTTATTGAAAATTCAAATTTTAGGTTTTTTGATATTAGGCAAATTACAAAGAGAGTGAAGAGAAAGATTGTGGTTACTATTTTTTGTTGCTTAGATTATAGTTACTTTTGA
This sequence comes from Acmispon strigosus, assembly GCA_030819835.1. Taxonomy (NCBI): domain Eukaryota; kingdom Viridiplantae; phylum Streptophyta; class Magnoliopsida; order Fabales; family Fabaceae; genus Acmispon; species Acmispon strigosus. Next base: position 9,901,043 of record JAUAMA010000001.1, read on the forward strand.
TTAATCTTTATTTTCATTACATAAAGAGTAATCTTGGCTCTTGGGATTGAGATCTGCTCAACATTTTTCTCTGTATGAATCTAATAGAAACAGTGTTCGACGGCGACGCGCGTCGCCCCTTGTATACATTGAGATTAGATTTACCTCAATCTATTATTTTCGTTAGTGCTCTTCTTATATTCTACATTTCCAATAGTCTAATTTGAGTGTATGAATGTTCTTTGTAAACAATGTATGTGTTGTGCTTCGCCTTTGTTCTGCCTCTTCACATGGTAGAGCATCAACATGTTCAGTCGGAGTACGACATGCTGACATGTATTATAGTTATGGAAGAACAAATAATGTAGAAACTTGCGTTCATCTTGTAAGTTATACTTAATATGTTGAAGGTTGAATTAATTTTTTTAAAAGATAAATGAAATGTATAAATTACACATAAAGAAACATGAAGAAAATTGTAAATGTCCAAATAAAATACATAATATCTAATTTAGTGTTTTGAACTTAGTCGTATTATGTAAGGTGGGTTTGAAAATGATAAACATGAAATAGTTTCTTCACCTTTAGTGAATTCAACCTCTATTTCAAAAAATTTATTTGAACTTATCTTGTAATATAATCATATAAGTAAGTGTTTAAGAGAACTCATGTAAAAAACTGATGACCAATGCATAAACTGTTTTGAACTTTTTTCATATGTCGCTCGTATTATCTTATGAGAATGATGTCAAAATCATTGCAATAAACTTGGAATAACAATTAAATTACACTCTGAATTATGTCATGGCATAACTTTATTTAAAAGCATTATTAATATTAGTCACTAGCACAAGCTTCCTCAACAAAGGAGTTAAAACGTGTCAAGATTGAGAAGTGAATTAAAATTATCAATGTGTTCAGACAATTGGTGTAACAAGTACTTTTTGGATTTTTTTTCAATTTTTGTTGACTTAACTTAATTATGTAGTTTGGTTTTTTTAAGAAATAAATTATAAATCAATAATTTTAATATTAGTCATTGCGCCTACTTTAGATTTATTTATTGATAGATTTATTAACTTCGATATATCACGTGATCTTAATCATGTTTAAAATTGTTGTAAATTATTTATTAAAAGTACCCGTGCATTACACGGGCTACTCACTAGTTGATACATAACTCCATTTTATTTGCTTATGCTCTTATTATTAAGTGGAAAATATTTTATAAATACGCACAAACTCTTTGTCATAAGCTATTGTGAGCAACTTATGAAAATAAGCTCAAAACAACTTATAAGTAGGCCATAAACTGTTTACATAAGTTCTCTCTAACACTTATATAAGCACTTATATCATAAAATAAACTCAAATAAGCTCTTCCAAACGAGCTAGTCTACACTGACTGATTCTCTCATTTCCTTCCTTTTAGACAGAAGTACTTCCAAAAATATTTTCCCCATTGGAAAATAAAAATGGTGCCACACACCACGCCTCCAAAAATAGTATTTTAATTCATTTTCATCAAACAACCCAATAATGATAATAACATACTCAACCAATAATATTTTCACATAATAATAATAATAATAATAATAATAATAATAATAATAATAATAATCTTGAAAAAATACCAAAATACTCTTTGACTATTTCTAGGATCTTACATTACTATCCCTTAAAAATAGTTTTGTCCTCAAAACTACGACTCAAACAACTCAGGATACTCTTTCTTCATCTTCTCTTCTGGCTCCCATGTCACATCTCCTATTGCCTGGTTCGAGATCACTTTGACCAATGAAACATCATTTCCTCGCAACTGTTTGATCCTACGATCTTCTATCCTTAAGGGTGGAACCTGCTACGATAAATTGTCCTTCATCTAAAGTTCATCAAGTGCAATGATGTGTGAAGGGTCATGTACATACTTATGTAACTGCGATACATGCAGCACATCATGGATATTCGAAAGAAATGGTGGTAAAGCAACTTGATAAGCCACCTGTCCCACACGGCTTGTAATCTGATACGATCTAATGAATTTAGGTGTGAGCTTCCTTGACTGGTAGCTCTACCCACACCCATTGTCGGTGTAACTAGTAGGAAAATGTGATCACCAACTTTAAACCCTAGATCCTTTCGATGCTTGTCGGCATAATTCTTCTCCCGGATTCCTTTCACTTTCTCTGTCGTCTGTTGGGTATACTCAAGCCCAAAAAGAAGATTTTCTCTATTTTGATGCCAACACAGGGGTGTCCAACATCTTCTCCCGTACAAAGCTTCATAAGGAGCCATCCCTATGCTTGCGTGGAAACTATTATTGTATGTGAATTCTATCAAAGGTAGGAGATCATCCTAGCTTCCGCGGTTGCCAATAACACATGCTCTCAACAAGTCCTCTAAGGATTGTATAGTCCTCTCTGCCTGCCCATCCGTCTGAGGATGATAAGCGGAACTCAACCTCAACTTCGTTCCTAGAGCCTCGTGTAGAGCTCCCCAAAAACGAGAGGTGAACTTAGGGTCTCAATCCGAAACGATACTCGTGGGTACTCCGTGAAGTCGCATGATTTCAGATACATACACCTCAGCTAGTTGTTGTACGTTGTAAGTAGTCCTTACCGGTAGGAAATGAGCCAACTTGGTAGCTGAGAGAGATCTACACCTTAAAATAGATAAAATAAGAGAGAGGAGAAACCATTCAATTCAAAGAGAGGGGTGCTAATAATTTTGGGGAAGTTTGTGTCTAAAATAAGAGATATGAGAATTCGTTCAATTCTAAGTTCTTCAACACTTTCTACCTTTTTGGTATTTCTAAAATTGCATTTAAGTGTGTCTTTTTGAGCTTCACTTGATATGATATGAATACAATTGCTTATTTGCTTTCCCAGATCCATAATTTTTATGTGCACCACAATTGCATAGATCACATTTCAACTCTACATTATCATTTTCAACTCCAAACGTGTAAGGTTGCAAATCCAGTTCCAGGGTGAAACAAACATGATTTCCAATATTTTTTAACTGAGATCCCATCTCCATAAAATATTTTTCTCCAAAATGTCTCATTGATAGGCATAGCAGGATCTAGTTTAAAAACCATACAACAGTTGCGTTAAAAAAACCATACAGCAGAATGAAATCATATTAGCTTCGGAATTGTCTCAATTCTATACATAACACCACACCATCAGAGAAATTAACAACAGATCAGGAATCATCTCATAAAAATTAGAAACAAAGAGGGTATAGAATAATAATAAAGGGGGAAAAATCATAATATGGCTTAGATCAAGGAAATGATTTCAACCTATGAATGAGAAAGATAGAAACAGCAAAGACAAAGGGATATTTGTTCTTCTTCCCTGATCTTAGTTAGCCAAGCTCAAGCAGAGTGAAATCCCAGCAAATTCCCCATAGTGAATCGCACCACCGCCGCTGCTATGCAAACGGTGTCAGAATATTAAGTTATTACAGAAAAGAATCAAACCAGATTTGGTCAAAGAATCAAGAAGTAATCAGGGAGGAGATCAGCAGCAATTAGGGAAATAATATCATAATATTAATTTGTAATTATTTAGTTTCCTTAATTAGTGAGCTCAGTTGTATTATAAAATAGGCTCTGCCTACAAACTATTGAATCAAGAAATAAAATACTTTCTATCTATCTTGTGTCTTCTATTCAATATGGTATTAAAGCAGCGTTCTTTGATTCTGGAAAATAAGACCAATTCCACCATCTTCTTCTCCTTCTTTTTCTGAGCCAACAACCTGAAATCAACAAACCATGTCAGACGTTGAAGATAACTCTGACACCAACAAAATCCAAAACAAAACTCAGAAACCAGTCAACATCCCTGATGATTTGACTCTTCAGATTGCGGCTTTGCTGTGAAACAGTCTTGGAGCACAACCCTCAACCACCAATTCTGAGAATCTGTCTCTCGGAATTAAACTTAGTGGAGATAACTATCCACTATGGGCAACCTTAATGAAGAAAGCCATTGGAGGCAGAGGCCGAAGCGCTCATATCACCGGAGAACCTGCACCACCATCAGAAACAGATCAGGAATACATACGCTGGGAACAAGATGATCAGTGCGTCTTTACCTGGCTAATTCAGAATATTGAATCACATCTGGTGAACAATGTCTCACAGTACCCAACAGCAAAGAACCTGTGGGATGGACTAGCAGTAACATATGGTGCCAGAATTGATTCATTACAGGTATTTGATCTTCACACGAGGGCGAACTCATTGAGGCAAGGCAGTGACACCCTAGAAGATTGCTGGAACAAACTACAGAGCCTCTGGATAGCCATTGATTGGCGAGACCCAAACCCGATGACATGTCCTAAAGACATTCAGACTTACAACAACAAAATCCAGGAACAAAGGCTGTATCAACTTTTAACAGCCATTGATGACAGATATGAATTAATCAAACGAGACCTTCTGAAACGAGATCCTCTCCCCTCAGTCGAAACAGCTTACGCTACGGTAAGGCGAGAGAGGTCGCCAGGCTCCACATATTGAAAGCGGCAACCTCTGAAATTGACTCATCATCGGGGATCGGTGCGGGCTTGGTAGCCAGAACAGCGGGGGATCGAGGAAATCGAGATGCAGGGCAAGCGGCCAACAGAACCAAGAATCGTTCAAAAGACAAAGAGGACAAATCAAAACTTGTTTGTACTCACTGTGGAATGAAGAAACACACCAAGGAGACATGCTTCAGGCTTGTAGGCTACCCAGAATGGTGGGAAGACAATCACAAGGATAAAACAGGGCCACGGACTGCGAAGGTCACCGCCGCTAGTTCCCACGAACCCGAGACCGCCGCTCTAAGGCTACCAGAATCGCGAGTTTTCAACGCACCACCATACCAGACTTCGAGCGACGAAACCGAGGGAGGAAGGACCGGCGGTCGGCGCGGTAGGACCGACGGCGACAGAGGCCCGTCCACCAGCGCCACCGCCGGACGAAACAGCAGCAGAAGGGTCGAGGAGGAGTGTAGCAGCGGCGCTGCTAGTGCTGCCCAAAGGGATGCTCATGATCTAGGGTTGCAAGGTAATGGGTTTGGGGGTCATGACCCAAGCCCAATATCCCTTAAGCCATTTTTTTGTTCTTCTAACCCAGTTTTTTGTCCTCCCTCTTCAATTTTTTGTTTTTCTGGAACTGGGCCACAGGAATAGTTTGGGCTGCAATCAGATTTTTTAAATAAAATCCATTCAGAACCTAAAGCTTATATAACCAAATCTACTACCAAGGGAAATACTGAAAAATCAACTGATTAGATATTTGATTGTGGGGCCACAGATACTATGACCTATGATCACAAGGATTTTTTAAATTTGTCCCCACCATCTAAGACTCATATTGAGACGGCTAGTGGAGAGCTTATTCATGTGAAAGGAGGAGGCTCTATTATTTTTTCTGACAAAATGAAATTACATAACTGCCTATATGTTCCAACTCTGTCTTCAAAATTGCTGTCTATTAGTCAAGTGACCAAAGAACTTCACTGCGTGGTACTCATGTATCCAAATTTTTGCCTTTTACAGGACATTCTTACGAAGGAGATCATTGGGCGTGGTACTGAGCGAGGAGGCCTCTACTACGTTGACAAGGTGGTTCACCCGAGACCTGCCATGCTTGCTCATGGAACGGTTGATCGACAACTTTGGTTATGGCACCGACGACTTGGTCATCCCTCTTTTGGATATCTTAGGTTTTTATTTCCTAGCCTTTTTCCGAATAAATCCACTACTCTAAAGTGTGAAACTTGCATTCGTGCTAAAAGTCATAGGACTTCCTTTTCCACAAATAATACTAGAGTTGACTCTGTTTTTTCATTAATTCATTCTGATGTCTGGGGTCCAGCTCCAAATTCTAATAAAAGCCGATTTCAATATTTTGTTTTGTTTGTCGGTGATTATTCTCGCATGACTTGGATATACTTTATGAAACACAAATCTGAAGTGCCTGAGAAATTCTTTATGTTTTATAAAATGATTCATACCCAGTTTCAAAAGAAAATTCAAATTCTTCGCTTAGATAATGGTGGGGAATTTGTGAATCAGTCTATGCGAGCCTTTTTTCAGGCAAATGGTCTCATCCATCAGACTTCTTGCCCCAACACACCCCAACAAAATGGTGTAGCCAAACGCAAGAATTGCATTTTACTTGAGATGACTCGTGCCCTACTTCTTGACTCCCAGGTGCCTCCCTCCTTCTGGCCCGAAGCTCTAGCCACATCTGCATATCTCATCAACCGTCTCCCTACCCAAATCCTTAATCACAAGACTCCTCTCCAAGCCTTAGCCATCCAAACCACTACCCCTTCAATCCTAACCTTACCTCCCCGGATATTTGGGTGCTCTGTGTTTGTCCATGTTCCCAAAGGTGATAGAACCAAACTTGATCCTTGTCCCGAGAAATGTGTTTTTGTGGGGTATGCTATGCACCAAAAGGGGTATCGGTGCTATAATCCTGTTACTCGTCATATTCATGTTACTATGGACTGTGACTTCTTAGAATCTGAGTTTTACTACCACCAACTTCGTGCTCAGGGGGAGACTTTCAGTGAATCACTAAGTTGGCTAAACGATCTAAGTTGTTCTGATACTATTCCAACAGAGCAGGTAGATGGAGCCACCGAACCAACTCCTATCAACGTAGCCAGGGCTGACGGACCAGTTCACACAACCAATGTCTCAACTTCGGAAGATGTCCAACATGAGGTAAATGAATCTAACTCTAGTGATTTGTCACTTGATTTGAATGATGTCACTGTTCATGATGACAGTCTAGAACTATAAGAGGCAGAGTCAGAAGTGTGTGTCCTACCTCCTCGAAGAAATAGAGGTGTGCCTCCGAATCGATACTCTCCTGAACATGTGTCCCGTGCTTCAAGGTATCTAGTAAATATAGCCAGGGGGAGAATTGTTGATGTTGCAAAAGCATTCTCAGCCACTCTTCTCTCAGAAGATATCCCAAAAACAGCTCAGGAAGCAAGTAAGAAAAGTGAATGGCAGGAAGCAATGTATACAGAGATGGAAGCTCTTGAAAAGAATGGCACATGGGAGAAATGTGTACTACCAGCAGGAAAGAAACCAGTTGGGTGTAGATGGGTCTTCACTATCAAGTATAAGGCTGATAGGAGCATTGAGCGATACAAAGCAAGGCTAGTTGCTAAAGGCTACACACAGACTTATGGCATTGATTATTCAGAAACATTCTCCCCAGTTGCCAAAATTGACACCATCAGGGTGTTGTTCTCAGTAGCATCAAATAAGGACTGGCCTCTTCATCAGTTTGATGTTAAGAATGCGTTCCTACATGGAGATCTGAAAGAAGAAGTGTATATGGAAGCCCCACCTGGGTTCTCAGGAAACTTCCAAGGAGAAGAAGTGTGCAGGTTAAAAAAGGCCTTGTATGGGCTTAAACAATCTCCTCGTGCATGGTTTGAAGAAATTAATGAATGAGATTGGTTACCTAGTGAAGCTTCCAACCCAACTCAGGTGTGACAACAAGGCAGCAATCAGCATCTCTGAAAACCCGGTTCAACATGATAGAACAAAACATGTTGAAGTGGATATGCATTTCATAAAGGAAAAGATTGAAGATGGTATTGTTGAGCTACCCTTTGTAAGGTCTGAAGACCAGCTTGCTGATATTCTCACCAAGGCAGTGACAGAAAGAACTCTAGAGACAGTCTTGCACAAGTTGAGTATTGGAGATCTCACTATTCAACTTGAGGGGGAGTGTCAGAATATTAAGTTATTACATAAAAGAATCAAACCATATTTGGTCAAAGAATCAAGAAGTAATCAGGGATGAGATCAGCAGCAATTAGGGAAATAATATCACAATATTAATTTGTAATTATTTAGTTTCCTTAATTAATGAGCTCAGTTGTATTATAAAATAGGCTCTACCTACAAACTATTGAATCAAGAAATAAAATATTTTTTATCTATCTTGTGTCTTCTATTCAATAAACGGAACCACGTCGCAACCGAAGCTTGACGCCAACGCTGCTCTGATACCAATCTCAACCAAACATGCTCTACGAACCCAGCATCAGAAACTCACTTCTTGATTTTAAACTCTCCACCAGAATCGCGAGCATAACTTCCTCCTCGTAGCAGTGGCTCCGGAGTCTTGGAGAACGGCAAAGTGGAGCCAAAATCGGTTAGAGACGAAAGAGAGATAGAGCAAAGTTAGGGATTCAAAAGGGAAGGTTAGGGATTTCCTATTTTTGAACTTGAAAACGAAAAAATAAAGATAGTGGGAATATGAGTGTGGTATAAAAATGTGTTTTCTAGTTGTTACTAAATCTCAGTTAAGGCATGGAGGGAGGCTGATTGGGAGTAAAAAGATTAAGTTCGAAATTCTAATTCAAAATAAAAGCAATAATGATCTGCAGAATTGATGTCATGGGAAAGGGAGTGGGGTGGGTTTCCAATGATTTGCCATAGAAGAAGGAGGGGCGTGTATAATTTTTCTTGGTATCTGGGAAACAACATTCATGAAGTGGGTAGAAGTAGAAGAGTACTGTGGAAGAAGTTTCATTTGATTGGTCCGTTTGGTGGTGGCTTACAGAAGAGTGGGAAGATGAGATGTCTGAGTGGGCCAAGTGGGCCAGGCGAAAAGAAATGCTGGAACCAAATAGACCAATCAGGGGAAGCCATGTAGCCAAATCGCTGTGGTGTTGACATGTAGATAAGGCTGAAAATGAACCTGGTTGCAGAATGAATGTGGAGATGACACATCAGCAATTGGGTTCTTCTAACCATTCTCTTTTCTAAACTACTACTAGTGTTTTTACACGTGCATTGCACGGCCGATATTGCTCTTATTATTTAGCGTATTAATATTTAATATATTGATTCGTAATAAAATCGATATACGAAAATCTATGTATGCTTATAATTTTTACCTGTTAAAATTAAGAGACTAAAAACGATGAGCATTCAAGAAAATAAAACCATAACACGACATATGTAATATCACATAACTTGTAAAATTTCGCAACTTTTATATATATTTCTTCCTAAAATTATTAAAAAATCATGAAAATATACTTAAATTATATGAAAATACATTTTCTATTAGTTTTAACATGAAATTATTTTCTTATTAAAATGTTCCTTTTCGTGAGAGTTTTTACCTTGAAATTTGTAAAAAAAAAGTTTACCATATTTTTATGTAGTACACTTTTTTCACATGAAACTATATTGTAAACCAGTGAAATTTTATAAAAATTTATTTTTATATTAATATATATGTGAAAGTACTTTCATGTAAAATGTTCCTCCCCGTGGAGCTTTTAACCTAATAATTTTTAACATAAATAAATATAGACTATATGTATTAATGTGTTGGCTTAATAGCACATTTGGTCCCTCACGTTTCACCACTTGGCACTTTTGGTCCCCAACAAAAAGATTTAGCCAAAATGGTCCCTCGCTAATACTAATTGTGGCAGAATCAATTTTCCATCGAACTGCCGTTGGAAATATAATGGCTGAGTCCTACGTGTCGCCCAGTTAATGACGTGGAGCCTGATTGGAGAGAGAAGGATTCTGAGTGGGTGTGCGTGCTCCTCACGTGACCTTATCCCTCTTTTTGAACCCTAATTTCAATTGTTATGGTCCAAAATAGCAACCCTTCGAAAGCTCTGGAGAAACGGAGAAGAAAGCTCGAGCGGCGGCCACTAGCAACCACGATAGACGACTGCGACGGTAGCCACGGTACAGGATTGAAATGGGAAGGGATATGAAGAAGATAACCCCGAGGAAGAAGAAGGGAAAACAGGGGAGGGACCACCAAGAACAACGCGACACAGACGAAGGTCGTGCAGAATGGGACAACGTGGTCCCAGAGAGAAGTCCAGCAGAGAATCCCTTTTACTGGTTTGATGAATCTTTGCCTGCCAACTACGTGTCAAGGTGGGTTTTCTATTCATTTCTTTATGTGTTTTTTATCAGAACCTAGTGATTGGTGAATGAGTTCAATGCAAAAATTTGTCCTTATCTGTGGTTGAGTAAAGTATGTGGTTGAAATACTATTTTTTTATGCTTTTATGTAGGCCAACACCGTCTCATAAAATAGACTTGCACATGCATCATGGGGGCAAAATTACCTTGCACCCAAGTGAGCCATATATAGGAGGGGATGTTTTCCTTGTTTCAGAGTGGGATATTGATGAAATTTCGTCAATAGAAATTGGTAAAGTAGTCAGGTCACTAGGTTACCTAACCCATGAGAACGTGTTCTATAGACACCCTCTACTTGATGGTTCTGCCCTAAAGCCCCTTAACTGTGATGATGATGTGAGAGAATTTATTTCAGATCTGCAGGGCTATTCTAAAGTTGATGTGTATGTTCAACACAAAGTTGAGACCGTGGTTATTGAGCCTGTTTCGATAGTGTAGCCCAAGAATGTGAGTCTGAGGGAGTTTGTGAAATTATTGATAGGCCTAAGGTGGATGCAGGGGGATCAGGGGTTTTGAGTGATAGGGATAGTGAAGTGTTGAATGAAGCTGAAAAGGGAGTGGGGGTTGAGGTAGGAGTTTTGGGTGACAATGAAAATGGAGAGAGGGGTGAGGCTGAGTTACTGAGTGAGAAGGAAAGAGTACCTGTTAGTGATGGTGGAGGTTTGGGTGAGGAGGATGAGGCAGTATTGGTGAGTGCCAGGGAGAAGGAGAAAGGAAAGCAGGTGGCCCATTCCTCTGATGATGAGTCATATGTTCCACAGAGTGATGAATCTGGCAATGATTCTCCAGTTTCACTTGACGACAGTGATTATGAGGAAGAGTGGGACTGGAATTCAGTGCTAGGCAGTGAGGCTCCAAACCAGCCAAGTTCTGATTTGCTTCCACTAGACTTTGACTTTCTGCAGGATGAACTAGTTGGCCCAAGCACATTGTCAGCTTTCAAAGACGAGGATGGAGACTCATCAGACTTAGAAAGTCCATCTGAGGGAGAAGGAGAAAGCAAGAAAAAGAAGTACCCCAGGTTCAAGGCTGTTGAAGAGGGCGAGAAAGTAGTTTTTAAAGTTGGACAAGTCTTTAACAGCAAGGATTTGTTTAAACAGGCTGTGAAGGAGTATGCACTGCAAGAAAAAAAAAAGATCTGAAGATAAAAAAAAATGACAACAATAGGGTTGTGGTAGTCTGTGTAGAAGATTGTCCTTTCTACCTCAAGGTGAGTAAAACTGAAACTAGGGATTATTTTCTTTGGTGAGTTATGTTCCAGAACATAATTGTAGATCTGCAAGCAATAGGCAGGCTAAGACACTGTTCCTGGCCAAAAAGTTCATGCCCATACTGAGACACACACCTTCAATAAAGTCAACATGTCTAATTGAAGAGGCCAAGATAAGGTGGGGGATTCTGATTGGCAAGTGGAAAGCAATAAGAGCTAAGAACAAAGCAATGGAGATGATTTAGGGAGCTACTACTCACCAATAAGTGCACCTCAGAAAATATGCAAATGAGTTGTTGATGAGCAACCCTGGAAGCACAATTATAATAAAGACAGCAAATGGAGAACAAGCCAATGGGCCAGTCTTTGAGAGAATCTATGTGTGTCTTGTAGCAACCAAAAATGCATTTGCAAAGACTTGCAGACCACTGATTGGCTTGGATGGTTGCTTTTTGAAGGGGATGTATGGAGGTCAGTTACTGGAAGCAGCTGGGAAGGATGGAAACAACCAAATATTTCCTATTGCCTATGCTGTTGTGGAGGCAGAAACCACAGACTCATGGAGATGGTTTGTTAAGTTGTTGGTGGATGATTTGGACACTGTAGAGATGAGGAGGTGGATATTTATTTCAGATAAATAGAAGGTTAAAATTTAATATTAAAATCTAATTAGCATGATGTTTTTGATCTTAATTATGTTGTTTTTAACTTGATGTTGGTTAATATTATTTATGCAGGGTTTGGTTCAAACAATATCAGAACTTGATGGAAACCTGGATCACAGGTTATGTGTCAAGCACATGTATGGAAATTTTAGGAAAAAGTACCCCAGTAATGACCTCAAGCAAGCTTTGTGGAGGACAGCAAGGGCAAGCATACATCCTTAGTGGATGGCAGCAATGGAAGCTATGAAAGGATTGAATGAAACAACTTTTCTGGAAATGATGCAGCAGCCACCAAAACAATGGCCTAGATCTGCCTTCGGCACTGACACACATTGTGACCTTCAGGTTAATAACATGTGTGAATCCTTTAAAATAGGATTGTTAATCAGAGGAGACTGATGCAGAGGTGGAGGGGGACTATATGTCCAATGATTCAACTGAAATTAGAATTTGCAAAAAAATATTCTGATAGGTGGCTGGCTACTTGGAATGGTGATGAAGACTTGTCTGAGTTTGAGGTTTCAAGGGACAATGAGAAATATGCTGTCAATTTAAAGACTAGAACATGTGCATGCAGAAGGTGGGACTTGACTGGAATCCCATGTCAACATGCATTTTCCTGCATTTGGATTGGTAGAAGAAGGCCTGAGGATTATGTGTCAGAATGCTATAGGTAAACATATCAGCATGCAATGTATAATAAATTGTTAGAATAGAAGCTTTAATTTGATTACTTTAATATTTTTCTGAATGCTTTACTTTCCTTTTATATGCAGCAAAACAACTTATCTGCAGACTTACTCCTATCTCATTAAGCCAAGTAATAGGCCAAATCTGTGGGTTGAAGACCAAGCCCTACCACTAAACCCATGAGAAGAGCTATTGGGAGGCCAAAACCTGTTAGAAGAAAGACCAATGATGAGCCAAAGGACCCTCACAGATTGAGGAAGCATCACAATACAGTGAGGTGTAGGAGGTGTGGTGATTATGGTCATAACAAATGAACATGCATAGGGAAGTCTGTAGGAATATATCTTCCAAAAAGGAAACATATGTTTCATAAAAGGCATTGGCATCATTAGTCATTGAATTGCAATTAATTTTCTATATCTCTGGCCTGTTGAAGTTGGCCTATAGGCACAGTTCACTATAGTTTGAACTACCAGGAAATGTTTCACAGACAACACACGAATGTTTTGAATTCACAAATCGCACACTTCTCTTCACTGCCTAGCTTGGAAGAGAAGATGTCCTTTCATTTAATTTACCCATGTACTCTATTTTTGAGTTGCTCTATATATTGCAACTGTAATTCTAAAGGTGTAGGGTTTGGGGCCACCCATTTGGACCCTCCACCACCCCTGAATATGGTCATTTACCATTTTACCCTTAAAAAACAAAATCCTTCCCAACATATCCCCTTCCCCTTCCTTCATCAATTCCCCACCCCATCCACCATCCCCATTCCCTTCCTCCCATCTTCACTAATTACCTTCTTTCACAATTGTAACCACCATCATTTTCCCTTCCTCATCAACATTGTCACATCCATAATCACCATCATCTTTGTTTTCTAAATCAACCTCTACCTTCCTTCATAACCCCAATCATCATCTTCTCCAAACCCACTCATCATCTTCTCCCTCGCACCCACCACCATTTCCATCACACCCACCACCATTTCCATCTTACCCATCATCGTTGGAGGATTTTCTTCGCATTTCTGCACACTATACCAAGGATCATTGCTTCTTTTGTATATCTCTATTTGGTGAATCATTGTTTGGTTAAAATTCGCACATTTAAGTGCAACCATATTTATTTCGAGGTCGCACTTAAAGGTAGGACCACATGAAGTCCTGGGAAATCCATGTTCGCACCTATAAGTGCGAACGCACTTATAGGTGCGACCAGCAATAATTCTCAATTTTAACCTGGTTACTTGTTTCTGACAGGCCGGTCATGCATTTCGTGTTGTCAAGGGAGGTCTATAAGGTTCATAATATGGCTGAAGGGCTTGAAAAGTTGGAAAAATCAAGTAGTGCTGGGAGAGAACTAGTTGTCCATGTTAAGGTTGAAGATCAAAGTATGAAAGACTCCCCGGGCAATGAATATTCTGCAACCTGTATTGTCCGTGTTGATTGCTCAGATGCATTTACGACTAACAAGGTCTGTATTTGTCTCGAGCTTAATATGGTTTACAAAAATGGTAAGTGTCTTATGTGTTTCTATTGTCTGCAAATATTCCAAAATCGACATGAACTCATTGATTGGGCACGAATGGTCGGGAAGGAGAATGGTTTTTCTGTTGTTATTACGAAGTCCGATTATGGAAGCCTCGAAAGGAAAGAACTCTTGACTCTAGGTTGCGAGCGTGGAGGGAAATACAAACCGTACAAGGGAAAGTTGACAAGTAAGAGCACTGGAAAAAGAAAGTGTGATTGTCCTTTTAAGTTAAGAGGGAGACCCAGGAAAGATGACGGACGTTGGAGGCTAAAGGTGTTGTGTGGATTTCATAATCATGCAAGGGCACAATCGTTGGTTGGGCACGCATTTGCTGGACGATTGACCCGTGAGGAAAAACTAGTGTTGCACGATATGGTGGAGAATAGAGTTAAACCGGGACAAATGCTTGTGGCGTTGAAAGCAGTGTTTTAAAACTCGGACCAGTGATTGACTCGGCCGAGGTACTGGGTCAATGGGTCATTGGTCGGACCGAGGGATCACTGGTCGGACCGGTTTGACTCGGTGTATATGATAAAATTTTAAAAATTAATAATATCAGCTAACATTAATTGATAAATTCATGCTTTAATTATAAGGTTCTACACTTTAATCACAAAAAAAAGTACAAATAAGTCTCAAACATAATTAAACAATCATAAGCTAACAAATGACAACACAAATACAATAATGTCAAGTTCTTTCATGTCCAAGGAGGCAAAGTTGCACCCATTTCAAGCATTTCCTCTTCATCCAATTGTGGCACTCCTTCAGGAGAATTAGCAACTGCATTTTCCATAGTGTTATCTTGTACATCATCATCATCATCATCCAAATTTAATTTATCTGTGAAGTAAATTAGTTTAAATGTCATGTAACAATTAAGTATGAGCATCAAGTGAAACAAAATATAAACCAATATATAATATATTCATATTATAACAAAAATACATACCAATATCATTAGAAATTGGTTGGATGGTCATATTGGCGAGATCATTACGTAATGCATCCACCTCCTCAACAGTTACGAATGGGGGTGATTCCTCCAATACCCAATTAGAATGGTCATCAATTATTTCAAAATTGATGAGGTCATAACTTTGATGTTTCCATCGGTTCCTAAGTTAATAAATTTTTCAAACATCAATATAAAAAAATTTAAGAATATATTTATTTATGTAAATTGCGATTAGGAAGTAACATAATCATACCTTTGTTGTAGCCTCAAGTTGTCACTAACAAAAACAAGATCATTAAGTTTTTTATGCTCCAACCTATTTCTTTTTTTTTTAATGGATGTGCTTGAATACACTCCAATTTCGTTCACAACCCAAAGCACTACATGTTTGACTTAAAACACGGATAGCTAGCTTTTGCAAAAGTGGTGCACCGCATCCATAAGATTCCCACCATTGATCTAAAATTAAAATTTCACATGTAATAAAATCAATGAATATTCATATTGAACTAGAAGTATAAAATCTAAATCAAGGACCAAAGACTATGAAAGTTACCTGGCATTATTGTATTTCTTTCACGCACAGCAATTGGCCTGCCAAAATCTAACTCAGCATCTTTGTATATTCTCGTCTCACATGACAAATTTTGTTCCAAATCAGCATCTCCATAACAATACTTCCCAATCACATCATATAGGTCACTTATTGTATTCTTATGCTTTTCATATTCTGGAAGATTAAACCGACAACTTGGATTTAACCAATAACCTGCAGCATGAAGATTCTTACGAAGTTGATAATCCCAAAGAGCATTTATAATGTTCAAGTAAGGCTCAACTTGCTTCTTCTTTCTTTGGAACCTCTTCTGCATCTCCTCTCTGACTTGATAAAAAGCTTGGTAAAGATAACCCATGTCAGGTTTATCTTCACTATCAACAAGACGTAACAAACGAACAAGTGGCTTAGTAAGCTTCACAATATCAGCACATTTTTTCCAAAACCCAGAATCTAAGACTTGATCCACAAATCTTTTTGCCTTGGCATCTTTGGCATAAGTTGAGCCTGTCTAATCCCTAGATGTAACCATGGCTCTTAGTGAATCTTTTTTAGCCAAAATACTTTGCAATGCAATGAAATTAGTTACAAAGCGAGTTGGAGCTAGACAAAGAATTTCTCTTCCACCTGTGTGCTTTCTCATAAAAAACAATGCATAACAGTGGTTGTAGATGTATTTTGTAATTTTTGAAACTTGCGACACAGTCTCACTTACTTCATCAAGTTTCCCAATATCTTGCAACATCAAATTAACACAGTGTGCTGCACAAGGAGACCAATATAACTTAGGAAACTCAGCTTCTAGTAATCTCCCAGCTGCAACATAATTTGCAGCATTATCTGTCACTATATGAACAACATTTTCAGCCCCAACAAATAAGATCACGTCCCTGAAAAGCTTATATAACAGTTCTGCAGTTTTCGAATGCTGAGAAGCATCAACAGATTTCAGAAAAACAGTTCCTTTAAAACAATAGACTAGAAAATTGATGAGAGTTCTCCTACAATGATCAGTCCACCCATCTGCCATAATTGTGCATCCTGTTTGCTTCCAAATGTCACGATAACTCTCAACAAGTTTCTTCACATCATCAACCCACTTATTTAACAAAAAGCCACAAACTCTTTGCATATTTGGAGCTTTATACGCTGGACCCATGGCACAAATAGCATCAACCATGAGTTGATAATATGATGAGTTAACTGCATTAAATGGCACAGAAGCATCAATCATCCATTTTGCAATGGCAAGGTCACGCTTTTCAACCACCTCTTTACTTTGCAACACACTTATTAAAGTGGGCTGAGCTCCTGGAGTTGTTCTAGCCATGAAGTAGTCACCTATGCGACCACTATTCTTCCCCTTTGGAGTCGAGGGTGTTGGCCTTGATAGATTAACATCATGCACTTTCTCGTCAGTTACTCTCGTTGGGTGTTCATCAAGAGGATTACTATCATCACGTTCTTCTTGCACTTTTTTTTTCTTCCGACCTTCATCAATGTTTTTTCTCATAAGATCTTTAACATCAGCAGGCACTTTCAAACATTTCTCAACCTATCTTATTTCCCGTGCCAAGTGACTCTTGAGTCTGTTAATTCCACCTCCCCTAATAATCTTTGCACAATAAAGACACATAAAAACACTCTTCCCCTTCTCAACACGTTGTGTACAATGACCCCAAGCTGGATCTGATTTTTGCTTAATGTACTTGTTAATGTGAGATGAGTTTTAACTTGATACTTCTTCCCCTACAGCTTCAGGTTCAGTACTTGACATCTGTAGTTAATAACAATAGGAAAAATCATTCAAACATCCTAAGTTCCTAACCTGCCTACTTTCTAATTTCAACACCCACGGACACTAATTCAATTCAATTAAGCATAAACTCTTGTACTTTATAATTAAGCATAGACTCTTGTCCCTTAATCTAAGCATAAACTCAAATTCAATTTCAGCACCCAACACACGAACACCCTTGTAGTTTCTAATTCTGTAGTTTCTAATTTCAGCACCCACAAGCAATTACCCAACAGCAGCAAATTATAGATATCAACATCAATAACAATAACAGCTTATGTCAAGATAAACAAGCAAAGTGAAATCAAACCTTGGAAATGTTTAGTGCTGGACGACGAAGGCGAGAAGCAGAAACAGAAGAACGACGAAGCAGAAACGGAAGAAGAAGCAAGTGGCAGGAATCTGAAGCCGAGAAGCAGAAACGGAAGAACGACGAAGCTGAAACGGAAGAAGAAGCCAGTGGCAGGAATCTGAAGCCGAGAAGCAGAAATGGAAGAACGATGAAGCAGAAACTGAAGAAGAAGCAAGTGGCAGGAAGAAGGCGAGAAGCAGAAACGGAAGAACGACGAAGCAGCAGAAAAGGAAGAAGAAAACGCAGCTGAAGGGATGAAGGAAGAAGATTACAATGTATGCTGCTCGATTTGGGGGAATTACCAGTTAGGGTTAGTGAGAAAAAAAGGCCCCATGCAAAATGACGTCGTTTTGCTCTGTTCTGGTAAAAAAAAAATTGGTGGTTGCCCGGTGTAACCCAGACTGAAGCGACTCACCGGTCCAACCCCTGAACCGACCGGGTCGCACCAGTTTGATCCAGTTCGTCTGTAGAACCGATCTGGACAGCGACCCAGACCGACCTGGGCACCGGTTCTCGGTTGGACCGGCCGGTCCGGTCTAGTTTTTAAAACTTTGGTTGAAAGATAAGAATCCTGATAATATGACAACAATTGACCAAATATACACTTCAAGCAAAAGGTACAAGAGAACAAAGAGGGGTCCATTCACAGAGATGCAGCATTTGATGCAATTGTTGGAACGTGACATATATGTTTATTGGCATCAGAAGGACGAAGCAACTGATGTGGTTCAAGATATCTTCTGGTCACACCCTGGTGCGATTGAGTTGTTCAACCTTTTCCCTAATGTTGTGCTCATCGACAGTACGTACAAAACCAATAGGTACAGGTTTCCATTACGTGAGATGGTTGGTGTGACATCAACAAACATGACATTCAGTATCGGGTTTGCTCATATATCAATTGAGAAAACTCACGATGTTGTGTGTGCATTGAATAAACTAAATGGGTTGATTGTTAAATATGAAAACTTGCCAAGTGTGATTGTCACTGACAAAGAACTTGCACTAATGGTCGTCGTGGTAGATTTCTTTCCTACGTTGAAGCACTTGCTATGCAGGTTCCACATAAGCAAGAACGTAATCGCGAAGTGCAAGTTATTATGTGAGAAGAAGGAGTGGGATGTAATCAGAGAAGTGTGGTGTGATCTCATGGATTCTGCCTTCGAAGACGAGTATGCAATCCACTTGAAAGAGCTAGAAAGTTTGTGTGCATCGTTTCCACAGTTCACCACGTACATTCACAAGACGTGGTTGGAGGATCATAGGCAAAAAAATTTCAAGTGCTAGATAGGTATGGCTATGCATCTGGGGAACACAACAACCAACAGGTTTGTTTTAAATCTAAGCCTTCAATGTTGTTGTTGTTATCATAATTACCGTCGTAAGTTGTCACTACTTATCTCGTGTGTGTGTTTCTTTCATTTAGGGTTGAAGGTGCTCATGCAACCTTGAAGCTTATACTTAAAGATAGCAAGGGTGATTTGTGTTCGTGTTGGATGGCGATGAACAAGCAAACTGTATCGCAATACACGAAGATTATGTCGTCATTCGAGCATAGTATCTTCGTAAGGGACCACAAGTTCAAGGATAGCTTTTACAAAAACTTGCTCGGGTTTGTGTCGAAGAAAGGTCTTGAGTTGATTGCAAGGGAGAGAGCTAGAGTTGGCCGAGTGGGAGTTGACAGTTCTGCATGTGGTTGCATTCTGAGAACAACGCATATGTTACCTTGTGCGTGCGAGCTTGCAAGGTATCAGCCATAGGCTGGTCATCATCACAATACCGCTGCTGCTCAATCTGGTCCTGCCACTGCTCCTGTTCCTCATATAGGTCCTCATTATAAGAAGGCTCAGCCAGCATCGGGGCTTTTCCACGCCGCCTGTGATGCGATGCATTGCGTGTCCTCTACGTCGGATGTTGTCTTCTTCATCCTTTGATTCTTCAGGTTCAGCAGGGTGATTGGTATATCGAGTCCTTGCCATTTCTGTACAAAATAAAAAAGTATGTTAATTCTATAATCACCAAAAAAATAACCAAAACAGTCTTTTAAGGCATGTAACAAAAATATTCACCAGAAAATCAACAATAAAATATTTTAATCAATATATTCACAAAAAAAATTAAAAAAAGGAAAGGTCTCACTTGTATGTGCGACCTGAACAGTACTTGCCGTACTTACAAGGGTGACCAACATAGAGAAATGAAATGGATGGAGTCGCACTTGTAAGTGCGACCAAAGAAGGCAAATCGCACTTATAAGTGCAATTTTTATCCAGGTCATGAAAATGATGAGAGATCTGACATGTAGGGTAGATCGGACACAACAACAACCAAATACAAACAATAACAACCACCAACATCAATCAAATCATAGAAATACCATAAAAGATAAGAACTACAATATTTCCTAAAGCAAACAACAACAAAAATGAGGGAGAAGACGAATTGGAGATTACCTCAAGAAGAAGATCAATGGAAGATAGATGAAGGATGATGGACGGTCGAGGAAGCACCACGGACGCTCGAAGAAGAACAAGGGAGAAGCAAGTCGAAGAAGAAATTCGTGGAAGAGGAAGAACGAAAGGGTGAACGCGGCAGTTAGAAGGAGAAGAGAGGGATGGTGTGGGTGTGTTATCGGTCGCACCTTTTAGGGTTTAAATGTTCTTTTATTAAGGGGTATAATTGGAAATAATAATAAAAAGATGGTGCAAGGTCCAATGGGAATACTCCCAAACCCAATTCCCCTTTGATTCTATTTATGCACGTATAGTAAAATAAAAGAAATACAAATGAATATGTGAATAAAATTCCTATTCTTTTCTAAATGTCATGTTTTATAAATGTATGATGCGGTGGTGTGAGTAAAGGAGGTGAAACTCCTTATCTATTTCTTTATCCTAATGTCGCCTTGTTCACAAATGTACCTATCGGGAAGGGTCCATGTCTATCTATGTTTAATTAATGCAACCTAAAAGGTGTCGAGATAAGTTACCTTGTCACAAACCAGAACCACTAGATGGTAATCCATGATTACAATATACAGGTTACAAACCAAGGATAAGCAAGAGAATCATCTTGAGATTATTTTTAAGCTAAGGATAAGATTCTGGTATATACGGCTTTGGATTCTGGAAATTGAAGGAAACTTTCATTGCTTCAAAGGGAATGTTTCAGGAATCAACATAAACTTGACTTGTCTTTCTCTTTATTTGCATATACTGATCATAAAGTGTAGCTGAGACCAACTGCTTGTGTTTTATAAAGAAATTCTTTTTATTAAGAATTAAATAAAAAGTTTTGCGAATATACCCAATCTGATTTGTGCAAACGTTTGAACTAGTAAAAATATCTCTTTTTTTTCCATGAACTATGATATTTATATTTTAGTTTTGAATGTAAAGTAAATGCAGTTATGATTCAAATAGATTGACAAAAAATTTGAAGTGTTTTTTACTCACCACATGAAGATTTGGACTTCATTCCCTTGAGGACCATAGTATAACAACATATATACATTCATGTATAGCAAATAAAAGGCCAAGCATGATTTTGCAACTATTATCGGATTGTATACAAATTAAAAAGCACTTATTAGAATTTAAAAAAAAAAAAACACTAGATAACTCTCAATAAGTGTTACTTAGTCAGCTTATGTTTTTCATCAAAATCAAACACCTAAAATTCGTTGAGTGCGTTAATTCAGAGGTATCCGACCGGAGTGAATCCAAGTTCCAAGTGACACTACATACAAGAGTGGATGTCACATTAGAATCCCCAACGTCAACTTCAATTCAGCATATATATATATATAGTTTCGAACCCACGAGAAGAAATTCAAGGGACAATGGGTTCTTTGTTGAAGTAGTAACTTGGGAACATAAAGCAATAACATAGTTTATTCATTAGTTCTCATATCCATTCATATAATTTGCACTTGAAGTCCGAAAACAGAAAATCAAAATTACAACATGATGATGGAAACTCAAGAAGTAGCATAATAAGAAAAACAAATGGGAATGATGTTCTTACAATGTTGAAATTAAAAAGCACAAATTACAAAGATAGAAATGGGTTTAATAGCCTTCTGGCCTGTGTGCAATGAAACTGATGCACTGCACTTGACGCTTGTTGTCGAATCCGATGATACGGATGAAGGCGTTTGGGTATGCCTTCTTGGCCTCCTCAAGCTCTTGCAAAACCTGAGCAGCATCGGTGGTTCCAAACATGGGCAGCTTCCACATTGTCCAGTAACGTCCATCATAGTATCCTGGGGACTTGTTGTTCTCACGGTACACAAACCCTTTCTATAAACACACACACACACAACAATACACCATGTTAAAATATCGTACAGCGAAGCAGCCACCTATGAACTATGTTTTTACTCGCTATCAAAAAATAGCATTTTCGAGAAACCCTAGAATCAAGTCTGACAGGCTAAAAATCAATTCTGGATGGAAATATTAATGTTTGAGATTCAATTTGTAGAATTGATTTCAGATCCAAAATTAATTATGCTAGAAACTAGAGATAGCAGCTTATGCGTTTGACATAATAAGTATGCATAAATCACTTAGTTTTCAACTTTTTATTGTTATAATGGATCAATTTTAATGAAATCAACTGTGATAGAAAGTGGAGAGAAAATTGAGTGTATTTGAGGTGTGATTATTGGTGGATAAATTATCTATTAAGCACATGTAAGAGGTGTGAGGTGGGTGTGTAACACTGTGCAATGTTCTAAATATCAACAAATGAAAAATTGCAGTGAATTAACCTCAGTCTCGAATTCCAAGCAAGGAACCCATCCCTTCCTAATAAGGTATTCTACTTCCTTTGACAATTGCTCCTCGGTGAGTGGTGGAAGGTAAGAAAGGGTCTCGAACTTCTTCTTGCCAACTGGAGGCCACACCTAGGAGAGTAAATTTGTATGCAGAAAATTGAGTGAAGTTTCTATGATAATTTACAGTTTAAGTAACACAAATTAGATATGTAGTAAGCTAGCAAATTTAATTTATGATTTTTATTACGTGTTACCTGCATGCATTGCACTCTTCCACCATTGCTGGCAATGGTGGTGATGTCATTGTTGGCCTTCCTGACTGGGAAACCAGCCATGGATTTGAGACCAGTGAATGGAGCAACCATGTTGGCATGGTTAACAGTGGTGACAGCAGGGGAAGAGATCATAGAGGAGGCCATGTTTTCCTTCTCCTTCTCTTTGTGCTTCTTCTGCTACTTGATTTTCCAAGCTTCTGCTAAACCTTCCTATATATAATGGTAAAATATGTGTTTAAATCCAATGGAGGAGAATGGTCGCTGATGAATTTCAACCGTTGGATGGACTTGGTGATGAAATTAGAGCATACTGGCCACACGAGAGTGGAAGTTTTTGAATGGTAGCCTTATCATGAGGTACCAATAGGGTGGTGTCACGTGGAGAAAGCTACATAATCTTATCTCTTCCTTGGAAAAACGTAAATTGTGTGATGGAGGTGGATTTTGATATTTTGTGTGAGAGACTCCTTTGCCTCTATTTGCCTCTGACATGTTTGTTTGTGTATTGTGATGTGATCACCGTTTAATTGTGAATACTTTTGTCTCTTAGTTACTGTCATCTTTTATAAGTTATAATGTAGGAGTAAAACTCATTAAGCTCCTCTTAGAGATAGAGGCAAAATCTAAAGGGGTTGATTTATGTTAAGTAGATGTTTTTTTAGTGTAAATGCCTTACATATTTGGTTGGATGAATTTTGTCCGTACATAATAATTTTACCTGGAGGGAGTAAAAAAATATGATCAGAACGAATTCAAATAACACTCTTATTCATTTTGTTTTTAAGTTAGGAGTGAAACTCATTTAGACTTTTTCGAGAAGGTAGAGGTAAATTTGAAGGAATTATTTTAGTTTAAACAAACGTTCGAGTTTAAGTTATTGCGAATACACTTACATTAAATACTTACTAAGAAGAGTTTTGTCAAGTCATCGTGTTTAAACTGAATTACCTAATTTACCTCAATGGACCCCACTTATTGTTCAAATATATAAAAAATTGAATGAGTAAGGGCTAAAAAAGATATGAAGAGAACAAATTCAACTGACACCCTTATCCATTTTGTTGGGTAGCTGGAAATGTGCTTCTTAACATTCAACTTTACATAGGACTAATCATTTCAGTAACTCAAATTTTCTTTAGTATATTGATATTTTTTAGTTAGATTTGTTCGAAAATCAAGTTGCAAAGTAGATAAGCAAATTTTGTACAATAGGAGAAGGGGTGGTAGAGAGGACGATGAGGCTTATCATGCTTGGTTGATTAGTGGCCAAACATACAAGATGAAAATATAAGATCCCACCACACACATAGTAAATCGATGCAATCAACCAAACAATGCTGCAGCAACCTTATCTTAAAAGTATGCATTTCATGATATAACAATTATAAATCAGAAATATCACAAGTAATGTCTTACTCAAGAGTAAAGAATTTCGTAGTGTGACTCTTTTTAATTTGACTGAATATGAGAACACCAACCCCCAAGAAAAGAAACATATATGCATAGATTTTTGTAATATGTGATTAATGTTCACAACTGAGAAAATCTTGGTGTATTGATCTTAAAGAAGGGTTAAGAATTTCAAAGAATTTTAGCTAGCTTAGGCTTTGTTTCAGGAAGGCATGTTTCATTTTCTTCTGAGCCACAACTTCGTCTGCATATAAGGATTTTTCATTCATGCCCTCAAAACAAAAACAAAGTCTACATGATTTTGCCACTACCCCTGTCCTAAAGGATAGAAATCCAACAGAGCATGGTTGAAAAGGAACCACATGGCTTGAGAACGTGAGTGATTGTGCAGAAAAAATCAAAAGAATTTCCAACTTGCTCATCCCCAAAAACTCACCCTTCCAGCTCATTAATCCTTCAATGTTGGGCAACCAGTTTCTATAATTGGTATGGAGATAACAATCAGAGAAAAACAACTTGAAGGACAGAAAATTAGGAATAAATCTAATCCAATCTGTATTTGAACTGCATCTGGCATCAATCGACCAGAATTTGTCAGCATCAAGTACAAGTTTGCTTGTATTGGAATTTTTCAAAATTTATTTAAGCCTTGATTTGTTGTTTTTTAGTGTTTAAAATGTGTTTGGAAGTGATTTGATAAATTAAGAAAATTTGTGCTTAAAATTAGGGGTATGGCCGAGGCTATAGAGATGTTTTTGGGTGAGCGTTGTTGTTTGGAAACTTGATCTAAAGTGGTTTAAGTGTTAGAAAAGAAAATCACTTCTAAAATAAGCTAGGGACTAAACTTGGAGTTTTGTAAAGTGTAGGGACTAGTTTTGAATTACTAAAAGTCAAAGGTTTGAAAATTATGTGAAGAATGATCATCTCCTACCATTGTAAAAGGTTTTGATGCTTCCAAAACAATACCAACATTGTTAAAGAAATGAAGACCTCATATTATTGTTTGGAATGTAATTTTGTTATCGTATTCTAATTTTTAGGTCATGCATTTCTTAGGAAGAAATTTCAAGCTCTTTAATTTCCTTTGCTCTCAAATCTTAGTAAATCTATGGTTAATAAAGTTTAATTATTTTCATAATTCAAGGACCTAGAAACCTTAAGAAAATTGCTTTTAAATAGTGTTTTTCAAAGGGAAGCTTAACCAGTTGGGTAACAGATTACCAGTTTGGTTTACATATTACTGAGAGAGAAAATGATTAAGTGGTAATCGATTACCACGATGTAGTAATCGATTACCAGGAGGCAATAATCGATTACCCTAGGTTGTTTTTGTTAAAATCTGATTTTTAACTTCTCTACTGATATTCCCTCTACACTTGTGCGAATTTCTGATTTCCAAAGGGTTTTCTACACCATTAAAAAAGACTTTTCACTAGTGTTAAACATAAGAGAGTAAGAAGATTGAGATTTTTCAGATTAAAGAGCAAGGTTCTCATGTTCTTGGTGTGTTCTTCATTTTTAGTTTTTTATCTCCTAGTTGGACCTAGAATTCTATCTTGCTGTAATTGCTTCTTCTTCTTCTTCCTTCAATAATAGGATTTTGATTGTATTCCACCATAGGGTTTGGTGAAGAGGGCAAGTATGGTTATTGTTCCATCATGTGGTTGGTAGAAGATACATTGGATTGCTTGGTGTAAGCTTGGTTTGATTTTCTACCTTATTGGACAAATCTCATCAAATTGATGGGGGCTGGATGTAGTCTTTGGTAGTAGTACTATCAAAGGTGAACTAGGATAAAATCTCAGCGTGATCTTCTTAAACCCTTATCTCCTTTGCATTTATGCTATTTGAATGTTTAGGGTTCTTAATTTGGGGCTTTGTTGATTTGGTGATTAATTGATGAAATTGGTGTTATGGGATCCTTGTATATAATGTGTATGCTTCTGTGTATATCTTGATTCATCTTTGAATTTGTTTATGCTGTATAATTCTGAATTTCTTGATAATTGTTCTTGGACGGGAATAGATTACCGAGAACGGTAACAGATTACCAAGGGACGGTAATAGATTACCAGAAGTTGCTGATTTGCTTTTAAGTCAATTTTTAAGTAGTCAAGTTGTTTTTGAGATCCTAATTCATCCCCTCTTAGGATTGCTACCTTGAGCGTTTACAATTGACACCAGAGCTTAGTTGGGTAGGTTACTCCTAGATCCGGGATTAAACACGCTTAAGATGGCATCTCTAGATCTATATTAGGTGTGGGTGGAAACATCAATAGACCCCCTAGTTTAACCAGTGAGTGCTATGATTTTTGGAAAATTAGAATGAAAATCTTTATTGAGCCTCAAGACCTAGATGTGTGGCATGCTATAATGGAAGGTCCCTTCGTACCTACTATTGTTGTTGAAGGTGTGACTCAACCTAAGCCTAAGGCTTTGTGGAATGATGATGAAAAGAAAAAGGTGCAATATGACCTTAAGGCTAAAAATATCCTAACCGCCGCTTTAGGTTTTGACGAGTTCTTTAGAGTCTCAAATTGTGCATTGACTAAATAAATGTGGGATACCTTAGAGGCTACCCATGAGGGAACCGAAGAAGTTAAGAGGTCTAGGTTAAATACCCTTTCCCAAGAGTATGAGTTGTTTATAATGAAACTGGGAGAGAGTATCTTATATTTACAAAAATAAAAGGTATTTGATTTCTCTTGGAAAATTGTTTTCTAATAGTGGTTTGAATTTGAAGGTACTTAGATCTTTGACAAGGGTTTGGAAACCAAAGGTGACCGCAATATCCGAAAAGAAAAGTCTATCCAAAATGACTTTGGTGGCTTTATTTGGCAAGCTACAAGAGCATGAATTGGAGTTAGGCCAATTGGAACAAAGTGAAGAGCTTGAGAAGAAAAAGAGGACTATCTCTATAAAGGCGAAGACTCATGATAGTGATGGCTCACTTAGTGATGACTCAAGACGATGAGAATGATGCAAAACCTCACATTGCTTGTTAAGAAGTTTGAGAAATTTTTTAGAAGGAACAAAGCAAGGAAATCCACTCAATTTAAGAAGTTTACCAAGAAAAATGATGCTCCTACTTCAAGCAGCAATTGCACATGCTTTGAATGTGGCAAACCGGGGCACATTAAGGTTGATTGTCCTTCACTACAAAAGAAAAATGACTTCGAGACTAAGAAAGACAAGAAACTAAGAAAGGCTTACATTGCATGTGAAGGTAGTGAGTTGAGCTCAACCTCAAGTTCCCACAATGACAAAGAAGTAGCAAATCTCTCCTTGATGGCTACTCATGATAGTGATGATGATGTAAGTGACTCCGACTCCTTAACTCAACCTTCCTATGATGATTTGCAAAATGCTTTTGGTGAATTACGTGAAGAATGCTTAAGACTCTATAGGTTGTGTGCTAAGCAAAAGAATTCTATTAAGTTTCTAGAAGGTAGAAATAAAGTGATTCAAAGTGAATTGGATAAGAACAAGCTTAGGAATGATATGCCTAAGAATGATATGAAATGTGATAAATGTCCTTTGCTTGAATCCAAGGTTGATGAACTTAATAGTGTTATTGCTAAGTATGAAAAAGGTGCCAATGATCTTGATGATGTGTTAAGTAGACAAAGGTATGCTAATGATAGAAGTGGTCTTGGTTTTTCTAGCTTTGATAAATCTAGAGTCATTAAAAATATAACATTTGTACCATCTACTAAATCTCAAAATAAGAAGACTACCTTTGTTCATACTAAGTCTAATGAGAAGGCTAAAACAATGTTTGTACCACCTAGTAAAGCACCAAATAAATTGCATAAATGTTTCTATTGAAATCAAGTAGGTCACACACCCCATACTTGCTATATTAGACTACATAGTGTACCTAGTGTGAGAACATTTGGAGAAGAAACGGATCTATCCCTACTACTAACCCTAAAGGACCCAATGAATCTTGGGTACCTAAAGTTACTCCCTAAACCTTTATTGTAGGAGTTCTTGAACATTCACATGGACTACAAGGGAAAATGTTGGTACTTAGATAGTGGATGTTCAAAGCACAAGACCGGTGACAAGTCCAAAAGGACATGTCATATATGGTGATAACACTAAAGGTAAAATTCTTGGTATTGGAAGGGTTGGTAAGTCTTCTCAAACTATGGTTGATAATGTGCTTTATGTTGATGGCTTGAAACATAACTTGTTAAGCATTAGTCAATAATGTGATAAAGGATATGAAACATGCTTTATAAAATGTGGATGCAATGTTAAAGATGAAATTGATCACCATGACATTATAGTAGGACAAAGAGTAAATGACACTTATGTGATTAATGTTAGATTCAAATGATTTAATGAATTATTATGTTTTGATAAATAACAATTTCGCTTAAGGCTTAATATTGTTAGAGATAGAATTCCCAACTCCTTGAAGGAGAACTGCATAGATCCATACAAAGCATTATCAAAAGCAGAACTTCAAGCAAAGTAAAGAAGATGAGTACATCTGACCACTCATGAAAAAGTCAGTCTGCCAGTTGAGTACGTTTGTCTTAAAGAGTACGTCCGGCTGTGGAGTACGTATGGCAACCCACCCGAATAATCTCTTCCTTCAAAATTGCTTCCTTCTGTTTTAGCTTCATCCAAAAAAGCAGAATGTCTTGGTCTTCTTTTGTTATTTTCAAGACTGCCACATTGATCATTTGTCAATGGTGGCATGGCATGATCTGATTTTTTCTTATTTCATTTGCTATTTGTATGTTTTTCTAGCTGTTTTTGGGAAATAAGTAACCAGATTGGTTTTCTCCACTGGATTCATAGGCTTCAAATGTGAACTGTGTCACAACGTAAATTCATTTTCAATTTGTACCATAGAGTTTGAAGAGATCCAGATTCATAGGCGAAAAAAAATACTAACATGAGGTGATGTGTGACCAGGTTCCTAGTGTCCAGATTCATTTTCAATTAATAAGCAAGTGTGACACGGTTAAATCTAAGATACTAGGAAGAATGCTATAGTGCGACCCCAATAATTGTTTCATCAATGCAGAACCTACAAGTTAGCATTTGCTTCATAAGCACATTGTTAGGATTATGATACAACAGAATTTGTGTTGAACACACTCTCTAAGATGTTATGCCTTCAGGTTCTGAAGCACATTGTTCTGATTTGAGTTTTGATCTTCCCCTCTTCTCATTTCCATTGGCCAGATAAACAGAATCAGCAGGTAACATAGTTGATCCATTTTGATGGATGAGTCCAGTTTTTAACTGATGCAACAGATCGAAATCATTTTAATTCAAATTTTCTGCAAATATAGGATCTTTTACAATGTAGACTTAGAGACTCAAGATGAAACGACCGTAACACAGACATGAGACAAAACTAAAAGACAAGCTCGAAACCATATAAGTCCTGTTTCTGTCTTTGATCATGTTCCCACAATTATCAGGTTTAACACACATTAACACTGACACATTAACACATAAAGACTAGATTAAAGCAAGTCTTGTCAGAGCAAAGGCGTATGCTAATAAATTCAGTCATGGTTTCAGCTTTAACCTTCAAGTAACATTGAAGATATCCTGACAGAAAACCCACACAACCATAGCCTAGAGGTGGAACTTCCAAATCACAAAAAATCAAAACACTTCTTCTGCTTAACAAGGAAGTCATCAAGACTATTAATTTCATCCTTTATCTCATGGAGTTGCTGAGTTAGCTGGTCATGCCTCTTGAGAAGCTCATTGAGTCGTGCTTGTGATTGCTCCACCTTGGGATCCTTGACTACCACACGTCGCCGCATTTCCTCAACCCATGAACTGTCAAATCCGAGTTGAACAGCCTCATCACATAGTCTATGGAACTCCTTTTCTCGTGTAGGAGTAACACTGAAGGTACTTTCATTTCGAAGAAACCACAACATATCTGCCAAAGTTTTCAACATCCAAGCTTGAAAGCGCTCACTGAACTTCTCACAAACATTCCAAAGATGAGGATATGCAGCCATTGCCTCCGCCAGCACAGCAATTTGTGCATCATCCATATCAACAAAGTGCTTATATGCTCCTAATTTCGCAATGATCAAAGAGTGGCTTCCATGAGTTTCTGCACAAACTGCTAAAAGTTAAAGGACTTCTTGGGTGAGGTATTATATATATATATATATATATATATGTAAGACAAGAAGAGAGCGCTAACCTGGAGGAACCTCAATGCTGTCATTAGAAACAACACCTATTCCACCTTCTTTACTAATCAAGTTTGATCCCTCTTCAATGCCTTCTACACCAGCTGACAAAGTTTTCATCGAAGTTTCCTTTGATGCAATCCCCTTTTGCATTCTTTCTTTTCCTATGTCCTTCATGCTCTGTGCATCACAAATGAAAGCATGTTAAGTAGTTTTGAAGTTATAATTTACTTTGAAAGGAGCACTGCTTTATAATGTACATAATGAGGTAGTATGGCAATAATATGATGAGTAATTTCAGTGTTTACTATTGTTTCTCCAAGGGAAACTTGTTCGTCCAGAACACTTGGTTCGCTGGTTGGCTCTTGGTCCACCTGGTTCTATTTTTAATAATGGACAAGCAAGAAAACATGCATTAGCCTTACTATTCTGAAATATGTTTTCAAGCTTTGTGATTAACAAACTTACATGAAGAGGAGTTGTTAATGATGTTGGAGATGGCTCTCTTAGTTCTGAACCAGAACTTGGTAATGAAGGATCCTTTCCAATATCGTCTCCCTTGGATGATTCAGGTGCAGTTGATTCACTTTCAATTTGGTTGTCTCTGCTTACTGTAGAAGTGGTTTTTGGCATGGGATCCTTCTCCTGTAGAAAAACAAAAAATGAGAAACAAGTTGGGCATGTGCATGTGGTTTATGCTAATGGGACTGAGCTAGTTAATTCTAAATGAGTTGATAAAGTAACAATCATGCTCTTATTTAGAGGAGCACCCAAGGGACTTGGAGATGCCCATTCAATAATTTGAGAATCTGTTAAAGTTGCTGTAGCGTGTACCTCTGAACTGGCAACTTCCTCAATAAATTCCTCCTCTGATTCTTCACTAATCTGAGCAACAGAAAAAAATACAAAAAGGGTAGCTCAATAAGTTAAATGTTTTAGTAAATGTGAATCGTAGCAGTAATATACCATAACTGAACATATCAGAATATATCTTGAATCGTAGCAGTAATACACCAATTTCCATTTTGATGCTAGTATCATGATGGTTAATTGCTACTCACCTGTGAAGAAGGTAACTCACTTCCTGAGGCTGCTTCAGCTTCCTCCCCAGAATTTTCACCCCTTCTCCATAAATCAAATAATATATGTAGCTCCCTTTCTTCAATCCCACTAATTTGCAAATCTATAACAAAAAGAAGAAAATTTCAAATATAAATCAAGTACTTCAATGAAACTCAAACAGAAATGCAACTTCAACATTAAATGGAATTTTGTATTGGAAAAAAATTACATCAAATTTCAAAATTTCAAAATCTTCATGTTGAAAAATTTAGACAATATAACAAAATATAAAACACAACTTGTATCGAATTTTCTAATTTTTTAAGTCCTGCATGACAAGGAATCATATATGGAAGAAGAATATTTCATCAATATAAGGGGAATTTATATTTGATGATTCATCATACCATTTGTATCTATGTATAATGTATGTGGAAACCATCATGCAATACATGTATAGGATTTACCTTTGTCCTGTTTAACTTTAAACTTGAACTTCTGAAAAGTGGTCGTCGAAGTCAAAGAGAGTTTCGGACAATTGTCAACAACTTGATGCCTTAGAATCTGTGATTCAATTCCTTGGCAGAGTTTTGACAGCTTCCTGAACATTAAATATTTCAGTTTTGGAAGCTCAACTTTCTCTTCTCTTATCTCATGATCATTTCCTTGTTCAAATCCTATTAGTTCTTCTAGTTCAGAGGCTCTAATTATGATCAAAACAGCTAGATTGGGAAAATCATAACATCTAGAGAAAGAGATGAAACGCTTCAATTTGTGGCATTCTTCCACGAGGAGTAATTCTAGCTTTGGGAAGCATGGTTGTGGCTGTTGAGAAGGAAGATTTGATAATTTGTCATTCTCCACATCCTCCACAACAATCTGCTTCAATTGTTTGCATTCTCTTATAACTAAAGTCTTCAACTCACTTAGGCATCTTGAAACACCTGCATGAAAGATTACATCTACTTTTTCACAACCCGTTATTTTTAAAATTTCAAGTTTTTCAAATTTAGCAGGGCCATTGAAAAACATGCAAAGATATGTCAACTGTGGTAGACTTTCCAACCCCAAATCCTGTAAAACAGCAATAGGAAATGTGTAAAATGAATTAGTGTTCAATAATTGAAAGAAATGGCAAACAGAAAATACTTAAATAAATGAAATAAATAAATTTCATATATTATAGTTGATAGAAATTTTGATGATTACATTGTCTTTATTAGAGGAGAGTATTCAAACTCCCCTATTCAGAATTTGTTAATGTTCTGTTGGGAGATTTGAAATCCCACTTATTTAAGACCTGATTAGTGTTATGTCTCGTTCTGTTAGTTGTTAGCTTAATTATATCTTGGTTAAGATATTCTATTAGGATAATAGATTATGTTTGACAGTTGTTGCTGTTTAGGATAATATATATTTTGTTAGGATAATGGATTCTGTTTTGACAGCGGTTGCTGTTATCACTTTGTGCTACCATATAAGGTGCACTTTGTACACTTTATTATTTGGGAAAACATAATTACGGTTTGTTTCTGTTTCGGTCTGTAGTCCTCTCTTTTCTTCTTCTCAAACAGTCTTAACTTGATACATCATATTCTTTCAAAAGTAAGAAAACTTGATACATCATATGAAAAAAAATGACATTTAAGTAATCATTATCTTGGACTATAAAGTCTTAATATTTTAATAATTAAAAATATTTAGTCATATACACACAGTGGCAGAGACACATTACCAAGAAAAATGCTAAGCACACCCTAAGATTTCATATTTAAAAACTTGCTTTAGAATCAAGGATAAATAAAATCTTATAGGGTATGTTATTCTCTTGGTGTTACTTGATTTTTTTTAGATCGGCCATATTTCTGTTATAGGGATCATGGACTTTTTCATTCTCAACTCATATGTCCTCCAGCTCTTACCACTTGAGCTATTAAGAGCTATCATTTGAGTCGGCGACTAGTGTTATTTGAAGTTAAAACACATGATTATGTTAACCTCATCCTCATGATGAAAACAAATAAATAAAACTAGTCCTATTTGTTGACTATAATAAATGAAGGGGATTGGTTATACCTTGGTTTCTTCGTGATCACACCAATTTTCTGTCTTCCAGCAAGTTTTGATAGACTTTGTGGCAAATTCCGGACAACTATCCAATCCAAACTTACGCAGAGATGGAAACCTTGGACAACAATTTTCTGGGAAAATGCTAATTGCTTGTGGCAAGGCTTCAAGGTAAACACGATTCAAAGCAGGAAGCTCGATGATATCAAGTTCATTTCGACTCTGAGCTCCATGTGTGTTTCTTCCAAATACATATTTCAATGCATCACTTCTTGTAATTTGCAAATGCTCTAACTGTAGAAGGCCTTGAGCAAAAGTGACCGGGATTATATATTCTATCTTTGCACATTCCCGGACAATGAGGTGCTCTAATTTTGAGAACACCAAACTGTTATCATCTGGACTTATCTCCTCTGTGTCATCATCTACTAATATATGCTGCAATCCATGACATTCTCTTATTCGTAAAGATTTCAACTCTACTAGACTTCGAGCAACTTCGTGTGTGAAAAGATATGTCAACTCTGGACAGTTAAATAACTCCAGCTTTTCTAATTTCTGGAAAGGGCCACTTGAATGTAGATGACCATTGGATAAAGCTTTTAAGTGATGCATATAAGAAATTTCAAGAAAACGCAATTCAGGGAAGAGACTTCCAACCTCAGTCAAGTGATTGGCAGTGTCAATTAAGTACTCTATCTTCTTGGAATTACTTATCTTAACCACCTTCAACTCATTCATACTTCCTCCTCCTATTTCAATTATGTCAGGCATCAAATTTCTTGCACTTCCATCAATCGTTTCTAAAACCAAAAACTCTGCTCTTTGGGCCAAAACCTTTACTCCTGCATATGATGTATGATAATAACCTAGCATCAAATTTCTCTGATAAGAAAAGTCGTCCCCAATTTCCCAATCTGTACCTCCTTCTATTATTCCATACCTTTTTAGCCCTTGGGCTTGGACGACACTAAACTTGTTAAAGAATTCATCAACATTATCATGACGGACAATGTACAATTCTTCTAACACTTGGAGTCTTGCAATAACCTCAAAATAATTCTTGTCTACGACACATTCATACAACCGTAACATTCTCAAGTTCTTCAGCTATATAATTGCATTGGGTAATTCAACAAAAGAACAACAATACAAGGCAAGACTTACAAGTTTCTTCATATCTCCTAAAAATGAAAAGTCACTTATTTCCCAATCTTCGAGGGTTAGACAACGAAGGTTTGTCAACGACTTGAATGACATTGTCGACAATGGCCTTTTTTCCCCCCATGTGCAATTGATAAGAAGCAAAACTCGAAGCCTTCCCAAGTTTTTGAAAATGTCACCCGATATTTCCAATTTGGCGTGTATCCTCAGTAACTCAAGATTGGAAAAATCCAGTTCATCTTGAAAATTCTCAGTCCATAGGTATCTTGGTGAATAGTATCCCATCATATTCTTATTCTGCTCCTTTGAAATCCACTGGGCTACATCACGAACCAAGTCATGCATCTTGACATGCTCGCCTCCATAATTACTACAAGCTATCAATAGAGAAGAACTTATGAGCTTATTTTTAATTGCACTGATTTCATTCCTTGCCCCTTCATACGAGTGAGTTTCTCCACCAAGGCCTAGCCCTATTGCACATATGGTTAATTCTTCTACTAGAATTTCATAGTCTTCAGGGAACACAGAGCACAACAACAAAAGTGACCTGGCTTCTTCAGTATCCAAATTATCATAGCTCAACTGCAAGCACTTATAAGGATTTTGAAGACCTTTTTCAACATTCACTGGTTTTGAATTTCGCAATCTGTCCAATGCAACCTTTCATTCCACTTCAGACTTGCCTTTCAAAGTACTGGCCACAGCTGCAAGAGCAACAGGTAGTCCTTTACATTCATCTGAAATTTGCCTTGCTAAATGCTTTAAGGTATCAGATGTGGTTTCAGATAGGCGTGCTTGCTTTTGGAAAAGAGCCCATGCTTCATCATCATTTAAGATTGACAATGAAATCATTCTTTGACAATCCATCAAAGTACAAACTGCTTCTGATCGAGTGGTAATCAAAACCTTGCAGCCTTTATGAGTTGTACTGGGGGGAATCCCTATGATGTCAAAATCAAGCATTTGCCACACATCATCTAAAATCAAAAGAATCTTATTTTCTTGAATTAACCTTGTGCGCAAGCGTAGCACTCTCTCCCTTTCTTCACTTTCTGGAAATTGAAACTGTAGCGAGCTTGCAATTTTATCTTGGATACTCCGTACTTGTATTGTACTAGACACAGGCACAAAAAGCACTTTGTCAAAAGGATTCTCTTTTAGGTTCATAAGTTCCATTGCCAACGTGGTTTTACCGCAACCTCCCATGCCGTACAATCCAATCATGGAAACCTCATCATCTGCTACTGCCTCCATAAGATTCTGATAAGCAATTTTTCTACTATCAAATTCCAAATATTTGTCTCCAGAAAAAGATGACGGGCTTGGAAGTTTTGCAACACGTTCAAGTAGGATGTACTTACTCCCTTCTTCATTACATTTCTCAACGTCAACTTTTTTGTTTGCGAGTTTCTTTCCCAAACGGTAACGCCAGAGCCAATTTGGACAATTGCGGCTCTTGCTTGTTCTTGCTTTTTCCAGTAAATCCTCTACGTCGTCTTTGAGATGGTTAGCTTCCGCCAGCCACTTATCCATAACTTCGGTAGGCTTCATTGCTTGATTCTTGGCTTGTCCAGAACGGCCTTGAACACATTTTAATGTTGCGCTCAAACTGTCTTCTTTTTGTTGAAGGTCCTCGACAAAGTTGTTGAAGCAGC
This sequence comes from Acmispon strigosus, assembly GCA_030819835.1. Classification (NCBI taxonomy): domain Eukaryota; kingdom Viridiplantae; phylum Streptophyta; class Magnoliopsida; order Fabales; family Fabaceae; genus Acmispon; species Acmispon strigosus. The sequence continues at coordinate 9,937,387 of JAUAMA010000001.1, forward strand.
AAGGATAACGTAATTCATCTACTGCTCCACACACCAACTCTTTTCCAAACGCAGATGCAAAGCAGGAAAGACAGTCCATCATTCACTCCACAATGCACCTGAAAATGAGAGATCAACATGCTGTAATAATGCAATTCATATATTGGGTCTAATGCTATGCTCAACCCTGATTCAGCTTCCTCTTATATGAAATTGGGAAATATGCAAGCTTACCTCTTCTTTAGATGGAACACTGTTGCTATATGATGTCTATTTGGAGGGAGGATGAATGAAGTATGGTGGAGATATGAGAAATGTGAAAAATTGGATATATAATTAATATGAATGGATCAGGAGGTGAGCTGGTGAGGTGTTTATGTGATGAAGCAAAGAAGTCATATGTTTGCGGAAAATAAAGCAAGGTAAGGTGGGAGAATGAAGCAAGGAATATGTGCCTACTGGGTGCAAGATATTTAGCATGTTAGCTTCTCTTAGCTACTCACAAAAACTGAGATTTCTCATTAAAGGGTTATCTGCAAAGCAAGTAATGAAAGGCCAGTATTCATTCTTAAAAAGAAGCAAAGCCTTTGTCAATAGCGGCATGATCTGATTTTTCCTTGCTTTATTTACTATTCATTTGCTTTTACTTTTAGCTAGTTTTGGACAACAAATAACCAGATTGGTGTCTCCACTGGACTCATATGCTTGAAATATGAACTCAGGCCCAATATAAATTCACCTTCTTACTAGGAACCCAATAAGCATAGAACCTAGTTTATCGACCACTGTTTATCACCCAATATCCTTTCATTCCTTTCATTTTGCCATCGTCAAGCCCACCACAAGACAACAACGCCCAAGATATAGTGTCGATGCTGCAATGAATTCAGTAACCAGGTTTTGAAAGGGATATGGGTATTCAGAGGCGGCAACAGAGCGCTGAAATGCAGCCATAAGCTGCTAGAACTCAGGCAGATTCAGAAGAGATGGTTCACTGATAGCCAAATCCGCAAGTGCACGGTTGATTATCCTGTAATAAAAAGATCGAACCCAAGGGATAGGTGTCTTCTTATTAAATTATTTAGTACTTTGAACAGAAAAATAAAGGTGTGTATTGTTGATGATTTGATTAAAACAGAACAAGATATAGCAATAAAATATAAAGAGAATAAGATGATGAAGAATAAGCTCTTGGGTTGAATTACATAGTCTATAAAATATGCTAGCAAATTCCTACTTAATTTCTGAATTCTAAGTCCAAGTTCATGATGCTATAGCCTAGTGTTTCTACAAGTTAATTCCTTACACACTGTAGAACTTTCTTTCTAATTACTAAATTCAATTCCTTGCAACTTAGTTAACTAGAGAAGAAGATGAAGATGAAATTCAGGCCAACATAAAGCTACGTCTATCCTAATTCCTTAGTGATATATACTTATAGCCTTTTTTAAATCCTAGGTCCCTTACTACTTACCAATTTCCATTCATATAAGTAATAAGCAAAAACACTTGTGATCATCAAGATAAAAATTAAGAACAAGGAAATAAAACACAAACTGGAAATGTTATTCAGAAAGGTAGAAACAAACTAAAACATAAATATAAACTACAACAACCCAAGAAACTTAAAAAGAATTAGCCAAGCATGGCTAAAAGAAGCATCGAATTACCCTGGATAGGAGCTCAAGTATGACTTCCCACAATTCCTAGGAACAATGATATTTAAGGAGGAAAGAAGAATACTTGTTGTATTCTGAATAGGTGTGTCTTACAAGTGAAGAAAAGACTCCTATTTATAGCAAAAATCTGACCTCCAGCGCTTGAGCGCTGGCATTCCCAACGCTTGGGCGTTGGGATGCATTAAAATCCCACGTTCAGACATAGGCCCAGCGCTTGAGCGCTGGCTTCCAACGCTTGAGCGCTGGGTGCTACTTCTGACTCACATCCTAGTCAGACTTCCAGCGCTTGAGCGTTGGGACTTCCAACGCTTGAGCGCTGGCACGAACACTGGCAGCTTCTCTTGGATCCCTTTTATTCTTCAATGGTGGAATTGATTGGCTTAATTAGGCTCATTCAGCCTCTATAAAGTTCTGAAACTCCTCTCCACCACCATTAATCTTTCCAACCTTATTTTCCATGTGCTCAAATCAAAGAGTGTTGCTTCACATTCTTGATTTTCACTTTAAGTCCTCTCTTTGTTAGAACTTCAATTCTGGCCCTTTGACTCCTTCAAACTTCACTTTTCATCCTCCGCTCTTGAACCTTTACACTTTGATCCTTCCTTTCCTGAAACTTTACAATTCGGTCCCTGGACTAAAATAATAACTATACCAGCTTTCCTAAAAATATAAAAATAACTATAAAAATTCCTAAAAATATAAAATAAAGTTAGAAAAACAAATAAAAGTTATTCTATATGCAAAATAAATATAAAATCTACATAAAAAGAATAAAAATCCTATATGAGACTCAAATATAATAAAATAAAAAGACTAAAAACACCCTAAAAACATCATATAATATCCTGTCATCACACCACTATACCCAACGACAGCTTGTCCTCAAGCGACAAAACTTAAAGAGAAACTCGTCCCTGAGTTTAGAGAAAGTTTATCTGATTAAAACTTGAAGCACAAAAACCTTTCCAAGAAAGCTTAGCGGATTTAGAAGACCTGCATGTTTAAAGATTTTTAATCAAGAAAGTTAGGTTTGGCTTTTCAACATGTTTGAGTTCATCAAATAAGCTAACAAAATGATATTCTCCATGAAAAACAAGAAAGCTCAATAATCCTGCCTATCATTCAAATCAAAACTGAAACCATGCAACTAAGTAACTTTGAAGAGATTTTGAAGGTTGTAACTTGGCCAAAGGGTTGAACAATTCAAGGTGTGGATTTCAAGAACTTGGCAACTCTAGTGGCTAACTCAGAATCTGTTGTTAAGTGAATTTTTTGACTAAGGGCTTTAAACAATTCAACACAAGGGTCCTCTCAATTTTTCTCTTCTTTTTTCCTTTTTTTTTTTTTGAACAAAGTAGTGGAATGTATGGGATGAATGACTTGAACTTTACTCCCCTCATACTCTTTCTCACCCCACCACTTCATTATTTTTTCCTTTTCTTTTTTCATAAGGCACATACCTTATTTTTTCCTCAAATTTTTCTTCTTTTTTAGTGAGAAACCCAACAAACATAGCTCCAGCAATTTCAGCTTATGAATCACACTAACAACTTAAAAATTATCACACAAAGTAGGCTCCAAAGAATGACTATTTTAAGGCTCAAAAAGGGGCTACTAGTGGATTTTTGCTTTTCAAATCAAAACTCTGAGTTTTCAAAAAATGCCTATAATCTCTTCTCAACTCCCAAAGTATACAAAATCCCAATCAACATGCAACACAAGGCAGTTAAATTTTACAATCATGCAATCAGAGTCCTCAGCTCTCAGATAAACATAGGGTAAGTGGTACCCTTTTAAGAACTCAGAAAAACTTTGCCAACAACCAAAACAATCAAGATGTCCAAATCATTTCTAACAGCATGCAATCCTAACCGCATCAAAACATAGAACCTTTTCAAAAGCAGTTCAATCAGATAAAGCATTCACAAAGCAATAGCAGCATTCAGACTGGATAAAATACTCAAGACTTGTGCAAAAATAAAACAGAAAAACTAAACTAAAAATAAAGCTAAAAACTATAAAAAGAAAATACTAAAAAGTTGGCACAATTTACAATTTTTCCACAATAGTCCAAGGAACCTCAAAGTAAAATTAATTTTGAACATCAAAGTTCAAGAGGGTTCTTTCTCCTTCTGGTGCCTTTCCTGCAAAATTGAACAAACAAAAGTCTCACAAGCAGAAAACTTGTTTGACTTGTTAGTTCCAAAAACAGCACACTTGAAAATGGGTTGAAAAATTGTGTCCACCTAAAAACATGAATTATTGAGTTCCCAAAAATCAAAACCATTATAGAAGCAAGGGAAAACTCACAGAATCAAAAACTTTTCAAGAGATGGTGAACACAAAATTTATTAAAAAAAATAGAAAACAGAAAATAAAAACAAAACAGATAAACTGCCCGAGCTCTAGCGCTTGAGCGTTGGGGATGCCAACGCTTGGGCGCTGGAAATAAAAAGAAAAACTGGGCAAGAAACAGGGGCTCAAGCATGTGCGTTGAGCCTCCAACGCTTGAGCGTTGGGGTTCCTGCAGCTATTTATTCAGCAAAACAAAAGCAATAGAAATACTTGGGTTGTCTCCCAAGAAGCCCAATGTTATAGTCTTTGGTAGACTTTTCACTAATCACTTTTCAACCGGGATCGATTACAAAATTCATTAGACCCCGCAAATCATGCAAATTTTGGCACAAAAACATCATGGTGCCAAATGAATTTTTAGCCATCAAGGCAACACTAATAAAATTACAAATAGAAGGGATAAGACAATTTTCCCCTTCTGGTGCTTTGCCTTGATTCTCTGAACCTATGACATAGGTTCCTTGAGGTTCTTCTTCCTCCATTTCCAATTTGTCTTCAAAGACAAATTCTACAATGGAGGCTTCTTTCACCTCCTCACTTTGTCAAGTTCACTTTCATGAACATGTGATTGTTGTTCATCCCTGGGCTGCCTTCTTAAAATGCTTTGTATCTTCACTTGTAACTCCTCCATGGCCTTACATTCTTGCTCAGGAGTTGGCAAAAATCCCGCATTTCGCTTGCACTCTGAATTAAAATAGAATTCGTCAACAAGAGTGAAAGCTTCCTGCTTCTTTTTCTCATATTCCTTTTCAAGTTCAGCCCGGATTTTTGCCTCCCTTTGCTCGAATGTTTCAGCCATTGCTATACCTGACAATACTCAGCAAACAAAATTAGCAGCACCAGTTCATCGCACACATAATATATTTTTTTTTTATAAAAAAAAACAAAAAGCACTAACAAAATAATAAAAAGAACTTGAACAGAACCTATCCCCAGCAACGGCGCCAAAAACTTGATAGCCAAATCTGCAAGTGCACGGTTGATTATCGTGTAATAAAAAGATCGAACCCAAGGGATAGGTGCCTTCTTATTAAATTATGTAGTACTTTGAACAGAAAAATAAAGGTGTGTATTGTTGATGGTTTGATTAAAACAGAACAAGATATAGCAATAAAATATAAAGAGAATAAGATGATGAAGAATAAGCTCTTGGGTTGAATTACATAGTATATAAAATATGTTAGCAAATTCCTACTTAATTTCTGAATTCTAAGTCCAAGTTCATGATGCTATAGCCTAGTGTTTCTACAAGTTAATTCCTTACACATTGTAGAACTTTCTTTCTAATTACCAAATTCAATTCCTTGCAATTTAGTTAACTAGAGAAGAAGATGAAGATGAAATTCAGGCCAACATAAAGCTACATCTATCTTAATTCCTTAGTGATATATACTTATAGCCTTTTTTAAATCCTAGGTCCCTTACTACTTACCAATTTCCATTCGTATAAGTAATAAGCAAAAACACTTGTGATCATCAAGATAAAAATTAAGAACAAGGAAATAAAACACAAACTGGAAATATTATTCAGAAAGGTAGAAACAAACTAAAACATAAATATAAACTACAACAACCCAAGAAAATTAAAAAGAATTAGCCAAGCATGGCTAAAAGAAGCATCGAATTACCCTGGATAGGAGCTCAAGTATGGCTTCCCACAATTCCTAGGAACAATGATCTTTAAGGAGGAAAGAAGAATACTTGTTGTATTCTGAATAGGTGTGTCTTACAAGTGAAGAAAAGACTTCTATTTATAGCAAAAATCTGACCTCCAGCGCTTAAGCGCTGGCATTCCCAACGCTTGGGCGTTGGGATGCATTAAAATCCCACGTTCAGACATAGGCCCAGCGCTTGAGCGTTGGCTTCCAACGCTGGAGCGCTGGGTGCTACTTCTGACTCACATCCTAGTCAGACTTCCAGCGCTGGAGCGTTGGGACTTCCAACGCTGGAGCGCTGGCACGAACACTGGCAGCTTCTCTTGGATTCATTTTCTTCTTCAATGGTGGAATTTATTGGCTTAATTAGGCTCATTCAACCTCTATAAAGTTCTGAAACTCCTCTCCACCACCATTAATCTTTCCAACCTTATTTTTCATGTGCTCAAATCAAAGAGTGTTGCTTCACATTCTTGATTTTCACTTTAAGTCCTCTCTTTGTTAGAACTTCAATTCTGGCCCTTTGACTCCTTCAAACTTCACTTTTCATCCTCCGCTCTTGAACCTTTCCCCTTTGATCCTTCCTTTCCTGAAACTTTACAATTCGGTCCTTGGACAAAAATGATAACTATACCAGCTTTCCTAAAAATATAAAAATAACTATAAAAATTCCTAAAAATATAAAATAAAGTTAGAAAAACAAATAAAAGCTATTCTATATGCAAAATGCAAAATAAATATAAAATCTACATAAAAAGAATAAAAATCCTATATGAGACTCAAAAATAATAAAATAAAAAGACTAAAAACACCCTAAAAACATCATATAATATCCTGTCATCATTCACATTCTCAGTCTCTGCATTGCACCGCGAGCATGAAGCATTTACAGCGAGATGGCAGTGATGTCATTTGGCATTAGTTGGGAGACCCTCTTTAGCGCTAAGCGATAAGAAGAACTTTATTTTTTCAAGCACCTTGCTTCGCCAAATCATCTTCCAAGAGCCATGAGGACCATCCAGAGGGCTAGCCAGGAAATGATACGTTAAACTAGTTGTGTATTGGCCATCATGAGAGGCAGTCCAACGTACCATATGTGAGCCTGTTGCATCCGAAGGAACTTAGATCGCTAAAATCTCATGCACAAGATCTTGAGGCAGCAAGGTACTCAAAACAGAAAGATTCCATGTGTGGCAAGGCTGCAAGGTAAACACGATTCAAAGCAGGAAGCTCGATGATATCAAGTTCATTTCGACTCTGAGCTCCATGTGTGTTTCTTCCAAATGCATATTTCAATGCATCATTATATCTCATTTCCAAATGCTCTAACTGTAGAAGGCCTTGAGCAAAAGTGACCGGGATTATATATTCTATCTTTTCACATTTCCAGACTTCGAGGTAATTTAATTTTGAGAACACCAAACTTTTATCATCTGGACCTATCTCCTCTGTGTCATCATCTTGTAATATATGCTTCAATCCATGACATTTTCTTATTTGTAAAGATTTCAACTCTACCAGACTTCGAGCTACAACACTTGTGAAAAGATATGTCAACTCTGGACAGTTATATAACTTCAGCTTTTCTAATTTACGGAAAGGGCCACTTGAAGGTAGATGACCGTTGGATAAAGCTTTTAAGTGATGCATATAAGAAATATTCAGAACACGCAATTCAGGGAAGAGATTTCCAACCTCAGTCATGTGATTGGTAGTGTCAATTAAGTACTCTATCTTCTTGGAATTACTTATCTTAACCACCTTCAACTCATTCTTACTTCCTCCTCCTCCTATTTCAATTATGTCAGGCGTCAAATTTCTTGCACTTCCATCAATTTGTCCTATAATCAAACTCTTTGCTCTTTGGGCCAAAACCTTTGCTGCTGCATATGATGTATGATAATAACCTAGCTGCAAATGTTTCTGATGAGAAAAGTCCCCAATTTCCAAACCTGTACCCGATGCTCTTATTACATACCTTTTCAGCCCTTGGGCTTGGATGACACGAAACTTGTTAAAGAATTCAGCAACATTATCATGATGCACATCAACGTACAATTCTTCTAACACTTGGAGTCTTGCAACAACCTCAAAATAATTCTTTTCTACGTCACATTCATGCAAAAGTAACAATCTCAAGTTCTTCAGCTGTATAATTGCATTGGGTAATTCAACAAAAGAACAACAATCCAAGGCAAGACTTACAAGTTTCTTCATATCTCCTAAAAATGAAAAGTCACTTATTTCCCACCGTTCAAGAGTCAGACAACGAAGGTTTGTCAACGACTTGAATGACATTGTCGACAATTGCCTTTTTCCCACCCCTGTGCGATTGAAAAGAAGCAAAACTCGAAGTCTTCCCAAGTTTTTGAAAATGTCACCCGATATTTCCAATTTTGCATGTATCCTCAGAAACTCAAGATTGGAAAAATCCAGTTCATCTTGAAAATTCTCAGTCCATAGGTATCTTGGTGAATAGTATCCCATCATATTCTTATTTTGCTCCTTTGAAATCCACTGGGCTACATCACGAACCAAGTCGTGCATCTTGACATGCTCGTCTCTATAATTACTACAAGCTATCAATAGAGAAGAACTTATGAGCTTATTTTTAATTGCACTGATTTCATTCCTTGCCCCTTCATACGAATGAATTTCTCCACCAAGGCCTAGCCCTATTGCACATATGGTTAATTCTTCTACTGGAATTTCATAGTCTTCAGGGTACACAGAGCACAACAAGAAAAGTGACCTGGCTTCTTCAGTATCCAAATTATCATAGCTCAGCTGCAAGCACTTATAAGGATTTTGAAGACCTTTTTCAACATTCACTGGTTTTGAATTTCGCAATCTGCCCAATGCAACCTTCCATTCCACTTCAGACTTGCCTTTCAAAGTGCTGGCCACGGCTGCAAGAGCAACAGGTAGTCCTTTACATTCATCTGAAATTTGCCTTGCTAAATGCTTTAAGGTAATAGAGGTGCTTTCATATAGGCGTGCTTGCTTTTGGAAAAGACCCCATGCTTCATCATCCTTTAAGATTGACAATGAAATCTTTCTTTGACAATCCATCGAAGTACAAACTGCTTCTGATCGAGTGGTAATCAAAACCTTGCAGCCTTTATGAGTTGTACTAGGGGGAATCCCTATAATGTCAAAATCAAGCATTTGCCACACATCATCTAGAATCAAAAGAATCTTATTTTCTTTAATTAACCTTTCGCGCAAGCGTTGTGCTCTCTCCCTTTCTTCACTTTCACTTTCTGGAAATTGAAACTGTAGTGAGCTTGCAATTTTATCTTGAATCTTGTGAACATCTATTGTACTAGACACAGGCCCAAAAAGCACTTTGTCAAAGAGATGCTTTGTTGTGTTCATGAGTTCCAATGCTAGTGTGGTTTTACCACAACCTCCCATGCCGTACAATCCAATCATGGAAACCTCATCATTTGCTACTGCCTCCATAAGATTCTGATAAGCAATTTTTCTACTATCAAATTCCAAATATTTGTCTCCATAAAAAGATGACTGGCTTGGAAGTGTTGCAACACGTTCAAGTAGGATGTACTTCCTCCCTTCTTCATTACATTTCTCAACGTCAACTCTTTTGTTTGCTAGCTTCTTGCCCAAACGGTAACGCCAGAGCCAATTCGGACAATGCCAAAGACAATTGCTGCTCTTGCTCGTTCTTGCTTTCTTCAGTAAATCCTCCACATCGTCTTTGAGAGGGTTAGCTTCCTCCAGCCACTTATCAATAACTTCATCTGTCTTCTTTGCTTGTTTGTTGGCATGTTTACAACGGTCTTCAACACTGTTTATTGTTGTGATCAAATTGTTTTCCTTTTGTTGAAGATCCTCGACAAAGGTGTTGAAGCAGCAAGGATAACGCAATTCATTAACTGCTCCACAAACTAACTCTTTTCCAAATGTAGATGCAAACCACGAAAGCAAGTCCATTAGTTTACTCCACAAAATGCACCTTAATTCACCTGAAAATGAGAGACCAACATTCTATAATAGATCAGAAAGCTTTAAATGGATGCATAATATTTCATTGAGAAACGTTTATAAAAATAAAAAATAAATAAAGATTAAAAATGGAAAATATTTAATTACTTTTTTATTAAAAATTTAAAATAGAAAATAAAAATATTATTTAAAATACTTTTACTGTATATTTTTTTATTAAAACAATTAACTACCACATCACTTTACATTTTTTTTTTGTTACAAGAGGAAAACTAAAGACAAACACCACAACTACTTTGATTCACCATATCAGAAACAGACAAATCGGCCACCTGCAGGATGGAAGGACAAAGGATCAAGAAATTTTTTCAGCTAGCCACGTCAAGAAGAATGTTGCAAAGAACATAGTTTATCGACCACTGTTTATCACCCAATATCATTTCATTCTGCCATCGTCAAGCTCACCACAAGACAACAACGCCCAAGATAGAGTGTCGATGCTGCAATAAATTCAGTAACCAGGTTTTGAAAGGGATATGGGTATTCATAGGCGGCAACAGAGCGCTGAAATGCAGCCATAAGCTGCTTGAACTCAGGCAAATTCGGAAGAGATGGTTCACATCCTCAGCCTCTGCATTGCACCGCGAGCATGAAGCATTTACAGCGAGATGGCAATGATGTTCTTTGGCATTAGTTGGGAGACCCTCTACATTTGTTGTATATTGAGATAACTCACGCAAGTGGTCCTCGGCGGTGCCTGCACCCTCTGCAAGCAGCAGCTCGACAAGGTCAATTTGGGAGGCGTTCCCCAAGTATCTAATGATTGCCCAATCCTCCCAGGTAAGGTGCCCATCCTCCACACTGAGTGTATATTTGGGCGACTCAGTCCAGTAGGGTGGAAACCGCATGACGTCAATGTCGTCATGGCGAAGAAGGTGAGGAATACCAGGGCTGTCTACGACTTTAAAGAATCGTGACTTCCATTGGTCGTGTGTGTTACTCTTCCAAGCCTTGAATCTAGCTTTCAAGGGCTTGGCGGCAAGAACTACCCAGGAGCTGGTGGGTGCTACTGCTAATCCTTTCTTATTGGGCGGGACACATTTATAAAAATAGAAAAGATACTTATACTTAGGGGTAACCCCTAAGGCTGTACAAAGAATTTCAAATCCTCGGATGAATCCCCAAGAATTCGAAGTTAGTTGAGATGGCGCGACTTGCAGCGCGTCAAGCACGTCGCAGACAAAGGGCGAGAAGGGAAGGCGGATGCCAAAATCTTCAAACATATAAAAATACGCGAAGGAAAAATGAGGGGAACGGGAGGTCGCCCGGGCGTTGCAGACACGGTCGGTTATGGAGCAAGGGCGGGTTATTAGGTTAATGTCATAATTGTTGGAGCAGATCCCGCCGAGGTGCGTGAGGAAGTTTTTCAGTTTTTGGGCGTCGGTGAAGGAAGGGGGAACTGAGGTTACTTTGGTCGAGACGAGACCGGCCTGGACGGGCTTGGGAAGTGAGTCTTCATAAATAAGGAGTTTGGTTCTGGGGGATAGAGGTGCCTTTTTGGCGGGCACGTTAGAGGTTCTGATGCCGGACTGGTCACCGGGAGTAGTAGAAAGGGGTGGTTGCCCTGGGTTGTGGTGGTTTTCGCCACCGGAAGAAGAGGGGCCAACCATTTCAGGGTTCATATTTTTACAAAAAAAAAAAAACTACAAACAAATCAAGAACAAGGACAGAGGAAGCAAAGAACGTACTAATGGCTGAAGAGAACTAAGGATTGCAAGCAGGGTTTGCACATTTGCACAACTCCGGCACAGTGGAAACAAGACGTGGAGGCTGAAAGAGAAGCTGGGAGTCTGAATTCGCACGCGGTATGAAGAAATGCCAAGAAAGCAGAATGGGTTCCAATGGAAAGGGGTTTTATAGAGGAAATGAAGAAGAAGAATGGGCGCAACGGTTGGAGTGCGCGAGTGGGAAATTAATGGCTAACACGGATCCCGAGGTGTAGTTAAGTCCCATCATTGAGCCATGTCGCCCTAGGAAGTTATGTTTCCAAGAGAAATGATTGCTATTAAGGCAGAGCCGGCGCGCGTGGTGTGAAACCCTAGGTAGGGGGTTGTCAACAGTCACAAAGTTGGTACTCATGAAAGGACAGGTAAAGGTTAAGGGTTGAAATGATGACGCGTAAGCAGGGCGATTGGAATACCTGGCGAGGCAAATATCAAGGTAATTAAATTAAGTTGTTAAGTTATTTTAAGATGATGGCGTGTTACTTTTACAGGTGACGCAAAAACAGGGTCAGGAAAAGAGAATGAGATGAGGCGCCCTTCCCATAGGCTGGAGCCAGGCGTTGAAGGGCGAGTCACTTTTCTTTCTCAAAGCGCTTCTTGGTGGCGGGTTCTTTTCACCAAAGGTGGCATTTAAATCATTCACCGCGCCTGAGCCTAAGGCGACTCATTTCTCTATAAAGCTGTACTCTTTTTTCTTTCGCTAGGTTTTTGTCCCACTGGGTTTTTCCTGGGAAGGTTTTAATGAGGCATGCTTTATAGGGATGACCGCCCAAGGGAAGCGTTGGTTTGATCGTATGGCGAGCATTTAGAGCGTGTTAGAAACAAGTTATTAGAGGCGAGTCAAAGACACTTCACTTTCAAATTTCAAGTTTATGTCTTGTGGGCTTGTGGGCTGGTATCCAGGGTTTGGCGAATCTTCAAAGGTATCCTTCGGAGGCAAGATGAAGACAAAATGAAGACACTTCTCTTGCAAACCTCAAGCTCGTGTCTTATGGGCTTGTGGACAAGGCGAGCGCCCATACACCTATCAAGGGCGGTTAGACTTCCTCTGTGTCGTGCGGAGAACGCATCCACGCCAAGTCAGGACCGGTCTAGGCGGTAGGGATAAACTTGTAATATGTATAGGGCTTGGACTTTGTAATATGTTGGGCCAAACTTTAGCAGCCCATAGGCTTGATGTTAATTAATTATCATTAATGGCTCTACTCCCTATAAATAGCCAAGGGAGGCTAATGTAAAGGGGTTGACAATTTTACTAATCAATAAGAATTATTCACTTCTCTCCTATAGTGTTCTTTTCCCAAAACAGACCAGATGACGAGCTCTCCTCTCCATCTCTCTGATTTATCCGATGATTCTAATGATATCTAGGATATTTAGATTATAACTCTTTATTAATCGTGACAATTTTTGTGATTTGTAATAGTTTAGTCTTAACAATTACTTTGCTTGATTGCTTGATGTTTTGAACTACTTAATATTTAGTGTTTGGATTTTCACATTACCAATTTGCTTTACCCCTCTCCCTATGGTTGAAATTGTTATACTACTTGTTAGCATGTATGGTATATAGTTGGCCTTTTCTTCTTTTTGATGACGTCAAAAGGGGGAGAAAGGTCCTGTGCTGTTTAAGATCATTTACAGGAGATGCTACAAGTGGAACAAAAAGGGGGAGTTGCACATGATAGGGGGAGTCTTAACATGACTGAAGCAAAATGATCTTCAACTGTCAAGATGCGTGTTTACCATCATCAAAAAGGGGGAGATTGTGAAGAAGGTCTTGTCCCTGACTCTGGCTAAAGTTTTGATGACGACAACACTCATTACAAAAAGAAGAAAAGAAGACTTAGAAGAACCAACTCAACAAACTTCAAGATCATCAAAGGGTTCTAGAATTAGCTAAGTCTCATTATTCGGTAAGTTGTGCTTGTGAAGAAGGTCTTGCCCCTGACCCTGGCTGCAGTTTTGATGACGACAAACTTGTGCACAAAAAGAAGAAAAGAAGACTTAGAAGAACCAGTGCAATATATCTCAAGCAACATTCAAGAGTTCTAGTTAACTAAGTCTTACATTTAGGTAAGTTATGCTTCTAAGGTTTCCTTGAGTATAATCTTTTTCATAAGTTAAAAGTGATAGAAAAACTCAATTAGGACTTTAAGTTTCATTATCTTGAAAATGGACTTGAGTGTAATCGATTACACGCTTCTGGTAATCGATTACACAAAGGAAAGTAATCAATTACATCTTGCTGATAATCGATTACATATTTGAATTTGAAATTCAAACAGCAACGGTCACATAGCGTAATCAATTACCTAAGTACTGTAGTCGTTTACATGCTCGAACAGTTGCATTGTTTCATGAACCATTGTGTCTCAAAGCGTTTTGGAAGCCTTATGTTGGTTCATGGACATTTCCTAGTGCCTATAAAATAGTCCATTTAGACTCAGAAACAAACAACCAATTGATATCCATCGAATACTATTGAACATCATTGAGAATCATTGATTTACAACTTTCATATTCATAAAGAGTCAAAATTCTGAGTTCTTTCATTCTTCATTTTCAATAAGAACACATATGTTGTTCAACTGTTGAAGAACTCAGAATAAGAAAGAGCCTTCATATGATAAGTGCCTAAAGCTTAACTTATTTATTCAATCCATTCTTATGTTAGAGGATTGATTCAGCTGTATAGAAATCTTCTTCATCTTCATTCTGGTTTGAGTGAAAATTCACCGTAGGGTTCGGTGAAGATTGGGATTTTGAAAGTGGTTTGCTTTCAGGGTGTTGATAGAAATTCTTAAGGTTCTTGGTGTAAGCACTTGTAAGAAGTTTTTATCAATAGTAGAAAAATCCTCAAGGGTTTCTTGAGGGACTGGACGTAGCCTTCGGTGGTTAGAAGGTGAACCAGGATAAACCTGTGTGTGAATTCTTCTATCCCTTATCTTTCACTTTCAAGCAACGTTTGATTCCGCTGCATTATCAATTGTGATTATTACTATCTTGGAAGTAACAAGTTTTATTAAGGCAAAAATTGTGCAAACCTGATTCACCCCCCTCTCAGGTTGCTATCTATACTTACAATTGGTATCAGAGCGTAAGTTTAGGTAATTTGCTCCTAAGATCCGGGAAGATGGCATCCTCCTCTAGACCCAACACTAGTGAGGGATTCAACATAAACAGGCCACCATATTTCAATGGAGACCACTATGACTTCTGGAAAATCAAGATGAAAATCTTCATAAGGTCATTGGATGTGGAAATATGGAAAGCCATTGAAGAAGATCCGTTTATACCAATGAATGAAGTGTGTGATAGCACACAACCAAAACCAGAAAATACATGGAGTGAAGAAGAAAAGAAGAAGGTTCAATATGATCTAAAAGGTATGAACATTCTCACATCTACTCTTGGCATGGACGAGTTCTTCAGAGTATCCACATGCAAAACTTCAAAGGAAATTTGGGATACTTTAATGGTAACACATGAAGGAACAGATGAAGTCAAGAGATCAAAGATCAATACCTTGTCACAAGAATATGAGATGTTCAGAATGCTCCCTAGAGAAAAGGTACTAGATATGCAAAAACGCTTTACTCATTTGACTAATCATTTGATTGCACTTGGTAAAGAATTCTCCAACAGTGATCTAAACATGAAAGTATTAACATCACTTACAAGACAATGGCAACCAAAGGTAACGGCAATTTCTGGAAAGAAAAGTTTGTCAAATATGACTATGGCAACACTCTTTGGAAAACTCCAAGAACATGAACTGGAGTTGAATCGTCTAGAACAACATGAAAAGAAGTATCGGTCCATCTCTCTAAAGGCAAAGGAGAACATCAAAGAAGAATATGATGCAGATTCAGAAGAAGACATCAATGAGAATATGAATCTTCTAGTAAAGAATCTTGGAAGACTATTCAAAAGGAAAGGTATGAATTTTAACAACAATAGAACTTTCCAAAGGAATAGTGAACCCTCTTCTTCTCAGAAATTTACATGCTTTGAGTGTGGAAAACCTGGACATATCAAAATGGAGTGTCCAAATCTTCAAAAGAAGAAACATGGATTGAAAGATAAGTTTGAAAAGAAAGATCCAACTTCTCGAAGAGCCTACATTGCATGGGATGAAAATGAAGTAAGTTCATCATCCGACTCAGATAAAGAAGAAGCACGTGTCGCTTTAATGACTTCACATGATTCAGATGACGAAGATATTGAGGTTAGTAACAATGGTATTTCATTTGATGATTTAGAATTTTCCATAGAAAATGTATTTAAGTTATGTCAAAGTCTTTCTAAAGTTAGTGCTAAACAAAATGCTATCATTTTATCATTAGAAGATAAGTGTAAAACTTTACAAGATGAATTAGATATTGTAAAATCTAAGGTAGACATCTCACTTGAATGCACTAAATGAAATGCACTAGAGGAAAAGATAGATAATATTCAACAAAAGGTCCATAACTTTAATCTAGGAAAACAAAAGCTCGAATAATAAAGTTGGACTAGGATTCACACCTAAGATGAAAACAAAAGAAGTTAAGAAAACCATATTTTTTAAACCAAATTATCAAGCAAGAACTTCTAGACATTTGCAAGCAAGCACTTCTAAAAATATGAACAATAGGAAGAATCATAATCAAAGACATTCTAGGATAAACAATCCTATTTCTAGGAATTCTTTAGATTACAATAAATATTCATGTAGCTATTGTAACAAAATAGGGCATACCCCAAATAGATGTTATTACAAGAATGTAGGGGTACCTAGTAAAAGGTATATATGGGTTGAGAAGGTTACTAACAAAAAGGGACCCAAAGAACCTTGGGTACCTAACACCCCATTCTAAAATTTATTTTTGCAGGTGTGTATGAAAGAAGCAAATGAATTATGGTATTTAGATAGTGGCTTCTCATCACACATGACTGGAGACAAAACAAAATTTTCATATCTCATGCCTAGAGAAAAGGGCTTTGTCACATACGGTAATAATGAGAAAGGTAAAATACTTGGCATCGGAAGAATAGGTACACCCCCTCAAATCTTTATTGATAAAATTCTCTATGTTGATGGTTTGAAGCGTAACCTGCTAAGTATTAGACAATTATGTGACAAAGGATTGAAGGTAGGATTTATAAATGACATCTGTGTGGTGAACGATGTGAAAACTCGTGAAATCAAGTTTTCAGGGTACAAAGTCAATAAAGTCTTCATGATTTCTTTGGATGAAATTCCATCAAGAATTAAATGTTTAATAGCCAAGAACAACAATGACTCATGGCTATGACATAGAAGACTTGCTCACATTCACATGGATCATTTGAACAAACTGATCAAACATAATCTTGTTATTGGCCTACCAAAGATAAAATTCGAGAAGGACAAGCTTTGCAATGCATGTCAAAAGGGTAAGTAAAAAAAGGTTTCATTTAAACCTAAGAATATAGTTTCAAAAACAAGACCACTCCAATTACTTCATATTGATTTATTTGGACCATCTAGGACCAGAAGTTTTGGAGGTAACTATTATGCTTTAGTTATTGTTGATGATTACTCAAGGTACACATGGACTATATTTTTAACTCATAATAATGAGGCCTTCAATGCTTTTAAGAAATATGCTAAGCTTGTTCAGAATGAAAAATCTTTGAAAATATCTTCTATAAGGAGTGATCACGGTGGAGAATTCCAAAACCACCTATTTCAAGAATTCTGTGATGAAAGTGGTATTTCACACAACTTTTCCACTCCTAGAACACCACAACAAAACGGTGTTGTTGAAAGGAAGAACAGGTTATTAGAAGAACTTGCAAGGACTATGCTAAGTGAATCCAATCTCCCTAAATACTTTTGGGCTGGTGCAGTGAGTACAGCATGTTATGTTTCCAACAGGGTACTAATAAGGCCTATTCTAAAGAAGACTCCCTATGAAATTTACAAAGATAGAAAACCCAACTTTGTTCACTTATGTGAAGAAGGTCTTGCTCTTGACCCTGGCTGAGGTTTTGATGACGACAAACTCATCGGCAAAAAGAATAAAAGAAGACTTAGAGGAAACAGCGCTATAAAGTTCATCATTTACCTAGAAGTCTTAGTTTAGGTGAGTTATGCTTCTAAAGGCTTCTCAAAGCATAAAGGCTCTTTAAAACATCTAAACTAATCAAGCTTAATGTTTTCATAACTTAAAAGAAGTAGAAAAACTTAAGCCGGTCTTAAAAGATCAAGTTTCTGGAAGTTGGACTTTAGTGTAATCGATTTCAGCCTTCTGGTAATCGATTACTGATGAGTGGATATTATATGATGTTTTTAGGTAGTTTTTAGTCTTTTTATTTTATTATTTTTGAGTCGCTATAGGATTTTTAGTCTTTTTATGTAGATTTTATATTTATTTTGCATTTTGCATGTAGATTAGATTTTATTTGTTTTTCTAGCTTTATTTTATATTTTTAGGAATTGTTTCTAGCTATTTTATATTTTTAGAAAAAGCTGGTTTAGTTATCATTTTTGTCTAGGGACCGATTTGTAAAGTTTCAGGAAATCAAGGACCAAAAATGTGAAAGTTCAAGAGTGGAGGGCTAAAAGTGAAGATTGAGAGAATAAAAGGGCTTGAATTGGAGTGCTAACCAAGAGAGGACCAAAAGTGGAAAAGAAGAATATGAAGCAACTCTCTTCAAATTAGCACATGGGAAATTATGTGAAGGATTGATGGTAGTGGGAGGAAGGTTTCAGAATTGATTAAGGGCTGAGTAGTGGCTTTTTATGGCATTCAAAACCCACTACCATGAAGAAGGAAGGAAAAACTTGAAGTTGAAGAAGCAGTGCCCAGCGCTGCAGCGCTGGGAAGCCAGCGCTCAAGCGCTGGCCCTCGGTCTGGCAATGGATTTTTAATGCCTTCCAGCGCCCAAGCGTTGGGAATTCTAGCGCTGAAGCGCTGGAGGCTGGATTTTTACTATAAATAGGACCCTTTTCTTCACTTGTGAAACACACCTTCTTAGAATACAACAAGTATTCTCTCTTTCTCCCTCTTGAGCATTGTTCCTAGGACTTGTGGGAAGCCATATTTGAGCTCCTATCCAGGGTAATTCAATGACTCCTTTAGCCATGCTTGGCTAACTTCTTCTTTAATTTTTTGGGTTGTTTTAGTTTATAATTCATGTTCTAGTTATTTTCTACAATTCTGAATAATACTTTCAATTCATGTTTTATTTCCTTGTTATTCATTAATCTTAGTGCACAAAAGATTTCATGCTTTCTACTTATGTCATAAGGCCATTTGGTAAGTAGTAAGGGAAATAGGAAATAAAAAAGGTTATAAGTATACATTTCTTAAGGCTATAAGGATGGACGTAACTTTGTGTTGGCCCGAATTCCTTCTTCATCTTCTTTTCTGATTAACTAATAACCAAGGCTATGGAGTTAGTAATTAGGAAAGAAAGGTCTACATTTCTTAAGGCTATTAGGATGTAGAAACTCTAGGCTATAGCACCATGATTTTGGATTTAAAATTCAGAAATTAAGTAGGAGATTTCTAGCATGTTTTATAGACTATGTAAACCAACCCAAGAACTTAAATTCTTATCATCTTTTCTCTTATCATTTTATGCTATTGTTATTTCTTGTTCTAAAAACATCAACGTATATTCTCATCTTTTAAATTTCTGTTTAAGTACTAAATATTATAATAATAAGAACACCTATCCCTTGGGTTCGATCTTTTTATATTACGCGATAGACAATCGTGCACTTGCGATTCCGCTGCCAAGTTTTTGGCGCCGTTGCCGGGGATAGGTTATTTTCAAGTTCTTGTTTTTTTTTTTTAGTACTTCTTGTTTATATATAAAAAAAATAAAAAAAATATATATATATATATAAAAAATTTGTATTGAGTAGGTGCTATTAACTTCTTTGGCTTGTTTGCATGGTCGCAGATTAGCGGAGCAAAGGAGATTAGCAAGGGCCATGTCTGAAACACAAGCTCAAATGGAGGAGCACCTCCTTGCTGAATACAATGCATGGTTGGAAGGTGAAGTCCAAGCTAGACTTCAAAGGCGGAGAGAGGAGGAGGAAGAGCAGAATGCTAACCGATCTCTTCGTGATATCACAGCTCCCCAGGTAGATTACAATTTTGAAGAGAGTATTGTGGTTCCGGAGGAGGGTGAATTAGAGGCTGAGGTAAAAGCTATGGGGAATTTTCAGAATTCCTATAGCAACACCTATAACCCAAGCTGGAGAAATCACCCCAACTTTCCTTGGAGGGACCAAGGGGGTGGTCCAAGTGAAGCCAGGCAACAGTTTCTGAGGTCATTCCAAAATCAGAGGCCACCAATGCCTTTGAATCCAAACCAGGGAAGGGTCTATCTCGGACCTTAACAATGAGCTGGTTGGGAGACAACCCAACTTAGGATAGTTTAAATTTTTGTCATTTAAATTTCTGCACAACTCTTGTAAATAAATAAAAGAAAGAAATTCTATGTTGTTTCTGTAGGAGGGGCCAGCGCTCAGGCGCTGGAGGCCAACGCACAAGCGTTAGGCCCCTGTTTAAAGTCCCCTGATTCCAGCGTTGTCCAACGCTTCAGCGTTGGGGGCCAGCGCTCATGCGCTAAGCCCCTGGAATCTCAGTTGTTATTTCCAGCGCTCTAGCGTTGGAAACCCAGCGCTCAGGCGCTGGGACCTTTGATGCCCAGTTTTTGTTTTTATTCCAGCGCCCAAGCGTTGGTATCCCCAACGCTCAAGCGCTGGAGCTCGGGCAGTCTTGCTATTTTGTTTTTATTTGTTGTTTTTAGTTTTTAATAATTTTGTGTTCACCATTTTTCTGAAAGTTTTTAGATTCTATGAGTTTTCCCTTGTTTTTACACTGGTTTTGATTTTTGGGAACTCAAAGATTCTTGTTTTTAAGGTGGACACAATTTTTCAACCCATGATCTTACTTGTGCTGATTTTGGAACTAACAAGTCAAGCAAGCTTCTGCTTGTGAGACTTTTGTCTGTTCAATTTTGCAGGATAGGAAGAACCCTCTGGAACTTAAGTGTTCAAATTGATTTTTACATTGAGGTTCCCTTGGACCTTTGTGGAAAATTTGTTACTATGCCAGCTTCTTAGTTTTTTTTGTTTTTCTTTTTATAGTTTTTAGTTTTATTTTTAGTTTAGTTTTTCTGTTTTCTTTTTGCATGAGTCTTGCGTATATTATCCATTCTGAATGTTGCTATAGCTTTGTGAAATGCTTTATCTGATTGAACTACTTTGTGAAAAAATTCTATGTTTTGAAGCAGTTAGGATTGCATGCTGTAGAAAGGATTTTTGTTATCTTGATTGTTTTGGTTGTTGGCAAAGTCTTTTTCTGAGTTCTAAAAAGGGTACCACTTACCCTATCTTTTTCTGAGAGCTGAGGTCTCTGAATGCATGATTGTAAGATTTTTCTGCCTTGTGTTGCATGTTGATTGGAGTTTTGTACACTTTGTGAGTTGAGAAGAGATTATAGGCATTTTTGAAAACTCAGATTTTTGCTTGAAATGTTATATCCACTAGTAGCCCCTTTTGAGCCTTAAAAGAGTCATTTTTTGGAGCCTACTTTGTGTGATAATTCTTAAAGTTGTTATTATGATTCATGTGCTAAATTGTTAGAGCTATGTTGTAGGTTTCTCTCTAAAAAAAGAAGAAGGAAAAAATGAAAAAAATAAGGTATGTGCCTTAGGAAAAAATAATGAAGTGGTGGGGTGAGAAAGAGTATGAGGGGAGTAAAATTCAAGTCCTTCATCCCATACATTCCACTACTTTGTTCAAAACAAAAAACAAAGAGAAAAAGAGAAAAATTGAGAAACCCTTGTGTGAATTGTTGAGCTCTTAGTTAAGGAAAATCACTTAACAATAATTTCTGAGTCAGCCACTAGAGTTGCCAATTTCTTGAAATCCATACCTTAAATTGTTCAACCCTTTGGCCAAGTTAGAACCTTAAAAAAATCTCTTCAAAATCACTTGGTTGCTTTATTTCAGTTTTGATTTGAATGATAGGCAGAATCATTGAGCTTTCTTGTTTTCATGGAGAATATTATTTTGTGAGCTTAATTGATGAACTCAAACATGTTAAAAGCCAAGCCTAACTTTCTTGATTCTTTATCTATAAAGCATGCATGTCTTCCTTTGCTGCTAAGCTTTCTTTGAAAGGTTCTTGTGCTTCAAGTTTTAATTAGATAAACTTTCTCAAAACTCAGGGACGAGTTTTTCTTTAAGTTTTGTCGCTTGAGGACAAGCTGTCGTTGGGTATAGTGGTGTGATGAGTGGATATTATATGATGTTTTTAGGTAGTTTTTAGTCTTTTTATTTTATTATTTTTGAGTCACATATAGGATTTTTAGTCTTTTTATGTAGATTTTATATTTATTTTGCATTTTGCATGTAGATTAGATTTTATTTGTTTTTCTATCTTTATTTTATATTTTTAGGAATTTTTTCTAGCTATTTTATATTTTTAGAAAAAGCTGGTTTAGTTATCATTTTTGTCCAGGGACCGATTTGTAAAGTTTCAGGAAATCAAGGACCAAAAATGTGAAAGTTCAAGAGTGGAGGGCTAAAAGTGAAGATTGAGAGAATAAAAGGGCTTGAATTGGAGTGCTAACCAAGAGAGGACCAAAAGTGGAAAAGAAGAATATGAAGCAACTCTCTTCAAATTAGCACATGGGAAATTATGTGAAGGATTGATGGTAGTGGAAGGAAGGTTTCAGAATTGATTAAGGGTTGAGTAGTGGCTTTTTATAGCATTCAAAACCCACTACCATGAAGAAGGAAGGAAAAACTTGAAGTTGAAGAAGCAGTGCCCAGCGCTGCAGCGCTGGGAAGCCAGCGCTCAAGCGCTGGCCCTCGGTCTGGAAATGGATTTTTAATGCCTTCCAGCGCCCAAGCGTTGGGAATTCTAGCGCTGAAGCGCTGGAGGCTGGATTTTTACTATAAATAGGACCCTTTTCTTCACTTGTGAAACACACCTTCTTAGAATACAACAAGTATTCTCTCTTTCTCCCTCTTGAGCATTGTTCCTAGGACTTGTGGGAAGCCATATTTGAGCTCCTATCCAGGGTAATTCAATGACTCCTTTAGCCATGCTTGGTTAACTTCTTCTTTAATTTTTTGGGTTGTTTTAGTTTATAATTCATGTTCTAGTTATTTTCTACATTTCTGAATAATACTTTCAATTCATGTTTTATTTCCTTGTTCTTCATTAATCTTAGTGCACAAAAGATTTCATGCTTTCTACTTATGTCATAAGGCCATTTGGTAAGTAGTAAGGGAAATAGGAAATAAAAAAGGTTATAAGTATACATTTCTTAAGGCTATAAGGATGGACGTAACTTTGTGTTGGCCCGAATTCCTTCTTCATCTTCTTTTCTGATTAACTAATAACCAAGGCTATGGAGTTAGTAATTAGGAAAGAAAGGTCTACATTTCTTAAGGCTATTAGGATGTAGAAACTCTAGGCTATAGCACCATGATTTTGGATTTAAAATTCAGAAATTAAGTAGGAGATTTCTAGCATGTTTTATAGACTATGTAAACCAACCCAAGAACTTAAATTCTTATCATCTTTTCTCTTATCATTTTATGATATTGTTATTTCTTGTTCTAAAAACATCAACATATATTCTCATCTTTTAAATTTCTGTTTAAGTACTAAATATTATAATAATAAGAACACCTATCCCTTGGGTTCGATCTTTTTATATTACGCGATAGACAATCGTGCACTTGCGATTCCGCTATCAATTACACCTAGGCAAGTAATCGATTACTTCTTGCTTGTAATCGATTACATGTTTGAATTTGAAATTCAAACTGAAACGGTTCTTAGTGTAATCGATTACCTAAGTGATGTAATCGATTACACACACGAAAAGTTGCATCTTTTCGTGAACTATTGTGTCTCAAACCTTTTGGGAAGGGTTGCATTGGTTCAAGGACGTTTCCCTTGCCTATATAAAGTCCATTTGAGTCCAGAACATAACAACACATGAGAATACAACATTAGGCCAAAGCTTTGCCAAAATAGTTCATTCATTAAGTCTTTTAGAACTTAAACTTTCAAAAGCCTAAATTCTGAGTTCATGATCTTCATGTTTATAAGAACACTCTAGTTGTTCATATCTTGAGGAACTCAGAATCTTGTTATGCTTAAGAGCCTTAAAGCATAAATTCTCATGATCAATCCACTTGTATGTTAAAGGATTGATACAGCCAATTGTAAAATCTTCTTCATCTCTTTCTGATAGATTGAGTATTCACCGTGGATCTCGGTGAAGGGTTGTTGATACTGAAAGTGGTGTACTTTCAGGGTGTTGATTGAAGGTGGTTTAGCCTTCAAGGTCTGAAGGTGGTTTGCCTTCAGGAACTGAAAGTGGTATACTTTCAGGGGCTGTTGAAAGTGGTATACTTTCACAGGAAATTGATAGAAATTCTTAGGGTCCTTGGTGTAAGAACTTGTAAGAGATTTTTATCAATAGTGGAAAAATCCTCAAGGGAGTTTCTTGAGGGACTGGACGTAGCCTTCGGTGGATAGAAGGTGAACCAGGATAAAATTCTGTGTGTGTGAATTCTTCTATCCTTCATCTTTACTTTCAAGCAACGCTTTATTCCGCTGCAATCGTATGCATTTACATTTATCTTGAAAGTAAGAAGTTATTAAGGCGAAAATCGGGTAAACCTGATTCACCCCCCTTCTCAGGTTGCTATCTATACTAACAACTTACATGCTTTTGGATCAAAATGCTTTGTCTTGAATAACGTAAGGAAAATCTTGGTAAGTTTGATGAAAAATCTGATGAAGGTATATTCCTTGGTTATTCTTTAACAAGCAAAGCATATAGAATCTTCAACAAGAAAACACTGGTAGTTGAAGAATCCATTCATGTCTCTTTTGATGAATCTAACCCCTCAAATGAGGATAAAGATGTCTTTCCAGACAATGATGAGGAAGAAGACAGATTCACGAATGATCATCAAGAACAAGAAGAGCAAAATTCAGAACCAATAGAACAAGAGGAAGAAGTCACTTGTGATCTACCCAAAGAATGGAGAACACACAAAGATCACCCTATTGATAACACCATAGGTGACATATCAAAAGGAGTATCAACAAGACTACGCTTAAATGATTCAGTCTTGAATATGGTCTTTGTATCCCAAATAGAACCTTCTAAGGTAAATGATGCTTTAGAAGATTAGTATTGGATAATAGCAATGCAAGAAGAGTTAAACCAATTTGAAAGAAACCAAGTATGGGAATTGGTTCCTAAACCCATTGATAAACATATCATTGGAACAAAGTGGGTGTTTAGGAACAAACTGGATGAAAATGGTATAATTGTGAGAAATAAAGCAAGGCTGGTAGCCCAAGGATACAATCAAGAAGAAGGAATAGAGTTTGATGAAACCTATGCACCTGTCGCTTGTTTGGAAGCTATAAGACTTCTGTTGGCATATGCATGTTCATTGAACTTTCCATTATATCAAATGGATGTCAAAAGTGCTTTCTTAAATGGATACATTCAAGAAGAAGTATATGTGAAGCAGCCAGGATTTGAAGATTCCAAATATCCTTCACATGTCTTAAGTTAAAGAAAGCCCTTTATGGTCTAAAGCAAGCCCCACGAGCATGGTATGACAGACTTAGTACATTCCTTTGTGAAAAAGGATTTCAAAAGGGTAAAGCTAATACGACTCTATTCATCAAGAAGACCAAAGGTAATACATTATTAGTTCAAATCTACATTGATGATATTATTTTTGGTTCAACTAATGAAACTTTATGCAAGGAATTCTCTAACATGATGCAAGAAGAGTTTGAAATGTCTATGATGGGAAAGCTAAACTTCTTCCTAGGATTGAAAATCAAGAAATCTAAAGATGGAATATTCTTGAATCAATCCAAATTCTGCAAAGAACTCCTAAAGAAATATGATTTGAATGATTGCAAAGCCATAGCTACACCGATGGGGTCAAATACTTATCTAGATCAAGATGAGTCTGGTATTCCAGTGGATATTACTAAATATAGAGGTATGATCGGATCTCTTCTTTACTTAATAGCAAGTAGACCTGATATTATGTTTAGTGTATGTCTATGTGCTAGATATCAAGCATCTCCCAAGGAATCTCATTTAAGTTCTGTTAAAAGGATTTTCAAATACTTGAAAGGAACTTCAAATGTAGGTCTGTAGTATCCTAAAGGGAGTGTCTGTGATTTGATTGGATATTCTGACTCAGATTTGGATGGATGCAAATCTGAGAGAAAAATTCACCGTAGGGTTCGGTGAAGGTTGGGATTCTGAAAGTGGTTTGCTTGCAGGGTGTTGATAGAAATTCTTAAGGTTCTAGGTGTAAGTACTTGTAAGAATTTTTTATCAATAGTGGAAAAATACTCAAGGGTTTCTTGAGGGACTGGACGTAGCCTTCGGTGGTTAGAAGGTGAACCAGGATAAACCTGTGTGTGAATTCTTCTATCCCTTATCTTTTACTTTCAAGAAACGTTTAATTCCGCTGCATTCACAATCATCAATTATGATTATTACTATCTTGGAAGTAACAAGTTTTATTAAGGCGAAAATTGTGCAAACCTGATTCACCCCCCCCCCCCCCTCTCAGGTTGCTATCTATACTTACAATGCTTTTAAGGTTACTTTACTTATGAAGGCTCATAAACAAATTGATAAATTGAGTATAACACTATTTCATAAGTAAAATATGGTAGAAACACTCAATTAGGACTTACAATTTCATAAACTAGAAATTGGACTTGAGTGTAATCGATTACACGCTTTGAGTAATCGATTACCACTCATGGGCACGTAACCGATTATCACAAAGCTAGTAATCGATTACATGTTTAAATTTAAAAATCAAACTGCAATGGGAAAATAACATGATCGATTACCATACTAATGTAATCGATTACCTGCACGATCAGATGTGTTGTTTCATGAACCAATGCATCCCAAAACATTTGGGAAGCTTTGTGATGGTTCATGGATAACCTCTAGTGCCTATAAATAGTCCATTGATGCTCAGAAACGCAGAACAACAATTACACACAACTTTCATATTCATTTTAGAGCAATCATTCTGAGTCTTTAAGCTCTCATTTTCAAAGAACACTTATGCTGTTAAATTGTTAGAACTCATAATTGAAAAGAACCTTCATATGTTAGTGCCTAAAGCATAAATTTCATATTCAATCCATTCTCTTGTTGAAGGATTGACTCAGCTGCGTAAAAATCTTCTTCATTTTCATTCTGGTTTGAGTGAAAGTTCACCGTAGTGTTGTGAAGAAGGTCTTGCTCCTGGCCCTGGCTGAGGTTTTGATGACGACAAACTCATCGGCAAAAAGAAGAAAAGAAGACTTAGAAGAAACAGTGCTATTGTTCAACATTTACCTAGAAGTCTTAGTTTAGGTGAGTTATGCTTCTAAAGGCTTCTCAAAGCATAAAGGCTCCTTAAAACATCTAAGCTAATCAAGTTTAATGTTTTCATAAGTTAAAAGAAAGAGAAAAACTTAAGCCGATCTTAAAAGTTCAAGTTTCTGGATATTGGACTTGAGTGTAATCAATTTCAGCTTTCTGGTAATCGATTACACCTAGGCAAGTAATCGATTACTTCTTGCTTGTAATCGATTACATGTTTGAATTTGAAATTCAAACTGTAACGGCTCTTAGTGTAATTGATTACCTAAGTAATGTAATCGATTACACACACGAAAATTTGCATCTTTTCATGAACCATTGTGTCTCAAACCTTTTGGGAAGGGTTGCATTGGTTCAAGGACGTTTCCTCCTGCCTATATAAAGTCCATTTGAGTCCAGAACATAACAACACATGAGAATACATAATTAGGCCAAAGCTTTGCCAAAATAGTTCATTCATTAAGTCTTTTAGCACTTAAACTTTCAAAGAGCCTAAATTCTAAGTTCATGATCTTCATGGTTAAGAGAACACTTCAGTTGTTCATATCTTAAGGAACTCAGAATCTTATTATGCTTAAGAGCCTTAAAGAATAAATTCTCATGATCAATCCACTTGTATGTTAAAGGATTGATACAGCCAAATTGTAAACTCTTCTTCATCTCTTTCTGGTAGATTGAGTATTCACCATGGGTCTCGGTGAAGGGTTGTTGTTACTGAAAGTGGTGTACTTTCAGGGTGATTGATTGAAGGTGGTCTAGCCTTCAAGGTCTGAAGACGGTTTGCCTTCAGGAACTGAAAGTGGTGTACTTTCAGGGGCTGTTGAAAGTGGTATACTTTCACAGGTGATTGATAGAAATTCTTAAGGTACTTGGTGTAAGAACTTGTAAGAGATTTTTATCAATAGTGGAAAAATCCTCAAGGGATTTTCTTGAGGGACTGGACGTAGCCTTCGGTGGATAGAAGGTGAACCAGGATAAATTTATGTGTGTGTATTCTTCTACCCTTCATCTTTACTTTCAAGCAACGCTTATTTCCGCTGCAATCGTTTGCATTTACATTTATCTTAAAAGTAAGAAGGTATCAAGGAGAAAATCGGGTAAAACCTGAATCACCCCCCCCCCCTCTCAGGTTGCTATCTATACTAACAATTGGTATCAGAGAGTAAGTTTAGGTAAGTTGCTCCTAAGATCCGGGAAAAGATGGCATCCTCTTCCAATCATGGAACCAGTGAAGGATTCAACATAAACAGACCACCATACTTCAATGGAGAACACTATGACTTCTGGAAGATCAAGATGAAAATTTTTATAAAGTCATTAGACGGTGAAATATGGAAAGCCATTGAAGAAGGTCCGTTTGTACCTATGATTGAAGTTGGAGATAGCAGACAAGCAAAACCAGAAAACACTTGGAATGAAGAAGAAAAGAAGAAGGCTCAGTATGATCTCAAAGGAATGAATATTCTTACATCTTCCCTTGGCATGGATGAGTTTTTCAGAGTATCAACATGTACAACATCGAAAGAAATATGGGATACGTTGATGGTGACTCATGAAGGAACAGATGAAGTCAAGAGATCAAAAATTAATACTTTATCTCAAGAATATGAAATGTTCAGAATGCTTCCAGGAGAAAAGGAATTGGATATGCAAAAACGATTCACTCATTTGATTAACCATTTGATTGCTCTTGGTAAACAGTTTTCAAACAGTGACTTGAACATGAAAGTTCTAAGATCACTCACAAGAGCATGGCAACCAAAGGTTACAGCAATTTCAGAGAAGAAGAGTTTGTCAAATATGACTCTTGCAACTCTTTTTGGAAAACTCCAAGAACACGAGTTGGAATTGAATCGTTTGGAGGAACATGAACAACATGAGAAGAAATATCGATCCATTTCCCTAAAGGCAAAAGAAAGCATCAAAGATGATTATGATGCAGATTTTGAAGAAGAAGATAATGGGAATATGAATCTTCTAGTGAAGAACTTTGGAAAGTTTCTCAAAAGAAGAGGTATGAAATTTAACAATAACAGATCTTTCCAAAGGAATAATGAGTCCTCCTCTTCTCAAAAGATCACATGCTTCGAATGTGGAAAACCTAGACACATCAAGTTAGAATGTCCAAATCTTCAAAAGAAGAAACATGGTCTGAAGGACAAATTTGAAAAGAAGGTGTGAAGAAGGTCTTGCTCCTGACCCTGGCTGTGGTTTTGATGACGACAAACTCATCAACAAAAAGAAGAAAAGAAGACTTCGAAGAAACAAGCTCTACAAGTCTATCAATAGTCTAGAAGTCTTAAGTATTAGGTGAGTTATGCTTCCAAAGGCATATTAAAGCATAAAGGCTCTTAAAACACCTAATCTAATCAAGATAAGTGTTTTCATAACTTAAAAGAAGTAGAAAACCTTAAGCCGATCTCAAAGGAACAAGTTTCTGGAAAATGGGCTTCTGTGTAATCGATTATAGCTTTCTGGTAATCGATTACACCTAGGAAAGTAATCGATTACCACTTGTCTGTAATCGATTACATGTTTGAATTTGAAATTCAAACTGAAACGGCTATTAGTGTAATCGATTACACTAAGTGATGTAATCGATTACCAACACGAAAAGTTGTATCTTTTCATGAACCATTGTGTCCCAAACCTTTTGAAAAGGGTTGTGATGGTTCAAGGACGTTTCCCTTGCCTATATAAAGTCCATTTGAGTCCAGAACACATAACATACACAAGAGAACACGCAACACATGAGAAAATCACATTAGGCCAAAGCTTTGTCAAAATTAGTTCATCTTTTGGAACTTAAACATTCAAGAGCCTAGATTCTGAGTTCATGATCTTCATGTTCATAAGAACACTTTAGTTGTTCATATCTTGAGGAACTCAGAATCATATTATGCTTAAAAGCCTTAAAGTATAATTTCTCAT
The DNA here is from genome assembly GCA_030819835.1 of Acmispon strigosus. NCBI lineage: Eukaryota > Viridiplantae > Streptophyta > Magnoliopsida > Fabales > Fabaceae > Acmispon > Acmispon strigosus. The sequence goes on from JAUAMA010000001.1 coordinate 9,967,192, forward strand.
GATCAATCCACTTGTATGTTAAAGGATTGATACAGCCAATTGTAAACTCTTCTTCATCTCTTTCTGTAAGATTGAGTTTTCACCGTAGTATTCGGTGAAGGGTTGTTGTAACTGAAAGTGGTTTACTTTCAGGGTTTCGATTGAAGGCGGGTTAGTCTTCAAGGTCTGAGGGTGGTTTGCCTTCAGGAACTGAAAGCGGTTTGCTTTCAGGGGCTGTTGAAAGTGGTTTGCTTTCACAGGATATTGGTAGAAATTCTTGGGGTCCTTGGGTTAGGAACTTGTAAGAGATTTTTATCAATAGTGGAAAAATCCTCAAGGGGTTTTCTTGAGGGACTGGACGTAGCCTTCGGTGGATTGAAGGTGAACCAGGATAAACTCTTGTGTGTGATTTCCTTTATCCTTCATATTTACTTTCAAGCATCGCTCAATTCCGCTGCAATCATAACGATCATTTCGTGATCATCATAATCTTGAAAGTAACAATTTCAATAAGGAGAAAATTGGGGCAACACTGATTCACCCCCCCCTCTCAGGTTGCTATCTGTATTAACAATTGGTATCAGAGCGGAAGTTTAGGTAAATTATTCCTAAGATCCGGGAAAAGATGGCATCCTCTTCCAATCATGGAACAAATGAAGGATTCAACATAAACAGGCCACCATTCTTCAATGGAGAACATTATGACTTCTGGAAAATCAAGATGAAGATATTCATAAAGTCATTAGACGCAGGAATATGGAAAGCCATTGAAGAAGGTCCCTTTGTGCCTATAACAACAGATGAAGAAGGAACTTCACAACCAAAATCAGAAAGTACTTGGAGTGAAGAAGAAAAGAAGAAGGTTCAATATGATCTCAAAGGAATGAACATCCTTACATCTGCTCTTGGCATGGATGAATTTTTCAGAGTATCAACGTGCACTTCATCAAAAGAAATATGGGATACGTTGATGGTGACTCATGAAGGAACAGATGAAGTCAAGAGATCAAAGATCAATACTCTATCTCAGGAATATGAAATGTTCAGAATGCTTCCAGGAGAAAAGGTATTAGATATGCAAAAACGACTCACTCATTTGATTAATCATTTGATTGCTCTTGGAAAACAATTTTCAAATAGTGACTTGAACATGAAAGTTCTAAGATCACTTACAAGAGTATGGCAACCAAAAGTTACAACCATCTCTGAAAAGAAGATTTTATCAAATATGACTCTTGAAACTCTCTTTGGAAAACTCCAAGAACATGAGTTGGAATTGAATCGTTTAGAAGAGCATGAACAACATGAGAAGAAGTATCGATCAATTTCCCTAAAGGCAAAAGAAAGCATCAAAGAAGATTATGATGCAGACTCTGAAGAAGAAGACAATGGAAATTTGAATCTTCTAGTAAAGAACTTTGGAAAGTTTCTTAAAAGAAAAGGTGTCAAATTTAACAACAATAAATCCTTCCAAAGGAACAATGAGTCTTCTTCGTCTCAAAAGATCACATGTTTCGAGTGTGGCAAGCCCGGACATTTCAAGTCAGATTGTCCAAATCTTCAGAAGAAGAAACATGGTCTAAGAGAGAAATTTGAAAAGAAAGATCAACCTACTCGAAGAGCATATTTGGCTTGGGATGATAATGAAGTAAGTTCATCATCAGACTCTGACAAAGAAGAAGCACAAGTTGCTTTAATGGCCTCACATGACTCAGATGTTGAAGATTCCCAGGTTAGTGATAATTCTATATCTTCTCATGATTTAAAGTTTGCTATGGAAAATATGTTTAAATTGTGTCAAGAATTTTCCAAGATTAGTACTAAGCAAAATGATTTGATTTCATCCTTAGAAAGTAAGTGTAGAACCTTACAAGAGGAATTAGACATAGTGAAATCTAAACTAGATATTACGAATAAATGCACTAAGTGTAGTTCTTTAGAAGAAAAGATAGATAATCTTCAACAAAGAGTAAATAACTTCAATAAAGGAAAACAGAAGTTAGATGATATCCTAAGTGTTCAAAGACATTCAAACAATAAGTCAGGTTTAGGATACACTTCTCATCCAAAGACAAAAGAGGTTAGAAAAACTGTGTTTGTAAAACCAAACCATATGGTATGATCTTCTAGTAACAATAAGATTAACTCTGTTAGAAGTACAAACAATAGGAAGAATACTCAAAATAGACCTCCTAAGAAGATTCATTCCTCTCCTAGACAAACCTCTAGTTACAATCATTACTCTTGTACGTATTGTAACAAAGTAGGACATACCCCTAGTAGATGTTACTACAAACATGTAGGAGTACCAAATAGGGAATACATTTGGGTTAGAAAGGATGTTAACTTAGAAGGACCCAAAACTTGTTGGGTTCCTAATACCCATGTCTGAACTTTGTCATGTAGGTGTGTATGAAAGCAACAAAGGATTTATGGTATCTTGATAGTGGCTGCTCATCACACATGACAGGAGACAAAACCAAGTTTTCATTTCTTATACCTAGAGAAAAATGTTTTGTCACATATGGTAACAATCAAAAGGGAAAGATACTTGGTATTGGAAGAATAGGCACACCCCCTCAAACGGTCATCGATAAAGTTCTTTACGTTGATGGTTTGATGCATAATCTTCTGAGTATTAGTCAACAATGTGATAAAGGTTTGAAAGTTGGTTTTATTGATGATATATGTGTAGTAAAAGATGTGACAACTAAAGAAATTAAGTTTTCTGGGTATAAAGTAAATAAAGTCTTTATGATCTCCTTGGAAGAAATTCCACAAAATGTGAGATGCCTTTTGGCCAAGAATAATAGTGATTCATGGCTATGGCATAGAAGACTTGCTCATATTCACATAGATCATTTAAACAAATTAGTCAAGCATGATCTAGTTGTTGGGCTTCCAAAGATAAAATTCGAGAAAGACAAGCTTTGTGATGCATGTCAAAAAGGGAAGCAAACCAGAACATCCTTCAAACCAAAGAACATAGTTTCGACTTCAAGGCCCCTTCAATTGTTACATATGGATTTGTTCGAACCGTCTAGAACAAAAAGCCTCGGAGGTAATTACTATGCACTTGTTATTGTTGATGATTTCTCTAGATTTACATGGACATTATTTCTGCCTCATAAGAATGAAGCCTTCAATGCATTCAAGAGATATGCAAGGCTAGTTCAAAATGAGAAGTCTTTAAAGATCTCTTCTATTAGAAGTGATCATGGTGGAGAATTTCAGAATCAACAATTCCAAGAACTATGTGATGAAAATGGAATATCACATAATTTCTCTACTCCGAGAACACCACAACAAAATGGTGTTGTAGAAAGGAAAAACAGATTACTTGAAGAATTAGCAAGGACCATGCTAAGTGAATCAAGTCTCCCTAAATATTTCTGGGCTGATGCTGTAAGTACTGCTTGCTATGTTTCCAATAGAGTTCTTATTAGACCTATTCTTAAGAAAACTCCCTATGAACTCTACAAAGGAAGGAAACCAAACATCTCTCATCTACATGCTTTTGGATCAAAATGCTTTGTCTTGAATAATGGAAAGGAAAACCTTGGAAAGTTTGATGAAAAATCTGATGAAGGTATATTCCTTGGTTATTCTCTAATAAGCAAAGCATATAGAGTCTTTAACAAGAAAACTCTATCTGTGGAAGAATCCATACATGTTTCTTTTGATGAATCTAAATCTTCAATAGAAGATAGAGTTAATACTCCAGATATTGAAGAAGATGATATCATTGTAAATGAAGATTCTCAAAAGGATGAAGATCATAATCCAATACAAGAAGAGCACATTGAAGATAATACTTATCAACTTCCAAAGGAATGGAGAACCCATAGGGATCATCCAGTTGATAATATTATTGGTGATATTTCTAGAGGCGTTTCTACAAGGCTACGCTTAAATGATTCAGTTTTGAATATGGCCTTTATCTCTCAAATAGAACCATCAAAAGTAAATGATGCTCTAGAGGATGAGTATTGGATTGTAGCAATGCAGGAAAAACTAAATCAATTTGAAAGGAATCAAGTTTGGGAACTTGTCCCTAAGCCTAGTGATAAACATGTTATTGGCACAAAGTGGGTATTTAGGAATAAGTTAGATGAAAATGGTATCATAGTTAGGAACAAAGCAAGATTAGTTGCTCAAGGTTATAATCAAGAAGAAGATATAGATTTTGATGAAACCTATGCACCAGTAGCAAGGTTGGAAGCCATAAGACTGTTATTGGCGTATGCTTGTTCTTTAAATTTCCCATTATATCAAATGGACGTCAAAAGTGCTTTTCTGAATGGATACATTCAAGAAGAAGTCTATGTGAAGCAACCTCCAGGATTTGAAGATCCAAAGTTCCCTTCACATGTCTTCAGATTAAAGAAGGCACTCTATGGTCTTAAGCAAGCCCCTCGTGCATGGTATGATAGATTAAGTACTTTCCTTTGTGATAAAGGATTTCAAAAAGGTAAGGCTGATACAACCTTGTTCATCAAAAGAACCAAAGGTAATACCTTATTAGTTCAAATTTATGTTGATGATATTATCTTTGGTGCAACTAACGAATCTCTTTGTAAGGATTTCTCTAACATGATGCAAGAAGAATTTGAGATGTCCATGATGGGACAATTAAATTTCTTTCTTGGTTTGCAAATCAAGCAATCACATGATGGAATATTCATCAATCAATCAAAGTTTTACAAGGAATTATTAAAGAAATATGATTTGGATGATTGCAAAGCCATAGCCACACCAATGGGGTCCAACACATATCTAGATCAAGATGAATCCGGTGTTCAAGTTGATATTACCAAATATAGAGGTATGATCGGATCTCTTCTATACTTAACTGCAAGTAGACCTAATATTATGTTTAGTGTGTGTCTATGTGCTAGATATCAAGCATCTCCTAGGGAATCACATTTGAGTTCTGTTAAACGGATTTTTAAATATTTGAAAGGAACTACAAATGTTGGTTTGTGGTATCCCAAAGGAAGTGTTTGTGATTTGATTGGGTATTCTGATTCTGATTATGCTGGTTGTAAAACTGAAAGAAAAAGTACAAGTGGTACATGTCACTTGTTAGGAAATGCCCTTGTTTCTTGGTCTTGTAAGAAACAAGCATGTGTTGCTCTAAGTACTGCGGAAGCAGAATACATCGCTGCAGGAAGTTGTTGTGCACAAACTCTATGGCTCAAACAACAACTCAAAGATTATGGCTTAGAGTTTGGCTGCATTCCAATCAAATGTGACAACACAAGTGCAATTAATCTCACTAAAAACCCTATCATGCATTCTCGAACTAAGCATATTGATATAAGACATCATTTTCTTCGAGATCAGGTTATGAGGAAAGATATTGAGATTTCATTTGTGGATACACATAATCAATTAGCAGATATCTTTACTAAGCCTTTTCCTAAGGAATCATTCTTCAAGATAAGAAGAGAATTAGGCATATTAGATGAGCATGACATTTAAGGTAACATGTTATTTGCATAATCTTTATGATGATTATATGTTTATATGCATTATGTGCTTAAGTGTTTATATGAAAGTGTGTTACATAAGACTCTAGAGCTTAGAACTTATGAAATTGTCATCGTAATCGATTACCATAGGTCCTGTAATCGATTATCCACGCTCTAAGTCCTCATGCCTGTTAGAACTATCTGACTAATCGATTATCATAACTGCTATAATCGATTACATGTTCAAAATTTGAAATTTTTCAAATTTGCAACTGATGTAATCGATTACCGTAACTGCAGTAATCGATTACATGCTCGAAAAACTGCCAGTATTGTTTTCCCTCCTCTTTTTGAAATTTAAACTCAGAATAACTGTCCAGTAATCGATTACATTCTTGGGCTATTTATACCAGCCTTAGATCATGCTCTAGTTTGTCTTCTTATCATCATCATTCTGCCCTCTCCACAATGACTTCCTCCCCTTGCCTATCTTCAGCTTTTTGTCCCCATCATCCCTTGAATTTCTCACGCCTTCTTCCTACCTCTGCTGAGAAAACTCGGTTTATTTTTCACTTTCTCAAACAAACAATTCGAACCCCCACTTATGCCAACTTAGATTCTTTCATCGAAGCCGGCCTAACATTCCCCACTTTACTAGGAGATCAATATCTTGATAACTTCATTACATCAACCACACCCTACTATCCAGAGTTAGTCAAAGTGTTCTACTGTAATTTGGAAGTTGCAGGCACAAGTATTACCTCTTTTGTAAAAGGGACTACTATTCAGTACTCTCTTATTTCTCTTGGCAAGTGCTTGGGCCTCCCATTCTCTGGTGCCGAGTTGGGAACAAATCTGCCCTATCCCTGGCCTGACTATAACTCTGACTCCTTTTATCGCACTTTGTGCCGCTTTACTCCTTCAGAGGTTCAGAAACTTCATCCTCCTCGTACCAAAACCTGTCCCTTTCATGTTGATGTCCTTACCACCACCAACCATCTGCTTCATTATTTTGTTCATCACATCCTTCTGCCTCAGGAAGATCTTCATGCTCACATTAGTGAGTTAGAACTCCAAGTTTTATATGGCATTCTTCATGGTCATGCCATTAACTGGACCTTCCTGGTGATGCATCATATGCTTGCTTGCAGAACTAAAGCACAATCATTTCCCTACGCTCCCAGTATCACTCGTCTTCTCCTTCATTCTAGTGTTCCCATTGCAATATCACATGATGTTCGTTCTTCAAACTACAAATGTATTAATTCTAGGATACTGTCTAGTTTAGGATTATTTCATGACTATGGTATTGATACTCTTTCATGGTTGCTTCATTATGACGGCATTGACACAGTGTTCGATGATGAAGACATGTCCGATGACTATTAGAATTATAGGCTATTATCTAATTCACTGCTGCTGCTTGTAACTTATGCATTTGCTCTCTTATATATATATAAGTGCTGGTTATTCGTATTTTACAACTTTACCCCTACCCCCATGCTTTATTTTGCAATATACTTGTATGGATGTATGTATGCCTGTACTTTTTTGGCCTTTTCTTCTTTTTGATGAAGTCAAAAGGGGGAGAAAGGCTCTGTGCTCTTAAAGATCATATGCAGGAGTACAACAAGTACATTAGAAAGGGGGAGAAATGCTAGATATACTAGATTCCATCAAACAGGGGGAGCTCAGCATCAAGAATGCATATATGATCTTCAAGCATCAAGAATGTGTTTGCCATCATCAAAAAGGGGGAAATTGTGAAGAAGGTCTTGCTCCTGACCCTGGCTGTGGTTTTGATGACGACAAACTCATCAACAAAAAGAAGAAAAGAAGACTTCGAAGAAACAAGCTCTACAAGTCTATCAATAGTCTAGAAGTCTTAAGTATTAGGTGAGTTATGCTTCCAAAGGCATATTAAAGCATAAAGGCTCTTAAAACACCTAATCTAATCAAGATAAGTGTTTTCATAACTTAAAAGAAGTAGAAAACCTTAAGCCGATCTCAAAGGAACAAGTTTCTGGAAAATGGGCTTCTGTGTAATCGATTATAGCTTTCTGGTAATCGATTACACCTAGGAAAGTAATCGATTACCACTTGTCTGTAATCGATTACATGTTTGAATTTGAAATTCAAACTGAAACGGCTATTAGTGTAATCGATTACACTAAGTGATGTAATCGATTACCAACACGAAAAGTTGTATCTTTTCATGAACCATTGTGTCCCAAACCTTTTGAAAAGGGTTGTGATGGTTCAAGGACGTTTCCCTTGCCTATATAAAGTCCATTTGAGTCCAGAACACATAACATACACAAGAGAACACGCAACACATGAGAAAATCACATTAGGCCAAAGCTTTGTCAAAATTAGTTCATCTTTTGGAACTTAAACATTCAAGAGCCTAGATTCTGAGTTCATGATCTTCATGTTCATAAGAACACTTTAGTTGTTCATATCTTGAGGAACTCAGAATCATATTATGCTTAAAAGCCTTAAAGCATAATTTCTCATGATCAATCCACTTGTATGTTAAAGGATTGATACAGCCAATTGTAAACTCTTCTTCATCTCTTTCTGTAAGATTGAGTTTTCACCGTAGTATTCGGTGAAGGGTTGTTGTAACTGAAAGTGGTTTACTTTCAGGGTTTCGATTGAAGGCGGGTTAGTCTTCAAGGTCTGAGGGTGGTTTGCCTTCAGGAACTAAAAGCGGTTTGCTTTCAGGGGCTGTTGAAAGTGGTTTGCTTTCACAGGATATTGGTAGAAATTCTTGGGGTCCTTGGGTTAGGAACTTGTAAGAGATTTTTATCAATAGTGGAAAAATCCTCAAGGGGTTTTCTTGAGGGACTGGACGTAGCCTTCGGTGGATTGAAGGTGAACCAGGATAAACTCTTGTGTGTGATTTCCTTTATCCTTCATATTTACTTTCAAGCATCGCTCAATTCCGCTGCAATCATAACGATCATTTCGTGATCATCATAATCTTGAAAGTAACAATTTCAATAAGGAGAAAATTGGGGCAACACTGATTCACCCCCCCCTCTCAGGTTGCTATCTGTATTAACAGAAGGATCAATCCACACGAAGAGCATACTTGGCTTGGGATGAAAATGAAGTAAGTTCATCATCAGATTCTGACAAAGAAGAAGCACAAGTTGCATTAATGGCTTCACATGATTCAGATGCTGAAGATATCCAGGTTAGTGATAATTCTATTTCTTTTCATGATTTAAAATATACTATAGAGAATGTGTTTAAATTATGTCAAAGTTTTTCTAAGATTAGCACTAAGCAAAATGATTTAATATCATCTTTAGAAAATAAGTGTAGAAATCTACAAGAGGAATTAGACATAGTGAAATCTAAGTTAGATATTTCCCATGAATGCACTAAGTGTAGTTCTCTAGAAGAAAAGATAGCTAATCTTCAACAAAGAGTTCATAACTTCGACACAGGTAAACAAAAAATAGATGATATTCTAAGTGTGCAAAGGCACTCAAACAATAAGTCTGGACTAGGATATACATCTCATCCAAAGACAAAAGAAGTTAAGAAAACTGTGTTTGTAAAACCAAACAAAGTGGAAGGATCTTCTAAAAATACTAAGACTAATTCTTTTAAGAGTATGAACAATAGTAAAAGTAACTATCATAGACCTCCTAAGAAGATTAATCCTTCTCCTAGGCAAACATCTAGTTACAACCAATATTCATGTACTTATTGTAACAAAATAGGACATACCCCTAGTAGATGTTATTACAAGAATGTTGGAATACCAAATAGGGAATATATATGGGTTAGGAAGAACACTAACTTAGTAGGACCCAAGGCTTATTGGGTTCCTAATACCCATGTCTGAACTTTTTCATGTAGGTGTGCATGAAAGCAGCAAAAGATTTATGGTATCTTGATAGTGGCTGCTCATCACACATGACAGGAGACAAAACAAAGTTCTCATTACTTATACCTAGAGAAAAGGGATTTGTCACATATGGAAACAATCAAAAGGGAAAGATACTTGGTATTGGAAGAATAGGCACACCCCCTCAAACAGTCATCGACAAAGTTTTATACGTTGATGGTTTGATGCACAATCTTCTAAGTATCAGTCAACTTTGTGACAAAGGTTTGAAAGTTGGTTTCATTAATGATATCTGTGTGGTAAAGGATGTGAAAAATAAAGAGATCAATTTTCCGGATATAAATTAAATAAGGTCTTCATCATATCCTTGGATGAAATTCCACAAAATGTCAAATGCCTTTTGGCCAAGAACAATAGTGATTCATGGCTATGGCATAGAAGACTGGCTCATATACACATAGATCATTTAAACAAACTAGTCAAGCATGATCTAGTTATTGGACTTCCAAAGATAAGATTCGAGAAAGACAAGCTTTGTGATGAATGTCAAAAGGGGAAGCAAACCAGAACGTCTTTCAAGCCAAAGAACATAGTCTCAACTGCAAGACCTCTCCAATTACTACATATGGATTTGTTCGGACCATCAAGAACTAAGAGCTTTGGAGGTAATCTTTATGCCCTTGTTATTGTTGATGATTTCTCTAGATTTACCTGGACATTATTCTTGCCTCATAAGAATGAAGCCTTCAACGCATTCAAAAGATATGCAAGGCTAGTACAAAATGAAAAGGCTTTAAAGATCTCTTCTATTAGAAGTGAGCATGGTGGAGAATTTCAGAATCATCAATTTCAAGAATTATGTGATGAGAATGGAATATCACATAACTTCTCTACTCCAAGAACACCACAACAAAATGGTGTTGTAGAAAGGAAGAACAGACTACTTGAAGAATTAGCAAGAACCATGCTAAGTGAATCCAATCTTCCTAAATACTTCTGGGCTGATGTTGTAAGTACTGCTTGATATGTTTCCAATAGAGTTCTTATTAGACCTATTCTGAAGAAAACCCCCTATGAACTCTACAAAGGAAGGAAACCAAATATTTCTCATCTACATGCTGTTGGATCAAAATGCTTTGTCTTGAACAATGGAAAGGAAAACCTTGGTAAGTTTGATGAAAAATCTGATGAAGGTATATTCCTTGGTTATTCCCTAACAAGCAAAGCATATAGAGTCTTTAACAAGAAAACTCTATCTATGGAAGAATCCATACATGTTTCCCTTGATGAGTCTAACTCTTCAAAAGAAGATACAGCCAATCTTCCAGATAATGATGAAGAAGATATCATTATCAATGAAGACTCTCAAAAGCAAAAGGATCAAGATCCAATACAAGAAGAGCATATTGAAGATAACAATTATTAACTACCAAAGGAATGGAGAACCCACAGGGATCATCCAGTTGATAACATCATTGGTGATATTTCAAGAGGTGTTTCTACAAGGCTACGCTTAAATGATTCAGTATTAAACATAGCCTTTGTCTCTCAAATAGAACTGATGAGTGGATATTATATGATGTTTTAGGGTGTTTTTTAGTCTTTTTATTTTATTATTTTTGAGTCTCATATAGGATTTTTATTCTTTTTATGTAGATTTTATATTTATTTTGCACTTTGCATATAGATTAGCTTTTATTTGTTTTTCTAACTTTATTTTATATTTTTAGGAAATTTTATAGTTATTTTTATATTTTTAGGAAAGCTAGTATAGTTATCATTTTTGTCCAGGGACCGAATTGTAAAGTTTCAGGAAATAAAGGATTAAAGTGGGAAAGTTCAAGAGCGGAGGATGAAAAGTGAAGTTTGAAGGAGTCAAAGGGCCAGAATTGAAGTGCTAGCAAAGAGAGGACTTAAAGTGGAAATCAAGAATATGAACCAACACTCTCTAAATTAAGCACATGGAAAATAAGGATTAAAGGATGAGTGGAGAATTGATGGTAGTGGGAATGAGTTTTCAAAAGTTAATTGGTGGCCAATGAAGGCCATAATGGCCATCAACTCCTCCACCATTGAAATTTTTGCTATAAATAGGAGTGCTCATCCTTTGTAAAAGACACACCTCTTAGAATACAACAAGTATTCTCTCTTTCTCTCTTTTGAGCATTGTTCTTAGGACTTTGGGAAGCTATATTTGAGCTCCTATCCAGGGTAATTCTGTTAGTGCAAATAGCAACCTGAGAGGGGGGGTGAATCAGAGTTGCCCCGATTTTCGCCTTATCAAAATTGTTACTTCCAAGATAATGATGATCACAAGGAGATAGTTGTGATTGTAGCGGAATTAAGGATTGCTTGAAAGTAAAAGATGAAGGATGAGAAGAACACACAGGGATTTTATCCTGGTTCACCTTCAATCCTAGAAGGCTACGTCCAGTCCTCTGATCACACAGAGATTTTCCACTATACCAGAAAACAAACCACTTTCTGAAGAACCACTCCACTGAATCCCACAGTGAAGATTTACAATGATCAAGTACTCTTACGGATACTTGCACCAAGGGCCCTAAGATCTCTTATCAATCTTCCCGAAGCAACCCACTTCTGATTGATCAAGTCTTCTTAGCAATACCTGTGCCAAGGACCCTAAGAGGACCTATCAAACCCCAGAAAGCAAACCACTTTCTGATGACACCGTATCACCACGGTGGACTTTGAATCAAACCCGATTCAAAGGACCTTTTTACAACCACCGAAAACCACGGTGAATGAATCAACATGATTCAAATAGAAGAAGAAGAAGAAGAAGATGCCTTTTCTATGGATGATTCAATCCCTTAGACAAGAAGGATTGATCTTAGTTTGTATGCTCCAGGAAATTACAATGAAGACTCTGCCATTCTGAGTTTCTCAAATGTTGAACATCATGAGTGTTCTTATGAAAATGAGAGAACCGAAACTCAGAATGATGACTTTAATGAATATGAAAGTTATGGACCAAGTCATTAATGTTTCTGAGTGTCTAAGGACTTTATATAGGCACTAGAGGTCGTCCATGAACCAACACAACCTTTCCCAAACGGTTTGAGACACAATGGTTCATGAAAAGACACTTTTGTCGACCTGGTAATCGATTACAACAGTTAGTGTAATCGATTACACCATGCCGTTGAAGTTTGAATTCAAATTTCAAACTTGGTAATCGATTACATACATGTGGTAATCGATTACACACATCCTGTAATCGATTACACACATCTGTAATCGATTACAGACAGTCCAGAACTCAGTTTTTGACTGTTTAAAACCTAATTGAGTGTTCCTACCAAGTTTTACTTGTGAGAACATATCGTACTCAATTAGTTGATCTTTTATGAGCCTTCAAGTGCAATTAAACCTTAATAAAGCATAGCACACTAAGTTGACAAGACTTACTAGAAAACTAGAACCTTCATGTTTGATCTTGACGTTCTGAGCCTGGTTCTTGAAGTCTTTCTTCTCTTAAGTCTTCTTGAAGTCTTCTTGAAGTTTTCTTGAAGTCTTCCTTCTTTTTGTTCCTTTCTTTCTTGAAGTCTTCTTGAAGTCTTCCTTTTCTTTGTGTTCCTTTCTTTCTTGAAGTCTTCTTGAAGTCTTCCTTTTCTTTTCTGAAATCTTTCTTCTTTTTGTGATGTGTTTGTCTTCATCAAAACCTCAGCCGAGTCCAAGGACGAGACCTGATTTACAAATTCAATGACTCCTTTAGCCATGCTTGGCTAACTTCTTCTTTAAGTTTTTGGGTTGTTTTAGTTTATAATTCATGTTCTAGTTTCTTCTACATTTCTGAATAATACTTTCAATTCATGTTTTATTTCCTTGTTCTTCATTAATCTTGTGTAAAAAAGATTTCATGCTTTCTACTCATGTCATAAGGCCATTTGGTAAGTAGTAAGGGAAATAGGAAATAAAAAAAGTTATAAGTATACATTTCTTAAGGCAATTAGGATGGACGTAACTTTGTGTTGGCCCGAATTCCTTCTTCATCTTCTTTTCTGATTAACTAATAACCAAGGCTATGGAGTTAGTAATTAGGAAGAAAGTTCTACATTTCTTAAGGCTATTAGGATGTAGAAATTCTAGGCTATAGCACCATGAATTTGGATTTAAAATTGAGAAATTAAGTAGGAGATTTCTAGCATGTTTTATAGACTATGTAAACCAACCCAAGAGCTTAAATTCTTATCATCTTATTTCTTATCATTTTATGCTATTGTTATTTCTTGTTCTAAAAACAACAACATCTATTCATCTTTTAATTTCTTGCACAAGTACTAAATTTTATATTAATAAGAACACCTATCCCTTGGGTTCGATCTTTTTACTACGCGATAGTTAATCGTACACTTGCGATCTCGCTATCAAGAACCCTCAAAGGTGAATGATGCTCTTGAAGATGAGTATTGGATTGTGGCAATGCAGGAAGAACTAAACCAATTTGAAAGGAATCAAGTTTGGGAACTTGTTCCTAAGCCCACTGGCAAGCATGTCATTGGAACAAAGTGGGTTTTCAGAAATAAACTAGATGAAAATGGTATTATTGTCAGGAACAAAGCAAGGTTGGTTGCACAGGGATATAATCAAGAAGAAAGCATTGATTTTGATGAAACCTAGGCACCAGTAGCAAGAAGTTTATGTGAAGCAACCTCCAGGATTTGAAGATCCCAAGTATCCTTCACATGTCTTCAGGTTAAAGAAGGCACTCTATGGTCTTAAACAAGCCCCTCGTGCATGGTATGACAGATTAAGCACATTCCTTTGTGAAAAAGGATTTCAAAAGGGTAAGGCTGACACAACCTTGTTTATCAAAAGAACCAAAGGTAATACTTTATTAGTTCAAATAGATGTAGATGATATTATTTTTGGTGCAACTAACGAATCTCTATGTAAGGATTTCTCTAACATGACGCAAGAAGAATTTGAGATGTCTACGATGGGACAATTAAATTTCTTTCTAGGATTGCAAATTAAGCAATCACGTGATGGGATATTCATCAACCAATCAAAGTTTTGCAAGGAACTTTTAAAGAAATATGATTTGGATGATTGCAAAGCCATAGCCACACCAATGGGGTCTAACACATATCTAGATCAAGATGAGTCCAGTGTTCAAGTAGACATTACCAAATAAAGAGGTATGATCGGATCTCTTCTATATTTAACTGCAAGTAGACCTGATATCATGTTTAGTGTGTGTTTATGTGCTAGATATCAAGCATCTCCTAGGGAATCACATTTGAGTTCAGTTAAAAGGATTTTCAAATATCTGAAAGGAACTACAAATGTTGGTCTGTGGTATCCCAAAGGAAGTGTTTGTGATTTGATTGGATATTCTGATTCAGATTATGCTGGATGTAAAACTGAAAGAAAAAGTACAAGTGGTACTTGTCACTTGTTGGGAAATGCTCTTGTTTCTTGGTCCTGTAAGAAACAAGCATGTGTTGCTCTAAGTACTGCTGAAGCAGAATACATTGCTGCAGGAAGTTGTTGTGCACAAACCCTATGGCTCAAACAACAACTCAAACATTATAGCTTAGAGCTGGTCTGCATCCCAATCAAATGTGACAACACAAGTGCCATTAATCTCACTAAAATCCCTATCATGCACTCTCGAACTAAGCATATTGATATAAGGCATCATTTTCTTCGAGATCACGTCATGAGAAAGGATATTGAGATTTCCTTCGTAGATACACATAACCAATTAGGTGATATTTTTACTAAACTTCTTCCTAAAGATTCATTCTTTAAGATTAGAAGAGAATTAGGTATATTAGATGAACATGATATTTAAGTAGATATTTATCTAAAAATGTGTTTATATGTTTTACTTATTTGCATAATTTTTGTGAACTTATATGCTTACAATGCTTAATTTACAATTTAAATTTATGATTGCATGTATCTAAGTTGCTTATATGTTTAAAATTATGTCTTATGTGAGTTTTTACTCTTATATAATTGATTTATTCTTCTAGTTATGTATTACATAGGAATTTATAGCTTAGAACCTATAAACTGTCCTAGTAATCGATTACCATACACCTTGTAATCGATTAACCCTATTTTCCAGTCTTCGTGCCTTATTAGTTGCTTAAGGTAATCGATTACCTCAACCCACGTAATCGATTACATCATCGAAAACTGCCAAAATTTCAAAATTCTCTCCATCTTTTTGAAATTCAAATTCAAGGAAACCGCTCTGTAATCGATTACTCAACTGCTGTAATTGATTACATGCTCGTGCTATATAATCAAAGCGTTACATATCAATCGAAATTGCCTTCCAATTTCTATTTCTATCATTCCTAACCTTTGATTCCTACCACCCTGAAACCTTGTTTCTATTCCTAAGAACTATCTAACCAATCAAACATGTCTTCCTCCTCTTCTTTCCTCTCATCGGCCTTCTGTCCTGCTCATCCCCTGAATTTCTCCCGTCTTCTTCCAACTTCGGCTGAAAGAACGCGGTTTATCTCTCATTTTGTGAACCAAACCATTCGAACACCCATCTATGCAAACTTGAACTCATTCATCGAAGCAGGCCTAACTTTCCCTGCTCTTCTAGGAAACCAATCTCTCGATGCTTTCATCACATCAACTAATCCCTACTATCCTGAGTTAGTCAAGATCTTCTATTGTAATTTGGAAGTTCAAGGCAACGACATTAAGTCTTCTGTTAAAGGGACTACATTCAGTATTCCCTTACCTCTCTTGGCAAATGTTTGGGTATTCCATCAACTGGTGCAAAATTAGGAACTCATTTGCCATGTCCCTGGTCAGATTATAATTCAGAATCCTTTTATCAAACTCTATGTCGTTTTAGTCCATCAGAAATTCAAAAAATGCATCCACCTCGCACCAAATCATGTCCTTTCCATGTTGATGTCCTTACCACCACAAACCGCTTGCTTCATTACTTCGTTCATCAAATTCTTCTGCCACAGGAAGACCTTCTTTCTCACATTAGTGAGTTAGAACTACAGATCTAGTATGGCATCATTAATTGTCATGCCATCGACTGGACTTTCCTGGTGATGCACCACATGCTCACATGCAGAGATGAAGCACAGTCCTTCCCGTACGCATCAGTTATCACCCGCCTTCTCATTCACTCTGGTATCCCCATCGCCAAACTGTACGATGTGCGGTCCTCCAATTACAAGTGCGTTGATACAACTATTCTGTCCCATCTAGGCTTATTTCATGATTATGGTATTGATACTCTCTCATGGATGCTTCATTATGACGGACATGAACCATCGACGGATGATGAAGACTCCTCTGATGATTCTTAGTCTTCTAGGATTGTTTCTTGTTTCTTTTCTGTTATTCTAAGTCTGTAATATTTATGTCTTGACTACTTTTTGTTGTTGACCTCTGTGTGTTTGCTTTATCTATTTTATATATATAAGTGTTGGTTGTTCTTTATCATACTTTTACGTCTTTACCCCCAACCCCTATGCTTTATTTGAATATACACTTGTATGGTTGTATGCCTGTTTTTGGCTTTTTCAACTTTTTGATGAAGTCAAAAGGGGGAGAAAGGTTCTGTGTTCTTTAAAGACTATATGCAGGAATTCAACAAGTGAATCAGAAAGGGGGAGATATATTGGATTACATCAAACAAGGGGAGTTTTCAACAAAGAAGCATATCTGATCTTCAAGTTTCAAAGAATGTGTTTGCCACCATCAAAAAGGGGGAGATTGTGAAGAAGGTCTTGCTCCTGACCCTGGCTGAGGTTTTGATGACGACAAACTCATCGGCAAAAAGAAGAAAAGAAGACTTAGAAGAAACAGTGCTATAGTTCAACATTTACCTAGAAGTCTTAGTTTAGGTGAGTTATGCTTGTAAAGGCTTCTCAAAGCATAAAGGCTCCTTAAAACATCTAAGCTAATCAAGTTTAATGTTTTCATAAGTTAAAAGAAGTAGAAAAACTTAAGCCGATCTTAAAAGTTCAAGTTTCTGGATATTGGACTTGAGTGTAATCGATTTTAGCTTTCTGATAATCGATTACACCTAGGAAAGTAATCGATTACTTCTTGCTTGTAATCGATTACATGTTTGAATTTGAAATTCAAACTACAACGGCTCTTAGTGTAATCGATTACCTAAGTAATGTAATCGATTACACACACGAAAAGTTGCATCTTTTCATGAACCATTGTGTCTGAAACCTTTTGGGAAGAGTTGCATTGGTTCAAGGACGTTTCCTCTTGCCTATATAAAGTCCATTTGAGTCCAGAACATAACAACACATGAGAATACATCATTAGGCCAAAGCTTTGCCAAAATAGTTCATTCATTAAGTCTTTTAGCACTTAGACTTTCAAAGAGCCTAAATTCTGAGTTCATGATCTTCATGGTTAAGAGAACACTTCAGTTGTTCATATCTTAAGGAACTCAGAATCTTATTATGCTTAAGAGCCTTAAAGCATAAATTCTCATGATCAATCTACTTGTATGTTAAAGGATTGATACAGCCAAATTGTAAACTCTTCTTCATCTCTTTCTGGTAGATTGAGTATTCACTGTGGGTCTCGGTGAAGGGTTGTCGTTACTGAAAGTGGTGTACTTTCAGGGTGATTGATTGAAGGTGGTCTAGCCTTCAAGGTCAGAAGACGGTTTGCCTTCAGGAACTGAAAGTGGTGTACTTTCAGGGGCTGTTGAAAGTGGTATACTTTCAAAGGTGATTGATAGAAATTCTTAAGGTACTTGGTGTAATAACTTGTAAGAGATTTTTATCAATAGTGGAAAAATCCTCAAGGGATTTTCTTGAGGGACTGGACGTAGCCTTCGGTGGATAGAAGGTGAACCAGGATAAATTTCTGTGTGTGTATTCTTCTACCCTTCATCTTTACTTTCAAGAAACGCTTAGGTTGCTATCTGCTTACACGTTCCTTCCCTCTTGTTGTCTTAACCGTCAGTTGATCGTTGTTCGAGTTCGAGGTGTATGAGCATATTTCTTTTCCTCTTGATCAGTCTAAACTCAGGTTGGTCCATCTCGCTTTTCATTGCGTTGGAAAATTCGTATTGTTGTTGAGATGTTGTTCCATGATTAAACCTTTCATATAACCCTTGTACCTTCTTATTCAAGCAATCTTTGTGCCTAAAGACCTCTTGTATTTTTGAGAAAATTTTCCTTTTCAATTTATTTCTCCTTTTGTTTTGTCCATGGGAAAAACCTTGTTTTCTAAAAAGTTGAGTTTTAGAATTGATTCTGTGAAAAACTTGTTTTCTGGGCTCCTTGGCAGGGAGCCAGCACATTAGCGCTGGCTTCTACCACGCACGAGCGTTGGGGGTTCTTGACCCAGTGGGTTGAGGCAAGGAGCCAGCGCATGAGCGCTAGCTACCTGAGCGCACATGCGCTACGGAAGGCAGGGAGTTAGTGCATGAGCGCTGGACTCCCAGGCGCACATGCGCTGGGCTTAGTTCCTTTCCTGGGCACGACAGGGTGCCAACACATGAGCGCTGGAATTCCAACGCACATGCGTTGGGCCTCTATCTGTTGTGTTGTTTTAAAATTCTTTTGGGGATGTTTTCCACCCTTGTTCCAATGGTTGTTGATTGTTGCTTGTCGTTTTTATCTTACAAGGTTGGAGAGCATGTTTATGCAACCTATTCGACAGTAAGGGTAACTCAGCGCTAGTATTGAGTCAGTTGTGATTTGTTATGTAATTCCTTTGGGAATTTTTTGAAATTTTATCTTGATATGTGATATATGTTTGAGATTGGAATATTCTGTTATATCATGAATTAATATTTTCACATGATTTATAACATGTTGTTGTGAATTGAGGATTTGAGATATTGATGATAACATATGCTTATACTATGACTGTTGGAGAGTAATATGAACTGTTGGCTCAATTTAAATTGATTGAGGTTGTCATAGCATTTGCATTATGTAGGTTTATTTAAGGTTGATGTGACGACACTTTGTCTCGTGGGATCATCCTAGGACGATGTGGTGGATCGTTGTCCCACGTGATTGTCCTGACCCTGTTTGGATAATGTTAAGAACCAAGGGTTCTTTGAAAAAGAAAATTTCAGAAATCGAAGATACTGAATGTTCTTTCTATTCTAATTATTACACTGTTACAAGCTCTGTATTTATACAGAGAGAAAATAGACAAATAGACAAGATCTCAGATATTTCGGGTTAACATAATCGGTGGGTCATCTAACACATATCGACAGCTGACACCTATCACACATGGTCAACATAATCGGTGGGTCACCTATCACACATTGATAGCTGACATGACTAACTGACCAGAAGATACAATTATGCAATTGATTCAGCTAGGAAGATGATGCTGCCATACAGACGATAAAATGCTAACTTACTCATACGCTAGTATCAAACAATATAGACGATAGGTATCAGACGATACTGCATTTCTCTAACAGCCCCCTCAAACTTAAGGTGGGTGAAAAGGAGCAGCCTTTGCAAACACATTGAGTTTGGTCTTCATTGCTGCAAAGTGTTGAGGCAAGAGAGGTTTTGTGAAGATATCAAGCAATTGATCTTGACCAGGAATGTGATATACAACCAATAACTTGTTTTGAACTTCCTCTCGAACAAAGAAGATGTCCAATTCCATATTTTTGGTTCTAGTGTGTAAAATAGGGTTGTGAGTTAAGGCCACAACTCCCATGTTATCATCGTATATTGTAGGAACTTGGAAAGGAATCTTTATCTCCGTGAGGAGAGATTGAATTCAAAGAATTTCAACAGTGGTGTTGGCCAAGCTTCGATATTCTGCTTCAATGCTAGACCTTGCAACAATCGTCTGCTTCTTGGAGCTCCAAGACACTAAGTTTGGTGTTAGAGATAATAATCGTCTACTGTTGGAGATGCGCAGAATCGAGCACAACAATAGTCTAGGATCGTCTGCTGTATTGACTAACAAAGGAAAGCATCGTCTGATCCTATATTGTTTGATAAGGATCACCTGCATGCTAAAGTGATGGATCATCTGCCAAGCTATATCGTCCAGCCAAATGTAACGTCTGACCTGTACTGTGCCAACTCTAACATTTGGTCCAAATAAAACACATGAACCATATGTAGAACGTCTATTATCCGGATCCGAAACCCAATCAGCATCACAGTAGGCAGTCAAGGGCACAACATCTTTAGAATTGCAGAGTTTGAGAAGCAGAACATGAGAGATAGTACCTTTGAGGTATCTTAGTATGCGCTTAAGAGCCTTCCAATGAACATCTAGAGGCTGACTCATGAACTGACAGACTTTGTTGACAGCATAGCTAATTTCAGGTCTGGTGAGAGTGGCATATTGCAATGCACCAACAATAGACCTATAGTTGGTTGGATCAGCATATAGGTCAGTACCATGTTTGTTGAGTTTTGCACTACTAAGAATAGGCATAGATTGCCCTGTTGCATTGGTCATATGTGCTTTGTCAAGAAGATCTCCTATGTATTTAGATTGGGATATGAGAAGAGACCCATCTTTCAGATGCTGAACTTGAACTCCAAGAAAGTAATCCAACGTGCCCAGTTGTTTGAGTGAAAACTCTGAATTAAGCTGGGTGACAATTTGTTGAATGAGAGGTAAGGAACTGCCAGTGATGATAATATCATCAACATAAACCAAGATGTATATGCAGCAAGAGGCTATATTGTAGACAAGTAAAGATGGATCATAGCAACTGGCCTTGAAGCCAAATCGTAGCAGAGCCCCTTTTAATTTGTCAAACCAAGCTCGGGGAGCTTGTTTGAGACCATAAAGAGCTTTGTAGAGTTTGCAGACTAAGGTTCGATCTTCAGTTTGAAACCCAGGTGGCTGGTCCATGTAGACATCTTCATCAAGTGTGCCATTCAGGAAAGCATTGTTGACATCAAGTTGTTGAATATGCCAACGTTTTGTGACAGCCAATGACAAAATGAGACGGATAGTGATTGGCTTCAAAACAGGGGAAAAGGTTTTTGAATAGTCAAAACCTTGAATCTAATTGTATCCTTTGGCTACTAACCTTGCTTTGTATCTTTCAACAGTTCTATCATCCTTTTGCTTGATCCTGAACACCCACTTGCAACCTATTGGTTTTCTGTTTGAACACCCACTACCAACAGTTCTATCAAACTCTGCCTGCATAGCCTGCTTCCAGTGTGGATCTTGAAGAGCTTTCTTGTAGGAGGTTAGTTCAACCTGAGTTAAAAGAAGTTGTGGCTGAAAAGTGCCAGTCTTCAAGCGAGTTTGCATAGTGCGAGTGTTGACTGCAGGAGGCGGAACTGAAGATGCCTGGGGCTAAGTAATCCCAGCTTTGGATCTAGTTTGCATGGCATGAGTGTTGACTGGTGCTTGCTGATTACCAGACGATGCTATAACACCAGACGTTTGAGGAGTGTTAGACGACAAAGCAGGCCCAGACGATATAGGAACGTCAGACGATGAAGAAACCTCAGGCGATACTGCCACTGGATGATCAGAAGGAGACTGTTGCTGCTCTTGTTGTGGAGTTATAGAATACCTTGGAATAAATGATGTTAGAGAAGGCCCATTCATGGTGGTAGAAGGAGTTGAAAATATATCTGTGTATGGGTACCTGTACTCATTGAAAATAACATCTTTTGACACAAAAATTTCCCACTAGCATCTAAACATTTATAACCTCTGTGGGCAAGGGAATAACCAAGGAAGACACACTCCCGAGACCTAAACTAAATTTTAGAGATATTGTAAGGACGGAGAAATGGATAGCATGCACACCCAAAGGCCTTCAAGAACTTGTAATCTGGGTGAACATTGTGAAGCTTATAGTAAGGGCTCACATTTCCTAAGACAGAGGTAGGCAATCTGTTTATGAGAAAAGTAGCTGTTAAAAAGGCATAATCCCAGTACAGATGGGGAGTTTTGGCTTGAGCAAGCAAAGAAAGGCCAGTTTCAACCACATGTCTGTGCTTGTGTTCCACACTGCCATTTTGATGATGTGTGTGTGGGCAAGTCAGACGATGAACAATTCCTGACTGAGCAAAATGAGAACTGAGGGGTTTAAATTAAGTGCCTCCATCAGTTTGAACAGCCTTTATTTTCATATTTAATAGCAATTCAATCATTGCTTGAAATTGACGAAAAATGGCATATGTTTCTGATTTCTTCCTTAAAGGAAAAATCCACGTATATCTTGTGTAGGCATCAACACAAGTAAGAAAATAAGAATAACCAGTAGAAGATTCAATGGAAGCTGGTCCCCATGAATCAGAAAAAAAACAAGTTCTAAAGGATGAGAATAAACTGTATTAGATTGAGAAGAGGGAAATCTATAAGATTTGCCCATACAACATGCACTGCAAACACAAGAAATAGCTCGAGAAGGAATTGAAATATTACATTTAGTCAAAACAGAATGTAAAATTTCATGAGTAGGATGACCCAGACAATGATGCCAAAGGTCATAGGAGGTGGGTCCTACAAGTGAACTACTAGTGTTTGTGGTTACATGTGTTTTAGATAAACTAAAAAAGGAGGAAGTGGGAGCTAGCATGACAGAAGACTTGTTCTTGAAAAACTTGGAAGCATGCATGCCATCAAAATAATAGAGACCATCATCCCCAACAGTCCCTTGAAGAAGAATTTCACCAGTGGCCTGAGATTTGACAAGACAACGAGAATAATCAAACTCAAATTTAACATGATTATCTCTAGCAAACCTACTAACACTGACAAGATTTTTAGTGATTGAGGGAACAAGCAATAAATCACTAAGAGAAAGAGTAGCATGTGTTTGACATGGTGATTTAAAGGAAACTGTATCAATAGATTGAATAGGCAAACCTTGACCATTGCCCATGAGGATGTGATCATTCCCTTGAAGTGGTGTTGGATTGGAGAAGGCAGTAGCATCATAGGTGACATGATGCGTTGCTCCAGTGTCTGGTAACCATTTCCCTACACTTGGGCCTGCAGATGTAGTTAGCAGAGCTTGGCCCATCGTCTATTGTGGAATGAATTGGCCTGTTGGTTGCTGGGCAAAGGGAGAATGACCGATCGTCTACTGGGGACACTGAAACACAGGTACATGCATCGTCTGCTGGTGATAACCATTGACATATCCAGCAAACGAAGGATAAGAAATTCGCAAAGGATATCCACGTGGATCAGTCTTCGGACCAACATTGGGAAAAGGTAATTGGGAGGGCCCAGTTGGTTGAAGATTATAAAAGGGTGGGGGACCAAGTCCTGTTTGTTGAAAATTAGAAAGAGGTGGTGCAAAACCTCCAAAGGCACCGGCCTGCTGAGGAACTTGATTGAACTGCCCACCATATGGTGATGAGCCAACCATTCCTGGAAAATTGGCAGACAGTACTCAATGATAGCAAGAGTTGGCTTCATGACCCCACTTGTAACAGATTTGACACTGAATAGAGGAGCGTTCACCACGTCCACGCCCACGGCCACCAGAGCGACCATCAGGACCACGATAATCACGAGAAGAGCCATAGTTATGGGTCGACTCCGAGAAACCCTAATTCACTAATGGTGAGTCATCAGTGGTGTGCATGGCACGATGCTAGGATGGTGAACCAGAAGCATAGTTAGCTTGAGCAGACTGCTGGTTCAAAACTGGTGAGTCCAACGTCTACGCAGGTGTATGTGTGAGCAGAGCTGACAGTGGAGTGTCGAGAAGCTAACGCTTGCAAGAGCGAAGGAGGTAGGCCTCATGAGCAATAAACATTGCTTCTGCTTGAGAGGCAGAGCATGGCACCTCCCGATTGCTGACAAGAGGCATAAGAGAGCTATACTCATCCGGTAAACCATAAAAAATAGCTTCAATGTGATCTCGATATGAAATTGGATCACCGATGGAGATGAGAGCATTAACAATGGTCTTGATGCGTTTAAGGTGGCCAGAGAGGGATTTCGCCCCTTTGACAATGGTGCGAAGCTCTGAGCGAAGAGTTGCTGATTGTGCCAGAGAATGTACATTGAAGAAGTCATGGGCTTCTTGCCAGATCTGCTAGCACTTCTTGCAGTTAACAAGTGCAGGCAGAACAACATACGATAAGGAAGAAAGCAATCAAGTTAACAGGGTTGAATCTTGTTTGATTCAGGTAGTGTAAAGAGGATTCTCAATTGACTTTTCACATCAATATCAGTCAAAAAACGAGGTGGGATTACTGGATTTACAAGAAACTTTTCCAGACTATGTTGGTGAACAACACCTTCTATGTGTTGTACCCATGAATGAAAATTTGTTTCATCAAGTTTGATTGAAACAATATGTGAAAAGGAAGGCAAAGATGAAGTCTCAGCTTCTGCCATAACGGAAAACGAAGAAAAAAATCACAGATCGAGAAATCAAAATTTGTTTCATCAAGTTTGATTGAAACAATATGTGAAAAGGTAGGCAAAGATGAAGTCTGAGCTTCTGCCATAGCGGAAAGCGAAGAAAAAAATCACAGATCGAGACTAGCTCTTGATACCATGTTAAGAACTAAGGGTTCTTTGAAAAAGAAAATTTGAGAAATCAAAGATATTGAATGTTCTTTCTATTTTGATTATTACACTGTTACAAGATCTGTATTTATACAGAGAGAAAACAGACAAATAGACAAGATCCCGGATATTCCGGGTCAACATAATCGGTGGGTCATCTATCACATATTAACAACTGACACCTATCACACATGGTCAACATAATCGGCGGGTCACCTATCACACATTGACAACTGACATGACTAACTGACCAGACGATACAATTATGCAATCGATTTAGCTAGGAAAACGATGCTGCCATACAGATGATAGAATGCTAACTTATTCATACGCTAGTATCAGACAATACAGACAATAGGTATTAGACGATACTGCATTTCTCTAACAGGTAAAATCTTAGCCATAGTTATGCATATAACTATTGAGGACTAACAAGCATGTTTATCGACAAATTAATTGAGATATGTGAATGTTGAAGATTGTCGTAACTGTTGTTGTTATATTAATTATGCTGTTGTTTTGGAAATAAAAACTGTTGTTAATATTCTGGAAAATAAATGTTGTTTCTGTTTTCTGTTGTTCAATACTGCTGTATAATAATTCGGTTTGTTGTTGTTGCTATTCGAACGACTGTTTCTGTTTTTTTTAAATTATCACTTTTTTTATAATTATGTTCTGTTGTATTTTTAAGAGTTAACCCTTTGTGTTTGTTTATTTGTTGTTTGGGCGCTTAACGCCATAGATGTACAGCACAAGGACTTAAATGAAGAATGAATTTATGGTCAGCTAAAGGAGACGATAGAGGAGGTTCGAAGACCATGAGGAATTTTTAATTTCCGCTATTTATTTTTGAAATGACTTAGCACATTGTGGTACAAATTATTATTAATTTTTATTACGCGCTGTTTATTTATTTATGGGAATATTATGATAGATAATTATTGAGAGTTGAAACATTTTCGAAAATTTTGAGTTGTTTTTTAGAGGTTTATTAAATTAATTTCCGCTTAATTACTATTTGACCCCTAACCAGAATTCGGGGCGTTACAGCAGGAGTGAGTCTAAAGGAGAGCACAAGAAGGAATTTGGACAAAGAAAATTCCAGTCAAATTCCATAAGAGAAGGAGGACAAAGCTCATACAAGAGTTATACCGTCTGCTATGAATGTAGAAAGCTAGGGCACATCAAATATGAATGTCCTCAACTAGAAAATAAACCATCCAGAAAGGACTACAATAGAAAGAAGAAGGCACTCATAGGTCATAGTGATGACTCTGAAGATTTCACAGATGATGATGAAGATGAAGACGATGAAGAATCGTTCTATGCCTTCATGACATCAATTGACAGATCAGACGATGAGGAGGATCAGGTAACACTCGAAAACCTTGAAGATGAATATAATGATTTACTTGATTATTCTCATGCATTATCTTCAAAGTATAAAAGCCTTAAGAAAAAGTTTTCGCAACTACAAAAAGAGCTAGATGCTTCAAAACATGAAAATGCTTTATTAGCTAAGGAAAACAAAGGTTTGAAAGAACTAAAAACTTTTGAGGAAGTTACTGCTCTCAAAAAGAGAATTAATGTTTTAATTTAAGATCTATCATCTTTTACAGATGAGCATGATAATTTAGCAAAACTTTGTGGAAACAACAGAGAGATGTATGATAGAAGTGGTATAGGATATGATAGTGATGCACCGTCTGATACTGTAACGTCTAATATTACATTTGTATCGTCTACATTCATATCGTCTGAACCTGTGACGTTTATGGTAAAACATAAGCTTAAACAGACCGTTGAGAGGACTTCTTATGACAAGAAGGTTCCCCCTAGACATTCCACTAACAAATCAGGACCCAAGAGCATTTGGGTACCCCCAAGACCATGATTTTGCATGTTGCAGATTTGTTTAACAAGGAAAAGCATAAGCCAACAATGGTACCTGGATAGTGGATGTTTGTGACATTTGACAGGAAAAAGGTCTACGTTCCCAAGGATCCATGCTGAAGAAGACGAAGGAATAGTTACCTTTGGTGGTAACCAAAGAGGTCTTATCATAGGTGAGGGAGATGTAGTCACAAAGACGATACTTTCAAAGCTTTCACAATATTCTTCAAGAAAGTCCAGAATGAAAAAGGCTACTGCATAGCTGCTATAAGAAGTGATAGAGGTGGAGAATTCATCAATGAAAATTTTGAAAGCTTCTGTGAAGAAAAAGGAATCAATCATCAATTCTCAGCTCCAAGAACTCCTCAACAAAACGGTGTTAGTAGAGGCTAATGAAGTGGCATTCATCAGTATAGTTCTTAGCAGAGGCTAATGAACCAGAGATGAGTGATTTATCCCTCCTCCCGGGAATAGAGTTGGCGTATATCCCGATTTGTTGAGAATTGCATATGCAGTGGCATATAGAATGACATTAGAGTGAATGTCTGCGTATTGATTCATGTTGAATCCATGTGCTGTATGGAATAAAATATATGAGATATTTTGTATACTATAGCTATATCTTGCCATGCATTGTTTGGATTGTATGTTTGTTTCGAAGGTGACTCTTTCTTGTTTGTGTTTGGATGAATCATGGACGACTTTGTCAGATGACGAGTGACAAGAGACAAATGGATCCTTGGGCCGACCTCCCACTTACGGGAGATGCGACCTTCACACTCGTGGATGAGCATGACCCGTCGACATGGGAGATTGAGCACCTCTCACGACTCATGACGTACACAAGTCAGATCACCGAGGACAAAGTGGCGGTTCAGGCGTGCGGTATGACTGACAGATCTACCGGAGAATCTAACATTTTCCTCTACCACCTTACGGTTTCTTGGGCAGCTCAGGAGCTTCGACTTCGGGCACAATGATGGCACCAGCCTCTCCTCAGGTTCTAGTGGAGCCTGCACCTGCACCGATGGCAGTGAAGGAGGAGCCTTTCTATACACCATCCTCATCCGCACTCTATAGGATTGTACCGATGGAGACTCGGGTATCGACAGTGGTGATCACGACCACCATCAATGTGGATTTAGAGGTGATCCTCAAATGCTTAGGGTCTAGAGTATCAAAGTATGGGTAATGAGTCTTGGTAGGAGTTATATCTGTAGGTTGATCAACATCGTCTGTACTTTTTCTCTATTAGGATATGGTAGGTTCCCGGTGCATTACTTTTTGTGTAATTTTAATGCGCAAGGGTTACAGGGAGTATATCGAACTTAAGAGGTCATTGATAGCCAAATCCGCAAGTGTACGGTTGATTATCGAGTAGTATAAAAGATTTTCGTTCTCCACAGGGATAGGTGTTTCAAAGTCTAATTTTCATTTGTTTAGAACTAGTGCAAAAGAATAAATTGGTTTGTTTTGAATTTGGTTTGAGTAAGAACTCGGAAGTGCAATTCGCAATGAAAATTTAATAATAAAAATTAAGAATTTGGGCTGAATAAATAGCTTATAAATTTTTCTTTTAGAATCAATTCTATATGTGAAGTTTAAGCAAGAAATTCATGATGTTCTAGCCTAGTTTCTTTACAGGTTAATTCCTTAAACATGCAAAGGTTTCTTCTAAATTACTAAGTCTAATTCCTTAGCTTTTTACTTAATTTAAGAAGAAGATGAGTTCTATATTCAGGCCAACATAAACAAAGCTCATCCTAATACCTTAGTGATATGCAAAATGTTCTTCCAATTCCTATTTCCCTTATTACTTAACAATTGCCATTGATAAAGAAATAAGTTGTAACACTTGTGTACAGCAAGATAGATGAAGAATAAGGAAATGAAACATGAAATGCATCTTATTCAGATATAAAGAAGAAGCTTAAAACATATTTATAAGCTAAAAACAACCCAAGAACTTAAAAAGAACTTAGCCAAGCATGGCTAAGAGAGACATTGTATTAACCTGGACTAGGAGCTCAAGAAAAGCTTCCCACAATTCTCAGGAATAATGCTCTAAGGAAGAAAGAAAGAATAACTATTGTATTCTGGTGTATCAAGATATGTTTACAAAGGAAGCAAAAAGTTATATTTATAACATTTTCTGACTGCATCCCAGCGCTTGAGCGCTGGAATCCCAACGCTTGAGCGTTGGGTTTAATGATACCAAACGTAAACGCTTGAGCGTTGGAATTAATTACAAGAATGTGGTAAGTCAGGGGCTCAACGCATGAGCGTTGGCCCTTCCAATGCTTGGGCGTTGGGTCAAATTAAACACTGGGCTTCAAGTCAGAGTGCCAACGCATGAGCGTTGGGCTTTCAACGCTTGAGCGTTAGCACGGTTGATGTTTGCACTTCTTGGCTGTTTTGCTCTTCAAGGTGGTGGAGTTGATGATCATTGACGGCCTTCATTAGCCTCATTTTTGTCCCCTCTTAACTCTGAAACAACCATTGCCATTAATCCTCCACTGAAGCCCTTTTTCCCATGTGCTCAATTGAAATTGGTGCTTCCTCTTCCAGCTTCTGACTTTTGGTCCTTTATTTGCTGAGACTTCACTTTTGGTCCTTCCCCTACTGAACTTTGCATTTTTGGCCCTTCTTTTCCTGAAGTTTACAATTTGGTCCCTGGATAAAATGACTATTTCTACCAGCTTTTCTAAAAGACTAAAATACTAACAAAAATTCCTAAAATTATAAGAAAAAAGTTAAAATAAATAAATAAAAACTAATCTATATGCAAATGCAAAAATAAATAGAAAATCTTAATAAAAAGTATAAAAATCTATATGAGACTCGGTAAAATGAAAATAAAAAAGACTAAAAAGACCCTAAAATTATCATACAAAATCCAGTCATCACACCACTATACCCAACGACATCTTGTCCTCAAGCGTAAACACTTAAAGAAAAACTCGTCCTCGAGTTTAGAAAAAGTTTATCCAATTAACATTGAAGCACAAGATACATTTTCAAGAAAGCACAACGGATTTGGAAAGCGTACATGTTTCACAAATATTAATCAAGAGAATTAGGCTTGGTACTTTAATCTTTTGAGTCCATCAAATTAAAGCTCACAAACGTGTATACTCAATGAAAACAAGAAAGCTCAATGATCCTGCCTATTATTCAAATCAAAACTGAAACCATGCAACTAAGTAACTTTGAAGAGATTTTTGAAGGTTGAAACTTGGCCAAAGGGTTTAGCAATCAAGGTATGAATTTCAAGAACTTGGCAACTATATTTGGCTGACTTAGGATTTGTGTTAGGTTATTTTTCCTTTTTCAAGCTAGAGCTTTGAACAATATTAACACTAGGAGCTCTTTATTTTTCACATCTTTTTTTTTTTTTTTTCAAATCATAAGAACTTACTTAAGATTTTCACTTTTCATTTTTTTTTCAAAGAGAGTCCTAAACATACATAGCTCTAATTTTTTCAATTTATGAATCACTCTAACAACTCAAATAAAATTTCACAAAAGTAGGCTCCAACAAAATGACTCTTTTTAAGGCTCAAAGGGGCTGCTATTGGAAATTCAATTTCAATCAAGAATCTGAGTTTTCAAAAAATTCCTAGAATCTCTTCACAACTTACAAAGCATAAAGAATCCCAATCAACATGCAACACAAGGCAGAAAAATCTTACAAACATGCATTCAGAGTTCTCAGCACTCAGAAAAGACATAGGGTAAGTGGTACCATTTTTAGAACTCAGCAAATTTTTACCAAAGCTTAAAAATCAAGATTTCCAATTATTTCTAACAGCATGCAATCCTATCCGCATCAAAGCAATGTATCATTTTTTTTAAATAGCTGATAATTGGATAAAACACTTTAAGCATCATGGTATGTTAACTGAATACACATTACTAACTCATGCAATTTTTAAAAAAAATTCTAAAAATAACAAAAGAAAATAAAATAAAAAATTGTCTAAAGCTAAAAAAAATAAATCTGGTTAAGTTCAAACATGATTCATGGGGTCCTCCTCAACTGCTCTTCTCTTGGGTGCCATACTACAAAATGAACAAACAATTTCCACAAGTAACAAACTTGTTAAAAGGTTAGTTCGCACTAACTCAAAAACCCCTTTCTTTGAGAGCCAACCAAAAATTAGAACCATGCCCACCAAGTCCACAAAAAACACGCTAGAGTCTTCCCAAAATCATGCAAAGCAAGAATCAGACAAGAAAATCCAGAAAAGAGTCAAGGGTCTCATTCAGACATTTTAACAAACACTTGGTGGACAATTTCTAATAATAGAAAACTTATGTGCATAAGAGGAAAGTGAAAACGGAAAATTTCCACTCCTAAATCATAACCAATAACCCACGAATGTAACAATACTTCACTTCAGCACGGGCATTTCAATTTAGACAACAAGGTAGAAAAGGTAAAAGTACAAAAAGAATGCTAACCTAGGAGTTTAAAGCATTGCACATAAACTGAAGGAAGCACTATTGCAGCAAAGAAGTACCAAACCACCAAGCACAAATGGAATGGAAATTGCTTGTGTGAAGTAAAATGAGTGAAATTGGTGAAAGTGGAGTTCTGTGTTCGTGGGTGTTGAAAAACAGTGGAAAGAAAGTGAAAGAAACAAAATAAAACTAAACTAAAACTATTCTGCTTGAAGTCCAACGCTTGGGCGTTGGGGTTGCCAACGGTTGAGCGTTGGAAATAAAAAATTAAAATGGGATTCCAGGGGCTCAATGCATGAGCGTTGGCCCCTCCAACGCTTGAACGTTGGATTTTATGAAATTCTGGGCAGCTTGGCAGGGGCTCAACGCATGAGCGTTGAGCCTCCAACGCTTGGGCGTTGGGTGCCTGCAACAATTTATTCAACATAACAAAACAAAATATGCACTTGGGTTGTCTCCCAAGAAGCCCAATGTTATAGTCTTTGGTAGACTTTTCACTAATCAATTCTCAACCGGGGTCTATTACAAAATTCATTAGACCCCGCAAATCATGCAAATTTTGGCACAAACACATCATGGTGCCCAATAAATTTTCAGCCAACAAGGCAACAATAATCAAATAAAAAATGGAAGGGATAAGGAAAATTTCCCCTTCTTGTTCTTTGCCTTGCTCTTCTAAACCTATGACATAGGTTTCTTGAGGTTCTTCTTCCTCCTCCTCTCTTTGAACCACGGGTTCACTTTCATGAACAGGTGGTTGTTGCTCATCCCCGGGCTACCTCTTTAAAATGTCATCTAGCCTTCCTAGCAAGAATATTCTGGCCTTCCATTCCTGCACTCGGTTGGGCAAAGATCCCGAAGTGCGCTTGCAATCCAATTTAGAGTAATATTCATCGAGTAAGCTGAATGCATCGCGCTTCTTCTTTTCATATTCTTTCTCAAGATAAGCCCGAATCTTTGCCAACCGTTCCTCAAACGTTCTAGTCATAGTTCCTTACAAAATTCAGCACACAAAATTAGCAACACCAGTTCATATCGGAAATGAAACATGAAATGCATCTTATTCAGATATAAAGAAGAAGCTTAAAACATATTTATAAGCTAAAAACAACCCAAGAACTTAAAAAGAACTTAGCCAAGCATGGCTAAGAGAGACATTGTATTAACCTGGACTAGGAGCTCAAGAAAGGCTTCCCACAATTCTCAAGAATAATGCTCTAAGAAAGAATAACTATTGTATTCTGGTGTATGAAGATATGTTTACAAAGGAAGCAAAAAGTTATATTTATAACATTTTCTGACTGCATCCCAGCGCTTGAGCGCTGGAATCCCAATGCTTGAGCGCTGGGTTTAGTGATACCAGACGTAGGCAAACAGGGGCCCAACGCATGAGCATTGGCCCTTCCAACGCTTGGGCGTTGGAATTAATTACAAGAATGTGGTAAGTCAGGGGCTCAACGCATGAGCATTGGCCCTTCCAACGCTTGGGCGTTGGCTCAAATTAAACACCGGGCTTCAAGTCAGAGTGCCAACGCATGAGTGTTGGGCTTTCAATGCTTGAGCGTTGGCACGGTTGATATTTGCACTTCTTGGCTGTTTTGCTCTTCAAGGTGGTGGAGTTGATGGTCATTGATGGCCTTCATTAGCCTCATTTTTGTCCCCTCTTAACTCTGAAACAACCATTGCCATTAATCCTCCACTCAAGCCCTTTTTCCCATGTGCTCAATTGAAATTGGTGATTCCTCTTCTGCTTCTGACTTTTGGTCCTTTATTTGTTGAGACTTCACTTTTGGTCCTTCCCCTACTGAACTTTGTATTTTTTGCCCTTCTTTTCCTGAAGTTTACAATTTGGTCCCTGGACAAAATGACTATTTCTACCAGCTTTTATAAAAGACTAAAATACTAACAAAAATTCCTAAAATTATATAAATAAAATTAAAATAAATAAATAAAAGCTAATCTATATGCAAATACAAAAATAAATAGAAAATCGTAATAAAAAGTATAAAAATCTATATGAGACTCAATAAAATGAAAATAAAAAAGACTAAAAAGACCCTAAAATTATCATATAAAATCCAGTCATTAGTCATTTTGATTTTAGGGACTTTCATAGTCTTGAGATATATTTTCCCTTTTGATGTTGCCGATGTATGACTTTCATTGACTATCGCCTTTTGACTTTGTTACTATTGTGCCTAGACACGGATGATATATATCTAAGTATTTCATACCAATGGATCATGTTTTATCATCACATATTAACTACTTATGATTTCTTTTTTTTAAAAAAAATTACCTGCGTTTTATGATTTTGAAAAAGAACCATCATGTTTAATTTATCGGTAAGGTTACTAATGTGACCATTGGAAAACGGGACGTTACATACAACATTAACAAAACAAATTTATTGCCCATGAAAGTATCCCAACAACAAGTAACATCCTTTTTTCCTTTTATCCTAGGATTGTTTGAGGAATTGGGTGTGAGGAGAATTATAGGTTCTTGATACTGGCAAAGACTCCCAACCCTTAAACCCGAAGAATATGACGCAGATGAGTAGCTACTTCCCTGTATCATCCTTCTTTGTAGCCATTGATCTTTGACCTCGCTCCTCTTTCTTCAATTTCTATCTTCTTCTCGTTCGCACACTAACTTTGCCCCTTGCCAACCTTCGATCTCTTCCTTGGTTCAGCCTCCTTCACCTTCGACCTCCTTCAACCTTTGATCTCCTTTACTCTCCTTCCATCCATGGCTGGTGGCTAGTTCAATTCAGCCCCAAAATGCAACCTAGTTTCTCACTTATAAACATGATATCCAATGTGCAAAATAATCCCCATGAAATTAATAAAAAATCTACATCACAGGCCAGTTGGACTTCCGGTAGGATTGGATGGAAAACTTGACGACCAAAAAGTGAACATTTGATATGTGAGGGATGAAAAACATTTTTTTAAAAGCACTAAATTCGGAAACTAGGTATATTAAAAGGACTAGAAAATATTTAAACCTAGTTTTTTCGAAAAATTGCAAATTTTTGGGAGGGGCAATGGCATCACTTAGGTGTGGCAATATGGGCTCGTGGGGGCGGGCCAGACCCGGCCCGCCTAAAGCCCGACAAAATGCGGGTTGAGTTGGGTTGGGTTGACCCACCTTTAGTATATGAGTTGAAAGTCTCAACCCAACCCACATTTTAGCGGGCTAGCGGGTTGGCGGGCAAGCCTGCCAAAATGTAATGTAGTGGGGAAAAAAAAGTAATTTCAGCTTACTGGTTCATTTCCATCTTAGTTTAATTATGATTTTAACGTTTTTGGAATTACTACAATAGCTAAGATATATTGATTTCATAAAAATGTAGTAAACAAAATAAAAATGAGAAAGCACTCTGATTGAAGATCGTTTTGATGAAAAATCCCCAATTACTACTTGTTGTGCTGCGAATGCCGTGTCTACCACAACTCTTCACCTGAGAATAATTATGAGAAACAAGCACAAAGCAACAAAGTTCTACATTCTCACAAGTTGCAAAAATACACACAGTGGCAGACGTGGTGGCGGGCGCGATGGAGGCGTGGTTGCAGGCGCGATTGTGAAGCTGTGAAGGGT
The DNA here is from genome assembly GCA_030819835.1 of Acmispon strigosus. Taxonomy (NCBI): domain Eukaryota; kingdom Viridiplantae; phylum Streptophyta; class Magnoliopsida; order Fabales; family Fabaceae; genus Acmispon; species Acmispon strigosus. The sequence continues at coordinate 10,001,971 of JAUAMA010000001.1, forward strand.
TTCTCCGTTTCTAATCGTGGACCCGTGAATGGTTTTTGCGTTTTGGTCCTTTTGGAGGTATTGTCTGTCCTCCCTCGTGTAGTCCATCTTTCGTCTTTTGATCCATATGAATAATAATAAAAAAAATTAAAATTTAAGTAAAATAAAGGTGTCCGTTAAAAAAGAAATAAAAAAAAGATGCAGGCTTGTGCAGGCGGCCCGTGTTTGACCCGCCATAAAAGCGGGTCCAAAAAATGAGTTCGAAGTAGTTATATGGATTGAATTTTCCAATACAACCCGCCAAAAAAGACGGGCTTAGCCCATATTCCCACTAGCACCACTAGGCCCCCGCTCCCCTCCTTGCAAAAACACCAAACTCATTAGATTAGGGCTTTAGATTAGGGCTTCTTTAGTTTTCAGCTCTCACACACAACACCCTGCTGCCGTCAAGCACTATCACTGAAGCCTGAGGAAGCTATCGCCGCCTGCCTGAGGAGAAGCACACACGTTCTCATCGCCATTCGCCGGTTCGCTCGCCGCCCAGCCGCCGTGCCTGCTCGCCGCCCACGGTGAGTCCGCTGAATTTGGTCCATTGATTCACTCTGTCTCTGTCTCTGCCTCCGTTTTCTCCCATATATATATATATATAGAATTGTCGTTTGTCAATGCAGTTCAAATAGAAAGATAAAGTCGATACCTAAACTTGAATAATCTCTTCTCTACAGTTACATAAATTCTCATGCATTTTTTTCTTTGTATTGACTTGATGATTTTGCAATTGCATGCCATAAAGCATTCACAGTCACAATAAATGGGAAAAGAGCTTTGAAAAGTTTATTTAGAAAGAGTGGAAGAGAGATTTTGCTGGCAATCACTGTCACCAAACTTTTGCTCAAATTCGCCCTTAAGGATCATACGGTGGCTATTAAAAATATTAATTTGAGGCTCACTTCTTTAAAACAGTATTTGTATTAGTTGGTTGCTGTCAGATATTCTAAATTCACTCAAGGATCATATATATGTTGCATATAGATATAGTTATAATCAGCTAAAACAAGCTGTGTATTCTTTGTTTCGTAATATAAATTTTCTGTGTAAAGGAAATCCGTATACATCATTTTTAAAACTTCTTGCTATGTTATCTTGTGTTAGTTAGTCAATCTTAGTGAGTTTAACATGCTTCAACAACCAAAGTGGTGCTGGTTAGTTAGTCAGTTTCAGATTATATCTTTTTATGCATATTTCTTATAATAACTGTGAAGTATATTTATCATTGGCTTCTTATATATATTGTAGGCTCTTTTCGTTCAACTTGAAAGTGGTGCTTGTTGCTTTCAGTAGCAATCCATTTGTTTAACTTATAATAATTTTATCCTTTACTTTCTAACTTGAAAGGCATACCATTTGCTTAACATGAGTTAGCAATTAGTTATTGATTTATTGTGTGACAAGTTTTATTATTCATGATTCATATTTGTTATTAGTTAATTATTTTACAAAATATGTATGAAGTGTGACATGATTTTAGGTAAAACCATCTATCTGCCAACCCAACCCTGCATTAAGTGGGGGCGGGTTGGCTTTCTCAACCTGCATTCACCTGCGGGTCAGCCCGACTCGAACCACTTTAGGCGGGTTGGCCCATGTTGCCACCCCTACCTTAACATGTCATTTGACTCTTCTTATAAGTCACATGTTTTACTCTTAACCACCCATAATTAGATTAATGGTCATGATTTATTCCTACCATTCTCACATTTTTTTCTCCTATAATACATTCCCTTGTATATATAGATAATAGATTATGTATTTTATTTTAGAGTCCTTGAACTTCAACAATGGTTCCTTCTTCGATCTCTCTCAGGCCCTGCTCAAATTCTGTTGCCATTGCTCCCCACACTCAGGTAAGCACACTTATAAATGTTACTTTCTATTTTTCAGGCAGACTGCAATAAAATTCTCTATTGTACCTCTTGCAAAATGGGTTTGCTAGTACCTGCAGGCTGAGTTGCATAAAAAAGATGTACTCTTTAATTAACGGTATAAACTGTACATAGTGATATGCATATGATTTATTTTAGAGCACAATTTCTGGAAATACGTGGAAGAGCTTCGGATTTAGCAAGTCGGCGAATTTCAGAACAAGTGAACTGTTGTGTGCGAAAGGTTTCAAGCTGAATTGCTCAGTTGATAGAGAGATGGATGTGAGCACTTCGGCTGTGGCCGATGATGCTGTTGCAGAGTGCTTAAGTGGTTTGCTTTGTGCTTCTAATTTTGTGATGATACCAGATGTAGTCATGTTTTGTTTTATTTGTATATGCTGATTCTTTCTGTTTGCAGAAGAGGGGCTAACAGAGCCCAACATCTCAACAATGGTGATGAATTTTGAGAACAAGTTTGATCCTTATGACGCTGTTAGTGCTCCGCTTTACCAAACCGCTACTTTTAAGCAGGTTAAAATTTTATTTGGTACTTTATGTGAAAGAATTGCCTTTGTTGGATTTGTGTGTCTCTGTGACTATGGTATCTTTGAACAATCAGTCCATGCCCAACTTTTGTTATTTGTGTATTTAGCATCTCTGTTGCATATTGTTTTATAATTTTTTTTATTAATTTATGCTTTCTATACTTCTTGGTGAAGCCTTCTGCAACAGAAAATGGTCCATATGACTATACTAGAAGTGGAAATCCTACTCGAGATGCTTTAGAAAGGTTTGATGAAACTTGTCAGTTCATGTTTGTGTTGCAACTGCAGATGTTTCATATCTTTTTCTTTGTCCCTCCTCTTTAACTTAGCATGTTTTATGTTCTCAGCTTACTGGCAAAACTTGATAAAGCAGATAGAGCCTTTTGCTTCACCAGTGGGATGGCTGCTTTGAGTGCTGTTGCTCATCTTCTTAAAACTGGTGCTTTTTTCTTTCTTCTGAGTGATAAAATCTGATCTTAGCTTGTCAGGTTAAATATATTATAGTTTGTAGTACAGTGCAGTATAAACGTATATAGGTTAAATATATATCTATATTCACTGAATGTTTGTGTAAGGATTGCTGTCTTAAGCTTGAGGGGTTAGAACACCGTTCTTCCCCACCTGAGTTGATGCTTTCAATGTTAATCTGGAAGGAATTCATAGACTAAGACCTCAATATTTTTTCATTTTTTTTGTATCAATTTTAGTCCAAATATTTATCATAATGAAAAACTAAACATAATTAATTTTGCCTTTTTTCATCAGATATCTCTATTACTTCATGTTGGTTAATATAATTCACATTTGCTAAATGAGTAGAAGACAAGAGGCATTGGACTGAATCCGTGCGTCTCAACTACACAGCGGAGTGTATTATATATAATAGGTGCAATAAATATACAATATCATTGTTACCCTAATTACAGTGATTACGCTACCTAATTACTATTAATATAATATATCCTACTTATTTACAAGATACCCAATGCTCCCCCTCAAGCTAGAGCATATATGTCATATGCACCAAGCTTGTTACAAATATAATTAACACGAGGACCTCTCAAAGACATAATAAAAACATCAACTAAATGATCATTTGAACTGGCGAATCTAGTGCTGATATCTCCATATAAAATATTTTCTCTAATAAAATGACAATCAATCTCAAGGTGTTTGGTCCTCTCATGGAACACTAGATTTGAGGCAATGTGTAAGACCGCCTGTTTGTCACAAATAAGTCTCATATGTGAATCATCCCCAAATCTCAGATCTTGAAGTAACTGCTTGAGCCTTATAACTTCACAAGTAGCCATAGCCATGGCTTGATATTCTGCTTCTGCACTTGACCTTATCTCTACACTTTGTTTCTTACTCTTCTAGGAGATTAAGTTATCACTAAGGAAAACACAATACCTAGAGGTAGATCTCCTATCAAAGGGGAACTTGCCCAATCTACATCTGAATATCCTAAGACTTGTGTATGACCCTCGTCTTCATACAATAAACCTTTTTCGGGAGCTCCTGTACTATACTTTAGTATACAAATCATGACATCCCTATGCCCTTCGCATGGAGAATTAAGAAATTGACTTACCACACTTTCAAAATGAAATTTCTGGATGGTTGACAGTGAGGTACTCAACTTTCCATCTAATGTCCTATATTTCTCTGGATCTGAGAGTGGCTCCCCTGAGCTGGCATAAGTTTGACATTGGAACCCATAGGTAAGGGGTGACAGATTGAGAGGGAATAGAATAGAGTCAGTGACCTGGTTTTTTAGTACAAATGATGGCATCCTATTAATGAGATAACAAGCTGTAAGCACAACATCACCCCAAAAATGTTGAGGAACATTATTATGGAGTAAGAGTGTCCTAGTGGTTTCAAGTTTCAACCAAGTATTTTTACGTTTAGCTACCCCATTTTGTTGAGTTGTGTGAGCACAAGACGTTTGGCGAAGCATGCCATTAGCAACCATGAAAATTTGAAATTGTGAGACTAATATTCTTGAGCATTATCACTTTTTTTGGTTTCCCATGGTATCCCACAGCCGACAACCATGAGACTAATCCCCTCGAGGCTCGGAGATCACATTAAGTGGGTTGGCCTCTTCCGACAAATCTTTCTCCATACATACGACCCAGGGATCAAACCCTGGACTAAGTGCTTGAGGAGCGTACCTATTTACCAACTGTGCTGGACCTTGTTGGTCGAGCATTATCACTTAGTAAAGTACTAATATTCGAATACCTAACTGATTATTTTATTTCATTGTAAAAAGTCTGGAAGTCAGAAAAAAAATTTAGACTGATTCTCCATTAAAAAATAACCAAGTACATTGAGAATGGTCATCAATAAAGTTGACAAAATGCTTTGATCCTGAACTAGAAACATAGAACCCCAAATATCTAAATGAACTTAAGCAAACGGAGACTTAGCTCGACGATTGAAACGACTCAAAAAAGAACTATGAAAATGTTTTCCTAATTCACACGGCTCACAAGACCCAAGTATTGTAACTTGGCAATACTTGGATGACCTAATTGAACATGAATGAGAAGAGGAGAATCCACCACCAAACCAACATGATGATAGGATACTATTTCATTAAACACTTACCTTTTTCATTGTATTAATAATTGATTAAACTCACTCACTAATGCACTGTGGAAGCAGTGTATTCTAAGTCTAACATGAATTTTTTTCTTTTTCTTTCCTTTTTATTTTGATAGACACATGATGACATTTCTTGTTGTTTGATGTTTACTCCTAATCCTTATAATATGAACATAGGTGAGGAAATTCTTGCTGGAGATGATCTGTATGGTGGTTCTGATAGGTTGCTGTCCCATGTAGTTCCCAAGAGTGGAATTGTGGTGAAGTTAGTATGATCTGTATTCATGCATATTTATTTCCTCTACGATGATTAATTCAGTATAGAGACAAACCGACAAAGTTTGTTCATTCCATAAACTGTCAGCCCTTTGTTGATTAGATTGTAATTTTTGCATCTGTAGACGAGTAAATACAAGTGATCTAAAGGAGGTTTCATCTGCTATTGGACCCCTTACTAGGCTCGTATGGCTGGAGAGTCCAACCAATCCCCGACTTCAAATTTCTGATATTCGAGTAAGGAGTCTTATTTTGTAATTCTCAAATTTATTTGTGCTGACTACATTTTTCTGTTGCTTTTTTTTTGGCTTAAATACATTTTTAGTCCCTGCAAAATACGCCGTTTTTGTCTTAATAGGAGCAATAAATGTACAATATCATTGTTACCCTATTTACAATTAATATAAGATATCCTACTTATTTACAAGATATCTAACACTCCCCCTCAAGCTGGAGCATACACATAATATGCACCAAGCTTGTTTCATATATAACTAATTCTAGGACCTCTCGAAGACTTAGTAAAGACATCTGCCAATTGATCATTTGAACTGACAAAGCTAGTGGTGATGTCCCCTGATATGATCTTCTCTCTAATAAAATGACAATCTATCTCAATATGCTTGGTCCTTTCATGAAACATAGGGTTAGAGGCAATATGCAAAGCTGCCTGATTATCACAAATGAGTGTCATCTGCATAGTATCCCTAAACCTTAGCTCTTGAAGTAACTGTTTGAGCCATATAAGCTCACAAGTGGCAGAGGCCATGGCCCGATACTCTGCTTCTGCACTTGACCTTGCCACTAAAGTTCGTTTCTTGCTTTTCCAGGAAATCAAGTTGTCACCAATGAAAATGCAGTAGCCAGAAGTGGATCTCCTATCAGTAGGAGAGCCAGCCCAATCAGCATCAGAGTATCCTACAACTCGTGCATGACCTTTGTCTTCATACAAGAGACTGTTTCGTGGAGCTCCTTTAATATATTTTAAAATGTGAATTATAGCATTTCGATGTTCTTCACATGGTGAGTTAAGAATTTGACTAACTACGCTCACTGCAAAGGAAATATTTGAGCGAGTGACATTGAGGTTATTCAATTTCCCAACTAGTCTTCTATACCTCTCTGGATCTGAGAGTGGCTCCCCCTGTCTTGGCATAAGTGTAGCATTTGGATCCATAGGAGTGTCAACAGGTTTAGCATTCGTCAACCCTGTTTCCTCCAAGATATCCATTGCATATTTTCTTTGAGAAATCACAATACCATGCTTGGATTGTGCCACCTCTATTCCCAAGAAATAACGAAGTCTTCCAAGATCTTTTGTCTGAAAGTGATGACAAAGATGTTGCTTTACCTGTGTGATGCCATGGTGACCACTCCCTGTAATAACAATGTCGTCAACATATACAACAAAGTAAATGCAACCTGCAGTTGATTGGCGATAGAAAACTAATTGGTCAGCCTCACTCCGAGTCATGCCAAACTGCTGAACAACAGAATTGAATCTACCAAACCATGCCCTCGATGACTGTTTCAGACCATATAAAGATTTGTGAAGACGACATACTAGTTTAGATGACTCGCTCTGAGAAAGTGTCACCATAATCCAAGCCAAATATCTGTGTGTACCCTTTCGCAACCAATCGGGCTTTGAGTTTGTCAATCTTGCTGTCAGGACCAACTTTCACAGTGAAAACCCACCAGCAACCAACAACAGATTTCCCTGGAGGAAGAGGAACGAGGTCTCAAGTACCACTATTATGAAGTGCACACATCTCATCAACCATGGCTTGTCTCCAACCAGGATGGGCTAAGGCATCACCTGCAGTTTTAGTAATAGACACATAGGACAGAGAAGAGAGACAAGCATAATGGGAAGGAGACAAACGATGATAACTCAAAGCAACATAATGAGGAGAAGGATTACGAGTAGAACGTATACCTTTTCGAAGTGCAATCGGGAGATCAGGCTCGGGAGGTGGGGCCGGAGGGGACGAAGGAATTGGCTCCGGATGAGAGTCAGTAGGATCGGTGCTAGCTGGTAGTGGTACAGAGGAGGGAAGGTGTTGACGATGATGTTGGTACACCAGCAGAGGATGTGGTGGTGGTGTCGGATTATCATGAACTTGGGACATCTTTGATGGGTGATGGGTGACAGGGAAAAGAGGAGGAAGTGATAAGGTGGTGGAGACAGACTCAGAACTCAGAGGTGGATGAGGTAGACCCAAAGAATGGGACAGACTCAAAGAAGGTAACATCAACCGAGATGAAATAACGGGCAAGAGTGGGGGAGTAACATTTGTAACCCTTTTGAGATCGAGTGTAACCCAAGAAAACAAACTTATGAGACTGAGGATAAAGTTTACTAAGACCAGGACTCAGATTATGGACAAAACAAGTAGACCCAAAGACGCGAGGAGTCAACGAATGTAAGACTTGTTGAGGAAACAACACAGAATGAGGTACTTGGTTATTAAGGACAGAGGAGGGCATCCGATTAATCAAGTAACAAGCAGTAAGGACAGCATCCCCCAAAAATGATGAGGAACATTACCATGGATTCAAAGTGTCCTAGTTGTTTCAATTAGGTGACGATTTTTCCTTTCAGCAACCCCATTTTGTTGAGGGGTGTGAGCACATGATGTTTGGTGAAGAATGCCATGAGAAGCCACAAAGGATTGAAAGGAATGAGACAAGTATTCACGGGCATTATCACTACGTAAAGTGCGAATAGACACCAAACTGTGATTTTACTTCCCGGTAAAACTCCTGATAGATGGAAAACAACTCGGACCTATTTTTCATTAAAAACAACCAGGTACAACGAGAGTAATCATCTATGAAGGTGACAAAGTATCTAAAACCTAGGGTGGGCTCGGTACGACTAGGACCCCAAACATCAGAATGAACTAAAGCAAATGGAGATTTGGCTCGACCATCAACTCTATTTGGGAAAGAACAACGTATATGTTTACCTAGTTGTCGAGACTCACAAGACAGGGTGGATAACTTGGATAGATTGGGTACCATTTTTTGTAACTTGGCAAGGCTAGGTTGTCCCAATTGAGCATGTATTAAGAGAGATGAATCTGTGGCAGTGCAAATGCGGGGCTGGCGAGAGAGTTGGTAGAGGCCGTTGGACTCACATCCTGTGCCAATTATTCGTCCGGAACTCCGGTCTTGCAGAAAAACTGAATCTTGAGTAATAGAAATGACACAATCAAGGGGCTAATAGAAAGTACATTAAATGGGGAACCTGGAATGTACAGAACCGAGTCAACAGAAAGGGAGGGAAGAGGATGAGTAGTACCCCTCCCTTGAGATTGTGTTTGAGTACCATTTACTAAGGTGGCAGAAGGTAGATAACCAGAGGAAGAAATGTGAGAAAATAAAGATTTATTACCAGAGATGTGGTCAGAGGCATCAGAGTCCAAAATCCAAGGATCATGAGAGGGAGACCCAGAGAGACAAGCAACAGAAATACTTGAGTGACTGTGCACAACAGAAGCAGCAGAACCACAAAGACGGCGTTGCTCGAACCACTTTTCTGGAAACCAATTTAATCTTTCAACAGAATCAACATATGCATCAAGTGGTTTAAGAAAGTGTGAGGGCCGACGCTCCGTAAACCACGTCGAAAAATCAGCATGAGACATTGGCATAGCACCAACACCGATCGATGAAATCTGGCAGAGTCCGGAAGCCATGGGGTCCCAAAGAGAAGCGAGAAACACCCAAAAATGTGACAAAACCAAGAGGAGAAAGGTAAAACTACACCACCATGAAGCCAAAAATGTTGAAATAAGGCTGGATCTGGAACGTGCATAAAAAGGTGAGCACGACGGAAGAAGCGGCGGTCCGAACAGGGCTGGGACGTGCCGCCACGCACGGTTAAGGCGGGCGGCGCGTGGGTTTCACGAGCAGGGAGTGAAGCGGCGCGTGAGGACGAAACCACCGGTGTTGGGTCGCGCTCCTCCGGGCGCTCCTTATGGGGTGGTCGGAGATGTTTTCCGGTGGGTGGCGGCAGCTGTAATGGCTGGGCAGCGGTGATGTTGGCCGGTAAAGCCTGTTGGAATGAGACACGATAGTGGTAAAAGCCGGAAGCCGGAGGTGAGATTCGGTTTCCGAAAACAAAAATTGCACCGATAGACAGTGGATCTACCGGGAAAGCACGAATTAGGATTAGGGTTGCCTCTTGTTAGGCTCATGATACCATGTTGAATAACAAGAAAGGGACAAGAGAATTTGGTGAATCCGTGTGTTTCAAGTACACAGCGGAGTTCATTATATATAATAGGAGCAATAAATGTACAATATCATTGTTACCCTATTTACAATGATTACGCTACCTATTTACAACTAATATAAGATATCCTACTTATTTACAAGATATCTAACTAGGACGTTTTCATGAAATATCTCCTGAAGAAATATTACGTGCAAGAGAATGTTTGTGTCTTTTTCTTTTTCTTCTTCTGCAACTGAGAGCAGGTTGTTATTAAATTTGTGTAAGTAGTGTTAGCCGTATACTAACAGAATGCAGTACATACTATTCTAGAGTATAGTAGCTTGATATTCTCTATCGTAGACAATAATGCTATTATCTTTTACTGCATTATTTTCATATATTTTATTGGAATTTTCTTCCTTGAATTACTTTGAGCTGCACTATTTCGTCATTTTATTGTCACTTGAGTACTTCTAACCACAAGTCGAAGTCTGCAAATATCAGACATGAAATATAATGCTATCAAGTCCTTTTCATCCTCACTTGGTAATTATGGAATGAACTTGTAATATCTAATTTTCTTAAATATTTCTCACGAAATAATGTATTTTTTTTCTTCTTTTATCCAGAAAATAGCAGAGATTGCTCATGCACATGGTGCTCTTGTGTTGGTAGACAATAGTATAATGTCACCTGTATTATCGCAGCCATTGGAACTTGGAGCAGGTATAAGCATAGTATGGTAATGAAGTAGAAATATATATGCACTTCACTTACAGGACTTGCAAAATATGCAATGTTTTCAAATGTCAATTGATAGTTTATAATAGTGAGCTTTATTGGTACAGTTTCTTTATACTTTCTTACATTTAAGAAAGACTAAGTTTCCCAATATTCGGAATTTTGCAATGTTCGCTTCTTTTTTCAATGGACATTAAAATATATTTGAATAAAGGATATAATTCCTTTAAATTGAGGTGTGCACTAAGAGGAAAAAGTGCAGAGTTAACTATTGGTTTATAAATCTAGAAAGTGGTTATTTTACAATTTTTGTAATTTCTTATGTCCAGGTGTTCTTATCACAATCTTTATCATTGAATGTTTCAAACAATAGTTTTAGGTCTTTACTTTTTCATCTAATATGCCTGCTTCACTAAAGGGGACTTAATTTTTACTGACTATATTTAACAAGAAGAATGGTGTCAACGTCAAACTGTTAGAAGGCGCTCCTTTTATTGATAAAGGCCTATGTTCAAGTCTGGAACAACTCTGTTTCACCAGGCAAATTGTGACTGTTTCACACAGTTTGACCACTATGTGGCTGGTTCACCAGTTCTGTGTCCAGTTCATAACATGCCGGATTTGACTGCTTGACTGGCTGGTGGACCAGTTCAAGTTGAACTGATCCAATTAGTTTTGTAGTTAAAAAATGACACAATAAGACCTATCGTTAAAAAGTATTGCAAAATCATATTTTCATATTTTTTTGACTCTTAATGCTATATTTTAAGCGCGATTTTGCTTCTTTTCATTTCAGTAGAAATATTTGTCAATGGAAGATGATTGTGATCTCACATTTTAGTTCACAGTTGAACTGAGCCGATTAGTTTTGTAGTTAATAAATGACCCAATAAGACCTATTGTTAAAGAGTATTGCAAAATCATATGTTCATATCGTTTTGACTCTTAATGCTATATTTTAAGCGCGAATTTGCTTCTTTTCAAATGAGTAGAAATATTTGTCAATGTGTGTGTGTGTGTTAGCATGAATTAAATTTCACTCCTTCCATATTTTCTATGCCTAAACTTATACAGTTGTGGCTGGTACATTTTTCTTGCAGATATTGTAATGCACTCAGCTACCAAATTTATTGCTGGACATAGTGATATTATGGCTGGTGTGCTTGCCGTAAAAGGTGAAAGGTTGTAGCTCTTAATTATATTTCCCTAACCTTCAAATTCTGAAGACATTAATATACATTTGTCACTGTTACTTGTCAGTCTGAATTTCATTCATTAGATTGCTATAATTTTAATTTTAATTGTATGGCAATTTTCTTTGCCAAGTAATACAATTGCATAATTTGTCTATTAGTTTATTGAATAGGTTGAAGATTTTCACAAGCTCTTATGCATAATGTGGACTAATACATGTTTTAATTGCTTTTGTAAATAGTTTCATATGTTATGAAATATTCCATGAGCTGACTTTAAATCATGTCTTTGATTTTTATATGGATATTTTTTCTGACAAAAAAAGTTTTTCTTACAAGCTAGAGAGAGAGAAAACTGATAGGTTCTCAGTGAAATCCGTGTTGTTTCCACTATTTCTTGTCCACACTTTTGAAAACATGAAGCAAAGTGAAAATAAGGTGGAGTTTTTGCAATAAACAGAAAAAATAGAAAATATCCTTACAAATGAAGCACATCTTTCAGTCCCCATTTTTCGTAGCCTTTCCTGTGATTATTTACCTCTTTTCTTCATTCTCTCAAGGTTGGCAAAAGAACTATATTTCTTGCAGAATGCGGAGGGCTCAGGCTTAGCTCCGTTTGACTGTTGGCTTTGTTTGCGAGGAATCAAGACGATGGCCCTTCGAGTGGAGAAGCAACAGGTGCTATTTGGAACATGCTTTGAATGCTTCTATTTATCCAATGACACTAGATTCATGTTTTCTTTCTGAATATTATTTTTCCTAATATATAAAATTTTCCTAATATATGTAACAACTAACAAGTTGGATGCATCTGATATATATGCTCCAGCTTTACAGGGAGTGTTGATTATTGTTGATATATTTGTTTATCTTTAGATAATTTTGTTATAGTCTAAGTTCAGTTAGGATTGTTATCTCTTGAGATTATTATTAGATAATTTTGTTGTATAGTTTTCTTATCCAGTTTTATCTAGTCCCTGATGTTTAGGGATTTGATTTAGGATTGACTTCTGGATGCTTGTATAGATATTGTGCAGACTACAAGACCATATATGAAAAGCTTAGTTCCCATTTAATGATATATATTAGGATGTGACAAACTGCATAGTGTCCCTTATAGGTAGAGTTAATAATTTAGCATTCTAGCTTACGACACTAACGAAAAAGGAAATATTTGCGCTAGTGATAGTGAGGTAATTCAAAATTTCAACCAGTCTTTTAGCTCGCTTTGGATCTGAAAGTGGCTCTCCTTGATCTGGTAGAAGTTTCACATTGTGACCCATAGGATAGGAGTATTAATAGGCCTTGCATTCATCAGCCATGTTTCCTCGAAAATATTCATTGCATTTTCCCTTTGAGAAATCACGATGCCTTGCTCGAATTGTGCCACCTCTATTCTTAAGAAAAACAAAGTTAGTCAAGATCTTTAGTGTATAAATGATGATAAAGATATTTTACATGTATGGCGCCGTGATAATCGACAATCGTCAATGTTGCAAGCCCAACCCATAAGCCCAAAATCACTAACGTCTATGTTAGGAGGGGCAAGGCTGGGGTGAGAAACACCTAATGATTATCACTACTATGTAACCACCTGATGAGGTGGCAGCACCCATGTGGGGTGGGGGACCATTCTAGAAATACGCCTAAGAGAATATAAGCTGGTTAGGGAGAGAGAGAGTGAGGAAGGCAGTTTTTGGGCTGGAAATTGGAGAGCTAAGAGCACTCTCGAATCTGCTCTATTTTCTTCTTTACTGTTACATTCCTTCATTGTATTCCTTCAATCACTGCTGCTTCTGGGTTTACACAATCCAGAGGATTCAGTGCTATTATACAACTATAATTCAGCTTATATCTCCTTATTTTTCTGGTACCTAACACTTGAAATTTGAAGAAATATAATTTTATTTCTTATACCAAAACTATAAAGTAATTACATTATATAGAGGAAACTAAATATGTACTCAATCTCCTAATAATAAAAAACAAATATTCTACAATTAATACTAATTACAACATATCACAACACTCCCCTCAAGCTGGTGAATGGATGTTTATCATTCCCAGCTTGCAAGTAAGATCTCGAAATCATTCTAAGGGAAGCCCTTTGGTGAGCACATCAGCCAACTGTAGTCCCGAGGGGACGTACTGTGTAGAAATAAGACCACTATCTAATTTTTCTTTGATGAAGAGCCGGTCTATCTCTATGTGTTTCGTTCTATCATGTTAGACTGGATTTTGAGCAATACTAATGACAGACTTATTATCATAGAAAAGTCTCATGGGAGCTTCACGCTTTATCTTCAAGTCATCTAGTATGATCTTCATCCACAATAACTCACAGACTCCTTGAGCCATGGCTCTGATTTCTGCCTCTGCACTTGATCTGACAACGACATTTTGCTTCTTGCTCCTCCATGTCACTAAATTTTTACCCAAGAACATACAAAATCCTGTAGTGGACCTCCTGTCATCAATTGATCCTGCATAATCTGCATCAATATAAACTTCCGTAGATAACTGCTCATTTTTCTTGAACAATAGACCTCTTCCTGGACTTGCCTTCAGATACTGCAAGATTCTATCCATAGCTTGTAAGTGCCTCTCCCGTGGGTTATGCATGAACTGACTGACAACACTAACTGGATAAGCTATATCAGGCCTAGTGTGAGATAGATAAATGAGCTTCCCCACAAGTCTCTGGTATTGGGCCTTATCAACCCTTGGGCCCTCCTCATTACTCCCAATCTTGTGGCTCTGCTCTATAGGGACTCCAGTGGGCTTACAACCCAGTTTGCCAGTCTCTTTGAGAAGATCAAGGACATACTTTCTCTGAGAGATGAAAATGCCTTGTTTCGAGTATGCCACCTCCATACCTAGGAAATATTTCAGCTTTCCAAGGTCCTTTCTCAAGTTCTGCTTCTTAAGTATCATTACCTGCAATGATCATATCGTCTACATAAACTAACAGAATAGTGAGTTTGCAATTTTGAGTATGTTTTATGAAGAGTGTATGATCTCCTTGGCTCTGTTTAATAGGGTCTTCTTCAATCTGCACACTTTATTTCTTTCTAAAGTAGGGTCATACCCCGGCGGAATCTCCATATACACTTCTTTCTCCAAATCTTTGTGCAAGAATGCATTTTTAACATCAAACTGTTGCAACTCCCAATCAAAGCGAGCTGCTAAGGAAAGAATGATCCTTACAGTGTTCATTTTTGCAACCGGAGCAAACGTCTCCTCATAATCAATTCCATAGGTTTGAGTGTATCCCTTTGCAACTAGTCTCGCCTTATACCTGTCAAGCGTGCATCAGGTCGATACTTCACTGTATATATCCACCTGCAACCTGCAGTCCTCTTGTCATTTGGCTTCTCAACAATCTCCCAAGTCCCATTCTTCTCTAGCGCATGCATCACTTCATTCATAGCTTGAATCCAGTTCTTATCTTTTAATGCTTCTTATACTAATGTAGGGACTCTAATAGAGTCAATAGCTGAAATAAAACTCTGGTGCTGCAAAGACAGATTTTTAGTAGACACAAACTGGGATATGGGGTACTTGGTACAAGATTGTTTTCTTTTTCTTAGGCAATAGGTAGCTCATCAAGGTTAGACTCACAAGAATTATTAGGCTCAATGTTAGGAACCCTTACCTTAGGTTCAGACGATTGAACTTGTTGTTGGACCAGGACAGGTTTAACTTTCCGCTTGTACTTTATCCTGTATCTGTCAACATTATTCTGTACCTGTATTGGTTCAGGGTCATTGTCATCACCATCATTCTGGACTGGCGGCATTGGCTTAGGATCGTTGTCCTCAGTGGTAGGTATCGAGGAAGGCTTCAAGGGCTCCTGTGTCAGAGGAATAACAGACAACTCTAGAGACTCAGCTTCCTGACTATTCTCCCCCTAAAGCTGAGGACTAGGATAAAAAGGCTATGTTTCCTGAAAGGTTACATCCATGGATATATAGACACGACAACTAGAAGGATGACAACATTTATATCCCTTCTTATCTGTAGCATATCCGATGAATATACATTTAAGAGCCCGAAGATCCAACTTTCCCTGATGAGAACCATGAACATGCACAAAGGCAGAACAACCAAAGACACGACCTTGGAGACTTGACATAATGGGAACTGACGGAAAGAAACTCGTCATGACCTGCATTGGACTAACACTAGATAAAACCTTAGATGGTAACCTATTGATTAAATAAGCAGCAATTAAGACGGCTCCCCCTCTCCCCCCCAATAAAACTTAGGGACATTCATTTGAAAGAGTAATGCTCTGGTGATTTCAAGAAGATGACTATTTTTCTTTTCAGCAACCCCATTTTGTTGTGGGGTGTCAACACAAGTAAGCTCATGAACAACACCCTTGTCTTTGAGAAATTTGGAAAAAATTTGATATACATACTCTT
This sequence comes from Acmispon strigosus, assembly GCA_030819835.1. Lineage (NCBI taxonomy): Eukaryota > Viridiplantae > Streptophyta > Magnoliopsida > Fabales > Fabaceae > Acmispon > Acmispon strigosus. The sequence goes on from JAUAMA010000001.1 coordinate 10,017,895, forward strand.
TCCCATTGTCTGACCTTAACCTTTTAATAGGTTTCCCAAATTGGCTCTAACCATGTTGAAAAAACTAACAAATAATTGAAACACCTCAGACTTATCTTTCATAAGAAAAACCCAGGTAATCCCGAGTACAATCATCAATAAAAGTAACAAACTATTTTGCACCAGAGACGAAGGTCCCCACACATCAGAGTGAACAAGATCAAAAGGTTGAGCACATTTATTATTACTAGAAATAAAAGTTGAACAATGATGTTCAGAAAACTGGCACACATCACAATGGAAAGACTCAACAGACACTCTTGAAAATGAATGGGGAAACATGGTCCTAAGGACACTAAAGGGAGGATGCTCAAGACACTTGTGTTGCAACCAAATTTGAGAAGTACTCCATGACGCTGAACTTGCTTGATGGCACTTGTTCTCCTTATGGGGCAGAGAGTATAACCCGTCTTGTTCCTTAGCAATTCCAATCGTCTGCCCCATCTTTAGTGAGTTTGTGAATAGACAAAATGTTGTTAGAAAGCTTTGGGACATGAAGCACACGCTTTAGGTGTAGAGATAAGCTAAGGTAAGAGTTACCACATCTGGTAACCGGGGTGTGGGATCCATTAGCAACAGTGATATGATGGTTTCCAGGCAAAGTGGAATAAGAGGATAAATGTGAGAGGTGAGGTGTCATGTGATCTGTAGCACCAGAGTCAATAATCCAGCTATTCTTAGTACACAAAGGATTAAAAGATAAGAAAGTAGAGTTCTTACCAGTCATAGAGAGAGAACAATTACCAGAGGGCTTACTCAAGGAACCCAAAAGAGCTCTCAAACGCTCCAATTCTGCTTTGCTGAGGCTAGAGACATCTGCGGTAGGTGGATCTTCACCCTCAACCTCCATGGCAGAAGTTGTGTGATTTGCACCCCTCTGAGGATCACCTTTGGACCTGCTCATACGTCCAAGGACTTTGTCCCTTCCATGAAGTTTGAAACAATTCTCTTTGGTGTGACTAGATCTCTTACAGTGAGTGCACCATCGATCATCGCGATTAGGATGTTCGGAAGAGGTAGATCCTTTGGGACGTTCAGAAGAGGTGGATCCTTTTACAGGACCCTTTTCAGAGGCTAAGGCTGAACCATCATCATTGTTCTCTGACCTTCTTCATCACTAACTATGAAGAACACCTCTGAGAGAGAAGGGAGTTTCTCCTTGCCCAAAATCTGAACCTGGGTAAGATCAAATTCAGAGTTAAGGCCAAAGAGAAACTTAATAATCCGTGATTTATCAATAAACTGAGTCAGCGTTGTGGAGTCATCATCACACTTCATCTTCAAATTTTGATACTGGTCCAATTCCATCTAGAGACCATTCAGAGTCCCATAGTATTCTGACACAGAAAGATTTCCTTGCTTCGAATTGAAAATTTTATTTTCCACCGCATAGCAGACTGAGAGGTTTTGTTTCTTGGAATATGCCTGTGCCAGGTTCTTCCAAATCTCCTGAGCAGTAGGAAAAACATATAGTTTCGACTAATCTTCGTAATCATGAGTGCCAAAACCAAGTCATAATAAGAGAATTCTCTTCACGCCATGTCTCATACTGAGGATCAGTTTGTGCAGGAGCTTTTCCTTCAATATAATTGATTCTCTTGCGGCTTATGAGAGTGTGACAGACCATTTCGAACCATCGGAGGTAATTGCGCCCATCCAAGCGATATGATCCTTGCAATATCGGGTGATCATTGTGAGATAAGGGTGGAAGAGATGTGGTCTTCCCACCTGAGGTGATTTTCTCCGGTTCAGACTTGGATATCTCCTCTTTTCCTGACATAAGAGCACTCTCGAATCTGCTCTATTTTCTTCTTTACTGTTGCATTCCTTCATTGTATTCCTTCAATCACTGCTTCTGGGTTTATACCAGAGGATTCAGTGCTATTATACAACTATAATTAAGCTTCTATCTCCCTGTTTTTCTGGTACCTAACAATCAACCTTTTGATTACGCCCATTGTTGATTGTAATCAGACCGTAAGAATCGGTAAATCCTAACAGCAGCCACAGCGTAAAAGAACGGAAAAAAAGATAGTTTTTTTGGTATTTTTTATTATATAAAACTGGAAAAATAAACAAGAAGAAGGTAAACCTTCTTAACAAGGGAAAACCCTTACAAGGTAAAAAACCTTTTAACTCAATAATCAAATCCTTACTCTAACTTAAGGAGGGAACTCTATTTATAATAAACTAATCCTAATAATGATAAACTTAACCCCTAAGAAATTAAGAAGATAGACTAACCAAAATAAAAGTAACTCCTAAAATAAAACAGACTCATAATATAAAAGATAACCCGATCAATATAAAATATTAACTCCTAAAATAAACTAAACGTAGATATTTAGAATCCTAACACAGACTATCAATAAGATAGAAGTATAAATCGGCACAGTCATGGATGTATACTTAATCTAAAAGATAACCCAACCAAGTCACACGCGCAGGTGTCATTTTCAACATGAAGCACTAAAGATATTTGGCTTAATAGCCACTTTGGTCCCCCAAGTTTCACGATTTTGCATTCTTGGTCCCCCTTGTATTTTATTAGCACCCAGCATCCCTATAAGTTTACAGAAGTTGCAAAACAGGTTTCCGTTAGCCTTCCGTCAGGAAACTAACGTTTGTTGGGTAAAGTGGGACCCAGAATCTGAGGTGTCATGCATATAGGAGAGAGAAAGAGGCTGAAGGAGAGAGAAAGAGGCTGAAGGAGAGAGAATTCGAAGAACCTGCGTTCTTCTTCTTCTCCAATGGCTAGAAGGGGATTTCTTCTACAAAAGAGGGCTTTTCCATCCTCTTCGAATTGTGACCTTGTAGCTGGAATTTCGTCAAGCTTGAAGGAGAAGAGGTACAGAGGTGTGGGTTTGAGAAATTGACCCAAAAAATTTCACGTAACTTTGTCCAATTGTTTGTGAATAATGATTAGAAAACTACATAGGCTTCCACTAAGAGAAAAGGGAAAAGGGAAAGAAAGGCTTAGCTAATAAAACTTTTGGTTGAAATTTCTCATTTCATTTAAATGCACTAATTAAATTGCAGATAGTGAAAGGTTGTAGAGCTTCTCCCTTGGCACTTACCGTGACTAGTAGATCTCTAAGGGACCAAATCTTGGTGTTTTGGCGCAAGAGGGCAAAGGAATTGTCCAAAGGAGGCTCAATTCTGGGGCATGACAAATATGTGCTTACTTGCCTCCAAGAGAGCTTAGACAATTTGGATGCTAAGGCCATAGAGTGTTTTAAAAACTTAGGCTTATTTCCTGAAGATCAAAGGATCCCTGCTGCTGCCCTTGTGGATATGTGGGCAGAACTGCATAGTGAAGATGATGAGACTGCAATGGAGATAATTTATGAACCGGTCAACCTGAACATGATTGATATTATTGTGACAACCATGGTAGGAGGTTTTATGGGTGTGGTCTTTACAAGATAGGCAAATTGTGGCTGTTCTGTTCATCTTCTTCTTCCCCTCGTGGCATGCTCTGTTCATCTTCTTCTTCTTCCAATTGTGGCTGTTCTGTTCATCTTCTTCTTCAGCCTCTTTCTCTCTCCTATATGCATGACACCTCAAATTCTGGGTCCCACTTTACCCAACAAATGTTAGTTTCCTGACGGAAGGCTAACGGAAACCTGTTTTGCAACTTCTGTAAACTTATAGGGATGCTGGGTGCTAATAAAATATAAGGGGGACCAAGAATGCAAAATCGTGAAACCTGAGGGACCAAAGTGGCTATTAAGCCAAGATATTTCATGGATTTTTGTTCTTCATAGTTTAATGGGTTCTACATCAAACTTTTAAAGATAAAGAAAAACTTAAACGAGACACGTGAATATCTTACGTAGTTTCCTGAATCTCTTCTTTATTTGGCATTGTATTTGTTATTTGGTTGACGAACTCATCCTTTAAAGTCAGTCCTATAAACAGTCTTGCACTGTTTATCTTTGCAGGGTATTTGTTATTTGGTGCAGTCATGGAACATGCATATATTAAATAAACTTTGTAATTTCAAATGTTGATCTTATTTCTTAAGTCATCTTACTTTGCTCTTAGATCTGTCAAAATATTAGTTTATGCTGTCAGAAATTAAATTGGATATTTGTTCTTGTCTGCTCATTTCTTTTTAAGATCATTATGCATTTTCTTTTAACATGACACACATTTTCTTTCAACAACTGATTTTGATTAAAATTCCAGTACACTTGTAATTATCATTGATTCATAAGCATTTATATCCAATATTTACTTTTAACTTGGGAATTAAAATCTATTGCAGGAAAATGCACAGAAGATTGCTGAGTTCCTTGCCTCCCATCCTCGAGTGAAGAAAGTAAACTATGCCGGTTTGCCTGGTCATCCCGGACGTGAAATACACTATTCTCAGGCACTGTTTATAATTTGAAATTTCACATAAATTTTGCTATGCCCAGCAGTGGTTTTCTCATATATTTATACGGTCCTTTTCCAGGCAAAAGGTGCAGGATCTGTGCTTAGCTTTTTGACAGGTTCACTGGCTCTCTCGAAGCATATTGTTGAAACCACGAAGTACTATAGCATAACTGTTAGTTTTGGTAATAATTATTCCATCCAATGCCCTAGTTTTAAAATGTTGTGGTTGCAACTACTGAAAGTAAATTTAAACGACACTAAAATTAAGAGATCTTCTCTTTTCTCTTATATCAACAATCATGTCTTATGCATTTGTTGATAAGCCATTTGGCTTGTACATTATAGCCGTCCCTCCTCCCTAGATGTTGGACCTCTATTATAATTTAGCATGGCTTAGATATTTTCTTCATCATTGTTAGTCCTAGTTTCTTTTGTCGAATGGAAGGGGTTTGAATTTGAAGTGTTGATTCGGCATTTGAGATTTCTGATTGAGTTCTATATGGTGAAGTTCTAACTGCATTTCTGCCGACGTTTTTATTGGCAGGGAGTGTAAAATCCCTCATCAGCTTGCCTTGCTTCATGTCCCATGCTAGCATCCCTGCTGCAGTCCGTGACGCGAGAGGTTTAACAGAAGATCTTGTACGTATATCTGTTGGTATTGAGGATGCAAATGATCTCATTGCTGATCTAGACAATGCATTTAGAACGGGGCCTCTGGAGTAGATGGATTAATTATATGCTTTTTATGGAATAATTTATCATGTTCAAGATTGGGAAGCATAGTTATCATCAGTTTTGAGCCTCTGGAGACTGAACACTTCAATGTATCTATGATTTATTTATGTTTAAATAAAAACAAATAGGTAGACTGGTGTGATTGTTCAGCCGTAATTTCGAATTCCATGTTGTACAATTTTGATTATCTTGTAGATATCATATTGAAAATAATCAATGCCTCCATGGTTTCGATTTAGATCAGGTGTTGACAGTTTGTTGTGTATATATGTAATGAGAGTTGGCGTGGTGGTTCGAGAGCTATCATACTTGGACACTCAAACAGTAGATCTCAATAGACACTATTTTTTTTATATCTCTGTTCTTATCACATTCATCAAATATCACACCAATTACTTCTTCCCATTCTCTTCATTTCTCACTATTATCTTTCATTGCATTATTTTCATATTTTTTTTTAGAATTTTCTTTCTTAAATTGCTTTCCTGGACCTTACGGGAACTTCTTGCTGCTGCCCAACCACAAGTCAAGTTCTGCACATATTGTAGACATGAAATAAATTCTTTCAAGTCCGCTTCATCCTCACTTGATAATCATGGTATGGACTCGTAATATGTAATTTTCTTAAATGTTCTCCACTAAATAATGTAAATTATTTTTTCTTAATTAATTTCCAGAAAATCAGAGTTGGCTCATGCACATGGTGCTCTTGTGTTGGTCGACAATAGTATGTCACCTGTATTGCACTAGCCATTGGAACTTGGAGAAGGTATCAGCATATTATGACAATGAAGTAGAACCAGATTTACACTTACAGGACAATAATCAAAATTTTCAATAATAAATTGATAGTTTATCATAATGAGCTACAACGCCATTTTCTATATGCTTCCTTACATTCCTTACATTTAAGAAAGACTAAGTTTCCCAATGATTTGAATTCTGCAATGCTCCCTCCATTTGCAATGCTCAACTGTTGAATGCGGTATTGGAACGTGAGGAGGGGGTCGTTTGGTATATGTCGTCGTGCTTGTGTGGTTTTTGGTTGGAATGGGATTCAGTTTGTGATAACGGATCCCATGTTGTGGTCCTTGATTCCATATGTGCTTTGGTGGTCTTTGTGGATGGTTCGGAATGGGGTGATCTTTCATAATCCATACTCTGCATATGATTTTGTTCAGCATTATGAGCAGGTACGTTTGCAAAATAATGTGATAGTTCGGAAACACATGAATATGAACGGACCAAACCGTTCAATCAACCGGATATGGTGTTTGTTGAGGAGGGTAACGGTGCTCCCGAAGGTGGTTGACTGGATGATCGCCGTGCTCCGCCTTGGTGAACGTCTTAGAGGGATCTCTTTGAATACGCTCTGATGCCAGAGTCAATAGCTATGGGAGGAGGTAGTCTTAGTGAGGTGAGGGGTTTGTCTCTTTATAGGGAGGGTCCTAGCACTTGTCCTTATCAAGCCCCTTGACCAAGGATTGCATCAGCTTAGAGAGTTTAGACGTTGACCGTCATACCGTCGTCTACCATGGTCGGCCGATAGGATCCTTGGTCGTCGTGGGGGTGGCCGACCGGGTGGTGCCGGTCGTTCATAATAGCCCCTAGGAACAGTTTCCCCTAGCTCTGACAGAAAAATCGTTGCGTGGTGAGAGCTAGCTTCTACTCCTTGTCGCAGGCATGGACGATCGTCGCCTGTCCCTGGTGAAGTGTTCTTTTGTGATTGTTTTTTGAAAATTTAAGTGTTCGGGGTTGTGTCGCGTTATGCTGCTCGTTTGTGCACGCATGTGTTGGCCCCCAACCGTTCAGTCATAATGGTTTGCAGCCGATCGGGTTGATTTCCCTTTGAACTCGGTTGGGTGTCGTTGCCGTTTGAGGTAGTTTTTGTCGTTCTTCAGAGGTGTGTGCACGTGACCGTTGGGAGGTTGTCGTTTCGGATTTCAAAAGATGAGGAGATGTGATCGTTCGTGTGTTGTCACTTCAATTTTCAGAAGGTGAGAAGACGTGACGTTACGCCCTTGGGGCGCGTGCGTGTAGGTGGCGCATTAATGCGCCTTTTCCTATTTGAGGTGTTTGTTGATGTGCCCCCTAGTGGGTGTCTTTTTCACTTTGCGTGCGTTTTATTAGAAGAGGAATGCGCCTCTTCATCTTCGGGCATCATTGCTGATATAAGGGGTAAGGCCCTTGTCATTACTTCACTTGTTCTAAACGTTGCTTAGATTGGTTCTTGTGGAGAGTGAAGTGGGATCAAGTGTTTCGTAAGCGTCTTCTTTTTTCGATGGTCAGATTGATCCTGTGGCTGTAGTCATCCCTCGTAGAGATCGTCTTCCAAGTAGACTTCGTCTTCTTCTGATTACTTTTCCCTTTCCCCTTCTTTCTCTTTTGTTTCTTTTAACCTCCGATCGACATAGGGGAGAGCAGGGGACGAGTTTGGAGTTCCTACTGGGTTTCCCTGAGGCCGAGTGATCAGCCTACGACCGAGATAGTTTGTTAACCTGACTCGTGCCCCCTTGCAGGTCTACAATGGTTCGTAAAAAGGAAACCAATTACCAGGGTCTTCGATTGCCCCCCCCCAGCCATGGAAGAAGTCTAAGAGGACTAAGAAAGACAAGAGGAAGTATTCAGATCTGCTGGATGAGCTCTTCCGGTACAACGAGTTATGCCAGAATATATTGAGTATGCAGTCCCGGTTGGCAAACAGCGATCCGCGTCATCTTGAGAGGATGCAGATTTTGACGTGTGGCAATGTAGGTGCCGGTCATGAGGTGCATGCCCCCAGCAAGGATAAACTCTGCCGGTTTGTATATGCACTTGGCAGTTGTGAAGAAGCTCAGAGTGCGTATGCCGTTCTCCGACTTCACGATGAAGGTGCATGAGGCCCCTTCGCAATTGCACCCTGGTGGGTTGGCATTCACGAAGGGGTTTGAAGCTATGTGTGAGGTATTTCGCAAGAAGCCGTCCTTGGACCTTTTCATTCACATTTTGATGCCTTCCAATACCCATGGAGCGGGTGGGCATGGAATGGTAAGCTTGAAGTTGCGAACGACCAAGGTGTTGCACAACTTTAATGATTCCTACAAAGACTTCAAGCCTGATTTCTTTGGAGTAACGATGACCGGTGAGGGACGATCGTGGTGGTACCGGACTGATCGGAACGAGACTGTTTTCAGACAATTTCCCTTGTGGTGGAGCAATAAGCATTTTGAAATAAATGTTGCTCAGTATGGGACCGAAGATCCATGGAAATTGAGCCTGGAAGATCAGGATTTTTTCAACATTTTGGAGAGGACTGTGACATTCGATGAGGAAGGCCAACCTCAGTTTCTCCTAAAGTGTCAACATTTGATTCGTCGCCGACCAGTGACTATGAAGAGGCATTTTTGTAAGTCTTCTTGAAGGGTGACCAGACTGTTGTATAATTTGTTTTGTTCTAACCCTTTCTTTTTTCTTTTTCTTTTTTCCAGTGAAAATGACAATTGAACCAGCTGTTCGTGAGCTGATTTGAATGAATGAAAACGAAGATTCAGGGAGTTCGTCTAGTAAAGAGGTTGCCACCAAACCTAAGGTTGTGAGGCAGTATGGCCCATAAACTTGGCTTCCAGTGATGGGGAGAGTACTCATAGGCCAACGGGTTGTGATGGCCGTGTGATGACCAATGAAGATGAGGTCGAACAGCATACCCTCATCCACAGGAAACGTCAACTGGACGCCCAGGTTCAGTAGGGTTCAAGCAAGCAACCTAGGGTTGCTACTCGGTTTCCACCGAGAGTTGAGAATATTTCAAAGTCTGCTCCAGATGTCGATCAAGTGGCAGAGTCCGTTCAAGCAGACAAAACCCGACCTCAACCTTATGCTAACGCCAAACCTGCCAAGTGGGTAGAGAAAGACAAGGGAAAGTCCCACACGCATGATAAGGTCATTCCAGATGGCATAGAGCTTGAACCGTCGGAGCCCGACAGTGGGCCTTGGTATAACGTACCTTTGGTTTAGCTGAACGCGGACGTTCGCTGCCAAGGTAAATCGGATTGTCCTCTTGGGGACTTAATTGATTCTGCTTTGGGTTCAGTTGAACACGGATGGCCGATAGGATTGTCCACTTGGGGACTTAAGATTGTATTCTTGGTTCAGCTGAACACGAACTTCGCTACCAAGGCTGATTGGATTGTCCTCTTGGAGACTTAATAGATTGTTCTCTTGTTTCAGCTGAACGCAGACGTTCGCTGCCAAGGCAAGTGGGACTGTCCTCTTAGGGACTTAATAGATTGTGCTCTTAGTTCAGCTGAACATGGACGTTTTCTGCCAAGGCTAATCAGATTATCCTCTCGGGGACTTATCGAAAGCCTCGGGATACCTCTTCTAAGCTTGGGAATACCAGTACCAAGCCTGGGTATGACAACTCGAAATACAAGAATGCCTATGTAGACTACCGGCATGCCTAAAGCAGTGTATTCAAGTCCAAGTATGACAACAATGGCTATGCCAAACATGGGGCAAGTCCCTTAGGGTTTAGGAGCTCCGAGCTATGGCCAAACTTAGAGCAGCGTGATGGGAAAATTCATGCCATTGGGGCCAACAGGTCCTTCGAACAACATCACAATTAAAACCATGAACCGCTTATGAAAATAGATGGATGAAAGCAACCACGGCATAGTTCACACAGTCACTCAGCAGATTGAGACGGTGTTCGATCCGTTGATCCAAAAAATGAACACCAATTATGAAATGTTGGCTAGACAGATGGGAAGGATCGACGATGTATTTAGAGCATCCCAGTATGACCCAATCGTATAAAAAGTAGCGTACATGGGGGAAAGGTAGAACCATCCCCGAGAATCCCACTTCGAACATGTCGAGAGGGTTCAGAACGAACGCTTCAAAGGAGACATATCACCCATGTTAGTAAGCAGAAATCTTGATGTCGATCGGTTGATCGAGAGGATCCGCCAGAACAACATGGGAGAACAGTAGAACGTGACCCAGATAGTGGAACAAGTGTTGAACAAGCACGGGTTCTAAGTGGGGCAATCACATCAGCCTTACTTTGTCTTGGCATTTTCTTTGAATGTCATTAAGAAGAACTACCTCGAGGCTAGAAGGTTCCTAAGTTCACTAAGTTTGGAGGAGAGTTTCGGGAGTCCACGGTCGAGCACATAGCAAGATACCATATCGAATATGGTGATTTAATCGTGAATGAGAATTTGAAAATGAAATACTTCCCGAGTTCTCTATAATCTTGGCCGATCTGGCCAGCGCACGAAGAGAAGAAACATTTCCATTGACGACTATCTCAATAGACTTCGTCAAATGAAGTCTTGGTATCCGATACAAGTTCTCGAGCATGAACTAGTTCGAATAGCAGCAAAAGGCTTAGACTTCACCATTCGAAAGAAGTTGGTCACACAACCCATCCGAGACATGGCTTAATTAGTCGAGAGATTTCAGAAAATTGAACAAATAAACGCTGCAAAATAAGCATTTTGGAGGAAGCATCGAAAGGAGAGGATCGCCTTTGTAGGTTGTGATGTTCCCGAAATGAGATTCACCAGCGGCGGTGAAACAGGAATTGGCAAGGTGAACTTGGCTGAACTAAAGCCGGAACCTCCCTAAGTTTGCGCAACACTCAGGCCTTATGAGAATAAGGATAAGAGCCCAATGAGAAGAAGCAGAGCTTTGATGTTTCAAAATGTGACCAGATCTTTGACTATCTCGTTCGAGATGGAATAATTGACTTCTCTTCTGACCATAAAATTCCTACCCTCAAACAGAGGAAAGGGAAAAAATATTTCAAGTTACATAACAATTTTACTCATTGCACTAACCCTTGTGTATGTTTCAGGGATATATTCCAAAAAGCACTTTAGAGCGGCATGCTCAAGTATGATGAGGAGAAGGCTAAGGCGACGATGAAAGTGGAACAAACCCACTCTAGATTCACATAAATTATGTAGACCCTCACTCAATAATTATGGATTCTATTTGAAGCACCCCATTTGATGCAATGATCGTTGACCTGAGCCCTCTCACCATATTGGATGAGAGCTCTGAATCCCAACCAGTGCTAAGCAGCAGGACCCGCAGCCTCTGCCATTGGGAGTTATGGTGGAAGCCGAGTAGCCCCCGTATCATGAGGAAGACATGGATATGGCCATCTGAGTGTATGTGGAGGAGATTAATGAAATTTATCCCAAATCTAGGGAAATTTTTGCGGATTTCCTTACTCAGAAGAATGATCTCGAGACAGATGTGATGTTGTGCTCTAGATGCAGCGCTGTCTTCGATGAGAGTGAAAAAAAGGCATTTGAAGCTTCTGAAACTAAGAAGCACTATGAATGGTTAGAGAGGCTACCGCCCAAGGGAGAGATGACTACCAAAATATGCACGTTCAAACCACTGAGGAACGTCCCACCCAACCAATGGGTTCGGAAGGCATCGGATAAGTATTCCCCGCGCGATAATTATCACATTTTCTATATGGGATCTAACATCCCATACCTCGGGGATTTCAAGGAGCCAGAGGTCAAAGTGTCACATCCCCCGCAGGTTCGTTATGCAAAACCCTATGGGGACTATGATAAAAGTAAAACAACACAAGAAAGGGGGGTTGAATTGTATGTGTGTAATTTTTGAAATCTTTTCTTATAAACAAATATAAGTTTCAAATACTTTTCAAAGACTAGTGCAGCGGAAAATTAATCAGAGTTGAAAAGTAAAGCACACAGAGTATTTATCCTGGTTCACCCCCTTAATCGACAAGGCTACGTCCAGTCCTTGGCTTTACCAAGATTTCCCACTATTTACTCCAAATAGTATAAGTATTATGCAGGACTTCTCCTAGTATTCGTAGGACTTCTCCTTACAAGTTTTCTACAGGACTTCTCCTTACTTAGTATTAGATAGGACTACTCCCAGTTCTTTTTACAAAGAAGGTTTTGTTTTCTACAAGAGTCTCTACAACAAGAGTTGGGTAGAAAGATTAAGAACAAGTTACAGAGAGAATATGAAGGTTGGTTCTCTGTTAGGTTGCTTGAGAAAGATGAGAGTTTTCACTCTATAAGGTTTCACACTAAGGCAGACGACTTAACTCAGGAAAGTATAACTTGTGAATTTATGAGTTTGCTTTTGAGCTGTATGCTAGAGAATAACTTAGAAAGCTTGTGAATTTTGTTCGTTGAAAGTCGCCACTGATTCCAGTGTCTAAGTCTTCTATTTATCTCTTCAGTAGGATTCACGTTGATGAAGAATGAAGTGTTTCCGTTTGAATTTCTTCTTTTGAGTGTGCAACGGATACTTCTGCAACTCTGTATCAGCATTAAATGCACTATGATACGCATTAATTGCAGCATTAAATGCTTTTGTTGATGTCGTATGGATCTTCAATGTTGTTGCCTTAAGTGCTCATCTGAGCATTAAATGCAGGAGGAAGACAGCAAAGAGAATTTCCTTTTTCTGAACATAAGATTTGATTTTGACTGTTGAGGTGATACGATGTTCAGTAAATTGCGTCGTTGACTCTAAAAAGTAATGTTTGATTTAAGGAATGTCAAAGAACTAGCAGATACGAGGAATAAAATATTTATTATGTCCTTTTCTTGACTCTGCAGCGAACCGTGCTTCATTAAATGCTTCGACGAGGTTTGCCTTTAATATTTGAAGTATTTCCGGACGAGCTCTTTATCTCATGATCGAGCGAATTTTGCGGACGAACTCTTCAAGAGTTATCAGACGTACTCTTCAAGCAAGTTACCAGACGTACTCTTTATGCAGTCGTACTCTTCTAGAGAGAATAACCAGACGTACTCTTCATGCAGACGTACTCTTCATGTAGAAGTACTCTTCAAGGGGTCCCCAGACGTACTCTTTTTCGTCATATATTTTCATGTTGCCTTTGATATGATTTCAAAGAGTATAGACAGATGAGTTCTCTTCATATTGATAGATGTTCCTGAAACATAAAATACTCAAAGTATTAGGAATTCTTTATCTATCAACATTAAACCTTAGGTAAAATTGTTATTCACCAAAATATAATAAAAGATGAAATCGTTTGAATCTAACAATCTCCCCCTTTTTGATAATGACAATTTTCATTTGAGAAAAAGGTTTAATTTGATTATTTCAAAAAAAAAATAGTAACAGAGCAATGTCATGGGTTCGAATCAAAGCATGCGAGGTATGTACATTTTTCAGAGCTTTTTCTTTTTAAAGGTTAAGAAATAGATCGTCTATCTATTTGATTTTTCTTAGTTAGAAAAACATGAGTGTAAGCCTTGAACTTATGTTATATACGAGCGTAAAGCTAATCAATCGTATTAGTACTTATGTTCTATAATTAATACTAAGGTTATTTCTTTCGTTGCTCCCCCTCAACATATGGTATCTTTCTAAATATCTAAACACTTTGGGTTTTTAAGCATTTTCTTATATCGCGCTCCCCCTGAGTTATTTAACTTCTACGTTTTCTCTACTTTTAACTCCTAATTTTAATTCCTTTTTCTCTAAATTTTCTCCCCCTTTGGCATTAGCAAATAAAAAACAAAGGGAACAGAACAGATAGTAAAACAATATCCAGGCAAAAGAAATACTGAATGCAACTAAATTAGCAAAGGTAGTAAAAGTAATTGTTTAGAAAGGAAATAAAAAAAGTCAGGGATAAGAAATTGAAGGGATTCTTCAGTTGAATTTGCTTAGAAGCTGGCCCATCATATTCTCCAAGTTTCCAAATCTGGCATTGAACTCCTGTTTTAGCTCCTCCTTCAGCTCATCAATCCGTTGCTGATTTTTGGCATCTATGGCATCAATATTCTTGTTGGTTTCCTCAACAAGGGCTCAATGCTACCTCAGACTTCATCTTTGAAAGAGGTAAGTTTCTCGTCGAGGTCATCAGCAATAGTTGGAACTGCAGGGAATTCCATGGAAATAGAGGAGGGAGGTGATTCAACATGATAGTTAGAATTAAAGAACACATCAACCAACCCATACTCCTGAAGAGAAGGTCTTAATGTAAGTGTGCTGCAGATAAATGGGGCAACGTCTGCCAACAACACATCATCAACCTTCATCTCCATAAATCGCCTTTTGCAGATCTTCATTGGAAGAGCAGGCAGACGAATGGCAAGAATCCAAGCAGGCAAGAGAATGATGACCCAGTGGCCTAGTCTGATAGCAAGTGCTCCATTATGCTCAATGAGAAAAATAGATAAATATCCAATATGCCCTATGAACTCCCAAACCACCCAATCAAAGTGGTATAGATCATCTAGCTTTCTATCTAAGAGCTTGAAGGAGACGATCGCACAGCCGACTGGTTGCCAAATCATTGCATGGTAGCAGAAGGGATAGCCAAAGAGTTGAATGATAAGAGCAGTAGTGAGGTTGGAGTTTTCAGGCCTTGTCAACTTTAGCTTCTTCATGGAGCTTGGTATGCTTAAGGATTGTGACAATCTTGGAGCAAACACCAAGTTATCCTTAGTAGCAGAAATAGAGTCCGGAGAGTCAGCTTCATTGATGGCATTTTTTTGTGCAACATATTGAATAGGCACTCCTGAGAAGGTTATCGTTGATGATGGAAACGCAGGAGCAGTAGTCAAAGGAGAGTCAATCGTCGGTTCTTCCGGATCATCACACGGTTCATCAACAACCATACTTGATCCTTCATTTATCAGACTTGACCCTATGTTCACCAGACTAGGATCAACCTTAACCTGACTAGGTGCTTGAGCAGCTGGACAAGCATCTTCATCAATATTCGGACGAGGATCTGCAACAACTGTCGGACGAGGATCTTTAGCAATTGTCGGACGAGGCAATTCAGCAATGGTCGAATGAGGCAATGGCTTCGGTGGAGAGAGCATCTCTTGAGGTTTCTCCTCCTCATCATCATCTTTGATCTCATGAATCACCTTAGGAACTTTGAAGAGATTATCGATGAACGGATAGCTTTCATCTTCAATAATTTGCTTGAACATCTTGACCCGAGGGATGAGTGGAGTACCCCAAGCCTTTGCTCCAGGAGAGCAGTTATGTCTCCATTGTGGGGTTACAGTAGGCAAAGGAGATTTGTCTTGTAACTTAACCCTTACCTAGTGACGGTCATTAATGTTCCCAAGAACAACAATGTTGGGAGAAGGTGGGACTGGTCCAAACAGTGGCAAGTAGGTGCAGGTGCCCTTTGGTTCCAGAGTTACAAGTACTATGTTGAAAGCGGTTGCTGCTAATAAACCCATGTCTGGCACAGAGAACCATTTAGGTTCATAAGCGATCTTCCCTTGATCCAGCTTGAGAGCCATCAACACAGCATCCACTTCAGCATCAGAACTCAAAATCTTCGAATGAGTGGATCTTCTATCAATAAGTTCTATGATCAGTCGTCTGCGGATGTGAGGCTAATATTCTTCCCCATGACCCAACCATTCGGCGATGCAGCGATAACCACAATTACCATCATCTTTGACGTCAAGGATATCTGCAATAAAGTTATGAAAGATTGTTGGCAGATACCTGAGGTAATGTGCATGAACAGCTGAGAGAAGGTCATCTTGCTTGGGCAAATTATCAACTTGAGCAGATACAAGAATCTTTCCTTCTTCTTGTTGAGAAGCTTCATCCTTTGAAGACACCTCAGGAATTGTCTCAAGTTTAGCAGCAGTAGCCTTAGGTGCAATAGTTGTAATAGGCTTGACGATGTGAACTCCAGCGGACGAGGGTCTCGTCTTGTCATCTTCTTTAGACGAGGGCACCGTGTTTCTACCTTTGACCGGACACCACCTCTTTGGTGCAAGCGCAGACGAGGGCACTGCGTCAGGCGGGGCCACAGTAGCGGACGAGGGCCTCTTTGCCCTAGTTTTTCTGACAGTAGAAGCAGGCAGAGCGTTGCCTTCTTTTGCAGGAGACGATGCTCCTTCTTTAGCAGTCTTCTTCTGAGTCCATTTCCCCAACAGTTCTGGGGGCACAAAGGAAAGATCCATAGCCAACCTCATCCTCTTCATATCTCCAAGTCTGATTGGAGTTGAATAAACGTAATCATGAGAGATGATTTTGTTCTCCTGCTTTTCTTTGGTTAACCATAGTTTGTCTCCTACTAATGCAGTAATGAGAAACCCATATGGCAGGTTGTGGTTCGCGTTTTCCAGTGTTTGCAGCATGTGTTGAAAGATTAAATGCGGAGTGTTGATCTTGAGTCCCTGCTTCATCTGGTAAAGAGAAAATTGGGAAAGTTTATTGACCAGGTCCCTTGAACCTTCTTTAGGAACCACTATCTTGCTGATAATGGCATGAGGGAATATGCACTCTTCAACTAAGTTATTCACTGTGTATCCACCAGTTTTGGGGTCTTCCTTCCAAATACAGTTTGCATTAGTAGCATTGTTCTCCCACTTTGGGGTGTACCGAACTCCATCTCCAGCACTACTTTCAAAGTGATTTCTATGTCAGTTGGATAGATGACTTCAATCTTCCTCATGAATCTTGTGTTGATACCTATATCGTTGCCAATCTTCACGGCGCGGTCATAGAACTCCTTTACAATAGGAGAAATTGCAGGGGTTTCAGATACTTTGAAGATAGTTCCCCAGTCTTGGTACAAAACCATGTTTATTCCAGCAACTTTCACATATTGGAAAAAATTCAAGTCTAGGTACCTAGGCGAAGCAAGGGCTCTGTCACCAAGATTTGGAGTCTTGGGTTTTCCGATCTTTTCTTCTTGTTCTCTACGGTTTTCTTCAAAGAATTTCCTTCTCTAGTTGAGGATTTCTTCATGAGCTTTAGTAAGTTGAGGTTCATCAGGGGCTTGCTTCTTTGGTACCATTGAAGCATGATCTGCAGAGAAGGTTAGAGAGCAAAATAATAGGGGCAGACGAAAGCAAGAGTTTCTGTTTGCAAGAAAATGTTGTGAGTGTGATGAAACATTTTCTGAAGACACTTTTGTTAATTGCATGGAATTGAAAAAGTTTTTCTTGGTTTTCGTAAAAAGGAATGATTGCGGTTTGAATCTAGAGGAGAGAGACAGTCGAAATCCCACGCGCATTAAATGCGATGTGGTTAATGCTGCAGCCAAATCAGTTAAATATTAAAGGCGTGTTTGAGAAGCCAGGAACTGAAAAGACACCACTATTCACACGAAGTAGGAACGTGCATGAACATGGACCGTCAACCACAGATGAGGACCGTTGTCACCAGACTAGGTCAGTTTGAATCTTACAATGTTGAACCAGACGATCATCTAACCAGACTAGGACTCAAATGTGGTCGTTTGGCCTTCTTTAGTGTTGAACCGGACGAGTACCTCTGCAGACGAGTAGAAGGATGTGTTCGTCTGGCTTTTCTACTGCTTTCTACAAAGTGGTTAGTGCAGATGAGGCATACTATAATGCAGGAAACATTCCAATGCTTTCTCTAAGATATGTAAAGCGATTTTCAATGAGAGGCTTGGTGAAAATATCAGCTAGCTAATCATCAGTATGCACATATGATATGTCAATGTTTCCTTTTGCAACATGATCATGAATGAAATGATGTTTGATTTCAATATGCTTAGTTCTAGAGTGCTGAAGAGGATTCTTTGTAATATTTATAGCACTTGTATTATCACATAATAGAAGAATGTTATGTTCAAAAATGTTATAATCTTCTAAGTGATGTTTTACCCATAAGAGTTGGGTGCAGCATGATCTTGCAACAACATACTCAGCTTCAGCAATTGACAATGAGATTGTGCTTTGTCGTTTGCTGACCCAAGAGATCAGGCATTGTCCTAAGAAGTGGCATCCACCACTTGTACTTTTTCTTTCTATGTGATCTCCAGCATAGTTAGCATCACAAAACCTTTTAGCCTGAAATCATCACCTTTCTCGTATATTAGACCAAGATTAGTAGTACCTATGAGATATCTAAATATTCGTTTTACAGCACTAAGATGTGATTCTTGAGGATTTACCTGAAATCTAGCACATAAGCAAACACTAAACATAATGTCTGGTATGCTAGATGTGAGGTAGAGAAGTGATCCAATCATGCCTCTATTTTTTTGAATCTACAGGTGAAGATTCATCACTTTTATCCAATATAGCTCCAAGATGCATTGGAGTGTTCATCTCTTTAGATTTCTCCATGTTGTATTTCTTTAGGAGGTCTTTTATGTACTTCGTCTCGTGGATATAGGTCTTTCCTTGTTCTTAATGAATTTGCAAACCTAGGAAGAACATCAGTTCCCCCATCATGCTCATTTCAAATTCACTCTATATAAGCTTTGAAAATTCTTTGCACAGATATTCATTAGCAGCACCAAATATAATGTCATCAACATATAATTGAACTAAAATAAAATCATTTGATGACTTGCGTCTAAATAAGGTGTTGTCTAATTTACCCCTTGAGAACCTGTTTGTCATTAGGAATGAGCTCAAGCGATCATACCAAGCTCGTGGAGCTTGCTTAAGTCCATATAGGGCTTTTCGTAGTTTGAACACGTGATCTGGTAAGGTTGGTTCTTCAAAGCCAGGGGGCTGTTTGGCGTATACTTCTTCTTCAATGTAGCCATTCAGGAATGCACTCTTCGCGTCCATTTGATATAACTTGATTGAATGTTGACATGCAAAAGCTAGAAGTATATGGATGGCTTCAATACGAGCAACAAAGGGAAAATTTTCAGTATAATCAATTCCTTCCTGTTGGTTGTACCCTTGTGCTACCAGTCTGGCTTTGTTCCTTGTTACCTTCCCATCTTCATCCATCTTGTTCCTGAAGACCCATTTTGTACCTATGATTGATTTGCCTTCAGATCTTGGAACAAGGTGTAAGTATAGATAGCAACCTGAGAGGGGGGTGAATCAGGTTCTCCCGATTTTTGCCTTAACATACTTTACTTTCAAGATAAAGATAATCACAATCGAGTGCAGCGGAAATAAACGTTGCTTGAAAGTAAAGATGAAGAGTAGGAGAATGCACACACATAATTTTATCCAGGTTCACCTTCAATCCACCGAAGGCTACGTCCAGTCCCTCAAGAAACCCCTTGAGGATTTATCCACTATTGATAAAAATCTCTTACAAGTGCTTACACCAAGTACCTTAAGAATTTCTATCAACACCAACCTGTGAAAGCACACCACTTTCAACAGCCCCTGAAAGCACACCACTTTCAGTCCCTGAAAGCACACCACTTTCAGAACAATCAACCTTCACCGAACCCTACGGTGAATATTCACTCAACCAGAATGAGATGAAGAAGAGTTTTACAACTGGCTGTATCAATCATTTAACACACAATTGGATTGATCTTGAGAGTTATGCTTTAAGGCTCTTAAGCATAAGAAGGCTCTCTTGATTCTGAGTTCTTCAATATATGAACAGCAAGAGTGTTCTTTAAACAATGAAGAATATGAACTCAGAACCTAGGCTCTTTGAAAATTTAAGAACAAAGGCTAATTGAACATGAAAGAGCAATATAAGAAGGTTTTAAGCCTATTTCGTGTGTGTTGCGATTCTGGACTTAAATGGACTATATATAGGCATAAGAGATCATTCATGAACCAACACAACCTTTTCCAAAAGATATGAGACACAATGGTTCATGAAAAGATGCAACTTGTCGAGCATGTAATCAATTACATTACTTAGGTAATCGATTACCTATGTGACCGTTGCTGTTTGAATTTCAAATTCAAACGTGTAATCGATTACGAGCAAGCTGTAATCGATTACCTTAAGGGTGTAATGGATTACACTCAAGTCCAGATTCCAGAAAAGGAAACCTTTAAGACCGGTTTGAGTTTTTCTACCTCTTTTAAATTATGAAAAGGTTAAACTCAATTAGCTTAAGTGTTTTAAAGAGCCTTTATACTAGAGAAGCCTTTAGAAGCATAACTCACATATCTAAGACTTAGGCAAATATATAATCATGTTGCACTGTTTCCTCTAAGTCTTCTTTTCTTCTTTTTGTCGATGAGTTTGTCGTCATCAAAACCTCAGCCAGGGTCAGGAGCAAGACCTTCTTCACAATCTCCCCCTTTTTTTATGATGGCAAAAACATACTTTGAACTTTGAAGATCAGTATGGTTCTTCTTTGTAGAAACTCCCCCTGTCGGATCCAATCTGATGCAACTAATGCAACTCCCCCTTTCTGTTTCACTTGTAGCATTCCTACATGTGATCTTTAAAGTGCACAAAGCCTTTCTCCCCATTTTGACTTCATCAAAAAGAAGAAAAGGCCGAAATATACAGGCTAACAAGGAATATATACATGCATAGCATAGGGAGTGGGGTAAACAAGTAAAATCATGATAAACAACAACCAACATACTATATAAATAGGAAAACCACAAAGTGCAAATAAAAAAAAGTTATAATTATTACAGACCAAGAAGAAAACAAAATAAAAGACCCTAGAAGACTAGTTATCAGCAGAGGAGTCGTCATCCGTGATTGGAAGTTCATGTCCGTCATCATGGAGTATCCATGATAGAGTGTCAATACCATAATCATGGAATAAACCCAGATGTGAGAGAATAGTGGTATCGACGCACTTGTAATTTGAAGATCGCACATCATACAATCTTGCTATGGGGACGCCAGAATGAACAAGAAGGCAAGATATGGCCGACGCATATGGGAAGGACTCAACTTCATTTATGCATATGAGCATGTGGTTCATAACCAGGAAAGTCCAGTTGATTTTATGACATTGTATAATACCATATAAAATATGTAGTTCTAACTCACTGATGTGAGCAAGATGGTCTTCTTGGGGCAGAAGAACCTGATGGACGAAGTAATAAAGCAAGTGGTTTGTTGTGGTGAGAACGTCAACATGGTAAGGACAGGATCTGGTGCGAGGGACTGAATCGACCTAGAGATTGATAAAACAATTCTGGATTGTAATCAGGCTAGGGACAGGGAAAATTTGTGCCTAATTTTGCGCTAGTGGAGGAGAGACCCAAACACCGGCCAAGG
This sequence comes from Acmispon strigosus, assembly GCA_030819835.1. Lineage (NCBI taxonomy): Eukaryota > Viridiplantae > Streptophyta > Magnoliopsida > Fabales > Fabaceae > Acmispon > Acmispon strigosus. The sequence continues at coordinate 10,039,000 of JAUAMA010000001.1, forward strand.
GTTGTAAGGGAGTACTGAACGGTAGTACCTTTGACAGAGGTTTTAATCCCATTGCCCTGAACTTCCAGATTGCATTAGAAAATCTTCACTAATTCAGGATAGTAGGGATTGTTCATGTTGATGAATGCATCAAGAGATTGGTTTCCTAGAAGAGCAGGGAAGGTGAGACCTGCTTCGATAAACGAATCCAAGTTACCATAGATGGGTGTTCGAATGGTTTGATGCACAAAATGAGAAACAAATCGTGTTCTTTGTTCAGAGGTTGTAAGAAGACGAGAGAAATTCAACGGATGAGGAGGGCGAAAAGTCGATGAAAGGAAACGAGAGGAAGACATGATTGAAATTCAGGAGAGGGCTAGAGACAAGATCAAGGTTTCAGGATTTGGTAATCAAGGGTTGAAGATGATGGACATAGGACTTGTAAGATAATTCCTATGTAAATGTCACACTTCGATTATATAAATCGAGCATGTAATCAATTACGGAAGGTGTGTAATCGATTACTTGACGGTTTTTAAGAATTTGAATTTCAAATTAAATAAGGGAAAGAAACTATTTCGTCTTTGTAATCGATAACCTTAGGTTTCTAAAGCGGCATGAGGACCAAAATACTTATGTTAATCGATTATATGATAGAAGTAATCGATTACTTAAGACAATTTTTCAAAATCTAAGTTGTGTATTCCTATGTAATCGATTGCTAGACTGTTTTAATCGATTACCAAAATTAAAAACACACAAAAAGCATATAACTACAAGCACATAAACATATAAACATATAATCAACATATAAGCATATAATCAAATATAAATTTCATCTATAATGCCTAATTCTCTTCTAATTTTAAAGAAAGAATCCTTAGGAAGAGGCTTTGTAAATATATCAGCTAATTGATTATGTGTATCTACGGAAGAAATTTCTATATCCTTTCTCATGACATGATCTCGAAGAAAGTGATGCCTTATATCAATATGCTTTGTTCTAGAATGCATAATGGGGTTTTTCGTGAGATTAATGGCACTTGTATTGTCACATTTGATTGGAATGTAGCCCATCTCTAAGCCATAATCCTTGAGTTGTTATTTGAGCCATAAAGTTTGTGCACAACAACTTCCTGCAGCAATATACTCTACTTCTACAGTACTTAAAGCAACACAAGCTTGTTTCTTACAGGACCAAGAAACAAGAGCATTTCTCAATAAGTGACATGTAACACTTGTGCTCTTTCTTTCAGTTTTGAAACCAGCAAAGTCTGAATCAGAATACCCAATCAAATCACAAACACTCCCTTTGGGATACCACAGACCAACATTTGAAGTTCCTTTCAGATATTTGAAAATCATTTTCACTGAACTCAAATGAGATTCCATAGGAGATGCTTGATATCTAGCACATAAACACACACTAAACATAATATCTGGTCTACTTGCTGTTAAATAAAGAAGAGATCCGATCATACATCTATATTTGGTAATATCTACTGGAATGCCGGACTCATCTTGATCCAGATAAGTATTTGACCCCATAGGTGTGGCTATGGCCTTGCAATCATTTAAATCATATTTCTGTAAAAGCTCATTACAAAACTTGGATTGATTGATGAATATTCCATCTTGAGATTGCTTAATTTGCAATCCTAGAAAGAAGTTTAGCTGTCCCATCATAGACATCTCAAACTCTTCTTGCATCATGTTAGAGAATTCCTTGCATAGAGATTTGTTAGTGGAACCAAAAATAATGTCATCTACATAAATTTGAACTAACAACGTATTAACTTTGGTTTTCTTGATGAGCAAGGTTGTAGCAGCCTTACCCTTTTGAAATCCTTTTTCACAAAGGAATGTGCTCAACCTGTCATACCATGCTCTAGGGGCTTGCTTAAGACCATAAAGTGCTTTCTTCAATTTGAAGACATGTGAAGGATACTTAGGATCTTCAAATCCTGGTGGTTGCTTCACATATACTTCTTCTTGAATATATCCGTTTAGGAAAGCGCTTTTAACATCCATTTGATATAATGAGAAGTTTAGAGAGCAAGCATAAGCCAATAGTAATCTTATGGCTTTCAACCTTGCAACTGGTGCATAGGTTTCATCAAAATCAATACCTTCTTCTTGATTGTACCCTTGTGCAACCAGCCTTGCCTTGTTTCTGACAATTATGTCATTTTCATCCTACTTATTTCTGAACACCCATTTTGTTCCAATGATATGCTTGTCAGTAGGCTTAGGAACCAATTCCCATACTTGATTTCTTTCAAACTGGTTCAATTCTTCTTGCATGGCTACAATCCAATACTCATCTTCAAGAGCATCATCAACTTTTGAGGGTTCTGTCTGAGAGACAAAGGCCATGTTCAATACTGAATCATTTAAGCGTAGTCTTGTAGAAACTCCTCTTGATATGTCACCAATGATGTTGTCAATAGGATGATCCCTGTGGGTTCTCCATTATTTTGGCAACTCATAAGTGGTATCTTCAATATGCTCTTCTTGTTCTGAAACATGCTCCATTTTCTTTTGCGAATCTTCCTTTATGATGTTATCTTCCTCAACATTATCAGGAGGAATAACTGTATCTTCTTTTGAAGAGTTAGACTCATCAAAAGATATATGTATGGACTCTTCAATAGATAGAGTTTTCTTGTTGAAGACTCTATATGCTTTGCTTGTCAGAGAATATCCAAGGAATATACCTTCATCATATTTTTCATCAAACTTACCAAGGCTTTCCTTACCATTGTTCAAGACAAAGCACTTTGATCCAAAAACATGCAAATGAGAAATGTTTGGTTTCCTCCCTTTGTATAGTTCATAGGGAGTATTCTTCAGAAAAGGTCTAATAAGTACTCTATTGGATACATAGTAAGCAGTACTTACAGCATCAGCCCAAAAGTACTTTGGAAGGTTGGATTCACTCAGCATGGTCCTTGCTAGTTCTTCAAGTGACCTGTTCTTCCTTTCCACAACACCATTTTGTTGTGGTTTCCTTGGAGCAGAGAAGTTATGTGATATTCCGTTTTCATCACATAATTCCTGAAATTGTTGGTTTTGAAACTCTCAACCATGATCACCTCTCCAAAACTTCTAGTCCTTGATGGTCCAAATAAATCCATGTGAAGTAGTTGGAGTGGTCTTGTAGTTGAGACTATATTCTTTGGTTTGAAAGACACTTTGGTTTGCTTCCCTTTCTGACATGCATCACAGAGCTTGTCTTTTTCAAAACTTATCTTTGGAAGTCCAACAACCAAATCATGTTTAATTAGTTTATTTAAATGATCCATGTGGATGTGAGCCAGTCTTCTATGCCAGAGCCATGAATCATTGCTGTTCTTGACTAACAAGCATATAACATTAGATGGAATTTCATCCAACGATATCATGAAGACTTTATTGACTTTGTACCCAGAAAACTTGATTTCTCTAGTTTTCACATCCTTCACCACACAGATATCATTTATAAATCCAACTTTCAAACCCTTGTCACATAGTTGACTGATACTTAGAAGATTATGCTTCAAACCATCAACATATAGAACCTTGTCAATGACGGTTTGAGGGGGTGTGCCTATTCTTCCGATGCCAAGTATCTTCCCTTTTTCATTATTTCCATATGTAACAAAACCTTTTTCTCTAGGCATAAGAAAAGAGAACTTTGTTTTGTCTCCTGTCATGTATGATGAGCAGCCACTATCAAGATACCATAAGTCCTTTGCTTCTATCATGCACACCTACATTTTTGTAATAGCATCTATTGGGAGTATGTCCTACTTTGTTACAATAGGTACATGAATATTTATTGTAACCTGATGTTTGCCTAGGAGTAGGATTGATCTTCTTAGGAAGTCTATGATAATAATTTTTCTTATTGTTCATATTCCTAATAGAACTAGTCTTAGAGTTTTCAGAAGATCCTTCCACTTTGTTTGGTTTAACAAAGATGGTTTTCTTGACTTCTTTTGTCTTTGGGTGAGAAGTATATCCTAGACCAAACTTACTATTGGAGTGTCTTTGAACACTTAGGATATCATCTAACTTTTGTTTTCCTTTGTTGAACTTATGAACTCTTTGTTGAAGATTTTCTATCTTCTCTTCTAAAGAACTACACTTAGTACATTCATGTGGAATGTCTAATTTGGATTTTACTATGTCTAGTTCTTCCTGTAGGGTTCTACACTTAACTTCTAAAGAAGAAATTATAGTATTTTGCTTACTACTAACTTTAGAGAAACTTTGACATAATTTAAACACATTCTCTATAGCAAATTCTAAATCATGAAATGAAATAACATTGCCACTAACCTGGATATCCTCAGCATCTGAGTCATGTGAAGCCATTAATGCAACTTGTGCTTCTTCCTTTTCAGAGTCGGATGAAGAACTAACTTCATTTTCATCCCAGGCAATGTATGCTCTTCGAGTAGTTTGATCCTTCTTTTCAAACTTATCCTTCAAACCAGGCACGGATCCACGTGCAAGGTAGGGGGGCAAGTGCCCCCACAGGATTTAAAAAAAATTAAAAAATGGTAATATTACTTATTTGCCCCTTCTATTTTCCAACTCTAATTCCTCTTTCATTTTCTGCCTCTGCCTCCTTCTCTCGCCTCCTTCGCTCGCAGCCTCTGCCTTCTTCTCTCGTCGCACCGCCGCGCGCCTCTGCCTCTTCACGCCGTCGCGCCTCTGCCTCCTTCGCTCGCGCCGTCGCGCGCCGCTGCCTCCTCCGCCAGTCCGCGACTCCTTTGCGCGTCTGCCTCCACGGCACTCCCTCCTTCTCCACCTGCTCTGCTTCAAACCCTCTTCTCCCCTTCGCGTCACCGCCACTCCAGAGTCCAGCCTCCTTCACGCGGTCTCTTCCTGAACAACCAGTGAGCAAGCCAGCAAGGTAACCCAATCCTTTGTGTTGTCTGATTTGTCTCCACTGCTTACTTGCTTACTTTACTTGCTTGTTGTAAAGTGGAATTATATATAGAGCAAATTTAATTTTTACCTTCCATGTCTTGATTCTGGCTCCATTCATGGTTTCTTGAAAAGTGCAATTTATCGCGTTGATCTCTTCTACTGTCTCATACTGTCCATCTCTCCCAAGGCTCCCAACACTAAAGATCACCACAAACACAACCCAGACAGTGAGTTTAAATTAAATTTTGATGAAGCATGAAGGAGGATGTGTCAATAGTTACTTTATTGATGGCGATGCAGTCATCACCTAAAAAATTGTTTTAATTTGTTTTAAACTAGTTGTCTGATAATATGAAATTAAATCATGATGGTGAGGAGTAGAATGTAATAATTAATTACCGGGTTGAATCCTAGAATTCTGAATGAGGATGTTAGATGATGATGAGATATCAATCCCATCAGTGTTAGGACTTTGCTCTTGAGCAATAATATGAATGTTGGAGATGGTTGAGTCACTGCATGAAGATATGCTTATTTGATTTCTTGGGCTGTTGTTTTGTGTTTGGTTGGTACTTGGTAGCTGATTGAATTGAAGTCTGTTTAGGCACCACTGCGAATCACAAGCGAAATCGTATGGGAGATGAATGGCTAAATGATTGTTTAGTTACTTATATAGAGAAAGATGTATTTGATAGTTTTGAGAATGAAAAGATAGTGCAGAGTTTTCAAAATATGAAAACTCGTAGGGAACAATTATGATGTACTTTCAAATTTTTAATAGTACTATGTTATATTTTCCATGTTACAAATTTATGTGCATTTTGCCCCCACATACTTAAATTCCTGGATCCGTGCCTACTTCAAACCATGTTTCTTCTTTTGAAGGTTTGGACATTCCAACTTGATATGTCTCGGTTTTCCACATTCAAAGCATGTGAATTTTTTAGAAGAGGAGGGCTCACTATTTCTTTGAAAGTTCTGTTATTATTAAACTTCATACCTTTCCTTTTGAATAGTTTTTCAAGATTCTTCACTAGAAGATTCATATTTTCATTTTCGTCCTCTTCAGAATCTGCATCATAATCATCTTTGATACTTTCCTTTGCTTTTAGAGAGATGGATCGATACTTCTTCTCATGTTGTTCATGTTCCTCCAAACGATTCAACTCCAATTCATGTTCTTGGAGTTTTCCAAAGAGAGTTGCAAGAGTCATATTAGACAAACTCTTCTTTTCGGAAATCGACGTAACCTTTGGTTGCCATGCTCTTGTGAGTGATCTTAGAACTTTCATGTTTAAGTCACTTCTAGAAAATTGTTTACCAAGTGCAATCAAATGGTTAGTCAAATGAGAGAATCGTTTTTGCATATCCAATACCTTTTCTCCTGGAAGCATTCTGAACATTTCATATACTTGAGATAGGGTATTGATCTTTGATCACTTGATTTCATCTGTCCCTTCATGAGTCACCATCAAGTAATTCATTATAGTCATCTTGATAGATTTGGAAAGTTACCTCATCTCCTTCTTCTGTCTCGTTGTCAGACGAGTCCACGGTCATCATCATGACTTCATCTCCTTTGTCTGCTTCATCATCAGACGAGTCTATAGATACCATGAAGGCATAGTATGACTCTTCATCATCATCTTCTTCTTCTTCTTCCTCTTCCTCATGCTCACACCGCTCCTCAGATTCTTCATTTTGGCTTGAAAGAGCCTTCTTTTTATTGCAGTTCTTCTGAGTTGGTCTCTTTGACAGACGAGGATAATCAGCCTTGATATGGCCAGGCTTTTTGCACTCAAAGCAGACGATTGACCCTTTGCTTGAGTTTCTCTCTCCATCCCTTCTAGAGTTAGAAGAGAGTTTTCCTTTAGTTTGATCTCTTCTAGGCTCATGTTTAGCCTGTCTTCATTTGGCCAGCATCTTTTTAAACCTTCTGTTAAAGAGGGCTTGTTCGTCGTCTGTGTTGTCAAACAATGCTTCAGCTTCGTCAGACGACTCCAAAACCTTTAGAGCCTTGGAGGAGCTGGATATGAAAGCTACAGATTTGCTGGCTGTAGACTTGCTTCGTACAGCCTCAGCATCTTCTGCAAGCTCCATTTCATATATTTCCAATTCTCCCAAGAGATCCTCCATTTGGTAGGTAACGAGATTCTTGGCAGCTCTTTGAGCTGTAACAAAAGATCTCCACTTTGGTGGGAGGCTTTTGAGGATCTTTGTTACTTGCTCCTTACTGGTAAAGGATCTTCCAAGATTTCTCAAACCATTGAGAATGATTTGAAACCTGGAGTACATATCATCTATGGACTCGTTCTCCTTCATTTTGAAGGCTTCATATTGTGCAGTTAGCATGCTTAATTTGGTTTCCTGCACACCTGAGGTTCCTTCATGGGCCATGGTTAACATGTCTCATATCTCCTTGGCAGGGCTTAGACTGTCGACTTTGTCATGCTCGTTTTTTGTTAGAGCACATATCAGAAATAGTCTAGCCTTTGCATTGCGCTGATTCTCAGTTCGGTGCTCGTCTGTCTATTTGTCCTTAGGAATAGCTTTATTTGCATCATCCTTTAGCACATAGTCACCTTTAGCCATGACATCCCATAATCTCCATTCAGTTGACTCTTTGAAGAGCTGCATGTGCTTCTTCTAGTAGGGATAGTTGGTGCTGTCGAAGAAAAGTGGTTTGTTGGTAGCCGTGCCAGCTGGGAAAGCGTTGTTTTTCATGGATCTTTTAACTCTACACCTGTTAAGATGTTAGCATTCTCAGAGCCGTTAAGCTCTGATACCAATTGATACTAGTAAAACAACACAAGAAATGAGGGATTTGAATTGTGTGTGTGTAATTTTTGAAATCTTTTCTTATAAACAAATATAAGTTTCAAATACTTTTCAAAGACTAATGCAGCAGAAAATTAAACAGAGCTGAAAAGTAAAGCACACAGAGTATTTATCCTGGTTCACCCCCTTAATCGACAGGGCTACGTCCAATCCTTGGCTTTACCAAGATTTTCCACTATTTACTCCAAATAGTACAAGTATTATGCAGGACTTCTCCTAGTATTCAAAGGAATTATCCTTACAAGTTTTCTACAGGACTTCTTCTTACTTAGTATTAGATAGGTCTACTCCCAGTTCTTTTTACAAAGAAGGTTTTGTTTTCTACAAGAGTCTCTTCAACAAGAGTTGGGTAGAAAGATTAAGAACAAGTTACAGAGAGAATATGAAGGTTGGTTCTCTGTTAGGTTGCTTGAGAAAGATGAGAGTTTTCACTCTATGAGGTTTCACACTAAGGCAGACGACTTAACTCAGGAAAGTATAACTTGTGAATTTATGAGTTTGCTTTTGAGTTGTTTGCTAGAGAATAACTTAGAAAGCTTGTGAATTTTGTTCGTTGAAAGTCGCCATTGATTCCAGTGTCTAAGTCTTCTATTTATCTCTTCAGTGGGATTCACGTTGATGAAGATTGAAGTGTTTCCGTTTGAATTTCTTTTTTTCAGTGTGCAATGGATACTTCTGCAACTTTGTATCGGCATTAAATGCAATATGCTACGCATTAATTGCAGCATTAAATACTTTTGTTGATGTCATCTGGTTTTTCAATGCTGTTGCCTTAAGTGCTCGTTTGAGCATTAAATGCAGGAGGAAGACAGCAAAGAGAATTTCCTTTTTCTGAACATAAGATTTGATTTTGACCGTTGAGGTGATACGATGTTCAATAAATTGCGCTGTTGACTCTGAAAAGTAATCCTTGATTTAAGGAATGTCAGAGAGCTAGCAGATACGAGGTATAAAATATTTATTATGTCATTTTCTTGATTCCGCAGCGAACAGTGCTTCATTAAATGCTTCGACGAGGTTTGCCTTTAATATTTGAAGCATTTCCGGACGAGCCCTTTATCTCATGATCGGACGTATTCTGCGGACGTACTCTTCAAGCGAGTTAACAAACGTACTCTTCATGCATAAGTACTCTTCAAGAGAGAGTAACCGGACGTACTCTTCATGCAGACGTACTCTTCAAGGGGTCACCAGACGTACTCTTTCTCGTCATATATTTTCATGCTGCCTTTGATATGATTTCAAAGAGTAGGCAGAGGAGTTCTCTTCATATTGATAGATGTTCCTGAAACATAAAATACTCAAAGTATTAGGAATTTTTTATCTATCAACATTAAACCTTAGGTAAAATTGTTATTCATCAAAATATAATAAAAGATGGAATCATTTGAATCTAACAGACTATCGATCCCAAATTGATAAGAAGTTCGGTGAACAACCTAATCATGCCACCACCAAAGGCCTAGTGCCCAGCCAAGAAAGCCTCCATGTTGATAATGAAAGAAATAACACAAGAAAGGGGGGGTTTGAGGCGGTTTACGAAGTTGTGTGTCGTTGTTATAAAGGAACGGTACGCGTAGCCGAGATCATCACCAAAAAGGTGCCCCCTGATCCCATCGTTAAGGAAATTGACCAAGCGGCTCGAGAAATTGAACCGAAACTATGCATGTCCAAAATCATGCTACTACAAATCATGGAACCTTGCAGGGAAGGGTCCCCGAGGTCACCTATCATTGAGGCCGAGGGAGCCCTCCAAGAGATCCCTAATAGCTTGCAAAGGTTGATAGTGTACATTGAAGAAAGGGGGCAAGGCCTCTGACACCCAGTCTGGATTGCATCTACGACGATTCTTCCTTAGGGTTTGAAAGGCCATGCTTGACAGAATTAAGAAGATAGAAGGCCAAGATCCTTTGGCGGAAGTGGACCTGAGAGATGGAACCAGGAAGAGGCCTACTTATATAGGTGCGCTGATAGAAAAAGGAATGAAGAAAGAGATACATTAATTCCTGAAGGAGTACAAGGATTGTTTCACATGGGATTACGAGAAGATACATGTATTGAGCAGGGAATCGGTCGAGCATAGACTCCCGATCAAAGAAAATAAAAATCCCATCAAGAAGGCGGAGAACAGGTTTTCCCCCGAAGTGGTTTTAAAGATCTAGGATGAAATTGAGAGGATTCATCCGAACTGCAAGGTACGTGGATTGGATCTCGAATGTTGTTCTTGTCATGAAAAAGAACGAGAGACTTTGAGTATACATTGATTTATGAGATCTTAATGTCGCAACCTTGAAGGATTCATATCCCATGTCTGTGGCTAATATGATGGTTGATTTGGCGGTAGGAAATCAATACTTGATTCTTCTATATGGATTTTCTGGTTACAACCAGATATACATCATCAAGGGAGACGTCCCCAAGACTGCCTTCCAATACTCTAGGGCATTAGGGACTTACTGTAACATCCCGTATTTTCGCTCAGAAGGTAGTTTCCTTAAGTTATTACCTTAACTACTAACTATAAGAGATAGGAACCCAAGACCTATCTCAATAACCTAGTATTAGTAAAATGACTAGTAAATATATCTATATAGTATTGATGTATGTGTGAATTGATTGATGATTATAGTAATAGATATGATTATTAGAAAATGTAGACATGACATTGGCAATAGGAACCCCAGTTACTCTGATCAACTCTCTTGACAATAGTCGGTATTGTCTCAGAGTGGTCGTATTGACAATAGTCGGCATTGGCAATAGTCGGTATTGACAATAGGAACCAAAGTCGGGCCAGTTGGCTGAGAGTGCTGACTACCCATGATTCTGGACTCTGAGAGAAGGAAAATAATTTAGGACAAACATTATTGCATAGGGTTGACTTGAGAATAGTGTCGTTTTCATACTGTAGTGACGACACGATGGTATGTGCGACCAATACGGTGAAACTGGTCACTATGTCTGATGTACATGTTATTATGAACATCACTCCAAACCCTAAATAAGCTACCATTAACACCAACAGAAGCCCTAAAATCGTGCATCTCCATCAGAAATCCTAGAATGAAGCCCTAATCACCTTGCATGAAAAACCATTGGTGGTGCAAGTTCATTAAGTTGATAATCTTGATTCATTACCCTAACACCCTTTCAGCCTATATATACTTCTTCTTTGCCATCAACACAACTCAGGGAAGTGTTCTGTGATGATCCAGAGAGCTCGAGCAAGGAGGGAAGCCCTGGTTTTCTCACAAACCCAAGAGCCTTTTTCCAAACTTCTTCTCTTCGATTCTCTGTTTCCATTGTGTTTTAGAGTTTGAAACCTTCTTTAATAGCTTTCAGGGAGGTTGAGGATGGATTCTGGGTAGTTTTCCTTAAGCTTTGCTCGAAGAAACGAAGGAAACGAGGTTCTGCAAATCTCACCACCATTGTATTCGGCAAGGATTCCCAGAATTCGACGACCTGAAAATCTCTTTCTTCGTGTTTTCCGGTGTAACCAAGAAGCCTTAGGACAAACCATCACCACCATTGAGTTTCTGGGAGCTTGGAGAATCAGGACCAACGCCCAGCTTAGCTCCGGCAACGACGACCGCCGTGGCCACCGCCGTGCTTCATCTTCTCCGGCGAGCAGGTCAAGAACAATTTTCCAGACTTGCTTTTTCGAGGTAATTGGACCTCCAAAACTCATTCCTTACCTTATTTCTTCATTTTAGAACCTCTAGGAACAAGCTTTAAGCCCTGTAAACCTATGATTCAAAGCCATGAAGTTCAAGAACACAAGTAACTCGTGTTCGACGTTCTGGCCTACCCAATGAACCAAATGACCTGGAAATCATTTGTGTGAGTTTCTGGAACCTCAAGGAATGATTTAGGAAACCCAAAACAAGAAATAACTTAGTTGGACTTTCAAGCTTTATGCTATGAACTTGAACATGGAAAATGATGAAATGGACGTAGGAACCCCTGAACCATGTGATAGAAAGTCTCTGCAGGTTAGTGATAGTGAGTTTAGAGAGGAAAAACAGAATTTTAAGTAGAGAGAATGGTAGAAGTGAAGAAACCTACATAAAATCATAAATACCCAAGTCTAGTTACAACTAGGAATGTGATCATGAGACCTTATGTGTTAATATTAGGACTTAGGATTCAGAGAAATTAAAATAAAGAAGGAAAATGTAGTTTAGAAATAATATAGGGTTTTAAATGCATATAAAGTAACTATAAGGACTTAATTGCAAATAAAGTAAATATAAATGACTAAAGTGTAAATATGGAGATAAGTAATGTCATAGTTCTAACTCTGAAATATCACATAACATAAATTATGTGGTATCATATGCAGAATATCAAGGACCATATACAAACTCAGAACATCGAACTGGAAACCGAGGTAAGGGGAGTTAGACTATACCATGTCATGTTAAGTTTCATATAAGCAGTCTATTAGAAAGATAGAATGCATATTGTTGTTATGTATGATTGCTTGTTTGATATGCTATGATGTTTCTAAATGAACGTTGATTGTTATATTTTGAAATTGGTTGTGAAGATGTTGCATTGAACATTAGATGGAGAAAGTACACTATGGGATATAGTGATACTAGGAATTTCCGTCATAAGGCTTGTTTAATATTGTTATAAGCAATATCTATATAACATCTGTGGTAGTAGAGTAGAGGGAAAAATCTTGAGGTATTGTTGGCCTGTCACTGTTTTATAAAAAATCACCCTACCTTATAACTGATTAGGATTCACCAACAGGATAGGTAGTTAATGGACTTAATTAAATGAATTAGGGAGTTGAAACTGTTTGAAAACTCCAGTGCGGGCTGTATACCGAGAGAACGCGGTTCCTGTGTGTAAAGCTCTACTTACCTATTATATATGTTTATTCAAATGTTGAACTCATTTTATGAGACAAGAAACAGATGCAACAGAGCTCATCATAATCATGACTCTGGATATTTAGGAAGTATAAGGGGGTGACTGTTAGATAACCATACTTGGAGGGACAAGGAGTAAGAAAGCACTGTCACTGACACTGTAGGGATTGTGGTTAATATAGGGATACCGAGGGTGGCCATGTTTAAAGATGAATAAGCCCGGGATATACAACGATTTCCTACCTCTCATGTCTGGACGGGCAGGGTCCCTGAGGCTCGTACCAGCCATGATGTTTAAGGATCAGCATTGTTGGGTATATCTAACAGTGAAGCCCTAAGGTAATCAAGTTCGGTAAAGAGTGGAACGAGGGTAAATTCTGTATCCATAATTCTTGAATGGCTTTCTGAAGAGTGTAAAAGCTAAAATGCTTTGGGCCTTTACACTATTAGCATTCATGATATTACATTATAAAAAGGTCAGATCAGGAACATTCTTCTCAGAGGTATAACCTCTGGGGTAATTGGAAGAGAAGTCTGATTGAAATATGGAGACATAAGAGAGGATTGAAAACCAGCATAATTGCAAAATGAATGTGTTTGGTGTGATTATATGTGATGATAATGTTATTTGGATTTGTAATGGATTACTTATATGTTGTGTAACCTGTACATGGTTGTGTTTGACTCACCCTTGCACCTTATTTTCATAGATCTTGACAGGTATACCGATGAGCCGACCACCAGTCGTCTCCATCCATGCTGAATTCCCTGCAGCCTCAGGATGGTATCACGATCCCATCACTGGATACTGTCTATATAATGGTGTGTCAGTTTTCTGGTTTAGAAGTTACCTGCATGAGGAAGTTGGTTACCCTGTTACCTTACACATGGCATTTTCTCTCTACTTACCTGTAAGAGCCCGTCATGTCAACTTAAGAGATTCACCTGAACCTCAGCCTAACTCACTCCATGAGCCTGAACCCATACCTGTTATACCCATTAGAGAGTGCGCACCAGAACCTGTTTTCGTGGTGATCCTTGGTTCGGGGAATAAATAGGAGGAGTAGTAACGTTTATACTTCGAGCTAAAGGAGCGTCACACTTACGAGTGGACAATGATGTCATTTGGTCTGAAAACGCTATGGCTACTTACCAAAGGACGACGAATTTAATTTTCCATGAATTCATTGGAAAATTCATACAGGTGTATATAAGTGATATAATGGTGAAGTATGGTTTGAAGGAACAACACCTTGACCACTTGAGAGAATCATTCGAAAAATATGAGGAAATATGGCCTGAAGATGAATCCTTTGAAGTTCCCTTCTGGCATCCTTGTGGGTGGATTCCTAGGTTTCATTGTACATGGAAAGGGGATCAAAATCGACAAGAACAAGGCAAAAGCAATCTTGCAGATACATCCCCCTTCGAACAAGAAGTAGTTACAGTTGCTGCTAGGCAAGATAAATTTCCTAAGAAGGTTCATTTCAAATTTATTAAGAAAGACAAGAGTGTTTTTACCGTTGGTCAAGAAGCGGTTTTAATCTTCTCTAAAAACAAGCTTCTAGGCATAGTAAAATCTTCTCTAAAACCTCTACAAGCTTTCGACCTCAATCATCTCATACACTAAGGATTTTTGTTTCAAATATTTTCACCTTAAAAAATATTTCCTCATACACTTATAAACCCAAAAACTTGTCAAAAACTTCAAAGATCTCAAATCTCTTTTGGTGACATTTTCATACCCCAAAAACTCAAACTTTCTTCTAAGTCTAACCTCAATCAAACTCTCAATTTCAAAGATTTTCAAGTGAAACTTCATTCCTTAAACCCTACATTTTCATCCCCAAACACCAAGCACTTAAACCAAGTTTCAAAACCATTTTTCCAACCCCAAATCTGAAGTGTTACCCTCAGCCTTTAAACTCTATATCACCAAGGTAAAATCTTTTCTTTGAACCAACTATCAAATAAGTCCCAAAATTACTTAAACAAGGTTTTAAACAAGCTTTTCCATTCCTAACAACCCATGCATAGGTTCGGCCTTACCAATTTACACACCAAGGAAATTTTATTTATCAAAATTAACTAAATTTTAGAAGCCTTCATCACCCACAACAACATATCCCAACCTCTTAAGAAAAAGATATTTTCAAAACCACTTTTGAGGACTAAAACTAAACTTTTTCCAAAACAAATTACATGGATGAATAGATCAACTCAATGGCAACAAATTTTCCAAAGGAACTTTGGAAAAAGCTCTTTCCAAAATCACTTTTGAAAATCAAAAGTCAACTTTTTGCAAAAAAAAATATTTCTAGAAATCCCAAGAGATGGGAAACAACAAATGTGAAGGAAGAAAGTGCTTTGGAGAAACTTTTGAACACCCAAAATTATTTTTCCCAAATCTACAATTATCAACTCATAGCTCTCAATCTCCTCTGCCTTATTATGTGACGATGTGAAGGAAAAAGAGGAAAGGAAATGGTGTAGAATGGAGGAAGAGTGGGCGATTTGTAGAGAAAATGAAGTAGATGATGTTTTAGCTCTACCTTCTCTCTAAACTCACAAGTCTTTCTCTCTCTATCTTCTCTTCAACACTTGTATGAAAATGAAGAATGGAATATGTATCATGGTTGTGTTTATGCGCATATTACTAAGGTAAATGGGGTGAGATTCTTCACTTATTTACCTTGGTAATTCTCCTAGGGTAAAAGTTCATTTCCTTCATAGTTGTCTTTAGTCCTTTTGCTAAGATATTTTCCTTCTCTACTTGGCCAACAAGACAATGATGATGTCATCCCTCTTAATCCATCATCTTAAGAACTAAAAAATAAGAGTAAAAATCAAGGTTAGCAACACTAAGTTTGTCGCATATCACTAAGGGAGGAAAGAAGGTGATTTTCCTTCCTTAAACATGTTTAGGTCATGGTCATGTAGTGGTTGAGAATGTGTTTTTCTTTCCTGAACTTTTTAGATGATATGACTATAAATATTCTTTGATTCTATGTTGTTCTTCAATCTTCCTTCATATAGGCTTGATAGTCTTGGAGGATTTTATTTCACAGAATAATCCTTTGAAGCTTGTGTAGATAAACTTAACTCATAACCATAGAATCAATTCTTTGAAGCTTGTGGTTTATTTTCCTTGTGTTCCTTAGAAAACTTCTTTGTAAATGATATTTCTTGTATCCTTACAGGTTCTCTTGTGGTCTTCTAAATCTTCTTTGATTCCTTCTAGCTTTGAATAGACGTTAGCTTTGTATTTGTGAAGACTTGATTGTGGAAGATCTTCTTGAATCTCTGTAGATAATCTTTTAGAATCTTAGTCAATCTTCTTTGTCTCGTTTGATTTATGTATCTGTTCTTTATATAACACTTGAATGGCATAAGATCATTAGCTTTCATAACCTTGTTTATTTATATCATTGAATCTAAGAACTTTGGGATAAAGGATGGAGATCTCAATTCCCTAAAAATTATATGGCAATTAAACTTTATATGAGCAAGAGTTATGATTGACTTGAACGGTCCTTTTTGGAAAAATCCTTGGAAGCTTACGGGTTCCACACAAGATGGGTATCCTTGGTGATGAACTTGGTTAGAGGGGTAACCTATAAATACAAAACCAATGGGTTCTTGAGTGAGAGGCTGGTCCGGGAGACAAGCTTAAGGCAAGGTAACCATCTATCCCCGTACCTTTTTGTATTGGCAACGGATGCATTACCTCACATGCTTATTAAAGTACGGATTGAGGGGAAGATTGAAGGAATCCAGCTGACACGATCAGCCCCCAAGCTGACACACCTATTTTTGGTGATGATTCCTTGTTGTTTTCCAAAGCCAATGATGAAGAAGTCTACCAATTGCTAGATATACTAAACAAGTTCTATGTTGCCTCAGGACAACGTATAAATACAGCAAAGTTTGGGATTGTATGCAATAAAATAAACCACCCCTAAGTTTACAAAAGGTTGCCTGCTATCTTAAAAATGAGGGTTTGGAAAACCCAGAGCTCTACCTGGGTTTACATACAGTCTATGGTCAAAAAAAGACTAGTTCTCTTAATTGGATCAAAGATAGAATTATGGGGAAAATGGAGGGATGGAAGGAAACACTGCTAAATCGAGCTGGAAAGGAAGTATTAATTAAACCATTTATTCAAGCAATCCCGACCTATTCTATGGCCATAGTCAAGTTTCCAAAAAAAAATTGCACTATTTTTCAGTGTGGCCAGGTTATAGTGGAGAGGAAATAAGGGGGACAGAGGAATACATTGGAAGAAATGGAGTGTCTTGGGGAAAAGGAGGGTTTGGGATTTTGGGACTTTCAACATCAAAATCTGGCTTATCTCTCGAAACAAGCTTGGAGACTTTTGAAGGAGCCTTCTGCTCTATGGGTGAGAATCTTGAAAGCCATCTACTTCCCAACCAAGGATTTCTAGGAGACTTCTACTTCAGTGAAACCATATTGGATGTGGTGTATTCTTCTTGAGGGGAAGAAGTTCCTTACAAGAAACTGTAAATGGGAAGTTGGACAAGATGATCTTATACGAGTGTGGGGAGACTCTTGAATATGGACTAGGGAAATTCTATCTAACAGCAGTCAGAGCCAGGAAATGAGAGTCGGGGAGTTGATTGACTTGAACACAGGGGGATGGAACATTAGAAAAGTACGGGAGTTGTTTACATAACCTACGATCACTAAAATTCTACAGACACATATCGGATTGTTTGGGGGAAAAGACAACATGATATGGCCTCACTTCAATGATGGGGAATACAATGTTAAGACCGGGCATCAGGCGACAGGGGTTGAAGCTCAACAAAACAGTAATGAGACAAATGCCTCATACTGTATCCCTAAAGCAGTTTTGGAAGTAGTTTGGAAGAGTAAAATCCCTCAGAAGATAAAGCTATTACTATGGAAGGTGTGTAATAACGCGCTGTCTATTATAAGAAATCTATATCGCAAAATAACTCTAAGGAATGACAATTGTCCCATCTGTGGCAATGGAGTAGACACTGTGGAGCATTTTATTCATTTGTACCCCTGGACAAGAACGATATGGTTTGGGACACCACTTCAATGGATAATATCGCCAAATGGTTTGAAATCGTTTGACAGTGGTTTCTCACCAAGATTCTCTTCCTAAAATTCATTCCATTGACCAAGAGGCAGACTTAGCAGCCCTGGCTTGCACCATATGGTCAATTTGGAAAGAGAGATGTAGGTCGGTCTACCAAGCGGAGACACCAAACCCTAGGGAATTTCTTAGACAAATTCAAACACTCCAAGAAGGTTGCAACCAGAATCAGCAAACAAGTACACAAATAATGACTGAAGGAGCAAGGAACCTACCTGATCGAGTAACTTGGCAACCCCCACCTCAGGGCATGCTTAGGCTGAATGTGGATGCTAGCTGGGTAAGGTACGTCCTCTCTGTTCAATAGGCTATGTTTCTAGAGACTCCCAAGCCTCAATGGTGTTTGGAACACACAGAAAAGTGTATGTGCCTACTCCTCGAATATCTGAAGCTCTTGCTCTGAGAAAGGGATCCCCATCGCGCACTACCTAGGTTGGGAAAGAATTCTTCTTAAATCTGATTTCCAATCTGTCATAGAAGCCTGCATGAACAACAAGAAAGTGTGAGAAAGCAAGGTCTTAGTTGAGGATATCAAAACACTCCAATAGAACTTTCAACATTGTGGTTTCTTGTAGGTTCCTAGAAAGAAGAATCGAGTTTCTCACCTCATTGCTCAATTAGGATCCCAAAACTCCTCCCTCAAAGTTGGATGTGCAACCCTCCACACACAATTAGTCAAACTCTAGAAGAAGATGCACAATGCATACCTCCTCCTAATCATGAAAGGGATCGGCAACAAGGAAAATAGAGGATAACAGGAACATGAGAAAACTTCTGACTATGGGATCTACTTGCAACTGGCCTTTGAGTGCACTTTCATCATTGAGATCCAGTTTTTTTGCATTAGAATACTTGTTTAATATGAAGATAGAGATGAGACCCTTAGTTGTGGAGATGTGTTTGCATGACAGATTCTATGGTAATACCTTAATAGGAAGTAGCCTAAACTCTGGAAGCTCTTCCCTCAAAAAGAAGATGATGGATAATGTTATTGGCATAACGCCAACAGTGATTCAAGTGCAACCACTTTTTCAGAGTTTAGGGCTCAATTGGGTATCACTCTATCTCTTCCTACGTTGGAAAGGGGTATCTTAGCATTGATCGCAATTAGTTAATAGTTGTACTTCCAAATCTAACTCCATTGTGCTCATAAAGTACAAACACTGAAATAAAAGGAGTGGTAGATGTGTTGACTGTTCAAGTTCCTATGTGGACAGAGCACTAGTGTAATGGACTCTAGCCCAATGGATGCTATGAGTTTTTAATACCCGATTGGATCCTTGGCCTCTTGTACCTTTTTATCAATGAATCTTGAATCTTTGACACACAAAAATGTGGGTTTATGAATTTAGTGTTGATGAGGTTTGGGGAAAATTTCTAGGCAAAGGCGATTGTGCTTTGGTGAAGATGAAGATGAAAAAGTAGAAGAGGGATTAGGGATTAATAATTTTTTATTAAGATATTTTATTGCGAAATTTTTATATGTTTTTTTAATTAAGTTAAATTAGGGTCCCTCATTTTAAAATATTGATTTTTGTCCCTCATTAAAACACGTGGCGTGCCACGTCAGCACCACCGTACACTTGGCAAGGTCGGTGGAGTCCATTTTACTGACAAAGACAAACACAGGGTAATTTCTCAAACATTGAGGATTTTATCCAAACTTTACTCTAGTGAGGGCCGATTTTCAAACTTCACATATTATACAAGAACCAAGCTTAGTTAGCCTATAACTTTTCTACATGGAGCCTCTAAAAAATAAATACTTATTACAAAATTATAATATCTTTTTTTAATTATACAAACAAACCCTTTAGGAAGAGTTTGCTTCAAAGTTTGAAATTAGATTTCTTAAAATAATATTTTCAAAAAATGATTGAGAATATTAGGTGTTGTTTGGTTTGAGAAAACATTTTCTTTTCACATTATTCATTTTATAGAAATAAATTTCATATTAAATTTTTAAAATTTTAAAAAACATGTTATTTTGACTTTCTGTTTTCATTTTCACCCAGCCACTGCTGCCGCAGCCATCACCATCTCCATCATCCCACCACCATTGCCACCACAACCACCATCATTGCCACCGTAACCGCGACAACTGTCGTTGCCACCGCCACCACCGCTTTTTCAATTCTTTCAATCGCTTTCATTTTTACCAAAAATAAAAATGACTTTTTCTTATTTTCTATTTTGATCAAAATTTAGAAAATATTTTAAAAAAAAAATCTAAATACAAACTAAACATGTTTTCGTTTATTTTCAACGTCAAAAAAAACTTTTATTTTCTATTTTCTTTAACAATGAAAATAAGAAATGGACAAACCAAACATTACTTTATTTTCAAGTAAAATTTATAAGGATATTAAGTATTTGGTATTCATGCGAATATTTTTAAATTTTATTTAATTTAAAATCAAAAACTCAAACGTAGAGAAATACATGATAAAATGTGAAGTGAGAAGTTTTTCCTATGGAAATGTAAGATTCACAACCGATTTCATATGAATTAAATAAAGGGAATGATAGCAGTTATTTGATTCCTAGGAATTATTTATACACGAGAATCGGAGTTTTCAACCGGATAACAAAGGTGAGTTCTCAATCTTTATATTCCCCTCAATTATAACCAAGAACAGTTCAAGTAAAACAATTCCAGTAAACTTTAGGGGTTGGAACAGTTACACTTACCATCAAGAGCCCGACGCTTCATCTCACAAGTCACAACTACGCCTTTAAGGAATCCCCAGTCAAAGTTAACATTTTTCTCTAGCAGCCTGCGCTGAAGGGTGCATTTATAGCAGATAGTTGAGCTTGCTAGTGCATGGTAATCTTTTCAGTAGCAGCAATAAAACTTTGATAAATATAGACTGGGAAAAGAACAATATAACTGAAAAGGGAGACAAATACACATGATCCAACATCAGCCATTTAAGTCGAGGTCAATGCAGACCAAGCTCTGATTCACTTTCTATAAACCACTGCTGAAATGCATAAAAATGCCACCACCACATCCAACTATTTAACAAGAACAACAGATCTAAGAGGAAAAATAAATCAATGTCAAATGAGCTTCTTTTCAATTTCTTCTAGTTTTACAGGTTTATTTAACACCCACTGCTTTATATTGCAGCCAAGAGTTACAAGCACAAACTGAGAGAAGCACAGGTTCATAATCACTGCTTCAAAAAGGTAAGGGTACTTATGAGGAGGATGCATGGTCAAGTAAACTACGTGAAGAATAAAAGAACAACATAAAACAAGCCACATGGTTGTTGAGCCTAAATATTTATTGAAATAATTAATCTCTCTAATTCTCTGTTGACCAGGTGCATTGACTATCAAGAAAAATAGAGCAAGTAAAGCCAGATATGGAACAACTAAGTTATCACGACACATCAGAGGGAACATGGAGAGCATGGCAAATGGCACCAACCACCTAAACATGAAAGGCTCTTCTGCAGCCAGCAGGGTTGCGGGAAGAAGCGGCAGTAAAATGGACTTCTCATGCACTGTAAGGACACAACAGACGCACAGATAATTTCTAATGAGATCCTTCGTAACGAAAATTATCACATTTCTGCAAATTGAAAGACAAGAAAAACTACCAACCTTGAAAAGAAAACAAGTAAAATGAAAAGGAACTATTCAGCAGCCCATAAAGGAAGCCTCGATAGCTAGGAGACTTGATTTGTTGAACCATTGAAGGAAGACAGGTTATAATTGTGGCGGTGAAGCTGAGAAACTTTAGTGACTCTGTTGTAAACAACCTCTTCCACTTGACGAGAACTGAAGTGGCACACCAAAAGTTGGCCACATAATCCTCAAATATTCCCCGTTCAAAAGGCGCAAGACGTGAGAGAACCTGTTAACAATGGTAAAAATCAGAAGTCCCTGCTGGTTTTTCAGCTTATATCTATGCAAACGGAAGTAAGGGAGAAGTTCCTTAGGTAAAACTACCCTGGGAAGATGAATTTCTACATTTCGGCAGCACCAACAGTAATAGAAAATCGCACAAAATAGTTATGGCAAAAAGAAGGCATTTCTTATTGTTTAATGTGATGGTGCATCAATAACTGACTTAGGTTAACTTATTATTACTACTGCCATGTCTAAATTTATACCCTTCAGTTAGAATTAGACCTATTGCTTCCATCTCAAACAACCTACTTCTATAACTATTAACTCATTCAAGGCTCCAGATTCTTCAATTAACTTGCAAACATTCAGTTTGAAAAAACCAACTATCAATGACTATCAACCTTGGCTATGATTATCTTTTAACTTGGCTTTCTCTAAACTGTATCTGACCTTCGGAGAAGTTCTACAAAATATTAAAGCAACACAAAGGAAGAATTTATTACAAAACTGGGTCTATATTGCGAGTAATAAGGAAAGAGATAGAGGATTTAGACTCAAGGCTGATAGACTGTTGTTGATAGGAACAGACCTCCAACCAGGAGAGTCTGAGAGTAAACAGAGAGGAAAAGGGATCAGAATAGAAATTTGGAAATTAGGGAGAGCTTTGGGATTTGACTCAGCAACCATTTGGAGTCATTCTTGCCTTGTGTTTGGCTCTGTTCTAAACTGCAGCAGATTGGGGAATTACATTTCTATGTTCTTTCTCTCTTTTTTATACCAATCTTATCTTGCTGATAAGATAGTCATTACAGGTGATGACACCCAAGGAATTGAAGAACTTGAAGGTCAGTGCGGGCAGATTTTTTTTTTAATTGGCCAATAATTTTTTCGGGGAGCGGTTTTTTTTTATCTCGAGCCCTGCACCTACACCTACGTGTCCCTCGGCTCTTACCACTTGAGCTATCCTTCAGGGACCAGCGCGGGCAGAATTGAAGGTAAAACACCTTGGATACTTAAAATACTTGCTTCGGATGGAAATAGCAAGGAGCAAGAAGGGCATTTTCAATGCTCAAAGGAAATACACCCTTGACTTGCTGAAAGAGACAGGAAACATAGGGTGGAAAATTAATGAAGATCCTCTAATGGAGACCGAATACTACAAGCACTTAGAAGGAACTAATCTACGTATCTCTCACTAGACATGACATTGCTTCAAGTGTAAGTGTAATGAGTCATTCTCCTAGCAACAAACATGGAAGTTAGCTTAAAGCTTATTTGACTAGCTTATATCTCATTCGAGGTGTTTGGTAAATGAGTTTCTCTCATTAACTTATAGCTTTTTATTGAAATGCTACTTCATGTAATGTTTGAGCTTATAGCTTATTGCATTTATTATCATTTTTATCCTTATCATTTTAATAAAATTCCTTAACTATCCACTATTACTCTTGTTTCAAAATAATTATTACTTAAAATTCATACAAAAGTTAAAAAACAAATATTAATTTTAGAGAAATATAAGCTTACTTGATTAAATTAAAGTATAAAATTCATTTATATTATATCCCATTTAATTTAATAAAAACAACTAATCATAATTTTTAAAATGATAAATTGTTTGAAATAAATTAAAATATTTAAAGTGATAGTTAATTTGAAATTAATGTCATATAGATACAGGTGTAAAACAAAGGCATACAAAATATAAAAACAATCATACAAATGTCTTTTAATGTCATTTTACATTTTTTATCTAGTTCAACCGCTTGCTTTGCTATAAACTTTTAATTCAACCAACTAGCTTATCAACTAACTTTTCTATACATAGTTTTATAAGCTATAAATCAAATTCTGTTACTTAAAAAGGGCTCCTATTAGGGGACCGCTGTTCTGGAACAAGTGACTGAGAAATTGAATGTTACGCTGAAATAGATTGGTCAGATTCCGTAGAAGACGCGACATCAACTATTGGTTATTGCACCAAAGTGTGGGGAAATGTTAACTTGGAGAAGCAAGAAACAAAATGTTGTCACAAGAAGTAGCACAGAAACACAATCTAAGGCAATCGCACAAGGTGCCTGTGAACTTACTTCGATAAGTAGGCTACCACAAGACCTATTTATTCCTCTCAAATGTCCTATAAAAATGTACACTGATAGTTAATCAACTATTAGTTTAATCCAAAATCTTGTGCAACATAATGGGATGAAGCATGTGAGGATTGACTGGAACTTCATAAAGTCACAGATTGAAGATGGAACTTTTAGCCTACATTGTGACAACCAAATTGCGAGAAGCTGATATGTTCACAAAGTCTACACTGAAGTCAGAATTTGATTCAAAAGTTAGTAATCTGGGCACAATTGACATGTATTCACCATCTAGAAGAATGAACAACTCTTCCTAGATATTTGAGAGGACTCTATATCCCTCCTACCAATTGACAATTATCTAGGATAATTTTCTCATGCCAGGAGTGGAGCACATGCCACAATGCCACAAAAGCAAATTTGTGCACGCACACATCAAGTCAAGATCATATGATCCTATAAGATAGACTATGGAATATCATGAGCAGGTCTACATGATTGGGCCTAATAGAGTAACAAGTATCCGCCACTTGTGGCACTCAAATTATCTATCATCGTCACAAAGCTTTCCAAATACAACATCAATTTACTGCTTCCTTAAAGATAAAACTCAGTAACAAGACATTTAATAGCCCGAGCTGGATTTCATGCAGGTAGGATCAATAACAAAAGCAAAAGGCAGAAGCACCATATACGTTTTAAAGAAAATTTTCTCTATGAATTTCTGGGAGATCGATTGACCAATTGATGTTTTTTAAAGTAAAACTGCTAAAATAATCTCTCCATTAAAGGAAACACTGACAGAAAATGTATTGTTATCAGCTTCCATTTAAGAATAATACACAGCAAAAAAATGTTAACAAAGATGCATTTTTTAATGGCTAATGATAACATCATTACCTCCAAAATGGAATTTGCTGAATACAGATATGGCCACCACACAGCTGCAAATGTTCCTAAAACGAATAACCCCAGTTTCGATACCTCGAGGAGTGGGTGATCACGCCTCAAGCATTTTCCCAGGAGATAGCTGAAAAAAGCAGGTGCAAAATATGCACTCATCTGGAAAAGAATACATAAGACAGTTACCACACCTCGAATTAAAGTAGAGGGAAAAAATTAGAGGGCCTGGGATTATGACTTCAGACACACAGATAATGACATCTTTAGCTTATCAATTGACATGGCTACTTAATCCATTACTTCAATTTATTATCCTCCGTGCAATTATATTTGTATGGCTTTGCTGTCAACTGGAGACTGTAGGTAAAACAAGTGTGTTGGCTTATGATTATATCAGGATACTTTAAGGGGCATAAAATCAACTAATAAATTATAAGAATCGGGCAATAAAAAGGAAAAATAATCAACAGATTGCAACCATTTGAGATCCCAACTTCACCGCCAATAGCACAAAGATGTAACTGCCTTCATGAGGCAAAAGCATACTGTAAGCATATGCAAGAAAATAAAAAATAAAAACAAAATAGAACAATACTTCCTCTCGAGTAGGGTTGAGTGCTCATACATGACTACATCGACGACAGACATGACTAGCTGGACGAAGCAAAACAAACGAACAGTAGACCTGTGCTATGATGAAAGATATTAACCTGTTTATGGTTTAGGGCTAGACAATACAGAACAGAAGCAACAAGATCTTTGCCAGAGAAGATGGCAGCAACAGCTCCAACAGTTAAGCCCAAGCTGATGCAGTTGTACTGAAATACAACAAATAGTAACATTCAAAATCAAGGCACTTCCAAACCCGTGACTGAAAAATAAGAGCCAAATGCAATAAACAAGATAAGAGCATTCTTCTGAAACCTGAAAGTGACCATGATCAATTAAGATCAAACATGGGTTTAACAGAAGCATGGTAGTGTGCCAAGCCATGTCACTTTTACGGCTCCTTGAAGATTGATTATAATAAACAATAACAAAGTACAAAACTGCTGGAAAGAATATCAGGGCATCAGATGATAACACCGTCCACCTCATCAGTAGTTTTCTGCAAATGCAGCTTAAATTTAAAATAATAATAATAATAATAATAATAATAATAATAATAATAATAATAGTAATAATAATAACAAAAGCAGTAAAGTTAAAATATTCACTGTTCAGCAACAAAATCAAAGGTACATAAAAAAATTTGCGACAATTGGTCCTAAATAGATAAACTGTCATTTTGGTCCTGAAAATGTACCCCGCTCATAATTTACTCTTTAACTCAAAGAGACATTTCGATAACACACTCTCTATCATTAGTTTATTTTCTAACATAGTAACCATATCAATTTTTAAAGAGTGTGTTGATGTTTCAGAGCATAAATAAAAAATAAAGTGTTTCAAAGCGAGTTTAGTGCTATTGCTTAAACTACATTCCGAGAGTTCTTAAGTTAATCAGAGTCAGTTCCACATTACTCCTGCTATCCTAGCCGGGACTAGCATAAACCAGTTTGAATACTTCGAAAAGTGAGTACTACATGTCTGCGTGTTTCTTTAAGATTAATTTTGAAGAAATAATCATTGTTTTTTAAATTCTTACAAAAACTTGACAACTTTCTTTCTTTAAAATAAGCAAAAGCTTTTTGTTCAGGGGACTAGCAGCATGTTTTGGATTCTAGTTTGCACCTCCAAACCCTAATTTACATTATCATTTTTGTCTTCAAGTTTTGACAATTTTTTTCATATTAATCCTTGTATCAGTCACATAGATGTCTAACTGAATTCGAACTTGACAAACAAAAAAAGACAGACAGTTTTTCATACAGAGGTTGAGTATTTTTAGTATAGAGATTAATATGAAAATTCTAACTAGTAAACCCTCAATTTCGTCTCTAATGCTTTCCACTCCAATCAAACACTAGACATAAACGGATCACATATTTCAATCTAATGTACGACAATGTATAGAGATTAATATGAAAAATCTAATTAGTAAACCCTAAATTTCGTCTCTCATGCTTTCCACTCCAATCAAATCAAACCGATTAGATATTCGATCTAATGCATAACAATGCCAGGCACATTAGTCCTTGGAATACGATTTTTCAAGTCTATCAGGGACCAACATGCTTGACATGATGATACATTAGGTCCAAATATATAATTGAAGTTCGAAAGTGTGATTTTCTTAGGTCTAATACTAATTTTATTCAATCAAATCAAATCAAAAGTTGGCGACGATTGAGGAAAATAAGTATTTTTTGCTGGATCCAAATACCATTTTACTGGATCTGATAAATGAGGAAAGAAAAAAGATAGGAAAAAGCGCACCCAAGATAGGACTCGTGACCTCTGGAAGTGAAAAGCGAAACGGATTGAGGGTGAAAGAATCTGAGAAAAAGGCCATGAAGGAAGCTCTGGTAGGCAGTGAGGGGCGGGTAGTCAAGACCCCAATAGCTCAGATCATTGCTCGTGCCATTCCTGTACCATTCTCGAATCGGAAGGTTAACGGTTATCTCCATCCAATGCCTCTGCGCCTCGTAATCCCCGAACTTGGGAGGGTTGCCGGCGCCGGAATAAGGGTGCAGAGAAACCGCCACGCGGACCAAAACCACAAACAGCACGACGGTTACCGAAGTAACAGCTGTCCCTTTCTGAACCAGCCACCACCAGCAGTTGTCGTCTCCGTCGTTGATTCTCGCGGTGTCTTTCGTCCTCTTTCCCATGCCTTAGACTGAATGGGAATTCAAAAGGGAAAGAGACGTTAGCGGATGAACAAGATTTATTTGGTCTTTTT
Source organism: Acmispon strigosus (assembly GCA_030819835.1). Lineage (NCBI taxonomy): Eukaryota > Viridiplantae > Streptophyta > Magnoliopsida > Fabales > Fabaceae > Acmispon > Acmispon strigosus. The sequence goes on from JAUAMA010000001.1 coordinate 10,066,465, forward strand.
TATTCGAAATTGGAATGACAAAAGGAAACGGATTTTGTTTGGGGAAGAAGTAGATTTAAGAAGGATCTCGTGAGGAGAATGAGAGAGCTACCAGTGGCTTTCGTGAGGCAGAGATGGTAACAGTGAGACCAAAGCAGTGTTTCGGATTAGTGATTTTTCTCATGGAGTCTGAGTTAGATTTGAGACCACATCACCCAATTTCTAACTCCAACCCATTTTTTTGAAATACTCAAAATACTCTTATTTGTAAATAACTCAATACCTCGTTATTTCTCCTTGTCCAGTTTTTAAAAACCGGAATGTAGAAGGTAGACGTGTACTACCGGGATATACAATCCGGTAATATAATTTGTAGCATTTTCCTGCCGGGATATAAAATCCAGAACGTGCATGTATCATCATCATTCCGGGAAATATATCTCGGTATAGCACCTTAGGATTAATATCCCGAGATATAAACCCCGGTAGTCTAACTTGATGTCTCAGTGTTTCGGGTTATTGAACTCCGAAGTCAAAATGTAGTATATATACTCTTGAACTTCATTTTCCTACAACACTAGTTGGAATTACACGTGCAAGGCACGGGTAATTGTGGATAAATTTAAATTATTGTGTGTCGAATGATTTTTTTTATAACTGCTTATATATGTTGTTGTGAGGCCGACAATAGTGACCAATACTCTAACCGTGAGAAATAGTTACTTAGAAGTAAACGGTTGACGACAATTTGCGTTTAACTCACATGGCCAAGGATCGAAACTCCCTTCAGTATGGTCGAGGGACAAAGTTAGCTAAATACCACGCCACATCTTGTGCTAAATTTATTTGTTATTTTTTCATGTTAATTCCTCGATTATTGGTATAGGAATCTTTAGCATGGAGTGCGTCGTCCTCTCTCCAGGCAACAACTGTGCAGCAAACCCCCTCGAGGCAACATTAATGACAATATCCCCTCTCGTTCTAATGAATGCTGATAGAGTGTTTAATACAAATGTTTTAGTTGTTCCAAGGCACGGGTAACTTTGGATAAAGTAAAGTTAATGTGTGTGGAATGATTTATTTTTATAACTTCTTATACATCTTGTTGTCAGGCCGACAACAGTGGCCAATACCCTCGCCGTTAACTTCTTATACTTAACGGTAAACGGTTGGCAACAACTTACGCTTCACTTACATGGACAAGGATCGAAACCCCCTTCTGCATGGTCGAGGGACAAAGTTAGCTAACTACAACACCACATCTTGTGCTAAATTTAGATGATAATTTTTCATGTTGATTCTCGATTTTTGATATATGAGGTTATCTAAATTATTCATGAAATTACTCATGAGATTAATTATCATTTTATGTTACTATTTATAAAATAAAAGACAAATAACAACATCCTACTTGTCATTATTTCTAAATTATTCATGAAATTACTCATGAGATTAATTATCATTTTATGTTACTATTTGTAAAATAAAAGACAAATAACAACATCCTACTTGTCATTATTTAACTCATGGATGATGAATAAGAAATTATTATAGGAAGTCACTCGGTACACAAAAAGGAAAATCACACGTTAGAATTAACGTTTTAACACATAGGAGTATAATATCAATCGTAATACGATTTGTAGAATATCAGTGAGCAATACCTTATGGAGTTATATTTCCAAAAACTTCTTCATACACAACATTAACTGTTGTGTTAGGAGGGAGGTCGTCATGATTTTCTATTAGTATCATCAATCCTTGTTTGCTCGTTACTCTTGACAAAGCAACGTATAACTGTCCATGGATGAAAACTGGCCTTGGAAGATATAATCCAACACACTCAAGTGTCTGTCTCTGAGATTTATTGATCGTCATACCAAAACAAATGGATATAGGAAACTGAGTTCGCTGAAATTTGAATTGTAGGTTTGCATTACTTGTAGCCATTTTCATTCTAGGAATCAGGTCCAGCTTTAGTCCATGTGAGTGTGACGCACTCAATGACATGGTCTCCCATCCTCCTCACTCTTAGCCTTGTTCCATTACACAATCTGTTTAATTGATCAATATTTCTGAGTAATATTACCGGGACGTTTTCCTTCAAACTCAACTTATGCGGAGGTAGGCCAGAATAGTTTATAGCATTCAAAACCTCAGGGCAAAATGCATCCAACTTACTTTCAACACTAGCATCTTCTTTGCATATTTCATCAAAGCTTAAATAATCTCTTGTCAATCCCGGTACCTGTGACATCATGCTGTCATTGACCATTCCAACTAACTCAACAGTGGGAGCTAAAATAGCTCTATCCTTGAAGTAGTCTGATTTGGTCATATTTCGCAACAAATTCGGGTATGTGAAATTTACCAAGTCATCAAAACCGTTGTCAGTGTTTGGTATAAGGATTTCATCAGGTATTCGTAATTCCGATTCGCCATTAATTGGCTCTCCGACCTTACGATCACCTATAGCCAACAACCATTTTGAGAATTCTGCTATATCAGATGCATTTGAACTTGAAGATCCACGCATAAGTCTCATATTCTTAGTCAGACAAAGAACCTGGAAAAAAGACCACAGATAGGATGAATTTATAGCGGCGCTGACGACATCTTGCCTAGATCCCCGTGGAATAACAGGAAAGATCTGTCTGAAATCACCGCCTAAGATAACGACATTTCCTCCAAATTGCAACTGAGAGTCGTGGCCTGGGGTAAATCTCAAAATGTCTCTCAAGCACTTATCTTGAGCTTCGTAACACCATTTGCTCATCATCGGAGCTTCATCCCAGATGATCAATTTGGCCCTTATGAGTAACTTAGCATGGGGGCTGTTGTGCTTTATGTTACATGTTGATTCCTCAGTTATTGGTATAGGAATCTTTAGCATCGAGTGCACCGTCCTCCCTCCGAGCAACAACAGTGCAGCAATCCCACTCGAGGCAACATTAATGACAATATCACCTCTCGATCTAATGGATGCCGATAAAGTGTTCCACACAAATGTTTTATATGTTCCTCCATACCCATGCAGGAAGAAAAAACCGCCTTTGTTTTCGTATACTGCGCTCATAATCTTGTCATACGCATGTCGTTGTTCATCAATTATTGAAGTGAGGGCTTGATCTAAGTAACAACGCATAGCAGTCCTATCATAATTCAACTCTTCGGTGATAATTCTTTCACTAACTTCCACCACATAACACTCTGATGGATAAGGCATGGATGAAAAGTTTTGCAAACTCCTCCCATTTTTTTGTAGGAGGTTCTCTATTTGGGTGAGTGCTAGACTCTTTTTCTGTTCATCAGTTAAAGTCAAGTCTGCGGACATGAAAATAATGTTATTTTTTGCCTAATACAATAGCACATAAAATAGATCATATGTTGTATGGAATAAGAAACAACAAAGTCTAAATATGCAATTAAATAAAAGTTAATTGTGTAATAAAAATATCAAAGAACGGAAACAAACGACATAAATATTGTTTCATAAGGTGCAAAAAGAAACCTATTTAAAATATTGAAAGGACCAATTTTGAATGAAGAAAAACGCAAGAGCTGACCTGTGTAATCTAGCTGCCTTCTTTGTCGGTAGAGGATATCTTCCGAAAGTTCTTGCCAACAGGTATTCCAGACAACTTCAGGCCTAGAGATGTTGTTAGAAATCAACAATATCACAAAAAGTCCTCTAACGTACTCTCCCGATGCCCAAAAGCTGGCCTCCTTTATTTCTCTGACTATATTTTTGTCATCCTGTAGCAGACCAAGTGTATAACATGCATCCTGAAAAGTGTTGTACGTCACCTGATTTACAGTCCTGATATCTTCATAACTCGTGCATCCTTTTTGAACATTCAAAAGCAACCTCAAGTAATAATCTTCTCCGCATGTCGAAGGCACATGTGATATTCTACCAATGGAAAAGCCCTGTTTTCTTTGACACCATGTGATATTCATCTGGAAAAAATTTATTAGCCTCCATCCAACCCATAAACATTGTTTTCTTCAATACAACTTTATCAATTGCATTCTGAACTGTCTCATTATCTCTATAGACAACACTCTGTTCATCTGGAAGATGGAATGACAACCTCACAACTGCAGGCTCTCTGTAATGGATTTCAAATCCAAACATTCTCCAAGCTGCCTCACAGGAAGAGATGTATCTACAATCATAATAATTTTTAATTTCATCAATCACCTCACCACCATTAGCTGATTCCCGACTGCGAAAAAGTGCAGCTGTCACCCTGTCATTGCCTTTATGAACATACTTGAAAAGGTATTTTATAGCACTCATCTGACATGTGTACTCAACATTGATGTGAGCTCTAAACTTTTTTAGAAGCATCGGGTTGTACGGGACAGCGTACCTATTATCAAGCACAGATTTGCCCTTTGTGACCGTTCTACCATCGTTTCTTTTCCTATATTTAGGAAACCCGTCATCGTCAATAATGGTCCGGATCCTAAATTATTTAGGAAAGTGCTTGGAACATTTTCCGTTGCTCATACACGGAGACTTCAAATTCTCAGCTCCGCAAGGGCCGTGTATCATATATCGCTGCAAATAATTCAGGATCATCGTTACGGTCTGAAATTTCTGCAGAAATTATCTTGTCGATGTCATCAGGTGTTTTGGGCTTGTACTGGGCATGGACAAACAACAAAATATGGGCGTGGGGAAGTCCTCGCTTTTTAAATTCGATTGTGCACGAATCTGCAATCATGAAATGAGTTTAGTTATTTTTAAACTTTATATTTATTGATTAAAATTAAAACAATGTTGAAGTCACATTTAAAGAAGTAAATTCCATAATATAATTACATACTCACATCCACTAATTTTTCCAAACACATTTCCAGTCTTCAAGTCATGTATCAATTCGTCTAGCTTAACTTTGAAAACCCTGCATAATATGTCGGGTCTATCCTCGGGCTTTAAACCTCTTTTTTCAACGAAACGCTTGATTTCTGGCCACTCCGGATTGCATGTGACAGTGATGAATAAGCTTGGATAGCCAACATGCCTACATATGGCGAAGGAGTACTTGCAATTATTCATCATGTACCTGGGGCCACCTGTAAATGACGATGGTAGTATAATTCGTTGCCCTGTGGCAGCTGCATGCGTTTCACCACGGACGAAGCTCTCATGCAATCCCATGTAACATTCAACTCTTAACTTTGGTTGATTAAATTGAATAACCGTAGTCTATCAGTTTCAACCATGGTATAAGAGTCCACCAGAAATTGCTGGAAGAGTCTCCTAGATTGAAGTACAATAGGTGACTCTCCATCTCTGTCTTGCAACCTATATGCAAAGAACTCACGCATGGTAATTTCTGCCTTTTTTTCTAGTACTTACACTTGCATCCTTAGTTAAAAATGCCGTCTCTGAATCCATCCTCTCCGTAAGGGAACAACAGTGGATATTGAAGTGCAAGAAATGACAGATGCTTAGGATCAACATACTTCAACATCCTAGACTGTGTTTCAACAATGAGCTCCCTCTCAACAGAGGCATCAAAGTCACCCACAACCAATGCTGCAACCTCAGATGCGGTGGGCAGGTTATAAGTTCTCTCGTCCTTGTCCCTCTGTCTTATTAATCGCAACTTGACGTTAGAGAAATCTCCGCCTCTGTATCGTTCCCTAGCATACCTGTAGCTCTGCACTAAACGGTTTTCAGCATCGAGCATCTGTTTTAAGTCTCTAACGATCATCTCATCAAACTTATGAGAATTAGCACTTGACCTGAAACGAAATGAGTATTAATTGGTTTAAAAAAGCACAACAGTGTAATAATATGCATATTTAAACTATTAAAGATGCCCCATGCTAATTAATATTAATAATTAGATGAATACCTGACTGCATGTATCCTATTATCGACCTCATTGTCAGTGTCATAAATATAGAGCTATGCGAATTTAGGCTTGTCACCAACTAGAGGTATAAGACTTCCAATAGAATGATAATTTTGGCCTCCAAGCAAGAAAATGGGAGGTCCACGGCCATTGTTTATGTTCTTGTCCACCTTTCCAGCCATAGATGTGAATGCAAACATTCCATTGAACATCCGAATGTTCTTCAAGAAATGACGACTCTTGTCATCTTCACCTGTATGCAAGTCTTGGAGAATTTTAGGTGCTAATTCGAGCAATGGTAGCTGCACCTTGCCTTGCAAACAACATAGAGAAAACTTTGGGGTCTTTGTAGGCACATTTCGCCTTAATCGTTCATCGTACCACATCATTTCCTTGCAATGCGGACAATTATGAACAAGATCTCCCATGTCCCACATGGCTTGTCCCACATGGCTTGTGTAGAAAATTAACAAAAAATGCATAGAAGATAGACATGTTAGGACATATTTCAAAATATATTAACTCAAATATTTCGGGGTCCCTAACATTTGAAAGGGAATCAGTCTGGGTCCCTGAAAAAATAATTTGCAAAATGTATTCACTAACATAGTTTTTTAAATCAAATTAAAGCCTAACCCCAATTTAATCTGGTTAAGGACTCTAATTAGCCCAATCATCAACTCCACCTATTATTTTCATTTTTTTAATAATAGATTTAACATATAATTCCACCTCAGCAACTAAAATATTTTGTTAATCCAACTAAAATCAACTAAAAAATATTGTTAAGATTGCAAATATTTCCGTAATATTTGGTATTTGTCTATGATCCTTAAGAATACAAACATTTTCGTAAGATTTGATATATTAAAACATTAAAATTTGGTTAAATATTTGGTATTAATTAGTTATGACTCGTTCCTTATTTAACATTTGTAATCAATATCAATTTGTTCCTGTTAAAATTTGTTATTAATTAGTTATGATTCGTTCATTATTTAAAATTTGTAATAAATTTTAAAAATATTAATTATTTAAAAAATATTTTTTTAAAAAAAATCTTAAGATTGTATGTTAACTATTTCCTATTAAAATTTGGTTAAAAATTTTGTATTAATTAGTTATGATTCATTCTTTATTTTAAAATTTGGTTAAATATTTGGTATTCATTAGTTATGGTTCGTTCCTTATTTAACATTTGTAATCAATATCAACTAAAATATTTTGTTAATAAAGTTTCTATTTAACATTTAGGATATGGTCTTAATGGGTAGGTCATAGTGGGGATAGTTAGGATTTATACCTTAATGACCTTGTAGTAATGCGGACAATTATATAAAAAAAATTAAATTGATGTCAACAGCCATTCAAAATTGAAATTAAATCACAAAGTTAAAATTCAAATCTATCAAATTTTATATCATTTGTCTTTTATTCCTCTATCAAGTTAAATATTTATAAAATCTGATCTAAATGTTGTAATTAACAATTAAAATTCTAAATTCTCTATAAAAAACCTAAAATAAAAATTAATTTTTAAATTTAAAATATGGAACATAAAATGCATAAACGAAAACTAAATATTATCCATTTCATGATGATGTAAAACATATTTTACCAAATATTTCTTTTGTCCCGTGAATATTATTGTCATAAAGCTCTGCAGAATGGAATTATGATTCCTTTTTGTTTATGCATTTTTAAACTAAAATTTAAATTATTTTTTCAGGGACTCAGACTAATTCTCTTTCAAATGTTACGGACCCCGAACATATTTAAGAAAATTATATTTAGAACATCAAATTATTATATGAAAATTTAATACCTAATTGTTTATTGGTTCTAGCGACGTTGTTCATGAATTCCACTAAGGCGTCGTCTACACATAGTAGTCATCAAAAGACGATGTATATCATTACATTGACTATTGGATATTATTTGAACATGTATGTATAGTATACATATTGGTTTATGTGCACACATAACATTTCACTAACCTTGGAACATGTTAGTGTCGCTAAATGGATCATCATCAGCGAGCTCACCCAAATTTATGTCATCGAAACCAATAGGATCTGCAAATCAAATACAAATAATGGTCACATGCATAATTGAATTATCATTTTGTGATGGCCAACATCGTAGTGTGTCAAAATCTTGTTAAGAATAGTAAAAAACGGTCACCATCTTGATCTTCCAACGGGTCAACGTCGAAAGTGTTATCATCTGATGATAACACAGGTATACATGTATTGTTGGGGTGTTGTTTGGTGCAGTTGGATTCATCTCAAACCTACTAGTAACATCTCCATTAGTTTGTATGGTGCAAAATTGTCTCTTTCGACCAATACTCTGTGGGCTTTCATCTATATTACAATCACCAAAACAAATTGAACACTCAGATAGGTTTGAAGAAAACATACAACAATAACAATGTCACTATTATAATTAAATTGTAGCTATAGATATAAAAGACGTACCGTTGTTTGAGATGTCAGATACGGGGGAGTGATTAACCATGTTTTGATTTTGTGATGTTGTTTTATTACAACTGGAGAAAAAAACAATTTAGAAGTATGCAACAGTTCTCACGATTGATTTTTGAGTTTATTCTTTTAAAACGATATAATAGAGAAACTGTAGTGGTACAATTTATAGCATCAAGTGAGGAGACTAATTGTCAATAAAAATTCATATTTCAAACAAATTTATTTAATTTGGTATTAATTAGTTATAATTCGTTCCTTATTTTAAAATTTGGTTAAATATTTGGTATTAATTAGTTAGAGTTCGTTCCTTATTTAATATTTGTAATCAATATCAATTTTTGTTCCTATTAAAATTTGGTATTAATTAGTTATGATTCGTTCCTTATTTATCATTTATAATAAATTTTATAAATATTAATTATTTAAAAAATATTTTATTAAAAAATCTTAAGATTGTATGTTAACTATTTCCTATTAAAATTTGGTTAAAAATTTGATATTAATTAGTCATAATTTTTTTCCTTATTTTACATCCTTGTGGCCAGTAATAATTTCATGTTTGGCATTAATTAATGATAAATAAATGCGACTAAAAACTCACTCCCGGTCGATGTTCCCTTTTTTTATTTCTCGTTTCCCTCTTCTTTCTTTTTAATTTTGTGGACTCTCATTCATGTGAACACACAGTGATCCACTTGGCATTTTAGTTTGGATTTGGTAAAATATGTGGTGTCGGTGAAATTATGATAGTTTATCTGTAATTCTCAAATGTTTTTAGAACCAAATGTTACCTCTGTTTTCCTCTCACAATGCCTCTGTCCCCTGTTCTGAGAAAGCACTTTCTAACCATGTTTCTTAGCCTTGCATGGAAAACTCCCTTTGTTAAAGAAGGGTGACTAAGGTAGCCAGATAATTTCTCTTCCATGCTTCCATACATTGAATTTAATATTGCTTTCAAATCATGACAAAGTAGTGGTATAAACAAATCGTGACAAAGTAGTGGCCAAAAAAGAACACATGGGACGAAATATCTTGCTAATTAACATTGCTTATCATTGTTATTATCTCTATGCGGGTAGCATTGCTTATCTCTTTTAATAGTAAGGTGGAATAATTCAATCTATTGCTGGAAAAAATATTTATTATTATTAAAAAAATTAATAATTTGATCAAAGCATTATTATTGTTGTCCCGGACCTAACAACTTGCCATCATTTTCCTTCTTTTTTGGTAGAAGTGTAGAAGAGCAGGGATCCAGTTTTTCTTTTTCTTTTTCTTTTTGTTAATGTTCTCAACTTTTTTACTCAATAAATTAGTGTCGTAAATTATTATGCATGGCTACATCATCACGTGGGTCCATCCATTACAATAACTTGCATGAAAGAAACAATTAAAAACAATAATTTGTTTTATATTACATTTTTCAATTAACTATCTAAATGTAAGAAACAATTAAAAACAAAATAAAAACCCACGTGTTATCAACCACGATCCAAATGTAAGAAACAATTAAAAAGAACAATAAAATATAAATCCAACTTAGAGCCTAACGTAAAATTAAAATCTTCATATTCTTGCTTATTCCTCATCTTCGTGTTTAATCAGCTTTAGGACCTTATTAGCAGACATCTGACTGTCATTGTTAGCAGTTGTAAAAGACATTGACTTTTCACTGACAGCCCTTCCAGTTGAATCTGTGTGGATATTTTCTGATAACATATCTGAAGAACCGCTGTGAAGTGGGCCCTAGAAGGATAACAGTAATGGTGATATTATGTTTTCATATAAATATTAGATTTTTTCAAATTTTAATAACACTTTTATTACCTCTTCTAATTTGTACTTTTGCACAAATGACTTCATGAGTGTGTCATCCACAAAAAGCCGGTTAATTTGGATATTAGTTTGCTGTGTATAGTTGAAGTACTAAATTTTGACCTGCACTTTAAATATGAATGATCTTTCCTTGAAAGCATTAAATTCTTGTGGATATTCCTCATCTTCTTGACCCTAGTAATGTTAAATAGATTGCTTATATTAATAAGAGTTGGCAAGTTATTTGATGTAACTAAAATGACAATTTACCCATGCTGCGTATAAATTTTGGACTTCAGCTGCACTCTTTTTCAGAAAATTGGTAGTCTCATGATCAAATATGATGAAGGTGGCACTATCTGTTCCATCAGCCACTGTTAACTGAACTTTGTACCTGGAGGATCATGTTAAAAAAATGTTATTAAGAAATTAACAGCTGCATGTGATAAGTTAGTATTGACACACACCAGAGTCATGTACCTAAAAGTAGCATTACTATAGCCCTTGTTGCAATTTCTACAATAATATTTTCCATCTTCATCCCTTACACCTGTTAAGCAATTCTTGATTGGACACCCACGATATGACCAGCCGAACCTTAAGTCAACATCCTTCACAGTTCCATAAGTCACGAAAGAACCATCTTGGATAAAAAAATAAAAATAAAAATAAATTGCGCTGAATTATTGTGCCTGTCGTTGAATTTCTAACTCTTGGTTGTTATGCTTTACTCCTGGGTATGATTTGGTGGGGGGTAGGTGAGATTAAACCTTCTTAAATATGATGCTTTATAAATAATAACATGTAATACCTCAATGGAGCTCTTCAACTCTGCAATTGTCTTGTAAACCGACACATTCAGGACATCATCAGTTACCGAGTACATTGAGGCTGCAGGTAACTTTGGCAGTGGGACAGACAATGCGTCTGGATGAGTGACGACATACCTAATAACAATATATTAGACGTTTCTTCATTAATATTTCATTTAAAGGATAGGGAAAGTCATAACCAACAATTGTTAATGTTACCTTGAATTTAAATCACGAACTTCAGGAATATCAATATTCATCAGTAGCCTTGTATTGTATGTTGTGGTGGATACACCCATCTTTTCTGGAAATGAGAACAACTTTGGTATAACGATCATTGTCTTTGCGATTTAATGATTAATTAATTGAAACATGCATGAATATGGAGTTAGTGATATCAATACCTTTAAACTTTTTCATTCTTCCTCATTACAATATGACAATTGCAGGTAATTTATTCGCATCTGCAATATATTTTAAAAATTGTTGCGCAAATGGTTCCCAGAGTGTACAAAGCATATTATCACCTCCTCTGAAAAATATATTATTATATAAACGAATTAAAATATTATTTAATAAATAAATAGGTTCATATTTATGAATATTTGTACTCCCATAAAATTAAAAAAGTTAAAATAACGTACTCAAGATTATCCAACTCGAGAACAATATAAGTGGTTGACTTTTCACTAGAGTTATATTGTGTGAGGTCTCCATGAGATGATACGACACCAATGACATCTGTTGGATAAAAAAACACGCATATAAGATTAAAATCATTTTTAAAATAATAAATTTGATATATTAAAACATGAAATATTTGATTAAATATTTGGTATTAATTAGTTAAATAATTAATAACATGTTCATGGTGTGCGATGTGATGGATCATTGATTATGGAACACTTTGCTTTGATTCGCTCAGGTACGGCAATGTAGAAACCAAACCCAACAAGATTACAATGTATTATGATATAAAATTTATTTTATTGACAAAAAAATTCTATATTTTTTATATATAAGTGAATAGAATATTCCATTTTCCGAACCATATAGTTTTCCAGGTTGAAGAAACCAATATTATCGATTATCATCACACCATATGTCTTGACAAAAATACATGACAATACATAAGCATGGAGCCAATACTTGTGAATTAAATTCCATAGAAAGGATTTTAATCATCAATGCAGCCTCAGTTATGAAGACCTGGAGTGGTTGAAAGAGTAATATAGGCACAACTAAAATTTGATATATACATATACTATTGCAAAGGAGATTCCCCATTTGGGAGTTCACTTTCGGTAGAAATAGAGAGCTAGCTTAGGAGGTTTCAAGTGCTGTTCTGGATTGGTTTGTCACACCCATTTGGATTTGTTTCTTTTTGAAATATGGATTTGTTAATAATTAATTCAAGCAAATTAAAATAGAATTCAAAATTGTATTAAAAATGAGTATTATAATGGTAAAACATATATATAAGGTTTTGAATTTAATTAGAAAGAACGTACGAAAATTTAAAACTAAAAACAAAGTTTAGATTAGTTTAACTTTTGTTAAAAAAAAGATTAGTTTAACTTTTTTTTTTGAAACGGATTAGTTTAACTTATTAGAGTAGGATATATTATCATTGAGCCAAAATTATACAAATGTAGAATAAAGAGAAGAAACTCACCGACTAAGTGGGAATCCTCTGTGAGTGATTCGAATATAGTGGTATAATTTGTGAAATTAAGTCCATACAGATGAATGTTAGGATTCTCAATTGGCTTCACAGAGGTTATTAACTTAAAGTATAACCTGCATGGATGTTGTGATGACTTGTACTTGTATGAGTTTATAGCCACGACAGAGTTGACAATCTCGTAACATATGCCTTCTCTCAAAAGGCTCTCAAATTTATTCACGTGATTGCTCCAGACGGTGCACTGTATCGTGTCGTTCTACACGAAAAATAAGTTAAACACTAATAAAACGATTTTCCTATGACGCTAAAGAGTACAAAATCATTCTAAAAGGAATTAAATAATTTTCAACATACCTTAGCGTCAACAAATAACATTTCAATGAAGTCTAGTGCATCAGGCTGCTTCTTGTTAGGTAATCTCCATAGTCGTGCAACTCTGACCACTATCTTTCAAACCTTTTGAGTGTTGGAGATGTTGATGGAGGAATTGAGTCTACTTTGGAATTTACCACCATTATTGATTAATTTCATAATGATGTAGCAGGAAAACAATTTAGAAGTATGGAATAGTTCTCACGATTGATTTTTGAGAGAAGCCGTAGTGGTGCAATTTATAGTATCAAGTGAGGAGACTAATTTTTGTTCCTATTTAAATTTGGTATTAATTAGTTATGATTCGTTCCTTATTTAACATTTGTAATAAATTTTATAAATGTTAATTATTTGAAAGATATTCTTTTAAAAAATCTTAAGATTGTAATTAGTTATGATTCATTCTTTATTTAACATTTGTAATAAATTTTATAAATATTAATTATTTAAAAGATATTTTTTAAAAAAATCTTAAGATTGTACGTTAACTATTTCCTATTAAAATTTGGTTAAAATTTGAAATAAATTTTATAAATATAGTCAAGGTTGTCAAACTCGTGGGTCGACTCGCAGACTCGTACGAGTCAGCGAGTCTACCTGTGAAAAAAGGGTCAACTCGGTTGTTGACTCGTTTTTTGCTTTGACTCGGTTAGACTCGGGTGACTCGTAGGTTTGAAGGCGAGTCACTGAGTCAGGTTTTTTTTTTTTCTCAATTTTCCCCCAATTTTACCCTAATTTTACCCTAATTTGAAACACCTTACCTCACAAAACTCAGACCCTGCGCCGCGAGCCGTTCTTCTCTCTGTTTCGACCCTCGATTTCCTTCGAACCTCTCTGATCTTCTCTTAGCAGCGCCGCCTCGTCGCTCTTCTCTCGGCAGCGCCGCCGCCATCGAAGCCCGTCGCTCTTCCTCAGCAGCGCCGCCGCCGTAGAAGCCCATCGGCCGTCGCTCTTCCTTCCACTCCTCGCGAAGTCCTTCGACGCTCGTCTCTCTCGGTCTCTCCTCTACTTTGGTAAGGTTTCGTTTCTTCCTCTTCTCATTCTTGCTGCGTTTCTTCCTCTTCTCCTTCTTATTTCCCGAATTTCATGATGAAGATTTCACTCTTTAGTTCACTGCTTCTTATTTCTTCTGTGTTTCTTCTGCTTCTTATTTGCTTCTGAATTTTGGTTTTGGATAATGTGTAGGCAGATTTGAAATGTCTGGGGTAGAGTCTGACTCTGCTTCTGCTGCATCAAATTCAAATGCCTGACTCTTCTATGTACTTTGGTTTGTTGTTGTGGTACTTTGGCTATGTACTTTTGGTACTTAATGTTGTGGTACTTTGTTTTGACACTTATGGTGTGGTATATTTGATTAAATGTCTCTTTGATGGTCATATATGTTATAGTAGTTCCTTATGACAGGTTTTATATAGTATTTTTTCATTTTTGACTGACTCTTACGAGTCTACGAGTCAACTCGACGAGTCGAGTCTACCTACCCAAAACGAGTCTGGGTAGACTCGCGAGTCTGACAACCTTGAATATAGTCATGATTTGTTCCTTATTTAATATTTGTAAAAATTATTATAAATATTAAAATATTAATTATTAAATATTAATTATTTAAAAGATACTTTTTTAAATCTTAAGATTGTATGTTAACTATTTCCTATTAAAATTTGGTTAAAATTTTGATATTAATTAGTCATGATTCGTTCCTTATTTAATATTTGTAATAAATTTTATATTAATTAGTTAGGGTTTGTTCCTTATTTAACATTTGTAATCAATATCAATTTTATGATTCATTCCTTATTTAACATTTGTAATAAATTTTATAAATATAGTCATGATTCGTTCCTTATTTGATATTTGTAATAAATTTTATAAATATTAATTATTTAGGGTAGGGTCTTAATGAGTAGAACATAGTGGGGATAGTTAGGATTTATACCTTACTTTAGAGGGTAGGTGGGTATAAACCTTCTTTTATATGCAACTCTGACCACTATCTTCCGCACCTTTTGAGTGTTGGAGATGTGGATGGAGGAAATTGAGTCTAATTTGGAATTTACCACCATTATTGATTAATTTCAGAATGATGTAGCAAGAAAACAATTTAGATGTATGGAATAGTTCTCACGATTGATATTTGAGAGAAGCCGTAGTGGTGCAATTTATAGCATCAAGTGAGGAGACTAATTTTTGTTCCTATTAAAATTTGGTATTAATTAGTTATGATTCATTCCTTATTTAGCATTTGTAATAAATTTTATAAATGTTAATTATTTGAAAGATACTTTTTTAAAAAATCTTAAGATTGTAATTAGTTATGATTCGTTCTTTATTTAACATTTGTAATAATTTTTATAAATATTAATTATTTAAAATATATTTTTAAAAAAAATCTTAAGACTGTATGTTAACTATTTCCTATTAAAATTTGGTTAAAAATTTGAAATAAATTTTATAAATATAGTCATGATTTGTTCCTTATTTAATATTTGTAAAAATTATTATAAATATTAAAATATTAATTATTTAAAATATTTTTTTTTAAATCTTAAGATTGTATGTTAACTATTTCATATTAAAATTTGGTTAAAAATTTGATATTAATTAGTCATGATTCGTTCCTTATTTAATATTTGTAATAAATTTTATATTAATTAGTTAGGGTTTGTTCCTTATTTAACATTTGTAATCAATATCAATTTTATGATTCATTCCTTATTTAACATTTGTAATAAATTTTATAAATATTGTCATGATTCGTTCCTAATTTAATATTTGTAATAAATTTTATAAATATTAATTATTTAGGGTAGGGTCTTAATGAGTAGAACATAGTGATGATAGTTAGGATTTATACTTTATTTTAGAGGGTAGGTGGGTATAAACCTTCTTTTATATAATATTTAGATAGATTCCCTTCTCTTCCCTTTTTTCTCGCAGCCCCTCCCATCCACACTCCCACCCTTACCCATCACTTGGAATCACTATTTTCAGCCACCATATCCCACTCCTGTGAACCACCATTCAACACCCTTGGTCGTTACAACCATTTTCAACCTTTGTCTTCCCCACAATCAGTTGGTTTTAAAACCCGGAAAACATTTCATTTAGACAGTATTCGAGGAAGTAGATCCTGAAATACACATTTCCATTGCAGTTCATTTCCAGGATATTTTTCTCGAAAAACTATGAATTTTAATTTCGGGAATTATAAACCAGGAATATATTATAACATGCTTACCAGGATTTCTGAAATCGGTACATAAATTATGGGGAAACACTTAAATGTTTTTTAACTTTTCATGTTAGATTCCGGGACATATAACCCGGAAGGTAATATCATTCCAGGATTATAATTCCCGGAAGACATTTTAGTGGGTCTTCCGGGATGTACAAAACCGGTATGTATGAAAATGCTTACCGGGATTAAAAAACCGCAATGTAGTTATAGTGAATAAAAATAATTCCGGGAATAATATCCCCGGAAAAAACATTTTGATGCATACCGGGATTTAGAAACCGGGATTCAACATGGAGATTACGCACTGGGAATACAAAACGCGAAATATAATCAACATTCGTTCCGGGGTTTTAAAACCCGGAATGTAAGTCGAGGCAAAGGTATTAAGGAAAATTACTACAGTTGCCTAGGGTACAAAATCCATTGACTGGGATGGCAAATCTAACTCCCTTCTCTGTTCACCTGCATTAAATTTGAGAAGTCTTTCAATATTTATAAGGAGGATATAAACACAATAATCAGTTGACATTGTCATGTCACATGAGAGAATTCAAATCTCTCAAGTTCATGGTTTAGAAACTGTTAATCAAAAAACGGCATGGTGTGATCTTTTCAGATACAAGGTATCTCTTACAAATAAGTGTTTATAAAGTATAATAAGAATTTTTTTATATTTTATGTGGCTTCTAGGTGCAAATGCGCACGCTTCGTTTGGATAGGAGGGCGGGGTGGAATGGAGCAGAAAAGGGCAGATGGAGGAAAAGGTGTTTTATTTGGATTCTTTACAAATGGATGGAACTAAATAAAATCAAGTTGCACATATACCATTCATTTCCCTAAATTTTTCTCTCCCAATTTGAGAGGAGGGCATTGTTATTGGTGTCATTCTGATAGCTATTCATATCATCCTAAAAATGCAGAAAATACGCGAATACTCCTCGCAAAACAATTTTTTGTTTTGGTCGCAGTTTCAAGCTACGTAGGTACGCAGCTTGAAACTGCGTAGACACGCAGTTTCAAATTGCGTCTAAGGTCACAGTTTGAATTGCGATGTGGACGCAATTTCAAGCTGTGTACCTACGCAGCTTGAAATTGCGTCCACCTGCCAAACTTGTAATAATTCATTCATTGAGCCAATTTTCCATGCCTGATTATCATACATTCTAGACTCCTCAAGCATTGTCCATACAATAAAAAAACCAGACTTCTGTACATTAAACCATAGAATCATTTTCACTTAACATAAAAAAAAAACCATGTCCATACAATAAACCCTAAACTCCTGAAGCTTCCCTTGCATTCTGCCTTCTTCTCCTCCTTCTCCCCTCCTCATCATCCCGATGTAGAGCCTGTTGTATCCGGGAGTGCATGTTCTGCAATGTAACTCATACTTTTGTACCATCCTCCGGTGCTCCTGTGTTGTCCGGGTCCTCTTTAACAACAACCCATTTTTGCAACTAAGCAACACTCCTAAAAATATGTCAAATAGTCAAGACTAATCAGTTATGAATTACTACAAATTACAAAACATAGATTGCAATTTAAAATATGCAAAAACTAACCGTAAAAGTGCCAACAGCGTCGTCTCTGCTATCCGGAGGCACCACGCCAGGGTGTGATACAGTTCTATACCATGGCTCATACTCATCACATGCCTCAGAAGGGAATGTTGCATGGCGCATCTCAACTGTATGCATAGGGTATACCGCAAACATGTTGTCAGTCTCCTCACAACTAGCTCTCTGAGGCGGAGGTGGTCGAGGAATGGTCTGTAAACCACCAAACTGCCTCAAGACTCGCTCTGGCAGGTGAGAGTGCACCATTGATGAATGAAAGATGAAGCTATTGTAGAGTGTCACTGCCTCAAAAGGCTTATACTGCCTGTGTGAACCATATGGCATCCATATCACAGAGCCTGCATGAACGTCATCTAGGGAAATCCTCTTCTGATTCATTAGCGTATTACCCTTAGGAGTTAGCCACCACCTAGCCCTAGGCATGTCCTCCGTGTATTGAGGGTTCATCTTCCTCTCAAACACGGATGTGGCAAAGTGCTCAAATATCCATGTCTATACTCAAACATTCAGGCCAAACAATATATGTTAGACTAAACAAACTATGAAATTCATATCAACAATCTATGGTAAAAAAAGACAAAGTAGATATCAAAAAATAAAGTCATTAACCTGCAACAACGTCAGGCACCCTGCTAAGCTAGTCACGTGCTTCTTGCTGGCATCCCTCAACTGGTCGTACAAATAGGCCAATGCAGCTGCAACCCAAGCATACCTACTAACAACATTGATGTCTCGGAACATCTGCAAGTACCCTACATCAATCTTGTCATTACTCTTGCTACTGAAGAGTGTCATGCCCACAAGTCGTAGCAAGAATGCTCTAGCAGCCCCTACAGTGTTCCCTGCTGCAACCTATGCTTGCACCATCTCAAGTAGTTAGTTAAACCTCACTTGACCCTTAGCAGACTTGAGCTCATCAACCGCCACACGACGGGACACACCAATCAACTCTATCAACACCTCTACAGCTTCCTCTCGGCTCAGTTTAACAAGTATGTAGAAGATCCCAGTGAGTGGGATGTGTAGCAAGGAAGCCACATCGTCTAGTGTGATGGTCATCTCACCAAATGGCAAATGAAAAGATGAGGTTTCTGGCTTCCATCTCTCCACAAATGCAGACAACATGGCCCTGTCCACTGAACCACCACAACACGTCAGAAGAGGCTGAAGACCAGACCTACTGACCCATTCCTCTATGTTAGCGTGGTAGTACACGAGTGCCTTATTGAAGGACCTCCCATGGTGGTACACCTGCAATGGTCCCCAACCCTTAGAGCTTGTCTCATAAGCTTCCCAAATAGCAAGTGCAACGTGCGTCTCAAAGGAACGCAGAAGGCTCAAATCATAAGGACCCCCCTTAAAGTAAACAGGCTCCTCAACTTCCTCCTCACCCATCACAGTGTCCTCCTCACCCTCTTCCTCCTCATCAGAATCCTCCTCACCATCTTCCTCCTCAGAATCCTCATCATCATCACCTTCCTCATCATCAGAACCCTCCTCCTCATAACCATCTTCCTCATCACCCTCCTCAGCAGAACCCTCATCATTTGAACCCTCCTCACCATCATCCTCCTCAAGAATATCATCATCCTCCCAGTCGTCACCCTCCTCAACATGCAAATCTGAGGGCGACACCTGTTGTGGTTCATGTATCTCCACAGGCTTAGAGCTTTGACACGCCTTTTTCGTTCTAATGCCATAACCCACTTACATTCACCTTCTGTCACAGGATGACTTGTTGATGCAGGAGGTTGAGAACCTTTTCTGATTGGTTTTTCCAAAAGCTGCAGGTAGACGCCTTGTACCTTTTGTCCTTGCCATATCTGACATGGCAAACGCATGAATGTAACCAATCTGGAGCAATAACCTAACAATGCAGAATATACGCAGTTTCAACTGCGGACGTTACACGGTTCAAACTGCGTACTCCGCAGTTGAAACTGCGTACTGGCCGCAGATTGAAACCGTGTAACGTCGTAGTTTTAAACCGCGTAATGTCACAGTTTTAATCTGCAGCAAAAACCACGATCCAGAAAAAATATAAGATCCGCACTTTAAAATTGCAGAAAAACCAGAACGGAAATGGGTGAACTTACGGTCAGAGAATGATTGACGAGCACAGCGAGGCAGAGCAAGCGACCAGTAACGGAGCAAGCAGCCAGCGGTGGTGGGTGCTGATGGGTCGAAGTTCGAAACAGAAAGGGGAAAGGGTTGGGGAAATGCAATGTATGTAGTGTAGCAGAAATGGGAAAGGGAAGGCGAAATGGGGAAGAGAGAGAAATTTGTGACATTGAAAGTGAAGAAGAGAGGATGGTGAAATGAATGTGTTGTGGGGAAAGTGGGGTGGTGGGGAGTTGGTTTTATTTTAAAAAAGAAGAAGGTATTTTTAGTTTTTCAAAAAGTTGGGATAACGCCAATAGTTATCAGGGTGGTGCCAATAACAACGCCCTTAAGAGGAATATGATGAAAAAAAAAGTACTGAACTATTAAAACTATAACATTACCCATTTACCCCCCTCACTGAAACTCGTTATCAGGGAGCCAAGTTATTTCCTTACGCTCATGTTTGCACCAGAATAGGGTGTGTGTACAATGAGATGAGTTTAATATTTGATATTGGGATTAATCTTTGGCAGAATCTCTTCAAAAATAATATTGGGTGGAGCAAAAAATTATGGAAGCTTCATATGCCAAACAAAGTTGTTCATTTGGAGATTGTTGATACTTTATGCCCACTGTAAATCAAATATAGAAACCGACCATTATATTTTCTTTAGATTCATCGGTGTGAAAGAATGGAGATGTGAGAGAGAATATGGACAAAATAGTTTGGGTGTGCAAAAAAGGTTGGCGTTTTTTAAATCAAGGATTATTTTTAAATTAAAAAATTAAAAAAAGAATGGGTGTGTAAATATTAATTCGGGGCGTGATAAAATCAACCCCCATTTGAATTTTGGTATAAGCTACTTCCTTGGCCAAGACTAGTTCCCTTTCAGACCGCACGTGCTGAGGGGACAAATTGGACAACCAGAGCCCTTTATTTTTTTTTGAAAAGCCAAAAATGTATTAATGGGAGTACAAAGGGGTACTCCAACCCATAATACAAAAAATGAAAAATAAATAACTATCCTTGAAAGAGAAAAACAGAAATAAACAGTGAATCAGAAACAGTGAATAAACACTATGAATGTGCCAACTTTAAAGCCAACACAGATGCACCCTTCTACCAATCCAACACGCAGGCTTTCTCTTGCTGTGATAGTGCAATATTAATATCATTTCTTAAATGGCAGCATCTTCATATTACCAACCAAATATACAAGCCATCCTCCCAAATCAGCCACTATGGCACGGTTCAAAACAGAAAACAGCCACCCACAATGGTTAGACCATCATCCTTCCTTCATAAATCAGCTTACGTTCTCAAAACAGAACTTAACACTTAAGCCTTCAACCATCCATTTCTGTTAACCATTGATTCAGCATCCTTTCCACTGTACCGTCAGCATCCCCTACATACCTGCCTCGTTGGTTTGCAGTAGCATCAATTTCATCAAAGAAGAGCACACATGGAACTGATCCCCTGGCCTTATCAAATATTTCGCGAACTTTTGCCTCACTTTCACCAAACCATCCATACGTTGCAGATAGCATGTGCCTGGACTGATTTTTCCTTTTCCATTCATAAGCTTCCTTCATCCCCCCTATTCCGAATTAATAACAAATACAATCTTCTCCCTTTTAGATGTAATATCATTTCAGAGGGTACTTCCATCATCATAGTAAGATAACAAACACACCATCCTTTCTTAAAGACAGACTTCTCCCCAACCACTGTCATTCAATTTCACATTACTAATAGACCCCAAATTCTTCACCTGCTTTGCCCTGTTTACAGGCATCAACACACACAGAGAACATGAATCAATACCTGCCAACTCTCCTGCCCGAGTCTCTTCCATAATCACATTCCGTTTGCTCAAGACACCTCAGGATGTTATACCTTCCAAACATAAGACAGGATTCGTATACCTATCATAGTGTGAAAATCTAAACCCCTTCACTTTACATCGCAGCCAGTTCCAAGCCCGAAATTTGACCGCTTCGACAATTTTTTCGACATCACCTTCCACCTCTCTTAACGCGACCTCATTTCTGGTCAACCACAAAGACCATATGCAGGCGCACCAGATCACTTTCCAGCCCATCAGTTTGCTCCTCTTCCCCGCAATATGATGCTGTCTAAAATGCGTCTTGCAGTCTTGTGGCAGCACTGTTAGAATTCCCAGCCATCTGTAGCATCTCATCCACACCTCCCATGCAAACTTACAAGAGAATAATAAGTGATCTGTGCTTTCCTCCACTTCTTGGCACATCACACATGCACTTTCCGGACCCATAGGAATGATACTCCTTTTTCTCAAGTTTTCGTGAGACTGGATTCTATTATGAAAACACTTCCATGCAAATGCCAAAATATTGGAAGGAGCTGGCACCTTCCAAATCATTTGGAAGACATCTTTATCGCTGTTCCCTTCCAATACATTCTGCACTATACAGGCTGAGCGTACTGAAAACTCCCCCTCATCAACCGCTAACCATATCCAAGTATCTTTCTCGTCTCTTCTCATTTCTACTACCTGAATTTCCTGTATCAATGTATCTAGCATTTGCCTCTCCCATATAAACAGCTTCCGCCTCCAGCTCAACCTCCAATCCCATTGGCTTCCTCTCCACCCCCCCCATTTCTGAGATTGTACATTGTTGCTGATTTGATATACTGTACAGTCTCCCAAACACTACTTTCAGATTCTTGTCTCCACCAGTCCACTTATCCCCACTTTCTTTTTTATATTCCCCTCAAACCAACCCCCGCTTTCCCCACTGCTCACCCACACATCTCTCCACCATCTAGACCCAGCCCCTACATACAATTCTTCTCCATATTTAGCCCACAACACCTTACACCAAAAGCTGTCATGTTCTGTAAGTAGTCTCCATCTCCATTTACCAAGCAACGCTCTATTGAAGCTCTCTAAATCTCTAATCCCTAGCCCACCTTCCTCCTTTGATCTACATACAACATCCCATCGTACCCACGCTAGTTTCCTCTCCCCCTCCCCTCCCCCCCAAAGAAAATCTCTCTGAATCTTTTTACATTGATTTACCACTGATTTTGGAGCTTTAAAGAAGGAGAAGAAAAATAGAGGGATAGAAGACATTACACTCTTAATAAGACATATCCTGCCCCCAAACAAAAGAGTTTTCTGTTTCCAAGCCGACAGCTTTCTCCTCATCTTGCTGATCACAGGTTTCCAAGTTTCCGACTTCATTGGATTTTCCCCTATAGGAATGCCCAGATAATTGAATGGAATTCTCATCGTCCGGCAGTTTAGCATAGCAGCAAGATTTTGACATTTTCTCTCATTCATCGAAATCCCTGCCAATTTGCTTTTGGAGAAATTCACTCTCAGCCCGGACATCAGTTCAAACCAACGCAATATGCTTTTAATCACCACAATATTCTGGTTTGATGCCTCTCCAAAAAATAGAGTATCGTCTGCAAACTGCAATAATGACACCTCTACATCCCCATTACCAACACTCACACCCTTAAACACTCCTAGATTTTGCGCTTTTCTCATTAAGCCGCTGAGCGCCTCTGCCACTATGTGGAACAAGAATGGAGCAAGCGGATCCCCTTGCCTCAATCCTCTTCCTAATTTGAATTCTTCTGTTGGACTTCCGTTTACCAAAATCGACACGGATGCAGATTCAATACACCCTTTAATCCATCTAATCCATTTCTGTTTGAACCACAATCTGCTCATCATATAATATAGAAATTTCCTGCACACCGAGTCATATGCTTTTTCGAAGTCGACTTTGAAAATCATGCAATCCTTCTTCTTCCTTTTTGCTTCCTCCACGACTTCATTGGCCACTACTACGCTGTCTAGCATAAATCTGCCTCAAATAAATGTCGTTTGCCTCTCGTCTATCACTTTATTCAGCACAGATCTGAGTCTTTTAGATAACACTTTGGATACAATTTTGTATAAGCATCCTACTAATGATATTGGCCTATACTCCCCCAGAACATGTGGTTTTCCACCTTTGGAATTAATACAATAAACGATGCATTTCCCCCTTTTGGCCAAGTACCATTCTTATGGAAATCTGCTAAAACCTTTCTTAAGTCTTCCTTAATCATATTCCAGAATTGTTTGATGAACCTGAAGTTGTAACCGTCCGGTCCCGGGCTTTTATCATTTTCACAATCCCAAACAGCCTCCCAGATTTCTTCCAAGTCGAATTCTTTTAGTAACGTGCGGTTGTCTTCTTCTGTTATGCTGCCAAATTGGACACCATCTAGTCGTATTCCTTCCCATGTTTGTGCTTTGAATTTCTCCTCAAACGACTGCTTCACATACCTCTTTACTATTGTTGGCTCTTCAACCCAATTTCCATCTATGTCAAAGCCCCTTATTGCATTTGCCTGTCTTCTCCAATTGACCATGCCATGAAAGAACTTTGTGTTGGCATCCCCTTCCCTTACCCATTTTACTCTCACTTTTTGATACAACAAAGATTCGTTCATCGAGGCATATTTCCAAAAATCTGCTATCATATGCTTCCTTAGCTGAATTTCCTCCTCTGATAAAATGCATCTCTCCTCCTTCACATCTAACTCGTTTATTTTCCTTCTCAGCTCACTGCATCTTTGCGTTAGATTACCTAACCTTTCTTTGTCCCACTCTTTTAATTTCCCTTTTATTATCTTCAGTTTCTCCTTAACCACATAAGCTCCCCATCCTTGAACATTGATTTCAGACCAGGATTTTTCCACCATCTCCTTAAAACCCGGAATCTCTAACCAACAGTTTTTACTTCTAAAGGGCTTTGGCCCCCAATCCATACACTCATTTCTCAAAAGAAGCGGACAGTGGTCCGATGTGTCCCTATCGAGGACATGTATTCCGCTATTAGGCCATATATTCCACCAATCTTGTGATACTAGGCATCTGTCTATTCTGCTCTTTGACATCCCATTTGGTCTGAACCATGTAAAGCTCCTTCCTACTAGAGGTAAATCATCAACCTCCATGTGCTCAATAAATCTGTTGAATTCCTCAATCTCTCCATTTCCATTTCTACTGTTCGAATGAATCCCTTTTCTTTCCTCTGATTTTCTCACTGAGTTAAAATCTCCAATCAGACACCACGGACCTACTGTCATGCTATTTTTCTTTTGCATTAGTTCTTCCCATACCCTTCTTTTTTCAGCCATCTCACAAGGGCAGTAAACATTTACTATTACACATTCAGTCCCTTCCCACCGACCTATGAGTCCGAGGTATCCTAATCCCATAAAGTAGTCGCTCAATTCAAAGATGCTGGATCTCCAAATGCTTAAGATCCCTCCAGCTCTATTTGTTGCCGGGCAACACCGCCAATCAAAATCTGAGTCTCCCCATAAATACTCACATATCCTACTATCTACATTTTCGGATTTTGTTTCCTGTATGCACAAAAGTTCTACATCTTTTGAAGCCACCAAACTTCGTAGGGTTCTTCTTTTCACCCTTCCCCCCAACCCCCTAATATTGAAGCTTAGGATCTTCATGACTTCCTTTGTGTTCCCCCCTAGGATCAGGCTTGTTCGCATTCCCTGATTCCTTCTCATCCCTTTCCTCCATTTGTATAAATTTTTGTACTACCCTCTCTTGGCTTCCCATGATACTCACCCCCAATTTCTTGCCCATTTTTACTAGTTTCCTTGCCTCTGCTTCTTTGTTTCTAAGCCAAAATCCCCTATTACAATTTACAATTCTAGAATCTGAAATCGAATTGCTCAGATTGTGAATAAATTGTCTAACCTTCTTTCTTTTTTTTGCATCTTCCAGCCCTCTGCTCTTTGTGTGTTCCTCTGAAACTGATTCTGATGAAGAAATCGACAGCAATAAAGCCTCCATCGGATTTCTGGTCACCCTCTCCAGTCCATTCGACTCTGCTCTATCCATGTCCTCGCCTTCGATTCTGCTTCCATGGCCTGGTTCCTTATTTTCGAGTAACTGCCCGCTGCCTTTCAATGCAAAGTCGTCGCTCCTCCTCACCGCGACTCCAATTGGTTTTATCAGTGCCTGCGTCGCAGAGATTGCATCTTCAGGTTCTTCTTCTAAATCTCTACTTTCCTTCTTTTCCCCCCAAATGTGCTTCCTCCATCCCCATTCGATTCTT
This sequence comes from Acmispon strigosus, assembly GCA_030819835.1. Classification (NCBI taxonomy): domain Eukaryota; kingdom Viridiplantae; phylum Streptophyta; class Magnoliopsida; order Fabales; family Fabaceae; genus Acmispon; species Acmispon strigosus. The sequence goes on from JAUAMA010000001.1 coordinate 10,092,548, forward strand.
TGTTTCTGTTACTACATCGCAAGTGTTCTCTACTCCTAGCTCAATGCTTCTCAGCCCACTTTCAGTATATTCTTCTGATATTTTTTCTGTCTGGTCCAGCCCATTATTTCCCCTATTTTTGTTATTCAGCCCTCCATTTCTATTGTCTTCATTTTGGGCCACTTCCCTATTCAGGCCCATTTCTTTCACTAAGCTTCCAGAATCCTTGATTTTATTACTTCCATCAGATTCTATTACGTCTTCTTTTCCCTTTCTCCATCCTTCACCTGCATTACTGCCATGTTTTTGGTTCCCATTCTCTTCTTCGACGGCGCACACCTTCATATTATATTGGTACCATTTAATATCCCACTATCTTGGTTTTGGATTTCTGCATTGATTGACTTCGGGCTCCCCACAATTTCTCCCTCTTCCACTTCCTCTCCCATCCGCCGCGGCTGTTCTTCTCCCACCGCCCAGTCACCCTTGCCATTCTCGCCTGCGCCTTCCAAACCCCCAAAATCACTAAATTCTTCAAAGTCTATAGACGTGTCTTCTGAGCTCTCTCCAGTAATACCTTTGCAGCAACATGTGTATGGTGGGTTACTAATTTCCTCCATCATCCTCACACTGAATACACATTTATTAATTCTCACTCTCCTGTGATAAAATAGGGACTCCATTTTTGAAGTTCTTATCAGTGTCTTTGCATATTCCAGCCTTGCGAAAGAAGTTGTATCCGCGTCTATATCCACCAGCTCCCCAATTGGCATAATGATTTCTGCAAAGCTCTTTCTGGTCCAGAGGTTAATCGGTATTCCTTCAACTCTCATCCAGGATAGTCTATGTCCCAGTGAGAAGTTTGGTGTCCATGGATGAATGGACTCAAATATCTCATAAATCCACTCCCCTGCTTCTTTCACCATTTCTTCAAGATCTTCTTGTGGTGGCCCTATCAGAAGTACCATGTCATCACCTAAATATTTGATTTGTACCGTTTTTAATCATTCCATCATAAAGCATCCATGTAGGTCCTGGATTTTTGCCATCTCTCTCACCTTACCTATTAAACTTTTTGATAACCATTCCTCCTTAATTTCTTCCACCTGGATATCAAGACCTTTCCACTCTTCATCTTCATTGCTTTGATCGCTTCTCCTCCCACCTAACTTGTACCCTGTGTTCCTTCCATTTCCATTCTTATCATTCCACCCATCCACTCCTCGAACAAGGGCCTGCATATACGTCCACCCTCTCTTTCTTCCATCTCCTTGTTCCTTCCTCTGCTTCCCAATTTCCTCTGTCTGCCTGCTTCGGTTTCGTTGTGCACCTGTGGTCCCTGTTTTTCTTGTTATTCTCCCTACCACCTTCTCCTGCTGCTGCTTTGTGAATCTTGGTATATTAACGTGAAGCTTTTTGTTTCCTATGAGAATTTGATCCAGCTTTCTCGCCATCGTCTCAGGGTCTGCTACGTCCAAGAACCTAACAAACCCGAATCTTCTCCCAGCCTTTTCTCTTTTGTTTGGTATAAATACCTCCCATACTCTTCCCCAATTTTGGAATATTCTCCACAAGTTCTTAGTCATATGGTTGTCAGGGAAGTTTTTAAAATAAAATGATGTGACCCTGTCGTTGCATCCTTCCCTTGTTGTTCTCCTTCCTTTATTGTTTGATCTCCCATCTTCCAGCCTTTTCATTTTACGTGACACTTCTCTCCATTCTCTCTCTTTCCCTCTCTCCATTCTCTCTCTTACTAGAGCCCTTTATAGTTCTATCTTCTTACTAGTCTCAAGATTTGAGGACAAGTCTTATTTTCAAAGGGAGAGCACTTTTGGCTTTCGGCATATTGGGCATGTAATCTTTCTTCTATTAATTTTTAGATTAATAATTCCAGTTTTTCATAATTTTCATTTCAAGAATATTCCTAATAGCGCCATAATTATAAATTGTAATTTTGATGAATGAGAAAGGAACCAAAAATTTGGCAATAGCCTCATTTTTATTTTGTTCTTAGGTTTTGTTAGTTTTCTCTCTTTAACTCTCACTAATTCTGCTTGACAGAGAATACCTCTCTACTAGTATTCTTTCTATTGTGTGTGTGCATTTGTCTTACGTGATGATAATGAGTGTAGTGTGAAAAAAAAATGAGGTTAATTAAGATTTTGGTTCATGTATAATAGGAGAAGTTTGAATATCGTCCCTTGTTAGAGTAAGTTTGAATTTTCTCCGCTTGAGAAATAGCCTAGTTTTGATCCTCGTCGAAAAAATAGACTCCAATGACCTTGTCAGGTGTACGATGGTGCTAACATGCCACACACGTGTTTCAATGAAGGACCAAAATCAAAATTTTCTCCGCATCACTTTTATTATTTCACTAATAAAACTAGGCTTAATAGCATTTTTAGTCTCTCACTTATCACGAAAATGATAAATAAAGAAATGACACAAGAAGGGGGGGTTGAATTGTGTGCGTATAAAACTTGACTTTCAAAACAGATTATAAGTTCACAAAAGCTTTTCGTAAACGATGGCAGCGGAAAACAATTAATCAGAGTGTAAACGATAAAGCTATAAACGACACACACTTTTGTAAACGATAGGATAAATCAATTCATGTAGCAAAAGTGAAATGTGTGCTAGTGTAGACGATGCAACCAGTAATTGTGTAAAAGGTACAAGCAGTAAATGTGTAGACGGTGCAAGCAGTAAACGATACAAGCAATAAAAGCGTAAACGATGCAAGCAGTCAAGGCTTAAACGATGCAAGCAATAAAAACAGCACACAAGAGATTTATCCTGGTTCACCCCCTGAACAATAGGGCTACGTCTAGTCCTTGGATTCACCAAGATCTTTCACTATTCAGCCCAGAACAGTACAAGTATTAGACACAGGACTTCTCCAGAGTATTCAAAGGACTTCTCCTAAGTATTCCCACAGGACTCCTCCAAAGTATTCGAAGGACTTCTCCTAAGTATTCGCCATAGGACTCCTCCAGAGTATTCTCAGGGACTTCTCTCCCAACAAGTATTTGAAGGACTTCTCCTTACAAGTATTATACGGGACTCCTCCTGATTCTTTTACAAGAATTTTTCTTCTACAAAGTCTCTTCAGAAAGAGTGAGGTAGAAAGATTAAGCACGGATAACTCTAAGTATAGAGGATATGACTCTTTGGGTATATACTTGAGTTTAGTGAAGACAGAGATGATTAGACGATGATTTCTCTGTTTTGTTTGGTGTGAAGGCATTTAGAGATTTGACTCTTAGGAATTTTCACACTTGGAAGATTTCACTCGTTTGGTGTTTGACACTTAGGCTCGAGTGGAACTGGATTGCTTAGAGAGATTCACGTTGAGTTTCTTGCAAATATGATTTCAGTTCACTTTGTCTTCCACCTTCTTCAAGTCTTCAAGTCTTCCTTTTTATATCTTCAGTTCAAATATTCGTTGCTGAAGATGTTGAGTGAAGTTGAGAGAGTCACGTGATTTCTTCTTCAATGGATCTCTGCTTCATTTAATGCTCTTGACCGTTGAAGGATTGAAATGGATATTCTGGAGTTGGTATCTTGCAGCGAATCTGAACATCTCTTCTTTGGGTGTACTTGATGTAGACATGTTATGACACCACTGTATTTGCTCTTCATCCTTTTACTTGTATGTCTGAACAAGGCATTTAATGTTGTTGCAGAGAGTGAATAAATTTCATTTATTTATTCACCAACGTTGTACTTTGCCTTGGAGAATGGAGTCGTTGACTCTGTAGAGCTTGCTCGTGGTTTGTACTATGTTGCAGAGAGAGAAATATAGTCGTTAATGTTTTGAAATTATCACATGATTCGAGCTTCCTTGGTAAGTGATATTTGCCAGTTGTAGACAGTGCTGCGTGGCCTTAGACGATGTTGTCTCAGTTCATCAGATGATGCTTTCTTAATTGATCAGACGATGATGTCCATTTCGTCAGACGATGCTTTCCATGTCTTGTACTTCAGACGATGCTTTCCTCATGTCTGTGTGAAAACGGTGCTCCTTGCTTCTTGTCTTTGAACGATAGTTGTTCTGACGTTCATAATGCAAGCAAACGACAGAGTTGTAGACTATGCTTGAGATGCTTGTCATAAATGATGTTGTCTCATCTTGTCTTTGGACGATAGTTCTTCACTGAACTATACTTATTCTTTGAACGATAGTTCTTCTTTGCTTACAATGTGAGCAAACGATACTTTCCTTTCGTCTGAACGATAGAGATATTTCCTGAAAATAATAATACACACAGTTTAGGAAATAAAATTGTTATCATTCTAAACATGATAAACGTTCTAACTCGTTTGAACCTAACAATCTCCCCCTTTTTGATTATGACAATTCTATAGAGAATTTTTTTTCTCTTCATCTCTCCCCCTTTGTCATTAGCAAAAACATAAAAAAGAACTTTTGTAAGGAACTAATGTACTCCCCCTATCTTTTCCAAAAAAGATATCTCTTTTATTTAACACTCCCCCTATGTTCTTAAAGCAAATATAAACATGTATCAGAGCAGAGCATATATAAGCAAGTATCAGAGCAGATGTATCAGAGCTTGATACTTAAAGCATATATAAAGAGCAGACGATAACATATAAACAATCATTTTTCATCCTCTCCTCCTAACTTTCATAGCTTAGATTTTTCTCGTGTTCTCCTTCTCCATTCTCCTTTAAACAATAACTTTCTTTATTCTCCCCCTTAATAAAAGAAAACGATAGTTCTCTTTCTCTAAACGATAGGGACTAAACGATAGAAAACAGTTATTTTCTCTTAGCGTTTTTCTTTTCTCTCCCTCTTTGTTTTTCTTTTTCTTAACTCACTACTATTTCTCTTCATCTCCCTCTTAGTCAAACCTCTTCACTTTTTCTTTTCATCCCCCCCTTTACTGTTCATCTCTCCTTTTACTTTTATTTTTTCGCGCTTTTTCTCTTCATCTCTCCCCCTTTATTATTTAGCAAAAACATAGGCAGTTAATAGAGCATAGGGGCATATTCAAGTGTGATCATAGAGATTTGTATTAGATCGTATGATAATTAACACATAGCATATTCAACAGATATAGACAATTGATAAAACAAGTATCAAAGCAATTTTTGAATAAGCATAATGGTATATGAACGATGAATTCATATATCAATAAGCATAATAAATATGTCAAGAGAAATAGGGAAAAGGATGGTCTTATTATGAGTTTTTGTTCCACGTAAGCTCTTCTTCTTCATTCTATATGGAGATGGAATTAGCTTTAGAATTTGCTTTGGAGAATTGAATAGTTGTTTGCAGAATCTTTAGTTTGATTTATTTCAAGGAGCTTTGCATAATTTGTTTGCAGACGATAGTGTTTGATGACTGGAATTCGTATGATATTTTTAGGGTCTTTTTCTCTTGTTTTTAGTTCATTTTATTGAGTCTCATATAGTTTTTATTTCACTTTGTTAGGTTTTTCTCTTTATTTGTGCATTTGCATATAATTTAGTTAGTTTTGTGTTTTAGTCCTTTTAATTGTGTTTTATTAGTGTTTTGTTAGTGTTTTATTAGAGTTTAGTCCTTGTTAGTGTTCTGGTCATTATTAGGTGATCCATGGTGATTTGATGATGAGAATTGATGAAGGAATAATGAAGAAATGATGATGAGGAAAGGGTTAAAGGCTGAATGGTTATGGAGTGAATGAGGAGATGAAGCATCAAACTTGTTTAACATGTGCCAAAATGAAGAATTGATGAAGAGAATGATTGCTTCAGCTGTTTCAAAACCCTATTAAAGCCACCATGAAGTCTCATCAAAGCATTTATGAAAGGAATCAAAAGAGAAGGTTAAGAACAAGATAATGAGGAGTCTGCCGTGCTCCAAACGCCGGAGCGTTGGTACCCCAACGCTCATGCATTGAAATTCTGTCTAAAGAATCCTATGCAGTCTCCAGCGCCCAAGCGGTGGAACCCAACGCTTGCACGTTGGCTTGCTGGAAGGTTGGCTATAAATTCGGTTTTTGGCTTTTTTTTTTGTATCCAGTCTTATAATCCCTGGAACCTGAGTTCCTTCTTTTGTAGCCTTGTTCTTGAAGCTTGTAAGAGGCCTTTGGAGCCCTTGTATCCATGTTTGCTTTATGTTTAATCTAGCCATGCTTGACTAAGCTTTCTTGTATTTGGGTTGTATTGAACTCACCTTAGAACTATGCATAATTGTTGGTCACAAGTCTATATGAATAAAAGTTCAAGTTCTTAGGGCTTAATTCTTATGCAATGGTTATTGGTAGGATTTAAGGGAAATGGGAATAGAATGAATGATTGCATGCCACTTAGGTATAAGGGTAGAATTGTTAGTGTTGGCCTGGACTTAGAATTCATCTTCAATTTGATTAACTAATCACTAAGGCATTAGGTTTAGTAATTGATTTGGAAGTTCTATTTGATTAAGGTATTAACAAGTAGAAACTCTAGGCTAGAACACCTAAGAACATGTTCTGATTTTCATATATAAAATTGATTCTAAATAGCTTAGCTAGAGGTAGTGAAACTCAACCCAGTACTTGTTTTTATCAACCAATTATTTCTGTTTTTATGCTTTTCTTCATTATCCAAAATCAAAACAAATATTTCTTTTCTTTTTCAAACTCTAATAAAATCGATTTTAAATCAAACCAATCCCTGTGGAGACGATATCTTTTATACTACGCAATAACCTTCGTACACTTGCGGATTTGGCTATCAGTGTTAATGAACTTGAAGTTATCATTAGTAAATGATTGCATCTGACGTCATCCACCTTTGAATTTCACAATGAGCAGACGATAGATTGCATGTGACGTCATCTTCGTTTGAACGTCATAATGAGTAGACGATAGATAGCTGACGTTGTAGTGTTGGACGATAGATAGTAAACGATGCATCTACTTCAGCTTGTGCACTTAAGTGTTTAAACGATGATTGTATCGTTTATGCCTCTGTCATCTCTTGCACTTTGGTTAGTATAAACAATATATAATTCACAAAGCAGGGTGCGTTCCAAAATTTTCTCTCAAATATATGAATCTATTCTCAATGAGAGGTTGAGTAAAGATATCTGCAAGATGATTTCGTTGAGGTTGGTGGATGGCACGTCATTGTCTTTAAATGATAGACTATCATTGGACGATGCAGATTGCTTAGATGATAGATGGCCATTGGACGGTTGAGCTTTGTTAGACGATGGTCCGTCAGAATTTCCATTCAGGTCCATAATTGAAAGTTCTTCTTCAAGGTTAGTGTAGGACCCTTTCTTTTATATATGAGATAATGATTACGTTGAGCTCGTCTTCATTAAGTCGTGTGGAATATCTATATGATATGTGTGGAAAATATATTGAATTTGTGTTGATTAAGTTTGGCTTGGAAATGTGAAGTTTTTGAAGTAGATGATCATTTTATGAGATCGTCTGGTGACTTGATTACGCAACCATTGTTGGTACACATCTGGTATGAGACATTTTGAGTATTCGTCTGGTGAGACACCTTTCGTTCTCGTCTGGCATAACAGGTTAGTATTCGTCTGGTTTGACCGTTGGTACTAGTCTGTAGTACTTGCTTGACATGACTGTGTGGTAAGTCAGAAGACAAGGGGGTGGCAACGGCGCCAGAGCTTCGGATTGGCTCTGAGCAGCAGAAACAACAACGGTGCCAAACATCGACGGTGGACGACTCACTTGGAAGGAACGTCGAGGGGAAGAAACTGACATCGGAGAGGGAGGATTCGGCGGCAGAACTAGAGCTCAAAAGGAAGGAACCGAGTGGAGCTAAAGAACTTCTAGTGGCAGTGTCTAAGATTGGAGGAGAGGAAGTGAATCAGCAGTCAGGGAATGGGTTCTCAAGGTCAAAGGTCGAAGGAAATGAGGGAGAGAATCGGTGCGGCGACGGAGAGGGAAGGCAGTGGTGGTGGTTCGAGATGAAGGTTGTTCGGTGGCTGAAATAGAGAGCAAGAAGATGAAGTGAGGGGGAAGGAGAAGTGTATGGTGGCAGCTGCTGTTGGGAGGATGGGAGGAGATATATTAGGGTTTGGGGAAGAGAGAGTGAAGAGAGGAGGCTGATGGTCTGGTTGGTGTGTTGTGAGAGAGAATCGAAAGATTGAGAGAAAGGAAGATGGAGAGGAGTGGCGAGTGTTGATGAAGGGAAGAAGATAATGGGAAAGTGAAAAGAAGGGCGACTGAGAGAGGAAGAGGAATTTTAGGGTTTGAGTGTTGCTGATGGGAGGAGAGAAAAAGAGAGGATGGTTGTTGTTTTCTATGTTGTGTGCGAGAATCGAGGCAAGATTGGCCTTTATACAATTAGGGTTTTAAAGGTGAAACGACGGATTCATCCCCACCGCCTCTTCGTCCACTTAGCAAGCGAAACCTGTTTCTTCTAGAAGCTCCTAGACTCTTCTCTTCTTAGGGTTTTTGTTAGCTTTTTTATTCCTTTTGGCCCCTTTCATTTTTTTTTTTGCTTTTTGGGCCAGACTTGGGCCACTTTCTCTTCCCTCTTTTTTTTTTAGAGAGAGCCTTTTAAAAACACTTCTATTTTTTAACTAACAAAGATGATAAAATTGATCTACTTATTTTTTACTCTAACTAATTAAAATTACTAAAAAAACAACTAAAGGGTAATAAATAAAAACCGGATAATATGAGGTGCTGACATAAAACCTAGAGACTTTCTGCTCAGAGTCCTGAAAGTGCACTTCTCAGGATTTAACCCGAGGTTGTGTTTCCTTATCTCCACGAAAGCTTCCTCTAAGTCACCTCAATGATCTTGTCCTTTAACAAATTTTATCACCATGTCATCAGCGTAGACCTCCATGGTGAGACCAACTTGATTGTCAAAAACTCTATCCATCAATATCTAGTAGTTGGCGCTAGAATTCTTAAATAAAAAGGCTTTGTTTTGTAACAGTAATTCATCTTCTTGCCATAAAAAGTGGGTTTTTCCTCGTCTGCCAGGTGCATTCAGATGTGGTTGTAACCTGAATACGCGTCCATCAAACTGAGCATCCCATGACCTGAGGCCCCATCCACCAATTTGTCTATGTTGGGCAGCGGGTATGAGTCTTTAAGGAACGCCTTATTCAGGTCCGTGTAACTAGTACACATTCTCCATTTGCCATTCGCCTTCTTTACCAAAACTACATTAGCTAGCCATGTTGGGTATTTAATATCTCTGATGAATCCACCCTCCAACAACTTCTCTGTTTCCTAGCTAATAGCATTACCCTTCTCATCCCCCATTTTCCTCTTCTTCTGCACCACCACTTTGACGCTTGGTTTGATAGCCATTGCGACATATAAATTTTGGATCAATCAGCGGGACATCCCGAACACACCAGGCGAAAAGATCCATATTCTTTCTTAACAACTCGCCCAGCCTTGTTTCCTGCTCTGGGCTGAGATTTCCTCCTACTTTTAGAATTCTACCCTCTAAAACCAACTTCTTCGTCTCCTCGGCTCGTTGGGCCCTATTGTCTAGCAAATCATCCCTTGGATCCAAACGAGGTCTTTTGGCGAGGCGATTTCGAACACTCTGTGCCCCTCTTTTACCCCTCTCTCTCCATAAATGTTGTACAATTCCAAACTCTTGGTGTAACACTGCCTCGCCGCCTTTTGATCCACTTTCATCACACCCATTCACCCCCCACTGACTGGGTACTTGACAAAGATGCGGGGTTGAGATGATCGCCCCAAGCCTATTGAGTGTGCTTCTACCAATGATCACGTTGTAGGAGGGCACTTGAGAGATCACGAGGTATCTTACAGGTTCTCTCTTAACATTCATGTCCCTTCCAAAGATGGTGCCCAACTCTAGCCAACTGCGCCCCAAAACGTTCTCGCTCGCGAAACCAACCAAACTTTCCCCATAAGGTTTTAAATTGGCCTCTTCCAGCCTCATGTTGTCTAAGGCGTCACTATAGATAACATACATATGCGGAGTGTAAAACCTTCATTTTCTTATATTATATACCTTTTTAATAATAATATTATTATTATTATTATTTACAATATTATCGAGTGTTGTTAGAATTATTCTACTTGATGACGTGGAATATTTTTACTTTATTTTATTGAGTTATTATTTTAAAATTTGAGGTTTTTAATATGAAAAATATATATGGGGTGAGAAATATATATATATATATATATATATATATATATATATATATATAGTGGTGACGTATTTTTAATTTTTCTAACTACCTATTTTATGTGTTAGGATTTGCTATTAGTATATGGTGGATTTATTTACTAGTTTTATAGCATTTTTCTAGAAGATTTGAAAACTTAGAAGACTATATATATATATATAGGGAGCGTATCAAGTGAGAGCAAAGTTTATTTTGAGAGATGAGAGCATTAAATTATGACCATTAAATCTAACATGAATGGTCATGTGTCTTTTTAAAAAAGTCATGTGATTCACAAAATTTCCTCTCCCCCTCTCTCACTCATAGCCGCCCCCCTCTCTCAATTTCTCTAAGTTTAGTTTTTGTTTTTTCTTCTTTTTCCCTTGATCAAGTCATCAAGCAAGGTAGGATTTTTCTTGTAGTTCTTCTTCTTTTTTTCTCATGAGGGTTGGGTACTACTTGATTTCTAACTAATTTTCTTAATCTCTCTTCTAGTTTTCTAAAGGGTTGAGGGTTCTTCTCTATGAAAATGTTTATGAAAATTTATCTTCTTTCTCTTCTCTTTCTTTTACGAAAATAGTTATGAAAACTGGGTTGCTATTATGGGGTTTTGAAACGGAAAATTTTGCACCTTTGGGGTATATAGGTCGCGGCTATCCATGGCCTTGGGGGGTGTAAAAAATTGTTTTCGAACTCTCCTCTCTTTGTGGCTAGGCTACGGGTTTCTCTAGGGAGTTTGGGGTTCATTTTGTTGTTTTATTTGGTTTTATATTGACGGTTGTTTATGTTTTATTGTTTCAAGGTTTGGATGGACGTTTATGCGCTATTACTTACGATGGTAAGGGTAACTTCGGTCCTAGAAGTGTCATGAGTTATGATTGTGATTGTGAATGGATTCTCTTAATGCTTGCTTGGTTAATGTCTTGTGGAAACTTTGTTGATTATTGCTGAGTGATGCTAACTTACCATGACATTGATTGTTGATTTTGGAATTTGATATTGGAAGGACTATCAAGTTTGTATTTCGGAATTGTATTTGTATCATGGCATGTGCATTTCTAGGAGTTGAATGTCAGGACATAGTTCACGGACCTAAAGAAAGTTGAGATGTGACAGAGTTGTCCCGTGTGGTTGTCCCGCCTGCGTGGCAATTTGAGCGGTTTATGGTAGTTGACATATTGATGCATCAGGAACTAACTATAATTATTTATGTTCATCCTTGACAATACTTGTTATTTTTCTTTCAAAATATCATTATGTTATGACTTAATTTTTATATTTAACCATTTCTTTTGGCTGCGTGATTGTTTGGGCGCTTAATGCCTATAAGTAAGGAAGATGGCGTACCAAATCATATACGAACTTTTTCATAAGGATGCACCTAACACGTGGGAAGTTGTCCACGATGGAGAGGATGATCAACAAGAAGCTGGAGACTCTGAAGGAGGACCTTATTACCTTTTTCCTAGAAGTTATGGCTTCACGACAATTTTAGTCCTTTATGTTATCTTCGGCTAGTAACTTTCTCAGTTGTTTTCGTTGAACGGTTTTGGGCACATGTTTTTGTGCCGAGATATTGTTAATAGTTTTGGATATCGTTATAATTATCGTTATATATTTATTGGGTATCAATTTATGATATCTTAATTGTTTGGTTTAAGTTTTTTTGAAAATGGTTTTCGAAAATGTGGCTTCGGATATTCATGTGATCTTATGATAGTGTATTCGGGAAAGTTCTGGCTAAGGAAAGACTTGGTACTTAAGCACAACCTTCAAGTCAACACCTCTCTTTCCTGGGAACCTACTGGATGCACTGTTGCTCTTGAAACATGACGATTTATATCTTGATTTTTCGGAAAATGGTCCCTAAGTTTTGATAGTTACTAGTGTGACCCCTAACCCAAAGTTGGGGCATTTCACGGAGCTTCCCTAATCCATCAACACCCTAGTAACATCATATCCGGCGATTCACAGAAACCCCACCACCGGGTCATCTTCATGAGTTATTATTCCCTCAAAATCTCTATTACTAAAGGTTATATCCGGATGTTCAAAATTGTACTGCCTGCGGGTATGGAATTCACCATTCGTGAATATCTCTTTCTCGCTGAGTTGGTCTATCCTCCACCACAAAAACCTCTGGAAATGGAGATCACCAAGACAATCGACTTACCAAGAACTAGATCTACATCTGCAACCGTCGCTGCCAGGGCCTTCACGGGTTGGTTAACCTCGAGCTTCTCCTTCTTCAAGAACTAACCTAGAGGTCCTTCGGCTATCAATCTCTCAATGTCTTGCGCAGCGTCCAACAATCCTCCGTAACATGCCCTAGTACAAGATGAAACTCATATCACCTATTTGGTTCGGTGTTCTGTGAGGTTCATCTCGCTTGCATGGGATAAGCTATCAAACCATGCCTGTCCGCTTCGTTCAGGATCTGGCTCAGAGGGGCGTTGAGTTGTATCTTGTGTTTTTCTCGCTCCACATTGTGCGCTTGATGCTGAACGGACTGATACCGATTGTCTTGGCGATTCCATGCTCCTCGCCCCTGCTGGCGTTGAGACTCGTAGGGGGTGAACCGGTTGCCTCTGGGGGTGTTTGGCGGTGTTGGCAGCATGGCTTGCACGATGCTCTCCTTTGTACTAGCCTTGCTTGGTTGGGAGGCTCCGTCTCTCGCTTGGTTGTGCATATTATCTTCTTCCTCCAGTTCGAACTCGTGGGTTCGGGATCTCTGCTCAACCATGGTCTCCACGGGGCGTCTAGTCAAATCATTGTTTAAAGAAGCTTCTCTTAAATCAATCTTAAACGCCGCTACGGAGACCGAGGGCATGGAGTCTTTAAGATGGACAGATAACTGATTAAACCTTGACAGGTAGCATTTTGTTAACTCGCCCTCTTTTTGAACCATGTTAAACAGAGCCACTATGGTGACTTTCTTCGATTGACTCACCGAAAACTGTGAAAGAAACTTCACCGAAAACGACGTGAAGTCTCCGATAGATCCGACCGATGAAGTGGTGAACCAAGCCATAGCTAACTTCTTGAACATCGAAGGTAATAGTTTGCGTTTAACGTCATCTATGACTCAGACGATGACCATCCCAGTGTTGAAGTACACTAGGTGATCTCTCGGGTCGGATTCACCCGAGTAAGACTTTAGAACCAACGTCTTCAAGTGCTCCGGGATGACTATGTTGCCTATGGCCGCCGCAAAGGGTTGGAAATTCACGACAGACGCTGCCTCTCTCTCTTGTCGGCGTGTTGGAAGTCATTTCTTTCTTGGATCAGCAGCGTTACCTGAGCTTGCAGTTGCTCATTGGTGCATTGCAAACCATCTAGCCTCTCCAACATTGCTTGCACCTGTGGATTTGAGACCATCCCTGGCATCGTGTTCGTCGCCTTCGTAGCTGACCTGATCGCGTAGGCCAGGGTCATTGTCTCTCGGGGCCTGGGTAAGTTTTACCAGAGCCCCACGGTGGACACCAATGTTCTTGTATGAACCTAAGACTAACGCGAAGTCCCCGAATCTAGGGTACCTTGGATCTAGGGATCCTCAAATCTAGGGGAAATCTCAAATCTAGGGTTTCGAGCCACCACCTCAAGTAAGATAGAGAGAGAACATATCTTATTATGAATAGGGTCTTGCCTTTCCTTTTATAGTGGGAAAGCACTCAAAACCCTAAATTTATTACATCATGAACCCTGGTGATCGTTATTTGGGCTTCGTGTCCCATAACCGGATTCGACCCATGTCCGAGAGGGCACAACTCGCCCGTGCCTTGCGTGACCCACTCGTTTGGAGCTGAGCTGGCCCTGCATAGGGCGTCTCACCCTATACCAATCCATTTGTTTATTTAATTTTCATCTTGATAAAAAATAATTTTAAAACCTGATCACTGTTGCAATCTTGTATTTTTTTATGAATTTAATTTTGATGCACTGACAGTGTAAAAATATTTTAACATGCATCCAATCAGAATCCATCAATTTGTCATATCATAATTAAATTTGAATTTAAAATTATTTTAAATGAATAATGGAGAAATGTGATTGAATACATGTGTAAAACTCTTTACATTGTTAATGCATCAACATTAAACTCTTTCTTTATTTATCTCATTTTTACCTCAAAATTCAAAAACATAATTGTTAACATTAAAGATAATAGAAAACGCTAGACTTAGAGTTTATTTATTTAAGAGATCGCTATCGTATTTCGAACCGTTAACACCGGTCAAAAATCCATAAAGAGTATATTTAATTTAATTAAAAATAAACACAGGAAATTATCTAATTAAAATACCACGCATGTCCGAGAAGCATTTGGAAGTCCGAAAGGTAGGGTGCGCCTCGGCCATTGTTCTTTGTCCATACTGCATTCTCTTCTCTCTCTCTATAGTCTCTATCACACACCCACTGCTGGGTGCCCTATTTCTCACGTCAAAGAGGAACCTGACCTGCGCGATTAGAGAAAAGGTAGAAATGTCGATTTTGTTTGGTTGAATCACTTCAAATATTCAGACACTCGTTTCGGTAAAACGATTTTTTTTAACCTAATTTCCTTGAAGGTGTATTTTCGGGAAATTTCAGAGGAATTAAAACACTTTTGACCTGTTCTGTTTTCGAGCCCTAGCACGTGACTGGAGAAGAGCATTCCGCCGCTGCCCCAAACCTCACCCTCGCCTTGCGCCGCCGGACTCCTTGTCCGCTCCGCCGCTGCTTCATCTCTGGTGTGGATTTCTTCCTTCATCATTCCTTTGTTCTTCTTCTCTATTTGTTATGTTGTTGTTCTTTCCATTTGTTGTTGTTCTTCACTTCTTCTTTATTTGTTCTGCTTCTTCTATTTGTTTTTCTTTCCATTTGTTGTTCTTGTTTTTCTCTATTTTGGCTGCTTCATCCTCTCTATTTGCTGTCTCAATTTGGGATTTGTTAACTAGTTTGTATCAACAACAGAAAATTTTGTAGGTGGAAGATTCTGTGGTTTTATTTTGAATTGATATGAGAAGTGATTCATATATGAATTGTGAAATTGTGAATGGTTGATATGAATTGTGATTTGTGAGTTGTGTGACTGTTTCCTATCTATCTAATTTATATGAATTGTGACTGTTTCATGATTTTTTTCTAGTTGTTACTTTTAATTGACAAACCTAAGGCTGAGGCTTTACTGGTTCTTATATTTTGCATAGCAGATATCATAATGTCTGGCGCTTGTGGTACTCTGTTATTTATGTGCTCTGTTGAACTTTGCTTTATTATGAAGTTGGATGTTGAATTTTTTTGGCCAATGCCTCTTTGATGGTCCTAATAGATTATCTTTGTACATTCTGACAGGTTTTATTAAGTATTTTTTTTCTTTTCGGTAGACTCTAAGTCTATGAGTCAACTCGACGAGTCGAGTCTACCTACCCTAGTCTGGGTAAACTCTCGAGTCTGACAACCTTGGTAATGCATGTTAATTGAATTGGTGATTTTGTGTTCTGTGAACTTTTGAATGATGGAGCTGTTTATGTATTGGATTGCATCAATAAGCAACCTCCTTGTTGCCAATTATGTCTCAAAATTGTGTTTTAAGCTGTTGAACATGTATAGAATTTGTTGTTACTGTAAATTAATTTATTAGAGGTGAAATAGAACATGGTGTCTCTATTTTAAGGTGATTCGGTAAGGCAGAGACGGGCTGGACTGAAGCTCCTAATGTCTGAAAATTTTGAAAGCCAGGCTGTGTGACTTAAGCTTGAAATATTAGCTGCTCTTGGGATCTAAATACTGTTCTGGTTATGCCAATCTGTTGTGATATTTGTTACTGCTCTGGCTTTAATTTTCTGGTTGAAATGTGATATAAAGCTGTGTGATACTTGGTATAACTGCTAGGTATATTCTAGATTATTTTGGAAGCACAATTGATTTAGTGCTTGGGAAATTATGCCTAATGGTTGTCGAACTATTAAGGCTGGATACCATTCTGTTTCTGTGATTTTATGCAGTGATGAACATTATGCATGGTTATGTGCCTTGATGGTATGTTTAATTTCGTGGAGATTTGTTGTAGATTGTATGAGTTATATGAGCTAGAATTGGAATAGTTTGATGATGCAATGGAGTTGTTATGAATTTACAAAGGCTCTGTTTATAATTCTGCATTTGAACATTTTGCTTGCCATTTGTCAAATGTTGGTACAGAAGACTGATGTGGAGGTCTAATTTTTATTTATAGACGTGCTAATCTGATGTAAAAGATGATGAGTCGTGTAATAGCTCCTTAGGAAACTAATAGGTTGAGTAGTTAAAAGAAATTTTACTTGTTCAAATGTGTTGAAAAATAGCTTGGCCAATCTTATAATGAGTCGTTTACATGACACCATTCTTTCCCTAAGTTGGTGGACTAAAGAATTTCTAAAAGCTATTTCTTGGAGCATTGAATTTCTTTTTTTTTTTCTGAAGCTTAAAGTTATGCGTATTTACTGATAACAGCCTACAACCTTATTTGCTTAAATTTGGATGATTTAAATATTTCCTGGGTCTAATACTTAGCTGATAGCTTCATGCTAAGCATATTAGGATTTCTACCTTTAAATTCAATGTGTTTACTTCCTTATTGTATAAACTGCTTGTTTATATAGAGTTGAAGTTAAATTCCCTAGTTATCTTATCTCATTGTTATTATCTTGGTTATGTTTTCCTTGGAAGTAATTTGGTACTTGCCTCCGTACCTTGAAATTTAGTTTGTTAAGTTTTGGAAACCGCATTCTATACTCTTGCACTCATGATTCATAGTATTTAAACCCTATTTAATTGTAAGTTTTGTACCTTACCAATTGAAGACTTTTTATACCACAAATTGCAAAAGACTACTTTTTTTAGCTAATAATAAGTTTGGTCTTTAATCTCAAGTAATCTATAAATTCTTGACGTTGCTAAGTACTTATTTTTCATACTCTATAGTCATGGTTATTGTTTTGGTTTTCCTTGGCCTATAGTTCTTCATAATAGGCTGTCTTAACTTTTGAGTAATGCTTTGAGGTCCTTTATGCTTTGTTTGGATGCAGAGGTGAAAATGAATGGAAGGAATATAAGAGGAAAGAATATGAACTGAAAATGAGGTGATTTTATAGTTGTTTGGATTGAGAGAAAAAGAAGAGAAAATGAAAGGAAAAGTAATAGTGATGTTTCCATAATTACTATCCTTTAATAAAATGCTACTACTACACTTTTTTTATGTTTCAAATAATTCTACTATATACATTTTATATTAAAAAAATATTTAAATATATTTTATTATTATAAATTACCAATATAATTTGTAAAGTTAAATATAATTCTGTTAAAAATGACATTATGGACGAGGCACGATGTGAAAGGCAAAAGTCAGAGAATGAATGAAACTGATATTGTTTCAATGTCACAAATAAAAGGGTGTTTGAGTCTTTTAATAATTAATCATGGACTTTGTCCATTTTCTAGCCTGTGTTGCGAGGAAAATCAAAAGTGAACTGTTCACCCTTCATATTCCTTCCCCCTCCCTTTTCCACTCTCTCCCAAACACACGAATATTCCATTTTCCTGTTATTTTACCTGCTACCTACTTTCTTCCTCTCAAAATTCATATAAACAAACAGAGCATTAGTGGTGTGTTTTGGATCATATAGGTATATCCTTAAGAGAGGAACAGACCTATTAAGCATTACTGGTATGACTTTAAATACCTTCGCATCAAGTTAATATGATAGCGTCATAATAAGATTTAGAAACCTTGGTATCAAGTTAATATGATAGCGTCATAATAAGATTTAGAACTCCTTTTTGTAGGATACCTGTACCTTCTAGTGTTGACTGTTGAGAGAATTAAAGTTCTCCTAGCTTGAACTAAGAATTGGTAGGAACGTACTTAGTCAAGTTAGATACTAAATTGATATTGGTGGCATTCCTGCCTTGCCATCGTTCATAGTTTGGTGATGGAATTACTGGGCCTTTTGTGGTTTATACTTTAGCTACATTTTATCAGTTTATGCTTTGCTTAGTTACTTTCTCAGTTACTTTGGTTGATATGTGAAATCTTAATTCGTGATCAAATTCATTTTACATAGTTCCTCTCACCACTTTCAGTGAATATTTCAACTAAGTTATCTGACTTGGAGCATGCTTTTATGAAGTGTAGGAGTGTAATGTCTAACGTTTGGGGTGCTTGGTCTATTTGACAAAGATGAAGGCCGTCCATGTTGCTGCAAGGCAGCCTGTTAGTCCTGTCGAAAACAAATTTACTGCAAGGCAGCCTGTTATTACTGCCAAAAACAAAGCTCAGTTGCAACATTTTACCTCTTTACCATGTGTTTTATCAATGAATGCCTACCCTCTCTCTAGGACTTCCGCGAGACCAGGAGCAAAACCTGCATTTGGCTTGCCATATTTGCCTGTTTTGAAATCTCAGCAACCTTTCCATGTTTGTTTAGCTGGTGGAAAAGGAATGATGGAAAATAATGAGGTAATACACCTTTGTTTGAGTTATATTATGCATTTTGCTTTTATTAGTTATTATATTATATATTTTGCTTTTATGCATTTCTTTTAGATGCTCTGTGAGGAAACTTCTTAAGATTTCTTCCCTTAAGCTATTGGTTGGCTTTTAGCTAAATTTGTGCCGCCTAATTTTGATTTCTACTGTCAGCCTTGAATACTCTGTTGAGAAGCATCGAGAACCAGGTAGAGATGCAAGAGTTGTTAGTCACAAACAAAAATGGTGTAGTGTTACTTTTTCAAATGCTAATTTCTTAACCAGAGCCAAAACAGGGACATAGACTAGAAGCAGTCCTTTGTTTGTATAACTTCAAGCCTTTTTCCTATCATAAATCTCTAAGAAACATGTTATAAGGGGGTTTTAAGTATTGGAATTAGGGGATCTTAGATGCTCTTGAAATTATATGTAGCTCCAAATTTTGAATTCTTCATTTTACTGAACACTAATTATGAAATTAGGGTTCCCGGTGGACATCTCCTGAGAATGAAATGGAAAAATTTAAGGGACAATCAATAGAGGATATGTTACGACAGCAAATTCATAAGCAAAAAAATGGGGGAGGTGGGTCCAAGCCTCCAGGAGGACGTGGTGGTGGTGGTGGTGGCCCTAGCGGATCAGATGAGGGAGACTTTGCTGGGATGTCAGATGAGACTCAGCAAATCATCTTAGCAACAATTGGTTTCTTATTTGTGGTACTCTCTTTCTCTCTCTTTAGTGTATGTTGTCTATGTGCTTCCATGTCCAATTAATTCACTCATTAATCTCAATTATTTTTTGTTGTGTGTGAACAATGAAGGAAAAGCTTGAAGTGATGTAGCTAAGAGAAGAATGGTAGTAACTAGTAATTGTGTGTTTATGTGTAAATTGCATTAGAATAAACAACTAGTGCCAGGAAGGCAGGAACTACTTGCTGAAATCCTTATAATGCATGAGGTCTCGAACTAAAAAAATATTCATTTGCAAATTCCTGGTGATATAGCTTTACCTTGGACATGATTAACTAGGATAAGAAGGTGTATGCTCCATGTTTTGACTTCCAATCATTTGATAACATCCTGCATCTTTTTCCAGTATATTTCTGTCATCAATGGTGTGGAGCTTGCAAAGCTGTCTAGGGATTTCTGCAGGTATCTGTTAAGTGGAACCGAGAGTGTTCGATTGAAACGAGCCAAGTACAAATGGGCCCGATTTTGTAAGATTTTGGTAGGGAGTAAAAAAGTTCTTGAGAATGGGATGGAGGAAGCCCCAGCACAGAGGAACAACCTCGATTACTACCGTGATGACCTTAGGAATTACATGAAACCGAGTTCAGATGAATAAGTTTTGTTTACTTTGTGCCTTCATGTACACCCTTATGGTGTAGAATTATTTTTGCATTCTTTGTTTACTGCTGTTAAATCTAATCGCATATTTTTTAATAAACTACATTTATCTTTCTTACTTTATATATGGAATAAACATTACTTTCTTTTACATGTAACCGGAGATTTCATAATCATAGTCGTATTAGATAGATGTAATAGGTGCTGACATGAAAGGGTATTAGTGTTATGCTGAATACATTACGAATCCGATTTAATATTTAAATTCTAGAAAGACTTTTCACAGGGATAAATTCTTAGATGGCACATTTGGTTGGCACATTTTGTATGAGTATTTTTTATGGCTTATTTTTTTTTTTCTACATAAGGAAAGAAAAAAAAATATCCAAGAAAGTAATTAAGCTACCGCATCTTTGCACATGAACGGAATCACAGAAGATGAAGGCTCCTTCCAAATACGCATTGGACACCCTAGGTGAGAAGTTTGTCTCGCCAATGCATCTGCCACCGCATTTCTATCACGCGAAACATAGGAGAATTGGACATTTCAATTCCCAACCAACATAGCTCGAATAGAAGCAATAGTCTCTCGTTGCCAAAAGGTTCGGTTGTCCCTGTTCTAGCTTAGAAGCTCCACAATATCCTTACAATTCATGTAGCAAACTATTTCACGGAAACTCAAGTCCCATACTAGCTTCAAACCAGATCGAAGCGCCAGAAGCTCTGCCAGGAAAGCAGAACCAGTCCCATAAGAACAAGCAAAATTCGAAAGCCATCGGCTGGTGGAGTTTCTCACTACACGCCGCCACCCATCTGATTTGACCCCGCCAACCATCTGCCAACCGTATGAAGGTGGATCAAATTAGTACCCTTCACAAACTTGAATTCTCGAGAGCCGGGCATTATCTTCCCCCATCTCGCAAACTCATTTGCTGATATCAAAATGCCGCCAAACCACATGAATAGGCCACGGTTGAGGATCGAAGACCACGCTATTCCGCCAACGCCATATACACCAGAGAGTGGCAATCGCCAACGCCTAATGAGGTCACTGGAGAAGGTATCAGAACCAGTCCCGGAAGGAATACGCCGCAGGGGGGTTGGTAGCAAACTATGAAAGTGGCTCCATATTTGGTGGCACATTTTTCTTTTTTGCATTTCTTTTAATTATGATAAAGGGGCACGTGCTTTGCACAGGAAAAGACAAGTCAACTCCATTTCAAAATGCCCATCATTTACTTGAAAATAATCAAAACTCGATCTAGACTTGGTGCAGGTAAATAGTTGAACTTGATTGCATATGTGCAGGAAGCTGTTTCAAAAATTAGGGTGTTGTGTTTAGCGTCACCCCCATTCTTAGTAAAAGACATTTCTACCCTTTAAAAAAAATACCCCAAACAGATCTTTCTTCTTCCCTAATCCACCATTATCTTCTCACCACCTCCTTACCTCTTCTCACCCCTACCCCTTCACCATCCCTTTCACCTTGTCACCACCATCCCCTTCACCTTGTCACCCCCATCTCCTTCATGTTCTCACCACCATTCCCACCATCATCCCCTTCATCTTCTCACAACCATACTCATATTTCATCCTTTCAAAACTAATTTTCACCAACATCTTCCAAAATCACTCATTACCCGTCCATTTTGTACATTCCATTCGTCTTTCGTTGGTGGTAAGTGTCCTTCCCTGCTTTCCTTCATGTTCGTTTTCTCTGAATTTTTCACGAACTATAATTCGCACCTAGAAGTGCGATTTATGCTCTGGTTTAAATTAGCACTTCTGAGTGCGAAAAAAAAAAAAAAATTTTATTTTCTTGAATTCGCACCTAAAAGTGTGATTTCATGTTACATTTAGCACTTATAGGTGTGATTTGAACTCAGTCTCAATTCTCATGAGCTGATGTGCCTTATTGTTTGTGTCATTTCAGGCATGCAAAGAATGTTGTCAGAAGAGGCTGTTAACATTGATAATGCGAATGAAGTAGGAGGTGAAGGTAATGGGAAAGAACTAGTTATTGTAGTGAAGACTGAAGTTGATGGTAATGATTCTTCTCAAGCTTTCCAGGTTGACTCCACATATACATTTACAACTGATAAAGTTTGTATTTGTGTTGCGCTAATATGTTTTACTCTATAAAAGTCTTATGTGTTTTTATTCGTTGCAGGTATTCAGAACCTGACATGAACTCTTTGACTGGGCTCGGGCAGTTGGGAAGGAGCATAGTTTTGTTGTTGTAACTGCGAAGTCTGATTATGAAAGCGTAAATAGGAAATCAAATTAAAAAGCACACTCCACCGACAAAGAAACTAAGCGACCAACATGGAAAGGAAAATGATTCAATGCAAGTCAGAGAGAAATGGAAAACAAACACAAAAAATCGCACCTCAAGATGCGTGTTTTCTTCAGACAGTAAAAACTCAAAAAAATGATCTAGAAACCCACCTAAAATCCATCTCCTGAAACCAAAAACAAAGAAAGAGGAAGAAGACACTATTCGAATCACGTCATTCATAGTAGGACAGCAAGAAATCACAAAAATGGAGTACAAAAACCAATCCACATGCGAAATAGAGTATAGTAGAAAAACAAAGTACAAAAAAAGATGAAGAAAAGGCATTACCTTCAGCTTGCTTTTGTTGGAGATTCGAAGATGTAAACACAGGGGCAAGATTTGTGTGCAAAGCGGAAGAGAAGAGAAGAGAGTAGAGGTGAGGAGATGGTGGCCATCGTTGGTTATCTGAAATGAACAAATGAAGGGTTATGAACAAATACGTGGGTTTTAAACCCCTCGTATTCCGTTTATATTTTTTTTCTTTTTAAAATAGAATCTTACCTATACGTGTGAGCCTGTAATTAATATCGCACGTAAAGATGCGATGTTATTGTAAAAAATTAAATAAAAAAAATCGCTGGTTAGAGTGCAATTTGTAATAATATTTCGCATGTCGAAGAGTGAATAATAACCAGAGATTGTAAAACAACTACGAAATTAGTTTTTTCATTCGATTAAGAGAACCCACTTTACTTTCTTGCTTGTCCCTTTCGCCCACATCAATATATACGGAGATGGGAAGAAGATGAGGGATAGAAATGGTGAAGGTGATGGGTTAAAAGGGATGCAGTTGGGGTATAACATTTTTGGACAAACTGTTTTTTGGTACTGATATTTTGTTTTCCTACTCAGAGACATTTTGGGTATTTTTTAAAATAATGGGAGGCGTAAGGCGTAAAGGGGGCGCCGAAAGGGGGCGCCGAACGCAACTTCTATTTCAATTGCCATTGGTTGCCTTAGCAATTATTTATTACATGCAAGTAAAAAAAGCAATTTCAGAAACTATGTTATTGAATTTCAATTTACTTTTAGAAGTGGTTATAATTTATTATTAGTTCATTATTAATATGTAATAATAATTGGTGTGCATAAATTGAATAGTTTTTCCGTACATTATTGAAATTTTAATTGTTTGTTACCGGTGAAAAATAAATTATCAAAATTAAAAGAAATTAAGTACTAGATGGTAGAAACAAATGGGTAAAAATGGATATTTAATTATATATGTGTTAACATGTTTTCCATGTTCTTTGCGATATTAGTATATTACTATGAAGAAAAAAAATTGTACATAATGAAGAATCCGAGTATGGAATCACAAAATGGTAAGGAACTAGTATATTATACACTTGTGCTATGTAAGGAGATGTGGTTCTTGTGGCATTTTTGCCATTGGTTAATCCTGTTCTTTATATTAATTACAACATTTATGTGACTCACATGAAAAAAACAGTGATAATTAATTTCATACTTTTGTATATGTTCAATCTAAAACTTAGAAAGAAAAACTGAAATCGTATTAAAATTTATATTGATATTAGTTTTAACATGAAAGTATTTTTATGTAAAGTGTTTCTCCCTTTGAGAGCATTTTTCCGCGGGACTTTTTTACCTAAAATGAAATTATATTATAAATTATTTTCTATTAGATTTAACATGAAAATGTATTCCTCTTGTAATAAAAAAATGATTTAACATGAAAGTACTTTCATGTAAAGTGTTTCTATGTGTGGAAGCTTTTCACTTATGGTGAAATTATATTACAAATTATTAAATATTAGTTTTAAGGGTTAAATATGTTTTTGGTTCCTGACATATACACTCTCATCCAAAATGGTCATTGTAAAATATTTTCATCGATTTCCATCCCTAAAAATTTGTTTGATTGAAAAAAGTCTCTATGATGTAATAATGCTTATGTGAATTTTTTTAACTAATAAGCAGTCCACGTAGGTGGTCTACATGGATATTTCACATCCATTTTAGTCCCTTAAAATTTTCTTTCATCAAATTAAGTCTTTCTTCCTTCCCTTCACCTCCATGATCATCTCTAACTCATATCTTCATCTCAAAACCCATAAATTCATCACATAAACCTAGAAATTCATCTTCTTCCTTCTAGAAATAAAAAACATTCAACCCAGAATCAAAAAGCTCATATTTTGCCCAGCTTCTTCATTAAGAACTTAGGCATTAGGTTGATCGCTGCACCGCCGTCGACTAGAACCTTGTTGATCCCTCGGTCCTTGACCCGAGCCCACACAAATAGTGGCTTCAAGTGATTTTTCATCTCAGGTACCGGTTTCTTGAATACCGTGTTTTGTTCTTTGACTCCTCCTTTGGTCATAATGTAGTAGCACAAAGGATTGTCATCATCTTCGTCTTCGACATAGTAGTCATCTTCGCTTTCGACTACTTCTGTGGTTTGATCATCCTCGATTGGGAGTATGGACACTACATTGCATATAATGTCCAAACTCTCGGCATCAATGCCGAAGTTATCAGTGAGCTTTCCTTCCTCCTCAATAGTTAAGGGTTTAGGATGAACAACCTTCGGTGTGAATGGCTTCACTTCTGGACTTAGTTTAGGCTTGTATGCTAAGTCCATATAGGGTAGCTTCCTAATTCGATTGGATTGTCCAGTCTCGAATGCGGATTTCCCCTTGTTATCCTTTTTCTGTAATGGACTCTTATTTCTGGTGTCTTCGACTACAAATTCCCCTCTTTGGGCAGATGCCTTCTCTCGGGCGGCTTTCCTCTTTCTCTGAAGTCTCCTCCACTAGGTTTTGGTCATTGAGTTCTTTCTAGAATAAGTGTTTGGAATGTGGGATTGATTCCTTGAAGCGTAAGGATTCCTCTTCCTAACAGAGACATGTCCCACTTCGACCTTTGATCTGACAGTAGGCCTTGGATATAATGGAGCCACCCATTGATTAGGTCGAACCCCTGTCGGAGGGATGTAACTCTTCCTCTTATGATTTGTAGCATGTTGTGGTCTTGACTCGAATGAGTTTCTCGAACCCAAACGTTGAGTTGCAGGAAGTCGATGCCCCAACCTTTGTACCGCTGGCCTGCATTCACTTTCCTGTCCGCCTCCACGGCCTTTGCAGCATTTTGATCGAACACTGCAATGCATTTAGGACATTGAGTTACCTCAGCGTACTTTTCCTTGTATCTCTGCAAATACATGAGTAAGGTTTCACCATCTTGTGGGTAAACCTCCTTCATATTCTCACCGGGCTCTTTAAGAGTATTGACTCTAGGCTCGGGAACTTCGGCAATGCCTATAGTGCAAATTGTCGTGGGTTCCACGAAGCTAGTGTTCTGAACTTGTAACGGATCAGAATCAATCTTCATGGTAGTCTTCTCTTTGGGCTCGAAGACTAACCTCCCTTCTTGGATAGCTGTTTGGACCGAATCCCTGAATCTAGAACAGTAATTAGTCTAGTTTCCAAAAATACTATGATATTTACAATACTTTCGACCTTTCCTTTGATCAAGAGGAGGGATCTTATGGTCAGGAGGAACGTCAATTTGGCCATCTTTTACCAAGATGTCATAGATAGCCTCGCATTTCGTTATATCGAAATTATAAACTTTGACAGGATATTTTGAGTTTAGGGACGTATCATTGTTAGGCGGTCTCCACTTATTAGGTGTTAGCATTTTGCAAACATAGGGAGGACCTTCCTGAAGTTCAGCTAACTGAACGTCATGGCACTCAAAACCCTCATAAGTTTCGAATGTCATGGGGTCGTCTCGACCTATATCGCCCGTTTCGATATAAGCCACTTTTTCTCTCTTAGGAAATTTAGTATTTTTCAACTTCTCTTGCCTGAGAAACTCAACTTGTTGGATTTTGGCCGCCAGTTGTGACAAATCCCTCATGTGTTGAGTATCGATACTTTTCCTGATCGAATAGTCTAGACCACCAGCGGCTAACTCGACCAGCTCGTGTTCGGGAACTTGCATGAAGCATTTCGACTTCATGTGCCGAAACCTACCTAAATAATCATCGACGGTTTCCGATGGTTCCCTCCTTATACTCGCTAGTTCTTTAAGGCTAGCTTTAGATTCTCCTCTAAAGTAGTGGTCGTGGAAAACACATTCCAATTTGTTCCAACTAAAAATAGGATTCGGTGGTAACGTTGTGAACCATGTGAAAGCGTTCTTAGTCAAAGAACTACGGAAATACTTCATTTTCAAGTATTCGTTATTCATCAAATCTCCAGCTTTGACCTAGTATCTGGCGATATGATCAACAGCAGATTCTTTGACTTCCCCTGAGAACTTAGTGAACTTAGGGACTTTCCATCCCCTTGGAAGTTCTGTCTGCAGAACTATCTCAGGAAATACCGAAGCAAAATGTGGTCTATTAGCGTAGCCCACGTTGAATCCGTGTTGATTCAACAATTGTTCTACTATGTTGGCAACGTTCTATTGCCCCCCAAAATGGTTTTGTCTAGGGGTGGCAATATGGGCTCGCGGGCCGGGCCGGACCCAACCCGCCAAAATGCGGGTTGGGTTGGGTTGGCCCACTTTTGGTATATGGGTTGAAAGTCTCAACCCAACCCACATTTTGGCGGGCTAGTGGGTTGGCGGGCTAGCCCGCCAAATTGTAATGTAGTTGAAAAAAAAATAGTCTTAGTTTAAAATTCTAACTTTCTAAGTTCTAACATTCAAAGGAATATTCAAAGAAAAACAGTTAAAGATGCTGGTGGTGCAGCCATGATCCTTAATTCCTTATGAAGCTGGGTTTAGCCATCCAAGAATATATAAATTCAAGTGCGGTGGACTGGAAGAGAGCGCGGTGGACTAGAGGAGAAAGTCAGAGAGGAGATCACGGCGGACTGGAGGAGAGCCGCGGTGGAGGAGAGAGTCAGAGAGGAGATCGCGGCGGACTGGAGGAGAGCGCGGTAGAGGAGGGAGTCAGAGAGGAGAGCACAGTGGCGCGACTGAAACAGAAAGTTAGAAACCCTCACAGTCACGAAGGCTCACACACACACTGAAGTCTGAAGAATAGTATTCCCTAATGAATCCTTACTTCATTTTTCAGTTTTCCTTAGTACTGCTGTAGATCCAAAAAAAATAAAAAAATAATGCAGGCCCGGCGGGCTGGCCCAACCCAACCCGCCTAAACCCGCTAAAAAAATGGGTTAGCAAAGTGGGTTAGAAGTGGGTTAGTGGGCTGAATTTTCCAACCCAACCCGCCAAAAATGGCGGGCCAAACGGGTTGGCCCAACGGGCCTAGCCCATATTGCCACCCCTAGTTTTGTCGAACTCTTTCTAGAATTCGATCAGCGTTTTGGTTTATGTTAACCAAAACTGGGGCTTCATTGTTTCGACCAAGATTATCTTGGTGAACGATTTCGTTCTGGGGAACGTGTTAGTATGGTTGAACATCGGCCATTTGTAGTTGAATATTTAACACTTGAGGTTGAACAGGCAGAGGCATTTGCCGACCAGCCTAAGCGACTTGTTCGACTATTGGGTCAGGTGGGCCGAAAATGTCCGCTATTCTCCCCAATTGAGTAGTCAATTGTTGGTAGGCAACCGCATTGTCTTTAATCATAGGATTAAAGACCGTACCAATTTGTTGAGTCAATGTATTGACCAACTCATGGTTGCTATCGTCCATCTGTTTCCTAAGTACACTTACCGTGTTGTTAATCAATGCAAATGGGGATGCATCTAAATTTGAATATGGGTGTCCCATATTCCTCGATCCAACGGCCTCTGGTCCAAACGCCATGAATTGATGCGCTGGGGAACTCGTCAAAACAATATTGTCGGAATAAACCGAGGGATAAGTTCCTATCCCTTGAATTAACGACAATGGCATCTCATACGGTTGACTCACTATATTCTGAGGGTTTCTTCTGTTGTTCCAAAAACCGGGTTGAACAACGCCAACTACGGCCTGTGAAATTGCAGGACTCGTAGGACTTGGAATTGGCATTGGGACCGATACTTGTGACAAGATTGGTCCTGTAGTGTATGAACTTGATGCCTGCATAGAATTCATTTCGACAGGCATCACTAGTTGTGACTGAGTCAAATCCTAACCAGTCAAAACTGGCGGTTGGGTTTGACTTGTTTGAGCGTTTGTAACCGTCATGTCCGAAATGGAAACGACCTCCAAACGTGAAGGATTTATCGACGGATTAACACTATTACTAGTATTAATCTGCATTTCTTCACTAACATTAGGACCCACATTAGATCCTGATGCCTGGTTCGCTCTTGAACGGTTGGTCATTTTACCGCTCCGTAATCTCATACACCATTCGAATCTTCACTTAGTTCAAAAATTATCTTCTGAATCAGCAAAATTCGTTTAAGGCACAGAGATGATTTCAAATGAAAACAATTCCTCGTGGTCCCACTGGGCGTGCCAACACTTGTTCATTTTAGCGTCTTGTTCCCCCAACATGGATCTGACTTGGAATCAACTTGTCACTCTAGTCGAAGTACCAAAATCCATTTTATCAGCCCTCATTGAATATCCCTGTTTTGATCGAAACCTCCTTGCCATGCAGTCTTCGACCAAACTGAGACTTAGCAAAAATTCCAGGCTAACAGGTAGCAAGATTATCTATCAATCAGACAGTGTGTGGGCTATGTGTGAGCTATGTGCAGACTGTGTGTGGGTTGTGTTCTGACTGTGTGTGGTAAATACGATTGGAATAACAGGATTATCTCAATCGGCTGATTGTTGGTTATGTGTGGTGGCGCTGATATCCGAATCATTGTAGAAACTAGCATGAGCATAACATCTGTACTGATTCTGAGATAATTGTTATGTGTGATTTGAAATTACTGCTTATGTGTAGCTGATTAGGGCTTTTGTGTTAAGTTGTTGATGAAACAACATGGATAAGTGTGATTGGAATGTTCAAGAGTATATATATATTTTATTGTGTGGATTACATATATATTGTCTGACTTGTTTGAAAATGTACTACTACTACTACTACTACTACTACTACTACTACTACTACTACTACTACTACTACTACTACTACTACTACTACTACTACTCTTTTATCCCTATACTCCTATGAGGATCTTGTTTCAAGATGTTGACCCTTACACTTTTCTTTCTGTGGACATACTTGGGGCGTCTACACAGGCGATGACATTCGCTTCAAGGATGACTTCTGACGATAGGGTCGGAAGGCACTGATTACGAGGAGGATTCTTCCATGATGTTTCCCTGTGCTTGTGACATATATATGCATTGATTTGTAATAAGTTATATTTGGAAGTATGAGGTATATGTAATGCATGACGTCATAAGCATGTTTTGAAAAAGAAAAAATACCTCCATTTTATGGCTTCGAAAGATAATCTGAAATTCGGAGCATTACACAAAAGAAAGAATAGTTTAGGGTTGGTTGTATTGAAGGTCACCATGTGGGTGATTGAGGAAATGCATTTAATAGAGGAGACTTTGGATCCAAAAGGAGGTAGGAAGTTTTTGGTTGACGTGGCCTCACAGTGTGCTTAAAAAAACAACAATGTTAGACTTTCTACAAAGGGTTTTTCGCATACGTGGACGCAGGAGATGCTTCCATTTTTTTCTCACATGTATCTTTAGAGATAGTCATAGAACATTGAATATAGAAAAGAATCTCAATTCCCCCTATGATGATGAAAAGAACGTGTATGTAAGAAAAGGAAATACGATGGTGATGAGAGCAGAGGCGTATTATGGAATCGCTCGGATGATCAACGTTGCAGTGGGACATATAGTTACTGCGTCTACGTCTGAGAAGTTAGGAATGATTGATGTATGGTTGTGGAATATGAGCCTTGCACACATGAGTGAGAAGGGGATGATGATACTTGCGAATCGTGGTCTTTTGGGTGAGACAAAGAATTGAAAACTTGAATTTTGTGAAGAATACATATGTGGCAAGAAAAAGTGAGTTAGCTTCAGTGTTGCACATCATACAAGTAAATTCATTTTTTTATGATGTTCATTCATATATGTAGGGGCCAACAAGAACCCCATCTTTTGGTGTTTGCTTATATTTTCACACTATGATTGACTATTGTTCAAGAAAAGTTTGGTTTACTTCCTGAAACACTAAAATTAAGTGTTCGTCAAATTCAGGTAGTGGAAAGCCATAGTTGATAAGCAGATTGGACGATCAATGAAAACAATGAGAACAAATAATGGTGGTGAATTCTTCAGGAATGGATTTGATAAGTTCTGCAAGGCTGAGGGCATAGTGAGGCATTATACTATGCCAAGAACCACAACAAAATGGGGTTGCAGAATGAATGATGAAAACTTCCTTGGAGCTTTCAAGATGCATGCAGATATATGTTGATCTTCCAAAGCAATTTTGGGTTGAGTTTATCAACCCACCATTCTACCCAGTGACTCGATCTCCACCAGTGTAAGACCCAGATAATTAAAGAATATTTTAGGTTTACTAAACTATTACCTTGAATAGTAAACGCTATTTAGCATGTCGTTAGTATGTAATTAATATTACACAAATAATATTAGCGATGTTAAAGACTATTTTAATAAACGACGTTAGCACTTGAGCTACGAACGTTTCGTAATTATTCGCGAGCAAGACTCTCGCTTATTTCATAATTCCAAGATCACTTAATTTATTTAAGTGATAGATAATTCAAATCTTATTATTTATAGAGTTTCCTATAATGTTGGGAATGATGTTCAATTATTTTCATACCTTTCCCTTTTACCTTTTGAAATTCAAAATTCCCACCCCATAGAGTTTAAATTTGGAATATTCCCCAAAAAATATTATCCTTATCTCTTTATATTTCCAACCAATCAGGTTTAAGAAAAATCTCCCTCAACCAATCAAAATATGGTGAAAATCTCACCCTCTCTCTCTCTCTCCTCACCACCTACCCGACCCCACCACTAATTCCTTCATTCAATTCTAATTTCCACTTCTCTCTCTCTCTCTCTCTCTCTCTCATGTTCTTCTCTCCCTCATCTCTTCCACCGACATTCTTCTTCTTCTCTCCCTCTCTTCAATTTTCTTCTTCCTCCCTTCCTCCTCAGCCAAACCAGCACTTCCACTCCACCACCACATCGAACCATCACTGCGAGGCACCACCTCCTTTCCAACCCCATACCGGCGAGATCGAGGCCGAACAGCCACCACCGTCGTCTTTTTCCTCAGGTTCTGGGTAATGCACTGTTAGCATGGAAATTTTCCAAGTCTTAGACTCGTCGAAGCATCCACCAAAAGCTGGGTTCGACCAAAATAAGAAATGGTTAGACCAGGATAGCTGAGCAGTTTCTGAGTGTCGACTAAAATAATAGCAACATGAAAGGTTGGAGTCGAAACTAGTGAAGGGCCAGAACTTATCGTAAACGAGTATGGAAATTAGTACATCCTTAGACCTAGCCCGGAGGTACGAAAACTGCCACTCGACGGAAGTTACAGAGCAGTTATTCGATGGAGGTTCAGAGAATTTGAAGCACGTTGGAGATGTGGGGAACAAGAAAACCAACAAGGGACATGTGTAAGAAGCTGAAGAAGCAACTACCACGAGCGGTTGAAGGGCTTGGCCTATAAATAGAAGAATCAGAGGCAGATTTCAGGGTCTTTCGCCCTCATCACGACACGCCCGGTAGCGTTAAATCCTCACCCCCTACTAGCCATAAGTCCATCTGTAAGTGACGCAGCGCAACATGAATGAGAAAACACGTGAGTGGCTGAGTGGTGGTCGATCGACCAAACCTTCACATTCCCTGTAACCTTTTTATTTGTTTAATGCAATTTGAGTTTTCTTTTTGCTTTGTTTCCCTGTTTTCATGCCTATGACTCCTTCTCTCTTTCTATAACACCTTCCCAAACACGCACCCGTTTCCCAAACACGCACCTTCTCTGCTCGAACCATTTTCGACAGGTTCCTCTCCGCCCATCTCACACACTTCGCACGCGCACACGGGAGGTTTCCTTCTCCCTAGGACCCGACAAGAGGATAGAATCCAGCCTCTTCATAAACATTTGGATTTTCTTGTGGCTTGACCCTGGTCACCAAAAATCAGCGTAAACAAATTGGAACGCCCAGTGGGACCACGAGGGAGTTGTTTTCGTTTTTTGAAATCATCTCTGTGCCTTAAAACAAAATTTTACTAGTTCAGAGATTGTTCTGAATTCAGTGGAGTTCGAACAATGTATGATATTACGAAGTGGTAGTATGACCAACCGTACAAAAACAAGCCAAACATCAGGATCTAATGCAGGTCCTAATGTTAGTGAAGAAATGCAGATTAAAACTAGTAATAGTGTTGATACATCTTCAATTTCTCCATGTTTGGAAGCCGTTTCCGTTTCGGACACGACGGTTACAAACTCCCAACCACGTCAAACCCAACCGTCAGTTTTGTCTGGCCAGGATTTGACACAACCACAAGTTATGATGCCAGTCGACATGAATTCCATGCAGGCATCATGTTCATACACTGCAGGACCAATACTGTCACAAGTGTCGGTCCCAATGCCAATCCCAAATTCCTCGAGCCCTGCACTTTCGCAGGTCGTGGTTGGCATTGTTCAACCAAGTTTCTGGAACAACACCAGAAACCTCCAAAACTTGGTTAATCAGCCTTACGGGATGCCGTTGTTGTTGATGCAAGGGATAGAAAATTATCCCTCAGTTTATTCCGATAATATCGCTTCGATGAGTTCCCCAGCGCACCAGTTCATGGTGCCTGGATCAGGAGCCGTTGGATCGAGTAATATGAAATACCCATATTCGAATTTCAACGCATCACCATTTTCCTTGACTAACAACACGGTAAACGTTCTTAGGCAAAAAATGGACGACAATAACCATGAGTTGGTAAAAACTTTGACTCAACAAATTGGCACGGTCTTTAATCCCATGATTAGAGACAGTGTAGTCGCCTACCAACAATTGACTACTCAATTAGGTATAATAGCGGATGTTTTCGGTCCACCCGACCCTATAGTCGAACAAGTCGCACAGACTAGTCGACAAGTACCTCTTCCTGTTCAACCCCAAGTGTTGAACATTCAGCCACAAATGGTCGACATTCAACCAAACCAACAGGTACCCCAGGACGAACCCATTCGCCAAATTAATGACGGCCGAAACGAGGAAGTCCCGAGTTTGGTTAACAGAAACCAAAACGATGATCGAATTCTAGAAAGAGTTCGACAGAATAATTTTGGGGGGCAACAGAACATTGCCAACATAGTAGAGAAATTGTTGAATCAACACGGGTTAAATGCGGGCTACGCTAATAGACCACATTTTGTTTCGGATTTTCCCGAAAAATTTATGCAAACAGAACTCGCAAGGGGATGGAAAGTCCCTAAGTTCACTAAATTCTCAGGGGACGTCGAAGAATCCGCGATTCAACACATTGTCAGATACTAGGTCGAAGCCGGAGATCTGGCAAACAACGAGTACTTGAAAATGGAGTACTTCCCTAGTTCTTTGACAAAGAACGCTTTTACATGGTACACAACTCTGCCACAAAATTTGATTCTGAGTTGGAATCAGTTAGAACGCGTTTTTTATGACCAATACTTTAGAGGGGAATCTAAAGTTAGTCTAAAAGAACTAGCAAGCATAAAAAGGGAACCATCAGAAACTGTCAATGATTACTTAGGCAGATTCCGACATATGAAGTCGAAATGCTTCATGCAAGTCCCTGAACATGAACTGGTCGAATTAGCCACGGGCGGTTTAGACTATTCGATTAGAAAGAAATAAATACTCAACACATAATTGATTTGGCGCAGTTAGCCGTCAGGACCTGACAAGTTGAGTTCCTTAGGCAAGAGAAATAGAAGAATAATAAGTTGCCTAAGAGATATAAAATAGCTTATATCGGAACAGGCGATATAAGTCGAAGCGACCCTGTGACCTTCGAGTCCTATGAGGATTCTGAATGTCACGATGTGCGGTTGGCTGAACTCAAAGAGGGCCCTCCTTACGTAAGCAAAATGCTGACGCCTAACAAATGGAGGCCACCTAATAATAATGATATGCCTCAAAATTCGAAACATCCTGTTAAAACTTATAATTTTGATATAACAAAATGTGAGGCTATCTATGATGTCTTGGTAAAAGATGGCCAAATCGACATTCCTTCTGATCAAAATATTCCTCCTCTTGATCAAAGGAAAGGTCGGAAGTATTGTAAATATCATAATGCTTTTGGCCACTGGACTAACTACTGTTCCACTTTCAGGAATTTGGTCCAAACAGCTATTCAAGAAAGAAGGCTAGTTTTCGAGCCCAAGGAGAAAACTACCATGAAGATTGATTCCGACCCATTACAATTTTAGGACACCAACTTTGTGGAGCCTACGACAATCTGTATCGTAAGCATTGCTGAAACTCCCGACCCCGACGTCATGCCAGGCGAAGAGCTTGACAAGGAGTTACTAGAAGAAGTTTACCCAAAAGAAGGAGATGATTTGTTGGAATACATGCAAAGGTGCAAAGAAAAGGACAATGAAGTAACTATGTGTCCTAGGTGCAACTCTGTTTTTTATCGGAATGCTGCGAAGGCCGTAGAAGCGGCTAGAAGGGTAAACCGTAGATCAGCACTGGAGAGGTTGAGCAATCGACTCCCTGCTGCTCAGTGTTTAGGTTCGAGGAACCTGTTGGAGCCGAGATCTCGTTCGAATCCTACTCATAAATGAAAGAGTTTCATTCCTCCAATAGGGGTTCGACCTAACCAATGGGTTGCTGCATATCGACCCAAACCTGCTATAAGATCGAGGGTTGAAGCAAAACCCCCTGCTTTTGGAAATAGGAATGTTCGAACCCCGAAGAACTAATCCCATATTTTGAATTCTTACTTTGGAACCAGGCCCATGACCAAAACTCAATGGAGGAGGTTCCATAGGAAAATAAAGGAGGCCCGAGAAAGAGCTACTGCTCGGAATGGGAAGGCTGCGGTTGAGGAAGTTGAGGAACCTGGAAAGAAAGGATCCTCGACAAAGCTGAACAAAAAAGGGAAATCCTTCTTCGAGTCTAGACAATCGAGTCAAAGCAAGGCTTTACCTTACATGGACTTAGCATACAAGCCTGAGTTATGTCCCGAAGCGGAACCATTCACGCCTAAAGCTGCATCCCCTAAAACTCTAACTGCTGAAGAGGAAGGTCTGGTCACTGATAACTTTGCCAGTGATACTGAGAGTTTAGACATCATTTGTAATGTAGTGTCTATCCTCCCTTCTGAGTTCGACCAAACTACAGAGGTTGTCGAAAGCGAAGATGACTACTACGTTGAAGATGAGAACGACAACAACCCTCTTTGTTACTACATAGTGACAAAGGGTAAGGTCGAAGAGTAGAACGCGGTTTTTAAGAAGCCGGATGATGTGATGAAAAAGCACTTAAAGCCACTGTTCATGTGGGCTAGAGTTGAAGGCAAAGGAATCAACAAAGTGTTAGTCGATGGAAGGGCAGCAATAAACCTGATGCCTAAATTTTTGATGAAAAAGTTAGGCAAAACTGAGGCAGATCTACAGCCTCATAACTTGGTTCTCTCTGACTATGAGGGAAAAACAAACAGGTCGCTTGGTGCGATGCCACTCGAAATCACCGTAGGCACAGTGACGAGAACCACGTTGTTTGTGGTAGTCCCAACTAAGGCAAACTACAATTTTCTCTTAGGTAGGGAGTGGATCCATGGAGTCGGAGCAGTTCCTTCGACCTTGCACCAAAAGCTATCTCTCTGGAGAGAAAACAGTGTCCTTGAAAATTTTGATGCCGATCAAAGCTACTTCTTAGCCGGATGCAATCAAGTCAATAAGAAGACATTGGACAAGAAGTTGGCAAATATTCCACCTTACAAAGATCTGGAGAATGAAATGAAGGGGGAATATAGGCTAAGCTCATTCAGGCTCGACCCTGAATATGAATTATTTTGTAGAATAGAGTTCTATCAAAATAAAGAAGACGAATATGCCGCAGGAGAGTGGCACGTGGTGGATCCTATTTGAGCTAGTGCGTAAAATTCGGTTTGAATAGCCGAAAATGATTAAATGGCTCAAAAGGCTAAAATATAACAAAGAAAGAGTTTGACTCATGCTTCGTAAAGAGGTACAGCGTTACGTCAAATGTGGCAATGACATCAGAAAAATGTTGTCACCATAGTAAAATTCAAACGATGTAATCGCAGGCGTGATTTCAGTATTGTGATTATGCCTGAAGTGTACTCTTTGTAAACTTATATCTATAAAGTTGATTTAAGCATTCCAATTATCATCTTACCTTTTGCTTGAAACGAATTCTAATTCGAGTTGGGTCAACTTATCCTTGATTTGATTTATCGAATTGCCGTTCAGATTTTACCCATCGAAGTTCATGATGTTTAATCGAAACCGAGAGGGGTTTTTCAACGGTAGCAGAAATAAAAGTTGAATACCAGTCTTGAATCAGAATGTTAAAAGACTACAATGGATGAGTAAATGATTTTTTATTATTATTATAAGGCAATACCACAAAATTACAAGCGGTTAAACCGAACCGTCAATAAAAGTGGAGACAAAAAGCCTAATCCTAATCTAAAAAGTCCCCTAAGATTTGGTCTAAGATCAGAGAAAAGGGGAAGAGCCAATTGACTCTTCGACGAGCTCCATGGAATCATCAAAGCCACTCGAGGAATTTTCCGAAGAGTCATTGGCATCTTCAGATGAAGATGGATCTTCAATGTTAAAGCCTTTGGCGCGAAAAAGTTCCACTCCAATCCGTCGGCAGGGTTTCTCGTCCAAAATTCTCCAAGCCTGAGGGGGTCATCTGTTGGGGCCCTTGAAAAGTTTGGTGACAAGAAAACCAGAAGGGATGGCTCGTCTTTTGTTAGCAACGGCATAGGCCAAGTGGTTGTAGACAATGTCTATGACATTTATGTCTCCTTCCCCCAGGATGGAGTAAATAAGGAATAGATCCTTTTTTAGCACGTCCTCGAAGCGATCGTTCCTCGAACAGATCACCTTGGTGATAATTTGGTGAAGGAATTTGGCCAGAGCGGAGAGAGAGAGAGAGAGAGAGAGAGGAATAGAGGAAGCGTTCAACAGCGGTAGGGTTGTCCATGTGATAGATAACCTCATCAATGTCTTCCCCGTCATGCTTTCTCCGCCAGCCTTCCGTGTATACTTCACCGTCGTTGTCGCTGTAAAGAAGCTCTGAAAGTTTCTCCCTGGTAAGGGAGATATTTTGGTTCAGCATGTTTTCCCCAAAACCGCCCCTGCGGTTGAGAGAGAGAGAGAAGACCAAAAATCCAGTACTAGTTCAAGATACATGGATTCATTGGAAACTTTGCATAACCCCGATAAGCTGGAGCGACTCAGAGCGAAAGAACCAGGGACCTGATGGTGTTGGAGTTCAGGGAGGTTGACGGAGTAAGGAAGGAAAATGGTTACCATGGTGACACCTCTTTCGACAGTTTATTTGCAGGTAAGGTGTGAAAGAGGAAGACAGGGTTAGGGGAGAGACATGCAGAGCAAACTCACTTATAGACCAACGGAGGAAGACATAAAGATGGTTCCTCTTACAGATGGAAACAGAAAGCCATCTGGAGGCGGCAACACTTCATTCAAAGCTCGAACCATAAAACTGTTCACATGGGAAATCTAGTAATCATCATCACACCTATGTAAACGTGATGGACCATTAACTGCTCCACTATCATTGCAAAACCGTCAAACTCCTCACAGGCAGGGAGTGGGAAGACGAAAAATAAAGGTAATTAAAATTTATCTTTATTTAAGTGGAAAATATCACACTTCTCAACCAGGGTCTCTTCGAAGTATGATATTTTGGGGGGCATCTGTTAGCATGAAAATTTTCCAAGTCTTAGACTCGTCGAAGCATCCACCAGAAGCTGGGTTCGACCAAAATAAGAAATGCTTAGACCAGGATAGCTGAGCAGTTTCTGAGTTTTGACTAAAATAATAGCAACATGGCAGGTTAGAGTCGAAACCAATGAAGGGTCAGAACTTAGCGTAAACGGGTATGGAAATCAGCACGTCCTCAGACCTATCCTGGAGGCACAAAAAATGCCACTCGACGGAAGTTACAGAGCAGTTATTCGATGGAGGTTCAGAGCAGTTGAAGCACGTTGGAGACGCGGGGAACAAGAAACTACCACGAGCGGTTGAAGGGCTTGGCCTATAAATAGAAGAATCAAAGGCATATTTCAGAGTCTTTCGCCCTCATCACGACACGCCCGGTAGCGTTAAATCCTCACCCCTACAAGCCATAAGTCCATCTGTAAGTGACGCAACGCGACAGGAACGAGAAAACACGTGAGTGGCTGAGTGGTGGTCGATCGACCAAACCTTTACATTCCTTGTAACCTTTTTATTTGTTTAATGCAATTTGAGTTTTCTTTTTGCTTTGTTTCCCTGCTTTCATGCCTATGACCCCTTCTCTCTGCCTATAACACCTTCCCAAACACGCACCTATTTCCCAAACACGCACCCTCTCCGCTCGAACCACTTTCGACGGGTTCCTCTCCGCCCATCTCACACACTCCGCATGCGCACATGGGAGGTTTCCTTCTCCCTATGACCTGAAACTCTGACAGAATCCAGCCTCTTCATAAACATTTGGATTTTCTTGTGGTTTTACCCTGGTCACCAAAAACCAGCGTAAACACGCACACTGCTACCTTCTCTCTCCCTTCCAACCAAACCACTGGGCCAACGCAAAAAACACCACCACCATTGTATTCTCCTCGTCATCCGCAACAAAACCCCCAAAACAAATTGTTGTTCCGCCACCGTCGACCGCCGCCTGTAACTCTACTTTCCGGCCGATTTTTTCAGCATTTGGAAAAATGAACACCGCCACAACGATCCTCACCACGAGGAGAAGAAGGCCTAGTAAATCCTTTCTGTCGCCACCGTGGACCGTCGTGGACCTCCGTGGAGGCCGATTTCCGGTCAAGTTTTCGACGACCTCTGTTCTGAAAAATGAAGGTACTTTCTGAAATATCTTCCTCTCCTTTCTTTAAATCTGAGATCAAAAAACTGAAAAGAGATCCATTTCCACATCAATATTTGTTTCCCCTTTTAAACCCTAATCCTCTTTTCTCCCATCTCTGAATTCGTGTGTTTTAAGATTTGTTCCTTTGTTTTCCAGCCACCAAGAGGGTCCTGATAGGGAGAACAATTCGGCCAGAATGGGGAGATGACGAAACCTTGGTTCGATGACCAAGAAGCTTGGAGAAGGAGACTAAAAGAAAAGAAAATGTAAATATTTGTATATTTGAACAAATAATTAGTTATATGTTTCTGTTATGTATTTTCTTTATTACATTGAATATTGATTGTTGTTGTTTTGGGTAATTGAGGAAAAAGGAGAGGACTCGTGATGGCGATTAAGTGTTGTTTGGTGTCGTTTAGCAAGGGTTAATAGTTGGACAAATTCGAATAGAAAGTTAAATTGATTTGTGATGCTAAAGATTATATGGTGTAGGTATGGAATGGTTATGGAGAAAAACAATTTGAAATTAATGGGATATTAAAGAGGACTAAAAACTCGATTAAGAAAAGTGTGCACATAGATTAATTAGACTTTGAGAAGGACCATGATCAATGATGGAATAAGTTGAATTGTTGTGAGCAAGAAATTTAATGGAAGAATTTGGGTTGTTTTGAGGCTAGAAGCCGAGGCTAGGAGATTTGATTTTGAGGATTAGGAAATGATTTTTGGAAACTTGAAGTCAAAATGAAGAAATGGCTTGAGAGTGAGGAGTTGTGAAAAATAAGTTTGAACCATTTAGAGGGATGTCCTTTAAGAGTCTAAAGATGTCTTTACTAGGCGGGAAATGAGACTTTGAAAGAAGTGGAGTAGCTTATGTCTTGGGCTCAAGCGTGTAGATGAAGTCTTAGGACTGTTGATTGGACGATTCAATGTGCATTAGTTTCCTTCATTTAGTAATCATCTTGAGGAGACACCTAAACTTGTGTCATTATGTGAAAGGTACAGAGCTCGAGAACGCGTTTGCGTTGGAACTAACAAGCGAGAAGTGAAGCTAGCTGGCACGAGCAGTAAGAAGTGACTGGACCAGATTGCCGCTTTGGGAGGAAAACGCCTACGGTAAGAGCAACTTCGATGTTTGAATACACACACACACACACACACACATGTGGTGTATATATATGATACATACATGTACATGATGAATGCATGGAGATGATAATGATGTGTTGGGTTGGATGTGGAACATTGTGTGCGTGTTTGAAATGATTGTCGAATGATAGCAATGATGCTTGAACTATTTTGTTGATTATATATAAAGCATGCTATGTAGCTCATATGACGGGCAAGTAATACTAAACGTATTACGTCGTGTAATTGGTAACATGCTGTTTGAATTGTTGTTATTCCCTGAATATGTTATGCCTGCAATGTTGCTATGTTCACGACTATCATCAAGTGTGCAAGCGGAGGGAAAAGGGATAGTTACCGGTTGGGCGGGAAGTCCTTCGGTATTTGGTATGAAAATTTTGCCTAGAACGGAGATCTAATGGTTGGGAAAGAATAAGAACAAAGATGTCCATCGACGTTTCAGAAATATGTTTAATAAGGATCAAGCACTTTCGAAGGGAAACGAATATGTCCTAAACTTTCTTGAATGAAAATTCATAATGTACTAAATGAATACATCAAACCCCTTTTATTAACAAAGGACGATTCTACTTTCTTCATAACACAAGACTTATCCCTTGAAAAGGAACCATGAGACATAGCCTTTGAAGAGAATTTTAGGACTATCTTTTGGAAAGAGAACCCTAAGACATGATTTCTCTAAGAGAAGCATGAAACCTTCCTGAAAGGAAATCATAAGACATGTTTTCTTGATAGAAGCATATCGCATAGTTTCTGAAGAGAATCAAATGACTTTATGATAAGTAACATAAGAGATGTTTCATATGAAAAGATGGCGGTTTACCCATAGAAGATTTATGACTTTTTTATTGATTGTTATCGATGTGGATCACTGGCAGATAAGGTCATCTGACGAGAGATGATGTGATGTAAGACAGGAACTCGGTTCGGGTGAACCTACATTGGAAAAAGAAACTCGGTTTGTGCGAAAGACATTTCCGTTAGGATTGATTGATGATCTATGTGATGTAAGATGGGCACTCGGTTCGGGTGGTCCCGCAATGGTAATGGAACTTGGATTCGTACAGAGATGTTTCCGTTCGAGATGTTGCCTTGAGAGACTTGAACTCGTATAAAGTTGGTTTCGTACGCACTGTTGACTACAATGTTGATTATGCTTGTGGTTGTGTGATCCACGACATATCATACATGACATAGCAGAGACACCACAGTGAGATCCTTAAAGATCAAAAGTCTAGTTGGTGGGCCCATGTGGGTTTGTTTTATGGTAGTCATTGTAGGCTTACCACATGATAAGTATCATTCCCCAGTTGGTGTTGGCTTGTCGTTCCAATGGTCCTGAATAACTCTAGGTTTCATAAAGCTCTCCTGATAAGTGGCATTCCTCTCAATTGGCGTTGGCTTGTCGTTCCAATGGTCCTGAGTAGCTGAAAGTTGTCCCGTCTTACCCAATGGAGAGGTTAAAGACGTAGTCCAAACTGTTGGCATGACATTTGCACGAGCATGTGCACTGGCATGAGCATATTATGCATTCAAACTAAGATTTTGTATTGTGTGGCATGAAGGGTTGTGCGTCACTATGTTTTGCAATATTTGCATTTTGCTAATAAATTGTTATGAATGGCTATGGCTAGAGTTGTTCAGGATATAACTGTGATGAGATTTAAATACATGCTTGATTTGTTTGTCTATATATTATTACTACTTTACCCCCGTACTCCCACGAGGAGTTTGTTTGTTAAGGAGTTGACCCTTGCACTCTATTTTCTATGGTGATGCTTGGGGGTGTTATCCACAAGTAGTGATGTTTCAAGGAGGACCCTTAATGTTAAAGAAGCGGGTGAAAATGGAGGACTTGTCTACGATGCCGAAGTGTGCTTGAGCACAAGTCTGTATACAAGTTATTTGTAAACGATATTGTTGTAATAGAATAATACGTAGAAGGGATTGTCAAGTACTCTAGTTTGAGGGTATTTGGATCCCTACATATGCTCATGTGAGGGATGGTAAGTTTGAGAGGGCAAAGAAGTGCATATTTTTAGGCTACACACGGGGTGAAGGGATATAGGTTGTGATTACAGTTCATAAAAATAAATCATAAGTAGAGAATCTAAATTTGACGATCATGCTCTACTACACTAGAGCCGGAAGTTTGGAAGTGATTATATAGAACCAGATCATGATGCTAAGAAACATGTGGAGTTGTATGAGGTTGTAATTGAAGAATCGGAAGATGAGGAAGCTGTAAATTATCGTGTAGATACCGATCACACAGAAAAAATATAGGAACCATATAATATTTCTAGAAATTGGGAGCAATGCCAAATTAGACACCCCTAGGTATTTTTATATTGTGGCTTACGCATTAAACATAATAGAAGTTGGTCCCGTATCATATGCTTTGCCTATGACAAATAACATTGTAGGTGATGAACCTTTTACCTATAAAGATGTTGGTAGTGGCTATGAGTCATCATAATGGATATTGTAATGAATGACAAGTTTGAGTCTCTTTGAAAAAAATGAAACTTGGAAGTTGGTACAATTTACTAAAGATAAACGAGTAATACGCTTTAAATGGGTCTATATGAAGAAAGAGGGGATTTTAGACGTTAAACCCTCAAAATACAAAGAAAGTCTAGTTGCAAAACGCTATTCTCAAAAGAAAGGAATTGATTTCCATGAATTGTTCTCTACACTGGTGAAATATTCATGTATTAAAATAGTTCTAGCTTGGGTTTGCGTGAAGGACTTGGAGCTTGTACAGCTTGATGTAATAACTGATTTTGTACATAGTGAGTTGTAGGAGAAAATTTACATGAAGCAACGAAAAGGATTCCTAGAGCCTGACAAAGAGGAGTGTGATGTTTATTGTCTACTTAGGAAGTCCATGTATGGCCTGAAACAATCTCTAAGGCAGTGGTATAAACGCTTTGATACATTTATGGTTGGTTTTTGATTTACAAGAAACCAACATGATAATTGTGTTTGTTCTCAAAATCTCTTTGATGATTCATATATCTATCCGTTGTTATATGTGGATGATATGTTGACTGCAACACGTGATTAAGTTGAAATCAACATGTTAAAATCTCGGTTGAGTAGATAATTTGAGGAGAAGAACTTAGGCGCATCAAAGAAAATTTTGGGGAGGAATATTTATCGTGATGAAAAGGCATCGATGACAGGTTACATCTTTACAGGTTTTGGGTGCACTGTGAGCTAGAACACAACATTGTAGTCACTAATTGAATTATCAACAATTGAAGCTGAATACATGAAACTAACAGAAGTTGTAAAATAAAACAAGTGGTTGCACTATTTGTTGGATAGTTTTGGGTTGAATGAACAAGTTTCAGAAGTGAATTGCGATAGCCACATACAGTGGGATACATTTGGCCAAAAATCTCATCTATCATGAATGAACTAAGCATATTGATGTCATAATGTACTTTGTTAGAGAAAGTGTTGTCGATGGACAAGTTGCAGTACAGAACATAGCTATTGCAGATAATCCAACTGACATAATGACCAAATCATTGCATGTAGAAAAATTTAAGCATTGCCTAAATTGGTTAAATGTAAGCAAGAGTTGTTGATGTCCTTATGGACATGTTACATGAAGATGATAAAAGATTGGACTCGCTAATTAGAATCAAGGTGGAGCATCGTTAATCTGTGACTCAAATTTTCCAATTATGCACTAAGGTGACAAGAAAGTTGTAGAACTGTTTTGTGCATGCTAGTATTGTCTACAAGTTTCTATAGCCATATAGAAGAAGAGTGTAAACACTAGATAGCAACCTGATAGGGGGTGAATTAGGTTTGCAATAATATTATCAAATTAAAATTGCAAACTCAGAGTTTTTAAAGTAACGGAAGCGTAATATGAAAATTAGAATAAATACTATGAAGAATAAAAGTAAAGTGTATGCAAGATATTGAAATGCTGAAAAGTAAAGAGATAAGGGA
The DNA here is from genome assembly GCA_030819835.1 of Acmispon strigosus. Lineage (NCBI taxonomy): Eukaryota > Viridiplantae > Streptophyta > Magnoliopsida > Fabales > Fabaceae > Acmispon > Acmispon strigosus. The sequence continues at coordinate 10,136,947 of JAUAMA010000001.1, forward strand.
TAAGAAGATCACAAACAGATGTATCCTGGTTCACCCTCACCAACCGAAGGCTACATCCAGTCCTCCTTTCTGATTCGGGAATTTATCCACTATGTAATCGATGTCCAGCACAAGCCTCACACCAAGACTCTCAAGAACACCCTCAAGAAAACACACTACTTCCTTGTTTACACAACACGCACCAAACCCTATGGTGGACTCTGAATAATCCTGATTCAAAGGACCTTTTCCCAAGCACCAAACGCTATGGTGGACTCTGAATCACTCTGATTTAAAGGACTTTTTCCACAATCACCAAACCCTATGGTGGAACAAGAATCACTCTGATTCTAAGAGAAGAAGAACTTTACAATGGCTGAGGAATCTACACTCAATCTAGAAGATAGAATCCTTTTTAAGATCACTTTTTAGAACAACAACACTCAAGGCTCATGTTTCTGGTTTTTCAAAAGTTTGACAGCATTTTAACACTTTCAGATTTGAGAAATCACTCAAAAATTGTGTAACTTTTGTAATCTGAAAGTCCTTGTTTGAGTTCTGACTTCAAACAAGTATATATAGACTTTGGAGGGTCACCATGAACCATTCAATGCTTAAACAACCTTAAAAAACTCACTGGTTGGTGAAAAAACAGGTTATGTCGGGATGGTAATCGATTACACTGATCTGGTAATCGATTACATGCTCCTGGAGGACATGTAATCGATTATAGGAAACCTGGTAATCGATTATAGGAAACCTAGTTATCGATTACCTGCTTTCTGGTAATCTGTTACGCAGATTCTAGTAATTTGTTACACAGTTTCTGGTTCCCACTAAATAAAATCTCGTAAATCCATTTTAAAGCCTATTTTAATGATTTCTTCCTCTTTTGACTTGGAAACCATTTTATGCAAGTTTTAATGAGCATTTGAATAATATTGAACTTGAAAAGCAATCTATCAAAGTTAAAAGACCTAAAATAAAAGCTTTTAACCTTAATTAAAGACTTTGACATTTTGTACTTTTGTTCTTTATGGTCTTCACTTTCTTCTTTGTTAATGTGGTTGTCTTCATCAAAACCCAATCAAAATTAAGGAGAAGTCTTCCTCACAAAGAGTTCAAGTTTAAACAAGCTTCTTAATGAATACGGAAGAGTTGAAATTGGACGCTCAAACCACATTTGCTTAAGAATGAAGCATAAGAGTTCAAATTTGATACTCAAGATAGCTTAGCTTAATGATGAAGCAAATAGGTGGCAAACTTCACTGTAAAATGAGTTCTAGGGTTCAAGAAAGACTATAGCTTCCTTGAGTAATTTTTTATTGTATTGGTTTTAAACGATACAAGCACGCACTTCATACTCGGATTCCTAGAGGGGATTCCAATACCATTCAAATTCTTAACATCTTCATCACCTAGAGGGGATTCCAATACCATGCACACATCTCTCTTCATCGTTTTATTTGCGGTAACCAGTAACCCGCAACTTTGTTGCCCTGTCTTCCTTCTCATTCTTCCAATCAAAATTGCCACCCATAATCTACTCTTTTAGACTCATTTTCTTGATTTTCTAATTTTCTTTTTTCAATTTTTGGTTCATGGTTTTCAAAATTTCCCAAACCACAACACTTGTTACTTGTTACCGGCCATGAGGATGAAGGAAATCAAAGAGAAAAACAAAGCAACTCCTCAAGGTAGCTCCCAAACATATGTACTTGGTATCAAGATCATGTTTGTCTGATCATAAGTGCTTTTGTAACCAAACATATAGCATAATGGTACTAACACCGTAACACGGCACTATTTTACGATCACGTAACAATCATCGTCCAAGTCAAGTTCTTTTCATTTATGTTCTACTATTCCGTACAAAATTCACAAAAAAAAAAAAAAAACAGTTGCAGTTTAATGAAGCTCCACAGCATCACAATGATAAAGACACATTCCAAACATCCAAAATAGTTGAATGTAAGATGCTTCAGAGTATATCCATAATCTGTTTCTGGCACACACATCTTGTCATCGAAATTAAATACTCTAGATTCTAGCAGAACCCTCTCCACCTTGTTTTAGCATGTATGCTTTCTTCATTTCCTCCAAGACAGAATCATTGGTGCTGTAAAAGAATTACAAAGATAGAAAGGAAGATATAAGTTCTACATTCATAGCCACACAGTACGAAAACCATTCTAACATGAAGAAACAAGTATGATAAACAATAAACAATTCTAACATTGATTGATATTTCTTCAGTTTCCGCACACATTCGACCAAAAAATAAGGGCCTACGCTACAAGTTTACAACCAGTTTCACCATCAGGATAACATGGCAAAAAATCCGTTATTTGTCAACTTTTGTGATTCCGTAGTGTCAAAATTACTTAACATGCAACAAAGAAAAAGAGAGCAAGTACTATTTCAGCAAGCTAGCACATTGGCTTGCGCAACAGAAGTCATGTAAACCAAACCAGGCTTAGATTGTTAGATAAAAATCTTTGAATAGACTAAAACATCATATACGATTGGAATTTTCAGATGGTAATCCAAGCATAGAGACAAATCATTGTGAAGTAATAGATGCACCTAAAATCAGTTCTAAATGAATATTCTGTTTCATTTTGAAAACAGAATGAGCAAAATAGGCAGTTATGTTTATTCTATTTAGCATTTATGTGAATTTACTAGACCACAACAGCATCTTCTTTAGCTTTGAATGAGTAGCAAGTAGTAACCAGGCAGTTATAATATGTCTAATGTTAGAGGTGTGATCAGTTTAAAAATAAGGAGTATTCATAGTTATCAATATCATTACTTTGTACCACCATGAAATGGTAAAAGGGTAGTATTTTAGTTCTTTTTCACTTAGCTATAGAATTACCATGGGGTGTCAAATGCCGTGTAGACTATAATTCCCTTTATCGTATCACTCTTCCAATTGGCAAGATGTCTTTCCTATGTATACATCAATGTAGCATTTCCCTAACTATCTCAAAAGTAAATCTTTACATGCCTTGTCTGAGCAAGGGTATAACGAGAAGGCTCAGAAATGTCAAAGATTTTAAATGAGATAAACAGATGGCAATGGCATGACATCATAGGCCACCACCAGTGTTATCAATGGCGGATGGCGGTCCATGGCGGAAAGCCTAAAAAATGCCATATAAATATGGCGGATGCCATGGCGGTCTATGGCGGCCACAATAAAAATAATATAATATATATATATATATATATATATATATATATATATATAAAAAAGCAGAATTAATAATAATAGAAAAACACTAACAATATAGTCCAGAATAAAATGATAGAATCATAGAAACATAACAACATAAGTTCCATATAATAACAACATAACATAATGTCATCAACAAAATAGTCTGACATTATTGATGGCAGTACTTCCACCCTGTTAGGAGTCTCACATTGGCTAGAGATATGACCAATCAAGTGTTTATAAGGGTAGAGCAACCCTCAACTCTCAATCTAGCTTTTGTTGTTGAGTTAGGCCTCCCAATTTCTAATATGATATCAGAGCTTATCCTAAATCCACTTGCTGTGGAGACCTCCCATATCTAGGCCACCCATTGATGTTCACTCCACGCTTCAAATGTCCAGTCCTGGGCGTGACGAGGTATGTTAGAAGTCCCACATTGGCTAGAGATATGGTCAATCAAATGTTTATAAGGGTAGAGCAACCCTCAACTCTCAAGCTAGCTTTTGTGGTTGAGTTAGGTCTCCCAATTTCTAATACACCTGATCAGCTCTATTATTCTAAGAAGAGGCTTTGTCATTGATAAGAATAGACTGGAATTACTGATGTAACTAACTAATAATAACTAACACAACAGTTTCTAACCCACTAACTGCTCTCTTAACTGCCTATAGCAGTTTGTCACTCCATAGCTTGAGCCTATCCTGGCTGTGCAGCTGTCCTATAGGGGTTTCTCCCTATAAGTCATGAAGCTCCATGACTTACCGTGTTAAGGAGGAGAGGAGGGAAGAGCTGGAAAGTGAATATAAACAGAACAGAGGAATAATAACAGGTCTAAACTCATGAAGAAAAAAGGGAAAGGGTCAAGGGAGAAAAATCAGAAGAAAAAAAACCAAAAAAGAAACAGAGGCCTCACTGGAGAGGGTCGACGAATGTGGGCCGCCGTACTAGTTTGGAGGAGTTTCGCCAGAGAGGGAGGGAGCTTGATGGGGAGGGATGAGGTGTTGGAGAACAACAGCCTTTCAGTTTGAATGAGAAAGAAGAAGAATAGAGGTTGAGGCTGCTCTAATATTGGGAGTTTTGAGTGGTTTGGTCAGAAACCATTTGAAATTTTTTGTTTTTTTTATTCCAAGGACCCAAAAATCCGCCATGGCAATGCCATTCACCATGCATATGGCCAGCCGCCATGGTCCGCCATGAGGAACCCACCATGCCATGCACTTTTCATGGCGGTTCGCCGTAAAAACACCACGCCATGGCCGCCATTTGACAACACTGGCCACCACATCATCATATCAGTAAATGAAACCTAACACCTTATCTCAGTCACATTAACAGGTGAAACTGATAAAGTTTACAATGTACTGCAAGACAACCAAATAAAAGTTGTATTCGTAAAGGAAATGTTGCTTTTCCCTCCAGGACCTCATGTATGACATAAGTGTTATTAGGAAGTTGGGTCTTGGACATTTTGCAAAAAGCTATTGATTAGAAAGCATTCTAATTAAAGTAAAGGCATGACTGTACGAGAATACTTTCGTAACAAAAGAGAGTGGGATATAAGAGGAGTTAATCTGGATTGTGGAACATACAACTAACTATACATCGTGTTCAAGATGTTTTTATCAAAAAAAAAACAACTAGATATGTCCCCATATACATAGGCATACCTACCAAGTTAGTTAAGAGAGTGAAAAGTGAGAGAGGACTAAATCTTCACCTAACAACCTTACATGAATGGTTAAGAATGTTTTACTTAATATAATACTGAAATACTGACTGTGAATTTATGTTATACTAAAAAGAGAGCACACTCTCTCACCTTATAAGCTCCACACACACACACATACAAACACTCTTTTCTGGACCTCCAATAGGGCAGAATTTTACAGCTAGTACAATAAAGAAGTATGTGCAACACCACAAGTAAGCACAAGCATAGAGGAAAGAAGATAACCAGTGGGCAACAAAAGGGTCAGAAAATGATAATATATATGGGATTTGACTCCTCTAAAGTAAGTCTTTCATCTTAGAAAATAAAATAACACATTTCCCCCATTGATGAAAAAATCAACAACTAATATTACATGTTCATGCATAACAAATCATGGGTGTGTTAAAATATCAGCTATTGAATTTCTCAGCAACAGTTAAAATGCCTTATTTCGGTATTTCCACTTAAAAGGACTCAAACTAACATGATATAATTATGAACAAATGCCGTATAATCTATAAATAATTCAATAAATTGAATCAAAGGAACTGATCAATAATTCAATTTATAACGCAGCTTACAAGTGATGAAGACATTCGTTCAATTCTTTAGCTTGTTGGCGACACTGCCAAACAACTGACAGTGTTCTCCCCGAAGCGCATTCAGCATATTTTGCCGTGTAACGATCGCACTTTTTCAATGCCTTCTGCTTCATTTTGCTGCGCAAAGCTGCGAAATTGATGATAACCCACTACATTAATCACGGGGTTCTTCTTCTAAGATGATTATCATAATTTTCTATGAGGAACCAAACGCTGGGTTTAGGGTTTATGTATGAGGTGAGTAAGAGTAGTACCTTCTTCCTCTTTCTTCTTGACATGATTCTCGCGCGCATCTTGAATGTAACCCATTGAGGTTTGAGATTGAGAATGGGATACAGACTACTCTTCAAACGCTTTTGATTCCCCTAAACAATAACCCAGTTGTTTGCAGCTTTCAGACGGCAGATATGCAAGGGGAAAAAAGGCTTAAATACATCAGTATCTCCAAAACGGTGTTAGATTTAACCCCGGCACTTAATTTTGTACATCAGTTTCGTGTAGTAAATGTCTTAAATACCCCTTTTCCTTTTTCGTTTTAGAATTTTTAAAACCGGAACGTGACAAACTTCCGAGTTTTGTTTTTCCGGAATGTGGTTGACGACTTGTGTTCCGGTTTATATATTCCATAATGGAATTTTTCCAATTTGTTCCGTGTTATAAAACCCGGAATAAATTTTAGTGACAATAGGTGTCTTCCGGGATTTGTAAACTCGGAATATATGTTCACTCCTTCCGATTTTATAAAACCCGGAAGGCTAAATAAATGGGTTTCAGGAACAGTAATCCCGGAAAGGTATTAGGTTACGGGATATACAATTTGGGATAATTATTTAATTTGGGATATACAATTGCTTCCGGTTTTTATATCCCGGAATGCAATGTTATTGTTTTCCAGGTTTTATATCCCGGAAACAACTGCAAAGTGAATGTATATTCCGGGATATAAATCTCGGAATGTTGTTTTAAAGAACTAAATTCCGAGTTTTAAAACCCGGAAGTTGGAAAAAGTTCCTATGTTAGTCAAAAACAGCCCTGTAACATATATAACATAGATAACAAATTTGAAAAAACATGTGTGTGAAATTAATGAAGTCTATTACAACACGTTCGATTATATTATTGTTAAACTAATGTCTACAACAATGGATAAAATATTACAAATATTTAATCCTGTGTTATGTGTATCCAATGCCTAGAACCCATAGTGTTACAATTGTCGCTCTTTCTTTGTTGACGCAGTTGTTCTTCATATACTCTTATACGTTCCTTGTGCGGGGTTTCCCATTCTTTTGCTTGGGCTGAAGAATAACGACGTCATTGGTAAGCTATCGTCGGCATAGGATGTCCTTCCTTTAAAAAGACTTACAATGGAAAATGAAGGCATGTTTACCAGTGGTCTAAATTTTCAGCATTACAAGCAAGAAACTTAGGAAATTAGAGTTACCTGAACCCAATGATTTGTGTTGATGAGAGCAACTGTTATAAGCTTTTGTTCTTCCTGAGCAGGTGGACTACCTATTGGTTGTTTGGTTCCAATATGCATGATTGTATCTATCCACGCACTTACAAACTTCTCCTTGTGCGGCAACCAAACTTTGGCAATATATGAAAGCAACTCTGTATACTCACTACAGAACATCCATAATCTAGTAAGGCGGGACTCGTATATTTCTGTAGTAGGAGATTCAACCAACTCTTTCCAATTCTCAAACACACTTTCAATTTGCTCCTTATCAGGCACATACATCTTGCATCTGGGAAGACTTCATGAACAGCACTCATCAATACTTCATCCTTGTCGGTAACAATTACATAAGGCATGTTTTCTTTCCTGTCAATCATCCCCTTCAATTTGTCCAAAGCCCAGACATAGTCATGTTGCTTCTTCTCAATCATATACGCAAAAGCTATAGAGAATGTCAAATCAGTAGATGTTATACCAACCATTTCAACAAGTGGAATTCTGTACTTGTTGGTTTTGTACGTGCTATCAATCACCACAACATCAGGAAATGTATGAAAAGGCTAATTGCATCAGGGTGTGTCCAAAAAATATCTCTGAAAATATCAGTACCTTCCTAAAGCCAGTGCTAGTGCACGTATTTGTCAATCGTCAACAGCTTCATCAAGTGCTGCATCTCTGTTAGTGGACCTCTCTTCTAGCTGCGAATCTTTTTACATATGCTATACACCTGGGAGATGGTTGTCAAGTTGGCGGGATTGTGCTCCTTCAAAGATAGAAGCATGTTCCTTGGAGGTACCATGTTGTTTGCCATGCCTTCTACCATATCATTTTCATCATTCGTCAGACGACCCACATAAGCGTGCCCAACTAATGTCTCAGCTGGTTCGTGGTTGTGTATTCCACACATTACTTTCAGCCACCACCCTCCTTCAACCTTCCTAAGCCTTCCCTTAAGTCTGAAAGGACACTGGGATTTTCTGGTACTAGTGGTCTTGTATTTAAACAATTCTGGGTCTTTATAGGGCTTGTATTTTCCACTCTTTTGGCACCCTAGAGTGATAAATGCCTTTTTATTAAGACCTCCAAAATCAGACCTTGTGATCACAACAACAAAGTCATTCTGCATCCCAACCCCTCGAGCCCATGCACAGAGATCATCACGAGTCTCAATGATCTGTTATTGTAGAAAAACCAATGTATTTAGTACATATGGAAAAATTTGACGTTTCTAATCAAAATCAGCAGTCGACGTTACATATGACATTACCTGGTTAGTGGTGAACACATCAATGCAGTCCACACTAACACAATGAACCAAACCGTTACCGTTTTCACCCTGTGCATCGTTTTTTCCACCATAGTCCGGGTCATCTTCCGGGACTAAATCGTACGGGAACATATCAACCTCCTCTGATATTGAATATGCCATATATGTTCCATAAACATGCTTTAAACGTCCAAATTAAACACCAATGTCTGTATTCCGAGTTTTAAAACCCGGAATACAAATTGCCACTCCAAAATGTATAATCCGGAAATAACATGTCTGTCATCTTCAATTTGGAATTCCGGATTTTACAATCCGGAAAAACTAAAATTCCAAATTAGTATATCATTTCCGGTTTCTAAAACTCGGAAGATATACATATTCCGGGATTTATAAATCGGAAATGAATTCAGGCAATACCGGGATATAAAAACCGGAATGGAATCTTAAAAACTTTCTTACCAGGAAATAAAATCCATAAATGAGAAAAACTTCGACGTCGTCGAAATTGGAATCAAGCAGATCGTGGCAACACAGTGCTTGAGGGTAGTGGTAGCTTCAAGGGTTGCTGAATGGTGGTAACAAGGAGCACAATGGTCAAATTTGGAGGTCGAAACTAGTGATGGGTAATGGTGGTGGTGTGGCTGGGAGGACCAAAGAATGAAGAACGAAGAAGAATGAAGAACAGAGGGGGTAAGAATGGTGAAGAAAACGAAGTTTAGTATTATATACTGCAATTACCATTCCGGGTTTTAAATCCCGGAATGCCAACCAAGTTCCGGGATATACATCCCGGTAAGCCGGATCTAAAAACCTAAACTACCGGGTTATATATCCCGGTAGTACTATTGTACAACCTACATTCCGGGTTTTAAAACCCGGAAAGGGGCATTATTGGTATTTTTTTAAATACCTTGGGGTTTAAAATTGAGTGAAGGGGGTGCCAATTCTAACCCCCTCTCCAAAATACACGATTTCTGTTTCTATTTTTCATCTTTGATAAAAAAAAATTCAATATTCCAAAAGTCACACGTTTTGTTTTTCGTTGTTGCCGTTTGTTTTTTCATCTTATTCAGATCTTAAAATACTTTCACACACACTTCGGCAAACGGTTAAATCGGGTTCAACCATATCAGATTTTTCTCAAATTGTAAAAACTCAAATCTGAATAAATGGAAAATCAAACGGCAGGGATGAAAAATAAAGCATTTGATTTTCAGAGGATTGAAAACAAAATAAAAAATTCTCAGGAACAAAAAACAGAAACAATGTATTTTGCAAGGACTAAAAATGTATTTAACATGAAAAAAATACAACAAAAGCAAAGAAAGGAAAAAAGGAAAAAGTTGTAAACCTCCTTTATTTTCCCCTTTTATATTTCTAAAATAAATTTTGGTTTTCCAAATAATACAAAGTAAAAATGATTCATAAACATATAAATAATATAAACACGTAATTTTTCCCTCTATCTCTCACTTCTTATCACATCATATCATCTTACATTCATTATTTCTTTATATCTTTCTTTAGGTATCTACACCTAAGAGTGGTCCATGAGTCACAACTCAATATTAAAACAACAGGGTTCAAAAATCCAACATTAAAAAAATTGTAGAAACAAAAAAATGTAAGTTAGATTTGATTGCATTTTGGTGTAACACAGGTGATCATGCTTCAGATACCGACTATTTCAGATTTGAAATTTAATGACAATTATAACTCTGCATCCCTCCGCAGATGTATTGTGAGAGCACTTTCCACACACTGTTGCATTTTATCCCTTAGTTTAAATTTTGTGTGATTTCCATGTGAAGTTTCTTTAAGCTAACTAAACACTTTTTATTTTTCAAAGAAACACATTGAGTTTAGTCAAAAAAATTTAAAGGGGAAATTGCATTTACCTTCCCCTGTGGTGTACCATTATTAAATTGAATTCCTCTCTATTTTACAAAATACATGTAACACCCCAATTTTGGATTGAGGGATCACATTGTAAATATGCGGAATTTAAAGTTATTAAATCTCTCAAAAAGGGTCACTCAATTTTTTTTAAAACAAATTTGTCACTGAAATGAATATTTAACATTAATAACCCCATAATTACCATAACTTAACCGAAGAATTAAAATAGATTATCAACAACATAAAATTCTTCTAAGTCTTTAAATAAAAACAAATATAATAAAACTCCAAGTTCATCTTCACAGCTCCATCTTCACTTTCCTCGTCATTGCATCCTCAATTTACTCCCCACGTTGTTCATCTGGCGTTAAGCTCCCAATCAACACACAAACAAACAGAAAAGGGTTAACTTCGAAAAACCACAAATAGATAATTATCACTACATGATAATTAGGAAAACAGAAATAGCATGCAGTACATATTTATATCCAGTAAATTACAGCAATCTAATACAGTAACAGCAGTAGAATTACACAACATTTACAATAATCTTCATAGCTTAAAACAGCAAAAACATCGTCATTAAATAGCAATAACAGTCTCAAAATTCAGTAACAACATCTTAAATAAATAACAACTTCACTGATAATACAACAGCAGAAAATTAGAGCATGTTATCAACCAACTCATGATATATGCTAGTTAGCTCTAACATAGTTATATGCATAAATATATGGCCAAGTTTTGCTCCATCAAAGTAGGACAATCACGTGGGACGAGTATCCACCACATTGCCCTTGAAGGGAAGATCACGCGGGACGAATATCTGCCACATCAAACCCACCGGGTGATCCCACGGGACAAATTACCGTCACATCATACCAAAATACCTAGTAATTCATATGCTTATGAAAATATAATCCTCCAAATACATGAACCAACAGTCCGCAATAATCTCAATAAATAATTCAACAAGCGAACCAACAGTTCTTTAAACATTGTCATATAATAGCACATGCTTACATATCATCTCAAATCAATTCCAATAACAACATGTTATAGCATAATCAATTCTAAACTCAAATATTCAAGCTATATAACATGTTATCACTATGTCCTCATCACGGTTTACAGAATCAAATCATGTACCAAAACAGAAAACATCAACCATGTTCATCAACGGAAAATCTCAAGCACACGATCATATAATCAACATGCATGACATCTAAAACCTGTTAGTACAGATAGCAACCTGAGAGGGGGGGGTGAATCAGTGTTGCCCCAATTTTCGCCTTACTGAAATTGTTACTTTCAAGATTATGATGATCGCGAAACGATCGTTATGATTGCAGCGGAATTGAGCGATGCTTGAAAGTAAATGTGAAGGATAAAGGAAAACACACACAAGATTTTATCCTGGTTCACCTTCAATCCACCGAAGGCTACGTCCAGTCCCTCAAGAAAACCCTTTGAGGATTTTTCCACTATTGATAAAAATCTCTACAAGTTCCTAACCCAAGGACCCCAAGAATTTCTACCAATATCCTGTGAAAGCAAACCACTTTCAACAGCCCCTGAAAGCAAACCGCTTTCAGTTCCTGAAGGCAAACCACCCTCAAACCTTGAAGACTAACCCGCCTTCAATCGAAACCCTGAAAGTAAACCACTTTCAGTGACAACAACCCTTCACCGAATACTACGGTGAAAACTCAATCTTACAGAAAGAGATGAAGAAGAGTTTACAATTGGCTGTATCAATCCTTTAACATACAAGTGGATTGATCATGAGAAATTATGCTTTAAGGCTTTTAAGCATAATATGATTCTGAGTTCCTCAAGATATGAACAACTAAAGTGTTCTTATGAACATGAAGATCATGGACTCAGAATCTAGGCTCTTGAATGTTTAAGTTCTAAAAGATGAACTAATTTTGACAAAGCTTTGGCCTAATGTGATTTTCTCATGTGTTGCGTGTTCTCTTGTGTATGTTATGTGTTCTGGACTCAAATGGACTTTATATAGGCAAGGGAAACGTCCTTGAACCATCACAACCCTTTCCAAAAGGTTTGGGACACAATGGTTCATGAAAAGATACAACTTTTCGTGTTGGTAATCGATTACATCACTTAGTGTAATCGATTACACTAATAGTCGTTTCAGTTTGAATTTCAAATTCAAACATGTAATTGATTACAAGAAAGTGGTAATCGATTACTTGCCTAGGTGTAATCGATTACCAGAAAGCTGCAATCGATTACACAGAAGCCCATTTTCCAGAAACTTGTTCCTTTGAGATCGGCTTAAGGTTTTCTACTTCTTTTAAGTTATGAAAACACTTAGCATGATTAGATTAGGTGTTTTAAGAGCCTTTATGCTTTAATAGACCTTTGGAAGCATAACTCACCTAATACTAAGACTTCTAGACTATTGATGGACTTTGTAGCACTTGTTTCTTCGAAGTCTTCTTTTCTTCTTTTTGTTGATGAGTTTGTCGTCATCAAAACCACAGCCAGGGTCAGGAGCAAGACCTTCTTCACAATCTCCCCATTTTTGATGATGGCAAACACATTCTTGATACTTGAAGATCATATATGCATTCTTGATGCTGAACTCCCCCTGTTTGATGGAATCTAGTATATCTAGCATTTCTCCCCCTTTCTAATGTACTTGTTGAACTCCTGCATATGATCTTTAAGAGCACACAACCTTTCTCCCCCTTTTGACTTCATCAAAAAGAAGAAAAGGCCGAAAAGTACAGGCATACATCCACACAAGTATAGAATTCGAAATAAAGCATGGGGAATGGGGGTAAATATGGAAAACGTGAACAGAACGTAATCATCCAAACATAGCATTCAAACGAAAAAGTCACATATAATGTGAACAAATTACAAGAGGAAATAAATAAACATGAAAAACACCTAGAAGACTAAGTACTAGTAGGAGAGGCCTCATCATCAATGGTACGCGCGGGTATAAAGTCCCGATCATTATCATGAATTTGACAAGTAAGAAGAAAGAGGCCAAAGTCATTGGTGATATTGAGCGAGGGAAGAATGGATGTGTCCACACGTTTAAGATGAGAGGACCGCGTGTCGTAAAGCTTGGCGATCGGCACTCCGGAGTAGATAAGGAGACGGGAGATGATCGATGCACAAGGAAAAGATTTCGCCGTGTCACGACAACGCAGCATGTGATTCATGACTAAGAACGCCCAATTAATTTTGTGGCAATGAAGAATGCCATATAGAATTTGTAACTCAAATTCGCTAATGTGAGCGAGAAGAGTTTCTTCAGGCAGAATCACTTGATTGATGAAGTAGTGGAGTAGATGATTGTTTGTTGTGAGGACATCAGTGTTGTAGGGGCAAGAGGTAGTATGAGGTGGGTGAATTTTTTGGAGATCAACTGACTCAAATCGACAAAGGGATTTATAAAAGGAGTCATGGCTGTAGTCAGACCAGGGGCAGGGGAGGTTAGGACCTAAGAGAGCACCAGATGAGGGAAGTCCAAGGCAACGACCAAAAGAGGAAAGGGAATGTCGAATAAGAATTCCCTTAACAAAGCTTTGAAAACCATCTTGCAGAGGTTCTAGGTTGCAATAGAAGACTTTTACTAGTTCTGGGTAGTAGGGATTGCTTATAGAGATAAATTCCTCAAGGTTTTGATATCGGAGATATGTGGGAAAGGTGTGACCATTTTCAACAAAGGAGTCCAGATCACCAAACATTGGCTTACGAATGAGTTGATTTATGAATTGTGAAACAAACCTAGTTCTTTGGTTTGTGGATGTGAGAATTCTTGTAAGGTTCATTGACAACAACCCTTCACCGAATACTACGGTGAAAACTCAATCTTACAGAAAGAGATGAAGAAGAGTTTACAATTGGCTGTATCAATCCTTTAACATACAAGTGGATTGATCATGAGAAATTATGCTTTAAGGCTTTTAAGCATAATATGATTCTAAGTTCCTCAAGATATGAACAACTAAAGTGTTCTTATGAACATGAAGATCATGGACTCAGAATCTAGGCTCTTGAATGTTTAAGTTCTAAAAGATGAACTAATTTTGACAAAGCTTTGGCCTAATGTGATTTTCTCATGTGTTGCGTGTTCTCTTGTGTATGTTATGTGTTCTGGACTCAAATGGACTTTATATAGGCAAGGGAAACGTCCTTGAACCATCACAACCCTTTCCAAAAGGTTTGGGCCACAATGGTTCATGAAAAGATACAACTTTTCGTGTTGGTAATCGATTACATCACTTAGTGTAATCGATTACACTAATAGCCGTTTCAGTTTGAATTTCAAATTCAAACATGTAATCGATTACAAGCAAGTGGTAATCGATTACTTGCCTAGGTGTAATCGATTACCAGAAAGCTGCAATCGATTACACAGAAGCCCATTTTCCAGAAACTTGTTCCTTTGAGATCGGCTTAAGGTTTTCTACTTCTTTTAAGTTATGAAAACACTTAGCATGATTAGATTAGGTGTTTTAAGAGTCTTTATGCTTTAATAGACCTTTGGAAGCATAACTCACCTACTACTAAGACTTCTAGACTATTGATGGACTTTGTAGCGCTTGTTTCTTCGAAGTCTTATTTTCTTCTCTTTGTTGATGAGTTTGTCGTCATCAAAACCACAGCCAGGGTCAGGAGCAAGACCTTCTTTACAAAACCGAGTTACCATTACCTCCTAGTGTATGGCATCCACTTCAAGTCCAATTTCCTGGATTTTGATCAATTAAGAGGAAGGAATTTCGTGCTTGTCCTCCTTGAATACTAATCCCGAATGTCAACAGTTCACGGCGACGACGCTGAATCTTTAACGGAAGAAATTTAGGAAAAATTGAAGATTAAATGGATAATAGTTCTGTTCTTCCGATCAAGGAAAACTCCAAACAGTAGCAGTAAAGGAGGAAAACAGCAAAGTGCTTCTTCAAGGGAAATGGAACTTAAACAGTAGCAGCAATAACTGAAACTCCAATTGAAACAAGAAGCTCTCTGAATTATCTCAGTGTATGTGTGGTTCGAATGAGAGGAATGAAGAAGAAGTTCAGTTTGCTTTTCTCTTAACTGATTACAATCACTAAGTTTATGGGAGGTTGGAAGCAGTTTGTTATTCTGATTTTTCAGCAGTACATTGAACGTGTAATCAGTAAGTGGAAGAAAGGAGAAGTTATTTATGTACTCAAAGCTGAAGTGAGGGGCTGTAATCTTGGTGTTGGTCACGCTTGAAACAAGGGAGAGTGGGAAGTTACAAAACGGTTTTTTCTTCTGACTTCTTCTTGGCAGCACCCCTTGAGCAGCAAGGAAACAGAACATGGTTGATGGAAGCAAAACACGTTCAGCAATGGGAGACTGGGAAGAAGGCTGAGATGTTCAACTCTCTCTCTCAATGCAGAGTGAATCTGGTCCCAGGCTACATCAATTCTGTTTTTAATCAATTAATTAAAAACTAACTTTCAAAATTTAAATGCTTTAAAACAAAAAGCATATTCTCCTATTCTTTCTCCTTCAAATTTTCGAAATTGTTAGAGCAGAGGAACAGAGAACAGAATAAATAAAAACAAAACTTTCCTCACCAAGATTCAAACACTAGTCTTGCAAATCAAACGCTTAAGCCTCAACCATTAAGCCACAACTCATCTTGTTATTTCTTTTTGCAAGATTATTTTTATAATCCTCTAAGTCGAGTCAACATAACACAAACATAATCTAGAATAGCCCAAGGACTAGAATTCATTCATTAAACACCAAAGGTCTCAATACAAATTCCCAAAGAATTCAAGGACTACAAATCAATTATAAAGAAATAGGGACCAAAATATAATTATTAAGATCCCGAGGACTAAAGTATAATTTCCTAAAATAGAGGGTCTTACAATGCACTCATCACCTCCCCTCCTTGATACACCAATTAGAATAATGAAGAGATGTTAAGTGTTATAGTGATAATTTTTAAGGGAGGTTAGTGCAATAATAATGAACCTCAAGTAGGAATGGAAGTAGGCTAGACTGTCAAGTCAAATTACTAAATAGACAAGCCACTCACAAAACCTAGTAAGTCTATTTGACTGACCTATTTAAATAAATATAATTAACATAAATTTATTTTATTATTTTTACATTCGGTTTTTATGATGATATCTCAAAATTATATATTTATTGATTTATTTTTTTGTTTAAACATGTTAGACTATATAATGATTTAACCATATAAACTTCCTTAAAAAATGACTAATGACTTACTTACTCGACTTAGACAATATAATGATATTAATATATTTTAACTCGTTAGCCTATAAGTTTGTTGACATGCTTAGAAATAAATTTTTTTTTGTCTACCAAGAATGTCTTATGATTTAACAAACCTCTAAATAAGCCATTAGGCCAGACCAAGCTTTCAAAAAAAAAAAAAAAGGCTCAAACCTGAAAAAAAAACCAATAACAGGTAGGCTCATGCCTTGATTTTGATAAGTAGTTTGGACTTATTTAAATAAAACATTGCACAACTTATTTCCACTCTTAACCTTAACTTCGGGGGATGTCAATGCAATGTCCTGATAAAATAAAGGTGATAAATGTTTGATTATATAATTGAAGGAAAGTAAATGCAATAACGATTAATCTCATGGAGAGTTGAGTGCAATTTGCCCTTTATTCAATGGGTGATGGATTTGGCACCCCAACTACAAGAATTCACACCCCCACTTTAATGTAGTAAAAGATTATAATACCTTTATTTAAGTTTCTTACTCGGTTCTGAAAACTCGTAATGTGTCGTGACTTAATGTTCTGAGAATTAAAACCCAAAACATAATTCATACCATTTGCTTACGGGTTTTAAAACTCGGAATGTATTTCTGAAATTTGTGTTCTGAGTTTTCAATTCCCGGAACACAGATCCAAACACTTCCCAAAATTTAAAAACCCAGTAGTATGTTTTCATATTTATATTTTTTACACTACCTGGTTTTAAAACCGGGTAGTATGTTTTTAGATTTATGATTTTTAACAGCACGGGATTACAAACTCGGTATACCAAGCAACCTAATCTTCTGCTGCCTCCTATCTTTGCCAAGGACCAAGATCAAGGTTGAACCTTCCAAAGTGCTGGGCAAAAAATATTTCCCCTGCATACGGACAACATCATTACTTTGCACCAAAGAGAACCTCATGGACATGCCAATCTTAGTCTGAGTTGTTGATGAAAGAGATATGCATGAAAGAAGTTTTCCTAAACTAACTACTATCAAATCCCTTTCAACACTCAATCATAGTATAATATTGAATTTTGTTGTCTCCATAGGGATTGTGTTGCTACATACTAATCTCACTAGCTAGACGTTGGATAAGCAGTTCAAATTGTGATAATTATTGTAGATTAGAAAAGGACAATAAAGAAAGCGATAAAATAAGTTGACGGAGGTAAACAACGAAGAAAGCGTGCTTATAGAATGATGTAACTTGATTCACAACTTGTTCTCAACCAATACACTCATATAAGATGGATTTAACATTTATGATGCCAGTAAGAGTTATCAACCTAACTAATTCTTTAGTTAACCAAAGCCTACAAATTGAGAACATAGCCTTAATCCCTTAAAGTCCTGGCGATCCCAAAAGGTGCATTATAGCATAAACCTGCTCAATGAGACATACCCCAAGCTTCGTTCCTAACCCAAGAAGTTCATGTCCTAGTGGATGGAACCTATGACCGTCACTCATGAAATCTACTGGTTCCCGCCTAAGTACTCATATCCTAGTGGTGAGTATCTCGACTAGTCACTCGGTTTAAACTTCATTCTCAACTCAAGATATTCCTACCTAGTGGTGAGTGCCTCCCATCGTCACCTAGAAGACCTCACCTAGCCTAGTACAATCCATTACTAAGATGACTAATGCAAAGTGTAACGCCACAATATCCGGTCAGGGGTCACATTATAAATACGCGAAATTTTATATCTAATAAACCTCTCAAAAGGTCACTATTTTTTTTTTCAAAAACAGAGTCGTCACTCAATAAATATTTAAAACATAATAATCCCCATAATTATCATAATTTAACGAAAATAGTAAAAATAATAAATAACAACAACATATTTTTTTCCAAGTCTTCAATAAAACAAAGAACGGAAAATATCCAAGCTTCTTCAACATTTCCCTTGTCTTCATCCTCCAATAAATAATCTCCAAATTATTTCTCACGCTGCACATCTGTGGCGTTAAGCGCCCAAACAAAACATACAAGGAAACAATAAAGGGTTAACTTCGAAAAACAACAAATAACAATTATCATTATCTAATAATTTAAGAAAAACAGAACCAAGATACAACACATTTAAATATAGTAAAAACAGCAACAGAGCAGCAATTAAATACAGTAACAGCAGCAGCAAATTTAATAGCAACAGTAAGAATATACAAAATACAGCAGAAATTTGTTAACAGCAAAACAACAAAAATATCGTTTGGATATAGTAGTAAATAAACAGTAAAGACAGCAGCAATATCGTTTAAATATAGCAGTAAGAATATACAACAATAATTAAACGAGCCTTCAATTAATTTTCTAAATTATGCAAGTTATTCCTACAATAATTATATGCATAGTTATGGCAAAGTTTTCCCAGAACAAGGGCAGGACAATCACGTGGGACAAGCACCCACCACATTGCCCTCGGTTAATCCCACGGGACAAAGATCTGTCACATCAAACCTAAACAATCCTAATTAATGCATATGCTATGACAAAACTTTCAACAACATGAACCCGCAGTCGATACAACAACCCTTTCAAAAGTCATAGTCTCATGCAATTTAGCAAAAATCCTCTTAAACATGCAACATGTTATATCCGTAATCTCATTTCAATTCTAATTTCTCAATATCAACATGGTCCAAATACAACATGTTACAACAACAAGTAAATAGATCATGCAATCATTCAAAGTCACTTCTACAGGAATTCCAAAAAAACAGGACTAAAGGCAATCACAACGACAATCAATTCCTAGAGAGAAGTTACCCTTACCTCCTAACGTTTTGCATCCAATCCAAGTTCAACCTATTATATAATAACTCAAAACCCTAACTTAATCCTCAGAAGAACGGAAAAACCCCTAAAAACCAATTAAATTGCCCTCGGTTGATCCCACGGGACAAAGACCCGTCACATCAAACCTAAACAATCCTAATTAATGCGTATGCTATGAAAAAACGTTCAACAACATGAACCCACAGTTCATACAACAACCTCGAACCAAGAGCTCCCTGCAAAGTCTTCTAGAAGTGTGAAGTGAACTTCGGATCTCTATCAGAAACTATGGTTGAAGGAACCCCGTGAAGACACACAATCTCCGCAATATAGACTTCTTTAAGCTGTGCCACTTTATAAGCGGTCTTCACTGGTATAAAGTGTGCAGACTTCGTCAGTCGATCAACAATCACCCATATAGAATCGAACCTCCTCCGAGTAAGTGGTAAAGCAACCACAAAGTCCATGGAAATGTTGTCCCAATTCCACTCAGGTACCTCAAGAGATTGCATCAGCCCTGCTGGCTTCTGATGCTCCACCTTCACCTTCTGGCTAGTCAGGCACGCAGCGACATATTTGGCAACATTCCTCTTCATACCTGACCACCAAAAGTTCAACTACAGATCTTGATACATCTTCGTTGCACCTGGATGAAGACTTAGTCTAATCTTGTGACCTTCGTCAAGGATCATTCTCCTCAACTCGGCATCACTCGGAACACACACATATCCCTTGCAACATAAGATACCATCAGAACCTACTGCAAAATCTGGTGCCTTACCAGCATTAACCATCTCTCTCTTCTCGATCAGCTCTTTGTCCTGCATTTGCTTGTTTCTAATCCTCTGCAATAAATCACTGGATACTGTGACCATCCCGAAACTCAGCTTCCCAGGTGTCACCTTCACATCCAAACTCAGATCATGAAAAGCCTCGATCAGCTCCAACTCCTTAATCATCAAAGAGGAAACATGGATAGCCTTGCGACTAAGAGCATCAGCCACCACGTTCGCCTTCCCTGGATGATACTGCAAAGTAAACTCATAGTCTTTTAAGAACTCCATCCAACGTCTCTGCCTCATGTTCAAGTCTTTCTGGTCAAACAAATACTTCAAGCTCTTAAGGTCGCTGAAAAATAGTGAACTTGCTCCCATACAAATAGTGCCTCCAAATCTTGAGAGCAAAAACCACCGCTGCAAGCTCTAAGTCATGCGTCGGGTAGTTTTGTTCATGGACCTTCAACTGTCTAGATGCATAGGCCACAACCTTCCAGTTCTGCATCAGAACACAACCCAAATCCTGATAAGAAGCATCACAGTAAACCTTGTAAGGTTCTTCACACTGTAGAAGCGCCAAAACAGGTACGATTGTCAAACGCCGCTTCATCTCCTGAAAGCTGGACTCACACTCTTCTGTCCAAGCAAACGGTTGATTCTTTCTCGTCAGCTTCGTCAAAGGCCTTGCAATTTTTGCAAAACCTTTGATGAACCTCCGATAGTAACCAACTAAACCCACAAAGCTCCTGATATCGGTTGCAGTCTTCGGCTGCTCCCACAACATTACCTCTTCAACCTTGCTTGGATCAACAACAATGCCCTCCTTAGAGATCACATGACCCAAGAAATTTACTTCCTTCAGCCAGAACTCGCACTTAGCCAAATTCGCAAAGAGAGTCTTCTCTCACAGAACAGTCAACACTTGTCGCAGATGCTCTTCGTGCTCTTCTCGACTCGTCGAATAGATTAGGATGTCATCAATAAAGACTATTACGAACCTGTCTAGGAAGGGATTGAAGATTCTATTCATGTAGTCCATGAATACCGCTGGCGCATTCGTAACTCCAAATGGCATCACTAGATACTCATAGTGTCCATAGCGAGTACGGAACACAGTCTTCTGGATGTCAGCTTCCTTAACCCGAATCTGGTGATACCCAGATTGCAAGTCAATCTTCGAGAAAACAGCCGCTCCTCGAAGCTGGTCCATTAAGTCTTCAATCCTAGGCAAAGGAAAACGATTCTTCACGGTCACCTTATTCAGTTGCCAGTAGTCGACGCACAGTCGTGATCTGCCATCCTTCTTCTTCACGAGTAGCACAGGTGCTCCTCATGGAGAAACACTAGGTCGGATGAAACACTTAGCCAAAAGGTCGTCAAGCTAGCTGATAGCCAAATCGCAAGTGTACGATTGATTATCGCGTAATATAAAAGATTGTCGATCCCACAGGGATAGGTGTCTAATTACTAATTTGTTTAGAGCTTAAGCAGAAAAATAAAAAGATATATTTTGCATTTTGGTTTCTGGAGTAAGAACATAAAAAGCATAAAATATAAAAGAAGAGATGATGATAAAAATAAGCATTTGGGTTGCATTGAATAACTTATAATTTATGCTAGCAAACTTCTATTTTATTTCTGAATTCCAAACAAAGATTCATGATGCTATAGCCTAGTATATCTACAAGTTAATTCCTTACACATAGAAGAACTTTGTTTCTAATTACTAAATTCAATTCCTTGCAACTTAGTTAACTAGAGAAGAAGATGAAGAAGAAATTCAGGCCAACATAAAGTTACGTCCTTCCTAATTCCTTAGCGAAGTATACTTATAACCTTTTTTAAGTCCTAGGTCCCTTACTACTTACCAATTTCCATTCGTATAAGTAATAAGCAAGAAATCTTTTGTACACAAGATGAATGAAGAACAAGGAGATAAAACATGAACTTTGAATATTATTCAGAAACAAATAAAAGAAAACTAAAACATAAACTAATAAGCTAACACAACCCAAAATACTTAAAGAGAATTAGCCAAGCATGGCTAAAAGAAGCATTGAATTACCCTGGACTAGGAGCTCAAATATGGCTTCCCACAATTCCTAGGAACAATGTTCTTGAGGGAGAAAGAGGAACACTTGTTGTGTTCTAAGAAAGGTGTGTCTTACAAGTGAAGAAAAGGGTCCTATTTATAGTAAAATTCCAGCCTCCAGCGCTTGAGCGCTGGCATTCCCAACGCATGGGCGCTAGGATGCATTAAAAATCCACTTTTTGTCCGAGGCCCAGCGCATGAGCGCTGGCTTTCCAACGCTTGGGCGCTGGGTCAACATCTGACTCATCATCCAGTCAGAACCCCAGCGCTGGAGCGCTGGGATCCCAACGCTGGAGCGTTGGGACACTGCTTCTTCATCTTCAAGCTTTTTCTTCCTTCTTCATTCATGGTAGTGGGTTTTGATGGCCATAAAAAGCCACTACTCAGCCTTGTTTAATTCTGAAACCTTTCATCCACTAACATCAATTCCTTTAAACATTTTTCCATGTGCTAAATTAGAGAGTGATTCTTCATATTCTTCTTTTTCACTTTGATCCTCTCTTGGTTAGCACTTCAATTCAAGCCCTCATATTCTCTCAATCTCCACTTTAAGTCCTCCACTCTTGAACTTTTACAATTTGGTCCCTGATTTCCTGAAACTTTACACATTGGTCCCTGGACAAAAATGATAACTAAACTAGCTTTTTCTAAAATATAAAACAACTAGAAAAATTCCTAAAAATATAAAATAAAGCTAGAAAATCTAATAAAATCTAATCTACATGCAAAATGCAAAATAAATATAAAATCTACATAAAACAATAAAAAAACCTATATGTGACTCAAAAATAATAAAATAAAAAGACTAAAAACTACCTAAAAACATCATATAAAATCCACTCATCACACCACTATACCCAACGACAGCTTGTCCTCAAGCGACAAAACTTAAAGAAAAACTCGTCCCTGAGTTTTGAGAAAGTTTATCTGATTAAAACTTGAAGCACAGAAACCTTTCAAAGAAAACTTAGCAGAAAAGGAAGACATGCATGTTTTATAGACAAAGAATCAAGAAGGTTAGGTTTGGCTTTTAACATGTTTTGAGTTCATCAAATTAAGCTCACAAAAATGATATTCTCCATGGAAAACAAGAAAGCTCAATGATCCTGCCTATAATTCAAATCAAAACTGAAGTAAAGCAACCAAGTGATTTTGAAGAGATTCTCAAGGTTGTAACTTGGCCAAAGGGTTGAACAATTTAAGGTATGGATTTCAAGAAATTGGCAACTCTAGTGGCTGACTCAGAAACTTGTTGTTAAGTGATTCTTCTTTGACTAAGAGCTCAACAATTCACACAAGGGTTCTCTCAATTTTTCTCTTTTTTTTTTTTTTGAACAAAGTAGTGGAATGTATGGGATGAATGACTTGAATTTTACTCCCTTCATACTCTTTCTCACCCCACTACCTCATTATTTTTTCCTAAGGCACATACCTTATTTTTTCAACTTTTTCTTCTTTCTTTCTTTTATAGAGAAAAACCCACAAACATAGCTCTAACAATTCAGCACATGAATCACAATAACAACTTAGAAAATTATCACACAAAGTAGGCTCCAAAGAATGACTCTTTTAAGGCTCAAAAGGGGCTACTAGTGGATATAACATTTCAAGCAAAAATCTGAGTTCTCAACAATGCCTATAATCTCTTCTCAACTCACAAAGTAAACAAAACTCCAATCAACATGCAACACAAGGCAGAAAAATTTCACAATCCAGAATTCAGAGTCCTCAGCTCTCAGAAAAAGATAGGGTAAGTGGTACCCTTTTTAGAACTCAGAAAAAAAACTTTTGCCAACAACCCAACAATCAAGATGTCAATAATCCTTTCTACAGCATGCAATCCTAACTGCTTAAAAACATAGAACTTTTCACAAAGCAGTTCAATCAGATAAAGCATTTCACAAAGCTATAGCAACATTCAGAATGGACAAAATACTCAAGACTCATGCAAAAAGAAAATAGAAAAACTAAACTAAAAATAAAACTAAAAACTAAAAGAAAAACAAAAACTAAAAAGCTGGTATAGTAACAAATTTTCCACAAAGGTCCAAGGGAACCTCAATGTAAAAATCAAATTGAACACTTAAGTTCAAGAGGGCTCTTCCTCCTTTTGGTACCTATCCTGTAACATTGAACAAACAAAAGTCTCACAAGCAGAAACTTGCTTGACCTGTTAGTTCCAAAATCAGCACAAAAGATCATGGGTTGAAAAATTGTGTCCACCTAAAAACAAGAATTCTTGAGTTCCCAAAAATTAAAACCAGTGTAGAAACAAGGGAAAACTCAAAGAATCTAAAACCTTTCAGAAAATGGTGAACACAAAATTTTATTAAAAACTAAAAACAGCAAATAAAAATAAAACAGAAAATCTGCCCGAGCTCCAGCGCTTGAGCGTTGGGGATGCCAACGCTTGGGCGCTGGAATTAAAATAAAAACTAGGTGGATTCCAGGGGTCTAGCGCATGAGCGTTGGCCCCTCCAACGCTGGAGCGTTGGAATTAACTAGAACCAGGGGTGTCTAAACAGGGGCTCAACGCTTGAGCGTTGGCCTCCAGCGCTTGAGCGCTGGCCCCTCCTGCAGCAAAACATAGAGTTTTTTTTTCTTTTATTTATTTACAAAGATGGTGCAGAAAATTAAATGACAGAAATTTTAAACTAGTCCTAAGTTGGGTTGTCTCCCAACCAGCTCATTGTTAAGGTCCGAGATAGACCCTTCACTTAATCATTTTTCAACCGGGGTCTATTACAAAATTCATTAAACCCCGCAAATCATGCAAATTTTGGCACAAATACATCATGGTGCCCAATGAATTTTCAGCCAACAAGGCAACAATATTCAAATTAAAAATGGAAGAGATAAATAAATTTTCCCTTCCTTGTTCCTTGCCTTGCCATTGTGAACCTATAGCATAGGTTCCTTGAGGTTCTTCTTCCTCCATCTCCAATTTGTCTTCAAAGACAAATTCTACAATGAAGGTTTCTTTTACCTCTTCTCTTTGAACCACAAGTTCACTTTCATGAACAAGTGGTTGACGTTCATCCTTGGGCTGCCTCCTTAGAATGCTTTGGATTTTCATTTGTAGCTCCTCCATAGCCTTACATTCTTGCTCAGGGGTTGGCAAAAATCCCGCATTCCGCTTGCACTCTAAATTAGAATAGAATTCTTCAATAAGAGTGAAAGCTTCCTGCTTCTTTTTCTCATATTCTATTTCAAGTTTAGCACGAATTTTTGCCTCCCTTTGCTCAAATGTTTCAGCCATAGCTATACCTGCCAATACTCAGCAAACAAAATTAGCAGCACCAGTTCATCACACAAATAATATTTTTTTTATATATTTTTTTTAATAAAAAGCACTAAACAAAATAATAACAAGAACAGAACCTATCCTCGGCAACGGCGCCAAAAACTTGATAGCCAAATCGCAAGTATACGATTGATTATCGCGTAATATAAAAGATTGTCGATCCCACAAGGATAGGTGTCTAATTACTAATTTGTTTAGAGCTTAAGCAGAAAAATAAAAAGATATATTTTGCATTTTGGTTTCTTGAGTAAGAACATAAAAAGCATAAAATATAAAAGAAGAGATGATGATAAAAATAAGCATTTGGGTTGCATTGAATAACTTATAATTTATGCTAGCAAACTTCTATTTTATTTCTGAATTCCAAACAAAGATTCATGATGCTATAGCCTAGTATATCTACAAGTTAATTCCTTACACATTGTAGAACTTTCTTTCTAATTACTAAATTCAATTCCTTGCAACTTAGTTAACTAGAGAAGAAGATGAAGAAGAAATTCAAGCCAACATAAAGTTACGTCCTTCCTAATTCCTTAGCGAAGTATACTTATAACCTTTTTTAAGTCCTAGGTCCCTTACTACTTACCAATTTCCATTCGTATAAGTAATAAGCAAGAAATCTTTTGTACACAAGATGAATGAAGAACAAGGAGATAAAACATGAACTTTGAATATTATTCAGAAACAAATAAAAGAAAACTAAAACATAAACTAATAAGCTAACACAACCCAAAATACTTAAAGAGAATTAGCCAAGCATGGCTAAAAGAAGCATTGAATTACCCTGGACTAGGAGCTCAAATATGGCTTCCCACAATTCCTAGGAACAATGTTCTTGAGGGAGAAAAAGGAACACTTGTTGTGTTCTAAGAAAGGTGTGTCTTACAAGTGAAGAAAAGGGTCCTATTTATAGTAAAATTCCAGCCTCCAGCGCTTGAGCGCTGGCATTCCCAACGCATGGGAGCTAGGATGCATTAAAAATCCACTTTCTGTCCGAGGCCCAGCGCATGAGCGCTGGCTTTCCAACGCTTGGGCGCTGGGTCAACATCTGACTCATCATCCAGTCAGAACCCCAGCGCTGGAGCGCTGGGATCCCAACGCTGGAGCGTTGGGACGATGCTTCTTCATCTTCAAGCTTTTTCTTCCTTCTTCATTCATGGTAGTGGGTTTTGATGGCCATAAAAAGCCACTACTCAGCCTTGTTTAATTCTGAAACCTTTCCTCCACTAACATCAATTCCTTTAAACATTTTTCCATGTGCTAAATTAGAGAGTGATTCTTCATATTCTTCTTTTTCACTTTGATCCTCTCTTGGTTAGCACTTCAATTCAAGCCCTCATATTCTCTCAATCTCCACTTTAAGTCCTCCACTCTTGAACTTTTACAATTTGGTCCCTGATTTCCTGAAACTTTACACATTGGTCCCTGGACAAAAATGATAACTAAACCAGCTTTTTCTAAAATATAAAATAACTAGAAAAATTCCTAAAAATATAAAATAAAGCTAGAAAATCTAATAAAATCTAATCTACATGCAAAATGCAAAATAAATATAAAATCTACATAAAACAATAAAAAAACCTATATGTGACTCAAAAATAATAAAATAAAAAGACTAAAAACTACCTAAAAACATCATATAAAATCCACTCATCACTAGCTCTTCAGTTCTGCTAACTCTGTCGGTGCCATCCGATACGGCGCAATGGAAATTGGTCTGGTACTAGGGACCACGTCGATGGAGAACTCCACATCACAGATAGGGGGTATTCTCGGCACATCCTTCGGGAACACATCAACAAAGTCACGAACCACCTGAACGTCATGTACGCCATCTGCTGGTGATTCTCCGACGCTTGCTGCCAACATGACCTTCAAAGCTCCTCTCCTAAGGGAGGACTATGAAAGGTAGGAATGAAGAAACTCTGACATCTTCGCGTCAGGGACAACTACCTCCCTATTGGCGCAATCCAATAGAATATGGTGATGAGAAAGCCAATCCATGCCTATGATTACGTCCAACTATTTGAGGGGCAGGCAGATTAAGTTCGCAACGAACTCTCTATCCTGGAACATCAAGGGGAAATTCAAACACACAGAGGTTGCAGTCAAACAATCGGCGACAAGGATAGATACCACCAAGTCGAACGACAATTCCGACACAGGAAAATCAAGCTTTTCTACACAACCAATAGCAATGAACGAATGGGTAGCACCCGAATCAAATAAAACAGTGAGAGGTGTACCCGCAATGTCGGAGCGATCCTGAATCAGATCCTCAGTATCCTCAGCGACTTCCCCTGTAATATTGTAGACTCTGCCGTGCACAACTGGTTTCTTTCCACGAACCCCATTCACTGTACTCTCGACCTTTGGTGCACGACAATCTCTGGCAGCATGGGCCGGTTTCTGACAATTCTAGCAAATGAGGGACTTCTCTCCACAGTTATTCACATAGTGGCTCTTCTGGTTGCACTTGAAGTAGACGATTTCTTCCACTGGCTTCTGCGCTCCTCGGACGCTAAAGTTGCCTCCAATGAAATACATACAGTTAGATCGTCCACTCAAGGACAATCTAAAACAATTAATAAAATTAAACAAGTATTTCACAAAACTCTTCCTCCGATTGACACCCCATCAATCGGTCTCAGAATGCAATTACCCAACAGCGCTGGTTATCTCAACCTGGCTCTGATACGACAAATGTAACGCCCCAATTTCCGGTCAAGGGTCACATTGTAAATACGCGGAATTTTAAATCTAATAAACCTCTCAAAAGGTCACTCATTTTTTTTTTCAAAAACAGAGTCGTCACTCAATAAATATTTAAAACATAATAATCTCCATAATTATCATAATTTAACGGAAATAGTAAAATAATAAATAACAACAACGTAAATTTTTTCCAAGTCTTCAATAAAACAAAGAACGGAAAATATCCAAGCTTCTTCAACATTTCCCTTGTCTTCATCCTCCGATAAATAATCTCCAAATTATTCCTCACGCTCTCCATCTGTGGTGTTAAGCGTCCAAACAAAACATACAAGCAAACAATAAAGGGTTAACTTCAAAAAACAACAAATAACAATTATCATTATGTGATAATTTAAGAAAAACAGAAACAACATACAACACATTTAAATACAGTAAAAATAGCAACATAAATAGTAACAGCAGCAACTAAATACAGTAACAACAACAAATTTAACAGCAGCAGTAAGAATATACAGAGTACAGCAGAAATTTGTTAACAACAAAACAACAACAATATCATTCGGATACAACAGTAAATAAACAGTAAAGACAACAGCAATATCATTTAAATACAGCAGTAAGAATATACAACAATAATTAAACGAGCCTTCAATTAATTTTCTAAATTATGCAAGTTATTCCTACAATAACTATATGCATAGCTATGACCAAGTTTTCCCAGAACAAGGGCAGGACAATCACGTGGGACAAGCACCCACCACATTGCCCTCGGTTAATCCCACGGGACAAAGATCTGTCACATCAAACCTAAACAATCCTAATTAATGCATATGCTATGACAAAACTTTCAACAACATGAACCCGCAGTCGATACAACAACCCTTTCAAAAGTCATAGTCTCATGCAATTTAGCAAAAATCCTCTTAAACATGCAACATGTTATATCCGTAATCTCATTTCAATTCTAATTTCTCAATATCAACATGGTCCAAATACAACATGTTACAACAACAAGTAAATAGATCATGCAATCATTCAAAGTCACTTCTACAGGAATTCCAAAAAAACAGGACTAAAGGCAATCACAACGACAATCAATTCCTAGAGAGAAGTTACCCTTACCTCCTAACGTTTTGCATCCAATCCAAGTTCAACCTATTATATAATAACTCAAAACCCTAACTTAATCCTCAGAAGAACGGAAAAACCCCTAAAAACCAATTAAATCGCAAGAACGGAAAAACAACACTGGGCTGGCAGAGGCCCAACGCATGTGCGTTGGGATTCCAACGCTCATGCGTTGGCTCCCTGCCTGGGACCTGACTCCTAATGCCCAGGCGTCAGGAGCCCAACACTCATGCATTGGCTCTCTGTCCAGGACGACCAAAAGCATCGTTTTTCACCATTTAAGCCCCGAAAAGTGATTTTAATTAAGAGTTTTTATAAAAATTGATTCTACATCATCTTAACATTATTTCACAGAGCTTTAACATATTAAAAATAATTTTTTCTCAAAACTTACATATTTGGCATCAAGAACCTACAATTTTCGAGAATAATGGAACAAGAGTGAGCAGAACCAACCTCAAGTATGGCTCCAGACGAACGTATAAGCAGGTGTTCGTCTTCTACGCTCCAACGCTCGTCCTTGTCTCAGAAGTGCAGTGAATTTTGTGCTTAAGCTCCGGCCTTGGAGAGGAATTCCGAACCCAAAAACAGAAATGGTTCTGGTAAAAACTGGGTTTTCAAGCAAGGTAAGAACTCAAAATTGTGTTGAGGGGAGAAAGCTTACCAAGAATGCAATGAGGCATCGAAGGGAAATGTCAGAGAACTCTAAGCTTCCTCCAACAAACACAGTAGCAATGGGCAGGAGAGATAGCAGCAAGGAGTATGAGAACTTGGTAACAGCAAGGGGAAGAAATGGCAGCACTTACACTTGGCTTTTCTCTCAGGAGCTTTTGAATGTGATTGAGGGAAAGGAGAGGAATGAAGTCAGTTTCTCAACACTCTTATGGTGAACGTGTTACACTAAGGGGTGGGGAGTTATTCAGTTTTCTTTCCTAATATTCAGCATCATATTCTCCACTAAAAATCTATTTTTATTTTTATTTTTATTTCTTTTTCTTTTCATGAAGTTTCAAATTCAAATTGAGCAGAAAACAGAAGGGATAAGAGCAGAGAATATGCTTGGTAATTAGCATATTACACGCCCAAGCTATCACAAATGGGGCTGATTTCTTCTTTTTGAAAACTTCTCCAAAAACAGAAATGTATTGGGTCTTGATTTTGGTTTAAGTAAATTGTTATTTATCTTAATTAAATCAGAAATTAACCAAGGCATCAAGGAATATTCCCTCTTCAATTCTCCCTCTAAAATTTTGAAAATAATAAGGAAAGGAGAAGAATAAAATCCGCCTTGACAAGACTCAAACCCTTGCCCCGCTAGCGAAATACTCAAGTCTCAACCGTTAGACCAAAGCACATCTTGTTTTTACTCAAGCAAATAAATTCTTTTCAACCAAGGGTCACATTTCAATATCAAAATTTTCAAGGATCCAATCATTATATCATAAGCCCCAAGGGCTAAAACATAATTACAAATAGTTCACGGACCAAAATGCAAATTACAAAAATAGAGGGTCTTACACAAAGGGTGGTTCCTCTCATTTACTAAACTCACACCAACTTCTCAATTGTCATGCAAGCCTAAAAAAATCATCACATGGTCATTAGATACATGAAGCACATAAAGAAAATAACAAACCCAAGACATGAGTGCATTTCCCCTATCATAATCAAGCATACATCAATCCATATCAATTTCCCAACATATCTATGAATCAATAAAAGCTTTAGAATTCACCAATTGACCAAATGAAGCATTAAACATAGAGAGAAACACCTAACCCTGAAAACCCATCATAATAATTGCATAAAGATGTATTGAACAAGGGTAAATCAAATTACGTCACCCAAAGTACTAAAATGAAATCAAACTACATAAAAGGGGAAGAGAAGGAAGATAGAACCCAAGGAGAATCAAAACAATGGCCTTCCGGAGGAGATGCATGACTCCTTTCATGGTGCCCTAGCACCGGCCTCCAGGTGCCTAGTCGCACATCTCCAATATCAACCTCTAAAAACCTAAAACTAGATATGAAATTTATAGCATATCTGAAATCTGTGAAACTGGCGCACGCACCAGTGGGCTGGCGCGTTCGCGCCCAAAAACTGCTTATGAAAAACGCAACTGATAGCACTAGCACGAACGCACCCATGAGGCGGCGCCTACTCGCCCATCTTCACAAGGGCTACTTCATTTTCTGGCGCGAGCGCGCGCCCTCTTGGCAGGGAGTTCCCAATTCCTGGCGCGATGGCGCCCATCACTCGACATGGATGCGCCTGTTTAAGTGAAACGTTGCGTTGCTTTGTTGAAGACCGGCGCGAACGCGCCAAGCATCTAGCGCGAACGCGCCCAAGTTGGCAGTGAACTGGTCTGGTTCGAACTTGTGACTTCTCTGCTCCGCAATGCTCGCACTCCTGGATATCAAAACTCAAAGAAAAACCATAAAAATATATAATAAATAAATAAAAATACAAAACAACCTAAAAATATAAAAATACATTATATGAGACCTAAATGCATGAAAAGTGAATAAAGATCCTAATTAACCTATAATTCTATGTGGAAAATAATTATAAAAATAGACCTTAAACCCGAGTCAACAGTTGTTCAATTTCACCACACCGTGATGTTGCAAACTCACAAGCACCCAAGCTTTGCTGAGATGTTGGGTGAGAATTTTCAAGTTCCGCATTGGTTAAATTTTTTCATCAAACATCAACAATCATAATAACACATACCAAGTTTTAAATGGGGGTTAGAATTGGGACCCCCATCACCCAATTCTAAACCCCAGGGTATTTGTAAAAATACCGAAAATACCCCTTTCCGGGTTTTAAATCCCGGAATGTAGTTCGTTTAATAGAACTACCGGGATTTAAAACCCGGTAATTAGCTTGGACGTAACATGTTTCTGGGATATATATCCCGGAACATGCAATGGATTTCCGGGATTTAAAACCCGGTAGTGCATGTGCACTATATATAACCCTCAACTTCGTAGTCTCCACCATTCTTACCCATTTCTTCTTCCTTCTTCCTCCACCTCCATTGTGGTTCTTCACCCACCACTCGACCTCCATTAACCCCCACTAGCTTATAACACCAAAATACCATTGTTGTGCTCCTTGTGGCCACCATTCATCAACCCAAGAAGCTACCACAACCATCAAACCCTGTTAGCCACAATCTGGTTGATTTCGTTGTCATGATCTTCGAAGTTTTCCATTCTTCCGGATTCTAATTCCCGGTAAGAACGTTATCCCGTTTTGCTTCCGGTTTTTATATCCCGGTATTAAATAATTTGCTTTCCGAGTTTTAAATCCCGGAAAGTGCATGTCTTCCGAGTTTTAAATCCCGGAAAGTGCATGTCTTCCGAGTTTTATAAACCGAAAATGATGTAGTGTTGGAAATATTTGTTATTCCGGTTTTTAAAACCCGGAATTACAAAATGAATATATTTCCGGAGTGTATATCTCGGAAAGCAAATTTGTATTCCAAGTTTTAAATCTCAGAATACATACAGTGGTGTTTATTTTAGACGTTTAAAACATGGTTATTGAAAAGATATGGCAGATCATATATCCGAGGAGGTTGACATGTTACCGTACGTTTTAGCCCCGGAAGATGACCCGGATTACGATGCAAAAAACGACGCGGAAGGTGAAAACGGGAACGGTCCGGTTCCATGTGTTAGTGTGGACTGCACGGATATGTTCACCACTAATCAGGTAACGTCACATGTAATGCGGCTGTTTATTTGGAGTTTAAACTTAATTTTTTTTGGAAATGTACTAAATACAACTCTAATTCCAAAATAACAGATTTTTGAGACTCGTGATGATCTGTGTGCCTGGGCTAGAGGGGTCGGTCGGCAGAATGGTTTCATTGTTGTGATTACAAGGTCTGATCTTGGAGGTCTTAACAAAAAGGCATTTATCACTCTTGGGTGCCAAAAGAGTGGAAAATATAAGCCCTATAAAGACCCAGGATCGTTTAAATACAAGACAACTGGTACCAGAAAATCCGAGTGTCCTTTCATACTTAAGGGGAGGCCTAGGAAGGCGGAAGGAGGGTGGTGGCTGAAAGTAATGTGTGGAATACACAACCATGAACCAGCGGAGACATTAGTTGGCCATGCTTATGTGGGTCGTTTGACGACTGAAGAAAGGGAAATGGTAGAGGGCATGACAAACAACATGGTGCCTCCAAGGAACATGCTCCTATCTTTGAAGGAGCACAATCCCGCCAACTTGACAACCATTTCCCAGGTGTATAGCATATGTAAAAAGATTCGCAGCTCGAAGAGAAGTCCACTTACAGAGATGCAGCACTTGATGAAACTGTTGACCATTGACAAGTACGTGCACTGGCACTGGCACCGGCTCCAGGAAGGTACTGATATCTTCAGAGATATTTTTTGGACACACCCTGGTGTTGTGGTGATTGACAGCACATACAAAACAAACAAGTACAGAATTCCGCTTGTAGAAATGGTTGGTATTACATCTACTAATTTGACATTCTCTATCGCATTTGCTTATATGATTGAGGAGAAGCAACATGACTATGTTTGGGCATTGGACAAGTTGAAGGGGATGATTGAAAGGAAAGAAAACATGCCTCATGTAATTGTTACCGATAAGGACGAGGCATTGATGAGTGCTGTTCATGAAGTCTTCCCCGAGGCTAAACACATTTTGTGTCAGTTCCACATTATGAAGAATGTGAAGGCCCGGTGCAAGATGTACGTGCCTGATAAGGACGAGATTGATTCTGTGTTTGAGAATTGGAAAGAGCTGGTTGAATCGTGATCCATCTTATTGGGAGCATGTGGATAACATCATGGACTCAGCTAACGGTAGCAACACGTTAAACAGTCCAGTGTATGTTCCACCACCCTCCCAAGGTCGCAGAAAAATGCTTACCTGCAGAGGCATTAAGCACATTGATCATTTCCCAGAGCAGTTTAAAGGTCATATTGATAACGTGGTGGACGTTATGGGGGATGGTAATTGTGGATACAGATGCATCGCTGCATTGCTGGGTATGAATGAGGAGCAATGGAATTACATCAGGGTGGAGCTGTTGAATGAGCTTACACAATATCCCATACTCTATCAAGAACTTTATGGGTCCCCGCAAAGGTACAAGGTAATTCATGA
Source organism: Acmispon strigosus (assembly GCA_030819835.1). Classification (NCBI taxonomy): domain Eukaryota; kingdom Viridiplantae; phylum Streptophyta; class Magnoliopsida; order Fabales; family Fabaceae; genus Acmispon; species Acmispon strigosus. The sequence continues at coordinate 10,171,317 of JAUAMA010000001.1, forward strand.
CGCACTGGCTCTCTCCACTGGCCAGCTAGCCACTGAAGATAAGTGGATGTCTTTGCCTGACATGCGACAAGGTTCCAACTAATATTACTTCAATTGTCGCATAGTGGAAACTGCACTTTCTTGCCACTCAGGGGTAGTCCACCACCACAGGAGGAACAAAAGCTTATAACAGTTGCTCTAATCAACACGAATCATTGGGTTTAGGTAACTATAGTTTCCTAATTTTGTTGCTTGGAATGCTCACAACTTAAACCACTTCTAAACATGCCTTCATTTTCCACCGTAGGTCTTTTTGAAGGAAGGGCATCCTATGCCGACGATAGCTTACCAGTGGCGTCGTAATTCTTCAGCCCAAGCAAAGGAATGGGAAACCCCACACAAGGATCGCATAAGAGTTTATGAAGAACAGCTGCGCCAACAGAGAAGGAGTGACAGTAACAACACTGTTGGTTCTAGGCATTACATAGACATAACACAGGATTAAATTTGATAATTTGTTTTAGCCACTGTTGTAGCCATTAATTTAACAATAATATACTCAAACGCGTTGTAATAGGCTTCAATAATTTCAAATGCATGTTTTTTGAGTCATATTATGTATGTTTTATACATTACAGACTTCTTTTTCCATCACAGGGACTTTTCCAAATTCCGAGTTTTATAACTCGGAATTTGATTCTTCCAACATACATTCTGGGTTTTATTTCCCGGAATGTACCTTCAACCTTTCACTTGCTTCCGGGTTCTAAAACCCGGAAAACAAGTTTCATATTTTTCCGGGTTTCGTGTTCTCGGAACCTATTAAATAACCATTTCGGGTTATGAAAATCCGGAACAAGTTAAAAAACATTCCATTTTTAAAAAACCCGGAAGACACCTATTTTGTTAACATACATTCCGGGTTTTATTTCCCGGAATGTACCTTCCACCTTTCACTTGCTTCAATGTACATATATTTCCGGGTTTCGTGTTCTCGGAACCTATAAAATTACCATTCCGCGTTTTGAAAATCCGGAACAAGTTTAAAACATTCCGGTTTCAGAAAACCCGGAAGACACCTATTTTGTTAACATATATTCCGGGTTTTATACCGCGGAAGTATTTCTAACAAATTTGCTTCCGGGATATATGAACCGGAACAGAATACATCACATACATTCCGGGAAAAGAAAACACGGAAGTGCTTCACATAACGTTCCAGGATTAAAAAACTCGGAAAGTAACTTTAAAAATGGTATTTAGGACATTTACTACAACAAACTGGGGTGTTAAATTGGGTGGTGGGGGTGTTAAATCCAACACCCATTTTAAATTCCGATATGTTAAAAAAATTGTACATTAAAAAGATACTACCGAATTTTAAATTTCATTAAATTTCTAAAACATAGTACCGATTTTTAAATTCAGGTATGTTTAAAATTCATATTGATTTTCTAAAACCCGGTATATTAAATAACACAATGCCAGATTTTCAAAAACCGGTATGTTAAAAATAAAGAAGGTGTGGTGTGATGGGTGTGGTGTGGCGTGGCGAGTGAGTAATAAAGGGGCATTTTTAGAATTTTAAAAGTTTGGGTAGGGTGTAAATTCTTGTCCTTAGGTGAGATATCTGACACCACCCTTGTTCAATCAGTGTCAACAAGAGCCGTCAACGTTAGGGGAATAGGTGTCAAATATCAATCCGATTGATCACTTTTTCTCAGTCAGCTAAGCTACTTCAACCGAGCCAGTGTTTTGTGTTACTCTCACTCTCAACTCAACTCAATTCAATTCATGGATTCCAATTCGCCCATCATTGCTTGGTCTCTCTCTTCTTCTCCCTCTCTATCTCTCTCTCTCTCTCTCTCACACACACACACCATTTCTTTCTCGTTTTTCCCTCACACTCACTGTTTCCCACTTTTCAGGGGCTCCGGCGAAGATGGCCAACTAGGAATCGGTAATAACGAAGACAAGGAATGGGTCTGCGCCGTCCAAGCTCTCCACTCCCCTTCAGTCCGCTCCGTCGTCGCTGGTAGCAGAAACTCCCTCGCCATCTGTGACGACGGCAAGGTGGTTCCACTCCTTCAATTTCTCTTCCTCTCTTTTTCTGTTATTATTATTATTATTATTATTATTATTATTATTATTGTTGTTGTTGTTGTTGTTGTTGTTGTTGTTGTTGTTGTTGCTGTTGTTGTTGTTAATTTGTTATTATTTGGTGTAGTTGTTCACATGGGGCTGGAACCAAAGGGGAACACTTGGACACCCACCTGAGACCAAGACTGAAAACATTCCCAGCCAGGTCAAGGCACTTTCCCATGTTAAAGTTGTTCAGGTATGAATTCTTTATTACACAACCCTCATTTGATTTTAATGTCTTGCTTATGTTATATGCGTTGATGATTGATATGTGTTTGTTCTTTTGTTTCTGTTTAGTTTATTTATTTATTTTGTTTTCAATGTTAGGCAGCTATTGGTGGGTGGCACTGTTTAGCTGTTGATGATCAGGGCAGAGCTTATGCCTGGGGTATCATTTCATTTCACACCGCACCACCATCTCTACCTTTATGTCGTTTTACTTCTTTCACTCTCTCTGACAATATGGAGGGCTTTAGTTTTCGTGATTCTTGGAATTGGCATGATCCAAAGTGGCAATGTGGATATTAAGCACATTAGAATTTTTTCTCATTTTTCTAAATTTAGTTAAGTATCAAGGTTTTAAATTGCTGCCATGGTTGTGGATGTGGTTATGTCGCGGAATTCCGGACAAACACAAGTTGTTGCGGTCGCGATGCTGTTGCGGGTACTTGAAACTCTATACGTTGCGGCCACGATTGCGGTTGCAGGCCGCAATTTAAAACCCTGATAAGTGTCACATACACACATATTGGCTTTTGAAAATCAGAGAGTTTTGGCAAACTTCAATTGATCTATATTAATAAAAAGAATTTTTTGAAGAATTGGTCAAATGCTGTTTTTTATTTCATTTCTTTTAACTCTTCAAAAATCTGAAAGTTCTTAAATACTATTTAATTGATGTTTATGTTATCAGAATGCTAAGAGGAAATATAATTGATGTCAGGTGGAAATGAATATGGGCAGTGTGGTGAAGAACCTGAGCGCAAGGATGACACCGGTAGACCATTGAGAAGAGATATAATGATCCCTCAGCGTTGTGCTCCCAAGCTTGTTGTTCGCCAGGTAACTTATGTATTCCAATGCCACGCAATGGCAGAACAAAAAATGATTCACCTTTCTTTTGTTTCTTTACTTATCATTAATTTTTATGTATCTATTATAATTCCTACACGAATCTACATTTACCTTTAATTATTTGGATATCTTCTTTTTAGTTAACTTTTAATGAAACCATTAAGTCTTTGGCCAACTATGACCACAAGCATATTTGTGAGGCTAACCCTTGGGCCGGATGTAGAGGTTACTGGTTAGGTAATTCCATTCCCATAAGGCTCCGGAATTGAATTTCTGACAGTACAAGTAAAGTTTGGGTGGAATTTTTTGACTTGGTTTTTGACATAACATGGCGGTGTTTTTATTTTATACAGCCATTCCCACCTTCTTGGGTTTTGCTTTATTGTGTTGTATAATTCCTATGTAAATTAAGCAGAATACCAGACTTGACAATAATTTAGTTTTCAGTTCTTAAGGTCTTCTTTTGAATTTCTTTACTAGCTACCCCTGGGAACATACTATATTTATATTTCCTAAATAAAGATCAATTACAGCTTCTGATATGTTAGAAAGCAATTATAATGTTGAGAAATACAGCAAAAATGTAAATGGGTTAATAATATCTTGTGATTATGGCAATTAATTTGGATTCTTATAATTGTTGCTTTTAATGTATATATAGAGTCTCCACTGTGTAATTCAATTACACAGAATTTATCGTACGTCTCTAATCGTATTCTTAACAAATAAATTCTGAGATTTTGTGTGCTTATTGAAGGGCCTGTGAGACTTGTTAAAGCTTGAAAAGGTTAAGCCACCATAAGCAATACACCTCTAAACCTATAATCTTTTTAGTTGACTTTTTCTTGATCTAATCTGTTTGAGTTGAGTAATTTTTGAAGGTTATAATTTATGAGTTGTGCTCCACTCGTTGCAGCGGCCTGTATTCTATCACCTTGACTTCTTGTGAAAGATGTCACAGGACAAAAATAATTATATGGCTCCCGAAATTTTTACTAGTTTTAGTGTTAGAACTGGCACCAAACAGAAAAGGTAAACCGAACCAATATGGCTTAGCCAAACAGATTCGCAAGCAATAGAGAAGAGAGACTGAAATTGTTTATTAGAAAGTAGTGCTCTTGAGAAGAATTACAAACTGGACACCAATAGCCAGCCACCAAAACCTAATCTCCCAAAAACTACTGAATAGAGGCACAACCACCTCTATTTATACTAAATCCCCAAAACCCTAACTAAGTATAATAATAAAATATTAAACTGATGCTGACTGGATAATAAAACATAAAGTTGACCGGATAAAGAAAGACAGAACAACCCTAGGCTGTTTGGTTGAGAACCGCGGCCTGTTGGGCTGAGGCTTGTGGCCTGTTCGGCTCGCGTTTAGCAGCGCTAGCAAGGGCGGCGCTTGCCTCTCGATCATGACGCCCCCAATAGACCTTAGTGACAGGAGGTCGAACTCTATCAATACCCCCCTAAAAGAACCACCTTGTCCTCAAGGGGAAAGTGAGGGAAGGCATCCTGGATATCCGCAGCCAACTCCCACGTATTGTCACAAGCGGGAAGAAGTTACCACTGTACCAACACTTCCATCTGCCCAGTTTGAGATTCACGCCAATCCACAATATCCTCAGGTTGCACATCCAACTCTTGATCTTGATTCAACATAGGTGGCAAAGTTTGTGGTAACTAGTGCGGCTTGAGTGCTTTCTTCATCAAAGAGACATGGAAAATTGAGTGAATTTTCGAATGTGCTGGCAATTCCAACTTATAAGCAACTGCACCCACCTTCTCAAGAACCCGGAACCTGGAAAATGCCATAGAAACGCGAAGCTAGTTTTTCATTAGGTCTCTTGGCCAAAGAGCGGAGGCAGTAAGGCTGCAATTTCAAGAAAGCCCAATTGCCAACCTCAAAATCGATCAGTCTGCGATGCTTATTTGCATAAGAACGCATTTGATCTTGAGATTTCAACAAATTCTGCTTCAATTCCTATAAGATGTGATCACGCTGCTCATTGAGCTGGGTTACAGCCTCCACTTTCGTAGGAATGGTTCCAGCCTTAATCAACAAAGGAGGGTCTTGGCCATAAAGTGCTTGAAAACGAGTCATTTTGGCTGAAACATTATAGTTGGTGTTGAACCAAAAATCGGCCCAAGGTGGCCAATCCAGCCTTTGTTTCGATTTAGTTCCCGAAAAACAATGAAGATAAGTCTCAAGACAGTGGTTAACGACCTCCGTTTGGCCATCCGTCTGCGGATGATAAGCTGTGCTAAGCTTAAGCTGGGTACCTGCTAAGTGGAGAAGTTCCTTCCAGAATTGACTCAAGAAGATTTGGTCTCTATCGGACACAATAGAAGAAGGGAACCCGTGTAAACGTACTACCTCTTTGACAAAAACAGCAGCAACGTCTGGTGCAGAAAAAGGATGTCCCAACGGACAAAAATGTGCATACTTAGTCAGACGATCAACCGCAACGAAGATAGTATCCTTGCCTTTAGCCCTGGGCAGCCCTCCAATGAAATCCCTAGAGATGTCACTCCAAATGTGGGTCGGAGTAGGTAGGGGCTGCAACAGCCAGAGGTTCATATTTGTTTCACTGACAAATATCACACTCTTGTACATACTTCTTAATGTCTCATCTCATACCTTCCCAGAATAAGAAGCTGGCCACACACTTGAACGTACGAGAAAACCCTGAATGACCTCCCGTAGGAGTATCATGACATTCGGCTATGATAGTTGGAATTCGATAAGACGATTTTGGCACCACCAACTTACCCTTATAGTATAATCTCCCCTTGATGAGAGAGTAATCCGCATGTGTAAATGCTTCGGCCAACAGATCAGCTGAAGCTTAGGATCCTGCTGAACCTCATTATCCGACCTTACCACCTCGGGAGATGTGATGATTGATAAAACTGAGTATATGCCCTTTCTAGATAACACATCAGCCACCGAGTTGTCTTTTCCTGGTTTGTATTGAATTTCAAAATCTAGTCCAATCAACTTGACCGCCCATTTAAACTGTTCCCCACTAAACAACATCTGATTTGTCAAAAATTTCAGGCTTCTCTGATCAGTTCTGATGACGAAATGTCTGCCCAACAAATAATGGCGCCATTTCTGAACAGCTTTTGCACCAAAGCCATTAACACCCTCTCATACACAGGTTTCAACTGAGCTCTTTCAGACAACCCTTGGCTCCAAAAAGCGATTGGTTTGCCCTCTTGCATCAATACTGCTCCCAAGTCTTTACTCGAAGCATTAGTTTCCACAACAAATTCCTTTGAAAAATCTGGTACCACCAAAGAAGGTAATTCTTCCATGGCCTTCTTGAGGGTCTGGAAAGCGGCTTCGACCTCTTCACTCCAGCTGAAACCATCCTTTTTTAAAAGGTTAGTTAATGGTTTTGCCAACTTCCCATAATCCTTGACAAATCTTTTATAGTACCCCGTCAACCCTAGGAATCCCCTAAGGCTTTTTATATGATAGGTACCAATATACAGAAAAGAGAAAGAAAACTGAAATGTATTATAGACTGTATGCTTCACCGAGATAACTCAGTTCAGCTTGGAGGAATTACAAGAAAATGCAGGAAAATGTAGAGAAAACCCAGAGGCAAAGAAGAGGTTGCCTCACCCTCCCAATCTCAATCTCAATCTCAATATCTGCCTACCCCTTCCCTCACTCCCTCATTCTTTTATACTACGGAAGATTCTCACTCTCTCTCTCTCTCTCCTCACAGCTGATGACACCTCAGCTAGGTTGTTAGCACTAGTGACCCTTAGTGGGAATTTATATTATTCCCCTTCCTACCCCTCCTAGTATACACATGTATTATCTGAGGTCTAGTGTTAGTAGTGTTAGTATTTCCTTGAGTAATATTCGGGTTCTCATCATTATATCCTTGGTTTTCGGCCAAGTACACATAGCCTCCACCTTCCGTTGGCCAGCTGCTACTCCTCCCCTGGAAATTATGTGCCCTAACTACTCCAATTTGGTTTGCCCAAAAGTGCACTTATTGTTGACCTTCAAAGAATTTGCTTTCAAGATATCAAGAACCTGGCGTATGTGAGACAGATGCTGCTCTAAATCTCCACTGCACACTAGAATATCATCAAAAAACACTAAAACAAACCTTCTGAGAAAAGGTTTCAGCATCTTATTCATAAGGGCCTGAAACGTGGAAGGGGCATTTGTGAGTCCAAAGGGCATCACTAGAAATTCGTAGCGACCTTCATGGGTTCTGAATGCTGTCTTCTCAATGTCCTCACCCCTAATCCTGATTTGATGGTAGCCAGATTTGAGATCTAACTTGGTAAAGGTAGTAGCTTCCCTCAGTTCATCTAGCAACTCTTTGATGATCGGAGTGGGAAATTTATTAGGTATGGTGATCTTGTTCAGCGCACCATAATCGACACAACCTCCACCCGCCATCTTTCTTCTTAACTAGAACGATGGGGCTAGAATAAGGACTAATACTTGGCCTTATCAACCCGGCATCTAACATTTCGGAAACCAGCTTCTCTATTTCAGGTTCTTGGTAATGAGGGTATTTGTAAGGCCTAAGATTTGAAATTTCAGCTCATTCCTTGAATTGAACATAGACTAAGGGAGGAGACTAGGATAGAGGAGAGTCAATTTGGTTTTATCTGGGAAGGTCTACAACAGAAGCCATCCACCTCCTACGCAGGTTGATGGAAAGGTATCGAAGTGTAAAGAGGGACTTGCATATGGTTTTTATTGACTTGGAAAAAGCATATGATCGGGTTCCTAGGGAAGTGTTGTGGAAGGCTTTGGAGAAGAAAGGGGTCCGCGTGGCGTATATTCGAGCTATACAAGACATGTATTAGGGGGCAAGTGCTAGTGTGAGAACTCCTGGGGGTGTAACTGATGACTTCCCTATAAAAATAGGTTTACACCAAGGCTCAGCCTTGAGTCCATACTTGTTTAATATGGTTTTGGACATGCTTACCAGGGATATATCCAAACTACATGTTGTTTGCGGATGATATAGTCTTAAATATTGAAGAATCAAGGGAAGCCGTTAATTCTAAACTTGAGATTTGGAGGAGGAGTTAGGAATTTAAGGGTTTTAGAGTAAGCAGAAGTAAGACAGAGTAAATGCATTGCAATTTTAGTAAGACTGATGTAGGAAGTATTATGGAGGTGAGAATCGGAAACGGCATGATACCACAAGTTTCGCAGTTTAAGTACCCTGGATCGATTATACAAGATAATGGAGAAATTGACAAAGATGTTACACATCGAATCCAGGCGGGTGGTTAAAGTGGAGGAAAGCATCAGGAGTTATTTGTGACCTCAAAGTACCTACAAAGCTTAAAGGAAAGTTTTATCGGACCGCTATAAGACCTACTATACTATATGGTAGCGAATGTTGGGCTTTAAGATAAGAAAAGTTGGAGTAGCAAAAATGAGAATGTTAAGATGAAAGAGTGGACACACTAGGAAAGATAAGATACGCAATGAACGGATTAGAGAAGATATTGCGTGACGCCTATCGTGGAGAAGTTGACGGAAAATCGGTTAAGGTGGTATGGACATGTGTAAAGAAGACCTATGGAAGCACCGGTGAGATGTGTTGATAACATGGTTTTTAGTCCTGCAAAGAGAGGAAGAGGGAGACCAAAAAGAACATGAGAAGATATTGTTAGAGATGATCTCATTATCAATAATATCCCTCATAATTTAGTTTTTGATCGAGTTCAATGGCGTAGTGTAATCCATATAGCCGAATTCACAGTGAGATAAGGCTTTTGTTGTTGTTGTTGTTGTTGTTGTTGTTGTTGTTGTTGTTGTTGTTGTTGTGTGGTTGGAAACACTGATAACGGCTAATTTAAATGCCTCCCACGAAGGTGCAAGATTGCATCTTTCCCACCATTGGAACCAACTCAAAGATCCCCCTCCAAAGTGACCATAGTTGCCTACATTCATTCCTCCTCCATGACCCCTTTTAAACTGAAATAGCGTTCCAATTTATGAGTCCATCCAAACGCATCTTCCCCTGCAAAAATTGGGATTTTCAGCCTACGCCACCGTTCACGCTCTCGGTTTCTGGGGTCGTTGCGGTCACGGTCCCAATTCGCCTTGCTGCCGTCATCGCGAATGGCCTTGCCATCCTTCACGCCGAGCTTGGCTGCTATCACAGCCAACAGTTCCTCAGTTTTCTTGGTCCGGGCTTCATTCAGTTCCACCCCGGTTGTCATCTCCTCCTTCTCCTGCGTCCAACTTCACTCCATCAGCCTTGTAATTGTGGGGTTCCAGGGCACCAGATCGGTGCTCTGATACCAGAGTTAGAACTGGTACCAAACAGAAAAGGTAAACCGAACCAATCTGGCTTAGCCAAACAGATTCGCAAGGAATAGAGAAGAGAAACTGAAATTGTTTATTAGAAAGTAGTGCTCTAGAGAAAAATTACAAACTGGACACCAATAGCCAGCCACCAAAACCTAATTCTCCCAAAAACTACTGAATAGAGGCACAACCACATTTATTTATACTAAACCTCCAAAACCCTAACTGAACATAATAATAAAATATTAAACTAATGCTGACTGGATAATAAAACATAAAGCTGACTGGATAAAGAAAGGCAGAACAGCCTTAAGGCTGTTTGGTTGAGAACCGCGGCCTGTTGGGCTGAGGCTTGCGGCCCGTTTGGCTTACGCTCAGCCCCAATTCCAGCGCTATCAAGGGCAGCGCTTGCCTCTCGATCACGACGTCTCCTATAGACCTTAGTGACAGGAGGTCGAACTCTATCATTTAGTTTATTCTGTATTTGGTGCATTTGAATCACATGACTATTATTGGTATTACCACCCTAACCCCCATTGAGTGGCTCAATAAATTGGTTTTAATTCCTCATTCTTAACCATTGTGTAATATAGTCCTATCCTAATGTGTTTAGATTTGTATAGGAACTTTGGCATCTCTGTCTTAATAAACACAGCATCTGAATATTTGATACCATGACTGTTGTTAGATTGCTGTTTAACATTTTTCTAATTGCTTGAGGTGCAGGTTGCTGCAGGAGGGACTCACTCAGTGGTACTTACACGCGAAGGGCATGTATGGACATGGGGTCAGCCGTGGCCTCCTGGTGACATGTAATTTTTCTTTTGGATATAAGAAAAAGTTTATTGAAATTAAGAGAATTAATTACGAAGAGAAAAGAACAGAAGGAATTCTCATAAACAAAAACAAAATAGGAAGCAACTAAGGGAAAAAATCAACATCAACATAGGGCTCATCTCTTTGTACCTTTTTTTAAGGAAAAATGCCTTTTTAATTGAAGAATATGTTTAAAAATTTTATAATGATTTGATAATTTTTTTTCCAAGAATGTGAACCGCCTGGGAAAATTGTAGGTTTAGTGCTTTAATCAGAAACTAAAGAGAGTAGCTTCTATAAAAGCTAAAAAAGTATATCATAAATCTCTTTTTATCTAAACTTATCCAAATGCACCCATAGTAAAGCTTCCCTTTCCCTAAAGGGCCTAAACATATCTTTGAGTGAAATCCTGTCTCCTTAAAAACATGACAGTTCTGCTCCAACCAAATGCACCAAATTTTAGCTTAGATTGCACATTGCTTCAAAAATTGTCTCGTTACTTCTACTAAAAATTCAGTGAAGGCTCCTCACATAACCATACTGCTATTTTCTAATCATGAATTCAAATACATATATGGATGCTTCTCTGTTTTTTAGGTAACTATATAGTTTTTGCTCTATAATAATTTCAAAAAAAATTGCTTCATTTTACAGTAAGCAGATTTCAGTCCCTGTTCGGGTGCAAGGTCTCGAAAATGTGAGGCTTATTGCAGTTGGGGCATTTCATAATTTGGCTCTTCAAGAAGATGGAACTTTATGGGCATGGGGTAATAATGAATATGGACAGCTTGGAACTGGAGATACCCAGCCAAGATCACAACCTATTCCGGTGCAAGGGCTTTCTGGACTTACTCTGGTTAGTATCTCTTTTTCCAAAGCCATCTTGTTAATTTCAATTTCTCTGTGCCAACATACAAAATAATATGTTTTTCCATGTAAAGTGAGAACAGGAACATTCGAAGTCTTTGATGCGATCCCAAGGCTGATCAATAACCAAGCTGAAAAGCAGGGGTGAACTGCCTGATGGCAGTTATCATTAGGAAATAATTAGTGGCAGAATTTCTTATTGGGAGTTATGATCAGAAATTAACTACTAGCAGTTATTTATTAGGAGTATATGCCATAGTGAGGTGTGTAATTGTGTTTGTGACACAGTTATTCTGTACTGTGAATATAGATTATTCTCAGTATGAGACTCTGTTCTCTGGGACAGCGAATACTGCTGTATCGTATGTGATTTGTGTTCAGTAATATAATTATTTGTTTTATCTCTGGTGTTCTATCATCTTTGGTCCGACCTAGATCCCAAGGTAGAGAACTGAGGCCAGTGAGATAAATCATTCACCATGACTAGCATGTTTGACTCAGTGGATTTGTTGGAGGTGAAATTTGTGGAGATGAACACTATTGTTGATGAGAGGATGTCCCACATGGTGGAAAAAATAGAAAACTTGAAGGAAAGTTTTTTACCTGAAATTAAAAAGGTTCCAGGCAAGCACAATTAAGAGGAACTACTTATCTTGAAGAGCCAATTTCTCACTTTAGGACTTGAGGACAAAGCTGGTTTTTCAGGGGAGGAAATGGTGGGATCCCAAAGGATGATCCATTAGTCCACAAACCGACCAAACCAAACACCAGGGGTAAACTGCCTGATAGAAGTTATGATTAGGAAATAATTAGTGGTAGAATTGCTTAAAGGCAGTTATGATTAGAAATTAACTACTGACATGTATTTATTAGGAGTATATGTCATAGTAAGGTGTGTAATTACGTATGAATTAAGTTCCTATCTCAGAGACAAAATCAATTTTATTAACTTGCTATAGAGTAATACAGAAAATAATAGCAGTAAACTCCCAGCTATGGAGGTTATCTCCTAGCCAAAGCACTATAGCTTCAACAAAATAAACTCCCATCCCCCTCCTCACGCAATTACCCTCTTTGTTCACATCAGATTTTCCTCTTCCTGAATTTTTTGATAGGATCAGATGTCCCTAATGCTCAATGGCGTAGTGTGATCCATATAGCTGACCTCACTTAGTGGGATAAGGCTTTTGTTGTTGTTTGATCAGATGTCTGATAAAAATGCAAATCTCCTTGCAGCAAACACCCGGGTTTTGTGGCAAAATTTTGTTTCAAAGCTGTAGCAATTTGAACAACAATGGATTAACCTGATTTTCTTCCCTCACCTTAGACAAATCCACCCAATAAGGGCTTGATGAGATGGTACCCAATCCACGCAGCGGCTTTATTTTCATACATCACTTCAAATTGGTACCCAATTAACTTAGACAGCCAATTGTTCTGGTCAGGGGTGGTAAGCCTTTGTTGCAGGAAATACTTGAGGCTTTTGTGTTCTGTATATACCTTAAAAGGCCTTCCTAGGAAGTAATGTCTCCAATGTTGATTAGCTAAGACCAGTGCCATAATTTCCTTCTTGTACACTGATTTGGAAAGGCTATTTGGAGCTAAAGGCTTGCTGAAATATGCTAGTGGCTGATGGTCTTGCATCAAGGCAGCACCTAAACTGTGGCCTGAAGTATCACATTCTACGATGAACTACTAGGAAAAATCAGGAGAGCATGTAAGGAGAAAAGTAACACTAGGTGTTGTTTCAGAGTATCAAAAGCTATTTGTGCTTCTTCATTCCATGAGAATCCCTCTTTTTTGGTCAATTCAGTGAGTGGTTTGACAATTCGACCATAAAATTTTATTAAATGCCGAGAGTATCCGGCAAGTCTGCACCCCTTTTACATAGGACTGGCCAATTTTTAATACACTGAACCTTGGAATGGTCCATTTTCATTCCCATAGAAGAAATGAGGTGGCCAACATATTGTCTCTGTAACAGAAACGTTAACACCTCTCTTAAAGAATAGTATGCTGCTCCCAAGAGGGGCTGTTAGCCAAGATGTCATAGAGTACTAGCAAATGCTTTCGAAGCCAAGTTCGAAAAGTTGAATTCATGGTAGATTGGAAGGTAGATGGCGTGTTCATAAGACCAAATGGCATACTTAGATACTTGTAATGCCACCATATGTTCGGAAACAAAATTTAATAGGTATCTTCTTCCCTAACTCTAATATGCTGGAATCCGGATTTCAGATAATTTTGGAAAAATACGTTGCACCATGCAACTCATCAAGTAATTCATTTATAGTGGAAATGGGGTATTTGTCGGGCATGGTTACCTTATTCAAGGCTCTATAGTAAATGCACATTCTCCAAGTATGGTACTATGCTTAATGATACCTGCTCGCAGCAAGTCACTCACTTGTCTTGTTATTTCATCCTTATGATGGTGTCCAAACTGGTATGGTCTAACACACACAAGTTGAACTCCTAGTTGAATTGTTATAGTGTGGTCATAATCCCTCTTTGGATGCAAGCCCTGTGGTTCTTCAAACACCTTGTGAAATTCGTGAATAATCAATTCTAATCCCCCCTTTTGGTGAGGGCCTAGCTCTTCTTTTGCTTCTGTCACTTCACCACTTTCTCTCACCATAAGACCTTTTCCCATTTCTACCCCCTGTAACATTCCTTTTAAGGCGGTGGTGTGATTAGAATCCCCTATCTTATATCATGAGAGTGTCCAGTTGTCCATCCTTTCCGAAAGACATAGTTCTTGTCTTCCTATTTGTCATGACCTTTCCCAAAGTCTCTAGCCACTCAACTCCTAGAATAATATCAATTCCACCAAGCTCAAGTACGTAGGCATTCATAGATAGTTTGTGCTTTCCTACCCAGATCACCAAATCAGTACATCTGCCCTTTGAAAAAGGGTGCCATCTCAAAAACTGATACTGAATAATGGGATAGTTTCAGTCACGAGTCCCAAAGAATCAGCCAACTCCACTGTGATAATGTTATGACTCGCTCCACTATCGACTAGGAGTAATATAGGAAACCCCTGTAAAACCCCTTTTAACTTCAATGTCTTAGATTGAATTTCTTTATGGGACAACTTGCCGTTATAGTCTACCTTATTACGGACCATCTACCAATCATTCTGCTCATTTTCGTTGACTATGATCAATGATTCTGGGGAAGCAACTGAAACCTCATCTTCCCATATAAGCAACCTAAGTTGCTTGTCGGGGCATTGATGGGTTGTGCTATAGTGTTGTCCACACTTGAAATAAAGACCCTTGCTCCTACAATCCATCAATTCCTGGTAAGAAAGATTTCTAGTACCTCGAGGTGGCCCGTCGCCCCTTTTGTCCCTGCTGTTATTTGTCTGGTTGGATCTCCCCTGTTGTATAATTGCCCCCATCAATTCCTGCATATTCATATTTTTTAAAATAGTGTGTAAGTGTGTTATAAGTTTAATATTGCAAATTTATATATGTGTTGCCAGTTGTCCCCACAACTTCATTTTTCTGGATCCGTCACTGGTCCTTGCCGCCAAGTACCTGCACTTCCACTTCCTGCCTTTCTTGTGATGTAATATTCCTGCGAAAACTGATCTGACCACGCCATCCACAAGCCCTGGCGTCGGCTTCACATGGCCTGAGTTCCTCTCCATCATACGCGCTGTTGAAATCATCTTATAACAATTTTCCTGTTCCATAGCTAACACCTCGTATCAAATATCTTCCTTCAACTCGCTAAGAATAGACCCCATATATTTGTCGTCAGGCATCACTGGAACCTGAACCACCAACATCTCAAACTCTTTTACTTATTCTCCCATCTTGTTCAAGGTCATATGAAACATTACACAAATAAAAACAGAAGAGAAAATGGAAAGCATAAGTCTTGAGAGATAACACCCCAAAAACACATTCTTATAAGGGAGAAGGTTCAAAATAAAAGCCTAGTAGTGAAGCATATTTTCTCTCTTGACCAATATTTTCACTAGCTTTGTCACCCGTGCAGTTTTCTATACTATGAGACAAGCTCAAGGTGGTTGACAAGGTCTCACTTGCTCACCCACCATGATCTTGCAGGGGCTGTTAGAGATATGTTAGAGATACTATTTCAGTATGAGATTTCTGGTTGTATTCTCTTATCAAAGTCTTGATGCACTGTATCCCAGCCTAGCTTAGTTGTTCGCAATTACTTGTACAGCAGCTGTTCAACAGTTTTCAGTTAGCATTCAGTTAAGAATGGTAGTAGTTATCTGGACTATGTTCATTACACTTGTATAAATATCCACCCTTTGTACAATCAATTCAATCAATGAATAGCACAGGATTCTCTCTAAAGCTTTCCTACTGTTTCTCTCATTCTGTGTTCAATGATTTCAACCACTGGCCATTGATTTCCTCCAGTGTAACCATTGCACTAGCGAGAAATGTGACAAACACATGCTCTAGCCTCTAGCTAATTGTGCAATTGAGTGGTTGGTATTACGTGATTGGGTGGTTTGGTAATGTGCGAATATGTGGTTTGGTGCTAGGTTGATAAGGAAAAACCACCTCCGATTCAAGTTTACAGCTGCAAGAGGAAGAAAATCAGGCCAACCACCACCATGGGGGGTGGCGCAGCTATATTCGGCCAAATCAGCAAGGAGAAGAAGGTTGTACAACTGCTGCAGGCAGTTAGAGGGTTGTTGGGTGCAGTTAGTTATTATTAGTTATCTGGAATAATATATATTTAATGTATAAATATATTTAAGTTTAAATAAAAACTGCACTAGGAAGTTATATAAGGTGGGGCGCGAAACTTTTAGGTAGTGATCTAGAAAATTAGTTGCTGATTGTAATGGAGAGATTGCAGGCACTCTCGAATTTCCTGCTGTGTAGTTTGTTTCTGTAGAGATTCTTCATCTACTACTATTATGATAAATAATTTCCTTCCATCTCTTCTTTATCTTATCATTAGTAATTGAGTGGTTCTCAAATTATTGATCCACAGACCACAGTTTAACTAGTGGTCTCAAGTTCGAACCCTTGGTATGTGGTCCTAGCTGGCTCGTGCAGTATTGCTTCCCGTGGAGAATATCTATGGTCCCAAAGAAAAAGAAAATATGTTTAGGAGATGTATCAAGCTGGAGGACTATTTTATGAGAGTTGGAGGAGTAAATATTAATCATTACATATTGTCATGAATATGAGTGGTTAAGATTAAAGCCTAAAGTCATATGGCTAATATATTGCATGACCATTAAAGAAATTAATCTTGACAAGCCATGCTTGGTCAGGATTTACTCATCTCAGCTGTAATATAAAAATAGTTCCCCTACACACCACGCATAAACAGAGGATGTATAAAGGGATAGAGCTATTTTTGTGATAGAGCAGCAAGCTTCAAACTTTCATTTTTAGTCATGAAAATTGTTCGTAAGAAATTCCAGGCCCTGTTTTGGGGTATTCAGGTAGGAATTTATATGAAAAGGAATTCAAATTTGGTTTAATTGTTTTTTTTCTCAAATATGCTGTGAACTGTACTATGTATCCACACTTTCAGTGGCGTGCAGTTGGCTTACTGTTTTTTTTTGGGGTGAGGAGGGATCATTAAGTATCTGTAATGTCTGTATGATGAAATCCTTTTATTATAGTTGAAAATGGCAAGTCATGCCAATGATAATATGGTTATATATATTTGTTATGTTTTTCATTCATATATAGAATAGCTTTTCTAATTTATTTTCTTAATCTGTTTGGAATTTTAGGTAGATATTGCAGCTGGTGGGTGGCACTCTACTGCATTGACAGAAGAAGGAGAGGTGCTCTATTTATGTTTTTCTGGAATGTATTGAATTTAATTTTAATTTCTAGAAATCCATGTAAAATCTTTGAAGTCTTTTTGTTCAACACTATGCATAAAGTTTTTATTTCCTGTTACTTCTAAAACTGTTGCTGTATCAGAAAACCGTAAATACATTTCCCTATTGTTTTCGGGCAAAGTTTGTGTTGAAGTATTGGCTTCCTGATACACATTTAATATTTGATTTTTATTTCAGTGGAGATGCGATTTCAATGTTCTATGCGTATGAGTTTCTTTCAAATGTATGCATTATGAATTTTTTTGTAACCTCTATTAATTATTTTTGGTCGTTATAATTCAGTTCACACATGGGTTTCAGCATATATCTTTACTTCATATCTTCCATGAGCAACCTTCTGTATAGTTTTTTTTAGAGTAGCTTCTCTATAGTTGTCATAAAGCCAATAGCAAATAAGATCTTTGATCTCCTATTGGTAGTTTTAATTAATGCAGCCCCATTTTCTGTGCCTGTCAAGCATGTAACTTGTTTCTGGAACACTCATTAAATTGAAGTGGCGGAGATAAAAAAATGGAAATTATGGATGTGTGTGAATATATTAAGGTGACGTTTTCAGTTTACATGGTCAACTATGAATCTAGATGATTAATTTGCAAATTAAAGCAACTGTGATGACCTAAATATGACAGGGTTGTGTGACATGTGAGCAATGAATGGAGATTAGTGATATGCTAAATCGCTGGTTTGATTTCATATTGTGTATCTTGTGATATGCATGGAATCGGAAAGTCAGAGTGCCGAAGATTCATTTGGATTTTGTTTTAATAGCGCCATATTTTTGCAATGACTAGATTGTAATGTTATCTTTGTTATTATTTTTGTTTCAGGTATATGGCTGGGGAAGGGGGGAACATGGTAGGCTTGGATTTGGTGATGGCGATAAGAGCAGTAAAATGGTACCCCAGAGGGTTCAACTTTTAGCCGGGGAGGATATTGTTCAGGTACTATCTCTCGCTGTAACTATCTACTCTCTTGGTCAGGTTAACCAAGGTGTCGAGCATGGGTGTCATGGCTAGGAAACAAGAACAATAACCACTTCTTTTGAAGTTTGGGCATTTCTTTTCATCTTTTGTCATGGAATGCAATTTAATAAGGCTCATGATGAGAAGTGTCTAACCATTTAAAAACCATGTTCACACTCATTTACCATTGACTAGCCTGAATTAATCCTTAAAATTGTGAGAAATTACCAATAAATGCGGCTAATGTGTCGGCAATTGTGGTTGTGAGCCGCAATTACTACGGTTATGGGCTATAATGGAAAACCATGATCACCCTCAATTACCACTGACAAGCCTGATTTAATTCTCCCCAAACAAAATTGATGCATACAGTGCAATTTCACAGTGACATGCAGTGAGTGAAAAAAAAAGATACTGCTCAAATTATCTAGAATCAATGAAGGTTTAACCGCTTCACTGTGGTTTTTAAATGGTTAGACACTTTTCATCATGTGCCCTATTAAACTGCATTCCAAGTACATACAACACTTGCATTCCATGAATTAGACACTTCTCATCATGTGCCCTATAATTTTTTTTGTTTTGTTGGCTAAGACACTTGGCGAACACATCTTGGATTGGATGCTTAGCTGACACCGAAATTATAAAAAATCATTGGACCTTGTTTTTAAGGAACTCTAGGAAACTGTCAACATAAGTTATAAAAAGAAAAGGTTAAAACCCGAAAAATGTTCAGGGAAGTTTTCAGCACGTTATTTGAGAATGACACTTCTTCCTCAGGTTATCCTTGTGGCCCCCTTAACTCGCACATATATAACATGAGAAGGAAGCCACATATAATAATACATACATACAGATATATGTATATATGTAGAAGTGTAGAAGTTGTTTGAAGAAGATGAACTAGAGAGAAAAAAGAAAACTGTATTGAATGATTTCTGTATGTAACATTATTATTAATTTATTACACTAACTGTAAAGAATACATTGAGCACCTTATATAGTGCTCTTATCACAACAGAAATGTAACTGCCATAACAGCTGTAAACAGAAGTACAACTGACAGTTGTTAACAGTAACAGAACTGACAGAAATCTAACAGAACTAACAGAAGGCTAACTGATCTAACAGAGAGCTCTGACTAACTATAACAGGGAGCTGCGGTATACTACTCTAATATGCCCCTGCAAACTCAAGGTGGTTGAACAAGTGTGAACTTGTCAAACACATTGAGTTTGGATCTTAACTTCTCAAATCTCAGTGGAGATAAAGCCTTAGTTAGAATATCGGCTTGCTGATCCAGTGATTGTACATGTGTGACAATGAGTGTCTTGCTGATATCTTTTTCTCTGACAAAGAAAATGTTGAGCTCCATATGCTTAGTTCGAGCATGGAGAACAGAATTATGAGTTAGAGCTATAGCACCCATATTGTCATGGAATATCTGAGGTGTCAGGAAAGGAATTTTCAGTTCTTGCAAGAGAGACTGTATCCATATTAACCAGATTAGAAATTGGGATGCCTAACTCAACCACAAAAGCTTGCTTGAGAGTTGAGGGTTGCTCTACCCTTATAAAGACTATCTATGTCATATCTCTGGCCAGTTTGGGACTTCTAACACACTCCCTCACGCCCAGGGTTGGACATCTGGAGCGTGAAATATGCAGGACTAGACATCTACGGGGTGACCCAAATACGGGAGGTCTCTTCCAACTAACTCATCTTGGATAGACTCTAATGCCATGTTTGAAGAAAATGAACTAGAGAGAAAAGAGAAAACTCAACTGAATGATTTCTGCATGTAACATTATTATTACACAAACTGTAAATAATACATTGAGCACCTTATATAGTGCTCTTATCACAACAGGAATGTAACTGCCATAACAGCTGTAAACAGAAGTACAACTGACAGTTGTTAACAGTAACAGAACTGACAGAAATCTACCAGAAGCTCTGTTCCTTATTCTTGAGCAGGGATGGAGAAGAATGAGGTGGAAGAGCAAGTCCTTAGAGCATCTCCATCGCTGCTCCCCTATAAGGGAGCTTAAACACCTTTTTGGTATTCCCGAGGTGCCACGTAGGATTAAGCTCTTTCTTAAGGAACCCAAGCAGATTTTGCTCCAACCAGAGTTCCTTATTTTACTTTTTCTTGGGTCCCACAGTACCACATTAATTAATAATTTTTATTTCCACATACTTTTGATTTAAATTTAAATATTAATTCAACATTCTAATTTAAGTATTAACTTAATTAATATTAATAGCAATAACATTATAATTAAAATTGAACACGGTAAGTTAAAAATAACAACAAATACGTTATGTTACATTATATAATTAAAGACGGTAGGAAACACATACTAACGAAAAATAAATTACAACACAATTTAAATGAAATACATAATCAAAGGTAATGACAAATTTTCATTATCATCATTTCCGAAACGCTCCCAAATATGCTCCACCAAATCTGCCTGAAGTTGGCGATGGATTGATCTTTGAAGTTGATGTGTTCTTCTTTCCAAAAATGTTGTAAAAGCAGGAATAGAACCACTTGATACTTTTGCAGACCCTACGTCATTATTAGCCTGATCGTATTCAAAATTACCTTCGTAATCCCCGCGCTCGTCTTCAACGATCATGTTGTGCAATATGATGCAAGCATACATTATCTGCTTCATGGTATTCACATGCCACTGGCGTGAAGGACCACGAACAATCGCAAATCGAGATTGCAACACTCCAAATGCACGCTCGACATCCTTTCTTGCTCCTTCTTGTCGCTTGGCAAATAATTGTCTTTTCTCTCCTTGAGGCATTGTGATGGTCTTCACGAATGTAGCCCACTCTGGATAGATACCATCTGCTAGATAGTATCCCATACGATACGGTATTCTATTGACACTATATTGCAGCACAGGAGCTTCTCCGTTCAAAACGTCGGTAAACACAGGAGATTGGTTTAGGACGTTGATGTCATTGTTAGAACCCGCAATGCCAAAAAGTGCATGTCAAATCCACAAATCTTGCGATGCCACTGCTTCAAGCATGATTGTAGGTTTTCCATGATCACCTTGTGAATATTGTCCTTTCCACGCAACTGGACAATTCTTCCATTCCCAATGCATGCAATCAATGGAACCTAACATACCTGGGAATCCACGAGCTTCTCCCATTTGTAGTAGGCGTTGAGTGTCTTCGTTGTTTGGCCTCCTCATGTACTCCGTGGAAAATATTTCATTCACAGCCGTTACAAATCTCTCTAAGCAATCAATCGTAGTACTTTCACCAATTCGAACATGCTCATCTTGGGCGTCAGCCGGTGATCCATATGCTAACATACGAATGGCTGCAGTGCACTTTTGTAATGGTGAAAGACTACTTCTACCAACTGCATCAACCGTCATTTGAAAGTAAGCATCATGGTTGGCAACAGCTTCTACAACTCTAAGGAACATGTGCTTCCGCATTCGAAACCTTCTTCGGAACTGAGCTTCTGTGTATACAGGATTTTCAGAGAAGTAATCATTACCAATCGGCGTTGCCCTTCTTCACGATCTCGCTCTATCACTCTTCTTCTTCTCCTGGGCCTAGCAGTGTTGTGAAATTGTTGGCTCTCTATTACATTCCTCAAGTGACCTTCTGCACGGGTGTTACGAATAAATCATCTAAACATTGTTCAAAAAAAACATCAAAGTTCTGGTAACTCTTTGGATCCATTGTGTGGTGTGTAGAATCAGAACACAATGAGAGAATTTTGGGGGTTGAAGATACAATGAAAATATGATAGATGGAAAGAATGGTGTACATTGAGAAGAAACAAGGTGGGTATAAATAAGGCAACTTTTCCAACGGCTAGTTTTCCAACGGTTAGTTTTATAACATTAATATAGTACACAATGAGAATTAAGAAATACAACATTAACTAGCAAATAATAATCTAGTACATAATTTGAACTTAGAATTACAACATTAGCTACTACATAATTTGAAATTAGAATTACAACATTAGCTAGTACATAATATAGAATTACAACTTTATTAATTCCTCCCTGACTTGTGGTAATATGGCCTTATGATCCGCTAACTGTTCTTCATCCATGTGAGAGGTATTCCGACAAAGGATATCATGAAATTTTGCCATCAATTCTTGACGCTTGAGTTCCTTAAATTGTGCCATCAAATCAATTTTTTCTTTCACAAGTGCTTCCGCGGATGCCAAGTTGGAGTTGTCAGAAGACACATTACCCTCTTTTAATCTAGCCTTTCTCTTGGAAGCCTTTTGGCCAGGAGGGCGGCTAACCGATTGTGGTGGTTGAATTTCGACACAATCAATCGGCGTACTTGCGTTGGACGATGATGAATGCGATCCATCACAAGAATTCTTTTGTCTCTTCGAAGAGCTCGAGATGGCTTGTCCACACCACTTTGGTTCATCTTTCACTACCCGCCATGCATGCTCAAGTCTGAAATCGGTTTCCTTTTCTACCCGAAACAAGGCCCGTGCCTCAGCCAAGATATCCTTCTCCGATTGTACGCTTTTTTTACGATTGGTAGCTTTGTTGTAACAACCCACAAATGCTTGAATTGTAGCATTCAATTTATGAAAATAAGATTTAATCGTACCTGCCATCCTCGGGCGTTGATCAATGGTGCGAAACTCTTCATATTGGGCTGCGATATTCTTCCAAAAATGCCTTGACTTTTGGTCAGTTCCCACAATCAATCCTTCGAAACATTGAGCCAAGGCTGAAGAAGAAGTACATCGTCTTTAGCAGTCCATGTGATGCGATTCTTCTTATTGGACGGACTCTCTTCTTCCTCAAGCGCAATATCTTCTAGCCCATCAATAGCTTCATCAAATTGTGTTTCGGGTATTCTTTCACTGCTTCCAACGGCGTGAGGCGGTTGACTTTCAAGATGGTGTGGTGATGGATACCATGGTGGTGGGTGCATCGGATGTTGTGGATTTTGGAAACTTTCACCGATGTGGGGTGGTTGGTTTTGAAAATAGAATGGTGGTGGGTGCATCGGATATTGGGTATTTGAAGAACTCCCACCAATATGAGGTGGTTGGTTTTGAAAATAATATGGTGGTGGGTGCATGCCATATTGTGGATTTGGCAAACTTTCATTTGTAGGAGGTGATTTGTTTCGCAATAAATTAGCATAAGCTTGATAAGGATCCATTGAAAATCAAAATAACACAAGATAACTAGGTGAAATATATGAGAAGAAGAGAATTGTGAAGATAAAAAATGATTTGATACACTATTTATAGTGTAAAAATCATTCAAAATGGACTCCCCAACGTCCATATTCTTGCAGCTCCATTTCTGTTTAAAAAAAAAAAAAAAAACCAATATGGCATGCACCCACCATGTTTTTTTTCCCCTCATTTGCCTCATCTCTTCTTCATTCTCTCTTCAAACCCTACCTCTTCTTCACGCCACCGTCACCATCTCTTCTTCCTCTCAGCTGCCGCCACCTCTCTTCTTCCTCACGCCGTCGCTGCTATTCTTCCTCCACCGCCGTCACCGTCCCCTCGCCCCGTCACCGGATGGGTGGGTGCCATATTGGTTTTTTTTTTTTTTAAACAGAAATGGAGCTGCAAGAATATGGACGTTGGGGAGTCCATTTTGAATGATTTTTACATTATAAATAGTGTATCAAATGATTATTTATCTTCACAATTCTCTTCTTCTCATATATTTCACCTAGTTATCTTGTGTTATTTTGATTTTCAATGGATCCTTATCAAGCTTATGCCAATTTATTGCGAAACAAATCACCTTCCACAAATGAAAGTTTGCCAAATCCACAATATGGCATGCACCCACCACCATATTATTTTCAAAACCAACCACCTCATATTGGTGGGAGTTCTTCAAATACCCAATATCCGATGCACCCACCACCATTCTATTTTCAAAACCAACCACCCCACACCGGTGAAAGTTTCTAAAATTCACAACATCTGATGCACCCACCACCATGGTATCCATCACCACACCATCTTGAAAGTCAACCGCCTCACGCCGTTGGAAGCAGTGAAAGAATACCCGAAACACAATTTGATGAAGCTATTGATGGGCTAGAAGATATTGCGCTTGAGGAAGAAGAGAGTCCGTCCAATAAGAAGAATCGCATCACATGGACTGCTAAAGACGATGTACTTCTTCTTCAGTCTTGGCTCAATGTTTCGAAGGATTCGATCGTGGGAACTAACCAAAAGTCAAGGCATTTTTGGAAGATTATCGCAGCCTAATATGAAGAGTTTCGCACCATTGATCAACGCCCGAGGACGGCAGGTACGATTAAATCTCATTTTCATAAATTGAATGCTACAATTCAAGCATTTGTGGGTTGTTACAACAAAGCTACCAATCGTAAAAAAAACGTACAATCGGAGAAGAATATCTTGGCTGAGGCACGGGCCTTGTTTCGGGTAGAAAAGGAAACCGATTTCAGACTTGAGCATGCATGGCGGGTAGTGAAAGATGAACCAAAGTGGTGTGGACAAGCCATCTCGAGCTCTTCGAAGAGACAAAAGAATTCTTGTGATGGATCGCATTCATCATCGTCCAACGCAAGTACGCCGATTGATTGTGTCGAAATTCAACCACCACAATCGGTTAGCCGCCCTCCCGGCCAAAAGGCTTCCAAGAGAAAGGCTAGATTAAAAGAGGGTAACGTGTCTTCTGACAACTCCAACTTGGCATCCGCGGAAGCACTTGTGAAAGAAAAAAATGATTTGATGGCACAATTTAAGGAACTCAAGCGTCAAGAATTGATGGCAAAATTTCATGATATCCTTTGTCGGGACACCTCTCACATGGATGAAGAACAGTTAGCGGATCATAAGGCCATATTACCACAAGTCAGGGAGGAATTAAGAAAGTTGTAATTCTATATTATGTACTAGCTAATGTTGTAATTCTAATTTCAAATTATGTAGTAACTAATGTTGTAATTCTAAGTTCAAATTATGTACTAGATTATTATTTGCTAGTTAATGTTGTATTTCTTAATTCTCATTGTGTACTATATTAATGTTATAAAACTAACCGTTGGAAAAGTAGCCTTATTTATACCCACCTTGTTTCTTCTCAATGTACACCATTCTTTCCATCTATCATATTTTCATCGTATCTTCAACCCCCAAAATTCTCTCATTGTGTTCTGATTCTACACACCACACAATGGATCCAAACAGTTACCAGAACTTTGATGCTTTTTTTGAACAATGTTTAGATGATTTATTCATGACACCAGTGCAGAAGATCACTTGAGGAATGTAATAGAGAGCCAACAATCTCACAACACTGCTAGGCCCAGGAGAAGAAGAGTGATAGAGCGAGATCGTGAAGAAGGGCAACGCCGATTGGTCAATGATTACTTCTCTGAAAATCCTGTATACACAGAAGCTCAGTTCCGAAGAAGGTTTTGAATGCGGAAGCACGTGTTCCTTAGAGTTGTAGAAGCTGTTGCCAACCATGATGCTTACTTTCAAATGACGGTTGATGCAGTTGGTAGAAGTAGTCTTTCACCATTACAAAAGTGCACTGCAGTCATTCATATGTTAGCATATGGATCACCGGCTGACGCCCAAGATGAGTATGTTCGAATTGGTGAAAGTACTACGATTGATTGCTTAGAGAGATTTGTAACGGCTGTGAATGAAATATTTTCCACGGAGTACATGAGGAGGCCAAACAACGAAGACACTCAACGCTTACTACAAATGGGAGAAGCTCGTGGATTCCCAGGTATGTTAGGTTCCATTGATTGCATGCATTGGAAATGGAAGAATTGTCCAGTTGCGTGGAAAGGACAATATTCACGAGGTGATCATGGAAAACCTACAATTATGCTTGAAGCAGTGACATCGCAAGATTTGTGGATTTGACATGCATTTTTTGGAATTGCGGGTTCTAACAATGACATCAACGTCCTAAACCAATCTCCTGTGTTTACCGACGTTTTGAACGGAGAAGCTCCTGTGCTGCAATATAGTGTCAATAGAACACCGTATCGTATGAGATACTATCTAGCAGATGGTATTTATCCAGAGTGGGCTACATTCGTGAAGACCATCACAATGCCTCAAGGAGAGAAAAGACAATTATTTGCCAAGCGACAAGAAGGAGCAAGAAAGGATGTTGAGCGTGCATTTGGAGTGTTGCAATCTCGATTTGCGATTGTTCGTGGTCCTTCACGCCAGTGCCATGTGAATACCATGAAGCAGATAATGTATGCTTGCATCATATTGCACAACATGATCGTTGAAGACGAGCGCGGGGATTACGAAGGTAATTTTGAATACGATCAGGCTAATAATGACGTAGGGTCTGCGGAAGTATCAAGTGGTCCTATTCCTGCTTTTACAACATTTTTGGAAAGAACACATCAACTTCAAAGATCAATCCATCGCCAACTTCAGGCAGATTTGGTGGAGCATATTTGGGAGCGTTTCGGAAATGATGATAATGAAAATTTGTCATTACCATTGATTATGTATTTCATTTAAATTGTGTTGTAATTTATTTTTCGTTAGTATGTGTTTCCTACCGTCTTTAATTATATAATGTAACGTAACGTATTTGTTGTTATTTTTAACTTACCGTGTTCAATTTTAATTATAATGTTATTGCTATTAATATTAATTAAGTTAATATTTAAATTAGAATGTTGAATTAATATTTAAATTTAAATCAAAAGTAGGTGGAAATAAAAATTATTAATTAATGTGGTACTGTGGGACCCAACAAAAAGTAAAATAAGGAACTCTGGTTGGAGCAAAATCTGCTTGGGTTCCTTAAGAAAGAGCTTAATCCTACGTGGCACCTCGGGAACACTAAAAAGGTGTTTAAGCTCCCTTATAGGGGAGCAGGGATGGAGATGATCTAACATATCTAACAGAGTGCTCTGACTAACTATAACAGGGAGCTGCGGTATACTACTCTAATAGAAGTGTCCCAATGTCCTATATTTTAGACTTTGTTAACATGTCTGTGTCTGTGGTTTCCAGTGTCTGAACTTTATAAAGCCTTTATCGTAGTAAAAACCTTTACCTTTCAAATATCAACTTTTTTCTTTAACCATCTTATCACCCATGATTAGCTTCCGTAGAATTACAAATTTACAAGGGATAAATATGTTTTCACCCCTATCAAATTGACATATTTTGGTTCTAGTATCTATTATAATTTTATTCGGTTTTAGCCCCTATAAAGTATAAAAAGTCAAGAGGTTTTAGTCTTTGTATGTTCTTAGGACTAAAACAGAATGAAAATTTTAATAGGGACCAAAACCATACATTACAATTTTTACAGGGCGAAAACATATTTAACTCTATTTACAACTACTTCATTCATGAAATATCTGTTTCTGTTCTGAAACGGTGCTTATTGTAGATGATGTAATTATGTCTTTCAATACAATAAAATGCCATATATCACAAGAAAAGTGATATAATCTTTATTCATCAATCTCTTAAGCTTGAGATTCGTCTACATTTTATCTCATTTTGACATCATTGATGCTCCAAAAAATGTAGAATATAAATATCCAGAACTTGGAAAAGAAATACCCTTGTAAAGGATATAATTTGACATGTATCTTTATTTATTTTAATTCTGAAGTTGTTAAATTTGCTTCTCACGTGTGAACCTTTTTGATATCCATATTGTTGTTTACTTCGTATCTCCTAAGCATGGCATTTATGAGTCTACCTTTTAAAAAATGTGTGAAAAAGGATAATTTAAAGTTAATTATTTGTTGTTTGAGATGAAGTTTATTGATCTGTGGTCAGGTGTCTTGTGGAGGTACTCATTCAGTTGCCTTAACCCGGGATGGACGCATATTTTCTGTAAGTGTTTTCTTATACCATTTTAACTGCATTTTCCATAATTTGTTCAAATAATAGGATGCCTCAAATGCAGTTTAATTACATTGATTATTGGTAGTCTCCTTTTTGCAATTTTCTTTTGCTAATGTTACATTGGAACTTTTCCGAATTAATCATACATAGGTGTTGTATCATCGAAGAGAAAATGTACATGCATTGCAAGTGCAAAAATTTTTTACATGGTCAACCAATCAGATTTTAAGGATGTGTAGTAGTAACTAATTAAATTAAAAACTGATTTTTCCGCATCTTTGAAATTTGACTGTGTAAAATCTTTTACACTTAAAATCTTTTACAATGTCACTGCATAAAAACTATTCTCTTTATCCCTAGAAGCTATATTTGCGATATTTAAAAGTTGTAAAGGTTCTGTTGGAAGAACTTATTTAAGTTTATCTTGTAGCATAAGCGCTTATGTTGAAAGAGCTCATGTAAATAGTTTATAGCCTACCTATAAGCTGTTTTGAGCTTATTTTCAGAAGCTGTTCAGATTAGCTTATGAATAAGAGCTCATCCTTATCTATAGTTTATTTTTCAATTTATTTTAATAAGTTTATCAAGTGAGCTCATGAATTAACACTTATGTCATAAACACACCCTGATTCTATTTTGATGGAACTATTTGCAGTTTGGTAGAGGTGACCATGGCCGTCTCGGATATGGGAGGAAAGTCACCACAGGTCAACCAATGGAGGTACCTATAAACATCCCTCCTCCACAGAATTTCAGTGGCAGTGAAGCTGATGAGGGACATTGGATAGCCAAACTAGTTGCTTGTGGTGGTCGTCATACTTTGGCAATAGTAGAATGGAAGGTAGAGGAACCTAAAGATTGACTGCAAAGTAGATGAAGCTAGTAACAGATTTGGAACTAAAGTTCAGGTCATAGAATTCTTGTGTTGTGTCCAGTATGGTATGTTGTCTCATATGGCACAAACACATTATTAATTAGTATAGTGGTCTCATCCAAAATCATTTACAGCCCAAACACATTAAAAATTAACCGTTTCTCTAATCTAATTAACCATGTTTACCGTAGTTGTTAAAACTGGACCAGCCGGTTCTTCCGGTTGGATTGGGGACCGGTTATGTGATAAGTCATTGATGGAAAAACTGGCTGATCTCAGCACAATCGATGAGAACCAGTAAATAATAATGGTGTTGTCTAGGGTGAACTACCAATTAAGTAGTGCACCGTGTACAACCAGCTTTTGGCTAATGAGATCGCGCCAAGTGTAGATGTGAGTAATTGTAACCGGTTCTACAAGTTATTTAATTAGTGTTTATGTCCCATTGTCCACGTCGTTTAGTGAAGTTGATGGGCTAACACATGCATGATGAATAATTAAAGATACTAATCTAAAAAAGAAAATTACAAAAAAATCATAATTAAAAATACAAAAATTCAAAATTTTAATCCTTATTCCTAATCCCTATCATGTTGAACCATCGCTAGTGGTGGAAATAGGTTGGACTTTTCTTAAACAGGCATCGCTTAAAAAATTCAAGACCTGAGTCTGACCTGTTATTTGTCAGTTTATTTTTAGGTCTGAGTCTAATTTGTTTGAAAGTCTGGCTTGGTTTGGAAGTCTTGTTTTATAATATAAGACATTCAAGCGGTCTAACAAATCTATTTGTAAACATGTTAGGAAACTTATAGACTAACGAGTTAAAATATATTAATATCTTACATCTCGTAAGTCAAAGTAAATAGGTCATTGGTCCCTTTCTAAAGAGGTTTATATATTAAATAGTTATATAGTCTAACATGTTTAAACATATAAATAAATCAATAAGTATATAATTTTAAGATGTTATAATAAAATCCAATGTAAAAATAATAAAATAAATTTATATTAGTTATATTTATTTAAATAAGTTTGTCTATTAGGTTTACAGGGCTTTTATGAGTGGCCTAAGTATGATCTTTTTTCAAACTAAATAGATTTTTTAAAAAAGACTTAATAACACTTTTGGTCCCTCACTTATGCACAAAGTGCGAATTCGATCCTTAACAAAACAAACCTAGAAAGTATTAACGGTTTGGGTCCCTTAATTTGGTAGACGATTGCATCTTTGGTTTTTTGTCCAAAACCGTCTAATATTTAACGGTTTTCTGAAAAATATTAATTAAAAATAAAAGCAAAAATGAAAACCCAGAAATTTATGAAAATTCATCTTCTTCATCATCTTCATCTAAAAATCCAAAAAGGAATAAAAAGTCTGAAAACTTCATAGTTTACAATAGAGTAAAACCATCTAACAGAAACCAAACTCACAAATAGAGCCTAACACACCACATAGTTTACAATATGTCATCTAATGCAAAACACAATCAAACACCCTTCAATCAATTATTCAATTAAAATTTCAAAAAACAATGTCAGTTCACTCATAAGAGTGACAAAAAGTATTGTTGGTATATTAATTATGTTGCAAGCAGAAAAAACCAAGTAATTTAGAGGAAGCGAATCAGATCGCTTGAAACATCCAATCAGATCGACCATAGGGGAGGACAGAAAGAGAGAGGAAGAGATAGAGAGACCTGCCAGTGACGATGGAGATAGGCGGAGGGAGTGAGCAGAGAGCAGTAGGTTCAAGTCGAAGTGAGTCGAAGAGCAACCCCCAAAACCTAAACCTTAATCGTCACTCTTCACCTCCCCAAGCTCGCCATCGCGAGTTGCAGAGGATGAGGGTGAAGAATCTTGCTGCTGGGGCTCCCTTTCTCGTAGTCGTAGCATCTCGATCTATGAGATATGCTTCTCGAGCTCGCTTTCACGAAGGAGAAATCCAGATCTACGCTCTGTGTGTGTGTGTGTGTGAATCTTGCTGTTAGGGCTAGGGATTAGGGTTGCTATGTGGGTGGGGGTGCGAGATTGGGGTTTCTGTAACACCCGAAATTTTCCCCAGTAATTAAATAATTATTTAATTATTCCAAGGTACTGTTGGATCTGCTCGACGGCATCGGCAAGCGATATCGTCGATCGAAGTACCGATGAAGTATTCTTTGCGACACTTGGTAGGAAACCAAGCAAGACTGAACTTTGAGTTCATACGAGAATAAGATGTTCTCACTATCACCATGACGTTCAGTGAAGAATTTCGTGAAGAACGACTGTAATATTGATATGGTTTCCTCCCGGATCCCGGGAAGGATTTTTCGCGCTAACGAGACTTTTAGCCGAAACTTCAGCAGGCGAAACAGACGACTTCGGGACCCCAGATCGAGAATCTAAGAAGCTCCAAACTATTTAGTTTGGTGTTTCGAGACCAATTTCATGATGACAAATTTCGTGAATAGTGACCCGGTGAATAGTGTTTTCAGGTAGCATGGTGCGGACTTCGAGAAAGATCGACCCTGCCCCGAATTGTGCGGGCCCGGTACCCCGAAACCAATAAATGACCTCGAGGCAGATACTCTCAGTGACACTGAGGTGTTCATTGATGACCAGAACCTGATGATGACCGGTGACTTGACGCACTGACGCACTAACGCGTCATGATTAAGAATTTATTAATAAAAAAACCTAGATATTTATTAGAACTTTCTAAGCTTAGAGTTTAGTCCCTGAACTTTGAAACCTTACGGTTTGGTCCCCAATAGTAAAAAGATTATTTTTACTTTAACCTTTTACCATTCCAACTTTGGTCCTTGGGTAAGTGTAAAAATTAGACTTTTTCCCCATTTTAGGGCCCATGGTCGTGGCCCAAACCCACTCTTAAGGGGTTAAGTGGCCTTTTAACCTCTTCATCATTCATTAAGTGAAAATCCCTTAAGTTTTAGTGTTTTTTAGTGAGAGAAGGTGAAGCTTGAGTGGGCCACTATTCATCTTCTTCCTCATCAAGCTTTGGTCGCCCCTCCCCTCCTCCATGACAGCCTCTTCCTCAACTCTTTTGCACTTGATTCTTTGAGGTAAAGTGGTCCTCTCCTCTTGATCTATATTACTACCGATTTGATATTTCAATTTGATAAGTTTGGTTTTTATGCAAGTGCTAGAATTTGAATGTCCCTTCACAAATGTTGTTCCCACTACCTTTAGCTTTGTTTTGAACCGATTGGATTTTTGATTGAATGAGTTTTGGTTCTTTGAAAAATTTCAAGTTGGGTTTTTGTTAGGGTTGCTTTTAGAAAAGTCATTCCCATTGAGTTGATCTTTGAAAATCTCTAATTAGTTTTCTTGGGAGTTAAGTTTTTGAAAAATTGATTATTTGAAAAAGTGATTTTCAAGCTTTGAGAAATTTTTTCCCCATAGATTTCTTGTGGTCTTTGATGTGTGCAAATTAGATTTGGAAGAAAAATTAATCTTGGAATCAAAAGGGTTTGGCCGAATTGGGTTAGGTTTTGGGGACATTGGAAAATTGATTTTTTTTAACTAGCTTTTTGTAGTGTTTAAGCTTGTGTGTGAGGTTTGATGTAAAAGGAAAATTATTGCCCAAATTTTTTATAAAGAGGCCGAGAGCTAGAAGGATGTTTTAAGGGCTTGGAAATTTTATTTTCACTTGGTTTGAGAGTAAAGTTTAGAGGGACTAAAATTGAACTCTTGGGTAAATTTGACTTGGGAACTTTTAGCTTGTTTTAGGGTTTTGAAAAGTTGAGGAATTGAGAATTTAAAAGTGAAAAATTGAATGAATTTTTTGTTCTCTCAACCCTTAGGATTTTGATGAGTTCAAGAATTGAAAATTGATTTGAAACTTGTAGAAAAAGTTTGAGTTTTTGGGAAAATTGGATTTTGGAACTTATAGTTCAAATTAGGGTTTTTACACATACTGAAAATTTGAAGGAAATAGAGTGAAAATGGAATTTGAAGTTATGTTTTTGGTTGTGTGGTTGACTTGAAAATTTAGTGAAGTGTTGGGCGAAAATTTGGAAATTTTTAGGGTTTTTAAGAACTTGAGCAGAATTGAAGTTTGATGAAAATGTGTGTGTTTTTGTCTTCTAAGATCTCGAGTAAGGCTCTCAAAATGGTTTGTAAGCATCTAGCCTTGATGATCTTTGAATGGTTCAAATTTTTGGAAAATTCGGATTTCGTAACTTAGAGTTTTCTAAATTCTTTTGACGATCGTCGAAATTGCTAAAAATGTTTTTGGCTTTCGAGGTTTTCCCTAAGTTGTAGGACCATTGTTTAGATGATAGAACCCCTGTTTGGACAAGCCCCTTGACCTTAGGTTTGAGTTCCAAGTTCTAAGCTAGGTTGTGTTTGTTGAAGGATAACGAGACCCCGAACCGATCTAGACGCACGGAGCTTACGTGGCCGCCAGGATCGACTACCTTTAAGGTAAGGGCACTTTGTATCCTTAGCTACTTAGCATAAGCATAATTTTATGCAATGTGTGCTCTACGATTTTTGAAATTGTAGTTGACGGCATTCTGAGAACGACCCGATTTATAACTGTATTAATTGTGTTATTAATGCAAGTATCTGATATGCTGAAATAGAATTGTTTGATGTGTGGCATAGTTAAGTTTGTTTTCATTTGTGGCTTGACTTGTTGGATGTTTAATGCTTTAATGATAATTGAAAGCATGATTATTCCTTCCACATGTTTTTATATCTGTTGATATGTACCCATGCTCTACATAATTAATAACAATTATGAAGCAAACTTAGGCAATGTATAAAGACAAGTAAGACCTAGATTGGGTAGTTAGGTGGATATACGTTCCATGCGGTAAGTGACTATATACAGAGTTGCTCGAGCCTGACCTGGAATACGTATAAGGTGCAGGAGAGCTTACGCCGAACCTGCAGAAGTGGCGAATCACAGTGGTCGATGGAAAGCCACCGTCGTACCTACACTGAGGAATCGTCCCTCCTCCCACGAATCGGAGTTGGCGCTACATCCAGATAAATTGGAATACTCCCGTGAGCGTTGTAGAGGAAAGAAATGGCTTAGGCATATAGAGGCAATTACGCTAATTAGTGGATTTTGGGGTTTCGTAGAGACACTAACTTGTATGTTTATTTGATTGTTTCTCTGCTTAGATAATTTGCCTGTTAGTATTATATACGAAATGCTTTATGTGTTGTTTCTTTTTTTAAGTTGACCCTTGCTTGTATGTTGTGTGTGTTTGCCGGTGATCCGTCGCCAGGCGGACAACCCTTAGCCAGAAGCTGCAACTGGATGCCAGTTCAAGGGAGATCGAGTTAGAAGAAGGGAACCTTATGCAAGAAGACTTGTCGAAGCTGTTTGTTTGAATTGTATAAGCTTTTGTATGTTATGTTTCCGAGTAGGGAGTTTAGCTTATTTTCCTCACAACTGGCAGCATAGTCTTTTGAATTTAAATCATTCGCTTTGTAAATTTATTTCTAAACTACTTGCCAGTCACCTTATGCCATATGTGTGGCTATTTACGAATCAGGGTATTTATATCATTAATGCATCTTGTCATGGCATATTTCGAAAAAGGAAAATGACTTCAAAAAAATATACCCTCCTTTTGCTACGTTTTGGAAACCTCATGCATATTTAATTTACTATTTATTTGCTACAGTAAAGCCCTAAAAATCAGGGTGTTACAGTTTCAACCGGGGGGGGGGGGGGTGAGGGTTGCTGTTATAGGTTTGTTGATTGCGGTGACCTAGATTTTTGCTGGTTGTGTTAATCGCAAGAAGCCGTTCACGGTCTCCGCCGCCATCGCTCTATCGCCCATTGTCCCTCTCTCTCAATCTATCGTCCATTATCACAACAATGTGGGGGGGGGGGGGCACTTTCTAGTTTTAGAGACGAGAAGGTTAAGCTAGGTGTTTCTTCCCCTTTGAGTCTGTGTGAAAGGGAATGGGGTTGAGGTTGAGGTTGGGGTTGTAGGACAAGGGAGAGATGATGATTTTGGGGGAGAAGAGATAATTTCGGGGGAGAAGAGAAGGTTTTGGGGTTTTAGTGAAGATATGTGGGAAGAAATTTAGGAAAGATGATGATAAATGATGAAGAAAAAGATGGTGGTGAAAGTTGTTGGATTTTTCTTTGAAGATGATGAAGTAGGAGATGAAGATGATGAATGTTGCTGGGTTTATATTTTTTTATTAAATTATTTTTTTAAAAAAATCGTTAAATATTGGACGGAAAACCAAAATTGCAATCGTGTAAGGGAAGAAAATTGCTAATTTTTTTTTGTTAAGGACCAAATTCACACTTTGTGCATAAGTGAGAGACCAAACATGCTATTAAGCCTTAAAAAACTTTGCCATTGTCTATTCTTAAATTTGGCCTAGCTTGTGCCGGATGTAAGCTAGGCTATATGCACGTGTTGTCTGCATGACCTACCTCCATTCCTAACCATAGCATATTCTTTATCTCCCCAAGATCTTCTTCATTTGTAAATCAACTTCTTCTCGTTCAAATCGTAACCTTCAAACAAATTTAACCCACCCACAAATCCCATTTTTCTTAATCACTAATTTTATTCCTAAGTCCATCCCAAATTCTTAACCCCACTATACCCTGCAACTTCCTCCTCCCCCTAAACTTTCCTCCCTCATAAAACCCAAGCAATAAACTAGACAACCATCCTCAACCCCACATCAACCACTGCAGTTGCTGCCATGTTTTCGACTGGCCTCTCTCGTTCCACACCGCGACACCCACTCGAGCCCCTCCGTCGTCACCCATCACGGCAACAAAAGCCTCGTTGTCGTCATTGTCATCGAATTGGTCTCCAAAGACCCAATCGAACAACTCTTCTAAACAACAACCCGTGCATTGCGGTCATGCTTCTCGCAATACCACTGCCATCGCGACAAAAATATTTGATTAGAAATTTATGTGACATACATACATGAAATCTAGATAAGATACAACAATTAAATCTAAACTGAAGACGTCATGAGATTTTGATGGTTTTTTTATTATGCAGATTGTTATATTTTTCAAAATCCTTCTGCCATGTATAGAAGAGACTTTTTCTCACAATCACTCTCATTTTGACGATGACAAATGTAAGACCCTCAACTTTGTGTAATTGTATTTTAGTCCTGTAACTCTTGTGATTATAGTTTGAATCTTTTGAAGTATATTGATTATACTTTGTCTTGAATTATTTAGTAATTCGAGTTAGTATTGGGTTGATATATTGAGTTTTATTTGTGAAAAATGTGTGTTTGAGTATGAAATTATGTATTATTTAAGTCTTTGCTGAAATAGCGACGTTTTGAAAGGAAAGTTGAGATCGTTTGCCAGTTGAGATCGTTTGACAGTAGAGATCGCTTGGCAGTTGAGATCGTTTGGCAATAGAGATCATTTGGCAGTTGAGATCGTTTGGCAGTTGAGATCGTTTGATAACGTTGAGATCGTTTGGTAGAGACCGTTTGGTAAAATTGGCAGACTAGTACTTCGTTTAGTTGGCAGACTAGGACTTCGTTTTGGTTTTGTTTTGCCTGGTCTGATCAGCCGTTATTGTTGACCTTATGAGATAAGTGTCAGATGCCTTGGGAATGATAAATTTCCATTTTTATTGACTCTTATGAGACAAAATGTCAGAGTCATTAATGAGCATTAATGACTTGCCATTTTCTTTGACTTAGAATATTTTAATCCTTTCTAAGTCGGTTTTTTCACTCTATAAATACAAAAATCCTGTCAGTACGTTAATCTTTTATTCTTTCCCACACCTTTCTTCTCTTCAAAGAAACCTGTAATCCTTGACACTCTTCAGAAGTCTTATTGCTGGTAAGTTGTTCGGACTCTTACTAATTTTGGAATTTCCTTGTATTCGATTTAGTTCATCTTCTTGGAGTTTAACTTGTTCTGTTTCCATTGCGGTCATATTCTTCTTGTTCGTTGAAGATCAGAGCTGTTCGTTGTGAGTTCTTCTTGATTCGTGAAGGACAGAGTTGAAGTTTCAAATCTCTTAATCATTTAGGTCATTCAAGGTTGGTTTCCTTTCTAGTCCTTACGTTAGAACTTTGTTGTAATCTTTGTGTTTTCAAAACATTCCTTGAAAACCACATAGAAACTGTTTTAAATCAATTTTGTAATGATTTCTATCTATAAAGAAGTTTGGGTTTTGAAGAAATGAGTTTAAAAGTGATTTTACGTGAAAAACTCTAATTCTGGACTCTTAGGCTGAGAGCCAACGCTTGGGCGTTGGGTTTCTTCGAGTATTAACGTGACCAGACGAACGCTTGGGCATTGGGGTCTCCAACGCTTGGGCGTTGGGGGCACTCTGTTCTGCTCTGTTTTACGAAAAATTCTGGTTTCGACCGTTTTGAGTTATGTTTCTTCTCAGATTGTATCCCACCCTTAGGATAGTTAATTAAATGAGTTTATATGCTATTTCTAGGTTGAAGATCAAGTGTATGCAACCTAAACGAAGGTAAGGGTAACTCAGTCTTAGTGTTGTGTCATTTATGATGTTTTTGTGACTCTGTTTTCAGAACATTGATTGTGATTGTTATGAACTTGATTGAATATTGTTGATAACATTACAGTATGTTGAATATGTTTGTTGAGACTGAATTGCTTGGATATAACATGATGAATATGTTTTCAAGAAGAACTGACTATATTATGCATATGTTGATACTATGACTGTGAACGAGTGAACCGTTATTATTCATGAGGATTCTGTGGATTGTGGGAACTGTTAGTTCCTGAGGATAATGATTATTTGTCATAGCATATGCATTATATATAGGATTTTCAGGTTTTGATGTAGCGGCACTTTGTCCCGCGGAATCATAAACCGAGGGTGGTGCGGTAGATAGTATTCAACGAGTTCGTCCTGGCCCGGATACGGTAAAAACTTATTGGTCATAGATTATGCATATAGTTATCGAGAACTAACAAGCATGATTATGTGAAATCTGAAATAAGTAGTTTGTGAAATATCTGCTGTTAACATGAATGTAATTCATACTCTGTTATTTATCACTGATTTTGTTTTTCATCACTGTATCATTGATTTTTACTTGTATTTGGAGTTAATCCTTTTCTACTTGTTGTTTTGTTGTTTGGGCGCTTAATGCCAGATGACCAGCGATGAGGGAAGACTTGAAGGTTATTTTGATGCAAGCTTGAGGAACTTTTGGGGCAGATTTGAAGATGATGTTTAGTTTCCGCTATTTTGTAAACTTAGCACATCTGTGCAGTATATTACTTTCATTACGTCTTGTTTTCTTGTTGTAATGTTATTGACTATGGGCTACACTTTATTAAATATATGAGAGACGTTATTTTGGGAAAACTTGAGATGTTTTGAAAAGTTTTATTTAAATGATATTCCGCGTTTTTCAATGTGACTTTCAACTTAAAAATCAAGCTGTTACAACAAACTATCCTTGACTATATGTGACAACCCGATCAATACTCGACCCACACACATTTCCTTTATACTGAATTAACTTTGATACCAATTTTTTGTGGAAATTTAAAAAGTTTCTTTTTATAATCTATATGTGACATGATACTAAGTTTGTCTTATTCGATTGTTTCAAAATTTTTTTGTCTTATTCAAGTTCTCTTACTCTTAGTCAAACTCCTTAATTTCAAATCAAGCAAGAGAACTAGTAAATAAGTAATCACATAGGGTTTGTACACGTCACATATGAACATAACATGACATATGGGGAAAAATCTTACACTAGAGTCATAGTCATCAGGGTAACAGAAAAGTCTTAGTAAGGTGAGGTAGTAGTGTGACCCTCACACAAAAAGAAAAAGAGAAAAGCAAAAGTTAAGGTGTTAATAGATGGTACAAAAATCCATGAATCAAAAAGACATTAAAAAAAAATACCTACAACCTACACCAGCTCTCTTCTCTCCTCCTCCTCTACATCCTCTCCCTAAGAGCATCTCCAATAGAGATCTTATTTTGAGATCTTATTTTGGTATCTTAACCATTTTGGTGAGCTCACACTGCCACATAGATTTAAGACACCCATAAGATCCCACAACACATTTCGCTCAAGTGGTTGAGATCTTATTTTACTTTTAACTGGACCCACAATACACAATATATTTATATTATTTATTTCCACATAATATTAAATTAAATTAAACTAATAATTCTATACAAATATAATTAATAATTAAAAAAGATATAATATAATTAAAAATCAATTAGATAGGAAATACATAATTAAAAATCAATTAGATAGGTATTTTGTGCAGAAAAAAAAAAAAAAGTAAAATTGGGTCAAAAACCGCCAGCCCGTCCAGAAAAAGACAAAAAAAAGGCTCTTTTTTTTAAAAAACAGCCCAACGGCCATAAAATGACCGGCCTAGCCGGTTGGCCTCACGACCCAACGTCTATTCTCTCAACCGGCTGGACCGGTCATCAGGTCATCCACTATAAATTCTTTTTTTTTCTCCAAACCCTAACCTGTAACCATTCATCTCCCTTCTCCCATCTTCTTCCTAGCCGCCGCTGCGTCCCCTCCTTCCTCCCATGCCGCCGCAGCCCCTTCTTCCTCCCACGCGGCCGCAGCCCCTCCTTCTCCCACGCGGCCGCCGCCCCTCCTTCTCCCACGCGGCCGCAACCCCTCCTTCTCCACGCGGCCGCAACCCCTTCTTCCTCCCACGCCGCCGCAGCTCCTCCTTCTCCCACGCCACCGCATCGCCTCCTTCTTCCACACCGTCGCAGCACTTTCTTCTTCTTCCACGCCGCCCTGCTTCTAGTTTGCCGTCGCCTCTCCATCACGGCAGCCGGAGGGTTTTTAACCCATTTTTCTCATATATGTATTTTTTATTGTATTTTTAATCTGTTTGTAATCTGTTGAGCCATATTGCGATATTCTTCTGTTTATTTCATCTCTTCCTTCCCTCTGATTTTCGTTTCTGTTGGTTGATTATGATGGTAGGAGAGAGAAAATATAATATTATAGTTAAGATCCCACTTTTTGAAAAGGAACCAATGAAGACACTTTTTTAAAATCCCACTCCAGGTCACACATCTCCAATGGTCCAGATCTTATATAATCTGGATCTTAAAATAAGATCTCACCTTAAGCTCTCCATTGGAGATGCTCTTAGAGTGTGCCTACACCACAGATTCCTTGGCTCTGGACTTGGAAGGACTCTCTTAAAACAACTTTATATACTCGCAGGTGTCTCTGGACCTCATCCTGGGAGAATGTACCCTCTTTTTGGCGTAGTCCTAAGGATAGGCTCAGGGACGGACCCACTCATTGGAGTGGGGGGGCACGTGCCCCCACATAACTTTTCTGAAAAAAAAAATTAATACTAATAATACTAATATAATATAATTATTTTTATTTACCTTCCTAATTTCCAAACCCTAGCTTTCTCTTTCTTCTTCCTCTTTCTTTTTCGTGGTTCCTCTTTCTTCCCTCCTTGCTGGCTGCTGCCTCCACGAAAACGAGTCCGTGCAGTTCTGCCTCCACGCTCGCGCGCGCCCGCGCCGCCGCGTCGCACGGCCTCCTCCCGTCCTCGTCCTCGCTCGCGCCGCCGCGTCGGGCCTGCTCCTCCGTCCTCCGTCCTTCGCCCGCGTCGCCGCATCGCGCGGCCTCCTCCGCCAGTCCGCGGCCTCCTCCTTCTCCACCTGCTCTGCTCTACTTCAAACCTTCTTTCCCATTTCTGCTTCAATCCAGCAACAACATTACAGCAAGCAAGGTAATTTGATTCTCCATTTCTACTTCTCCCTTTTTGCTTCAATCCAGTTATCCAGCAAGGTTAGGCAATAGATTGTGAAATGAATTCATTGGTGTTTGATAACAAGGTGTCCAAATTCTCTGCTGACCCTCTTTCTTGGATGATTTGGGTGGATGAAGATGATGAGGACACTTATTGAATGAAACAACCTTAATTTTCATGTTTCTGTCTGTAAATTATCTAAGGAGTTGATCATACCCCTCTCTTTTTTCATGTTTTCTTATTATATGTTTCAGCTTTTTTTGTTCTTCAGAAGCAATTCATCACATAAGCTTCTCTGCATAATTAGTTTTGCTTCTAGAATAGATTACAGTAGAGATCAGTAAAAGGTCTTACTCCTTGAAGTTGGAAATGATCAATAAAACTGAAGATTGTGATGTTCTTCATTTCTCTGCCTCATTTGAAGTTTTTTGTTTCCTTTGAAATTCCCCTGCTTGCAATTTGCCTAGCCTAACAAAAGTTCAAAAATTGATTCTTTGTGGTGTGTCACCATTTGAATAAGAATCCATAGAGTTGAATAAACATTCCTTATCCAATATATTATATGTATCTTGAACTATTCTCTGATCTCTAATACCTAGCTACATTTTTTGTTTTTTTTATAAGCAAATTTGTATTGAAAGGGAGCACAAGGGGTTAATTTGTATTGGGATTGTTCTGTTAATATATTGTTCTGTTAATACTGTCCCAATAATCCAGATTGTAGATTGGTGTTAATATTAACAATTTTCTTTTTGTGCCCCCCATACTTAAATTCCTGGATCCGTCACTGGATAGGCTAGTCTCTAGGTGGTGCTTGTAAAGGTGCAGCTCTTGAGGTGGCAGTGAGAGGTGGTACGAGAGTAGGGCTACTGGTGGTGGTGGAGGAACAAG
This sequence comes from Acmispon strigosus, assembly GCA_030819835.1. NCBI lineage: Eukaryota > Viridiplantae > Streptophyta > Magnoliopsida > Fabales > Fabaceae > Acmispon > Acmispon strigosus. The sequence continues at coordinate 10,212,724 of JAUAMA010000001.1, forward strand.
ATCTTCAACCGGAGCTAGTGAAGGTATTGGGGTTAAACTCTGCCGCTCTTCTCATCCACTTCTTTGTCATCAATGTAGCTTGTCCTCACTATTCCTTCACCACAATCGTGTCTAATCATGATTGAAGAAAATATTATCTATCAATGGGGTTCATCTCATGGACGAGTACTTGAAGAGTTCATAATTTCTGATTTCTCAGCAATTCCCTATGTCTTCCTTCCGTCTATGAGAATTGAAGAAATCTCAAATTATGTTGACTTGGACTAAAGACTCTTCACTTCGAAAAACTTCAAATCCATTGGAATAGATTATCTGCATGATAACCTTTTCAACATCTCTTTTAATTCTGATAGTGATGACTACTCTTTTAGTCTTGACCGCTATCACTACCCTCCTTCTCCTTAGACCTCCTTCTTCACAATGTTTCTTGTGAGTAAAGTCTCCTTTATTACTAGTTTTTCTTTTTTCAAAATATGTTCTCTTTCTCCGAGTCTTTTCAATCCCTCGGTTCACTGTGTCTTCTATAGTTTCCAAAAAAAACTCATCATTTCCTTGTCTTCTCTCTCCTCCCAACCGCTACTCTTCCCAGCGGCGTTTCACATCCCTCTTTGGCACGTTTCATCAAGCGTGTCCCATCCTTTCTTCTCACGCCTTCCTCTATAAAATCCCTCTTGGTGCTCTCATCTCTTCACTCCTTGCAAAAAGCCCCTCCTCTTGTCTCTTCATCAATTTCGGTGAAACAATTGGGAATCTTGTTGCAGGCATTGTTGATCTCTTATACTCCTCTCTGGAGTGTACGTCTGAGGCCGCACAAGAACTAATTTATCTTGATCTCTTGAAGGCCTATTGTTCTACTCTCTCCATCAAACCTTGCATTGGGTTCATTAACCATATTCTCGAGTACGATTTCATCATCACCAGGGATAAATTGTCAAAATATATTCTATGCGATAACATCGGGGTCAGATAACATGAACGATGGGGTAGACAATACAACTCTGAAGATATCGAGGTCATCGTCTATGCAATTGAGAATCCCTCTGTTTATCAAAGGACCCAATTCAAGTCTCTCTCTTGTGCCGCCAAGGCCATCCACCTTCTAATCACTTCGGTCATCTATCCTCGTCAATAAAATACTCAGGATGTTTTGGACAAGGACATCTTCATCATTTGCTCTGTTCTTAAAGGAAAACATATTGACTTTGTGGACCTGGTCTACAATCATTTGAAGATCGCTCTTTGTTTTGAGAACCATGCAATACCTTATAGCTTTCTGGTAACCAAGTTCCTTAAAAGTCTAGAGGCTTTACCTTTCAGTGCATAAGATGCTCTCACTGAACAAGATTGTGTTGGGGAAAGATGACAAATAATAGAAATAATCAACAACTAGCGGAAGCACCTGGATCGACTTTTCCCCACCGTGCAATTAAAATAGGTTCCAAATAAATATCTCAAGCAACAGTAATACACACAGAACAGATAAAGAAAATAAGCAAGAGACACACCAGAATTATTAACGTGGGAAAAACCCCTTAAAGGGAAAAAACCCACGGGACCAAGCCAGTAAAATTCTCCACTAATAAATTAATGGGACACACCACAAGTCTTCCTGGAACCACTAGGGATCAACAGAACAAATACAATCTTCACCAATAAAGTGGATAACAACACAATGCTGACACAGAAAATAGAGGAGGCAAAACCACAGAAAAAAATACTAATATTACCAGCTCAATGACAGGATCCACATACTGCAATTTCACCCTAAACAGAGCACTTTTACAGTACCACACTTCTATCAATGAACAAGTTCTCCTTCTTCTCCAATACTTGCTGCGCCGCTGTTCTTTCTTTTTCTTCTCTCTCGCTACAGTACCAGCCTTCAATTTCTTTTCTTCTTATCACACACTCAATGTAGCAGCCCCCATATAAAATAAGGGTAAAACCCTTTAATGGCCACAATGGGCTACGGCCCATTACAGAGTCTTTGTTTCCTTTTTTTTTCTTTTCTAATAATAATTGGTATGTGGGCTCACTTGTTTGGTGACCCACAACAATTCTCCCCCTCACCAATCAAGTGAGGTCATAGGTGACCATACCCGCTTTCCTTTTGCAAGTAGAAAGCTTCGCCATAGGTAAGGCCTTAGTCATCATATCTGAACCATTCTCGTCAGTATGGATTTTCTCCAATGAAAATTGCTTCATCTCCATCGCATCCCGTATCCAATGATACCGAACCTCAATATGCTTCGATCTTGAATGATAAGTCGAGTTCTTTCTGAGATGGATTGCACTTTGACTGTCACAATATAAAACATATTTCTCTTGAGATAGACTCAACTCTTGTAGGAATTTCTTCATCCACAAGAGTTCCTTCGCAGCTTCTGTTGTAGCAATATACTCTGCCTCTGTAGTAGACAAAGCAACACACTTTTGCAATCTAGACTGCCATGAAACTGCTCCCCCTGCAAAAGTCATCATATATCCAGAAGTAGACTTCCTGGAATCCACATCACCAGCCATGTCTGCATCTGTGAAACCATCTAATACAGGCTTACCGCTTCCAAAGCACAAAGAGACACTAGAAGTACCTTTGAGATACCTAAGTATCCACTTCACAGCTTGCCAATGTTCTTTACCAGGATTAGAGAGGAAGCGACTGACCACCCCAACTGCATGAGCAATATCTGGTCGCGTACATACCATCGCATACATCAAACTGCCAACCGCAGATGCATACGGAATCTTCTGCATTTCTTCTATATCTTTCTCACTTGTAGGACACTGCATAGAGCTTAACTTGAAGTGACCAACTGGCTTGGAATTTCCCATATTAAACCTCTCCAATACCTTCTCAATATACTTTTGCTGTGATAACCATAATTTACCATTCTTCCTGTCACGAATAATTCTCATGCCAAGAATTTGCTTTGCAGGACCCAAATTCTTCATTGCAAAGGACTTGTTCAACTCTCCTTTTAAATTCTCAATCTCTTTCAGGTCATGACCAACAATCAACATGTCATCAACATAAAGCAAGAGAATAATAAATTTGTCATCAGAATATTTCTTCACAAACACACAATGATCAGAAGAGGTTTTTACATACCCGTGATCCACCATGAAGGAATCAAATTTCTTATACCATTGCCTTGGAGCTTGTTTAAGACCATACAAGCTCTTTTTCAATTTGCAGACAAGCTTCTCTTTTCCTTTGACTGCAAAACCTTCAGGCTGCTCCATATAAATTTCTTCCTCCAAATCACCATGGAGAAAAGCGGTCTTCACATCAAGTTGCTCAACCTCTAAATTTAAAATGGCTGCCAAACCAAGTACAACTCGGATTGAAGACATCTTGACCACAGGAGAAAATATTTCTTCAAAATCAACACCTTTCTTCTGACTGAAACCTTTCACAACCAACCTTGCCTTGTACCTTGGATGTGAGCTATTTTCTTCTGATTTCAACTTAAACACCCACTTGTTCTTGAGTGCTTTCTTACCATGAGGTAGCTTCACTAATTCAAATGTGTGGTTCTCATGCAAAGATTTCATCTCTTCTTGCATGGCTTTGTTCCACTTATCTTTCTCTTCATGAGACATAGCTTCTTCATGGCTTTCAGGCTCTCCCCCATCAGTGAGCATCACATATTCATGTGGAGGATATTTGTGTGAAGGATGCCGCTCTCTAGTGGATCTTCTCACTTGAGGCTCTGGAGATTGTTGTGGTGGAATTGAATCAACTGTTTCATCAACCTGGGGCTCAGGAACATCAACTGCATTGTCTACATCTGCATTCACATCTCCCTCATTATTAGTAACATTGGCAGGAGGCTCTGGATCAACATCAATGTACCTGTAAACAACTTGTTTCTGCTTCTCATTCTTGTCAATGTCTTCAATGGTCTGACCTTCAAGAAAAATAACATCTCGGCTTCTTATAACTTTCTTGTCAACCGGATCCCAAAACCTGTAACCAAAATCATCACGACCATAACCCAAGAAGATACATTGTTTAGACTTACCATCAAGCTTGAACCTTTCATCTCTGGGAATATGAACAAATGCCTTGCAGCCAAACACTCTCAAATGATTGTATGAGACACCTTTCCCCCGCCACACCCTCTCAGGAACATCACCATTAAGAGGAATTGATGGAGAAAGGTTGATTAGATCTACTGCAGTTCTCATTGCTTCACCCCAGAATGATTTAGGCAATTTGGCATGAGAAAGCATGCATCTGATTCTGTCATTAATCGTGCTGTTCATTCTCTCTGCAACTCCATTAAGCTGTGGAGACTTTGGAACTGTCTTCTCAAGCTTGATTCCATGTTCCCTGCAATAATGCTCAAATGGCCCCCTGTATTCACCACCATTATCTGATCTGACACACTTCAGCAATTTACCTGTTTCTCTTTCCACACTTGCATGGAAGTGTTTGAACACATCAAGTACCTGATCTTTGGATTTCAAAACAAAAGCCCACACTTTTCTAGAGTGATCATCAATAAATGTGACAAAATAAGAATAACCACTAAGGGATTTAACATCCATAGAGCAAACATCAGTGTGAACTAAATCCAAGATATGTGGCCTCCTATGAGGAGGGTAAGTGCGGAAAGAAACTCTATGTTGTTTACCAACAATACAATGAGAGAAAGTTTCAAGAGATGTACCTTTCACCGGAAGCAGATTTTTCCTTGCAAGAGTGTCAAGCCCCTTCTCACTCAAGTGACCGAGCCGCTTATGCCATAGCTCAGTAGAATAATCCTCAGTTGCATTCACCTGAGGAGCAGACAACTTTATAGAAGTCCAATAAAGAGTATTTTTCTTTACTCCTTTTGCCACCACCAAAGTCCCTTTGGTGCACTTCCATTTACCATCACCAAAACCATTATGGTAACCATCACCATCAAGTACATGTACTGAAATCAGGTTGAGGCGCATGTCAGGAATGTGTCTGACGTTCTTCAAGTGCAGCTTGCATCCAATATTAGTTTCTACCCAGATATCTCCAATGCCAACAACTTTGCTTACCCCTTGATTACCCATCTTCACTTGCCCAAAATCACCAGCAGTGTAGGATGTAAAATACTCACGATGAGGAGTAACATGAAATGAGGCAGCAGAATCAACAACCCATTCATAAACTTGGCATGTCAAATTAACATAATCATCTCCAAAAACAGCAACAACTTCACCATCAGATACAACTGCAGCAGTGTCTTTATCTTCTTTCTTATCATTGCCTCTTTCCTTTGATTTACTTCTTTTAAGAAACCTGCATTCCCTTTGCATGTGTCCCATTTTATTGCAATTGAAGCACTTGATGTCTTTCCTGCTTCTTGAACTTCCTCTTGACTTGCTTCGATCATTAGATTTATGAAAATTTCTATTATGGCTTCTCCCCCGTGACTCAGTAACCAATGCTTGAGTGTGAGTCGATGAACTAGCCATATTGTGTCCCTTCCTCCTAATTTCTTCATTTAGGAGGGCTTCTTTTACAGTACTCAGACTCATCTTCTCATTAGTGGAGTTACTCAAAGATACCACCAATGTTTCCCAACTATCTGGCAATGAACTGAGCAACAACAATGCAAGTAGCTCATCAGATAAATTAATCTCTATAGTGGTCAATTGATTCACAATATTCTGGAAACTGCTCATATGCTCAGCCACTGAAGAACCATCCCTGTACTTCAGATTTACCAGTCCCCGAAATAGAAATACTTTGTTCTGTGCATTTTTGGACTCAAACATGTCCTTCAATTTCTTCCACAAACTGTGGGCATTAGTCTCACTAGACACATGATGATAGATACTCTGATCTATCCATTGCCTGATCATACCAATAGTTTTCCTGTTTGCCTTTGTCCATTCTGCTTCAGATTTTTCTGCTGGCTTAGTACCATTACCATCAATGGGGTCATACAAATCTTTACAGAACAACAAATCTTCCATTCTGGATTTCCAAATAGAATAATTTGAAGAATCCAATTTCACCATCGTACCAGCGATATCACCCTCTCCCATTTTAAGAGCACCAAACAGAACTCCAACCAAGGAGCTCTGATACCAGTTGTTGGGGAAAGATGACAAATAATAGAAATAATCAACAACTAGCGGAAGCACCTGGATCGACTTTTCCCCACCGTGCAATTAAAATAGGTTCCAAATAAATATCTCAGGCAACAGTAATACACACAGAACAGATAAAGAAAATAAGCAAGAGACACACCAGAATTATTAACGTGGGAAAAACCCCTTAAAGGGAAAAAACCCACGGGACCAAGCCAGTAAAATTCTCCACTAATAAATTAATGGGATACACCACAAGTCTTCCTGGAACCACCAGGGATCAACAGAACAAATACAATCTTCACCAATAAAGTGGATAACAACACAATGCTGACACAGAAAATAGAGGAGGCAAAACCACAGAAAAAAATACTAATATTACCAGCTCAATGACAGGATCCACATACTGCAATTTCACCCTAAACAGAGCACTTTTACATTACCACACTTCTATCAATGAACAAGTTCTCCTTCTTCTCCAATACTTGCTGCGCCGCTGTTCTTTCTTTTTCTTCTCTCTCGCTACAGTACCAGCCTTCAATTTCTTTTCTTCTTGTCACACACTCAATGTAGCAGCCCCCATATAAAATAAGGGTAAAACCCTTTAATGGCCACAATGGGCTACGGCCCATTACAGAGTCTTTGTTTCCTTTTTTATTTCTTTTCTAATAATAATTGGTATGTGGGCTCACTTGTTTGGTGACCCACACAACAGATTGTTGCCCTATCAAAGTCGATTTCTTCAAGATTAGAGGTTTTCCACCCTACAGCTCTTATGATGATTCACTCTTTTCTGACAACGACTCTACCTGTTCCTCCTCGTCAAAACCTCACGTTCTAGTGATCAAACATCAAGCTGCTCCTCTGATGGCTCTTTAGATCATCATCATCAGAAGAAAAAGACTAATCCTAATAAGAAATGTTTAGGTCTGATCTTGTGTAGTCTTTGAACTATCTAGCCATAAAGTAGTCCCTTTTGATGTGTACTTAGACATAGTCTAGACATAGGAACTCGTGCTGTGAGATAAATCCTTTCGTATGCTAGTCTCCTAGAATTAGTAAATTTTGATGTATAAAAAACACTTGTACATGCTAGCTATCTTTCTTGAAAAATTCTTCAATATATGCATATCTCTTTAATTTTCCTTAATGTATACGTTTTTTTTTTGTATGGACAATTTCACGGGGAGTGTTGTTTAATCCTTTGTTTCTTTTTGATTAATGACAAAAAAAAGTGGAGAAAAGTAATAAGAGTTAAATTCTTAATTAAAAAAAGAAGTTAACAATTAACAATTAAACTTGAAAACAAGAAGATAAAATATGTAATATGTTAACTCTATTTCTGAGGGGGAGTCAACAAGAGAAATTTATCTTTCAAAGCTTAACTGATCTTATTCTGTCTTATGAAGTTTATAACTCTTGGTTTTGTCATCATTAAAAAGGGGGGTATTTTTGGGAAAAGAAGTCTCCACCTTAGGGCTTGATAAGGTTTTAATGATGACAACGCATAAAGTTATAAAAGCTAATGATCTTGTGATCTCTATGTATAAACTAGAATGCAGATATGAAGATCCAAGAAAGAACTATGAAGACTATCTCGTGGAAGATAAAAGAGATAAAGATATGGAAGTGATTCCCTAAGAAAATATTTCAGTCTTGTCTAATTGCACCTCGTTGGAAGCAAGATATAAAAGTCTTAAGCCAAGAAGAATGGCTGATTGATCAAGCTCTCAAAGGAAGCTCATCTACAAAGTAGATCAATCTGGAAGACAATCAAGACTAAAGACAAGGGAAACCTGAAGTCAAGCCATCTCATCATATCATGAACTTTAGGAGTCAAGGTTTCAAGGTCCAGTTCCTTCATGAAGAAGGCATATATTTTCCTCACTATCAAGGACTTGCATAAGTATGCTTCAGAAGTCAAGGTTTCAAGGTCCAGTATGCTAAATGATCAAATCTACTGGAAGTCAGGTACATCTCATTCCTGTCTGAACATACGTGAAGATTTCCATAAGTGGTGTCTACTAGAAGCATAGTCCACTGGAGTTTACTCTCAACATGTGAATGATATCTAAAGAATTTGTATCTAAAGATCTCTCTGACATGACAAGATGAATATCAGTCTTCAGATACACTTTCTCCCAAGGGCAAGTACAAAGTGCAAAAGTTGATCCATGACAAGGAACCTTTTCCAACGCTACCCTCCTCTCTCAAGTGGTTGCATTCAATGCCTCAATCAGGTAAACCACTATTCACTGCTATATTGAAATCTCTAATGTATCTCTCTCCAGCGTCACATCCAACTTACCACAATGGGTCTCGGCTCAGAACGTACGGAAGAAGGATTCAAGGGACATCGAGAAGACAATGAAGGTTGAATTACTGAAGCAAGCTACGTTTAAATTAAGAAGACTCAAGTTCAAATCATTTCCAACTTGACTATTAGAATAGAGCCATTGGAACTACTGTGCATCTGCAAAAAGATAGTTTTTGAATCCCTAAGGACAACAACAATCATATTTGTATCTCTGGCATATAAATACATTTTTCAAAGATGAAAAAGGTGTGCCATTGCACCGAGTGCAGCTTTGTGTGAGAAACACAATGTATTTCAAAGTGTTGGGAGTGAAGCAAAGAGGAAGGAGTTTATTGTGGTGCACCCACAATCACTCAAGTATAAGGAAATCCTAAGTTTCATGTATCATCATGATGATTGCCTAATAGTATGAACATACCTGGATATTTTTAAGATCATACTCAAACACTTCCTCTCGAGGTTTATGCATTGATTGTGAATTTAATATACCTCCACAAAAAGCAAGAGAGAAAAAGAGAAAGGCTTAAATGGAACGATACATGTTCTGAGCCAAAGAGAAAAAACAGTGAGAGACTTTGATCAACTAATCCACTATGTCTATAACATTAGATTGATCAAGTATGAGAGAGAATATGATAGAAAGCTTTCATGCATACATCTTAGTCTATCTTGTAAACACTCAATGAAGGATGCAATTTAGTAAAATCAGAAGCACCTTCATCATGAGTGTAAGTAAGTCTTCACAAACCCCAACATAACACTCATAGAAGCCTGGAGAGGCTTGCACAATAATACTCAGATAGGAGGAGTTATGGAGAATACTTGGTAAGGAGAAGTCCGATTAATACTTGGTAAGGAGAAGTCTTGCTAATACTAGGTAAGCTTGAAGAGGCTCGGAAAGAATACTTGTAGACAAGAGAGGTCCTTAGAATACTTGCAGATAGGAGAGGTTCTGAGAATACTAGTAGACCGGAGAAGTCCTTAGAATACTTGTAGACAGGAGAAGTCCTTAGAATACTTGTAGATAAGCGAAGTCGTGATAATACTTGTAGATATAAGAAGTCTTCAGAATACTTGTAGGGAGAAGTCCTACCGAATACTAGCTAGGATGTGTCCTTGATAATACTTGTTGATAGGGAGAAGTCCCGTAGAATCCTTGTAGGAAGAGTCCTTGATAATACTCAAAGTGATTAGTAAAAATCTTGGTAGTAGCCGAGGATTGGATGTAACCTTTTCATTATAGGTGACTGGTAAAACAAATTGTGTGTCTCTTCTTATGCCTTGAATCATGCATCGCAACGTCTACCGCTTATCTACTACAACTCTATTTAGAAGACGACACGAATAGAAATACATTAAGTAGATCTTGAAAGTTGTCAATCGCAAAAAGTTTTCGTAGATACAGATCAAAACCCCTTCTTGTGTCCCTGTGATTTCCATCAGCTTCGACCTCATACACTGCCAGAGCATCGGGATCTTCGTCACCGGCTGAACGTGGAGAGACTTCACCGCCCGCGCAGAAGATGCTGCAGAAGTTGCTTTTCTCTCCCTACTACATTCCTCGCTGCCTCTACCGCTATACGGTGAAGCCCTTGAAGTGGGCTGTGACGATAACAATGGCTACGACATTCATCGACCTTGATGTCCCGGTGATCTACATAAAGGACGGTGATGGCGAGTGGAGTAGTGAGGGAGGAGTTGACCTTACACAAAACCCTCAATTTTGGTTCCCAACAAAAAAATTACAAAAGTAGTCCCTCACGAAAGCTTCCGTTAGCAACTTTGGTCTTCCGTCCAATTTAGTTAGAAAACTAACGGTTTCTGGAAAAAAAATAAAAAACAGAATCCCATAAATATGATGAATGTTCATCATCTTAATAAGAAAAACCCAGAAAATAAAACAAAGTCATCCACACCCTATGGAACCAACAAAGTCTTCAGACCTGACGGTGAACCTTCGAACCACCACCGTCCTCTTCACATCACTGCTGCCTCTACACCGCCATCGACTCCAACCACTTTACCTTCATCACACATCTTCATCTAAAAACTCAGGAAATGCATACCCAAAAACCCCAAAAACGCAGAACTGATACAAGAAATCTTGCCCAAAACAACAAAAATTATCTCACCCAAAACACCAAAAATTCACCATGAAGAATCTCCTGAATCCAAATTAAAAAAATAATCCAAATTTGGTTTTAATTTCTGGGTTTTAGTTCACCAAATAAGATATTCATCAAAATTAATCTGCAAACTAAACATGTAAGGTTTACAGGTAATATAATCTGCAAAAGCAAGAACTATATTCCCAAATCAAAATACACGCAACAAAATTAAAACTTTCATACGAATATGAAATTTCCAGGTTTCCTATTTCCTTATTCTTGTTGTAATGTTTCTGGCGCTTGCTCAACCTTCTCTGAAATCAGAACGCAACCTACCCAGCCACACCCACTGCGACCCCATCTCTAACCACCACCACAACCCATCAGATCTAAGTGAAGAGGAGGAGATCGAGAGAGATTCAGAGACACCATAGGTAAACGATTAGCAAATCTACTCACCCAGGAACCAAAACATTTGCAGATTCGGATCAAAGCCTTTAATTTCGCTTTTTGTTGGATCTAACACATTGGATTGCTCAGAGTAACTTAGGAGAAATCATGTTAGAAAGCACACATAATCTTTGTTCACGCAGTTCGACCAATTTGTCTACCTCTGCGGCTATAGAGTGGCTATAGCTCCGATTCATTCACAATAAATTAGGGTTACAGTGTTACAACACACACACACACACACATATATACATATATAGGATTCTAATGCTACACGACAAAAACACTAAATCCTATCCCAATCCCCTTGACAAATCAGATCCTAATTACAACAAATATTACGGAGTTCCAATGCCTATGAGCTGCCTTTGACAGACCATGCATCTCTTACTCAGACGACGAAAACATCTATGAGGCAGACGATGCGAGAAACTCTGAGTCAGACGATCCAGGCATGCCTAACTCAGACGATCCAAGCGTCTTTGAGGCAGGCGATGCAACTCCTTATGAGCCAAACTCAACAATCTCCACCTTGGCAAATTCTCAAGCCCTTATGAAGATCAACTGTTTTATCTTGAGATCTTGACTTTTGGGATTGTGCTCCCCATCTGTTTAACACTGTGAAACATGCAACAAATCCAAGCAGTGCTTGAACTTGTCATTGATGACTGACTTGGTTAACATATCAGCTGCATTCTCAGAAGTATGAACATTCTCAAGTCGTATCTGTCCTGACACAAGCAACTCTCTAATCTTGTGAAATCTCACATCAATGTGCTTTGTCCTAGCATGATACACCTGATTGTTTGCCAAGAAAATGACACTCTGATTATCACAATGCAACTGAACTCCACCTTGCTCAATACCCAACTCTTTCACTAACCCAATAAGCCACAATGCTTCCTTTGCTGCTTCAGCTACATCCATGTACTCAGCTTCAGTTGTGGACATAGCCACTATGGATTGAACAGACAACTTCCAGCATATTGGTCCATCTGCCAAAGTAAAAACATACCCTGTTGTAGACCTCCTGTTGTCGATGTCACCTGCATAGTCAGAATCAACATATCCACAAACTCTTGGATCACCTTGTTCACTACTGAACATTATACCATGACCCGGTGTACCCTTCAAGTACCTGAGTATCCACTTGACTTCCTGCCAATGGCGCTTCCCTGGTTTGGACATAAACTTACAGACTTTGCTCACAGCTTGTGCCAAATCTGGTCTAGTGCAGACCATAGCATACATTAAACAACCAACAACACTGGCATAGGGGATTTTCGACATACCTTCAACTTCCTCAGCTGTCTTTGGACACTGATCCACTGAGAGCTTAAAGTGATTCGCTAATGGAGTACTCACAGCTTTTTCACTGCTCATGTCGAATCTGTTTATCACACCTTCAACATAGCTTTTCTGAGAGAGCCACAATTTTCTAGCTCCTCTATCTCTGTGAATTTCCATCCTAAGAATCTTCTTAGCAACTCCTAAGTGATTAGCAAGTGATTAGTAGCCATAAGCATGCCATCAACATATAGTAACAAGAAAATAACAGAATTATCATCAAGACTCCTAGCATAAACACAGCAGTCATAGTCAGCTGTCTTTGGACATACCTTCAACTTCCTCAGCTGTCTTTGGACACTGATCCACTGAGAGCTTAAAGTGATTCGCTAATGGAGTACTCACAGCTTTTGCACTGCTCATGTCGAATCTGTTTATCACACCTTCAACATAGCTTTTCTGAGAGAGCCACAATTTTCTAGCTCCTCTGTCTCTGTGAATTTCCATCCCAAGAATCTTCTTAGCAACTCCTAAGTGATTAGCAAGTGATTAGTAGCCATAAGCATGCCATCAACATATAGTAACAAGAAAATAACAGAATTATCATCAAGACTCCTAACATAAACACAACAGTCATAGTCACACCTTCTGTAGCCAATCCTTAACATGTATGAATCAAATCTCTTGTACCACTGTTTTGGTGACTCTTTCAACCCATACGGAGACTTCTTCAATTTACATACTAGATTCACCTGACCAAACTCGACGAATCCTTCGGGTTGCTGCATGTACAATTGTTCATCTAGATTTCTATGAAGAAACGCTGTCTTCACATTCATTTGCTCTAGATGCATGTCTCGGAATGCTACCAAGGCCAAAACTGCCCTGATAGAAGTGTGTCTAACTATCGGAGAGAATATCTCATCTTAATCAATCCCCTTCCGCTGTGAATATCCCTTTGCTACTACATGAGCCTTGGAACTTTTCTCCTTCATTTTCTGTTACTACTGGCTTCTTCCTGTACACCCACTTGCAACCAATGGCTCTCTTCCCTGGAGGAAGATGAACAAGATCCCAAGTCTGATTCTTCTCCAGGGACTCCATCTCCTCCACTATAGCACCCATCCACTTGTGTCTTTCTTGGCTTGCCATAGCCTCATGAAAGGTAGAAGGATCTCCAGAACTGGTAAGAAGAGCATATGCAGCTAAGTCTTCAAAACTATATCTATGTGGTGGTACTCTCTGATGGGCTCCCTATCGCGCACAACAATATAATCTGGTGCTCCACCTGAATCAACTAGTTCATCTTCTGTTTCAGTATTAGAACCTGTGCAAGCCTGTAGATTGGGTATCGTCTGCCCAGGACTGTGTGGGGTAGACATTGGTGGATCGTCTGCTGCATTGTGCGGTAGACGATGCTGCGTTGGTTTTAGTGTCTCTACAGCAATCTGAATCCTCCCAGTAGTGGAAGTTTCAGCCTCCGAAGAAGTCTCTTCTTTAGAATCTGTTTGCTTCAACATGAATTGTTCATCAAATACAACGTCTCTACTATGAATTGCCTTCTTCAAGGCTGGATCCCAGAATCTGAACCCCTTCACACCCTTGGTGTACCCAAGAAAAATGCATTTCTTGGACTTGGGATCCAATTTGGATCGTTCATCATTGGAAACATGCACATAAGCTGGACAAAACAAAATCCTCAAATTTTCAAGATTTATTGAATTACCTGTCCATACCTCCTCTGCAACCTTTCCGTCCAATGAAGTTCTCGGATACCTGTTGAAAAGATAACATGCCATGTTCATTGCTTCTGCCCAAAAACCTTTTGACAGTCCTGCCTGCAATCGAAGACACCTTGCCTTCTCTGTGAGAGATCGATTCATCCTCTCAGCAACACCATTCTGCTATGGTGTTTTCTTAACTGAATAATGCCTCTGGATCCCGTGTTCCTCACAAAACTGCTTAAAATTTTCATCAGTGTATCCAGTCCCATTGTTTGACCGCAGATACTTGATCTTCTTCCCTATCTGATTTTCCACCTCAGCTTACCACAATCTGAACTTATTGAAAACCTCAGATTTGTGCTTCATGAAATATACTCAGACCTTACGAGAGAAGTCATTAATGAATATAACAAAGTACCTGGAACCTCCAATGGGAGCCTCCCTAGTAGGCCCCCACACATCTGAATGAACATAATCGAGGATTCCCTTTGTTTCATTCTTCCCGGTCACGAAACGGACACGACACTGTTTGCCTAGCACGCAAAACTTGAAAAAATTCATCTTGCAGCTTCGAAACACTCTTCAAAAGATCCCTCTTATGAAGTGCCATCATCCCCTTCTCACTAGGATGACCCAGACGCATATGTCAGAGCCTCGTTGCACCATTGTCAGTTTCAACTGATGTAGCGTCACCTACAACGGTGCTTCCCAACAAGCGATAGATATTCTCTACAGTACGCTTTGTCGTCATCACAGTTAATGCACCTTTGCACACCTTCGGAGTATCTTTACCTCCATTTGAACGGAAAGAGTAACCGTTCTCCTGTGAAGTGCCCAAGGAAATCAGATTCTTCCTCAAATCTGGGACATACCTCACATTACCCAATATGCGCGAGCCACCATGATCCATAGCAATTTTGATTTGCCCTATTCGAGTGATATCACATGTTTTGTCATCACCTAAATAGACAAATCCAAACTTGCCCGTCTTGAACGAACTGAACCACTTCCGATGCGGCGTCATATGGTAAGAGCATCCAAAATCAAGAATTCATACGTCTGTGCATTTACCTGATGAGACACTTAGCATATCTCCTTCATTGCTGCAACCATCAGTCCGAGTCATGTTTGCAGAGCTTGAAGGATTTGGGCAATCCTTCTTCCAGTGACCAACCTGCTTGCAATTAAAATACTCTGATGTATTCTTCTTCTGCTTGGATTTAGAACGTTTCTTCTTCCCTGCAGACTTACCCTTATTCTTTCCACGATCTTGTCCTCCCTTAGCAAACAGACCTTCACCTTGACTTCCCTCCTCTACAATCTGTCTCCTTTGAGAGTGAGCAAGAGTTTAAATGTGATGGCATCAAGCGTGATTGCGCCCTTCCCATAAGTAAGAGTAGTAACCAAGTGGTCGTAGGAACTTGGTAACAAACACAACAGAATAACTGCTTTGTCCTCATTGTCAATCTTCACCCCAAGTCTCAGCAAATCCGCGACTATCGTGGTGAAGTGATTGACATGTTGTTGAAGATCACTTCCCTCCTGCATTTTCAGACTGTAAAGCCTTTTCTTTGCAAATAGCTTGTTCATAAACGTTTTGGACTGATATTGTCTCTCCAACTTGTTCCAAACGGCCTTTGGAGTCGTGAGATCCACGATATGAAACATCACCTCGTCAGAAACGCAAAGACGCATCAATCCAGCGGCCTTCTCTTGCATATATGTCCAATCTATGTCTACCATACCTGTCGGTTTCTCCTCGCGTTGCGCCTTCTGCAATCCTTGTTGAACCAACAAATCCTTGACCATGCGTTGCCATAAACCGAAGTTTCCCGTTCCATTGAACTTGTCAACGTTGAATCTTGCACCGCCAGAAGTCATGTATTCGTCTAATACCAATTTTTGGATCTAACACCTTGGATTGCTCAGAGTAACTTAAGAGAAATCAGGTTGGAAAGCACACATAATCTTTGTTCACGCAGTTCGACCAGTTTGTCTACCTCTGCGGCTGTAGAGTGGTTATAGCTTCGATTCATTCAAAATAAATTAAGGTTACAGTGTTACAAATATATATATATATATATATATATATATATATATATATATATATATATGATTCTAATTCTACACGACAAAAACATTAAATACTATCACAATCATCTTAACTAATCAGATCCTAATTACAGCAGATATTACGGAGTTCCAGTGCCTATGAGTTGTCTTTGGCAGACCTTGCATCTCTGACTCAGACGATGCGAGCAACTCCGAGTCAGACTATCCATTCATGTCTGACTCAAACAATCCAAGCGTCTCTGAGGCAGACGATGCAACTCCTTATGAGCCAAACTCAACACTTTTGCAATTTTCGAAATAGATCACCTCGACAATGATTAAGTGAGGAGATGGCAATGGCGGTTGCAGCTGTCGCAGGACTTGAAGCAAGCGGCGAAGCAACCCATGAAAGCTCGGGAAAAGGATCAGAAGAGGAAGCTGAAAATGAAACCTAACCAGCGTACCATATCATTGAGAAGAGGACCGAGTAGTAACAGGTAAGGTAGAAATAGATAGATTTGAAGGAGAAAATATTGATAAAGTAAGTTAAGACAGTGAGAAAGCTTTGTTTAACCACCGATTTCTTATCTCTAGAAGTAAATCTAACAGGTAATGTAGAAAGGTAACGTTTTTTTTTTCTCTTTCTGAAACGGTGTTAGAGTGTTTTGTGAGTGGATGATTGTTTGTTTTCTTTTTGTGTAAGAAGTTTGATTATGAGTTGGTTTGAGGAGGAGTTTTTTGTGTTTTGAATTTTTCTAGGTTTTATGTTGAAGATGATGATGATGTTTGAAGATGTTAGAAGAAGATGAAGAATGTTCTAGATTTTTAATTTTTTTTTCAAAAAATGTTAGATTTCTAACGGAAAGAGGACGGAAGACCAAAGTTGCTAACGGAAGCTTTCGTGAGGGACTATTTTTGTAATTTTTTTTTGTTAGGGACCAAAATCGTGGATTTTATGTAAGTGGGGACCAAAGTTGCAATTAATTCAAAAAATTACGATAATAAAATTCTCATATCATCTTGGCTTAATTGTAATTTTAGTCCCTTATCTTTCACGATTGTGCGATTTGAGTTCCTGATGTTCAAAACGCTCGATTTAAGTCTTGAAATTTTTTTTTGTGCGATTTTGGTCCCTTCGTCAGTGCTCTGTCCAATCACTACCCCTCATTTTACTATATGCACCACCTACACTTAATTTTAAAAAATAAATAAATAGATTATTCTTATCCCTACCTTCATCTTCTTCTTTCTCTTCTCCTCCCACCCACCCACCCACCACCGCCATCATCGAGCAGGATGATGATACAACATGAGATGGAGCATTAACAGTCAAGAGCATGAACCAAGAGGTTTTGAATGGATACTCTGAAGGCAACGGGATCCGTCCATGATAAATACCACCTTCAAATTCAGTGTCACCGGCCCTCTAATTGCAAATTGCCATTCAAATATATTCTCCTAAAAACAAACATGATGATCTTGCTCAGAAAATACTTATGTAGGCAGAAAATACAAACTGATGCTCAATAATAAGTCACTAGTTACAGATTATAAAATCACAAATTAACAAAATAATAATAATCACACTGAAAAGAGAATATTTTTAAAATTTACATCTAAAATAGTTTATAAATTAAAAGCCCCAACCACCCCCTCCCAGAGGATGTATTGAGAAAGATATTTTTATACAAGAAAGTAAGAATAAATCAGGACCTTTAAATCTAATCATGAATTAAAACATGAAGTCATATTAAGTTGTTTTAATCTTGACCATTCATAATTAGATTTAACGGTCATGATTTATTCTCATTTTCTTATATAAAAATACATTTCTCATATGATAGATCCTCCTCCCAAATTCAAACATGCCTTAAATCTGTTCTGTGCTGTTCCACTTCCCTGTAACAGGGATTGAATTCATGAATAACAATAAGAAGACATTTTTGCACAAATTCCCACCCACCAATTTGCAAAATCCACCAGCCCAATCTATCATTTCCTAATACCCTAAGCCAATGATTAAATCAACAAAGACAAGAAAACTAAAAACAATCACACAGATAACATCACGATCTTATTGAAATCCAACACAGATCATAAGGCATCATACACAGCGAAATTGAAGCACAGGTAATAAGATCTGAGGAAAAAGGAAAAACCTCGAGAGGGAGGCTCGTGATATCATCGGAAGGGTTTGACTGCATCTCCTTGACCTCCTGGAGGATCCGCTTGACGGCAGGGTTCTTGTGGGTGGGTGGGGGTGGGGGAGAAGAAGAAGGAGGTGGCCCGGGTGGGGATAAGAATAATCTAGTTTTTGTTGGGAGGTGTGTTTGGCGTCACCCCAGTTGTGTGGCGCCACCTCTTACATGTAAAATGACATTTTTATCCCTAAAAAAATTTCCTTACATATCCTTGTTCTTTCTAATTCCTTCATCTTCCATTTTCTTCTCACAACCATCTTTTTCTTCTTCTCCCCACCATCCCCTTCATCTTGTCACCACCACCCCCTTCATCTTCTCACCACCATCCCCTTTTCCCTTCATATTTCACTAGAGGTATGTTTCCTTCCCTTCCTCTGTCTCATGGTTTAATTTTTTATTTTCCCGACCTTGTTTTCGCACTTATAAGTGCGAATAACGCACCGGTTATTATTCACACTTATAAGTGCGACTCAATTAAAAATAACGGGTAACTTCATATTCGTACATATAAGTGCGACTACATATGTCTGTTCCGCTTATATGTGCGAAATAGGAGTTTTGAGACTGCAGGGGTAGTATGACCCTGGCCCTGAAAAAGGAATTTCTAACAGTCTCGGATGGCGACGGGCTGAACTAGAAAGTTGAAGAAAAAAAAATTGGACGTTTATGCTTTGCCATAAGGTCGTTGTTCAGAGGCCAAATTCCATCGTTAACTATTTTTTTTTTTTTTTTGAATTTTTGAAAAAAAACATTTCATCATAAATTTCTAAATATGTCAACTAGACTAAATTTGAAGGTGGTATTCATCATATATTTGAATGGCAATTTGCAATTAGAGGGCCGGTGACACTGAATTTGAAGGTGGTATTTATCATGGACGGATCCCGTTGCCTTCAGAGTATCCATTCAAAACCCCTTGGTTCATGCTCTTGACTGTTAATGCTCCATCTCATGTTGTATCATCATCCTGCTCGATGATGGCGGTGGTGGGTGGGTGGGAGGAGAAGAGAAAGAAGAAGATGAAGGTAGGGATAAGAATAATCTATTTATTTTTTTTTTAAATTAAGTGTAGGTGGTGCATATAGTAAAATGAGGGGTAGTGATTGGATGGAGCAATGAAGAAGGGACCAAAATCGCACAAAAGAAATTTCAGGACTTAAATCGAGCGTTTTGAACATCAGGGACTCAAATCGCACAATCGTGAAAGACAAGAGACTAAAATTGCAATTAAGCCTATCATCTTGGAATAAAAACTTCTGGACTTGTCTAAATGACCCAAGGAAAAACTTGGGATAAACAACCTTTGTCCTAGGTCGGCCAATGATATTTAAGATAAATAAATAAATATAAAATTTCTAGTCCACTTTTCTTAAATGTCATTGGTCCACCTAGGACTTAAGTTGTGTCACCCAATTTTTTCCTTGGGTCATTTAGACAATCCCAAAACTTCACTATCGAGAAGAATATGATGCGCCATCTATTAGCTTAGCAAAAACTGTAGATAAGCTCGAAAATTATAGATCTCTAAATATCCTAGCTAATCCGCAGCTGTTCCGGTGCACCATACACCAAGTGGTCCATACTAAACAAACCCTAGAAATATAATAGAATTACATGAGTTTCTGTGATTCTATGCTGAAATCTTTCTTGCTGCTAGAATTATCTTCTCAAGAGAATTCTCCATACACGACTTTATCCTATGTTTGTCAATGAAGTCTTTCTCCAGACCAAACGCAATTCTGACCTTTCCCATGTAGCTCATTATCGTTATGGTGAGACTCTGAAAGTCCAAAAAAACAATTAAATAAATCATACAATTCACAGTTTCTCTATTTTCCTTTTGGAGGAAGGATTTCTATATTGGGGACTAAGAAAAATCTAGTTTATAAGTTAAAAGAGTCTCTACAAATTATTTTAGCGCATAGAGCATTATTTTGTCTACAACTTCAAATGACCTCTTTCAAAATTAATTTTAAAAACATGGTTTATTGTGTGCCAGTTTTTAACATAATCTCCCATAAATTACCCAAGAAATATATTATAAATAACATGCACTAAATGTTAATAGTAAATACATGAATCATTGGTGAACCAACATAGAATTTTCCTTCGAATATATATCAATTTTATTTAATAGTGATCGCTTAATTTTTAAAATAATATAAAATTAATAATAAAAATAGCCATTTTTTAAAACTTAATTACTATGTTTTTTTTTTCTCAAAGATACCTCATTGTATTGATAAGAGACAAGCAAGCCTGAAAGCCCAAAGGCTAATACAATTAGGTTCCTAAAGAACACTTAGGCACAGAGGCCACACAAAAACCTAACACAATATTACATGGTTATCTTTAAGATCGAAACACTATAGCCAGACTAGCTTGTGGGTGAAACTAAGAGAGTGGGCTTGTAACAATCAAAGCCCAAGCAAAAGAAGTCCATAAAGTGACTCCACTCAAACTCAAACACACTGACTAAAGACTAAAGTACTTATGAGTCAGAACTCACAAGTACAACACTCACTCTTGAAACCCTAGTTCCCTTCCAAGGAGAGACTCGCACAAGATCTCAACTGGTGAATTTCCAAGTCTGTTCTTGCAAACTTTCGTTCATGTTATGTCTTAACTGTAGTTGTATACAAGGTCAGCATATAGGCAACTGCATTCCCAAGTGAAGGTGTCCTTCTTAACTAAAAGTTGTATGAATAAATTTTTGACATTCACTAAGTTTTGTCAAAGCCACCCCCGAGCCACGAAATTCCAACTTAGGATACTCATTGATCAAGTTGGGGTTATACTTCTAGATCCTAGGCATTAAGGTTTCAGTGTCATTAGACTCCACAAGTGCTCGTTGGCCTTATGCATCCACAGTGCTTACTTTGCTATACTTCTTAATCCGACCAACAACACCCTCACCACTGTCCACTGTTGAGCCGGGATTTAGGGCTATTTTTCTAGTTATTTAGTATTTAGTTTAATAAGTTAATTAGGGTATTTCATGCATCTAGGTCTCATATCATGCATTTCCACATTTTTAGGTAGTTTTTGGTTTTTGATCGGGCGTGAATCCTAGACGGTGGTGCTCTCGGTGAGGCTGCGGTTGTGCTCCGGCGTGAATGAGGTGATGTCTCCTAGTCCAATGCGTCGAGGGGTCTGTAGAAGACACTCCGATGCTTAAGTTAGTAAAGGAGCTCCGAGAGTGCCAAGAGCCCAGCTCGGACATGTAAGAATGCATAGCAAACTTGTAATGTAAAGAGTGAGTAAGAAGCGTGGAAGTGAAGTGATGATAGAGTTCCAAAAGTACTCATTTTGACAACAAAACCTGGTATTTATAGGTGCCAGAGGTGTCTCTGCAGGTGTTGGGGAAGCTCATGAGTGAGGCTTCCAAGCGGAAATGTCTATAGGTCGAGCGGCTTGTGAAGTGCTTTCCCTTCAGCCTGTGCCCGGGCCGATCCGATAAGGTACCACTAAGTTGAGATCCACGTCCCTTAGCTAGGTCGTGCAGGTTGCCTCTTAGGTGTATGCTTAAGAGCATCCATATTTGGTCAGTTGCTACGTCGTTGAGTCGTATGGCTGAAGAGCCGACCGGAACAGGAGCCCCCCCAGCTTGGTGTGGCATATGTTGGCATGTCAAGCTATATGAAGCTTTCGGCCGAGATCTCTTTGCTGCGCCTTGGAGCCCCCTGCTTTTGAGCAATAGGCCCTCCGCATTTGCACAAGTCTCTTTGTTTTACTTTGGCCTAGATTTGTTTTGAGGTCTTGGATTGCTGCCTGGTATCGCATTTGATATAAGCTGGATTTTTTGACCAGGTCGGGTGCAGTCTTGCCAAACTGGATGGATTATGATCCGAGTGAGGTCGCGATGGTTGGTCGGTTTCGCGGTGTACTTGTAACGTCGGTTTGCTTTCATCCAGATGTGTTGGTTAGCAATACTCTGTCATTTCACCTTGCCGTAAGAGAAATAACCCTATTTTTTATAATTATATCTCTCTCTCCTCAGTCGAAACCTCGTCACACTTTTGTTGTTGCTCTGATTTCTTCATACCAAATTGTCTCCCAAGATATTTCCCTGGATCTTTCCTCCCAGCTTTGGGGAAGTTAACTCCTCCTGTTCCTGATGGCCAATATCTTAGATTTGTTTTCGGCCAAAGAGGAGATCGATGGGATACTCTTCAAAGACTTTGGAGAGAAAGGTGCCCATCCTTCTGAGGGGATTGGAAGGAGATGCCAAGCATCAAACAAAGGTATCTCCTTTAGGCAGATCCGTTGCTGCTAAAATCATTCCGAAGCAGAAAGACCTTTTAGTGGACGATTAGGTGGAGGAAGGAAGAGGTTCCGCGCAATACCCTTCTTCTCCCTCTTTCATTCAGAGTGAGGAAGATGCGGGTTGTCGATCCAATAGTCCTTTGAAAACTCAACCCTTGGTTGACCAACGAGGATGAACATGACTGCCTTGACCCTGATCACCATAGTGCAGATGATGTGTGTGTCGTATGCTAAAGGATGGCACTAAGTATGGAGGTCGTACCTAACAAGTCCGTTCCTTCTAGTCTGAAGAGGAAGGCGGATGGTTCAACCTCATTTTCTACGCTGCCCGTGAAGTATGATAAGCATCCTTTCTTGACCTCTGAGCTTACAACCAAATGGGAAGATGTTTTCCTTGATTTCATGGACAAGTCGGGCATGATGGGAAGGCTTGCCTCTAGGGGCCTCTTTTCTGAACACCCCCACGGCCTTGACCCCTCAAACGTTCTGAACTCCATGATCATGAGTCCACTCGCCGCTGCCGCTAGCGCCTTCATCTTCAAGCACCAGGTGTTTCGTGCTTTTGAGCAGGACATCCTTAAGAAGGCTCGAGAGCATGAAGCTCTGTTCCCAAGAACAAGCTGCTCTTCTGAGGAAGGTCGAAAAACTTGAGCAGGAGAACCAGAGGTTCCTTGGGGAGTCCAAACTTCTGGCGGACTCGGTGGCTTCTATTTCCACGCTGGAGAAGAAGACGAAGGATCTCCTTTTCGAGGAGCTGGAACTTCTGAAGGAGGAGAATCAGTCCCTTTTCGAGCAGGTGAGGGATGCCGACCTGAAGACTGCTAAAATTCGAGCCTACGCCAAGAAGGTGAACTCTCAGGTTGCTTCCCTTTAGCTGCTCATAGAGGACAGTTACCCTACAAGTTTCCAGAATTTCGCAGCCCAGCTGCAGATCCTGAACCCTCGGCTCAAGACGAATGGGGCTCCCTCCAGCCATACTGTCAAAGAGGGTGTCATAGGGAAGTATGGAGGCAGCGGCTTTGTCCCCTACGATAACCCATTAGACGACCCTCCTAACTTGTACTTTAGAGAACCCAGAGGGTTTCCCTTGGGAAAGCCTCTCTGTATTTTCTTCTTTTCTACTCCCTCGTCTTATAACGAATGAAAATATTTTCTTCCATTTCTTTCCTGTTTGTCTTTTAGTTTCTTTTGTTTTTTGTATAGCGCTAAAATTCGCATGAGTCGATCAGGTCATAGATCATTCATTCTCTCTTATTTCTTTACTTCTGAACCATTGAGCCGAAGACGACCCAAGGGTAACCCACTTTGTTGACCGGATTGTGAGATTCTGCTTGTTAAGACGAACATTATAACTCAGATGACCGGAACTTTGTGGAGATAAGCATTTTGTCTAGGGAGGCTGAGATTCAGATCCTTCGTTGTTTATGGACGGCCGGAAATGAACCTTTTCCCCTTTTAGAGTATCAACCGAATACCTTGCGGGGAAGAGACCGGAGCCATGCTCTTCTGGCTGAAATTTCTTTCCCTGTTTCCGTTTGTTTTGAGTCGTTCCTCCTCCCTCGTAAAGGAACAGGCTTCACTGCTAGGCTGTGTTTTCTCCAATCGAATTGCTCAACAAAGGACTGCCTTGTGGAGGACTTCCCCTAGCAGATATTTGCCAGTTTAAAACACTTTTTGGTTCAATCTTAAGTGATTTCACCTTTTGGTGTTCTTCTCCTTATTGAAGCTGACCTGCATTCACTCACGGAATTGCTTTGTCGCCCAATGTTTTCGATTATGTAAAGTTCATTTTAACATACATATGCATGCTTATAGGGTTAGATGCTCTTTGGTTAATATTTAATAATATCACCTTAGAATTTTCCACTGTTGCTGCCGATCTGCATTCCTTCTTGTGGGTTGCTTTTTGCCGAGCAGCTTTTTTCTTGACACGGTCGGGACCGCATCCCTTAGAAGGGTTTCTTACACCCACTGCTTGGTTTGAACGAGGTTGTGTCTCTTAAGAGGGTCACTTGTGCTCATCTCCAATTGCACTTCAAGACGATCGGGACCGTATCCCTTAAGAGGGTTACTTACACCCGCCGCTTGGTTTGAATGAGGCTGTCTCTCTTAAGAGGGTCACTTTTGCTCGTCTTCCAGGTGGACTATGTCCCTTAAGAGGGTCACTTTCGTCACCAACTGCAACAGAGTGCCGTAAGGATCGTGTCCCTTTAAAGGGTCACTTATACCCCCTTCCCGACGGATCGTGTCCCTTAAGAAGGTCACTTGTGTCCTCTGCACGAACATCCATTACTTCGAGATGGTCGGAATCGTATGCGCCGCTAGAGTTGAACGAGACTGTGTCTCTTAAAAAGGTCACTTGCCCGCGACCTCTAACCGGGGCAGTAAGGATGGTATCCCTTAAGAGGGTCACTTATTCCCCCCCCCTCCCTTCGGAGGACTGTGTCCCTTAAGAGGGTCACTTGTATCCTGGATCCATAACGCTCTTCAAAACATTCGGGACCAAATCCCGTAAGAGGGTTACTTACAGGTGCAGTTTGGTTTGGACGAGGTTGTGTCCCTTAAGAGGGTCACTTTTGCTCGTGGTTTTCATCATTGCGAGGCGGGCATATAGTATTCCTTAAGTTGATTACTTTTCTATTAGTTTGCAAGCAGAAATAGAAAACACAAAATGAGAGTTTCTGAAGAAATTTCTATCACTTCTATTGAACTTCAATTTCTTTGTACAAAGTAGAGTATTGCATTAGAATGTATCTCTTTAAAAGAAAACAACTTATCCTTAGCCTTTCATAGCCAATTACGGGATAGAAAGATCACTGTTAGAGGCATATGTCATCGTCATATAAGAGAATTGCCCATTATAGGGAGAGAAGACCCCGACTCTGATGTATATTGTTGCCGTAGGAGAATTGCATATTAATTCACAAAACAACGTTATCAGCCGAGCGTCCTGAGCCTAGCGTTTCCCAGCCTGATGCTACTATGGTCTTCATTACTCCATCTTTCGCCCGGTCGATAAACATTCTATTCGGAACGGAGATTATGGTCACTAATCCGAAGAGAGATGGTTGACCAAGAATTATGTCAGCTTCCGGGAGATGCACCATGACCATAAATTGTTCATTGATAGTTTTGCTCTTTCTTCCTCGTCCCACTGTGACGGAGAAAGTTTTGAGTCTAGCTTGTGCTCATATCCTAATCGGATGAAGCACCTGAGTGACTGTTGACCCAGGTTTTAGGGCTATTTTCATAGTTATTTTGCATATAGATTTATAGGTTAATTATGATCTTTATTCACTTTTCATGCATTTAGGTCTCATATCATGCATTTTTATATTTCTAGGTTGTTTTATGTTTTTATTTATTTATTAGACATTTTTATGGTTTTTATTTGAGTTCTGATGTACAGGAGTGCGAGCACCACGAAGTAGAGAAGACACGAACCAGACCAGCTCAATGCAAACTTGGGCGTGTTTGCGCCAGATGCTTGGCGCGTTCGCGCCGGTATTCGAAAAAGCAACGCAATGTTTCACTTAAACTAGCACGACTACGCCAGTTGATGGGGCCCATCGTGCCAGGAATTTGTAACTCCTTGCCATGAGGGCGCGCGCGCCAGACGATTGGCGCGCTTGCGCCAGATAATGTAGCATCCCCTGTGAAGACGGGGCGTTCGCCCCACCTGATGGGCGCGTTCGCGCCAACGACCTACAATAGTGTTTTTTATAAGCAGTATTTTGGAGCGAACGCGCTAGCCTCCTAGTGCGCGCGCGTTGATTTTGCAGATTCCAAAATCTGCTATATATTTCAGATCTAGTTTTAGGTTTTGGAGAGGTTGATGGTGGAGAGGTGGAGCTAGACACTTGGAGGCCAGTGCTAGGGCACCATGGAGGAGTCATGCATCTCCTCTGAAAGGCCATGGTTCTGATTTACCTTTGGTTCTATCTTCCTTCTTTTCCCTCTCTTCCCCTTCTATTTTTTTTTTTTTTGAATCTATTTTGGTACTTTGGATGGTGTAATTTGATTTACTTTTGTTCAATACATCTTTATGCAATTATTATGATGGGTTTTCATGGTTGGGTGTTGCTCTCTATGTTTAATGCTTCATTTGGTCAATTGGTGAATTCTAAAGCTTGTATTGATTCATAGATATATTGGAAAATTGATATGGATTGATATATGCTTGATTATGAAAGGGGGAAATGCACTCATGTCTTGGGATTGTTATTTTCTCTTTGTGCTTCATGTATCTCTTGACCATGTGATGATTTTTAAGGCTTGCATGACAAAGAGGATTTTGGTGTGAGTTTAGTAAATGAGAGGAACCGCCCTTTGCATTAGTTCTCTTAGGAATGGATTGTCTTAGGCTGGGTGAGGTCTTCTAGGTGACGGTGGGATACACTTACCACTAGGTAGGATATCTTAAGTTGGGAATGATGTCTAAACTGAGTGAGTAGTCGGGATACTCACCACTAGGATAAAACTACCTAGTCAGGAACCAATGAGATTTCATGAGTGACGGTCATAGATTCCATCCACTAGGACATGAACTTCTTGGGTCGGAAATGGATCTTGGGGTATGTCTCATCGAGCGGGTTTATGCTACAATGTGCCTTTTGGGATCGCTAGGACTTAAGGGATTAGTGCTAGGTTTTCAATTGGTATACTTTTATTAGTTAAGGAATTAGTTAGAAGAATAAATCTTATCGACATCTTAAATGTTAATTCCATCTTATATGAGAGTGTCTTGGTTGAAAACAAGTTGTGGATTAAGTAAAATCATTTCCTAAGCACGATTTCTTCTTTGTTTACCTCTGTCAACTTCTTTTATCACTTTCTTTGTTGTTTTTCTCTTTTAGAATAATTATAACATTTTGAACCGTTTATTCAATGTCTAGCTAGTGAGATTAGTATGTAGCAACACAATCCCTGTGGAGACGACAAAACCCGATACTATACTACGATTGAGTCTCAAAAGGGATTTGATAGTAGTTAGTGGAGGAAAACCTCTTTTCATCATGCATATCTCTTTCATCAGTGACATCAAGCTCATAGAGCTACCTAGATCAACCAAGACATTTCAAACATTTTATCGTCAACCTTGGTCAGTATCTTCAAGGTAAAGTAACCCCTTGCCGCTCGGGCTCGCGGAGCCTGAAGTTCAATTATTCTTTCCTCATCAAGCCTTACTTTATGTTCATCCCGCCCAGCATGTAAATGCTTCCTCCTAGGGTTTTCACAGGAACTAGAGTTCTTCGGAGGCCGCAGGTTAGCTTCTTCTGGCCGCGTGACATGCGCACTAGAGCTGACTTCACTTCATGCGGAGCATCCTCATTTCTTCTTGTTAAGGATGCATTCTGTCTCTGCTCTGCGCTCCGCATCATAGCCACGATTGTCATTGTCCATGCGATCGTGCAGGTCACAAATTCTTTGGTATTTTGCAGCTCTTTCTTCAAGCTCTCACCAAGTACTTGGAGGCTTGAGAATAAGGGATTCACTGCATGAATTTCCTGGTAGTAGTACCGACTGTACCAAGACCAAAAGTTCCTCCTCAGTCAGCTCGGAGGGAAGAATCACCTCCTTGGTGAAGCGCTCGAGGAATTTATGCAATTTCCACCCGGCCAAGGTTAGCCTCTGCTAATTTCCTTTTCCTGTTTGTTCTGTCCTTAAATGCATTGGGGAAGGAGTGGCTGAAATCAATCCATTGCAAAATTTTGAACGCAAGGAGACTTTGAAACCACTGGAGAGCTTCTCCTTTCAATTTTGTTAAAAATAAACTACATTTCATGGCATCAACTTCTTCTGTTTCATTATTGCGTGCTGCACCAATGCAGTTTTCGAAGCATTCCAGGTGCTTCTCTGGATCCTTCCGCCTGGAAAGTGTCTCCACATCAAGCAGTTCAATCAACCCTTGGGGCATTTGGAACTCACAGATGCTCTTGCAGAAGGGCTTGAAGACACATGCCATCAGATTTTCCTTTGAGGAAGGAAACACTTCTCTCATTCCAACCTATGATTGGTGATCATCATCGGTCTTTTTCCAGGGACTCTTGGAGCTTGAAAATTTTGGAGCCATTAGCAATTCTTGAGGAAGAATGATATCAGAATTGTGCTTGATTGTAGAAAGAGAGCGATCTTGAATTGTTGTGAGCTTCTACTCTGTTTTTTAGAGAAAAAACGACGTTGAATTGTTGAAACTTCCCCACAGATGGCACTAAATGTTCAGGCGTGAGTCTTGGACGGTGGTACTCTCGGCGAGGCTGCGGTGGTGCTCGCAGTGCTCCAACGTGAATGGATGAAGTCTCCAAGTCCAATGCGTCGAGGGGATGTAAGACTCTAAATAAATCAAATAATAAAATAATTATTTAATCATCCGATGCACACCTAGGGATGCTTGTAGGTGGGAGTTAAGACCAAGAGCTATTCGGATCATCGTAGTGATGTTTTCCAAACGGTGATTCGTCATAGGACCAATCTTGATGCGATTTTGAGTTCGAGTGAGAATAAGATATTCCCACTAACTCCATGACGATCAGTGAAGAATTTTGAGAAGAGCGACTGTAATATCGATATGGTTTCCTTTCGGAGCTCGAAAAAGGAATTTCTCGCTAGCGAGACTTTCAGTCGAAAATCCAGAAAGCAAAATGGATGACTTCGGGACCTCAGATCAAAATTCAGGAATAACCAATCAACTCTGTTTGACGTGACAGATCCAAATATGCGTTAAAAACAAAACTTTTTTGTGAATAGTGTTTCATGAGCAGTATTCCGTGAATAGTGTTTTCGGGCCGGCATTGGCATAATTTCGACGAAAACAACTCGGGGCTCAAGTTGTATGAGCGTGAGGTTCAAAAAGAATAAGTAAATGGTGTTTGTCACTCTTAGCGACGTTGGGAAATGTGCTGACAAGCGTATTTAGATAACGATGAGAATTATGACGTGACTGACGCATACGACGCCCGACATGACGACACGTCAGTGGATTAGACATATATTAAACTAATCCTAAATATTTTCCTAAACCTTAGATTTTAGTCCCCAAATAGTAAAAAGATAGTTTACTTAAACTTTCAACTCTTCAACTCTAGTCCCTAGGGTTTGTGAAAAATCAAATCCCCTCCCATTTAACATTGAACCCGCGGCCAAGATGAGGAAAAAGGAAGGTTGAATGTTTTTGATTCATTAAGTTTCATTAAGGTAAATGTAATAAGTATTAAGTGAAGTAATTAAGAGAGAGAAATAGAAGAGGAACTATTCATCATCTTATTCCTTTGCTCAAGTTTGGCCAAATCTTCTCCACTCCATAGCTCCATCTTCCACTCATTTTCTCACCTTGATTCTTTTAGGTAATTTGATCTCCTCTTCAAGCTCTTCACTTCCATGGTTTTAGATTTCAAAGAGGATGAGTTTTGAGATGTTGATATGGTCTTCCTATTTAAATTGAACCGATTAGATTTTCAAAATGTTGAGTTTTGGTCCCTATGAAGTTTTGATGATGAGCTTTTGCTAGGATGGCCTTTTAGAAACTTTTTTCCTATGACTTTGATCTATGTTAATCTCAAATTAGATTTTCAAGAAGTTGGATTTTTGAAAAGTGATTATTTGAAATAAGTGATTTTCAAACTTTAAAATTGATTTTCACCATAGGTTTCTTTATGCATTTGATGTGTACAAGTTAGTTTTGAAAGAAAAAATCATATTGATAATTAAACACTAGTGGCCAAACCTATGTCACGTTTTCGGGCTTGGAAGAATTGATTTTCAACTAGCTTTTTAGTGTGTTTAAAGCTTGTATGTGAGGTTTAATGCAAAAGAAAATTATTTCCCTAAGTTTTGTGATGAGACCGAGAGTAATGAAAATATTTTTTAAGGTTTGGAAAATTGATTTTTACATGGTTTTGAGAGTTTAAGTTTAGAGGGGCTAAAATTAAATTTTTGGGTGAAGTGGATAGATTTTTGAGAAGTTGAGAAATTGAAGATTTACATAGTTTGACAATTGGATAGATTTTTTGTTTTTTACACCTGAAGATTTGATTGAGCAAGACTTGAAAATTGATATGGAAACTTGTAGGAAAAGTTGAGTTTTGGGTTTTGAAGATGTTTTGAGGGACTTGGTGTATTGTTTGGTGAAAATGGGAAGTTTTTATGCTTTTGCAAAATTTGGACAGAATTGAGCCCTTGTGATTTTGTGTATGTTTTTGTATTCAATAACTTAATTAAGGATCCCAAATTTTTAAGTGAATATCTACCATAATTGCTCTTCAAAGGTTTTGAAGTTTTGGAAAAATTTGAAAGTTGTAATTTAGAGTTTTCCAAAGGTTTTGAAGGTTACCAAAGTGTGCTAAAGAGTTTTGAATTCCATGGATTCATTCTTGTGAATGAAGACATTTGCCCAAGTCTTGGATGTTTTTTAAGTTCATTAGCTAGATCCTTAAAACTAGTTTATTTATAAGTTCTAAACTAAACTATGTCCCTTGAAGGATTACGGGACATCGGTACAGTCGAGACGAGCGGAGCTAACATAGCTTTCAGGATCGACAATCACTTCGGTAAGGGAACTTCGATAATCTTAGCTACTAAGCATATGTATATGACTATGTGAATATATACTATGATATTGGATTAGTAGTTGACGGTGTACTGAGAATGACCCGATTGGAATTGTATTGATTGAAATATATTAATGCATGGAGTTGAAGGCATTTGATATGCTGGATTAAAATTGTTTGATGTGTGATGTTGGTTTGCAATTGTGGCTTGACTTATTGAATGCTTCATTGCTATATTGCTAAGTGTTAAACATGATTCTCTTACGCCATGATTTATATCTGATTTAGATATGTACATATGCTATACATGATTCCTTGTTAAATATGAAGCTATGTGAGGCCTCGTCTTCAGACAATTTAGCCTTGAGTTCGGGTTGTTGTTTTCATGTCGTGTCAAGCATATTTGAGGGTCGTCGTGGTTCAAAGCTAAACATAGCATCGGACTAGAGATGGAAATTATCAGGGCGTTAAAAAGAACGTACTCGTGTAAGCGTCAACTCATCGGGTGACCAAGAATACTATTTAGTCGGCTTGGAGTCGGTAGAGTGTCCCACCTGCCAGTGAGATTTGGTGTTACATTGGATGAAACTTTTGTACAATGAGCGGTTGTTTGTGCATATAGGGAGTCGTAGGGTCATTGAGCATCTGAGTCTTAAACCTTGAGTAGTATCTTTGCTAAATGCTTACTTGGATATTATCTGTTTGTTTGCTTTGGTGCATGTGATATTGTTTTAGAAGTGACCCTTTCTTTTGTGTTTGTTTGGATAAATTGTGGACGCTTCATCAGACCATGGCGGACAGACCTTTGGAGGATCTGTATGTAGGCCTTCTTCCCCAGGGGGAGGCGATCCTTCACTTCCTTGATCATGAAGACCCGACATCATGGGCAGTGGACCTGCTGTCATGGCGAGCCCGGTATACAGGTCGAGTGGCTGACGATATGATTGACCGTCTCAGCACTCCGCAGGGGAGACAAATCTACCGCTTTACTTACGATTTCCCCTTACCCCCTATCTCTAGTTTTGATGGTTCCAGCACCTCGACGTCGGGGCAGCCGCTATACAGGCGTCCCCCGTCATTGTTGCTTCGCTATGCCATTCATCCCTTATGGTGAAGGTAAAGACTTTTGCACCCTCTTCATCAGGATTTTGTTTCACCTCGTCAGTACCCTGCCGAATTGTACCCCGGGTATATGAGGTAGTGACTAAGGTCACCACGACTGTCATGGACGTGGATGTACCCGTGATCGATATCACTGATTCAGACGGAGAAGTCCCGGGCGAGGGTGGTGCTAGTTGGCTCGAGGGATCCGATGGAGACCCGGAGGACCCCGAGGAGGAGGAGGAGGGAGTGTCCTCTGACACCAAGGGATAGAGGTGTCGGGCAAGGGTGGATACATAGGAAGGGTAGGTTTGTTCTTTTTGATTGACATGACTTCTAATTGACTGACAGGGTAGGTTCCCGATACATTGCTTTTTGTGTGGACTTCCTACGTGGAGATTACAAAAAAGTATATCGAACTTATGAGGTCTAGTTCTAGAATTTCATAGCTTTGATATAATTTCTCCTTTGGATTCGTCGGACAGTAATATAACCTAACTGTTTGCACCACTTCACATAACTCTTAGAAAACTTTGATGATGTAATCATGACGCACTCAGACTACTTTGATAATACTGATTATCGATGGTTATGTAGACACGAGATATTATGTATACATTCCGCCTTAGCATGTTTTAAAAAATATATACTCACATTTTTGTAACCTCGAAAGATATTTTGCATGTTTTAATTACTGTTCACTCACGATAGTAACGCCTTGAAAATCGGGGTGTTACAGGGGACCTGCAGAAGACACTCTGAAGCTCAAGTCAATAAAGTAGCTCCAAGAGCGTCCAAGAGCTCAACTCGGCCTTGTAAGAATGCATAGCAAACTTGTAATGTAAAGAGTGAGTAAGAAGCATGGAAGTGAAGTGATGATAGAGTTCCAAAAGTCCTTAGTGAGATCATAAACCTGGTATTTATATGCGCCGGATGTGTCTCTGCAGGCGTTGGGGAAGCTCATGAGTGATGCTTCCGAGCAGGAATTGTTGTAGGCCGAGTGGCTTGTGAAGCCCTTTCCCTTCGGCCTATGTCCGGGCTGGTCGGATAAGGTACCACTAAGTCAGGAGTGCTCGTCCCTTAGCTAGGTCATGCAAGTTGTCGTTGTTACAGATAAGGAGAAGGAGAAAAGATAAATCACTCACTCTCACACACAGATAACCAAAGGAAAGGAACAAAATCTGCAACTTAATTACGCAAGAGAACAGATATAGTTTTCACTTGGTATTTCATTGATAGTGAATTATACTGCAATGCATACATGCTCCCCTTTTATAGTAATTGCAAAATAATATAGTATTGAAAACTTAACACCTAAGACTCTTAAAGATGAAGAAAATATGGCGGTACCCTTCCATGTGTTGAGACATCCAATATTATCTGTAAATTGCAAGCTGTGTATGTGCTGCAACTTAAGATAACCTTTGAGGTCCAATGGGAGAGCTTGAAAACTTGCAGAATTTTCTAGGAAGTGGAGAAGAAAATAATTATTGAATTATCTTAACACTCCCCCTCAATGATTATTTTACTTCACCGTGGACCTTGATCCCTTCTTGTATTGCATTCTTCCACTGCTTGGACCGAGCTGCTACTTCGTGCGTACTTGGTTTATTTATACTGATATCTTCAACTAATGCTACATTGGCATATTTTGAATTTTGTTTTCGGGTTCTGGTAGACCTCCTTGATTGTAGCGGAGTATTCTCATCGTCCAATTCTTCTAACTGACTTGGTCTCGCTTCCTCGGGAGATATTGCATGTACTCCTGTTTACCAAGGGCTTTTTCCTTTATCTCTTGACCTAGATTGATCTGATGGTTCATCAATCACCACTTCTTCTTGTGGTTTCTTCCCTTCATCTTCTTGTTGCAACTCCTTTTGTTTTTGTACCTGCTCCTCAAGTTCTATTGGATCTGGTATTAGTACGGCTTCTAGCGACCACCGTGATGATGCTTCATCGAACACTACGTTTTTGGATACATAGCATCGTCCAGTTGTTGGATCGCAGCATTTCCACCCTTTTCGCTGACTGTCATATCCAACAAATATACCACGAATTGCCTTCTTATCAAATTTGCTACGATCTTGACTAGGCACGAACACATAGCAAACACAACCAAATACTCAGAAATAATTCATTGATGGTTTTATGCCTCACAACTTTTCATAATGTGAAATAAACTCAAGCCTAGCTTGAGGTATTCTGTTGATAGCATAAACTGCTTCTTTCATGCACTCTGCCCAAAACTTTGGCGGAACATTTTAAAAGAGGGAAAATATTGTGATACCTAAGAATTGACAACTTTTGGTATAGGTTCTTCTTCTGGAGACAATGGAGATGTAAGCTATTCTCTTTGGTTTCTTAGTGTCGTCCCCTTCAAGTTTTTTCAGACTTTCTCCAGCTTCAATGTTTGAAAATAATCTCCCTGAGAAACCTTAGTTGAAGCTTCTTCACTACATCTTAATGGAATCTGAATTGAGATAGGATCGTCAGAAAGAAAAAGCGAATGAAGT
The DNA here is from genome assembly GCA_030819835.1 of Acmispon strigosus. Lineage (NCBI taxonomy): Eukaryota > Viridiplantae > Streptophyta > Magnoliopsida > Fabales > Fabaceae > Acmispon > Acmispon strigosus. Next base: position 10,247,367 of record JAUAMA010000001.1, read on the forward strand.
TTCTGCTAGATGTCAATTCTTTCTTTCTGCAACACCATTTTGTTGTGGAGTATTTGGGCAAGTTAATTGACGCCTTATTCCACACTCGTGCAGGTACTCGATGAACTCCTTTGAAGTGTATTCTCCCCCGTTATCAGTACGCGGGCAATGAATTCTGCAACCAACTTCTTTCTAATTTTCTCTTTAAACCTCCTGAACTTCATGAAAGTTTTTGATTTCTCTTTCATGGAATCTACCCACACATACCTTGAGAAGTCATCTATGAATGTGATCATGTATCGATTCTTACTCATTGAAGGCGTCTTCATAGGTCCAAAGGCTGCTCATGCGCTTTACCATATTGACATCCTGCATAAACGATATTATCACGAACCTCCAAATCTGGTAAGCCTCTTACAATGGATTTCTTCATCATTGCCTTGAGCCGATTATAGCTCACATGCCCAAGCCTTGCATGCCATAGATCTGTTATCTCATTTTTTCTTGTCTTGTCCACGTATGCTGCCTGTGCTGACATTACATAGATAGACCCAAGTTTTCTTCCTTCCATGAGCGGTGGGCTAGAAGGAATAAAATCCTTATACATTTGCACATCCTTAGCCCGAACACCACATATTTTCCTAGTGATGTCAGTTGTGAAACTGATAATAGATTCTTCTTCATCCCAGGTACGTGATAAAAACGATCCACTTGCACCTGAGGTGAATTGAAACGAGGAGATATAGTCGTCTTACCAACATGAGATATTGGCAACTTGGAGTTGTTTTCCATCACCACAACTCGATCTCCTTTATACTCAGACATATTGAGTAACTTCTCTTTGTCTCCGGTCACATGGTTGGAGCAACCGGAATCAACAATTCAATCATCGTAATAATTTATTGACTTGTCAGTCACGGTTCCTAATGCAAATTCTACAGTCAATTCCTCTATACATGAAGCGGCAAACACTTCATTGTTGCTCCACTCATCATGATCTTCATAGTATAGCTTTACACTAGAGTTGCAATCTTCCACAATAAACGATGCTTGGAAATCCCATTCTTCTTCTTCAACAATTGTGTTGAAGGTTGCAGCATTTCCTTTGGCTCGACACTCACGAGCAAAGTCGTCACTCCTGCCACACTTGTAACATCATCCATCTTGGTGACTAAATCTCTTTTCTTCTCTATCATCTATGTTTCTGAATTGCCTATCATCTCTTCTCCGGGATAGTCTGTCTCCCCCTCGATATGAACATCTTCCACGTCGGCCTCCTTGCCAACCTCGGTGTCTTCTCCATGAGCTTTCTGCTTCATTGCCAAGTCTCACAGTTTTGTCTTCCCACAGCGGCCTCTGTTTACTAAAGAGAGCCTTATCTTCATCATGTACAGAAACTTTAGACATTTGTTTGTCTAACGCTTCTTGATTTTCTAGGATGCTTTCCAACTCTGTTAAGGTTGGTTCCTTGGCCCAGCCTCGAGTAGCAGTGATTATCATATAGTAGTTGGGATTCAATCCATGGATAATAATTCTCCGCTTCCTTGCATCATTAATTGCGCTTTCTGCATCCAATCTTGTAGTCTCATGGCAAGTGGATTTTACCTTAGTGAAATACTGATTCACCGTCCTGTCTCCTTGTTTGAGGGAGAGGAGCTCATTTTCCAGCAGCTGCAATTTTGCATCACTCTTCCTTGAAAATAAGGTTGCAAGGGTATCCCAAGCCTCCTTTGGCGTTGGAAGGTCCTTGATCTGATGCAAGAATTCATCCTCCAAGGTGACAGACAAAAGGAACATGGCCTTGCCAGATCTAATCTTCCACTTCTTCTCCTCCTCCTTACCAATTGGTGCGGTTGTTTCTATGTCGCCAACAATGCTCCACAAATCTTGCCCGAGCAAATAATATTGTACACGAAATGCTCCATGTATCATGGTTATTCAGCTTCTCGATCGAGTTTGTTGAAGACGCGAGATCTGCCATCGTAATTGGTAAAAGCCCAGCACTTAACCAATCAAACTTAGTTCAAACCAGAAAGTATCACAGTCCCGAATTGTTACAGATAAGTAGGTCCCTGACCTGATTTGGTATCAATTGTTACAGATAAGGAGAAGGAGAAGAGATAAATCACTCACTCTCACACACACATACATAACCAAAGGAAAGGAACAAAATCTGCAACTTAATTACACAAGAGAACAGATATAGTTTTCACTTGGTATTTCATTGATAGTGAATTATACTACAATGCATACATGCTCCCCTTTTATAGTAATTGCAAAATAATATAGTATTGAAAACTTAACACCTAAGACTCTTAAAGATGAAGAAAATATGGCAGTGCCCTTCCATGTGTTGAGACATCCAATATTATCTCTAAATTGCAAGTTGTGTATGTGCCGCAACTTTGGAACTAATCTTAAATATTAAGATAAGCTTTGAGGCATTGTTGTCAAACTCGCGAGTCAACTCGTTGACTCGTACGAGTCACCGAGTCTACATGTCAAAAACGCGTCGACTCGCTGAGTGACTCGTTTTTGGAGCTGACTCGGTTAGACTCGGTCAGACTCGGCCTGACTCGGTTGACTCGCGAGTTAAAAGCCGAGAGTCACCGAGTCATGGTTTTTTTTTTAAAACCCAATTTAACCCTAATCTGTTCAGCCCCTTTCGTCAAAATCCTCTGCGCCGCACACTGTTTCCTGTTCCCTCTCGCTCTTCGCTCTTCTCTAAGCCGCGCCGCCGCCTGATTCTGACGCGTTGGACCGTCGCGCCACCGCTGCAGTCCGTCGCACCGTCGCATGGTGCCAGCCCCTTTTCATGTTTCTGTCTATGAAGAAGAAGAAGAAGAAGAAATCGTGCTAGGAAGCCAGCAGAAATAAGATGAAGAGAGAGGGGTATGAGTGTTGAATGAAGAGAGAGAGAAAGGGAGGTGCAGCGGCTGTTTGTCATTCTGATAGGAAGGTAATTTTAAAACTAGGGTTTCTTAGCTGGGCCATAGCCCATGAGCCCTCCATAGGCCAATGTTAAGTAAACACAATAGTTGGATTTAGCTTAATATAAAAATTGAACCAATAAAAAGAAAGATAAATATAAAGACAATGGTTTTCAAAATAAAACAAATAAAAATATTCATAACATACTAACATTAAAATGTAATATTATTGACTTAGAAAAATGAAATATTATAAGTATTTTTTATATGTCTCTTTGATGGTCATTGTAGGTTCTCTTTATACACCAAGGCATGTTTTCCTAAGTAATTCTTTTTTTGGTAGACTCTTACGAGTCTACGAGTCGACTCGACGAGTCGAGTCTACCTACTCGAAGCGAGTCTGCATAGACTCACGAGTCTGACAACCTTGCTTTGAGGTCCAATGGGAGATCTTGGAAACTTGGTGAATTGTCTAGGCAGTGGAGAAGAAAATAATTATTGGATTATCTTAACAACTCTTAGGTGTATTCTTAAGAGCACCCTTAGTGGGTTAGCTGCTATGTTGTTGGGTTGTATGGCTGAAGAGCTAACAAGAAAAGTTTTATTTAGTAGATGTTTTTATAGTGGTTATCTATGTTTTGATGTCCAGGAGTGAAAGCATAGTAGACCAAAGAAGACACAAGCACAAACCAGACAAGTCCACTGCCTAATTGGGCGCGATCTCACCACTACTTGCGTGCATTCCCTTCGGTCTTCAACTCGCAGCGCACTGCTTCACTTAAACAAGCGTGTTCGCACCGAATGAAGGGTGCACTTGCCCCAGTTGGACAACTGCTGCTAGAACGAAGGAAGCTTATGTGAAGACGTGTGCGTTCGTCCCAGTATGAATCAGTCGGAGAACTTTCACAGTTTTTGGGCGCGTTCGTGCTAGTATCGCATATGACAAATCTACTATTTATATCGATTTAGTTTTAGGGTTTCGAGGTTGTTGATGGTGGAGAGGTCCAGCTAGGCTCTTGGAGGCCGGTGCTAAGGCACCATGGAGGAAGGTGGAAACATCTCTGGAAGGCCATGACTCTGATCTATCTTGGGTTTCATCTTCCCTCTATTTCCCTTTTATATATTTTGACTCTATTTTGGTATTTGGGATGATGTAACTTGATTCTATTTCTTGTTCAATACATCTCTATGCAATTATATTGATGGGTTTCCATTTTTGGTGTTTCTCTCTATGATTAATTCTTCATTTGGCCAATTAGTAATTTCTAGAACTTTCATTGATTCACGAATAGATTGGAAAATTGATAGATATATGCTTGGTTATGAAATGGGGAATTTCACTCATGTCTTGGGTTGTTAATTTTCTTTGTGCTTCATGTGTCTCTTGGCTATGTGATGATTTTGAGTGCTTTCATGACAATTGGAAAGTTGGTGTGAGTCTAGTTTATGAGAGGAACCATCTTCTTTCATCACATATCTTTCATCATCCACATGTTCCCTGCTTCTTTTAAGTTTTAGAGTTTTGTGCAACCCCACAACAAGCTAGTTTTCAGTTGATATAGGTAATATGGCTTTTCTAACATGTGGACTGGAATTATCTTCTTCAAGAAATTATACATAGTAGCTTTCATGGATGATAGTTGGAACTTTTTCAGCCTTCATAGCACACTTCCTTCCGTCTGTTGCTATTTAGGGTGCGAATTCAATGTCTTAATAGGAAGCTAGTACCTCCATTGTAGGGCCTTGAATTTCGCTGCCATAGCATCCTCCCGGTTGGGTTGCTCTACTGTCTTAGTAGGTCCCATATAAATCCACTTGCCCAAGAACTTTTCCACCTCCTAATGACTGAGGTTCGAAGTTAATGAACTAGTTTCACCAACCTTAGGACTGGGGTAATCTGTACTAACAACAGGTTCCTCGAGCTTAATGAATTCCTTTTGTAAACCCAATTGCTTTACACGTTCTGGCCTAAACCTGGGGGCACCTATATTGACTTTAAATCAATCCTTGTTATAGAAGGCTTAGATTCGTTATGCACACATCCATCCCTTATAGGTGGAACTTGATCAACCTGCTGACTCACAGGTACGAAGGCTTTGGACGAGTCCGTAGAGACCTGCGGATGACATTCACATTCTTCCTCCCCATCATCAGATAGGAGAGCCTCATCAAGAATGGGGGAATATCACAATGACTCGGGCTAACATAGGCCTCAGCATCAGTGGTAGGATGAAAATGGCAGACACATTGTTGATCCATAGGATCTTCATTCTCAGATTTCGTATTTGTCTCTTCCACCCATAAAATAGATTTTAGGGCATTAGCCATCCTCTCTGTAATTTTACCTGTGGCTTGGTTGGTTTCAGCTATCCCAGCGGATTACTTGCTTAGCTTTAATAAATACCAAGGTCAATTTAGTGGAGATAGGGCCTTCTAAACCTCTGTTTCCCATCTTGTCTTGTCTCAAAGGATTATTAGAGCAGTATGGTCTTGATTTGGTCTTAACAGATGGTTCATGTCATGCCTTTGAGCCCTATTACCCATATCCACAATATGATTCACTGCTTCTTCACCTTCCAATGTGTCTTTACCCTTTTCTGATAGAACGGAGGAGATGGATTTAGCTGGGGGGAGACACCAAGCAGAGTGTTATACCGAGGTAAGGCTGGGTTGCATACCGACATCACCGTTTATTTTTTGCAAATTTTTTTTTCATGACCAATAATGTCGCGTTTAAAGCAATAGTCCTAGAATTTCTCATATTTCAATAAGACCCACGCCTTGGGGAGACTTGGTTGCGGCACCAGAAACCCTGTAGGGATAGGGTTTCTGAGATTGATAGATACTCTAGCCTAAACAAAGTGCCTAAGGATTTGGTCCCCAACCCTTTGGTTTTCAATCCCAATAGGGCCCTCAATTAGGGCAGCAACTTTGGTTGCATTTCTTGTGGCCATCAGCTCGAACTACAACCCATGCATTTGAACCCAGAAAGCTACACAGCTAAAATTAACCTCAAAAATAGAAACCTCAGGAGCCCAAGTTTGAAGACTCGGCAACATTGGCCCATTACATTCCATGCGCTATTAGTTACGACCTTCTTGGCTGTCTCATCATCAGGAAAGCTCAAAATGAATTTATTCACTCCCAAGTCTTGTATTTTTATATTGTTCATCCATTCCCAAGATCTGCTTACTAAATTCTTTATCACATTCCTGTTGATGGATTTTTTTGTTAAAACCTTGCCAATGAGTGTTTTCCTTGCAATCTGCAGGCTATTAGTGCTATCAGCTTCTAGTTATAGCGTGGAGCCATCCAGGGCATCAACAGAGGCGCTTCCCTGGACAACATTCATTGTAAAACACCCGAAAGGAACTAGATAGGTGATCCGATTGAAGAAAACAGAATGGACACCAAAGAAAGAGAGCTCCATATGTTTAGCACTCAAAAACAAGTTGTATAGAAGGAGAAGAATAATATATTAGTTCCATAAACAGAGCTGGGCACTGTGAAGATAGCGCAGAGCACAAGTTTAGAGCAAAAAAAGGTCAAGAGAACAACTCCATGAGCAAAGCTCCATGCTGAGAATCAACCATAAAGGTAGAGAATGCCTCCATATGAGGAATAAACTATTCCTAGGAACAAAGCTCTCTTGGACCCAGCTCTCAGGAGTTCGGAGTTAATCCAGCCAATAGTGAGAATGTAGAACCAAATAAAAAGATTTTTGCAAAGAAAGCCATTGGTTCGTCTAACATGGGGCCTAGTGTTGGATTGGAAATGTAGGTGGATCCAGCCTTAAACATGTCACATTCAGAAGAGGTTGGAAATCCAAAGAATAGAGACCTTACAGGGAAAGGCATCGATATAGACATTCTTGGTGACGCTTCTCATGGAGAAGTGTCGATGAAGGCTTTCGAGGAATCAATGAATTTCCAGAATAAGGAAGAGTTAGCAGTGGTGATGCGAGGAAATCCTTGTAACGCGATGCTTGCAAGAAATCTTTCTGATAGGGGAAATCTGGTTCGTTGGACTCAAGTTCGAAGGGTCCTTCAAGGAGATCGAGTAAAGCAACAACCAAAAAAGTGTTATGTCACCATGTTCATTCGCTATGTAACTCTGTCTCTGACACAGGGATTGAGAGTTGCAACAAGGTGTTCTGGATCAAAATGTTGAAGCTGAAGCTAGGAACATGTGGTTACCAGGGAAGGAATAGGGCATATCTCATTCATGGGATGATGATAATGTCATAAGCATATTGCATATTGGTAGCAATGAAAAGAAGAGATGACATGGGTTCAGCCTCAGCTGGTGTCCCATCAATGGGACAGATTAACAATGGTATCCAATGAAAATCCTAAGCTAAAATACAAGGGGGTTAGGGGGAGAGTGGAGTATAAAGCAATCAGGAATCTCATTACTCAAGAAAATGTGGAGATGGCATGCTTCCAGGAGACCAAACTTCAGGAGATTCATATCAAATTATGCAAACTCATTTGGGGCAACGATGATATCGACTGGCTTTTCACTCTAGCAGTAAACAGAAGGGGGTCTTTAATGCATATGGCAAAAAAAATTATTGCATCTACACAGCAATGTTTGTGCTTTGAGTTTCATTCTGCGAGGTCTATTAGGCGACAGTGATACTCAATGGTGACTGCAAATGTCTATGCACCATGCAAGTTGGAGAGGAAGAGACAGTTGTGGGCGGAAATAGTTGACTACAAGAGTAATAATAATTCTCATATTTGGTGCTTGATAGGATACTTCAATGCTATCAGGTCTGTTGGCGAAAAAATGGGTATCTCTTCTTACTCGACTCAACACAAAAATGAGATTGATGATTTTAACTGTGTGAATTCCTTTGTGAACTCGTGGTGGTAGTCCATGTCCCTGACTGAATTCTAATTCCTTCTTCCGTCTCGTTCGTTTAAGAATTCTGTCGTTTGAAGGTTCTCCGCCGTCGCCGTAATTCGTGGACGTTCGTGGTTAAAGTTCAAGTGTACAAGCACGAAATTATTCATATTAGTTGGTCAAAAATCCAGGTTGGTATCTTTCTTTTTCCCCTGGTAGAAATTGCACGTGGTTAGGATTGTCGTTGGCAAACGTTTTTTGTAATCCTTGAAAACTCTGTAATTCAATCACTTGATCCATTTAAAAATTAAGGGAGAAAATCAAGTTTCTAGCATGTTAGAACTCTGAGATATGATGCTAAATGGTTAGAAATTGATTTTGATAAAAATCCTTAATGAAATCACGTCTGAAACTTCCTTTCTATGAAAAAAAATAATTTTGGTGCCCTGCAGCAGAGGGGCCATGCATGTGCGTGGCCACTCCCACGCACATGCATGAGAGGACATTTCCCCTCTGCCTTTGCCACGCATGTGCGTGGCTATTCCCACGCACATGCGTCGGAGTGGCAGTAAGCAGGTGCATTTTTTCAGAAACTTGTCGTTTTAAGCTGTTTTCGATTCCGGTTTTTCTGAAACTTCTTTCCACCCTTAGGACACATTATTGAGGGTTGTTTGTATGATTTTTGATAGGTGGAACTTGAAGTTTATTCCAAGGACGCGTAGGTAAGGGTAACTTCTTCCTAGGAATTAATTGTCTTGTGTGATTGTCTCTGTTCCTGCTTTTGAGAAACCTTCATTTTGTTGACACTGGAAATTGTATGATTTGCTGCTGTAACATGTTATTTTCAGATTATGTGGTTATTGTGGAAATTGAGATGAGATTATTATTATAACATGTTGTATTGGTTGTGAGAAAAATTGGTTTTGAGAAAGTTTGATTAAATTGCATATGAGACTATGACTATTGGAAAGTTTATTGTGTGAATTGTTGGTTCATGATATTGAAATATTTTGTCATAGCATATGCACTACTTAGGATTGTTTCGGATTGATGTGACGGGTGCTTGTCCCGTGGGATCAACAAAGGGCAATGTGGTAGGTGCTTGTCCCACATGATTGTCCTGCCTTTGTTCTGGGAAAAACCTTGGCCATAGCTATGCATATAGTTATCGTCGGAATAACTTGTATGTTTTGGAAAAACAAATTAAATTTACATGATCTTTGAAAAACTCTGTTTATTGTTGTTGTACTGTATTTAAATTGCTGTTGTACTGTCGTTAACTTGCTACTGTTTATTGTATTTAAATACATGCTGAATGTTGTTTCTGTTTTCCTAAATTATCACATAGTGATAATTATTGTTTTGTTGTTTTTCGAAGTTAACCCTTTCCATTTGTTGTGTGTTTTTGTTTGGGCGCTTAACGCCACAGATGAGCAACGCGAGGAGTAAATTGCAGATCCAATGTTAGTGGAGGGAGATGGAGATAAACGTGAAGAACTTGGAGCATCATTATGTTTTGTTTTTATTTAAGACTTAGAGAAAATTTATGTTTTGCACAACTAGTTTATTTTTGTTTAATTCTGTTAGATTATTTAATCATGGGATAATTCTTGTGATTTAAATATTTATTGAGCGATGTTTGTGTTTTTCGAAAGTTGAGTGGTATTTTTTATAGGTTTCATAAACTTAAATTCCGCGAATTTACAATGTGACCCCTGACCAAAATTTGGGGCGTTACAAATAAGTCATTGTTGAGTCACAAATCAAGGTTCAAGTGGCTTAAGGAAGGAAATGCAAACACCAAAAAAATTCACTCAATGGTCAATTGGAGGAGGAGAAACAATACAATAATAGAGCTTTACTTGTAGGGTGGGTGGCAAGAAAATACAGAGATTGTTAAAAGGATCATGAAGGACTTTTTTTAGCAGATATTCAAGGAGGAGAGGAGGGATTCCCCTAGGCTCAATGGTGTCCCCTTTAGGCATCTCTCAAGTGATGAAAAACGGGGTTTGGCCTAGAGGGACTAATCTTCATTCATTAAAGCCTTTTGGGATTTATTAGAGACTGATTTGAAGAGATTTCTTGACGACTTCCATTCAAACAGGGTTTGGCCTAGAGAGACTAATTCTTTATTTGTTGTCTTGGTCCCTAAGGTGGATTCCCCCCAAAGCTTGAATCACTTTCGGCAAATATCTATGGTTGCTTGTATATACAAGGTTGTCACAAAGGTACTTGCTAGAAGAATTAGCAAGGTGCTGCCAAAGTTAATTGATGAGAACCAGTTTGCATTTGTGGGGGAAGGAACATACTTGATAGTGTTGTGATTGCAAACAAAGCGATCCATGTGGAAGAACACAGAAATCCACCCACTTTGATCCTCAAAGTTGATTATGAGAAAGCATACAATTACGTGAAGTGGGATTTCCTTCTGTATATGTTGAGGAGAAGAAGTTCAGTGAAAGATAGATTTCATGGATACGGAGTTGCTTGGAGTCTTCATCAGTATCGGTGCTCATCAAGGTAGCCCTATGGAGGAGTTCACAATGTTCACATGGTTGAGGCAAGGGGTCTATTGGCCCCTTTCCTTTTTTTCGTAGTTGTCGAAGGATTGAATGGCTTGCTCAAGCAAGTTGTCTCGCTTAACAGATTCACGGGATTCAAGGTGAGGAGTTCCATTCCGATTGGTATTTCAATGTTGTGGTTTGCGGTTGACACATTGTTTATTGGAGAGACCTCTCTCCAAAATGTGGTGTTGTTAAAATGTGTCCTCCAGTGCTTTGAATTAATTAGTGGCTTGAAAGTGAATTTTCATGAGTCGTATTGCGAGGGTTTCGGTGGAGGAAAACGAGATTAGATGGTTCGTTGCTTTACTACATTGCAGAATTAAGAAAATCCCTTTTATGTATCTTGGTATTCCGGTGGGAGGTAATCCAAGGAGTTATTGTTCTAGAGCCCTCTTGTGTCAAAAGTGCAGCATAAATTGACCAAATAGAGACAAAAATTCATCTCTTTTGGTGGAAAGTTGTGTTTAATAACTCGCAACACTTCCTATCTACTTTTTTCCTTCTTCAAAATTCCTTCAAAGGTATTAAGCAGTATAAGAGGATCATGAAGAACTTCTTATGGGGTGGATCGGAGAATGAAAGCAAAATTGTGTGGGTTGGTTCGGAGAAGCTGTGTAGGCCAAAGGAGGAAGGAGGGTTGGGTATTATAGATCTAGGGAAATTCAACAAGATCCTTCTTGGAAATAGTGATAGAGGATGCTAAAGGAGAAAGAAAACTTGTGGTGTAAAACCCTCACTGTAAAATATAGGGGCTTTGTTTGCTTAAGCGCTTCTATTTGGTGGAAGGATCTCAATAGTATGTGCTTTGGTGAGGATTCACATGGGTGGTTTGATGAAGGCCTTTGTAGAAGAGTGGGCCAGGGAAATGAGGTCCAATTTTGGAAGGAAAAATGGTTGGGCAGTGGGTCCTTGAGAGACACCTTTGGAAGGTTGTTTAATCTTTCAAACCAGCAAGATTACAACATCAGCGAGATGGGGAATTGGCAAAATGAGGTTTGGCCGTGGGAATTCAATTGGAGGAGGGAGTTGTTTGGGAGAGAGGTGGGTACAATACTGTTGGTGGTATTCTAGAGGTGGTAATTGACACTAACACACTCAAAGATAAGAGGCTGAATATTCATGTATTTCTCTTGTTCTTAATTTTCAACTCATACACATGAGTATAAATAGCATAAGTAGTGATGGTTACAACTATCAAAGAGTCACCACTACTAGGTACTTAAAGCACAATAAAACACTCCACTAAGCACTAAGTGCTTCCACTAACATTAATACATTAAACTCATGACTCTTCACTAACAATAACCAATTCCCACTAACATAACAACACATTACTCAACAAGTACAAGAGTTAAGGAGGAAAATTACCATGTTCTCTCCAGGGGAGGGCTTAGATGAATGCTGGATCTAGAATAAAGAAGAGGAAGGTCAGTATTCGGTTAAATCTGCATATAGCATTCTACACAGAGTTGAACCTGAACCTAGGGATGGAATTCTCCGTAAGTTGTGGTCTATTAAGGTCGCTTCGCATGCGGCGTCCTTTACATGGAAGGTATTTCTAAATCGAGCCCAGATACGGGAAAATCTTTTGAAAAGAGGAGTTCTTCAAAGTATAACAGAAATAAGCTGCCCTTTATGTTCCTTGTCTGAGGAACCAACGTCTCATCTTTTCTTCACATGCTTCATTTCCTAGAAAATCTATATGCTGGTATGCAAGTGGTGTGTAGTCTCTCTTGTGCAACCTGCAGAGGGTCAAGCCCACTTCCTGCAGCATCTCTCTGCCTTTGGAGGCCTTGGAAGAAGAAAAGGGGTGGATAATTTAGATGGTAGTAGTCTCGTGCGTTTGGAACTTACGTAATTCTGTGGTCTTTTGGGATGGCATGTGTTCCTAAGTGCCACCATAGGCACTTACCCCGCCAATCGGACCCCCCCCCCCCCACGTCCGATCATGAGACGGGGCTGACGATCGAGACCTGCGACAGTGCCCAGCCAACTCCTTCATACCAGACTCTAGATACTTACTTCCACCAATCGGACCACTGCGACGACTACGATAGTAGACGGCCAGTCGAGACGAGCACTGGTGGTTGACCAGTACCCCTAATGCCAAAACGACTCTCAGTGTAGAACAGCTGTGTAGACAGTCACTATCCATAGCCCTGCCACCTACTCCTCCTGCTACACTGACACCCTTCTAGATCTGCGGGCCTGATGGTGACAAGCACTCTCTATATAAGCCCAACTCCATCATTTCTCAAAGGTACACACACCCCAACTTCGCATAACACCTTCCAGCCATAGTATCTGACTTTGGCATCGGAATGTCTTTGCAAGAATCCATCCGGGACGACCACCACGAGGAGGACAACAGCCGATCACACCTCGACCACCACTGGAAGCACTGTAACCCCTTCGATAAACCCCCTTCCCGAGGGATTGACCAGATTGTTCCGTTCAGCATGGTTTATCTACCTTCATGCTTTGATTCTGTCAAATCCAAATCTTGGTTGTGGCTCAAGGCAAACGTCATGAACTTTAATTCTTCTCTGTATGAATGGAATTCGAGTCCTATGGCTTGTTTGGAAGTTCTGCAATAGCCCAACGTTGGTGCTCAAGCTCTTAAGGATTGGGGGACTTGTCCTGTGGGTGTTATTTCCTTGTTCATGATTTGTCTCTCTTGATCGGTGGTGCGAGGTGGGGTGCAAGAGGCTCTTGTGTGATTATCTTCAAAGTCAGGTTGGGTGTGGCTGATTTAGAAGCATATTAGACCAATATCTCTAGCATACTCACGCTCATATTGTAGCATTAGTATGGGTGATGATGAGATTGTTGGATACCAAACTCATGAATCTAATAATGGCATGGGATTGCAGTCATGTTATGGGTCTGAAAGGCCATTTCCCTTATTTGTGCTGCGGTTTATTGGCAGTTAGCAGTCCAAGTTTGAGATTTGTTTACAGATTTACTGTCATCAAAAACTTAGTTTATTTATTGATAGGCTGGTTATCCTATTTGGTCAGTCTCTTTCTCTTTGTAATGGGCTTGAGACACCCTTTTGTGCTCTCCATTAATTCATTTTGGCTTATAAGAATAAAAGGTTTTAGCAACTTAAGCAAATTAACCTTAGCATAGCAAACCCTAGAAGAGAGACATTGCTCTCATTTCACCTGCTTCATTTTTAGTGCAATCAATTATCACATACCTCTGGTGGACCAGCAACCATAAAGTATAAACCTTTAATTGGTTGATTATCAAGAGACATTTTTTCAACTGGCCCAACGATGTTTGACAGAGTTGTGCTTGAGTTTCTTAAAGTACTTCGTACGTATCTTGCTGCAGCCTGTAAGATGAGAGCTTAAATGATCACATGCAATTAACTCTAAAGTACTATAGTTTAAAGTTCAACTACAGAATTGACAATTAAATGCACTTTTGTTATGATTATAATTATTTATAATTTAAGTTTCTTTCTATGTTTGTTTACTTCAATAAAGTAACTGATAAAAACATAATTATTTTAAAACAAAAACGTATATCAACAATAATTCAAATAAAAATATAGAAGGGTTAAGAAGAATGAAAGTGAAGCCAATAATGGATTCACAAGATTAAATTAAATTCCAGCAATTCAAAGGTAAGAGAAGAGTACATTACACACACATATATATTATATAATTTAATTGCAATAATATTTTTCAAATAAGGATTCTATCATGAGTTCTTTATTCAATGATATGAAGGAAAAAGATATTCTCTCCGTCCGTCTCTAATTATAAACTAACATTGACATTTACATGATATCACTAAATATAAGCTAACATAATATAAATTAATTTCTCTTTTAATATTTGCCCATGCATTTATTAATAGTGGAGCACTATTAATACTATAATGATTAAAAAGTTTTATCTTAAATAAAGGCAAATAGGAAAAATTGTACAATTTTTTTTAAAACTAATGCATCAAATAACTTTATCATTTATTTTCTTAATAAGCGTGAATTTTACGATGATAGAGTAATGTTTAATAAGTGCAAGAGTACAAAACAGTACACACACATTTAATAAGACTTCACATTTATAATTAAATTAAATTTTAAAAATTTAAAAACAGTAAAATGGTAAGATGTGATTAAATATTTGTGCAAAATTCTTTAAAATGCACTGTATACTAATTAAATTCAAAGAGGGGAGAATTGCTTTGGGAGGCTCTTATGTTATCTTACAAATTAGTTTAGGCTTAACTTTACCTTAAAAGCTAGTTTATGGGTGAAGATGGCTTTACCAATTTGGGTTGAAGTTAACTCTACTCCAAAAGCTAGTTTAGAGGTGGAGTTGCTCTACAATTTATAAAGATTATATGGTCATATCTCTAATCAGTGTGGACCATCCACAAATGTTCATTTCTATAAATTGCACGGTCAAGACGTCCAGCCTTGAACATGAGAGTGTTGAGAAGTCTTACATTAAGTGCATGTTTGGAAAATGCTGTCTTGATCCACGTTTGGGCCAGATTCACGTTTTCAAAAGCAAGAAATAGTTGCTTTTGGATTCTTGGATCCACGTTTGGCCTCTCCAAACGTGAAACCAAACACACTCTACCTAGAAATATGACCAAATAAGTTTTTACAAAAACGGTAGAGCAACTATCACCTCTAAACTAGCTTTTGGACCCAAATTCTAAGAAAGAGGCACATAAACAACAGTGAGTGAGTATAAAAATTATAAACTTAATAAATTAATTCCAGTGTAAAACTGTAATGTCTATTAAGAATATAAATTCTAGCTAGCCACCCACCTCAGGGCCTCTGAGTTTCTTCACCGTGTTCAAAAGCATGCCAGTTAGAGGTGTGGCTAAAGAATTCTTCTTCCTACTGATCTCTTTATGGGCTTTCCAGATAAACTCAAGTGGGTTTGCAAAGTTAGAATCACTTAGCTTAGGAATAGGTATATGCAAAAATGCAAATCGATTCCCCCAAGAAGCACTATTGTTGGTTTTGTCAACCATCTCCTTCACAGACTTGTAGCCACCGATGTTTCTGGTATTCAACAACACCAATCCTGTGGACTCAGATTTGCTTGATTCCTCATCAACTTCTTGCATATATAACCGAATGCCAAAGAAAATTATGCCAGCAATCACGTCATTTGTGCTCTGCAATTGATTTCGAGAAAGAAATAAACAATAATCAAGCTAAATAGAATGTAAAACTATAAGGCAAAATGGCAAATGATATCACAAGTGTTCTTAAGACACTAGTTAAAGTGAAGCTTATGAAACAAGGAACTTTATGGTAAACCATGTTAAAAACTAGTTCATAATGAACTATATTTTTGCTACTTACATTTAGTACATATTTATTAGAATTTTGGAGGTTTAACTCTTAATATTCTTATTTCTATCAAAATTACTACCTAACTTCTTAACCTATCCTTTATCTTTTTTCTTAATTTTGACTCTTTAATTTCCTATCACTATTTATTTAAGGATAGAATTGGTAAAATATAATTAATGTTCTCTTGAACTTTGTAAAGTGACAGATAATTAGGAATAAAAAATTGATAAAAAAAAGTGTCAGTTATATAAAAATGAGGGAGTAGTTTCGGGATGAGAGTTGTTCTACCCTATGTAATGACTTATTTAGTCATATCTCCAATCAATGTGGAACTTCTCAACAAAGTTATTACAATATGCTTCTTATGTATTAAAATTAATTTGCAAAGAAAGCTTTTTTAACTTATGAACTAGATTTTTCATGGTCCATGGTAAACAAAGCCTTCGAAATTACTACTATATTAAAAATTAAAAATTGATTCTTAAAAAAACTTTTTTCTGTAACTGAGTTTAGTTACGAATGCCCTACTTAGATGGAGATATTAACTATGGTAAAATGTAATTTTTAGCCCTAAATTTGGCATACAGCACATACTTATACATACAAATACTTTTACATTTTCTAAGGATTAAAAACAATAAAATGATTATTATAAGTACTATAAAATCGATACACTAATATATGAACTAAAAACATTTTCCATGTTAATTATCATAGTTGGGTGTTAATAACTGAGATATTTCACCTACCACTCCAAGTTTAGATTTCACTTCCTTGATGTGATCCATAGAGAAGGAGACATTTGAGATGCAAATGTTCCGAAGCTTAATGTCTTCTGCACGAGACCTTATTGGTGTTCGATCATCTTCAACAAAGCTGCTTTTTGATATGCTCCATCCAAAATCCGATACTGATCTGAATGCTGAGCACAAAAAGGAGGGAAATCTCTTCAAAGCTGTTTTGATGTTCAAACTTGATTTGAGTCTTTTGCTAAATGGGAGTGTAAAAGGTAGAGAAGGATCATCAGCTCTTTGCAAACATGAAAGAAGAGCACCCATGAGAGAGTAACCATCTCCAAGGGCATGGTGGAGTTTGAACACAACTGTTCCAGCTGCATTGCTTGTTGGGTACTTAATGATGTGGATTTCCCAAAGTGGTCTATTTTGAGGTAAATGCTCCATTGCTATTTTGGACAGATACTCATCAAGATGATCATCATATAACAAGTTCGATGACTGGCCAGTAGGAAATATAGGAACATTGATATGTTCCTCCAGCTTCACTTCAACTTTCTTCCATTTTCTCTTGCCATTGTGGTCTTGGATCTATTCAAGTATACACTTCAACGGTTAGTTCTTATAGGCACACATGCATCCATAAATATACAAAAAATAACCGGTTTGGATACAAGTTTATTGGAGCTTATCTACTAGAAAAAACACTAAAAAAGCTACAATAAGTGCATTTTAGTTTGCATCCACATAGTCGGTCACTGTAGCCAAGAAATATATATATATGAGGATGTATCATATGAGAAAGATGTTTTTATATGAGAAAATAATAATAAATCATGACCGTTAGATCTAATCATGAATGGTCAAGATTAAAACATGAAGTCATGTGAGTTTTTAAAAAGTCACATGACATTTTTAAGTAGTCATGTGACTATTAAGTTGTTTTAATCTTGACCATTCATGATTAGATCTAACGGTCGTGATTTATTCTCATTTTCTCATATAAAAGCATCTTTCTCATATGATACATCCCCATATATATATAATTCACAAATTAAAAAAAATATCTACAAATTAATTTTAGCATATAAAAAACATAAAATAAATAAGATATACTAAATATTAATAGTAAATACATGGTACATAAGTACCGGTTTTTGGACCAGTTTTTAACCTAATCCACAATAGAATTGCTCAAAAATTCACATGAGTTCGATTTTGAAAAATTATTTTATATTTGATTTATTAAACTTGTAATTTGAATCCTCCTGTCTTTAACAAATGGCCGAGATCACTGTCACTTTACTCCCGTGACTACACCAAAAATAAAGTGCAGCCAACCAGATTTCTATTGCAGAATGTCAAAATTATTACTTGTCTTAATCCAGCATACTACTAAAAGAAAAACATATTCAATGCATTTCGTATCATGTTCCACATGTATTTTGTGTGTAAGTTCTATATATATACATGGCTGTTGTTTTTTTCAAACTTTCATTTACAATACAGCCCTATAAATAATAATCACAACTCAGACAGATAATTAGAATTCTATTAGATCAATTTTACTGGTGTCATTTGAGCTTATTTATTGTTGAAGATTTCTTTCTAGAAAATTTATGTTATCTTTTTTTATATATTTCTCACTGAGAGGATGTTCTCATGCTACTTTTGATTATTATGTTTTTGCTTTTAAAAAAATAAATAATAATCACATAAAACAGTTAATATATTGTAAATAATTATTAGTCTATTATAATAAATTTACCCCTTAATATTTTAATTAAATAATATCCATGTTTTTGCAGCATTAAAGAAATAATTTAATTGAAAGGATCTTATGTAAATTACCCCGTTTGGAAGAGTTTATTTGAGCTTATTTTATAGCATAGGCGTTTATGTAAATGTTTAGGAGAGCTTATGTAAATAGTTTATGGCTTACCTGTAAGTTGTTTTGAACTTATTTTCATAAGATATTCAGAGTAGCTTATGAAAAATAGTTTATGCTTATATATAGATTATTTTCAATCTATTTTTAATAAATTTCTTAAAATTACTTAATAATGAGCTCTTATGTCATAAGTGTTTACAGTCAAAAGTGTTTAATTAAGTTGTTTTTCCAAACGCAAAAATAAATGTACCTAATCTCATCTAAAAACATATTTAAAATATTAAATATGATTATCTCTACCAACTCTTTCACATAATAAAAAATTGGTTATTATATATTTATACTTAATTTTTTCTATCATTTCATTTTCACTCATTTTTCATCTTATTTTACTTTTTTTTATTACATCACATATCATATCACTTATTTCCCTCTTTTCTTTTGATCTATCCAAAGTGGAGGTAAAATACAAGAGTAAACATATTTTTTTTTAAATCATACATAAAACATGTTATATCTCATTAATACTTGAACATTCCTGTTTCCAAAGCCCAGATTTGACCAACATTTCAAAGATGAGAAATTGAGAATAGATCTTAAGACAGCAACTATTCATAGAGTTTCTTAATTTATCCAAAGTAAAAATAAAAAAAACCAACAAGAGAGAATGTGAGTATACTACCATGATAGAGGAGAAACGTGTGTTGATGGGAAGGAAGACATCCTGAAGCAGTGAAAGGGTGCGACAATCATCTATTGGAATCTCAAATTCTAAGACACCAAGAATGTATATACACAAGGCAGAGCTGTTCAAATATTGCCCTGTGGGACTCACAGGCTCTTCAACCTCTTCAACAAACCCTTCCATTCTTTTAGATGCAAATAAAGTTTTGCTTCTTGAGGGTTCAAGTTTTTGAGTTAGGCTAGCAGATATATACTAGAGTGAAAAACGAGAGAGAGAAAGACTTTGCCTTGTTGACATTAACTATTTGAATTGTATTCTTTAATGGTGACACAACTAGCACACCCTACCCTTTGACGGTCCCTTAATGTAATGTCAGTGAAATTACTAGACAGATTTTCTGGTAGCTTCAGCATTCAATATATTTATTTACTTTTTTTTTAATTTTATTAAATGATTTTCAAAACAATAGAGTAATTTTTAAAGATAGTAAAAGTAATATATTTACAGTGTGAACAACTCCTGGGAAAGGATTAGTTACTACCTTTAGTGGTGAATATTATAAAAATAAAAATCAGACCATATTTTTCGTATAGTTAATTACTCTCGCAATTTCAAGCCAGGCAAGATCATTATGGGCGGCAAAACTCTTACTACCAATTTATATTTACAATTACACGTAAAAACTGAATATATAAAAGAATATCTGAACTAAAAACGATTATCATCAAATTGGTCCCTGTGTTTGAGTCGTCGTCTGAGGTAGGTCATTCGCTAGAAATTTTTTGGCAAAAGGTCTTTCAGATTGCAGACTGTCTGAAATTAGTCCTCGTCGGAGTTCAAAGCTCCGACAAGAGTGCTTAATGGCAGGTCAAAGCTGAAGTTGCTTATCCATGTCTTGCTAATTATACTTTTATTTAACAAATTTCTAATTAATAACTAAAATAAAATAAAGTTATTAATTAAAAACTAAAAAGTTACAAAATTTGATTAAATTATGTAAATCCAACATCATATATTTTTTATAGCTCACCGCATTCCACATCATCTTCATCTAACATAAAAAAAATCTTCTTCATCCATCTCTTCATCATCATCTTCATCCTCTCCTGCTCCCTTATTGTCTCCCCCATCCTCCTTCCCCTCCCAGAAATCAAAACCCTAAACCCAAATCATCAACAGAAAACCCAGATCGAGACTCAAGATTTGAAATTTGGGTAAAGGTATCAAAGATTCAGAATCTGGGTGTTGGTGGTGGCACTGGGGTCAAAAGTTTGGAATGAAATGAAGATTCATAGTTCCTGCAAAGAGATGCGGAAGAATTTGGTGTACTTCCAGACCGAGGAGCAGAGGAGGAAGGCTATGAAACTGCTTCCATGTGTGAACACTGCAAGAGAGAGATGACGAAGGGAGAAGAAGAGATCGAGAGGAAGAGATTGAGAGGTTGGGTTTTCGCAAATCTGGGTTTCCGTAGAGGTTGGGTTTTCGCAGATATGGGTTTTCCACCTCTTCTGTTCCATGGACATGAATAGCTTTGGCTTTTCGCATATTTGGGTTTTATTCATCTCATTCTCACCCAAAATCCCGAAATACAAACCTAGGAACACAATCCCTAAATCACAAGGGTTTGATTTGTCGTGCTCTCACAAATCTGATGGAAGAAGATGATGAAAGTTGAAGATGATATGAGATGCATGAAGATGATGACAGTTTTCTGGAAAAGATAATGAAGATTGAACAACATGTTGCTTTTTCTGTATTTTTTTAATTTTATAAAATTTGTAATTTTTTATTTTTTAACTAATAATTTTATTTTATTTTAAATATTAATTATATATTTAGAAATTAAAATTTAATTAAAAATGACATGGATAATTACGCGCCAATGCCACGTCATCTCTGTCCTGCCACTCAGCACTCCCATCGGAGCTCTGGGATCCGATGAGGACCGATTTCAGACAGTGTGCCAATCGAGGGACTTTTTGTTAAAGAATTTTCTGACGAGGAATCTACCTTAGACGACGACTCAAATAGAAGTACCTATTTGATGATAATCCCCAAAAAAAAATTCACCAAAAGCAAAGATGCATAAGCCTTCAATAATGATGGCGGTAAATTTTTTAAAAAAATAATGATAGAGATAATTAAAATATAGTTATATTAACAACTACTTATTTGTAAAAAAATTAATAAAACTACTTGGTCCTGACTTATAATATTAGGGTGATTTCGCCCTCTCTTTTTTTTTTTTCACAGATGTTAAACATGTATGGATTAGGTGCAGTCACTCCTAATAAATTATTTTTCTCACGTTCGATCTTGTAACTTCACCTTTATATAGATCTAATTTGTCTACCATTAGACAATATTTTGTTAATAATTTCGCTCAATATTTCAGTTCAAAAAAAAAATTCGCTCAATATTTAATCGAGTGCTTCGATAACTCCTAAAAAATACTTCTCCCTTTGTTTCTCATTAATTATCCAGAAAGAGAAGAAACACATATATTAAGAAGTGCAATTAATTTTGTTAATTTTCATAAAAGTATTATGTATTTTTTATTTTACTTTTTAAAATGTATATTATCTCTCTTTATTTATTGTTCTACAAGGCATTACTTAGAAAAATATTAATTAATGCTCTCTTGAAATTCTGAATAAACAGATATTTAGAAACAATTTTTTTTCTGTGAACCGTTAATAATGAACAAAGAGAGTAGTAAATAAAACCCTTCACTTTTAAAATTGTTACCGTATTTCCCATCGTGAAACCGTACTTATGTTCCTCCTTAAACACATATGCTATATAAGCCCTACCAATACATATCTCTCTAACACTTATCTCTCACTTTCTCTATCTCTTACATTGTATCACATAACATCATATATTATATTTATTATTTCTCTTTTTTCTCTTCTTTACCCACTATGGATATCTATACCCATTAGTGGTCTACCATAAATTTTACTTATATATTTAACTAAAATTATTAAAGGGAGTTGTGTTTAGCGCCACCCCAATTGCGGGTGGCGCCACCCCCATTTTTCAAAAATACCCAAATTGCCCTTTTTTCAAAAAAAACTATTGTACCAAAAAAATATTATACAAAAATGGGTTTTTTTTTCCAAAACCTCACCCCCACCCCCTTCAACTTACCACACTCACCATTTTTCTCCCCCCATACCTTTCCATTCTACCCGAATAATAAAATAAACGAAAGAGACAAGTCATAACATAAAGTGGGTTAATATAAGTGAAAGAAAAAATGAATTCTGAAGTTTTCGACGCGTTTCGGTTAATATTCGCACTTGTAAGTGCGAAATATTCTTCAAAATCGCATTCACAAGTGCGAATATATGTTAGATACTATTTTTTTAATGTATTTTATTTGGTCGCACCTTTAAGTGCAATTTTGAGACAATTTTCGCACCTTGAAGTGCGATTTCATATTAAAAAAATTGAGAAAAACATCTAAAAAAATTCAAAAAAGGCACCAAATGATTTTTAAAAATTATGGGACCACCACAATTAGTCTAGTTGACATATTTAGAAATTTATGGTGAAATATTTTTTTTTTCAAAAATTAAAAAAGAAATAGCAAACGATGGAATTTGAGCTCGGGACATCGAGCTTATGGCGAAGCGATAAGCGTCCAATTACTTTTTTTTTCTCTTCAACTTTTTAGTTCAGCCCGTCGCCATCTAAGACTGTTAGAAATTCATTTTTGAGGGCCAGAAATATTACAAAAAATAATAATTTTAAATACTATTTCGCACCTATAAGTGCGATTTGGAGGCAAAATTTGCACTTGTAGGTGCGATACACTTTGAAAAAAAATAAAAAAAATAAAAAATACTATTTCGCACCTATAAGTGCGATTTGGAGGTAAATTTTGCACCTACAAGTGCGATACACTTTTTGAAAAAATGAAAAAAATACTATTTCGCACCTATAAGTGCGTTTTTTTTCAAAATTCGCACTTATAAGTGCAATTTTTTTACGGATTTTAAAAATATAAACTAGAGATTGATTCGCACTTATAAGTGCGAACTAAAAGTCAGAAAACAGGGTAACGAACGAAATAGAGAAGGGGAAGGAATGGGGGTGAGATTTTGGAGAGAGGTGGTGGTGAAGATTAGTTTCGAAAGGGAATAGGGGTGAGAATGGGGGTGAGAATGGTGGTGAGAAGAGGAAGAGGATGATGGTGAGAATGGTGTTGAGGAGATGAAGGGGGTGGTGGAGGGATGGTTGAGAGAAGAGGAAAAGGGGGTGGTGAGAAGAAAGTAGAAGATGAAGTAATTAGGAAGAAGAACGATATGTTAAGGTTTTTTTATTTTAAAAGGGGTAAAAAAGTAATTTTGGCCATTAGGGGATGGCGCACCCGCAATTGGGGTGGTGCTAAACACAATTGGGGGTGAGATTTTGGAGAGAGGTGGTGGTGAAGATTAGTTTCGAAAGGGAATAGGGGTGAGAATGGTGGAGAGAAGAGGAAGAGGATGATGGTGAGAATGGTGTTGAGGAGATGAATGGGGTGGTGGAGGGATGGTTGAGAGAAGAGGAAAAGGGCGTGGCGCCACCCGCAATTGGGGTGGCGCTAAACACAACTCCCATTATTAAATAGGCTTCATCATGAAACCTCATTTCTTTTTAATTTTGACAATTCAAAAACACTCCTGAATGAAACTCACAAGTTTGTTCGACATCTTTATATCTATTAACATTAATTCTTATTTCAAATGTTTGAGAAAAATATATTAATACTGTTTGGAAAAATATATAATTTATGGAAATGTGAAAATTATTTCAATTAATTTTTGTATGAAATATTTATTTACGAATTAAAAACTAAAAACATAAGAAAAAAATTAATAGAATGTTCTCATTGACTATGTTTATAAAATAAAAATATAAAATAATAAAACTGAAAATTTTCTTAGATATTTTTTATTTACAATTTTCTTCTTTAAAGCTGAAGACATAGTGCTAGTTTGTTTACATATATTTCCTAGTTAAAGTTAAAAATAAGGGCAATGAATATCCATCATAACACGTTTCATCCTATTTATATACTTTTCGGTTAAGTATAAGTGAGCTATTAACCATCAAAATTTAGGTTTAGAAAAAGTATGTTCATCCATGTTTTTGGGTTAAAAAGTGATTTAAAAATGTTATTCTATTAAGATTATCCATATTGATACACCACTCTTATATTATATCTGTGTCCATTTTTGTGATTTCATTTGTATAAGTAACTTCTATTCATACAAATTCATTTTTTATACTTGATTCTATTAAATTTAGTTTTATTTCCAGGTTCCCTACAAGATCTTGTTTTTTGCCATGATGCAGTGCCTACAAATTTAAATGAGCTGCGAGGGATGGCGGAGTCTGCGAAGTGTGCGATGCATCTATCCGTAGAGACTGTGTGTATGCAAATGCAAGGATTATTCGGAGGAAGATGGGTTTCATGGATTCTGATGCCGTGTTCAATGAGGTGTCCCCTACTGCTTGGATCCGGGAACTAATCAGGAAGTCTCAGGGGGATTTGGAGGCTCGGAATATATGGAGACAATGGCAGTGTTTCCGGGGAATGGCTGGTTTTGGTGGATGTTTTAGAGATGGCGAGGGATCTTGGTTGCTGGGATTCCATGGTTTTTCAGGGAACTCTGATATCTTCAACATGGAGTTGTCAGCCATTTTCCATGTTCTGAACTTAGCTTGGAAGAAAGGCTTTAAGCAGGTTCGTTGCGTCTCAACTGTTGGACTTATAGTCAATTCACAAATTGGGCATGTATGAGTTAGGCTTGTATGTTGTAAAGCTCAGTAGAGGTGTTTGTATAAGGCCCCGTTTGGAAGAGCTTATATGAGCTTAACTTATAGTATAAGTGCTTATGCAAGCGTTTGGAAGAGCTTATGTAAATAGCTTATGACCTACCTATAAGCTGTTTTGAGCTTATTTTCATAAGCTATTCAGAGTAGCTTATGAAAAAGAGCTTATGCTTATATATAACTTATTTTCAATTCATTATAATAAATATCTTAAAAGAGCTTATTAAAAAGCGCTTATGCCATAAGCGCTTAATTAAGCTGTTTTCCCAAACGGGGCCTAAATAGTTTGTACATAACAGAAAAAGTGTGTATAATAAACATTTCAAATTTTCAGTCTCCCGCTCTCGCTCTCTCTATTTTCTCTCTCTTTGTTTTGCTCTATTTCTTGCTTCCGCATTTCCAATAGTGGTATCAAGAGCTTCGATTCTGATCCAAGAACCACCACACGCGACGGTTCTTCACAGCGCTTGTGAGGCTGAGACATTGATCTATTACGCACGAAGAGGACAACAAGGATGGCAGGAATGAATGGAAACTTTCCAGCGTTGTTACCAGTTCTTAATGGCAAGAACTTCGATCGATGGCAAACGCAGATGAAGGCAATCTTTGGATATCAAGATGCGTTTGATATCGTATCGTCTGGATACACCCCGTTAAGGCCCAGTCCAACGGAGGAGCAGCATACCGCCCATCGAGACGCAAGAATGAAGGATTGTAAAACCTTATTCCTGATTCACCAATATGTTAATCCAACGAATTTCGAGAAGATTTCAGGGGCAACTACTTCAAAGGAAGCCTGAGATATCTTGATCAAATCTCAGAGTGGCACGGACAAAGTGAAGAAGGTAAAATTGCAAATGTTACAGAGACAGTATGAGCTATTGCAAATGATGAACCAAGATTCAATTCCCTCCTATTTTACAAAGCTTCAAACAATCACCAATCAGATGCGTACATATGGAGAAACACTCTCTGATCAAGTGATGGTTGAAAAGATTCTTCGTTCACTGACTTCAAGATTCGATCACATCGTGGTGGTTGCAATTGAGGAGTCCAAGGATCTTGAAACAATGAAAGTTGAAGAATTGCAGGGGTCTCTTGAAGCACACGAATAGAGACTGCAATCAAGAGAGGTTGAAAGAAATCATGATCAAGCCTTGCAAGCTTAGGCTGGGAGGAAACCTTGGAAGGGATCCTCACGAAGGGGGAACAAAAGCAGAGATACTGCTTGTTCATCGTCTAACAGTAAAGACAATGGGATCTCAGATGGAAGACGATGGGAATCATCCAGTAAGAAAGGTGAAGAGAAGAGGCAAGGGAGACGTGACAAGAAGTCTGTTCAATGTTACGCCTGTAAAAAATATGGGCATTTTGCTTTTGAATGCAAGAAGATAAGAGGTCAAGGAAAGAAGGGTGGTGATCAATCATATGCTGCCCAAGAAAAAGACGATAGTGATCAAGATCAAGTACTGTTGATGGTCACTACTCAATCTGATAAAATTCCTGATAAAACTTCTGTTGAAACACGGTATTTGGACACTGGAAGCTCTAGCCATATGACTGGCCATAGAGAGTGGTTTGCTGAGTTGGACGATAGTGTCAAAAGCAATGTGAAGTTTGCAGACGATAGCACTGTTAAATCTGAAGGAGTAGGCAGTATCCTTGTTCATAGAAAAGATGGTGGAACGTCCTACATTTCAGATGTGTTATTTGTCCCAAATATGAAGTACAATTTGCTGAGCCTAGGTCAATTGCTGGAGAGAAGGTACAAGACGGTACTAGAAAATGGATTCATGAAGGTGTTTGATCCCAATAGGAGAATTATCCTGAAGGTCCCACTGTCTGACAACAGAACCTTCAAGATAGACATCAAGGTCTGTGAATTCAACTGTTTCATGTCAAATCTAAGTGATCCTAATTGGACTTGACATCTTAGATTTGGTCACCTGCATTTCCAAGGGCTAAGCAAGTTGCACTGTGATAACATGATTCATGGTCTACCTCCAATTAAGCCACCTAAAGAGTTGTGTGAAGGTTGCCATGTTAGCAAGCAAACGAGAAAATCGCTCAACAAGAAGCTTCCAGCATCGTCCACTGAATCGTTGGGTGTCGTCTACTCAGATGTATGTGGACCGTTTGAAGTACCTTCATTTGGAGGAAGCAGGTACTTTGTATCGTTTATTGATGATTACAATAGGAAGATGTGGGTTTTTCTATTATCTAGAAAACAGAGGTTTTTGCAAACTTTGTGAAGTTCAAGACGATGGCAGAAAGGCGATGTCAAGTCCAATCTGGCCATTCTTTGGCTGAGCACTATCTAGGAAGTATCTAACCAGTCCACTAGTATCTTAACATTTTTAAGAGGTAACGATATTCTCTTTTTTTTTCTTTTTTTTATTTATAAAAATTAATACTATTGGCTAGTTTTAAGTTGATCAACTTGATTTAATTATTGATTTTTTCCATAAATTAGCAATTTCTTTATTTTTACACAAGTAATTCATTTAGTATTTGAGTTAGCATGATTGCATATTATTAATTTTTGCTTATTTGACTCTTTGATGTTTAGGAATATCAAGTCAAAAACTATTTATTGTTTTAATTTTCAACTATCTATCTGAATTAAATAAAAGATTAAATGAAGTGGGGTGAACTTCATATACTCAGTTTACCTTTAGACCCTAAAGAAAATTTTAAATCATTTGATAACAAAAAATTTGTAAGCATGTTGAGAAATTTACAAACATGGGTTCCTAAAGCTAGAAAAAAAGAATTTGTCATTTTTAATAAGACATTATTCACATTTTTCTTGAAATCTTAATTTAAGAAAAATTATCAATTTATCTGAATTTTATTATGGGTTCGTTGAAACTAGAAAAGTTGCAATATTTCTACTTGTTGATAGATCAATATGTCTTGTGCTAACACTTCACTGCATATAGTATGTTGTTTCGTGGCGGTTATTTTCAACATTTAGTAGGGCTTTCCTCCGCAAATCATTTCCCGACAGTTTTGAAAATCTCCTAAGTTAAGTTCACCACAAGCAATTGGCGGCATTATTTTTCCCAAGCTCTTGTATCGGCATGATTTAGCTTGGGGGGTATCTTTTAGCGGGTGGGTTTTAACCTCCCTTAGCTTCGGGACTTTATTTTGTGGGTGGTTTTTAACCTTTTGTTAATTGCGGGTGGTTTTAACCTCCTTCACTTGCAGATGTTTTTGTTTTACCCTCCCCCTTAACTAGCAGTATTCAATTAGAGGTTAGCATCCAAATTTTTAATGCTGATTGAATGAATATTTTTATTTAGAAACTCTCCTTTAAGAAACTAGCAAAAAAGTAAATATTTCTAAAAATTAAAGTAATCCAAGTATGCACATACCTATGTAAACATATACAGAGAGAAACTTTTTACAGTTGTGGGAGAGCACATGATTTCTTAAAGAAACCCGTTTGAGGAAGCAGAACAAAGGGAACAAGTATTACGTACCTACAAGAGAACCATGGAAGTACACAGCAGCGAGAAACCTGCGATCACAGATTAGACCCCACTCAGCTTATGGTGGAACTTGTATTTCCATCAACTCATTCCCAAGTCCTAGGCACCAAACCAGCTTTTGCTCCTCTTCCATGATTTCTGCAAATAAATTGAAATTGGTAGTTAGCTTACTCCATTAGTATATCTGTACCTATATTGACTGTTGTATGGCTTACTCTAGTACATGTACTAAGGTTTAAATAAAAGTGAACACTGAGGTGACATAACAGAACGTCAAATCTCTTTTATTGGCTAATAAAGTTGTTGTTTCTGTTGGAAAATATGTCCTACTTGTTCCATGTGAAACAATTTGAGGTGCATGCACTGTGCTTCATTGAATGTCAGTGGGAGTGGATAAGTGCCAAACTGCCAATTAGAATTACAGGTTAGAGTGGATTAAAATTTTGATGACACACTTATCATATTGAGACAGTACGTAGTATATGGTATTAATTAGTAACATTAATCAATTGATGAAGGGAATCGATGGATCTGAGGCCAATCTTAGATTACAATTCTAGTGGTTATTAATGGATGAAAGAGGAAGGTGAATAAATGGAGAACATGTGGCTAATGTACTTCCATACATGTAGTAATCTCTAGACAGCTGTCGAAAGCTAATAAAAAGGAAAGTGAGAGATAATAATTCAGCATACCCATAGTTTGAGGTAAGGGGAACATGCCTGTGCTCACAGCTTAGCAAATCTTAGATTGCATTATCATCCTGAAAAATCAGTGTTCATAATTTCAGAGGAAGGAAAATAGACAAAAAAGATTTAAAGGCATTATATTACTTGCAACAAGCTGTGGGTGACTCTATTTTTCCGAGGATAATGGGAGTTGCTAGTGCCAAGAATGCATGGAGTACACTACAGGAGGAGTTTCAAGGAACCGCAAAGGTACGTGCCGTCAAACTCCAAAGTCTAAGGCGTAAGTTTGAATTATTAAATATGAAGGATTCTGAGACCGTACAAGACTATTATACTAAAATAAAAGAAATTGTTTCTAAAATGAGAGCCTACGGAGAAAATATTCTCGACAAAAGAATTGTTGAGAAAATTCTAGTTTCTATTCCCAGTAAGTATGATCCAATTGTGACGACGATTGAACAAACGAAAAATCTGTCAAATTTATCTGTGACAGAACTAATGGGTTCTCTTGAAGCTTATGAGCAAAGATTGAGTAGGCGTGGTGATGACTCTATAGAAAATGCCTTTCAATCTAAGCTTAAATTACGGTCTCACAATAAAGGATATGGAGAAAACAAGAGTAGTGGAGAAAGTTCTAGAAACAGAGAGAATTCTAGAAATTTCTCAAAGAAAAATCAAGATGAGTATCGTCCATGTGGCATATGCAAGAGGACAAATCACGCCGAGAAAGACTGTCGTTGGCGAGGAAAGCCACAATGTCAGCATTGTAAGAAATTTGGGCACGTGGAGAAGAACTGTTACAGCAAAAATAAGCATCAAGCAAATTTTGTCGAAGAACATGAGAATGACCAAAATAAGCATGACAGTGAAGAACATCTTTTCTATGCCTTCCAAGATTCGAACAATGACAAGGAAGGAACCTGGTACTTGGATAGCGGTTGCAGCAATCACATGACTAAAGATAAGAGCATCTTCAAGGAAATTGATGACTCTGTCAAATCAAAGGTTCGACTAGGAAATGGCACTACTGTGGAATCAAAAGGCAAAGGCACTGTCATGGTGGAGACAAAGAAAGGTACGCGACTCATTAGAGATGTCTTACTAGTTCCAAATCTTAAAGAAAATCTCTTGAGCATCGGTCAAATGATGGAGAAAGGCTATGTCCTTCACTTTGAAGGAGATAAATGCACAATCTATGGTAACACTAATAAAAGGGCCGAGATAGCTCAAGTAAAGATGGAGACAAGAAATAGAAGCTTCCCGATAAATTTTAAATATACCACTAACATTGCCATGAAGGTGCAAGCTGATGATTCATGGCTATGGCATCGAAGATTTGGCCACCTCAACTCTAAAGCCTTAAAGTTGTTATATCAGAAGAATATGATGAGAGATTTGCCAAGTCTAAAAGAAGACAACGGAGCATGTGAAGGATGTCTTCTCGGAAAACAACACAGATTACCGTTTTCAACGAGCAATGCATGGAGAGCTAAAGATGTGCTAGAGCTCATCCACACTGATGTTTGTGGACCGATGAGGACACCATCACTTACCAACAACATGTATTTCATTCTCTTCATTGATGGTTTTTCTAGAATGACTTGGGTCTATTTCATAAAGGAAAAATCAGAAGTCTTTGGAATATTCAAAAAGTTCAAGGTCCTTGTCGAGAAGCAAAGTGGTAAACATATAAAAAGGCTCAGGAGCGATCGAGGAAAAGAGTATAACTCTCATGAGTTTGATAAATTCTGTGAGGATGAAGGTATTGAAAGACAACTCACAGTCGCATATTCTCCTCAACAAAATAGAGTATCTGAAAGAAGAAATCGCACAGTCATGGAGATGGCTAGATCGATGTTAAAGGATAAAGGATTACCAAACACTTTTTGGGCCGAAGCAGTTTATACCGCTGTCTACATAATCAACAGATGTCCAACTCAAGCAGTCCAAGACAAGACTCCTATTGAAGCTTGGAGTGGGCAGAAACCTTCTGCTAAACATCTAAGAGTCTTTGGATCAATCTGCTACATTCATGTCCCAGACCAAAAGAGGCATAAATTAGAAGACAAGACAGTTCGAGGCATCTTCTTGGGATACAGTACCCAATCAAAAGGCTATCGAGTCTACAACTTACAAACAAAGAAGCTCATTATTAGTCGAGATGTCGAAGTTGATGAAGCTGCCGCTTGGAATTGGGATAAAGAAAAAATTGAGAGAAGCAACATTTCCCTTCCAGTACAGCAACCTCAAGAAGAAGTTGAAGAAGTAACAGAAGATCCAGGTATGCCTTCTTCGTCTTCTCTTCAACAAGATTCCTCACCAGAATCTACTCCGAGGCGAGTAAGATCTCTGGCGGATATATATGAGACTTGCAATTTGGCCATACTTGAGCCTGAAAATTATGAAGTAGCATCAAGGCAAGAAGTATGGGTCAAAGCAATGGAGGAGGAGATTAAATCAATTGAGAAAAACAAAACATGGGAGCTAGTAGACTATCCAAAAAATAAAGATATCATAGGAGTCAAATGGGTTTATAAGACAAAGCTTAACCCTTGTCAGCACCCAATTTTGTCCGGCTCTTTTATATTTAATTTCTTTTTCTTGTTATGTTTCATTTTTATTAAAAAAATAGTTAGCTAATTAGTTAGTGAAAATATAAAAACAGGATGTTTAGATTAATTGAGTTTATTTTTAATTACTTTAGTTTCTAAAAAATAAAATGGGCCAAACTGGCCCAAAGGAAAAAAAAGAAGAAAAAAATAAATTGAAATAAAAAAAGACACAACACAGCAGCCTCCATTTTCTTGCCCCTCTCCTAAACCCTAGCTGCACACTCCCTCTCTCTCCCAAAAACCTAACCACACACTACCAGCCCCCATCTCCCTCTCTCTAGCCGTCACACACTCACTCTCTCCCTCACTGGGCCGCCACCTTGCTCCTTTCCCCCGGGCCGCCGCAACCTAGCCACCACCTTCAAGCCGCCGCCACCGTCGAACACCTCCTTTTCCTAACCCCTCGACCAAGCCTCCAAACCTTCACCTCTCACTCGTTCGACCGCCGCTCCTCTCCTCCTCGCGCCGCTCGCTGTCGTAGCAGCACCACCACCTCCTTCCCTCGAGCCACTGTCCTCACTCGGCCGCCGCTCACCAAGCCCTCTCTTCCAGGCCGCCGCACCATCCTCCATCTTCCCTCGCTGCGCCGCCGCTCCTCTTCCCAGGCCGTCGCGCCACCGCTGCTCCTCCCTCAAGCTTCACGCCGCCGTCGCTCCTCCCTCAAGCCTCCTCGCGCCGCTCGGCCTTCCTCCCCTTCCCTGGCTGCTTCTCCGTTTTTGGTGTGTTTTGAGTTATAATTTTTCTTTCTCATTTTACATCTTCATTATCATCTTCTGTTGAATCTATATGCTTTGGTTTTGCTTTTTTTTTTTAAGGTTTTGTTTATGATTACATGATGCTGGATGTTTTTGCTATGAATGCTTCATGGCTGTGATTTTGCTCTTGACAGTGAAATTATTATTCTGATATTTGCATCATTGTTTTTTTATCTTAAAGTTTGCTTCTTGTTGTTAAAAGTGGCTTATTGATTATTTTGATATCTTGGTTGGAAGTAAAATGCAATTTGTGATAGAAATAGGTTTCGGTCTACTGCTTCCTTTTCGCTTCTCCGCGCCAATGCGTATAAAAATTAAATAAAAATGCGAATGCGTCTGTTCCCTTGTGGAATGTCGTTTCGCCCTCCTTACTTTTTTTTCGCGCCAATGAGCGTAAAAACCAAATAATTGCGAACGTGATGCGATATAGCGTCTGTTCCCTTGTGGAATGTCGTTCCTCGTACCGTTTGGCTCACCTTTTTTATAAAAAAAATAATAAAAATTAACCACCCTTTAGAACTACGTAGCCTTGATTTCTCTTTCGGAGATACGTAGGACCAGGCAACTCCCCGCCAGGCAACCCTTTTTTTTTTTAAATCACTTTAAGCCTTCAGACCGGGCAACTCCCCGCCAGGCAACCTTTTTTTTTTTAAATCACTTTAAGCCTTCAGACCGGGCAACTCCCCGCCAGGCACCCTTTTTTTTAAACCACTTTAAGCCTTCAGACCGGGCAACTCCCCGCTAGGAACCCTTTTTTTTAAATCACTTTAAGCCTTCAGACCGGGCAACTCCCCGCCAGGCACCTTTTTTTTAAATCACTTTAAGCCTTCAGACCGGGCAACTCCTCGCCAGGCACCCTTTTTTAAAAAATCACTTTGAGCCTTCAGAACTACGTGGCCTTGATCTTCCATTTGAGGGAAGTACGTAGGACTAGGTTCACACCTATCATGCTAAATAAAATAAAATAAATATTTCTGTTTTGTAAATAATTTCATTTTTCTTTTCTTTGTAAATAATAAATATCAAAAAATAATAAATATCTTTTTTTCTTTGTAAATAATGAGTCTATTAATAATTTATTTTTGCACAATCAATCTTGGGTACCGTCTTTGACGGGCGCTGTGGGGTGCTAACACCTTCCCCGCGCGTAATCGACTCCCGAACCTAGAGTTTTAGGTTTCGTAGGCCGTTTTATTTTCTTTTTAGGTTTTCTAGCGTTTTCCTCTTTAAAACGTTAGTGGCGACTCTAGCTGATTACCAAATTGCTTTTAGCGCCGTCCCCGCCGCGACCCCGGTTGCGACAACCCTGATGGCTCAATACAAAAGCACAAGGCTCGGCTTGTAGCAAAGGGCTACACACAACAACCTGGAGTCGACTACAATGAGACATTTGCCCCAGTTGCACGTCTAGATACAATAAGAGCTTTAATAGCTCTTGCAGCACAAAAAGAGTGGAGTATCTATCAACTAGATGTCAAGTCAGCATTTCTAAATGGAGTACTAGAAGAAGAGATTTATGTTGAGCAACCACAAGGCTTCGTCAGGAAAGGAAATGAAGATACAGTATTGAGACTAAGAAAAGCTTTATATGGTCTCAAGCAAGCTCCTAGAGCATAGTACAGCCGAATTGATCAATACTTCATCGATCAAGGATTCAGGAGGAGTAAGAGTGAACCAACACTATATGTCAAGACCCAAGGTCAGCATGATACTCTCATTGTCTCCTTGTATGTAGATGATCTAATCTACACAGGAAACAACACGAAGATGGTGACTAAATTCAAAGAAGACATGATGAAGACATTCGAGATGACTGATCTAGGCATGATGAACTACTTCCTCGGCATAGAGGTAAAGCAACAAAGAGAAGGGATATTTATTTGTCAGAAGAAATACACCGAAGCACTATTGAAGAAGTTCAACATGAACGAATGCAAGCCAGTAGCTACTCCGCTCGTGACAAATGAGAAGTTACAAAAGGAAGACGGAGCGCCAGAAGCTGATGCATTGCGCTACAGAAGTTTGATCGGCAGCCTACTATATCTTACTGCTACGCGGCCGGACATCATGTATGCTACAAGTCTTCTATCAAGATTCATGCAGAAGCCGAGTCAAATTCACTATGGAGCAGGAAAAAGAATTTTAAGATACCTTCAAGGTACAAAGAAGTTTGGTATATGGTACAAAACTGTGACCAACTCAAGACTACTCGGCTACACAGACAGTGATTGGGCAGGTTCAACAGATGACATGAAGAGTACATCAGGCTATTCCTTCTCACTTGGATCAGGTTCTTTCTCTTGGGCTTCAAAGAAGCAAGCAACAGTTGCGCAGTCAACAGCAGAGGCTGAGTACGTGGCAGCAGCTGAAGCAATAAGTCAAGCTATATGGCTTCGGAGAATACTTGAAGACATGGGTGAAAAACAAGATCTCCCTACCACAATCCACTGTGACAACAAGTCAGCTATAGCAATGGCGAAGAATCCAGTTCATCATCACCGAACAAAGCATATTGCAATCAAATATCACTTCATCAGAGAAGCAGAGACAAATAAGCAGATTCAACTTGAATATTGCACAACTGAAGACCAAATCGCAGATATATTTACGAAGGCACTACCAAGACCAAGATTTGAGCGACTACGGATTATGCTTGCCTTCGTAAATATATCTGCGATTTGGTCTTCAGTTGTGCAATATTCAAGTTGAATCTGCTTATTTGTCTCTGCTTCTCTGATGAAGTGATATTTGATTGCAATATGCTTTGTTCGGTGATGATGAACTGGATTCTTCGCCATTGCTATAGCTGACTTGTTGTCACAGTAGATTGTGGTAGGGAGATCTTGTTGTTCACCCATGTCTTCAAGTATTCTCCGAAGCCATATAGCTTGACTTATTGCTTCAGCTGCTGCCACGTACTCAGCCTCTGCTGTTGACTGCGCAACTGTCGCTTGCTTCTTTGAAGCCCAAGAGAAAGAACCTGATCCAAGTGAGAAGGAATAGCCTGATGTACTCTTCATGTCATCTTTTGAACCTGCCCAATCACTGTCTGTGTAGCCGAGTAGTCTTGTGTTGGTCACAGTTTTGTACCATATACCAAACTTCTTTGTACCTTGAAGGTATCTTAAAATTCTTTTTCCTGCTCCATAGTGAATTTGACTCGGCTTCTGCATGAATCTTGATAGAAGACTTGTAGCATACATGATGTCCGGCCGCGTAGCAGTAAGATATAGTAGGCTGCCGATCAAACTTCTATAGCGCAATGCATCAGCTTCTGGCGCTCCGTCTTCCTTTTGTAACTTCTCATTTGTCACGAGCGGAGTAGTTACTGGCTTGCATTCGTTCATGTTGAACTTCTTCAATAGTGCTTCGGTGTATTTCTTCTGACAAATAAATATCCCTTCTCTTTGTTGCTTTACCTCTATGCCGAGGAAGTAGTTCATCATGCCTAGATCAGTCATCTCGAATGTCTTCATCATGTCTTCTTTGAATTTAGTCACCATCTTCGTGTTGTTTCCTGTGTAGATTAGATCATCTACATACAAGGAGACAATGAGAGTATCATGCTGACCTTGGGTCTTGACATATAGTGTTGGTTCACTCTTACTCCTCCTGAATCCTTGATCGATGAAGTATTGATCAATTCGGCTGTACCATGCTCTAGGAGCTTGCTTGAGACCATATAAAGCTTTTCTTAGTCTCAATACTTTATCTTCATTTCCTTTCCTGACGAAGCCTTGTGGTTGCTCAACATAAATCTCTTCTTTTAGTACTCCATTTAGAAATGCTGACTTGACATCTAGTTGATAGATACTCCACTCTTTTTGTGCTGCAAGAGCTATTAAAGCTCTTATTGTATCTAGACGTGCAACTGGGGCAAATGTCTCGTTGTAGTCGACTCCAGGTTGTTGTGTGTAGCCCTTTGCTACAAGCCTAGCCTTGTGCTTTTGTATTGAGCCATCAGGGTTAAGCTTTGTCTTATAAACCCATTTGACTCCTATGATGTCTTTATTTTTTGGATAGTCTACTAGCTCCCATGTTTTGTTTTTCTCAATTGATTTAATCTCCTCCTCCATTGCTTTGACCCATACTTCTTGCCTTGATGCTACTTCATAATTTTCAGGCTCAAGTATGGCCAAATTGCAAGTCTCATATATATCCGCCAGAGATCTTACTCGCCTCGGAGTAGATTCTGGTGAGGAATCTTGTTGAAGAGAAGACGAAGAAGGCATACCTGGATCTTCTGTTACTTCTTCAACTTCTTCTTGAGGTTGCTGTACTGGAAGGGAAATGTTGCTTCTCTCAATTTTTTCTTTATCCCAATTCCAAGCGGCAGCTTCATCAACTTCGACATCTCGACTAATAATGAGCTTCTTTGTTTGTAAGTTGTAGACTCGATAGCCTTTTAATTGGGTACTGTATCCCAAGAAGATGCCTCGAACTGTCTTGTCTTCTAATTTATGCCTCTTTTGGTCTGGGACATGAATGTAGCAGATTGATCCAAAGACTCTTAGATGTTTAGCAGAAGGTTTCTGCCCACTCCAAGCTTCAATAGGAGTCTTGTCTTGGACTGCTTGAGTTGGACATCTGTTGATTATGTAGACAGCGGTATAAACTGCTTCGGCCCAAAAAGTGTTTGGTAATCCTTTATCCTTTAACATCGATCTAGCCATCTCCATGACTGTGCGATTTCTTCTTTCAGGTACTCCATTTTGTTGAGGAGAATATGCGACTGTGAGTTGTCTTTCAATACCTTCATCCTCACAGAATTTATCAAACTCATGAGAGTTATACTCTTTTCCTCGATCGCTCCTGAGCCTTTTTATATGTTTA
The DNA here is from genome assembly GCA_030819835.1 of Acmispon strigosus. Lineage (NCBI taxonomy): Eukaryota > Viridiplantae > Streptophyta > Magnoliopsida > Fabales > Fabaceae > Acmispon > Acmispon strigosus. The sequence continues at coordinate 10,284,542 of JAUAMA010000001.1, forward strand.
CCACTTTGCTTCTCGACAAGGACCTTGAACTTTTTGAATATTCCAAAGACTTCTGATTTTTCCTTTATGAAATAGACCCAAGTCATTCTAGAAAAACCATCAATGAAGAGAATGAAATACATGTTGTTGGTAAGTGATGGTGTCCTCATCGGTCCACAAACATCAGTGTGGATGAGCTCTAGCACATCTTTAGCTCTCCATGCATTGCTCGTTGAAAACGGTAATCTGTGTTGTTTTCCGAGAAGACATCCTTCACATGCTCCGTTGTCTTCTTTTAGACTTGGCAAATCTCTCATCATATTCTTCTGATATAACAACTTTAAGGCTTTAGAGTTGAGGTGGCCAAATCTTCGATGCCATAGCCATGAATCATCAGCTTGCACCTTCATGGCAATGTTAGTGGTATATTTAAAATTTATCGGGAAGCTTCTATTTCTTGTCTCCATCTTTACTTGAGCTATCTCGGCCCTTTTATTAGTGTTATCATAGATTGTGCATTTATCTCCTTCAAAGTGAAGGACATAGCCTTTCTCCATCATTTGACCGATGCTCAAGAGATTTTCTGTAAGATTTGGAACTAGTAAGACATCTCTAATGAGTCGCGTACCTTTCTTTGTCTCCACCATGACAGTGCCTTTGCCTTTTGATTCCACAGTAGTGCCATTTCCTAGTCGAACCTTTGATTTGACAGAGTCATCAATTTCCTTGAAGATGCTCTTATCTTTAGTCATGTGATTGCTGCAACCGCTATCCAAGTACCAGGTTCCTTCCTTGTCATTGTTCGAATCTTGGAAGGCATAGAAAAGATGTTCTTCACTGTCATGCTTATTTTGGTCATTCTCATGTTCTTCGACAAAATTTGCTTGATGCTTATTTTTGCTGTAACAGTTCTTCTCCACGTGCCCAAGTTTCTTACAATGCTGACATTGTGGCTTTCCTCGCCAACGACAGTCTTTCTCGGCGTGATTTGTCCTCTTGCATATGCCACATGGACGATACTCATCTTGATTTTTCTTTGAGAAATTTCTAGAATTCTCTCTGTTTCTAGAACTTTCTCCACTACTCTTGTTTTCTCCATATCCTTTATTGTGAGACCGTAATTTAAGCTTAGATTGAAAGGCATTTTCTATAGAGTCATCACCACGCCTACTCAATCTTTGCTCATAAGCTTCAAGAGAACCCATTAGTTCTGTCACAGATAAATTTGACAGATTTTTCGTTTGTTCAATCGTCGTCACAATTGGATCATACTTACTGGGAATAGAAACTAGAATTTTCTCAACAATTCTTTTGTCGAGAATATTTTCTCCGTAGGCTCTCATTTTAGAAACAATTTCTTTTATTTTAGTATAATAGTCTTGTACGGTCTCAGAATCCTTCATATTTAATAATTCAAACTTACGCCTTAGACTTTGGAGTTTGACGGCACGTACCTTTGCGGTTCCTTGAAACTCCTCCTGTAGTGTACTCCATGCATCCTTGGCACTAGCAACTCCCATTATCCTCGGAAAAATAGAGTCACCCACAGCTTGTTGCAAGTAATATAATGCCTTTGAATCTTTTTGTCTATTTTCCTTCAACTCTTTCTTTTGAGCTGCAGTAAGAGTTGAAGTATCTGCGGGAGTAGTATATCCTTCTTCCACAACTTCCCATAGATCTTGGGAGCAAAAAAATGTCTTCATTTTAATGCTCCAAAAATCATAGTTTTCACCGGAAAAAGGAGGGACTTGGATATTAGATGATGTTTGGGTGTTGGTAGCCATAGGCTAAGAAAATTATGGAAGTAGTGTAGAGTGATAGTAGTGATTTTTAGTTGGTAGTTGGATAGTTTATCTACGCCCAGTATATGACCGAACGTAGCTCTGATACCACTGATAGTATTTTAGTATATGATGTTAGTTCAGAAAATAGTTGGATAATTGAGAAGGCTTTAGTTGATAGTTGGAAGATAGTAGTTAGTAATGTGGTGTTTGGAGCAAAGGAATAGATTGTATTGCTCCCTAAAATCATACAAATGACTTGATGACTTATTCACCTATGCACCCAAGCTTGCCTATTTCTAGGTGCTTGAGAGTGGTTCTAGAATATTCTACATCATTATGTATTTTCATTACCTTCTAGACTTCTCTACCTTATTAGATATCTCCATTACATTCTAGATACTTCTACTTCTAAATACATTTACAATTCATTAATCATATATACTAGATGTTTCTACATTATATGATTATGTAGACATTAGTAGAAGATTCTAGAAAATTGCATCAACTTCAACAGAAGTGTTATTGGAAAATAGATTAGATATCCAAGGCCCATAGCAAGGTCTTGGGATTATTTGGTTTCCAACATAAAAATACCAAATCTGTTTCCTGAAGGTAATGTATGATGATATTCCCACATGTTGAAAATGAGTTTCGTTAGTTATGGTCCCAAAAGCTACATGTCACTCTCTGAGCCAATCATAGGCATTTTAACTTTTTAATATCCACTCCATAAAAAACAAGGATAACAGAAGCAGTACCCTTAGTTAGCAAGACTCAAAATAGTAAGAAGATTACTACAGGCTATAGTTATATAGTGGCAGAATGACATACTTGGAAAGGCTATGTGCTAAATAACATTATGCTGCTTACTTAGTTGCCTTGGAGCAATGTAGTCAAAAGCTAGCTTTTAAGCAAAAGCGTAGAGGGTCCTAAAGCGTAAAGCGTTAAAGCGTAGGCTTTAGCAAAAGCGCTAAATGATATAAATAACAAAAATTCTTAGGATGCCATAGGACCAGCCCCACCAACACTTCCAATTCCATCATCTCCAGCAGAAGCCGACATTTCAGAGGGGAAGGAGAAGAGGGCTGAACAGGGGCAAACCAGAAATTGCGAGTGAGAAGAGGGCAGAACAGAGGCAAACCAGAGATCGCGATAGAGAAGAGGGTAGAACAGTACAGGGGTGAGCACTGCGCGAGAGAGAACAGGGGAGAACGTCACCGGTGGCGAAGCTTGGTCGCTGGCGGCGGCTTTGTTCAAGGAGACAGAAGAAGTCGAGAGAGGAGAAGAAGGGGAAGCAGCAAAAATCGCGAGAGAGAGGATTCACCTAAAGCGCAGAAGCGGCAGAATCGCGCTTCTGCCGCGCTTCTGCCATATTCGCGCTTTTGCCAGCGCTAAAAGCGTGGGCTCCTTGTGGCGCGCTTTAGCGCGCTTTTGACTACACTGCCTTGGAGACAGCAAGGAAATTCCATTTCTTAATAGCAAGGCATAGCTAATGAACTAAGAACACACTACATAAAACAAAAGCCATCAACCATGGAAACTATTAGAATTAGATCATATATGAATTTCACAAGAAAAATAGAATTTAGCTGACGATTAATAAGAGGATGATCAGCTGAATTTTTTTATGCAACGGGCCTTGGTGTATTTACAGGACATGTCTAAAAGTGGGTACAACACGTGCAAGGAAGTCATGATATAGAAAAATGAAAAGGAAAACCAATACTCCAATAAAGCAACTAAAACATAAATATAAATAAGTATACACTGCCTAACTTTCTGCATATAATGATATAGAAAAGTTAAACAACAAGAACAAAAACACAACTAAAACATTTTATTATATGGTTGTCAACTTGTCATGTATGTTAGGAATAGTTTCAATGTTAACATTTGGAAGTCATCGCTTGTAAAAACTAACCTTTGTGAGTATAGTTCCTCGCTTAACCTCCTCTTATTTGATGCAGGCTGTTTAAGGAACTGCACTCCTCCAGCATGAGAAAAACATGTCAGAAATTACAAACCACTAACGAGAAAGATGACCCTATTACTATTATTCAAGTAGCAGCAGTTGAAGTCACTTTTAAAAACACAAGAGGCATATATGCAGCTACACACACACGCATGATCTGGTTGGGACATAAACGAGAATGATAAGGTAAAGTGATGTAAGAATAAAGAAAATGTTCACAACTGCAAACATAATGTAACAATATAACCTTATGATAGGACCTACGTAGTGGGGTTGAGAAGATATGGAAGGTTTATACTAGACGTGACAAAAGACAGTGAGCAGTTAGGAGGGTAGTTAGTCAATTAGAACAGTCAGAAGAGCAGTTAGAGCAGTTAGAAGAATGGTTGAGGGTACAGGTTAATTACCTGAATTGGGAGAGAAATAGGTAGGCAGTTATCAATAAACATTGTACCAAGCTATTGCTTAGGTGTAAAGAGGAGACCCTTGAAGGAGTTATTCTCCTTGTATTTTACTCGAAATAATACCAATCTTTCTCTTACTCTCTTTCTCTCTCTGTAAATCTATTTGTCTTTACTCAGATTTCCTAAGTTCTATCACCTTATGCTTAGATAGGTTCTATAAAAAATTCAACTTTTATGATCATCAAATACATAGGTCCTGCACTCCTATGTCTAGGTTGTATAGGTGTATAATGACATTCTGCATAAAAAATTTGCATTTAAATACACTGCAATAAAAGAAAAGTTCTTCATTTCTTTGATCAGAAAGGGATCTGAAAACTGATACAGAAATGGAGTCAAGAAAAACAGAAAAGATGGAACAAAAGAAAAAGAAGAAAAACCAAAATACATTACCTATGTATCATATATGAGTTTTAAGATGCTAGAGAAACTGATTAGACTAAATTGGCATAGCCAAGGAGAGGGACCCCCCGCCCCCAACTTTCCTATTGGTGCATGTTTTTGTGATGATGACAACATAAGATAAGGTTGTCTTTCTGAAGACTGATTTCCAGAACAATGTGTGAAGCAGGAATCGAGCAGAGACACTCTGAAGAACCTTATTGATCGAATTCATCATAATCAACTAAAGTGACATCCTAGGGCTTGATTATTCCTAAGATGTGTTTTTCTTAAGAAAATCCTTGAACAACCATTCATGGAAAGTGAAAAGAAAAAACAAAATATTGGACAAAGAGACTTTTTTATTTTTCTTTCAATTGTGCAAAGGAAAAATAAACCAATACTCTGAGGTGGAAACAAAGCAAGAGAATGAAGAAGAGAGGGCCTCACAATTTCATGGTAAGAAAGCCACTTTTACAATTAGACCAAGTTATGTACCCTGTTGCAAATCATTCAAAAACCCTGTAATCATTCTCCCAAACTATTAAGAAAGGTAATCATTTTCTCAATCTATTAACAAAGGTAAATAAAGTTCATCAAAAAGAAAATGTTCACAACAAAGGTAGCACGAACAAACTTCAAACAAATCTGCACTCCTGTCCAGTAGGATCAGCTGTAAAAAATTTAGGTAACTTTTTTAATAATATATTAACGTGATATGAACAGTTGCAAAGGCATATTTCTTGTTGTGACATCCCAGGTTTTAAATCAAGTTATGCAACCGTGATTTCAACCGCGGCGTCAAGGTTTTGGAGGTCTGCAAAACCGAAAAGCGACCATGATTTCAACCACGACAGCCACGTTTGTTCACAATTTTCCGCAATATGGAGAAATGCAACGCAACGGTGACGCACGCGACTGCGACCGTCACCGCAACCACAATTTAAAACCTTAAACATCTCAAGGAAATAAAAAATCAGATTAAGACACCTATGTCTAAAGAGTCTACAATCGATATTGAAGGCTTAAGCTTTTCTCCCCCATTATCACTAGTTAAATTTACAAATACTCATCCATGCTCACTTTTCAGATTTCAGAAACCGAAGAGACATAAAAGAAGTGTTGTCATTAATCTACAAAATCAGCACAAAGGAAAGAAATTACTTATTTTAAACAATAAGAAGAATTTATCTAATGATACTATCAATCAATAGTGACATGAACTCACCTAAGAGAAGAAACAGGTTCACAAAAACTGCCATAGCAGCAGCGACGAAGACCTAGTTGGGGAGATAGCGGAGATCTGAGACTGAGAAGGTAAGGCATGAGCAATCGCAAGCAAACAAATACACGAACCTGGTCAATCGCGTTTGAACTTGATCAATCGTATCCGTGAATCGATTGAAGAGGTTTGTTATCCGTTGAATAAGAGAGAATCACGCGACTACTGTGTAAAAATCATGATTAGGGTTTTGTCAATCGATTCTTAATTTCGAGAGGGGGTTAGGGTTTCTCTAAGATTTTGTGCTTTTTGACTGAAAGAACAGAGAGAGAGATGAGATCGAGAGATTCAGATTCGGTTGAAGGAGACGAGATGGAGAACCAAGGATATAAGCGAAACTTCAATAGATTTTAGATTGTACAAAGAATTGAACCGGAGAAAGGATTTTGTGACGAAAGTGGGAAGGGGCAGCAATGAACGAGAAGAAGAGGGCGAGTGAAAGCTAAAAGAGACGGTGGTGCTTCGTTGTTTGAAAGAAGGCGGGAAAAAAAAAACTGCCGAAGGATCAACATCTGTTGGACAAAAACGCCACATAACATTGAGCAACTTCTTTTTAACTTTTTTAGGATATATTAAGGAACGTTTTTTCAACAAAAATAGTTTGTTTTTTTTTAAGAACAAAAATAGTTAAGACTAAGTTTCACAGTGAATTTTGATTTTTGTCCCTCATCGGAAATTTTTTTGAAATTCCCTAAACTATGGGAAATAGTTGGGAATCGTCCTTGTCGTCGTTTTGGCTTCGGCCGCTGTGCTTAAGTGTTACTGTTGAACCTACATGGCAATGCCACGTCAATTAATTAGAGCATGTGGAAATTTTTATTTTTTTTCATTTAAATTTAAATTTTTGAAATCTAAAAAAAAATCAATTAACATAAAACATAAAAAAAAACTCTTTTAATCATCTCATATTTTATCATCATCTTCATCAATTGTTCTTCATCTTCATTTCCTTAATCTTCTTCAACATTTCCAGAAAACATTCATTAAGTTTCAACAATGTTCTTCAATAATCATATGTAAACCCCAGAAAAAACTCAATTTCTACATCTCTACAAACTCATAATAGAAAGTGGAAACTGTTACAAAACAAGACTCGAATGTGAGAACAACACCCTCACTTCCATATTACCGTTTAAGAATCAAAGAAGAAGACTTCAGAAGCAACCACCTCCGACAGCGACGATGAAAAACATCACCATGGACACCACCACAGCACAAAACGGGAACGGCTGGTTATGGTTTCTCCACCGTCGACAATTGTAGAGACGAGAGAGAAAGAGAAGGGCACCGTGGCAGAGCCGAGATCTGGGTTGTGGTGGCATGAAGAGGACGGTTCACATCCGTTCACAACAGTTTGATGGGAGAAAATAGAAACCCCCAACTTGACTTGGGTTGATGTGGGTTGCGGTTTTTTTTCTAGGTTAGGGTTTTCTGGGTTGAAGGGTTTTGATTTTTGGGAGGGAAAGGAGGATGGGGGAGACGATGAGGGAGAAGGAGATTGGGAGGAGGAAGTGTAAGACCCTAAATTTATTAAGTAATTAAATAATTATTTATTATCTTTTGTATATTTTGGAACGCCTTCGAGCGTAAGCTAATGCTTTAAGCAATTCGGATAATCGATGTAGTGTTTTATGAACGACAGTTCGCCTTGGAACCCTATTCCTTACTCGTTCAACGTTCGAGCGAGAATAAGACCTTCTTATTATCTTCATGATGATTAGGGAAGAATTTTGTGAAGAATGACTGTAACATGATAAGGTTTCCTAATGAAGATCCGAAGGAGATTACCCCCTCGCCGCTGCGAGTTTCAGTAGAAACTTTCGCACAATCGGACGAAGATGTTCGGGACCTCAGATGAAAAATTCGGGAATCACCAAACGACTCTGTTTAACGTGACGGATCCAGATATGTGATAAAAATATTTTGGTTAATAGTGTTTTTGTGAATAGCATTTTGGGGCTGGAATCGACACGAATCCCGAGGAAAACGACCCGAGATATTTTAGGCCCGGTGCTCGAGTTGTACGAGCAAATGGTTTGAGATGAGCGAGTAATCGATGTTAGTCACACTAAGCAACATCGGAGAATGTGCTAGTTATATGATTAAATAAAGGTTATGACGCTTATGACGCGAATGACGACCGACTTGACGAAGCGTCAGCTAGACTGGATGTTTAATCTTAAACTGATCCAAGAAGCTTTCATTAAACTTTTCACTTTCAGACTTTAGTCCTTGCCCTTTGGGAGTTTAGACTTTAGTCCTCCAAATAGTGATTAGATATTTTGCTAAACTTTTCACTCTTCAACTTTGGTCCCTAGGGTTTATGAAAAATCAAAATTTGGCCCCCCTTGTGCCTTGGAACCCACAGCCTACATGGCTAATAAGGGGTAAGTTTGTGACTTTTTCCTCTTAAGCTTCATTAGTGAAAAATCACAAGAGATTAGTGAGAGAAAGTAAGAGAGAAAAGAAGCTTTGAAGTCACTATTCATCCTCCTTCTTCCTCTCAAAACCGCGAGCATCATCATCATCATCATCTTCCACCTCCATCACTTTGTTTTCTCCTTTCATTTCTTTGAAGTTCACGGGGCGTAGGAACTTTTAGAGCAAACGTAGCTCTCCGGAACGATTCCAACTTCGGTAAGGGCACTTCTCTACTATTATCTATTATAGCATATATGACTATGTATCTATATTGCGGCCTTGGGAATTGGTAGCTGACGGCGTTCTGAGAACGACCCGATTGTTTGGTAGAGTTGTTTGATTTGTTGTTGAATGATGGTTGGCTTATACATACTTCCTTGCTGAAATGTTAAGTGATAGCCGCACGGCTCCGTAACTTGGTTTGTTGTTGTTTATCATGTCGTGTCAAGCATATTTTAGGACCATTGTGGTTCAGGGCTAAACATAGCACCAGACTAGAGATGGAAAATGTCGAGACGTTAAAAAGAACATACTTGTATAAGTGGAAACTCATCGACTTACCAGTAGTACCAAGGGCCTGTTTGATTACAGTTTTTGAAAACTGCATTTAAAAACTATTTCTAGAAACTGTTTCAAGAGATATGACTAATGAAGTGTTGGGAAATGAAGTCTCCGTTTCAAGATTTGATAAGGTTTTAATGATGACAACACACAAAGTTATAAAAGCTAATTATCTTGTGATCTCTTAGTGTAAATCAGAATGCATTTATGAAGATCCAAGAAAGAATTGAGAAGACCATCAAATGAATGATAAAAGGAGATGAAGGACATAGAACAATCGAGCAGTTAATCTTTGCATCATCCGTCAAAATTTGAGTGGCTATGGAATATCTCTCAGAAGACTCTATGGATCAGACTAAGGGATCAAGTCTTGGCTAAATCGCAATTCATTGAAAGAAATCTTGTTGAAATAATAAATATCCTATAAACACTTCATTAGTCATATCTCTGGACATTATGAGGCTTAACACCCCTTCACGCCCAACATATCTGGAGCGTGAAGACTATGATCATGACCATATCTATGTCCATCATGGGTTATCTTCAGAGGGCGATCTAGGTGACCCAACAATGGATCTAGAACATCTTGACCATATCTCTAGTCAATGTAGGACTTCTCAACACACCCCCTCACGTCCAATAATGAACATCTGGAGTGTGGGGCATGCAAAAATTAATATATGCGGGTGTCCCTGTAAGGTCCCGAATATTTTATATAATAATAACTATTTAATTATTTACTTAACATTATTAAGAAGATTTTGACGTGAAAGTGTTTGAATAAAATGTATCCATGACTGAATTAAATTGAGGTCATTCTTCGAGTAATAATTTACGATGACGCCAAAAGATTTCAGTTTCTTCTTGAAACAATTGAAAAACGGCAAACCGACGAAGGGAAGAAACCCTACTTACACTCAGATTGAAGTTATAGTACGAATAAGACCTTCTAAATATCTGAATGATGATGTGTGTTTAATTTGGAGTATTTTGACTATAATATTGATTTTTTTTTCCAGAGCCCGGGGAAGACCCTGGAGCGCCCCAGAGGTTTTTGTAGAAACTTTGATGTAAGGAAAAAGGGTAGATCGGGACATTTTTAGGAATTCCATACGAGACAGAAAGTCTTAGAATGTCGAGAGGATTCCATAAACGCGCTAAAATTATCATCGATGCCCAGGGCCAGAGCTAGAGCTGGGACCAGACCTCGATAAAATCATCGACATATTTTCACGAATGACGTACAAGACGAGCGAATGACCGACTTCAAGTCATTAAAAGACATGATATTACGCAATTGAGAAGACTTGGATTGCCTTTCGAGGTGATTTTGTGGAGAGATACATCCCGGAAATTGCTAGGAGGTACAACCATGCACCATTGATGGACATATACATCAAGGGCACATGACTGTCGCCGAGTACGCTGCAAAAGTGGAATCACTAGCAAGGAATCTTTTCCCTCCTGAATATCACCATGAAGAGTCATATGTCTGTGCACGATTCATGGGAGGACTCAGGCCCGAAATAGAAAGATTGGTGAGGCCACTGGGGTCCTTCAATTTCGAACACTAGTGGAGCGAGGCTGGGTAATTGAATCAATGCTGGAAGAAGGTAGTAACCAGTCAGAGAGCGGGGGACTCTCTAAGTCGGGAACTCAAAATCTTAAGAGACATGACAAGGGGAAGCAACCCTAAAAGACACCTTTTGATCACCCTTGGAACAAGAATTGAATTCGAGATTAGTACCAAGTCTTGGCTATCGTCCTAGAGGACCAAGGGACACAACCTCAGCTTAAGGATGTTACCTTCTTCAGGTGCGAGAAGAATGGTCACTATGCTAACAAGTGCAAGGAAAATAACAAATTGTGCTTCAATTGTCGCAAACCGAGACATATTGCTAAGGAGTGCATGACACCGAATACAAGACCAGCCAAGAAGGCGGAGAAAGGCTCTCGCCCAACCCCAAAGGGAGGAAGTACTTTATGAGGGAAAGAAGAACTAAAGGTCAAAGGAGCTAAACTGGGAACCACAGAATTGTCGCCGATAACTTTTTATGGTTTTTAAAGTAGTTTGTTTTGTACTTTAACTACTTTAAGGCCAATGCCCTGACTTATTTTCTATTTGCATGTGGATTGCAATGATCACGGTAGGAATCTTTATGAACTTATGACTATAATCCTTAAAATGCCTAAGTGTGTTTATGAACAAACCGATTAGTCCATCGTCAAGTTTCTTATTATTACCGTAAGATGTTAGCCTCTCAGGGTTAAGTAGCCACAAATACCCACTGGTCAAGTGGCTTGACACCTTCTTACGTGAGCATACCGGGATTGCTGGAGGTTACCATGTTCAAGGAGAATCACTACGACATAGAGTACCAACCACCATAGTAGGTTGATTAAAGATCGACTAATAACTTCGTCGGGTTGATGGCTTCCAACCTGAAGAACCTACTGCACAATAAGATAGTGATCTACACCATTAGACACAAAGGGACATCTGAGAGGGTAAGCATCAATTTTTTTAAATAAGTTAGGTAGTTGCAACACTTAAGAACAAAAAACGAGGACACTTCCACCATGGATGCATCTTTGTCAATGTCGGCAATTGCCAAGGGTCTAGAATGCTATCTAGACAGAGGAGCCAATGTAGTACCAACGTCGAGTGATGAGGGTTCACCGGTAGTCGCGTTTCACTATGCAATAGTACAAGAGTGAGTTGGCGATGTAGCAATGCTTGACCAGGAGAACCACTCCTACCTCTTCGAGAAGGATGAGGAGTACGCAGCTATGAGCGATGCTCGGAGGTCGCTGATGGATGGGACCATCTAGGGAAGAAGCCTTGGGAATAATTCTCACCTGCCCATACCTAGTGGAAGAGAAGGATCGAAGAACGACGATTCCAGAAAAAGTCGTTGTGAAAGGAAGTATGTAGACGAATAAAGTAAGGCATCAGAGTTGATATGGGTTCACATGATGCCCTACGACGAGACCAACTTGAAGGTTCAGAAATCACACAAGAAAGGGGGGGTTTGAATTGTGTGACTTATTCTTATTTTTATTTTTATTTTTGTTATGTTTGTCATATATTGCAAACGATTTATCCATTGATTTTTATCTAAGTTTGACGTGGATTATTTATGCAAGATATCAAGAAATTCATTTCATAAATTTTGAACAATGGTTAATTGTTTTCCATGAATGCTTGTGAGTTACAAACATATGAATGAGCATGCAGCGGAAAAGCAATTAGATGAAAATACAGCACACATGATTTTATCCTGGTTCACCCCCAAAACTGATAGGGTTACGTCCAGTCCTTGGCTTCACCAAGATTTTCACTATTTCAATAAATAGTACAAGTATTTTCAGGGACTTCTCCCAACAAGTATTCTAAGGACTTCTCCTATCAAGTATTCGAAGGACTTCTCCTTACAAGTATTATTAGGACTTCTCCTAACAAGTATTATACAAGACTTCTCCTGACACCTTTTTCAAAGGATGGCTTCTCTACATGGTTCTCTTCTTAATAAGAGTAGGTAGAGGAAGTGAAGCTCAGTTTACAGAGAGGATGAACATTTGAGTTCTCTGTTTAGAAGAATGTGTGAGTTGGGAAAGATAAGAGTAATACTCTATGGATTTTCCTCACACAAACTCATATACTCAGATAGGGATAATCTTGAGACATTCTGAGTATGAACCAAGGTTGCTTGGTTCTTGGGACAGACTTAGTTAACATATGAAGGTTTGAGTCTAAGTTGCCCAATGTCTTCGGAGATAGAATCTTCTATTTATATCTTCAGTTGCTTCTTCTTCTTGAGAAAGAGAGAAAAACTGTTCGAAGTGCCTCTTCCCTTCTGAGCTGTGCGTAACGGCTAGTTCTGCATCTTTCAGCATGCGTAAGTCACGATCAGAGGTTTCTCTGCAAGCATGAGATATGATTTGGAAATCATCAGTACATCTGGGTTGATGTCGTCTGGCTCCATCTTGAGCAAGTACTCTTGAGCTGGTTTCTTCGTATATAATGTGTAGAGGTTTAGTGCTGAGGACTGCTTTGACTCTTTTGCCCCAGTGCTTTACAGCTAATACTCATTACGTGCCTTGGTCAGAATTTTAAATTTCGACCGTTGATAGTGTACGATGTGCAGAGATTCTTGCCGTTGATTCCGCGATGTCAGCTTGATTTTAGGAAAAGCAGAGATGTAGTGGGACCAAGATGTATTGTATTTAATTGTGTCCCATCTCTCTTTCTGTGATTGTCAGGTTTTGATAGTCGTGCAGACGAGGAGAGAGGTAATTATTCAAAAGAATAATTTATTTAATGCTTCTGTTAACTCAATATCCTCGAAGGACGAACTCACTGATCTTTTGTGTCTTTGGCGCGATTCGTACTTTGGTGGACGGATTCTTTCGTTTAACTTTGACAGGCGCAGTCTCCATTGAATGCTTGAAATTCCGTCATTTAGTTGCTTATTTTGCCGGACGAAATTTCTCAGTCAGTTCTCCTTTAAGAGTCAGAACATTCTTGTCCTAGAAGCTTGAGTCCCTTCTTTTTATTTGTTCTTTGCTGAAGATTTCCATCTCCATCTGAGGAAGTTGACCCACAACTCCTTTATATGATGCTAGAGATCCTTTAAAGCAGAATGAGTTTCTTCAAGATTGTCATGCTCTTTCATCTTTAGACGATAAAGTCTTCCCAGTTGCTTTTTGTAGATTCAGGTGGTCATCAAGTAGCCATGAGAGAAGTCGCTGGTAATTTGATGCTAATTGATTTATCTCTCTTGGTTCACCGGACGGTCTTGTACGAGAATGCTTCTTCTGCATATGTCTTTGATATTGCTTCCGTTGGGTTGACCGGACGACCTCTTCTGGCGAACTGATTGTCTGAATAAGGCAATGATGTTTATTCATTCCTTTCAGAGATAGTTATTCTTGTACATGATAATTTTCACTATATTAGGAATTTTTATCTTTAACGTTATTGAAAAGAAATTGTTAATTATCAAAACATAATTCATTTAATTATTTGATCTAACACAACTACTCACATGCTTGAAAGCATCATGGAAGTAAATATACTGAGGACATACAAAAGACAAGAGAGCAAGACGATTAGTCACACGAAAAACACTCAAGGTATATCGAAGCCTGAAATAATTTTGATGGTCAAAATATGAAAAGGAAAAGCATGGGAAACGAAGTTGGATGGTCCAACTTGTCTTGAGACGAGGAGGAAACAACTGAAGTTTGATAAAAGCCACAGAATATACCGAAGGAAAGCTAGGGGGCATCCATACAGATCAGGGTTGACTGCCGCAGGTATGGAAGGAATGCGTACCTGTCTAAGTAAGTGCAAACCAATTTTCCGAGGATATACGCTTCCTCATGGAAAGGACTACGTCGATGCCGAGGACCTTATCGAGGGCCATATCACAAGGATAACAAGGTTAGCAAGAGATACCCTCGAGGATCATCCGGATTGGAATCCGAAGTTCTGTTCATTTTGGAATAGTCTCATAGGGAAACCCTTGAGAGGATAAAACCGAGTATGTGTTCAGTACATCACTCACAGGCTACAGGAAGGAAAGAAAGAAGCGATTCAGTTACCAAAAATTTTTCTAAATCTTGGGCATGAGTTGACTCGTTGCCGGTAGGAGTCCATGTTGCAACAATAGTCCATCCGTGGGCGTAAGGGTAGCACCTTAGGACGCGTTACAGGCATGAATGGCAAGTGAACTGTTATACTGGTATCATGATGGAAAAAGGGCAAAAACTGGACCAAATGACATCTATCTGAGGTACGACAGACTACCTAAGGGACTGCATACAACAATTGGAGTTCGAGGAAGTCGAGCAGTTGGAAGATTAAGGAGTTTCGTTTAAAATATCTTTGAGAATTGAGTGGCAAGAGACATGCTTCGGGATTAGAATAGAAGTCAAAATGGGATAGTAACTGAGTAAGTCTTTGATTTGTACTTTCGAGGATGAAACTATTTTAAGGAAGCTAATATTGCAAGGTCTCGAATATTTTAAATAATAATAATAATGTTAGTTAATTAATTAAGTAATTAGTTATCTGTAAGCGTTAGACGCTATTAAGCGGATTTTGGCGTGAAAGTATTTGAATAAAATGAATGGAATAATAATATCCATGACTCAAATAAATTGAGGTCAATCTTTGATTAATAATTCAAATATCGCCGAAAGATTTCGGTTCCGTCATGAAAAAGTTGAAAAACGGCAAACCGCCAAAGGGAAGAAACCTTACTTAGACTCGAATTAAATTTAGAGTGAGAATAAAACCTTATCAATATCTAAATTATTGTGTTTGTTTAATTTTGATTATTTTAATTGTAGTATTAATATGCTTTCGTTCCAAAGCCCGGGGAAGTTCCTGGCGCACCGCCGAGGTTTTTGTAGAAACTTTGATGTAATGAGAAAGGGTAGATCAGGACATTTTTAGGAATTCCGAATGAGATAGAAAGTACTAGAATATTGAGAGGGTTCCATAAATGCGTTAAAAATATTTTCACTGCCGGAGCCGGGACCATACCTCGATAAAATCGCCAAGATATTTTCACGAACGACGTACGAGATGAGTGAATGACCAACGAAAGGCATCAAAAGACATGATATGACGCGATTATACATAAAGATCTTGGTTATAGTAATTACAACAAATGGATTAAGAATCTTTCGATTTTTGGGTAGTTATAACTAAACTTATTTACATTAATTTATGGAAAAACTTTAGGAAAATGATTTTCCTCCCCTTTTCTTCTCTATAGGCTGCGGCCTCTTCCGTCTCCCTTCACACTTACATTTTGTTTTCCATCTTGTGAGAGAAATCTTGAGAGAAATTGGAGAGAAACTTGAATAAAAAAAAAACTCATCTTCTTCCTCCGAAAGCAACACAAACCCGCCACCACCCTTACTCCATAGCCACCATCATTCTTCTTCTTCCTTGATAGCTTCCTTCATTAAAGTAGAATTTAAAATTCTAAGCTACACTCTCTTGGTCTTAGTTTCTCAAATAGTAGAGCTTACTTAATAAATGAGTTTTGGTTTGAGTTTAGCTTAAAGTTTAAGTTTTTAGTGTTTGTTCTTCATCAAAGTTGAAGGGAAAGCCTTGAGTTACACATCCGTGGAAATGTTTTCTTCAAAAGTCATCTCCAAAAGTGATTTTTGGTAAGTTTTTAGCTTTTCTTCTTCTTAAAAGTCCTTAGAAATAATTAGAGCTACAACCCCATGAACCTTGTTTTTCAAAAAGTTAGTTTCTTTATAAGTGATTATTTTGAGAAAAGTGACTTTGAGACTTATAAATTAATTTCTACCATAGATATTGCTTAACCAAGCTTATGTATAAATTTATTTTAGAAAAATTGGGTTTAGCGCATAAACATGTATTGGCTGAACCTATGCTATGTTTTGGGGGTGAGATTTTTAATTTTTGACTAAGTGTTTGTGAAAGGAATCTGTTTATTTGGGTAAGGTAAAATTATTAGTGGAAGAAAGAAATATTTTGGGTAAAGAGGGTGTGTAGGCCGAGAGTAAGATAAGAGACTTGGGAAGTGAAAAATTAATTCTTGAACTTGATTTTGGGGGAAAGAAGAAAAAAGGATAAATTGGGGACTTAAACTTGTTTTTTTGGGAGAATTAGAGTTTATGCTTTCAATAGAAAGAAATGACTTCAAATTTTATTTTGGGGAAAGACTTGAAAGCTATTTTGGAAGAAAATAAAAGATTTGTAAAGTTAGTTTGGCTAAGGAAAAAGCTAAGTTTTAAGTTTGGTTTGAAAGTTGATTTATTAAAAGTTTTTTTTTTCGAAAGAAAAAATATATATTAATAAGGAATATACAACCAAAACAAGAACTTGTTGAACTTTATTGAAAGTTGATTTATAAAAAGTTAAAGGACTAGAAAAGTTTTATTGAAAGTTTGAGGACTAGGAAGCACTTGTTAAGAGTTTGGGGTTTCGAAAATGATCTAATTAAGCTTGGGGGCTGAAATTAAGAACCTTAAGAGATTCAAGACTTGTCTTAAATTTGTCCTAAAATAATCAAATTTGAACTTTGTTTTAAACAATATAAGTTTTGACGGTTTGTGTGTAGACAAAGAGTTGGTCTAGAAATTAGGACTCAAGTATAGAATATTAGCTAGTCATTAAGTTAAATGTTCTTGTGCAGGTACACCGGTCAGGAGCAAGGACAAGCTTGGGGCGAACTATTAAGGATTAAAGCAACGGCGGTGAGGGCACTTCTATTTATTAGCTTTATGAAATTTATACAAATGCATAATATGTGTATATTAGGATGTGTTGGTGTTAAAGATATGCAGTATCGTCTGATACTTATTGTTACCGATCTTTTGTATCGTCTCATACCTATCGTCTGTATAGGGCATCACTTTATCGTCTGTATGGCAGCACTGTCTGCCAAGTTGAATCGAATGCATAATTATATCGTCTGGCCAGTTACTTATGCCAGGTGTCCAAGTGTGATAGTTGACCTGGATTATCCGGGATCCTGTCTGATAGTGTTGACCCGGAATATCCGGGATCTTGTCTATTTTCTGTCAGTCTCTCTCTGTATATAAACAGAGATTGTAATAGTGAATTAATCATAATATAAAGAACATTCAGTATCTTCGATTTCTCATTTTTCTTCTTCAAAGAACCCTTGGTTCTTAATATGGTATCAGAGCAAGGTCATGGGTTCGAATCCCTCGGCTAACACTGGGGGGAGATTGTTGGATTTATTAATCTAGCGTCACCCTTAGCGTTCGTTGGGCTTAACATCCCAACCCATGGCGCTTAGTATGGGCTAGGCGCAGGCCCTTGAGGGCTCTATACTATAAGGAAATAAAGTTGCGCCCTCACTAACAACATTTGCTTTTGGCCTAGTGGTAAGCCCTTGATCTGAAAGTGGTATCAAGAGCTAGTCTCGATCTGTGATCTTGTTTTTTCTTTCCGTTATGGCAGAAGCTTAGACTTCGTCTTTACTTTCCTTTTCACATATTGTTTCAATCAAACTTGATGAAACAAATTTTCGTTCTTGGGTACAACACGTTGAAGGTGTTGTTCGACAACATAGTCTAGAAAAGTTTCTTGTGGATGCAACAATCCCACCTCGTTTTTCGTCTAATGCTGATCGTGAAAAGTCTATTGAGAATCCTCTTTACACAACCTGGATCAAACATGATTCAGCACTGTTCACTTGGTTGCCTTCTTCCCTATCGTCCGTTGTTCTGCCTACGGTTGATAATGCAAACGGTCATGATAGGTCTGGCAAGAATTTCATGACTTCTTCAACGTACATTCTCTAGCACAATCCGTAACTCTTCGCACCATTTTCAAAGGAGTGAAATTTATCTCCGACTATCTCAAACGCATTAAGAGCATTGTCAATGCTCTCATCTCCATCGGTGATCCTGTTTCATATCGGGATCACATTGAAGCTATCTTTGATGGATTACCGGATGTATAGCTTTCTTATGCCCCTTGTCAGCAATCGGGAGGTGCCATGATCTGTCTCTCAAGTAGAAGCAATGTTTATTGCTCATGAGGCCTACTTTCTTCGCTCTCACAAGCGTCAACTTCTTGACAATCCACCGTCTGCTCTGCTCACACATACATCATCACTGTCTCCTGCACAAACGATAGACTCACCAATACTGAACCAGCAAACTGCTCAAGCCAACTATGTGTCTCGTTCACCTGCCCAGAATCGTGCCGTGCACACCACTGATGGTCCACCCTCTGTGAATCAGGGTTTCTCTGTGTCGACCCAGAACTATGGCTCGTTTGGTGATTATTGTGGTCCTAGTGGTCTCTCTGGTGGCCGTGGGCATGGATGTGGTGGGCACTCCTCTGTTCAGTGTCAAATATGTTACAAGTGGAGTCATGAAGCCAACACTTGCTATCACCGTGTATCATCTGCCAATTTTTCAGGAATGATTGGCTCATCACCATATGGTGGTTAGTTTAATCAAGTTCCACAACATGCTGGGACCTTTGGATGCTTAGCACCACCTCTTTCTAATTTTCAACAAGCAGGACTTGGTCCTCCACCCTTTTATAATCTTCAAATAACTAGGCCCTCCCAATTACCCTTTCCCAATGCTGGTCCGAAGACTGATCCACATGGATATCCTTCGGGAATTTCTTATCCTCTGTTTGCTGGATATGTTAATGGTTTTCATCAGCAGACGATTGACCCTTCTCACTTTGCACAATGACGCCAATTGTTTTCATAGCAGGCGATGGGACAAGCTCTGCTCACTGTATCTGCAGAACCAAGTGCAAGGAACTGGTTACCAGACACTGGTGCAACTCACCATGTCACCCATGATGCTACTACCTTCTCCAATCCTACACCCCTTCAAGGGAATGATCACATCCTCATGGGCAATGGTCAAGGTTTGCTTATCAAAAGCAAATTGTCAAGTAAAGGACAATAGAGGAATCCGTCCGCCTTTGTGAATCAGTCTGCCACTTGAGAGAGTCTGTCCGCCTGTGATGAACGTCTGGTTGATCAGTCACTGGATGTATTCATACGAAGAATGTTGGGTTGACTAAAGCAATGATTGAAGACTCATGCAAAAAGAAATATCTGAAGGTAATCGTTTGTTCAACCCAAAGATGAGTTGTCGTGCACCTCTTGGCTCTTCAGAGCATTAATGGCGAAAGGGACAGAATTAAGCGCCTCATTCCCTGAAGATTCAAAATCCTCTGACATTCCTTAATTCAAGCTGCTTTTACTGAATTAGCGGCGGTGCCTTCTGATCATCGTATCTCCCCACCGGTCAAATCCAAATATTCTGGTCAGAACATTAATGACTCAATTAGCTGTAAGGCATGAGCATTAATTGCAGACACTATGGGTCAAGGTAAAATGCATCACCAGACGATATCGTCTTGCGTTGTTGAAGAAACATTCATTATCTGGCAGATTGCAGCAGCAGATGCAGAAGTATCTGTTACTCACAATTAAGCAGAAATTCAAACAGAACTATTTTGAAGATCTTCAGCAAAGCTTCCAGTGAACATCCTACTGAAGATATAAATAGTGGACTTAGCATCAGTTTCAACTCGGCGACTTTTACACAATCAAAGCATTCAAACTTTCCAAGTCTATCTACGATCAAACAAGCTTTAAGCCAAGACACTCAGCAATCTCAACTTATCTATTTTCTGAGTACTGTCGCCAACTAGTGTGAAGTTCTTTACAGAGTGAAAAACTCTTATCCTTTCTCACACAAGCCCTTCAGAGAACCAAACTGTCCATTATCTCTAAATTCTGTTCTTCACATTTTCTACCCACTCTTACTAAAGAGATTTTGTAGAAACCAAGTTTTCTTGTAAAAGAACTGGGAGGAGTCCTGTCTAACACTCGAAAGAAAAAGGAGAAGTCCTGCTAGAATACTTGTAAAGGAGTAGTCCTCAGAATATTAGGAGAAGTCCCTGAGAACACTTGTACTATTTTGTTTAAATAGTGAAAATCTTGGTGAAGCCAAGGACTGGACGTAGCCCTGTCGATTAAGGGGGTGAACCAGGATAAATATCGTGTGTGCTTTATCGTTCAGTTGTAGGATTATTTCCGCTGCACTTCTTTGACAAACGTTTTGAACTTATAATTGCTATTTCGTAAAAAGAAACTTGAAAATCACACACACAATTCAAACCCCCCATTTCTTGTGTGGTTTTATTATTATCATCCTTGTCATATAGGGTTTCAATTATGATTTTGTTTTTAATTAATTAATTTTAATTAAAAATAATATTGAGACTACTTGATAGACAAGTAGGTCTGGCCTGGGTTTTCAGGTATAAATAGCCAACAAACCCTCATTGTTTCTTATTCACCAAGAAGCAGGAAATCCTTCCCCTCACTCTAAAGAGCAATTCGAGATCTCTCACACACTGGGAGAGTTCTCTTTTTGTTTTTCAGTTGTTAGAGTTGCTCATAGCCTTCTTTCTCCCTTTAGTTCGAATCTCTCTCTTTTGTTGGAGGTGTTTTTCTTCTTTCTTCTTGTGATTAAGGTTGGTGAAATATTTCCCCTGTTCTTAATCCTTAGTTGCATGTAGTGGTCATATTAGAAGCATCAAGATCATAAGGGTTTGGGATTAAATGTTTGTTTTCTTATGAACGTTGAAGTTTTTGTTATTTGTTCGTCATAGTTCTTCATGAAATATCTCAAGAGGTTGGAATAAGTTGTGAGTTTGATCTAAAAAGTTGAAAAATCTCTCTCCCCATGTGTTAATAGTTGCGGCTCTATGTGTAGTTTTCAGGGTTTTAGTTGCTTTTTCTCTTAGTGATTTTATGATAGAGATTTTGCAATTAATTAGTTATTATATTAATTGTTGATAATTATCTATTCTAGAAAATTTGAATTTGAATTTAAATATGAAAATAATCAGTTATAATGTTAAAGATATGGTTGGATTTAGTTTTAATTTGGGATATTATTAATTAAGATTATATTTGGTTGTTGTAAAAAATTAGATATTGACTAATAAATATATATGTTATGCAAAATTAATGATATGCATGAGGATAGGATTTTAGTTTTCATATCTTAGATATCATGTGATTATGATTTGTATTTTTCAATTATTGGATATTTTGTTAAGTTTTAATTTTGAATATTTACTAGAAATGCATGCGATTAGGATTTTGTTTGAAAAAAATAGAGATATCCTCAAAAATATAGCTCATGCGAATTTCACATTGATTTTATGAGGAGATTTTCAGTAACACCCCAATTTTGGGTTGAGGGTCACATAGTAAATTCACGGAAATTAAAACCTCTCATAAAAACAACTCAATTTTTCAAAAAGGTTTTCGTCTCTCAAAATAATACTCAATAATATTTCCATAATAAAATAATAATAATACGTGAAAGCGGAAATAACGAATATTATTAAATAAAATAATGTTCACCAGGCGAGCCCAAAATTCAAAATAAAAACAACGGAATATTATTTCAACATAGTTCATCATCTTCTTTTGAATCCCCCACGCTTCCATCGCGCGCTCTGATTCCGTAAGCTCCTCGGGAGACGGCGATCATCGCCCTGTCTATTTTCTGGCGTTAAGCGCCCAAACACAAACAGAAAGGGTTAACACTTAAACAAACAACAAATACCAGACAGCATATTGAAGAGGGAATAAAATAATTAACAGCAACAATATTCTCAAAATACAATAATAACACTTTCAACAATAAACCCATTTCCTCAAGAACAACATCACAAATCATGCTTCACGATAATTATCACAACCCATGCATATAACTTCCTAAATGCACAACTACATGCTCAATAACCTTGGCCAAAATGCATCGTTCCAAACGGGATAGACTTCGTTCTAAACGAGAACCGGGAGGTCACGTAGCAATTACCGTCTACCGTACCACCCTTCCGGTCACGTAGAAACCATCCATCCACCCCACCATCATCATGGTCCCGTGGCAATCACCGTCCACCCCACCACTATCTCATCATAAAATGTGCATATGAAATGCCATAATATTCTCATCATCAACATGGAACAACAATCAGCATACGATATCAACATAACATAATCAAGTTCACCTCAACATCATCTTCATCAATATATCATAATCACAATTCTCAAATCCAAACATATTATAATCATCAAATATCAATTCCAGCATGCATCACAACACCATCAATTTCATCATCATAATCATAAAATAGTTTCCAACAACAAACTCATGGTAAGCACAACTGACTCAATCTAGACTTGAGTTACCCTTACCTTTGATTATTTTGCATCCACCTCAAGCCCAACCTATCAATTAACAAGTTATAGGCCTAAGTCAATCACTAGAAGTAAGGAGGAAACCCTAAAAACCAATTTTAACCAAAGAACGACAAAACAACACTGGGCTGGCAGAAGCCCAACGCATGTGCATTGGATACCATCGCTCATGCATTGGCTCCCTGCCTGGGACTTGATTCCCAACGCCCAGGCTCCAGGAGCCCAACGCTCATGCGTTAGCTCCCTGTCCGGACGACCAAAAACACAGTTTTCACAATTTTGAGTTCCGAAAAGGGATTTTCATCAAGGGCTTTCATAAAAAACATTCCTACATCATTTAATCATCATAAAATAGGGTTCTTTCATGACAATAATTATTTTTCCCTAATTTCACAATTTCTCTAATCAAAACCTTAAATTGCCTAACACAAGGGAATAAGGGTTCTAAGGCAAACCTACCTCGAATTCGGCCTCGGAATGAAAGTATAGCCTCTGAGATTATATTCCTCACGACGATGCTTGTCCACACCCTCGAGAATTCTGTAGGAAGTCACGTGATCAAGCTTGAATTGGAAAAAGAAGGTTGTATCCAAAACAAAAACGGTAAGGGCTTGAATTGAGTTTTCGAACATGAAAAGGATTCAGAATTGACTGAAGATGAAACCTTACCGAATACAACTAAGAACCTCTGAAATTAAGAAGGTTGGACGTGGTCTTGATCCTTCCCAAGGTGAGAACGCAGCAGCAAAACAGAAGGAGAAACAACAGAAGGGAGAAGCCAACGTGCAGCAGAAAACTTGGAGGCAGTAGGAGCAGCAGCAAGAAAGATAATACTAGGGAGAAACCTGAATATGAGACTCTACTTTATGCACGAAATTCTGAACCATAACCCTCCCATAAACTCAGAAATAACTCCCCCATTATTCAGAATAATGACCCCCATTAACCTCATTAAAACACTCATTAACTCTCAATTACTCACATGTTTAAATTTCAAATTCAAACTAAATTTCATATTCATTAACAAGGCTACTCAAAAATGGTTTTTAAAAAATAAAACTTCCTTCACTAAGATTCAAACACTAGCCTTGCCAATCAAATGCTTAAGCCTCAACTGTTAAACCACAACTCGTCTTGTTATAAATTAATCAAATATACTCTTTTACCCAAGTATCAAACAATTCCATGAAAACTTTATTCATATCAAAACTCCAAGGACAATACCACCAAACATTATTCAATCAAGAGTCTAATAAGGATTAGAAACTGAACTATAAAATAGTTCGGGACCAAAGCATAAATAATCCAAATTCAGGGACCAAAAATATAAATACTGAAAATAGAGGGTCTTACATTTTCAAATTTGAATCTTGATGAAATATTATGTTAATATTTAAAATTAATTATGAGTTTAAGTTGTTATTTTGGTAGTTAGAAAAATTGGAAAAAATATATATTATATGCATAATGGTCGTGGGCCATATATTAATTAAAGGAGATGTTTTCTTTTATTTTTGAGCATGATATCTGAGGTTATTTTGTTAGGAAAATAATTATCTACATTATTGGGTTAATAATTAATTATTTTGATTAAGTGTGTGTGTATATATATATATATATAGAGGAAGAAGTTTTTCTTGAAATAAAATAAGAATATGTCTCTTTGTTGGTATTATTTTGTTGTAGTATTAAATGATCATATATTTAATATAGTTTGGAAATTAAAAGGAAATGAATATATGATTAAAGGATTATTTTATAAGGTTGGGGAATTATATTAATATTTAGCTAAGGCATATTAGGGTTTGTATGTGTATGCATGATTGAGTTTCACGCAAAATTAATACGTGTAAGTTATATTTATTGTTCGAAGAATTTTCCTCTTCTTTGGAGGATCCAGTTTTGGATTGGTTATACGCTTGGAATAAGTCAAGGTAAGGGCACTCGGTCTTAGAAAAGTCTGCTTGTGATTGTGTTGTGTGTTTATGATTATATGATTATATGATTATATGATTATATGATTATATGATACTTACGTGCTATATGATGCTTGTATGTTTGAGTAAGGGCACTCGATTCTAGAAAAGTTTGCATGTGTGGAATGCTACGTGATGTTTGTGGTTTATTTTGAGTTTATGTGAATATTTCTTACATCATATGCTTGATATATGTTGCTTGTATGCTGACTAAGGACACTCGGTCTAAGTCTTACTTGTATGTGATTGTGCTATATGACGTTAATATATGGTTATGTGATTATATGTTTTATATGCTTGTTTATTTGATATTCTCATACCTATGTATTTGTCTTAATGTTGGAATATATTTATGCCTGTTAATAATGGTTTTGATTATTAACTTGAGTTTATAGTTTTACCCTTAATGTTGGGTGGTTTGATTAATGATATATCGACTAACTCATATGCATGGTTTTTGGGTTCGCACGACTGTTTCTTTATTGGTGGTTCGCTGGGTGCATGAATGTTTCCCTTATCAATTGCTCATGTATTTTTGGTTCACCCGGTAGTTGTCATCCGATTGATTCTGTATAAGTGGCATACCGTGCAATTGGAGTTTACCCTCGTTTCCTGGAGGTGTCGTGGTTGTCCCGTCTTCCCAATATTGACGTAAAACCTTATTGTGATCATTGTTTTTAGTACAATTGGGTACCGAGCATTGCATACCTAGACTATCCCTTGGGGCATTTTCATAATTGGACTTTCATAATTGATTTATTAAATGCTGGTTGATTAATCATCTTGAATGTATATGCACATGTTTATCTATGGGGTCTTTGTTTGTTTGAGTTGACTCTTACTTGTTTGAATGCTTGTTTTGTGGGTGCTTATCGCCAGATGGAGGAGTACCCGTTTCATCAAGTACTGTATCTGAGACACGAGGAGATCCAGTTACTCGAGCGTGATGCTGGCGATGTGTGGAGTTTTAGCCGGATCTACCAGACTATTACTTATATTGGATGGATTAGGACTACTCGGTGAGATTGTTATGTATTTACCATAGATACTCGTTATCACCGAGGGACCATCTACATTATTGTTCCTCCATGACGTATACTGGACGCTATTAATTCTTTCGATGATGTTTTCTGTGGGCGACGTCCAGAGGATCCGCCAATCGACGGGCGAGTGATTGTTTGGACATGATTTTACATCTTGATTTTGGACATGTTCACATGCTATACATGATTTATTTGTAATTATGAAGCCGTGTGAGACCACGTCCATGGACGGATGCGCCTTTGAATGCGAACTCAGGCTCGTAAGTAAATGGCTCTGTAACTTGGTTTGTTGTTGTTTATCATGTTGTATCAAGCATGTTTTGTTGTCATCGTCGTGGTTCAGGACAATACAAAGTAAGAAGCTAGAGATGGATAATATTGGGACGTTATACAGAGCGTACCCGTGTAAGTGACATTTCACCGACTTACCAGCAACACTAACCGCATGACGTGGAGATCGGTAGATTGTCCCGTTGTGGTTCGGACAATACATAGTAACGAGTTAGAGATGGATAATATCGGGGCATTATACAGAGCATACCCGTATAAGTGACATTTGACCGACCTACCAGTAGCACTAACCGCCTGACGTGAGTTAGGTAGATTGTCCCGCTTGCCCTACGAAAATTTGGCGATACATCCGGATGAGTATTTTTGTACAATGAGGGATTGTGCGTGCATGTAGGGAGTCGTACTGTCGTAGGGTCATCGATCACTTGTGTCTAAATTTGGGTTTATGCTATGTTTTGCTAAATGTTAACATGTATACTTGTATGCTTTGCCTTGCTTATATATGTTGTTGTCTGGAAGTGACCCTTGCTTTTCCTATGTTTATTGGATGAATCATGGGCGCTTCATTAGATCATGGCGGACAAGCATGTGGACCCTTATGCAGGCCTTCTCCCTTAGGGGGAGGTGGTCTTCTACTTTATTGATCGGGAGGACCCGACGTCATGGGTTAGATTTGGGTTACTTTAGGTGTTAAGTAGGTAATTTGATGTGGAAAATGATGAAATTAAATAAAAAAGAAAAACATTCTCAGAGACTTCATTAAACACGTGGCAAAGTCATGTAGGACTAATTTAGACATCTAGCAAGGTCATCAAAGCTGTGCATTCGGCAAGGACTACAAGTGAGGTATTTTACAAATATTATGGACTACTTAGCAATTTTAACCAAACCTATTTTATAGGGATCAGTTAACCAATTTTTTTTTACTTCAAGAATGCCTTTTAAAACTAAAAAAATAAAAGGCTTAAATACATTTTTAGTCCCTACAAAATACGCTGTTTTTATTTTTTGTCATTGAGAATTTTTTTTTGTTTTTAGTCCTCCGAAAATTACATATTTTGTTTTTAACCAATGCTAGTTGTTTTTTCATCCAATCTAGATCTGAAAACATTTTTATACGCATTAGATCTGCTTTATAAGTAGTGAAATCGGGATCAACCATCTCAAATTTTTCCCAAATTGTAAGAACTCATATTTGAATGAATGGAAAAACAACTAGTAGAGACTAAAAACAACACATGTAATTTTTAGAAGATTAGAAACAAGAAAAATATTTCCTATCAACGAAAAACAAAAACAACATATTTTACTAGAATTAAAAATATATTTAAGTCAAAATAAAATAAAAAACTACCCTGCGAGATTACCAAAATGCTGGCCTAACAGCCCAAAGACTAAAACCCTAACTAGCGACGGTGATCCTTCTATATATTTATTTAAGCCTCTGCCTCCAACAACTAGGGTTTCTCGATTCAGGCACTGTATTCTACCTTCAGAGAGCCCTAACGCCGCGCCACCATGGTTGCTGCCAAGAAAACCGTAATCCTTCTCATTTGGCCTCTTATCAATTTCCTTTTGCATCCACAATCCTCATTTTCATGTTTCCGTTTCCGTTTCCTCTTGATTCATGCTCGATGTTAATTGTCTCTGTAATTTTGTTTTCATTTAATGCAGAAGAAGACCCATGAGAGTATTAACAACAGGCTCGCTCTTGTTATGAAGAGTGGGAAATTCACTTTGGGTTACAAAACGGTTCTCAAATCGCTCAGAAGCTCCAAAGGTAAACTTTTCTCTTTTCCTTGTTTTGAGTAAGCAATTGATATGTCTGGAGAAAAAAACGGGATCTTTTTTACAGTATTGATGGGGTTTAGGGAGAATGGATCGATTTGGGGTTGCGATATTTGGCTTTTTGCAACGTCAAATTTCAAATTGTGGGCGTGGGTAATGGGAAATTATGCTCAGGATTTCGTTCTGTGTGTTGGAGATTGAAGCCTTATTGCAGTGAAGATCACTGAAGATTATAAGTTTATGACCTTTTCTTTTTGTTATTTTAGATTTGGGTTTTAGATTTAGCTTTTTTGTTGTTGAGAACTTTGGTAACCTTTATGGGGAACTTTGTAAATATTCTGTAACTTTTTTGCAGGGAAACTGATCATCATTGCCAACAATTGCCCACCGTTGAGGAAGTCTGAAATAGAGTACTATGCTATGTTAGCCAAGGTCGGAGTTCATCATTATAATGGAAGTAAGTTCTCAATCTAGCCATTTTCTGTGTCGATTTCTAAAGTTCATAAACAGAAATGACATGTGATAAATGTTTCATAACAAGTTAGTTTAACGTACTCTGCTGTTATATCTTTATGGGAAGGGGAGTATCAGAAACAAGTCTCGGTTTATATAGGCTGTTGAGCCTTTCCTTCATAACAGTATCCTTGGCTATATTTGATTATCTGTATTCTTCATTCATCATTATTTAGGCCACCGTGAGAGATTATGTTTGGACACAAGGTCGAAAATCACAGTGAACATACAATCACGGTGGACAGCGCAACTGCCCTTAGCTTTTGGGTCTGTCCACCATGATTATATCTTCACTGTGATTATCCATCGTATTTAAAAATGCACATATTTTATATATCAAATTCATTGTATGTTACACCGACATTGTGGGCAGCTAGGTTTTGTTACTTGAACTTCAGTTGAAAATAATATTAAATTGGCTGGTTGGGTTAAAAGCAAACACTATTTGCTTTCGTATGATTAAATGGCCTCATTTCATCTGATTAGATCAGGTTAAATTAAATTGCCTTTTCCTCCATAGATATTTTTTCATGATATGTTCTGCTGAACTCCTATCCCATGGGAATTATTAGCTGTCAATTTTGTAGGATTATCAATTATGTCCTTAAAACTTTCAGTAGTTTCCCTCAGAATCTTTTCTTGATCAAGCATGGTATGGTATTGAAGATAATGACTTCACGTACTAGAAAATACATGTTCTGATGTTTCTACACTTGATTAATTGAGCTAATGTGTTGGAAATTTGGTATTGTTGTAATTACAACTTTTGTTGTTGAATTGGTTGCTATTTTTTATGCCTTTGTTGTTGTTTCACCTTTAAAATACAATTCTGCTCGATGTCAAGTTCTTTGATGTTTGGTAGAGTTTTTGTTAATGAACACAGACATGAAACTGTGTCTAAGGAACATTTTTAATAAAATGTTTCTTGTTTCCAGATAATGTGGATTTGGGCACTGCTTGCGGAAAATATTACAGAGTGTGTTGCCTCAGTATCATTGATCCTGGTATCTTTTCACTTCAAATTAATTATTTCAATGTATGAATCTATTTTTTTGTTTATTTTTCTAATAAATATGGTTTCTTTTTTCAGGTGATTCGGACATCATTAAAACGTTGCCTGGCGACCAGTAGAGTTGTATCAAGTCCTCGTTTTTTGTCCTTATAAAACTGTGGCTGTTTGACATTTGCTGTTTTCTGCTGATTCAGACATTATCAAAAGAAAATTGAATATTGGTTTAAATGATCTGGTAGCATGTATGTTTCATGTGTTTAATGTTCAAGCAAAAGTGATTTTGAGATTTGTTTCTCCTTAAAATTGGCCGTGTTTTGTAACAACTTAGTTATCGCTTTGCACTATTTGGGAGTACATTTTGAGTTCCACTGCCATCATCCGTCTTCAGTTCATACCCTCAACAGCCCTTTCACCCTTTTATTATTCTCACCACACATTTTCATTCTACCCACAAAAGACACCCAAAACCAAAAGAACCAACTTTAATGCCATACAGTGCTCAGTTTAGATAAGGATTGAGGATCCTTATCACTAACCTCAGCTTTGAAATTTCCTGGTTTATCGGAGAAAGTTTCTTTGTCGAAGTGTGTTGGGGTGAAGTAGGAAGAATGGAGAATAGATAACCCTTCGAGCCAGGGGACTTCTTTCACTGCTTCCAAGTTTGGGGTTGGGGGCACTGATGTCTTCAGCGAAATGGGTAGTGGTGCCCTAAGATAAAGGGGTTTCAAGAAAATGAAGCGGTAATATCATCCACACAACTTCTGCTAATTTAAACTATATTTATTCTTTACAATTTCTCTTAATGGCACATCATCTACACCACTTATAAACCATAACTACTTCCACTCGAAAATATTTCTAAAAAATGGAGAGCATGAACAGCGCAAGGATCGCAGGATGGCGGGGAGAAGGAGAGGTCTGGGGAGAGGGTTTCAATCCCTGCACCACGAGTGATACTATCCTATAAGGATATTTTGTCTGGTATCAATGGTGGACATGTCGAATCGGATATGGAGGACCTGTCGGACAACTCAGGCTTGGATATGGAGGAGGAATCTAAGGATGAAGGGCTTGAGGGCAATAATACCATGGCGGTGGAGGAACGTGAGCATGATCCCTTGTGCCCTGTGATCAAGTTTACCAAGCAAGAACTGAAAGAGGTCAGTAAGCCTTGGAAGAAGGCTATCATTGTGAAGCTCCGGGGAAAAAAAATAGGGCTTCATCTTTTGAAGGCCAAGTTGGCCAAACGGTGGATACCCTCAGAAGAAGTGAAAGTGATAGACCTTGACCACAACTTTTTTGTTGTAAGATTTAGCAATAAGGTGGATATCCTAGGGCACTACTTGGTTATTCAGCAATGGAAACTAAGGTTTATCTCGGCAAAAGGAGAGCTTAGAAATGTTGCTGTTTAGACACCGTATTCCCGGGCTTCCCATCGAATTCTATGGGAAACACTTTCTCTGGAGGATTGGGAAGGATGTTGAAGATAGATGAGTTCACGTTGAGAAGGAAGCATGATGAAGTTCTGCCGAAAGAAGGTATGGAAAAGGCACGGTTTGCTAGTTGAAGTAGACCTCAACAAAGCCCTAGTGGCAAAGTTCGAATTGAATGAGCAGACATATAAGGTTGAATATGAGGGGCTAAACCAGATTTGTTTCCACTGATTGTTCTTGCATCCAGTTTCTTTTCTTGTGGATTGTATATCCTAATTTCTGCTGGGCATCCCCAAACATGTAAGTGCCTTAAACTAGATTTCCTTCCAGCCCACAGTTCGAAAGGAATTTTTGGAACTGCTTTACTAGGAACCTTATTTAGTAAATACATGGCAGTCTTAAAGGCATAAATCCACAATGAAATGGGTAAAGATGAATTACTTAACATACTTCTTACCATATCCAACAAGGTTCTATTACGCCTTTCTGATACACCGTTTTGTTGTGGTGTACCAGACATTGTGTATTGCGCACATATGCCACGTCTTTCAAGGAATTTAGCAAATGGACCTGGATGTTGTACATTTTCATCATATCTTCCATAATACTCACCTCCTCGATCAGACCTTACAATTTTCACTTTTCTATCTAATTGTCTTTCAACTTCATTTATATAAATCTCTAATGCATTTACAGCTTGAGATCTATCATGCAATAAATAGATATAACCATAACGTGAATAATCATCAATGAAGGTGATAAAATATTTTTCCTTAGTGAAATATTTAACATCAAAAGGTCAACAAATATCTGTGTGTATTATTTCAAGAAGCTGAGTGCTTCTTGTGGTCCCTTTCTTTGTGTGTTTTATTTGTTTACCTTTAATACAACCCACACATACATTCAGATCGATAAAATCTAAATCTGGAAGGATTTCATTCTTTACTAATCTTTTCATTCTTTCTTTGGAAACATGTCCCAAGCGTTTATGCCACAAGTAAGCAGAACATTCATCAATTAAGCCACGCTTAAATCCAACATTATGATGCACGTTTAAGCGTGTTTCAGCAAAAAGGTTATAAAGATTGAACTTATACAATCCACCATGCTTTATACCATTACCAATCAAATGATTATTTTTATACAAACTGAATCAACCATTACCAGAACTAAAAAAGTATCCAGCATCATCAAGTTTAGTTAAAGAAACTAAATTCCTAGAAATGTTAGGTACATAAAAAGTTTCAAATAAACCTAAATGCTTTCCAGTGCCTAGGATTAGACGATAAGTCCCAAAAGCTCCCACTAGAACCTTCACTTTATTTCCCATAAAGACAAACTTTTCATTTGGTCTTGTAGTTCGGGTCGTAAGGAATCCCTGCATCGTATTAGAAATATGAACAATACTTCCAGAATCAATCCACCAAGTATTATAAGGAACTTCTGCTAAGTTTGACTCAATACATACATAAGCACAAGACTTACCTTTTTTTTAAACCAAGCCTTGCGTTTTGGACAATCCTTTTGGAAATGTCCAATCTTTCTACAGAAACGACATTTGTTGTCATGATGTTCCTTCTTGTGAATCTGAAAAGAAGAAGCCTCATTGATCTTTAACGGTCCCTTCACTTTCTTGTCATATTTCTTACCAGATTTCTTTCTTTCTCCTTGATGGTTAACATAATTGATGGAATGACTTCCCTGACTCTTAATTCTGGTTTCCTCTTGAACTAACATACTATGCAATTCATGCACATTCCATTTATCTTTAATAGTGTTATAGTTCATTTGGAAAAGACCATAATTAGGCGATAATGAATTCAATATGAATTGCACAAGGAGTTTTCATCCACATCCATTCCCAATGTCTTAAGTCTTGTTGCTATGTTTGTCATTTCAATGACATGTTCATGCATAATACGAGAGCCATCAAATTTCATGGTGGTCAAAGTACTCATTAATGTCCCCGCAAGAGACTTGTCAGCAGTTTGGGAGCGCTCTTCCACAAATTTCATCATTTCTTTAGCACTTTCAGTGTTAGGAAGAGCAGACTTAATGTTGCTAGCAATACTCATTCGTATGTACATTAGACTCAACCTGTTTGATCTTTCTCAATTTTTGTAATGAACTTTCTGTTCATCAACGCTTGTGTCAGTAAGAGCACTTGACTTATATTCTCTAATACATAAATCCAAATCCATTACCCCAAGGTAAAATTGGATATGTTCACTCCATTCAGAGAAGTTAAGTCCATTGAAAATTGGAACAGAGGAGAATTGCGAATGCAAAGCAACAGGTACTACAATCAATAAAATTTGAAAATATTAAGGCTTTGAGTTACATACTATGCTAAATAAATTTAAATCACTTCATAAATGCATATTAATGTTCACCTTTGGGCAATCCATCAATATACCATACTAGACATAATGATGTTAATCTAAATTTACATAATTTGGCAATTATGTATCTACTAGAAATATTTACTATCTTTGGATATATAAACATAACTAATAGTACATTTACACTACCATAATTCATGCTCATTGATTATAAGAACAAACAATCAACCTTTGGGCGATTCTTAACTGTCCTATAACAATGAATTCCAATTTACTCACAAGACAACATTTATCATATCAATTAAAGCATCAAAATTATGAGTAAATTAAATATGATCATACAAATTGAAATTAAATAAACATAAATATTTGATCACTTTGGTGATTAACAAATCTATCATACTGTAATTCCAAAATATTCGTACTTTATTCAGAATTAATGAATATAAAGTTATAAATAATATTTCAACATCATCATGGTCAAGCGAAATTTTTATCTATTAATAAATAACTGATATCAATTTTGGAAACGACACAATGGTTGGTGTGGTGGTAACTGCATATCTAATTAACTGTTAGGCTAATAAACAAAAATAAAACTGTTCAAGTTTCGAGCCCAGGCAACCAACCATAAAGTAGCACGCCATAACCACCAAACCAACATGCATTCCACCAGAAAATTTCACAAGTACATTTATTTATCATCATGAAACATATATCCTTTCTCTAAACAATCATTAAATCCAGAAACAGGTAGAAGATTATTCAAGATTGGCAGGAAATATCCATACTTGAACCCAGAAACATCCGAATACTACCAATTATA
The DNA here is from genome assembly GCA_030819835.1 of Acmispon strigosus. Classification (NCBI taxonomy): domain Eukaryota; kingdom Viridiplantae; phylum Streptophyta; class Magnoliopsida; order Fabales; family Fabaceae; genus Acmispon; species Acmispon strigosus. Next base: position 10,318,394 of record JAUAMA010000001.1, read on the forward strand.
TACACTCAATCAAATGAAATTTGTATGCAAACACTAGTCGTTATCATTCAACTTATGCAGCGGAAATCAATATCATTCAAAGTCTCAAAACATTCAAGAACAAATTTAAAAAACTTCATTCAATGATCAAAATCATCATTAAAGGAAAAATATAAATTCTCTAACACATGCTTTGATACCACATGTGAACTTAAACATAGGAAGCATAGAGAAATGGTCTTAAGAATTCATAGTCATCACATATGAGAATGGTTATGGGTACTAACCTCTATCCATGTTTGTAGTTAATACTCTTTGATGTTCTGTAGAATGTTTTTCTTGCAATTGAGAAACTCTTCTATCTCCTTCCCTTTCCTTCTATGCTCTTACTTTTAGTGATGGAAAATATAGAGACAATCTTGTATGGGTAGAGATAGGACAATGTTTCAAGTCCTTTTACATACATATGGTGCTCCCATCAAGCACTATATATAGACTTTTTTCCAAGAGTCACGTCCTTTCATGTAAAGAGTTATATCTCTTTATTCAAGAGACATATTCTTTAATTCAAATGTCAAATACTTTATCCCTTCAATTAATTATTAAATCAATTATTCAATATATCACATGAGACATTTCTTACACGTCAATGCATGGGGATTGGAGTAGTTTTACGTGATGATACAAGTGGTTGGGTTTGTGGCTTAACTGGTCATGTGTTGGATGGCTCGCCTTTCCTCTCAGAAGCCTTGCCTTCGAAACATGGTTTAATCCTTGCTTGGAATTGTGACTTTTTCCTAATTGAGTGCGAATCTGATTGTCCTGATCTAGTTGCAGCAATTGCTGCACCAAGTTCAGAGATTTATGAAGATAATCTTCTTCATATTAAGGTCCTCTTGAACCACATTGGGAGGTAATGGTTCGAGGGATTCCTCGTGAGATCAATATGGCAACCGATTGGCTTGCTAGAGAAGGAGCTCGCCTTGATTTATCCGGCGTTAGAAGTGTTGAGGTTCCCCATGTGGAATAAGAAACCCTCCGATGAATAAAACAAAAAAAAAGTATTTCTCAAATGGATCTCATAATCTACCTCGTACTTTATATTTTATTATATATCTTCATTTAATCATTATATTTATCGCATGAAATAAAATTGGGTCTCACAATAGCAACTACCAGTGAGTTGTTGCAGTAAGCAACTATTGCTATGACTTGAAATTAAGAATTTCTCTCCAACTGTGTGTGAGTTTCTAACAAACTTGTTCGTCAGAGAGCAACTATGAAAATTCCCCGTTGCTAATGCTCTTAGAGTAAGAGGGGAATGAAAGAGACAGAATCAAGAAGAAGAATAAAGGAAGAAGGGAGGAAAATTGGAGGAAAAAAAAGTAGATTAAGTGGAATTTTCGGGTTGATATGAATTTCTGCATTTTGAGGTGAAGAAACGAGTGAGAGATGATTATGGCGGTAGGGAAAGGGAGTGTGACTAAATTGGAAGAGAGAAATTATTGAGGGATCAAAATGAATGTGAAATTCCCATGTGGACAACCTACATGGACTGATTATTGATTTAAAAAAAATTCCACATAAGCTTTATGACCCCATGAATACTTTTTTAAACCAATTTTTTTGTCAGGGATGAAAAACTATAAAAGAAATTATATGGACTATTTTAAATGAGATGTGCATGTTAGAGACCATAAACATGTTTAACCCTTTTTGTTTTATTTTCAACATATATTAAGCTTTTGATTAATTGTACCTAATAATCAAACAATCAGTCCAAGGTCATTCAGTCTCTTTGTAGTTGACAATTATGTTCTGTTTGGATGAAGAAGTGAAAATGCGTGGAAAAATATAAATGGAAATAATATAAGAGGAAAAAATATAAATGAAAAATAAGGTGATTTTTAAGTTGTTTGGATTGAGATAAAAAAAATGGAAAAGTGATAAGAATGAAAGTTAGAGAGATTTAGTATTACTAATATACCCTTATGTTTACTTATTTTTAAAAATATGACTATTTATACGTGTGCATTATTTTCTTTAAAATTTATGTGATTATTTAAATCATTAAAAAATATTATTAATGTATAAATATTTTATGTAATTATTTAAATTAATAAAATGGATTAACAAATAACTATTTGGTATGTTAAATAGTTAAGAAAATACACATTTCTTTCTTTAGAAATTAACAACCAATACTGTTAAATAAATATGTTGCAGCGAACACTACAAAAAAAAGCATTTTTTAGTGGGTGTTTTTTTGGCATATTGTGGCTGTTTATAACAGCTACAAAGCCTTTCAATGGCAGTCCCTTAGCTGCCACTTTTTCAGGTGCCACAAACACATTGTGGCAGTCTTTAGGTGACTGTTGGTTTTAAATGCCACAACATTTTTGGCTGTTTTTAACAGCCACTAAATTAGACTTGCAGCTAAAAAGTTCATTTACTGTCATATGGTGAAAAAAAGCAGAAAAGCTATGAATAAAAGCAGTAGCAAACATTTACTGCCTACTTTCAACAGATCTCAATATATGGAAAAAAGCAAGGATTTTCTCTATTGGGGTCACGCATTGTCATACTAACCATTTCATTTAAGTATAAGACTATGAATACATGGAAATACTATTGTTCTATACAAGTTTAAAAGCATTGCAGCAATCTTGAACAATCTTGAACAGTAAGCACCTCAACAAAGCTAATGTCTAGTAACCCACCATACATGGGATAAGTACATGTTTGGCACAACATAAATTCGTTAACAACGACCATGTATTTTTCAAACATGATTACTATCTAACGAAGATCCTCCTTGATGTGTTGGAATAGTCTCCCCATTCCCTTGATTCTGTGAAAGATATAAACATGTATGACTAAGAGCATAACATGTTAAACATCACAAAAAATATAGAAATATTGTCATGGAAATTGGTCTATAACTCTGCAGCAACTATAAGCTATACCTTACTAGTGCCTTCCTATATTACACACTCTCTCCTGAGTCCATACTATCCTCTCTCATTCAAACATAGCCATGATAAAGAAATCACATCACTTCTAAATATATTTACTAGAAAGTAATTCTGGCATAATCAACTCCCTTCTCACTAACTCAGTACCAATCTCTCTTTCACTCATTCTAGTGACTTGTTTTTTTCTTCCTTTTTTCAAATGAAGAGATAAAAATATTGTACTTCATAACAAAAGTAAGCAAATAAATTCATTACCATTTTAGTAAAACTCCCGAACAAAGCTCCCAAGTTTGCACCGATATGTCCTTCCTTAATTTGCAGGTATGCAAAAAGTATAGTTTGCAATGTCTTGATAATCTCGTCAGAGGCTGGTAACTTAGTCTTCAGAGAATTAAGCTCTTCTTTTAGTTGAGCAGATTTGGCTAAACTACTAAAGCTTGTGCCACTAGATTGTATGGTTGCAGATCTAAAGGCAACACTATGAAGAGCTCCTACACCTAATCCTCGCACATGACCAAAGTGTTCTGGCCCCAAAACTTTGGTAAGAGCATCATTTTTTGAAATCTCAGAGGGATTAAGTGTTTGTCTTAGCTGTTGCTCAATCAGCACCTGTATATATTTCAAATCGATGACATTAAAATATGAAAAATTTAGACAATTTCTGCTTTAAAACTAAATCAGTATTAGAAAGTATTTTATTACTGAACAAAAGATGAAATTAGGGAAATCATATGTGGAGAAAAATAATTACAAATGACCTAACCATCAAATTTCAATCAGATTATAGACAAATTCTGCTTTAATGATAGATAGTGTTATCCGAAAATTGGCATTTGTAACTTACCCCCACAAACCTTGCATCTTCATTGACATACGACCCATCTTTTTTCTTGTGAGTTGCAATGTACATTTCACTTCGACTTACTTCACGCCCAAACTCTATTTCCTACACATATATGTGTGATCCAAATAAGTCCAAAACAATTTTTATATACTAGACCATTCATGCCGTAAGCATGAGCCCAAAACAAATGCATGAAATGAACAAAATGATTTCTATACATAAAGTATCAAGTTGAAGTAAAAACTTAACCCTATAAAACTCAACAAAATTCAGAATCTATCATATGGATAAAGTGAATTGATGAGAAATGAGAGGGCAGTGAATTGATGAGTCACACATATATGTGTGATCCAAATAAGTCCAAATGTTATTTACCATTTCATGTTGTCTCCTCTATAGAAGTTTAGATCCGCCAGTGTGAGGAATTGTTTGTTTTTTTTATGCCTCGAATTTCATCCGACATAACTCTTATTATATGAACAACATATTTATAAAAAAGTAATCTTAAAAAGATAATTATAGGTAACCAATAACTAGAAATTATACCTGATATTCTGGTTTCAAGTGATAATCAACAAATGAACCATTGATCTTTAGGAACTCCATCAAGGACATTAGCAATAAGATATCCTCTAGAATATGAAGGGTCATATTTCAAATTCCATAATTTCAACTTGTCATTCCTATAATTTCTCCCCATAATCATAAGACAATAACGCTTGTACGAATCAACTACTTGATTCCAACTTTCAAAATTAATAGGAACATTATTAGGTTCTCGGACAATTCGTCCACAAGCTCCTGAAAGGAGTGCTGCAGCTTGTCCACAAGCTCGCATTTGCCTATCAAACGGAACAACTATCAGGTGACCTTGAGGCATATCAAACACATCTGTTATAGTCAATTGGATCTTCGTTTGATTTCCTTGTCCATCTATTAAAAGTAGGTTAATGTTAGCATGTATGAATATATAGGATAAAGAGAAATTAAAAATTAAAAATTGAGAAGGAAAAATAGTACTACCTATAGCTTGTACTGTCCATAATCGAGTGGACTCTCGTCCTGGAAAAGCCTTAGTTGGTGGCTCCCTATGAGGCATGGCATTTCCTTCAAGTGAAGGTAAAACAGTAAAATCAGTGCTTATATATATAAAGCAATAAACACAACTTAAACAAAATTAGGAGGAGCAAGTGAGATACTACCAAATGGTGGAATTGGAGCTGAAGCCTTAGGTGGTGGCTCTGTATAAGGCATGGAGGAGCAAGCACATTATATGATATAATCTTAACAAAAACGACAACTTTGAGTACTTTTGGCAGCCTTCATATAATTCCTGGTTAACATCCCCAACCAAATCATCAAAATCTCTTTGGTCTTCATTTGGTATGGCGTCTCCAAACTTAGATGGTTCAGGTGAAGAGGTGGGTTCCGCATCAAAATTTCTATTTATCTCAAACACATCATTTAACATGTCTAGTACTGGATTTTCATTTGGCAATGGCTCCACTGTTCCTTGAGTGTCCCTTGATGTCACAGTTTCATATGTTTCACCATGCCATATCCAAACCTTATAATTGTTTGGAAACTGCTTGCAAATCAAGTGGCCACGCACTACATCTCTACTTTCCTATTTTTTACAGTGGCATTTAGGACATGGACACCTTATTACATCATCAACTGACCGCTTCTCAAACGCAAAATCTAGAAATTTATCTAGCCCGTGAAGATATTCAGTAGTATTTCGTGGCATATCAGTACATGATTTATCCGTTGTGGTGACTATGTAACTAAGTTTAGAAAAAAAAAGAGTTGTAAGCATATGATGTTAGTATAAAGGAAGAAGATATCACCTTAAAGGAAGACAAGAAGCAAGACAAATATGTTAATCAACAAAGGATTAGAGACCCTACGCTATATCTCCAAAAATTAACATAGCATGATAAGAGATAAGATAAATAATAGAGTAAACTAGCAAACTAGAATCATATAAATTAAAACAGCATGATAAGAGATAAGATAATCCCAAATTCATGAAATTGTCTAACTAATACTTGTCTCTACAGATTAGGATCATTAGGTCAAACAATTAAGCAATTAAACATGTGAATTACACTTACAAGTAATAATTCAAACTTAGTAGAATCCGCCTCCACACTCCACTAGTTGCTCTTCAAAGTTAGCTGAAATAACAATAACAAAAACTACGAATTAGTGACAGAAAGCGAATATAGCTTTGGTAAAATGAAGGATATATCATATATATATATATATATATATATATATATATATATGAACAGATCTTCAACTTTGACAGGTTTTGAAACCATTCCTTATTTTTTAGTGACTTCAAACTCAAAATGTTTTCCACCAACCCGCTTCAAATCCTATAAAAAAATTGTCTTATGTCATACAAGTCCAAATTATGAGATAGCTGCAGTAATTCTGCTAGTAGAAAAAAGTAATTAAATAGTTCATCTTTCTCTAGCCATTGATACAAATTGCAAAGCCTTCATAGAAGGCTTTCTTGTTCTGTCCTCGCTAATCTCCACCTTTCCCCGGTCCTCTCACTGTAACAACCACTTTCAGTTCTCTATAGTCTTCCTTCTGCAACATTTTAACCATTTTTCTTGTGTTCAATGTCTAGGAACTTGAGAGGCCGGAGAAAAATGAATATTACATGTTCAGATTATGATGTAGATTCCAAATAGAAGGCAAAAATACAAATCTGCTTGCAATGAAAGGAAGATAAAAAACAGAATACTAGTTCAACACAAGTGAAAATTAACAGAGGCAACTGGCACCATGTTTTGAGGTTATCATATCCAAAGACAGTAAACAGAATACTAGTTCAACATAAGTGAAACTTAACAGGTTGCAAAGTTTATTCATACTCAAAATTAAGCTCAGCAAAAGCATAGTTCAACACAAGTAAAATTTCGAATAATCAAATGCAGATCGAGGAGCATTAAGTGCACAAAAGTTAGCACGAAACATAAAAGCATGTTCAGAAACTAAGGCAAAGATTGAAATTGAAGTACCAGTTACTAATCGATTGAACGAGAGCGCACAATCCATGTCAAACAACACAGCAGAGAGAGATCCTGAAGAAATTTTCACTCACCGATTGAACGAAAGTGTTCCGGATTGAAGATCGAGAATTTAACGAGAAAGAGAGTGTTCCGGATTGAACGAGAGGAGCCAGAAGAGCTAGGGATCAAAGCAATGGTGGAAATTGAGCTCGAGAATTGAGCGTTCCATGGTTGATTGAAGATCAAGAATTGAGCCAGAAACGTTGCAGAAAGGGAAAGAGAAAGAGAAAGAGTGTTGCAGAATTAAAGGGAATTCGTGAAAGAGAAAGATCGAGAATTGGGAATTTTGTTACACTTTCGCTTTATGTTTCCCTTTGTGATCCAGAAAGTGCTTTCTTTCTATCATTCTTTTTTGTTATTCCAATTTCTAGATCCAGAATAAATATGACATAGCCCATTTTCCAATTTTTGTATGTGAAGGCCCAATAAAACTGGCTGTCAAATTTAGACCGCCACCAATTGTATGCCACTAAAAAAATACTTTTTTTGTAGTGGAAAACCAAATTGGAACTAAGGTATTGGTATAGTAGTAGGTAAGCTAAATTCTTATAAGGGTGATGTTATAAAATCAAATCTTGAGAAAACTATTTACTTAGAGAAATTGTCATTATATTCTGAACATGTTAACACTTATCAAATTGAGAAAAAAAAAACCATAATGAAGTAGGAGCACCGAGTCTTTTTAATATAAATGTCAATTGTGTTAAATTTTCCTCGCACTTTGAGATGAAAACTAAATGGTGGGTCTCTTGCCCTGTATTCCATCTTATCTTGTTTTGGGTGGTGTTTCACACGTACAGAGATATCATTTTCTAGGCATAATCATTCCTGTCATTTTCCTTTCCATGATAAATCAATTGAACCAAACAAAGTGTTATGGTTTATGTTGGACTAAATTGATTCATTGCATAAATAGATTCTATTTATTTTGGCAACGAGATACTATTGATTCTATTCGAGCTATGTTGGTTGGGGACTGGAAGGTCCAATTCTCCTATGTTTCACGTGATCGAAATGCGGTGGCAGATGCGTTGGCAAGATAAGCTTCTCATTCAGAGTGTCCGGTGCGTGTTTGGAATGAACCTCCGTCCTTTGTGATTCCACTTCTGTGCAAAGATGCACTAGTCTAGTTGCTTTTTTTTTCTTGTCTTTATTTCCTTATGTAAAAAAAAAAACTTAATAGACTTTTAAAATGATCTGGAAATACTTTTTTAACATAATGGGCTTTTGAAAAAGTTTAAACTTTATCTTTTTAGTAATTTGATATGGCTAAGATCTCATGTGGGTAGGGTAGATCATAAACATGTGTCGATAATCTGAAAGCTTAATATTCCTAAGGATAAAGATTGGTGTACACCCTTTGGTTGTAGATCATTAGAGAGAGATAGGAAGAGATAAGAGATACGTGGCAGATGTGGTATATGATGTGATGTGTACAGAAGAGAGAGATAAAAAGAAAAAAGAGGTGTCTCAATGTGTCTGCACAATAGAGTGGTTCACGCACCATAACCCTATCCCTAAAGAAAGGTACACAAGACATTATAATATGAGATGAGAAAATTCTATTCCCAATTCGTAGATTCATATTCACCTGATAACTACGTATATTTTGGTTTTCTCTTGCTCTACATTTTTCCCCTATAAATAAGTTCTACGCCACATATATTTTGTGCTGATGGGAAACCCAACTAAGTTTGGGGTATTTGAGCGTGCAACGTGTAAGAGTGATTAAAGTGGCAAGTGGGTCCATCCGAATCCTATTAGATGCATTTATTGGCCCTTAATATTTGCAAATCTCTTGTTGTAGAGTGTGAATGGCTAAACAGGGATAAGGCACAATCACTAATCGCTTGCGTTTCATTATCAATTATCAATCGTACCATTAATGGAAGTACTAAGTAAGTAGCAACTGCCCCAGGTCTCTTTTGGTATTCTGAAGCTCTGATAATCAGTGATAACTAAACAACACTTACACCCTAGAGCCAAGGGAGATTTACACTTTGGTGTCTAAAAGAGGTACCCTCTTCTAACTTCTTTTTAATTTTTGAAGGAGGTCATGAATTTGAATATGCTGTTTGCAGTTAGGAACTACTGGTGTTCATTTTGTTTTAAGTGTTTATTTCTTCACCATTTCAATTTGTTGGCTTTAAAACAATGAAAACAAGGCCTTAAGGCAATCTGGTTCTGTTTCTGTAAGGTAGAAAAAAAACTAATAAATACATTCTAATATGCATGTAGACACCATAACATGGACAAGCATTTCATGCTGTTTCTAGCTTTAACTGAGGTCTGGGGATACCAAATAGCAGATTTGAATTGTTCCCAAAGGCTGTTTTCACTGTGTTTTCCTTCTCTAATGTTATGTAGATGGTTTGTTATTACTTATTAGAGTTTATCTGGTGCTTTTTTAAGTAAAGAAACTTCAACAAGTGCTCTTTGTCCCGTATCCAACCGGGCTCATAAGTTATGTCGTTTCATGAACACAATAAAGCTTTCTTCCTTTTGATGTTTTCTTGTCCTTATTTTTCATTTACATTTTTTGTTTTGTTTGGGGGGTGTTCTTCAGGTGTTCATGGCTGCATTTCCGATATGTTACAAAACGCGCTACAAGGACCAAAATCTATTAACTCAAAGTGTAATGAAACAGAATGACAAGAGGTTCATGCTCGCCTCAGATAACACGCTAAGGTCCTTCTCTTCAATTCCTAGCCAAATTTGCAGGAGTTGCCATCCCTTGAATAATAAAGTCAACAATATCCTTACAAAATCAAACACAAGAGAGAGGAATGCACCTAGGTGCTTAGTTCATGGAAGAGAATCTTTGCATAAGATCGTGACAAAAGATCGTAGTGCAGACACTAACTTAAGCTTCATTCAGGGATTCCATTCAAAGAGAAAAAACCTTCTCACAGTTTGGTGTTCAGCAGAGTCTAGCTCTATTGAGAAGCAACTGAGATCATTAGATTCTTATTTCGGAAAGCTCCAAGACTATGCAAAGTTAGGAACTTTTGATACATCAAACAAGGTGATGCAGCAGGTGCATCACAGAGATGGTAAATTCATATCAAGAAATGGATTGGAGTCTCTTGATGAGTATCTTGGCAAACTAAATAATGGTAAAGTATAATTACTTTGAGCATACTAGTGCTTTCTCATTTATTATCCTTCTGGTAGCTCTTCTCAGTAAATTAAATCTTGTGTCAACTAAGAAAAGAACAATTATGTTTCAAAGTTTTGTGTAAATGGATCAATTACTTTGCAAGTCTCCAACCAAAAATGAAAGTGCATAACATAAATTTTTTAATGTGTAACGAGTACAAGAGAATATTTTTTTTATTTTTATAAAAAATATAAAATTGAACAATGTTCCTAAGTACCATCATCACCACTCGACCCCACCGATCGGAAGGAGATGTCCGATCATTGTGACCGCACCAATCTGGGGAGACGTCCGATCATAGAACCGGACCGCCGCTCAAGGCCTATGGTGGTACTCAGCCAGTACAATAACTCCAGAATCCGGACACTTACCTCTGCCAATCGGACCCTACGGTTGACCTGGATATAGAGTCGATCGGGGCACGCATCGGTAACCGACCAGTACGCTAATACCATAAGGAACCTCAGTGTGTGACAACTGTGTAGACCGACACTACCCCTAGTCCTGTCGCCTGCTCTGCCAGCTACTCTGACACCCTCCTAGATCCGCGGACCCGATGGTGACAAGCACTCCCTATAAAATCCCAACTCCACCACTTCACAAAGGTACACATTCCCTAACTTCGCACCCTTCACCCATAGTATCTGACTTTGGCATCGGAGTGTCTTTGCCGGGATCCCTCCGGGAGGACCACCACGAAGAGGACAACCGCTGACCGCTCCTCAACCGCCGTCGGAAGTACCGTAACCCTCTCGATAAACCCTCTTCCCAAGGGATTGATCGGATTGTTCTGTTCATTGGCACCGCATGTGGGAATTCGGTAAAGCTTCCCCCACTACACATCATGGTACAGAAGAAGGCCACTAGGCAGACGTCAAAGGCATCTCAAGAAGGATCCTTCCGAGTAGAGACGATAGGAGAAAATGAGATGTTAGCAGAAGTGGAGCAAGCCCAACCAGTCGCATGGCAGGCTCAGATAATGCCCGACACACCCCGACCCCTCGTCCCGTCGGCCATGCAAGCCCAGAACGACCGAGAGGCCCTGGTCCGATTAGAAGAACGGATGGTAGCCATGGAGAAACAGGGACAACAAGGGGCCGAGGACTATAATGCTACCATCCAGCGCTTGAAGAACCACATTCAACACTTGGAGGAAGAGCGTGACCAGGGCTGGAGCCAGAGTCACCCCCAACAGTCTCCGCCCCACCAAGAAGCGGTCGTGGATCAGCCCACAAGAGCCGCGGCCTGGGCTGCAGTTCAACCCCAACCCTGGGCCGAACCTGCAAGAGAAACGCAACAAGGGAACCCCCTCGGCCGAGTCATCATGCAAGAACCCATGCCCCCAAACTTCATCCGACCTCCAAAGATGCAACAGTACGACGGGTCTGACGATCCTTGGGTGCATCTAGACCACTTCCGTAGTACCATGCAGTGCACGGGGGCGACCGACCTGCTCTACTGCCGATTCTTCCCAATGAGCTTGGGACGAGTACCACAGCGCTGGTTCCAATCCTTGCCTACCGGGGCGATTCAACAATGGGGTGATATAGTCAGCTTGTTCACTCAACACTTTGCGTCAGCAAGGAACTACCCAGGACGATCAAAACCTTGTAGAAAATCAAGCAAGGACCTAAGGAATCTCTTAGGAGTTACCTAACGAGATTCAACAAAGAGTCCAATCTTACCCCCGACCTCTCGGAAGAAGTGCACCTCCTTTTTGCTTGGAAGGGTCTACAACCGGGCCCCTTCTGGAAATCCCTAAGTGGAGTAAAGCCAAAGACAAAGGGAGAATTCCAGAGACGATCTGAAAAAATTCATCAATCAGGAAGACGCTGAAACAACCCTTGAACTGGGAAAGACCCAACCAATCACTAACACAAAGGATCAACCCCAGACCTCATCTAGAGGGGATGACCACAGACTTGAGAGACGAAAAGAACCGAGGGAAAATTACAAACCAAGAGGAAATTTCAACCGGTACGCCCCGTTGAACGCCCCCTTGTCGCTGATTTATAAGGAGAATTTCAATGGTGATCTAAGAGAAAGACCACCTATGATCTGTTCAAAGAATGTCTCCAATACCTCAAGATACTGCAAGTACCACGGCGGACTCGGACACACAATAGATGAGTGCGTACAGTTAATGGATAGCGTGGAGAGGTTGATCAGGGAAGGGTGACTGAAGAAGTATGTGCAATCAACCACCTCATCCGCGACTCGACACCCACCACCACCAGCGAGGAGACCTCTTCGTCAAGGAAGAGTAGACTGGTCTCCACTCCGAGGAGCCTGAAGACACGAGGATAGAAACGGAGGCCACCCAAAAGGAGAAACAGCCGCGAAATGTCAAGGGAACGCGACAGGAGAGGGGACGCTCGGAGAGCACCTCAGTTCACTCTTTCTATAGCCGACGGGTTCCTATGTGGCGAAAGCAGTTCAAACTCCCGGAAGAAAAGCTTGAGGGCAATCCTGAGAGCTGAAAAAGCCAACGAGCAAATGATAAGAGACATAACAGAGGTCGCTTTCCCATCACCTTCTCGAACGCCGACTACGGAAGAGAAAAGAGAGAAGACAGAGATCTGATCGTGTGCAGTGCAATGATCACAAACCAACAGGTGACCAAGGCGTTGATCGACACCGGAAGCTCGGCGGACATCCTATTCTACACAGCATACAAGGCTTTGGGCCAATCAGCTAGGGACCTAATCCCCTATGATAGCGACCTGATCGGCTTCATGGGAGATTGGGTAACACCACTGGGGTACTTCGACACCTGGCTCTCCCTCGGCCCGGGTATGCAAGAAGATCAAAACCCGTTTCATCGTGGTGGATTGCCCAACGGCCTATACAGTCATCCTAGGCCGTCCGAGCATGAACGCCTTGAAGGCAATTATTTCTTGCCCTCACCTAATGCTGAAATACCCCCATCAAGACCTGGTGATAACGGTGAGAGGAGATCTGAAGATGGCATGGAGTTGCTACACTGATAGTTGCCGGGTCAGCGCGGTGCTGGTCCGAGAGGACCAAGAAGGCCAACATCCCATTTACTTTGTTAGTCGAGCCCTGCAAGGACCGGAGATCAGGTATTAGAGGCTAGAAAAAGTGGCATACACTCTGCTCACAGCAGCGCGGAGGCTCAGACAATACTTCCAAGCACACACAATTGTAGTCAGGACCGATCAACCAATCAAACAGGTACTACACAAACCCGACTTGGAAGGATGGATGATTAGCTGGTTGATCGAATTATCCGAACATGACATCCAATACGAGTCTCGACCAGCCATAAAATCACAAGCCCTGGCCGAATTCTCGGCTGAGATGACAAAGGACCCAGACGAGCAAAACAATCATACTTGGACAGTCTATGTGGACGGCTCGAGCAACAGCAAAGGGGGAGGCGCAGGGATTGTAGTTGAATGCACCTCTAGGATCTCGGTAGAACAATCTCTCCGCTTCAACTTCCCCGCCACCAACAACCAAGCCGAATATGAAGCCAACATAGCCGGTCTACTAAACGCACGGGATTTAGGGGCTCAAGAGGTGATAGTGCGCAACGACTCACAACTAGTCGTCTCACAAGTGAAAGGCGAGTACCAGACCAAAGAACAAATCCTTCAACACTACCTAGAACACTTAAAGAAACTATGCCAGCGTTTCAACAGAGTACAATTTGTCCGTGTGCCACGATCAAAAAATGAGAGGGTCGATGTCCTTTCCCGCCTAGCAAGCACTAAGAAGCCTGAAAGTAACCGATTGGTGATCTAGGAGACACTCAATAATCTGAGCATCCAAGCAGCCACTCAGATCTTCCATACCACCTCAAACGGTGACTGGACAATCCTGATCAAGAATCATCTCAAAAACAACTGGTTACCCGAGGATGACATAAAAAAGTGTAAACTCATCCACCAAGACGCTTGGTTTACCATCATCGATGACAACCTATACAAATGAGGGTTCTCCACTCCTTTACTGAAGTGCCTTAGTCCCGAGAGGTCCTCGTATGTGTTAGCAGAAGTACACGAAGGGAGCTGCGGTCACCATCCATGGGAGAAAACTAGCCAAGAAGGTCCTTCGAGCCGGTTATTATTGGCCGACCATGAATCAGGACGTAGCCGACTATGTCAAGCGTTGCGACTCCTGCCAAAAGCATGCCAACATACACCGAGCACCACCCAAGGACCTATCAAGTTTGTCTTCCCCTTGGCCATTCTACCAATGGGGCATGGATCTGCTAGGCCCTTTCCCCAAAGCCCCCGGACAGTTGAAGTTCCTAGTAGTAGTTGTAGACTACAACACCAAATGGATCGAAGCTGAACCACTCGCCACAATTACCTCCGCTCGAATTCAACGTTTCTTCTATAAGAACGTCGTCAGCCGCTTTGGGGTTCCCCACTCGGTCGTCATCGACAACGGGACCCAATTCACGGATAAAAACTTCCGCAAACTCCTCGGCGGGCTCCACATCAAACAGCACTTCACCTCAGTAGAGCACCCCCAAACAAACGGACAAGCCGAGTCGGCCAACAAGGTCATCCTCAAAGGAATCAAGAAACGGTTAAAAGCGGCCAAGGGGCAGTGGGCAGAACAATTGGATCATGTGCTTTGGTCATATAGAATTACCCCTCAATCCTCGACGGGCGAGAGCCCATTCCGACTTACCTATGGGACTAAAGCAGTCATCCCGGCAGAGATAGGCGAGCCGAGTGCTAGAGTACTCGCTTTCGATGTCAACACAAATGAAAAACAGATAGCTGAGGAACTAGACTTGGCCGAGGAAAGAAGAAACGCGACCAACCTGCGCGAGACGATCGTCAAGCAACATGCCTCCCTTTGGTACAACAAAAAAGTGCTGCCCAAGCAGTTCTCAATGGACGACCTAGTACTTCACCAAGCAAGTGTGGGGGCACGACCGGAAGAATGAGGGAAGATAGCCGCAAATTGGGAAGGTCCGTACAAAGTGGTCAGCCCTACAGGAAACAGAGCATACAAGTTGGAACACCTAAACGGCAAGGAGATCCCACGACACTGGAACGCCTCTAATCTTAGACGTTACTACAGCTAGGAGGGCCAGATTCTTTAAGTATTATATTGTAATATGTTCTTCTTTTTGACAGAGTAATGAGAATATTCAGTTTGAGACATTGCTTTTACAACGATAGGCCTTGGCAGCAAACGTCCGCGTTCGACTGAACCAAGAGCACAATCTTCCAAGTCCCCAAGTGGGCCCAACGATTGGCCTTGGTAGCGAACGTCCGCGTTTGACTGAACCAAGAGCAAAATCTTCCAAGTCCCCAAGCGGGTCCAACGATTGGCCTTGGCAGCGAACGTCCGCGTCCGAATGAACCAAGAGCACAATCTTCCAAGTCCCCAAGCGGGCCCAACGATTGACCTTGGTAGCGAACGTCCGCGTTCGAATGAACCAAGAGCACAATCTTCCAAGTCCCCAAGCGGGCGTAACGATTGGCCTTGGCAGCGAACGTCCGTGTTCGACTAAACCAAAACCCAATCTTCCAAGTCCCCAAGCGGGCCCAACGATTGGCCTTGGCAGCGACATCCACGTTCGACTGAACCAAGAGCACAATCTTCCAAGTCCCCAAGCGGGCCCAACGATTGGCCTTGGCAGTGAATGACCGCGTTCGACTGAACCAAGAGCAACCGGTCGGGGCACGCGACGGTAACCGACCAGTACGCTAATACCATAAAGAACCTCAGTGTGTGACAGCTATGTAGACCGACACTACCCCTAGCCCTGTCGCCTACTCTGCCAGCTACTTTGACACCCTCCTAGATCCGTAGACCCGATGGTGACAGGCACTCCCTATAAAAGCCCAACTCCACCATTTCACAAAGGTACACATTCCCTAACTTCGAATAACACCCTTCACCCATAGTATCTGACTTTGGCATCGGAGTGTCTTTGCCGGGATCCCTCCGGGAGGACCACCACGAAGAGGACAATCGTCGACCGCTCCTCAACCGTCGCCGGAAGTACCGTAACCCTCTCGATAAACCCTTTTCCAAAGGGATTGATCGGGTTGTTCCATTCAAACAATATTAAATTAATATTCATAATTATAATAGTAAGTACATTTAGAATCTTCAATCTTTCTTGCTGTCATGAGAACTAAATACAGCCAACATCTTATTAGTTCAGGTGGTATATGCTTGATTTTCCTTTAGCAAAATCTCATGTTATAGTCCTATGTATGAACAAAACCCAGCTACCCTCATTAGGATATGGATGTTCCTGACTCGAACAAAGTCAAACTAAAAAATGAGAGCTAAATACTGAATTCTTTCTTTTAGTATTTGGTTAATGATTGCTGTAAAGATGAATATGCAAGTATTTTCATATGCAGGCATAAATCAAGAATCTCTTGTTCCATCTTATGTTGAAAATCACAGTGAAGGAAATTTAGCACCAAAACAACCACTCAGAAATTATACTGGAAGAGCAAACTTCAGAAAAAGAAATTCTTATGTGGATCTAAGAAGAATAAAAGGTGTAGGTGGTCCAAATTCTGCAATAGACTCACGGCAGCATGATGAAACCAGCAGTCTCTACCTAATGTAAGTTCTAAACCCTTTCATTATTCTTGTTTTATCCTTTATAAGACTACTCTTGTTATTACCAACTTATGATACTTTTCAAATACTATTTGTATAGTATATTGTATATTATAAATAACTCTGTTTTTCTCTGTTTTTACCTTGGGTGCAGTGGCATATTGGCTTCTGTGAACATTGCAGTGTTTCTATTTGAAATAGCAAGTCCTGTTAGGAGTGCTGATTTCGAGCTGTTTTCGCTTCCACTACTATATGGAGCAAAGATAAATCATTTGATCGTGGTCGGAGAATGGTGGAGGCTTGTAACACCAATGTTTCTGGTACAGGATTGAGAATTGGGTCTGTGTTACCATTCCACAGATATAGTGCACTTTTACATGACACTCATCTTCATTTGGCAGAATCAAAAGATATAGTTTTGTTCTCTTATTTAAAATTGTGCTTTGTTTTTCACTACATTTACTTGTGAGGTTTGAAACTTAATACCTGACAAGATATTATAATGCCTTATGCTCTATGGAGAAAAGGCTTAGGTGATTTGGCTTGCTTACTTACTTTTGAGAATTGACTCTAGTTCCAAGATTTAACTTCCTAACCAAAAACATTAAAACACAGCCATTATAGTTGTTAGAAATGTAGTATAGAAAAACCATTCTTGAGTCATCACCTAACAACTTAAAGTTTTTGGGATAGTTGGTTCATGACATGATAATAGAGCCTCTATGACTAAGTGGTTTAGAGTTCAATCATTATTGCCCCAGTATTCTAATAAAAGAGTTGAGTTTCAACACAAGCTATATGTGTCTGTGCATTGTCCACACTTCAACTTTAAAAGACTCTTGCGTGAGGGGTGTGTTAGAAATAAAAACAAAAATTCATGTCACCCAACAACTTAAGATTTTGAGATATTTAGTTCTTTCAATAATAGTCTAGAATTGCAAAGTCAATTATATACTTCCTACATAAAAAGAAAGGAGTTATTGACTCATTGCTCAAAACTATGTTAAAATATCATGAATTTCAAGGGACATAATGTACCATATGTATAATCTTGATGGGAACTCTAGAGACTCTCTGCAACACTAACCTGAAGAAGTGTCTTCTGCCATTTGTTTAAAGCATATACTTGCTACAACCTGAAAAACTAATCTCATTGTGATTGGTTTTCCTATGCCTGCTTCTTAGTAAACTTTTCACATGCAGCATGCAGGAATCTTTCACATGGCTCTCAGTTGTTGGGCCCTTCTATCGTTCGGGCCTCAAGTTTGCAAGGACTATGGTTCATTTACATTTTTCATGATCTACATACTGGGTGGAGTTTCTGGAAACTTGACAAGTTTTATGCATACACCAGACCCAACTGTTGGTGGGACTGTAAGTATCATTCTATACTTCCCCGTTTGAAATAACTTATTTGAGCTTATCTTAAAGCATAAGCGTTTATGCAAGTGTTTGAGAAAGCATATGTATATAGCTTATGACCGACGTATAAGTTGTTTTCATAAGCTTTTCAGATAGCTTTTGAATAAGAGCTAACCTATCTATAACATATTTTGAGTTTATTTCAATAAGTTTATCAAATTAGCTTATGAATAAAGGCTTATGCGATAAGTGTTTATTGCCAATTTAAAGCATAAGCGTTTATGCAAGTGTTTGAGAAAGCATATGTATATAGCTTATGACCTACGTATAAGTTGTTTTCATAAGCTTTTCAGATAGCTTTTGAATAAGAGCTAACCTATCTATAACATATTTTGAGTTTATTTCAATAAGTTTATCAAATTAGCTTATGAATAAAGGCTTATGCGATAAGTGTTTATTGCCAATTTACCATAAACACTTAATTAAGATGTTTACCCAAACACACCCTTGTTTAATGTTCTGGGGTAGGATTAATGGAAAAAACAATAGAGGTTATTGAGTTCAATTTTGTTTTCTATATTTCATTATTTCTGTGTCTTGGTTCTTAATAGTGGTTAGAAGTTAGAACTTAGAACCTTACTTTTACCCTTCTGCTAATTATTTATCAAGCAGAATTTATTTTTCACAATGTCTTGCTTTCTGTTTGGTTTGGTTTCTCAGTTTTTCCTTCAACTCCTTATGTCTAACTTCAACTTTTTCTCAGGGACCTGTATTTGCAGTAATTGGTGCTTGGCTCATGTATCAAATTCAAAACAGAGATGTTATTGCAAATGATGCTTCTGAGAACCTGTTCCGGAAGGCAATGATTATTACAGCACTTGGTTTCATCTTAAGCAGCCTTGGTCCAATTGATGAGTGGTATGACTTACATTATTTAAAGAAAGTAATTTATAGATTAAACTCAATAAAATACAAAAGGAACTTAACTTCAAAAGAAGGAGACATTTATGTAAATAATTTTGATCTCACATGATGAGAGCAAGTTCCCTTTTCATATGAAGGTTATATGAAATAATAAAGCTTGATATGTCAAATATATGCACTGGAGCTCAAGATAATGCAATGGAAGAAATATATAAAAAAAAAAATTGGCAGCCCCGTGCATTAAAGCTCCCGCTATGCGTGGGTCCTGGGAATGGCTTGACTACATGGTCTAATGTACACAGCCTTGTTTTTTTACACAAAAGACTGTTTTCAGGACTTGAATCTGTGACCACAATCATATAGCAACAACTTTTTACCATTGTGCCAAAGCTCCCCTTAAGGAAGAAATATGTTGAGGAAAAATGAAGTTATATGTTTCAAAATTAAATCTTTATTTGGTGCCTGACTCATTTGTAGGTCACACTTTGGAGCAACTTTCACAGGCATGGCATATGGGTTTCTAACCAGCCCAGCTATTCAGTTGGATGATGCATCAAGAACTGGTCAAGAAGAAGGACTCAAACTTGTTAGAAGAAATGGTGATTCTTGCAAATCACTAATTATATTCACCATCTTCATCATTGTTTTAAGCTCTCTCCTTTTCTTTATGGAGCCCCCTCTCAGTGCACTGGCATCTGCCAATGCAGCAGCTGCTGACACCTTGGAATTTATGTAGATATTTGTTTGATGCAACATGTCACACAGATGCATGTACATTGTAAATAGGAAAGTAGAGTCAGAGTAATGTTATTGGTGAAGAGTAATATGTGCTCATTGGGTGTGACTGTGTTGTTTCGTGGAGTGATTGAGTGCACGCTAGGTGAACAGTTGTGACTCTCTGAAATTGTATCACTCAAAGATCACCCAATAATTCGCAATACTTCTATTGGGAATTTACCCTTTAGAAAATTTAGCCCATATCAGTGTATCAGTCAGAAAGTTTCCCTAACACTAAAGAAAAAGAAAAGCAAAACTTTTTGGCAGGGTCTCTGCTAGGATCCAATTGTAACTTGTAAGGCCGAAGACTTACAAGAAGTCAGGTGGTGACTCTAGTATTGCAGTGTGCATAGTTCTTATCAATTTCCTTAGAAAATTCAGTTGGTTAACAATATATTCTACACTAACAAAATGTAACTAAGGCATAAACATTCCTAATATTCTAATACATACATGCATAACATATTTATAAGGCCTTAACTCTCTAACTACAAGGAGTGCAAGAGGGGACGGTGGTGCTCTCAGTGCTCCAATGGTGGTGCTCAGCCAGTGCAGGCCATGACATAAGGCTTCTCAAGTTGAAGTGGACGGAGGGGGACATGCAAAAGACACTCCGACGCTCAAGTCAGTATGAGAGCAAAGAGAGGATCTTAGAGCTCAAGTGAACTCAGGAGTATGCAAGTAATGAAGTTCATTCTAAGTAAATGAACCATAGAACATGTATTGATAGGCGCGATGACCATGTTGAGTGTCTATGCAAGTGTTGTGTAAGTCATTAAGTGGGACTTCTAAGCAGACTAAATCCATAAGTCGGGGTGTTGTGGACATTCCCCTCGGCTCTTAGTCAGGTGCTTAGACACTTTTCCTGGTGGATTGGGAGGCCCCTTGTAAGGCCCTTTGTTTTATATATGATATAATGATTATATTTGGATTTGTTTGAGTTGGATGTTCTGAATATATATGTGTGAAAATATATTAAATATATGTTGATTAAGTTTGGCCTGTTTTCGTGACCATTGTTGGTTCTCGTTTGGCGTAACGAGTTAATATTCGTCTGACAATTACTTTGGTTTTTGTCTGGCAAATTATGTTTGTATTTGTCCGGGAGATTTCGTTTGTATTCGTCTGGAAATTTCATAAGTATTCGTTTTAAATGGTTATGTAGTGAGTTAGTTTGGTACTCGTCGGGTTTGTTAGCCAATATTGTTGACCTTAAGAGATAAGTGACAGATGCCTTGGGAATGATAAACTTCTGTTTTTGTTGACTTTGAATATGTGTCAGAGCCATTAATGAGCATTAATGACCACTGTTTTCATTGACCACCTTTCACTAAACTCTTGTCAGAGAGTCGGTTATTCACTCTATAAATACCGAGCCCTTAGTAGTACGTTAATTCTTTAGTTTTCTCTGAAATGTTACACACTCTTTCCTCACTTCGAAGAAATATCAGAAATCTGAAGTATCTGTTACTGCTCGTTCTTCTTCCTTGAGTTCGAATTCCATTCTGTTTCGTTGAAGAACAAGATTGAAAGCTTCATTCCCTTGATTCGGAAGAAGCAGGCAGACAAAGTCAATGTGAACGTTAGAGATTTCTATATCAAGTGTATGCAACCTACAAGAAGGTAAGGGTAACTCATGTCCTAGAATTGTCTTAGTATCTGTGATGATTACTGTTTGAGAAACCGAGTTGTGTTACTGATTATGTCGTGAATTGTTGATCGAGTTACTCTGTAACGTGAACACCGTGTGTGAATTACTAGAATAATTCCAGGATGAGCTGACTATATTATGCATATGATATTACTATGACTATGGAACGAGTGAACCATATTTGTTCATGAGGATTCTGGAAACGAATGAACCGTATTTGTTCATGAGGATTATGGTCAACTGTCATAGTATATGCATCATGTTTAGGATTTTCAGGTTTTGATGTGGCAGACTATTATGCACCGCGGGATCATGCCAAGGGTGATGTGGAGAAGTATTGTCCCACGAAATCGTCCTGGCCCAGTTTTAAGGCAAATCTTTTGGATCCATAGTTATGCATTTATCTATTGAGGACTAACAAGCATATATCTATGAAATCGTCTGTGAGAACCATGGACTGCCATTGTCATTGTTGAAATTTATACTTTGTTGTTATTGTTGTATATTATGTTTATTGACTTTCGTCTGTATTGGAGTTAACCCCTTTCTGTTGTGTTTCTTTATTTTTGGCGTATATCGCCAGACGAACACTAGTGAGGACTCGTCTGGGATTGTTCAGGAGGCAAACGAGGACCGCTTCCGGAGGCAGACGATGACGAATTTTGAAGCTTGAAGACTGAAGTTTCATTTTGTTTTGTTATCCGTTGTACTAAGTTTTGTTTTGTAAAAGAATAACACATGTTGTGCAATAGAATACTTTCATTACATCTTATCTCCTTGTGATGTGCAATTGCATTACAATATGGGCTACACTAATTAATATTATGAGTGACGAATGTTTTGGAAAACTTTAGATGTTTTGAAAGGTTTTAAATTTAAGTGTTATTTCCGCATGGTTACTATGTGACACTCGATGTAAAAAATCGAGGCGTTACATTTTTGGTATCAGAGCAATGGTTGAGATAATCAGTGCTATTGGGTGATAGTATTTTCTGAAATCGATTGATGGGGTTTCAATCAAATGAATAAATAGTACGAATAGATTGTTAATGTTATTAATTGTTGAGATCGTCTGATGAGTGGACAATCTTGATAGTGCAAGAAACACACAAGAAAGGGGGGGTTTGAATTGTGTGACTCATTTTTGAAAACTTCTTTTGTAATAAACATTAATTATTAGTTTTCAAAGAGAGTTATCTATTATATGAGTGTGCATGTATGCAGCGGAAAATAAACATAATCATGAAAAGTAAAGCACACATGATTTTTATCCTGGTTCACCCCCATAATCGACAGGGCTACGTCCAGTCCTTGGCTTCACCAAGATTTTCCACTATTTAATCAAATAGTACAAGTATTATCAGGGACTTCTCCCAGTATTAGAAGGACTTCTCCTATCAAGTATTATACAGGACTTCTCCTAGTATTGTCAGGACTTCTCTTTTCAAGTATTCTCCAGGACTTCTCCTCATTAGTATTCTGCAGGACTACTCCTGATACCCTTTACAAATTGGGTTTGTTTTTCTACAAGAATTCTCTTCAATAAGAGTGGGTAGAAGAAATGAAGCTCGGGTTTACAGAGAGGATGGGAAGTTTAAGTTTCTCTGTTTTGAGTTGTGTGTGGCTTAAGATGAGAGTAACACTCTGTAGATTTTTCACACAAGTGGATGACATAACTCGGGTAGAATTTGGCTTGAAGCTTTCTGAGTTTGAACCAATTGAAACTTGGTTCTCTGGGCAAACTTGGTTGAGATATGCAATGGGTTGAATTCAAGTCGTCAAGTTGTTCTGGAAGCTGAAATCTCTATTTATATCTTCAGTTGAAGATCTTCATTCTTCTTTGATAGAAGGAGATAAAACAAATCCGTTAGTGCTTCTACTTCCTTGTGAGTAACGGATAATTCTGCATTTCTGGAGCAGCTCTGAAACGCGATCTGCCAAGCATTAATTGCTTGGGTTGACATCGCCTGGCCCTTCAAGGCGTTTTGCCTTGAGCTATATCCTTTGCATTTAAAGCTCATGCATCCCAGCTGTGAGCTTCTGTTTGATCATTGTATCCCAGTGCATGCCAGCTAATAGCCATTAAATGCTCTGAACATATATTTGAATTTTGACCGTTGAGAGAGTACGATGTTCAGAAATTTACGTCGTTGATTCCGCGAAGTCAGCTTGACTTGAGGAAAAGTAGAAAAGCAGAGGGACCAAGGAATAATAAATTAATTATGTCCCTTTCTTCTTTCTGCCATCAACAGTACTTCATTTAATATGAAGACGAGGTAGATGATTCTTGATCCAAGAAGCAATTATTCTGAAAGAACTCTTTAGAGCTTGGTTGAATAATTTCTTTAATGCTTCTGTTGAACTGAGATCCTCATAACGCACACTTTTCGGCATTTATAGCTTTTGAGCACTTTGATGCTTTAGGCAGACGAAATCTTCAGATTTTCGTTACTCAGTGAGTTGCATCGGTAGACGGACTTTCTCAATTCAGTCTTTCTTGAGATTCAGAATATTCTTGACTTATAGATGACTGAACATTCCCTTCTCTTTTGCTTCTACTGAAGTTCTCTATTTGAATGAGTTGATTCACAACTGCTTTGTATGGTTCTAGAGAAGCTTCAAAGCTAAGAATGTTTCTTCATGATTTGTTGTCATCCTTATTCAGCTTTTGATAAGACAGTCTTCCTGTTGATCACTGTTTATTCAAGCACCGGACTGTTTCAACTTCATCAAGTAGATTTTGGCTTTGAGAGTGCATAGCTGATTGAGTTCCTTCCAAAAGGTGTTTGCTGTTTGCGGGTGATACTTGGTCTTCTGTGAGTCACTAGACTGTCTTCATACTATTGCTTTCTTTGTATTTCTTGACAGCTTTTCCTTGAAGGTGTATGCAGTGATGACCGGACAATTTCCTCTTGTAGGAATGTTTCTTTTGATAATGATTTGAGGTTCATTGAGTCATTCAAGTAGATAGATGTTCCTGGATATGAGAAAGTTCACCGTATTAGGAATTCTATCTCTAATGATATTAAACCTTAAACGAAATTGTTAATTATCAAAACATAATGATTTATTTTAATCATTTGAATCTAACAAATCTCATATGATGTGTATTGACAACTTTTGGTTGTTTTTGTTGTTGAGATTAATCGTTAAGACTTTCTTAACAGGAGTAAGAGGTTAATGAATCAAAACACAGAAATGGCAGATTAAAACGCAATGGACAGGATGGCTGCTGCCATTACTAATCTTACTACGTTAGTGACGCACCAAGCGAATGTAGTTGTTGCTCGTGTAGAGGAAGATGCAAATAGAGCTGCTACAGCTGCTGCAGTGCAGGCACAGAATGCTAAGAGAGAACAAGCTTCTACTCAAATGAAAGGATTGCATGACTTTAAGAGGCAAGATCCCCCAAAGTTTTCTAGAGGCTATGATACAGAAGAGGCTGATTTATGGTTACAAGAGATGGAGAAGATCTTTACCTTTTTGGCTACCCCTGCTGCAACCAGGGTGAATTATGCAACGTATTTGCTAACGGGAGAAGCTGAATATTGGTGAAAAGGTGCTAAGGCCATGATGGAAGCTGATTTACAGGCAATTACATGGGAACCTTTTAAGAGGGCATTTCTGAGGAAATATTTTCCCAAGAGTGCTAGAGCTGCTAAAGAGAGAGAATTTACAGAGCTAAAGTAGAGAAGCATGTCAGTGGCAGAATTTGCTGCAAAATCGTCTGCTAGACACTACAGATTTTTCAAAGACAGAATCGATGAAGAATTTATGTGTGAACGCTTCATTGATGGATTGAACTAAGAGATTAAGAGGGTTGTACAACCATTAGGGATCATCCGCTACCAGCAGTTAGTGGAAAAGGCCAAAGGCATTGAGGCTATTGACGCTCGTTCGCCTAAACAACAAGGCGGTGGTGGACCAGTTAGGTCCTATTCAAATAGAGATGATAAGGGAAAGAAACTATATCAACGACCATAGGCCAAGAAACGTGATTTTGGATTCAACAGATCAGCTGGAGGTGAAGTGAATATTTACAGGAATTCCAAACCAATAGAAGAGATCGTCTGTTTCAAGTGCAACCAAAAGGGACATTATGCTAGTAACTGTACAGAGAAATCTATCACTTGCTGGAACTGTAAGAAGGCAAGGCATACTGCCAAAGATTGTAAGATTCCAAAGGTGGAGGGAGCTGTTAATGCTGCTCGTGGAAAGCGTCCTGTAGCTCAAGGCAGAGTTTATAACATTTCTGGTGAACCAGCGGCTGATAATGAAGGCTTGATTAGAGACCGCTGTGATATATCTGGTATTTCTCTTTCTGTATTGTTTGATTCAGGAGCTACCCACTCCTTTATTGTTGTCGATTGTGTGGCAAAGTTGGGTTTACCTATGTCAGAGTTGCCGTTTGACTTGGTGGTATCTATCCCTGCCGCCAAGAGTTTAACTGCAACCTCTATTTGCTTGAATTGTCCTTTAGTTTTACAGAATAGGAAATTTGTTATGAATTTGATTTGCTTACCCCATTAAGCAATTGGACATAATCATAGGCATGGACTGACTTTCTCTTCACCATGTCCTATTGGATTGTGGCAATAAGGAGGTAATTATTCCTAATTTCAGGATGTCTGAATTTTTGGACTCCTATCTTTCAAAATCCTCCTTGAGAAGAGGAGCTTTGAAGGTTTTGTTAGCGTCTAGTGATGGAAGGTCCTCGGCAGACGAGGTCCAGAGATTACCTGTTGTGTGCTTGAAGACGTATTTCCTAAAGATGTTCCATGATTACCCCCTGTTAGTGATACTGAGTTTTTTGATATAATACCTAGAAGTGTACCAATTTCATTGCACCATATCGTATGGCACTAGCAGAGTTAGTGGAGCTAAAGAATCAGATTGATGATCTCATGATGAAAGGTTTTATTCGACCTAGTGTTTCACCTTTGGGAGCACAAGTGTTACTTGTGAAGAAGAAGGATGGAAGGTCTCGTCTGTGTGTGGATTACAGACAGTTGAACAAGGTGACAGTGAAGAACCGTTATCTTTTGCCTAGGATTGATGACTTGATGGATCAACTTCATGGAGCTGCTATGTTTTCAAAGATTGATTTGCGATCTGGTTATCACCAGATTAGAGTTAAAGAAGCAGATATTCAGAAGACTGTATTTCGTACTCACTATGGACACTATGAGTATTTAGTGATACCATTTGGGGTTACTAATGCACCTGTTGTGTTTATGAATTATATGAATAAGATTTTCAATTCCTTTCTAGATAGATTCATAGTTGTCTTCATTGATGATATATTGATCTATTCGAAGAACCATGAAAAGCATGTGGAACATCTACGTCTGGTATTGTCTGTTTTACGTGAGAGGACTTTTTTTGCCAATTTAGCTAAATGTGAATTTTGGTTGGAGGAAGTGAAATTTTTAAGGCATGTTATTTCTAAGGAAGGCATTGTCGTTGACCCAAGTAAAGTAGATGTTGTGACTAAGTGGGAACAACCTAGAACTGCAACTGACATTAGAAGTTTCCGGGGTTTAACGGGATACTACCATAGATTCATTGAAGGCTTTGCAAATATTGCAGGACCCTTGGCGAAGCTGACTAGGAGGGATCATCCTTTTGCTTGGACTGAAGAGTGTGAATCTAACTTTCAAGAGATGAAACATCGTCTAACTAATGCACCAGTTTTGATTTTACCTCAGTGTGGAGAACCGTACGATGTTTATTGTGATGCTTCTTATCTAGGTTTGGGTTGTGTATTGATGTAAAAAGGTAAGGTTGTGGCTTATGCTTCAAGGCAATTGAAGATTCATGAAAGGAACAACCCTACTCATAATTTAGAACTTTCTGCTGTAGTTTTTGCACTTAAGATTTGGAGGCATTATTTGTATGGGTGTGTATTTACCGTTTTCAATGATCACAAGAGTTTGAAGTATCTATTTAATCAAAAGGATTTAAATATGAGGCAGAGAAAATGAATGGAATTCCTGAAAGATTGCGATTTTTCATTGCAATATCATCCAGGTAAAGCCAATGTTGTTGTTGATGCTCTTAGTCATAAAGTTATTCATGTGTCATCATTGATGATTAAGGAATTAGAATTAATTGAAACTTTCAGAGATTTAAGTTTGAATGACAAGGTAACACCAGGGAAGTTGAGTTTTGGAATGATTACTGTATCTAGTAACCTTTTGGAAGAAATTAAAGTGAAGCAGAGACAAGACGAAGTCTTAATTGGGAAGAGGGAGAGTACTCGTCTGGGAAAGGCACCAGACTTTAACGTTGGAAATGATGATGTTTTACGTTGTAAGGGACGTGTATGTGTTCCGAATGATGTTGAATTAAGGAGACTGATTTTAGATGAAGGTCACAAGAGTAAGTTGAGTCTTCACCAAGGTTCGACGAAGATGTATCGGGATCTAAGGCTACATTTTTTATGGTCAGGCATGAAGAAGGATGTTGCTGAATATGTTGCTGCTTGTTTCACTAGTCAGAAAGCAAAGGTTGAACATCAGAAACCTTCAGGATTGATGCAACCTCTTGCAATGCCAGAATGGAAGTGGGATAGAATATCTATGGATTTCATTGTTGCTTTACCACTCACTCAGAAAATATTTGATTCTATTTAGGTTATTGTAGATCGTCTAACCAAGATTGCACATTTTCTACCAGTTAGAACTACTTACAAAGTGGAACAGCTTGCTGAAATTTATATTGCGGAGATTGTACGATTACATGGAGTTCCTTCGACTATTGTTTCAAACAGAGATCTGAAGTTTACTTCTCATTTTTGGAAGGCTTTACCAATTCTCTTGGTTCAAAGTTAAGTTTGAGTTCTGCTTATCATCCACAGACTGATGGACAAATAGAGAGAACTATTCAATCTTTAGAAGATCTTCTTAGAGCTTGTGTGCTTGATAATCAAGGAAGCTGGGATGAGTTATTACCCTTGATTGAGTTCACCTACAATAATAGTTTTCATGCTAGTATTGGGATGGCACCATATGAAGCATTGCATGGTAGAAGATGCAGGACACCTTTGTGTTGGTTTTAAGATGGAGAACATTTGTTAGTTGGACCTGAGTTAGTTCAACAGACTACGGACAAGGTTAAATTGATCAAGGAGAAGATGAAGACATCTCAAAGTAGACAGAAGAGTTATGCACATAATAGACGGAGACAGTTAGAGTTCTCGTCTGGTGAACATGTATTTCTTCGTGTGACACCTACTACTGGAGTTGGAAGAGCGATTAAGTCAAAGAAGCTGACACCAAAGTTTATAGGTCCCTATCACATTATTGAGAGAGTTGGACCAATAGCTTATCGTGTTGCGTTACCGCCTTTCTTGTCTAAGATTCATGATGTTTTGCATGTATCTCAGTTACGTAAATATGTTCCAGACCCTTCTCATGTTATTACTCAGGATGTTATCCATTTGAAGGAGAATCTGACGTTTGAAGTTCCTCCTATGAGTATAGCAGATCGTAGAACTAAGCAGTTGAAGAACAAGCAGATTTCGCTTGTGAAGGTAATTTGGAACCAGGAAACTGGTGATGCTACGTGGGAATTAGAAGAAAAGATGAGGGAGCAGTACCCTGCTTTATTTTCTTAGCTTGTAGTTTCGTGGGCGAAACTCTTTTAAGAGGGGTAGTATTATAAGACACTTTGTTTTATATATGGTATAATGATTATATTTGGATTTGTTAGAGTTGGATGTTCTGAATATATATGTGTGAAAATATATCGAATATATGTTGATTAAGTTTGGCTTGTTTTCGTGACCATTGTTGGTTCTCATCTGGCGTAACGAGTTAGTATTCGCCTGACAATTACTTCTGTAATAAATGCTCATGCATTCCAGCTAAGGGAGACATTAATGTTCTGATCAGCAGATTTGAATTTGAACGTTGAGGAGATACGATGATCAGAAAGGCTCGCCGCTGATTCCGCAAAAGTAGCTTGAATTAAGGAATGTCAGAAGATTTGAATTTGCAAGGAATAAAGAATTTAATTCTTTCCTTTTCGCCATTAATGCTCTGAAGAGACAGGTGGTGCTTGACAGCTTATCCTGGGTTGAGCAAACAATCACCTCCTGATTTTTCTTTTGCACTAGTCAACCAAACATTCTGTCTGGAATTTAGATGTTCTTTCCTTTAGATGAACCTAATGACTGAGTGACCAGACGTTTTATCATATTCGGACGGACTCTCTGAGGCAGACGTTGTCAGTTGACGGACTGTTTTTCAAAGGCTGTAGTCGGAAGAATTCGTCTACTATCCTTAACTTGAACATCTGCTTTTGATAATGCTTTGTAGGGGTCCATGCAATGCTTTTTCCAGTAGAAGGATGTTCATGAGCATGATAAACATTTAGAAGTTAAGAATTCTATTTTTGACAAGATCAACACTTAGCGAAATTGTTATTTATCAAAATATAATACTTCATTAAATTATTTGATTCTAACAGAGAGTTCTATATCAAGTGTATGCAACCTACAAGAAGGTAAGGGTAACTCATGTCCTAGAATTGTCTTAGTATCTGTGATGATTACTGTTTGAGAAACTGAGTTGTGTTACTATTATGTTGTGAGTTGTTGATCGAGTTACTCTGTAACGTGAACACTATGTGTGAATTATTGGAATATTTGCAGGATGAGCTGACTATATTATGCATATGATATTACTATGACTATGGAACGAGTGAACCTTATTTATTCATGAGGATTCTGGAAACAAGTGAACCGTATTAGTTCATGAGGATTATGATTAATTGTCATAGTATATGCATCATGTTTAAGATTTTTAGGTTTTGACGTGGCGGGCTTTTATGCACCGCGGGATCATACCAAGGGTGATGTGGAGAAGTATTGTCCCACGAAATCGTCCTAGCCCAGTTTTAAGGCGAATCTTTTGGACCCATAGTTATGCATTTAGCTATTGAGGACTAACAAGCATATATCTGCGAAACCGTCTATGAGAACCATGGACTGCCATTGTCATTGTTGAAATTTATACTTCGTTGTTATTGTTGTATATTATGTTTATTGACTTTCGTCTGTATTGGAGTTAACCCCTTTCTGTTGTGTTTCTTTATTTTTGGCGTATATCGCCAGACGAACACTAGTGAGGACTCGTCTGGGATTGTTCAGGAGGCAAACGAGGACCGCTTCCGGAGGCAGACGAGGACAACTTTTGAAGCTTGAAGATTGAAGTTTCATTTTTTTTTTGTTATCAGCTGTACTATGTTTCGTTTTGTAAAAGAATAGCACATGTTATGCAATAGAATACTTTCATTACATCTTATCTCCTTGTGATGTGCAATTGCATTACAGTATGGGCTACACTAATTAATATTATGAGCGACGGATGTTTTGGAAAACTTGAGATGTTTTGAAAGGTTTTAAATTTAAGTGTTATTTCTGCATGGTTACTATGTGACACTCAACGTAATCGGGGCGTTACACCCTTGTTAAGTTCAGAACATTAAAGGGAGTTTGTCAAGTTCAGAATACTTGTTTTGATTGATAACAATTTTAATTCCTAACTATATATTATGTTTCTTAGGATTATCCCCATTCTCCAATGAATAAATGATGATCTGTCTACATTTCCCATTAACGCATCGTACGCATCGTTACCAAGCTAAAACAAGCATTGTCTATATGGATGTGGATCGTATCATCCAAGATAAAGTGTTCCGTCTGAATACAGAAAAAGAAGTTTCGTCTGCTGAAGTATATCGTTCACTGAAGTGTATCGTTTACTGAAGTATATCGCTTGCTGAAATGTATAGTCTACTGAAGTATACCGTCTGCTGACGTGTATCGATTACTGAAGAGTGAAAACAGATCTATCGTCCATCGTCTGGCAACGCATCGTCTTCCAAGACGCATCATTCAACAATAAGAAGAAAAGCAACCTATCGTCTAAGAAGCCGCATCGTCTAGAGACTAAATGCAAGTATCGTCTGGAGACTAAATCCAAGTATCGTCTGGAGACTAAATGCAAGCATCGTCCGGAGACTGAAATGAAGTATCGTCTGGAGACTCTACAAATGATGCAGAACACACGTCAGAATATGAAATGATTAAAACGTGTTCGGTTCTCAAGAAAGGAAAGAATTCAAAAAAAAATCATATTTATTACAAAATCAAGCACCACCTCTACTGGAAGTCAACGAAAAAGAATCATCAACTTAAAAAGGAAGAGAATCACACTGGAATCAATCGAATTAATCAAGGACATTCGAATCAAATAGTCGTTGGTGCACAATCAAAAGTTGATTAACAAAGGAAAGTCAACAACAAGAGCTTTCAAAGAATTGAAGTTGCTCTTACACTATAAAAGGAGCACTTAAGCATTCGGAAAAGCACACCACTGCAACGCAAAAACATACACAGCTTTTTCACAGCAATTCTTCTCTGTCTCAAATGACTTACATTCAGTTTTTCAGAAAAGTCTTATAGCCAATTTCGTGAAAAGTTTTTGAGAGGAAAAAGGAGCATAAGAGTTAGATTTTCAAAACAGCCTTAATTTGCAAATCTCTAGTATTGTTTGAAACGTCAAACCTAGAGTATACCGAGCCAAATTTCTTCTACTATCACTCTTTTGAGAAGAGATCTCTTTGTAGAAACTTTTGTTGTAAAGGAGAAGTCCTGCATAATACTTGGTGTTGGGAGAAGTCCCTAAGAACACTTATTGATAGGAGAAGCCCTGCATAATACTTGTACTATTCTAGGTTGAATAGTGAAAATCTTGGTGGAGCCATGGACTGGACATAGCCCTAGCATTCAGGGGGTGAACCAGGATAATTCTGTGTGTGCTTTACTGCTTTCTGCTTTACTGTTTTATTGCTTTACTATTTGCATTGTCTAAAATATAAGTTGTTTAAATTCTGCTGCTTACTCTATCACTCACTGTTAGTCTTTCGAAATTGTTTTGAACATCTTATAATTGTTTTAGAAAAACAAGTTTTAATTAAGCACACAATTCAACCCCCTTCTTGTGTTGGCCCTTATTCTATCAGCCCTGTCCCTTAGCTAGGTCGTGCAAGCCGCTCTGATGGTAGTTCTTAAGAGCAACCTCATGTGGACTGGCTGAGACATCGTTGGGTCATATTTTTTAGAAGCCGACTGGAACAGGAGCCCCCAGCTCATGAAGCTTTAGCTAAGACCCCTTTTTGTTGCGCTCAAGATCCCTTCATTTGTATCTGAGATCCCTTAGCGGTTGCACAAAATCCTTATGATTTTATGCTTTTGATTTTACATGTGGTCCATGGTTGGAAGTGAGTTGCTGGTTCCGCTCGGTGATATTGTAATCCGAGGACGTGAATATTTTTGGTTGATAAAAACTCGTGTAGTTGAAACGTTACATTGTTCCCATTTGAATATTCCTGATCATTGAACCGTTTTTAAATCCAATAGTCCATTAGTCTTTCCTTCTGCCTATTGATTGTATCCACTTATTTCTAGATTTCACTTGTCTTTCGAGGAAACTGTAGCATTGCGTTCTTACTTCTTGGAGGGATTTATTTGACGATCCACCTTCTCTCTTCCATTCCTCTCGCCATTCTTCCCAGAGTTCTGCTTCCTTCATTTGCTTATCTCCCCGAGAAACTTCCCTCCAAGTCTCTAGGTCCTTCCCTTCATTAAGTATTTCAATTCATCCTTCAATCTTTCTATTTCATTCACTTTTTCTTTACACAAAATGGATTTTCGTTCCGATCCTTTATGTAACACCTGAATTTTCAGGGTTCACAATAGTAACATTAACGGTAAATTAAATATGCTAGTTATCTTTCAAAGTCATGAAAAATGCATGCATATTTTTTTTCTTTTTCAAACATGCTTTTGACAGCATGCATTACATATACGCTATACTTTTGAATATAACTTATTACAAATCAATAACCTATATATGCCGCACATGTAAGATCCTGGATAAATTAAATGATTAAATAATTATTTAATTATCAGATGTATATTTTAAAACGCTTTTCAGCGTAAGTAAGTGCCACAATCTATTTAAGTCGTATGCACAAGGTTTTGAGGCGACGCTTCGCCATGGAAACCCTAATTGAACATCGACTGACTTTTGAGAAGGAATTAGACTTTTTCCATATCTATATGAAGATATGTGAATGATTTCTTGAAGATTGACTGTAAGGTTGACATTCTTTGGTTCCGAAGTCCGGAAAAGTTTCTGGTACGCGGTAAGGGTTCCGCAGGAATCCATCATAGAGAAAACTGGGCAAAACGCGACATTTCCAAAATCTCCGAATGAGATGGAAATTCTTAGAACTTCATTAGGAACCTAATTATGAAATAAAACCGCTTTTGATGAATAGTATTTTCGGGCCGGAAACGTGTTGAATCCTGGGGAAAATATTTGGGATATTTCAGCGAACGACGCTCGAGTTTAACGGGCGTTTGGTTCAAGATGAACAATTAACTGATGTTAGTCACATTCGAAATATTTTGGGAGGCGTGCTAACTAAATGATTAAATAATGGGATTATGACATGGAGAGATGTTTATGACAAGGATTAGCATGGAAGTGACTTGTGTAAGAATGGATTAGATGTTACTCATGATTAAGGTGAGATATTTTACCATAATCATTTCCAACCTTCTAGTTTAGTTCCTAGACTTAACAAAAGTTAAAAATTTCCCTCCCATTGGCTCTTGAACCAGTGGCTAACCTAGGTAAATAGGAGGAAGTTTTTTTTTTTTATCTCGGTGTCATTAGTGATAAGATTTGTGTGGTTAAGAGAGAAGTAGAGAGAAGGGGAGAAAAAGAAGTGAACCACAACCCAACCTCCCCTTTCTTCTCCCCTTTGCACCCACTTTCTCTCATTTTATTCCCTTGCTACTTTGAGAGAAAAGGTAGAGCTCATTCTCCTCTACACTTTGATGGTTTTAGTTTTCAAAAAGGAAGATTTTGGATGATGAAAGAGATCTTGAATCCACCTCCTACCTTCACATTTGTGATTCCCCTTGTCTTTAGCTTCTCATTGATGTAATTAGTTTTGCAAAAGGTTGAGTTTTGTGCTCACAGTTGATTTTGGAATGAGCTTTTTCAAAAGTGCATTTGGTAATGTTATTCCCACTAACTTGATATTTTGTTTCCTCAATTTTATTTTTCAAAAAACTGAGATCTTGAAAATTGATTGTTTTTGAAAAGTGATTTTGAAAATTTTAAGTTGGTTTTTACCATATGCTTTGGATTGCCTTAGATGTATACCATTTGGTTTGAAGATTTTTTTTTATCTTGGTAATGTTTATGGGATGGCTGAACCATACCCTTAGGTTTTGGGTTGGAAGATTTGATTTTTAACTGACTCAATCTATCCTACATGCAAGACTCTAAAAACTAAAAACTAAAAAGAAGACAAAAACTAAAATCTAAAAAATAAAAACTAAAAATATAAACACTACACTGGTCAAAATTAAGTATTCATGGGGTCTTCTTTATCAGTAGCCCCAGCTTTACCAGCACCACCTGCTTCTTGAGCAACCTGTCCTTTTATTCAACAAGAAAAACAAACTTACGTTAGTTTCCCGAGCCTCAACGCATGAGCGTTGGAATTAAAAGCAAACTCTGGGGTTTCAGGGGCTCAACGCTCCATGAGCATTGGAATTCCAATGCTTGAGCGTTGGAATTAAAAGCAAACTCTGGGATTCCAATGGCTCAATGCATGAGCGTTGCCTCCCCCCCCCCCAATGAAGGTGCAAGAAACACACAAGAAAGGAGGGGGTTTGAATTGTGTGATCCATTTTTCGATTTCTTTTCTACAATAGTTGTATGTTATTTGTTTATCATCTTTCATCTATATTTAACATAAAACATTCTTGGAAGTATGTGAGAATGCATGAAATTCATTTAATAGATTTTGAAGGATGATTATTTATTTTTCAAGATTGTTTGCAAGTTACAAACGTATGAGTAAGCATGCAGCGAAAAAGCAATATAGCATGAAAGTAAAGCACACATGGTTTTTATCCTGGTTCACCCCCTATAATCGACAGGGCTACTTCCAGTCCTTGGCTTCACCAAGATTTTCACTATTTAAACAAATAGTACAAGTATTCTCAGGGACTTCTCCCAACAAGTATTCTAAGGACTTCTCCTAACAAGTATTCTAAGGACTTCTCCTATCAAGTATTAGAAGGACTTCTCCTTACACCTTTTTCAAGGGTTGGCTTCTCTACATGGTTCTCTTCTTAATAAGAGTGGGCAGAGGGAATTAAGCTCGATTTACAGAGAGGATTGGAGTTTGGGTTCTCTATTTTGGAGGATGTGTGAGTTGGGAAAGATAAGAGTAACACTCTATGAATTTTCCTCACACAAGCTCATATACTCAGGCAGGAATAGGCTTGAGGCATCCTGAGTATGAACCAAGGTTCCTTGGCTCTTGGGACAGACTTAGTTGACATATGGAAGTTTAAGTCTAAGTTGCCCAAATACTTCGGAGGCAGGATCTTCTATTTATATCTTCAGTTGCTTCTTCTTCTTGAGAAATAGAGAAAAACTGTCCGAAGTGCCTCTTCCTCTCTGAGCTGTGCGTAACGGCTAGTTCTGTATCTTTCGGCAGGCGTAAGTTGATATCTGAAAGTTCTCTGCAAGCTTAAGATATGATCTGGAAATCATCAGTTCGTCTGGGTTGATGTCGTCTGGCTCCATGCTGAGCAAGTATCTTTGAGTTATTCCTTCAGTATTTAATGCGTAGAGGAATAGCCGTGAAGCTTGCTTTGACCATTTTGCCCCAGTGCTTGCCAGCTAATACTTATCACGAGCCTTGGTAAGATATTTGAATTTCGACCGTTGAGAGTGTACGATGCTCAGAGATTCTTGCCGTTGATTCTGCAATGTCAGCTTGATTTGAGGGAAAGTAGAATATCAGTGGGACCATGGAATATTGTATTAATTGTGTCCCTTTCTACTTTCTGCCGCAGCCAGTATGTTAATAAATGTGTAGACGAGGTAGGAGTCTTTTGATCCATGAAGTAATTATTTCAGATGAGGAAACTAAGTTCTTTAATACTTCGATGATCCTGATTTCCTCGAAAACCACACTTCTTGGTCTCTGTACCTTTGGCGCAATTGATACTTGAGCGGATGGATTCTTCCTTGTAGCTTGGTGGACGTAGTCTCCATTTACTTCTTGAAGTTCCGCTGCAAGTAGTTGGTATTGGCGGACGAACTCTTCTTCATTCAGTCTTTCTTATCTATTAGAATCTTCTTGTCTTTGTAGATGACTGAATCTCCTCTTTTGAAGTTCCTTCATCTGATAGAGTTGATTCACAACTTCCTTTTATGATGCTAGAGAACCTTTGAGGCTGAAAGGGTTTCTTCATAGATTAACCTGCCCTTTCAATTTTGACTAGAGCAGTCTTCTTAAGTGGCAGGCTGTTTTGTCTTCTTAAGATAGGCTTTGATTTTGAGCATGCAGACTTTGATGAGGTGTTCTCAGATGTTGGTTGTTGTTGCCGCTTTAGCTTTTATGAATCACCAGACTGTCTCATGCAAGAGTACTTTTCTTCGTATATTTTTTACATAGTCTTCTTCATGGTGACCGGACGAACTTCCTCTGATGGACTAGTATTCTTGATGACGCTTTGAAGTTTACTCAGTCCTTTTAGAAATAGTTATTCCTGTACATGAGAGTTTTCATTTTGTTAGGGAATCTAGTTTAAAACAATATTGAACCTTAAAGAAATTGTTGATTATCAAAACATAATTATGCATTTAATTGTTTGAATCTAACACCCAACGCTTGGGCGTTGGGTTTTATAAAAACCTGGGCATGAAGGTAGAGGCTCAACGCAACGTTTGGGCGTTGGTGTTCCTGCAGCAAAAAAAAAAAAAAATCTTTTATTTTAAGAAAGCAAAATAACATAACTTAAAAAAAAAACTAAAAACTTGATACCTAACATGGATTGTCTCCTTAGAAGCTCGATTTTATAGTCTTCAATAGACTTCTTCAAAATCACCACTCAACCAGGGTCTATTACAAATGGCATTAGACCCCTTAGATCATGAAAATTTTGACAACATTTAGTCATCAAAATGAGACACGTTTGTTCAGCCTTAACCTCACCACTTTCCCATATAAGATCACCTATGGACAATGTTTTCAGTGAGTCTTGTTCTTCCTCTTCCGGGGTGGGAAGAGGAAAACTTTTTTCAATATTCACTATGTCATTTTCCCTGTTTTCAACTTTCTCACCTAGGTTCATAGATTCACTTACAGGGTTAATGGGAGGTTGATCATTCACTGGTTGCCTCTTCAGAATGCTTTGTATTCTTTCTTGCAGAATCTCCTTGGCCTTGCATTCTTGCTCAGGATTTGGCAAAAATCCAGCATTGTGCTTGCAATCTAATTTGGAGTAAAACTCGTCAATTAGAGTGAAGGCATCCTGCTTCTTCTTTTCATATTCCTTTTCAAGTTCAGCTTGGATTTTTGCCAACCTTTGCTCGAATGTTTCAGCCATTGACATACCTAAAAAAAAACTCAGCAAACAGATTTGGCAATACCAGTTCTCCGCAAAACTTAAAAATAAAAGAAACTCTAAACAACCAATCAAAAATCAAAGAACCAATCCCCGGCAACGGTGCCAAAATCTTGATAAAAAATTCTGCAAGTGTATAGATTGTATCAAAGTAATATAAAAGATTATCGTCTCCACACGGATCGGTTTGATTCAAAATCAGTTTTTTAGAGTTTGAAAAAGAGAAAAGAAATATTTGTTTTGTTTTTGATATTTAGAAAAAAGCATAAAAACAGAAACATAAACTTGATAAAACAAGTACTTGGGTTGAGTTTCACTACCTCTAGCTAAGCTTTTCAGAATCAATTCTACATATGAAATTCAGAACATGTTCTTAGGTGTTCTAGCCTAGAGTTTCTACTTATTAATACCTTAATCAAATAGATCTTCCAATTCAATTACTAAACCTAATACCTTAGTGATTAGTTAATCAAATTGAAGATGAATTCTAAGTTCAGGCCAACACTAACAATTCCTACCCTTATACCTACGTGGCATACAATCATTCATCCTATTCCCATTTCCCTTAAATCCTACCAATTACCATTGCATAAGAATTAAGCATGAAGACTTGTGATCAGCAAGAATAATATTAAAACAGAGAATAGAAACTAAGAACTTGAACTTTATTCATAAATAAACAGAAACCTAAAGCGTAATTCTAAGGTAAATTCACTACAACCCAAATACAAGAAAGCTTAGCCAAGCATCGCTAAGGAAAACATAAAATGAAACCTGAATTGGGAGCTCAAGGTGGCCTCCCACAAGTCCAGGCAAAGCTTAGAAACAAGATGCAAAGATGGTGTCTAAGTCTAGCAAGTGTGTTTTACAAAGAAGTAAAGCAGCCTATTTATAACAATTTCCTGCCAGTGACCCAACGCTCAGGCGTTGGAATTTATATTAAAACAGCTCATTTGGCAGAGAGCCAACGCATGAGCGTTGGCTTCCCAACGCTCAGGCGTTGGGCTCATCTGATGCTTCACATTCTTTGCTCTCTTCTTTCCTCATTGATGGCACACTTTGATGGCATTGAAGTGCTTTCATGTAGCCTCCCTTTTGTCCCTTTTATTCTGAAACAACCATTTTCCCATCAATTCCATCTTCAATTCTTCAATTCCCGCATGTTAAACAAGCAAAATGAGATTGATGCTTCTTCTTCTATAATAATCAGCCACCATTCTTCATCAATTCTTCCATAAAATCACCCATAAACCACCTAATAATGACCAGCACTCTAACAAGGACTAAAAATATAATAAAATACTAATAAAACACAACTAAAAGGACTAAAAGCAAAATAATAGCTAAACTAAATGCAAATACAAAAATAAAGTGAAAACTCTAACAAAATGAAATAAAAAACTGTATGAGACTCAATAAAAAGACATAAAAACAAAAGAAAAAGATACTAAAAACATCATATGAATTCCAGTCATCAGACCATATTTGATAAATTCCCAATGATTGTTGGATGGTTGTTTGATACCTATGAATTGGTGTTGCTTGACATTGTTTGGAATGCTTTATATATGCATGCTTCAAAGTTAATTGTCTGAGTGAAAGCATGAAGATATTATGACATGATTTTCCTACTTATGATTACGAAAGTATTCACATGTTTCTACATAATTTAATTGTTGATTATGAAACCATGTGAGGCCACGCCAGATGACGGATGCACCTTTGAATGCAAACTCAGACTCGTAAAACAGACGACTCCATTTTCTGGTTCGTTGTTGTTATCATGTCGCATCATGCATACATTTATTGCCATCATGGTTCGGGACAATACAGAGTACCAGACTGGAGTATGGAAAATATCGGGACGTCATACAGGCGCACCCGTGTAAATGACATTTCATCGACATGGCTAATGACAAAAGATGTCTAGCTAGAGCTCGAGTGTCTGTCCTACAATCCCTCCGAGGAGTTGGGCTACATTCAGATTTTCTTTTGTACAATGAGATTGTACGTCATTTTCATTTGGCTTGTAGATGAATGGTTAAGGTCATTGATAACTTATTTTTGGATTTGAGTTCATGATATTGGTTAAATGTTATCATGTATACTTATATGCTTGGTCACACTTGTAAGTCCAGATAGCAACCTAAGAGGGGGAGTGAATTAGGTTTTTATGATTTTCGGCTTATTAATCCCAATTTGAAGTGAGAACTTTTATTTTGAAAGATTTGCAATTAATAAACGAGTATGCAGCGGAAATGTAAATTGCGTAAAGTAAAAGTTCAGGGATAAGAAGATCACACAGTGATTTTATCCTGGTTCACCTTCAAATCATCGAAGGCTACGTCCAGTCCCCCGTTCTGGTTTGGGGATTTTTCCACTATTTATCAAGTGTTCTTACATACTTACGCCAAGGACCCTAAGAAGACCTATCAATCTTCCCGAAAGCACACCACTTTCTGATTGATCAAGTGTTCTTACCGATGTTTGCGCCAAGGACCCAAAGAAGACCTATCAACCCTCAGAAAGCAAACCACCTTCTGATTACACCGAACACTACGATGGATTTTGAATCAAACCGTTTCAAAGGACCTTTTCCTCTACCACCAAACACTATGGTGAATCAAGAATCAAACCGATTCAAGATGAAGAAGCTTTTACTATGGCTGAACAATCCTTCAATCTAACTGGATTAATCTAACTGGATTGGTCTTAGTTTGTACGCTCCAGGCAATTACAATGAAGGCTCAATTATTCTGAGTTCTTAAATGTCGAACAACATAAGTTTTCTTATGAAAATGAGAGTTTAATTGCTTAGAATAATGTTTCTAAT
Source organism: Acmispon strigosus (assembly GCA_030819835.1). NCBI lineage: Eukaryota > Viridiplantae > Streptophyta > Magnoliopsida > Fabales > Fabaceae > Acmispon > Acmispon strigosus. Next base: position 10,359,077 of record JAUAMA010000001.1, read on the forward strand.
GAATATGAAAGTTGTGCTACGAATTCAGAGCATCATTGGACTATATATAGGCACTAAAGGATGTCCATGAACCATTACAATGGTTTCCCAACGTTTAAGAATGCATCGGTTCATGAAAAGACACATCTGGTGACTTGGTAATTGATTACAGCATTCTGGTAATCAATTACGCTACTAGTCATTGTAGTTCAAATTTCAAATTTCAAATTTGAACATGTAATCGATTATAGCACTCTGGTAATCGATTACAACACTAGCCGTTGTAGTAACGTGTCAATTTTTTCAAATGAGTAATCGATTGCTGACATGGGTAATTGATTACTAACATGTGTAGTCGATTACTCAGCTCCTGTAATTGATTACTGTAAGTCCAAATCTTAGTTTATTAAATTTTAAACCCTAATTGAGTGTTTCTACCAAGTTTTAATTGTGAAAACATATTATACTCAATTAGTTGATTATTCATGAGCCTTCATATGCAATGTGACCTTAATAAAGCATAGCACACTAAGTAACAAGACTTACTAAGAGCTAGAACCCTAATATTTGATCTTGAAGATTTGAGCTGGTTCTTGAAGTCTTTCTTTTTCTTCTTTTTGTGATGTGCCTTGTCTTCATCAAAACCTCAACCAGAGTCCAAGGACGAGACCTTCTTCACAACACTATATATGTATTATTTATTTGGAAGTGACCCTTGCACTTTGGTTGTTGTTTATGTTTGGGTGCCGTACCCAGTTGGATAACCACTAGCTGAAGAGTAACCGACGAATGCAGAGTCGGGAAGAGTATGAGGGAGTTGGACGAATAACTCATCACTTGGTGAATAGAGATAGTTAATTTGATCACTATGTCTATACTTTTGCATGCCTAGAGGCAGGGTAGATTCCCGGGCTTTACGCCTTTGTGTGGTCAACATGCGTGGTATTCGGGCGTGAATCCTGGGCAGTGGTTCTGCCCGCGAGGCTGTGGCAGCGCTCGCTATGCTCCAGCGTGAATGAGGTGGAGTATTCAAGTCCAATGCATTAGGGGGGGACCTGCATAAGACACTCTGACACTCAAGTCAGTAAGGGAGCTCCAAGAGCGTCTAAGAGCTCAGCTCGGACACGTAAAAATACATAGAAAACTTGTAATGTAAGGAATGAGTGAGAAGCGTGGAAATAAAAAGGGAAAAAGTGGAGATAGAGTTCCAAAAGTCCTTAGGTAGACGATAAAGCCTGGTATTTATAGGCGCCAGAGGTGTCTCTATAGGTGTTGGGGAAGCTCATGAGTGAGGCTTCCGAGCAGGAGTGGCTGTAGGCCGAGCGGCCTGTGAAGCGCTTTCCCTCCAGCATGTGTTCAAACCGATCAGATAAGATACCACTAAGCGGGGAGTGCTCGTCCCTTGGCTAGGTCGTGCAGGTGCTTAGGAGCATCGCTAGTGGGTCAGCTGCTACGTCATTGGGTCGTATTGCTGAAGAGCCGACCGGAATAAAAGTCCCCCAACTTAGCGTAGCATAGGATGACATGTCAAGCTATATGAAGCTTTTGACCGAGATCCCTTCTGCTACGTCTTGGATCCCCCTATATTTGAGTAACGGGCCCCCCGTAGTTGCGCGAGTCTCTTTATTTTGCTCTGGCTTAGTTTTGTTCTGGGCCTTGGATTGCTGCCCAGCATTGCCCTTAATCCGAGCTGGAGTTGTTGACCATGTTGGATGTGGCTTTGTCGATATGATTGGACTACGATCCGAGCGGGGGTTTGTGATGGCCGGTCGATTTTGTAGTGTATTTGTACGTCGCATTGCTTCCGACTAGATTTACTGGCTAGCAAAACCTCTGCCGCTTTAAATTCTTTTAGAGTGTGTTTGGAGGAGGGAATGTAGAAATTCAAGAGAATTTAAATACTAAGGAATTCAATTGAATCAATTGAATTGCTTGGATTTTCAAATTCCATTGTTTGGATAAAATGATTGGAATTCCTTCCATTGTGAATTCTTTATTTGTATGATGTAATTAAATTTCATTCATCTCTTTTTCTTATTTTAATAAAATAATGATTATTATTTTCAAGATTGGTCAAAAACCTAAAACCGGGTCATATCCCTAAAATCAGGCCAAACCCCTAAAATCAGTCACAAATTCGAACATCAGCCATGAATCTAAAAATTCGCTCCCGAACACAAAAATCAGACCCGAATTTGAAAAATCAGCCCCGAACTTGAAAATCAGTCCCAAACCTGAAAATTGGGTCCGAATTTGAAAAATCGGTCCAAAACTTGAAAATCGGTCCGGAACCTGAAAATCTGGCCCAAATCTGACAAATCGGCCCCGGACTAAAAAAATCAGCCCAAAGTCTGTCCCAAACTCGAAAATTGATCACGAACCCGAAAATCAGGCTCAAATATGAAAAACCAGTCCTGAACTCGAAAATCGGCCCCAAACCCGAAAATCGGGCCCGAATCTCAAAAATCGCCCCCGTGCTAAAAAATCAGCATCGAACTCGAGAATCAGTCCCAAACTCGAAAATTAGCGTCGAACCCTAAGGTTGGTCCCAAACTTGCAAATCAACCTCTAATATGAAAATCAAGCCCGAATATAAAAATTCGACCCCGAACCCGAAAATGGGGTTCAAATTTGAAAAATCGGTCCTGAACTCAAAAATGGGGTTTTAGGGAGGAAGCTAAAGATGATGGAATGAGTTGTTAAATAAGCCAAGGAAACATGCTCCTCCTATTGAGCCTCATGTGAAGATGATGCATCGAATCTCTCAACATTAAAAGAGTGATGAGTAGGGGGAAAGTACTGCAAAGCTCTTTTACAAGCACTTTGTATCCTTGCTTCTTAGTTTTTATCTTGCAATTTAGATTTTCATTTTTATGTTTTCAGTTCATCACTGCTTCATCACAGTGACATGACCATGCTTCAAATACCACGATCGTGGTCATTTTATTTTTGTTTTGGTTGTGCCTCTTCAAAATATAGTCATGGTAAAAAATGTGGGAAAGATCACAACCGTGCATACTTGCTGGAACGGTCGTGGCTCTGGAACGAGTGTACTTACAGGGCATGGAGGATGCACAACCATTGTGCACCCCACTCATTAATCACTTCCTGAAACTCTCTCAATTTCTCTCAACTCACTTAAATCAATTTCTCACTTGTGCTTCATCTTCATACCTTGCTCTAACTTCATTCTATGCTTCATCTTGCAATTATCTAAACAATATGGGAAGTTAGGAGTGATTTAAGTGAGAATTTGAAGTTGGAATTAGATGGTCAAGATGCTCGATGAAGATCACGGTTGTGCTCAACACTGGCATGGTCGTGGCTATTACACATTCAACAGCTCATTTGAGCATGGTCGTGGTTGTTCATCACCATGCCCGTGCTCAAGATAAACTACGCCCGTGACTCCTTTAGCGCAACCTTGAACTTTTGCGGTTTTAGTTCCAGAAGTTATATCTTTCTATTTTTCTCTATTGTGCAGATGGATCACATACAAGATGGGTGTTTGGGCCCAGCAAGAGGGCTAAGACGGAGCAACACCCACATGTTCCACATTCAAAGATGAGAGCTAGAGGAGTGTCTGAGAGATTCCAGGCCAGGAATCAAGAGATTCAGACGTACATACTCCACCTCACCATACGCTTTGATTGGGAATAATTAGAGCGTTTTGGCATTGCTGAGGACCGCCAACCTTTCCTCCTGACTATTGGGTAGGAGAGAGTGTTAGATTCAAACGATTTCATAATCTATGTATTTTGATAAATAACAATTTCACTCTAGGTTTAATATCATTGGATAAAGATGTTCTAATACTTTGAATATTTCATACTCAGGAACATCTATCTACCCGAAGAACAATTGCATACATCCTTACAAGACATTATCAAAATGCATAAGTTCAAAGAAAAGAAAATAAGTGGAGAACGTCCGGCAACTCACTGAAGAGCTAGCTTGCCTGCTATGACAGTCATCCATTTAAAAGCACTTGGGAAGCTGTTCTCGTTCAACACTGAAATACACTTGACAAGCTGAGACTGTCCGGTGTTTGAACACGCTTTGACAAAAATAGTACACTTGCCAGAGTTGAGTAAGTCTGGTCACAAACCTGAAGGAGTACGTCTGACTTTTCAACAAAGTGTTTGTTTGACAACTCATCCAAAGGAGTAAGTCCACTCAAGGAGTTCGTTTGGTAACAATGCTTAAGAATTCATTTGTCAAGACAAATTGAAGCATTCGTTTGGTTGAAGCATTGAAGAGTTCGTTCAACAAGATTCTGAAGAGTTCGTTTGTCATAACTGCTTCAAGCATTAAAGAACATCTACCTCGTCAAAGTTGCCCACTGTAGAAAGCTTTAATTGCCATAACTCAAAAGCTCAAAGTCATCCTAAATTGAGTTAAGTCGTCCGCCTCTGTGAAGATTTCATAGAGTGTTACTTATATCCTATTCACACGCAAACCAAACAGAGAACCTAAATCTATATCCTATCTGTAAAATGTTCTTTATTTTTCTACCCAACTCTTTTTGAAGAGATCATTGTAGAACACCAAAGCAACCTTGAAAAGGAACCAGGAGTAGTCCTGCAGAATACTAGTCAGGAGAAGTCCTAAAGAATACTTGTGAGGAGAAGTCCTTCGAATACTAGGAGAAGTCCTGTATAATACTTGCAAGGAGAAGTCCTTCGAATACTAGGAGAAGTCCTGCAGAATACTTGTACTATTTTGATCAAATAGTGAAAATCTTGGTGAAGCCAAGGATTGGATGTAGCCATGTCGATTAAGGGGGTGAACCAGGATAAAGACTCTGCGTGCTTTACTTTTCAGTTTTAAACTAAATTCTGCTGCATACACCCTTATCATTACTTGAATCCACTAAGTTTTTTATAACTGAAAAGAAGTTTAAAAATTACACACACAATTCAAACCCCCATTTCTTGTGTGTTTTATCACTATCAGAGAGCAGCCCTGATAGATGAGGTTGCATATAGACAACTGGCCCTGTGGTTTCTGGCTTCCTACAGGGAGTACACCGAGGATATAGAGGATGCTCCAGGCAGAAATGACTTTGATGCACCACCACTCTAGAGACATATTGTCTCATTTTACCTGATGGGTCCATTCCAACATAGCACACTAGCAGAGTTCAACATCCGGCTAGGATTTGAGACAACAAAATCTACAACTTCTCTAGACTATGTCAAAGCACTACACGCTCAGCCAAGCACTTTTTCTGGAATGACGAGGTCTCTGGATGCCACCTCTCCACAAAAGCGGAGATCACTCCCCTATCTGACACATTATACCGACACATTCTCAACGCAGCAAGCCCTGACCTTTGCAGAATTATGGTGATGTAGGGAACACCGCGGTCAACAGGCTTCGCCAACTTCCTCGATTGATTATAGACCCTCAACACTGGCCTATCCGGCATCGTAGGATCAAGATAAGACCTCCACACTCTACCAGCGATATGCTTGTGGTAGTTCCGTAGCACTGATAAATTAGCTGGGCCACCTGGGAATGAGGTGAGGTCCTTATCCTCTTGGTCCATCTGACGCAGCCGGCGCTTTAACTCTCTTGTCTCCTCTTTGTTTGCATGCTGCCTTTCGTCCTCCTCCTCGTCCTCGTCCTCGTCCTCTGCATCTTCGCCATCGTCATCATCATGGCCATCACCAACGTCTTCATCCTCATCAATGTGCTGGTCTTCCTCATGACCGTAGTCCATTTGCTGGTCTTCCTGAGCATATGTATCTTCCTCATCTTGCTGGTTAGATGGCTCCTCCACTAATGGAGCTTTTCCATGTCTCCTACGTACCGACGCAGTCGGTCGGGTACGTTCAGCTTGACCTTGCCCTACTTCAGGTTGTGGTGCATGTCCGGTCCATCGTGTTCTTGCCATTTCTGTAAAAAAAAAAAAATTAGAAATTGTAAATAAAAAACTGAAACTAATTCAATTGAAACATTGATGGAAAATGCACAACAAAGTGCGAAACTTCTCTTTCAGGGCCATTTCGCAATCAGTTGTGCGAAATGAAACCACACAATTTCGCTATCACAGGTGCGAAACGGAAACATAAATTTCGCCATCAGTAGTGCGAAACAAAATCAAATATTTCACCATTAATAGTGCGAAATTAAAAAATAAAAAATAAACACACTCACAAGTGCGAAACATCACCATGCACGTAACAGTGGCGAGACACAAAACAAAGTAAAAAACGCTCCTAATATTTGCGAAACAAAGGAAAAACAAGCAAAATCGCACTTGATGAGTGTGAATTCATGCAGAAATTTCATCAAAACGCACATATTGAGTGCGAAATTCAAAATTAGGTGAAACACAATAACGCAGTAGATGGTGGCCAAGACAAACCTGTAGGGGAAGAGGTAGATCGAAGAGAAGAACACGGGGAGAATGAGGGCGAGACCGACGGCGGTTCAGGTCGACGGCGACGGCGGCGGGCAAGACTAGGGTTTCAGAACTCACAAGTATTAGGTGCGTGAGAAGATGAAATGAGAAGAGGGGTGGTGGAAGAACTGTAACTATTAAAAAGGAAATAATTTATTATTTTTACTACAGGGATATTTTTAAAATAAAAAAAATTGAGGATAGCATCAGTATTAACAAGGGTGGCATTAAAACTAATGCCCATTCGCTCCTCCGGTGCAAAGAAATTCCCGTCATTTTGAAAATCACATACAAACACATCCTCGAGAGATCGCAAAATTCTAATTAGCCCTCAAATCTCAAACTTTTCATATTCCTCTCGGTTCCCGCCACCCTTGCATCTGGAGAGGGAAAATGTTTTCGTACAAATTTTCACAAGACCTGAGTCGCTATTTATAAGATTCACCAGAATCTAGGGCTCTTATTCGAAATCGAGTGTGTCTCATCTTTCTCTTGCTTTTGTCTGCTCTTCCTTCAGACATGGAACCCGATTTGTCTTCCCAGATTGAGCAAGAAAGAGGCAGTAACTATGAAAGGGGGATTCGAGTAGTTGGAAACAGAATCTATGATCCTGAAAATGGAAAAAGTTGCCACCAAGTAAAGAAACTTTTAATTTTCTGAGTAAATTTGACCCTTATTTTGTATATGGTTTTTCATTTTAGTTGTCAATACTGGGACTCTGTTTATTTGAAAAGTGCTGTTGAAAAAACGAGAGCTTTACGTCGTTTTATTTTGTTGAGTTTTATGAATGTTTTTTTTCTATGTATTTTTGGGATCTGGATTGTGGTTGTTGCTGTTAAAATGCCAAATCCAGAAATGGGGTATTTAAAGGGAAGGTGATGTTGTTTAAAAGTTGTAGGGTGAAGGTGTTTGTGGATGTATCTTTGACTTGGTCTGTTTTTGTGTTTTTTTTTTTTTTTTTACTTTCCAAGTTCATTTTGATGATAATGTTTTGTTGTATTTTTTTTCAGTGCCGACAAAAAACAAGAGATTTCACTGCTTCATGTAAGAATACGAGAAATGGCAAGCCATGTGTCATCAAATTTTGCCATACCTGCCTTCTAAACAGGTTAGGCTCTGGGATATAGACAAGAAATAATAGATGTCTGGTGTTGTAACTATCTTGGCAATTTGTATGTGTCTTCTAATCTAATTGTATATCATTTCTTAGGATGTGTATATTAGCCTCATTGTCTGTATTTGTGTTTTATTGTATCTGATATTCATAGTTTTCTTCTTAATATGATTTTACTTTTAGAATTATTTTATTTTGTTAATGGTGCAAAAGTTGAGTGATGCATATTTGGATGCGTCTTTCCTGCTGAGGGGATTTTGTTTTGTTGAATTGAACTAGGTATGGAGAGGTTGCTCAAAAGGTAGATCTGTTGGACGACTGGAGTTGCCCTAAGTGCCGAGGCAAATGCAACTGTAGCTTGTGCAGGTAAGTTGTGTGTGAGTTTTGAGTTTAGCATAGTGGTTTTTATTTTGCTCCATTTATGTGTTGACTTTTAATTTTAAAGAAGAGTGATTTCGTAGGAAAAAACAAGGTCAGCAACCTACTGGTAACTTAGCACGTGAAGCCAAGGCTTCTGGTTTTAGGTCAGTATCAGAATTGCTGGGTGCTAGGGCTGCAGCAAATTTGGACACTAACACAAGCAATGAGGCTGCTGTTTTGCTTCCAGAGGAGGTGTGTTGATTATCTCTTCATTTAACTTCTCATCTATTAAGTGGTTGATAGAAGTTTATCTTTGTATGTTGGCTAATGAAGCTTCTCTACATGGGTGCAATTTAAATTATTGATGGTAGGAGCAAAACTGTGTTGATAACTTGAATTTATTAATTGATGATTGTTTAATTTGTTTTGTATTTTTGACTTTTTCATAGGTTGGATTTACTGATATGTACACAGTTTTTTCACCCTATGATTTTGGTTGTTGTTTCTGTTTGTTCTCCAGGATGTTGCAGTATCTCTATCAGCAGAACCTGGGAAGGAAAACTCTGATAAAGTTGAGAAGATACCCCCCAAGAAATTGAAGAAAACAAAGCGGGAAGGGTTGAAAGAGATATCTAATGACACCAGTGCTGATGATGCTTGCCAAAACCAAGGCCTGAAAAGGCCTAAAATTTGTAGTGAAGTTCCAGAGAAGAAAACAAAAAGAAGTGCGAAAGATGGCAGCTTAGTTTGCAATGAAGTCCCTGAAAATAATGGTTATGTCTTCAATCCTCATGAAAAAGTTGAGGAAATTCCTTTGCCTTGTGGCAATCAGTTAAAAGAGCTATTGAGCATTGAGTTCCCACATGAGGATGTTGGTAATGCGTTGCAGTTTTTGGAGTTCTGTAGAGTGTTTGGAAAGGTATGATTCTTGTCTATCCTTGCTTGATTAATTGCAATTTACTGCTTCATGTAGTACTTAACCCAGTGAGTAATACTATTGTCAAATTCTTTTAATGTAACACGAAGTCATGTTTTCAAAAAAAAAAAACACGAAGTCATGATAAAAATTTGTGATAACTTGCTGTTTTATTGATTTTTTGTAACTCAAAAGTCGGATTGATCTTGTACTTGATCATTTAATTGAATTTTTCATTGGTTTGTGGATACTCTTCAATTCTACTAAGTCAATTTAAATTCTCTGGATATAATGGTGTTGTTGCAGAAATAGTTCTTGTTTTATACTTAATGGGGCTGCATTCATTCTTATTTGCTCTATCAAGTGTTCTGACATCTCTTCCTGTGAAATTAGGCTCTTGACATGAAGAAAGGGGAAGCTGAGTCTATTTTGCGAGAGTTAATTCGCAAACAAAACTTGCGCAGGGGAGAGAACACTGTAACTATTCAATTTCAAACTAAACTTTTGATCCTGATACTCATTGATTCAGGATACAAGTGAGTTGTTCAAGTTTACCTTTTTTATTCTGGTCTTTTTTGTGCTTATTTTCTTGGATTAAAATTTGTTATCCGCATCACTTTGTTGTAGGTCTCCATCCTTAACCACAACGGATGGGAACAATTCATGGTTGAAAGCTCTAGGGGATTTAGCTTCACAATCTGCTCTTGTGCTTAAAGATTTCCCCTTAGAAATGCTTAATCAAGGCCTTGCTGGGTACTGCAGCTTGAGTTTGTCTCACAAGCTTAGTCTCCTGAATTTCATATGTGATGAAGTTCTATGCACAGAGTAAGTATTTTCCAAACTCAAATTAAAAAAAAATTCATTTTTTTTTCTTTTTTTTTCCTTATCATTTGTCTTTTTTTTTTCTGTTTTGTTTCCTTCTGTTAGTTTTCATCTTGTTTAAAGTGGTTGGAAAATTGCTTCATATGTCCAGGAAACTGAGAAATTACATTGAGGAGGAAAATTCAAAGATTGAGCAACAGATGAAAGAAGCCAAAGCTCAAGTTGCGGTTGCGAAGGAAAAGGTAATTACAAGAAACAAGCTGGTATGTTCTTTGTATCTGGATTTGTGGGACTGTCGCATAGTGTTCATAAATGTATTTACATGTCCCTTACAGGAAAGAAGCTTGAAACAAAAGTTGCAGGAAGAGATAGCCAAAACAGTTCAATCAAATGAGGGTCCTGCGTCATTCTCAAAGCATGATGCTCTTCTTTTGAAGTTAAAAACTGCAGTAGCTAAAGCTCACAGTGAGATGCTTGAGGCTAAGAGCAAGACTCCTAAATGTATGTTGTGATGTTTATGAGTTGTTTATGTGCTAACTTTTATTCATCAATTTCATCCCTAAAGTTCTGCACAATCTTCTTCTCTGAAGAGATTTATCTAAGCTGCAAACAAGCAACAAATAGCACAGGAAAATAAATTTGAACCTTGGTTCATGACATCTCATATGCTTCATTGTACTGATGTTATCTAAGGATGGATGACCAGTTTATTATAATATTTTTCTAACTGGTGATGTTATCTATACTGCAATTTGGGATAGGAGAATATAGTAAGTATATTTCTATTTGACTACATAATGGCTTAATCCTTTTGTTCTTGATTTGGTATGTGACTAACTGTTTTGGCCTTTTATTGCATTTACATATTATGTGTTCATTTCAGTTTTTTAGATCCCTGTTTGAGGTTGTCTAAACTGAGATTTCTGTCTTTGATGAGTTGATAACATACCTGAAATGATATTTTGATTGAACACTCAATGAATGTCCCTTGCTTCTGATTTATTTTACTGTCAATCAGAAGCTCTTGGCATTAATTTCTCTAACCTTAGCATGGAAGATTTCTATTTTTTTTTTATTGTTGTTGTTCCAAATACAGAATATTGGTCATTGTTGAATTGTGTGCATGCCTGTGTTTTCAAAATTTATTTCCTATTTATTTGTAGTTTAGATGGCTGGACGAACAAAACATGCCATGGAGATGTGACTCTTACTTATCATTTGGTGTTGTGAATAGGGATTTCAATTTGTAAAAACTTTATAAGTAACAGAAAATGTGTCCTTTTGATCCCAGTACATTTTAGAAGCAGGTAATAGTTTGGCCACTGGGGTTTATGGTAGAGGGGGAGTTGTACTCACCTCCATGCTTGTTGAAGGATTAAATGGAATTGTTAGAGAAAAGAAAAAAGCTCAATTGAGTGTATTACTTTTCAGCCCCCCTCCCATATTAATTTATACTTCTGTTGATATGTGGGGATTCAAATTATCTTATGGGTAAGCCTAAAACTGAATAGTGAGCATATCTATAGTGTAACAAAAAAGAAAAGTTTTGCCCTGCTTCTTCTGCTCACTTACATTTTTCGTTCACTTGGAGGCATGAAGATTACTTAACATTAGTAGTTTCCCTTGCTTGAGATTGTTTGTTTACCCTCTAGAAGATGGAGAAGTCTTACAAATAATAGAAACTTAATTATTGATCTGAGAATGTTTACATTTATAGGCTGAGACACATTAGAAGCTGGTTAATTCTGTTCTAATAGAATCAGTTTTCCTTAGATGTAATCTGATAGCTGGAATAGAATCAGCTTCACATCTTGTTTCTTTTCTCACATCATAGCATGCACTGACTTACTCAAAATGTATCAAGTTGTTTAATTTCAGTTGATTTAAGTTTCCTAATTTCTAAGAAAGAAATGTGATTGTCACATAACAATGTGTGTATCCATGACTACTTTATGTCATTTAAGAGGTTAAATTTTCTTCTAATGTAATAGTTTTTTTTTTTTTTTAACATTGTAGGGAAAGGTTCTGATGCTGTGAGAACTGAGCCTGAGTTTCTGGATGGAAATGGTCAGGCATTTTGGAAATTGAAAAGTTATGATGGTGAAAATGCTGTTTTGCTGCAAGGTAATTCTCAGAATGAATTCACATAATTTTTGTAAATGACACCCCTATGATTTTGGCTCTAGCAAGTTTTTTGAAAGATGGCACAACATGCAGATATCAAAATACAAGATGAGGATGGTACCGCAATTGAAGAAAGGTGGTTTGTTTATGGTCCTGAGATGAAGCATGAGATTGATAAGTACATTTCCTCAAGGTGAGATCTTCTATTTAATTCATAGTGGATCAGTCATTGTGCAGGCAGTGGATACCCTGGTCTAAAAAAAGTGGGTTGTCCTTGTGATTTCAAATGTTGGTTGATATTGGAGTTTGAACTCTTTATATTTGTCAAGGAGCATGACATGATCATAACTAGTTATCAAATCATGTCTGAAGTGTTACATGCAAAACATATTTAAAGTATATAAAATGATCTTTGTTAAAATTATAGTGATTTAGATAGCGAAATGTAATGAAATATAGGTTTTACGATGATACAAGAGTTCTTAAAGCTATTATCAGGAAATATATTCAGATATGGAAAGCATTCTAATGAGGTCATTTTAGACAGTTTAATATATTATATGATATAATCACGATTTTATGAGATGTCTTTTAGATATGTACCTCCTTACGATGTGACTTTTTTAATACCTCAAACCTGCCTTATCTAGTGACATTAATGTTACTTACGAACATTGCAATATCGCATACTCTCAAACTTTATAAATTAAAGACACCTGGGTCGTTAATTTTTAAAAAATCAAAAAGGTAAACTCGTTAGAGGTTTAGTACTTGAAAAATTGTTCATTAAACCTTTATAAGCCGTTATGATTACACGGATAAGATGCACACTTTTTTTGCCGTTCATGCTTAGGATGACTTTATGGATAACTTGGCTTTTAATTATTATCATTTGTTAACAATTTTATGCAATAATGGCCATTTACCTTTATAAATTGATCATTAGCTATATTTGTCTTAGAATTATTCTTGATATGCATGTTAGTCTTAAGAAACAAAAGTTCCCTGTTTTAGTCTTAAAAAGAAAAGCTTCGGGATTTGCTTTTTTCCTTGAAGAATACTAGTTTAAGTTGTTTTATGTCAAATGTTGATTGAAGGACCATTGAATCTTGTCTTGGACGAAGGTTGGATAAAGGACACTCAAAAGCTTGTGTTCACTCATCACGAGATGAATTTATTCGTCCCCTTGTGTTTGCTAAAGTGAGTGCTTATTCCCTTTTGTTATTAATTCGTTTCCTTTGGTTAATTTTATTTTTTTCCAAATATTCAATGATTTATGATATCTGAGAGATGATTTGTGATACACGTTAGATGATTTATGATATAATATTGAATGACAGAAGAAATTTGACAGATGATGTTGGCTTAAGTGAGGGTGGCTATACTGAATAAAAATAAATATTGATGGTTTTGGCTTGGCTTCACATGTTTTGCTGTGTGCTGTTAAATCAATTCGCGATAATTATTTTAGTACTCAAGCTGAAGCAATTTAGTGGAATACTAAAGTTAAACACTTCATGTCTCTTCTCTTAGTTTATGACATTGTTGTTGTCTTTTGGATAGTTAGGTTGAGTTTAGCATATTTGTCCAAATTTACACAATACTTTGCAGCTCCTTGTCTCTTTGGAATGCTCTTATCATTAGGATTCTCACATGTTGTCACTGAAAGTTTGCAATTCCAAGCCATAGGCCAGCACAGAGTGATATTGACATCAAGTATAAAAAAGAGCCTTTTAAGTGAGTTTGAATCATGGTTATTAAAACTGGACTGGGCTGTCCGGTTCAAACGGTGACCGCACCTATGATTGGTCTGGAATAACCCCAAAACCGGACTTTTAAAAACTGGTCAACAAACTGGACTTTTAGTTTATTAGTTTTATAATACAATGTCCTTTTAGCAACCTACAATGTATTTCTTTCTCTTTTTTTATAGCAACCTTCTTTTTTTGTTCTTTTAGCAATTGATAATGTGAGGCCAGATCTGACCAAAGGTATCTAGCTATTAGGCATATGATCAGAAGAAAATTGAAACCTCTAGCTGAAGACAATGGGTTACCAGTTGTTGATGAAAGTAAGAAGATGAAGTTAGTTTTCTTTAAAGCAGTAAAATCATTTCTCTAAGCCCAAAGATTTAATTAAAGAGTTAAAAAAGCACAACTTCTGTCCAATGAGTCATATTGAAGATAAGTCACTATAAACTGTCTGAGTGGCTACCAAATGGTTTCAGATTTTGTAGCATGTATATTTCTTCTGTATTTCTTTTTTTATAACCACCTTTTCTGTTTGTTGTGTTAGCAATTGATATTTGAATTTTGAAATGGTGATAAAAAAACCTAAATGAATGGGGCCAGAACTGACAAAAGGTATCTAGCTATTAGGCATATGATCAGAAGAAAACTGAAACCTCTAGCTGAAGCCTCTAGGTGCTAATTACCTTTCCAGATGTGAACTTATAATAACATTATAGGAAAGAGAAGCATCTGTTTTGGCTATAACACTAACTAAAATTTGGTCAGGGCCCCATTGGCTTGAATTTCACAGCCTTAATAGCAATTTTGTTGACTATGATTGGACAGAAGGGGATTTCAAAGCACATTCTTATTAACGGCTTTATAAATAAACGTCTTAGACTACACTTCAATTTTATTTCATATGAACCTCACTTTATCTTTCTCCAAGCTTCATGTCATAGGCTTTTAAACTTGCGCATATAGAGCCTTTGGATATGACTCTACCTTGTGCCTTGTGGTAGATAAGTTCTGCTGTACCTATGCCAAGAAAGAAGAAAAATAAAGAGAAACTTCATCTGCGTTGTTTAAGAAGCTTGTGTCGATGACTCGATGAGTTGAGCTAATTTTTTTTGGTACATCAGAAATCATTTAAGTTCCTTTCTAGGGATTTATCCCTAGACTTTTCCCTTCCTAATTCATATGTTCTCAGCTCTTACTATTTGAGCTATCCTTTGGGGACATGAGTTGAGCTAATTATGCAAGAGCAGAACTTTCATGAGACTTAAAATTCACTTTCTTTGTATTTTATGCTATATTTAAGTCCTTTTAATGGGGAGACTTTCCTATACATAGTCATGTGTAATGTAAAATTCAAGTTGATGATGGTTCACCTTCCCCAAGTTCTCACCCACAATCTGATATATTTATTTTCCAGGGTATTTGCTAATATATTTATCCTACCTCTTTCCAGGTATTTATTTCTTTGGCATTTTTTTTTTCTGTTTTCAATGTTCAAACCTTATTTAAAAAAAAAAGTTCAAACCTAACCATCATTTGCTCTTTTATTCTTTTAGGATGGAAAAATGGAAATGAGGCCAAGTTCACAGGAATTTTGAAGTTTGGAGAAATGCAACCAACTGAAACTTGAAAATATGGCACACTAAATTGATCTTTTTGGACTAAATGTGCCTACCTCCAAAATGATGAATCTTATTATACTGAGTAGTAAACCCTCTTTTGTAATGTAGTTAATGGTTACTCATATATAATGAAGCACTCAATTATTATACCCTGTTTTACAACTTATGCCAACTGAAATTTTCAGTTCATCCATTTGCACATTCCAACTCCGGACATTTTGCTTTGATTTGATTTGAGGTTTTCAATTTTTGAAAGTTTTTACAGATTTAAGTTCGTGCGTATTGATCATTTTGCTTTGATTTACAGGGGAAAAGAGAAAATAAAAGATGAAATATATTTTCTAAGGAAAACAAGATTCCAAGATCAATAAAATTACAAACATGAACGAACCATAAACTTATCAATCGAGAAGATTAAAGCCAAGTGGGAGAATATCAGCTGAGATGCTAAACTCAATTAGTTAACTTTTTTGCACGCAATTTTTTTATGCAAACTAGTTCATCCTCAATGGGTTTATTTTCTATCTATCATTATATATTTTGGTTGTTTGAAAGAGTTCATTTAAGCTTATATTGCATAATCACTTATTCAAGTGTTAAGAGTTTATAAAAATAACGTATGTTTACCTATAAGTTATTTTGAGGTTAGCTTATGAACAAGAACATATATTTATTTGTGATTTACTTTTAACTTATTTAAATTTTTTTATCTAATTAGTTAATGAATAAAAACTTGTGTGATAAGTATTTATTGTCATAAGTATTTAATTAAGTTATTCACCCAAACATATCATTCTCTATATTAAGCCGGTAATTTTGGTTTTGATTTAACCATGTATGCTGAAACTTCATTTATTTCTAAGTAGATAAAACTTAGAGCAAGTAACGAAAATCCGTGGGGCTCAAAAGTAATATAAATAATTTATTTAACTCATCCTAAAAGGCTCCAAAGTGCGAATTAATTTTGTAAAAATATATTTAAATCTCATCTTAAATAAATATTATACAAAAGTATTTTAAATAAATATTTAATTATAAAAAATGGTTGAATGATAATAATATAGTATGGTGCTGTGAGTTTCACGAGTACCTTAAATGAAGGGAGTTGGAGTTGGTTTTAAGACTATTTCCACGGGTTTTCCCACCACCCCTTTAAGTGTAAAATTACCATTTTACCCTTAAAAAACAAATTATATTTCCTACGTTCCTTCTTCTTCCTTCACCCACTACCCCCTTCCTTCTTCTTCATCTTTCACTCTTCACTATCCCCTTTTTCTATCCTCATCACCATTATCACCACCATTCCTACCTCCACCACCTTTCATTATTCACCTTCATAACCACCATCATATTTCCTTTTTTTTTTTTTTTCCATAAACCCATAACCTCCCTCACTACCAACCTCAAACCAAACCACTCATCATCTTCACCAACTCCCTATTTGGAAGGTGTTATTCGCATTTCCACATACTATTCATACCTCGATTTTTTTTGAACGTCCTATTGTTTTTTATAAGTTTTTCGTGAAATGAAAAAAAAAATTACATTTGTAAATGCGATTTTTCCTCTTATTTTGCACTTACAAGTGTGAAATTAGTATTTATTTTAATTAAATTGATGTGTATCGCACTTGTAAGTGCGATTTTTTCTCCCTGGTCGCATTTAAAAGTGCGAAAAATTGTATTTTTATTATTTTTTTAAGTTTTTCGTGAACTGAAAAAAAGTTGCACTTAAAAGTACGAAAATTACTCTTATTTTGCACTTAAAAGTGCGAAAGTTGCTCTTATTTCGCACTTAAAATTGTGAAAATTGTATTTTTATTTTTTTAAAATTTTTCCCGAACTGAAAAAAATTGCACTCAAAAGTGCGAAAATTTCTCTTATTTCACGCTTAAAAGGGCAAAAATTGCTCTTATTTTGCACTTACAACTGTAATTTTTTCCCAGATCGCGAAAAACTTAAAAAAAAATTAAGATACAATTTTCGCACTTGTAAGTGCGACAAAGGAGAAGATTTTTTTTTTTTTTAATCAAGGGTGTTATGAGAATTACGAAAGTGAAGGGGTGGTGGGAGAACCAATGGGATGACCTTAAAACCAATTCTCTTAAATTTTATAGATTAAACTCTAATCATATTTTTTAAATTATATTTCATGAGTAAATTTTATCAAGTTTCTTTTAATCCCAATGATCTCTGAGTTTTGAGGAGACTAGTCTCATGATTGTCGGCTATGAAGATGTGATAGTACACAAAAATAAAATAGTGATCGTTGAGCTACCTAAACCCTTTGAGTTTTTTCAATAATTATGTATTATTAACATTACCTTAAAGTTAAAATTAATTAACTTTGTGGCATAAAACAATATTACTTTATGTGCTTTAAGTGTACCCAACTCCATGAGAACTCAACTCTTATGCATATTCTCTCTTATGATTGAAACTATTTCACGTGATGGCTTGATCTTTATCTTTGATAGAATCAAACACATAATCATGCATTATTGTGTCTAAATCATCACTGTCACTTAAAAGACGCTGAATTACCAATGACTACAAAATTGTCAGACCTTTTTCCAGAGGAAAGAAAAATTTACCGACTGTCCATAATCGTCGGTAAAATAACAGGAAAATTAAGCACGAAGTCTATTGATGACAAGTGCCGTTGGTAAACTCGCATGAACCTCTTTTTTGTGGCAATTGATTGCCAAGGAACCGGCGACCAAGTCTTTCGGCCAGTTGTGAAAACACGATGATTTAAGTTGTCGACAACTTCCGATGGCCAGAACCGATAGTGATCTATAAGTACACAGCAAAAATCGTCAGTAAGTTACTAACGGGTAAAGCCATTATACCCTATATGTAACTTCGAAATTAATGTCATTTTCACGTCTTTTTTAGGTTTGGCCAATGTTACAAGTTAGTTTCTTAATCATTTCTTACTTATTTTTGTTATTTTATTTTAGAATATGGTTTATTATTTATTATTTGATTGTTTAGCAATTGTTGTGTCTTTAATTTGTTTTTTTATTTAAACACACTCACAACCCTAAAGGTTTCTCATAATAACAATCCACCCAACTCTAATCCAAATTCTACACCCCATCCCACCTCACTCCCTCTCACAAGTTGATCATTTTTTTGTGATTGACAAGTGTTAACTTGTTTGAGATATAGTGGCGGTCCCTCTCAATAAATGATTTATTTGGGTTCGATCTTGTGACTTTACCTTACAAGAATCTAGACTTGCCAACACCTTGTTGGTCTTTAAAAAGATGCCAACAAAATATTCCCTTCAACTAAAAAATATTTAACTAATATATGCAATAAAGAATTTTTTTTATTTGAATAAGTTCAAGATATCTTATAAAAATCTTTAATATATTTCATTTGAAACTATTTTTCCTTATATATATTTTCCTAAAATTTTTAGATAGAAAATAACACGTTAAGCTTTAAAAACCTTCACTTGTGTTTAGGAAATCTTTTTGATGGCCAAAACAGATACTTATCTATAAGTACACACGACAAAAACCACTAGTAAGTTACTAACGGCAGCACCCTATATATACTTCAAAATTAATGCAATTTTCACATTCTTTTTTAGCTTTGGCCAACGTTACAATTTAGTTTCGAAATATTTTTTACTTATTTGGCTTAATAACATTTTTGGTTCTTCACTTATCACGATTTGATACTTTTGGTCCTTAATAAAAAAATTAGCCTAAATAGTCCCTCACTTTAACAAACGACAACAGTTTTAGTCCCCGTCGCTATTCCGTTAAAAATTAACGTTTTCCGTCTAATATTTCTGGGTTTAAAGAAAAAAAAAAACAGAATCTTCATCCATTCATCATCATATTCAACCATCTTCATCATCATCTAACATTAAATCAAAAAAACCCAAAGAAAATGAAAGTTACTTTTCAGAGACACTTTTAACCAAATCCAAAATAACAACGGGAGAAAATATGAAGAAAAACAGAGAAGAAGAGAAGATCTGAACCCACCACCACCCCCACACCACCGCCAGATCTGAACCCACCGCCTTATCCATCACCATTGAGCCACCCCCAACACCAAGATCGAGCAACCCCAACACCCAGATCGGGCAGGAACCTTCGATGACGATGTCGCTGAAAAAAATACACAATAAGCATGAACACAAAGAATCAATGTTTTATGCGCCTTTGGATCCCTGCATCACATGAAACAGAAAGGGGGAAAGGGGAAGAAAACTTAAAGACATAAACATAGCTCAAGGCATAAACAGAGCAGAAGGAGATGAGGAGAAAACAAAAAGTCAATTTCAAGCCTCACGGCTACCGCCATCGCCGCAGCCGGCGGCCGTCGCCGGCCTCGTCTCGCCGTGCCACTTCCATCCCTGTTGCTCTGTCACCGTGCATGCACCTTCACCGCGCTGTCGCTGTGTCATGTTTCCGCCGGCAGATCCGGTTCCTCGCCCCGCTGTGCCGTCCCCCCTCTCTCTCTCCCTCTCTCTTTCTCGATCTGTTTTCTCCCTTTTTTCTCGATCTCGATCTGCTTCTCCTCCTTCTCTCACGCTCTCCCTCTGTTTCTCCCTCTCGTCTCACGCTCTTCCTCTGTTTTCTAACGCTGTCCCTATTTTTTCTCCTTTTCTTTCACTCTCTCTCTCTCGCCGCTTCTTCTCTTTCTCTCACCTTCCTTTTGCTCTCTTTCAGATCTGTTCCTCTTCCTTTTTTTTTATTCATTTGTTTCTCATTTTTCCTTTTTTTTCCTCCTTTTTACAATAACTGGGGATTGGGGTTGTGGACAGGGCGAGCGCCCTTCTACTGCTAGAGGGAGACCAACATTAGTAAAGGGCGGCCTAGAATGGCGACCCAGGGGCACATTTGTAATACATAGGATATTGGGCTGATCTTTGAGGCCCATAGGCTTAGTCTGAATTAAATGTAATTTATGGCCTTCCTCCCTATAAATAGCCAAGGGAGACTCATGTAAAGGGGACCTGAATTATCTATTCTCTATGCTCTCTCAATTCGAGAACCGGTTGCTATGTGGGTGCAGGTGGGAGTGCGAGATTGGGGTTGCAATGGGGGTGAGGGTTGCTGTTATGGGTCTGTTGATTGCAAGATTAGGGTTGCAATTGTTTCGATTCTTCTCCATCTGCTTTTTGCCCAGGGTAATTATTGTTCTCAATTAGCAAGATGTGATATTATTAGATTTAATTGACGGAATTGGATGAAAAACCAAAACTGCAACAGTTTGTATAAGTTAAGGACCATTTAAGCTAAATTTTTTTGTTAGGGACCAAAAGTGCAAATCGTGATAAGTGAGGGACCAAAAGTGCTATTAAGCCTACTTATTTTTATTTCAGAATATAGTTTATTATTTTTTATTTGATTGTTTTGCAATTGTAGTTTCCTTAATTTATTTTTGAGTAAAATACACTCACACCCCTTAAGATTTTAGATGATCATGATGAGAGAGTTGAAATTATTTTTTGGTCTTCAAATACGTCAAGAAAAAGATAGAACATACATCTATCAAAGTGAGTAAAATACTCTTTGCAAAGTGAGTTTTAGATGATCATGATGTGAGAATTGAAATTATTTTTTGGTCTTCAAATACGTCAAGAAAAAGATAGAACATACATCTATCAAACCAAGTACATCAAAGATCTACTCAAGAAGTACAAAATGGATGGATCCAAAGAAATGAGCACACCAATGAATCCTAGATCTATACTGGACAAAAATGATGAAATCTTTCTAGTAGACTCTACCAGATATAGAGACATGATTGGATCTCCACTCTACCTCACTTCTAGTAGACCTGACATCATGTTCATTGTTTGCTTATGTGCTAGATTTCAGGTAAATCCATAAGAATCATATCTTAAGGAAGTTCAAAGAATATTTAGATATCTTGTTTGTACTACTAATCTTGGTTTCTTGTATGAGAAAGGTGAAAATTCCAAGTTAAGAGGATTTTGTGATGCAGACTACGCTGGTGACAAAGTTGAACGAAAGAGCACAAGTAGAGGATTTCATTTTCTTGGACAATTCTTGATCTCTTGGACAAGTAAGAGACAAAGTACCATTTCTCTATCTACTGCTAAAGCTGAATATCTAGCAGCTAAATCATGTTGTACCCAACTCTTGTGGGTAAAACATTAATTGGAAGACTATAGCATTTTCGAGCATAATATTCCATTACTCCGTGACAACACAAGTGCTATCAATATCTCAAAGAACGCCATTCAACATTCGAGGACTAAGCATATTGAAGTCAAGCTTCATTTTACTAGAGATCATGTTGCTAAAGGAGACATAGACATGACATATGTTAAAACTGATGCTAAAATTGCATATATATTTACAAAGCCCTTGATTAAAAATAGATTTAGCTTTCTGAGAGAAAACATAGGAGTGTTTCCTGCCCCGTAATCTATATGAGGCTTTATATGTTCTAACCAAGTGCAGGAACAGAGAGAAACATCGTCTGGAGACACACTGTCTATTGCTATATCGTCCATCTGAAGTGTCGTCTTGAGTATGTCAGTCTGCCAATTGTACTATTTAAAGACCTCATCGTTTGCTAACGTTACATTGTCAAGTTCAAACCTCTACACGTTAGCAAAACTTCCAGTTAGTTCCTATTGGTTGACGGTTGGTATATGGAATATAATTTAATCCTCATTGCATTTAATGCATTATGAACGTCAAGTCATATCTCATTTAATGCGCATGGCATGGTTCTCTCCTCATTGCTTCCCACACACGTGAAAATCATTAAGATGTTGGAAACCTAACCCTGCCTTTTGAAATCCCGCCACCTTCCTCTATCTCAAAATCATTGAAACCCAACAACAGAAGAAAATTGATGAAATTGAAGTTCCAGTCTATTAGAACCATGGCGAGATGAAGGTTGTTTCACCCAGATTCATTGACATGGAATACTTCATCCACCTTATCATAGATGGAAACAATTACTTGCTCCATCAAGATTGGGAGTTGTTAGATTCAAACAAGTTTAGAACATTTATTTTGAGTGATAACAATTATACTACTGAACTATGTATTATGTGTTTCAGGAATTATCTCCATCGTTCAGAGAGAAGAATTATCTCCATCGTTCAGAGAAAAGAATTATCACTCTTGTCCAAAGAAGATTTATCTCCATCAAGAGAAGTATCATTCAGAGAATAAATGAAGTATCGTTCATACAACAGAGAAGTATCATTTAGAGAATAAATGAAGTATCGTTCAGACAACGGAGAAGTATCATTCAGAGAATAAATGAAGTATCGTTCAAGACGAGAATGAAGTATCGTTAAGACAAAAGACTACAGTGTCAAAGCTATATCTGAAGTATCGTCTAGCGAAGGAGTATCGTCTAGCAAAGAAGTATCATCTAGCGAAGAAGTACCGTCCACCGAAGAATAAGAGACATCTCAAGTATCGTCTACACTATACTGTCTGCAAACATTAGCAAGAAAATGATACAACCGCAGCAATGAACAGAACAAGTCGCGTCTCAAAAAGGAAAGGAATTAATTGATGAACGAATTTATTACAAAGGAGTGAATCAAGCAACACATTACTCAATGACCATCTCTGATATAAATGACAACATAAATGTCATCAATTGAAAGGAGAAAATCACGCTCAGCAGAATCAACAAAGTCAAATCTATTCAATGCATATAGCCGTTGCTAAATGGTCAGGAATTCAATGATCAAATCTAGTCAACGACAACACACCTTCAGCAAATCAGAATTAATCCGAAGGTATAAAAGGATCATTCGAAGAACACAGAAGAAGACAGAACACACAAAAAACAATGCACAACATCTGAGAAAAATCAAGAGAAAAATAGAGTACCGAAACTGAGTGAAAAACAGAGTCAAAATTTACCCAGTTTTCGCGAAATAGAGAACCACTGTTTATTCATCTCTGTTTAAGCCAAACTTCGAGTGTACTGATTAGAGTCAAACCATATGCACACACTGAGACTTTTCTGAGCCTAAGTTTGCTTCTACCATCATTCTTGTGAGAAAAGAACTTCTGTAGAAGGATCTATTATGAAAAGGAGAAGTCCTGTATAATACTTGTTGGGAGAAGTCCCTGAGAATACTTGTCGGGAGAAGTCCCTGAGAATACTTGTTGATAGGAGAAGTCCTGGATAATACTTGAACTACTCAGGTTAATAGTGAAAATCTTGGTGAAGCCAAGGACTGGACATAGCCCCATCTTTTAGGGGGTGAACCAGGATAAATCTGCGTGTGTTGTTTACTGCTTTATCGTTTAACAATAAACATGTTCTATTTCCGCTGCATCAAAATTGTTTATCCTATTGTCTTCTAAAAGCAACCTATCGTTTAAGAAATGGTTTTAAAATTATATATTTGTTTTTAGAAAAGCAAACATTTATACGAACACAATTTAACCCCCCTTCTTGTGATTGTTCTTATTTTATCATTTGGTAACAGAGCTTTTGCTCTGAGAAACTAACACCTTCACAGGTGCAGAGTAAAGATCCATGGAGGCCAACACATTCCCAACAAGCACAGCAACAAACAGGCCACCATTCTTCGATGGCTCAAACTATCCTTATTGGAAAAAGAATATGCAATTGTTTATTGAATCTACTAACTATAAAATTTGGGATATTGTTGAGTTTTGTAATTATGTGCCTAAAAATAATGCAGGTAAACCTATTCCAAGGGCTCAATGGACTGATGAACAACGAGTTGAAAATCAACTGAACTCTAAAGCCAAGTTGTTCCTCACATGTGCTCTCAGCAAAATGGAGCATGACAAAGTAGATAGTCTCGAAACAGTAAAGGAGATTTGGGACACATTGGCAATGGCGCATGAAGGAACATCCAACGTCAAACACACATGGATAAGTATGTTGGTTTCTCAGTATGAGGCATTCAAAATGAAAGAAGATGAGTCCATCCGTAACATGTTCTCACGGTTCCAAATCATCATCAACGGACTGAGAAATCTGGGAAGAAAATACAACAATCATGACCAGGTAGCGAAGATACTAAGATGCCTTTCAGCCAAATGGAGACCGAAAGTCACATCTATTCAAGAGGCCAAGGATCTCACCACCTTAAAAATGGAAGATCTTCTGGGATCTCTGAAGTTTCACGAGATCGAGTTGGCAGAGTATGGAGAGCAAGAAGAGAAAATCCATAGAGTTTAAAGCCAAAAGATCCAAAGCTATAAATGCAGAAGCATCATCTGACGAAGCAGAAACATCATCAGACGACACTGACAGTGAAGAAGCACTCTTCAACAAGAGGTTCAAAAAGATGTGGATAAAACATCAAAAAGGAAGAAATGAATCCAAAGATCACAGGAAGGAGTCTGGACAAAGAAAGCCCCAACCTAGCTCCAGAAGAGAAGGAGGATAAAGTTTTGACAAAAGCTCTATCGTTTGCTTTGAGTGCAGAAAGCCTAGACACATCAAAGCAGA
Source organism: Acmispon strigosus (assembly GCA_030819835.1). Classification (NCBI taxonomy): domain Eukaryota; kingdom Viridiplantae; phylum Streptophyta; class Magnoliopsida; order Fabales; family Fabaceae; genus Acmispon; species Acmispon strigosus. The sequence goes on from JAUAMA010000001.1 coordinate 10,383,638, forward strand.
GTGCCCACAAATAAAGAAAACTTTCAAAAACAATAGAAAGAAGAAGGTGCTCATAGGATAGAATGATGAGTCTGATGAATCATCAGAAAATGACGAAGATGAAGATGATGATGAAGCATTCTATGCATTCATGGTTTCCATCGATGAATCAGACGATGAGGAAGACCAGGTAACATATGAAACTCTTGAAGATAATTATAATGAATATCTTGAATATTCTCATGCTCTATCGTCTAAATATGAATGTTTAAAGAAAAAGGTTTCGCAAATGTAAAAAGAACTAGAAATGTCCAAGCATGAAAATACCCTATTAGTTCAAGAAAATAAAACATTAAAAGAACATAACTCTTCTGAAGAAGTTATTGGCATTAAAAGCGAGTCAAAGTTTTAATTCAAGATCTTTCATCATTTACAAATGGACATGATAACTTGGTTAAGTTAAATGGAAACAATAGAGAATTATATGATAAAAGTGGTTTAGGATATAGTGAAACCTTGCCAGAACATGCATCGTCCAATATGTCATGTGCACCCCCTACTGTTATATCGTCTAATACTTCATCGTCTAACATTAAGTTTGTATCGTCCAATGCCATATGGTATGAACCTGTGACGTTTGTGGTAAAACATAAACTCAAGCAGACAACAGAGAGGATGCCTTATATCAAGAAGGTCCCTCCCAAAAGTTCCACTAATAAAACAGGACCCAAAAGTATATGGGTACCAAAGACCATGATTGTTTCTGTTGCAGATTTGTTTAATAGGTCAAAGCATAAACCAACTATGGTACCTGGAAAATGGATGCTTGCAACACTCAACAGGAAGAAGGTCTACGTTCCAAAGGATCAATGCTAAACAGGAATGGAGGAACAATTACCTTAGTGGTGACCAAAAAGGTCTCATCATAAGTGGTGGAAGAATCGATCAATGAAAAGCTGATCAAACTTAAAGACGAACTATCAAATCTGGACCTGAATGAAGGATCATCGTCCAACAAAGCTAAACTGTTCAATGGTCATCTATCGTCCAAGTAATCTGCATCATCCAATGATAGTCTATCGTTTAACGACAATGACATGCCACCAACCAACCTCAATGAAAACCATAGTCTAAAGAAAGAGACTAAGTCTGAGAAGAAGCCCTAATGTCTACTTCCAAGAGAATTTCACTTGGTCAGAAGAACCTAGAGAACCTAAATTTGACGTGCCAACAATCAAAGAAATTCAAAGTACTTCACGTGACTCTCTCAAGCTACAAAAGGCACATTGCTCAAAGCTGAAGTACAAACGCAGTAAAAACACCAACATGTCACATCAAGTAACATCTACAAAATCTTTCTCAAATAAGAAAGATTCTCTGCACAAGGCCTCTACCATCCTTATGGATCATATTTTGGGATATGGCTTTGACCAAAGGACATCAAACGGGCAAAAGCATTTATTGCCGCATTAATTTCTCAAGTAGAGACCCGTTTGCTTTCAAACGGTCAACTGATGAAAAGACTCCATCCACTCCAACATTACTTAGAAAAGTAAGAGCTATACAAAAAGAAGAATTGAAGAGCTTCAAAGAAGAGAGAACACAGTTGCAAAGTGAAAATTCAATCAAGTGTGAAAAAGCCTCAAAGTCAAAATACTTGCTTACCTTCAAAAATAGAGAAACATAAACGTCTATCCTTCTCTCTGAAAAAGATCTAAGCAGTTCACTTAGAGTCAAACCAAATAGCAAGACTCTATAGAGCCTCTTGTGCTTAAAGATTTCTACCATACTCTTTCTGAAGAGAACTTAAGTAGAAGAAAAACTATCTTTCATTTGTAAATGAGAAGTCCTAAGAATACTTGCCGAGGAGAAGTCCTAAGAATACTTGTGAAGGAGGAGCCCTTGATACTTGTATGAGTAGTGGAAAATCTTGGTAGAAAGACCAAGGATGGACATAGCCCACGCTTTTTGGGTGAACCAGGATAAATTTCTTGTGTGCTTTACTTTCTGTATTGTTTGCTACTTTACCATATCTATTGCACGTACAGGTTTTTTGAAAACGTTTTTTAAGAACTAATTTTATTTTAGAAAGAAGTTGTTTTTGAAAAGACACAATTCAAACCCCCCTTTCTTGTGTCTCTATACTATTTCTCAAAATTAAGGTATAGTTGAACAAACATGGATCATTTAATGCATACCAGGTGGGTCCCTAGGTAGGCGTGCCACAAAAATGGCACCATATGCTCTGGTAGCTGGGGAGTAAGGACAGATCCTTAGGGCCTCCTGGAAAAGGAGAGTCCCGCTGAAGAACGAGTGTTAGAATCAAATAATTTAATGAATTATTGTATTTTGATGAATAACAATTTCGTTAAGTCTTGATTTTATTGAAGATAGAATTCCTAACTTCTCAATGTTTTCACACTCAGGAATATCTATTTACTCGAGGAAAAACTGCATGAACCCTTACAAAGCATTATCAAAAGCAGATATTCAAGCAGAAAAAAGAGGAAGAATCCGTCCAGCTACAGCTCTTGTAAATCAGTCCGCCAGTTGAGAACGTTTGCCTCAGTGAGTTCGTCCAACTATGATGAACATCTGGTCACTCAATCATTGAGTTTACCTGACTGCCCAACTGAAGGAAAGTGCGCCTGAAACTCTATCAGAGAGTTTGTTTGACAACAACACTACTTTGGAGTTCGTGCAAGTGAAAACCCGAAGGAGATCGTTTGTCCAACCCAGGCTTAGCTGTCAAGCACTATTTTTCTCTTCAAAGCATTAGTGGGAAAAAGGACATAATCAATACCTTATTCATCTTTAATTCAAAATTCTCTGATACTCCTTAAATCAAGCTGCTTTTGCGGAATCAGCGGCGAGACTTTCTGATCATCGTATCTCCTCAACGTTCAAATTCAAATCTTCTATTCAGATTATTAATCGCTACCTTAGCTGGAATGCATGAGCATTAAATGCAGAAGTTAAAGCTCAAGGCAGAATGCCTTGAAGAGCCAGACGATGACAACCTCTGCCATTGAAGATGCATTAAATGCATGGCAGATTGCATTCAATGCTGAAACAGAGTTGCAGAAGTATCCGTTACTCACAATAGGGGAGAAATTCAAATGAAACTATTTTCAAATCTTCAGCAAGCTTACATTGATCATCCTACTGAAGATATAAATAGAGGACTTGGCATCAAATTCAAATTGGCGACTTTCACACGATCAAAACTTACTAAACTTTCTAAGTTCATCATCTGTGATCTTATTTTTCTAAGCCAAACACTCAACAATCTCAAGCTGTTCATTACCTGAGTTTAGTCGCCAACCAGTGTGAAGCTTTCACAGAGTGCTACTCTTATCTTCATTCACACAAACCTTTCAGAGAACCAATTTTCTTACTCTCTCTGTAATTTGTTCTTCATATTTCTACCCACTCTTATCGAAGAGATTTTGTAGAAACCAATTCTTCTTGAAAAAGAACTGGGAGAAGTCCTGTCTAATACTTGTAAAGGAGAAGTCCTGTTAGAATACTTGTAAAGGAGTAGTCCTTAGAATACTGGGAGAAGTCCTGAAGAATACTTGTACTATTTTGAGAAAATAGTGAAAATATTGGTGAAGCCAAGGAATGGACGTAGCCCTGTCGATTAAGGGGGTGAACCAGAATACATATCTTGTGTGATTTATTTTTTAGTCTTAGATTAATTTCCGCTGCACCCTTTAACAAACGTTTTCAAACTTATAACTGCTAGTCTTCGAAAAAGAATCTAAAATTCACACACACAATTCAAACCCCCCTTTCTTGTGTGTTTTTGTTACTATCAACAAGTGGTGGAACAACCTGAGGCTCAGGCATAGGTGGAAGAACCTGAGGATGAGGCTGGGGCTGAGGCTGAAGTTGAGCATGAGGCTGAAGCTGAGGCTGAGGCTGTGGCTGAGCCTGAGGCTATGGCTGAGGCTGAGCCTGAGGCTGTGGTTGAGGTACAAGCTCAACATCATGACGAGGCTCCCGAATAGGTGGTGGTGGTGGAGCTGAGGCTGAGGCAAAAGCTTGTGCTTTCTGTTTCCGATGTGGTGCAGTTTGTGGTACACAACCACCAGGGATACGCCCATCGTCCTCATTATTTTATCCCCCTCCACGTCTTCCCTCACCACGTGGTCCAAAATGTATCCAAACAATGAAAAAGACATAAAAATTCAAGTTGCAGTATAATCCAAGTAAAGCGAAAGAAATTAAACCTAAATTTTGCATAAAGTTTGCTTTCGGCATATAAAACACGGAAAGTAAAATAAGTTATTTAACCTTTGATTACTTGGTTATAAAACCCGGTAATATCCAGTTCCTTCCGGGATTTAAAAACCGAAAATATCCAGTTCCTTCCGGGATCTAAAACCCGGAAAGCTAAAACAAAAATTTAAATTACCTTCTGGCATCTAAATCCCGAAACATTCTACAACATGATAATTCTGAGATTTAAATCTCGGAACCTTACAACAATGAAAAATAACTAAAAGTTTCCGAGATTTAGATCTCGGAACACACAACCAATAAGGGTTATAAAACCTGGGACAAAAAATACATTTCGGGTTCTAAATCCGAAGAGGTGAACCGCAGCAGAAGAAAAACAACTGACTTCTTCATCTTACACTCCTTTATTTTCTTACTTCTTATCATACTTTATATCCGCTGCTACTTATATAATTCACTTATTCAGCACTCTATTCTCATTTCCTGCTATTTACTTATCGATTATATACTTTATATCATACTTTTTGATAATGCCAAAGGGGGAGAAGAATTAGGTAAGGAAAAAGATATGTTAGACAAAGAGAAAGTTCTTAAACCAACCCTATCTATCGAAAACTTAATCAGTTCAGGGGGAGCTTATTTAGAAAAACGTATGTTAGACAAAAATTTAAGAAATATCAGATTTAGGGGGAGCAAAGGTAGGTAAACTCAAGAAGTCAAAACCGTCCGCCTAAAAACAAAAATGTTCTTGTCTAAGTCTAAGTACTATTAAAAGAACGATCATGTTTTTCTATACACTAAGATATCCTGAAGAAAAACTATTTATGTATTATCTGAAAAATGATCTGAAAAATGACAAGATGCTTAATCGATAAACATAATCTCAATGAACCTTTTTCCAAAGAAAATTGTTATTATAAAAAAGGGGGAGATTGTTAGAGTCAAATAATTAAATGAATTATTACGTTTTGATAATTAACAATTTCTTTAAGGTTCAATATTGCCAGAGATAAAATCCCTAACATAGTGAAAATTTTCATGCACAGGAATGACTATCTACTAAAGGAACTGAATGAATCTCAAAGCATCATCAAGAGAATTGGTCCACCAGAAGAGTCCATCCGGTCACCCTGAAGGAAATACTGTTAAAGATATACAAAGGAAGACATTCAAATATAAGACAGTCCGGTGATTCAAGAAAGATAGAGCAGTAACTTCAAATAGTCAACTTCCTCTCTCAAGGACACTCCATTAAACTCTGCACGCTCAAGTCAAAGTCTACTTCAAGAAGCTGAAATAGTCCGCTACCTAAAGCCACCGTGATCAAAAGAAAGACTGTTTCATCTAAAGCTGAAAGAGTATGACAACCTATGAAGAAACACCTTCGGCCTCGAAGCTTCTCTAGCATCATACAAAGAAGTTGTGGATCAACTTTCTTAGATGGAGAACTTCTGTGGAAGCAAAAGAAAAGAGAAGATTCAGTCCTCTAAAAGTTAAGAAGGCTCTAATCTTTAAGGAAGAACTGAATGAAGAAAGTTCGTCTGCCAATGCAAATTTCTTCGCAGCGGAATCTTAAGCATTGTATGGAGATTGCGTCTGCCAAACTCCAAAGAAGTATCCGTCCGTTCAAGCATCAGATTGAGCCAAGGTACAAACATCAAGAAATGTGTTCTACGGGGATATTAGCTTAACATAAGCATTAAAGAAATTATTCTCCTCATCTTGAATAATTACTTCTTGGATCAAAGACATCTACCTCGTCTGCATATTTATTAAAGTACTGGCAATGGCAGAAAGTAGGAAGGGACACAATTAATACAATATTCCTTGGTCCCACTGCTTTTCTACTTTTCCTCAAATCAAGTTGACATCGCGGAATCAACGGCAAGAATCTCTAAGCACCGTACACATTCAACGGTCGAAATTCAAACATATGAACAAAGCACGTGATGAGCATCAGCTGGCATGCACTGGGGTATAATGGTCAAAACAATTATCACAGCTGGATCTTCACGCATTAAATACAGAGGAACTAGCTCAAGGCTACTCGCTCAGCATGGAGCCAGACGGCGTCAACCCAGGCGAATGAATGATTCTCAGATCGTGTCTCAGACCTGCTGAAAAATGCAGAACTAGCCATTATGTGCAGCTCAGAGAGGAAGAAGCACTTCGGACAGGTTTTCACTCCTGCTGTGAAGGAAAAATGAAGATCTTCAACTGAAGATATAAATAGAGAACCCTGCCTCCGAAATGATTGGGCAACTTAGACTTAAACTTCCATATGTCAACTAAGTCTGTCCCAAGAGCCAAGGAACCTTGGTTCCAAATCAGGAAGCTTCCCGCCTACCTCTACCTCTGCCTGAGTTTATGTGCTTCAGTGTGAGAAAACTTATAGAGTATAACTCTCATCTTTTCCAACTCACACACCCTCCAAAAACAGAGAACCCAAACTCCTATCCTCTCTGTATAAACTGAGCTTAATTTCTTCTACCCACTCTTATTAAGAAGAGAACCATGTAGAAAAGCCAAACCTTGTAAAAGGTGTCAGGAGAAGTCCTTCGAATACTTGATAGGAGAAGTCCTTAGAATACTTGCTGGGAGAAGTCCCTGATAATACTTGTACTATTTGTTTAAATAGTGGAAAATCTTGGTGAAGCCAAGGACTAGACGTAGCCCTGACGATTATGGGGTTGAACCAGGATAAAAATTATGTGTGCTTTATTTTTAACGTTATATCATATCTCCGCTGCATGTATATTCATACGTTTCATGAATAGCTTTTGATAAAAGTAAATAAATGACAAACATCCAAGATTAATAAAAGAAACTTTAAAAATAAGTCACACAATTCAAACCCCCCCTTTCTTGTGTGTTTCTTGCACCTTCAGGCGACGATGAAGATAACGGGCAACGAAGAAGGAGAAGGGTCGAGATTTTCAATCTGGAAGATGAAAGGGAAGAAGAAGAGGGAAATGGGGGTGTAGGAAATATAAGGATTTTTTTATGTTGGGGTATTTTGGGTATATTGGAAAAATATGTAGGGTTTTAAACTGGGTGATGGAGTTGTTAATTCTAATGCCCTAAATATTTGGGTTTTTGAAAATTTTAAGGTTTTTAAGTTTGAGCTTTAGAGGAAAAAGATGAATGTGGAAGAGGAAGAAGATGGTGGTGGAAGAGGAGGGATTGGAATATGATTTAAAAATTTTACAGGGACTAAAACTGATGCGAAAAAGTCGACGTGGCCGCCCTCAGCTGACTAGGCTTACCATTAGACCGTTGACCAATCAAAGTTGAGCAAAATGACTTAATTTGTTTAAAAAAAAATTCTCAGGGATAATATTTTGAAAATTAATTTTCTAAGGAGCCAAATTGATTCTTCTTACCATGTTAGAGATCTCAAACATATTTAAACTAAAATAAAAATATTTCTTAATTGAAATTTATAACTATACTCAAACAAAATAGATTGTGTGTCTACTGTCTTCCTCCTGTAAAAAATAAAATAAAACAAATAGATTGTGTGGGCGATAATGAGTGAGGACACGTAGTCCAAAATTTGGCGGTTGAGGAGCAACTGACCACAATTCCTCTTACTCTTCTGTTTTGTGCCTGAAAACCACACCAAAACGGGATTGGATTTCTGTGCGAAGCGATGCCAGGAGGAGCCACCGTCTGCTCCGGCCACCGGTTTCTCTGCCTCCTTGTTCCCAATTCAACTCGCCCCCGACTCACCAACCCAACACCTCGGTCCCGCCCCGTCTCTCTTCAGCTCCAACCCAAGTTTTTTCTGAAACCCAGCAATAGCTTCAGTTCGAAGTCGAGTCTCACTCCCAGAGCCGCTGATTCTTCAACCACCCAACCTCTCGATGCTTCCAGCAACAACACTACACTCGTTCCCGACGATGGTTTCTCCATTTCTAAGGTCCCTTTTTCACAATCCGGTTTTCTTTTCTTGTCTGAACCATTGACTGGACCAAACCTAAACACCCTAATTTTGGGAGTGAATGCTTAATTTCATCCATCAAAGCGTAAGCGCCGACAAGTTAGCCCCTATAAATAGGAAATAAAATTCCACAGTTTCTGACTGTGTCAAATGTCGGTTTTGACTGCGTCTTATTTGACTATAGGACTAACTTGACCGACATTTGACACAATCAGAGACCACACCGCATTTCCTAACTTGTGCCACGCTTGACGAAATTGAGCATTCAGTCTTAGTTTTGGTCTCAACATGTACGAATTTGGCTTTGTTAGTGAAGTGTGAAGTTATAATGTTAAATAAGAAATTGAGAACTAAGATTCGCGATTAGTTATATGTGATGAAGTTATTATAATCTAAATTGTTAAATTTTAGAGCATCTTCTACAAGTGTGCACATTAAGTGCACCCATCAATTTAGTGGGGACAAAACCACGGGAATGGATTTTTTTTGGTTACAAACCACAGGAATGGATTGAAATTTGACATGAATTTGTTGTGGTAAATTTTATAACTATTTCTTTCTTCATAATTATTAATAAGTTTCGATAGAACTATCTATTTGATATCTATTTAATGTTTTGGGAGATAGGCGATACAATTTTTTATGAATGTGAAATGCTAACAAAATACTATTGTATACATATAAACACTCAAACATGTTTTTGTCATTATGGTGTGAACTTGCAAGCTAACTTTGCCAACAAAGAGTGTGATAGATTCACAAAAAAAGAGAGGGTTCTTCTTTTTGAGTTTGAGACCTCGGTATATAGTTGCGTTATAATTGCGTTAAATACTTTGGGTGAGTGTTCAATTGTGCATAGTGATCCTTCCCAACTCGAGCTGAGTTGCTTCTATGGACCCGGACAAAAAAAAAATGGTGTTCTTCTTTATGAAAAAGAATTATGGGGTTCCGTAGTCATTTTAAAAGTTAATATGTGCCTTTCACTCTCTCTAATAAGACCTGATGTTATTTTGAAAAGATGAGGGAATCCAAATGTATAATTAAGAAAATAACACCTTTGGTTTTTGACAAGTTAGAAAATACAATTAATTGTACTTTTTGTTTTAAAACCAATTAATAGTACTTGGTTTATGAGATAAGTGTGGATTTCATTATATTGCTCTTTTTGTTTTACGCAAATTAATTTCCTGAAGTACACTAGATTTGCCATGTGACTGAGGTCACAAGTTCAAGTCTTGGAAACAACCTCTTCTGTTAAAAAACTATGTAAGGCTGTGTACAATACACCGGTGGGACCCCTTCCCAGACCCTGCGCATGTTGGAGTTTTGTGCACCGGGTTGCCCTTTCGCTGGATTTTCCTAGAGAAGCAAGAAATGAGATATTGACAATAAATGCTAGGGTGCGAATGTGATAGAAAACCACAGTTAATTATTTGTTGGTTAGTTAGTAGGTTTTAGTTAGTTTGAGAGTTAGTTAGAGGGTGAGACGGTAAATAATATAAATCAGAGATAGTTAGAGAACATTAGGCATCTTTGGGATCATTATAATGGTATTTGGGTGAGACCAGGTTCTCTTGAATAACCTGGAAATTCAATAACAGCAGTATTTCTTTCTTATCTGGTGCTTGTTTCTATCAATTGGTATCAGAGCTCCGATCTTGGAGCTGTGGGTGCCATCTAGAAGCAGATGGCTGGAAAGAAAAAGGAAGATTTCATGAGGTGTTCACTGTCACCAAAAGTAATTGGCATTCTGGAAGGTTTGGTTAACAAAAATCAAAGATAGGAGAAGGGAAAATGAGAGATTACGGAAGGAGGAACAAGAAAGGAGAGAATCAAGAATGGCAGGGGAGGAAGAGAAATCAGAAATCAGCGCCAGAAAGGAAGTCTTGCATACCAAGAACCAGGCCAGTTAGGTAGCAGATGCTGGGTTGAGTCTTGGATTCAGATGGAGGCTGCAACCGAAGGTGAAGGGAAGGGAGCGCCAATCCATAGTGTTGAGAAAGAAGAGGGAGAAGCTGAAACTAGAAGCAAAAATAAAGCTCCCAAGAACCAGCCCATTTACATTTTGGGTCAGGAATATCCAAGACAGAAGCCGATATAGAAGAACTTCATGAAAAAGGAGTCCATGCTGAGGTTCCAACAACTGCGGTCGACACAAAGGACATGCAAGCAGGTTCAACGTTCTCTGTGGGTCGAGCCACACCTGCTTGAACCACCTGACGGAGGAGGGACGGCAAGCAATTGGGTCAACCGACCCCCTTGAGAACCGCCGGACCGAGGAGTTCATACCAATGCGAGTGCGGCGTCAATAACAGCGATGATGATAACGAGTATTGTTCTGCTAATGCAGAAATGTGCAACGTCGTTAAGTTGGATGGCCAAGAGGCTGCCGCCAAAGCCGCCGTACTGTGGAACAAATATGGTCGCAGTAGATACTCTGGAAACAGAGTTGAGGGCAAAGAGGGATGAAGTTCTACCAATCCAGCACAGCAAGATAGTTTGTAAGATGAAGATGACTCGATTTCAAGCGGGAGGGACGTTGAAGGAGCTGACCAAGAGACCACCGTCAGAACTGCTGAACCCATCTCCTTGCTGGCCGGAGATGGAAAATCGCCACCGGCAAAACCGGCAGACTTTATTAATGGTGTGTAGTAGCTGGATCAGCACGCCACAGCATGTGTGGAAAAAATCGTACTTGAACAAAGCAAGGAAGGACAAAGAACTGAGAGATAAAAATGTTAGAATCTATCATGGCAGAGAGATTGACAAAAAGAACTGCATCGTATTACAATCTGCAACTTCCAAGGAGGGCAGAGGGAAATCACAACGTTGGATGGCCTAAGCCTAATACACTGAAAAAAAGAAATGGGCCTTACAGAAAATAGTTTAAATGCTTATTGGATTAGTAGCACAACAGGTCCAATAGTTTCTTGGAAAGAAGGGGAACTGCTGTGGAGTCTCTTGACAGTAAATACACATCTGAAGAAGTTTTGTAGCTTTCCTTGTTTGTATTTGGGAATAGTTGTTCAATTCTTATGCTTGTATTCAATCTTTCACCTTGAGGACAAGGTGAATGTTCAAGGGTGGAGTATTGATAGATAACCACAGTTAGTTATGTTAATCTTAGAGAAATAGAAGCAAGATACTGTATTGCTGTGTTTAGACTTGGCAGCATAGAGCCATATTTATACTGATACATAATTACAGAAAAGGAAATAGTATCTCTCCTAATTAGGGGAATAAATTCCCTGGTCAACTACAGCCTATACATTTTTAGTACTAATTAATTCCTTGGTCAATAATAGCTATTTACAGCAATTAATCCTAATTACCAGAAAAGGAATTCAAATTCAAATTGCAAATCAATTCCTTTGACACCCCCCGCAAATTGATGCTGGTAAGTCTACAAGCATCAATTTGCTAGCTAGGATCAAAGATTTGGTGAAAATGTCAGCAATCTGAACAGATGTTGAGACATGAGGTAGAGTGATAACTCGGCGGTCATAGGCTTCCCAGATTGAGTGACAATCAACCTCTATGTGCTTTGTCCGTTCGTGGTATACTGGATTGGCTGCAATTTGTATAGCACTGGTGTTGTCGGCATGCAGTGGAACTGGTTGTGCGTGAGGGAAACCAAGATCTGTAAGAAGACCACGTAACCAAATTATCTCCAAGCAGGCAGCAGACATGGCACGATACTCTACTTCAGTTGATGACTAAGAGACTGAATCTTGTTTCTTGCATTTCCATGAGATTGGAGCATCATCCAAAAACATACACCAACCAGTAGTAGATTTCCTAGTGTCTATCCAGCCCAATCAGCATCACTGTATGTTTGGAGCTGGAGTGATGATCTAGTAGGAAAGAATAAGCCGCGTTTGGAGGTGCCAAGAAGGTATCGAATGATGCGGTTCACTGCTGAAAGGTGGAAATGCTGACGAGATTGCATGAACTTGCTAACTGTGTGGACAGCAAAAGAAATGTCTAGTCGGGTGATGGTGAGATAGATAAGACTACCACCAGCTTGCAATATATAGTTGGATCTTGTAGAGGGTCACCTTCATCCTGTCTATACTTCACATTAATTTCCATGGGGGTGTCAACAGAGGTTGCATTGGTGAGGCTAGCTAACATAATCAAGTCTTGAATATACTTGTGCTGATTTAAAAATATGCCTTTGGGCTTATAATGTACCTCTGACCCCAAGAAGTAAGTGAGGTGACCAAGATCTTTCATGTGAAATGTTGAATGCAACAATTGTTTAATTGCAGAAATAGCCTCTTGATCAGAACCTGTGACGATGATATCGTCCACATAAACTAGGAGTACCACGATGCCTTTAGAAGTCCTTTGTAGAAAAAGGGATGGATCATATTGGCTCTGTGTGAAGGAAAATCCAACTAGTGTGGATCGAAACTTCTCAAACCATACTCTTGGAGCCTGTTTCAAACCATATAAAGAGCGCTTAAGTTTGCAAACTGCATTAGGTGAAGGTGTGGGCATACCAGTGGGAAGTTTGATGTAAACTTCCTCCTTGAGGTCACCGTGCAAGAATGCGTTTTTGACATCCATTTGATGTAATGTCCAGGATTGGGAGGCAGCAATGGCAAGAATAGTGCGCACTGTTGTCATCTTGGCACAGGTGCAAAGGTCTCATCATACTCAAGTCCATACTGTTGCTTATTTCCAAGAACAACAAGTCGAGCCTTGTAACGGTCTATGGAGCCATCTGAACGAAGTTTTATAGAAAGCAAAACTTGCTGCCAAGAGGTTTAACAGATGATGGACACGAAACAACATCCCATGTCTGATTTTCTTCTAGTGCTAGAAGTTCTGTTTTAATAGCTTTTTGTCAACATTCATGCTCCATTGCCTGTTTATAAGAAGAAGGGATGGAAACTGAATATAAAGTTGCTGTCAAAGATAAGGGAGAGGTGAAACCATACTTTTCGGGTACTGGATCAGCAGGCAGGGAATGATCTTGAAGAGGCCTTGGAGGTTCTGGTGGCAGACTTGGAGTGACAATATTACGTCTTTGATACGCCAAGAGAGGTCTTGCTGATTGTGGTCCTATAGCAGAGTTAGAAAACAATGGCAAAACAGAAACTGAAGAAGAGAGATGATCATGGCGAGATGCAAAAAAATACTTATTTTCTTGAAAGATGACATTCCTAGAGACCCAAATTCGACATTGATTAGGATCATAACATGGAAAACCTTTCTGGTGAACAGAGTATCCAAGGAAGGCACATTCAACAGATTGAGCGGTGAGCTTTGTGCGCTCTTGCGGAGGAATATGGATGTAACACACAACCAAAAGTGCGAAGGTTAGTCTATGTGGGCGGATGACCAAATAACCGAGTGAAAGGAGAGTCATTGTTCAAAGATGGAGAAGGCAAGCTGTTAATGAGATGCACAGCAGTGGAGAGAGCTTCACGCCAGAATCTAGAGGGCACAGAAGATTCCAACAAAAGGGTGTGCAAAACATCAAGCAAATGGCGGTTTTTTCTTTCCGCTACCCCATTTTGTTGGGGAGTTGAAGGGTAGGACCTTTGAGATACAATACCATTAGTTTGCAAGAATTCTTGAAACCAATGAGATGTGTACTCCCCTCCACTGTCAGAACGAAAAATCTTAAGTTTTGAGGAAAATTGGGTTTGAACAGAAGCATGAAATAATTTGAAAGTAGAGAACACTTCATCTTTAGAGTGCAAAAAATAGATCCATGTGAAATGACTATAGTCGTCAATAAAAGTGACAAAATATTTGTAATTAGCATGAGATATAACAGTTTCCATCCCCCATAAATCACCATGGATCATATCAAAAGGCTTTCCTACATTTGATTTGATGAGTTGGAAAAGGTAGAATTTTGCTTTTGCCAAGTTTACAAGAAGTGCAATCCAACTGAATAGCACTAAAAGATGGAAACTTTTTATTTTCAAGGTAACCATATTTCAGCTAGTCATGAAGTACAGCTGAGTTTGGATGACCAAGACGCTTATGCCACGTTTAGTAATCAACATTAGCAGAATTACAAGAAACAAAAGGCAAGGAAAGACATTGAGACAAAGAAATGTAGTGGAAAAAGACGTCTAACTTTAGGCCCCTTCGCGATCATCTTCCCCGTGTGTTGATCCTGGACAAGACAACCAGGTCTTGAGAATTCTACCCGACAATCATTGTCTACTAACTGACCAACAAAAATAAGATTACTAGTGAGACTAGGAGACACAAAAACATCAGTTAGAGATGAAGAAATATCACCAGTGGCAGTAATAGGTAATTGGTTTCCATCAGCAGTATGAATCTTGAGATTTCCAAAATATTTGGTAACATTAGTAAGGAATTGAGCATTGTTTGTCATATGGTGGGAAGCCCCGGAGTCAGAGTACCAAGGGGAAGGGGTAGAGAAATATTTACCTGAGAGTCCTAAAGCAGAAAATGCTGAAATGATCATTTGTTGAGCAATTTCAGGAGTCAAAGTTTGAACAGGGGCAGGAGCATTTTGTTGGTCAGATGCTGAATTGGCAGAACTGCTAGAAACTGGAGAACCAACCGAGGTAGTAAATGCTGTGACTGGTCGCTTTGGAGGTCTTATCGGACATTCTTTGATAATATGTCCACACTTTTTCCAGTAATTGCAGAACTTTTTTGGACAGTTTGTAGGAAGATGTCAAATACAACAGAAACACTGGACAGCACTCATGTCTCGCCCTCTTGGCTTGCCTTGTGCTGCATACGCCACTGGAACAAAGGGGGACTTTTGTTGTTCCATGGTTGTTTGAGTGAGGAGGCGTTGTTCTTCACGAAATAGCTCACTGAGACATGAATCCAATGAGGGTACAGGGTTTCGATTCATAAGATTGGACTGGATCCCTTCAAAGTCAGATCTCAATTTCATAAGAATTTTATCTCGTTGAGTAGTTTCATGAACTGACTGTATCGAGCTAAGACCATCAGCAGTCAAGTTCTCATGGACTATGTAAGTATATTCAGCCCAAAGATTCGTGAAATGAGAATAAAATTTAGAGATAGAGAGATTTTCCTGCTGAGAAATGGAGATTTCATGCTCAAGTTGGAATCTACGAGCAGCATTATTCTGACTATAGATTTTTTTAGGAAG
The DNA here is from genome assembly GCA_030819835.1 of Acmispon strigosus. Taxonomy (NCBI): domain Eukaryota; kingdom Viridiplantae; phylum Streptophyta; class Magnoliopsida; order Fabales; family Fabaceae; genus Acmispon; species Acmispon strigosus. The sequence goes on from JAUAMA010000001.1 coordinate 10,398,931, forward strand.
TCCCACATATCAGCAGCAGTCTTGAATGGTCGAAGATTTAGAACGATGTTGGGATCAACAGAGCTGATGATCCATGCCATGACTTGAGCATCTTTGACCTCCCACTTGGCATGTTCAGTCTTATGTTTGTCTTTATCAGGAGCTGGGCTGCTGCGATAACGTGACCCCAAAGGTCCTTACCTTTGACAAATATTTAGAATTGAAATGCCCAGGTTGAGTAGTTCCTCCTTCCATTGAGACGAACAAATAAGACGTCATATTTTTCTGAAGCCATGACGTCGAGAAAAAAATGCTAACGAAGAACAATTTATTTTTTTGACTAAGGATGAATCGAAGATAACCACGAAGAACGTGGTCTGAACTAGGACAAGGCTGAGGAAAAAAAAACTGTCTAGGACAAGAGACTAGGAACTTCTGGCTAGGCTATGATAGGATCAAAAGCCAGCTTTGATACCATGTTAATCTTAGAGAAATAGAAGCAAGGTACTCTATTGCTGTGTTTAGACTTTAGACTTGGCAGCATAGAGCCATATTTATACTGATACATAATTACAGAAAAGGAAATAGTATCTCTCCTAATTATGGGAATAAATTCCCCGGTCAACTACAGCCTATACATTTTTAGTACTAATTAATTCCTTGGTCAACAACAGCTATTTACAGCAATTAATCCTAATTAACAGCAAAGGAATTCAAATTCAAATTGCAAATCAATTCCTTTGACAAGTTAGTAGGTTTTAGTTTTTTTTTTTTTGAACTGAGTTAGTAGGTTTTAGTTAGTTTGAGAGTTAGTTAGAGGGTGAGAGAGGAAATATTATAAATAAGAGATAATTAGAGAACATTAGGTACCTTTGGGATCATTGTAATTGGAATTGGGAGAAACCAGGTTCTCTCGAATAACCTGGAAATTCAATAACATCAGTATTTATTTCTTCACTGATGCTGGTTTCTATCAGAATTGATTTACTTTGTTGAGTCTATACACATGGCAAGATTTGTTCTCTTCCTAGCTGTGTTTCGATGGATGAAGTATGGTAGTGAATTGGTGAATTTCCTGTAATATTCTCCTGTACTTTGTGGGAACTCTTATTTACTGTTGTATGTTCTGGTTCATGTCACTCAGTTAAGCTTTGCTGGTTTAATGCTTCACATGATTGTCCTTTCCCTCTCTGCATAAAATTGTATAAGTAGTTGATGGGAATGGGTTATTTATTATCAGGATATTGTTTAATGATTGCAGGTTTCATTTGGTGTGGTTGGTCTAGGTGTTGGAGTCTCACTCTTAACGTGAGTTTTTTTCTCTGTTTCACCTTCTTCATTGATATTATATCTTATAATATATGGATTTGACTCTTTTAAAGAGAGCTCCCACTTTGGAGGGTAAAGTAAGAATCAACATGAATAACAATTGATATTACTTGCACATTAGCAAATTTTGGATGTTGTAAAATATTGGTTGTTTATTTTCTCATCAATAGTTAATATGCTTTGCTTTACCATCTAAAGTGAATTAAACCTATTGGAGGAGCCAAATTCATAATGTATCAAGTGCTCGTGTTTCTTATGTTGGTCTTTTTGTTTCATGTATACAGATATGGTTTTGGGGCATATTTTAACATTCTCCCTGGATCTGAATGGTCAGCTATAATGTTAACTTATGGCTTCCCTCTTGCTATTATTGGCATGGCACTGAAGGTGAATAAATTTTTGTTAATGTGAATAAAGTTATAGGACGGAGTTCATTATAACAACATTGTGCAAAGTTATCATGTTTGTAATTCCCTTCCTAATGTTCATGCTGTTGCTTCATGGTTTTATGCGTTGATAGTAGTTGATGCTCCTCTGGATCTGGTGTTTTTTGTAATCTTGATTCTTTTTCCATTGGACCATCTTTTTTGCAGTATGCAGAACTCAAACCTGTTCCATGTCTCACATATTCAGATGCTCAAAGATTGCAGGAAAAATGTGCAACTCCTATTCTTAAACAGGCAATCTCATCATAGACTCATTCTTAGTACCACGTATGGTGTCATTTTATGTGTTTCTTATGATGGAGTTCTCTTCTTTTCCAGTTATAGTAGTTAGAAATATAGTACTTTTCTTATATCTCTAGTTGAAGGTTGTTTTCATGGTTTTGTAATAATTACACCATGACAATACTGCCTTAATAAAGGGTTAAACCAGACATTGGCCATTTATCCTATTTATGAAGCATATCAAATCCAAGATGCATAACATTTCCCTTTTAATCCATTTATGAATGAGCAATCAAGATTAGGTAGTTGAAGAAAGCAAATAATGTAATGTCTAGGTTTTATTATTTACATCAAGGGTTAAGATTTCCAATTTTGGTATATTTCTTCATTATTTTTTTTTTTGTAATTTCTAAAGTACCTACCCACTGCTAGTATGTCTTATATAGATGATTTTGAAAATTAATTTGATGTTATAAGTGGCCCTTTTGTGCTTTCATAGGTGAAGAGTGATGTTACCAGATATCGCTATGGAGATGAGCAGCATTTGGATGAAGCATTGAAACGGATATTCCAGTATGGTCAAGTATGTCATTTGAATTAATGTATTATCTTTTGGACATTATATATATCTCCATTTTCATCTTGAGGAATTAAATATGAGGCTGTTAGGGGGGCCCAAGAACTGGGAAGATAACATAAAAGTAAAATTTGGTTATCTTTTTTTGCATGTGTTTGAAATGGACCTCAATGAGGTACCTGAACCTACAGCATGTGATATATTCTTCAGTTTTGAGACATCATTTTATCTGCTCTATGTTTCAGGGAGGAGGAATACCAAGAAGAAGTGCGCCGGTTCTGAAAATGATTCGTGAAGAAGTATGCTTGTCAATTGCCTTAGCTCATTAATCAGTACCTTAGGGCCTGTTTGATTGTGTTTTCGATTTTTTTGTTTTCAAAATTGTTTTCTAAAATAGTTTTTAAGAACTACTTTTTAGAACAATAAAAGAAAAAAACTTGTTTGGTAATATGATTTTAAAAACATTTTTGAAAATAAAAAAATAAAAAACCCTTACTTTCTAATTCCTTTTAATTACAGTAATGCCATTAATGAAACAAAGCTAAAAATAAAAAACAAAAACAACTTTTTTCTGTTTTGGTTTTTCTGTTTTAAAAACAAAAAAACAGGAAACTGTTTTTAAATTAATTTTAAGAAAACATCTTAACCAAACAAGTTTTTTTGTTTTTTAATTTTATAAAACAGAAAACTGTTTTTAAAAACAGAAATCAAACAGGCCCTTAATCTTTCTGAATTTTTTTCACATGACTTACTAAAAAAGAAAATAATGACGTACATCTCACTATCTTTATAAGAAAAATCTAAAGTAGAATGTGTAAATTCTTGTCTCCTCTCTGACAGAAATCTTCGATCTATCTATATTTTGAGTTGCTTTAAATAAACCATATTTCTATTCTGTTTTCACTCTATTACCATATTTAGACAATGAAATTACATTTTGTTTTTTTTGTATGCTTTCATTTGTTCTATCTTCTGTTGGTATATCTTTGAGTTTCACCACAACTTGAGCCTATAACCTCTACCCTTTTTTAAGTCCATTTTTATAGTTTTTTATTTTCATTAAAGCCTTTCAAATGAACCAGTGCTGTCAATGGGCAAACTCTAGTCTTCATCTGTTATTCTTTGTCTTATGATTGGATCCCCTAAATCTCAATGTTGCCGAACTGGCATATGGCATTTTGGTTTATCAAGTTTTTGTCATTAATACTGAAAAATCTTCTATCCTGCTATTCTATAATTATAAAGATTCCATAATACTTTTGAAATGGTTGCTTGTTAATGTTTTCATCACGCAACAACCTATGTCACATTTTTTGGTAGATATAAGTCTGCTTATTTTCTTATTGATCTTGCTTCATAATGTGCCTCTATCTTAGGTCACACGAGATGGTAAATACTCTTTGGCCTTGGTTTTCGAGGCCAAGGCTCTGCAGCTGTCGGATTTTGAAAAGAGACAGGTATTCATTATTCAACTTTGCTTTCTTGGAGCATATATTTTTAATTGCCAAGATCTTGTATTAAATTTCTGACATGTTCAAGAATATAACTAGACGTAATTTCATTTTATTATTCCTGTATCCTTTGTATCTTCGTGAGTGGAGAGAACAGAAGTGCTAGAAAGTAGAAACTATACTATTCTTGGAACACTTTTACTAGGAATTCTGTCGGCAGAAAGAGAGTGGAGTTTTGAATGAATTCATAGATAGAAGCAAAAATTGCAGGATAGAAGATTAAAAAAACAAAAATACCAAAATCCTAGTCTCATTTTACTCTGTATTTTCAAACAAAATAAGTCCCATTAGCAATCCTTATCTCTAGAAGTTTTGCATGATACAAATTGTCAGTTGGATGCAGATTTGAATTGATGATAAGATGCTGATTTGATTTAATTTGATTTGTTATTTTATTAATAGACATATTTTATTTGTTAGATTGATTTAGAATAGTTCTATTTTTATTGTTATTTCCTTAATTAGTTAGGATTTGATTTTTTTTTTTAATAAGATAAGATCTTAGGGATTTTGTTTCTTTATTAGTTAAGATAAGGTTCTGGTTTCCCTATTATTCCTTGTGTATCAATCCTTATTAAAAGGAATTCAGAACTGAATAGCAATCAATCTATGATTCTTTCTTAAGAACGTATTTTAGAAGAGGCTCTGTCAAGGACGAGCCAGCTTCTCTTCTATAGAATAAGTCGCAAGACGAATCCTCTTACGTCCTCACCCGTGACCAGATCCTATGCGAACGACCATAACAATATCCTAGAAATATTATACTTCCCTATTTATATGATCACTTCCCTGGTTACATGATTATGTTACCTTAATAATCATAAATAAAAGATATCCTACTTATTTACAATATATTTAACACCATCTTTATATTTTGACAATTTTATTCCGCTCTCCATGGGTGTGTTCATCGGATTACAGCTAAACATTTTAAACTTCTTCAAGACGCTTTGCATAGCTTTCTTGAGAAATGAAGATTCCGTCCTCCAACTGCATGACTTGTAAGTTGAGATGGTATGGGATGAGCCGTGGGTCTGTCATCTCAAATTCAAGTGACATTTCTTCTTGAGTTCTTCAAACAAGCTTCGATTGCTACCGGTGAATATAAGCCCATCCACATAGAGACAAACAATCAAAATGTCTCCATTATCACGTGATTTAACATAAAGAGCATACTCATTAAGGCAACGAGAAAATCATTGTCTTGGAAGTATTTGTGGATGCGGCTATTCCATGATCCCGACACTTGCTTCAACCCATACAAAGCTATCTTCAAGATAACCATTTAGGAATGAAAAGTTCACAATGATTTGATAGATTTTCCACTTCATTAGAGATGCCAAAGAGATTAGCAAACAGATTGTATCCATGTGGGCAACGGTGCTAAAACTTCTTCATAGTCAACTCCTTGCTTTTGCTTGTAGCCTTTTTAAACAATACTTACTTTGTATTTTTCCACCTCTCCATTAGCGTTCTTTTTATCCTTATATGCCCATTTTACTCCAATTGATTCATGACACTTGGGAAGACTTGCTAATTCCCAAGTCTTGTTCTTCTCGATTGACTTGATATCCTCTTCCATGGCTTGTCTCCGCGTATTATATTTCACAGCTTCCTCAAAATTTAACGGCTCACTATCTACATTGCTATAAGACAATGTAATTCATCAAGATTAAGAGTGACTTCGTTGGACCTTTCACAAATGTTATGTATGTCTCTCATTCTTCTTGGCCTTTCACTAATGCTTTCTTCTTAAGAGGGAGATGACGGAGGAGGTGAAGGAAATGGATTGGTATCTTGAGTAGGAACCATGGTCTCTTGGACTTCTTCTTCTTGTGGAAGAAATTCGTAAGTACTTTCTTCTTGTGCTTCCCAGTTCCATGTAGCTTCTTCATCGAATTCAACATCACGACTTACCAGCACTTTGCCACTGCACGAATTGTACAATTTGTAGCCTTTAGAAGGTGCTCAATAGCCAATGAAGATATTTTTGAAGCTTGGATCTTTCTTGTTGCAGTACATGAGTATATGATATGCTTCCAAAGACTCGTAAATGATTGACACTAGGCTTCCTTCCACTCCATGCTTCTTGAGGAGTTTGACTTTTGCAATTTGATGTTGGAGAGTGATTGGACAAGTAGACCGCAAGGAACTGCTTCAGCTCAAAACTCCTTATGCATCCCTATAGACTTCAACATACATCTAGCCATGTTGAGAATGGTTCTATTCTTCCTCTCGGCTACTCCATTTTGTTGAGGCGACCTAGGAACCGTCATTGAACGACGAATTCCATGAGTTGTACCAAAATCATAGAACTCCTTTGAAGTGAATTCTTCTCCTTGATCATACCTCAAAGATTTGATTTCACAGCCACTTTCCTTTTCTATACAAGCCTTGAAATTCTTGAAGGCAACCAAAGCTTCTGGCTTTTGTATCCACACATGTGATTGCAAGCTCCATTATCCTAATACCATGAACTTTTGGCGTCTTTATCTTCTTCCTCGATCGTTAGAAGCAAAGTTGACTCTTCTTCTTTATCAATGAGATTAGCCTTTTCTTCCACTTCATTAGGAGAACTACGAGATTCCCAAGAGAAATGGCCAAATTTATGACAACCGTAACATTGAACATTAGATTTGTCATAACTTCTTTCATTTTGAAAATCGCCACATCCTCTTCCTCTTGCTCCTCCACACGCTCTTGTTGATTGATAACTTCTTTCTTCATTGTTTGAATCACTATTAACATCGCCTCTTCCTCTTCCTCCTTGGCCACGACCACGTCCTCTTCCTTGTCCACTCTTGAATCTTCCATCATTCTTCAACGAAGCTTTGACCTTTAGAGCTTGCTCCAATGGCTCTTATTGTTTCCTCTTCATTTTTTCTTCATGAGCTTGTAGAGAACTTTCTAGTTCTTCAATGGTCATGGAGTTAAGATCCTTCGATTCTTTAGTGACACACCACATAATTGAAATTAGGAGTCAAGAAACGGAGGATCTCTCTTCGCATGAGCATCATCTATTTTATCTCCATATATCTTCAATTGATTGACAATCCCCTTTATTAACAATAATTCGAAATTGATTCGGATTCCTTCATCTTCAAGGCTTCAAAATCACCCCGTAGTCATTGAAGTCGTATCTTCTTCACTTTATCACCACCTTGGAGGGATTTTTCCAAAATCTCCCAAGCTTCCTTTCAGGAAGTAGCATAAGCAACTTTCTCAAACATGGATTCTTCAAGCATTGATGGATGAGAGTGAGGGCTTGTTGATCCTTCTTCTTTGTCTTTGACAGAGTATCCTTCTCAATTGGAGACATCCCTTCTTTATTTTGTGGCTCCTCATAGCCTTTATCCATAATCTCCTACACAATTTTAAATCCAAGCAGTCCTTTCATGTGAAGACACCATTTTTCATAATTCTCCTTTGTATGATGAGTAAATTGGAAACTTGTGTATCCATTGCTCAGCATCCCTCAAACACTCTATGCTTCTCTCAACCCTCTAGATCAAACCAATCTCTTGATACCACTTTGTTAGAGGAAGGGAAGATATTTCTAAGAGAGAACTCAAACTTTCTTGATTGCAAATGCCAAGTACAAAGGTGTATTTTTAAGTACAATGGAGAATTATAGACTCTTTCTAGAATCTTCTTAATTTAATATCCACTATGAATTTTTCTACACAACTCTTTAATTATTGTTCTTCTAGATTTTACATAGAACTCTCACGAAGCTCTCTACAAATTATAAACAACAATTCCTACTCACTGTGATTCTAAGATCCTGAGTTTGAATATCAATGATATAAGTGCTAACTACGTTTCAACTTCTATTTTGTGCTTAGGCTAAATTTGCTTCATTCTTTGGGCCTGGAGTTACAGCTGAAGTTGTTGGTGAGTCTGAAAATTCCAATAACTTTGCTCATAAGCAAAATTGCTAATACTTAAGGATTAAAAGGCACAGAATGTGTATGAATGAATTCTGACATGATATTTCGGTGCAGGCAAGGGCGAAAAAGATTTATATGAGGTTCGACTTATCTCCAATACAGACCCCATTGCCTCTCCTTCATGAAGTTCTTGACCATTTTACCCTACTCTTCCAAGTTGCTTGATTTAGTTAATTACAGGACTTAGATCCTTTAAAAGTATTTGATTCAAAGTATAGTGTAAAATTTGACACGAATTAAGTGGAAAAAATTGCAATTGGGAAGAAAAAGCATAGCCAATGAAGATCACGTTATTTTACACTCGATATACAAGAACTTACAAAACTATAATTTGCTTAGTAACTCGTTCTATATATATTTTTCTAATCCATGTTTGAGATTGCTTGAAACATGGATTGCTCAAGTCAGGCTGGTAAATTATGTAAGATGCATTATGAATTTATTTTTATTTAGACACGCAGTATAAACTATTTTTAGACATGCATTGATTTCCGCCACATTAGCAATTTATTTATTTTTAATTAAAATTAAAAGATATGTCTATGCTCGGTGTTATGTGACATATTATGATTAGATATTTGTGTAAAACTTTTTTACATTGATTGCGAATACCCATTAATCTCAATTGTTATTCAGTTTTTAAAAAAAAATTGTTAATAAAAGTTCAAAATTTGAATAGTTTTTTTTAGCCACGACAACAATGTATAATTCTCTTGTTGCGGGTGCTTGCACTAAGTGGTAAACGATTGATTATGAAATGTGTTTCATTCCTTTGGGTAAGGATGAAACCTCGACCTCATGGCTAAGAAACGAAGTGACTTAACCACTATGCAGCACCTCGTGGTTTTGAATGAGTTGCGGATTTCATAGTTTATGACGAAAGTTTGAACAACTATTACTCCCCCGTTCCCATATAACTATCACTATTTTTAACTTTTTGTATTTTATTTTTCCAACTAATTATAAGAAATTCAAATTCAAGGTATTTTCTTGCCTATCTCCCATCTTATCCCCTATTTGAATAAATCTCATTTAGATAAGATATTTTAAGTTCTTTTTAAGGTAAATATGACTTTCATTAATCAGCGGATAAAATGTCTACAATCATTGCTTGAGCAACTGGAGGGGTTTATCCCACCATACATTAGAGGGAAAAACATAAGGTAAAGAAGCTAATTCATGAGTTGGAAAGTTTACCTTTCTATTTCTATTAGGGTTTCTATTTCTATTAGGGTTATGATTGATGAACCACTCTATAGTGCAGACACTTCGAGACACCTCTCATCTCTTCCTATCTCTCTTCTGCACCCAAAGGGTGTACACCAATCTTTATCCTTCCTATTAACATGAGAGAAGGTGATACTACTAAAAGATGTAACCAGATATAAGAAGTCATGGATGAGATGTGCAATATCAGGCCTACAAGTTTGAGATGTCATCGCAGAAATCACAACTAGAGAGTCATACTCGACCACAACATGATCCATATCACGGTCTCTAATCATCACAAGGCTCCACCGCAATGCCATTGCCTCAGCAACAATTGGGTCCAATATGCTAACCTTCAGGTGAGATGCAACAACCAATATTCTAGCAAGCTTTGTAGTGTAGAGAACATCACCACATCGATTCACATACAGCCACTACAACAAATTTTGTCTTAGGCCGTGGCCAGAAAACCGCAGTTGAATGTGAAAAAACTGTGGCAATAACCTTCGGCCACGGATCCCCGTCTGTGGGATACGCGGCCGTAGCCTATGCTAATCGGTCACGGTTTGACACTTTAGGCCATCATTTCCTGACAACCGTGGCAAGAATAGGTCGCGGTTTAATCACGCTGGTTTAGGCCACGGTTTACAGCTGCTTCTTTAAACCACGATTTGCAAACCGTTGCTTTTATTTTTAGGCCGCGGTTACTAGCTTTGAGTTTCGACTCTTCCAGATAGCCCATAAACCTTGGAACAAGCTTGCCAAATTCTTCTGATCATAGTTCTCGCAACAGCTACAAAACCACTCAAGAAAGTTCACCTAGATGCCATCCGTTCTCAGACCCATAGGGTGCGAAAACCAAGCTGCTCGTGTCCACGAAGAATGGAGGAATAGATGCGACTGAGTCTCCTCAGTATCCTATCCGCATGTCACGCATGTATTGTCCACTTGAAGCCTTCTTCTGACCAATTTATCACGACATGGGTAGGAGATTATTTGCCACTCATATGCATAATGGCTTATTTTATTTGGTGCCTTGCCCCTCCATAGTTCTTCCAAGTGAGTGGGGCTACAGGTGAGAATTTCTACCACTTAGAAGGATTATCTTGTCATATCTCTAGCCAATGTATGACTTCTAACCAAAACCCATCCATAGATCACAGCAAAAGAAAAAAAACAACATGTGAACATCTAAAAACGAAGAAAAACAAAAAAGGACCATGCAAGAATGTGGAGTAAGCTACACAAGTATTATAATATGATATAAAACTATTCATTTGACCTTATCCAAAAATGACAACACCCACATAAATTAAGCAATATTTAAATTAATTAAATTGTGTCCTCAAATGTTTTAAACACTATTTAGCGAGCCGGTAGTATTTAATTTATATTACGCTCCTAATATTAGCGACATTGTAGTATACTTTAGTAAACTGACGTTAGCGTAGAGCGACAAACGTTTCGTGTTTTCTTTGCGAGTAAGACTCTCACTTAGTTCATAATTCCTTATGGCTTAATTTATTTAAGTGATAATTAATTTAAAATCCTTTAATTGAACTTCCTGAATTAATTAGAATAATAATATCCTATTATTTTTGTATTTTCCCTTCTAGCTCCTTTGGAAATCTGAATTTTCATTTTATTCGCATTAAATTCGCATGCTTCAATTCTCTCTCCTTTCAGCTTTGTGAAATTTGAATTCCACCCCCTCATGTCCTTAAAAAATTGCTACAGGCCTCATATATCCTCATCCATATCTTTCCAAGATTTTCGACCAATCAGAATGAAGAGAAATCCTCCTCAACCAATTAGAAATTGGTAAAATCTCTCACACGCACTCTCTCTCTCTCTCTCTCTCCATTCAATGCTCATGACCCCACCATCCCTCTTTCGCTCCTTCTACACACTAAAATAATAAAGTTTGAGGATGTAAACATGTGACATTCATAAAGATTCAGGTCAAACTCAAACAATTCTCAAGCACAACATACCATCAAAGCACATTCAAGACATTCAAGAACATCTCTCTTAAACTCTCTATTCCCCTACCACAAGCATCAATTAGACCTAATTAGAAAACAAAGATTCAAAAACACTAAGACTCACCTAAAAATTAACCAAACATAGGTTGTCTCTCAAGAAACACAATGTTATAGTCTTTGATAGACTTTTCCCATGTTCACTTCCTGTCCAGGATCTATCACAAATTGAATTACATCCTTAAGATCATGAAAATTATCACATAATTCCATTAAGGTATTGCATGAAAATTCAGATATCAAAGAAGGGTAAATCAAATTAAGTGTTAGAAGGTTAAGAAAATTCTCATTGATATGAAGCTTTGGTGTGTAGGGAGAATTCCATCCTCTTGCTTGTTCCTTGAAATGCTCCCCTTTGTTCCACAAATCCATGAGATAGGTGCTTAGATTGAGGCTTTTCTTTATCCATCTTCAATTTATCTCCAAAGACAACATCTGCTATAGAGGTTTCTTCAAACTTTTCACATTCAACCACTTCTTATTTTTGTTCACCCATTGTTTTGTCACTTTTTAGGTCAAAGGTATATGTGAGAACCTCTTTTGGGAATTCTTCTTCCTCCTCAAAAGCTTGAGGAGAGGAATTCTCTTCAAATATTTCATAATCCCTCTTTTCTTCAATTTGGAACTCTTCATTTGCATAATGTACTGGGATTTCTTCATATTGCTCCTCATGACAAATGATAATGTCATTTGGAAGTGAGCTTTGTGATTCTTCCACAATTTGTTTTGAGATTTGCTCAAGTTGAGTTTCCATGTTCTTGATTGAGGCTTATTGGTCCTTGAAGTTGTTTCTCATCTCATTGTTGAAGGCCTCTTGATTCTTGTTGAAAGACTCTTGGCTCTTCATGAAACTGACTGTGGTCATGGTACTTGAATTAGAGCCTCCTCCAAACTTATCTTCCCACTACCTTGACTTTGATAGGATTTATCTTGCTCAGATGGTTGGCACTCTCCATAGTATTGATGGATTCCATGGATTGATGTTCTCATAGCCTTCCCAAGCATAGGGTTGGCTTTCCCATCCTTGGTCATGGTATTGACATTGATAATATCCGTGAAATCCACTACAATAAGCACACCTAAAATTGAAAGCATCCATGGTACCTTACAAAATACACTCAAGAACAAAGGTGAAAATAAAATAAAACAAAAATGAGAAAGAAAGAAAAGAATAACTACAAATTAAAAAAGAAAACCATGAACATATATACAATGTCCTAAGCAGTAATAATTAGCTTCAACTGATATAAACAAAGGCACAATCCCCAGCAACGGCGAAAACTTGTTAGCCGCTTTGCAAGTGTACAAAGGCTCGAAGTAATAAAAAGATCGTCTCAACAGGGATTGTGGTTGTTTACTATCAATTTTCGCTAATTTAACTATTGAAAGGATGGTAAAAAGGTTGATATATTGTTTGAAACAAGAGATCGTGAACATAAGCAAGAGAAAATAAATATGTGAATTAAACGATGGTTTGGACGTACTAGGAAAGTTGATTTCATCAACCAATTACTATGTCTCTACCCACTTAAACATACATATATGAATTTATCCAACTCTCGTATGATGCTAGGTTTAGATATTCACATAGTAATTCCTTGACTAAGTGAACCTATTAGTTGAAAGTAAAAGAATTAATTCCTTAACCCCAATTACTCAATTAATGCTATAAAAGATCATCAATCAAACCAACACAATCGGGTATTGCCCTCATTCCTAAGCTAGAAAAACTCCCAATTAAAACCTTTTCAAAAACCTAACTCAAACCAATTTTGCAATTATGCAAGAATTAGATAGATAGACCCACATGCATTTGAGTACAAAAAAGCATAGAAAAGAGCCTCATAGAGAAGAAGAACAACTCATATGTATAAAACTGAAATGTAATCAAGACATAAAGTTAGGTTAACTACATCAATCCCCTAATACAAGAGGACTTAACAACTCATGGACAAAATTGAAGCAACAAGATGAAGGGAAGCAAGAAGATCCATGGCCACCATGTGGGGATGGAAACCCTAGCCCTAGCATAGCTCCAAGGATGCTCCAAGTCGCTCCATGATGCTCCAATATGTGTTAGATCCCTCAAAAACATGAATTGGTTCAATTTTGTGTTCAGGGGGATGGCGCGGTCGTGCCCATCATCTGGCACGCGCGCGCCAGCGCGAAATTCCTATCTTGCCCTTGATGAAGCAGGGTGAACACGCCAGCTTCCTGGCGCGAGCGCGCCAGACACCTGAAACCAGAAAACCAAAGAAAATACCATAAAAAGGAAAAATAATGCATAAAAATATCTAAAAATTCCTAAATTACTTCTAAAAGACTAAAACCTACAAACAAAGGGTAAAACAAACTAAAAAGACTAGATGAACTTTAAAAACTCCTGAAAATAGTCCAAGATATCTATAAAAATGGTTCTACAAACCCGGGTCAACAACATCGAAGCGCCAGAACTCCGCAAGCTTGGGAGTGGAGGTAGGGTGAAATCATAATTAACGCGGTAAATCTGTCGTCCATACTAGATAGATCCATGACACCGAGTCATCTCAATCAATGAATTAGAAGACCACCTCCCCCTGGGGAAGAGGGCCTGAGTAAGGATCACTTGGTAGTTTGTCCGCCATGGTCTGATGAAGCGCCCACGAATCATCCGAATAAACATAGAAAGAAAAGGGTCACTTCCAAACAATAGCATAACTAAGCAAGGTAGAGCACATAATATACAAGTTAGCACGTAGTGAGCATTATAGAATTGTAATTTAAGACACGTTGTGAAAATATCTATTCACAATTTGGGGGACTAAAGTCTAAATTCTCAAGGGGCAAGGACTAAACCATAAACTCTCAAAGGGAAAGGGCCAAAGTTTGAACTTAGAAGAATTGGAAAATATCTAGATTAGTTAAATATAAACATCTAATCTGACTGACGCGTCCTCACGTCAATCGTCATAAGTGTCATTTGCGTCATAACCATTATTTCATCGTATACTTAGCACATTATCCAATGTCGTTCAGGGTGACTAGCATCGGTCACTCACTTGCCTTCAACCACGTGCTCGTACAACTCGAGCACCGGGCCCAAAATCTCTTGGGTCGTTTCCTCGGAATTTGTAACAATTCCAGCCTGAAAACACTATTCACAAAAACACTATCCACAAAAATAAATTTATCGCATATCTAGATCCGCCACGTCAAATGAAGTCGTTTCATGATTCCCATATTTTTCATCAGAGGTCCCAAACATCTTCGTCCGATTGCACGAAAGTTTCTAATGAAACTCCCAGCGGCGAGGGGAAAATCTTCCCCGGATCTTCGGAAGGAAACCCTATCAATATTACAGTCATTCTTTACGAATTTCTTTGCTAGTTGTCATGAAGATAATGAGAAGGTCTTATTCACGCTCGAACGTCCGTCGAGATAAAAGCTAGGGTTCTATGATGAGTCGTCGCTTCAAAACATTGCACCAATGATCCGAATAGTTTATGATATTAACATATGCTAGAAAGTGTTCCGAAATATACATCGGGTAATTAAATAATTACTTAATCATTTAACTATTCCAGGGTCTTACGTTGCTCTCACCAGACAAGAGATCCAGCTCGGATGTTAGCAAGGTGGAATCGATTGGAGCCTCCCGACCCGTCCGCGACTTCTTTGACCGCTTCGGCTCAGTATGGTCGGACGCAGTAGTCAAGGTCTCCTTTTTACTGCCCAGGCGACCCTAAGAGGATCGGGCCTCCTTTTCTGTGAGGCCATCAAATTGCTTCACTAGCTTGCGTGTTTTCTTTGAAGGCTCCACTACATGAACGAATCCTTCTTCCGCTACTTCATCCTCAGCATCCTTTTCCTCTTCCTCAGCTACTTTTGGTGCTTCCTTGGACAGGAAGTGTAACACCCCGATTTTCAGGGCGTTACTATAGAAATTAAACAGTAAATAAACATGCAGGGGAATTTTCAAAATGTAGAAAAAGGAGGGTATTTATTTTTCAAAACATAGCCTTTTCGAAACATGCCATGCTGAGGTGCATTAGTGTTATAAATACCTAATTCGCAAATAGCCAAACATATGGCATAAAGTGACCGACCAGCAGCTTAGAGATTATTTACAAAACATTTAACTTGGTTTCAAAAACTCTGTTGTCAGTTGTAAAAAGCAAACTAAAACTCCTACCCTATACATAATCACACATAAAAATCAACGTCTGGGAGGAGACGTCCTGCAACCAAGCATCCAGCTTCTAACTTGATCTCCTTTGTATCGACATCCACCTGCGTCTTCTGGCTAAAGCTATTCGGCTGGTGATGGATCGCCGGCAAACGCACACACACACACAATGCAAGGGTCAACTTCCAAACAGACAATACGAATAAGAGATTCTAATGATAATATTAACAGACAAGCATCTACATCAAGAGGGTGCAGGGAAGTAAGATAGATAAACATAAGTGTTTTTCATGGAAAATTTCATGGAAAATAGTGTTTTTCATGGAAAATTTCATTTTGAACCCTACTTTTCAAAATCAAAGCTTTTCCATGACCAAACTCATTATAGAATCGATTCAAGACAATTTCTACTCAAAACTCAAAGGATTTCCAAAACACTAAAATGTATGAATAAGGAAAATGACAAAGGTTTCAACCAAGAACAAGGGAAAGGACCAACCTTGCTTTGCTTGTATGATCAAGAGGAAATGAACCACAGTCCTTGTCCTTCAATGGAGCAGACAGAATTCTAGTATGGTGAGGAGAAAGGTGCTGGAAACAAGCCAAGTCAGAACCCTAGGATAGGGAAAAGGAAATTGAACACCAAGAATTCGGAAATTGGAAGAGTTTGATCTACTTACTAATGGCCCAACACAAGGCACACTTGGAGAGGACTAGAGAACAAAGCTTGAACACCAATGGAGGAAGAAGGAGAGGCGACACAGCAGCACAAGTTCAGAGGGTTTCAGCTTTTGGAATTTAGGTTTAGAAACTTAGGTGTGAAGAGGTAACAAAGGAGAGACTAACACATATAATGATCAGAATTTTGTAGCATCAAAGGGAGAGAGAGTCAACCAACATAGCTTGATTCAGAATAATTCTCCTTCAAGACCCATTAAGGCCCTAGACAAGCCATTAAACTACATTATTCCACTTAATTCCCATAACTCCCACATCAAATTCTAATTTTAATCACCATTAAGAGCCGAATAAAAGCAGAATTCAAATTCAAATCTGAATAGTCCAAGGACTATAATTTAATTAATCAAACTCAAGGGACCAAATTACAAATACAAGGATTCCTACGGACTAAAATGCAATTACAAGAAGTTTAGGGACCAAAGTGCAAATTCAAGAAATTGAGGGTCTTACAAGCAACATGGTGCTTATTCAACGCACCTGTTTGTTGAAGTTGTACTTAGAATCTCCCTTGCTTTTGAATTTCAAATAATGTAGTTGGTAGTTACTTAGTAGTAACACAATAGGTTTTCTATTTTATTGGGATTTGTGTTAGTATGTACTTCTATAAATAGGACTTAGAAAGAAATAGAAAGAGTTGGATATCGAAACTAATGCCCGATTTCTACCGGATTTCATGAAAGATGCTGATTTTCCAGTAAACCCCAACCACCCTTTTAATTTCAGTATTGTTAATTTCAACTATGTTTTTTTTAATTCAAGTTCATTTTTCGCACTCTTGGATCTCTTGAATTATCATTGTTGTTTGTTCATTGCCAAAATATCAACTTGCATCCATGTTCTTTGTATTTCCACCATGTTTTTTGTTAAGTCTAATATCCAAAAATCTCTCTTGATGGGTTTTGATGATAACAATAGGAAAGTTATAAGCACGACTTGTAAGTATGAATTTAACTTCTATGTTTTAGAATATACAGGAGTTTATCTCAACCAAAACACGGGACCTTGAAGACTAAGTTACAAAGCTCACTTCGCTTGAATCTCAAAAGAACTAAGTCTTTGTCTGATAAAGAAAGAGATACCGTCTAATTAACTGTCTCTGATCAAAAAGTAAATACGCTACTACGAAATCAGAGCTACGGTGGTTGTTGTTATAGACTCAGATAAAGCATTCTTCAATATGACAACAGACAATCCAAGTAAGGGTTCACAATCTTTTCAACCTCTCACGGAAATGGTAGGAATGGTACAACATACTTTTATTTAATCTTTTAAAGTATCACCTCTACTTATTAGTAATACAAGTGAGACTCCACAAGTACTCAGAACTGACAGACAGCATTAAATTTCTAGAGTTGTTCATGGTTCAGGTTTGGGCAAGAACCGAACTAAACCGAACCGAACTAGAGAATTGGTTCAACTGAACCGAACGAATTGGTTGTTTTTGTCTAAGAACCGAACTAGTTTTTCAGTTCGGTGAATCGGTTCCATGGTTCGGCGAACAAGTTATGTTTTACAAATCAGTTCAGACACCGGTTTCTATACAAAACCGCTATAAAATGGTGTCCGTTACAGCGGCTACAACATACAAAATCGGAATAAGAGATCCTTTTAGTGCGGTTATTATGAAAAAACGCGTAAGAGATTGCTTTTTTACAGCGGGTCTAAATTGCTATGAAGTCTTTTACATCGCCGAGATTCGCAGCGGTTTGAAACTGCTGTAAAAGGCCTTTTCAAACCACTATAAAAGGCCATTTTTTTGGTGTGGATCACCTTGTTTAATATTATGCATGACATGTTTATAATATGATAAGTTGTGTTTGTTTTGCATCTCAACCTGTTGTTCTTTGTGCATTCAGAGTCTATCATAAGAATGACGTCCTTTATTCAATCATGTTACATGTTGTTTCAAGTTTAAGTGCATTTACCTTTTTAGTTTAAGTCCGGTTGTTGTTCATCATCATCTCCATCTGCATTCCTACTCAAAAACTATGAATCTCAGTATGCCTATCATACTTCTCGGCCTTCGTCGTTAGGTTATGCATCTTGAATGGTTTTTCCAAATTTCTTCGATCATTTTTTAAACTTGGACATTATTCTTGATGCATTTTCATCATTTTGCTCGCATGGTTCTACTTTCACGTTTTCTTGCCTAGTTCGTATTCTCAAATAGGGTATGATCAACTTTGACGGAACATTATTTTCCTTCACATAATGTAGACAAGTACAACTATTTTCAACCAAAATCAACCGTCAACTTAACAAAACTCTTCCTCTTAACTGAGTTCGAACACCACTTATTTAGAAGCTAAGTTCAGTTTAATTACGTATGGGGTGAGATTTAACATTCACCTTATAAATTCGACTCCACTTTATTTCCACCAGAAAACAACATCTATCTTAGGAAAATTTCATGAATGTGCACAAACACCTACGCTTTCTAATTATATACTCAAGAACATTTGATGTTTAGATTGAGTTGTAGTATTTGAAAGAGAAAGAAATGATTTAGTTGAAATTTTGATCCCCAAATTTTTCATGATTTTAGTCCCTTAGTTTTATCATGTTGTAATTGTGATCTCTTTAATTTAGAGATACTGTAGTTTCATCCTCTTACTTTCTAGTTTTAACCCCAGAAGTATAGGAATTCACAATTTTGAAAATATAAACATACCGCTAACTCTAAAAAGAAAAGAGCATCCCGGTGCACAGAGCTCCCGCATACGCAGGGTTCAAGGAGTCCCACTATTTGGTGTAAATCCAATAAAATTCTTTCAGTCCAAAATTTGTTCTGCAAAATGTCATGTATTTTCTCCTTCAAGACATTATTGAGTAAAACCATCGTGATCACAACGTTAACTTGATAATTTGAGTGTCATTATAATCAACCTCACGCATAACCATGATTAACCCCACATCAGTAAACATATGACACCTCAAAAGAAACATTAAACATTGGATAGAGAATTACCGATTGAACCATATTTGTATAATTTTAAAAATAGGAAACCAAAATTGCAAAGAAAATCTAGGAAATCAAAATCATGGAATGAACAAATTAAGGGACCAACATTATGAAAATAAATAAATTAGGGAACCAAAATAGCAGTGACTAAAGTATAGGTCCAAATTGTGAAAAATATAGCAAAGAAACCAAAATCACTGAATTACAAATCGAAATAGACAAAAATTGCAACTAAGTCTAATAAAATTAGAAAAACAATACAATAAGGACGTGTTTGGGTAAATAGTTTTATTAAGCGTTTATCGCAATAAACACTTACCGCATAATATAAGCTCAAATAAGCTCTCCGAACACATGCATAATCATTTATGCTATAATATAAACTTAAATAAGCTCTTCCAAATAAGGGCTAATTCTACCTAACTGAACACAACCAATTATGAAGAAGCACTTATCCATGGATTACTGGCAGAACAAATCTCTATCATATATTGACATACAGCATCTCAATTCTCAACCTTCTATGTTTACAAGCTTTCGAATTCACATTGCTTCATGTTTCTTTACAAGGATATGATGTACAATATTAAATTCAATTCAACCACTTTTACCTTCCACTCTTCCAAAACACCAAATAAACTTGGTTTCCTCAAATTGCCACTGCAGGACTTGCCTTCCTCTTCTCACTGAAGCTACGGCATGAAGACAACCTTGGAATGCACCATGGAGAAGATTTAACTGATTTCGAGGTCACGGATACACGATCCTCCTCACTCATGGTTCTCTCACTACCAGAAGCAGAGTTAGCTCCAGAGAGATAAGGAGTACAGTGTGCAGCATCTGCAGATTTTGGCAGAACATCTTGTATAGTTGTTCTAACTTGTTTGTTTCCATTGCCAACATTTTTGTCATTTCTGACACTTTCTCGAAAAAGCTCTGAAAGTTTCTTTTTCTTTTCTGGTGATGATTCAGAAGTAGAACCAGGAGTTCTATTCCGAGAAGGAGTTTTATTGACACAATGGGTCACAAAAGTGTGGTGAACTGGAGTAGTACCACGAGATGGTGTAAAGTCTGCATAAAATGAATTGGTAGAGTAAAATCAATTATGGTAGAGTAAAACTCTGGTAGTAAAATCACTGAATTGATATAGTAAAATCAACCCGTCAGAAAACCCCATAATCAATTTTTGTAGAGTAAAATCAATTGTGGATGAAAACATTGATGTTTTTTGGTCATTTTACAGAAATGATTTCATACCCAGAATCAATTATGGTAGAAGCTAGAGAGTAGCTTTTGAGTTGAACATAATCAATTGTGACATTTTACAACTAAATTTCACAACATTACACAACAATAATAACTTTTTCATAAATGTGCCAAAACATAAATCACTTCACTTTCAACTCACTTTTACTATGATCAATTTTAGCAAAATCAATTATGAAAGACGCTAATCTAAACCCGTACTTAAGGTGGTTGGAAAGGAAGGAGAGGAAGAAGAGTTGTGAAAACAAAATGGAAAGAGAAATTACATCAAAAGGTAAAATAACAATATATCCAAATGCTCTAAAAGAAGTTTGACATTCTAAAAATTGCATGAGCAAATAGATGATTAATGATACAATGTCCTTGACAGACTAAAATGCCATAGAATATAAACCGTAACAATAATATGTTTCTCTACAACCTCTCACCTCTTTCTCATCATTCATATCATAATTATAAAATAGAAAACAGATAAGTAAAAATACTCAGCTAGTAGCTAGAAAAAGTACAAAAGCAAAGAGAGTTGCAGGAAATCCTTACCACCATTGACACTATAAAAATCGTCTTCACAATCTGAGTCTAACCAAGGCTTGGAATCAAAAAATGCTTCCTCTTTGCTACCTGTATAGAAAGAAGAAATAAGATGACATGTAAATACTCCTTGTAGCTTTTGTGAGAGCAGAACTGATTCTAGAAGATTTGAATGCGAATCCAAACAAGCTAATAATCTAGGATATCATATCAATCACAATACATAGAGACACTCATTTTGTGGAACCAAGCACTTGAATCAATTTTTCTTACATGCAGGAATCATATGTATACAGTGAGTCAGCAATAATTACCTTAACTTAAGAAACAAAGTATGTGGTTTATGGACACCCAACATTTCATTGCTAATCTCTTTTTAATTGAAAGGAAGTATAATTAGACCAGAGCAATAGTGTCATTGAAATAACAACAGTGCATGACATTCTAGTATCTTGTCCCAGAGCATGTTTGGAAAACAGAATAAAATTTACTTGGTCAAAATCAATTGTAAACAGTTGGAAGGATGTTTGGGTGTACAAATAAAATAGTTTCTTTAGCGCTAAACATACTCAATTCTGAGATTTTGCAATTGAATTTCATAACATTACCCAACAAAAACCACTTTTTCATAAAGATATCCAAACATATATCACATCATTTAAACTCACATTTGTCATATGCAATTTTAGTAGAATTAATTCTATCCAGATTCAATTTTGCTAAAGCTGATCAAACACAGCAAGCTAACAATGGAATCTGGTAAGATATTCTCAGTGCAGCTAAACCTTACTTCCATGTGCAACGCAATCAGTATAATGAGAGAGAATGTTTAATCTGCAAATCAAGATCTAAAAGAATATTTTGACTTTATTTTCCAACACTATAAGCATATAAATTAAATAATTGATTATATTATTTTTCAGGGGAAAAAAAACTAACAGAATATTCATATACAGAAAAATTATCATCACATTACTCAATTAGAAAAAAATGTATCTACTATCAAAGGAGGCCTTAAATGGAAACAAACAGTAAGACCAGCACAATTCAACAAACTGATCAGACATTAAAGGTTATCTCTTCAATTAGATTGCAGGTGGCCTTACCCTTTCAATTTCAACCGTAACATAGGGACAGTAATGTATCAACAGAAAAATTGTGTTTATTCTGGGAAAAATATCTCTCATCCCATATATAAAGATAAACATTGAATACTGAATAGACTGTGATCTGGAATGAAAAATAATTTGAATCTTCATATACTTATGATCAATAAAGAAAATTCAAACTGGTGATACAACCACATCAAATTTTGAAAAAACAGGTTCAAGATCAAATCAAACCACAAAATAAATATCTACAGGTGTATTATAACATAAACATAGCCACATAGGTGATACAGCAGCAATTAAATTAAATATGTAAAACAACTAGATCAATCTTTAAAAAAACAAATCAGAAAAGAAAAGAAATATTCTTCACAAAAAGCAACACCAATAACGGTGAAAAAGATCATCAGTGCAAATAATTTTTTTAAAAAAGAGATTAAAAAAAAGAGGAATTGGATTCCTTCAAACACATATACTGAGATTAATAATTCTCTAAAGACCCCACAACTATATACCCCAGATCTCACCTCAAATGAAATCCCCAGAAATAATCACGTATTAATAAAAGCAGCATCTTAAGGACACCAATCAAACAGCTTGTGGGCATGTGAAAACGATGAACATAAATCTTGAAGCAACAAAAAAAAAAGGACCATACCGTAGTCTGTGAAGTTGGTCGTTGACCGAGTCGATGACCAATTGAAGTTCCCATTTTTGGGTTGCTCCTTGATGGGTGAATGAGGAATCACAACCTTCTCAGTTTTGGACCAAAACGCGAGTTTCAGCTTCATCTCCGACTCACTTTTTCTCTGGACTGAATAACAAGAACCCATCACTCAAAAGACAAAAACTTAATGATCATCACCACCAAAACAAGTGTGTTATGACTTATTGCTCTGCTCTGGCTTCAGAGAGAGAGAGAGAGAGAGAGAAAGTGGAAGTGAGAAAGAGCAAAGGGGTGAAGAAAGAAGTATAGTGCGAGTTTTTGGCATTATACCAAAGGCGTGGAAATTAGTGGCTTTTGAGAAGAAAAATCGCCAAATTGGTGAGAATGAGTGGAAGTTAGAGAGGATGGATTGGGGTTGAAAGTGAAATTATATCAACGGTGTTGTGGGGTGTGGTCGTTACTGTTGCCCGATCCTACCGGTCGTGTAATGTATACAGTGTAGTTTAGAGTGGGGCCGCTTAGGGTGTATTTGGTTTAAAGTAGGGAACGGGTGGGGATGGATTTTAATGGAGGGGAATAGGAGATTTTAATAACTTGTATAGTTTAAGGAAAGAAAGGGGAGGGAAAGTAGTCATTTACATGAGAAATATTATAATTAAATTACTTTCTCACCCTTTATGTATTTACTGATTGTTTAAAAAGAAATAAATTATAAAATCTGTGATTTGAGAAAAAATTACACTTAAAAACACAACAATTATAAAATAATAATTATTGTATGCCTTTATGCCTTTAAATTGTTAATATAGAATTACTATTAATATTTTTTAAATATAAATTTTGCATTAATTTTTTTTATTACAAGTTGTTTTCGGTATTGATAGCCAATTGTTTTTAGTAAATAATTGTTTACAAGTTACTAAGGTCTTTGATTTTTTTTCGTACGAAAACATTACATATGGAGACATAATATAGAGCAAGAGGAAAAAAGAAGATAAGTGTTATATAAAATATTTAAAATCTTAATTACCTGAAGTGAATGTTAATTAAGGAAAACGAAGAGTTTGTTGGACTTGGATAGAGATTGGCGTGAAGTGAATCGGATTAGATATTTATAGTGAATGCTTTTAATTTGTGCCCTTAATATGGAAGTACAAAAGCTACACTCGGAATGGAAAATAAAAAAAAGCAGGTTAGTTTTTATTCTCTCCATTACTAATTAATTTTTTCAATGTTAACTGGATATCAGTAAGGTATGAAGTGATGAACCACTACGTCGAGTTGATTACATTACTAATTAATTATAAGATCTTTATGCTTATTGAAGTGATATCACTAAGGTATGAAGTGATATCACTAAGGTATGAAGTGATATCATCCGTACCTATTGGTGGCATCGAGTTGTTTAATCTGTATCCTACTGTTGTGCTCATAGATAGTACATACAAAATCAACATGTACGGCTTATCACTTCTTGAAATTGTTGGTGTCACATCAACAGACATTACCTTCACTATAGGATTTTCTTATATGTCCTCTGAACAGACACATGATGTTGTATGGGCCTTGACAAAACTGAAGGGGTTGATTGTTAAGGAAGATAGCTTGCCTAGTGTCATTGTGACTGATAAAGATCTTGCACTGATGACAGCTATAGAAGAGGTTTTCCCAACAGCCAAACACTTGCTGTGCAGGTTCCATATTTCAAAGAATGTAAGTGCAAAGTGCAAGTTATATTGCCAACCGAAAACAGTGTGGGATGGCATCATGCAAGCATGGTAATATCTCATGGCTTCTGAGTCCGAAGAGGAGTACGATAGTCATTTGAGGACTATGAAAAATCTTATGTGAATCGTTTCCTCAGTTCAATTTGTATGTTCAGACAACTTGGTTGACATATCATAGGTAAAAGTATGTAAAGTGCTGGATTGATTCAGCCATGCATCTTGGGAACACGACAACCAACAGGTATAGCCCATTTCCTGTTTATTTTAATGTTTATAGCTTGGCTTAAAATATAGTTACGTTATAACTATTGTACGGCAATGCATCGCAGGGTTGAGGGTGCTCATGCAAGGCTAAAGCATTTGCTTAAGAATAATAAGGGTGATCTGTGTTATTGCTGGGATGCCATGAACAAGCTAGCTATACTCAAACATACAAAGATAATGTCGTCTTTTGAGCATAGTATATTCATCAAGGATCACAAATTCAAAGGTCACTTCTACAAGAATTTGATTGGTTTTGTCTCAAAGAAGGCTCTTGAACTGCTTGCGAAGGAGAAACCTAGAATGAAAAGGGTGGGGGTTGATAGTTCTTCATGCGATTGCAGACTAAGAAGTACCCATGGGTTACCTTGTGCTTGTGAGCTTGCAAGGTACACTTGTGTGCCTTTGGGGACCATCCATCATATATGGAGAAGGCTGTCCTGGGCAACTGTTGAACCCGAAGATAACTCATCACTTGAGCTCAATTTAAAGTCTGAGTGGGAAGCACTGTCATTTAGATTTGAACAAGTCGATATCCCGACAAAGAAGACAATCAAAGAAAAACTTCGGGAGCTTGCATTTCCTGATTCCGCCTCCATGTGTCCGCCTCCTGCAAAAGTTAAAACAAAGGGAAGGAAGAAGGGTGTATGACAGGGATCGACAAAGCGTGCCCCTTCATACTTTGAGATAGTTGATAACTATGTTAACTCACTTGATGGGAGCAACTCCACATACCCATCAGTCCACGCCCCAAGCAACACAACAGTTCCTATACCTCTGGTTCCTAAATGGAAGTCTCCAATGTCAACAGTTGTAGCCAAGGCTTAGAGAGGACGTCCAAAGAAGCAAAAATTGGGCGACCATCAGATCCTACAGGTACCGTTCTTGGAAAAAATGCCTATTAAATTTCAGCCTTATATATGTGACATCATAGATGTAGCTGGCGATGGGAATTGTGGATTCAGGGCCATTGCTACCTCATTGGATAAGGGTGAACACTTGTGGTATGATATACGACTGAAGATGATCGAGGAGATGACAACAAGAGCTGATAAATATGCGGCAATGTTTGGCATAAATCTATCATAAACAATTTTTGATGCGTTGAGAGTTGCTCCTCAAGAGTTGACAATTTCGGACATGGGATACATTGTTGCAACAACATTTAGTGTTGTTTTGATTACGTTGTCTAACAATGGTTGTTCTACGTTCTTACCTCTTGCTAGACAACCACCAATTACTCATCCTATTATTGTTCTTGGACATGTGAACCAAAATCACTGGGTTCAGGTACTAATTTAAAATTTTAAAACATGTATCGTTTAGAAAAAAAATTTGCATCATATGGCTCTAATTTTGTATTCGTTCAGGTGCAATTGAAGAAGAATCATCCAATACCACGTACCGCTCCCCAATGGAGATATCATCATGACCTACATGCTTCAAAGTGGGAGATCCCATACCTTGAGCGAATGGCACAGTACCAGAAGGAGTTGGAAGCGCAACATTGTAATTTAGAAAAGCAAGTAGTAGACCTCACTGAGGATTAACAATATTGTCATAAATGATTTGTTTTGGAACCTTACTGTAGGGTCATTTTGGTGAGTGTCCAACATGAAGATAACTTCTATACCTTTGCTTTTTTCCATGAATTGCCAAACATCAAATAAATTTTGAAACTTAAATAATCATACATCGAACATGTTGCAAATGTGTTTACAATGTAATCAACCATCTAACAGCTAATAATCTAAACAAACATCCAATAGTCATTATCCATCAAACAGTAATTACAACCCAAGTTTAGCAATCTAGAATGTTAAAATGATTAGTTCCTAGAGCTAGACGCTCCATGTGCATCCCTCCTCCTAACCCTCCTGTACACCAAATCCCCGTGTAAGCCTTGCTCAATAATAGCTTGCATGTTCTCCACGACAACCCAGACTGGTGTTCCAACGGGAGGTGACCCAACTGTATTTGGATCCAGGACGACATCCAACCACTTCCTCAACAAAACAAACTTTCCCTGTGAAGGTTAAACAAATTAACACATTAATCAACGAGTGAAATTTTAAAAGTACAACTTCAAACAAATAGTTAACTTGACATACTGCAGCAGAGGCAGTTTCAAATTCTCTCTCCCCAGATGGTATCATATACAGACGTGAGTGTCGTCGATACCAGGCCATGTAATCAGGAGCTGTCTGAGAAGGTGCCAGAGCACGGTGGTTGGGGTGGATCACATGATGCCCGTACCTGAGCCACATCTCATCAATCTCCTCACACGATGGTGCTTCAGTAGGGGTGGATCAGGTATGAACTGCAAAAACCCAAACTGCCGCAAAACCCTCTGCGGTTGGTAAGGTTACATGATACCTGAGCATTGAATCCATCCACAAAAGAGGGACACATTTTCAAACATCCAACCGGCTCGATGATCCACATAAGGAGCCCAAACGACAACATCATCAGTGAAGTCATTTAAATCAGACCTCTTTTTCTTAATGCGACCGTCTCCCTTGATTGACACCCACCGCATAGCTCTAGGCATCTCTTCAGTGTATCCTGGGTTAGACTTTCTATCGAACACTGTGGCTGGGAAGTGCTCGTAAATCCAGGCCTGTAAGTGAATGTGCACAATATTAACACAGATGAATTCACAAAAGAATAGAGGTTTAAAACTACCAAGTACCTGAAGCAGAGTCATAGAACCTCCGATTGATTTTGTGTGTCTCTGAGACGCATCATTTAGCTGGTCGTACATATAGGCCAGCATTGCCGCCTCCCACGCAATGTTCCCCACCTCAGCCAGATTTGTAAATAGTGAGAGGTAGGGGATGTTGGCATTCGTCCTGCTCTTGTCAACAAATAGAGTTGCGCACATAAACCAGAGCATGTAGGCCTTCGTAGCAGCTTCAAGATCCCCTTCCCTGATCTACACTTTTATAACATTTTCCAACCATGCGAATCGTACGAACTTCCCCTTGGTTTTAAGAATCTCAGAAGCAACTTGTGTGTGGGTGACCCCCAGATGAGAAACCAAAGCATGCACACACTCATCACGATTAAGTTGTGGTAGAGTGAAAAAAATTCCTTGGATGGGGATATGGAGAAGACATGAAACATCATCAAGGGTGATCGTCATCTCACCAAATGGAAGATGGAATGACGAGGTCTCTGGATGTCACCTCTCGACAAAAGCGGAAATCAGCCCCCTATCTGACACATTATACCGACACATTCTCAGAGCAGCAAGGCCTAACCTTTGCAGAATAGTGGTGATATAGGGAACAACGCGGTCAACAGGCTTCGCCAGCTTCCTTGATTGATTATAGACCCTCAACACTGGCCTATCCAGCATCGTAGGGTCAAGATAAGACCTCCACACTCTACCAGCGATATGCTTGTGGTAGCTCCGCAGCACTGATAACTTAGCTGGGCCACCTGGGAAGGAGGTGAGGTCCTTATCCTCTTGGTCCATCTGTTGCAGCTGCCGCTTTAACTCTCTTGCCTCCTCTTTGTTTGCAGGCTGCCTTTCCTCCTCCTCCTCAACATCTTCATCATCGTCATCATCAACGTCTTCGTCCTCATCAATGTGTTGATCGTCCTCATGAGCATAGCCGATTTGCTGGTCTTCCTCAGCATATGCATCCTCCTCATATTTCTGGTTAGATGGCTCCTCCACCAATGGAGCTTTTCCAAGTCGCCTGCGAGCTGACGCAGTTGGTTGGATACATTCAGCTTGAGCAGCCCCAGTTTTAGATTGTTGTGCAGGTGCGGTCCAGCGTGTTCTTGCCATTTCTGTAAAAAAAACAAAATAAAAAAATATTAGAAATTGAAAATAATAAAACTGAAACTAATTAATTCAAGGTATGGTTAAATTCGCACCATAATGTGCGAAATGGCAGGGCTGAACTTTGATTTCGCACTATAACGTGCGAATTAGGATTTGCTTAAAAACACACTTGAACGTTCGAAATTAAAAACACAACAATTCGCACTCAACAGTGCGAAAAAAAGAAAAAAAAATCCACTCAACATTACACAAACGCACTCATCAGTGCGAAATTGTCATCCAAACCTTACACGCACTTAACATGTGCGAAATAGAAAACAT
Source organism: Acmispon strigosus (assembly GCA_030819835.1). NCBI lineage: Eukaryota > Viridiplantae > Streptophyta > Magnoliopsida > Fabales > Fabaceae > Acmispon > Acmispon strigosus. The sequence continues at coordinate 10,427,742 of JAUAMA010000001.1, forward strand.
CACAAAAAAAAACGCACACGTTAAGTGCGAATGCTTCAGCCTAACCAAAACGCAGTAAACAAGTGCGAAATAAGTCTCATCAAAACCCTAAAAACGCACTTAACATGTGCGAAATTTAAGAATACACAGCATATTCGCACATGTTAAGTGCGAAATCAAACAAAAACTTCATAAAATCGCACGTATAAGGTGCGAAATGAAAACGGAAATGAAGAAGCATATCGTGAACGACGATTCAGTACGAAAAATGGGATAAATCCAACAAGACAACAAGAATGAGATCACATACTTCTATGGGTGGCGGTAGAGCAACAAGAAGATCCCAAAGAGAGTGGGTGAAGAGAGTGGGCGGCGAGAGTGAGTGGCGAGAGCAGAAACGGAAAATGAGAAGAATGGGGAAGTTAGCAGAGGGGGTGGTGGGAGGAAACAATAGTAGATGGGTAATTTTTTCTTACCACATGAATATTTTAGAGATATAAGAAATAGGGGATGGCAAATGAATCAATATAGGTGGCACGAAAACTAATGCCGATAAATATCACTACTTTTTATAGTAATAATCAATCTATAAGAAAGTGAATATTAAATTTATGTGACAAAATGCCGGTTAATTCGTTGGTCCCGTTTCAATCAATCTTCCCTTAAAACAACGGATAAAAATTGATGCACACCCTTTGGAGATAGACCATTAGAAAAATATAGGAATTGAACTCTCATGTATGATTAGAGTGCTAATCATAACACTAAAACCAATTGTAGGATAAAAGTACACAATTTGCATCCAAAATCACCCAATCATTGAACATTTCACCTTATCCCGTGACTATCGCCCCTGTAGTCCGCACGCTCACTGTGATAGTAGTTTTCCTTACATTATCTCGGCATTCCTCTCCATTTTTGGAGATATTTCTCAAGCCTCTGCAACATACAACACCTCGCTTACTCTCAACTCCTACAATGATGAAAGCTTTTTCCTCATTTCAACCGCCCCAGCATTTCCCTTGCACAAATTTTTTCTCTTCCATTACCACAAGGTACTCTATTTCACTTTTCAGGTATCAGTGTTTTAACACTTTCTAAACGATTCCTTGGACCAATTTTCATTTCTAGATGCATGTTTATCCTTTCAATTTGCATATCTCAATTTCAAAAACCCTAAAGAGAATCATGGTGGAGGAGGTATGTCTAAAAGGGTTCAGTGAGCTTATGCGGTTGGTGTTAGGGTTTGTGGATGCATAATAGTTGGGGCAGTATCTGCGTCTATGTTAAATTGTGAATCCATTGCCAAAATCCCAAATAAAAATTGGACTTTGGATTTACGGTGGAAAGCCATGATGGGCCAAAATCACATCACAGTGGAGACAGAAGGACTTTTGTGACTGCCCACTGTGATTTTGGCTTCACCGTAGTTTTCCATCTTGTATACAAAGACATATGGTTGGGCTCTTTTTAGCCAAAATCACATGCACTAGATAGGATAGACTACGCGGTTGTGCTTTCTTTGTTCTTTTTCTGTTTCACTGCCAACTGATTCAAGCTTTTCCATCCTCTTCTATTTCTTTCCTTTTTACCGTTCAGATACTATAGATAGTAGAAGCTTGAACTTTTTTTTTTTTTTTGCAGCAGGACTCAACTTTCTTTTCCTGCAAAATTCTTCTATTGCCAGGCAAAATCTGGTAAGCATTTTCTCTAAAACCATAAAAAAAGGATGATGTAGTTGGCATGAGGTTTATGTACTATTCTAATGAGGTTAGACCTTTCATTGTGTGTCTTACTCAGGCATAGATGGATCATTGAATGTGAGAGTGATGCCACCCACCCTGTTAGCAGCAGAAAAGGAAGAAGCCAAGGCTGTGTTGAGCTTGTTTTTCAAGAAACAAGGTTTGAGCAATGCAGTTGCAGCAAGAACCATCAACAAGTCAGATCTTTTTATTGATCATCTTGTCTCAAAGCTTCATTCTAAGCACAAATCTCGGTACCTTTCAGGTTTGGTTGCAGCAAATTTATTACTGCTTTTTCATTGCGATTTTCCATATTGGGTCTTCATGATCACTCACAGTCTCGTTATCATAAACAGGGAGAGAGCTTACAACTCTAGAAATCAGGGATGCTCTCATCCCTTATCTTGAATCCCTTTTGGAAAAGCACGGCGACGTTCTGGTGGATTTAGTGGAAAACTATCCAAACCCACCTGTGAAAGAAAAATCAACTTTGCCAATTCCTACTCCTAGCAACGTGGTAGACTCTAAGAAGGTTAAAGCTGTGTCTCGAGTTGATGAGATAGACCCGGCTGCCGGCAAGCTTCGCCCTCATGTTGTTTACCTCATGGAGTTTGGTATGGATATTGAGCAGATTAGGAGTATTATACGACGATTCCCAGCTTTCGCCCACTATAGCTTGGATGGTAAAATTAAGCCAGTGGTTGAGTTTTTTCTTGAACTTGGAGTGCCAAAAGAAAAAATTTCCTCCATCCTCACTAAAAGGCCTCAATTGTGTGGAATCAGTCTATCTGAAAATCTTAAACCAACCATGAAGTTCTTAGAATCTTTTGGCGTTGACAAGAAACAATGGCCGAAGGTGATATACCGCTTCCCCGCCCTGCTAACTTATAGCAGGCCGAAGGTGAGGGAAAGTGTGGATTTTCTCTGTGAATTTGGCCTCTCAGAAGAGAGCATAGGAAAGATTTTAACTCGCTGCCCCAATATTATTAGTTACAGTGTAGAGGAAAATCTCCGACCCACAGCTAAGTACTTCCGCTCGTTGGGGGTTGATGTTGGCATTCTCCTATTTAGGTGTCCACAAAATTTTGGTCTTAGCATCGAGGCCAATATAAAGCCTGTAACCGAATTTTTCTTGGAGCAGGGATACACATTGGAAGAAATTGGGGCTATGATTTCAAGATATGGAGCTTTGTATACTTTCAGCTTGACTGAGAATCTGATGCCAAAATGGGATTTCTTTATGACCATGGATTACCCAAAATCTGATCTGGTTAAATTCCCTCAGTTTTTTGGGTACAGTTTAGAACAAAGGATTAAACCAAGATATGCTCGTGTGAAAAAATCTGGAGTGAGGTTACTGCTGAACCAGATTCTTTCACTGTCAAGCAGCAATTTTGAGAAGGCCTTGAAAAAGAAAATGGAGAAAATGCAAGCTGGTTAGGATTCTAGCTGCAGCAAGGTTTGTTCAATCAGATATTGAGAAGTGAAACATTCAGGCAATGTTTCAGGTTAGAAGATGCTCAACTTTATGATTGTTATCTTGGATCAATGGCACTATGACTGCCAATTTCTATGAAGTGAAAAGTTGCAGTTGTTCTGGAACTTGGTCAATAATTACCTTCAGGAAATACAACTAATGCCCTTGAACTTCAGCATTAAGCTGCATTGGAGTGATTTCAGAGCATGCTAGCTGCTGAAACCTAAAATTTTAAAAGGGTTTCGTGAATGGCTCTGGTCAGCTCGACACAGCAATTAGTACTTAGTGGGAAGTTTTTGTTGTTGTTTTATTTCTTGGTTTCACACTGGTATTCCCATAATCTGATAACTTCGTACGTCAGGATATTGAGGAATTTTGGTCTTAACCATACAGCAATTATTGAGTACAAGCAAAGGGGTAAAGAAAGTGACCTTGCCCCTTTATTTGATAAATTTTATGTATTTGTACGAAGCTGCTACAACAGGAACAACAATCAAACCCCTTTTTGTACTAGGAGAATATATTACAAAGCTACGATTGCTAAAATGTGTAATGCATGGATAGATAGATAGATACACACTTATGCATTTTTACAAGGCTTTATAGCACTTTTGGTCCCTCACGTTTCACGATTTTGCATTTTTGGTCCCCTAGCAATTTATTAGCACCTAGAGTCCTTTAACCTTTGAAGAAGTTGTAATTCTGGTTTTCCGTTAACATTCAGTCAGAAAACTAACGTTAGGAGCATACGTGGCAGAAAATTAGTGATGTGGCAGGCTGACTGGAGAGAGAAAGAGTCATTGGAGAGAAAGCTTGGTCAACTTCTTCTTCCTTCTTCCTTCTTCAAAGAATCTAGAACCCTACAAAAGAGGGTTTTCTTTCCTCTGCAATCTGGAACCCTACATAACCAAGATTGGAGAAACAAGTGGGACTCAGTAGGATTGACTGTATTAGGTGGCGAGGCGCGGCGAAGGTGGGTGAAGAACGCAACAGCGAGGAAGCGACGCGACAGCGCGAAGGGTGTGGTGGCCAACAATCGGAGATGACTGATGACAGTGGGAAGGGATGGCAGAACAGAGACGAGATCGACCTCGCAAGGACGAGAACGGGGCGGCGAGGCAAGGCGAGGCCGGCGACACGGCGCGACGGCGAAGGAACGACGACACCGCGGTTTAGGTATGGTTTGAAGATTAGATGATTGACAACTCCGACACGGGGTTGCGAAGCGAGGATCGAAGAACAGTGGTTGATGATGGGAGTGGTCGTGATGGTTGCGATCTGGACAGTGGCTCAATGGGGTAGCAAAGGACAAGCGATGATGACTCATGGAGGTCGCCGTGATGTTCGGAAGTAGAGGGGTGAAGGGTTTCACCATAGCTTCTGGTTAGTGGCAGAAGGTTCTATTTTGAATTTATGGTTTGCTTTGTTCCTTCTATCATCTCCTTTTTATGGTTGCTGTTTGGGTTAGAATTTGAGGGGATGATTTTGATGGGGTTTCTGGCTATGTTATTATGGCAGGGAAGGAAGAAGGAAGAAGAAGTTGACCAAGCTTTCTCTCTTCAATGACTCTTTCTCTCTCCACTCAGCCTGCCACATCACTAATTTTCTGCCACGTAGGCTTCTAACGTTAGTTTTCTGTCTGAATGTTAACGGAAAACCAAAATTGCAACTTCTTCAAAGGTTAAAGGACTCTGGGTGTTAATAAATTGCTAGGGGAACAAAAAATGCAAAATCGTGAAACGTGGGGACCAAAAGTGTCATTAAGCCTTTCTATAATGAAAAACGAAATTTATTTCTAACAATTATATTAATTGATTGAATTGGAGATATTTTTTATTTTCCTCACAACTCAGGCAGATAAATATTATAAATTTCTAACGTTAGATGCATGATTGTCTTCGTTAATTTATGGCAAAATCTGTCACAATGACTTAATATTAATAACTGGAACATGAGGATGATAGTCATGCTGATGGGTATTCATTCTTAAGTTTAATTGTAACATCTTCTACGGGAATGAATGTTGTTCTATACTCAAACGAAGATCAAATTATAGAGCCCATGGACCTTAATTCGTGGGTTTATAATTGCAATTGTATTTCATTTTTCCCTATGTACTTAGTTGTTGGTTTATATTTTAATTTGGAGCATACGTACTTTAATTTTGTTGCTATCCTTTATATATTTCACTATAGCTTAATTAATTATGAATTTATTTACTTTTTATTAATTTTAAGTTTATATATGTCAACTACTAAGTGTATTTTTATTTTCTTACTTTCTTTTAAAATTTGATATTACCTACCAAATTATTTCGAAAAAAAAAAACAATAGTATTGCTTAATATGTACTTAAAAATAATGAAATGAATAAATAAAGTGATACTAACTACATTATAAAACTAATACTATTTTTAATAATTACATGCATTTAAAAGTGCTTTTAACTAATATTACCCAAACATAATTCATTTTGTCAAACTTATTCTTAAAATAAAAGTATCCAAACATAATCTCACCCAAATTCAGTTTTGTAAATTAAGATGATCCAAACTCTTTTATACAAACTTTAATTCAAACACACACTAAGTACATGTTTGAATATACGATAGAAAACCACGGCAAAACGAAAATCACGGTGGATAGCCACAAAATCTAAGGGAAGTTGCTTTTGTCCATCAGGATTTCGAGTCACTGTGATTTTTCACCGTGTATTCAAATGCATGGTGGAAAACCATAGTAAAATTATGATCATGGAGTAGAACTTCTCTTGCTTTAAAACCCCAACGACACTCTTTCAATGCCTATTTAGGTCAATATAACAATTCATTTATTCCATCCACTTACTTTTGGGAGAAAACCTAACTCATATAGGTTATCGAGTAACATCCCGCATTTTGACCTACTTAGACGATACGCATGTCACATGCATACTAAGGTAACTGATGAGAGATCAAGCTAAGCTAATAGTTGATTATCGACAATATCCATGTATTTCGAGGATTTAATTCTTAAATACACCACTTTGAAATATAAGTTGTTTGGAATTTGGTTATAAATAATCCTAGAATGAAATACAAATGAAATAATTTATTTTCCGGTCATTTAAATATAAGCTACGTAATCCAAAATAATCTTTTATTATATTATCAATCTTAAAATAATATTTATGATGATACATTTTTTGAACTGTATGATGATACATTACCATCGTAATAATTTATGTTAGTCTAACGTGTAAAATTCTATACTGTCAAGATTAATCCGTACTGACTTTTCTTAATAAAAGATGTGTAACACTGCGTTTTCCAAGAAAATTGTGCCTTCTCTCTCTGCTACGTGATCTACTTACCTCACTCACATGATCACTGGTGTGGATGCCACGGTGGACAACCCAATGAGAAAATCATAGTAGACAATTACAAAAGCTTATGGAAGTTGCTTATGTTTTTTTTATGAGCCAAACTTTCCATTGAGTGTTTGATCCATGGATATTCCCTTCCCCAAGTCATATGTCCTTTAATTCTTACCACTTGAACTATCATTCTGTTTTCATGAAAGTTACTTCTGTGCATTATAATTTTACCTTCAAAGTGAATTTTTACTGTGTATCCAAACATACATTTATACGATAACTTAGTTATATACAACACAATCAATTAAACGCCCATAGATTTAATAAAGAACTAGTTACATGTACAAAATAAATTAGAAATCTTATTAGTGTTATGTTAATTATAAGTAACTTTATCAATGAATCATTTAATATTTTTTTCTAAAATTATCCCATATTTAATATAAAAGAAATAGTGTAATTTAAAAAAATTAACTTGAAAAGAGAAATACATAGAAAGTTAAATAGAAAATTAAAGTAAAGAGAAATTAATTGAATTTGCAAGTTTTTAAATAAGAGTAATTACACATATTAATTCAAGAAAATGAATAAATTTTTTCTATATTTATTACTAGTAACTAGTATTTTTTTTTTCTTTTGAAGGAATAATAACTCCATTTTTAATTTTAGAGAATTAAGCAAAAGTGATTTATAAATTGAGGGAGTAATTTGATATAGCTCTTGTAAATGACGGGATAACTTGGGGATTCAAAAATAAGAGAAATGCTAGCAATACTCTTATTGATAATATGTTTCTAACACTCATTTTTTAATTTATTAAAATTTATTTAGGATTTACTAAATTATAAGGTACATACTCCCCAACTTGCCATGAATTTTCACTAATTAAAAAAAATTGTTAGAAAGATAACGTAGATTTTTGTTTCCCTCCATCACAATCTATTAATGATTAAAATATAATGATATAAGTCTTATATAATAAGTTAAAATATTCATACCCATTTTAGTCATTACATAATCAAAATAAATTATAATTAAAGTTATCCAAACAAAATTTTATTACAGAAATTAATTCGAGGTTAATATATTCAAACATAAATCACGTCATTAATTCTAATTCTAGTAACGCTAATCCTAACCCACTCTTAATCAGACTCAAGTCTCCAACTCCGAGCAAAAGCTCATTTCTCCTTTGAGGGTTAGATTTCACACCCCCATTACACAAAATCACACCCCAGCCACTTTTTTCTAATGTCCAAAATGCCCTTAATATGTTTAACCTCACACCCCACCCCTTTCCCTCCCCATTTCTAGAAAATTCAATCCGTAACCCTCTCATTCTCTCACTCTTCGTCTCCTCGTTCTCCTCCTTGCTCTGGAAGCTCATCGTCAACTTCATCATCAACCTCGTCATCTTCCATTTGTTCTTCTACTCGAGGTAAGTTTTAGAACCCTTGTCTTGGAAGTTCATTTTTGTTTCTGTTGAAGACGAAGCGTCCTTCCATGGGAGCTTGTGGTTTTCATTCCGGGATGTAGGTCACGAAACAATTAGGTTTAGGGTTCCGTGTTTTAAATCCCGGGACCTTTATTTATAGGCTTCCGGGTTTAAGATCCCGGATTGTTATTGTAAAACATGTACTGAAATTTATTTGGGTATATTCCGGGTTTTAGAACTTGGTAAGTTATTTTTATTTGAAATATTATATTCCGAGATTTAGAACTCGGTAAGTAAATCCATTCCGGGATTTAGATACCGGAATGTATATCCTGGTTACAAATGTTTCCGAGATTCAGATCCCAGAATGTAAAAGTAGGTTCATTCTGGTTTTTATGTCTCGGAATGTGACCTTAATTTGATATGTTAGATTCTAGGATTTATATATCGGAAGTTAGAGTTTTGCAAACACATTCCGAGATATAAAAATCAGAATTCATGGATTTTATATTTGTTATGTTTTATAATTTCACAACCCAGCCCTATATTTTAAATTCGACTCAATTTGTTTTAATATTTGCAGATGGCACAGACTCATTTCGGACCACGTGGACGTGGACGCGGTCGGAACACCAATGACGGCAGTGGCCGTATCCTCGGTGGGCGTCTTCCACCTACGGTGTCCAACAGGAAACGCAAAGCCGATGCGTCTTCCTCAGCCCCACCTCCACCTCCACCACCTCCTGTTGCTCAGCCAGAGGTCCTACCTCCTCCACCTCCTTCACCTCCAACAGTAGTTCCACCTCATTCACCACCACCTGCAGCACCGGAGACTGAAGAGTTTGTTCTTCAGCGGGAGCCTCCTTTTGTAGGAGGCCTCGAGGACCTATCATTGCTCCGGAACTACCCGGAGCACGTTGCACCCATCCTCTGGGAGGCATACTTGGAGTCGCACCCGGTAAGCATGGACCTTTGTAATGTTTAATTACTTGTATAAATTTGTACTTTTTTAACATGGACCTGTATTTTTATTTCCAGGAGTACGTCGATAGAGGAGATCTGACGCTCACAACTTGTGGGCACAAGTTGGCAAACCTCTCATGTGACGACGTGCCTAAGGTGTTGGAGATCGTGCAGCAGTCTACCATGTACCCCCTCGTGTCTTGTTCATACACAATGATGGACAAGGGGCTGGTGTCTGCCTTTGTGGAGAGGTGGCACCCGGAGACTTCGTCATTCCACATGCCCTTCGGGGAGATGACCATCACGCTGGATGATGTGTCATGCTTGCTACACATACCGGTGCACGGGCAGATGTTCTCCTTGCCAGTGATTGACGATGGCGTTGCACTGGAAGCTTGTTAGCAATTGCTTGGAGCTGACAGGGAGGACTTGCTGGCAGAGTTCGGGAAGACGAGGGGTTGCAAACTCCGATTCTCGTGGCTAGCCCAACACTACGCCGCATCGGTTGCAGGTACCTTTTTACAATAACTGGTCATGTGTCATAGTTACTATTTTTTAGATTCTAGTATACTTACTTTTTTTTTTTAACTTTCAGACAGACGATGGGATCACGCTGCCCGTCTGTACCTGCTGCATCTTGTTGGCGTTACATTGTTCGCCAACAAGAGTCACACTTACAACAGTGTGACCTACCTTACGGCGCTAGAGGACCTAAATATGGTCGGTAGTATGCATGGAGAACCATGGCGCTGGCCGTGTTGTATGACCAGCTAGGAGTTGCAAGCCACTATAAGACGAAGCAACTCAGTGGCTACACGTCGCTCGTGCAGGCTCGGATATACGAGCACTTCCCGGCCACATTGTTCTTCAGACATCCGGTGCCGGGCTATACCGAGGATATGCTGAGAGCGGCCAGATGGCAGTGCGGGAAGCAAGGGACAGTTCCATGCCGGACACGGAGGGAGCACCTAGATGACATGGATGCCCATGCAGTTATCTGGACCCCTTATGGTTCGCATAGGGACCATCGTCCATTGCACCCGGTAAGCACGTTCTCCGGATACATCCGCGGACCGGACGCGACTCGACCGTACCTACCAGAGAGGGTCCTCCGACAATTTGGCCACATACAGACTATCCCCCGATTTACTCCCGGTCCACCACCCTCTGCGGATGATATAGACGCTGCTTTCGAGGCTTTCACAAATGCTATCATCCCATTGGGGCTTCAGGTTTCATTCCCTGCGCAGTCATCACCGGATTACATGACGTGGTTCTTGCGCCATTCACACCCGCTTCTTATAACAGATTACAGGCGTGACAACGTTGGAGTAGCGGTAAGTTCTTTATCCCGTTCAGAAATCCATTTAATTAATTCATATTAATTATTCTTACTTATAATTCAATGACATTTCAAATTGGTTTCATTTCAGTCTATGCTTCGGAGATTGGAGGATTGGTTAACACAATCTCTCGCGGCTCACGATGCACCTCCCACCGGCGGACCTAGCCGAGCTGCCTTGCAGCGAGCTTTGGATTATACGAGGCAGAGGACGACGACCAATTTTGTGTATCAGAGGAGGGGTAGGGGAGGGTCTTTGACCTCGACGTCGAGTGGGGGTAGATGATCGGATATATTTTGTAATTGAATCGTTATATTTTGGATGATTTTATGTTAGATTTTGTAATTGACTTGTTAAATTTTGGATAATTTTATGTTAGATTTTATAATTGACTTATTATATTTTGTAATTATGTTATAATTTTTTGAAATGTTATATCTTGCATAATATTAAATCTTGGATAATATTAAAAACCAGCATAAAAGCTTCCGGATTATACAACCCGGAAAAAACACGTTATAAGATCAATTCCGGAAAGTATGATCCGGAACCTAATTACATTCCGGGATTTCAAAACCCGGAATGCATGTGTATGCACTTTCCGATAATGTAAATCTCGGAATCCAATATTTACATTCCGGGTTTACAGATCCCAGAAAGTAATTTTAATTGATTTCAAGATTTGTAAACTCGGAATAACAATAATTCTTCATACATGTTCCGGGTTTTATATCCCGGAACGTGATTTCTGTTAAACATTACCTTCCGGGTTTTAAAATCTCGGAAGAGAAATCAAAATAATATTTCGGGTTTTAAAATCCGGTACGTTCTAATGCTCATTGGTTCCGAGAATATTAATCCCGGAACGCATGAAATTTAGTTTCCGGGATTTTTAAATCCCGAAAGATATTTCGTAGGAGGAGTATATATAACAATTACTATAGAAAACTGGGGTGTGATTTTGGGTGGTAGGGATAGGGGTGTTAAATCCCTTCTCCTTTTCTCTCACTTTCTTATCCTTCGGCTAACGTACAAACAACACTAAAAAATCTCAAACCAAAATATCTTCTTCGTGCTAAAATCAAGAACACTTCTCCATCCTACTCCTCTTTCATTCTTTCTTGCTTAGAAGCCGAAATAAAAAACGGCGCGTTTTCCACAGTTGAAAATTTCCCAATTTCCACAAACCCTAACTCTATGGAAATTTCGCCTGTCTCAGTTTCAGACAAGTGCTTCTTCTTCTCCCCTCCAATTCGCCATTCTTCTTGGGCTTACCCTCTCCCTGCGTTTTCCACATGCAAGAACTACCACCGCTTCCGCCGGCGCCGTTGGAGTTACTGTTGCGCCTCCAACCCCGACACCCTGCTCGCCGGCGGCAATGCCACCGTTACCGCTGCTGCAGGCATTAAGCACGATGAGGCGCACGACGACTTGAAATCTTGGATGCACAAGCATGGCCTCCCCCCGTGCAAGGTTGTTCTGAAGGATAGGCCTTCCCACGATGATACCCTTAAGCCTATACATTATGTTGCTGCCAGTGAAGATCTTCAGGTTTGTTCTTTCGTAATTCATCGGTTTTGTTATTTTCTTTTTTCATTTTGGTGTTCTTGTTATTGATATGTAATGGCTTCTTTGGGTTGTGTTTCTTGCAGGTGGGTGATGTTGCAATCTCCGTTCCAAATTCGTTGGTTGTCACTCTAGACCGTGTCTTGGGAAACGAGACTGTTGGTAATTATGCAATGCTTCTGATTCTTTAGATATGTCATGTTCTTTGCAATTTCATTTCAGTAGAATGCAAATTGCATAGCCCCCCTCCCCCCTGTTAGCAGGTACGATAAGAATTGAAATATTTTGTGTACACAAACGCATGTAATACTTTCTTTTGATTAAAATATAAGTCTGGTCTTATGTGACACATTTTTTAATTTGGTCTATAAATTTATTTTTTAAATATGAGCCTTGTATGTATAATGACACTGAAATTCACATAAAGTTAATTTAAAGTGCAAGGGCCAAACTGAAACATGATTATCATCTATAAGAGCCAAAACAGTATTTATAGTCTATATATGTGACAATAATGTTTAACTTGGTTTTTAAACTTTACTGTATTATCATTCCAAGTCTCCAAAAGATGGTGTTAAAACAATAACAGATAGTGAGAACCAAATGAAAAATGATTATATATTTAAGGACTAGCTTTAAGGATAAACTTATAACGTAGCTATGAGATATTGAGATCCACAATGTTTATGGGGCAAAATATTGGGTGGTAAGAAACTAACAACTAAGGAAGCTCAGTGTTGTAAGGATGAGAAAATTGGGCATGTGGAGAATACTTGTAGAACACCATTAAGGAAGGTATAGACCAAATGAAGGATAGTCATATAGTTAAAGGCAGAGGGAGATCAAAGAAAACTTAGTCCAAACCATTAATAGAGGTTTAGATGTAAATGGTTTATGAAAGGATTTGATTCATGAAAGGACATTATGGCATCATTTAATCCATGTAGCCGATTCCACCTGCTAGGAAAAGACTTGTGTTGTTGTTGTTATTGTTGCTGTGTATATTTAAGGACAAAATTGAAATTTTATTTTTTATAGGGACTAAGTAGAAAATGTGCGTCACGTAGAGAGACTAAAAATATATTTTAGTTTTAAACTATTTTCCTTGTTAAGTTTATGTGGATTAAATAAAAGGTAATACATGATTTTTAGGGCCTTGATTGGCAAGTTAGTTTTTGCTTCCAGCAAGAACAATAATAAAGAAGCTAGGTTTTAGTTTTCATGGCTGATTTGGTTTGAACTTGTCCATTAAGATGGTATATTGATTCACATTCTTGAATTATTTTAATTAGATGATAGATGTCTTGACAGAGGTCTGTGATGGACCGAGAGCAGTAATCACTAAGGTGTATCAGTTAGAGATTTGTTAGAATCTGTTCTAACCAATTAGAAGTTAGAGGTCAGTTAGTTTGCCTAAAATAGATAGTTGAGGGAAATAATGGGAGGATATAACTTGTACTGAGTGGGAAATGAGGAGAGCTTCTGGGTCTCTCAACTACTCAGCCTATTCTTGTATTCTTGAGGTTATCTCGGGCAATCTCTATTAAAGCAATAACACAAGTCATTTCTCTGTTTTCTGGTATCAGTTCTATCAGTATGGCACATTCCTGTGGTTAATCATATGTTTAGTGTCAGAAAGCCATTAGAAACTGTATGGAAGAGGTTCAGTGTTTGGGGTGACAAAACATGCATATTTTGGAGTTGAATCTCCCAAACACCTAACCTTGAATTCATCTATAGGGCAATGTAAAGTGTGATTTTCGTCCATGCTCCTACTCAGTGAATTGATTTGTGTCATCGTGTTGTTTATGTTTGGTAATAGTTAGATATCAGTGGAGTGGAGGTGTATTATTGCATATTAACTTTTGAATTTGTATCTCATGCCTTATCCTTATTGCAGCTGAGCTATTGACCACAAACAAATTTTCCGAGTTGGCATGCTTGGCATTGTATCTGATGTACGAGAAAAAACAGGGGAAGAAGTCTTTCTGGTATCCATACATTAGGGAGCTTGATCGTCAACGAGGTAGGGGCCAGATGGCAGTGGAATCACCTCTTCTATGGTCAGAATCTGAGCTGGCTTACCTTGCTGGAAGTCCATTAAAGGTTTCCACATGTCTGCCCCCCCCCCCCCCCCCCTCTTTTCTTTCTCTGATGAATGATGAATACTAAATCCAGTGTACTGATAAGTGATAATATTAAGTTCTTTTAATGCTTTATATTTTTCAAATATATCCAGACTAAATTCTGGTTGCTGTGATTTAGGATGAAATTCTTCAAAGGATTGAAGGAATAAAAAAAGAGTATAATGAACTTGACACAGTCTGGTTTATGTCTGGTTCTCTGTTTCAGGTAATTTACTAGTACTACAATTGGTATTTACATTATGTCACTTGTTCTTACATTATATGCATAATGCAGCAATATCCATATGAGATTCCTACTGAGGCTTTTCCATTTGAGATTTTCAAACAAGCATTTGCTGCTATTCAGTCTTGTGTGGTGCATTTACAGGTAAAATTGCCTTCTTATGTTGTACATATTTTTACAGCTAGTAAAGTATGTGCGAAATCCTCTGAAGTGCTTAGTGCCTTATGCCCTTACGAGTCTTTTAAGTCAATCTTGTTCTAATTTAGTGACCATCTCACATTTGGCTGTGGAATTACCTGAATGAAATGTTACTCATAATCTTCCATGCTGCAATTAAATATGGCCACAGAGCTTTATATCCAAATTTATTCAATCTACTAATTTGTAAACATATTTTAAATTTTAATTGATTCTTGGATTTGTTGAATTATGTGAATTTGTGACATCAATTTAAATTGAAAATTTTAGTTTTGTGACTACAGAATGTACATATTTTTAAGCAAACACGGATATTGTTAATGCTCCTATTTCTTTTGCATTATGTACTAATTTTCTTGTAATCTTTGGTTAGTTTTTGCCATTACATTTCACGATTGATCTTTAAGATTCATGCTAGACTTTTCATTGATTGATGTAGTTTTCTGTTTCTGGCGTTTAATATGCCAGCTGGGAGGGAGCTAAGTGCTGCTCCTGTCTGACAACTGCAGTTGCTATCCTTATCTATCTATCTATCTATCTATCTATCTATCTAGTCTGTCTAGTCTGTCTAGTCTGTCTGTCTGTCTGTCTGTCTGTCTGTTTTCAGCAATGGGGGTGCAAATTGATTGCTTGTCCTTTTGACATCAGAAAGTTAGTTTAGCTCGGAGATTTGCTTTAGTTCCACTGGGGCCTCCTTTGCTGACCTACCGAAGCAACTGCAAGGCAATGTTAACTGCTGTTGAGGGTGCTGTTGAGCTTGTGGTTGATCGCCCATACAAAGCTGGGGACCCAATAGTTGTCTGGTATAAATATAATACATGCTTCACTGGACACTGTATAATTTGGATAATGATGCACTTGTGTCTGTAGTAGTAGCTTCATTATAAAATTAATTGTTCTTCATTTTCAGGTGTGGCCCACAGCCTAACACAAAGTTACTGACAAACTATGGTTTTGTTGATGAAGAAAATCCCTACGATCGTCTAGTAGTTCAGGTATAGTTGGACATTTACTTTATTTGTATTCACTATTTTGTTTTTTCAATTCAAATTTAACCCTGCTGATACATGTGTCTCAGGCAGCTTTGAATACTGAAGATCCACAATATCAAGATAAAAGAATGGTTGCTCAAAGAAATGGAAAGTTATCAATTCAAGTTTTTCATGTAATAATACTGAACTCTTAATTTCGTTGAAGTTTATATGGTGATTCTTGTTAATTCCGTAGTCCTACCTTGTTGCAGGTTTATGCTGGGAAGGAAAGGGAAGCTGTTTCAGATATGCTTCCTTATTTCCGTCTAGGCTATGTTTCAGATCCTTCTGAGATGCAATCTGTCATCTCTTCTCAAGGTCCTGTTTGTCCTGTAAGTTTGTCTTTTCTTGTGCTTTCCTTTTCTGAGTTTGAAGAATTTTAAGAACGCTAAAGGTCAAAGTCCCGTATCTGCCCTGGATATGAATAAGATCAAGTTCCCTTGATGTCCTGCGCACTTGGTTATTTCATATTTTGCTTTCTTGAGTTGATGTTCTGATCATGAATATTATGATAAATTAAGTATTTCCTTTTTTTTAAAATAAACTGAAACAAGTGTTATTAAATGAAGAGTAAATCTTGTGATGTGAAAAGTTGACTTTAATTATCCATTATAGGTAAGCCCTTGTATGGAGCGGGCCGTGTTGGACCAGCTGGCTGATTATTTCAAGACTCGGCTGGCTGGTTACCCTACTACCTTGGCTGAAGATGAATCTATGGTAGTGTTTGTTCGAATTTGAAGTTGACCAAGACTTATTAACTTTTCATTGATAATTTATATATGTCATTAGCTGACAGATGATAGTCTGAATCCAAAGAAACGAGTAGCTACTCAGCTTGTTAGGCTGGAAAAGAAAATGCTTCATGCATGTTTGCAGGCAACAACTGATTTCATTAACCAGCTTCCTGACCACAGTGTATCTCCATGCCCTGCTCCATATTCACCTTTATTGAAATGAAAGGTCCAACTTTCTCTGATTTGAAATATGTTCTTCATGTACTTATTGAATTGGAATTTTTTGCAGTAATTCATGACTTTTTGTCTTCTACTTTGTAGGAACTAGATTGTCTGGGCTATACATTATGTGGATTGAATGAACAAGGTAAGTTGAATTAAACTTTCTTCATAGCATTGAATATTTTAGCATTCTATTAGATATCATGGATAAGAAAGGGAAAGGTAATCTGGTGATACAAATCCCATGAATTAGGGTAATATTTAATATGATAATATATTTGAAATAAGGAGTTAAAAAGAGGTAACCTTGCATAATTTTTTCAATAAAGACCGAGTTAGCTTTCAAGGATATCTCCAAAGAATGCGAAAACGATGGTAGGCAACAATGAAAAAGAAACAAGAACAGAAAAATCTTGGGGAGGATGTTGATCATGAATGCAACATAGGTGTTGCAAAAAGTTTGTGTATGACAAGATTACACCTCCTTTAATTCATGTTTATCGCCTGAAAAAGAAGAAATTCAGGCCTGTAACCACCATGGAGGGTGGTGCAGCCACCACAGTGGCCATGGAGGCTGCTGCGCAGCCAGAACAGCGAAGGGAGGAGGGAAATTCTGATGTGGCAGGCGGTTAGAAGTAGAAGCAGTTAGTAGTTTTTAGTAGTTAGCAGTTATTGTGTGTGTAAGTTATTTTAAATTTAAAATAAAAACTGCACTTTGCAGTTATATAATTTAGGGTTCTGGTTACTAGGGGGTTGTTCAGAAATTGGGAAGGTTATTGTAATGGAGAGTGCAGGTCTCTCGAACCCGTGTTATGTACTATTTCCAGTAGAGTTTCAGTAACTCTGCTCTATCAATAAATAATAACTATTCAGTGTAATCTCTATCTTATCATTTTGGTATCAGAAGAACAATCCAGCCACTGTATTGCTTACATGATTCGTCTTCTACATGGTAAGAACTCGATCTGGTGTCAATCAAAATCCAATGGACAAAATTCTCGAAATTCTGGAGTCATTGCAGATGTTACGTCAACAAGCGGAACAAGCGGAGGCAGACCGTCAAGAAAACAACCTTCGTTTTCAACGTTTTCCTGCACCGTGACGAAGAACACTCTCAAAAGGGAACTCAAAACAGAGAGGTTCGAACACCAAGACAAGAGGAGGAATCTGTTCACAACTTTGCAGAATGGCGAAAATTGGAAATTCCACTCTTTAATGGAGAGGCTGATACCTATGAATGGATTCATATATTGGAGAGGTTCTTTGAAATTTGAGGCATTCAAGAAGGGGAAAAGCTCCACGCAGTTAAGGTGTCTTTGGATGGTAAAGCTTTATCATGGTTTCATAGGTGGGAAGCATGTAATCCAAATTCCAGATGGGAGAATTTCAAATTGGCAGTTTTTGAACGGTTTCAGGTCTCCAACAATCATGACCCTTTTGCTCCATGTTAGCACTCCGACAAGAAGGAACAATGGATGAATTTGTCGATCAATTTGAGAAGTACGTTGGCATGTTGCAAGGCATGGATGAATCGCACCTTATGCACATTTTCCATCTATATTGTATTTGTATCTACTTCTACACATGATTCTGGGTGTTTTCCAGAATCTCTGTAAATAATACAAGTTGTTCAGTATATTCCTTTCTCCATTTTCTGGTACCTCACATTTGGTATCAGAGCTCCTGATCCAAGGGAGCTTTGTATGGTCTTGACTCACGCTCAAATGGAATCCAGAGTTGAGACGTGAAGAGATCCATCACGGAGATGAGGACGACAGTGCAGGAGCAGCTAGACAAGCTCCGACGACTCCTGCTGGCCAGAGAGAGACAACGGAGCCGGGGACGCTCCAAAACCCCTTGACACCATCATCGGGCCGAGAGGGATGAGTCTAGCCAGTCCCGCAACATCAACGCGGGATCCTCTTCGCTGCGCCGAAGCGCCGAAGGTAAACGAACCCGAGCTCGCATTCACACGGGGAGGAAGGTGGACATCCCTCTGTTCAACGGAGAGGATGCTTACGGGTGGATTGTGCGAGTAGAGCGTTTCTTCTGTTTGAACGCTGCCGTAGAGCATGAAAAAATGGAACTATTAATTGTAGCTATGGAGGACCGCGTCTTGAACTGGTTCTAGTGGTGGGAGGAGCAAGCTCTGGTGAAGGAATAGGTCACCTTCAAAGAAGCGTTGATCCGGCGTTTCCAATCGGGCTTAGTCCAAAATCCTTTCGGACCCTTGTTGAGCATCAAATAGAACAGTAGCGTGATGGAGTATCACGAGCAGTTCGAGATGGTAGCAGCCCCTTTACGAAACACAGATCGTTCTATGTTGACGGGTATCTTCCTAAATGGGTTGAAGGAAGAAATCAGGGCAGAGCTTAACCCACACAACCCTGATAATCTTGCTGAGTTGATGGATCGGGCCCTGCTGTTGGAAGAGAAGAACTCAGCATTACGGGGAGGGAAGGTGCTGGAAGAAGATAAAAGAGGGTGGAAAGACAAAGGGGGGAAAACCCCAACATGGGGGGGAAGTAATAAGTGGAGATCCAGCAATACCAGTTATGGGCCCCAGAAAATCAAGACTGACACAAAGCTTGTGGAAAGTCATGTCCTGGAAAAGAAAGGAACTGGTGGGCAGAAACTTTCTCAAACAAAACTTCAAGAAAGGATGAGGAAGGGTCTTTGTTTTAAATGTGGGGAGAAATGGAACAGGGAGCACATATGCAGGATGAGGAATTATCAATTGCTGTTAGTAGAAGCGGAGGAGGAGGAGGAATATTTTGAAGCAGCACAAGAAGAGGAGTTGGTGCTAGAGGAAAGAACTCTACAATTATCATTAAATAGCAAGGAAGGACTGACTTCTAATAGATCTTTCAAAGTTTGGGGACAAATCGGAGAACGGGCAATGTTAACTTTAATAGATTGTGGAGCCAGCAGCAACTTCATTTCTCACAAGTTGGTTAAGGAATTGGGAATACCGGTAGAGGACACACCAGAGTTTGTAGTGGAAGTTGGGAATGGAGCTAGAGTGAAAAACAGAGGAGTGTGCAAGGATCTGAAGGTACAGGTCCAGGATATTCCTATTCAACAAAATTTCTTTCACTTGGAGTTGGGAGGAACAAAACTAGTTTTGGGAATGGACTGGTTAGCAAGCCTTGGAAATATTGAAGCTAATTTCAGAGATCTCACAATTCAGTGGGAAGTGGAGGGGCAAAAGGTGAAGTTACAAGGAGATCCGCCTTTGTGCAAAACTCAGGCTACTTGGAAGGCATTGCTGAAAGCTCGGCATAATGAAGAAGAAGGCTACTACCTCTCTTATGAAAGTGTGGGAGCAGAACCAGATCAATCTGACAGCCAATCTGGCTCTATGGAAGACGTGTTGGCAGAATTTCCAGAAGTTTTCGAAGAGCCACAAAATTTACCACCTAAGAGGCAACATGACCATGCTATTCGGCTGAAGGAAGGAGCCTCAATACCAAATATCAGGCCCGCCCGACAGGTATCCTTATCAAAAGAATGAATTAGAAAGGTTAGTAAAGGAGATGATGATGGCTGGAATCATTAGACCAAGTAATAGCCCTTATAGTAGCCCTGCAATTTTAGTTAAAAAGAAGGATGGAGGATGGCGTTTTTGTGTTGATTATTTGGCTTTGAACAAGTTAACTATACCTGATAAATTTCGTATCCCCATAATTGATGAGTTATTGGATGAAATAGGAGCTGCTGTTATATTTTCAAAATTAGATTTGAAGTCCGGGTACCATCAATCAGAATGAGGGAGGAGGATATACCCAAGACAGCATTTAGAACCCATGAGGGGCACTATGAATACTTAGTCATGCCCTTTGGGTTGTCAAATGCTCCATCCACTTTTCAATCTCTCATGAATCAAGTGTTGAGGCCTTATTTAAGGAAATTTGCTCTAGTGTTCTTTGATGACATTTTGGTGTATAGTGCGGATGAGGAGAGCCATAAGAACCACTTATAAGAGATTTTGATGACTCTGAAAAATCATAGACTGGTAGCCAACATAAAGAAGTGCTCGTTTGGGCAACAAAAACTAATTTATTTGGGGCATGTCATATCAGAACAGGGGGTCGCTGCAGATCCTAGTAAAATACAGGATATGGTGAATTGTCCAGCACCCAAAGATGTCAGAGGGCTTAAGAGGATTCCTTGGTCTCACCGGATATTATAAAAAGTTTGTGAGGAATTATAGTAAATTGGCAAAACCTCTCAACCAGCTATTAAAGAAGGATTGTTTTGAGTGGGGAAAGGCAGCACAACAAGCTTTTGAAAAACTCAAAGAGGCCATGACAATAGTTCCAGTTCTGGCAGTGCCAAATTTTGAGAAGATTTGTTTTAGAGACCGATGCCTCAGGGAAGGGGTTGGGGGCAGTCTTGATGCAAGATGGGAGACCAATAGCTTACATGAGCAAAACACTATCAGAAAGGGCTCAAGCTAAGTCTGTTTATGAAAGGGAGTTGATGGTGGTGGTGTTGGCTTTTCAAAAATGGAGGCATTATCTATTGGGGAGGAACTTTGTGGTTCATATTGATCCAAAGAGTTTGAAATTTCTGGCTGACCAAAGACTCATGGGGGGAGGAACAGCAGAAATGGATGTCCAAGCTGATGGGATTTGATTTTGAAATCAAATACAAACCAGGGGTGGAAAATAGGGCAGCAGATGCCCTATCCAGGAAAATGCAATTCTCAGCCATCTCTTCAGTTCAGTGTTTAGAATGGGAGGAACTAGAGGATGAAGTCCACAAACCACATCATGGTTTCCAAATTAAAGGAGGAAGACTGTATTACAAGGACCGTGTAGTGGTGCCTAAAAACTCAGCCAAGATCCTTACTTATACTCAAGGAATTTCACAATTCAGCCATTGGTGGGCATGCGGGAAACTTTAGGACCTTCAAAAGAATTTCTGCTTTGTTTTATTGGGAAGGCATGAAGCTGGATATACAACATGTGCAGAAGTATGAAGTTTGTCAAAGGAATAAGTATGAAGCTCTAAAACCAGCAGGGCTATTATAACCCTTACCAATTCCTAACCAAGTCTGGACTGATATATCAATGGATTTCATAGGAGGGCTCCCTAAGGCCTTTGGCAAGGACACAGTATTAGTGGTGGTAGATCAACTAACTAAGTATGCGCATTTCATTCCTCTATCCCATCCTTATACAGCCAAGGAGATAGCTGAGCTGTTCACCAAGGAGATAGTGAAGCTCCATGGTTTCCCTGCAACAATAGTCATGAGACAGGGACAAAGTCTTTATCAGTTCATTTTGGTCTGAATTGTTCAAATTGGCTGGAATTAAATTGAAGTTTAGCTCAGCATATCATCCACAAACGGATGGCCAAACCGAAGTGGTGAACCAGTGTTTGGAGACTTATCTGAGATGTGTGACTGGAACCAAACCAAAACAGTGGCCAAATTTGCTACATTGGGCAGAATTCTGGTATAATACAAATTACCATTTTGCTATTAGAACCACTCTGTTCCAGGCCCTTTATCAGAGGGGATGAGAACTTAACAGCATTGGAGGAAGTTAGTAGACTCACGGCTGAGAGGAACTTGATGCTAGATGAATTGAAGAAGAATTTGGTGAAAGCTCAGAAGAGAATAAAACAGCAAGCTAATATACATCGAAGGAATATACAATATGAAGTGGGAACAAAGGTATTTCTGAAGATACAACCTTGCAAACTCTGGAGCTTAGCAAGGAGGGGAAATCAGAAACTCATTCCAAGGTATTATGGGCTATATGAAATCGTTGAAAAGATAAGTCCAGCTGCTTACAAGTTATAATTACCAGCAGGAAGTCAGGTCCGTCCAGTTTTTCACGTTTCCTTATTGAAGAAATCTCTGGTGGCTGAAATCTAGAGTCAGCCCTTGCTTTCTTCCTTATCGGAAGATTGGGAGCTTATGGTTGAACTAGAAACTGTGTTGGCAATCAGGGCTAATGCACAAGGAGCTGAAGAGGTTTTGGTCAGATGGAAGAATCTGCCAGAATTTGAAGATTCTTGGGAAGATTTAAGGAGGTTTGTCGAACAGTTCCCTAACTATCACCTTGGGGACAAGGTGAGTCTTCAAGGGGGGAGAGATGTTGCGGGTCTGGGCCCATTTGACAGACCCAAGATAACTAAGGTCTATGTAAGAAGGGGTAAGATGGGAATTGCAACACCAGATCAGAAAGAATAATCACTTGATGAGCTGGTAGAACTTGGTGAGACAAGGGTGGGGACCAATGGTTGTTATACGTAGGGGAATATATAGGCTGTTAGGGGGAGAGAGAATGAGGCTTGATTTGGGTTAGGCTTGGGAGAGATAGAGCACTCTTGAAATTGCTCTGTAATTTCCTTCTTCCATTTTCCATCTATATTGTATCTACTTCTACACATGATTCTGGGTGTTTTCCAGAATCTCAGTAAATAATACAAGTTGTTCAGTATATTTCTTTCTCCATTTTCTGGTACCTAACAAAGATACTCCATCCTATGTAGTAGAGGTTCTGGTGTGATTGCCAAGCTAACTGAGCTTTTGAAGAAAGATAATTTCTGTTGGACAGAAGAGGCAACAGTGGCTTTTAACACATTAAAAACTGTCATGGCAGCTCTGCCACTTCTGTCAGTTCCTGATTTTAGCAAGCCTTTTGTAATTGAAACTGATGCATCCAGTAAAGGAGTAGGGGCAGTCCTGATTCAAGAAGGGAAACCACTGGCTTATTGGAGTCAAGGTTTGTCTCCTAGAGCACAACAGAAATCTGTATATGAAAGAGAGCTCATGGCTTTAGTTCAAGCTGTTCATTGGTGGAAACATTACTTGATGGATTTTATCATCGAGACTGACCAACGGAGTTTAAAATTTTTGACAGATCAAAGGTTATTTGCGGAGGAACAATTTAAATGGGCTGTCAAATTGATTGGATTGGATTTTGAGATCCAGTTTAAACCAGGGAAAGAAAACTCAGTGGCGGATGCACTGTCTCAAAGAGATTTGTATTCTGTAATTTCAGTTTTGGCAGTCACAGATACAACAGATTGGTGCCAAGAGGTCCATGATGATCCCAAGTGGCAGGTAGTCATTCAAGATCTGTTGCTTGACCCTAGTGCCCATCCTGATTTTACATATCAAGCTGGCAGATTGCTGCATAAGGGGCAGTTGGTACTTTCAGCCACTTCTAACGTATCAAGCTGGCAGATTGCTGCATAAGGGGCGGTTGGTACTTTACAAGATTCCAATTGTTTTGGCTGAAAGTCATGACAGTCCTAGTGGGGGACATTCTGGTTTCTTCCGGACTTATAAATGTGTAGCTAGTTTCTTCTTTTGGGAGGGTATGAAGGGTTACATTAAGAAATATGTGGAGGAGTGTGAAGTCTGTCAAAGAATTAAATATTCTACCTTGGCCCCAGGTGGGCTTTTGCAACCATTGCCTATTCCAACTCAGGTTTGGATGGATGTAAGCATGGATTTTATTGGGGGTTTGCCTAGGTCTAAGGGAAAGGACACCATCTTCGTGTTGGTCGATCGCCTCACAAAGTATGCACATTTTTATCCTTTGGGGCATCCTTTTACAACAAAAGATGTGGCAGCAGTTTTTCTTAGGGAGGTGGTCCTATTGCATGGTTTCCCTTCCTCTATTGTTTCCGACCGCAATCCTATTTTCCTGAGTTTATTTTGGCAGGAACTTTTCAGGTTGGCAGACAAAAAATGAAAGCTAAGCACCGCCTATCACCCTCAAACTGATGGTCGGATTGAGGTGGTAAATCGGGGTCTTGAAACTTACTTGAGGTGCATTGCTAGACCCAAACCTAAGCAGTGGGTTGATTGGCCAGCTTGGTATGAGTTCTAGTTTAATACTAACTACAATATCTCAGCAAGAATGACACCATTTAAGGCTCTTTATGGCAGAGACCCCCCAATACTGATTAAGGGCTGTACTTTCACTTCCAAGCTGGAGGAGGTCAACCAATTGTTGCTCAACCGGGATGCTGTGTTAGCTGACCTGTGACAGAACCTTTTGAAGGCTCAGGACGTGATGAGACGTCTGGCTGATAAGCATAGAAGGCCGGTGGAATTTGTTGTTGGAGACTGGGTGTACATGAAACTCCAGCCTTGTAAGCTCAGGTTTCCTTGGCCCATAGGCCCTTTGCCAAGTTGTCACCTAAATTCTATGGTCCCTATCAGGTGTTGGAAAAGATTGGTGAGGTAGCTTACAAGTTGGATTTACCTCTTTATTCTAAGCTGCATCCAGTTTTTCATGTTTCCCTTTTGAAGAAAGGACTGAAACCACATCAGCAACCACAGCCATTGCCTCCTGTGGTAAGTGAGGAGCTTGAATTGGTGGTGGAACATCAAGAAATTCTACAGTGGCAGGAGGACTCAGTGGGGAATCTAGAGGTTTTGGTACAGTGGGCACAACTCCCTAGCTGTGCGAATTCATGGGAATTGGCTGCATAGATTCAGGATAGTTTTCCTCAATTTCACCTTGAGGACAAGGTGGCTCTTTTAGGGGGGAGTATTGATAGAATAAGCAGGCTCCCTAGGCCTGCTATTAGGAAAGTGTACACTAGGCGCCAGGCTGGCACTGCCTAAGGAGATAGATGACTGTATAAATAAGTAAATAGTACCTTTCTATTGTAACTAGGAAAGTAATTGTTAGTTACTGAATTGGTGGCGATTCAGGTACTGATTCTGTTGGAGAATTAGTTGTAACCTCTTATGTGTTTCTGTTAGTTTCCTTGTTCATAGCTACACCGAATTCTACAGTATCATAATCAGATTCTTGTTGATTTTCTCTACCTTTCTTTGTCAATTTTCCTTTCTGAATCTCGGGTTCTATCATTGAAGTACGTATTTCATGGTGGAATCTTCCTTCTTCAAAGAATAGTTGGGAATCTGTAGCTCGCATTGATGAAGCTTTTCCAGAGTTTCACCTTAAGGACAAGGTGAATCTTAAGGGGGGGTATTGATAAGATTACACACCTCCTTTAATTCATGTTTATCGCCAGAAAAAGAAGAAATTCAGGCCTGTAACCACCATGGAGGGTGGCGCAGCCACCACAGTGGCCATGGAGGCTGCTGCGCAGCCAGAACAGCAAAGGGAGGAGGGGAATTCTGATGTGGCAGGTGGTTAGAAGCAGAAGCAGTTAGTAGTTTTTAGTAGTTAGCAGTTATTGTGTGTGTAAGTTATTTTAAATTCAAAATAAAAACTCCACTATGCAGTTATATAATTTAGGGTGCTGGTTACTAGGGGGTTGTTCAGAAATTGGGAAGGTTATTGTAATGGAGAGTGCAGGTCTCTCGAACCCCTGTGTTATGTACTATTTCCAGTAGAGTTTCAGTAACTCTGCTCTATCAATAAATAATAACTATTCAGTGTAATCTCTATCTTATCAGTGTACATGATTATGCTCTCTATCTTATCAGTGTATATGATTATGCTCTGTTGATTCGTTGTTATTTAACAAGTTTCAAATTAGTCTGATTGCATGGTAGATGCTTATGCATTATGGATTTGTGTTCTTTCTATAATAGTGGGCTGATAATACCCTAGCATCTAAAAGAAATAACAGGGAATGAAGTTTGACTGTGAAGGCCTTTATGCATGAATGTCCATATATATTTGAGTATGGTTCATGAGTTGCTGATATCTACTCTTTCATGATTGGTGTTTCTAGAAAATTGATGGAAGAGTTCCAGAATTCGGATAAAAAGGGTTAGTTCGTCCTTTACGTGTCCCCTGAAGATGTAAACCAATAATGAGTCTTTTCTGCGGTTGCATAGATGATTCTAAAATTGGGTGTTCAAATGATAGTCTTAATTGTAAATGGAAATCTAAATCTGGATACAAATTCTAATTCATTTGTGTATATATTTTTCTGCAATTCCCTGGACTATCCGTCTTAACTTTTGTATGGCAAGCCAACTGTTTGTAGTTCACGTGGAAAATAGTAGTACAAATGTCAAGAGGTTTTTTGTTTACCAAATGTGTGGTGCGATTTTCAAATGACAGACATTTGTTCTTGTTTGTCTAGGTTAAGGGTGATGGATTAAGATGTTTTCATGTTATATTATATTAAACATTATGTCTATGTCTCTTGCTAAGATGGTTCCACCTATCTAATACTTATGAAGAGAGACACATAATTTCAACATCGTACTGGAAATTTTCACATGAGAGAATTCTGACCCAAATGTGATTTTTGTGGGTGTAGTATTGGATAGGTAGGTAATGCTCATAATTGTTATCAACAATCACTCATAATATTCCCAACTTCTCTAAAATATCATTAGAACTATTCATTTCAAATTTCACTATTTGACCCTCCGATGTCAAAGTGAGAGCGGAAGTGAGAGGGAAAGAGTATAGAGTTGGAGTTCGAAGTTCGTACCCTGGAGTTTTGATGAGCACTCCATATATAGAGGTTTAGAGCGAGCACGATCCTCGAGGGCATGTGAAGATGGCCTCGTGCCTGCCTTCTCTTGGATCGTTGGATCCTCTACAGTGTCCAGAGGTTCATATGGTTGAGATATCCTTGGGAAGGAGCAGCAGGTCTTGGAGCATTGCGCCTACTAGGGTAGACTAGTGAATGGACGTCTTGGGCGTTTGGCGGTTGGGTGCGTGACAAAGGGGCGCCTCATTCCAAGGTTCAAGGGTCGAGGAGGTATGTGCTTCTTCGTGGTCGGCCAGGGTGTGTCGGGCGTCGTCTCCTATTGGGGCGACTTCTGGTTGTGGTCCTCGGGTACTTAGTTGAGCGTGTGCTGAGAGGATTACTCCTAGAACAGTAGCACCCCAGCTTGGGCATTTGGTTATAAGTGCTTAGGGGTATGTTGGGTAAGGGGTCGAGACGTGATTGTTTCGTGGGGTTTCCCTTCCTAGGTGGACTTGGGGGGGGGGGGGGTATCCCAGAACAGTAGCCCCCAGCTCTAGCATTCGGTTAAGAATTTTGAAAGGTATAGGCTTTTGTCTCGTTGCCTATCGTCACCTATTAGGGAGGGTCCTCAGACGTTCATTGGTGGGAGTGGTTACTAAGGGGTCGTTGACCAATCTATCCGAGAGGGCATCTGGTTATAAGTGTTCTGCAGTTTTTGGGGTTAGGTCAACGGATTGTGTGCCTATCCCCTCGGTCCTGACAGTTAGGGACGAGTGTCGTGGGGCGTGCTACTGAGTGTATCTGCCTTGGGTGTGTGCCCACGTCATGATGGTTCATTTGAATTTTGGAGACTGTTGAAGACAAAAAGATGTGGGCAGGTGAAGGAAAGGATGTGTCTGTGCACGGGGGACATGTGGTAGTGCCCGATTGGACGTGCCACTTCGGTTCCCGTGCGGAGCCTTTATGGCAGAGTTAAAGCGGGGGCGTCATTTCGACGCACCCCTCTTCCTTCTATAAATAGGGGGACTTGCTCCCCCCTTCTCATTTCTGCCATTTTTCTGCTTCTCTTGTCGCCGTCGTAGTTTTTGTCCCTTGTTAGAGTGATTTTCCGTGCTTTGTGGAGGTTCCCCGTAGGAGTTCATCATATTTCCAGGTAGACCTCGCTCTCTGATTATTGTTTTAATGTTTTTTGCGTTATTTCTGGGTCTTTGCTGGGACCAGGGGTGGTTTCCGGCGGGGTTTCGCGTACGGCGCGACGGTGTTCGCTGTGGCTAGGGTGGGGTGGGGTCGCGTGCCTCACTAGCACCCTTCCATTTTAGCCGGTGACTAGGTTTCTGACGCAGTTACCTTACCTCTACAGATATCCTTAGGCGATTATGGTGAAGAAGACACAACTGGAGTTGGGTGGGCCTTCTCGGCAAGGGAAGAAGAAAGAGAAGGTCCCTAAAAAGTACCTCCCGGTACAGCTGTCAAAGAAACAATTGGAAATCAAGGCCTCGTGTGACCCCTTTCCCGAGGAGCTCATGGAGTATGACTGGGTGTTCCAGGAGGTCCTGCAGACCCAGTCGCACTGGGCCAATGATGACCCTCTACACATTCGCCCGTGTGGGTCCATCTATGAGCATCACGTGAGTTCGGGGTACGAGATTTACTCCCCGTCCAAAGAGGACCGCGTTTGCAATCACCCGAGTATAGGGGTGTACACGCACATCTTCACCATGCGAAAGTTGAAGGTGTGGTTCCCTCTGACCGACTTCTAGATGGATGTGCTTCGTCATATGTGGGTGGCCCCCTCTCAGTTACATCCGAGCGGTTGGGCTTACATGAAGGGTTTCGAGACCGCCTGTCACCTGTTCGAGCGTCGGGAGCCTTTTATGACTCTTTTCTTTCATCTTTACGAACCTCTCCATACGAAGGCTTATGGGGGTTTTGGCCTCGTGAGCATCATAGGTCAGGGGGAAGGTGGCGGTGTACTTCACCCGTTTACGGACTCGTACAAAGATTTTAAAGACTTGTACTTTCAAGTCGCGCAAGCCGCGGAGACTATTCCCTTTTGGCGTTACTATGATGTCGAAGGGCGAAGATGGGCTAGGTTTCCTCTTACTTGGACCAAGCGTCATTTTGAACG
Source organism: Acmispon strigosus (assembly GCA_030819835.1). Lineage (NCBI taxonomy): Eukaryota > Viridiplantae > Streptophyta > Magnoliopsida > Fabales > Fabaceae > Acmispon > Acmispon strigosus. The sequence goes on from JAUAMA010000001.1 coordinate 10,456,664, forward strand.
AGGTCCAATTTGGTATGCCGCTAAGGACGAGCGCTCGCTGTCCGTGGAGGACTGTGTATTTTTTACTTTGCTGCGAAAGACCGTTGTCCAGTTCGAGGGGGAGAGAAGCCCACTCGACTGCTGAGATGTTGCGACTTGATTACCAAGGGGGTAACCGTCTTTCGTGAAGATTTTCAAGAGTCACTTAGTAAGTTAAAACTTAGTGGTTTTGTGTATATTTATATTTTGTCATCTCTAACTTGTTTTTTTTTTTTTTTTTTTTTTTTTTTTTTTTTTTTTTTTCAAAGACCATGGAGGGTATTGATGCAAATCTGGCCAAGTGAATGGAGATCGTGGACTCCAAGCTCGACCCTGTTCAGATTGCTCGCAAGATCCTCGTCTTGGTCGGGCCCCTCGACCTTGCTGAGGAGGACATGCCCGACTCCGGGGAGAATGAGGGTGTTCAACAGGGGTTTGCTGAGAACGATGTGGGAAACCCTGACACTCCATCCGTCGGGGTTTCCAGTACAATTGTTGAAGAAGGTGTCGAGGACATGGTGATGGATCAGGCGTCGGCCGAGTAGGTCCCTACCAAGGAGGTGGAATTCGAAAGTGGTTCCCCGTTGGTGGACTCAACAAAGCCCAAGGGGGACAGCGGGTCGGTCCCCAAGCGTCGCCGGTTAGTGAAGACAAGGCGGACAAGGGTAAGGGAATCAATGCCGAGGGTGGTGATGCCCAGGATGTCGTCCTTACGCCGGTCTTGTCAGCCGTCGCTGCAGAGAAAAATAAGGGTTCCACAGCGCCGGGAGTCGCCTCAGGGAAGAAGGGTGGAACCAATGTGCAGTTGTTCTTCAAGAACCTTTTGTTCAAGAAGAAGGATCCTCAAGCTGCTGGAGGGAAACCGAAAACTGCATCATCCGGGGGCTCGGCGGGGTCCAGGCCTAAGTTCGACGAGGGGGTTGCCAGTACCCCCGTGTCAATTTGGTGTGAGGCCGCCTTCGGTTGGCCTGAGCTATTGTAGGAAATTGACCAAGTCTTGTGTCCACCTGAGGACCGTGAGTACTTGCATTGCTCAGGTGAGGTCCGGGTAGACGAGGTTCGGATGCAGCTGCTCTGGGCATATTCTCTCTTGGGCCACCTAGGGTATGATGGTGCGGCCGAGAAGGCTAAGAGGGTTGCTTAGTTGGAGTCTCTTGTAGCCGATCGAGAGAAAAAGTTGAAAGACTTTGAAGAGATTGTGCTGAAGCTCACTCAGGAGAATGACCAGTTGGGGCGGGAGTTTACTGAGGCTGACGAAGCTGCTGTAAGTGTAGATAGCAACCTAAGGGGGGGGGGGGGTGAATTAGGTTCTCCCAATTTTTGCCTTAACAAAATTCGATTACTTTCAATATATCAGAATGGGAATCACAATGTTTGATTGTGAATGCAGCGGAATAGGACTTTGCTTGAAAGTAAAAGATGAGAGTTAAGAGAATTCACACACAGGGTTTATCCTGGTTCACCTTAAAACCACCGAAGGCTACGTCCAGTCCCTCAAGAACCCTTGAGGATTTTTCCACTATTGAAAAAGGTTTCTTACAAGTGCTTACACCAAGAACTTTAAGAATCCCTATCAACAACCATCACAAAGCTTCCCAAACGTTTTGGGATGCATTGGTTCATGAAACAGCACATTTGGTCGTGCTGGTAATCGATTACGTTAGTATGGTAATCGATTACGCTATTTGCCCGTTGCAGTTTGAATTTCAAATTCAAACAAGTAATCGATTACAAGCATGTGGTAATCGATTACGTGCCTATGTGTAATCGATTACTTAAAGTTCGTAATCGATTACACTCAAATCCAATTTCAAGTTTATGACCTTTTAAGTCCTAATTGAGTGTTTCTATCATTTTTAACTTACGAAAAGATGTTGTACTCAATTATTTAACTTGTTTTTGAGCCTTCATACTTAAAGTAACCATAAAAGCATAACTTACCTAATTTGTAAGACTTAGTCAAAACTAGAACCCTTGAGTATGTCTTGAAGTATGTTGAGCTGGTTCTTCTAAGTCTTCTTTTCTTCTTTTTGTAAGTGAGTTTGTCGTCATCAAAACTTCAGCCAGAGTCAGGGGCAAGACCTTCTTCACAATCTCCCCCTTTTTGATGATGGCAAACACAAATCTTGACATTGAAGATCATTTTGTTGTAGTCATGGTAAAAACTCCCCCTATTAGGTGCGACTCCCCCTTTTTGTTCCACTTGTAGCATTCCCTGTAAATGATCTTTAAACAAGCACATGACTTTTCTCCCCCTTTTGACGTCATCAAAAAGAAGAAAAGGCCTAATATATACCATACGTGGTAACAAGTAGGATAACAATTAAACTATAGGGAGTGGGGTAAACAAGCCGGTATTAGAAAATCCAAGCACAACTTAATAATTAAACATAGTTATTAAAGTTCAAATATTTAACAGAAGCAAACAAACAGACACACTAAGTGATACTTAAGTCGAAGCTTATTACAACCCAATAGAAAAACTATTATAGTAGATACAGACTTAATAATCTAAATATCAGCAGAGTCTTCAGACATGTCGGACAGACTCGGTTCCTTGAGTAGTTCGATTTCATGTCGCGGAGAGGCGTATACAGACTCTACTCGTCCTTCCAGAAGATTGAATCGAGAACGAACATTATCCTCTAAATGATTCATACGTTGCGTGATCCGAAGTGCCATGATATCCAAGCGTTCGAGGATAAGTCGTGTTTCTTGAGAGCAATTCGAAGGAATAGCATAGAATAGAGAAGTAGATAGACCAGCAGCCACAACATTGGTCTGAATGTCAACTCGGTAACGATGATATGCATAAGAATCATGGATTGTTCCTTGCTTTGGAGGATTTGTAGGAGAAGTAGCGTTTGAGGAACGAGAACCAGAAGCCATGATGGGAAGTTGGAAGAGAGAATATTCAAAGTGTTGGGCATGGATTCTGAAGACAAGAAGAAAAGGTCTTGGGCATGTAAGAGTAGTTGGAGAGCATGATGTGAACGAGGCAAATGTTTATATGGATAGAACATGTAATCGATTACAGTAGTTAAGTAATCGTTTACTAGATGGTTATTGTGAGTTTTGAATTTCAAAATATAAGAGGGAATGGATGAGAAATTTAAGTCAGATATACAAATTTGTCGAGCATGTAATTGATTACAATAAGTTAGATAATCGATTACAAGAAGTTATTTTTAAATTTGAATTTCAAATTTTCGAGCAGGTAATCGATTACTGGTTGTGGTAATCGATTACCCAAATTCTCTGGAAATATCTCTGGGCCAACAACCTATTGGTAATCGATTATGTCCTTGGGGTAATCGATTACTCTAATTCTCTGGATATTTTCCTGGGCCAAAATTTTATAGGTAATCGATTACTAACTTTGGATAATCGATTACTCAAACTTTCTGAGAAAATTCGTGGGCCAGAATTGTTATGGTAATCGATTACAGATTATGTGTAATCGATTACTTGAATTCTCTGTTTAAAATACTGGGCCAAATTTTCCTATGTAATCGATTACAATGACGAGGTAATCGATTACTTATTTTGAAAAACTTCAGGTTGGACATATTTTCAGAGAATCTAACATATAAACACTCAATCAAACATCAAGTTCATCTAATATGCTCAATTCTCTCATAATTTTAAAGTAAAAATCTCTAGGGAGAGGTTTAGTGAAAATATCAGCTAGTTGATTATATGTGTCTATGAAAGTAAGTTCTATATCTTTTCTCAAGACATGATCACGAAGAAAATGATGTCTTATATCAATATGCTTCGTTCTTGAGTGCATGATGGGGTTTTTGGTAAGATTAATAGCACTGGTATTGTCACATTTAATATGAATGCAGCCCATCTCTAAGCCATAATCTTTAAGTTGTTGTTTGAGCCATAACGTTTGTGCACAACAACTACCTACAACTATATATTCTGCTTCTGCAGTGCTTAGAGGAACACATGCTTGTTTCTTACATGACCAAGAAACAAGAGCATTTCCTAGCAAATGACAAGTACCACTTATGCTCTTTCTCTCAGTTTTTGCATCCAGCAAAATATGAGTCGGAATATCCGATTAAATCACAGACACCCCCTTTGGGATACCACAATCCTACATTTGAAGTTCCTTTCAAGTATTTGAAAATCCGCTTAACAGAACTTAAATGAGATTCCCTAGGAGATGCTTGATATCTAGCACATAGATATACACTAAACATGATATCAGGTCTACTTGCTGTTAAATAAAGAAGAGATCTGATCATACCTCTGTATTTAGTGATTTCTACTAGAATGCCGGACTCATCTTGATCTAGATAAGTGTTTGACCCCATTGGCGTAGCTATGGCTTTGCAATCATCCAAATCATATTTCTTTAGGAGTTCTTTGCAGAATTTGAATTGATTGATGAATATTCCATCCTTAGATTGCTTGATTTGCAATCCTAAGAAGAAGTTTAGTTTCCCCATCATAGACATTTCAAACTCTTCTTGCATCATGCTTGAGAATTCCTTGCATAATGTTTCATTAGTGGAACCAAAAATAATATCATCAATGTAAATTTGAACTAATAAAGTATTACCTTTGGTCTTCTTGATGAATAAAGTTGTATCCGCTTTACCTTTTTGAAATCCTTTCTCACAAAGGAACGTGCTTATTCTATCATACCACGCTCGTGGAGCTTGCTTTAGTCCATAAAGAGCTTTATTTAGCTTGAAGACATGTGAAGGATATTTAGGATCTTCAAACCCTGGTAGCTACTTCACATATACTTCTTCTTGAATATATCCATTCAATAAAGCACTCTTGACGTCCATTTGATATAATGGAAAGTTTAATGAGCAAGCGTATGCTAACAAAAGTCTTATAGCTTCCAAACGAGCAACTAGTGCATAGGTTTCGTCGAAGTCTATGCCTTCTTCTTGGTTATACCCTTGGGCTACCAACTTTGCTTTATTTCTAACTATTATGCCATTTTCATCCAATTTGTTCCTCAACACCCACTTTGTTCCAATGACATGTTTATTAATGAGCTTAGGAACTAATTCCCATACTTGGTTTCTTTCAAATTGGTTCAACTCTTCTTGCATTGCCATTATCCAATACTCATCTTCTAAAGCATCGTTTACCTTAGAAGGTTCTATTTGAGACACAAAGGTCATTTTCAAGACTGAATCATTGAGGCTTAGTCTTGTTGATACTCCTTTTGAAATGTCACCTATGTTGTTGTCAATGGGGTGATCTCTGTGTGTTCTCCACTCCTTTGGAAAATCATAAGTGGTTTCCTCAACGTGTTCTACTGGTTCTGAGCTTTGCTCTATTTTCTTTTGATGATCATCCTTGATTGTGTTTTCTTCCTCATCATTATCAAGAAAAACAACTTTGTCCTCATTTGAGGGATTAGATTCATCAAAAGAAACATGAATGGATTCTTCAATAACTAGTGTTCTTTTATTGAAGATTCTATATGCTTTGCTTGTTAAAGAATAACCAAGGAAGATACCTTCATCAGATTTTTCATCGAACTTACCAAGGTTTTCCTTACCGTTATTCAAGACAAAGCATTTTGATCCAAAAACATGTAAATGAGCAATGTTAGGTTTTCTACCTTTATATAGCTCATAGAGAGTCTTCTTCAGTATGGGCCTTATGAGTACTTTGTTGGATACATAGCATGTCGTGCTTACTACTTTAGCCCAAAAGTATTTAGGGAGATTGGACTCACTCAACATAGTCCTTGCTAGTTCTTCTAGTGACCTGTTCTTCCTTTCTACAACACTATTTGTTGTGGTGTTCTTGGAGCGGAGAAGTTATGTGAAATTTCGTTTTCATCACACAATTCTTGGAATAGGTGGTTCTGAAACTCTCCACCATGGTCACTCCTCATTGAAGAAATTTTCAAAGATTTTTCATTTTGAACAATATTTGCATGTCTCTTAAAGGCATTAAATGCTTCATTCTTATGTGTTAAGAATATAGTCCAAGTAAACCTTGAGTAATCATCAACAATGACAAGAGCAAAATAGTTTCCTCCAAAACTTCTGGTCCTTGATGGTCTAAATAAATCCATGTGAAGTAATTGGAGTTTTCTTGTAGTTGAAACTATATTCTTGGGTTTGAATGATACCTTAGTTTGTTTACCTTTTTGACATGCATCACATAATTTGTCCTTTTCGAATTTTACCTTTGGAAGGCCAATCACAAGATCATGTTTGATCAGTTTGTTCAAATGATCCATGTGGATGTGAGCCAGTCTTTTATGCCATAGCCATAAGTTGTTGTTGTTCTTAGACATTAAGCATTTAACATTGGATGGGATTTCATCCAATGAAATCATGAAGACTTTATTGAATTTGTACCCCCGAAAACTTAATTTCATGAGTTTTCACATCTTTCACCACACAAATGTCATTTATAAATCCAACTTTCAATCCTTTGTCACATAATTGACTAATACTTAGCAGGTTATGCTTAAAACCATCAACATAAAGAACTTTATCAATAATAGTTTGAGGAGGCGTACATATTCTTCCAATGCCAAGTATTTTCCCTTTCTCATTATTACTATATGTGACAAAACCCTTTTCCTTAGGTATGAGATGTGAATTTTTTTTTTTGTCTCCATTCATGTGTGATGAGCAGTCACTGTCAAGATATCATAAGTTGCTTGCTACTTTCTACACACCTCAACATCTTCGTCATTTGAATCGTGTGATGCCGTTAAAGCAACATGTGCTTCTTCTTTTTCAGATTCGGATGAAGAGCTCACTTCATTCTCATCCCATGCAATGTAGGCTCTACGAGAAGTTGAATCCTTTTCAAACTTATCTTTCAACTCGTGTTTCTTCTTTTGGAGGTTTGGACACTCCATTTTAATATGTCCAGGTTTCCCACACTCAAAACATGTGAATTTCTGAGATAAAGAAGGTTCACTATTCATTTGAAAAGTTCTATTATTGTTAAATTCCATACCTTTCCTTTTGAATACTTTTCCAAGATTCTTCACCAATAGATTCATGTTTTTATTGATGTCCTCCTCAGAATCTGCATCATATTCTTCTTTGATGCTTTCCTTTGCTTTTAGGGAAATGGACCGATGTTTCTTTTCATGTTGTTCATGTTGTTCTAGACGATTCAACTCCAATTCATGTTCTTGGAGTTTTCCAAATAGTGTTGCTAGAGTCATATTTGATAGACTCTTCTTTTCAGAAATCGCCGTCACTTTTGGTTGCCATGCTCTTGTGAGTGATCTTAGTACTTTCATGTTTAGGTCACTGCTGGAAAAGTCTTTACCAAGAGCAATTAAATGGTTAGTCAGATGAGTAAAACGTTTTTGCATATCTAATACCTTTTCACTAGGGAGCATTCTGAACATTTCATATTCTTGTGACAAGGTATTGGTTTTTGATCTCTTGACTTCATCTGTTCCTTCATGGGCTACCATTAGAGTATCCCACATTTCCTTTGAAGTTTTGCACGTGGATACTCTGAAGAACTCGTCCATGCCAAGAGATGATGTAAGAATGTTCATGCCTTTTAGGTCATATTGAACTTTCTTCTTTTCTTCTTCACTCCATGTATACTCTGGTTTTGGTTGTGTGCTATCACCCACATCATTCATTGGTATAAACGAACCTTCTTCAATGACTTTCCATATTTTCACATCTAATGACCTTATGAAGATTTTCATCTTGATTTTCCAGAAGTCATAGTGGTCTCCATTGAAGTATGGTGGCCTGTTTATGTTGAATCCCTTACTAGTTCTAGGTCTAGAGGAGGATGTCATCTTTCTGGATCTTTAGGAGCAAATTACCTAAACTTACTCTCTGATAACAGAATGGGAATCACAATGTCTGATTGTGAATGCAGCGGAATAGGACTTTGCTTGAAAGTAAAAGATGAGAGTTAAGAGAATTCACACACAGGGTTTATCCTGGTTCACCTTCAAACCACCGAAGGCTACGTCCAGTCCCTCAAGAACCCTTGAGGATTTTTCCATTATTGAAAAAGGTTTCTTACAAGTGCTTACACCAAGAACTTTAAGAATCCCTATCAACAACCAGAAAGCAAACCGCTTTTCAAGTATCAATCTTCACCGAACCCTACGGTGAACTTTCACTCAAACTAGAATGAGAATGAAGAAGATCTCTATACAGCTGAATCAATCCTCTAACATAAGAATGGATTGAATATGCAAGTTATGCTTTAGGCACTTGACATGTGAAGGCTCTTTTCAATTCGAAGTTCTTCAAAAGTTGAACAACATAAGTGTTATTGAATGTGAAGAGTTAAAGACTCAGAATTTTGGCTCTAATGAATCTGAAAGTTGTATATGATTGATTTTTTCGTTTCTGAACCATAATGGACTATTTATAGGCACTAGGAATCGTCCATGAACCATCACAAAGCTTCCCAAACGTTTTGGGATGCATTGGTTCATGAAATAGCACATTTGGTCGTGCTGGTAATCGATTACGTTAGTATGGTGATCAATTATGCTATTTGTCCGTTGCAGTTTGAATTTCAAATTCAAACAGGTAATCGATTACAAGCAAGTGGTAATCGATTACGTGCCTATGTGTAATCGATTACTTAAAGTGTAATCGATTATACTCAAGTCCAATTTCAAGTTTATGACATTTTAAGTCCTAATTGAGTGTTTCTATCATTTTTAACTTATGAAAAGATGTTGTACTCAATTATTTAACTTGTTTTTGATCCTTCATACTTAAAGTAACCATAAAAGCATAACTTTTTAGAATCAAACAATTTAATGAGTTACTTTATTTTGATAAATAACAATTTCGCTAAGTGTTACTAACTTCTTCAAAATTTTCATATTCAGGAACACTTGTTAATTGGAGATATGCTGCGAGGATTTCGACAATGCATTATCAAAAGTCCGTCCGCCTATGTGAATCAGTCTGCCACTAGAAAGAGTCCGTCCGCCTGTGATGAACGTCTGGTTGATCAGCCACTGAATTTATGAAGAATGTTGAGTTGACTGAAGCAATGATTGAAGACTCGTGCAAAACGAAATATCCTGAAGGCAATCGTTTGTTCAACCCAAATATGAGTTGTCGTGCACCTCTTGGTTCTTCAGAGCATTAATGGCGAAAGAGACAGAATTAAGCGCCTCATTCCTTGAAGATTCAAATCCTCTGACATTCCATAATTCAAGCTGCTTTTACTGAATCAGCGACAATACCTTCTGATCATCGTATCTCCTCAACGGTCAAATTCAAATATTCTGGTAAGAGCATTAATGACTCAATTAGTTGTAAAGCATGAGCATTAATTGCAGACTCTATGGGTCGAGGCAAAATGCATCACCAGACGATACCGTCTTGCATTGTTGAAGAAACATTCATTATCTGGCAGATTGCAACAGTAGATGCATAGGTATCCGTTACTCACAATCAAGCAGAAATTCAAACAGAACTATTTTGAAGATCTTCAGCAAAGCTTCCAGTGATCATCCTACTGAAGATATAAATAGTGGACTTAGCATCAGCTTCAACTTGGCGACTTTTACACAATCAAAGCATTCAAACTTTCCAAGTCTATCTACGATCAAACAAGCTTTAAGCCAAGACACTCAGTAACCCTCAACTTATCTATTCTCTGAGTTCTGTCGCCAACTAGTGTGAAGTTCTTTACAGAGTGAAAAACTCTCTCCAATGCTTTTTTAAACAAGTTTTTTCAATAATTTTGAAAAACTAAAAATAATTAAGTACATTTCAATATTATATAAATATATTTTAATGTGTAGACTTTTGATGCGTATTATTATTATTATTATTATTATTATTATTATTATTATTATTATTATTATTATTATTATTATTATTATTATTATTATTATTATTATTATTATTATTATTATTATTATTATTATTATTATTATTATTATTATTATTATTATTATTATTATTATTATTATTATTATTATTATTATTATTATTATTATTATTATTATTATTATTATTATTATTATTATTATTATTATTATTATTATTATTATTATTATTATTATTATTATTATTATTATTATTATTATTATTATTATTATTATTATTATTATTATTATTATTATTATTATTATTATTATTATTATTATTATTATTATTATTATTATTATTATTATTATTATTATTATTATTATTATTATTATTATTATTATTATTATTATTATTATTATTATTATTTCTTCGTGACGATTGACTTTAGGCGGAATAAATATAACAAAGTATATAAATTTAGTAATGTCGTATTATTTATTAGCATACGGCAAGACGTTTAATTCGTTACATAAACAATAACGACGCTAAAAAATAAAATAACCATATGTATGTGTGTTTTGCGCACTATATGTATGTTTTTGGGGGTGAAAAATGATTAAATTCATAAACCCGGATTTTGTGTCTTCCTTAATATTTGAGGGATGATTATTTGAAATAGATGGAGTATGAAAGTAGATGAAAGTGGTGTTTTGTATGATAATGTAAAGGATCCAATGTTAGTAATAACTAGTGACAATGACATTTGGATAGTTGACTAGTTTGACTATTGTTTTGGGAAGGATTAGGAAATGTTGAAGACCATCATCTTTCCTTAAGTGTGTTTCGAATTACATGCCCATGTATTAGGCAAATTTTAGCTTCGAGTTATCCAACAAAAATGGAAGAATGATTTCATTTGCTTGCATGCATAGTTTTGACTAGGCAATTTGGGAAAAGGACAAAAATGGCAATGAAGAAGGAAAATGACACAGGAAAGTCAATGGTAGACAAAGTGGTAGGAAAGAATAGAAGAGTAATGAGGGCTTTAATGAAGTGATGTGTAAGACAATTTGAAGCAAAAATATCTCCTATATATACACATATAGTCGAACCACACACCATTAGTGTGATGGGTGTTCATCTTTCATTTCTAGAGAGTTTTAAGTGAGGAAGTGAAAAAAATAGAATGAGTGAAGAAAACACTTCTCTTCTTCTACAAACTCAAAATAGCCGAACCATCTTTATCATTTTAGCTACCTTGGATCAAATTTCTAGCCTTCTACTTCTACATACAAGAGGTAGATCATCTTCTTATCTTTCTATTGGCATATCATGTGTGCATTTTGGTTGAGTTTTGAGCTTTAGATCTAGTTTTGAAGTTTCAAAGAGTTGTTTTTTAGAAAATGCTTTCATCAAAAGTTTATGTTGGTGAATAGATTTATTTATACATGTATTTTTTTTCACAAAGGTTAAGTTTTAATTTGAAATATGATTTTTAAGAGAGGTTTTGGTATAGTGCTTTTGGAAGAGGTTATTTCCCACCATTAGATCTACAAAACCATGTAAATGGATTTTGAAAAAGTTATTTTCTGCCCAACATTGATTCTTGAGAAAATAGCTTTTGGGAAAGTGCTTAACTAGAACCTTGGCTAATATAGTGAAACAAACACAAATATAAAGTTAGATTTTGAAAAAGAAATTTCTAGCCCTATTTAATGAGCATGGCTGAACCTACAATGTTGGTTAGGGTTTGAGTTTTTAATTTTTCTAAGTTGTTTTGTTGTATATGCTTGAAAAGTGTTTGGGAAAAATTAGAGAAATTGTTGGTCACTAAAAGGCTATGGCGAAACCTATGTATGGTGATTTTGAGTGTTATATTGCTTTGAAAGATTGTTTTAAGTGTTGGGTATGAATAATGACCTTTAGAAATAAATTGGGGATTTGATCTAAAGTTTAATGAAGAATGAGAACTAGAATTCTTATTTTTGAAAAATATAAGGACTAGATTTGAATTATGAAAAGTATAAGGACTACAAATGGTATTTTGAAAAGTTAAAGGACTTAATTTGGTATTTTACAAAAGTTTAAGACTAAAGTATAAATATGCTAAAGTACAAGGACCTAATTATATTTTCTCAAAGTTAAGGGACTCAAATTATAATTTTAAGAAAGTTTAAGGGTTTATTTGAAAATGTTTAAAAGTTAGAGGACCTTTCTGTAAACTTGATTTCTTTATTTAATAATTGTTAAGTGAAAGCATATAGTTGCATTTAGACTAGGAAAGTGTTAGCAACCTTGCTTTAGGAATTAAGTTGAGTTATTCTTAGAGACTTAAGTTTAAGACGTAACTTGTGTAAGGTACGAGGCTCGTGGACGGGTGAAGTTTAGAGCTTGTCGGAGATCACGTGGAAAGCATACGAGGTAAGGGCTCCTACGCATCTTCGGATAGCTTAAGCTAGTGATCGATGTTTGTATATAAATATATACCTATATAATATATGATTAAACTATATCCTGGCATGATAGCATAAGATGTGTTGGGAATTGTTTGCTTAACGGCACCATGGGTGACCCGATTATGTGCTAAGTGTTTGATCATGATTATATACCATATGTATTGAATTGTTATACCATGAATACATGATTAAATTGTTTATGACATGATGTTATAACATGACTGAATATGTTACATGTCTTGATTAAAATGGAAGCATGCCTTGTTGAATATGTTACATGTCTTGATTGAAATGGAAGCATGCCTTGTTGAATATGTTACATGTCTTGCTTGTAATGGAAGCATGCATTGTTGAATATGTTACATGTCTTGTATGGAATGGAATATGTTGATTATGATGTTATGATTAGTTATGCCTTGTATGACATTGATATGTTGTTTGATAACATGTCTCACATATATTGTGGTCCTATGAATTATCGACAGATTAAACTGTTTACGGCGAACACTCGAGTGAGAAGTGAGACCAACCGGATGATATGACGTACATTAGTGATTGATGATCCTGCTCGAGGAGCATTTGACGGACGTCTGAAGGACGATCAAGAGTTATTTGACTAACTTGTAGTTAGAGCATGGCATATGCATTTGGGGTGCGGGTGAGGAATCTTGTTGTGGATTCAAACCTTAAAGCTTGGGTCAGTGGTCGTACTGAGATGGTACAAGAAGAGTCGGTAGAGTAACAATTGGGAGATCGATGATCTATCCTGTAAGTGGCAATCATTGTAGAGCATTGGTGGGATACCTTTGCAGGTCCTTTTATTTGTCCCACCTCCCTTGTGACTCGGCTTGGCGTATATCTAGATCATTTTCTTCGCATTACATGCATTGCATCTTCCCCCAAAGAACTTAGTGACTACATGACTTGTTCCCTTTGATGTTTGGATACTTATTATATTGATGTGTCTGCGTTAGGGTCACTCAGTTAGGTGATTCCCATTATGTACAATGTAGTAGACCATTTCTTTCTCTTTCTTCTTCTGTTTTGTATCTTCGCGTTGATCGATAGATGTATCTACAGCCGTGGAGCATGATTTGGCCTTCGGGCGAGACCGTACATGACTTGCTCGATTCAGAGAGTCCTGCAACATGGGTGTTTAGCCGTCGCACCCATCGCCTTTGGTACTACGGGTGTGTCGAGGAGGTCAAGAGAGATTGTTATGGACGACTCATCTCCCGAGAGCGATACTGGAGAGCGATGCACTAGATCATACCATCATGGATGTCTCTAGTGGATCATCATGTTACTTCTTCTTCGAATTCTATTTCTGCACCTGTGTCATCGTTTGGTGGACCATCTGTTGTACCTGAGTCTGCAGCTGGACCGTCTTATGCACCACCTTCTCCGATACTAACATCGGTGAAGCCTAAGCCGGACTATTCGCCAGCTTCTCCCATTCGTTTACTTTACCTAACATTCGTGGAGCGTACACTCGTGGAGATTACGCGCATTGACCTGACGAGAGTGGTGATTTATCTATACCCTAAGGGAAAGTTGGGGGATCACGTGGTTGTTGCGGAGGACGACGACTAAGATGCGGAGAGGACCTGCAGAGAGTCAGAGGTGCCAAAGGAGGAGAGTTTCAGTGTTCTCTACAGATGGGGTAGTTCGAGCCTTATATTCTTCTTTATTTGTATTTTGTTTGCGGGTTCGGGTAGAGTCCCGGGAAATTTTACTATGCGCATGGACTTCCTGCCTGTTGGCCACAGGGAATATGCTGGTTAGGGAGTTGAAGTGAGAGAGACTTCCATGGTGTACTTTTTCATTTTTGTCGTAGAGCTTTTCTCTTGGTATTCTGTATTTTGCCCGTTGTTTAGGGTTTTATTACTTATAATACGGGTAATTATGTACAAATGATGGACATTTATGCTTTATCTTATATTATTATGGTTTCATCGGAAAAGTGTTTCGCTTTGTTGTTATTCGAAAAAAAATTCCCACGATTTCTAAGCTTAAACAGGTTTATTTTATTTTATTTCCACGTTAATTCACTATGTGTTAACGCCTCGTTTCTTAAAAATGGGGCGTTACATATGTGGTATCAGAGCTTTGGTTGAGAAAACCAGAGCTTGTTGGGGAATTGGCCTAATGTGCCAAGTTGTATGAACTCTGTGATCAATTGATGGGGTGTCAATCGATGGTACGGGTAGTTGTATACTATTTTGGCCTGGCTCTTTTGCTTGATTGCTTTTTGCTTGGACATGTGTTCCGATGGACTGTTGTTGTGTTGTTTGGACTAAGTTTACAGTTGCAGGTTGTTGTTGCTTGAGGAGACGAGATGCCTCCGAGACGCGATGTGCATATTGATCAGATCGCTTGTATTATGGCTACAATGGCCACTGTGATGCAACAACAAGCCATTGCTAAAGCTGCTTAGGCTACTACTGCTACTCAAAGAGGGACAGAGGAGACTGCTTACCGCGAGTCTCAACGACAACGAGAGGACGCTCAGACTTTGACTCGAGGATTAGCAAAATTTCAACGCCATGAACCACCCAAGTTTCATGGGGAAGAAAATACTGACAAGGCGAATCTATGGATTCAAGAAGTCGAGAAGATCTTCAGAGTGTTTCAAACTCTTGAAGCATCCAAGGTTGGATATACTTCCCACTTGCTGCTTGGTGATGCTGAATGCTGGTGGAAGGGTACCCAGCAGATTATGAAAGCCAACCATGTGGAGGTGACATGAGAATCTTTCAAGAGGGTATTTCTACAGAAGTATTTTCCAATCAGTTATAGAGAAGAGAAGGAGTCACAATTTTTGAAGTTGCGCCAAGGAGACATGACTGTGGCTGAGTACGCAACAAGGATGGAGTCGCTATTCAGATACTTTCGTTTCTTTAACCAACATATGGATGAGGACTACCTATGCACTCACTTTGTGAATGGACTTACCTATGAAATCATGAAGGATGTGAGACTTCTAGGGGTACAACAATTCCAGCCACTGGTGGAGAAATGTAGAGAGGCTCAGGCAATGCTGAAAAAAAGAAGGCAACCATCGCGGTTCTGGAGGATCGATGAGGATGAAAAATCAGGGTCAAGGAGGAAAGTTCAAGGGGAAACAACATTTCAAGAAACCATATGCACGACCACAGGGAAGTGGCTCAGCTTTTGGAAAATATCGACCGATGCATGCTGCATTCGGAGGACACAATGTTAAGAAGGATATGACTTGTTAAAAGTGTGAAAAGAGTGGACACTTTGCTAATGTATGCCCCGAAATGGAGGTAGAGTGTCACAACTATAATAGGAAGGGACACTAATCAAAGGACTGCAAGATACCGAAGGCGGACGCATCTGCAGGAACTGTCAAGTGGACTCGCCCTGTTGCTAAGCGACGAGATTTCGTCATGAGTGGAGAGGAAGCTACTTAAGGAGATGGACTCATCCAGGGCACGTGCGAGGTTGATGGTAATCCTTTATCTGTTTTGTTTGATTCGAGCGCGACACACTCTTTCATTGCTATGGAATGTGTGAGACGTCTGAAGTTGCATGCTACTGCTTTACCTTTTAATTTGGTAGTTACTACTCCTACTAGGACAGTGACTTCTAACTCTGCTTGCTTGCGTTGTCCTATGAAGTTTCAAGATAGATACTTCATAGTCTACTTGATATGTTGTCTTAGGGATGAATTGGTTATCTGACCATCATGTGTTGTTGGATTGTACCAGTAAAACAGTAATCTTTCCAAATTTGAGTGTTTCTGCATACCTGAATGCTAACCTCATGAGGACCACCTTGAAAGAGGGATCTCATGAATATCTTTTGTGGACTAGCGTGGAAGAGAAGAAGGAGGTTGTTGTGCTTGACATACCAGCTATACGAGACTTTGAAGATGTATTTCCTGGAGATGTACCTAGCTTGCCACCGATAAGAGAGACCGAGTTCACCATAGATATCGTTCAGGGAACATGACCGATTTCTATTGCGCGTTATCGTATGGAACTTGTCGAACTGGCCGAGTTGAAGAGTCAGATAACGAATTTGATGAATAAGGGATTCATTCGACCGAGTGTTTCACCTTGGGGAGCACCAGTGTTGTTGGTGAAGAAGAAGGACGGTAAGTTGAGACTCTGCGTGGATTACAAACAGCTTAAAAAGTGACAGTGAAGAAACGTTACCCTTTTCCAAGGATTGATGACTTAATCGATCAACTACGAGGAGATGTCGTGTTTTCAAAGATAAATCTAAAGTTGGGCTATCACAAGAGAACGGTGAAGGAAGAGGACGTGCCTAAGACTGCATTTAAGACTCGTTATGGTCATTATGAGTACAACGTGGTGCCATTTGGGGTTAGGAATGCACTTGTTGTGTTCATAAATTACATGAATATGATTTTTAGTTCGTTTTTGGATCAGTTTGTTGTTGTGTTCATCAACGACATCCTTATCTACTCGAAGTTGTGAAGATCATGCTACAGATCCTAAGAGAGAAGAAGCTTTATGCTAACTCCTCTAAGTGCGAGTTTGGCTAGATAAAGTGAATTTTCTAGGCCACGTGGTGTCTAAAGAGGGTATTACGGTGGACCCATCTAAAGTGGAGACAGTGTTAGCATGGGAGCAACCTAAGACCGTGACAGAAGTGAGAAGTTTTATGGGTTTAGTTGGATACTACCGATGTTTTATCGAGGGTTTTTCTAAGATCGTAGAACCTTTGATTCAACTCACAAGGAAGGATCAACCTTTTTCTTGGACTGACCATTGTGAAGCTAGTTTTCAGTTGATGAAGGAACGTTTGATGACTACACCTGTTTTGGTTCTACCTCAAGCTGATGAACCATATGAAGTGTATTGCGATGCATCTTATCAAGGTTTGGGATGTGTACTAATGCAACATTATAACATGGTGGCTCATGCATCAATATAGTTGAAGATACATGAGAGGAATTATCCAACTCATAACTTGGAGCTTGCTGTTCTGGTTTTTTCTTTGAAGATCTAGAGATACTATCTCTATGGATGTACTTTCACTATCTTCCGTGACCACAAAAGTTTGAAGTATTTGTTTGATCAGAAGGAGATTAATATGAGGCAATGAAGGTGGATGGAGTTTATTAAAGATTATGATTTCACTCTACAATATCACCTAGGAAAAGTTAATGTGGTAGTTGATGCATTGAGTAGGAAATCAATTCACATATCTTCCATGATGGTGAAGGAGTTGGAACTTCTGGAGAAATTTCGAGACCTTAGTTTGGACGTTAAGGTTTCACCCAGGAAACTGAGTTTTGGTATAGTTTCCATTGCCAGTGACTTGATGAAGGATATCAAGGAGAAACAGTTGCTCGATGAGGGATTCAAGGAGAAGAGAAACTTGATCGTGCTAGGGAAGGCACTTGACTTTCAAGTGGGGCCGTATGACGTGTTGTGGTGTAAGGTCCAAGTTTACGTGCCAAATGACGCCGAGATGAAGATATTGATTCTTGATGTAGGGCACAAGAGTAGGTTGATTATTCACCCAGGAGCGACCAAGATGTACCAAGATTTGAAGTTACATTTCTGGTGGCTGGGGATGAAGAAACAAGTTGCAGAATATGTTGTTGCATGTTTGACTTGTCAGAAGGCTAAGGTTGAACATCAGAAGCCTGCAGGGATGGTTCAGTATCTGGATGTATCGGAGTGGAAATGGGATAACATATCAATGGATTTCGTGATAACTTTACCTCGGACTCAAAATAAATTGGATTTGATTTGGGTAATCATCGATCGATTGACCAAGTATGCTCATTTTCTACCTACGAAAACTACTTACAATATGGAAAAGCTTGCTGAGATTTACATTGCGGAGATCGTAAGACTTCATAGTGAACCTTCAAGTATTGTTTCAGATAGGGATCTGAAGTTTACTTCACACCTTTGGAGAGCTTTGCAAGAAGCCTTGGGAACAATGTTGAGGCTCATTTCTGCTTATCATCCTCAGACGGATGGTCAGACGGAGATGACTATTCATTCGTTGGAAGATTTGTTGAGAGCTTGTGTGTTAGACGACCGAGGTAGTTGGGATGACTTACTGTCGTTGGTTGAGTTCACTTATAATAACATTTTTCATGCTAATATTGGTATGACACCTTTTGAGGCACTTTATGGGCGCGTAAGTGTCAGATAGTTTTGTGTTGGTACCAAAATGGAGAGAACTTGGTCATTGGACCTGAGTTGGTTCAACAGACCACCGAGAAAGTAAAGAAGATTCAAGAGAAGATGAAGACTTCTTAGTGTAGACATAAGAGCTACGCTGACCAAAGGCGAATGACCTTGGATTTTGAGGCTGGAGACCATGTGTTTTTACGTGTTACTCCGACTATAGGAGTGGGAAGAGCGATTAAGTCAAGGAAGCTTACACCTAAGTTTATTAGACCATATCAGATCATTTGACGTATTGGATCGGTAGCATACCAGATTGCGTTGCCACCATTTCTTTCCAATATGCATGAGGTACTGCATGTTTCATAGTTGCAGAAATATGTTCCGGATCCATCTCATGTGATTGTGCCGAACGACATGAGTTGAGAGACAAGTTCAATACAAAAGCACACACAGGCTTTGGACTATGAAAAGCAACCGTTGTCATGAAACCTTTTGAAGTTCAGCCGATGGCAATCGGAGATCGAAGAGTTAAGCAATTGAGAGGACAACAAGTTACTCTAGTGAAGGTGATTTGAACCAAGCTATAGGACATGCTACTTGAGAGTTGGAAGACTAGATGAAGGAACAATACCCTGCGTTGTTTGCCGACTCATAGTTTCGAGGACGAAACTATTTTAAAGGGGGTAGTATAGTAAGACCCAAAATAATTAAGTACGTTCTAATATTATATATATTAAATAAATACTTTTTAACGTTTTATTTATAAATAAATATACGACATAGACGTTCTACGCGTATGATTATTAGCTTATATCACCGTATTATTATTATTATTATCATTATTATCTCTTTTTTGAAAACAAAAGGATATATAATATATAATGTAAAGCCAAAACACAGCCACATCAAGAGCCACCTCAAGAAAGAGGAAAAACTACCCGCCCACCTCTAACGCATAAGATGGAGAGAGCCAACGACTCAAGCCAAAAAAAGGACATACAAAGCTCCAACCACATCAAACCTCCCTATACAGAACAAAACCATACACCCCAAAAAGCAATTCCACCACAAGAAAACGCCCCTACGAGGATCTGTGCTCCAGCTCCAGGTATTATAATTATTATCCTTATTGTATTATTATTATCTTTGACGTATTATAATTCTGTTTGTATTATTATTATTATTATTATTATTATTATTATTATTATTATTATTATTATTATTATTATTATTATTATTATTATTATTATTATTATTATTATTATTATTATTATTATTATTATTATTATTATTATTATTATTATTATTATTATTATTATTATTATTATTATTATTATTATTATTATTATTATTATTATTATTATTATTATTATTATTATTATTATTATTATTATTATTATTATTATTATTATTATTATTATTATTATTATTATTATTATTATTATTATTATTATTATTATTATTATTATTATTATTATTATTATTATTATTATTATTATTATTATTATTATTATTATTATTATTATTATTATTATTATTATTATTATTATTATTATTATTATTATTATTATTATTATTATTATTATTATTATTATTATTATTATTATTATTATTATTATTATTATTATTATTATTATTATTATTATTATTATTATTATTATTATTATTATTATTATTATTATTATTATGGCTTAAATGCACATTTTGCCCCTGACTTTTCTGAAAGTTGCAAATTGTAACCCACTAAAATTTGTCACCAAAAGTACCCCTCTGCTTTTTTTTTGGAGAAATTCGTACCCTTCCGTCAGTCCTCTGTTAGTATCTTAACGGACCTGATGACGTGGCCAGTACAGGTGGAAAAAAAAAAGGAAAATAACATTTAAAAAAAGAAAAAAGAAAATAGGCTGCAGATCACGTGCATCTGCAACCTTTTACCCCTAATTCCCAAATTGGGGAAATTAGGTCGAGAAAGAAGTAGGAAGAATGAAATTAGGTAGATGGATGTTGTTCTTCAACTTAAA
Organism: Acmispon strigosus; assembly: GCA_030819835.1. NCBI lineage: Eukaryota > Viridiplantae > Streptophyta > Magnoliopsida > Fabales > Fabaceae > Acmispon > Acmispon strigosus. The sequence goes on from JAUAMA010000001.1 coordinate 10,477,081, forward strand.
CATCAGAAGGCAAAAGAAGACCCCTTATAAGTCCTATATATGTTTCTCTTTACCCAGAAGCTAACTATGTGCTGCTGCTAAATAATTGTGCAGGAAACCAAATGAATAAGTGCCATGCGTACAAGTTTGTAGTGTTATTGATTACTGATGTAATCAAACTTTTATTTTGAATATGTTCATCGCCAAGAGATTTCAATTCAAAAATCACTTGCAGCTCCCTCCATCACATCTCAAATGAGTTTACAAAGAGCATGCATAGACTTAAAACACTAGATCCTTAGAACTCCAATAAGATATGAATTACATAAAACCATGCTTCTGCAAGAAATGCAGACTGCAATGCATCTTCACTTACTTCCAAGGGAAGTGAGCTAGAAAACTATACTCTGTTCCAAGAAAGGTGAACTGGAAAACTGTATTCTTATTCATTCAATTAACTCAACAAGCATCACCAGAACAAACATGAAATAAATATGTGCAATATTCAATACCACCGTGATAGTGTTTACACAGTCCCTTATATGATACAATGGCTCAATCACATGCCGGGCTACAAACCATGAATCTTTTGAATGTTTCTAAGATTAAATAGTATATCGTCATCAAATGCTCCATTTTCACGTGGGTTCTCATTCTCAGGGACCACTTGTTTCCCTTTGTTCTGCCTCTGTGAACCTCTCCCTTGACCTGCTACAATACCTCAATCTCCTCGTCCTGAGCCTCTTCCTCGACCTTCTGCACCTTCTCGACCTCCACGCCGCCCTCCATGGCTTCCTCGACTTCGTCCTCCTTCACGTGATGAACTGCCACCATTCATGGTGAGAATCGCGGCTGAATGGTGCTCGAAGAAAAAGGGGAAATTCCGTCTGCACTTTCGTCCACTGTTTCCACGCCGCTGCCGGCTTCTTCTTCCTCTCCTCTTTTGTTTCCTTTCTCTCCTTGGGAAATTAGGGTTGCAAATTGGGGGTTTTGGGTAAAATGTAACTTTTGTTCACATTTTACCCTTCTCACATGCCAGGCACGTGATCTGCAGCCTATTTTTTTTTTTTTTAAAACATGTTATTTTCCTTCTTTTTTTCCACCTGTACTGGCCACGTCATCAGGTCCGTTAAGTTACTAACGGAGGACTGACGGAAGAGTACGAATTTCTACAAAAAAAAAAGCAGAGGGGTACTTTTGGTGACAAAATTTTTAGTGGGTTACAATTTGCAACTTTCAGAAAAGTCAGGGGCAAAATGTGCATTTAAGCCTATTATTATTATTATTATTTCGTGAAGATTGAGATTAGACAAAATAAATATAACGGAGGAGTATGTAATAGCTTGGAACATTCGTGGAGCAGTAGGTGCTCGTGGGCAGAGGAGGGTGAGGGACTTAGTCAAAAGTTTCCAACCTTTATTATTTGGTGTAGTTGAGACCCATTGCAGTTTTGCAGCAGTGGTGCCTTTTTGGACAAGCTTGGGATACGAGCCTGTAGGAATAGCGGAAGCAGTGGGACACAGTGGGGGTGTTTGGATTCTTGCACCTATCTCTAGAACTGTCACCATACAAACTATTGATGTTCATGCCCAGGCTGTCTCTGTGTCGTTGAGCCAGGGACATAGGAAGTGGATATGCACCATCGTCTATGCAAGCCCGACACCATCTAGGAGGGATGAACTTTGGGCACATCTTGCCAACCTTCGCCAACAGTTTCTTGACCCATGGCTCTGCCTTGGAGATTTCAATGAAATATGTTCTCCGACAGAGGTAACTGGAGGGGAGTTTTGTGAAGCTCGGGCACTACGTATGCTAGAGGCAATGGAGGGGTGTGAGTTCATTGACTTAGGTGCTATTGGTGGGAAATACACTTGGGAACGAAGGTTGAATGGAAGAAGGACGATGGCGAAACGTCTTGATAGAGCTCTAGGAGATATATCTTGGAGGCACACTTTTCCAGAGGCTTATGTGGAGCACCTTGCCCGAGTGTACTCGGACCACTGCCCTATCCTTGTCAGATGCGATGTAGAGGCCCCGGAACGCGGGGCTCGCCCCTTCCGCTTCTAGGCAGCTTGGGCTACACATCCTTTGTATGAGACTTTAGTAAGGGATACCTGGGCCCGGCCGCCTAGTGGTGTGGTGGGCAAACTCCTCAAGGTCAAGGAGGCGTCACTAGTGTTTAATAAGGAGACATTTGGCAGTATCAGCTTGAGGAAGAGGAAGGTGGAACGACGACTAGAGGGATTACAGAAGGATCTGGATTGGCGAATCACGGAGTCAACATTAAGGCTGGAAAAAACCCTTCGGGAGGAATATGAGCAGATACTATTACAGGAGGAATTGATGTGGTTCCAGAAATCCCGGGAAAATTGGGTCAGATTTGGGGACCGGAATACAAAATTCTTTCACACACAGACCATTGTGAGGCGGAAAAGAAACAAGATCCATGGCATTTTCTTGGGGAACGATGATTGGTGTACTGATGCGGAGGTGCTGAAGGTGGCGGCCCAAATTTTTTTTACTAACCTCTTCTCTATTGATTCTCAGGTTGCCAGGAATGTTATCATGGAGAACTCGACCCCCACCATTCCGGAGGAGGATAGGGTTTCTTTGGTTAGCCCTGTTACTCTTGAGGAGGTCCGCCTAGCCATTATGGCTATGCATTCGTACAAAGCCCCTGGAGTGGATGGTTTCCATGCGTTCTTTTACAAGCAGTATTGGCATATCTTGAAACATGATCTTCATAAGTTGGTTGCTGATGCATTTTGCAATGGTAGGGCGGATGGTTCACTTTTGGAAACTCTAGTTGTGCTTATTCCCAAGGTAGATGTTCCCCTTCGTTTTAAAGACTTCCGACCAATAAGTCTCTGCAATGTGGCATACAAAGTCATCACGAAGGTCTTGGTTAATAGGTTCCGACCTTTACTTTCTGAGCTTGTGGGACCTCTCCAAGGGAGTTTCATCCCGGGCAGAGGGACAAAGGATAACATCATTCTGGCCCAAGAAGTTATGCATACTATTCATAACCACAAGAAAAAAGGTGGTTTGGTGGCTCTCAAAGTGGATTTGGAGAAGGCTTATGACCGTGTCAGTTGGGACTTCCTGCGGGCTACTCTTATTGATTTTGGTTTTCCTCCTGCCATCGTTCGCTTGATAATGTGGGGTGTGCAAGAGGCGTCTATTTCAATCCTTTGGAATGGGACCAAGCTTCCTCCTTTCACTCCTCAAAGAGGGCTTAGGCAGGGCGATCCACTATCTCCATATCTTTTTGTGCTTTGCATGGAGCGCCTTGCCATTCATATACAGAAATTGGTAGATGCAGGGGTCTGGCACCCGATCAGAATTACCAAAGAAGGGATTGGTATCTCTCACCTCTTCTTTGCGGATGATGTGTTGCTATTTTGCCAAGCAAGCAAACAACAGATGATTGTGGTTGCCAACGCGTTGAAGGACTTTTGCGATGCCTCTGGTATGAGAGTCAACCTAGAAAAATCTCGGATGTTCTGCTCCAAGAATATTAACCACAATGTACAGCAGGAGTTTTCTCGCATTTTGGGCATTAATCGGGCTAGCAATTTGGGCAAGTATCTGGGGTTGCCTCTCTTGAAAGGTCGAGTAACAAGGGAGGTCTTTTCTCCGATAATTGATAAAATTAATTCCAGGCTTGCTTCTTGGAAGACTAGGCTCTTGAATAGAGCGGGTCGGGTATGTTTGGCTAAGTCCGTTTTATCCTCCCTCCCGGTTTATTCCATGCAGGCTCTCTGGCTTCCTGAATCAATTTGTGATTTTGTTGACAAGAAGATCTGTAATTGTATTTGGGGTAGGGGGGATAACACAAGGAGTTGGAACCTGGTGCCGTGGAAAGAGATCTCTTGCCCGAAGGACAGGGGTGGTCTTGGTCTTCGTTGTGCTCGTCTCAACAATATCGCCATGCTTGGGAAGTTGGTCGAGAGTCTTTTGTGCGACAGAGGGAAGCCGTGGGTAATAGCTTTATCTCAGAAGTATTTGACCAATGAAATAGTTCTTGATGGGGAATACAAAGCAGGGAACTCATATGTTTGGAAAGGCATTGTGAGGGCCAAGGATTACTTACGCCAAGGATTTCGGGCACAACTAGGGGACGGATCTGCATCGCTCTGGTATGATAACTGGTTGGGGTCTGGTAAGCTTTGTTTTAGAGTGCCGTTTGTTCATGTTTCAGATACTCGACTCAGGGTGGCAGATTTATGGTGTGGCTCATCATGGAATTTTGAGCAGCTGTATACAGTGTTACCTTTAGAGGTAAAGGAGGAGATTAGCGCGGTTAGGGTGCCTAACCACTCGGCAGGGAACGATGCTATTCGCTGGGCAGCTGCAAATGATGGCAGGTATAGTGTGTCATCTGCATATGCAACCTTGGGCGACTTTGACCTGATTGATCCAGGGCCCTGGAAGCGTGTTTGGCAATGTAAGGTTCCGGAGAAAATTAGATTTTTTCTATGGCTTCTTATGAAGGAAGGGCTTCCCACTAATGAGAAGAGGCATCGAAATCATCTCAGCGAGTCGGCTTCTTGCTCGCGGTGCGGTGCAACTGTGGAGAGCTTGCAGCATCTCTTTCACGAGTGTCCCCGTTCTTGTTTGCTCTGGCATCACTTTGGCTCAATATTACCACCGCTCGATTCCAATGCCCCTTTCTCGTCTTGGCTCGTGAATCTACTTCGGCAGCGACAATGTCTCTTGGGGGTGGCTGTGTTATGGTGGGGATGGAGATGGAGGAATGATCAATGTTTGGGCGAAAACAAGTGGGAGCTGAACCATGTGCTACGGCGGGTTCTTTCGGATGTCATTTCTTGGCGGACGTATCTTGATTCAAAGCATCTTTCCCCCCCGGCGTCAGCTGGTCCTATGGCCCCCTTTCAGCTGTTGGTTGATGGGAGTTGGAATCCAGGGTGTGAAACTATGGGTGGGGCTGCTGTGCTAATTGATTCTGCTCGTGTTTGGCGCTCCGCAGTGTCGGCGAGTTCTCCTCGAGGGAACGCGTTTCTCGCAGAGGTTTGGGCAATGGAGTTGGGCTTGGCCCATGCTTGGGAGATGGGCGTTCGCGATGTCATTTGTGCGTGTGATTGCGAGGATGTGGTGCGGGTTCTACAGACTCGTAATGATATTAGCACCTTCTGGGAGAGGGAGAAGATCGCCAAGGTAAGGGATATGCTTAGTTGGGATTGGATTGTAACTGTTGTCCATGTCGCACGGGAGGAAAACAACACTGCGGATTGTCTTGCGAGACAAGCGGCACATGATGGAACTCCTAGGTGGATATGGAAACAGCCTCCATCCTTCGTCTATGCGTCGTTGTATCTTGACGCGTTAAGTAGCTAGGTTGTTTTTCTTTTCCTCTTGTAACAAAAAAAAAGTAATGTCATATTATTTATTACCATACGTATATGTGTGTTGCACGCTACATGTATGTTTTTGCGGGTGAAAAATGATTAAATTCATTAACCCGAATTTTGTGTCTTCCTTAATATTGGAGGGAAGATTAACTTGAAATAGATGGAGCATGAAAGTAGATGAAAATGATGTTTTGTATGATGATGTAAATGATCCAATGTTAGTAATAACTTGTGACAATGAAATTTGGATGGTTGACTAGTTTGACTATTGTGCTTTTCTTAAGTATGTTTCGAATTATATGCCCATGTATTAGGCAAAGTTTAACTTCTATTTGTCCAACAAAAATGGAAGAATAATGTCATTTGCTTGCATGCATAGTTTTGACTAGGCAAATTGGGAAAAAGACTAAAATGACAATTAAGAAGGAAAGTTACACATGAAAGTCAATGGTAGACAAAGTGGTAGGCAAGAATAGAAGAGTAATTGAGGGCTTTAATGAAGGGATATGTAAGACAATTTGAAGCAAAAGTATCTCCTATATATACACATATATTCGAACTACACACTATTAGTGTTTTGGATGTTCATCTTTCATTTCTAGAGAGCTCTAAGTGTGGAAGTGAGAGAAAAATAGAGTGAGTGAAGAAAACACTTCTTTTCTTCTACAAACTCAACATAACCGGACCATTTTCATCATTTTAGCTACCTGAGATCAAATTTATAGCCTTCTACTTCTCTAAATAGGTATTATTTAGATCATTTTATAGATTTTTATTAGCTTCTAGGAAATTCTAAAAAAATGTTGAATTTAATGGATTTATTTTCTTAGCCAAGGTAGCCACAGCCGCCAGCTGTAGACTTATCCCGTTCCCTACGGTCAGTGGACCAAGCAGTAGGGGCTAGCCAATGAGTTATTTTCATTCACAATTCTTTGGAGGAAGCTTACATAAATTATACTTAATTTAGTCTATTTATTGAATTTCAATAATCGGGTGAAATATTTAAAAAATTAGGTTAAAATTTCATTTTTTTTAGCTTAAATTATTTTTAATAAGTTCAGTATTTGTGGTACATTAATACTCTAAATTTTTTAAAAAATTATTTACATATTTTTTGTTATTTTGATATTTGGTATTAATCTGTAATTACTTTGTGATTTATAGAAATTTATTATTTTTTATATATTTCATTATAATACAAAATCACAATATTTCTATGATTTCAAATTATACTAAATATTACCCGTCTCACAACACGTTTTAGTGAAAATTTGCCCAATCCGATAAGGAGTTTGTTTCTTCAATTTTTTTTTTAATTATTTACGCTTACTTTTTTTCCGAAGGTATCCAATAAAGACCAACGATGAGACTAATCTCTTAAGGTTCTGAGATCACATTAAGTGGATAGACTTCTCCAAACAAACCCTTCTCCATACGTACCCCGCCGTGAGATCGAATCAATGAAGTAGATGCTTAAGGAGTCAAACTATCTACCAGCTCACAATTACTCTATTAGAAGTTTTTTTTTAGGGTTAATGGTTCAACTAGTCCCTGAAGTTGTATCAAAATTTGTATTTGGTCCCTCCTCAGAAAAATGACGATTAGTGGCGGTTTTTTTACAATTACTGGCGGTTTTTGACCGCTACTAAACGTCATTTTTCTAAGAAGGGACCAAACACAAATTTTGGTACAACTTCAGGGACCTGTTGAACCATTAACCCTTTTTTTTAAGTTAAATACTAAGAAGAGATTAAGGTGTGTAAATAGTAATAATTTGTTGTTTACAAAACAATTCCCTCCCCTTAAATTCTTTTTGGTCCAAACTCCAAACCCAACATTCCGAATTTTTTTTTGTAACCAAAAAAATTCGGACGTTGCCTTTTTTCCCCCCCAGTAAACAGGCCTTTGCCTATCACTATTAAAACTAGTCAACGAGGCCCAAAAGCCCAGAGCAATTCTCGTGGCTACAATGCGTGAAGCGTTTCTGTCCCGACACTCGCACTCCCATTTTATTTTTCTACACCAGCTTCTCCTCTTTCACCTTCTCCGTTTTCTTCCTTCGATTCTCAGTTCCCAATCGCACTTCCGTTTCGTGAGTCCCCTTTCCCTTTTCTCTTCCATGCCCCACTCTTCTTCCCCTTTTCTTCATTTTTGATTCTTCAGCTATCACTGTGACTCGGATCTGTGATGCAATTTTTAATTCTGGAATTTTCGATTCTCCTCTTATTGTATCTATTTGCATTTTTGAATTCTGGGTTTTTGTCACTCTCTCCTGCCCTTGATTTTGTGTGCGTGTATGTGTCTGTGGTGTGCATAGTAGCATAATCTATGCGATTAGCGTCAAATAGGTGGTGATGTTATTAATTGACGAGGTCAGTTATTCGGTGAGCATATTTGTAAAGTTAGTTTATGGCTTACAAAATAATAAACCTTTTTTCCAAGTGCGCGAGGTTAGCTACATGAATCAATTGACACCATAAGTATATGTTATATATTAGGTTTAGCTGTTTACCTCTAGATCTTAGTTTATGAAAAATGAAGTGTTCAATTCTTCTCATGTCATCCTTAGTTTTTGTTTTTGGAATGGGAAAATTTTGCTTGAAATTTGGACTAAACTGAATGAAGAGTGTAGATTATTATAGTGTTCAGGTTAGACCTTATTAGGATTTCAATATGCTTTACATGATGTTTTTGAAAGGTACTTAAAAAATGAGTGCAAAATCTGGATTCAGCGTATGTGCTGATTAAAATTATTAAGCAGAAATCCAGAGTCCATGTAATGAAATTTTAGTTTGATGCGTTTTTTACAGTTGTGGTGCTTGAGGAGAAAAATCCCTTGAATGAGAGTTATCAGTGTAAAGTTTTTATGATATCTATTGCTCTATAGGCAGAAAAGGTCCTTTCTTAATGGGTTTGGGTACTTTTAGATCCTCCAGTCATTGGCACGTGATATCATATCATAATATCTAGGTGTTCATTATGCGCAACATCCTAAGGTTATGTGGCATCCATTGTCTGTCTTGATTTGTATACCTGTCCTTTTGTCTTGTCCATCTCTTCCCCATTATTGTTGTCAATATGCTACTCCAACATTTAGACTACATGCCTGTTCTTACAATATTTGAAGTGATTTTTCTTGATAGATCATCTCACCAACAACCATAATCTAAAGTTTATAATTTGCTGGCATTTCTGCTTGCAATTTTCCATTTCAGGATTCAGTTTTTATGACTCTTCATTGTAGATACAGTTGGTGATTTTTACCATGTCTATACATGCTTGGTTGATGATGCTGTCTTTAGCATTGCCCTTATGCTTATTTAAAGAACTTTATCTATCATACTTGGTTAGATATATTTGTTTACTCATCTGTAGTGTTTTTCTTGCATGAATAATTTTCAATGTAGACCGAGATGGCTGGAGGAGTTATGCATCAGTTATTGAGGAGGAAACTCCAGTCTCATTCTCTGGTAATCATTTGACCCTCTATTCATGATGATTTTATTCTTTTGGGAGTATTTATGTTTCTGGTCCTTGCAGTCTGGGGCCTAAAATCCTGTAGGCTAAAGATTGGGGGGTTGGGAAAAGAAGAATGATTTTAGTTCAAATTTGAGGTGAAGCGAGCATTGGTTTTTCTACAAGATGCTATTGCTGTGCACATACCTTTTCTTATATTGCGTATTTGAGGCTTGAGCAATATTTTATTCCAATTTATCCAATTTATGACTAGTTGTCTCTGGTTAATGTTACAATACCGTTGAAAATGATTGGCTATATGAAACTACTTGTTGCTTCTATATTTGTAGAAGAATTTTATCAATTTATTCCAAGTGTCATAGATGTTAATACTCTCCTCGTTGTATTATTATGCATGCAAAAATCAAAATATTTGAACATGCAAATATTTAGTTGAAACTAGTGTTTTATACTTAAAGTTGATAATAGATCTTTCTAAGTCCTAAATAAGCATTTGATGATAGACTAGATAAATTACAAAAATAGAAAAATCTTGCAATATGCTATAAAATGCTATGCAACATTAACAATGGTCAAGCCTTGTTCCACTAGGTAGGCGTTGGTAGACTACATTAATCATTTGATGCCATTAGGTTCTATCAAAACCAATTCTTTTAGTCCTTAAATCATTTTTCTGAATGTTTCTTAGGTCTTCTTTTATCCATTTTCATCAGACTCTGCTTCATTTGATCAACTTTTCACAGTGAAGCCTCTATTGGTCTTCTTTTCTGATGACCAAACCACCTTACTAGTTTTTGTCATCTTCTCCTCAATAAGTGCTACTCTCCATCTTGATTAGTTATATTTGTTTTTTCGATCATGTATTTTCCTGTATGTCCACTCTTCTACTTGATCATTCTCATATTTGCTAACAAGATTATTAAACTTGAGAGTTTACTAGTACTACTCTATGTAAACTAGGGGAGCTTTTGTAGGCTCGACTTGTTAACTGATAAGAGTTTACCTTCTGCAGAAAATAAAGAAAAGGATGTCCACAATGTTATTAAAATTTCTCGATCTATAGTTTTGGTAAGTTTTGCAGCATGGGATGATTACTGGAAGGAAAGAATGGCCTTCTTCCAGAAGACATTCCCCATCGTTGCACAATACCTTTGTCCTGCTCCTCTCTCCTTCAATATCTTACTCAGGATATGCTAGTACGTTTTTTAAACAAATGAAGAAACAGGATAGTAGCATCAAAATTAAAAGAGCAGAACACACATAGACATTGACTTTAAAATGGACCTGGAATTTGAATCATAACTAAATTCAACTCTTTCAAATTATGCAATCAAAACCCTTTATTTCATAGACGTAACTCCCTCATGTTGGGTTGGTGATGCTGGTCCAGAATGGATAGAGTTCCCATACGTTGCAACACAAAAACAATGGGATGACTATGCTTGGTTCACAATGCTGGGCTTGATTGCAATAGAGCTATATGCTGTGGCAGCGCTTCTATTGATTTGCTAGAAACATAGTAGTCAATCCCGGATCGTGGCGCATAGCGGCCGACTCCGAAAGTGGGATAGCGGATAGCAGGATGACCGCTATTTTGATCTTTTTTTTTATATAGTTTTATATAATTAATAGCCAAATATTACGCTAATTTTTTTTACATTGAAATAAGAGTTACTAGGCTCCTAGCTACATAAGAAATCATCAATCATCACTCATCATCATCTTCTAGCTCTGGCTCCTCCTCTTCCTTTTCACTTTCACTTGTGTCGAAGTTGTAGATCTCTTCCTCAACCTCCTCTTCACTTGTTTCACATAATAATATTACGCTAATTTTTTTTACATTGAACTTGTAGCCCTTTCCCCACTTCTAATGGCCACAATCTCTTGCACTTCATCTTCCTCATCTTGATCTGCATTCAATTCAGTCAAGTGTTCTGCTAGCTCTTTTTTCTTAGCAAGAGCTTCTTTTACAACAGCACCACCTCATCTGGAACTTTCCTACATTGATTACAATCCCCAACTATTTTCATTTGCTGACGTTTGGCCCTAGTCATTCCTCCTGAGGTTTTCACCCCACAGAAATCACATGTGACTCTCTTCCTATCATTTGGGTTCTTTAAGCTGTTCCACTGCCATGCTATATCAATGTTGTCCCCTACATATGCTGCACTATTATTTGGTTCACCTTGAGTGGAGGATGCCATGGCTGGTATTGGAACAGAACAGTAACCATGGTAAGAAGATGAAAAAATATTATTGACAGCAAAAGAAAGGAGAAAACAGAAAGGGAAAGAGGAAAAGAAAATAAAAACAGAGAGGGAAAGAAAAAAAACTAGAAGCAGCAAAAAACAGAGAAGGAAAGAAAAAAAACAGAGAGGGAAAAGAAGAAGAAAAACACAGGGGGAAGAAGAAAAAGAGAAAAAAACAGCGGCAGAAATGAAAGAAGAAAAACAGAGGGAAAAGAGAAAAGAAAAGAGGCAGAAATGAAAGAAAAAACAGAGCAAGTTACCTGGAGGTGGTCGCCGGACGTGCAGGTGGTCGCAGGAGGTGGAGGTGGTCGCCGGAGTGCAGGAGCAGTGAGCAGAATGAAGGTTGAAGAAAAGAATGAGAGGGAGAGTGAAAGTGAAACGCGGTTTTGAATTCAGAGGTTGAAGAGCAGAATGAATGAAAGGGAGAGTGGAAACAGGCTTGACCTAATTTTAGCCTGGAAAGTTCAATTTTGCCCTTAAGATCCCAGCCCAACTGTTTAAATTAAGGGGTTTTTTGTAATTTTCCCTGCAGTCCGTGATTGGCCCCGTGATTGGCCGCAATTCCGTCCGCGATCCTGGGCGCAATTCGCGCCGCGACGGCCACGACTCAGAACTGCGACGCGATTCGGAAACAATTGCGGGGAGGGGGCGGGGCGCGACGCGACGCCGCTATAGTGGCGCTATCGCGCGCGATCGACTACCCTGGCTAGATATAGAGGGTGGTGATGCGTCATCAATTTGTGGAATTGATCCCTCAAAAGGTTATGGGTTATGTTTTCTGTTTCTTCGAAAAGTGTGTACTGTGTAGTGAGCTCTCATCGGTGTCGTCCTGTCAGCGGAGAGCATAAATAACATTTTTGAGCAGACTGACTATCTTGGCTCATGGCTTGTTTGTTTATGCATGTTTGGATCAGTCTATTGTCACCTTTTCCAAAAAAAGTTGCTTGATAAATGAATATATGCAAGTCATTTTGTTTCATTTTCTATCTGTCCATCAAATTATACATTATGTATATAGCCTCCTTGGCATAAAACCAAATTGATTCTTTGGCATGTGGGTCCCTTGACTTAATTTACTCTCAAACATCTTTACCAAGGATTTAAATCTCAGTCTGCAGCTCATGATGCAGTGTCAACATCTTGGTTGCAACAGATGCCACAACTACATTACCTTGTGATTTGTAGCCCTTCAATACAATCATGATCAACATTGCAATTTAAAACCTTTCTCTTTACCATTCTCTTAGCGTGGCTTATGATCTTGGCTCTTGGGTAGTTATTTTGCATTTCCGTTTTAATCTTGTAATAGATATCACATTGTTTTTCCTCCACCAGTGTAGCATTTTCTTAGACCATATTATCTCATTGAACAACTTAGCAGGCTAAGTTATACACTCCCCCCATAATCACTTCCAAACTTTATATTGTCTTGATCGATTACTTTGCTATTGGCTATATTCATTAGCCCTTTCTTTACCTGAAATTCTTGAGTGCTATTTAAAATGTATAATTTTGACCATGCTTTTTGATATTTGAATTCTTAAAGTCTGTTATTGTTGGATGCCTTTCATTGAGTAGCCTATTGATATCAATCATACACCTGCCATTAATATCTTGTTTCCCTACTAACATAGCTGATCCCAAGCACTTGTTAAAGAGAATTCTTGTGTTAGGCAGGTTGTTGTTAGTGTTGAACTTTATTGAATCTTTTAGCGCATAGCTTGATGATAAGATTGTGCTAAAAGTGAATAATTATAAGTTTCTTAAATTTCTGTTTGTAATTTGTTTCCTACTATTTTTAGACTCCCCTTGGCATTATGTGCTGTATGCCTGTATCTATCTGTCTTCACTCTTCACCATATGTCATCAGTCTTTGTTTTTATAGCTTTTCTATAAGCATATTATACTTTTTGGACTTTCACCCTCTAGTCATGTGACTTTAAATTGTTGCTGGCTCAGTATAAAACGACTAAATTTCAAATTATATTAAAGGGCAACTTGGTGCTACACTACATAACTCCCACCATAGCAGGGTTGTGGGAAGGTTAAGACTTTAGACCCATTGTGGGTCTACTGTGGGTAGCCTTACCATGCATTGCCTTTATTACTAAGATAAGACTATGATATTGTAAGATACTCTAAGATATGATCTAGATATTATAAGATATCTTTTTCATATTCTAGTAGTTCGTTAAGAGAGGTTAGTAACTGTACAGCTGTTAAATGCGGTCTTCATCTCAGGCCAACTAAACCATCCTGTTCTCTTTCTCTGTATGGGTAAAGTGATGTTGATTGGGCCACAGATTCTTATGACAAGATCTACTTCAAGGTCATGTATTTTTCTTGGACCCAATCTTATTACATGGTGGTCTCACAAGCAAACAATGGTTACTAGGAGCAGCTGTGAAGCTGAGTACCACAGCTTAGTACAGCTCAACAGACATTTTATGGGTTCATACTTTGTTACAAGAATTAAATGTGGTTACTACTAATCATCTCATACTTTGTGACAACTCAAGTGCTATCTCTCTTGCTCACAATCCAGTTCTTCATATTCGGACAAAACATGTTGAACTGGATTTATTTTGTAAGAAAAAAGGTTCTAAGCAGACAACTAAGCATTTAGCTCCTGCCTGCTGACTTACAGCTAGCTGATGGCTTGACAAAGCCTCTTCCTACAATCTAATGTAATACTCAGAGATCCAAGCTCAATGTTGGTGATTCAAGACTTCTCTAACACCCACCTTGAGCTTGACGGGGAATATTAGAGTATAGGATAGACGACTATTTTGTATTATTCCTTATTGTATTTTCTTTTCATGAATGCTACTTTCTGTGTTGCTAGTCTTCTGTTTAGTTTGTTATGGACAGCTGTCATAGTTAGTTAGTTAGGAGAGGTTAGTAGCTGTGCGGCTTTTAGAGTTAGTTACTTCTAGTTTTGGCGTTAAATACATGTAGCATTGAATCATTTTTACTCAATGAATATAATTCAGTTTTCTTTTCCTCTCACTATATATTTCTCACACAATGTATATAAACCAGAAAGTGCATCATCATTGTTGATTTGTAGTAGTTAAGAATTTTCACTCATAGGAAAATCTTCTAAAAGTTCAGATTCCATGTTACTATAAAACTTTTTATTAGTGTATCACAATTAAATTCCAAATAAATGTAAATCTCTTACTTCCAAATATGCTACATCTTCTTATCATTTAAGGGTAACTTTGATGGATTTGTCCTTTTCTAGTTTAATTTTCCCCTCTTAATACTAAGGACTTGCTTTGATGTCCAATCAATGGAGCCATCTCTTATTATAGGCTTATATTTTTTGATTTGACATATAAGAAAAACCATTCGGCAGACTGTTATGGTGGGAATACCTAATTGTTATTTTGTAACATTTTTCCTCCCATGGAACTACCTGACCATGTCATTTTCTGATAACTTCTATATCATTATTGCAGAATCCTTCTACATCATCCATTATCACAAAGATAGATGGTTCTGGCTCTACCGGCAGCAGCTCCTTAAGAGCCCTTGCGCTAATTGGAGCTGGCATCTCAGGTTTTTTGAGTTTTGCAACAACTGCTTCAGCTGATGAAGCTGAGCATGGCCTGTCATGTCCAAGCTATCCATGGCCTCACAAGGGCATCCTCAGTTCATATGATCATGCTTCGTGAGTTAACCTGGATTTTCCCTATATTTTCCTTTCTATTTTTTCGGTTCAACAATATCATTTACAAAGTTAGAAATGTATGTGCACTCCAACTGGTACTAGTTGCATTTTGAAGGTGAATTATACGTAGTTTTTAAGTTCAAGTACCTGTTTATTGTAATTTATTTGTCATATTGTCCTTTTTTTCCTCAGCCTTGGATCAGCCCTTCAAACCTTCCTCTCTTGCTTTATCATTTGATATCTTTGAGGTGACATGTGATCTGACATCGTTTGAACCTTGTCAGTGTTATATGCTGCGGAGTAGTAATTACCATGTATTGTTTTATCCAAAATGTATCATGCATTGATTGCTAAAATAGTTGGATTTCTGGATTCTGCAATAGAAGTATTTCCCCCTCTTCTTTGAGGGTTTTTTCTGGCAGTATTCATTATATGGCCACCATCATATATTCAAACCATATTTTGTATAAATGTTTATGGACATTAATTCTAATTAAGATCTTTATACATTTAACTAATTTTTTATGAGCAGGATACGTCGTGGTCATCAAGTTTACCAACAAGTCTGTGCTTCCTGTCATTCTATGTCTTTGATATCATACCGTGATTTGGTTGGTGTTGCATATACAGAAGAAGAGGTCAAGGCTATGGCCGCTGAGATTGAGGTGGTTGATGGGCCTAATGATGAGGGTGAGATGTTTACGCGCCCCGGTAAACTCAGTGATCGCTTTCCTGAGCCATATGCAAATGAGTCAGCTGCTAGGTTTGCCAATGGAGGAGCCTACCCTCCAGATCTAAGTCTTATTACCAAAGTATGTCAGTTTTCTTTTACTAACTTCTTTAGGTCTTGAATTGTATGTATACCAGAAATATCTTTACCTTTTGTATCTTCAGGCTCGTCACAATGGTCAGAACTATGTATTTTCCCTTCTAACTGGCTATCGTGAACCCCCTGCTGGTGTCGTGGTAAGTTATTCTTGGAACAATTATTTGAACACAATATTTTACTTACTAAAGTAACTTAGTGCATTCTGTAGAAGTTATCGCATGGAAGTTGCTAAATCACCCATCAGGTTTAGAATGTTAACACTGTATTCTACTTCTTGAAGTAACTTGGTGCATTCAGAACAAGTTGTCATATGGAAATTGCTAGATCACCCATCATGTTCAAAATCAAAACAAAATGTGCTGTGAAATCTGTCGGCCACCATTGAGATCTGCGCTAGCACAGTCAACAATGGTCAAATAATGTTTTTACTTTTTGTTTTTCATTTTTGTGTTCCCTGCAGACCAGTGAGTAAAATATGCACGTAGTGGGGGATAAAGAACCTTTGACATCATGCATTATTTTCTTGGCATCTAATTTTCTTACATAATTTGGGTTCGTCATTTCTAGGTGAAGCAGGCAACACAATTCTAATGTTTCTATGAACTTATGTTATTCTAGTTGGCAGTCATTTTAGTATATGGATATTCACAAGTGATGAACTTCATTATTCTTTCTCAACTTTCTAATTCTGATCTCTCTTAATGTTTATTACTAGTTGTCCCTTTACCGGCTTTATAATGCAGTAGTTAAAATCAATTTGTTTTGTCATTATCTTTGAAATAATAATGTAGATTAGAGAAGGACTGCACTACAATCCTTATTTTCCTGGTGGGGCCATTGCCATGCCTAAGATGCTTAATGATGGCGCTGTTGAATATGAAGATGGTACCCCTGCTACAGAATCTCAGGCATGTTCTATTTGTTGCGAATAGGTTACAGTAAATCTTACCACAGTTGATTAACTATGAACATAGGAAGAATGAAGCAAATTTTTTTTCCCTCGTTATATTTTGTTGCAGATGGGAAAAGATGTTGTGTCATTTTTGTCATGGGCAGCTGAACCTGAGATGGAAGAGAGAAAACTGGTTTGTTCCCTTTAATATCCTTTTTCCACCAGATAAAATGAAAAAACTATCTTATTTTCTGAGTACATTGCTACTACATGCAGATGGGATTTAAATGGATATTTGTATTATCACTGGCATTACTTCAAGCTGCCTATTACCGTCGCCTCCGTTGGTCTGTTCTAAAGTCTCGCAAGCTGGTTCTTGATGTTGTCAATTAGCACACCGTTTATTTTTCATTTCAGAGAAGATTTTGTTGGCAATAATTTTGTCAAATCTCATCATATCAAATTCGTTGATGGAGTAACAGGAAGCCTGTTCTATTTTTGTTTGAGACGGAAATAAAGCTGCTACATGTATGTGATACGCTACTTCACTTTTCTTCTTCCTCGGACCTGTGTATTTGTTACCTTCTCCAGGACCCTCGTACTCTTGTTTTGACCCAAGCTGGGATTTTAGATAATCGACCCATGATTGGGGTTTATTTTGGTTATCTTATAAAAGGAAAAAAAAGGTAAAGAGAAGACCAAAATGTCACCGTTGGAAATTGTAAACAAGGTTCCTATTTAAACTTCATTATCATACTGTTGTCTCGGCTTAGCACTGATGGCCTGTTAGTTTGCGAAGTTGGTTTTGCCGGGATGATATCCTATTAAGTGTATTCCCCAATAAAAGATAAATTTAACTGTTTATATATTCAAGGGTTAAATAAGTTTTTGTTCCATGAATTCATCCCTTAAACTTTCTCAACGATACCTTCGGATAAGCTAGATTCTAGTCTTCGAGATTGAGGTTTAGCTTCACTGTTATTATGGTATCAGAGCAATTTTGCTCTACTGTTACTCTGATTGATTCAGTCTTTTCTACTCGAGCATGGTTGTTTTTGATTCTTTTTCTACAACCACTTGGATGTTCTTGATTCAGATGCAGTTCTTCTTGGCGATTGATATTGGCGTCTGAAGCCATTTTCTCTTTTCAGATTGAAGCTTCGTTCTTCTTCTTGGTGATTTCCGTTTTTTTCCCCAGAAGGTTTTCTGATTGTAGCTTCGTTGTGCATCTTCGATTGAAGCCTCGTTCTGTTTCCTGTGCTTGAATCAGTGATTGCTTCTGCGATTCGTGGCTTGTGTTTAGTGATGGAGCCTTGCTCATCTTCAATTTCTTGAAAAGTTTCTTCAATTGGTTTGATTCTTCATCAAATTCATGGTTTATCTCTGTGATTCGAGATTTGACTCAATGATCCAGTGATTTCTTGCTCGATTTCTGCCTCGCGATTCTGGTTTTCAACATTGTAACTTCAGTTTTCTGCTTCTGATTTCTGAGCTTCAGAAACATAGTTTCTTCAGAGTTTCTGGCTTTGATTGCTTCAGACTTCTGGTTTCGATTGGTTAGGTTCGCGATTTCAGTTTCTATGATGAGGAATCTGCATCCTCATAATCTGCAGTTTGTTCTGGTGTTTTGCTTCACCGATTTGGTGTTTGTTGCAGTCGGCGATCCTCCTATGTTTGTCATTGCAGTAGTTGTCGATCCTCTTATGTTCGTCACTGCCATTGTTTTTTTTTTTTCACACCGATGCCTATGTATGTGTGCTTTCAATCTTTCTTACGCCTTCATCGATCCTCCAATGTTGGTTATTGAAGCTGTGTTTTTATACCACTGCCTATGTATGTGGTAATTTCATTGGATTTTTTTGTTTCGTTTTTGATTTCGTCTTCACTTGTTCTGCTGCCGAAGACGATTGTTCATCTTTCTCATCAGCTTGTTGCTGAATTGAGGGTGTTGTCCTCCATGTGCTTGCGGAAATGCACCTGTGATTTCTCTGTTTTTTTTTTTTCAGTTCTGGAAGTTGCACACAAGGTGTTTGTGCAATTGTCTCAAAGAAAAGTGAAGTTTTATTTTGTTTTTTTCTTTCAGTTCTGACATGTACTCTTTCACTTGGACATATCCGGAAGTTGTTTTACCCCTGTGGTTCAGGATGCAAGCTGCATCTGCTATAGGTTTGCATCCATTGTTTTGTCTTCTCTTGGAGATGTTATGCTCATATTGAGTGTTTTACATGCTTCTGTTCTGGAGTTGTTCAAGCTACTCGGTTCTGAATTCTTTCATTTTTTCTTGTCCGAGCTTGGAATGTATGGCTTACATTCCAGCTTGAAGGGGTGTCAACGATACCTTCGGATAAGCTAGATTCTAGTCTTCGAGACTGGGGTTTAGCTTCACTGTTTAGCTTCACTATTATTAAACTTGGTCCGAGGTTTTTGTCCATTGACCCATTTGAGGGTTGATGTGTCTTCACTGTTATTATTTGATGTGGATTGTTTTTATTTTTTCAAATGCTCATATCAAATAGATAGTCCAAAATCAAAAGAATTAAAATTTCTCAACAACCTATCATCTTCATCCCCAATCATGTTCGTCTTCATCTTCACCATGTCCATCATCTTCGCCTTGTTCTTCAAAAATCGCGAAAATGAAACCCCAAACCCAGAAACAATAACTAAAATCCTGAAAGTAAAAATTCAAACCCTAAATCCCCCAAGCCCTAACTAAAATACACTTAGCCTCTTCTCTCTTCTAACTTAACACACTCACAATCTATTCCATCTCCTCCAGCCACAATCAATCTTCTCCTTTCTCTTTACCAACCCCAAAGCCTCCTTATCTCTCCTTTTCTTTTCCGCCTAGTAGACTCATCTTGTAAGACTCAGAACTTTCAGAAAATTAAATTTATTTAATTTTCCGTCTTTACACTATTTGTTGCCTTAGCGTAAAGTTTTATGTAAAATGTGTTTGGATTAAATGAAAGAGTAATTCGAGTGATAAATTCACAACGCAGCTGAAGAATTTTTGTCACTTTTTG
Source organism: Acmispon strigosus (assembly GCA_030819835.1). Classification (NCBI taxonomy): domain Eukaryota; kingdom Viridiplantae; phylum Streptophyta; class Magnoliopsida; order Fabales; family Fabaceae; genus Acmispon; species Acmispon strigosus. The sequence goes on from JAUAMA010000001.1 coordinate 10,496,581, forward strand.
AAACAAGCAAAAACGACATGCCGCTGTAGAAACCTTAATTATATCTCGAATAATGTTAGAGCGGGAATATGTCTTTTTCTATATCTTCATGATGATGCGTGTTTGATTTGGTGAAGTTTGATTGTAATATTGATGTGTTTTATTTTCGGAGTCCGGGAAAGTTTCTGACACGCCACAGAGGTTTTGTAGACACCTCGGCGTGAGGAAAAAGGACTAAACGAGATATTTTTAGAAATTTTGAATGGGATGGAATGTCTTAGAATTTCGTAAGGAATTTGTTTCTAAAATAAAGATATTTTCAGTGAATAGTGTTTTCGGGTCCTTAACGAGCCGAATCTCAAGAAAAATGTTCTGAGATATTTTGCGGCCAAGACTCGAGGTGAATGAGCGACTGATTAGAGACTAAAGGGACATGTTATTAGTGACTTGACTTAATGGGTTTATGACATAATTAAGAGTAAGATTAGACATAAAGAGCATCTTAAGGCGGCATCATAAAACCCTTAACCACACAATTAACCAATTGTTAAAGTATTTAATTTCTCTCTCTCCCTTAAGTGACCAATCCACGGACACACCCCACACAACCTTGCATCATTTCAATTTTTTTCTAAAAGTTTAGTAAGAGAGAAAATCAAGAGGAAAAAGAGAGAAAGAGAGAAAAAAAAGAAAAACTCTTTAAACTTCATCTTCTCCACCCTCAACCGCCACCTCCTCCACCCTTTTGCACCACCATCCTCCTCTTTTTTTTTTCTTAGCTCCAGTTATAAAAAAGATAGACAATCTCTTGGGCGATGTAATGGTGGTTTTTTTATTTAAGAAAAGATGAGTTTTGGTTTTCTCACATGCTCAAAATCACTTATTTCCTTAAATAATGTTGTAATTCTTCTCCTTAGCTTCTTGGTGATGTAAAGTGTTTTACACAAAATTGAGTTTTGGTGCTTGAGGGTTTTTCTAAAATGGCTTTCATCCAAAGTGCTTTTTGACAAAGCTAGATCTATGGTGATGATCTATTGAACCATGGATTTCGTTTTCAAAAAGGTTGAGTTTTGATTTTGGAAGAAAATGAAGTTCCGAATATTTTCTTCATGGCTCAAGCTTGGTTTTGAAATATTGAGGTTTGATTCACCATAGCTATGCTAGTTGTGAGCTTGTATGATAGTTTGATTTGAAGAAAAATCTCATCTTGGGTTTTTGAAGGCTTGGCTGAATCTACACTTGTGTGGGGGAGTAAGGAAATTTCAAGTTAAATTGTGTTTTTGTGATGTGTTAATGTATAGAAAAATGGGTTTTTGTTAAAAAGATTTAGTGAAAATTTTGAGAATTTATTGGGTTATGGTCAAGAGAACCTTGGGAGTTTTGAGGGAAAAATTTCTAGTTAAAAGCTTGATTTTGGGTTGATGAGTGAGCCATGAGGATAAGGAAAAATTGTGAAACGGTTTTTAAGCTAAGAATCACCTTAGAATGTTGTTTGGTGTGCTTTTGGTTACTTTGTTAAAATATGAATATTTGACTTGAAAAGTTTATGTTCTTTAAGTTAAGATTCCTCTTCAGTTTTGGTTTGATTGGTGTTAAAAGTTGAGTTTTGAGCAAAATTTCTCATGGGTTTGCTTCTTGACTTCACAAGAGTGTTAGCCTTCATTTTCATCTTCATGGTCGTGGTTGTGATTGTGGAAGTTTTAATCTTTGAAGCTTGAAGTTTTGAAAATGAAATTTTTTGGTTTTAGTCCCTTGGAAATGTGATTCACTTTGAAAGAGTTGATTTTGAGTTTTAGGAAATGTTAATAACTTGAGTTTTTGGGGTGAGCTTTTGTCAAAGTTGTTCTCATGAGCGTGAGATTTATTTACCTATTTTTTTTTGGGAAAAGAGTGAAGTATTGGGAATGTGCTTTGAAGATCTAAACTTGATTTTGAACTTTGAAGATGTTTTACCATCAAAATACTTATCCTTTTCTTGTGTGATAATTAGTTGTGAAAGAAAAACTTGGGTGATACTTTACTGTGGGGTAGCCAAGAGCAACAATGAGGTTCTTGGGTGGAAAAATTTCATTAGAGGCTTGTTTATGTGTTTAGTTGGTCAAGTTGTGAAATTGAAGTTTTAGACCAAAAAGCCTAAGTGTTTGATTGTCTCGAGAATGATTGATTTACAAAAACTTATTAATGTTTTGTTGTGAAGAGGCTTTTGGGAAATGATGGTTTGTATGCATTTGATGTTAACAAAAAAAAAAAAAGACGAGTTAGTATGCTTTTGGTGTTTTACAAGGAGATGAGTATTTGACTCTTAAAAATTATTTTGTTAAGTCAAAGCCTTTCTTGATCTTTTTGTGTATGTAAGTGTATAAGGACCTTACAACTTGTCCCCAAGTTTTAGCAAAAGTGATTTTATTAAGTGGATTAACCTTTTTGGAGAAGTGGCATAGATTTTGGAGAAATGGTAAGTGTCAAAGAAATGACTAATTAAAACTTGTGTATGTGAAGGTAAGAGACGAGAGACCGATTTAGAGTTAGGACTTTCTTTGGGGAAGAAAAATGTCCAAGATAAGTGCTTTTCAAGTTTTGGATAATACGTATGTTTATGTTTTGCTTGGCTTATGTGAAGCATGTTGTTTGGCTTATGTTAAGCATGTTGTTTGGCTTATGTAAAGCATGTCGTTTGGCATATGTTAAAGCATGTGGTTAACTTTTAAGGGGTTACATGCTTTACATATTGATAGTATTGTTGAATTCATATTGAATGTGAAAGCGGAGGGGTGAAGAGAGTTGTCGGCTAGACACGAGGTATTGACCGTATGTCGAAGTGACGAAAGAAAGATAGGGGAGAACGGATGGGTAATTATGAAGATATATACACATAGAGGAGAACTTTACTTAAAAATAACCTACCTTTGAAAGTGTACCTTTTTCAGTACGTTAGCAAGTACATCAAGGCTTTCAATAAGGAACAAATACGTTCTATGATTTGAGAACAAAAATATCTAATACATGTAAGTGAATTCATGACACCCTTTATGAATCAATGGATATTTTATTCATGACAATCTAAGGTTTTTCTTCAAAAAGAATCACATAAATAGTTTCATAAGAAAAAGGGAGATATTTCTACGGGGTGCAAGACAATGGGTTGAGAGAGGACAAGCTATTCATAAGTGAGTAATAAACATGGACATTCGTTGAGAGAGTGATCCTGCTGTGAGTGATAAAATTGGACGCTCGTTGAAAGAGTGATCTCTTTGTGAGAGATGAACCTGGACACACATGATAAGGGTGATCTGCTCCCGAGGATGAGCTAGGATACGTGTGAGGGTGTTTCCTTTTGTATGGCTAACCGTGAAGCGCATCATGCATTTAAGAGACCAGGGGCTTGGTGACAGTAATGTGCCATGCTTGAGACTGGACCAGGGGGTTGGTAACAGTGGCGTACCAAGCCTGAGACTGGACGATCGAGGGCGACAGTGAGTTGAACCCGTAATCGATCCCTGATGAAGATGTGAGTCATCAGATAAGTGGCCTAATAACATTATAGTTGCAATTGTCTTGCCTCCACTGTTGCGTTTAGCTTTATATCCGGATCATTTTAAAATTGCATATGCATGGCATATAGACTGACTTTAAGCGTTGAGTGTTTGGGACTTGATTGAGACTTATGTGATATGTGATGATATTTGCCTGAAATATTTTTATGGTTGTATTCTTGCTTTTATAGTATATCCTATGATAAAATCTTTTAAGAAGTTGACCCTAACAATTCTTTTCTTGTGGATGTACCTTGGACGTCTCCACTAGACGATGACATTCTCTTCGGGGACGATCTCAGATGACAGAGATGGAGGATGCTGATGTTGACAGGGACTCGTCCATGGAGTCACCCCTTGTATATTAGTACCATTACGCCCGTGAGCAGCATATGTCACATCCTGTTGTTTCACCAGTTAGCTTAAGCATGTTAACACACACACACACACATATGTAGTTGTGTTCTTGTTTGATTATGAAAAATACTAATAAAAGAAATAAGTGCTAGAAGAGAATATAATATCTCACTAACCATGAGATAATTAGTCTTTTTAAAAATGTCCAAGATAGTGCTTCTACTTCCTTGTGAGTAACAACTAATTCTGCATTTCTGGAGCAGCTTTAAAACGCGATCTGCCAAGCATTAATTGCTTGGGTTGACATTGTCTGGCTCTTCAAAGCGTTTCACCTTGAGCTACAATTTCTGCATTCAATGCTTATGCATTCCAGCTAAGGGCTTTTGTTTGACCACTGTATCCCAGTGCATGCCAGCTAATAGTCATTAAATGCTCTGAAAAGATATTTGAATTTCGATCGTTGAACGAGTACGATGCTCAGAATTTTACGCCGTTGATTCCGCGAAGTCAGCTTGATTTGAGGAAAAGCAGAAAAGCAGAGGAGCCAAGGAATATTATATTAATTATGTCCCCTTTTTCTTTCTGCCATCAACATTACTTCATTTAATGTGCAGACAAGGTGGATGACTCTTGATCCAAGAAGCAATTATTCTGGATGAGCTCTTCAGAGCTAGGTTGAATAATTTCTTTAATGCTTCTATTGAGCTGATAACCTCAAGACGCACACTTTCTGGCATTTATAACTTTTGAGCACTTTGATGCTTTGGGCAGACGAAGTCTTTACTATGATTTGGCAGACACAGTCTTCATAGAATTTTCAGAATTTCGTTACTTAGTGAGTTGCATAGCCAGACGGACTTTCTCGATTCAGTCTTTCTTGAAGATTGGAATATTCTTGATTTGTAGGTGACTGAATGTTTCCTTCCTTTGTGCTTCCACTGAAGTTCTTCATTTGAATGAGTTGATTCACAATTGCCTTGTATGGTGCTAGAGAAGCTTCAAAGCTAAGAATGTTTCTTCATGATTTGTTGTCATGCTCATTCAGCTTTTGATAAAAACAGTCTTCCTGTTGATCACTGTTTATTCAAGCACTGGTCTGTTTCAACTCAGTCAAGTGGGTTTTGGCTTAGAGAGAGCATAGCTGATTGAATGCCTTCCAAAAGATGATTGCTTATTTTCAGGCAATGTTTGGTCTTCCGTGGGTCACCGGACTGTCTCCAAATGATTGCTTTCTTTGTATATCATGACAGCTTTTCCTTGAAGGTGTATGCAGTGATGACCGGACGATTTTCTCTTGCAGGACTGTCTCTTTTGATAGTGCTTTGAGATTCATTGAGTCCTTCAAGTAGATAGATATTCCTGGATATGAGAAATTTCAGTATGTTAGGAATTCTATCTCTAATGATATTAAACCTTAAACGAAATTGTTAATTATCAAAACATAGTGATTTATTTTAATCATTTGAATCTAACAGCCACACCTTTCAATCCCATATTTCATTTCTGAGTAATAGAGAAGCCAGAGGAAGAGAGAGAACCTCTTCCGTCTCTTCTCACCCCCACGATCATCATCAACATTCATGAAAAAGTTATGAGAAGTGGACGAATCGTTCTTCTAGGAAGAATAATGACCCAGAGAAAAGGGTGGCATGCATTGCACTACTTATATTCTATGTGATTGATAAATGATTTACTTGCAATGCTTTACTTGAGATTTGTCTCGTTTCCGTATATGGTTGTTTATGCTTTATTTGCTTTATGAATCACCCTTGCAGCATTATTTTTACAGACGAGGTGCTAGTTCCTCGGGATGGCACAACCTCCCGTTGAGTCCATCATAGCGGATTTTGCAGTGCTTGCGGGTTGGTACGTGGACCCAGCCACAAGCTATTGCCTCTACGAGGGCATGTCCATATTCTGGTATGGGCAGCCAGGTGCTGATTGGCCTGGTTATCCTATAGCTATGCCCAGATCCTTCTCATTTTATCTTTCTCGTCGATACATAGTACTTGTGTTTTACGCAAATTTTGAAGTACCACCAGCTCCACCTCCATCACATGAGATCCCTCAGCCAACACTGGATGTATAGTTGCCACTAGATACTGTACCTGAGGTCCCTGACATTGATCCTACACCTGAGCAGAGTGGTCCCCGCCGGAGATTCATTGCTAGGAATAGGGTGCCTGCTCCCAGGAGGACTGGAGGAGACGCTCGTTCCTATCACCCTCTATTCCGTAGAGTTGGTCCTTCCGAAGGATCGCGAGAGTCTGTAGGTGACAATGTGAGCTCTGACAGAGAAGAGGGAGGATACAGATCTCAAGGGAATGCTAAGCAGAGTGGTGTGGTTTCCTGATCTGCTGTTGTTGACTCTGTTTACTCACGACTTTTCTTACTTGGATATTTGTGATGGATGACTGTATGACCATGTATGTTTCTACTTACTCTAATAGGTTCCCGGGACTAAGGCTGGCTAAGCCCGTGACTTTTGTGTATGTATATGTTATGTGTGATGTGTTTGCTTATGTCGCTAATCGTGTTAATGATGTTGAGAGGTGACAGGAAAGATAGATCCTGTAACATCCCGATTTCCAGGGCGTTACTGTAGCAAATAAACGGTAATTAAATATGCAGGAGGTTTTCCAAAACGTAGCAAAAGGAGGGTATTTTTTTTTGAAGTCATTTTCCTTTTTCGAAACATGCCATGACAAGATGCATTAATGATATAAATACCCTAATTCGTAAATATCCATACATATGGCATAAGGTGACTGGCCAACAGTTTAGAAATGAATTTACAAAGCGAATGATTTAAATTCTAAAGACTATGCTGCCAGTTGTAATGAAAATAAGCTAAACTCCCTACTCGGAGACATAACATACAAAAGCTTATACGATTCAAACGAATGGCTTCGACAAGTCTTCTTGCAAAAGGTTCCCTTCTTCTAACTCGATCTCCCTTGAACTGGAATCTAGTTGCAGCTTCTGGCTAAGTATCGCCGGCAAACACACACAACATACAAGCAAGGGTCAACTTCACAAAGAAACAACACATAAAGCATTTCATATATAATACTAACAGACAAATTATCTAAGCAGAGAAACAATCAAATAAACATACAATTTAGTGTCTCTACGAAACCTCAAAATCCACTAATTATCATAATTGCCTCTATATGCCTAAGCCATTTTTCCCTCTACAACGCTCACGGGCGTATTCCAATTTATCCGGATGTAGCGCCAACTCCAATTCGTGGGAGGCGGGACGATCCCTCAGTGTAGGTACGACGGTGGCTTTCCATCGACCACTGTGATTCACCACTTTTACACCTTATACATATTCCAAGTCAGGCTCGAGCAACCCTGTATATAGTTACTTACCGCATGGAACGTATATCCACCTAACTACCCAATCTAGGTCTTACTTGTCTTTATACATTGCCTAAGTTAGCTTCATAATTATTATTAATTGTGTAGAGCATGGGTACATATCAACAGATATAAAAAGCTGTGGAAGGAATAATCATGCTTTCAATTATCATTAAAGTAGTAAACATCCAACAAGTCAAGCCACAAATCAAAACAAACTCAACTATGCCACACATCAAACAATTCTAATCCAACATATTAGATGCCTTCAGATACTTGCATTAATAACACAATTAATACAGTTATGAATCGGGTCGTTCTCAGAACGCCGTCAACTAGAATTTCAAAAATCGTAGAGCATACATTGCATAAACTTATACTTATGCTAAGTAGCCAAGGTAGTCGATCCTGGCGGTCACGTAAGCTCCGTGCGTCTAGATCAGTTCGGGGTCTCGTTATCCTTCAACAAACACAACCTAGCTTAGAACTTGAAACTCAAACCTAAGGTCAAGGGGCTGGTCCAAAAAGGGGTTCTATCACCTAAACAATGGTCCTACAACTTAGGGAAAACCTCGGAAGCCAAAAACATTTTTAGCAATTTCGATGATCGTCAAAAGAATTTAGAAAACTCTAAGTTACGAAATCCGAATTTTCCAAAAATTTAAACCATACAAAGAGAACCAAGGATAGATGCTTACAAACCATTTTGAAAGCCTTAAACAAGATTTTGGAAGACAAAAGCACACAAGTTTTCATCAAAACTCGATTCTGTCCAAGTTACCAAAAACCCTAAAAATTTCCAATTTTTCACCCAACACTTCACTAAATTTTCAAATCAATCACACAACCAAAAACATAACTCCTAAATCCATTTTCTCTCCATTTCCTTCAAATTTTCAGTATGTGTAAAAACCCTAATTTGAACTATAAGTTCCAAAATCCAATTTGCCCAAAAACTCAAACTTTTTCTATAAGTTTCTAAATCAATTTTCAATTCTTGAACTCATCAAAATCCTAAGGGTTGAGAGAACACAAAATTCATTCATTTTTTCACTTTTAAATTCTAAATTCCTCAAATTTTCAGAACCCCAAAAACAAGCTAAAAGTTCCGAAGTCAAATTTACCCAAGAGTTCAATTTTAGTCCCTCTAAACTTTAACTCTCAAACCAAGTGAAAATAAATTTTCTAAGCCCTTGAAACATTTTCTAACTCTCGGCCTCTTCATAAAAATTAGGGCAATGATTTTCTTTTTGCATCAAACCTCACACACAAGCTTAAACACTACAAAAAGCTAGCTAAAAAATCAATTTTCCAATGTCCCCGAAACACTATGTCAATTCGGCCAAGACATAACAATTTCAAAATTAATTTTTCTTCCAAATATAATTTGCACACATCAAAGACAACTTGAAATCTATGGTGAAACAATTTTCCAAAGCTTGAAAATCACTTTTTCAAATAATCAATTTTTCAAAAACTTAACATCCAAGAAAACTAATTAAAGATTTTCAAAGATCAACTCAATGGAATGATTTTTCTAAAAGCAACCCTAACAAAAGATCAACCTCAAAATATTCAAGGGAACAAAACTCAACCAATCAAAAATCTAATCGGTTCAAATTGAAGCTTGAGATAGTGGGAACAACATTTGTGAATGGACTTTCTAGTTCTAGTACTTGCATAAAAACCAAACTCAACAAATTGAAAAACTGAATCGGTAGCAATATAGATCAAGAGGAGAGGAACACTTTACCTCAAAGGACCAAGGGAAATAGAGTTGAGGAAGAGGCTGCCATGGAGGAGGGGAGGGGCGGCCAAAGCTTGATGAGGAAGAAGATGAATAGTGGCTCACTCAAGCTTCACCTTCTCTCACTAAAAAGCACTAAAACTTAAGGGATTTTTACTTAATGAATGATGAAGAGGTTAAAAGGATACTTAACCCCTTAAGAGTGGGTTTGGGCCACGACCATGGGCTCTAAAATGGGGAAAATGTCTATTTTTTACACTTACCCAAGGACCAAAGTTGAAACGGTAAAAGGTTAAAGTAAAAGAAAACTTTTACTATTCGAGGACCAAACCGTAAGGTTTTCAAAGTTCAGGGACTAAACTCTAAGCTTAGAATGTTCTAATAAATATCTAGGTTTGTTTATTAATAAATTCTCAATCATGACGCGTCAGTGCGTCAGCGCATCAGTGCGTCAGCGCGTCAGCGCGTCAGTGCGTCAATGCGTCAGTGCATCAAGTCATCGGTCATCATCAGGTTCTGGTCATCAGTGAGTACCTCAGTGTCACTGAGAGTATCTTCCCCGGGGTCATTCATTGGTTTCAGGGTCCCGGACCCGCACGATTTGGGACCGGGTTGATCTTTCTCGAAGTCCGCGCCACACTGCCCGAAAACACTATTGATCAGGTCACTGTTCACGATTCTTGATCCGGGGTCCTGAAGTCGTCTGTTTCGCCTGCTGAAGTTTCGGCTAAAAGTCCCGTTAGCGCGAAAAATCCTTCCCGGGCTCCGAGAGGAAACCATATCAATATTACAATCGTTCTTCATGCAATTCTTCACTGAACATCATGGTGATATTGAGAACATCTTATTCTCGTCCGAACTCAAGGTCAGGTCTTGCTTGGTTTCCTACCAAGTGTCACAAAGAATACTTCATCGGTACTTCGGCCGATGATATCGCTTACCAATGCCGCCGAGCGGATCCAAACAGTACCTTGGAATAATTAAATAATTATTTAATTACTGGGGAAAATTTCGAGCGTTAAAGATCCAATTAGCTGGGATCGTAGGAGGAAAAACATGGAACCAACACGTGACTGTGAGCGCGAGAAGTACGATAAGTAATAGCGAACGGTAAGGTAGTTGATATATATTTATGCAGGTAAGAGAAGAGAGGAAGGCCGAGTAAAATGTGATATCAAAAAGTGAAAATAAGTGTAAGAGTGTTTGTATGCACATCAAGTGAGTAAGTAGGTGAGAGAACAAGTAGAAAAACAATAGCACAGGAAACCGGACTAGTGAGAGAAAGAGTGTAACATGGGAGCTCATGAGAGAGGTGCTTAATGGGTTCCCACAACATATGTACTATTTTTGTGTTGTAATAATGCATGAGTGAGAGTTATGAGTATTATGCATGCCGCAGTATCAAAGTATGCTAAGAAAAGAAAAAACAGTTTACCCGCATTTTTATGATTATTGATATTCAACCGGCGTTCTTTTCTTGTAAAAGATTACTAAGGTAACACTCGAAAATCAAGGCCTTACACATCTCCTTCCTCCTCTCTTTCATCGAATTTGGGATAGGTAACCAGTGAACCAGATGCAAATGGGGCGGTGTCTGTTGGACGCACGAGATGGCCACAATGGTGATGCGAATGACGACACGTTGATTCCGGGGCATGTAACACGCCGATTTCCGGGTGTTACCTGAGCAACCTTTAACAATAAAATAAGCGGCGGTTGTCTTTCAATAATAATAAAAATGTGTGTAAAATTTTTCTTTTCTTTTCTAATATACCTTTACCTAGCAGATTACATAATGCCCATACTCTAGAAAATGACTATTACAAACAATAGCATATATATGTCGTACGTCGAAGAACTTGAGCTCAAGCACACATCAACATCATGGGCGAACCCTCTCTTTCACACGTGCCTTCTGCCTCTACCGTCAACAATCATCCCTGAAGCGAGCGTCACCGTCTGTGGATGACGCCCCCACGCACATCCACAGGAAAGAAAGTGCAAGGGTCAACTTCTTGAAATCGGATCCTCATAGGGACATAGGGGTAATACAGTAATAGTATATAGATAAACAGATCAGAAAATATGTACAAGTCACATTATAATCTATGTGCTGAGCCATTCTGGCCATTGTCATTCAGATCAATCTATTAATACGATAACATATATTGCAAAGTAGAGTTGCACATAAACCTTCACGCCAATTCTCAATTCACAACATTAATGCATCACTCACAACAATCATATCAAAACACTGTATGAATATTATGTTCATGCCAATGCACATGTATTTCATTATCCAAATATCGGTGCTACCACACAGAGCTAGCACTTATCTGATTGGGGATAATCGTGCTATCCCAATCATATTCCTCGCACAGAGTCCACGTAGTCGACATATAGGCCCCACACAGTTTGCATATAGCCCACACTTTTCAAGACTAACCCATGTGCATATATCTCATGGGTATTAAACCAAACTTTTCATCTTAAGACCTTCTAGCTCCCAAGGATTAAACTTACTCAACTACAACCATAAGGATTCTTGCAAAAACTCAACTATTTCCAAAACTCCAATTCAAACTTAGTGGAAATCATCTTGTGACATTTAAGCACATTATTCCACTGTTCATTCCTAAGATCGTCAACTCTTAGGCTCTTGGTAGGTCATCCGCATATAACAACTTAAAAGGATCAACTTGACACTAGAACACCTTCCTCTACTTGACCGTTCTCATAACAATTCAATCCTTAGTCTCTTAACCAAAAACATAATTCCCACACTTGGTTAGAGAAACCATACAAATCTAATATTTCTCAATCTATTTACCACCAAGCCACCAAGAAACACACTTGAAATTTTCTAAGCTTTCCATCCTTCACCAACTTTGATGTCGCTATCACATGTGACTTATGATGGGGACCATAAAACCACTCCAAGAATTGATCTTAACAAATGTCTCACTTCATCACTTCATACACATCTTCTCACTCTCAGATTTTCCATGATACTGCACATAAGCTCTATCTGAGGAAACTCCTATTTTCAGGACTTCCCTAGGTTAACAAAAGGACATTCCTCAATCAACTAGGTATATAAGGATTGCCTAGTTAAGGTTTAAACTAACTCACAGTTCTCAGTTCCTTATCAAAGGGTAATGATTCTCCGTAGCCGCCCTATTGAGTTATCTATAACCCATGCAAAGTCCGGGTCATCCATCATTCCTTTCCCTTAGATCGCTAATGTAGATACTCCTGAGGTACTTATATTGGGAAACTAATGTTTTGCTGGTGCAATCCAAAAACATGGCGGTAAAAGACCAAACCACCTCGAGTGTCACATGAAGGTATTCAAGGAATAACATAAGAGATTGTAAGGAAATTCTTATATTGCAATATCACGAGGTATTTTATGCGTAAAAGGTCTCATACAATCCTTAGAGATAAACGAGCCTGTTGCCCCTAGATCAACAAAAAACGAAAGGTCACCAACGATGTTGCACCTCCCTTAGGTTTGTTCCTTCGCACCTGCAATTGTCTTTCCACTCATCGTATACACTCTCCTCCCGACAACTGAGCAAAGTCCTCTTACTGCATTCATTGTGGATTATGTCTTTGGTGCCCTACAGTCTTCGACCATGTGTCCGGGCTTCCTGCAATCGTAACTTAGTCGCTCTCTCCTGTCGCATGCTCTTGCATAGTGTCCAATCTTCCTAAATCTAAAATAGACAATACCCTGCTCCTGAGGTTGGTTTCCATTACCTCCTGAACTGTAGCCACGGGGCTATACTGTCTCAAGGCATGGCCCTGCTCCTGTGGGAGGGCGTAAGGCTTCCTCGGGATTTTTTCCCCTTGTTGTTCCCTCCCTAGTCTTGAACATTCAACCTGGACGGTCCCCCGCTATCCAGCCTATTGTTCCTCTCTTTTTTTTTCATTATTTCAACCTCTCTGAACTTCTCCAATGGTCTCACTGATTCTTCTATCTCATATCATAGTTTGCTCATAAACTTGGTATATAGGTAAGGTTCATCCACCTGACCATTAAAGAAACGGAAGTGCCACGCCAGCGACTCCGCCTTCGCAGGACACTTAGCAATAGTCATGTTCCTAACGCTCACAGGAAATTACTTTTCCAAGAAGGCGTTGTGGACGAGGGTCCAATGAAACTCAACATGATTCTAACTAGCTCTTGTCCACCATTACTCAACATCATCCAACAATAGAAGAGTACCAAAACTCACTTTGGATTCCTCCAGAGTCTGTAGTATCCTGAAGACTTTCTCTACTTCCTGAATCCAAAGATCAGCCTCATCAGGGCCTGTCCCGCCCAGAAAAATTAGAGTTTCACGACTTCTGAAGTCCTTGAGTCCTTGCTTCTGTGCAAGGGCATCCTCCCTTGCATCCCGTTGAATAGCTGAAGAGGCTTGAGCAGTAGTAGCTACAGTTTTTTGTGCCACAACATTGACCAAACCGGCCAGCACTTTTGAGTTGGGTCTCGTCCTTGAGTGTTAGAGATAAGAATCGTCTCATGTTGGAGGCGTGCGGAAACAGTCACATCATCGTTTGTGATTCGTAAAGAAGATCAACAATGGAACGCATCGTCTATCGTCTGATGTGGATCTTTTGATGTTGGAACAATGGATCGTCTACCAAAGCCAAGATATATCGTCTGACTAGACATGTCGTCTGAGTCCACGCCAGCTGTAACGCATGTTATCTTGTAATAATAGCAATCCCAGAATATCCGGGATTCTACCTTATCTTATCTTGTATTTATTATTGTTTATTATAATTTACATTTCCAATGTAATAGTTGACCTCGGGATATCCGGAACGGTCATTATGTTTTCTGTATCGTCTTAGTTATCTAATCTGTATAAATACAGAGCTTGTAATTATGAAAAAGTGTGTGGAATAGTAAAGTTAAGAATAGTTTTAATCTTCTGTTATCTCAACCTCTTCTTTAACTTTCCCACCTTTCTTCTTCCGCTGCCTTTTCCGAGGACGCCTTAAGTTCTTAACATGGTATCAGAGCCAGTCTGAATCCGTGGTTTCTTTTTTCTTCGTTCTTTTCTCCCATGGCAAGAGCTCATTCTTCGTGCCAAGCTTTATCCTTTTCTTTAGATAGCTTTCACCCCTATCTCCAGATGAGATTCATGAACAAAGGGTTAACTCCTGTCAACGTTCCTCTGAACTCAAGCTTTATCTTTTTCTTTACATTTTCTGCAAATTTATTTTCTTCATTGCTGAGATTCATGAACAGAGGGGTAATTCTTGTCGACGTTCCTTTGAACTCATGACACTATAGCCGTAAGGCCTTTGAGCTCCAGATGGTAGAGAGGAAATCCCTGAAGGAGCTTCCCACTGTAGGACACGCCCAAGCACCCAAAACCCAAAAATATGTATATTTTCCTTCACATGTTGCTTCAGATTTGGCGGATCTGGCCAAGCAGTCCGATTCATCTTCCATGTTCTTCATTTCTAGCATCATGCCCCAAGCCTCTGCTCCGAGTACAAGCATCAATGTCAAAGGAGCGCAACTTTTCCTGGAATTATATTTCCTCCCTTGTTAGTGATGCCTGCAAGGGATAGAGAAGCAAGCAAGTTGCAGCTATAGAGGTAAAGCTCAAACGTGTGCCTTTGAAGGCTGTCTTCCTTCTCATCCACGTTGAGCTTGCGGGGGGATGTTACAGATAAGAATCATCTCCTGTTGGAGGCGTGCAGAAATAGTCATAACATCGTCTATAATTTGTAAAGAAGATAAAAAATGGAACACATCGTCTATCGTCTAATGTGGATCTTCTGAAGTTGGAACAATGGATCGTCTGCCAAAGCCAAGATGTATCGTCTGACCAGACATGTCGTCTGAGTCCACGCCAGCTGTAACGTATGTTATCTTGTAATAATAGCTGATAATGAAATCGCAAGTGTACGACTTACTATCGCGTAATAAAAAAGATCGAACCCAAAGGATAGGTGTTCTTATTAATATAAAGTTTAGTACTTAAACAGAAAAATTAAAAAGATGTATTTGTTGAAAGTTTGTTTAAGGTAGCACATGGAAATAGCAATAAAATAGAAAAGAATAAGATGATAGAAAATAAGCTTCTTGGGTTGGTTTACATAGTCTATATAATATGCTAGTAAGTTCCTACTTAATTTCTGAATTATTAATCTAATTTCATGATGCTATAGCCTAGTTATCTACAAGTTAATTCCTTACACATTGTAGAACTTTCTTTCTAATTACTAAATTCAATTCCTTGCAACTTAGTTAACTAGAGAAGAAGATGAAGAAGAAATTCAGGCCAACATAAAGTTACGTCCTTCCTAATTCCTTAGTGAAGTATACTTATAACCTTTTTTAAATCCTAGATCCCTTACTACTTACCAATTTCCATTCGAATAAGTAATAAGCAAAAACTCTTATGCGCATAAGATGAATGAAGAACAAGGAAGTAAAACATGAAATAGAAGTAATATTCAGAAAGGTAAAAACAAACTAAAACATAAATATAAACTACTACAACCCAAGAAACTTAAAGAAGAATTAGCCAAGCATGGCTAAAGGAGTCATTGAATTACCCTGGATAGGAGCTCAAATATGGCTTCCCACAAGTCCTAGGAACAATGCTCAAGAGGGAGAAAGAGAGAATACTTGTTGTATTATAAGAAGGTGTGTTTTACAAGCGAAGAAAATGGTCCTATTTATAGTAAAAATCCAGCCTCCAACGCTTCAGCGCTAGAATTCCCAACGCTTGGGCGCTGGAAGCATTAAAAATCCACTGCCAGACCGAGGGCCAGTGCTTGAGCGCTGGCTTCCCAGCGCTGCAGCGCTGGGCACTGCTTCTTCAACTTCAAGTTTTTCTTCTTCTTCTTCATGGTTAGTGGGATTTGAATGCCATCAAAAGCCACTACTCAGCCCTTGTTTAATTCTGAAACTTCTCCTCCACTACCATCAATTCCTTCAAGCTTATTTTCCATGTGCTAATTTGAAGAGAGTTGCTTCATATTCCTCTTTTCCACTTTTAATCCTCTCTTTGTTAGCACTTCAACTTTGGCCCTTTAACTTCTTGAATCTTCACTTTTAGTCCTCCACTCTTGAACTTTCACATTTTGGTCCCTGATTTCCTGAAACTTTACAAATTGGTCCCTGGACAAAAATGATAACTAAACCAGCTTTTCCTAAAAATATAAAATAACTAGAAAAATTCCTAAAAATATAAAATAAAGCTAGAAAATCTAACAAAATCTAATCTACATGCAAAATGAAAAATAAATAGAAAATCTATATAAAAAGACTAAAAAACCTATATGTGACTCAAAAATAATAAATTAAAAAGACTAAAAATAGCCTAAAAACATCATATAAAATCCACTCATCAATAGCAATCCCGGAATATCCAGGATTCTACCTTATCTTATCTTGTATTTATTATTGTTTATTGTCATTTACATTTCCAATGTAATAGTTGACCTTGGGATATCCGGAACGGTCATATTTTTTTTTTGTATCGTCTTAGTTATCTACTTTGTATAAATACAGAGCTTGTAATTTCGAATAAGTGTATGGAATAGTAAAGTTAAGAATAGTTTTAACCTTCTGTTATCTCGACCTCTTCTTTACCTTTCCCACCTTTCTTCTTCCACTGCCTTTTCCAAGAACGCATTAAGTTCTTAACATTGAGCCATCAAGTTCCTCTTCAAGGCAACCTGGTCAGAACCCAAAAAAGGAATAGTGTGCAATCACTCACTTTGTTTCAGCCAAGAAAGAATATAACTATCTAAGCAGGTTTGCCTAACACACAAGCAAGGTCAGAGACTCAGCACAGAGTTCACACAGCCTAACCTGACAAACCTATTCCCCAACAAACCCAGAAAGACTCGAATAACTCCGATACCACAATTTAACCCCATGATTTTCAGGTGTTACATGAGTAACTTCTACAATAAAAGAAGTGTTGGTTGTCTTTCAATAATAAAAAAAATTCAGGTAATTTTTTTTCTCATATACCTTTACCCCGCAGATTACGTAATACCCATACTCCAGAAAATGATTATTACAAACAACAACATATATATGTCGTACTTCAACAAACTTGTGCTCAAGAACATATTAACATCATGGGAGAATCCTCCACTTTACCCGTGCCTTCCGCCTCTATCGTCAGTAATCTTCCCTAAAGTGAACATCCTCGTCTGTGGATGACACCCCCACGAACATCATCCATAGGAAAGAAAGTGAAATGGTCAACTTCTTGAAATCAGATCCTCATAGGGGCATATGGGTAATACAATAATAGTATATAGATAAACATATCAACCAATATGTACAAGTCACATTATAATCTATGTACTGAGGCATTCTGGCCACAGTCAATCGCATCAATCCATTAATACGGTACATATATTGCAAACCAGCGTTGCACATAAACATTCAGGCCAAGTCTAAATTCACAATATTCTTGCATCACTCACAACAATCATATCAAAACACTATATGAATAATATGTTCATGCCAATGCACATGCCTTTCATTATCCGGATATCAATGCTACTTCACAAAGCCAACACTCTGCTGATTAGGGATAATCCTGCTATCCCAATTGTATTCCCCGCACACAGTCCACATGGTCGGCATACAACCAACACACAATCTGCACATAGCCGACACACAGTCTGATGGGTGGATAATCTTGCCATCCCAATCAGTTACAACTATAACGACCATGTCGTCTCGAGGAACATATATGAATGCATGTCATGGTATGAAAAAAGTTAATCAATAATCAGTAATACAAATGTAACGTTTTTACATGCGTTCGTTTCCTCATCAAAACATCCACACAATGAAACTCATACTTATCCGAGTCTTATCAATTCAATAATGCAACAGAGACGTATTTCATATGAAACCAAGCTCCTTTTCTAAAGAAGGTCCACCCTTGACTGAGTGCCCTTCTTACATCACATCATTTTTTGTCAAATGGCCCTTTTCGCCAGTGGTCCCACATCGATCGCAAACGATGGGCGATTCATCATCCTTCTCTTACGGATAAAATCCCCTGTTTACTTTTGAAAACATATCTTATGATTATTTTCAGAAAACATGTCTTATGATTCATTCGAGAAGTCTTATAATTCCTTTTCCAAAGATATGTCTTAATATTCTTCTTCAAAGATAAGTCTTATGGTTTTACAATGATATGACTTGTTTTATGGAGAAAATGGGACCGTCCTTATTTCATAAAAGAGTTTGATAAATTCACTTAGTGCATTATGAATTTTCCATTTAGAAAGGTTTATGAAAGATTAGTTTCTTTTCGCAAGCCCTCAGTTTCCACCACGGATTCTCTTAAAAGCATAATTTCGAAAACACCAATTGGGTTTTTAATTAAAGTATCACTTCGTATTCTTTCCAAAACCATTAGGCCTCTGTTTAAAAAAAAAACCTTATACCCAAGTACCAAAGAGCATCTCATCCAACCGGTAACAATATTTTCTCTACGCTTGCGCACTCGATAGAAATTGACAACATAAATAACATTGTGAGCACAACATATTCAGGGCAACCAATCCTCAATCCAAACAACATGTTATCAATCACACCACGTAATACACTTTCGGTATTACTTTGCCATTCATATGAGCTACATAGCATGCTTTGTATATAACCAAGCAACATAATTTCAAGCATTATTGCTAACATTCAACAGTCATTTCAATCATGCACGCATGTGCCACAACCAATTCAAAGACATCATCCACATATCAATTCATTAATTCATCATATATGTATATATCATATCATACAAAGATATTCACACATCGAAGTGCCCTTACCTAGGTGTTAGCCTGGAAATTTTCCCAAGTCTCAGTTTAGTCGAAGACCACACCAAAAGATAATTTTGACCAAAATGAGAAGTGCTTCACTAGGGCTAACAGGGTGGTTTATGAAGGTCGACTGAAGTAACAGAGACATGGTGGGTGGAAGTCGGAATCAACAAAGAGAAAAGACTTAAACAGACAAGTGTTAGACCTTGTTTACGTCTTGACTAAGGCCTCGACATGCATGGAGCGGTTTTTTCTGCAGAGAACGTGAAAGCAGTTGAACTAACAGGACACGTGGAGATTAAGGAAGCAAACATAAGACATGTGGAAAGACTATAAGAAAGGACCGTTGCAAGCAGTTAAGAGGTTGTCCCTATAAATAGAAGAAGCTAAGGCAGAATTCAGGGTCTTTCGACCACATCACAACACGTCCAGTAGCGTTAACCCTCACCCTTACACCATAAGTCCACTGGTAGCGACGCAGAGCAAAAAGAACGAGACGCACGTGAGTGACGGTCGACTGGCTGAACCTTTAAATTTCCCTGTAATTTACATTTCAATGCAATTTGTTTTTCAGTTTCTTTTCCTTTTTTTACCTGCCTATAACCCTTTCTCTGCCTATAACCCCCTCCTCAACGCTTGGAAGCGCCTCTCTCTCAAGTAACCTGTCCTAAAACACGCACCCACTCCGCTTGAACCACTTTCAAAGGGTTACACTCCACCCACTCCACAAACACACACGCACCCTGCACGCGCGCACAGAAGATTTTCGTATTCCCAAGACCCGAAAGAGGATAGAATTCAGCCTCTTCATAAACATTCAGGTTTTCTTGTGGTGGGACCAAGTTGAGTACCTTAGGCAAGAAAAGTCAAAAAATGCTAAATTGCTTAAAAGAGAGAAGGTGGCTTATATCGAAGCAGGCGACATAGGTCGAGATGATCCCATGATGTCCGAACCCTATGAGGATTTCGAATGCCATGATGTCCAGTTAGCTGAACTCAAGGAATGTCCTCCTTTTGATTGCAAAATGGTAACACCCAACAAATGGAAACCCCTAACAATGATACGCCTCGGAATTCAAAATGCCCTGTTAAGGTTTGTAATTTCGATATAACGAAATGCGAGGCTATCTATGACATCTTGGTAAAAGATGGCCAAATTGACATTCCGCCTGATCAAAAGATTCCTTCTCTTGATCAAAGGGATTTGGTCCAGACTGCTATCCAAGAAGGGAGGTTAATCTTTGAACCTAAGGAGAAAACCACCATGAAGATCGAGTTTGACCCATTGTAAGTTCAGAACACTAACTTCGTGGAGCCCACAAAAATTTTCACTATAGGCGTTGTTGAAATTGCCGAGCTTGGAGTCAACGCTCTTGAGGAGCTTGATGAACAGGTGAAGGAGGTTTACCCACAAGCTGGTGAAACCTTACTCGTGTATTTGCAGAAATTCAAGGAAAAGGACGCTGAGGTAACTCTATGTCCTAGATGCAGTGTAGTGTTCGATCAAAATGCTCAAAGTCCGTGGAGGCGGCCAAGAAAGTGAATCACAAGCCAGCGATACAAAGGTTGGGGCATCGACTCCCTGCAGCTCAACGTTTGGGTTCGAGGAACTCATTCGAGTCGAGGCCACAACTTTCTTCAGTTCATAAAAGGAAGAGCTTCGCCCCTCCGACAGGAGTCGACCTAACCAGTGGATAGCTCCATTTTATCCAAGGCCCACTGTCAAATCAAAGGTTGAAGTGGGACATGTCTCCTTCAAAAAAGGGAATTCCTACGCTTCAAGGAATCGATCCCACGTTCTAGACACTTATTCTGGAACGAACCCAATGACCAAGACTCAGTGGAGAAGGCTACAGAGAAAAAGGAAAGCCGCCCGAGAGAAGGCAGCTGCCTAGAGAGGGAAATTTGCAGTCGAAGACACTGGAAATAAGAATCCATTACTGAAAATGGATAACAAGGGGAAATGCTCTTTCGAGGCTGGACAATTCAGTCGAATCAGGAAGTTACCCTACATGGACTTAGCTTAGAAGCCTAAACTAAGTCCAGAAGCGAAGCCATTCACACCGAAGGCTATTCCTCCTAAACCCTTGACTACTGAGGAGGAATGAATGCTCACTGATAACTTCGGCAGCGATGACGAGAGTTTGGACATTATATGCATGCAATGTAGTTTCTGTACTCCCAGTCGAGCATGATCAAACCACAGAGGTAGTCGAAAGCGAAGATGAATACTATGTTGAAGACGAGGACGATGATAACCCTTTGTGTTACTACATCATGACCAAAGGAGGAGTTCAAGAGCAAAACGCGGTTTTCAAGAAACTGGATCATGAGATGAAAAATCACTTGAAGCCGCTACTTGTATGGGCTCCAGTCGAAAATCGAGGGATCAATAAAGTTCTAGTCGACGACGGAGCAGCGATCAACTTGATGCCCAAATTCTTGATGAAGAAATTAGGCAAAACTGAGGCGGATCTCCAGCCACACAACATGATCCTATCTGACTATGAGGGTAAAACCAATAATTCACTAGGAGTTATCCCACTCGAGATTACCATTGGCGCGATGTCGAGAACTACACTATTCGTAGTAGTCCCTATAACAGGAAACTAAAACTTGCTTTTGGGTTGAGAGCGGATCCATGGTGTCGGAGTAGTTCCTTCAACTCTACACCAGAAGCTATCTCTTTGGAGAGAAGATGGCTTCCTCGAGAACGTCGACTCGGATCAAAGATATTTCTTGGCCGAATGTGATCAAGTCAACAAGAAAACATTCGACAAGAAACTAATAGTGATAAAACACACAAGAAAGGGGGGTTTGAATTTTGTGTGTGATTTTTTGAATTCTTTTAATTAAACGCAAGCATAAGTTTCAAAATACTTTTCAAGAGCTAAGTGCAGTGGAAATAAGTTCAAGCTAAAAAGTAAAGCACACAAAGTATTTATCCTGGTTCACCCCCTTAATCGTCAGGACTTCTCCCAGTATTATAAGGACTACTCCTTTACAAGTATTCTTACAGGACTTCTCCTTTCTAGTATTTAACAGGACTATTCCCAGTTTTTTTACAAAGAAGGTTTTTAGTTTCTACAAGAATCTCTTCAATAAGAGTAGGGTAGAAAGTTTAAAAAAAGTATATATAGAGAATATGGAGGTTAGTTCTCTGTTTAGGCTGTGTGAAAAGGATAAGAGTTTTCACTCTGTTAGGGATTCACACAATGGTAGACGACTTAACTAAGGAAGAAATAATTGTGAAATTTTGAGTTTTGAAATAGAGCTGATTGCTTAGAGAATGACTTAGAAAGCTTTGGAAATTTTACGTTGGAAGTCGCCACTTGAATCAAGTGTCTAAGTCCTCTATTTATATCTTCAGTAGGGAACCCCTTGATGAACGTTGATGAAGATTGAAGTGCTTCCGTTTGAATTTGAACTTCTGAGTGTGCAACGGATACTTCTACAGCTCTGTAATAACATTAAATGCATTATGCCTTGCATTCATTGCAGCACTAAATGCTTTGGTTGAATTCATCTGGTTCTTCATTGCTTCAGCCTTGAGTACTCGTTTGATCATTTAATGCTCGTGGAAGACAGCAAGGAGAATTTCTTCTTTCTGAACAAAAGATTTGATTCTGACCGTTGAGAGGATTGCTTCGGAATTCTGAACACTCCGAAAGAATCCAAGTTGGAGTTTGCTTCTTACCTGCTGCGAGGCAATGCAGAATACTGGTGGAAAGGAGCCAGACAGATCATGGAGGCCAACCAGGTAGCTGTCACATGGAACACGTTCCGAGACGCCTTTTTGGAGAGGTACTACCCACCTAGCGCCCGTGAAGACATGGAGGTCCCGATTCATGGAGCTGTGCTAGGGAAGCATGTCGATGGACGAGTATGCTGCAAAGCTGGAATCTTTGGCTAGACACTTCTGATTCTTCGCACGGAGGTTAGATGAACCCTACCTCTGTTCAAGGTTCATGAGGGGACATTGATACGAGATCAAGAAGTCAGTGAGACCCTTAGGGATATTCCAGTACCAGCCACTTGTGGAGAAGTGCAGAGAAATCAAAGCCATGAGGACCGAGCGAAAGAGGAAGTTCGGAAGAGGTGGACCATCTCGGCTAAGGACACAAGACCGAGAGATTCTAGGTAAAGGGCATCAGAAGAGGCCATATCATCGGACTCACAGGATAGGCCGGGCGACACTTCAGCCGGAAGCTTCACCTGGGAGAGGCCAAGCAGCTCCACCCCTAGAGAGAAGGGTGGTTTGCTACAAAGGTGGAGAAGCAGGACATTTTGCAAGGACTTGTAAAGGGAAAAAGTTGAGGTGTCTTTGTTTCCTGAAGAATGGACACCTTGCCAGGGAATTTCGAATGCCCAAGCCAGAGCCGAAGTGATCGTCACGAAGGGAACTGGGCATACAGTTAGAGATTGCAAGATGCCGAGACAGGACCTTATATGAGTATGTGACTCATTATCATTTTTTTTAAGTAGGGAGCGGTGCATTCTCCCATTCTATGAATGGCGAGGACCGCTAGAAACTACACGACTTTCCTTTGCCATTTATTTCGCAGTACTTTCTGTTGTGGTTGTTTTGATTATTGTTAAACTGTTGCGTGTTTGTATGTTGATGATTGTGAGAAGAACTTCTTCTCTTGTCTGTTATAAAAATGAATATATATATATATATATATATATATATATGTATGTATGTATATATATATCCCCCCTACAACCTTTGAATGAACCGATTATCTCATAACCATGTGGAACTGGATAGTCTATGTAGGATAGGACAGAGTGTCTCTGAAATTTTTACAGAGAACCTCGTAGGAACCGCTCGAAGAAAAGACTACGAAGAGTTCTTTTATCGGTAAGCATTGAAGAGAGAAGGGAAATGAAGATGTGAATCGTGCAACACGACACAAGGCCCAACTCAGATGCAACATACGGATTACGCCTGCGCTGTCCACCGAGTACAAGTGATGGACCCACGGAATTAACTCGAAGTGGTCGTGCAAGGGTAGAGTTTTTCGCTTTGTTAAGGCGCCAGCGTTGCTATTAAGGGAGAAGGACAGGGGATCCCGAACCTGTATGGATTGACAACAACCGAGTGGAACGACAGTAAGAGATCAATACCCTTGCTAAGGATCGATAACTTGATGAACCAACTTGAGAAGTGGTGTGGTTCCCTAAGATCGACCAGGACCACTGCATCGTCAGAATCGGATTGAGGAAGAGGATGTTCCCAAGACCATTTCCAGAACTCGTCACAGACAGAACGAGTGTCGTGCGGTGCCTTTCAGTGACAAATGCACCAGTCGTTTTCATAATATATGAGGACGGGGAAACCTCAGCCATTCTTGGACCGTTCGTAACCACAATTACTGATGACGTACTTGTGCGTGCCAAGATTTTGAAGAACAGGAGAGATTATCTCCGACCAGTACCGCACGTATTACGGAGAAGAAGCGGTATGCCAGCCCTTCAAGCCTGAGTTCGACTCGAAAGAGTAAAACCCTTTTGACATGTGATTTCAAGGGAAGGAATTATAGTCGACCCAGCCAAGTGGAATGAGGGTTAGCATGGGAACGACTGAGGACAGCGATTGAGACGAAGAGTTGTTTCGATCGGGATGGTTACTATCGGTTCTCCACCGAAAGATTCTCGAAGCTAGTGGGGCCGTGAATGTGACTCACTGGGAAGGACCAACCTTTTGCAAGGACTAAGAGGGATGATTCCGGTTATCGACGAATGGAGAAACAGTGGATGACTTCGTCAACACTAGTTACCATAGCAGGAAGCAAAATACGTAGTCGATGATGATACGTATACCAAAGGATAGGCCGTGACCTGAAGCAGGACCTCAGAGTGGTGGTGCCTGTTTGGAAACGGTTAAAGATGCCAGAGCAAAGCTATCCAGAATATCATTTGGAATTGGACGCAGTGGAGTTTGCGCTCAAGATATGAAGATGCCACCTCTATGAGGGTGCTACACTACCTTTAACTATCACGAGGAATTTGGAATAATCGTTTGATTTGAAGGAGGAAGCTTGAAGCGGCGTGAATGGGCAAAGCCCATGAGGGAGTAGGATCATACCCCGCGGTACCATCTAAGGAAGTTCATCGTGGTTTCCAGGTCTTGGATCAACCAACAATGAATGCTTCCACCATGACGGTGAGAAAGATGAAATTGTTCAAAAAGTTTCAAGGTTTGAAGTTGGATTAGGCTGTCATGAATGAGGAAGCAGACAGACTGAGTGTGATAGCATACCGTACTTGTCAGAAGGCAAGGACGGAACATGAGGAGCTGGTAGAAATGTTCCAGTCCCTTAACGTCCCCGAGTGGAAGTGGGACGGTACATCGATGGATATGGGTATTCGAGGATTGATCAAGTTAGCTCACCTCTACCCGCAAAGAAAATCTTCAACGTACAATGTACGTTAGAAGTATACTTTCAAAGGATGCCTAACTGCACAGAACGTGCCCAGCATCACCTCGGGTATGGAACAATATTCCAATCGCCCTTGAGGGAGCGATCCAAGGAGCTTAGAGTTGAAGCCCTCTCGTTGAAATCGAGAAATTTGAAGTAGTTACAGTTAGGGTTAAGCAGCACCCTAGACCGGAGATGCAATCTTTCAGGAACGTTATGCGAAACGTACCCGTGTAAGTGACAACTCCCAACTGTCCGCGGAAATTTTTCGCACGGAAATCGATTGAGTGTCCCACCAACCTACGGGGTTTTGTGCTATCCTTTTAACGGGACTTTTGTACAATGGGGAGTTGTACGCGCACATAGGAACCGTAGAGCCATCGACCACACTGTTTATTTATTTTGGTGTGGAATGTGCCTTACGTGTCAACTTGAATGTTACCTACGTGCTTGACGGCCTCTGTTTGGCGGTGGCAGTTGTTTCCTTTACAAGACGTCTCCGTTTCGGTTCTGGCTCGGATGAAGGCATGATCTTAGTTGCCTTATCTGATTTTGAAACTTTACGCTTCCTGATGGGTGAAGATGCAGTTGGGATAGTTTCTTTCTTTGCTCTGGAAGCCCTGGTCCTTGGAGGAGAAGGTCGTACTTCTTTTCCTTGTTTGGTTTCTTCATTGACGTCCAGCTGCTTCTTTTCCCACTTAGAGAGCAGCTTCTTTGGGACACCAGAGAAATCGACTTTCAGATTCATCTTTTTGACATCCCCAAATCTGATGGGTGTTGGGTAGATGTAGTCGTGGACAATGAATTCATTTTGGAGTTTCTCTTCAGTCACTAGTCCTTTCAACCCCATTATCTTCATAATGAGAGCACCGTAGGGGAGGTTCGACACCGGACTCTCAATAGTTCCTACCATGTGGTGAAAAATCAGAGAGGGAAGATTGATCTTTCGCATGTTAATCATCTGGTAAAGTGCCAAGTGAGACAGTTTATTCACAAGATCTCGGGCTCCCTCTTTAGGAATAACAATCTTACTGAGAACGGCATGTGGAAACTTGTATTCTTCAACTAGATTACTAACATAGTTCCCATGTATCTTAGGGTCCTCCTTCCAAATGCAGTTGCTGTTTATGGCTGAGATTTCTCACTTCGGGGAGTAATGAACTCCTTCATTTACATCCACCTCTAGCGCAAGAGCAATGTCTCCAGGACAGATGTCCGTTATCATTCTCATGCATCTGCTCACGATGGACAGATGACTTTTCTTCACCGCGCACTCATAGAATTCTTTTACCAGTGGTTCAAGAGCGGGGGTCTCTGAGACTTTCATGAGTCGCTCCCAATCTTGAAATAATACGAGGTTCATTCCGGAAACTTTGGCGTGCTGGAAACGATGAAGCTCAAGATACCTGGGTGACACAAGTTCCCTTTCACCTAGGTCAGAAAATTTTTGAGCCCCAATCTTCTGCACTTGTTCGCGACGATTAGCATCGATGTTCTTTCTTCTCAGCTCAAGGACGGCCTCTTGCGCTTGAGTGAGCTTAGGCTTGGCAGCGGTTTACTTCTTTGGGGCCATTTGAGAGTTCTGCAGAGAGGGGTTAGAGAAAGCAAGCAGAGAATACCAAAGGTTTTGGATGCAAGTGAATGAGTTGTGAGTATGAGGCTTCTACTTTCAAGTTCTTTTGTTAAGGTTGATTAGAAGGCAGACAATTTTACTCTTTTTAAGGAATGAATTGATTACCTGTGCATTTGATGTGAGATAGCGAGCAAAGCACGCGCATTAAGTGAAAATCTATAAATGTGTTGTCATGGCAGTTAAAGAATTTAATGCGTGTTAAGAGCGCTTTAACATATGAAACGATACAGCTGTTTACCAATGACCCAGACGTGGGTGTCGTGGATGTCTGATCGTGTCCTTTCAGTTATACATAGACATTCTCACTTGGATGTTTCTTGATTAATCACCGGACGGTGACTCACTCTGGATTCAATTAATTTTGGCGGCAGGCTTTATTCACGTCAAACGTTGTCTTTTCTTCAAGTGCTCCTTTGGATTCACCTCTTTAATCATTTTTCGTCACCTATTCAATATGCGCGTCTGTCTTTCATCCTGAAAACATTAACACAAAGTACTTTGCCATAGAATTTTATTAGTACCTTCTCATTGTTTTAATTTGTCACATGCAGTGGAGTCTGTATGCTCTTTTATTCAACAGATGTGTATAAGTTAGAGATACTTCCTGTGAGAAACTTTGTCATAGGTTCTGTGCTTTGCAATACACATCATGTCTTCATTACCACCTCCTCTCAGGTGGGTGATGCTGTCTGACACATTATCATACAGATATTTTATAAGCTTTCATTGACGGAAATGAGAGACATTCGTTCGGCACATTCTTCTACTTCCTCCTCTTAGTTAATATGGCAGTTGACGTTGTCCTTTTGAAATGCTTGTAATTATGCCTCCTGAGATTGTTGTTAATGAGGGTGCAATTATATTCTTTTGAGTAGAGCCGTCTTTTCTGGCAGCACTTCCTAATCAGAATTTTTGCTTCTCTTGACTTCAATGATTGATCAGCTTTTGTTGATCATAGTTGTAGTAAGTATGTCTCTACATTGTGAGATCCTGCAGCAGTAATTATTGTACACCTTTTTGGTACCCAGGTTTTCTTTGGGTCCAGAGGGTTAGTCTTTCACTCATATGATTGTGAATATCATTGTTTGAGTGTCACAATCAGAGTAAGATAATTTCCAAGTCTTAAGCAGATATACATATGTGTATGTACTCAAAGCATTTAATCTCCAAGATAGTATTTTGATATATCATGCAGATTTTGATATGGCAACAAGGACTTAGTCCTTTTGTGCAATTTACTTTTCTAAAATAGTATGGGTTTGAATTAATTTAAACTTATCTCAGTGGGAGAATGAGTGAGATTAAAAGACAATTTGCAGCTTTTTCTTTCTTCGTTATACAATTAATTTTGTTTGTGATATGACAGGTAAGAGAATAATTACAAATAGATAATCATAAGTTCAGAGTTACCTCATTTGTATTTCTTGTCATGTGATCACATGATGTGTCATCTATTTTCAATCTTTGGATGAGGTTGTTTCAATCATGAAGAGGATGAATTCTCATTTCTTTTGAAGGAGAGCTTGATTATTTCATAGATTTGCTAGAAGATCCATCATTAATGAGACCAGATATGAATTAAGCTAGGAAATCAAGGTTCTTCATTTGCTTGCTCTTCTTGGATGACTATGGATTCTTCTGCACTTCTTCAAGTTATCTGTGAATAGCTTCCTTTTGACCTGTTTACTCCTTTCTTGAGTTAGTTTCTTTGAGATGTTCTTCCTGCAGTGTTGTTTGGATCATGGTTGCTTTTGATCGCAGAGAACATCTAATGCCATAGATCTTTATACTCTACATCTGTGAAGATGTTAGTTATTTTCAGAGTGGTTAAGCTCTGATACCAATTAAAGGTGCAAGAAACACACAAGAAAGGGGGGGTTTGAATTGTGTTACTTATTTTGAAAACTTCATGGTTTAATTATAAAAGTTAATTATTGGTTTTCAAAGAGAGTTATTGATTTAAGCAAATATACATGTATGCAGCGGAAATCATAACATAACATGAAAAGTAAAGCACACATAATTTTTATCCTGGTTCACCCCCATAATCGACAGGGCTACGTCCAGTCCTTGGCTTCACCAAGATTTTCCACTATTTAAACAAACAGTACAAGTATTATCAGGGACTTCTCCCAACAAGTATTAGAAGGACTTCTATTATCAAGTATTATCAGGACTTCTCCTTACAAGTATTATCAGGACTTCTCCTTACAAGTATTATGTAGGACTTCTCCTGACACCTTTTACAAGGTTTTGCTTTTCTACAATAATTCTCTTCTAATAAGAGTGGGTAGAAGAAATGAAGAGCAGAAAACAGAGATCATAAGCAAGTTGGTTCTCTGTTTTGGGTTTTGTGTGTGGGATAGGATGAGAGTGATACTCTATAAGTTCTTCACACACATGAGCAACTCAACGCAGGTAGGATATGGCTTGAAGCTCCCTGAGTTGGAACCAATGATGTCTTGGTTCTTTGGGCAGACTTGGTTTAGATATGTGAGATTGACATCCAGTCGCCAAGTTGCTGCGGAGGCAGGATTCTCTATATATATCTTCAACTAAAGATCTTCCTTCTTCTTCTTCAAAATGAGAGAAAATCTGCCCGTTAGTGCTCCTTCCACCTCTGCTGAAAGTAACGGCTAGTTCTACATTTTTCAGCAGGTCTGAGACACGATCTGAGAAGCATTGATTTTCCTGGGTTGACATCGTCTGGCTCCATTTGAGCAAGTAGCCTTGAGCTATGTCTTCTGTATTTAATGCTTGGAGATCCAGCTATGGTATTTGTTTTGACCATTATACCCCAGTGCGTGCCAGCTAGTGTCCATCAAGTGCTTTGATCAGATATTTGAATTTCGACCGTTTGACGTGTACAATGCTGAGAGATTATTGCCGTTGATTCCGCAATGTCAGCTTGATTTGAGGAAAAGTAGAAAAGCAGTGGGACCAAGGAATATTGTATTAATTGCGTCCCTTTCTACTTTCTACCATTGCCAGTACTTTAATTAATACGCAGACGAGGTAGATGTCTTTTGATCCAAGAAGCAATTATTCCAGATGAAGTGAATAATTTCTTTAATGCTTCTATTGAGCTAATATCCTCGTAATGCACATTTCTTGATGTTTGTACCTTTGGTGCATTCTGATGCTTGACCAGACGGATTCTTCCTTAGGATTTGGCAGACGCAGTCTCCATAGAGTATTTAGAATTCCGTTATTGAATGGCTTGTATCGGCAAACGGACTTTCTTCATTTAGTCCTTCTTAAGACTGTGAATATTCTTGACTTGTAGAAGACTGAATCTTTCCTTTTCTTTTGCTTCCACTGAAGTTCTCCATCTGAGAAAGTTGGTCCACAACTTCTTTATATGATGCTAGAGAAGCTTCGAAGCTAGAGGTGTTTCTTCATGAGTTGTCATACTCTTTCAGCTTTAGATGAAACAATCTTCCTGTTGATCACTGTTGGTTTAGGCAGCGGACTGTTTCAGCTTCTTGAAGTGGACTTTGACTTGAGAGTGCATATCTTGATAGAGTGTCTTCGAAAAGGATGTTTGCTATTTTGAAGTCATTGCTTTATCTCCCGTGAGTCACCAGACTATCTTTACACGAGTGCTTTCCTTTGTATGTCTTTGACAGTATTTCCTTCAGGATGTATGTAGTGATGACTGATAGTGAAATCGCAAGTGCACGATTGACTATCGCGTAGTAAAAAGATCGAACCCAAGGGATAGGTGTTCTTATTAATATAAAATTTAGTACTTGTGCAGAAAAATAAAATGATATGTTTGATGTTGGTTTAGAACAAGATAAAAGCAATAGCATAAGATGATAAGAAATAAAAGATGATAAGAATTTAAGCTCTTGGGTTGGTTTACATAGTCTATAAAGCATGCTAGAAATCTCCTACTTAATTTCTGAATTTTAAATCCAAAGTCATGGTGCTATAGCCTAGAATTTCTACATCCTAATAGCCTTAAGAAATGTAGAACTTTCTTCCTAATTACTAAATCCTTAGCCTAGGTATTTAGTTAACCAGAAAAGAAGATGAAGAAGGAATTCGGGCCAACACAAAGTTACGTCCATCCTAATTGCCTTAAGAAATGTATACTTATAACCTTTTTTATTTCCTATTTCCCTTGCTACTTACCAAATGGCCTTATGACATAAGTAGAAAGCAAGAAATCTCTTGCGCATAAAGATTAATGAAGAACAAAGAAATAAAACATGAAAGGAAATATTATTCAGAAATGTAGAAAAAGACTAGAACATGAATTATAAACTATAACAACCCAAAAACTTAAAGAAGAAGTTAGCCAAGCATGGCTATAAGAATCATTGAATTACCCTGGATAGGAGCTCAAGTTTGGCTTCCCACAATTCCTAGGAACAATGATCTTAAGGAGGAAAGAAGAATACTTGTTGTATTCTGAAATGGTGTGTTTTACAAGTGAAGAAAAGGCCCCTATTTATAGTAAAAATTCACCCTCCAGCGCTTGATCGCTGGCATTCCCAACGCTTGGGCATTGGGATGCATTAAAATTCCACTTTCTGTCCGAGGCCCAGCGCTTGAGCGCTGGCCTTCCAACGCTTGAGCGCTGGGTGAGAATCTGACTCATCTCCTAGTCAGAGTCCCAACGCATGAGCGTTGGGATCCCAACGCTGGAGCGTTGGGTCGCTGCTGCTTCATCTTCAAGTTTTTCTTTCCTTCATGGTAGTGGGTTTTGAATGCCTTCAAAGGCCACTACTCAGCCCTTAATCAATTCTAAAACTTATCCTCCACTACCATCAATTCTTCAAGCTTATTTTCCATGTGCTAATTTGAAGAGAGTTGCTTCATATTCTTCTTTTTCTCTTTTAGCCCTCTCTTTACTAGCACTTCAATTCTGGCCCTTTAATTCTTTCAAACTTCACTTTTAATCCTCCACTCTTGAACTTTCACATTTTGGTCCCTGATTTCCTGAAACTTTACAAATTGGTCCCTGGACAAAAATGATAACTATACCAACTTTTCCTAAAAATATAAAATAGCTATAAAAATTCCTAAAAATATAAAATAAAGTTAGAAAAACAAATAAAATCTAATCTACATGAAAAATGCAAAATAAATATAAAATCTACATAAAAATAATAAAAATCCTATATGTGACTCACAAATAATAAAATAAAAAGACTAAAAACATCATATAATATCCACTCATCAATGACCGGACGGTTTCTCCTGGCAGATTGATTCTCTTGATGATGCTTTGAGATTCATTCAGTCCCTCCAGTAGATAGACATTCCTAGATATGAGAAATTTCACTGTGTTAGGAATTCTATCTCTAATGATATTAAACCTTAAAGAAATTGTTAATTATCAAAACATAATAATTCATTTAATTATTTGAATCTAACATTATCTTCAGCGACGACTATCATGCAACCCAGGGATGGAACCCTGCGAAGCGAAGTGTGGACGCGAGATGTTTCGAGCTACACCGAGGCGGTGGAAGCCAGTAATTAGAGAAGACTTGCTCGGCAAACCATGGAAGGGTTTGAGTCGAGTAAAGAAAAGATAAGAACTTCTCAGAGCAGGCGTAAGGACTACACCAGTGAGAGGACTGGAACATGAAGCAAGGATTAAGCTTACCTCGGAAGACCCCGACAACGGGAGTCGGGAAGGCAATTAAGCCAGGAAGGCTTATGCATAGTTGTTGAGTCAGAGCACGCGCAACTCAAGGATGACCTATCACTCATAGTTTCGCCCATGAAGATCGAGGACAGGAACGACGAGGAGTTGCAGAGGAAAGAGTTTCCCTAGCCAAGTAGTGTTGGACGAACCACAGAAGGGATAACGTGGAAACCCGAAGAGAAAGAAGGAGAAGACTTTTCTCAAGCACTTTGCCGACCTATAGTTTCGAGGACGAAACTAATTTAAGGGGGGTAGGATTATAACACCCGGAATTTTCCCCAGTAATTAAATAATTATTTAATTATTCCAAGGTATTGTTTGGATCCGCTCGGCGGCATTGGCAAGTGTTATCGACGAGCGGAGTACTGGTGAAACACCTTTTACAGCACTTGGTAGGAAACCAAGCTAGACCTAACTTTGAGTTCAGACGAGAATTAGATGTTCTCACTATCACTATGACGTTCAGTAAAGAATTCCGTGAAGAATGACTGTAATATTGATATGGTTTCCTCCCGGAGCCCGGGAAGGATTTTTCGCTCTAACAGGACTTTTAGCCGAAACTTCAACAGAAGAAACGGACGACTTCGAGACCCCGGATCGAGAATCTGAAAAGCTCTAAATGATTTTGTTTGGCGTTTCGAGACCAAATTCATGAAGAGAAATTTCGTGAACAATGACTTGATGAATAGTGTTTTCGAGCAGCGTGGCGCAGACTTCGAGAAAGATCGACCCGGCCTTGAATTGTGCGGGCCCGGTACCCCGAAACCAATAAATGACCCCGGGGCAGATATTCTCAGTGACACTGAGGTACTCACTGATGACCAGAACCCGATGATGACCGGTGACTTGACGCATTGACGCTGACGCACTGACACATTGACGCACTGACGCATTGACGCACTGACGCACTGATGCGTCATGATTAAGAATTTATTAATAAAAAAACCTAGATATTTATTAGAACTTTTTAAGCTTAGAGTTTAGTCCTTGAACTTTGAAAACCTTACGGTTTGGTCCTCGAACAGTAAAAGTTTTTTTTACCTTAACCATTTACCATTTTCACTTAGGTCCTTAAGGTAAGAAAAAATTAAAAACCCCACCCCATTTTTTCCTCCAAACCCACGGCCAAGGGCCATCAAAGGGGTGAAACCCCACCCTTAATTCATTTAATGAGTCATAAGTGAAAAGCCTTGGAGTTTTAGTGAGATTTAGAGAGATAAAGAGCTAAGGAACTATTCATCATCTTCCTCATCAAGCTCTCTTGGCCGCCCCTCCCCTCCTCCATGGCAGCCCCTTCCTCACCTCTTTTCCACTTGATTATTTGAGGTAAAGTGCTCCCCTCCCCTTGATCTATATTGCTACCGATTCGGTTTTTCATTTTGTTGAGTTTCCATTTTATGCATGTACTAGGATTGGAAAGTCCCTTCACAAATGTTGTTCCCACTACCTTTAGCTTCATTTTGAACCGATTGAATTTTTTATTGAATGAGTTTTGGTTCTTTGAAAAATTTTAAGTTGGGTATTTGTTAGGGTTCCCTTTGGAAAAGTCATTCTCGTGACATTGATCTTTGAAAACCTCTAATTTGTTTTCTTGGAAGTTTTGTTTTTGAAAAATTGATTATTTGGAAAAGTGATTTTTCAAGCCTTAGGTAATTCTTTACCCTAGATTTCTTGTTGTCTTTGATGTGTACAAATTAGATTTTGAAGAAAAAAATTCCCCTTGAATTAAAGTTGTTGGCCGAATTAATGTAGTGTTTTGGGACATTGGAAAATTGATTTTCTAACTAGCCTTTTGTAGTGTTTAAAGATTATATGTGAGGTTTGATGCAAAGGAAAATTAATTGCCCTAATTTTTTATGGAATGGCCGAGAGTTAGAAAATGTTTTAAGGGCTTGGAAAATTTATTTCATTTGGTTTTGAGAGTAAAAGTTTAGAGGGACTAAAAATTGAACTCTTGGGAAAAATTTGTTTATGGAACTTCTAGCTTGTTTTAGGGTTTTCAAAAGTTGGGAAATAAAGAATTTAAAAGTTGACCATTGAATGAATTGTGTTTGTTCTTGACACTTAGGTTTTGTTGAGTTTAAGAGTTGAAAAATTGATTAGAAAACTTGTAGAAAAAGTTGAGCTTTTGGGCAAGTTGGTTTTGAAACTCATAGGCCGAATTAGGATTTTGCACATTCTGAAATAAGGCTTCAAAATGGTTTGTAAGCATCTAGCCTTGATGCTCTTTGAATGGTTTAAAGTTTTGAGAAGTTTTGGTTTTGTAACTTAGGTTTTTTCCAAGTTCTTTGGTAATCGTCGAAAATCTTGTTTAAGTGTCTTCGACCTTCGAGCATTTCCTATGTTGTAGAGCCTTTGTCTAACTGTTTAGACCCCTGATTAGACCAGCCCCTTCTCCTTAGGCTTGAGTTCAAAGTTCTAAGCTAGGTTGTGTTTGTTGAAGGACAACGAGGCCCCGTACCGATCTAGACGCACGGAGTTTACGTGACCGCCAGGATCGACTACCTTTAAGGTAAGGGCACTTCATATCTCTGCCTATTAGCATAAGTATTAATATATACCATGCTGCACTATAATCTTTAGGGCCCGTTTGGTGGTCAGGACATGATAGGATAGGATAGGATATGAAAGCTGGATTGCAACAGGATAGGATAGGAGTAGGATAGACTCTTATCATATCCTGCGTTTGGGGTAGACAGGATATTGATGGGATATGATACAAACAATGAAAAATGTATCAAATTTTCCTTGAAATAAAAAATACATAATATTTTTTAAAATTTAATTTTCTAAATAGCTTTTTTTAAAAAAGTGATTATTCTATTTAATTTAATTTTTTTTCCATTTTTATAAATAGCTTATTTTTTAATATTAACTAAAATAAAGTTAATTTTTATTAATTCGGATATTTTAATTTTTTTCGAAGGGAGTGTATTTTAATTAAAATTATTATATATGTAACCAATGGGTTTTAACTAAGTAGGGGTAAGTGATCAATGATAAAAATTATTAAAAGATATTATTCTTTCAAAAATATTTTATATTTAAATTATTAATTATAATCATATAAGTAGAGAAATAATTTTAAATAATATCATATGATAATATAAAATTAGTCTATATTTACTATTAAAAAATTAATATATATATATATATATATATATATATATATATATGAGTAGCCTATTTTATTGTGAGTGAAGAATTTTTATTTTTATTTTTATTATAATGAAAAATAATGTTAACTAAGTAGTAGTAAGTGATAATGAAAATTTAATTATTTTATATGAGTAAATCCAATATTTTCACCATTTATAAATAAGTTTATTTTTTAATTAAATTTATTAGTAATTAAATAATTTAAGTTAACAATAACAATTAGTAATTGATAAGTAATAAAATTAATATTTTATTAAAATCAAAAATTTATATTTATTAATTAATATTATTATAAATTATATAAAATGTAAACATTGAAATTAATTTTGGGTCATGGTAATAAACAAATAAAAAACTGATATCCTATCCTGTCAGGATAATTTCTATCCTAGCTCCCCCCTCAGGATAACTTTTACACATGATGGACAGGATAGGATAAGCGACAGGATAGTGTTATCCTATCCTGCTGGCGCAACAAACAACAGATAACAACAGGATATGATTACTATCCTATCATGTCTCTATTTATCCTGTCTACCAAACGGGCCCTTAGAATTGTAGTTGACGGCGTTCTAAGAACGACCCGACTTTAAACTGTATTGATTGATATATGAATGCAGTCTCTGAAGGCATCTGATATGCTGGATTAGTTTTTGTTTGATGTGTGGCATTGTTGGATTGTTGTGATTTGTGGCTTTACTTATTGGATGTTTATTGCTTTGCTGATAATTGAAAGCATGTTTCTTCCTTCGACATGATTTATATCTGCTTAAGATATGTGTGACTGCTCTACATGATTAGTATTAATTATGAAGCTATGCTAGGCCATGTTTAAATACGTATGAGTCATACTTGTGTTTTTGTGTCATGTCGTGTCATGTCATGTCAAGCATGTAGTCGTGAAAGTCGTCATGGTTCGGGGCTAATAAAGAGTCATGAGCTAGATGACGCACCATCGGGGCGTTATTACAGAGCGTTCTCGTGTAAGTGGCAACTCTCGACTTACGGACTTACTTTCTAGTTCGTGCGGAGTTCGGGAGAGTGTCCCACCTGCCTGCAGGAGTTGATGCATATCCGGATAAAAGTTTTTTCTGTACATTAGGAAGATGTGCGTGCATATAGAGTCCTAGAGTTTTTCCATTACTTGCGTCAAATAATTGTATGCGTACTTGTTATTTGTTACCTGTTGATTGCTTGGATAACATTTGCTAGTTGTAGGCTTTATTTGTATCCAATGTTTTATTTTGAGTTGACCCTTGCATCTGTGTGTTGTTTGTATTTTCTGGTGATCCGTCGCCAGTCGAACTACCCTTAGCCGGAAGATGCGGATGGGTACCATTACAGTAGAAACTACAACAAGAAGTCGGGGGCATAGTGCTAGAAAACTCGTGCCGTTGCCGTATTTTTTTTTTTTGTAATAAATATTATGTATGTTTACGTGTCAGGCTAGGAGTTTTAGGTTACTTTTTACAACTGACAGCAGGGTTTTTGAAAACAAGTTAAATGTTTTGTAAGTAATTTCCAAGCTGCTGGTCGGTCATTTTATGCCATATGTTTGGCTATTTGCGAATTATGTATTTATAATACTAATGCACTTCAGCATGGCATATTTCGAAGAGGAAAATGATTTCAAAAAAAAATATACTCTCTTTTCCAAGTTTTGAAAATGCACCTGCATATTTATTTATGATTTATTTGCTACAGTAACGCCCTGGAAATCGGGGTGTTAAATTTGGTGGTAAAGGAAAAGATCCTTTGAATCGGTTTGATTCAAAGTCCACCATAGTGTTCGGTGTAATCAGAAGGTGGTTTGCTTTCTGAGGGTTGATAGGTCTTCTTAGGGTCCTTGGCGCAAGCATCGGTAAGAACACTTTATCAATCAGAAAGTAGTGTGCTTTCGGGAAGATGGATAGGTCTTCATAGGGTCCTTGGCGTAAGCATCTGTAAGAACACTTGATCAATAATGGAAAAATCCCTAAATCAGAACGGGGGACTGGACGTAGCCTTCGGTGGTTTGAAGGTGAACCAGGATAAAATCACTGTGTGATCTTCTTATCCGTGAACTTTTACTTTACGCAATTTACATTTCCGCTGCATACTCTTTTATTAATTGTGAATCTTTCAAAGTAAAAGTTATCACTGTTGAATTGGGATTAATAAGCCGAAAATCGTAAAAACCTAATTCACCCCCCCTCTTAGGTTGCTATCTGGACTTACACTCTCCTCACCCCCTAAACCGTCCTCCATCTCTCTCTTTCTCTCATTCTGCACTATCACTCTTCCTCTCACATTCTTCTCCCCCTCACTCTCTTCCATCGACCTTCTTCTCCTCCTCTTCAATTTATTCTTCCTGCCTAATAGACATGGTTGGCCACCATCACCATGAACCACTACCGCCAGTGAGCCGCTCCACCACCGTTCCTCCTTGTGACCGTCGTCGCCGCTGTTGTGGCCTCCTTCTTTAAGGTTCTGGAACCGTCACCACCGCACCTTCTCTCCTGTTTTCCGGTGACACCATACCTCCGATGGAGAAACCACCACCACCATCGTGCTCCCCTCGCCATCCGCAGCAAAACCCCCCTAAACGAATCATCGTTCTGCCGCCGTCGCCACCGCCTTGATGGTGGTTTTCCAGCCATACCAAAGGGCTAATGTCGAAACCACCACTACCATTGAAGTCCTTGGAGCGTCTGAAACAAAACCTGGTGCCCTGTTACTGCTTTGCCACTCCGGCCACCATCTGCCGCCGTGAACTTCCGTGAGAGGCGATTTCTGGCGACCTTCCGACGGCCTCCGCTTCCAGAAACGAGGTGTTTTCTCGAAGATCTCCCTTTCCCCTCTTTGAATCCTAGAGAAAATGTATTGTTTTGCCAATTTAGATTTACCCCTTTCCAAGCTCTGATTTTCCCTTGTCCAGCTTGAGTTTCAATGCTCTGAGTTCTGTATTCCTGTTTCAGTTTCGTAAATAGTCCCTGGATTTCCTAGGAGCTTCGGCCAGCAATGGAGGAAAAGGATGGTCCTATCCCCGTGATCGTGTAGAACTCGGTGAAGAAGACGCAAACTGAAAATGTATAAAAATTATACGCATATGTATACTGTATTTTCTGTTTGGAATAAGAAACATGTTTTTGAAGTTTTATTGATTTTAAGGTGGTTGGAAAAGTGATCCTGGAAAATCAATTAAATCAGTTTTTAACGAAAATGGATTATTTTGATAAGTTGTGGTATTATAAGGGTACTCAGGGTATTAATATGTATTAGGGAGCAACAATTAGATGTCAGATTCTCAATTCAATGAATTTAAGTACTGGTGCCTGATTACTGAAATAGTAGAACATGTTGTCCTGAGACTTAGGTTTTCCAGCCTTAGTGAAACACTGACGTGAAGACATAATCCTCTGACGTTGTAGTTGGCTACTTTATTCAACCGTTCCCTTGACGTCATTTAGTTTGACCATTTATGCCTTGAAATTAAGTCGAATTTGGTGAGTAAAGATCGAGACTATTAGGACCTATTCTGAATGAGGATTAGTACCCTTGGCCACGTCCCTGTTGTAAACAATAAGTTGAATAACATTGTTGGTGGAAGATTAGTGCTTAGACACTTTGATTGTGAAATTACTCATGTTTGGGGAGAAAATTGAGGAAATAAGAATTGTAAGCAAGTAATTGTGAATATTTGATTAAGTGGGCATATTTGATTAGGAAATGGAATTGGGTTTGAGTTGTTGAGGATTACCTGGTAGAGAGGACTAAGAAATCAACTTACGAGGAAGTAGACGAAGATTAAATTGAATGTTAGTGTGAAGAAGGTCTTGCTCCTGACCCTGGCTGAGGTTTTGATGACGACAAACTCATCGGCGAAAAGAAGAAAAGAAGACTTAGAGGAAACAGCGCTATAAAGTTCATCAATTACCTAGAAGTCTTAGTTTAGGTGAGTTATGCTTACAAAGGTCTCTCAAAGCATAAAGGCTCTTTAAAACACCTAAACTAATCAAGCTTAATGTTTTCACAACTTAAAAGAAGTAGAAAAACTTAAGCCGATCTTAAAAGATCAAGTTTCTGGAAGTTGGACTTCAGTGTAATCGATTTCAGCCTTCTGGTAATCGATTACACCTAGGCAAGTAATCGATTACTTCTTGCTTGTAATCGATTACATGTTTGAATTTGAAATTCAAACTGTAACGGCTCTTAGTGTAATCAATTACCTAAGTGATGTAATCGATTACACACACGAAAAGTTGCATCTTTTCATGAACCATTGTGTCTCAAACCTTTTGGGAAAGGTTGCATTGGTTCAAGGACATTTCCCTTGCCTATATAAAGTCCATTTGAGTCCAGAACATAACAACACATGAGAATACAACATTATGCCAAAGCTTTGCCAGAATAGTTCATTCA
Organism: Acmispon strigosus; assembly: GCA_030819835.1. Classification (NCBI taxonomy): domain Eukaryota; kingdom Viridiplantae; phylum Streptophyta; class Magnoliopsida; order Fabales; family Fabaceae; genus Acmispon; species Acmispon strigosus. The sequence goes on from JAUAMA010000001.1 coordinate 10,536,680, forward strand.
TTAAGTCTTTTAGAACTTAAAATTTCAAAGAGCCTAAATTCTGAGTTCATGACCTTCATGTTTATAAGAACACTCTAGTTGTTCATATCTTGAGGAACTCAGAATCTTGTTATGCTTAAGAGCCTTAAAGCATAAATTCTCATGATCAATCCACTTGTATGTTAAAGGATTAATACAGCCAATTGTAAACTCTTCTTCATCTCTTTCTGATAGATTGAGTATTCACCGTGGATCTCGGTGAAGGGTTATTGGTACTGAAAGTGGTGTACTTTCAGGGTGTTGATTGAAGGTGGTTTAGCCTTCAAGGTCTGAAGGTGGTTTGCCTTCAGGAACTGAAAGTAGTATACTTTCAAGAGCTGTTGAAAGTGGTATACTTTCACAAGAAATTGATAGAAATTCTTAAGGTCCTTGGTGTAAGAACTTATAAGAGATTTTTATCAATAGTGGAAAAATCCTCAAGGGATTTTCTTGAGGGACTGGACGTAGCCTTCGGTGGATAGAAGGTGAACCAGGATAAAATTCTGTGAGTGTGAATTCTTCTATCCTTCATCTTTACTTTCAAGCAACGCTTAATTCCGCTGCAATCGTTTGCTTTTACATTTATCTTGAAAGTAAGAAGTTATTAAGGCGAAAATCGGGTAAACCTGATTCACCCCCCTCTCAGGTTGCTATCTATACTAACAGTTAGAAGGGACGATGTTTAAGAAAGATCAATTTAGTACGAAGTGGATACATTTAAGTGCTAGTAAGCTACTACCTTGATTAAATTAATGGAGAAATTTGGGTTGTTTTAAGGTTAGAAGACTTGATCCTTAAGGCTGAGATTATCCTTAGAAACTTGTAAGGGGAGTTAAGTTTGGGGTTGTGAGGTTATTTTGTGTGTGTTTTGCACTCAAGAATTTGTTAAGATTTTCAAATTGATAAGTAACCATCTATCCTGATTTCTCCTTGAAAGTTTCCAAGTTTTGAAAAGTTTTGAAAGTTGAACTTAGAGTTTTAAGTCTTTTATAAGGCTGCCAAAATTGCTAAAAATGTTGACTCCCAAGTTCCTTCTTGTGAACTCGGACAATTTCCAACGTGTTGGAAATCGTGTTAGTATAATAGCTACGCCTTAGGATTGAGTTTCAAGTCCTAAACTAGCTTATGTTTCTTAAAGGGTTACGAGACTTCGGGCCGACCAGGACAAACGGAGCTTACATAACTACCCGGATCGAACATTTCTTCGGTAAGGGAACTTTGTTTCATTAGCTACTAAGCATAAGTATAAATTTATGTGAATGTATGCACTATGATTTCTGAAATTGTAGTTGACGGCATTCTGAGAGCGACCCGATTTAGAACTGTATTGATTGTGATATTAATGCAAGTATCTAAAGGCATCTGATATGCTGAATTAGAATTGATTGATGAGTGACATCGTTGAAATTGATTTGAATTGTGGCTTGACTTGTGGAATGTTTATTTCTATATTGATAATTAAAAACATGATTTCCTTCGACATGATTGATATCTGCTTTAGATATGTACTTATGCTCTACATGATTATTGTTAATTATGAAGCTATGTTAGGCCACGTCTTTGGGCAACTAAGCCTTAAAATTGAGTTGTCGTCTTCATGTCGTGTCAAGCATTCTTTGAAGTCGTCATGGTTCGGGGCTAATACAGAGTCATGAACTAGAAGATGCACCCTATCGGGGCGTTATACAGAGCGTTCTCGTGTAAGAGGAAACTCCCGACTGACCGTCCTACTTTCTAGTTCGTATGGAGTTCGAGAGAGCGTCCCACCTGCCTGCGGGATTTGGTGCTACATCCGGATAAAAACTTTTTGTACAACGAGGGTTGTGCGTGCATATAGGAGTCCTAGGGTTTTCGACCACCCGAGTCTTATAACTGTAATCTGCACTTGTTGCTTGTTACTTGATTAAACTACTAGCTTGTATGCCCATTAGCCTTATTTGACTATGTCCTTACAATGTGGTTTCCTCTCTGCTAATGTTCTATATAATGACTTGAAATGCTTATCCGTACTACTTGTTTTGGAGGTTGACCCTTGCACTTGTTTTTGCTTGTGTTTCCTGGCGATCCTTCGCCATCTGGAAAACAACTAGCTGAAGAGTACTCGGAGGATGTCGAACCGAAGACAGCTCGGGGAAGTAGGACGGACACCTTGTCACTTAAAGACTAGAGATAGTTAGTTGAGTTTGTGTCTGTACATGAGTATGCCCAGGGTAGGGTAGAGTTCCGGGATAATGTACCTTTATGCGGTCGTCCTGCGTGGCATCGTAGGAGGTACAACGAAGTAGGATGTCCGAGTTGGGGTTTTTATTTATGATAGCATGTTTCCTTTTGAAACCGAGTCTTGATTTCAAAACTATTTCACTGATGTTGTTCACTCAAACTAAGTACCGTATGCGTTCTGCTGTACTGGGATATATGTATTTAAGTAATGCATGTTGTCTTTAGCATAATTTGGAAAAGAAAAAAATATACTCGCTATTTCATAAGATCGAAAGATTTCCCGCATGTTTATTTACTATTCATTTTCTACAGTAATGCCCTGAAAATTGGGGTGTTACAGTAAAAGGAAGACAGATGGTCACGCCGTTTGCCATTTCTATTTCTAAGGAAGAAGGATCGCAGAAGCAGAGGATACAGGGAAGATGATGGAGTGAAGGACGGAGAATAGATGTGAGATACATCTGGAATTTATAAGCAAACAGAGTAAACGTGCAAGATGAAAAGTTGCGTTGAGAATTGTGAAACTTATGTTGGAAACGCGCAAGATGAAAAGTTTTAGAGTAATTAGGGAAGCAGTTAGAAGATATAATAATGAAACGTGCATGCTGAAGCATTTAAGAAGATAGCTGACAGGACTAGGCGACGGAGGCGACGCCCGACGGCGTGACTGTTGAGATAGCTGACAGGACTAGACAATGGAGGAAAATTTCTCATGACAGAAAAATAAAAGAAAACCCTAGTTCTGAACAAAAACAAAAATCTTCAAAACAAAACCCTAAAAGTAGAAGCAAGTCAAGAGTACTCACGAGTGAGGTAGAGAAGCGGCAGTGCCATTGCGGAGAGAAGGAGTGTCGGTGATGAGGTGCAGCGGCAAGTGTGAAGAAGGTCTTGCTCCTGACCCTGGCTGTGGTTTTGATGATGACAAACTCATCAACAAAAAGAAGAAAAGAAAACTTCAAAGAATCAAGCACTCAAGTCCATCAATAGTCTAGAAGTCTTAGAATTAGGTGAGTTATGCTTCCAAAGGTTTATTAAAGCATAAAGGCTCTTAAAACACCTAATCTAATCAAGCTAAGAGTTTTCATAACTTAAAAGAAGTAGAAAACCTTAAGCAAGTCTCAAAGAACAAGTTTCTGGAAAATGGGCTTCTGTGTAATCGATTACACCATTATGGTAATCGATTACACCAAGGAAAGTAATCGATTACTCCAGTCTTGTAATCGATTACATGTTTGAAATTCAAATTCAAACTGAAACGGTCACTTGTGTAATCGATTATGCTAAGTATGGTAATCGATTACCAGAACGAAAAAGTGCATCTTTTCATGAACCATTGTGTCCCAAACCTTTTGAAAAGGGTTGTGATGGTTCAAGGACGTTTCCCTTGCCTATATAAAGACCATTTGAGTCCAGAAAACATACAACACACAACACACACGAAATATACACATTTCACATGAGAAAAACACATTAGGCCAAAGCTCTTTCAAAATTAGTTCATCTTTTAGAACTTAAATCTTTTGGAGCCTAAATTCTGAGTTCATGATATTCATGTTCAAGAACACATTAGTTGTTCATATCTTGAAGAACTCAGAATTGTATTATGCTTAAAAGCCTTAAAGCATAACTTCTCATGTTCAATCCAATTGTGTGTTAAAGGATTGAAACAGCCAATTGTAATATCTTCTTCATCTCTTTCTGTAAGATTGAGTTTTTCACCGTGGTATTCGGTGAAGGGTTGTTGTCACTGAAAGTGGTTTACTTTCAGGGTTTTCATTGAAGGTGGTTTAGCCTTCAAGGTCTGAGGGTGGTTTGCCTTCAGGAACTGAAAGCGGTTTGCTTTCAGGGGCTGTTGAAAGCGGTTTGCTTTCACAGGATATTGGTAGAAGTTCTTGGGGTCCTTGGTTTAGGAACTTGTAAGAAATTCTTATCAATAGTGGAAAAATCCTCAAGGGGTTTTCTTGAGGGACTGGACGTAGTCTTCAGTGGATTGAAGGCGAACCAGGATAAATCTTGTGTGTGATTCTCTTTATCCTTCACATTTACTTTCAAGTATTGTTCATATCCGCTGCAATCACAACGATCAATTCGTGATCATCATAAACTTGAAAGAAACGATTTCAATAAGGCGAAAATTGGGGCAACACTGATTCACCCCCCCCCCCCCCTCTCAGGTTGCTATCTGTTTTAACAGCAAGGAGCAGCGGTCATGAGGTACAGTGGCAAGGAGTGACGAGCGGCAGTGACAAGGTTGAAGAACGATGGAGTCGTAAGATAGAAAAGGGAAGACATAGGGTTTTCGACCTCCAAACAAGGGTTTCCTAGTTAAATCGTCACCATTTTTTTAATAATACAATTCCTATTACACGGTTCTCATAACAACCGTGGTAATTAATAGACAATTTTAATTGAAATATAATAATACCTATTACCACGGTCCCCACAATAACCGTGGTAACGAGTCGTGTTAATTAAAAAATAATAAAACCTATTGCTACAGTTCACTTATCAACCGTGGTAATAGGCAGTGTTAATTAAAATAATAATAATAACTATTTCAGTTACCACGGTTACGGTAACCGTGGTAATAAAACACCTCAGTTACCACGGTTTAACATGAAACTGTGGTAACAGAACTCCGGGTAGCTTTTTACCATGGTTCCACACGGAACCGTGGTAACAGGGACGTGGTAAAAAGGTAATTATGTATGTTTTTTTGTCAATATATATCAATCAAGATTTTTGTCAACATGCTATAAATGTTTGGAACGGTAGAATTTTAGCTGGCATAGATGAAAGATTGCTATGATACATGGTAATCCGAACTTAAGATAATTGCATCTGAAGTTGACATGAAACCATGACAGCAATAGAACAAATTCAATAAGTGGCTAAGTAAGGACAGCAAGAGTTGGCAAATGGTGATACATGCCAATGGATTGAAAAGAAAAAATAAATACATTTGAAGCTGATGACATGAAGCAATATAGTGGTGAAAGCAGTGTGAGAGAACACATGAAGAGCTGCTTACTTACAATTGTATTTTAAGTTGACTAGTAACTAGGATAATGAAATAACACGTAAAATGTACCTAATAAATTATACATTCTAGATAGATTGAAAATAAAATAGAGTTAATTACACTTTTTATCCATGTTATTTTACAAATACGTGGTTTTAATCCCTATAATTATTATAGCTTAAATTCAGTCCGAAATTGAACAAATTTAATCCATATGTTAGTTTGTCATCTAATAAATATGGAAAAAATTGACATGTCACAAATATTTATGTCAAAAGTAGCACTAATTATCTTAAAATGTCAAACACATAAAAAATTGTGATTCATGTCAACTTATTCATTAATTATTAGATGAAAAATTACCATATCTACCAAATTTATTTAATTTTAAAAGTAGAAAGACTTAATTTGAGCAATTAAAATTATAGAGACCAAAATCATGCATTCATGAAACTATAGTGACTAATGGTGTAAATTAAGCTAAAAATCCATCTTAATACTGAAAACGTTGATTACTACTCTTAATTCTTTTTTAACTAAGGTAAGACTACCTCTTATGTTTTACTGCCCACTACAACTCTGATAAAATTATTATTACTTACATGCAAATGGCCTCAAGGCTCGGAGTTTATATTAAGTAAGTGTCTCCGAACGAATCATTCTTCATACAAATGCACAGGGATTGAATTGAATTTTAAACTAAATGTTTAACGAGTCCAGCTATCTACCAACCGTACCGGATCTTATTGATATTAAATATTTTCTAACTATCATTGGATTCACACAATAGATCAATAAAATAGTTTACGATTTTTATTCCCTTTGTTTCCCATACTAGCCATTAATTGATGCATTTATCTTTTAAATTTCAAATACTAAAATATTCATCATACTACTTATTTTTCCACCCAAACCCCCAACATCTAACTTGCATAGTTAAAAGTGAAAGGATAAAAGGTTTTCTAAATGAAATTAGAAAAAGTTTTGGTTAAATAACTTTAGTTTTAAATAGACCAATGACATTTAAGTTCAGTGGATAAGAAATGTTATGTTTATTTATTTATCTTAAATATCATTGGTTCACCAAAAATTAAGGTGATTTAAAAAAAAAATTTCTAATCTCATTTAGACAATCTAGAATAAAAATAAAAGTTGTTTAATAGGAGTATAGACCAACAAAATAAATAATGTGCAGTATACCAGCTTGTAGTTTGTAGAATAATTTATGAAAGGGTTGTCACCCACATGAATGTTTAATTTTATAATAAGTGGAGCAATGATATTTAAGATAAGCGTATTAATAATTTTATAAACACTTATTTTTAATTTTATTGATTGGATTTGAACGGAATTAAACAACCACATAAGTAATTTAGACAACCTTAATGAATTAAGTTTTATAGTTATGACACTGATAAAGAGACAACCCCCATCAATAAATTTGGTTTTTTCAAAAAAAAAAAAAACACTGATAAAGAGAAATGCTAACAAATAACAACACACTCCTTTTAAATACACAATTATTGTGATTAGTTTATTTTTAAATGTGTTAGAGTGTGTTTTTAAAATAGAGTTCCTAGCCCTCTCCTCTGATAAATATGTAACTAAACATGTTACAAATTCTGTGATAAGTATTATTAATTTTTTTTTATCATTACTGTTCTATAAACTACAAGCTACAAGTAGAAGTACACCATAATCCTACCTATTTTATTAATGTACCTTAACCAGCCTCTTTATATAATAGTAACTCTAAGAGTCTAACACTCGAGAATCTAGAACACCAAAACTAGAGTCAAAAGCAAAACAAAAATATCTGTGTGAATTAATTCCGTCCCTTTTGGAGCTTTACCTACCTAATGCATGCACATGTGTCCCCACTTAAATAAATAGAAATACCAAAGAAGATAGGCACAAACTTGTGCTTACCTCTTTACCCATATCTCCATTCTTCTCCCTATGCAATGCATAGAGTTATATGTAGGAGTACATAGAATACTATAACTATATACATTTGCCATAGTTACACACTTAATACACCTAGTTCTACACACATGTTACTTTTCAGTGTAGCACTTTCCATGTCCTATACTTTTAAATTATTTTTTAGTTTTTCCTACCCCTCCCCAACTCCCAAGAGAATACTAGTAGTAGTAGTCTCCAAAAAGAAAGGACCAACCCCAAGTTTCCCATTCCCAAACCTTTCTACCTTGCTAGCTTCCCCCTTACCATGATGAATTACTTATAATGAAACACTATCACACTCACACACCTTTCTAGAAATTTTACAATTTCTTCAAACAGTAGCAGAAAGTATTCTAACTTGAATAATACCTAACCATGTCCCTGTGCAGAGACAGGTGCTTCAGCTTGCGCTTGCGCTTGCGCTTGTGCTTGTCCTCACTGCATAGAAATCAAGCTAGATAATATATAGAGCTATATAGTCATGTCTTTGTGATTTTATTCAGATTTCAGAGACCCAAACTAAGCGCAGTTTTCACGTCTAACCTCCATGCAAAACCACCACAGTCCAATCTCCAAACATCACACGGCACCATCTTCGTATACTTCTCGTTCCGCCACGTGTACTGCAGCCTCACCCCGCAGGTGAACGCCGGGTGCGAATAACACCATGCATTATTAACCGTTTCCTTCACCTTCAACCGCACCACGACCTCGCGCCCCTCGCTCTCCACCATCCTCTTGTACGCCTCGTTCACCCACCTCACGCTCCAACAACCGTCTGACACGAACCCCGGACACGTGTCCGTTTCTAGACTATTCAACTTCTCAACGTCCGTACACCCTAAGCCTCCTCCCCCTCCCTCCCCTATGCACGTGCCTGTCACGCTCTCCACCGTCACCCACGACTCCACCGCCTTCGCCGCCGCGGAATCAAGACCTTCACCGGCGTCCGCTTTCACCTCGGCCACGTGCGGTGGTTTCGGATCTTCCAGGATCTGAATCTTCTCGACGGTTAGGTCGAGATCGAGGTTGTTACACCACGAATCCCCGACAGGCGAGGGATTTTCATTCTCCGGCGCTTCCTTCTCCGGCAGTAACTGCAGGGTCACGATTGCCACGTTTTCCAACTTCTCTTTCTTCTCCACCGATTTTTCGGAGGATTTGTTTCCGTTCTTTCTCACGTATCCACTGTTCCTCCGAATCCGAACGTACTTCCTTTTCGTTCTCTTCCCTTGGAGCGACGCGTCCACCCGAGAGTCCCCGGCGGCGGTTGCGGAGGTTCCGGCGACCGGTTTCGGCGCGATCGGGCGGAACCGGAGCATTATGCTGTTGAATATTTTGTCGTCGCTGGGAGAACCGTCGTCGCTTCCAAAAGTTGGCACGCTCCACACGTGTCCACCGTCCATCAAGGGCTCAAATTAGAGAGAGAGAGGGAGAGGCGATAGCGAAACGCCTGTTTTTCTTTGCTGTTGGATCTATCTCTCTTTCTCTTTCTCTTTCGTTTTTTTCTTTCTCTCTCTATTTCGGTTCAGACCTCACTGCGATGGAGCGGAAACGATAATGATAACGGCTGCACGGTGGCTGGATGAGGGAGCACCACGTGTCTAGGGCAACAATGAATAGTACCCCTCGAATACCTACTGTTACTAACTTTATTACAAAAGGATAAAAATGGAACCGCAAATGATTGAAGAGAGTTATGATGAATCCTAACAATAGTATTGATTTATTCCCACTTAAATTTCTTTTATTCATTTTATTTAATTTTTTATTATATCCCTCTTTTATTTATATCACCTAATTTCTCATTAATATTTCTCCTCTTCTTGCATCTTGGGTACTGTAGGTGTGTTTGGACTTCTGAGTATCAACAAAATATTATTCAATAATAAAAATCTACTTATATTTAAATTCACTCACATAGAAAAAATAGGAACAGAAGATAAAAGTAATAGATATAATATGAAAAAAACATAAAAAATGGGAAAACAAATGAAAATAAAGTGGAAGAAAATATCGGGATAATTTTTTTTTATTACATAAAGAATAAAAGCAAACAGCAAAGGAAAAGAATTGAGGTACCGTATCTTTGCACAAGAGCGGAATTATAGAGCAAGGGGGTTCCTTCCAAATAGGCATCGGACACGCTGAATGAGAAACTTGTCTCGCCAACGCATCCGCCATAGCATTTCTATCCCGCCTAACATATGAGAAATGTACCTGTCAATCCTCAGCCAACATTTCCCGAATAGACGCAATAATGTCCCGTTGCCAATAAGTTCGAGTGTCTCTGTGCTGACTCAGAAGCTCCGCAATATCCTTACAATCCATATAGCAAACAATTTCTCGGAAACCCAAAACCCAGACAAGCTTCAAACCAGTTCGAAGTGTCAGAAGCTCTGCATGAAAAGCATAACCAGCCTCATACGAACAAGCAAACCCCGAAAGCTATCGGCCAGTGGAGTCTCGCATTACACCACCACCACCCATCTGATTTGGCCCAGAAAGCCAACTTCCATCCGTATGAAGATGGATCCAATTCGAACCCTTGACAAACATGGATTCACGAGGATTCGGCGTCATCTTCCACCACTGCACAAATTCATTTGTCGTTATCAAAACCTGTCTCCAAACCAACTAAACAGGCCACGGATGTGGATCAAAAACCACACTATTCCACCAACGCCAGATACACCAGAGAACGACAATCGCAAACGCCTGCTAAGGTCCCTGAAGGAGGTGTCGAAACCAATCTTGGAAGGAATACACCGCAGGAGGGGTTGGAAGGAAGCTTCGAAAGTGGCTCCATATCAAACGAGAATCACGACAATCTCGCAATAGATGTTCAACATCCTCATCCTGCTCACCATACCAAGGACAAGTCGCGGTCACACTCAGATGGCACTAGCGTCGCTTCAAAATTGTCGGGAGAGCGTTGCGCCCTACCAGCTAAAGGAAAAAACGAACCTTCTCCAGAGCCTGAGATGTCCAGATTTCCTTCCAATCACGAGATCTTGGCTGATCATTACGTAGTAGCATGTGGTATGCGGAGGCTATCGAGTAAACCCCTGAATTGGTTTCAGACCAAAGAATCCTGTCCTCCTCCTCAGAGTGCAGCGGTATATTGACCCGAGCAATTTCACTAACTACCTCTGGTGGAAGAGGTGTGTACAGTGTAGTGAAGCTCCACGCGCCATGAACCCAAAGATCAGAGACCTTAAGCTCCGTATACGAGATATGCACATAAGGGACACGGTGACACAGACTCCCAGTTCCAAGCAACTTAGTATACCAAAGCGAGGATTTCCCATCACCCAAACACGGTTGGAAACCTCACCTCACAGCATCCTTGGCATTGATAATTCCTTTCCGCACATAGGAGTCCCCAGGATGATATTTCACCGACAACACTGAGTCAACTCCCACATATCTCTATTTTAACACTTGAACCCAAAGCATGCCAATGTCATACACGAGATTATTAACCAACTTCCCCAAGATAGAAATTTTATTTTGTCGAGCACTGCGAATGCCAAGCCCCCCTTGTCTTTGGGTAAAACCACTTCATGCCAAGACACTAAATTCCAACTTCGAGTCGACCCTCCCTTAAACCAAATACAATTTCAAACTAGCTTGTCAATATGATCACAAACTGATTCAGGAAGCCACAAAGCTTGCATAGTATACACAAGCAACGAAGACATGATAGACTTGGCCAAACATAACCTCCCCGCCTTATTCAGAAGCTTACATTTCCAGGATGCTAGTCGGGTGTTCATCTTATCAATTATAGGAGCAAAAATATCCCGAGTTACACGTCCCTTGAGGAGGGGTATACCCAGATATCTACCAAGATTTGTTGCCTTACTAATCCCTAAAATGTCTGATAGTTCCTGATGTTTCTATTGGCCAATGTTCCATGGTGCGGGACTTCTCCAAATTCACTTTCATTCCGGACGCTTGACAAAAATCAGAAAGCGTATAAGAGATTAGACGCATTTGCTCCTTCGATGCATGACAAAAAAGGAGAACATCATCAGCAAAGAACAAATGTGAAATACCAATACCTTCCTTTGTAACTAGAATAAGTTGTCATACACCTTCTTGGACAAGTCGCTGAATATGAATGGCAAGACGTTCCATACAAAGCACAAACAAGTACGGGGACAAAGGATCACCTTGCCTTAACCCACATTACGGAGAAAAGGAAGGTAGCTTAGAGCCATTCCAAAGAACTGAGATATTTGACCCCTGGACACCCCACATGATCAAATCCACAATGGACGGAGGGAAGCCAAAGTCATAAAGGGTTACCCGTAGGAAATCCCAACTCACCTTATCATAAGCTTTCTCCAAGTCAAACTTCAAGGCAACTAACCCACCTTTCTTCTTATGCGTGTGAATCGTGTGCATCACCTCTTGAGTTAGAATGATGTTGTCTCTAGTCCCTCTCCCTGGAATGAAACTTCCCTGAAGTGGTCCCACTAGCTCAACAAGTAGCGGTCTGAACTTATTAACCAACACATTTGTAATAACTTTGTACGCCACATTGCAAAGGCTAATCGGTCGCAAATACTTCAGACGAACTGGGTCATCCACCTTGGGGATTAGCACAAGCAGCGTGTCCAATAAGGAAGAGTCAGCTCTCTTATTCTGAAAAGCTATGGAAACCATGTGGTGGAGACCCGTACCCAAGACATGCCAGTATACTGCTTGTAGAAGAAAGCCTGAAAGTCGTCAACCCCGGGTGCCTTAAAGGAATGCATCTCCACGACCGCTCGTCAAACCTCATCAAACGAAACAGGTTAAGCCAACGCCACCCTGTCCACCTCGAACATGACCGGGATCCTATTTTTCATGATCACATTCTGGCACACCTGTCTATGAACAAAAAAGAGGTTAATAAAAAAGAGTCATGCCTCCTCTTGGAGAATCGCTGGATCCGTACACCAATTGCCATTGTATATTAGACAAGATAATTATTTTTATTTTCGATCATTTCCTTTTATTATATTTTAAGAACATTAAAATTTAAAACTAAATAAATAACTACTGATTACGAACTTCAGCAGTATTCGATTAGAGTATTATAATTATTTTTTATTCTTAAAATTGACACATTCTATTTTAGTCTCTATTAACTAATATTCAATTTTCTTTTCATGCTTGGAAATCTAGGATCAACCATCCTTCTTATTTTCATACAATTGTTGGGTATTGTAGACTTAGTTCTAATGTTTTTCATGAGGTTTCGGTTTTTTATATTAGAAGAGAGAAAAATAAAACAGCTAATTTCATATCTACCTTGTTTAATCTTACCCTAACAATGTTTGGGTAGAATAGAACTTATCAGGTGGATGTTCTACTTGTTCAAGATAATGTAATATTCGGTTTTATTTTTAATGCTGTAAATATTTTACCTTACAAAAATTACTTTTTAAAATAAAATTAATATTTAATTTTAGTTCTTAAAAAATATAACAGTAACGTGGATTCAGTTCCCCATGAGAGTTTAGGGAGAGTTTAGAATCACATTACCTTTATATTTTAATGAGATTAAAAATAAGCAAAATTTTACTAGAGATTATAAATTATACGGAGACAAGGAAATATATTTAACTATACATAATTTTAGATGCCTATCCAATCACATATCTTTATTTAATTTTGAATATATTTTAGTCATAAAATAATTACAAGAGCTTAAATGTATAATTATATGATTCGTCCAAAATTGCGTGTTATAAATTTAGTGGAAGAAATACGTGATCGAAGATGATTGAAATATATTTTGAACAGATAGAGACGTGATTGGTCAATTTATTTGTCAATTCGGTTGGTGTGGGTCCCGCAGGGAAAGTGGCGTATCTGGGAGGCATATAGATGGAACGTTGTGATTGGTCCCACGGCAGAAGAGAGTGAGCCAATGAGGGTTGAGATAGTGTGCAGCACTTGCTGGAAAGAGGGGGTACGTGGCTTCTTTTCAGGAAGCAGCACAGCACAATATTCTCGCCTTCGATGTGGAAATCACTTTTGTTGCGCAGCGAATTCGAGAAGCTGCACACGTGCACTCGTTTTATTTGCCCATAACAACCATTCGGTACGACCTTATATCAACAACATCGATAGACTCTCGTTCTTTTTACTATCTCACCGATTCCATAATTAAAGAATATGCTTAAATTAAATTAGTTAAATGTATTGAATTTGTTCATAATTAAAAGAAAGAAGATTAAATTAAATAAAGATATTTTTGTTAAAAAGTAATAAATGCAATCACAAACTTCAAGTGGTTTTTATAATAAAGACTAAAGTAAACCTCTCATTTTATTCTTTAAATAAGACCGAAGGTAGTATTGTTTAAGATTGTGGTACAAAGACAATTATTAATAATATAACTTTTTAGTATAAAATACTATCTTATTTAGTTTTACTAGTATCATGTTCAGTCGTTAAATTCTATCTTAGAAAGACAAGAATCACTGCAAAAAAAATACAAATTTGCAAGGGAAGAAATCCCTCGTAATATGAAAAAATCTTTCTCTAAACAGTTAGTGCAGAATTTGCGACGGAATCAAACTACGTGGCTAAAAGTGGTGTTGCTAAATTGTAAAGACGATTTTTTAAATTCGGCCGCTAATTGAGATGGAAAAAATCCGTCTTTAATTAAATCTCTTACCCTACAGTAGCATATAAAAAACATTCAATCAACTATTCTAAAGGTGAAAAACAATCTCAAAAGGAACCGGAATCGAAATGGCCAAAACTAGGGTTTTCGGCAAAACACGGCAGAAACAACATCACACCCACGCATGTGCGTGGGTTTAGCCACACACATGCCTGGCTAATCCAGAAACAGGAAGAGGCCCTATGCATGTGCGCAGGGAGGCCACGCACATGCGTGGCCCCTCTGTTACAGGGGTCGAAAACACATGTTTTTGGCACCAAAAAAGGGTTCGAAAGAGAATTTTAGCCAAGGGTTTTCATAAATAAGTTTCTTAATAAAAAAATACATAAATTTTCAAAGTGTTTAGGGTTAAAAAACAATTTTGTCTTTAGAACACATTAGGGTTTTGAAATCATTAGAAACTCTTAGTCTAGAAAATTTTAGAGAAATCAAAAGGAAGCCAACCTCGAAGCCTCGAATGATCAAGAGAGATTAAGGACCGGGTTATGCTCATCCAGAATTTGAATGGTAGCCGTCAACGTGTAAGAGGAACACCAAGAGGTCTCGATCAAAACCCTTGAAGGAGAATGAAAGGAAGAAAGAAAGATAGAATTAAAACTGATGTCACTATGAAACTAAGGTAACACCAAGTAGAAAACGAAAAACCTACAAAGGTAACACCAAGTAGAAAACTTGGAGAGGAATGGAAAATAAAGAGCTTGGCCTTAAGGAGAAGAAGAATAGGCAGCAGCAGCAAGGAACAAGGAATAGGGTTTCTTCTTCCAACACACTTGGAGACTAGGGTTTGAGGCTTGAGGTAGAAGCAAAAGGAAGCAGCCTCAACTCTTATAGAGGTGCATGAAATTTAGCCCTAGGAACAAGATAGGAGGACTTGTATTTCTAATTTCTATCTTTATGATTTTGTTTTAAAATTCTATCAAATCTTTATTCAAAAACAAATCCTAAGGGATTTTAAAACCGAACAAAATCTGTTTAAATTAAAATGTGATATGAATTAATTGCCGCCTAATAAATAATATTTCCAACACATATTCAGAATATATTAATCCAAATTATCTTCTTAATTCAGATTCAAGCCTCATCAAATCTTTAATTAAAATAAATCCTAAAGATATTGTTTTTAATTTCAAAACAGAATCTTCTCTAAATAAAATTGTAATATGAATTAATTATCACTTAATATCAATCATTTAAAACCAAATCTTAGAGGTAATATCCTATCTTCAAATTCAAATAATAACAGAAAACAGAAAATAAAATCTGCTCTAATTAAAAATTAAATAACCACATTTAAGAAATCAATTCTTCAACATATATTATTAAAAAATTCAGAGATATTGTCACATCTCTACACTCCAATTCAAACTTATCACCAAAATGAAATGAGTCAAACAAAATCCTAAAGGTCAACAGGGACCAAACTCAAAACCATAAAATAGTCCATGGACCATTTCATAAATATGAAATAATTCAGGGACCAAAACATAAATATCAAAAATCGAGGGTCTTAAAATACTACCCCCTAAAAAGAGTTTCGTCCTCGAAACTAAACATTGAAAAATAAATCAGGGTAATGCTCCCTCATCTTGTTCCTTCGCGACCTCGTTCTTGTCCCCATCTTCCTCTCCAATAATTGTGTAAACTCTGCCCCTGGTTGCAGGATGCTTCCCTTGCACCACACTCACAGTTCCTTTAGCCTTTGAGGTCCGAAAATTCTTCGCAGTATGTCCTGGCTGTGTTTGCTCTGATTTTTGGTAAACCAGGTAAAACCACAAGTGAATCCAAATGTTGATGAAGAGTTTGGAGTGGGTGAGCATGGTATTCGTCGAAAGTGGTTCGAGCGAACTGGGTAATCGATTTTAAAGGAAAAGACTGATTTTAAAAAAAGTAAAAGGCAAAGCAAAAACAAAGGAAAAACTGCATTAAAATGTAGATTGTAGGAAAACATAAAGAGTTTTGCATGAAAATTAAAGGGTTGGTCAGTCGAATATCGCTCAGTCACTCACGTTTGACTTGTTCCTGTTGCACTGCGTCATGGTTGCTTGGACTTATGACTTTAGGGTTTGAGAATTAACTCTTACGGATGTGTTGCGAATTGGACGAAAAACCTCCACCTTGTGCATATCTTCTTCTATTTATAGGTTGCATCTTCAACTGCTTGCAACAGACAAATTCTTTAAAGTCTCCACGTGTCCCATGCTTGTTTCTTTGCTTTCCACACGTCTTATCTGAATAACTACCCATAACTTCCGTCGAAATGCCTCCTCATGCACACTAAGGCTTTAGTCGAAGACAAGTTTAGCACTTGTCCATTTTAAGATCTTGTCTCCAACACGAATTCGACTTCGAATCAGTATGCCGTCTTAGTCGAAATACTGGAAACTGTCTTATTAGCCTCAGCTAAAATATTTTTCCTTTGGGTCGAAGTCGCTTCATTATGTCATCTTCGACTAGATTAGGACTTGGGAAAAATCTCAGGCTAACAGATTCCCCCCAAAATATCATACTTCGAAGAATTTTCTTACTGAGAAGTATGATATTTTAAACCAAATAAAAGACAAATTTAATTATCCTTTATTTTTTGTTGAAGTAAATGGAAGATTGACGGTTTAGTAATGAGTGGAGCAGTTAATAGCCCACTATGCTAGCAGATAAGTAATGATGAATATTGAATTTCCAATGTAATTAGTCCTCATGATTCAAACTTCAAATCAAGTTTTAGCCATTTCTGAATGGCTTTTCAATTCCATCTATCAAGTAGGGAACCTTTCCATCTTCTTCCGTTTACCTATACGTGGCATTACCTCACACATTCTTTTCATCCCCTTTCAAACTCTGTCTTCTTCCTTCAAACTTCTTCTAAAGAACATTTTATTGAAAGAATCATCAACATGATGACCATCTTGCCTTCCTTTCTCATTCAACTTCTCCCAAATTCTTCGTTACCAAGTTCCAGGCTCTAATGCCTTACACCATACTTGATTTTCTGAGTTATGTGAAGCTTCCAATGAGTCATTGTAATTTTTATTATATATATATATATATATTCATTTCGATGGCTTGGCCTGAATCATATACTTTGGTAATTTTTCCTTATTATAATTGAATAGTTTATTGCCGATTTATTTCTCTACTTTAACCATCTCTTAAATTAAAACGGTCGATCGATCTTTTCTTGAATTTAACTGAACTATTCGTCAAATCCTGTTTCTCAATTTCATCTTAAATATTACAAGCCTTAACAAATTAAAAAATTCAAGTTAAATAGGAAATGAGAAATTGATCGAAACAATAATCAACTCGTCATCTAAGGCGTTATGAGAAAACACGAGTATAAGCAAAACTTAAATCACGCCTATCTCTTTATATTACCAAAAGAATTCCACTAAGTTGACACGATGATGCCCATTTCACCATAATAGTCGAAATGCATATTTTCCAGTGTTATTAGTCGAATTCCGCTTTTTAAACTGGGTTTGAACCAAGTTAGCACCTTCTGTATATTTCAACTAACATAGATCATCAAAGCCAATTTTCTTCTAATTTGACATCGTGTAAGCTTCGACAATACACACTTTAGATTGAATAAAATTGAGAGCACAATGAAACGCTAAATTGACTTTATATATATATATATATATATATATATATATATATATATATATTTCATGAAGAGTACAATCATAGGCATAATATAATGATTGAAACATGCCCATTATTACATCGTTTAAATATTTTCTAAGGTAATGACATTAATTTTCCAACGCCATCGCCACATTCGACGTAATCATTTGTACATCTTCCAAATAGAAGTCAAATTGCGTTCTTCTTAGCACATTTTCGGCTTCTAGAGCCGCTTCATTCCCATATTCGGCTTTATGGGCCGAATTTCGAGTTTCACTCGTTCATATAGGATCCACTATGTGCCACTTGCCTGCTGCATTTTCGTCTTCATTTTCTTGATCGAATTCCATTCTTTGGAAGAAACCAAATTCAGGATCGAGCCTGAATGAACTTGGTCTATATTCCCCTTTCAATTCATTCTCCAAATCGTTATAAGGAGGAATATTCGCAAGCTTCTTGTCGAATGTCTTTTTATTGACTTGATCACATTCGGCCAAGAAGTAGCTTTGATCAGCATCAACATTTTCAAGGATGTCGTCTTCTCTCCACAGAGATAACTTTTTGTGCAGGGTCGAAGGAACTGCTCCGACTCCATGAATCCATTCTCTGCCTAAGAGCAAGTTGTAATTCGCTTTAGCAGGAACTACCACAAATAGAGTGGTTCTTGTTACCGTTCCAATAGTAACTTCAAGTGGAATAACACCAAGTGACTTATTTGTCTTTCCTTCATAGTCGGAAAGAACTAAGTTGTGAGGCTGAAGATCTGCCTCTGTCTTGCCTAATTTCTTCAATTAAAACTTGGGCATCAAATTTATTGCTGCTCCTCCATCGACATCGACTAAGACTTTATTGATCCCTTTGTCTCCAACTCAAGCCCAAACAAACAGTGGCTTCAAGTGTTTTTTCATTTCAGGATCCGGCTTCTTAAAAACCGCATTTTGCTCTTTGACCCCACCTTTAGTCATTATGTAATAGCATAGAGGGTTGCCATCTTCTTCTTATTTGACGTAATAATCGTCTTCATCTTCAGTTACCTCTGTGGTTTGGTCGAACTCATAAGGGAGAATAGACACTACGTTATAGATAATATCTAAACTTTCAGTATCACTTCCAAAGTTATCAGTGATCAAACCTTCCTCTTCAACAGTCAATGCTTTAGGAGGCACAAATTTCTGTGTGAACGGTTCAGCTTCAGGACTTAACTTAGGCTTGTACGCTAAGTCCATGTAAGGTAAAGTCTTACTTCAACTAGACTGCCCTATTTCAAAAAAAAGACTTTCCCTTTTCGATTCGCTTTTGTCGAAGGATCTTTCTTTCTAGAAACCTCGACCACAACCTTCCTCAATTGAACAACAGCTTTCTCTCGGGCGACCTTTCTCTTTCTCTGGAACCTCCTCCATTGGGTTTTAGTCATGGGCTTAGTTCCAAAGTAAGAATTTGGAATGTGGGAGAGATCCTTTGAAGTATGAGAACTCCCACTTTTAAAAGTGGTATGTCTCATTTCAACCTTTGATTTTAAAGCAGGTTTGGGTCGAAATGCGGCAACCCACTGGTGAGGTCGAACCCCTGCCGGAGGAATGAAACTTTTCCTCTTGTGAGTTGAATTATGTTGAGGTTTCGACTCGAATAGGTTCCTTTGGTGGTAATGTTGCGAACCAAGTAAATGCGTTTTTTGTGTCAAAGAACTAGGAAAATATTTTATTTTCAAATATTCATTGTTTGCCAGATCTCCAACTTCGACTTGATATCTAGCAATATGTTCAATCATGGACTCTTCGACGTCCCCTGAGAACTTAGTAAATTTAGGGACTTTCCATCCCCTTGGAAGTTCCGTTTGAAGAACAATCTCAGGAAATGCCGAAACAAAATGTGGTCGATTAGAATAGCCCACATTGAATCCGTGCTGATTCAAAAGTTGTTCTACTATATTAGCAACATTCTGTTGCCCCCCAAAATTATTTTGCCGAACTCTTTCTAAAATTTGTTTGCATTTTGGTTTCTATTAACCGCAACTGGGACTCCTTCGTTCTGACCAAGATTATCTTGGTGAACAGGTTCGTTATGAGGAACTTGTTGGTTAGGTTGAATCTCTAATATTTGGGGTTGATTGAGCAGAGGAGGCAGTTGTCGACCAGCCTGAGCAATCTGTCCAATTATAGGATCTGGTGCGCCAAAAATATCCGCAATTCGACCTAATTGAGTAGTCAATTGTTGACAGGCAATCATAGTGTATCTAATCATAGGATTAAAGACTGTACCAATTTGTTGAGTCAACGTATTGACTAATGATAGCAATTCTGCAAGTGTACAGAATATAACGAAGTAATAGAAAAGATATCATTCTCCACAGGGATAGTGTATCGATTTCGGACCCAATTTCAGTTGTTTAGGGAAAGCAAAGTTCATCAAGAAAAGCTAAGCACGATAATGATCAAAATGACAGAAATGAGTTCATCAATTAAGCTCACAGAATAAACAGCTCATGAATATATGCAATGAAGCAAATCTGCCTATCATTCAAATCAAAACCAAATAGGAACAACAATGCAATTTTGGAGAGACTATCAAGGGATGAAACTTGGCCAAGGTTCAGAAAAAGGTATGGAATTGAAAAACTTGGCAACTCTAGTGGCTGACTCAGAATCATGTTAGGTGATTTTTTTTCTTTCAAAATAAGAGCTTCAATATTTACAACACATAGGTTCTCTCTCATTTTTTCTTCTTTTTTTTGAACCAAGTAGTAGAATGTATGGGAAGAATGAACAGAATTTTACTACCTTCATACTCTTTCTCACCCTACCATTTCATTATTATTCCTTTTTTTTTTTTACATTTTTATTCATTTTTTCAAGAGAGAAACCTAATCATACTTGGCTCTAACATCAACAACTTTAGATCACCTAACTCAACAACATATTTCCAATAGTAGGCTCCAAAGAAATAGACTCAATTCAAGGCTCAACAGGGGCTACTAAGGGAAAATGGTACCAATCAATATCAAATACTGAGTTCTCAAAAATTCATGAAAGTCTCTCTCAAAGTAACACAACATGCACAAATTCAGTCAACATGTAAATCAAGGCAGATAAGCACAAACACAAATAAATCAGAGTTCCTATAAGCACTTAGAAAGAAGAAGGGTAAGTGGTACCCATATAAGAATTCACTTCAAGATCATATCAAAACTCAGTAATCTAAAATTCATTCACATTCCCTAATAGCATGCATTTCTACCCAGCAAAATCAACAAATGTATCATTTTTTCAAAAACAAAGCTAGAGGTGAAACCACTTGAGAGTTAGGAAAACATGGTATAATTTATGGGGTACAAAACAACTTACTCAATCTACATGCATGACTCCAATCCTGAAAACAAGAATCTAGTTAAAAAGAAAAATAAAAACTCAAGAGAAAATAAAAATAAAAATAAAAATAAAAATAAAAATAAAAATAAAATACTCTAGTCATTATCATGGGTCCATGGGTTCCTCCTGATCCTCTCCAGCTCCAGCACCTCCAAAACCTCCAGCACCACTGCTACTACCTGTCTGATACAGGCTCATGCTCATCAGCCTCTGTTACAACTCTGTGGGCTCAGGGAACCTCTTCCACCTGGAATCCTCATAACCTGCATGATCCCATAGCAACTACTGGTTGCAAGAGATGCAATGCATATAATGGAATATGGTTCCAAAAGCTTCCTCTTGCCAACCATGATGAGAGGTTTGGGTTGGCTCTTCTGGAAGGACAGTGGACCTGGTGTGGACCCTGGACCTGGGAGGTGCTAGGAATCTATGCATTGGATCTCCTTGCTTTTCCAGCCTCTCCACATGTTCCTGATAAATTCTCCGAGCCGCCTCAAAATCCATGATTGGAAGAGGATGAGTGTGGATTTCAATGGGGGGAGCTGCAACTGCTCCCAACTTGGCATGCACCGGTTTTGTGATTAAGAGAGGGTAACCAAACCTCTTTCCCTTCTTCTCAATGTTGATGGTAAAATGAATCCGCCAAGAGATGATCCTCGCCACATTACTTGGGCACTTCGTCAATAGACAGTAGATGCAGAGAGCATTGTGCTTTCTCAACTCCGTTTTGTTGGATCTTGGAAAGAGTGTCTCCACCAAGAAATGGTCCCAGACTCGGACCTCTGGTTTAACATACTTCCTAAAAATGTAGCTTTTGGTGGTCCGGTCCGCCTCTGTCTCCCATCGTGTGTGAAGAAGGTCTCGTCCTTGGACTCGGCCAAGGTTTTGATGAAGACAAACACATCACAAAAAGAAGAAAGACTTCAGAAAAGAAAAGGAAGACTTCAAGAAGACTTCATAAAAGAAAGGAAAAGACTTCAAGAACCGGCTCAGAACGTCAAGATCTATCATCAAGGTTCTTGCTTTTAGTAATTCTTGTTAACTTAGTGTGCTATGCTTTATTAAGGTTAAATTGCATTTGAAGGCTCATAAAAGATCATCTAATTGAGTATAATATGTTCTCACAAGTAAAACTTGGTAGGAACACTCAATTAGGGCTAGAACTGTCAAAAACTGAGTTTCGGACTATCTGTAATCGATTACAGGTTGTGTGTAATCGATTACAGGAAGGAAGTAATCGATTACCACATCCATTTAATAGATTACACAATTTGAATTTTGAATTCAAACTGCAACGGTTAGTGTAATCGATTACCAGATTGCTGTCGATTACCAGGTCGACATATGTGTTGTTTCATGAACCAATGTGTCTCAAAATGTTTGGGAAGCTTTGTGATGGTTCATGGACGACCTCTAGTGCCTATATAAAGTCCATAGATGCTCAGAAACAGAAATGACTTGGTCCACAACTTTCATATTCATAAATGTTATCATTATGAGTTTCCTCTCTCTCATTTTCATAAGAACACACATGTTGTTCATCTTTTGAGAAACTCAGAATAAAAGAGCCTTCATTGTAATTTCCTGGAGCATACAAACTAAGAGCAATCCAACTAGATGAAAGGATTGCATCAACCACTGCAAAAACTTCTTCTTCATCTCTTGAATCAGTTTGATTCATTCACCGTGGTTTTCGATGGTTGCAAAAAGGTCCATCGTAGTGTTCGATGGTTGTGGAAAAGGTCCTTTGAATCGGGTTTGATTCAAAGTACGCCGTAGTGTTTGGCGTCATCAGATGGTGGTTTGCCATCAGAGGTTCGACAAGAGTTCTTAAGGTTCTTGGTGTAAGTGCTTGTAAGAAATCTTGATCATAGTGGAAAAATCCTCAAGGGGTTTCTTGAGGGACTGGACGTAGCCTTCGGTGGATAGAAGGTGAACCAGGATAAAATTATTGTGTGGTTCTCTCTTCCTTCATCTTTTACTTTCAAGCAACGCTTTATTTCGCTGCATTCACAATCATCAATTGTGATTATCATTATCTTGGGAGTAACAAGTCTTGTAAAGGCGAAAATTGGAAGAACCTGATTCACCCCCCTCTCAGGTTGCTATCTATACTAACATCATGCACCGGGCACTGCAACAGCTTCAAGGATTTCATCAAAGGGGTAGTGGTTCAGCAAGTCATTACACCCCCTCCCCGTTGTCTCCAAACATTGCCCTATCCTGGGCCTCAGTTGGTAACTTCAGGAGCCTCCTGATTATTTCGGGGCCATAATTGATGATAGTGCCTCGAAACCATGACCTGTACGTCGGAATGGCTGGAGTGGGCTCAGTTAAATCGTCCTTGCATTGACATAGAACTCTCTAGCCAATGTTTGGCACCCGTCAGCAATTGGTTTGCACAAGGTACGATTCTACAGAGCCCACTCCAGCCACTCCCTAACCATGACCTGTACGTCGGAATGGCTTGAGTGGTCTCTCCCTTACCATCTCTTTTTGAGAGACCACATCTCTACAATATTGCTCCTTTTCTAGGGATAAGAACCTGGTATCATCAAACTCCTCCTTGATGATAGGAGCCTCTTCCACCGCTCTTCTTTTGGGGGCCATCTGAAATAAAGAACAAACAATCCAATTCCAAGATAGACTATTAGAATGTTAATCCAACATTAAGGAAAACCCTCTTTAACAATTATTCCTTTTTCCAAATAAGAACCAAGAACATGCCCACCATTTTACAGAAAAACAACTCTGAGTAATCCTATTAACAAGTATATCAAGAATCAAGCATCAATTACTAAGGAAAAAACTCAGGAGATTCATTGAGACATTTCATCAAACAGTTAGTGGGCAAGTTTAAAAATCAAAAGAAAACTATACAAAAACCCAAAACAGACCCCACAATCATGCTCATCAACCCAAAAACAATCCAATCAACCAACAATCGTTGCTAAACAACCCTAGGATTCAAGGTAGAACAAGAAGAAACACATAACCAAAGAAGAGCATACCTTGAATCAGAAAAATCACAAAGGTTGGAGATGGAAACTTGAAAATCCAAAGAAACATAGAAAGATTGTGTTGTGAATGTGGGTGAAGAGTGAAATAGAAATGGAAGAAAGGGGTTATAAGGTCGTGGGTGATGAAGAGAGGGAGTGGGGAGTTAAGAGAAAGAAGTGGAATTTGAAAAGATTTGAAAAGCAAATAAAATAAAACCACACTTAAGTGGTCTGCTCGAGCCTCAACGCATGAGCGTTGGGGTGCCAACGCCTAGGCGTTGGCGATACAAATAATGTTTGGATTCCAGGGGCTTAACGCATGAGCGTTGGCCCGTCCAACGTTTGGGCGTTGGAATTTATGAAATCCTGGGCAGCTTGGCAGGGGCTCAACGCATGAGCGTTGGCCCCCCAACGCAAGAAAGTTGGAAAGAAAGGAAATAAACAATTCTAAACAGAGAGCCAACGCATGAGCATTGGCTATCCAACGCCAGGGCGTTGGAAATTGGCTAAATAATTAGCCAATCTAGGGGCTCAACGCATGAGCGTTGAGGTCCCAACGCCTGGGTGTTGGGGTCCCCTCTGGAAAGAATTTTTTTAAGTGCAAAACAGAAATAAAAAAAGAAAAAACTTAATAAATAAAAGCAAGCAAACCTGACTTGGGATTTTTTCTTCCCTTGATGACCATGTCGTCCACCAGCTCACATTGAACCATTTCATCATTCGACTCAAAATGCTTCAGAGTCTTGAAAACTGAGAACCATACCTTCTCCTGTCCTACTTTCAAAGATAGAAGACCCTTAGCAACATTAATCTTGGCATTGCCTGTTGCAAGAAAGGGTCTTCCAAGGATCAAAGGTACTCTAGAATCTTCTTCCATGTCCAAAATGATGAAGTCCACCGGGAAGACAAATTTGTCAACCTTCACAAGCACATCTTCAGCAACCCCATAAGCGTATTTTATGGACCTGTTCGCCAGCTGCAATGAAATTAGAGTAGGAGTTGCCTTCCTATGTCCAACCTTCTGAATAGAGAGAGTGGCATGAGGTTAATGTTAGCTCCTAAATCACATAGAGCCTTAGCATTCGGTAATCCCTCAATGTCAACAGGTATGGTGAAACTCCCCGGATCTTTCAACTTCTGGGGAAGTTTCCTTTGAACAATAGCACTGCATTCTTCTGCTAACATTATTGTTTCATCCACTCACTCAATTTCCTCCTCCTAGACAAAATATCCTTCATGAACTTAGAATAAACAGGCATTTGTTCCAAAGCTTCAGAAAAGGGAAGGTTAATTTGGAGTTTTTTTAAAATATCAAGGAGTTCCGAAACTGTTTCTCCAAATTTTTCTTAACTAAAGCTTTAGGGTACGGAACTCTACCACAAATTCTACCCGACAGATGTTTCTCATTCACCTTCTTCTTTTCCTCACTCTTTTCATCATTTTTCTCTTCTTCCTCACCCTCTTTCTTTTCAGCCTCACCACCATTTTCCTTCTCTATCACTACCCTATCAGGCATAGTTTTTCCACTCCAAAGGAAACGAACCTGGGATCCGCTCTGCAATAGTCTTGGCCAGCTGGCCAATTTGAGTCTCCAAATTTCTTATGGAGGCTTCATGATTCTTGGAACTCGTCCTAGTCTCGTTCATGAACTGGGTGGTTTGTTGGGCCATTTCCCCAACAATATCCTCCAAACTCTTCTTACCCGCTTTTGGATTCTGAGGCAATGGAGGTCTTTGAGCTTGGTAAGGCCTATGGAATTGTCTCTGAGTACTGGCCTCACCTTCACCATTTTGGTCCTTCCATGAAAAGTTCGGGTGATTCCTCCAATTGGGATTGTATGTATTACCATAGGGACAATTTTGATAGTTCGCCATGGCCTTCACTTCAGCCTCAAATTCAGCATCTTATAGACTCAATTGCACTCCCTCCATCCTCTTGACCATAACATCAACCTTTCAAGACAGCAATTTGTTGGAGGCTAGGACAGTATCAAATGCTTCCACCTCATACATTCATTTCCTCATAGCTCTATCTTGGTTGGAATGAGCAGCTCTTGCAGAAAGTTTATTGATTAAGTCAAGGGCTCCTTGAGTAGGTAGAGCATCAAATGCTCCACTAGCGCGGTATCGAGCTTGTCCCTTGTATAATCATTCAAGGCTGCATAAAATTTCTCCACTTGATCAGCTGTGGAGATGTTGTGGCCAGGGCAGTGCCTTAGGAGTCCTTTAAACCTCTCCCAAGTTTCATATAAGTTCTTTGAGTCTTGCTAAATAAAGGAGTTGATTTCCTGATTCAACTTTCGTATCCTATTGTAAGGAAAGAATCTAGCTTTGAATTTCTCAGCTAGATAATCCCATGATGTGATACTCTGGTGTGGTTGAGAAGATAGCCATTCTTCAACTACATCCCTGAGAGTGAATGGAAACAACATCAAACTTACTGTATCCGAATGGAACAATGCCTGGTGAACCTCCTAGGTGGGTGTGAACATCCTCATTAGCACTTCCTCCAAACTGGTTTTGGCTAACCAGCGATATGAAATGTGGAGGAATCTGGAAGTACGGTAAAGCATCAGCCGGCACCATAATGCTCCCCTCAAAATTGTAGTCTACCCGAGGAGCTGTGATGTCATGAAGGGAATGGTTAGCATCCCATTCCTCAGCCTCTTACTGTTGTCGAATAAGTTTTACCTCAACCTCCGCAGCAAGACGCTCTTCAAACTCAGCACGAAGTCGTGCTTCCATGTATGCTTCGTTCAATTTCAGGATCAAACAAATAATCAGAACCTCGCATAAACAAGCACACAGTAAATAAGACCAATTCAATCACAACAGAAAACTAGTAACCAAAAACTCTTAACAACAAAGTAAAGGTCTAAGCCGATAAAACCTATCCCCGACAACGGCTCCAAAAACTTGATAGCAATTCTGCAAGTGTACAGAATATATCGAAGTAATATAAAAGATACCGTTCTCCACAGGGATAGTGTATCGATTTCAAACCCAATTTCAGTTGTTTAGAGTTGGAAAAAAAAGCATAAAAGGTTTGATTGTTGGTGGTTTTTAACAGCAAAAAAAAAAAAAAAAACAAGATAAGATTGATTCGAATGATAATTAAAACAAGTACTTGGGTTGAGTTGCACTTCACTTAACTAAGTTTTTCAGAATCAATTCTACATATGAAAATAGAACAAGTTCTTAGGTGCTTTAGCCTAGGTTTTCTAATTGTTAATTCCTTAATCAAATAGAACTTTCAATTCCAATTACCAAACCTAATACCTTAGTGATTAGCTAATTCAATTGAAGCATTATAAGTTCTAAGTTTAGGCCAACAGTAAAAATTTCTTCCCTTATGCCTAAGTAATAGAAAATCATTCAATCTGATTTCCATTTCCCTTAAATCCTACCAACTACCATTGTGCAAGAATTAAGCAATGTAAACTTGTATACAACAAGAATAATATTAACATGGGGAAAAAGATACTAAGAACTGAACTTCATTCATATAATAAAAAGAAACTTAGAACATAGTCTTATGAAGATTCACAACAACCCAAATACTAAAGAAAACTAGCCTAACATGGCTAGAAGAAAAGGCATGATAAAAATAAAAACATGAATTGAGAGCTCCTAAGGGCTTCCCACAAGTCTAGGAAAAGCTCAAAAATAAGGTGTTCAAGTGTAAGAAAGTATCCCAAGATATATTTACAAAGAAGAGAAAGTAGCTATTTATAACAATTTCCTGGCAGCACCCCAACGCATGAACGTTGGCTTCCAACGCCTAGGTGTTGGAATTAATTGAATTTGCGCGAGGCCAGGCAGGGGCTCAACGCATGAGAAACACTTGGGCGTTGGGAATAATTGCAATTTAGGCTCCCAGGAAGAGAGCCAACGCATGAGCGTTAACTTGCCAACGCTCAGGCGTTGGGCTCGTCTGATGCTTCAACTCCTTTGCTCTTTTGCTCTCCTTCTTAGGGGCTTCAATTGGCTTCACTCCTCCTTTTGCAACAGCTGAAACAATCATCATTTGATCATTTAGCACATGTTTTCCTAGCTTGTTGCTTCAATTCTTCATTTAATCCAAAACCCATTCATCTTTCCTTCATTATTCTTCATCAAAGCACCCATAAACAGCCCAATAATGACCAGAAACATATAAAGGACCAAAACTCTAATAAAACCTAACTAAAAAGGACTAAAAACAAAATAATCTCTAACCTATATGCAAATGCAAAAATAAAAACTCTAACAAATTAAATAAAAACTACATGAGACTCAAATAAAATAAAATAAAAACAAAGAAAAAGACAATAAAAAGACATTTATACCCCCAGTCATCAACTAGCTCGAAGAGCCTATTTGGTGGACAGGATAAACAGAGACAGGATAAACAGAGACAGGATAGGATAGTAATCATATCCTGTTGTTATCTGTTGTTTGTTGTGTCAACAGGATAGGATAACACTATCCTGTCCCTTATCCTATCCTGTCCATCATGTGTAAAAATTATCCTGAGGGGGGAGTTAGGTTAGAAATTATCCTGACAGGATAGGATATCAGTTTTTTGTTTGTTTATTACCATGACCCAAAATTAATTTCAACATTTATATTTTATATAATTTATAATAATAATAATTAATAAATATAAATTTTTTATTTTAATAAAATATTAATTTTATTACTTATCAATTACTAATTGTTATTGTTAAGTTAAATTATTTAGTTACTGATAAATTTAATTAAAAAATAAACTTATTTATAAATGGTGAAAATATTGGATTTACTCATATAAAATAAATAAATTTTCAGTATCACTTACTACTACTTAGTTAACATTATTTTTCGTTATTTCTATTATAATAAAAATACACAAAATAATTCTTTACTAACAATAAAATAGGATACTCACACACACACACATATATATATACACACACACACACACATATAAATATTAATTTTTTAATAGTAAATATAGACTAATTTTATATTATCATATGATATTATTTAAAATTATTTCTCAACTTATATAATTATAATTAATAATTTAAATATAAAATATTTTTGAAAGAATAATATCTTTTAATAATTTTTATCATTAATCACTTACCCCTACTAAGTTAAAACTCATTGGTTACATATATAATAATTTTAATTAAAATAGTCTCCCTTCGAAAAAATTAAAATAGCCGAATTAATAAAAATTAATTTTATTTTAGTTAATATTAAAAAAATAAGCTATTTATAAAAATGTAAAAAAATTTAATTTAATAGAATAATCACTTTTTAAAAAAAAACTATTTAGAAAATTAAATTTTAAAAAATATTGTGTATTTGTTATTTCAAGGAAAATTTGATATATTTTTAATTGTTTGTATCATATCCTATCAATATTCTGTCCACCCCAAATGCAAGATAGGATAAGAGTCTATCCTGCTCTTATCATATCCTATGCTTATCCAATCCTTTATCCTATCATGTTCTTTCCTATCTTGACCACCAAACGGGCCCTTACTGTATTGTTAGTCAAGGAAAATGGGGATCCATCTAAATTAGGAAGTGGAGGTCCCATATTTCTTGACCCAACTGCCCCTGATCCTGATGCTACGTATTGGTTTCTTGAGGAACCCGTCGAAACCATATTATCAAAATACATCATAGAATAAGTTCCTACTCCTTGCATCAATGACCAAGGCATCCCATAATGTTGATTTACAAAGTATTTCTATTACCATTCCAAGATCCTAGTTGAATGACACCAACAACAGCTTATGATATTGCAGGAGTTGTAGGACTTGGAATTGGTATTGGAATTGGGGCTGTAACTTGTGATAAGATTGGCCCTGTCGTGTATGGATTTGATGTATGACTAGGATTTAATCCGACAGACATTGAGGAATTCGTTTGAGACAAATTCTGACCAGTCGAGATCGGTTGTGAATTTTGAATCATTGAAACATTTTCAATTGTCATATCTTGGTTGGAAACAGTTTCCACCTTTTGAGGATTAACACTATCACTAGTACTAATTGGACGTTCTACATTGGTATTAGAAGCATTACCGGGTTCAAAATGAGACCCTGGAGATTGGTTTCCTCTAGAACGATTGGTCATACTTACAAATTTACCACTCCTTAATAGCGTACACTGATTAAGAAATTATTTTCTAAGATTTAGAAAATTTAGGCACTAGGGATGATTTCTAATGAAACATGTCCCTTTGATCCCACTGGGCGTGCCAATTTGTTTATTCTGATTTTTGGTAAACTAGGTAAAACCACAAGTGAATCCAAATGTTGATGAAGAGGTTGGACTCCTACCCTCTTACAAGCTCTGGGATATGGAAATTCCGAGTGTGTGAATCATGTAAATGGAGTGGGTGAGCGTGGTGTCTGTCGAAAGTGGTTCGAGCGAACTAAGTAAGCAATTTTAAAGGAAAAGAGTCAATTTAAAACAAGTAAAAGGCTAAGCAAAAACAAAGGAAAAGCTGCATTAAAATGTAGATTGCAGGAAAACATAAAGAGTTTTGCATGAAATTAAAGGGTTGGTCAGTCGAACATTGCTCAGCCACTCACGTTTGACTCGTTTCTATTGCACTGCGTCACGGTTTCTTGGACTTATGGCTTTAGGGTTTGAGAATTAACACTTACAGACGTGTTGCGAATTGGACGAAAGACCTCCACCTTGAACCTTGTACATATCTTCTTCTATTTATAGGCTATGATAGAAATTCTGCAAGTGTGCAGAAAATATTGAAGTAATATAAAAGATATCGTTCTCCACAGGGATAGGAATTGATTTTGGACTTTAAACTCAATTGTTTAAAGTAGAAAATAAAAAGATATATTTTGGTTGCTTTTATGATTATGATAACGTGAAGCAAGAAGAAAGAAAATAGAAAACTATGGTAAAAAATAACACTCGGGTTTGAGTTTCACCTAACCAAATTATGCCTCTTACAACCTGAAAATCATATGAACTCGAAAATCGTTTTTAGGTGCTCTAGCCTAGGATTCCTACTTGTTAATGACTTAATCAAATAGAACTTTCAATTACAATTACCAAACCTAATACCTTAGTATTTAGTTAATCCAATTGAAGCATTAGTGTTCTTATTTCTGGCCAAATCAATTAGTTCCCACCCTTATACCTAAGTGGCGGATAAACCGATTAATCTAATCCCATTTCCCTTTAATCTTAACAACTACCGTTGTGCAAGAGAAATCATGATAAACTTGTGTGCACCAAGCATAATAAACATGGGGAGAAGATACTAAGAACAAAGACTTTTATTCATATGAAAACAGAAGTTTAAAACATAAACGGAGAAATGATTCACTACATACCCGAATGCTTGAAAGCACTAGCCAAACATGGCTACATTAAACATAAAGCTAATAACATAAACTTGGATACAAGGGCTCCGAAGGCCTCTTACAAGTTTCAAGAACAAAGCTACAAAGGAAGGAACTCAGCCAAGTACAAGTTTCCAAGATTGATACAAAATAAAAGCCAAAAACTGAATTTATAGCCAAACTAACAGCAAGCCAACGCTCAAGCGTTGGATCCCAGGAGCGTTGGCTCCCCAACGCTTAGGCGTTGGAAGCACGGAAGACTCCTCACTTTCTTGCTCTTTACCTTCTCTTTTGATTCCTTTCATCAATACAATTAAGGGACTTCATTGTGGCTTTCAAGGATGTTTTGCAATAGCTAAAACCTTCATTCTTCACCATTTGAACATGTGGAAAATGTTTTTCTTGCTTGATGCTTCAACTCTTCATTTAATCCACAAACCCATTCAGCTTTTCTTCTTAATTCCTCCATCATTCTTCGTCAATTCTTCAATTAAGGTCCTCACCAACAACCCAATAATGAACAGAAACACTAACAAGACTAAAACTCTAATAAAACATAACTAAAAGGACTAAAAACAAAATAATTGCTAACTTATATGTGAATGCAAAAATAAAATAAAAACTCTAACAAATTAAATAAGAACTATATGAGACTCAAATAAAATAAAATAAAAACAAAGGAAAAGAAAGGAAAAATATGCTTATAACCCCGGGTCATCACACCACTATACCCAACGACAGTTTGTCCTCAAGCGTACAACACTTTGAGAAGAACTTGTCCTCAAGCTCAGAACAAATCACCCTGCTAGAAAAACAAAGCACAAGGTACATATTTCAAGAAAGCACAGCTAGTCAAGTACATGCATGTTAAGGGAGAAAAATTCACCAAGAAATCCGAGCACAAAATGATGAGTTCACCAATTAAGCTCACAAAAACATAGCTCATGGTCATACGAGTGCAGTGCATCAAATCTGTCTGTCATTCAAATCAAAACCAAACAATACAGAAATACAAATTGGAGAGACTATTTAAGGGTTGAAACATGGCCAAGGTACAAATGATAGGTAGGGAAGTGAAGACTTGAAAACTCTAAGGGCTCAGACTCAAGTCAGGTGATTCATTTTCTTTCAGCATACAAGAGCTTTACATAATTTATACGCAAAGGTTCTCTCCATATTTTTTCTTCTCTTTTTTTAAACAAAGTAGTGGAATGTTTTGGGATGTATGAAAAGAATTTTGTCTCTTCCCCCATACTCTTACTCACCCCACTAGTTCATTAATTTTTTCTTTTGAATTTTTTCGTTCATTTTTTCAAGAGAGAAACCTATCAATTTTTAAGCTCTGAATATACATTTTAGAATCACCTAACAACTCAGATTTATTCACAATAGTAGGCTCTAAAGAAAATACTTAATTTTAAGGCTCAAATGGGGCTACTAAGGGTAAATAGTTTATTCACAAATTTTGAGGTCTGAAATAATTCTACAAGTCTCTCTCAAAATTACAAAACATGCCAAATCCAGTTGCCATGCAATTCAAGGCAGATTCAAACAAGCACAAGTATGCCAGAGATCACTCTAGGCACTCAGAAAAAATATGGTAAGTGTACCCTTTTTAGAACTAAAAAACATGATCAATTCAGTAGTTAGAAATCAAGGATCCATTCACAACCCCTAACTGCATGCAACTCTACCCAACACTCAGGCGTTGGGAGCACGGCAGACTCCTCATTTTCTTGCTCTTGACCTTCTCTTTTGATTCCTTTCATCAATGAAATTAAGGGACTTCATTGTGGCTTTCAAGGATGTTTTACAACAGCTTAAACCTTCATTCTTCACCATTTGAACATGTGGAAAATGTTTTTCTTGCTTGATGCTTCAACTCTTCATTTAATCCACAAACCCATTCATCTTTTCTTCTTAATTCCTCCATCATTCTTCATCAATTCTTCAATTAAGGTCCTCACAAACAACCCAATAATGACCAGAAACACTAACAAGACTAAAACTCTAATAAAACATAACTAAAAGGACTAAAAACAAAATAATTGCTAACTTATATGTGAATGCAAAAATAAAATAAAAAATCTAACAAATTAAATAAGAACTATATGAGACTCAAATAAAATAAAATAAAAACAAAGGAAAAGAAAGGAAAAATATGCTTATAACCCCGGGTCATCAGGCTGCATCTTCAACTGGTTGCAACGGACAAGTTCTTTAAAGTCTCCACCTGTCCCATGCTTGTTTCTTTGCTTTCCACGTGTCTAATCTGAATAACTGCCCATAACTTCCGTTGAAATGCCTCCTCATGCACACTAAGGCTTTAGTCGAAGACAAGTTTAACACTTTTCCATTTTATGATCTTATCTCCAACATGAATTCGACTTCGACTCAGTATGACATCTTAGTCGAAATACTGGAAACTGTCTTATTAGCCTCAGCTAAATATTTTTCCTTTTGGTCGAAGTCACTTCACTATGTCATCTTCGACCAGATTAGGACTTGGGAAAAATCCCAGGCTAACAGGCTGGTTGCAGTTCCAGCAGAGGAAAGGATTCTCTGTGCACTCGTTGGCGTAGTGTTCTCTATTGTTGCATTTGAAACACACCACCTCCTCCAGCGGCTTCGACGCCCCCCAAATGCTCTAGTTATCCTCAGCAGGTCGATCTGACCCAAATGCTCGTCCCTTGTCTTGAGGTCATTGATACGGCCCCTTACCCATGTTGTTCCTAGCTGAATGGGACCTAGCTGGTCCTCCACTCCCTTGTTGCTTGCCTTGACGATCATCAATGGACTCAATGCCCTTTTCCTTCTCTACTAACATCTGGTAGCGTTCGATTCCCACAGATTGCACAACACGCTTCAACTCATAGTTTAGTCTATCGATGAAGCATTCGCACATGAACTTCTCGTCGATCTGGCCTCAAAAGTATCTGAAGTGTCTAGCTAGTGACTCTAGCTTTGAAGAATTTCTTTTTAACTAACATACTCCCCTGATTCATCTCTGTAAACTCCTTCTCCCTGGAAGCTCTAGCACTTCTAGGAAAATATTTCCCCAGAAAAGCCTTCTTGAAGGACTCACAAGTAATCGCCTGGTGATCAGCCTCCATCACCGCTCTAGCACCGTTCCACTAGTGCTCAGCCTCTCCAGACAATAAATACGCGGCGTAGTTCACCCTGGTTGTGACAGGGGTTTGCAAAAAGGTGAAGATCTTCTCGATCTCCTGCAGCCATAAGTCAGCCTCCTCCAGATCATATCACCCAGAGAATTTGGGAGGATCCTAATGACTGGAATTCATATGATGTTTTAGTATCTTTTTCTTTTGTTTTTATGCCTTTTTATTGAGTCTCATATAGTTTTTATTTCACTTTGTTAGGTTTTTCTCTTTATTTGTCCATTTTCATTTAGTTTAGCTATTATTTTGTTTTTAGTCCTTTTAGTTGTGTTTTATTAGCATTTTATTATAGTTTTAGTCCTTGTTAGAGTCCTGGTCATTATTAGGTGGTTTATAGGTGATTTTATGGAAGAATTGATGAAGAATGGTGGCTGATTATTATAGAAGAAGAAGCATCAATCTCCTTTTGCTTGTTTAACATGTGGGAATTGAAGAATTGAAGAGGGAATTGATGGGAAAATGGCTGTTTCAGAATAAAAGGGACAAAATGGAGGCTACATGAATGCACTTCAATGCCATAAAAGTGTGCCATCAAGAAGGAAAGAAGAGAGAAAAGAATGTGAACCATCAGAGGAGCCCAACGCCTGAGCATTGGGAAGCCAACACCTGAGCGTTGGAGGCCAACGCCTGAGCGTTGGGTCACTGGCAGGAAATTGTTATAAATAGGCTGCTTTACTTCTTTGTAAAAGACACTTGCTAGACTTAGATATTTGTTCCACTCTTGTTCTGAGCTTTGCCTAGACTTGTTGGAGGCCACCGTGAGCTCCCAATTCAGGTTTTATTTTATGTTTTCCTTAGCCATGCTTGACTAAGCTTTCTTGTATTTGGATTGTAGTGAACTTACCTTAGAACTATGCTCTAGGTTTCTGTTTATATATGAATAAAGTTCAAGTCCTTAGTTTCTATTCTCTGTTTTAATATTATTCTTGCTGATCACAAGTCTTCAAGCTTAATTCTTATGCAATGGTAATTGGTAGGATTTAAGGGAAATGAGAATAGAATGAATGATTGTATGCCACTTAGGTATAAGGGTAGGAATTGTTAGTGTTGGCCTGAACTTAGAATTCATCTTCAATTTGATTAAATAATCACTAACGTATTAGGTTTGATAGTCAAATCCGCAAGTGCACGGTTGATTATCGAAGTAATATAAAAGATATCGAACCCAAGGGATAGGTGTCCAATTATTAATTTATTTAGAACTTGTGCTGAAAAATAAAATATATATTAACTTTGGTTTGGTTTAGAACAAGAACTTGGAATAAGCATATAGGAAAAGAGAAAAGATGATGATGATGGAGATTAAGCACTTGGGTTGAATTACATAACTTATAAAATATGCTAGAAACCTTCTACCTTATTTCTGAATTTTAAAACAAGAGTTCATGATGCTTTAGCCTATGGTTTCTACAAGTTAGTTCCTTACACATTGTAGACCTTTCTTTCTAATTACTAAACTCAATTCCTTGCAATTTAGTTAATTAAAGAAGAAGATGAAGATGGAGTTCAGGCCAACATAAAGCAAAGTTTATCCTAATTCCTTAGTGATATGTCATATTGCTTCTTTTAAATCCTATTTCCCTTACTACTTACCAATTTCCATTGACATAAGAAGTAAGCATAAACACTTGTGAACATCAAGATGAAATGAAGAACAAAGAAATAAAACATGAATTTGTAATATTATTCAGAAACAAAGATGAAGAGTACTAAGACATAAATAATAAGCTAAAACAACCCAAATACTTAAAAGAAATTAGCCAAGCATGGCTAATAGAAACATTGAATGACCCTGGACTAGGAGCTCAAGAATGGCTTCCCACAATTCTCAGGAACAATGCTCTTAAGGGAGAAAGAAGAATACTTGTTGTATTCTGAAGTAAGGGATCATTTTTACAATGGAAAAACACTCCTATTTGTAGCAAAAAGTCTGCCTTCCAGCGCTTGAGCACTGGGATCCCAACACTTGAGCGTTGGGTCCTATTAACGCTGCAAACAGAGGCCTAGCGCATGAGCGCTGGTTGCCAACGCTTGAGCGTTGGTAAGGAGTGCAGACTTGGATCCTAGTCAGAGTGCCAACGCTTGAGCGTTGGACTTCCAACGCTTGAGCGTTGGCTCGTCTGCTGATTGCACTTCTTGCTGTTTTGCTCTTCTTCATGGTAGTGGGTCTTCAGTGCCTTCAATGGCCTCCACTATGCCTCCTCTTAACTTCTGAAACAGCCTCCCCACTACCATTAAGCCTTCAATCATCATTTTTTACATGTGCCAAATTAGAGATGATGCTTCATATTCTTGCTTTTCACATTTGGTCATCTCTTTGTTAGCACTTCACTTCTGGCCCTTTATTCTCCTGAAACTCCAATTTCAGTCCTCAATTCCTGAACTTTTGTACTTTGGCCCTTCCTTTCCTGTAACTTTACAGTTTGGTCCCTGGACAAAAATGACTAATTCTACCAGCTTTTCTAAAATATAAAAATATCTATAAAAATTCCTAAAAATATAAAATAAAGTTTTAAAAAACAAATAAAAGCTAATCTATATGTAAAATGCAAAATAAATAGAAAATCTAAATAAAAAGAATAAAAAACCTATATGAGACTCAAGAATAACAAAATAAAATGACTAAAAAGACCCTAAAATTATCATACAAAATCCAGTCATCAAGGTTTAGTAATGGAATTGAAAGTTCTATTTGATTAAGGTATTAACAAGTAGAAACTCTAGGCTAGAACACCTAAGAACATGTTCTGAATTTCATATATAGAATTGATTCTAAATAGCTTAGCTAGAGGTAGTGAAACTCAACCCAAGTACTTGTTTTATCATCTTATTTCTATTTTTTCTTACGTTGTTAATTAAATTACAAAATAAATAAAAACATTTCTTTTTTGTTCAAACTCTAAAAAACCGATTTTAAGTCAAACCAATCCCTGTGGAGACGATATCTTTTATATTACTTCGATACAATCTGTACACTTGCAGAATTTGCTATCAGATCCTGCCTCTTAAAATCGTGTAGTTCCCTCATCTGAGCAGAAGCCTGCTCTCACTCTGACTGCTGGGCTTGTGGAGCAGCAGCAACCCGATTAGCTTCCTCTTCCGCACGTGCAACAGCAACGTTCGCCTGGTGTGTCATCATCGTGGTCAAGTTAGTGATGGCAGCAGCCATCTGGTTCATCGCATTTTGATCATCCATCTATATATTCTGATTCGCTAACCTCTTACTCTTGTTTATAAGAAGGCTAACGGTTAATGCATAAAAAGGAAATAGCAAGAGAATTTGTTAGCCAACCACATGCAATTAGATTGCCCGCTCAAGGGACAATCTCAAACAATTAATATAAATAAAAATTCAATTCACAATATTCTTCTTTCGATTGACACCCCATCAATCAATTTCAGAATGCAAAAACCTTAACAAAAAATTCTACCCAGCAGCGCCGGTTTTCTCAACCAAAGCTCTGATACCACAAATGTAATGCCCCAATTTCTGGTCCGGGGTCATGTAAGACCCTCTATTTTTGGATATTTGTGTTTTGGTCCCTGAACTATTTCATATTTATGAAATGGTCCCGGGACAATTTTAGTGCTTGAGTTTGGTCCCCAAACTATGCTGTTTTTGAGTTTTGGTCCCAGTTGACTTTTCAGTTGACTTTAAGTATATTGGATTGTGATTATTCATTAGAGATTTTGTGTGATTTAATAATATCTTCATGGATTTATTTGATATTTTATTTTCTGTTTATCTTTTAGATAATGTAGATTTTGTTTTAATTTATGTTGCTGTTTTCTATTTTCTTATTAATCTAAAAAATAAGTGGGAATAGAGGAAGGAATATGCTTCTGTTTGTTGAGTGCATTATCTGAATAATGGTTAAGGAATAAATAAATAATTGAGTAACAGAAATTAGTTTAGCCATTATCAAGACCAGATTTGTTCTGTTAGCATAGAGCCTTTGAAGGAGGGAGGAGTTGTTGTTTTCCCTATTCCTACTAGGGCTTAGCGTGTTGTATGACTTGGTCAGCAGCCTTACTCCCTTAGATGCCAATTTGATGCTGCTGGAAAATAGAAAGTAAGGGTTGAAAATAACCTCCCACTAAGCATGTATTTCGGCCAAGCTATTAGAAGAGGAGAATCCTGAAGTATTTCTATCACCCTTCACTCAAACACGTTAAAACTTATGAGAAAAACCTATCCTAAGTGATGAACTCTTTCTTCTTGGCTGCTGCAACCTCTCTTCTTTATTGTGAGAACCAAGCTGTCACTTCCTTCTTGTGCTGTGGTGGTCGAATCTTCCTTCTCTATTGGTGTCCAAGTTTTGTTCTTCAATCTTCTTCGAGTGTGCCTTGTGATAGTCCATTGGTAAGTGATCAAATTCTTCAATTTCAGAGTTCTGTTCTTAGTCATAAACTTGATTCTAATCCGAATCCTTTTTTGTTTTGGTTCAAACTTCTTTCTCAAACCGAAGCTTGGTCACGTGGTTCTCTTCAAATTCCCAAGACGTGGACGGACATTGGGGTGTAGAGGAAGAACACAAGATTTTATGCGCAGTTCTGAGGTTTTATTCGAGGTAGGTTCACCTCAAAACCCTATTCCTCTACACTACTCTAGAGAAATTTAGGTTTTGACCATGAAAATCTTAAATTAAAGGAAATTTATTCTTGGCATGATAGAA
Source organism: Acmispon strigosus (assembly GCA_030819835.1). Classification (NCBI taxonomy): domain Eukaryota; kingdom Viridiplantae; phylum Streptophyta; class Magnoliopsida; order Fabales; family Fabaceae; genus Acmispon; species Acmispon strigosus. Next base: position 10,575,790 of record JAUAMA010000001.1, read on the forward strand.
CCCTAGGATATGATTTTAAATGATGTTGGAATGATTTTCATGAAAACCCTAGATGAAAAACTCTTTTCGGAACTCAAAACGGTGAAAATTGTGTTTTTGGTTGTCCTGGACAGAGAGCCAACGCATGAGCATTGGGCTCCTGGCGCCTGGGCGTTGCGGACAGGGTTCCCAGGCATGGATCCAACGCATGAGCATTGGCATCCCAACGCACATGCGGTGGGCCTCTGCCAGCCTAGTGTAGTTTTTTTTCGTTATTTCGTTTTAATTGGGTTTTGGGGTTTCTTCCTTCTTCCCTATGATTGATTGAGTGTATTACATGTTTGTTATGATAGGTGGGACTTGAATTTCATGCAAAGTATTGGAAGGTAAGGGTAACTAGTTGTAGGAATTGTCTTGACGGTTTGTGATATATTGTTGATTTGATATTGTTGTGCCTTGACTTTGGACTTATTCTAAATGTGTTGTTGATGCTGTAACATGATGTATATGTTCTTGAGACTTGGATAAATGAGTTGAGTTATTTGGTTATGTTATGATGAAAAATATTGAAAATGATTCTAAGATGATTGAGAGAATGTGTGAACTGTTGGTTCATGTGGATGATGATCATTGGCATGACATATGCATCTTTGAGGTGGAGGGTGATGAGATGGGTTTTAGTCCCATGTGATCCTCCTGTCCCCGTTTGGGACGAATTCACCCCCGTTTGGGTCGATATACTATTGTGGCCAGAGATTGAGCATGTAGTTGCATATGAGGACTCATGAGCATGGTTATGTGATATTTGATCATGAGGAATTATGACTATTATCGTTGTTGTTGTTTGTATCTTCGAACTCCTGGTTATTTATTATTATTGTTGTTTTGTTTTTATCACAAATGTTGTTTGTATTATTCTTGTATTTTGAGTTGAACCTTTTCTGTTTGTTGTGTGTTGATGGGGCGCTTAACGCCATAGACAATCAGGTCGAAGATGCACATGAAGGATGAACTGAAGTAAGGATAAGTCGATACAAGAAGGTTTGAAGTATCGGTGATTCGAGAAGAATAACTTCCGCTGTATTACCTCCGCTGTTTTTTTTTTGAAATGTTTAGCACATGAGGTGCGAAATTGATATTATTATTACTTTTATTCACCTCTCGAATATCTTTGATGATGTTTTATTAATCTATTATGGTTAAAGTATTATTGTAATTATTTGGAGAGACGTTCGATTTTGAGAACCTGAGAGTTTTGAGAGGTCTTGAAGTATTATTTCCGCTTATTACTATGTGAACCTGAAACTAAAATTGGGGCGTTACAGGTCACATAGTAATAAGCGGAAAATATATAAACCTCTCAAATAATTCAATTTTCAAAAAAAACAATTTCGACACTCAATAATTATTTAACATAATAATATCCCCATAAATAAATAATCAACGCGCAACAGAAATTAATTATAATCTCGCACCACAATGTGCTAAGTTATTTCCAAAAAATAAAACAGCGTCAATACACTTCTTCAAGATCTTCGCATCTGCTCCACCATCTTCTTTAACTGCTCCCAATTTATTCTTCGTCTAGATTCTCGCGCTGTAAGCCTATGGCGTTAAGCGCCCAAACAATAAACAAGCAAACAAAAATGGTTAACTCCGAAAAATACAACAACAACGCAGTTATCAACAATGTGATAAATTTTTGAATAGAAACAGAGCAATATTTTGAAACAGCAACAACACAAACAGAATGTACAACAGTAATTTAACAGCAATAGAAAAATAGATACAATGTTAATGAACAGTAGCAAAACAGTAATTTCAACATTTGAAATTTTTCAATATCTCCATTAATTAATCAATGAATTATGATTGTTAGTTCCTCAAAACCTGTATGCAAAACCATGGCCAAACTTCACCTAAACAGGGTCAGGATGATCGCAGGGGACGAACTATCCTCTCACCGCCCTCAAGGTAGATCGCATGGGACAAATTACCATCTCATCACCTTTGGTATGATCACATGGGACAAATTATCATCTCATAAACCTTCCAAAACCTAAAAGATGCATATGCCATGACTACAACAACAATTCCAAAAATTGAACCAACAGTTCAATATCATTTCCAAAGAGTCATGTTACAAGCATATGTTATCATCAATGTCTCAAATCCTCAATTCACCACAACATATTATAAATCATGTTAACATACCAATTCATATCATAACAAAATATTTCAACTCAACATATATCACAAATCAAAATAAACATTCAGAAAAATTCCCAAAGGGAATTTGCACACAAATCACAACTAACTCGATCTAGTTTTGAGTTACCCTTACCGTCGAACGTGATGCATAAACTTGATCTCCCACCCTACAAAATCATATAAACAACATTCAGTCAATTACTCTAAAGGTGAAAAACAATCTCAAAAGGAACTGGAATAGAAATGGCCAAAACTAGGGTTTTCAGAAAAACACAGCAGAAACAGCAGCACACCCCCGCATGTGCGTGAGTATAATCACGCACATGCGTGGCTAATCCAGAAACAGGCAGAGGCCCTATGCATGTGCGCAGGGTGGCCACGCACATGCGTGACCCGTTTGTTACAAGGGTCGAAAACACATGTTTTCGGCACAGAAAAAGGGTTCGGAAGAGATTATTAACCAAGGGTTTTTATAAATAAGTTTCTTAATCAAAACATACATAAATTTTCAAAGTGTTTAGGGTTACAAAACAATTTTCTCTTTAGAACACATTAGGGTTTTGAAATCATTAGAAACTCTTAGTCTAGGAAATTCTAGAGAAATTGAAAGGAAGCCAACCTCGAAGTCTCGAAGGTCAAGAGAGATTAAGGACCCGGTTGTGCTCGTCCAAAATTCGAATGGTAGACGTCAACGTGTGGGAGGAACACCAAGAGGTATAGATCAAAACCCTTAAAGGAGAATGAAAGGAAGAAAGAAAGACAGAATTAAAACCGATGTCACTATGAAACTAATCGTCGGAAGAAAACAGAATGGAAGAGAACGAAAACCTACGAAGGTAACACCAAGTAGCAAACTTGGAGAGGAATGGAAAATCAAGAGCTTGGCCTTAAGGAGAATAAGAATAGGCAGTAGCAGCAGCAAGGAACAAGGAGTAGGGTTTCTTCTTCCAGCACACTTAGGGACTAGGGTTTGAGGCTTGAGGTAGAAGCAAAAGGAGGCAGCCTCAACTCTTATAGAGGTGCACAAAATTTATCCCTAGGAACAAGATAGGAGGACTTGGATTTCTGATTTCTATCTTTATGATTCTGTTTTAAAATTCTATCAAATCTTTATTTAAAAACAAATCCTAAGGGATTTTAAAACCGAACAGAATCTGTTCAAATTAAAATGTGATCTGAATTAATTTTCGCCTAATAAATAATATCTCCACAAATATTCAGAATATATTAATCCAAATTATCTTTTTAATTCAGATTCAAGCCTCATCAAATCTTTAATTACAACGAATCCTAAAGATATTGTTGTTAATTTCAAAACAGAATCTGCTCTAAATAAAATTGTAATCTGAATTAATTATCACTTAATATCAATCATTTAAAACCAAATCTTCAGAGAATAATCTTCCAAATCTTAGAGGTAATCTCCTATCTTCAAATTCAAATAATAACAGAAAACAGAAAATAAAATCTGCTCTAATTAAAAATTAAATCACCACATTTAAGAATTCAATTCTTCAACATATATTATTCAAAAATTCAGAGATATTCTCATATCTCTACACTCCAATTCGAACTTATCACCAAAATGAGTCAAACAAAATCCTAAAGGTCAACCGGGACCAAACTCAAAACCATAAAATAGTCCAGGGACCATTTCATAAATATGAAATAATTCAGGGACCAAAACATAAATATCAAAAATTGGGGGTCTTACATATTCCGTTGCTAATAGCGACGGATTGTGTTTCCTCGCAAATTTAGCGAGGGAACTGTTCCGTCACTATAACAATTTGATATTCCCATTTTTTAGAGAGGGATTTGTTTCCGTCACTAATTGGTCATTTGTCCTCTTTATTCGGTGACGGATTTTACTCTTTGGAGATTGATTTTTCTCTCTCTACCGTTTGTGAGAGTAAATTTCTCCATTTTCTTCATACTTTTTTTTTATTGAACAATTTATATTAAAATCTAATAATAGTTCAAAGTTTCACATTCATGCTCATGTTCATCAATATACATCATTAATCATAGTAAAAAGTTAAAAACATTAATGTCATCAAAATTTGAAATACATAGAAAATTCATCTAAATACATCACAGCTAATCAAACTCATCATCTCATTCATATCACCTTGTTGTTGCCGGTGTGTAGGTGGCTGGAGAGGTGGATCGACCGCTGGAGGGGGTGAAAGTCGATGTTGAGTAAATCTCTAATGGTAATCACCTGAATAAGGAATAGTATATTAGACTAGAGTTTCTATCTTTCATTTTTTGTTCAAAGAAGAATAAATGAAATGCAAAATTTCAAAGAATAAGATTTCATGTAGCTTTAGTACTTGAGAACATCCAAACAAAATTCAAAATTCCATGTTATAATGCACTGTCTACAAAATAGGAATGGGTTCATTTGTAATACCTACCCTCGTATAAATAGCATCTCATTATGCTGAAACAACCTAATAACATTCAGACTTGTATGTTCAAAACGACGCTCACTCTCTTGCAAGGATTTCGTATCACTACAAACTACAAGGGGATGGAGATATCTTTAGTGAACCCTAACTATTTTGCTTGATCTAGGCACAACACACTCGTTCAACTTTATGGGTTGTACTTCCTGTTGCCATTTTGTTTTTGTTTTGTTTTAGCAGACGCTACTTTTGTTGTTAAGTCTTTGACTACAATATTGTATGCCTAGATCACCTTGTGATATTTCAAATGTAAGGAATTCTTTGCGACCCTTATCTTACATGCCTCCCTATCCAACACCTAGATGTGATCCTTGGGATGGATTGGTTATCTCGATCCCATGTCCTCTTGGATTGTACCTGTAAGGCAGTGGTTTTCCCTGACTTGGGTATTCCCGAGTACCTAGCAACTAACCATATGAGTACTTTCTTGAAAGAAGGATCTCAGAAGTACCTTTTGTTATCGAATCTTAAAGGAAAGAAGGATGCGAACTTGAGTAGTATACTAGTGGTACAAGACTTTGACGATGTTTTTCCTAATGATGTACCAGGATTACCACTTGTGAGGGACATTGAATTCACCATAGATGTTGTTCCTTGAACTAGAGTTATTTCATTTACGCCTTACAGGATGGCACCTGCTGAGTTAGCTGAGATGAAGAATCAATTGGAAGATCTGTCATCCAAGGGATTCATTAGACCAAGTGTTTCACCTTGGGGAGCCCCTGTGTTATTGGTAAAGAAGAAGGATGGACAGTCGAGAGTCTGTGTAGACTATAGAAAGCTCAATAAGGTGACGGTGAAGAATCATTGCTCTCTATCAAGGGTTGGTGACTTAATAAACCAACTCCGAGGAGTTGTCGTGTTTTCAAATAAGAGTCAAGGATGAGGACATCCCTAAGATCACATTTCGGACTCGTTATGGATACTATGATTATCTTGTGTTGCCTTTTGGAGTCACTAATGCACCTGCAGTTTTCATGGACTACATGAATCGGATCTTCAGCCCATTCTTGGACAACCTTGTGGTGGTGTTTATTGACGACATCCTCATCTACTCGAAGAGTCATGAAGAGCATGAGGAAAACCTAAGGAAGATATTATAGATCCTACAAGAAAGAATGTTGTATGCTAATCCTTCAAAGTGCGAGTTTTGGCTTGAGGAAGTAAAATTCTTGGGGAATGTCATCTCAAAGGAAGGGATAGTTGTGGATCCAGCAAAAGTGGAGAAAGTGTTGGCATGGGAATAACCAAAGACTGTGACATATATAAGGAGATTTGTGGGGTTATCTGGGTATTACAGATGATTTATCGAGGGTTAACGAAGATCATAGGATCTTTGGCACAACTTACAAGGAAGGATCATCCCTTTGCATAGACTGGAAAGTGCGAGACCAATTTTAGACTGATGAAGGAACTCTTGACAATCTCACCAATGTTAGTTTTTCCGCAACCTGAGTAACCTTACGAGGTTTACTGTGATGCTTCTCACCAAGGTTTGGATTGCATGTTGATGCAGCACCATAGGGTGGTGGCTTATGCTTCTAGGCAACTGAAGAAGCATGAGCGGAACTATCCAACGCATAACTTGGAACTAGCTACCATGGTTTTTTCACTTAAGATATGGAGGCACTACCTTTATGGATACACTTTCACTATATTTAGTGACCATAAGAGCTTGAAATACCTTTTTGACCAAAAGAAAACTCAACATGAGACAACCTCGATGGATGGAGTTCATCAAAGATTACGACTTTACCCTATAGTACCACCTAGGAAAAGCTTATGTGGTGGCCGATGCCTTGAGTAGAGAATCTATCCATGTCTTTTCTATGGTGGTGAGGGAGATGGAGCCATTGAAAGAATTGTTAGATATCATTTTGGACGTGAGCCTATCTCTGGGGAAGCTAAGTTTGGAATGATCACCATTTCCAATGGATTGATGGAGGAGATCATAGAACAACAACTACAAGACAAACATCTTCAAGAGAAGAGGAATCTAATTATATTGGGAAAGACACCAGAGTATGAAGAAGGGCCGGATAACGTCCTACGGCGAAACATACAGTTTGTCTGCCGGACAACAACGATAAAGAAGTTAATTTCGGATGAAGGGAAAAAAAGCAGGTTGAGTATTCATCCGGGAGAGACTAAGATGTATCAAGATATGAAGTTAAATTTCCGGTGGCGAAGAATGAAGAAGCAAGTTGCAGAATACGTCGCTGCATGTTTGACATGCCAGAAAGTAAAAATGGAACATCAGAAACCTGCTGGGATGCTTCAATCCCTGAATTTACCGGATTGGAAATGGGATAGTATATCAATGGACTTCATGGTAGCCTTACCTCGAACCCAGAAGAAGTATGATTCGATTCAGGTAATCGTGGATCGATTGACAAAATATGCACATTTCCTGCCAGTAAGGACTACATACAATGTAGAGAAGCTTGCATAGGTTAATTCGTAGAGATTGTACGACTACATGGGGTACCTTCAAGCATAGTTTCTGATAGAGATGCATAGCTTACCTCATGCTTTTGGGGAGCTTTGCACGAAGCTTTGGGAATAAAGCTGAGGCTAAGTTCTGCTTACCATCCCCAGACTGATGGACAGACTGAGAGGACGACTCAGTCATTGAAAGACTCATTGAGAGCCTGCATTCGCGACAATCGTGAAAGCTAGGATGATTTGTTGCCATTGATCAAGTTCACTTACAATAACAATTTCCATGCAAGCATACGGATGGAACCCTATGAGGCTTTGTACGAGCGTAAGTGTTAGACGCCTTTGTCTTGGTATCAAGATGGAGAAAGTAGGATTGTCGGACCTGAATTTATTCAACAAACGATTGAGAAGGCGAAACGGATTTGGGAGAGGATGAAGGCTTCTTAGAGTAGGCAGAAGAGTTATGCCGAAAAACGGTGAAGGACATTGGTGTTCGAAGCCGGCAATCACATGTTTCTTCGGGTTACACAAACGACGGGAGTGGGAGCTATAACTTCCAAGAAGTTAAACCCAAAGTTCATCGGACTTTAATAGATCATTCGTTGTGTAGGGCCCGTGGCTTACGAATAGCTTTACCACCGTTTCTTTCCAACATCCATGATGTTTTGCATCTCTCCCAACTACGAAAGTATGTTCCTGATCCATCTCATGTCATCTAACCTCATGTTATTCAACTAAAGGATAACCTATCCTTTGAAGCTCCATCGCTCCATCTGTAAGGATCGAGGACAAGAGAATCAAGCAACTGAGGGATAAGCAGATTCCATTGGTGAAGGTTATCTGGAATCAAGCAACAGGCGATGCAACCTATCTGATCAAATTATGAGAAGCGTTTTTCCTATTGTCATATATGTAAACAACTTTGATAAACTAAGATACCACATTAACATAAGAAGTCACTTTCTTCCAATTATTCTAAATCTATAAAATTATAATCATACATCAACGTATATTATTATATATGATTACATATTATGTGTGATGTATATAAAAATCATAAATTACGAACCATCATGTGTAAGACGTAGTAGAAAATTTCGCATAGTTATACTACAAAACAAAATTTAAAAATAATTGTTATAAAACTACAAAAAAATAACAATAAACTAAATCTAAATAAAGGTAAATAAATAAGACAAGACAAGGGAATAAAATAGGAGAGAAGAGAAGTGTGGTGTGGAAAAAGTGATGGCTAGCCTCTATATATAAGTTAGCAACAGTCGTAACTGTCGGTAATATGTAAACATGTGAATTTATCGATGACTTTAGTCATTGGAAAATAGGCGGTGCAATCAATACTTCAATTGACCTATGTGCCGACAACCAGAACCGTTGGAAATTAGTTAGTGGAGTCACAGACGGAAAAACTGTTGGCCAAAGCCGTCGGTAAACATTCGCGTGAAATGTTTATGAACCCTTCCTTCCCTGCCTTCATGATACATGAGGCTTTTGCCTTTGAACTTGAATCAAAGATCAAGATGTGGTTCTGGTCTTCAATTCTCAAGTAAATCCCTATGAGTCTCTATCTAAATCGAAATTGTACAATGCCACATTCATGTGCATTCACATTTCATATTCCGGTTCGAGATGCTTCGCTGGTAATCAAAACTAAATCCAAATGATTGGAATTCGAAGAATTAGATTAGATAACAGAGAGAAATCAGAGAGCGAAAGAGACAGAGCGATGAAATTGGACGGAGAGGAAACAAATGAAGAATCATTCAGACCAGTGGCATTTCCCTTCCACCGGTGAGCATCGAACTAAGTGCTCCATATCTTCTTGTTTGTTTCGTTGCTACCTTCAACTTCCACTCATTTTCCACCTTTGCAATTTCTCTCAGTTGAAAGCAGAATAAAGCCATAAATAGACACACATAGTGGTTTACGAGAGATCAAGATGAGGATATAGAATACCAAGAGCTCTTCATATGTTAAAGTAATCTAATGAATTGACACATCTTGTTATTGGAAATGTATTTTTATTTGAGGGATCATAATCGGTCGCAAAAATCAAATAAAAACGCCGCAATTAATATCTTTTAAGTCGTTAATAAAATTGCAACTATTCATATCAATTTGAGGGGTTTTTGCAAACCTATTTCCACAATGAAACCCTCACTAAATAGTTTATTTTTTGCTGGCCCATCAGTACGAGATGTTCAAAGCTAGAGAAGGAGAAATCATTTACCAAAAGTTTGGAAGGTTTCAACTATCACCAACAACTTGAAATCTCTTGAAAGACCATACCAACAATTGAAAAATTTAGGCTTAATAGCACTTTTGGTTCCTCACTTATTATGATTTGACATTTTTGGTCCCTAACAAAAAAATTTAGCCTACATGGTCCCTCACTTTGTCAAGCGACACCAATTTTAGTCACTCGTCACTGTTCCGTTAAAAAACTAACGTTTTCTGTCAAAAATTAAAAATAAAACAAAAAAATCTTTCTCCATATACCCAATCTTCATCTCTTTCTCCAGAACCCCAATCCTCATCCTCTCCTTGCGCGCCGCCACTACACTCTCTTCACCACCTTCACTCCCTACCACCCCCACCCCCACCATCATCTCCCTCCCCCCCTCCTCCTCCTCCTCCTCCTCCTCCTCCTCCTCCTCCTCCTCCTCCTTTTGTCAACCCCAACCCAACAACAACCCCAACCCTCACTCCCTCCCTCTCACCCATAAACAAATTAGGCAACTTAACCAAACCCCAACCAAAAAACCCCAAATTCATCCAGAGAAAGAGAGGTTTGTGAGAAAGAAACGAACATGATTGGGAAAAAAGGAAAGCCGAGGAGCTTGCTAGCCATGGAGGAAGAAAGGGATAATTGAAATCGCACACAATAGAGATGAAATCACACCACCACAGAGGCAAAATCAAACACAAGCAGAACAAGGATGATCAAAGGCCAAATCGCAACAGGGACGAACAACGGTGATGCTAGCTGAGCAGGGAGAAGCAGGGTGCGCTGGACATAGAGGAAGGAGTTGTGTTCCTCCATCAAACCACAGCGTGGTGGCTGAGCAGAGCAGGACGAAAAACTGCTACTAATAAGATTAGGGTTTTATAACCAAAAGGGATATCAAATTTGGGATTGTTTTCATGGTTTTATATGGAATGTTTTTTAGGGTTTTAATTGGAATTATTTTGGTGATGAAATCTGGAATGAGAAAACATGAATTTTTTTGTTTGAATTTGAGATTTGCATTGGTGATAAATTTGTTGTTTGAATTTGGAATTACTTCACAAAATTTAAAAACCCTGAAATTCATAAGTTCTTGAGTTGTTCTTCAACATTAGTAGTGGGATGGTGAAGAGAGTGTAGTGGCGGCGCAAGGAGAGTAAGAGGATTGGGGTTCTGGAGAAAGAGATGAAGATGAGAAAGAGATCAAGATTGAGGTTCTGGAGAAAGATCTTTTTTGTTACCATTTTTTTTATTTTTTGATAGAAAAAGTTAGTTTTTTAACGGAATAGTGACGGGGGACTAAAACTGCTGTCGTTTGACAAAGTGAGGGACCATTTAGGCTTAATTTTTTTATTAGGGACTAAAAATGTCAAATCGTGATAAGTGAGGGACCAAAAGTGCTATTAAGCCAAAAATTTATAAAGATCCTGAGAAGCTTGACGAAACAATGAAGACCTAAAGTCATATCTATTCAAGAAGCTAAAAATCTCAATGTCATGAAACTTGATGAATTTCTTGGTTCACTCAAAGTTCATGAACTAGAACTTTGTGACGAGGAGCCGAACACAAATCCATTGATATCAAATCAAATGAGAAAAAGAAAAAACCATCCATATCCAATGCATTCAAATCTGAAGAAACCTTAAAAGAATCAGAAGAATCAAAAGGTGGAGGAGGTATAAAAGAAGACAAGGAGTTGTCTCTCATTTCTAGAAAAATACAGAAGATGTGGAAGATGTAACACCCGAAATTTCCCCAGTAATTAAATAATTATTTAATTATTCCAAGGTACCGTTTGGATCCGCTCGGCGGCATCAGCAAGCGTTATCGACGAGCGAAGTACCGGTGAAGCATCTTTTACAGCACTTGGTAGGAAACCAAGCTAGAACTGACTTTGAATTCGAACGAGAATAAGACGTTCTCACTATCACCATGACGATCAATGGAAAATTTCGTGAAGAACGGCTGTAATATTGATAGGGTTTCCTCCCGGAGCCCGGGAAGGATTTTTCGCGCTAACAGGACTTTTAGCCGAAACTTCAACAGGAGAAACGGACGACTTCGGGACCCCGGATCGAGAATCTAAAAAGCTCCAAACGATTTCATTTGGCATTTCGAGACCAATTTGGTGCTGAAGATTTTTGTGAATAGTAACTCGGGGAATAGTGTTTTCGGGCAGCGTAGCGCAGACTTCGAGAAAGATCGAGCCGGCCCCGAATTGTGCGGGCCCGGTACCCCGAAACCAATAAATGACCCCGGGGAAGATATTCTCAGTGACACTGAGGTACTCACTGATGAGCAGAACCCGATGATGACCGGTGACTTGACGCACTGACGCATTGACGCACTGACGCATTGACGCATTGACGCATTGACGCACTGACGCACTGACGCACAGACGTGTCATGATTAAGAATTTATTAATAAATAAACCTAGATATTTATTAGAACTTTCTAAATTTAGAGTTTAGTCCCTGAACTTTGAAAACCTTACGGTTTGGTCCTCGAACAGTAAAAGTTTTTTTTACTTTAACCTTTTACCGTTTCAACTTTGGTCCTTAGGGTAAGTGAAAAATTAGAATTTCACCCCCCATTTGGAGCCCAAACCCACGGCCCACACCTCATTTGAGGGGTTAAGTGGCCTTTTACTTCATTATTCATTCATTAAGTGAGAAACAACTAAGTTTAGTGAGATTTAGAGAGCGAAGCTCTCATCTTCCTCCATTGAAAGAGCTTGGCCGCCCCCTCCTTCCTCCATGGCAGCCCCTTCCTCAACTCTTTCTCACTTGCTCCTTTGAGGTAAAGTGTTCCCCTCCTCTTGATCTACATTTCTACCGATTCAAAATTTCGTTTTGTTGAGTTTAAATTTTATGCAAGTGCTAGAACTTAGAAGTCCCTTCATAAATGTTGTTCCTACTACCATGAGCTTTGTTTCGAACCGATTGGATTTTTGATTTGTTGAGTTTTGGATTCTTGAAAATTTTTAGGGTTGAGTTTTGTTAGGGTCGCTTTTGGAAAAGTTATTCCCATTGGATTGATCTTTGAAAATCACCAATTTGTTTTCTTGGAAGTTTTGTTTTTGAAAAATTGATTATTTGGAAAAGTGATTTTTTTCAAGCTTTAGGTAATTATTCACCATAGATTTCTTGTTGTCTTTGATGTGTACAAATTAGTTTTTGAAGAAAAAATTTCCCTTGAATTAAAGATGTTGGCCGAATTGATGTAGTGTTTTGGGACATTGGAGAATTGATTTTCTAACTAGCTTTTGGATGTTTTAAAGTATTTGTAAATGATTTTGGGTATTGAGAAAATGTTTTGTCACAATTTTTGAGCATTGGCCTAGAAAATTTTGAGTGTTAAAGACTTGGAAAAAATTGGTTTTGGAATTTTTGTTCCTTGGCCGAATTTTGACAGAATGTAAACAAGGGTAGAAAATTGATTTTTAATTAGCTTTGAGTGTGTTTAAAAGCTTGAAAATGGTTTTGAGTTTGTAGGAAAGGTTTTGCCCTAGTTAGTGCATAAGGGCCTAGAGAAAATTGTGTATTTGAAACCCTGGAAAATTGATTTCTAGAGCACTTTGAAAATTTGGAATTTGAAGTTTAAAATTGAGCTTTTGGGTTAATTGGATTTTGGAACTCATAGCTTAATTAGGGTTTTTGCTAAGTCAAGAAAACTTAGCATTTGGAAAATTTGCTTTTGGAATGGAATTTTGGGTTTTTGACACTTAGAAGATTTTTGAACTCAAGACTTGAAAATTTGTTTAGAAAACTTGAAATAGACGTTATGTTTTGGATTGTGAAATTGTCTTGAGAAGTTTAATGGCTTGTTTGGTAAAAATAGGAAGTTTTTGTGAATTTAAAGAATTTGGGCAGAATTGAGGACTTGAGGTTTTGTGTGTGTTTTTGGATTCAAAATTTTGTTTAAGGCCTTCAAAATGGTTTGTAAGAATCTAGCCTTGATGCTCTTTGAATGGTTTAAAGTTTTGAGAATTTTTGGTTTTTGTAACTTAGGGTTTTCTAAGTTCTTTTGGTAACCGTCAAAATCTTGTTTAAGTGTTGTCGGCCTCTAAGATTTTCCTGAGTTGTAGAGCCTTGTCTAAGTGATTAGACCCTGTTAGACCAGCCCCTCTCCTTAGGTTTAAGTTCAAAGTTCTAAGCTAGGTTGTGTTTGTTGAAGGATAACGAGGCCCCGTACCGATCTAGACGTACGGAGTTTACGTGACCGCCAGGATCGACTAACTTTAAGGTAAGGGCACTTCGTATCTCTTTCTATTAGCATAAGTATATGTATATACCATGCTGCACTATGATCTTTAGAATTGTAGTTGACAGCGTTCTGAGAACGACCCAACTTTAAACTGTATTGATTGATATATGAATGCAGTCTCTGAAGGCATCTGATATGCTGGATTAGCTTTTGTTTGATGCGTGGCATTGTTGGATTGTTGTGATATGTGGCTTGACTTATTGGATGTTTATTTCTTTGATGATAATTGAAAGCATGTTTCTTCCTTCGACATGATTTATATCTGCTTAAGATATGTGCAACTGCTCTACATGATTAGTATTAATTATGAAGCTATGCTAGGCCTCATTTAAATATGTATGAGTCCTACCTGTGTTTTGTTTTCATTTCATGTCAAGCATTCTTTGAAGTCGTCATGGTTCGGGGCTAATAAAGAGTCACGGACTGGAGATGCAACCTATCGAGGCGTTATTACAGAGCGTTCTCGTGTAAGTGGCAACTCTCGACTTACCGACTTACTTTCTAGTTCGTGCGGAGTTCGGGAGAGTGTCCCACCTGCCTGCGGGAGTTGGTGTATATCCGGATAAAATCTTTTCTGTACATGTGGATGATGTACGTGCATATAGAGTCCTAGAGTTTTTCAACTACTTGCGTCAATTAAATGTATGTATACTTGTTATTTGCTACATGTTGATTTGTTTGGACATTATGTGTTTGCCTTAGGATTTATTTGTATCCAATGTTTTATTTTGAGTTGACCCTTGCATTTGTGTGTTGTTGTATTTTCTGGTGATCCGTCGCCAGCCGGACGCCCTTTAGCCGGAAGATGCGGATGGATGCCGTTACAGGAGAACCATGCCCAGACGTCGGGCGCATAGAGCTGGAAGACTTGTGCCGCCGCGTTTAATATTATGTAATAATATTATGTATGTTCACGTGTCAGGGTAGAATTTTTAGGTTGCTTTTTACAACTGACAGCAGGGTTTTGAAAACAAGTTCGGTGTTTTGTAAATTATCCCTAAACTGTCGGTCGGTCTTTTTATGCCATATGTTTGGCTATTTGCGAATCATGTATTTATAATACTAATGCACTTCAGCATGGCATGTTTCGAAAAGGAAAATGATTTCAAAAAAAAAAAAATACCTTCTTTTCCAAGTTTTGAAAATGCTCCTGCATATTTATTTACGATTTATTTGCTACAGTAACGCCCTGGAAATCGGGGTGTTACAGAAGACAAGAAGAAACTTCAACAAAAAAAGAAACACTTCAGGCAACCATGAGAAACCAATCAGGAAATGAATCAAGTCACCTGCTATGAATGTTAGAAACTTGGTCACATAAGAGTGAATTCCCCATTCTGATCAGATCATCAAGAAAATCCTTCAAACTAGAGATAGGCATGATGGCAACCTGGGAAGATCTGGAGTCATCTTATGAAGACAAGGACAAAGCCAACATATGTCTTATGAAAGATGAGAAAACTTTAGAAGAAGTAACATCAAAATCAAGCTTACAAGTCAAATTGTAAAAAACACTTGAATATGTCAAATTTAATCATCTAACAATTAATTTAATTTAATTTAATGTTAGATTCAAATGATTTCATCTTTTATTATATTTTGATGAATAACAATTTTACCTAAGGTTTAATGTTGATAGATAAAGAATTTCTAATACTTTGAGTATTTTATATTTCAGGAACATCTATCATTATGAAGAGAGAACGTTTGCCTACCCTTTGAAATAATATCAAAGGCAGCATGTCGAAATGTGGTGAAAAAGTGGACTGTTCTAAGAGTACGTCTGAAGAGTACGTCTGTTGAAGAATACGTCTGGTATTCTCAAAGGAGCACGTCTGAAGTATTTATTGAAGAATACGTCTGGTATTCTCAAAGAGTACGTCCGAAGAATACGTTTGGCTTCATGCAATAAAGGCAAACCTCGTCGAAGCATTTAATGAAGCACTGTTCACAGTAGAACCAAGAAAAGGACATCATAAATATTTTATTCCTCGTATCTGCTAGCCCCTCTGACATTCCTTAAATCAAGCATTACTTTTTAGAGTCAACGACGAAATTTGCTGAACATCGTATCACCTCAACGGTCATAATCAAATCTCGATGGTCAGAAAAAAGAAATTCTCCTTGCTGTCTTCCTCTACATTTAATGCTTAGACGAGAACTTAAGGAAACTGCATTGAAGAATCAAAAAATGATTGAAAGAAGCATTTAATGCTGCAATTAATGAGTAGCAGGTTACATTTAATGTTGTTCAGAGTTGCCAAAAGTATTCGTTGCAACAACAGTGAAGAAGAAATTCAAACTGAACTCTCAATCTTCATCAACGGGAATCCTACTGAAGATATAAATAGAGGACTTAGACACTGGAATCAATGGCGACTTTCTATGAACAAAATTCACAAGCTTTCTAAGTCTTTCATCTGCAAATAGCTCTAAAGCAAACTCAGAAATTCATAAGTTATATTTTGCTAAGTTAAGTCGTCTGCCCTTAGTGGGAAACCTTCAAAGAGTGAAAACTCTCATCCTTCTTACACTATCAAAACAGAGAACCTACCTTCATATCCTCTCTGTAACTTGCACTTAATATTTCTACCCTACTCTTGTTGAAGAGATCCTGTATAAAACTAAACCTTCTTTGTAAGAGAACTGGGAGTAGTCCTGTCCAATACTAGTGAGGAGAAGTCCTGTAGAAAACTTGTAAGGAGAAGTCCTTCGAATAGTAGGAGAAGTCCTGCATAATTCTTGTACTATTTGGAGTAAATAGTGAAAATTATTGGTGAAGCCAAGGACTAGACGTAGCCCTGTCGATTAAGGGGGTGAACCAGGATAAATACTTTGTGTGCTTTATTTTTCTACTCTGATTAATTTTCCGCTGCACTAGTCTTTGAAAAGTATTTGAAACTTATATTGGTTTATGAGAAAAGGTTTTAAAAAATCACACACACAATTCAAGCCTCCCTTTCTTGTGTTGTTTTACTATTATCAATTGGTATCAGAGCTTAACGGCTCTGAGAATAGTAACATCTTAACAGGTGTTGAGTTAAAGGATCCATGGAAAACAACACTTTCCCAGTTGGCACGGCTACCAACAAACCACCTTTCTTCAACGGCACCAACTATCCCTACTGGAAGAAGCACATGCAGCTCTTCATAGAGTCAACTGACTGGAAACTCTGGGATGTTGTGGCCAAAGGTGATTATGTGCCAAAGGATGGCGCAAATAAAGCTATTCCTAAGGACAGATGGACAGACGAGCACCGCACTGAGAATCAGTGCAACGCAAAAGCTAGGTTGTTTCTCATATGTGCTCTAAGCAAAAACGAGCATGACAAAGTCGACAGTCTTAGCACTGCAAAGGATATACGGGACACATTAGCCATGGCCCATGAAGGAACCTCAGGTGTGCAGGAGACCAAAGTAAGCATGCTAACTGTACAATATGAAGCCTTCATAATGAAGGACAACGAGTCCATAGATGATATGTACTCCATATTTCAAATCATTCTCAATGGTTTGAGAAATCTTGGAAGATCTTTTACCAGTAAGGAGCAAGTAACAAAGATCCTTAGAAGCCTCCCACCAAAGTGGAGATCTTTTGTAAAAGCTCAAAGAGCTGCCAAGAATCTCTCTACCTTGCAAATGGAAGATCTCTTGGGAGAATTGAAAATCCATGAGATGGAACTTGTAGAAGATGCTGAGGCCGAACGAAGCAAGTCTGCGACCAACAAATCTATGGCCTTTAAGTCCAGCTCCTCCAAGGCTCTAAAGGCTGTGGAATCGTCTGACGAAGCTGAAGCATCGTCTGACAACACAGACGACGAACAAGCCCTCTTCAACAAAAGGTTTAAAAGGACGTTGGCCAAAAGAAATCAGACCAAGCATGAATTTAGAAGAGATCAAGCTAAAGAAAAACTCACTTCCAACTCTAGAAGAGATGGAGAGAGAAACTCAAGCAAATTATCAATCGTCTGCTTTGAATGCAAAAAGTCTGGCCACATCAAGGCTGATTGTCCTCGTCTGTCAAAGAGACCAACTCAGAAGAACCACAATAAAAAGAAGGCTCTTTCAAGCCAAAATGAAGAATCTAAGGAACATTGTGAGAATGAGGAAGAAGATGAAGAAGATGATGAAGAGTCATACTTTGCATTTATGGCATCCATAAACTCGTCTGATGATGAAGCATACAAAGGAGATGAAGTCATGATGGTGACTGTAGACTTGTCTGACAACGAGATACACGAAGGAGATGAGGTAACTTCCGAAATCTCTCAAGATGATTATAATGAATAACTTGACGATTCTCATTCATTATCTGCTAAGTATAGTAGCTTAAAGAAAAAGTTTGCTAAACTTCAAAAAGAACTTCATGCATCAAAAGAAGTAACTTTCAAGCTAATGAAGAAAAACAAAGTTTTACAGGAACAACATTCAAGTGAGGTAGTTAAAATCCTCAAACAAAGAGTTAAAGGGTTGATAAATGACCTTTCTACCTTCATTATAGGTCATAATAACCTAGTCAAGCGGTGTGGTAATAATAGAACAATGTATGACAAAAGTGGCCTAGGTTTCGATGAAAATGATGATAATACTACAACTAATAATAATGCATTGTCTGACATATCACATTCATCATCTAAGCATGACTCATCTGAAATAAAGTTTATATCGTCTGATTCTAAATTATCCAAATCTAAGACGTTTGTTGTTAAAAGAAAGGAGAAACAAGTTCCAAGTAAAATTGTTTATAGGAGGAAAGTCCTACTCAAGATTGAAACTAACAAGAAAGGACCCAAGAAAATTTGGGTACCTAAAACAATGATTATTCCTCTTGCAGATGTGCTTAACAGCACAAAACCAAAAAGAACGATGGTACCTGGACAGTGGGTGCTCACGACACATGATGGGAAGAAAGTCTTTATTCCCAAAGATCCTAGCTGAAAGGAATGGAGGAACAGTTACCTTCGGAGGTAACCAAAAGGGCTTCATCTTCGGAGAAGGAGACTTTGGTAAGGCCCCTCTTCCTGTAATACGGAAGGTTCTTTTGGTTAAAGGATTAAAACATAATATGCTTAGCATAAGTCAATTATGTGATAGTGGGTTCACTGTTACCTTCAAGAAAGTGAAGTTTAAAGTCACAGACGACGATGACAATGTGATCTTTGAAGCTCAAAGACAAGGGAATCTATATAAGACGAACTTGGAAAACCTTGCAAGTCAAAATGTAACGTGTCTAGTGTCAGCAGAGGATGATAAGTGGATATGGCACAAGAAGCTAGGGCATGCATCCTTAAAGACCATTACAAAGATGGTCAAGCATGACCTAGTACGTGGTCTGCCAAATATATCTTTCAAAACTGATGTCACATGCTCAGCATGTCTTCAAGGAAAGCTATTTCATCAAAGAGCGTTGTGACTACGGATAGACCCCTGGAGATGTTGCACATGGACTTGTTTGGACCTACTAGAACGGCTAGTTGTTCTGGAAAAAGGTATTGTCTTGTCATCATCGATTACTACACAAGATTTACATGGGTTCAGTTCCTAACCACCAAGGACGAAGCGTTTAAGTCATTTTCCATCATCGCCAAGAGAATTCAGAATGAAAAAGGCTACTGCATTACCACCATTCGTACTGACAGAGGAGGAGAATTCATCAATGAATACTTAATTAACTACTGTGAAGAAAACGGTATCTTTCACCAACTTTCAGCTCCTCGAACTCCACAACAAAATGGCGTAGCTTAAAGGAAGAACAACTTACTTCAAGAGATGGCCAGAACCATGTTGAGTGAAACTTCATTGCCTAAGTATTTTTGGGTTGAAGCAATTCACACTGCTTGTTAAATTCAGACCAGGATCTTGATGCAACCAATTCTGAAGAAGACAACATATGAGCTATGGAAAGGAAGAAAACCAAATATCTCTTATTTTCATCCTTTTGGATGTCCATGCTTCTTGCTCAACAACAAAGACGATCTCGGGAAATTTGATGCCAAGTATGATAGAGGAATATTCTTATGATATACACCCAATTCAAAGGCTTTCCGTAACTCAAGAACCATGGTAATTGAAGAATCCATTCACGTTAAGTTTGATGATGGAAACTCAATTGGAAATCAGATCCCTATTGAAGACGAGTTCGATAACTTAAATCTGAATGAGGAACTATCGTCTACCAAAGCTCAACCATCAAATGCAGATGCTGCATCAAAACAAATAGCCTCGTCTGATATACATACACATGAGGAGAGCACTACCTCGTATGAGCCATCCTCGTCTGACCCAGTCTCGTCTGATCAGATCATGAGATCCAGTGGAATCTCTCTTCCCAAAGATCGGAGATTCGAACCTAATCATCCTCCAAACCAAATCATTGGAAGTGTCTCTGAAAAGGTAAGAACTCGATCCTCATTTAATAAGTATGCTAACTATGCTTTATTGTCTGAAATAGAACCAAAGGACATAGCTGAAGCACTACAACATGAAGGATGGATCCTGGCCATGCAAGAAGAAGTCAATCAATTTGATAGAAGCAAAGTCTGGAACCTTATTCCCAGACCTGAAGGCAAATCAATCATAGGTACCAAATGGGTCTTCAGAAACAAAATGGATGAAGATGGGAAGGTGACAAGGAACAAAGCCAGACTTGTAGCATAAGGGTACAAACAACAGGAAGGAATTGATTATACTGAAACTTTTGCCCCTGTTGCTCGTATTGAAGCCATCCACATACTTCTAGCTTTTGCTTGTCAACATTCAATCAATTCAACCAAGTTATATTAAATGGATGTGAAGAGTGCATTCTTAAATGGCAACATTGAAGAAGAAGTATACGTCAAACAACCCCCTGGCTTTGAAGAACCAACTTTACCAGATCACGTGTTCAAATTAAGAAAAGCCCTATATGGACTAAAGCAAGCTCCAAGAGCTTAGTATTATCGCTTGAGCTCATTCCTAATGGCAAACGGGTTCTCAAGGGGTAAAGTAGACAACACTTTATTTAGACGCAAGTCATCGAATGATTTTATCTTAGTTCAATTATATGTTGATGACATTATATTTGATGCTACTAATGAATCTCTTTACAAAGAATTTTCTAAGCTTCTGCAGAGTGAATTTGAAATAAGCATTATGGGAGAACTAAAGTTCTTCCTAGGTCTGCAAATTCGTCAAGAACAAGGAAAACCCTATATCCACCAGACAGTACATTAGAGACCTCTTAAAGAAATACAACATGGAGAAATCTAAGGAGATGAACACTCCAACGCACCCTGGCATAATACTAGATAAAAGTGATGAATCTGCACCCGTAGATTCAACCACGTATAGAGGCATGATTGGATCACTGCTCTACCTCACATCTAGCAGACCAGACATTATGTTTAGTGTTTGCCTATGTGCTATATTCTAGGTAAATCCTAAGGAATCTCATCTTAGTGCTGTAAAACGTATATTTAGATAGCTCGTAGGTACTAATAATCTATGTCTAGTGTACGAGAAAGGTAATGATTTCAGGCTAAAAGGATTTTGTGATGCGGACTATTCTGGAGACCGCATAGAAAGAAAGAGCAAAAGTGGTGGATGCCACTTCTTAGGTCAATGCCTTATTTCTTGAGCAAGCAGACAAAAAAGCACAACCTCATTGTCCACTGCTAAAGCTGAATATGTTGTTGCAGGTTCATGCTGCACCCAACTCTTATGGGTAAAACATCAATTAGAAGATTATAGCATTTTTGAACATAACATTCCTCTATTATGTGATAACACAAGTGCTATTAATATTGCAAAGAATCCTGTTCAACATTCTAGAACTAAACATATTGAAATTAAACATCATTTCATTCATGATCATGTTGCAAAAGGTAATATTGACATATCATATGTACATACTGACGATCAATTAGCTGATATTTTCACCAAGCCTCTTATTGAAAATAGTATGCCTCGTCTATTCTAACCATTTTGCAGAAAGTAGTAGAAAATCCAAATGACCACATCTTTGTCTTCGTCTGGATAGGTACTCGTCCGATTCAACATTGTAAGATTCAAACGGACCTAGTCTGGTGACAATGGTCCTCTGTCCATGGTTGACGGTTCTAGTTCACGCTCGTTCCTACATCATGTGAATAGTGGTGCCTTTTCAGTTACTAGCTTCTCAAACACGCTTTTAATATTTAACTGATTTGTCTGCAGCATTAATCACATTGTGTAACACACCAATTTTGGGTTGAGGGTCACATAGTAATTTCGCGGAAATTAAAACCTCTCAACGAAGGAAACATAAATGAAGGAATATTATTACAAAAATAAACGCTCAATGAACGAGCCCAAAAATAAAACCAAACAGCGGAAGTTCTTTAACATTGTTCATCTTCTTCTGAATCTTCCGCGCTTCCAATGCACACTCTGATTCCATAATTCTCTTCAAGGGATAAAGAAATCCTCCCCCTGTCTGTCTCTGGCGTTAAGCACCCAAACACAAACAGAAAGGGTTAACTCTTAGAACAAACAAGAAATACCAATCAATATGCAGAACATAAATAACAGTAACAATATTTTCAACATAAAGTAACAACATCTTAATTGAAAATCCAACAACAACAACAATATAACTCAATTCAACTTCCACGAATTCTATATGTAAGACTTTTGGCAAAACTTCTCCCCAAACTGGCGAGAACGGTCGCAGGGGACAAATTACCCTCTCACTGAACTCATGATAGATCACATGGGACAAATTACCATCTCATCTACCTTAGGCATGATCACATGGGATAATTCCCCATCTCATTATCCTTCCAAATGCACATGTCATAACCCAGAACAACCAACACACGAACCAACAGTTCATAGTATAATGTAAATTATCCATTTTCCAAAATCCAGTTCACAACGTCATCAACATCATATCATAATCATCAATTCTCAAATCCAAGCATGTATCACAAATACCAACAATTTCATCATAAACACATGATGAAATGCAAATTCTGCATGGTATCATTCGTTGCAGGAAGATTAACTGGGTGTTTCTAGTCATGCAACACATGATGAAATGCAGAGATCACGCTGATTCTTTTCCTTATGCCTCGACCATCTCTCACATTCTCGTCCACTACGGAGTACCAATTGCACGGGCGTATGACGTGCGGGCTGCTACCTTCCAATGTGTCAAAACTACCATTCTCTCCCATCTTGGCCTATTTCATGATTTTGGTATTGACACACTTTCCTGGATATTCCATTACAGTGGCAATGACATTCGCATGATAGAACCCGATGACTCTGATGACTCGTCTGCAGATCTTTAAATTTTTATGACTTTTTTAATTTGTGGTCTGTAATAATTTAGACATAACACTTATTTGTTTTCTTTGCTTGGTTGTGTTATTAAGTACTCTGAACTCATATGCTTAAATTAGTTGTGATGCTTGTTTTTCATATTACGATTTGGTTACCCCCACTCCCTATAGTTTCAATGTTTATACTGCTTGTTAGACTGTATGGAATATATTTGGCATTTTCTTCTTTTTGATGATGTCAAAAGGGGGAGAAAGGTCCTGTGCTTTTAAAGATCATTTACAAGGAATGCTACAAGTGGAACAAAAATGGGGGGTTGCATCAAGTTGCATCCGATAGGGGGAGTTTCCGACATTATCAATAATGAGGATCTTCAAAGACAAAGACATGTGTTTGCCATCATCAAAAAGGGGGAGATTGTGAAGAAGGTCTTGCCCCTGACCCTGGCTGAAGTTTTGATGACGACAAACTCGTGTACAAAAAGAAGAAAAGAAGACTTAGAAGAACCAGTGCAACATATCTCAAGCAACCTAAAGGGTTCTAGCTTTAACTAAGTCTTACATTTTAGGTAAGTTATGCTTCTAAGGTTTCTTTAAGTATGAAGGCTCTAAGAAAATTAAAAGTAATTGAGTTTAATCCTTTTCATAAGTTAAAAGTGGTAGAAAAACTCAATTAGAACTTAAAGTTTCATTATATAGAAAATGGACTTGAGTGTAATCGATTACCCTTAAGGTAATCGATTACACAAAGGCAAGTAATCGATTACAGCTTGCTTGTAATCGATTACATGTTTGAATTTGAAATTCAAACAGCAACGGTCACATAGCGTAATCGATTACCTAAGTACTATAATCGATTACCTGCTCGACAAGTTGCATTATTTCATGAACCATTGTGTCTCAAAACATTTGGGAGGCCTTGTGTTGGTTCATGGATGATCTCTAGTGCCTATAAATAGTCCATTTATGGTCAGAAACAAAACACACTTGAACAAGACTTTCATATACAATTGAACCATTGTTCTACAACTTTCATATTCATTAAGATCCAAAATTCTGAGTTTCTTATTCTTCATTTTCAAGAACACTTATGCTGTTCAACTGTTGAAGAACTCAGAATAAGAAAGAGCCTTCATATGATAAGTGCCTAACGCATAACTCCTATGATCAATCCATTCTCGTATTAAATGATTGATTCAGCTGTGTAGAAATTCTTCTTCATCTTCATTCTGGTTGAGTGAAAGATTCACCGTAGGGTTCGGTGCAGATTGGGATTCTGAAAGTGGTTTGCTTTCAAGTTGTTGATAGAAATTCTTAAAGTCCTTGGTGTAAGCACTTGTAAGAAGTTTTTATCAATAGTGGAAAAATTCTCAAGGGTTTCTTGAGGGACTGGACGTAGCCATATGTGGTTTGTAGGTGAACCAGGATAAAATCCGTGTGTGATTTCTCCTAACCCTCATCTTTTACTTTCAAACAACGTTTGATTCCGCTGCACTCACAACCATCATCTGTGATTATCTTTATCTTGAAAGTAACAAGTTCCAGTACGTCAAAGTTGGTGCAAATCTTGGTGATAGAGCTCTTGCTTCACCCAGATATCTTGATCTGAACCTGTTCCAGTACATCAAAGTTGCTGGAATCAACATAATGTTGTTTCAATACTGGGGAGAACTCTTCAAAGTCTCTGCAACTCCTGCTCTCATTCCGATAGTCAAGGAGTTCTATGATTGTGCCATGAAGATTGGTAACAATATTGGTATTAAAACAAGATTTTAGAGGAAGATAGTAGAAATCTTTCCAACTGACATAGCACTCACTCTAAAAGTGAGTGCTGGAGAAGGAGCTCGCTACACCCCAAAGTGGAAAGACACTACTATTGACGCAAACTGTATTTGGAAAGAAGACCCCAAGACAAGTGGGTACACTGTTAACAACTTGGTTGAAGAGTGTATCTTTCCCCATGCCATTATTAGCAAGATAGTGGTTCCTAAAGAAGGATCAAGAGACCTGGTCAACAAGCTTGCCCATTTTTCCTTGTACCAGATGATGAAGGGATGGAAAGTAAGCACTCCACATCTCATTTTCCAACATTTGTTGCAAACTCTGGAGAATTTCACCAATAACCCGCCCTATGGTTCTCTCATAACTGCTATGGTGGGAAATAAGCTGTGGTTAACAAAAGATATGGAAGAAAAAAAATTCATCTCTCACGACTACTTGTATTCAACTCCAATCAGACTTCGAGATGTCAAGAGGATGAAGTTGGCTATTGATCTTTCCAGTGTGCCCCCAGAACTATTGGGGAAATGGACTAAGCAACAGCTTGCTAAAGAAGAAGCCTCATCCCTGGGTAAAGAATTCAAAGCTCTACCCACTCCTACTGTAAGAAAAACTAGGGCAAAACGGCCCTCGCCCGATGTTGTGCCTTCGTTTGAACAACAACCCTCGTCCGCGCCTGCACCAAAGAGACTCGTCTGGTTAAGGGTACAAAGGCGAGACCCTCTTCTATGGAGGCTGACAAGACGATGTTAGCCTAGATAGCAACCTGAGAGGGGGGGTGAATCAGGTTTACCCGATTTTCGCCTTGATACCTTCTTACCTTCTTACTTTCAAGATGAATATAAATACAAACGATTGCAGCGGAAATAAGCGTTGCTTGAAAGTAAAGATGAAGGGTAGAAGAATGCACACACAGAATTTTATCCTGGTTCACCTTCTATCCACCGAAGGCTACGTCCAGTCCCTCAAGAAAACCCCTTGAGGATTTTTCCACTATTGATAAAAATATCTTACAAGTCCTTACACCAAGTACCTTAAGAATTTCTATCAACCACCTGTGAAAGTACACCACTTTCAACAGCCCCTGAAAGCACACCACTTTCAGTCCCTGAAGGCAAACCACCTTCAGTCCACACCCTGAAAGCACACCACTTTCAGTACAACAACCCTTCACCGAACCCTACGGTGGACTTTGAATCAAACCCGATTCAAAGGACCTTTTCCACAATCACTGAACCCTACGGTGGACTTTGAATCAAACCCGATTCAAAGGACCTTTTCACAGACGCCGAACCCTACGGAGGACTTTGAATCAAACCCGATTCAAAGAACCTTTTCACAACCATCGAACACCACGATGGACCTTTTTACAACCACCGAAAACCACGGTGAATGAATCAAACCGATTCAAGAGATGAAGAAGAAGATTCCTTTACAATGGCTGATTCAATCCTTTAAACAAGATGGTTTGATCTTAGCTTGTATGCTCCAGGCAATTACAATGAAGGATCTCTTATTCTGAGTTTCTCAAAAGATGAACAGCATGTGTGTTCTTATGAAGATGAGAGAACATAAACTCAGAATTATGACTTTAATGAATATGAAAGTTATGGACCAAGTCATTGATGTTTTTGAGTGTCTATGGACTTTATATAGGCACTAGAGGTCGTCCATGAACCAACACAACCTTTCCCAAACGTTTTGAGACACAATGGTTCATGAAAAGACACATCTGTCGACCTGGTAATCGATTACAGAAGCCTGGTAATTGATTACACTAGCCGTTGCAGTTTGAATTCAAAATTCAAACTGTGTAATCGATTACCACCTTAGTGTAATCGATTACAGATAGTCCGAAACTCAGTTTTAACCATCTTAAGCCCTAATTGAGTGTTCCTACCAAGTTTTACTTGAGAGAACATATCGTACTCAATTAGTTGATCTTTTATGAGCCTTCAAATGTAATTAAACCTTAATAAAGCATAGCACACTAAGTTGACAAGACTTACTTAAAACAAGAACCTCATGTTTGATCTTGACGTTCTGAGCCTGGTTCTTTGAAGTCTTTCTTCTCTGAAGTCTTGTTGAGGTCTTCTTGAAGTCTTCCTTCCTTTTCTGAAGTCTTCTTGAAGTCTTTCTTCTTTTTGTTCCTTTCTTTCTTGAAGTCTTCTTGAAGTCTTCCTTTTCTTTTCTGAAATCTTTCTTCTTTTTATGATGTGTTTGTCTTCATCAAAGCCTCAGCCGAGTCCAAGGACGAGAACTTCTTCACAGACGAGACCTTCATCTGTTGAAGTTACAGATACTAAACCTATTTCATCCATTCCACCAATTGATCAAGTTCAACTTGCCTCTATTGCTGAGGTATCTGCTCAAGTTGAAGCCACTTCACAAGAAGAAGGAAAGATTCATGTTGCTGCCAAAGCTGGTGAAGTGCCCAAGCAAGATGATCTTCTTTCAGATGCTCATGCACACTATCTCGGGTATATGCCAACAAATTTTCACAACTTTATTGCAGATGTCTTTGATGTAAAAGATGATGGTAACTGTGGTTACCGTTGCATCACTAAGTGGTTAGACCACGGGGAAGAATATTGTCCCAACATTCGCAGAAGGTTGATTACAGAACTCCTTGATAGAAGAGCCCTTCATTCAAGGATTCTGAGTTCTGAAGCTGAAGTTGATTCTGTTTTAATGGCTCTAAAACTGGAGGAAGGGAAGATTGCTTATGAACCTAAGTGGTTCTCTGTGCCAAGTATGGGCTTACTGGCAGCGACTGCTTTCAACATCATTCTAGTAACTTTGGCACCAAGGGGCAGCTGCACTTATTTGCCTCTGTTTGGGCCAGTACCACCTTCACCCAACATTGTTGTTCTTGGGAACATCAATTATCGTCACTGGGTTAGGGTTAAGTTACAGGAAAACTCTCATTTGCCTACAGTGACTCCACAATGGAGACACCATTGCTCACCTGAAGCTAAGGCATGGGGAACTCCACTAATTCCTCGTGTGAGGCTGTTCAAGAAAATCCTTGAGGCTGAAAGCAAGAAACTAATTGATAGTCTCTTCTAGGTGCCCAAGGTGATTCATGTAATTAAAGTCGATGATGCTGATGAGAAAACTCAAGAGATGCTTTCTCCTCCAAAGCAAACTCATCAAGAGTCTAGTACAGTTGTGGCTGATGAACCTCGTCCAACTATTGCTGAAGATCCTCGTCCAGCTACTCCAGAATCTAGTCCAGTGAAGAAAGCACCTATTCCGGTGAAGGAAGATCCTAGTCTGGTGCATGAAGGCTCTAGTCCGGTGAAAGATGAATCCAGCCTGATGAAGGAAGATCCTCGTCCGGTGAATGATGGATCAAGTATGGTTGATGATGAACCTTGTGATGATTCGAAAGAACCAAAGATTGTCTCTCTTCCAACCACTGATAAAGAGTTGCCATCACCAGAAATAACTTCTCCAGAAGTGCCTTCTCAGGTTGCTCTACAGACGACACCTGCAACTACAATTGCTTCTCAGGATTCTGTCTCTGTTGCTAAGAATGCCTTCGTGCTTGCTCCAAGATTTTCAAGATCCTTAAGCTTACCTAGCTCATTGAAGAAGCTAAAGATGACTAAGCTCGAAAACTCCAGCCTCAATACTGCCATTATCATACAACTACATGGTTATCCTTTCTGCTACCAAGCAAGGGTTTGGGAACCAGTTGGTTGTGCACTCATTTCTTTCAAGTTCTTGGATAGGAAGCTGGATGATTTCTACCACTTTTATTGGGTGGTTTGGGAGTTCAGAGGCCATGTTGGCTATATTTCTATTTTCCTAATTTCGCACAACGGAGCTCTTGCAATCAAATTCGGCAACTAGGTCCTAATTCTACTACCTGCATGGGTCCCTGCTATTCCTCTGCCTGCTCTTCCAATCAAGATCTGCAAAAGGCGATTTATGGAAATGAAAGTTGCTGATGTTTTTCTCGCAGATGTGGCACCATTCATCTGCTGCACACTTTCCTGAAGACCTTCTCTCCAGGAGTATGGGTCGGTTGATATGTTTCTTAACTCTAACTATTATGTTGAGTCACCACCTACTCCCATCTCTGTGGAGTTTCCTACAGATGCAGATGCTATTGAGGAACTTAAGGAAGAAGTTAGCTCTTTCAAAGCCGAAATTCGAGGTGAAATGAAGACCCTGGCTGAGCAGACCAATCAAAAGATTGATGAGCGGGACACCAAAAATCAGCAACGCATAGATGAGCTGAAAGAGGAGCTTAAACAAGAATTAAATGCAAGATTTGGAAACTTGGAGAACATGATGGGCCAGCTCCTGAACAAATTCAAATGAAGAATCCCTTCACTTTTTTATCTTGCTGAACAATTACTTTTACTAACTCATATATATCTCATTTTTGTTGCATTAAGTGTTTTTGCTTAGATACCTTTTACTATTTGCTCTGATACCTTTGCTTATTTTTCTAATGCCAAAGGGGGAGAAAATTAGAGAAAAAAGTGTTAAGATTAGGAATTAAAATTAGAGAAAACGGAGGGAGCGCGATATAAGAAAATGCTTAAAAACCATAAGTTTTAGATATTTAGAGAGATATCTTATGTTGAGGGGGAGCAACGAAAGAAAAGAAATAACCTTAGTATTAATTATAGAATGTAAGTATACGCTTGTTAGCTATACGCTCTTATATAACATGAGTTCAAGTCTTTCTCTATTACCATGCTTTCATGTTACAACATATAAGAAACGCTCATGTTTTTCTAACTAAGAAAAATCAAATAGACAAACGATCTATTTCTTATTTTTTCAAAAGGAAAAGCTCAGAAAAATGTACATACCTTGCATGCTCTGATACTACCTTTTTCGCAATAACCAAATTAAACATTTTTCTCAAATGAAAGTTGTCATTATCAAAAAGGGGGAGATCGTTAGATTCAAACGATTTCATCTTTTATTATATTTTGATGAATAATTTTTTTACCTAAGGTTTAATGTTGATAGATAAAGAATTTCTAATACTTTGAGTATTTTATATTTCAGGAACATCTATCATTATGAAGAGAGAACGTCTACCTACCCTTTGAAATAATAATAAAGGCAGTACGTCGAAATGTGGCGAAAAAGTGGATTGTTCTAAGAGTACGTCTGTTGAAGAATACATCTGGCATTCTCAAAGGAGCACGTCTGAAGTATTTAGTGAAAAATACGTCTAGTATTCTCAAAGAGCACGTCCGAAGAATACGTTTGGCTTCATGCAATAAAGGAAAACCTCGTCGAAGCATTTAATGAAGCAATATTCACAGCAGAACCAAGAAAATGACATCATAAATATTTTATTCCTACTATCTGCTAGCCCCTCTAATATTTCTTAAATCAAGCATTACTTTTCAGAGTCAACGGCGCAATTTGCTGAACATCGTATCACCTCAACGGTCAGAATCAAATCTCGATGGTCAGAAAAAGGAAATTATCCTTGCTATCTTCCTCTACATTTAATGCTCAAACGAGCACTTAAGGAAACTATATTGAAGAACTAGATGACGATTGCAAGAAGCATTTAATGCTGCAACTAATGCGTAGCAGGTTGCATTTAATGCTGCTACAGAGCTGCTAGAAGTATCCGTTGCAACAATAGTGAAGAAGAAATTCAAACTGAACTCTCAATCTTCATCAACGGGAATCATACTGAAGATATAAATAGAGGACTTAGACATTGGAATCAGTGGCGACTTTCTATGACCAAAATTCACAAGCTTTTTAAGTCTTTCATCTGCAAATAGCTCTAAAGCAAAATTAGAAATTCATAAGTTATATTTTCCTGAGTTAAGTCGTTTGCCCTTACTGGGAAACCTTCAAAGAGTGAAAACTCTCATCCTTCTTACACTATCAAAACAGAGAACCTACCTTCATATCCTCTCTGTAACTTGCACTTAATATTTCTACCCTATTCTCGTTGAAGAGATCCTGTAGAAAACTAAACCTTCTTTGTAAAAGAACTGGGAGTAGTCCTGTCCAATACTAGTGATAAGAAGTCCTGTAGAAAACTTGTAAGGAGAAGTCCTACATAATACTTGTACTATTTGGAGTAAATAGTGAAAAACCTTGGTGAAGCCAAGGACTAGACGTAGCCCTGTCGATTAAGGGGGTGAACCAGAATAAATACTCTGTGTGCTTTACTTTTCAGCCCTGATTAATTTTCCGCTACATTTATCTTTGAAAAGTATTTGAAACTTATATTTGTTTATAAGAAAAGATTTTAAAAAATCACACAAACTATTCAAACCCGTTTTGTTGTGTTGTTTTACTATTATCATTTAATTTCGTAAATATTAGACACAAAAATCAATTGTGTTATTAAGCTTTCTTACATTTTAGAGGATCTCTTTTGGGGCCAATAACCATTAAAACGGTGCATGGTGGAAAGGTTTGAGAACTACTCTCTATGTTCCTTTTCATAAAACCCTCTAGACATATTGTTGTTGTTCCTTAATATAAGACCTCATACTAGATTTTATGAATATTTATCATTCTCTTCCACGTATATCTCTTATGTTTATATAACATTTGTAATTCTATAGTTTTGACTAGGGGTGTACAAAACCCGGTCCCGCCTGATGTCCCGTCCCGACCCGAGCCACTTAGGGTCTGGTTGGACCCGGCCCGATTGCTAAAAGAGGACAAAAAAGGTTGTCCATCTCCAAACCCGACTCCGGGTGAGGACGGGTTCGGGTTTACCATCGGGTCACCCGGCTCGGCCTGATACATAATTTTCTTAAAAAAATTCTTTAATGTTTTATACTTTGCAACATACTGAGTCTAGCTTAGGGTCTGTTACCTTTTGTTTTTGAATTTCAAGTGTCTCCTCTCCAGTTGCGATGCTATCCTAGAGGCCCATGGTCATTTATCTACCTTCTGTTTACTTAGATTTTTAATTTTATACTAACACCTTTGTGGCATGTTTTCTATCATGCTGTATCTTATAAATCTATTTTGGGAACACATATAACACTCACTCTCTCTTTTTTGTTATTCAAAGAATACAGACCCGAGACAATTGTAAATATTAATTTTTTTATAAAAGTTAGTCATGTAAATTTTTTTGCTTGAGCTTTTTATTGTCCTTCAGGTCAACCCGGTTCTGTCCTACATTAATCAAATCCTAGTTGGACCCAAACATTGTTGGGTTCTTTCGGGTTTGTGGACGAGTTAGGGTCCATAAAATGACCCACACGATATTTAGTTTCGGGTGAGGGTTAACCAAAACCCGTCCTCACTTGTCTCGGGTACACCCCTAGTTTTGACAACTAATTATAACTAATTCTCTTTCACACTAATCAATATATGAGTTAAGGATAAACATAAAATATTTTATGTCATTTTTAAAAACCAATACATTAATTGATATCATTATTTGTTTTCTTAATAAGTGTAATTGACTTAAGACGCACTCCCAACTTTGGTTGTTTTAGTTATTAATTAATCTATTTACCAAAACTTTTGTTGTTTTAGACAAGCAATACTATCTATCACATTTTCTTCCATTTATAGCCTTATTGAATATTATATCTCTCACTCACTCTTCTTATTTTCACATATCACAATTCTTACTAATTATTTAACCAATGACTATTATTCTCTCTTTTTAATATAATCCAACTTTAAATAGAGATATTTCAATTAATTCATAACAGCAATTAATTAAACAATAAAAGTTTTACAAGCGGAAGAAGTATTATAAATAACAATGGAGGGAAACTAATTGAATGGACACCTGTGTGGTGAAAGGTATGGGCAGGTGCTTAATTTCATTGGCTAATTTTGATTTTTGAGATGAGGGCCCTATAACACTAAAGTGAACAGATGTCCCTGGTGCTATTAACTAGTAAGAACCAATGAGGGAAGAGAAGGTGACCAACACTGTCAATGCTGTGTTGTGTGGATTAAGTAAAGGTGCATTGAGTTGAGGTTCGAGAATGTCGACACGTGATTCAGTTCTATTGGTAAAACCACATTCCAATTCAATTTGAAACTTGAAAGTGCTTGGCCTCGGTGGTATCTTAGTCTCGAGTCAGAGCGCGTTCTTAGCACAACCCAGTTAGAAAGCAAGGAGGCTCCATCAACTTCTTAAGAGGATTAAAACGTGCGTGTTGGGAGCGTGGGTGAGAGATATCTTAAATCCAAAACTTGCATTAATGTCTTCGTCATATTTGACACGTTGCATGTTTATGCCAGCGTATCTTCACCAAGATCTGTTTTTTTATTGTGTTATTGCTTTCGATAGTGACCCGTGTTTATTATCCTTAACTTGCTAGTTTTGGATCTAACCCTATAATCACTCTCCAAGGTTTCCTACCCATGATAAATTAATTTCCTGATTAAGTTAGTGTTCATTTAAAGTAGTAGAGATGTATAAATGAAGAAAGAAAAAAGGGAAGGGAAAAAGGAGAATACTTTTTGTAAATTTATTTTCATTCTCTATCAACCCCTTCAATATTATAAAAATTAAAATTTGAAAAATGAAAAAAATCTTATTCTTTATTTCTCTCCCATTAAAAAGTTTTTAATTTATTTGTTTGGGTAAAATATCTCGCTTCCACACTCTAGTTCTTGTAAAGAAACAATTTTCCTTTAATTATTTAAATATTGTTGGGTGGTTATAATGTGCACCACCGTATTAGGTGGTCTACGAGTTTTTTTTTTTTTTTAAATAATGAAAAAAAAAAGTTCTTTTATTAAATTGGGTGCGTTGGAAAGTATTTGTCAAAATAGTGTAGTTTGTGGAACTAGCATTGTGTAATGCGTGTTTGAACTAGGTAAAAATGAGGAGTGTTCAAACAAGTCTTAGTTTAGGCGTGTTCCGGAAGAGTCAAAGGAGTGAGAATTAGAATCAGAATCTACACTATGTGTGAGGGGAAATAATGGATGTGGTGAGCAGAAACATGATCTGAACACGCCTAGAGTGTGGCGTGTCAGAACACGCCTGTTTACGCTGGTTTTTGGTAACCAGGGTAAAACCACAAGAAAATTTGAATGTTTATGAAGAGGCTGGATTCTATCCTCTTTTCGGGTCCTGGGGAGTACGGAAATCTTCTGTGCGCGTGTGGAGTGTATGAGAATGGAGAGGAACCCGTCAAAAGTGGTTTGAGCGGAATGGGTAGGCGTGTGTTGGGAGTAGTCGAGCAAGGGGTTATAGGCATGAAAGCAGGGAAAACAAAGCAAAAGGAAAATAAAATTGCATTGAAATGTAAGTTACAGGGAAATGTAAAGGTTTGGCCAATCGACCACCACTCAGCCACTCACATGTTTCTCGTTCTTATTGCCCTGCGTCACTACCATATGGACTATTGGCTTAAGGGGTGAGGTTTAACGCTACCGGGCGCGTCGTGATGAGGGCAAAAAGACCCCGAATTCTGCCTTGGCTTCTTCTATTTTTAGGTAGAACTCTCCAACTGCTTGCAACGACTGTTTCTTCTAATCTTTACATGTGTCTTCTGCCTGCTTCATTGATCTCCACGTGTCTGGTCGTTCTAACTGCTTTGTAACCTCCGTCGAACGCCAGTTTTATGCATATCCAGGCTGGGATTGAGAACAAACAAGTTCAACACTTGTTTATGTTAAGTCCTGACTTCTAGTTGGCTTCAACTTCGACCTGTCATGTAGTCATCATTTCGGTCGAACCTCAGAAATCACTTTGTTAACCTCAACTAGACATTTTCCATTTTGGTCGAAATTTTCTTATGGTGTCTACTTCAACCAACCCGTGACTTGGGAAAATTTCCAGGCTAACAGATGCCCCCCAAAATATCATACTTCAAAGGAACCCCTTGTTCAGAAGTGTGATATTTTCAACTTAAATGAAAGATAAATTTAATTACCTTTAGTTTTCATTTTTTGGGAAAAAAAGGAGTTTGACGGTTTTGCTATGATAGTGGGGCAGTTAATAGCCCACCACGTTTGCAGGTATGCAATGATCAACATTGCGTTTCCAAGGGCCAGGTCCACATGCCTGAAGTGACTAATGGGGATTTAACCAAATTCGAATGATTTTAAATCCATCAGTCTCGTCAAAGACTCTTTGGTTTCCTCCCTGCCCTTCTAAATAAATACGGAACTTCGTTCATCCTCTCATTTCACATCCTTTCTGTCCTCTTGTCCGCCTTCTTTTCTCCTTTGTGTTCTTTTAGAAACCAAGATAATGGACTCTACAAAGCCTCTTGCTTCATCTTCCTCCTCGATGTGAGGCTCCCGCTGCTGAGAAGCGGGTAAAAAGTGAAGGGTTGTATACTTGCGCCTCAGATTCTATAGTCCTAAACGACGCGTCCAAACCATTCGAGCTCCCCTTTATAGAGAAAAGGCGTCTAACCGGAACGCCCTACAAAGAAAGGCTTGCTAAATGGAGAGCCAGTCCGACGATCACTGTCGATCATCTGTCAATATTTGTAAGGCATTGTTTGGAGCTGATGCTGGCAGAGGATCTTGACATCGTCAAAGCGCACTTCCTTGATATGAAGATCACGCTCAAAGCTCCTATGTGGTGGGAAAAAACACCTGAACCTATGATGATCACCAGGAGGAAATTCCTTGCAAATTTCAACAAAAGGATGAACCCGAATTTGTTATTGCCAGAGGAAGGGGAACAACCACTGTAGTCTTGAAGGAATGAAGAGTCATAGAGTGGCAGTTTTCGTTAGTTCAGGATCAAGTTATTTTATGGTCCTTTTTTGTAGTCTAGTTCCACTCCTTCAAATGTAAACCATATTGTGTAGTTCTATCATTGAGAATGTTTTTCAACTTGATTACTTTATCCGCCAATTTCTACGGCTCTTAACTTATCTTAATTTCACATAACAGCGGTTTATACCTTTTCAAGTATTTTCCGTTTATGTTAAAAATTCGATTATCTCCATCGATCTCTTCGACCGAATAAGCATTACCAGAAAA
This sequence comes from Acmispon strigosus, assembly GCA_030819835.1. NCBI lineage: Eukaryota > Viridiplantae > Streptophyta > Magnoliopsida > Fabales > Fabaceae > Acmispon > Acmispon strigosus. The sequence continues at coordinate 10,611,417 of JAUAMA010000001.1, forward strand.
GGCCTCTATAACCTTAAAAGGTCCTTCTCAATTTGGAGACCACATTTGGTCTCTTTTATCCATAGGCAAAATCACTTTCCAAACTATATCACCTACAGCAAATTCTTTCGACTTGACCTTTTTGTTATATGCTTTGGTTATTTTTTCTTTCTGACGAATGATGGATTCTAAGGGCAAAAGTCTCTCTTCGTCTAAATCAACCAATTCATCCAACATCATATTCCAGTATTGTTCGACGGGAATCTCCATTTGCCTTTGTATACGGGCGGACTTTAAGTAGATTTCTACTGGCAATACCACCTCATGCCCATAGGTTAGTCGAAAGGGAGACGTTCCCGTGGCATCTCAAGGAGACATTCAATATGCCCATAAAACCTCATCCAGATTTTTATGCCAACCCTTTGGTTTTTTATCGATATGTCTTTTAATCAAACCAATGACAACTTTATTGGCCGCTTCGACCTGGCCATTAGCTTGGGCGTAATAAGGGGTAGATTTCACTAATTTGAAGCCTAAATCACTGCACTACTACAGGATTTCCCTATTACCACGTTCCGGGCAGCATATTACCACAACTAAACTTTGGTAAGAGTCCGCGAGGTAATAGATAAATTACCACGGTTCAAGGTGGAACCGTGGTAATATCATACCTCTGAAATACCCGGTTTTACGCTGAACCGTGGTAATATCAGGCCTATGTTACCACGGTTCAAGGCGGAACCGTGTTAATATCATACATCTGTTACCATGGTTTTTACTGGAACCGTGGTAATAGATTCCTCTGTTACCATGGTTCTTACTGGAACCGTGGTTGTAAGACACTTTTCTTTTTATTAATATATGGATTTTATTCGATATATGTGTGTGAAAATATATGGATATATGTTGATTAAGTTTGACATATTTTTATGCTAATTGTAGGTTTTCGTCCGACAAATTATGTTCGTATTTGTTTGACAGATCTCGTTTGTGCTCGTCCGATGAATTAAGTTGTATTTGCCCGGTACATTCATTGGAGAGTTCGTTTGGTGAATTACTTTAGGTACTCGTTTGACGAGACACCTTTTGTTCTCATTTGACTTGATTAGTTGGTGTTCGTTTGATGTAACCGTGTAGTAAGTCGGTGAGTACTTGTTTGATTAGTAGCCGCTTTTGTTGACTTTAAGAGATAAGTGTCAGATGTCTTGGAAATGGTAAACTACAGTTTTTGTGGACTTTGAATATATGTGAGGATCATTAATGAGCATTAATGACCCGCCGCTTTCATTGACCATTTTTCATTAAATGGTTACCCTGAGAGTTGGTTTTCCTGATACTATAAATACCAAGTTCCTAATTTCATTTCACTTCTCAGATACTCTGAATCCTTACTACTTTCCTCACTTCGAAGAATTCTTTCTTGGACATCTTTCTAAAGTTCCTGTTCTTGTTCATTCTTCTCCCGATTAAATCTTCCAAGTTGTGTCCGAACCAAAGAAGGTTGGTTCTTCTTACTCTATTTAGCTTGTGTTAGAGTTCTGATGTTGTAAAACTTCTTATTATGAAAAGGTTTTGATTAGTAAAAATAAAGTGAAAACACCCTTTTTGCATGAGCGTTGGTAGGCTAACGCACGAGCATTAGAGGGTACTCTGTGATAGCCAAATTCGCAAGTGCACGGATGGTTATCGTTTAGTATAAAAGATATCGTACCCAAGGGATATGTGTCTTTCTATTAAATTATTTAGAGCCTTGTGCAGAAAATGAAAAGATATATGTTGTTGTTTGGTTTTTAGAACTAGAAAATAAAATAGCATAAAATAAAAGAGAAGAAATATGATGAGATTTAAGCACTTGGGTTGAATTACATAGTTTATAAAATATGCTAGCAAACTCCTACTTAATTTCTGAATTCTAGAACCAAGTTCATGATGCTATAGCCTAGTATTTCTACAAGTTAATTTCTTACACATTGTAGAACTTTCTTTTAATTACTAAATTCAATTTCTTGCAATTTAGTTAATTAAAGAAGAAGATGAAGATGAAGTTCAGGCCAACATAAAGCTACGTCTATCCTAATTTCGTAGTGATATATACATATAGCCTTTTTTAAATCCTATTTCCCTTACTACTTACCAATTCTCATTGTTATAAGCAATAAGCAAGAAACTTGTGTGCACCAAGATAAATGAAGAACAAGGAAATAAAACATGAATTGGAAATATTATTCAGAAATGTAGAAGAAAACTAAAGCATAAACTACAAACTAAAACAACCCAAGTAACTTAAAAGAATTAGCCAAGCATGGCTAAAAGAGGCATCGAATTACCCTGGATAGGAGCTCAAGAATGGCTTCCCACAATTCCTAGGAACAATGCTCTTAAGGAGGAAAGAAGAATACTTGTTGTATTCTGAAAAAGGTGTGTCTTACAAGTGAAGAAAAGACCCCTATTTATAGTAAAAATCTGCTTTCCAGCGCTTGAGCGCTGGGATCCCCAATGCTTGGGCGTTGGGTGCATTAAAATCCCACGTGCAGATATAGGCCCAGCGCTTGAGCGCTGGCTTCCAACGCTTGAGCGCTGGGATGAAAATCCAACTCACATCCTAGTCAGAGTCCCAACGCTTGAGCGTTGGCTCGACTGCTGGTTCATCTTCAAGCTTTTCTCCTCTTCATGGTAGTGGGTTTTCAATGCCTTCAATGTCCTCCACTCAGCCTCTATTAAGTTCTGAAACCTCCTCTCCACTATCATCAATCCTTCAACCTTATTTTCCATATGCTTAATTCAAAGAGTGTTGGTTCATATTCTTGATTTCCACTTTAAGTCCTCTCTTTGTTAGCACTTTAATTTCAATCCTTCAAGTCTTTGAAACTTCACTTCTCATCCTCCGCTCTTGAACTTTTACACTTTAATCCTTCCTTTCCTGAAACTTTACAATTTGGTCCTTGGACAAAAATGATAACTATACCAGCTTTCCTAACAATATAAAAATAACTATAAAAATTCCTAAAAATATAAAATAAAGTTTAAAAACCAAATAATAGCTAATCTATATGCAAAATGCAAAATAAATATAAAATCTACATAAAAATAATAAAAATCCTATATGAGACTCAAAAATAATAAAATAAAAAGACTAAAAAGACCCTAAAAATATCATATAAAATTCGGTCATCACTCTGTTCTACCCTGTTTTTTGTTATAAAAGGAGTTTTAGTGATTTTGTTTCCAGTTTGGTTTGGGATTATTCCTTATTGTTGGAATAGTTGATTAAACATATTATTATGCTTTTGGTAGGTTGAAGACTCAAGTGTATGCAACCTACGAGAAGGTAAGGGTAACTCATATGTTAGCTTATATTAGTATCTACAGTGATATCTATTTTATTTACTTTGGTAACGTGAATATTGTGAATGAATACTGAAATGTTTCCAGATTCAATTATATTATGTAACCTACTGGGGTTAAGGGAACGAGTGAACCGTATTTGTTCATGAAGAACTGTGACTGGCCATCATGATGAAATTTTTGGTTTGATGTGGTGGACTATTTTGTGTCGCGGGGATCGTCCAAGGGTGGTGTCGAAGAGTCTCGTCCTTATAACTATCCTGTCCAAAATAAGGCAAAACAATGAGCTACGAATACATATATTTGGTTACTGGAAGTCACCAAGTGTGATTGTGAATTAACTTATGAATGTCTTGAGAATAACTGTGTTAGATGACTTGTGATATTGTCTTCCAAACTATTGTGATTATTGATTTTTATTCATAATGGAGTTAACCCTTTTCTTGTTTGTATTTCTTTATTTTGGCATATATCGCCAGACGGTCACTAGTAGGTATTCATCTGCTGTTGATCAGGAAGCAAACGAAGACTGCTTCTGGAGGCGGACGTTGATGACTTTGGAAGCTTAAAGACTGGAGCTTTTACTTATTTTGTGTTTCAATGAATTGTACTTCCTTTTGTAAAAGAAAAGCACATGTTGTGCAAGATGATACTTTCATTACATCTTATTTTCTTTGCAATTATGAAATGTATTATATGGGCTACAATATATGTATATTATGAGTGATAAACGTTTTGAAAATATAAGATGTTTTGAAAGGTTTAAACTTAGTGTTATTTCTGCATGGTTACTATGTGACACTCGACGTAAAAAATCGGGCTGTTACAGTGGTAATAAGTTTTTTTTTTATAAAAAAAACAGCCTATTTGCAATACACACAACACTGTTTCTAAACTAAAAAAATGGTCAAATATGAATATCCACCGTATCTAAATATATTTATTTATGAAATTAAAGGGTAAACCACATAGAACAACAACATGTGCCTAAAGAAAAGGAAACAAACAAACTTGGAAATTTCTCAAAAACTAAACCAAGGTCTGTGAATGTAGAAACTAGAAACTGGTTTTATCAAATTTTATAAGAAACTTCCATTTTGTATCTCAAATATCATACAAGTGAGCACATAGCCAACCAGGGTTAACAAAAACATTTTAACAACATTTTATCACATTTTATAAGCTCACCATAATTTTAAAATATTTATTCCACATTTTATTTTTGTTGGTGTTATCTAATTCACTTGCCTATACAACCCTTGAAAGTTTTACTGGTTTATTATTTTCCAAGAGAAAGAAACAACTATAACAGCCACAATCCATTAATGAAATATATCAACCAGGATTATGGAGATCCCTCTCAGCTCAGGGAATACCTCTGCTGCTTTCTTCTAAGCTAAGAACCAAAAGTTAGAGTACATAAAGATAAAGGTAGCAAAGCATAATTAGATAAACATGACAAGATACTAGATCAGAAAACTATGTCTTTAAAGTCAGTGTTTCACCAAGCTGCAAAACCCAAAACTCAGAATAACATGTTCAACAGTTTCAACAATCAGGCACCGTTACTTAAATTCAGTGAACTGTGAATTTGACATGTAATTGTTGTTTCTAAATTCATATTAATACTCCAATTATTCTTATAATTCTTTAACTTATCCACATAACTCATTTTCTTCAAAAACTGACATATTTGATTTTCTAGAATCACTTTTCCAACTAGCTTAATTTCAATAATACACCCCTTATTTTAAACGGAAAATTCAGCCATTAAACACACAACAAATCATTTCAGCATAAATTGGACATCAAACACAATTCCTAATAGGGTCTTATGGTTGCCCTTAAACTAACAGGTTATGTGTATAAAACAAGGCATGTATTATTGACAACAACAACAGTATCAAATCACAGTAAATAAAAGACAGATTTGCAATTATCAGCAGATATTATTTACAGCAATCAGCAATAGTAACAAATCATTCAGTCATTTTATCAAACAGATAAAAAGCAATTACGGACAGAATCTCAACAGCCAAAATTATAAGAGCAAGTACAATCAGAAAGACATCAAGAGAAGGGAAATGTCATTGCTCTGTTTTTGTGATTAGAATTTACTGAACTGAACTGGTCAGCTTCTTTGACTCTTCTCCCCTTCGCTTCCATAGGCAATGAGCTCCACGACGACGGGGTTGGATTATGCCGGAGACTCATCCCATGCGCCAATTATGAGGTCATGATGTACTAATTTGCGAAATTTCACTCAAGCAATTCATCGAGCAGTTCGCAGGCACTGAAATTTCAAACCCAATACAAAAGAAGCTCATTTAGTAAATTCATCGAACAAATAGTAGGCACCAAACTCAATGGAAATATGGAAAGAAGCTTTAAAACAAAAAATAATTAAGAGATAATTTTCAGAGACGAATGGTTTGAAGTATATCATTGAAGCGGCTGGATTCGAAGTATATCATTCAGGCGGCTGGGTTCCCTCAACGACTCTAGCCACCCCTGGCAATACCAACACCGTGACTGCTACGCCTTGGTCATTCAAACTGTACAGGCTGCTCTTGCCATCTGAACGTCGCGCACAGGGAGAGTGTAGGGAAAGTTTCACACATGAAAGTACTTGGTGTTTGAGAGTATAGTTGAGGTTTAACTTGTAAAAGATTTGGTTTTATGTTTAGGAAAAATGGTACATGTGGAATATGAGATCCTTGATGTTTTGACAAGTTTTGTGAGTGTTTAAGTAGATGAGGAAATGGGTTTGAAGGTAAAAATAATTGAGGGAAAAATTATTGGTTATATTTGATGTTGTTGGCTGAATGCTAGTTATAGATTTTGGGAGATTTGTTAAGTTTAAGAACTTGATTTTTACTTGATAAAATGACTTGAGAATGAAGGAATTGTGAGAAAAGATTTTGAGGAAAGGTAAATTTGTTGTGTTGTTGTTAGCCTAGTGTGGAAATTGATTTTGGTTAAGAGACTAACGATTGAATTGTTATGAGAATGGTAAAGTTAGAGGAAAGTGTTAGTGTCAAGGTTGATTGCTCTAAGTTATTACGTGTGGAATATTTGCCAAGAGCCTAAGTGCTTATGAACTTTGAGAATATGTATATTAGGAAGATGTGCTTAAATGCCACTAGGTGATTTTCACTAAGCTTGGATTGAAATTTTAGAAAGAGTTTAGTTTTAGAAAGAGTCCTTATTGTTGAAGTTGACGAAGTTTTAATCCTTGGAAGCTTGGAGATCTTAAGATGAAAAGGTTGGCTTAAGTCCCTTGAGATGTAGTACATGGATTAATCTTGAAGGAAATGAGTTTTGAGTCGTGTGAAGAGTTAAAACTTCAACTAGGCATATGATTTTGAATACTTGGGTATGTGGGGAAAATTGTGGTTATGATTAGAGTAAGTTTAAGAGAAAATTTGAGTGACGAAAAAGGGTTGGCTGAGGCACCCTTGGGAGATTTTGAGAGGAGAATTGTTGTGTCAAAACTTATTTTGAGTTGAACCTTATCTCAAGATGTTGCTAAATTTCTTGAAGTTGTGAAGAAAAATGGTTTATTGTGAAAAGATTTGGCTTGAGTGATTTGCAAATGTGTATTGAAAAGCATGAAATTTCTAGAGTAAAAGATTTTTTGTGTACATGTTGTAGTTGAAAAGGACCATTGAAAATATTTTACTAAACCTCGAGTTCCCTATATGGTATTGATGCATACATAAGGGGCCTAGAGTTAAACATAAGAACTAGCTTAAGAAGTGAAGCTTAGTTGAGAAATGGTACTAAGTTAGGGTATATGTTAGTGAAGGTGCGACGAGCGAGGCGGTTTACGTGACTAGTGTAGAAGCGGGAAGGAAAGAGCCTACAATAAGGGAACTTCGAGCTTGAATAACTATATATGATATATGTTACATGATATATGTATATATGTTGGATGTTTTGAGGTGTTGATGATGTTTGTTGAAATAGTTGTGACACTTTAAGTGCGTGATTGAATGATTGTTGAAGTTATTGCAATGATGCTTGAATGTATGTTGTTTGGCTATATGCAAAGCATCCTATTTAGCTCATATGAACGGCCAAGCTATACTCGAAATGTATGAAATGGTATGGCTAACGACTTTCTGATTGAATTGATGTTGTTCCTTGAACATGTTGTGCTTAATTAAACACCCAATTGGCGTTTTTCGGAAATATGTTTTCAAGAGGATCAACGGTTAAGATCAAGAGCTTTCGAAAAGAAATGAATCTATGCTAAGCTTATTGAATGAAAATTCATAATACACTAAGTGTATTCATCAAACCCTTTTATAAACTAATGGCGATTCCACTTTCTTCAAAATATAACACATATTTTGAAAAGAATCATAAGACCTATCTTTGGAAATGAATCATAGACATATTTTCTGAAGCGAATCATAAGGCTTTTATGAAAAGAATCATAAGAGATATTCTCACAAGAAAAGAGGGGGATTGTGCGTAAGTGAAAGCGGGATGAATTGCTCATCGATTGTTATGGGTGCGGATCAGTGGCATACACGGCCATATGAGAAAGGACGATGTGATGTAAGACAGACACTCGATCAAGGGTTGACTCGCATTGGAAAGGGATCTTAGATTCGTATGAAAGAAGTTTCTATTATGTTGATGGTTATAATGATGATTATGATTGTTGATTTCAAATGGCATAAAACATCATGAATTCATGGACAGGCCAATGATATTGGTAACTATACAGAGTTAGCCGAATTAAAAGTCTGTTCATGTCGTGTAATTCAAGACGCCGTAAGGGACGTGCCTGAGAAAAGTGGCAATTTCCAGAGGTGGATGGACGGTTTCATCAAACCAGAGGGATAAAAGGATATGTCTTTCCTCTCAATGTCTTGGTTGTTGGAGTTATATCTGGATCATTGGTCGCACTAGTCGACGCATGTGCTCTAGGATAAGCATGAGCATAACATACACATTGACCTTGAGATTTCGTGTTATGTGACTTGAGATGATTGTGGTGCAGTTCTGTTTATGCAATAAATGTTATTAGATTGATGAACTGATGTGTGTAGTTGTGGTTTGATTGTTCAAGTATATAATTTATTATGTGGTTTACATATACTATTAATCTTTTACCTCTATACTCCCATGAGGATGTTGTTTCCAAGAAGTTGACCCTTGCACTGTTCTTTCTACGGATGTACTTGGGGCGTCTCCACGGGCGGTGGCGTTTGTTTCAGGGATGGCTCCTGACGATAAAGACAGAACATGCTGACGACGAGGATGATTCTCCGTGATGTTGCCCTTTGCTTGTGTACTAGTTCGTCTGTGTGTGACATGTATACGTTATTGATTCTAATACGTTATATTTGGAAGATGCAATAGATGATGTCAACAAATATACCTGCATTTTCATGATTTCAAAAGATAATCAACATATTCAATTTACTTTTGAGGTTACTATTGTGATTTCATGTCTTATATAGCACAAGAATCAACATTAAAAATTAATGTGCAGTGAAAATCAGTTGCAATTCTCTTAATGGGGATAAAATTAAACTCAAAACTAGGAATGAAAACGACATTTGGTAATTGTAAATCAAGGGTGAACGTACTAGATGCTGAAAAGTGATAAAGAATGATACTACCATCTCGAAGTTTGACTTAAATCAGGTGAATATGGTGATAAACATAAAAATTGTGCAAGGAATTGGATACATGATCCGCAAAACCTGTATCGAATATCTAGTCAGAAAGGTGTATTGGACTACTTGATTTTTGTTGTGGATGTGTGTGCATCTTAACATTATGTTAAGAACCTGAGTCTATTGTGATTGTGATGGTTTCAGGTTCTTCATATCAAAATCCAGTTATAAGAGATCTTAATTGATCTGATTACAAACAGATCAAACTTAATCAGTAAGGTAGGAATTTTGATTGATGGAATCATTGAAGAAAAAGTTTTTGGCGAACAACCTCTAGGTTTGAGTATTAATCTTCTCTTAATCACGTTTTCCAATTGAAAGATGAACTTTATATATGTTATAACTATAAGCAAGTTGGTATGATAAAATGACTACCTTGCTTCAAGAATAAACTATAAGGTGCATTTGTATTTTTGTCAGCTCATATTTTAAGATAATTTGAATGTGTTTTTCGTCAATTCATATCTCTTATATCATTGAAGTAAACGTGTTTTTAATTAATTAAACGTAAATGTAAACACATATTAAATAGACATTGCGTCTCAGAAACGGACAACAAGCTACATCAAAGTTTGCAAATTAGAAATGCTTATGGGATTCATTATGGAACCAAAAAAGCAAAGACAAAAGTGATAACTTCTTATAATAAAAAAGTAATACTCCTCTTATTAGCATGTCACCAGTATTTAATTGTAAAACGAGTAGGTCTTAGCTTGAAGTATAATTGTTCTGAATCCTCCAATAGGTGCTAAAACCGTCAAACATAGGCCAAGCCCAATGCAGATCTGTAACAAATGGAGCAATAATTAAACTTGACATGAAAATATAAAATCATTTTAAGAACTTAAAAGCCAAAATAAAGTTACCCAGTTAGTGCACCAAGACAAGCTGAATTTATTTGGTTTGTAGATTACAAGCCACATGATACAGGGGAGCTGAAAATATAAGATGAAAATAAACACTTAAGCAAAATTATAATCAATCGCGATCGGTAAACACCGCTTATGTGACGTTACCGGCTACACTTGCAATTTTTATCGGTTTCTATCGCCACAAATTATAGGTGTTGTTGGTGTTGCATTGGTGTTCGAACGATTATTTTTGAATTATAATAATGATAAGAAAACTTGAATTTGTCATGGCTTACAAAGTATGTTGTGGGAGCAAAAGCAAATCCACCAAAAAATCCTAGGAGGCCACCGAAAAATGGGAAGGTAATAGCAACGAACATTGTGAATGCTGATGAAAAAAAGGGTCATATCAATAAACAGACCCAAAAGTAGTCATGTACAAGTTGTTTTAGAACCAAAACTTAGGCCGCGTTTGGGAAAACAGCTTAATTAAGCGCTTATGACCATAAACGCTTATAACATAAGCGCTTATTAATAAGTTACCTTAAGAAATTTATTTGAAATAAATTGAAAATAAGCTATATATAAACATAAGCTCTTTTTCATAAGCTACTTTAGTTAGCTTATGAAAATAAGCTCAAAACAGCTTATAGGATGGTCATAAGCTATTTACATAAGCTCTCCCAAACACTTGCATAAACACTTCTACTATAAGTTAAGCTCATATAAGCTCTTCCAAATGGGTTAGTTTAGTTACTTACCCACGTATACATTGCGTACAATAAAACGAAGAGTAGTACTTGGCTTGAAATTCAATTTCTTCACCATCAATGATTCAATCATGTCAAACACCGGCATTGCATAAACCTACACCAACAAGCACAAAAACAACACTTTGGATATATATAGTAGTTACTTTTCACATTTTAATTAGTGATATATAGAAATTGAAATTCACCTGATAGCTTCCAATTACATGAACAACAACAAACAGGTTAGCCATTGCAATAAGCCATGCTGGTTTCTCTAACGAGACGAGGATGTCGTCGTTAACCTTATTGCCAAACATCCAGTAACCAATAATAGCAACAGGGAAGTAGCAAATGGCTACAATCATGTAGGCAACAACTACTCCTCTCCACATAGCAATTTTTGATGGCTTCTCTGGTGTGGATGGGATTGTTGCTTGGATTTCCAGCACCACATTGTGCCCAGCAAAGGCAAAAGCAATAGACCCAAGGCCATTTAAGAAGTTATAGATTGTTCCTCCAGTACTCTTAGCTCTGTAGCTATAATTAACATCTTCTTGAACACCCTTGTGTACACTAGCTGCCCAAGCAATTGTAGAGTAACTGTAGAAAAATCCAAACATCAATGTCTAAATTATCTTGACTTCTGTATTTCATTGCATTATTCTCATTGAGCACGGTACAATTTTGTTATCACTTCACGGGAGACATCAAGTCAAGAATATCCACATCATGGTGGGGTTGACACTCTCAGTCTCGGCATGAATATTTTCTCATCGAATCCTTAAAAGCGGTGTTTGTAAGTTGAGTTTTAAAGAAATTGAAGTGGAGGGCAGGGCTTATGAGAAGGTTTGCCCTTGATTGCAATTTTTTTTAAAAAGAGGTGAAAGGTTTGGAGGATTTCTAAAACACCCATTATATTATTTTTACGACTAAGTAGTAGTATGAAGAGTTAATGGTTTAACAGGTCCTTGAAGTTGTACCGAAATCTGTATTTGGTCCCACCCTGAAAAAATGATGTTTAGTGGCAGTTTTTTAACAATTAATGGCTGTTTTTGACCGCCACTAAACGTCATTTTTCAGGAAAGGGACCAAACACAGATTTCGGTACAACTTCAAGGATCTGTTGAACTATTAACCCTAGTATGAAATAAGTTCCACATTACGTGTTTTGACACAAAATCTATATTATATAAGTGGGAGAGTTGCATTATCAATCATTTTAAGTCATCTTAAGTCTTATTTAATAAACTTATTTACAAAGCTTATTAAATAAGTTCGTAAACTTGTTAAATGTAGTAGCAAATAAAAGAAGCTTATTATACCTTAAGGACATCGCTGCTGCAGCCAAGGATACACCAGAAATGGAGTTGAAGTTAGGGAGATGGGACAGTACAAAGTGAACTGAGGCAAAGATCATGATGAAAAAGGACAATTTGATGTTTTTGCAGGTTGAACACACGGTATGATGGAACTTCCATAATGATGTTCCCCCTGTGACCATGTACACAATATTCATCCCCATATCAACAACAACTTGTTGAGGAACCACAATGTAAAGACCTAGCTTTTCACCAAAGGCATGCTGACCCAACTCATGGTATCTGTCAAAACGTTTTCCAGGAACCATTTCATGCATCTCAACCATTTGCCATAATGTGTACAAGGTGATGATCCAAGACAAGATAAGTATAGTTACACCTGGACCCCTGTGCACAAGATAATGTAATCATTTGCTATTTCAAAAGATAAGATTCATAGAACATGGAATGAAATATACCATCCAAGATCTGCCATGGCAGAGGGTAGACCGAGAACACCAGCACCAACCATGGCTGTGACATTGTGGAAAGCAGAGTACCACCATTTTGCATTCCTTTCAGAACTAATTGGAAGCCACTTATCAAGTTTCTTCTCCTTCTCTGATTTTCCTTCAATCTGTTTAATCAATAACAAAAATAAAATTAAAAGATAGCCCCGAATTACAATTCTTTAGTAGGAAATCATCACATATGTCCCAAGGTAAGTTGTATTTATCATATATAACTTATTAAACTTTTTAGTAGGAAATCATTAAATTATATATCCTATATGTGATTTATGTTTTCTTTTCAAAGTAGGTAAGTCGTATCCCACAAGTCCATTTGGAAGATACGATTCATTTGAGAGTTTTAAGTAGATTTTATTTATATATTTATAGAAAAAATCAAGGGTTAAATATGTTCGAAGTTTCTCACATATTGGGTCAAGTCTAAATAGGTTCCCCAGAAAATTTTGTATGACTTTCTTTTACAATTTTTTTTAATTCAAATAAAGACAAGTGACGTCATGGTAATCACATGGTTAGTCCACCTGGACTTTTCACATACTTTTGATCCTTTTAAAATTTCTTTAATTACTTTTGGTCTTTTGCACCCGTTTCCCTATCTTCGTCTTCCTCCTCCCTCCTAACCTCCACAACCACCACTGATCTCCCACTCAACCACAACAAAACCCCCACCTCCACCTCCACCTCCCCCTCCCTCTTCCCCATCTTTACCCCCCCTTTCCCTACTTCCCCAACCCCTTCCCCTCCCCCAATTGGGTTTTGGTTTATTGCATCCTCCAATTGTGGTATGTCTAATTGTCTCCCCTTTCATTATGTAACTCTTCCTTCTGTTTTGAAATTTTAAACCCATATTTCAAAACAGCACAATTTCTGGAAATTTTCCTAAATGTAGGACTGCAACAACAACCAAAAACCATAAACAAATAAAAACGATGGAAGAAGGAAGGGGAGGTGGGCAAAGGTGGAGGGAAGGGTAAGGGGTTTAGAGGTAGGGAAAGGAAGGGGGAGATGGGAGTTGGGAGGTGGTTGTGGAGGGTGGTTGGAAGGAGAAAGATGAAAAAGGAGAGGAAGAAAAAAAGGAGGAGAATGATCAAAAGTGATTAAAGAAAATTAGAAAAACCAAAAGTGATGTGAAAAGCCCACGCTACTGTCCATGTGACCTATTTGGATTAAAAAATTATCAAGGACAAAAAGTTATAAAAAAATATTATGGGACCTATTTGGATTAGTCCCTACATGTCACATACTTGGAACATATTGAAAAAAAAAAATTAATATACTGTATCCTTTAAATATGAATTTTTTTATTTAAAATAAATTAAACTCAAAGAATGTTTTCATTTACGTGAGAGTAAAAAAAAATTAGAGTTTAAAAAAAGTTAACATTTAAAAAATTGTTTGAGCTAATACTTGCTTGATTTAAGGAGGCTATATTGGTGTTAAATCAAGCATGTGGGAATAGAAGGAGGTGTCGCACAATCACCTCTTCCACCGTGTCCACCGCTTGCACCTCGTGATGAGCTTGTGCTAGAAAAGCTTCCACTACACCCACCATTTCGAGTTCTCCTGTATAAATCAATGATAGGAGAAGTTGACGATGCGTGCCAGGTTCAGAAACTTGGGCACCCATAACGTGAAATTGTGAGTATCAGAGAGTGCCTTTGAGAGGTATCAAATGTGAGAGAGTAGTGAGCTAAGAGTGTAACTCCTGATAATAGGAAAAATACTATACCTCAAAGAGTGAGAGTTGTAAGAATGAGAGTTATATGTTGTAATCATCCATAAAAATAAAGCTTGTGAATTAAAATAGGTCTTCTTATCTATCTTCTATCTTAACTTTGGTTCCTACACTAGTTGTATCTTTGTATCTATATGGATAGAGAGTTGATAACTCCTACTTGTGACATATGACATACATCAATCATCGAGCGCTTTATCTCTCCACCAATATAAGCGCTTTCACTGCTTATTTAAACATCAACTCTCCATGTGACCAAATATTAGTAGATCTTTTATTCATGTCTCCATATTGTCATCTCAATGCATATTTTGAATCATTCATTGGTTAAGTCTTAGTCAATACGTTTCATTGACCTCTTTTTCATTGTTAGGAGCAGAATCTCAACTAACCCAGTTGTTCATTGTATTTTGAATAGTCAAAATCCTTGTATACAATTCTTCCCTGAGCTATAATGATCACAATAGGCCAACTCTTCCATGAAAATTGCAAGCATAACTTCATTAATCATACATAATCATTTTTGGAACGGTCAAAAACCATAGAATCCACTCCTGTTTCATCAAAAACTATTCTAAAACGACCCCAAAATCAACAAAAAAATTTGATGGAGTGGCAACTTCTTAACAAGACAGTTTCTAGCACATCTTCAAGCCACACAGCCATGGTTTTTAGTCTCTAGTTATCACCTAATCCCGTGGATGGGAGGTAATCTTGTAACATAATCTCGTACCGTAATCCCGTAAGAGATTAACTCACATGTAAAAATAATAGTAAAAATCCATAATAATGATGACACTAGTAGTGTTAAAGAATTGTCCAAATCATCCAACAATAAAAATTAAAATTTAGAACCATACATAAATTGCCAAATATCCAAATTTAAGGTACATAAGTCATACTCATAAGCCATAAGTCATAACAAAACATCACTTCAAGTTAAGATAAACTTAAATAATAAACTTAACAAAACATCTTCAAATTTACAATCCTCCAACAGCATCAAATTCAACACCACCAGAAGAAAGTAAAGAATAATTACAAGCAACACAAGTAAGTGAAACTAGCTAGAAACAATCCAGTTTAGCAGCTTAACGAAAAAACAAATGGAAAGGCAAATGCAAAAGGCACTAAAACAAGACTAGCCCCTCCACAAAGTGTTACAAAAGAAGAAGAGTTCAAATTAAAAATGAACTTGTCCAAAAATAAGAAGAGGACATGTATAATTACAAAATATTCTAAAGATAACCTAAGGGTTGGGAGAATCATTAAAAGTGATGTTTGAAGGGAGGAAGACAACATTCTTATACTCTCTGATGACCCTGTCTTTCACAACTTACTTGAATGAGATCCCTTGCATCTTAAGCCCATGATTCAAGACTTAAGTTGATCAACGACATTTTGAAAGGCTCTAGGGCACCCATCCTCCAACATACTTTGAATAGAAAGGATGTTGTGTTCACCTTGTCTATGTGGGCCTTCTGTTGATCGTTCTTTTTTTCTCATGGCCTCTAGCTAGTCAATGAGAGACCTATTCTCGTCTTTCAGAAGAAAAACTTCTTTAGTCAAGAACGTTTTTCACTCCTCTAGCTCAAGAATAGAGGAGGTAGGGGCTCGCAAGTCTCCAACCTCTTTGGAGAGCTTCTCATTCTACACTTCTAGGCGGTTGGTCCACAGAGTTACCTCCCAGTCTACGTGGAGCGACATTGAAATTCCCGAGCTTTGTTGGAGAGCTCGCATTCAAAAGCAGGGAAAACATCATGATTAAAGAGGTAGCATAGGAAACTTGAGAAAAGGGAACCATAGATCATAGAATCCATGGCCCCAAGGGGGTCAAAGTTTATGGAGGCCCCAAATCGTGGGTTTTTAGAGGTAATGTCCTTTATCACGCCCATATGAGTGATGCAGTGATGGAGAGCCTCCTCCCATTTCTTGATGATGTATGGAATTAAAGGTTGGTGCTTGGAAATCTTGAGTGGAGGTTTGTAAGGGTTAGACAAAGAATCTGGGTCGCTTTTGGAATCGGTCAGGACAGAGTGAGTGGAAAAATTGGATGATCGAAAGGGAAGGTCTTTCAATTTCACCTTTAGTATTACCCTCTTTGGACTCGTCCGCGATGTTACCCACACCTTCATTCTCTAAGGAGTGCTTTCTAGGAGAACCATCTCCAGTTCCTTTGGACGAGTGGTCGTCATCATCAACAACTTGTGAGGAGCTATTGGGGGTCGCAGTACCCTCAATATCTTCACTTTCCTATTGAAGGATTGGATTGTCCTTTTCTATGGCAGGGTTACCTTAAGGATGGCCCTTGTCAAGTTTACTTTAGGTTGGCCCTCGTTAGAATGAGGTTTGTCAGAGAGATCAGCATCTGAATCATGAACATTATATTGAGCATCTTCTCCTAATTTGGTAGGTTTCAGAATGAAAGAAACATCCCCCCATCATTCCAAGTGGTGATGGATTCTTCTAATTCGCTCTATGACTTAAGGAAGTTAAGGAATCCCGCTATCATACGAAAGTGAAACGATGAATTAGGAGGAAATCTGAAGCGACGAAGTATTTTGTGAAGAGATATCTAAATGCCAATAGTGTGATGAGAATTCCTTTGAGGAACACAAACCTTTTATAGACCTAAAATGCTAGAAACTTATATTTCAAAGTGACGCAGTTTCAGCAAACAGGCATGACTGATCAGAAAAAAAAAAGCGACGATTTAGCTGCAAGAGTTATTACCAGCCAAGAATTCAAACTACACTCGGACTGCAGTGAAGCCGAGCGGAAATTT
The DNA here is from genome assembly GCA_030819835.1 of Acmispon strigosus. Classification (NCBI taxonomy): domain Eukaryota; kingdom Viridiplantae; phylum Streptophyta; class Magnoliopsida; order Fabales; family Fabaceae; genus Acmispon; species Acmispon strigosus. The sequence continues at coordinate 10,628,388 of JAUAMA010000001.1, forward strand.
ACTGCTCACTATGAACCAAAGGCAACACATAGGAAATATGCATCATAGAGGTCTTGTACGACTGCCAAGGGTCTCAAATACAGTTAAGGGGATCTCGATTAAAGAATCAAGAACTTGACATGCCAACTACTGACACTCCATGTTAGGGGAATCCTGTTCTAGTCGGCTCTTCACTCACACGACCATACGACGTCCCAGCCAGTCCACATGAGTTTGCTCTTAAGCATCCACCACAAAAGGTGGCCTACACAACCTGGTGCAGGAACGAACCGTCCCAGCTCATTTGGCAATTGGTCCAAGCGGCCTGGCTAAGGGCCAAGAGGGACGTCCATAGCACATTGTCACTAAGCCAACCCAATCACCGATTGGAAGTTTCATTCAAGGACTTCCCTTACACCTGCAAAGACACTTGACACGATACCAAATCTATAAATACAAGTTCTATTGTTCATTTACATGGATTGTTATTCATTATTAGCATACTCCTTAGTTCGTCTGAACTCATGGATTTTCTCTTTGCTCACACACTGACTTGAGCGTTGGAGTATCCTTCGCAGGTCCCCCCTCTAACGCACCTCAACCGAAGACTCATTGCATCATGGCCAGCCCAGGCTAAGTACCACGACGAGAGCACCAATAGAGCCATGTCCAGAATTCACGCACAAACAATATTAGACACGATATAGAACTATCCCAATAGTTTGTGGAGGCATACATCCTAATTTTTATTCAGTGAGATCCGTTGACATGGTATTTCATTCTGAAACTTGTGCGCTTCATTTTCTCCGGGAGCTCCCTCCAAGAAAATATAACCCTTCCCCCGCTTCCCGTTAATACCACGAGCCTCGTATCGATTATTAATTCTTATTCCATCACAATATGAAAATCAAAAATTTTGGGATAGATATCCTAAATCTGAACAGAATTATTTCTGGTTAAAGAATCTTTTTTTTGTTACTCTAGAATAATTAGTGAATTCTCTAGAAAAAATACGAATTTCATCTTCTCACAAACACAAGGCTAGATATACCATTTGTTGTTCAACAACTTAGCTAATTCATGGAAACCCCTACACAACTTCAGTTTCGAGCAGCTACTCACGTTCTTCGACACCTCAAGCAAGCTCCAAGCACAGGTATTTCTTTGCCATGTCTGCTACATTACAACTTCTTATTTGAGTGATGTAGATTGGCGATGGTGTTGTTTAGATTCATGAAGTTCAATTAGCTGTTACTGCAGCTTTCTTGGCTCTTTCCTTGTTTTATGGCGTTCAGAGAAGCAAGTAACTATTGCTCATTCTTTTTCGGAAGTAGAATATTGAGCCTTAGCTTCAGCAACATCTGAACTTTAGTTTCTTTCTTATATTCTTAATGACTTGCACGCCACTTGCTCACACCATGTTGTTTTGCACTGTGACAATCAAAGCGCACTCCACATTGCAGCCAACCTTATTTTCCATGAGCGCACCAAACATTTAGACTTTGATTGTCATATAGTTCATGAGAAATCTCTTTCTGGTATGATGTTGTTGATCCATGTTTTTTCCCTTGATCAGATCTAAGATATGTTTTCCACCTCTGTTCAACTTGAGGGGGGTTACAAGATTAGTTAGTTATGTTTATCATTTTTTTTTATTTCAGTTCTCGTCCTATCCGATTCTGTTAGTTAGTTAGTTTTCCTACCTTTCCACTTACTTAATTTTTGTTTTGGGAACTTTGGGAATGTTAGACAATATGGTCAGATACTCAGATCCATCTGCCCCGTTTAAGGTGGTTGTGATTTTTAGTTTTAAAATGTAAATTTCAAAACAAAACTTGTTCGGATAAAACTGTGCTGAAATTAGTTTTAAGTCACTTTAAAACCAGTTTTGGTTTAGTTTTAAAAACCAAGAAATATGGTTTATTATTTTCTATTTTCGTTTCTTCTCCTCCCTCGATCTATTCTTCACTCTATTTTTAGTTTTTACTAGGGATGGTAATGGGTAGTGTCTGGGTAGGGCACTACAATACACATCCCCATACCCGCGTTTTTAAAAATACCCGTACCCGTCCTCATACCCGTGTGGGTAGAAACTTGAGTACTCATCCCAATACTTTCGGGGTACCTATATGCCTGTACCCGTACCCATTACCTGTAGTTTAGTTAAACAAAATATAATTTTCACTATTTGTATTTTTCAATAGAAAACCAAAATATGAAAATATGATTGCTACTATAAAATGAAAACACATCAGTTAAAAATACAAAAGACTATCAAAATACTTAACAAGTAAAATCATTTAATTAAGTATAAAAAGCTAGATAATATTTATATTTTTTACTTTAATAGGATCATATTAAGTAAGATGTTCTCTCTAATTAAATTAAGATCAATTAGATATATTTTTCATTTACATCAATAATATTTGATCTCTTTGTGATCAAATTTGAAATATGTGCAAGTTTTGATAAAAAATTAAATCAAAATTTATTCTCAAAATTTGAGAATATATCTTTTTGTTTAAATACTACTCCCTCCGTCTCAAATTATAGGGTCATTTTCAGACAATCACGCATATTAAGAAAACATGTAATAAGCTAATTAATATGTTGGTTTTGTTACTTTTTATACAAATCTTCCAAATATGCCCCTATTTAAAAAAAATCTGGATATTATTAATATAAGTATTGGATATACCAAAAGTTGGTTGGGAATATAAAAGAAGTAATTAGTAGAGGTGGTAATTAAAGTTTTGGAATTTAAAATATAATGAATGCAAGGGGTAAAAAAGGAAAAACTTATTTTTTTTCCTGAAATCTAGAGGGGGTCTTATAATTTGAGACACCGAGTTTGTCTCTAAATGGTCTTATAATTTGGGACGGAGAGAGTATTATCCAATTAGATATATTTTTCATTTACATCGATAATATTTGATCTCTTTGTGATCAAATTTGAAATATGTGCAAGTTTTGATAAAAAATTAAATCAAAATTTAATTCTCAAAATTTGGGAATATATCTTTTTGTTTAAATACTATTATCCAAAAATATATATTATAAGTTAAGATAATAGTATAATTCAGTCAAAAAAAAATCGTAGTATAGTCATAATAATTATATTAGGATGAACAATTATATATATATATATATATATATATATATATATATATATATATATATATATATATATAATATGTGTGTGTGAGTATGGGACGGGGTGGGTACTATAGTACCCATACCCACTAATTTTTACGGGTATTTACCCATACCCAACTCTATACCCAACCCATTGTGGATATTTTTTGCCGGTACCCATAGGGTCTGGGTCAATTGCCATTCCTAGTTTTTACTCATCCCACCTTGCATTCTTTCTTTCTCAACCCCGCTCTTCTCTCTCCCCCTTTCTCTGCCCATCATTCATGTATTCCTCCCCGGTTAGTTACAAGTAAAAGCCATACATTAAAGCTTAACACTTTGTTTGTTTTGAGAGAGTTTGAGTAGAGTGAAGTGTGAGAGGGAGAGAGTTAGAGGAGAGGAAGTACAGTCACTCTTGTTTGGTATAGTGGAGAGAGGAGAGAGAGGGAAGTGGGCATGGGACCCACTACTTTTTGAACTCTCTCAATGTTGAAAAGAAAGTGACTTGCTTTTTGATTTTTCTCACTTTTGTCCGTGATTTGGGCTGGTTTTTAGGATGCACTTACACCCTAAATATTGCACCATGCAATAATAAAAATGACCTATAATAGTGGGTATAATAACTTACTTTTTGGTTTTTTCTTTTTCTTTTATCTATTATTCATCTCATTCTTTTTCTTTTATGGCTTCTATCTCTATCATGTCAAACAACCTTTAAAATCTATTCTATTTTTCACCTCGTTCTCTTTGCTCAATTTCTCTCTTCTCGACTTCTCTTCTCTTTTCTTCTCCTCCACCAAACAAACGGTAAAAGTGTTGGTTGGCTTATCAACGTATAATATTCCTGACAAAGTGGAAGAAGGATTTCTCTGAGAAATCCATTACTTTTGGGCAAAGGTATAATATTCATGCTGTTAATGAGAATTAGGCGTGGTGGTAAATGGTTTTAGATACTGCAAAGTAGTTTTAGTTTTAAGAAATTTTAAAACTCAAAACTTACAACTGTACCTAACGGGGCCTTAGTGTATTCTTACACACGTGTATAAGCAGCTATCATGTACTAGATCGGTTCCAATTGATTCAATGATAATTCAATTTCACTCACACAAGAAGCATGAGTTTCTTTTACTTTGAATTGTGATAGAGCTTATCTCTAATTGGAAGATTTCTATCCTTACCGAATCAACGCACAAGTAATGTTAATTTCTTGATATTTCTAGAGTTCAATTCTTTGTCTTGACAAGCCATAATTTGAATACAATTTTCAGATATTCACTCTCAGTTTTTCTAATATTTCAATTTTATCCGGTTTTTATTTCTATTTCTATTTTCTGTTTTTATCATATTATTTATCATATCTTTCTTATATTTCTATCATTCTCTAAAGGGTGAAGGTCGAATAAGTGTCAACAAAACATTTTCCATTTGTATACCTCATTGCTACATCCAAAACCCTAACTTTCTAGGGTGGAGAAAAGTTCTCTTACTCAGAATAATAGTAACGTGCGGTTAATTTTATATCAATAATGATCCAACCATTCATTTATTTAATGTTTGGTAACCACTTCTGTTTATGTTAATGTTTGTGGCCAAAAACACATAATTCAAGCCACGGTAACACATCTTATTTATAAGCAAAAATAGGGACTATTGATAAGAAAGGAATCATAATCAAGGAATCATAATGGAGCACACTAAAACAATGTTACAGAATCATGTGGATTCAACCTTTTACATCTGCTATGTTAGAACTAAGAAAATGGCTTATGTTATATTCATTAAACCTCTCTAGAAGTGAAGCTAATTCCTGGAGTTAAGTGCTCAAAGGAAGAACAAGAAAGATAAAATATACGTGCGTAAACAGGGAAATGATGTTTGTTTTTACCACTCTACTCAAACCACACAGACTGTTTTAAATTTAATAATTGATTTAGAGAGAAACTCACACTTTTTTTGTGAGGACCAGAGTTCACATTTGGTTGATGAGTTCCTATTTCCATAACTGCGAAGCTGTTTTGCGAGCGAACAGAGACACGAAAGGAGAGAGTAGAAAAGAGAGTGACGTTCTAGTTTGCTAATTAACAAACCAAATATGGCTCTCTTTGATCCTCGAAAACCATAAAAAATATGAGTATTTAAAGGATTATTAGTGGTATCTGTCGCCAAGGTTTCTTAAAAAATATATTGAAAAGAAGGATGTGACCCTCCTTAATTTTGTATTTTCTTTTACAAATATAACCTTAAGTTTTTACTTCATCCCAATTTTCACTACTATTAATTATAAGAGTTTAATTTTTATGCATTAATGATGTAAAGTTTCTTAATACCAATGTTTTTAAATCGAACCGATGATTGAACTGATCAAAGTATTGGATCAAGGTTTAAAAGCTTAATTGGGATTGGACCGTGTCCGTCCGATAATAATTAAATAAATTTTTTAAAAATATATAACGTCTTAGGTACTATTTATTTTATGAGCAATAGATGTAAATGTAATTTTTTTTTATCTCAAGTTACATTTTATTATGATATATTATTTATTTTGCTGTTTAAAACTTATTCCTCCTGTCCCTAATTATAAGTTAACATTGTAAAATTCACGTTTATTAAGAAAATAAATGATAAGGTTAGTTGATGCATTGGTATTAAAAAAATTGTACAATCTTCCCTATTTGCCCCTATTTAAGATAAAACTTTTCAAATCATTATAGTATTAATAGTGCTCAACTATCAATAAATGCAAGGACAAATATGGAAAGAGGAATTAACTTTTGTTAAGTTAGCTTATATTTAGTGACACCATATAGATGTCAATGTTAGCTTATAATTAGGGACGAAGGAAGTATAATATCTCAATAATGCTTTTAATTTTTTTTAGTACCAGATTTGTTTTCTAGTGACATGTTTTATTTTGCAGAAAAGCTGCTAATTAGGGGCCTTAAGATGTTTTTTAATAAAAGTCAGTATGAGTCCGTTTTGGAGATCAGGATAGGTTAAGGGCAGTATATAATAAAGAGTTGGATAAGGGCAAGATAGGATAAGAGCAGAATAAACTCTTATCGTATCTTGTGTTTGAGGTGCACAAGATAATGACAAGATATGATATAAACTAAGAAAAATTATCAAATTAATCTTTAATTAAAAACAAAAAGATTCTTTTTAAAAATTTATTTTCTAAATTATTTTTTTAAAGATATTATTCTATTAAATTTTATTTTATTACATTTTCATAAATGAGCCTACGTTTTAAAATTAACTAAAACTAAATTAATTTTTATCAATTGGCCTAGTTTTTTTTTTTTTTTTGAAGGGAGCCTATTTTAATTAAAATTATGTAGCTAACCAATTGGCTTTAACTTAGTCGTGACAAGTGATAAACAATGAGAGTTAATTAAATTAAAAAATATTATTAAAATTATTAATTTCTCAAAAGTACTTTATTTTTTATTTTTTTGCACATCGGAATACATTTAAATTTCTCTTCCAGGGATTAATCCTTGGACCTACCCATCCCCAACCCGTATGTCTTCAGATCTTACCACTTGAGTTATCATTCGGGGATAAAATTACTTTATATTTAAATTTTAAATTTGGACTGGGCGAGCCCCTCGTCTAGCGTATGGCGAGTCGACCTATGAACTTGGACTCGAGAAGACACTCTTAGTCTTCACCTTTCAGACATGGTGTCTTTTGGACTTATGGACTGGGCGAGCTCTGCACCCAATATGGCGGGTCGAGCTGTTAACGGGCGATCCCGCCTTAGAGAGCTTCAACGTGGCATTAGGGCGTATAAAGTGGGATAAATCCTTAAAAGGGCCTAATTTCCTGTGTAAGGATCGTTGGGCCAATTGTTATAAGGTCCAACGGCCCATAGATTAGGGTTTTAGCAGGCTCCCTATAAATAGGAGACATTAATCTTGTAAATGGATATTTTCGCAATTCACTACTACAGAATTGTCATATTACCACAGTTTCGGACAGTATATTACCATGGTTAAACCGTGGTATTGCTCGGTGAAGTAATAGATCAATTACCACGGTTGAAGGCGGAATCGTGGTAATATCAGGCCTTTGCAATACTTTGTGTTCGAGGCGGAACCATGGTAATATCATGCCTCTGTTACCACGGTTCAACACAGAACCATGGTAATAAGCCACCTCTATTACCACGATTCAAGGTGGAACCGTGGTGATTTTGTTTCTCTATTACCACGGTTCAAGGTGGAACCGTGGTAATTTTGTTTCTTTGTATGTTTGTTTTTTTGCCTTTGTTACCACGGTTCTTGTATGAACCGTAATATGTTTTTTTTTTACCTCTGTTATGCCTTCTTAGCGTATGAGCGCTGGCGCATGGGCGCTGGGAAGCCAGCGCTCATGCGCTGGCATTCTGCCAAATATTTGGTCAACAGCATTCTGCCAAGTAAAACAACCTGTAATCTAATAATCTATAATGCTACGTACAAATTAGAGAATAATCAAATCAAATTCATGCAACCATGATCAACAGTATGTGACATAGCATATATATATATATATATATATATATACCAAACACCTCCAATAAAATTTGTACAACCAATATAATATATACCACCAACATAATATGTACAACACACTTGTATACATTTTAGGCAAAATTTTGTAATATATAACCAGCTCACTCTTCTTTAAATTTATTTAGTTGGTCCTGATCGTAGGATTCAAATTGACAATCAGGGAAGTACTGCAAAATGATAGTAAAAATAACCAAAGTTAGAGTTAAAGTCAGCACTAAAATTTTGTTAGATTAGCAACAAATAAATGTAAAGTTTTGTACCACATCAGGAATTGTAGTTTGATTGTGCGCAGTGATTTCTCTTAGAAAGCTTAACACACAGTACCCACAATCTATATTGTTTGTTTGAGCAGGGCACTACAAAAATAAATAAAAAATATAAGTGATTTTGGTGGATATAATTGATGTCAGTTATGTAAATATATATATATATATATATATATATATATATATATATATATATATATACCTTTATAGTATTCCACTTGGCTTTGCTCCATCTAATCCTCTGATCAATGCATGTAGCACGGTAGATCTTCATTGCGCTAATAAAATGAATGAATAACCCAATGAGTAAACATGTCGAATAGTCAAACTATATAGCACGGTTGATCTATATGCTTACCGATGAAAAATTTCTTTCATTTCTCTGCGGTTTCTTAGATCACTATGCAAAGGATCCAAGAAAAGTAAAGTCCCTTTGGTGGCATTGATCACCACCAACACCCAATGTCCCCTACAACGCATGTTAAACGAACAAACGATCAAGTAACTAAGTTTCATATAAATTGATTACAAAGTTATAAATGGATCGTATAAATTTCTCACCATGTATTGATTGGTGCGAGATATAATTGGTCTGAGTGTGCATGTGACTTTATTGTATCCGCAATGTACTGGCTTTGCTGCTTCACGAGGTGTGTTGTTCGATGAGGAGTGAGAAATGAAAATCTCGCACACGTATTCTCAGCCACACGTTGATCAATCAAGTACCTTAAATAAGATTATACAAATCATAAACGATTAGCATCATTATTGAAATAAGACAACCAGAAACTTAGTTACAGTTAACTTTAACTGTTAGATTCAAATGATTTCATAAATTATTATATTTTGATAAATAACAATTTCTCTTAAGGTTTAATAATGTTAGTAATAGATTTCGTAACACTTTGGATATTTCATACTCAGGAACATCTATCTACCTGAAGAAGAACTGCATAAATCTACACAAGGCATTATCAAAAGCAGAACTTCAAGAAAAGCAAAGAAGAGGAGTACGTCTGGCAACTTATCAAAGACTTAGTCTGCCAGTTGAGTACGTTCGCATAGAGGAGTACGTCCGGCTTTTGAGAACGTTTGGTAACTACCTGAAGAGTCCATTTGCCAATACTACTGAAGAGTTCGTTCGCCTAAAAGTGCTGAATAGTTCGTTTGACAAAGTGTCTCAAGCATTAAAGATTATCTACCTCGTCAACGCGTTAAATGAAACATTGTTGATTGTAGAATGAAGAAAGGGACATAATCAATACTTTATTCCTCGTTCCTGCAAAAGCTCTGACATTCCTTAAATCATGCAACCTTTTCAGAGTACACGGCATGATTTCCTGAATATCGGATCCCCTCAACGATCAAATTCAAATATTTTGTTCAGAGCATTTATTGTTCTTTTTGCTGGCATCCACGAGCATTTAATTCCCAAACGTGAACTCAAGGCTGAAAGCATTGAAGAGCCAGACGACGTCAACAAATGCATTTAATGCTATTTCAGGGATGCAGAAGTATCTGTTACTCACAAGGGAGCAAAAATTCCAATGGAACTATTTTTCAAATCTTCATCAAGCTTACATGGCACATCCTACTAAAGATATAAATAGAGCACCTAGCATCCGGATTCAATTGGCGACTTCCAAACAATCAAAGCACTAAAATCTTTCTAAGTCCATTGCAATCTGTTCAATAGCCAAATCTCAGAAACTCAAAGCCATCTTTTATCTGAGTTAAGTCGTTTGCCACTGTGAAGTATTCATAGAGTGCTACTCTCATCCTTCTCACACAACCCAAACAGAGAACCAACTTCCCTATCCTCTCTATATTTTGTACTTCATTTTTCTACCTACTCTTCCTGAAGAGAAATAGTAGAAATACAAAACTTCTTTGCTAAAAGAAATGGGAGCAGTCCTGTCGAATACTGAATTAGGAGAAGTCCTGTTTAAAACTTGTAAAGGAGAAGTCCTTCGAATACTAGGAGTAAACCCGTAGAATACTTGTACTATTTTGTGAAAATAGTGAAAATCTTGGTGAAGCCAAGGACTGGACGTAGCCCTGTCGATTAAGGGGGTGAACCAGGATAAATATCTCTCGTGCTTTACTTTTCAGTCTTAAGATATTTTCCGCTGCACCTACTCTTAAAAATATTTGAAACTAATAACTGTTTAGAACTGAAAAGAATTTTAAAAAATCTCACACACAATTTAAACCCCCCTTTCTTGTGTACTTTATTACTATCAATTGGTATCAGAGCTCAATCACTCTGAGATATACTAACATCTTAACAGGTGTAGAGTGAAAAGATCCATGGACAACATAGCGTATCCCACGAGAACAGCAACCAACAAGCCACCATTCTTTGATGGCTCCAACTACCCATACTGGAAGAAGCACATGCATTTGTTCATTGAATCAACTAATTGGAGACTTTGGGACGTTGGAGCCAAAGGAAACTATGTCCCCAAGGATGGTGAAGGAAAAGCCATTCCAGCGGATAAATGGTCAGATGATCAACGGACTGAAAATCAAAGGAATGCCAAAGCCAGGCTATTCCTTATATGTGCCTTGAGCAAAAATGAACACGCTAAAGTGGATAGCTTAAGCACCGCTAAGGAAGTCTGGGACACCTTAGCCATGTCCCATGAAGGGACCTCTGTTGTGCAGGATACTAAAATGAGTATGCTGATTGCTCAGTATGAGGCATTCAAAATGAAAGATGATGAGCCTATCTACACCATGTTCGCAAGACTTCAAATCATTCACAACGGGTTTAGAAATCTAGGAAGAACCTTCACCAGCAAGGAGCAAGTGATCAAGATTCTCAGAAGCCTTCCTCCTAACTGGAGATCGTTTGTTACTGCGCAACGAGCTGGAAAGAATTTTGACAATTATCAGGTGGAAGATTTATTGGGGGAGCTGAAAATTCACGAGCAGGATCTTGCAGATGATGCTGCTATCGTTCGCGGAAAATCCACAGCTAGTAAAATTGTGGCCTTTAAGTCCAGCTCATCTAAAGCACTAAAGGCAACTAAATCGTCTGATGAAGCCGCTGAATCATCTGACAACACAGATGATGAACAGGCTCTCTTCAATAGGAGATACAAGAAAATGTGGGCCAAACAAAAACAGTTTAAGGGAAAGTCCGCCTCCTCACCAAAAAGAGATGGAGAGAAAAGCTCCAACAAAGGTGTCATCGTCTGCTATGAGTGCAAAAAGTCTAGGCACATCAAAGCAGACTGTCCTTGTCTGGCGAAGAAACCTGCTCAGAAGAACTTCCATAAAAAGAAAGCCTTCTCAAGTCAAAATGAGGAGTCAGAAGAACAATTTGAGCAAGAAGAAGCAGAAGGAGATGGTGATGAAACATCGTATTGTGCATTTATGGCATCCATTGACTCGTCTAACATTGAAGCAGACAGAGAATCTGAAGCCTTGATGATCACTGTGGATTTGTTTGACTACGAGGAAAACGACAAGGATGAGGTAACCTCAAAAAATATCTAATGATGATTACAATGAATTGCTAGAGTACTCTCATTCATTAGCTATTAAATACAGTATTCTGAAGAAGGAGCATGATAAACTAGAAAAGGAGTTGCATGCATCTAAAGAAGTATCATTCATGCTTAATAAGAAAAATCAAGCCTTGTTAGAATAGGATTCAAACAAGGAGATTAAGTTTTTAAAGCAAAGAGTAAATAGCTTAATCAAAGATTTATCTACATTCACTCTAGGATATAAAAACTTGATAAAATTAAGTGGTAAGAACAGAGCGATGTATGATAAGAGAGGTTTAGGTTTTGAAGAAGATGATTGGGACATCATTGAATTTAAACATACATCATCGGCAATCCCATACATGATGACTGGATTTCATATGATGTTTTTAGGGTCTTTTTAGTTTATTTTATTTTATTTTTATTGAGTCTCATATAGATTTTTGTATAAGATTTTCTATTTATTTTTGTATTTGCATATAGATTAGCTTTTATTTTTTTTTTAAACTTTATTTATATAATTTTAGGTATTTTATTAGTTTTTAGTCTTTTTAGAAAACTGGTGAAATTAGACATATTTATGGGGACCAAGGTGCAAATCGCAGGAAATGAAGGACTGAAAATGAAGTGGAATATGAAGCACCATTTCTAATTGGCACATGTGAAAAATTCCATGAGTGGAGAATTGATGAGGAAGGGAGGTCTCAGAATTAATAAGGGACAAGAATGTGGCTACATCAATACTATTGAAGGCCATGAAACCTCATCAAGAGGAAGAACAAAACAGCAAGGCAGAGAAGCTGCTGAGGTGCCCAACGCATGAGCGTTGGCACTTTGCCAGACGTGGGGCTTTAATTGTTCCCAACGCCTAGGCGTTGGAAAGCCAGCGCTTGAGCGTTGGGACACTGGCAGATTTTATTATAAATAGGGCCTTTGCTTTCTTTGTAAAAACATATCATCTTGAGACACCTTGGTCCAGAGCAACTTACTGGACTTGTTGGAAGCCTCTTTGAGCTTCCAATTCAGGTTTTTCTCTTTATGTTTCCCTTAGCCATGCTTGGCTAATTTCCCTTGTATTTGGGTTGATATGAATCTTCATAATACTATGCTTTAAGTTTTTATCTTTATATATGGATGAAGTTCTTGTTCTTAGTATTTTCTCCCCATGTTTAATTTTCTTGGTGCACACAAGTTCACTTTGCTCAATTCTTGCACAATGGTAATTGGTAGGATTTGAGGGAAATGGGATTAAATTAATGGATTATTCATCACTTAGGTATAAGGATGGAAACCAATTGTGTTGGCTAGAACTAAGAACACTAATGCTTCAATTGGATTAACTAAACTCTAAGGTATTAGGTTTGGTAATTGAGTTGAAAGACTATTGCATTAAGGCATTAACAAATATAAATCCTAGGCTAAAGCACCTAAGAACTAGTTCTAATTTCATGTGTAAAAGTGATTCTGAAAAGCTAAGTTAAGTGAAGTGAAATTCAACCCAAATACTTGTTTCATCATTTTATCATTTTATTGATTTTTACTAATCATAAAATCAAACAAAATATTTTATTTTACCAACTCTAAAAAACCAATCATAAAATCAACCAATCCCTGTGGAGACGATAATCTTTTATATTACTTCGATTACCTCCATACACTTGCAGATTTGGTCATCAATACACATATAAATCTGAAACAAAACCCATTTCATCATAACCTAAAACGAGCAACCTAAGGCATTGGTTGTCAAAGGTAAGGAGAAAAAAACTCCAAATAAAATAGTATATGGGAGGAAGATTCCGCCCAAACCTGTGACTAACAAGAAAGGACCCAAGAAAGTTTGGGTACCTAAATCCATGATTGTGCCACTTGCAGATGTGCTTAACAGCTCAAAGCTGAAAAGAGATATGGTACCTAGACAGTGGATGCTCACGTCACATGACGGGAAGAAGGTCTTTATTCCCAAAGATCTGTGCCAAGCATAATGGAGGAACGGTTACCTTTGGAGGTGAGCAGAAGGGGCTCATCGTCGGTGAAGGTGACGTTGGTAAGGCTCCTCTTCCTGTAATACGGAAAGTTCTTTTGGTTGAAGGACTAAAACACAATTTACTTAGCATAATCCAATTACGTGATAGCGGGTTCACTGTTTCTTTCAATAAATTTTTTTGAGGTTACCTCATCATTGTTGCCTATCTCGGAGTCAGATGACTCCTTATTGATTATCATGGTTTTCACTTCTTTGTTTGCTTCATCGTCAGACGAGTACTATTGGTTTTGACATGCCCAGGCTTGTCGCATTCGTAGCAGATGATGGCATCTTTTCTCGGGCTTCTTTCTTCATATCTTTTTGAGTTGGATGTGAACTTTCCTTTGATCAGTTTTCTTTTGGTCCACATCTTCTTGAGTCTTTCATTGTTTTTAGTGCTTTGAATGAGTTGTCCTGCTCACGTATTTTCAGTTCTTTCAAGAAATCTTCCACCAATTAGGAATGGATTGGAGTCTGAAAAGGGTGTCATCGATGGATTCATCGTCCTTCATTTCACATGTCTTGTACTGAGCAGTTAGCATGATGACTTTAGTATCCTGTACATCAGGGGTTCCTTCTTGTGCCATGGCAGAGATGTCCAGCATTTCCTTTGTAGTTTTTATGCTGTCTATTTGATCATGTTCATTTTTGCTTGGCACACATATGAGAAATAGCCGCCTGATGGATTTGCTATGTTGTCCATAGATCTTTTCACTCTACACTTGTTAAGATGTTAGTACATCTCAGAGCGGTTAGGCTCTGATACCAATTGATAGTAATAAAACACACAAGAAAGGGGGGTTTGAATTGTGTGTGTAATTTTTAAACTTCTTTTTCAGTTACAAACAGCTTAGCAGTTTCAAATATTAATAAGAGTGTATGCAGCGGAAATTAACTTAGGACTGAAAAGTAAAGCACGCAGAATATTTATCCTGGTTCACCCCCTTAATCGACAGGGCTACGTCCAGTCCTTGGCTTCACCAAGATTTTCACTATTTGATCAATATAGTACAACTATTCTATTGGACTTTTCCTAGTATTCGAAGGACTTCTCCTTGCAAGTATTATACAGGACTTCTCCTTACAAGTATTCTTTAGGACATCTCCTGGCTAGTATTCTACAGGACTACTCCTGGTTCTTTCACAAAATGCTTTGGGGTTCTACAATGATCTCTTCAAAAAGAGTTGGGTAGAAAAATGAAGAGCATTTTACAGAGAGGATATAGATTTAGGTTCTCTGTTTGGATTGTGTGTGAGTAGAATAAGAGTAACACTCTATGAAATCTTCACACAGGCGGACGACTTAACTCAATTTAGGATGTCTTTGAGCTTTTGAGTTATGGCAATTAAAACTTGCTTCTGTGGGCAACTTAGAGAGCATAGGAGTTAACTTCGTGGTCAAGTCACCAATTCAATACGAATGCTAAGCCCTCTATTTATATCTTCAGTAGGATGAGCAATATGAGCTTGATGAAGATTTGAAAATAGTTTCGTTGGAGTTTCTACTTCCTTGTGAGTAACGGATACTTCTGCAATCCTGAAGCAGCATTAAATGCATTCTGCCATGCATTTATTGCAGCATTAATTGCTTTTGTTGACGTCGTCTGGTCCTTCAATGCTTTCAGACTTGAGCTTTTGTTTGGGCATTAAATGCTAGTGCAAGCCAGCTAAGAGAGCATTAAATGTTCTGAACAGAAGATTTGTTTTTGATCGTTGAGGAGATACTATGTTCAGAAGGACCTGTTGTTGACTCTGAAAAGATTTCTCGATTTACGGAACAACAAAGATGTTTGCAGAAACGACGAATAAAGTATTAATTATGTCCCTTTCTTCATTCTGCAAACAACTTCATTTAAAGCTTTGACGAGGCAGATGCTCTTTAATGCTTGAAGCAGTTATGACAAACAAACTCTTCAGAATCTTGACGAACGAACTCTTCAATGCCTCTACCAAACGAACTCTTCAATCTGTCTTGATAAACGAATTCTTAAGCAAAGTTACCAAATGTGCTCCTTAGGCGGACATACTCCTTTGGATGAGTTTTCAAACAAGCACATTGTTGAGAAGCCAGACGTACTCCATAGCCGGATGTACTCCTTCAAGTTTGTGACCAGACTTACTCAAATTTGGTAAGTGTACTCTTTTTGTCAAAGCGTATTCAAACACCGGACGAACTCAACTTGTCAAGTGTATTCCAGTGTTGAACGAGCACAGCTTCCCAAGTGTCTTTAAATGGAGGACTGTCACAACATGCAAATTAGCTCTTCAGTAAGTTGCCGGACGTTCTCCACTTATTTTCTTTTCTTTGAACTTCTGCATTTTGATAATGCCTTGTAAGGATGTATAGAGTTGTTCTTCAGGTAGATAGATGTTCCTGAGTATGAAGTATTTAAAGTATTAGAACATCTTTATCCAATAATATTAAAGCTAGAGTGAAATTGTTATTTATCAAAATATATAAATTATGAAATCGTTTGAATCTAACATGCGACTTAATATTGACATATCTGCCGTGCTTGAGAACCTCCTAAGCAACTGGGCTAAGCAGAAGAAGGCCAAGGGGGTCAATGCATCTCTTTCAAAGGTGAAAGCTGCAAGAAAAACTAGGGCAAAAAGGCTCTAAGTGTGCCAAAATCTTCGTTTAGTGAAGTTGCGGAAGAGATTCCGAGTGCCCCAAAACCGAAGCGTCATCGTTTGGTCAGAGGTCCTAGTTTGACGAAGACCACAGAAGATCAACCAACTACCTCGTCTAACGTTGCTGAAGATGCACTGCCTATTTCGGTATTCATACCCAACAAGCAGCAGCCCCGACTTGCTGTCATTCCTGAGGAATCCACAAAACCTAATACAACTCAGAAATCATCTGAACAACCCACTACTTCCACCCAACAACCATTTGAACAGCCTGCCACTTTAAATCCGCAAGCAACTGCACAACCGCAAGAAGTGCACCACACGTCTGATCTTCTTTCAGACGCTCATGCATACTATTTGAGGTTCCTGCCCCCTCTTTTCCACAACTACATTGCAGACGTCTTCGATGTTGAAGATGATAGCAATTGTGGATATCGATGCATCGCCCAATGGCTCGGGAAACCTCAAGAATATTGGCCTGAGGTTTGCAAGCAACTCATTGATGAACTCCTTTACAACAGCGCGCTTCACTCACAAATCCTTAGTTCTGATGAGGAAGTTGAAGACGTGCGGATGGCCTTAACACTTGCCCCTAGGGAACATGCATACGAGCCTAAATGGTTCTCTGTACCAGACATGGGACTATTAACCGCCACAACGTTCAACATTATCCTGGTCACTTTAGCATCTAACCAATGTTGTACGTACTTGCCTTTATTAGGTCCTGTTGCTGAAGAACAAACAATCGCCGTACTGGGCAGCATCGACAACAGGCATTGGGTGAGAGTTAAGCTTGCTTTTGGCGTAGTGGTAAGCGCTAAAGGTCCAACAAGTGGTATCAGAGCACGGTCAGGTGTTCGAATCCCCTGGAAGACATTTCTGTGCAGCGGGTCGCTGGCAGGTGTGGGGGGGATTGTTGGGTCTAGGTGGACCAGAATCCTGCTTGTTGTGTAGCATTCGAAACGTGGCGTGGCTGCTACGCCTTAAAGGAATTTAGTTGCGCCCTCACTAACAACAATTGCTTTTGGCGTAGTGGTAAGCGCTAAAGGTCCAACACCTCTATGGCCGGAATCCCATTAGGACCTAGCTGATCATGCACCAACCTTGTGATTAGTTGAGGATAGGCCATGCGGAAACCACTCTTTTTATTTTTGATATTTACAAGTCGTGGATCCGCCATGATATCATCCTCGCCACGTCCAAGGGCAGCTCCTTGACAAGGAAGTGCATGCATAGTGCAGTTTCCGGCCCAAGTTCTGTCTTATTTGAATTTGGCAGCACCATGTCCAGAATGAACTGCATCCAAATGCGGACCTGTGGTGTGACCACATGCCTGAAAATGAGCCTAGGTGTCACCTTATCTGCCTTTTTCTCCCAAACAGCTCCTAGGACAGCTAGAGCTTGCAGCATTTCCTCATACGGATAGTCATTCAGAAGGGAATGGTAATCAGGTAATTCCCTTCTAAAAGTTGGCCTACCCTTATTAAACACCTTATTATCAGCTGCAACATTGGGAAGCTGCAAGAGCCTCCTGACTGTTTCTCGCCCACAGTCTATGGTGGCTCCTCGGACCCAAGATTTGTAATTTGGAATGGCTGGCTTGGGCTCCTTGGAGTCATAGAGAGTGTTGGCATAGAATTTTCCAACCAAGACCTCACATCCTTCATCAAATAGTTTCACCAACTTGTTCCATCTTCGCTTCGGAATAGCCTCTCCGATCCCCCAGTCATCTTCCCCCGGAGCTATGTCCATGGGCCTCTCCCTTATCACTTCACCCTGTGACATTGTTAATCTGTAGTACTTCAGCCTCTCAGCAGAGGTGAAGTCTTCATCATGGTTTACAATGCCTGCGGGAATTTCCTTCCTCTTTTGTTTTGGAGGCATCTGCAAATATCATTCAAACAATTCCCAAACAAACAATGTTAACTTGTTAGTCCAAAACCAAAATACTTCCTTCCTTAAGTAATTCCTTCACACTAAGCCACAACCAAGATTTTTTCAATCAAACAGAAGAAGACGGCTTCAGGAGTCTCTTGGGTTTGCATGAAAACCAAACCTTTGAAGAAAAACCCAAGAAAAACTGAAAATTTCATTGAAGCATTTTATCAAACACTTGGCGGGCAGTGTTTCAAGGACTCAAAACAAAGCACAAACTCATAACCCAAACCATGGAATCAATTCTCTTCATCCTAAATCAATTACCCAACCCTTTAATCAGAAAAAAAATAGAGTTCAAAAACCCAATTTCAAGAACATGCAACCATGGGTAAAAGAGAAAGAGATGAAATTCGAACTTACCTTTGTGGGTATGGAAGAAGAGTAGCAAATGGAGAAGATGAAGATGTAGAGGGTGAGGGGAGCTCACACTATTTAATCAAGGGAAGAAGGATAGAAGGTGTGTGTGTGTGAAAAGATGAAGAAAAATTTTTGGAAGGAGAAGAGGGAGAGTATCGTGAAAGAAAGAAGATGGAAGAATACAAATAAGAAAAACTGATGCTGCCTATTAACAAAACACGTTCTGTTTTTCATTTTTTTTAAAGAGGGCCACGCATGTGCGTGGCACATCCCATGCACATGCGCGGGTGAGGCAGAGAGCAGAGGGAAAATTCTGGGTGAGCCACGCATGTGCGTGGCCTTCTCCACGCACATGCGTGGAAGTGGCAGAGAGGAGCATGGCTTACTGGGCATGACACGCATGTGCGTGGCCCAGTCCCACGCACATGCGTGGGATTCACAGGCTCTCACCTTTTTTTTAAGAACAAGAAAGAAAAATAGAAACAGAAAAATAAAAGACAAAACAGAAAACTTAAAACAAACCTTGCTTGGGTTGTCTCCCAAGAAGCTCAATTTTATAGTCCTTGATAGACTTCTTCAAATTCACTACTCAACCAGGGTCTATCACAAATTGCATTAGACCCCCCAAGTCATGCAGATTCTGACAACATTTTATCATCTGAATGATGCATGCTTGTTTTGCCTCAACCTTGCCACTTTTCCACACAAGATCACCTATGGACATTTCTTTTGTGAAGTCTTGTTCTTCCTCCTCTGGGGTAGGAAGAGGAAAACCTTTTACAATCACTACATAATCTTCCCTTTTTTCAACTTTGAAATTTTCACCTTGGTCCATAGGTTCACTTACAGGGTCAATGGGAGGTTGATCAAGTTCTGGCTACCTCTTCAAAATGCTTTGTATCTTTGTTTGTAAAATCTTCCTGGCCTTGCATTCTTGCTCCGGATTTGGCAAAGATCCAGCAGCACGCCTACAATCAAATTCGGAGTAAAACTCGTCAATTAGAGTGAAGGCATCCTGCTTATTTTTCTCATACTCTTTTCAAGGTCCGCTCGGATCTTTGCCAACCATTGCTCAAATGTTTTAGCCATTGTTGTACCTTACAACACTTAGCAAACATAATTAGAAGCACCAGTTCAAAACAGCAGAAAATTTAGAAAATAAAAACAGAGAACTCTAAACAACCAAAATAAAGTCTAAACCAATAAACCTATCCCCGACAATTGGGCCAAAAACTTGATAGCAATTCTGCAAGTGCACATATTGTATGGAATAATATTAAAGATATCGTTATCCACAGGGATAGGAATTGATTTTGGACTTTAAACTTAATCGTTAGAGCAGAAAAGCAAAAAGATAAATTTTTAGATTTTGTGATGATTGATAACATTAAGCAAGAGTAAAAGAAAATAGAAAACTATGATAGAAATAGCACTTGGGTTCAAGTTTCACCTAACCAAAATAACTTCTCACAAACAGATTTTCATATGAATTCGGAAATCGTTCTATGGTTCTCTAGCCTAGAATTTCTACTTGTTAATGCCTTAATCAAATAGAACTTTCAATTACAATTACCAAACCTAATACCTTAGTTTTTAGTTAATCCAATTGAAGCATTAGTGCTATTAGTTCTGGCCAACACAACAAGTTCCCACCCTTATACCTAAGTGGCGGATTATCCGATTAATCTAGTCCCTTTCCCTTAAATCCTACCAACTACCGTTGTGCAAGAAATAAGCATGATTACTCGCGTATACTCAAGCATGAGAAACATAGGGAGAAAATACATAGAACAATAACTTTATTCCTATGACAAAATGAAAGCTTAAAGCATAAATTAGAGAAAGGATTCACTAAAAACCAAAATGCTAGAAAGCTTAGCTAAACATGGCTGGATTAAACATAAAGTTAAACTAGAATTAAACCTGGATAAAAGGGCTCCGATGGCCTCTTACAACTTCAAGAAATGAAGCTTAAAAGAAAGAAATCAAAAAATCCAAGTCTGTTACAAATGAAAACCAAAACAGAATTTATAGAAGAATCAGCAGTGCAGCCACGCATGTGCGTGGCATATCCCACACACATGCGTGGAACAGGCCGAGGCAAACAGCTCTTGGTCTTCTTTTCTTCTGGTTTCTTGTTTCATCCTTGATTCCTTTTGCCTTCAATTCTCCCTTAATTCTCCTTCAAACCTCTTCAAGTTTTAGCCTCCATTTTGATGACACAAAAGTGTAACCCCCAAAGTCATTTACCTTGATCATCATTGCCTCAATAATTCTCTTGTTAGCCTTTAATCCTCCTCTTCAAGTCTCATCATCATTCAGCCGCCTAGCCTACAAGTCCTTTGATTACACAAGCTGAAACAACAAAGCTTTGATGGCAAAGAAATGCAACAACAAAACCATTAACTTTGTTCATCCTTGCTTCACTTGAGGGCCTTTAATATTCATCACCAGAATTAATAGCTCAACACTTAATGACCAGGGGAGGCAATAAAAGAGAAAACTAGGGACTAAACTAAAAATAACTAAAAAGATGAAATAAAATACTAAAAATGTCTAACAACATGCAAAAGACTAACAAATCCTAAATGCATGAAACAAAACCAAATTAAGCTAAATTCCTAAAAACACTACATGAGACAAAGGAAAAATGATAAAAATAAAAGAAAAAGGTAGTAAAAAGATCATATAAATCCCAAAAAAGCATAAATAAGGCTTAAATATGTTCGGGGTCCCTAACATTTGAAAGAGAATCAAATTCGGTCCTTGAAAAAATAATTTGCAGAATTTCATCCCTAACAAATGTTTTTTAATCAAATTAAGGACAAATCTCAATTTTAAGCTGATTAGGCATCTAATTATCACAGTCATCATTTCCACATGGCTTTTTTATTCTACATCACTATTTTCTCCTCTCCTCTCACTTCTGAAACCCAAATTCCTTACTCCCTTTACTCAACCACCACCTCTGTTCCTCTTCCACCAAGACCAAACCCTAACCTTCCTTCCTTTTGTTCCTCTGCGCCACCACACTCCCCTTCGTCCTCATCACCACCGTCTTTTTGTAACTACAGATAGCAACCTAAGAGGGGGGTGAATTAGGTTTTTAAGATTTTCTCCTTATTAAATTGAATTCCTATTCAACTACCTTTTACCTTAATTAGAAAGACAAGTAACAAACGTAATACTTGATAAATTGCAGCGGATAATGTAAAGTGTGAAAAGTAAAAGGTAAGGGATGAGAGGATCACGCAACGATGTATCCTGGTTCACCTTCAATAACCGAAGGCTACGTCCAGTCCCCCTTTCTGATTCGGGGATCTTTCCACTATGTAAGAAATGTTCGTACAAGTCTTGCACCAAGCTTTCACAAGAACACCATCAAAAAAGCATACCACTTTCCCGTTACACAGCATTCACCGAACCCTACGATGGACTCTGAATCACCCTGATCCAAAGTACGTTTTCCCTATCACCAAAGCCTATAGTGATCTTCACCAAACATTATGGTAGACCAAAAATTAAACAGATTCAAGATGTAGAAGAAGCTTTTACAATGGATGAGAGCTTCAATTCCCAATCTATACAATAAAATTCTTTACAAGAACAAGTTTAAGTATAATATCACTCAAAGCTCTTAGTTTTTTTATATATGAAAATTGGACAGCATTTGAACTCTTTTAGGTTTGAAATTTCTTCTCAAAACTTATTTTTAATGATCTATAAAAGTCGTCCAGAATTTTCTGAACTTAATGTTGTATATATAGATTTTTTGTGGAGGGACATAATGATTCAAAGCAACTGTAAAATAGGTGGCTTCTAGGGTGCACTTGCGCCTTAAGTGGTGCACCGTGCACCACTTTAAATGACCTGCTATAACATAATTTTTTATTTAATATTTAAAAAAATTAAAAATAATAATAACTAGCCAATACCATTTTTACCTCTTCTTTAAAGAAAATAAGTTTAAGAGTGTTTGAAAGGAGTGGAGAGCAAGGAGTTTATAGCAATTAATAAATTAAAATTATAATAAATTATAAAAATTAAATAACTTGTAGAACCAGTTACACGTTACTCACCTGGACACTTGGCGCGACCTTATTGACCAAAAGTTGGTTGTGCATGGTGCACTACTTAATTTATAGTTCACCCTAGACAACACCGTAAAATCATCGCAACTTAACATGCACTGTTTCAGTAATCAATTTTAAACCCTTCGTGAATCATAAAAGCAGTCCGTGTGTGCATGCAATGTTTCTAACGGTTGCAATTTTTTTAAAACCAATCTGTAAGAAGTTCTCAAATAGTTATGACCAAATTCATTTTTGAATTTCCAATTTTTATTTCATCACATAAAGGCAGTTTGTTTTGGCTTCTGAAAACCAAATAAAAATGCCCCGTGTAATGTACTTGTGTGTACTTAGACAGGCATGGCTTTTCAAGAAAACAATGCAATGGTTCACTATAAAAAATTGTAAATTAATCTAATTTTCTTCATAAACAACACTATTTCCATTTTAAAAACGTTCCAAAACTGTGTACTGTTTTTATCTTTTTATTCTATTTTTCAAATTGGCTTTTTTTTAAAACTTAATATAAGAAAGAGACCTGCACTTTTTTCAACGTTAAGATCAATCTACAATGTTACGTATTTTGTTTTATTAAACCAGCCATGTGACTTAAAAGATATTTTACTCCTACTAATTATAATTTTGTAAATTCATTTTAAAACTTATTTTCGTGATTTCTATCTCTCTTAATTTTGAAAACTTTTTACTCTTGATTAATTTATAATGAGCCTTAAGTGATATCAAACTTCAAATGAACTTTCAAAGGTAAAGACCTATAACTAGAAAACCATAAAACTTATCTTATTAAAACTAGATTCCCGTGTTTTCCAATCTTCATGGTCTTCCACATTTTTTCTTCTTTGTTGATGTTGTTGTCTTCATCAAAACCCAGTCAAGGTCAAGGAAAAGCTCTTCTTCACACTTTTCTCTTCCTCACCGTCGCTCCTCTCTTCACCGTCGCTCACTTCCTATTGTTGCTGTGCGCCACCACACTCCCCTTCGTCCTCATCACCATCGTCTTTTCTCTTCCTCACCGTCGCTCCTCTCTTCACCGTCGCTCACTTTCTGTTGTTCCTCTGCACCTCTAATACCAATTCTGCAAGTGAACAGAATGGTCTAAGTAATATAAAAGATATCATCTCCACAGGGATAGGTGATTTTCGACTTAAACTCCAGTTGTTTACAATATAAAATAAAAAGATATATTTTTGAGGTTTTGTTTGTAAGATAAAAGCAAAAAGAAAAACAAGAAATAAGATAACTTGAAATGTTGATAAAAGCAGCACTTGGGTTTGGGTTTCACTTTACTAAACAAGTTTCTCACAATCAGAAGTTCATATGAAATAGGAAAATGTTCTAGGCTGCTTTAGCCTAAACCTTTACTTGTTAATACCTTAAGCAAGTAAACCATTCAATTTTAGTTTGCTAAACCTAATACATTAGTGTCTAGTCAATTCAATTGAAGAAATAAGTTCTTAATTTTGGCCAACACAAATGATTCCCACCCTTATACCTAAGCAGCAGATAAATCATTCAATCTAATCCTGGTTCCCTTGGTTCCTACCATCTACCATTGTGCAAGAAGAAAGCATAGTTACTTGTGTGCACCAAGCATGAATAACCAAAGGGAGAAGAAACAAAGAACATAAAATTCATTTATAGAAACAAAGGAAAGCTTAAAACATGTCTAGTGAAGATTCACCAATAAACGCAAATGCTAAAAGAAAGCTAGCCAAGCATGGCTAGCATAAACATAATTAAAAGATAGAAACCTGGATTAAGAGCTCAAAAATGGTTTCGCACACTCCAATAACACTTTTCCAACTTCAGAGAATTACAAGGAATGGGATAAGAAATGATAGAAACTAGATTCCGAGAGATAATTACAAAGAAAAACAAGTCTTGAACTTATAGCCAAAACTGCTAGTGTTCCAACTCTTAGGCGTTGGCTTCCAACGCTTGGGCGTTGGAATTAAAATAATTTGTACAAGGCCTGGCAGAGAGTCAACGCATGAGCGTTGGCTTCCCAACGCTCAGGCATTGGAAATAACTCAGATTGAGGTTTCCAGGCAGAGAACCAATGCACGAGCATTGGCTCCTCAACGCTCAGGCATGCCAACGCTCAGGCATTGGGAGGTCG
Organism: Acmispon strigosus; assembly: GCA_030819835.1. Lineage (NCBI taxonomy): Eukaryota > Viridiplantae > Streptophyta > Magnoliopsida > Fabales > Fabaceae > Acmispon > Acmispon strigosus. The sequence continues at coordinate 10,652,986 of JAUAMA010000001.1, forward strand.
CCAGACTCCTCAATTTCTTGCTCTTGCTCTTCTCTTTTAATTCCCTTCTTTAGTGTCTTAATGTGGCTTCAATTTGGCTTTAATAGGGTTTTGCAACAGCTGAAACCCTTCATTATTCATCATCTCAACATGTGCAAAATGCTTTTGTTGCTTCATTTCTTCATTAAACACAAAGCACTCAACCATTATTCCTTTCCTCTTCATAAATTCTTCCATCATTGCTCCAATAATCACCAAATAATGACCAGAACAATAAAAGAACAAGAATAATAAAGTAAACCTAATAAAAGACTAAAAAAAAAAAAACTACCATGCTTATGTTTAAATAAAAGAAAAATATAACAAAAGATAAAATTCTATATGAGACTCAAGAAGAAAAGACACAAAAACAAATAAAAAAGAAAGGAAAAGACAGTTATACCCCCAGGTCATCAACCTCCACACTCCCCTTCGTGCTCATCACCATTGTCTTTTCTCTTCCTCATCGTCGCTCACTTCCATCACCTCCAGCTACCACCGATTGACTTCCATATTCCCTGTCCTTCGACCTTAGAAAAAAAGTAGCTTAAATTATGTGAAATAAAAAAAAATTTCTATTATTTCCCTTTCCTTACTTTCTGAATCTCTTCCTCTTCTTTTAGATCTGATGGGTTGTGGTGGTGGTTAAGGTTGAAGATGAAGATGGAGAGAAAGAGGGATTTCAGAGATGAGAACCCCCGAAAGCTTGACGGCACGAGGTGGTGGCGGTGGTAGTCTCAAGCGAGTGGAAGGTTGGGATTCTGACTATGGTCCAGGGGTTTGATTTTAGGACTCATGAAGATTCTGTTTTTCTTTCATCCATTCTCTTTGTTGTTTGATTGTGTTTGTGGTGGTGGGAGGTTGTTTGATTCTAACTTTGGTTATGGTTCAGTTAATTTTGGTCCCTCTTCTTTTCATCTTCTTTTTTCTAAATGTTCTGTTATGGTGGAAGAAAATAAGTGGTTTTGACAGTGGAAAGCTTTCCTTTAAATCTAGGTTTTCTGTGCTTTTCAATTTGGTTGGGGTGGCTAGATGGGTTGGGTTGTATGTGTTGGGGGTTTCAGTGGGTTGGGGGTGGCTGATCTGATAAGGGGACGGTGGTGGCTGAGATTGATTGGATTATTGTTCTTGGCTAAGATGGAGTCGCAGAGGGAGGGATGAAGGTCGAAGGAAGACGAAGAGGATGTGGAATTAATTTTTAATTTTTAGGTTTTAATATGATGTGGAATTAAAAAATGAGTAAACGCCATGTTAAAATGATGACTGTGACAATTAGATGCCTAATCAGCTAAAAATTGGAATTTGTCCTTAATTTGATTAAAAAACATTTGTTAGGGACGAAATTTTGCAAATTATTTTTTCAGGGAACCAATTTGATTCTCTTTCAAATGTTAGGGACCCCAAACATATTTAAGCCATAAAATAATCTCAACAACATTTGCATGGTATGACATCATCAAGAATATTCAAGTAGTGTCATCTAAACATATAAACATTTATTTCCAGATAATATTATGTGATACCATACTTAGGAAAATAATCAAGTAAATCATATAATCAAGTATATCATATAATAACATTATTTTTCAAGCATATGATATAATAAAGCACAACATAAAGTTACATAGCATTCTCACATGCAAACACATCTAAGGATTGAGTTACCCTTACCTTACCTAGCATGTAATCGAACCTCAACCCAAAAGAATCCTCTAAAAAAAGATAAACTTTCAAAAATAATACTATAATTCAAAAAATATCAACTCACGCCCAACATATATATATATCATACTATATATATACATATATCATAGTCTTTTTTTATTTTTTCCCAAGATAATATTTAACCCAATATAGCATCACATAATTATTAAAATATCTCCCCCTATTTTCCTTCATATAAACGCGCTACAAAAACACACAACATATATATATATATGAGGATGTATCTAGTGAGAAAGCTCTTCTTATATGAGAATGGTGAGAATAAATCGTGGCCGTTAGATCTAACCATGAGTGGTCATGATTAAAAGAAATAAGTCACGTGACTTGTTTAAAAAGTCACATGACATTTTTAGGTGGTCATGTGACCACTTATTTCTTTTAATCAGGACCACTCATTGTTAGATCTAATGGCCACGATTTATTCTCACCATTCTCATATAAAAAGAGCTTTCTCACTAGATACATCCCCTATATATATATATATATATTTCCAAATATCACTTATTTCATTAGTACGCGCGCACACACATATATTTGTTATCGACTTAAAAACAAACTATTATTTGTTATACCAGTTTTAGATAACTAACTCATATCTAAACAAATTTTTAACAAATCTCTAACCGTGTAAGAAGAAAAAACAGTCTTAAATTTTAAAGCGGCTGCCAACATATAAAATGTGGAATTCCACCTCGTCGGGCAATCGAGGATAAACTTTCTTTCTTTTAATCCCTTTTGCTCCACAAGATCACAAAATGCCTTCAATCTCGCATCATTGTGATTAATATACTTAACACTGTGAATAATATTCTTGATTGGATTAAGACCATCCTGCACTAACAAATTCAATATGTGCGCACAGCATCTAACATGAATAAAGAACCACCAAGAAATAACTTACTATTTAAGTTGTCCTTCAAAGTATTCAAACAAGAATCATTATCAACTGAAATGGAGAAAACGTTTCTCTCAATTTCCCAATCTTACAAACACTTGAATATTGCATCAGCCATATCAACTCCAAGTTTTGGAGCAGGAACATTCACAAAATTCAATACTATCTTTTGAAGATTCCACTCAGCATCAATAAAATGTCCGGTAACAACCGTATACTCTACCAGTGACTTGATTTCCACATATTTGTCAAACTAATCTTGCTAACACTTTTCAGCAAACTCTTCAAAAAATATTTCTCTGTCTCATATAACATCATACAATCCGCCCTTGTCGTCTTGCAACCATATTTTTGAAAATCAGCATGTGAATCACTACTATCAAAACACTCTTTTGGGACGGAAAAATCTGTCACACAAAAGTTAAATTTTTTGTCACAAAATAATTTTGGGACGGAATTTGCGACAAAATAATTTCATCACTTTTTTTATCGTCGCAAATTTTTTGGGACAGAATATATTACTCCGTCACGAGTTTGAGATAGAAATAAAGCCGGAATACATTGAATTCTATCCATTTAAATAATATATTTGCGACAGAATTGGCGACGGACGCATTAAACTTTTTGGGATGGAACATACTAATCGGTCGCAAGTTTGGGAGGGAATGTACTTGTTTATATTTTTTAATATAATAATTTTGCGACAGAGTCGGGGACGGAAATAATGATTTTTGCAATGACGAAATTCGTAACCATAGTCCGTCCCAAATTTTGCGACGAAAATGGGGACGAAAATAATGATTTTTTAAATTACGGAATTCAAAATAACATAGTTCGTCCCGATATTTGCGAAGGATATATTCTGTCACGGATTTGTGACGATTTGAAAAGTTGGTATAAGTTCCGTCACAAATGTATAATTTTGTGACAGAAATCTCATTTGAGATTCCATCACAAATATATTTACTTTTCCTATTCATGTTCATTTATTATAAATAAATTCATAATAAATATCGTAAATTTTGAAAATAAAAAACTGAGCTGAACCATAAAACAACAAAAATACTAACAAAAATTCCTAAAAATATATAAATAAAGTTTAAAAAAACAAGAAAAAGCTAATCTATATGCAAATGCAAAAATAAATAGAAAATCTAAATAAAAAGTCTAAAAAGCCTATATGAAACTCAATAAAATAAAATAAAATAAAAAGACCCTAAAAACATCATACAAAGTCCAGTCATCAAGTGTGACCTCATCCCGCAATATCATCTAAGGGAGATTCAACGTGGTTACCAATGTCTTGGATTGACCAGCAATGAATGCCTCCACCAAGACAGTGAGAAAGATGGAATTATTCAAGCAGTTTCAAGATCTGGAGTTGAATCTAATTATCAGCAACGGGAAGTTGAGTATGTGACTACACGCCTTACTTGTCAGAAGGCAAGGGTTGGACTTAAGAGGCCTGCGGAAATGTTTCAGCCCCCCGTAATGTCTCTAAATGGAAGTGGGACAGTATATCGATGGATGTGGGTAACCGTGGATCGACCAAATCAAATCACCTCTACCCGCAAAGACAATCTTCAACATTCAATAGCCCGCAAAAGTATACATTGAAGGGAACGCTTGACTGCACAGAACATGCTCAGTATCGTCTCGGATCTAGACCAAAGTTCCAATCGCCCCTTGAGGGAGCGCACCGAAAAGCTTAGAGTTGAAGCCCTCTTGCCGTATCAAGAACTTTGAAGTCATCTCGGTTCGGGGTTTTGCAGCACCATGAGCTGGAGATGCAACCTTTCGGGAGCGTTATGCAGAACGTACCCATGTAAGTGACAACTCCCGACTGTCCGCGACACTTTAGCTTTCGCACGGAGATCGATTGAGTGTCCCACCAGCCTGCGGGATTCGGTGCTATACTTGTGGATGAAATTTTTGTACAACGGGCAGTTGTACGTGCACATAGGAACCGTAGAGCCATCAACCACACTGTCTATTTATTTTGTGTGGAATGCGCCTTACGTGGAAACTTGAATATTACCTACGTGCTTATTTGCTCAGCTTTATGCCCAATGATATTTGAAGATGGGATCAAGTTTCTTCTATCACCCTTCGACGACAAAACAGAACTAAACATATATTGGGATTACTAGAGGATTTGCAAGGCATGTGTCTTGGACCATCGTAAAAGCTGGAGGGAACAACTACCTTTGATGGAGCTTATCTACAGCGACGACTATCGTACAACCCAGGGATGGCACCCTGCGAAGCGAAGTCTGGATGCAAGATGTTTCGAGTTATACCAGGACGGTAGTATCCAACAGCTAGAGCTAAACTTGCTCAGCAAAACCATGGAGGGGTTTGAGTCGAGTAAAGAGGAGAATAGAGCTTCTCAGAGCAGGCGTAAGAACTACGCCTGTAAGAGGAATGGAACACGAAGCGAGGAATAAGCTTACCTCGAAAGACCCCGACAACGGGAGTCACGAAGTCAATTAAGCCAGGATGGCTTATGCAAGGATTGTTGAGTCAGAATCCTCACAACCCAAAGGAAACTCATCACTCATAGTTTCATCTATGAAGACCGAGGATAAGGACGGTAAGAAGTTCCAAGGGGAGAGAATTTTCCTAGCCAGCAGTGTTGGACGACCCACGGAAGGAACAACATGGAAACCCGAAGAGAAAGTAGGGAAAGTAAATACTCAAGCACTTCGTCGACTTATAGTTTCGAGGACGAAACTAATAGGGGGGGTAGGATTGTAACACCCGGAAATTTCCCCAGTAATTAAATAATTATTTAATTATTCCAAGGTACTGTTTGGATCCGCTCGGCGGAATCGGCAAGCGATATCGTCGGCCGAAGTACCGATGAAGTATTCTTTGCGACACTTGGTAGGAAAACAAGCTAGACACGACTTTGAGTTCGTACGAGAATAATATGTTCTCACTATCACCATGACAATCAGTGGAAAATTTTGTGAAGAACGACTATAATATTGATATGGTTTCCTCCCGGAGCCCGGGAAGGATTTTTCGCGTTAACGGGACTTTTAGTCGAAACTTCAGCAAACGAAACGGACGACTTCGGGACCTCGGATCGAGAATCTTTAAAGCCCCAAAAGATATCGATTGGCGCTTCGAGACCAATTTTATGAAGAAGATTTTCGTGAATAGTGACCCAGTGAATAGTGTTTTCGGGCAGCGTGGAGCGGACTTCGTAAATGATCGACCCGGCCCCGAATTGTGCGGGCCCGGTACCTCGAAACCAATTAGTGACCCCGGGGCATATACTCTAAGTGGTACTGAGATACTCATTGATGACCAGAACCTGATGATGACCAGAACCTAATGCACTAACGCGGTGACGCACTGACGCACTGACGCACTGACGCATTGACGCGTTGACGCGTCATGATTGAGAATTTATTAATAAAAAAACCTAGATATTTATTAGAACTTTCTAAGCTTAGAGTTTAGTCCCTTTGAAAATCTTACGGTTTAGTCCTCGAGCAGTAAAAGTTTTTTTTACTTTAACCTTTTACCGTTCCAACTTTGGTCCCTAAGGTGAATAAAGAATTGAAATTGGCCCCCTCCAAGCCCATTTAGGCCGCAGCCCACACCTCATTAAATGGGGTTTTATGTTGTTTTCTTTCATTAAGTCTTCATTAATTAGTGAAAAATTTAGAGAGAATTAGAGAGAGAAAGTGAGAGATTCTTACTATTCATCTTCTTCTTCCTTTCTTCTTCTTCTTGGCCACCCCTCCTCCTCCACCATGGTAGCCCCTCCACTTGTCTCCTCCACTTGCTCCTTTGAGGTAAATTACTCCTCCCCTCTTGATCTACACTTCTATCGATTCGGTTGGTCAATTTGTTGAGTTTGGTTTTTGTGCAAGTACTAGAACTAGAAAGTCCCTTCACAAATGTTGTTCCCACTATCTTAAGCTTCAATTTGAACCAATTCGACTTTTGATTGGTTGAGGTTTGGTCCCTTGAAGATTTTGAAGTTGAGTTTTTGTTAGGGTTGCCTTTAGAAAAGTCATTCCCATGACCTTGATCTATGAAAATCTCTAATTAGTTTTCTTGGAAGTTAAGTTTTTGAAAAATTGATTATTTGAAAAAGTGATTGTCAAGCTTTGGAAAATTGTTTCACCATAGATTTCTTGTTGTCTTTGATGTGTGCGAATTAGATTTGGAAGAAAAATTAATCTTGGAATTGTAGTTGTTCTCCCATCAAGTCACTAATCACCTTTTGTGACTCACATCAATCACTCACTAATCTCGAGGTTTGGTCGCAAAATATCTCGGGATATTTTTCCCGAGGTTCGTCTCGTTTACGACCCGAAAACACTATTCAATGAAAATATTTTTATTTTAGAAATGAATTCCTTACGACGTTCTAAGGCATTCCATCTCGTTTAGAATTTCTACAAACATCTCATTTAGCCATTTTTTCTGACGTCAAGTTCTCTAGCACATCTCTGTGGCGTGTCTGAAACTTTCCCGGGTTCTGAGAAAAACACACATTGTCATGAAGGGTCAACTTCCATCTCGAATATCATTGGGGGTTTAATTCACGTTTCTTCGGGAAGCGTCGTTTTCGAACTTTTCATATAACTCAAAGTACTTGTCACTTCAAACTTACACTTATTAGCGTTCAACACGTGCAAACAAATAATTAAATAATCATATTATTTTTCAAAATATTTGGATCTTACAATCACAGAGCGTCGTTGGGTTGCTTTGAATGTTGTTTCATCATGTGGCCCAAGGTCCATATGAGTGCGGGCTCAGGTTCCTTGATCGTGGTATTGCAGCTTTTGTAGAGCGTCGTTGACTATGGATGGGACGTGAGGCGAGGGAACCCTAAGGCATCACAGGGTGATTGTTGCTCTCGATCGTGGAGGTAAGACGTCTGTTTTGGGTGGTGTGGGTACTTGATTATGGGTTCATTGCATAAATGGGACAAGTTTGGACTTGTAGCCGGTTGGTTAAGTATGAGGCATGTGGCCATCGAATGTTTTTCGAGTAGCATCCGATTAATTTCCCTCTTCGGTAGGCAAGCTCGATCAAGGGTTACCATGTTGCCGAGTGCATCCAGAGCCAATCTCAATAATAGTAGTCTCCTAGCTCTGGTATTGACAGAGTTGATGGCGAGAGATAATCAGTAATGTTAATTTGCTTTTTTATCAGGAGAGGTGACCTAACTGTTAGCTGCGTGTAGGCGGGTAGCAAGGGCCGACCTCCGGAACAATACTACTCTACTTGATTGGTTCTTCTCCTTTTTACATTTGATGTTATAGTAACCAATTAATTAACTCCTACTTCAACAAGCAATACTCTTCTTTCTAAGATTGTAGCACTCGAGCATGAGGTCTCTATATGGTATTTTATTAGTTGGAAGAGTGTTATTTTTGTTTTCTGTCCTTGTTTGCCCACTTTAATGGGGATATGTTATGTTTCTAATGTCTCTGAGTTTCATTCATCCAGATGACTTCATTGGCCAAAAGGTCTAATGAGTGCATTGACGATGCTAACTCTCAATTTATTAGGCACTAAAATACACTTATTCGATGCCATAAGATAAGAAACATATTTTAACATAGGAGTTTTATATCTGAGGATGTGCTAATTTCAAGTAACAAAATATAATCTATAGACTTACAACTTAGTTACCCAATAGCCACCCTTGGCATAGCTGTTTCTTATTGTTCAAGACAGTCTTTTTTTTGGTTTGACATTAGCCTGGTCAGGAACTAGATAAACCCATCCAATTAAGCCACTGCAACAGCATTAGTCTTGTGACCTGAACTTTTGACATTAAGGCCAGGTGCACCAAAACACAAATAATGTCCCCTCAACTTCTTACTGAAAGAAGTTCTCTTTGCCATATTTGGTGATTCATCATCAGCTAGTTGTTCACTTGAGCAAGATGGCCCTGCAATGTCACTGTCAATGCAAATACCCTTTTGCTTATCTACTGATCTAGGTGAAGAAATTGATGACTTTGAAAAGGAACTAGACCTAGACCGGCGCGAAACCGAAATCTTTTCTTGTGGCAAGGATTGCATAACTCCATGCAATAGTCCTGAAGCAAATCTCTTCTTGGCATTTGGACTTGCCTGGTGACTCCTCACAGAGAGAGTTCTTTTGTGGCTAGGAAGTAAAGATGCCCTAGAAAATCTTTCTCTAAGTGGGGTTGGAGTTTCATCACAGATGTTATTCACCGAACCCTTATCAACAGATTTCTTGTCCTTCACTCTAGGCCATAGAAGGACCCTTTTCAACTTCGCTGCTGCATAATTCACAGAACTTGGCCTTTTGCTTGTGGTTGAGACAGGGTCACATGGAATGTGCTCTGATGAAGATGAACTCATGATTCCTGCATTTTCATGATCAGAACTAGCATCTGAAACATTCTCAATGCCGGTCTGCAGAAATATTTCGGTGTCTGAGATTCGAAACAATGTCCCGGGGCTTCCGCCAATGCTTTGCATCCTCAAGTGTGAAGCTATGGCTTTTCTTGAATTATAGCCTTGCAAACCAAACATTCCCCCAGCTGATATAAGCTTCTTAATCAGTATATCTGAAGATGCTGATTTCGGGCGTTGCTTAAGGTAATCAAGAGCGGTCATGCCATTGACATCACAGATGTTCACATTGATTAATGGAGCAGTCATCAACAGTTGCACAAGATCAGTGTGAATGTTTCCTATGATCGCCATGTGAAGTGCAGTTCTTCCATCATTATTCTTGACATTGATGATATCCTCTACATGGAAATTCTTCCCACTTAGTAACTTCCTTAACAGCTCAACCTGTCGGTCGAGTCTTCGGAATGCAGGTGTCTGAAAACCAGACACTGCTTTGTGAAGAAAAGTTTCCCCAGCATTGTTTCTGAGAGAGATTAGTGCTGGAAATGCAGTGAGTAGAGCATCAGATGCAGCTAGTTGGCCCCTGGAAGCAGCAACATGTAAGGCAGTGTTGCCTTGGTGATCTGTGGAGCTGATCATGTCAAAGGATGATGACATAAGAAATTTAACAACCTGCATGAGAGACAAGAATAGTTAAGGTATAATACCAAAACACCACAACTATTGACATGACATGACTAAAAAGATAGAATCTTCCTCTAAATGAGATCTAACTACTGTAATATGGGGAGCTTAATAATAATACGGATATTACTAAAACAAAAACAACTAAAGATTTCCCCTGGAGAAGAACTACATGGATCAAACAACAAATAATTTCACATCATGAATCATATGAGGTGTTTGATAAGGATGTTACCTACATTTATTGCTATTCGATATTCCACAGCAAAAGTATATCTGAGGTGTTTTTCCATTACAGGTATCCAAAAATCATCTACGTTCAAATCTTAGTGCTATTGCAATTTGAAATTTCATGCCAAATATTAAGTTTGATGTGTTTTTTCTTAGTGTTAACCATAAAATCGTCTATGTTCAACCTTCTCCCCCTCAACCGTGAGTCACCACACATTACCATGCTCTCCCCCTTCAACAGTAGCGATCCCTAGACTCTTTAATTATTCAACTTTCACCGCTGTTGGCACTCAGCACCGAAGCCACCACATTTTCAGGAAGACTTTTGATACAAGTAGACGTCACACCATGATGGATCACACCAACCATCAACCTTGATACCACTATTGGCTCGTAAGGGGGCAGGGAGATCTGCATAATGGGCTAAGAGCAACCAACACAAAGGGGATTGAATATGACGTCTTTCACCCAAATCCTTAAGGTATTTGGTGTATGAGACCTCTCACTTATGTATTGCTCAAACACTTTCTAAACACAATCAACACCAAACAAAACATTATATGTTAGAAAACATCTAAAAATCCCCTACTACTATTACTAATTCACCAGAATAGTATTATCTGTCAAAAAGGAGATATGAGAAAGAAGGTGAAGAATAGAAGCAGTACAAAACATTTGATGCACAAAATTGAAACAGAACTGAAATAAAAGAAAACAAAATGAGCAACAGACTATCACCTCAACCTGCCCTCTGCCTGCAGCTGCATGCAAGACAGTTGAGCCCTCAGCATCTCTATAAGCCAAAATATCAGAACAATTAGCAAGAAGCTCCTGTAGAATCTTCAGATTCCCACCTCTAGCAGCAGCATAAACAGCCCTATTAGTCATCTCCAACCTGTACACAGAAGGAATATCCCCAATATGCTCCTCCACAATCCCACCTTTTCCTGTCACAAACCTTGGTGAAACAGCAAAATCAAACAGCACCCTGAAAACCTCACAATTCTTACTCCTTGCAGCAGCATAAAGAATATCAGTAACACCAAACTCTCCTTCACCAAAAACCAGAAGAGGGTTCCTCTGAAGAAGAACTTGCACAAAACACAAGTCCCCAGCTGAGGCTGCAGTGTACATTAGCCATCCACCATAGCCTCTAATGAGAGAGTTCTTCCCTCTCTTGGATTCACATTCTTCGAGAAGCTTCTTTGCCACTTGACAACGAAACATTGCGACATCGTTGAACTGTTCTTCGTCATCCCACACAACTTCCAGACGCCGGATTCGGCGCAAGGAAGTGAGCTTGAAGAGGTGGTTGCTGTCAATTCTGAGAAGCTCGCGAACCAAGTCATAGAGGCCATTAGCAGCGGCATAATCTATAGGTGATGCATACCACCACTGGTCCCCAGTGCTCTCCCATCGAAGAGGAAAATTTGGAGGAGGCATTGACAAGTTTGACTAGTGATTTGAGAGACCAATTACTACAACAGCAACAAAAACATTCAGACAACAAGACTGAGAAGAACAAACTTCAAACCAAATTAACTCAATCTCAAGAGGTAAAACTAATGATTGCGAAGGTGAAAGGGAAACAAAGTAACCAAAATAAGAAGCTGGACCTGTGTGAGGAATATAAAAATATTGATACAGCAGAAGAAAGCACGGTGATAAATTGCAGTCGTGATAGCAGATTGCAGACAAATGCGAGTTGAAGGTGGTAATTGCAGTTGCAATGCGGTTGCAACGAGTTCAATACCCGTAATGTTGTAGCCGCAATTGCGGTTGCAGACAGCAATTTAGAACCCTGGAAGAAACCTTATATGAAAATTATGACAATAGGCATCTAATTAAGTGAGTATAAAGGGAGCCAAAATATCCACATGTGGGGAATTAAGATAAGAATGAAAGCATGATAGACGTGAAGACAACACAAGAAACTGATAGAAAGTTAAGTCATGGAACTAATTAAATAAGATAAGGATCAGAGGATCACATCAAAGAAAAAAGAAGGGTGTGTTGTGTCTGATACGTGGGTTGGTGTGATCAGAATTAATAATATCAAGAAAATAGTACAAGAAATTAGGAAACAGACATAATTGATCTCACAAAGCTAAGCCAGAAAAGGTAAAAGGCACTTTTACATGAAAAGCTAAGAGGAGAAGATTATTATTATACCAGTGATCACAAGACCAATTGCAGAAGATAACATGAGAAAGGGATAGCCTCAGGAAGCTAAAAGGTAACTCTAAATTCTCATAGATTATTATTGTCTTGAACAGTAAAACAAGGTGCAAAGCACATGAATAATAAAAAGAGATCTTACTGTTCATAAAGACATTGAAGTAATTATGGAGGCCAAACTGAGGCAGAATGCTTTTTATTTACACTTTCAGAGACAGAGCTCATGGCACCGTGCAACTTGTAATAAAGCTAAATTATCATTGTCTGTGGATAATCAATTATATTCTATGAAGACATGGTGACAGTGATAGTTTATTTAGTTCTACAATCCACATCTTATTCCTCCTATACAAGTATTTCAGCAAAGTTCTTAACACGTTCTTTACAGTTAAATCTATTTTTTAAAATGTCAAACATACTTATGAAAAATATCAAGTTATATTGATGGCAGCTTCCGCGACAGAGATAAGTGAATGGGTTATGGTGCTCTGATTCGAGATGGGAAGGAAAAATTAGCAATGAAACATTGAAATTTGACTTTCCACACTCATGAATTACATAATGCTTTAAAAAATTACCACCAGTAACCATACCAAATCAGTCAATCACGTTTGCATATTTCTTCTCTCATCTAAAACGAAAATCTTGATCCAAATTTATAACATCAAAACAAAAGTAAACACCAAGATTAAATAACCAATTTTAACTTATCCATTTTATATAGCGAACACCAATTTGCATATCCAATTTTCTAATTTGGTTATCAAACCGGTTTATCGAAAACCCAATTCTAATTTTTATTTTCCAAAACTTAAACCATGTTTTTATTTTCTAACTTTTTTATTTCCATTATAATTTTCTCTCACAAAAAAGTTGCCTTATTTCCAAAACATAAAAACAATTGTCCTAAACCCTAAAATGGGCCATAAACCCTAAAATCGACGGGAAAACTTAAAATCAACTATAAACCCTAAATTTTGCACGAAACCTTAAAATCAGTCCAAAACCCTAAAATTGTCTTTAAACCCTAAAATCAGCCCTAAACCCCAAAACTGACCCAAAAGCCCTAAACCATAAAAAAAAAAATTCAAAACCCTACAATCGGCTAGAAACCCTAAAATTGACCCTTAACCATAAAATTAACTCGAAAATGTAAAATTAGTCTGAAACCCTAAAATCGACCTGACAACCTAAAATCAGCCCAAACCCCTACAATCGACCCTAAAAACTAAAACCCACCTGAAACCCTAAAATTGACCCTTGACCCTACAATCGACCCGAAAGCTTAAAATTGACCCGAAACTCGGACCTAAAACCTAAAATTGACCCAAACCCTAAAATCGACCTTAAAAACTGAAATCCACCTAAAAACCTAATATTGACCCTTAACCTTAGAATCAACCGGAAATCTTAAAATCCACACGAAACCCTAAAATCAACTCGTGACTTTTAAATCGGCTCAAAACCCTAAAATCAATCCTCAATCCTTAAAATCGACCTGAAACCTTAGAATCGATATGAAACCCTAAAATCGACTCGAAGTCCTTAAATCAACATTAAACCCTAAAATAACCATAAACCCTAAAATCTACCTAAAATTGGCCAAAACCCCTAAAATTGGCTCTAAACCCTTAGCCCGACCTGAACCCTAAAATCAAATCTTAACCCTTAAGCAGTCTCCTCTGGCGTAGTGCTGACTCGCCTGATTTGGTTGTGTCGATCAGCTTTAGGTTGATAGGCGTCGGATCAGCGTCAGACCAACTTCAGGTTGGGCGTACTAGTAACGAGTAGGGCAGGTAACCGCCGAGTCAGCCTGGTCAGTGTTGGTTCGAGTGAGTTAGCTACGAGTCAATGTCGAAGTTAGGTCAGGAGGGTCGGCGCCGAATCTGGTCAAGGTCGATTTTAGGGTTTAGGGTTCATAGTTTAAGGTTTAGGTTTTATTTTAGGGTTTCTGGTCAATTTTAAGGTTTCAAGACAATTTTAGGGTTTATAGCCCATTTTAAGGTTTCGTACGATTTTATGTTTGGGTTGATTTTAGGGTCAATTTTTAGGTTAGGGTTAGTGGCCGATTTTAAGGTTTTGGGTCGATTTAAGGGTTTAGAGTTGATTTTAAGGCTTAGGGTCGATTTAAGGGTTTAGAATCAATTTTAGGGTTTACAGGTGATTTGAGCGGTTAGGGCCGATTTTAAGGTTTCGCGCCAATTTTAGGGTTTCGACTGGAATTTAGTGTTTAGGAACGATTTTAAGGTGTATGGTTGATTTTAGGATTTTAGATTGATCTTAGGATTTTTAACCGATTTTAATGTTTAGACCATTATTAGAGTTTTAGATCGAGTTTAGGGTTTAGGATTAGTGTTTGAACCAAATCTAGTTTTAAATTTGGATTTTGAACGAAATTGCTTTTTAAATCGGTTTTTGAACAAAATCCGGCTATAAATTGGTTTTGAATCATATCCAGTTTTAAAACCGGTATCATAACGAGTTTGGGAGTTTAAATCTTGTTTGGATAATACAACCAAACCATATAAAGTGATTTTTAAATGGATATGGTTTGAATTGGTTAAAAGCCAAACCATGAACACCCCTAGATGTTGGCGCTAATGAGCTTTGATGGGAGCCATGTGCAGTCCCAAGGAAACCTTGTCAAAGCTTTGACTCAAAAGTGTAGAAGAGGAAGGTCAAGCACTTGGAGGTGGGCAGGGAAATGGAGATATTGGAGATGTTGAGCGACCCTTATGGGTGAGGAAACGATGGGGCGATTATCAATATTTCTGATCTCTGAGAAACATATCATACTTATCTACCAGCACATGGGCTCTAACCTCCTCCACCCCTCCACCATTGCTTTAGTGCCATAAGATCATTCCCCTTTCATGCCATAATTTTTGGAACCTTCAGCTCTGTAAATTAGAACCACTAAGTATTCATGTTTCAAAAAGTAAAATCGCAAGATGAACCTTCAGTTCTCCTTCTGGACCAGTTTCACTTTGTTTGCCTCCATTGCAACATTCTTTGGGTCAGGACAGTGACCCTCGCGAAAACACAAGACTCTTATAATTTCTTCAATTTAAAATTCTGTCATGAACAAAATCGAATTAGTATTTTCATAAAATGGGCTAAACATGTAGCCACCGTTGAATCTCCACCATCAATTTAAAATATAATCATACCTAACGACAAGAAAATGGTGTTGTACCGATACACCACTTGCCAGGTACTTCATATCACCTAGAAAGTTTCAAGAAAGCAAGCATGCTAGGAGGGGGCTTCTAAGGTGCACTACGGGTAAGTCATGCACCAGTGCAACACATGTTAGAGCCTTCGTATATAAGTAAGGAAGTGAGATGGCAAACTTAAAGCTGGTTCATCTTGTCCATCAATTTTTTTAATTTATTAAAATTTTAATTTAATTATGAGACTAAAGCCATTAATGGTTTTTTGGTGTGTTCTTTGTGAAATATTGCTCCTTCACTCCTCCAACCGGAACCACTACCACCACCACCCTTCATCCCTTGTTTCCTCCTCCTTCATCACCAAGAGCGAGATTGAGGTTGCCTAGGGTTCCACTAGCCACGTCATCAACGGGTTCGGTAACACCGTCATCTAAAGGACAGGCTAAGTTCATATCTCAAGTCAAGGACACCATACTCATTGTCAACCTTGATCTTGGTTCCAACAACGACGGTAGAAATTGCAACCGCACATAAAGGGAGAAATGGGCTCAGGCTCTTCGATGGCAGTGGAAATAGAAGTTTCCTGAGGATTTGAGCGACTTCAACCAGTGGAAATCAAAGTTTTCATTGGATGGGAAAAATGGAAATCAGAGTTGCCTGAGGACTCCAATCTATCTCATATCTCTTTTCTTCTTACTGATGTGTTCTCTCTCTCTCTCTCTCTCTCTCTCTCTCTCTCTCTCTTTCTCTCCCCC
The DNA here is from genome assembly GCA_030819835.1 of Acmispon strigosus. NCBI lineage: Eukaryota > Viridiplantae > Streptophyta > Magnoliopsida > Fabales > Fabaceae > Acmispon > Acmispon strigosus. The sequence goes on from JAUAMA010000001.1 coordinate 10,669,010, forward strand.
CGCCCTTTAGCAGTGCTTCTTGGTGTTTGAAGATCTAGAAGGTTCCAACAGTGAGAGGAGAAGTTAGGGTAAGATATTGGTGATTCTCACCCAGATGTGTAGCGCCCCCTCATCTCACTGTCTTTAAATTGGTGGTTGACGACGACGGAAGAGGGATACCACGGTACTTACCGTTGAGGAGGACAACTTGCAACGGGAGACGAGTTCCAGCACAGAGGAGGCAGAGCTCTGGAGGCGTGCTCTTCTATACAGTTGCTATTGGTGGGGAGAGGTAGAGAGCGAAAGGAGAATATTAAGGAGTGTTTTTGTAAACTTTTTTTTTATTTTTTTTCTCACCAAGTAAAATCGCAAGATGAACCTTCAGCTCTCCTTCCAAAGATATCTTATCCAGTATTGACCAAGACATTCTTGGGGCTGAACAAAAGCATGTGGTTAAATAATGGGGTGATTACTCTTTATTTATTACCATCATCAGTTACTATCTTGAGCTTTGTTACTTCAACATCTAACCTCACTTATTCCACGGGCTTTCCTAGTTTTCCAGCTGCTGTGTCTAACAAACAAGGACATTACAGACTTACACATAAAGGGCACAGGCCAAGGACAATTTAGGATTTGGAATACAATCCGACACATATAAAAATGTGTTGGGATAAGTGTGACTAAGAAATGTCACATTGAATGAAAAAGAATGGGATAAACACTTTATAAGTTAGAAGATTTACACTCAAGATCCTGAGATTTTGAGTGAAAAATATAGTGTCTAATTTACTTGTGTTATTTGCTCTTTTACATTTTACCATGCTTCTTTAATAACGGTTTTGCATGGAACCGTGGTAATAGCTAGTATGAGGCTCAATTACCACGATTCCGTGTCAACTGTTGTAACTGAGTTACTCTATTACCACAGTTCATTTTTATCTGTGATAAATAATCAAATTGATTATTTTTTAAGAAAAAAAATTACAAGTTACCTCATATGCTTTTTGAACCATGGTGATAGTTCCTAAACCTTAGTACCCCCAAAAATCAACTCATTCTCACTACTTTCTTTCGACGCTCTCACATTTTACCAAATTTCCTCTCTTACTCACTCCTTTTCCATCGAATCCTTCCTGCACTTCAACTCATCCGATCAATTCTGCAACTTCTTCTCCCTCGCCTTCCAAATCGTAATCTGCAAGCTCTCCGCCTTCCACAGTTCCACCTCAACACCGCCCCCAATCCTCCCCTCATAGCTGGATCAAGACCCCCTACCTCTCCAAAAACCCTCTTCTCCCTCCTCTCCTCCGCCGACACCTGATAGCAAATTCGCAAGTGTATGGATTGTCCGAAGTAATATAAAAGATTTTCGAATCCACAAGGATAGTTTATTTATTGGTTCAAACTTAAGTTTTGCAATTTGGAAGAGAAAAGTAAAAAGATAAATGTTGAAATGTTGTTTGCAACAAGATGATTGCAGAAAAGCAATAGTGAAAGATGTTGAAAAAAACGTATGAGAAAACAGCACTTGGGTTTATGTTTTGCCAATTCCAATTATGCTAATAGGAACCAGAGTTCTATATGAATAAATGTAACCTTCGTATGGTGATGTTGCCTTTACCTTTACTTGTTAATACCTTAATCTAGAAAATCATTCAATTTCAGTTTCTAAGCCTAATACCTGAGTACCTAGTCAACTCAATTGAAGAATAAATTTCATATAATCAAGCCAACACTATTGAATCCTACCCTTATACCTAAGTGGTAGAGAAATACAATCAACCTCAGGCCCCTAATCCTTACCAACTACCGTTGTGCAAGAAAAAGCATAATACTTGGGTCTACTTAAGCAGAGTTATAAATCCGAGAAAAGATTCATAAGAATGAAGCAAAGATATTCATATAGAAACTCGGAAGTTCATAACATAATATAAAAATGATCAACATCCCCAAGTACTAAGGAAAACCTAGCCAAGCATGGCTAGGGAATGCATAATCTAAAATAAAGAAAAGAAACCTGGAACAAGAGTTCAAGGAGGCCTCTCACAACTCCAGAAATAATGTATCCAATTTACAGTTAAAAAACCAGCAGATATCTTCAAAAGAAACCAAAGTTCTTTATTTATAGCTAAACTAACAGTGTGTCACGCATGTGCGTGGCATTCTAGGCGCACATGCGTGGGAAATTGGCAAAACATCTTGGCTGGGCAGTACACCCACGCATGTGCGTGGCTTTTGGGCGCATATGCGTGGGTCTTTCAACTTGTAGACCCTTCCTGGAAGAATGTCCACGCATGTGCGTGGCTTTTGGGCGCACGTGCGTGGAATGCTCGTGAAAAATTCCCTCCTTTGACAGAATAGCCACGCATGTGCGTGGCCTTTTGGGCGCACATGCATGGAACCCCTGCAGACTCCTTAAACTCCTTTTTAGCTCAACTCTTTGATTCCTCCTCTTTAAAAGCCTCTTAATTGCTTTCACTGCTCCTTTAAACCTACTTATTTCTGCAGAAACTCATCAAACTCCCATAAGAGAAAACGATGAAACAACCATTTCACATAAAAACCATCATCATTGCCTCATTAACTCATTTAAGAGCCTCTTTAACCTCATGATCAGAATTAAAGCCCTCCATTTCATCATTCATGCAATATTCCACACTTAATGACTAGGAATTAAAATAAACATAACCCAATGACTAAACTAAAAAGACTCAATAAAGGTAGAAAATGCTAACAAGAAAGACCCAAAAATAAGAAAAATACTCAACTAGCATCTATATACAAAAAAAACAAGCCATTTAAGCTAAAAATACCAAAACACTACATGAGACAAGGGAAAAAACGAAATAAAAGACTAGAATATCCCGAGTCATCACACCACTATACCTAATGACAACTTGTCCTCAAGCGTAAACTCAAGGTTGCTTGTCCTCAAGCTCAAAAACACATTTCCAGGTTGAAAGCATTCAGCAACTTTTCAGCAAAAAATTTGGGATGAGTCTCACAAAACTAGATCAGGTAAAGAATTAAGTTAAGAGATTGGGTAACTTTCAGTTAGTGCAAACAAGAATCACAACGAATACCATACTGCAGGTTTTGACAATTCATTCTCAACTCCCCAACCCTCATATTGAAAATTCACTAATGATAGCCAAAGAATTGCATTATGAGCACACACATGTGATGCTTATTTCAGGACTCCTGCTCCTGAAATAAATTGTCCCCAAAACTGAAATTGGGCATTTATCAGTTATTACTTGGGAGATGTTTAAAGTTCATACACCTTGTGTCATAGATTTATATAATTGGCATTTTTGGTTTTGGTCAATGTTTTATTTATAGTTTTTCACTTCTATTGTTCGCTCTTAAAAGATGCTTGAGTTGTGTGGTTGTTTATATAAAAGTAGAGCTTTGGGTTCTTTCAGGAGCTCCTCCAACCTGTGATTTACAGAATAAAAAAAACTTGATATTACCACGGTTATTTGTGCTACCGTGGTATTAGACGTGATATATAACCACGGTTTTGATTCCAACTGTGGTATAAGGCAGAATATATTACTAAAGTTCTTTGTCCAACCGTAATATTAGACATGATATATTACCATGGTTCTGGTTCCAACCGTGGTATAAGGCAGGATATATAACCACGGTTCTTAGTCCAACTGTAATATTAGACATGATATGTTACTACAGCTCCATGCCATGGTAATTTATCTATTATAATACCGAGCTAGATCACAGTTCAACCGTGGTAACAGGTGACACAGAACCGTGGTAAAATATGTTTTATGTAGTAATGTGTATGTGATATTTCACTATATATGGTTTCAGCTAAGCCAACATATCTCTCCTAAACCTAGAAATATTACCACTGAAACAGAAATGTAAGCTAGAGATCCCAGTACACGACATAGTATGCTGCTTTTATTACTATTTTGTGACGGTTAAAAACCGCCAGACAGTATTAAGTTGGACACCAATTTTTTTGATTAATTACTGATAACATGTTGTGAAAAGCAATGGCCTGAAAGAAGGTTAGTAATCCCTCTTAGACAGTGGTATTTCACCCAGGTGATGACATGATCATGGAAAGGATTATGTTTAGAGATTTGGGTGAGCTGTCTTGGCGCTCGCTAGGTGTTTAATAGCGACCTGATTCCAACCATTCCTTGATCTTGGAATCCCATCTCTCAAAAAGCAAAAGTGAACATGTGAAAAGCAGCTTTTAACATAGGTACTGCATACAAAAGCTGTATAGGGCAGGTAATTGCCTGCTTTAAAACATCAATGATGCACGTTATGTCGAATTCCACCCTCCACAAGTATCATTTTCTTGTCTCCTCTTTTAACTTCCGCTGGTCTCTTTCTTGCTTTAATGGCCATCAAACCACAACTTCACATGGGCTAGCTCAAGAACCACAATAACCATCACTATCAGACTCCTATCATCTCGTTCATTAATATAGTACATTTTTTATACATAATGGCAAATCATGGTAAAATTAAAGCTATGCGAGACAGCCCCAAAATTAAATTAAGGAAGTCATTTCTATTTATGGTAATTTTGATGACTTAACCTGTTCTTGCATAGAGTATTCAACAATAGCAAAAGTTTTATCCAACTAAATGAGTTCGACTATATGAATCACACTACGCTATTGACTTGATTAAAAACTGAATTATAAGAGATATTTTTTATAATGAGACCATTCTTAAAAATATATTTTCATGTTCTTTTTTGTCTCTGTCTACCTCTCTTTATTGGACTAACAACATGTTATCCACTCCTTTCACCGGTGCTTCCATAGGTTTTATTTGTACATGTCCTTACCACCTTAACCGTTTTTCCGTCAACTTCTCCACTATAGGCGTCACTCCACTCATCCATTTTAACATTCTCATTTCTGCTACTCCAACTTTTCTTTCGTGTTGTCCCGTTAAAGTCCAACATTTGCTACCATATAAGAGACCTTATAAAGATTTGGTAAAATTTTCCTTTAACCTTGATAAGGACTTTGGAATCACAGATAACTCTTGATGCTTTTCTCCACTTTAACCACATAACTTGAATTCTATGTGTAAAATCTTTGTCTCACATTATATTGTAAATCAATCCAAGGTATTTAAACTGCAAAACTTGTGGTATGACGTCATTTCCAATTTTTACTTCCATATTACTTCTGACATCATTCTTACTAAAACTACAATGCATGTACTTTGTCTTACTTCTGGTTAATCTAAAACCCTTAGATTCCAAAGTCTTCCTCCAAATCTCAAGTTTAGAATTATCTGCTTCCCTTGATTCTTCAATGAAGACCAATGAAGACTATATCATCCGCAAACAACATGCAGTTTGGAATGCCCTTTTGTATATCCCAGGTAAGCATGTCCAAAACCATATTAAACAAGTACGAACTCAAGGATGAGCCATGATGTAAACCTATCTTTATAAGGTAGTCATCAGTTACAACCCTTAGAGTTCTCACACTAGTGGTTTCCCCCTGATACATGTCTTGTATTGCTTGGATATAGGCCACGCGAACACCTTTCTTTCCGATAGCCTTCCACAAAACTTCCCTAGGAACATGATCGTGTGGCTCATAAGTTTTATCATTATATATGTTCATGCGAGAATCTTGGACGGCGGTGCTCTAGGCGGAGCTGTGGCGGAGCTCAGCCTTGCTCAGTCATGATTGAGTTGGAGCCTTCAAGTTTCAATTTCGGTGCGTTGGGGGGGGCTGCAAAAGACACTCCGACACCCAAGTCAGTGTTGGAGCAATGAGAGCATCCAAGAGCTTAGCCCAAACATGTAAGAATGCATAGAAAACTTGTAATGTAAGTAATGAGTGAGAAGTGTCCTAGAAGGAACGGTGGAACCTGTATTTTTAGGGGCCGGAGGTCCTCTGCAAGTGTTGGAGGGAAGTTCTTAAGTGAGGCTTTCGAGCCGGAATGGCTGTGAGAGGATCGGCTGCGTAGCACTTCCCATGATCTTTGTCCGGGCTAGTCGGATGAAGAGCCACTAGGCCGGGAGGGCTTGTCCCTAGCCCAGGTCGTGTAGACTGCCTCTTAGGTGTATGCTTAAGAGCATCCCTAGTGGGTCAGCTGCTATGCCGTCGAATCATATGGCCGAAGAGCTGACCAGAACATGAGCCCCCAACATAGCGTGGAAAGCATTCGCATGTCAAGCTATAAGAAGCTTTCATTGTGATTTCTTTTTGCTGCGTTCTGAAGCCCCCCTGCGTTCGAGTGTCAAGCTTCTGTTTTGCAGCCGTATGAGACCCTTTGATTTGTTCTTGACTCAGTAGTTTGTTCTGAGGTCTAAAACTGTCGTTTGGCTTCGTCTTTGAACCGAGTTGGATGTGTCTGACCAGGCTGGGTGTGACTTACCGAGTTGGTTGTGCCCTTATCCGAGTTAGAGAGGAAGAACTCCGATCAGTTTTTGCCTTGTGACTGTAACGTCGCTCGATTTCTGACCAGGTGCACCTATTTGATGAGACGTTTTCTTTTAATCTAAATTGTTCATTCAAGGCTCTCGTTCCCCAACGCAATTTACTTTTTTCTTTTAGGGATTTATTTGAGTAACTTCATCTTTACTCTTATTTGTCAAATCCCTAATTTTAGAGAAATCCCTTCCGCTTCCCCTCTGTGATCAATCTTCCTTGCCACTTACTTGCTCTGAGTGTCATGGTTTTTCTCTTTACCGGATTTTCCTCTTTGCCGAGAAGCTTCTTTAGGTATTTCCCATGCTTTCAACCTTCCTTTTATTTTTTTTGATAAATGGGTTCTCCCCAAAGGTACAACTTCCTTGCCTGATATACAACCCATTCTAAATCCTCAACCTCTCAGAGTTTACCGAGAGGGGTACACGTACAACGCTCTTTTGTCTGAAATCCTTGGGGAACCTTTCTTTGAAACAGATTCTTCATCTTCTGACTTTGTCATCGACCGTGCAGGTTCTACAAAGATGGGTCGTCACCAAGGAGCCAAATCATCAACCACAGTCCCACTATGCCTTTAGGGTGTCTACTGGATCAGCGAGGAGATCTGAGGCACTACTAGTACTTTCTCCTCGGTAGATTTAGACTATCTTAAGGGGAGACTTTCTTCTTCCTTCCCCCCCTTAGGGGATTACTCCCTTTCGATCCCTTAATCTTCTGACCTGACTTGTGTGGTTTGCGCTCCTCCGCCTAGTGGTTTCTTCATTTACTCCTACGTATTGGAGGAGTACAAGCTCCAACTTCCTTTTTCTCTTTTCCAAAGTCTGGCACTTGCCCACTTGAACATTTCCCATTCTCAACATCATAATATGCTTTGGGGTTCATGTTGGGGTATGAGAACATCTTTAGTTACCTGGGACTTTTTCCCCAAGAGAAGTTCTTCTTCTTTCTCTTTGATGTGATCCTTTCATATAAAGGCCTGCGATCTCTTCGCAGCCATAGCAACAAAAAACTCTTCACCAGCTACACATCATCAGCCAAGACCTGGCTACGGGATGAGTTTACCTTCGTCTAATATACTGGCAATCAGTTCCCTTTCTGGAAGTTGGAAGAGGACACCAACTTGTTCCCTCTTTTCAGGAAGAGAAGACCACTGACCCATCCATGAAGAAGAAGGTTATGCTAAAATTTTATGCTATCGAGTGGGAAGATCTCACCGTGGCCGAACGGGATTTCTATATGAACCTCTTCCCCTTTATCAATGACCAGAATATTATCTTCGAGAAAGAGGTCATCAAGAAAACTAAGGAGCACCTGGGTAATTCTCCTTCTTAACCCTTGCAGTAGGAATCTTGTCTTCTTTACAAATTCTGATTTATCTTTCCTTTTTGCAAATAATATGTTCAAAGACTCCAACTTTGTTGCCCAAATGATCTAGGGGAAAGACCTAGAGGATGTTTATAAGAAAGTCTTGTAGGACAAAGAGTTTGAGATTCCTGCTGAACAAATACTTGAGTCTGAGCTTATCGAAAGAAGGAGGCTCTTGGATGAGTGGAAGATGAAGGAGACAGAGATCGTGCCATGGCTCGTGTTATCAGAAGTGGTGGTCGAAGAGATTGAAGGTGCCACTCCAAAAAGAAGAGGGGTCTAAGGAAGCAGTACAACAGTCCCTTAGCTAAGGAAGCTGAGACTGATCAAGCCACTCTCGGTCGCCAAATGAGAGCTTCCTCTCAAGCTACCTCTCCTCCTTCTCATTCCGGCCAGACTACCCCATCCCAAGCTGAAAGATAATCGGCTCCAATCTGGTCGTCCAACATGGTGGCGGAGCTGGATCGTCTTTTAGCAAACAACAGAATTATCACCACTCTTCATAGTGCCGACCCTTTCGAGATCGCGAAGCTTTGCTTTTAACAGGATATGAACTCTGCCTATGGTTGTGCCATCCTTAAAGACATCGTCCTTCCTCATCTCTGAACGGAAACATCACAACTTTGAGAAGACAAGGAGAAGCCTGTCAAAGTTGTTTATGAATTAACTGAAATAGAGACTTCTTTCAACATTCGGCTCTCAGTGAAAACTCGAAGCAAGGAGGCAGCCTTGAAGGAAGCTGATGACCTCCGGAGTCAAGTTTCTTCCTTGCAGAAAAATTTGACTGAAGCTGAGTCTTCTTTGGCTCATGCCAAGCTGTCTTGTTTAGAGCTTGTGGGTGAAAGGGACTTGTTGGTGGAAAAGGTTAAAGAGCTCACCGCATCAAAGGAAATTCTTGAAGATGCCACCCGGTCTTCTAAATCCCGAGCGTAGGAGCTGGAGAACAAACTGAAGGAGCTTGAGGCCAGCTTGGCCCATAGCAAGGAGCTGCTCAGCCTTTCTTGATAGTAATAGAACCACACAAGAAAGGGGGGGTTTGAATTGTGTGTGTGATTTTTATAAATCTTTTTGCGAGATAGCTATTATAAGTTCAAAAACGTTTGTCAAAGAAGTGCAGCGGAAATAAACCTACAACTTGAACGATAAAGCACACACACGATATTTATCCTGGTTCACCCCCTTAATCGACAAGGCTACGTCCAGTCCTTCGCTTCACCAAGATTTTCACTATTTAAACAAAATAGTACAAGTGTTCTCAGGGACTTCTCCCAGTATTCTGAGGACTACTCCTTTACAAGTATTCTAGTAGGACTTCTCCTTTTTCTCTCGAGTGTTAGACAGGACTCCTCCCAGTTCTTTTACAAGAAAACTTGATTTCTACAAAATCTTTTCAGTAAGAGTGGGTAGAAAATGTGAAGAACGGAATTCAGAGATGATAAACAAGTTGGTTCTCTGAAGGGCTTGTGTGAGAAAGGATAAGAGTTTTTCACTCTGTAAAGAGCTTCACACTAGTTGGCGACAGAACTCAGAGAATAGATAAGTTGGGGGTTGCTGAGTGTCTTAGCTTAAAGCTTGTTTGATCGTAGATAGACTTGGAAAGTTTGAATGCTTTGATCGTATAAAAGTCGCCAAGTTAAAGCTGATGCTAAGTCCACTATTTATATCTTCAGTAGGATGATCATTGGAAGCTTTGCTGAAGATCTTCAAAATAGTTCCGTTTGAATTTCTGCTTGATTGTGAGTTTCGGATACTTCTGCTCCTGCTGTTGCAATCTGCCAGATAATGAATGTTTCTTAAACAATGCAGGACGGTATCGTCTGGTGATGCATTTTTCTTTGACCCATAGAGTCTGCAATTAATGCTCATGCCTTACAGCTAATTGAGTCATTAATGCTCTGACCAGAATATTTGAATTTGACCGTTGGGGAGATACGATGATCAGAAGGTATCGCCGCTAATTCAGTAAAAGCAGCTTGAATTAAGGAATGTCAGAGAATTTGAATCTTCAGGGAATGAGGCACTTAATTCTGTCCCTTTCGCCATTAATGCTCTGAAGAACCACGAGGTGCACGACAGCTCATCTTTGCGTTGAACAAACGATTACCTTTAGGACATTTCGTTTTGCACGAGTCTTCAATCATTGCTTTAGTCAAATCAACATTCTTCATAAATTCAGTAATTGATCAACCAGACGTTCATCACAGGCGGATGGACTCTCTCAAGTGGCAGACTGATTTACATAGGCGGACGGATTTCTCTATTGTCCTTTTCTTGACAATTTGCTTTTGATAATGCTTTGTCGAAATCCTCGCAGTATATCTCCAATTAACAAGTGTTCCTGAATATAAAAACTTTGAAGAAGTCAGCAACAGTTAGCGAAATTGTTATTTATCAAAATATAGTAATTCATTAAATTGTTTGATTCTAACAATCTCCCCCTTTTTGATAATGACAATTTCTTTAAAAATGAGAGTAATATATTTTTATGATTTCCTCCCCCTCAGTTCAAGATTCGTTTATGAGATTGCTCCCCCTAAATTTATGCTCTTTTCTTTTTCATTTTTAGATATACCTTCTCCCCCTTTGGCATTATCAAAACATAGATAGAGTAATTCATAGGAGAAAAACAGAAACTAAAGCAGCCATTAAGAACATAGAAAGTTAAAGAAGACAGAGAACAATAAAAGTAAGAGTCAAGAGGATGGCTTTGAGTGCCCAAGAAGTAGGGCCATAGTGTCTTGCAGACGATCAAAGCGAGCATCCATTTTGATAGTGAGGTGGTGCTGCATGTTGTTAAGCCGAGCATGCACATCTTGATGAAGAACACGCCGTTCTTGGGAAGAGCGAGTATGAACAGCTTCAATGCGTTGATCAAGCATGAAGACCATGGTGTGAATGTCATCAAAGTCGGAACTGGGGATGACATTAACCGGCGGCGAGGTAGGGAGCGATGGCAGAATTGGAGTGAAGAATGCCACAGTAGGAATGAGTGAAGATGGAGTAATGGAGTGCCAACCAAGACCAGGAGCCTTTAGGACTGAGGGCATCATAGGAAGAAGTACCAATGTCCAGGTCTTGAACTTCAGGACCAAGGGATCAACTCGACCAGCCAAATGAAGAGGGATGGAAGCGACATGAGTAACTCCAGAGATAACCATCTGCCAATCGAAGTGGAAGAACATGCAACATGATGGCAAGGATGGAGTAATCTGGTGGTAATGACATCTAGGGGGAAGCCACAGACCTGCCTTGAAGCAAAAAGGGAAACCAAGAACCTGTAGACATACATCTGAAAGCAGATGGGCATTTTGTGCATTTGTGGAGCGCTTGCGTTTTCCCAAAACAGATCTAGAATGTCAAGGAAAGCAGGGCATGAAGGAGATCTGATGGAGAGGCATGCAGGCAGTTGAGGAAGATGGAGCAGAAATGAAGTGAGCCGGAGATGCAAGCATAAGATCCAGATCCAGATCTATATGGAAGGGGACAGGTGGTGACGGATGAGATGCATTTATATTTGTATTAATGTGAGCATCTACCCTTCTGGACAGCGGAGTAAAACGTTGACTTTGACCAACGTGCAGACAGAGATCAAGATCAATATCATGCAATTGGAGGCGAGTGAAGGTATGGACTAAGGTCTCAGGGAAGACAAATTGAGATAACTGATCCAGATGGATGGATGCAGAAGGAACAAGGTCGTCTTCAGAGTCATTGTCAAGTTCAATAGGATTATCAATATTTGGAACTTCAAACAATGAATCTAGAAATTTCTCAGCTTCACTTTGCAGCAAATTTTGGAAGTGCAGAATTTTTGACTGAAGAGGGAGTTCCCATCCGCAAGCATCTGGAGAACAATGATGCTTCCATTGAGGTGATATAGTGGGCAAGGGAGAGTTGTCGGAGAGCTTGACTCGAACCCAGTGTCTGTTGGCGATATTTCCCAAAACAGCAATGGTGGGTGTATCATTCACAAGGCCCAAGAGAGGAAGATACGTGCAGCACTGGTTAGGAGCTAAGGTGACCAGAATTATCCGGAATGCACTAGCAGCTAGTAATCCCATGTCTGGAACTGAGAACCATTTGGACTCATAAGCAGGTTCATTTGCATTCAAGGTTAGGGCCAGACAAATAGTATCAACATCTTCATCAGAGCAAAATGTTTGAGAATGCAATCCTCTGTGAGAGAGAAGTTCATGGATCAGAAGTTTGCGAATTTCTAGCCAATGATCTTGGGGATGACCCATCCACTGAGCAAGGCATCTGAATCCCCAGTTGCCATCATCTTGGACATCGAAGACATCAGAGATATATTTGTGAAAGAGTGAAGGCAAGAACTTCAGATATCGTGCATGAGAATGTGAGATACGTTCAGCAGTGGTATGCACAGTCTCAGGAGGAGGTTTGGAGGAAGTTGATGGAGTCAAAGATTCTACAGTAGGTAATAGTTCCTGAGAGTCAGTCCGGTGGGAGTGGTCTGAACGCTGCTGAGAAGTATTGCCCAGACGGCGACATTTGAGGCAATTACTGGACGGTATTGGTGCAGGGATTTTTCTTTGCTTGTTCCGCTTAGCCCAGTCACTTAAGAGGTCTGCAGGTACGGCAGATATGTAGATGGAAAGGTTCATTCGACGAACAAACTTGATGGGGGTAGCAGAAATATAGTCACATGAGATGAACTTCACTGATTCTATGGAGGGAGTGAGCAGCTTCTTATGATGCATAAGAGCCGTTATGAGTGAGCCATATGGAAGGTTCGTGTTGGATTGTTCCAGAGTATGAATCATATACTGAACTAGAAGATAAGGCAGATTAACTTTTCTACGGTGTTGCATCTGGAATAGAGTCCATTGAGAGAACTTGTTGACTAAGTCTCTAGAACCCTCTTTTAGCAGCACAATCTTGCTGAGAACAGCATGAGGAAATATACATTCCTCAACAATATTCTTCACACATCGAGACGTAGAGCACTTTGGGACTTCCTTCCAAATAGTGAAGGGGTCGCTTTCAGAAGTTTCCTAAGAAGATGAGTAACAAACACCATCGAGAGGAAGGTTGAGTAGATTAGACACATCACGAGACTGAATGTCTATTACTTGTCGTAAGCATCGTGTTCGGATGTGGTTAGGGTTAATCTTGATGGCACAATCATAGAATTCTTTCACAAGGGGAGAGAGTGCTGAAGTTGTGGAGATATCGAACAGATTTCCCCAGTTCTGAGATAGCTATAGATCAAGACCTGCAACCTTTTCATGTTGAAATAATCTTAGATCAAGATATCTAGGAGTGACAAGCTTTCTGTCGCCTAGATGTTCGATCCTCACAGGACCAATTTCAGAGACTTGCTGTTTGCGATTTTGGATGATAGATTCTTTTTGAGTCTTGACAATCTGATATTCATCTTCGCTAAGGAGTTCTGGAGTCTTTGCATGTTTCTGTCTGCTGGGAGCCATGTTTTCTGTTTCTGTAGGTGAAGTGAGTATAGAGGCAAGGACAAGTACAAGGAAGATAGAGTGTTTAAGCTAAAGTATGAACATGTTAGGGTTGGTATTAGAAACACATTTGGAATTCCATTCGTTTTCATTTTTGAAAGTGTAAACATTTTCTCGATATCGTCAAAATCATGATGAATAATAAAGCTGAATTGAAAGCATTAAATGATGAGAGATAAAAGGGTATCAGCATTAATTTATGCGTGTTCAGTAAGTAATCTATTTGAAAGGACACAACTATTCCGGTTGGGTAGGCAATGCCGTCCATGGATCTTTTCACTCTACACCTGTTAAGATGTTAGTAATTCTTAGAGCGGTTAAGCTCTGATACCAATTGATAGTAATAGAACCACACAAGAAAGGGGGGTTTGAATTATGTGTGTGATTTTTATAAATCTTTTTGCGAGATAGCTATTATAAGTTCAAAAACGTTTGTTAAAGAAGTGCAGCGGAAATAAACCTACAACTTGAACGATAAAGCACACACACGATATTTATCCTGGTTCACCCCCTTAATCGACAGGGCTACGTCCAGTCCTTGGCTTCACCAAGATTTTCACTATTTAAACAAAATAGTACAAGTGTTCTCAGGGACTTCTCCCAGTATTCTGAGGACTACTCCTTTGCAAGTATTCTAGTAGGACTTCTCCTTTTTCTCTCGAGTGTTAGACAGGACTCCTCCCAGTTCTTTTACAAGAAAACTTGGTTTCTACAAAATCTCTTCAGTAAGAATGGGTAGAAAATGTGAAGAACGGAATTCAGAGATGATAAACAAGTTGGTTCTCTGAAGGGCTTGTGTGAGAAAGGATAAGAGTTTTTCACTCTGTATAGAGCTTCACACTAGTTGGCGATAGAACTCAAAGAATAGATAAGTTGGGGGTTGCTGAGTGTCTTAGCTTAAAGCTTGTTTGATCGTAGATAGACTTGGAAAGTTTGAATGCTTTGATCGTGTAAAAGTCGCCAAGTTGAAGCTGATGCTAAGTCCACTATTTATATCTTCAGTAGGATGACCACTGGAAGCTTTGCTGAAGATCTTCAAAATAGTTCCGTTTGAATTTCTACTTGATTGTGAGTAACGGATACTTCTGCTTCTGCTGTTGCAATCTGCCAGATAATGAATGTTTCTTCAATAATGCAGGACGGTATCGTCTGGTGATGCATTTTGCCTTGACCCATAGAGTCTGCAATTAATGCTCATGCCTTACAGCTAATTGAGTCATTAATGCTCTGACCAAAATATTTGAATTTGACCGTTGGGGAGATATGATGATCAGAAGGTATCGCTGCTAATTCAGTAAAAGAAGCTTGAATTAAGGAATGTCAGAGGATTTGAATCTTCAGGGAATGAGGCGCTTAATTCTGTCCCTTTCGCCATTAATGCTCTGAAGAACCACGAGGTGCACGACAGCTCATCTTTGGGTTGAACAAACGATTACCTTCAGGACATTTCGTTTTGCACGAGTCTTCAATCATTGCTTTAGTCAACTCAACATTCTTCATAAATTCAGTAACTGATCAACCAGACGTTCATCACAGGCGGACGGACTCTCTCAAGTGGCAGACTGATTTACATAGGCGGACGGATTTCTCTATTGTCCTTTACTTAACAATTTTCTTTTGATAATACTTTGTCGAAATCCTCGCAGTATATCTCCAATTAACAAGTGTTCCTGAATATGAAAACTTTGAAGAAGTCAGCAACACTTAGCGAAATTGTTATTTATCAAAATATAGTAATTCATTAAATTGTTTGATTCTAACATTTCTAACACCAAGCTTGTCAAATCCTTCGAGGCCCAATTCCAGAATGCAGTGGATGAAATGAAGATCTTGAACCCCAATCTTGTCAACGAAAGCACTGAAGCTGATAGGTTTGCCCAGAACAGGATGATTTTTATAGTTGAGAAGGTCAAGATTGTTGGCCTTACTAAGTTGTAACTTTATATTTTTCTCTGTTTCCTTTTTTTTTTCCTTATTTGATGTAGTGGGCTCTATGACCCTTCTTCATTTTGTAACTCATCTCTATCCATGACAACGAATTTTGAGTTTTACACATTCATCTTTTTCTGTAGCTTTGAATGACAACCTTGCCATCCTAATACTAGAATATTAACTATTGTTGTAAGAAAATTCCACTAATGGTAAGTGTTGTTCCCTACTTCCCTGACTCTCAAGTGTGCGAGCTCTAAGCATATCCTCCAAAGTCTGTATAGTTCTTTCAGTCTGTCCATCTGTATGTGGGTGATATGCAGAACTGAACTTCAAATTTGTTCCCAATGTTTCATGTAGGCTTTTCCAGAACTATGATGTAAATCTGGGGTCTCTATCAGATACAATACTAGATGAAATTCCATGTAAACTCACTATCTCTTTCACATACATCTGAGCTAACATTTCTAAAGATTGTGTCATGTTCACCGCCAAAAAATGAGCACTTTTAGTCAATCTGTCCACAATTACCCATCTTGCATCATTTCCTAATCGTGTCCTTGGTAGTCCTGTTACAAAATCCATTGACACACTCTCCCATTTCCATTCCGGAATCTGTAAAGGCTTTAGTTCTCCTGATGGCTTCCGATGTTCTGCCTTAGCCTTCTGACAAACCAAACATGTCGTCACTTGATTCCATATATCCTTCTTCATTCCTCTCCACCAAAATCTTTCTTTAAGGTCTTGGTACATCTTGGTGAATCCAGGGTGTACACTAAGGTTACTCTTGTGTGCTTCTTCCAAAATCCGACTTATCAAATTCGAACCTTTCGGTATACATACTCTTCTACCAAATCTCCATAGTCCATCATTTCCTTTAACAAACTCCTTCTTCTCCTTCTTCCGGTATCCTTGTATCGATTCCTGAAAATTTCCATCATCTTCTTTTTCCTTCTTAACTTCTTCCAAAAATTTGTTGGTTAGCACTATTGTTCCAAAGCATATTTTCCTAGGTCCAAATTCTACTGCTAAACTCATGTCTCGGAATTCTTCTATCAACTTAATCTCTTTCACCATCATTCAAGAGATATGCAAACTCTTTCGACTCAGGGCGTCAGCTACCATATTTTCCTTTCCTGGGTGATATTGCAACTTAAAATCATAATCCTTCAAAAATTCTATCCATCATCTTTGCCTCATGTTCATCTCTTTTTGATCAAACAAGTATTTCAAACTTTATGGTCACTGAACACCGTGAAATTTGCACCATACAAGTAATGTCTCCATATCTTCAGTGCAAATACCAGAGCTTCCAATTCCAAATCACGGGTAGGGTAATTTAGCTCATGTGGCCTCAACTGTCTCAATGCGTATGCTACAACCTTGCGTTCTTGGATCAACACACACCGTAGTCCTAATTTTGAAGCGTCACAGTACTCTTAAAATTCCTTCTTCGGGTTAGGTATTACTGAAACTGGTGAAGTGGTGAATTTCTCCTTCGAACTTTGGAAACTCTCTTCACATGCAGGTGTCCATTCAAAAGGTTGGTTCTTCCTAGTTAGCTTGGTTAAAGGAGTAGCTATCTTTGAAAATACTTCTATAAACCTTTGGTAATATCCTACCAAAGCAAGGAAACTATGGACTTCCGTTACAGTCTTTGGTGCATTCCAAGAATTCACCGCCTCCACTTTGGTTGGATCTACTGCTATTTCAGCCTTACTGACCACATGTCCTATTAACTACACTGACTCTAACCAAAACTCACACTTCGACAACTTGGCAAACAATTGTCTGTCCCTCAAAATCCCTAATACTGTCCTAAGGTGCTCTTCATGTTCCTTCTCATTGTTGGAGTATATTAAATATCATCTTTGAATACAACCACAAACTTGTCCAGGTATGGGTTGAAGATACGGTTCATGCAGTCCATGAATATTGTAGGTGCGTTTGTAACTCTGAACGGAATTACTAGATACTCATAGTGTCCATACCGTGTCCTGAAAACCGTCTTTGGTATATCTTCCTTTCTAACCCTTATTGGATGATATCCCAACCTCCAATCCATCTTAGAAAACACTGTTTCTCCCTTCAACCGATCCATCAGATCATCTATCCTGGGTAGAGGATACTTATTCTTCACGCTCACCTTGTTCAATTGCCTATAACCCACACACAACCTCATACTTCCATCATTTTTCTTAACTAACAACACGGGTGCTCCCCACAAAGACACACTGGGGCGTATGAATCCCTTCTACATCAAATCTTCTACTTGTTTCTTAAGCTCTGCTAGTTCCATGGGTGACATCCTATAAGGGGATATAGAAATAGGTCCCATTCCTGGTACCAATTCTATAGAAAACTTTATTTCCCTTTCAGGTGGTAACTCTGTCACATCTTCCGAAAACACTTCCGGGAATTCTTTCACTATTGGTATTTCTCCCACCTTAGATTCTTTCTTCCCTTCCTCTAAAGAACACAGATACGCACCAAACACACACATTTGGGTCTCTCCTTTCCTACTACTGGCCATTTCTCCTTCTCTCTCTCAAGATTATTCCCTACGAACTAAATGGTTTTTCTACGACAATCTAACCTCACATCATAAATGGATAACAAATCCATTCCTAAAATCACATCTAGTTGTTCCAAAGGCAAACATATCGATTCATGCTATAAAGATCGTCCTAGCACAGATAATAAACATCATCCTAGCACTGGATTTGATAACTCAGACAAAATTTTAAGAATAACTTCAGCAAAGAACAACCAACTCCCAAGTGATTTCAAAATATAATGAAGGGATGGAGATGATTGAAATTCTAATTTTGCATGTTCCCATTGTATATATGAAATTCTATTTTAGACTATGCCCACCAAGTGTTTGATAAAATGCCAGAATGGTTATCTTGAGTTCTTCCCATGCTGTTAGTTCCTGGTTTTGATCTTTTGATTATTGGAAACTGATACCCAAATCGCAAGTGTACAATTTACTATCGCGTAGTAAAAAAGATCGAACCCAAGGGATGGGTGTTCTTATTAATATAAAATTTAGTACTTGTGCAAGAAATTAAAAGATGAATAGATGTTGTTGTTTTTAGAACAAGAAATAACAAAAGCATAAAATGATAAGAGAAGATGATAAGAATTTAAGCTCTTGGGTTGGTTTACATAGTCTATAAAACATGCTAGAAATCTCCTACTTAATTTCTGAATTTTAAATCCAAAATCATGGTGCTATAGCCTAGAGTTTCTACATCCTAATAGCCTTAAGAAATGTAGACCTTTCTTTCCTAATTACTAACTCCATAGCCTTGGTTATTAGTTAATCAGAAAAGAAGATGAAGAAGGAATTCGGGCAAACACAAAGTTACGTCCATCCTAATTGCCTTAAGAAATGTATACTTATAACCTTTTTTATTTCCTATTTCCCTTACTACTTACCAAATTGCCTTATGACATAAGTAGAAAGCATGAAATCTTTTGTACACTAGATTAATGAAGAAAAAGGAAATAAAACATGAATTGAAAGTATTATTCAGAAATGTAGAAAAAACTAGAACATGAATTATAAACTAAAACAACCCAAAAACTTAAAGAAGAAGTTAGCCAAGCATGGCTAAAGGAGTCATTGAATTACCCTGGATAGGAGCTCAAATATGGCTTCCCACAAGTCCTAGGAACAATGCTCAAAAGGGAGAAAGAGAGAATACTTGTTGTATTCTAAGAGGTGTGTTTTACAAGTGAAGAAAAGGGTCCTATTTATAGTAAAAATCCAGCCTTGCTTGAGCGCTGGCACTCCCAACGCTTGGGCGCTAGGGAGCAAATAAATCCCACTACCAGACCAAGGCCCAGCGCTTGAGCGCTGGGTTCTAGCGCTGCAGCGCTGGCTACTGCTTCTTCAACTTCAAGCTTTTCCTTCCTTCTTCATGGTAGTGAGTTTTGAATGCCATAAAAAACCACTACTTAGCCCTTAATCAATTCTGAAACCTTCTTCCCACTACCATCAATCCTTCAACTTAATTTCCCATGTGCTCATTTGAAGAGAGTTGCTTCATATTCCTCTTTTTCACTTCTAGTCCTCTCTTGGTTAGCACTCCAATTCAAGCCCTTTTATTCTCTCAATCTTCACTTTTAGCCCTCCACTCTTGAACTTTCACATTTTGGACCTTGATTTCCTGAAACTTTACAAAGTGGTCCCTGGACAAAAATGATAACTAAACCAGCTTTTCCTAAAAAATATAAAATTGCTATAAAAAATTCCTAAAAATATAAAATAAAGGTAGAAAAACCAATAAAATCTAATCTACATGCAAAATGCAAAATAAATATAAAATCTACATAAAAATAATAAAAAACCTATATGTGACTCAAAAATAATAAAATAAAAAGACTAAAAACTACCTAAAAACATCATATAATATCCACTCATCAGAAACTCAAGAAACCTCATTTGCTTTAAGGTGGGCACATTTCCAACCTTTGAACTTGAACATTTGAAAAGGTCTTGGGATTTTAAGATTTAGGACTAAGAATTCTAACAAGTTTGTTGCTTGTGAATTCTTGTTTGTTCTTGTTTGTTCTATGTTGATTATAACCGCTTTCTTTCCCTTGTGGAAGAGGCTCCAATACTTCAAGGGGAAAGTGGTTCAAAAGGAGCTGGTCCGAGAGAGGCCACTTCACTTTGATATGGTGGACCAATGGGGGGTCCAAGAGGCCGTTGCTGAGAGAAAACGGGAGCACTTATATGCTCCAATTGCTGATGGGTGCCAAACCCTTGTGCGAGAATTTTATGCTAACGCCTGCTATGACTCCGATGAGGAGATCCCCACCATTCCAACCTACAAGTCATGGTTCCGGGGAACCACAATTAGCTATGGTGCATAAGCAATCTGAAGGCTTCTCAAGTTGCCCACTAAGGCCCAAGACCGGACCAAATTTGGAGAGAATGGGGCTAGTTACAACGAACTGTTGAAGAACTACCCCTTTGCTGAAATTCTTGAGGCTCTTGTTGTACCAGGAGCTGAGTGGGAGACCAAGGTAGATGGGGTCACTCCGAGTTATATCTACCGGAAATTTGTGAAGCCGGAGGTCCGAGTGTGGGACCACTTTTTGGGGGACACTATTTTCCCTAGTTCTAACAAAACAGAGCTTAGGAAATAGAGTGCTCTCTGTATTTATTGTTTACTGAATAGGAGACCGATTGATGCGGCAAGGATCATTGCTTGGAGGATTCACTTCTCCGTCAATGTGGATAAAAAGAGTAAGAGGTTTGGTTACCCTATGCTGATTAATAAACTAGTGCAGGCTAAGCTTGGGGCAGCAGCTATGCCCCCCATTGAGATCCACATCCATCCTCTTCCTATTATGAGCTTTGAAGCTGCTAGGAAGATTTACAATGACCATGCTGATGCCCCTTGAGAAGCAAGGTGATCCTTCTCGTGCACACCGTGCACCTCCCAAGTCCAGAGCCAACTCTAGAGCAGGAACCGGAGATTTGGGGGAGTCTTCATCACAGCCCTTCGTTCATACTTGGCAGGAGGAGGCTTTTGGAACCACGTTCCAACACATGCACAGGATATCCAGTAACCAGCAGCTGATTTGGGATCATGCTGGCTACAGTGATCCCAGCTGGCAGAGGTGCCTTGCCCCCACTGATTTGGAGAGGAGTTTGATGAACCTACATGTATCTGAGGAGGCTGAAGACTCAGGAGCAGCTGAAGGAGAGGAGGCCCCTTTGCATTTTGACTGATGAACTATTATTTACCAGCTTTTAGTTTTTTTATTTTATTTGGATAATTTTTATTTTTCTGCTTTTATTTTGCTTTTAGAATTTTTAAAATTGCATAGTCTAGTACCTTATCCAGTTAACATGCCATAATTGCTTTGTGAATGCTTTATCCGATTAAATTTTTTTTCTGGAAAAGATACAATACTTTCATGCGGTTAGGATTGCATGATGTTAGGAATGATTGGAAATCTTGATTGTTTAGCTTTGGTAAAAAATTTCTGGGTTCTAAAAATGGTACCACTTACCCTATTTTTCTGAGTGCTTAGAACTCTTAATGCATGATTGTAAGATTTTTCCGCATTTTGTTGCATGTTGATTGGAATTTTGTATGCATTGTAAGTTGTGAAGAGATTTTAGGAATTTTTGAAAACTCAGATTCTTGGTTGAAATTGAATTTCCAATAGTAGCCCCCTTTGAGCCTTAAAAAGAGTCATTTTTTTGGAGCCTACTTTTGTGAAAAATTATTTGAGTTGTTAGAGTGATTCATAAACTGAAAAAATTAGAGCTATGTATGTTTAGGAGCCTCTTTGAAAAAAATGAAAAGTGAAAATCTTAAGTAAGTTCTTATGATTTGAAAAAAAAAATGTGAAAAAATAAAGAGGTCCTAGTGTTAATGTTGTTCAAAGCTCTAGATTGAAAATGGAAAAATCACCTAACACAAATCTTGAGTCAACCAAATAGAGTTGCCAAGTTCTTGAAATTCATACCTTAATTGCTAAACCCTTTGGCCAGGTTTCAACCTTCAAAAATCTCTTCAAAGTTACTTAGTTGCATGGTTTTAGTTTTTATTTGAATGATAGGCAGGATCATTGAGCTTTCTTGTTTTCATTGAGTATACACGTTTGTGAGCTTTAATTTGTTGGACTCAAAAGGTTAAAGTACCAAGCCTAATTCTGTTGATTAATATTTGTGAAACATGTATGCTTTCCAAATCCACTGTGCTTTCTTGAAAATGTATCTTGTGCTTCAATGTTAATTGGATAAACTTTTTCTAAACTCGAGGACGAGTTTTTCTTTAAGTTTTAACGCTTGAGGACAAGCTTTCGTTGGGTATAGTGGTGTGATGACTGGATTTTGTATGATAATTTTAGGGCCTTTTTAGTCTTTTTTATTTTTATTTTATTGAGTCTCATATAGATTTTTGTACATTTTATTAAGATTTTGTATTTATTTTTGCATTTGCATATAGGTTAGCTTTTATTTGTTTTTTAAACTTTATTTGTATAATTTTAGGAATTTTCGTAAGTATTTTAGTCTTTTAGAAAATCTGGTAGAAATAGTCATTTTGTCCAGGGACCAAATTGTAAACTTCAGGAAAGGAAGGGCCAAAAGTGCAAAGTTCAAAAGGGGAAGGACCAAAAGTGAAGTCTCAGCAAATAAAGGACCAAAAGTCAGAAGCTGGAAGAGGAAGCACCAATTTTAATTGAGCACATGGGAAAAAGGGCTTGAGTGGAGGATTAATGGCAATGGTTGTTTCAGAGTTAAGAGGGGACAAAAATGAGGCTAATGAAGGCCATCAATGACCATCAACTCCACCACCTTGAAGAGCAAAACAGCCAAGAAGTGCAAACATCAGCCGTGCCAACGCTCAAGCGTTGGAAGCCCAATGCTCATGCATTGGCACTCTGACTTGAAGCCTAGTGTTTAATTTGACCCAACGCCCAAGCGTTGGAAGGGCCAACGCTCATGCGTTGGGCCCCTGTTTGCCTACGTCTGGTATCATTAAACCCAGCGCTCAAGCGCTGGGATGCAGTCAGAAAATGCTATAAATAGGACTGCATGCTTCACTTGAAAAACACACCAGAATACAATAGCTATTCTTTCTTTCTTCCTTATAGCATTATTTCCTAAGAATTGTGGGAGCCTTTCTTGAGCTCCTAGTCTAGGTTAATACAATGTCTCTCTTAGCCATGCTTGGCTAAGTTCGTTTTAAGTTCTTGCTTTGTTTTTAGCTTATAAGTATGTTTTAAGTTTCTTCTTTATATCTGAATAAAATGCATTTCATGTTTCATTTCCTTGTTCTTCATCTATCTTGCTGTACACAAGTGTTACAACTTATTTCTTTATCAATGGTAATTTTTAAGTAATAAGGGAAATAAGAATTGGAAGAACATTTTGCATATCACTAAGGTATTAGGATAGGGTTTGTTTATGTTGGCCTGAATATAAAACTCATATTCTTCTTAAATTAACTAAAAAGCTAAGGAATTAGACTTAGTAATTTAGAAGAAAGCTTTGCTTGTTTAAGGAATTAACCTGTAAAGAAACTAGGCTAGAACATCATGTTTTTCTTGCTTAAACTTCAGATATAAAATTGATTCTAAGAATATAATTTATAAGCTATTTACTCAGCCCAAGTTCTTAATTTTTATTATTATATTTTCATTGCGAATTGCACTTCCGAGTTCTTACTCAAACCAAATTCAAAGCAAACCAATTTATTTTTTTGCACTAGTTTTAAAAATATTAAAATTAGACTTTGAAACACCTATCCCTTTGGAGAATGATAATCTTTTATACTACTCGATAATCAACCGTACACTTGCAGAGTTGGCTATCAATAAACATCCCTTACAAACACTAGAAGTCTAGCAAGTACCATTGGCTGGGGTAGAAACTTCTAGGTTATACCCTAACTCTGTCATGTAAATTCCTAATTGTTTGACCCGCTCTCGTGATATAAACGAATGCTTTGCACCTGAATCATATAAAACATTCAAACGAAAACCATTAACATAGTACATACCTGGTATAAAATCTGAGGATTCCTCGACTTTCTTCCCGTTCATGGCAAACACCTTTCCTTTATTGACAGACCTTCCTTGTTTCTTAGCATCGTTCATCTTAGAAACATTCCTGCTGTCATTTCCAGTATTATTGTTAACTGGGTTGAGATTCCCATTTCCACTAGCTTGTGTTCCTGCCGAATTTACCCAATGATTGGTACAGTTCTGAACCACGTGCCCGTGTTGCATACAACTAACATAGTACTGTGAAGAAGAGCTTCTCCTTGACCTTGGCTGGGTTTTGATGAAGATAATAACACCAACAAAAGAAGCAAAAGGTGGAGACCATGATGAACAATAGCACAAGATGTCAGAGTCTTTAGTTAAGGTTTAAAACGTTAAGTTTTAATTCTCTACCTTAGATAGATTGCTTTTATGATTTGATCTCATTTAAAGGCTCATTAAATATCAAGTAATCAAGACTAACATGTTTTCAAAGTTAAAAAAAGGTAGAAATAACTTCAATAGGCTTCAAACATTAAGTAACAAAGTTTGAAACTGTTGGTAATTGATTACAGGCTGTATGTAATTGATTACAGGCCTTTTTGAAAGCTAGTAATTGATTACCAGAATGATGTAATCGATTACACACTTCATGTAATCGATTACTCACTTCATGTAATTGATTATACAATGTTTTCTGGCACTTTTTCACAATGACTAGTTGATGTAACCGATTACCACGTTCGAGTAATAGATTACACTAATCAGCATATACGATTTTTCATGAATCAATGTGTTTTAAACGTTGGAAAGCCTTTGCAATGGTTCATATAGAGTCATTAGTGCTTATATATAGGTTTTTGAAGGCCTTATTTGGACAAGAACTTTCAGATTACATTGAACCAAAATTATGAGTGATTTCACCCTTTTTATAGAACACTTATGCTGCAAAACTTTTACATATTCAGAAAGAGTGAGCCTTTAAGTTTTATCTATCTGAAAGAAATCTTGATAAGTGTTTCACAATCCATTTAGATTGAAGGATTGTTCAGCCTGTAAAAGCTTCTTCATCTTGAATCGATCTGATTCTTGTATCCACCATAATGTTTGGTGTTTGGGAAAAGATCATTTGAATCGGGTTGATTCGGAGTCCACCGTAGGGTTCGGTGAATGCTGTGTAACAGGAAAGTGGGTGCTTTCTTGAGTGTGTTCTTGGGGTGTCTCCGCACAAGGCTTGTATGAACATTGCTTACATAGTGGAAAAATTCCCGAATCAGAAAAGGGGACTAGACGTAGCCTTTGGTTGTTGAAGGTAAACCAGGATACATTGTTGTGTGATCTTTTCATCCCTTACGTTTTACTTTTCATACTTTATATTATCCGCTGCAATTTATCAAGTATTACATTTGTTACTTGTCCTTTGATTAAGGTAAAAGGTATTTGAATAGGAATTCAAGTTAATAAGGCGAAAACTTTAAAAACCTAATTCACCCCCTCTTAGGTTGATATCTGTAGTTACAATTGGCATCAGAGCGAAAGTTTAGGTAACGTATTCCTAAGATCCAATTTAGATGGCATCCTCTAAACCGGTTTTGAGTGAAGGTTTTAACATAAATAGACCACCTTGCTTTAATGGCGAACACTATGATTTCTGGAAAATCAAAATGATTTTTTTATTAAATCTCAAGATTTAGAAATCTGGAAAGCTATAGAGGAAGGTCCTTTTATACCTACTATTGAAGTTGGCAGTAGTACACAACCAAAGCCTAGTGGTGCATGGAGCGACGATGATAAGAAAAAGGTTTTGTATGACTTAAAGGCTGTGAATATCTTAACCTCAGCCTTAGGAATGGATGAGTTCTTTAGGGTATCCACATGTAAATCTTCCAAAGAAATTTGGGATACATTCGAAGGTACCCATGAAGGAACTGAAGAAGTAAAAACATCTAAAATACTCTTTCCAAAGAATATGAAATGTTTAGAATATTACCAAGAGAGACAATTTTATATTTTCAAAAAAGGTTTACCCACTTGACTAACCATTTGATTGCTCTTGGAAAAGAATTTTCGAATGCTGATTAGAATTTGAAGGTTCTAAGATCTCTCACAAGGGCTTGGCAACCAAAGGTAAAAACAATATCAGAAAAGAAAAGCTTATCAAAAATGACATTGGCTGCGCTCTTTGGAAAATTACAAGAACATGAATTGGAGTTAAGTCGCTTGGAGCAAAATGAAGGACTTGAAAAGAATATTAGATCCATTGCGTTAAAGACTAAAGCCAAAGCCTATGAAAGTTCACAAGAAGAAGAATCTCAATCCGATAATGAAGAGGATGATGAAAATATAGAAGTTCTTATAAAAAAATTTGGTAAGTTTCTGAAAAGGAGCAAAGATATGAAATCAGGTCAAGTCAAGAAGTTTATAAGGAAGAATGAAGCATCAAATTCAAGAAAACAATTCACTTTCTTTGAGTGTGGGAAACCAGGACATGTAAAGAGTAATTGCCCTTCTTTGCAAAGCAAAAATGGATTCAATGGCAAGAAGGATAGAAAGCCAAAACGAGCATATATCGCTTGGGAAGACAATGATATAAGCACAACTCCAAGTTCTCAAAATGAACAAGCACATCTCATTTTGATGGCATCACATCATTCGGATGATGAAGATGATGAGGTAAGATAAACCTTCTTATGATGAATTACAAAATTCTTTTGATGAATTGCATGATGTTTGTTTAAATCTTTCTAAGATGTGTGCTAAGCAAATGAAAATTATTTCATCTATAGAAAGTACTTCTAAAAACATGCAAGAAGAATTAGAAGAAATTAAGGCTAAAATAGATGATCAAAGTGCTTGTTCAAAATGTACATCCCTTGAATCGGTGATTATTGAATTAAATCAAGTTATAAACAACTACGAAAAAGGTACAAATGATTTGGATGTTTTGTTAAGTAATCAAAGACATGCTAATGATAAAAGAGATCTAGGGTTTTCTGATCATGGTCATTCTAGAGGATTCAAGAAAATTACTTTTTCTAGACCGAGTAATGCTTGTAACTTTTTCCAAACAAGAAAGATACATAATCATACTCAATCTAGAAAGGCATACAACAAGAATTCTTTCTGTTATTATAAATAGAAAATGGCTGACATAAAGCCTACATGCTTTTATTGAAACTTTGAAGGACATACTCCTAATACATGTTATATTAGAAAATTTGGTATACCTAGTGGTAAATTTTTATGGATTGAGAAAGGCACTAACCTAAAAGGACCCAAAGATTATTGGGTACCTCAAAAGAATCATTAAATTTCTTTTGCAGGTGTGCTTGGAAACCTAATGCTAAACATTGTTATATAAAGATCGGTTGTTCAAGGTACAAGTAAAACATATGGTTTTGGTAAGGATAAACTTCAAATATAAAGATAAAATTGAAAAAATTATTACTTTCAACTAGTATTGTGAAGAAGAGTAAGTACCATACTATATGCAACTGTATCACGTCTTTTTACCATTTTGTATTAATCATACAATGCTTAACAAATCTTAAAATCAACTTTCAAGATGTTGTGATCGATTACAACATATGGGTAATCAATTACAAGGTTGATTTTGGCCCTAGGAATTTTCTAGAGAATTTGAGTAATCGTTTACACTATGTTGGTAATCGAGTACATGCTCGAAAATGGCCCTAAAAACTTTCCAGAAACTTTGAGTAATTGATTACACTATGTTGGTAATCGATTACATGCTCAAAAATGGCCCTAGCAATTTTCCAGAAACTTTGTGTAATCGATTAGATAATCGATTACATGCTCAAATATGGGCTTCTTTGCATACACTACTACAAATTTGTCATGTTACCACGGTTCCGGGCAGCATATCACCTCGCTCGAACCGCGGTAACAGGCAGAGAGGTAATAGATAAGTCACCACGGTTAAAGGCGAAACCGTGGTAACATTGTACCTCAAAAATACCCTGTTTTACACGGAACCGCGGTAATATCAGGACTTTGTTACCTCGGTTCAGACTGAAACCGTGGTAGCATCTCACTCTATTACCGCGATTCATTTTCGAACTATGCTATTAATTTAGTTTTTTTTAATATCTGTTACCGCGGTTCCTTTATGAACCGTGGTAAGAAATTTGTTTTTTTTTTTGGTGCAACGTACAATCATAGATCAGACATGCAATTCCAACAGTAAACAAAATATAACCAGTACCTGCAATGCAGTGGAAACAACCCTGACAACATAATATACAAGCAATATATATAATATGCACAACAAATCAAATATGTACAAATTATGCACAGACCCCCACAATTATGTTACATACATATGAAATATATCTTACACATACAACATTATACAAAAATGCATACTTCTTTAACTTGTTTTACTAGTCCTTTTCCTCTTCTGGTTCAACAGGCGCATACGTGTTTTTCCTATTTTTTCATGGAATGCCATATTCATCCAAATTCCCTCTTCATGATCATCTCGGACATACAAACAATCATCTTCATCTGAATCAGGGTCGAATGGTTGTTGTATCCCGAGGAATGGGTCATCTTCAATAACATTTGCGGCATGAAGGTCTTGTCCATCATCGTTGTTGATATGCGCATTATTTGTTAAAAGAACAATAGAGCTTTTATTGTCAGCGGGATCAGGGACAAAAAATATTTGCTCTACTTGGGATGCCAAAATAAATGGATCATCCTTGGACCCCACCCTAGGAAAATCAACCTGAATGAACCCAATGTCATCAATCTGAATTCTAGAGTTAATGTCAATCCACTTACAACCAAACACAGAAACCCAGAATGTTGTGTAATCCGGCTCCCATATGTGTTGAATTACCCCAAAGTATGACATGTCTGCATATATTGGGTTTTTATCTTTGGCGCTAGAGACATGCATAGCTCTAGCAACAAGAGTCACTCCACTGTTTGGCATTGTACTCCGTTCATTTTGGGCTTGCGTATAAAATGTATAACCATTAATTACATAGCCGTTGTAAGAAAAGGAATGTATACTCAGACCCTTCGACAACCATTTCAATCTATCTGAAACAGAGGTAGGATCTTCTTTCCACTCCTTATAGACTTGATCCTTTAGCCACGAGATAAAAGTCTTGTTGTGCTCCTTTGCTAACCAATTTTCAGACCTATTGGGGTTCAACCTCTTAATCTCATCCTTGTGCATGTCAACATATGGCCCAACCTCATCCACATTATCCAAAAATAACAAGTGTGCTTGTTGCCATTCTTTGGTCGGAATGGTGACTATCTCACATTTAAATAGCCCTTCCCCTTCTATTCTTCCCATGTGAGGAGACTTTGGAAGACCAGGGGAATCCACATTGGACAGGTATTAGGTACAAAACTCAATAGATTCTTCTACTAAGTATGGTTCAACCATACACCCCTTTGGCCTGCTTCAGTTTTTTACATAACCTTTTAAAATCTTCATGTAACGTTCAAAAGGGTACATCCATATAAGTTGGCCCGCACATTTGTATCTCTCTAACCAAGTGAATGGTTAGATGAACCATTATATCAAAGAATGAAGGTGGAAAGTACATATCAAGCTCACACAAAGTTGTAGCAATTTCTGTCTGCAATGTTGTCAACTTAGAAGGGTCAATCACTTTGCTGCAAATAGCCTTGAAGTACAGACACAATCTTGTTAAGGTACCTCGCACTTTTTTGGGAAAATGGAGCGTATAGCCACCGGTAGCATGTTCTCCATAAGAATATGACAATCATGAATCTTCAAACCCTTTAACTTAAGGTCTTTCATTGATACCAGACTCTTAATATTTGAAGAGTACCCCTATGGAACCTTAACACCACTGAGAAACTTGCACAAAGCAACTTTCTCTTTCCTGCTCAGAGTGTAGGCTTCTGGAGGGAGATACATACGTTTTCCCTTCTTCACTGGTCTTAATTCGTTTCTTATGCCCATGCTAACCGAATCAAGCCTTGAATTGATGCTATCTTTAGACTTGCCTGGCACATTTAGCAAAGTACCAACAACACTTTCGAAAACATTCTTGTCAACATGCATCACATCAATAAAATGTCTCACATAGAGTGACTCCCAATATGGCAACTCAAAGAAAATTGACATTTTCTTCCAACCACTTTTAGGAACTTCTTTTTTGAAAGACTTGCCGAATGTACACCTCAAGTTCTTCACCTTGGCAAACAGATCAGCACCCTTCAATGGCTTGGGAGCTCTACTTTCTTCTATGTTTCCATTGAAAGCTTTTGACCAGCCCCGATAACGGTGTCTTGTATGCAAGAACCTACGATGTTGTAGGAAGATAGTCTTTTTACAATGTTCTAATCGCATTGAAGTTGTACCATCTTCACATACATGGCATGCAAGCTTTCCTTTTACATTATATCCCGAAAAATTGCCATATACTGAAAAAATCATTGATCGTACCTGATGAGTGGATATTATATGATGTTTTTAGGTAGTTTTTAGTATTTTTATTTTATTATTTTTGAGTCACATATAGGTTTTTTATTATTTTTATGTAGATTTTATATTTATTTTGAATTTTGCATGTAGATTAGATTTTATTTGTTTTTCTACCTTTATTTTATATTTTTAGGAATTTTTATAGCTATTTTATATTTTTAGGAAAAGCTGGTTTAGTTATCATTTTTGTCCAGGGACCAATTTGTAAAGTTTCAAGAAATCAGGGACCAAAATGTGAAAGTTCAAGAGTGGAGGACTAAAAGTGAAGATTGAGAGAATTGAAGTGCTAACCAAGAGAGGACCAAAAGTGGAAAAGAAGAATATGAAGCAACTCTCTTCAAATTAGCACATGGAAAATAAGGATTAAAGGATGAGTGGAGAATTGATGGTAGTGGGAAGGAGTTTTCAAAAGTTAATTGGTGGCCAATGAAGGCCATAATGGCCATCAACTCCTCCACCATTGATTTTTTACTATAAATATGGGCCTTTTCCTCACTTGTAAAACACACCTTCATAGAATACAACAAGTATTCTCTCTTTCTCCCTTTTGAGCATTGTTCCTAGGACTTGTGGGAAGCCATACTTGAGCTCCTATCCAGGGTAATTCAATGACTCCTTTAGCCATGCTTGGCTAACTTCTTTCTTAAGTATCTTGGGTTGTTTTAATTTATAATCTATGTTTTAGTTTTCTTCTACTCTTCTGAATTTTATTGCTATAGTTCATGTTTTATTTACCTTGTTCTTAATTTTATCTTGATGATCACAAGTGTTTTTACTTATTGCTTATAACAATGGAAATTGGTAAGTAGTAAGGGACCTAGGATTTAAAAGAAGCTATATGACATATCACTAAGGTATTAGGATAGACTTAGCTTTATGTTGGCCTGAAAATTCTTTCTTCATCTTCTTCTTGGTTTTTTCTAGATTACAAGGTATTGAATTTAGTAATTGAGGAGAAAGTTCTACAATGATTAAGGTATTAACTTGTAGAAACATTAGGCTATAGCATCATGACTTGGTACTAAAATTCAGAAATAAAAGTAGTAGTTGCTAGCATATTTTATAAATTATATAAATCAACCCAAGTGCTTAAGGCTCATCATCATCTCTTTTTCTCCTATCATTATATGCTTTTGTTTATTTCTTGCTCTAAAAAACCAACATCAATTTTCATCTTTAATTTTTTCTGTTTAAAGTACTAAATATTATAATAATAAGAACACCTATCCCTTGGGTTCGATCTTTTTACTACGCGATAGTAAATCGTACACTTGCGATTCCGCTATCAGTACCAAACAACATTGCCCTCAGCCTAAAATTTTCTTCCCTAGACCCACCATACACCTCTACACCTACATCCCATAATTTCTTCAGATCTTCAATTAGAGGGGCAAAGTATATGTCTATATCATTTCCCGGTTGCTGAGGCCTAGAAATTAACATAGATAACATCATATACTTGCGCTTCATACAAAGCGAAGGAGGTAGGTTGTAGATCACTAGTATCACCAGCCATGTACTGTGGGTGTTACTCTGAAGGCTATGTGGATTTATTCCATTACACAATGCAAGGCGTAGGTTTCTTTCCTCTTTGCCAAATTGGGGGTAGCCCACATCAATTTTTTTCCATTGAGGAGAGTCTGTCGGGTGTTGAAGCATTCCATCACCTTCCCCTCTAGCTTTATGCAATGTCAGGTGTTTCACAATTTCAGCACTACGGTACATGCACCTAAATCTGGGTATTATGGGGAAATACCATAACACCTTTAAGGGACCATATTTTTCCTTCTTATATCGTGAAGCTTTACATTTAGGACATGTATCCAGAGATGCATATTAATTACGAAATAAAATAAAATCATTAGGACATGCATGAATCCTCTCATATCTCATTCCAATAGACGAAAGCATTTGTTTAGCCTCATATGTTCGACAGGGAAGAATGTTCTCCTCCGGAAGCATATCTTTTAAGAGAGAAAGTAGGTTGGTGAAGCACTTATCGGTCCATCCATTGCCAGATTTTAGGTTGTACAACTTTAAGACCGTAGACAATCTTGTAAATTTAGAGCATCCTTCATAAAGAGGCATTTAGAGCAGGATCAACAGATGTTAATGTCTACATGAAATTAGAGCATCCTCAAAGTCTAGTACATATCCTACTAAAATTTATAGGTGAAGGTCCCTATTCTAGCCAGGATTAAATTCCACTGAAGTACTGAACAACAACAAAAATCTTCAACATTCAACACAATGTACTGAACAACAACAGCAAAGGCATAAGAACTAGTAATTATCGAACAGATAAACTCCTTAAATTCCACAAAAATTAAAACGCCAAGCAAATGTACTGAACAACAACATAAATCTTCAAAAGAAAGATAACCCTAGAAGTAGAATACAGTCAAGAGGACTCACAGTTGAGGTGTGGAAGTAAGATAAACGAGCTGAGTAGCCGAAGGAACGAGCTTAGTGAGCACACAAAGAGGGAGGTCACAAGCAAGGGAAGGAGTAGCCGCGACGAGCAACGCAGTTATGGAGCAAATTCAGAGAGAACGAGCGCTAGTGATGAGGTGTTGCGACCGGCGGAGAGGAACAGAGGTAATGGGGTGTGGAAGAGAGGAATGTCGAGTGGTAGTGACGACGTTGAAGATCGACGGAGTCAAGACAGAGAAGCAAGAAGACAAAGTGTTTTTCTCGAGGGAAGGGTTTTCTTGCTATAACAGGAGGTAAATGACCATATTTTTAATAAAATAATACATATTACCACGGTCCAACTGACAACCAGGGTAATAGGCATTGTTAAATAATAAAATAATAAAATCTATTACCCTGGTTCTCCTTTCAACCATGGTAGTATTATTTTTTAAGTAAAAAGATATTAAAAACTAACCCAGTTACCGTGGTTTTGACGGAACCGGGGTATAAGAGAAAACCACAAGGAACCGTGGTAACTGAGCTCCGGGCACCATTTTACCTCGGTCCAACACGGAACCGGGGTAACAATGGTGAGGTAAAAAGGCAATTCTATAGTAGTGATACTATTTCCCTCTCTATGACTGTGGATGATGTGTATTCCAACTTTTTGGTATTGTCTTGTTAATATGCTATCTCTCCTTGTGTATTATTTTGCCTTGGATTTTATTACTTTTTCCTCTTTTTGATAACGTCAAAAGAGGGAGAAAGGTTGGTTTTTTTCATCCTTTTTCAGGGCATTTAAGACTTAAATTGCAAAATAAAGGGGGAGATGTACAGGATAGGGGGAGGTATCCAAGGTTGAACAAAAATTTCAAACGGTGTAGTTTGCCATCATCAATAAGGGGGAGATTGTGAAGAAGAGCTTCTCCTTGACCTTGGTTGGGTTTTAATGAAGACAACAACATCAACAAAAGAAGAAAAAGGTGAAGACCACGATGAACTAGAGCACAAGATGTCAGGGTCTTTAGTTAAGGTTCAAAACGTTAAGTTTAAAGTCTTTACCTTAGATAGATTGCTTTTATGATTTTATCTCACTTAAAGGCTCATTAAATATCAAGTAATCAAGACTAACATGTTTTCAAAGTTAAAAAAGGTAGAAATCACTTAAATAGGCTTCAAACATTAAGTAACCAAGTTTCAAACTGTTGGTAATCGATTACAGGACTGTTTGAAAGTTGGTAATTGATTACCAGAATTATGTAACTGATTAAACACTTCAGGTAATCGATTACTCACTTCATGTAATCGTTTACACAATGTTTTCTGGAACTTCTTCACAATGGCTAGTTGATGTAATCGATTACCACGTTCCAGTAATCGATTACATTGACCAGCAGACACGATTTTTCATGAAGCAATGTGTTTTTAAACGTTGGAAAGCCTTTGAAATGGTTCATGAAGAGTCACAAGTGCCTATATATAGTTGTTTGAAGGCTTGATTCCGACAAGATTTTTCAGATTACACTGAACCAAAATTATGAGTGATTTCACCCTTTTCATAGAACACTTATGCTGTAAAACTTTTACATATTCAGAAAGCTTGAGCCTTTAAGTGTTATATATCTGAAAGAAATCTTGATAAGTGTTTCACATTCCATTTAGATTGAAGGATTGTTCAGCCTATAAAAGCTTCTTCATCTTGAATCGGTCTGATTCTTGTATCCACCATAGTGTTTGGTATTTGGGAAAAGGTCCTTTGAATCGGGTTGATTCGGAGCCAACTGTAGGGTTCAGTGAATGCTGTGTAACGGGAAAGTGGGTGCTTTCTTGAGGGCGTTCTTGGGAAGTCTCAGTGCAAGGCTTGTATGAACATTGCTTACATAGTGGTAAAATCCTCGAATAAGAAAGAGGGACTGGACGCAGCCTTCGGTTGTTGAAGGTGAACCAAGATACATTGTTGTGTGATCTTCTCATCCCTGACCTTTTATTTTTCATACTTTATATTATCCGTTGCAATTTATCAAGTATTACATTTGTTACTTGTCCTTTTATTAAGGTAAAAGGTATTTGATTAGGAATTCAAGTTAATAAGGCGAAAATCTTAAAAACCTAATTTACCCCCGTCTTAGGTTGCTATCTGTAGTTACAAGTACCTACTGTTATTCCAATTCATGCGTCCACGAAAATTTGCATTTCTCTTCTGATATCCTACCCCACTGTACTGGCTCCTTCCTTTTCCAAAGGGTCATTGGTACGACTTCCTACGTTCTTCTCTTTTCTTATTTATCCTCTTGCTACTCATTCCCTTTACATACTCTTTTCTCATTTGTTCATTCCCCTGGAATATTCTACACTTTTCAACCAATGTTGCAAAGTTCCTAATCTGGTCATGTCTTACAACAGTCTTTATGTCAGGTTGTAACCCGTACTCAAACCGAATACACTTAGATGTGTCATCAAGCGCTTGGCAGTAATGCGGGTGGAAACGGCGTAGCTCTTTGAACTTTGCCGCGTACGCCCCCACAGTCATTGTTCCTTGCTTCAGCTCCAAAAACTCAGTCTCCTTCCTCCCTTTGGCATCCTCTGGAAAATACTTCTCCAGAAATGCAGTCTTAAACACCTCTCAGGTCAGTTCTTCTAGTGTTGGTGCTATCCTTCCCTTCCCAGTGGTCCACCAAATTAGTGCTTCTCCTGTTAACAAGTATATAACAAATGCAATCTTCTGTGCATCAGCATAGGTCAGAGTTTCAAAAATCCTTTCTATTTCCTTGATCCACTCATAAGCTCCGTCTGGGTTATATCCCCCGTCGAACTTCGGTGGTTCTCTCTTAAGAAACTTATCAAGTCCGTGGTACACATCGTCCTCGGCCTGATTCATGTTAGCTCCCTTCTCTGCTCTTGCTTCTTGATCAGCTAACAATGCAGTGATTTGTTCTAGTGCTCTTGCCATTGCAGCCATTCATTCCCTGAAATTCACATATCAGTTGGTCCATCCAAATCTTACCACAGATGCTTAGGTATTTGGTTCCTTCATAATATAGCATAGTAGCCTCACAAACTAGGCCTTTCCGGACAAACTGCTATGATACCACCCAACTTGTGGAACACCTACCTAGCCCAAAGTACAAATACTCCTACTACTCCTATCTATCCTCTAGACAAGAGATCGCCACGATATTTTTTTTTGTACTTACTTAAAACATTATACTAGTAATGTTCATAAGTTAGTAAAATTTCTATTTGCGGAAGCTAGTACTTTAGATTACCTGCTCTCATTTTGAGATCTTCAGATTACTTACTTACCATGATCTTTCAATTGTGGAAGTTTATAACCTGACATGTAACAACAATCTTACATAATAACATACACACACAACATACGAATATATTACAATGAGAGAAGTATTGATCAGAGTATTACATCGTAACCAGATACCTAAAGTATCCCCACACCATTACTCAAAGGATTAGAACTAAGGCGACATGTTCATTAGCCCAACAAGATATCAAGTTCAACAAAAATAATACAACAAGCAGCTAACAGATGGCTGCGCCGTTCGGACCATTGCCAGCTTCATTCTAAGCCTCATCCATTCCATCGCTGTCCTCAACCTGAACTATCGGAACCCTAAACTCTGCAGCTCAAGAGGTCTCACCTTGGGTAAACAAGGTCCTATACTCTCTAGAGGTCATTCTCCTACGCTGGGCTATCACACTCTTGCTAGAGGTCATTCTCATCTGTAGTCCTAATCTCCTAGGAGGTGGAGAGGTGACAGATTCAGAAGGATAAAGGCGTCTAGAGTTGTCTCTCGTGGGTGCACTCTCTCTTAAAGGCATGGCCGGTATAGGTTCAGGTTCTTGTGGAGGATTTGGCGGAGGATTGGGAGGATCTCTCAGATTTATGTGATGGGCTCTCAATGTCAAGTAGAAAGAAAAGGTAATAGGTAAAGCTACTGGGTACTCCACTTCCTCGTTAAAGGAACTTCTAAACCAAAACCCAGAAAGACCATTATATATACAATACCGAGAGGTTGGGTCATGGTACCACTCGGAGGCTGCCGAAAATTCAGCGTGGATGGAGACAATTGGAGGTCAGATCATTATTAGTACACCTATTAAAATCTATAAAGTTAAGTGCAAGGGTGAGCCAAACGCAACCATGTACAGGTTACACAACATATAAGTGGTCCATTATAAATCAAGATAACATATTATCATCACATACAATCACATCAAACACATTTATAATGCATTTATACTGGTTATCAATCCTCCCTTATGACTCCAGAATTTCATTCGAACTTCTCTTCCAATTACCCCAGAGGTTGTACCCTCCGAGAAGAAAGTTCCTGATTCGACCTTTTTATTTTTCAATATCATGTATGCTAGTAGTGTATAAGACCCGAATCATAAGCTTCTACACTCTTCTTTATGTCATTCGAGAATAATGGATACGCTTTTCTATTCCACTCTTTACCGAACTGGTTTACCTTACGGCTTTTCCGTCAGATATACATGACTTACCCAGTCCTTTAATGTCATACCAGCCCAGCCTGAGGGGTCCAGCCTAGCACTGGCAGATAGGTAGTCCCATCATGTATCCCCAGGCCTATTCATCTCTGAACATGGCCATCCTCAGTATCTCTGTATTATACACAATCCTTACAGTGGTAGTGACAGTACTTTCTTACTCATTGTCTCTCCAAGTATGGTTATTTAGCATCACAACACCCCCTTAAACTTCCTAAATATCCAAAGTACATGACTAAGATGAACTGTGTTGCATCTGTATCCCAATTCCTAGAATGAGTACTGATGACAGGATATTATATGATGTTTTTAGGGTGTTTTTAGTCTTTTTATTTTATTATTTTCGAGTCTCATATAGGATTTTTATTCTTTTTATGTAGATTTTATACTTATTTTGCATTTTGCATATAGATTAGCTTTTATTTGTTTTTCTAACTTTATTTTATATTTTTAGGAATTTTTATAGTTATTTTATATTTTTAGGAAAGCTGGTATAGTTATCATTTTTGTCCAAGGACCGAATTGTAAAGTTTCAGGAAATAAAGGATCAAAGTGGAAAGGTTCAAGAGCGGAGGATGAAAAGTGAAGTTTGAAGGAGTCAAAGGACCAGAATTGAAGTTCTAACAAAGAGAGGACTTAAAGTGGAAATCAAGAATGTGAAGCAACACTCTTTGATTTGAGCACATGGAAAATAAGGTTGGAAAGATTAATGGTGGTAGAAAGGAGTTTCAGAACTTAATAGAGGCTGAATGGAGCCTAATTAAGCCAATAAATTCCACCAATGAAGAAGAAAGGAATCCAAGAAGAGCTGCCAGAGTTCGAGCCAGCGCTCAAGCGTTGGCAACCCCAACGCTCAAGCGCTGGAACTCTTACTAGGATGTGAGTCAGAGTTTGCACCCAGCGCCCAAGCATTGGAAGCCAGCGCTCAAGCGCTGGGCCTATGTCTGAACGTGGGTTTTTAATGCATCCCAACGCCCAAGCGTTGGGAATGCCAGCGCTCAAGCGCTCAAGGTCAGATTTTTGCTATAAATAGGAGTCTTTTCTTCACTTGTAAGACACACCTATTCAGAATACAACAAGTGTTCTTCTTTCCTCCTTAAAGATCATTATTCCTAGGAATTGTGGGAAGCCATACTTGAGCTCCTATCCAGGGTAATTCGATGCTTCTTTTAGCCATGCTTGGCTAATTCTTTTTAAGTTTCTTGGGTTGTAGTAGTTTATAATTTATGTTTTAGTTTGTTTCTACCTTTCTGAATAATATTTCCAGTTTATGTTTTATTTCCTTGTTCTTAACTTTATCTTGATGATCACAAGTGTTTTTGCTTTCTACTTATATCATAAGGCCATTTGGTAAGTAGTAAGGGAAATAGGATCTAAAAAAGGCTATAAGTATATATCTCTAAAGGACATTAGGATAGACGTAGCTTTATGTTGGCCTGAATTCAATCTTCATCTTCTTTTCTGGTTAACTAAATTACAAGGACTTGGATTTAGTAATTAGGAAGAAAGTTCTACACTTTTAAGGACATTAACTTGTAGAAATACTAGGCTATAGAATCATGAACTTGGACTTAAAATTCAGAAATTAAGTAGGAACTTGCTAGCATATTTTATAGACTATGTAATTCAACCCAAGAGCTTTTTCTTCATCATCTTTATTTCTCATTATTTTATTGCTATATATTGTTCTATCATAATCAAACCATCAACAAAACACACCTTTTTATTTTTCTGCTTAAGTACTAAATAATCTAATAAGAAGGCACCTATCCCTTGGGTTCGATCTTTTTATTACACGATAATCAACCGTGCACTTGCGGTTTGGCTATCAAGTACATCTCGTTGAAGATTGGATAAATATATATTACGTGAGTAGAGTTTTACTCGCAGGAACCGCGTTCTCTCGGTAATCAGCCTGCACTCAGTTCTAAAACAGTGTCATCTTCCTAATTCATGTAACTATGTCCATTACCTACCTAACCTATTAGTGAGTCCTATTCAGTTATAGGGTAGGCTGAATTTTCATAAACAAGTAACAGGCCAATAATTATCTCGGGTCTGAACGAGGGACTGGACGTAGCCTTCGATGGTTGAAGGTGAACCAGGATAAAATCCTTGAGTGATTCTCTTATCCCTTATCTTTTACTTTCAGCAAGTTATAATTTCGCTGCATTTACAATTATCAATTGTGATTCTGATCAAACTGAAAGTAATCCGATTTCAATAAGGCAAAAAATGTGAGAACCTAATTCACCTCCCCTCCTCTTAGGTTGCTATCTGTACTCACATTTGGTTCACCTAGTCGTTGTCGTTTAGCAGTTGATTGTTCTTGTTGAAGTGGAAAACGTTGTAGACTGTGGTGCGTGATGAAGCTTCACTCCAATTGTGGATCCGGGTTGGAGGGCGGTGCGTTAGTGTAGACTAACCTACTAGTGGAGCCGTGTTTATCCAGCCATTTGTCGTGTTTGGCGTTTTTATCCGGATCATGTTTTTGTGCGACGAGGTCGTGTTGTGCATTCATACCTAACCTAACCATACGTTCCTTTTTAATATTTTGGTTGAGAATATTTTGTTGATAATGTTGCTAATTAAAAATTTTAATTAATATTGCCTCACATGTTATATGATATTTTGGTTGAGATTATATGCTGGCCATTATTTGGAGTTGAACCTTGCAATATTTTCTGTGTGTTGTGTGGGCGCATATCGCCAGATAGAATCAGACACTGGAATGGCATAATCGTACCGATGTACGACGAGATTCACCTGCTTTATCAAGATAATATGGCTGCGTGGAGCTACAGCCGAGTTGCACACATGTCGACGTATCCCGACTGGATACAAGTAGTTTGATGAGATCAGCATGGTTTAGCCATTGATGTGCTTTACTACGAGGGCACCACTTGTATTACGATTCCACCAAGACCTTTATTGGACATCATGTATCACTTTGATGACGAGCTTGCCAGGAGTGCTGCTTGGACTCCTGTGTGGCGTTCGACTGTTGTTTCTCCGGGTGGCGATGTCGAGACTATTGACCAGTAGCTTCGTAGGGAGCACTAGTGGCGGGAACAACAATGTAGGTTATGCATGAAATGGGAGCAAGAGTGGGGTCGTGTATCAGCCAGGCATAGGGTTTCTCAGGGTCCTTGTTTATAGTGGGTTTGTGGGTTATATATCGATCGATTCTATACTCGTACTCTATCTTTATTTTCTTTCAAATACTAGGGTCATAATCATACTTGAAGCTTCTTCTTGCATGGAGACTGTGGAGATGTTACATAGTTTGATTCTTTAACTATTACAGTTTGATAATCTGCCCTTGTGGAGAGTTTTTAATAATGGGTGTTAATGATTTGAATTTCCATTTCCAATATTGTTCTATTTATTTTTTCAATACTACGATTCTAAACCTCGAGAAATCAGGGTGTTACAATGGTGCAGTTTTATATTCCCTTGGTCTTCTTCCCCAAAAGTGACGTCGGGCTCTAGGACGCGCGGGTGTGCTTGTGTGGTGCCGACCGGATATTCCGAGGCCGTTTTAAGACCCTTTATAAATTAAATAATTAAATAATCATTTAATTAGTCGATGCTTATCTAGGGATGTGTACAGGCAGGAGTTAGGGCCAATAGCTACTCGGATCATCGATGCAATGTTTTCCGAATGACGGTTTGTCGAAGGACCGATCTTGACTTGATTTTGAGTTCAAGCGACAATAAGAGATTCTCATTATCTCCATGACGATTAGTGTAGAATTTCGAGAATAACTACTATAATATCAATATGGTTTACTTCTAGAGCCCGGAAAAGGCATTTCTCGCTAGCGAGACTTTCAATCGAAAATCCAACAAGAGAAACAAACGACTTCGGGACCTCGGATAAAATATCCGAGAATCACCAGATGGCTCTGTTTGACGTGGCGGATAGTGTTTCATGAACATTGTTTCTGTTATTAGTGTTTTCGAACCTTAATCGGCATGAATTGCGAGGAAAACGACTCGGGCTCGAGTTGTAGGAGCACAAAGGTCAAAACTAACGAGTAACCAGTGTAAGTCCCTCTCAACAATGTTGGGAAATATGCCAACAACCAGATTCGGATAACGAGGAGATATATGACGCGACTGACGCATATGACGCCCATTGTAACACCTTAATTTTCAAGTCGTTACTGTAGTGATTGAACAGTAAATAAATGGGCAAGTTATATTTCCAATACTGTAGGAAAACGAGTCCATATTTTTTTCTTTCCAAAACATGCCATGACGAGATGAATTAATAAATATCCATACCCATTTAGCAAATAGCCACACATATGGCATAACGTGTATGGTCAGTAGTGATAAAATAGCTTAACAAAACAAATGACTTTAGGTTTAAGAAACTTTGCTTCCAATTTGTAAGAAAGAAAAATAAGACTCCCTACACCCGTACACCTCCTATGATCCCACGCAGGGTGACCTCATAAAGGTATTGAGTTCTGGAAGCCTACCCGGTACTTAACATACTTGAGTTCATACACATTAAACAAAATGACTGAAACAATTATTCCACGAATAGGCCACCCGTTCTGCTACCTTGGTCTTCCTTGGGTCGACATCCACCTGTAACTTCCGACTAAAGGTTGCCCAGCTGACGAAGAATCACCAAAGACACAAACAACAAATAGTGCAAGGGTCAACTTCTAAAAACAAGCAATACAAGATAGGCAGCTCATGACATCATATACAGTATCATCAAAGAGATAGCCACATCTAAAGATTATAGTCAAACAAAACTATTGGGCATACAAAACTAGCAGTTCAATCAAAACCCGAAGCCCCTTAAGTGGCATGGAGATTTACATGCATAAGACATTGACTTTACTTGGCATCTCGTGAACCCTTTTTATCCGGATATAGCGCCAACTCCGATTAGTGGGAGGCGGGATAATTCCTCAATGATATGTCTAACGGTGGCTTTCCATCAACCCCTGGGATTCACCACTTTCACAGGTGCGACTTAAGCTTCCCTGACCAAATAATACATGACCAAGGCTCTGGCTCGAGCGGACTCTTTATAGTCACTTACCGCTTGGTACGTATACACAATTAACTCCAATAAATCAACAATAAATGAATCAAACCTCAGGATCATATTTTTACAAATCTCATTTTGCATTCAAATGAGCATTTGTCCTCGAACGTGGCCCCGCATGGTTTCATGATTACCAATTGGATTATGTCAAAACATGTGAATGATATCAGAATCAAGATAGACGAGTCATAACATATGTACTATATTCTCATTTGAAAAGCTATCAAGTAAGTCTAGAAATCATTCAAACAATGTCACTCATCAAACAATTCTAATCTAGCATAACAGATGTCTTCAGCTCCATGCATTAATATCTTAGTCAATACAATTCAATATCGGGTCGTTCTACAAACGTCGTCAACTACCAATCACAATATCATCGTATATAGATTCACATATTCATATACATAAGCTTAGTAACTAGAATAGCGAAGTTCCCTTACCCATGTGATAATCAATCCGGTTTGCTACGTTTTCTCCGTTCATCTTGTTCGGTCTGATGTCTCGTAATCCTTCAAAGAACATAGGCTAGTTTAGGACTTGAAACTTAATTCTAAGGCTTAGCTACTGGTCTAAAAAGGTTCCTAACACTTGGGAAATTGTCCTAATTCACAAGAATAATAATAGAGTCAAATCTATCCAGGACAAGCTAAACAAACTCACTAGTAGAATCAGAGTCAGAACTAGGATGAGCAAATGAATAAGCAGGAACATCAAAAGCAGGAAAATTAGTGCGGTGTTTGTAAGTCATAGATTCCTTATCAAACACAATATCTATCTTAGTCAAGATGTCACAATCAATCTGATGATCCTTAGCATCTATCTCAGCATACAACTCATGAGTAATAGAGACTCTAGCATTCTCAAGAATCTGAGTAATCAACCTAGGATAAGGAAAATGGGTCTTGTTCTCCCTACCCTTGAACATGTGACTCCTCACATCGAAAGCCCAGTCAACTGCTATACAATTCTTAATATCATACATCAAGAGTAACCCAAGCTCATTAAGCCGATCATGATTCGAACCAGCAGGAATAATGATGTAGCTCAAAAAATAATGAAGCAAGCGGTCATTAGGATTAATATTTTCAAGCCCTAATGTCAGTTGACTTTCTTTTCTTACTTTGGATTTCCTCTCGGGAACTAGTACACATAGAGTAGTAAAAATCTTTCCAATCAAAATCTTCCCAAGGACATTGTGTACCAAAACCAACTCTAACACTCTTATGAGGCAATGAACAAACTCTACCAGACTCAGAATGAGACAAATCAATTGAAATTCGTTTAACTTGTGAACTTTGAGTATTGTTCTTAACCGAAAAATTTCCATAAAAACCCTAATCAAATCATGATAATACTTTCCATTTTCCTCACGAAGTTCCTCTAACCCTTGTTCCCTCAATGATGCAGGAAAATAAAACCCACCCTCTTCAGAAGATGAGAGAATATTGTTTTTAGGCACGGTGAGAGGACGGCCAAGAAAGAACTCTGTGAAGACGTATTGTTGCTTCTCTCCTTGAAGAA
Organism: Acmispon strigosus; assembly: GCA_030819835.1. Taxonomy (NCBI): domain Eukaryota; kingdom Viridiplantae; phylum Streptophyta; class Magnoliopsida; order Fabales; family Fabaceae; genus Acmispon; species Acmispon strigosus. The sequence goes on from JAUAMA010000001.1 coordinate 10,712,774, forward strand.
TAAAAGACAAATCAAGAGGATGTTGGCCCTCCTTCTGCTTGGCCTTGTCCTTCCCTCGCTTGATAACCAATTTTGTAGCAATCTTTAAGATTAGGGATTTGGGAATTGGGGTTTTCCAAACGGAGAAGAATTTCAAAATTCTGATTAGTGGAAAATGTTCAGAACGTTGAGGATATATCAAGTTAAGCTTTGATTCACTAAATTTGGTCAAGAATTGAGTGATTTAGGGGAAAAGAGAGGATTGGAATAGCAATCTAGGGGTGGACGTCGATTAGAATGGAAAACTGAGGAAGAAAAAACATGTTTATCCTTTTATTGGTCACAAGGTAATTGATTAACACGAGCGGTAATAGATTATTGACCCTGAAGCTACAGGGTAATCAATTACTGCTTAGTGGTAATCGATTACTGAAAATCACTAGAATTTTTCTGGGCTAAGGTTCAACTGGAAATCAATTAACATATGTGGTAATCGATTAGCCAAAAACGCTGGAAAATTCCATGGGCCGAACTTAAGCTAGTAATTCATTACTGCTTTGTGGTAATTGATTATTGAAATTCTCTGTTTGTTGGCTGGAACTGCCAGTGGCTGGTAATCGATTAACAACTTCTAGTAATCGATTACTGACCTCAAAAATTCATAAGAAAATGCAAATTTTTCTCAATCAATTCAATCAAACATCCATTCAAACATGTTACATAATCAGTTTATTATGAAAATTCAAATCTAAACATGTTATCACTCAAGAATTTTATGATAGATAGTAGAAGCATTATGAATTAGATAGGGAATCATGTCATTTAATATCACACTCATCAAGGATACCAAGTTCCCTTCCAATCTTGTAAAAAGGTTCCTTAGGCAATGGTTTTGTAAAGATATCAACAAGTTGTGCATGTGTATCAACCAATTCTAGTATCACATCCTTTTTAAGTACATGGTCCCTTAGAAAATGATGTCTAATATCAATGTGTTTTGTTGAAGAATTCATAACTGGATTTTTAGTCAAATTAATAACACTTGTATTATCACATGTAATAGGAATGCAACCAAGACCTAAACCATAATCACTCAGTTGTTGCTTAAGCCATAATATTTGATCACAACAACTATTGGCCGCAATGTATTCGGCTTCGGTGGTGCTTAAAGCAACACAAACTTGTTTCTTACAAGCCCAAGAAAATAATGCATTTCCTAGTATATGACAAGTACTACTAGTTCTCTTTCTTTCAGTTTTACAACCGGCAAAATCCGAATCGGGAAAACCAATTAAAGAACAAACACTTCCTTTTGGATACCATAAACCTACATTTATAGTGCCTTTAAGATATTTCATGATTCGTTTAATGACAACTAAATGTGATTCCTTAGGACATGATTGATATCTAGCACACAAACATACACAAAACTCTATATCAGGTCTACTAGCAGTGTGATAAAGTAGTGAACCAATCATACCTCAATATTTAGTGATATCTATGGCTTTACCGTATTCATCCTTGTCAAGATAAGTACTTGAGCCCATGGGAGTAGCTATTTCCTTACAACCATCTATCTCAAAACACTTTAAGAGTTCCTTGCAATAATTTGATTGGTTGATAAAGATCCAATTCCTTGTTTACCTGATTTTCAACACAAGAAAGAAATTGAGCTTTCCCATCATAGACATCTCAAATTCACCTTGCATCATTTGAGCGATCTCACTACATAGAGATTCGTCAGTAGATCCAAAGATAATATCATCAACAAATATTTGAACTAATAATGTTTGATGTTTAATCCTTTTGATAAACAAAGTGGTATCTACTTTACCATTTTCAAAACGTTTGTCACATAGGAAATTATTCAATCTATCATACTGTTTACCTCGATTTTTGGTAAAAAGGGTAAATCCACAAGGAAATCAAAATATTGATAAAGAGGCTGGATTCTGATCCTCTTTGGGTCCTTTATGTGAAAACGTTTAACTGTCGTTTCTGAGTTTTTGATGAAGAACGGAAGAATGTTCTTCAAAGATGAAGAATGGAGATGAAGAACGTAATAAATTGAAGAAAAGGAAAGCAAAACTGATTTCAAAAGAGAAGAGGAATTAAAAGGAAAAGACAAACCGAATTGGTAAAGGAAATTGCATTGAAAATAAAAGTGAGAAGCACAGCACCCTCTGATTTCTCTTTTTAGCCGTCTGTCGCATGAGACCTATAGGTGTCTTGAGAGTTTGAGTAGTTTGTGAATTTTGATTATTCTTAGACACAAGGCTACTATTTATATGGAAATATCCTAATAACTACCATTTCCACCTAATAAACACGTGTCTATTGTAAAATAAACTAATTAAAACTACCAATAACTTCCACTAACTTCCTTTGGTTACTCCTTTTGATGACTCCTCATCTCTTGTTCGGCTTCTTTTTCTTCCAAGAGTCTCCATATATTGGGTCGAAATAGTAGTACAAATTTTAGTCAGTTTTGCTGACAACTTGTTCCTTTAGTTTGATCACAATATGATAATGCATGTGATTGTATAGATAATGGCCAAGACGTAAGACTAACAAATCTTAAAGCCATCAACCATGTGCATGCATGATATACTGATACAAGTGGAATACACAATTGGTCGAATATTACCTTTGACAATTTGATTTATGACTTGAACCAAGGATAAGTCTTCATAATTTTGACTAATATTTCCAACACCATATTTCGACCAAGATAAAATTCTGGTATTAATAGAGCCCCCCAAATGTTGTTTGTTAAAGGAAGTGAGAGGAACAAAATTTTGCTCCAAGCACCAGAATATTTTTCTTGGATAAATTTTCTTGGTCGAAAATACTAGTAAAACTTGGTTGAGACACATTATATTCGACCACTTTTTACTATCACTTTTTATGCCAAGTCTAAACAATCTTTCAATAGCCAATATACATATACATATGTATACTTTCGAGTAATGCAAAAGTTGGATCGAAATATACTTGGAATTTTGCAATCACTTAGCCAATTTCTTTAAAACGTTTTTCTTTTTCATGGCTTCAAGAACTAATTTTTCTACGGCTTCAAAAACCGTTTAATTTCATTTCAGTCAAAGAAACCGAAATAAAGTGCTCGAAATTACTTCATCCAATCCCTTTTGGATCCGAATTTCTCATCCAATTTTGACGCTTCTTAACTATTATTTTGCAAGAAATTTTCTCTTATTCCTTGAGAATTGAAAAACATATGAAGACTTTGGCTTAAAATTGGCCATATTCACTCCATTTTCATCACTATCACTATCCTCATCAGATTGATCAATTTCATCTCAACCAATTTTAGGATTTTGATGGACTTTTATGTTAGAACTTTCTTCTTCTTGAAAAACTTTTTTAGACTTGTGCAGAAAAATTAAAGATGAAAATATGTTGTTGGTTTTAGAGCAAGCAAGAAAAATAGCATAAAATAAAGAAGAGATAAATATGATGAGAATTAAGTTCTTGGGTTGAATAACATAGAATATAACATATGCTAGCAAGTTCCTACTTAATTTCTGAATTTTAAGTCCAAGTTCATGATGCTATAGCCTATTATATCTACAAGTTAATCTCTTACACATTGTAAAACTTTCTTTCTAATTACTAAACCCAATTTCTTGCAATTTAGTTAACTAAAGAAGAAGATGAAGATGAAGTTCAGGCCAACATAAAGCTACGTCTATCCTAATCTCTTAGCGATATATACTTATAGCCTTTTTTAATTCCTATTTCCCTTACTACTTACCAATTCTCATTCGTATAAGCAATAAGCAAGAACTCTTGTGTACTTTAAGAGGAAATGAAGAACAAAGAATTAAAACATAAACTGGAAATATTATTCAGAAAGGTAGAAACAATACTAAAACATAAATTATAAACTACTACAACCCAAGAAACTTAAAGAAGAAGTTAGCCAAGCATGGCTAAAAGAATCATTGAATTACCCTGGATAGGAGCTCAAGTTTGGCTTCCCACAATTCCTAGGAACAATGATCTTAAGGAGGAAAGAAGAATACTTGTTGTATTCTGAGATGGTGTGTTTTACAAGTGAAGAAAAGGCCCCTATTTATAGAAAAAATTCACCCTCCAGCGCTTGAACACTGGCATTCCCAGCGCTTGGGCGTTGGGATGCATTAAAATTCCACTTTCTGTCCGAGGCCCAGCGCTTGAGCGCTGGCCTTCCAACGCTTGAGCGCTGGCCTTCCAACGCTTGAGCGCTGGCCTTTCAACGCTTGAGCGCTGGGTGAGAATCTGACTCATCTCCTAGTCAGAGTCCCAACGCATGAGCGTTGGGATCCCAACGCTGGATCGTTGGGTCGCTGCTGCTTCATCTTCAAGCTTTTCTTTCCTTCATGGTAGTGGGTTATGAATGCCTTCAAAGGCCACTACTCAGCCCTTAATCATTTTTGAAACTTCTCCTCCACTACCATCAATTCTTCAAGCTTATTTTCCATGTGCTAATTTGAAGAGAGTTGCTTCATATTCTTCTTTTTCTCTTTTAGCCCTCTCTTTACTAGCACTTCAATTCTGGCCCTTTAATTCTTTCAATCTTCACTTTTAATCCTCCACTCTTGAACTTTCACATTTTGGTCCCTGATTTCCTGAAACTTTACAAATTGGTCCCTGGACAAAAATGATAACTATACCAGCTTTTCCTAAAAATATAAAATAGCTAGAAAAATTCCTAATAATATAAAATAAAGTTAGAAAAACAAATAAAATCTAATCTACATGCAAAATGCAAAATAAATATAAAATCTACATAAAAATAATAAAAATCCTATATGTGACTCAAAAAATAATAAAATAAAATGACTAAAAACAACCTAAAAACATCATATAATATCCACTCATCAGTCTCCTAACATTAACCAAGTACATTAATGTCACTTTGGTTTCTCCTTTGAAGAACTGTTCATGAAAAGCGCTTTCTAATTGATTCCAATTGTGGACCGAATTAGAAGGTAGAGTAGTAAATCAAGTGAAAGCATTTTCCGCCAACGAACTTGGAAAATATTTCATTTTCAATTGTTCATTTTTAGCAAGATCACCGGCTTCGACGTGGTACCTTGCAATATGTTCAACAATTGATTCGCCCGTGGCCCTCAAAAATTTAGTAAATTTTGGGACTTTCCATTCTCTAGGAAGTTTTTTTCGAAGAACTGTTTCAGGAAATGGAGATATGAAATTTGGACGAGTAGCATATCCAACATTGAAATCATGTTGATTTAGAATATGTTCTACAACATTTTGAACATGATGTTGCCCCTCCATATTATTTAGTCTAAGTGTTTCATGGAAGTTGTCAACATTCTGGTTTTGATTAGCTAAGACATTATTGTCTAAGTTTTGGCCAAAATCCTGTGGCTAATTTTGAACCAAGTTATTAGGTTCATTTCGACCAAAATTTTGAAGTTCGTTTTGAGTCAAATTTTGAGGCAGATTTTGACCATAATCAACAACTTATTGGAAGGTTTGGTCAAGAGGCGGTGCTCCAAAAATATCAGTGATTCGACCCATTTGTCGAGCCTAATGTTGATAATTTTGTCTTTTATTTTGAGTGAGAGGATTAAAAATAGTCGACATTTGTTGAGAAAACAAATTCGCCATGTTTCTGTTACTCTCATCCATTTGATGCCTCATCAATCGTAAATCAATATTAGTGATCGAATTTGAAGGAAATGAATCCATCGACACACTTTGAATCAGAGGCATGGTCATATACATTGTGTTAAACCGAGTATGCTCTTGAACATTTTGAATTCCTCCTTGTCCAGAATTTCCAAAAGAAGAGGCATTATAAATTGATCTGTTATAAGCCATTTATAGAAGATTTCTATATGAATAGCCTTAACAATACGTACGGTTCCAAAATTTGATTGAAAATCAATTTCAATCCACAGTTCGACTAAACTAGAATTTAGAACCGGAATATAAATGACACTTTGGAAAACATAGTTTTCACAAAATTGTCCCACTGGGTGTGCCATTTTGTTTACCTCGATTTTTTGGTAAAAACGGGTAAATCCACAAGGAAATCCAAATACTGATAAAGAGGCTGGATTTTGATCCTCTTTGGGTCCATTATGTGAAAACGTTTAAGTGTCGTTTTCGGGTTTTTAATGAAGAACGGAAGAATGTTCTTCAAAGATGAAGAACGGAGATGAAGAACTTAATAAATTGAAGAAAAGGAAAGCAAAACTGAATTCAAAAGAGAAAAGGAATTAAAAGGAAAAGACAAACCGAATTGGTAAAGGAAATTGCATAGAAAATAAAAGTGAGAATCACAGCACCCTCTGATTATTCTTATACACAAGGCTACTATATATAGGAAATATCCTAATAACTACCATTGCCACCTAATAGACACATGTCTATTTTAAAATAAACTAACTAAAACTACCAATAACTTCCACTAACTTGTTCGGATGACTCCTCATCACTTGTTCGGCTTCTTTTTCTTCCAAGAGTCTCCATATATTGGGTCGAAACAGTAGTACAAATTTTAGTCAGTTTTGCTAACAACTTGTGCCTTTAATTTGATCACAATATGATAATGCATGTGATTGTATAGATAATGGCCAAGACATAAGACTAATAAAGCTTAAAGCCATCAACCACGTGCATGCATGATATATTGATACAGTTCGAATACACAATTGGTCGAATATTACCTTTGACAATTTGATTTATGACTTTGAATCTAACAATTCCCACACAGAATTTCTTTCCAATTGATTTAGTTCATCTTGCATAGCCAATATCCAATGTTCATATTCTAGAGCATCATCTATTTTAGAAGGTTCTACTGGAGAAACAAAATCCATATTAGACATAGCATCATTAAGATTAAGTCTAGTAGAAACTCCCTTATTTATATCTCCAATGATATTGTCGATTTCCTTTGGTAGATCGGTGTGAACTTGATCTTGAACTTGTAATTCTTCTAGTTGTGGTTCAAGATTCTCTTGTTGACTTGATTCACCAACCTCATTGGATACTTTAGGCATGACTTCTAAATCATCATCATTACAAACAAACTTTTCCTCTTTCGAGGGATTAGATTCATAAAAAATAACATGCATAGATTCTTTATCAAGGTTATGTTTACCATTATTATGAACAAAGCATTTACAATCAAAAACATGTAGATGAGAAATATTTGGTTTCTTACCCCTAAGTAACTCATAAGGAGTCTTCTTTAGAATAAGTCTAATAAGAACCCGGTTGCTAATATAGCAAGCAGTGCTAACAGCGTCGGCCCAAAAGTGTTTAGGTAAACTTTTTTCATTTAACATAGTTTTAGCAAGTTCTTCTAAAGACCTATTTTTCCTTTCAACAACTCCATTTTGTTGTGCAGTTCTAGGAGCGGAGAAATTGATACTCGTCACAAAACATTTCAAATTCTTCATTTTGAAATTCACCACCATGATCACTTCTAATAGAAACTATTTCAAAAGACATCTCATTTTGGACAAGTTTTGCATATTTCTTAAAAGATACAAAAGCATTACTTTTACTTGCCAAAAACAATGTCCAAGTATAGCGTGAGAAATCATCTACTACAACAAGAGCATAGTAATTACCACCAATACTTTTTGTCCTTGAAGGACCAAATAAATCCATATACAATAGTTGAAGAGGCCTATTTGTAGATACAACATTTTTAGGTTTAAAAGATGCCTTAGTTTGTTTACCTTTTTGACATGCATCACATAATTTGTCTTTGACATATTTAAGCATGGGTAAACTAACTACTAGGTCATGCTTGACAATTTTATTCAAATGATCCATATGACTATGAGCAAAACGTTTATGCCACAACCGAGCACCATCATTTGTACACATTAGGCATTCAACATTTAATGGCATATCATCAAGATTAATCACATTAGTGTCATTTACTCTTTGTCCTACTATAATGTCATGGTGATCAATTTCATCTCTAACATTGCATCCACGTTTGTTAAAGAATGTTTCATATCCTTTATCACATAATTGACTAATGCTTAACAAGTTATGTTTCAAGCCATCAACATAAAGCACATTATCAATCATAGTTTGAGAAGACTTACCAACCCTTCCAATACCAAGAATTTTACCTTTAGTGTTATCACCATATGTGACATGTCATTTTGACCTTGGATTAATATGTGTAAATTTGGACTTGTCAATGGTCATGTGCTTTGAACATCCACTATCTAATACCAATATTTTCCCTTATTCAAGAACACCTACAATAAAGGTTTAGAGAGTAACTTTAGGTACCCAAGATTCATTGGGTCCTTTAGGGTTAGAAGTAGGGATTGATCCCTTTCTTCTTCAAATGTACTCACCACTAGGTACCACGTAGTCTAACATAACGAGCATTGGGTGTGTGACATACTTGATTTCAATAGAAACATGTATGCTTTTTATTTGGCGCTTTACCAGGTGGAACAAAAATTGTCTTAGTCTTATCATTAGACTTAGAATGAACAAAGGTAACCTTCTTACTTTGATATTTAGTAGATGGTAAAAAGGTTATATTCTTAGTGACTCTAGATTTATCAAAACTAGAAAAACCAAGACCACTTCTATCATTATCATACCTTTGTCTAATTAACACATCATCAAGATCATTGGTACCTTTTTCATACTTAGCAACAACACTATTAAGTTCATGAAACTTGGATTCAAGAAAAGGACATTTTTCAAATTTCATATCATTCTTAGCAATGTCATTTCTACGCTTATTCTTATCCAATTCATCTTGAGTCACTTTATTTCTACCTTCTAGAAACTTGATAGCATTATTTTGCTTAGCACACAACCTAGAGAGCCTTAAGCATTCTTCATGTAATTCACCAAAAGCATTTTGGATATCATCATAAGAAGGTTGAGACATAGAGTCGGAGTCACTTACCTCATCATCACTATAATGAGTAGCCATCAAAGAGAGATTTGCTACTTCTTTGTCATTGTCGAAGCTTGAGGTTGAAATCAACTCACTACCTTCCCGTGCAATGTAAGCCCTTCTTGGTTTCTTGTCTTTCTTGGTCTTGAAGTCATTTTTCTTTTGTAGTGAAGGACAATCAACCTTAATGTGCCCCGGCTTGCCACATTCAAAGCATGTGAAATTGTTGCTTGAAGTAGGAGCATCATTTTTCTTGGTGAGAATCTTTAATTGAGTGGATTTCCTTGCTTTTTTCCTTCTAAATTCTTTTTCAAACTTCTTAACAGGCAATGTGAGATTTTCATTATTCTCATCATCTTGAGAGTCATCACTGAGTGAGCCATCACTATCAATAGTATTTTCCTTTAGAGAGATAGTCCTCTTTTTTCTTCTTAAGCTCTTCACTTTGTTCCAATCGGCCTAACTCCAATTCTTGCTCTTGTAGCTTGCCAAATAAAGCCGCCAAAGTCATTTTGGATAGACTTTTCTTTTTGGATACTGCGGTCACCTTTGGTTGCCAAGCCCTTGTAAAAGTTCTAAGTACCTCGAAATTCAAATCACTATCTCGCTTAAGCATGTTTAATCCTGGATCTAGGAATAACCTACCCAACTAAGCTCTGGTGCCAATTGTAAACACTCAAAGTAGCAAACCTAAGAGGTGGGTGAATTAGGATCTCAAATCAACTTAACTTCTTAAAAAATTGACTTCGAAAACCAAATAGTAACTTTTGGTAATTTGTTACGGTTCCTTGGTTATCTGTTACCAGGGGATGGTAATCTGATATCGTTCCTCGGTAATCTGTTACCAGTCAAGAACAATCTTCAAGAAACTCAAAAATTTATAGCAGAAACGATTTCAGAGATGAATCAAAATATATACAAAAGTATATACATAGTGTACAAACACCCTATAACACCTATCATATCAATTAATCACGAATTCATGCAAAACCCCAAATTAAGAACCCTAGAACATTCATATTGCACAAATGTAAAAAGAGATAAGGGTTGAAGGAGATGACACCTTGGTTTTTATCTTGATTTGTTCGCCAACTAAACTACATCCAGGCCCCAGCGTGCAATGGGATTTGATGATAACTACCGATTGTCGAGGTTCATACAAGACTCACACCAAGTCATTCACAGTGAACCTAGAAACCCAAAAACCCAATATGCAAGACACCCTTGCACATGCATATGCACACACTCACCAAACCCTATGGTGCCACCAATTTCACCAATTGATTACAAAGAAGAAGAAGCAATCTCAGCAAGGTGGAATTCTAAAACCAACTAGGAAATAGAAAACCTAAAGATGAACAACTCTCAAGAACATGAAGACTTTGCTCTCAAATCTGAAATTTCTCAATGAAAACTCCATCAATATGTTTCTTGTGTTTAACACTAATGAAAAGTCTTATATAGTAGTGTGGAAAATGATACCCAAATCGCAAGTGCACGATTGACTATCGCGTAGTATAAAAAGATCGAACCCAAAGGATAGGTGTTCTTATTATTATAATATCTAGTACTTGCGCAGAAAATTTAAAAGATGAAGATATGATGTTGGTTTTAGAACAATCAAGAACAAAAGCATAAAAAGATAAGAAGTAGAGATGATGAGAATTAAGCTCTTGGGTTGGTTTACATAGTCTATAAAACATGCTAGTAATCTCCTACTTAATTTCTGAATTTTAAATCCAATTTCATGATGCTATAGCCTAGTGTAACTACAAGTTAATTCCTTAAGCATTGTAGATCATTCTTTTTAATTACTAAATCCAATTCCTTGGCACCTAGTTAACTAAATAAGAAGATGAAGAAGATGTTCAGGCTAACACAAAGCTACGTCTATCCTAATTCCTTAGTGATATATACTTATAGCCTTTTTTATTTCCTATTTCCCTTACTACTTACCAAATGACCTTATGTAATAAGCAATAAGAAAAACCTCTTGGGATCCTCAAGATAGAAATTAAGCACAAGGAAATAAAACATGAAAGGAAATATTATTCAGAAATGTAGAAAAAGACTAGAACATGAATTATAAACTAAAACAACCCAAAAACTTAAAGAAGAAGTTCGCCAAACATGGCTAAAAGAGTCATTGAATTACCCTGGATAGGAGCTCAAGTATGGCTTCCCACAATTCCTAGGAACAATGATCTTAAGTAGGAAAGATGAATACTTGTTGTATTCTGAAATGGTGTGTCTTACAAGTGAAGAAAAGGCCCCTATTTTAGTAAAAATTCATCCTCCACTCTTGAACTTTCACACTTTGATCCCTGATTTCCTGAAACTTTACAAATTGGTCCGTGGACAAAAATGATAACTATACCAGCTTTTTCTAAAAATATAAAATAGATATAAAAATTCCTAAAAATATAAAATAAAGTTATAAAAACAAATAAAATCTAATCTATATGCAAAATGCAAAATAAATATAAAATCTATATAAAAATAATAAAAATCCTATATGTGACTCAAAAATAATAAAATAAAAAGACTAAAAACAACCTAAAAACATCATATAATATCCACTCATCACACCACTATACCCAACGACAGCTTGTCCTCAAGCGATAAAACTTAAAGAGAAACTCGTCCCTGAGTTTATAGAAAGTTTATTTGATTAAAACTTGAAGCACAAGAACCTTTCCAAGAAAGCTTAGCAGATAAAGAAGACATGCATGTTTACAGATATTTAATCAAGAATGTTAGGCTTGGCTTTTAACATGGTTGAGTTCATCAAGTTAAGCTCACCAAATGATATTCTCCATGAAAAACAAATAAAGCTCAATGATCCTGCCTATAATTAAAATCAAAACTGAAACAATGCAGCCAAGTAACTTTGAAGAGATTTTGAAGGTTGTAATTTGGCCAAAAGGTTGAACAATTCAAGGTGTGGATTTCAAGAAATTGGAAACTCTAGTGGCTGACTCAGAATCTGTTGTTAAGTGATTTTTTTTTTTATTTTTTTGACTTTAAGAGCTTTAAACAATTCAACACAAGGGTCCTCTCAATTTTTCTCTTTTCCTCCTTTTTTTTTTGAACAAAGTAGTGGAATGTATAGGATGGATGACTTGAATTTTACTCCCCTCATACTCTTTCTCACCCCACTACTTCATTATTTTTTCCTAAGGCACATACCTAATTTTTTTTCAACTTTTTTTTTTTAGAGAGAAACCCAACAAACATAGCTCTAACAATTGTAGCACATGCATCACAATAACAACTTTAAGAATTATCACACAATGTAGGCTCCAAAGAATGACTCTTTTAAGGCTCAAAAATGCCTATAATCTCTTCTCAACTCACAAAGTATACAAAATCCCAATCAACATGCAACACAAGGCAGAAAAATTTTACAAACATGCATTCAGAGTCCTCAGCTCTCAGAAAAAACATAGGGTAAGTGGTACCCTTTTAGAACTCAGAAAAAGACTTTGCCAACAACCAAAACAATCAAGATGTCAAAAATCATTTCTACAGCATGCAATCCCAACCGCTTTAAAACATAGAACCTTTTCAAAAGCAGTTCAATCAGACAAAGCATTCACAAAGCTATAGCAGTATTCAGACTGGATAAAATACTCAAGACTCATGCAAAAATAAAACAGAAAAACTAAACTAAAAATAAAACTAAAAACTATAAAAAGAAAAACTAAAAAGCTAAGAAGCTGGCACAATTACAAATTTTTCCACAAAAGTCCAAGGGAACCTCAATGCGAAAATCAAATTTGAACACTTAAGTTCAAGAGGGTTCTTTCTCCTTCTGGTACCTATCCTGTAACATTGAACAAACAAAAGTCTCACAAGCAGAAGCTTGCTTGACTTGTTAGTCCCAAAAACAGCACAAATAAGATCATGGGTTGAAAAAATTTGTCCACCTTAAAAACAAGAATTCTTGAGTTCCCAAAAATCAAAACCATAGAAGAAACAAGGGAAAACTCAAAGAATCTAAAACTTTCAGAAAATGGTGAACACAAAATTTTATTAAAAACTAAAAACAGCAAATAGAAACAAAACAGTAAGACTGCCCGAGCTCCAGCGCTTGAGCGTTGGGGATGCCAACGCTTGAGCGTTGGAATTAAAACAAATACTGGGCATCAGAGGTCCCAGCGCCTGAGCGCTGGGTTTCCAACGCGCTGGCGCTGGAAATAAGAAAAATAAAAACTGGGATTCCAGGGGCCTAGCGCATGAGCGCTAGCCCTCCAGCGCTGGAGCGTTGGCCTCCAGCGCTTGAGCGCTGGCCTCTCCTGCAGCAAAAACATAGAATTTTTTTCTTTTATTTATTTACAAGGATAGTGCAGAAAATTAAAAAGACAGAAAAATTAAACTATCCTAAGTTGGGTTGTCTCCCAACCAGCTCATTGTTAAGGTCCGAGATAGACCCTTCCCTTTAATCAATTAAGGGTACTCTTTCTTTTCTTGATACATACATCTTCTTTGAACTCATCCTCTTCTTCGGACTCATAATGCTTACAAGTCCGGAATACAGAAAACTTGACCTTTTCATCCCCTACCTTTAAAGATTTGGAGGCCTTCTGCCACATTAATCTTCGCGTTTCCTGTAGCAAGGAATGGTCGCCCAAGAATTAATGGTACCTTGGAGTCTTCTTCCATGTCGAGGATCACAAAATCAACCGGGAAGACAAATTTGTCAACCCTTACCAGCACATCTTCAGCCACCCCATAGGGGTATTTTATTGACCTGTCTGCCAACTGTAAACACATAAGAATAGGAGTGGCCTCTCCCATGTCCAATTTCCTAAACATGGAGAGTGGCATGAGGTTAATACTGGCTCCTAAATCACAAAGAGCTGTTGCATTCGGCAATCCGTCAATTTCCACGGGTAAAGTAAAGCTCCTCTGATCCTTCAACTTTTGGGGCAACTTTCTTAATACCATTGCTGAACACTCCTCAGTCAACATTACAGTTTCATCAATCTCACTCAACTTCCTCCTTCTAGATAAAATGTTCTTCATAAACTTGGCATAAGTAGGCATTTGTTCCAAAGCTTCAGAGAAAGGGATATTTATTTGAAGTCTTTTGAAAATCTCAAGAAATCTTGAGAATTGTTTTTCCAAATTCTTTTTTAAAGCTTTAGGAAATGGTACTTTGCCAATTTTCTTAGAAGGAGGAATTACATTTTCAACAATTTTTTCAGCAACAATAGGCACACTCCTCTCCTTTTCTTTTTCTTCACAACTCACCTCTTGTTCAATTTCCACTACCCTTTCGGGCATAGTTTTACCACTCCTAAGAGTGATGGCAGAAACATTCTCTACATTCTCCTTTGGATTGACTAGAGTATCAGATGGGAAAGTACCTGGAATTCTTTCTGAGATGGTCTTGGCCAACTGGCCTACCTAAACCTCCAAATTTCTTATAGAAGCTTCATGATTCTTAGCACTTGTCCTTGTCTCATTCATGAATTGTACAGTTTGTTGGCCTATTTCACCAATAATTTCTTCCAAACTCTTCCTTCCCTGGTTTGGGTTCAAAGGCATTGGTGGCCTCTGATTCTGGAATGGCCTCTGAAACTGTTGCCTGACTTCTCCTTGACCACCCCCTTGGTCCCTCCAAGAGAAATTGGGGTGGTTTCTCCAGCTTGGATTATAGGTATTGCCATAGGAATTTTGGAAATTCCCCATAGCTTTTACCTCAACCTCTAATTCTGCCTCTTCCGGGCTCAGTTGAACACCTTCCATTCTTTTGACCATTGCATCAACTTTCCTGGACAAAAGTTTATTTGAAGCAACAATGGACTCAAAAGATTCAACCTCATAAATACCTTTCCTTATTGCCCAGTCCTGGTTTGAATGGGCAGCTCTTGCAGCAAGTTTGTTGATTAAATCAAGAGCTCCCTGTGGTGGCAAAGCATCAAATGCCCCACTTGCAGCAGTATCCAGCTTGTCCCTGGTATAATCGTTCAGAGCTGCATAAAATTTCTCTACCTGATCTGCGATAGAGATGTTGTGACCTGGGCACCTTCTAAGAAGTCCCTTGAACCTCTCCCATGTCTCATACAGGTTTTCAGCATCTTGTTGAATGAAGGAGTTGATTTCCTGCTTCAACTTCCTTATGCGGTTGTAAGGGAAAAATTTAGCCGTGAATTTCTCGACCAAATCATCCCATGAAGTAATGCTTCTAAGTGGTTGTGAAGATAACCACTCCTCTGCCACATCTCTTAAGGAAAATGGAAACAGCATAAGTCTTACTGTATCCAAGTGAGCATCATTTCTCCTTAAGGTGGAGCAATGCCTGGTGAATCGCTCCAGATGTGTGTGGCAGTCTTCATTGACACTTCCACCAAATTGGTTTTGACTAACCAAAGAGATGAAGTGTGGAGGAATCTGAAAATTTGGTAGTGCATCCTCCGGAACCACAATACTCCCCTCAAAATTGTAATCTACCTGGGGAGCTGTGATATCATGAAGGGAACGGTTAGCATCTCGCTCTTCCTCCTCCGCTCTCTTCCTTCGAAGTCTAGCTTGGACTTCATCTTCTACCCGTGCATTGTATTCAGCAAGGAGGCGCTCCTCCATTTGCGCTTGTGTTTCAGACATGGCCCTTGCTAATCTCCTTTGCTCCGCTAATCTGTGATGCAAAGTTCTTTCAATTTCAGGGTCGAATTCAAAATGTCCTACCATGCAGAAAAGCAAAAGAAGTCAACAGCACCTATTCAATACAATTTTTTTATTTTTTTATTTTTTTTTATTTTTTTTTATATATAAACAAGAAGTACTAAACAAAATAATAACAAGAATAGAACCTATCCCCGGCAACGGTGCCAAAAACTTGATACCCAAATCGCAAGTGCACGATTGACTATCGCGTAGTATAAAAAGATCGAACCCAAAGGATAGGTGTTCTTATTATTATAATATCTAGTACTTGCGCAGAAAATTTAAAAGATGAAGATATGATGTTGGTTTTAGAACAATCAATAACAAAAGCATAAAAAGATAAGAAATAGAGATGATGAGAATTAAGCTCTTGGGTTGGTTTACATAGTCTATAAAACATGCTAGTAATCTCCTACTTAATTTCTGAATTTTAAATCCAATTTCATGATGCTATAGCCTAGTGTAACTACAAGTTAATTCCTTAAGCATTGTAGATCTTTCTTTTTAATTACTAAATCCAATTCCTTGGCACCTAGTTAACTAAAGAAGAAGATGAAGAAGATGTTCAGGCCAACACAAAGCTACGTCTATCCTAATTCCTTAGTGATATATACTTATAGCCTTTTTTATTTCCTATTTCCCTTACTACTTACCAAATGGCCTTATGTAATAAGCAATAAGCAAAACCTCTTGGGATCCTCAAGATAGAAATTAAGCACAAGGAAATAAAACATGTAAGGAAATATTATTCAGAAATGTAGAAAAAGACTAGTACATGAATTATAAACTAAAACAACCCAAAAACTTAAAAAAGAAGTTAGCCAAGCATGGCTAAAAGAGTCATTGAATTACCCTGGATAGGAGCTCAAGTATGGCTTCCCACAATTCCTATGAACAATGATCTAAAGGAGGAAAGAAGAATACTTGTTGTATTTTGAAATGGTGTGTCTTACAAGTGAAGAAAAGGCCCCTATTTATAGTAAAAATTCACCCTCCAGCGCTTGAGCACTGGCATTCCCAACGATTAGGCGTTGGGATGCATTAAAATTCCACTATCAGTCCGAGGCCCAGCACTTGAGCGCTGGCTTTCCAACGCTTGAGCGCTGGGTGGAAAGCTGACTCATCTCCTAGTCAGAGTCCCAACGCTTGAGCGCTGGGTCGCCTGCTGCTTCATCTTCAAGCTTTTCTTTCCTTCATGGTAGTGGGTTTTGAATGCCTTCAATGGCCACTACTCAGCCCTTATTCATTTCTGAAACTTCCTTCCCACTACCATCAATTTCTTCAAGCTTATTTTCCATGTGCTAAATTAGAGAGAGTTGCTTCATATTCTTCTTTTTCTCTTTTAGCCCTCTCTTTACTAGCACTTCAATTCTGGCCCTTTAATTATTTCAATCTTCACTTTTAATCCTCCACTCTTGAACTTTCACACTTTGATCCCTGATTTCCTGAAACTTTACAAATTGGTCCCTGGACAAAAATGATAACTATACCAGCTTTTTCTAAAAATATAAAATAGCTATAAAAATTCCTAAAAATATAAAATAAAGTTAGAAAAACAAATAAAATCTAATCTATATGCAAAATGCTAAATAAATATAAAATCTATATAAAAATAATAAAAATCCTATATGTGACTCAAAAATAATAAAATAAAAAGACTAAAAACAACCTAAAAACATCATATAATATCCACTCATTAGAAAACCTTTAGGAATCAGATAATTCACAAAAGTGTTAAGGGAAAACAAATAGAGAAGTTAAGAATCAGATTTTAACAAAATCGGCACAGGGTAATCGATTACTACCTGTGGTTAAGCTTACCCAGTGGTAATCGATTACCACTTAAATTTTTTGTCTCTCAGTAATTTGTTAACCAAACTTGTAATCTGATACCCTGCTGGTTAAGCTTCTCTTTTAAAAACACTATGCAAAAGCAATTTTCCTAAGTTTTCTAAGAATTTTATTTATGAAAACATTTAAACCTTATTAAACACAATTTTACTAAGATCTAGAGAGCAAAGATGATCAAAGAACTTGAAAGATCTTTCTAAGAAATTCATGACCTAAAAATCTAGAATGCGATAAAATATTACATTCTAAACAATAAGCATAAAGGTCTTCATTTCTTCATCAATGTTTGTGTTGTTTTGGAAGCATCAAAACCTCTTGCAATGGTAGGAGAGGATCCTACTTCACACGGACTGTATTAGATCATCAAGTGTGTAGGGCCTGTAGCCTACTAGATCTATCTACCACCATTTCTATCTAAGATTCATGATGTGCTTCATGTCTTTCAGCTATGCAAATACATCCCCGATCCCTCTCATGTTATAGAACCATATGATATCCAACTGAAGGATAACTTGTCATTCAAGGTTTCGCCTATGAAGATAGGAGACCAAAGCGTCAAGTAGCTAAGGGGAAAGCAAGCTTCTCTAGTAAAAGTTATATGGTACCAGGAAACGAGAGATTCTACTTGGGAACTAGAATAAAAGATGAGGGAAAAATACCCTGAGTTGTTTAGTGACTCGTAGTTTCGAGAGTGAAACTATTTTAAGGGGGGTAGTATTGTAAGACCGTGGATAAATTGAATATTATGTAATTATTTAATTACCCTAAAGCATGTTTTGAACGATCTTAAGCGTTTCCATGTGTTGTCTGGGATGTATGTGCAATTTTTGAGGTGATGCTTCACCGTAGAAACGCCAATTAAACCTCAATTGATGCTTGAGAAATAATTGGATCTTTACTACGTCTTTATGATCATGTATGTTCCGTTACAAACATTTTGAGTATAAAATTGCATATGTTGTGTTTTGGACGCCGGAAACAGCATCGTGTGTCGACGCGTTTCGTAAAATTTTTGAATTCGCGTAAAAAAGACAAAACGGGACCAATGAGAGCATGGGGACGTTTTTTGAGGGTTTTGGGTTAAAGTTCTCATTTTTTTGTGCCCATGACTTGAGGAACATGTAGAGTGAAAATATCTTCACTAGAAGACGTAAAAGTAGGTAGCCGAAAGTGACATTTCACCTACTCTCGACCATGTAACTTAGAAGAGTAAAAGAGTGAAAAATTTACCTTTCACCACATGGGGGGCGCATAAACCACCCATTCAACCTCATCATCTATCATATTTCATCTTTCACCACACAAGAGTTAGAGAGAGAAGTTTAAGTGAAGGAAAAGGTTGGAGAAAACACCTTCTTCTCCCTTCCTCTCCTACCATGGCCGAATCTCTCCCTCTTATTTTTTACCCTCATGCTTTATTTTTTTCTCTTGAATGCTAGAGTTAATGGGATAGATCTACCCTTCCTCTTTCTAGATATATATTTTGTTTTGAGAAAAGCTAGCTTTTGTTTCAAAATTGATTTTGGGAAAATGGCTTTTAGCCAAGTGTCTTCACATAAAGTATTCCTACTACGTGGATCTAAATAACCCTCAAGTTTGTTTTTGAAAAAGTAAATTTTGTTTCAAAAGTGATTTTGGAGATTTTAGCTCCTACCAACTTGTCTTCACAAAAGTATTTCCTATCACTTAGGTTTAGAAACCCTTTAAACTGTTTTGAAAAAAGTTGAGTATTTGAAAGGTGCTTACTTCAAGAAGTCATTTTGAGGAGATCCATCTTAGTTGTTGACCTTAGTATTTCTTTATCTAACATGTGTACTTTGTGTTTTGAATGAAAAATTTATCCTTGGAGTTGTTTGATACATGGTCGAACCCACCCTCTTCATGTGGGATTTGGGAAATTGGTTTGGTACCTTGTTTATGAGGTGTTTGAGAACATGGGTGATGAGGCTTTCCCAATAATGCAAGTTGTTATGGAAACAAAACTCTCTTGGTAATTTGTGCAGGTAGGGCCGAACCTATAACATAGATTTAAGGTTTAAGTTTTGCTTGACAACTTGATTTTAAAATGTTTGGGTACTTGGATGAAAAACAAATTCATTGAAAATGATTTCCCAGGCTCTTGTACCATAGCCTAGTGCTATGTGGAGTTTAGCTTGGGAGAATGCCTTAAAGATTTTTCTTTAGATAAGTGTTCATGAGCCTTGAATGTAGTTGTCTTGATGAAAATAAACCCTTTCGGTATGTATATTCTAAAGCCAAAACTGTTAGATTCAAACAATTAAATGCATAATTATGTTTTGATAATCAACAATTTCTTTAAGGATCAATATTGTTTTTAAACTAGATTTCCTAACAAAATGAAAACTCTCATGTACAGGAATAACTATTTCTAAAAGGACTGAATAAACTTCAAAGCGTCATCAAGAATACTAGTCCATCAGAGGAAGTTCGTCCGATCACCATGAAGAAGACTATGTCAAAAATATACGAAGAAAAGTACTCTTGCATGAGACAGTCTGGTGAATCATAAAGGCTAAAGCGGCAACAACAACCAACATCAGAGAACACCTCATCAAAGTCTGCATGCTCAAAATCAAAGCCTATCTTGAGAAGACAAAACAGTCTGCCACTTAAGAAGACTGCTCTAGTCAAAATTGAAAGGGCAGGTTAATCTATGAAGAAACCCTTTCAGCCTCAAAGTTTCTCTAGCATCATAAAAGGAAGTTGTGAATCAACTCTATCAGATGAAGGAACTTCAAAAGAGGAGACTCAGTCATCTACAAAGACAAGAAGATTCTAATAGATAAGAAAGACTGAATGAAGAAAAGTTCGTCCGTCAATACCAACTTCTTGCAGCGGAACTTCAAGAAGTAAATGGAGACTATGTCCACCAAGCTACAAGGAAGAATCCGTCCGCTCAAGTATCAATTGCGCCAAAGGTACAGAGACCAAGAAGTGTGGTTTTCGAGGAAATCAGGATCATCGAAGTATTAAAGAACTTAGTTTCCTCATCTGAAATAATTACTTCATGGATCAAAAGACTCCTACCTCGTCTACACATTTATTAACATACTGGCTGCGGCAGAAAGTAGAAAGGGACACAATTAATACAATATTCCTTGGTCCCACTGATATTCTACTTTCCCTCAAATCAAGCTGACATTGCGGAATCAAGGGCAAGAATCTCTGAGCATCGTACACTCTCAACGGTCGAAATTCAAATATCTGACCAAGGCTCGTGATAAGTATTAGCTGGCAAGCACTAGGGCAAAATGGTCAAAGCAAGCTTCACGGCTATTCCTCTACGCATTAAATACTGAAGGAATAACTCAAAGCTACTTGCTCAGCATGGAGCCAGACGACATCAACCCAGACGAACTGATGATTTCCAGATCATATCTTAATCTTGCAGAGAACTTTCAGATATCAACTTACGCCTGCCGAAAGATACAAAACTAGCCGTTACGCACAGCTCAGAGAGGAAGAGGCACTTCGGACAGTTTTTCTCTCTTTCTCAAGAAGAAGAAGCAACTGAAGATATAAATAGAAGATCCTGTCTCCGAAGTATTTGGGAAACTTAGACTTAAACTTCCATATGTCAACTAAGTCTGTCCCAAGAGCCAAGGAACCTTGGTTCATACTCAGGATGTCTCAAGCCTATTCCTGCCTGAGTATATGAGCTTGTGTGAGAAAAATTCATAGAGTTTTACTCTTATCTTTCCCAACTCACACATCCTCCAAAACAGAGAACCCAAACTCCAATCCTCTCTGTAAATCGAGCTTAATTTCCTCTGCCCACTCTTATTAAGAAGAGAACCATGTAGAGAAGCCAACCCTTGAAAAAGGTGTCAGGAGAAGTCCTGTAGAATACTTGTAAGGAGAAGTCCTGACAATACTTGTAAGGAGAAGTCCTTCTAATACTTGATAGGAGAAGTCCTTAGAATACTTGTTAGGAGAAGTCCTTAGAATACTTGTTGGGAGAAGTCCCTGAGAATACTTGTACTATTTGTTTAAATAGTGAAAATCTTGGTGAAGGCAAGGACTAGACGTAGCCCTGTCGATTATGGGGGTGAACCAGGATAAAAACCATGTGTGCTTTACTTTCATGCTATATTGCTTTTCCGCTGCATGCTTACTCATACGTTTGTAACTTGCAAACAATCTTGAAAAAATAAATAATCATCCTTCAAAATCTATTAAATGAATTTCATGCATTCTCACATATTTCCAAGAATGTTTTATGTTAAATATAGATGAAAGATGATAAACAAATAACATACAACTATTGTAGAAAAGAAATCGAAAAATGGATCACACAATTCAAACCCCCCCTTTCTTGTGTGTTTCTTGCACCTTCAAAAACTTGCCTTGTTCTTGGGGGTTAAGAAAATATTTTGGAACTTATGTCTAGTGCTTGTGTCGTTAGGGTTTTGGTAGAAGGAGAATGGTAGTATTCTTTTAAACTTAGAAGTTTGTGTTTGAACTTTTTTGAGACTTGAAGTTTGATGATCACTTGTGAGACCTCTATGAATATCTAAGTTAGGGACGTAAAAACCGTAGAAGACAATGAGAGGTGGAAGGATTCTTTGGTAAGACTTATCTTGACTTGAGGTGCGAGTTATCACCTATGTAAATGTATGCTCAACCCTAAGTGTTAAGTAACCTTCCAAACCTTAGTTGAGGGCTAGGGATTAGTTCATAAGGTACAAAACTAGGGTACATTTTTGTGAAGGTATGAGAGAGCGTACGAGGTATGAGGTAAAACATGATAGCGTAAGATGTGTAGATATCATGTTATTGGAAATGGTAGTTGTCACATTCTAAGAATGATCCAATTGTTTGGTAGATTGTTTGCTTTGTGAATTGTTGTATGATTTGTATATTCATTGGATGAAATTGAACTTTAGCAACAATGCTTTGAGAACATGCTTATATTGAGTGATAATATGTTGCATGACTTTTTGTAAATTTTATATGAAATCATGATGATATTATGGCATGACTTGTTTAGAAAAATGTTAATGAATTGTTCACATGTTTCTCGATTGTGAAATCATGTGTGTATGACTCTAAGTAAGAAGTGGGCATGTTCCGGTGGGAACTCGGTTTTGTAAGGGACTACTCTATTATTTCGAACTATTATTGCCATCATGTCATATCATGCATACATGAGACACCATCAGTGGATGGTAGTTCAAGACGTCAAGAGAGCGTGCCTGTGCAAGTGGCATCCGACGACAGTGCGTTAGTGGCGGCTAACCCCAATTGTGGAGTCGTGTAAGAGATTCACTGACATTGCGTTAGTTGCGACTAACCCCAGTTGTGGAGTCGTGTTTGTCCCGTCCACCTTGCGAGAAAAAAATGTTATATCGAATAAAAGTCATGAGCGAACAACTCATATGCACGGAAATAACATTGACATAATCATTATACCTTGTCATTAGTTGAGTAGTGACTTGTATATACATGTTGTAGACTACGTGATATGATGTGATATCTTGAACATGCAACCTTGTTATATGTTCCACGTATAGACCTACACCCCAACTTGTTGTTTAGGTAGTGACGCATGCACATGTTTGTTGGTTGTTTATATTTGGGCGATTCGTCACCAGATGGACAACTACTAGTTGCAAAGTCAAGAACAACTAACGGGCAAGACAGAACAAAATGGAACATGATAATAATATTTTTTATGTTGTGTTAGGTAATTTCAAGTCATAAGAATAGAACTATAATTTTAATTACATACATAACCGTGAAAGTTTAGATGGACTATGAAAAATTGAACTCAATTGAATATTATATATAGAGTCCATTTGTCATTGCTTATTTCGTAATATAATCACTTATTTAAAAAAAACAATCACTTGTATATTTTCTAAGCTGTATGTGTATGCAAATACAATCACTTATTTAAAAAAAAAAATCACTTATTTTATTGGTTTAATTTTAAGTGATTTTTTGAAATTCTGAAATTCATTTATATTTGTCTACAACTATAATAAATTCTTTTCGATTTAAGAAGCGATTTTAAACTGTTTGGATACAATAATAAGTTTTTCTATTTTCTTTTTAAATGGTTTTTTTCAAAATTACAGACAATCACATAAAAATAGACATAAGTGATTATCCACATAATAATTTTGTAATTAATATTTATTTACAATAATATTTACATACATAATTTTTTTACTAATCTTCTACTAATGTATTACCAAAACATTCTAAATATCAATTAGGAATATTTTTTACTGCATAAAAATTTTAAAAGGTTGTTTCGTTTCATCTTTAAATTAAACATGATAAACACATAACAGAGTTGATATGGTTTCCATCAAACGTGTCTACAAACGCTGTCAAGGCTGTTGGGACAATCACTATTGAAACATTATCAAAAAAACACATTATGACCACCGGTATATCCACTTTCTTAGTTAAAGCAATTTAAAAGGTTCAACCTATTGCTTATGAGACTAATCCAGAAGAGAAGGCCCCACCTAGTATCAATGACAGAAAATGGAAATAGCATATGCATTTTGATTTCTGAGTGAACCTTCAAAAGTGAGATATTATTTGATCACCCATATCCATATGTTAAGTTCATTGGCAAGGGGGCAGGAGATGTTGGCTTCCACCCACGAAGATAGATAGGGCCATGCACAAGGACCCACTTTTTTATGCTAAAAACATATTGCACGAGGTGGATGGAAATTTGTCCAAAAAAGAAAAATAAAGTGGATGGAACTAACTAGTTTAATAGTGCCTTCAGGATTGACCAATGCCAAACATCCTTTAAAATAAGATAGTTTTTTATACCAGGTGATTAATACTATTTATGTGTGTTTAAAGTGCCATATATGTTTAAATTATGTTTGGATTAATCGTAGGAAGGGGAATGGAATGAGATGGAATATAATGGGACGAAATGGAGTGCACCACTTCATTTCTTAGGTATTTTATGATGGAATGGAAGAAAATTACCATATCATTATTTAGATGACTGATGGAGCAAATTGAGTTATAACTCATTTATTCATTCATATATCGCCCTTAATTTAAATTCAAAGGTAGTTTAAACAAAAATTCAAAGGTAGTAAAACATATTGAAACGTGCTTTTTATTCTTGTTATTCATCTATTTTTTTTAAGTACTTATTATTCATATATGCTTGAATGGGAATAAGGGGAAAGAGGAATACAAGCATTATTTGAAGCGTAAAAGGAATTCAGCATATGAACATATATTATGGCTTTGTTTGAAGCGTAAAAGGAATTTGAAGCATAAAAGGAATTGAACATTTGAATTGTAAGAGGAATTGAACATAAGGAACAATAAACATATAACACGATGAAAAAAGGAACACGAACAATGAACAAAAATGGAAGAAAGTGTAGCCATAGATTTAATAAAAGGAATTGAACAATAAAGAAGGAATTGGTGGGTGATAAACGAAAAATAATGAACAATAATTTTATCAGGAAGAACGTTGCAGAAGATGCGGAAGCAAGAACGTTGCAGCAGCTACCCTTCTGTTGTTGCAAGGGAGAAGAGTATACAGATGAAAAGTCAGGGTTACTTTTATTTTCTAAAAGGGGGTAAAAATGTAAATTGACAAATTTTTAAAATGTGAAAATATGATCCCACTCCATACCCCCGAATTGGGGAGATAATGAAATTGGATGGTATACATCCCACCCCATCTCATTACATCTCACCCTTGATTAACATATCCGAACAAAGAAACATAAAAGTATCAGATCTGATCCCATCGCACTCCACTCTCTACCATCAATCCAAAGAGTCTTAAGCAATTTAGAAGAACCTCATGCATATTTTACTCAAATAGTATTATTTTTTTCATAAGCAACTCATATATATATATATATATATATATATATATATATATATATTCCACTTAATGTACAAGAGAAAACAAATTGTAAATGCAAAGAGAGAGAAATAATATTATTTGAATCTTAAGATTTGATTGTTTGTTGAAGCACCAAACCTTATTTTTGATTTCTTTAGAGTTCCACCTAAACTTTCTCCAATAGTATAAAAAATAAAGCATCATTACTTATTTGGTCTCCCACATATACCATTTGCACGAAAGTTGTCCATAACAAAAAAAAAATTGCACTTTTGATCTGTAAGACCCAGAATATTTATTCAAGAGAATTTTAGTAATTTTATTATTTATTAAATAATTATATCATTTATATGAGTATTATTTATATCTATTCTGTTGGAAGAATATTTGGTTTTTTGGCTTGATTTTGTGTGCATAAAATATTATGTGATTTTGTTTGAGATAGTGATATTTTAATGGACAAAGAAAATAATTTCCTTATTATACGTGACATGTGCCACATGAATATATTTTTTAGGGGAAATATTTCTTGATTTAATATTGATATATTGGACTAATGCGTTAATTAATGATAGGGTTAATGGTTCAATAGGTCCCTGAAGTTGTGTCGAAATCTGTGTTTGGTCTCTCCACGGAGGGACTAAACACAGATTTCGGTACAACTTCAGGGACCTATTTAACCATTAACCCTTAATGATAATAGAGAAAAATTGAAAAATGGAATATATATATATATATATATATATATATAGAGGATGTATCTAGTGAGAAAATTCTTCTTATATGAGAATGGTGAGAATAAATCGTGGCTGTTAGATCTAATAATGAGTGGTCATGATTAAAAGAAATAAGTCACGTGACTTGTTAAAAAAGTCACATGACATTTTTAAGTGGTCATGTGACCACTTATTTCTTTTAATCATGACCACTCATTGTTAGATCTAACGGCCACGATTTATTCTCACCATTCTCATATAAGAAGAGCTTTCTCACTAGATATATCCCCTATATATATATATAAATATATATATGTAAAACGCGAGTTGTATATATATTTGAGGAGATGAGTTTGTTTTATATTGGTGTGATAATATTTTAGATAAATCAAATTATTCTTAAAAAGATAATGGAAGAAGTGTGAGGGAAAATAGAACCACCGTATGCACATACATGGTGCGAAAAATTTATATATATATATATATATATATATATATGAGGGTTTTTTGTTTTTAATCTATTAGGAAATAATAAAATAGGTGAAATGTGATTTATTTAGGGATAAATCAGAATTAATATTAAGTGGTATGAAGAAATATTTCTTGACGTTTCTAATTTCAAGAATATTACTTAATTTATCTTTTATTAAATAAAAATATAATTCTGGTTATAATTAATTTAATTTCAGTTTTTAAATTATTGGAATAAGCTAGAAAATTAATCTAGTAATCTATGAGGCTAAGGGGAGGACTGAAAATCTTTATCTTAATTAGAAGATATATTCTTCAGTTTATTTTCTGTTATTCTACAGCTTGGCTCATCTATAAATAGATCATTTTCTGCTTATGAAAAATCATTCACCTAAGTTGTTGTCTTACCTCTCACCAAAAAACACTTGAGGAACTACTTCTCTCTCAAAATCTCGAGTCTCTCTCTCTCTCACTCTCTCTCTCTCTCTCTCTCTATCTCTCTCTTCGCTCGATGCACCTCTCTCTTTCTCTTGGTGGAGAACATATATAACTCTCTTCTTTGGAGCAAAGAGCAAGTTTATGGAGTTTCTTAGAGTTCGTGATAAAACAAGGACAACACAAGAAGGGGGGGTTGAATTGTGTGCGTATAAGACTTGACTTTCAAAAATAATTATTAGTTCACAAAAGCTTTTCGTAAACGATGGCAGCGGAAAAAGATAAGTAAGAGCGTAAAAGATGAAGCTATAAACAATACTTGCTATAGATATGTAAACGACGCAAGGAGTAAACGTTTAGACGATGCAAGCAGTAAATAGGTAAATGATGCAAGCAGTAAACGTGTAGACGATGCAAGAAGGAAAAACAGCACACACAAGATTTATCATGGTTCACCCCCTGAATGATAGGGCTACGTCCAGTCCTTATTTGAGTTTCTTGCAATATGAATTATGTTGGCTTAGTCTCCCCCTTTCTTCAAGTCTTCAAGTCTTCCTATTGTAGACTTGAGCTTTCAACCAGTGTACTTGCTCGTCCTTGTAAATTGCTTTTTGCTATTTTAACTTGTTTGAGAGAACATAGCATTTAATGCGGTTGCAGAGAGAGTAAATAGAGTCGTTGATGTTTTGACTTTGTCACGTGATTTGGAGCTCTTCTCCTCGGTGACTCTTCATGCCAGTTGTAGACAACTCATAGGATATTTCTTTGAATAATATATTCTGCTTGAACTAAACGATGCTGTCTCATTTGATCAGATGATGCTTTCTCACTTGACCAGCGATACTTTCCATTTTGATCAGACGATGCTTTCCATTTTGTCAGGCGATGTTTTCCATCAGACGTTGACTATGCATGCAGATGATAGAGTTGTAGACCATACTTGAGATATGACTTTGACACTGTACTCTCTTACTTCTCCTTTAGACAATGCTTCTCATCTGATTAGACGATACTTTCCATTTTGTCTTTGGATGATGCTTTCCATCTTGATCAGACAATGTTGTCCATTTCACCTAAGTAGATGTAAAGCCCCAATTTCAAGGTCAAGGGTCACATTAATAAGCAGAAAATATATAAACCTCTCTCAAATAAGTCAGTTTTAAAACAGAAGCGCCACTCAATATTTAAGATATAATAATACCCCATACTTATATTAAAGGCTTAAATGCACTTTCTACCCCTGGTAACCGTTAAAAATTGGACGGAAGGGCTGATGTGGCATGCCACGTCATTAAATCAGTTTCAAAAATTGGAAAAGGGGGTGGGGGAGATTCGAACACATGACCAAGTAGTGGCAAAACACACATTTTGCCAGTTGAGCTATACAATCAATTGATAATATAATGAACAAACTTTAATTTATACCATCAATCATAATAATAAAAGAAGAAAAAAAAGAAAAATTTTCAAAGCACCCATAGGAACCCTAACCGTCCCTCTTCCTCTTTCCTCTCTCTCAAAATCTGCTCTCCCTCTCTACTAACCCATCAAACCCTAATCCTCTTCTCCCCGAACACACAAGCTGCCGCCACCACTCATTCTCCCCCTCACCACCCTCACTTTTCTCTTCATTGCCACTATTCCTCTTCCTTGACCTTCGATCACCAGCCTCACTCCCGAACCCCTTCACCTCTACATCGCTCTCTGCTATTCTTCTTCTTCCATCATCGATTCTCCCTCTCAACCAAAAACCTCCTCGCCACTCCTTCTCTCTTCGTCAACCGCCAGTCACCGCCACCAAGCCTTTTGGCGCTGCCGTTGCACCGTTTCAATCGTCGCAAGCGTCGCCGCGCGCGCTCTACTTCTTCGTTGTTGTGTTGATGAGGGGAATTGGATAAAAAAGGTTTAGGGATAAAGATGATGACTTGGGGCGAGGTGGTGGCGGATTGATGGTGGAGGCGGCGCAGAGGAGCGATGAGCAGGTGGGGTGAGTGGTGAAGGCCGATTGAAGAAAATGTGGGTTTGGGGTTTTGCTGGATTCAGGAACATAGAAGATGTGGTTTGGGGAATGAAGGATTTGGGGAACTAGAGACCGCATATCTACATTCTTCCTTTGTTGTTCTGATTTTGTTCATTTTCTAGGTTTTCAGTTTTGATGATGAACGAATGTTGATGGTATAGTTCTTTTTTTTTTTCTTTTATTGTTAATATTGATGATATAAATTAAAGTTTGTTCATTATATTACGAATTGATTGTGTAGATCAACTGGCAAAAGGTGTGTTTTGCCATTGCTTGGTCTTGTGTTCGAATCTCCCCCACCCCTTTTTCCAATTTCTGAAACTGATTTAATGACGTGGCATGCCACGTCAGCCCTTCTGTCCAATTTTTAACGGCAGACTGACGAAAGCGCAAACACTGCACATTTGAATTTTCAGAGGGGTACGCTTGGTGACAAAAAACTTAGCGGGGTACGTTTCGCAATTGTGTGAATTACTAGGGGTAGAAAGTGCATTTAAGCATATATTAAATTAAAACAGCGTAATAATCAAGATAATTAATATTTAACTTGCACAAAATAGTATGCCCAAAAACATTAAGTACGAACAGTAGCAGAAAATAAAATCTTCAACTCCTCGTTGATCCTCCAAAATATTGAAGTTAATCCAAAGTCTCATCTAGCTTGCAAGGATAATTAAACTCAACACAAATCTTCAATCTGAAAGTCTATGGCGTTAAGCGCCCAAACAACAAAAAAAAACAAGTAGAAAGGGTTAACTCCTAAAACAAACAACAAGAGTAACAAAATGAACAACATGCATAAAATCAAGAACAGTAACAGAACAACAATAATCATTTCGTAAACAGAACCTAAAAATAGAAACAGTTAATAACCTCATATAACTCAAGTTAAATTCCACAAAACATGCTTGTTAGTTCCTCAATATCTATATGTATAACCATGGCCAAAAATAATATATCGTCCCAAACGGAGGCGAATTCGTTCCAAATGGGAACAAGAGGATTACATGGGAACGAAACCCATCCAACCACCCTAAGTCTCAGGGCATATTTCACTTGAGATTTAACCCGTCCTATCACGCACAAAGTCTCTGAGAAGATTCACTTGGGATTAAACTCATCTTATCACCCAAACGCGACAAATTCCTGCCACCTCAACCCAAACATCCTACATAATGCATAATGTTAGCATATATAGTATCATCAACATAATTCCGTTAATTCCACATCAACATGTTATATCTCTTGAAACAATTTCAGCCCAAAGAACATAATCCACAAATTTCACAAGATATATTCAGCACTCAAAAAAGAAAGCACACAACATACAAACATGCATAACTCGAGAATCTCTAGGACATGACTTACCCTTACTGTCGAATGAATCGCATAAGCTTCAAATCCAACCTGACATGATATACACATAATAACACTCAATAAATCATTGGAATGATGAAAGTTAACCTCAAAAGGATTTAAAACATTTTAAAACAAAACAGCAAACTGGGCTGACAGGGGCCCAGCGCCCATGCGGTGGCTCCCTGTCCGACAGCACGCCTAGTGCAGAACCCGAGCACCCAGGCGCTAGGAGGCCAGCGCTCATATTTGGCTCTCTGTCCAGGGAGTCCGAAATTCCAATTTTTCCCACAGAAAGGAGTTCAGAAAGGCTTTCTAAGATAGGTTCTTCATAAATAGGTTTCTTCCATCAAAACAACATAGATTTTCCAAAGGTTTAGAATTCCATAAACATTTTTCTTAAGGAAGAATCTCTTAAAACAAGAAGGTTTTGAGAATAAAAACAGTCCACACAATCGCGAGAACGAAAGAGAACCTACCTTGTGTCTTGCTCGATCAAGGAGCAAAGAGAATTGCACTTGCACGTCTAGAAATTCGAGAAGGAATCGTTTATGTCGGAGGAAGGAAAAATCTTGTGGTAAAACCCTTGGAAAGGAATGAAAAAAAAAATTAGAATTGTTTCAGGCCAAGGTTAAGAACCCTAACATCAACATGAATTTAGAACCGTAGAAGGACACCACCACCTGCTGGAATTCACTCACCTTGTGCTCTTGAAAGAGGAAAGGAAAAGAAGAAGATTCGGTCTCAAGGAATAGAGGAAAAACTCGACCAAACAGTAGCAGCAGGGAAGGAGAAGAAAGAATGCTTTCCCTCTAAAGAAGAAGAAAGAAATGACAACAACAGCAAGGAAGAAGAGATGATTTGATCTATTGATGTCTAAGAGTTTTTGCTTGTGATAGATGACAAGAACCCAACCCTATTGCCCTCTTAAAGTTGGTCGACCAACACATGAAGATAGGAGGTTGTTTTCAGTTTTTCTTTCTTATGTTTTAGCTAAAATCTCTATCAAATTTTATATTACAACCAACCCTAAAATAATTATGATTAGACTTTATCACATCTTTTCTAAAAAAATAACTCCTAATGATATTGTTTTAAAACAGAAACAGAATCTGCACTAACTAAAAGATATTCTGAAATAGTAACCACTTAACAACCAACATTTTAAACCAAAAATTCAGAAAATAACATTCAAATCTCAGAGATAATATCCTATCTTCAAATTCAAATAATAACAAAATAAAATTTGCTACAGAAAAGTCTACAAAGCCAAACAATGGTCAACAAGGACCAAAATTGAAACTACTAAGTAGTCCATGGACCAAATCATAAATATGAGATAGTCTAGGGACCAAAACATAAATATAGAAAATCGAGGGTCTTACAACAGACGATGCTTCTTTCTTTGCTTAGACGATGCTTCAATTTTTGCTCTTAGACGATGAATATGTGTAAGTCTAAATAAACAATGGTTGATTGAGCGATGCTCTTCTAGATATTTGACAATGTGAGCAAACAATACTTTTCCTTTCATATAGACGATAAGTATATTTCCTGAAAATAATAATACACAGAGTTTAGGAAATAAAATTGTTATCATTCAAAACATGATAAACGTTCTAACTCATTTGAACCTAACAATCTCCCCCTTTTTGATGATGACAATTTTATAGAGAAAATGGTTTTCTCTTCATATCCCCCTTTGTCATTAGCAAAAACATAAAAGGAATCTTTGTAAGGAACTTATATACTCCCCCTATCTTCTCCAATAAGATATCTCTTTTATTTTTAACACTCCCCCTTTGTTCTTAAAACATATACACAGGTTTAGCAGAGCAATAACCAAGTATCAAAGAAGATAGAGCAGATGTATCAGAGCTTGATACTTAAAGCATATTTAAAGAGCAGACGATAACATAAACGATCATTTTTTGTCTTCTCCCCCTAACTTTCATAGCTTAGCTTTTTCTCGTTCTCTCCCCTTTTTGTCAACTCTCCCTCTTTGTTCTTCTTTTTCTTAGCTCACTAATATTTCTCTTCTCCTCCTCCTTAGTCATACCTCTTCACTTTTTCTTTTCATCTCCCCCTTTTTCTACTCATCTCTCCTCATACTTTTCATTTTTCACACTTTTTCTCTTCATCTCTCCCTTTTGTCAAAAACATAGGCAGTTAATAGAGCATAAGAGCATAGAGGCATATTCAAGTGTGATCATAGAAATTTTCATAAGATAATATAATAATTGACACATAGTATATTCGACAGATATAAATAATTGATAAAACAAGTATCAGAGCAATTGTTGAATAAGCATCATGGTATAGCAAGTATGAACGATGAATTCATATATCAATAAGCATAGTAAATATGTCAAGAGAGATAGGGAAAAGGATAGTCTTATTGTGAGCTTCTGTTCCACGTAAGCTTTGCTTCTTTAATCTGTATGGAGCTGGAATTTTCTTAGAATTTGCTTCAGGGAGCTTTGCATAGTTTGTTTGTAGACGATGGTGTTCGTGAGCTTGAAGTTATCATTAGTAAATGATTGCATTTGACGTCATCCACGTTTGAATTTCACAATGAATAGACGATAGATTGCATGTGACGTCATCTTCGTTTGAACGTCATAATGAATAGACGATAGAGAGCATGTGACGTCATCCTCGTTTGAACTTCACAATGGGTGAACGATAGATAGCAGACGTTTCATGAGTAGACGGTAGATGGTAAATTTTGCATCTTCTTCAGCTTGTGCACTTGAGTGATTAAACAATAATTGTATCGTTTGTGCCTCTGTCGTTTCCTGCACTTTGGTTAGTATAAACAATATATAATTCACAAAGCAAGGTGCATTCCATAACTTTCCCTCAAATATATGAATCTATTCTCAATGAGACGTTGAGTAAAGATATCTGCAAGATGATTTCGTTGAGGTTTATTTGATGGCACGTCATTGTCTTTAAACGATAAACTATCGCTGGACGATGCATATTGCTTAGAAGATTGATGACCATTGGACAACTGAGCTTTGTTGGACAATAGTCCTTCATTCAGGTCCAGATTTGATAGTTCGTCTTTAAGGTTGATCAGCTCTTCATTGGTCGATTCTTCCACCACTTATGATGATAACTTTTTGGTCACCACTAAGGTAACTGTTCCTCCATTCTTTTTCAGCATGGATCTTTGGAAACATAAACTTTCTTCGTATTATGTGTTGCAAGCATCCACTGCCCAGGCACAATCATGGTCTTTGGTACCCAAATATTCTTGGGTCCTGTTTTGTTAGTGGAACTCTTGTGAGGGACCTTCTTGAGGTAAGGAGTCCTCTTAGTCGTATGCTTCTATGTTTTACCACAAACCTCAAAGGTTCAGACGATATGGTATCAGATGATATAAATTCAATATCATACGGTATAGTATCAGACAGTAAAGCATTAGATGATGCACATGATATGTTGGACGTTGATTTATCAAACAATGTAGCATTGTTATCATTTCTATCATAACCTAGCACACTTTTATCATACATCTTTCTACCGTTTCCACTTAATTTAACTAAGTTATCATGCCTATTGGTAAACGATGATAGATTTTGAATTAAAACTTTAACTCTCTTTTTAAGAGCAATAACTTCTTCAGATGAATCATTTTCTTTCAAAACTTTGTTTTCCTCAACAAGTAATGCATTTCCATGTTTTGATGTTTCAAGCTCTTTTTGTAGTTGAGAGAACTTTTTCTTTAAGATCTTATACTTCATCATCATCATTTGAGCATTCTTCAAAATCATCATTTTGGCCTACGAACGCCTTCTTCTTTCTGTTGTGATTGTCCCTGAATGGTTTCTTTGATCGCTGAGGACATTCAGGTTTGATGTATCCTGGCTTCCTACATTCGTAGCAGACGATAGGAATTTTCACTGAGCTTTGTCCTTCCTTTCGTCTAGTGTTTTATTGGGGCTTTTTTTGTCCAGACTCCATCCTGTGCTCTTTTGGTTCATTTCTGCCTCTTCGTTGTTTGAGCCACATCTTTTTGAACTTTCTGTAGAAAAAGGGCTTCCTCATCATCAGTATCGTCTGGTGACTTTCTGCCTCTTCAGAAGATTCTTCATCGTTTAGACCTCTGGAGCTTTTGGATCTGAAAGTTATGGATTTTTTCTTTTTGCTTCCGCCATATTCAGCTAGTTCAAGCTCATAAACTTTTAGAGATCTCAAAAGATCTTCCATTCTTAGGGTAGTAAGGTCTTTAGCTTCTTGGATGGTTGTGACCTTAGGTCTCCATCTAGCTGAGAGACATCTGATATTTTTTGTTATTTGGTCCAAGTTGTTGTAGCTTCTTCCCAGATTTCTCAGTCCATTCATGATGGTTTGAAATCTTGAGAACATGCCATCAATGGATTCATCCTCCTTCATCTTGAATGCTTCATATTGAGCAACCAGCGTGCTTATCTTTGTACGTTTGACATTCGAGGTTCCTTCATGCGCCATTGCTAGAGCATCCCAAATCTCCTTTGCTGGGTCAAGGATGTCTATCTTGTCGTATTCTGACTTACTCAGTGCACAACTGAGAAACAGCTTGGCTTTGGCATTCATTTGATTTTCCACCCTTTGATCATTGGTCCATTGTGCTCTAGGGATGGATTTACCAGCATTGTTTCTAGGCACATAGTTACCAAGCTCAATGATATCCCATAATTTGTAGCTTGCTGATTCAAAGAATAGTTGCATGTGCTTCTTCAAGTAGGGGTAGTTTGAACCATCAAAGAACGGTGGCTTGTACGTGGCTATGCCTGTTGGGAATGTGTTGCCCTCCATGGATCTACTTCTCTGCACTTGCTGAAGTGTTAGATTATTAAAGCCTTAAGCTCTGATACCAATTGATAAAACATGGAAAACACAAGAAGGGGGGTTGAATTGTGTGCGTATAAGACTTGACTTTCAAAAAAAATTATTAGTTCACAAAAGTTTTTTGTAAACAATGGCAGCGGAAAACAATAAGTAAGAGCGTAAACGATAAAGCTATAAATGGTACGTGTTGTAAATATGTAAACGATGCAAGAAGTAAACGATTAGACGATGCAAGCAGTAAATAGGTAAATGATGCAGGCAGTAAACGTGTAGACGATGTAAGCAAGAAAAATAGCACACACAAGATTTATCCTGGTTTACCCCCTGAACGATAGGGCTACATCTAGTCCTTGGCTTCACCAAGGTTTTCACTATTCAACAAAATAGTACAAGTATTCGACACAGATTTTCTCTAGAAACAAGTATTCAAAGGACTTCTCCTATCAAGTATTCACACAGGACTTCTCTAGAGTATTCCCTGGGACTTCTCTCAACAAGTATTCTTGAGGACTTCTCCCAAAAAGTATTCTCAGGGACTTCTCCCAACAAGTATTCCCATAGGACTTCTCTAGAATATTATACAGGACTTCTCCCAAGTATTAGACAGGACTTCTCCCAATTCTTTTATAAGAATTATCTCTTCTACAAAGTCTCTTCAGAAAGAGTAAGGTAGAAAGATTAAGCTCGGCAGACTCCAAGTGTTGGATAGTGGGATATGACTCTTGGATAAACACTAGAGTTTCATATACAGAGATGATAGACAATTGCTTCTTTGTTTTTCTTTTGGTGTGAAGGGATAAAGAGATTTGACTCTTAGAGTATTGCACACTTGGAAGATTTCACTCGTTTGGCTTTTAACACTTAGGTTCGAGTGGAACTGGATTGCTTGGAGAGATTCGCTTTGAGTTTCTTGCAATATGAATTCTGTTCGCTTAGTCTCCCCTTTTCTTCAAGTCTTCAAGTCTTCCTATTTATATCTTCAGTTGAAATGAACGTTGCTGAAGATGTGAGTGTGAGCAGTGATTTCCTCTTACCCATTGCTCAACGGATCTTTTCTTCATTTAATGCTCTTGACCGTTGAAAGCTTGAAATGGATGTTCTGTGCAGTAGGTAGCTTGCTTAATCTGAATATTTCTTCTTTGGTTGTACTTGATGTAGACATGAGCTATCAACCAGTGTACTTGCTTGTCCTTGTAAATTGCTTTTTGCTAATTTAACTTGTCTAAGAGAACATAGAATTTAATGCGGTTGCAGAGAGAGTAAATAAAGTCGTTGATGTTCTGACTTTGTCACGTGATTCTGAGCTCTTCTCCTCGGTGACTGTTCATGCCAGCTGTAGACAGCTCATAAGATATTTTTTGAATAATATATTCTGCTTGACATCGACGATGCTGTCTCGTTTGATCAGACAATTCTTTCTCACTTGATCAGACGATGCTTTCTCACTTGATCAGACGATACTTTCTGTTTTGATTAGACGATGCTTTCCATTTTGTCAGACGATGCTTTCCATCAGACTTTGACTGTGCATGCAGACAATAGAGTTGTAGACCATACTTGAGATATAACTTTGACGCTACAGTGTCTTTCTTCTCCTTTAGACGATGCTTCTCATCTAATTAGACGATACTTTCCATTTTGTCTTTGGATGTTGCTTTCCATCTTGATCAGACAATGTTGTCCATTTCGTCTAAGCAGACGATGCTTCTTTCTTTGCTTAGACGATGCTTCTATTTTTGCTCTCAGACGATGCATCCGTTTAAGTTTGAATAAATGATGGTTGATTGAACGATGCTCTTCTAGATGTTCTTCATGTTCTTCATCTTCCAATCTAAAAATTCTAAAAAAACCCTTTTTTAACCTCAACAATTCCACCTTCATCTTCTTCATCAAAAATTAAAAATAAACTGAAATAAAAAAAAACCAAATTCAAGCACCCCAAATCCAAAAAACCTTACCTAAAATCCCTGAATCCATAAAACCCCAACATGCCAGTTCCTAAAATCTCCAACATCCCCGTTCCTCAAAAACCCGAGATCAAGTACGTCGATAACAAAGGTTTGATATCTTCTTTAACATGTCACACCATGATTTGATGAGAAGTAAAAGAACCTATTTATGCATATATACATATATTGACATGCAACTCGAGCCCGTGTTTTCAATTTTTGTTTGCAGAGATCAAAAGTATGATTGAGAAATACTTCAAGGGTGATGAGGAGGTGCTTCCGTTGATAATGGAGACGATTCTGTAGTGGAAGTTATCGGGGAAGCACGAGGGTACTGATGACGAGTTGATGGAAGCTCCTCAAGATATGAATTTGAGGATTTTGGGTTTGGTCTTTTGGATTTGGTTTTCTTATTCCCTTTTGTTTTTGGTTTTTTAATGAAGAATATGAAGGTGGAATTGTTGAGGTTGAAAGTGGGTGATTCTGGATTTTTCAGATTTGAATATGAAGAACATGATGAAGGTGTTTGAAGAAGATGAAGAAGAGGATGAATCTTTCTAGAAAACCCAGAAACTGTTAGTTTTTTGACAGAATTTGGTCTGGAAACCAAAAGTTCTAACAGAGGTATAGGTGATGGACTAAAAGTGTAATTTTTTTTGTTAGGGACCAGTTTTGCGAAAAGGGTATAAGTGAGGGACTAAATATGCAATTAAGACAAAAATAAGGTATGCTTGCTTAGTGATAAGATAATCCTATGATGTTTTCATTGTGAAAGCTTTAAGGTTCTCAATCCGCAATATTAAACGAAAAATTCTAGCAACACACTCATTTGAATATACTCTCACACACACTTCATGTGATTTTTTTTTTTTTTTGAAAAGTCAACACAATTTTTATTAAGAGAGAGAAAATACATTGACCACTACAAGGAAAAGAGTAAATTGCGGCGGTTCTGATTACGTTTTGCGGCGGTTCAAACCGCCGCAAAATGTATGTGAAAGGTGGTTGCCTAACCGCCGCAGTTACGAGTGTCGAGAGATGCATTTGCGGCGGTTTTGTAACCGCCGCAGTTATTTACTTAGTTGAGGTGGTTTTGGAACCGTCGCTGGTGTGCATGTTTTTTGCGGCGGTTCCAAAACCGCCGCTGGTATACATGTTTTTTGCGGCGGTTTGTAACCGCCGCAGAAGGCTTAATTAGAAAAAAAAAGATAAAATAGAAAAGAAATTTCTTATTTCCTTTTCTGCATTTGTTTTATAAAACCTATTGTTGGTGAATGCCACTCTCAAGTTATCAACAAAAGTTATCAACAAGTACGTAGCATTTAATAAATTTCAATTAATGTCTATTTAGGCATATAGATGGGGTTTGATTTGATTAATTACAAGAGCTAAAAGAAGATTTCTTGGACTGTGATATATTGATCCCATCCTCTAAAAGATAGAGTGTGCAAGATTTGATAGGATTCTCATTCTTTTGTTCTTCTAATTAATATATGCATGCACTAGTTGTGTAGTGGAGGAGCACTTGAGTGGTTTTGCTGGATAACATTAATCATGTCTCCATTTTTATTTGAAATCACTTACTTACACACCTGAACTTTTAGTCCAAATTGGATTTCCATGCCTATCACACTCTCCTATATATGCACATGCTTCTTTTCTATATACACTCTAGCACTTGTGTTAATTTTCTTAAAAGAATCTTTTTTTTTCCTGTCAAGTTTAATATGGTTCTTAAATTTTTTATATCTAAAGATCCTATCCTACATATGTCCTTTAATTTGTTTTATCGCGCATGGATTCAATATGGACAAACAAATATCTTCAGCTACTGCCATGGCTTATGATCCTAAAGATTCTTATTTCTTTCATTTGCTGCAACATTTGTCACATGTTTTTAAGAATAACATATTTAAACACAAAGGTTATCATCACATAACATTGTTATTAACTTAGGGGTTATCCACCTTCCCTAATCAATGATTAATATTTCAAAATCATGCAATAGTGAAATTGCATGATACTGAAGCAGAGATACTGAAATTGTTTAAAAAGTATAAGTAGTAAGCCAATATTTAGTTGAATAGTTTAGTTGAGAAACCTCATTTGTTATACCAAATTGGTGAATTGTAAATTATGCATAAACACATATGCTTTCTTAAATAACATTAAGTTTCACCAATTGGGTTCATCTTTTTTTTTTAAAGAGAAAAATGTTTATTAATAATAAGTACTAGAAGCAAAAGACCCCAACCTAAAAAAGCCTAAAAACACAATACACTACAGTAAGCCATCACAAAACCTCAAATTAGGCCAAGACCAAAAGAAAAGTGGAGAAAAGTTTGAAAGCCCCCGCATAAAATATTACAAAAGAAAAACAACTTGATAACAAAAGAATTCTGAGATATTTGAAAATTCACCTGATGTTGGTGGCATTTGACCTCCAAACTGCTGAATGAAAAAATTCAATCGTTCCTCTAAAACTTGATATTTTGCATTGCTCTCCTGCAACTCTGATTTCATGTTATTCCACTCAGCCAATGTGATGCCAGCAGATTGTGAACTACTAGAGCTGCTAGCGGATCCCAAGACTTGTGATGGACAAACACCAAAGCCCATGCCTCGCATGTATCCTGGATGGTCTTTCCCAAAAACTTTAACATAGGCAGCCTCTTCAGAACCACTCATTTCAAGTTCTTTATCCAATAAATCCTACATAAAAATTAAACAACATGCATGTTGTCAAACATAAAAACCTTATATGATAATTCTAATATTTTAAAAGGAAATAGAATCTTGTAACTATACTCACACTCTTTTGTTTAGCTTCATCATTAACAAAAGAACCATCCTTTTTCTTGTGGGAAATAGAGTACATTTCCGCTCTACTATACGACCGGCCAGTTTCAATTTCCTAACAATGAAGATCATTACATAATATCCACTAAATATTAGAATCATTATAAGGTATGATAAGTGTACCAGCTCATGCCTCTTCCGTGCAATGGTCTTTGTGCCGAGCGTGTGCGGTATACTCTGTTTTTTTTTCTATTCAAGGCATTTTGTTTAGACATTTTCTACATTACCATGATAAAAATTAACAAAATTAGAATACAATAACAAGGTAAGAAAGGGAAAAAGAAGAACATGCCAATAAAAATTACCACAACTTCCTCCTTTTATCGGTAAGTTAGATAAGAAGCCCATTGCTCTATAGGGATTCCGTCTGGGCGCTTTTCAAGGTTTTCTTCCCAACTAAGTAAGGGTTTATAATATTCCCTTTCTACCTTTCACAACTTTTTTACCAAAGGTGATATTGATATCTTTAACTTGGTCAAAAATTGCAGAACCGGATAATCTATTGGGTGGATCACGCATATCTTGCTCTCCATTAAATCGAATCTTGTTTGATCTAAATTTATGACCTTGAACAAGAAATCTTCGATGACCCATAAAACATGACTTCTTACTATGAGGAAGGCGGCAAGGAATAGAGTCAAAATTACAGTTTGGACATGCTAGTCCCGTGTATGTGTTCCACCCAGAAAGAGCTCCCAGTGCTGGCAAGTCATTTATTGTCCACATCACAGCTGCATGCAATTTGAATCTCTCTCGTGTTGAAGCATCATAACCATCAACACCATCATGCCATAAATATGGAATACTTTACTTATTACTATCAATCACAACAAGCATAAAGTACTATTAGACTACTGTGTGGCTTGTACTACTTGGATCATCAAGGAGCAAATGAAGATTCTTCAGCACAAAGAAAGTTAGTGTAAATTCTATTAATAGTGTAGTGATAATACCAAAAACAACATTCTCAATCTATTGCTGCAACAAGGTAGTAAGGTACTTTTCTATAGTGTTGTTATGATGG
Source organism: Acmispon strigosus (assembly GCA_030819835.1). Lineage (NCBI taxonomy): Eukaryota > Viridiplantae > Streptophyta > Magnoliopsida > Fabales > Fabaceae > Acmispon > Acmispon strigosus. Next base: position 10,753,744 of record JAUAMA010000001.1, read on the forward strand.
AACAAGAACTAAGAAAAGAAAAGAAGAACAGCTGTGTGAACAGCTAGAAGATATGAGAGTAAAATATAATGAATTTCATTATTCTGAGATCAATTGATACAAGAAGATTTTTATATATCTTCTTACTACATCATCAGTTAGTTATCTATCATAACCTCCGTTTATTAACAAACTAACAATTACAACAAGTTAACACTGCTAACTACTAACTACTCTAACACTGTTAACAGAAATGAATACAACCAGGTCATTAAGCATAAACACTCAAAAATCACTCATAAAACAGTAGACACAGCAACCAAACAAAACGCAAAGAAACAGCAAAACAAGTTTAGGAACCTAACCCTTTCTTTCAAATTATTTCTTTCTATATGATCTTCCTCAGTCTCTAGACAGTACCAAATTGTCTAGAGGAAAAATCAGCTATAACCTGCAACGAGTAAGTCACCATAAATTGTAGCGAATTGTGAAGCGCATCATAGCTTGAAAGTCGAAAAAATAAGACAAAAGGAATCGAAGGGGGAAAGAGTTTCAGTTTCTTCGATCCAAATCGGAGAGGAGAAGAAACTGAAATCGAAGAACGAGGTGCTTACCTTCTCCGATTCGATTAGGGTTCCGGTGAATGGATGCCGAAAATCGGAGAAAAGGAGCGACGAAGAAGGGGTTTGATTAGGGTTCCAGAGAGGGAAATGAAAAATCGCAGAGGGTTCCAGAGAAATGAAAGTGAAAAACGCACGAAGTTCTGCAATTTTATTTTTCATTCTGCGGCGGTTGAAGGTAACCGCCTCTAAGTGAAACATTGCGGCGGTTTCAGTGGAACCGCCGCAGAAAAACCGCCGCAAAACACCATTTTTCCCGTAGTGGACTGTTTTAAAAATGAACCTATTACAATTGTTTTCAAAAGAGTGTGTTGATAGCATTCTCATATTAAATATGGTGTTGCACCCATATTCTTTTAAAATGAGAGGGTTCAATACCCTTTAATCTATTGTTTTAAAATATTAGGACTAGATTGGAAATTATATAATGTTATTACATAGGTTAACATAATACATTTAGAAAAAAAAATATAGAAATCCTTATTTTAAATGGGTACTATAGAAATTACCTAATAATTCTTGTGAGAAGAATCATGTAACCGAAGCAATACCAATCACAACAAAATCATTGCATTTCTATCAAAAATGAGTAAAAGAATTAGAAGGCTTAATTACAATTTTGTATATAGTTTCAAAATACATAATTTTAGTTCTTATAGTTTCAATTGCTCAAATTAACTCCATATACCATATACTTTTGAAATTCAACAAATTTAATTGATGTTTTAACTTGTCATGCAATAAGTAATGAAAAATTGATACATATCACAATTTCTTACGTAAAAATTGATACAAATTGGCTTAACAAGACACTCAAGTAAGAAATTGTGAACCATATCAATATTTTTCCTTAAATATTGGATGAAAAAATAAAGTATGGATATTTTTTTAAAATTTTAAAAGTAAATGAATTTCATTAGAGTAATTAAAACTACAGGAACCAAAAGCATGTATTTGTAACAATATAGAGACCTAAAGTGCAATTATGGAAAATTAAAATTCTATATCAGTTGTTCCTAAATAAATTATATTTAATTCAAATGAGGAAGTTTGTTCGAATACTTGTGTGCACAAGTGATTCATGAGTGAAATTGCTTCAGCAGCTATATGTTGACAGTCGGAAATCTGCATACAAATACTGATGGAGCTAGCTTTCTCAATTGGGCTTGTGTCACCTTCTATGTGTGTAAGGTTCCACTTTAACTTGAATTATAACAAAGGTCTAATCAATCTTAAAAAAGAAAAAGTTTCAATGCAGGTTGTGTATGGGAGGGCATCCAAATGGTCTAATTAAAATAATTCATATGGTACAAAAAGACAAAATACTAACAAAGACTTGTAACTTAAAGATTAGGTATTAAAATACCTGCAAAAATACCTACAAAATAAGATTTGTAAGAAACTTTCCAGCAAACTTACCTACCAATTTATTTGGAAGTAAGTAGAAATAAAAAATTTAATTCACAACTTTAAAAATAAAAAATGCCCAGAACATTTTGATAATGTGATATTAGATAAAATATGTAGAAAAATTAAAGGATTAGAATATAATGATAGATTATAATCACGAAAAGAAATACTTAAACTCATAAAATTTATAGAAGGAAGACAAATTCCTAAAGAAATTAAGAAAGATTTCAAACTAAGATAAGTTTGTATAGAAGTTAACATGAAGCCTTTGATGAACATACATAAAAAATAAAAATGACTTTAAATGAGATATTAGAATTAATAGTTCCTTTATTACAACAAGTAGAAGACTTACACAATATTAAAAAGGAAATAATAGAATTCTATGACAAAAATAGAGACCACAAAATAGATGACATACATGCGGATATTGAAAAATTAAAAACTAAACTAAAAGGAAAAGAAACCGAACCAAGTAAAAATTTGTGCGAAGAATTACAAGAAAATTTAAGAAACCTAAAGGATCTAATAGTTAGGAACATAATGAAAAATGTGTTACTCTAGGAGAACTAAAAGAAATAATAACCAACAAATACAAAGAAATAATAATTTCTGACCATTCTATAAAATTTATGTTACCTGGACCACCACAAATATAATGGAAGAAGTAGAAACCAACATAAAAAACCAAATAAATTTTGCAACGGAATTAGAAGAACTTGTCTTTTGGGTGCCATTTGGTTTAATCTCTGCAAAAACTGTTAGAGTGTGCAAGAACAGAGGTAGACGAAAGCAAAAGGTTCCGAGAGAATGCAAATGAGTTGTGAGTGTAATGAACTTAGTTTTGAAAACCTTTTGTTAAGTGTACATGGAATACCGAAGGATTTTCTTGATCTTCGTAACGAAATGATTGACATTAATGTTGATGTGAGAGAAGAGAGATACAGCACGCGCATTAAATGTAAAGTGATAAATGTGCAGTCATGGCAGTTAAGAATTTAATGCGTGTTAGAGAAGCAAGCTACTGAAGCGAAACCACTGTTCACGAGTTACTCTGAACGTGAACGACGTGGTCACCAAATGGGGACCTTTCAGTTTCTCCAGACTAGGACCTTTTTAATTGCGCCAGACGGAGTCAGTTTGAATCATACAATCCTTGTCAGACGCATCCTAACCAAACTAGGACCAAGCAGTGATCGTTTGACCCCTTTTCATTTGTGTTAAACTTTGTCTAAGGCAGACGTGTACACACCTGTGTTCGTCTGGCTTTCTACTGTTTTCTGCAAAAGAGGGTCAGAACAGACGAGTACACTGTAATGCAAGAAACATGCCAATTCTTTCTCTAAGACATGTAAATCTGTTTTCTATGAGTGGCTTGGTGAAAATATCAGCCAATTGATCATCAGTATGCACATATGATATATCGATGTTACCTTTTGCAACGTGATCACGTGTAAAATGATGTTTTATTTCAATATGTTTAGTCCTTGAGTGTTGCACCAGGTTTTTAGTTATGTTGACGGCACTAGTATTATCACATAATAGAGGAATATTATGCTAAAAAATGTTATAATCTTCTAGTTGATGTTTTACCCATAAAAGTTGGGTGCAATAAGATCATGCAGCAACATACTCGGCTTCAGCAATAGACAATGAGATTGTGCTCTGTCTTTTGCTAGCCCATGAGATAAGACATTTTCCTAGGAAGTGGCAACCACCACTTGTGCTTTTTCTTTCTATGCGATCTCCAACATAGTCAGCATCACAGAATCTTCTTAACCTGAAATCTTTACCTTTCTTGTACACTAGACCAAGATTAGTAGTGTCAACGAGATATCTAAAGATTCATTTAACAGCACTAAGGTGAGATTCTTGAGGATTTACCTGGAACCTTGCACATACACAGACACTGAACATTATGTCTGGTCTGCTTGAAGTGAGATAGAGCCGAGATCCTATCGTCCCTCTATTACTCCAAGATGCATTGGAGTGCCCATCTCCTTAGCTTTTTCCAAGCTGTATTTCTTCAAGAGATCCTTGATGTACTTTGTTTGGTGAATGTATGTCTTGTCTTTCTCTTGACGAATTTGCAACCCAAGGAAGAACTTCAGTTCTCCCATCATACTCATTTCGAGTTCACTCTGCATGAGCTTAGAAAATTCTTGACATAAAATTTCATTAGTAGCTCCAAATATAATATCATCAACATATAATTGCACTAATATAAAATCAGTTGATGACTTTCGTCTAAACAGTGTTGTCAATGTTACCCCTTGTGAATCCATTACTCATGAGAAATGAGCTTAGGCGATCATACCATGCTCTTGGGGCCTGCTTCAATCCATACAACACTTTTCTTAATTTGAAGACATGGTCTGGCAAAGTCGGATCTTCGAATCCTAGGGGTTGCTTGACATATACTTCTTCTTCAATATATCCATTTAAGAATGCACTCTTCACATCCATTTGATATAGTTTGATGGAGTGTTGACATGCAAATTCTAGAAATATACGAATTGCTTCAATGCGTGCAACAGGGGCAAACGTTTCTGTGTAATCTATGCCTTCTTTTGATTGTACCCTTGTGCAACGATTCTAGCTTTGTCCCTTGTCACTTTTCCGTCTTCATCCATCCTGTTTCTGAACACCCGCTTAGTACCTAAAATAGATTTGTCTTCAGGCCTGGGCACTAAGTTCCAAACTTTGCTCCTTTCAAACTGATTTAGCTCTTCTTGCATGGATAGGATCCAACCTTCGTCTTGTAAGGCTTCACCTATGCTTTTGGGTTCCATTTCAGACAAGAGCGCGTAGTTAGCATAATTATTGAAGGTGGATCTAGTTCTTACCTTTTCATTGATGCTACCAATTATTTGTGTTGGTGGATGATCTGGTCTGAACCTCCATTCTCTGGAGTGAGAGATTCCACTAGAAGTGACGACTTGATCAAACGAGGCATCACCAAACGGAGTTGTGTTGTCGACGTCTAGTTGAGTATTACACGAGTTACTTGCATTTGTGACTTTGTCCGTAGTTGATGGTTGAGCTTGTGTAGAAGGTGGTTTTTCATGTATATCCAAACTATCAAACTCATCCTCCAATGACAATTGACTTCCACTTGGATGTTTGTCATCAAACTTTACGTGGATGGATTCTTCAACAGTCATGGTTCTTGAATTGTAGACTCGGAAAGCTTTTGAGTTTGGAGAACATCCCAAGAATATTCCTTTATCTGATTTTGAATCGAAATTTCCAAGATCATCCTTGGTGTTAAGTAGGAATCATGGACATCCAAATGGATGGAAATAGGCAATGTTTGGCTTCCTTCCTTTCCACAACTCATATGCAGTTTTCTTCAGGATGGGATGCATGAAGATGCGATTTTGAATATGGCATGTAGTATGAATGGCTTCAGCCAAGAAGTACTTTGGTAGTGACGTCTCACTAAGCATGGTTCTGGCCATTTCCTGAAGAGATCTATTCTTTCTTTCAGCTACGCCGTTTTGTTGAGGAGTTCTTGGAGCAGAGACTTGATGGAATATGCCATTTTCTTCACAGTAACTCTTGAATTCTTCATTTATAAATTCTCCTCCTCGATCACTCCGAATGTTGGTGATGCAATAGCCTTTTTCATTCTGGACTCTCTTTGCAATGATGGAAAATGATTTGCACGCTTCATCTTTTGTTGCAAGGAATTTTACCCATGTAAATCTAGTGTAGTCATCGACGATGACAAGATAGAAATTTTTTCCATAACAACTAGCCGTTCTAGTAGGTCCAAACAAGTCCATGTGCAACATATCCAGAGGTCTGTTAGTACTCACAACTCTCTTAGATGGAAAAGAGCTTTTTAATTGCTTTCCTTGAAGACATGCAGAGCATGTGTCATCAGATTTGAAAGACAGATTTGGCAGACCACATACTAGATCATGCTTGATCATTTTAGTAATGGTCTTTAAGGATGCATCCCCTAGCTTCCTGTGCCATATCCATTTGTCATCCTCTGCTGACACTAGACACATTCAATTTGACTAGCAAGGTTTTCCAAGCTTGTCTTATATAGATCCCCTTGTCTCTGAGCTTCAAAGATAACCTTGTCATCGTCATCTGTGACCTCACACTTCACTTTATTGAAAGAAACAGTGAACCCACTATCACATAATTGACTTATGCTAACTAGATTATGTTTTAGCCCTTCAACCAAAAGAACCTTCCGTATTATAGGAAGAGGAGCCTTACCAACGTCACCTTCGCCGATGATGAGCCCCTTCTGGTTACCTCCAAAGGTAATCGTTCCTCCATTCTGCTTAGCACAGATCTTTAGGAATAAAGACCTTCTTCCCGTCATGTGACGTGAGCAGCCACTGTCCAGGTACCATTGCTTTTTTCGGCTTTGAGCTGTTAAGCACATCTGCAAGTGGCACAATCATGGATTTAGGTACCCAAACTTTCTTGGGTCCTTGCTTGTTAGTCAGAGATTTGGGCGGAACCTTCCTCCCATATACTATTTTATTTGGAGTTTGTTTCTCCTTACCTTTGACAACAATCATCTTCTTCAAAACCTAAACCTCTCTTGTCATACATCTCTCTATTGTTACCACTTAATTTTATTAAGTTGTCATATCCTAGAGTAACGAATGATCTCCAGTTAGGAGGAAGGCTTCTGAGGATCTTGGTCACCTGCTCCTTGCTGGTGAAGACTCTTCCCAGATTCCTCAATCCATTGAGAATGATTTGAAGTCTGGAAAACATGTTGTCAATAGACTCATCATCTTTCACCTTGAATGCCTCATACTGAGCAGTCAGCATACTCATTTTAGTATCCTGCACAGCAGAGGTTCCTTCATGGGCCATGGCTAAGGTGTCCCATACTTCCTTAGCGGTGCTTAAGCTATCCACTTTATCGTGTTCATTCCTGCTCAAGGCACATATAAGGAATAGCCTTGCTTTGGCATTCCTTTGATTTTCAGTCCATTGATCATCTGTCCATTTATCTTCTGGAATGGCTTTTCCTTCAGCATCCTTGGGGACATAGTTGCCTTTGGCTACAACATCCCACAATCTCCAGTCAGTTGATTCAATAAAACAACTGCATGTGCTTCTTCCAATATGGGTAGTTAGAGCCGTCGAAGAATGGTGGCTTGTTGGTTGCTGTCCCCGTGGGATATGCTATGTTGTCCATGGATCTTTTCACTCTACACCTGTTAAGATGTCAGTATATCTCATAGAGGTCAAGCTCTAAGATAGGGCTACATCCAGTCCTTGTCTTTGCCAAGATTTTCCACTATTTTCTCAAAATAGTACAAGTATTCTACAGGACTTCTCCTAGCATTCGAAGGACTTCTCCTTTACAAGTTTTAAACAGGACTTCTCCTAATTCAGTATTTCGACAGGACTGCTCCCAGTTATTTAAGCAAAGAAGGTTTGTGTTTCTACAATATCTCTTCAACAAGAGTGGGTAGAAAGATGAAGTACAATAAACAGAGATGATAAGAAAATTGGTTCTCTGTTTGGGTTGCGTGAAAAGGAATAAGAGTTACACTCTATGAATATTTCACACTGGCAGACGACTTAACTGAAGTAAAGGATAGCTTTGAGTTTCTGAGTTATGGCTATAGAGTAGATTGCAAATAATGAAGTTAGAAAGATTTGAATGCTTTGATCGTTTGGAAGTCGCCAATTGAATCCGGATGCTAAGTGCTCTATTTATATCTTCAATAGGATGTGCCCTGTGAGCTTGATGAAGATTTAAAAATAGTTCCATTTGAATTTCTGCTTCCTTGTGAGTAACGAATACTTCTGCATCCCTGAAACAGCATTAAATGCATTCTGTCATGCATTTATTGTAGCATTAAATGCTTTTGTTGACATCGTATGGCTCTTCAATGCTTTTAGCCTTGAGTTCACGTTTGGACATTAAATGCTCGTGCATGCCAGCAAAGAGAACATTTAATGCTCTGAACAAGAGATTTGATTTTGATTGTTGAGGAGATCCGATGTTTAGGAAATCACGCCGTTGACTCTGAAAAGGTTGCATGATTTAAGGAATATTAGAGTTTTTGCAGGAACGAGGAATAAAGTACTAATTATGTCCCTTTCTTCATTCGACAATGAACAGTGCTTCATTTAATGCTTTGATGAGGTAGATAATCTTTAATTCTTTAAGCATTTTGTCAAACGAACTCTTCAACACTTTTAGGCGAACGAACTCTTCAGTAGTATTGGAAAACGGACTCTTCAGATGGTTGCCAAACGTAATCCAAGGGCGGACGTACTTCATTGGGTGTGTGGTCAAACGTACTCCATAGCCGGACGTACTCCTTTGGAATAAGCACTCAACTGGCAAACTATGTTTTCAATAAGTCGCCAGACGTACTCCATTTCTTTGCTTTTCTTTGAAAATCTGCTTTTGATAATGCCTTGTATGTATGTATGCAGTTTGTCTTCAAGTAGATAGATGTTCCTGAGTATGAAATATTCAAAGTATTAGAACATCTTAATCTGACGATATTAAACCTTGAGTAAAATTGTTATTTATCAAAATATAATAATTTATGAAATCGTTTGAATCTAACAGTTTGTAAAACTGCTATATTTGCTACTTCTTTTTTTCTGTTTATTTACTGCTACTATTGTATTAGTAATGCTATATTGTTTTTAATTTTAATGCATGTTGTTTTGGTGTTGCTCTTGTTGTTTGTTTTACGAGTTAACCCTTTCTGCTTGTTTTGTTTGTTGATTGGGCGCTTAATGCCATAAACCTTCAGATTGACGGTTACGAGAAGTTTAATTATTGTTGCGAGCTAAAGGAGGCTTAGGATTAACTTGAAGATTTTGGGAGATCAAAAGAGATTGAGGAGTTGAAGACTTTAATTTCCGCTACTGTTCGTATTTAATATTTTGGTGCGCACTGTTTTGTGCAAGTTAAATATTATTTTGATTTTATGCGGTTGTACTTAATATAAGTATGGGTATTTATTATATCATAATATTTGAGCGACGTTTAGTTTTTGAAAATTGAGTTATTTGATAGAGATTTATATATTTTCCGCTTAATACTATGTGACCCCTGACCTTGAAATTGGGGTGTTACACCTGTGTAGTAGTGTAATAGGGTGCATGGCAGGGGTGGCAAGGACTTATTTTCCTGACCACAGGGCCAATCCTGGTGCGACACGCGTAACAAAACATTTTTTAGGGGGAAAACGGAAGTAGGGACTAATTTTCCATGAAAGACTTTGGGTGACGAGGATTTAACTTCCACGTGGATATTCCATCGTTGTTTTAATGAGCTAAAAAGGCTTTTCGGAGTTAAGGCAATGGATATCTATGAAGAATACTTGAATTTATCGACTATTATTGGTAAGTCAAAAACCCAAATATTTAATTTTATTAAAAAGAGGGTCTGGAAAAAGGTCAATGGTTGGAAGGAACGATCACTTTCCCATGCGAGAAGAGAAGTTCTTATTAAGGCAATTCTTCCTGCATATGTTATGTCTTGTTTTATTTTGTCTGATGGTTTGTGTGCAGATATTGAATGAATGATTAGTAAATTTTATTGGAGCGGAGATACTCTTTGGCGAGGCATTCATTGGCTCAAATGGGCTGATTTGTGTCTGTCCAAAATGGACGGAGGTATTGGCTTTAGAGATTTCCAAGATTTTAATTCGACGTTAGTGGGAAAGAATTGTGGTGAATTCTAAAGAACCCCGATTCCCTCTTAGCTAAGATTTTCAAAACATTTTATTTCCCTCGCACAACCTTATATGATACCAAAAAAAATGTAGTCGTCCAGTTATGCTTGGACGAGTATTTTTCGTTCAAGGTGGGTGCTTGAGGAAGGGTGCCTAATGGCGCTTTGGCAATGACTACTCCATTCATATTTGGTAGCATAGGTGGCTTCCTAGTGGTGTTCCGATCATTTTTAGAGAAGATTCCTCTAATGATGCTAATCTATTGCATGTTGCAAATTTGTTTTCTGAACAGATTCCGGGATGGCATAGAGATCTTATTGAGATGGTTATTTGGCCTCCTACGGCTGACAAAATTTTGCAGATTCCAGTCCCGTTGGTTCCCCGGGAAGATGAGATTTTTTGGCCAGCTTCTAAAGATGGCAACTACTCCACCAAGCGCCGAATTAGGAGTACTCCTTCCTCACAGTTTCTGGAAGGCTCTTTGGCATGCTGATGCACTTCCCTGCTGCAAGGAATTGTCTTGGCATGTTCCTCGTGGGATCATTCCGGTCTGATCTGCTCTTCGCACAAGACGTTTGGATGTGGATGATGGCTGTCCTTTTTGGGGTATTGCTCCCGAAACAACCAGCCACGTCCTTTTTTCTTGTCCCACGACCTCTAGGTGGTGGCTAGCTTCGCTAGTGGGCTGCGATTCGAGGATCCATCACTGAGTTATGAGGTTCTTCAACAATTTTTTGCAACCTAGGATACCGCTGCTGCTGGCTATTGCTTGACATTCATGTGTACTAGGATATGACAAATGGATGAATTGGATGGATATGGATATGGATTGTAATGTATGGATCTAAAAAAATCCATTATCCGTTAAGGATCCATTAAAATTGATTAAAAAAAATCCATCTAATTCATCAAGTAGTGAAAAAAATCCATCAAATTCATCCATTAGTGAATTTTTACTGGATAGATATCCAATAACTTAAAAAACGGTCAAAAACTTAAAAAAACGGTGAAAACTCAAAAATCGGCCCAAAACAAAAAAAAAGGTCGAAAACCCAAAAAAAACGGTGGAAACCCAAAAAAACGGTCCAAAACCCAAAAATTGCCCAAACCTAAAAAACGGTCGAAAACTCAAAAAAAAACTGGTGGAGACTAAAAAATCGGCCTAAAACCCAAAAAAGACAGTGGAAACTCAAAAATCGACTTAAAACCCAAAAAACAGCCTAAGATATATGGACTCGATAATTTTGCCACCCCTTTTTATTCGTACCTTGACCAGCCTAAGGCTTAGAATAGAAGCACTCATTTTTCTTTTCAGGTAGACTAGATGTATCTTTCACAAAAAGAAGTACTGCCCCAATTGTATTAATTTGCACAATTTTTTGTAATATTTTATTTTAATTTGTTTTTTAAATTATAAATTGACTTATTGTTTGATTGTGAAAAAATTTCAAACAAGAGACATTTTTACTAATATCAATATCTCGACCGTTTCTAATTATATTTGGACGCTGGTTTCTTCCATCAAAAGAAAACTTGGTTGTTCAATCAGGGAGCATAGTGGAAGCCTCAAGACGTGAAGGGTTTTTTGAAGACAACAACGTCACTATCGATATACCTCCAGCAGAAATTAATAACCCTTCCGAAGGGACTTCAGAAATAGCAACATGTCAATTTCCGAGATCTCAAGCGGATGATAAAATTCAATATCCTGAGCTAGGACTCGCCAAGAGTTTTCAAGAACATGCTCATCACTACAATGAAACTCTCAAGCAGAAAAACGCTCTGGGAATCACTGTGTTACACATAACAGCTGAGAATGAAGATGTACAATTTATAGACGAGATTGTTCGTCAAGCCCCTGATCTTTTGATTGCAAAAAGTTTGAATGGTGATACTGCATTGGCTGCTAACACTTGACAGTAACACAAATGAAGCCACTCCAACTCCTTCAATAATTCCATCAGATCAACCCCTGGCCACAAACTAATACAACAAGGAACAAGGCCGTATGAACAAACAGCAAGGACAATTGACGCACGATCCTAATAAATCATAAAGAGCCAGCATCATCTCAAAGGCATAACTCGCAGCAGCAATTCCTGATAACGCATCAAACTTTGCGACATAAAATCAACCCAGCCCCTCACCCATCGACATAACAAGCCAGTCACACAATGAACTACTACGAGAGTTCCAAGAGAAGCCCAGCAAATCAGAAATACCACGCCCCTCCATAACATCGAGAGTTTCCACCATTTTTTTGGATTTTAGGCCAATTTTTGAGTTTTGAGCTGATTTTTTAGTTTCCACCGTTTTTTTTTGTTTTGGACCGACTTTTGAGTTTCCATTGTTTTTTTGGGGTTTTCGACTGTTTTTTTTGGGTTTGGGGCAAATTTTTGAGTTTTCGACCGATTTTTGGGTTTTCGATTATTTTTGTCGGTTTTTCGATTGTATTTTTTGGTTTCGGGCTGATTTTTTAAGTTTTGGGCCGATTTTTGAGCTTCTACCGTTTTTTGGGTTTTTTACCGTTTTTGGGTTTTGGGCCGATTTTTTAGTATTAGGCTGTTTTCTGGGTTTTCAACTGTTTTTTTTTTTTTTTTTGGGCTGATTTTTGAGTTTTATACCGATTTTTGGGTTTTCGACCGTTTTTTTGGATTTTGGGCTAATTTTTGAGTATCCACTATTTATATTCACAATCTATTTAATTTATTTTTGTGATCCTCTAGAATGTTAAGTTGATCCATCACAATCCATCAAATTTCAATATATAGATCCAATGGATTTTAATTTTAAATTGGTGGATTATAGATATCCAATAGATTAAATGGATGGATTGGAATCCATCCATTTAAATTATTTTTTTATATGGATGGATTTTGTGATAGATGGATTGGATGGGTATGGATTAACGGATAATTTTGCTATACGGGAGATACACAAAAAAGTCATTTTCCAGAGCTTCTCCCCATCCTTTGACGCACTACTAGCTCACATTTTGTTGTTGCTACAGTGATCTGCATAAAAACCTTCGCACCAGATGTATGCTCGTGTTTTACCCTCCTATTGGCAGCGACCTTCAGCTACGGTGATAAAGGTGAATTTCGACGCTCCTTTATTGACGATACAACTGGATTTGGCCTTGTTAGTCGTAATAATGGTGGTGAGGTGATGTCAGCTGCTTCTGCTTATCCTATCCAAGCTTCCTCATGTTTGTTGGCCGAGGTTTTGGTGTTCCATTGGTCCTTGTCGATGGCAGTGGATCTTTGTTTCAAAGACATTTCATGGAGACAGATTGCTTGCAACTGTTTTAAAGCTTGGCAGAAGGCTCTACATGGATCGTCCTATTATATTTCAATTTTTAGAGATTGTAGAGACTTGGTCTCATCGTTTGATTATTTTCATTTATCGTTTGAGCGTCGCTCCGGTAATTCTTTGGCTGATCGCTTGAGCAATAACTCTTCTCATTTTCCCAACTCTGTTTGGACTGAAGAGGCTCCGCCGAATGTTATTTCTTTGCTTTAGCCTGATGTACTTGCCTCTATGGCTCCTTGATTTATTTTGAATGAAAGTCTAAGTGTAGACACCTAAAAATATCTAAGATAGTTTCGAAGACAACAACATGAAAGTTATAAGGATGTCTATTAGAAATCATAAGTTACATCACACACCACCACAAAACCCCATGCTTGAGGTAATGGGTGTGTGTGATCTTTATTATATATACTATTGTACACTTGCTAATCTAGGCAATGTGGGACTCCTTTGAGTCACCAATTGCTATTCTCTAATAATATCATATAAGAAAGTACTTGACCATAATGTTTTGAAATTTCAAGAACATATATATTCAAGCACTAAGTCTATGAGATCAAGCAATTTCATCTTACATAGACATCATCTTACCTTAGAAGCCAACAATCGTCTAACGTCTCAAAGTGAAGGGCTTTTTTTTTTTAATATTGCAAAAAAAAATAAAAATTAGCGAAATATAGTACAAAAAAATTTATTTACTAAAGTATGGTAGTTTTTGACACGCTGGAAGTGACGTGGGGAAAAGATGGGAGTCGTAGGAATTTTCGCGACTTGTTCAGGGAATCGCATAATTTTTTGCGACGTGTAACATTTTAGGCAACGGTTTCAAAACCGTTGCCTAAAGATGGAAAACTGCAACGGTTTGAAAACCGTTGCCTAAAGCCATCTGGAAACGTGCAGCCCTCAACCTCTCTCTCTTTCTCTTCCCATACGCACTCCTCTCTCTCTCTCTTCCTCTTCCCCTCTCATTTGCACCGCCACCCTCCTCCAAATCAACCACCACCGCCTCACCCGCGTCCCCTCCCCTTCCTCCCCAGCCACGACGTCGTTTTGCACCCGCGCCCCTCCTCTTCCCTCCCCTCCCCTCCCTCTCTCTCTCCCTCGCCTGCCGCCGCCGGTCTCCGCCTCCTCCTCCTTCTTCTTCTTCCTCTTCATGTCCACATCGCGCTCTCTCTCTGAAACCAGATCTCGTTTTCTCTCTCTAGATTTCAATAATGGCTGCCGCACCCTCGCCTCGCGAAGAGAACGTCGCCGTCGCCGCCGCACCGCCGCACCGCCCCTCCTTCACCGTCCGCGCCGCGCCGCCACGTGGCCCTCGCCTCCCTCGGAAAGACCACCCTGACCGCCCCCCTCACCGTGGCCCTCACCTCCCTCGGCAACAGTGCCCCAAGAAGGACGATGACATCGAACGCCATGGACGGGCCTGCAAGTTTCGAAATGGCTTTAGGCAACGGTTTTCAAACCGTTGCAGTTTACCATCTTTAGGCAACGGTTTTGAAACCGTTGCCTAAAATGTTACAAGTCGCAAAAAGTTAAGCGATTCCCTGCACAAGTCGCGAAAATTCCTGCGACTCCCATCTTTTCGCCACGTCACGTCCAGCGTGTCAAAAACTACCATACTTTAGTAAATAAATTTTTTTATACCATATTTCGCTAATTTTTTTTTTTTGCAATATTAAAAAAAACCCCAAAGTGAAGACTTCGTCTGACCATATGTGCACAAGAGCGTCTTACTCAGGCTGCACAAGATCATTTATGGTAGCTCCGTCTGATCAAGTACATTGAAGACCTAAAACCAAGTACAATTTACAGTGACAGTGACATCTAACATAGGACCTGACAAGTGACATTTCTCCTATGTACTTTTCAGTAGACGAATGAAGCATAAAGCAGAGTCAACTAATTAAACTAATTAAGAAGTTTGACCAAAAATAAAATGCTTCATAGAAAGACTTATAGAATATTACTTTGTGCATCACCTTTTTTGGCAAAGATGCCAAATAAAGATCTCAAGTACAAGCAATTGTCAAATGCATTAAATGACATTTATTTCTCATTAAGAAGTCGTTGGAAGCTTGAAAGCTTGGAAAATAGAAGTCCTAATCCTAATCTCCCAATAGCCATAAAATTCAAGTTGATTGTTATTAAAAAAACCAAGATAAACCTCTTATATGATTCTTATAAATAGGATCGGAGGTAGCATAAAGCACACATATGGTGATATATAAAAGAGTGGCTGCCATGCGCCGGATGTGTAGAGATGTTGCCAAACTTTTTTCTCTTATTATTTCGTATTTGTTATTTTATTTTATTTTATTTGGGTTGATATTTCAGTTGTTCTTCTTTTCATTTTTTGTCCTAACCAATTGGTTAAATGAGTTTGTTGTATCTTCGGGAATTGTGGCATCTCGAGCGAATAAACTCTTGATGACTATATCTTACGACACATCCCAAGCTATTGTGATTTGGTGGTGTAATCTCGTTACATTGCATATTCACGAAAGGTATCTTACTTGCTTATGTCTTTCAATTCTTCCATTTGTAATACTCTTATTATGAACTTCATCTTATACACTTAGCGCATACACAAGAAGAAGTATTTGAGCCTACATTTTCTACTATCATCTTTTAGTGAGAATTTTAAATAGAAAAAATTCACACTCATATTTTAAGTTGAAAATCTTGAAGAAGCTTGAAAGAAAAAATACTTGTGAAAAGTCTTTGAGAATTCTAGTAAAATGGGAAGTCCTAAAGAATACTTTTTGAGTTTTAGTAGATAATCTTAGTTGGATACTAAGAACTGGACACAGCCCAAGGAGTTCGGGTGAATTAGAATAAATCTCTTGTGTTCTTTTCTATCCCTTCTTCTTATGTTACTTTTTTTTTTAATAAGCCAAATTGAATTAAAGGGAGTACAAGGGGTACTCCAACCCTGAATACAAGACAGAATAATACTAGAAAGAAGTAAAGAGAGAAGGTGGATTTGAAATTACAACTAGTAAGATCTAAACATGGAGGAACCAATGAACCAAGAAATTAATAGAAAGCCAAACAACAAAACAGCCCCCTAAATATGCAGTTTTTAGCATAAATAATGGCAGCAATGTAGACAATGGCGAGGCCACTGTAATCATCTCGTCCATACAATGATAAGCTAGATACACCAGCAACAATGCAACAACATCAAAGCAACCAACCAGATGAAAACTCCCATAGAAAACACCTTAAATGCTTGAATAAACAACCAGTCATATATTTTTTAGACAGCACCATTGATATCTTTTAGATAAATGGCATATACCAGCTTCCACAGTCCCTTCTAGCAACCAGCTAATAAATCTCGTAAATCCAAACTTTCCAGCACATACAGGAGTAGCAAGGTGGGTATGGTTTGGAGAAAATGCAAGGCCTAATTACCTCATCTGCTTGTCTCACGTAAATGCTTCCAACCTTCTTCAATGTAGCCAACAAGCTATCTGATAGGAATTCTAGCAGCAATAGCATTATTATAAGATATATAAGCAGCCCTGTTTATAAAGAGGAAAATCACACTGCAGCATCCATACAGAGGAGTGGATTTAGAGTCCATTCAAACATTGAGTAATTAAAGTTCCTATGCTTGGCCTTCAACCAGGTCCACGCTTTGAAACGGGTCGCATCTATGATCTCGTCAACATCAACAGCTCCGTCATGAAAAATAATCATATTTCTGCACTTCCAAAGTTCCCAAACAGCTGCTACCCAAATGGTCCAGAAGATCTTGGTACGGCAAGCCCGCCCCCCATGCCTCCGAATTGTAAGAAATGCCCCTCTATGTCAGCCGGAAGACTGCATGAAATTCCACACCAATTAATGATTCCCATCCACACTTTCCAACTTACTTGGCAATTCATAAATAAATGAGCAGTGTCTTCTACAGATAAGTAACACAGAGGGCACTTCATGGCTTCATCAAGGAGAGTTATTCCTCTTTTCCACAGGTTTGATTTAGTTTGAATTTTATCTATTAAAATTCTCCACACCAACAGGATCGAGTTTGAGGGAATCTTTATTGACCGTAGAAGGCTATACATGTTTTCAGGATGAGCCTCCACCACCCCCTGCAATAGTTTATAAGCTGAACTAACAGAATAATATCCCGATTCCTCACAAGGCCAAAGCCAAGAATCTGGCCTGCCCCTTGATGGCACGAAAACACTGAGATCACTCCGTAGTTCATTCAGTCGAAGTTCCTCATCTTGCCTAAGATCAGGGAGCCATTTGAACCTCCAATACCATTTATCCTCAATCCACTCACCCAACTCCGAGATATGTTTCTGTTGTTGACGAGACAAAGAATAGAGAGTATTATACTTAATTTTAAAGCATTCACCTCCAAGAAACTTATCCTCCCAAAATAAAGTATCATTGCCTTCTCCAGTTCTTCGTTTTAATTCTCCGTCGAACCAACTACCTTCAAGATGGTCAGCACTATAACAATTAATGTCTTTCCACCAACAAGATGCATTTGTCGGAATATTACCTCTATATTTCGCCTAGATTACTCGGCAGCATAACTGTTCACTCTCTGTCAAATATTTCCACCTCCACTTTCCCAGTAATGCTTTATTAAATCTCTTCAAGTCTCTTACTCTAAGGCCTCCTTCCTCCTTTGGTCTACAGACTTTATTCCAACTTACCCATTTAATTTTCTTATTCTCTTCCATTCCACCCCACAAAAATCTCCTCATAAGGTCTTTGCATTTACTGAGGACTGCTTCAGGCATCTTGAATAGAGAAATAAAATAAATAGGTAGGGCTGTTAGAACACTTATCACAAGGCATAATCGACCTCCAAAGGATAGGGATTTACTTCTCCATCGAGTTAGGCGGTTTTGGATTTTCAGAATCATAGGTTCCCAAAATGAGATTCTGCGAGGATTACCACCAACCGGAATCCCTAGATAGATGGAATGGTAAGGGCATAGTTTTGCAATGAAGTAGTGCAGCCATTCTATTCAATAATCCTTCCTCCACCGCAATACCTGCAAGTTTACTTTTACAAAAGTTTACCCTTAGACCTGAAATGAGCTCAAATCAGTGAAGAATTCCCTTTACGGTCAGAATTTTCTGCAAAGTAGCTTTTCCAACAAAAAGCGTGTCATCTGCAAATTGGAGCAAGGATATTCTTACTGGATTCTGACAACCAATTTGAAATGGCGAAAATTTTCCCAGCTGGACAGCATGCCTCATGAGACCACTCAATCCTTCAGCAACTATTAGAAAGAGGAAAGGGGCCAAAAGATCACCTTGTCGAAGTCCCTTTCTCATACGAAATTCCTCAGAAGGACTACCATTGACAAGTACGGACACCGTCGATGATTCAAGGCAGATCTTGATCCATACAATCCATTTTTCGCAAAAGCCCAATCGGCCTAGCATATAATATAAGAAATCCCAATTGACGGAGTCATAGGCTTTGGCATAATCAACTTTGAATATCATTGTTGAAGATTTCTTCCTCTTCGCCTCATGTATAACCACCTCATTAGCTATGACGATACTATCCAGCATACTTCTGCCTCCCACAAATGTCGATTGGGTTTGATCAATCAGCTTAGGTAAAACTGATTTCATTCTTTGAGGTAAGACCTTGGATACCACTTTATAAATTCATCCTACAAGTGATATCGGCCTATAATCATTCAGATTTTGCGGAGAGTCCCCTTTAGGAATCAGTGCTATAAAGGAAGAATTTGATCCCCGCGGCCAAGCTGCATTTCTATGGAAATCGTCCATCATCCTTTTAAAATCCGATTTCAGAATAATCCAGAAAGTTTTAATAAATGTAAAATTGTACCCATCAGGACCTGGGCTTTTATCTCCTTCGCAACTCCAAATAGCTTCTTTAATCTCATCTAATTCAAAATCTGCACAAAGCCTTTCATTTTCAGTGTCGGATACGCATGGAAAATTAACTCCGCCAATCCTCGGAGATTCCCAAACTTTTGTATCAAATTTTCTTGCAAAGAAATCTCTGATTCCTGTTTTTACCTCTTTTGGTTCCTCTTGCCACACCCCTTCTATAATCAATCCAGCCATCGAATTACGTTTTCTCCTCCAATTTAATGTGCCATGAAAGAACTTAGTATTCACATCTCCTTCTTTAATCCATTGTATGCGAGATTTTTGGTAGAGAAGTGATTCATTGAAGTGGGATGTAATACCCCGATTTTCCGGGCGTTACTGTAGCAAATAAACAGTAAATAAATATGCGAGAGCTTTTCAAAATGTAGAAAAAGGAGGGTATATTTTTTTTTGAAATCATTTTCCTTTTCAAAATATGCCATGAAGAGATGCATTAGTAATATAAATACCCTGGTTCATAAATAGCCACACATGTGGCACAATGTGACTGGCCAGCAACTTAGAAATAATTTACAAATCGAATTACTTTAAGTTCAAAAGACTTTGCTGCCAGTAGTAGGAAATAAACTAAGACTCCCTACTCTACTACATAAGCATACATAAACAATCAAACGCCTGGGAGGAGTCGTCCTGCAACTAAGCATCCATCTTCCATCTTGATCTCTCTTGAAATCGGCATCCTCCTGCAACTTCTAGCTAAGTTGTCCGACTGGCGACGGATCGCCAGCAAACACACACAACAGACAAGCAAGGGTCAACTTCCTAAACAAACAATACATATGAGCAATTCATATACTACTAACAGACAGATATCTCCATCGAGAGGATGCAGAAGCAGAATTAATAAACATAAGGGCCATGCGGGAAAATTTACAATCAAACGTCAATCACAACACAGTTAGATTATCAACCAAAAATGCACTCAATAAGCAGCATAGAACACACATAGCAATCATATTACAATCATCCGGGAAAGTTATGATGCAGTTGAGGTGTAATATGGCCCAAACATTCGGGTTGCTGCAAAGAGTCGGCACATAGCTGATTGGGAATAAACTTGTTATCCCAATCTTATTCGGCACATAGCACGGCACAAAGCACAGCACATAGCACGACACATAGCACGTCACAAAGCACGGCACATAGCACGGCACAAAACACGGCACATAGCACGGCACATAGCACGGCACAAAGCACGACACATAGCACGGCACATAGCACGGCACATAGCTTCCCCACAGTATGCTGGATGGATAGCCTTGCTATTCCAAACAGCTGGGGGATGACGACAGCGTCGTCTTGAGGAACATCCCTGCATACAAAAATTCATGAGCAGAAAACAATAATAACATGAGCGAGTTCCTCACTCCAATTCCCCACCTAGCGGAAACGTTGTTTTTACGAATCCGAGTCCCTTTGTCGAAGGCGGCGTCATCCATTCGGAGAGCCCGTCTACTTCAAGGGGTTGTGATCGCCCGAACCCTCCTGGTCCAGTGATCTCTCATCGGTAGCTGCCGAAGCGTAAAGACGCCTGCCACCACCAACGAGGCATTACCGAATAAGCTACCCAATTTTCTTGAGAAAACATCTCTTGAAATATTTTTGTAAAGGTCTTTAGTGGCTTTTGGAAAACATGTCTTATGATTCCTCGTGAGGAAGTCCTTATAGTTATTTTTCCAAGAAGTGACTTAGTTTTCTTTGCAAGATAAAACTTGTAGAAAAGAAGTGGAATCGTCCTTAAGTTCATAAAAGGGGTTAATGTATTCCTTTAGTACATTATGAAATTTCCTTTAAGAAAGGTAGGACGGATTCGTTTCGAAAGCTCACGGTTTAACTGCAGGTTTTCTTGAAAGCATGTCCCAAAACGTTCATTAAGTTTCAAAAGAAAGTTTCTCTTATTCTTTTCGAAAATGTTAAGCCTTTACTTTTCAAAACAACGTCTACATACTTATTTTGAAAGGAACCCCATTCCCATGGTAGCTTATACTAATTCCCCGGCTAGCGCACACATTGAAAATTGGTGATAAGGCATAGCAATATTGCAACAAGCAAGATCACGGGAGACGGTAATTCAATCAACATGTGCGGAAAAGAGAGCATTCTTACAATTAAAAGTAAGACAAGAACTTCAATCAATTCAAGACGCACATACAAGCAAACATCAATCAATCCTAATCCAGCATATCAGATGCCTTTAGAGACTTCAATCAAATTCAAGCAATATAAGTCGGGTCGTTCTTAAAACGCCATCGACTGACATACAACATAATAGTATAAACATATACATATGCTTAATAGCTAATGTAACGAAGTGCCCTTACCGAAAACCGTTCGATCTGGGTAATTACGTAAGCTCCGATCGTCCTGGCCGGTCCGAAGTCTCGTAAACCTTCAAGAAACATAGCCTAGCTTAGAATTTAAAACACAATCCTAAGGTCCTTCCTACTGGTCCTACATGGTTTTCTATTCCTTAGAAAATGGTCCTCACTCTTAGGAAATTCTTTGGAAGTCGAAAACGTTTTCAAACAACTTTGACATCCGTCGAAGGAACGCGGAAAACTCTAAGTTAACATTTTCAAATCTTTCCAAAACTCAGAACCATTTAAGAGCATCAAGGCTAGATGCTTACAAATCAATTTTAAAGCCTTAAACAAGATTTTGAATCCAAAAACACACACAAAACCTTAAGTCCTCAATTCTGCCCAAAAACTTTAAATTCACAAAAACCTTCCATTTTTACCAAGCAAGTCATTAAACTACTCAATAAAATTTCACAAACCAAAACATAACTTCTATTTCAAGTTTTCTAAAAAAAATTTCAAGTCTTGAGTTCAAAAATCTTCTAAGTATCAAAAACACAACAATTTCATTCCAATAACAAATTTTCCAAATCCTAAGTTTTCTTGACTTAGCAAAAACCCTAATTAAGCTATGAGTTCCGAAATCCAATTTACCCAAAAGCTCAATTTTAACCTTCAAATTCCAATTTTCCAAAGTGCTCTAGAAATCAATTCTCTAGGGTTTTAAATACACAATTTTCACTAGGCCCTTTTGCACTAATTAGGGCAAGAACTTTCCTACAAATCAAAACCATTTTCAAGCATTTAAACACACTCAAAACAAGTTAGAAAATCAATTTATCCCCATGTTTCAATTCTTCCTAGAATTCGGCTAACACTCATAAATTCCAAAATCAATTTTTCTTTCAAAACTAACTTGTACACAACAAAGGTTACATGAAATCTATGGTGAAACTAAATTTTAAAGTTTGAAAATCACTTATTCACATAATCAATTTTCCAAAAACCTAGCTTCCAAGAAAACTAATTGGACAAATCCATAGATCAATTCAATGGGAACAACTTTCCTAAAGGCAACCCTAACAAAAGCTCAACTTAAAATTCTTCAAGGGACCAAAACTCAATCAATCAAAAATCTAATCGGTTCAAATTGAAGCTTATGATAGTGGGAACAACATTAACAAAGAGAGTTTAAGGTTCTAACAACTTCACAAAAGTCCAAACTCAACCTATCAAAAATCTGAATCGGTAGAACCGTAGATCCGGACAAGGGGAGTAACTTACCTCAAGTGAGCAAGTGAAGAAGATGAGAGGAAGGGGCTGCCATGGAGGTGTGGAGGTTCGGCCATGGTGATGAGGAGAGGAAGAAGATGATGAATAGTCACTTTCTCTCTCCATTTCTCTCTAAAATCTCACTAAAATGACTTAATGAATGAAAAGCAACATGAAACCCTATATAATGAGGGGGAGGCCGTGGGTTTGGGCCTTAAGGGGGGCCAAACTTCAATTTTTATTTACCCCTAGGGACCAAAGTGTGAAGGGTAAAAGGTTAAAGTAAAAATCTCATTTTACTTTTTGAGGACCAAAGTGTAAACTTTCAAAGGGCAAGGACTAAACCATAAACTTTGAAGGGGCAAGGACCAAACTAGGATTAAAGAAGATTAGGAAAGTATCTTGAATATTTTATTATTATATTCCTAATCCATGACGCGACAGTGCGTCAGTGCGTCAGCGCGTCAGTGCGTCGATGCGTCAATGCGTCAAGTCACCAGTCATCATCAGGTTCTGGTCATCAGTGAGTACCTCTGTGTCACTGAGAATATCTGCCCTGGGGTCATTTATTGGTTTCGGGGTACCGGGCCCGCACAATTCAGGGCCGGATCGATCTTTCTCGAAGTCTGCGCCACGCTGCCCGAAAACACTATTCCCCGAGTTACTATTCCCAAAAATCTTCTGCACAAAATTGGTGTCAAAACGCCAAACGAAATCGTTTGGAGATTTTTAGATTCTCGATCCGGGGTCCCGAAGTCATCCGTTTCACCTGTTGAAGTTTCAGCTAAAAGTCCCGTTAGCGCGAAAAATCCTTCCCGGGCTCCGGGAGGAAACCATATCAATATTACAGTCATTCTTCACGAAATTTTCCACTGATCGTCGTGGTGATAGTGAGAACGTCTAATTCTCGTCCGAACTCAAAGTCAGGTCTAGCTTGGTTTCCTACCAAGTGTCGCAAAGAATACTTCATCGATACTTCGGCCGACGATATCGCTAGTCGATGCCTCCGAGCGGATCCAAACAGTACCTTGGAATAATTAAATAATTATTTAATTACTGGGGAAAATCACATCCAGTTCTGTCACAACTCACAGATCACATCAGATTTATCCTTCTCTGAGCAAACACATCACCCCAACACCACCGTATCTCGTTCCCCAAAGCCAATCAAACCAGCCCCTTTCAGATCGGCACTTCCATCACCACCATGAAGCTGATCTCGCACCACCGCGACTGCATAAGAAGTTAACAACCTCCGTCGCCCAAGACTTCAGATCGACGAAACCACTTGAGAGCAAAGCTCCATTGAGGCATTCCATCACCATCTTCCAGTTTTGTCACAAAGGGGAAAGGAGTGGCGAAGAGAAGGAGAGGTGGTGGCGGCGCTGGATGAGGAGGAGAAGGAGGGGAAGCGGCGCTGGATGAGGAGGAGAAGGAGGGGAAGCGGCGCTGGATGAGGAGGAGAAGGAGGGGAAGCGGCGCTGGATGAGAAGGAGGAGGGGAAGCGGCGCTGGATGAGGAGGAGAAGGAGGGAAAGCGGCGCTGGATGAGGAGAAGATGAGGGGAAGCGGCGCTGGATGAGGAAAAGAGGAGGGGAAGCCACGGCTAGAGGTTTGGCCTTTTGGGAGGAAGAGAGATTTCAGATTAGGGTTAGAGGAGAGTAATAGAGTGTATATATATGTGTATTATATTTATAATTAAAAATATTATTTAATTATTATCGATTCAATCACGGTTCAACCTCAGTTGAACAATAAAAACTGTGAACTAGTAACTTGAACGGTTCGATGTCCGGTTCGGTTCGATTCTGCCAACAATAGTTAAAAGGAATTTGTGAAGGGTTATTTAACTTTGAGAACTGCTACATGGCCCGAAATATTAAGTCACGAATCCAACGAATTGAAATAATAACCAATCATATAGCGATATAAGTAGTAATTGAAACAAAAATGAGAATTGGAAGAGAAATAAAGAGTGCCATGTCACGTTTGTAAGATTTGGTGCTCAAATAATTCAAGCCATAAAGCATTTTCCTTTAACTTTAGTTCATTTTCATGCAACACCACTTTTCGGTCCAATAGGGAAAGAAAGGATTTTTACGGTGGGTCCCACGAAATTCAATCTTTCCATCCACTAATATCAAAACTAAACTGCATAGGCACAGTTTTCCATAGTCTTCCATCCCATCAACTTTCTTTCCTCTTCCTTCCACAGTATCAAACAAAGCCTTAAATCCATAAAGGGTTAAATATGTTTTTGGTCCCTGAACTTTGAGCGAGATTTGGTTTTCGTCCCTCGCCGGCGTAAAGGTGGATTTTAGGCCTCAGACTTTGATTATTTTTTTGTTTTCGTCCCTGCCCACCATAACCCACCACTTCGCCACCCCTTCACCATCATCCCTCCCCTCAACCTCCTCCCACTCCGCCACCAGATTCCTCCCTCCTCCACCGTCCTCCTTCCCCTCACACCAATCCTTCTCACCACCTCCTCACCAGTCACCACCCCCAAATTCTCCATTACCTCCTTTCATCATACAGTATTCCATTTGAAGAAAAACCTTCGGCTTTGTGGCTCCCTTCCACCTGATAAATCATCAAACCGAACAGACAAAATAGAACATAAGATTCTGATGTAAAACATGGTTTGTGTAAAGTGGCCCTGAAAAAATATTACCAATGAATGAAAAAAAAAATGTTGTAAGAAAGCAAGTTAGTAAATTAAATATATGATATTATGTTGTTGAGCTTCCTAATTTTTAACCTGTAGTGTAACACCTTTGGTTCAGATCATTTTCATTAAAATTATTTCAGTATTCATTGACAACCGAGAGCTCTTGGGACATTATACTTTAACTCATGCCATCATCTTATTATGTGAAAATGCTTAATTATTTGGGAAAAAGGTAAACAGAACAGACATAATATCATCTTAAAATTAGAAAACTTCTATTCTACAAGAATTTGGTTTGTGTTATATTTTTCATTTTCCCCCCTCAAAGTTTGTAAGTTTGTCATTTTTAGGAATTATCATCAGCTTAATTTACAATTAGTTGCCAAAATATTGTGAATTGTAACATGCTCCGACACACAGACATAAGCACATAATCAAAGCTACCTTGAGTGAAAGAAGTAAGTGACTTGCCACAAGCACCTCTAAGCAAATCTAGATCATCAGCAAATGCTACACAAGCATCAGCCGTTATTCCCGAATACAGAGAAACCTTACCTGATTGATCCTGTCAGAAATAACAAAAGCAGAACATTTATAGAAATGTAACTAAAGAACATGCGTGGATCTAAGACCATTCATTTGATTATATAGATAACTCACAGAGGCAACAAAAAGAGTAGAAGTGGACTTGACAAAAACTATGAAAGAAAAGTTGCCACTAAGATGGCCAACAACATGATTGGCAGGACCAGTAAAGCTCTGTAAGCCTCAAACAGCAAAACTGCTTCATTGGCAGATTTGGCTAGTCCATATTGCTGCCTTAAGCTGCCAAAGTTATCAAGAGCAAATGATCTGCCATTGTCAACTCAGCATTTTGAAAACAAGGTGAGCAGTAAAAATCAACAAGCACAGTATCTCATTCCAAAAGTATCCATTCGCAAGAGATGGAGAACTCAGTTAGGTTCAAACGAGTTAGAACATTTATCATGTTTTGAATGATAACAATTTTATTTCCTAAACTCTTTGTCTTATTATTTTTAGGAAATATCTCTATCGTCTATACGAAAGGAAAAATATCGTTTGCTCACATCGTCGGAATATCTAGAAGAGCACCGTTCAATAAATCATCGTTTATTTAGACTTAAACGGATGCATCGTCTGAGAGCAAAAATAGAAGCATCGTCTAATCAAAGAAAGAAGCATCGTCCGCTTAGATGAAATGGACAACATCGTCTGATCAAAGAAAAAAAGCATCGTCCAAAGACAAATGAGAAGCATTGTCTGAAGACAAGGAAAGTACCGCCTAGAGAAGTATCGTCTGAAAACAAGGAAAGTACCGTCTGATGGAAAGCATCGTCTGATCAAAATGGAAAGTATCATCTGATCAAGTGAGAAAGCATCGTCTGAGCAAACGAGACAGCATCATCAAGCAGAATATATTATGAGTTGTCTACAGCTGGCATGAACAGTCAGCGAGGAGAAGAGCTCATAATCACGTGACAATGTCAGAATGTTGTTTACGTTGGTTTTTGGTAAACCCCGTAAATCCACAAGTGGATCCAAATGTTGATGAAGAGGCTGGATCCTGATCCTCTTACGGGCTCTAGGATATGGAAATCGTGAGTGCGCGAAGTGGTGTGAGTGGAGTGGGTGTGGGTTGTGTCCGTCGAAAGTGGTTCGAACGAACTGGTTGATTGTCTTACGGAAAAGAAAGTGCATATTTTAAAGTAAATGAAAAGGCAAAGCAAAGGAAAACGAAAAACTGCATTAAAATTAAAGTGCAGGAAATACAAAAGAGTTTGCAGGGAAATGTAAAGGTTTGGTTAGTCGAGCATCACTCAGTCACTGACATTTGACTCATTGCCGTCGCACTAAGTCGCGTTCGCTAGGACATATGGCTGTGGGGTTTGATAATTACCGCTACCGCACCTATTGTGATGTGGATTTATAGGTTGTATTTTCAACTTCTACTTAACGGATGAATCATCTGCACTTGACACGTGTCCCATGCTTTCTGTTTTGCCTTTTGCACGTCTGCTCCACATAACTGTCTGTAACCTCCATCGAAATACCTTCTCGTGCACAATAGGGCCTGAGCCGAAAGTCTTTAGGGTAAACTGTCTGTAACCTCCACATAACTGTCTAAATCAAGTTTTAGCCATTTCTGAATGGCTTTTCAATTACATCTATCAAATAGGAAATCTTTCCATCTCATTCCGTTTACCTATAAGTGACATTACTTTGCATATTTCCTTCCGTCCTCTTTCAAATTCTGCCTTCTCCTTCCAAACTTCCTCCAAGGAATGTCTTACTGCAAGAATCACCAGCATAATGACTATTTGCCCTCCTTATTCCCTTAATATTTTCCAACTTCGCCGTTACCACATTCCTGGCTCTCATGCCTTACACCGTACTTGCCTTTCTGCATTATGTGAAGCTTCTGCTGAGCCACTTTACCCTGAACTAGTCATGGCTTACTGGGCTTCCTTATCTCTCACTCGTAATGGTAGTTTCTTTGGGAGAGTGCTGAACCAGAACGTTTCCCTATCCAGGGAAAACATTTCCGAGCTCCTTAACAGTGATGACGATGGAGAAGTTTATTCATTGTTCTGGCGGCAGGGGCATGACAGAGAGGGCATTGACTTAGACCCTTCTGAAGCGCTAACTAGATTTTTTTCGTACCAAATCAACGCCACTTCTGCATTTCGATTGAAATAGATTGTTAAAGTCAATTATTAATTTAATATCATGTAGGCTTCGACTTGAATAAAGTTGAAAGCACAATGGAACGCTAAAGTAACCTTTATATAACTTTTATGAAGAGTACAATTACAGTCATAACATAATATTTAGAGCATGCCAATTATTACATTGCTCGAATTTTTACGGTAATGACATTATCCTTCGACGCCATCACCACATTTTAGATGTAAAACTTGTATTCCTTTATTAGTCAAACTGCGCTCTTTTCAACATATTTATAGCTTCTAGAACCGTTTCCTTATCACGTTCGGTTATGTGCGCCGAATTTCGAGTTTTACTCATTTATATGGGGTCCACCATGTGCCACTCGCCTGCGGCATCTTCATCTTCCTTTCTTCGATGGAACTCCATTCTTCGGAAGAAACCATAATCAGGGTCGAGCCTGAATAAACTTGGTTTATATTCCCCTTTTATTTCATTCTTCAGATTATTGTAAGGTGGAATATTTGCTAGCTTCTTGTCAAATGTCTTTTTGTTGAGCTGATCGCATTCGGTCAAGAAGTAGCTTTGATCAGCATCAACATTCTCGAGGACGTCGTCTTCCCTCCAGAGGGAAAACTTTTGGTGTAAAGTCAAAGGAACCGCTCCGACTCTGTGAATCCACTCTCTGCCAAAAAGCAAATTGTAGTTTTCTTTAGCAGGAACCACTACGAACAGAATAGTTCTTGTCACCGTACCTACGGTAATTTCGAGTGGAATAACAACGAGTGACTTGTTTATTTTCCCTCGTAATCGGAAAGAACCAAGTTATGAGGCTGTAAATCTACCTCAGTTTTGCCCAATTTCTTCATAAGGAATTTAGGCATCAGATTTATTGTTGCCTCTCTATCAACTAGCACCTTGTTGATTCCATTGTCTTCAACTCGAGCCCACACAAACAGTGGCTTCAAGTGCTTTATCATTTTTGGATCCGACTTGCGTTCTGCTCTTCGACCCCTCCTTTAGTCATTATGTAGTAGCATAGAGGGTTATCATCTTCTTCATCCTCGACATAGTAGTCGTCCTCATCTTCAGTTACCTCTATAGTCTGGTCGAACTCAGAAGGAAGAATAGACACTACATTACAAATAATGTTTAGACTTTTAGTATCACTGCCGAAGTTATCAGTGACCAAACCTTCCTCTTCAGCAGTTAGTGGTTTAGGAAGTGCAGTTTTAGGTGTGAATGGTTCAGCTTCAGAACTTAGATCAGGCTTGTACGTTAAGTCAAAGTAAGGCAGAGTCTTACCTCGACTTGATTGTCCATTTTCGAGGAAAGACTTGCCTCTTTTGCTTACATTAGTCGAAGGATCGTTTCTTCTAGGAACCTCGACCACAGCCTTCCCTCTCCTTTTCTGAGCAGCGACTCTTTCTCGGGCTCTTTCTCTTTCTCTAGAACCTCCTCCATTGGTTTTTGGTCATAGGCTTGGTTCCAAAGTAAGAATTCAGAACATGGGAAAGATCTTCTGTAGTGTGAGCATTCCCATTTCTAAAAGCAGAATGTCTCAATTCGACCCTTGATTTCACAACATTTTTAGGTTGAAATGCAGTAATCCATTGGTTAGGTCGAACCCCTGTTGGAGGAACAAAACTCTTCCTCTTATGGGTGGGATTCGACTGTGATCTCGACTCGAATAGATTCCTCGAACCTAGACATTGAGTAGCAGGGATTCGATGACCTAACCTTTCCATTGCAGTTTTACGGTTCACCCTTCTAGCTGTTTCTACGGCCTTTTCAGCATTTCGATCAAAGATGGAACTGCACCTAGGACACCTGGTTATTTAGGCGTCCTTTTCTTTGCACCTTTGCAGGTACTCCAGCAGAGTCTCGCCTGCTTTTGGGTAAACCTCTTCCTATATCTCCTTGTCAAACTCCTTGTTAGAGATGTTAGAGATAATAATCGTCTCCTGTTGGAGGCGTGCAACAACAATCATAGACATCGTTTGTGACTTTTATTGAAGTGAAAAGATCAACAATGAAAAGCTCGTCTAACCATTGTCTGATCAGGATCGTCTGTGCACTGGAACAAATGGATCGTCTGCCCAAACCAAGATTGTCGTCTGACCAGACATGTCGTCTGTGTCCTCGCCAGCTGTAACGCATGTTATCTTGTAATAGTGGCAATCCCAGATTAGCGGGATTCGACCTTATCTTATCTTAGGTTTATTATTTGTTTATTAGTAATTTACGTTTCCAATGTTGTAGGTTACATTTCCAATGTAACAATTGACCTCGGGATATACGGCACGGTCATTTAAATTTCAGTCTCGTCTGTTTATTTCCACTCTGTATAAATACAGAGCTTGTAATAGTTATTACTCAGGGAGAAAATATATTTCAAACAATATTTCTTCGATACCTCAAACCCTTATTTTACCTTCCGCTGCTCGAGAACTTCCTTTTTAAGTTCTTAACATGGTATTAGAGCCAGTCTAAATCCATGGTTTTTTTTATTCATTCTTTTCTCCCATGGAAGAAGCTTCGTCTTCTTGTCAAACTTTTATCCTTTTCTTTAGATATCCCTCACCTTAAACCCCAGCTGAGCTTCATGAACAGAGGGGTAACTCATGTCGATGTTCCTCTGAACTCAAGCTTTATCCTTCTCTTTACCTTTTTCTGCAAATTTCTCTTTTTCGTCGCTGAGATCCATGAACAGAGAGGTTACTCCAGTCGACGTTCCTTTGGACTCATGCACAAATAGTCGTAAGGCCCCTGAGCCGCAGGAGGTAGAGAGAAGCAAGGCGGCTCCGATGACGGACACACCCAGGCACCCAAAACCCAAAAATATGTATATTTTCCTTATAGCCGTAAGGCCCCTGAGCCGCAAGAGGTAGAGAGCAGCAAGGCGCCTCCCACTGACGGACACGCCCAGGCACCCAAAACCCAAAAATATGTATATTTTCCTTTACATTTTCCTTGCAGTCGTAAGGCCTCTGAGCCTCTGATGAAGGAGTACACGTCATTGACCTCTGAGGTTCCCACAGAAGGCCAAGCCCAGGCAAAATTTCCTCGGACTAGCATGGAAAGATCATTTCTCCAAAGTGCTTTTTCGAGTTATAAAAACAAAACAAAATATGCATTTTATTTATTTGGCGAAACAAATCTGGCGGATCTGGGGAAGGTTTCTGATTCATTTTCCATGTTATTCATCTCCAGCATCATAGCACCACCCTCTGCTCTGAGTACAAGCATCAATGTCAAAGGAGCGCAACTCTTCCTAATGTAACTGTTCCTTGCTAGTGATGCCTTCCAAGGAATGAGAAGCAACCAAGTTAGAGTCATGGAAGTCAAGCTCAATCGTGTGTCTGTGGAAGCCGATTCTTCTTCCTTCCAGACCCACATTGAGCTTTCAGGGGGATGTTAGAGATGTTACAGATAATAATTGTCTCCTGTTGGAGGTGCGCAGCAACAATCACAGACATTTCCTGTGACTTGTATTGAAGTGAAAAGATCAACAATGAAAAGCTCGTCTGACCATTGTCTAATCAAGATCGTCTGCGCACTAGAACAAATGGATTGTCTGCCCAAACCAAGATTGTCATATGTGTCCTCGCCAGCTGCAACGCATGTTATCTTGTAATAATGGCAATCCCGGATTTGTCAAGATTTGACCTTATCTTTTCTTAGGTTTATTATTTTTTTATTAGTAGTTTACGTTTCCAATGTTGTAGGTTACATTTCCAATGTAACAGTTGACATCGGGATATCCGGCACGGTCATTTACATTTCAGTCACGTTTGTTTATTTCCACTCTATATAAATACAGAGCTTGTAATAGTTATTACTCATGATAGAAAATATATTTCAAACAATATTTCTTCGATTCCTCAAACCCTTCTTTTACCTTCCACTGCTCGAGAACTTCCTTTTTAAGTTCTTAACACTCCTCAAGCGGCATGATGTTGGAGTTAGGAACTTTGGCAATATTTATGGTACATATTGCCACAGGTTCAACAAAATTTGTGCTTTGAACTCGTAACGGTTCACAGTCGATCTTCATGGTTGATTTTTCTTTGGATTCGAAGACCAACCTCCCGTCTTGGATAGCAGCTTGGACCAAATCCCTAAATTTAGAAGACTGATTAGTCCAATGGCCGAAATAATTATGATATTTACAAAAAACTTCGACCTCTCCTTTGATCAATAGAAGGGACCTTCTGATCAACAGGAATGTCAATTTGACCATCTTTTACCAAAATATCATAGATGGCCTCACACTTTGAAATATCAAAATTATAAATTTTAACAAGAAAATTAGAATTTAGAGATGTATCGCTATTTGGTCTCCATTTATTAGGTGCTAGAATTTTGCAAACATAAGGAGACCCTTCTTTGAGTTCAGCTAACTGAATGTCACGGGAGTTGAAGTCCTCATACGGCTCAAAATTCGTGGAATCTTCTCGACTAATATCGCCTGTTCCGATATAAGCTATCTTTTCTTTCTTAGGCAATTTACTATTTTTTAATTTCTCTTGCCTAAGGTACTCAACTTGTTTGATCCTATTGGTCGGTTGGGCCAAATCTCTTATATGTTGAGTATCTATTTTCTTCCTGGTCAAATAGTCTAATCCACCGGTGGCGAATTCGACCAATTCGTGTTCAGGGACTTGTATGAATCACTTCGACGTCATATGTTGGAACCTGCTCAGATAATCATCGATTGATTCCGATAAATTCCCTTTTAAGACTTGTCAGTTCTTTGAGAGTAACTTTAGATTCACCTCTAAAGTACTGATCGTGGAAGACTCGCTCTAATTGGTTCCAACTAAAATTGATTTTGGTGGTAATGTTGTGAACCAGGTAAATGTGTTCTTCATTAGAGAACTGAGAAAATATTTCATTTTTAAATATTTGTTGTTTGCCAAATCTCCCGCTTCGACCTGGTATCTGGCAATGTGTTCGATCGCGGACTCTTCGACGTCCCCTAAGAATTTAGTGAACTTAAGGACTTTCCATACCCTTGGAAATTCAGTTTGAAGAACCAACTCAGGAAAAGACGAGAAGAAGTGTGGTCTGTTAGCGTAGCCCACATTGAACCCGTGTTGATTCAACAACTATTCGACAATATTGGCAACATTTTGTTGCCCCCAAAAATTATTTTGTCGAACTCTTTCTAGGAATTGCTCAGCATTCTGGTTTATGTTAACCAAAATCGAAGCTCCTTCATTTCGACCAAGATTAACTTGGTGAACGGGTTCACTATAAGGAACCCCTTCGTTTCGACCAAGACTAACTTGGTGCACAGGCTCATTTTGTGGAACCTATTAGATTCAACCAAGGTTGATTTGGTGAACAGGCTCGTTTCGCGGAACCTGTTCATTTCAACCAAGGTTAATTTGGTGAACAGGTTCATTTTGCGGAACATGTTCGTTTCGACCAAGATTGACTTGGCGAAAAGGTTCATAATGATGAACCTGTTGATTAGGTCGAATCTCCAATATCTGAGACTGAATGATCGAATGAGGCTCTTGTCAACCAGCCTGAGCAATTTTTCCAATTATAGGATCTGGCACGCCAAAAATATCCGCAATTCGACCCAGTTGAGTCTTCAATTGTTGGTAGGCAAA
Organism: Acmispon strigosus; assembly: GCA_030819835.1. Lineage (NCBI taxonomy): Eukaryota > Viridiplantae > Streptophyta > Magnoliopsida > Fabales > Fabaceae > Acmispon > Acmispon strigosus. Next base: position 10,787,214 of record JAUAMA010000001.1, read on the forward strand.
TGTAGTGTTTCTAATCATGGGATTAAAGACTGTATCAATTTGTTGCGTCAATGTATTGACTAACTCATGGTTACTGTCATCCATTTGTTGCCTAAGAACATTAACTGTGTTGTTGGTAAAGGCAAACAGGGAACCATCCATATTAGGGAGAGGGGGTCTCATATTTCTTGATCCAACTGCTCCTAATCCCGATGCTACGTACTGGTTTCCTAAGGAACCCGTCGAAACCATGTTTTCTGAGTACATCATGGGATAAGTTCCTATCCCCTGCATCATCGATCAAGGCATTCCATAAGGCTGATTTATAAAATTGTGGGGAATTCGATAATTATCCCAATACCCTTGGTGGACGACACCAGCAACAGCCTGTGAAATCGCAGGAGTTGTCGGACTTGAGATTGGAATCGGGGCCGTAACTAGCGTTAATATTGGCCCTGACGTATATTGATTAGATGCCTGATCAGGATTTACTCCAATAGGTATCGAGGAAATCGTTTGAGGCAAATTCTGACCAGCCGAAACCGGTTGAGAATTTTGACACATTGAGACACTTGTAACTGCCACGTCTTGGTTGGAAATGGTTTCCAACCTTTGAGGATCAACAATATGACTAGTGCTAATAAAACATTCTATACTAGCGTTATTGGGTTCAACCTGAGACCCTGGGGACTGGTTTCCTCTAGAACGGTTTGCCATACTTACAAATTTACCACTCCGTAATAGCATACACCGATTAGTGATAATTTTCTACAGAACTTAGAAAATTTAAGCACTTGGAATGATTTCTAATGAACATATCCCTTTGGTCCCACTAGGCGTGTCAATTTTTTTACGTTGGTTTTTGATAAACCACGTAAATCCACATGTGGATCCAAATGTTGATGAAGAGGCTGGATCCTGATCCTCTTACGGGCTCTAGGATATGGAAATCGTGAGTACGTGAAGTGGTGTGAGTGGAGTGGGTGTGCGTTGTGTCCTTCGAAAGTGGTTCAAACGAACTGGTTGATTGTCTTAGTGAAAAGAAAGTGCAGAATTTAAAGTAAATGAAAAGGCAAAGCAAAGCAAAACGAAAAACTACATTAAAATTAAAGTGCAGGAAATACAAAAGAGTTTGCAAGGAAATGTAAATGTTTGGTCAGTCGAGCATCACTCAATCACTCACGTTTGACTTGTTCCCGTTGCACTACGTCGTGTTCGCTTGAACTTATTGCTGTGGGGTTTAAGAATTACCTTTACCGGACCTGTTGTGATGTGGACGGAAGACCTCTTCTTCTTGCATGTCTTCCCCTATTTACAGGCTATATCTTCAACTGCTACTTAACAGACGAATCCTCTGCACTTGACACATGTCTCATGCTTTCTGTTTTGCCTTTTGCATGTTTGCTCCACATAACTGCCTGTAACCTCCATCGAAATACCTTCTCGTGCACAATAGGGCCTGAGTCGAAAGTCGGCTCAACACTTGTTCGTTTTAGGGCCTTATCCCCAATCTTGGATTCGACTTTTACTCATAATACTATTTTAGTCGAAGCATTAGAAACCATATTGCTAAGCCACCTTCGACCAAGTTAAGACTTGGCAAAATTCCCAAGCTAACAAATGCATTAAATGAAATGTAGAATGCATTAAATGAAAAGCTTTCAACGGTTATCTTCCCTAGACGCAAAATAACATTGTTGAATAAACAAAAGGGGTTTATTCTTTATCTTTCCACTGAATGGAAAGATTTGCTGCAACAAGGAAAAGTCTTTCAAAGAACCCATCGTCTAAGGAAAGAAGTCTGAAACGAGGAAGAACAGAACGCAGAACACAGAGGATGAAGAACACAGAAAACAGAATCTGAATTTCCAAGCTTTCAACGGTCAAGAGCATTAAATGAAAAAAGCCGTTACTCACAATGAAGAAAGAAGAAAGCACAACGACTCTCAACATCTTCAGCAACATTCATTTGAACTGAAGATATAAATAGGAAGACTTGAAGAATAGGGGAGACTAAGCGTACATAATTTATATTGCAAGAAACTCAAAGTGAATCTCTCCAAGCAATCTAGTTCCACTCGAACCTAAGTGCCAAACACCAAACGAGTGAAATCTTCCAAGTGTGAAATACCCTAAGAGTCAAATCTCGTTATCCCTTCACACTAAAGAAAACAGAGAAGCAATTGTCTATCATCTCTGTTTCTGAAACTCTAGTGTTTACCCAAGTGTCAAACCTCTTACAACACTTAGAGTCTAATGAGCCTAATGTCTTTCTACCTCACTCTTTCAAGAAGAGAATCTTTGTAGAAGAAACGTTTGTAAAGGGAGAAATCATTCGAATACTTTTTGGGACAAGTCCCTAAGAACACTCTGGAGAATTCTTGTGGGAATACTTGTTGGGAGAAGTCCCTGAGAATACTTGAAAGATGTCCTGTCTAATATTCTGGAGAAGTCCTGTGTCGAATACTTGTACTGTCCTGTTGAATAGTGAAAATCTTAGTAAAGTCAAGGACTGGATGTAGCCCTATCGTTCAAGTGGTGAACCAGGATAAATCTGTGTGTACTGTTTTTGCTGTTGCGTCGTTTACACATTCACTGCTTGCATCGTCTGCACTGCTTGCATCGTTTACACATTTACAACACATATCGTTTACAGCTTTATCACAGTTGAAATATGGAGAAATATATTTTTATTTCTTAAATTAAAACTCCAAAGAGGTTACATTATATAGAAGACAACTAGATATGAACCCAATCTCCTAATAAGATAACAAAAGATAACAACCTAACTAGATAATGAAAAATATCTCCTAAAAACAAATATTCAATATATCACAACACTCCCCCTCAAGCTGGTGAATGGATGTCTATCATTCCCAGCTTGCAAGTAAGATCTCGAAATCGTTCCAAGGGAAGTCCTTTGGTGAGCACATCAGCCAATTGTAGTACAGAGGGGACATACTGTGTAGAAATAAGACCACTGTCTAACTTTTCTTTGATGAAGTGCTGGTCTATCTCTATGTGTTTCGTTCTATCATGTTGGACTGGATTGTGAGCAATACTAATGGCAAACTTATTATCACATAAAAGTCTCATGGGAGCTTCACGCTTTATCTTCAAGTCATCTAGTATGATCTTCATCCACAATAACTCACAGACTCCTTGAGCCATGGCTCTGAATTCTGCCTCTGCACTTGACCTGGCAACGACATTTTGCTTCTTGCTCCTCCATGTCACTAAATTTCCACCCAAGAACATACAGTATCCTGTAGTGGACCTCCTGTCATCAATTGATCCTGCATAATCTGCATCAGTATAAATTTCCATAGATAACTGCTCATTTTTCTTGAACAATAGACCTCTTCCTGGACTTGCCTTCAAATACTGCAAGATTCTATCCACAGCTTGTAAGTGCCTCTCTCGTGGGTCATGCATGAACTGACTGACAACACTAACTGAACAAGCTATATCAGGCCTAGTGTGAGATAAATAAATGAGCTTCCCCACAAGTCTCTGGTATTGAGCCTTGTTAACCCTTGGGTCCTCCTCATTACTCCCAATCTTGTGATTCTGCTCTATAGGGGCTCCAGTGGGCTTACAACCCAGTTTGCCAGTCTCTTTGAGAAGATCAAGAACGTACTTTCTCTGAGAGATGAAAATGCCTTGTTTTGAGTATGCCACCTCCATACCTAGGAAATATTTCAGCTTTCCAAGGTCCTTCATTTCAAACTGAGTTGCTAACTCCTTTCTCAAGTTCTGCTTCTCAAGATCATCATTACCTGCAATGATCATATCGTCTACATAGACTAACAGAATAGTGAGTTTGCCATTTTGAGTATGTTTTATGAAGAGCGTATGATCTCCTTGGCTCTGTTTATAACCAAAGGAAACCATAGCTTGAGTAAACCTCCCAAACCAAGCTCGGGGAGACTGTTTGAGCCCATATAGGGCCTTCTTCAATCTGCACACTTTATTTCTTCCTGAAGTAGGATCATAGCCCGGCGGAATTTCCATATACACTTCTTCCTCCAAATCTCCATGCAAGAATGCATTTTTAACATCAAACTGTTGCAACTCCCAATCAAAGTGATCTGCTAAGGAAAGAATGATCCTTACAGTGTTCATTTTTGCAACTGGAGCAAACGTCTCCTCATAATCAATTCCATAAGTCTGGGTGTATCCCTTTGCAACTAGTCTCGCCTTATACCTGTCAAGTGTGCCATCAGGTCGATACTTCACTGTATATATCCACCTGCAACCTACAATCCTCTTGTCACTTGGCTTCTCAACAATCTCCCAAGTCCCATTCTTCTCTAGCGCATGCATCTCTTCATTCATGGCTTGAATCCAGTTCTTATCTGTTAATGCTTCTTGTACTGATGCAGGGACTCTAATAGAGTCAATAGATGATATAAAACTCTGATGCTCCAAAGACAGATTTTTAGTAGACACAAACTGGGATATAGGGTACTTGGTACATGATCGTTTTCCTTTTCTCAAGGAAATAGGTAGCTCATCAAGGTTAGGCTCAGAAGAATTATCAGGCTCAATGTTACGAACACTTACCTCGGGTTCAGACGATTGAACTTGTTGTTGGAACAGGACGGGTTTAACTTTCCGCTTGTATGTTATCCTATATCTGTCAACACCATCATTATTCTGGACGGGTTCAGGATCATTGTCATCACCATCTTTATTTTGTACCTGTATTGGTTCAGGATCATTGTCATCATCGTCATTCTGGACCGGCGGCATTGGCTCTGGATCATTTACCTCAGTGGTAGGAATCGAGGAAGGCATCAAGGGCTCCCGTGTTAGAGGAATAACAGACAAATCTAGAGACTCAGATTCCTGACTATTCTCCCCCTGAAGCTGAGAACTAGGATAAAAAGGCTCTGTTTCCTGAAAGGTAACGTCCATGGATTTGTAGACACGACGACTAGGAGGATGATAACATTTATATCCCTTCTTATCTGAAGCATATCCGATGAAGATACATTTAATAGCCCGAGGATCTAACTTTCCCCGATGAGGACCATGAACATGCACAAAGGCAGAACAACCAAAAACACGACCTTTGAGACTCGACATCATGGGAACTGACGGAAAGAAACTAGTTATAACCTGCACGGGACTAACTCCAGATAAAACCCTAGAAGGTAACCTATTGATTAAATAAGCAGAGGTCAAGACAGCATCCCCCCAATAAAACTTAGGGACATTCATTTGAAAGCGTAATGCTCGAGTGACTTCAAGAAGATGACGATTTTTCCTTTCAGCAACACCATTTTGTTGTGGGGTGTCAACACAAGTCAACTCATGAACAACACCATTATTTTTTAGAAAATTGTAAAGATTCTGATTGACATACTCTTTCCCATTGTCTGACCGTAACCTCTTAATAGGTTTCCCAAATTGTGTTCTAACCATGTGGAAAAAGTTAACAAACAATTGAAACACCTCCGACTTATCTTTCATAAGAAAAACCCATGTAACCCGAGTACAATCATCAATAAAAGTGACAAACCATTTTTTACCAGAAATACTAGAAACTGACGAAGGTCCCCACACATCAGAGTGAACAAGATCAAAAGGTTCAACACTCCTTGTATCACTCGGGGAATAAGTTGCTCGATGAGATTTGGCATACTAACACACATCACAGTGAAACGACTCAACAGACACTTTGTTAAATAAGTGAGGGAATAAAGACTTAAGCATACGGAAAGGAGGATGCCCAAGACGCCTGTGTTGGAGCCATATTTGTGAAGAATTCCAAGAGTCTGAACTTGTCTGATGACACTTGCTTATCTTATGCGGCATATAATATAATCCGCCCTGTTCAAAAGCAACTCCAATCGTCTTCCCCGTGGCAATATCCTGAAAAACACAACCGTTATCGAAAAAAATTAGAGCACAGTGCAACTCGGTAGTGAGTTTGTGGATGGACAAAAGACTATGAGAAATATTTGGAACATGAAGTACATGACTCAGGTAAAGAGATGGGCTAAGGTGGTGGTTACCATAACCGGCAATCGGTTCTCGAATTCCATTTGCAACACTAATATGATGTTTACCAGGCATAGGCGAATAATTTGAGAGATATGACATATGAGGGGTCATGTGATCAGTTGCACCAGAGTCAACAATCCAGAAATCTTCCGTACAAGAAGCATTCAAAGATAAAAAGCTAGAGTTCATACCAGTCATGGCGAAAGAACTAGTGTCAGAGGACTTACTCAAGGAGTCCATGAAGAGAAACAAACCTTCCCACAGTAGGAGAAAGCAACAACGTCGGAAAAGTAACAAAGATTCCAAGGTTCGCTGATGACTGGATTTTGTATGATAATTTTAGGGTCTTTTTAGTCTTTTTATTTTGTTATTTTTGAGTCTCATATAGTTTTTTTGTTATTTTTATGTAGATTTTCTATTTATTTTGCATTTGGCATATAGATTAGTTTTTATTTGGTTTTTAAACTTTATTTTATATTTTTAGGAATTTTTATAGGTATTTTTGTATTCTTAGGAAAGCTGGTAGAAATTATCATTTTTGTTCAGGGGCCTATTTGTAAAGTTCAAGAAATAAAGGACCAAAGTCTAAAGGTACAAGAGTTGGGGACTGAAAATTGAAGTTGCAAGAAGTAGAAGGGCCAGAATTGAAGTGCTAACTATGAGAGGACCAAAAGTGGAAAAGAAGAATATGAAGAATCACTCTCTAAATTAACACATGGAAAATTATGTTGAAAGATTGATGATAGTTGGAAGAAGGTTTCAGAAATGATCAAGGGCTGAATGAAGGCCATTGAAGACATTAAAAACCCACTACCATGAAGGAAAGAAAAGCTTGAAGATGAAGCAGCAACGACCCAGCGCTCAAGCGTTGGGATCCCAGCGCTCAAGCGCTGGGACTTTGACTAGGACCTGAGCTGGAAATCACACCCAGCGCTGCAGCGCTAGGAAGCCAGCGCTCAAGCGCTGGCCCTCGATCTGAAAGTGGGATTTAAATGCTTCCCAGCGCCCAAGCGCTGGGAAAGCCAGCGCTCAAGCGCTGGAGCCCAGAATTTTGCTATAAATAGGGAGGCAATTTGCACTACTAAAACACACCTTTCATAGAACACAACAAGTGTTCCTCTTTCTCCCTCAAGAACATTGTTCCTAGGAATTGTGGGAAGCCATATTTGAGCTCCTAGTCCAGGGTAATTCAATGCTTCTTTTAGCCATGCTTGGCTAATTCTCTTTAAGTATTTTGGGTTGTGTTAGCTTATTAGTTTATGTTTTAGTTTTCTTTTATTTGTTTCTGAATAATATTCAAAGTTCATGTTTTATTTCCTTGTTCTTCATTCATCTTGGTGCACACAAGATCTCTTGCTTATTGCTTATTACATAATGCCATTTGGTAAGTAGTAAGGGACCTAGGATTTAAAAAAGGTTATAAGTATACTTCGCTAAGGAATTAGGAAGGACGTAACTTTATGTTGGCCTGAACATCTTCTTCATCTTCTTCTTTAGTTAACTAGGTGCCAAGGAATTGGGTTTAGTAATTAAAAAGAAAGATCTACAATGCTTAAGGAATTATCTTGTAGTTACACTAGGCTATAGCATCATGAATCTTTGTTTGGAATTCAGAAATGAAATAGAAGTTTGCTAGCATAAATTATAAGTTATACAATGCAACCCAAATGCTTATTTTTATCATCATCTCTTCTTTTATATTTTATGTTTTTTTTATGTTCTTATTCCAGAAACCAAAATGCAAAATATATCTTTTTATTTTTCTGTTTAAGCTCTAAACAAATTAGTAATTAGACACCTATCCCTGTGGGATCGACAATCTTTTATATTACGCGATAGTTTAATCGTGCACTTGCGATCTTGGCTATCATTCGCCAACAAGGACGCCAACAAAGATGGCTTCAAAGGCAGCAACCAAGCAAGGGCAGCAAGCAGCCGGCGAGAAACAAAGGCTCAAACGAGAGCAAACAACTGCACCAACGGTGAACGTATGAGCAGAAAACGTTCGGAAAAACAAAGGGCTTCACGAACACCCAGAAAAGACTCTAAAGCTGGACACACGGGCCTCTTCTTACGCTCCTACAAAGGGAGGAAGAATCAAACGTCACTAGCGGCAACAAACGGAGGCCGATCTGGACAAAAAGAGGCTTGGAACAGCAAGAGGAGAGGCTGGCGACCCGTTCTGGGCAATCTCCGCCGCAAACGGAGGCTGGTAAGGTGGCGCGTGGAGATCACGCGCTGGGGACGGATCCGCGAGTGGATCTCACTCGCCGAGAAAGGAACGGCGCGTGTAGGCGCGTGCAGGGGAGTCTGGCGGCGCGGCTTCTGGGGCTGACCGATCGGGGCAGGGTGAGCACGGTGGAGGTGGTGGTGGTACGCGGTGGTGGCCGGAACAGCGGCGGTGGACGTGGCACAGTGGTAGCTATCTTACCAAGGGAACTATGTTCCAAGGCTGCAAAGCGAACATTCAGCAGGGAAAAGGAACTCTGAACTACGCCGCAGTGAAAAACGGCTAGGGTTTAGATGCGGAAGCAGAGCCCTCAAGATCGAGAGCTCTGATACCAAGTTGAAATATGGAGAAATATATTTTTATTTCTTAAATTAAAACTCCAAAGAGGTTACATTATATAGAAGACAACTAGATATGAACCCAATCTCCTAATAAGATAACAAAAGATAACAACCTAACTAGATAATGAAAAATATCTCCTAAAAACAAATATTCAATATATCACAACAATCGCTTACGCTCTTACTTATCATTTTCCGCTGTCATCGTTTACGAAAAGCTTTTGTAAATTAATAATTGTTATAGAACTAAAGTTTCAATACGAACACAATTCAACCCCTTCCTGTATTGTCCTTCTTTTATCAAACTCATCACCAACTACTACTTCCTCAGCGTCATCAACGTCACCAGCCTTCATCGTTTCAAAACAAGGGTTCGCTTCAAAGTTCCCATTGACCCTAAACAAGCCGTAAGAATTACCAAAAATTCCAAAGTTCTTCATCACATAGCTATCCAAAACCGACGCATCAGAAGAGTTCGAACTCTTCTCCTAACTGCGAGAATCCAAAGCCATTTTTTTCCAAGAACTCAATATAGCTCCAAGAAAGATCAGAATCTTGAATTATTCTAAGAGCCCAAAATATGCCAGACTAGACAATCTGGCTCTTTTAGGAACAGCATAGTAAACTAACCATCATCAATAGTAACGTAGTCTTCACAGTAATAATAGTCAGATAAAGATCCACTGCAGGCACAAGCATATCATGAAGTCACCCTTCTTAAGGGCCAAGTCATCAAGAAAATCATTCATTATTCACCTGGTTGAACAGAATTCAACTGCAACCTGCATGATGTGCTGCACCTGATTCCACTGCTCTGTCACAAAATGCTAAACATGAGCAACCCTTTTTCTCTTGGGCCACCTTACAGCAAACAACACTTAGTATTTGTTTGTTTCTCTTCCTTCTTTTCTTAATTTAATCTCAATTATTTTTCCCCAGCAAAACCCTTTTATCTTCTTCATATTCACAGTTAAAAAAATCTCAGCTGCTCATGATGCAAATGAAGCTCAGCTGCCGAATAATTTAAATAACCTCCACAACCAAATGATAGATAAACTGACTACAAAAAATACACTCTGCTCAACTTTACACATAAACCAGACAACCAAACATGCAGATTTTGATCCAATGTCTGCCACAGGATCATATAGACCAGGAATACTCCATTAGCCATAGAGACAAAACTCATATTGACAAATGATACTGCACTTCAAGCAATTCAAACAAAGTAAGTCTAATAAGAATGTCTCTTCATAGTCAAAGTCCTTAATGCATCGTCCACAACAGATGCAACGTGCTATGCATATCGTGCAACCCCTACAAGGATTAGGGGCCTGATGTTTCATTTGGCAACTCTCAGCAGGGCAATCATAAACAGGTCTTAGTTTCTGGCATCTTGGACACACCTCTATGTCAATAGCACGGCCATCCTCACATATGATATGTGAATACTCTGCTCGGTAGATTTGTGGCTTCCGTTCTCCCTGTTGTAAATGTGTATTTTCATCCAGCAATTCCTTCAACTCTTCAAACTGCTGGTGTGTCACATGACAGACACCAGCAAGCCCACCAACTCGTAAGTGCTTTATACCAGGAGCTCCTGATGACTTTAGAGCCTTTAGATTGAATATGATGCCCTCAATTGTGAGTCTAAAACAATCTGGCACACTTAGCTGAAATTGGTAAGAGCAAATTTGTCAGTTTTTCTCCTCAAAAGGACATGGTCAGATATGTATAATTATAAGATATATTTATTTTTATATATAAAATCAAATCATAAGATATAACAATCAAGCTAAGGTTTGATTGGCCGAGACATAAGATATATTGTATACTAGTAAGTAGTATCATTAAATTTCCAACATATAAGTATTAAATACCAAATACAATCAACAGGAAACATGAAAATAAAAATTTACTAGCACCATAACTGTAACTTATCAAAAATGATATATGTAAAAGACACATGTTTGATATAAAGGAGAGATTTAAAGATGTATCAACTTTACAAACATTAAATAATTTGTTTAGTGCAGATAGTAGAAGAGACCGAACCATAAAATGGTATTCAGCAAGAAATTTTAGTAAATATGGCTCATAAACTTTGCATAAGATTGAAAGTTAAAATGAAATCAAATCTGCAGGTCATGTTTTCATTAGTCGCTACAGTTCTAGCATGCATATCTCCTCTCGATACTGGTCCTGACATGATGAAAATCATTTTTCATCTTCTTAGTGCTTATTCATCTGCTATATCATTCTTTATAGATTTGTTGATTTGAAGGTTTAAAATATCAAATGCAGAGCCTGAAATTCTTTATGACCAGAGGAAGTGGGACCTTAACTTTTACCAATAACTAATGGTGTTTCTTTATTAGTGTGTATTATGGAGGTAGAAAGCGCAGCAGTAAAAATTAGCAGTGACAATTGGTACTGAAGGGGAGACGTAGATCGGTAGGGGGCCATTGCTTGAAGAAAGCAAAGATGAGAAAAGTAACAGGAAAACTGCAGCTTTGTAAATTTGATAGTTTAGTTACTTATCACCCAATAAGTGAAATTGTTTTTAAGAATAAGACAAAGGATATCTTTGTCAAAAACAAAATGTAATCTAACTTACCCCTTCACAAAATGTAGTGAGAGTATTATAGCAAACCTGAGGTTTAAAGTGTAAAATTCACCTATTAAACATAACAATCCAGCTAAGCTTTGATTGGCCGAGATATAAATATTGTCACTAGTATCATTACATTTCAAGCCTATAAAAACCAAATACCATCAACATGAAACCTAAAATTTAAAATTTGCCAGCACCATAATAGAAACTTTTAACAATCATATCTTTAAAAGATAGTCTATGATATAATGGAGAGATTTAAAAATGTAAAATCTTTACAAACATTAAATATTTTTTTTAGTGCAGAAGATTGTACAAGAGACAAAAACATAAACAATGTATTCAGCAAGAAATATTAGTAAATCTGGCTCAACAACCTAGCATAAGATTGACCGTTAAAATGAAATAAAATCTTAAACTAATTCTTTTAGGCATGGTTTTGAATCAAGGTCGACGATCGTGATTTCGGCCGTAGCCTCAATGCGACCGTGATTTCAGACGCAATAGCCATGTTTATTCATAACTTTTTGCAATACAAAGAACCATAACGCAACCACGCGACCGCAATTTAAAACCTTGCTTTTAGGTGATAAATATATAGAAGCTAGGTTTTGTATTATTTAACAAATTACCTTAATCAATCTTGGGTTGCTTTGTAGAACACATCCCAAACCATTGTCAGTAATCCACAAGCAGTTCACTAGGATCAGGCACTGAAGAGAACCTTGAGCCCTGCTAGTTAATTTTACAAGTATATCATTCGTAATCCTCTCATTTAATGTCTGATCAATTTGAACAGTCCTCCACAACAAAGGATCACCTCTAACAGCATCACGCAAAGATCTGCATACTAGTTCAACTGAAAGAAGGTCCTTCACACTTAAATAGCCCAACACAAAAAATAAAGCATCATGTGGAACACCACCTTGGGCATCACATTCAATTTTGGAGCAGTTTTGGGATTCCTCCACCTCACTACTTGAAACCAAAAGTTCCCTATGACTAACACTTTGAAATCCGTCTGCATTTTTATCCGCTACAACACCACCATTATGCATCCCATCGAAATTTCTATATCCGTCGAAAACATCACCCGAAACTGACACCCCATTCCCCTCGGTACTACCTTTCTTCAGCTGCAAATTCTCAGTACCACCCCAAACACAACTCACACCCAAATAGTGAAGATGCTCACCAATATTATTACCAGCTTCATCCACCTCAAACACACCATCCTCTAGCTGCAAACCAGGACCAAAATCTTCAATACAATCTATTGAAGGATCCTTTTGCAAGCCATGAAGAACATCATCATTAACTACTAATTTCTCTGTGTCATCAAAGTCACCTAACACAGCCTTGATCGTTTCAAAACAAGGGTTCCCTTCCAGGTTCCCATTGAACCTAAACAAGCCGTAAGAATTACCAAAACTACCACAGTTCTTGATCACGTAGCTATCCAAAACTGATCCAACCGAAGAGCTGGAACCTTTCTCATCCTGAGAAGAATCCAAAGCCAAATTTTCCATTGTTAGCGACACCGAACCTAAAAATCACAAACCCTATTACAAGGAATTGTGACACGGAAGAACAAGTCCAGAAATCTGCAATACGAAAGTTATAAAATTGTGTGGAAGAGAATGTGATTTGTGTGGAAGAGAATGTGATTTGGGGAATCAAGGTATGATGGATAGTGATGCCACACAAGAGAGGAACACGAGAGAGATATTGTTGCGTTCCTAATTCGGGAAACGAGGAAGGGAGAGAAAGCGAGAGAAAGGGCCAATGAGGATTCAGGACTCAGATTCCTAAATTCCCCCCACAGACGGAGAAGATGGAGGGGAGCATCACAAGAATTGTCTAACATCCCCGTTTTGACCGGCTTAGATACATATATGTGATATGTGTGGATGTTGAAAACCCGTGCTTAAGAATTAAATTTCTTTTTTTTGTTACATTAGGAATTAAATTAAGAAAGTATATTTTACTTATTTTAAAAAAAATCATGCTTCGAAAAATATTTTGGATATCATATTAATTTAAAAAATCATGCTTCGAATGTATTTTGGATATCATATTAATTTAAAAAATATTTTATTACAATATATTATAAATTTGATTCATTTTAAATAAAGCACTCTCCTTCACAATTTGTCACATCATTCAAATTTAAAAATTCTCACTATCTCTCTCTTTTGTATTGAGATGTGTAATTCACACTTCCTTACCGCAATGGTTTTTTGTTGTAGTTATTGTTCTCATTTCGGCATTAACTTCTTACCAACTCTTTTCATTCCCATTATTATAAAGAAAAAAATTAATTATAGTTATTAATATTTATTATTATGGTATTTGAGACCCAATAATTATTTTTTCTTTAATATCATATTTTAAATTTGGCCAAGTCCTGGCGAGACCTCCACACGAGACTGTGGTGAGAACAGGAAGCTTAGATCTGGGGACTTGGTCGTAGGTTCTTACGAGAACATTGGCGCCCACCGTGGGGCTCGGGTAAAACTTTCCCAGGTCCCGAGAGACAACAATCCTGGTCGACGCGACGTGGCCAACTACAACGACGGCGAACGGGGTGGCAAGGAATCTTCCAAATCCACAGATGCAGACGATTCTCGAAAGATTGGATGGCTTGCGACGCACCAACGAAGCTCTACAAGTTCAAGTGGTAAAGTTAACCCAAGAAAGAAACGATTATCAACACGCCCACATGCGAGAGGCGGCGTCCATCATGAATCTCCAACCCTAAGTCTTGATCTCGTTGAAGATAGAATTTCTAACTTCTCAATATTTTTCATACTCAGGAATATCTATTTACTTGGAGAAAAACTGCATGGACCTCTACAAAGCATTATCAAAAGCAGATGTTCAAGTAAAGAATAGAAGAAGAATCCGTCCGGCTACAACTCTTGTAAATCAGTCTGTCAGTTGACAACGTTTGCCTCAGAGAGTTCGTCCGACTATGGTGGACGTCTGGTCACTCAATCATTGGGTCCATCTGAAGGAAAGTGCATCTGAAACTCTGATAGAATGTTTATTTGACTAACAACGCTATCTTGGAACTCGTGCAAGAGAAAACATGAAGGTGATCGTTTGTTCAACCCAGGATGAGCTGTCAAGCACTATTTGTCCCTTCAGAGCATTAATGGCGAAAAGGACATAATTAATACTTTATTCCTCGCAAATTCAAAATCTCTGACATTCCTTAATTCAAGCTACTTTTGCGGAATCAGCGGCGAGCCTTTCTGATCATCGTATCTCCTCAACGTTCAAATTCAAATCTTCTGAACAGAGCATTAATGGCTCCTTTAGCTGGAATGCATGAGCATTAAATGCAGAAGTTATAGCTCAAGGCAAAATGCCTTGAAGAGCCAGACGATGTCAACCTCCGTCATTGAAGATGCATTAAATGCATGGAAGATTGCATTAAGTGCTGAAACAAAGTCGCAGAAGTATCCATTACTCACAATGGAGGAGAAATTCATACGGAACCATTTTCAAATCTTCAGCAAAGCTTCCATTGATCATCCTACTGAAGATATAAATAGAGGACTTGGCATCGAATTCAAATTGGCGACTTTCATACGATCAGAGCATTCAAAACTTTCTAAGTTCATCATCTGCAATTTTATTTCTCTAAGCTAAACACTCAGCATTCTCAACTCGTTCATTACCTGAGTTTAGTCGCCAACCAGTGTGAAGTTTTCATAGAGTGCTACTCTTATCCTCATTCACACAAACTTTCTAGACAACCAACTTGCTTATTTTCTCTGAAATTCGTTTTTCATATTTCTACCCACTCTTATCGAAGAGATTTTGTAGAAACCAATTCTTCTTGAAAAAGAACTGGGAGAAGTCCTGTCTAATACTTGTAAAGGAGAAGTCCTGTTAGAATACTTGTAAAGGAGTAGTCCTCAGAATACTGGGAGAAGTCCTGAAGAATACTTGTACTATTTTGATAAAATAGTGAAAATCTTGGTAAAGCCAAGGACTGGACGTAGCCCTGTCGATTAAGGGGGTGAATCAGGATATATATCTTGTGTGTTTTATTCTTCAGTCTTAGATTAAATTCCGCTACACTCTTTAACAAACGTTTTCAAACTTATAACACACAATTCAACCCCCCCCTTTCTTGTGTGTTTTCGCTTCTATCAACACTGTCATCCCAGAGCATTTGAAAACTTTAGTTCTACAGTCTTATGCGGGTGACTTTGACTCGAGGGGCCATCTGGTGTACTTCAACACTAGAACGGTTATTACTGAGGTCACTGGCACCGCCAAGTGCAAGTTGTTACCGTCAACATTTAAAAAGTCAACTATAATTTGGTTCACCACTTTGCCAGCTGGATCCATCAAAGATTTTACGTCATTCTCGACAAAGTTTCTGTCACAGTTTTCGACGAACCAGTTGGAGAAGGTGACCATAGAGGCTTTGTGCAACATAATACAATAGGAGGGTGAGATGATCAAAAGTTATTCAGCAAGTTTTAATCAATTGTCAGTACACTTGGAAGACTCCATGCCCTCAATTTCTGTAGCAACGTTTAAAATTGGGCTGAGAGAAGACTTGTTGAACAGTGACTTGGCAAGGAGCCTAGCAGAAACAATGGATGAGTTGAGATCTCGTACCCACGAGTTTGTCCTAGATGAGGAAGACAATATGCACAAGCAGCTAGTGCGGGATGGAGTCTCCCCGCCTAGCAAGGCTACAATGAAGGAAGGTGCAGTGCAGCCCCCGCCAGAGAAACCCGCAAATCCCCCTAGAAACAATCGGCTCTCCCTATACAAGCCTCACTGCTAGCACGGTATAGGGGCTGGATTCAATCTAATCGTCAAGATAATCGATATCAACCTAACCAGCACCAGGCCCATAATGTAGAGAGGGATAAACACAAAGTCCCATCAAACGCTCTTCTGATCCAAATCTTGAGGGAAGCATACAGGGTGGGTCTAATCACTTATCCCAGGCCGGCGATGAGACCCCCACCAAACGCTAATTCTAACAGATGGTGCGAGTTTCATCGTGTGGTGGGGCATACCACAAAGGATTGTTGGATGTTGTGGAGAGACATAGAGAGATTGATAGCTGAGGGACATTTGAGAGAGTTCCTAATAAAAAATAGGTGTGAGGCGGCCCTGATGGGGACATAGACCCCGTGCTTAGTGAGCCCATCGATTTGGTGATCTCCAATTCTAAGGGTTCTGCAGAGGGTGTGAAACCAGCTCGCACGAGAAAGATATACTCGCGTATGGTGAATTTGATTCATGCGGGACAACACGGATTTGAACATCCAGACAACACTTTTAGCATGAAGGACTTTGAAGGAATTATACCTCATGAAGATGACCCGCGTTGGATCGAGGGAGCTTAGCATATGTCATTTATGGAAATTCCTTCGATAGCATGAGGCTGAACGAGGTGGACTTGAAGCCTTATGGAGGAAGTTTGGTCGGCTTCACGGGCGAGAAGGTGATGGTGCATGGATAGATTGAGTTGGAGACGAGAGGATGTTAAGAGGGTACGTGTAATGTACCTTATGATTCCTCAGGTGGTGTCTTACAATGTTATTATTGGTAGAAACACACTCAATAGGCTTGTGGCAATCATCTCCACGACACATCTCAAAGTCAAATACCCAATCAGTAGGAGAAGAGTGGGCGTCCTAAAGGTAGACCAAGTGGCGGCGAGGCACTACTACACAAAGATTCTAGAGTTGTATAGCATTTACGGTGAGAGGGGTGTAAGGGAAGGGCACCAAATATTTGCAATCGCCACGTGAGAGGATCCCTTTTGAACCCAAGGGATGATATGCGAGACAACAGGGCTCAACTTGCTAAGGAGACCAAGAAATTGGTGTTGGAGGGCAAAGTGTTGAAAGTAGGTGGAAACCTAAATGTAGGATATGAGGAAAGATTGAGTGAGTTGCTGAAAAAGAAACTGGATTTGTTTTCTTGGAGTGTGCAAGATGTCACATGAATTGATCCCAATTTTGTGTGCCACACGTTGGCCATAAACCCGAGCACCAAGATTGTGGTGCAGAAAAAGAGGAAAATGGGAGATGAAAAAGCTAAGACCATCTTCCAGGAAATAAGGAAGCTGTTGGAGGGAGGATTTATTAGAGAAATTAAATACCCAACATGGCTGGATAATGTTGTAATGGTAAAGAAGGCGAATGGAAAAAGGAGAACGTGTATTGACTACACTGAATTAAACAAAGAGTGTCCTAAGGACTCTTATCCTTTGGCGAACATAGATAAGTTGGTGGATGGAGCTTCAGGCCATGGGGATGCTGAGCTTAATGGACGCTTATTCGGGTTATAACCAGATCTAAGTGCACCCGACAGATGAGGACAAAACTTCCTTTTATGGCAAGAAGTCGAATTGCTGCTATAAAACCATGTCTTTTTGCCACATACCAAAGGTTGATGGACAAAGTTTTTACCAGCCAGGTTGGGCAAAACATGGAGGTGTACGTAGATGGCATGGTAGTCAAATCCATTAAGGGAAAAGATCATTGCAGCGACTTAGAGGAAGCTTTTAGATCGTTAAGGACGCATAGCATCATGTTAAATACTGAGAAGTGTAACTTTGGGATTTTGAGTGGAAATTTCTGGGTTTCATGATTTCGGAAAGAGTAATAGAGGCAAATCCTGACAAGTGCTAAGCCATCAAGGACATGAAGAGTCCAGTTTCCATTAAAGAAGTTCAGAAGTTGACGGGGAGAATCGCCGCCCTGTCGAGGTTTATACCACATTATGGAGGGCGAGCAGCCCCATTTGTAATGCCCTGATTTTTAGGGGTTACCTTAGTGACCATGAACAGTAAAATAAACATGATGATTAATTTACATAAAAAAAATTCCTTTTTGAAACATGAAATCGTCAACATGCATTACGTACTTAATACCCTGTTCGGAACATAGCAATACCCTTGGCGCAGTAAAGTAACCATCATCGGTAAAAGCAGTTATAAGTAAAACTTGACTCAACAAAACAAAATATATACCACTACTATGAAACCTAAGACTAGACCTCATAACTCTGGTATACCTCTTGTGGTCCCACGTAGGGTGAACACAAGCTAGTTTCTCTACTACAAGGACCTAGACTATCCATCCAGCTCCGACGATCTTCTCCTCAAGTTCTACATCTAGCAGGTACTCCTCGGCTATGCGACCAGCAGAGGTCCCATGACGAGCGAGGTGGTCCACCTCCCAAGCCGACCAGAGTCTTCATCTAGGAAGTCGTCTGTCTATCAATGGGTCGTCCAAACACAAATAATACAAACAAAGGTAATAAGCAACACAAAATAACACACACACACATAATATATATATATATATATATATATATATATAGGATGTATCTAGTGAGAAAGCTCTTCTTATATAAGAACGGTGAGAATAAATCGTGGTCGTTACATCTAACAATAAGTGGTCATGATTAAAACATTAAGTCACGTGGCTTATTTAAAAAGTCACATGACATTTTAAGTGGTCATGTGACCACTTATTTCTTTTAATCATGACCACTCATTGTTAGATCTAACGGTCACGATTTATTCTCACCATTCTCATATAAGAAGAGCTTTCTCACTAGATACATCCTCTATATATATATATATATATATATATATATATATATATATATGTATTCGTATGATACCATAAGGAATATGGACACATATAACATTTTCCAAACAACTTCACATGACATACAAGAACAACATTCACAATTAAGCACTACAACAACCAAGATGCGAGGTTTATGTTTATGCTGATGCCAGTGCACATGCGTCACTCCCATGAAACCTGATTATCCAGATATCGTGCCAACTCTGATACGTGGGAGGCGGGACAATTCCTTCCAATTTTTGGTGTGATGGATATTTCAGTCAACCATTGGGGATTTTCCACTTACACAAGTACGAATCAAGGCGCCCTTATCCAAGGACACGACCAGATCTCTGATTTGGCTAATTCTGTATAGTTATGAACCTTGCTGGCCTATGCCCTATGTATGCATGATATGTTATGACGTTTATAAACAATAAGCATAATCATCATTGCAATCAAAGCATACAGAAACGCCTATTATGCGAATTTGAGATCCTTACTGGTGCGGGTCCACCCTCAATCAAGTGCCTGACTTATATTGCATCATTCCCTGTCAATTGGCCTTATATGTCAGTGACCCTGTTTCGCTAACAATTGATAGACAAGCATTTAAGCATGCATTACAACAATATCATCACAACATACCATCATGCTTTCACACACCAATCTACACCATGGCATAAGCAGTTTAACCATATTTTCAGACATCATTCATGCACGCAAGTACCATATACAACTCAAGAACATATTCAAATATCAAGCAATGATTCAACAAATATCGGACATTCACTTAGTGGCGTCAACCACAAAATTTCCAACACATCCTACGTAATACAATACACACACACACACACACACACACACACACACACACACACACACACACACACACACATATATATATATATATATATAATATTTATCTATTTAAAGCGCGAAGTGCTCTTACTTACGCAGTTTTCTTTCTCGCGATCAATGTTTGTCTTGGAGATTCCCGCATTTCCTAAACCTTCACAAACACATAGCCTAGTTTAGTACCCTTCACAACTAAACTTTAGATCCTAACTAAAGCTCTAGGAGGTCACTAAGATTTTAGGAAACTTAAGCATAAGACTCATGAGTCAATAACTCAAACAACAAGTCAAGCAAGCTTTAAACTTAGAGAAATCTTTGCAAAACCACACATACACATATACGGCTAAAAGCCTTAAAATACTCTAAGTTTTCCTCAAAAACCTTTTACCCTAAACTCATTTTCTTTCCACTATTTTAAGCATCAAAACTTGTTAAAATCTTCAAGTCTTTTATGATAGTGCAAGAAACACACAAGAAAGGGGGGGTTTGAATTGTGTGACTCATTTTTGAAAACTTCTTTCGATAATAAACATTAATTATTGGTTTTCAAAGAGAGTTATTGATTGCGTAAGAGTGCATGTATGCAGCGGAAAATTAACATAACAAGAAAAGTTAAGCACACATGATTTTTATCCTGGTTCACCCCCATAATCGACAGGGCTAAGTCCAGCCCTTGGCTTCACCAAGATTTTCACTATTCCAACAAATAGTACAAGTATTATCAGGGACTTCTCCCAGTATTATAAGGACTTCTCCTATCAAGTATTATACAGGACTTCTCCTAGTATTGTCAGGACTTCTCCTTACAAGTATTCTCCTAGACTTCTCCTCATTAGTATTCTGCAGGACTACTCCTGATACCCTTTATAGATTGGGTTTGTTTTTCTACAAGAGTTCTCTTCAATAAGAGTGAGTAGAAGAAATGAAGCTCGGGTTTACAGAGAGGATAGGAAATTTAAGGTTCTCTGTTTTGGTTTATGTGTGCGTTAGAATGAGAGTAACACTCTGTAAGTTCTTCACACAAGTGGATGACTTAACTCAGGTAGAATTTGGCTTGAAGCTTTCTGAGTTTGAACCAATTGAAACTTGGTTCTCTCGGCAAACTTGGTTGAGATATGCAATGAATAGAATTCAAGTCGCCAAGTAGTTCTGGAAGCTGAAATCTCTATTTATATCTTCAGTTGAAAAACTTCATTCTTCTTTGATAGAAGGAGAGAAAACAGATCTGTTAGTGCTTCTACTTCCTTGTGAGCAACGGCTAATTCTGCATTTCTGGAGCAGCTCTGAAACGCGATCTGCCAAGCATTAATTTCTTGGGTTGACATCGTCTGGCTCTTCAAAGCGTTTTGCCTTGAGCTATATCCTTTGCATTTAATGCTTATGCATTCCAGCTGTGGGTTTTCGTTTGACCATTGTATCCCAGTGCATTCTAGCTAATAGCCATTAAATGCTATGAACATATATTTGAATTTCGACCGTTGAAAGAGTACGATGTTCAGAAATTTACGCCGTTGATTCCGTGAAGTCAGCTTGACTTGAGGAAAAGTAGAAAAGCAGAGGGACCAAGGAATAATAAATTAATTATGTCCCTTTCTTCTTTCTGCCACCAACAGTACTTCATTTATTGTGCAGAAGAGGTAGATGACCCTTGATCCAAGAAGCAATTATTCTGGATGAACTCTTTAGAGCTTGGTTGAATAATTTCTTTAATGCTTCTGTTGAACTGATATCCTCGTAACGCACACTTTCTGGCATTTATGGCTTTTGAGCATTTTGATGCTTTAGGCAGACGAAATCTTCACTATGATTTGGCAGACGCAGTCATCATAGATTCTTCAGAATTTCGTTACTCAATGAATTGCATCGGCAGACGAACTTTCTCAATTCAGTCTTTCTTGAGATTTAGAATATTCTTGACTTGTAGATGACTGAACGTTTCCTTCTCTTGTGCTTCCACTGAAGTTCTCCATTTGAATGAGTTGACTCACAACTGCTTTGTATAGCAATTAGTTCAGGCGGAGCTCACTAGAAAAACATATGATAAACTGAATTATTTAAGGAATATCAGATTTAGGGGGTGCAAGGACAAACAAACTCAAGGAACTAAGTTAATCTTGGAATATAAGTCTTCGTCCGCCCAAGAAAAAAATTGCACCTGTTTATGCACCGTTAAAGATTGATCATGTTTTTCTATATAATAATACATCTTAAAGGAAAACTATTTTCATCTGAAAATAACGAAGTGATTATTTCAAGAAACATTAAAAAAAAACCTTTTTCTCCAAAGAAATTGTCATTATCAAAAAGGGGGAGATTGTTAGATTCAAACAATTAAATGAATTATTATGTTTTGATAATCAACAATTTCTTTAAGGTTTAATATCATCAGAGATAGAATTTCTAACACCATGAACTTTCTCATATCCAGGAAAATCTATCTACTAGAAGCACTGAATGAATCTCAAAGCATTATCAAGAGAATCAGTCTTGCTAGAAGAAATCGTCCGGTCATTACTACAAACACCCTGAAGAAAAAGCTGTCAAGACATACAAAGAAAGCATTCATGTGAAGATAGTCTGGTGACTCACGGAAGATAAAGCAGTGACTTCAAAATAGCAAACATCCTTTTTGAAGACACTCTATCAGCTATGCACTCTCAAGTCAAAGTCCACTTCAAGAAGCTGAAACAGTCCGATGCCTGAACCAATAGTGATCAACAGGAAGACTATTCCATCTAAAGCTGAATGAGTATTACAACTCATGAAGAAATGCTTCTAGCTTTGAAGCTTCTCTAGCATCATACAAAGAAGTTGTGAATCAACTCACTCAAATGGAGAACTTCAGTGGAAGCAAAAGAAAAGGAAAGATTCAGTCTTCTACAAGTCAAGAATATTCTCAATCTCAAGAAGGACTAAATGAAGAAAGACCGTCTGCCAATGCAACCTACTCAGTGACGGAATTCTGAATGTTATATGAAGACTACGTCTGCCAAATCATAATGAAGAATTCGTCTGCTCAAAGCATCAGAATGCGCCAAGGGTACAAATGCCAAGAAATCTGCATTACGAGGATATTAGTTCAACAGAAGCATTAAAAAAATTATTCACCCAGCTCTGAAGAGCTCATCCAGAATAATTGCTTCTTGGATCAAAAGACATCTACCTCGTCTGCACATTAATTAAAGTACTGGTGATGACAGAAAGAAAAAAGGGACATAATTAATATATTATTCCTGGGTCCCACTGCTTTTCTACTTTTCCTCAAATCAAGCTGACTTCGTGGAATCAACGGCAAGAATCTCTGAGCATCGTACACATTCAATGGTCGAAATTCAAATATCTGATCAGAGAATTTGATGGACACTAGCTGGCACGCACTGGGGTATAATGGTCAAACAAATACCACAGCTGGAATTCTTGAGCAATAAATACAGAAGACATAGCCCAAGGATACTTGCTCAAATGGAGCCAGACGATGTCAACCCAAGTAAATCAATGCTTCGCAGATCGTGTCTCAGAACTGCTAAAAAATGCAGAATTAGCCGTTACGCACAGCAGAGGAAGTCGGAGCACTAACAGACAGGTTTTCTCTCCTTATGTGAAAGAAGAACGAAGATTTTCAACTGAAGATATAAATAGAGAATCTTTCTTCCGGAGCAACTTGGCGACTTGAATTCGAACTTGCATATCTCAATTAAGTTTGCCCACAGAACCAAGACTTCATTGGTTCCAACTCAAAACGCTTCAAGCAAACCCTTACCTGAGTTGAGTTGCTCATGTGTGTGAAGAAATTATAGAGTGTTACTCTCATCCTAACCAACACACACAACCCAAAACAGAGAACCCAAATGCCTATCCTCTCTGCAAACCCGAGCTTCATTTCTTCTACCCACTCTTATTGAAGAGAAATATTGTAGAAAAACAAATCCTTGTAAAAGGTATCAGGAGAAGTCCTGTATAATACTTGTAAGGAGAAGTCCTGATAATACTTGATAGGAGAAGTCCTTCTAATAATGGGAGAAGTCCCTGATAATACTTGTACTATTCATTGAAATAGTGGAAAATCTTGGTGAAGCCAAGGACTGGACGTAGCCCTATCGATTATGAGGGTGAACCAGGATAAAAATTATGTGTGCTTTACTTTTCATGTTATGTTATATTTTCCGCTGCGTACAAGATTATTTGCATAACTAATAACTCTCTTTGAAAACCAATTATTAATGTTTATTATTGAAAGAAGTTTTCAAAAATAAGTCACAAAATTCAAACCCCCCTTTCTTGTGTGTTTCTTGCACCTTCAGACCTAACTCAGGTAAAGTATAGCTTGAAGCTTTCTGAGTTTGAACCAATGGAAGCTTGGTTCTCTGGGCAACTTGATTGAGATATGCAATGAGTTGAATTCAAGTCGCAAAGTTGTTCTGGAACCTGAATTCTCTATTTATATCTTCAGTTGAAAGTCTTCATTGATATTTGATTGAAGGAGAGAAAATAGATCCGTTAGTGCTCCTGCTTCCTTGTGAGTAACGGCTAATTCTGTAATTCTGGATCAGCATTGAATGCGTTATGTCAAGCATTAATTGCTTGGGTTGACATCGTCTGGCTTGGTGCTGTGTCCAGCTTTTATTTTTTGTTTGAACATAATATCCCAGTGCATGCCAGCTAAGAATCATTAAATGCTGTGAACAGAAAATTTGAATTTTGAATGTTGAAGAGGTACGATGTTCAAAATTTCACGCCGTTGATTTCGCAAAAGCAGCTTGATGTGAGGAAAAGTAGAAAAGCATAGGAACCAAGGAATAATATATTAATTATGTCCTTTTCTACTTTCTTCCATCAACAGTACTTCATTTAATGTGCTGACGAGGTGGATGTTCTTTGATCCAAGAAGCAATTATGCTGAATGAACTCTTTAGAGCTTTGTTGAACAATTTCTTTAATGCTTTTGTTGAACTGATTCTTCATAACCTCATGACACACGCTTTCTGACAGTTATGACCTTTGAGCACTTTGATGCTTTGAGCGGACGGAATCTTCATCATGATTTGGCAGACGCAGTCTTTATAGAATTTTCAGAATTTTGTCACTGAGTGAGTTGCATAGGCAGATAGACTTTCTTATTCCAACCTTTCTTGAATGTCAAATTATTCTTGATTTGTAGATGACTGGACGCTTCCTTCTTTTGTGCTTCTGTTGAAGTTCTCCTTTCGAATAGATTGTTATCCAACCATCTTCCCTTGAAGCTAGAGATACTTCGAAGCTTGAGATGTTTATTTAGGCCTATGACCAGACTTACTTATCTTTGACAAAGTATTCTTCCTGTAGGTCAAAGTAAACTCATGCACCGGACTGTTTCAACTTTTATTCCATGTGCTTTTGACGTTGAATGGTCATAGTTGCTTTAGTGCTCTTCCAAGTGTATCTGTTCGTTTTTGGGCAAGCTTGACCTTTGGTGAGTCATCAGGGTATCTCTGCTTGGTTATCTTCTTTGTATTTCTTTAGAAAGAATGCAGTTGTTCTTCAGAGAGGACCCGGACGATTTCCATTTGCTTGGCTTGACTTGCTTTTGCGTTTTGATAATGTCTTCGGATTTTATGAAGTCCTTTATGAGGATGGTTTCTCCTGGACATAAAGATGTTCAGCAAGTTAGGAGTTCTTCTTCAGAAATATCAAATTAAAAAGAAATTGTTAATTATCAAAACATAATAATTATTTGATTCTAACAGTCGTGTCAGCCCTGACAGTCACGTCGTTGGACGTCTCCACCATCGTCTAGTCCTGTCAGCTATGTTTGTCTTCTTAAATTCTTCAGCATGCATCGTTTCACTATTAGATATTGTAACTGCTTCCCTCTTTGCTCTGCAACTTTTCATCTTGCGTGTTTCCCACATAAGTTTCACAATTCTCAAGACATCCTCTTAACCGCCCTCTTATTCACCCCTCACATTCCCTCGTTTGCTTATAAATTCCAGAAGTATCTCTCATCTGTTCTCCATCCTTCACTCAATCATCTTCCCTGGATCCTCAGCCTCTATGATCCTTCTTCCTTAAAAACAGAAATGGAAAACGGCGTGACTATCTATCTTCCTTATATCATCAATTTCCCATAACTACAACACTATCAAGTTTCTTGCACCAATGCTCTGCGTCACACACATATGTCTGCATTGTGTGAGGCCTCTGATGAGTCATCGTACCCGGAACTCATCTTGGCCTTCTAGTCCTCCCTGTCCTTTGTTCACAACAGAGGCTTCGTTGGAAGAGTGTTGAATCATGACTTTTCCATAACCAAAGAGAAACTTGCTGAACTCCTTAATAGTGTGGATGAAGGGGTGACATACTCTGAATTTTGGAAAAGAGACTGCGATGTAGAAGATATTGATGTAGTCATCTATTGCATAGAAAATACCTCTCTCTCAGCGCTCTTTACTCATCCCTCACCTTTCTTGCCAGATTTTTACATCTACCGGTCACAATCGTGCTTTGTCCAAGAGTAGATCGTCTGAGAGACGTGCTTAACAAAGACCTATTTACCATGTACTCAATTTTGAATGAAGAGTACATTAATATTGTAGACATCGTCTACAATCATCTTGCTTCTGCTCTGGTTGACAACCAGAAAGCCATTCCCTATGGTTTCGTCATGACAAAACTCCTCAGGGGTCCAAATGAGTTGCCCTTCTTGGCTTGGAACGCTTTAGAGGAGTTGGCTTGTCAAGAGATCGGAGTAGAATTCTTCCAGTCAATGGGTCTTGCCATTAATGATCCACTTCTTTCCGAAGACTCTGATGACTCCGATGACTCTTCGGATGATTCCGATGATTATATGGAATCTATTCCATAATCAATATGCTCCTCCCCTTTTCCCTGATTTCTGGCACAACATGTACTGCTTGGCTGTATGGTTGTACTTTTAATTTGTTCTAGAATTTCTTCAATTGGATGTATGAGTCTCCTCTTTTTATTCATTGTTATACTTTTTATAAATATAATGCCAGGAACTATTGTTGACACCATCATTTTCCATCCAATGGAGTTCGATTTTTATCTCAACAATCATGCTGGAATTCAAGGAACCAAATATTAGGATCAGTATCAATAGTTCTACTGCTGAAGTTGTTTTTTGCATAGAAGTAACGAGATATTAATGTTCTACTGCTGAAGTTGGTTTTTGCATAGAAGTAACGAGATATTAGGATAGTTTCCTATAGAGACCATGTTTTAGCCAAAATTACCTTTTTCTTGGGCGTGGGGCAGATTTTTGTTTGGGTGGTGTTTATAATATTATAACTGCATGATGGCAATGATTTGATTGTTCTCTAATTTGTACGTAGCGTTATAGATTATTGAAAATGCCCTGTTTTTTCTGCATAATTCTATTTGATAGTCGCTCAGTGACCTCATAGGGTCGCTCAGCGGCCCTAGGCAATGAAAAGCCACTCTCTGGTCGCTCAGCGCCCCTGGACAATGAAGAAATACCTCTCTGGAGGTAAAAAAAAAAAACCAAACATATTACCACGGTTCATACAGGAACCTTGGTAACTAGGGATGGCAACGGGTAGGGTCGGGTGCGGGTTTAGCCCTACCCGCACCCGAACCCGAAATAACATACCCGAACCCGAACCCAAACCCAAACCCTGTTCGGGTAGAAAAAATATACCCGAACCCGAACCCGTTGGGTTTCGGGTTCCCCATACCCGAAACCGTACCCGCGATGAATGGAGATGAAACAGAAAAACCCGAAAACCCGACCCATACCCGAACCCGTATGACAAACAATGACAAACAAATGAGGTAATGCTAATTAATGAATAAATAAAATGTACCTTTTCTTTTCTCCCCTGTGTGTATAAGAAATTCCTGGAACCTTAGTATTGCTAAAATAAAATTGATTTCTAGGCCTAATTGCGGTGTAAATTGAAAGAAGCTGGCCATACAGCATAACTAGGCCTAATTGCGCAGGTAGAAGTGACCATTACCTTCAATTCATCATTTTTGCATTCTTTCAACTTAATAATGCACGTAGCAAAGTTACACAAAATACAGAAACTGAAGAAATCAAGAAACACATAACAAGGAAGATTCCCTCAAAAATGAAGTCATGATATATTCCCAGCATTCAAGTAAAGTGAAAGAAATATCAAACAACATTAACCTTCCAATTCAGACCACAGGTATAGGACTCTCCCTGTGTTGGATGTCATTGTAATTGAGCTTCACATAAGAAAACAGTCTTCATTATCATCAAAATACTTTTCCAGATAAGCTAGAAATATATCAAGGCATATCAATAAGCCTTTCTAAAACTCTCCAACTAGTGAAACTTCTAGATTGTAATACCAATACTCCAATACTGAATAGCACACTGTCTTCAGACAACAATCACCCAACAATATACCAAAGTAAACAAATTAACAACAACCCACAGAGACTCAAGCAATGTAACTAGCATCTGTCTAATTATAAAACAATCAATCCAAAATGTATCAATTGTATTATACTTTTCTATCATAAGATGTATTCACAAATCTCTATCATAAGATGTATTCACAAATCCCAATCTACAACATGTTCAGTTGTTCACTATCACCGACACACAGAAATATCTAAACATAAATTGCACAAAACAGAATAGAAAGGAGAATAAGGAAGGTGGGTATATGAATATATGTAAATGAATCAATGACTATATTTTAAGCTACAATGAGACCATGCTTGACACCCATAATTTCATACTTGATTATCTAAAATTGAATTATTAAAGAGTGAAATACTCAGAAGAGAGTGGGACGAGGAAGGAGAGGGAGAATAACACAGCACAAAACACAATAATATCATGAACAACATTTCTTGAGATGAGAATTAAAATAACACAAACCCCAAACGTTGAATCCAAGTGGAGGCCATCTACTCGCGAATCGCGATTAGTTGGTGAAAGAAGAAACATTAACAAATCAAGCAACCTAAGTTAGAACAATCGAACATGCAGCTTTTAGGCTTGGACGACGGTGGAAGAGAATCGAGAGACGGAGACGAAGGCAGGGAAGGTGGACGACGGCGGACGAGAGGCGGAGATCGAGAGGCGGAGATCGAGAGACGGAGATCGAGTTCCTTCTTGCTTGAATGGTGGACGGCGGCGGCGGCTTGGAGCCTTGGACGACGGCAGGACAAAGTTCGACGGCGGGCGGCGGCATGGAGCACAGCAGCGGAAAGTGGGTGCTTGGTAGGGGAAGGGGTGAGGCGGCTTCTGCTGGCTGCTGCTTCTTTGCTAAATTGAACCTTGAAAAACCCTAGTAAATCACTACTAATATATATATATAAGGATATTTTTGTAATTTCTTACATAGGGACGGGTTTCGGGTAGGGTTTGCTCATACCCGAACCCGAACCCGAACAACATATTCAAAATCGGGTAAAACCCAAACCCGAACCCGAACCCAATCAGAACGGGTTTTACCCATAAATTCGGGTCGGGTAGGGTCGGGTACCCGCGGGTATGGGTTTTTCTGCCATCCCTATTGGTAACAAAGGTAAAAAAAAAACCAAACATATTACCACGGTTCATACAGGAATCGTGGTAACAGAGGTAAAAAAAAACCAACACATATTACTGCGGTTCAGACAGAACCATGGTAGTAGTTAAAAAAACAAAAATATTACCGCGGTTCAGACAAGAACCATGGTAACAGAGGCATGATACTACCTCAGTTCTGCCTTAAATGTAACACCCCAATTTTGAATTGAGGGATCACATTATAATTACGCGGAAATATATTTTATAAAACCTCTCAAAAAGGTCCCTCAATTATTTTGAAAGCAAATACGTCGCTCAATAATTATTTAATAATTATAAACCCATAAGTTACCATACTCTAACGGTATAATCAACATAAAATAATAACAATGTAAGTTTCTAAGTCTTTATATGTAAACCAAAACATAAAAAGAATGATCCGAGTTCTTCACACTTCATCTTCATCTTTAACTTCCAATAATTACGCCCCGCGCTGCTCATCTGTGGCGTTAAGCGCCCAATCAACATACATACAAACAGTAAAGGGTTAACTTCGAAAACAAAATGATAATGACAAAGATCAGCAAGTGATAAATAAGATAAAATAACAGTAACAATATAATACAAGGTCTTTCATTAAATTTTCCAATTTATGCAAATTATTCCTAAGATAACTATATGCATAGCTATGGCCAGATTTTCCTCGAACAGAGGCAGGACAATCACGTGGGACAAGCACCCACCACATTTCCCTAATTCACCCTAACCGGGTCAGGACAATCACGTGGGACAAGCACCCACCACATTGCCCTCGGCCTGATCCCACGGGACAAGCACCCGTCACATCAGAGCCTAAACAAAACCTAAGTAATGCATATGTTATGACTCAAGTGATTTCCAACATCATGAACAACAGTTCCCACATCAATCCAAAGTAGTCATAATATCATATGCCAATACCTTTAAATTTCTCTTAACATATGAATATGTTATATCAAATATTCACTTCAATTACTCATCACACAGTAGCGAGTGAATAAATCATGCAATTAATCAAGCCAACACAACAAGCTTTCAAGAACAAATTGATTAATGGCAAACACAACACAACAAGATTTCAAGAACAAATAGATTAATGGCAAACACAATACAACAAGATTTCAAGAACAAATAGATTAATGGCAAACACAACGGCAATCAATTCCTAGCGAGAAGTTACCCTTACCTTCTAATGCAGAAACGCACCGGCTCCACGTCCAACCGTCATTGCTAATCTTTTGGCCTCACTAACACACCCTTCCAAAAGAAAAGCTTCCTCTTCTTTGCAAGGATACTCTGGTAGCTTCTTCCCACGCGATATATATAATCATGTAGTTCACCAGATTAGGATTCCAGTAAATATTAAAATCTTCATCTCCTTTCACAATCCAAGTTCTTGAGATAAGGTCATGTATAACCATAAAATCACTAACAAATTCCTATAATTACATTAAGCTATCTGCAACTTTTGATTAATTATAATTGTAATAAAACATGTCAATATATGCATAAAAGTAGTTCGTAGCACATCTTACTTTGGAGTATCGGACCAAATAAAATACTTTAACTTTCTTAAATCTGTTGTATTTGTCCTGCCTAGGCATGATTCTGTGTCCAGTCTAATAACATAATGCACATAGCAGATATTTTTGAAATCTAACATTATTTTTAACAAGAGAGCAGAAACAAACAAACCGAGGTGTAGCAGCAAAAACTAATAAAGAAGGAAGAACGAGCAACCCACAATAATGAAACCCATATCAGAATCAGAAGAATATAGGGAAGAAGAAGATAAAAACTAACCGATTGGAGGAGAGGGGAAGTAGAAGAAACAGAAACGCCCAAAATCTACAGCAAATTGGAAACCACGCCACTGCCCATGCCGTCTCTCTCTCGCCGAGTTCCATCACCGTTCAACCCCGTCAAAACGCCGCCGTACCACGATGTCGAGTCCGCCGCGAGCCCTGCCGTCCCATACAGTGTCTGCCACAAGCCCAGAACCCGCCGTCTCGCCTCGATCAGAAACCACTGCGACGACAACCGTCACCTAAAGCTCCACCGTGCCTGAGCTCTGTTGCGGAATCGACCACCGCGCAATCGTCGTCGCAGTTCACCGCCGGCATCAGAGAATCATTCTTCAATCTTTCTTCTTTTGCTTCCATGGTTCAACTTTTCTCTCTTGTCTCTTTTTTTTTGTCGAAGGAAGGGATCCGTTGGTGGTATGAGTCCAGAGGGGAGAGGTTGAGGAGAGTGTCAGCGTGAGAGGAGAGGTTCTGGTGGAGGAAAAGAAGAAGAAGAGAGAGGTTGGAAGGAAATCAGTTCCTCCCTTTTTAATTATGCAGAACGTGTTTTCACAAGAGTGAGAAGTTACTAAGCTGTTTTGCCTATTCCGTTGCAGCATATCTCCCCACTAAAATCTATATTTTTTTTTTTAAATTTAAATTTTGAATTCAAATGGGTAGAGAATTAGAAGGGGTAAAAGCAAAGAATATGCTCCTTGGTGAGTATATATCCCACGCCCAAACTAGAGAAAATAGAGTTGGTTTCATCTTTTGAAAATTCTCCAAGGTAGAAAGTGAATTGGGTCCTGTTCGGTGTCAAAATTCGTTCGGTTACCTCACTTAATTATTTCTTT
This sequence comes from Acmispon strigosus, assembly GCA_030819835.1. Classification (NCBI taxonomy): domain Eukaryota; kingdom Viridiplantae; phylum Streptophyta; class Magnoliopsida; order Fabales; family Fabaceae; genus Acmispon; species Acmispon strigosus. The sequence continues at coordinate 10,819,058 of JAUAMA010000001.1, forward strand.
AATAAATCATATATTATCAAGGCATAAAAGAATATTCCCTCCTCATTCTCAGCCCCAAAATTCGAGATTTATGAGAAGGGGAAAAAGAAATTTAATTATGCCTTAGACAAGATTCAATCCCTCACCCCGTAGGTGAAATACTCAAGTCTCAACCACTAAACCAAGCTCATCTCAAAAAAATCAAGCAAATATAATCTTTTACCCAAGTATCAATCTAATATATCATAATTTTATTCATAACAAATCTCAAAAGACATTACCACCAAAAATAATTCAAACAAAGGTCTAACAAGGACTAAAACTGAACTATAAAATAGTTCAAGGACCTAGGCATAATTAATTCAATTTCCAAGGACCAAAAATACAATTACTAAAAATAGAGGGTCTTACATTAAACTATGGTAATTGATCTATTACTTCGCCGCACAATACCACAGTTTAACCGTGGTAATATGCTGCCTGGAACCGTGGTAATATGGCAATTATGTAGTAGTGAAGCAGCCTGCACGACCTGGGCTAGGGACGAGCCCTCCCGGCTTAGTGGCCCTTCATCCAACCATCCCACACAAAGGCCGAGGGAAGCGCTACGCAGCCGATCGACTCACAGTCATTCCCACTTGGAAGCCTCACTTAAGAGCTTCCCTCCAACTCTTTCAGAGGACCTCCGGTGCCTATAAATACAAGTTCCACTGTTCCCTCTGGGACGCTTCTCACTCATTACTTACATTACAAGTTTTATATGCATTCTTACATGTTTCAGCTGAGCTCTTGGATGCTCTCATTGCTCCAACACTGACTTGAGGGTCGGAGTGTCTTTTGCAGGTCTCCTCTCGAATGCACTGCAACTCGGAGGCTCCACCTCAATCATGACAGAGCAAGACTGAGCTCTGCCACAGCCCCACCGAGAGTGTCACCGTCCAAGGTTCACGCACGAACACTTTCCGCTGGTTCCTTCTAATTATAGATAAAGACAAGTTTAATTTCTAACATTTGTAGGATTGAAAAATATGAGGCAAGTGAACATTTAATTTATCACAGACAACTTTTTGGCTTTGTTAATAGTCATACTACATACTTAATAATAACACATCTCAAGCTTGCTGAAACTTGCTTAATTTTCTCTAACATCACATAATATGGTGCTTTCATTTGCACTTTATAGGTGTCCAAGTATATGAACCGGTACACACACTCAGGTACTCAACTCTACATTATTTTTTCTCTTTTCAAGTACCTATTACAATTGAATGTATGGTACCTATTTATACTAATTGCAACATGCATATTTTTAGCTTCACTAAACCATGTCCATTCAACTCTATAGGCCCTCCTTATTTCTTTGCACATGTTTAGCTTCAGTCTTCACCAATTGATTTTGTTGGTTGTTGTTTCTGTAAGACCCTCTATTTTCAGTATTTATATTCTTGGTCCCTGAGGTTGGAGTATTTATGTTTTGGTCCTTGGTTGACTTTTGATCGACTTTAAACTTTGTGTTAGTTGAAATGTTTTGTATTTATCATGAAAATTTTGGAAGAATATATACGAATTTTTTTTAAATTGTTAAAAAATATATCTTCTAGTGTCAGTATTTTCGGTTAAACTATTTTAGGAACCTATATTAAATATATATATTAAAGAAATATTTTATTATACGTACCTAAATAGTATTTATTATAAATGATTATTTTATTATTAAAGGAAAAAGAAAAAGAAAATAATATATATATATATATATATAACGCAGACGAATCTGATATATTTATTTAAATATATTTTGTTTTTATTAGTTTATGCTAGTACAGATAGCAACCTGAGAGGGGGGGTGAATCAGAGTTGCCCCGATTTTCGCGTAATAGTACCAAACGACTTTCAGCGCAATTAGAGTTGTAACGTAAGAACGTTGTTGCAGCAGAATATTGTAATTGCTTGAAAGTAAAAGATGAAGGATGAAGGAAATGACACAGAGAGTTTTATCCTGGTTCACCTTCAATCCACCGAAGGCTACGTCCAGTCCCTCAAAGAAACCCCTTGAGGATTTTTCCACTATTGATAAAAATCTCTTACAAGTTCCTAACCCAAGGACCCCAAGAATTCCTACCAATATCCTGTGAAAGCAAACCACTTTCAACAGCCCCTGAAAGCAAACCACTTTCAGTTCCTGAAGGCAAACCACCCTCAGACCTTGAAGACTAACCCGCCTTCAATCAACAACCCTTCACCAAATACCACGGTGAAGTTAGGATCCTTCAGAAAGATTACCACTTTCTGAAGAACCACTCCACTGAATTCCACAGTGAAGATTTCCCATGATCAAGTACTCTTACGGATACTTGCACCAAGGACCCTAAGATATCTTATCAATCTTCCTGAAGCAACCCACTTCTGATTGATCAAGTCTTCTTAGCAATACTTGTGCCAAGGACCCTAAGAGGACCCATCACGCCTCAGAAAGCAAACCACTTTCTGATGACACCGCATTACCACGGTGGACTTTGAATCAAACTTGATTCAAAGGGCCTTTTTACAACCACCGAAAACTACGGTGAAAGAATCAACATGATTCAAATAGAAGAAGAAGAAGATGCCTTTTCTATGCATGATTCAATCCTTTTGACAAGAAGTATTGATCTTAGTTTGTATGCTCCAGGCAATTACAATGAAGGCTCTTCCATTCTGAGTTTCTCAAATGTTGAACATCATGTGTGTTCTTATGAAAATGAGAGAACCAAAACTCAAAATGATGACTTTAATGAATATGAAAGTTATGGACCAAGTCATTAATGTTTCTGAGTGTCTAAGGACTTTATATAGGCACTAGAGGTCGTCCATGAACCAACACAACATTTCCCAACGGGTTTGAGACACAATGGTTCATGAAATAACACATTTGTCGACCTGGTAATCGATTACCACAGTTAGTGTAATCGATTACACCATGCCGTTGAAGTTTGAATTTGAATTTCAAACTTGGTAATCGATTACACACTTGTGGTAATCGATTACACACTTCCTGTAATCGATTACTCACATCTGTAATCGATTACAGACAGTCCAGAACTCAGTTTTAACCATCTTAAACCCTAATTGAGTGTTCCTACCAAGTTTAACTTGTGAGAACATATCGTACTCAATTAGTTGATCTTTCATGAGCCTTCTAATGCAATTAAACCTTAATAAAGCATAGCACACTAAGTTGACAAGACTTACTTAAAACTAGAACCTTCATGTTTTGATCTTGACGTTCTGAGCCTGGTTCTTGAAGTCTTTCTTCTCTTAAGTCTTCTTGAAGTCTTCTTGAAGTCTTTCTTCTTTTTGTTCCTTTCTTTCTTGAAGTCTTCTTGAAGTCTTCCTTTTCTCTTCTGAAGTCTTTCTTCTTTTTGTGATGTATTTGTCTTCATCAAAACCTCAGTCGAGTCCAAGGACGAGACTTGATTTACAGTTTTTGGTTGAGATCATATTTTGAACACAAATTGTATTTTATTTTATCATAAAATTAAGGAAATTTGATTTGAAAATTAAGATGAGCATACTACCTATTTTTATGTGATATACTAATAGCTGTTTTTTTTTCTGTTTTAATTAGTTATGGTTTTGTTTTGATAAGTTTATATATATATATATATATATGTGTGTGTATATATATATGATTATTAGAAAAATAAAAATAAAAATAATAGTAATAATAAACTTACAAGCCGTGTATGCTAACTTATATATATTAAATTCTGTGTTATTATATATTAATTAGTTAATTGAATTATGAACCTAGTTAAAATATACTAGATTGTGTTTTATTATTGAGCATGGATTTTGGTTAGGAGATAGAGAAGAAAAACTGAAATAACTTATTCCCCTTTAAATATCAAATTCAACTCTCTCTCAATTCACTAACACCTATTATTATGAACACCCTTATTTCTCCTCTCCTCACTGCCGTCTCTCTCCCCTGCTCTTCCTCCTCTCTTGACCAAAACCCTTACACACATAGCCGCTTTCTGTTTCAGTCTTCTCTTCACGCGTCTGTCACTGATTGCGCTTACTGCCACCACTAGGTATCGCCCTTCACGTGACCTAGGGATTTCTTTTCTCTTCTCAAAGAGATAAATTAGTCTGCTTTACTCAACAATGCTCCTAAGCACGTTATCAGTTGGAATTTGAATCCAAGTTAAGAAGAAGGGAATTATGCTCTATGTGAGTGAAACTTGAATTATGCTATTATGCTCTAATGGTACGAGTGGTGCTTGTTGATATCAAAGAGGACTCGATGGGCATGCGTCTACAATAATGCTATGGAAGGTTGGAATTAAAATTGCAATATTATCCTCTTGATATTTTTCTACTGTTCTGCTTTTAATAATTTTGTGTGCTGCAAAAATAATAGACGGAGAAACATACTGGGGTTATTTAAAACCATTTTCCTTGGCATTACCCTCTACCCTCTTCTTCGTGTTGCTATTATTCGGTTCTCCTTCTACTATGCGGTTTCTATTCATTTGCTTGCTGGTGATTGGTTGGACGCGGAGCCGATGCGATTCTACTTTCGAAGGTAAGGGTAACTCGGTCTCAGTGTCTCGAGTCCTGCATGCCTTATATTAAATTGCTTGTGTTTGATATTTGTTCTTGCCTTGAATGATGTGATTGGACTAAAATACCTTATTTGATTCTGCTTATAACATGATTGTTACCCGATGATTTGTTGCTTAAGCTTTTGATTTGAGGTGGATTGATAATTTAGATATTTATGTTCATGTTGGAGATGTTATTCTGGTTCTTGCCGTGATGAGAAGTACATGATGATGATGATAAAATCTATGAGAAATTGACTATGGTTGTAAATGACGATGTGAGTTAAATCCCAGTGGAATCGGCCCTGAGACATGCGGGTGATAGGATGGGTTAATTATTTGTGAGAGTTTAATCCCAGTGGAATCGGCCCTGAGACATGCGGGTGATAGGATGGGTTCATTATTTGTGAGAGTTTAATCTCAGTGGAATCAGCCCTGAGACATGCGGGTGATATGATGAGTTAAATCTCTTGTGAAACTGCCGTGAGTTTGAGGGAGTTTAATTGAGGGGCTAACAAGCCGTTGAGGAATTTAACTTGACATGAACGGTTACGTTTGATATTCGCTTTTGATGTTGTACTTGCTATAATTGTATCTATTCCCAATATAATAATCTTTTGCTGCTAAGTTTAGTAAATTTTCTACTGTTTTGGTATATTTATGCATGCTACTTGATGTTGCTTATGATGTTTGTTTTATGAGTTAACCCTTTCTGTTTGCTATTTGTTGTTTGGGTGCTTAACGCCAGAGACAGACAAGGCGAGAAGTTTCATCTCTTAAAGAGCATTATGAAATCAGAGTGCGCAGCGGAAGCGTGGGGGAAATCTGAAGAAGATTATTAATGCTTGGAGGACTTCCGCTGTTTATTTATTTTTTTAATCCGTTGAGGAGCATTTAACGTTGTTGTATTATTATTCGTTTCCGTTTCCGCTTCCGCATAGTTATTATTATTCTATGGGATTATTGTCATGTTAAATAATAATTATTGAGCGCCGAAAATTCTTTTAAAAAATTGAGTTACTCTGAGAGAGGTTTATTAATTTCCGCTTATTCACTATGTGACTCTCAATACAAAATTGGGGCGTTACAGTTTCCTTACGTTGGTTCCTTCTAATTATAGATAAAGACATGTTTAATTTCTAACATCCTCCCTTAAACTTGGTTTCACCAATCCAAGCATTTTATTCAACTTAAAAACCTTGTCTTCTTTTCATTGTAGATAATATGGTGATGGTTTTGTTGACCAGTTGTTTGAGCTCCTCTCTTGCTTGATTTAATTTTACAATCCTCCCTTAAATCAGGCTTATAATACCTCCAACAATTCATGTTGTTTTTCTACACACTGATTTTATTAACAATGTGAGAACAGGTTTATTCCTCACGCACTAAACATTCTTTTACCTTTGTTTAAGCTAATTAGACAACACTCAAAAAAAACTTGCTTTCCACTTTTTTCTCTGCTTTTTTCACACCTTTGATTTGTTACATGTATGAGGCTTCATATTGTTTCTCAGCAATAAATGAATGAGCAGTATGCCTCTTTTCAACAGCATAAGCGCCTTCTCTATCACCTTGAACAATCACTTCTCCCATAGAGTTTGTTTCCATCATCACATTCACACACTGGACTTTCATCTGTGTCACATTTTGTCTTTGTTCGTTTATACGATCAATCAGATCCTTACAATCTAGTAGATCGATCCTGGCCTCAATGTTGTCAACTTGATCAGCATTTTGTATCTAAATACTTCGTTGATTCAGCCTTGGTCAACAGTTTTATTGATGTTTTTTCCACTGCTCAAAGTGTAATTTTAGCTAACCGAACTCACCATTCCAACTGGAATGGTCTAGAACCTAGATTTAACCTTTGTGACCCAGAATAGACAAATAAGCCTTGATCTACTCTTTCTCAAAACTTATGTAGCATAACCTCACAAAACGGATACCACCACTACGTTTGAAATGGTCAAAAATATTTCAATTGGCCCTTCTAAGATCCAAAACGCACTAGAATGGACCATAATGTGCCATGTAAGTTGTTGCTCCTTCATCATCATTGCCTCACATTTACTTGTGGAACATTCTACAACTTCTACAAAAATTGTTGTTGTGAAGAAGACCTCTTCCTTGGACTTTGGCTGAAGTTTTGATGACGACAACACACATCACAAAAAGAAGAATAAGAAGACTTAAAAGAACAAGCTCACAACTTCAAGATTATAAATTAAGGTTCTAGTTTTTAGCTTAAGTCTCCTTACTTAGTGTGCTACGCTTTATTAAGGTCACATGATGCATATGAAGTCTCATAAATAACCAACTAATTGAGTATAACATGTTTTTACAATTAAAACAAAGTAGAAACACTCAATTAGGCTTTAAAATTTAATAAACTAATTTTTGGACTTAGAGTAATCGATTACCACTCATGAGTAATCGATTACAACATGGCAGTAATCGATTACCACATATCAGTAATCGATTACATGTTTGAATTTGGTACTTAAAACTGCAACGGCTAGTGGTGTAATCGATTACCATATTGCAGTAATCGATTACCATATTAGAAAATGTATCTTTTCATGAATCAATGCATTCTTGGACGTTGGGAAAGTATTGCAATAGTTCATAGACGACATCTAGTGCCTATAAATAATCCATTGATGCTCTGAATTCATAACACAACTTTCATAACTCATAGAGCAATCATTATGAGCAAATTTACTCTCATTTTCAAAGAACACTTATGTTGTTCAACTGTTAAAAGAACTCAAAATAATTGAGCCTTCATTGTGATTGCCTGGAACATACAAACTAAGCTCAATCCATTAGATTGAAGGATTATTCAGCCACTGTAAAAGCTTTTTCATCCACCATAGTGTTTGGGGTTAGTGGAAAAGGTCCTTTAAATCGGTTTGATTCAAAGTCCACCGTAGTGTTCGGTGAAAGGTCTGTAATCAGAAAGTGGTGTGCTTTCTCGGGGTTGATAGGTCTTCTTAAGGTCCTTGGCATAAGCATATGTAAGAACACTTGATCAATCAGAAGGTAGTGTGCTTTTTGGGGGTTGATAGGTCTTCTTAAGGTCCTTGGCGTAAGAATCTATAAGAACACTTTATTAATAGTGGAAAAATCCCGAAATCAGAACGGGGGACTGGATGTAGCCTTCTGTGGTTTGAAGGTGAACCAGGATACATCGCTGCGTGATTCTCTTATCCCTGAACTTTTACTTTAAGCAATTTACATTTCCGCTGCATACTCAATTATTGATTGTGAATCTACTAAAGTAAAAGTTATCATTTTCAAATTGAATTTTAATAAGGTGAAAATCGTATGAACCTAATTCACCCCCCTCTTAGGTTGCTATCTAGTCTTTCAATTGGCATCAAAGCGTAAGTTGAGGTATGTTATTCCTAAGATCCAGTTAGATGGCATTGGCATCCTCCTCTAGACCAGTTTTGAGTGAAGGGTATAACATAAATAGACCACCATACTTTAATGGGGAACATTATGGCTTCTGAAAAATTAAAATGAAGATCTTTATTAAGTCATTAGATGTGGAAATTTGGAGAGCCATAGAAGAAGGCCCACTTGTACCTATTGTTGAAGTAGGTGGTAATGCTCAACCAAAACCTGAGAATTCATGGACTGAAGAAGAGAAAAAGAAAGTACAATATAATTTAAAAGGCATGAACATTCTAACATCAGCCCTAGGCATGGATGAGTTCTTTAGAGTCTCTACATGTAAGTTTGCCAAAGAAATGTGGGATACCCTAGTAGTCACCCATGAGGGAACAGAGGAAGTAAAAAGATCTAAATTAAATACTCTTTCCCAAGAATATGAAATGATAAGAATGTTACCAAGAGAGACAATTCTAGATTTTCAAAAAAGGTTTACCTACTTGACTAACCATTTGATTTCTCTTGGAAAAGAACTTTCGAATGCTGATTTAAACTTGAAGGTTATAAGATCTCTCTCGAGGGAATGGCAACCAAAGGTTAGATCAATATCAGAAAAGAAGAGTCTATCAAATATGACTTTGGCTGCACTCTTTGGAAAATTACAAGAACATGAGTTGGAGTTAAGCCGTTTGGAACAACAACAAGAAATTGAAAAGAATATTCGATCTATTGCATTGAAAACTAAAGAAAAATAATATGATAGCTCACAAGAAGAATCTCAATCCGACAGTGATGATGTTGATGAGCATATAGAAATACTTGTAAAGAAGCTTGGCAAAATCTTCAAGAAGAAAGGTATGATTTCAATAATGAAAGAAATTTTCAAAAGAAAAGTGAACCATCTTCTTCTCAAACATTCACATGCTTCGAGTGTGGGAAGTCTGGACATATTAAAACTGAGTGTCCAAATCTTCAAAGAAAGAAGCATGGATCAAAGGAAAAATTTAAGAATAAAGATTCCAAATCAAGAAAATCCTATGTTGCGTGGGATGACAATGATTTGAGTTCTTCATCCGATTCTGAAAAGGAAGAAGCACACATCGCATTGATGGCTTCACATAATTCTGATAATGAAGATATTGAGGTTAGTAATGATAAACTTTCTTACAATGACTTTGACTCTGCTTTTGAAAATGTGTACAAACTATGTCTTAATCTTTCTAAAGTATTTGCTAAACAAAACATAGTAATTTCATCTTTAGAAGAAACTTGTAAGAACCTACAAAATGAATTAGATGACATTAGGACTAAGTTGAATACATCACAAGATTGTGATAAATATAATTCATTAAAAATAAAGGTAAATGACTTACAACAAAGAATGCATAATTATGAAAAAGGTAAACAAAGCCTAAATGACATCCTTAGAATACAAAGACATACTAATGATATGAGTGGACTAGGATACACTCCACAAAAGAAAATAAATGAAGTAAGGAAGACTATCTTTGTTAAAGCTAATAGTTATATGCATGCTAGTACATCCAAATCTATGATTAATAGAATTAGTCATATGAATTCTAAATCCATAATATCTTATAGAAAGAAAAATATATTTGCATTTGATAACAATATAAGTCAAGAGAAGTTTGCTTGTCATTATTGCAAAAAAATAAGACATACTTCAAATAAATGTTATATTCGAAATACTGGTGTACCAAGTGGGAAATACAAGTGGGTTGAGAGAGGAACTAACTTTAAAGGACCCAAAGACTATTGGGTACCTCGAAAGAACCATTGATTTCCCATTTGCAGGTGCGCTTGGAGACCTTATAAGAATTGTCATATAAAGAATGGTCGTTCAAGGCACAAAGAAAATCATATGGTATTGGTAAGGATAAAATAAAGATAAAATTTATTACTTTTAACTAGTATTGTGAAGAAGAGTAAGTATAATAGTATATGAAATTGTATCACGCCATTTTACCAGTTTGTATCAATCATACAGTGCTTAACAAATCTGAAACATCAACTTTCTGGATGCAGTAACCGATTACACCATATAAGTAATCGATTACAGGAAAAAATTTGGCCCAGTTCTTTTTCCAGAGAATCTCAATAATCAATTACTCTTATCCAGTAATCGATTACACTGAAAAATTTGGCCCAGAGAAAATTCCAGAGAATTTCAGTAATCGATTACTGAAATAATGTAATCGATTACTCATTGAAATTTTTGAATTTCAAATTCAAAAGTATCACAATAATCGATTACTAAACTAATGTAATCGATTACTGGCAGGATTAATATATATCAGTCAGTTTTCTCTACTCAATTGACTACATAGTCTTGTCTCCCTTCTCCTCCCTTGATATTATGACTATGACTTGTCTTTTATTGTAATATACTTGTCATATTGCTTCCCTTTATCTATTCTATCCTGGAATATTTTGTGTATGGAATTTTCTTCTTTTTGATGAAGTCAAAAGGGGGAGAAAAGTCTTGTAGTATGTTTGATCATTTTCAAGATACTGAGCTTAAATTGCAAAACAAAAGGGGAGTTATACTAGACAGAGGGAGAAATTCAAATGATCAAATAAACTTTCAAGAATGTGGTTTGTCTTCATCAAAAAAGAGGAGATTGTGAAGAAGACCTCTTCCTTGGACTTTGGCTGAAGTTTTGATGACGACAATGCACATCACAAAAAGAAGAAAAAGAAAACTTAAAAGAACCAGCTCACAACTTCAAGATTATAAATTAAAATTCTAGTTTTTAGCTTAAGTCTTGTTACATAGTGTGTTATGCTTTATTAAGGTCACATTGCATATGAAGTTTCATAAATAACGAACTAATTGAGTATAACATTTTATTACAATTAAAACAAAGTAGAAACACTCAATTAGGGATTTAAAATTTAATAAACTAAGTTTTGGACTTAGAGTAATCGATTACCACTCATTAGTAATCGATTACAATATGGCAGTAATCGATTACCACATATTAGTAATCAATTACATGTTTGCATTTGGCACTTAAAACTGCAACGGCTAGTGGCGTAATCGATTACCATATTGCAGTAATCGATTACCATATCAGCATATGTGTCTTTTCATGAATCAATGCATTCTTGGACGTTGGGAAAGCATTGCAATGGTTCATGGACGACCTCTAATGCCTATAAATAGTCCACTAATGCTCTGAATTCATAACACAACTTTCATAACTCATAGAGCAATCATTCTGAGCAAATTTACTCTCATTTTCAAAGAACACTTATGTTGTTCAACTGTTAAAAGAACTCAGAATAATTGAGCCTTCATTGTGATTGTCTGGAGAATGCAAACTAAGTTCAATCCATTAGATTGAAGGATTATTCATCCATTGTAAAAGTTTCTTCATCCACCATAGTGTTTGGGGTTAGTGGAAAAGGTCCTTAGAATCGGTTTGATTCATAGTCCACCATAGTGTTCGGTGAAAGGTCTGTAATCAGAAAGTGGTGTGCTCTCTAGGGGTTGATAGGTCTTCTTAAGGTCCTTGGCGTAAGCAATTTGTTAGAACACTTGATCAATAGTGGAAAAATCCTCAAATCAGAATGGGGGACTGGACGTAGCCTTCTGTGGTTTGAAGGTGAACCAGGATACATCGCTGCGTGATTCTCTTATCCTGAACTTTTAATTTAAGCAATTTACATTTGCGCTGCTTACTCAATTGTTGATTGTGAATCTACTAAAGTAAAATTTATCATTTTCAAATTGAATTTTAATAAAGTGAAAACCGTAAGAACCTAATTCACTCTCCCTCTTAGGTTACTATCTGTAGTTACAGCTGTGACATTTTTCTTCTTCCGAAATCACCTATGAATACTGCACACCTTCTTGCCACAATTTCTGCAAATTTCTAAAACCTTTCTTCTGAATTCGCAATCTTCTAGCTGTGACACTGACAACCTCTCGTGGAACTCAGGGAAGCACGTTTGAACTTCCGATACATGTTCTGGACTTGTCACCACAAGGGGAATCCATTTCTTCGATCAAAAATTTATTTCAAGAAACTTGAAAAAATAGTTATATTCGAACAGACTGGATTCCAACCACTTTCCAAGCTCTGATACCATTTTTTGGATCAAAAAATATGAGATGAGTTAACATTTAATTTATCACATACAACTTTTTGGCTTTGTTAATAGTCATATTGCATACTCATAAATAACATAGCTCAAGCTTGCTGAAACTTGTTTAATTTTCTCTAACCTCGCACACTATGGTTCATTCATTTGCACCTTATAGGTGTGCAGGTATATGAACCCGTTACACACACTCGGGTACTCAGCTAAACATTTTTCTCTCTTTTCAAATACATATTACAATTGAATGTATGGTACCTATTTATACTAATTGCAACATTCCAATTTTTACCTTCACTAAACCATGTCCATTCAACTCTGCCCTCTTTATTTCTTTGCACATGTTTAGCTTCAGACTCCACCAATCGCTTTTACTGGTTATTGTTTCCTTCTGTTGGTTCTTTCTAATTATAGATAAAGACAAGTTTAATTTCTAACAGTTCTTCATGTTTGTCGAGACGCTTTATCGTGATCGCTTCTACAAAGAAGTGGCCGCATTTTAATCGGAGACGTGGAGGAGGATTGAAAATCGGAGGTGAAGAAGATGAGGTCGCCAAAGTTCTCCAAAGCTCGGGCGATGAGGAAGCGCATGCATCCTCGGAGTAGAAGAACAGATCTAGAAGGGAATGGAAGAACGCATCTTCGACGAAGAAGAAGAATGCCTCTGACCAGGAGATCTAAAAATTCCTCTAAAATCATCATGGGAACCATCTTTGTGGCGCTTATGGATTCTTGATTGTGAAAGTGGAAAACGTTTTATCGAATCCCAAACGGACAACACCAATGTTCATATATGATGAACAAATCCAGATCTAGAGCTCTCCGGGGCACTAAACCTAGCTATTTTATTATGAAGATGAGCATGAGTATTACAAGTGGTCTTGCCTCATTCTATAGAGTAGCCTAAACCTACATACATGGATTTGGGCCTAGATACAAATTAGCACATGTAAACATAACCAGCCCCAAAATGGGGGGCAGGGTAGCCTAAGCCTATAAAGCACATAGATTGTCAACATGGCGTAAAGAATACATAAATGGCGTGAGATCGCTCACGTATGGGACAGATCCCCAACTGGATGAAGGAGTCATTACTGATGGCTCATCATATGTGAGATGACTCGCTAGATAAGGTCTCGCTCGCCAGGTAGTCGAGTCGCTCGCTAGGTAATGGGTCCTTCGCCAGGTAAAGGAGTCACTCGCCAAGTAATGCCGAAGTCGCTCATGAGTGGTCAGATCACTCTTGACCAGTACACAAGACACCGAGCTTGAAGCATGATGGTGAAGTGTGTCTCCAAACTGCCTCGCCTTGATCTGCTTCCTCAAGACCAGCTCGCCTCTACCAGTGCTCGTCGAGTCCATCATGATTCCTTTTCCATGTAGCTGCTTGATCAAACTACTTTGTAGATGATATGTCTTGTAGCTTCAAAAGTTGTTCTTCTTGCAATGTGGTCTTCAATTGTAAATGTATATAAGAAATTAATTATGTTTCTCATATGTTGATCTTTGTACCTGTTTTTAAATATCACACTTAAGCTGTCATAAGATCATTAGCTTTTGTAACTTTGATTGTTTTCATCGTTAAATTTTAAATCCTATGGTATAGAGATTTCAAAACCTAACATTTATAATGAGTGAAATAAGGGTTTAGCTCCAAACAATTCACCAAATCATTTTTATGTTTTGGTTCGGCTAGTAAAATTGAAAAAAACAGCTCAATTGTAAATGGTGCAATTTGGGTAGATTTAGGGTCCAATTCGGCGCACCTCTTTTTTCTGGCAAGTCCAATTAAGCATCAAAATGTCTTTTGTAGCAAACTCATCCGCCAAACTCCTTCCTTGACAAGAAACCACCGCAGAGTTTGACCAAAAAAAAAAACACCGCAGAGTTGCTGTTGCTGGTCCATGTGAAACTCAACCAGCCCGCGAGTTACATTTCAATTAGGGACTATAATATATTAGATGGTAATTCTTTCAAAAACTAACTTGATTATTCACTCATAATAGTTTCGAAATTAAAGGGAAATGGTTATGTTGATTCGAAGATTGTGCATCATTGAAGTTACAGATGAGATGGCATTGGCCGAATATAACACAGTGAACGTTACAATTTCATATATTGTTGAAGAAATACAAACAATACAAAGTAAACTTGAGTTTCCATTTCTTCTGCATTCAATGGCAGATGATGCCTACACAAACCGTCTGAACCATTCTTATTTATTGAAATGTTTGATGCAATAACCTTGTATGAGAAAGCCCTCTACCGACCTCTACCGAGGTGATCTTCTCGAGCTTATTTAGTGTAAGCAAATAATACCCCAGGCAGTGTGTGCTAGTATGACATTGCTCTTTTTACAAGGTAGGAGGGATCCATATATAACCGTGTGTTTGAACATAACCAGCTTTTTTTAGCAACAATTCATCTGCTTCTGCAGGACCTCTAGTTCCAGGTTGGTAAGGGATTGACTTCAACTCCCCCTTATCAATTCGGTGCAGAAGCGGGGTGAAGATCTCCCAAGATGCCTGGTAAGAAACAAAATACAACGATAAAGTTGCGAATCAAGACCGTGTGACTAGCCTGCCACAGGTTGTAGTCGTGGAATTAGCCTCTTGCAAATATAAAATAAGGTTGCTTTCAATAAGCTACAATGATTTAACCATTTCCTAGACAGTGCCCCAGTAAGAGGTTAGTAGCACCAGGTTTCCCTTTAGAGTGGTGAATCAAGGCCCTGTTGCAATAGTCTATGAAGCATATATTGAACTTACCTTCAACTCATCTCGGCGAACAAAATGTTGCTGATCACCTTTAATTCTGAAAAATGTATCCCAATAGGCGTTAATATTCATTCAAAAATTTAACTGATTGCTATGCAATTAATGTAATCCAAATTCTTCTATAGTCGAGAACCTTGAGATGTCTGCTTAGAAACAAATACAAGCCACAAACATGAACTAGAAAAAAGTAGCGTACGTATCAAGAATTAGACGCTCATAAGCCTCTGGAATGGTTACCCCCTGATAGCGTTGCCTATATGACAAATCTAGTTCACTTTGAATTGTTGACATCTCCAGTCCAGGTTGCTTGACCTTCATGAGACAATGAACTAGTCAGTCCCTCAATAAAACTTCATTGAATTATATTTGCACATTTTTTGCAAGATCTTGAAGAATTTAACATATATAGATTTCTTTCATCACCAAATGATGCGGGTACAATAAGATAAAATGTTCCCAGAAGTTAAACACAACAAACTAGCAAAGTTGCCAATCACATTTGACGAAAAATTGATTCCAAAGAGTGTCATAAAAATTATCAGAGGTAATCAAGTCTTATATAGATTTCTTTCATCACCATATCTCTAGTTTACATTTTTCATAATATAAAGACCAAAATTCTTATGTCAATGACACATAGGGAACTATCAGAGGTAATCAAGTCAAAAAAATAGCAGAATAGTTCTTGTTAAGGGTATCATAATAATAGACATACCGTAAGCTTCATGTACATAGCTTCTAAAGGTTGCAAGCGTATAACAAACTCATTTCTCCCCTGCTTCTGACCTAAAGAAGAATAAATTGTCAATAAGGTTTAAACTTTAGACATAAGTTGATTTTGGATTTAAAGGTATATTTCATCAAGACTTGTTCATTGATAAGAACCTTGGGAGAACCATACCACAAAAACTAGTTGTTGCAGTTGGAGAGCCCAAGGCCTTATAAACCCCACATTAGAATCTCACACTTCCAAGTCTCATACCTTGCAATTGGATCCTAGCATTCACTATATCTGATTCCTCATCCTCCCCCCACCCCCAAAAGAAAAATTAAATAAGGAAACTATATGTGAATCCAACTTGGTGCTTGTAAGACACACTAGGCTAGTGAGAGTTGGTTGGTTAGTGGGGGGTTAGTGAGTGAGGCATGTTGCCTATAAATAGAAAGTTTAGGGTGAGTATTGATATCTCTTGGATTATTTGGGATTCGGGACTTAGAGAGTGGCTGACTCTCTCCAATTACTCAGCAACCTTGCATTTTTCTACATTTAATATATCCAGTTCCTAACAGTGCTCAATATTGATGCATAGACTAGGGTAGGGATAACAAAATATGCACAACAAAAACCATGCATTGGAGAGAATTCACCAAAATATTAATAAAGGTCTGGTGCCATACACTTGAAAATATCACCAGGGACATCCTTGAATTGAACTCGTATATCCGCTTTTCTTGAATTTAGGGCCTTCCCAGCTTTTAGTATGAAAGGAACACCTAACACCAAAAAGAAGCTTGGCGTGAAAATGTCTCAATTATTTAATTGATTGAAAGCACAGAAATATATAGATAGAATAGAAAATACAAACACCCAAAAGCCAGAATAAATATGACCTATTTTTCCAAACATTCATCATTAATAAATCAAAGGGAGGTCTAAAATATCCCCAAAACCCACAATGCCAATTTGATTTTAAGCAAAAAGAATGCTGAAGTTCTTTTCGTACCTTCCCATCTTTCATTGTGTACTCTCAGAATAACAGTTGCAAAAGTTGGAGTGTTTGAATGGTCAGGTACAGTGGGGTCATCTCTATAGCCTTTGTATTGTCCCAGAACAACATCGTCATCTTTAATAGGAAGTACGGATTGAAGAACCTGCATTTTTTATATCAACCAGAAAGAGGTAGAGCAACGCTGGAACTCAAGATAAATTTTATGTAATTATAAAAGGGAAATATGGAAAGGTTAGTCATAAAAACATCCTTCTTTTCTGCTATTGAGATTATGACAATGCATTATAAATTTAAAAAGGAGAGCAAGATGTTGATACTGCTGAAATTGAAAACTCCATATCAGGATTAGAGGCTAAATTAAATGACAGCAGGGGTAATAATATGATAAAACTGGATCAGATCTAATGAAGTGAAACAGAGTTTATTGAAGAAATTCCCCATCTATATATGTTTTAGAGAAATACAGGAACTGAGATAAAAGCGTAAAATACAGAAATAAGATAAATTCCCACTTAGGTATTTGAGAGACAAGGACTCTCCCTATCCTCTTACGGTCATAGATTTTTGTAGACCTGGCCTAATCTTCATGGCCCGATTTGGCCCGAAGTGTTTCATAATACCTTTAAGTAGGCCAACAGGCTTATAGGCTAATAGACTAAATTTATAAACAGGCACGCGAAATTATAGGCAAATAGGTATGGATGGGATATAGGCTGGGCTATGTTGGGCTTCCTAAGGTTTGAAAGCCTACTTAAAATCTTACGTCCTAGTAAGGTATTTCAATAAGTAAAAAGTTTATTATTCAACAGACTTCTATGCTTAAATCATTACATAGGTCAACATGTTTAAAATTAAATCTATAATTATGTCAATAAGTATATAATTTCAAGATATTATAATAAAAATCTAATATAAAACAAAGAGCAATAATAAAATATACTCATAACAATTATATTTACTTAAATAGGATGGTCTGCTAGGCTTACAAGACTCTCTGAATAGCCTACACCTATCATTCTTAACTAAATAGGCTTTTAAAAGCTTTTGCTTTGTTTATTTATTAGCCTGGCCTAACCTGAGTCTGATACTAGGCCATAGGCCCCTCTGAGCGACCTGACTTATTTCCAACCCTAACCGCTATGTTGTCTCCGAAAAGCTGCAATCCTAGTTGTTCCACTTGTTACCTATCTCCTCTTCCAATCAGCTCATGGAGTTCTTCAGCAAACCTCTGGATCGGCAGCCGTTTCATCATCATGTCACTAGTCGTTTCATCACACTCCCGAGCTTGGGGGGGTTATAGGGATGATATTATATCACGTTAGTAAACTTGTGTTAAGAATTTAAGATAGTTCATGGATGGAATATATTAGTCACTATCCAATTTTTAATTTGTTTACTAATAGAGGATGCATCTTAACAATTTTCAGTATGTTAAATGTTATGAGTTTTCTCTCCCACACTTTGTTTCTCATGAGACTGTAATAATTAATTCTCTCCCAACTATTACAATTAATTGTCTATTGAATAATCTTTATTTATTCCCTCAGTTTCCTACTTATTCTCTATTTATTTCCTTAATTGGGTGCTAGTAACAGCCTGGATTCCAAATCCTCTACTTCCATCACTATTCCTCTTAACATAGACATGTCTTTTTAACATAATATTTACAAACAAATTGAATGGAAAGAGACATACGGACCTTCACTTTCTCATCTCGAATGTGCTCAGGCTTGAGAGAAACAGGTTTTTCCATAGCAACCAAGCAAAAAATCTGAGTAAATCGAAAATCAATGAATAAGATTGACATATTAAGCTCATAAATGTCTGATGTATATTTAAGAGGTCACAAGGTTGAAAAAAATGCACATATTGCAAAACTGCAAAGTATGTTCAAGTTCATCAAGAAAATAGTAAGTTTCTAATCACCAAACACTCACAGATTTAAGTGCACTTATAAGTATCGTTATGGTGATTGAAATTCAATTCAATGCTTAAAATGAAAAAGCGACAACTGAATCATAGGGATCTGACTGTTTAGGTGTTGTTATTGTATTTCCTAAATTAGCTTTCCAGCCTTGTATATATGACTGATGTATTCTTAGCATAAATCAATGAAATCAATTCATTCTACCCTAATTTTTGAGATGGCATCAGAGCTCTCAAATTCTGGGAGCCACCTCTGACTGCGCAAACCTAAACCCTTGACGAAAGCCTTCATTCCCATCTATCATCCCTCTCAGGCAGCCTTCATTGCTGCCGTGATTTACAATGGTGTTCCTTAGTTGCTGCCGCAACAATCAAACACATCCTCGTTGCACTATGTTTGTTGTACTGCAGCGGCCATGGGAGAACCAATTGATGAAATTGTGGATACTGAGTCACTAAACGTTGACTCTTGGGATGAAGAGGACTCTGATCATGGCATGGCTATGGAACTCAATGATCCCAGAAATCACTGATACTTGCATGTTGCTTAATTCTGCAAAGGAGATTTGGAATGCCATGGAGCAGACATACTCCAAAGCTAAAGATGCTGCCCAAATATATGATGTGAAGGTGAAGACTACGGCTGCAAAACAGGCAAACAAGACTGTTACAGAGTACGCCAATCATCTCAAATCATTGTGGATGAAGTTAGATCATTACCGCGTCATAAAAGCCAAGTTCTCAACAGATTCAGCAATGCTCAAAGAGTATATTGAGCAGGATAGAGTCTATGATTTCTTGGTGGGGCTTAACTCTGATTTTGATCAGGTGAGAGTCCAGATCCTTGGAAAGAAAAAGTTCCAGGAATTAATGAAGTAGTAGCTATGGTCAGAAGTGAAGAAAGCAGAAGGGGAGTAATGCTAGAAACCCCAACTATGGAAAATTCAGCCATGATAGCTTCTGGGGCCTCAGCCATGATGGTAGACCAGAAAAAAGAGGGAATAATCAATATGGAGAAGAAAGCTGAAGGAGTGTGGTGTACCTACTGCAACAAGCCTGGCCACACTCGTGAGAAATGCTGGAAGCTGCACCGAAAGCGACCTAGTAGAGATTAGGGGCCCCAAAACCGAAACAAGGAGTGGGGTAAAAGAGGAGACAACACAAAGAAGGGAGGACAAGCACACATAATTGCTGGAACCAGTAAAGAAAACAAAGGAGGATTGGTTCAACTTAGCCAGGATGGAGTAGAGAAGATAAGATCATTCCTCAGCAAAGATTCGTGCCTCCAGTACCACCACTACATTCTGAAACCGTCGCCATTGTTGGATCGACCAAGCTCTGATACCATATTGAGAAACCAAAACACAAAGAAAAGAGAGAAAGAGAGAGAGAGAGAGAGAGAGAGAGAGAGAACTGAATCTGCTATTCTGTTATTGATAGTTACACAGTTACAGCACATTCATTCTTATATAGACTCAGCAAGCTAACCGTGCCAGCTGTCATATTGACAGCTGGAGCTTACTGTAGTTGGGAAACGCAGAAGAAGATGCTGCAGTTGACAAGGAAATGTATCAAAGACTAGTTGGCAGACTCATATTTGTCTCACACTAGACCTGATGTTGCATTTGCTGTGAGTCTAGTTAGCCAGTTCATGCACCAACCAAAGGAGGTACACTTACAGGCTGCACTAAGAATTGTGCAATATTTGAAAGGGACCCCAGGCAGGGGAATTCTGTTCAAACGGAATGGGAATGTAAGTCTTGAAGCACATACAGATGCTGACTATGCAGGGTCAGTTGTGGATAGGAGGTCAACTACGGGATATTGCACTTTCCTTGGAGGGAATCTTGTGACTTGGAAGAGTAAAAAAAACAAAGTGTGGTATCTAGATCTAGTGCCGCAGCAGAGTTCAGGGCAATGGCACAAGGGTCTTAGAATCCATGTGAGGTTGAAGAAGAGAGAGAGAGAGAGAGAGAAAAGAGAAGAGAGAGAAGATTCTGTAACTAATTCTGTTATTGAATAATATCAACCTACCTGAATACAACAGCAAGGTTCTCTTATATAGAGACCTTGAGTAGCTTGAAGCACAAGCTTACTAACTAAACAAACCGCCATAAGGCTAACATTCCCTACACCAGGGTATACCATATTACTATGAGCTACATATCTCTAATAAAGGGATATATGAACTACTGTGGCTGAAGATTATCTTGGAAGACTTGAGTGGGATGAACCAATGAGACTTTATTGTGATAACAAATCGCTATTAGCATAGCTCATAAGACAACCTTATTGAAGTTGACAGGGATTTTATCAAAGAAAAATTAGACAGTGGCCTAACCTTGCAGATTTTCTAACGAAGGGACTGAATAGCAACAACTTTGAGAGGATTGTTTCCAAGCTGGGAATGGAAAATACCTATTCACCAGCTTGAGGGGGAGTGTCAGAATCTGTGTTTTATTAGTTGTATTATTTCCTGATTTAGCAAATTGCAATTATAGTGCATAAGGGAAATATCCCTGAATCAATTGAAATGAAGGCATCTGATTACATCATGGTCATAGTAATGTCAAAATACATCAAATCTATTTCAATCTAAAATGAAGGCCTCACCTGCAGTAGATGGTTTTGAATTATATCTCGGATAATTCTGCCAAATATAAAGCAGTACAGCAATGAATATGGTTATCATATTGTGAAAATAGAAAACTATTATAAAACCTGCATCAATTGAAATGCTTTCACATTTATAAATTTACAAAAAATACATTAGAAGTTTTACTATCAATATCAGCATAAGATAAACGGGTATACACGTCACAAACTTGTTTTCTCAATATCATTCCATTTTACCAACTATTAGTTCCATGACTTGTTATTACACAACTTAATTCAACAAAATATTCAAAAAAAGAAAAATTACTACACATACCCATACTGATCAAAATATCCACCCCGGCCTTCAGTTCCAAAATCTTCTCTGAATACTATCTGCCAAAGAAAAGGACAACCAAAAACTCAAATTTAAATGAGGCATATCAATGCTCATTGATACAGTAGCTGAATTATCTAACAATATACAGATAAGTTAATTTAGACATGGGCACGGGGAAAAATTTACAGACAGTGTTATGGGCACAACCACCCAAATTCAAGGCACAAAATTTCTAAAGTTTATATGAGAAGAAATAAGGAGTCCAATGCACCAAACATCCTCTTGAGAGGAGCTGGGGGTAATGGGCAGTGGTGGCAGCAAGTTGGTTTTGCATTAAAGAGGCTATAAGGGCGTATGAGGGGGGAATAAAGGTAGCTTGGACTTGGCTGGGACTATGACGGTATAGGCACTCTCGAATTGCCTATTTTCATTATCTTCTTCTCTTGTCAACACTGCTGTACTGATCTTGGTTTACCTGGATCTTATGAAAACAATATCATTTCTATTATTTATTTTACCATAATTTGGTACCTAACATTTTGGTGTGAGAGCTCCCAGTCCAGGGAGCTTTCGTGGTTACCACACGAACAACAATAGAGTCCAAAGCAGAGAATTTGGAGTGCTACATTCAGGAGCTGAAGTCAGAGAACCAAGAACAGTTCAGTGAGCTTCGACAGCTCTTGCTGGAATGTGAAAAATGCTGAGAGACGGGAAGGTCACCGCGAAGGTGTAGCCACTCTCCAATCTCAGAATTGTACAGTATCAAGAGCGTCCATAAGAGATCTCGTTCCATGGCTTAATGCGAGGAAACTAAATTGATACAATTTCCAGCACTAATTGGATAGAAGATTCACATCCCAGTGTTTAATTGTGATGATGCTTATGGATGAATCGTAAGAGTAGAGCGAGGAGAAACTAGAGCTAGCAGTGGTTGCCTTGCAGTGAAAATATGCAATGGATATCCTGGAGGAAACAGGGTTGTTGAATTCTAAAACCTATTGACACTCCTACTATGGATCCAAATGTTAAACTTATGCTAGGACAGGGGAAGCCACTTTGAGGTCCAAAGACGTACAGGAGACTAGTTGGGAAATTGAACTACGTCACTGTCACTCGTTTAGATATTTCCTTCACGGTGAGTGTGGTTAGTTAACTTCTTAATTCACCATGTGAAGAACATAGGGATAGTGTAATTTGTATTCTAAAATATATTAAGGAGCTCCACAAAACAGTTTCTTGCATTAAGACAAAAGTCATGCACGAGTTGTAGGATACTCTGATGCAGATGGGGCAGGCTCTCCTATTGATAGGAGATCCATTTCTGGCTATTCCTGGAAAAGCAAAAAACAGATTGTAGTGGCAAGGTCAAGTGAAGAAGTAGAATATCAAGCCATGGCTTCCGCCACCTGTGAACTTATATGGCTAAATCAATTACTTGAAGAGCTAAGGTTTGGGGACACTACATAGATGACACTCATTTGTAATAAATAACCAAGCAGCCCAACACATTGCCTCAAACCTTGTGATTCATGAGAGGACCAAGCACACTGCGACAGATTTTCATTTTATTCGAGAGAAGATCATATCATGGGACATCATCACTAGCTTCGTCAATTCAAACGATCAATTGGTGGATGTCTTTACTAAGTGTTTGAGAGGTCCTAGAATTAGTTATATATGTAACAACCTTGGTGCATATAATTAATATAATCCAGCTTGAGGCCCGTGTTAGATATCTTGTAAATAGGTGGGATATCTTGTATTGATTGTAATTAGGTACCATAATCATTGTAAATAGGAAAACAATGATATTGTATATTTATTGCACCTAAATACACTCTGCTATGTAGATGAAACACGCGGATTTGATCCAATATTGTTTCTTCGCTTCTCCTTATTCGACACTATCAATGGTGGGACAAGCAAGTATTAGAGCAGGCCTGGGAACCATTCAAGGACGCCTTCACTAGAAGGTTCCAACCAAGGTTGGTTCATAACCCATTTGGACCTCTACTGAGTTTTGCAAACTAGTAGGCACAAAGTTGAGATTTAGTTCTTCCTATCATCTTCAGACTGATGAGTAGAGTTTGAAAATCGCTACCTTGAATCCTATCTAAGGTGTGTAACTGGTACCAGGCCTAAACAATGGGCCTAAGTGGTTGAACTTTGAATTCTGATACAATACTAACTTTCACTCAGCTATTAAGGTCACCCCTTTCAAAGCTCTTTTCAGAAACCTCCCATAATTTCAGAAACACATCAGGCCCTCTAGATTGCAGCACATCATACGCTGAACAAACCGAGAAGCACCCCGATTGATCCGCAACCCACCTCCAATGATCCACCTGACCGTGAATAAAGCTCTTTATAGAAGAGACCTCCATGTGGTGATCAAGGGGCATGTTGCCGGTGGAGGAGGTCAATTGGTTCACAGATTAAAGGAGCAATTGGCAAAACCATGGAAGGGATATTCAATTTCAAGTAGGAGACATGGTATACCTCTAGATCGAGCCCTAGAAACTCAAGAGCTTAGCTAAGAGGGTAAACCAGAAACACAGTCAAGGTTCTATTTCTATGGACCATGCAAAATTGTTGAGCAGAATAATCATGTTTCGCACAAGCTGAAACTTACTGAGGGAGGCCAAGTGCACCCCATGTTTCATATCTCATTATTGAAGAAATCATTGGCTACAGGAGTGATAACCAGCCACTGCCTCTTCTCGTAACTGAAAAATGGGAGCTAAAGTAAAGGCCAAAGCAGCAGTTGTCACACGGACCAATCAGCAGCAAGTAGCTGAAGTTTGGTGAAATGGAAGCAGCTTACAGAATTTGAAAACTCATGGAGGCACTAGATAGGTTTTGGGAGTAAGACCAGGATAACCAACTGCTGAGGTGGCAGAAGCTGGGGGACAGTGGTTTCAGCAAGTTGGTTAAGCATGAGATATATAAGGGTGGATGAGGGGGGAATAGATGTAGGTGAGCATAGTCACTCCCAAATCACCTATTTTCATAATGCATTTTGCGAAAATAATGCATTTTGCATTATTCAATTTTCCAGTAATTTTGTACCAAACATATGAGAAGTCTCACCTGCACATTAGCAATGTTGTCGCGGTTCCACAGGGGCAAGAACAAGCGATTTGCAAAACGAAGTACCAACTGGAATATAAGACAAATGAAGAGAGATTAAGAAGACTGGCAGAGTTTACGAACCAAGCAAGAAGTGTGCCAATATGTGATCATTTTATACCATGTTCTGCACCAGTTCCTTTCCCAAATAGTGATCAATACGATAAATCTGGGGTTCTTCAAATAACTCTCCTATCTGGGTACTGAGATGCTCTGCAGATTCGAGATCCTTACCAAAGGGCTTCTCAACAACAACACGTGTCCACCCACCAAGATCAGCTACAAAAATCGAAATAGATACAACCATCAATAAAAACAACATTATATGCTATGAACTATGAACAAGAACCATAGCATGAAAAACAAATTAGGAAAATCTGAAATGTTCATGCTACAAAAGGTTAATGTATATGTATGTTGGAAGAAATGATGCTGAAGTACTTGAAACCCTATGATATTTTTTGTGGATGCCATCTATCCAAGTCCAGCAGACTTTCAACTTTCAAGTTTATATCAAAAAAAATTCCATTTAACTCTAAACACAAGAAATATGACAGAGACACAGGTAATTATGCAGTGAATCCAAAATCTAAGCAACAGATTTCAATCACTGAAAACAGCTACCATATGATATACTGACAGCAGCGACTCAATTCAGATCCAAATTTCTCAAGCAAAAGATCCCACAGAAAGAAGAGAAGTAATCTACATTATAGATTTTATTTTGAAAGGAAAGAAGAGCTTAAAAGTTGATTTAGAAGGGAGGCCTAGACTAAGTGTCTGACTGAGAATTATTCCAACCGGTGTTAAGCTAAAGCAATGTTTCTTTCTTTCCCCAGTTAAGATCCTCAAAAAACAATTGCAACCAAAAAATTTACAAGTTCATATTAAAACAAGGGATTATTAAATAACCTTACATTTATTCATGCAACAGGTCTTGATCATCTTGCAAACCGATGGATATACTGAAGGGGGAAGTGCAAGATAGAAAAGCCTTCGGGAAGAACCCTCTGCACTGTTTGTTAAAGATTCATGCTCTGAAATCTTTTTGTCCAACAAATGGAAGTCATTCTCAGAATCATAAGAGCCGCTTACATATTTGATCTAGAAGGAAGAAAAAGGGGAAAGAGAATGAACATTTAAACAACCAGAAATGTATTTTTTTATGAGAAAAATGCAGAAAATTATAAAATTATTCAAGGTAGCCAATGCTGACCAGATGCAAAAACTTTGATACATCCTGCAACTGCTCAGGGGAAGCATCTTTTTCCTTAACAAGAAAGCTGCATATCAAATCACAAATTGCCTACCACTTATTATACTCAAAACAGGGCAAACAAGCAGGGATGAAGCGGCAAGCAAACTTATGGCACAAGAATCACAGAAAAACTTCAGAGTAAATTTTTCAGCTAATATAAACATAGGGATCCAAAACATATGCTTGGTTATTAATTTAATTAATTCACATGATATTATTCGAACTATTAGAATGTGGGAGGCCTAACTCAACCACAAAAGTTAGCTTGAGAATTGAGGGTTGCTCTACCCTTATACACACTTGACTGAACATATCTCTAGCAAATGTGGGACTTCTAACACACACCCTCACGCCCAAGGCTCGACATCAGGAGCATGGAATGAACATCAACCGGTGGCCCAAATATGGGAGGTCTCCACAACAAATGGATCTAGGATAGGCTCTGATACCATATTAGAAATTGGGAGTTTGGGAGGTCTAACTCAACCACAAAAGCTAGCTTGAGAGTTGAGGGTTGCTCTACCCTTATAAACACTTGACTAACCATATCTCTAGCCAATGTGGGGCTTCTAACAGAAACTATAAACACATTCTGATTACCTAAAACAAATCAATAGTTATGAAGCAAGAAAGAAACTTATTTTCATGGATTTTTTTACTTGTTTAATAAATATTGCGAATAATAATGAAGAATTTATTTTATGTTTTAATCTCACCCATGTAAGCGGTTTCTCAACTCATCATCAGAAATTTTTGTTCTTGCGTAGCCAAAAATACAAATTTCAGCTGGTGGAAGGAAACCCTGCAAATAAAGCAACTAAAATTGAGAAAACAAATACAAATATTCCTGGAGATTTCTTCTAAGAGATACAAACATCTTTTAGAAAACATTCCAGGACACGAAAAAGATGAAATATGAAAAGATATTCGCTCAGGTTATCAAGGAGAAAATTGAATACCAGCAACTAACATCAAAATCCTTTAGAACTAGATGGGTTAGGCTAGGTGGATAAAAAGACACCATTCTGTTGTGTCATAATCCAAATTATCTAGAGATGCCATTTACGTCTAAGTCCTTTATAATGGATACACTTAGAGTGTACATGTTATTTTTTGTTGTAAAACTTTACATAGTAGGACCTCAGTCCAAATAAAAAAGGACACCCAACTATATCAAGTCTGAACAACATGTAGAATATATGAATATATAATAGGGGAAATATTAAACCAGTTCTTGATTAGAATTACAACATTCTGAAACACAAGGTCCAATAATAGTTCAATGATCATCTATACTGTATCAAAACCTTCTTTTGGTTTATTTGTTTTCATACAATTAGTAACATGATCCAGGAAGGTTATCCTTTATTGAAAACAATCAGAGGGCTACAAAACCTGCCGGTATAGGTTGAAAAGTGCCGGAAATGTCTTCTTCTTAGCAAGATCACCAGAAGCACCAAGCACAACTATGGAGAGTGACCCAGTTTCAGGGGCATTTTCTAGATCTCTTGGTGATGAAGATTCATTTATAAAGCTGGATCTTTTTTCACAGGACCATTCACTTGATCCTCCCATCCTCTAGCAGCAGAAAAAATTGCTAGAACTGCCCTCCAATGACCGATATAGAGGTAATATGATCCACAGAAGCTTGTATCTAGTATGGAATCAAACAAATAAGTTAGAATTGAAGTAACCAAATATTTCCAGCAATGATGCAAATGCCAAAAAGTAATTTGGAAATTGATAACTGCCCATAAGGTAATGGGAAACTCACTAAATGTTTAGGACCTAATTTCACCATTAATTCTTACAATAACACATAAACGCATCCAAACATTGCTTTTTGGTATGAGCAAATCAACTGAAATCTCATCTCAATTGCAATCTCAATCTCAATCTCAATTACATACAAAAGGAAACAAAACTATAAAAACCAAAACCAAAACCTAAAAGAACTCATCAAACCATATCATGATTGGAGAAGTTTAACCCAGAAATTCAAAATTAAAGAGAGACTAAAATTAAACGGAAAAGACTGAAAATTACGGCGCCACCCAGTGAGTATGCAGAGGTTAAAAATGAAGAAACTGAAAGTTTGATCGATGATTTTGGAACACGAGCCTCGGTGTCTTTTTCTGGTTCAAAAGCTGAACACTTATCCCTTCTTCTGCTTCAACTAATTCCTCCGTAGGGCTCACTGGTTAACCATAATCCGATTCTACCAATCATTGCTGCCGCAAGTTGTAATTGCAATTTTACATAACCCTCTAGTTTCCATTATTTCCATCCGTACCCCTACTTTTATCAACAACGAATCAGCAAAATTCACAATCTCACCCCACACAACCCTGGAGTGGAAAATCTGCATCCATTCCTTCCATCTGCTGCTCTCTCCATCCTTTCCAACATAAGATTCAAGTATTCATTTGACTTAGTTGCACTTACGGTTCTCAAATATTACCATTGCGCGAATGAACTCTCCCATTTTCTAAAATGACTGAATTGAGTCCTCAACATTTACAACAAGTTGCAATCAAATACTAGCGTCGGTGCTCCATCCCATATCCAATGGGTGTTGGGTTTCAGGCCTTCTTGGACCAGTATTCGTCATTTATTATTTTACCTTTAAAAAATAAAATTCTGCCTAATATGTTTTCATCCCCTTAAAGTGTGCGACTAATATAAAAGAAAATAAAATAGATTATTATTAATTAGTTTGCACTTTAAGTACAATAATATAGTCATGGTTGCACCTTAAGGTGCGAATAAGAAAATACAAAATAAAATAGATTACTTTTAATTAGTTTGCATTAAAAAAATCGAGAAAAATATCTAAAAAAATTCGAAAAAGGCACCAAAGGATTTTTAAAACTCTCTTTTAACCAAGTGGGTTGGCGTAGTGGTTCAGCACTTGTCCCTTAAGCAAGTGGTTGGGGGTTCGAATCCCAACTCTTGTGAATGGAAAAAACTCATTGGCCAGCCCCCTACCGCTTCGTGCGCTGACCGCAGGGCGAAGGATTAGTCTCACGGCAATCGGCTGTGGGGATACCTTGGTCAAGACCAAAAAAAAGGATTTTTAAAAATTATGGGACCACAACAATTAGTCTAATTGACATATTTAGAAATTATAGTAAATTATTTTTTTTCAAAAATTCAAAAAAATAGTAAACGATGGAATTTGGGCTCTGAATAACGAGACTATTAGAAAATCCTTTTCCAGGTCCACGACCATAGTGGAAAGAGGTTATGGAAATCTGCCAATAAACTTTTTAGTTCGCACCTTAAGGTGCCATGATATTGTCATGACCGCACCTTGAAGTGCGACCAATATAATACAAAATAAAACATATTATTTTTAATTAGTTTGCACTTTAAGGTGCGATTATATTGTCTTGACCGCACCTTAAAGTGCGACCTATATTATACAAAAAGGGGTATATTTGGAATTAAGCAAAAAAGGAGTGGTGTTGGGTCCAATGGGGATGGCCCAAACCCAACACCCATATCCAATATTTAACAAAACTATTGTGGCATGGTGCTTGCTACCATACGTTAAGAGTTTGTGTGGGTATTATATAACAACTGATGTGTCCCACTGAAATTAATTTGAGTGGATTTACTCAATTAGTTTCAGTTACATTTTTTTAATTTAATAGAAGGCTAATTAATGTTTCCAGTATTTCTACTTTAGTCCTTTATGAAGTAATTAATACCTGATATCTACTAACACATTATTTCATGGTAAACTAACCCTTGTTGAGTCTATCACTAGTTGTATTCTCATCATTTTGAAAAGTGTGTTCTTCTCTTTCATTAGAAGCTTTTAGTCTCTACTCTGGTGCAACTTTCAAAGATGCTTCCTTTTCCCAAACACCCATTGTTCACTCCGCTTACTCTGTCGTCTTTTGTTCTGCTCTTAAAGTGAAGGTAATGTCTGAATCATCGTGTCTTCGTTCTTCTTCTCCTTTGTCGTTGTTGTTTCATTAGCGTTTCTTACCTCCGTTTTTCGTTTCTTTTCTCTTTTCTCTTGTCTGAAATCTTGTTTCTTTCATGAATGTTATGTCATACTCTCTGTGATTATAGTCGCGGAAAGCTCGAGAGGTCAAGGTTAGGAGCCTACATTTCCTGAGTCGCACTCTTACCCGATCCTTGAAGGTTAGTCCTTTCATTCATTTGTGATCGAAAAAGTGGTGTACATACTGTGAATCTTAGGGTTTCACACATGCATGTTGTTTTGGCTCTTGTGGTTGTTGTTTCTGGCCTGATGTGGTTGTTGTTGGAAATATTTATTTTCTTATGTTGTCCAAAGGGTTTCGGGTGGGGTTGAGTTTTAGAATCTGGCAACTAATTTATTAGAGTTTTCCTTGTATTGTTCCCTGTTTTAACTTGTAGTTTTGTGTGTGTCTGTGTACTTCGTCTTACTGTATTTCTTTGTCCTTAACTATAGTCCATGGTTAAAGCTTTTCCCTCATTTTTTGTTTAGAAGCAATGTATCCATGTGGTAGTGGCAACGTTGGAGCTCCAAAAACTTTTTCAATTCCCATAGTATTGAAAACGCAACATATGAAACTTCCTGCATTCTTTTATGAAAAGAAGAAATCTGAAATTGGGGGTAGGGTTGAGTTTACTGACCCTATGGATAACTGTGTGAAAAGTCGCATCATGTGTGGAAATCTTGGAGGTCTTCTTTGGGAGGTTATACCAACATTAGTAAATTTTTATGGATTTCATAAAAATCGCGATATAGTGTTTGAGTATGAAGGGGGTAATAGTATTAGAGTTCAAATATTTGATGAAAACGAGAAACATTTCAACTATCCGGTTCCTACCAGAGAGGAGCCAGAAGGAGTACCTAATGAAGAAGAGATTGTCTATTTAAGCTATAACACCCCGACTTCTCAGAGCATTACTGTAGCAAATGAACAGTAAGTAAACATGCGAAATATCTTTTGATCTTACGAAAATGCGAGTATATTTTTTTTTCCAAAACATGCTAAGGGCGAAATACATACATGAATACCCGTACTTACATTAGCGTGATTAACGTCGTTACCGAAATAGCCTAGAAGTATCTGATCACCCTACCGGGTTCACACTTAGTTACAAAACGACGTTAAAAGATTAAGTTATTTTCTTACAACCCCAAATAGTTAGAGTGAGAGTTAGACTCCAGTTCCACCCTAAGTTCGAACACCTTAGCCAGCATACTCCCATGTGAACTTCCCGCAGAAGGTCCACACAAAAAGCAACTTACTGGGGACCTACCCTGCCCCTTTACATTCATTTAGTTACACACCAAAAAGTAATATATATATATATATATATATATATATATATATATATATACACCCCTGATACTACACTCCCACTCTACCCGAACCAACTACCCTATATTTCCCAGACCGTCGCTTCAACTCCGGCTAGGCGCCCAGGAGGGATGGCAGAGGCAACGTGATGGTAACGTGGCAAAGGTGCATGATGTAGCGTTGACCCATAGGGGTAAGCCAAACCTCTATCACGCGACCCGAATACCGAACCCCATTGGACAGCGGGTCGACCGCCATGAGGCTGGGTCCTCGGAATCAACGAAATGAAGGGTCACACCTCCCCGAGGGAGTGTGCCCACTGCTGGAGCTCCAGTCTCTCGTCCGTCATCATCGTGTGAAGCGTCCACAATTCATCCAAATAAAACACAGAAAAGGGTCACTTCCAAAAAAAAATCTCAAGTTCTAACAAGCAATGAGGCGATATCATCCACACAACAATCAGCAGATATAAGATTACAGTTATAAGACTCAGATGGTCAAAGACCCTAGGACCCCTATATGCACGCACAACCGCTCGTTGTACAAAAATTTCATCCGAATGTAGCACCAAATACCGCGGGCAGGTGGGACACTCAACCGAACTCCGCACTTGACTAGAAAGTGTTGCGGTTAGTTTGGGAGTTGCTGCTTACACGAGTACGTTCTGTATAACGCCCCGATAGTTTGCATCTCCAGTCCGTGACTCTGTATAGCCCCGAACCATGATGACTTCAAGAATTCTTGACATGACATGAAGACAACAACTCAAACTTAAGGCTTAGTCGTCCGAAAACGTGGCCTAACATAGCTTCATAATTAACAACAATCATGTTGAGCATATGTACATATCTAAGGCAGATATAAATCATGTCGAAGGGTAATCGTGCTTAAAATTATCAATATAGCAAGAAACATCCAATAGGTCAAGCCAAAATTCAGAAATTATCCAACGAGGTCACACATCAAACAATTCTAATCCAGCATATCAGATACTTGCATTAATAATTTAATCAATACAATTCTAAATGGGGCGTTCTCGGAACGCCGTCAACTACAAATTCAGCATCATAGTACATACGTTCACGTAATTATATACATATGCTTAGTAGCTAAAGTAGCGAAGCGCCCTTACCAAAGGAGTGATCGATCCGTGCAGTTACGTAAGCTTCGTTCGTCTTGGTCGGTCCAAAGTCTCGTAACCCTTAAAGAAACATAGCCTAGCTTAGAACTTTAAACTTAATCCTAAGGCTTAGCTACTGGTCTTACAAGGTACCTATCACTTAGGCAACTTGTCGACCGTTAAAAACCTTTTGAAACTCTAACTTACAATATCCAAAACTTTCCAAAACTTCAAAACCTTTAAAGAGAAAATAGGCTAGATGTTTACATATCAATTTGTCAGTCTTAAACAAGTTTTTGAATTCAAAAACACACACAAAATCCCAAGTCTCCAATTCTGCCCAAACTCTGTAAATTCACAAAAACTCCCCATTTTTACCAAGTAATCCATTAAGTCACCCAAAACAAAGTCATAACCCAAAACATAACTTCTATTACTAGTTTCTAAGACAAATTCCAAGTCTTGAATTCAAGAATTTCTTAAGTGTTAAAACACAAGGTTTTCCATTCAAATTGTCAATTTTCCAATTCTAAGTTTCTTAACTTAGCAAAAACCCTAACCAAGCTATGAGTTCCAAAATCCAATTTACTCAAAAGCTCAATTTTAATCATTCAATTCCAAATTTCCCAAATCCTCTAGAAATCAATTTTCTAAAGTCTTAAACATACAATTTTCTCTAGGCTCTTTTACACTAATTAGGGAAAAACCTTTCCTTTAAATCCAATTTCACATACAAGCCTTTAACACACCCAAAAGCTAGTTGAAGGGCAAAACCTATACCAACATTAGTAAATTTTTATGGATTTCATAAAAATTGTGATATGGTGTTTGAGTATGAAGGGGGTAATAGTTTTAGAGTTCAAATATTGGATGAAAACAATTAACATTTCAACTATCCGGTTCCTACCGGAGAGGGGCCAGAAGGAGGACCTAATGAAGAAGAGATTGTTTATTTAAGCTCTGACACAGAGGATGATGTTCAGTTAGGATATATGTCTGATAATGATAATGAGGCTGAAGTTCCTATAGTTGGTCAGGTTTTGGGGAAAATTGAATATACTTTTGATAAGGTGGTTACAACTTCTCTTGCCTCTGGAAAACAGACTTTGGCAAGCATTTGTAATGTAGTTTATGTAGATTAATATTCTATTTTTAATGTGTCACTAATCCCTCACATGTGAAATTTTTATCAGCCTCTTCCACATGAATTTATTCTGGGCTATCTTAGGAAGGAGTCGGAAAAGGTCCTTTTGAACATTGAAGAGCCCAGGTGGTATATTTGCAAGCTGCTTTGGAGGAAGAAAAATGGAAAATAACTGGTTGTTATCTTGGTGATGAGTTTTAAAACTTTGTGAAAGGCAACCGGATAGTAAAAGGTGACAAGCTGCACTTCAAGACTGATAATGGTGCCAATAACATTGTTCATGTTAGGATTGAACGTAGCAAGCGCAAGTAGGATGGATAAATTTCCATTATTAGGATTTTGTCTTGACCTGTGTTGTTTATTTCTGTTTTTCATTTGTGACAAGTTGTTGGATTTTTGTGATCTGTTTTATGGATGAAGACAATTTATGTTGTTAAGATCTTAATTACTTGAAGTTATATATATATATATATATATATATATATATAT
This sequence comes from Acmispon strigosus, assembly GCA_030819835.1. NCBI lineage: Eukaryota > Viridiplantae > Streptophyta > Magnoliopsida > Fabales > Fabaceae > Acmispon > Acmispon strigosus. The sequence goes on from JAUAMA010000001.1 coordinate 10,852,958, forward strand.
ATATATATAGTTGTTTGTTATATTATTTATTTAATCATTGAAAAATTGTAGTTTGGAAAAAATGGCTTCCCAATCATATACTTCCCAAAGAACTGGAAGTTCTGGTGGTTTTGATGGAAGGTGTTGCAAATGTGGTATGTACCCTACTCTTTGGACATCATGGACGAAGTTTAATTATGGACGCACATTTTATCAATGTCCTTTTGGGGTAATAATTTCAATCCCTATGAATCATTGGTTGATGTATAAAAAAAGGAGTAATTATTTGAGTATTTTACTCTCAGCCAGCCCTTGAAGAACCTACTATGAACCCCCTGTTAGTGGTAATGCCCAAGGCAACAAGGAACCAATCGAGGTGAATGACCATGCCACCCTTGAAGATTTGCTTGCTGATGGTAGGAGTAGGCACTTAGACGTTTTTTCTGGTGGTTTCTATGGTGGGTGCAATGAAGATCGGTTGAATATTTTCATGGAACTTTTTTGAATATTGATGACGTACCTTGTTGAGTTCTTTTGAAGTTTCTCATTCAGCGGACAATTTATGCTTTTTAAGTGAAACATGCCTAAAACGCCATTTGGTGTCTTAAAAAGACTTTATGGTTCGAGTTCCTTTTCTTCAAGTGTTGTGTCTTTTTTCTTTGTCATTTCAAAATTACTTAACCTTTAAGCTTAGTAAGCTTTAAAATTAAGATTAAAGCTTATGTTTTCTATCTTCCTTCACACTTCACATTTCAAAATTATATAGTATGTAACATGAGGAAACAAAGTAAGCTTTAAGATTAAAGCTTAAATTAAATCCTAGTAAACTATCTAAACCTGAGTAAACTATGTAAAGCTTATTACCCTTTAAGTTTAAATTAAAGGAAGATGTAAATTACTTAACCTTTAAGCTTAGTAAGCTTTACTTTAAGATTAAAGTTTATAGTTGGTTCTAAACTATGTAAATTACTCTAACATACAAGCCAAAAGTAAAGCATAGTAAGCTTAAAGTGTAGCTTAGTAAAAAAAAATTGGGATATGAAGATTGGAAAACTTTAAGCTTAAAGTAAAGCATAGTAAGCTTTATTCTAGTTAAAAACAACTTAAAGTTGGTCCAAAAAATGGGCTAACAGCAACTCAAACTACTAGTAAAGCATAGAAGATAAACAAGTCTTACGTTTGAAAAAAAAAGTACGTTGTTATCCCAAAAAAACTTGTCCATACGGATGATAAAAAGTGCATTACAGCCCAAAAAAAACTCGTCAAACGGTAAGATAAACTAGTCTAGAAAAGCACAAATTGGAAAATGACCTAAGGTAAACTTGGTTTCAAAAAAACATTCACAAAGCATGTCTTGCTCCATTGCTCCATCCCCCTTCCAGCTCTATGTCTTCTCCGCAAATGTAGCTTCCACCAACTTTCCATAATAGTCCATTGACTTCCCTAAAAGCTCATCCTGGTTTTGGTTGTACGGGTGAAGTGCCAACTTTGTTGCAGCAATCAAGCGAGTTCCATTGTCAACCTGCATTACAGAGACATTTGTAAGCCTCTAAAGAATATAATAGACTATGTATATCATAACTGAAATAATAATCGACCTCAAATTTGTATCCCTTTTTACCCTATTCCATCATCCAGCTTGTTACCCAGACCCCACAATCATTTCTACAATGATAACCGATAAGTATCAAATATGCATAATTTTATAGCCTTTAATTGACACTTATCTTGATCATTAATTGAATATTCTGTGTAAAACTCCTCTAATTTTGTACATATTTGGAATTCTGCCAAAAATGGGTCTGTTTTGGATTTTATTATGTTTTATGCCCATTTTTTTATGTAGGAATGAAGTTTTGGATAGATTTTTCATAAAGGCAGAAAGAGTTGGGCAAAGAATTCAAAGAACACAAATAGACAAGGAAGAAATTCACGAAGAGTCCAAGATCTAAAGTGAAAAACTGCCGCATCGTCTGCTTTCATGCATCGTCTGCTATCATGCATCGTCTGCCTTCATTCATCGTCTGCCTTCATGAATCGTCTGTCATCATGCATTGTCTACCGTCAAGCATTGTCTGATGCCTAGCATCATCTGCTGCCATGCATCGTCTGCTCTATCGTTGCTATTTCACCATCGTGTGCTCTATTATTCAGCAAAGGCGGTTTGGAAAACCCCTTAGACTAAGTCTCTGACTAAGCAGCTATTGTTCAGCCAACTTGACAAAGGTGGTGTAGGAAACCCAAGGATGAAGTTTTTAACTATACAGCTAATTCAGCAACTGACAAAGACGGCTGAAGAAAACTTGCCAATGAAGCTTTCGGCCATGAAAGCACCTTGACCTGTTCTGCTTTTGCTTATAAATACAGAGCTTCGTCCAGAATAGAAGATAGAATATATATAATCCAAAACTTTTACCTTTCAACTTATTTTTATTTTTCTTTGGAGAATAGAGTTAGAGAGAGAATCCCAAGTAAGGAAGCAAGCTAGGAGTGAGAGTGAAAGGTCTTTTGAGGTTCGGAACCACGCCGCCGAGGTGGACACACAACGCGGACGTCGCCAAGCTTCCGGTTTCCTTTCTCCCTTATTGTAAGCTTATGATATCCATGAATATAGATTGATAATTCTCTCTTGTTGGGATTTAGTGTAATATTGCAACTCAAATGTATCCATAATGGTTTAATGTATATGAATCTATGTTATATCCTTTGATATTCATGATATGAGTTTACGTCTAATGCTTGTTTTGATTTGGCCGTTTAGAACATGATCTTAGGTTCTTTGTGTGAGTGACAACCACATAATTGAATCTAAACTAATCATATCATCTGATAATATTGATTGCTAGACATAGAATTGGTATAGTTAGTCCTATTAACACCTGATTCTAATGTTGTTTCTCTATTAAATATGCGAGACATCGATAGTTAGTAAAGTAACTGATAATCTTTTCATGCTAGACATAGATGAGTTATATAAGAACCGGTGAGGAGAAATCAATGATATAATGGACTATGTGCATGAAAGTAGGATACAAGAAAGTTGTATAATATGAACTAAATCCCAACAGTTTCTTAATCTGATTGAAAACTTATTTATTGTTTTGTTTTATATTTATTTGTATACACAACCTTTAAACAACCTTATTTTATCCATTGTTTGATTAATTTCGCTAAAAAATGGCTTTTGACCGCAATTCTCTGTGGTTCGACAATACCCGTTGCTATACTACATTCGGATCTTGAAAAGGATTTTGATAGTAGTTAAGTGACAATTTATAAATTCTTTTGGTGAATGGTTTCAAAAAGCCTAGTGCAAAAATCCTTTCAACAATAACACAAAGAAATTAGTTTGTTCCTTGAGAAAGAACGTGGCTGGAGGCCTAGAAGTAAACATAGGACTTACGAATCGGATTTTTGAATAGGTAAGCCATGAGGGATGACAATTGTAAACTGAGATACACGGGACCTCGTTGTATATAAGCTCAAACTCATAGAATGAATCGTCTCTAAACATTATCTCAATGTATAATTCCTTTACGCAGTCCAAATACATAATTAAGTTATTGATAAATATTTAATGTTTATTAAACTTCTGAAGAAATAAAAGCCTTTTTGAGGCAATAAATTTACCAGAATCTTAGCATTAGTGGTCCTATATTCAAGCCTATTTGGTTGAGGGAATGAATCCAAGTACATTATTTATTGCTTTTCAAAGTCAAACGCGAGTAGGTACCAGTGATTATTGTTATCATTCACGGGTACAATCAGCTGAAAATTTATGTTGTTAAGATCTTAATTATTTATAATTATATTTGTATATGTTATAAATATTATTATCATCTAATGGAGGATGTTACCTTTGTTACGTGGTCAATATAGCCCATGTATGTTGATTGATTGTAGGTTATCATAGAACTAGGGTGGGTGGTCCAGGACAAAGCGCATTGTTGTAAATATGACATGAAATTAATAAATGTTGGTATTGATAAATGAGAAGAAGCATGCAAAGAGAATCCTTACGGAAAATATAGTTGGCATGAACCAGATAGTTGGAGTTCTATTGAAACATCTTTTTGTGTGTGCTTAATATGCAAGCAAACAAGTTAATGATTTGCAAAAAAAAAGGTAAGCATTGTCCCGTATAAAGTCTAAACAGAAGAAATGCATAATGAATACCTAACCTCTTGATCAGCAAGCCCTTTTGGCTTTAGGCATTGTAGTGTTCTACAGGTACCATCAACATGGTTCAGCAGAGGTTTGATAATTGTCTCCTTGCCGAGTTAAATTAAGAAGGGCAAGTTATAAACTTTGATGCTTCAAATTAAAAAACCTAACAAGCTTTTAATATATGAGACTTTTAGAAATTTCTTGCCTTCGTGCACCTGCAGGAGCGCATTTCTTGAATATTAACATACAACAGCAGCTTCTGTTTAACTCAGTTTTGCTGTGTACTTAGGTTCAAACATGCTTCCCAACCACTAAGGAAAAAAAAATGGAGAGTCAATATGTAAAATAAATAAATGTGTCATGAATTAGCTTAAAATTTATAAATTTACTGAGGGAATGTATTTAGTAAGACTAAATATTGACTCTCCATAGAGGCGTCTTTCCATCCTGTTTGGAATAAGGGATGGAAGAAGGGGTGACTGGTTTGGGTCCTAGAAAGATTGTATGAACTGTTTCAATCTCAAAAGGTGAATTTTTTTTGACCAATCCATGAGCATCTGGAGTGGAGTGGTCTTCATCATGGGTAGGAGTGGACTTCATGAACTTTTGCAAGATTTCCTCAAACTAGGCAACCCTTTGAGAATATTGAAGGTGATCAAGAGATATAACAGCCAAATTTTCATTGGGAAACAACTACTCTGTTGTGTTAGCTGGCTGTTGGGGTGTGTTGTTCAACCAAGCATGTGTTAAGAAACCTACCGCATGCATCAATTTATCCATATTTTGTTTCATTCCACTTACTGTGCTAGAAATATCTTACACATGAAAATACTTTTTCACAATATAACAAGTTCATAGGGAAGTTCGAAGCAGTCATTTAAACAATGCAGAAACAGGCTTGAATAAACAACCCTAAATGGTATGATGAACCAAAATATCCAAGAAATCCAAAAACATGAGTAAAAATAAGATTTAGCTACCAAAATTAAACTTTTACAAAAACACACTTACAACCATACCTAAATGGTATTATGAACCAATGTATCCCAGAAATCCAGAAACACGAGTAAAAAATAAGGTTTAGTATTCAATTTCATACTCTTACAAGAACTCATTTACAACCATACCAAATGAGGGATTAACAATAAGCAGAGAAATATTTTATCGCTAAACAACCCATAAAGCTAAAAAAAGTTATTTCACACCAGAAAGGAACATACCTTATCATTTGACATTTCTTGTTCTATGTTGCCATCATTTTTTACATCAACATGGGCAACCTTTATCTGGGTCTCTTGAAAGCTTTGTATGGAAATAGGAAAAGTCGGAATTTTTTTAATTTTTTTCACTGAAGCATAGCAACATTTAAACCCTAAATAACAAACTTACTAACCTTTATGATAAATTCACTAAATAAGGCATGTTTGTGGGCCTTCCGTTCTGAATCGAAGGCCTTTCAAACTGGATTGACATGGTGGGGTGGCCGCGCTCGTACCTTGGTGAGGCAACGAATTCCAGGTCGTGAGCGTGTCGCTTTCTTGTGCTCATCCATCTTGGGGTTTTTCTTCTGCCAGCCATTGAGATCAATTTTGGTATATGGGAGAAAAGTGGGCTGAATGCGTTCTAGAAGGAAGAGAGGAATAGAGAAACAAGGCCATTTAATAGTAGCCATCATTAAGGGGGCGCATCAGTGACATTGGTTAACTCAATCAACTCCTTCTCTACCATCTCACCAGATGATAACTCGAAGTCGAAGAGGTTGCTCAGTGTCTGTTGCCCTAATTCGCAAATGTTTTCCACTCTTATACACCATTTTGCTCCTTTCAAGCAACCCATCAGACGTAGGGGCATATTTGTCATTGAGCCTGAACTGTTTCCATTTGTAACATAAATATGTGCTACTATTATTTAATGTTTAGAAAGTATCATATGGAAAAAATTTAATATATTTAATGTATCACAAATAAAATTTAAGATTTAGACGTATTCAAAATGTTTATTTAATATTTAAAGTTTAAACTTATTCAAAATATTTACTTAATATGTAAGATTTAGACGGATTTAAAATATTTATTTAATATTTAAGATTTAGACGTATTCAAAAATGTTTATTTAAAATTTAAACTTATTAAGATATTTATTAAATATTTACATACCATCACTTGCTCTAATGAAGCCAGAGTCCTACTTAAGACTCCTCACTTACCCTAATGAAGCCTTAGACCTACTTAAGAGATAGAGCATGAAGTGAGGATATAGTGGAGAATAGTTTTTGTGTGTGTCGGATTAAGGAATCGATACGGAAATGACCTACTTAAGAGATAGAGCATGAAGTGAGGATATATGTCCGGTTAAGGGAGATAGCGCATGGAGTGAGGATATAATAGAGAGATAGTGGAGGGTATACGGTTCAATACGCAAAGAGACCGACTTAAGGCTCCTCACTTGCCCCACTAGGCCGCTCAACCTATTACTTGCCCTAATGAAGCCACGTTCAGACCATCACTTGCCCTAATGAACCCAGAGACCTACTTAAGGCTCCTCACTTACCCTACCGAGCTGCTCAACCTATTATTGCCCTAATGAAGCCACATTTAGACCATCACTTTCCCTATTGAACCCAAATTCCTACTTAAGACTCCTCACTTACCCTAATGAAACCTTAGACCTACTTAAGAGATAGAGCCATGAAGTGAGGATATAATGGGGAGATAGTTTGTGTGTGTGTCAGGTTAATGAGTCGATACGGAAATGACCTACTTAAGAGATAGAGCATGAAGTGAGGATATGGTTTTTCTTTGTACGATTAAGGGAGATAGCGCATGGACTGAGGATATAGTGGAGAGATAGTGGAGGGTTTACGGTTTGGTACGCAAAGAAACCTACTTAAGGCTCCTCACTTGCCCCTCCAGGCCGCTCAACCTATTACTTGTCCTAATGAAGCCACGTTCAGACCATTACTTGCCCTAATGAATCCAATGACCTACTTAAGACTCATAACTTGCCCCACAGGGGCGTTTAACCTATTACTTGCTCGATTCAGCACATCACTTGTCTTAATGGAGGCTGATACCTACTCAAGACTCCTCACTTTCCCCACCATGCAGACCATGACTTGCCCTAATGAAGTCCGAGACCTACTCAAGACTCCTCACTTACCCTAATGAAGCCTTAGACCTACTTAAGAAGTAGAGCATGAAGTGAGGATATAGTGGTAAGATAGTTTGTGTGTATCGGGTTATGGAGTCGACAAGGAAATGACATACTTAAGAGATAGAGCATGAAGTGAGGATATAGTGGAAAGATAATGGAGGGTTTACGGTTCGATACGCAAAGAGACCTACTTAAGGCTCCTCACTCGCCCCACCGGGCCACTCAACCTACTAAATTCAAGGGTTCGATATGAGAAGATGGTGACTGGGTACATACGAGATGTAAATGAGTATATCATGATTAAATTTAAAAATAATAAATTCATATTATATGAGTTAATTTAATAGGTTGACCATGGGGTGTGTATATGTTGAACAACTAAAAAAAATTGAAAATAACAACAAAGGGGATTTGAACCTTGGACTTGAAACCATTTCACAACTTACCTTGCCACTAAGACACACTCAATTTATGTTTTATTAGTTACCTATTTAGATATATAAGCTACTACGATTTCACAAAATAAAAGAAAGGATAGCAGACACTATAACACAAGACTGAAAACTCTCTAACTTCACACATAACCTCCCATTCTCCATTTTCTTCATTTTTCCCTACACGCTCTTCTTGAAAATACGCCCCCATAATAAATGCATAGTGAGACAACATGATTACTAATCCAATTGAATTATTGAGCACTACATCGGAGGGATGCGCACATTCAACCGGTTCTTGAGAGACAAAATGGACTTCATATTTGTAAGTATAGATAGCAACCTGAGAGGGGGGTGAATCAGGTTCTCTCAATTTACGCCTTAACAAAACTCAATTACTTTCATGATAATGATAATCACAATTGATGATTGTGAATGCAGCGGAATAAGAACTTGCTGAAAGTAAAAGATAAAGGTTGAGAGAATTTGCACACAGATTTTATCCTGGTTCACCTTCAATCCACCGAAGACTACGTCCAGTCCCTCAAGAAACCCTTGAGGATTTATCCACTATGATCAAGGCTTCTTACAAGCACTCACACCAAGGACCTTAAGAACTCTTGTCAAAGCTCAGAAGGCAAACCACCAACTGATGACGCCGAACCCTACGACGGACTTTGAATCAAACCCGATTCAAATGACCTTTTCCACAACCACCGAACACTAGGTGGACTTTGAATCAAACCCGATTCAAAGGACCTTTTCCACAACCACCGAACACTACGGTGAATGAATCAAACCGATTCAAGATGAAGAAGAAGAAACCTTTACTGTGGCTGATACAATCCTTTAGACTCGTTGGATTGATCTTAGTTTGTATGCTCCAGGAAATTACAATGAAGGCTCTTTTATTCTGAGTTTCTCAAATGTTGAACAACATGAGTGTTCTTATGAAAATGAGAGAGCAGAAACTCAGAATGATGACTTTAATGAATATGAAAGTTGTAGTCCAAGTCATTGCATGTTTCTGAGCGTCTATGGACTTTATATAAGCACTAGAGGTTGTCCATGAACCATCACAAAGCTTCCCAAACGTTTTGAGACACATTGGTTCATGAAACAACACATTTGTCGACCTGGTAATCAATTACAGTACCCTGGTAATCGATTACATCATGCCATTGTAGTTTGAATTCAAAATTCAAACTTGGTAATCGATTACTGATATGTGGTAATCGATTACTGCCTTGTGGTAATCGATTACTCACATCTTGTAATCGATTACTGTCAGTTCATGACAGTTTTAAGCCCTAATTGAGTGTTTCTACTAAGTTTTACTTATGGAAACATATTACACTCAATTTATTGATTATTTATGAGCCTTAAAATGCAATATAACCTTAATAAAGCATAGCACACTAAGTTAACACGACTTACTTATGGCTAGAACCTTAATAGATGATCTTGACGTTTTGAGCCAGTTCTTGAAGTCTTCTTTCTTTTTCTTCTTTTTGTAACGTGTGTTGTCATCATCAAAACTTCAGCCAGAGTCAGGAGCAAGACCTTCTTCACAATCTCCCCCTTTTTGATGATGGCAAACACGTGCCTTGAAAGTTGAAGATCATTTTGAAGAACTCCCCCTGTCATATGCAACTCCCCCCTTTTTATTGTACTTGTAGCATGTTCCTGTAAATGATCTTTAACAGCACAGGACCCTTTCTCCCTCTTTTGACTTCATCAAAAAGAAGAAAAGGCCAACAAAATATTCTATACGGCAAAAAAGTATAATAATTTCTAAATCGTAGGGAGTGGGGAAATCAAGTCGGTAATTTGAAAATGCAATAGAAAAATGACGAAGAAACATAGGAATTGTTCAAGCATCCAAATACCAAAAAAACAACATCAAGATAAAACTATTACAAACCGAAAAATAGTCAGAGTACTAATAAAGAGTTGTTAAACATAACTAAATGAGTCTAAACGTCATCAAAAACCACTAAATGTCATCATGACCATCAGACAGATCAGAGAGATGGAAAGGCGAGCTTGAACGCTGATCTAAGCGAAGACTCAAGTTGTCCATGTCCGCTCGAAGAGTCGTGTACATGGATTCCATCCTGCCTTCCATATGATCAAAACGTTCAGCCATGAACTTCCTCATATCATTTTCCATACTGTCAATGTGATCAAGGATCATGTGAGTCATAGCATCACCTCCAGTAGAGGATGATGGAGCGCTGTCAGAAGGAGGAAAGTAGGCAACAGGAGTAGGAGTAGGAGGACCCTCAGTGGTCAAGTCAGATTTGTGCCTGAAGGTGCCATCAACATCCTGGAAGAATCCCATTTTGTTAAGGATGTCCAAATCGATGCGTTGAACCTTAGCATCCACAATGGAGGAGAGCTCGCCATGAGTAGAGACACCATAATGCTTCAAAATAATAGAAATAACAGGAGCAAATGGAAGAGGACTTGTTCTATCCTTATGCAGCAGCATGTGTGTCATGACCAGATAAGCCCAATTAATGGTCTTAAGATTTTTCAAACCATGTAGAATTTGTAGTTCTAAATTGCTAATTTGAGCATGGTTTGAACTCTGGGGTAAGAACACATAACTGAGCAAGTAATGAAGCAGTCTGTTTTCAACATATAGAAACCCAACAGCAAGGGTATCTCGGGAGCGGTTTGCATCCACACGCTGCTTCTTGGACTGGATTTGCTCTTCAGAAAAGCGACAGAGAGATAGGTAAAAGGACTTCTTATCATATTCTTCCCAAGGACAAGCCAGCTCAGTGCCTAGTTTTGCTCTAGTACTGGGAATGGACAGACAGGTTCCCAACTCATCAAGGGTCATGGAAATGTTAATACCTTTGACAGATGTGCAAAGTTTGGCATCGCGTTTAACCAGATTACCGTAGAAAACTTTGACAAGTTCGGGGTAGAATTTACTGTTTATCTCGACGAACGTATCAAGTCCTTAATGATCAAACAGAGTGGGGAAGGTCATCCCTGCTGCCATGAAAGACTCCAGAACACTATATTTTGGAGTGAGAATAGGCCTTTCAAGAAAGTGAGCGAGGAAACGTTGCTTCTGTTCTTCGGTGGTTAACAGCCTTGAGAGATCCAAAGTATTCATGGATGGGTTCTTGGAACGGTGCTTTCGAGAGGAAGAAAAAGCCATGAAGGAAATTCTGAAAAAGGAGGGCTAGGGTTTCGGTTTTACTAATTTGGGGCTTTTTAATCTAGACCATATCAACAACAATTGACAAGTTGAATTGATAGAGATTGATATTATGAAGAGAACCCACAAAAAATTCTTGAAAACGAACAAGAATTGAAGAAGATATGGTGATTTGAAGGAGTGGGTCGTCGAACGTGAGAGAGGAAGAAGGAGAGGCTGTAATTGATTAAGAAAAACCCAGTTATTTATACTGGTCGAGCATATCGATTACATGTAGTGAAAATTTGAATACGAACTCAAATTTCGAAAGGGTAATCGATTACGCTACTTTGGGTAATCGATTACCCAAAATTTCTGGAAGAAAAACTAAGCCAGAAAATCACTGTAATTGATTACGTATGTTATGTAATTGATTATCATAACCAAAAACTTGATATTTCAAGTTTGGTAAGCACTGCATGAATGAATTATCTAACAAAGGGATATGATGTAAATGCAGATGCTTAAGAATACTTACTCTTCTTCAAAATACCATTTGAAAGATATAGATATAGCCTTTTTGAGTAAAGAATTTCCTTACCAATACCATGTTCTATAATTGTGTCTTGAATGACCATTCTTTATATATGAAACTTCTGATCACAAGGTCTTTAAGCACACATGCACAATAAGCTTAATGGTATTTTCGAGGTACCCAATAATCTTTGTGTCCTTTTGGGTTAGTTTCTTTCACATCGCATATGAATCTTTCATTGGGGACTCCATCATTTCTATGATAACTGGGAGTATAGTAAGAACACTTAAATTTCATGTTAGGCTTTTTGTCCTCAAGATGATAGAACGTTTTGAAATGTGCCTTTCTAGGTTGAGTGTCACTATGTATTCTCTTTGTGTGATCAAAGTAGCATGAATTACTTGATGTAGTAAACATAATTTCCTTAATACTACTAGAATGACTTTGATCAAACAAACCTAGATAACTTTTATGATTAATATACCTTTGAATACTTGACAATTTATTCATCTCATTTGTATCTTTTTCATACTCCTTTAACACTTGATTTATTTCATCAAACTTTGATTCAAGTGTTGCATGTTTATCAAGAGTTATTAGATCTCTTTGAATATCCACTTTGGTTTTAACTTGATCTAACTCCTCTTTCATGCTTTTAGCTTTTCTTTCTATAGATGAGATGATCTTGTCTTGTATTGCATATATTTTAGAAATATTTAAGAAGATATCATGCAATTCAACAAAGGTATTTTGTAACTGATCATATGAAAGTTTATCGTTACTAACCTCATTGTTTTCATCATCAGAATGATGTGTCGCCATCAAGACGAGATGTGCTTCTTCATTCTCTGAATCGGATGATGAACTTGCTTCATTTTCTTCCATGTATGCCTTTGATTTGAAAATCTTTTTCTCAAATTTCTTTTTCATGCCATGCTTCTTTCTTTGAAGATTATGACATACTTCTTTTTGGAGCATTTTGCCAAGCTTTTTCACCATCATTTCCATATACTCAGTATCATCATTATCACTATCGGATTGAGAATCTTCCTCTTGTGAACTATTGTATCTTGTGGTTTTAGTTCTCAATGCAATAGGTTGAATGTTCTTGTCAACTGCTTCCTGTTGTTCCATCTTTTTGAGTTCAAGTTCATGTTCTTGCAATTTGCCAAAAAGTGCAGCCAATGTCATTTTTGAAAGAATCTTCTTTTCTGATATTGGTGTTACCTTTGGTTGCCATTCTCTTGACAATGATCTTAAAACTTTTAAGTTTAGATCACTGTTGGAAAAATCTTTTCCAAGAGCAATTAGATGGTTGATCAAGAGAGTGAACCTTTTCTGCATATCTTGAACTGTTTCCCTTGGTAACATTTTGAACATTTCATACTCTTGTGAGAGAGTATTGATTTTTGATCTCTTGACTTCATCCGTGCCTTCATGAGTTATCATTAAGATATCCCATATTTCTTTTGAAATTCTGCACGTTGATACTCTAAAGAATTCATCTATGCCAAGAGCAGATGTAAGAATGTTCATGCCTTTAAGGTCATATTGAACTTTCTTCTTTTCTTCTTCACTCCATGTGTTTTCTGGTTTTGGTTGTGTGCTATCACCCACTTCATTCATTGGTATAAACGGGCCTTCTTCAATGGCTTTCCATATTTCCACATCCAATGAACTTATGAAGATTTTCATCTTGATTTTCCAAAAGTCATAGTGGTCTCCATTGAAGTATGGTGGCCTGTTTATGTTCAATCCCTCACTAGTACCATGACTAGAAGAGGATGCCATCTTTTCCCGAATATTAGGAGAAAATTACCTAAACTTACGCTCTGATACCAATTGTAAGTATAGATAGTAACCTGAGAGGGGGGGTGAATCGGGTTCTCTCAATTTACGCCTTAACAAAACTCAATTACTTTCAAGATAATGATAATCACAATTGATGATTGTGAATGCAGCGGAATAAGAACTTGCTGAAAGTAAAAGATGAAGGTTGAGAGAATTTGCACACAGATTTTATCCTGGTTCACCTTCAATACACCGAAGGCTACGTCCAGTCCCTCAAGAAACCCTTGAGGATTTATCCACTATGATCAAGACTTCTTACAAGCACTCACACTAAGGACCTTAAGAACTCTTGTCAAACCTCAGAAGGCAAACCACCAACTGATGACGCCGAACCCTACGACGGACTTTGAATCAAACCCGATTCAAATGACATTTTCCACAACCACCGAACACTACGGCGGACTTTGAATCAAACCCGATTCAAAGGACCTTTTCCACAACCACCGAACACTACGGTGAATGAATCAAACCGATTCAAGATGAAGAAGAAGAAACCTTTACTGTGGCTGATACAATCCTTTAGACTAGTTGGATTGATCTTAGTTTGTATGCTCCAGGCAATTACAATGAAGACTCTTTTATTCTGAGTTTCTCAAATGTTGAACAGCATGAGTGTTCTTATGAAAATGAGAGAGCAGAAACTCAGAATGATGACTTTAATGAATATGAAAGTTGTAGTCCAAGTCATTACATGTTTTTGAGCGTCTATAGACTTTATATAGGAACTAGAGGTTGTCCATGAATCATCACAAAGCTTCCCAAACGTTTTGAGACACATTGGTTCATGAAACAACACATCTGTCGACCTGGTAATCGATTATAGTAACCTGGTAATCGATTACATCATGTCGTTGCAGTTTGAATTCAAAATTCAAACTTGGTAATCAATTACTGATATGTGGTAATTGATTACTGCCTTATGGTAATCGATTACTCACATCCTGTAATCGATTACTGTCAGTTCATGACAGTTTTAAGCCCTAATTGAGTGTTTCTACTAAGCTTTACTTGTGGAAACATATTACACCCAATTTATTGATTATTTATGAGCCTTAAAATGCAATATAACCTTAATAAAGCATATCACACTGAGTTAACAAGACTTACTTGTGGCTAGAACCTTAATAGATGATCTTGACGTTTTGAGCTGGTTCTTGAAGTCTTCTTTCTTTTTCTTCTTTTTGTAACGTGTGTTGTCATCATGAAAACTTCAGCTAGAGTCAGGAGCAAGACCTTCTTCACAATATTTGAATCCAATTTCTCCATAAGTGGATGCTTATGTCGTCATATATATGGATCAGGGGAAAATGGCAAACAATTTGCACAACCTGCAACGAAAAAACCAGGTTTTCTCCTTTCCTTATTTTTAGGGTTCGATAATTTATTTGATGCTTATCCATGATTCATGATAATGCTTACCCAATTGGCTTCAGATGTTTCTTATAATATGTTGTGTGATTCATTTTTATGGTTCGCGATTGTGGCTTTTACTAATGCTTGTCATTGATAAGTTTTACCATGATCCCTTTACCTGCGCCCCTAATTATGTAATGGCTTCTACCATACTTAATTTTTAGGGTTTCTTCTCATTTGTAAATATCTTGATTGTTTCCTGATATTTTTCATGGTTGTGTTTTTTTATTTTCTATCCATGATTCCCCATTTTAGAGACAATCTAGTTGATGGTGTCAACGAAAGGAGCATGTCAGGCACTTATTCCATCATATAGAAAGTGGCAGGCTTCTAACTGATTAATTATCTGTCTGCCGAGGAGTGTCTTATGGATATGAGTACCATCCACATAGTAATTCAACCATTTGTAATTAATACATCTTTAATCAAAACTCAATTATTTGAAATCAAAAGGAAAGACAAGGTGTAAACTCCATATTTTTTAAAACTAGAAATTCTGAATTAAGTTATAAGTTTTGGGAAGAAAATCCTGGGGTCAAAATCAAGCAGCCTCTCCCCATAGACGTGCATAATCTCTGTAATCATAATGCAATATGCATATCAGAGCCTCACCGCATATATGTACTCATCATATATGTATATATATGGAAGCGTATCAAGTGAAAACTAATGTTATTGTGAGAAATGAAAACTAAGTGAGTCGTTTGATTAAATTTAAAGGCCCAGATTAAATGCAATTAGAAACATGTCACATGCCTATTTTTTACTAATTGTGCCCTGCTAGGTTTCACTTATGCAACATTAAGGCCGCGTTTGGGAAAACAACTTAATTAAGAGCTTATGGTATAAGAGCTTATGGCATAAGAGCTTATGTCGTAAGCAGTTAAATTCAACAAGTTGTTTGCATTTGGATGCACATATTAAAAATAGCTTATACAAAATCAAAGCGTTTGGATGCATTTTTACATAAGCACTTATTAGTAGATCACACCGGAACCCGCCTCCTCGCAGCGGCGCACGGCGGCGATATCGCCGGAGCAGGAACGAAGGGTTGTAACCTCTTCTCCTCATGGCGAGGATCAACTTAGCGGTGTCCGTTTTGCAAAAACCTAAGGTGTTGGCCGGGAAATGTCATTGCAGCGGCGGTCGACAGTGGTGTTAGTTCAGATAGCAACCTGAGAGGGGGGGTGAATCAGAGTTGCCCCGATTTTCGCGTAATAGTACCAAACGACTTTCAGCACAATTAGAGTTGTAACGTAAGAACGTTGTTGCAGCGGAATATTGTAATTGCTTGAAAGTAAAAGATGAAGGATGAAGGAAATGACACAGAGAGTTTTATCCTGGTTCACCTTCAATCCACCGAAGGCTACGTCCAGTCCCTCAAAGAAACCCCTTGAGGATTTTTCCACTATTGATAAAAATCACTTACAAGTTCCTAACCCAAGGACCCCAAGAATTTCTACCAATATCCTGTGAAAGCAAACCACTTTCAAAAGCCCTTGAAAGCAAACCGCTTTCAGTTCCTGAAGGCAAACCACCCTCAGACCTTGAAGACTAATCCACCTTCAATCGAACAACCCTTCACCGAATACCACGGTGAAGTTAGAATCCCTCAGAAAGATTACCACTTTCTGAAGAACCACTCCACTGAATTCCACAGTGAAGATTTCCCATGATCGAGTACTCTTAACGAATGCTTGCACCAAGGACCCTAAGATATCTTATCAATCTTCCTGAAGCAACCCACTTCTGATTGATCAAGTCTTCTTAACGAATGCTTGTGCCAAGAACCCTAAGAGGACCCATCATGCCTCAGAAAGCAAACCACTTTCTGATGACACCGTATTACCACGGTGGACTTTGAATCAAACTTGATTTAAAGGGCCTTTTTTACAACCACCAAAAACTATGGTGAATGAATCAACATGATTCAAATAGAAGAAGAAGAAGATGCCTTTTCTATGCATGATTCAATCCTTTAGACAAGAAGGATTGATCTTAGTTTGTATGCTCCAGGCAATTACAATGAAGGCTCTTCCATTCTGAGTTTCTCAAATGTTGAACATCATGAGTGTTCTTGTGAAAATGAGAGAACCGAAACTCAGAATGATGACTTTAATGGATATGAAAGTTATGGACCAAGTCATTGATGTTTCTGAGTGTCTAGGGACTTTATATAGGCACTAGAGGTCGTCCATGAACCAACACAACCTTTCCCAACCGGTTTGAGACACAATGGTTCATGAAATAACACATCTGTCGACCTGGTAATCGATTACCACAGTTAGTGTAATCGATTACACCATGCCGTTGAAGTTTGAATTTGAATTTCAAACTTGGTAATCGATTAATTACACACATTCTGTAATCGATTACACACATCTGTAATCGATTACAGACAGTCCAGAACTCAGTTTTTGACTGTTTAAAACCTAATTGAGTGTTCCTACCAAGTTTTACTTGTGAGAACATATCGTACTCAATTAGTTGATCTTTCATGAGCCTTCAAGTGCAATTTAAACCTTAATAAAGCATAGCACACTAAGTTGACAAGACTTACTAAATGCAAGAACCCTTATGTTTGATCTTTGACGTTCCGAGTCGGTTCTTGAAGTCTTTCTCTTGTTGAAGTCTTCTTTTCTTTTCTGAAGTCTTCTTGAAGTGTTTCTTTTTGTTCCTTTCTTTCTTGAAGATTTCTTGAAGTCTTCTTTTTCTCTTCTGAGGTCTTTCTTCTTTTTGTGATGTGTTTGTCTTCATCAAAACCTCATTCGAGTCCAAGGACGAGACTTGATTTACAATCGCCCCCTTTTTGATGATGACAAACATCATGCTTGAACATTGATGGATCATTTAGACTTTCTTTCTTGTCTTGTATCTCCCCCTTGGTTTTGCAATTATTTCTCCCCCTTTGTTTTGTAAACGAAGCACAGTATCCTGAAAATGATCAAGCATACACAAGACTTTTCTCCCCCTTTTGACATCATCAAAAAGAAGATAAAGCCATACAAAATATTCCAAGATAATAGAAATAAAGAGAGGCATAATATGCATTAGAACTTTTCTCCCTTTTGAACTTTTCTCCCTTTTCTCCCCCTTTTTGTTCCACTTGTAGCCTTTCTTGTAAATAATCTTTACAAAGCACAGGACCCTTTCTCCCCCTTTTGACTTCATCAAAAAGGAAGATGAGTCCAAGCATAATCCACACATGCTAACAAGTAGTATAGATATTTAAGACATGGGGAGTGGGGTAAGCAAGATATTATATAGAAACTTATGCATCACACGTAATTTAAAGCATAAATAGTTAAGTTCAAAATACATAATTAAACGTGCAAGCAAGAACCAAACATCCACAAGATAAGTCTAAACTATTACAATCCTCAAAATAAATAGTCTGAATGAAAATAGATATAGTCTAAGTAAAGATAGAAATAGTCTAGAAATCTTCAGAATCATCAGAGAGATCAAAAGAGTCATGGGTAGAGGGAGCCATGCGATCAACACGAAGACTAAGACGATCCATATCCGCACGGAGAGTGGTGTACATGGATTCGACGCGTCCTTCCATATGATCAAACCTCTGATCAAAGTGTGCCCGCATGTCAGCCAGATGAGAAAGGATGAGTTGTGTAGAGGCATCCGTACCAGCAGATGATGAAGGAACACTCTCAAAAGGAGGAAAGAATGCATCCATTTTAACAGAATATTCACCATGAGTAGGAACACCCTTCTTCTTCAGAATGATAGAAATTGCAGAAGCAAATGGAAGAGGGCTAGTTCTTTCCTTATGCATCATCATGTGTATCATTACCAAATAAGCCCAATTAATAGACTTTTGATTAACCATGCCATATAGAATTTGTAACTCTAGATCACTTATCTGAGCATGATTAGAACTTTGAGGTAAGATCACATAACTAAGCAAGTAGTGAAGCATTCTGTCTTCAACAGTGAGAAACCCAACAGCAAGGGTGTCTCTAGAACGGTTTGTATCAACTCTCTGCTTTTTAGACTGAATTTGCTCCTCAGTGAAGCGACATAGAGATAAATAAAATGATCGCTTATCATAATCTTCCCATGGGCAAGGCAATTCAGAACCTAATTTTGCTCCAGTGCTAGGAATAGACAGACACTCTCCCAACTCATCAATTGTCAGAGATATGTCAATACCCTTGACAGATGTGCATATTTTGCCACCACGCTTAATCAGATTACAGTAAAAGACTCTGACAAGTTCGGGAAAGAATTTACCTTTAATCTCAATGAACGAGTCAAGTCCCTGATGATTAAGCAATGTTGGAAATGTCATCCCTGCTGTCAAGAAAGAATCCAGAGCACCATACTTTGGTGTAAGAACTGGTCGATCAAGAAAATGAGCAAGGAATCGTTGCTTCTGTTCTTCAGTTGCCAACAGCCTTGAGAGGTCCAAAGCATCCATGGATGGGTTCTTAGAACGAAGAGGTTTACGTGAGGAAGAGGCCATGGAAGCTGAATTTGAGAATTTTCGAGTTCTAGGGTTTAGCAGGACCGAATTGGGGCTTTTTGATACAGACCAATTCAACAACAATCGGTAGTATGAATAGATGGAGATGGATATTAGGAGCAAAACCCACAAAGAATTCTTGAAAACGAACAAGAATTGTGGAAGATATGGGGAAAATAGTAGTGTTGGTGTCGCACGAGAGAGAGAAGGAACCAGAGGAGATGTAATCGATTATGAGCATAAAACCCAAAAAAATATATAGTATCGGGCATGTAATCGATTACTACCTTTTATGTAATCGATTACATACTGCAAAATTTGAATAATAATTCAAATTCGAGGAGGTAATCGATTACACTGCATGGGTAATCGATTACCCTCCTTTCTGGAAGAGGAACAGGGCCAGAATAATCCCTGTAATCGATTACTAATCCTATGTAATCGATTACTATGACTAAAAACTTGAAGATTCAGACATAATAGGCACAGCATGAAGAATATTTCTAACAGAGAACTATAATGTAAATACAAATGCCTAAGAATGCATTACTATTCAATTTAATTCCTTTTAGTTTTGTAAGGATGAGATGATCCCACTTTAATGTGCATAAACTTCATATATGTTCAAGAAATTATCATGCAATCTAGCAAAGATAATTTATAATTTAACATATGAAATTGCATTACTAACCTCTTCATCAGAATGATGTGTTGCCATTAAAGCTAGACATGCTTCCTCATTTTGAGTTGAATGATGAACTTGCTCTATTGTCATCCAAGTTTGTCTTCTTTGTTTTGGAACCCCTTTTCTCATAATCCTTCTTTCAAGCTTATAACCTTGTGCTACTAATCTAGCCTAATTTTCTATCTTATGATTTCTTGTTTTTCTAATTTGTTCCTAAGTATCTACTTGGCTTTAATGATATACTTATTACTTAGGGAACCGATATCCATACTAGGTTTTTCTCAAACTAGTTCAACTCTTGTGGCTTGAATCCAGTACTTATTTCCTAAAGCATTATGTACTCTAGATGGCTCTATTTAGAAGGTATACCTATTTTTCCTATGCTAAGCAATTATCCCTTTTCCATTATTCTCATATGAGACACATCCCCTTTTTCCTAGGTATGAGATATAAGAAAAATTTGTTTTGTCTCCAATCATATGTGATGTGTAGCCATTAACAAGATATCATAAAACCCTTTGCTATTTTCATACACACTTACAAAGCAAATTTCTCATAAAGGAATATTGAGTACTTAAGTTGCTTTGGGTTCTAGGTTATTGTTTGTCTTATCCACTCACATACATTGCCCACTTGATATTCCTATAATGATTTCTACTAGAAGTATGTCCTATTCTATTGCAATAACTATGAGCATATAGTCTATAACCTTCATATTATATCTAAGCATATCATAATGTCTCCTAGGTTGTCTTGGAACAATTTGAGAATAATTCCTATTGAAATTTTTATGCTTTGATTATATATCATGAGTATGTAATCAATTACAGAGGTTGAGGTAATCGATTACCTTAGGCAACTAATGAGGCACGAGGACTGCAGACAGGGTTAATCGATTACAGTATGTATGTTAATCGATTACCAGGACAATTAATATGTTCTAAACTAAAAAATTCCCATGAAATACATTACTAGAAGAACATTTAAGCATATAAGCAACTTAGATACATGCAATCATAATTTTAATTTGTGAATCAAGCATGTAAGCATATAAGTTCAAAAATCATGCAATGTAATTAAAACATATAAACACATACTTAAACAAATATCTAACTATATCGTGTTCATCTAAAATACCTAGTTCTCTTCTAATCTTATAGAATGAATCTTTAGGATTGTTTTTGGGACATTTTGTGGGTAGTTCCTATAGTTCATATTTCTAGAAGAACTAGCATGTATGTGTTTACTTCTAAGAGAATTAACTTCATCTAAATCCTTTTGAAACATTTGACATTTTTCTTCAAAAGATGAAATAATGTTTATCACTAAATTTAGAAGTACTACGACACATCTTAACAAGGCTTTCTATAGCAAATTTTAAATCATTTGAAAAAGAAGTGCTGGTACTAACCTGGACATTTTTCCTTATCAGAATTCTGAGTCTGAGCCTATGTCATTGTCTTTCCAAGAGACGTATGCTCTTCTGGAGTTTGAATTCTTCTTTTCAAACTTCTTCCTTAGTCCATGCTTCTTCTTTTGAATGTTTGGACAATCATATTTGATGTGACCAGATTTACCATACTCATAGCATGTGATCTTTTGTGAAGAGGAGGAGGCTTTATTTCCCTTTTTGAAAACTTGTGGATTTCATACCTTTTCTTTGTAACAACCTTCGAAAATCTTGACTATTAAGACCATGTTCTTATCATCTTGTGATTCTGCATCATATTCATCATTGATGCTTTCTTTGGCTTTTAGAGCAATAGACCGATGTCTCTTTTCATTGTTCTCATATTGCTCGAGTCTGTTTAACTCTAAATCATGTTCTTGAAGTTTCCCAAAAGGAGTAGCCAGAGTCATGTTGGAGAGACTTTTCTTCTTTGAGAGAGAAGTGTCCTTTTGGTTGCCATGTTCTTCTAAGGGATCTTAACATTTTCATGTTTATGGCATAATAAGAGAATTCCTTACCAAGAACAACCAAGTGATTCAATAAACGTGTGAACCGCTTTTGCATATCAGGTATGCTTTCTCCAGGCAATATTCTGAACATCTCATATTCTTGTGATAGAATATTGATCTTTGAATCTTTTGACTTCATCAGTCCCTTCGTGTGTAACCATTAAAGTATCCCATATTCCTTTTGAAGATTTGCAAGTAGATACCCTAAGGAATTTCTTCATACCAAGGACTGAAGTCTAGATGTTCATACCTTTTTAAGTCATGATGAACTTTCTTCTTTTCTTTGTCACTTCATGTGTTTTCTGATTGTGAACTTCCTTCAACTTCTACTACAGGCCCAAGGAGATTTCTTTAATGACTTTCAAGATTCCCGCGTCTAATGGCTTTATGAGGATCATCATCTTGATATTCCAGAAATCGTAGAGTTCTCCATTGTAGAATGATGGCCTGTTTATTGTGAATCCTTCATTGGTAATTGTTGTAGATGAGGATGCTATCTTTTCCAGGATCTTAGGAATAACTTACCTAAACTTCCACTCTGATACCAATTGTTAGTTCAGATAGCAACCTGAGAGGGGGGGTGAATCAGAGTTGCCCCGATTTTCGCGTAATAGTACCAAACGACTTTCAGCGCAATTAGAGTTGTAACGTAAGAACGTTGTTGCAGCGGAATATTGTAATTGCTTGAAAGTAAAAGATGAAGGATGAAGGAAATGACACAGAGAGTTTTATCCTGGTTCACCTTCAATCCACCGAAGGCTACGTCCAGTCCCTCAAAGAAACCCCTTGAGGATTTTTCCACTATTGATAAAAATCACTTACAAGTTCCTAACCCAAGGACCCCAAGAATTTCTACCAATATCCTGTGAAAGCAAACCACTTTCAAAAGCCCCTGAAAGCAAACCGCTTTCAGTTCCTGAAGGAAAACCACCCTCAGACCTTGAAGACTAATCCGCCTTCAATCGAACAACCCTTCACCGAATACCACGGTGAAGTTAGAATCCCTCAGAAAGATTACCACTTTCTGAAGAACCACTCCACTGAATTCCACAGTGAAGATTTCCCATGATCGAGTACTCTTAACGAATGCTTGCACCAAGGACCCTAAGATATCTTATCAATCTTCCTGAAGCAACCCACTTCTGATTGATCAAGTCTTCTTAACGAATGCTTGTGCCAAGAACCCTAAGAGGACCCATCATGCCTCATAAAGCAAACAACTTTCTGATGACACCGTATTACCACGGTGGACTTTGAATCAAACTTGATTTAATGGGCCTTTTTTACAACCACCAAAAACTATGGTGAATGAATCAACATGATTCAAATAGAAGAAGAAGAAGATGCCTTTTCTATGCATGATTCAATCCTTTAGACAAGAAGGATTGATCTTAGTTTGTATGCTCCAGGCAATTACAATGAAGGCTCTTCCATTCTGAGTTTCTCAAATGTTGAACATCATGAGTGTTCTTGTGAAAATGAGAGAACCGAAACTCAGAATGATGACTTTAATGGATATGAAAGTTATGGACCAAGTCATTGATGTTTCTGAGTGTCTAGGGACTTTATATAGGCACTAGAGGTCGTCCATGAACCAACACAACCTTTCCCAACCGGTTTGAGACACAATGGTTCATGAAATAACACATCTGTCGACCTGGTAATCGATTACCACAGTTAGTGTAATCGATTACACCATGCCGTTGAAGTTTGAATTTGAATTTCAAACTTGGTAATCGATTACACACTTGTGGTAATCGATTACACACATTCTGTAATCGATTACACACATCTGTAATCGATTACAGACAGTCCAGAACTCAGTTTTTGACTGTTTAAAACCTAATTGAGTGTTCCTACCAAGTTTTACTTGTGAGAACATATCGTACTCAATTAGTTGATCTTTCATGAGCCTTCAAGTGCAATTTAAACCTTAATAAAGCATAGCACACTAAGTTGACAAGACTTACTAAATGCAAGAACCCTTATGTTTGATCTTTGACGTTCCGAGTCGGTTCTTGAAGTCTTTCTCTTGTTGAAGTCTTCTTTTCTTTTCTGAAGTCTTCTTGAAGTGTTTCTTTTTGTTCCTTTCTTTCTTGAAGATTTCTTGAAGTCTTCTTTTTCTCTTCTGAGGTCTTTCTTCTTTTTGTGATGTGTTTGTCTTCATCAAAACCTCATTCGAGTCCAAGGACGAGACTTGATTTACAAGTGGCTGACGCTGGCCGAATGGCGATCTGAAGGAGGGGTTTTGTTGCGGACTTCCTGGTGATTCCATTGGTCATCGTGGTTTCTCCATTGGCCCAGTGGTTTGACCGGAATCGAAGAGAGAAACGGCAGCCGTTTATTTCTCTAGGACGTGGAAGATGACAATGGTGGTGGTTGAGTCCGTTGTGAAGGGAACGATGGTGATGGGGAAAGGAGATCACGATGGTGGGGTGCCTCATGGTGGTGATAGTTTTCCGTTGAAGGAGGAGGAGAAAAGAAAATGGAAGAGGTGAGGGAGATGGGAAAACGACGAGAGCAGAGAGAGAAGAGAAGGAGAGTGAGTGAAAAAAAATAATGTTTATGAAAAAATAATGTTTAGTGTGAAAAAAGTAGGCTGCAGGATTCAAAGTGAGGATCTCATTAAAAGGACCGAATAAGTTGTGCATAAGCTCTGCATGAGCCGTTCTTATCAGTTTATGGAAATAAGCTATGATAATAACAAAAACACACAAGAAAGGGGGGGTTTGAATTGTGCGTGTGATTTTCAAATTCTTTTTCGAAGACTTGCAGTTATAAGTTTGAAAGCGTTTGGTAAAAGGTGCAGCGGAAATTAATCTAAGACTGAAAAATAAAGCACACAAGATATTTATCCTGGTTCACCCCCTTAATCGACAGGGCTACGTCCAGTCCTTGGCTTCACCAAGATTTTCACTATTTTCTCAAAATAGTACAAGTATTCTCCAGGACTTCTCCCAGTATTCTAAGGACTACTCCTTTACAAGTATTCTAACAGGACTTCTCCTTTACAAGTATTAGACAGGACTTCTCCCAGTTATTTTTTCAAAAAGAATTGGCTTCTACAAAGTCTCTTCGATAAGAGTGGGTAGAAATATGAAGAACAAATTACAGAGAGTAAGTAAATTGGTTCTCTAAAGAGTTTGTGTGAATGAGGATAAGAGTAGCACTCTGTGAAAGCTTCACACTGGTTGGCGACTAAACTCAGGTAATGAACAACTTGAGATTACTGAGTGTTTGGCTTAGAGCAATGGGATCGCAGATGATGAACTTCGCAAGTTTTGAAAGCTTTGATCGTGTCAAAGTCGCCAATTTGACATTGATGCCAAGTCTTCTATTTATATCTTCAGTAGGATGATCAATGGGAGCTTGCTGAAGATTTGAAAATAGTTCCGTTTGAATTTCTCCTCTATTGTGAGTAACGAATACTTCTGCAACTCTATTTCAGCACTTAATGCAATCTGCCATGCATTTAATGCATCTTCAATGACGGAGGTTGTCATCGTCTGGCTCTTCAAGGCATTTTGCCTTGAGCTATAATCTTCTGCATTTAATGCTCATGCATTCCAACTAAGGAGGCCATTAATGCTCTGATCAGAAGATTTGAATTTGAACATTGAAGAGATACGATGATCAGAAAGTCTCGCCGTTGATTCCGCAAAGGTAGCTTGAATTAAGGAATATCAGAGAATTTGAATTTGCGAGGAATAAAGTATTAATTATGTCCTTTTCACCATTAATGCTCTGAAGGGACAAATAGTTCTTGACAACTAAGCCTGGGTTGGACAAACGATCTCCTTCGGGTTTTCTCTTGCACGAGCTCCAAGATAGCGTTGTTTGTCAAATAAACATTCTGTCAGAGTTTTAGATGCACTTTCATTCAGATGGGCAATTAGGTAAACCCAATGATTGGGTGACCAGACGTTCACCACAGTCGGACGAACTCTTTGAGGCAAACGTTCTCAACTGGCGGACTGATTCACAAAAGTTTTAGCCGGACGGATTCTTCCTCTTTTCTTTACTTGAACATCCGCTTTTGATAATGCTTTGTAGAGATCCATGTAGATTTTCCTCAAGTAAATAGATGTTCCTGAGTATGAAAGCATTGAGAAGTTAGGAATTCTATCTTCAACGAGATCAAGACTTAACGAAATTGTTATTCATCAAAATACAGTAATTCACTAAATTATTTGATTCTAACAAGCTAAAAAGAGCTTATGGAGGGCTTATAAGCTATTTCAACAAGCTCTGCCAAACGCATACAAAAGAGCTTATTTTATAACATAAGCTCAAATAAGTTGTTCATAAGTTCTCCCAAACGGCCCCTAAGTCTTGTCGTCTTGTGCGTACGTGCAAGTTCAACGTCTTGCAGCCTGTGTGCCTATTTGCGAAGCCCTGACCCACTTCATGCCTCAATTAAGACTATTCAACTAGTGAATCTAATGTATGTGGAAGCTGATTAGATTGGAATTGATATTGATATTTGAATAGAAGTAAAAGAGGGAGACATGGGCCTGTTTGAATACAGTTTTTTAAAACTGCTTTCTGTTTTCGAAAACTGAAAAATTTAAAAATCTGCTTGACACGACCTGTTTTTGAAAGCTATTTTTGAAAACAGTTCTTGTTTTCAGTTTTAAAAACTAAAATACCAGAACAGCTAAAAGATGTTTTCAGTTTCTGTTTTTAGTTTTCAAATTTCAATTTTGTAAATGCTGGAAATCATCTCATTCAACAGGTTTTTTTTCTACTTCTCTTTTGGAAAACAGTTTTCAAAAATAGCTTCTAAAAACTGTTTTTAAAACAGTTTTCAAAAACTGCAATCAAACAAGCCTATATTAATAATCGAATTCGAGACTGGTCGATGTGGTTGAAACCTGCACCCTCAAATTCCCATACTTGCTTATGAACACATTCACTTGAGC
The DNA here is from genome assembly GCA_030819835.1 of Acmispon strigosus. Classification (NCBI taxonomy): domain Eukaryota; kingdom Viridiplantae; phylum Streptophyta; class Magnoliopsida; order Fabales; family Fabaceae; genus Acmispon; species Acmispon strigosus. The sequence goes on from JAUAMA010000001.1 coordinate 10,879,696, forward strand.
TTCTTGACGAGCTGGATTTGGAGACGCTTCGAGTTGGCGGCAGTAGCGTATTGGGAAGAGATTGTGACGCTGGTATGGAGGACGAAGAACATAGAGCAGAGCGAGAACCTGGTAGGGATCAACACATTATGTTAGTAAGAAATTAGCATGTGGCATTTTTTAAGTACATTTAATGTGGGCCTTTAAATTTAATCTAACGATTAATATGATTAGTTCTCACTTGATAAATATATATAAATAATAAGTGCGGTCAAAAGTTGGGGACTACACATATAGTTTAACATAAAGTATTAGTCACTCGTACTCTAACTATAGAGAAAAGTTAAAACATCAATACTAATAGAAAATCATTTTTATTGAGAAATTCTAATACCTTATAGCGTTAAAACTAACTCTATGATTAAATTCAATTACTGTAACACCCCAATTCTAAGTTAGGGTCACATTAGTAACCGAGCGAAACTTTATAAAAACCTTATTAAAACTCTTTTCTCAAAACACTTTCCAACTTGGCGACAACAATAATACATATATATATATATATATATATATATATATATAATACTCCCCATTACTTATTAATAAAATGATACTAACGAGTAGTCAAAATAATACTACGTCTTGCACAAAATACGTGCCCAAAAGAAAACGTTAAGAAGTACAAAATAACGACGAAAAACATAAAAGCCTTCAACTTCTCATCATCAGTCCATCCCAGTCTTCTAGTTAAATCTCCCTCTTCGAGTCTAGATTTTGAAAACCAAATCAATCATCATGTGGCTCCCCAACTTAATAATCTATGGCGTTAAGCACCCAAACAAAAAAAACAAAAAACAGGCAGAAAGGGTAAACTCCTTCAACAAGACAACAAGAGCAACAGTATAACAACAATTATATGAAAAACATAAACAATAACAATATTGTCTGTAAGATGCTTCACAAAGCAACATAACAAAGTGATTCCATCAGATTGTGCTCTCCTGAGTTCCCACAACCTCTCTGGCTCTCTTTCTACCCCTTATTGCCGACCCAGCAGATGTTGTCTCCCTTGTAACTGAGTTGTCTTGTCCTGAAGTCTATGTGTTGTTTGGCCATGATGGACCAGGCTGTTTCTGAGCTTTAGCAGCCTTTTCCTTTCTTTTTGCAACAGGCTTGTATCTTGGTGGAAGCTGGGTGTTTTTTTCCAGAGGCAGCAGCAGCAGCACTTCTTGTACCAGACTTAGTACCACTCCCACTTGCCATGCCTGTTGGGTGAACCATCTTCTTGTTTTTCTGCAATTTTTAAAAGTCAGTTTATGGTATAGTGAAACCAGCAAATCAGTCATGCAGAACAAGTAATGAAGCTTGCTTGTTTCCTCCTTTTGGAATAGCTCTGTCAGCACCAGTCTTGCCACCACAAGTCCTGACATTGTGCCCAAATTCCCACATCTACTGCACTTCATTTTTCCTACACTCCTTTGTAACTTGTATTGATTTCTGGGTTCATCATTCTGTTTGTTCCTCTGTGTCTTGGGCCTTCCAGCTGCCCTTCTAACATATGGAGGATTCAGTGGTGGCAGATTGCTCATTGTCCAAAGCTAGGGACCATTTGATGGATAAATGATGAAGCTATAGGTTGGCAGAAATGTTGCCCTCCTACACATTGAAAGGTTAGAACCAGAGGTAGATTGTAACTGAATTTGAAAAATAACATGATGGCCAGTTTACCAATAGTAGTTATCCACGAACTGTTCAGGATTGACATTGTTATACCACATACAAGCAATAGCATGACAGCATGGGATTCCTGATAAATCCCATCTCCTGCATGCACAATGCCTATCTTTCAGTTCCATAGCATACTGGAAATCAGGCCCATTGGATACCTGATGTAACACCCCGATTTCCAAGGCGTTATTGTAGCAAATGAACAGTAAATAATCATGCGATTTTTTTTTTGGAGTTTTCGAAGATGCGAGCCTATATTTTTTTATCATGCCAAGACAGAATGCATACTTAATTACCTATATCTACATTGCTCTTGGCGAGCGGTGTTACCAAAGTAGTTTGAGACGTGCATAATTACATCAAGTGTAGTGTAAAAAGTAAAGTTATATTATAGACCGGCTAACCCAAAAAGTGGAAAATACTTCAAGGCTATGAAATCCTAGGACTAGACCTCATAAGTCCGATATACTTCCCTGTGAACTCGCGCAGGAAGCCCATACAAAAATCCATGTATCGGAGACCTACCCTTTCATTAAATATAAACTGCCCTAATTACCAAAAGTACGACCTATCTTGAACCCAGACTGCCTAAGCCTCCTCCTCCTTCTTAGGGTCCTCCTCGGGATCGCCGTCGGATCCCTCGAGTCGTCTAGTACAACCCCTGCCTGGGGCCTCTCCATCGGAGTCAATGAAATCGATCACGGGGACATCTACATCTATGACGGTAGTGGAGATTGTCGTCACTACCTCATATACCAGAGGTACTATCCGGAAGGGTTCCGTCGGGGTGGAGGTGTAGTCCGCGGTGAGAGGAGTAGAGGTCTCCGCCTTCACCTCAGGGGATGAAGGGCGTGGGGAAGCAACAGTGACAGGGGACGTCGGGATAGCGGTTGTCCCAAACGCCGAGGCATCGAAACCGCCAAAGAGGGAGATATGAGGTAAGGGAAGATCATAAGTGAAACGATAGATCTAACGTCCTTGCGATGCACCAAAGCGGATTTTCCTGTCATTAGCTACACGACCCGCGTACCAGACTCTCCATGTTGGCAGGTCTACCGACCATGACGCCGATTCGTCTTTGTCAATGAAATGTAGGGTCGCCTCCCCTAGGAAGGGTAGGCCAGTGAATGGGTCCGCCGCTGGTCAGCCGGGCATGATCTGGAGGAGCACACACGATCCATCCAAAAGAAACACAGAGAAAATGGTCACTTCCAAAAACAATATCAAGTCCAATAAGCAATCAAGCAGTATTGATCAAGTAGCAACTAGCAAGTACAAGTTACAATTATATGACACGAGTGGTCGAAGACCCTAGGACTCCTATATGCACGCACAACCTTCGCTATACAAAAAGTTTTTATCCGGATATGACACCAAATCCCGCAAGCAGGTGGGACACTCTTCCGAACTCCGTACGAACTAAAAAGTAGGACGGTCAGTCGGGAGTTGCCTCTTACACGAGAATGCTCTGTATAACACCCCGATAGGGTGCATCTCTAGTCCATGACTCTGTATAGCCTTGAACCATGACAGCTTCAAAGAATGTTTGACACGACATGAAGACAACAACTCAAACTAGGACTTAGTCGTCCGAAGACATGGCCTAACATAGCTTCATAATTAACAATAATCGTTAGAGCATACGTACATATCTAAGCAGATATAAATCATATCGAAAAGGAATACGCTTACAATTATCAATATAGCAAGAAACATCCAATAAGTCAAGCCACAATTTCAATTCAAATTCAACGATGTCACACATCAAACAATTCTAATCCAGCATATCAGATGCCTTCAGATACTTGCATTAATATCACAATCAATACAGTTCTAAATCGGGTCAATCTCAGAACCCCGTCAACTACTATTTTAGAAATCATAGTGCATATATTCACATAAATTTATACTTATGCTAGTAGCTAATGAAACGAAGTGCCCATACCGAAATGGCAATCGATCTTGGCGGTTACGTAAGCTCCGTGCATCTCGATCGGTTCGGAGTGTCATGATCCTTCAATAAACACAACCTAGCTTAGAACTTGGAACTCAAACCTAAGGTCTTGGTGCTAGTCTAATCAAGATTTCTATCACCTAAACAATGGTCCTACATCTTAGGGAAATCCTTGGAAGCCGAAAACATTTTTAGCAACTTCGACGATCGTTAAAAGAATTCAGAAAACATTAAGTTTCAAAGTCAAAACTTCCTAAAACTTTAAACCTTTCAAAGAGCATCAAGGCTAGATGCTCACAAACCATTTTATAGGCCTTAAACAAGGTTTTGAAGGCAAAACACACACACAACTCACCAAGTGTTCAACTCTGTCCAAAGTTTTAAAACCTTAAAAACTCCAAATTTTCACCAAACACTCCACTAAATTTCTCAAAACAATTACACAATCCAAAACATAACTTTTATTTCCATTTCTATACAATTCTCCAATTTTTCCCAGTTTATCAAAAACCCTAATTCAAGCTATGAGTTCCAAAATCCAATTTACCTAAAAGTTCCATTTTCACTCTTTTAATTCCAAGTTTCCTAAACTTACTAAAATCAATTTTCCAAGTCTTAAACACACAATTTTCTCTAGGCCCTTGCACACAAAATAGGGCAAAACCTTTCCTCAATACCCAAAATCATTTACAAGCATTTTACCACACCCAAAAGCTAGTTAGAAAATCAATTCTCCTTTGTCCCAAAACCTTAATCAATTTGGCCAAGCACCAATAAATTCCAAGATAAATTTTTCTTTCAAAACTAACTTGCACACATCAAGGACAACAAGAAATCTATGGTGAAACTAAATTCCAAATTTGAAAATCACTTATTCCAATAATCAATTTTCAAAAACTTGACTTCCAAGAAAACTAAATAGGGATATCCATAGATCAATATCATGGGAATGACTTTCCTAAAGGCAACCCTAGCAAAAGCTCAACTTAAAAATCTCTAGGGACCAAAACCCAACCAATCAAAATTCTAATCGGTTCAAATTGAAGCCTATGATCATGAGAACAACATTAATGAAGGGGCTTTAAGGTTCTAGCAATTACATAAAAATCCAAACTCAACATATTGAAATTCTGAATCGGTAGAAGTGTAGATCCAGAGGAGGTGAGTAATTTACCTCAGAGGAGCAAGTGGAGAAGTTGAGTGGAAGAGGTTGCAAGAGGAAGAAGAAGATTCGGCCACCAAGAGGGGGAAGAAGATGAATAGTGTTTATTTCTCTAAATCTTCATTTTCTCTCTCTAATCTCTCTTAACTTCACTAAAATCTCACTTAATGAAATTTAGAAAGAAGAAGGAAAACAACATGGAACCCTTCTTAAGGGTGGTTTGGGCCGTGGCTAGGGGGTAAAAAGGGGGATGGGTTTTTAACTTTTTACTTAACTCTAAGGACCAAAGTAGGAAAGGTAAAATGTTAAGGTAAATTTTTTTTACTATTCGAGGACCAAACCGTAAAGTTTCAAAGTTCTGGGACAAAACTCTAAGCTTAGAAAGTTCCAATAAATATCTAGGTTTGCGTTAGTGCGTCAGTGCGTCAAAACACTGGTCGCCATCTGATTCTGGTAACTAGCGAGTATCCCAATGTTACTGAGAGTGTCTGGCCCCGGACATCCTTTGGCTCTAGGCCCCGTGCTCGTGCAACTCGGGCCCGGGTCGCTCTTCCTCGAAGTTCGCGCCGCACTCGGTCCGAAAACACTATTCACGAAAGTTATTATTCACAAAAAAAATTATCGCACAGCTGGACCCGTCACATCAAACTGAGTTGTTTGGTGATTCCCGAATTTTCGATCCAGAGTCTCGAAGTCGTCCGTTTCGCTTGCTGAATTTTTGATTGAAAGTCTCGCTAGCGAGAAAAGTCTTTTCCAGGCTTCAGAAGGAAACCATATCAATATTACAGTCATTCTTCACGAAATTCTTCACTGAACGTCATGGTGATAGTGAGAATGTCTTATTCTCATCCGAACTCAAAGTTGGGTCATGGTTGGTTTACTAATAAGTGCTGCAAGGAGTACTTCTTCGGTGCTTTGGCCGACAATATCGCTTGTCGATGTCATCGAGTGAATCCAAACAATACTTGAAATAATTAGATAATTATTTAATTACTGGGGGAAATTCAGGGTCTTACAATCCTACCCCCCTTAAATTAGTTTCATCCTCGAAACTATAGGTCGGCGAATCGCTTGAGCATTGTCTTCCCCTACTTTCTCTTCAGGTTTTCACATTGTTCCTTCAGTGGTTCGTCCAATATTGCTTGGCTAGGGGAACTTTCTCCCCTTGCAACTTCTTATCGTTCTTGCCCTCATTCCTCATGGGTGGAACTATGAATGATAAGTCATCTCCGAGTTGTGAGTACTCTGACCCAACAAATCCATGCATAAGCCTCCCTGGCTTAAACGCCTCTCCGAATCCCGTCGTTGGTGACTTCCGAGGTAAGCATGTTCTTCATCTCATGCTCTAACCCTCTTTGTCTCTTATTGGCGCAGCTCTTCCGTCTGCTCTAAAAAGATCCCATATTTTCCTTACTCAACTCAAACCCTTCCTTGTACCTCATCATTAAGTTTCTCTGCTTCACAATTGTTGACCCGGGTTTTAGGGCTATCTTCATAGTTATTTTGCATATAGATTCATAGGTTAATTATGATCTTTATTCATTTTTCATGCATTTTGGTCTCATATCATGCATTTTTGTATTTTTAGGTTGTTCTATGTTTGTAGCTATTTATTAGACATTTTTTATGGCTTTTATGTGATTTTTCTGGTTTCAGGTGCTGGCGCGCTCGCCCCAGGAAGCTGGCACGCTCGCCCCAGTTCATTAAGGGAAAATCAGGGTTTTCCTTCTGGCGCGCTCACCCCGGATGATGGGCGCGGCCGCGCCAGCCCCCTGAATCAAAATCAGAACCATAACGTGTTTTTGGGGGAACGAACCCATTTTGGAGCATCTTGGAGCGATTTGGAGCACTCTTGGAGCTGTGCTAGGGCTAGGGTTTCCATCCCCACATGGTGGCTATGGATCCTCTTGCTTTCCTTCATATTGTTGCTTCCATTTTGGCCATGAGTAGCTAAGTTCTCTTGTACTAGGGGATTGATGTAGTTAACCTAACTCTATGTTTTGATTACATTTCAGTTATATATATATGAGTTGTTCTTCTTTTCTGTGAAGCTCTTTTCTATGCTTTATTGTACCTAAATGCATTTGGGTCTATCTATCTAATTCTTGCACAATTGGAAAATTGGTTTGAGTTAGGGTTTTGAGAAGGGTTTAATTGGGAGTTTTGCTAGCTTAGGAATGAGGGCGATACCCGGTTATGTTGGTTTGTTTGATGAACTTCTATTGCATTAATTGAGTAATTGGACTTAAGGAATTAATTCTTTTACTTTCGATTAATAGGTTCGTTTAGTTAAGGAATTAATAAGTGGATATCTAAACCTAGCATCATAGAAGAGTTGGATAAATTCATATATGTATGTTGAAGTGGGTAGAGACATAGTAATTGGTTGACGAAATCATTTCCCCTAGTACGTTCCAACTATCGTTTAATTCAAGTTTTTAGTTGCTTTCGCTTACGTTCATGATTTCTTGTTTCAAACAATCTATCAACCTTTTTACCATCCTTTCAATAGTCAAATTAGCGGAAATTGATAATAAACAATCACAATCCATTTTGAGACGATCTTTTTATTACTTCGAGCCTTTGTACACTTGCAAAGTGGCTAACAACAATCCTGCAGCTGATGTAGTGCTTCAATCCCTCAATAAGTGAGATAATTGGTTTGTCTCTATGTTCCAATATAGCCATGTTGAAAGCCTCACAATGTTGTTGACTTGTAGGTCACAAAGAGAATCAGTGCTAAAGTGTGCCTTAGTCCATTGCTTTGGAGTTATGTCACTGAGGTCTTTCTAGGCTTGCACATTCATCTCCTTCAACTTCAGCATGGCTCTTTCAAATCGTGGCACTATGCTTGCTCTTGCTGCTGCCCATAAAGCCCTCCTCTCTAGGATACTTTTTCCTCTAGTTCCCATAAACATGCTTCACACACACTCTGTGATCCACATTCTGATTCAATGCCTGTAATGTGGGAACCAAACCCTGTTTTTGAAAATATGTTAGAATTAAATAAATTCCAAGTGAAATGTAAAGAAATCAGAATTATAGAAGAACACTATGATTGTTCTACCTTCTGTTGATCTGAGAGAAATGTCAACGGCTTAGGCTTAATTGTGTTCAAGTCTTTCAACAACCATTCAACAAACCATTCCCAGGAGTCTCTAGTTTCAGCCTCAACAACTGCAAATGCAATTGGGAACATTTGGTTGTTCCCATCCTTACCAACAGCACTCAGCAACTGGCCACCATAAACACCTTTCAGGAAACAGCCATCCAGTCCAATGAGGGGTCTGCAGATTGTAGCAAATGCCATCTTGCATACTGCAAAGCAGACATACAATCTCTCAAAAACTGGCCCATCTTCCCTCACATCACTTTTGATAATAATTGTACTGTTTGGGTTGCTTCTAAGTAACTCATCTGCATAGCTCATAAGGTGTTTGTACTGATCCTCATCAAATACATCCATCAACTTCTTTGCTTCTCTCCTGATTCTTGAAGCTTGAAAGCTATTCAAGACCACACCCCACCTAATCTAACCTTCAACCACTAGAGATTTGCACTTCATTCCAGGAGTATGTCTGAATGTTGGAAGCAAATTTTTTGACGATTCTTGGAACTCCTACAACATGAGTGCTCATCAACCAATGGTACAATTTGCCAATAATTATTCTGCTCTTATTTAGCTAGCCTGCAATAAAATGGACAATCTCCTTCACATTTGATGACAACCCTCTTCCTATCACTCTTTTCAAGTATCACATTCTTCCTCCTTTGGAAAGCATACTCTTTAATGGCAAGTCTTAAAGAGTTTAGATGAACTGAATATCTGGACGAAATGCAGAATTGATATCAATGGCAGTCTTTGTAAAAGGCCTAAATGCAGAACATCAATGCTTGATAAGATAGGCTTTGCAGAATGCACTTTCCATTAGTTTCAGAAAATTAAAAAAATAGAATTTAGGGGACTTGAATAGTTACCTGGCTAAGTTCAAATTTCACCTCTGCGCCATCTTTAGGCAACTTGAATATGAGGAACTTCCTTCTTGGCTTTGGATTTTCATCATCACTTGTTGGAGGAGTATCTAGGTCATCAGAATAAGCATCACCATTGTCAAAGTCATTAACTGTTGTTGGTGTTTTATTCCTGGACTCAAAAGCAGCAGCACGAAATTCTTCATGTTCTGAGTTGTCTTCAAGATCTCCATGATCTACTTGGCTTGGCAAGACTCTAGACATTCCCACCTCTCATCATAATCACCGTCATCTAGGCTCACATCATTGTCATCTTTTCCTTCTTCCCCTTCTACAGTAACATTGTTAGCCTCTTTATGTCCCTTAGCACCAACACCCTCACCCTCTTCACTACCAACATCGAGGACCCCACCCTCTGTATTTGTTTCACCAGCACCCCTACCCTCTTTAATGCCCTCACCAGCAACCCCACCCTCCTTAACTCCCTCTTCAGTACCCTCACTAGCAACCCCAACCTCCTTAACTCCTTCTTCAATGCTCTCACTAGTACCCTTGCCAAATTCAATTAAAGGGATAATCTCAAGGCTATCAAAAACTACTTCAACAATATGCTCTACTAAATGCTCAATATAAAAGTCAGTTACATTATGGCCCTTGACATCTTTTGAAACCTAAGAACATCTCCATCATTCTTGAATGGTCTACATCCATTGGCAAGTGGCAGGGCAGGGTGTTTATACCACACATTATATGTCACATACCCCAGGCTTTTTACAATTTTACTCAAATCAATAGAATTAATCTCATCCACATCCCACCTCTCAACAGATTTACATGCACCATTTATACAATCTACCCTAGGTTCCCTAACAAATTTACCACCATGTCATACATGGATTGTTGCTAAATTAGAACAAGTGGACCTACAAATAATGAAGATGCAATGCAATGAGGGAACAAATTAAGTCAACCAAGACATCACTATCAGATAAAGACAAAAACAACAGATTAAACAAATATGTGAGAATCTTGAAAAGGTACCTAAAACAATAATTTTCTAGAAGTTTCTCCCCACCCCAAAAGGTAGGGTTATCAGATGTTGGCTTTTCACATGTGCTTTGTTTAGAGACCACCTGCTTCCCCTTGTTCTTCCTCGGGGTCCCTCTTCCTCTGCTTCCTCAACCTCCACGCCTTGAAGACTCACTAGCCATGGTGAGAAACTCGCTCCGGCAACGTTGGTTTATGATGGAAGAAGATCTAGGGCAAGAATCGCACTCTTCTTCTTCTCCTTTTCTCAATTTCCTTCACTGTTTCTTTTTTGGGAATTAGGATTTGATTTGGGGATTTTGTGAAATTGGAGATTTTCAGGTAAATTATTTTTTTACCTCCCCATGTGCCTCGCACGTAGTTCTGGGTTTCCTGGGGGAATAGACGATGAGGGGTAGACGATGAGGGAGCAGACGATGAGTGTTTCAGGGTCCATCGTCTACTCCCCCACTTCCTTAATCTTCATCTTGCTCCGCTTCTTTCTCAACCTGCAACCTCCCTCCTCCTTCACCCATTCCGTCATCCCCAACTTCGCGCCAAAAACAGAAATCAAAGAGAGAACCCCAGATCGATCTCATCTTTGGGCTCTCCATTTCTTCTCCCTTTCTTTCTCGCATATTTCCATCTCTCCCTCTCTTTCTTGAACCCAGATCGAACTTGGGATTCCCTTCTCCAGTTTTGCGGTTCTTCTTCTTCTCCCCAGCAGAACTGCTTCTTCTTCCCTTCTCCCTGCATCACTGCTTCTTCTTCTTCTTCGAATAAGGGTAAGAAATTGGGGATTTTCAGGTAAATTTTTTTTTTACCTCCTCATGTGCCCCGCACGTGGTTCTGTTTTTTTTTTTTGATTAATTTTTTTATTAATGGTCTACGTGGAATTGTCACGTAGACGTTGCACATGTGAAATTAAAGGAGATACACTTCGTGACAGAAATACTCGGGGGGCACGTTTCGCAAAAGTGTGTATTTCAAGGGGCAAAAAGTGCATTCAAGTCAAAAATGTAATTTAATTTTTTTTATTATTTAAATTAAAACCCGTGCATTAGCCCAAGCTACTTACTAAAATTCATGACAAACTTGGGAAGAAAAACAAAGGGAAAGGGAGGCAGGGAAGCGAAAATAAACTAAGCTATGGTTCATTCTATTGAATCTATCATGATACGATACATTGAGATAAAAATTACCAAATTGAATCATTTTTACATAAATAGAGTTATAGGAATTGAGAGATAAACAACTATATGGCAAATGATCTATAATTGTGAATTCTAGATGAAAGGGGTAAAGTTCTTACATAAGTTAACTAACCCTAACAGCATAGATGCAGTAGTACACTGAGAGCGACCCGAAACTCTTACAAGTGATATCATAATTTCAGCCACTTCGGTTTAACAACCTTTTTCTCAGCAGGTTTACGTTCTTCAACAGCAGTTTGTTGTTTTGCCTCTACAGGCTCTGACGGCTCGCCTTGATCATTAGCAACTTCCAAACCCTTCAAAGACATGACCTCTTCAAGGAGGTAAGGGCCAACTTGGCAAGCCAAAGTGCTGTCATCACCTAAAGGTTAATAAATCAGAGAGGTGGTCATTGTTAAATCCAAAAATCAAACAATATACAACGGCTCATATAACTCTGTAACAGTATCTATTAGAAATACAAATTCAAGGCGATGAATTATGAAATAATACAAATAATAATTGACCGTAAATATCATTTATAACTGCTCTAATCTTTCAGATACGGAATATATGCTTCACTTTATTTCCTTGAACTTGAAGTAGCCTTGTTATGATGAAAAACAGTTAGTCGAGCAGTGCCTAAAGAGGAATTTATCAATAAAAAAACAGAATTTGAGCTTCCTAAATCAATGGCATGATAACACAATTTACACAAAAGCAAGTACATGTATAACCTTTTCATAAAATATTTGAAAATCAAATAGGATTTGGATTTAGCGATAGTCAGAAAGCCTCACAATCACAAAAAAATCATATTTAATCCTTGTGTATGACAATTCTGAAAGAAGGAATAGCTGAAATGCAGGGGATCAGAACCCTGTTACTGAAATAACAACTAACCAAAGGGTTAGTTAATTTATTATGACGGAGACGGTTACAGAAATAACAGTTAACTAAATGGGTTGGATTGTTGGTTACAGGGGTTTGGAAAATTAAAAGGGAGAGAATACGAATTGTTGGAGGTAATCAGATTTCTTGATTGGGTTTGGGAGTGTGCTGGATCACTCGGGAAACTGAGTGAAACCTTGTATGCTTTCTTCCTAATTTTCTGGGTTCGGTCACCAACTTAGGACAGGGCTGGATGAAGTGAAGATTCAGTTTTCTTCTCTCGTTTATTAGTGTCCTATTAACTGGTATCAGAGAACCATACAGGAGTTGTGGGGCATTGAATCTTGATGATGAGAACGGACACAGCAAGTTCCAAAAGGGAACTCAGGGGAAAGGCAAGGCAATACTGACATTTAAAGAAGAACATGCTTACTGGTGGTTGATCAAAATAAAGAAGTATTTTGAAGCCATGGGAGTAACAAGGGAGGGGAAGCTATCATGGGCTTGGATGGCGATGAGAGAGAGTGTTCTCAATTTGTGGTTTTGTTGGAAACGGAACAATCTGAATGCAACATGGTGGGAGTTCGTGAATATTCGCTTTGCTCAAGAGGAAGAACATACTTGAGCGATTCCCAAAGCTTCCATGACTGAGAACAAGTCACAACATGAGGAAGAACACTTTCAGAAATCAGCGACAGAAGCCATGTGAAGAGCAATGAGACTTGTTGCTCCAAATCGCTGAACAGAGGATTAACGATCGCTGCCACACGATCTTCTTCAGGAAGAAATTTCTGTGGAATTTCGGGATCAACAACATACTTGAGCAATTTCCGTCCGCGAAGAACACCTTCAACCTGTTGCTTCCACAAACTGAAATTCTTCTCATGCAATTTGATCGAACGTTGGAATGAAAAAGAATCAGAGATATTAGTGCCTCCAGTACCACCAGTAGATTCTGAAACCGTCGCCATTGTTGGATCGATGAAGCTCTAGATACCATATTGAGAAACCAAAACACAGAAAAGAAGAAGGAGAGAGAGAGAGAGAGAGAGGGAGAGAGAGAGAACTGAATCTGTTATTCTGTTATTGATAGTTAAACAGTTACAGCACATGCAGTCTTATATAGACTCAGCAAGTTAACCGTGCCAGCTGTCATATTGACAGCTGGAGCTTACTGTACAGTGAATCCTATACAGTATATTAATACAATATGTTCTAACTATTCACTATATCCTAACAATAATTATGTAGTAAAATAAAAAAGTGAGACATGTTTCAGAAGATGATTCTACTGACATCTAGAACTCACCTTTAGGAACATCATACGAAAAGTACACAATAGCACCAGGAAAAAATCCAGCACTGTAGAAATCTTGAGATGTGTCTTTGATCACCTTCTTAGGCGGAGTAGTATCTGCAGTAAAAAGTACATATGATTTTCTTAAAATAGGTTAAGTAAGTGTTAATCCTTAACAAAAGATGATGCTTAGGCATGCTGATCTGATAGTAAATGAGATGAAATGCTATCAATTATGATATTGATCACTACGAAGTTCCAATTATATGCACCACTTTACAAGGACAAATTATTCCAAATTTAATCATATATAGGAAATCAATATGCTTACATATATAAAATGGCTGCTCTGGTTGTGCAATTACTTTATTGAGAAGATTAATTAAACTCTGGATTGTTTCAGATGAGTGAAAGGTAGCCTCCAATGTGTGATTATCAGGGAAGCGAACTCTAATTACCACCTGCAAACAAGATCAGACCAAATGAATATATAAGTTCACTGATAAGAACCTTGGCAGAACCATACCACAAAAACTAGCCGTTGTAGTTGGAGAGCCCAATGCCTTATAAACCCCACACTAGAATCTTATTCTTCCAATGTGGGACCCATGACCCATACCTTGCAATTGGATCCTATCATCCCACCATGCTCTACAGCCCCTGCGCCCATGTGGGCTGGCTGTGCACTAGCCCTTTGACTAGTCCTGGGCAAACATTGCAATTTCAGCGTTGCCGCACGTTTGCAGCTGAGAGACATGGTAGAAGGCTCGGATACCAATTAATAAGAATATTGGGAGAACCATACCACAAAAGCTAGCCCTTGAAGTTGGAGATCCCAATGCCTTATAAACCCCACACTAGAATCTCATATTCGAATGTGGGACCCAAGTCTCATACCTTGCAATCAGATCCTAACATTCACCCTCATTGATCCGATTTATTTTAATATTCATGAAAAATCTTATGATCCTTCAAGGGGAGAAAAATATCCAATATGAACCAGAACAAAAAGTTCAAGGGTAATAATCACAATTTTGGGAGGTAAAAAAGAAGAAGAAGCTAGACAATACTTTGGTCATTCTTGACCGACGAGCTGCCTCTTCTGCTTCTCGGATTTTTCGAGTCTTCAAGATTTTATCTGTCCAAATTTAATATGTTTAAATAACAATATCATGAAGGGGATATTTTGATTTCTGACTGTGCATCTGTTGACAAGTACAGTATTTAATTTGTTTATATTTCTCATGCATTATTATTAACTGTCAACTGCAAACAGAAACATGTCAATATATACAGATGCATAGTTCCAAAAACTGGGAGAAGGTAATATGATTCAACAATGCTATTTGGGAATATAGATAGCATTCAGTATGATATCATGATATGGTACTAATATCTGTTCAACCATATATTAGATAATCAGCTTTCTGTTAATAGGAAAAATGCATGGTTCTTTTACTTGTTTTTTATTTTATTCAAGTTGTCAAAATTTGAAAATTGGGCACATATGAGAAAGGACATGAACATTGGATCACAACCTGTGATTTATAGTCACTACTTCACACACATGGAATGATTGGGATCAATTTTACCTTCCTTTTTAACAGCCAAAAGTTTGAAATAATCTTCAGCAGTAAACTCATAGAAGTCAGCAGTCTCCTCTTCTTCCGAAATACCAACAAGAAATACAGTTTATCAATATACATAAGAGAAAATATCGTTGAAATGTATCTAGCCTTGGGATACTGCCATAATTAAGTTGCTATTACCAGTATTTTCTGCAGCATTTGGTGATGGAGAAAGTGAAATTGTTTCAAAAACACGAATCTCCCGTCCAAATCTTTCATTCATATCAGCAATGCTGGCCTGTTTGCCATAAAACATGAAAGTAAAAGAAACGTCAAGGAAAAAAAAAATAGATTGAGCAAGCAGTCGTGCGGATGCATAACTAACGTAAAGAGCTCAATGAAGTGCAAGGGAATTAAATTTCAGCCAGAAAAAGTTAGCAGCAATACAAATGACAAAAAATTAAACACACATCTGGAACAGTACTATGATCAGGATTATCGCTATAGCGCCATAGCGGTACGCAGAGTACTAGAGTCCCTTAGCCACTCCTAGCCGTTGCGTAGCGGTGCAGTTCAGTGTTAGGATACAGTGTGTGTTGTAGCTTGCGTGAGAAGCAAGCTACAGCTGTCAATATAGTGATCAGTTAGCCTAGTGAGTTAGATAGTGATCTATATATAAGCTCATATGTACTGTGCACTGAGTTATCAATAACAGAATCACAGTTTCAGTTTCTCTCTCTTCTATCTCTCTCTCTTCTTCTTCTTCCTCTAGCTAGTTAGGTTTCTCAATATGGTATCAGGAGGTTGATCGGTCCAACAATGGCGACAGCTGAAGGTGATTCTAGAGGCTCGAAAGCTTCTGATTCCTTGTCTTTTCAACTCTCGATCAAACTGCATGAGAAGAATTTCAGTTCGTGGAAGCAACAGGTTGAAGGTGTTCTTCAAGGGCGAAAACCGCCCAAGTATGTTGTTGAACCAGAAATTCCTCACTAAAGAGGATCGTGTTGCTGCGAATGTCAATCTTCTGTATAGTGATTGGGAGCAGCAAGATTCGTTGCTCTTCACTTGGCTTCTTTCTTCGATCTCTGAGGCTGTTCTTCCTCATGTTGTAACCTGTTCACAGTTGTGGCAGGTTTGGGAATCGTTGCATAGCTACTTCTTTGAGAAATCGAAGGCGTGGTTGTCAATTTTGCGATCTGAATTGCGCAACATCACCAAGGGAAATCGATCCATGACAGAGTACTTGAATCGTGTCAAGAGTATTGTTAATACTCTGTTCACGATGGGTGAACATGTCTCCTATCGTGACCAACTCGAAGCAATTCTTGATGGCTTGCCAGAGGAGAATCAATCGATTGAGACAATAGTCCAATCTCGAGAAACTCCATGTACAATCTCTGATCTTAGTGTCTTGCTTATTCAGCATGAAGCGCGTTTGGCCAAGAATTAGAAGAAACTCATTGATTCCGTTGCTCCAGTGTTGGGCAATGTGGCTCAAACACATCCTACCTCAGCCTCTGTTTCAGGCCATGTCGGATCTGGAAGTACAGAGTACAATTCAGCTGAGCAGAGCATGGCTTATTCTCCGCAACCACCTCTACAACAAGAATACTATCATGAAGAGCGATCCTTCAATGATCGTGGCAGTGGTGGTTACCGTGGCGGCCGTGGCCGGCTTTCGTGGCGGACGTGGAGGCCGAGGAGGAAGATCCTCTGTTCAGTGCCAAATCTGTTAGAAATTTGGACATGATGCATCAATTTGCTACCATCGTGTTCCACCACAGTACACAGAGTTTGGATCCTATCCTAGTGCACATCAGCAATCTCCTTATGCACCTATAGCTGGACACTGGAATTCTACTGCATCCTTTCAGCACCAAAGACCTTCATCCTATCCTGATTTTTGGGCACGGACTCCAAATCTTAGGCCAGTTTCCCCAACTTCAGGACCCTGGGGTCAACGCCAAAGGCCTGCTTTTCCTTCAAATGCATGGCCCAACTCATCTCATCAGAAGGGGCAGTCAGCTAATACTTCTAATCAGCCACCTCTACTTCCCACACCCTATGGTTTGGCAGAACCCTGGGCTGGATTGCATCAGTATTATCCTTCTCCTACTCCAGTTGGTCCTCAGGCCTATTTCATTGCTGCTGCTCTTGGTTTTCCTACTACACCAGAGTGGTTTCCTGATTAAGGAGCCACCCATCATGTTACAAATGAAGCCATTAATCTTGCTGATTCAAGTGTTCCAATGCCTGCCAATTCTCCACAGCAAGTCTTTGAAGGGAATGGTCAAGGTTTGTCTATAAACTCCATAGGATCCATGTCCTTTACCTCACCCCTTAATCCCTCTAAAATCCTTGTTCTTAAAAATTTACTTCATGTCCCATCCATAACTAAAAATCTGGTTAGTGTAAGTAAGTTTGCTAAGGACAATTCAGTAATATTTGAATTTGGTCCTGACTCTTGTCTTGTGAAATCTCAGGCCACTTCTGAGGTGTTCATTCATGGCACTCTTGGACCTGATGGCTTGTATTCATTTGGCAACTTACTTCCTTCCAGTCCAGCAAAGACCTCAAGTGCAACTGCTCTTTCTGTTCAGCAACCTACTCCTCTTGTGAATACCACTACTGCAGCTACTTTTTCAATTCCAACTTCTGTATTTTCCTTATGGCATTGTAGACTTGGGCATCCTCATTTTGAGGCCTTGAAAAATGCTCTTACTCATTGTAATATAATCATTCCTAATAAAATGATGGTTGATTCTTGTACTGCTTGTTGTCTTGGTAAAGTTCATAGACTTCCTTCTTCCACTTCTACTGTTGTGTATACACACCCATTGGAACTTATGTTTTGTGATATTTGGGGTCGAGCACCTCTGCTTTCTTCTTGTGGATACAAGTATATTCTTACTTGGGTTGATGCCTTTTCTAGGTACACTTGGGTTATTCCTTTAAAAGCAAAATCCGATACCTATACTGCTATTGTACAGCTAAAAGCTATGGCAGAATTGCACTTAAATACAAAGCTGAAAAGCATGCAGACATATGGAGGAGGAGAATTCCAACATCTCTAAACTGTTTGCAGCACAAGGTATAATTCATAGGGTCACATGTCCACATACCCATCATCAAAATGGTTCTGTGGAAAGAAAGTGTTAGGAACCAGAAAAACAGAATAATGAAATAGAGACAAAAACGAACACAGGTGAGTGATTTATGAGCTTTATTGATGAACAAAGATGGAGTTTTACAGACAAAGGGAAGAAAGGAAGAATCCCTGAATCTGACCAGAGCTAGGCTCCGCTAGGCTAGGCTAAACCTGCCTATTCATTCTAACAACTTCCTTCAATCCAAGATACCCACCTCTCCCACATCCTACTCCTTATATTCAGGAAACGGTTACTAGCTCAAACTACCCCCAATTCTCTCTCTCCACGTCACCCCAAGAGCTAATTACTATTAACAGCCTTCTTACTCCTTCTAGAATAAACTTTCCATACTCTAGGCCCCACAGTGGATGGATGGACCAATGGCTCATTAGGATCTTCATTTTGCATACGGGTCCTAACAGAAAGCACAGGCATCTAATAGAAACTGGGATAACCTTGCTTGCTCATGCTAAACTCTCTATGCAGTATTCGGATCATGCTTTTCTTACTGCTTGCTACCTAATCAATAGATTGCCTACTGCTGTCTTGCATCACAAGTCACCTTACCAAGTTCTCTATAATCAAATCCCAAATTATAAATTCCTCAAGGTGTTTGGCTGTGCTTGTTTTCCCTTTCTCAGACCTTATAATAGGCACAAGCTTGATTATCATTCCAAAGAATGTGTTTTTCTAGGTTATTCACCCTCACACAAGGGCTATAAATGTCTTTCTTCTGATGGGCGCATTTATGTCTCCAAAGATGTCTTATTTCATGAGTCCAGACTTCCATACTGATCTTTGTTTTCTCCATCATCAGCAGGGTCTCATTCTGAGTATGTCTCAAATTCTGCAATGCCACCCCTTGCTTCTTCTACTATTCTGCCTGCTACTCCTCATCATCCTTCTCCTCCTTTAAGTTCTCCTGTCTCTCCCCACTCTCCCACTTCAGATTTTGTTAACCCACCCACTCAAACTTCTTCCTCAATAGGCCAAGAGTCCTCACTTTCTAAGACTGCTGTTTTACCACAGTCACCACCAGATTCTGTTCCACTTTCTATTAATCCATCACCCCTACTTGTGCCACAGAATAACCATCCTATGCAAACTAGGTCTAAAAATGGCATCATACAACTCTGTTGCTTACTCATCTAGAGCCTACTTCTGATAGGAAAGCCTTGACCAGTCCTGAATGGGCTGCTGCTATGCATTCTGAGTATGAGGCTCTATTGGCAAATCAGACTTGGGATTTGGTTCCTTTACCACATGGTAGACAGGCTATTGGGTGTAAGTGGGTTTTCCGGATCAAGGAAAACCCTGATGGGTCTCTCAATAAATATAAGGTAAGGTTGGTTGTTGAGGGATATCATCAACAAAAGGGGTTTGACTTCACAGAAACTTTTTCACCAGTTGTCAAACCGGTAACTGTGAGGACTGTGTTGTCCATAGCAGTGTCTAAACAGTGGCCTATAGATGTCTACATGCAGCAGCCACCAGGTTTTGAAGCTCAAGAAAAGCATCCGGTGTGTAAGCTTAAAAAGGCTCTCTATGGCCTCAAGCAGGCCCCAAGGGCTTGGTTTGACAGGCTGACTACAGCCTTGGTTCAGGAGGGTTTTCAAAAGTGTAAATGTGATTCTTCTCTTCTGACTTTACATACAGGAGGTCACAGTATTTTTCTTCTTGTCTATGTTGATGACATCATTATCACAGGAGATTCACCTAATCAAATTCAGCAGCTCATTCACAAACTCAACTCAGGGTTTGCCCTTAAGGATTTGGGCTCACTAGACTATTTTTTGGGCATTCAAGTTAAGCATCTGAATGATGGATCTCTCTTGCTATCTCAGACTAAGTATATTAGGGACTTACTAGCTAAGGTCCATATGGAGGATACGAAGCCTCAGCCTACACCTATGATTACTAGTACCAAGCTCACTAAGCAAGGGGCAGATTATCTAGCAGATCCAACACTATATAGGTCAACAGTTGGAGCATTACCATATGTCACTATAACCAGACCAGATATCTATTATGCTGTGAACAAGGTGTGTCAATTCATGGCACAACCTCAAGAGGATCATTGGAAGGAAGTGAAGAGGATTCTTAGATACCTACAGGGCACACAGCAAGATGGTTTGCACCTAAAATCCATGTCACTTGCTCAGCCACTCACCATCCCTGCCTATTGTGATGCTGACTGGGCTTCAGACCCTGATGATAGGAGATCCACATCTGAGTCTTGTGTGTTCTTAGGCTCAAATCTAGTGAGCTGGTGGTCCAGAAAGCAAACCCTTGTTGCTCGATCCAGCACTGAAGCTGAGTACAGGGCACTAGCCAATACAGAAGCAGAGATACTTTGGCTAGAGTCACTTCTCACTGAACTCAAGATTCCCTATGTAATTCCTCAGATTTACTGTGATAATCCTGTTCTACATGCTTGCACCAAGCATATAGAGCTTGATATATATTTTGTTCGAGAGAAGGTTGATCAAGGCAAACTGAGAATCACTCATGTTCCATCCACAGAGTAACTTGCTGATCTGCTGACAAAGCCTCTGTCTAATTCCAAATTCCAGTATTTGAAAGACAAACTCAGCATTCTTGATCTTGCTAAAAAAGGCTGCTGAGTTTGAGGGGGGAATGTTAGGATACAGTGTGTGTTGTAGCTTGCGTGAGAAGCAAGCTACAGCTGTCAATATGACAGCTGGATCAGTTAACCTAGTTAATTAGATATAGTGATCTATATATAAGCTCATATGTACTGTGCACCGAGTTATCAATAACAGAATAACAGTTTCAGTTTCTCTCTCTTCTCTCTCTCTCTCTCTTCTTCTTCCTCTAGCTAGTTAGGTTTCTCAATACAGTGTAGCGGCTGTTGCGGCCGCTAAAGCCAAGGAGCGTCATTTGGCCGCGCTATTCAGTGGAGCTGATAAAAACCCAAAAACAACTGACAAAAAGTTCATGTTAGGTCATTTTGGGGAGGTGTTTCAGGGTTTTTTCTACCGAAACATACTGAAAATGGTCTAGTTTGAGGAGGATGAGGAGGAAGTGATATCAAACTTTCATGTTTTTAGGCAGTTTAGTTTGGGAATTAGAGACTTAAACTTCTTGGTTACCTTTACTTTTTTTGGTACTAGTATATTTTGTTTAAGACACCTATGACTTTTTAATATTAATTATGGATGCCATGAATTTTGAGTATTTTTTTTATCATTTATATGTATTTAGTTATAGTATATAAACTATACAAAAAAATCAGCATAGCGGCCATCCAACTATGCGCTATACCGCTATAGCGTTTTTGGGGTCGGCCGCTATCCAGGATTGACAACACTGACTATGATGATATGGTGCCTCACAAAAGACTAAAGATAATCATTTCATAGATGTGATGCCCTCATAGAAGACCAAAGGTAAGAATTATTCCAGGGAATAAGAGATGTGAAATTATGGCTCTTCACTACTATAACTAAAAAAAAGATGTGCATTCAGAAGGGAACTCAGTAATCACTAACTGTTTTTACAACAATCAAATTTCATGTGAGAAGCATAAATATCATCTACCAACTAAATGTGAGTGCACATAGACATTTATAGACATCACTCATCGCTAATGGAACAAATGCAAGGAGCATGAGGCATTAAGCACATTAAATTGAATAACATACAGGATAGATTTTCTTGCAATGCAATGGCAAAAGGATTAAAAGAAGACAAGGCCCGTGGTAGAAGCCAGAGGGGGTTGTGGTGAATTAATTAAAAGAATCCATGAGGTCAATGGTTAAATTTAACTAACATTTTCCAATCCACACACATGAACCTCATTGGCATGGTTGACCTTTCACATTTCCACCACATTACTAAGTACAAGCTTTATTGCTGCCAAGATGGTATGAACAAGAAAAACAACTTGAGATGACCAACACATAACTTTTTAACTTAACCAAATCACTCATACTTCCCCCTTTTGTCATCAGCCAAAAAGAAACTTTATTAAAAATGTACAAGAAATACCCAAACCTATTTAACATTACTTAAACTCAATAACTCATACATATTTTCTACTGCAATTTTCGCACATTTCATGTCGCATAAAATTAATTGCTCTGATTATACATTATTTTAGTTTTTTTCTGATTAAATCCCATTTTTTGCTGTAATATATCAATGTGAATGCACTAGGCTTTGTTTGTGAGTTGGGCTTTCGAGCCGAGGGAAGGGAAGGGGAGGCTTATGAGAAAGCCAAGTTATCTCCTTGTTTGAAGAGGTTTTAAAAAATCGAATGGTATGGTCTATGGTGGTATTTCTGAAAACACTCTAAAACCCTCTATCCAGTTGTTTTTATGAAATCCCTAAATTGGGGGATTTTGTGGGATTTAAAACTTCCAAATAGATGACTTACCCTCTCTGCCCCCTTTTTCCCTCCCCTCCCCTTCCCTTCCTCGCAAAGTCTTCACCTTTCCCCTCCTAAAAACTCCAAACAAAGCCTTAAAGAATTGTAAACAAACCCATAAAAGAAATATCAAAATTCAGCAGATAAATAAGAAAAGGCAAATATAAAGCAAACCCAGATTAAGATGACTAAATTAAAAAAGCAATTTTTGAAAGAAATCATCCGTATAAAATCCAAGACTGGGGGAGGGGGGTTGACAGTACCATGGAACAAATGTGGGTGACCCTTCTCTTATTCGATGTTATTGGAAACGAGGCATCAACGACCGTCAAAGAATACAGTGAGAGCAGAGCAGAGGTAAATTCTTCTTCTTCACTCACCTTTCATATTCCATTCCATACGTTTACTCTTTCTTTTCCTTTTTTTTCTTCTGCAGGTGGCACACGTGCTTCTCGCATGTGACAAGAAGGTTTGCTTTTGGGTTTGAAGCCCGAGGACGAGTATGAACATTTTTATCTCTTTTTTCATCATTTGTTTTGTAGCATCTAATTTTCATGGTTTTGAAAAATAATTTTGGTTTTAATCCTCATTTTATAAAATACTGTATAGAAGAGGTTATTTATAAGCGCCTATGTAAGAGTTTGGGAGAGTTTATGCAAACGGTCTATATACTTATAAGCTGTTTTGAGTTTATTCATAAACTGTTTAGAATATCGTATGGAAAAAAGCTTATACTTATGTATAACATATTATAAACTCATTTCAATAAATGTATTTAAATAGCTTATGAATAAGCGTTTATAGCTATAAGCGCTTAAATAAACCGTTTTTCTAAATACCATTTATATCAATATTAAGGGACTTCTTCCGTGCCATTGGATTTCTTTTCTCTACCTATACTTTAATTTTGATTTTAATTTATCATTTATTTTACTCAACTTATACTTTGAGTTACAGATCATTTAGTGTTTTATAAATGGTATGGAAGAAGCTCTAAATATTAATTGGTGATGTGGATGATATAAGGTCACATCAACATTGTCTTGTAGCCCGAGTAATTTTATATGACATAGGATATTGTCAAGTCACATCTAATAGTTAGCACTATTAATAAAACAAAATCTTATAAATTGATAGACAATAATCTTTTATAAAGTGAATTTTTTTTTGGGTAAAAAGAGCTAGTCATTGATCTAACTCACAAACAAAATATGTTACATACAATTTCTCTGAACATGTGACAATGGTGATGTGACCCTTTGTTAGTCACATTATCATTTTATAGAGGGATATTTTTTAGCCGTGACTG
Source organism: Acmispon strigosus (assembly GCA_030819835.1). Classification (NCBI taxonomy): domain Eukaryota; kingdom Viridiplantae; phylum Streptophyta; class Magnoliopsida; order Fabales; family Fabaceae; genus Acmispon; species Acmispon strigosus. The sequence continues at coordinate 10,903,314 of JAUAMA010000001.1, forward strand.
ATACAAAGTTATATGTAAAAGTACGAACAAAAACTATAAAACTTAGGGTCCGTTTGGTGGTTAGGATAAAATAAGAGCAAGATATGATAAAGGATATGATAAGCACGGGATATGATAAGAGGAGGATAGACTCTTATACTATTCTACGTTTGAGGTGGACAGGATATTGCTAAAATATGATACAAACAATGAAAAATGTATCAAATTTTCCTTGAAATAAAAAATACATAATATTTTTTAAATTTAATTTTTTTACATTTTTATAAATGAGCTTATGTTTTAATATTAACTAAAATAAAATTTGTTTTTATTAATTCGGCTATTTTAATTTTTTCGAAGGGAGTCTATTTTAATTAAAATTATTATATATGTAACCAATGAGTTTAACTTAGTAGGGGTAAGTGATTAATGATAAAAATTAATCAAATTCTTAAAAATTTATTATAAGATATTATTCTTTCAAAAATAATTTATATCTAAATTATTAATTATAATTATATAAGTAGAGGAATAATTTTAAATAATATCATATGATAATATAAAATTAGCCTATATTTATATATATGTGAGTAGTCTATTTTATTGTTAGTGAAGAATTATTTTGTGTATTTTTATCATAATATAAATAACAAAAAATAATGTTAACTAAGTAGTAGTAAGTGATAATGAAAATTTAATTATTTTATATGAGTAAATCCCATATTTTCACCATTTATAAATAACTTTATTTTTTAATTAAATTTATCAGTAACTAAATAATTTAGCTTAACAATAACAACTAGTAATTGATAAGTAATAAAATTAATATTTTATTAAAATCAAAAATTTATATTTATTAATTAATATTATTATAAATTATATAAAATATAAATATTGAAATTAATTTTGGGTTATGGTAATAAACAAACAAAAAACTAATATCATATCCTGTCAGAATCATTTCTATCCTAACTCTCCCCTCGGGATAACTTTTACACATGATGGACAGGATAGGATAGTGTTATCATATCCTACTGGCGCAACAAAAAACAGATAACTGTTAGTATAGATAGCAACCTGAGAGGGGGGGTGAATCAGGTTTACCCGATTTTCACCTTAATACCTTCTTACTTTCAAGATAAATGTAAATGCAAACGATTGCAGCGGAAATAAGTGTTGCTTGAAAGTAAAGATGAAGGGTAGAAGAATTCACACACGTAATTTTATCCTGGTTCACCTTCTATCCACCGAAGGCTACGTCCAGTCCCTCAAGAAAATCCCTTGAGGATTTTTCCACTATTGATAAAAATCTCTTACAAGTTCTTACACCAAGGACCCTAAGAATTTCTATCAATTTCCTGTGAAAGTATACCACTTTCAACAGCCCCTGAACGTATACCACTTTCAGTTCCTGAAGACAAACCACCTTCAGACCTTGAATGCTAGACCACCTTCAATCAACACCCTGAAAGTACACCACTTTCAGTAACAACAACCCTTCACCGAGATCCACGGTGAATACTCAATCTATCAGAAAGAGATGAAGAAGAGTTTACAATTGGCTGTATCAATCCTTTAACATACAAGTGGATTGATCATGAGAGTTTATGCTTTAAGGCTCTTAAGCATAACAAGATTCTGAGTTCCTCAAGATGTGAACAACTAGAGTGTTCCTTTAATCATGAAGATCATGAACTCAGAATTTAGGCTCTTGGAAAGTTTAAGTTCTAAAAGACTTAATGAATGAACTATTTTGGCAAAGCTTTGGCCTAATGATGTATTCTCATGTGTTGTTATGTTCTAGACTCAAATGGACTTTATATAGGCAAGGGGAAACGTCCTTGAACCAATGCAACCCTTCCCAAAAGGTTTGAGACACAATGGTTCACGAAAAGATGCAACTTTTCGTGTGTGTAATCGATTACATCACTTAGGTAATTGATTACACTAAGAGCCATTACAGTTTGAATTTCAAATTCAAACATGTAATCGATTACAAGCAAGAAGTAATCGATTACTTGCCTAGGTGTAATCGATTACCAAAAGGCTGAAATCGATTACACTAAAGTCCAACTTCCGGAATCTTGAACTTTTAGGATCGGCTTAAGTTTTTCTACTTCTTTTAAGTTATGAAAACATTAAGCTTGATTAGTTTAGATGTTTTAAGGAGCCTTTATGCTTTGAGAAGCCTTTAGAAGCATAACTCACCTAAACTAAGACTTCTAGGTAAATGATGAACTTTATAGCGCTGTTTCCTCTAAGTCTTTTTTTCTTCTTTTTGCCGATGAGTTTGTCGTCATCAAAACCTCAGCCAAGGTCAGGAGCAAGACCTTCTTCACAATAACAACAGGATATAATTACTTTCCTATCTTGTCTCTGCTTATCCTATCCACCAAACGGGCCCTTAGATGATAAGGACTACAACGCCCCAATTCCTCAAAGGTCACCTTAGTAACTTATGACAAAAACTTAGGACGGTGAACTTTATAAATCATTTATTGAAACCTTCATTGAAAATAAACGTGTGGAAAAACAAAATCTTTGGCTTTAAAACGACCCACTATCTAAAACGGAAATTAAACAAGTTGAAAACCCCTAACTCCTAACACCTCTTGTGTCACCACGCAGGGCGAACACCCTAAAGTACTGGAGACTATTTCAAAACCATATTAAGAAGGTACAGACTCACATATAGGTCACCCTACATACTTCACCCAACAATGGTAAGCTCTTTACCCAGAAGGCACTAGCCTCACTCTAGACGCTACTCCTCATCCGAAGAACTCTCCTCGTTTATTGAAACATCCCCTCTGAATACCTCAAGCCCCGGCTACAACACATCGATGGATCCTCCTCATCAAGTAGTATGAACAAGATTTCTCCAAATGTGTAGTACTTGATCATGTTGTTGTCTACCATCTCTGGCAGTTGTCGGCCACCCAAACACAAACATAACAAGCAAAGCATGCAAAGGTCAACTAATTTAAGCATATGGGAATCGCTCCAACCATGCAAAAATCTAATTTAAGGTTAGAGATAAGGTTGTTAGAATTTGAAATTAGATTTGTCATCATAATTAAATTAGATATGGTTTGATTAGTTTGTGATAATGAGAAAATTGAAAATTGGATATAGATAAATATATATGTAGTTCGAAATAACATAGAGGAAGGAGGTTAGAATTTTAAATTTAATTGTGATGATACGATATGATAATAGATGATTTTAAATATATATTTGATAGGTTGTTTAATTTTGGGTTAGAAGAAAAAGAACATATATTTATATATTAAATATATATATATATATATATATATATATATATATATATATATATGTATGTATGTCGCTATATATGGGTGAAAAGGTAGAGAATATGTTATTTTTATTTTTGGGCATAATTAGTTGGATATTATGTGATAATAATAATAGTTGGAAGAAAATAAATAATATATAATATTTTTGAGTATATATATATATATAGAAGGGGTAGATAATTAATTATTATATATGGGTTGTTGGAATATTGATCTTAGAATAATTGAAATAAAATTAAATGGTACAATATATGTCTGTCTCGAAAATACATATATAATATATAAGGTTTCACTTTTAATTTAGATATAATTAATGGGTATATAAATATATAATATTTATATAAGTAAGCTTTTGGGTTAGTTATTTTTCTTTTTGAGGAAATAAAATAAAGTTAGGGAATTAAATGTACGTGGGCATGTGCATGCATGCGTTAAGAGTACGTAGACTAATTACATAGAATAAATGTGCTTTGTTCTAAAGGTTTTCTGTGGATGACATCTCTTTTGGACTGGTGTGTACGCTTGGATTAGGCCAAGGTAAGGGTGACTCAGTCCTTAGAAGTGTCTGTGTGCAATTGTGCTATGTGAATATTTGTTTGTGAATGTATATCATATGCTTGATATGTATATAATTGTGATTATATGATGTTGCTTCATTATGTGATTATTTGTCTATGTTCTTTATCACATGTTTATAATTGTGAATATTTGATAACATGTTTATTTGGACTTGCTTATTGTTATCATGAATATGCCATGTGAGATATTGATTTGTTGGGAGATGATTATCCTTTTCGTTGGATATTTTTGTGATTTGTTTGACTAACTCATGGAATAGCATTGTTGGGTTTGATCGAGGATCGTTCCTGTGTTTCTTGGTTCACTTGGTAGTTGTCATCCAGTTGTTCCTGTGTAAGAAGCATACCGTGCAAACTGCTAGTTTTGTTAGTGCAGTTTCCCTCATTTGTGGAGGAGGTCGTGGTCATCCTGTCTTCCGTAGTGATGACGTTAAGTATCCGGATCATGTTTTTAGTATAATTGGGTACTGTGCATTCATACTTAGATTGACTATAGGTTCCCCATTGATTGATGACGTTGCTTGTGTTATTATTTGGCTTTATGATTTGTGGATATAATATGACTTATTATGCTTCACATGATATACTTGTATGTGCGCCATATTTGGTGTTTGACCCTTGCTTGTCTCTGAATGATTGTTTTGTGGGCGCTTATCGCTAGATGGATTCAGATAGACTGTTTCAAGACATTCCTTATCCTTTGGAGAAATAATTGTATTTCTTGGATTACCTAGATAGATCGCGATGGACTTTCATTCATGTGCATAGGACGGTGATTTATCGTGGCTACGCGCAGAGAGTTCTGCAAGATCATTATGGAGACATTGCGGAGGCTCGTTACTACCGTGGTACTACGTCTGTTACTATTCCACCTCGCTGGATTTTGGATCATATGATATGTTTTAATGACGCGATGCTGAGCCGAGCACCGGACCAGTCGTAGGAGACGACGTCTTCAGAGGATAGTCGTAATGATGTTAGTCACTGGCTACGTCGTGAGCGTGAGTGCAGAGCTTAGCGTGCTAGAGATTGTATTCAGCGAGAGCAGGAGTAGTTCTGAGTTTCAGAGCATTGAGTTTCTCGTTGTTCTTAGTAGTTAGGGTTTGAGGTTTTTATTCTGCCATCACTCTTGAAGTTTTACTCCCTGCCTAGGAGGCTCAGGGTGTTGGTTCAGTTTCTTTCACTTTTGTCTTACTTTCAGTTATTATGCCAGTTGGCTTTCTAAATAGATGATATTTATTTGATTTTAATTTTCCAGTGCTTTTCGATTTCATTTATTCTTTTGATATTTATGATTTTAACCCTCAAGAAATCGGGACATTGCAAATGCGATAAAAAGGTTTCTGGAACTCAACCCTAAGGATCAAGTTGACAAAAGCAAAGAGCTGTAGCGTGAGGCGAGCCATTACACAATGATTGCAGATCAGTTGTATAGACAGGGCTATGTAGCGCCATTTTTCAAATGTGTACCAGAATCCAAAGGAGAAGAGATTATGGGAGAGGTGCATGAAGGTGTGCGTGCCACTCATATCGGGGGGTGATCTTTAGCCTCAAAGGTTTTACGTGCAGGGTTCTACTGCCCCACACTTAGAAAGGATTGCTAAGAATTTGTAAAGAGATGTGAGAAATGTTAGATATTTGCAGACGCGCACAAGGCGCCGCCTGAAAGGCTAAATTCGATGTCGTCGCCATGGACATTCGCGATATGGGTAGTAGACCCAGTGGATTCCTTTCCTAAGGTAAGAGGACAACTGAAGTTCATCACAGTGGCGGTAGACTACTTCACAAAATGGATAGAAGTAGAACCATTGACGACTATCAGGGCGGAGAAAGTAAAGAACTTTTATTGAGGAAGCTGCTATGTAGGTTTGTACTACCCGCAGTCATCATTTCTAACAATGGCACACAACTAGCCAGCCGCCTCGTCAAGGAATTTTGCAAGGATATTAGCGTGGAGCTCAGGTTTTCTCCTATAGAACATCCACAAACCAATGGTCAAGTTGAGTCAGCCAACAAGGTCGTTTTAATAGGTTTAAAAAAGAGACTAGATAAGGAAGATGGGTGGATGAGCTGCCAGTAGTCCTATGGAGCAACCACACAATGCCGTAAACTACCACATGTGAAACGCCATACTAACTCACGTATGGCGCTAATGCCATGACCCTAGTAGAGTGAGAAAGTGGAACTGAAGAGTAGAAACGTTCAATGAAGAGGAAAACACTCGCAGCATGCTCATAAACCTGGATTACTCCTGGAAGATCGAAAAATGCACATCTAAGGGAGGCGATGGTTAAGCAGAGAACGCACGAGGAGGTATAACACGAAGGTAGTGCCTCAGGAGATAGAAGAGGGCGACCTGGTGCTCAGGAGGAAGACAAGGACACTGAGTGATAACAAGCTCAGCCCCAACTAGGAAGACCCTTTTCGCATTATCAGAAAATTGGGGCGAGTCGCATACCACCTCGAGGAGCTGAACGGAAGGAGAATACCAAGGTCATGGAACAGTTCCAACCCGAGATTTTATTATAGCTAAGCAATGTTACTCGTACTACCCTACGTAATCGTGTAAATAAGGGCATACTCTTTTCTCCCTCTTGAGAGGCAAGTTTTTAATGAGCCGTCCAAATAAAAGGAAAAAGATGTATCCATGTTTAATGATTAATATTATAAGTTTAGCAAACTAATGTGAATTTATAAGCCTCGCAAAACGAGCCAAGTTACTGACTTGTAAGCCTCACTAGTTGAGTCATGGCCTCGCCAATGGCCATGGTGAGCCAAAGTCTCATTACCTAGCTTACTTAGAGCAATAAGCCTCGAAAATCGAGCCAAGACCACTTTACCCAAGAGGTCTTTAGAAACTAAAAGCCTCACAAAATGAGCCAAAATCTATAACGATAAGCACTGAAACGGTCTAGCGCGACTAAGTATTTTTGTTTCGTAGGTTAAAGGGTGCGTAGGGGAAAACAGATCCAGCGAATAAAAGTGTTCAAATGCAGATTCAATGGACACGCTGAATGTTCACCACCACTCACCTAAAACTTGTTTGAGACGCCACTCGCTGAAACTTGGTAAACGTGAATCGCATGGAAGGGTGGAAATTCGGGAGTGAGCAAGCGTTCAAAACAGGTTAAGTCTTACACAATGTTTTCTTTTAAATGCATGATGTAACATTTTAAGAAGAAGACACGGACGATGTATGATGAAAAGAAAAGTGAAAATGTTTATGAGCTTCATACCAAGTATAGAGTACTATACTTAAGGTGCGAAACATCGTTATCTAGAAAAAATTGAGCCTTTGTTAAAAACGATATTGCAGCATGTGAAAAAGAGGGTTGAATGTTTTATCTTGCAAAAGGCCATTTAATTAGGGGAGTTGGTTTTTCAAAATGGTTTTTCCGCTTATAAAACTACTTTCAGAAAATATACCCCAGCTACAAGTTGACGTGCAAGAACTAAAGCGAGATTTAAAGGGCAGGATCAAAAAGGAAGTAAGGCAACCCAGAAGGAAATACATATAAGCACCGCAAGGGCAAGTACAAAAACTATCTTAAATACCAATAAAGGTAAGCACCACAAAGGGGTGAGACGATTGTAAGACCCTCGTTTTTCTAATATTTATGAATAGGTCCCTGAATTATTTTATTCTTTGTAGTTTGGGAACGTACCAGAATGAAAAATCTATCTTCTCTATATCCCTTTTCCTTCATTCTGTTCACTCCTTCTATTTTGTATAGATTCTGTATTGGTTAAGATAAGGAAAAAATTCAAAAAAAGAATATCTCTTAGAGCATATATCGGGTATGCTCATTTTTTTAACAGAAATCCGTTTCCGTTTTGTTAAAGATTTCAGTGGGTTTTTAGGGGTTAAATTCGAATTAAAATATATAGGTTTGGTTTGTTTTAGGTAGGTAAGGTTAAGTAACAGAAGTTGTTATCATCTTTTGGGTGTTTGAACTCAGTTTTTCATCTAAAATAAATAACAACACTTAGGCAAACGTGAGAGTACCTGGACTTCCTTCTCTCGGTTGCTGATCACGATTTGTCTTCTCCTTTGAAGACCAAACGTTCCTGCTCTCCTTCTTTCCAACAGTTCAAAGGTGAGCAACTTATGTAGTGCTAGTACACTTCTTTAGTCCGATTAACAAGAAAGGGTAAGATTCAACCATGGCTAAGACTGTTTTGTTCTGTGTTCCTTCCCTCTTTTCCTTTTCTCAGAGTTTTGTCATGAATTCAAAAAGTCTCTCCTATAACTTAGACGATTCTTCTCTTGAGTTTTATAAGTACAAGTGCCGTGTCCTATTCATCTTGATCGAGCAAGACACACAAGGTAGGTTTCTCTTCATCTGCAATTCTCGTCAAGTTTGGAAAACAGATTCTGTTTCTTCCTTGCCTTTTGGCCTCGGGTTTCTGACAATAGTTGGGGTTGGGTTTCGTTTCGTTCAATGTGTATTGATTGTTGTTTGTTTGTTCTATTTGCAAGGTTGGACGCAAAGCTTATGCGGTTCTACATACGATGGTAAGGGTAACTCGGTCTTAGAAGAGTCGAGTCTTATTTGTGATTGTGAATGAATTTTTTGTTTTGATTCATATTACCATATGTTGACTCTTGTTTGATTCTAATTATTACTTGATGATGGTTTGGTTATTGGATTGGATTATTCTGACTTGTGCTAACATACCATGACCTTTTTGGATTGATATTGAACTATTGGTTAACTTGAATATTGTTATTCTTGTCATGGCATACGCATCTTTGTAGGAGTTGGAAGGGTTGATGTGATGTTTATCATTCCATGTGATCTTCCTAAGGTGATGAGATGGTTGTCGTTCCATGTAATCTACCTAAGGGAGGTGAGTTGGTTGTCGTTCCATCTGACCGTCTTGCCATATTGGCGAATTGCTGGCCATAGTGGAGCATGTAATTGCATTTGTAGGACTAACAACCATGACTCTCTTGCTGTAATTGCTGGCCATAGTATCTTTTATTTATAAGTAAATCAGGAGTATTATATCTATTAATATTGTTGACGCCATGTTTTGAGAAATGAGTGTTAAGTATGGTTTTATAAAGTTTCATTCGGTTACTAATGTGACCCCTGACCCAGAATTGGGGCATTACATTTGTGGTATCAGAGCAATGGTTAAGATAATCAGAGCTTTTGGGTAGATTTGTTTGTTAGGATACTTGAACTCTGAAATCGATTGGTGGGGTGTCAATTGAAAGAAGAGTAACAATGTTTGACTATTTGATTTGTTATTAGAAGGTTGTTCCTTCAGTGGATAACCTAATAAGATATAGTTAGTTAGAGTAGCTATCTAAACCTATGTGATAAGAGCATGCTATTTCCTGGTTTCTTGAATTAATTGTTAATTGTTCTTATAAGCAGGAATAAGAAGTTATTAACTCAAGACCCAGAAATGGTAGATCAGAATAGCATGAACCAGATGGCAGCCGCCATCACTAACCTAACCACGTTGATGACACTTCAAGCCAACGCTGCTTCGGCTCGAGAGGAAGAAGAAGCAAACCGAGCCACTCTTGTTGTTGCTGCATAGGCACAACAAGCTAAACGGGAGCAAGCCACTGCTTTGACCAGTGGACTCAATGATTTCAAGAGGCAGGATCCACCTAAGTTTACTAGAGGATATGATCCTGAGGAAGTTAACTTATGGCTTCAGGATATTGAGAAGATCTTCACCTTTCTGCAAACCCTTGCGCCAACCAAGGTGAACTATGCGGTGTATATTTTAACTGGAGAAGCTGAGCACTGGTGGAATGGAGCTAGAGCCATGATGGAAGCTGATCAACAGGCTATCACTTGGGAGTCTTTCAAGAGGGCTTTTATGGGAAAGTATTTCCCTAGGAGCACCAGAGATGAGTTCATGGAACTCAAACAGAAGAACATGTCAGTAGTAGAGTATGTGGCAAAACTAGAGTCACTGGCCAAGCATTTCTGATACTTCAGAGGACATGTTGATGAAGAATACATGTGCGAGTGTTTCATCGACGGGCTGAATTACGAGCTGAAGAGAGCGGTGCAACCGTTGGGCATCGAACATTATCAAATGCTGGTGGAAAGAGCAAAGGGCATTGAGGCTATTGACAATCGTAGAGGAAATTAACAAGGAAGGGTTGGACCGGATAGGACTCACCAAGGGAAGAATGATAAAGGCCAGAGGCCCAAGCAGCGTCCTCAGACCAAAGGGCGCACGTATAGGTCAGACCAACCTACTGGAGGAAATTTGGGCATTTGAGGAGCATCGAAGCCACTAGAAGAGGTTGTATGTTTCAGATGTGACAATAAAGGGCACTACGCCAACAACTGCACAGATCAGTCTATTCTCTACTAGAACTGCAACAAACCGGGGCACACTGTAAAGGATTGCTGGACTCCAAAAACTGAAGGAACTGTGAATGCTGTGCAAGGGAAGCGTCCTGTCATCAAGGGCTGAGTTACTATCACTGGAGAGGAAGCAGATGATACAGATGGACTGATCAAAGATAACTGCAATCTCGCGGGTACGTATCTAACCGTACTTTTCGACTCGGGTGCTACTCACTCTTTTATTGCTTTAGAATGTGTAGCAAGGCTATGATTGCTTTTGTCAGAGTTGCTGTTCGACTTGGTGGTGTCTCTCCCTGCTGCCAAAAGTTTGACTGCAACTTCTGCTTGTTTGGCTTGTCCTTTGTTTTTCCGTGATAGGAAGTTCATTGCGAACTTGATATGTTTACCCCCTTAAGCAACTGGATGTAATCTTAGGCATGGACTGGCTGTCCCACCATCATGTATTATTGGATTGCGCCAATAAGGAGGTAGTTTTCCCTAATGCGAAGATGTAATAGTTCTTGAACTCCTATCTCTCGAAGTTCTCATTGAAAAGAGGAGCTTTGAAGGTCCCGTTAGCGACAAGCGTGGGAGGAGTGATGACTGATGGCGTGCAAGACATACTGATAGTTCGAGAGTTTGAAAACGTGTTTCCGAAGGATGTTCTAGGAATACCCCATGTTCATGATGTGGAGTTCTCTATCGATGTGGTCCCAGGAACCAGGTCGATATCCATAGCATCGTACTGGATGGCATCGGAAGAACTGGCTGAGCTGAAGAATCAGATCGACAACCTCACGACGAAGGGTTTTATACGACCTGATGTTTCACCATGGGGAGCACCTGTGCTTCTCATGAAGAAGGATGGGAGATCACGACTCTGTGTTGACTATCGACAACTGAACAAAGTCACAGTGAAGAATCGCTATCCTCTACCCAAGATTGATGATTTGATGGACCAACTTTGAGGAGCAGCTATTTTCTCAAAGATCGACTTAAGGTCTGGGTATCACCAGATTCGAGTCAAGGAAGCAGACATTTAGAAAACTGCCTTTCGAACTCGCTATGGGCACTACGAATACCTAGTGATGCCATTTGGAGTTACGAATGCGCCTATAGTGTTCATGGATTACATGAATAGGATTTTAAATCCTTTTCTAGATAGGTTCGTGGTCGTGTTCATTAACGACATCTTGATCTACTCAAAGAATCGAGAGGAGCATGAGGAGCATCTACAACAAGTGTTGCAAGTTCTTCGGGAGAAAACACTCTTTACCAACTCAGATAAGTGTGAGTTTTGGCTTGAAGAGTTAAAGTTCTTGGGGCATGTCATCTCCAAGGAAGGCATTACCGTTGATCCAAGTTAAGTTGACGCAGTGACAGCGTGGGAGCAACCGAAGACTGCAACTAACATCAGAAGTTTTGTTGGTTTAGTTGGATACCAAAGGAGGTTCATCGAAGGTTTTGCAAAGATCGTAGGACCTTTGACGAAGCTTACACGGAAGAATCAACCATTCACATGGACCGAGGTATAGTCAAGTTTCCAAGAGATGAAGAGGTGTTTGACGATCGCATCAGTATTAGCGTTACAACAGTGCGATGAACCTTACGAGGTTTACTGTGATGCTTCATACTAGGGTTTGGGTTGTGTGTTGGTGCAACACCGAAAGGCTGTGGCTTATGCATCAAGGCAACTGAAGATTCATGAATGAAACTATCCTACGCATGACTTGGACCTTACTGCGGTGGTTTTTGCACTCAAGATATGGAGACATTATCTGTATGGGAGCACGTTCACTATCTTTAGTGACCTCAAAATTTTGAAGTATCTATTTGACCAGAAGGATCTGAACAAGAGGCAGAGACATTGGATGGAATTCTTGAAGGACTACGACTTCACTCTACAATATCATCCGGGGAAAGTAAATGTGGTGGCAGACGCCCTAAGTCGCAAGGCGATGCATATACCCTCATTGATGATCAAAGAGCTAGAAATGTTTGAGGCATTCCTTGATCTCAGTCTGAATGTCAAAGTAACACCAGGGAAGCTGAGTTTCGGGGTGATCACAGTTTCTAGTGATCTGCTGAAGGAGTCAAGACCAAATAGTTGCAAGAAGAGGAGTTTATCGAGAAAAGGAAGTTGATCGGTTTAGGGAAAGCGCCGGATTTTGAAGTACGATCTGATGACATTTTGCATTGCAAAGGATGAGTTTGTGTGCCGAGTGATGCTGAGATGAGGAAATTAATCCTTGATGAAGGTCACAAAAGCAGACTAACCCTTCATCCGGGAGAAATGAAGATGTATCAAGATCTAATGTTGCATTTCTAGTGGTCTGGCATGAAGAGGAAGTTGCTGAATATGGTGTTGCGTGCCTGACTTGTCAGAAAGTGAAAGTAGAGCATCAGAAACCTGCCGAGACGATGCAATCATAAATGATGATATTCATTTTAAGGATTATATTCAGGTTATGAGATGGTTGTCATTCCATGTCATCTACCTAAGGGTGGTGAGTTGGTTGTCGTTCAATGTGACAGTCCTGCCATATTGGCGAATTGCTGGCCATAGTGGGGCATGTAATTGCATTTGTAGGACTAACAAGCATGATTCTATTGTCGTATTGCTTAATGTTTCCTACATAATCGTTGTAAATTTTTGTTCTTGATGTATTGTTTATAAACTCCATAATAATTGTTGTTACTGTTGCTCTTGTTGTTTGTTTAAGGAGTTAACCCTTTCTGCTTGTTTTGTTTGTTGTTTGGGCGCTTAAAACCATAGATTATCAGGACGGTGATCCACATGATGTTTGAATCGGTATTTTCAAAGCCTAGACATGAAGATTCGTTGGGATTAACTAAGAGACTTGGACGACTGGATGATGAGAAGTTGAAGAATTTATGTTTCGTCGTTATTTTGTACTTCTTTACATTTTATTTTGGGCACGCATGTTGTGCAAGACTTAATATTATTTTGACTACTCATAGTTGTTAGTTCAGATAGCAACCTGAGAGGGGGGGTGAATCAGTGTTGCCCCGATTTTCGCCTTATTGAAAATGTTACTTTCAAGATGATGATAATCACGAAACGATTATTGTGATTGCAGCGGAATTGAGTATTGCTTGAAAGTAAAAGATGAAGGAAGGAGGAAATAACACACAGAGTTTTATCCTGGTTCACCTTCAATCCACCGAAGGCTACGTCCAGTCCCTCAAGAAAACCCCTTGAGGATTTTTCCACTATTGATAAAAATATCTTACAAGTTCCTAACCCAAGGACCCCAAGAATTTCTATCAAAATCCTGTGAAAGCAAACCACTTTCAATAGCCCCTGAAAGCAAACCGCTTTCAGTTCCTGAAGGCAAACCACCCTCAGACCTTGAAGGCTAAACCACCTTCAATCAATACCCTGAAAGTATACCACTTTCAGCGACAACAACCCTTCACCGAATACCACGGTGAAAACTCAATCTTACAGAAAGAGATGAAGAAGAGTTTTACAATTGGCTGTATCAATCCTTTAACATAGAAGTGGATTGATCATGAGAATTTATGCTTTAAGGCTTTTAAGCATAATATAATTCTGAGTTCCTCAAGATATGAACAACTAGAGTGTTCTTATAAACATGAAGATCATGAACTCAGGATTTAGGCTCTTGAAGGTTTAACTTCTAAAAGATGAACTAATTTTGACAAAGCTTTGGCCTAATGTTGTATTCTCATGTGTTGTTGTGTTCTGGACTCAAATGGACTTTATATAGGCAAGGGAAACGTCCTTGAACCATCACAACCCTTTCCAAAAGGTTTGGGACACAATGGTTCATGAAAAGATGTAACTTTTCGTTCTGGTAATCGATTACATCACTTAGTGTAATCGATTACACTAATAGCCGTTTCAGTTTGAATTTGAAATTCAAACATGTAATCGATTACATACAACAAGTAATCGATTACTTGCCTAGGTGTAATCGATTACCAGAATCCTGAAATCGATTACACTGAAGTCCATCTTCCAGAAACTTGATCCTTTGAGATCGGCTTAAGGTTTTCTACTTCTTTTAAGTTATGAAAACACTTAGCTTGATTAGTTTAGGTGTTTTAAGAGCCTTTATGCTTTAATAGACCTTTAGAAGCATAACTCACCTAAACTAAGACTTCTAGACTATTGATGAACTTTGTAGCGCTGTTTCTTCGAAGTCTTCTTTTCTTCTTTTTGTTGATGAGTTTTTCGTCATCAAAACCACAGCCAGGGTCAGGAGCAAGACCTTCTTCACAATCTCCCCCTTTTTGATGATGGCAAACACATTCTTGATACTTGAAGATCATTTTTGCAATTCTGTGGAAGAACTCCCCCTGATTGATGTAATCTAGTATTTCTCCCCCTTTCTAATGGACTTGTTGAAATCCTGCATATGATCTTTAAGAGCACAGAACCTTTCTCCCCCTTTTGACTTCATCAAAAAGAAGAAAAGGCCAAAAGTACAGGCATACATCCATACAAGTATATATTGCAAAATAAAGCATGGGGGTATGGGGGTAAAGTCGTAAGACAAGAATAAAACACAACCAGCACTTATATTATATATATGGAAGGAAAGGCATAGGTTACATATAGTAGAAACATAACAAACACAATTAGTAGAGTAGTTACAAGAAAGGATAGAGCCTATTTGTGGAAATGGGGAAATCCTAATAGTAGGTGTATAATTTATATTAAGACAAGGTCTTCAAAACCTATGCTTGACTAGAATCCTCAGAATTCTCAGAGGGATCAAGATCCTGGAGACTCTCAATTTCTTTGCGCATGAAGGAGTGTACTGCCTCTATGCGGTTTTCCACAAGCAGAAATCGAGATCGAATGGTGTCTTCCAGTTGTCCCAACTTTTGAGAGAAACGAAGTGACAGGATGTCCATTATTTCAAGGATGACCTTGGTTTCTTGTGAGAAATTGGAAGGAATGGTATAAAATGGAGACAGTCCAGCCGATGCAGCATTTGTTTGAACATCTATGCGGTATCGAGAAAGCACAAAGGGATCAGTGGAGGAATCCCTTCGAGGAGCATTGATTGGAGAGGAGACATTGGAGGGACGAGGAAGAGACCCCATGGCTAAACAAGATTTAGAAGAAGATAGGTTGTGTATGTGGAAAGGTAGGCAAAAGACAATAGACATATGCTGATTTTATAGAGAAAATCGTGTGTGTAATCGATTAGGACAGTTAGAGTAATCGATTACAGCAGTTAAAAATTTGAAAATATTCAAATTTTGAATGTGTAATCGATTACAGCAGTTGGGGTAATCGATTACTTATAGATTTCTAACAGGCACGAGGACTGAGATCAAGGATAATCGATTACAGGACCTATGGTAATCGATTACTAAGACATTTTTATGAGTTCTAGGCTCTAGAATCCTATGTAACACATTTTTAATACATATTGAAGCACATAATTAAGCTAAATGCATATAAACATATATTATCACAATGATTATGCAACAAAATATGTTACTTTAAATATCATGCTCATCTAATATGCCTAATTCTCTTCTAATCTTAAAGAATGAATCTTTAGGAAGAGGCTTAGTAAAGATATCTGCTAATTGATTATGAGTATCCACAAAAGAAATATCAATATCTTTCCTCATAACATGATCTCGAAGGAAATGATGTCTTATATTAATATGCTTAGTTCGAGAATGCATGATAGGATTTTTAGTGAGATTTATGGCACTTGTGTTGTCACATTTAATTGAGATGCAGTCCAGCTCTAAGCCATAATCTTTGAGTTGTTGTTTGAGCCATAGAGTTTGTGCACAACAACTTCCTGCAGCAATATATTCTGCTTCAGCAGTACTTAGAGCAACACATGCTTGTTTCTTTCAAGACCAAGAGACAAGGGCATTTCCTAACAAGTGACAAGTACCATTAGTACTTTTTCTTTCAGTTTTACAACCAGCATAATCATAATCAGAATATCCAATCAAATCACAAACACTCCCTTTGGGATACCACAAACCAACATTTGTAGTTCCTCTCAAGTATTTGAAAATCCGTTTAAAGGAACTCAAATGTGATTCCCTAGGAGATGCTTGATATCTAGCACATAGACACACACGAAACATAATATCAGGTTTACTTGCAGTTAAGTATAGAAGAGATCCGATCATACCTCTATATTTAGTAATGTCTACTGGAACACCGGATACATCTTGATCTAGATATGTATTAGACCCCATTGGTGTGGCTATGGCTTTGCAATCATCCAAATCGTATTTCTTTAATAATTCCTTGCAAAACTTTGATTGATTGATGAATATTCCATCACGTGATTGCTTGATTTGCAACCCAAGAAAGAAATTTAACTGTCCCATCATAAACATCTCAAATTCTTCTTGCATCATGTTAGAGAAATCCTTACAGAGAGATTCGTTAGTTGCACCAAAGATAATATCATCAACATAAATTTGAACTAATAATGTATTACCTTTGGTTCTTTTGATAAACAAGGTTGTGTCAGCCTTACCCTTTTGGAATCCTTTATCACAAAGGAATGTGCTTAATCTATCATACCATGCACGAGGGACTTGCTTAAGACCATAGAGTGCCTTCTTTAATCTGAAGACATGTGAAGGGAACTTTGGATCTTCAAATCCTGGAGGTTGCTTCACATAGACTTCTTCTTGAATATATCCGTTCAGGAAAGCACTTTTGACGTCCATTTGATATAATGGGAAATTTAAAGAGCAAGCATACGCCAACAGAAGTCTTATGGCTTCCAACCTTGCTACTGGTGCATAGGTTTCATCAAAATCTATGCCTTCTTCTTGATTATAACCTTGAGTAACTAACCTTTCTTTGTTCCTAACTATGATACCATTTTCATCTAACTTATTTCTAAATACCCACTTTGTTCCTATAACATGCTTATCACTAGGCTTTGGAACAAGTTCCCAAACTTGATTCCTTTCAAATTGGTTTAGTTCTTCCTGCATTGCTATAATCCAATACTCATCCTCCAGAGCATCATTTACTTTTGATGGTTCTATTTGAGAGACAAAGGCCATATTCAAAACTGAATCATTTAAGCTTAGCCTTGTAGAGACGCCTCTAGAAATATCACCAATAATATTATCAACTGGATGATCCCTATGGGTTCTCCATTCCTTTGGAAGTTGATAAGTATTATCTTCAATGTGCTCTTCTTGTATTGGATTTTGATCTCTATCCTTTTGAGAATCTTCATTGATAATGATATCTTCTTCTTCATTATCAGGAAGATTGACTTTATCTTCTATTGAAGATTTAGATTCATCAAAAGAGACATGTATGGATTCTTCCACAGATAGAGTTTTCTTGTTAAAGACTCTATATGCTTTGCTTGTTAGAGAATAACCAAGGAAAATACCTTCATCAGATTTTTCATCAAACTTACCAAGGTTTTCCTTTCCATTATTCAAAACAAAGCATTTTGATCCAAAAGCATGTAGATGAGAGATATTTGGTTTCCTTCCTTTGTAGAGTTGATAGGGAGTTTTCTTCAGTATAGGTCTAATAAGAACTCTATTGGAAACATAGCAAGCAGTACTTACAGCATCAGCCCAGAAATATTTAGGAAGGCTTGATTCACTTAGCATGGTTCTTGCTAATTCTTCAAGTAATCTGTTCTTCCTTTCTACAACACCATTTTGTTGTGGTGTTCTCGGAGTAGAGAAATTATGTGATATTCCATTTTCATCACATAGTTCTTGAAATTGTTGATTCTGAAATTCTCCACCATGATCACTTCTAATAGAAGAGATCTTTAAAGACTTCTCATTTTGAACTAGCCTTGCATATCTCTTGAATGCATTGAAGGCTTCATTCTTATGAGGCAAGAATAACGTCCATGTAAATCTAGAGAAATCATCAACAATAACAAGTGCATAGAAATTACCTCCGAGGCTTTTTGTTCTTGAAGGTCCGAACAAATCCATATGTAGCAATTGAAGGGGTCTTGAAGTCGAAACTATGTTCTTTGGTTTGAAAGACATTATGGTTTGCTTCCCTTTTTGACATGCATCACAAAGCTTGTCTTTTTCGAATCTTATCTTTAGAAGCCCAACAACTAGATCATGATTGACTAGTTTGTTTAAATGATCTATGTGTATATGAGCAAGTCTTCTATGCCATAGCCATGAATCACTATTGTTCTTGGCCAAAAGGCATCTTACGCTTTGTGGAATTTCATCCAATGAGATCATGAAGACTTTATTTACTTTATATCCAGAAAACTTAATTTCTTTAGTTTTCACATCGTTTACTACACATATATCATCAATGAAACCGACCTTCAAACCTTTGTCACATAGTTGACTGATACTCAGAAGATTATGCATCAAACCATCAACGTAAAGAACTTTATCGATGACTGTTTGAGGGGGTGTGCCTATTCTTCCAATACCGAGTATCTTTCCCTTTTGATTGTTACCATATGTGACAAAACCTTTTTCCCTAGGTATAAGAAAAGAAAACTTGGTTTTGTCTCCTGTCATGTGTGATGAGCAGCCACTATCAAGATACCATAAATCCTTTGCTGCTTTCATACACACCTACATGACAAAGTTCAGACATGGGTATTAGGAACCCAACAAGTTTTGGGTCCTTCTAAGTTAACATCCTTTCTAACCCAAATGTACTCCCTATTTGGTACTCCTACATGTTTGTAGTAACATCTACTAGGGGTATGTCCTATTTTGTTACAATAAGTACAAGAATAATGATTGTAACTAGATGTTCGCCTAGGAGCAGGATGGATCTTCTTAGGAGGTCTATTAGGATTGTTCTTCCTATTGTTCATACTCCTAAAATATTTGGTCTTAATGCTTTTAGAAGATCCTTCCACCATGTTTGGTTTTACAAACACAGTTTTCTTGACTTCCTTAGTCTTTGGGTAAGAAGTATATCCTAAACCTGACTTATTGTTTGAATGTCTTTGAATACTTAGAATATTATCTAACTCCTGTTTTCCTTTATTGAAGTTATGAACTCTTTGTTGAAGAATATCTATCTTTTCTTCTAAAGAACTACACTTAGTGCATTTATGAGTAATATCTAACTTAGATTTTACTATGTCTAGTTCTTCTTGTAAAGTTCTACACTTACTTTCTAAGGATGAAATCAAATCATTTTGCCTAGTGCTAACCTTAGAAAATTCTTGACATAATTTAAACATATTTTCCATGGTAAACTTTAAATCATGAAAAGATATAGAATTGTCACTAACTTGGGAATCTTCAACATTTGAATCATGTGAGGCCATCAAAGCAACTTGTGCTTCTTCTTTATCAGAGTCTGATGATGAACTTACTTCATTATCATCCCAAGCCAAATATGCTCTTCGTGTGGGTTGATCCTTCTTTTTGAAGTTTTCTCTTAGACCATGTTTCTTCTTTTGAAGATTTGGACATTCTGACTTGAAGTGTCCAGGCTTGCCACATTCGAAACATGTGATCTTTTGAGAGGAAGAAGACTCATTGTTCCTTTGGA
Organism: Acmispon strigosus; assembly: GCA_030819835.1. Taxonomy (NCBI): domain Eukaryota; kingdom Viridiplantae; phylum Streptophyta; class Magnoliopsida; order Fabales; family Fabaceae; genus Acmispon; species Acmispon strigosus. The sequence goes on from JAUAMA010000001.1 coordinate 10,923,034, forward strand.
AAGATTTGTTGTTGTTGAATTTCACACCTTTTCTTTTAAGAAACTTTCCAAAATTCTTTACTAGAAGATTCACATTCCCATTGTCTTCTTCTTCAGAATCTGCATCATAATCTTCTTTGATGCTTTCCTTTGCTTTTAGGGAAATGGATCTATACTTCTTCTCATGTTGTTCATTTTCTTCCAAACGATTCAATTCCAACTCGTGTTCTTGGAGTTTTCCAAAAAGAGTTGCAAGAGTCATTTTTGATAAACTCTTCTTCTCTGAGATGGCCGTTACTTTTGGTTGCCATACTCTTGTAAGTGATCTTAGAACTTTCATGTTCAAGTCACTGTTTGAAAATAGTCTACCAAGAGCAATCAAATGATTAATTAAATGAGTGAATCGTTTTTGCATATCTAATACCTTTTCTCCTGGAAGCATTCTGAACATTTCATATTCTTGAGATAGAGTATTGATCTTTGATCTCTTGACTTCATCTGTCCCTTCATGAGTCACCGTCAACGTATCCCATATTTCTTTCGATGTAGTGCACGTTGATACTCTGAAAAATTCATCCATCCCAAGGGCAGATGTAAGAATGTTCATTCCTTTGAGATCATATTGAACCTTCTTCTTTTCTTCTTCACTCCAAGTACTTTCTGGTTTTACTTGTGAAGTTCCTTCTACTTCTGCTACAGGCACAAAGGGACCTTCTTCAATGGCTTTCCAAATTCCTGCGTCTAATGACTTTATGAATATCTTCATCTTGATTTTCCAGAAGTCATAGTGTTCTCCATTGAAGAATGGTGTCCTGTTTATGTTGTGTCCTTCACTGGTTCCATGATTGGAAGAGGATGCCATCTTTTCCCGGATCTTAGGAATAACTTACTTAAACTTCCGCTCTGATACCAATTGTTAGTTCAGATAGCAACCTAAGAGGGGGGGGGGGTGAATCAGTGTTGCCCAGATTTTCGCCTTATTGAAAATGTTACTTTCAAGATGATGATAATCACGAAACGATTGTTGTGATTGCAGCGGAATTGAGTATTGCTTGAAAGTAAAAGATGAAGGAAAGAGGAAATAACACACAGAGTTTTATCCTGGTTCACCTTCAATCCATCGAAGGCTACGTCCAGTCCCTCAAGAAAACCCCTTGAGGATTTTTCCACTATTGATAAAAATCTCTTACAAGTTCCTAACCCAAGGACCCCAAGAATTTCTATCAAAATCCTGTGAAAGCAAACCACTTTCAATAGCCCCTAAAAGCAAACCTCTTTCAGTTCCTGAAGGCAAACCACCCTCAGACCTTGAAGGCTAAACCACCTTCAATCAATACCCTGAAAGTATACCACTTTCAGCGACAACAACCCTTCACCGAATACCACGGTGAAAACTCAATCTTACAGAAAGAGATGAAGAAGAGTTTTACAATTGGCTGTATTAATCCTTTAACATAGAAGTGGATTGATCATGAGAATTTATGCTTTAAGGCTTTTAAGCATAATATAATTCTGAGTTCCTCAAGATATGAACAACTAGAGTGTTCTTATAAACATGAAGATCATGAACTTAGAATTTAGGCTCTTGAAGGTTTAAGTTCTCAAAGATGAACTAATTTTGACAAAGCTTTGGCCTAATGTTGTATTCTCATGTGTTGTTGTGTTCTGGACTCAAATGGACTTTATATAGGCAAGGGAAACGTCCTTGAACCATCACAACCCTTTCCAAAAGGTTAGGGACACAATGGTTCATGAAAAGATGTAACTTTTCGTTCTGGTAATCGATTACATCACTTAGTGTAATCGATTACACTAATAGCCGTTTCAGTTTGAATTTGAAATTCAAACATGTAATCGATTACATACAACAAGTAATCGATTACTTGCCTAGGTGTAATCGATTACCAGAATCCTGAAATCGATTACACTGAAGTCCATCTTCCAGAAACTTGATCCTTTGAGATCGGCTTAAGGTTTTCTACTTCTTTTAAGTTATGAAAACACTTAGCTTGATTAGTTTAGGTGTTTTAAGAGCCTTTATGCTTTAATAGACCTTTAGAAGCATAACTCACCTAAACTAAGACTTCTAGACTATTGATGAACTTTGTAGCGCTGTTTCTTCGAAGTCTTCTTTTTGTTGATGAGTTTGTCGTCATCAAAACCACAGCCAGGGTCAGGAGCAAGACCTTCTTCACAATAGTATCGTTTATTTATAAGTAAACGGGGAGTATTATATCTATTAATATTGTTGTCGCCATGTTTTGAGAAACGAGTGTTAAGTATGGTTTTATAAAGTTTCATTCGGTTATTAATGTAAGCCCTGACCCAAAATGGAGGTGTTACAACGATGCAAATTTTAAGATGAATTAAGAAACTCTAACATTGAAGTCGCTGCAAGTGACTCCTGGTCATCCACTGCCATTGCTACCATCTTTGTCTACCGACCGAATTTCTGCTATTCTCACCGTCCTCTCCACCCAACAGCCGATTTCCCACAACCTTCTTGTGTGGAGCCATAGACTCAACGTTGAAGTGTGAATCCAGGCAAAGGACTTGGGCTTAGGTGAGACAAAACCCCTTTTCAAACTGGGACATCATCTCGCCAATGAGGCACACATTCTCAGCTTGTAGGTTGGTCATAAAGGTGACCAGCCACCAGAGTTTGGAGCTCAACGAGGCGATTTCCATGTCCTTATCATAAACAGTGGTGTAAGCTTCGGCTTGGAAGACCCTTAACTCGCCATGAATTCGAGAAATTTCCGCATTAAGGAAATTCGTCTGGCGAGTACACTCTTCTTGAATAGCTTGATGTGAACGCTCGACTGACTTCTTACCCTCATTGGCTTGGTCTAACAGATCCTTGGAGACAGAAACTTCTTGGAGCAGTTGTTTTCTCTCACCTTCCAGGCTCGCCAAGTTCTTTTTCATTTGAGCATGTCCGACGATGATCTGGGATCACGCGACCTTGTAATCAAAAATACTTTTTGACAATGATGTTGCTAAACACGCGATCTTGAGTCCTTCATTCGCAAACGCTTCACATGAGTTGTTCATCGAAAGTTTCATGAACTTAGCATCTAGGTCACCGACGCCGAGATTTTTCTCCACAAAAGAACAGGTTTGAAAGTTCACGTCCCAAGGCGACGTCAGAGAGTTAGACGGGGAATTCTCAAAGTCACAAACGACGTCTCGTCAACATGACCCAGTGCTCTTGGGGAGAGAGAGAGCAGTTGAAGCGAACTCTCCGGATTCCAGTTGTTGAGTTAAGCCTGAGGCGAGTACTGCGAAAGCCTTTACAGGTGAGGCAGGTGAATCATGGGAACCGCTAACGACATCAACCTCTTGGCAGGAGGGGCGATGGTCTCGTAACAACCTCTTTCTCACCTAACAAGGGGCGGGCGGATCGGAGTACCGGCATCGAAGGACGGGACAAATATGATGCCCCAGTCCAAGCCAATCGCCAGCGTGGCTTTTATAGCGGCCTTCTCTTTCTTCTTTTCCAGAGCCTCGGCTTTTTCCTTTCGTCATTGTTCTCTCTACAAGGCATGTTGGCACTTCATGGAAGCCGCCACACGATCCAGATCCGCCGACACATACCCAACTGCGAAAAATAGGCCAAAGTAGATTAGCATGCTTCAAAAAGACCAATAAAGGTAAAAAGAGATAGGATGTTGTACCAAAAAATGGGCGAAGTGATTTTCCTTGACAACTTTGATTAAGTCATAGCTGACGAAACAGGGCATTTGAGATAGCACACGGACGGCGTGAAGCTCGCCGGGTGTTAGCATCTCTATTGTAACTTTGATAGAGGGCTTTGGAGACAAAAATTTGTACAAAAGATTCGGATAAGTGGTTAGCTCAGGAAAGAGGGGGTTGTGGATGACTTTAAACCACTTTTTGACTAGGTCCCTCTTATATTCACTCTTATACATAGAAAACATGTAGGGGTAGTTGTACGAGCTGAAAGATAACAATAAGGGCATGCCCTGGTGTTAGCCTGGGATTTTTTCCCAAGTTTCAACTTGGTCGAAAGTCACATGACAACTGGTTTCGACCAAAATTCCAAGTTACTTTGCTTGGTCAGAAAATATGCTTTTGATATTCAACTGAAGTCAAGTAAGATATTTTTGGTCGAAGTTGAATCCATATGGAATATGAATCTTAATCAAACAAGTGTAAGGTTCGTTTTGACTGAAAACTTGGCATCTGAGGAAGTTACTCTTCGACGGAAGTTCTTAGACAGTTACATCAAGCAGGACGCATGGAGAACAGAGAAGAAGACTCGAGACACGTGTAAAGCTCAGAGAATTTGTCCGTTGCAAGCAGTTAGGAACTTAGCCTATAAACAGAAGAAGCCACGCACAAAATCCAGGTTCGCTCACAACTTCGCAACACATACCTTAAACATTATAACACTCGCCCACTGCTACACGTCCGACGACTGCGACACACATCAATTAAGAGTTAGAACGTACGTGATTGAGCGAAACTAAGCAACCATGATAGCAAATCCACAAGTGTACGGAGGTTATCGAAGTAGTATAAGGGCTCGTTTGGTGGGCAAGACAGGATAGGATAGGATACTTATCCTATCCTGTTTTAATCCAGTGTTTGGTGACACAATAGGATAGGATAGCTTATCCTTTTATCCTATCCTATCCTACCTCATTAGTTCATTTTCTTATCCTAGGGGGGACATGGGATAGAAAGGGACCAGATAGGATTAGAAATTATTTCTTCTTTCTTTCTGTATCAGCCCTTCTGCTTTCCTCTTCACAAACCCTATCTCACTCACACATTCGTTGATGTTCGTTGCTATTCTGCTAGCCACCGAGCTCGCCGTCACCGTCGTCAGCGCCGTCGTTCGCCGTTCGTACCCGTTGCAGGTATGTCATGGCCTTTTTCTTCTTCTTCTTTTTTTCGTTGTTCATCCGTTTGTACTTCTTCTTCTTCTTCTTCTTCTTCTTCTTCTTCTTCTTTTTTCGCCGTTCAGCCGCTTCTTCTTCTTCTTCTTCTTCTTCTTCTTCTTCTTCTTCTTCTTCGTCCACTAACCAATTTTCGACTTCCCCCTTTGTCATTCATTTTTTCCATTTCTGTTCAATTTTCGATTTCCCCCTTTGTAATTCGTTTTTTCCATTTCTGTTCAATTTTCGATTTCCCCCTTTGTAATTCGTTTTTTCCATTTCTGTTCAATTTTCGATTTCTCAGCTGCTCTATATACATATACTTTGTTAAAACAATGATCCCTTAATAATGGATATGAGAACTTTTGTTTGATTTCATCCCTAGGATTTTTTTGATAAGCTCAATATTCTTTTGGCAGCATGGTAAATGATGATTCTGCTAGACTGTCACAATATGGTTTTGTAAGTTTATGTTTTTAAGGATCCTGGTTCTGTTTTAATGTTATAAGCATTTTTTTGGGATGTATTGGTAATGAAATTCTAAAATTGTGGGATATAAGTTCTTTTTAAGGTAAAATTTTAGGGGAGGATAATTCTTATGTAAGTTTATGCATGTTCTTAGTTGCTTCTATTCTTCTAATTCTTTTCTTTGTCAGAGTGATCTATACGATGTTATGGTTTGTAAAAGAACTTTTCTGCTTGTTGTTTGCTTCTGATTGTAATGGTTTAATATGGAGAAAAACTCACTTTATTGAAAAAGGTTGCATACATGGATAATCACCTGAGTTTGTTTATGAAATTTGCTTCTTAATTCTGCCAGTTTGCTTGATAAAATTGAAAATGTGAAAAGAAGGAACAAAGCTTATTATAATCAATTTATCATGACTTTACCAAGTCCTGAGTATGGAGAAGGACTTGGTTTTGTTGCAAGAAACCATAGGCATCTATTAAGCCATTGCAAATTTGCAACTACTTATGAGGGTTACTTTATGTACAAGATTTTGTACACACGCCCATGCCTTGCCAAATATATGTGTTTGCATTTTAACTTTATTTTATATTGCCTTTTAAATCAACTATCTAACATTCTAATTAGTAACTAATTCATTTCCTCTTTGGAAATCTGTTGATGTATCCATGCTCCTAAAACAAATAAAAGGTGAAATTTTTTTATTACAGGTAAGCTGCTTAACATTGAAGCTTCAATTTATGTGATGTGAAACAACAGAGGTCTTCCCTAGCTAATGTTACATAGAATCAATTTCTGGTGGTTGGACGGTCTAAAAGAGAATGAAACAACAGAGGTTTTCTGAAGTGGCTGAGATAAGCATCCTCATATTTAGAAGCCTATGAAAAATTGTTGCCACGTTTTCTTCTTGTATAAGGAAAAGGAGGGTATGATGATCACATGTACGTTTTCTTCATTTGCACGATGGTCTTTTGTAACCGTTCAATTGTAAAGCAATTCATATTTGATTGGTATAGAATTACGTATGGAACAGGCAACAACTACCTTAGTACAATTCACAGCGACTTAACTATTTTTTTAAATCAATTTTATTGGGAGATATGGTGTAGTGCAAGCAGAATTGATTTTTCTTAAGTATAGTAGGCTTGTGTATTGATGGATGGTGTTTATGTTATTTGAGTTTGTTTATATTATTTCTAGAAAGCACATGAATATGCTTCGTTGTTATATTTTAAAATAAACTATTTTGATGGATGATGTTTATGTTATTCGACTTTATTTACCTTATTTATAAGGAGAAACTAGCTTTAGTTTTCTATTATATTTGAAAGAGTGGAATTCCAATTTTTTCTATTTTATTTTCAATAACTACTAAAGTACCCATTATGAAAAAAATTAAAATATTTCAAAATTATTTATGTCATAAAAATAATTAAAAAACATTTTTATAAATATACTTTTCGATATTAATTTTTTTTAATGTGTAAAATATAATTTTAGAAAAATATACATTTAATTAAATTAAAGGGTAATTTTGTCATTTGAGTTATTATGTATCATATCCTGTTGTTATACAGTGCACATCAAACACAGGATATGATATGACTCTATCCTATCTGGTGTCCACCAAACGCCAGATAGGATAAGAGTCTATCCTGCTCCTATCATATCCTGTTGCAATCCAGCTTTCATATCCTATCCTATCCTGTCCTGACCACCAAACGGGCCCTAAAAGATTATCGTCTCCACAGGGATAGGTATTGAATTTGGACTTTAAACTTAATCGTTAGAGAAGAAAAGCAAAAAGATAATTTTTTGAGTTTTTGTGATGATTGAAATCATAAAGCAAGAAGAAAGAAAACTATGGTAAAAATAACATTCGAGTTTGAGTTTCACCTAACCAAATTGTTGAGTATGGCTCATTATGGTGACTTCGTCTGGCCAGAGCTCAAGGAGTTCATATGGCTAGAATGGAGGAGTTCGTCTGGCTATTGAGTTCGTCCGGCTTGGAGCTGTTGAGTTCATCCGGCTTGGAGTTCTTCTGAAGAGTCCGTCCGCTAGTGACACGTAAGAGATCGTCTGCCAGGAGCTGTTGGACCGCGTCTGGCTAGAGTAATTACGTGGTCAGTTGAGGACAGCTAATGAGCACTCATTCTTTAATATCTGTGTAATCTAGAATCTGATTGGTTGTTAGGATTGCGTTAGGATATAAGCAATTTGGCTAAACTCCGTGAACAAAGATTTCTGTGTGCTTTCGATCTCTTTCTCTTTCGATCTCTACTATAGTAGTTTTTCTATTGGGTTGTAATAAGCTTCGACTTAAGCATCACTTAGTGTGTCTGCCTGTTTGCTTCTTTTAGTATTTGAACTTTTATAACTATGTTTAATTATTAAGTAGTGCTTGGATTTTCAAATACCGGCTTGTTTACCCCGCTCCCTATAATTTGGAACTACTATACTACTTGTTGGCATGTATGGTATATATTAGGCCTTTTCTTCTTTTTGATGACATCAAAAGGGGGAGAAAGGTCCTGTGCTTGTTTAAAGATCATTTACAGGGAATGCTACAATGCTACAAGTGGAACAAAAAGGGGGAGTTGCACCTGATAGGGGGAGTCTTACCATGACTACAACAAAATAATCTTCAATGTCAAGATATGTGTTTGCCATCATCAAAAAGGGGGAGATTGTGAAGAAGGTCTTGCCCCTGACTCTGGCTGAAGTTTTAATGACGACAAACTCGTTACAAAATGAAGGAAAGAAGACTTAGAAGAACCAGCTCGACATACTTCAAGACAAATTCAAGTTTTCTAGATTTGACTAAGTCTAACTAATTAGGTAAGTTATGCTTTTAAGGTTACTTTACTCATGAAGGCTCAAAGACAAGTTAAATAATTGAGTACAACACTTTTTCATAAGTTAAAAATGATAGAAACGCTCAATTAGGACTTAAAGGTTCATAAACTTGAAATTGGACTTGAGTGTAATCGATTACACACTTTAAGTAATCGATTACACATAGGCACGTAATCGATTACCACATGCTTGTAATAGATTACATGTTTGAATTTGAAATTCAAACTGCAACAGGAAAATAGCGAATCGATTACCATACTAACATAATCGATTACCAGCACGACCAGGTGTGTTGTTTCATGAACCAATGCATCCCAAAATGTTTGGGAAGCTTTGTAATGGTTCATGGACGACCCCTAGTGCCTATAAATAGTCCATTAAGGTTCAGAAACGAACAATCAATTACATACAACTTTCATATTCATTAGAGCCATAATTCTGAGTCTTTAAAACTTCATTTTCAAGAACACTTATGCTGTTCAACTTTTGAAGAACTCTGAATTGAAAAGAGCCTTCATATGTCAAGTGTCTAAAGCATAACTTGCACATTCAATCCATTTTTATGTTAGAGGATTGATTCAGTTGTATAGAAATCTTCTTCATTCTCATTTTGGTTTGAGTGAAAGTTCACCGTAGGGTTCGGTGAAGGTTGATACTTGGAAAGCGGTTTGCTTTCTGGTTGTTGATTGGGATTCTTAAAGTTCTTGGTGTAAGAACTTATAAGAAACCTTTTTCAATAGTGGATAAATTCTCAAGGGTTCTTGAGGGACTGGACGTAGCCTTCGGTGGTTTAAAGGTGAACCAGGATAAAACCTGTGTATGAATTCTCTTAACACTCACCTTTTACTTTCAAGCAAAGTCTTATTCCGCTGCATTCACAATCAACAATTGTGATTCTCATTATCTTGAAAGTAATTAGTTTTGTTAAGGCGAAAATTGAGTGAACCTAATTCGCCCCCCACCCCTCTTAGGTTGCTATCTACACTTACATGGGGTGCCAACGCTCAGGCGTTGGTAGCACGGCAGACTCCTCATTTTCTTGTTCTTAACCTTCTCTTTTGATTTCTTTCATCAATGCATTAAAGGGACTTCATGTGGCTTCATTATCCTTTCTGCAACAACTGAAACCTTCATTTCCTTCATCATTTCTCCATTTTAGCACATGCTAAATGCTTGATTCTTCATCTCCTTCTTTAATTTCTTCAATTAGGCACATGTTAAACAAGCATAGGAGGTTTGATGGTTCTTCTTCTTCTTTAACTTTAGACACATTCTTTCATTTATTTGCTCCAAGATCCCCACAAATGTTCCTTAATTGACCAGAACCTCTAACAATGACTAAAAATGCAATAAAACATAAATAAAAGGACTAAAAATACAAAAATTACTAATTTATACGCAAATCAAAATGAGATAAAAACTATATGAGACTCAATAAAAATAAAATAAAATGAAAGAAAAAGATAGCAAAAATATCATATAAAATCCATTCATCAAACCACACCCTTTAAACTTATGCAAATTTATGCTTTCAACACTTTCAATTCAATGCAAATTTATGCTTTCAGTTTGGTGTGTTTTCCCTTCTTCTTCAACTTTTCTTGCTTTTAAAGAATTTACATTCGGTTTTCTTCTAAACTCTTTTCTACCCAATTTAGTCGAACACTTTCGACGAATTCCCTTTTTCCCACTTTGTTTCACATTTAAAGCACTGGTCAATTTCAAGTCCTTACGTCCGGAAGAGGATCAGGATCCAACCTCTTTATCAACATTCGTAATATCATTTACTTGATTTTACCAAAAATCACAGTAAACAAATTGGCACACCTGGTGGGACACGGGACTTGTTTTCATTCGAAATCTTGCCTAGTGCCTTAGTTGTTTAAAAAATTGTTTTCGTGATTTAGAAAGTTTATGATATTACAGAGTGGTAAATTTGTTGGAATGACCAACCGTTCAAGAGGAAATCAATCTCCAGGGTCTCACGCTGAGCACAGTAGCGCCTCGAATGGTAATGGAGAGCGTTCAATTAATACTAACAATAGTATTAATCCTCCAAGGATTGAAACAAGTTCCAATCAAAACACGGAAGTTACAACTGCTCCAGAGAGTCAAAACGTACAACCGGTTTCGACTGGTCCAAATTTAACTCAACCTTTTCCTCTAGTGTCTGTTGGGTCAATCCCAATACAGGCGCCAAATTTGTATGCAACAGGGCCAATCTTAACACAAGTTTCGGCCCCGATTCCTATTCCAAGTCCTACAACTCCTGCTATGTCACAGGCTGTTGTTGGCATAGTTCAACCTGGTTCCTAGAGCAATATGAGGAATCCCCAGAGCATTGTTAGTCATCCTTATAGAATGCCTGTATCATTTATGCAAGGGATAGGAACCTATCCTTCTATGTATTCTGACAATTTGGTTTTGACGGGTTCCCCGGGAATCAATTCTTGGCATCAGGATCAGGGGCAAATGGATTGTGAAATCAAGGGCCTCCAGTTTCAGTTTTGGATGGATCTCCATTTGCTTTGACTAACAGTATTGCGAACGTACTTAGGCAACAAGTGGACGATAGTAACCATGATTTGGTCAATACGTTGACTCAACAAATGGGTATAGTCTTTAATCCCATGATTAGAGACACTACACTTTCCTATCAACAATTGACTACGCAATTGGGTCGAATTGCAGATGTCTTCGACGCACCTAACCCAAGTGTTGGAGGTTTGACCCAATCAACAGGTCCCCCTGAACCAGTAGATCAAGTCAATCTTGGTCGAAATAAAGGCAACCTAGTTTTGGTTAATTGAGACCAGAACGCCGACCGAATATTAGAAAGAGTCTGACAAAATAATTTTTTTTGGGGGGGGGGCAACAGAACGTTGCACACATAGTGGAGAAATTTTTGAATCAACATGGATTCGATGTGGGATATGCTAATAGAACCCACTTTGTTTCGGCATTTCCTGAGATTTTCCTTCAAACTGAACTTCCAAGGGGATGGAAAGTCCCCAAATTCACTAAGTTCTCAGGAGATGTTAAAGAATCCACGGTCGAACATATTGCTAAATACCAGGTCAAAGGTAGAGATTTGGAAAACAATGAATATTTGAAACTGAAATATTTTCCTAGTTCTTTGACGAAAAACACTTTCACTTGGTTCACAACTTTACCACCAAAATCTATTGTGAAGTGGAACCAATTGGAATGAATCTTCCATGATCAGTTCTTTAGAGGCGGATCCAAAGTCAGTCTCAAAGAACTTGCAAGCATTAAAAGGGGAGTATCAGAATATGTCAATGACTATTTAGGCAGATTCTGACACATGAAGTCAAAATGCTTCATGCAAGTTCCCGAACACGAGTTGGTCGAATTAGCCACTGGTGGTTTTGAATATTCAATCAAGAAAAAGATTGATACTCAACAGATAAGAGATTTGGCACATTTAGCCAATAGAATAAGACAAGTTGAGTTCCTTAGGCAAGAGAAGTTGAAAAACAGCAAATTGCCTAAGAAGGAAAAAGTTGCCTATATTGAAACAGGCGATATGGGTCGAGATGACCCTGTGAATTTCGAGCCTTATGAGGATTTCGAGTGCCATGATCTTCAGTTAGCTGAACTCAAGGAAGGTTCCCCTTATGTTTGTAAGATGTTAATGCCTAACAAGTGGAGACCGACTAATAATGAGGTGCCTCAAAATTCAAAGTTTTCTGTCAAAATTTATAATTTTGATATTACTAAATGTGAGGCTATTAATGACATCTTGGTAAAAGATGGCCAAATAGACATTCCTCCTGATCAAAAGGTTCCCTCTCTTGATCAAAGGAAAGATCGAAGGTTTTGTAAATATCATAACTATTTTGGCCATTAGACTAATCAATGTACTAAATTCAGGGATTTGGTCCAAGTTAAAATCCAAGACGGAAGATTGGTTTTTGAGACCAAGGAAAATCCGACTATGAAGATCGACTCTGATCCATTGCAGGTCCAAAACACCAACTTTGTTGAGCCGACGACAATATGCACTGTTGGAGTTGCCGAAGTTCCTAAAGTGAACGAAGTCGAAGAGTTTGATGAGGAGATGCAAGAAGTGTATCCTCATGCTGGAGAGACTTTGCTCGAGTACCTTCAAAGGTGCAAGGACAAAGGCTGCAGAGGCGGATACTAAGAAGTTTGATCGAAGGCCAGCAGTCGAAAGGTTAGGACATCGACTTCCTGCTACTCAACGTCTGAGTTTGAGGAGTCCTTTCGAGAAAAAGCCTCAACACACCCCAGTTCATAGGAGGAAGAACTTTGTTCCCCCTGCTGGAGTTCGTCCTAACCAGTGGGTTACTACATTTCAGTTGAAATCCACCGTGAAGTCAAAGGTCTAAGTGGGTCATACCACTTTTTAGACTGGAAGTTCCCGCACTTCGAGGAATCATTATCATGCTCCAAGTACCTACTTTGGAACCAATTTGATGACCAAAACTCAATGGAGAATCCTTCAAAGGAAGAGAAAAGCTGCCTAGGAAAGAGCTGCTGCTAAAAAAGGCAAGGTCGTAATCGAAGACATCGTAAAGACAATCCTCGTGGCTAAAATGGGTCAGAAAGGAAAGTCAACTTCTGAAATTGGACAGTCTAGTCGAAGAAGCACTTTGCCACATATGGACTTGGTGTCTAAACCCAACTTGAGTCATAAGGCAAAGCCTTTCATCCCAAAAGTTGCGCTGCCTAAGTGTATGACTGCCGAAGAAGAAGGTATGCTTACCGATAATTTCGACAATGATACTAAGAGTCTAGACATCGTTTGCAATGTAGTGTCCATTCTCCCAATGGAGTTCGACCAAACTACAGAGGTGACTGAAGACGAAGACGAGTACTACGTCGAAGAAGAAAAGACGACAATCCCTTATGCTATTACGTAATGACTAAAGGTGGTGTCGAAGAGCAGAATGTCATCTTCAAAAAGCCAGTCACAGAAATGAAGAAGCACCTCCAGTCACTATTTGTGTGGGCTTGAGTCGAAGGCAAAGAGATCAACAAGGTTTTAGTCGATGGTGAGGCAGTTATCATTTTGTAACGAAGAAGCTAGGTAAAACTGATGCAGACCTTCAACCTCATAACATGGTCCTTTCAGATTATGAATGAAAGTCAACAAGTCCCTCGGGTTTATTCCCCTCGAAATTACCATTGCCACAGTAACACGAACCATGTTGTTTGTGGTAGTTTCTGCAAAGGAAAACTACAATTTTCTTTTAGGAAGAGAATGGATCCATGGAGTCGGAGCATTCCCTTCAACTCTCCATAAAAAACTATCACTTTGGAGAGAAGATGGTGTTCTTGAAAACATCGATGCAGACCAGAGTTACTTCTTGCTTAAATGTGACCAAGTCAATAAAAAGGCATTCGACAAAAGCTTGCCAATATTGCTCCTTACTATGCTCTGTTAGGCTTGATCCAAATTATGGTTTTTACCAAAGGCGGGAATATGGTCAAATAAATATCGACGAAGATGCCACAGGGAAGTGGCATATGGTGGATCCTATTTAATAGAATTGAATTAGAGGTTTGGCTCACATAGCCGAGAACAACATTGAAGCGGCTTTGGAAGCCGAAAATGTGTTTCGTGAAACGAAATTCGACTGCTTTAATTCATAGAGGTGTACATTTTCACATTGAATGTCGTAATGGTGTCGAAAAGGTCATGTTGTTGCCTTAGCAAAATTTCAGGCGATGTGGATACTAGGCATAATCTAACTATCAAGTTATGCTTGTATTTGTATTTTCTATGAATTTTTATATATAAATAAAGAGTCGATTGACATTTCAGTTATTCTCGTTTTAATGTTATTAAGACATGTATTGTCGAAGCCTACATCACGCAATCAAGTTAGGAAAGTTGGCTTTGGCACTGTCTATTTAGTCGAGGTGCAAAGAATGTGATTTTAACTTGGGATTCAAAGCATTTCGATTAAGAATACTGCACGAGAAAAATGAATAAACAATCAGATTATAAAGAAAGATTGTTATTTACAGACTAAGCCATTAACATGGCTATTTTGTTCATAGAAATTGAAAATTACATTTGGACTAACAAAACTCAAATAGAGGATTTAGCCTTGATTCAGGTGAATTGATTCTTTAGTCTCTCAATTTTTCCTTGAACCGTAGCTACTGTCCTCTCCTTATTTGCAATGATTTGGCCAAGTCTAACGCTCTTTTTTATCTCTGGAATTGCATGATTTGCCATGTCAGTCTTTCGAGCTGCTAGTTTTGGCCAGCAACACTTGTTTTTCTTTCATTATTTTCTCAAGTTGCTGGTCAAGTACCAAAAGCCTATCAGCCGACCGTTTCTCCACTCTTTCGACCTCAGCAATCGTGTTCTGAATCTGGAAGATCTTTCCTATCACGAACTAATTGGCTGCCTTGTTAGAGTTCAAACTTTGTTGGTAGGCAGCAAGTTGATCGAAGTTGGCCGAAGCATCATTGACAAACGACCGAAGCTAAAAAATGTCATGTTGTTGATCAGCAGAGAGGGTTTTGTCATCTAAAATCTAGATAATGCTTTTAATCTCTATAGCAGCAACTTGATCCTTGAGATCTTCGAGCAAATCTCTCTCAAAAGCTAAATACCTTAGTCTTGCCAACATTTGCTCGACGTCGTCATGGGGAATGTTGACTTCAACTTCGGGTGCTGGTTGACTTTGGCTGTTTGCTGCTAACATCTCTGCATCTATGTACTTCTTTAGCAAGTCCATAGGGTTTTCAGCTAGTTTTTCAACATCTTCGATAGAAAGGTGTGTCTGAGTAGACCCTTGAGTATTTGAAGTATTTACCGCTGTTTCAATCGAAGGGGACATCACCCAATGATATTTGGCCTTTCGAGCTCAGCAGCATTGTTTGGTGGATCGTTTTCCATCTCTTGAGGCTCTTGGTTCAAGTTTTCCTGTGAAGGAAAAGCAATTCGATCAGCATCTAGAGAATGGTAAACAATTGGACAACCAGGGCGTTGGGAAGCCAAGGGCAAAGTGTATCCCAGCATTTGTTTTATAGGAAAAGGAAGTTTGGGAAGTTCAAGGCTACTCGAAGAATTAGA
The DNA here is from genome assembly GCA_030819835.1 of Acmispon strigosus. Classification (NCBI taxonomy): domain Eukaryota; kingdom Viridiplantae; phylum Streptophyta; class Magnoliopsida; order Fabales; family Fabaceae; genus Acmispon; species Acmispon strigosus. The sequence continues at coordinate 10,938,320 of JAUAMA010000001.1, forward strand.
GTTGCTCAAAGAATTGAAAGAGGTTGAAGGAGATTCAATTACTTGATTTCTCGAGTTTCCAACAGCAGCTTTAGAGACTGGTGTTGTAACGCCCCAATTTTGAATTGAGGGATCACATTGTAATTACGCGGAAATAGTTTCGTTAAACCTCTCAAAAAGGTCCCTCATTTTTTTTTAAAAACAAATTCGTCGCTCATATAATATTAACAAATATAATCCCGTAGTTACCATAAAATCTAACGAAATTTAAAATAAAGTATTAATGACATAAAATTTATCTAAGTCTCTGAAATTAAAACAAATCTCCAATTCATCTTCATAATTTCATCTTCTCTTCCTTGCCCCACCTTGCCTCTTCAATTTACGCTTCTCGTTGTTCCTCTGTGGCGTTAAGCGCCCAATCAACATACACACAAGCAGTAAAGGGTTAACTTCGAAAACAAATAAAAATATCAATCCACAATAATTAATAATTATTAAATACAATAATAAAACAAATCAGAAACAAAAATAAAATAATAGATAAATAAAAAGAACAAACAGGGCAGCACGCCCACTCATCACCTCAAACATATATATATTAATAAATTCAATAATAACAAATTGGAAATAAAAATAAAGTAAAATCAAACAGAACAGCACAACACGTCTTTTTTATTATTTGAAACATCTATATTTATAATAAATTCTTTTCTCTTTATTATGCAATTCATTCTAAAATGTCTACATGCATAGCTATGGCCAAATTTTCCCCGAAACAAGGGCAGGACAATCACGTGGGACAAGCACCCACCACATTGCCCTCGGCCTGATCCCACGGGACAAGCACCCGTCACATCAGAGCCTAAACAAAACCTAAGTAATGCATATGTTATGACTCAAGTGATTTCCAACATCATGAACAACAGTTCCCACATCAATCCAATGTAGTCATAATATCATATGCCAATACTTTTAATTTCTCTTAACATATGAACATGTTATATCAAATATTCACTTCAATTACTCATCACACAGTAGCAAGTGAATAAATCATGCAATTGATCAAGCCAACACAACAATATTTCAAGAACAAATAGATTAATGGCAAACACAACGGCAATCAATTCCTAGCGAGAAGTTACCCTTACCTTTGATTATTTTGCATCAACTTCAAGCCCAACCTCGAGTAAGACCCCGGAATTGAGTGTAGAATTTCTTGCTCGACCTCGACACTCCGACGTCTGTCCTCGTCTCAGAAGTGAAGAGAATTTCGTGCTCAAGCTCTGGCTTTGGAGAGGAATTCCGAACCCAGAATAGAAACCGTTTCGGGTTAAAACCGAGCTTACAGCCAAGGATAAAACTCAGGGATGGAACGGGAGGAAAGAGCTTACCAAGAACAAGTGGGAAGCCTTTGAAAGAGAGTGTTAGAGAGTCCTAGGCCTTCTCCAAGAGGAAACACAGAAGCAACGGAAAGAGGTTGCAATATGAGAGCACAGTCGAGACTTGACAACAACAACAAAGGAAGTGGTTTTCTCTGAAAGTTTTTGAGTGAGGAAGTGGAAAATAACTTCTGAGTGCTCCCTCCTATAAGTTGCACGAAATTTAGGATCAAGTGGGAGGTTATGTTTCAACTCTTTTTCCTATTTTCAAGCAGCATTTTCCACTAAAACCTATTCTCTTTTTAAATTTCTTTTATCTAAATTTTGAATTCAAAAAGAGTGGAAACAGAAAGGAATGAGGGCAAGGAAATATACTTTCTAACCAGCATATAACACGCCCCCCTAGCACACAACAAGGCTGACTTCTTCCTCTTTTTACTCCTCCGAAACAGAAAATGAACCGGGTCTTGATTCTGGTTTAAGTAAATTTTGTTATTTAATTTTATTAATCTCAAGTAATTAAATTCAGAAGGCTTCTTAAAAAATAAGAGAATATTCCCTCTCTACTCTTTAATTTCAAAAATGAAGGGGAGAATGATAACAACTTCTTCCTCTAAGAGCTTCGGCACTAACAAAACGTATGTAGTTGCGTTTTCGGTTAAAAACAATTTCTGTTACTAAATCCTTTTAATTATTTCTTCACAATAAATTTAAAAACTATTCCTAAGCACAAAGGAATATTCTCTTTTCATTCCTCTCTAAAATTTTGAAATTAATAAGGAAAAGAAGAAGAAATAAAATCAGCTCTAATTAAGATTTGAATTTCAAATATACAGAAATAGAAAATAGGTAGAGAAAGAGAATATGCTCCGCCACATGGCTGAGTGGTGCATCCCCCTTAGAGAGAAAACAGGGAATGAGGCTGAATTATTCTTCTCTTGGGAGTTCCTTTAAAACGGAACGTATCCGGTCTTGTTCGGCGTTGAAATTCGCTCGATTACTTTATTTATTTGTTCCTTTAATAAATCAGAATTTATCAGGGCATAAAAGAATATTCCTTCTTGTTCCAACCTCTCAAAAATTCGAAATTAATAAAAGGGAAGGAAAAGAAAATTAATCCTACATTAGATAGGACTCGAACACTAGCCTTATCAGTCAAATGTCTAAGTCTCAACCACTAAACCACAACTCATTTTTTTTATAAATCAAGCAAATATATTCTTTAATCAAGTACCAATCAATCTATTAGGATTTCATTCATATCAAATCTCAAAAGACAATACCAACAAAATATAATTCGAACAAAGGTCTAACAGGGACTAAAATTGAACTATAGAATAGTTCAGGGACCAAAGCATAAATAATTCATACTTCAGGGACCAAAAATATAAATACCAAAAATAGAGGGTCTTATAGGTGTACCCTGTTCAGAAGAGTAGTTTAGCTCCTGTAGCTTCTGAAAGAGAGAAGAAATTTCTTGACTTGAGCAAAATAAGTTTAAAGCTCTTTACCCGTAGAGGGTTATTTTTCTCAGGACTCGAGTTTTCAGAGCTTCGAGTATATCCTCGGCTCAAACTTTATTCCTTTAAAGGAGGACCCTGGGAGATATGAGTTTGAGAAGTGATAGTCCTAGCAGGAGTGGCGATTGGAGGTTTTTCTTGGTCGTGAAGAGGTGAATTCACTTCAGGCTCATCTTGGCTTCGAGCATCCTGCCTTGCACATTGATCATCCTACTTAAATTAAAGTAAGTCAAGGATTATTGATGCTTGAAAAGGTTGTTTAGATAAAGTAAGGTGCAAGAAATACCTCATTGTCTTCAGAACTAACTGCGTCACTTGAAAGAGAGATGGTTGCAACTTCCTTTCCTTTAAGCTTCTTGGAAGTTTTCGAAGTTTTTCTTAGTCTAGCCCTCTTTCGACCCTCAATATGAATGTTAAGAGAAAGGAATACGATGTTAATTCGAGAAAAATAATATTTTGAGGGATTCTTACCTGAGAAACTTTGTTGGAAGAATTTGTTTTTTATAATGTGAATAAAATAAGGATAAACACAAGAAGGGGGGTTGAATTGTGTTTGTATGAAAACTTGCTTTTCTAAAACAAATATAGATTTTCAAAACCGTTTCTTAAACGATGGGTTGATTTAATCAGATAATCAATTAAACAGTTTTGATGCAGCGGAAATATCAACGTGTGTGAAGTTGAACAATAAAGCAATAAAGCAATTAAACCGCACACGCAGATTTATCCTGGTTTACCCCTAGAACGATGGGGCTATGTCCAGTCCTTGGCTTCACCTAGATTTTCACTATTCAACGAATAGTACAAGTATTATCCAGGACTTCTCCTATCAACAAGTATTCTCAGGGACTTCTCCCAACAAGTATTATACAGGACTTCTCCCAATCACAATGATTCCTCTACAAAAATTCTCTTCTCACAAGAGTGATGGTAGAAGCAATTTAGGCTCGACAAACTCTCTGTATTTTTATATGGTTTAGCTCTAAACAGTATACTCGAGGTTTGGCTAAAACACAGATGAATAAACAATGATTCTCTATTTCACAAAAATGGATAGATTTGACTTAGTTTTTGGCTCGATTTTTGTACTCTATTTTCTTTTGATTTCTTTCTCAGATGTTGTTCAGAATTGCGTTGTGTTCTGCTTTTCGTTGTCTGTACTTTGAATCTTCAAATGTCCCTTTTTAAACCTTCGGATTGATTCTGGTTTGCTGAAGGTGTTGTCGTTGACTTGATATGAACATTGAATTACTAACCGTTGTGCAACAGATATATGCATTGAGGAGATTTGACTTGCTTGATTCTTCAGAGATGATTGCTAAGAGTGTATTTCATGATTTCCTCATTGACTTTGATTGTGATTTCATTGTTGATTGATCAGAGTTAATCAATGAGTGATGTATTCCTTGATTCACTCTTCTGCATTCAATTCGTTCATCAATGATTTCCTTCCTTTTTGAGAAACGATTATGTTCTGATGACAATCATTGTGCTTCAATCGTTTAACTTCTGAAGTGTCTCTTGTAAACAGTATATTCTTCTTTGAACGATGCTTTCCACCTATCTGTAAACAGTGCTACCTTTAACTTGTGAATGATGCGTCTCGTTAGCTTGTAAACAATGCTTTGGTTGTATCGTTTTCTTGATGACATTTGCAGACAATAGAAGGAAGGCGATACTTGAGTTGTCTCTTGTTCTTCAGCGGACGATAATTCTTCGCTATACAATACTTCATCGTTAGACAATACTTCATCACTAGACGATACTTCTTCATTAGACGATCAAAGTAATTTTCTGTTCTCTTCATTGAACGGTGGAAGTAGTTCTTCTCTGAACGATAGATGGAGTTCCTCCTTGAACGATACTTCTTTTCTATCGTCAGACGATACTTCATTTATTCTCTGAACGATACTTCTCTATTGTGTCTTCAGATGATAAAGATATTTCTTCTTTGGACGATGCTTCTCTTTCTGTCTTCATATGATAGAGATGCTTCTTCTCTGGACGATGAGGATTATTCCTGAAATACATAATGGATAGTTCAGTAGTAAAATTTTTATTATTCAAAATATGTGTTCTAAACTTGTTTGAACCTAACAATCTCCCCCTTTTTGATGATGACAATTTTATTTAGAGAAAAATATATATGTGTAAAAACACTTTGTGAAAGATATATATATACTCCCCCTTTCTGTTCTAATAACAGATTTCTGGTCTTCCTCCCCCTATGTTTTCCATTTCCTAGTCTTCTCTCCCCCTCTGTTCATGAAAGTTTCTGAATAATACCCCCCTCTGTTAAACAACTAAAGAGCATAAAATCATTTTCTCTTTGTTTCCTCATAGATCGATCCTCCGCTTCTATCTATTCTCCTCCTTTGTTAATTACGTACTTCTAACTTTCTCTTTCTTTTGCTTTTTCTTTAACTCTCTCTCCCTTTGCTCTTTGCTTTTTCCTTTTTCCCTGAAACTCTCTCCTCATTTGTCATTATCAAACAGCAACAAAACACAATATTTCAACAGAGCAATTAATAGTATAGCAGATGCAATTTGATAATCAGAGCATATTAAGCAGTATAGCAAATATGTAAGAGAGATAAGGTAAGGATAGTCTTAGTCTGATTGTGAGCTTTTGATCCTGGGTTGCTTCTGTAATTGACAATAGACTTCATGTGGTGTTATCCATGTTTGAAAGATAAGGAGCAAACGTCGTACTTTAAACTGATTGAATGTTGAACGTACCATTTGTGCTTCTTATTTCTCCTGCATTTTGGTTAGTATACACAGTATATAATTCATAACACAGGATGCATACCTATACTTTCTCTTAGATAAGAAAATCTATTTTCAACTAAAGGTTTTGTAAATATATCTTCTAGTTGATCATCGGTGTGCACATATGATATATCAATATTACCCTTTGCTACATGATCTCTAAGAAAATGACGCTTGATATCTTTATGTTTAGTTCTGGAATGTTGAACTGGGTTCTTTGTAATGTTTATAGCACTAGTGTTATCACACAGTAATGGAATATTATGTTCAAGAATGCTATAATCTTCTAATTGGTGTTTCACCCACAAAAGTTGGGTGCAACAAGAACCTGCTGCAACGTATTCTGCCTCGGCAATGGATAGAGAGATTGTACTCTGCCGTTTACTGGACCATGAGATTAGGCATTGACCAAGAAAGTGGCAACCACCACTTGTGCTTTTTCTCTCAATCCTATCTCCTGCAAAGTCTGCATTGTAGAATACTCTTAACCTAAAATCATCACCTTTCTCGTACACTAGACCAAGATTAGCTGTGCCTGATAAATATCTAAAAATTCTTTTTACTGCACTAAGGTGAGATTCTTGTGGATTTACCTGAAACCTTGCACATAAACAAACACTGAACATAATGTCAGGTCTGTCGGATGTTAAGTAGAGCAGTGATCCAATCATACCTCTGTATTTTGTAGGATCACCCCAATGCATCCAGGATCCATTTTGGACAAGAACAATTTGAAATCCTGTATTGTTCTTGACGAATTTGAAGTCCCAAAAATAACTTTAGTTTTCCCATCATGCTCATTTTAAACTCACTTTTCATTAGATCAGAAAATTCCTTGCATAGAGTTTCGTTAGCGGCACTAAAAATAATATAATATACGTATAATTGCACTAAAATAAAATCATTTTCTTTCTTTAATTTAAACAGAGTATTATCTAATTTACCTTTGGTGAAACAATTTTTCAAGAGAAAATAGTTTAGACTATCATACCATGCTCTTGATGCTTGCTTTAAACCATAGAGTGCTTTGTTTAATTTGAAGACGTGATCTGGCAGCGTCTTCTCTTCAAAACCAGGGGGTTGCTTAACATATTCCTCTTCTTCAAAATACCCATTTAGAAATGCGCTTTTCACATCCATTTAATATAACTTAATTGAGTGTTGACATGCGAATGCTAGCAGTATTCGAATAGCTTCAATCCAGGCAACTAGAGAAAATGTTTCTATGTAATCAATTCCCTCTCGTTGATTATACCCTTGAGCTACTAGTCATACTTTATTTCTTATCACTTTTCCATCTTCATCCACTTTATTTCTTAAATCCCACTTAGTACTAATGATGGACTCCCCTTCAGGTCTGGGAACAAGATTCCAGACTTGGCTTCTTTCAAATTGATTTAGTTCTTCTTGCATTGCTAGAATCCATCCTTCGTCTTGTAGAGCTTCAATGATGTTCTTTGGTTCTATTTCTGATAAGAATGTATAATTACAATAATCATGAAATGATGACCTAGTTCTGACCTTTTCTGTAATATTTCCAATGACTTCATTTGGAGGGTGATCTGGCTTGAATCTCCAATCTCTTGGAAGAGAATACCACTGGACGTCATAATTTGATCGGACGTTGAAGGGTTGGACGATCGTTCCTCATTTTCCTTGGACAATAGACTGTCGTTGGACGATGCGGTCTGTGTGGATGATGCATGACCTTTTGACGATTGAGCTTTGTTGGACGATGGTCCTTCATTCAGTTCTAAACTTGAGAGATCTTCTTCATGGCTGGTTGGATCATTGCTAGTGCTGTGATCATCTAACTTTATATTGATTTATTCTTCTATTGCAATGGTTCTAGAATTGTAGACTCAATAAGCTTTCGAATGGGGTGAGTATCCAAGGAATATGCCTTTATCTAATTTGCAATCAAATTTTCTGAGATCATCCTTAGTGTTAAGAATAAAACAGGGGCATCCAAAGGGATGAAAATAAGATATATTAGGCTTTCTTCCTTTCCATAATTCATATGGAGTCTTCTTCAAAATTGGCCTCATAAGAATCCTGTTCTAAATATAGCAAGTTGTGTTGATTGCTTCTTCCCAAAAGTACTTTGGCATGGATGTTTCACTAAGCATTGTTCTTGACATCTCTTGTAGTGATCTATTCTTCCTTTCTGCTACTCCATTCTGGTGGGGTGTTCTGGGTGCTGAAAACTGATGGACGATGTCGTTGTGTTCACAAAACCTTTCGAATTCTTCATTTACAAATTCTCCACCTCTGTCGCTTTGACCGTTGCTATGTAGTACCCTTTCTTGTTCTAAGCTCTTTTGCAGAATGTTGTGAAGACTTTGAAAGTCTCATCTTTGTGACTTAGGAAGTATACCCAAGTGAATCTCGTGTAGTCATCTACTATGACAAAGCCATATTTCTTACCAGAACAGCTCGTCATTCTAGTGGGTCCAAACAAGTCCATATACAACAACTCCAGGGGTCTACTTGTACTCACAACGTTCTTTGAATTAAAAGAACTTTTTAATTGTTTTCCTTGCAGACATGCTGAACAAATAACATCAAACTTGAGGGGTAGTTTTGGCAGACCACGTACTAAGTCATGTTTGACCATCTTCGTAATGGTCCTTAAGGATGCATGCCCAAGCTTCCAGTGTCAAATCCACTTATCCTCCTTTGATGACACTAGGCAAGTTACATTTTGACTTGCAAGGCTCTCTAAGTTAGTCTTGTAAAGATTCTATTTTCTCTGAGCCTCAAAGATGACTTTTTCATCTTCATCAATGACACTACACTTTACTTTATTAAAGGAAACAGTCATCCCACTATCACATAATTGACTTATGCTAAGTAGGTTATGTTTTAGCCCTTTAACTAAAAGAACTCTGTTTATCACAGGGAGAGGTGACTTACCAACATCTCCTTCTCCTACGATGACGCCCTTCTAGTTACCTCCAAAGGTAATTGTACCTCCATTATCCTTAACACATATCTTTGGGAACATAGACTTTCTTCCTGTCATATGTCGCGAGCATCCACTATCCAGGTACTATTGTTCGCTTATGCTTTGTCCTATTAAACACATCTACAACAGGAACAATCATAGTTTTAGGTACCCAAATTTTCTTGGGTCCTGATTTGTTAGTAGTGGTTCTGGGTGGAACCTTCTTATGATAGAATGTCCTTTCTATTGTCCGTTTAGGACTACGTTTGTAAGACCCTTTCTTTTATATATGATATAATGATTATACTTGAATTCGTCTGAGTTAGATGTTCTGAATATACGTGTGAAAATATGTATGTATTGAATATGCATTGGCTAAGTTTGGTTGGAAACATAAAGTTGTTGAAGTAGTCAAACTCCTTTGAAATCGTATGGTGGCTGCTACATGACCATCATTTGCACATGTCTGGCATGACTATCTTAGGTATTCGTTTGGTGACATAATTTCGTTCTCGTCTGGCATAACGAGTTAGTAGTCGTCTGGTATGACAGTTTGGTATTCGCCCGTAGTACTCATTTGACGTAGCTGTGTGGTGAGCCAGTTTGGTACTCCACGGGTCTATTAGCCACTATTGTTGACCCTTAAGAGATAAGTATGCTAAACTTTTAATTTTGTTGACTTTGAATATGTTTCAGAGTCATTAATGAGTATTAATGACCACCGTTTTCGTTGACCACTTTTTATTAAATGCTTGTCAGAGAGTCGGTTTATTCACTCTATAAATACAGAACCCTCAGTAATGAGTTATTCTCTTTATTTTCTCTAAAACCTTATACACTATTTCCTTGCTTCGGAGAAAGCTCTGAAACCTGAAATATCTGTTACTGTTCGTTCTTCTTCCTTGACTTCGAGTTCTTTCTGTTTTGCTGAAGAACATAGTTGAAACTTCATTCCCTTGATTTGGAAGAAGCAAGAAGATGAAGGGAAAACGTGAGCAATTAGAAGTTAGTATAAACAAGTGTATGAAACCTACGAGAATGTAAGGGTAACTCATGTCCTAGAATTGTCTTAGTGTCTGTGATGATTACTGATTGAGTAACCGAGTTGTGTTACTGATGATATTGTGAAATTGTTGATTGGTTACTACTGCAATAATGAGTGTTGTGTATGATATAATGGAGTATTTCCAGAAGTGAACTGACTATACTATGCATATGATATTACTATGACTGTGGAATGAGTGAACCGTATTTGTTCATGAGGATTCTGGAAACAAGTGAACCGTATTTGTTCATGAGGATCATGATTGATTGTCATATTATATGCATCATATATATGATTTGTCAGGTTTTGATGTGGCAGACTATTATGCATCGCGGGATCATACCAAGGGTGATGTGGTGAAGTATTGTCCCACGAAATTGTCCTGGCCCAATTTTAAGGCGAATCATTTGGCCAAAGTTATGCATCTAGCTATTGAGTACTAACAAGCATATGTCCGTGAAATTGTCCGTGAGAATCATGGATTGTCATTGCTATTGTTGAAGTTTATACTTCGTTGTTATTATTGTATATTATGTCTATTGATTCTCGTCTGTATTGGAGCTAACCCTTTTCTGTTTGTGTTTTGTTTATTTTTGGCGTATAACGCCAGACGAGCACCACTGAGGGTATACTCGAAGTTGACAGGAGGTAGACGAGGACGACTTTTGTGAGGCTTGAAGACTAGAGCTTTATGTTATTTTGTTATCCGCTATATTATGTTTCTTTTTGTAACAAATGGCACATGTTGTGCAATATAATACTTTCATCACATCTGTTTCCTATTGATGTACAAATGTATTACAATATGGGCCACACTATTTAATATTATGAGAGACGAATGTTTTGAAAAACTTGAGATGTTTTGGAAGGTTTAAATTTAAGTGTTATTTCCGCATGGTTACTATGTAACATTCGACGTCAAAAATCGAGGCGTTACATTTTTGGTATCAGAGCAATGGTTTAGATAACCAGTGTTGTTGGGTGATAGTATTTTCTGAAATCGATTGATAGGGTGTCAATCGAAGGAAGAAATAGTATGAATAAATTGTTAATATTACTAATTGTTGAGATCGTCTAATGAGTGGACAATCTCATATGATATGTGTTGACAACTTCTGGTTGTTTCTATTGTTGAGATTAATCGTTAGACTTTCTTAACAGGAGTAAGAGGTTAACGAATCAAAACACAGAAATGGCAGATCAAAACGCAATGGACCAGATGGTTGTTGCCATAACTAATCTTACTACGTTAATGACGCACCAAGTGAATGTAGCTGCTGCTCGTGAAGAGGAAGATGCGAATAGAGCTGCTGCAACTGCTGTAGTACAGGCACAGAATGCTGAGAGAGAACAAGCTTCAACTCAGATGAAAGGATTGCATGACTTTAAGAGGCAGGATCCCCTTAATTTTTCTGGAGGCTATGACCCAGAAGAGACTGATTTATGGTTACAGGAAATAGAGAAGATCTTTACCTTTTTGAATACCCCTGCAGCAACCAGAGTGAACTATGCAACGTATTGCTATCGGGAGAAGCTGAGCATTGGTGGAATGGTGCTAAAGCTATGATGGAAGCTGATTTTCAGGCAATCACTTGGGAATCTTTTAAGAAGGCATTTTTGGGGAAATATTTTCCCAATAGTGCTAGAGCTGCTAAAGAAAATGAATTTACGGAGCTAAAACAGAGAGGCATGTTAGTGGCTGAGTTTGCTGCAAAGTTGGAATCGTCTGCTAGGCATTACAGTTTTTTCAGAGACAGGATAGGTGAAGAGTTCATGTGTGGACGCTTCATTGATGGATTGAACTATGAGATTAAGAGGGCTGTGAAACCATTAGCGATCGTCTGCTATCAGCAATTGGTGGAAAAAGCAAAAGGTATTGAGGCTATTGACGCTCGTCTGCCTAAGCAACAAGGAAATAGTGGACCAGCTAGGTCATATTCAAACAGAGATGATAAAGGGGAGAAACCATATCAACGACCACAGACCAAGAAATGTGATTTTGGATTCAACAGATCAGTTGGAGGTGATTTTAATATTCAGAGGAATTCAAAACCAATAGAAGAGATCGTCTGTTTCAAGTGCAACCAGAAGGGACACTATGCTAGTAGCTGTACAAAGAAGTCTATTACGTGCTGGAACTGTAAGAAGACAGGACATACTGCCAAGGATTGTAAGATTCCAAAGGTGGAGGGAGCTATTAATGTTGCTCGTGGGAAGTGTCTTGTAGCTCAGGGTAGAGTTTATAACATTTTGGGTGAACCAACGGTTGATGATGAAGGCTTGATCAGAGACCATTGCGATATATCTGGTATTTCTTTTTCTGTTTTGTTTGATTCAGAAGCTACTCACTCCTTTATTGTTGTTGATTGTGTGGCAAAGTTGGGTTTGCATGTGTCAAAGTTGTCGTTTGACTTGGTGGTATCTATCCCTGCTGCCAAGAGTTTAACCGCAACCTCTGTTTGCTTGAATTTTCCTTTAGTTTTCTAGAATAGGAAATTTGTTGTGAATTTGATTTGCTTACCCCTTAAGCAATTGGACGTAATCATAGGCATGGACTGGCTTTCTCTTCACCATGTCCTATTGGATTGTGCCAATAAGGAGGTGATTATTCATAATTTCAGGATGTTTGAATTTTTGGACTCCTATCTTTCAAAATCCTCCCTGAGAAGAGGAGCTTTGGAGGTTTTGTTAGCGTCTGGTGATGGAAGGTCATTAGCAGACGAGGTCCAAGGTTTACTTATTGTGTGCGATTTCGAGGACATATTTCCTAAAGATGTGTCAGGATTACCCCCTGTTCATAATACTGAATTTTCTATTGATATAATGCCTGGAACTGGACCAATTTCCATTGCACCATATCGTACGGCACCAGCAGAGTTAGTGGAACTAAAGAATCAGATTGATGATCTCATGATGAAAGGTTTTATTCGACCCAGTGTTTCACCTTGGGGAGCACCAGTGTTACTTGTGAAGGAAAAGGATGGAAGGTCTCGTTTGTGCGTGGATTACAGACAATTGAATAAGGTGATAGTAAAGAATCGTTATCCTTTGCCTAGAATTAATGACTTGATGGATCAACTTCTTGGAGCTACTGTATTTTCAAAGATTGATTTGCGACCGAGTTATCACCAGATTAGAGTTAAGGAAGCAGATGTTCAGAAGACTGCATTTTGTACTCGCTATGGACACTATGAGTATTTAGTGATGTCATTTGGAGTTACCAATGCGCCTGTTGTATTTATGGATTACATGAATAAGATTTTCAATTCTTTTCTGGATAAATTCGTGGTTGTCTTCATTGATGACATATTAATCTATTCGAGGGACCATGAAGAACATGTGGAACATCTACGTCTGGTATTGTCCGTTCTACGTAAGAGAAATCTTTTTGCCAATTTGGCCAAGTGTGAATTCTGGTTGGAGGAAGTGAAGTTTTTGGGGCATGTTATTTCTAAGGAAGGCATTGTCGTTGACCCAAGTAAAGTAGATGCAGTAACTAAGTGGGAACAACCGAAGACTGCGACAGAGATCAGAAGTTTCCTGGGTTTAGCAGGATACTACCGTAGGTTCATTGAGGGCTTTGCAAATATTGCAGGACCATTGACGAAGCTGACTAGGAAGAATTATCCTTTTGCATGGACTGAAGAGTGCGAATCTAATTTTCAGGAGATGAAACATTGTCTGACGAATGCGCCAGTTTTAATTTTACCTCAGTGTGGAGAACTGTATGATGTCTATTGTGATGCTTCTTATTTAGGCTTGGGTTGTGTATTGATGCAAAATGGTAAGATTGTGGCTTATGCTTCAAGGAAATTGAATATTCATGAGAGAAACTACCCTACTCATGATTTGGAACTTGCTGCTGTAGTTTTTGCCCTTAAGATTTGGAGACACTATTTGTATGGGTGTGTGTTTACTATTTTCAGTGATCACAAGAGTTTGAAGTATCTATTCAATCAGAAGGATTTTAATATGAGATAAAGAAGATGGATGGAATTCTTGAAGGATTATGATTTTTCATTGCAATATCATCCAGGTAAAGCCAATGTTGTGGCTGATGCTCTTAGTCGTAAAGCTATTCATGTGTCATCGTTGATGATTAAGGAATTGAAATTGATTGAAACTTTTAGAGATTTAAGTTTGGATATCAAGGTAACACCAGGGAAGTTGAGTTTTGGAATGGTTACTGTGTCTAGTGATCTTTTGGAAGAAATTAAAGTGAAGCAGAGACAAGACAAGGTCTTGGTTGAGAAAAGGGAAAGTACTCGTCTGGGAAAGGCACTAGACTTTAACGTTGGAACTGATGATGTTTTACATTGTAGAGGACGTGTATGTATCCCGAATGATGCTGAATTAAGGAGATTGATCTTAGATGAAGGTCACAAGAGTAAGTTGAGTCTTCACTTAGGTTTGACGAAGATGTATCAGGATCTAAGGCTACATTTTTGGTGGCCAGGCATGAAGAAGGATGTTGCTAAATATGATGTTGTTTATTTGACTTGTCAGAAAGCAAAGGTTGAGCATTAGAAACCGTCAGGATTGATGCAACCTCTTGGAGTACCAGAGTGGAAGTGGGATAGCATATCTATGGATTTCGTTGTTGCTTTACCACTCACTCGGAAGAGACTTGATTCTATTTGGGGTATTGTAGATCGTCTGACCAAGACTGCACATTTTCTACCAGTTAAGACTACTTACAAAGTGGAACAACTTGCTGAAGTTTACATTGCAGAGATTATTTGTTTGCATGTAATTCCTTTGACTATTGTTTCAGACAGAGATCCGAAGTTTACTTCTCATTTTTGGAAGGCTTTGCAGAACGCTCTTGGTTCAAAGTTAAGTTTGAGTTCTTCTTATCATCCACAAACTGATGGACAGGCAGAGAGAACTATTCAATCTTTAGAGGATTTTCTTAGATCTTGTGTGCTTGATAACCAAGGAAGTTGGGATGAGTTATTACCATTCAATCTTCTAGCGCTTTCTTTCAATTCTGCCAATTATATAATATTAAGAAATCCCACGATAATGTTGTTGATTGCTTAGCTAAGTTGGCCCTGCCGATAGTCATGAGATTATTTCTCTCGAGACTCTGAGATAATATTATACGGGTAGGCATCTCTTAACAAATGATTCTCCATACACATCGCTTGAGGATGATCCCTTCAATAAATGTTTTAGACTTCCAACTATCTACCAACTTTGTTGATCTTGTTGATTATGAATAATAGTTTTATTGAATTGTGCAAGAAAAAAAAAAACTAAATGTTGTATATTACAATGACTATTTTTAATTTTAATGCACTGACGGTATAAATATTTTTTACATACACCGTCATTCAATCATTGTATGTCATATAGGACTAATAGTTATGTTTTATTTTTATTTATTTAAATTAAATTTTTTATTTCTATTGTGGCGGAAATCAATTGAATCTCTGTGTAAAGAAAGTTTACAATGACGGGTGCATAGAAATTAAATTCTTCAAATAATTTAATAATTTTCATAGAAATTAAATTCTTCAAATAATTTATTAATTTTCATGAGATCCGTCCTCTACGAGTTATACACAAAACGACAAGACGTGCCATGATAGAATAGTGCCGGCAACAAACGACAAAGTCTACTTTTCTCGAAGCGGTGGAGACCTTCAAAATCCCAGGTTCTACAAATTAAAAATGCACCCTTTCAAATTTCAAAATTTCAAAATTTAAAATAAAAAATGCACCCTTACTTTTTCAAATAACGGTGCTGTTTCGCAATTTTGAACAAACACTTGGACCTCTATTTCGAACAAAAAATGAAAAAATAATCAAAAGGGGAGATAATTCATTCGCAGAATGATTTTAAAGACATATTTTTAGTTGTTATAATAATAATAATAATAAAAATTTGGTTTTAAATGTCTTATTCTATATTTAATTTTCAAAATACTTAAAAAAGTAAGGAAAATGAAATGAAATTTTTCACACGAACTAACATATTTTACGCAATCATACATTTCTTAATTTTTTATTTAATATCTAATGCCCTGGAAAATAATATATATTATATTTGTATTAATTTTAATGTAAATAAATCATTTAGTAGAAAAATTGAATTTTTTTAAGATTTTTTAAGAAATAATATTTAAATAACTTTTTCATGAGCCGTAGAACTTGTATAAATTTTTTTCTTAGATAAAATAAAATATATTTTTATTTCCAGTACAATAGTAAATATTTAGTTTTAGTCTTTAATATATTTTATTTTAATCCTTTATCATTTTAAAATGATCTCACTTTCGTCCTAACATCAATTAATTGGTGGATCAAAATATACAAAACAAGTGAAAATACTATTTAACAAATTTTTTGGTATTATTTGTTTATTATAGTTATTGTTATTCAACAACAATCAGTTACTGCAAAATAAAAAATAAAAAACATTTATAAAATATTATAACACTAGTTAAAAAAAGGGAACAAAAAAATGTTTAAAAAATAAAAATTAAAGCAAAATATTGATAATTTTATGAGACTAAAAACATACATTATCCTTTAGTTTATCTCATAATATTTTATAATTGATAATACGAGTTTAAAATTAAATATTAGTAATCTTAAAAGTCATGAATTGGGAAAAATATGAAGAACGAAAGTTATTTAATGTTAGAAGTTGGAGTTTTTTTTTTTTTTTGAATATTGTAAAAAAAATATATTATCAGATTGTGGTTGATGTTAAATTATTTGTCAATATGGGGTAGTTTGTAGGTTTGGGTTTGATTAAAACTTGTCATGTTGTGAAAAAATTAAGAAGTTTCATGTGTAGGTATAGTTAAGGCGTTTTTTGTATAGGACAAAAGAATCAGAATCAGAATCTTACTGGACTGATGGGATGTGGGAGACAAGGGCGCAGAAAACGAGGGGGAAACGCCTTACATAAGGCTGCACATGACACGCCTTATGTAAGGCGTTTCATGAGTAGGTTTATTTAAAACCTCTCATGTTGTGACTTATGTGAGGCGTGTTGTGTACAAAAAGTGCACACACGCCATGCAGACCATGCACACTATATATATGGCCATAAATCCCAAGCAATTCCTCACACATTCACTCTCATTCTCTTCTTCTACTTCTACTTCTACTTATACTTTCATCCATATAAATTATAGATTTTTGTTGGCGTTCATCGATGGCTGAAGTTGTTGTATTGATTTACTTCAATGGTAGAAAATATCAAGGGAGTGAAGGACAAATGTTTGAAGGTGAGATAAAAACCACACGGATCAAGCACGGCATTAGCATGAACAACCTGATGAAGAAGCTGCTGGTCAAATTGAAACTTAGTCGCAACCAGGTCATATCCGGAGTAACTTGTCGATTCTTGGCCTCAAGCCATTCGAGGCAATACGTTGTATCGCAGATATGTGACAACGAAGATCTGAGAATCGTTATGGACACATTTGCGCAGCAGACATTCATGAATGCGCTAGAGCTGTATGTTGACATTGATCAGGCCGGTAGCTCGTCTGCACCTCCCCCACCCGATGGTTCGAACACACAGCTTGCACCACATGATGATGCGACTTACTGTGTAGAAGAGCCTGAAAGTCAAGCTCTCACTGTTCCTTGGTCAAACGAGTGTGAGCATGACACCAATTTTAACGTTGATCTTGAAGCATATCGTTCCGTAGATGACGAGGAGCGTGAAGACGATTGCCAACTCGTTGATGATTCGTCAAATGAGGAACGTCCAATGGCCCCGGTCTCCCCTTCATCACCAATTCATGCAGAAGTTCCCATCAACGTCCATCCAGAACAAACGGTATGGTACACTTTTCTTTGTACTCACTCACTAATGTTTATGTGCAATTAACAAGAGTATTTAATTTTTGATGTTCAGATGGTCCCACCGTGCCATTTTGGAACGACATTCCCCACTATACAAACATTAATTGGGACTATCCAGACCAAGAGCCAGATAGAGATTCGTTGGCCGTGCCTGTTAATTGGGAGGTCGGGGACGAGTTGTACGTTGGTCAGCGCTTTGATTCCAAAGAAGCCGTTCAACATGCCTTGAAGCACTACGCGTTGAAGATTCACCAATCGTTTCGTGTGGTGGAATCCAAACCAACTGTCTACTATGTGAAGTGCCCGAATTCCACGGAGGAGCACCTTTGTCCATGGAGGATGAGGGCTATATTGTCAAAAAGGTCTACAAGGTGGGGGATTACGAGATGGGGTGGTCAACATACGTGCGTCAACCAGACGATTAGTCAGGACCATAGCAAATGTAGTTCCGACTTCATATGCTCGTGTATTCAAGGTAAAGGATATATTTTCCATTTCATTCAATTAGTTGTGAGATTTTGTTAATATTGTGTCGTAAAATATTTGTAGTTATGGTCAAGCAAGAGCCGGCAATATCTATTTCTCTTATTCAAGAGCGGGTAAATGGAATGTTTGGATACTCAGTGTCGTACACAAAAGCATGGAAAGCCAAGCAAAAAGCGCTTGCAAAGGTGTTCGGTGATTGGGAGGAATCATATGATGAACTATCGCGTTGGCTTGAATACATGTTGCCTTTTGCTCCTGGTTCTGCATATCGGATCGTTACTCACGAGTACAGGCAAAACGGGGTGGTTGACCCCCTTAAGAGGTTTTTTCATCGCGTCTTTTGGGCGTTCAAGCAGTGTTGCGAGGCATTCACCTACTGCAAGCCTATCATTCAAATTGACGGGACTTGGCTTTACGGCAAGTATCGAGGCACCTTGTTCATTTCCACTAATCAGGACGGTAACGGAAATATTTTGCCAATTGCTTTTGCTATCGTCGAAGGTGAAACCTTGAGCGCTTGGTCCTGGTTCCTACGTTTGATCCGGCTACACGTAACTGCAAGGCAGGGCATATGCCTTATTTCAGACCGGCACGCAAGCATCAAGTCCGCAGTTGCGTCGTTGCCCGAATGGCAACCACCGTATGCTTACCATGTTTATTGCATACGCCACATTGCAAGTAGCTTTAATCACAAGTTCAAGAACAAACAAATGAAGGATGAGCTTGTTGACCTCGGTAAGTTTATGCGTACTTCATGTCATATGTTTTCGTCTATCCTAAAAGTTATTTGTTGATGTTGTTGACCCCGTTTCATGCAGCTTATGAACCCTGTCCGTACTATTTCGAGATGCGCCTGGCCCACTTTCATGATGAGGCAAGCCCTGCCGTCCGCGAATGGGTTGACAACATACAAAAGGAGACGTGGAGCCTTGCTTGCGACGTCGGGGGGCAAAGATATGGACACATGACCACGAACTTGGCAGAAGCTATTAACAAGGTGCTTAAGGGAGCAAGAAATCTCCCCATCACAGCATTGGTGAAATGCACGTACACTAGACTTGTGACATATTTTATTAACAGGAGTGGTCGGGCAAGGGCTGAGTTGGCTGAGGGCAGGGTATTTTGTAAGGATGTCATGACTAAATTGGAGAGAAATCGAAATCTTGTAGGTAAGTACGAGGTGGTGTCGTATGATCTTCCGAGGTCGAAATTTGAAGTCCAGCAAAGGATAGACCCCTTGACTCAAAGCAGTGGCACAAAGTGGGCGGTTATATTGAAAGACAGGTATTGTGAGTGTGGACGATTCCAAGCGTACAAGTTTCCTTGCGCGCACGTTATAGCCGCATGCATGCGTGTAGCGGTTGACTACTTCCAGTTTGTGGATCCTGTTTACAAGTTGGAGAGTGTGGCTAATGCGTATGATCAAACGTGGAATCCAATTGGCAATGAGTTAAACATACCCGCCAATACTGGGCCCCGTATTGTCCCTGATCCTTCCACAATCCGTGGTAAAGGTCGTCCTAAGTCGACGCGTATCCGTAATGAGATGGATGGGACCGAGGGCCGGACTTCAAACCGATGCGGGCATTGTCATGGGCGAGGTCACAACAGAGCTGCCTGCCCAATTATAGCAGCACGTGTTAATGCATTGTTTGAAGATGATGTAGCTGATCAACCTTGAATTTAATCTTGTTTTTCTATGTATGTGTATGCATTTCAATTCTATGTATGATTAATCGTTTTACGGCAACTTTGTTATGTCGAACAATATGTTAGTGCATTCATAGAATTTAAAAAACAATAGTAATATTAAAAGAAAATATTAATTTCCAATACTAATTTAAAAAACAATAACATGCCATAATCAAATATTACAAGACTTTTAAAAGCACAACCATCCTACAACTACAAATGCCTCCTGCTTCTTCTCCGGACGGGTGGTGCGGGTGAGTCGGGAAGGGGACTCTGTGAAGGTCCAGCTGCAGCCAATGACAAAGAAAGCTCTAACTCAGACTGCGCCTGGTGAGGATTGCCACCGTAGAAGTACTGAGGCCCTGCTGCGGCATCCATGTAATCACTATCTTCGTAATTGACACCATACCGGGGTGCCACAGGTGCGCTTGGAGTGAGGGGAACAGATGGGCCAGCGGGCATCTCAGGTGTGAAGAAGTCGGGAATGTAATCCGACTGCGTGACCACATCCGGGAAAATCGACGGGGTAGACTCGTGCGTGCCGACATCCTGGAATATGGAGGGTGTACCAAGAGCTTGGAAGTCAAGGCCGTCGAAGAAGCTAGGACTGCCTTCTGGCTGGAAACTGGTC
This sequence comes from Acmispon strigosus, assembly GCA_030819835.1. Taxonomy (NCBI): domain Eukaryota; kingdom Viridiplantae; phylum Streptophyta; class Magnoliopsida; order Fabales; family Fabaceae; genus Acmispon; species Acmispon strigosus. The sequence goes on from JAUAMA010000001.1 coordinate 10,958,604, forward strand.
TCCCCAGCATACGGCTGAGGGAAGGGAACCTGGTACGGGACATAGGCTTGCTCGTCGCTTCGCTGGCCCTCAGCGTAGAAATACTGACCGTGGGCGGGCTCTATCGTTGTCTCGTAAGTCCGATCAGGAGCAACGACTGTCTTCCGCCTCCGTCCAAGTCCCACGCCTTCCCTCCTCCCGACCCTAGGCCTTAACTCTGGCTGCGGCTGGGGTAATTCCAACTGGGCCTCAGGGGCTGGCCTGGATGGTACAACTACCCGGTCCAACTCAGAATTTATAGCCAAACATCTCCCCGCTTCATTGAAAACCTCATCGAGCGTTGTCCCGTGTCGGTTGGATGGGTGGCACATGGACCACATCCGGTGTAACCTCTCCGCCTACAAAAACAAAAATATATACTGAAAAACACTAATATTAAAAGTTACGCCTCACACATAGAAAAGAGATTACTGACCACAAGTACGTTTGCAGCCACCGATGGCGTCATCCATCGTCGGGTGTGGAGCCTGTACCACCTCATGTACTCATCGCTTGGACCATGTGCAGACATAGGCGGGGCTTCCGGAACTACTGTCATCATGCGGTCATCCCACAAGTCAATATAACCCCGCAGCTCAACCATCCAGTTTACATGGTGCTTCCCCCTGCGTGAGACGTCGTGGAGACTATCATCCTGCATAGGTGCGCGAGGAATATGCTGAGACATTCCAAACTGCCTCATGACGCGATCCGGTTGGTGCCACTCCACAAGGTTGTAATGTATCAACGGTACCACAGCCCTGAACAAATGGTGGTCACGGACGCACTCCTCCGGGAGAAGGCCAACTTCCGAAGCGTACGGGACCCACATGAACTACACATAAAGTTGCAAAATAATAAACAAAAGCATTGACGCGAAATCTACCAATCTAATCATAGATACAACTTACCATGGTTTCCCTCAACATGTCTAGTTTGGTCCTGTACGACCATATCGGAAACATTTCAACCTTCGGTTTTTGGATCCACCTACAACAATAATAATATAACAAGTGTCATTTATAATGGATAACTAGAGAGTATAGAGTATAAACAGTGCATTAATAATATCATACCTTCCACCGAGCGGTGCTCCGAGTTGAAGCGGTGGTAAGACTTTTGGCCCAAGACTATGAATCCTGGCCCATGCCCATAACTGGAGTAGCAAAGTGCACCCAATGAGGTCCGCTCGCTTATAGTCAGTAGCCTTGCACAATGAATTATACAAGTGGGCTAGCAAGGCCGAACCCCAACTGCATGTACCGGCCTCATCCAGGTCTCGCAACAATAAAAGATAAGATAGTTGTACCTCAGCGCCTGAACTATCCGTCAATAAGAAACCTCCCAGCATGCGAAGAATGTAGGCCCATGCAAACTGCTCTAGCCAGAGTGGGCCATGGCCTTCATTCACATTGTTGAAGTTCGCACTCAGCCACCTCATCTTCAACCGGTTCCCGTTCAAGTCCGCGTCTGTCACTGCTTTGCCAAGGAGTTCCATGATCACATCCTTCCAATCCATGCGCTGAGTCTCCCCGGTGACTGCATGGCCATCAATCCTCAAGCCTAGTTGGAGTGCGACGTCCTCCAGAGTAATTGTTGCTTCACCAACGGGAAGGTGAAACGTGTGGGTCTCCGGTCTCCACCGCTCCACAAGCGCAGACAGAAGATGGTGGTCCGCCATCACATCGCCCACCAATGCACATTGATAAAAACCCGCCCGCTGTAGGTGGCCAACTATTTCTTGCGGGACTTGGTTGAGTATTCGGCCTTCTACCTGCTTCGAGTCACGTGCCCGCCTCACCTTCAATATCCGATCTTCGACAGTGCCACTCCACACGAGTTCCGGGACATGTACTGCTTGTTGGGTTAGAAGAGAAGGATTAAGGGGTCCGGGGTTGATCACATTTTCATCCCCCATAGTTAACACAACAACAAAATTTAAAATAGTGAGAGGGAGGGAGTAGAAGAGAAGTTTTTTGAATATGAGGGGGAGAGATGAGTGAAAGTGAATGTGAGGGGTTGGAAGGGGTTTAAATAGGGTAAATGAGGGTTGGAAAAGGGTGAGGGGCGTGGGTGGGGTGGGGAAACCGAGTGGTCAAGCATGGGGAAGGGGGGTTCAGGGCTTGGGAAGCGTGAACCACCCCATGCAGCCAATGGGGTGGAACACGCCTTATATAAGGCTTGTCATGAAACGCCTTATATAAGGCGTGTCATGTTGTGCAATAGGCTGGGCGTTTCTTCCTCGTTTCCTGTGCCCCTGTCTCCCACATCCCATCAGCCCAGTAAGATTCTGATTCTTTTGTCTTACACACAAAACGCCTTACATATAACTACACATGAAACTTTTTAATTTTTTCACAACATGACCAGTTTTAATCAAACCCAAACCTACAAACTACCCCATATTGACAAATAATTTAACAACAACCACAATCTGATAATAATTTTTTTTTTTACAATATTCAGAAAAAAAACTCTAGAAGTTGAGTTCTATTTCGATAGTCAATATCAAATGTTGAGTGGCGTTGACCAGAGCTAATCCAACCAAATTTGATGTACCAAAAAATAATGAACCAAGATGTAACATATTATTATTATTATTTTGAAGTACATGTAAGACTTTTTAAAAAAAAAAATGCAAATATATATATATATATATATATATATATATATATATATTAAAATGAGGTACATTGGAAAATATTTGTTAAAATGAGATAGTTTGTGGAACTAGCCTCATTTGAGGCGTGTTTAAACTAGCCTGAAATGAAGCTTGTTTAGACTAGTCTGGTTTGAGGCGTGTTTCAATAAGGACAAAATGGAATTAAAATCAGAATCTAACTGTTAAAGAGGGCATGATGGGATGTGGGAGGCAGGAAGTGGACGATAGTTCTCAGACACGCCTAGGGACTAGTGTGTTTAAACACGCCTAGTCCTAGGCTAGTTCGAGTTAGTCTCAAATGAGGCGTGTTCGAACACGCCTGAAATGAGCCGTGTTTCACCTCATTGGCTGCATGCGGCAGCTACCACTTCCCCACTCCCCCACACTCCTCACTTCCCAACCCCGTCAGAACCCATGCACGACCCCCCCTCGCACAACCCCCTTCTCAACCTCGTTAAATCCCACTCCTACCCCACATTTTACCTCACAATCTCCCAACATTTCACTATCACACACATATCACCTCTTGTTTCACACACATCACACTTTCACCACCAGCCAACAACCTCTTCCTGTTGCCGCATTTTCACACACCATTTTTACTTCTGTTATGGCTGGAGAGAATGTGATTAATCCTGGCCCACTGAATCCTTTACTTTTGACGTTGCAATCTGTACACGTTTCAGAAAAGGTTTGGAGTAGGACATTTGAAGATAGAATTTTAAAAGTCAAACGGGCTCGATACTTGTGTAGTAGCAATAAGCAAGGTACCTCGATACTTCTCGTAAAGGAAGGTACCATCTATTTGTATGATGGGCTTGCAATAGTTGAAAGCGTCACAACACTGCTTGAACGTCCAAAACACCCGGCTAAAAATCTAATAATGAGGATCAACAACCCCATTTCGTCTGTACTTATGAGTGACAACTTTGTAGAAGGAACCCGGTGAAAACGACAACATATACTCCAACCATCGCGGAAGTTCATCGTACGACTCCTCCCAATCACCAAATGCCTTTGCAAGTGCTTTTTGTTTGGCTTTCCATGCTTTGGTATATGACACTGAGTATCCAAACATTCCGTTCACCCTCTCTTGAATAAGAGAAATGGAGATTGATGGTTCTTCGTTGACCATACCTATGACATTACAACAAAATATTAGGAAATTGTTTTTAACAAATCTCACAGCAAAATATCAACAGTGTTAAATAGATTCTATACCAATTAAGCAAGAGCATATGAAGTCGTAACTACACTTGCTATGGTCCTAACTATACATCTGGATGACGCACGTGTGTTGTCCGACCTATCTCGTTATGCCCCATTTTGTAGATCTTTTAGACAACATTGCCCTCATCCTCCATGGACAAGGGTGTTCCTTTATGGAATTCGAGCATTTTACAGAATAAATGGTTGGATTGGATTCAACCACATGAAAAGATTGGTGAATCTTCTGATCGTAATAAAACCACACAAGAAAGGGGGGTTTGAATTGTGTGTGTGATTTTTAAACCTTTTTCGCAAATTAATTATTATTAGTTCGAAAACGTTTAACGATATGTGCAGCGGAAATAAACTTAGAACTTGAAGAAAAAATCACACACAATATTTATCCTGGTTCACCCCCTTAATCGACAGGGCTACGTCCAGTCCTTGGCTATACCAAGATTTTCACTATTTCAACAGAATAGTACAAGTGTTCTCAGGGACTTCTCCCAGTATTCTGAGGACTACTCCTTTACAATTATTCTAGGACTTCTCCTTTATCTCTCGAGTGTTTGACAGGACTCCTCCCAGTTCTTTTTCAAGAAGATTTGTTTTCTACAAGAATCTCTTCACAAAGAGTGGGTAGAAAATATGAAGATCTAAAATCAGAGATGATATAGAAATTGGTTCTCTGAAAGACTTGTGTGAGAAAGGATAAGAGTTTTCACTCTGTAGGAGATTTCACACTTGTTGGCGACAGAACTCAGAAAATAAGAAGGTTAAGGTTACTGAGTGTTCTTGATATAAAGCTTGTTCAAATTGTAAACTGACTTGGAAGGATTGAATGCTTTGATTGTGTATAAGTCGCCAAGTTGGAGCTGATGTAAAGTCCAGTATTTATATCTTCAGTAGGATGCTAACTGGAAGCTTTGGTGAAGATCTTCAAAAATAGTTCCGTTGAATTTTTGCTTGATTGTGAGTAACGAATACTTCTGCATCTGCTGTTGTAGTCTGCTAGGTGAAGAATGTTTCTTCAATAGACAGAGAGCGGTATCGTCTGGTGATGCTTTTGCTCTGGTTCACAGAGGCTACAATTAATGCATATGCATTACAGCTAATCTAGTAATTAATGCTCTGACCAGAAGATTTGAATTTGGCCGTTGGAGAGATACGATGATTAGAAGATATCGCCGTTAATTCAGCAAAAGCAGCTTGAATTAAGGAATGTCAGAGGATTTGAATCTTCAAGGAATAAGGCGCTTAATTCTGTCTCTTTCGCCATTAATGCTCTGAACCACCAAGAGGTGCATGACAACTCATCTTCGGTTTGAGCAAACGATCACCTTTATGATTATTATTTTTGCACGAGTCTTCAATCATTGCTCTTTAGTCAACCCAAGTGTTCGTCAGTAGTTAAGCCGGACGTTCTTCACAGGCAGACGTACTCTTCTCTGAAGGCAGACTGATTTCTCATAGGCGGACGGTTTCTTCACTTGCTTTTTGATAATGCTTTGTCGAGATCCTTGCAGCATGTCTTCAGTCCATAAGTGTTCCTGAATATGAAAACTTTTAAGGAAGTCAGTAACACTTAGCAAAATTGTTATTTATCAAAATAGGTTAATTCATTGAGTTTTTGACTCTAACAATCTCCCCCTTTTTGATAATGACAATTTCCCAAAAAAAAATGAGAGTAAACTTGTATATTTCTGATTTCCTCCCCCTCAGTTTAATATTTATTTGTGAGATTGATTACTCCCCCTAAATTTATGCTATCTTCTTTGTCATTTGTTTTTGTTATATTTTCTCCCCCTTTGACATTATAAAAAATAGAGACAGAAACTATAATATTCATTGAGATAATAAAAGATAAAGAAAACATATAACATTAAGAGGATGGCTTAGATAGCCCAAGAAGTAGAGCAATAGAGTCCTGTAGACGATCAAAACGAGCATCCATTTTGACAGAAAGATCATTTTGCATGGTGTCAAGACGAGGATGCACATCCTAATGTAGAACAACCCGTTCGTGAGATGAGCGATCATTGAAGTTTGTAATTTGCTGAGCAAGTATGGTAACCATGGTGCGAACATCGTCAGAGTCGGAACTGGTACTTCAATTGACCAGCGGCGAGGTACTGAGAGATGGCAGAATTGGAGTGAAGTATGCCACAGTAGGAATGAGTGGAGATGGAGGAAGATACTGCCAAGCAAAACCTAGAGTCTTCAACACTGATGGCGTCATAGGAAGTAGTACCAGTGTCCAGGTCTTAAACTTTAGGACCAGGGAGTCAACTCGACCAGCCAGGTGAAGAGGAATGGAAGCAATGTGAGTATCCCTATGAACAGTGAGCTGCCAATCGAAGTGGAAGAACTGTTGGCATGAGGGCATGGATGGAGTGATCTGAGAGGCATGACATCCATGGGGAAGCCATAATCCTGCCTTAAAGCAGAAGGGGAAACCAAGAGCCTGAAGACACACATCTGAGAGCAGATGGGCATTGGGTGCAATTGGTGAGCGCTTGCGTTTGCCCAAAGCAGATCGGGAACTCTGAGAGTAACAGGGCATGGAGTGGATCTGATGAAGAGACATGCCGGCATCAGAAGTGAGGAGACCCGGAGATGCAAGCTTGAGATCCAGATCCATATCTTTATGGAGGAGGACAGGTGGGGACGGATAAGATGCATTAAAGGTTGTATTAATGTGAGCATCTACCTTTCGTGATATTGAATGAACTCGTTGACTTTGACCAAGGTGCAGACGAAGATCAAGCTTAATATCATGCAAGTTGAGGCGAGTGAAAGCAAGGTCTAAGCAAGAGAGGTCAGTGCTAGGAGTAGTGTCGGTCTCAGAGTCGTCGTTAAGAGGAATGGGATTGTCAATGCTGGGAACTTCAAACAAGGAATTCAGAAAGTGCTCAGCTTCAATTTGTAGTAGATTTCTGAAGTGTATAATTTTGGATTGAAGAGGTACTTCCCATCCTCGAGCATCAGGAGAGCAATAATGCTTCCATTGAGGTGATATAGTAGGCAGTGGAGAGTTCTCGGAGAGCTTGACGCGAACCCAGTGTCGATTGGCAATGTTGCCCAAGACAGCAATCGTAGGGGCATCATCAACAGGACCTAGGAGAGGAAGATATGTGCAACACTGGTTAGGAGCTAAGGTAACTAGAACAATTCGAAACGCAGTAGCAGCTAGTAGTCCCATGTCTGGAACTGTAAACCACTTGGACTCATGCGCAGGTTCATTTGCATTCAGCGTAAGGGCCAGGATAGAGTATCAATATCTTTATCAGAGCAAAAGGTTCGAGAGTGCAGCACTCTGTGAGATAGAAGTTCCTGGATAAGAAGCTTGTGAACTTCTGGCCAATAATCCTGAGGATGACCCAACCATTGAGCAAGACATCAAAATCCACAGTTGCCATCATCTTGGACATCGAAAACATCCGAGACATATTTGTGAAAGATTGGAGGCAAGAACTTCAGATATTGGGAATGAGAATCAGAAATAAGTTCAGCGGTGGTGTGCACAATCTCAGGAGGAGGTTTGGAGGAGGTTGATGCAGGTAAGGATGTGGGTGTAGGCAAGCATTCGTGAGAATCAGTCCGGTGGGCATGATCCGAACGTTGCGGAGATGGAGTGCCCAGACGACGACGTTTGAGGCAGGCACCAGATGGAGTTGGTGGAGGAGATCTACGTTGTTTATTCCTCTTAGCCCAGTCACTTAAGAGTTCTGTAGGCACTGCTGATATGTCGACGGACAAGTTCATATGAAGAACATCTCCAAACTTGATGGGAGTAGCAGAGATATAGTCAGATGCGATGAATTGCACTGATTCGATGGAGGGAGTGAGTATGTTCTTGTGATGCATAAGGGCCGTTATGAGATACCCATATGGAAGGTTGGTGTTGGATTGTTCCAGGGTATGGAGCATGTATTGAAGCAGAAGATCAGGCCAATTAACTTTCCTTCGATGCTGTAGCTGGAATAGAGTCCACTGAGAGAACTTGTTGACTAAGTCTCTAGACCCTTCTTTGGGTAACACCACCTTGCTAAGAACAGCATGAGGGAAGATGCATTCCTCAACAAGATTCTTCACTCGTCGTGAGGTAGAGCATTTTGGAACCTCCTCCCAGATGGTGAAGGGAGTGTTTTCAGAGGTTTCCCAGGAGGAGGAGTAGCAGACACCGTCGAGAGGAAGGTTGAGTAGATGAGACACATCATTGGTGTGAATGTCGATTACTTGCCCCAAGCACCTTGTTCGGATGTGGTTAGGGTTAATCCTGATGGCACAATCGTAAAATTCTTTTACGAGAGGCGAGATTGCTGAAGTTGTGGAGACCTCGAACATATTTCCCCAATTTTGTGAGAGCACGAGATCAAGTCCGGCAACCTGTGCATGTTCATACAGCTTCAGATCGAGATATCTAGGGGTGACAAGCTTTCTGTCGCCCAGATGTTCAATCTTCACAGGACCAATTTCAGAAACTTGTTGTTTGCGATTTTGAGAAATAACATCTTGCTGTTTCTGAATGATCTGATTTTCCTCCGTGCTGAGGACTACTTGAGTCTTTACATTTCTCCGTTTGTTGGGAGCCATGATTTCTGTAGGTGAGGAGAATACAAGGACAAAGATAAATACACAGAGTATAGAGTGTTTAGGCTAAAGCATGAGAATATTGGAGTAGTTATTAGAAATGCATTCTAAAAACTATTCGTTTCCATTTTTGAGAGTGTAAATGTTTTCTCGGTATTATCAACCTCATGATGAATGATACAGCTGATTTATGCGCATTAAATGATGAGAGATAAGAAGTGCCAGAGTTTATGTATGCGTGCTCAGTAAGTAATCTATATGAAAAGACACAATTGTTTAGCATTAAATGCACATCTTGTAGTGGATATTGAATTTAGGTGTAGGCCAATCAGACGAATTTAATGCAGCCATATCTATAATGCAGGAAACATCCCTATTCTTTCTCTAAGACATGCAAATTTATTTTCAATAAGTGGTTTGGTAAATATATCTGCTAATTGGTCATCAGTATGTATGTATGAAATGTCAATATTTCCTTTGGCTACATGATCACGGATAAAATGATGCTTAATCTCAATATGTTTGGTTCGTGAATGCAACACAAGGTTCTTTGTAATATTAATGGCACTTGTGTTATCACATAATAATGGAATGTTATGCTAAAAAATATTATAATCCTCTAATTGATGCTTCACCCAAAGAAGTTGGGTGCAGCAGGAACCTGCAGCCACATATTCTGCTTCAACAGTTGAGAGAGAGATTGTGCTTTGCCGCTTGCTTACCCATGATATCAGGCAATGCCCCAGAAAGTGACAACCTCCACTTGTGCTCTTTCTTTCGATTCTGTCTCCAGCGTAGTCAGCATCACAGAATCCTTTTAGCCTGAAATCTTCACCTTTCTCATAGACTAGACCAAGATTAGTTGTTCCAATGAGATAACGGAATATGCGTTTTACTGCGCTAAGGTGAGATTCTTGAGGACTTACCTGGAATCTGGCACAAACACATACGCTGTACATAATATCTGGTCTGCTTGAAGTAAGATACAACAGTGATCCTATCATTCCTCTGTATTTGGTTGAGTCGACCGGAGTTGACTTGTCACCCTTATCTAGTATAGTTCCAGGATGCATAGGAGTTCCCATTGCTTTGGCTTTCTCCATGCAATACTTCTTCAGGAGATCATTAATGTACTTGGTCTGGTGAATGTAGGTTCGGGCTCCTTCCTATCTGATCTGCAATCCTAGGAAGAACTTTAATTCTCCCATCATACTCATCTCGATTTCACTCTGCATTAGTTTTGAAAATTCTTGGCAGAGAGCTTCATTGGTGGCGCCAAAGATTATGTCATCAACGTACAGCTGCACCAGAATAAAGTCCTTGGACCTTTTTCTTCTAAACAGAGTGTTGTCAATGCTACCTCGTGAGAATCCATTGTTCATCAGGAATGAACTCAAACGATCGTACCATGCACGTGGTGCTTGCTTTAGTCCATATAATGCTTTTCTTAACTTGAAAACATGGTCTGGTAGATCCAGGTCTTCAAATCTTGGAGGCTGCTTCACATATACTTCTTCCTCAATGTATCCATTTAGGAACGCACTTTTCACATCCATTTGATACAGCTTTATGGAGTGCTGACATGCAAATGCCAGTAGAATGCGAATGGCTTCAATTCTTGCTACGGGGGAAAATGTTTCTGTATAATCAATTCCTTCTTGCTGATTATACCCTTGGGCCACCAGACGAGCTTTGTTTCTGGTGACTTTTCCATTTTCGTCCATTTTATTTCTGAATACCCATCTTGTGCCGATGATAGATTTGTCTTCTGGTTTGGGCACTAGATCCCAGACTTTTCTTCTCTCAAATTGATTCAGTTCTTCTTGCATGGCTAGGATCCATCCTTCATCCTGTAGTGCTTCACCTATGTTCTTCGGTTCTATTTTAGAGAGAAACGCACAGTTAGCATAATCATTAAAAGTGGATCTGGTTCTTACCTTTTCATGAACACTTCCGATTATCTGTGTAGGAGGATGGTCTGGTTTGAATCTCCAGTCTCGAGGTAGAGAGATGCCACTGGATGTCATGACTTGACTTGTGGAGTTGTCGTCAGACGTAGTTTCACAAACATCGTCTGGTTGAGTTGAGGAAGGGGTAATAGGATTTGCCTCTTTATCAGACGTTGATGGCTGAACTGGATTTGATGAGGGAGCTTCACATATTTCCAGGTCATCATATTCTTCTTCTGGAGTCATCTGATTTACACTTATGTGTTTATCTTCGAACTTGACATTGATAGACTCTTCTACTGCCATTGTTCTGGAGTTGTATACTCGAAATGCTTTGGAGTTGGGTGAATATCCAAGAATATTCCTTTGTCTGATTTTGCATCAAATTTTCCAAGGTCATCCTTTGTGTTAAGTAGAAAGCATGGGCATCCAAATGGATGAAAGTATGAGATGTTTGGCTTTCTTCCCTTCCACAACTCATAGGCTGTTTTCTTCAAGATAGGACGTATAAATATTCGATTTTGAATATAACATGTTGTATGGATGGCTTCAGCCCAGAAGTACTTGGGTAGAGATGTCTCGTTGAGCATAGTCCTGGCCATTTCTTGAAGTGACCTGTTCTTTCTTTCGGCTACTCCATTTTGCTGAGGAGTTCTTGGAGCAGATACTTGATGAAATATTCCATTTTCTTCGCAGTAGTGGTTGAACTCTTCATTTATAAATTCTCCTCCTATGTCACTATGAATGTTGGTGATGCAATATCCCTTTTCATTTTGAACTATTTTCGCAATGATTAGGAAAGACTTGAAGGTTTCATCTTTTGTTCCGAGGAATTGTACCCATGTAAATCTGGTGTAGTCATCAACGATGACAAGACAAAATATTTTTCCAGAACAACTAGCCGTTCTAGTAGGTCCGAACAAGTCCATGTGTAACATCTCCAGAGGTCTCTTGGTACTGACAACGTTCTTTGCATGGAAAGAACTTTTTAATTGCTTTCCTTGGAGACATGCTGAGCATGTATCATCAGATTTGAAAGACAGATTTGGCAGACCACTTACTAAATCATGTTTGATCATCTTAGCAATGGTCTTTAAGGATGCATGCCCTAGCTTCCTGTGCCATATCCATTTGTCATCCTCTGCTGATACTAGACATGTTACCTTTTGACTTGCAAGGTTTTCCAGGGAGGTCTTATATAGATCCCCTTGTCTCTGTGCTTCAAAGATAATCTTGTCATCCTCGTTTGTGACACTACACTTCACTTTGTTGAAGGAAACAGTGATCCCACTATCACACAATTGACTTATGCTAAGTAGGTTATGTTTCAGTCCTTCAACCAGCAGAACCTTCCGTATTACTGGAAGGGGATTCTTACCAACATTACCTTCTCCGAAAATGAATCCCTTTTGATTGCCTTCGAAGGTCACTGTCCCTCCAGTCTTCTTCTCATGGATCTTTGGGAATAAAGACCTTTTTCCCGTCATGTGCCGTGAGCACCCACTGTCCAGGTACCATTGTTCTTTTTGGCTTTGAGCTGTTAAGCACATCTGCAAGAGGAATAATCATAGATTTAGGTACCCAAACTCTCTTGGGTCCTTTTTTGTTAGTTATCACCTTGGGTGGACTGTTCCTGCCATGCACTATTTTTTGAGGAGTTTGTTTCTCCTTACCCTTGACTATGAAAGTTTTGGGTTGGACTATAATAGATGAAGGTGAAACATTTTTCTTTTCAGGTTGATATCTGTATCGAACAGTAGAAAAATTATGTTTAATGGCAGTTATATCCCAATCTTCTTCTTCGCAACCTAAACCTCTTCGATCATAAGCTGATCTGTTGTTTCCACTTAACTTAATTAGGTTATCATAACCTTGAGTAAACGTGGATAAGTCTTTGATTAGGCTACTTACTCTTTGTTTTAGGAATTTGATTTCTTTGTTTGCGTCTTGTTCTAAGAGCATTTGATTTTTCTTTGTTAGCATAATAGATACTTCTTTAGATGCATGCAGTTCTTTTACAGTTTTGTCATGCTTCTTCTTGAGTGAACTATACTTGATTGCTAATGCATGAGCATATTCCAATAGTTCATTATAGTCATCAGATGAGATTTTGGGACTTACCTCATCTTTGTCATTTTCCTCGTTGTTGGATTGATCAACAGAGATCATCAGTGCCTCTGCTTCTTTATCTGCTTCAATATCTGATGTGTCTATGGATCCCATAAATGCACAGTATGAAGTTTCTTCGTTGGCTCCCTTAGTTTCTTCTTCTTGGTCGGAGTCGTCTTCTGACTCATCGTTCTGACTGGAAAAGGCATTTTTCTTATAGAAGTTCTTTTGGGAAGGCTTGTTTCCCAGACGAGGGTAGTCGGCTTTGACATGTCCAGGTTTCTTACACTCGTAGCAGACGATCCCTCCTTTACTTGAGATTTTCTCTTCGTCTCTTGATGTGGAAGATTGTCTTCCTTTGAACTGCTTCCTGTTCCCCATCATTCTTCTGAATCTTTTATTGAACAGGGCCTATTGAGGATTCGTTAGCTTTCAAAGCCTTTGATTTGTTGGCTTTGAATGCTATAGCTTTCGTGGCAGACGCTTTTCTCTTTATAATAGCAGCATCATTAGCAAGATCCTGCTCATGAATCTTCATTTCTCCCAGCAGGTCTTCTACTTGATAGGTATCAAGATTCTTTCTAGCTCTTTAGGAAGTGACGAAGTTCCTCCAATTCGTGGGAAGACTTCTGAGAATTTTGATCACTTGCTCCTTGTCAGTGAAGCTTTTTCCCAGGTTCCTCATTCCATTATGAATGGTTTGAAGTCGTGCGAACATGGAGTCAATGGATTCATTGTCATCCATCATGAAGTTTTCGTACTGAGATGCAAGCATGCTCATCTTAGTGTCTTGAACGGCAGAGGTTCCTTCATGAGCGATGGCTAGTGTATCCCAGACCTCCTTTGCAGTGCTCAGGCTATCAACTTTGTCATGCTCATTTTTGCTAAGAGCACATATGAGGAACAGCCTTGCCTTGGCATTTCTCTGATTGTTTGTCCTCTGTTCATCTGTCCATTTATCAGCTGGAATGGCCTTGCTTTCACTATCTTTGGGAACATAATTTCCTTTCGATATTACGTCCCATAGCTTCCAGTCGGTTGATTCGATGAATAGCTGCATGTGCTTCTTCCAGTAGGGATAGTTTGAGCCATCAAAGAATGGTGGCTTGTTGGTTGCAGTTCCGGTTGGGTAGGTAATGCCGTCCATGGATCTTTTCACTCTACACCTGTTAAGATGTTAGTAATTCTCAGAGCGGTTATGCTCTGATACCAATTGATAGTAATAAAACCACACAAGAAAGGGGGGTTTGAATTGTGTGTGTGATTTTTAAACCTTTTTCGCAAATTAATTATTATTAGTTCGAAAACGTTTAACGATATGTGCAGCGGAAATAAACTTAGAACTTGAAGAAAAAATCACACACAATATTTATCCTGGTTCACCCCCTTAATCGACAGGGCTACGTCCAGTCCTTGGCTATACCAAGATTTTCACTATTTCAACAGAATAGTACAAGTGTTCTCAGGGACTTCTCCCAGTATTCTGAGGACTACTCCTTTACAAGTATTCTAGGACTTCTCCTTTATCTCTCGAGTGTTTGACAAGACTCCTCCCAGTTCTTTTTCAAGAAGATTTGTTTTCTACAAGAATCTCTTCACAAAGAGTGGGTAGAAAATATGAAGATCTAAAATCAGAGATGATATAGAAATTGGTTCTCTGAAAGACTTGTGTGAGAAAGGATAAGAGTTTTCACTCTGTAGGAGATTTCACACTTGTTGGCGACAGAACTCAGAAAATAAGAAGGTTAAGGTTACTGAGTGTTCTTGATATAAAGCTTGTTCAAATTGTAAACTGACTTGGAAGGATTGAATGCTTTGATTGTGCATAAGTCGCCAAGTTGGAGCTGATGTAAAGTCCAGTATTTATATCTTCAGTAGGATGCTAACTGGAAGCTTTGGTGAAGATCTTCAAAAATAGTTCCGTTGAATTTTTGCTTGATTGTGAGTAACGGATACTTCTGCATCTGCTGTTGTAGTCTGCTAGGTGAAGAATGTTTCTTCAATAAACAGAGAGCGGTATCGTCTGGTGATGCTTTTGCTCTGGTTCACAGAGGCTGCAATTAATGCATATGCATTACAGCTAATCTAGTAATTAATGCTCTGACCAGAAGATTTGAATTTGGCCGTTGGGGAGATACGATGATCAGAAGATATCGCCGTTAATTCAGCAAAAGCAGCTTGAATTAAGGAATGTCAGAGGATTTGAATCTTCAAGGAATAAGGCGCTTAATTCTGTCTCTTTCGCCATTAATGCTCTGAACCACCAAGAGGTGCATGACAACTCATCTTTGGTTTGAGCAAACGATCACCTTTATGATTATTATTTTTGCACGAGTCTTCAATCATTGCTCTTTAGTCAACCCAAGTGTTCGTCAGTAGTTAAGCCGGACGTTCTTCACAGGCAGACGTACTCTTCTCTGAAGGCAGACTGATTTCTCATAGGCGGACGGTTTCTTCACTTGCTTTTTGATAATGCTTTGTCGAGATCCTTGCAGCATGTCTTCAGTCCATAAGTGTTCCTGAATATGAAAACTTTTAAGGAAGTCAGTAACACTTAGCAAAATTGTTATTTATCAAAATAGGTTAATTCATTAAGTTTTTGACTCTAACATCTTCATCACGTAGTGCTTCAAAGCAAATTGAACAACTTCCTTAGAATCAAAGCGTAGGCCAACGTACAACTCATCGCCAACCTCCCAATTGTCAGGCACATCCAAACAATCTCTTTCTGGTTCTTGATCTGGGTTTTCCCAATTAATGTATGTATAGTGGGGAGAATCATTCCAAAATGGGACGGTAGACCCATATGAACACAACCATTTAAATCCCCAACAACATAATATGTAAACATTAAAACATGTGAAGATAAAAAAATGTCACGTACCATGTGCTTTCTCGATGGATGTTGATTGGTACTTCCACAGGATTTGGGGATGAAGGGGAAACCGGTGCCCTCGGACCTTCCGCATCTGACGAGTCCTCATCAAGAAGCTGACCATCATCATGCTTATCGTCATCTACGGAGTGATAGGCGTTTGGATCGATATTAAAATTATTGTTGTTGTCACCATCATCTACCAAATGAACGGTGAGACCTTGACTATCATGTTCTTCTCCACCATATTTCTCATCATAGGTAATGTCTGTTGTATCTTCATTAGATAGGGTGGGACGGGTATGCATGAGCTATTGGCCTCATCAATGTGAACATAAAATTCTAGCACTGTCATGAAAGTCTGTTGCGCAAATGTGTCGATTATGATTCCCACATCTTCGGTGTCACATTCTTCAAGACTTATGTATTGCCTTGGACTGCGTGAAGCCAAAAATTGATAGGTCATGGAAGATATAAGCTGGTTGCGTCCAAGCTTCAACTTGTTATGAAGTTTCTTCTTCAGGTTGTTCATGCTCAAGCCGTGTTTGAGTCGTGTTGTTCTCCTATCACCTTTGAACATTTGCCCTTCACTGCCTTCGAATTTTCTACCATTGTAATAGACCAAAGCAACAACTTCAGTCATCGATCATGGACCTCTAAAAACTTATAAAGATAATTGAGAATAAGTGAATGAAAAAACTAAAGTGAAGGTGTGTGTTGAAAGTGTGGGAGATGGTGAATTATATAGGTAGAGGGTTGTTCTGGGTGTGACTTGAAATAATTTAAACTAGCCTGGTATGAGGCTAGTTTGAACTAGCCTAGTGTGAGACTAGTTTGAACATGATTGGTTTTAGGCGTACTTGAATCCGCCTCAACCTAGGCGTGTTTCAATCACTCTTATGTCTCCCTTGCCCCATCATGTCTCCTCTGCAATAGAATTTATTTGGGCATTAGTTTTAATGCCATCCCCATTAATTCTTATGCCACCCTTTAATTTTCAAAATCCCAAAATACCCCCCTGACGTGAAAAAAAATTAATAGTTATTTTCGCACCTATTAAGTGTGAAAGTATGCATTTTTCTTCTCAATTTCACACCTATTGAGTGTGAAAATATGTTTTTTTCTTTCTAATTTTCGCACATTTGAGTGCGAATTGATATTTTTTTAAAAAAATTAACTTGTTTTAGAACTGATTATGTAACGCACTCATGAGTGCGAATAAAATCATTTATTTTTCTAAATTTCGCACATTTGAGTGCGAATTGGATTTTTTTTAAAAAAACTATTTTTTTCCAGAACTAATTATGTGACGCACACTTGAGTGCGAATAAAATCATTTTTTTTTCTAAATTTCACACCTTTGTGTGCGAATTGTTTTTTTTTTAAAAAATTATTTTGTTATTATGTGACGCACTTATGAGTGCGAATAAAATCATTTTTTTTATAAATTTCGCACCTATAAGTGCGAAACAGAGATTGCGCCTACTCAATCAAGGTTGATTCGCACATAATAAGTGCGAAAATTAAACACACTTATTAAATGCGAACTTAAAACGGGGAAGGAGATATGTTAGAAATGAAATTAGTTTTTAAGAGTATTTGAGTAAAATACAACCAAAATGGGTGACATAAGAATCAATAGGGGGTGACACCAAAACTAATGCCCAATTTGTTTTTATCCTTATTGAAATACGCCTCAAACCACGCTAGCTTAAACAAACTTAATTTCAGGTTAGTTCATACATGCTTCAGATGAGGCTAATTCCCCAAACTACCACATTTGGACAAATATTTTTCAATATGTACCATTTTTTTTTTTGCATTATTTTAAAAAAAGTCGTACATGTACTACATTATTTATTGTTATTTTTAATTATTATCTCATAGTTTGATTATTAAGATAATGGTGGAAGTAGTAAAATTTGAACTTGTAAGCGAAGGAAAATGTAATAGTTTAGTAGAAGGAAAGGAAACACAGTCGCGCACAATAGAGCAAGATCAGAGAAGGAACCGAAGGAAACACAGAGAACAAAGAAGAAGAAGGAGGAGAAGAAGAAGAAGAAGAAACAGAGGGAGAGAGAGAGAGGGTGATGACGATGGACAGAGAGAAGGAGAGAGAGATAGAGCTAGAGAGTGCAATGTACACAAATTGCTTGTTGTTGGGTCTGGATCCGGCAATTATCGGACTCGGAGCATCAAATTCAACTCCTCGGGTGGGACTCTTCCGTCACTCGAACCCTAAATTAGGGGAACAACTTCTCTACTTCATCCTCTCCTCTCTCAGAGGCCCAATTCAATCTGCAAAAGTATCATCGCAATCACCAATTCCCTCATTTTCATTCATCGCCGTGATCTCTCACTATAACCCTTTCTTTCTTTTTTCCTTTTTTTTGGATCTTTCAGGATTTCGATAAGGTTTGGCCCATTTTCGATTCCGCGCAATCGCGTGATTTTCGTAAGGTATCAAATTTTTTTCTTTCCTTTTTTGTTATTTTGAAGTTTATTTTTCTGGCATGAATTTTGATGAATGTGTGGGATGATTCTGGATGGTGTTGGAACGTGTTTGGTAGGTTGTGCAAGGTATTATCAGCGAGCTCGAGTCGCAGGGCGCGCTTCCCAGGAGCAATTCCAGGGTTTCTTCACTTGCCACGTGCTGTGGACCTAGGTTGGTATATACTCGTTTGTAGCTGTTGATTGTAGCAAGGATCGTTTGATTTATGCTTGTTTGTTAGTTACTTGTCTTGATCCCTATGCGCCGATCCAACTCGAGGGGAAGATGAGTTTAGTTTAAGGATTTCCATTTTTAATTTGGTTTTGTATAGATTGGTACACTGTTGGTGGCAAGAGTGCAAGTGGTTTTATAGTTAGTGAATGGATGTTTACTGGTCAGTGAAATTCATTGACAATTCGGAAGGAACTTCTGCATTGGGAAAACTAACCACGGGTGTTACCCCCCTCCAAACAATAACAAAAAGTATCCTCTAGTTCTGATGCAATGTTGGGTGTTTAAGAGTTGATAGGAGCATAAGTTAAGTGTTTATCTCTGAGGATGTTGCAATGGATGAATGGACACACAGGACATGGAAAGATTAGGAATGAAGCCATTCGAGATGCATTTAGGAAAATATGGTCAGTGGTAATGCGATAAGACGACCAATAGAAGCCGTGGTGAATAGAATTGGTCATTTGGAGGATGGTCTAATTATTAATGCTTTGTTTGGATGTAGAAGTGAATATGAGAGGAAGGAATATAAGAGGAAAGAATATAAATGGAAAATGAGATGATTTTTAAGTTTTTTGAATTGAGAGAAAAAGAGAAGAGAATGAAAGGAAAAGTAAGAGTGATGTCTTCATAAGTACTATTTTACCCTTTCATAGAATACTGTTGATGTATGACCAAATAATTATAACATGGATTTTATATTAAATTAAAATCATAATATTTAAATTGATTAATAATTTAAAAGTGTTTTTAAATGAATTCACACATTTTAAATAAATCTTACAATTATAACAGTGCTGGCAGTACTACTCGTAAATAAGAGAGTAAATCATAATAACAATCATGACAGCAGCCTAGTGCAATTGGAAAGGACCATGATGTAATTTTGGCACTAGTTCTCCTCTTAAGCCGTTTCCTTGGCAGTGATGGAAGGAAAACTAACACGCCACTGTTCATGTACCGTTTTACTTCCCCTTCTATTTTCATCCCTCTCCTAAACACACAAAGATACCATTTTTCACTCATTTTCCCTTCAACCTACTTCTCTCCATCCAAATTACCTTTATCCAAACATAGATAGATACACCAAGAAAATCTTTTTTAAGTGAAACTATAGATTTAGATCCACATGACCTTTCTAAAGACTTCGTCTATGACTGTTTGATCGTTAGAAAGCTGACCCTACCTAGTGGTAAACACGCTTTTGTTTTTGCTTTTATATTAGAATTGGATAAGGTAATCTCATATGGTAAGATGGTTATGGAATCTCATTGTTTGGATTCTATTAAAGATAGTTCTAAAATTATTTTAATGTACATATTGATGTAGGTTTGTTGAGCTTCTATGGCAACTTTCTTTGCATGCTTTACGAGAGGTTCATCGACGGACATTTACTGCTGACTTAGCTTCTAACCCATTGCCTTCACCATTGACTGATGTAGCATTCTCACATGCAGCTACTCTACTGCCAGTTACAAAGGTATTGGTGATAATCACAATTTTTTAGGAAAGGATGGACTGACTATCATTGTGTGCATATGTCACTGTAATTGATACAATTATGAGGAGTTCAGCATGTTTGCTGCCGCATGAAAAATGTTGCCAGTCTGAATATGTGTGAAAGGCAGTTGTCCTTTTGGTGTAATTGTTTCTATTATAAGTTCCTTGATGTGGTACAAGAATATCAATAAAACTTTTACTTTGACTGTTTATCTTGTAACTTGATTGTCATATTACTCATAGTTATAAATGTCTTAAATATCTCAGTTGAGTTTTGGTCTTGAACAGGCAAGAATAGCCCTTGAAAGAAGGAAGTTTCTTAAAAATGCAGAAATGGCTGTACAGCGGCAGGTCATGTGGTCAAATTTGGCTCATGAAATGACTGCCGAATTTCGTGGCCTATGCGCTGAAGAGGTATATCATTAACTGAATACTTTTTACCAAGTTTAGCTTATATATACACACACTACGCATTTCCTTTATCCAGCAAGAATATTCCTTATGCATTTGTCTCTTAAGCAATTATAATGTAGAACCTGAATTCAGGCTTATTTGCAACAAGAGCTGGAAAAACTGCATGACTTGAGGAATAAAGTGAAGTTGGAAGGAGAACTCTGGGATGATCTCGTATCCAGTTCAAGTCAGAATTCCCATTTAGTTTCAAAGGCTACTCGCCTATGGGAGTCTTTATTAGCTCGTAAAAGTAAGCACAAAGATCAATACACCACTTGCTCTTTGCATTTGTCTAATGGATCATGTAATTCTAGTAACCTCGGTTAACTTTTAAGTTTGATTTTGTTAACTATGGAAATCTAACTAATTATAAGTTGCTTGGAATGGGATTAACTTTTACAACTTCATTCCTTTCTGAATAAAATGACTAATAACAAGTTTTTGCTCTCCTCATTGCAATTAAAACTCCACAAGCCATTTTTCTGCGATGTAGCTGTGCAGAATTGTGGATTTTAAGAGATAGTTTTTACTTTATTATTTCTGATAGCTCATTATGGTTTTATACCTAACGAGTGTTAATATTATCAGAACTGAAATGATAGCAAAATGTAGAGAACAGAGCTCTAATTACAGAGAAAACTTGTAGAAAATAGACATGGAAAGAAAAAAAGTAAAATAGTTAGAGGAGTGTTAAGAACCTAGGGTTCTTGAAGAAAGAAAACTGAACTTGTGATTACTATTGTTATTCTCAGTCAATGATTACAAAGGACTCACTCTGTTTATATGCAGAGAGATGATTACACAGATTGCTTGCTAAGCAAGCCACTGCTAACTAACACTAACAGCCTAACTGTAACAGCTATCATAACCAACACAGCTACTAACACAGCTGACACAGTGCAGCATTTTAGCTAACCTATCCTATGTCTCCAATAGCCCCCTTCAAACTCAATGTGGGTGGGAAAGAATCAGCTTTCTCAATCACATTGAGTTTGGCCTTCAGTGCTTCAAAGTTGGTGGGAGACAAAGCTTTGGTGAAGATGTTAGCTAGCTGATCTTGACCCGGAATATGATACACAAGTAAGGACTTATTCTGGACCTTTTCTTGAACAAAAAAGATATCCAACTCCATGTGTTTAGTTCTAGTGTGCAGAACTGGGTTATGAGTTAGTGCAACAACCCCCATATTATCACAATAGACCTTTGGAACCTGAAAAGGAATATGTAACTCCTGTAGAAAAGATTGAACCCATAGTAACTCAGCAGTAGTATTAGCCAAACTTCTGTATTCGGCTTCTGTGCCTGACCTGGCCACTAGTGTTTGCTTCTTTGAGCTCCAAGACACTAAATTAGGACCAAAAAACACACAAGACCCCGAGGTGGACCTGCGGTCATCAGGGTCTGAACCCCAATTTGCATCACAGTAGGCAACCAAAGGAACTGGAGAAGCTTGTTTGCAGGACCTGATCAACAAACCATGTGAGATGGTTCCTTTGAGATGCCTTAGAATCCTCTTTATTGCTTTCCAATGATCCTCTAGAGGTTGGCTCAGAAATTGGCACACTTTGTTGATAACATAGCTTATCTCTGGCCGTGTCAAGGTTGCATATTGCAAGGCCCCAACAATGGATCTGCAGAGAGTTGGATCAGCAAAGTAATTGGCTCCATATTTGCTTAGCTTGGCACTGAGCATAGGAGTGGGTTGTCCCTTTGCTGTTGACATGTCTGCCCAGTCAAGTAAGTCTCCAATGTACTTGGACTAAGTGAGTAATAGTGAGCCATCCTGCAAATGCTTCACTTGCACTCTAAGAAAATAATCCAACTGACCCAGTTGCTTGAGAGAACATTCTGTATTGAGGTTGGTTACAATCTGCTGAATGATAGGAAGAGAGTTCCCTGTGATTATAATGTCATCTACATAGACAAGAATATAGATGCAGCATGTAGGTGTGTTATAAACATACAGTGAGGGGTCACAACCAGTGTAGTCAAAAGCGCGCTAAAGCGCGCCACAAGGAGCCCACGCTTTTAGCGCTGGCAGAAGCGCGAATATGGCAGAAGCGCGGCAGAAGCGCAATTCTGCCGCTTCTGCGCTTTAGGTGAATCCTCTCTCTCTCTCTCTCTCTCGCGATTTTTGCTGCTTCCCCTTCTTCTCCTCTCTCGACTTCTTCTGTCTCCTTGAACAAAGCCGCCGCCGGCGACCAAGCTTCGCCACCGGTGACGTTCTCCCCTGTTCTCTCTCGCGCAGCGCTCGCCCCTGTACTGTTCTACCCTCTTCTCTATCGCGATCTCTGGTTTGCCTCTGTTCTGCCCTCTTCTCACTCACAATTTCTGGTTTGCCCCTGTTCAGCCCTCTTCTCCTTCCCCTCTGAAATGTCTGCTTCTGCTGGAGATGATGGAACTAGAAGTGTTGGTGGGGCTGGTCCTGTGGCATCCTAAGAATTTTTGTTATTTATACCGTTTAGCGCTTTTGCTAAAGCTTACGCTTTAGCGCTACGCTTTAGCGCTTTACGCTTTAGGACCCTCTACGCTTTTGCTTAAAAGGTAGCTTTTGACTACACTGGTCACAACAACTTGCTTTAAAATCAAATTTGAGGAGAGCTCCCTTTAGCTTATCAAATCAGGCCCTAGGGGCTTGCTTAAGGCCATACAAAGCCTTATTAAGCTTGCAAACTAGTGACTTGTCCCGACTCTGACACCCTGGCGGTTGGACCATACAAACTTCCTCATCTAGGGTGCCATTCAAAAAGGCATTGTTCACATCCAATTGTTGAATATGCCACTTCTTAGTTACTGCCAAGGAAAGAATGAGCTTAATGGTAAAAGGCTATTAGAGATAATATGTATAAATACAATTAGTAAAAATGCTAGTTAAATATAATTAGTTGTAAACTGTCTTGAGGCAGCTTCAACATGAAGCTGTCCTTCTCCTACTATAAATAGGAGCTATTGTAACTCTCATAACTACCTTTCACAAATGAAATACAATCAGTTTTCTTTTTCAGTTTCTCTCTTGTTCATCTTCTATTATGGTATCTAGAGCTTAGTTCGAACCCTAGCTATGGCTTCCGTCACGGATCCAAACACTTCTTCTCTCAATCTTTCACATGCTGTTTCAATCAAGCTTGACGACACAAATTTCTTCTCGTGGCGTCAACAGATTGAAGGTGTTCTTCGAAGGCATCAGCTTCAGAGTTATGCAATGGCACCGAATCCTCCACCGAGGTTTCTCACGGAGGAGGATCATGCTTCAGATACAGTGAATCCTGCGTATCTTGCTTGGGAAAAGCAAGATTCCGTCGTCTTCACGTGGTTGCTATCCACGCTTTCTGATTCGTTTCTCCCAACGGTTCTGATTTGCACTCAGGCCTGGCAAGTTTGGGAGGAGATTCATGACTATTTCAAGACGCAGAATCAGGCGCAGTCGGCAAAGCTGCGAAAAGAGCTCCGTCACATCACAAAAGGTTCACGTTTTGTTTCTGAACATCTCAAACGCGTGAAAACCATAGTGAACACGCTTCTCTCACTCGCAGATCTGGTGAGCTACCGCAATCACGTAGATGCGATCTTTGACAGTCTTCCAGAAGAGTACAATGCTCTCGCCACCGTCACGTTTGGCTGCAGATCACCGTGCTCCATTCCTGAGCTCGAATCTATGATAGTGGCTTTTGAAGCTCGTTTGGAACGCATAAAAACACGTCAAGGTGGTGAATCATCCACGATTCTGCTCGCACGAGCTTCTTCCTCTCAATCGGGCCAACCCGACCCGGTTGCATCTCATACGCACGTTCCGCAGGCGAACGTTGCCTCTGATGAATCTTCCTACGACGCAGCATCGTCGGACGCGCCTTACTCTGGTGGCGATTCTCGCGGCGGCGGATGCGGCAGTGGTCGCTGCGGCGGACGCGGTGGCCGGTACGCTAACGTCCAATGCCAAATCTGTTACAAGTGGGGCCACCCTGCCTCCAGCTGTTACCACAGGTACTCTGACCAGCCTGGTAGCCAGGCTGGCAATTCTGGTCAACAGGCTGGAAGTCAACAGAGTCAAGGTCAAGGTCAACCGAACTCAGTTGGTCAACAGTCTGGGGTCAACACTCTTCAGTTAGTCAACAAACTGCACAACAGCCTTCTTCTTTTGGGCTTTCTTCTTTTTGGCCATCGGCCCAATATGGCTCAACATTTGGAAATCTGTTTTTTGGGCAGCAAACTTCTTTTGGGCCTCCATCTTTTGGGCCACCAGCATCCTTTGGAAATTGTTATCCATCAGCTGGGCCTTGGTTTTCTCCTGGACTCATGGGGCCATCTTTCATGGGCTCTTCTTCTTTTCGCCCACCATGGCCAGCCTTCAACAATAATCCTTTCTCTCCTGCCAGAACTTCTTTCCAACAGAGACCTCCACAAGCTATGCTCGTAGGTCCTTTTGCCTCTTCTACTGCTGAACAATGCTGGATCCCAGACTCCAGGGCCACACATCATGTGACAAATGATGTCAATGCCCTCACTGGGTCATGGACAAGGTTTGGCAATACATTCTTCTGGTTCTGCAACTTTTACCACACCTGCTAATCCAAATAAACCTCTTGTTCTTAAAAATCTTCTTCTTGTTCCAGCCTTCACTAAAAATCTTGTCAGTGTTAAAAAGTTTGCTCATGATAATGCTGTTTTCTTTGAATTTCATTCCACTTACTATGTAGTGAAATGTCAGGATACTAAAAAGCCATTGCTTTGGGGTACTGTTGGAAGTGATGGTCTCTACTCTTTCAAAGTCATTCCTTCTCTTCAGTCCAAGGCTCCCTCTGCTGTTCCAGTTTCATCCACAAGTCATTCTGCTGTTTCCTTTGCTGCAAATTCTGCTGTTCCCTTTGCCGCTACTACTGTTGGTTCTTCTTCTGTAGTTCCAAACATTGTAAATTCACAGTCAACTATTTCCAATACTTGTAATTCAGCTTCTGTTAAGAATGTAGGTCCTACATCCTATGATTTGTGGCATTGTAGGCTAGGCCATGCCCCATCATGAGGCATTGAAGAAAGCTTTATCCAGTTGTAATTTACCCATTCCTCATAAAATCAGTTTCTCAGTTTGTTCAGCTTATTGCATTGCTAAAACACATAGATTACCTACACATGCTTCTGTTACTACCTATGCATCTCCTTTAGATTTGATTTTTGCAGATTTGTGGGGCCCAGCTTCCACTGAGTCCTCATGTGGATTTTCTTATTTTTTGACTTGTGTGGATGCTCACACCAGATATACTTGGGTATACCCTTTAAATAGAAAATTAGAAATCTATCAAACCTTTGTTAACTTTCACAAAATGATTGAACTACAACTAGGGAAAAAGCTCAAAGCAGTTCAAACAGATGGGGGAATAGAATTTAAACCCCTCACACCTTATTTCACTTCCCTTGGACTTGTCCATAGATTGACCTGCCCTCACACACACCATCAAAATGGTAGTGTGGAGAGGAAGCACTGGCACATAGTAGAGATGGGTTTGTCCTTGCTTGCATATGCTCACATGTCTCTGGATTATTGGGATCAAGCATTCTTAACAGCTGCTTTCCTCATAAATCGTCTTCCAACTCCTGTCTTGGAAGATAAAAGTCCTTATTTCATGCTGTTTAACTCTCTACCAGATTATACTTTCTAAAGGTTTTTGGAGTGCTTGTTATCCCTTCCTCAGGCCCTATTCTACCAATAAACTGGCTATGCACTCTAAGGAGTGTGTTTTCTTAGGCTATTCCCCTGTTCATAGAGGGTACAAGTGTCTTGACTCAACTGGAAAAGTCTATGTTTCTAACGATGTTGTGTTCAATGTGTTTAGGTTCCCTTTCCCAGAGTTGTTTAATTCCTCTTCAAGTTCATCTTCTGTTTTGTCCTCTACTCCTGTACTGTCTACCGTTCCAATGGTAAATCCTATACCACTACAACATGCAACTCCTTCTCTCACTGCCTCTGTTTCACCAGAGCAAGCAGTACCACAGTCTGCCACTGCTTCTGTAACAGCAGAGCAAGCAGGTTCTAGTTCACTTCCAGCGGCACAAGCAGTAACTCCAACCTGACCTTGAACTCTCTACTCCCTCAACACCAAACACAGCCACCACTGATTCCGGCCTTAATCAAACCCAAACCCAAACAGCACCTATTCCCACACCAAATATTCACCCCATGCAAACCAGGTCAAAGAATGGTATTGTCATGCCTCGTTTGTTGCCTACTTTATTGCTCAGTCAAGTAGAACCTACTTCAGCAAAACAGGCTCTCAAAAATCACAAGTGGCAGGCTGCAATGGAAGAGGAATACAATACTTTAATATTCAATGGTACATGGACTTTGATGCCTCTGCCATCTCACAGGCAGGCTGTGGGTTGCAAATGGGTTTTCAGAATAAAGGAGAATGCTGATGGGACAATTAATAGGTACAAGGCAAGGCTCGGCTACCATCAAATTCAAGGTTTTGACTACAAAGAAACCTTTTCTCTAGTAGTCAAACCTATCACAATTCGGATTATTTTGACACTAGCTATTACCAAAAGATGGCACATCCAACAATTGGATGTCAATAATGCCTTTCTAAATGGGCAACTTCAAGAAGAAGTATACGTGACTCAACCCCTTGGGTTTGAACACAAGGACAGAACTTTGGTTTGCAAATTGAACAAAGCCTTATATGGCTTAAAACAAGCCCCAAGGGCTTGGTTTGACAGGCTCAAGACTGCACTCAAGAAGTTTGG
Organism: Acmispon strigosus; assembly: GCA_030819835.1. Taxonomy (NCBI): domain Eukaryota; kingdom Viridiplantae; phylum Streptophyta; class Magnoliopsida; order Fabales; family Fabaceae; genus Acmispon; species Acmispon strigosus. The sequence goes on from JAUAMA010000001.1 coordinate 10,985,429, forward strand.
GTTCATAGCTAGTTGCTGTGATCCTTCTTTGTTTACTCTTCATACAAAAACCTATAGTCTCTATTCTTGTCTATGTAGATGATATAATTCTTACAGGAAGTTCACTGCTAGTTTTGCAGCAACTCATCGAGAAACTTAATTCAGAATTCTCTCTTAAAAAGCTAGGGAGACTGGACTATTTCGTGGGTGTTCAGGTTCAGCATCTTTCTGATGGCTCCTTGTTGTTGGGGCAGTCAAAATACATTCTGGACCTCTTGGATAGGGCATATATGGCTGATGCCAAGGGGATTTCCACTCCAATGGTGAGTGGCCAAAAGCTCACAAAACATGGGTCCAATTATATGAGTGATCCAACCTTGTATAGGTCTATTGTAGGAGCACTACAATATGCAACAATCACCAGACCTGAGATTTCTCAATCAACCCTTAGAAGAGCATTGGAAAGCTGTCAAGCGTATTCTCAGGTATCTTAAGGCTACAATGGAGTTTGGTCTGCATCTTAGGCCTTGTTCTTTGGCTTCTCCACTCTCATTGGTTGCTTTTTGTGATGCTGATTGGACTCAAGATCCAGATGATCGTCGGTTTACCTCAGGATGCTGTATTTTTCTTGGTAAAAATCTGATATTCTGGAATTCCAAGAAACAGACCTTGGTTGCTAGGTCCAGCACAAAGGCTGAGTATCTGAGTTTGGCTAACATCACTGCTGAATTAATGTGGGTTCAGTCACTTTTGCAAGAGCTTGGTATTCCTCATCTCATCCCTAAGGTGTACTGTGATAATCAAAGCACAATAGCACTCACACAAAATCCGGTTCTTCATACATAAACGAAGCATATGGAATTGGATATATTTTTTGTTAGGGAGAAGGTTCTCAGCAATACCCTGGTTGTGGAGCATGTTCCTTCCCTAGATCAAAGGGCTGACATTCTCACAAAAGCTTTGTCTCCACTTCGATTTGAGGAGTTGCGTTCCAAACTCAATGTGGCTGACAAGTTCTCATTGGTCTACCCACCTTGAGTTTGCGGGGGCATATTAGAGATAATATGTAGAAATACAATTAGTAAAATTGCTAGTTAAATGTAGTTAGTTGTAAACTGTCATGAGGCAGCTTCAGCATGAAGCTGTCCTTCTCCTACTATAAATAGGAGCTATTGTAACTTTCATAACTACCTTTCACAAATGAAATACAATCAGTTTTCTTTTTCAGTTTATCTCTTGTTCATCTTCTATTATAGGCTTTACAACTGGAGAGAAGGTTTCTGAATAGTCAAAACCTTGAATCTGATTGTAGCCCTTGGCCACTAACCTAGCCTTATACCTATTAATAGTACCATCTGCATTCTCCTTCATTATGAAAACCCACTTACACCCTATAGACTTCTTGTGAGAGGGTAAGGGAACAAGAGTCCAGGTGTTGTTAGCTTGTAAAGCATTATATTCATCCTGCATTGCAGACTTCCACTGAGGATCCTGAAGTGCTTGCTTAAGAGTGGCTGGCTCAGCTTGTGTTGGCAATAAAGTAGGAATCAAACTAGGAATGACTATGCTAGACTTTGACCTTGTCTGCATAGCATGGATATTAATTGGAAGTTGTGCAACTGTTGTGACTGAGACACTGTACTGAGAGGAATTATGAGTACTGGACTGCGATGGTGGCCGACTTTGTGATGGTCCTGAGGTCTGAACTGGAACAAAATTGGAAGGAGGCACACTAGGTGCAGTGGAAGAAGACTGCACAGTATCAGGATGCAACACTGATGTAGTAGAAGAAGGTGTTGGTGGTTCAGGTGGCTGTAAAGGCACAGTGTGATAAACAGGAATATGTGAAGACAAGGGTGGATTTGCTAAAGTGCCACTAGAAGAAGTGAACAACTCAGCATAAGGATACCCGTACTCATTAAAAACATCTTTAGACACAATTTTTTTGGCACTAGCATCCAAACACTTGTAACCCTTGTGAGCAAGAGAATAGCCCAAGAGGATACATTCCCTAGACCTATACTCAAGCTGAGAAGCATTGTAAGGATGAAGAAAAGGATAGCATGCACTTCCAAAGACTTTGAGAACTTATATTCTAGATGAACTCTGTGAAGCTTATAGTAAGGGCTTACATTACCCAAGACTGTAGTGGGAAGTTTGTTACTAAGAAAGGTGGCTGTTAAGAAGGCATGATCCCAGTACTGGAGGGGTATGTTGGCTTGTGAAAGTAGGGAAAGGCCAATTTCTACCACATGCCTATGCTTACGCTCAACTCTGCCATTTTGATGATGTGTGTGAGGGCATGTTAGCCAGTGGATGGTACCTAATTGAGCAAAATGAGGACTGAGGAGCTTAAACTCAGTTCCTCCATCAGTTTGAACAACCTTAATTTTGAGATTATACTGCAACTCAACCATTGCTTGAAACTGAAGAAAAACAGTATATGTTTTTGACTTTTTCCTTAGGGGATATATCCATGTATAACGAGTATATGCATTGACACAAGTTAGGAAATAAGAGTAACCAGAAGAAGATTCAGTAGAGGCAGGGCCCCACAAATCTGAAAAGACTAATTCCAAAGGTGCAGTATATATGATATTAGAAGAAGAAGGTAGTCTATGAGACTTACCCATACAATAAGCATTACAAACAAATGTGTGCACTCTAGAAGGCATGGGTATATTACAAAGATTCAAAGCAGTATGTAAAGCCTCATGATAAGGGTAACCTAGTCTATAATGCCATAGATCATAGGCAGTAGGTCCTATTTGAAAACTACTAAGGTGGTGTGTATTATTGGTGAGTACATTGGATTTGTGAGAAGGTAAACAAGCTGTAGAGGCAGAAGAAACTCCAGAAGGAAGCTTCTTGAAGAATTTGGAAGCATGCATGCCATCAAAGTAATATAGACCATCATCTCCGATCGTTCCCCGAAGAACTCTACCGCTGGCCTGAGATTTAACAAGACAATGAGTATCATCAAACTCAAAAACAACATGATTATCCCTGGAAAAACGGCTGATACTAACAAGGTTCTTAGTGATAGAGGGAATAAGGAGTAAATCACTAAGAAATAGAACTGTGTGTGCGTTAAAAGGTGTATTAAAAGAAGCTGAACCAATAGATTGAATGGGCAGACCTTGGCCATTCCCCATGAGAATGTGATCATTTCCTTGCAAGGGCACTAGTTCTGAAAAAGCAGAAGCATCATTTGTCACATGATGTGTTGCTCTAGTATCAGGAAGCCACTCCCCTGAACCAATCCTGTTGGTGGTCCAATGAGCAAAGCTTGACCTCTGACTGGTGCAGGAGGCCTTTGTGCTGGTGAAGAAGTACCAAACTGCTAAGAAGACTGTGGCATGGCCCCTGGTGAAAGTCCAAATTGTTGGAAAGATGATGGTGAAGGTGGCATTGGTCCCTGTCGAAAACCATTGATGAACCTGAATATGGTGGATAAGCAATCCCTGAAGGATATGGTGCAGAGGTAAACCTAGATGCAGCTGCTGGTGGCACAGAGGCTTGTGGATAAGGTGTGTAAGGTGCAAACTGTGCACTGGGCTGAATCTGGAAATTGTGCTGTGGGGAATAGAATGGAGAAGCTGGTGAGGGAAAACTCCCATACATTCCAGCTAGTGGTTGAAATTGACCATACATCCCAGCTTGTGCTGGAGCTCCAAACATCCCTGAGGATCCAATATTCCGATGATAGCAAGTGCTAGCATCATGTCCCCACTTGTAACAAATCTAGCACTGAATTGATGAGCGTCCACCGCGCCCACGGCCACGACCACCGCGGCCTCCTGAACGGACACTGCGTCCATGAAAATCCCTGTAGCTGCCATACTCTTGAGCCTCACGAACTCCATGGCATGGGTCGGAATATCGGGTTAGAATAATTCGGGTTGGTGTATTGACCCGGTCTACTTTGACTTGTAGGAGGTGCAGCAGAGGCATAGTTGGCCTGCGTAGGGGTAAGCGAGTCCGATGACGGTGCCTGTGACAGTGGTGGCACCATTGCCAGTACCGGCGGTGGCGGTGCAGCGTGTGTAAGCAACGCAGAAGGCGGATTTTCCAGCATTTGATGCTTGCGAGAACGAACAAGATGCGCCTCATGTGCGATAATCATCGCTCCAACATGCGAAACTGAACATGGTGTATCGCGATTGTAAACAATCGACATTAGAGGGCTATATTCATAAGGAAGACCATTGAAGATTGCTTCTAGATGATCACAATGGCAAACAGGATCTCCAATCGAAACAAGAGCATTCACAATTGTCTTGATGCGTTTGAGATACTCACAGGTCAATTTCGCACCCTTGACAATGGTACGAAGCTCCGAACGAAGTGCAGTAGACTGCGTTTGGGCTTGTGCTTGAAACTCTTGGATTTCCTCCCAAATATGCCAAGATTGCGTATAATTGACCTCCGTAGGAAGAACAGAAACTGACAAATGACAGAAGCCATGTGAATAACACAGAATCTTGCTGTATCCAAGTCTGATATGTTGGATTTTCCACTGCATTCACACGGTCTTGTTCAAGAATTGAGGAGGAATTTCTGGACTAACCAGAAAATTCTGCAATCGACGTTGACGAGCAACACCTTCAACGTGTTGACGCCACGAACGGAAGTTTGTTTCATCTAGCTTGATCGAAACAGTATGAAAGAGAGACGGTGAAGCTTGAGGTTGTGCTGCCATGGCGGAAAAACAAGATCACGGATCGAGACTAACTTTTGATACTATGTTAAGAACCTAGGGTTCTTGAAGAAAGAAAACTGAACTTGTGATTATTATTGTTATTCTCAGTCAATGATTACAAAAGACTCACTCTGTTTATATACATAGAGATGATTACACAAATTGCTTGCTAAGCAAGCCATTGCTAACTAACACTAACAGCCTAACTGTAACAGTAGCATATTACTAAACAGCTGACACACATGCAGCATTTTAGCTAACCTATCCTATATCTATTAGAATTTGGGGGGCCTAACTCAACCACACGTGAGTTAGGCCACCTAATTTCTAATATGGTATCAGAGCCTATCCTGGATCCATTTGTTGTGGAGACCTCCCATATTTGGGCCACCCGTTGATGTTCATTCCACGCTCCAGATGTCCAGCCCTGGGCGTGATGAGGTGTGTTAGAAGTCCCACATTGGCTAGAGATATAACCAATCGAGTGTTTATAAGGGTAGAGCAACCCTCAACTCTCAAACTAGCTTTTGTGGTTCTCGGCCATGTGATAACAACACTTTCCCTAAAATTACCTAAAAATGACAACTCCCTTACAGACCATCCTCCATTCCTTTTATATACATTCCCCCTCAAGGATTCCAGACCCACTTCTCTTTCCGGCTGCCATGTATCCATTGTGTTAGAGTCTTGTGTAAAAGACTCACCCGCTCTATTTCCCTCATCATTTCTAACCTGCCTTATTCCTCTACCCCGTTCTGCATAAATTTTAATTGGAGGCCCGTGATGAGGCCCATCATGATGATTAACTATTGATATTGGGATCCTTTCAATTTAAGATACTAAGGTTCAGCGCTGTCACCCCACATACTATGGTCCCTGTATTTTTGTTTCCTCAATTGTACAAAACAGACTAGCTAGTGATGATGTTTGAGTTTTATTATTATTAATGTACAGGTCAACATGAAGTCCTTGCATCAGGCCCTATTGAGGACTTGATAGCTCACCGAGAACATAGGTAATGTAGATATAGTGTTGTAGTCTTGTAGCTTGCTTTGCCTTTCCAATATCTACATACTAAATTCACCAACTCACTTTTTGATACATGAATTTCAGATATCGAATCTCTGGATCATCTTTGCTTGCAGCAATGGACCACAGTTCTCAGGATCCTTACTCAGATGTATTGCCTGGTCAGCCTATGGATTTGCATGGAGTACAAATGGATAACAACGAGGAGAATGATGGATCACTTTATAGCAGTGATACATTGACAAGAGTGGATGACAGATCTGGAAGAGTCCACCAAACTGTTGATGTGGCAGAGGTTATACGGCGATGGACACATGCTTTGCAACGTATTCACAAGCAATCGCTTCTTCTGGTATGCCCTTTACAAGCTTTCCTTTAAGGATGCTACCATCTGCTCTTATGGCTCCTTTGTTTCGTTGTTGTCTATTTTGTTTTATGGCTGCTAATACCAGAAAACTTGGAGAATGCCGAGGCAACATGGTGGATTATGTGGCTGCCATGAAGGTGGTTATTTTTGAAACAAACTCAATTTTATTAAAATGAACCCATAAAATACGAATAGGATATATTAATGTCTTATTTCAAGAAATTCATCAGAAAATCGTCACATATTTCAGCTCAAACTAAAAAAAAGTCCAAAGAAAATTGTCAAGTACAAACTCACCCAAACTAATTTAACGTGTAACTGTAACTTACCTACAATTGACTAGCATTTCCTCATCTGGAATTTTGATGTGTGGTGAGCTATTGGTAATGTCCCACATTCCCCACGTGCAATACTATTCAGTTTTCTCCATTAATTTCTCAAATTGAGCTGACGTTATCCTTAAGCACAACTTGATTTCAGATGGTCTTAAACTGCAGAGATAAAAGAATCTCAATAAAGGCCCTGTTAATCTTCCAAAACATAGCATTCAGCTCGATTTTTCACAGTTCATTCTGTATTATATTGTTGACCCTCAGATTATACCTGAATGATCCATAAAATCTAAAGCCCATTGATTGAGATATATGCAGAAGTTCTGTACTTAATTCTTGTTGATTCCATAGCAGTACTATAACTTTTTTTTGTTAGCGGCCACACATGGTGGAGATCATTATGCTGCCTGTCTGCCTCAAGGCCCCATGTCATGCGGGTTCTATTTTAAGTCAGGGAACACAATGACAGTGGTAGTGCGGGAAACAGAGGTCGGCGCATGGACTTCACACGCCGGCAAAGAGACAAAGCAGCGGCGGTTTCCTATGACAGCGTTGCGTCACATGCTGGTTGACGGAATCTGTGGCAATCAGTGGTGGTTCCTCAAGCAGAACAAAATGAAAATCTGCTGGTTCAACAAACGACTGTTGAAACCCTAAACCAAACACATGAAAACGGGCACCAAAAGGGGTGTTCGTGGAACAGGTTGTGCCCTAAATATTGATCGAACCATTTTTCAAACCTGAACATGTCCCTAGACATAAAGAAACCGATGAGTTAGGGGTTTAACAAGGATCAAGCCACAAAAGAATGGGTCTGGGTTTGCCTGAAAGACAATTTTTGAGCTCAAGGGTATCCACTGCCGATAGCAGTGACTAATTCCCCGCCTTGGGTGCTCGCACTAAGCGGTAAACAACTAGCTATAAAATGTGCTCAATTCCTATAGGTGAGGATCGAATCCTAACCTCATGGTTAAGGGACGGGGTGAGCAACCACCACACCGCACCTCATGGATAAATTGAATGTCAATTTCAAATCCCACCAAAGAATTACACATATTTCCTGTTCTGTAAAAAAACCAAATTTCAATCCTATTAATGAATTATAAAAGAAACTAAATAGTTATTAGATCATTTGTACTGAATTTCTCATGGCTAATGAATTATAAAAGAAACTAAACAATTATTCAATCATTTGTACTGAATTTCTCAAGGCACAAGGTTCCAACATCTAACTGTATAATGAGATACATTTCTACCATAATAATTCACCACAGATACATATCGGGTTAATTTACGAAATTTTAATCTGCGTCCACAGTTCATGCATTCATTCATGAGGTGAACCAATAGAACTGGAGTTTTTCATAACCAAACACTAAACCAAAGAAGAAATAACTAATTTTATTCTGTGGAAACCTGACTATTAATGAAAATATGCAAAACCATGTTTTGAAGCTAGTGTGTAAGGGATGTTTGTGGGACAAAATAGGACGGGTTGTGCTTGTCTTTCACCCGGCCCTAAATATTGACTGAACCAATACTTAAACCCGAACCCGTTCCTAGACCCGTGGAAACCTGATGAGTGCACGTTTATTGGACTTGGCTAGGACAAGTTAATGGACCGGGTTGGGTCCTGTACACCCCTAAGACCAAACTAGAGAGCTCTAGTATCAACTTGAATGAAATATTGTGGGGTCTATTACATGACTGTCAATGCAATATATATACAAAAATGACCCCGTAGATTTAGGGGTAACAATCAACCTAAATAAAGAAAGATTCTATATATCCTAAATAAGGAAATAATGATACTAATCATATCCAAATCACATCCCTAATAATATTCTAATATTATATTGAATATCTCAATGTAACCCTTTGTCATTGCATGCATAGGGATTATTTATTTGGGACTTGGGTTGAGGGACGATGGTTTCATAATTTGCCTTGTTTAACTAGGACATCATTAGCTATGTTTTAACTTACTTCAGTATAGCACAAAAAACATAGCAGAACTTCCAGAACTGAAATCGGTTAACACCAAGCTCCTAGTAGTTGTGCGTAAATTTTTATTTTTTTTAGTATTCTCAATTAGCATCTGATAATTTTGATACTGTGATATGTTTTGGTTATAAATTAGATAAAAAATTTGTGAGACGTTAAGTTTATTTAGGTTACTTATGACCAGCGGCTGTGCCTAACTATGTACCTCAGTGTTGTTAATCGCGGACTATAGCGGTAAGCCAAAAATCCGCTATTTCCATCCCCTCAAAGCGGAAAATAGCCGAAAAAGCGGCAAATAGCGGAGTAGCGGTAAGCCAAAAAAGCGCTATGCTATAGCGCTAAAGCGCCGCTATAACCGCTATTTGACAACACTTATCCTACAAGTTTTGCATTAACTTTCTTTTGAGGGATAAAAAACAAGAGGCTTTTGTTATGTTCTTTGTCAAATATCTTTACTTTTGTTGAACCTTGGGCATGCCCTCATCTTCATCGAGGAAGACCTAGAAGAGTTATAAATTGCTAAAATCATAATCAAGTTTTCTTATATGATGTATGGTTATATAAGTATGTTATCTCCTTTTTTTCTTATGTTTGTTTAATAATGTATAATTGTAATAGATGCTTGTTTTTAATAGTCCAAACTCACGAAAATTAAAATAATCCAGGTTGTGTTGCACTTGCACCAAAAAATTGGCCATATTGATGCAATAATTATATTGTATTTCTCGTCTCTCTACCGTCATGATTATTTTCTTCATATTCAGTTGAGAATCACAATTCCTGGATTTAGTTAGTTGGTTCATGTCATATATTCACAGTTATTTGTTATATGTAGAAACTTCTAACCATACTATGATCTGTAGGCAAAAGCAAATGATGGAGAGGGTCCAGATATTTTGCGCACTGCGCAGGAAGGAGGTTCAGGTGGCCATGCTGAGTCTTTGGCAGCTACCCTTGCTGAGCATCAGCAACACTTGGCTAGCTTCCAGGTAATGCATTGAAACATGTTTTAAAATATGAGATCCTACCTGTTAAAGTGCTTTAGAGCAAGCTTCATTTTTCGATTTGTCATTTGGCTTTGATAATATGTTTAGACCATCTCTACAATACTTCATTGAACTTGATGCTTTAATGCTGAACCGAAGGAGAGGATGTCCTTAATTATTTATGACAATGCTTAATTAATTGATCTTTTTTAAACTATAACCTTGTTTTGATATCTCTTAAACATACTACCTCCGATCCTATTTATAAGAACCAAATGAAAGGTTTACCTTGGTTCTTTTTATAAGAACCAACTGATATGGATGCTGATTTTAGGCAGATTTGATTAGTTAGGTTAATTTAGGATATTTCTATTTTATTTTTATATCTTTATTAGTTAGGAATTATTATATCTTTATTTGTAAGGATTTGGTTGTTTTTCTTTATTAGATGAGATTTGATTGTTTCTCATCTTATTAGATATAGGATCTTTTTATTTAGTTAGATAGGAATCTAGTTTCCCTATTTTTTGTACTCAACCCTCATTATAAAAGGGGATTTCATAATTGAATAAAATCAATAACTAAGTATTTTCATTAGAATCGTAAATTAGAAGAGGCTCTGTCAAGGACGAGTCCGCTTCTTTTCTACAAACCGGATCGCAAGAAGAATTTCATGACAAATTTCTCTGCGTCAAGACCCGTGACTAGATCCTCCGCTAAGGGTCATAACACCAACTTGGAGTTTGTGGTGCATTAATTACTTTTTGACAAGAATACCCTTATTTAATTGAACTTTCTCTCTCTTTCCACTCTCCTAAACTGAGAAATTTATAGTCAGGGATTTGTTTATACAGAACTTGGTAGGGTGACTTTTGATGCAAGACTGCAGTAGGCAGACTATTAATGAGGTAGCAGGTAGTGAGAAATGCATGATCCCAATATTGCATTGGAAGTCTTGCATGAGTAAGCAAAGTCAGCCCAGTCTCTACTAGGTGTCTATGCTTTCTTTCCACAGAACCATTTTGATGATGGGTATGTGGGCATGTGATTCTATGGAGGATACCTTGAGCTGCAAACAGTTTGGTGAGAGGGAGGAATTCTCCTCCCCCATCAGTTTGCACACTCTTGAGTTTAGCATTTAATTGCAACTAGTAAGTAGCCCGTGCAATGCACGGGTATTTTTAATATTTAATTTGCAACAATTTTTTAGTTGATGTTATAAAGCTAATAAATATATAATATATGTCAACATTTTTAAACATACGTAAAATTACATGATATATCAAAGTAAATAAATCTCTTAATTGATAAAATCAAAGTAGACACAATGACTAATATTAAAATTGTTCATCTATAGTTTACCACATACAAAAACCAAACATCGTAACTAAGTTTTGATAACCGAATTAGAAAAACATTCCTAAAATACTTATGTAGCAATAGTCTGAACACAATGACGATCTTATTTCACTTCTCTATCTTGATACGTTTTAGAGGAAGCTTGTACCGATGAATCTCTTGTTACATCAATACAATCCAAATCTTGATCCGAAATTCTTTTCATAGGAGTAACACCAAGTGGAGATATTATGTCAAGTTCATTTTCACTTGTAATAAAAATATCTCCCTGTAAGTACAAATAAATATCTTACGACATCAGAATATTACCATTATTACATAGAGATATATACATGTTCAAATGAAGGAAATAAATATCTTACGACATCAAAATATTAATTAATAGCCCAAATAATGTATTCAATGACAAAATTTGATTATTTTAAAATTTACTTGATAAGGTATATCATGTTTCAATTACACTTTAAAAAACAAAAATCGAACCAAGATAGACAAAAGAAATACGGGCTTAAACAAATGAAAACTAAGATAAGTTATGAGATGGTGAAAATGTGAGATAAGAAGGTAAAATGAGCAAAAGAAATTTGTAAAATAAAGAGAAATAGTAATTTGGTAGCAGGCTAGTTTGAGAGAATTTCAACCTGAGAAAATATGAGAAGTGTCTGATTTTGCTTTTAAAGGAATAACCCAAGTGTATCTTGAAAAGACATCAACACAAGTAAGAATGTACTTATATCCACATGAGGATAGCACAGGTGCGGGACCCCATAGATCACAAAATAACAGTTCTAAAGGTTGTGTATACACAACTATAGAAGTAAAAGAAGGAAGTTTATGTACTTTACCAAGACAACAAGCTGTACAAGATTCAACCATTATTTTACTAGGTATGGTTATATTACAATGAGTAAGAGAATTTTTCAAGGCCTCATAATGAGGATGCCCAAGTCTACAATGCCATAAGGAAAATACAGAATTGGGGACTAGAACAGAAGATGTAGTAGTGGTATGCACAGGAGGAGCAGGATGCTGAACAGTGGGAGAAGTTGCACTTGGAACCTCTGCTGGTCTGGAAGGTGTCAATGAGCCAAAAGAATACAAGCCATCTGGTCTAAGAGTGCCATGAATGAACACCTCAGAAGTGGCCTGAGATTTTACAAGACAAGAATCAGGACCAAATTCAAAAATTACAGAATTGTCCTTTGCAAACTTGCTAACACTGACCAGATTTTTTGTAATTGAAGGAAGATGAAACAGATTTTTAAGAAATAATATTTTGGAGGAATTAAGAGGTGAGGTAAAAGACATAGAACCTATAGAGTTTATAGACAAACCTTGGCCATTCCCTACATAGACTTGCTGTGCAGCGTTGGCAGGTAATGATACACTTGAATCAGTGAGATTTCCAGCTTCATTTGTAACATGATGTGTGGCTCTTGAATCAGGAAACCATTCTGGACCAGGGGAAACACCAGCAGTAGTGAAATAGGCCTGAGGACTATAACCTGAGCCTGTTGCATCTGGAACAGAAGGAGAGTGAAACTAATGCAATCCAGCCCAGGGTTCTGCCAATCCATATGGTGTAGGAAGCAGAGGTTGCTGATTGGGTTGTGGAACATAAGTCATACTCTGTTCAGTAGATCCGTGCTCTGTTTTTCCATTACTAGTGTGGCCTGAAACAGAGGTTGTAGACTGTGCAACATTGACTAATGCAGGAGCTATAGAATCAGTAAGCTTCTTCTGATTCTTTGTCAATCGTAACTCATGCTGAATGAGCAAAACACTGAGATCAGATATTGTGCATGGAGTTTCACGAGCACGAACAATCGTCTCTATCAATTGATACTCCTCAGAGAGAGAGAGAGAGAGAGAGGGAGGGAGGGAGGGAGGGAGGGAGGGAGGGAGGGAGGGAGGGAGGCATTATTTACCATTGAGGAAAGCATTATTTACGTCCAATTGTGTCTTTTAAAACAAGGTTCTATTACTGTTCTCAAATCCAGGAGGTTGCACCATGTAAACCTCTTCCTCTAAGTTACCATTGAGGAAAGCATTATTTACATCCAATTGTTGGATGGACCACCCATTAGAAATAGCTAGAGACAAAATAAGCCTAATAGTAATAGGCTTAACCACTGGTGAAAAGGTTTCAGCATAGTCAAAACCATGCACCTGATGATACCCCTTGGCAACAAGTCTAACTTTGTACCTGTTTACAGAACCATCAACATTCTCTTTTATTCTAAACACCCATTTACATCCTATGGCCTGTCTATGAGAAGGAAGCTTAACCAATGTCTAGGTATTTGTTTTTATGAGAGCATTATACTCATCAGTCATGGCTGCCACCCATTTAGGATCTTTGAGAGCTTGTTTGACTGTAGTTGGTTCTGCTTGAGTGAGCAACAGGGTAGGAAACAATTTGGGTTTTGTGATGCCAAATTAAGATCTAGTTTGCATAGGGTGCTGATTACTTGGTACAGTGACACTTTGGGAAGAAGGTTGACTCTCAGAAACAATACGAGGAACAAAAATAATAGGTGAAACTAATGGCTGTGTTTGACTCTCAGAGACATGAGCAAGATTAGGAACTATGGGTGAAATGGTGGACTGAGACACTGATTCCTGAACAGCAGGAGTAATGGGAGAAGAAGGTTGAGCAGGAGTGGACTGTAGCAGGTGTTGGGCTAAACAACTCAGTGTAAGGAAACCTGAACTCATTAAACAAAACATCTTTGAAGACAAAGATGCGGCCTGTGGTGTCTAAGCATTTATACCCTTTGTGTGTTGAAGAATAACCTAAAAACACACATTCTCTGGACCTAAAGGACATCTTGGAAGTGTTGTATGGTCTTAGGAAGGGATAACAAGCACTTCCAAAGACCTTGAGGAACTTGTAATCAGGAAGAGTATTATAGAGCTTATAGAAAGGACTGACATTGTTTAAAACTGGTGTGGGTAGACAATTTATGAGATAAGTAGTAGTGAGAAAAGCATGATCCCAAAACAGTAATGGCATGTTTGCATGAGTAAGCAAAGACAACCCTATCTCAACTATATGATGATGTTTTCTCTCCACACTACCATTTTGATGGTGTGTGTGAGGGCAGGTTACTCTATGTAAGATATCAACAGTGGTGAAATAAGGGGAGAGAGGCTTAAATTCTGCACCCCCATCAGTTTGGACAGCTTTGATTTTATGATTAAGCTGTAACTCAATCATTGTTTTGAAGTGTAGGAAAGTTTGATAAGTGTCAGATTTTCTTTTTAAAGGAAACACACATGTAAATCTAGAAAAAGCATCTACACATGTCAAAAAATATGAATATCCACAAGAAGATTCAACTGAGGGTGGCCCCTATAGATCTGCAAAGATCTATAGGGGCATGTATATTCAGAAGTAGAGGCATGTGAAGGCAGTCTATGTGACTTGCCTATACAGCAAGCTTTACACATTGAAAACTGAGTTTTAGTTGGTACGGGTATATTGCAATGAACAAGGGCTAATTTCAAACACTCATGGTGTCGGTGCCCCAACCTACTATGCCACAAACTATATGTTGTGGGATCATTACTGCTACTAATATAAGAAGAACAAGTACTAGGTACATTATCATTGTGTACATTATTGTTAAGAGAAGCTGAAAAAACAGAAGGAGTTTTTCATAGATTGAATTATCGAGTTAGTAAGGTTTTTTACCTTTTGAAGGGGTTTCCCTTGTAAAAGAAGGATTTCCTTCTTGTGTCTTTTATTTTATTCCAAATAATATTCTAAAAAATACCAAAAATATTATCTTTATCCTCTTGTCTCTATCGTTTCGCCGTTAGGATTTTCGGATCCTAACAGCCTCCAAGTAGAGAGTCATGCTAACACTCTTAAGGAGGGGGCCTAAATTCTTATAATCCATCCTTACAGAAATGGGTGTCTTATATTTGCTGAACTGGGCATGAAGATGGAGGTTATTTCCCTACCTGATGCTGTGACCTCGGCAATTAACCAATTGCCTCATTTACTGATGCAGCATTTGGAGACCATACAGTTGAACTACCTGCTATTATATTTCTTTGTGATCTTGGCGTTGGTGGTGCAGCAATTACTACCGTGTATTTTGAATCCTTAGTAGATTTCTCATTCCTGTGGAAATTGATTGGCTAAGTGTGGCTAATCCCATTTTACTTGGTGGGTGTTGGAGTACAAGTGTGACTAAAGAAGTCCCACAAGCAAGGGTTCTATAGTATATAAGTGAAAGTACCCACTCACCCATTGGATTAAGGTTTTGTGGTGAAAGTATGTGGATGATGTCCAAATTACAAATGCTAATAACCAAATGTGGATGTGATCTCCACAACCTATTTCACTCTTCGCTCAAAAGTAACTTAAATTCTAATATGGTATAAGTCCCACATTGGATAGAAAAGCAAGGGTTCAATAGTATATAAGTGGAAAGACCCCCTTACCCATTGCCTTAAGGTTTTCTGGCAATAGTTTTGCTCATAGTATGTGATGTGATCTACTCAAGTCTCAACCTATCTTGCTCTGTAAGTTAAATTGTAATAGTGGGGTAAAAAATTTCAGCTATCTAAAATTTCAGCTATCGTAAATTGTAATAGTGGTTGACAAAACTTTGGCTGTGTTTGTTACAATGACACAACATTTTGTGGCAGCTAAGCGGGGCCTCATATCTGTAACAGGTCATCAAATTTGCATTTGACTTTGGTGTTGCGTTGGACAGGAGGTACTCCTTGGATAAATTTGAGCAGACACTCCTTGTTTATAAGTGATATGGATTGGTGTAAGAGATGGAATCACTCTGTCCATGATCTTATCTTTTGGTTTTGGAGCACTTTCTAATTCACGGACCACAGATTTAAAGGTTCTGAATGTTGCTTGGTCAGGCATATTGTTTGTGGCTGGATCACTTCCAATGAATGCTCTGGCAGTTGATGTTGATAGGATTTATTATGGGGTACAAAACTTTGAATACGTTTCTCAGTCATGGTGATAGTTAGACTAGTTTCTTCAATTTTATGTTGGTGGCTGCTACTGTACTTGAACTTCTTTAAGTCTGGACAGGATTGATAATCATCATGACTTTGCATGTCTTAGCTGGAGTTCTAGAGGTTTTGAAACAATTGCCTGGTTGTGGAAAACTTTGGGATGCTTTTGCTGAATTTTAATTTAAGATAATTTTCCTCACATCCACCTTGAGGACAAGGTGTGTCTTAAAGGGGAAAGATTTGATAAGACCTTGAGACCTGAAATTACTGAGGAACATATGAGGAAGCACTGGTACGATGCACAGGATCATGCACATGAGATAGAAAATGAGAAAGAGACTCGACTTAGTAACTAACTACGTTTGCCGGAAGTAGAGAGGGATAGCATGTGTTAGTCTGTTGTAAGGGAGGGTATAAGCTGAGTTAGTGTGATTGGCTGAGGTAGGCCGGAATGTTGGAATTGGACCCTTATGGTAACTCTCAAGTGTCTAAGACATTTTCACTATCCTACTTTCATCATTTGTCTACATTTTACATCCAGGACCTGGATTTCCATGATTAAGGCCTGATACTTGAATTCAATACAGATTCCTTTCTCTTTTTCCTTTACTTTTGCGGGTACCTATTAAATCTATTCTTCAATATTGATATATCTACTTGGAGTCTACCTGCGTTCTTTCTTTTCCCACTTTTCGCAGTAGGGTTCTGTTAGGATCCGAAAAATCTTAACGGCGAAGAACTAGATAAAGAAAGAGGAAATTGATAATATTTTTGGTATTTTTATTATTAAAAAACTGGAAAATAACAAGATAACTAGAACTAAGCGGCTGGGTCCTCTTAGAACCAAGAGGCTGGTTCCTCTTCAAGGGCTGGTTCCCTTTACAACTCAATTATTCTCCAAAACATATTTCTAACCTAATGAGGGAGCTCTTAAATAGACTAATCCTAACTTAGCCCCCAAGAAATAAAATAGATTACCAAAATAAAAGATACACTTAATCTAAAAGATATCCCACCCCAAAATAAAATATCAACTCCTAAAATAAAACATAGACTCCTAAAATAAAAGATAATAAAAGATAGACTCTTAAACTAAAAGATAGACTTCTAAACTAAATCCCTAATAATTAGATCCTAACAATACTCCGCCCCAAATGTCAACCTTGTCCTCAAGGTTGGAAGATTGCATAGTAGACAAAATCTTCTTCTCCAGGATCCCATTGAAGGTGGCAATCAATGTAAATACCCAACTCAACATAGGCATAAGTGTCCATGTCCGGCGGCATTGGAGGAGGTTGAGTGGACCACATGGTACATGCCCATAGCATCTTCCTGATTGAGATCCCACCTTCGAATATCAACGAAACATCCAGATTCTTGGCCGAAACTGAGCCTACATGGACGAACACAACGAGCTCGGAACGCGACAATGGTTGTTGAATGCATCTTCAAACCAATAATGTCTTTCTGACGTTCAACCTATGCCACAGCCAATTCCATGTTTTGTACATGGGCAGTTATGGCGGTTACAACACCACCGTTAACTTCCATCTTGTTGCTCTCTGCCTTTGGATGACAATCAAGCTTAATCTCCTCCTTGAGTACGTCTTCTTCTTCCACTGGAATACTAGCAACGATTCCCTCTTCAGTGTGAGAAGGAGGAGGATAAGAAACTGCATTAGCCGGTCGTGGTCCCTTAGTAAGGCGTAATTCCTCAACTCGTGCAAACTCGATGGTGCGCGACATATTGGTAGGGCGAAAAGAACGCACCCAATAACAAATCTCGAGTTTGAGGCCCTTCAAAAAATAACCCAACGAAGATTAGGAATTTGGTCCAGCTTCAAATTCCCTCACATAAGCGGTCCACGGTACCTCTCTGTTTGAGAGATTGCAGCCTCTCGGAAACGGTTCAAGAGTTACTGTCACCAAAACTCCAAAGTAAGAGTGAGATGAAAGAACTCCAAGTACGATCAGGATGATGACATAGAGCGCGAAACCAATGAGCGGCTTCCCCTTCCATGCTAAGGAATGCCAGTTTCATCTTCTCTCCCTCCTGCAAACGATGGACCTCGAAGATTTTCTCGGCCCGAGCGATCCAAGACGCTCGATTACGTCCGCAGAAATAGATAAAGAAAGAGGAAACTGATAATATTTTTGGTATTTTTATTATTAAAAAACTGGAAAATAACAAGATAACTAGAACTAAGAGGTTGGGTCCTCTTAGAACCAAGAGGCTGGTTCCCGTTACAACTCGATTATTCTCCAAAAGATATTTCTAACCTAATGAGGGAGCTCTTAAATAGACTAATCCTAACTTAGCCCCCAAAAAATAAGATAGATTACCAAAATAAAAGATATCCCACCTCAAAATAAAATATCAACCCCTAAAATAAAATATAGACTCCTAAAATAAAAGATAATAAAAGATTGCCTGTTAAACTAAAAGATAGACTGCTAAACTAAATCCCTAATAATTAGATCCTAACAGGTTCAGTATCTTATACAGAATTGACCCCTATTGTTGTTCCTATAGTAGAACTCTTCTTTTCTACGAATTTCTCATGGTTGCATTTTTCATTTGTGTAGGTGCTTATTAACCAACTCAAAGACGTTGCTCCAACAATACAGAAGTCTATATCAGAGTGTACTGAAAAGGTGAACTGCATAGCCTCCAATCTACCTCCAATGAAAAGACATCATGGTCGGTCGACGTCACCTATCCAAGCGCAGAGTAGTGGGAGGGTGGTAATCTACTATTTAGTATACTGCAATTTTTGCTTCTGCAATATGCCTTCACAAAAAGATATCTGATTTTACTCCTATTTTTTTACATCACTTTTATATTATTCAGGACAGCAGCACTGATGATGTTGGTGAGGTGACTTCAAGAATATCTAATGTTCAGCTTGACAAAGCTTCTGTTAGTCCCCCCACTTTAAAACTCCCTCAGTTATTTAGCTTGACCCCATCTTCTGGAAAAGCTGGAAATGTGCAAAGGCGGCATGGGAATGCTCCTCAAACCAGCCAAACCGAGAACCTTTCGGAGCGGAAATCTTTGGATCCTCCTTTAAATAATGAAGTAGCAAGTTCAGAAGGTGTGCTGTGTTCTAAGCTTTTTGTCTTAATGTTGTTATATAAAAAATTTCTTGTGCCCCCCACCTAATAGCTCAAGTTTTTAGGAGAATTGTTCTTTGTTATAGTATCAAAGACTGTGTCCAAGAGGTTAAGAGTTTGATCCTTGCCTCCGCAGTCCCTGTTCTTCATAGTTCAATTACATTTTAGCACAAAAGAAAGTGGCCTCTGTACTGTCCGTGCTAAACACAAAGGACTTAGTCAGATGGGCCCATCTAACAGCTTAAGCTTTTAAGAGACTTGTATTCTGACAGTCTGACGTGTTTTGTTATATTGAAACTGTCGAGTCTTGAGCGAATTTCATCAGTATGTAAGGAAGTGGGTGATAATGGTTCTATTTTGTAGGTAGTGATAGTTCCTTTGTCCAGAATTTGAAGAGGTCTGTAAGAGAAGCAGCACTGTCATTACGGTCATGCAATTCAGAGTCATCAAGGGATAGTCATTCTGATGGAAGTTCTGAGCACTTCTTCGTTCCTCTTTCAGAAACAGGTTTTTCTCATTTAGATGCAGAAAAAAGGGCAGCTTCATTGAGGAGCAAAAGGTTATTTGCATCTCAAATGGATGATTCCTTTCTTGAGAGTGATGCATCTGATGGGCATGGGGGGAGCAAGTTTGATGAATTTTCTGATATGTTGAACGATTTGGAAATGCTTTCTGATTATGACCATTTAAATGGATTTCTCTCATATACTGGTTCCAATGTTTCTGATGCCCAACGGTCAGTTTTTGACTTTGAGGATGCACAGGATCAAGTCTTCTCTCCACCTTTGCTAATGGACTCAACACTTCTGAATGATCCATTTGAAGACTTGCTGGGTATGTATAGTTTTCGACAGACTATTTTGGCTCTAGTAAATTTGGTGTTCTTCTTACACCTGATGATTTTTAAATGCTTTGGTAGATTGAAAATAACGCAGGGCAGAAAATGGTGGCTGTTTTCCTTTTCTGAGGTCTTCGTTTTTTAATTTTATCAGCAACAGAAACATATAAATAACTCAATACAAGGGGAATTCCAACCCATATACAAAAAGTTCCATGACCAAGAGAGTTACACTACCACACCCACTTACCTAACCTTACAAATACATAGAACCCTTATACCAGAGTTTTAAAATCAGACACCTTGCACCCAATTCTACAGAATGCGAAGAGTAAAGAAACTCAACTCTAATCCGGCATCTCTATATATTATGCAGCCCCTGCACATAAAAAAACTAACACAACCACTCCCAATTAAATAACCTTATCTATACATAGAGCCCATATACCATTTAGGTATATTTTTGTTAGAGGAATATTTTGGTAGTTGGTTTCATAAACTATTTAGGATGAAGACCTGAGACCCAGTGTGCTCTAGACGAGGGAATGCATTTTGAGTTTATTTCTTTATTTTTCCCTTTCCAATGGGTTGTCCTCTCTCCATCGTTTTTCTGAAGAAATTATCTTTGCATAGTTTAAATCAAGAATGATTAATAGAGACGTGCTTCTGATGCATACATTCATAGGTGGAAATAGAGTAAGGATATTGGGTGGGCAAAAGTTGTATTTTGTAGGGTATGGTTTAAATTTTGAAAAGCTTATGCAGTGTTTTTCCAAAAAGAATTGGGGGGTGAGGGTAGGCTAGTGGACTTGTACCTCCTGCATTATACTAGAAGCTTCTAAACTTTGTAACTTTTTGCGACTTCTTCTGACACGCTGGTTAATTGACAAGTTAGGAATTTGTTGTTGCAGCCCCCCTCTCCGAGACTGAAACAGCTTTGATAGATCATTGAAACTTATCTCGGCAACCTCTGAAACTTGAGGAAATGGTTTATTTGGCGGATTGCTATTCTTCTGTTGGGATGGATATTCATTCCCTTCTCCCTCTATAACACGATACTTGTATGATTTATGATATTCTTGTTTGGTATGTTTTCACCATTTTGTTTATTCTGTTGATGCCCCCAACTGCACTCAGGGAACTGTGAGTGTCGCGGTTTCTTCATTCTTCAATGATGATTTGCTTTGGGATGAAGAAGCTAAAATGCAAATAGTGCCAGCTGGACTAGAGGGTAACGTTGTGTTCAACCAAATAGTGTGGACTTGAATTTTATCCAGTCGAGGAGTATACGGACATCCCAGCGGAGCCTGTTAAAAAATGGCGGTAATCATAAACGCTGTTCTGGGATTTCTGCCGCAACCTGCATTCCTCTGGCATCCGTTTTTAGTCAGTTGTGATCCATCCTTGAACTGCAACTAATTTATGTACTTAACAGTTGTGTATCAGATGAATTAGGTCTTGTATCTTGGGAAATATATCAGGAATGAAAACTCACGTCATTTTCTTATGATGTTCAGAGCTTCCCTTGTTCATTTTTTAATTTTCATTTATATGTGTTTGTAATTTCCAATACTTTGTGCACAAAACTAATTTGTGGAATATGATTCTTTGATTTAATTTTATGGTTCCATCTATTGTTAACACATTGCATCACTGAGAACTGCCATTAGATGGTTTGTTAACACATTGCATCACTGAGAACTGCCATTAGATGGTTTCCTTTGGTTGATATGGTATAATAAAGAGATGGGCCACGCATTTTACGTTGAGCTATTGTTGATATGAACTTGAAAATTTGAAATCATTTTGAAGTTTTCATTCATTTACTATTTGTTGATACGGCATAGTAAGAGTTGATGGTTTGGTAGCTTGAGTATGGATTTGTATGAACGCTGTTTCACGTATGTTTAAAATCTTGTTAAATAAAATTAGAGGTTGATGAAAAGAAAGCTTAGGGTCAAAGTTGCTCTGCTAGGGTTTAAGAACCTCTAGCTTCTATTGTGGCGGTGGTTATTCAGAGCGGCGAAGGGTTGGGAGCACCGCACCAGCCTCGACCCATTTATCCTTCTCTTGCTCCTATCGATCTTCTCTGGCGCAAACTATTTACTTAGAGTTTTGGGATGAAATCCCCAAATCGCTGCTTTACTTGCGTTTGCCCAAACCCAACAGATTGATCTTCCTTTGCTCTCAGCGGCGTGATAGCAGGGCACGTCACGGATCAGATTGAAGCAGAAGGGGCAGAAGATGGACAAAGCAAGGATGATGATGATGCGGCTGATAAGGAGAAAGAACGGTTTGAAGCAGGGGATAGGGTTTCTCTTTTCGTTGATGACATCACATATGGATTGTCCTACTTCCAGATGAAGGAGCTATTCGCCCAGTTCGGAAGGATCACTAGGGCCTTCGTCCAAAGAAAAGAAAGCTTGGGAGTGTATTGAGGTTTGGGTTCGTGAGCATGAAAATAGAGAAAAAGGCTTAAGAGGCCATCGCCAATCTTGATGGTGTGAAGGAGGGCGAGTCATCTCTGTTGATTTCAGTTGCCAAATATCCCCTCCCAAAAAGGAGAAATCGAACGTGTGAGGAAGGTTGCAGAAGCTATGTGAAATTATGTGGCTCAGAGTTGGAGGTTGAAGGTTCGGCGAGATTTTCCCCTTAGGAAGTCTTGGCGGGACGCGGTGCTGGGGAAGACAGTGGCTGATTCTTCGACAAATGACGACTATTGTCTCTTAAATTCTTCTGCACAAGGTTTTTCGTTCGCTGAGGAGTCCATGGAGGTCGATCAGGAGGGGAGTTTCTAGGTGGGATATAGGATTCCTGATGAGTCTCTTTTTCCTGAGATGTCTGGCTTGGGTTTATAGGTAGAAGCAGATGAGGCAACTGTTGCATTTGCTGCTGCAAGGGTGAAGGATGAAGTATCTTTCCAGAAATTGCCCCCATGAAGCTGTAAAGAGGTTGGAAGTTGATCGTATGTAGGCTGGTGCGGGTTTGTCGGTATTTAATCCATGAATTAATCGTCTGGTATTAGAGGAATCGTTTTTATTGATAACAAAATGGGTGTTGTTTTGGTAAACCTTATGTGTTGTCTCTTCTTTAGAGAAGGGAAGGTTGTTCGGGCAATCTTTTTTAACAGTGGTTTTCCTATGGTTAATTTGAGATCTTCCCTAGATGTCGTCTTACTTTCTCGACCGTTTGTTTTGTGTTGTGTTGTCTCTTTGGTCTCTTCTTCCTTCAGCAGGGTCGGCTGGTGTGGGTTCCCATCGTTCTGGCTTGAAAATCCTGATGGCTATGGGGATGTGGTTGGTTTTTGCTCCTTTAGGCCTGAGTCTACGCTCTCCTTTAAGGAAGGTGGGTTGGATCACCCTCGACTTTGTGATGCGGCAGTAGGCTAGGAGGCCTCGTCTCAGATGGCTTTTGTATCCGATGTGCTTAAAACGAGAGGGCGACCTAGAAAGATGAATGATAGAGGACCGAAGTTGAAGATGTCAGCCTCCAAGGTAGTTGTGGGTCAGGGGACATTGGTGCCAGTATCAGTGGAGGCTTTGACCAATCCGTTGATTCTTCCAGAGGCTCTTGACTCCCCTTGCGTCGTTAAGTTCAAATGTTCTAAAGAAGTTTATTAGATTTTGAATGATAACAATTTTGTTATTAATTATGATAGATAATAATTTCCTAAACTTTGTGCATTATCTTTTTCAGGAAAACAGGTCTATCGTCTGATATCCCCATCATTTGCCAAGGCTAAAATCAAGTGAAGTACCTCTATCGTTTGGCAAGGCTGAATACAAGCGAAGAATTTCTATCGTCTGGCAAGACTATAAGCAAACAAGGCAACCTATCGTCTACCAAGCCGTATCGTTTAGCGATAAGAAGAAAAGCAACCTATATCTGTTGAACTGCGTCGTCTGAAGCATTAATGTCCAGAGACAATAAGTAACGTTCGGAGATTCTTTGAAGAATGTCGTCTGCACACATTGAATTGCATCGTCCAATCAAAGAAGTAGAGCTCATTAAATAATTAACGAAATTCATTTATGAGCTGTTCAAAGTTGGCAAGGCCAATCCCCGAGAAACAACACTGCAACCACTACTAATGTGCCAGTGCGTCAACGGCTACTCTCCGAAGGCATGGTACAACGTTTAAGAATAAACAATTGAGTTTTATTCTCTCTCTCTCTTTGCCGAAGCATTAAATGCATGTCTGCTCCGTCATTCTCAGCATTAAATGCTTGCTCGTTCATCAAGCAACAGTATTAAATGCATATCTCCTTCAGACACACTAAAGCTTCCAGAAATCCCTCTACGTCTACATCAAGTTAAATCAAAAGGGATATTTTCAGAGATACAGTCTGCAACAAGCAATTTGCTCTATCAGACCATCTACTTCAAGCTATCAACGGTCAAGAGCTGAAGAAATCACATGACCATCTCTCTCTGCTAAGTTCAACCACTGCCGAACATAACAAGCTCTCTAGTGAGACTATAAAAGGAGAACTTGAAGAAATCAGAAGCACTAACGAACGAACTGTGAATTATCATCTAAGCTTTCAATCTGCTTTCTTCTAAATTTTATTTTCCTAAGAGTCAAATCTTTTAGAAGAAAACTTCCTTAGCGTGAAAAGCTCTTAAGTTTCGAACACTTTCAAACCCACCCATAAACAAAGTCTCTATCGTCTGACCTTCTCTGTTTTCTTTCAAACTTAAGTACAAATTCAAGAGTCATATTTTCTGTACTTAGAGTTTTTAGTTCTTCATATTTCTACTTCACTATTTCAGAAGAGATTTCGTACAAGAGAAAATTTATTTTTTAAAAGAATTAGGAGAATTCATGTATAATACTTGTAAGGAGAAGTCCTGTAGAATACTTAGGAGAAGTCCTGAAGAATACTAGGAGAAGTCCTGCATAATACTTGTACTATTTGGGTCGAATAGTGGAAAATCTTGGTGAAGCCAAGGACTAGACATAGCCCTATTGTTTTAAGGGGTGAACCAGGATAAATTCTTGTGTGCATTTACTTTCACGCATTGTTAATTAATCCACTGCTTAAGATTTTGAAAAAAGCTTTCTAAAACTTATATCTGTTTTGAAAAACAAGTTTTAAAATACAACACAATTCAACCCCCTCCCCCCTTTCTTGTATTATTTCGCTATTATCAATTGTATCAGAGCATAACGGCTCTGAGAATCCAACACTTTCACGAGTGCAGAGTTAAAAGATCCATGGAGGGAAACACAATGCCAACAGGTTCCGCCACAAACAAGCCGCCATTCTTCGATGGCACCAACTACCCATACTGGAAGAAACATATGCAATTGTTCATAGAACCCACAAGCTACAAATTGTGGGACAGCGTTGAAAACGGCAACTATGTTCCCATAAATGCTGCAGGAGAAGCCATCCCCATAGCACAATGGACAGATGAACAACGCACTGAGAACCAACTTAACTCAAAAGCAAAGTTGTTTCTCACGTGTTCCCTGAGCAAGAATGAACACGACAAGATTGATAGCCTAGACACTGCCAAGGAAATATGGGACACGCTAGCCATGGCCATGAAGTAACATCAAACGTAAAACATACTAGAATAAGTATGTTGGTCGCCCAATATGAAGCCTTCAAGATGAAGGAAAATGAACCTATAGACGACATGTTCTCTAGATTCCAAACTATTCTCAATGGATTGAGAAATCTTGGGAGATCAGACAACAATCTTGATCAGAAAACCAAGATCTTGAGATGTCTCTCCAACAAATGGAGACCCAAAGTGACTGCCATTCAAGAAGCTAAGGATCTTAACACTCTAAGAATGGAGGATCTGTTTGGATCGTTAAAGGTTAATGAGATTGAACTTGCTGAGGATGTAGATGCCAAAAAGAGCAGATCTGTAGCCTTCAAAATCAGATCCTCTAAAGCCCTAAAAGCTGAAGAGTCATCTGAAGAAGCAGAAGAACCGTCTGATCACACAGACGATGAAGAAGCCCTCTTCAGCAGGAGGTTCAAGAAGATGTGGCTCAAAAGAAGACAAGCCAAAAACGAACCAAGAAAAAAATCTGGACAAGGGAAGGTTTCATCTAGTTTCAGAAGAGATGGAGAGAAAAGCTCTGGAAAGAGCTCTATCGTCTGCTTCGAATGCAGAAAGCCTGGTCACATAAAAGTCGAGTGTCCTCAACTCACAAAGAGACAAGTTCAAATGAACCACAATAGGAAAAAGAAATCTCATACATGACAAGAAGAAGAGTCTGAAGAACACTCAGAGGAAGAAGAGGATAGAGACGATGAAGAATCGTTCTATGCATTCATGGCGTCTGTGGATGCGTCAGATGACGAGGGAGATGAGGTAACTTCTGAAATTTCTGAGGAAGATTATAATGAATTGCTTGATTTCTCACATGTGTTATCTGCAAAATATAGCAATTTAAAGAAGAAGTTTGCTAAACTTCAAAAGGAACTAGATGCCTCTAAAGAGGAAAATGTTTTACTAACTGAAGAAAATAAAACTTTGAAAGAGCAAGATTCCTGTGAGGAAGTTAAAATCCTGAAGGATAGAGTTAAAGTTTTAATCAAAGATCTTCCATCGTTTACTAATGGTCACGACAACCTAGTAAAGTTAAGTGGAAATAATCGAACCATGTATGATAAAACTGGATTAGGTTTTGATAGCAATGATAATAATGTTGCATCGTCTAACAATGCATCGTCTGACATGCCACATGCATCATCGTCTAAGCATACATCGTATGATATTAAATTTGTATCGCCCAATACCATATCGTCTAAACTTGTGACGTTTGTGGTAAGGCATAGGGTAAAACGAATTGCCAAGAGAACTTCTTATGAGAAGAAAGTTCCACCCAAAGCCACAACTAACAAATCAGGACCCAAGAAAATTTGGGTACCTAAAACTATGATTGTTCCTCTTGTAGATGTATTTAACAGGGCAAAGCAGAAGAGAACAATGGTACCTGGACAGTGGATGCTCGCGACACATGACGGGAAGAAAGTCTATGTTCCCCAAGATCTGTGCTAAGGATAACGATGGAACAGTTACCTTTGGAGGTAACCAAAAATGCTTCATCGTTGGAGAAGGTGATGTAGGTAAGGCTCCTCTTCCTGTAATAGGAAAGGTTCTTTTGCTTCAAGGATTAAAACATAACCTACTTAGCATAAGTCAATTATGTGATAGTGGGTTGACCGTTACCTTCAAGAAAGTGAAGTGTAGTGTCACAGAAGATGATGACAAGGTTATCTTTGAAGCTCAGAGACAAGGAAATCTATATAAGACGAACTTGGAAAACCTTGCAAGTCAAAATGTAACATGTCTAGTGTCAGCACAGGACGATAGGTGGATTTGGCACAGGAAGCTAGGGCATGCATCCTTAAATACCATTACAAAGATGGTCAAATATGACTTAGTACGTGGTCTGCCAAAACTATCTTTCAAATATGATGTTGCATGCTCAGCATGTCTTCAAGGAAAGCAATTAAAAAGTTTTTCTCCCTCTAAGAACGTTGTGAGTACAAGTAGACCTCTGGAGATGTTACACATGGACTTGTTTGGACCTACTAGAACGGCTAGTTGTTCTGGAAAAAGGTTGTTGATGACTACACGAGATTTACTTGGGTTCATTTCCTAAGTTCCAAAGATAAAACATTCAAGACCTTCACCATATTCTCCAAAAGAGTTCAAAATGAGAAAGGCTACTGCATCACATCAATCCAAAGCGACAGAGGAGGAGAATTCGTCAACGAAGAGTTTGATAGCTACAGTGAACAAAATGACATCTCTCATCAACTCACAGCTCCCATAACTCCTCAACAAATCAGCGTAGCAGAAAGGAAGAACAGGTCACACTACAAGAGATGGCCAGAACGATGCTGAGTGAAACTTCTTTGCCAAAATACTTTTGGGCTGAAGTTATTCACACTGTCTGTTACATCCAGAGCAGGATTTTAATGAGGCCAATTCTAAAGAAGACTCCATATAAATTATGGAAAGGAAGGCAACCTAATATTTCCTATTTCCATCCTTTTGGATGCCCATGCTTTCTGCTCAACACAAAAGATGATCTCGGGAAGTTTGATGCCAAATCTGACAAAGGAATATTCCTTGGATATTCCCCTCATTCAAAGGCTTACCGAGTATACAACTCAAGAACGATGATGATTGAAGAATCCATTAATGTGAAGTTCGATGATCACACCTCTTGTGACAATCAAACTAATCTTGAAGAAGACTTTGCTAATATTGATCTGAATGATGCACCATCGTCCACCAGTGCTCAACCGTCCAATGGTCGTTCATCATCCAAACAGGCTACAACGTCCAACAATCTTCCATCGTCCAAAGAAGATGACACTCCATCATCCAGTGCTCCATCCTCTGATCCTGCATCGACTAATCAGGTTATGACGTCCATTGGAATCTCTCTTCCAAGAGATTGGAGATTCAAACCTGATCATCCTTCAAATCAGGTTATTGGAAGCATCTCAGAAAATGTTAGAACTCGATCCTCATTCCATAACTATGGCAACTGTGCATTCTTATCTGAGATAGTTACAAAGAATATGACTGAAGCATTACAAGATGAAGGTTGGATCCTAGCTATGCAAGAAGAGCTTAACCAATTTGAAAGAAGTAAAGTCTGGAATCTTGTTCCCAGAATTGAAAGCAAATCCTTAATTGGAACCAAATGGCTTTTCAGAAGAAAAAAAAAAAGTTGATGAAGATGGAAAGGTGACGAGGAACAAAGCTAGATTGGTAGCTCAAGGCTACAATCAATAGGAAGGGATACACTACACGGAAACGTTTGCTCCGGTTTCTCGTATCAAAGCCATTCGTATACTTCTAGCATTCGCATGTCAACACTCAATCAAGTTATATCAAATGGATGTGAAGAGTGATTTTCTGAATGGGTACATCGAAGAAGAAGTCTACGTGAAACAGCCCCCAGGATTTGAAGAACCAACACTGCCAGATCACGCGTTCAACCTGAGGAAAGCATTGTATGGTTTGAAGCAAGCTCCTAGGGCATGGTATGATCGTCTGAGCTCATTCCTCATGAGTAATGGGTTCAAAAGGGGTAAAGTTGACAACACTCTATTTAGAAGAAACTCATCAAATGATTTTATTTTAGTTCGATCATATATTGATGATATTATATTTGGTGCTACTAATGAAACCTTGCGCAAGGAATTTTCAAGTCTTATGCAGAGTGAAATTGAGATGAGCATGATGGGAGAATTGAAGTTCTTCCTTGGGTTGCGAATTCGACAAGAGAAGGATAAGATCCATATCCATCAAACCAAGTAAATCAAAGATCTCTTAAAAAAATACAACCTGAGTAGTGCCAAAGAGATGAGTGATGACTGAATTTTGTATGATCTTTTTAATGTCTTTTTCTTTTATTTTATTTTATTTTTATCGAGTCTTATATAGTTTTTATTTCATTTTGTTAGAGTTTTCACTTTATTTTTGCATTTGCATATAGTTTACCAACTTTTGTGTTTTTAGTCCTTTTAGTGTTGTTTTATTGCATTTTTAGTCCTTGTTAGAGGTTCTGGTTAATTAAGGAACATTTGTGGGGATCTTGATGTAAATAAAGGAAGAATTGTGGCTGAATATAAATGAAGAGGAAACATCAATTACTTTTGTTGATTAAACATGTGGGAAATAGGATTTGAAGAAACAATTGATGCACCTCAGCTGTTTCAAAGACAAAGAAGTGGCCACATGATGAGCATTAATGGTAATCAAGAGCCAACAAGAAAGAAGATCAAGAAGCAAAAGGCAATGAAGCATCAGGCGTATCCAACGCCTGAGCGTTGGGAAGCCAACGCTCATACGTTGGCTCCCTGACTTGGGTTCCAAAATTTTTGTAATTCCAACTCTCAAGCGTTGGAGGGCTAGCGCTCATGCGTTGAGCCCCTGACTTGTGCCCAGTTTTAATTTAATTCCAACGCCTAAGCGTTGGAAGGGCCAAAGCTCATGCATTGAGCCCCTGTTTGGCCACGTCTAGTGGCACTTAAACCCAACGCCTAAGCGTTGGGACGCAGTCTGGGAAAGTTTATAAATAGACTGCTTTGTTTCTTTTGTAAATACACTTGGTAACACTTGATACTTTGAGAAACACATTTTGCTGAGCATTGCCTGAGGTGTGGGAAGCCTTCCTTGAGCTCCCAATTCAGGTTTATAATTATGTTTCTCTTAGCCATGTTTGGCTAAGCTTATCTTAGTATTTGGGTTGTAGTGAATCTATCCTAGAACTATGCTTTAGGTTTCTTCTGTTTATATATGAATAAAATTTGAGTTCTTAGATTCTATTCCATGTTTTAATATTATTCTTGTTGTACACAAGTCTTCATGCTTGATTCTTATGCAATGGTAGTTGTTAGGAATTAAGGGAAATGAGAATAGATTGAATAATTGTATGCCTCTTAGGTATAAGGGTAGGAATTTTTAGTGTTGATCTGAACTCAAAAATTAACCTTCAATTTGATTAACTAATCACTAAGGCATTAGGTTTAGAAGTTGAATTGGAAATTCTACTTTCTTAAGGTATTAAGAAGTAGAAACCCTAGACTAGAACACCTAAGAACATGTTCTAAATTTCATATATAAAAATGATTCTGAATAGTTTAGCTAGGGATAGTGAAACTCAACCCAAGTACTAGATTTATCAAATTGTTATCTTATTCTTTTTCCTGCTCATTTGTTCCTAAAAACAACCAACAATCAAAACCTTTTTATGTTTTTCTTTTTAAGCTGTGAACAATTGATTTGGGGTCTTGTAATTCAACTTATCCCTGTGGGTTCGACATCTTTTATATTACACGATAACCTTCGCGCACTTGCGGATTGGCTATCAAGTTTTTGGCGCCGTTGTCGGGGGTAGGTTTCTATTTTAAAGATCTTCTAGTTAGTTGTTTAGAATTGTTTGTTACTAATTTTTTGCTGTGCAGTTTAGTTATCATGATTTCGAGGGAAGACCCCTTGGAAACCATACTCATGTAGGGGTTGGAACTTGTTAATCTTGAAAGTGATGACGAACAGGTCATAGAAACTGCACGGTACTTGGAAGCTGCCCATTTTATCCCTTCGAGGAAAACTTGGGTAGAAGAATTGAGAAGAGATGAAGGAACTCAGGTAGAGGAGAAAAATGAGTTGAAACCTCTACCCTCCACCCTCAAGTATTCTTTTCTTGAGGAGGGTAATTTGAAACCCGTCATTGTAAGTAGCTTTATTACCCCTCTTGAGGAAGAAAAAGTTATTAGAGTTTTAAGGGCTCACAAGTCTGCTTTCGGTTGGACTATTGGGGACATCAAGGGTATAAGCCCCACAGTTTGTATGCATAAAATCTACTTGGAAGAGAAATTTAAACCTGTGGTCCAACCCCAAATGAGACTCAATCCAGCAAAGAAGGAGGTGGTAAGAAAGGAGGTAATTAAATTACTTGATGCAGGTATTATTTACCGAATTTCTGATAGTGAATGGGTTAGTCCTGTTCAGCTTGTTCCTAAAAAGGGGGGAATCATTGTGGTTCCTAATGAAAACAATGAGTTGATCCCCACCAGGAAGGTAACTGGATAGAGAGTGTGTATAGATTACCGGAGGCTTAATGCAACCACCAGAAGGATCATTTTCCTCTTCCTTTTATTGACGAAATGCTTGACAGGTTGGCTGGACATGAATATTATTGTTTCTTGGATGGGTATTCCGGATACAATCAGATTGTGTAATGCACCTGGAACCTTCCAGAGATGCATGTTTGCTATTTTTCATGATTTAATTGGTGAATGCATGGAAGTGTTCATGGATGACTTTTCTGTTTATGGGTCTAATTTTGACAGGTGTTTGGATAATTTGGAGAAGATCCTAATAAGGTGCCAAGAAAAGAATTTGGTCCTTAATTGAGAAAAATGTCATTTCATGGTAAAGGATGGCATTGTGCTTGGGCATAGAATCTCTGAAAAAGGGATGAGGTTGATAGAGCCAAAACTGAGGTTATTGAAAATTTACCTCCTCCTGTGAACATCAAAGGTATTAGAAGTTTTATGGGTCATGCTGGGTTCTATAGACGTTTTATGAAAGACTTTTCAAAAATTTCTAAGCTTATGACGAACCTTCTTGAGAAGGATGCTCCTTTTATTTTTGATGATCAATGTTTGTCTACTTTTAAGCTTTTGAAAGAAAAAATTGTTTCAGCCCCTGTTATTGTTGCACCCGAATGGGATTTGCCTTATGAGATTATGTGTGACGCAAGTGATATTGCAACAGGGGCTGATCTTTGTCAAAAAAAGAATAAAGTTATGTATGTGATTTACTATGCTAGTAAGGTCCTGAATGGTGCTCAAAGGAACTACTCTACAACTGAATAAGAGTTTTTAAGTGTAGTTTATGCTCTAGATAAATTCAGACCTTACATCTTAGGTTCTAAGATTTTTGTGCATACTGACCATGCTGCATTGAAGTACTTGTTCTCTAAACAGGATGCCAAACCCAGGTTGATCAGGTGGATCTTGCTCTTGCAAGAGTTTGATTTGAACATTGTGGACAGGAGAGGAAAGGACAATGGTGTAGCAGACCATTTGTCAAGACTTGAAGGTGGGAGCTCAAGATTAATTCCTATTCAGGAAGAGTTCCCGGATGAGAAGCTTTTTGCTATCCAAGATTCAGAGTTAATACCCTGGCATGTGCATCGTGCTAACTACAAAGCTGCTGGAGTGTTGCCACCTGATTTATCGTGGCAACAAAAGAAAAAGTTTTTACATGATGCCAAATTTTATTTCTGGGATGAACCCTTTTTGTTCAGAGAATGCTCCGATGGAGTTATTAGAAAATGTGTCCCAAAAATAGAATTTGAGGGCATTTTGTGGCATTGTCATGGCTTCGAATATGGAGGCCATTTTTCTGGAGAGAGGGCTGCGGCTAAAGTCCTCCAAAGTGGTTTCTATTGGCCTACTATTTTTAAAGATAGTAGATCATTTGTGGAAATGTGTGATCGCTGTCAACGGACTGGCAACATCTCAAGAAGAAATGAGATGCCCCAAAAAATGATTTTGGAAGTTGAGCTTTTTGATGTTTGGGGCATTGATTTTATGGGACCCTTCCCTCCTTCTTTTGGTTGCCAGTATATTTTAGTGGCTGTTGAATATGTTTCCAAATGGGTTGAAGCATCAGCCCTTCCCACAAATGACAGTAAGGTGGTTTAGGACTTTTTGAAGAAAAATATTTTCACTAGATTTGGGGTGCCAAGGGAGATTATTGGTGATGAGGGTAAGCATTTTTGCAATAAAGCTTTTGAAACTCTTTTGAAAAAGTATGGTTTTAATCATAAAGTTGCTACCCCATATCACCCCCAAACTAGTGGCCAAGTGGAAGTTTCCAATAGAGAGCTGAAAAGGATTTTGGAAAAGGTAGTTGGTACCTCAAGGAAACATTGGTCAAGAAAATTAGATGACACCTTGTGGGCTTACCGCACTGCTTTCAAAACTCCTATTGGAACTTATCCTTACCACTTGGTTTACGGTAAGGCATGTCATTTACCAGTGGACTTAGTGTACACGGCCTTTTGGGCTTTGAGGCAGCTGAATTTGGATCCCAAGGATGCGAGGGATAAAAGAATGTTACAATTGCATGAGTTAGACGAATTCAGACATCAGGCTTATGACGATGCATGGATATACAAAGAAAAAACCAAGAGGTGGCATGATAAGAAGATTGTGCCATAAGAGTTTTTTCCAGGACAACTTGTGTTATTATATAACTCAAGGTTGAGATTATTTCCTGGAAAGCTAAAGTCAAGGTGGTCAGGACCTTTTAGAATCACCAAAGTCTTTCCCCATGGTGCGGTAGAGCTTGAAAATGAAGTTACAAAGAACATGTTCACTGTTAATGGACAGAGGCTAAAGCTGTACTTGGGAGGAGAGGTTGAAAGAGAAAGGATTCTTACTCGACTTGAGCCCCCCAAATTGATTAAAAGGGGAAGAGTCTACCAAAGACTATAACATTGGGCTGCTTAGGAGACAACCCATGACAGGTTTGGTTAAGTGATTTCATTTGATTAAGGTTCTGTTTTTACATTCTGCATATGAAAAAGAAAAAAAAGTTTGATTCTGCAGGTACCCAATGCCCAAGCGTTGGAGGCTCAGCGAATGAAGGAGCTATCTAAAGAAAAGGATAAAGCTTGGCACGAAGGCGGAGCTTCTGCCATGGGAGAAAAGAATAAAGAAAAATAAACCATGGATTCAGACTGGCTCTGATACCATGTTAAGAACATTGTGAATGAGCGTTCTTGAAAGGGAAAAATAAAAGAAGGGTTGAGGAATCAAAGACACTTCTGAATCCAAGGTTCTTGTGTATTTTCTATCCCGTTTATTCACGATTACAAACTCTGCATTTATACAGAGTGAAAACTAAGACGATACTGAAATCATAATGACCGTTCCGGATATCCCGAGGGCAACTGTTACATTGGGAATGTAACCTACAATAAACAATAATAAATACAAGATAAGATAAGGTAGAATCCTGGCTAATCCAGGATTGCCATTATTACAAGTAACATGCGCTACAGCTGTCGTGCACTCAGACGACATGTCTGGTCAGACGATTATCTTGGCTTCAGCAGACGATCCATTGTTCCAACATCAGGCGATCCTTGACAGGGTCAGTCGATGCGTTCCGTTGTTGATCTTCTTGCGGCAAATAACAGATTATGTTGTGACTGTTTCTGCACACCTCAACCTCAGACAATTCTAATCTATAACATGTGATATTGTACCTATACTGTTGTACTGTATACCCTATGATATTACTGTTCACACACCACATATGTTGTCTTGTATTCTTGGAGTTGACTCTTGCGTGTTTGTTTGCTTGTTGTGTGGGCTTAACACCAAGATGGTTGATGATGTGTTTGAGTACTACACTTCTGGGGAGATCTCGTTCGTGTTGTTCGGCAAGGAGGATCTTTCGACGTGAGCGATAGACCTTTGTAGCGGAGCTTGAGGTTTTCAGAGTTGGAGATTTTGAGCGACGAGGAGAGCTCATCTGATAAGGGAAGAGTCTAGTGTGGGGCTTGTGCCTTTGGATAGAGAGCTTATCGTTGTTTGGTGATGCTTGTAAGGTTATCTTATGTGTTTCTATATTTTCTTGCTTTGAGATCTGAGTAGTCTTCCTATGATTTCATGTGGTTTGTTTTATTGTTACCTTATGTTTATTTCTTTCTTTTATTATTATGATTGATGATATAAATAAAAGTTTATTCATATTATCATTAGTTGATTGTGTAGCTCAACTGGCAAAAGGGGTGTTTTGCTACTCCTTAGTCCCGTGTTCGAACCTCTCCCACCCCTTTTTCCAAGTTTTGAAATTTATTTAATGACGGGTCATGCCACGTCAGTCCTTCTGTCTGATTTTTAACAGCACACTGACAGAAGGGTAAATGCGGGGTACGTTTCGCAAAAGAGTGTATTTCAAGGGGCAGTGCAGAAAGTGCATTTAAGTTTTTTTAATATACAAACAAAATCTATTATGGAAAAGGAACAATCACAAAAATTGAAATATTGAATGATGTTTCAATTATCACCTTTTTTTATGGGAAACTTATATCCCCATTAAAGCAAATTCTATATATCATATTTTATATTCTCAATTTCGATCAAAACTTTTTTTGATTGGGTTAGGGGCCACTCCTTTGGATCCAACACCATCCCCTTTTTCAATTTTCCTAATTATACCCCTTATTAAAAAAATGTTTTGCCCTAAAAGGTGCGACTCCACTCACACCATCCCTCATTTCTTCCAACCAGCGTTTTTCCCTTCATTCTTCCTCTTCGACTTTCTTCTTCAAACCCCATTCTTTATTTTCTTCAAACCCACTGATCATCTTTTCCATCACCCCCACCACCATTTCCATCTTACCCATCATTATTGGAGTGTTTTATTAGCATTTTCGCACACCATAGCAAGGTTCGTTGCTTCTTTTGTAAGTCTGTATTTTGTGAACCCACAACTGGTTATAAATCGCACTTTTAAGTGCCACCATTTTTATTTTGTGGTCGCACTTAAAGGTGCGACCACATGAAGTACTGGGAAATCCATATTCGCACCTATAAGTGCGTCCATATATTGTTAGTTCGCACTTATAGGTGCGACCAACTGTAATTTTCAATTTTAACCTGGCTACTTGTTTCTGACAGGTCAGTCATGCATTTCTTGTTGTCAGAGGAGGTCGATAAGGTTCATAATGTGGCTGAAGGCTTGGAAAATTTGGAAAAATCAAGTGGTGCCGGGAAAGAACTTGTTGTCCATCTTAAGGCTGAACATCAAAGTATGGAAGACTCCCCGGGCAATGAATATTCTGCTACCCGTATTTTCCGTGTTGATTGCTCATATGCTTTTACGACTGACAAGGTCCGTGTTTGCCTTTTGCTTAATATGGTTTACAGAAATTTTAAGTTTCTTATGTGTTTCTATTGTCTGCAGACATTCCAAAATCCACATGATCTCATTGATTGGGCTCGGATGGTCGGGAAGGAGAATGGTTTTGTTGTCATGATTACATTGTTGTCAATGTCAGATATATGATACATTGTTGCTACAACATTCAATGTTGTGTTCATTACGTTGTCCAATTCCTGTTGTACGGCCTTCTTACCACTTACAGGACCAGTACCTGTGAAACAACAAATCATTTTACTTGGACATGTTAACCCAAATCATTGAGTGCAGGTATTAATCCAAACTAATATATCTTTGTCTTATAACCCATGTTTTTCAATTTCAGTGACTGGATCGTTTTTGTGTACAGGTAAAGATAAAGGACGGACATCCGATCCCTCAAATAGCACCACAATGGAGGTATCATCGTGAGACAAATGTTGCTGCCTGGGAATTCCCGCACTTGGACCAGATGGCCAAATATCAAAGAGAGTTGGAAGATCAACACATAGGAAAAGAACATCATGTTGTAGACCTCACACTTGATGGATAACTCTGTAAAGGATTGCTTGGATTGTTTTGGATTGTTTTGTAATTATTGCCTGGGCATATCCTCTGTGTATGAGCCGTTCTCCTTCCTCGCAAACAAGGAATGCAGGAAGTGCTCGAATATCCATGCCTGTGGAAACAGAAAGAGACAAAATTAACGTTTAAAGAACATTGCCATGAAATCAACTTCATTATAAATAACTCAAAATAATATTAAGCAAGCTAACTTGCAATAGGGTGGTGAAGCCTGACAATGACAACGTGATCCTACGGCTACCTGCACGCAGACAATCGTACATGTAGGCGTGTGCCGCCGCACCCCAAGCATAATTTCCGACCTTGTCAAGGTCATTCAAGAGGGAGAGGTACCGGACGAATGCGCGTGTCTGGGTCTTGTCAGCAAACAGGGTGATGCCCAACAATCGGAGCATGTAAGCCTTTGCTACGGCCTCAGACTCACAATTCGCAACCTTCGTTCGGATGACTTTGTCCAGCCACGCGAAGCAGACGCTCCTCCCTTTGTTTTTCAACGTCTCTGCGAGTGCATGTGTTCTTGTAACTCGTAGCTGGTCAACTAGAACATCAACGCACTCTTCCACTCTTCTTCATCTCGCACGGGAAGGGTGAAGAAGTTCCCACGCATTGGGATGTGTAGGAGGGATGACACATCATCCAATGTGATCATCATCTCTCCACAAGGTAAGTGGAAAGACGACGTCTCCGGATGCCACCTCTGACTAAAGCCGAGATCAGCCCTCTGTCCCATGTGGTATACCTACATCCCAATAGGGGCGCAAGGCCAGACCGGGCGATAACTGCAGCGATGAACGAGTGACCTCCATCAATGTCCGACATCAACCTCTTCTCATGGTTGTAGAGCCTAAGAAGCAGCCTATCTGATATGTCGCGGTCCACGTAAGACCTCCACACCCTCCCAGCAATGTGGGTGTTGTAGCTCTGCAGTACAGATAGGTTCACCGGGCCACCTGGAAACGAGGTCTGCTTCTTGTCGGCTACGTCAATCTGTTGCAACCGTCGCTTTAGCTCCTTCTTTGCTCCGTCATCGCAGACCCGTCCGTCACCATCACCCTCATTAGAGCCGTCGTCATTGCCATCAGTGCCCTCTTCATCATCCCCTCTCCCTCATCCTCATCAGCATCAGCCATAGGCTGGTCATCATCTAAATACTGCTGCTGCTGCTCAAACTGGTCCAGCCACTGCTCCTGTTCCTCACAACTTTCCTCATTATAAGAAGTCTCAGCCAGTATCGAGGCTTTTCCACGCCTCCTGCGATACGATGCGTGTCCTCTACGTCGAATGTCTTCAACATTCTGTGGATCTTCAGGTGCAACAGGGTCACTGGTATATCGAGTCCTTGCCATTTCTGTACATAATAAAAATGTATATTAATTCTGTAATAAAAAAAAACCAAAATAGTTTAAGAAATGTAACCAAAAAATCGCGAGATAATCAACAATAAAATATTTTAGTCAATATGTTCACCAAAAAAAATTTAAAAAAAAAGGAAAGGTCGCACTTGTATGTGCGACCTGAACAGTACTGATCACACTTACAAGGGCGACTAACATGGGCAAATGAAATGGATGGATTCGCACCTGTACGTGTGACCAGAGAAGGCAAGTCGCACATACAAGTGCGATTTTTATCCAAGTAATTAAAATTTGTGAGCTTGGACATGCAGAGCAGATCAGGCACAATTACAACCCAATTCAAACAACAACAACCACCAACATCAATCAAATACAACCGAAATACCATAAAAGAAAAGAACAACATCATTTCCTAAAGCAAACAACAACAAAAATTGGGGAGAAGACTAAATGGAGATTACCTCAAGAAGTAGAACAATGAAGAAAGATGAATGATGGTGGACGGTCGAGGAAGCACCACGAACGCTCCAAGAAAAACGAAGGAGAAACAGGTGGAGGAAGAAGTTCGAAGAAGAAGGAAGTCTAAGAGGAAGAATGAAGGGAAAAATGCCGGTTGGAAGGAGAAGTGGGAGATGGTGTGAGTGGGGTCGCACCTTTTAGGGTAAACCCATATTTTTCTCTTAACAAGGGGTATAATTGAAAGAATTAAAAAAAGGGATGGTGTTAGGTCCAAAAGGGTAGTCCTAAACCGAACACCTTTTTTTCAAGGTGAATTCGATTAAAACTTGATGGGTAAGAAGTAAAAGTTAATTTAAGCTAATACTTTATTTTCCCTATCAATCACTAAAATTTTGTCTTCCTTTCTTTTGCCTTTATTTATTTTCGCTATCAATTACTACAATTTGGAATAAATTATGCATCAGTTTATTACGTAATATGCGAACGAAATCTGTTATACAGAAAGAACAATCATAGAAATTGAAATATTATCCTATATATTTTTTTCGAAATTGGATTATCCCATAAAAATTGAAAATGAATCAATTATTTCTCATATTCATTTCAAAGTGTATCTGAAACTTCTAAAAAGAAATCTGTTAATTGTAGGATTATTTGCCATCATTATTATTTTTTGTTACATGCGGAAAGAATTGTCATAATTATTTACCGTGTACCATTTACAAACAAAATTTGTATATTTTAGTCTAAATATTTTTACCGAGTAGTATCTTTTATTGAAAATTATATTGAGACCATTTTTTTTAAACAAAATAATTACATACACTTAGGGTGGGTGTGTTTGATTGTGTTTTCGATTTTTTTTGTTTTTAAAATTGTTTTCTAAAATAATTTTTAAGAACTACTTTTTAGAACAATAAAAGAAAAAAACTTGTTTGGTAATATGATTTTAAAAACAGTTTTAAAAATAAAAAAATAAAAAAACCTTACTTTTTAATTCCTTTTAATTACAGTAATGCCATTAATGAAATGAAAGAAAACAACCTGTTTTCCGTGTCTTGGCTGTTTCCGAAACAAAAGCTGAAAATAAAAAATAAAAACAACTTTTTTCTGTTTTGGTTTTTCTATTTTAAAAACAAAAAAATAGGAAATTGTTTTTAAATTAATTTTAAGAAAACATCTTAACCAAACAAGTTTTTTTATTTTTTTAATTTTATAAAATAAAAAACTGTTTTTAAAACATCTTATTTTTTTTAATAATATTTACTAACATAAATATAAATATTTATAATTTTAATGCGATGTGTATCCCACATGTTCATGACTAGTAATAATAATAATATAAAATAGCTTTTTATATTGATGATAATAATTTCTTTAAGAAAAATTAAAAAAAGAGAAAAGTGAAAAATTAAAATATAAAAGGGAATATACCAGCAGCAACATAACAAGAACGTTTTTATTTCCTCCTCTGGCAAAACCATACTCTTTCCATTTTAAGAGTTCAATAACTAATTTGATAATTTAACTAAAACACTCTTTTTTAATATTGAGTTATATTAAAGAGAGAAAATGATTATTATTAATTAAATAATTGATAGGAACTATAATTGGTGAAATTAAGAGGTGGAAGATGAAAAACATAATATTAAATCAGGTATAGACGGAAGAAAATGTGATAAAAATCTTAAAAATCTAAAACAACGACATTTTGAAAAATAGGTAAAATATTAAAACAAGAAATGTTTTGGAATGGTGGAAGTATAATATAACATCTACATAACTTCATGTAGATATTGCTTTTTCTCTCTCTACTCTCTCTCTCTTCGTTCAAAGAAGGAGTAGCTCTATATTTTCTTTTGGCGTAGACCATTAAAATTTCTTTTGCTCTGTAACTTCAAAAAAGAAAAATAAAAAGGAAGAAACTTTTGCCTTTCTCCCTACCTCTGCACCCATTTTAATTTGGATATTCGATTGTTAAGGTTGTTCCATAATCGTGTTTCATTGTTCCTCAGCACTTTTCAGAGAAAAATTCATCTGGGGTTTTGTGGATCAGACCCAGATCCTGATTTTGTCTGATCCAGCTTTATTGTTGTTTGGTCTGAAACTTCTGAGAAAGAAGCATAAGGGCAAGGAGGGTCAAGGTAACAGTTCGTTCATCCTTTTGCTTACTGTAGTTGAATAAATAAGTCAAAGTTTCTCGGTCCTTATTGTCTCACACAGTTTTAGAGATTTGTTTGCTTGTACCAATCAACAACGGAATTTGCTATAATTTTTTAAAAAAGGGTGATATTTATTTGTTTCTCAGTATATAAGTGTGAAGGGTATTTTGCTGGATTTGTTTTTTGGGGGTTTGGTGTAATTTTGACATTAGGATGTATTTTGTTTCAGATTTAACATAATAAGAAGCACCATGGATGTTGATAACGGTTTTAGAGTGTTGTTTTGATAAACTCAGCAAAGATCAGTCTTATGATGGCTGAGAATGAAGTAAAGTTGAAGAGAGGTTATTATTTCATTGGTTGTTATTTCTGTCTGGGATTCAGTTAGTGCACTTGGGCAGATATCTTGCTGATTGTGGTTGTGGTTTTGCTTGATTCGAGGAGTTTCAGTAAGGAGTTCGTTTTGAAGTGAAGTGCATGACAAAAATCTTTTACTGAACCAATTTGAGTTATGATCAAGAATATTTTGAATAGGCTGCCTCGGAAGCCATCCAAATCAGTGGAAAATCAAGAAGGAGGGGGGACATCAACGTCTTCTACTGCTTCAACCAGTGCAAGAAGCAGCGACTTAACAGGCTACGGTTATGGAAACTCGACTGCTGATGCTAATTTGAGCCTTGGAGTGAATAATGGTAACAATCTTGCTCAAGCTGTGAATTCAAAACTGAATCTGAATGGGAGTTTGACAGTTTCCTCCTATGAAGCCTTGCCAAGTTTTCGAGATGCTCCGAATTCAGAGAAACAGAGTTTGTTTATAAGGAAGCTGCAGATGTGCTGTGCTGTACTTGACTACACTGACCCTACAAAGAACATCAAAGAAAAGGAGAATAAGCGAAAAACACTAGTCGAACTAGTGGAGTATGTTTCTTCAGCTAATGGAAAGTTTACAGAAATAATGATGCAAGAACTCATAAAAATGGTTTCTATAAATTTGTTCAGGACCTGGTCTTCTCCACCCCGTGAGAACAAAATTCTAGAAGCCTTTGACTTGGATGAGGAAGAGCCTTCAATGGACCCTGCATGGCCTTCCTTGCAATTTGTATATGACCTTCTTCTTAGGTTTGTCACATCACCCGAGACTGATGCAAAGTTAGCAAAAAGGTATGTTGATCATGCATTTGTTCTTAGGCTGTTAGACCTTTTTGATTCAGAGGATCCTCGGGAGCGGGATTACTTGAAGACAGTTCTTCATCGTATATATGGAAAATTCATGGTGCACCGACCATTCATCAGAAAAGCAATCAACAATATATTCTACCGTTTCATTTTTGAAACTGAGAAACACAATGGGATTGCAGAGCTCTTAGAAATTTTGGGGAGTATAATTAATGGATTTGCTTTGCCACTGAAAGAAGAGCACAAGCTATTTCTTGTCCGAGCTCTGATTCCTCTTCACAAACCAAAATGCATACCGATGTACCACCAGCAGTTATCTTACTGCATCCAACAGTTTGTTGAAAAAGACTGCAAACTTGCTGATACTGTTCTAAGGGGATTATTAAAATACTGGCCCCTTACAAATAGTAATAAGGAGGTTATGTTCTTAGGGGAGCTAGAGGAAGTCTTGGAATCAACTCAACCTGCGGAGTTCCAACGAGTTATGGTATCCTTGTTCCGCCAAATAAGTCGTTGCTTGAGCAGTTCACATTTCCAGGTTTGGTAATTTTAGTATTTCCTATCAGCTTCCAGTTTCTCTTTTGTTTGCTGTGATAATTTCTCAACCTCTAAAAAATGAAGATATAGAAAGTTTGTTTGTTCGAATGGTGCCTGATTTTTCACTTTTGTTGGTAGAAATTTGATGAAGAAAATCACTTTCCACATTCATATAATATCCTTTTGTGTGTGTGTGTGTGTGTGTGTTTAAGAGTTTAAACATGAATCAGGCCTTAGTAGATAAACTATGATGTTTCTGAAGATATTTTGATTATTATGATACGAGCAGTTGCTAATATATTTTATGATAGAACACCTGATATGGGATCTGATGTGCCTATTAATCC
Organism: Acmispon strigosus; assembly: GCA_030819835.1. Lineage (NCBI taxonomy): Eukaryota > Viridiplantae > Streptophyta > Magnoliopsida > Fabales > Fabaceae > Acmispon > Acmispon strigosus. Next base: position 11,028,195 of record JAUAMA010000001.1, read on the forward strand.
CGAGGAAGCCATTATGGAAACAAATAGCAAAAGGCCCAAGATTTGGCAAGTCTATACTAGGAGAAAGAAAGTGGGGTCCGAGAGAGAATGAGAGTTAGAGGGGGTTTGCTGGCAATGGCATGCATCCCGCAAGAGAAAGGATTCAGGTATAATGAGAGTGAGAACAGATTAGGGGGGTATGATTTGAGTATTGGTTAGTGTTGTTAAGGAGAGAGCATTTCTCTCTGGAAGGAGTCCTTGACTCTGGTGTTTTTCTTCCATTGTAAGAGCTCTCTGCTCATAAAACTCTCTATAATACATATATTTCAGTTCATAAATTACCTGGTTCTCTCATTGGTCCGACCTGTCGGATCATCGAGAGGAGCTAGCGATATTGTCCATGCCCCAAAGATGGCTGACAAAGTTGACGCGTTGGAGGCGCAAATGGCGGCGATGGAGGTCTCTATGCAACAGTCTTGGGGGGAATTCCATCGATCCATTCTGGAGGAGATCGCCAAGCTGCGTAACGGTCGAACAGAGGATAGTCGGGATTCTACTTACTCCGATGATTCCTGGACAGAGTATCAACTGGCGGCGAAGAAGGTGGAGTTACCACCCTTCGATGGAACAGATCCGGTTGGATGGATCACACAAGCGGAAACATTCTTCGAAGTGCAAGGGTCATCGGAGGCGGTGAAAGTTCGCCTAGAAAAACTAAGCATGGAAAGAGCAACCATTCCCTGGTTCAATCTCCTTCGGGTGTGTGTGATCTTTATTATATATACTATTATACACTTGCTAATCTAGGCAATGTGGGACTCCTTTGAGTCGCCACTTGCTATTTTCTAATACTCTCCCTTCAAGTGGGACTCCATTTCTTTTTATTTTATTTATTTATTTATTTATTTATTTTTTTGCTTGCCTGGGCTTATACTCCAACGGGAATTTTAGAGCTTGCGGACTTGTGCTCCTTCGTCCGAGTCCCAGAGGCCTTACGACTTTCTTTGTCTGGGCTTGTACTCCAGCGGGAACATCAGAGGCCGTCGGACTTGTACTCCTTCATCTGAGTCTCAGAGGCCGGCTTGCGTTGTCTTGGGCTTGAGCTCAGCGGAACGTCATTAGGTGTTAGACTTCTGTTCTTGAGTCTCAAAGGCCTATACTGTATATACATCTTTTTTTTTTTCTCTTTTTTGTTTATTTGTTTATTTATTTATTTACTTTTTTTGTTTTCCAAATGCGGAAGTCACGGCTCACAGAGGAACGAAACCTGCTCTGATACCATGATAGAAACCATAAGTTACATCACACATCACCACAAAACCCCATGCTTGAGGTAATGGGTGTGTGTGATCTTTATTATATATACTATTGTACACTTGCTAATCTAGGCAATGTGAGACTCCTTTGAGTCAACACTTGCTATTCTCTAATGCGGGAAATAGAGGATGACTTGACTTGGGTTAAATTGAAACGAGCTCTGATTGGCAGCTACGGTGGTCGCCGGAGTGATAACCCCTTCGAGGAGCTTAAAGATTTGACGCAGATTGGGAACGTGGAGGATTATACGGCTGAGTTTGAATACATCTCGTCACAGGTAACACGGTTGCCGGAAGAGCAATACCTGGGATACTTCATCGGTGGTCTTCGGCCAGAGATCCAGTTGCGCATTCGAACATTAAACCCGTAAATCGTCTTCAAGCCACGCGTACCGCTCGAGATGTTGAAACTGAGATTCAGGGATCATCGTTTTCCCGAGGCGGTGGAACGAGTGGAGCAAGAACGTGGAAAGGAAACCGAGAGTGGAGTTCGGGTTATGTTGATAAAGGTGGATTTGGGTCGGGTCAAAGCCCAAGTTCAAGTAAAAGTGTTAACGGGCCCGGGATGAGTATGGGGATCCAGCAAAAGGGAAATCCGACCCAGACTGAGTCATGGCCCACATTTATGCAAGAGAGTCGCACTCGCACCCACGGCGGCGATGGACGGCGTTCTTTCAGCAGCAATCAGAATCAAGGCACCAAGCATCTTCCCTATTCTGAGTTGATGAACAGAAAGGCTCAAGGGCTGTGTTTTAGGTGTGGAGAAAGGTATCATCCATTACACCAATGCACAGAGAAGCAATTATGCTTGGTGATATTGGGAGACGATGAAACTGTGAATGACGTTGGTGAGATTATTGCAATAGAAGCAAGGGACGAGGAAGAGGAAACGACTTTGGACTGTGGTTCCACGGGGGTGTTTGGGTTAATGGACACAAACCAGAGTGGTCGAATTCCTCCTTCAACTTTACGTTTGGAAGGAAAGATCAATGGGGTTTCTTTAGTGGTTTTGGTTGACAGTGGTGCAAGCCATAATTTTATATCCCCTCAGGTGGTGACAGCCTTGGAAATTGCAGTGGCACATGGAAAGGCTATGGGTGTGCGATTGGGTGATGGACACAGAGTAGCTCCCGAGGTACATGCAAAAGGGTCGAAGTCCAGTTGGGGCAATTCACAACATCAGTGGAGCCATATGTACTGGAATTGGGGGGTCTGGACATGATACTCGGGGTAGCCTGGCTGTAGAAATTTGGAAAACTCGCTTTTGATTGGGAGGAAATGACACAAAGTTTCTGTTGGGAGGGAGAAAAAGTAGAATTACAAGGGCAAAAACCTGGTTCATTCACTAAGAAAGAGAGACCAGCAGCAACATTACAAAGTTTTATGAAGGAAAACATTGGGGAATCTGAATCTCTGGAGGAGCAAGAGCTATCTACTCAACAAAAGGATGACATTCAACAAGTATTAACTGAAATCTCTGAAATCTTTAAAGAACCAAATGGACTACCACCACCTCCAAGGGATACTGTTCATTACATTGAGCTACACAAAGAGGCTGGGCCAGTTAGTGTTCGACCTTACCGATATCCTTACCACCATAAGGATGAGATTGAGAAACAGGTGAATGAGATGCGTCAGCAAGGAATAATTAGACATAGCTCTAGTGCTTTTTCCAGTCCTGTCATATTGGTTAAGAAGAAAGATGCATCGTGGCGGATGTGTGTGGATTATAGGGAGTTGAACAAGGCCACGGTACTTGACAAATATCCCATTCCCGTTGTTGAGGAATTGCTTGATGAGCTAGGGCGGCTTACTTCTCTAAGATCGATTTGAAATCGGTGTATCATCAAATATGTATGAGGGAAGGGGATGAACACAAGACTGCATTCCGGATACATGAAGGCCACTACAATACTTGGTTATGCCGTTTGGGCTAACCAATGCTCCTGCAACGTTTCAATCTACTATGAATCTGGTATTCAAACCTTATTTAAGAAAATTTTACTTAGTATTCTTTGATGACATATTGGTGTATAGCAAGGGATGGAAGGAACATTTGAGACATTTAGCAACAGTTATGGAGGTATTACAGGAGCAGCAGTTTGTAGCAAACAAGAAAAAAATCTGTTTTTGGGAGTAGACAGGTTGAATACCTAGGCCACATAATTTCTGATCAAGGTGTGGCAGTGGATCCTGCAAAAATTAAGAGCGTTCGGGAGTGGCCAGTACCTCATAATGTTAAAGGAGTAAGAGGATTTCTCGGTTTGACAGGTTACTACAGAAAATTCATTGCTGGGTATGGAAAAATTGACAAGCCTCTGACAGAACTGACAAGGAAAGAGGGATTTAACTGGAACCCAGAAGCTTTGGAAGCATTTGAGGAGTTGAAAAGAGTCATGACTAAGACTCCTCTTTTAGTTCTACCCAATTTCTCCCAACCATTTGAGATTGAGTGTGATGCTTCCGGGAAGGGAATAGGGGCGGTACTGATGCAGAACCGGAGACCAATTGCTTATTTCAGCAAGGCCTTATCACCAACGAACCTAAGCAAATCAGCTTATGAAAAAGAGCTCATGGCTCTTGTTCTAGCAGTACAACACTGGAGGCCCTATTTACTAGGAAGAAGTTTCAAGATGTATTCAGACCAGAAGAGTCTAGGACACCTCCTGCAGCAACGCATAACTACTTCTGATCAGCAGAATTGGATAGCAAAACTTTTGGGCTATCATTTGGAAGTAATTTATAAGCCAGGTCCAGAACACAAAGCGGATGTATTCAAAGTATGGATATTTTATCTCACTCAAACCATAGTAGTCAATCCGGATAGCGGCGCGTAGCGGCCGACCCCAAAAGTGGGATAGCGGGATAGCGCATAGCGGGATGGCTGCTATTCTGATTTTTCATATATAATTTTATATAATTAATAGTATATACATATAATTACTAAAAAGTGATAAATATCACTTAAAATTCGTAGCATGATGAAATGATAGAGAAGAGAGGGAGGAGGATGTCATGCTGGAAGAGGAGAGAACTGAAGGATAACAAAATAAAATGATTGAGAATCGAAAAATAAAGAGGAAAAGAAATGAAAGAAAAATAGAGGAATAGAAAGATAAAAAATAGAGCAAGCACAGTTGATATACCAGAAAACTCAGAACAGAACAGAGGTCGAAGGGAAACAGGGGCGGTGGTCACCGGAGAAAGGCTCGCCGGAAGCTGGACGGTGCTCGTCAGAGGTTGGGCCGTGGCCATGGGTGCTGGTCGATGGTGGGTGAAGGAGGTCGCACAGTGACCATAGGTTCTGGTTGAGTTCACATAGAAGAAGATGAGCCTCGAGATGAAACGCACGTTTCATTTATTGAATGCGAAATCCCAATAGTACCCTCAAAGTTCAACCTAATTTTAAAATTTCAAGGGCACTTTGGGTTTCTCCACAAGTTTCACTCATCTTCAACCTGTAGCGCCGCGATCTGTTGCGACTGAACGCAATTTTCCGCGATTTGAGCCTCGATTCGCGCCGCGACAACCGCAACTCTGATGCGCGACGCGATTTGGAAGCAATCGCGGGGAGAGGGCGCGACGCGACGCCGCTATAGCGGTGCTATCGCGCGCGATCGACTATCAAACACCCTTACACAGCTAGAAAGGTTGCTAAGATATTTGCTAAGGAGTTTGTGAGACTACATGGCATCCCTCAATCCATTGTGAGTGATCGTGACCCATTATTTATGAGCTTGTTTTGGAAAGAAATATTTGGCTTGCAAGGCACAACATTGAAGATGAGCTCCTCATATCACCCGGAGACCGATGGGCAAATGGAGGTAGTTAATAGGTGTTTGGAGGCTTACTTGCGGTTCTTTGTCTCTGAAAAGCCTAAGGATTGGTCTTATTGGATACCATGGACAGAATTATGGTATAATACTACTTTTCATGGATCCCCGGGTACAACTCCTTATGAAGCAGTTTATGGGAGGAAACCACCTCCATTGATACGTTTTTCACAGGGTGAGACACGGGTTGAAGCCGTGGCTGCTGAATTGATTGACCGTGATGAAGCTTTAAGGCAACTGAAGTACATTTACTGCGTGCTCAGCAGCAGATGAAGAAATATGCTGATAAAAAACTCAAATTCCTTGAGTTTGATGTGGGAGAATGGGTGTTTATCAAGTTGAGGCCTCATAGACAGCAGCTACCTGACACAGCACGGATTCACCCTGTGTTTCATATTTCACAGATAAAGAAAGCAGTTGGGAATTATGCAGTGGAACCTTCACTGCCAGCAGGACTGGAAATTGAACCAGAGGAGCTTGAAAAACCTGAAGAGGTTTTGGCTTTTAGGGAGATTATCGAGTGGGGAGAAATGACAAAGCAATGGTTGGTCAAATGGAAAGGAAGAAACACCGATGATACAACTTGGGAGGATGAAGTCCTGCTCCAAAGCCAATTTCCTGATCTCCGCCTTGGAGACAAGGCTGTTTTTGCGGGGGGGGGGGGGGGGGGGAGCAGTGATAGAACACCTGATATGGGATCTGATGGGCCAATTAATCCTGAGGAAGCCATTGTGGAAACAAATAGCAGAAGGCCCAAGATTTGGCAAGTCTATACTAGGAGAAAGAAAGCGGGGTCCGGGAGAGAGAATGAGAGTTAGTTAGAGGGGGTGTGCTGGCATTCATCCCGCAAGAGAAAGGATTCAGGTATAAGGAGAGAGAGAACAGATTAGGGGGGTATGATTTGAGTATTGGTTAGTGTTGTTAAGGAGAGCATTTCTCTCTGGAAGGAGTCCTTGACTCTGGTGTTTTTCTTCCATTGCAAGAGCTCTCTGCTCATAAAACTCTCTGTAATACATGTATTTCAGTTCATAAATTACCTGGTTCTATCATTTTCACAGTTTTCTTAAAGTTATGTTTATTCATGCTCTCACTTTTAATTCATAATGATGACCTTTGACTTCAATTTTTGTGAACTTCACTTTTGAAACCTGATGGAGTATACTGGTAAGAATGACATTCTTATGTTATGCTGTTTGCAATGTTGTATGGCCTTGTCAGACTTTTTTTTTTCTGGTAGATTTTTCAGAATGCTTGAGTATAGATTTTGGTGAAAGATTTGTGGCCTGTCATTTGGATAATCTTTCACGGTTGAGTCTATATTTGTTTTGTATTCTTGTGTGGGCTTAACTCCTGAAAATCCTTCACATATTTCTCCATGTAAGGATACTCATTGAGAAAGAGATTCTTCTCTAACTTTTGTGTTCTCCAATGTATTCAAATTTCCCAAATGTTATGTAGTTGACTTGGTGCACATTCCATAGAAGGATATGATGGCCAGAATCGTGTTTTTTGGTGTTTATCGTTGACATAGTACGAGTCAAGTGGTTGATGATGTTGATTATTTATAGAAGCTGTGATAACCATTTGAAAATAATGAAAAGTTTGGTAAAAAGAATACCACAGACCACGCAGAGTAAAACAAGAGTATCATTACTTTCAAAACCTCATTCAGGTGACTAACTCACAACTCCTATTCTGTAAAATTATGTTGTTTGTGGAGTCAAAAAATACAATAGGAAGGAACTAGTTCTAACTTTGGAATCATTCTTTCTTCAATGCATTTATATAACCCCTGTGCTCAGTGCGTCTCCTCCTCTTTGAGAACATCTTTCTGCTTTTTCTCATGCATTCTGTGCTGTCACATTGTAAAACAGTCCTCTTGAAGTTGCATTTCCTCAGCTTTCACTTTCAACATATGCCCTTCTTGTATCTGTCCTTACTCCTTAGCTTCTTTTTTTTTTTGGTCGAAGTCCTTAACTTCTGATTATACGACTAATAGTGCAGAATTAGTCACTGGAGATTCTCGAATAGCAAGGGAAGATGATAGGAGTTGTTTGATTCCCTTCTCAATTTTCATATTTTAAAAACTATTTTTGGAAACAATTTTGAAAACAGATTTTCAGAAGAAAAGAAAAAAAAACACTTCGAACGAGATGGTTTGCAAAGTTGAAATGCCTTTGACTTGAAAACTGAACAAAAACGAAAAACATCTCTAAGATGTTTTGAGTTTAGTTGCTGCCTGTTAGTGCAGTAGTTTCTTATGTTTGAATAATTCTGTAACTGCTGATCTAGGCATAGCTTTCTGTGGTTTTTTTCATTGTCAATAATGAAAAACCAAGTCGTTTAGACAAAGTAAAGTGGGGAGTGATCTTAATAGTGCACTGTAAATGTCTTCCTGAAAAAGTAGCCAAAAATGTTCCCACTTTATTTTTGTTGAGTTGGCTTCTTCATTCTTATTCTCTTTCAAATAATTCTATTGATTGTTTTTTTTTTTTAGAAAGCTCAAATATGTATTAAAAAAAAAGCTCAAATAATTCTATTGATTGTTAATTTACAGGTAGCAGAGAGAGCTTTGTTCTTATGGAATAATGATCACATTGAGAACTTGATTAAGCAGAACCACAAAATCATACTTCCAATTGTCTTACCTGCTCTGGAGCGAAATGCACGAGACCACTGGAACCAGGCTGTCCGGAACTTGACAGTAAATGTCTGCAAGATCTTCTCTGACACTGATCCTGAATTCTATGAGAAGTGCTTGGTAAAATTTCAGGAAGGTCAAGCGCAAGAGAAGGATTTAAAGTCAATGCGTGAAGCCCGATGGAAGCGCTTGGAAGAAATGGGAGGCATGAAAGCTGCAACAAATGAACCAGTTCTGGTTTCTCCCAGAACAGCCTCCCATACAGCTTCTGGTAAGCAAAGTAGAGCTCAGTTGGAATGATCCTTAATGTTTGGCATTTCAAGGTCAAAAAGCATGAGAATACAAGGGGTTATAATGGGTTGCTTTTTGCTGCTTCCCTATACCACATGATAAACTCTAAAAGCCAAATATTGGGGTACAGAGTTGCTCCAACTTGGTTTTACAGGCATGGGATGTATATATTGAATTGCATGGACATAATTGGATATCTCAAGCCGCAGTTATGAATCTGGCCTTTGCAGTTTGAAGATATAAAGAAGCTCGAAATGGCTTGAGTTCAACGTTTAATGTGTTCTCATACTTTTGATGAAAGCATTGTGCATTTTTTTTGGTTGCTAATAGTTAGTGTCAATCTTGGTTTTCTTGTGTAGGTGAGTTGGTTGTTCAAGGAAATTGGTTATTGGAGCTTATCTTGAAATGAACTGTGGTCAATGTTCTGTATTTGTTTTATATCTTTTGTTAGCAAATTATTTAGTGCATGTATTATTTCTGAGATAATTAATTCTATGAATCCCTTTCACAAATTCACTGCAAGAATGTATGTGGTATCCAAAAATACATCCTTTATATGCTTTTTTTTCTCACTCACACACCACTGCCTTCTCATAACACACCACTACCTTCTCATCACATACCACCACATGCTCCTTCAGTATTCTTAACTCTCTTTTCTCATTACACTTCTAATCTCTCTAAAATCAAACAACAGCAAACACAAGACTTTTAACTCCTCTCTTCCTATCCATCAACAACTACCATGGCTCAATTGCTTCGGCGTAACTCGTACTCAACTTGTCCCATGCCCATCCCAACAGGGGTAATAATCAGGACTATGTCATAAGTCCTACCTGGACTACCAACATATCAGTCAGTCATGTGATTTAGGCACACCACAACACAACACATCAACATTCACATTACTCACAACTCATCAATATGCATATAAACATGATGCAACGATGCAAATGCAAGCCACCTTATTCAGTCTCAACCCGTATATCCTTCCTGTCTTCTTGGGCAGGCTCTCCGTACTCGGATCATTGGGGCCGAGGAAGCAGGCAGGATGGTAGTTGGTGCCTCTCAACAATCACAACTCATGAATACAGGGCCCTGAGGGCAATACTTGCTTTCCTCACACTTCGGAATGCCGTTTTCCTCACACATAGGTACCAACCCTGACCCACTTTCTTTACCGAGCAATGATTACCATATCAGCTTTCAGTCGGATGACGCAACATTTCTCGCCGTTCCTACTCCAGTAGCCGAAACACAAGGGATCTCAAATCAACAACCTAGTGTTGAGTCGTACAACGGGATGTCCCCAGGTCACCTCATCTCTGAAGTTCCACCTTAGGTAGGGCATCCACACCAAGTGCACACCGGTTTCCCTGTGGAAGTTTCCGCGCAATCCTACTTCTTATTCCACCAACTCAATGCATATAATGCATGATAGAAATACAACACAGGTATCAATCATCTCCCTCACATCCTCCTCAGTCAACTCTGACGGGTTTCCATTAACTCTGGTGGGAAAGTCTCTTTTCCTCTGTCTACTCAGACGAGACAATCCCATTTACTCACGTGGGAATAACCTTATATCCACTGTCTACTCAATGATGCATCTCATATATCAGAGGTTATCTTCAGCACACCTTTGACTTTCACAAGTCGGCCCTCCGTGTTATACGTAGAATGTCCCATACCATACTACGCATCACTCAGGCTAACCGCTAGTCCAAGGTACGTGGTAACTCCGAGCCCTATCCTTAGGACTCAGTCTATGCAATTAGTCTTTTTCAATGAATAGTATTTTTCAAAGAACAAGGGCAGGACCACTTAAAACTCAAAACACCTTGTTAGAGAAATGTATCGTCTGCTGTGAAGAAATACTCAGTATTGTCTAATACAACATTATATCATTTCATCCTATCATCTGAGTAGGATCATCTACATTAGGAAGAATCGTCTAAGCAACTACAACGTATGACCTGAAGCATCATCTGTGTTAGTGCGTGACAGTTGTAGCCTGATATCTTGTCGTACTAGCAATCCCGAAATAGCCGAGATTCTACCTTATCTCATCTTGTATTTATTATTGTTTATTGTAGTTTACATTTCCAATGTAATATTGACCTCGGGACATCCGAAACGGTCATTATGATTTTAGTATCGTCTTAGCTATCACTCTGTATAAATACAGAGTTTGTAATCGTGAATAAACATGATAGAAATATACAAGAAACTTACTTTCAAAGTATATTCGATTCCTCAACCCTTCTTTTATTTTTCCCTTTCAAGAACGCTCATTTTACCGTTCTTAACATGGTATCAGAGCCAGCCTGAATCCATGGTTTCTTTTTCTTCATTCTTTTCTCCCATGGCAGAAGCTCCATCTTCGTGTCAAGCTTTATCCTTTTCTTTAGATAGCTTTCATCCCTATCTCTAGCTGAGATTTAAGAACAGAGGGGTAACTCCTGTCGACGTTCCTCTAAACTCAAGTTTTATACTTCTCTTTACATTTTATGCAAATTTATCTTCTTCGCCGCTGAGATTCATGAACAGAGGGGTAACTCTTGTCGACGTTCCTCTGAACTCATGCCACTATAGCCATAAGGCCTCTGAGCCACAGATGGTAGAGAGCAAGTCCCTGAAGGAGCCTCCCACTGCAGGATACGCTCAGGCACTCAAAACCCAAAAATATGCCCACTATAGCCGTAAGGCCTCTGAGTCTCAGAAGAAGGAGGGCAAGCCCCTGAAACACTACATCTCCCACTGTAGAACACGGCCAGGAAACCAAAAATACAAAAATATGTCAAATAATGCAGTTCTAGCAGATCTGGGAAACAGATCGTATCTTTCATTATGTGCTTCCCATAGCACCCCTTCCAACCCCTTCGCTCCAAGTGCAAGAATCTATGTCAAAGGGGCGCAACGGTTCCTGGCATTATATTCCACTCCTATCAGTCTGATCACGGATTCTATTGTATCCAGAATCAACAGGACAGGCCAGGATGGATGCAAATCATGTTGCAGCTCTGAAGGGTCAAACTCAAAGTACCTGCGAAGGCTTCGCCTTCTCATCCTACGTTGAGTTTGCAGGGGGATGTTAGAGAAGTGTATCGTCTGCTGTGAAGAAATACTCAGTATCGTCTTAGGTATCATCTAATAAACATTCTATCATTTGATCCTATCGTCTGAGTAGGATCATCTACATTAGGAAGAATCGTCTGAGCAACTGCAACGTCTGACCTGAAGCATCGTTTATGTTAGTGCGTGGCAGCTGTAGCCAGAAATCTTGTCGTACTAGAAATCCTGGAATAGCCGGGATTCTACCTTATCTTATATTTATTATTGTTTATTGTAGTTTACATTCCCAATGTAATAGTTGACCTCGGGATATCCGGAACGGTCATTATGATTTCAGTATCGTCTTAGCTTTCACTCTGTATAAATACAGAGTTTGTAATCGTGAATAAACAGGATAGAAATATACAAGAAACTTACTTTCAAAGTATCTTCGATTCCCCAACCCTTCTTTTATTTTTCCCTTTCAAGAACGCTCCTTTTAACGTTCTTAACACACCTCTTCAATGTTTCTCAATCCTATTTTACCCTAATTTTTGAAAACATTAGAATGTCCTGAAGGGTTTACTTGCTTCATAAAACCTCACTAACTACATTGACGTCTAACCTAGCATGTACTTCTCATGTTCCTTTGGCTCGAGTTATCCATTATGCTCATTATTTCAATTTATGCTTCCTCGAGGCTAATTCTGCAACTTTGCAGTCAAACACTCTTCTTCATTGCACCACCACCATATCCCTAGGTCTGCTATTCCCCGTTTGCATTACTCAATGCAACAATAGCATATCATATATGCACCACAATCATCTCAACACTTCAACAACCAATCACGAAGCATATATATATATATATATATATATAGAGAGAGAGAGAGAGAGAGAGAGACACACACACATGGTTCATTCATCATATGCCAATCATATATCATGTTATCAGGCAATCAATCAAGGCATGCGTAGGAATCATATCACAATACACACAAAACAACCATCACAGACAGTCAATTGCAAGCACTCCAAACAGGAATCATAACATAATCCTAACTATCAACCATGAGGATAGCTCCTCCTCCCTAACCTGGATTCTATTACAGGTCTTTAAGGGGTCCGGAGGCTCCTCATCCGAGTCACAGTCTCCTTAGGACGTCTTATGTTTGTCTTCTTGGCCGGGTCAAAATCGAAGGTTAACTGTACAATAACACAAAATGTCTCAACATCCTTGCTAGACATCATATATCACACAGATCTTAATCTTAGGACTATTCCTAGTCCCCATTCTTCTTTTAAGGTTGTGTCTCTAGCTTAACCTCTTTCTCAATTATTAATCTTTTTTAATCCTTATACTTCCATCATAAGTTATGCTTGCACAAAGCCCTTTCTTCTTCAATTTCATTTCACTCTTCATAAGTCTAGGGCTTGAGTTTCTAATTACTTTCCCTCATTGTCACATTCATTACTCAATTTACTTGCTAATCTTTACCTAATCCATTTTAACCAAGTATTCCTTTAATCTTTATTCAATTCTTTCCTCCTTCATTGCTTTTTACCTAATTTCAATCTTCCATATTATTAAACTAACGTAGACTAACTTAAATTAAAATTTCATGACTAGGGTTTTCCACTAACTATTCTTATTTAATTTAATTAACTTTAGATAATCATTGATTAACCATATCAATCTTAATCAATTAAATCTCAACGACGTAGCAGCTGACCCACTTGGGATTCTCTTAAGCATACACCTAAGAGGCAGCCAGCACGACCTAGCTAAGAGACGAGCACTCTCGGCTTAGTGGTACCTTATCCGACCAGCTCAGATACAAGCCGAAGGGAAAACGCTTCATAGGTTGCTCAACCTACAACCACTCCCGCTCAGAAGCCTCACTCATGAGCTTCCCCAACACCTGCAGAGAAACCTCTAGCGCCTATAAATATCAATTTCTATCATCTCACTAAGGAATTTTGGAACTCCATCACCATTTTCTCTCTTTTCACTTCCATGATTCTTACTCACTCTTTACATTACAAGTTTGCTATGTATTCTTACATGTCTGAGCTCAACTCTTGGACGCTCTCGGAGCTCCCTTACTGACTTAAGCGTCAGAGTGTCTTCTGTAGGCCCCCCTGACAAATTGGACTTGAAGACTCCACCTCATTCACGCTGGAGCACAGCAAGTGGCACGTAGCCTCGTCGAGAGCACCACCATCCAGGATTCACGCCCGAACATTTGGCGCCGTCTGTGGGAAAGATTCGACAATTCAACGTCGTTCTTTCTCTTCAAACAGAGTAGAAGCGCACACCGATTCTGGATCTTCCTCTTTCTACATTCGAGCATAATTCTAATATCATTCTTCCTCAAGAATTTCCAATGGCTCTGAAATTTTCAAGTTCCAAGAATCCTTGGGAAAATACCGATAATGATCACCAATCACACGCTGGAAAGGGAGAAGTATTTCCTTCCTCAAAGGAAAATCTGATGACATGTGTCTTCAAGTCTTTCTGCGAGACCATCCGTGAGTTCCAAATGCCCCAAAGGCTGACGAACTGCTTGATGTGGAGACTTTTTCCAGACGGAAGGATCCGGAGGAGCATCTAGAATGCTTCAAAAACTGGATTGATGCAGCGCGCATTAACGAAACACAAGAATTTGATACCATGAAGTGCAAGTTGTTTCTAACAACATTGAAGGGAGAATCTCTCTAGTGGTTTCAAAATCTCCCTGCGTTCACGATTTTGCAGTGGATTGATTTCAGCCACTCCTTCCGCAGTGCATTCAAGGACAGAACGAACGAGAAAAGGAAATTAGCAGAGGCTAAACATATGATCACAAACTCTCCTAGCATAGTGAAACAAAACAATGGAGAAAAATTGCAGAAATTCCTCGAGTGTAAGACCCTGATTAATTAATCATGTATTTATATAGTAATTAATTAATAATTATATTTTGACGTATTATTATTAATTAATTAGACAACGTATAAGTTTTACGTGTATGGGCCTAAATTGTTGTCGTCGTATATAAGTTACTGACTTCGTGTAATATTAATATCGTCGTTGATAATACCCTTAACGTATTAATATTAATTCTCTAACGACGTGTCGTCGTATTTCCAATATTAATGTATTTCAGATTAATGATGAGTGGATTTTATATGATGTTTTTAGGCTATTTTTAGTCTTTTTATTTTATTATTTTTGAGTCTCATGTAGGTTTTTTATTGTTTTTATGTAGATTTTATATTTATTTTGCATTTTGCATGTAGATTAGATTTTATTAGATTTTATAGCTTTATTTTATATTTTTAGGAGTTTTTCTAGTTATTTTGTATTTTTAGGAAAAGCTGGTTTAGTTATCATTTTTGTCCAGGGACCAATATGTAAAGTTTCAGGAAGTCAGGGACCAAATTGTAAAAGTTCAAGAGTGGAGGACTTAAAGTGGAGATTGAGAGAATATGAGGGCTTGAATTGAAGTGCTAACCAAGGGAGGACCAAAGTGAAAAAGAAGAATATGAAGAATCACTCTCCAATTTAGCACATGGAAAAAATGCTTAAAGGAATTGATGTTAGTGGAGGAAGGGTTTCAGAATTGATCAAGGCTGGTTAGTGGCTTTTTATGGCCATCAAAACCCACTACCATGAATGAAGAAGGAAGGAAAAGCTTGAAGATGAAGAAGCAGCGTCCCAGCGCTCAAGCGTTGGGATCCCAGCGCTCAAGCGTTGGGATCCCAGCGCTCCAGCGCTGGGGTTCTGACTAGATGATGAGTCAGATGGTGACCCAGCGCCCAAGCGTTGGAAAGCCAGCGCTCAAGCGCTGGGCCTCGGACAGAAAGTGGATTTTTAATGCATCCTAGCGCCCATGCGTTGGTAATGCCAGCGCTCAAGCGCTGGAGGCTGGAATTTTACTATAAATAGGGCCCTTTTCTTCACTTGTAAGACACACCTTCATAGAATACAACAAGTATTCTCTCTTTCTCCCTCAAAGATCATTGTTCCTAGGAATTGTGGGAAGCCAAACTTGAGCTCCTATCCAGGGTAATTCAATGAATCTTTTAGCCATGCTTGGCTAATTCTTCTTTAAGTTTTTGGGTTGTTTTAGTTTATAATACATGTTCTAGTCTTTTTCTACATTTCTGAATTTTATTTCCATTCATGTTTTATTACCTTATGCTTTATTTCTATCTTGTGGATCCCAAGAGGTTTTGCTTATTACTTATTACATAAGGCCATTTGGTGAGTAGTAAGGGAACTAGGTAATAAAAAAGGTTATAAGTATACTTCGCTAAGGAATTAGGAAGGACGTAACTTTATGTTGGCCTGAACATCTTCTTCATCTTCTTCTTTAGTTAACTAGGTGCCAAGGAATTGGGTTTAGTAATTAAAAAAGAAAGATCTACAATGCTTAAGGAATTAACTTGTAGTTACACTAGGCTATAGCATCATGATAATGGTTTTATAATTCAGGAATTTAGTAGGAAATTTCTAGCATGTTTTTATAGACTATGTAAACCAACCCAAGAGCTTATTGTTTATCATCTCTTTATTCTATTATTTTATGCTATTGTTTCTTTCAAGTTCTCAAACCAACAACAATTATACATCTTTTTATATTTTCTGTTTAAGTACTAAACTTAATATTAACAAGAACACCTATCCTTTGGGTTCGAACATTTTTATTACGCGATAGTAAATTGTACACTTGCAATTTCATTATCAAGTTTTTGGCGCCGTTGCCGGGGACAGGTTCTTTCAAGTTCTTGTTTTTATTTTATTTAGTACTTTTTGTATATAATATAAAAAAAATAAAAAAACAATATTACTGCCTAACAGTTTGTTGCCATGTGGAAAGAAGATCCTTTGGAAACTATAATCTCTGAGGGGTTGGATTTTGAAGATATAGACAGCAATGACGAACAGGTCATTGAAATGGCAAGATATCTGGAGGCTGCTCATTTTTTCCCTTCAACAAAAAATTGGGTAGAGGAGCTGAAAAGAGAGGAAGAAGTTCAAGAGGAGAAGAGGGAATTGAAGCCCTTACCTTCCACTCTTAAGTATGTATTTCTTGAGGGAGGTAATAATAAGCCAGTCATTGTGAGTAGTTCCCTCTCTCCTCTTGAAGAAGAAAAACTGGTAAGAATTCTTAGAACTCATAAATCTGCTTTGGGTTGGACTATAGAGGACATTAAGGGCATAAGCCCCACTGTTTGTATGCATAAAATTTGTTTAGAAGAACAAGTTAAACCTGTAGTCCAACCTCAAAGAAGACTTAATCCTGCCATGAAAGAGGTGGTAAGGAAAGAAGTGATTAAGTTGCTTGATGCAGGGATCATCTATCCCATTTCTGATAGTGAATGGGTCAGTCCCGTTCAGGTAGTTCCCAAAAAAGGGGGAATTACTGTGGTCCCGAATGAGAACAATGAATTGATTCCCACCAGGAAGGTAACTGGTTGGAGGGTTTGTATAGATTACCGGAGGCTAAATTCTGCCACCCGGAAAGATCATTTCCCCCTTCCCTTTATTGATCAAATGCTTGACAGGTTGGCTGGCCATGAGTACTATTGTTTCTTGGATGGTTATTCAGGATATAACCAAATTGTTGTTGATCCTAAGGATCAAGAAAAAACTGCTTTTACTTGCCCCTTCGGGGTGTTTGCTTATAAAAGAATGCCTTTTGGCTTGTGTAATGCTCCAGGAACCTTCCAAAGATGTATGTTTGCTATTTTTTATGATTTAATTGGTGAATGTATGGAAGTGTTCATGGATGATTTTTCTGTGTATGGCCCCAACTTTGACAAGTGTTTGAGCAATTTGGAAAGGATTATTGTTAGGTGCCAAGAAAAGAATTTGGTACTTAATTGGGAAAAATGTCATTTTATGGTAAAAGATGGCATTGTGCTTGGGCACAAGATTTCTGAAAAAGGGATTGAGGTGGATAAGGCTAAAACTGAAATTATTGAAAATCTACCTCCTCCCACTAATATTAAAGGTATAAGAAGTTTTCTTGGTCATGCAGGTTTTTATAGGCGATTTATAAAAGATTTTTCTAAAATTGCTAAGCCTATGACAAATCTCCTTGAAAAAGAAGCTCCTTTTATCTTTAATGATGAGTGTTTGGCTGCTTTTAAATTATTAAAGGAAAAACTTGTTTCAGCCCCTATCATTGTTGCTCCCCAATGGGATTTGCCTTTTGAAATTATGTGTGATGCTAGTGATAATGCAATAGGGGCTGTTCTTTGTCAGAAAAATGGAAAAGTTTTGCATGTGATTTATTATGCTAGTAAGGTTCTGAATGAAGCTCAAAAAAATTATGCTACAACTGAAAAGGAGTTGTTGAGCGTTGTCTATGCTTTAGACAAATTCAGACCTTACGTTTTGGGTACTAAAGTTATTGTGCATACTGACCATTCTGCATTGAAGTACTTGTTTGCTAAGCAGGAAGCTAAACCCAGGCTGATCAGGTGGATCTTACTCTTGCAAGAGTTTGATCTTGAAATTGTGGACAGAAAAGGGAAGGACAATGGTGTAGCTGACCATTTGTCAAGGTTTGAAGAAGGGAACTCCGATCCAATTCCTATTCAAGAGGAGTTCCCAGATGAGAGGCTTTTAGCTATCCAAGAGATAGCTCCATGGTATGTACATTTAGCTAATTTTAAAGCTGCTGGTGTGTTGCCTTCTGATTTGACTTGGCAACAAAAGAAGAAATTTTTGCATGATGCTAAATTCTTTTTCTGGGATGAACCTTATTTGTTTAGAGAATGTTCTGATGGGATCATTAGAAGGTGTATTCCAGAAAAAGAATTTGAGGCTATTTTATGGCATTGCCATGGCTCCGATTATGGAGGCCATTTTTCAGGTGAAAGGACTGCAGCTAAAGTCCTCCAAAGTGGTTTTTATTGGCCTACTATTTTCAAAGATAGTAGAGCATTTGTGGTAAGGTATGATCGCTGTCAACGAACTGGTAATATCTCAAGAAGGAATGAGATGCCCCAAAAAATGATTTTGGAAGTTGAGCTTTTTGATGTTTGGGGCATTGATTTTATGGGACCTTTTCCACCTTCTTTTGGTTGCCAGTATATTTTGGTTGCTGTTGATTATGTTTCTAAATGGGTTGAAGCATCAGCCCTTCCCACAAATGATGGAAAAGTTGTTTTGGATTTTCTGAAGAAAAAGATTTTTACTAGATTTGGGGTGCCAAGAGCAATAATCAGTGATGGAGGTAAGCATTTTTGTAATAAAGCTTTTGAAGCTCTTTTGAAAAAATATGGTGTTAATCATAAAATTGCTACCCCCTATCACCCCCAAACTAGTGGACAAGTAGAGGTTTCTAATAGGGAGTTAAAAAGGATTTTGGAAAAAACAGTTGGTACCTCAAGGAAAGATTGGTCAAAAAAATTAGATGACACCTTGTGGGCTTATCGAACTGCGTTTAAAACTCCTATTGGAACCTCTCCTTACCAGTTGGTTTATGGTAAGACTTGTCATTTACCTGTGGAACTTGAGCATAAAGCCTTTTGGGCTTTGAAACAGTTGAACATGGATCCCAAAGAAGCTGGGGATAAAAGACAGGTACAGGTACATGAGCTGGATGAATTTAGACTCCAAGCATACCACAATGCTTGGATCTACAAGGAAAGGACAAAGAAGTGGCATGATAAGAAGATTCTGCCAAAAGAATTCAATCCAGGACAGTTTGTGCTGTTGTATAGCTCAAGGCTGAAGTTATTTCCTGGAAAGTTGAAATCAAGATGGACAGGGCCGTATATGGTTACTAAAGTCTTTCCTCATGGTGCGGTTGAGTTGGAAAATAATGTTACAAAGAATGCTTTTGTTGTCAATGGGCAAAGACTGAAACCGTACCTAGGAGGAGATATTGTAAGACAAGAGGTCTTTGCCATATTTGATACCCCCAATTGATTAAGGGGAAGGGTCTATCTCGGACCTTAACATTGAGCTGGTTGGGAGACAACCCAACTTAGGATAGTTTGAATTTTTGTCATTTAAATTTTTGCACAACTCTTGTACATAAATAAAAGAAAAGAAATTTTATGTTTTTGCTGCAAGCGAGGCCAGCGCTCGAGCGCTGGAGGCCAACGCTCATGCGTTAGGCCCCTGCTTCATAACCTCTGATTCCAGTTGAACCCAGCGCTCCAGCGCTGGAGGGCTAGCGCTCATGCGCTAGGCCCCTGGAATCCACCCAGTTATTTTTCTAATTTCCAGCGCCACAGCGTTGGAACCCAGCGCTTAGGCGCTGGGACCTCTGATGCCCAGTTTTTATTTTAATTCCAGCGCCCAAGCGTTGGTATCTCCAACGCTCAAGCGCTGGAGCTCGGGCAGATTTGCTGTTTTGTTTTTGTTTGCTGTTTTTAGTTTTTAAATAAATTTTGTGTTCATCATTTTTCTGAAAGTTTTAGATTCTTTGAGTTTTCCCTTGTTTCTACACTGGTTTTAATTTTTGGGAACTCAAGAACTCTTGTTTTTAAAGGTGAACACAATTTTTCAACCCATGATCTTTTGTGCTGATTTTGGAACTAACAAGTCAAGCAAGTTTCTACTTGTGAGACTTTTGTTTGTTCATTGTTACAGGATAAGGTACCAAAAGGAGGAAGAGCCCTCTTGAACTTAAGTGTTCAAAGTGATTTTTACATTGAGGTTCCCTTGGACCTTTGTGGAAAATTTGTTACTATACCAGCTTATTAGTTTTTGTTTTTCTTTTTATAGTTTTTAGTTTTTTTATTTTTATTTTTAGTTTAGTTTTATTTTTGCATGAGTCTTGAGTATATTATCCATTCTGATGTTGCTATAGCTTTGTGAATGCTTTATCTGATTAAACTGCTTTGTGAAAAATTCTATGTTTTTAAGCAGTTAGGATTGCATGCTGTAGAAAGGATTTTTGATGTCTTGATTGTTTGGTTGTTGGCTAAGTCTTTTTCTGAGTTCTAAAAAGGGTACCACTTACCCTATCTTTTTCTGAGAGCTGAGGACTCTGAATTCTTGAATGTGAAATTTTTCTGCCTTGTGTTGCATGTTGATTGGAGTTTTGTGTACTTTGTGAGTTTAGAAGAGATTATAGGCATTTTTGAAAACTCAGATTTTTGCTTAAAATATTATATCCACTAGTAGCCCCTTTTGAGCCTTAAAAGAGTCATTCTTTGGAGCCTACTTTGTGTGATATCTTTAAGTTGTTATAGTGATGCATGTGCTGAATTTGTAGAGCTTTGTTTGTTGGGTTTCTCTCTAAAAAAAAGATGAAGGAAAAAATTGAAAAAAAAAAATAAAAATAAAAAAAATAAGGTATGTGCCTTAGAAAAATAATGAAGTAGTGGGGTGAGAAAGAGTATGAGGGGAGTAAAATTCAAGTCATTCATCCCATACATTCCACTACTTTGTTCAAAAAAAAGAGAAGAGAAAAAGAGAAAAATTGAGAGAACCCTTGTGTTGAATTGTTTAAGCTCTTAGTCAAAGAAAAATCACTTAACAACAGATTCTGAGTCAGCCAATAGAGTTGCCAAGTCTTGAAATCCATACCTTGAAATGAACAACCCTTTGGCCAAGTTATAACCTTCAAAAATCTCTTCAAAATCACTTGGTTGCTTTACTTCAGTTTTGATTTGAATTATAGGCAGGATTATTGAGCTTTCTTGTTTTCATGGAGAATATTATTTTTGGTGAGCTTAATTGATGAACTCAAACATGTTAAAAGCCAAGCCTAACTTTCTTGATTCTTTGTCTATAAAACATGCATGTCTTCCTTTTCTGCTAAGCTTTCTTTGAAAGGTTTCTGTGCTTCAAGTTGTAATCAGATAAAACTTTCTCAAAACCCAGGGACGAGTTTTTCTTTAAGTTTTGTCGCTTGAGGACAAGCTGTCGTTGGGTATAGTGGTGTGATGAGTGGATTTTATATGATGTTTTTAGGCTATTTTTAGTCTTTTTATTTTATTATTTTTGAGTCTCATGTAGGTTTTTTATTGTTTTTATGTAGATTTTATATTTATTTTGCATTTTTCATGTAGATTAGATTTTATTAGATTTTATAGCTTTATTTTATATTTTTAGGAGTTTTTCTAGTTATTTTGTATTTTTAGGAAAAGCTGGTTTAGTTATCATTTTTGTCCAGGGACCAATATGTAAAGTTTCAGGAAGTCAGGGACCAAATTGTAAAAGTTCAAGAGTGGAGGACTTAAAGTGGAGATTGAGAGAATATGAGGGCTTGAATTGAAGTGCTAACCAAGGGAGGACCAAAGTGAAAAAGAAGAATATGAAGAATCACTCTCCAATTTAGCACATGGAAAAAATGCTTAAAGGAATTGATGTTAGTGGAGGAAGGGTTTCAGAATTGATCAAGGCTGGTTAGTGGCTTTTTATGGCCATCAAAACCCACTACCATGAATGAAGAAGGAAGGAAAAGCTTGAAGATGAAGAAGCAGCGTCCCAGCGCTCAAGCGTTGGGATCCCAACGCTCCAGCGCTCCAGAGCTGGGGTTCTAACTAGATGATGAGTCAGATGGTGACCCAGCGCCCAAGCGTTGGAAAGCCAGCGCTCAAGCGCTGGGCCTCGGACAGAAAGTGGATTTTTAATGCATCCTAGCGCCCATGCGTTGGTAATGCCAGCGCTCAAGCGCTGGAGGCTGGAATTTTACTATAAATAGGGCCCTTTTCTTCACTTGTAAGACACACCTTCATAGAATACAACAAGTATTCTCTCTTTCTCCCTCAAAGATCATTGTTCCTAGGAATTGTGGGAAGCCAAACTTGAGCTCCTATCCAGGGTAATTCAATGAATCTTTTAGCCATGCTTGGCTAATTCTTCTTTAAGTTTTTGGGTTGTTTTAGTTTATAATACATGTTCTAGTCTTTTTCTACATTTCTGAATTTTATTTCCATTCATGTTTTATTACCTTATGCTTTATTTCTATCTTGTGGATCCCAAGAGATTTTGCTTATTACTTATTACATAAGGCCATTTGGTGAGTAGTAAGGGAACTAGGTAATAAAAAAGGTTATAAGTATACTTCGCTAAGGAATTAGGAAGGACGTAACTTTATGTTGGCCTGAACATCTTCTTCATCTTCTTCTTTAGTTAACTAGGTGCCAAGGAATTGGGTTTAGTAATTAAAAAAGAAAGATCTACAATGCTTAAGGAATTAACTTGTAGTTACACTAGGCTATAGCATCATGATAATGGTTTTATAATTCAGGAATTTAGTAGGAAATTTCTAGCATGTTTTTATAGACTATGTAAACCAACCCAAGAGCTTATTGTTTATCATCTCTTTATTCTATTATTTTATGCTATTGTTTCTTTCAAGTTCTCAAACCAACAACAATTATACATCTTTTTATTTTTTCTGTTTAAGTACTAAACTTAATATTAACAAGAACACCTATCCTTTGGGTTCGAACATTTTTATTACGCGATAGTAAATTGTACACTTGCAATTTCATTATCAATTAATATTATTATTTCGCGGCGTAGTACCGTTAGCGTAACAAATATAGCAGAAAACGTTATATTGATGATGTTGTCTCACTTATTTAAGTACAGCGAAGTATTTAAATCATTACGGAAGTGGAAACGATGTCAAAAAGTAAATTTTTGTGTGTGTGTGTGTGTGAGTGTTATGTGTGCGGAGGGAAATTAAGTTTGAATATTTGGACTGTGTAAGTGTGTGTGTGTGTGTGTGTGTGATTTATTTCACTAAGATGATTAGTATGCATGTTTAGGAAATGGAGGGAAATTAAGTTTGAATAGTTGGAGTGTGTAAGAGGATAAAAATGATATTTGCATGGAGAACAAGAGAATCATAAGCCAATTGAAAGTGACATGTCTTTAGTTGACCATTTTGACTTCTTATTAAGAGAGGTTAAGGAAGATGAAGGTAATCATCCTTTTGCTAATGTGTTTCGAATTTATGTACTCTTGATTAGGCAAGGATTAGCTTTTAAACCATCAACCTAAAGTGGGGCATATGAGGTCATTTGCTTGTTGAGTTAGAAGTGTTTAGCCTAATTAGGGAAAAGGAAAACGCTACCATTAAAGCTTGATAGTGATCCTTGCATTGGAAATGAAAGACAAGTGTAAAGTGGTTATTTGATATTTCGATGAAGGGATATTTGAGACTATTAAGAAAGTAAAACATCCTATCTTTGTAGAGAGATAGTCGATCAATACACTTAATATAGTGTTGAGTCTTCATCTTTTATTCAATATGGAGTCAATACATGCGCCCAAGGATCATCGCAATCCTGTATAAACCCAATTTCCTCTTTGTGGAGCTCGTATTGACGCACGCCCCTTCTCGAATTTAACTTTGTGAAGCAACTGGGTTGTGGCTATGGATCGGGATGTGGGATCCGGGGCCAGAAAACCGCAACGGAAAAGCCTCCTTGTGGAATCCAGAGTCGGGCAACCGCATCTGAAAAGGAGAAGCCGAGCCTCGGCCTTTTGGAGACCAATCCGGAAGCCTCTGTATCATCCCCTTGACTCTGGTTCTAGATAGCAAAGCTACCTTCCCAAAGAGAACCGAAGGCAGGGGTCATACAAGATCCCCTAGGGGAAGAGCCCCTTCCCTCTTTCTCAGGATGAAGGAATTTGGAGAAAGGCGGCTCCTTAAATCCACCTTGGCCCATTGGTCCGCAATCTCTAACAAGGGCCTCTAGAGAATAACGAGGGTCTTCGCCTCCAAGGAGGGATCTTAAAATGAACGGAATGTCCCCATTGATACTTTCCAAGGCTATCATCTCAGGGGTGGCAGAAGTTTCAGGCACAATGTCCATAGAGGAGATGATCCCAAAGGGTTGAGGAAACTGAACATTTATAGGGAACTTTGAATCCTCAAAAGTGTCCCGGAGCATGCGAAACTTCCATTGGAAAAGAGAACTTCATTTATGAAATTACCCCTGGAAACTCCCAAAGGAATTTAAAGCTGCGGAGGTTTCGCTAACCAATACATCCGGTCGGAAGCAACGCAATGTTACAAATACACCACAGGACCAACTGGCCATCGCAACCCCGCTCAGATCATAATCCATCCAGCTCGGCAAGACCGCACCAGACCTAGTCAACAACTCCATCTCGGATCAAATGCAACGCTGGGCAGCAATCCAAAGCCTCGGAACAAAACTGGGCCAAAACAAAACAAAGAGACTCGTGCAACTCCAGAGGGCCTATTACTCAAAAGTAGGGGGGCTCCAAGACATAGCAGAGTGATCTCGTACGAAAGTTTCATATAGATTGACATGCCAACATATGCCACACCAAGTTGGGGGCTCCAGTTCCGGTCGGCTCTTCAGCCATATGACCCAACGATGAGCAGTTGACCCACTAGGGATGTTCTTAAGCATAAACCTAAGAGGCAGCCTGCACGGCCTAGCTAAGGGATGAGCACTCCCGGCTTAGTGGTACCTTATCCGACCAGCCCAGACACATGCCGAGGGGAAAGCGCTTCACAGGCCGCTCGACCTACATACACTCCCGCTCGGAAGCCTCACTCATGAGCTTCCCCAACACCTACAGAGACACCTCCGACACCTATATATACCAGGTTCTATCATCTCACTAAGTACTTTTGGAAATCCATCACCACTTTATCTCTTTTAACTTCCACGCTTCTTACTCACTCTTTACTTTACACGTTTTCTATGCATTCTTACATGTCTGAGCTGAGCTCTTGGACGCTCTCGAAGATCCCTTACTGACTTGAGTGTGGGAGTGTCTTCTGCAGATCCTCCCCAACGCATTGGACTTGAAGACTCTATCTCATTCGCGCCGGAGCATAGCGAGCGCCACCGCAGCCTCGCCGAGAGCACCATTGTCTAGGATTCACACCCGAACACTACTCAAGGGCTGACCAGGGCCTGTTATCAATTATGTCCCACTCTATATAACACTCTAATTCATTTTACTCCATGAAATCACTATGACCATCTTTCCAAGACATTAAAATTCAAGATTTCATGGTGAACACCTTCGACCTAACATTTCTTCATTTCTTAGTAACTTATCTCAGTTCTAAGACCACATACTACAACAACCCAACAAGGTTGTCAGATGATGGAGGAAACACCACCTCCGTGGTTCCTTCCAAGGAGGTCAAGAAGGTGAGATTTTCCTACTTTCATTTCTGGCCTTTTCCCTCCCTTCCTAACTCATTTTAGACAACCTAAATGGTCCCTAGATGATCCAGAAATATTCAATGGTGGGTTCAAGTAAATAGCTTGGGTTTGTTCAAATCGAAAACCCTTTACCCAAGGCCTGAAACTATGTTTTTGAAGTTTATAATCATCAAAAGAAGCTTAAGAAAGTGTGAAGAAGTGCTTCTCCTTAACTTTGGCTGGGGTTTTGATGAAGACAACCGCGTTAACAAAGAAGAAAAAGGTGAAGACCATGAAGAGCACGACCAGAAGCTTTCAAGACATTCGGTTAAGGTTCATAGGTTTTATTTCTTAGGTATTTACCTTTGATTGATTAATTTTAGAATTCATAATCACTTAAGGGCTCTTTAGAACATGGTTAATAAGAGGCTAAAATGTTTTCTAAGACAAGAAGGTAGAAATCACTTGAATAGATGTTAAAAACATAAAAACAAGAGTTTTTTCACTGTTGTAATCGATTACAACATCAAGGTAATCGATTACAAGCATGTCAGGTAAGTATAATCGATTAACTCATTAATGTAATCGATTACATGAACATCAAAGGCATGTAATCGATTACCACGCTCGTTGTAATCGATTACCAGCCTGACAGAACACGTCTTTTCATGAACCAATGAGTTTTTGAACGTGTTTTAAGGGTTGCAATGGCTCATGATGACTCTCCAGAGTCTATAAATACTTCATGGAACTTAGAATTCGTGGAACAACTTTCGGATAAAAAACTTACATGATTTTCAAGTGATTTCACAAAAACTATATTCATGGTCTTATGCTGTCCATATTTTGAAAAACCAAAATCATAAGCCCTTGAGTATTAGAGTTCTGAATATAAATCTTGATAACGATACTATCTTCTAGATTGGATAGAGAATTTGTAAGCCATTGTAAAATCTTCTTCTTCATCTTGAATCAGTTTGATTCTTGGTCCGCCATAGTGTTTGGTGAAGATCACCAAAGGGTTTGGTGATAGAGAAAACGTACTTTGGATCGGGGTGATTCAAAGTCCATCGTAGGGTTCGGTGAGTGCTGTGTAACGGGAAAGTGGTATGCTTTCTTGAGGGTGTTCTTGAGAGTGTTGGTGTGACGCTTGTACTGGACATCATTTACATAGTGGAAAATCTCCAAATCAGAAAGGAGGATTGGACGTAGCCTTCGGTGGTTGAAGGTAAACTAGGATATATCATTGTTTGTGATCTTCATATCCCTTATCTCTTTACTTTCAAAATTTCCTTTTATTAGCATACTTGTGAATCATTCTAAGTTTTCTTAATACGCTTTCGTTACGTTTGAATTTGATGTTTGTGTTTTTTTTTAGTTTGATAATATTTCTGCAAACCTAATTCACCCCCTCTTAGGTTGCTATCTACTTTTACAATTGGCATCAGAGCAAGAAATGGGTAAGTGATTCCTAGATCCATAATAGATGACACCCGCTAAACCCGTTTTAGGTGAACGTTATAATTTAATTAGAACTCCTAGTTTTAATGGTGAATACTATGATTTTTTTGGAAAATAAGAATGAAAATATTTATTAAGTCTCAAGACTTAGAGATTTGGAATGCTATAGAAGAAGGTCCTTTCATACCTAGTATTGATGTTAATGGTAGTAAACAACCTAAGCCTAGTGATGCATGGAATGCATATGATAAAAAGAAAGTTCAATATAACTTAAAAGCTATGAATATTCTAACTTCAGCCTTAAGTGTTGGTGTGACGCTTGTATTGGACATCATTTACATAGTGAAAAATCTCTAAATCAGAAAGGAGGACTGGACGTAGCCTTCGGTGGTTGAAGGTGAACCAAGATATATCGTTGTTTGTGATCTTCGTATCCCTTATCTTTTTACTTTCAACGTTGTTTGTGAATCATTCTATGTTTTCTTAATACGCTTCCGTTATGTTTGAATTTGATGTTTGCGTTTTTTTGTTTGATAATATTTCTAGAAACCTTATTCACCCCCCACTTAGGTTTCTATCTAGTTTTACATAAAGGATTCCGAATGAGAAAATACCAAGAAAATTGAGTTCTAGAATTTTCTGCAAATGGCTCATCGAAGAAGATGAAGCCACGACTGCGGCCACAACGACGGTCATCATTGGCGATGATCTAATAGTACATTCCGGTTTGCCTCTCCTCCAGAAGCACAAGGTGGTCGAAGCACCTAGATCAGAGGTTGGAGTTCGGAGAAAAACACCTCCAAAGGCTTGAATTTTCCGACCACGTCGCCGGAATCTTCAAGCATGCGGTGGTAGGAAATAACAACTACCCAAAAATTCTTCAGTCGTGCCCAGAATTGATTAAAATGCTCCAAAATTACTTGTACTACACCCAGAAACATGTATCAACAAGTTTTGAAGTGAATCAAAGAAGAATCTTCAAAGAACAAGGAAGGGAACGAAGATGAAATCTTGAGCGCTTTCTTGAGAGAATTGACAGCTTCTCACTCTAACCTCTGAGGCTCAGGTTGAAAATGAGGGGAGTGTGTGGCTGCAGGACTGATCATGGAGCTATATATAGAGTGCTTGTGAGTTGATTTTTTCTTCTTCTTCATAGACAAGTGTGCTTGCCATGCGCACCTTTATCACCTACATGGTGACTTTAGCTCCACTCTAAACCTCTCTTAATCTCCTCTTAATTAAGCTGACCATACCCCTAACTATTCAGAAAATAATTTCATTTTCTATAAAAATAATAATGTGAAGAAAATAGTTAAGTTTGGTTAAAGAAATTAACAATTAAACTAGGGTTTATTTCACATAAAGTCATGCTTTTTCATGAAGGGTTAAATCCTAATTTTCTAAATTAAGTTTCATAATCAATGATTTACTATTTCACAATTTAATCTTTCATTTCTTCTTATAAAACAAAAATTAAACATATTATGATAGAGAAGTGATGTTAAATTTCCATTAATTTTTATTGGTTATTTTGACTATTAATATGTTGAGATACATTGCAGGCTATGGTTTTTATATTTCTTATAAAATATTACTCCCTCCGTCCCAAATTATAAGACCCTTTAGAAACAAACTCGGTGTCCCAAATTATAAGACCCCTTCTAGATTTCAGGAAAAGAAAAATAAGTTTTTCCTTTTTTACCCCTTGCATTCATTATATTTTAAATTTCAAAACTTTAATTACCACCTGATCTACTAATTACTTCTTTCATATTCCCAACCAACTTTTGTTATATCCAATACTTACATTAACAATTTCCAGATTTTTTTAAATAGGGGCATATTTGGAAGATTTGTATAAAAAGTAACAAAACCAACATATTAATTAGCTTATTACATGTTTTCTTAATAGGCGTGATTGTCTGAAAAGGACCCTATAATTTGGGACGGAGGGAGTATCTTATTAATTTCATCTTTTTCAACTTAAATTTCATACCAATTATTTCAAATGATTACACGTTTATCATGTTTTGAATAATAACAATTTTACCTAAGGTTTAATCATGATAGATAAAGATTTCCTAAAATTTTATATTTTGTATATTTCAGGAAATATCTATTGTTTGATGAAAAGAAACGCAATGTATGCCCTCTCTTAAAGAATCTAAAGCAGATCGCTCAAATGTATCGTTCGATGAAATCAAGAAGGAACGTCTGCGTACAAGTGGAACGTCTGCCTACGTTCAAGATGAAACGTTTGTCTCTATATTCAAACAGTGAAGACTTGCAACGTCTGCCTATTCAATGAAACACTGTTTCATCAGACCCAAGAAAATGACATATTTAATGAAGAAATATTCCTAGTATCTGTCAACTCTCTAAACGCTCCGTACTTGAAGATACACCTTTTCAGAGTCAACGACGCTATTTTTTGAACATCGTACAACCTCAATGGTAAGAATCAAATCTCGGTGATGAGAATAAGAAGATATGCTCTGCTGTTTTCCTCTGCATTAAATGCTCAAACACTATTTAAGGAAACACAATAGAGAAGAGCGGGTGATAGTATAAGCTGCATTAAATGTTGCATTATTGTGAACCTGACCCACCGTGGTTTCTAGTGGTCTACAATGGACTACAAAACTTAAAATTTGAATGAAATTTTTGTGACCATAGAATTTATTGATAAAATATTTTAAACGGCTCAGATTAAACATCAATAAAAAAATTAAATACCAATAAAAAGTTAAATAACAATAAAAAAATAAAAATACAATAATAACGTTTTGATTTTTTCCATCTTTCTTCCCCTTCCTCGGATCATCACCTTCAACCTCACGGCGAAGGCTGGAGAAGAGGAAGGAAAGTTTATTTATCTCCTTTATGGCAGTTGCATGACTGGTTTGGTTGGTTTCTGGGTCTGATAATGAAACTACCGTTTGCATATTTCCCTTGAAAAACCTATCCATGTGGTGTGTTCCTTTTTTCGATTCTGTATATTGTGTGATGAAAGAAAGAGGAGGTGAGGGGAAGGAGAGGGTGGGGCAATTGCCCCCACATTATTTCTAAAATTACTTCCAATTTCTTTATTATTTTAATGTAAAATATTTAATTGACCCTACCAGAAAATAAATGTATCCATAGTTATACATATTTTACTTCTAAAGCTATTAAAAGTTTCAACATATCAACTTTATTTTGCCACTTTTTGAGCAACTAGCCATTGAAACTTTATCATCTTCATTTCACTAATTGAAACTTTGTCAAATTTGCCAAAAGCTATAATTATTTAGTATTAGAAGCTATGCAAATATCTGGCTGTTGGATTTAATGAAGGGCTTAGATATTTCAGACATTTTAAATGTAAGAGTAAATTAAAATGAATATTAAGGGTAAGCAATTCACGAAATCAGTGGCTTAGTGATCTTGGAGTTGGTATATTTGCGAAATGAATATTAAGGGCAAATAATGAATATCATCGTTGCTACGAAGCTTTACGGAGACCAAAAGGCATATACTATTTATCCATTTGTATATTTGTTTTTGGAGTTGGCTATGATACTATCGGTGGTAACTGTTATAGTTGAAAGAGTTTTTTCTGCTATGAATATTATAAAAAATCGGTTGCAAAATCGTATAGAAGATGAGTTGTTGAATGATTACTTAGTTACT
This sequence comes from Acmispon strigosus, assembly GCA_030819835.1. NCBI lineage: Eukaryota > Viridiplantae > Streptophyta > Magnoliopsida > Fabales > Fabaceae > Acmispon > Acmispon strigosus. Next base: position 11,058,548 of record JAUAMA010000001.1, read on the forward strand.
TATATAGGGAGAGAAATATTTGATTGTGTTAAGAATGAAAATATTGTACAAAGTTTTCAATGAAAACTTGTAAGGAATAGCTATGAGGCTTTTTTTTAATATTGCAAAAATAAATTAGTGAAATATGGTGAAAAAAATTAGTGAAGTATGGCTGTTTTTGACATGCTAAGCTGACATGGCGAAAATATAGGAGTCGCAAGATTTTTCGCGACTTGTGTGCAAGGAGTCACATGGATTTTTCGACTTGCATCTTCGTACGACAACAGTTTCGAAAGCGTTGCCTGAAGACGATAAAAGGCTACGGTTTTATAACCGTGACCTAATATTACATTCTCTCTCGACATTCAACAACTGGCCCCACCACTACTCCTCATCCAATTTTGATTCTTTTCCTCTCTCTTTCCCCTTCTCTCTTCTCATTCATGGCTTTTCTTCTTCCTCAACAAAAAAAGGCATTTCTTCTTCTTCCTCCTCCCTTCACTTTTCTTCATTCCTTCCTCCTCTCCCACTGCACCCGACCACCACCTCGCCGGCCAACGCCGTCCTCGCCGTCGCCGGCTTCGTCCTCAACCCCCTTTCTTCTTCCTCCTCCCTTCACTTTTCTTCATTCCTTCCTCCTCTCCCACTGCACTCGACCCCTTCTCTCTCTTCATTCATGTCTTTTCTTCTTTGTGGTGGAGAAGGTGAAGAAGATGGTGGTGGAGGCTGATTGGAGTGTTGGTTGCGGCGCTGCCGATGGAAGTAGGCCAGGCCGACGACAGGGGCCTACGACCTAGCCTACATCAGGCTCAGGCCAAGCCTAGCCAAATTACTAAATAGATAAGGTCAAGGCTTTTTTAAAAGCCTATTTAGTTAAAATTGTCAGACTTGGGCCACTCAGAAAGACTTGTAAGCCTAACAGGTCGGCCTATTTAAGTAAATATTAATTTATTTTATTATTCATATTATTTTGATTTTTTATTATAATATATTTTTTGAAATCTTTACTATAGTATCTTAAAACTAAATAGTTGTTGACTTATTTATATGATTAAATATGTTAGAATATATAATGAATTAACCATATAAACTTCTTTAGAAAATAACTATACCTATTTACTTTGAATTTGACCAAATAATCATATTATTGTATTTTAACTCACTAATCTATAAGTTTGTTGACATTTTACAATTAAATTTTTCGGTCTACTTGAATGTATTGCAATAAAACAAGCTTTTAAATAGGATACCAGGCCAGACTTTCAAACATATCAAACTCAGGCCTAAAAAACAAACCTATGACAGGCAACAGGCCAGGCTCAGGCCTTGAATTATTAAAGCAGGTCAGACCTATTTAAGCAAAGGCTAGCAAAACTCAGCCTACTTCCACCCCTAGGCGCTGGAAGGAGGAGAAGAGGGATTTGATGGTGGCGCTGGCGAGGAAGTGAAGAGGAAGGAGTGGCGGCTGTTGGTTGACGGGTGAGAGGGATTAGGATTTTTGGGTGTTGAATGAAAAAAGAGAATGATGGGAGGAGGAAGAAGAAAGGCCTTTTTTTGTTGAGGAAGAAGAAAACACATGAATGAAGAAAGAGAAGGGGAAAGAGAGAGGAAAAGAATCAAAGTTGGACGAGGAGTGGTGGTGGGATCGGTTGTTGAGTGAAGAGAGAGAAGGTGATATTAGGCCACAGTTTTTAAACCATAGCCTTTTACCTTCTTTAGGCAACGGTTTTGAAACTGTTGCCGTACGAAGATGCAAGTCGCAAAAATCCATGCGACTCCCTGCACACAATTTTTTTTATATTCATTTAAAAATCGCATCTAGGAGTGCGATTTCATATTGTGTACATATATCACCTTAAAGTGCGATTTCATATTAAAAACATCTAAAAAAATTCAAAAAATGCCCAAATGATTTTTAAAAATTATGGGACCACCACAGTTAGCCTAGTTGACATATTTATAAATTTATGGTGAAATATTTTATTTTTAAAAATAAAATATAAATAGCAAACGATGGTGAAATATTTTGTAGTTCAGCCCGTCGCCATCCGAGACTGTTAGAAATTCCTTTTTCAGGGCCAGAAATATTACAAAAAAAAATTTAAAATACTAGTTCGCACACCTATAAGTGCGATTTAGGGGCAAATTTCGCACTTGCAGATGCGAATTTTAACCAGTGTTCAATTTCTTGCGGTTAACCATACGAAACTGATTGCAACCAAAATAATAGGAAATGACGGGAGGGAGCAAGAAGGAAACAAGAGGAAGGATGTTGATGGTTAGTAGATGAAGGAGGTGGTTGATGGAAGATGATGAATGTGGTTGTTACAAGATGATAATTTTGGTGGTGAAAGGATGGAGAGAAAGGGGGGTGGGAGAATGTGTTGGAATGGAGAATGGTGGAAGGATGAAGATGATGATATTTATTTATTTTTTTAAATTTAAAAGGGTAAAATGGTAATATTTTACATTTTAAAGGGCATAATGGTAAAAGACGCATTAAAGGGGGGGGGGGGGGCGTATGGCGCAATAGGGGGGCGCCAAACGCGATTCCCTTTGATGTTTATCAGGATTTGTGTTGTTAGGGTTGATGATCACAAAGCTAATTCCACATGGTATTCTGAAACATTTTTTCTTTTCGATATGTACACACTGCACAACGACCATATTCATGTTCATGAAATTTCCATATCCTTTCTCCCTAAAAACTAAGAACACAAGAGGGAAAATAATCAAACCATGTATTTAGTGTAATAGAAGACTCTTAACAATAAGCTGGTGGACATGTAATAGAATGGGAAGCCATTTCTCATGTATGTCCAAAAAAAAAAAATTATATATTGCTAGGGAGCTAATGATAGGTACCAATATTCAGTTAGCAAATTAGTTAGTTAGTTGATGTAGTTTTAGAGAATGAGAGAGAATGTACTAAATAAGAGTGACTCAGAGAGAAATAGTATATTTGGGATTATTTATCATTAAAAACTCAGGAAAAGTATCAAGTATTTGGGATCATGTACTAATTATTGCATATTTATGCTTTGAATTAGAGAAGGAATCAAGTATCACTATTCAGCTTCTCCTAATGTAATCCATTTCTGCATGTTCTACTCTTGTTTCCTCCCTCAAATCTCTAACTTTCTGCCAACAGCCTTAACAGGTTCAAAACTAACAGGAAAACATGCTAACTTGTAGCCATATTACTATCTGTATGTGTGTGTAAAAAAAATCTTTGGTCATTGGTACAATACCACGACCAAAAAACCTCTTTGACCTCTGCTTCTGTGCAGTGAACCCAATAAACAATAAATATTAGCTCAAAATTAGTTACCTTCCGATGTATAAATCTTGGATAAGGGTTGCCAATTTTGCTTCGTGGATGAAAGAAAATCACATGCGCTTTTGTTAAGAACCCGATCTAAAAGCCATGTTTAGAGAGCTTAGTAATAAACTTCAATAAGTAGCAGCCCTTCTTAACAAACTTATAATGAGAAATGGGAGGGAATGATACCTATTTCATTGATCCAGCAAAGCCTATAAGCAGTGCAAATAAATATTATAGATAGTTCCCCAACAGCTAGGATGTTGTATATCTATAGGTATTGTACTTATTCTGATTTAAGATATGACATGACATAAAGCAAGATATCAACCAAATGATAAGAATATAATACAATTCAATGATAAAGTTAAGATACTGCATGATGCTATGAATAGGTGATGTATGGAACATAAGTATATCTACCGTCTATAAAATATAGCCTATTTCTAGGTAGAATTGATTCAGCATTCTTAGCAAGCATAACTCAAAAAATTATGAAAGTGAAAGAAGAAATATGTATTCAACTCAGTGATTATACTGTGATATATCATGATTAAGCTCCAACAAAGTGTAAAGAGAGGGAACAAAAAGAGTAAAAGAGAGGCTATCAGGAAACTAACCTCCTTCTAAGTTCTAGCTGACAAAAACCAACTAATTGACTGAATTAATTGTCTAACTGCCTAACAAATAGTAATTGCACCACTATCATGTTTCTTTCTTGCTTTATATTGCCCGGTAAGAATGTATATCTGCAGTGGTATTGCAGCTTCATAAGACTATGCTTTCTAGTGTTATTGAGTCATAGACTCTATCTGTGGTCTTCTTTGCCTAGATAAGGGGTCGAAAAGGTTACACAAATAAGCCCCTGCATCAAAAAAATGAAAGATGATGAAAGATATATCAAAGAAAAAAAGAAGTAAAGCTTCACCTCTTTCTCCCTACCAGTACGTATAGTTAATGATCATTAGGGAAAATACTTGAACAATGAGTGCACACATGTTCCCCAGTCACAGCCCCTACATAAAAGTATTTAGCAGGTATTGTATTTTTGTAAAATTGACAATTGGTCTAAGACCTATGCTACAAAAAAAAAGTAGCCATTTTTTCACCTTCCCTCCAACATGCAATACAAAAGTTAACCCGACAGCTGATAGAATTCCAACTAAATTATATGGCCATAGAATGACAAATGCACTAATTTTCTGCCAACTGCAACCTCTTCAGTGCATGGTCAAATGGAGAAATATCATTTGTACAAATTGTTCATAACAATACTACTCTTTAAAGTCAAACTCTAGAAATATTTTACTGATTTTATAGTGCAATCTGATTGAATCTAATCAATCTATATTGCAGATTGTATAAAACTAATAAATCAATTAAATAACTACGGTGTATTTGACCATCCAAAATCTTCGTCAGCTTCTAATTCCCATTTGGAAGTTGAAGATAGCAAAATATCTTCATTAACATTATGAGCCATTGGTTACCCTATCAACAGCCAGTCCAAGAAGAGTTGCAGCAGTTTGAAGCTGTGATCTATGGGACTCTTGCTTCCTCAAGCAAAGGTAAAAAGTATAAATAATTAACACTAAGTACATGAAGTAGCCATAGTGAAAGAAAGAGACATGTTGTATCATAACAGATTTATTAGCCACAGTCATCACAATCAGAAACACCTAATGTTTATCTGTGGTCATTGACCTTGTAGTATTTATCTGCTGGCGTGTTTCTAATGCCTTTTATTAATGAATGCACAAGGTCTGGTATTTAAATTATGACTCTTAACTTACAGTTTATTGTAGCATGTAAAAAACCGCCATTGTACTGTATCATAACAGAATACATGTCACAAGGAACTCTGAGGATGTATTTGAACAAGAAAGAGCCATACTCCCTTTCAATAGAAACAGTACTGAGGATGTATCATAAAGAAAAAGTAGCACTTCACTAGTATCTTGTGCAGGTTGGTAAGGTGTTTAAATGACTGATTTTACATGTAAGTCCATCAATAAAAAATTAATCAGAGTTAAGAAATAAAATGGCCCTATAGCAATATGCTACTATAAGTTAGGGACTGAGATTAATATAACACAATGAAATTTGTAGTTTTTTAGATTATTGACTATGACTATGCATTACCTATTGACCTTCTTTCACCTATACCCAAAACATCAATTTATCCAAAATTCACAATCCTTACAGTATAGAACTAACCTGACCCTATAGCAGTTTCCCATAACTATCCTTAATCTCATGAACTGACCGACCTTTCTCATTTTTTGCAGTACTTGGTCAATTAAAGGTTATGATCAGTGAATAGACATTTGTTTCATGAGTTTAATGTTTGGAGAAGCTTCTCATTGAGAATGATGCTAATAAAATATAGAGATGTTGTCACTTAGAGTATCTTACACACATATTAACCCTTCAATGTTTAATAAGCAAAGTCAAAATCCAAAATAACCTGGTGAAATATATATTGAGTTGAATAACAGGTTACATAATTATTTCGCTGAATCACATGTGATACATGACTATCATTCCAGCATTCCTAGCATGGCATGCCAATGGATGATAATATAGTATCACAATTACAAAAGGTGTTATAAAAAGACATTCAGCAGTTGAGTAAGATATCAAAAGCATCCACCCTAGTGGAAGACAGATATTAAACCTCTTAAACAGTAATACATACTACTATTATATAATAGAGATGACTTGTTCTTCATTCTTCATTTGGGACAAAGAACTCCAGCCCAAGCTCCTCAACATCATCGTACCATTCACACATCAGTATGTCTTCAACTAATTCAGCATCCATATGTTCACTAGACTCCAGACTTGTTTCCAAACTAGAGGCATTAAACTTAGCAGCTCCTGCTTCAATTGCAAAGATAAAACCCAAATCAAGTTTGTCAATAATGTGCCAGTCATCCAATCCATGTCCATGTAAGTTATCATTGCACTTTTCATCTTCATACATTTTCATCTTCCCCTTCCTAACTCTGTCAGCAGTGGCTGCTTCAGACTCAACATCATGTTCATTATTAGCCTGCATAAGGGCACTAACTACATCATCTTGGTCACCAACAAAAGTTGTGCCTGACCCCATGGTAGCAGGATATTCTCCTTCACCATGGACTTCATCAGCCGAAGCGGAATCCAAAACAGCCGATAATGGGGCTCCATCTACATTGCGTAATGGGTTGCCACCATCAACCACATCATCAAATTCACTTAGTGGCCTCCTCTTCAGTGGAGGATTTGCAACTGACAGACTGCAACTTGCACTAAACTCAATCACAGGAGCAAGGCTGTTAGGGGTGCTAACATGTTCTAGAGCAGTTGTATCCATGTCACTAAATTGAACAGCGAATATAGACTGAAACATATAAGAAAACCGTGAGCAAGCTGAAAAACTAAATTTGTGCCAACTATATTGCCTTTTTCTAAATGACAAAAAATAAGACAACGTGGAATTTACTAAGGAAATTGCTTTTATATGCAGATGTCAGTAAATCAAACCTTTCTTGGAGTGACAACAGTATCCTCTGAATGAAATTCATCAATAATGTTCAGATCCTCGCATGACATTGATACATCATCATCAAATGATACATCCTCGCACAATCCCAGATTTGTTTCCTACTTTGAATAGCATTTCCCAACCAACCAAATTCTTCTCTAGTACTACTGGATACTCATCATCAAATGGATCACCTAATTCAGACTGAAGATTACATGATTCAGATATGTAAGTATTTTGCTATGCTAAAAAATAATGCCATATTAGTTTTCAAACAAAGCATACAGTACCAAGTAAAAGAATAATAACCTAAACTTTCTTTATAAGATTCTCACAAGACATTTTGATGTAATGCCTAACCTCAACATCATTTAGCACAAAAATTGCACTGTCATATCCATCAACACCTCAACCTTAAACCGAAGCCTATTTAAAATAAAGGAAGGTGTCAAAGCATGCCTCTAATATTACATGATGTCAGAAACAAAGATCCTCCATTGGTAGGAATTAGAGATTAATGAAAAATGAATTGTGATATGCATTGAAAATCTTGCCTCAGTAGCATTGTCTCAGTAATTCTACCACACTGCACACAGTGATAAGAGCCACTAATGCCCACAAGCTCATTATAACAAAGACAAGAAGGGTATGACCAGTGACCATCTCTCACAATACCAACTATTCCAACATGAACTATGAACGTCCCTTGCTGTTAGTAACAACAATTAAAATAGGATGAGTAGTAGTATACCAAACTAATATAGTTAATGTGGGAATTTAGGCAAAAACAGAACAAATACAGCTATTGAGTAATAAATATAATCATCAAATTAGAAATCTACCTCATTAGTTGAATTCAGGGTAGTGATTGTTTTCCTGGGGTAGAAATTCAACATCTCATCTCCAATGTCCTGAATAACTTCATTCGTCCCAGTGAAAGCTACGGGTTCGATAATTCTAACTCCAATTCTAGTTAAACTGCACATTGAATAATGAATTGGGGACAAAATAGAATAATTAATTAGACCAAATGTGTAGTTTCAAGACAGGACATTGAAATCATACCTATCAACTAATGCAAACGCCTCTTCACATACTAGGTTTACGTGGATTTTGGAAACAGGTGGGTGAGTACAAACCAACAGCTTCTCTGCAAGGTTTGGAACATAGTTTTAATGACACATCTATGAATTAACGATTATAGGTGTGACTGCAAATGATTACCTTTGTATATTTTGGCCCTAACAAATTGTAGTGCTAATATAGGTCTCTGAGTCCATTTGGAGAAGAGGTACTCACTAAGCTCAGCTACATGCTCTCCAATCAAGACTACCCGTAGTGACCCACTGCAATTAATAAAAATATGGATTAACAAAAGAAATAAAAGAAAGGCAGGCATATTTGTACATATGCATTGCATTATACAAACCAAGTATCTTGTAACTCAATGATCATCATCCTTCTAATACAACCATCTTTAATCCATATTTTCTCACAGGATACAGCAGTAACTAGACCTATCAGATCTGCATTGCAGGAAAGGAGTTGATTCAACATTCTTCTGATGCACACATTATTATCTTATAATACAGTAACTCTGCAGAATCAATCCCTTCACACCATACCAAAATACTAACTAGGAAATCCAATTATACTGCATAAACATACTTCGTTCATGATTGGCATGAAAATTAAAAGAAAATAATGAATCATACCTATCAGGTGACTATGTCCATATTCAAGCTTCAATACATGCTCGGTGTCAATGAAACTAAACCCATACTATTGGATACGGAAATCTTCTGTGCGAATAATCTTGGTGAACTTGTTGAAACACAACTTGAATTCATGATCAACAATGAGGAGTCCCTCGTCATTGTCTAACACCCTGAAGAAGTTGAATTTGTAGACTAAGCCTTCACCAATTTCCTCCCTCGGTGACAGATTCTTGCACACAATTGCATGAATCTTGCAGCCCTACAACAAAAATGAGTTAGTATCCCATAATTTTTTTACAACAATCTTAATGAAACACAACTTGAATTCATGATCAACAATGAGGAGTCCCTCGTCATTGTCTAACACCCTGAAGAAGTTGAATTTGTAGACTAAGCCTTCACCAATTTCCTCCCTCGGTGACAGATTCTTGCACACAATTGCATGAATCTTGCAGCCCTACAACAAAAATGAGTTAGTATCCCATAATTTTTTTACAACAATCTTAATGACTATCTAATTAAATAAAGTATCCAGTAAGAAATACCAAAATGTCTTGCAGGACCATTTGGATTGACCATGGAGATGTTTCTAGTTCTTCCTGGGATGTTCTCCACAGCCTTATAACTCTAGATTTGATTCTCCAAGGATGGTTAACCTTTGAAATATCGCTAATATTGTCAAAAGGAGGGAGGCCTAGATCCATGGGACACAGTATTCTGAAGAATCGGACACCACGTTTGTTGAAGGTTTGTGTGGTGAACCCTGCTAAACAACTTATTTATAGGACGGAACTTGTAGTATTTTAATCCATGATCTTGTACTTCAAATCCTATAAACCTTATCAGCAGTATGCATACATATAAGATCACCATCATTATGAATCGGATTTTCACCATACCCTGCGAATCCATGGAATTGGGGGAATGAAGATTCTGATCTGCTGGACAACAACTAAGTCCAGTAGCAATTGAACCCCTACGGCTATCGGGCGAAGACGACGGCAGGGCCCTTGTATCTCTCACGGTGATTCTCAATCTCATAGACCAATAGGACGAGAATGGGGCTATGATTTTGGAGAGAAGCAGCCTATACGTCTGGATATTTTCAGACGCTACTGTGGTAGAAGAAGATAAGTACTTGGCAAATATTAGAAAGGATAATTGCATGCAGGAACAGTGGAGTACTGAGAGTTGAACACATGTGCAGCCACTTATGAGATAGTAACTGATTACCCAAACTCATCTTTGTCTTATAACCAGCCCAACATCATATTATGTAGATATTTTAAAAAAAATTGCACAGTACAATACCTAGCATTCTCAATGAATAGTAGAGAACAACTTATAAGTTGTACTTTTCCCTATGATATCCTATACAATAATACAATAATATAGAATAATATTAGGGAATGGGGAAGCTAGATTTGAGTATCAGGAGTAATGATTGTTGGGTTGTTAGATTTGCTAACCCAGCACCCAATTTGAAACCCTAGTTTTGTGTAGTAATTGTCATAATTACCCCTATGGTGACGAATCTTCCGAGTTTTCAAAACCCGGAACAAAATTTGATGTACATACCGATTTTATAATCCCTGAAGGTGTACTAACTTTTGTACACCGGTTAATATTTACTAGAATATAAATTAAAATATCTTCCGGGAATTTAATCCTGGATTGATATTGAATCAATATTAACAAATTTCCAGGAATTGTAAACCCGGAAAAGTATTTATATAATTTGGATTTTGATATCCCGGAATGAAAATTAAAATATCTCACGGGAGTTTAAATCCCTAAATGATATTGAATCAATATCAACAAATTTCTAGGTATTTTTATCCCGTAATGTTTTTATATAAACCAGATTTTGAAATCCCGGAATACAATTTAAAATATCTTTCGGGAATTTAAATTCTGGAATGATATGTAGCTTCCGGGTTCTATCAGTCGGAGTTTAATAGAAAAAAATTAAAAACTATGTTAATATGGAACGCTCAATGTGTAGTTACCGGGTTTACCACTTCGGAATTCATTTTTCATGTGTTCCGGGATTTAAAACCCGAAAATATTCATTCCCTTTCTACACCGAGATCATTCTAAGATGTAAATCTTGGAACCCGACAACAATGTAAATGAAGTAAACATTTTTGGAATTTAAATCCCAGAACACACCCATTACGGGTTATAAATCCCGAGACAAGAAATAGGGTGAGAATTATAAGGGTTGGTCACCACCCTTCTTATTTGGGGAAATAGAAGTAACAATTTTGCATTAGAATTGGGATATCTCATAGTTTTAGTAATAATTTTAATACTTATAAGTTACCCATCTAGTTTGTGGTATAACACTACAGTATCCACAACACTAACATGTACAATAACCATGGCCAACTACCTAGTCAAAAGAGGCATGACCAACTCCAAGTGCTGGTGAGGAATAAATGCATAAACTCAAGCAAACACAATTAGATGGCCTGTCTATACATTAAGTAACTAATGATTGGCAATGAAAGAAATGCAAATGATCAAAGGAATTACCGGAGTAAGCATTGATAATACAAAGACAATCATTGAATGTTAAGCCTCACAAATAAGAACAAGTTTCACAATTTACACATAGCCTATTATTTCAATTTCAAAAATTACTTTGTCTGCTACACCCTGCTGCATTAAAGCAACAAAATGTTTTAGACAACAGACCAATCAATTATGTCTACACAAAGAATAACACGAATCTCAGGGTCTTACAAATTAAAACTACAGAGAAATATATACTCAAAACATGCATTTCACATTTATAGAGATTTGAGTCAATTCGAATTACAAATAATAATGATAGGTGTAGTAGACTCAGTTAATCAAATTACATAGCCAAAAGAAGCTAAAAACTACACATAAGCAGAGCTAGCCAACACAATGTTGCAGTCCTATACATATTACACAACAAATTCTTGAATCACCATTAGTTGATGTTAACAGCACATTAGAAACTACCAAAGGACATATGAAACCGAAATAGACATAGGATAGCATTGTATGGCTAGGTCACACAGACTGTTTACAAATTCTCTATCTTGACTGGAGTTAACTTCATCTTTTGATATGCATGTTGTCAACCATAAGCACCCTCAACAATCTCACTCTCAGGTTGATCAACGGAACACTGGGCAGGAGATATATCATCAAGCGAAGCAGTCGCAGCAACAATTCCTAATAGTTTTTGGGACGAATCTCCATTCATTACATCAGAGCTGCTCACATTTGACCCACATCCTATGCCAGCAGCATTGGATACTTTGAATTCCTAGTAATGAGTAAACGCACATAACAGTTAGCACTGTTTTTGTAGACAAATATTTGAACATTAAAATTAAGAAAATACTAAACCTTTGTGGGAGCATTGATCTTGTGCCCATCCTTGTATGCATGGATAACGACAACATCATAACAAATCTTCTTGACCTTGCATGAATCATCATACTTGGCCCCATTATTAGCTAACTTCTCAACCTTGAATAGCAGCTCCCTACCAACTATCCCATTCACTGCTTCAGGATATTTATCAGAAGACTTTCCCTGTATGAGTAATTCATTGTAACCATGAATTAGTAAAATATAAGTATAATTATACAAATTATATAAATAAAAACCAATCCAAAGTTTAGATATACAACATGGATAACTTCAACTTAGTAGATACCTTTGCACCAAGGACCAATTCATTAATATTCATTCGGAAAAAGTTCTAGCAGTCAGAATCAAACATTACAAATTTTGGAGAATCATCTCCGTTGGGAACTACCGGCTTGACCCTCAGCCTAAACAAAAACACCCAATCGATTTAGAATAACGTGTATTACGGTGAAATATCAATCAATAATACAAATAGGGCATTAGTTTTAATGCCACCCATTGTTAATTCTAATGCCATCCCTCTACAATGTAAATTACATTGCTGCGAATGTGGATGTTAAAGAAGTTGGTGACGTTGATAACATGGAAGAAATGGGCCCAACTGTGAAGTCTAATGACCCTATTACGAATGCGAGTTCTGGTAATGCATCTTCATCCGTTGTTCGGGTAGATGTTACAGAAGCATTTACAACTGATAAGGTGCATATTTCTCTTGTGGTTAGTAAGCATCGTATAAACGTTGGATTTAATGTATAATTGTTCTTGTTGCTTGCATAAATTTCTTAATCGCCATGAACTATTTGATTGGTGTCGGTCGGTGGGGAAGGAGAATGGATTTGTTGTTGTTACAGCTAAGTCTGATTATGGGAGCCTCAAAATAAAGGAACTTCTCACGTTAGGATGCGAGCGGGATGGGAGTTACAAACCATACAAGGGCAAACTGACAAAGAGGAGCACCGAAACAAGAAAATGTGAGTGTCCATTTAAGCTAAGAGGAAGGCCCATAAAAGCTGAAGGGTGTTGGCGGCTCAAGGTGTTATGTGGAGTTCATAACCATGCAAGAGCACAGTCGTTGGTTGGGCACGCATACGCTAGAAGATTGACTTCTACAGAAAAACAGTTGGTTGAAGATATGGTAAACACTAGGGTTAAACCTAGTCACATGCTTGTCTCTTTGAAAGATAAGAATCTTGAGAATTTAACAACAATTCAACAAGTTTACAATGCATGTGGACGATACAGGAGGACAAAGAGGGGTTCTTTAACAGAGATGCAGCACCTAATGCATTTATTGGAACGAGACAAATATGTTTATTGGCATCAGAAGGATGGTGAAACTCAGGTTATTCAAGATATATTTTGGTCACATCTCGGTGGCATAAAGCTCTTTAATATGTATCCTACTGTTGTGCTCATAGATAGTACATACAAAACCAACAGGTACGGCTTACCCCTGCTTGAAATGGTTGGTCTCACATCAACAGACATTACCTTTACTATTGGATTTTCTTATATGTCCTCAGAAAGGACACATGATGTTGTGTGGGCCTTGACAAAACTGAAGGGGTTGATTCTTAAGGAAGATAGCTTGCCTAGTGTAATTGTGACTGATAAAGATCTTGCACTGATAGCAGCTATAGAGGAGGTTTTTCCCACAGCCAAACACTTGTTGTGCAGGTTCCATATTTCGAAGAATGTTAGTGCAAAGTGCAAGTTATATTGCCAACCCAAACCAGTGTGGGATGGCATCATGGATGCATGGCAAGATCTCATGGATTCTGAGTCTGAAGAGGAGTACGATAGTCATCTGAGGGTCGTGCAAATTTTATCTGAATCCTTTCCTCAGTTTAATTCGTATGTTATGACAACTTGGTTGACAGATCATAGGCATAAGTTTGTAAAGTGCTGGATTGATTCGGCCATGCATCTTGGGAGCACGACAACCAACAGGTATAACCAACTTCATGATTATCTTAGTTTAAATTATAGTTATGTTATTTAGATTGTACTGCAATGCATTGCAGGGTTGAGGGTGCTCATGCAAGGCTAAAGCATTTGCTAAAGAATAGAAAGGGTGATCTTTGTTATTGCTGGGATGCCATGAACAAGCTAACTATATTGCAACATACGAAGATAATGTCCTCTTTTGAACATATTATATTCATCAAGGATCACAAATTCAAAGGTCCCTTCTACAATAATTTGATTGGTTTTGTGTCAAAGAAGGCTCTTGAACTGCTTGCGAAGGAGAAAACAAGAATTAAAAGGGTGGGGGTTGATAGTTCTGAGTGCGGTTGCAGGTTAAGAAGTACCCACGGGTTACCGTGTGCTTGTGAGCTTGCACGGTACACTTGTGTGTCTTTGGGTACCATCCACCATATTTGGAGAAGACTGTCATGGGCAACAGTTGAACCCGAAGATAATTCATCAATTGAGCTCAATTTAAAGTCTGAGTGGGAAGCACTGTCTTTTACATTTGAGAATGCAGATATCCCAACAAAGAAGACAATCAAAGAAAAACTTCGGGAGCTTGCATTTCCTGATTCCACCTCTATGTGTCCTCCTCCTGCGAAAGTTAAAACAAAGGGTAGGAAGAAGGGTGTGTCTCAAGGGTCGACAAAGCTTAACCCTTCATACTCTGAGATAGTTGATGACTATGTTAACTCACTTGAAGGGAGAAACTCCACATACCCATCGGTGCACGCCCCAAGCAACACAACAATTCCTACACCACTGGTTCCTAAATGGAAGTCTCCTGCGCCAACAGTTGTAACCAAGGCTAAGAGGGGACGACCCAAAAAACAAAAATTTGACGGGTCATCTCTAAAGGTACCGCAATTAGAAAAAATGCCTATTAAATTTCAGCCTTATATATGTGACATCAACAGGTTTCGCCAGCTTCCTTGATTGATTATAGACCCTCAACACTGGCTTATCCGGCAACGTAGGGTCAAGATAAGACCTCCACACCCTACCCGCGATATGCTTGTGGTAGGACCGTAGCACTGATAAATTAGCTGGGCCACCTGGGAATGAGGTGAGGTCCTTATCCTCTTGGTCCATCTGACGTAACCGGCGCTTTAACTCTCTTGCCTCCTCTTTGTTTGCATGCTGCCTTTCCTCCTCCTCCTCCTCCTCGTCCTCCTCCTCAGCATCTTCATCATTGTCATTGTCAACAACATCATCATTGCCATGAACATAGTCCATTTGCTGTTCATCAAGGTGCTGATCTTGCTCATGAACGTAGTCCATTTGCTGATCTTCCTCAACATATGCATCCTCCTCATCTTGCTGGTTAGATGGCTCCTCCACCAATGGAGCTTTTCCATGTCTCCTGCGTACCAACGCAGTCAGTCGGATACATTCAGCTTGACCTTGCCCTATTTCAGGTTGTTGTGCATGACCGGTCCAGCGTGTTCTTGCCATTTCTGAAAAAAAAAAACAAAAAAAAAACAATATTAGAAATTGAAAATAAAAAAACTGAAACAAATTAAATTGTAGAAATGATAAAATTCTCATTAAAAAATATCAAGCATATGTACAGTATCAAAATGCACAACAAAGTGCGAAATACGGGTGTATTTGAAAAGTTTCCAAGTCACAAAACGCAGTGTAAGGTGCGAAATCAAAAGGAAAAACAGAACACACAAAACGCACAATAAGGTGCGAAATAAAAAGGAAACAGAGGAAACAAACGCACAATATGGTGCGAAAAACAGGGGAAACAAAACGCGCTCACATGTGCGAAATCAAAGCAAATAAAACGCACTCACGGGTGCGAAATCAAAGCAAATAAAACGCACTTACAAATGGCGAACACAGATCTTCCTAAAACGCACAACATAAGAGTGAAATCCAAACCACACGCACCTAATAGTTGCGAAATTAAAGGAAATAAACACACTCGCACTTTTTGAGTGTGAGAACATGCAGAAATTTCATTAAAAACGCATATATTGAGTGCGAAAAGATCACAACACAGAAGGGTTGGCGATGACAAACCTCTCGAACGACGGGGAAGGTAGAACACGGGAGATTGGGGACGAGAGGGGTAGCGGTTGACGTCGTTCTCAACGGCGGCGACGGAGGCGGCGGAGAAGACAAGCAAAAGAAACGAAGAAAAGAACGGATAAGGAAAGTGAGGAGACGGGTGGTGGGAAGTAAAAGAGTAAATAATAAATATTTAATATTTTTTATTTTTACCACAGGGGTATTTTTGGAATAAAAAAACTTGGGGATGACATTAGTATTAATAAGGGTGGCATTAAAACTAATGCCCATACAAATAAACAAAAGTTGTTACTGTGCGGTTACTTCACGGACTTCAGTATCGCAGCCAACACAGAAGTAGGTGTCGTTTTCAACAGAAACAACCTTTTGGCAGAGGCACAAAGGATACAAACAATTCTCATCATCCACCTAGGCAGCTATAGTGGCATTTACTACAAAAAAACCATATTGTATCCATGTAAAACTATAGCCAACTAAGCAACACTAAATTTATAAAAGAATGTTGATTTATATCAGATAGATATAACTTGGACGCAATAACCTCTCTAATAGAGTTGATGCCATTCACGCTTTTCCTATGAAATATGTTGCGGAACTACTTTTCAATGGTAATGGCACTGACATCATCATCAATCTCACGCAATGGCAGATCAGCATCAATCCCATAAAAAGCAAGGCTTAATCATAGCCAAACTACTTGCAACTCAAACCATGGACTAAAACATTGACTAAAAATTCACAAAGAGTTATTGACATTATCAGCTACTTGTTCCGGAATGCGTGTGCGACTTGAATATCATGGTTCCAAAGGATTTTTGTAACCTGCATCACCTTCTAGATCACAACATTCCTTGCACAAAATTGAATATAAATACATTGCTAACTCAGTAGCCATTCAAGTAGTTCCTATATAGAAAAATATACATGAAATAGTGATGTCTTGTCATTGAAAGTCTTCATTTAGTAAACTAAGATACCACGACAGAAAATGAATATTGTAATATAACAATTTGATTCCATTTATAAACATCAAAGGATTCACAAGAAATAAAGTGATTGTAATATAACAATCTGACTCCATTTTTTTTGCAAAATATAAAGGAAATATGAATGAGATAAGGTAAAACAGTATTTAGCAATTAACATAAGGTAGTTAAAAAATGAAAAGGAAAACGCAGATCATATTACAATAAACTGTCCATGTAGGTTCATTTTTCTTCGGAGTGACAATCGAGTGAAAAGCGTCAATGATTTCAATATCCTCACAAATCCTTGACACATCAAAGCATTTGTCACCATTAAACATGATCGGAGATTTCCTTCCCACTTTAAACAATATTTCTCTGCCAACTATTCTATTTTCTAGTGTCAATGGATACTCATCATAAAATGGATCATTCATTTATAACTGAAAATGGTACAAAGCAAACTGTTAAAATCATTGACTTCAAAAAATAGAAAACAGGAGATTCTGGAATCGTGGATTTAAGAAGATTCTGGATACGCGAGGATAGCTACAAACCAGAAGCTTGTCTGCATGATACTTAGAAATAGGCAATACTATGATAAAGCTTCAGATTGTCAAAACTGTTAAGTGTGTAGGAAATTACCTTAGTAGATTTTAGCATTCACAAACTGCATCGCTAACACAGGTCATTGGGTCCATTCAGAGTATACGTACTCACTAAACTCATCAACGTAATCCCCAATCAAAACCACACGATTTTGAGTATTATCATTATCATTTGTTTAAAAGCCAGCTTTAAAGAAAAACATAATAATGCACCATTTTGCAGGCATTAATCCAAGCAGTTTATAATAGGAGACATCTAAATTTGAAGATACTAATATTTAAATACATGAATCATTCAGAATTTGTTTTACTTTCACCAGTGAATTACATTGTAACATATAAACAATGCTTGCCAGCATAAATGAACAGTTTAAATTGAAGTATGTAGCCCTTTGGTTAATATGACAACCATTACATAGCAGCAAACTCAAAATAAATGGAATTATATATCAAGTCTTACATTAGTGTAGATCATAGTATTGTACCTTAACATTATCAATCAAGTAATGGATTGATTATGTTGTCAACATGTTATCATTGAAAATGGACGGTTTATAGATATAGATAAATAAATAAATAAATAAATATCAATCCAAACAACGTTGGTATAGATCAATGCGAACTCTTCTTTCTACTAAATACTACTCCCTCCGTCCCAAATTATAAGACCCTTTAGAGACAAATTTGGTGTCCCAAATTATAAGACCCCTTCTAGATTTCAGGAAAAAAAAATAAGCTTTTCCTTTTTTACCCCTTGTATTCATTATATTTTAAATTCCAAAACTTTAATTACCACCTCTACTAATTACTTCTTTCATATTCCCAACCAACTTTTGGTATATCCAATACTTACATTAACAATTTCCAATTTTTTTAAATAGGGGCATATTTGGAAGATTTGTATAAAAAGTAACAAAATTAACATATTAATTAGCTTATTACATGTTTTCTTAATATGCGTGATTGTCTGAAAATGACCCTATAATTTGGGACGGAGGGAGTATATACCAAAAATTTCCTGTGGACTTTAGAGCCTATGACAAAGTGATACAAAATATCTCATCTAAGGAAGGACAGGGCAAAACAAAAAATCTAGAAATGGAGTTCAAAGATTATAAATAATTATTGGTTAGCAACTGAACAACACTAAAATGGTAAAAATCTTTAATACCACGTCTCCACATAAAAACAACATTTATAAAACAATAGTAGGAACATCATCGGTACATACATACACAAATAAAAACCTATCCAAACCATTCGTACATCACAATGGTTATTAGACATAGTAGTCTGGAAGATCATCAAGTGCAATCAATGAAACATCCAGGGAACTGAAAAAAAAAGGACAATAGATATAGATAGTCACATAAGAGAACTGTCTGGATAAGCCTACCACAAATAACTACTCCCTCTTTATCTTCACTTGCTTGAAATCCAATCGTTTTGCAGGGAAACCAGCAGGAATACCAACACTGGCCTTACCGGCTGAAGTCACATTAGAAGAAAACTCAACTGGTGATATGGCATCCAATGACTCAGCAACCCCAATAATCTTTGGCAGATGACCAGAGTAATCCCCTGTCATTGAACTTGCTGTCCCAACATCTAACTCATCAGCTACATCAGACAGTTTCGACTTTTTGATGGACTGAAATTGGAATGTCGAACAGTTTAGCGATCTATACAACATAAATAGAAATTAAGGAATTAACAGGAAAAATATCAGACCTTGTTAGGGGTATTGATCATGTTTGCATCATTGAACTGCTTGATAACAACAACATCATTACATATTTTCTTAACTTTGAATGAGTCATCATATTTGACACCATGGTCAACTGTCTTCTCAACTTTGAAGAGGCACTCCTTACCAATCAAATCCTTGATAAGCTCAGGGTATACTTCAACAGACTTTCCCTACCATTTTAATTCTCACAAAATCTTAGATACAAGTTGAAAGCGAAAATAGACAATTCATACAATGTTATGAATAAAGAAAAAAATATCAACATAATTACTGACTATGGAACCAACTACTAATTCTTTGCAACTCTTACCCAGTATATTCTGGCAATCAGTGTCGAACATGACAAGCGTTGCGATCTCTTCACCGTCAGATACTTCCACTTTAACCCTAAAGCTGTACCAAAACGACTATACTCAAATACAAAGAACCGCATCTAAAATTCATGCTCAATGTTGTATTGGTTAACTAAACAATGTACTGCATACACAATTTAAGTTTTCAACCATATTACCGAGGAATGACTTCCAACACTTGTGTGTCGCATGCAACACAGAAATAAACACCATCCTCCAAAGAAAGTGCTTTGTGGCACCGACATGACGGATACCACCATTTCTCACCCTCTAGTAATGAAACAATGGTGGCATTGATAATGAAAATTCCCACTTGTGTTATTAAGGGAAAAACAACATTAACTAAAATAACATATAACATATCATAACATAATATACTAATTACAAAGTAAGCTAAAAAATATTAAGTTTTAACCATAAAGAGATTACACACTTCCGTAGTAGAATGAACAACTTCAATAATTTTCCTGGGAAACATTTTGAGGAACTCTTCATCAATAGGGATAACACGAACATCATCACCAATTTCACCCAAAGGTTGATCATAGAGAACAAATATAGTGATTCAGACACTCTAACGTTATCTTTCGATTAGATTCACAATATTATAGAAATAAACAACATACCTGTCCCGGAACAATGCAACTTCAGGTATATCAGGATTCCATAGAAGTCTTGTAGCATACATTACATTCTGAATAACAACATTGCCTGCTCAAAGATACACAATTACCACTTTGTGCCTAGATAATAAATGACAAAGTACGAAATGCATTATTTGTGCTTTTGTTTACCCCTAAAAGTCTTGATTTTGGCAAATTGAACAATGGCTAAAGGCAACTCCTGACTGCCAGCATCAACATGTGCTTTGACAATATCAACATAATTCCCAAACAAGGCACATTGAATTTTACTCCTAAACATTACAACGACACAAATCGTTTCGTTAGAGGCTTATGCAACAAAGGGGTAACTACATCAAAATAATAAAAAATTTAGGTGCCCAATTATGGGAATAACCTATCATCTGTCAACTCGAGAACTATCATTCTAGTAACATTTTCACCCCTTGCATACTGCCTCTCACCGGACACTGCAGTTACTAAGCCAATCACATCTACAATAATTGGTAGGAAATAATAGATTAATACCATAATCATATTTTCATCTTTTTCGCTACAGCAAAATTACTACATGTCAGTGACTGGAAGTATTTAAAAGAACACCATACATTTAGCAAATTAAGAGAGAATATCATGCGACTAACCAGTTAAGTAGTCTGACTGCCCCATCGTAAGGCCAATCTCGTGGGAGTTCATGAAAGAAAAAGCATTGAGTGGTATGCTGGTACATTCATCGGGAACAACACTTTTCCTACCATTGAAGGTCAACTTGAATTCATGTGGAGATGCTCGGTATGCTCCACGGCTAGAATACACAGAAAAGTATATGATTTTGTAAACCTTTCCTTCTTCAAGTTCTCCATAGAATTTCCTTATCATGGACTTATGGATGGTAGCTTCAATTTTCTGACCCTACAATCCATATTTAGAGCAGATGAATCAATGCCCAAAATTGACATTTTAGAACAAACTTACCACCAAAGAACAACAATCATTGCAACATGCCATGAACTGATTACCACATAGGATTTACATATGACTACATGTTGCTCAATGAAACCTACCTCTTCATCAATTAGAACCATTTGCACAGCGAATGGGTTCCCTTACTTAGCAATTGGGGACAATTCCCACATTCGCAGAACACGACCCTGACTTTCCAAGTATCTCTTCCAGGACAAAGGGTCCTGATGGGATTAATAGGAACACCATTGGCAGAAGCAGCCATTTTCCTAATGTAGATTCAAGGGAAGAAATAGATTTTGAAATAAAGCAGTGCTTCGATGGGTCTGTGCTAGCATATTCCACCAGCAGTTAGACTAACCCATTTATATAAAAAAACAAAGCCAAACTAACCAAAGCCAAATTAATCTCATCTCATCTCCTGTCAACTCATATCAACTCATCAACTCATCATTAAAACTCAACTACTCATTACAAACTTAGATTCACAGAATCGAAAACCAGAAATACAATACAATGCCAACCAAGTCTAACCTGTAGAGAGCTAGGTTACATTGTAGGAAGTACACTGGAAAGTCAGAAGATCCTTCTAGCATCTGGGGAGGATTTGGGCAGAGGATAAGAGATTTTCACAGCCGGAACAAACTTAAGATTTTCTGTCCTGAGCAATATAGAGGGCTAAATCGACTTTATCCAGTCTAGGATTTGCACTATCAGAAGCACGGCGAGGGATGACGACGAACCTGAGCTCCAAGCCATGTATCATCTTCTAGCATCGGACTGTCATATCCGTTGATTTCGCAATCCGTCGCCTGAAGATTACACATCTACCGAGCAAAGAAGATTTCGCGCCTAATAGGAAATCAAAAACCTAGGGTATATGGCTGACATCCGGTACGGCGAATCTTTATAAGCTCTTCGACGAGGATCGCGGAGTGCGATTCTTCCAACTTCTCGTCTGATTTGCTGGCGAGACATTTGGGTGAGCAGCCACTGGATCTGAAACCCGACCCATGCCCAACAGAAAACCAACTGGATGAACAGTAAAATGAAAACATAGGCTTATGTGCTCCTATTTTATGCATCAACAGTAGCATTTTAGTGTAAAAAAACCTTCAAATAAGTGTTCTTTGATTTAATTTTAAATTTTAAATTTTTATCTGGTGGTGCACCATAGACCACCGCTATTAGACAAAAAAACATGTTTTGGAAATGTTAAAAAAAATAAAAAAAATTCAAAACTCCTCTCTCTTTCTCCTTTTCCCCCTTTGCTCTCTTTCTTCGTTCAGCTCACAATCGCCATTGATAGAAATAGAACATTCAGATCAAAACCACTTAGCATTAACCCAAACGGGAAAAATGCTAATCCCGCATAATTATCAAGGCAAAACACAGCTTAATCCCAATCTTATGTTAATTAATTAAGCCATGAAATGAAATCATCGTAACCGTTTTAACGGTTTTTCAACCACCGAAAAAAGAGAGAGATGCCGAGCGTGGCCGTCAAGCTCTACAGCGTGTTCTTCAAGTTTCTCTTGAAGCACCGTTTGCAGAACCGGATCCAAGCCCCGCCCGAAGAATCCGACCCGTTTGGCGTCACTACCCGACCCGACGAATCCACCGCCGCGCCGGACCCTTCTTTCACCGACGGCGTCGCCACGAAGGACATCCACATTGACCCCTTCACCTCCCTCTCTATCCGAATCTTCCTCCCCGAATCCGCACTCGCCCCGCCCGAACCTAAGGCCCCTCCCAAACCTAAACGAAAACCCGAACCTGGACCTGGAACCCCAACAGCATCGTCAAAGCAGCACGCTCTGCGGCGGAATAGTTACAACCCCCCGGGCATGCATGCGAGGGAGGATCCGAGGAGGAACAGCGTCAGCGGCAGCAGCGACGGGTACCGAGGCTATGCTCCTACGGTGGATGATCGCCGGAGGAAACTGCCGGTGATGTTGCAGTTTCACGGCGGTGGCTGGGTGAGCGGGAGCAGTGACTCGGTGGCGAATGACTTGTTCTGCCGGCGGATGGCGAAACTCTGCGATGCCGTGGTCGTTGCTGTCGGGTACCGGCTGGCGCCGGAGAATCGGTACCCGGCGGCGTTTGAGGACGGGTTGAAGGTGCTGCATTGGCTGGCGAAGCAGGCCAATTTGGCGGAGTGTTCGAAGTCTTTGGGGGTCAAGAAATCATTGGATGGTGGTCATAGGCATATTGTTGATTCCTTTGGAGCTTCCGTGGTTGAGCCATGGATGGCTGCTCATGGTAATCCATCAAGGTTGCAACATCAACTTGCATATTTTTTGTTATCCCTTTGTGAATGGTGCTTAATTTATACCCTGATCTTGGTGTTGTAGATTGATTAGTTTGTGCATTTTGTAATTTGGATTGTGATAACATAATCAACCTGGTTGTGACTAAATTGAATGCTGTTTTCTTTTTTCCATTGACTGTTTTAAATGTAGATAGTGATTAAAAAATGTGGAGTGAAGTAGTATATTGGTCAAGGGATCTCTGTGTAAGGAGTAAATTTTAAGTACTCCAGTAGTATGATAGTTTTCTTGAACTTTTCATTCAAAAAATAAAGTTGAGCAAGGAAAAGCTAGCCATACGTGCTAGGAGTCTTGTTTTTAGGGAGCATAGTATCTTCGCAGGAGGACCGAACAGATGAGCACTGTAGTAGTAGAGTTTTTGAATTTGATGGCAGAAAGTTTGAGTTGGGATTTTCAATCTCATGTTGATTGGAATGAAATAGTGACTTACTACTCGTGGTCTGATAAACAACTAGGATTCTGGGTAGAGAGTTATTCTTGCACATTGTTTACATGGTTGATTTGTCACATAAGTTTCAGATTTGGAACAAAAATATGTGGTCAAGCCTTTTTTTGACTGATTAGCTTGTTTCTGCCTGGAGTGTTCTGTAATAAAATTACATATCGGTCCAGCTTCCTGTTCCAAAGTCCAAACATATAATGTGATTGGGATTTTCAGCTGTTGTAGAGAATAGAGATGGCATTCTCTTAACTGTAATGAAATCCATGATTTCTTGTTTGGTGGCATGATGTTCTAATCAATGCGGTTCTCTAAATTGACCATAATGTCTGGCCGTCCCTCTGTCGTTCTTATTGAATTATTTGATTTTTCAAGTAAAGAAATTTCTTACTCATCTATATATTTGTTTTGCCTCTGTTTCACGAATTCAAAAACACATTTGCCTGTTGCCAAAATCAGAACTGATTGATGTCTTTGCTTCTGTTTATAAAGATCATAAGCTTCATTTTCTGCAAAGAGATCATGTCTGATGATGTGAGTTCTTTCACTTTAGAATATCTGTTTAGCCCATTTCTTATAACTTAACTTCATAGTTGTGCTGAAAATCATGAAGATATTGAGAGAGAGGAGGTAATAGGATGACGGCATGCAGGATTTTACTTGATGGAAGGCCGAGGTCAACTGCACTATTGGATATGGAAATTAGAGGGTTTAGAAGATGATAAAGGAAAAGGACTTGTGACCTAAGGTGCTTAAACAGTAGTTTATATGTACCCTTTTCTCCCTGGACACGGCCATTCTAGCTTTTGAGCTGATAATTTTTAAAATATATTTATCATCAATATTGGATTTCTTCATTTTCATTTATTTGCTAACTATTTGTTTTCTTTTGCTGATTTATATTAGTAGCATCCCAACCATCCCTTTGGCATTTCTGTGAGTTTTTCTTGTTTTTTGTTTTTTGTTTTTTGTTAAAAGACTTGTTTGAAAAGTACACAAATTTTCCTGAGTCTTAGGTGATGCTAGTTTAATCCAATTTATGGATGATGGGCTAAAAATGCTAATGGAGGACACTATTATCTATCAGACACTACTCTATTGAGTTCCCTACGTGGGCTAATAATGAAGGTTAATATAATGCTTCACATGAAGGTTCTGTCATTTTCAAATTTGGATTGCTTTTACTTGCTGTCGCAATGATCAGTTTCTTCTTCTTGGAATGGCTAAGAATCTTGTTAGAAATATAATATAAAACCATTCATGTGTCATTTACTCAACAACTTCAGCTTTTGTGATAATAAGTTCATGACATGGTATCAGATCGTCTATGACCGAGTGGTCAAGAGTTTGATTCTTGTTGCCTCCATTATTCTAATAAAAGTAGCATGTGCTTTGTCCACGCTTGAAGTCCAGTGGGCTCTTGCGTGAGGGGCTGTTAGAAATATAAGATAAATCAATTTATGTGTCCTTTACCCAACAACTTAAGCATTTGAGATAAATGGTTTATGAAAATCTCATATCTCAGTTGTTCTTTTCTACTTAACTTTCTCTTCCTAAACAGATTTCTTTGCATCTTTATTCCGTGAAACTTGTTGAAGGGGTCAGTTTAATTCTGATTAATTTCGCTTTTCGCCATTCTTAATATTCCATTTCTATCTAAAATTCTCTTGAAAAGAGCACTTTTCAAATAATTTCTTTTACAGAATGTATTTGTCAAATGACTTCCAAGTGACGTGGGTGCGTTAAGAGGATGCTTGTTTCGCTTGATTATAGTATTGTATGTGCATCTGCAAAGATTTTATTCACTTCTTTTGGACGTGGTAGGACATATGTTTTCAGAACCGGTCTGTTATAAAGCAAAAAATAAAATAGACAGCTTAAATTGAAGGGTAACACTTCGTGGATAAGCTGTTGTATTTTCTGTTACCTTGATTTTTTCTTTTCTTGGTTCCTGTTGGAAGTCAGCTTCATGGAGTTATGTATTGCTATTGTTTGGGGGCTTGAATCTGAACCTTTTCTTTGATACTGAAACAGGTGTGTTCTTCTTGGTGTGAGTTGTGGTGCAAATATTGCAGATTATGTGGCTCGAAAAGCTGTAGAAGCAGGGAAACTTCTGGACCCTGTCAAGGTGGTGGCACAGGTCCTGATGTATCCATTTTTTGTTGGAAGTGTCCCCACACGCTCTGAAATAAAATTGGCAAAATCATATTTTTATGACAAAGCAATGTGTATGCTAGCATGGAAACTATTCCTACCCGAGGAGGAATTTAGCCTGGACCATCCAGCTACCAGTCCCCTTGTCCCAGGCCTCGGTCCTCCTTTAAAGCTAATGCCTCCAACATTGACAGTTGTGGCGGAACTTGATTGGATGAGGGACCGCGCCATTGCTTACTCGGTGGAGCTTAGGAAGGTGAATGTTGATGCACCTGTTCTTGAGTATAAGGATGCAGTCCATGAATTTGCAACACTTGACATGCTTCTCAGAAGCCCTCAGGCCCAGGTTTGTGCTGAAGATATTGCTATCTGGGTCAAGAAGTATATTTCACTTCGAGGTCATGAATTCTCATATTGAATAGATTGTGCCATGATCAGTCAGAAAATGTTCTCCCCCATCCTCGAAATTGGCTTCAGATTGCTCTCTACCGCCAGCTATTTACTTGGGGATTTATGATTTATTGATTATGTTTTCTGCTTGATAAGGTCCTGCAGTCCTGGTTGTTGACAAGTTCAAGATAGAGTTGTTTGAGAATGGGATAGTTGAGCCTGTGATATGCATTCACTTCTTACACACCACATTTGGAAGCACCTGTTCCATTTTTTTCCTGTGTAATATGATGTACTATTTCTCATGAAAAGATGTAAAATCTAGTGCACTATTCTTTTAGCTATGACTTTGCAGTCTCCAACCCATTCTCTTGTCTATAGCCCGAGGAGTTGTGGGAATTCTTAGTTCTTTGTTTTTCGATAACATTCAGATTTAAAAAAAGGCAATTCTTTGTTAGATACCATTTAGTGACGATCTAGGATGAAGAGATTGAGTTTATCTAAGGTCGATGCTTTGCTTAGTTTGCTTTGTTGGCCACGATGTTTGTCTCCATTACAGACAATTATCTTATTGTTGATTGTTCGTTTCAGATGCACTGCTATTATAAAAATGCTACGGTTTTCGCAGGATTGCCTCGGCCATTACCACAAATCTTGAGGTAATTGCCCCCTTTTGATTTCTGGGGAGGGGAACCATGTGGAGGTTGAATCCTTATATTATAGAGAATCTATAATGAAGCAAAGATATGGAAACATGGTTTTCAAACTATTGCAGTCGCAACATCAAGGTTTTTCAGCTCATCACATCCACTTCGGAAGTAACTGCGACTCCAATTTAAAACCTTGGATGAGAACTTTACCCTAGTTGAAACCATTTTCGAGCCCAAGTCAACTCCCAAGTTTGGATTGTTGGTCTCAATATTGGAAGCACTTTGAGGGAATGAGAGCCATTTGGACCCAGTGGAGGATGGTCAGATTAAGTCTGACTAATTTTCTGGGTATATTAACATTGGTGGCATCTCTGCCGATTTTCTTGTAGTAGAATGAACGTAACTATGGTTATGGAAAGTTATGTGACTTTCAAAAAAGCAACCTTAAGAATCAACTGAAAAAAGAAATGTTTCTTGTTTATTACTTCTTGTACAATGAAGGAAAAAACATGTGTGGTGTAGTGTGTTATGTGTCTGTGTTTCATTATCTTAGAAAACAAAAGATATAAAAATAAAGAGAAATGCTAGCAACACACTTTTTTAAACACACTCTCACACACTTCATGTGATATAAAAATAAGATTTTTTTTTCGCTGTTAAATGTTGTTAAGAATCAGCTGCAGGTTTTATTGTAACATCATCAAATTGCTTGCTAACCCCTAATGCGAAAAGCATGAAAAACCAGAAACATGATTAATTGAATTGACAAGTTTATATTCGAGGTAGTTGAATTTATTGATAACAAGTTTTATTTGAATAGTACATATTATTATTTATGCCATTATGGCTACAACTTAAGTTCAACTCATTGCCTTCTTAATTGCAGCTGCCAGCCCATCATAGGATGCTTCCCAAGCAGTGCTCAATTCCCCACTCCAATTGGCCCCAACTGCTTCCTTTATTGTTTTAAGCAGTGCTTCTTTAACCACCTTCAAAACAATTAATAATAGCATTAACAAGTGTTTTGTGTTTTAAGTTACTACTAAATACTCCCTCCGTTCCTTTTTATAAGAGTTAAGTAAGGGGTGTTGCCCGTTCATTTTTATAAGAACTACATAAGGCTTTGTGCCGTATTAATTAATTTTTCACATTTTTACCCCTATTCAATTCTGAAAATATGGAATTGCATTAATGATGGAAATAGATTAAAAAGAAATATGTTAAGGACAATTTTGGAAATTCAACAACATTTGAGAACAAATTTAATGCAAAAAACTATACTACCTGACTTTCTTAAGAGGTGTGCAAAGTTGGTTTATCTCTTATAAAAAGGAACGGAGAGAGTACTAAAAATTACATTTTTATTGAAAAGTTTAATACTCCCTCCGTCCCAAAATATAGGGTCCTGTTCAGACAATCACGCTTATTAACAAAACATGTAATAAGTTAATTAATATGTTGGTTTTGTTATTTTCTATACAAATATTCCAAATTTACCCATATTTAAAGTTAGTTAGGAATATGAAAGAAGTAATTAGTAAAGGTAGTAATTAAAGTTTTGAAATTTAAAATATAATGAATGTAAGGGGTAAAAAAGGAAAAACTTATTTTTTTTTCCTGAAATCTAGAAGGGGATCTTATAATTTGGGACACCAAGTTTATGTCTAAAGGGTCTTATAATTTGGGACGGAGGGAGTATTAATTACATTTTTTTTGAAGAGAATATTAATTACATCGATAGCTTAAAAATTTGTACTATTTTCATAAACACTTATAATTTTTATTTCCCCATTCATAAAAAAAACATTAATCATTCTTAAATCTTAACAAGTGCCTTAAAAGAAAATTAGTAGTATATTTTTTACGATATAATTTTCTTTTTGGTATTATGAAAGAAGTGATAATCGCATCATGTAAAAATTTAAGATTACATATCCATTAGACTATTACCGCAAAATGGGGATCAGTAACTGCTTTTTGAGTATGAACTGCACCTAAGCCGGCATCTGCAAGTGTTACATCTCCTTTTGCTAAGAGTTGAGCGGCCGCGTCACGCGTCTATAATTCAAAAAATAAAATATAATAGTACACTGGAATTTATTGAAGAATGAAAACAAAATTATATTTTTTGGTCAAGAAAGAAAAAATATAAAAAGTTTGTGATTGTTAAAAGTAGATGTAATAATACTACTATGTTAGATTGCACTTACCAGACCAAACACCTTTTCAGCATGGCCCTGCAGCTGAGGACTATGCTTGGGTCCATCCTTTAGAAAAGAAAATAGGTCTTTTGCTTCGGGTGCTTTCTCCAATATTCTGTTTTTAATCGAACCAAGTTCACATTATTTTACATCATTTCTTTCAAACACACAACAAAGAATGAAAGACAGATAAAACTTACAAGGTGTAGAAGAGAACACTGTTGCCAGGTAGGTTTTGCTTGAATGTTTCCCATGAACTACTCACTAAAGCCTCTTGCTGCGCAGTGAAACCCATTTTCCTTTCTTGTTTTCTTTTTGTTATTTGTAAATTTTCAATGCTACAACTTCACATCCAATAATTATTTATATAGGAGATTTGGAGAGTGCAAATAGATTGAGTTTGTTTCATGTGATTGTGATTGGAAGAATTTTATGGTCTGTGGAGGTTGGCCATTGGCATTATTAAGAGACAATAATCTTTTCAAACACTTAGTTGAACAGATTTTCAATTAATTAAAATATTTGATTCAGAAACTATTATAAATTTCAGTATAATCTTAATTCTTATATAAATAATGCCAATGGATTGCACTGGCAGTACCCGACTTTTAATTACACCAGTCCTAAGTTTTGTTCTCGAAAGATAGCACAAGTGATAAGAGCCGGAGAACATATGAGTTGCGAAGAAAAATCCAAAGATCAATCTCTGAAAGAAAAATTTGGGTAATAAAAAAAAACACTAATCCTTAGTTTTAAAAATTAATTTTTATATAATTTCATTCACTTTTAGCAATTCAGCGACAAAAAACTTCTTTAAAATTGTGCATTATTGACATTGTTGGTTTCATCTTGTAATCTCACCCTTATTCTTTATTAATTTTATTATATTTTATTTATAAAAGTTAAAAAAACTCTATAATATTAGAACAATTTCAATTTTTAAACACCTAACTATAAAAACACCTCACATACACCAATCTTTTCTCTTAACCTATCACATTATCCATGTAGCAAGGGAGAACAATAACACTGCAGATTGTCTTGCGAGACAAGTGGCGCATGATGGAACCCCTCGACGGGTCTGGAAGCCGCCTCCGTCTTTTGTTTATGCGTCTATGAATCTTGACGCGTTGAGTAGCTAGTTTGTTTTTTTCATTTTCCTCTTGTAACAAAAAAAAAAAAGATTCCATTATTTTTTTTTCATTTTAATTTGAATGTATACACCCTACATGATTTTATATAAACATTATTATCGATAAGTAAAGTTAGTTGTCACATCAAAGAATGTATATGGAGTGAGATTTTGTATTTAGACTTATAGCGGATGTAAAATAAAGTATTTATTTATGTATTATGGTTTCGCCAACCTATGCAGAAGGTACTAATTGCAAGATTAAAAATAAGATTTGTCTAAAGACATTAATCTAAAGGCATTAAGTATAGTTTTTCCGTTTCAGAATAAGTATAGTTTTCCAATTGTAAAAAAAATAAATTATGACATAAAGTATTTATTTTTAAATAGTTGGAATTGTTTAAAAAAAACTTAATGATATTCAATCATATATGGGAAAATTACACAGATCACCCTTGAAGTATACCTAGATGACACACACACACACCCTTTGTTTAAAAAAAAAACACTAACCTCCCTTACCCTAAACGTCGTTCACTTCTGTTAAATTGGGAAAAATAAGGAAGCTTTCACAACACAAAGGAAATTCACAACTCTAAGGAAACTAAATCGTTTCTTCTATATTCCCGCTCAAAACCTTGAACCCTTCGCCCTCCTCTTGGCTCCTTGCAGTACATGTTTGCCTCTTCTTTTATTTTCTCCTTGTCTTTCGTTCATTCCCCTTTTGGCTTTTGGTACTATAGTTTGCCTTTCTTCTTTTTATTATTTTTTTTCTCAATCACATGGCCTTCTTTGGCACATTTTGTTTTTGCAAAATACATTTCAGGGGAGTGATTAACGATGGAGAATCATGGGTATGACAAACCCAATCCAAGATGTGTGCATCTCTTAGTACATTTTGTTGGAGAAAATGGAGGAACTAAGCCGTTATTGAATGCCGATTATGATCGATACTCATATATTGATTTAGTTGAAGATGTTGGCGAGTTAGCCATGGCTGATGGATGCAACGATGGAGATTCACCTTTCACCCTTTCTTTTTCTCATCTAGGTAGCCAGTTAAAAACCTCCATTAACACTGATTCTGACATTCTTAACATGTTCAAGCTAAATACTACTAAATGTGTTTACATTAATGTATATGCTACCACATTGAGTGTAGATAGCGAATTTGGATTTAGAAATTCTAATATTATAAGTGTGAAGAAGGTCTCGTCCTTGGACTCGGCTAAGGTTTTGATGAAGACAAACACATCACAAAAAGAAGAAAGACTTCAGAAAAGAAAGGAAAGGCTTCAAGAACCGGCTCAGAACGTCAAGATCAATTATCAAGATTCTTGCTATTAGTAAGTCTTGTTAACTTAGTGTGCTATACTTTATTAAGGTTAATATTGCATTTGAAGGCTCATAAAAGATCAACTAATTGAGTATAATATGTTCTCACAAGTAAAACATAGTAGAAACACTCAATTAGGGTTTAAACTGTCAAAATCTGAGTTCTGGACTTACTGTAATCGATTACAGGTTGTATGTAATTGATTACAGGAAGGCAGTAATCGATTACCACATCCATGTAATCGATTACTCAGTTTGAATTTTGAATTCAAACTGCAACGGCTAGTGTAATCGATTACCAAGTTGCTGTAATCGATTACCAGGTCGACATATATGTTGTTTCATGAACCAATGTGTCTCAAAGCGTTTGGGAAGCCTTGTGATGGTTCATGGACGACCTCTAGTGCCTATATAAAGTCCATAGACGCTCAGAAACAATGAATGACTTGCACTACAACTTTCATATTCATTAAAGTCGTCATTCTGAGTTTCTGCTCTCTCATTTTCATAAGAACACTCATGTTGTTCAACTTTTGAGAAACTCAGAATAAAAGAGTCTTCATTGTAATTTCCTGGAGCATACAAACTAAGATCAATCCAACTAGTCTAAAGGATTGTATCAGCCACAACAAGAACTTCTTCTTTATTTCTTGAATCGATTTGATTCATTCGCCGTGGTTTTTGGGTGGTTGTAAAAAGATCCATCGTAGGGTTCGATGGTTGTGGAAAAGGTCATTTGAATCGGGTTTGATTCAAAGTCCGCCGTAGGGTTCGGTAATAGTGAAAAATGTCATTTGAATCGGGTTTGATTCAAAGTCCGCCGTAGGGTTCGACGTCATCAGTTGGTGGTTTGCCATATGAGGTTTGACAAGAGTTCTTAAGGTCCTTGGTGTAAGTGCTTGTAAAAAATCTTGATCATAGTGGAAAAATCCTCAAGGGGTTTCTTGAGGGACTGGACATAGCCTTCGGTGGATTGAAGGTGAACCAGGATAAATTCCATATGTGATTCTCTCTTCCTTCATCTTTTACTTTCAAGCAACGCTTTATTCCGCTACATTCACAATCATCAAATTGTGATTACTTTTATCTTGGAAGTAACAAGTATTGTAAAAGCGAAAATTGGGAGAACCTGATTCACTTTCCCCCTCTCAGGTTGCTATCTATACTTACAATTGGTATCAGAGCGTAAGTTTAGGTAATTTGCTCCTAAGATCCGGGAAAAGATGGCATTCTCTTCTAGTCATGGAACTAGTGAGGGATTCAACATAAACAGGCCACCATACTTCAATGGAGACCATTATGACTTTTGGAAAATCAAGATGAAGATTTTCATAAGGTCATTGGATGTGGAAATATGGAAAGCCATTGAAGAAGGTCCGTTTATACCAATGAATGAAGTGGGTGATAGCAGACAACCAAAACCAGAAAACACATGGAGTGAAGAAGAAAAGAAGAAAGTTCAATATGACCTTAAAGGTATGAACATTCTTACATCTGCTCTTGGCATGAATGAATTCTTCAGAGTATCAACGTGTAGAACTTCAAAAGAAATATGGGATACTCTAATGGTAACTCATGAAGGCACGGGTGAATTCAAAAGATCCAAGATCAACACATTGTCGAAAGAATATAAAATGTTCAGAATGTTACCAAGGGAAACTGTTCAAGATATGCAGAAAAGGTTCATTCTCTTGATCAACCATCTAATTTCTCTTGGAAAATATTTTTCCAACAGTGATCTAAACTTAAAAGTTTTAAGATCATTGTCAAGAGAATGGCAACCAAAGGTAATAGCAATATCAGAAAATAAGAGTCTTTAAAAAATGACACTGGCTGCACTTTTTGGCAAGTTGCAAGAACATGAACTTGAACTCAAAAATATGGAACAACAGGAAGCAGTTGACAAGAACATTCGACCTATTGCATTGAGAACTAAGGCTACAAGATACGATAGTTCACAAGAGGAAGATTCTCAATCTGATAGTGAGGATGATGATGAGGAGGATATAAGAATCATTGTGAAGAAGCTTGGCAAAATGCTCCAGAAAGAAGTATGTCATAATCTTCAAAGAAAGAAGCATGGCTTGAAGAAGAGATTTGAGAAAAAGATTTCCAAATCAAAGAAGGCATACATGGAAGAAAATGAAGCAAGTTCATCATCCGATTCAGAAAATGAAGAAGCACAACTCGTCTTGATGGCGATACATCATGAAAACAATGAGGTCAATAACAATAAACTTTCATATGATCAGTTACAAAATACCTTTGTTGAATTGCATGATATCTTCATAAACATTTCAAAAGTATATGCAATATAAGACAAAACCATTTCATCTCTAAAAAGGAAAGCTAATAGCATGCAAGAGGAGTTAGATCAAGTTAAAATCAAAATGGATATTCAAAGAGATCTAATAATTCTTGATAAACATGCAACACTTGAATCAAATATTGATGAAATAAATCAAGTGTTAAAAGGGTATGAAAAAGATACAAATGAGATGAATATTCAAAGGTATGATACTCAACCTATAAAGGCACAGTTCAAATCTTTCTATTATCTTAAAGAGAAAGTGTCTAACATGAAAACTAAGTGCTTTTACTATACTCCTAATCAATACTTTCATAAAAATAATGGAGTCCCCAATGAAAGATTCCTATGGGATATGAAAGGAACTAACTCAAAAGGTACCATTAAGCTTATTGTGCAGGTGTGCTTGAAGACCTTGTGATCAGAAATGTCACATACAAAGGATGGTCTCTCAAGACACAAATTTAGAATATGGTATTGGTAAGAGAAATTCTAAACTTTATATCTTTCAAATGATATTAAGTACAAGAATAATGCATTCTTAGGCATCTGCATTTACATCATAGTTCTATGTTAGATATATCCTTCATGCAATGCTTATCAAGTCTGGAATTTCAAGTTTTTAGACATGATAATCAAAGACTAGCTCACATCCACATGGATCATTTGAATAAACTGATCAAGCATGATCTCGTTATTGGTCTTCTAAAGATAAGATTCGAAAAGGATAAGCTTTGTGATGCATGTCAGAAAGGCAAACAAACCAAGGTATCATTCAAACTCAAGAATATAATCTCAACAACAAGACCACTCCAACTACTTCACATGGATTTATTTGGACCATCAAGAACTAGAAGTTTTGGAGGTAATTATTATGCTCTAGTAATTGTTGATGTTTACTCAAGATTCACATGGACTATATTCTTATCTCATAAGAATGAGGCCTTTAATGTATTTAAGAGATATGCAAAGCTTGTTCAAAATGAAAAAGCTTTGAAAATTTCTTCTATAAGAAGTGACCATGGTGGAGAATTTCAGAATCATCTCTTTCAAGAATTATGTGATGAAAATGGAATTTCGCATAACTTTTCTGCGCCAAGAACACCACAACAAAATGGTGTTGTAGAAAGGAAGAACAGGTCACTAGAAGAATTAGCAAGGATCATGCTGAGTGAACCCAATATCTCTAAATAATTTTGGACTGATGCAGTAAGTACTGCATGCTACGTATCCAACAGAGTACTCATGATGTCAATACTGAAGAAGACTCCTTATGAATTGTACAAAGGAAGAACCCCAACATTGCTCATTTGCATACTTTTGGATCAAAATGCTTTGTCTTGAACAACGGTAAGAAAAATCTTGGTAAGTTTGATGAAAAATCTGATGAAGGTATATTCCTTGGGTATTCTCTGACAAGCAAAGCATATAGAGTCTTCAACAAGAAAACTTTAGCTGTTGAAGAATCAATTCATGTATCTTTTGATGAGTCTAACTCCTCCAATGAAGATAAAACTTCTTTTCTTGATTATGATGAGGAAGAAAACATAATCAAGGATGACCATCAAAAGCAAATGGAGCAAGAATCAGAACCGGTAGAACAAGTTGAAGATGCCACTTATGAGTTGCCAAAAGAATGGAGAACACACAGGGGTCATCCCATTGACAACATCATAGGTGACATATCAAAAGGAGTTTCAACAAGACTACGCTTGAATGATTCAGTCTTGAACATGGCTTTTGTTTTACAAACAGAACCTTCTAAGGTCAATGATGCTCTAGAAGATGAGTATTGGATAGTAGCAATGCAAGAAGAATTGAACCAATTTGAAAGAAATCAAGTATGGGAATTGGTTTCGAAGCCCATTGATAAGCATATCATTGTACGAAGTGGGTATTCAGAAATAAATTGGATGAAAATGGTATCATTGTCAGAAACAAGGCAAGGCTGGTAGCACAAGGTTATAATCAAGAAGAAGGAATTGATTTTGATGAAACCTATGCACCGGTTACTCGATAGGAAGCCATAAGACTTCTATTGGCTTATGCTTGCTCCTTAGACTTCCCATTATATCAAATGGATGTCAAAAGCGCTTTCCTGAACGGATATATTCAAGAAGAGGTATATGTGAAGCAACCACCAGGATTTGAAAATCCTAAGCATCCTTCACATGTCTTCAAATTGAAGAAAGCTCTTTATGGTCTCAAGCAAGCCCCAAGAGCATGGTATGACAGATTGAGTACATTCCTTTGTGAAAAAGGATTTCAAAAGGGTAAGGCTGATACAACCCTATTCATCAAGAAAACCAAAGGTAATATGTTATTAGTTCAAATTTATGTAGATGATATTATTTTTGGTTCCACTAACGAATCTCTATGCAAGGAATTCTCTAACATGATGGAAGAAGAATTTGAGATGTCTATGATGGGAAAGTTAAACTTCTTTTTAGGATTGCAAATCAAGCAATCTAAGGATGGAATATTCATAAATCAGTCCAAATTCTGCAAAGAGCTCTTAAAGAAATATGATTTGGATGATTGCAAAGCCATAGCTACACCAATGGGGTCAAATACATATCTAGATCAAGATGAGTCTGGAATTCCAGTGGACATTACCAAATACAGAGGTATGGTCATATCGCTTCTTTATTTAACAACAAGTAGACCTGATATTATGTTCAGTGTATGTCTATGTGCTAGATATCAAGCATCTCCTAGGGAAGAGGAACTTCAAATGTTGGTTTGTGGTATCCCAAAAGGAGTGTTTGTGATTTGATTGGATATTCTGACTCAGACTTTGCTGGTTGCAAAACTGAGAGAAAAAGTACAAGTGGTACTTGTCACTTACTGGGAAATGCACTTGTTTCTTGGTTATGTAAGAAACAAGCATGTGTTGCTCTAAGTACTGCAGAAGCAAAATATATTGCTGCAGGAGTTTGTTGTGCACAAACGTTATGGCTCAAACAACAACTCAAAGATTATGGCTTAGAGCTGGGCTGCATCCCTATCAAATGTGATAATACAAGTGCCATCAATCTTACCAAAAATCCCATCATGCATTCTAGAACGAAGCATATTGATATTAGACATCACTTTCTTCGGAATCATGTTCTGAGAAACGACATAGAAATTTCATTTGTAGATACGCATAATCAATTAGCTGATGTATTTACCAAGCCTCTTCCCAAAGATTCATTCTTTAAAATTAGAAGAGAATTAGGCATATTAGATGAACCTGATATATGATTATGTGCCTTACATGTTTTATTCTATGTTTATAAGCTTCTATATGTGATTTTCTATTTCAAGTAATCGATTACATCTATCTAGTAATCGATTACATAGAAAAATATAGTCCAGATATTAAAGTGTTCTTCAAGTAATCGATTACACATATTTTGTAATCGATTAACGTAAGTGTTTTGGTCCTCGTGCTGTTCCAGAAAAGTCTGGTAATCGATTACCATAATCTGTAATCGATTACCCATTCGAAGAAAGTAGTTCCAATCTTAACTTAACCGTCTGTAATCGATTACCAAACTTGCAGTAATCGATTACAAAGTCAAAACAGTCCTATATTCGAATTAAAATTCCTTTCCCTCCTTCCTTTGACGGCATTCCATCTTCCTCTGCTGGAAGTGATTCTTCCACTCAGCTTATACTTGCACATATTGATAGTATGAGGGATGGTATGTAGCAGTTTATTAATGACCGCTTTGATCTCCTGGAAGGAAGAGTTGAGTCTATGTACACTACTCTGAGGGCTGATATGGACAACCTAAGCCTCCGTGTCGACCAGATGACCCGTTCTCCTCTCCATTTTTCTGATTTTTCTGACGGGTCTGATGACCTTTAGACATTTGTTTATTATTATCATGACTATTTACATTTCTGGGTTAGCTTAGATATAACTTTTTGATGTTTTTGCTTGGATGCTACTTGTTTGATTAATTACGCACTCTAAACTCTTATGTTTTTAATGGTGTGATGTTTGTTTTTAAGTTATGACGTGTTTACCCCCACTCCCTATGTTTTCAACGCTTACATTGCATGTTAGCCTGTATAGTATAATTGTGGCCTTTTCTTCTTTTTGATGAAGTCAAAAGGGGGAGAAAGGTCCTGTGCTTGTAAAGATCATTTATAGGAATGCTACAAGTGGAACAAAAAGGGAGAGTTGCATCAGACAGGGGGAGTTCTGACATAAGCACCAAAGATGATCTTCAAAGACTAAAGCATGTGTTTTCCATCATCAAAAAGGGGGAGATTGTGAAGAAGGTCTTGCTCTTGACCTTGGCTGAGGTTTTGATGACGACAAACTCGTAACAAAAAGAAGAAAAGAAGACTTAGAAGAACCAGTGCAACATGTCTCAAGCAATCTCAAGGGTTCAAGATTAACTAAGTCTTATGTAGTTAGGTAAGTTATGCTTCCAAGGCTTCTTTTAGTATGAAGGCTCTAAGACATCTAAAAGTATTTGAGTTTAACCTTTTCATAAGTTAAAAGTGGTAGGAAAACTCAAGACAATCTTAAAGTTTCACTTTCTGGAAAATGGACTTGAGTGTAATCGATTACACCCTTAAGGTAATCGATTACAGCATGCTTGTAATCGATTACATGTTTGAATTTGAAATTCAAACAGCAACAGTCTCTTAGTGTAATCGATTACCTAAGTAGGGTAATCGATTACATGCTCGATTAGTTGCATTATTTCATGAACCATTGTGTCTCAAATCATTTGGGAAGGGTTTTGTTGGTTCATGGATGATCCCTTATGCCTATAAATAGTCCATTTGAGTCCAGAAACGCAACACACATGACATAGGCCAAAAACACACTTGAACAACTTTTTCATATTCATTTAAGCTTTGTTCTTAAACTTTCAAGAGCCTATATTCTGAGTTCATTATTCTTCATTGTGAAAGAACACACATGCTGTTCAAATATTGAAGAAATCAAAATTAAAAGAGCCTTCATATGCTTAAGAGCCTAAAAGCATAACTCCTATGATCAATCCTTTTGTGTATTAAAGGATTGATTCAGCCGGTTAGAATTTCTTCTTCATCTTCATTCTGGTTGAGTGAAAGATTCACCATAGGGTTCGGTGAAGGTTGATTGTCTGAAAGTGGTTTGCTTTCAGGGACTGAAAGTGGTTTGCTTTCAGGGTTGTTGATAGAAATTCTTAAGGTACTTGGTGTAAGCACTTGTAAGAAGTTTTTATCAATAGTGGAAAAATCCTCAAGGGGTTTCTTGAGGGATTGGACGTAGCCTTCGGTGGATAGAAGGTGAACCAGGATAACTTTCGTGTGTGATTTCTCCTATCCTTCATCTTTTACTTTCAAGCAACCCTTATTCCGCTGCAATCACAATTATCGTTTTGTGAACACCATTATCTTGAAAGTAATAATTTTGTTAAGGCGAAAATCGTGCAAACCTGATTCACCCCCCTCTTAGGTTTCTATCTATACTTACACCAAGAAGCAGACGATTGTCGCAAGGTCAAGCACTGAAGCAGAATATCGAAGCCTGGCCAACACCACTGCTAAACTACTTTGGATTCAATCTCTCCTCACGGAGCTAAAGATTCCTTTCCAAGTTTCTACAATATATTGTGATAACATGGGAACTGTGGCCTTAACTCAACCATGTTTTGCACACCCGAACCAAACATATGGAATTGGACATCTTCTTCGTTCGAGAGAAAGTTCATAACAAGTCATTGCTTGTGTATCACATTCCTTGTCAGGATCAATTGGCTGATATCTTCACAAAACCTCTCTCACCTCAACACTTTCCAGCAATGAAGGCCAAACTCAATGTGTTTGCAAATGCTACTCTTTTTCACCCACCTTGAGTTTGACGGGGCCTGTTAGAGAAAAGCAGTACCGTCTGATACTATCGTCTGATACTAGCGTCTGAATAAGTCAGCATTCTATCGTCTGTATGGCAGCATCGTCTGCCTAGCTGAACCGATTGCATAACTGTATCGTCTGGTCAGTTAGTCATGTCAGCTGTCAATGTGTGATAGGTGACCCGCAGATTATGTTGACCATGTGTGATAGTGTCAGTTGTCAATATGTGATAGATGACCCGTCGATTATGTTGACCTGGAATATCCGGGATCTTGTCTGTTTGTCTTTTTTCTCTTTGTATAAATACAAAGCTTGTAACAGTGAATTAATCAGAATAGAAAGAACATTCAGTATCTTCATTTTCTCAAATTTTCCTTTTTCAAAGAACCCTTGGTTCTTAACAGATTGTTAGAAATTTTGAAAACAACTTTAAGATGTTTCTTTCTAGAATTGGAAGAACTCTCTCCCTTAGCAAACTCTCCTACAATAGAATGAACTAAAGTATTAGTCATTCCCTCAATTAATTCATCTTCCTCGGATGAGGAAGAACTTTTCACGCGTTTGGACTTTTTCTTTGAAGAGTTTCTCTTGCGCTCTTCAATGTCGGCAGGAAAGTCCTACAGACATTGGCTGGGATGAGAAGTTCCTTCAGTAGGTCATTCAACCCCTTCTTATGACACTTGCTTAAGAGCAAACCTTTTGGGTCAGCTGCGATGCTATTGAGCCTTTGGACGGAGAAGCAGGTCGAAAAATCTACTTAAATATGATAAAAGTGAAAAGGTATTTTTTAGTCATATTTTTATTGACTAAATAAATTTACGTATTAATTAACTATTCAAGTAATAAAACTTGGTACCGTAGATATTCTTACTTGATCACTGGTTCGTTCTTTGAATGATTTCTATATTTTACTCTAAGAAGTTTTAACTACTGACTTTTATGGAACAATCGTACGCTACAAGAAATTTGTCTATTACCTATGCATTTTTTCTGCGAATTTCGCTTGATAAGAGTGAGCTTCGCTAGCGGAACTTGTCGTGTGATTGAAGAAATCTAAGAGCATCTCCAATGGAGAGTTTAAGGTGAGATCTTATTTTAAGATCTAGATCTTATAAGATCTGAACCATTGGAGATGTATGACATGGAATGAGATTTTAAAAAAAGGTCTTGGCTGGTTCCTTTTCAAAAAGTGAGATCTTAAGTATTATACTATATTTTCTCTCTCCTACCACCATAATCAACCACCAAGAAACAGAAATCAGAGGAAAGGAAGAGATGAAATAAACAGAAAATATTGCAATATGGCACAATAGATTACAAACAGATAAAAAATATAATAAAAAAATACATATATGAAAAAAAATAGGTTCAAAACCCTCCGGCGCCCGTGACGAGAGGCGACGAGAAGCGATGCGGTGGCTTGGGAGAAGGAGGAGCTGCGGCGGCGTGGGAGGAAGAAGGGGCTGCGGCGGCGTGGGAGAAGGAGGCCGCGGGGGAGAAGGAGGCCGTGAGAGAAGGAGGCCGCGTGGGGAGAAGGAGCTGCGGCGGCCGCGTGGGGAGAAGGAGCTGCGGCGGCCGCATGGGAGAAGGTTATGGGAGAAGGAGATGAATGGCTGCAAGTTAGGGTTTGGAGAAAAAAAAATTATAGTTGATGACCTGATAACCTGTCCAGCAGGTTGAGAAAAAAGACGTTGTAGAATGAGGAACCGGCTGGGCCGGTCATCTTATAGCTGTTGGGCTATTTTACTAAAAAAAAAGAGCCGTTTTTTTGTCTTTTTCTGACAGGCTAGTGGTTTTTGGCCCAGTTTTACATTTTTTTTTCCTGCACAAAATACCTTAATCACACTATAAATAATTATGTATTTTCTATCTAATTGATTTTTAATTATATTATATCTTTTTTAATTATTAATTATATTTGTATAGAATTATTAACTTAATTAAATTTAATATTATGTGGAAATAAATAATATAAA
Source organism: Acmispon strigosus (assembly GCA_030819835.1). Classification (NCBI taxonomy): domain Eukaryota; kingdom Viridiplantae; phylum Streptophyta; class Magnoliopsida; order Fabales; family Fabaceae; genus Acmispon; species Acmispon strigosus. The sequence continues at coordinate 11,100,545 of JAUAMA010000001.1, forward strand.
TATATTGTGTATCGTGGGTCCAGTTAAAAGTAAAATAAGATCCCAACCACTGGAGCGAAATGTGCTGTGGGATCTTATGAGTGTGTTAAATATATGTGGCAGTATGGGCCCACCAGAAATGGTTAAGATACCAAAATAAGATCTCAAAATAAGATCTCCATTGGAGATGCTCTAAGCGAGGGAGAAAAGGAAACGCTATTAATAAATATTTGTATTTAAATTTAAATACTTGTCGTGCATTGGACAGGTTCATGTAGTAGTTTAATATATTTTGACAAACCGAAGAATGCTTATTTATCATTGGGTGTTTGACAGAGTTGAAAGTTAAAACAGCTGTTATTTAGGAAAACAATCCAATGAAATGGATTCGTATGAGTTAGTAAGATTTGACATTTGAGTGTATATAATATATACATGTTTTTACCGATTCTACCCAAAATAACGGTTATTGTTTGATTATGTGAGTTCTTGAGCCTTTCTCTCGAAACCAACGGATGCATGACCACTTTGTGGTTCAAAACACACCACAAGCTACGTCTATTTCGCCTCATACACCTTCAATCTACATCCAATTTATATGCATGCATATTGTGCTACCTTTCCTTCATCGTCCTTGCTCACAATCCATCACTATCCTTTGGTATCCTCTTTTCTTTGTGTCAGATAAACCACAGTAATAGAAACTCATGGGTCAGAAGATTAAGATTGGCATCAATGGTACCCAATTAAATAATCTCACTTCTTTTGTTATTTATGTCTGAATTTTGTTAGATGTACATGTGAACTGGTTTATTTAGCTGCTAAAATGATTGTTGTTTGATAAGTTTTTGATTATCTATTTTGTGTTTTGAGATATGTGCATATAATGTTTGTGCTTTTGCTTGTGATAATGAAGGATTTGGAAGAATTGGGCGTCTTGTTGCCAGGGTGGCATTGCAGAGAGATGATGTGGAGCTTGTTGCTGTTAATGATCCTTTCATCACAACTGATTACATGGTGTGTTTTAAAAATATAGTATAAAATCATTCATGCGTCTGATCCAACAATTTTAATAATCATGGAAAAAAACTTTGCTGCAGACTTACATGTTCAAGTATGACACTGTTCATGGGCATTGGAAACACCATGAAATCAAGGTTAAGGACGACAAAACCCTTCTTTTTGGCGAGAGCCCGGTTACTGTTTTTGGTGCCAGGTATTATTTGTAATTTGGATGTAGATTGAATATGAATCATGCCCTGAAGCAGTTTCTCAGGCTTAAATTGTTTTCTGATTTTACTAGGAACCCAGAGGAAATTCCATGGGGTGAGGCTGGAGCTGAATATGTGGTTGAGTCCACCGGAGTTTTCACTGATAAAGACAAGGCAGCTGCCCACTTGAAGGTTTGTCTTCACATCACATTGTGTTGTGATTATAAAATGAATAAAGATTGATAGAAATCTAAAGAGCGTAGACTACTAGAGAGATAGGAAGAGAGGAGAGATAAGTGATAAGTATGATATATGATGTGATGTAATTGGAAGAAAGAGATAGAAAGAAAAAATGGGTGTCAAGAGGTGTCTGTACTATTTAAGTGTACACGAATCGTTGCCTTCAATCAAAATAGTCTCATAATTTAACGCTTTCTGATAATTGGTTCATGACATGTATCAGATTCTATATGACCAAGTGGTCTAGATTTCAATACTTGTTGCTCCGGCATAAGGTAAATGAGTCTGTGACAATTTGATTCTTTCTCTTAATGTTGTGGTTATGCATTTGATGTTTAGGGCGGGGCAAAGAAGGTGATTATCTCTGCTCCTAGCAAGGATGCCCCAATGTTTGTTGTTGGTGTCAATGAGAAAGACTATAAGTCAGATATTGACATTGTTTCTAATGCTAGTTGCACAACAAACTGTCTTGCTCCACTGGCAAAGGTAGTTCATCTTATAGTTGGAAAGAAAGATTGTTATTGTATATAGAAAATAGAAAATAAAATATCAATTAACTGTTTTTTGTGAAAATATATTCAGGTTGTAAATGACAAATTTGGTATTGTTGAAGGTCTCATGAGCACTGTTCACTCTATGACTGGTAAGTTTGTAATTTTATGCATTGCTATTAGTTTTATAGAGTTCATAATATAATTGACTTGTCTTTCCATGTTACACAGCCACTCAAAAGACTGTTGATGGACCATCAAATAAGGACTGGAGAGGTGGTAGAGCTGCTTCTGTGAACATCATTCCCAGTAGTACTGGAGCTGCTAAGGTAGATACCTTACTTCTACATATGAATTTATTTGGTAAAAAGTTTTTGCCATGTGAGGCCACATGTTCATGTCCGGGTAACTACCTCTTCCGTAAAACAAAATAAGACTGCATACAAAAGACCAACTAGTGACCCACCCCGTGCATAGCGGGAGCTTTAATAAACCGAGCGGGCCATTTTTATTTTTCCAACCTTACTTCTACCCCATTGAGGGAATGGTGATCGTATCAACTAGTGATGTTCTTGGTAATATGGTTGAGAGTCCATAATCACTTTTTGAGAGAAGCCACATGTGATTAGTGGCGGAGGCAGCACTTTAATCTCAGGGGGACCAGGATGAAAAAGAGTAAGTCTCACACTGCCAGCCAAGTCCCACACTGCTTTATAAGGGTACTTGTATAAGAAAGTTACAAACTTTTTTTTGGTGTCAGGACCCATGCTGGTCACCCCTGACTCTGCCACTGCATGTGGTTGCGTGCGGATATTTAGATTGTGTACTTACCACCAATCGAGACATGTCATACAATGCTACTTAGCCGATCCATTTATCTTTTGTAAATTGAGTAATTATCTTATTGGCACAAAATATGAAACTTTTGCAAAGCATGTTAATAACTTTGAAAATTAGTAATATCAACAAAGACTATGTTTAAGTTTTCCTATGAAACTTCTGAATTTTGTATCTCTTTAATAAAACAAATTCAATTTTTCCAATTTTCATTATCTATAAATCCATTACTAATTGTGCAGGCTGTTGGTAAGGTGCTGCCAGCACTGAACAATAAGTTGACAGGAATGTCTTTCAGAGTTCCCACTGTAGATGTTTCAGTGGTTGACCTCACTGTTAGAATTGAAAAGGGAGCTAGTTATGATGAAATTAAAGCTGCTATCAAGTAAGAATAAGCTTTTGCTTCCAAGGAATAAGAATATCCTGTTTATTTTTCCAAATGTAGTTTCTATAATGAACCACTCATTTTCCCTTATCTTCAAATTTTTCATAGGGAGGCATCTGAGGGAAGTTTGAAGGGGATCCTTGGTTACACAGAGGATGATGTTGTGTCCACCGATTTTGTGGGTGACTGCAGGTGATGATACTCATAGTTACTAATAACATGTTTGGAAACGACTATAGATTTTATAGAATCAATTCTACTTGGTTAAAATCAATTATAACTAATTGAAATAATGTTTGGGTGCACCAGTAAAGGAGAATCAATACATAATCAATTTTGAGATTTTACAACTGAATTTCATAACATTACCATAAAAACCTACTTTTTTCATAAATGTAAACATAAATCACATCATTTAAACTCATATTTACGATACACAATTGTACTAGAATCATTTTTGTCCAGAATCAATTCTACTAATCCGACCCAAACACATACTAAAGTAGTTTTGCATTCATCTTGCATTGTGCACCTGTAATAGTCAATTATGTGGCCAGTGAGAGGAATTTAGGAAGGATTGAATTATTAAACTGTTTTGAACTTATTTTCATAAGTTGTTCTTATTAATTTATAAATAAGTACTTATATCAACGTATGATCTATTTTAAGGTTATTACAATAAGTTTATCAAATTAGCATATAAACGTTTATTACCATAAGTATTTAAGTAAGTAGTCTGATTACGAAAACACACCCTAAGTGCAATTGATAACTTGGGAGTGCCTAAGTTCAAACCCATGAAAAAAATATTGTTAGGGGAGTTTCTTAGTTGCATCTTGTCAAAGGGATGAGTATCACAGCAATGTCTGTGACGATACCTTAAAAATAAAACACAGAAGGAGGAAAAATTAGAAGTTTATACACTTGGAAATGAACTAGTGAGGTTAAGCTTGTGATCCTGATATATATATATATATATATATGGTGGCAGGTCAAGCATTTTCGATGCAAAGGCTGGAATTTCCTTGAATGACAATTTTGTGAAACTTGTCTCTTGGTATGACAATGAATGGGGCTACAGGTAAAGCAAATTTCTCCTATTCATTTCATCTTTATGGAACAACTGAACTATTATGAGAAATTAGAAATTTGAATATCAATGTTGTGTTTTGCAAGTGCAGTTCACGCGTGGTTGACTTGATTCGGCACATGGCTTCAGTTCAATGAAACTCAGGAATTGATGATTCTATCTCAGATATAATTTTGAAATAATTTTGGCTCTGTTAAATGAGCTGCAAGGAGTTTGCTCCAAATCTATGTCTTCTGTATTTTAATATGAACTAGCATTCAGCTTGTTACTCTCCATTTATAAAATAAAGTGCTATTTCGAATAACATTTACTTTTTGGATGTAGTAAAGTAAAATACGGCAAGTGATGTTTCTCCCGAGAAAATTTTTAGTGTAACTGTAGCACGGAAGACTCCGTACACCCCTATTCTTTTAATTTTAGAAAAAATATAAAATTAGGAAAAAGTAAACATAAAAGCCAAGTGTCATGCTTTAACGTGGGGAGTACGTATCTACTACAATCTGTATCTATCATCTATCTATCTATCTATATACAATATAATAAAAGAATCCCCTAGAACACATATCACTTTCTCATTAAATGGATTTCCACCCTAAACCCACGCACTACTTTCTTGTGAACCCAAACCGTTTGCTGCCTGCACACCCAAAATGCAGTTTCCTCCTCCAAAAACCGTTTCTTCCTCTCAAACTCCACAAAAAAACCCCACAAACCATTCTTACAGTTTCCTCCCCACAAACCTTTCTTACAATTCCTAATTGCACACAATCCGTCATTCTCAAACCAAAATAACTCCTCTCTGCTCTGAATCAAGTTGTCATACGAAAAAACCCCACAACCCGCTATCGCTCCTCTGCCCTTCACGTCGCTGTCCCACGCCCTTCACGCTGCCGCTCCTCCGCCCCTGAAGTCGCATCTTCCGCCTTGAAACTCCTGCTCCAGCGTCTTGACGAGTCGTCTATATACAATATAATAAAAGAATCCCCTAGGACCCTAGGACACATATCACTCTCCTATTAAATTGATTTCCACCCTAAACCCACACACTACTTTCTTGTGAATCCAAACCGTTTGCTGCCTGCACACCCAAAATGCAGTTTCCTCCTCCAAAAACTGTTTCTTCCTCTCAAACTCCGAAAAAAAACCCCACAAACCATTCTTACAGTTTCCTCCCCACAAACCGTTCTTACAATTCCTAATTGCACACAATCCGTCATTCTCAAACCAAAATAACTCCTCTCTACTCTGAATCAAGTTGTCATACCAAAAAGCCCCACAACGCGCTATCGCTCCTCCGCCCTTGACGTCGCTGTTCCACGCCCTTCACACTGCCGCTCCTCCGCCCCTGAAGTCGCATCTTCCGCCTTGAAACTCCTGCTCCTGCGTCTTGACGCGTCGTCTATATACAATATAATAAAAGAATACCCTAGGACCGTAGGACACATATCACTCTCCCATTAAATTTATTTCCACCCTAAACCCACACACTACTTACTTTTTAACCCAAACCGTTTGCTGCCTGCACACCCAAAATGCAGTTTCCTCCTCCAAAAACCGTTTCTTCCTCTCAAACTCCAAAAAAAAACCACACAAACCATTCTTACAGTTTCCTCCCCACAAACCGTTCTTATAATTCCTAATTGCACACAATCCGTCATTCTCATACCAAAATAACTCCTCCCTACTCTGAATCAAGTTCTCATACGAAAAAACCCCACAACCCGCTATCGCTCCTCCGCCCTTGACGTCGCTGTTCCACGCCCTTCACGCTGCCGCTCCTCCGCCCCTGAAGTCGCATCTTCCGCCTTCAAACTCCTGCTCCAGCGTCTTGACGCGTCGTCTATATACAATATAAGAAAAGAATCCCCTAGGACCCTAGGACACATATCACTCTCCTATTAAATTGATTTCCACCCTAAACCCACACACTACTTTCTTGTGAACCCAAACCGTTTGCTACCTGCACACCCAAAATGCAGTTTCCTCCTCCAAAAACCGTTTCTTCAACTCAAACTCCGAAAAAAAACCCCACAAACCATTCTTACAGTTTCCTCCCCACAAACCGTTCTTACAATTCCTAATTGCACACAATCCGTCATTCTCAAACCAAAATAACTCCTCTCTCCTCTGAATCAAGTTCTCATACGAAAAAACCCCACAACCCGCTATCGCTCCTCCGCCCTTGACGTCGCTGTTCCACGCCCTTCACGTTGCCGCTCCTCCGCCCCTGAAGTCGCATCTTCCGCCTTGAAACTCCTGCTCCTGCGTCTTGACGCGTCGTCTAAATACAATATAATAAAAGAATCCCCTAGGACCCTAGGACACATATCACTCTCCTATTAAATTGATTTCCACCCTAAACCCACCCACTACTTTCTTGTGAACCCAAACCTTTTGGTGCCTGCACACCCAAAATGCAGTTTCTCCTCCAAAAACCGTTTCTTCCTCTCAAACTCCGAAAAAAACCCCACAAACCATTCTTACAGTTTCCTCCCCACAAACCGTTCTTACAATTCCTAATTGCACACAATCCGTCATTCTCAAACAAAAATAACTCCTCTCTACTCTGAATCAAGTTCTCATACGAAAACACCCCACAACCCGCTATCGCTCCTCCGCCCTTGACGTCGCTGTTCCACGCCCTTCACGCTGCCGCTCCTCCGCCCCTAAAGTCGCATCTTCCGCCTTGAAACTCCTGCTCCAGCGTCTTGACGCGTCGTCTATATACAATATAATAAAAGAATACCCTAGGACCCTAGGACACATATCACTCTCCCATTAAATTGATTTCCACCCTAAACCCACACACTACTTACTTTTGAACCCAAACCGTTTGCTGCCTGCACACCCAAAATGCAGTTTCCTCCTCCAAAAACCGTTTCCTCTTCTCAAACTCCAAAAAAAAAACCCCACAAACCATTCTTTCAGTTTCCTCCCCACAAACCGTTCTTACAATTCCTAATTGCACACAATCCGTCATTCTCAAACCAAAATAACTCCTCCCTTCTCCGAATCAAGTTCTCATACGAAAAAACCCCACAACCCGCTATCGTTCCTCCGCCCTTGACGTCGCTGTTCCACGCCCTTCACGCTGCCGCTCAACCGCCCCTGAAGTCGCATCTTCCGCCTTGAAACTCCTGCTCCAGCGTCTTGACGCGTCGTCTATATACAATATAATAAAAGAATACCCTAGGACCCTAGGACACATATCACTCTCCCATTAAATTGATTTCCACCCTAAACCCATACACTACTTACTTTTTAACCCAAACCGTTTGCTGCCTGCACACCCAAAATGCAGTTTCCTCCTCCAAAAACCGTTTCTTCCTCTCAAACTCCACAAAAAAACCCCACAAACCATTCTTACAGTTTCCTCCCCACAAACCTTTCTTACAATTCCTAATTGCACACAATCCGTCATTCTCAAACCAAAATAACTCCTCTCTGCTCTGAATCAAGTTGTCATACGAAAAAACCCCACAACCCGCTATCGCTCCTCTGCCCTTCACGTCGCTGTCCCACGCCCTTCACGCTGCCGCTCCTCCGCCCCTGAAGTCGCATCTTCCGCCTTGAAACTCCTGCTCCAGCGTCTTGACGAGTCGTCTATATACAATATAATAAAAGAATCTCCTAGGACCCTAGGACACATATCACTCTCCTATTAAATTGATTTCCACCCTAAACCCACACACTACTTTCTTGTGAACCCAAACCGTTTGCTGCCTGCACACCCAAAATGCAGTTTCCTCCTCCAAAAACCGTTTCTTCCTCTCAAACTCCGAAAAAAAACCCCACAAACCATTCTTAATGTTTCCTCCCCACAAACCGTTCTTACAATTCCTAATTGCACACAATCCGTCATTCTCAAACCAAAATAACTCCTCTCTACTCTGAATCAAGTTCTCATACGAAAAAACCCAACAACCCGCTATCGCTCCTCCGCCCTTGACGTCGCTGTTCCACGCCCTTCACACTGCCGCTCCTCCGCCCCTGAAGTCGCATCTTCCGCCTTGAAACTCCTGCTCCAGCGTCTTGATGCGTCGTCTATATACAATATAATAAAAGAATACCCTAGGACCCTAGGACACATATCACTCTCCCATTAAATTGATTTCCACCCTAAACCCACACACTACTAACTTTTGAACCCAAACCGTTTGCTGCCTGCACACCCAAAATGCAGTTTCCTCCTCCAAAAACCGTTTCTTCCTCTCAAACTCCAAAAAAAAACCCCACAAACCATTCTTACAGTTTTCTCCCCACAAACCCATCTTACAATTCCTAGTTGCACACAATCCGTCATTGTCAAACCAAAATAACTCCTCCCTACTCTGAATCAAGTTCTCATACGAAAAAACCCCACAACCCGCTATCGCTCCTCCGCCCTTGACGTCGCTGTTCCACGCCCTTCACGCTACCGCTCCTCCGCCCCTGAAGTCGCATCTTCCGCTTTGAAACTCCTGCTCCAGCGTCTTGACGCGTCGTCTATATACAATATAATAAAAGAATCCCCTAGGACCCTAGGACACATATCACTCTCCTATTAAATTGATTTCCACCCTAAACCCACACACTACTTTCTTGTGAACCCAAACCGTTTGCTGCCTGCACACCCAAAATGCAGTTTCCTCCTCCAAAAACCGTTTCTTCAACTCAAACTCCAAAAAAAAACCCCACAAACCATTCTTACAGTTTCCTCCCCACAAACCGTTATTACAATTCCTAATTGCACACAATCCGTCATTCTCAAACCAAAATAACTCCTCTCTACTCTGAATCAAGTTCTCATACGAAAAAACCCCACAATCCGCTATCGCTCCTCCGCCCTTGACGTCGCTGTCCCACGCCCTTCACGCTGCCGCTCCTCCGCCCTTGAAGTCGCATCTTCCGCCTTGAAACCCCTGCTCCTGCGTCTTGATGCGTCCTCTATATACAATATAATAAAAGAATCCCCTACGACACATATAACTCTCTCATTAAATTGATTTCCCCCCTAAACCCACACACTACTTTCTTGTGAACCCAAACCGTTTGCTGCCTGCACACCCAAAATGCTGTTTCCTCCTCCAAAAAAGGTTTCTTCCTCTCAAACTCCAAAAAAAAAAACCCCACAAACCATTCTTACAGTTTCCTCCCCACAAACCGTTCTTACAATTTCGAATTGCACACAATCCGTCATTCTCAAACCAAAATAAATCCTCTATACTTTGAATCAAGTTCTCATACGAAAAACCCCACAACCCGCTATCGCTCCTTCGCCCTTGACGTCGCTGTTCCACGCCCTTCACGCTGCCGCTCCTCCGCCCCTGAAGTCGCATCTTCCGCCTTGAAACCCCTGCTCCTGCGTCTTGATGCGTCGTATATATTCGATATAATAAAAGAATCCCCTATGACACATATAACTCTCTCATTAAATTGATTTCCCCCCTAAACCCACACACTAATTTCTTGTGAACCCAAACCGTCTGCTGCCTACCCACCCATAATGCAGTTTCCTTCTCCAAAAACCGTTTCCTCTTCTAAAACTTCAAAAAAAAAAACCCCACAAACCATTCTTACAGTTTCCTCCCCACAAACCGTTCTTACAATTTCTAATTGCACACAATCTGTCGTTCTCAAACCAAAATAACTCCTCTCTACTCTGAATCAAGTTCTCATACGAAAAAACCCCACAACCCGCTATCGCTCCTCCGCCCTTGACGTCGGTGTTCCACGCCCTTCACGCTGCCGCTCCTCCGCCCCTGAAGTCGCATCTTCCGCCTTGAAACTCATGCTCCTGCGTCTTGACGCGTCGTTTATATACAATATAATAAAAGAATCCCCTAGGACCCTAGGACACATATCACTCTCTCATTAAATTGATTTCCCCCCTAAACCCACACACTACTTTCTTGTGAACCCAAACCGTTTGCTGCCTGCACACCCAAAATGCAGTTTCCTCCTCAAAAAATCGTTTCTTCCTCTCAAACTCCAAAAAAAAACCCCACAAACCATTCTTACAGTTTCCTCCCCACAAACTGTTCTTACAATTCCTAATTGCACACAATTCGTCATTCTCAAACCAAAATAACTCCTATCTACTCTGAATCAAGTTCTCATACGAAAAAACCCCACAACCCGCTATCGCTCCTTCGCCCTTGACGTCGCTGTTCCACGCCCTTCACGCTGCCGCTCCTCCGCCCCTGAAGTCGCATCTTCCGCCTTGAAACTCCTTCTCCTGCATCTTGATGTGTCGTCTATATACAATATAATAAAAGAATCCCCTAGGACCCTAGGACACATATCACTCTCTCATTAAATTGATTTCCCCCCTAAACCCACACACTACTTTCTTGTGAACCCAAATGGGCATCGCTTCATTCTGGTGGCAGTTGACTATTTCACCAAGTGGGTCGAAGCATCCTCTTACGCCAGTGTAACAAGGAATGTGGTGGTTAGGTTCATCAAGCGAGACTTAATCTGTCGGTATGGCCTCCCATGCTAGATCATCACTTATAATGGAACTAATCTGAACAACAAAATGATGAAATAGCTGTGTTCATTTTGCATTTTTATTTTTATGACATGTTTAGAAATCTAAGGAGTTTCTTACTAAAATCCTTCTGTTAGTCCTTGGGCATTTTACGTGGCACAAAAAGGGTTCCTTAAAGATAAGGGGCACAGGGATGACGCGCATCTCCACCAGGTCAAGATCGGCTCTAAAGATGTCACGTTTCCTATGTAAAAGGGGGCAATAGCTGGTTCCGAGAGAACTGATTCCTCACTCATCAGATATGCTCGATCCTGGAAGGATGGAGGGTCCAGACTAAGTAAACATGATATAAAAAGCTCAAAGGGAAGAGAAAACCAAGCTTCCAAGCACATGATTCATGCATCACATGCATAACCCCATCATATATGGTACATATCATGCATTAAATCTCATAGCATGCATTGCATTTCATACCATGCATATCTTTGTCACATATTGAAAGTTGCAGTTGGCGAGTCCGAGGTGGCGCTTAGACCAATCCTTGTCACTTTCCAGCAGATCCAGGGTGGTGCTTAGACGATCCCTGTTACTTTCCAGCATATCCACGATGGCGCTTCGACGATCCGTGTTACTTTTCAGCAGATCCACGGTGGCGCTTAGACGATCCGTGTTACTTTTCAGCAGATCCTCAGTGGCGCTTAGACGATCCGTGTTACTTTCCAGCAGATCCAGGGTGGCGCTTAGACGATCCATGTTACCTTTCAGTAGATCCAAGGTGGCGCTTAGACGATCCTTGTTACCTTTCAGCAGATCCACGGTGGCGCTTAGACGATCCGTGTTACTTTCCGGCAGATCCAGGGTGGCGCTTAGACGATCCCTGTTACCTTTCAGCAGATCCAAGGTGGCGCTTAGACGATCCTTGTTACCTTTCAGCAGATCCACGATGGCGCTTAGACGATCCATGTTACTTTCCAGCAGATCCAGGGTGGCGCTTAGACGATCCCTGTTACCTTTCAGCAGATCCAAGGAGGCGCTTAGACGATCCTTGTTACCTTTCAGCAGATCCACGGTGGCGCTTAGACGATCCGTGTTACTTTCCAGCAGATCCAGGGTGGCGCTTAGACGATCCCTGTTACCTTTCAGCAGATCCACGGTGGCGCTTAGACGATCCGTGTTGCTTTTCAGCAAATCCAGGGTGGCGCTCAGACGATCCCTGCTTGACAGTGGTTCGGGTTTTGAACCCAAGTTTACTGTGTTTTCTTTTGACACCCGGACAAAAATGTGTCATGTCTTTACTCATTTCTTACAACAGTAATATTCTCATACTACCTAGTAAGAAACAAGTAAAGAGGGGCAGCTGTTGACACCTATTTTTGTCTAGGCCCGATTTTGAATGAAGAAAGAGAAAATAGAGAAAAAGAAATAAAAAGAGAAAAAAGGAAAAGAAAACAAAAAAGGGGAAAAACAAAAAAACAAAAAAAGAGAGAAAGAAGAGGAAAAGAAAACGAAAAAGGAAAAAGGAAGAACAAAAAAGGAGAAGGAGAAAGAAGCCCAGAAAAAAGGAAAAAAAACAAAAAAAAGGAGGAAGAAACAGAATGGCCCAAACGGCCAGAAAAAAAAGAGAGAGGAAAGAGAGAGTGGGCCGAATGGCCCAGGAAAAAAAGAAAAAGGGAGGAGCTGAAGCAAAAAAAAAAAATGGGAAGAGAGAAGCTGCAGAAAACAAAGAGCCTAACCCTAATTTTTACCCTATTTAAACCCCCCACCTCGGGTATCACACAGACACAATTTTTTTTCTGCCTCCACTCATTTTTTTGGCAGCCCCCCATACACGCTCACCTCTCAAAACCCTAAAAAAAACACCCCTCTCCCACACAAACCCTAGCCGCCACACACCTTCCTTCCCGATCCCTTCCTTGGCCGCCGCCCCCTTCCTTGCTTCCTCTAAGGCCGTCGCCGCTCCTTGCCAAGTCCTGCATAATACTTGTACTGTTCGGGTTGAATAGTGGGAAATCTTGGTGAAGCCAAGGACTGGACGTAGCCCTATCATTTAAGGGGGTGAACCAAGATAAACTCTTTGTGTGCTTTTATTTTCACGCTCTGTTATTTATTCTGTTGCTTAAGTTTTCGAAAATATTTCTAAAACTTATATTTGTTTTGAAAAACAAGTTTTTAATATAATACAATTCAAACCCCCCCCCTTTCTTGTGTTATTCCGTTATTATCACAGTCGTTGTTCACGAAATTCTTCACTGAACGTAATGGTGATAATGTGAACGTCTTATTCCCATCCGAACTCAAGGTCAGGTCAAGGTTGGTTTACTACCAAGTGTCGTAAAGAGCACTTCATCGGTAATTCAGCCGACGATATCACTTGTTGGTGCCTGCGAGCGGATCCAAACAATACATGGAACAATTAAATAATTATTTAATTACTGAGTGAAATTCAGGGTCTTATAGGAGCCACTGACCTTAACCTTCGATGGGTCTAAGACAAGGTCTAGAGCAGGTGCTGGTGTGGTAGTGAAGGACCCAGAGGGTCGTACATGGAAGATCTTACATGAAACAAAGCCTCTAGGCTGACTAGGAGAGAGGGAAAAAAGGTATCCCACAATTTTTGTAAGCACTTGTAATGATCGAAGAACGTGGGGTGTCGGATGTTCCTTCCAACTGTCAAGTAGTTAGCCGATTTGCATCTATAAATAGAGGAAGGGTCATTTGTACAAACACACACAATCAATCAATCAAAATCTACAAATCTCCCGTATTTTATCTTTATTTTACTTTTCAGCACTTTACTTTTCAGTCATTTAAATTCTTTATCGCTTTCTGCAATTTATCTTTCAGCTGATTTACATCTTTCAACCTTTATTTTCTTTATCGCTTTTCAGCCATTTACTTTCCTTTAGAGTTGACCTTAGTTCATAGCCACAGTCTTATTTTGAACATCCTTCAATAGCGAGACACTAAGAGCTTTTTGGAGTATCTTAGGAATCCATATTGAGGAACAAAGTCACTTCCTCGAGTAATCGTTTGATTAGGGAATCATAGTTAGTTTTCCAACCGGCCACACGGCTTCCTGATCGACCAAATCTATTTCCTGATCGACCAAATTTATTTGTGAACCAACGACAGTGTAAAAAGTTTTACACATGCATCCGATCACGTCTCTCTATTATCCATTTAAAATAATTTTAAATTAATTATGATATGACAAATTGATGAATTTTAATTGGATGCATATGTAAAATTTCTTTACACTGTCAATACATCAAAATTAAGCTCTATTAAGTTACCATTTTATTTATTGACATTAAAATTTGTGTGATGTGTTACAACTTACATGGTTATACTTATTAGAATATCCTTATGGCATGTTGAATATCAATATCTTCGGCTGTGATGCATTTCTTGAGAGATCGTTCTTTGTTACAACATATTTCTATTTTAGGATGATAAAAGAAAAAAGAAAAAAACAGAGTACAATAAGTTTTCTTCCCATCTTCCTTGTGATCCCTTTTATAGAGGTTCTGAGAGAATGATGTTGGTAGCTGAATGTCGAACAGAAATGGAAAAAGTAATCTATTCTGGTTTCTGAATGATGTTGTACCAGAATAATTTAACGTTTAAATTAAAATGTGTACTAATTAATATAGTAAAAAAAAAAAATCAAACAGTTAGTGACCCTAATGCCTCCTACTTAGGAGAATGGTGGGATCTCAAGCTTTGCCTTTTTTGCTCATATTAAGGTATTTGGTTCCGTTTAGTGATACCAAATCATTGGTCAAAACCTGACCTTGAACAATGCAAATTAACTATAGCTATTTACTATTTCCTTCCTTCTTTAATGATTAAAACTAACAGCTTAAAATATGCATCATGCATACTCATGTCCCTTTCTTACCTTATATTTTGATTTTGATTGTCCAGTATGAATTTTGTGTATCATTTGCTGGATTTGTGTAAACAGTTTTATCAACAAGGAATTGTCCCGTAACCGCGCTTATTCATAAACTAATTTGATAAGCTTATTAAAATAAATTTAAAATATGTTATACGTAAATATTTAAGCACATATTTATAAGTTAATTTAAGCAGCGTATAAAAATAAATTCAAAACTGCTTAAACTTAAATTTTAAGTTATTTACACAAACTCTCCAAAACAGTTGCATAACTGTAGTATATTATAAGATAAGTTTAAATAAAGTATTACAAATAGAGTTATTATGAGTTTTCTTGACTCATCAAGGTTCAAGTTCCAAAGTGAATTCATGGGTGGAATGTTAGGACACTGGCACAAACTTGTTAAGAGCATCTATAATGGCAGTTTTTAGAGGCAGTTTTTAGGCTAAGAATTTAAGAACTGAGTTCTTGTAAGAACTATCATTGGAGCAAAATAATGTGGTACTTCTTGTTAAAAAGTGAAAGCAAGATCTTCTTAAATAATGACTCACTTCTTACATTAAAAATTAATTTTTTTCTCTCTCATTCAATAAAATGTGCATCAATATAGTGCTAAGAATTGGAAGTAAGAACTCGTCATTAGAGCGAAATCTGCATCAAACTGCTTAAATTCTACGTGCCACATAGGGCCCATATGAATAAAACTAAGAACTCACTCCTTAGCAATTGTTATTGGAGATGCTCTAAGGTATCTCTTTACCTAAAGATGATGAAATTAAAGGGTTGCCTACAACGACAAAGTGTGCCAGACATTTTGGGACCGGGGAATCCCATCAACCTTAATAATTTAATGGTGCTTATATGGAATGCTTTCAATAAGAGAAGCTTTTTTTGCACCAAATAATGAAGATTATCAACAAGGTGAACTCACCTCTGTTTCTTTCTTTAGGTGAAATACTTTAGTGTTTAAACAGAAACTCTTTCTATTGTCTCTACAAGGGTGGCAACCACCATTTTATAATGACAACCCCTCCATGCTTTTCTAACTTCCAATTCAAAGTTCTTTGCATGTGATCATTCATCACCCCCTCAAAGTACACCTTCCTTATATTAAAACGTCTGAATGAACTGGCAGCATCTTTGTTTGAACCTTCAGCTCCCTTTTTAAGTGCCCTCTTTTTATTATGTTATGTCCTCGTTAGCTCTAAACACAAACCTTCCAAAATGGGTAGACAGCCTTGTTGTGATAAAGTTGGTTTGAGAAGAGGTCCATGGACAATTGAGGAAGATCACAAGCTTATGAATTTCATTCTCAACAATGGTATCCAGTGTTGGAGAACAGTTCCCAAGCTTGCAGGTATATAATGAAAATTTTGTGAACATATACTTCTGTTGACTACTCTGCCTTAAAGGGGTATCTGACTAGGTGCATAATTTTATTTTATTTTTGCATGCTGGTGAAGGTTTGCTAAGATGTGGAAAGAGCTGTAGATTGAGATGGATTAATTATCTAAGGCCAGACCTCAAGAGAGGAGACTTTACAGAAATGGAAGAGGATCAAATGATACAACTACATTCATATCTTGGTAACAGGTACAGTTTCTGAATTGTCACTCTAGACAGCAAAGGACTTAAGGTCTCACATTCAATAGAGATATGGTTAAATAGTTCTTGAAAATAGTAGAGCAATTCTCACCCTTGACCTAATTTTTAGGATAGAGTTAGGCCTAGTCCAAATTTTAAGATGGTAACAAAAAAAAAACACATGTTTTTGCAAATGCATGTGAAGAAGATTTTGAAATGATCATAGGCATACCTTAGTTCTTAAGGTTTTAAATTGTGGTTGCCAATGTGTAAAATGCATTATGTTGTGGCTGTAATTGTGGTCGTGATGTTAATGTGGGAACTCCCAACTGCAATTGCGATTACGGACAGCAATTTGAAACCTTGGATATAAGTGGATACCAATTTACTCTAACACAGTAAAATGCATTTTCAGGTGGTCTAAGATTGCTGCACATTTTCCAGGGAGGACAGACAATGAAATCAAGAACCATTGGAACACAAGAATCAAGAAGAGGCTGAAGCTCCTTGGTGTGGACCCTGTGACCCTAAAGCCAAATGAGCAAAAGAAGCAGTTTGATGATGACAAAAATAACACTGTCCTACCTACAAATACTTCAAAATGTTCTGAAGAAGGTGTGGAGAGCAAGTCCTTGGTCATTCATGGCACTGAAAATTTGCCAAAATTAGAAGGGAGAAGAGAAGAAGACAAGATGAATTGGGATTATACAACTGGATTTTTAAACAATTATGAAATGCAATGCTCATCAAAGTGGGACTTGGGATCATGGATGAATCAAGAAACCAAAACAAGTACTAGTTCTTACTGTAGTTCTTCTTTCTCTCTGGATGATACTAGCAACCTTTCTGTGGGTGAATCCCCTTATTTCTTACAACAGCAATGGCTTGATGGTTTGGATTCGATTCTGTCATGGGATATATAACTTCACTAGTCCTCTTGAAAGAGATTCTATCTTCTTTGAAAACAGGCAATAAGCATAACCATCTCTTAAAACTCGCCCGGTTTTAACAATCTAGTAGCAATAAGGTGTTATAAAAGATTATGTGAATGAGATTGCCACTTTCATCTTTTCAATTACTCCAAATTAATGATTAATTTCGTTAATGTGACGATGGTTCCATACACGATTGCATGGGTACTTCATTTTAGCCGCGTGTATGTGTACCGGGTAAGCACTTGGTACCGGTACTTGTTGGGTACTTGAAAATAAATACTGGTCATGTGTCCAAACAGTTTTTCAAACAAAAAATTTAGGTACGGTAAGACCCTGAATATTTATTCAATGGCACTTGGAAAGTTCTCTAAGGAGAATATTTGTTTGATTTTATGTGACCTATCGTTTAATTGAAATAATTCTGCTAAGGAGAATATTTGGTTTGAGTATTGGGTGATTATTGAAATTGAATGATGGAGATATTGATATATTGAAAAAATATTTTCCATACTATATATATATATGGGCATACCGAGTGAGAGGAGTGGTTTATAGTGAGAGGTGAGAGCATTGAACCACATCCCTTAGATTTATACCAACGGTCCTGATTTAATTTTGGTTTAAAGAGTGTCACGTGACACTTCTCTCACAATAACTCACGTTGTTCCCTTTTCCGGCAAACACCTCGCACACACACCGCGACGGTTCCCCTTCTTCTCCTTCTGTAGCCACACAATTCCATGAGAAAGAGGTTCAATTCTCGATCTTCTCTTCCCGTTCTACTCCTCGTCGTCACGTCTCCTTGGTACAATTAATAATACACATGTATTGTAGTTCATGTCATTAACCGTGTCAAATTATTTATTTATTGTATGGCGTTACTACAAATTTTGTCTCAGCATACGAAAGCTGGTAATGCGAGGACAAAATTGATCTGCTAAAGTTCATGATGAATCTGCTCCCACACCTGCTAAGTGTTAGATTCAAATAGCTATTATGTTTTGATAATCAACAATTTCTTTATAATATGATATTTCTGAGGTAGAATTCCTAACTTGTTGAACATCTTTATGTTCAGGAAAAACTATCCTCATAAAGGACTTCATAAAATCCCAAGGCATCATCAAGTCATAAAAATAAGACAAGCCAAATGAGTGGAAATCGTTCGGGTCGTCACTAAAGAACAACTGCATACATTTTCAAGAGGAACTGTCTCAAAGCATAAAGAAAGCAATCAAGCGGAGATAGTCCGACGACTCACTAAAGACCAAGCGTGGCTAAAAGTAAAACTGACATCCTTTGGAAAGTACTAAAACAACTATGATCATTCAACATCAAAAGTACATGTGATGTAATTGAAACAGTCCGGTGCTTAAATACACTCTATCCAACAGGAAGACTGTTTTGCTGAAGGAGTAAGTCTGGTCACAAGCCTGAAGAAACATCTCAAGCTTTGAAGTATCTCTAGCCCCTATGGAAAAATAGTTGGATGACAATCCATTCAAAATGAGAACTTCAACAGAAGCACAAAAGAATGGAGTGTCCAGCCACCTGCATAGCAAGAACAGCCCGACAGTCAAGAAAGTTCGGAATAAGAAAGTTCGTCCACCTATGCAACACAGTTAGCAACTCACTCAGTGACGAACTTCTGAAAATTCTGTAAAGACTGCGTTTGTCGTATCATAATGAAGACTCCGTCTATCCAAAGTATCAAAGTGCTCAAAGGTCATAAATGCCAGAAAGCGTGTGTGTCATGAGGTTATGAAGAATCAGTTTGACAGAAGCATTAAAGAAATTGTTTGACAAAACTCTCAAGAGTTCATCCATCATAATTGCTTCTTGGTTTAAATATCATCTACCTCGTCAGCACATTAAATGAAGCACTGTTGATTGCAGAAAGAAGAAAAAGACATAATTAATATTGTATTCCTTGGTTCCTCTGCTTTTCTGCTTTTCCTCAAATCAAGTTGATCATGCTGAATCAACGGCGTGAAATCCTGAACATCGTACCTCATCAACGTTCAAATTCAAATTTTCTGTTCAGAGCATTTAATGATCCTTAGCTGGCATGCACTGGGACATTATGTTTAAACAAAAAACTTAAAGCTGAACACAGCACCGAGCCAGACGATGTCAACACAAGCAATTAATTCTTGACAAAACGCATTTAATGTTGATCCAGAATTATAGAATTAGCCGTTACTCACAAGGAAGCAGGAGCACTAACGGATCTATTTTTCTCTTCTTCGTCAAAGCTCAGTGAAGACTTTTTACTGAAGATATAAATAGAGAATTTAGCTTCTAGAACAACTTGGCGACTTGAATACAACTTACTGCATATCTCTACCAAGGTGCCCAAAGAGCCAAGCTTCCATTGGTTCAAACTCAGAAAGCTTCAAGCCATTCTTTAACTAAGTTAAGTCGTCCACTTGTGTGAAGAATTCATAGAGTGTCACTCTCATTTTAAGTCACACACAAAACAAAACAGAGAACCTTAAACTCATATCCTCTCTGTAATCCGAGCTTCATCTTTCTACTACTCTTACTGAAGAGAATTTTTGTAGAACAGCAAACCCAATTTGTAAAGGGAATCAGGAGTAGTCCTGTAGAATACTAGTGAGGAGGAGTCCTGGAGAATACTTGAGAGGAGAAGTCCTGAGAATACTAGGAGAAGTCCTGTACAATACTTGATAGGAGAAGTCCTTCTAATACTGGGAGAAGTCCCTGAGAATACTTGTACTATTTGATGAAATAGTGAAAAATCTTGGTGAAGCCAAGGACTGGACGTAGCCCTGACGATTATGTTAGATTCAAACAATTAAATGAATTATTATGTTTTGATAATTAACAATTTCGTTAAGGTTTAATATCATTAGAGATAGAATTCCTAACACGTTGAAATTTCTCATATCCAGGAAAATTTATCTACTTGAAGAACTGAATGAATCACAAGGTGTTATCAAGAAAAACAGTCCTGCAAGAGGAAATCGTCCGGTCCTCACTGAAGACTAACTGCATACACCTTCAAGAAAAGCTGTCAAAATATACAAAGAAAGCAACCATGTGGAGACAGTCCGGTGACTCACGGAAGACCAAACATTGCCTACACGTTGCAAACATCTTTTGGAAGGCATTCAATCAACTATGCACTCTCAAAGCCAAAACTCACTTGATAGAGTTGAAACAGTCCGGTGCTTGAATAAACAATGATCAACAGGAAAACTGTTTTGCCAAAAGCTGAATAAGTCTGGCAACAAATCATGAAGAAACATTCTCAGCTTTGAAGTATCTCTAGCCCTATACAAAGCAGTTGAGTAACAACTTATTCAAAAGGAAAACTTCAACAGTAGCACAAAAGAAGGAAGCGTCCAATCATCTACAAATCAAGAATACTCTAATCTTCAAGAAAGATTGAGATGAGAAAGTCTGTCTGCCTGTGCAACTCTCTCAGTGACATAATTCTGAAGATTCTATAAAGACTGCGTCTGCCGAAACATAATGAAAGATTCCTCCGCTCAGATCATCAAAGTGCTCAACGGTCATAAATGCCAAAAAGCAAGTGTCATGAGGTTATGAAGAATCAGTTCAACAGGAGCATTAAAGAAATCGTCAACAATAACTCTAAAGAGTTCATCTATTATCATTGCTTCTTGGATCAAGAATTATCTACCTCGTCTGCACATTAAATGGAGCACTGCTGATTGCAGAAAGAAGAAAATGACATAAACAATATATTATTCATTGGTTCCTCTATCTTTCTGCTTTTCCTCAAATCAAGCTGACTTCATGGAATCAACGGCGAGAAATTCTGAACACCGTATTTCCTCCAAATTGAAAATTCAAATCTTCTGTTCAGAGCATTTAATGATTCTTAGCTGGCACGCACTGGGATATCATGTTCAAAAAAAAACCCAGAGCTAGACACAGTGTCGAGCCAGACGATGTCAACCCAAGCAATTAATGCTTAACAGAACGCATTTAATGCTGCTCCAGAACTACAGAATTAGCCGTTACTCACAATGAAGCAGGAGCACTAACGGATCTATTTTCTCTCTTTCTATCAAAGATGAATGAAGAATTTCAACTGAAGATATAAATAGAGAATTCAGCTTCCAAAACAACTAGGCGACTTGAATTCAATCCATTGCATATCTCAACCAAGTTTGCCCAGAGAACCAAGCTTCCATTGGTTCAAACTCAGAAAGCTTCAAGCCAAAATTTACCTGAGTTATGTCGTCCACTTGTGTGAAGAACTTATAGAGTGTTACTCTTATCTTAAGCCACACACAACACAAAACAGAGAACCTTAAATTCCTATCTTCTCTGTAACCCGAGCTTCATTTCCTCTACTCACTCTTATTGAAGAGAATTCTTGTAGAAAAACAAACCCAATTTGTAAAGGGAATCAGGTGTAGTCCTGTAGAATACTAATAAGGAGAAGTCCTGGAGAATACTTGTAAAGGAGAAGTCCTGAGAATACTAGGAGAAGTCTTGTACAATACTTGATAGGAGAAGTCATTATAATACTGGGAGAAGTCCCTGATAATACTTGTACTATTTGTCGAAATAGTGGAAAATCTTGGTAAGGCCAATGACTCGACGTAGCCTTGACGATTATGGGGGTGAACCAGGATAAATATCATGTATGCTTTAGTTTTCTGCCATATGTTTATTTTCCGCTGCTTGCATGCATACACTCATAATCTTTAACCTTCTTTGAAAACTATTAAGTAAGGCATATTTTAATAAAGCAGTTTTCAAAAATGACACACACAATTCAAACACCTCATTTCTTGTGTGTTTCTTGCACTTTCAGATTATGGGGTGAACCAGGATAAATATCATGTGTGCTTTAATTTTCTGTTTTACGTTAATTTTTCCGCTGCTTACACACACACACTTTAACACTCTTTGAAAACTAATAACTGTGATGTATTTGTAAAGAAGTTTTCAAAAATCGCACACACAATTCAAACCCCCTATTTCTTGTGTGTTTCTCGTACTATCACTAAGCGTTGTCCTCCCATGCATCACACGGGTATAATCACTGGTACTTATAAAATGGAAGAATTCTTGGGGATTGAAGGAACATGATATCTTATGTAAGTAAATTGCTACTAACAATTTGATTCCCTTCAGCTGTCTGGATAATTATTTCAATGTTTATTCATTCCATTAGGTGGCCAAAATTGCAGTTATAGCAGTTTCTTACTAGTCTCCATCTAACAAAAAAAATACAAATGCAGCCCCCTGGCATATTCTAAATTTTCTTATTCCACAGCATAGATTATTTTTTCTACTTCCTTTTCAATCAAATAACTTCTGTCTATGTGGTTTTCTATTGAAGGTGTTGCATGCCGTCTGCTGAAAGCGTATTCTCTGAGTTCTCTCTCTTACTCACTGAAGAACCCATTGATGAACCAGAGATTATTGATATGGGTGTTCTTTTTGGGGAAGACAAAGTTACAACCTCTGGAGACAATGGTGCTGATGATGATGGTGATGCGCTAATCGATTTGGATGATCAACTTTATTTTCCCCCTGAGGAGAAACAAATTGACATTTCAAAGAACATAAGAGATAGGGTGCATCTTGAGATTACCTTGAATTCAGTATGTGATCTTGGGTGCAAAGGCATGTGCCTGAAATGTGGTCAAAACTTTAACACTGGCAATTGCTATTGTAGCAAAGAGGAAGTGAAAGAAAAAAGCTATGGCCCACTTGGAAATTTAAAAGAGAAGATGCAGTTGTAACATTTATGAAGTTCATCACAGTGCGCAACCAAGTTTTTTGCTCTCAGCCCATCCTTATAGAACATAACAGCATGAGTAGCTAAGTGAGTGTCCATGAATTCCTTTGAGAATCATTAAGAAAAATAAACAAGACAAATAAATATTGTGGATATCCATAAAGAGTTTTCTTTTTCTTTTTCTTACTTGGCCTCTTGCATGATGCAGCTCTAGTTCCAGCTGATTAAGCCTAATCCTACTTGATTCTAGCTGCTGAACATATGCATGAGAGAGAGAAAGGAGGAAAAATAGAATGGTATATTATTCATAAGTAAGAGACCAGTAACAAGTCGTACCCAATATGCGTAAAACAACACACATAAGATCAAATATATATCTTCCTGGGATTTTCTTACCTTTTTCCTGAGCCTGCTTTTCCTAGCTGCCTCTCTATTCTTAGCAGAGCAAGTCTTCTGAGTGTCTGTGCATAGCGTTTTCATACCCAGCATATAAATTAGCATTGATTGTCACCAAAAATAAAAATATGCACATGTTCAGAACTTGAGGCAGGACCCTTGCGATTGCTCTCTTGCTGCAATAGTAAACGCAATAACTAAATTATTCTTAGACCAAGCTATAAACCAAAAGTACTCCAGTTTTGAGTGAATTGCAATAACAAAGTAACAAACAATGAACAAAAGCAAAGAGGTTTCTAAAATATTTAGCCTAATGACATAGATACTTAGCCCTTAACATCAGAAACCATGTTATGAACCAAATCAAATTGTATTGGGCTCTAAAGGGAAAGTTAATTTTTTGCCATCACTTTATTATTGGCTTTTAATAGTACTTTGCAAAATAGAACAGTTTCAAGTTAACTCCTTAATGATAGTCATTCAGAATGGCCTCTGAAGATGTCAATTACTAATAGTGTAATCAAGTCATGCATTAAAAAAAAGAGCTTTGTGGAAATTAGACATAATAGAGCTTCTTCCCAAGCTGGGGATCCTTTAAAAAAGCATATAGCCTCTCTCATCGCCTTGCTATTATTGATGTAGTGGATACAAACCAGACTCAACATAAACAGTGCATTTGTAAGCACAGTAGAAAGTCATGGAAATAGACAACAAGAAAAGAGTTGGTTTGAAGCACGCTGTAAAAAATCAGTTTACCAAGGCAATGAAACAAAATTCTGGTTGGAAGATGGGTGGTGTTGGTTGCTTGGGTGATAAATACCCGAGGCTTTATAACTTATCTAAGTTAAAATTTGCCACTATTCCGGAATGTGGATATTGGGCCCATGGCATGTGGATGTGGAGCTTCGAGTGGAGAAGACCCTTAATGGGAAGAGAGCTTGATTGGCTCCAATCCTTGTTGAATGAGATCAATTGTGTCCCCCTCACTGAAGGTGTCCGCGACAAGTGGACTTGGCTGCCAAATCCCAAATGTGAAGGGTTTTGCTTGGAGAGTGATGTTGGACCGAATTCAGAGCAAAGAGAACTTGAGGAAAAGGAAGGTCATCAATTCCTTTGAGGATTCACTTTGCTCCTTTTGCCATCAAATAGAGGAGACAGGCTCGCATCTCCTGTTTTCTTGCTCTGTCTCGTTGGACATTTGGCGCTCTTGTTACAGTTGGCTTGGAACTCTTACTGCACTTCCAGTGTCGTCGCGTGACCACCTCTTACAGTTTTTATAGTTTGGTCGGAATGGCAACCAGAGGGAGTTGTATCAATTTGGCTAGCTACAATCTAGTCCATCTGGCTACTGAGGAATGATGTGATATTTAGAGCTGGCAATATGGATTTGCTGCAGGTCCTGGATCTGATTAAATGGCGTTCAAGGCAGTGGAATAGAGTAAACTTAAAGGGGTTCTGTTACTCATTGTTTGAATGGTCTATAAGCCCAAGTCTATGTATCAATTCTCTGTAGCATGCTCAGACAGACACCTCTTAAGCTGGTAAGAACTGACTACAATTGGGCTGCTATATTTCCAAGAAGAACTGTAATGTTGTTGGCAATTGGTCTGTTGTACTATCCTTGGCTTTTTACTGGAGTTTGATGGTCTATTATATTATAGAGTATACCCAGTACTGTATTGTTTTGCTGCCTACTATCATAATATGATGATGGGAACATACCTGTGGAATTGATAGTATATCTCAAGGGAGAAGATAATTTTTGTTAACAGGGTGGAATAAGGGGGATGAAGGGACTTCCATTATGGCTGGGTTTATAGTGTGAAGCCGCGGATGCACAGGTGGAAGGAATGGTAAAGGGAGGTTGGAGCTGATGCAGGGCAATGTTTTTTCTATTGCTTATTTGAACTTTTACTGCAACTTTTCCCTCTTGTAATTCATTGATTTGTTTGTTTGTTTTCTTTGCTTTTCGTACAACAGGAAAAGAGTGAAACAGGTTCCAAATATCCCCGTCCTTCAGGAATTCCACAATACAAAAAGATTTTTGAACTTACCAAAGCATTCATGGCACCAACGTTTTTGTGGTCCGGATAGCCAGCGGTATTTCTCACATGAGATATACACAAGTTGTCGCAGTTCCTTGCCTTCCATGTCTAGTGCACCAATGTTAAGAACGGAGGAATGTGCGTTCTTGAAAGGGAAAAATAAAGGGTTGAGGAATCGAAGAGACTTTGAAAGTAAGTTTCTTGTATATTTCTATCATGTTTATTCAAGATTACAAGCTCTGTATTTATACAGAGTGAAAGCTAAGACGATACTGAAATCATAATGACCGTTCCGAATATCCCGAGACCAACTGTTACATTGGAAATGTAAACTACAATAAACAATAATAAATACAAGATAAGATAAGGTAGAATCCCGGCTATTCCGAGATTGCTATTATGACAAGATTTCTGACTACAGCTGTCACGCACTAACTCAGACGATGCTTCAGGTCAGACGTTGCAGCTACTCAGACAATTCTTCCTTATGTAGATGATCCTACTCAGACGATAAGATCAAGTGATAGAATGTTGTATCAGACGATGCCACAACGATTCTGCGTATCTCTTCACAGCAGACGATACACTTCTCTAACAACCAACCCTTCCAACACATACCTATAGAGGAACATCAGTTGGGATCAACTATTCCTCACATTAATTTCTTCTATAGACACAAACTTGATTTTCAAATAAGAAAATGTAGTTTATGAGTTATTAAGTTATCATGGTATTTGAATTTGAAGTAAAAATGGAACAAATGACAATCATCTTTTCCTTTCTCCTGACCAATTAAGTTTATTAATGGGATTTGAATGGCAATTACGTGCACCAATTCAGGTTGTTTACGCCAAGTATGAAGTTAGCAATAATCCAAGGGATATTTAGTACATTTCAAGTAATAACTTTAGTAGTGTTTATTGATATTAAAACAAAACCACAATAAACTACCTACTGAAGTTCCACTATAGTTAAATCAATCTTTAGAACAATTGTAATAGTAATGTTAGAACAAGAGTCGCACCTTATTAATAGACTTCTCGGAATAACAGCAGGGAATGGAAAGAGTTGAAATCTAAAGAGGTTTGACAACAATTCATATTAGAATAAGCAGATACATCTAAAAATCAGTACTTATTTTAACTTAGCATGAATACAGAACGGAAAATTAAAAAAAGAAATAGATTATGGCCATACCTTCTCCACCCAAGATTGAAGTTTTTGCATTGTTGCATTTACCTATCAGAATTAAAGGTTCTTATAGCATGATGATAAAAAAAAATAAAAAAAAATTGAAGCCCAAAGTTTGGAACAAAATACCTTACATACAACAAGCTTTTGAACCAGATTATCAAAGATCTCAGATTTGAATGAATTGCAATAACAAAGTAAAAACCAATGAACAAAAGCAAAGAGGATTCTAAAATATTTAGCCTAATGACATGGATATTTAGTCATATTAACGCTAGAATCAGAACAAAATCAACAACCACATTGGCATATTAACCAAAAAGTTGAGCTCAAGGTATTCAACAGCCAAGCATAGAACCATAAGGACATTAGAGTGCCAAAATTAAGCAGCACAATGGTTCTAAGTCTGCGTTGCACAGATACGTGTGTTTTGGCACAGCACCGGCACCGGCACCGGCACCGGGTGCGCGCCGGTGTGCGTCGGGTACATGCCGTTGCGTACCCAATTTCGCGGCCAAACAAAAAAAAGTCGGGTATGTTTCAGGGTACAAAACGACGCTGTTTTATTTTATTATTATTCTTTTAAATCAAAATCTAGGTAAATGGAACCTCATACCCTAGATTCCCAAATTGGTTCTCATTTCGGCCTTCAAGGACGCGCCACACCTCCTCCCTCCACCGCCGAATCTCTTCCTCCTTCCGCCGTCACTTCTGTTCCTCCTTCCACCGCCGCTCCGCCTCGCTTATGTTCCTCCTCCGCCGACCCTGCTGTTCCTCCTTCCACCGCCGCTTCGCCTCTCTTCTGTTCCACCTCCACCGTCTCTGGTACTATTGTTTTTATTTTCAATTTTATACCTCGGTTTCGAAAATGGTTGAAGTAGTTGAATGCGAGGATTTATGACTATGTTGCACGGGTACGGTAACCGGTACGGCATTTTCAGAAAATCCTGGGTACGGGTACGTTAATATATATATTAAATAATATATATATTAAATAGAAGGACTAGTCTAGTCCAAGTAAATGTTATAATTTCAAACAATATCACAAATTAAAATAACAGTAAGAGACATAAATTCTTAAACCACTAAGGTTGATTAAAAAAAACTAAATGATAAATTGTTCAACAACCAACATTACAAAATCAAAGCATTCAAAGTATAAGAGTGTCAATCTCATCAGAGAAAAGAACAGCCTCCAAATCTGGCTCATCAAGGGAAATGGAGGCAACATCAAGAATACTAGAACCTTCAAGATCAAATTCATCGCCACCAATGTCCCACATTTGGATTTCACCTTTCTTATAATCATCGGACTTTCTTGAAAGAAGAGAAAGATTTGTATGTATGAAAACAAGGTTCTCAGCTCTTGTAGGGTGGAGTTTATTCCTTATCGCGGAATGGACGAACTTATATGTACTCCAGTATCTCTCAACACAAGAAGAAGATGATGGCTGTGAAAAAAGCTTCAAGGCAATGGTTTGAAGCTTAGGGAGTGCAGCTCCATACATAACCCACCATTTCTTTGGCTGGAGGTCCCATCTATGTTGTAAGCAATCAAATTGCCTAAGTTCACCGTACCCACTTGAGAATTTGGCAAACTCGGAAGCTACATCTATTATGTCATTTACATCCAAAAAGTAGCTTTTTAGGCACTTGTTTCTTCCTATGCAAATTTCATTGTCCTACTCGTTTTGGATCTTCCTCAAGCCATTCTGTACAATAGTACCTATTATAGAAAGCATAATCAACAAGTAAAAGTTAGTCGGTTCAACTAAGAAAGAGTACAATAATTCTGAAAGTTACAAATGAATCAAGTTTACCTTGGATTAAGTGAATGAGCTAAGCAATGAAGTGGTGTGTTACCTTTAGTCCATCTATCAATAAAAAGATGAATATTCATTCAACACCTTGCTCTCATGTTGAAATATTCCAATTTCACATGCTCAATCACGGAATCCCATTTCTCATAAACCAAATGCAGAGTGGGTTCATCAGTATCACAAGCACGAAACATGTCATATATGGAGCTTGTAAAGCTTAGCACATAATCAACTTTCCACCACCAACTATCATCTAAAATTCTTTCTTTCACAAATTTTGCTCGTAAAGTATCATCTTTATAGTTAGACCATTCTTCATCAATGACCATAGATAGAAGACATTGCTTAATGGTTGTCAACCTTTAAAGCATGATAATAGTAGAAGCATATCTAGTCTCAGCAATCACAAGCAACTTCAAACTCACAAACCTATTAAACATGGTAAGCCTCATAAAATGGTTATTGATGAAGTTTCTAATGAATTGAGAAACTCGGCAACCTTAGCTATCCAACTACACTCCTGGTAGACAACCTCATTACTTGAAGTATTTTTTGGAGCACAAATGCTTTTTAATGCAAGGTTCAATGTGTGAACAACACACGGTGTCCAAAAAATATGTGGATAAACACCCTCCACAATAGATCCAGCCGCCTTGCAAACCGGTGCATTATCAGTAATGACTTGCACAACATTTTGTGGTTCAACCTCTTTAATGACATGTAAAATCTGATTTGCAATATAGTTTTTATCCTTATACTCACCAGATGCATCAACAACCTTCAAGAACATAGGTCTTGCATCTGAGGCTGCCACAAAGTTTATCAATTGTCTTCTTTGTACATCAGTCCATCCATCGGTCATTATGCTCACCCTTTTTACAGGCCAAGTGCTTTTTATAGGCTTAAGTAATTTCACAATGTTATCCTTTTCTCTTTCCAAGTGTTTAGTCCTAATAGCATTATATACAAGTGGAACATAGCCCGAAAGAGGATTATTTGCAGCAAACTTGAGCATATTCATAAAGTGTGGATTTTTAGCCACATGAAATGGCAAACCAGCTCAATAAAAGAACCTTGCAATTTCACAATCCAAATGATCTCTAGCATCATTCTGGAATAGATGTTCTACTACTCCAAAGTGGTTTTTGTAAGAGAGTCCCAAAAGATTGTTTAGAAGAGATGAGACAACTTGAGATGGAGGCAAGTGAGAAAGCTAAACCTATTCAAGTTCCTTTACCCACAGGAACAACAAGTATGAATCCACTTACAATGGATGGGAACAAGAAAAGAAGAGGCTTGCCGGGAAGAGTAGAACATTTATTCCAGAATGAAGCTAGAGATCATTTGGATTGTGAAATTACAAGGTTCTTTTATTCAGCTGGTTTGCCATTTCATGTGGCTAAAAATCCACACTTTGTGAATATGCTCAAGTTTGCTGCAAATAATCCTCTTTCGGGCTATGCTCCACTTGGATATAATGCTATTAGGACTAAACACTTGGAAAGAGAAAAGGATAACATTGTGAAATTACTTAAGCCTATAAAAAACACTTGGCCTGTAAAAGGGGTGAGCATAGTGACCGATGGATGGACGATGTACAAAGAAGACCATTGATAAACTTTGTGGCAGCCTCAGATGCAGGACCTATGTTCTTGAAGGCTGTTGATGCATCTGGTGAGTATAAGGATAGAAACTATATTGCAAATCAGATTTTAGATGTCATTAAAGAGGTTGGACCACAAAATGTTGTGCAAGTCATTACTGATAATGCACCTGTTTGCAAGGCGGTTGAATCTATTGTGGCGGGTGTTTATCTACATATTTTTTGGACACCGTGTGTTGTGCACACATTGGACCTTGCATTAAAAAACATTTGTGCTCCAAAAAATACTCCAAGTAATGAGGTTGTCTACCAAGAGTGTAGTCGGATAACTAAGGTTGTCGATGATGCTCAATTCATTAGAAACTTCATCAATAACCATTATCAATAACCATGTTATGAGGCTTACCATATTTAATAGGTTTATGAGTTTGAAGTTGCTTGCGGTTGCTGAGACTAGATTTGCTTCAACTATTATCATCCTTAAAAGGTTGACAACCATTAAGTAAGGTCTTCTATCTATGGTCATTGATGAAGAATGGTCTAACTATAAAGAAGATGATACTTTTCGAGCAAAATTTGTGAAAGACAGAATTTTAGATGATAGTTGGTGGAAGAAAGTTGATTATGTGTTAAGCTTTACAAGCCCCATATATGACATGTTTCGAGCTTGTGATACTGATGAACCCACTCTGCATTTGGTTTATGAGAAATGGGATTCCATAATTGAGCATGTGAAATTGGCAATATTTCAACATGAGGGCAATGAGTTGAATGAATATTCATCCTTTTATGAAGTGGTGTATAACATCCTTATTGATAGATGGACTAAAGGTAACACCTCACTTCATTGCTTAGCTCATTCACTTAATCCAATGTAAACTTAATTCATTTGTAACTTCCATTTTTATTGTACTCTTTTTTAGTTGAACCAACTAACTTTTACTTGTTTATTATATTTTCTATAATAGGTACTATTGTACAGAATGGCTTGAGGAAGATCTAAAACGAGTAGGACAATGAAATTTGCATGGGAAGAAATAAGTGCCTAAGAAGCTACTTTCTGGATGCAAAGGACAGAATAGATGCAGCTTCTAAGTTTGCCAAATTCTCAAGTGAGGACGGTGAACTTAGGCAATTTGATTGTTTACAAAGATAGGACCTCCGGCCAAAGGAATGGTGGGTCATGCATGGAGCTGCACTCCCTAAGCTTCAAATCATTGCCTTGAAGCTTTTTTCAAGGCTATCATCTTCTTCTTGTGCTGAGAGAAATTGGAGCACCTTACAAGAGCTGAGAACCTTGTTTTCCTACATACAAATCTTCATCTCTCAAGTAAGCCCGATGATTATAAGAAAAGTGAAACCTAAATGTGGGACATTTGTGGCAATGAATTTGATCTTGAACCTCCCTTTCCCTTGATGAACCAGATTAGGAGGCGGTTCTTTTCTCTAATGAGATTGACACACTTTGAATCTCTTAATGTTATTTTAATTTGTGATGTTGTTTAAAATTATAATGTTTAAAATTATAATGTTTACCTCTGAGTATTAAAATCATCTGAAACAATCTCTCAATCTATGGATTCTCTAAAAAATTTAAAAGAGTAAGAGGGAGAGTAACGTTTTGTGAACATTTGGCAATACATAAATTGAAGCATACTCACATGTTACAAGTGCAGAGTAGAGAGAAAGATGCAGGAAGCAGAAATAACGGAGGAAGCTTAGGCGTGGGGGTGTTTCATCATGCTTCCCGGAGATGGTTTTGACGCCTCGGCCTTGCTTCGATGGTGGACCACGGTGTTGGTTTGCTGTGTGGCGCAGATTGGGGCACCATGGCCACAGATCGATGGGAAAAATTAGGGCTTCGATGACTTCAAATTCGAATTCGAGCTTGGATCAACGTTGAAGAATAAACCCTGAAAAGCAATGAAGAATCAAATTCGTGAGAGCTATGGAGAAATTAAGAACAACATAAATGGATAACCAAAATCCGTGATCAACTTCGTGATTAACCATGAGAGGTTGAGTTAGAGAGAGAAATCGAGAATAGGATAACGAGAGCGAATGAATGCGACCACGGTGAAGAAACGCGAGTGAAAGTGTGCTTGAGATCGAAGGATTGCTTGAGAGTGCTTGAGATCGAAGAGAATCGGTGGGGGGTTTTTCCACATGGATTTGCTCACGTCGCTCTTGTCGCGGAGGAAGAAGGCCGGGCACAAGGGTTTACGTTTAACCTTATTGCTGCGCTGGAAGACTTCGTCGTGGTTACGCAGCCAAGACTATGGTAAAAGGCAGGTGATTGTTGCTGTCCCGGAGAAGACGGCGTAGTCATCGCGCAGTGACGAGGGTCTCGCGTCGGTGTCGTGTCGTCGTGCAGCGTGGTGCCGTCTATGCTTGCGTCGAGCAGAGAAGTGCGTCTCGCGTGCAGAGGGTTTTAGCTTCTTCTCTGGAGAGATTTAGCGTTATAGCTTCTCATATTTGAATTTTGAGTGAGCAGGGATTTCAATTCAGCTGAAAAATGTAAAAACTTTTGAATACTTTTCCAAAAACAATTCTTGTTTTCATTTTTTAAAACTAAAATATCATCTATATCTATCTATCTATATAAAATAAGGTATAAATCATAGCTACCCCATTATGACCTACCCACTAAGATCCTACCCTAAATATTAAATAAGAAACGAATCATCACTAATTAATATCAAATTTTTAACCAAATCTTAAGATTTTTATAAAAAATATTTTTTAAATAATTAATATTTATAAAAATTGTTACAAATGTTAAATAAGGAATAAATCATAACTAATTAATACCAAATTTTAATAGGAACAAAAATTGATATTGATTACAAATGTTAAATAAGGAACGAACCCTAACTAATTAATACCAAATATTTAACCAAATTTTAAAATAAAGAACGAATCATAACTAATTAATATCAAATTAAATATATTTTTTTGAAATATGAATTTTTATTAATAATTAGTCTAATTAATATCAATTTTTTAACCAAATCTTAAGATTCTTAAAAAAAAATATCATTTAAATAATTAACATTTATAAAATTTATTACATCTATTAAATAAGGAACGAATCATAACTAATTAATACCAAATTTTAATAGGAACAAAAATTGATATTGATTACAAATGTTAAATAAGGAACGAACCCTAACTAATTAATACTAAATATTTAACCAAATTTTAAAATAAGGAACGAATCATAACTAATTAATACCAAATTAAATATATTTTTTTGAAATATGAATTTTTATTAACAATTAGTCTCCTCACTTGATGCTATAAATTGTACTACTACGGTTTCTCTCCTATATCGTTTTAAAAGAATAAACTCAAAAATCAATCGTGAGAACTATTGCATACTTCTAAATTGTTTCTCTACTACATCATTCTGAAAGTACTCGATTATGGTGGTGAGTTTCAAAGTAGAAATCTCTGTGTAAGGAATCTGTTCATTCTTACAAACTTTGTTTTTCTATTCTGCACGCGTTACCGTGTTCTAATCATTCAATTTGTTTTAGTTTTGATTCCTTCACATGTTGCAATTTTATCTATTTTTTATTTGGTTCTCTTTTAATCTTGATTGCAATATTCACATTCTCCTCAATTTTGTAGGGTATAGGAGATGAAGGGGATGGGAAGCATGATCTTCCACAAGAGAGAGAGGCAAGGAGTTCCTCTATTTTTAAAGGATCAACGAACTCAAATCCCGTCATGAGGAAATGGATCATGTCAACGTTATTATGTTTGAATTCTTCAATTCGTTTTAGTTTTGATTCATTCTAATGTTACAATAATTTTTTTGGTTCTCTTTTTATCTCAATTGTAATATTTATCATCTTCATATTTTTGTAGTAGGGTTTAGAATTCAAATTTTTTTTGAACTTTTTAGTGAAAGCTTTAATGTCAAGTTCAAACAATGTAAATAATGAACATTTTACAGAAATATACTTAAGTCTAAAGATTTTGAACAAATCAAGTATGTTTTTTTTAGGAAGCTGAAATAATACTAAGAAGAAGTCGTAGATGCAATTATATCAGAGCAAGAAAGCTTCAATGCCCGAACCCCGGAGGCCCCTCTTCCACCCAAACATGATTGATAAAAGAGAGAGCCTAACGAGAGAGGAAGTCCGCAACACAGTTCCCAGATTGGTGGACAAAACCAAACTCAAAAACAGAAAAAGCCAAACCTAAATTCTTACAATCCAACAAAATAAAATGCAAATAAGAAGAGGACATCAAAGGTTTCTTCCACTTTTCCACCAACAAAAAGCAATCGGTCTCAACATAGATACGGCTGAAAACCAACTGATAGCTAATCTCAGGGACCACCGAAAAGCAATAGCCTCAGCCATCTCCGGAGAGAACACAACAACGGGAAAATTTGTCATCGACTCTATGATCTCGCCACGCACCCCAAACCCACAATGTTTACATTCAATCATGAAGCACCAATATTAAACTTGACCACCCCTTGAGCGAGTCACGCATAAGCATTCATATATGGGAGTGACCGAAAGAAGCAGCTACCTGGAGAAGGGAGTGAGCGTGTTCGCTCCTGAGAGAGAGGGCTTTTGAGAGGTGTGATGCGAGGGTGGAGCCAGCAGGTAATGGATATTAGTGAAGAGGCAGAATTAGGCGATGGAAAGGAATCATAGTTACTCACCCGTTGCGCGACACAACTCAAACATGAACCCGATGGAGAAGGAGAATTTGACGATCACATGAATAGGAAGCTCGAACAGAAACCTGATGGAGAAGAGGTTGCGTTGAACGACTGCGGCGGCAGATCGCACGAGGAGCAAGGGAACATGATGAGGAGCAGGGGGAACGATTGCGAGAAGGAGAAATCATTCAGATGGCACAAAGTAGAAGATGAACGCAGTGATGGAGAATTAGGATTTTACACAACCGACGAACGCTGTTGAAGACAGTGGAAGAGACCGTTGAGGTCGCGGTTCCAACAACACCTTCACGAAGCTGTTTCGCCGTTGTAGGCAGATCAGCACCTCAACATTGGTGTTTCACGAAGAAGAAACCGCCATTGCTGTAGAAAAAAGTTCTCCTTTTTTTATTAGAAATAAGAGGAAAAAAATCACACATATGAGATTGTCTAAATCACTCAAGGTAAATATTTGGTAAACTCACTTTAATCTTAGCCTCTTAGGTCACCAATATATTTTGACATGTATCATAAGATAGAATTTTGCATGTCAAAATATTATTAGACCACCTAAACTATAGTAGTTTTACTTAAAAGTAGCAAATTATCAATTTAATTATATTTATATGAAACGGTTGTTAAAATCACACATGTGAGAGAGTTTGCCCAAATTTAATGTATCAATAGTATAATTTATAAATAATAATTGATAATTTTTTTCATTTTAAACCCTTCATGTCAAATATTTGATTATTATAGTAAACAATTGAAATCGCGGTTTTTCATTTTAAACTCCAGGCTAAATATTCTTATACCAATAATCGAGGAATCAACATGACAAAATAACATCTAAATTTAGCACAAGATGTGGCGTGGTAGTTAGCTAACTTTATCCATCGATCATGCAGAAGGGGGTTTCGATCCTTGCCTATGTGAGTTAAGCGCAAATTGTCGCCAACCATTTACTGCTAAGTAACTATTTCTCACGGCTACAGTATTGGTCACTATTGTTGACCTCACAACAACATGTATAAAAAATTATAAAAATATATCATTTCACACACAATAATTTTAGTTTATCCAAAGTTACTTGTGCCTCGCACAGGTAAATCCAACTAGTAACACTTTAAAAGATGTTTTCAGTTTTGTTTTTAGTTTTTAAATTTTAATTTTTTAAATGTTTAAAAATATCTAATTCAATAATATTTTTATACTTTTCTTTTGGAAAATTCAAAAATAGTTTCTAAAAACTGTTTTTAAATACAGTTTTTAAAAACTGCAATCAAACAAGTTTTTAACTTCTCTTTTTAGTTTGACCAGTTTTTATTTTTTATTAAACTCTCAGTTTTTTTTACTCATAAAAAATTAAACTTGAGTTACAAAAATTAAAAATGTCGCATTGCCGCATTACACGAAATTTTTGGCGGAAAAGCATATATGTTGTTGTTTGGCGCGGGTATTTAAGATGTAAATTTTTATGTCACGGTTATATTGGTGGATAATGCTTCTGCGGTTGCAAAGCCATGGCTATCACCTATCCGCAATTTTTGAACTGTGGTATAAAACCTAAGAGGCCACACTTTCCTTAATTGGTGGCTACCAAACATTTGCGTTTACAAAACCGTGGCATGTACAATATTCAGGCCACAATTTTTTCTCTGTTGAAGAAAAATTTGTGGTCTATAGTGAAAAATGTTGTAGTGTGAGACTGTACAATGGAGTTAAGTCCCAACACATGCAACAAGAACCGAGAGAACAAATCATTGTACGATGAAGCGAAAACAAATTGTACAATGACGCAAGTCTCGATGCGAGAAAATTGAACCAAGGCTGCGAGGAAGACGACTCAGTTGCAAAGGAGAGCGTACAAGAACGTATTCTATATTAAATCGATGTAAAATTTTATAGATGTGATTTATGTGATAGTGATTTTCAATCAAATAATGAATTTTAAAATCCAATTATGTAAGAGAATAATAGAAAACAGATGAAAACTGAAAATCACAACTTCATTTCATTAATTGGTAAATCAATATGTACAAGAGGTATAACTCATATAAGAAAAACAAAAGAGAAAGAGAATGCAGCTGCCAAAGGACAGCTGCACCTGTCAAAGGATAGCTGTCCAATAAGGACAAAGGACACGATCATGAAATCTTCTAAAGGACAGATTTGGTGATCTCAAGGACCGACAAGATGATGATTGAAAGTGTACTGCAGAGAGATAGAGTAAAATATGTACTGCAGTGTTGCAGTACAGCTAGCAGTCGTACCATCACATGGCTGTCTGAACCAGGGAGAGAGGGGCTATCTGCAAGCTGAGTTGGGTCATTGGTGACATGATGCGTGGCTCCAGAATCAGGGTACCAGGGCTGTGTTTCAGCAATAGCTGGGCCTGGGCCCAGAAGGAAAGCGTGAGACTGCTGCCTTAGGTTGGTTGAATGCTCTGAAGTTCTTGGTGATTGACTGGCAGAAGAAGGAACATTTCCTAACTGAGGGGGCCGATACTGAGGTAAATTGGGCCTGTATTGACCAGGAGGCCCATACTGGCCCAGCCCATAGGATCCTTGAGACCGAAGCTGCGGTGGCCCGTAGAATGGTGATTGAGCAGTGTAATTCATACCAAAGTAGGGTTCTTGACCGAATCCTTGTTAACCATAGGTTGGTGAGCCATAAGGAGATGGCCCAAACTGATTCTACCCATATGGATTGTGCCCAAGTCCAGAAGTTGGAGTCAGACGTTGGAAGCACGCATCAGCACTGTGTCCGTGTTTGAAGCAGATCTAGCACTGGGTATTGCTTCGACCACCGCGTCCACGGTCGCATGTAAGACCCTCTATTTTTGTAAATTTCGCTTTAGTCATTGAAATAGTAATAATCATGTTTTGGTCCATATCTCCTTGTAATTATTGTTTTGTAGTCCTTGGATTCCTTGAAAATTGTTTTGAGACCCTTTGATGACTAATGAATGAATTCAAGCCCTTGGGTTATTTAAAATTTATGTTTGTGTGATGTTGATTTGATTTAGGGAATCAAAATAATATTTTTGCTTGAGAAATAACAAGATGAGTTGTGGCTTAGCGGTTGAGGCTTAAACATTTGATTTACATGTCTAGTATTTGAAACTTGGTGAAGAAAGTTTTGTTTAATTCCAGAAAGGAAAAAGGATAAGAGAATATGCTTTCTAGTTTAAAGCATCTTAATTATGAAAATTAAATTTTTTCTATTAATTAATTAAACGGTTTACTAACAGAAATTAATGTAGCCCAGATATAGACCAGATTTAGTTACCGTTAAAGCAATTGAAGGGGGAGACTTGGTCAGTTGTTTCCCCCACTCTCCCTTGCTGAAACATGCATCACGTTCCAGCCTTTTCTTTTAGCAACAATTCTGTTTCTGTTTTGGAGATAACGAAAAAAAGAATTAAAAAGTTGTTACTTTTGGCAGTAGTTTGGGCGTGCAGCCCCTTGTTGCAACAGTTCTGTTTTTCTGCTTCTTTTTGTTGTTGAAACAAAATATCTTTTAATGTTTAAAATTTAAAAATAGGATTTCTGTTTTGTTTAAAGATAAAACAGAAGGGGTTGACCAGCACTTATTTATGAGAAGAACTACTCTTCATTCCTCAAGCAATCCACTTAACAAGAAATAGAAAAAAAAAAAAAAAAAAGAATCACCTCCCTTCCTCTATTTTTCTTGCTGTTACTCGACCCCCCTCTTCCCTTGAAGGACCCAGAATCTCTTCTTGGTGCAGCCTTGCTGCTTGAATTTCCCTGCTCTGTTTTGCTACTGATTTTCCCTGTTTTGTTGCTGCACGAACTCCTCCTCTATTTTTGGACTGCTGCTCGTTCTCCTCTGTTTTCTTGGGCTGTCATTCGACCCCTCTTCTTCTTCCTTGAAGATTCAAGAAAGCGGTTCTTCCTTCCTTCTTCCTTTCAAGAATTAAGGTAGGCAATTTTTGTTCTGTTTTTATCAAAGCATTTAAGGTTGTTGGACTAGTTCAGGATTCATTCTAACTCTATTTTCCTTCCTCTTGATTGAATTAATAACTCTCTTACACAACATATTTTGCCTCAACCGTTGAAGAACTGAGTGTTGTTTTCCTCTGTACTTGATCAAGCAAGGTAGGCTTCCTTTATATTTCAGTATTGTCTACCTTGTTCTTAGGGATTTTGGGGGAGTATTTTCTTATTTAATTAAATCTATTCTTCGATCAACACTATTGCCGGACCCTCTGAAATTCACGTTCTGGACCCTCCGTTCTTCAATTGACGTTGTTTTGGACCCTTTGTGAAAATCACATTTTGGGGTTGGGTTTGCTTGTTCGATGCTTGTTTGGTCGTTGTTTATGAATTTCTTGATAGGTTGGACACAGAGCCTATGCGATATTACGTTCGACGGTAAGGGTAACTTCTTTTATAGGTTGATTATTATTGTGATGTTCATGATTTTGTTTTGGAAATAATTTGTGATGATTTGGAATGTTGATATGGCCATAGCTATGCATATAATTATCTTAGGAATAATTTGCATGGATTGGAGATTTAATGAAAACCTTATAACATATTGTTGTTGTTGCTAAATGTGTATATTACTGTTTGTTGAATTATCACTTGT
Organism: Acmispon strigosus; assembly: GCA_030819835.1. Classification (NCBI taxonomy): domain Eukaryota; kingdom Viridiplantae; phylum Streptophyta; class Magnoliopsida; order Fabales; family Fabaceae; genus Acmispon; species Acmispon strigosus. The sequence continues at coordinate 11,139,769 of JAUAMA010000001.1, forward strand.
TGTTTACTGTTATTGTTTTGTTTTCGAAGTTAACCATTTACTGTTTGTTGTGTGTTTTGGTTGGGCGCTTAACGCCACAGACGAGCAACGCGATGAGTAATTTGAAGGTTGATTATTGGAAGTTAAGGATGAAGATGAAACGTAGGGGTGGGAATAGGCCAGGCCAGGCCAGGCTTTGCGTAAATAGGCCTGCCCTATTTAAAAAAATTAAGGCCTAAGCCTGGCCTGTGGCCTATCATAGGCTTTTTTTTTTGCTTGGGCCTGGCCTTTTTAAAAGCCTGGCCTGGCCTGAAGCCTATTTAGAAGCCTATTTTATAACAAGGCCTTTAAATAGGCCAATAAGCCTATATCTAAACAGGCCTACATCTAAGCAGGCCAACTAGTCTACATCTAAATAGGCCAAACAAGTTCCAATATAACTAAACAATATCTAATTAAACAAACATCCAAATTTTGGAATGCTTCATAGCCACCAAAATTAAAAGCATGATTAATCACCTCACAACCACACAAATTCATCAAAACAATATGAGAAATAACAAGTTTTGGATTCAACTAACAAACAAAATCTCAAGATCCATTTTTCAAAATGTAGTAGTCTCAGCAAAAAATCAAGCTAACAGGTCTTAACTAGACAAATAACAAACTAATAGCAATTTCAGCAAAAAAAACAGCAAAAACCAAGTCTTCAAGTTAATCCCCTTTCTTCCTTCATCAACACAAAAAAAAAAAAATCAGCAAATCTTCAAGCAAAAAGCAACAGCAAGTCTTCAAGTTAGTCCTAACAAAAAAAACTTCAAAATTTGCATCAAATCTTCAAGTTGATCAAGTCATGCCCTTCATCCACCTTCAAAGTAAGAAAATAACCGTCACTAACTGAAAAGATACTCAAAAATAATTTCGAGATATAAGAAAGAACTTATAAAATAAAGTAATTACCTTTGACTTCTTTATCAGATTATACTTATGACGGAGCCAATCCCCACCACAAATGAGTGCTTCAATAGATTCTTCATTTAGTCTGGAATGAAATTCATCAATTACTCGCCCTCCAGCACTGAATGTAGACTCTGATGCCACTGTGGAGATGGGAATAGCCAGTATATCAGCAGCCATCTTGGACAAGACCTTATATTTTGAGCTGTTGTTCGCCCACCAATCCAATGCACTGAACGAGTTATTACCATCAGGAATAGGAATATAAACACCTTCATCAAAATAGGCTTGTAGTTCTGATTTCATTGGAGGAACCGCTTCCTTTGCACGGACAAGATTCATAATTTGATCAAATCCAGTGACAACTGAAGATCTTGGTTCAGTTGAGGATGTTGCATTGTTACCACTATCATTTGTATTCGCAGCCACAAAAGAGGACTCTTGAATACTCATAGACACATACTCATCATACAAATTCTCCAATGAGCTCCTTACATTATTTATATTCTTTATGGCAACTTCCTCAGGTTTATAAATCAATGGAAAACATATATCAACAATGTGAAATTTACACCTAGGGTCTAAAACACTAGCAATAGCCATAAGCAAGTTACACTCACCCCAGTATTTGTCAAATTTAGCTTTCATTGGAGCTGCCATTTCACTCATGAAGATATCTGCATCCTCAGAAGCATTGTCAATTACTTGTTTAACTCTCCAAACTTCCGCAAGATATAAATTAGCAGTCGGATACTCACTACCTGATATTACATGAGTTGCTAGATCAAACACTTCTAGAAGTTTGCAAACCTTCTCAACTTTGCTCCAATCTTCAAGTGAAGGTGTATACACATAATGTGGCTCTCTTTCCTTGTATGCAGCAAATGCAGTCTTAAATTTCAAAGAAGTGGACAACATATGAAATGTCGAATTCCATCTTGTTGGACAATCAATAACCAGCTTCCTATCTTTCAAGCGCTTCTGCTCAACCACATCACAAAAGGCCTTTAACCTTGCATCATTGTAGTTGATATACTTCACGCTTTCACGAATATTGAAGATGATATTCTTGATCTTGCTTAGGCCATGTTGCACCAGCAAGTTTGATATGTGGGCACAACATCTAACATGAAATAAAGCACCGTCAAGGAATAACTTGCTACTTAATGATAAGTTCTCCTTGAGAACTCTTAAGCATGAATCATTGTAGGCAGCATTGTCAACAGATATGGAAAAAACCTTATTTTCGATCCCCCAAGCTTTCAGACACTTGAAAATGGCATCAGCAACATCAACCCCACGCCTAGGAGCAGGAACTTTCACAAAACTCAAAACACGCTTCTGAAGCTTCCACCCGACATCAATGAAGTGACTTGTGACCACCATATACTCAGCTACTTGGTGGCTTGATTTCCACATATCTGTTGTCAAGCTAATCTTATTCACACTTTTCAGCAATGCCTTCAACTTTTTCTTCTCTGCCTCATATATAGCTAAACAATCATTTCTTATAGTTTTACGAGTCACCTTTTGAAAATCTGAATTAGCATACTGGAAGGCCCACATCCAAACCTCATCCTCAACCACACTAAAAGGCATTTCATGAACCATAATAGCAGAAGCAATGATTTCTCTCATCTTTTCATTATTGTATCTAGCACCAGAACTCATAAATGGGTTACCTGACTTTGAAGGCTGAAATGGAATGACACTCTGCTTCTTTTCAGTAGCCTTTTGTGCAATCCTTTGAACGCAAATTCCTAAATGCCTTTTCAAGTGGCTGGTACTGGCCCCATTCCCACCGGTAGCAAATTTTTCTTTGCAATATTTGCAAACAGCTTTCTTTACACCTCCGGTAAGTTCAACTTCATCAAAATCTTCCCAGACCGGCGATGTTTTCTTCCTCCTTTTCTTGACAACTAAGTCTTCGCCTTCTTGATCTCTGCCTTGTTCACCATCTTGTGTGTTAACTTGTAGCTGAGTTGCATCTTCCTGGACAGGACTGTTCACCTCAGTAACAACCGGGTTGGATGAAATTGGTTCATTACTCTGAAGTGGAGAAGACATTCTGTGTGAACCTGTAAAAGAAACAAAATAATTTAGAGAACTTGTTGTTATATTAATCAAACATGTATAGGGTACAAAACAACAGTTTACTCAGAAAGAGAAATCCTCTTGGCTATTTATTATTTAATAATGAATAATAATGAAGCATAGGCATTTGATACTAATGAAAATTACTGAAGCAGCCACTATCTATGAAATTGCTATTTATGAATTATAATCACGATAGAGCATATGAAAGGAATTATATTCAGAAAATACCCAAAAGAATTATTTCTAATAGGTTCAATTAATTTAAAAGAAATCATATTCTATAAGCATAACAAACAAGTCACATAATAAGAAAGAAAATAATAATATAGAATCCACCAATACAAAACACTCCCACTTTTATATAAAATATTCGGAGGGTTGAAGGTTATCCTGTTGGTTGTTATACTAGGTGAAGTTCCTTTATCATTGACATGGGTTTTCTGTTACTGGAGCACATTGCAGTTTCGCCTTAAACCATAGCTTCTTTACAATTTCTACATTATTGATGACAGACTTTATTTTTCACAAGCAGTCCGCATATCCAGACTATCAGGGAATGCATTTTTCATAAGCAGGACCTTGACCAAGCAATTAAAAAAGAAAATGGTTGCATAAGCCATTTTGAGGTATTAAACTATAAAATCTCATGACTTTTTGAATATCATCAAGAAATTGTCATGCTTGCTGAAGTTAATGATTCACTAATTTGATAATTTTCCTTGCACATTCATAGCATTCTATCAAAATCGAGGTGGATATTTCATATATGCTCATTTGTTTACTATGTTGTTCTATATGGCTATTTAATAAGTAAGAAGCTATGTATCTCATTCTAACCCACTTATGTGTTTGCCAAGTTAAATCACTTATGGAGGTGTTTCAGGTTTTCACTACTATGCCATTCATCTTATTTGCTGAGGAGAACATTGACATTGCAGTTATTGAGGTTAGTTATCAATTTCACTTTATCCAGAAACATCTTTATACAGATTTGATATCTGGTTATTCTTCTGAAATGAAATTATTGGTGTAATATTGACAGCAGTATACTATCATTCTATCAACGCTTTATTTGAAATGAAATTAAAGCTTATGTTTCATTATAATGCGAGGTAGAATTTGCAGAGCAAAAGAGCCTGTAATATTTCCAAACAGAGATGGCATGAACGTACCTTGTGACAGAGATAAATAGAAACTCGCGAGGGTGGTGCGTCGATGGAGGCGTGGTGAGTCGTTGGTGCGGTGCGCCGGTGAGAGAAAGGGCCCGCAGTCGAGCAGAGCAGCGGAGGTGACGGGTTTCAGAGCAAGGGGACAGCCGGACAGGGGTGAACGTGACTCGCGAGGTTGGTGGGTCGATGGAGGCGCGGTGAGCCGGTGGTGCGGTACGGTGCGCCGGTGAGAGAAAGGATTAGGGAGGGAGCAGTCGAGCAGAGTAGGAGGTGACGAAGAGGTGATGAAGTTGAACGGGTTTCGTTTCAGAGAGAGAGACGAGAGAGACGAGTGATGGAGTGAATGACATGAACGTGAGAGTGAAAATCAGGGCAGACAAGGAGTCAATCAATCAAGAGAAATTAGAGTAAAAATTTGAAAAATTAGAATCTGGAAAGATTACTTTCCATTAGTTGTCAAATTTGGGTGAAAAGAAGTAAATGTGATTTGTTAAGTAATAACTTTCAAAAATTGTAAAATTATATTTTCTACAATTACTAAATTTGGTGAATTTAATATTTTGATTTATTTGTATGTTTTATTAAAATAATATGTTAAATTAAAAAAACTTAAACAGGCCGGCCTGATAGGCCAAACAGGTTTTTTTATAGGCCTCAGCCTGGTCTATTTAGTTAAATAGGCTTTTTAAAAAGCCTAAGCCTAGCTTTTTTATTAAACAGGCCAGGCCAGGCCAGGCTTTAAACAGGTCAGGCCATAGGCCCCTGTCGGCGGCCTGGCCTATTCCCATCCCTAATGAAACGTGAAGAACTTAGAGCATTTGTTTTATGTTTTGGTTTTCATTTAAAGACTTAGAAACTTATGTTGTCGTTATTTTATTTTGATTACTCTGTTAGATTATAATAATTTATGGGTTTATAATTGTTAAATATTTATTTGAGCGACGAATTTGATTTCAAAATAATTGAGTGACCTTTTTGTGAGGTTTTATAAACTTAATTTCTCGCGTATTTACAATGTGATCCCTCAACTCAAAATTGGGGCGTTACACGCGGCCTCCACGACCATGATAGCCACCATAGCTGTCGTCGCGTTCTTCACTGTAGTCATCACAGTAGTTTTCAGTGCTTGTATGTTGCTGTTGAGAAGATGGTCGCGAAGAGGACCTCTCTGCTGGAGGAGGAGTTGTGAGATCCACCGATGGTGGTGGAGGCTACGGTGCAACATCATTTGACACCAAGAGCTCAGAGAAGGCTTTGGTTGATGGAGAAACTTGAGTTACGTTGATTGATGCATCTATGAGCTGCCTTTTTCTTGTGCGGTCAAGTCGAGCATCATGTTACAAGACCATCGATTCAATCTCATGAATTATGTAGGCAGACTCACGATGATAAATTAAAGTCTTGAGGGAGTTGAAATCTTCAGGGAGTCCATCAAAGATGGCGTCTAAGTGGTCACGAAAGTTCACCGGCTCACCAATGGAGGTAAGTGTGTTGACAATCGTCTTAATCTTCTTGAGATATTCAGCGACAGTCATGGAGCCCTTCCAGATGGAACGAAGCTCCGTGCGAAGTTGCATAGCCTTCGCACGAGCTAGAGCTTGAAAGTAGCTGTGAATCTCGTCCCACACTTGAAAGGTATGGACACAGTGTATAACTATGGGAAGAATAGAAGTAGAAATGGAAGACAAAAGCCATGTAAACAACTTTGAGTCTTGTTGTTCCCAATCGGAGTAGGAAGGGTTGGTTTTTTCAGCTATGCGGTCCTCATCATTGAGATACCGTGGAGGGATTGAGGCATGGTAACATATCCCTAAAGTTTGTGTGACCGAATCACACCTTCAATTCGCTGACGCCAGGAATAGAAGTTGGTGTCATCAAGTTTGATAGAGAGAGTGTGCGTGAGCGTCACCGGAGCGTTTGACGCAGTAAGAGAAGAAGATGGAGTTGAAGTAGTTGCAGAGGAGGCCATGGGTAAGGCACGGTTTTAGGCTCTTGATACCATAATATAAAACAAATGAAAACTGAAAATCATAACTTCATTTCATTAATTGGTAAATCAAAATGTACAATATGTATTGCTTATATAAGAAAAACAAAAGAGAAAGATAATGCAGTTGCCAAAGGACAGCTGTCCAATAAGGACAAATGACACGATCATGAAATCTTCCAAAGGACAGATTTGGTGATCCCAAGGACAGATAAGATGATTGAAAGTGTACTGCAGAGAGGCAGAGAAAAATATGTACTGCAGTGTTGCAGTACAGCGAGCAGTCGTACAGTCAGACGATCTCAGAGGTAAGGCGATCTCAAAGGTAAGACGACCTACGATAGCAGCAACACCAGATGCCAGACTATCCTAGAAGCCAGACTATCCTAGAAGCCAGACAATCTCAAAAATATGATTTTATTTATTTATTGCAGTATATTCTTAACATAGAAAATTATTAAATGGTGTAAAGATTATTTATACATACAATAAATAAGTTGATTCTATTTCTATTTAATACAACATACAATAGAAAACCTGCCTAATAGATTGTACATGCACCTTAAAGGCATACACGTAACTAGCATCACCAACTACGGTCCCACTTTCCCGATTCATTCCATAATAATAATTATTATTTATTACTTTCAAAACTTTTTGTTATTCATTAAACTACATATTGTTTTGATCTTATTTATATTAACTAATTTAAAGTTTGTTGTACATTAATTATTTTTTGAACATATACCTTCATTTAATTAAATTTTATTTCTCTTTCCACTCTCATAAGCATTAATTATACATATAAATTAAGAATAGTGAGTTAAAAATAAATGAATAAATTTAATATAAAAATTGTGTGAATTAGTTTTTTTTATTTTTATAAATAGAAGTACTACCGATGAACCCCAATACAAAAATGATCAAATCATATATACTATTAAAAATATAAATCCCCAGATTTTGACTTAACCATAACGAACCAGCACACTGTGTGCAGAAATGGAGATCAAAGACAGGGACTGAAATTCAGATCTTTTGAGCAATACCCATTTCACATCTGAGCTTGAAATCGAGCTTCAATGGCGAAAGTTGGGATTTTGCTGGTGTTGGTGATTGTGGGCATTATTGCTGCCATTAGTGAAGGGGCAAGGAAGGCGCCATGGAGGGTTCATACCCTTTTCTCTGTGGAATGTCAGAACTACTTCGATTGGCAGACGGTGGGGCTCATGAACAGCTACAGGAAGGCCAAGCAACCCGGACCCATCACTCGTCTTCTCAGTTGCACTGATGAGGAGAAGAAGAATTACAGAGGGATGCATTTGGCACCAACGTTTGAGGTTCCCTCAATGAGCAGACACCCCAGAACTGGTGACTGGTAAGATAATAGAGACAATAATCAGTGTTGCAAAGTTTAAGTTTTTTGGAAATGTTTTTAAATTTTGATTGTGAAGTGTATATTTGTTTGTGTAGTTTATTGTGATGTTAATGCTGTTGACTTTGGTTTTTAATTTGGATTGTTGAAATTTTTTTGCTGGTACATTTTTGAAGTCTGATTGATGTGTTACTGTGTGTAGTTTGTAGAACAGCTGCTGCTGCTCTTCTTTTCCCAGGATGTCTGGGTTCAGTGCCTGTTAGTTCTCGAAACAGTTTGGAAAATCACGGTGAAACCAAAATCACGATGCACAGCCGCAAAAGCTAAGGGAAGTTGCTTCTGTGTAGTGTGATTTTAGCACACCGTGGTTTTCCACCGTGTATTCAAACATGCTCTATGTAAACATTGTGGGATGCCGTGGTAGCTAAATATGGTCTCTGGATTTGTGTTTACAATAATTTTGATTGCTGGAATTTCTGCAAGCTGGTTTGTGTCTTCTGCTTCTCTGAGTAGTTATTTCTTGTGAGATTGACAAGAAGTTTACTGAGGCCAACAATGTTCGGTTTTCCTTGTAAAAACCTTTGAGCTTGCTATTGTCTCCAATTTGTGCAGGGTATTGGATAAGAAATTTTACTTGTCCTGTTCCTGCTTCTTAATGATAGTAATTTGGTATTGCTTTGTTGATTTCTCTCTCCCATATGCCCCTCTTAGAGTGCTTTGAATTCGAACGTCTCTTTGCCAAATTAAGACTGTGCATCCAAATAAGTTGTGTGTATACCTTATTACGAAAGCAGAATCATTTTCCGGAGTTAGCAGAATGAGAAATAAAGCTTCTTTCTGCTATGCAGGTACCCTGCAATAAACAAGCCCGCTGGGGTTGTACACTGGCTCAAACATAGTAAGGATGCAAAAAATGTTGACTGGGTTGTCATTCTGGATGCCGACATGATAATCCGAGGCCCGATTATACCTTGGGAACTTGGTGCACAGAAAGGAAGACCTGTTGCTGCATATTATGGGTATATTCACTAGTTTCTTACTTGTTTCTTGTTCACTCCCTTTCTTTGAGTGATATAGAGTGAAAAGCTAGATGTTCACTCATCACTGCTGTTGCAGATAATTTCCAAAAGATGCTAATGAACTAGTATAGTTTACATTTGGCAATAAACATATTTGCAATAAAGAAGTTTACATGCCTATGCTTTTTTTTGTTTACCTTGGAGTTAATGTCTTCACTTGAAATTATCAATTGGAGAATAAGGGCGTTGATAAAACAAACTAAATTACTCTACTTGAAGTTATGAAAATTCATTAAATCACCGGAATAGTATATATATCCTGTATTAAATGCTAGACTCAGTGTTTCATTTTCTGGTTCACCATTGAAACTTACTGTATACCAAAACTTCCTCTCCAGGTACTTAATAGGCTGTGACAATATTTTGGCTCAACTGCACACAAAACACCCAGAACTGTGTGACAAAGTTGGTGGGCTTTTGGTCTATCATATAGATGACCTGCGAGCTTTTGCCCCCTTGTGGCTTTCAAAAACAGAAGAAGTACGGGAAGATCAGGCTCACTGGGCAACAAACATAACTGGTGACATCTATGGGAAAGGATGGATTAGTGAGATGTATGGATACTCGTTTGGTGCCGCAGAAGTGGGTTCAATATCGTAAACTGATCTTTTATTTTAGAATTATAAAATATATACTGACCGTAACTCTGCCCTAACCATCTAGCACATTCATTATAGTGATTGACCACTCAACTTTCTAATTTTTTTGCATGTTTCCTTCTTTCTATTCTCACCTTTGGGTTGCTTCTCTTGTTCACAGATTGGACTTCGCCACAAGATCAATGATAACTTGATGATCTACCCTGGTTATGTTCCTCGAGAGGGAATTGAGCCAATTCTTCTTCACTATGGGCTGCCATTTAGTGTAGGGAATTGGTCATTTAATAAACTGGCTCACCATGATGATGGAATTGTTTATGAATGCGGCCGGCTCTTTCCAGAACCTCCTTATCCCAAGGAGGTATGTAGACCAGTATACTTGTATTATAGGAGGAAACTTGTGTGGGGTGGTAGAAAAATATGCTCTTTTCCTCATGCTCTACTAGTCTTGTAAGAGAAGGGAAAAAAAGCATGTGAATAATAAAAAGGCATTTTAAACTTCACTTGTAGTCCAAATTTACTGAATTTATGCATTTAAATACTTCACAGTTTTTTATTTTATCCAAGTTGTGCTGAAATTGGAAATTATCTTTTTGCAGGTAAAGCAGTTGGAACTTGACTCTAATCGAAGGCGAGGACTATTTATAAGTATAGAATGTATGAACATTATAAATGAAGGTCTTTTATTACAACATGCAGTAAATGGTTGCCCTAAACCAGCATGGTCCAAGTACTTGAGCTTTTTGAAAAGCAAAGCTTTTGCTGAACTAACTAAGCCAAAATATGTGACTCCTGCTACTTTACAAATGATGGAGGATATTGTAGAAAAGCATGATGGTAGTGATGCTGGAAAGCCAAATCCCAAAATCCATACAGTTTTTTCCACAGAGTGCACGACATACTTTGATTGGCAGACTGTAGGACTTATGCACAGTTTCCGTACAAGTGGACAGCCTGGAAATATCACTAGACTTCTCAGTTGCTCTGATGAGGACTTAAGGCAGTATAAAGGCCATGATCTGGCTCCCACGCATTATGTTCCTTCTATGAGTCGACATCCATTAACTGGAGATTGGTAATTGTGTTTATGTGATCCTTTTTGAGTTAGTTATTGTCATTTCCGAATTGACATTTACTGTATGATTGGGACAAATTAGTCAAGATTATCAATCATGGAACGGGGAGTCTAGAGTGTTTGATGAAACTCACATGTAACTTCACTTATTTATTAAATACTTTAGAACTGCTGATGGTTGATTTTCATATGGAACTCACATGGAACTGTTTGATGGTCAACCTAATTATCTACCTCATGGTTAATTTTTTTTTCCTTTTCGATTTTTTAATGCTGCTTTAACATCTGTGATTTTAAACTTGGAAACCAAGTGATTTGTTTTTATCATCATTTTGAGTATGCTTTTTTAACTTATTAATACTAGACATATCCAATTAACATTAATTCCCTATCAATGTAGTTGAACCTTCAAATCCAACATCCAAAGCAACAATTTCCTAAAACTAGTGTTCTGGGAGTCTAGAGTGTTTGATGGAACTCAGATATGTAACTTCACTTATTTATTAAATACTTTAGAACTGCTGATCCTTTCCTCATGTTTGCTATTCCTGCTTAAATGACATTTAAGGTACCTTGTGCCTCATCTTGTAGTATGTAGTTACTGAGAACCTTCATTTTTAATGCTTCATGTGGTTGAATGATTCTTTATACTATAGGCTAAAAAACTTGATAGTATATCTGTTTTATTTTAGGTATCCTGCAATTAATAAACCAGCTGCAGTCCTTCACTGGCTTAACCATGTAAATATTGATGCTGAATTCATAGTGATTCTTGATGCTGATATGATCTTGAGAGGCCCAATCACACCATGGGAGTTCAAAGCTGCTCGCGGCCATCCTGTTTCAACTCCTTATGAGTAAGCCTGGTTAATTTGATTTATGTTTATGAGACCTGTCAATTTGTTGATATAAATGTCTCAGTGTGCATGGTTGCATACATACAGTTTTCTGTTGATAACTTATTTCTATTTCTTTTAATCTTGACGTGCTAGCTACCTTATTGGTTGTGACAATGAACTCGCAAAATTACATACTAGCCATCCTGAGGCTTGCGACAAGGTTGGTGGTGTAATCATTATGCATATAGATGATCTCCGGAAATTCGCTTTGCTATGGCTGCATAAAACTGAGGAGGTTCGAGCTGATAGAGCTCATTATGCAAGAAATATAACAGGAGACATATATGAATCTGGGTGGATTAGCGAGATGTATGGTTACTCATTTGGTGCTGCCGAGGTATTTTATTTTTACATACTTGGCATAGTTGTTAACATGGTACTTAGGTTTGTTTATTTAGATGACCAAAGTTGTTGTCAGCATGTATTTTCTTCAACTTTTTCGTTTGAAATACAGTAAAAAAACATGATACTGACCAAAATATCTACTTACAATTTAGGGATATATTGGAAAGATAAGCGATATCCCACAAAGAAAGCCCAAAATTAAACACAAACTGTAGTGGATCAACCGACCCTTTATTTTAATCTTATATGTCAAGCTACCAATTATCCCAAAAGCTTAATTTGTTAGGTAAGGGCCACAAGAATGGTTTTATATTCTAACACGCCCCCTCACGCTAGAGCCCTTTGGGCTTGAAGCATGGACAATGCACAGGCCCACCTACCATGTGCTGAAATTCAACTTTTTATTAGAAGAATTAGGGGAAACAGGGATCGAAGTCTAGACCACTTAGTCATAGAGGCTCTGATACCATGTCAAGCAATCAATTATCCCAAAAGCTTAAGCTGTTAGTTAAGGGTCACATGAATGGTTTTATATTCTAATTTATAGATTAGGAAGAGCTAAAGCTCATCCATCTTGGAGGTGGTTTATGAACCCCTGTGCCTATAGACAAGCTTCTTTTTGTATTGGCAAGGGAAAGGAAGATGAATTCATCAACTGTAGAAAGACTTCCAAATTTCACATGAAATCTTAAAACAATGATATTGAGAAGGTCAAATGGCAACAAACCTTGGCTAATGACTAACTGTTTGGAACACCTACCTCTCACTAATCTAGCGACTGTAGTTGCGGCTTTGAGAGTTGATTTTTTGAACGTTTGAATCATGGTAATCGCAAGAGCTTGTGCATTTCTACTACATGCAAGTTTGTGCAATAGTAGTTAATGTGACCCTGTATATATGATGAACATTCACCAAATAGCATAAGCTTTCTGGAGAATTGGTCTTTGAGTCGTATGAAAGCTACTATGATTAAGTAGCAAGCTTAGAGAGCTTCTTAAGCTTTTTGGGGGAAATCCTAATGAAAGGGCAGTCCAGTGCATTAATGCTCCCGCTATGCACAGGTCCGGGGAAGAGTCCGGTCACATGGTCTATTGTGCGCAGCCTAAACTTGTTTTTCGTTTACACAAGAGGCTGTTTCAGTACTTGAACCCGTGACGTTAGTCACTTGGCAGCAACTTATCGTTGCACCAAGGCTCTTTTAGAGGGGAAATCCTAAGAGGTGAAATTTTTTATCTTCCTATGGGTGGATAAAAGATATATAATATTTTGTGCTTTTTCATTTTTTGAGTTGCTTTTGGACCATAGAATTCTGGACTTAATGAGCATCAATTTCCATTCCCTATCATGCTACTGTGTGTTTTCCCTTTCATGTTGTGTTGCTGTAAAGTAATATGCTGCACTATTTCTTACTTCCTCTTTAAAATCCGAATAAAATTTCAGTGCTATAACCAGTAATGTCATTGATGCAGCTGAAGTTAAAGCATACTATAAGTGAAGACATACTGATATACCCAGGATATTTTCCTGTACCGGGTGTCAAATATAGAGTTTTTCATTACGGATTGCGATTCAGTGTTGGGAATTGGAGCTTCGACAAGGCAGACTGGCGGGAGGTTGACATGGTCAACAAATGCGGGGCCAAGTTCCCGGACCCCCCATCCCCGTCAACACTTGATCAAGCTGATGAGAATTTTCAGAGAGACCTGCTCAGCATAGAATGTGCGAAGACACTGAATGAAGCACTGTATCTGCATCACAAGAGAAGGTGCAACAGTGATAATTCCTCATTGACATCAAAAGAGGAGAGAAAAGATGAAAGTGGAATCAAAATGGAACTCGGCAACATTGATGCAAGTATTGATTCAACAAGCAATCATATCTCAACAAATCATTCTTCAGAGGGATTGGCGAGTGTTCAGAAAGACGAGATGCCTAGTTCTTTAAGGTTTTGGGTGATATTCCTATGGGCATTTTCCGGAATTGGTTTCTTGGTTGTGATTTTTGTAGTGTATTCAGGTCACAGAAGAACAAAAACAAGGACAAAACACCACAGTAGAAGGAGAAGAAGCTTGCATTCAGGATACATGGAAACAAATGGACGTGACCGGCACAGCCGCGATGTGTAAACAATGTGCTCTTTTTCTTTCACACGGTGTAAAGCTTATTGGTCAGAATATCATGAAGGGTACAAAGCATGTTTCTTGAGTGTGACTTGGTTCCTACAGGGCAAGCCTTTCGGACTATCAAAGATGGCCTTCCACTTGATGTGGTGTTGAGAAGTACCATATCGTCAAAGGAAATTAATGATTGAGAAATTTGCAATGGGAACATATCTTCTATTCTTTAATTTCAGATTGCTTTGTACTATTATGTAGCAAGGAATCATGAGGCTTATAAATGTAGAGCAAGAAAATGAAGCCTAAACTGAACTCGGGTTTTCCTGGGGTTAAATATGTTTTTTTCCTGAACTAAGAACGAGTTTTGGTTTTCGTCTCTGGCCGGCGTAAAGGTGAATTTTAATCCTTAGGTTATAGGAAATTGTTGGTTTTAGTTCCTGCCGCCGGTGTGGTCAACGCCGGAGCTCCGTTGATCCCATGTGACACTGCCACGTCAATTAATGAAGTACACGTGGATTTTTTTTTTTCCATTTAAATTAAAAAGAAAACAGAAATTAGGTTCTTCTTTCTCCTGGCCCCCACCAACAACGCGTTTCTTCTTCCTCTCTTCCTCCTCCTCCTTCCCAAACTGAATCAGACGTCACCACCACCCTGAGGTGCTGTCGTCACTGAACCGGCCACCACCATGGTCTCCTTCCCTCGTTGCCACTGTCCCCCTTCACCACGGGTGAACCGCGTGTCGTCCTCCTCCCTCTGTCCTCCGACGCGACGCTGTCTCCTTCTCCCTTCGTTTCCAGTCGAACTAGTGGGCCAATGGAGAAACCATAACCACCAATGGAATCCCCACGATGTCCGCATCAAAACCCCTAAAGAAATTTGACGATCGGCCTCCATCGACCACCGCCGCCGCCACCTTCATGGCTGTTTTCCGGCCAATTCTTTTGGCTTATGAGAAAACGGGTTGCACGACGATGATCCTCGCCACGAGGAGAAGAGTGATAGTAATAAAACCACACAAGAAAGGGGGGTTTGAATTGTGTGTGTGACTTTTATAAACTTTTTCGCAATATATTTGTTATTAGTTCGAAAACGTTGAAAGATATGTGCAGCGGAAATAAACTTAGAACTTGAAGAAAAAAGCACACACAATATTTATCCTGGTTCACCCCCAAAACCGATAGGGCTACGTCCAGTCCTTGGCTATACCAAGATTTTCCACTATTTCAACAGAATAGTACAAGTGTTCTCAGGGACTTCTCCCAGTATTCTGAGGACTACTCTTTTACAAGTTTTCTCAGGACTTCTCCTTTATCTCTCGAGTATTCGACAGGACTCCTCCCAGTTCTTTTTCAAGAAGGTTTGTTTTCTACAGGGATCTCTTCACAAAGAGTGGGTAGAAACTATGAAGTTCTAAATTCAGAGAAGGTATACAAATTGGTTCTCTGAAGGGCTTGTGTGAGGAAGAATAAGAGTTTTCACTCTGTAGGGATTTCACACTAGTTGGCGACTAAACTCAGAAAATAGGAAGGCTAAAGTTACTGAGTATTCTTGGCTAAAGCTTGTTCAAATTGTAAACTGACTTGAAGGATTTGAATGCTTTGATAGTGTGTAAGTCGCCAAGTTGAAAATGATGCAGAGTCCACTATTTATATCTTCAGTAGGATGATAACTGGAGGCGCTGATGAAGATCTTCAAAAATAGTTCCGTTGAGTCTTTGCTTGATTGTGAGTAACAGATACTTCTGCATCTGTTTGTTGTAGTCTTCCAGGTGAAGAATGTTTCTTTAACAGATAGAGAGTGAGATCGTCTGGCAATGCTTTTGTTCTGGTTCTCAGAGGCTACAATTAATGCATGTGCATTACAGCTAATATGGCAATTAATGCTCTGACCAGAAGATTTGGATTTGGCCGTTGAGGAGATACGATGATCAGAGGATATCACTGCTAATTCAGCAAAAGCAGCTTGTATTAAGGAATGTCAGAGAATTTGAACCTTCAAGGTATATGGCGCTTAATTCTGTCTCTTTCGCCATTAATGCTCTGATCCACCAAGAGGTGCATGACAACTCATCTTTGGTTTGAGCAAACGATCTCCTTTGAGCTGATTCTTTTTGTTCGAGTCTTCAATCATTACTCTTTAGTCAACCCATGTATTTGACAAGGATTGAGCCGGACAGTCTTTGCAGGCGGACGAACTTTACTCTGGAGGCAGACTCATTTCTCATAGGCGGACGGTCTTCTTCATTTGCTTTTTGATAATGTTTACGGCATGGCTTCCGTTCATAAGTGTTCCTGAATATGAAATCTTTTAAAGAAAGTTAGTAACACTTAGCGAAATTGTTATTTATCAAAATAGATTAATTTATTTAAATATTTTACTCTAACAAAGAGGATCTGATGGTCCTTTGCTTCCGCCACCGTTCGCCGCCGTCAGCCACCGCCGTCCTTGTTGCTGTTGCTTTCAATTTCTTCTTTATTTTGTTTTTTGAAGCTTGGGTTGAAGGGGACAACAATTTTCTCAGGTTCTGGTTTGCTTCATTGGCTCCCATAATTCGAACTTGACTTTGTTTCATGAAAGCCCCATTGGCAATTTCAGAAGCCAACTCTGCCACCAAAGGGAAGAAGGTATAATACGCCTAATATGTTGCTGGTAATGAAATGACAAGATTTTCTAACAAGGATGGAATTTTTCAAAGAAAGAAGAAGATATTCCCTTTGTTGTTGTTGTTGCCCTTTGTTGGTGTTTGATTTTTTATGTTTAGTTTTTCTGGAAAATAAACAAGATTTTTGATGTTCTGGGTTGAAGGAAGAAGAAGAAAGAAGAGAGGAAGTAGAAACGTGCTTCTGGTTTTTTTTTTTTAATTTAAATGAAAAATAAAAAAAATCCACGTGTACTTCATTAATTGACGTGGGAGTACCACATGGGATCAACGGAGCTCCGACGTTGACCACGTTGGCAGCAGGGACTAAAACCAACAATTTCCCATAGCCCGGGGACTAAAGTCCACCTTTACGCCGGAGAGGGACGAAAACCAAAACTTGCTCATACTTCAGGGACCAAAAACATATTTAACCCTTTTCCTGGAGAGTAGGTGAGTGAAATAGTGCATACTTTCCGCTTTTTGGCTTGTGAACTTAAAAACATTTTCCATATCGTTCCAAGGTAGTCAAAAGCGAGATTTACATCTAAATTGGAGAGGGTCGCTAAATTAGAACCTAAATCATAAGATTTAGTAGATTTTGCTATTTATATTTATATTTATATTTAGGGTTAATGGTTTGACAAGTCCCTGAGTTTGTACCAATGTTTGCGATAGGTCCCTCGCAGGAAAAAAGTTTGATATAGGTCCCTCAGTTTACACCAAGTTTGTGTTTAGTCCTCGCCGGAGACCGGAGCTCCAGCAGGTGCAGATGTGGCTTGCTGACTATATTAATGGTGCTTACGTGGATTTTTTTTATTTTTGTAAGGATGCCACCTGCGAAGCACCGGTACGCCAAAAATGGGGTGGTACTGGCACCGGGTACGTCCCCGGTGCAGGTGCGCGGCGGTGCGCGACGCTGCGTGCCGGAAAAGATGGAAACGCACCCGGTGCGTTTTGAATTGAAAACGCGTCGTTTTTTTTTTAAACTGGAAACGCGTTCAGCAGAGGAGAAAAAGGGGATTTGAAAACCTAAATCCCAAATAAAAACCAACCGAACCTCTGTTCCAGGCTTCCAGCGGCGGCGACGCTTCTGCTTCTCCTTCACCGGCGACGCTCAAACGAACCTCTGTTCCTGCTTCTCCTTCGTTCGCCTCCTTCTGTTTTGGTACGGCTTCTACTTCTCCTTCGAAACGACGCTATGCTTCCAGCGGCGGCGGCGCTTCTGCATCTCCTTCACCGACGACGCTCAAACGAACCTCTGTTCCTGCTTCTCCTTCGTTCTGCTTCTCCTTCGTTCTGGACTTCTGGTACGGCTTTTGCTTCTCCTTCGTTCTGCTTCTTCTCCTGCTCCTACTTGGCTACTTCTGTTCTGCTACTCTTTCATCTTCCAATAAAGTAAAGTAGAAAGTAGAAAGTAGAAAGCTCGTCTTCCAAGAAAGAGTTAGACAACTAGTGCTTCAATTTCTGTTTTTAATTCTTTTCCATTAAACTCTGTTTTTTTTTTTTATTCCTATTCTAGTTTGAACTTCAGTATAAAAATTAAAAAGAAAAAAGAAAGGTTGTGAACTTATGATATTAAAGGTTTATTTTTTTGGTTATTTTGACTTTCATTTTTGCCTCATTTGGAAATTTTGGTGTTGATTTATTTGTTACAGTCTAAATGAATTCTTCTCAAGAATCCAGTTCTTCTACCGTATCTAGTAAATTTGCACTCGGGTCAACTGAGGGAAAGACACCCCTTTGGCGTTATGTGACTGTAATACAAAATAGGAAAGATGGAGGAGGGAACACATCTTGGCGTTGCAACTACTGTCAAGATGAACATAAGAGTTCTTATTTAAGAGTGAAGGCTCACTTGTTGAGGATTCCATCAAAAGGGATTGGTTTCTGTAAGAGAGTCCCAGAAGATTGTTTAGAAGAGATGAGACAACTTGAGATGGAGGCAAATGAGAAAACTAAACCTATTCAAGTTCCTTTACCCACGGGATCAACAAGTATGAACCCACCTACAATGGATGGGAACAAGAAAAGAAGAGGCTTGACGGGATCAGTAGAACATCTATTCCAGAATGAAGCTAGAGATCATTTGGATTGTGAAATTGCAAGGTTCTTTTATTCAGCTGGTTTGCCATTTCATGTGGCTAAAAATCCACACTTTGTGAATATGCTCAAGTTTGCTGTAAATAATCCTCTTTCGGGCTATACTCCACCTGGATATAATGCTATTAGGACTAAACACTTGGAAAGGGAAAGAGCCAACATTGAGAAGCTACTTAAGCCTATCAGAAACACTTGGCCTGTAAAATGGGTGAGTATAGTGACCGATGGATGGACTGATGTACAAAGAAGACCATTGATAAACTTTGTGGCAGCCTCAAATGCAGGACCTATGTTCTTGAAGGCTGTTGATGCATCTGGTGAGTATAAGGATAGAAACTATATTGCAAATCAGATTTTAGATGTCATTAAAGAGGTTGGACCACAAAATGTTGTGCAAGTCATTACTGATAATGCACCGGTTTGCAAGGAAGCTGGAGCTATTGTGGAGGGTGTCTATCCACATATTTTTTGGACACCGTGTGTTGTCCACACATTGAACCTTGCATTAAAAAGCATTTGTGCTCCAAAAAATACTCAAAGTAACGAGGTTGCCTACCATGAGTGTAGTTGGATAGCTAAGGTTTCTGAGGATGCTCAACTCATTAGAAACTTCATCAATAACCATTCTATGAGGCTTTCCATGTTTAATAGGTTTGTGAGTTTGAAGTTGCTTGCGGTTGCTAAGACTAGATTTGCTTCAACTATTATCATGCTTAAAAGGTTGACAACCATTAAGCAATGTCTTCTATCTATGGTCATTGATGAAGCATGGTCTAACTATAAAGAAGATGATACTTTACGAGCAAAATTTGTGAAAGAAACAATTTTAGATGATAGTTGGTGGGAGAAAGTTGATTATGTGCTAAGTTTTACAAGCCCCATATATGACATGCTTCGTGCTTGTGATACTGATGAACCCACTCTGCATTTGGTTTATGAGAAATGGGATACCATGATTGAGCAAGTGAAATTGGCAATATATCAACATGAGGGCAAGGAGTTGGATGAACATTCCACCTTTTATGAAGTGGTGTATAATATCCTTATTGATAGATGGACTAAAGGTAACACACCACTTCATTGCTTAGCTCATTCACTTAATCCAAGGTAAACTTGATTCATTTGAAATATTCATTTTTATAGTACTCTTTCTTAGTTGAGCATCTATTCTTTAACTTGTTGATTATGCTTTCTATAATAGGTACTATTGTACAGAATGGCTTGAGGAAGATCCAAAACGAGTAGCTCCTAATCAGGACAATGAAATTTGCATGGGAAGAAACAAGTGCCTAAGAAGCTACTTTTTGGATGGAAAGGACAGAATAGAGGCAGCTTCTGAGTTTGCCAAATTCTCAAGTGGGGACGGTGAACTTAGGCAATTTGATTGCTTACAACATAGATGGGACCTACAACCAAAGGAATGGTGGGTCATGTATGGAGCTGCACTCCCTAAGCTTCAAACCATTGCCTTGAAGCTTTTTTCACAGCCATCATCTTCTTCTTGTGCTGAGAGAAATTGGAGTACATATAAGTTCATCCATTCCGCGATAAGGAATAAACTCCACCCTACAAGAGCTGAGAACCTTGTTTACATACATACAAATCTTCGTCTTCTTTCAAGAAAGTCCGATCATTATAAGAAAGGTGAAACCCAAATGTGGGACATTGGTGGCGATGAATTTGATCTTGAAGGTTCTAGTATTCTTGATGTTGCCTCCCTTTCCCTTGATGAGCCAGATTTGGAGGGTGTTCTTTTATCTGATGACATTGACACTCTTAATGTTTGAACTTTGAACGCTTGATTTTGTAATGTTGGTTGTTGAACAATTCATCATTTAGTTTTTTTTAATCAACATTAGTGATATTGAATGCTTTGATTATGTCTCTTAATGTTATTTTAATTTGTGATATTGTTTGAAATTATAATTTGAAATTATAATGTTTATCTGGAATAAATTAGTCTTTTTATTTAATATATATAAATATATATTATTTAATATATATATATATATATATATATATATATATATATATTAACGTACCCGTACCTAGAAATTTCTGAAATTGGCGTACCGCGTACCCGGTACCCTACGCGTACAGGGTACCCTACGTGTACCCGTGCAACGTAGGATGCCACTAATAAAATTCATTTTAAAATTAAAACCCCTAATCCATCTAAATCTAAAATTAACCCCCAAAACCTTCAATCCCTATTTCAATTCTAAAATCTAAATTAGAAGCCCCAAATTCAACAACACATCGTGCGAATGTTTGTTTGAGAGAGGTGAGTGTGTGCCCTTTAAAATTAGGGTTTTCAATCGCTAAATCAGAATGTGGGTCAACCCTCAAACAAATCAAACTCTATTTCATTCCAAATCAGGCTTAGTCGTTAAGTCTTCTGAAATTGCGATTTGGCACTGTTTTCACGATTTAGCACCAATTTGAAATTGAATTAGCAAGATTTAAGATTTAGTGAGGATCAAAGCAACCACTGGGCTTGAATTGCTGAATCATGCAATTTCATTAAGCGCATCAAAGCTCTGTTTTGACTAGCTTGGTTATTTGTGTAACATTGTAGTGATCATGTCCCTCTTAACACACTGTAAAGACTCACACTAAAATGGGTTATCTAACTAGATTTTCAGTGTAAAATTGCCAACTATCAATTGTTGCAACAACATGGTGCACGACATCCCCACACTTAAGATACTTAAATACTATAATTAAGACATAAACATATAATCTAAAACAACTTCTAAAGATTATAGTGTAACTAGCGAGGTATCCCGTGCAATGTACAGGTATTATAAAAAATACTAATAATTATCGAATCACGTTTTTAAAAAGTGAAATTACAAATTTATATTTATTAATTATTTATAAACTTATTACTATATCAGAAAAGATAATAAATAAGAAATAATTATTAAAGAAAAAGTAAAGTAAAATTATAATTTGAGTGTTAATTTTTTTTTTCACATCGGAAAACTAATTTGAGTGTTAATAATTCTAAATGATGATTACTAATTTAATTGACTTATTTAAATATCACATTTGAAGATTAATTTTGATTTAAAATTACGAAACAAATAATATGTAATCACATTATTTTAAAATATAATTCCATATGAAAAGGTAAAGAGTTTAATATTCATGCATTGTCTGTGTAAAAAAACTTTACACAGACAACTAATAATAATTAGATTTTTGCCAAATCAGATAATTAATTTCTAAACTTATTCAATTATTTATGAAATTAAGTTATGATGTGACAAATTTAAGAGTTGTGATTAGTAGTCTGTGTAATTTTTTTTTACACTGACAGTGCATGAGTATTAAACTCAAAGGTAAATATCATAAATAATAATACAATTATTTACCAAAAAACCATCATAAATAATAATAAAGTTATTTAAACAACTTTGTTAATTTCCTAATGAAAAATTATGAATTATAAAAAAAAACACTTGCGTTAGTGCGAGACTTTAATCAAGAGAGAAGGGAGAAGGTGAGGAATGAAGGCTAATTTAAAATTGTCATTAGAAGGGGAGAATGTTAGTAAATTTATGAGGAAAATTAAAAATTGGAGAGAGAAAGTAAATGTTTGTATGAAAAGAAATTAATGCAAAATGAAAACAAATACAAGAGGGGAGAGGGAGAGTGATACACACTTCCTTAGAAAATTAGAGATTGATAATGAATATTTTAAAATTTGATGATGTGACTTCATGAGAGGGAGAGTGTGCAATTTGAGTGCCTCACTCTCTAAAGTGAGGACTTACAATTAGTAGATATGTAGTTGATGAACTGGCAGCCCAATGCACCATGTTGTTGCAACAATTGATAGTTGGCAATTTTACACTGAAAATCAAGTTAGATAACCCATTTTATTGTGAGCCTTTACCGTGTGTTGGGATGTCTAAATAACCCCATGTTGAAATTGGGTTATCCAACCCCATGCTTAGGTGACTCAATAAGATTGTGAAATTTGTTTTATTTGTTTCCACATCATTTTTCAATTCTAATTACACTTGGAATTTTTTTTCACCTCAATTAATTAATGTGTTTATTTAAATGATTTTATAATATATTTTTGAAATATTATATTTGCATTCAGAACCCTAGAGAAATCACATTTCACACCCCCACCCCACCCTCACTGCACACAACCCCTTGTAAAATTGGAACCGCAATCACTTCGGTGTCTTGTTCATCCATTTTCTTCCGTTTCAACTCGATGTCACCGAAATAGCAAAGATGTTATGTGTTGCTGAATTTTGACTCTCAGCTAGCCACTGATATGATAAAGCAGCGGAGTACAAACTAGATGCACTTGACTTCCACATCCAACATTCAACAAATCCCAAATCAATTTTGGGGGCGATAGCGTTCAACATCTCCTTAAACCAAAACAGGATATCTGTGTACAGCAAGCGCCAGTTCCAAGACCCATGATTCCATGAAGCACGACATCCTTCAATTGCAACTCAGAATCTGAGATGTTAACATAGGGGCGAAGCACCCGCAACAGTTTGAACAGAAAGAAAATGGATGAACGAAACACCGAACGTGATTGCGGTTCCAATTTCATAAGGGGCTGTGTACAGTGGGGGTGGGGTGGAGGTGTGAAATGTGATTTCTCTGGGGTTCTGAATACAAATATGGTATTTCAAAAATATATTATATAATCATTTAAATAAACACATTAATTAATTAAGGTGGAAAAAATTCCAGGTATAATTAGAATTGGAAAATGATGTGGAAACAAATAAAATAAATACCACAATCTTATTAAACCACCTAAGCACGGGATTGGATAACCTAATTTCAAAATATGGGGTTATTTAGACCTCCTTCCTTTCTTTCTTTCGCTATCATAACAGGTATGAAGTCAAGACATTCTGAAATTGCTAAAGTATTAATGTTGTATGTACCTGTTGGAAAAATAAATGAATTACTACAATCAATCGGCACTAACTCAGCAGCAACACTAATTACCTTTTGAGAAAACTTTGTTTTAAAAGAATTTTACCTTCTGAGCTACAACATTCTGACAAGACTGCACAGAACGTGCTTTTTAGAAGGTGTTTAACAAAGAAATGGATGTGAGGAAGGATGGGGTGGTTGTGTAGTGGCGAAATGCAGGGTGGGGGCCAAAATCTAAGAAGTTTCACTTATAAGAAAATTAAAATATGTGCAACTGATTTGATATATAATTACTATTTTATAGAAGGAAAAACATACACCTTAAACTCTAAACTATAGTATACAGCCTATAATTTAATTTAACAAAAATGATAAAAAGTAATATACAGTTTATAGATATGATAGACTAAATTACTCAAGATTTACTTTGAGTAAAATCACTCTAGTTTAGTTTTCTGACAATATTGACATTGTCTTAAATTTTTTAACACATGACACATGTTAAAATATTATGAGATCACTCAAGACTATAATAATTTTACTTAATATTTACCTTTAGTGATTTAAAGAACCTCATAACTTATATATTTTAAATAACTTATATATTTTAAAAGGGTTTGAATAAATGACTAAATGTAATTCTCAAGAATTCATTTAAAGTAGTTAATGAAACTGCAGCGGAAGTAGTTTGCCAAAGAATAAATATTAATTCAGACTTCAATTTCACTTACACCACCAAATGAGAAATAGAAAGAAAAAAGAAATATAATGAGTGACATAATATAAAAGTAAAAGATAAAATAAGTGAAAATAAGATATAAAAAAAAGTTAGGTATAAATGAATTAAAAGTGCTTGCCGGACCAAAGAAAAATCCAATACACATATTTTATAAACTAGAGTCCAAAATATTTTAAGGGCTTGGGTTGTCCCCAAGTATTTATCTGCCTCTGCATTGTGTATATGAAGTATAATATTTTAATAGATATATTGAAATGTATATTTAAAAAGATGTGTCTATGGGTTATACCTATAGGCTATAATATAATGCCACTAAAATTGAGTGGAGCCGTAAAAGTTAAAATAACTTCTATATTTGATACTACCCCGTCGCAAATTATAAGATCCTGTTTAGACAATCACATTTATTAAGAAAACATGTAATAAGTTAATTAATATCTTAATTTTTTTTTTTTTCACAAATCTTCCATATATGCCCCTATTTTAGTATTGGATATATCAAAAGTTGGTTGGGAAAAATGAAAGAGAAGTAATTAGTACACGTGATAATTAAAGTTTTGGAATTTAAAATATAATGAATGCAATGAGTAAAAAAGGAAAAGCTTATTATTTACGGAAATCACGTTGTAGACTCTAAAAAGTTGTGCTTGATTTACGGAATTTCAGAGCGCTTGCAGATACGAGGAATAAAATATTTATTATGTCCCTTTCTTCAATCTGCTTTCGTTAGTGCTTCATTAATTGCTTGGACGAGGTAGATTTGACTTTATTGCTTGAAGCATTATGATAGACGAACTCTTTGGCACTTTGACGGACGTACTGTTCGAATGTTCACCAAACGTACTCTGTTGGCAGACGTACTATCTTGGCGAACGTATTCTTCCTGCAGACGTATACTTCTGGCGGACGAAAACTTTAATGGGTTACTAGACGTACTCTTCTTCTTTGTTTTTCTTCAACATTTTGCTTTTGATAATGCTTTCAAGAGATATGCAGACGTTCTCCACATAGATAGATGTTCTTGAAATTGTGAAATACTTCAAAGTGTTAGAATTTTTATCTATCAATATTAAACCTTAGGTAAAATTGTTATTTATCAAAATATATTTAAAATATGAAATCGTTTGAATCTAACATCTTCGTACATGGAACTAGATCGATTGAGGTCGATTGAGAATAAGTGAAGATGGAGTGAACGACAGTTCTACAGATCCAGGTGAGTATTTGAAAACACTTGAAATGTTGTGTGTTGATGAATATCTTGGTAAAGATGAAGAGACTTGATGAAGATGAAGAGGATGATTTTCAAAACTCTGGGTTTCTAATTTGGGGGTATGAGGTTTTGATTTGGAGCTTCCTTTTGAACATGGAGCAGAAGACTAGAATGACAGATTCGAAAACTTAATTTTCTAACCGCTGGAGTTGACCTGGCCTGCCACCGTGGCAAAAAATTGCATATTTTCCATTTTCCGTCCAAGGACCTGACGGAAAAATCTTTCAGGGACCACATTGATTGACGGCGAATCTTTCAGGGACTAACTTGAAGGGAAAAAATAATATGAGAATCAAACAACCATACGTATGATCTTTTAGGGACCAAATTGGAGGTTTAATCCTTTCCATTATTAAGAAATTACACATTTTCTTTTTTTCCTTTCCTTTTTATGTTTCAAACACACCCTCTATATCTATCATTTTCAACTTACCAACACCGGACATAGTCCACTTCCTAGGTAATTTTTTTTTTTGGATTGTAACAAGATATTCTTACAAACGAATGTTATGAGACTAATACCTCAAGATCTGAGTCACATTAAGTAGACATTTCTTAGCAAATCATTCTCCATACAAATCACACAATGATCAAATCCTTGAATAAATTCTTAAGTAACTCGAATAAATTTGGAACTACTGGTGGTTCAACAATTTATTACATCTTCACCATCTGCAACTTCCACAACTATCTAGATTTGAATCCTCTTATGTGAAATTTCTGTCATGTGCCATCATGTTAAATTTAAATCACCTACTTTCTAATTAAAATCACCTACTTTCTAATTAGCCGTTGGTTTGCATCAACCGAAGCTTCTAAAAACATGCACATCCTCCAATGTTCTTTACACTGTTGCTCCTATTACTACTAACATGCGTATCAAAGAAATTTCTTTCTTGGTTGAACAGATTAGAAGTTTAGAACAAACATTAATTTGAATTGATGCTCCAACAAATTCAAATTATTATTATTATTATTACTATTATTATTATTATTTTTAGTATTAGTACTACTACTATTATCATCATCATCACATCATCTATGGAGTATGAGTTCTCTCCTGTCACCTTATGTTATTATCTTAAAATTTGTACTTATACTTTTCTTTGTATTTACATATCATACATAAAACACATACGAAAAGAAACAAACATACTCCTCCGTCCCTAATTATAAGTTAATATTATAAAATTTACGTTTATTAAAAAAATAAATGATAAGGTTAGTTGATGCATTAATTTTTAAAAAAATTGTACAGTATTTCCTATTTACCTCTATTTAAGATGAAACATTTCAATCATTATAGTATTAATAGTGCTTCACTATCAATAAATGAAGGACAAATATGAAAAGAGAAATTAACTTTTGTTAAGTTAACTTATATTCGGTGACACCATATATATGTCAATATTAACTTATAATTAGGAACGGAGGGAGTATAATTTTAGCATAACATGGTTCGGTAAATTTTTAACATAAAAATATCTTAATTTTCTCTCTTTTTCTTTTGAGTAACGATATCCATAACGGCGGATACCACAAAATAAACACATAATTTTGTAGCAGTCCGAGTGCGCTTCCAAGCCCCATCAAATGTATTTTTTCCTTTTATCACCTGTCGACCCACCTCTTATGTCTAGTGGAAATTATCATTTTCTTTTATGCACAAGTTTTACCCCTTTCAAACGTTTTACACATTTCAGTCGTGTGAACACATCATTAGCCTGACATATATGCTTTTATTCGGGCGTTGTTACGGTACCCTTTTAAAATGGGAGAGTTTTGAACCCTTTAGTTTATTATTTAAAGTAGAAATGACTAAATCATAAATTATCAAAATTTATTATAAAAAAATTATGAAAAATTAAGCATGGATGAAACACCTTATTTTTAGAAGAGGACCTTAGAATTTTTTTTTTGACAGTAAGAGGACTTTAGAAATTGCCCTTTGTTTTTGGTCGCATAACATATTTAATAAATTAATAATTAATATAGAACGTTGGAGTTTATTTTAATACAACCGAACGGAACGTTGGAGTTATTGGGTTTTTTTTTTCAATAATGCAACTTTTTTTTTTTAACAAAATAAGACAAAAAAATAAAATCAGTCAACTATGACTGTTTGTGCCATGTTGGCGTCTGACGCGGCTTGAGGAAGCAGGAGTTGTAACACCCGAAATTTTTTCCAGTAATAAAAAATTTATTTAATTAATACAAGGTACTGTTTGGATCCGCTCGGCGGTATCGGAAAGTGATATCGTCGGCCGAAGTACCAATGAAGTGTTCTTGCGACACTTGGTAGGAAACCAAGCTAGACCTGACTTTGAATTCAGAAGAGAATTAGACGTTCTCACTATCACCACGACGATCAGTGAAGAATTTCGTGAAGAACAACTGTAATATTGATATGGTTTCCTCCCGGAGCCCGGGAATGATTTTTCGCTCTAACGAGACTTTTAGCCGAAACTTCAACCGGTGAAACGGGCGACTTCGGGACCCCAAATCGAGAATCTGAAAATCTGCAAATTATTTCGTTTGGCATTTCAAGACCAATTTTGTGCAGAAGATTTTGTGATTAGTGACCCGGTGAATAGTGTTCTCGGGCAGCGTGTCGCAGACTTCAAGAAAGATCGACCCGGCCCCGAATTGTGCGGGCCCGGTAACCCGAAACCAATAAATTACCCCGAGGCAGATATTCTCAGTGACACTGAGATACTCACTGATGACTAGAACCTGATGATGACCGGTGACTTGACGCACTGACGCATTGACGCACTGACGCGTCATGATTAAGAATTTATTAATAAACAAACCTAGATATTTATTAGAACTTTCTAAGCTTAGATTTTAGTCCCTGAACTTTGAAAACCTTACGGTTTGGTCCTCGAACAGTAAAAGTTTTTTTTTACCTTAACCATTTACCATTTTCACTTAGGTCCTTAAGGTAAGAAAAAAAGTTAAAACCCCACCCCATTTTACCCTCCAAACCCACGGCCAAGGGCCATTAAAGGGGTGAAACCCCACCCTTAATTCATTTAATGAGTCATAAGTGAAAAGCCTTGGAGTTTTAGTGAGATTTAGAGAGATAAAGAGCTAAGGAACTATTCATCATCTTCCTCATCAAGCTCTCCATGGCCGAACCATGCTCCTTCCTCCATGGCAGCCCTTCCTTAGCTCCTTTGCACTTGATTCTTTGAGGTAAAGTGTTCCCCTCCCCTTGATCTATTGCTACCGATTCAGTTTTTCATTTTGTTGAGTTTCCATTTTATGCAAGTACTAGAACTAGAAAGTCCCTTCACAAATGTTGTTCCCACTACCTTTAGCTTCATTTTGAACCGATTGGATTTTTGATTGAATGGGTTTTGGTTCTTTGAAAAATTTTAAGTTGGGTTTTTGTTAGGGTTCCTTTTGGAAAAGTTATTCCCATTGGATTGATCTTTGAAAATCACCAATTAGTTTTCTTGGAAGTTTTGTTTTTGAAAAAATTGATTACTAGGAAAAAGTGATTGTCAAGCTTTAAGTAATTATTTGTCATAGTTTCTTATTACCTTTGATGTGTACAAATTAGATTTTGAAGAAAAAATTGTTCTTGAATTAAGTGTTTTGGCCGAATTGACTTATGTTTTGGGACAAAGGATAATTGATTTTCTAACTAGCTTTTGGGTGTGTTAAAATGCTTATAAATGAATTTGGGTATTGAGGATATGTTTTGTCACAATTGTTGTACATTGGCCTAGAAAATTTTGAGTGTTAAGACTTGAAAATTTGTTCTTGAAAGCTTAGGAAATTTGGGAATTGAATGTGTGAAAATTTGAGTTTTTGGGCAAATCGGATTTTGAAACTCATAGTTGAGATTAGGGTTTTTGAAAATTCTGAAAACTTGGGGAAATTGGTGTGGAAAATGGATTTAAAAGTTATGTTTTTGATTGTGTGATTAATTTGGAAATTGAGTGAAGTGTTGGGTGAAAATTTGGAAAATTTTCGGGTTTTTAGAATTTTGGGCAGAATTGAAGTTTGATAAAAATGTGTGTGTTTTTGTCTTCTAAAATCTTGATTAAGGCTTCAAAATGGTTTGTAAGCATCTAGCCTTGATGCTCTGTGAATGGTTTAAAGTTTTGAGAAGTTTTGGTTTTGTAACTTAGGTTTTTCTAAGTTCTTTTGGTAATCATCGAAATCTTGTTTTAGTGTCGTCGACCTCTAAGATTTTCCTAAGTTGTAGAGCCTTTGTCTAAGTCTTTAGACCCCTGTTTAGACCATCCCCTTGACCCTAGGTTTAAGTTCAAAGTTCTAAGCTAGGTTGTGTTTGTTGAAGGATAACGAGGCCCCGTACCAATCTAGACGCACGGAGTTTACGTGACCGCCAGGATCGACTACCTTTAAGGTAAGGGCACTTCGTATCTCTATCTCTTAGCATAAGTATAAATATATACCATGCTGCACTATGATCTTTAGAATTATAGTTGACGGCGTTTTGAGAACGACCCGACTTAAACTGTATTGATTGATATATGAATGCAGTCTCTGAAGGCATCTGATATGCCGGATTAGTTTTTGTGTGATGCGTGGCATTGTTGGATTGTTGTGATTTGTGGCTTGACTTATTGGATGTTTATTGCTTTGATGATAATTGAAAGCGTGTTTCTTCCTTCGACATGATTTATATCTGCTTAAGATATGTGCAACTGCTCTACATGATTAGTATTAATTATGAAGCTATGCTAGGCCTCGTTTGAATACGTATGAGTCCTACTTGTGTTTTTGGGTTATGTTGTGTCAAGCATGTAGTCGTGAAAGTCGTCATGGTTCGGGGCTATAAAGAGTCAAGTGCTAGATGACGCACCATCGGGGCGTTATAAAGAGCGTTCTCGTGTAAGTGGCAATTCTCGACTTACCGACTTACTTTCTAGTTCATTCGGAGTTCGGGAGAGTGTCCCACCTGCCTGCGGGAGTTGGTGCATATCCGGATAAAAGTTTTTTCTGTACATGAGGAAGATGTGCGTGCATATAGAGTCCTAGAGGTTTTCAACTACTTGCGTCAAATAATTGTATGCGTACTTGTTACTTGCTACCTGTTGATTGCTTGGATAACATTTGGTAGCCGCAGGCTTTATTTGTATCCAATGTTTTATTTTGAGTTGACCCTTGCATCTGTGTGTTGTTTGTATTTTCTGGTGATCCAACGCCAGTTAGACTACCCTTAGCCGGAGGATGCAAATGGATGCCGTTACAGGAAAACCATGACAAGAAGCCGGGCGCATAGAGCTGGAAGACTTGTGCCGCCGCTTTTATTATTATGTAATAATATTTTGTATGCTTACGTGACAGGGTAGGATTTTTAGGTTGCTTTTTACAACTAACAGCAGGGTTTTCGAAAACAAGTTATTTGTTTTGTAAATTATCTCAAAACTGCTGATTGGTCTTTTTATGCCATATGTTTGGCTATTTGCGAATTATGTATTTATAATACTAATGCACTTCAGCATGGCATGTTTAAAAAAGGAAAATGATTTCAAAAAAAAAAAAAAATTCTTTTTTCTAAGTTTTTGAAAATGCCCTTGCATATTTATTTATAGTTTATTTGCTACAGTAACGCCCTGAAAATTGGGGTGTTACAGGAGTCGCAGACATGGCTGCGATTTCATGGTCTGGGAACCGGAAACATGCATGCTGGGAACAGGCAGACATGACCACACAGGAAGTTTTTTGACCACTCCGACTCCTTAGGCTCTGGAACGTGAGCCGCACAACAACCTGCGACTCCCATGCATGTGTGCCACGTGGCACTGGAATTGCGGGGTGCCCTGCGATTTGTCTTCAGTTTTTGGCGTTTTCAACCTCCATAAATTGAACGTTAGTACACTCATTTTTCCTCACTCCTCATCTTCTAACTCTACTCATCCTTTCACTCTTCCCTCAAAATTTCCAAGAATTTCCCCACAAAAATCAAGTTCTTCATCTACAAGTTTTCAAGAACTCTCACTCTCCTCAAGTTGAATCCATTCATCTCAACATATACCACTCCCCACTTCAAATATTATTATTTTGGTTAGTATTTGTTTGGTTATTTTTATAGTATTATTATTTATAAATAATGTGTTTAGTGTTTATATATGTATCCTATTAGGAGTTTTAATCGTTGGTTAGAAATATAGATCTTTTAGACCAAGTTTAGAAGTATTAAGTGTTTATAAATATTAACGATTAAATTTATTGTTTATCTTATTGTCTATGTTATTGTTTAGAAATAATAAGTGTTGATTAGTATGTAAAAAATATATGTATTTAGTAATATTATTTAGTTTAAATAATAGTTAAAAATATAAATTTTGTAGACTAAGTTTAGAAATACTAATTGTTTAGAAACATTAACCATTAGATTTATAGTTTAGAAATAATAAGTGTTGATTAATATTCTTAATATATATCGTACTTACTAATATTACTTAGATTAACGTTTAGTAATATAACTGTTTAGTTATATTAACGTTTATATTATTGTGTAGAAATTCATAATGTCTATATTATTGTTCAAAAATAAGAAGTTGTATATTATTGGTTAGAATTAATAAGTGTTGGTTAGTATGTTAGTATGTAACAATAATATAATATTTAGACTTAAATATGTTTGGGGTCCCTGACATTTGAAAAGGAATCAGTCCAGGTCCCTGAAAAATTAATTTGTTAAATTGGGTCCCTGACATATGTTTTTTAATCAAATTAAGGACAAATCCCAATTTAAGCTGATTAATTATTCTAATTAGTCCAGTCAGCAGTCCCAGTCACAATTTTTTAATACTAAGCCAGATTTTTAATTCCACATCAGCATTTCTGAATAATATTAAAAATTAAAAAATAAAAACTTAGTTGTTCAGAAAATCCTCTTCCTTTGACCTCCCTCACTCCCTCCGCGACTCCATTGCCGCCGCTGTCCAATCCTTCCAGAACCTCTTCCATAGAACCCAGAAACCCTAAAGAGAACATCTTCATCATCAAAACCTAGATAAATACAAAATCAAAGACCAGAAATCCCTCTTTCTCTCCATCTTCATCTTCAACCTTAATCACCACCACAACCCATCAGATCTAAAAGAAGAGGAAGAGATTCAGAGACAACAACAGAGGCTTGGGGGTGTTAAATTTACAACAAATCTAGAAGAAGAGAAACCGCGAAAGGGAAGGAGGGAAGAAGAAGAAGATGATGGCGGAGGGAGAAAGAGGGACAACAACTCGTCAAACCCATATTGAAGCGGTGGCGGCGGTGGTCGACAGTGGCCGATCGTCGAATTACTTTAGGGTTTTGTTGCGAATGATGAGGGGATTCTGGTGGTAGTGGCGGTTTCTCCATTGGAGGTGCGGCATTTCCGGAAAACAGGAGAGAAGGTGGCGGCGGCGACAGTTGCAGAACTTGAAGAAGAAGGCCGTGGTGGCGGTGATGGTGGCCACAAGGAGGAATAGTGGTGGAACGGCTTGGTGGCGACGGTGGTTCGCGGTGGTGGTGGCCAATCGGTTGCCATAGAAGGAAGGAAGAGGAAGCACCGCGGGTGAGAGGGAGGTCGCGAGAGAGAGGAAAGAAAAGAAGAAGAGATTCAGAGGAAAATGGAAGAAGAAGACAGAAGAATGAAGAATGAAGAATGAAGAAAGAAGAAGAAGAAGAAGAAGAAGAAGAAGTAGAAGAAGAAGAAGAAGAAGAAGAAGAAGAAGAAGAAAGAAGAAGAAGAAGAAAGAAAATGGAAGAAGAAGAAAGAAAGAATTGGACGGTAGAGGGAGAGGGAGAGGGAGAGGGAGAGGGAGAGGAAGAAGAAAGAAGAAGAAGAGTTTTTGTATTTTTGAATATGTTTTTAATTTTTAATTTTTAATATGACGTGGAATTAAAAAAAGGAGTAAAAGCCACGTGGACTGCTGACTGGGCTAATTAGAATCAATAATCAGCTTAAATTGGGATTTGTCCTTAATTTGATTAAAAAACATATGTCAGGGACCCAATTTAACAAATTAATTTTTCAAGGACCTGGACTGATTCCCTTTCAAATGTCAGGGACCCCAAACATATTTAAGCCTAATATTTAATAATATTGTTTAGATTAGAATCATCAATAGATTAAAAATATTATTATTATTATGTCTAGAAATACTTGTTGACCCCTAAACCCTAAACCCTATTCCCTAAACCCCAAACCCGAATCCCTAATTCCTAAATCCTAAACCGTAAACCCTAAACCATAAACCCTAAACCCAAAACCAAAAACCCTAAAACATATTCCCAAACCCTAAACCCTAAACCATATTCCCTAAACCCTAAACCCCAAAAACTAAACCCCAAAAATATACAATATCAATGTTTACTGTTTATTGTTACACTTTGTGAAAGTGACAACTATGCTTTCTTCTTAAATGTTTATGATGTTTATTGCAAATGAATAATTTCGATTGTTATTGAATGTAGGAAACTTATTGTGAATGAAACATACATCAATCCGAGCCCTCTAAACTCGAGTCTTCTGCATCTACAGGACAAGCACGTATCCAATCATGTTTGGAACGAACAACTGAACAGAATCTTGAATGTGAGAAAACCGGAGGTGAACCGTCATGGCATTCCAGAGTTGATTGTAGGCCGACTACAAAGTGCCGGGGGCTTTATGAGGTGGCACGTGTTAGACACGAACCTCTGGACAAGGAGTTGATATATGATATGGTGGAGCGTTGGAGGCCAGAGATGCACACCTTTCACATGCCATTTGGGGAAGTCACAATCACGCGACAGGACGTGGCTGTGCTCCTAGGCCTGAAAGTAGATGGCCTTCCTGTTACCGAAAACACCTGGCTTAACTGGCCACATCTCATGGATAATATGCTAGGAGAGGCTCCTCCCCCAGACACTATTAAGGGAGGTGTAATTAAGCTGTCATGGTTGAGACAGCTTATGGCGAACATGGTGCTGGACCCCGATGACGATGATGTGTTGGACCGGTATGCTCGAGCATTCATTCTTGTTTTGCTTGGGGATTTCATGTTCATTGATCACACAGGTGCAAGGATAGCAATGCAATATCTAGCATTGCTAGGCGACTTTGACCAATCGGGTCTTTACAGATGGGGATCTGCACTTTTTGCTCATATGTACCATGAGTTGTGTGCTGCAACCAACCATCAGAAAGCCGAGATTGGTGGCTATACATATCTTGTCCAGCTCTGGGCCTGGTCAAGGATACCCGGCATTGGGCCACAGATGCCGGAAATTGATGCCATAGTCGGACATCCACTCTCTACTAGGTATGCTCTTAATCTTGTTAGATTTACAATTTTTATCATGTAACAAATTAATTTCCATGTGGCTGACGTACTTCACTTAATTGCGTAGGTGGAACGACTTTCTGGCGAGCTACGAAATGATGTCTATTGACGAATACCGCTCATAATGGACACACTGCACAGCAACAAAGTGAGTTACCTGTAAAATTAGATTTGTTAGATAAATCCTTTGCAAGTGTTTCATTATTGACATCGTCGTTCTTGTTTTTAGTTTCGTTGGATGCCATACGGTGATGAGGTATTGGCGGCGCTTCCAAACGAAGTTCAAGCAAGTAGTAGCCTATGGAGAGCTGTTGTCCCAATGATCCTATACTGGCATGTAGAGTGGCATCAACCTGATCGGGTTATGCAGCAATTTGGGATGCAACAGCCAGTCCCTCAACAGCCCCTGCAGAATCAAGAGTTACATGACACTTCGCTAAAGAGAAATGAGAAAGAGGACTGGGTGTAGAAGCTCCAATACTTCATAAACATATGGGACCACAGGCACCAATACGTCTTCACACGACCCATGGCGCAGAACTTTGTTGGCCCGAACGACCAATACACGTTGTGGTACACGCAACATTCGAGGCAATGGGTAACACGAAAAGCTACGGCAACTGGACAAGCACTAATTCGCTCGCCTGTTCCTTGTGAACTCCTTCTATTGATTATTATTCTTAACATTACTTATATTTCTATTTTATTTTGAACGCACAGGCTGAGCGTCTTCATCAAATCTGGTATGCGTATTCCCCAGCGAGCGAAGTACAGTGGACAAATGACCGACTGTATCTGGAAGTTGAGCGTTTCCTTGTACTAGTTCATGAGGTTGACCGGATCAGGCGACTGTCTACTCCTGCTTCGCCCAGGCCCATGGAGGTCCCAATACCCACACAAGAAACAATTCCTGTGGTTGGGAAAACTGAGGGAAAGGGTCTTGGAAGACGGAGAGCCCCCATGTTGCACAACGAGTTCCCCTGGGACAGGCAGAAATGCCCAGCCTGGGGGTCTACTTCGCGCCAACCCAAGAGCCTGACAATCCATACACGCAATACCATTGGTATCACACTAATGAAGCAGGCCAAAGCCCACAGCCACATGGGCAGGTTCCGAAGTCCCAACCAGCATGTTATGGTACGGATCCTTAGGGGGCGTCTGGGGGGCATCCTTATATTCCAGATCCTTACGGGGCGTCAGGATCCCGTCCTTATGTGCCGGAACCCTATGGTTCGCAGTCGTATACCAGAGGCACCAATGTTGATGGTGACTACCACACGCTGGTCGATTCGCAGGGGCAAACGCAGCAATGGTTAGACTTTCCTGATATGGTCTTCGATGTCCCAATGCATTCAAGAGGTGGACGTAATTTTGATGTTGATCCTGCACAGGCACATGACACACAAAAGAGCTTTCAACTTGACCTAAACGAGGCGTTGACCACTCCACGTGCGATGCCTAATAAGGATAGGCAAGCGAGACACAGGCAGTGGCCGCCTTATGGGACCCACGAATGTCACAATCGCTGAGGGCGTAAACTAGACGTTTAACCAACAAATGTATTAAACTATATGTTTTAACTATTTAATGGGACATGCGATATTTGACTTGATATTTGAATGCGTAATACTTGCTATTAATCAGGTTGATTTAAATATTATTAACAACATTATCTTACAATAACAACAACAACAACAACAACAACAACGATTACAAACACATCGGATATGACATTCATTTTTGAAGCAAACTTGTCCTCCAACTTGGTGGTGACTCCAACAAATCCATCTCGTTCCGGATACGAGTTGACTTCGGGAGACCCTTGTCACGCACTGTCGCTGGATCTGGAATAATCCTAGGCCCATCAACCGGCTCCGTGTTCATTCTCTCTTCAACTGGAAATTGATATGCATCGACAATACTCTGTATCTTGTACACAAGGTCAACGTACACGTAATAATTGAATGACCATCTCAGGCAGGAGGCTATGACATGTTCACAAGGGTATTTGAATGCTTGCAATATACCACAAGTGCATGTCCTGTTGTCCAGATCCACTACCCATTTTGTACCTTGCCTCCAAGGCCGGCGTGGGTTGAATCCTTCCTCCACCTCAAACCTTGTCCTCAGCACGTTGTACGTGCGTATGGTATGATGCGTTGCGTCTCTTGCCCACGGTTCCAGCTTTTTCATTAAGTTTGTGCAATATACTTGTCCCCTTGACAGTTCTCCCCTTGCGATAATACCTCTCTTGACAAAGTAATCCACGAGCCTCCCATATGTGCACTTCACAAGTGCTGTGATCGGCATGTTTCTTCCCCCCTTTAATATCTTGTTAACAGCTTCGGACAAGTTGGTCGTCATGTGGCCATACCTACGTCCACCAACATCACAAGCCAAGCTCCATGTCTCCTTCGGGATGCTGTCAATCCACTCTTGAATCTTAGGGCTTTGTTCTTGAAACCTCTAGAGCCTTCTCTCAAAATAATATGGACACGGATCGTATCCTGCGCATTATCAACAAATAATAATCTGACACTAGTCATACAAATGCGTCAAAAAATTAGACGTTTAGTGCAAGAGGTAAGCTTGCCCATTTTTATCAAATCTCCTTTTAGCTTGATATTCTTGAATTTGTGGTTGAAGTTGCTGGCAATGTGCCGGATGTAGTATGCACGGTGAGCGTGTGGGGGTTGCCAGCCATTATTAGGATTCCTCACGGCCGCTTTTATGCCCGCATGCCTGTTAGATATCAGACATATACCTTGTTTCTGGGTAACTTTTAAACGGATCATCCGCAGGAACCATGACCAAGAACTTGTTGATTCCCCCTCTATGACCGCAAAAGCTAATGGCAACACATGATTGTTTCCATCCTGTGCTGTGGCTATCAACAAGGTTGACTTGTACTTCCCGTAAAGCCAAGTTCCATCTACCTGTATCATTGGCTTGCAATAATTGAAAGCATTGCAACATTGTTTGAATGTCCAGAAGACCCTACAGAATTTCTTAAATCGACCGTCAATCTCGCCATCACCACCCACATAGTCATCTGTTACAATCTTGTAATACGATTCAGGGGAATACATCATCATATGCTCCAGCCACCTCGGGAGCTCGTCGTACGACGCTTCCCAGTCCCCGAATATCTTTGCAAGCGCCTTCTATTTTGCTTTCCACGCCTTGGAGTAAGACACCTTGTAGTGCAGCTCGCCGCTGATTCTCTCTTGTATAAGAGAAATTGGGATGACTGGTTGCTGACTTACCATGCTTGCGACGTAAACTAAAGCACGCAAGTCCATACAGTTAAAATGAAGAGCAAGTGCAAGAAATCGTGCAGTAACCTTTAAACTAAGTTTCAATACCTGTAATGTACGTGGAGATGAAATCGGAATTCAACTTGTCGTGGTCCATAGATCCTGTCGAACTAACACACGTATGCGGGCCCTTCCATTTGGATATTACCCAGTCATCTGTTTTTTTGGAAAATATTGCCCTCATCCTCCACTGACATTCATTATCTGAATTTGGACACTTTGCGGTGAAATATCTTGTGCAAGATTCCTGCACGACGTATGTTTGAATTTTTTTATTTTTTTTATACAGAAGTGCTTTAAGGCCGTCTGAGCATATACCTTGGTTTTGAAACGTAGACCTTCATATAATTCTTCACCTGTTTGCCATGACCCTTGCACAACCAGATCGGGGAAAAATCGGTCTCCTCATCAAGGTGGTCCCAATTAACATATGTATAGTGGGATGAGGTATTCCAAAAGGGGTTGGAGTTTGGGACACCTAATCAAAACGATTTAATAATGCCACGAAATTACATAAATTGAAGGACTGAAGAGCTATTGATAATGTACATACCTTGGGCTTCAAAGTATACGTTCACCGGTACCGGCGAAGCAGTAGGAAGAGGAGTATGAGCTGTCTGAGGTCCTGTATTGCCACCCAAGTCAGCCTCCATGTCCGAGTCTGACGATCCTCCTTCAAACAATCTATCGTCTTCGTCCACTTCATCATCCAAATGGTTAACTTCAGGATCCACATTGTCTGTGTAGATGTTGTCAATGTCGTCCGCCAAATTAACGGTGTTCCCCGTGTTTCCTAAGGTCAAAGACTCTGGATCAGCAACCGCCTCCTCAACGTGCCCAACCCCTTCATCCGACAACATCTCCTGCGTTTCCATCGAATATGTTGACACTGGTATTGACGAGCCTCCGACCTCAACAATATCAACTCACAACTCCAGCATTCTCATCGATGATTGTTGGCTAAAAGCGTCCATCATGATACTAACATCTTCAGTATCACATATCTGGAGGCTTGTAAAAAAAATAGGGTTTTCTAAAGCTACAAATCTATACGTAACTCTCGAAATAACCTGGTTACTGTTGAGTTGTAACTTCTCATGAATTCTCATCTTCAAATGTTGGAAAGAAATGCCTCGTTTCAGATATATGACCTTTGTCGAACCTTCGAACATAACGCCTCGCCCGCCTTCGTAAGCCCTGCCATTGTAGTACACAAAGACAATTTGTTGATCCATCGCAGAGGTTTGAGTTTCAGTGTTTGAGGTTTAGCGTCGAAGTGAGGTGCGATTTCAGCAAGGAAGTTTGGGAGTTTATAGGGTAGGAGTCGCATGCAAGGCTGGGACTCCTGCATGGCTTGCCTAGTCAGCTACCTACATGGAAGAAACAACCATAGTCTGCTAATTTTTTTTTTATCACTTGTTTTGTTAATTTTTTTTATGCATTATTAAAACAAAAAAAAAAAGCCGAGTTATTGTCACCCGTTTCATAATGTGGTCCCAAACCGATTTGTTAAAAAGACTGGGGCTCCTCCTCAAACATTTTCGTTGAGGGACCCACACTTTGGAAACCAAAAAAAGGATAGCACCCCACTTCACTTTTTATATTTTATAATCAACTGTTAAAGTTGTCTGTTTCTTTGTTTGCACATCATATCATGCACACAGCCAAACCATGTGGCTTTAGATTTTGAATTTCAAATTCGAACACAAACAAACGGCCATATAGAATAGAATAAATAATATAATACAAATATCAAACATAGTCATAGCTCAGAAGTAATATTTCTGGTATAGTTTGGATCTTTTGAGATTTCAACGTTGTTGTAGTGAAACATGATGGGAGACTCAGCTTGTCTCATGCAAGTGCAACCATTCTGTTATGCTTCCGGCATTTCCAATGAAGCCAATGAGGTCAGTTCAGCTAGCATAAGTCACTTCTTCTATCCATAATTTGTATTATTGGATTCTCAAATCCCCTGAAATAATAATTTCCATCTTTTTTATGCTTCTCTGTTCTTTCTTCCTCTTTTACTTGAGTATGCATTAAAGCATGTAGTTTATGAAAGGAGGATAAAGGTAGAAATCTGCATTTTCAATTGGTGTTCGTTTCTTCATTCACAACATTAATTGTGTGGAATTTGGTAAATGATTTTTCATGAAATTGGAAACTTGTCTAGAACTGGTTGAGTGGCTGTTTTTCTTTGATGAGTTGTGAATTGGGTTACCACATAACATAGTGCATGTTTGTATAAATCACAGTGATTTTGGTTTTTCATTTTTTGCCACTTGTTGGTGTAATTGAGGAACTTTATTTTTTCCTATGTTGTGTGAAGGTTCTTCACCTTCAAAAAACTAAGAAACTTGTGTGTTTCAGAGTAACCCAATTCATGCACTTGGGCAGTCAATCTCGTTTGGGAGGTTCATGTCAGAATCCCTGGCATGGGAGAAGTGGTCTAGTTTCTCCCACAACCGCTACGTCGAAGAGGCAGAGAGGTATTCAAGACCTGGTTCAGTTGCACAGAAGAAGGCTTTCTTTGAAGCTCACTACAAGAAACTTGCAGCTCAAAAAGCAGCTGCTATGCTTGAACAAGCAAACAATGCTGCTGCACTAAACAATGCCACAAAACAAGAAGATGGGTCAGTGAGTGATAATGAAGTGGTTGTCAAGGGAGAACAAGATGCTAGGGTTTTGAGTTTGACCTCTGAGTCAGATCCAATGGTCAGAGCTACTGGCCATGATTCAGATTCAAATGCAGAGACAAGTGTTACATCTGAAAGTAACAAGGTAGAGGAAGCTGAGCCAGAGATGGAGCAAGCAGCTGTGGTAAATTCAATGAAGGTTGAGTTGCAAAACCAGCTTGAAGATGAGGAGCAAAGTGAAAAGCGCAGTGTGATACCTCCAGTTATGACACCAACCGCGAAGGTTGTTCTAAATTGTGGTCATGATGCAGTTGCGGTATGTTGCTGCTGCAATTGCGGTTGCAGAACGCAATTTAAATCCCTGGTTCTATTAATTTATTTGGATGAATATTTTTAGTTTTGGTGTTTTGAAGCTATAGCACTGACATAGTTGCAGCTATTGCAGCAGGTCCTTGACTCCAATTCTGATCAGGAAGTTTTGCCATGGACTGGCAAGAAGAAACCACCAGTTTCTTTCTCTGAGTTGTTAAAAGCTAATGGAACCTCCAAGTTCACTTCAACACCTGTTAAATCCACTGCTCCTATTGGAACTTCCAACTTCAACTCCACACCTGTTAAATCCACTGCCCCAATATTTTCTACCAAAAGAGATAATATTGCTACCCCAATGAGCAACAAGCCTGCAGCATTGAGCAGCAACAACAACAACAACAACAAAAGTCTTATGCTACTAAGTGAGGTCGGCTATATGGATCACAGTACGCCGATGAACCTCACCCCTGCTGCATTAAGCACCGCAGATAAAAAGAGATCAACTCATAAATCACTTCAAATGTCAGTTAACTTTACACCCATTAGAGAATTTAATAGATTGAAAGCATCAGTTATGAGGAAATTTGAAAGTACAAGAGCCGGTGCCAGTTCTTCCAAGGCTTCAAAAGATAACTTGATGACTCCTCTAAGAACCCCAACTATGGTAGTATTCCAGTTTCTTTGCTTTAGCTTTTCAATTTTTAACCCTCATTTTGACCTAGTCTTCCAAGTTGCAATTGCTGTTGAGGATGTTGAAGTATTTTTAAATTGCAGGCTTCTAAGGAGATACAAAAGCATTCTTCATTGACTCCACTAACTGAAAAGAAAAGGTACATGATTTCTTCAAAATTGTTGACTATAATCTGAAACTGTTTGCTTTCACTTTTTCTCTAGGAGTTCTCATCCTGATATTGTGCTTGTAAATTTTGTATAATCATAGGAACAAAACACCTATTGATCCATCAGTTGCAGGCAACCATACATCTGGCCCTAAATGGCGCTTGCTCTCTGGAGAGTAAGTTATTTCAATTTAATTTATATATGTTCTGTTGGTCTTGAAGGTTATTTTTATTTTTTTTCATGTTATTGTTTTCAGACTAGTATTTCCAATGTTATATTTGCATGCAGGAATAAAATGAGATCCCCCATTATATCATCTCCTTTCAACTTGAGGACAGAAGAAAGGGCTTCAAGAAGAAAGAAGGCAAAACTAAAATCCTTATGATTTTCTTCTGCATGTTTAATTAATATGGTTACTAAAACTACTTGTTGTTTTATCTCCTGATCTTCCCAATTTTAGAAACTTGAAGAAAAGTTCAATGCTAATGAACCACAAAAAGTGCAGCTGCATACAAAATTCAAGGTGAGTGACTAGTAAAATCAACACCAAGAGTAAAATGTTGTGAGAATTATCTTACTTTGTTCCTTAGAATTCAATTCAATCAATAACATTCAATCCTTACTTGCAGGAGAAAGCTGGGACAGAGATTAGAAAACTAAGCCAAAGCTTTTGCTTTAAAGCCAGGCCACTACCTGATTTTTACAAGGAAAGGACAGCATCAAAAAATGAGACAACAAAGGTATAATTCTCAAAATTGTTCACAATTATACTGATCTTCTTGCCCATTTGCATAATTACAATAGCCAATAACTGATAAAAAAATCAACTGTTGTCTTGCAGAACCCATTGACACATTCTGAATCACCTAAAGAAGGAAGAAAACCCATTCCTAGCATGGCAGAGAGCAAAACTTCTTTACCTCCAAACAGACCTTCACTGAAAAACAATAGCACCAAGAATTTCCAGGGAAAGAGTAGTCGCACCTTGACTCGTCATCCACTAACATCAAATTCCATGATGATTATTACAAACCATGAGAATACATCACCATATATTCAGCATGGAAACCAGAATGACAGAAATTACAGATAATGACCATGCTGAACGCGTGAAATGCGATCAGGTTACATTTGTAAATGCAGCTTCACAAAAATGAGGATGTACCACATTAATTAGGAACCAAAGATTGTATGACCCTTGTTGTATTCCGGGTACATAGCAACATTAGTGGCCTTCTAAGTTCTAACCCCCTTTCTATTTCCATCCTCACTATCTACCTTATTGTTTCACAATACATTCAAATGTCATTCCAAGTTTATCTAATGTTAGTTGACCTAATTTATATTTTAAATGATAGGCATGTTCAAGTTGCAGTAAAAACTTTCCAAGTAGCACCTACAATGTAGGAACATATAAATTGGCCTGTGATCATGAGATCCAGAATTGCAGACAAACCGGTTTTTAATCACCAAAGAAAAGATATGCTGCGAAACGCGAATCTTCTCCACATAGAAATGCACAGAAGAAGCATATGATTAAATCAACTAATGAGTAAGATACAAATACAGCTAAAATTCCACTAACATGATGTAAAAATATTCACATCATCAGATTAATACATTGATGCTGTCTTTCTCTACCTAGTTTTCTAGCAAAAAATTTTTTACCTTGTCTCAGACTCTCTGATGATTACAAAAATGACAGCCATGGGTCTTGGTTAATTAAAAGTACACATTAGAATCATCAAAATTTGCCTCCAAACATTGAGAGTTCAAACTCTAGCATCTTTTGTCCATCTCTTTAAGATGTACTGGGATGAAACTATCATTATGTTCCTATAATCAAGAACTTTCAATGCATGGCAGCATAAGACTCCCAAACACTCAAATTTCATACAGCTGCAACTGATTGTCTCATTAAACGAATCAAAAGTAACCGTGTACTCTCGCAGTTGTTCATATATGCTAACTTTATAAATATGCAATGATCCGCTCTCAGTGCAATGCTTTACCACTAGGTTTAAATATGACTCATATTCCTTCTAGAATAAATCAAATATCTCTGGCGTGTAAGGTTCTCTTCTGGCTCATGTCATAATTGGCTTCTAATTCCTTGTACTGCCAATCAGTAACAATCTTCCCAAGATGCTTGAAAAATAAACGAACATCTGAATGATTGCCAGTAAGATTTTCTCTCAGTAGAAGGCTTGCAAAAAACATGTCTTCCAGGAGAGCATTCCATGCATTAACAAAATCCTCTTCCTCCTCAAGATTAAAAAAACAGCTGCTCAAATCATTTACAAAAGTGTCAGATTCAACAGACATATGACTCAGTTGCTTGAGGGCATCTTGGTAGACATGCCATACACAAAAACGGTGATTTGTTTGAGGTAATATGCAATTAACTGCTTCAGCTATTGCTGCATCTTGATCTGTTAGGATTGTCTTTGGCTTGCTTCCAGACAATGAAAACACGAAACAGCATACTTTTGTCTGTGGCAGGTGTATCTTCTGGACATCACTGCACCATCTATCCTACTTTTGTTGACAAAATCCTTTCTTATGCTGAAACCTTTGAGAACAGCTAGCATACTTGCTATAGCACTTGTAAGCATGGTCTTCTGAT
Organism: Acmispon strigosus; assembly: GCA_030819835.1. Lineage (NCBI taxonomy): Eukaryota > Viridiplantae > Streptophyta > Magnoliopsida > Fabales > Fabaceae > Acmispon > Acmispon strigosus. Next base: position 11,184,154 of record JAUAMA010000001.1, read on the forward strand.
TCAAAAACCATACCAACTTTTCGTGCCACATATATTTCCTCCTCATTTTTTGCATCAGTATTGATCACTGATATAGAGGTAGTGTTGGGATTCTGACGCATTCATCAATCATCATTAATTTCTATCTGAAAATGGTCAACAGGGCAAACATTTGGGCTTGCACACTCATTCTCTGTGTCAATCACCTTGTTACTGTCTGCAGCAGAGGAATCCATAGCGACGCTGCACATTCATTTTCTTCATTATCTTGCTGGGGGTGCCTTTTCATATCATCAGATTCAGTATCCTCCATGGCCTTTCTTCTAAATATCCAAAAGGCAAATAAATGAGGGGGACAAAATGCAGTAGCAGCAGAAGTAAATCGGCATTGAATACAGATAAATTATGAACAGTTAACCAAAACAAAACAATGGCTACTTACATCAACATAGAATATGATATACTTTGTCTCTGCTGAAGAATATCAAGGAAAGAAATGGTTTAAATTCTTTCAAAATAGACAACAACATAAATCAAGAATAGCAATTTTTCATTTCAATTATTTAACTGTTAAGGGCTGTTAATAACACAGAATTATTATGTATGTAATTTCCTAAGGATTTGTAACTTTTAGCATGTAATTTATACAGCCCTTGTGCAGGCATTTGTCGATAAACAGTCCCAAATTTTGTTCAAGAGGGAAATAGGTCAGAAGAATAGGATCACAAGCTTAAATTTCTTTAGCTGGATAAAGATAAAGTGGAACATATTTCAGCGTAGGTTTCGCTATTTCTTAGGTATCAAAAAATTGGATTTGGATGCTTTCATGTGATCCTCTCATGTGAATTTTGTGTGTCTAACTCTTTCCTAAGATACATTAAATATGTGGGACCCTGTTGGAAATTGCCTCATAAAGAGATTTGGGACGTTTGCTGTCCACGCATGTACGTGGTTTACGCACATGCGTGGGTTTGACAGAGGCTCTTGCAGTTTTGCAGGGAGGCCATGCATGTGCATGGCTTTGCCTGCACACATGCGTGGAGATGACGGAAAATCTGGAAGATTTGATTTGTTTTCTGTTTTGAGTCAATATTTGTTTATTTTGAGATCTGATCTTTTGGGGAATTGTGATAGGGTTTTAATGGGATATTATCTTGTAACATCTGGATCATTAGAATCCTATATAAGTTGTAACACTGTAACCCTAATAAGAAACTCAGTGAATGAGAAAGGAGCTATAGCTACTCTATAGCCGCAGAGGTAGGAAAATTGGCCGAATTGCGTGAACAAACTTCTTCTGTGTTCTTTCTACCTTTATTTCTCTATAGTTACTATGTGCGATCTAGGTGTTCTTGCTAACAATTGGTATCAGACGAAATCATGACTTCTAGCGGAGCAAAATTCGATGTTGACAAGTTCAATGGAATGGGTAACTTCGGGTTATGGCAACGAAGAGTCAAGGATTTGTTGGCTCAACAAGGATTCCAGAAAGCGCAGCGCGAGGAGAAACCCCAAGGTATGTTAGACATAGATTGGGCGGAGATGCAAGAGAAGGACGTTGGATTGATTTGTCTCTGCGTTTCTGACGAGGTGATGTTTCATATCGCGGATCTCACGACTCTGAAGGCCGTTTGGGACAAATTGGAGAGCCAATATCAGTCCAAAACGTCGTTGAACAAGTTGTTCGCCAAGCAAAGGCTTTACAGTATGAGGATGCAGGAGGGAAGTGATCTACAAATTCATGTCAACTACTTCACCACCATAATTGCGGATCTGCTGCTACTTGGGGTGAAGATTGACGATGAGAACAAAGCGGTTATTTTGTTGTGTTCATTACCAAGCTCCTATGATCACTTGGTGGCTACTCTTACATACAGGAAGGACAAAATCACGCTTGATGCCATCACGTCTACACTCTTGTCTCACTCACAACAGAGACAGAATGTAGAGGAGGGAAGTCAGGGTGATGGTCTGTTTGCTAAGGGGGGTCAAGATCGTGGGAGGCAATGGGGCAAGTCTGCAAGGAAGAAGAAGAAACGTTCTAAATCCAAGCAGAAGAAGAATACAGTAGAGTGTTATAACTGCAAGCAGGTTGGTCATTGGAAGAGGGATTATCTGAATCCTTCTAGCTCTGCAAATGTGGCTCAGTCTGACGATTCTGACAGTGAAGGAGATATACTCAGTGTCTCATCAGGTAAATGCACAGATTAATGGATTCTTGATTCTGGATGCTCTTATCATATGACGCCGCACTGGGAGTGGTTCAATTCGTTCAAGGCGGGTAGTTTTGGAATTGTCTATTTCGGTGATGATAAAACCTGTGATATCACCGAAATAGGACAAATCAAAGTTGCTATGGATCATGGTGGCACGCGCATACTGGGTAATGTGAGGTATGTTCCGGAGTTGAGGAAGAATCTAATTTCCTTGGGTATCCTACAGGAGAATGGTTACTTTTTCCTTTCTGATGGAGGTAAGGATACTCTGAAGGTTTGTAAAGGTGCATCAACAGTGATGACGACAAAGCGTACTACAGGGAATATTTATCGCTTGTTGGTGAGCACCGTTGTAGGTGAAGTTGCATCAGTTGACACTGACAATGATGCAACAAGGCTCTAGCATATTCTTCTGGGTCATCCTAGTGAGAAGGGGATGATGGAACTTCATAAGAGGAATCTTTTGAAGGGTGTTCGTAGCTGCAAGATGGATTTTTGCAAGTTTTGCGTATTAGGCGAGCAGTGTCGTGTCTGTTTCAAGATCGGGATGCACGAAACAAAGGGGATCCTCAACTACGTTCATTCGGATGTGTGGGGGCCTACAAGGGAGGCTTCTATCGGATGGTCCAGGTATTTTGTTACATTCATTGATGATTTTTCTCGTAAAGTCTGGGTATTTTTCATGAAGCACAAGTCTAAGGTTTACAAGAAGTTCAGATTGTGGAAGGCTAATGTGGAAAATCAGACAGGGAGGAAGATCAAATATCTGCGGTCTGATAATGGGACAGAATAAACTAATGCAGCATTCAAGCAGTTTTGTGAAGAACACGGGATTCAGAGGCATTATTCAGTGAAGAAGACACCACAACAGAATGGTGTTGCAGAGAGAATGAATCGATCTCTCACGGAGAAGGTTAGGTGCCTTCGATTGTAGGCGGGACTTTCTAAAAGTTTTTGGGCAGAGGCGATGAACATGGCTTGTTATCTTTTCAACAGGTCTCCAAGAGCTTCACTGGATGGAAATGTTGCAGAAAAGGTGTGGACAGGTAAGCCAATTAATCTTGACAATTTGAGGATTTTTGATTGTCCATCCTACATGCATATTTCCAGTGATGAACGATCCAAATTGGATCCCAAATTCAAGAAGTGCATTTTTCTTGGCTACACCAAGGGTGTGAAAGGGGTTCAGATTATGAGATCCAGTCTTGAAGAAAGATATTCACATCAGAGACGTTGTATTTGATGAAAAGTGCATGTTGAAGCAGGAAGAATCTACAGGGGAGTCTATTCCAGAGGCTGAAACTTCCACTACTAGGAAGATTCAGTTTGGCGTGGAGCCATCATCAGTCAGTCCGATGCAGGTAGTACATAAGGAGCAGGCCGATACAGGTTCAGATTCTGATACAGAAGATGTGCCAGTTAATTCAGGTGGAGCACCATATTACAATCTTGTGCGTGAAAGGGAGCCCCGACAGATCGTTCCTCCAGTCAGATATGGGTTTGAAGACTTAGCTGCTTATGCTCTTCTTACCAGTTCTGGAGATCCGTTTACTTTTCGTGAGGCTATGGCTAGCCAAGAGAGAGATAAGTGGATGAGTGCTATGGTGGAGGAGATGGAGTCCTTGAAGAAGAATCAGATTTGGGATCTTGTTCAGCTTCCTCAAGGGAAGAGAGCCATCAGTTGCAAATGGGTGTACAGGAAGAAGCCACCAGTAAAAGAAAATGAAGGGGAAAAGTTCATGGATCACCTAGTTGCAAAGGGATATTCACAGCGGAAGGGGATTGATTATGATGAGATATTCTCCCCGGTTGTTAGACAGACTTCTATCAGGGCAGTGTTGGCCTTGTTAGAGAAAAATACCCAAATGAATTAACCTATTTTGATAAATAACAATTTCGTTAAGAGTCACTAATTTTCTTTGAAGAATTTTATATTCAGGGACTCTTATAAACGGAAGGGAAGCTGCAATCATTATCAAAAAGCAAAGGAAAAGTCCGTCCGGTTATGAGAACTGAAGCCTCTCTCAAAGTAAACTTCGTCCGCCTAAAGGGTCTGTCCGGATCACTCCAAGTCAAACAGAGAAGTTGACTAAGAAGTAATAATTAAAGACTGACATGAAAAGAATCTGCTCAGCAGAGATCGTTTGTCTAAACCAAGATAAGCTGTCAAGCACCTCCTGTGGATTAGAGCATTAAATACGAAAGAGACAGAATTAAGCGCCATATATCTTGAAGATTCAAATTCTCCGACATTCCTTAATTCAAGTTGCTTTTTACTGAATTTACGGTGAAATCCTCTGATCATTGTATCTCCTCAACGGTAGAATTCAAATCCTCTGGTCAGAAGCATTAATTGCCTTATTAGCTGGAATTCACTCACATTAATTGCTGTCTCTGGAAACCAGAAGAAAAAGCATTGCCAGACGAACTCACTCTCTACCAGTTGAAGGAATGCTCATCACTATGGAAAATTTTCTTTAGTAACAAGTTGCAGAAGTATCCGTTACTCACAATCTAGCAAATTTCCAACGGAACTATTTTTGAAGATCTTCATCAGTCCATCCATTTCTCATCCTACTGAAGATATAAATAGTGTCCTCTGCATCACTTTCAACTTGGCGACTTACACAATATCTACGCATTCAAGTTCTTCAAGTCAATTCACAACTTAGACGAGATTTTGCCAAGAACACTCAGTACCATTAGAATTTCTATCCTTCTGAGTTTAGTCGCCAATCAGTGTGAAATCTCCATAGAGTGAAAACTGATAGCGAAATCGCAAGTGTACGATTAACTATCGCGTAGTAAAAAGATCGAACCCAAGGGATAGGTGTTCTTATTAATATAAAATTTAGTACTTGTGCAGAAAATTAAAGATTAAAAACATATGTTGTTGGTTTTAGAGCAAGTAAGAACAATAGCATAAAATAAAAAAAAAGATAAATATGATGAGAATTAAGTCCTTGGGTTGATTGACATAGAATATAAAATATGCTAGCAAGTATCTACTTAATTTCTAAACTATAAATCCAAGTACAAGGTGCTATAGCCTATTATATCTACAAGTTAATCTCTTACACATTGTAGAACTTTCTTTTTAATTACTAAACCCAATTTCTTGCAATCTAGTTAACTAAAGAAGAAGATGAAGATAGAGTTCCGGCCAACACAAAGCTACGTCTTTCCTAATCTCTTAGCGAAATATACTTATAGCCTTTTTTAGTCCTAGGTCCCTTACTACTTACCAATTCTCATTCGTATAAGTAGTAAGCAAAACTTCTTGTGTACAGCGAGATAACAATATGAGCAAGGAATTAAAACAAGAACTGGAAATTCTTAGAACAGATAGCAACCTGAGAGGGGGGGGGGGTGAATCAGTGTTGCCCCAATTTTCGCCTTTTTGAAATTGTTACTTTCAAGTTTATGATGATCACGAAATGATCGTTGTGATTGCAGCGGATATGAACGATACTTGAAAGTAAATGTGAAGGATGAAGAGAATCACACACAAGATTTTATCCTGGTTCACCTTCAATCCACCGAAGGCTACGTCCAGTCCCTCAAGAAAACCCCTTGAGGATTTTTCCACTATTGATAAGAATTTCTTACAAGTTCCTAACCCAAGGACCCCAATAATTTCTACCAATATCCTGTGAAAGCAAACCACTTTCAACAGCCCCTGAAAGCAAACCGCTTTCAGTTCCTGAAGGCAAACCACCCTCAGACCTTGAAGACAAACTTGTCTTCAATCGAAACCCTGAAAGTAAACCACTTTCAGTGACAACAACCTTTCACCGAATACCACGGTGAAGAACTCAATCTTACAGAAAGAGATGAAGAAGATATTACAATTGGCTGTTTCAATCCTTTAACACACAATTGGATTGAACATGAGAGATTATGCTTTTAAGGCTTTTAAGCATAATACAATTCTGAGTTCTTCAAGACATGAACAACTAAAGTGTTCTTGTAAACATGAAGATCATGAACTCAGAATTTAGGCTCCAAAAGATTTAAGTTCTAAAAGATGAACTAATTTTGACAAAGCTTTGGCCTAATGTGTTTTTCTCATGTGTAATGTGTATATTTCGTGTGTGTTGTGTGTTGTGTGTTGTGTGTTTTCTGGTCTCAAATGGTCTTTATATAGGCAAGGGAAATGTCCTTGAACCATCACAACCCTTTTCAAAAGGTTTGGGACACAATGGTTCATGAAAAGATGCACTTTTTCGTTCTGGTAATCGATTACCATACTTAGTGTAATCGATTACACAAGAGACCGTTTCAGTTTGAATTTGAATTTCAAACATGTAATCGATTACAAGACTTGAGTAATCGATTACTTGCCTAGGTGTAATCGATTACCATAATGGTGTAATCGATTACACAGAAGCCCATTTTCCAGAAACTTGATCTTTGAGACTTGCTTAAGGTTTTCTACTTCTTTTAAGTTATGAAAACTCTTAGCTTGATTAGATTAGGTGTTTTAAGAGCCTTTATGCTTTAATAAACCTTTGGAAGCATAACTCACCTAATACTAAGACTTCTAGACTATTGATGGACTTGAGTGCTTGATTCTTTGAAGTCTTCTTTTCTTCTTTTTGTTGATGAGTTTGTCGTCATCAAAACCACAGCCAGGGTCAGGAGCAAGACCTTCTTCACAATCTCCCCCTTTTTGATGATGGCAAACACATTCTTGATACTTGAAGATCATATACGCATTCTTGATGCTTAACTCCCCCTATTTGATGGAAGCTAGTATTTCTGATATTTCTCCCCCTTTCTAATGTACTTGTTGAATTCCTGCATATGATCTTTAAGAGCACAGAACCTTTCTCCCCCTTTTGACTTCATCAAAAAGAAGAAAAGGCCAAAGATGTAAAGGCATACACACAAGTATATATTGAAATATAAAGCATGGGGGTTAGGGGTAAACATGCAAAACATGAACAAAATAAAAGCATCCAAACATAGCAAGTTAACAGCAAAACATCCAACAGTGCAGAAATTAGTCATAATCTAGACTATTACAAACCAAATAAAGCAAATAGTCAATGAAATAAATAAACAAGTCTAGAGGTCAAATTCATCAGAGGAATCAAAGGAATCATGAGGAGAGGGAGCCATGCGATCAACACGAAGACTCAGACGATCCATATCAGCACGGAGAGTAGTGTACATGGATTCAACCCGACCTTCCATGTGATCGAACCTCTGATCAAAGTGAGACCTCATATCGGCCAGATGAGAGAGAATGAGTTGAGTGGAGGCATCACCAAGCATAGAGGATGAAGGTCCTTCCTCAGAAGATGGTGGATAGAAAGCAGCAGGGGCAGGAGCCTGAGTGGTATCAGGACCTAAATCTGACTTGTGACGGAAAGTGTCATCAACATCCCTGAAAATCCCCATCTTGTTCAGAATTTCCATATCAATCCGCTGTGCCTTAGTATCCATGACCTGAGCATACTCCCCTTGTGTAGAAATTCCAAAATTCTTCAAAATGAGAGTAATAATGGGAGCATAGGGAAGAGGACCAGATCTATCCTTGTGTATCAACATGTGCATCATAACCAAATAAGCCCAATTAATGGATTCATTATGCTTCAGCCCATAAATAATTTGTAACTCTAAATCACTAATTTGGGCATGGTTAGATGATTGAGGAAGAAGAACATAACTGATCAGATAATGAAGCAGACGATCTTCAACAGTAAGATATCCAACAGCAAGGATATCCCTAGAGCGGTTGGCTTCCGCTCGCTGCTTCTTCAAAAGAATCTCTTCCTCAGAGAATCGACACAAGGATAAATAAAAAGATTTCTTGTCATAATCAACCCATGGACATGCCTTCTCCTGACTCAGTCGTTCTCCAACATAGGGAATTTTTAGAAGAGTTCCCAATTGCTCTTGTCGTTCTCCAACATAAATTTATAAACTACTACAACCCAAGAAACTTAAAGAAGAATTAGCCAAGCATGGCTAAAGGAGTCATTGAATTACCCTGGACAGGAGCTCAAATATGGCTTCCCACAAGTCCTAGGAACAATGCTCAAGAGGGAGAAAGAGAGAATACTTGTTGTATTCTATGAAGGTGTGTTTTACAAGTGAGGAAAAAGCCCCTATTTATAGTAAAAAATCAATGGTGGAGGAGTTGATGGCCATTATGGCCTTCATTGGCCACCAATTAACTTTTGAAAACTCCTTCCCACTACCATCAATTCTCCACTCATCCTTTAATCCTTATTTTCCATATGCTAATTTGAAGAGAGTTGCTTCATATTCTTCTTTTCCACTTTTGGTCCTCTCTTGGTTAGCACTTCAATTCTGGCCCTTTAATTCTCTCAATCTTCACTTTTAGTCCTCCACTCTTGAACTTTCACATTTTGGTCCCTGATTTCCTGAAACTTTACAAATTGGTCCCTGGACAAAAATGATAACTAAACCAGCTTTTCCTAAAAATATAAAATAGCTATAAAAATTCCTAAAAATATAAAATAAAGCTAGAAAACAAATAAAACCTAATCTACATGCAAAATGCAAAACAAATATAAAATCTACATAAAAATAATAAAAAACCTATATGTGACTCAAAAATAATAAAATAAAAAGACTAAAAACTACCTAAAAACATCATATAATATCCACTCATCACACCACTATACCCAACGACAACTTGTCCTCAAGCGACAAAACTTAAAGAGAAACTCGTCCCTGAGTTTTGAGAAAGTTTATCTGATTAAAACTTGAAGCACAAAAACCTTTCCAAGAAAGCTTAGCAGATAAGGAAGACATGCATGTTTTATAGACAAAGAATCAAGAAAGTTAGGCTTGGCTTTTAACATGTTTGAGTTCATCAAATTAAGCTCCCAAAAATAACATTCTCCATGAAAACAAGAAAGCTCAATGATCCTGCCTATAATTCAAATCAAAACTGAAGTAAAGCAACCAAATGATTTTGAAGAGATTTTTAAGGTTGTAACTTGGCCAAAAGGTTGAACATTTCAAGGTGTGGATTTCAAGAAATTGGCAACTCTAGTGGCTGACTCAGAAACTTGTTGTTAAGTGATTTTTCTTTGACTTAAGAGCTTCAACAATTCAATCACAAGGGTCCTCCCAATTTTCTCTCTTTTTTTTTTGAACAAATTAGTGGAATGTATGGGATGAATGACTTGAATTTTACTCCCCTCATACTCTTTCTCACCCCACTACTTCATTATTTTTTCCTAAGGCACATACCTTATTTTTTTCTTTTTTATTTTTTTTTTTTTTTTGGAGAGAAACCCACAACATAGCTCTAACAATTTCAGCACATGAATCACAATAACAACTATAAGAATTATCACACAAAGTAGGCTCCAAAGAATGACACTTTTAAGGCTAAAAAAGGGGCTACTAGTGGATATAACATTTCAAGCAAAACTCTGAGTTTTCAAAAATGCCTATAATCTCTTCTCAACTCACAAAGTGTACAAAACTCCAATCAACATGCAACACAAGGCAGAAAAATTTTACAATCATGCATTCAGAGTCCTCAGCTCTCAGAAAAAGATAGGGTAAGTGGTACCCTTTTTAGAACTCAGAAAAAGACTTTGCCAACAACCAAAATAATCAAGATATCAAAAATCCTTTCTACAGCATGCAATCCTAACTGCTTAAAAACATAGAACTTTTCACAAAGCAGTTCAATCAGATAAAGCATTTCACAACGCTATAGCAACATTCAGAATGGATAATATACTCAAGACTCATGCAAAAAGAAAACAGAAAAACTAAACTAAAAATAAAACTAAAAACTATAAAAAGAAAAACTATAAAAACTAAGAAGCTGGCATAGTACACAAATTTTCCACAAAGGTCCAAGGGAACCTCAATGCAAAAAGCAATTTGAACACTTAAGTTCAAGAGGGTTCTTCCTCCTTTTGGTACCTATCCTGTAACAATGAACAAACAGAAGTCTCACAAGAAGAAGCTTGCTTGACTTTTTAGTTCCAAAATCAGCACAAGTAAGATCATGGGTTGAAAAAATTGTGTCCACCTTTAAAAACAAGAATTCTTGAGTTTCCCAAAATTAAAACCAGTGTAGAAACAAGGAAAAACTCATAGAATCTAAAACCTTTCAGAAAATGGTGAACACAAAATTTTATTAAAAACTAAAAACAGCAAATAAAAACAAAACAGCAAATCTGCCCGAGCTCCAGCGCTTGAGCGTTGGGGATGCCAACGCTTGGGCGCTGGAATTAAAACAAAAACTGGGCATCAGAGGTCCCAGTGCTGGAGCGCTGGTTTTCCAACGCTATGGCGCTGGAAATCAGAAAATAAAAAACTGGGATTCCAGGGCCTAGCGCATGAGCGCTAGCCCTCCAGCGCTGGAACGTTGGAATAAATTGGAATCAGAGGTTATGAGCAGGGGCCTAACGCTTGAGCATTGGCCTCCAGCGCTTGAGCGCTGGCCTCTCCTGCAGCAAAAACATAAAATTTCTTTTCTTTTATTTATGTACAAGAGTAGTGCAAAAATTAAAAAGACAGAAAAATAAACTATCCTAAGTTGGGTTGTCTCCCAACCAGCTCAATTTTATAGTCTTTGATAGACTTCTTCAATAATCACTTCAACCGGGGTCTATTACAAAATTCCTTAGACCCCTCAGATCATGTAAATTTTGACAACACTTACACATCAAAATGACGCACAAGTGTTCAGCTTTAACCTTACCGCTTTTCTGCACAAGGTCACCTATGGACATTTCTTTTGGGAAGTCTTGTTCTTCCTCCTCCGGGGTGGGAAAAGGAAATTTTTTTACAATCACAGCATAATTCTCCTTTTTCCCAACTTTGAATTTTTCAACTTGGTCCATAGGTTCACTTACTGGGATTGTGGATAGTTGATCACTAACTGGCTGCCTCTTCAAAATACCTTGTATCTTGACTTGTAGCTCCTCCATGGCCTCACATTTTTGCTCAGGAGTTGGCAAAAATCCGGTTTTGTACTTACATTCTAAATCGGAGCAAAACTCGTCAATTAGAGTGAAGGCATTTTGTTTCTTCTTTTCATATTCCTTTTCAAGCTGAGCCCGGATTTTTGCCTCCATTTGCTCAAATGTTTCGGCCATTGCTATACCTGCCAATACTCAGCAAACAAAATTAGCAGCACCAGTTCATCACACAAATAATTTTTTTTATAATTTTTTTAATAAAAAGCACTAAACAAAATAATAACAAGAACTTGAAAGAACCTATCCCCGGCAACGGCGCCAAAAACTTGATAGCGAAATCGCAAGTGTACAATAAACTATCGCGTAGTAAAAAGATCGAACCCAAGGGATAGGTGTTCTTATTAATATAAAATTTAGTACTTGTGCAGAAAATTAAAGATTAAAAATATATGTTGTTGGTTTTAGAGCAAGTAAGAATCCATGGGGCTTGAATCAATCACCTAAAGAAGCGAGAGATGCGGTAGGGCCTGTTTGATTGCAGCTTTTGAAAACTATTTTAAAAACAGGTTTTCGAAACTATTTTTGAAAACTATTTTCCTAAAGAAAAGCAAAAAAAAAAACTGTTGAATGAAATGTTTTCCAGCATTTAAAAAATTGAAATTTGAAAACTAAAAACAGAAACTGAAAACATCTTTTAGCTGTTCTGGTATTTTAGTTTTTAAAACTGAAAATAAGAACTGTTTTCAAAAATAGTTTTCAAAAACAGATTGTGCCAAACAGGTTTTTAAATTTTTCAGTTTTTAAAAATAGAAAACAGTTTTTAGAAACTGTAATCAAACAGGCCCGTAGTTTCCAAAAGCAGCATGAGAGTAAGAGAAAGAGAGGTCTAAGGGTTAGGGTTTCCAAGTGCAAAAAAATTCAAAAAAGAAGAAGCGCAAACAATGAAATTGAAGTGAGCCACGCAGAATTTAATTATGGCTAAAATTAACAAGAACAGATTACTCTGTGGCAAGAACAGATTACTTTTATTGGTAAGCACAATTTCCTTTTTTTCCATCATCACTTCATACGTAAAATGCTTAACATTGAATGTTGGTTGTTTTATGCATGTTGCAGTGATGTCTTATAATTTTAATACAAGTACTATCATGAAGAAGAATTAGACATGGGGGCTTGTGATTGTTTGACTATACATTTACATTTGGAGGTGATTAACAAGAATGATGTTTATGAGGAAGAATGATGTTTATGAGGATCATGAATATTTTGTGGTTCTATTTATGACTAAAAGAGACTGAGCTGAGTTACCTCCACCCTTTGATTACTTATTCAATGTAGTTTATTCAGGGAAGTTGAACTTGATGTAACAACCGAATACAAATGATTCACATGTTCAATTATAGAAATCTATCTATTAGACAGAAAGGAAGGGTTGGGGTGTTAGAACCTAGTTATATATTCCAAAAGGAATCTATGTATGCGAGTTCACTGAGGAAGTCAATCCTAATAGAAAAGATGGACTAAGATTAGGTTTTCATCATTACATACTTCACATGGTTATGTTTATGAATTCTTATGGTTATAAATAATCTCTTGTTTGTGTTTAGACTTAATTTAATATGTGCTTTATTTTTGTATTCGTAGGTTGAAAGGGATTCATTGATGCGACAAGGTGTGGAAACTTTGCGAGATTTATAAATCATAGGACTATGGTTTATATATCTGGCAACGTTTCCACGCCTTGTTGCGTCAATGAATCTCTTCCTACACCTACGAAAACAAAAATTAAAGCACATGTTAAATTAAGTCTAAACACACACAAGGGATGATTTATAACCATAAGAATTCATAAACATAATCACATGAAGTATGTAATGATAAAAACCTAGTCTTAGTCCATCTTTTCTTTTAGGACGAACTTCCTCAGTGAAATCGCATACAAAGATTCCTACTGGAATATATAACCAGGTTCTAACCCCCAACCCTTTTTTTTCTGTCTTATAGATTGATTTCTTGAATTGAAAATGTGAATCATTTGTATTTGGTTGTTGCATCAAGCTAAAATTCCCTGAATAAAACACATTGAATACGTAATCAAAGGGTGGAGGTAACTTACCACAGTCTCTTTTTGCCATAAACCGAATCAAAAAATATTCACGATCCTCAGAAACATCAGTCTTGTGAATCACCTCCAAACGTACATGTTTAGTAAAAAAATCACAAGCCCCCATGTCTAATTCCTCTTCATGACAGCACTTGTATTAAAATTATAAGACATAACTGCAACATGCATAAAACATCCAACATTCTATGTTAAGCTTTTCACGTATAAAGTGATAATGGAAAAAAATTGTGCTTACCAATAAAAGGTAGACGATTTCCAAATCAAAATGTTGAGGAGTATTACGGCATCCATGTTTAGCAAATCAATATTACACAATTGCATATAAAAACCACCTTTCCTCTCCCTCAAAAGATTCAAATAAATTGTGGCATTAGAGCATGTGGTTAATGAAAGATAAAATTATGATCCAAATTAAAAAGAAGTGATATTATACAAATTAACAAGACTAGCAAACTAAAAGGCACCCATGACATACTACTGCATGGTGCTTCACTTAACAAGTAACTTGGTTTCCCCTATTTTTGTATTGCTAGTGAATGAAAAATGTAAGCATGCATGTTAGAGTCAAACATGAATTCTCACTAGCCAGTGTCTAGAATGAAAAATGGAAAAAGAATTTACTTCACAAAAGCAAATGGATTTTGTCCAATTAATGAATGGATAAAAGAGAGTGGTGAAACTAACAGCGATATTGGTAGTAATTTCAAGTGTATTGGCATAAGATGTCAACATCGACTACGAGAACCCTAAGACTGGGGGAGAATTAAACAACGGGAGTACCCTTGTGGGTTTCTCCAAAGGTCGTTCCCGAGTGCATCACTTTTTATAACAATGGATCCATAGTTGCAGCTACTGCAAAGAAACGACGTTGTTTTGTGAAACAAATGAGAACTCAGAAAGGGGGCACTTAGCATAACTGAAGAATTAAAACCTGGAATTTTATGGAAGAAAACCAAGATATTTAAAACATTAAAATAATATATAAGTTAACTTTGATAGTGACAAAAACACACAAAAAGGGGCGGGTTTGAATTGTGTGTATGATTTTGAAGTCTTTTTCAATAATAACAGTTATAAATTTGAAAGATATTTGTTAGTGAGTGCAGCGGAGTTTAATCGAAGACTAAAAAGTAAAGCACACAAGATATTTATCTCGGTTCACCCCCTTAATTGACAGGGCTACGTCCAGTCCTTGGCTTCACAAAGATTTTCACTATTTTCACAAAATAGTACAAATATTCTCCAAGACTTCTCTCAGTATTCTGAGGACTACTCCTTTACAAGTATTCTCACAGGACTTCTCCTTTACAAGTATTAGACAAGACTTCTCCAAGTTCTTTTTCAAGAAGGTTTGGTTTCTAAGAAGTCTTTGATAAAAGTGTGTAGAAATATGAAGAACAGATTACAGAGAAAATAAACAAATTGGTTCTCTGGAAGGTTTGTGTGAGTGAGAATGAGAGTAACACTCTGTGAAAGCTTCACACTAGTTGACGACTTAACTCAGGTAAGAAATAACTTGAAGTTGCTGAGTTTTTGGCTTAGTAAATAAGATCGCAAATGATGAACTTAGAGAGTTTTTGAATTCTTTGATCGTGTGTAAGTCGCTAATTTGAATTTGATGCCAAATCCTCTATTTATATATTCAGCAGGATGATCAATGTGAGCTTGCTGAAGATTTGAAAATAGTTCTGTTTGAATTTCTCCTTCATTGTGAGTAACAGATACTTCTGCAACTCTGTTTCAGCACTGAATGCATTCTGCCATGCATTTAATGCATCTTCAATGGCGGAGGTTGTCATCGTCTGGCTCTTCAAGGCTTTCTGCCTTGAGCTTTAATTTTTGCATTTAATGCTTGTGCATCACAGCTAAGGTAGCCATTAATGTTCTGAACAAAAGATTTGAATTTGAACGTTGAGAAGATATGATGGTAAGAAAATCTTGTCGTTGATTCCGCAAAAGCAGCTTGATTTAAGAAATATCAGAGGATTTGAAGCAACGAGGAATAAAGTATTGATTATTTCCTTTTCGCTATTAAATGCTCTAAAGAGATAGATAATGCTTGACAGCTCAGCCTTGGTTGGACAAACGATCTCCTCCTAGTTTTCATTACACGAACTCCGAAGTTGCGTTGTTGTTAACCAAACACCTTGACAGAGTTTCAGGAAAACTTTCCTTCAGGTGGATAATAAAGTCAACCCAATGATTGAGTAACCAGACGTTCTTCTCAGTCGGACAAACTTTCTGAGGCAAACGTTCTCAACTTGGCGGATTGTTTAAAAAAGTTGCAGCCGGACGAATTCTTCCTCTTTTCTTTCCTTGAAGATCTGCTTTTGATAATGCTTTGTAGGGGTCCATGCAGTTTTTCCTCAAGTAAATAGATATTCCTTAGTGTGAAAACATTTAAGAAGTTAGGAATTCTCTCTTCAACAAGATCAAGACTTAAAGAAATTGTTATTCATCAAAATATAATAATTCATTAAATCATTTGATTCTAACAATCTCCCCCTTTTTTATAATGACAATTTCTTTCGAGAAAAAGGTTTAATAATTAATTATCTAAAAATTCTTGAAAGGACTTGTAAATGAATTTTTATGTTTTTCAGCCGATTATATTCACTAAAAAAAATTTAAAACTTTAAATTCTTGTTTCCTTTGCTCCCCTTGAGTTTACCAAGATTTCTTAGATTGGCTCCCCCTAAATTAGTGCTCTTTTTCTCTTTTTCAAGTATTCTCCCCCTAAATTAGTGTAGACACAGGAAAGAACGAAAAAAAAGAAGATTAGGGAGTGAAGGATGTCTTCAAGTGATCCAAGAGCATGTTCAACGTGTCCTGCATCAATCCAAAGCGAGTATTCATGGCTTCTATTATGTCTTGACGTAATGCTGCATTGTTGGCTCTCATTTCCTGACGCAGATCACCATGGCACGAATTTCAGTCTACTCAGAAGTGATGGTCGAAGAGGAAATGTCTGCGAAAGATGATTCCTCATGAACAAGCACTTGAGAAGTGAGGACATCAATTGCCGGCAGAGTTGCCGTGAAGCAAAAAGCAGAAGGCAGAATTGGTGTAGAGGGTGCCACTGTGGGTATTAGAGGTGAAGGATGAGGGTAAGACCAAATGAAACCATATGCCTTCATCGCCGTGGTCAGAGCCGGAAGAAGAACAAGTCTCCTGGTTTTGAAAGTCAGCACAAGTGGATCCACACGTCCAGCCAGAAAGAGAGGAATATAAGCCACATGGGTGCTACCAGAAAGTGTCAATTGCCATTCAAAGTGGAAGAAGTCATTGCTATTTCCTAGAGTCTGAACAAGATCTAGATCGTGGAATCCAATTGGGATCCATAAACCTGCATGAAAACAAAAAGGTAATCCAAGAACCTGCATGTACACATCTTAAAGCATATGCTCATTCTGTGCAGTCTGCGAGGATTTGCGCTTTCAAAGTTGAGTTTCCATAGCGGATCGAGTTCTGCGAGAAAACCTTTGCATGAATGAGATCTTGCTGGCGGAAGGAGTGTAGTGGCCAGCTGAGGCAGCATAAGAAGTGGGCTTGACCATCTTGAAAGGTGGATGAATAGAATGAAGAGGTGGAGATGGCACTCGAAAGCAAAGGGATGTAGATGGTGCAGGTGCATTGCGGCGAGCAGGAAGATCAGTAATGGAAGCTAGATCTGGATCCTGAGGAAAAGAAATACTGTGTTGGGAAAGGGCAATTGCGGCCGGTGACAGATGAGATGCATTAATATGGTCATTAATTGGGGCATCTACCAATCTCGAAGCCTGCGCCAGACGTTGACCAAGATGCTCACCCGGACGGAAACATGCATTGTTAGTGACTTCCACATCATGTAACTGGAGTTCCTCTAGCGCATGGATTACATCAGCATGAGTTGCTGGGTCAAGTTCACCTTCCTCAATTGCATATTTTTCTGATGAAGGTGCATCTGAAGTGGAGTGCGGGGTTTCAGAAGGCACATTGTCATGAACAGGCACAGCAGTATACTGAGTTTCTATGGGTTGCTGAAGAGAGATGGTGACACGTTCCTCCTCAGAATCATCATCGAGATCAATGTGATGAATGATTTTTTGAACCTCAAACAGGGTATCAAGGAACTTTTCTGCCTCTCCTTGTAGCAGCCCTTTGAAGTGTAGTATTCGTGATTGAAGAGGAGTCTCCCATGCAAGAGCATCGACAGAGCAGTGATGCGTCCACTGAGGGGATATAGTTGGCAAGGTTGAATTCTCAGTGAGCTTCACTCGTACCCAATGCCTGTTATTGATATTTCCCAACACTGCAATAGTAGGTGCTTCAGCAACAGGGCCTAAAAGAGGTAAGTAAGTGCAGCACCGGTTTGGTGCTAACATAACCAGAACGATACGGAAGGAGATTGCAACAAGTAACCCCATGTCTAGAACTGAAAACCATTTTGGCTCATAGGCAAGTTCACTAGAGGCCAGTGTGAGCGACATGCGAACAACTTCAACGTCCTCATCAGAACTGAATGTTCGAGAATGAAGCACCCTATTGGAGAGAAGTTCATCGACCAACAATTTGCGAGCCTCTGACCAGTATTCTTGAGGGTGACCCAGCCATTGAGCAATACACCTGAATCCACAGTTTTGGTCATCTTCAACATCGAAGACATCTGTAATATATTTGTGGAAAAGTGAGGGTAAGAATTTCAAATAGTGTGCATGGGCATCTAAAATCAGTTCAGCGGTTGTATGCACGGCCACTGGAGGAGGTTTAGAAGGATTATATGAGTGAGTAGCGGTGGGCTGATGAAGATCATCCTTTGAAGTAGACTCAATCTGAGACAATGGTTGCTGTGTTAAGAGAGTTGAGATGGGCAATGTATCCTCAGTAGACAACATGACTGAGGGAATAGTCTGATGAGTTGTATCTGGAGCCAAACGAGGACCTTTATCCAATCGACGACGCTTAGGTGCCGGGACCACGGTAGATGTATTAGTGCAGGTACCAGATGGTTTCGGTTATGGAAGAACCCTTTTTGCTCGAGGTTTCCTCATAGTTGGAGCTTTGGAGAATGGAATCACACCTTTTGCCTTGGTCTTCTTTGCCCATGTTCTCAAGAGTTCCTCAGGAACAGTAGAGATATCAACATCAAGTCGCATGCGTCGAACATCACCAATCTTGGTAGGAGTTGCAGAGATAAAGTCTCGGGCAATAAACTCCTTGTCTTCCTTTTCTGTAGTGAGCAAACCTTTTTGGCGCATCATAGCTGTTATTAGTGAGCCATATGGAAGATCTGTGTTGGAGTTTTCCAGAGTTTCAAGCATATACTGAATGATGAGGTTGGATAGATTGATTTTCTGATGATGTTGCATCTAAAATAGAGCCCATTGAGAGAACTTGTTAACTAGGTCACGGGAACCTTCTTTTGGCAGCACAATCTTGCTAAGAATGGCATGAGGAAAGACACATTCTTCAATGAGATTGTTCACTCGATGTGACCCTGGTACCTTGGGAACTTCTTTCCAAATACTGAAAGGATTGGTTTCAGTTGCTTCCCATGAGGAGTTGTAATGAACTCCTTCGGAAGGTATATCTAACACGGTAGTGACATCTCCATACTGAATATCTATAACTTGCCTCAAGCATCGTGTTCGGATGTGGTTGGTGCTTAGCTTGGTGGCACAGTCATAAAATTCTTTTACCAGAGGGGAGAGTGCTGGAGTTTCCGAAATCTTGAATAAGCTTCCCCATCCCTAAAATAAGATCATGTCCAGACCTGCAACCTTTACGTGTTCGTACATCTTCAGGTCAAGATATCTGGGAGTGACAAGATCTCTATCGCCAAGATTTTCAATCTTCACAGGGCCAACCCTGGACACTTGCTCCTTGCGATTTTGAATAATACACTGGTTCTGAAGTTCAACAACCTTCTGTTCGACTTCGTTGAGAGGTTCCTGAATATTCACGTGTTTCTTTAAGCCTTGTCTTTTGGGTGCTATTTTTCTGCAACAAGGGTTAGAGCGTATACAAGAACAAATGTTGACGAACATAAAACGTTTAGATAGAAGGCGAATAGTTTATGAGTGTAATGAGTTGTATGATCAGAGACCCTTCATTTTCTTTCATGGGAAGTGAAAAGTTTTTCTTGATTCTCACAATGTAATGATGAACAATAAAGGTGATGTAAGAAAGAAAAGACATAGCATGCGCATTAAATGAGGAGAGATGGATGTATAACTATAATATTTAATGCGTATTAAATAAGTAATTCGTTGAAATGACCCAACTGTTCATCATTAAATGTTAAGTGAGGAAGTTGGTCAAACAACAACCATTCTTGATCATGGCTTTTCAGTCTTACCAGACGATCGCTAAGGCAGATGTGTACATGTTTGTGTTCGTCTGCTCCTGCAAAGTAACGTTAGTGCATGCAAATGTACTATAAGGCGAGAAATATGCCAATTCTTTTTCTAAGGCAGGTGAACCTATTTTCAATAAGGGGTTTAGTAAATATGCCTGCTAGTTGATCATCTGTGTGTATATATGAAATATCAATATTGCCTTTAGCCACATGATCACGAATGAAATGATGTTTAATTTCAATATGTTTGGTTCTAGAGTGTAGAACAGGATTTTTAGTTATATTGATAGCACTAGTGTTGTCACACAGTAAAAGAATGATGTGCTAAAAAATATTATAATCCTCTAATTGATGCTTCACCCATAAGAGTTGGGTGCAGCAAGAACCTGCCGGCCCGTATTCAGCCTCAGCAGTAGACAATGATATTGTGCTTTGTCTTTTACTTGCCTAGGATATCAGACATTTCCCTAGGAAGTGGCAACCGCCACTTGTACTTTTTCGTTCTATTCGGTCTCCGGCATAGTCAGCATCACAGAATCCTCTCAACCTAAAATCTTCACCTCTCTCATAGACTAGACCAAGATTTGTGGTGCCAATGAGGTATCTAAATAAATGTTTCACAGCATTGAGATGAGATTCTTGAGGATTTACCTGGAACCTTGCACACACACAGACGCTATACATAATGTCTAGTCTGCTTGAAGTGAGGTACAACAATGATCCAATCATCCCTCTGTATTTCGTTGAATCAACTGGAGTAGAATCATCACTCTTGTCCAGCACAGTTCCAGGATGCATTGGGGTGCCCATTGCCTTGGCCTTTTCCATCCCATACTTCTTCAAGAGGTCGTTAACATATTTAGTCTGATGGATATATGTTCTGGTTGTCTCCTGCCAAATCTGTAAGCCTAGAAAGAACTTTAGTTCCCCCATCATACTCATCTCAAATTCGCTCTGCATTAGCTTGGAGAATTCTTGACAAAGAGTTTCATTAGTAGCACCAAAATAATATCATCAACATATAATTGTACTAAAATGAAATCCTTTGATGTTTTTCTTCTGAACAATGTGTTGTCAATATTTCCCCGTGAGAACCCATTTCTCATCAGGAATGAGCTTAAGCGATCGTACCATGCTCGTGGAGCCTGCTTCAATCCATGTAGTGCTTTCCGTAGTTTGAAGCATGGTCCGGTAGAGCTGGATCTTCGAAGCCTGGAGGTTGTTTTACATAGACTTCTTCTTCAATGTAGCCATTCAAAAACACTTTTCACATCCATTTGATACAGTTTAATGGAGTGCTGACATGCAAATGCAAGTAGAATGCGAATAGCTTCAATTCTTGCAACAGGCGCGAAGGTCTCTGTGTAGTCAATACCTTCTTGCTGATTGTATCCCTGTGCAACTAGTATGGCTTTATTCCTTGTAACTTTCCCACTTTCGTCCATCTTGTTTCTGAATACCCACCTCGTTCCAATGATGGATTTCTCTTTAGGTCTAGGTACTAAGTTCCAGACCTTGCTTCTTTCGAACTGGTTCAGCTCCTCTTGCATGACTAGGATCCATCCTTCATCTTCTAAGGCTTCACCTATGCTTTTTGGTTCTATTTGAGACAGGAGCGCACAGTTAGCATAATCGTTAAATGTGGTGGATGATCCGGTTTGAACCTCCAATCTCTGGGGAGTGAAATACCACTGGATGTCATGATTTGATCAGTGGGGGCATCACCAGACAAAGTCACGTTGTCAACATCCGATTGAATGTCAGATGAGACACTTGAGTCAGTGACTTTATCAGACATTGAAGGCTGAACTTGAGTTGGGGAAGGCTCTTCATTTATTTCCAGATCTTCAAATTCATCTTCCAATGTTGTTTGACTTCCATTTGTTTGTTTTTCATCAAACTTAACATTTATGGATTCTTCAACAGCCATTGTTCTGGAATTAAATATCCGAAAAGCTTTCGAGTTGGGCGAATATCCCAAGAATATTCCTTTATCTGACTTTGCATTGAACTTTCCAAGGTCGTCCTTTGTGTTAAGCAGAAAGCATGGACATCCGAAAGGATGGAAGTAGGTAATGCTTGGCTTCCTTCCCTTCCATAGTTCATATGCAGTCTTCTTCAAGATAGGACACATGAAGATTCGATTTTGAATGTGACATGCAGTGTGAATCACTTCAGCCCAAAAGTATATAGGTAGAGAAGTTTCTCTGAGCATGGTTCTGGCCATTTCTTGAAGTGACCTGTTCTTTCTTTCAGCCACTCCGTTTTGTTGAGGAGTTCATGGGGCGGAGACTTGATGAAATATTCCGTTCTCCTAACAGTAGCATTTGAATTCTTCATTCACGAATTCTCCTCCTCGATTGCTGTGTATACTAGTGATACAATAGCCTTTCTCATTCTGAATTCTTTTTGCAATGATCAGAAATGACTTGAATGTTTCATCTTTAGTTCCGAGAAATTGTACCCATGTAAATCTCGTGTAGTCATCGACAATGACAAGAAAAAATCTTTTTCCAGAACAACTAGCCGTTCTAGTAGGTCCGAACAAGTCTATGTGTAACATCTCCAGAGGTTTGTGAGTACTCACAATGTTCTTTGAATGAAAAGAAATTTTTAATTTCTTTCCTTGAAGACATGCTGAGCATGTTTCATCAGACTTGAAAGCCAGATTTGGCAGACCACTTACTAGATCGTGCTTGATCATTTTAGCAATGGTCTTTAAGGATGCATGCCCTAGCTTCCTGTGCCATATCCATTTATCATCATTTGCTGACACTAGACATGTTAACTTTTGTCTTGCAAGGTTTTCCAAGGAAGTCCTATATAGATCCCCTTGTCTCTGTGCTTCAAAGATAACTTTGTCATTGTCATTGGTGACTTGACACTTCACTTTGTTGAAGGAAACAGTAAGTCCACTATCACATAATTGACTTATGCTAAGTAGATTATGTTTTAATCCCTCAACTAACAAAACCTTCCGTATTACCGGAAGAGGAGCCTTACCAACGTCGCCTTCACCTATGATGAACCCCTTCTGGTTACCTCCAAAGGTAACCGTTCCTCCATTTTTCTTTTCATGAATCTTTGGGAATAAAGACCTTTTTCCCGTCATGTGTCGTGAGCATCCACTGTCCAAGTACCATAGCTGTCTTTGGCTTTGAGATGTGAAGCGCATCTGCAAGTGGTACAATCATTGATTTAGGTACCCAAACTTTCTTGGGTCCTTTCTTGTTAGTTACAGGTTTGGGTGGACTTTTCCTCCCGTATACTATTTTATGAGGAGTTTGTTTCTCCTTACCCTTGAAAATGAATGTCTTAGGTTTTCTTAGCTAAGATAAAGGTGATGCAGGTTTTATATCAGGTTTGTAAAGATATGGAACAACAGACGAAGTATGCTTTATTGCAGTAATATCCCAATTTTCTTCTTCAAAACCTAGACCCCTACGATCGTATATTGACCTATTGTTTCCGCTTAACTTTATTAAATTATCATACCCTTGAGTAAAAGTAGATAGGTCCTTAATTAAAGAGTTTACTCTTTGTTTCAAAAACTTAACTTCTTTATTCGTGTCTTGTTCCATCAGGGCTTAATTTTTCTTTGTTAACATGATTGAAACTTCCTTTGAGGCATGCAGTTCTTTTTCCATTTTACCATGCTTCTTTTTCAGTATGCTATACTTAATTGCTAATGCATGTGAATATTCCAATAATTCATTATAATCATCAATGGAGATTTCAGATGTTACCTCATCTTTGTTGTCTACTTCATAATTGGATAGATCAATAGAGATCATCAATGCTTCTAATTCTTTGTCTGCCTCGATGTCAGAAGTGTCGATAGATGCCATGAACGCACAATATGAAGCTTCATCATTATCTTCTTCTGTGAAGAAGGTCTTGCTCCTGACCCTGGCTGTGGTTTTGATGACGACAAACTCATCAACAAAAAGAAGAAAAGAAGACTTCAAAGAATCAAGCACTCAAGTTCATCAATAAGTCTAGAAGTCTTAGAATTAGGTGAGTTATGCTTCTAAAGGTTTATTAAAGCATAAAGGCTCTCAAAATACCTAATCTAATCAAGCTAAGTGTTTTCATAACTTAAAAGAAGTAGAAAACCTTAAGCAAGACTCAAAGAATAAGTTTCTGGAAAATGGGCTTCTGTGTAATCGATTACACCATTATGGTAATCGATTACACCAAGGCAAGTAATCGATTACTCAAGTCTTGTAATCGATTACATGTTTGAAATTCAAATTCAAACTGAAACGGTCACTTGTGTAATCGATTACACTAAGTGTGGTAATCGATTACCAGAACGAAAAGTTGTATCTTTTCATGAACCATTGTGTCCCAAACCTTTTGAAAAGGGTTGTGATGGTTCAAGGACGTTTCCCTTGCCTATATAAAGACCATTTGAGTCCAGAAAACAAAACACACAAGAACAACAACATAGAACACACACACACACACGAAATTTACACATTTCACATGAGAAAAACACATTAGGCCAAAGCTTTTTCAAATAAGTTCATCTTTCAGAACTTAAATCTTTTAGAGCCTAAATTCTGAGTTCATGATCTTCATGTTTATAAGAACACATTTGTTGTTCATATCTTGAAGAACTCAGAATTGTATTATGCTTAAAAACCTTAAAGCATAATTTCTCATGTTCAATCCAATTGTGTGTTAAAGGATTGAAACAGCCAAGTGTAATATCTTCTTCATCTCTTTCTGTAAGATTGAGTTTTTCACCGTGGTATTCGGTGAAGGGTTGTTGTCACTGAAAGTGGTTTGCTTTCAGGGTTCTGGTTGAAGACAAGTTTGTCTTCAAGGTCTGAGGGTGGTTTGCCTTCAGGAATTGAAAGCGGTTTGCTTTCAAGGGCTGTTGAAAGCGGTTTGCTTTCACAGGATATTGATAGAAGTTCTTGGGGTCCTTGGGTTAGGAACTTGTAAGAAATTCTTATCAATAGTGGAAAAATCCTCAAGAGGTTTTCTTGAGGGACTGGACGTAGTCTTCGGTGGATTGAAAGCGAACCAGGATAAATCTTGTGTGTGATTCTCTTTATCCTTCACATTTACTTTCAAGTATTGTTCATATCCGCTGCAATCACAAAGATCAACTCGTGATCATCATAAACTTGAAAGTAACGATCTCAATAAGGCGAAAATTGGGGCAACACTGATTCACCCCCCCTCTCAGGTTGCTATCTGTTCTAACAATTGGTATCAGAGCAGAAGTTTAGGTAAGTTATTCCTAAGATCCGGGAAAAGATGGCATCCTCTTCCAATCATGGAACAAGTGAAGGACACAACATAAACAGGCCACCATTCTTCAATGGAGAACACTATGACTTCTGGAAAATCAAGATGAAAATATTCATAAAGTCATTAGACTCAGGAATATGGAAAGTCATTGAAGAAGGACCCTTTGTGCCTGTAACAATTGAAGAAGGAACTTCACAACCAAAACCAGAAAGTACTTGGAGTGAAGAAGAAAAGAAGAAAGTTCAACATGATCTCAAAGGAATGAATATTCTTACATCTGCTCTTGGCATGGATGAATTTTTCAGAGTATCAACATGCACTTCATCAAAAGAAATTTGGGATACTTTGATGGTGACTCATGAAGGAACAGATGAAGTTAAGAGATCAAAGATCAATACTCTTTCTCAAGAATATGAAATGTTCAGAATGCTTCCAGGAGAAAAGGTATTAGACATGCAAAAACGATTCACTCATTTAATTAATCATTTGATTGCTCTTGGTAGACAATTTTCAAACAGTGATTTGAACATGAAAGTTCTAAGATCACTTACAAGAGCATGGCAACCAAAAGTAACAGCCATCTCAGAGAAGAAGAGTTTATCAAATATGACTCTTGCAACTCTCTTTGGAAAACTCTAAGAACATGAGTTAGAATTGAATCGTTTAGAAGAGCATGAACAACATGAGAAGAAGTATCGATCAATTTCTCTAAAAGCAAAAGAAAACATCAAAGAAGAATATGATGCTGATTCTGAAGAAGAAGACAATGGAAATCTGAATCTTCTAGTGAAGAACTTTGGAAAGTTTCTTAAAAAGAAAAATGTTAGATTTAACAACAATAAAGTCTTCCAAAGAAACAATGAGTCTTCTTCATCTCAAAAGACTACATGTTTTGAGTGTGGCAAACCGGGACATTTCAAGTCAGATTGTCCAAATCTTCAGAAGAAGAAACATGGTCTAAGAGAGAAATTTGAGAAAAAGGATCAACCTACTCGAAGAGCATATTTGGCTTGGGATGATAATGAAGTAAGTTCATCATCTGATTCTGATAAAGAAGAAGCACAAGTTGCTTTGATGGCCTCTCATGATTCTGAGGTTGAAGATTCCCAGGTTAGTGAGAATTCTATATCTTTTCATGATTTAAAGTTTACCATGGAAAATATGTTTAAAATATGTCAAGAATTTTCTAAATTTAGCTCTAGGCAAAATGAGATAATTTCTTCCCTAGAAAGTAAATGTAGAAATTTACAAGAAGAACTAGATGTAGTAAAATCTAAGATAGACATTACTCACAAATGCACTAAGTGTAGTTCTCTAGAAGAAAAGATTGAAAATCTTCAACAAAGAGTAAATAACTTCAATAAAGGAAAACAAAAGTTAGATGATATCCTAAGTATTCAAAGACATTCAAACAATAAGTCAGGTTTAGGATATACTTCTCATCCAAAGACAAAAGAGGTTAGGAAAACTGTTTTTGTAAAACCAAACCATGTTTTAGGATCTTCCAGTAACAGTAAGATTAATCCTGTTAAGAGTAAAAACAATAGGAAGATTAGTCAAAATAGACCTCCTAAAAAGATTCATTCTTTTCCTAGACAAACCTCTAGTTACAATCATTACTCTTGTACTTATTGTAACAAAATTGGACATACCCCTAGTAGATGCTACTACAAACATATAGGAGTACCAAATAGGGAGTATATTTGGGTAAGAAAGGATGTTAACTTAGAAGGACCCAAAACTTGTTGGGTTCCTAATACCCATGTCTAAACTTTGTCATGTAGGTGTGTATGAAAGCAGCAAAGGATCTATGGTATCTTGATAGTGGCTGCTCATCACACATGACAGGAGACAAAACCAAGTTTTCTTTTCTAATACCTAGGGAAAAAGGTTTCGTCACATATGGTAACAATCAAAAGGGAAAAATACTCGGTATTGGAAGAATAGGCACACCCCCTCAAACAGTCATCGATAAAGTTCTTTACGTTGATGGTTTGATGCATAATCTTCTGAGTATTAGTCAACTATGTGATAAAGGTTTGAAAGTAGGTTTTATTAATGATTTATGTGTTGTGAAAGATGTGAAAACTAAAGAAATTAAGTTTTCTGGATATAAAGTAAACAAAGTCTTCATGATCTCATTGGAAGAAATTCCACAAAATGTGAGATGCCTATTAGCCAAGAACAATAGTGATTCATGGCTATGGCATAGAAGACTTGCACATATTCACATAGATCATTTAAACAAACTAGTCAAGCATGATCTAGTTGTTGGGCTTCCAAAGATAAAATTCGAGAAAGACAAGCTTTGTGATGCATGTCAAAAAGGGAAGCAAACCAGAACATCCTTCAAACCAAAGAACATAGTTTCGACCTCAAGACCCCTTCAATTGTTACATATGGATCTGTTCGGACCTTCTAGAACTAAAAGCCTCGGAGGTAACTTCTATGCACTTGTTATTGTTGATGATTTCTCTAGATTTACTTGGACTTTATTTCTACCTCATAAGAATGAAGCCTTCAATGCATTCAAAAGATATGCAAGGCTAGTTCAAAATGAGAAGTCTTTAAAGATCTCTTCTATTAGAAGTGATCATGGTGGAGAATTTCAGAATCAACAATTCCAAGAACTATGTGATGAAAATGGAATATCACATAACTTCTCTACTCCGAGAACACCACAACAAAATGGTGTAGTAGAAAGAAAGAATAGGTTACTTGAGGAATTAGCAAGAACCATGCTGAGTGAATCAAGTCTCCCTAAATATTTCTGGGCTGATGCTGTAAGTACTGCTTGCTATGTTTCCAATAGAGTTCTTATTAGACCTATCCTTAAGAAAACACCCTATGAACTCTACAAAGGAAGGAAACCAAACATCTCTCATCTACATGCTTTTGGATCAAAATGCTTTGTCTTGAATAATGGAAAGGAAAACCTTGGAAAGTTTGATGAAAAATCTGATGAAGGTATATTCCTTGGTTATTCTCTAACAAGCAAAGCATATAGAGTCTTTAACAAGAAAACTCTATCTGTGGAAGAATCTATACATGTGACTTTTGATGAATCTAAATCTTCAATAGAAGATAAAGTCAATCTTCCAGATAATGAAGAAGATGACATCATTATAAATGAAGATTCTCAAAAGGATGGAGATCAGAATCCAATACAAGAAGAGCACATTGAAAGTAATACTTATCAACTTCCAAAAGAATGGAGAACCCATAGGGATCATCCAGTTGATAATATTATTGGTGATATCTCTAGAGGCGTTTCTACAAGGCTACGCTTGAATGATTCAGTTTTGAATATGGCCTTTGTCTCTCAGATAGAACCATCAAAAGTAAATGATGCTCTAGAGGATGAATATTGGATTGTAGCAATGCAGGAAGAACTAAACCAATTTGAAAGGAATCAAGTTTGGGAACTTGTCCCTAAGCCTAGTGATAAACACATTATTGGAACAAAGTGGGTGTTTAGGAATAAGTTAGATGAAAATGGTATTATAGTTAGGAATAAAGCAAGATTAGTTGCTCAAGGCTATAATCAAGAAGAAGGTATAGATTTTGATGAAACATATGCACCCGTAGCAAGATTAGAAGCCATAAGATTGTTACTAGCGTATGCTTGCTCTTTAAACTTCCCATTATATCAAATGGACGTCAAAAGTGCCTTCCTAAACGGATATATTCAAGAAGAAGTGTATGTGAAGCAACCTCCAGGATTTGAAGATCCAAAGTTTCCTACACATGTCTTCAGACTTAAGAAAGCACTCTATGGTCTTAAGCAAGCCCCTCGTGCATGGTATGATAGGTTAAGTACTTTCCTTTGTAATAAAGGATTTCAAAAAGGTAAAGCTGATACAACCTTGTTCATCAAAAGAACCAAAGGTAATACCTTACTTGTTCAAATTTATGTTGATGATATTATCTTTGGTGCAACTAACGAATCTCTTTGCAAAGATTTCTCTAACATGATGCAAGAAGAATTTGAAATGTCCATGATGGGACAATTAAATTTCTTTCTTGGTTTACAAATCAAGCAATCAAGTGATGGAATATTCATCAATCAATCAAAGTTTTGCAAGGAACTATTAAAGAAATATGATTTGGATGATTGCAAAGCCATAGCCACACCAATGGGGTCTAACACATACTTAGATCAAGATGAATCCGGTAATCAAGTAGATATTACCAAATATAGAGGTATGATCGGATCTCTTCTATACTTAACTGCAAGTAGACCTGATATTATGTTTAGTGTGTGTCTATGTGCTAGATATCAAGCATCTCCTAGGGAATCACACTTGAGTTCTATAACGAATTTTCAAATATTTGAAAGGAACTACAAATGTTGGATTGTGGTATCCCAAAGGAAGTGTTTGTGATTTGATTGGATATTCTGATTCTGATTATGCTGGTTGTAAAACTGAAAGAAAGAGTACAAGTGGTACTTGTCACCTATTAGGAAATGCTCTTGTTTCATGGTCTTGTAAGAAACAAGCATGTGTTGCTCTAAGTACTGCAGAAGCAGAATATATTGCTGCAGGTAGTTGTTGTGCACAAACTCTATGGCTCAAACAACAACTCAAAGATTATGGCTTAGAGCTGGGCTGCATTTCAATTAAATGTGACAATACAAGTGCCATTAATCTCACTAAAAACCCTATCATGCACTCTCGAACTAAGCATATTGATATACGACATCATTTTCTTCGAGATCATGTTATGAGGAAAGATATTGAAATTTCATTTGTGGATACACATAATCAGTTAGCAGACATCTTTACTAAGCCTCTTCCTAAAGATCCATTTTTCAAGATAAGAAGAGAATTAGGCATATTAGATGAGCATGATATTTAAGGTAACATGTTATTTGCATAAACTTTATATGTTCATTTACATTATGTGCTTAAGTGTTTATATATGAAAATGTGTTACATAGGATTCTAGAGTCTAGAACTTGTAAAAATATCCTAGTAATCGATTACCCTAGGATTTGTAATCGATTATCCATGTTCAAAGTCCTCGTGCTCGCTGGAAACATTTGAGTAATCGATTATACAAACTGCCATAATCGATTACACACTCACAATTTGAAAATTTTCAAATTTGTAACTGATGTAATTGATTACCCCAACTGCAGTAATCGATTACACACCCGAAAAATTGCCTGAATTTCAAATTTCCCTCCATCTTTTGAAATTCAAACTTGGCTCAACTACTCTGTAATCGATTACCAAAACTGCTGTAATCGATTACATGCTCAGGATATTTAACACACCCTTTGATGTTGATCAGTCATACCTTCCAAAATCATTCTAAGTTCTGATTTTTTTTTTACAGCAACATGACTTCCTTTCCATGCTTATCCTCAGCCTTTTGTCCTCACAATCCACTAAATTTCTCCCGTCTTCTTCCCACCTCTGCTGAGAGAACTCGATTTATTTCTCACTTTCTCACACAAACAGTTCGAACCCCCTTCTATGCTGAATTAGAATCTTTCATCGAAGCTGGTCTAACTTTTCCCGCTTTACTTGGAGATCAATATGTTGATACTTTCCTTCAATCTACCACACCTTACTATCCCGAGTTGGTCAAAATATTCTATTGCAACTTGGAAGTTGAAGGCACAAGTATTACCTCTTCTGTCAAAGGGACTACCATTCAGTACTCTCTTGTCTCTTTTGGCAAGTGCTTGGGTCTTCCTTTTTCTGGTGCCGAGTTGGGAACAAATTTACCCTGCCCCTGGCCTGAATATAACTCTGATGCTTTTTACCGCACTTTATGTCGATTTACCCCTTCTGAAGTTCGGAAGCTTCATCCTCCTCGCACCAAAACCTGTCCTTATCATGTTGATGTTTTTACCACCACCAACCACTTGCTTCATTACTTTGTTCATCACATCCTTCTTCCTCAAGAAGATCTTCATGCTCATATTAGTGAATTAGAACTTCAAGTTTTATATGGCATTCTTAATGGTCATGCAATAAACTGGACATTCTTAGTAATGCACCATATGCTTACTTGCCGGACTAAAGCACAATCATTTCCCTATGCTCCAAGTATCACTCGTCTTCTCCTTCAATCTGGAGTTCCCATTGACGACTCCTATGATGTTCGCTCTTTAAATTACAAGTGCGTTAATTCTAGGATACTATCAAGCTTAGGTTTATTTCATGACTATGGAATTGATACTCTTTCCTGGTTACTTCATTATGACGGCATTGGCATCTTGTCCGATGATGAAGACATGTCTGATGATTCTTAGGCTGTAATTGTTTTATTCACCATTCCTATTTGTACTCTTATGTATTTGCTTTCTTATATATATATATATAAAGTACTGGTTCTTCATGTTTTACATGTTTACCCCCATTTCCCCATGCTTTATATTGCAATATATACTTGTGTGTATGCCTGTACATTTTTTGGCCTTTTCTTCTTTTTGATGAAGTCAAAAGGGGGAGAAAGGTTCAGTGTCTTTAAAGATCATATGCAGGAATTCAACAAGTACATTAGAAAGGGGGAGAAAAATCAGAAATACTAAATTCCATCAAATAGGGGGAGTTAAGCATCACGAATGCATAAATGATCTTCAAAGTTTCAAGTATGTGTTTGCCATCATCAAAAAGGGGGAGATTGTGAAGAAGGTCTTGCTCCTGACCCTGGCTGTGGTTTTGATGACGACAAACTCATCAACAAAAAGAAGAAAAGAAGACTTCAAAGAATCAAGCACTCAAGTTCATCAATAAGTCTAGAAGTCTTAGAATTAGGTGAGTTATGCTTCTAAAGGTTTATTAAAGCATAAAGGCTCTCAAAATACCTAATCTAATCAAGCTAAGTGTTTTCATAACTTAAAAGAAGTAGAAAACCTTAAGCAAGACTCAAAGAATAAGTTTCTGGAAAATGGGCTTCTGTGTAATCGATTACACCATTATGGTAATCGATTACACCAAGGCAAGTAATCGATTACTCAAGTCTTGTAATCGATTACATGTTTGAAATTCAAATTCAAACTGAAACGGTCACTTGTGTAATCGATTACACTAAGTGTGGTAATCGATTACCAGAACGAAAAGTTGTATCTTTTCATGAACCATTGTGTCCCAAACCTTTTGAAAAGGGTTGTGATGGTTCAAGGACGTTTCCCTTGCCTATATAAAGACCATTTGAGTCCAGAAAACAAAACACACAAGAACAACAACATAGAACACACACACACACACGAAATTTACACATTTCACATGAGAAAAACACATTAGGCCAAAGCTTTTTCAAATAAGTTCATCTTTCAGAACTTAAATCTTTTAGAGCCTAAATTCTGAGTTCATGATCTTCATGTTTATAAGAACACATTTGTTGTTCATATCTTGAAGAACTCAGAATTGTATTATGCTTAAAAACCTTAAAGCATAATTTCTCATGTTCAATCCAATTGTGTGTTAAAGGATTGAAACAGCCAAGTGTAATATCTTCTTCATCTCTTTCTGTAAGATTGAGTTTTTCACCGTGGTATTCGGTGAAGGGTTGTTGTCACTGAAAGTGGTTTGCTTTCAGGGTTCTGGTTGAAGACAAGTTTGTCTTCAAGGTCTGAGGGTGGTTTGCCTTCAGGAATTGAAAGCGGTTTGCTTTCAAGGGCTGTTGAAAGCGGTTTGCTTTCACAGGATATTGATAGAAGTTCTTGGGGTCCTTGGGTTAGGAACTTGTAAGAAATTCTTATCAATAGTGGAAAAATCCTCAAGAGGTTTTCTTGAGGGACTGGACGTAGTCTTCGGTGGATTGAAGGCGAACCAGGATAAATCTTGTGTGTGATTCTCTTTATCCTTCACATTTACTTTCAAGTATTGTTCATATCCGCTGCAATCACAAAGATCAACTCGTGATCATCATAAACTTGAAAGTAACGATCTCAATAAGGCGAAAATTGGGGCAACACTGATTCACCCCCCCCCTCTCAGGTTGCTATCTGTTCTAACATCTTCAGCTTCTTCTTGGTCAGACTATTCTTCTGACTCCTCATTCTGGCTTGAGAAAGCCTTCTTCTTATAAAAGTTCTTCTGAGCAGGCTTCTTTCCCATATGAGGACAATCTGCTTTGACATGTCCAGGTTGTTTGCATTCATAGCAGACGATTCCACCTTTGCTGGAACTCTTTTCTCCGTTGATAGCCAAACCGCAAGTGCACGGTTGATTATCGTGTAATAAAAAGATCGAACCCAAGGGATAGGTGCCTTCTTATTAAATTGTTTAGTACTTGGGCAGAAAAATAAAAAGGTGAAATGTTGATGGTTTGTTTAAGATAGAACAAGATATAGCAACAAAAATATAAAGAGAATAAGATGATGAAAAATAAGCTCTTGGGTTGAATTACATAGTCTATAAAATATGCTAGCAAGTTCCTACTTAATTTCTGAATTTTAAATCCAAGTTCATGATGCTATAGCCTAGTATATCTACAAGTTAATTCCTTACACATTGTAGAAATTTCTTTCTAATTACTAAATTCAATTCCTTGCAACTTAGTTAACTAGAGAAGAAGATGAAGATGAAATTCAGGCCAACATAAAGCTACGTCTATCCTAATTCCTTAGTGATATATACTTATAGCCTTTTTTAAATCCTAGGTCCCTTACTACTTACCAATTTCCATTCGTATAAGTAATAAGCAAGAACACTTGTGATCATCAAGATAAAATTAAGAACAAGGAAATAAAACAAGAACTGGAAATATTATTCATAAAGGTAGAAACAAACTAAAACATAAATATAAACTACAACAACCCAAGAAACTTAAAAAGAATTAGCCAAGCATGGCTGAAAGAAGCATTGAATTACCCTGGATAGGAGCTCAAGTATGGCTTCCCACAATTCCTAGGAACAATGATCTTTAAGGAGGAAAGAAGAACACTTGTTGTATTCTGAATAGGTGTGATTTTTACAAAGGATGAGCACTCCTATTTATAGCAAAAATTTGCCTTTCAATGGTGGAGGAGTTGATGGCCATTATGGCCTTCCTTGGCCACCAATTAACTTTTGAAAACTCCTTCCCACTACCATCAATTCTCCACTCATCCTTTAATCCTTATTTTCCATGTGCTTAATTTAGAGAGTGTTGGTTCATATTCTTGATTTCCACTTTAAGTCCTCTCTTTGCTAGCACTTCAATTCTGGCCCTTTAACTCTTTGAAACTCCACTTTTCATCCTCCACTCTTGAACTTTTACACTTTGGTCCTTCCCTTCCTGAAACTTACAAATCGGTCCATGGACAAAAATGATAACTTATACCAGCTTTCCTAAAAATATAAAAATAACTATAAAAATCCCTAAAAATATAAAATAAAGTTTAAAAAACAAATAAAAGCTAATCTATATGCAAAATGCAAAATAAATAGAAAATCTACATAAAAATAATAAAAATCCTACATGAAACTCAAAAATAATAAAATAAAAAGACTAAAAACACCCTAAAAATATCATATAAAATCCAGTCATCATCCACCTCTTGGTGATAAGGAAGGTTTTCCTCTGAACTGCTTCCAGTTCCCCATCATTCTCTTGAATCTCCGGTTGAATAGGGCCTATTCATCATCGGAGTGATCAGACGGAGCAGCACCTTCGTCAGGCGACTCATTTGCTTTCAATTCTTTGGAGTCATTGGACTTAAAGGCTACGGCTTTAGTAGTGGAGGATTTGCCACACAGGATAGCAACGTCATTTGCAAGGTCCTGCTCGTGAATTTTTAGCTCCCCCAATAGATCTTCCACCTGATAGTTGTCAAAGTTCTTTCCAGCACGTTGAGCGGTGATAAACGATCTCTTGTTGGGAGTAAGACTTTTGAGGATTTTGATCACTTGTTCCTTGTTATTGAAGCTTTTTCCCAGATTCCTCATCCCGTTGTGAATGGTTTGAAGTCTGGAGAACATGGAGTCTATTGACTCATTGTCCTCCATCATGAAGGTCTCATATTGAGAAGCCAACATACTCATTTTGGTATCTTGCACAGCTGAAGTTCCTTCGTGGGCAATGGCTAAGGTGTCCCAGACTTCCTTAGCGGTGCTTAGACTGTCTACCTTGTCATGTTCATTTTTACTCAAGGCACATATGAGGAATAGCCTGGCTTTGGCATTCCTTTGATTTTCTATTCTTTGTTCATCGGTCCACTTTTCTGCTGGGATGGCTTTGTTTTCACCATCCTTGGGAACATAGTTTCCTTTTGCTATGACATCCCATAGTTTCCAGTCAGTTGATTCAATGAATAGTTGCATGTGCTTTTTCTAGTACGGGAAGTTGGAGCCATCAAAGAATGGTGGCTTGTTGGTTGCTGTTCCAGTGGGATATGCGATGTTATCCATGGATCTTTATGCTCTAAACCTGTTAAGATGTTAGTATATCTCAAAGCGGTTAAGCTCTGATACCAATTGATAGTGACAAAAACACACAAGAAATGGGGGGTTTGAATTGTGTGTATGATTTTTGAAGTCTTTTTCAATAATAACAGTTATAAGTTTGAAATATATTTGTTAGTGAGTGCAGCGGAGTTTAATCTAAGACTAAAAAGTAAAGCACACAAGATATTTATCCTGGTTTACCCCCTTAATCGACAGGGCTACGTCCAGTCCTTGGCTTCACCAAGATTTTCACTATTTTCACAAAATAGTACAAGTATTCTCCAGGGCTTCTCCCAATATTCTGAGGACTACTCCTTTACAAGTATTCTCACAGGAATTCTCCTTTACAAGTATTAGACAAGACTTCTCCCAGTTCTTTTTCAAGAAGTTTTGGTTTCTACGAAGCCTCTTCGATAAGAGTGTGTAGAAATATGAAGAACATATTACAGAGAAAATAAACAAATTGGTTCTCTAGAAGGTTTGTGTGAGTGAGAATGAGAGTAACACTCTGTGAAAGCTTCACACTAGTTGATGACCTAACTCAGGTAAGAAATAACTTGAAGTTTCTGAGTTTTTGGCTTAGTAAATAAGATCGCAGATGATGAACTTAGAGAGTCTTTGAATGCTTTGATCGTGTGTAAGTCGCCAATTTGAATTCGATGCCAAGTCCTCTATTTATATCTTCAGTAGGATGATCAATGTGAGCTTGCTGAAGATTTGAAAATAGTTCCATTTGAATTTATCCTTCATTGTGAGTAATGGATACTTCTGCAACTCTGTTTCAGCATTAAATGCATTCCGCCATGCATTTAATGCGTCTTCAATGGCGGAGGTTGTCATCATCTGGCTCTTCAAGGCTTTCTGCCTTGAGCTTTAATTTCTGCATTTAATGCTCGTGCATCACAGCTAAGGTAGCCATTAATGTTCTGAACAGAAGATTTGAATTTGAATGTTGAGAAGATATGATGTTCATAAAATCTTGCCGTTGATTCCGCAAAAGCAGCTAAGGTAGCCATTAATGTTCTGAACAGAGGATTTGAAGCAACGAGGAATAAAGTATTGATTATGTCCTTTTCGCCATTAAATGCTCTGAAGAGATAGATGATGCTTGACAGCTCAGCCTGGGTTGGACAAACGATCTCCTCCGAGTTTTCGTTACACGAACTCCGAAGTTGCGTTGTTGTCAATGAAACACCTTGACAGAGTTTCAGGCGAACTTTCCTTCAAGTGGATAATAAAGTCAACCCAATGATTGAGTAACCAGACGTTCTTCTCAGTCGGACGAACTTTCTGAGGCAAACGTTCTCAACTTGGCGGACTGTTTAAAAGAATTGTAGCCGGACAGATTCTTCCTCTTTTCTTTGGTTGAAGATCTGCTTTTGATAATGCTTTGTAGGGGTCCATGCAGTTTTTCCTCAAGTAAATAGATATTCCTGAGTGTGAAAACATTTAAAAAGTTAGGAATTCTCTCTTCAACAAAATCAAGACTTAACGAAATTGTTCTTCATCAAAATATAATAATTTATTAAATCATTTGATTCTAACAAACTTGACGTCATTTACGCTTTAATAAAAACTGTTAGAACAGATAGCAACCTGAGAGGGGGGGGGGGGGGGTGAATCAGTGTTGCCCCAATTTTCGCCTTATTGAAATTGTTACTTTCAAGTTTATGATGATCACGAGTTGATCTTTGTGATTGCAGCGGATATGAACAATACTTGAAAGTAAATGTGAAGGATAAGGAGAAACACATACAAGATTTTATCCTGGTTCGCCTTCAATCCACTGAAGACTACGTCCAGTCCCTCAAGAAAACCCCTTGAGGATTTTTCCACTATTGATAAGAATTTCTTACAAGTTCCTAACCCAAGGACCCCAAGAACTTCTACCAATATCCTGTGAAAGCAAACCGCTTTCAACAGCCCTTGAAAGCAAACCGCTTTCAATTCCTGAAGGCAAACCACCCTCAGACTTTGAAGACAAACTTGTCTTCAACCGGAACCCTGAAAGCAAACCACTTTCAGTGACAACAACCCTTCACCGAATACTACGGTGAAAAACTCAATCTTACAGAAAGAGATGAAGAAGATATTACACTTGGCTGTTTCAATCCTTTAACACACAATTGGATTGAACATGAGAATTTATGCTTTAAGGCTTTTAAGCATAATACAATTCTGAGTTCTTCAAGATATGAACAACAAATGTGTTCTTGTAAACATGAAGATCATGAACTCAGAATTTAGGCTCTAAAAGATTTAAGTTCTGAAAGATGAACTTGTTTGAAAAAGTTTTGGCCTAATGTGTTTTTCTCATGTGAAATGTGTAGATTTCGTGTGTGTGTGTGTTCTATGTTGTTGTTCTTGTGTGTTATGTTTTCTGGACTCAAATGGTCTTTATATAGGCAAGGGAAACGTCCTTGAACCATCACAACCCTTTTCAAAAGGTTTGGGACACAATGGTTCATGAAAAGATACAACTTTTCGTTCTGGTAATCGATTACCACACTTAGTGTAATCGATTACACAAGTGACCGTTTCAGTTTGAATTTGAATTTCAAACATGTAATCGATTACAAGACTGGAGTAATCGATTACTTGCCTTGGTGTAATCGATTACCATAATGGTGTAATCGATTACACAGAAGCCCATTTTCCAGAAACTTATTCTTTGAGACTTGCTTAAGGTTTTCTACTTCTTTTAAGTTATGAAAACACTTAGCTTGATTAAATTAGGTGTTTTGAGAGCCTTTATGCTTTAATAAACCTTTAGAAGCATAACTCACCTAATTCTAAGACTTCTAGACTATTGATGGACTTGAGTGCTTGATTCTTTGAAGTCTTCTTTTCTTCTTTTTGTTGATGAGTTTGTCGTCATCAAAACCACAGCCAGGGTCAGGAGCAAGACCTTCTTCACAAAAACAATATTAATTATTTACTTACTATTATTTATATTTTTTTTAAATCCTAGTTATTAGTATTTAGTTTTAAATATATATATATATATATATATATATATATATAAAACTGAATTCAACCATGCATAAATAACAGTATTAATTAATTATAAATCGTTATATAAATTATTTATTAATATAATTATTAATATTAAAACTTTAACCATATTTAACTAAAATATTCAATATTAAATTATACTACTAAATATGTAAAATTGACTTCAAAAATGAATTAATAATAAAACTAGTAAGTTATTCATTATTATTTATATTATAATAATATTAATTATCAATATTAACAACAAAACTATATAAGTGAAACTGAATTCAATTATGCATTAGGAATATTAATTATTAATAGTTAAACATATATTATTAATTTATTTATTTATTATTATTATAATTTTTTACATATTTATTTAATATATTACAAATAATTTATATGGGTAAATCTTACATCAGTTATGCATTAGTAGCAACAATAAATAGTTATTAACTAATATATATATTATTAATCATATTCATTACTAGTAAATAAACCTTAAAAATATATAAATTAAAATGCATCAATTATGTAGTAATACAATTCCGTGGTCTGCCTCTTACTGCTTAATAAGCTAATAGTGGAGACATAGATTAGTCTGAGAGCAGTTGACTTACGAGATTCCTTGGTTAACACCGGAAACTATGTATTAATACCAAACTTATATAAGTAAAACTAATTTTCATTATGCATTAATAAGCATATAATTAGTCATTTATATATATTTATATTATTAATTAAATGAAAAATTAATTTTAAAACTAAGCCTAATAAAGTTTACTCAGCATGAGACTTGAATAAAACTGTAAGTGTAGATAGCAACCTAAGAGGGGGGGGTGAATTAGGTTCTCTCAATTTTCGCCTTAACAAAACTGATTACTTTCAAGATAATGAGAATTCACACACACAGGTTTTATCTTGGTCCACCTTCAAACCACCGAAAGCTACGTCCAGTCCCTCAATAACACATTTTCTATGGCAAATTCTAATTCATCAAATGAAATTCTATTGTTACTAACCTCGACATTTTTGTCATCTGAATCGTGTGATGCCATTAATGCAACATGTGCTTCTTCTTTTTCAAAGTCTGATGAAGAGCTTACTTCATTATCATCCCATGCAATGTAGGCTCTTCGAGAAGTTGAATCCTTCTTTGCAAACTTTTCTTTCAATCCATGTTTCTTCTTTTGGACATTTGGACAATCCAACTTGATATGTCCAGGTTTTCCACACTCAAAGCATGTGAATCTTTGGGATGAAGAGGGCTCACTATTCTTTTGGAAATTTCTATTATTGTTAAATTTTATACCAGTTCTTTTGAATAGTTTTCCAAGGTTCTTCACCAATAGGTTCATGTTTTCATTGATGTCCTCTTCAGAATCTGCATCATATTCTTCTTCGATGCTTTCCTTTGCTTTTAGGGAAATGGACCGATGTTTCTTTTTATGTTGTTCATGTTGTTCTAGACGATTCAATTCCAATTCATGTTCTTGGAGTTTTCCAAATAGAGTTGCCAAAGTCATGTTTGAAAGACTTTTCTTTTCTGAAATCTCTGTCACCTTTGGTTGCCATGCTCTTGTGAGTTATCTTAGTACTTTCATGTTTAAGTCACTGCTAGAGAAATCTTTACCAAGAGCAATTAAATGGTTAATCAAATGAGTAAAACGTTTTTGCATATCAAGTACCTTTTCACCAGGAAGCATTATGAAAATTTCTTATTCCTGTGACAAGGTATTGATTTTTGATCCCTTGACTTCATCAGTTCCTTCATGAGTTACCATTAGAGTATCCCATATTTCCATAGAAGTTTTGCACGTGGATACTCTAAAGAATTCGTCCATGCCAAGAGCTGATGTAAGAATGTTCATGCCTTTTAGGTCATATTGAACTTTCTTCTTTTCTTCTTCACTCCATGTATTCTCTTATTTTGGTTGTGTGCTATCACCCACATCATTCATTGGTATAAAAGGACCTTCTTTAATGGGTTTCCATATTTCCACATCTAATGACCTTATGAAGATTTTCATCTTAATTTTCCAGAAGTCATAGTGCTCTCCATTGAAGTATGGTGGTCCGTTTATGTTGAAACCCTCACTAGTGCTAGGTCTAGAGGAGGATGCCATCTTCTTGGATCTTTAGGAGAAAATTACCTAAACTTACGCTTTGATTCCAATTGTAAGTGTAGATAGCAACCTAAGAAAGGGGGTGAATTAGGTTCTCTCAATTTTTTCCTTAACAAATCTGATTACTTTCAAGATAATGAGAATTCACACACACAGGTTTTATCCTAGTTCACCTTCAAACCACCGAAGGCTACGTCCAGTCCCTCAAGAACCCTTGAGGATTTATCCACTATTGAAAAAGGTTTATTACAAGTTCTTACACCAAGAACTTTAAGAATCCCTATCAACAACCAGAAAGCAAACCGCTTTCCAAGTACGAACCTTCACCGAATCCTACGCTGAACTTTTGTAAATCAAGTCTCGTCCTTGGACTCGACTGAGGTTTTGATGAAGACAAACACATCACAAAAAGAAGAAAGACTTCAGAAGAGAAAAGGAAGACTTCAAGAAGACTACAAGAAAGAAAGGAACAAAAAGAAGAAAGACTTCAAGAAGACTTCAAGAAGACTTAAGAGAAGAAAGACTTCAAGAACCAGGCTTAGAACGTCAAGATCAAAACATGAAGGTTCTAGTTTTAAGTAAGTATTTTCAACTTAGTGTGCTATGCTTTATTAAGGTTTAATTGCATTAGAAGGCTCATGAAAGATCAACTAATTGAGTACAATATGTTCTCACAAGTTAAACTTGGTAGGAACACTCAATTAGGGTTTAAGATGGTTAAAACTGAGTTCTGGACTGTCTGTAATCGATTACAGATGTGTGTAATCGATTACCACAAGTGTGTAATCGATTACCAAGTTTGAAATTCAAATTCAAACTTCAACGGCATGGTGTAATCGATTACACTAACTGTGGTAATCGATTACCAGGTCGACAGATGTGTTATTTCATGAACCATTGTGTCTCAAACCCGTTGGGAAAGGTTGTGTTGGTTCATGGACGACCTCTAGTGCCTATATAAAGTCCTTAGACACTCATAAACATAAATGACTTGGTCCATAACGTTCATATTCATTAAAGTCATCATTCTGAGTTTCAGTTCTCTCATTTTCATAAGAACACTCATGATGTTCAACATTTGAGAAACTCAGAATTGAAGAGCCTTCATTGTAATGGCCTGGAGCATACAAACTAAGATCAATCCATCTTGTCTAAGGGATTGAATTTAGCCATAGGAAAGGCATCTTCTTCTTCTTCCATTTGAATCATGTTGATTCTTTCACCGTAGTTTTCGGTGGTTGTAAAAAGGCCCTTTGAATCAAGTTTGATTCAAAGTCCACCGTGGTAATGCGGTGTCATCAGAAAGTGGTTTGCTTTATGAGGCTTGATGGGTTCTCTTAGGGTCCTTGGCACAAGTATTGCTAAGAAGACTTGATCAATCAGAAGTGGGTTGCTTCAGGAAGATTGATAAGATATCTTAGGGTCCTTGGTGCAAGCATTCGTTAAGAGTACTCGATCATGGGAAATCTTCACTGTGGAATTCAGTGGAGTGGTTCTTCAGAAAGTGGTAATCTTTTTGAGGGGTTCTAACTTCACCGTGGTATTCGGTGAAGGGTTGTTGATTGAAGGTGGTTTAGCCTTCAAGGTCTGAGGGTGGTTTGCCTTCAGGAACTGAAAGCGGTTTGCTTTCAGGGGCTGTTGAAAGTGGTTTACTTTCACAAGATATTGGTAGGAATTCTTGGGGTCCTTGGGTTAGGAACTTGTAAGTAATTTTTATCAATAGTGGAAAAATTCTCAAGGGGTTTCTTTGAGGGACTGGACGTAGCCTTCGGTGGATTGAAGGTGAACCAGGATAAACTCTCTGTGTCATTTCCTTCATCCTTCATCTTTTACTTTCAAGCAATTACAATATTCCGCTGCAACAACGTTCTTACGTTACAACTCTAATTGCGCTGAAAGTCGTTTGGTACTACTACGCGAAAATCGGGGCAACTCTGATTCACCTCCCCCCCCTCTCAGGTTGCTATGTGTACTAACAATTGGTATCAGAGCGGAAGTTTAGGTAAGTTATTCCTAAGATCCGGGAAAAGATAGCATCCTCATCTACAACATGTACCAATGAAGGATTCAACATAAACAGGCCATCATTCTACAATGGAGAACCCTACGGTTTCTGGAATATCAAGATGATGATCTTCATAAAGCCATTAGACGCAGAAATTTGGAAAGTCATTGAAGAAGATCTCCTTGGGCCTGTAGTAGAAGTTGAAGGAAGTTCACAATCAGAACCAGAAAACACATGGAGTGACAAAGAAAAGAAGAAAGTTCATCATGACTTAGAAAGGTATGAACATCTAGACTTCAGTCCTTGGTATGAAGAAATTCCTTAGGGTATCTACTTGCAAATCTTCAAAAGGAATATGGGATACTTTAATGGTTACACACGAAGGGACTGATGAAGTCAAAAGATTCAAAGATCAATATATTCTATCACAAGAATATGAGATGTTCAGAATATTGCCTGGAGAAAGCATACTTGATATGCATAAGCGGTTCACACGATTATTGAATCACTTGGTTGTTCTTGGTAAGGAATTCTCTTATTATGCCATAAACATGAAAATGTTAAGATCCCTTACAAGAACATGGCAACCAAAAGAACACTGCTTTCTCAAAGAAGAAAAGTCTCTCCAACATGACTCTGGCTACTCCTTTGGAAAACTTCAAGAACATGATTTGAAGTTAAATAGACTTGAGCAATATGAGAACAACGAAAAGAGACATCGGTCTATTGCTCTAAAAGCCAAAGAAAGCATCAATGATGAATATGATGCAGAGTCACAAGATGATAAGAACATGGTCTTAATAGTCAAGAATTTTTCAAAGGTTCTTACAAAGAAAAGAAGAAGCATTGACTAAAGGAGAAGTTTGAAAAGAAGGATTCAAACTCCAAAGAAAAGCATACATTACTTGGGATGACAATGACGTAGGCTCAGACTCAGAATCAAAGAAGGAAGAAGCACACTTTGCATTAATGGCATCTCAGAATTCTGAAAAGGAAAATATCCAGGTTAGTACCAGTACTTCTTCTTCTAGTGATTTAGAATATGCTATAGAAAGTCTTTTTAAGATGTATCGTAATGCTTCTAAAGTTAGTGTTAAAATGCTATTATTTCATCCTTGGAAGAAAAATGTCAAAGGCTTCAAAAGGAATTAGATGATGTTAAATCTCTTGAAAGTAAACACATGCATGCTAGTTCTTCTAAAAATATGAACTATAGGAACTACCCACAAAATGTCCCAAAACAATCCTAAAGATTCATTCTTTAAAGATTAAAAGAAAATTAGGAAGTTTAGATAAACATGATATTTAATTATGTGTTTATATGTTGCATGATCTTTGTGTGAACTTATTTGATTGCATTGATTATACGCTTAAATGTTCGTCTAGAAATTTCTTACATAGGACTTGATATTTTTAGTATCTATAAAAATGTCCTTGTAATCGATTACCATAGGTCCTGTAATCGATTAACCCTGTTCACAGTCCTCGTGCCTGTTAGAATCTTCTAAGTAATCGATTACCATAATTGCTATAATCGATTACATGTTCAAAGTTTGAATTTTTCTAAATTAAAACTGCCAGTAATCGATTACC
The DNA here is from genome assembly GCA_030819835.1 of Acmispon strigosus. Lineage (NCBI taxonomy): Eukaryota > Viridiplantae > Streptophyta > Magnoliopsida > Fabales > Fabaceae > Acmispon > Acmispon strigosus. The sequence goes on from JAUAMA010000001.1 coordinate 11,228,112, forward strand.
CAACTGCTGTAATCGATTTCATTCTCATGCTATATAATCAAAGCATAAAATTTCAATAGGAATTATTCTCAAAATGTTCCAAGACATCCTAGGAGACTTTATGATATGCTTAGATATAATATATAATGAAGGTTATAGATTATATACTTGTAGTTATTGCAAAAGAATAGAATATACCTCTAGTAGATGTTATTATAGGAATATAGGAATATCAAGTGGGCAATGTATATGGGTGGAGAAGACAATCAATAACCTAGAACCCAAAGCAACTTAGGTACTTAATATTCCTTTATGAGAATTTGTTTTGTAAGTGTGTATGAAAGCAGCAAAGAGTTTATGATATCTTGATAATGGCTGCACATCACACATGATTGGAGACAAAACAAAATTTTTATATCTCATACCTAGAGAAAAGGGATATGTATCATATGAGAATAATGAAAAAGGGGTAATTACTTGGCATAGGAAAAATAGGTACGCCTTCTCAAATAGTATTAAATAGAGCCATCTAAAATACATAATGCTTTAGAAGATGAGAACGGGATTCTAGCCATGCAAGAATAGTTGAACCAGTTTAAGAGAAACCAAGTATGGATATTGGCTCCCTGACCTAATGATAAGTATATTATTGAAACCAAATGGGTGTTTAGGAACAAACTAGATGAACATGGAATCATAGTTAGAAATTAGGCTAGATTAGTAGTACAAGGTTATAATCAGAAAGAAGGTATAGATTTTGATTAGACATATTTACCAATTGCTTGTTTAGAAGCAAGTAGACTTCTACCAGAGTATGCTTACTCACTTAACTTCCAACCATATCAAATGGATGTTAAGAGCGGTTTCTTGAATGGATACATTCAAGAAGAAGTCTATGTGAAGCAACCTCCTGGCTTTGAAGATCCAAAGTTTCCTTCACATGTCCTCATCCTAAAGAAAGCTTTATACGATCTAAAGCAAGCACTATGGACATAGATTGCAAATCAAGCAATCTGAAAATGAGATATTCATCAATCAATCCAAGTTCTATAAAGAACCTCTGAAGAAATATGACTTGAATGATTACAAAGTAATACCCACATCAATACGGATCAAGCACTTATCTAGATCAAGATGAATCATTTACTCCAGTAGAGATTACCAAATATAGAGCCCTTGTCTACACTCTCTGAAACTTTTCCTCCAAAACAAATAAGACAAACTTGGAAGACAATAAAGCAAGTTCATCATCCAATTCAGAAAATGGAGGAGTATGTCTTGCTTCGATGGTAACACATCATTCTAATGATGGTAATAAAGAGGTTAGTAATGCAACTTCATATGATAATTTACAAAGTACTTTTATATAGATTGCATGATAGTTTCTTGAGTGTTTATGAAGTATATGCATACCATAGTAGGATCATCTCATCTCTACAAAGTAAAACTAAAAGCATGCAAGATGAATTAGATCAAGTAAAATCTAAAATAGATATTCAAAGTGATGTTTCATCTTTAGATACATGCATAACTTTTGAGTCAAGGATTGATGCATTAAAACAAGTGGTAAACAAAGGAATAAGATGATATGGATAAGTTGTTATATAATCAAAGACACGCCTTTCATAAAAGTGATTTAGATTTATCTAATCATAGTCATCCTAATGATGTTAGGAAAATCACTTTTAGACCAAGAAGTTCATATAACTTTGGTCACTCAAGAAGAATACATGATGGTGTTCTACTTAGAAAGGCATGTATCAAATCTTTCTATCATCTTAAGGAAAAAGTGTATAACATGAAATTTAAAGTGTTCCTATTATTCTCCTAATTATCAAAGAAACTACGGAATTCCCAAATGAAAGATTCATATGGGATGTAAAAGGAACTAATCCAAAAGGATCCAAAGACTATTGAGTACCTCTAAAATACCATTAAGCCTATTGTGCAAATGTGTTTGAAGACCTTGTGATCTGAAATGTCATATACAAAGGATGGTCTTTCAAAACACAAATTTAGAATGTGGTATTGGTAAGAGAAACTCTAAAAACTTCATATCTTTCAAATAATATTAAGTACAAGAGTAATGCATTCTTAGGCATCTGCATTTACATCATAGTTATCTGTTAGATATATCTTTCATGCAGTACCTACCAAGTCTGGAAATCCGAGTTTTCAGACATAATAATCGATTACCTAAAGTAAGTAATCGGTTACAGGGATATTTTGGCCCAGGATTATTTCAGAAAGCTTCAGTAAACAATTACTGGAAGTCTATAATTAATTCTATCAAGGCTAAAAATGGAAAATAGTTAACTTTCAGAGTTTGGCTTATGTTTTCATATATTTTGGGTTGTAATAGTTTAGACATAACTTTTAGATGGTTTGAATTCTGCTTGTATGTTTAAAATCTCTATGGTTATGCTTTAATTGCGTGTGATGCATAAGTTTCAAAAGTACTGTCTTGCACACCCCCACTCCCTATGATTCAAATGTTTATACTACTTGTTAGCAATGTATGCTTGGACTCATCTTCTTTTTGATGAAGTCAAAAGGGGGAGAAAGAGTCACATGTGCTTTGTAAAGACTTACTTATAAGAAAAGCTACAAGAGGAACAAAAAGGGGGAGAAAAAGGTTGATACACAGGGGGAGAAAAGTATTGATACACATTCTCTTTTTGACATCAAAATATTTGCCATTATGCTTTCCTTTATTTCTATTATCCTAGAATACTTTGTATGGCTTTTTCTTCTTTTTGATGATGTCAAAAAGGGGAGAAAAGTCTTGTGTATGCTTGATCATTTTCAGGATACTGTGCTTCATTTGCAAAACAAAGGGGGAGATATAATTGCAAAACTAAGGGGGAGATACAAGAAAAGAAAGAAAGTCTAATGATCCATCAATGTTCAAGCATGATGTTTGTCATCATCAAAAAGGGGGAGATTGTAAATCAAGTCTCGTCCTTGGACTCGACTGAGGTTTTGATGAAGACAAACACATCACAAAAAGAAGAAAGACTTCAGAAGAGAAAAGGAAGACTTCAAGAAGACTACAAGAAAGAAAGGAACAAAAAGAAGAAAGACTTCAAGAAGACTTCAAGAAGACTTAAGAGAAGAAAGACTTCAAGAACCAGGCTTAGAACGCCAAGATCAAAACATGAAGGTTCTAGTTTTAAGTAAGTATTTTCAACTTAGTGTGCTATGCTTTATTAAGGTTTAATTGCATTAGAAGGATCATGAAAGATCAACTAATTGAGTACAATATGTTGTCACAAGTTAAACTTGGTAGGAACACTCAATTAGGGTTTAAGATGGTTAAAACTGAGTTCTGGACTGTCTGTAATCGATTACAGATGTGTGTAATCGATTACCACAAGTGTGTAATCGATTACCAAGTTTGAAATTCAAATTCAAACTTCAACGGCATGGTGTAATCGATTACACTAACTGTGGTAATCGATTACCAGATCGACAGATGTGTTATTTCATGAACCATTGTGTCTCAAACCCGTTGGGAAAGGTTGTGTTGGTTCATGGACGACCTCTAGTGCCTATATAAAGTCCTTAGACACTCAGAAACATAAATGACTTGGTCCATAACGTTCATATTCATTAAAGTCATCATTCTGAGTTTCAGTTCTCTCATTTTCATAAGAACACTCATGATGTTCAACATTTGAGAAACTCAGAATTGAAGAGCCTTCATTGTAATGGCCTGGAGCATACAAACTAAGATCAATCCATCTTGTCTAAGGGATTGAATTTAGCCATAGGAAAGGCATCTTCTTCTTCTTCCATTTGAATCATGTTGATTCTTTCACCGTAGTTTTCGGTGGTTGTAAAAAGGCCCTTTGAATCAAGTTTGATTCAAAGTCCACCGTGGTAATGCGGTGTCATCAGAAAGTGGTTTGCTTTATAAGGCTTGATGGGTTCTCTTAGGGTCCTTGGCACAAGTATTGCTAAGAAGACTTGATCAATCAGAAGTGGGTTGCTTCAGGAAGATTGATAAGATATCTTAGGGTCCTTGGTGCAAGCATTCGTTAAGAGTACTCGATCATGGGAAATCTTCACTGTGGAATTCAGTGGAGTGGTTCTTCAGAAAGTGGTAATCTTTCTGAGGGGTTCTAACTTCACCGTGGTATTCGGTGAAGGGTTGTTGATTGAAGGTGGTTTAGCCTTCAAGGTCTGAGGGTGGTTTGCCTTCAGGAACTGAAAGCGGTTTGCTTTCAGGGGCTGTTGAAAGTGGTTTACTTTCACAAGATATTGGTAGGAATTCTTGGGGTCCTTGGGTTAGGAACTTGTAAGTAATTTTTATCAATAGTGGAAAAATTCTCAAGGGGTTTCTTTGAGGGACTGGACGTAGCCTTCGGTGGATTGAAGGTGAACCAGGATAAACTCTCTGTGTCATTTCCTTCATCCTTCATCTTTTACTTTCAAGCAATTACAATATTCCGCTGCAACAACGTTCTTACGTTACAACTCTAATTGCGCTGAAAGTCGTTTGGTACTACTACACGAAAATCGGGGCAACTCTGATTCACCCCCCCCTCTCAGGTTGCTATGTGTACTAACAACTTTCACTCAAACCGGAATGAAGATGAAGAAGATTTCTATATAGATGAATCAATCCTCTAACATAAGATTGGATTGAATGTGCAAGTTATGCTTTAGGAATTAACATATGAAGGCTCTTTTCTATTTTGAGTTCTTCAAAAGTTGAACAGCATAAGTGCTCTTGAAAATGAAGACTTATAGACTCAGAATTATGGCTCTAATAAATATGAAAGTTGTCTGTGATTCATTCTACGTTTCTGAGCCTTAATGGACTATTTAAAGGTACTAGAGATCGTCCATGAACCATCACAAAGCTTCCCAAACGTTTTGGGATGCATTGGTTCACGAAACAACACACCTGGTCGTACTGGTAATTAATTACGTTAGTATGGTAATCGATTTAGCAAATGAGTAAGACAAAGAAAGCAGGAAGCATAGTTGGGCGAGTAACCCCAGCCCAACCTGGCGCGTGATTTTCCATCAGTTTTGGACCTTCTAGATGGGCGATCAAGTTGTAGTACGGCGAGCTGTTTCATACTTCTGGGGCTCAGTTAGACTTGTGGGCTGGCGGAAACTCCTATAGGGCAAACACCCTCGTCCTGGTGGCTCCAATTGCACGATGATCACTTCATTCCACCCCAGGCATGTCGACCCACCCAGAGTCACATTCACGCACATTTTCATGCTAGGATTGGCAACATATTTATCCTCCGCGCCCAGGCCTTAGGCGACTCATTTCCCTATAGAATGTTGTACTCTTTTTCCTTCACTAGGTTTTTATCCCACATGGTTTTTCCTAAGAAGGTTTTAACGAGTCACGTTCTATAGGGATCACCGCCCAAAGGAAGCGCAGATTGGAATTCTATGGCGAGTACTATTTGAAGACACACTTCATCTTCATACCTCAGACTCGGTGTCTTGTGGGCTTGTGGACAGGGCGACCACCTTGACCGGTGGCAGGCCATGAAGCCTTATGAAGACACACTTCGCTTTCATACCTCAAGCTCGGTGTCTTGTGGGCTTGTGGACTGGGCGAGTTCCTTTGACCAATGGAAGGGCGACTCAATGGCTTGACAGGGCGACTTAGGCTACTTTGGGGGTATATTTGTAATGTAAGGGAGGTGATAATTTATAATTTGTTGGGCTCGATTATAGAGGCCCATAGGCCTGTTAGGACTAAAAGATATTTATGGCTTCTCCCCCAATAAATAGCTAGTAGGGGGATCATGTAAAAGGGTCTTGAATTGTCTCTTGATATTCTAATAATAAAACTTTTCTCCTATACTGTCTCACTGTCGAGAACACAATGGTAATTTGTAGGATTTAAGGGAAATGGGAACAGAATGAATGATTGTATGCAACTTAGGTATAAGGGTAGGAATTGTTAGTGTTGGCCTGAACTTGGAATTCATCTTCAATTTGATTAACTAATCACTAAGGTATTAGGATTAGAAATTGGATTGGAAGTTCTATTTGATTAAGGTATTAACAAGTAGAAACTCTAGGTTAGAACACCTAAGAACATGTTCTGAATTTCATATATAGAATTGATTCTGAATAGCTTAGCTAGAGGTAGTGAAACTCAACCCAAGTACTTGTTTTTATGAAGCTATTATCTTTATCTTAATTCTGTTTTCTTTTAATTGCAAAAGCAAAAAAAAAAAAATATCTTTTCTATTTCAAACTCTAAAAAACCGATTTCAAGTCAAACCAATCCCTGTGGAGACGATATCTTTTATATTACTTTGATTGTAACCTGTACACTTGCAGAATTGCTATCAAGTTTTTGGTGCCGTTGTCGGGGATTGGCTCTTTGATTTTGAATTGGTTGATTAGAGTTTTTTGTTTTTAATTTCTGTGGTGAACTGGTATTGCTAAATCTGGTTGCTGAGTTTTTTTAAGGTATGTCAATGGCTGAAACATTCGAGCAAATGTTGGCAAAAATCCGGCCTGAACTGGAAAAGGAATATGAGAAGAAGAAGCATGATGCGTTCACTCTAATTGACGAGTTTTACTCCGAATTAGATTGCAAGCGCAGTGCTGGATTTTTGCCAAATCCTGAGCAAGAATGTAAAGCCAGGGAGATTCTTCAAGTGAAGATACAAAGCATTCTGAGGAGATAGCCAGTGATTGATCAACTTCCCACAATCCCTTTGAGTAAGTCTATGGACCAAGATGAGAAAATTGAAAAAAAGGATTATATAGTGACTGAAAAAGGTTTTTCTCTACCCACCCCGGAAGAGGAAAAACAAGACTCCCTGAAAACGATGTCCATAGATGAACTTGCGCGGGAAAGTGGTGAGGTCAAGGCTGAACAATCATGTCTCATTCTGATGACTAAATGTTGTCCGAATTTGCATGACTTGAGGGGTCTAATGCAATTGGTAATAGACCCTGTTTGAGTGGTGAATTTGAAGAAGTCTATCAAAGACTCGGTTTAGATATTTTAAATCTCTTGGTTTTCTTCTATAAAATTGCAGGTTTTATTTCTTCTGTTATGCTAAGTGCCCCATTCTGAGTTCTCCATTGTTTAACAAAACAACATCGTTGCTTTGCAGTAGCTACAACTATGGCTCCATTGTTATAAAAAGTGTTGCACTTGATAGGGAAATTGCAAGTGTACAATTTACTATCGCGTAATAAAAATGTTCGAACCCACAGGGATAGGTGTTCTTATTACTATTAAGTTTAGTACTTTAAACACAAAAATAAAATGATAGATATTGTTGGTTTTTAGAGCAAGTAAGAATAATAACATAAAATAAAGATGTGATAAAAATGATGAGAATTAAGTCCTTGGGTTGATTGACATAGAATATAAATTATGCTAGCAAGTATCTACTTAATTTCTAAATTATAAATCCAAGTTCAAGGTGCTATAGCCTATTATATCTACAAGTTAATCTCTTACACATTGTAGAACTTCCTTTTTCAATTACTAAACCCAATTTCTTGCAATCTAGTTAACTAAAGAAGAAGATGAAGATAGAGTTCCGGCCAACACAAAGCTACGTCTTTCCTAATCTCTTAGCGAAATATACTTATAGCCTTTTTTAATCCTAGGTCCCTTACTACTTACCAATTCTCATTCGTATAAGTAATAAGAAAAACTTCTTGTGTACAGCAAGATAACAATATGAGCAAGGAATTAAAACAAGAACTGGAAATAAAATTTAGAAAGGTAGAAACAAAACTAAAACATAAATTTATAAACTAATACAACCCAAGAAACTTAAAAGAATTAGCCAAGCATGGCTAAAAGATTCATTGAATTACCCTGGATAGGAGCTCAAGTATGGCTTCCCACAATTCCTAGGAACAATGATCTTTGAGGGAGAAAGAGAGAATACTTGTTGTATTCTATGAAGGTGTGTCTTACAAGTGAAGAAAAGGGCCCTATTTATAGTAAAATTCCAGCCTCCAGCGCTTGAGCGCTGGCTTTCCCAACGCCTGGGCGCTAGGATGCATTAAAAACCCACTTTCTGTCCGAGGCCCAGCGCTTGAGCGCTGGCTTTCCAACGCTTGGGCGCTGGGACACAATCTGACTCATCATCTAGTCAGAACCCCAGCGCTGGAGCGCTGGGATCCCAACGCTGGAGCGTTGGAATGCTGCTTCTTCATCTTCTTGCTTGTTCTTCCTTCTTCATTCATGGTAGTGGGTTTTGATGGCCATAAAAAGCCACTAACCAGCCTTGATCAATTCTGAAACCCTTCCTCCACTAACATCAATTCCTTTAGGCATTTTTTCCATGTGCTAAATTGGAGAGTGACTCTTCATATTTTTCTTTTTCACTTTGGTCCTCCCTTGGTTAGCACTTCAATTCAAGCCCTCATATTCTCTCAATCTCCACTTCAAGTCCTCCACTCTTGAACTTTTACAACTTAGTCCCTGACTTCCTGAAACTTTACAAATTGGTCCCTGGCCCAAAAATGATAACTAACCAGCTTTTCCTAAAAATATAAAATAACTAGAAAAATCCCTAAAAATATAAAATAAAGATAGAAAAACACAAAAAATCTAATCTACATGCAAAATGCAAAATAAATATAAAATCTACATAAAAACAATAAAAAACCTACATGTGACTCAAAAATAATAAAATAAAAAGACTAAAAAGACCCTAAAAACATCATATAAAATCCACTCATCACACCACTATACCCAACGACAGCTTGTCCTCAAGCGACAAAACTTAAAGAAAAACTCGTCCCTGGGTTTTGAGAAAGTTTTATCTGATTACAACTTGAAGCATAGAAACCTTTCAAAGAAAGCTTAGCAGAATAGGAAGACATGCATGTTTTATAGACAAAGAATCAAGAAAGTTAGGCTTGGCTTTTAACATGTTGAGTTCATCAATTAAGCTCACAAAATAATATCCTCCATGAAAACAAGAAAGCTCAATAATCCTGCCTATAATTCAAATCAAAACTGAAGTAAAGCAACCAAGTGATTTTGAAGAGATTTTTGAAGGTTGTAACTTGGCCAAAGGGTTGAACAATTCAAGGTGTGGATTTCAAGACTTGGCAACTCTATTGGCTGACTCAGAAATTTTGTTGTTAAGTGATTTTTTCTTGACTAAGAGCTTCAACAATTCAACACAAGGGTCCTCTCAATTTTTCTCTTTTCCTTTCTCTTTTTTTTGAACAAAGTAGTGGAATGTATGGGATGAATGACTTGAATTTTACTCCCCTCAAACTCTTTCTCACCCCACTACTTCATTATTTTTTCCAAGGCACATACCTTATTTTTTCAATTTTTTCTTCTTCTTTTTTTTTTTAGAGAGAAACCCACAAAAATAGCTCTAACAAATCAGCACATGCATCACTATAACAACTGAAAAATTATCACACAAAGTAGGCTTCAAAGAATGACTCTTTTAAGGCTCAAAAGGGGCTACTAGTGGATATAAAATTTCAAGCAAAACTCTGAGTTTTCAAAAATGCCTAATATCTCTTCTCAACTCACAAAGTACACAAAACTCCAATCAACATGCAACATAAGGCAGAAAAATTTCACAATCAAGAATTCAGAGTCCTCAGCTCTCAGAAAAAGATAGGGTAAGTGGTACCCTTTTTAGAACTCAGAAAAACTTTTGCCAACAACCCAAAACAATCAAGATATCAAAAATCATTTCTACAGCATGCAATCCTAACTGCTTTAAAACATATAACCTTTTCACAAAGCAGTTCAATCAGATAAAGCATTTCACAAAGCTATAGCAACTTCAGAATGGATAATATACTCAAAGACTCATGCAAAAAATAAAACAGAAAAACTAAACTAAAAATAAAACTAAAAACTATAAAAAGAAAAAAAACAAAAACTAAGAAGCTGGTATAGTAACAAATTTCCACAAAGGTCCAAGGGAACCTCAATGTAAAAATCACTTTGAACACTCAAGTTCAAGAGGACTCTTCCTCTTTTGGTACCTATCCTGTAACAATGAACAAACAAAAGTCTCACAAGCAAAGTTTGCTTGACTTGTTAGTCCCAAAAACAGCACAAAAGATCATGGGTTGAAAATGTGTGTCCACCTTAAAAACAAAAATTCTTGAGTTCCCCAAAAATTAAAACCATTGTAGAAACAAGGAAAACTCAAAGAACTTTAAAACCTTTCAGAAAATGGTGAACACACAATTTATTAAAAATTAAAACAGCAAATAAAAGTAAAAACAGCAAACTGCCCGAGCTCCAGCGCTTGAGCGTTGGGGATGCCAACGCTTGGGCGCTGGAATTAAAAGAATTTCTGGGCATCAGAGGTCCCAGCGCCTGAGCGCTGGGTTCCAACGCTATGGCGCTGGAAAATAGAAAATAAAAAAAACTGGGATTCCAGGGGCTTAGCGCATGAGCGCTAGCCCTCCAGCGCCTAAGCGCTGGGATCAACTGGAACCAGGGGGCTTTTACAGGGGCCTAACGCTCGTGCGTTGGCCTCCAGCGCCTAAGCGCTGGCCCCTCCTGTAGCAACAACATAGAATTCTTTTCTTTTATTTATTTACAAGAGTTGGGCAGAAAATTAAAAAGACATAAAAATAAACTATCCTAAGTTGGGTTGTCTCCCAACCAGCCCAATGTTAAGGTCCGAGATAGACCCTTCCCCTTAATCAATTGGGGGAATCAAGAAAAATAGACATCACTTGTGACACAACTTCTCCCCCTAAGTACTGTTTCAGTCTGTGCCCATTGACAACAAATGTGCCACTTTTATCCTCTAACTCAACCGCACCATGGGGAAAAACTTTGGTAATCATATAGGGTCCTGTCCATCTTGACTTCAGCTTTCCAGGAAACAACCTCAGCCTTGAGTTGTACAATAACACAAGCTGTCCTGGACAAAACTCTTTTGGCACAATTTTCTTATCATGCCACTTCTTGGTCTTCTCTTTGTAGATCCTAGCATTGTGATATGCTTGGAGTCTAAATTCATCCAACTCATTTACCTGTACCTGTCTTTTATCCCCAGCTTCTTTGGGGTCCATGTTCAATTGTTTCAAAGCCCAAAAGGCTTTATGCTCAAGTTCCACAGGCAAATGACAAGTCTTACCATAAACCAACTGGTAAGGAGAGGTTCCAATAGGAGTTTTAAACGCAGTTCGGTAAGCCCACAAGGTGTCATCTAATTTTTTTGACCAATCCTTCCTTGAGGTACCAACTGTTTTTTCCAAAATCCTTTTTAACTCCCTATTAGAAACCTCTACTTGTCCACTAGTTTGGGGGTGATAGGGGGTAGCAATTTTATGACTAACACCATATTTTTTCAAAAGAGTTTCAAAAGCTTTATTACAAAAATGCTTACCTCCATCACTGATTATTGCTCTTGGCACCCCAAATCTAGTAAAAATCTTTTTCTTCAAAAAGTCCAGAACCACTTTTCCATCATTTGTGGGAAGGGCTGATGCTTCAACCCATTTAGAAACATAGTCAACAGCAACCAAAATATACTGGCAACCAAAAGAAGGTGGAAAAGGTCCCATAAAATCAATGCCCCAAACATCAAAAAGCTCAACTTCCAAAATCATTTTTTGGGGCATCTCATTCCTTCTTGAGATATTACCAGTTCGTTGACAGCGATCACACCTTACCACAAATGCTCTACTATCTTTGAAGATAGTAGGCCAATAAAAACCACTTTGGAGGACTTTAGCTGCAGTCCTCTCACCTGAAAAATGACCTCCATAATCGGAGCCATGGCAATGCCATAAAATAGCCTCAAATTCTTTTTCTGGAATACACCTTCTAATGGTCCCATCAGAACATTCTCTAAACAAATAAGGTTCATCCCAGAAAAAGAATTTAGCATCATGCAAAAATTTCTTCTTTTGTTGCCAAGTCAAATCAGAAGGCAACACACCAGCAGCTTTAAAATTAGCTAAATGTACATACCATGGAGCTATCTCTTGGACAGCCAAAAGCTTCTCATCTGGGAACTCCTCTTGAATAGGAATTGGATCGGAGTTCCCCCCTTCAAGCCTTGACAAATGGTCTGCTACACCATTGTCCTTCCCTTTCCTGTCCACAATTTCAAGATCAAACTCTTGCAAGAGTAAGATCCACCTGATCAACCTGGGTTTAGCTTCCTGCTTAGCAAACAAGTACTTCAATGCAGCATGGTCAGTATGCACAATAACTTTAGTACCCAAAACGTAAGGTCTGAATTTGTCTAAAGCATAGACAACGCTCAACAACTCCTTTTCAGTTGTAGCATAATTTTTTTGAGCTTCATTCAGAACCTTACTAGCATAATAAATCACATGCAAAACTTTTCCATTTTTCTGACAAAGAACAGCCCCTATTGTATTATCACTAGCATCACACATAACTTCAAAAGGCAAATCCCATTGGGGAGCAACAATGATAGGGGCTGAAACAAGTTTTTCCTTTAATAATTTAAAAGCAGCCAAACACTCATCATTAAAGATAAAAGGAGCTTCTTTTTCAAGGAGATTTGTCATAGGCTTAGCAATTTTAGAAAAATCTTTTATAAATCGCCTATAAAAACCTGCATGACCAAGAAAGCTTCTTATACCTTTAATATTAGTGGGAGGAGGCAGATTTTCAATGATTTCAGTTTTAGCTTTATCTACCTCAATCCCTTTTTCAGAAATCTTGTGCCCAAGCACAATGCCATCTTTTACCATAAAATGACATTTTTCCCAATTAAGTACCAAATTCTTTTCTTGGCACCTAACAAGAATCCTTTCCAAATTGCTCAAACACTTGTCAAAGTTGGGGCCATAAACAGAAAAATCATCCATGAACACTTCCATACATTCACCAATTAAATCATAAAAAATAGCAAACATACATCTTTGGAAGGTTCCTGGAGCATTACACAAGCCAAAAGGCATTCTTTTATAAGCAAACACCCCGAAGGGGCAAGTAAAAGCAGTTTTTTCTTGATCCTTAGGATCAACAACAATTTGGTTATATCCTGAATAACCATCCAAGAAACAATAGTACTTATGGCCAGCCAACCTGTCAAGCATTTGATCAATAAAGGGAAGGGGGAAATGATCTTTCCGGGTGGCAGAATTTAGCCTCCGGTAATCTATACACACCCTCCATCCAGTTACCATCCTGGTGGGAATCAATTCATTGTTCTCATTTGGAACCACAGTAATTCCCCCTTTTTTGGGAACTACCTGAACAGGACTAACCCATTCACTATCAGAAATGGGATAGATGATCCCTGCATCAAGCAATTTAATCACTTCTTTCCTTACCACCTCTTTCATGGCAGGATTAAGTCTTCTTTGGGGTTGGACTACAGGTTTAACTTGTTCTTCTAAACCAATTTTATGCATACAAACAGTGGGGCTTATGCCCTTAATATCCTCTATAGTCCAACCCAAAGTAGATTTATGAGCTCTAAGAATTCTTACCAGTTTTTCTTCTTCAAGAGGAGAGAGGGAACTACTCACAATGACTGGCTTGTTATTACCTTCCTCAAGAAATACATACTTAAGGGTGGAAGGTAAGAGCTTCAATTCCCTCTTTTCCTCTTGAACTTCTTCCTCTCTTTTCAGCTCCTCTACCCAATTTCCTTTTGAAGGGAAAAAATGGGCAGCTTCCAGATATCTTGCCATTTCAATGACCTGTTCGTCATTGCTGTCTATATCTTCAAAATCCAACCCCTCAGAGATTATAGTCTCTAAAGGATCTTCTTTCCACATGGCAACAAACTGTTAGGCAGAAATATTTTTTTATTTTTTTTATATATATACAAGAAGTACTAAACAAAATAAAAATAAGAACTTAAAAAGAACCTATCCCCGGCAACGGCGCCAAAAACTTGATAGGGAAATTGCAAGTGTACAATTTACTATCGCGTAATAAAAATGTTCGAACCCACAGGGATAGGTGTTCTTATTACTATTAAGTTTAGTACTTTAAACACAAAAATAAAATGATAGATATTGTTGGTTTTTAGAGCAAGTAAGAATAATAACATAAAATAAAGATGTGATAAAAATGATGAGAATTAAGTCCTTGGGTTGATTGACATAGAATATAAATTATGCTAGCAAGTATCTACTTAATTTCTAAATTATAAATCCAAGTTCAAGGTGCTATAGCCTATTATATCTACAAGTTAATCTCTTACACATTGTAGAACTTCCTTTTTCAATTACTAAACCCAATTTCTTGCAATCTAGTTAACTAAAGAAGAAGATGAAGATAGAGTTCCGGCCAACACAAAGCTACGTCTTTCCTAATCTCTTAGCGAAATATACTTATAGCCTTTTTTAATCCTAGGTCCCTTACTACTTACCAATTCTCATTCGTATAAGTAATAAGAAAAACTTCTTGTGTACAGCAAGATAACAATATGAGCAAGGAATTAAAACAAGAACTGGAAATAAAATTTAGAAAGGTAGAAACAAAACTAAAACATAAATTTATAAACTAATACAACCCAAGAAACTTAAAAGAATTAGCCAAGCATGGCTAAAAGATTCATTGAATTACCCTGGATAGGAGCTCAAGTATGGCTTCCCACAATTCCTAGGAACAATGATCTTTGAGGGAGAAAGAGAGAATACTTGTTGTATTCTATGAAGGTGTGTCTTACAAGTGAAGAAAAGGGCCCTATTTATAGTAAAATTCCAGCCTCCAGCGCTTGAGCGCTGGCTTTCCCAACGCCTGGGCGCTAGGATGCATTAAAAACCCACTTTCTGTCCGAGGCCCAGCGCTTGAGCGCTGGCTTTCCAACGCTTGGGCGCTGGGACACAATCTGACTCATCATCTAGTCAGAACCCCAGCGCTGGAGCGCTGGGATCCCAACGCTGGAGCGTTGGGATGCTGCTTCTTCATCTTCTTGCTTGTTCTTCCTTCTTCATTCATGGTAGTGGGTTTTGATGGCCATAAAAAGCCACTAACCAGCCTTGATCAATTCTGAAACCCTTCCTCCACTAACATCAATTCCTTTAGGCATTTTTTCCATGTGCTAAATTGGAGAGTGACTCTTCATATTTTTCTTTTTCACTTTGGTCCTCCCTTGGTTAGCACTTCAATTCAAGCCCTCATATTCTCTCAATCTCCACTTCAAGTCCTCCACTCTTGAACTTTTACAACTTAGTCCCTGACTTCCTGAAACTTTACAAATTGGTCCCTGGCCCAAAAATGATAACTAACCAGCTTTTCCTAAAAATATAAAATAACTAGAAAAATCCCTAAAAATATAAAATAAAGATAGAAAAACACAAAAAATCTAATCTACATGCAAAATGCAAAATAAATATAAAATCTACATAAAAACAATAAAAAACCTACATGTGACTCAAAAATAATAAAATAAAAAGACTAAAAAGACCCTAAAAACATCATATAAAATCCACTCATCAGCACTCAGGCACGACCTTTAGAGAAACACACAAGGGTACTCCCGCCTTTGAGTTCTCCCCCAGTCTTGATGATGATGACATCTTATGCAAATATACTTGAAATTACTACCGATATCGTGGTTAGTTTCACCACTCTCTTTGATCCAATCATTAATTTG
The DNA here is from genome assembly GCA_030819835.1 of Acmispon strigosus. NCBI lineage: Eukaryota > Viridiplantae > Streptophyta > Magnoliopsida > Fabales > Fabaceae > Acmispon > Acmispon strigosus. Next base: position 11,243,645 of record JAUAMA010000001.1, read on the forward strand.
ACCAAGTCCATTGGTTTTTGTGAAGTAAATTCTTTTTCAATTTTGCGTTCTAGACACTGGCTAGTGAGAATTCGTGTTTGACACTTGTTAGAACAGATAGCAACCTGAGAGGGGGGGTGAATCAGTGTTGCCCCAATTTTCGCCTTATTGAAATCGTTACTTTCAAGTTTATGATGATCACGAATTGATCGTTGTGATTGCAGCGGATATGAACAATACTTGAAAGTAAATGTGAAGGATAAAGAGAATCACACACAAGATTTATCCTGGTTCGCCTTCAATCCACCGAAGACTACGTCCAGTCCCTCAAGAAAACCCCTTGAGGATTTTTCCACTATTTATAAGAATTTCTTACAAGTTCCTAACCCAAGGACCCCAAGAATTTCTACCAATATCCTGTGAAAGCAAACCGCTTTCAACAGCCCCTGAAAGCAAACCGCTTTCAGTTCCTGAAGGCAAACCACCCTCAGACCTTGAAGACAAACTTGTCTTCAATCGAAACCCTGAAAGCAAACCACTTTCAGTGACAACAACCCTTCACCGAATACCACGGTGAAAAACTCAATCTTACAGAAAGAGATGAAGAAGATATTACACTTGGCTGTTTCAATCCTTTAACACACAATTGGATTGAACATGAGAAATTATGCTTTAAGGCTTTTAAGCATAATACAATTCTGAGTTCTTCAAGATATGAACAACTAATGTGTTCTTGTAAACATGAAGATCATGAACTCAGAATTTAGGCTCCAAAAGATTTAAGTTCTAAAAGATGAACCAATTTTGAAAGAGCCTTGGCCTAATGTGTTTTTCTCATGTGAAAATGTATATTTCGTGTGTGTTGTGTGTTCTATGTTGTTGTTATGTTTTCTGGACTCAAATGGTCTTTATATAGGCAAAGGAAACGTCCTTGAACCATCACAACCCTTTTCAAAAGGTTTAGGACACAATGGTTCATGAAAAGACACACTTTTTCGTTCTGGTAATCGATTACCATACTTAGTGTAATCGATTACACAAGTGACCATTTCAGTTTGAATTTGAATTTCAAACATGTAATCGATTACAAGACTGGAGTAATCGATTACTTGCCTTGGTGTAATCGATTACCATAATGGTGTAATCGATTACACAGAAGCCCATTTTCCAGAAACTTATTCTTTGAGACTTGCTTAAGGTTTTCTACTTCTTTTAAGTTATGAAAACACTTAGCTTGATTAGATTAGGTGTTTTGAGAGCCTTTATGCTTTAATAAACCTTTGGAAGCATAACTCACCTAATTCTAAGACTTCTAGACTATTGATGGACTTGAGTGCTTGATTCTTTTGAAGTCTTCTTTTCTTCTTTTTGTTGATGAGTTTGTCGTCATCAAAACCACAGCCAGGGTCAGGAGCAAGACCTTCTTCACAACACTAACATGCAAGCTTACATTTTTCATTCACTAGCAATACAAAAATAAGGGAAACCAAATTACTTGTTAAGTGAAGCACCGTGCAGTATTATGTCGCGGGTGCTGCTAGTTTGCTAGTCTTGTTAATTTGTATAATACCGCTTCTTCTTAATTTGGACCATAATTTTATCTTTACATAACCACATGCTTTAATGCCACTATTGCTTTGAATCTTCTGAGGGAGAGGAAATGTGGTTTTTATATGGAATTGTGTGATATTTATTTGCTAAACATGGATGCCAATAAACTCCTCGAACATTTTAATTTGAAAATGGATCTACCTTTTATTGGTAAGCACAATTTCCTTTTTTCCCATTATCACTTTATACGTAAAATGCTTAACATTGAATGTTGGTTGTTTTATGTATGTTGCAGTGATGTCTTATAATTTTAATACAAGTACTATCATGAAGGGGGAATCAGATATGGGAGCTTGTGATTGTTTGACTATACATTTACATTTGGAGGTGATTAACAAGAATGATGTTTATGAGGATCATGAATATTTTGTGGTTCTGTTTATGGCTAAAAGAGACTGAGCTGAGTTACCTCCACCCTTTGATTACTTATTCAATGTAGTTTATTCAGGGAAGTTGAACTTGATGCAACAACCGAATACGAATGATTCACATGTTCGATTATAGAAATCTATCTTTTAGACAGGAAGGAAGGGTTGGGGTGTTAGAACCTGGTTATATATTCCAATAGGAATCTTTGTATGCGAGTTCACTGAGGAAGTTCATCCTAATAGAAAAGATGGACTAAGATTAGGTTTTCATCATTACATACTTCACATGGTTATGTTTATGGGGTTAAGACAAAGTGGTCAGGCCCTTTCCTCATCAAAGAGGTTAAACCTTATGGGGCAGTTGAATTAGAAGACCCATAGACAAAAAGGACTTGGGTCGTTAATGGTAAAAGGATCAAGCTGTATCAGGGAGAGGATGTGCACCAAGCCATGCTGGATGTGGCTTACTTGACACTGAAGTAACTGAGCAATCACACGTCAAGCTAGTGACGTTAAAGAAGCGCTTTCTAGGAGGCAACCCAATGTGGTAACTTTTAAAGTTTTTCATGTGAATATGCATTTTAGTGTGGTTACATGTGTTGTTGCAGTGGTATGTATGCTATCTGATGTTAACTGTCACATTTGATTAAGTTTTGAACCTGAATTGTGATTTGAGCATTTGCATGATATTAGGCCTCCAACATGTTTCAATTATCATATATGAGAGGCCAGCTTTTGATGTGTGTTGGGTTCTGAAGTGCTGAGTTTTGAAATAGCTTAATCCAAGCATGAAAATGGCTCTTTAGGTGCTTCCTATGATCATTGCTTTTGATTGATCCATGTGAGCTTGTTTGCAAGTTTCTTAGGATACCTAAATGCCATTGTTTACATGACAATGTGTTTGATTTATTGCTATTCAAAATTGACTAGTTCAATGGCCTAATTTGATTGAATTCATCACATGCATGAGTTGTGACCATATGAGCTTTATTCTGAAAATTCTATTTTTGGGGTCAAGTCTTGTATCTCATTTTGAAGCTATTGGACAATTTTTGAGGCCTTGAAACTCATCTATGCTAAATGTGACATGTTGAGTTGTGTTTTTCAAGTTTTGAAGAGTTTGATTTGGGTTTGAGTGAAAAGAATGGCAAGAGGGCATGAAAACAAGTTTGGGGCAATCAATTCAAGGTTTTTGAGTGAAAAAAATAGCAAGTTGGGAGGTTGGAATATTGAGGAAGAGATAAATTTTGAAAAGAATAAGCTTTTGGGCGCTTAGCACCGCTACAAGGAGTTCTGGACGCTTAGCGCCCTTAAAAGGCGCTTAGCGCCGCTATGTGACCTCCTGGGCGCTTAGCGCCCCCTGTTCTTAAAAAAAATAAAAAAAATAAAAAGGGCCATGGGCGCTTAGCGCCTTGGAGCGGCGCTTAGTGCCCTGGCTAGACATACTGGGCGCTTAGTGCCTCGAGCCGGCGCTTAGCGCCCCTTGGCAGAACACGTTTTTTTTAACAAAAACCCCAAACCCTCCCATCACAAACACTAAACCCACGACCTGAAAAGCTCCCAAACCTAATCCCCAACACTCGAAACCCCCTTCCCTTTCTTCTTCTTCTTCTTCTTCTTCTTCAAATTCTTCTCCCTTCATCTCCAACACATTCCTTCCAACCCTCCATAACTACCCACCACCTACATTACACTTCCACAACTCCCATAACTCCCAAAACCTCCATAAACTCAATCAATTCCATAACCTCCCACCCACACAATCCCACTTCTTCCTCTTCTAATTCAATAACCTTCCATACCCACAAATCACAACCTCTGTTCTTTGTTTCTAAATTTGAATTTTAGGATGCCAAGAACCAAGCAAGGAGCCAATATAGTCGGCAGCGGCCGTCCGGCCAAAAGGAAGCACGGCGAGGGAAGCTCAGCTTCTACAAATTTTGATTCTAGCAAGTTCGTCTCCCTTGCTGCTCAGAAATTCTATCTTAAGATTAAAGACAAAATTATCCACCCAGAAAGGATAGTCAGGCTTCGGGATGACCATGATTTCGTGGGGTTTTATGATGAGCTTCAGCGGCGTAACTGGATGGCGGTGGCCCGACCGAGGGACAACTATCATCCCGATGTCATCAGGCAATTCTATGCCAATGGTGCCCTTTCCCCCGAAGCCAGAACAAACAGGTACACCTTTGTCAATGGTGTGAGGATTAATTATGATAAGGAGACCATCAATGACTTCCTTGGAAACCCATGGCCTAGGGGAGACAGCCTCTGTAAGCACTAGAGAATGCTGAGAGATAAGGCTTATGATGAAAATGATATCCGGAAGTTCATTGTTGTTTCTGGTCTTCCTATCTCTGCAATAACTGGTCCAGTGAAGCAGTTCTGTCTTAGGTGGCTGCCTAAAATTTGGCTAGTCTTCATCATATCCAACATCAGCCCAACAACCCATGTCTCAGATGTCTCTGCCCTGCGATCTAGGATTATATGGTCTATACTCAAGAATGACTCATTCAATGTGGCCGCTCTGATGTCCGATGCCATCGCCGATTCAATGAATAAGCAGGCGACATCCATGGTATTACCCTCTCTTATTACTAACTTGTGCATAATTCTTGAGGCTTACCAGGTGTAGAGTCAGGAGCAGGAGGTCGCTCTTAAGCCATTTGATCCAGGGTACATAAACATATTCTGTAAGGAAACTCCTTTGAAGAAGGTACTCAGTCAGCTAGGAGTCCAACTTCCTCCTAATGTTGACTCAGGAGATGAGGATGATCCTCTGGTTGATCCACAGCTGAATGACAGATAGATTCTGGAGCAGCTCATGCACCGGATGACGGTCAATGAAGTCAATCAGAGGCAATAGAATATGGCCTGCTACCGTGTTATCAGTGACCTTTACAGAACTGTGCACAGCATCCATGGCCTTCAACCTGGATTTGTTGGTGTTCCTCCTGATCAATTCAGGTATCACCATGGTTGGCCTGAGGACAGGCTCTTTCCTGATAGGGGGCAGGCGTAGGCTCATCAGCAGCAGGAAGACAGGCTGCTTCATAGGAAGAGGATTGATGATAAAGCTGCAATACCACTATGTTTGTTTTTATGTTTTAAGTATTAACTGTTATGTTTTAGTATTGTTGAACAATAGTATGTTTAATCTTGTTGTGCCATGTTTGGGGCACCCTTTTGTGATGTAACTTTGTGCCGCGTTTAGGCACTATCGTTTATAACTCTGTTAGTGTCGTTGTTTTTAATATTATGTTGGTTTTCCCTTATTTTTGTGTTGTTAGTATAGAATCTTTGTGAATTATGAATTGTATAGTCCTTTTGCTGTTTTTAGAAATCTATAGGTTAACGTGATGGTACTCGCGTTATACCATTTTTGAGGTTCAGAAAACAAATTCCACTTGGTTCTTACACTATTCTGTAAAAAAAAAAAATTGAAATCAAGGAATTCTAACCGAGTGAGGAGTAAGCCAAACACTTGTGCGATGTACTTGTGAGATGAGTGAATCATCGTTGTTTTTACAAAGTTGGTTTTACTTGAGTCTCTAATCTTTGGATTGCATGGTTAATGAAAGGAAATGATCTTAGGCATTCTTATCATTAGATTGACCCTTGTTTTCCAAAAAGCTTACCTTGATTAGGAACATCCTTTGTGAACCTTCTTGAGCCTTAATGAATGACTGTTTCTTGGTTACAACCTTGAGCCTTAAATTGAAAACAGTTTCCTACCCTTACTTTCTCAATTTAGGAGAGCATGCAAGATTGATTCTTGAGAGAAAAATAGTTGGGGGGAAAACAAAACAAAAGAAAACAAAAAAGAAAAAGAAAAGCAAGTGAAAGAAAAAGCAAAGAGAAAAAGAACGAAAAATGAAGAATTGAGAAGTGAAAAAGGATGAGCATAGTGAAAACAAGAAAAAGGGAAACAATGAAAAGGGGGGCAAGAAAAAAAATTTGAAAATCAAGAACGAGGTTGAGGAGAGTGAATAAGTTTAGTTGTATTTTGTGTGCTCTCTTAGTTGTGAAAGCCTTTGATCCTGAAAAACCCAGTTCTTTGGAGCCTAACACCATTTCAACCTTGAACAAGACCTTTGAGATCCTGGATTTACCATGCAGTTTGATTTGTTTGTGAGACAGGTAGCAAAGTTGATTCATGTGATTCAATGGATGATTTTGAGTGAAAACACTTGCTTCTGAACTCTTGTTAATGAGTTTTTCAAATCCTTGATTTTGAAAGTGGAAAGCTTGATTGTTGTTTAGAACTCTTGTGATTTTTGTTGATGTTTCTTAATTATGATCAATTGTTGTGGACCTCATTTAACCTCTTTGAAAACCTTGTGTTCCTTGAACATTTTTTGTGAAGGACTGTGTGACAATTCTAAATTCATCTTGATCCTATCATCTGTGTTTTTAAGTTGTTTTTTTTTTTTTGGGAAACCATACCTTTTGTTTGAGGACAAACAAAGTCCTAAGTTGGGGGGAGTTTGATAAGTGCCAATTTATTATAAGTTTTAGCATGTTTTTAGTGGCACTTAGCATGCGTTTTCATTATAAAATGACCAAGTTTTGTGAGGTTTTTGGTTAAATGAAAGAATAATGCAATCCTAAGCTTCAAAGCAAGTTTCTTGTAACTTTTGGTGTTTCGCATGTTTCAGGACTTAAAAGATGTAGAAATTCTACCAAGAGATGAAGAAATTGAAGTTCTGGGCGCTAAGCGCCCAGCAGGATGAAGAAACACAATGTTTTGGGCGCTAAGCGCGGCTATGGGGCGCTAAGCGCCCAGAAGGTTCTCAGAATCTGAAGGCCTGGGCGCTAAGCGCCGTAATAAGGCGCTAAGCGCCCAAAAGAAGGAAAAGTGAACATGCTGGGCGCTAAGTGCCAGGCGGTGGCGCTAAGCGCCCCTCAACACTTAAAATACTATAAAAGGGCCACTTTCTTCCATCTGAAGGAATCCTACCACTGGGAAACATAAAGGGTCTGTTTGGTTCAAAGAAGGGAAGGGGAGGGGAGGGGAGGGATTTTAATGGAGGGGAGGGGAAGGGAGGGGAGGAGAGGGGAGGGATTTTAATCCTTATTATGTTTGGTTCATAGGAGGGGAGGGGAGGGGAAATAACTCTTTTTTTGTTTGGTTCGCAAGGGGAGGGGAGGGGTTTTATGATTAAATTACTTTTATACCCTTTATAAATTTAGTTGTATTTTAAACATGTTTGCATTTAATATTTTTCTTTTATTAAATAGGGTTATTTTTGTCCAACAAAATGTTTCCCCTCCAATTCCCCCCACTTTTGGAGGGGACACAAAATTGAGTTAGGAGGGGTTTTGGTCCCCTCCATTCCCCTCCCCTCCCCTCCTAAAAATTGAACCAAACAACTACAGTTTAAAAAAACCCCTCCCCTCCCCTCCCCTTCCCTCCATTCCCCTCCAACCAAACAATACCAAAAGGAAAGAGAAAAAGGGAGAAGAGAGCTCGAGAGTGAGAGAAAGAGAGAATGAGCCATTGACGAAAGCTCGGAACTTCACCGGAGTCGTGGATTTCACACCGCGACGTCGCCGTCATCCTTGTTTTCATTGATTCTCCTTGTAAGAAAGCTAGTATCCATGTCTATGGATAACTAAGCTCTCTTTAGTTGGATTTTCGGCATAGTATTTCGCCTTGAATGGATCATAATTGATTCTATGTATATTTTCTATCTTTGATTGCAATGAAAAGGTTTTGTTCTTAATGCTTGTGTTAGTTTGATCGCCTATCACATGACTTTGGATTAATTTTGTATGTGGAAGCTACACTGTTAATCTGACATAAACCATTTCATCTAGGCGAAGCTAATTTGCTAGGAATAGCGTTAGATCACTTAGTCCCTTAACACCGGCGTGTTTACGGGTTGCTTTGATTAATTATCTGTGGAAGCGGTAATTAGGAAAGTAATCGAATCAACTTCTCATACTAGGAATAGGTCAGTTAGTTAAGAAATGGTGGGGGTGAATAAGAGGTTTTAAGTCATTTTATGCAAAGAACCAAAGTAATCCAGCATAGCGAAGTGCGAAACCATAATCCAACTACTTTCTTAATCTGTTAAACACTTCAACCATTACTACTTAATTTTATGCTTTTCACTACAAAGTTTTTGAACAAACACCATCAATTGTCTTGTTGCTTAACTGATTGACTAGAGAACGACACTTGCACACACATAGCTCCCTGTGGATCGATAATACCCGTGCTATACTGCATTCGAATCTTAAAAGAGGTTTGAGCGGAGCGCAAGTATCGGATTTTCTTAAAAGAGGCAAAAATCCTTTTAACAAGAGGGTCCCTCTTTCTCCTTGGTTTCTGTATGTCGGCCTTCATGACATTTTTCAGGTGGTTTCTGCGAGAGCTGCTCCCGGTTCCGCCTCCTGCGAAACCCCCTGCGATTGAGAAGTTGTGGTGGAGTCGTTGTCACTGGTCGTTGCCATGCTCTCTACTTCCATCATCGCCATGATCGGACTGGTGATCTCAGCGTCTGTCATCGTGTCGGTTGACCTTGCGGTTGTTTCCTCCGGAATTGTTTCCTCTCCGCTCGTCCCTTCCTTTCCACTGGTAATTATCTCTTGGAGGTGGCCTCCTCAGGTATGGGCTTCTCGAGCGCTGCCTATTGGGGGTGTAGAGTTGACTGGAGTTGACGTATTTGTTCAGTAGTCCCCCTCGGATGAGTTCCTCGACCTTGAATTTCAGGGTTCGACATTCATCCGTGTGATGGTCGGGGGCTGCGTGATAATCGCAGTACACTAAGCTATCTGCATTCTTCGTACTCTTAATCGGTGGGGGGCGACCTGTCAACTCGGCATGCTGGTTCTCCCGGAATATTTGGGAGAGGGGGGAGTTCAGAGGGGAGAAGTTTTCAAAGTGTTTGTTGAAGTCTTTGGGGTTCGGCACTCTGCTTGGTCTGGGCGTCGTGCTCGGAGGGTTGTTTGGGGCGGTGCTTGGAGTAACCTCCTGAGCGATTTCTTTCACCATCTTATGGGCAGCTTCGCAGTCTTCTTGGTTTAGGAATCTCTCCGCACGTGCAGTGAACTCTAGCATCATGGTTGGTTTTCTCTTGCCGAGGGAAGACAGGAAGCAGCTCGGTTCCAGCAACCCTTGTTGTATTAGAGGTAGTTGGACGATGTCGGGTAGGTTACCCACTCGGCTAGCCTCGTCGTAAAAACGGTTGAGGTAGCTGTGTAGAGGCTCTGTCGGCCCCTGCTTGATCAAGCCTAGAGTCAGAGTAGTCCGCGGGAGTTGTCTGGTTGTGGCGTAGCGCTTGAGGAATATTTGTTTTAGGTCGTCCCAATGGGTGATGGACTCGGTTGGTAGGGACTGAAACCAAGCCATGGGGCTCTCCCCCAGACTAACGGGGAAGCAACGACAGGTGAGTACTTCATCGACTCCGGCACACTGCATAGTGCCCAAGTAGAAGTTCAGGTGAATCTTCGGGTCGGTCGTCCTGGTGTAGGGATTCGTGTAGGTTGGTCTAACGAATCTGCGGGGCCAGGTTCTTAGGATTATATCTCTGCAAAAATGACCCCGCACTATTGGTGCCGACTTAGGGATTCGTAATAACTCTGGATTACTCGATCGGCCTTTGGTGGTTGGAATTCTCTCCTTCCCTCGAACCCGAATGGATCCTTCGCCGCGGACGGTAGGCAACCGTTTGTTGCTTTGGCTGGCTTCTGATTGGGCCTGGACCCTTTCAAACCTTAGTTGTTGATTGTCCTGCTCTTATTGTCTGATTTTGTCCTTCATTTGTAAGAAAAGGTCGCGGGACTCGTCGCGCAGGGGTTGTGCCTCCACCCCGTCTGCGGGCTTGTCCCTTCCTTCCATAGCTAAAACCCATTCATTTAGTTGTTCCAAGGTCAGTCGGGCGTCCCTCGGAGAAATAGATAGTTCTTGGACGACTAGAGGTCGCGATGGGCCTTCTCCTCGATTGGCGCGGCTGGCCGCCTGGGTGACTCTGGTCGTCTCCCGCTCCCGTTCCGGGGGAGGGCGTGCCGGGGAGTGTTATGAACCTACCCCTTCGTTTAGGGTTTCCACGTGTCCTTCGGGTGTGGGTTGTTGTCCTTTGGAGTTTTGTTGCTTGGTTGTCTTGGCTTTTCCCATTGTGGTGGAGGTGAAACTTTACCGAAATCCCCATAGACGGCACCAAATGAACAGACCAAGTCTGTCCGGAGTAGGGGAGTCGGTAACTGGAGGGTCGGTTCGCCTAAGGGTGGTGGTCTTCCGTCGTTCCTGCGCCCGGAAGGGGGTCCTGCAAGACACTCCGATGCTAAAGTCAGAGATCAGTGTCAGAGGGGATTCCTGAGTAGGTAAGAGTTAGAAGAGATGTGTGTACCTTATGGTTTGGGGAATTCCCTTTTATATAGAGTTTTGGAGAGGGCGCAGCCTTCGAGGACAGCTGGTTGTGATCTGACCGGCGGATCTCTCTGGACCATTGGATTCTTAGTTGTGTCAGGTCAATCGGGTGGTCCACGTTTGTTTCGGCTAGGTGCGCCCTCCGGCGCGGCTCCATGGTGGAACCAGAGGTTATACATCTAGGAGTGATTCCTCGGTAAGGTCGTTGTTCCTGGGTCGGCGTCCGACGGATGGGAGGCGGGACGAGTGGTGTGGTCGTTGTCGTCGACGTTGACCGAGAGGGTAGTAGGTTCTATGAGACCTACTCCCGGAACACAATCTATTCACAGTATCATATGATGATTTGCCTTGAAAATGTAGCTTTGGCCCCCTCTTTACCTAGTACTCCAATTTAACATTTTTACCTCAAATCACGTGAACCAACTTTTAAATATCTTTTTTTTACGAGAGGAAGAATTTTTTTCTGTTGAAAATGGCATAAAGTTAACCACTCACATAACATAAATAAAACCACATTCATCATCATGGGATTGTATGAATTCTTCTTGCGTATCGACTTTAATTTCATGTCATCTTTGTTCACATGATTGTTGTCATTGGGAAAACCAGCCATCTAAATTTAACCCTGTTGATTTTCTTTCCAACAATTGCTTGTTCCTTTATCTGCAAAGTTTGCTGCTGCATGCTTGGTCTGTGTCTCATGTTGTTTGCATACACGTCATCTCATGTTCAATCATCTTTATGCATGATAAGTGAAGCAAGTACACTCTTTAATTTCTATATTGGAATCGTGATTTGAGAACATGAAAATTGCATGCTGATGGACCTTTGTATCCAGTTTTAATAGGCAGAAGGGAATAGCAATGAATCATTATTTGAAGAAGCAAATGACAACTGATCAGAACCCGGGAACTAATGATCTGTTTAAGAGTACATGCAGACTGCATCTCTTTAATCTCAGAAGAATTAATGAAAGAGAAACAGTGAGCCTTGTTGGTAAGTAGTACTATTAATTAATTTACTCTACACATTAAATCATCTTGTAGTGATTGTGTCTTTTTTCTGCACCTCATCAACTTCTCCATGTAGGAACCAAATACCAATTGAGTGTTAGTAAATATTAACAGAATCTGTTATTAACAGAATTTGTTATTGTATTCCCTTATCTTCTTATCTTATGGGATTGTATTTCCTTATTTGAAGGGCCAAATTAGTCTATAAATAAGGTCCTACTTGTAAACAAAAATTAAAAAGCAATACAATTCCTATTATTCTATGATATCAAATCTCTAATATGGTATCAAGAGCAGGTACTAACCTTATCTTCTTTCTTCTCCTTCTCTAGCCATAGCCGTCACCTAAAACAAACACAAAACCATGTCAGATGTCGGTAATGATTCTGAATCTGACCCTGAAAACCCTTCCAACCAAAAACAAACCACCAATGGTTCTGATGAACTACTGCTCCAGATTGCGGCTCTTCTGAAACAGAGTCTTGGAGCCAAAAACTCGAAATCCAATCCTGAAAATTTGTCTATTGGAATCAAATTAAGTGGAGACAACTATCCACTATGGGCAACCTTAATGAAGAAGGCCATCGGAGGCAGAGGTCGTAGCGCTCATATTACCGGCGAACCTGCAGCACCATCAAAGTCAGACCCTAAATATGCACGATGGGAACAGAACGATCAAAGTGTGTTTACCTGGTTGATTCAAAATATTAAATCACACTTGGTAAACAATGTTTCTCAGTATCCAACAGCAAAAACCTTATGGGATGGCTTAGCTCTAACCTATGGTGCAGGTATTGATTCTTTACAGGTATTTGATCTTCACAGGAAAGCCAACTGTCTGATACAAGACAATGACACCCTGGAAAATTGCTGGAGCAAACTTCAGAATTTGTGGATAGCCATTGACCGGCGGGAACCAAATCCAATGACGTGCCCTGTAGACATTCAGACATACAATAACAAAATCCAGGAACAAAGACTGTACCAACTCTTGGGTGCTGTTGATGACAGGTTTGATTCCATTAAAAGAGACATTCTGAAATGTGATCCTCTTCCCTCAGTCGAGGTAGCTTTCGCCACTTTACGGCGAGAGGTCGCCAGGCTTCATATTTTGAAACCGGCATCCTCTGAAATCGACTCTTCATCGGGGATAGGAGCAGGGTTAATAGCCAGAACAGAAGGAGATCGCAACAACCGTGATGCAGGGCATGCTCGAACCAAACCTCGATCCAAAGAAAAGGAGGAGAAATCGAAACTGGTATGTACTCACTGTGGGATGAGAAAACATACCAAGGAGACCTGTTTTCAGATTGTAGGATATCCTGAATGGTGGGAAGACAACCGAAAAGCTAAATCAGAATCTCGATCCGGCAAAGCCGCCGTTGCTGCAGCCACAGGTTACGATTGTCCCCCTGTTCCTGGCTTCCCCAACTCGCGCGAAGAGGACGAAGGAAGCAGCTACTGCCGTCGCGCATGGAGCCACGACGGAGACCAGATGCCGTCGACCAACACCGCATCGCAGCCACCGTCACTCCTCCTTTCAGCCAGCGGCGCTACAAGCTTGGGTAATCAGGGTTCTGCCTTAGAACCTCACCAAGGTAATGGGCTTGGGAGTAATGACCCAGGTCCAATACTAGCCAAATCTTTTTTTTTCCCACAAAATTGTTTTTTTGGTGCTGAAGAAGAAACAGAAACTGGGCCAGTAAGTGGGCTGCATCTTAAAAATAAAATAAATTCTGGATCTACTGCATACACAGCCAAAAATTCTAGCAAAGGCAATTTTAAAAAACCTCAGAATTGGATTTTTTATTGTGGGGCCACGGACACCATGACTTATGATCAAACGGATTTTTTAAACTTGTCCCCACCACCTAAGACCCACATTGAGACAGCAAATGGGGAACTTATTCATGTGAAGGGAGGTGGCTCTATTGTTATTTCTGACAAGATGAAGTTACATAATTGTCTATATGTTCCATCTTTATCTTCCAAGTTATTGTCAATTAGCCAAGTGACCAAAGAACTTCATTGTGTGGTGCTAATGTATCCAACCTTTTGCCTCTTACAGGACATTCTTACGAAGGAGATCATTGGGCGTGGTACTGAGCGAGGAGGTCTTTACTACGTCGACGAGGTGGTTCACTCGGGACATGCCATGCTTGCTCATGGAACAGTTGATAGACAACTTTGGTTGTGGCACCGACGTCTTGGCCATCCTTCTTTTGGGTATCTTAGGTTTTTATTTCCCAGTCTTTTTTCTAATAACTCCACTCCTTGGAAGTGTGAAACATGTATTCGGGCTAAGAATCATAGGGTATCTTTTCCTTCCAATAATACTCGAGTGGACTCTATTTTTTCCCTTATTCATTCGGATGTCTGGGGCCCCGCCCCGAATTCTAATAAAAATCAATTTCAGTATTTTGTTATATTTGTCGATGATTTTTCTCGTATGACTTGGCTATACTTTATGAAACATAAGTCTGAAGTTCCCGAAAAATTCTTTGCTTTTTACAAAATGATTCAAACTCAGTTTCAGAAACAAATAAAAATCCTTCGATCTGACAATGGTGGTGAGTTTGTTAATCAGTCAATGCAAGGTTTTTTCCAAGAACATGGCCTTATCCACCAAACCTCTTGCCCTCACACACCTCAACAAAATGGTGTTGCCGAACGGAAAAATCGAATCCTCCTTGAGATGACTCGGGCCTTACTACTTGACTCCCATGTACCCACCTCATTTTGGCCTGAAGCACTTGCCACTTCCGCTTATCTAGTCAACAGACTCCCTACAAAAATCCTCCACCACAAAACACCCCTACAAATTCTAGCCACCCACACCAATATTCCGTCTATATTGACTTTACCTCCTCGTGTGTTTGGATGTTCTGTTTTCATTCATGTTCCTAAGCATGACCGCAACAAGTTAGATCCATGTGCGGAAAAATGTGTCTTTGTTGGATATGCTATGCATCAAAAGGGGTACCGTTGTTATAATCCTGTTACTCGTCGCATCCATGTCACCATGGACTGTGATTTCTTGGAGTTTGAATACTACTATACCCACCTTAGAGGTCAGGGGGAGACTGATCGTGAACCGCTAAGTTGGATAACCAACCTAAGTTGTTCTGATATTGTTCCGAAAGAGCAGGTAGATGGAGCCACCGAACCTGCCAATATCGAAGTAGTCAGGACTGACAGACCAGTACACACGATCGATGTTCATCCTTCGGATGATGTCCAACAAGAGGTAAGTGAATCTCACTCTGATAACTTGGCACTTGGTTTAGATAATATCACCCCTGATGATGACAGCTTAGATAAAGAACCAGAAGAGCCACAGACATGCACTCTACCCCCAAGAAGAAGCAGAGGAGTGCCTCCAGATAGATACTCACCAGAGCATGTGTCTCGATCCTCCAGGTATCCAGTGCACAGACCCAGAAAGGGAGTAGCTGATACAGCAAAAGCTTTCTCAGTTAAACTCCTTTCAGAGGATATTCCAAGAAATGCTCAGCAGGCAATGGAGAAAGTGGAATGGCAGGAGGCTATGAATACAGAAATGGAAGCTCTCGTGAAAAATGGCACATGGGAAAAGTGTGAGTTACCAGTTGGGAAGAAGCCAGTTGGGTGCAAGTGGGTATTCACCATCAAGTATAAAGCAGATGGAAGCATTGAGAGGTACAAAGCCAAGTTAGTTGCCAAAGGCTATACACAAACCTATGGCATTGATTATGCAGAAACTTTTTCCCCAGTTGCGAAAATTGACACTATCAGGGTACTATTCTCGGTTGCTGCAAATAAGAATTGGCCACTTCATCAGTTTGATGTTAAGAATGCTTTTTTGCATGGAGACCTTAAAGAAGAAGTATATATGGAAGCTCCACCAGGTTTTTTAAGTGATTGTCAAGAGAATGAAGTATGCAGGTTAAGAAAGGCTTTGTACGGGCTTAAACAGTCTCCTCGTGCATGGTTTGGTCGATTCACTATGGCTATGAAGCGATATGGGTATAGACAGAGCAATGCCGATCATACACTTTTTCTCAAAAGGAAAGGTAATCTAGTCACTTGTCTCATTATTTATGTGGATGATATGATCATAACAGGAAGTGATGAAGAAGAAATTTCTCATCTCCGAGAGAATCTCTTCACTGAGTTTGAAATGAAAGACCTTGGAGGGCTAAAGTACTTCCTAGGCATTGAAGTTCTCAGGTCCAAAGAGGGAATCTATATCTCTCAACGAAAATACATACTTGATCTGTTAGCTGAAACATGTATGGTAGATTGCAAACCAAGTGATTCACCAATGATGGTAAATCACAAACTCAAGATCGCTGAGGATTCTGAACCAGCTGATCAAGAAAAGTATCAGAGGTTAGTAGGGAAGCTGATCTATTTAGCCCACACCAGACCAGACATTGCATATGCAGTCGGGGTGGTAAGTCAGTTTATGCATAGCCCACAAGTAGAACACATGGAAGCAGCTATGAGGATTGTAAGATACCTCAAAGGGACACCAGGAAGAGGTATTATTTTTAGGAGGAACGAACATCTGAATATTGAGGCATATACTGATGCTGATTGGGCAGGTAATCCTAATGATAGAAGATCCACAGCAGGGTATTTTACTCAACTTGGGGGAAATCTTGTTACTTGGAGAAGCAAGAAACAAAAGGTAGTTGCATTGTCCAGTGCAGAAGCAGAATTCAGGGGAATTGTAAAATGAATAACAGAAGTTCTTTGGCTAAAGAAACTGATGAGCGAAATTGGTCTTCCAGTGGAGCTTCCTGTCCAGCTAAGGTGTGATAATAAGGCCGCAATTAGCATCTCTGAAAATCCAGTTCAACACGACAGAACAAAGCACGTTGAAGTGGATAGACATTTTATAAAGGAGAAGATTGAAGAGGGCACCATCAAACTTCCTTTTGTAAGATCTGTGGACCAACTAGCTGACATCCTTACAAAAGCCGTAACAGGAAAAACTCTCGAGACAGTCCTATGCAAGCTGAGCATTGGAGACCCTATTGTTCAGCTTGAGGGGGAGTGTTAGCAAATATTAACAGAATCTGTTATTAACAGAATCTGTTATTAACAGAATTTGTTATTGTATTCCCTTATCTTCTTATCTTATTCTGTTATTAATAGAATTTGTTATTGTATTCCCTTATCTTCTTATCTTATGGGATTGTATTTCCTTATTTGAAGGGCCAAATTAGTCTATAAATAAGGTCCTACTTGTAAACAAAAATTAAAAAGCAATACAATTCCTATTATTCTATGATATCAAATCTCTAATATTGAGAAGTTCCCATGTAGAAGGTTTTTCTTTTTCCTTAGGAACCAAATATTAGTTGAAAAATATTATAAGCTAGAAGATAATCCAAGTAATGCAGTAGACATCCATAACATCCAAATGGGGTCAGGTAATCAACAAAGTATTAAAAAAATGCCAGTAAAAAAGTTACCATGAAAAGCATATCAGATTTCACATGAAAGTAACAAAAAAAAAAAGATTTCACATGAAAAGGTGCAACGGTGGTCAAAGTATTTAAATGGATGGTACTTATGTAAGCATCAAACGTTTTCCTTGATTGTTTTCCATTGAATTCATTCATTCAACCTGCACTTGAACATATAATTTGTATGTTTCTGCTTCTGAGATCTCTTCAATTATGGTTTTGATGCAAATGATTTCTCTCAACACATTGCTTCATTTTCAATAGCACTTAAACAAACACAAGCCCAAGCTTTTAGGCCAAATAAGAAACAGGGTTGGCCTAAAGACCCTTAACTATATAATTTGGACTGAGAATGATGAAAGTTTTAGAGCCGAGAAGGTCTTTATATCTTCTCACAACTTTCTTGATGGTGCTGGTATGCTTCTTTCAGAATGCTACCCTAATGAAATGGGTTTTCTTTTTCCTCTTTGTTACATTCAGCACTAACTGCAAGACCGTGGGCACACTCATTTTCCTTTTTCCTTATATGGTTGCATGAATAATATGAACAAAATATCAATCAAAATCAATTTTCCCAAGCAGAATTGTGCTGATACATGGGGAAAACTACTTATTTGACTCTACTTATATAACACTACATATGGCATACATCTAAGATTGAGTAAGGATAATTTTTTTAGCATTTTACTAATAGTAACTTGGGTAATATTATCAAGAGCAAGATGAAGCATTGTATCAAATATTGTCATACCTAAGTTCATTTTTCCACTTCAATCCAATAAATAAATAATCATGCTAGCCTTTCCTTTGGAATGCTTCTTGTCCTTTTTTTTTCTTTCCTTTCCTTTCTTCAGTTCATCTTTTCCACTCCATCCATGGTTTTCTTCCTCTTTCTTTTCTTATCATGTATGAGTTAACACTATAAATAACAATATTACAAATAACACATAACAACGACAACAACAAAAAGAAATAATCACTCGATCTACTGTTGGTCTTTTCAGACATGAAGCTCAATTTTATAGGAGGAAAAAACAAAAATCAGATTTAAGAATAGGAGAAACTCCAACCGATATGCCTTTTTCACACACATGATCAAATTTCACATAATTTCAAGAATAAATAAAATGAAAAAAATATGAATTTACCTAATACAGGAAGAAGCGTACTTGTTTGCTTCAGAGAAATTGAAAAATATCTTCAGTGACGCCACTATCTTTGGTCTCGACGACACCGGGTGAAGTTCTGAACCTTACTCCTTCCACTTATTTTCATACTCAAACCCTAAGGAGATTGAATTTGCTACGAAGGAACCAAGCAATTTACAGCCAACAAAGCCACAAAATTCAAAAAGGAAGAAATCAAGGGGTAGAGAAAAAGTGAGGCATCTCTGTGTATGAATCGATCTCTGTCTACTGTGTATGAATTTGGTGAAAATTATGATTGTTGAGGAAATTAAGGGAGGTTGATTTGAAAAAAAAAACTGAAACAAAATATTCATACCATTTTGTTTGATATTATTGCTGAAAATAATGGATTTGGGGGGCATGAATAGAAAATTTCGGAATTTCGAAAGATAAACATTTAAAAGGATGAAGGGAAGCTGATGAAAACAACAACTGTGGATGGGGAACGTGACACTCACGAATGCGAGGAATTAGAGAGAGAAGGTGAGAATTTTAAAAATTGGCGAGGTGGCTAAATGTGAGGGAGAGTATTCTATTTGAGTGTTTCACTCTCTTTTTTGAGAACTCACAATTATATGATATATAGTAGAAGTTAAGGACTTATTTTAAAAATAAAAAAAAACTTTCTCACAAACGTAATAAATGAAGAACCAAAAACACTTTCCAAAATATCTTTTCACCTAATAAGTGAAACACTAATCTACCAAGGTACTATGAGGCACTAAAGCGAGGATATGAGGCACTAAAGTGAGAACCTACTATCGCAACCACGTTTTCTCATACATATAAATTTAGAGATCAAACATAGAATCATATGCTTAAGAGACTCGAGAGACCCACCTTCATTTGAATTACAACACATTGTTGGTGATGAAAGTTTTATTAAGCTAATGAATCTAATTCAAAATCCAATAATAATCTGATTAGTTTGAAACTCAATTCTATATATATAACTACTTTTCACTATCTGCTTTGTACACTAGAAGATCAAACTTCAACCTGCTTTGTACACTAGAAGATCAAACTTCAACCTCAGACTTGTGCTGGAGTCCTGATATTTGTTGATTTGTAGGACTCGAACAGATTAGTGGCTGCTTGATTTCTTCCAAATTTTTAGAAGACGAATTCCCCCCTTTCTTGTCCGGATATAGTACATAATGTTGGCACATTAAAATAGAATCATAGATTATAGTTATCTGCATGGTAAGTAAAAAAGTCATATTTTTGTAACAAAGAAAGAAGAAGTCATATTTTAGAAACTAAAGTGACTAACTGAATTTTCAGAGACCAAAATAATAATTTCCTCTATGGAATAATGGTTTTGTTTATTGTGGATAAAGAAAAAAATTAAAAAATATTTTTTTGCAAATTGAGTGTAGCTAGCAAATTGTAAATAACATACATTATTCATGGTGGATCAATTTTTAACGGATTCAAATTCTGTGTCATGAAATAGTGTCTCATTTCATATCCCGGCTGATCATATTATGTCATGACAATTAAAAAATATATGAATATGACATTTATATGAGACTAACCTATTGATGAAATAAAGAATAAGACACCAATTTTGATCATTTTTAACATGTTCAATTATAAAATTTTCATGCAATAATATAGGATAACATGTTAAACAAACTTATAGGTTAATCAACCAAACAAATAAACTCAATGCATAATTTAATTGGTGAGGGACACGCAAGGCATAATATTTTTTGGTAGAAAGATGATGAGAATGTGGAAGCAGAGGAAAATTACATACCAAGGATATCAAGAATTTCCCAGTATTTCCATAGAAATTCAGCCACGAGCCTAGGTATGGATGATCCAGTTGAATTAATTGATGGCAGTGTCTAATTAAATCACTATTGATTGTAAAAATCACAAACCTTGATCAATTGACTGCACAGCCATTTGTGCATAATTAAAGACTCCTCCAGAAAAATCAAGGAGAACACCCCAAATGCTAAACCCATCTGTGCTCTTTCTCAAGAAATTCATGAATGCCTATGTTTCATCACAAATACCCATAACTTAGCAACAAAAATGTTGATAGCTAATCAAGTAAAAACCATTTTCCTTGTTCTTTTTGGTTATGTGTGTGATCCTTTTAGATTTGAAAATTTGTATAAGGTGACAAGAAAAACACAAATAAAATTTGTAAGTGTATTACAAATAAAGCAAAGTATGTAATTTTGAAGCAACTATGGATGGTAAGGCATTCTGACCTGGGGAAAATATTTGATGACCGTCATGCATACTTGAATGGAGCTGTAGTATAATAGGTTTCCACAAATTATTTGAATAAAAATGTATCATAGGAAACTAAGAATAAAAAAAAAATTAAATTTTTTACTAAAATAAAAAGAAGAAACAGAGGAATGTCCAAACAAGTGTACAAAGCATCAAACTGTTTGAGAAGTCCATCTTAATTTCTGAGAAACTATGCCTAATAATCCTTATAATTACTCAATTGAACACTTGCAGTGCGGTCTAAAAAATCCTTTTAAAATCAGAATCAATTCTAGAGAGAAACTTTTGAGTGCCAGAATCATTCTAATATGCTACGATACGGTACCACAGCGACACAACACACACTTCAAATTTCAGAGACACTTAGGCCTTCTTTAGAACAAGAGAACAGGATGAGAAGAGAAAATGGATCAAAGAAAACACACATTTTAATGTATTTTCTCTCCTTTAGTTGATAAGAAAATAAGGAGAGAAAAGAAGAAATAAGGTGGGGCCCACATAAATTATTTTCTCCTCTAGCATGAGTAGAAAACTTGAAGAGAAGTGATACGTTGTCTAATTTGACCAAAATACTTGTCACTCTACATTTAATAATAATTATAAAAAATATTAATAATACCCATAATAAATTATTTTAATAATATTTCTATAATTATATTTTTTTTAAATTTAATTATCACATTTTATTTTTAATTGAGGGTATTTATGTCATTTTATAAACAACAATCTTTCTTTTCACTCACTTTTTTTTTCGCTTTCTCTTCAACCAAACAACCTAAAGATCATCTCATTTTCTACTCTCTTTTCTTTCTTTTCTCTTCCTTTCTTTTCTCTTACTTTTCTTTTACATACCAAACATACCCTTAAATTGACACTTCAAATACTCCAAACCATTCAAAAACTTGTAGGTGTAGTTTAAAATAAATTGAATTATAATAAGAGAGAAACTTACTTGAAGATGGAGATTAGCCAAAGCCATGACTGGGTAGGCAATGCTATGAAGAAGCAAACAGCAGCACTGAACCACACAGCAGCAACTAATGCAATGGCATATTTGGAGAACTTCTGACTTCCACGCTGCAAAACAAGTCAAAGCATTATGGTAATTACAAGACCCAAAAAAAAAAAAAAAACTCTTATGGAAAGTGTTTGTAATATATACTTACTTCATAGATTGCAATTTGAGACAGTATAATTAAATTCATTATAACTGAATGAGTGGAGAAAGCAACATCATTAGCAGCTACAGGAATCATCTGCATGATTAACGGCTAGTTATATAATTGTTGGCTACAAGAGATTTTGAAGCAAAACTAGATATATAATTGTTGACACCTAAAAATTCGTAACGGCTAGTTAGAAGCTAAAGGGTCACTCGAGTCGATTGAGAATATGGTCGGGCAGAATGGTAGCCAATTGGAGTGGGTCTAGCCGATTGATAGCACAAGTAATCGGTCAAAGCAAATCGAGTGCACAAGGACAAGATTCAGGGAAGATGCAGGAACTTAAGCTTCAAGTAGGATAAATCAACAGGTTTCTAGAAACTTTCCATGTGCAAAAATAGTTAGTGGGCTCATTCCCGCAAAAATATTAGAAAGTGGTTACGAGCTAGCCGATGCAATGAGGAACGATTGAAACAAAGCCTCTAGGCTGACCAGGAGAGAGGGAACGACGATACCCCACGATTTTGTAAACACTTGTAATGATCGGAGAACGTGGTGTGTTACATGTTCCTTTCAACCACTAGGTAGTTAGCCGATTTGCCGCTATAAGTAGTGGAAGGGTCATTTGTACAAACACACACAATCAATCAATCAAATCCACAAATTTCCCGCATTTTATCTTTATTTTATTTTTCAGCACTTTACTTTTCAGTCATTTAAATTTTATATTGCTTTCTGCAATTTATCTTTTAGCCGATTTACGGCACCAAATTTATTTATGAATCAAAACAATAATATAAATATCTAATGTTCAAGTTGTTAATGCTGATAAGAATATCTATAGCTGAATATAATATGAATATTTATGCAGATCATTTTCTTATAATTCAGAACTTTCAACGGTATTGTTTAATCAAAGTTACTCGTACATTGTCTTTATCTCCAGCAAAAATAGGAGAAAAGTTAAGTGGAAAAAAAGAAGACAAGATACTATCTATTTTTCCTTCTTTGATGGCATAAAGAAGCAGAGAAGAATGAAAAAGAAAAGAAAAAAAGTTGATGGGGGGACCAATGTTAAATTTTAAGTTAAAACAAAACATAAAATTTTAAAGATATAATTCACTCTTCCAAATTTTTCCTATTTATTTATTTATTTATTTATCTTTCTCATCTAATTGAGAGTTGATTTTTTTTTAAACAACAGTTGATTTAACTCTTAATTTTTTATCAAGATATCTTACCACCGATAACTCTAAAGTCGATTAAGTAGGTAAATCTACCATAATAAATTTTTCTCCATATATACCACCTAAGTATAGTATCCTCGACTAAATATTTAAGGAGTTTATATATCTACCAACTATACTGAAACTTGTATATTTTTTTACATTGGAAAGCTAAATAGGTTGAACAAACTACACTGAAGATTCATGACACAATGCAACAAGAATACTAGATTGAGTGTTGGAGTATGGCCCATTCTATTTTTAAGCCAAATCTGTTCAGTTTATTAGGATTTGATTTAAGGGGATTGTGTAATGGTTTACGAGGATATTATTGTAATATGTGGATCATTAATATCCTCTCCTATAAATATACGTAACACTGTAACCCTAGGTAATACAGAGCTATAGCTACTCTATAGCCGCAGAGGTAGGCACAATTTTCCGAACTGCGTGAACAAACTTTTTTGTCTTGTGTTCTCGATTTCTCTATTCTTACTCTGTGTAATCTAGGTGTTTTTGCTAACAATTGGTATCAAACGACAATGACTTCTGGCGGTGAAAAATTCAATGTTGAGAAGTTCAATGGAACGAGAAATTTTGGGTTATGGCAACGGAGAGTCAATGATTTGTTGGCTCAGAAAGGATTGCATAAGGCGCAGTGAACGGAGAAACCGTTGGATATGTCAGAGGTTGATTGGACGGAGATGCAAGAGAAGGCCGTAGGATTGATATGTCGATGCGTTTCCGATGAGGTGATGTATCATATCATGAACCTCACAACTCCGAAGGCCGTTTGGGACAAATTGGAGAGTTAATACCAGTCCAAAACATTGATGAATAAGCTATTTGTGAAGCATAGACTTTACAGTATGAGGATGCAGGAGGGATCTGATCTGCAACATCCTGTCAATAACTTCACCACGATAATCGCGGATCTGCTGAGGCTTGGTGTGAAGATTGACGATGAGGACAAGGCAGTTATATTGTTGTGCTCGTTGCCAGGTTCCTATGATCACTTGGTGACTAATCTTACATACGGGAAGTACGCTATCACGCTAGATACCATCAAGTCTACACTCCTGTCTCATTCTCAAAGGAGACAAAATGTAGAGGAGGGAAGTCAAGGTGAAGGTCTGTTTGCGAAGGGAGGTCAAGATCGTGGACGAAACAACGGTAAGTCTGCTGGGAAGAAGAAGCGTTCTAAATCCAAGCAGAGGAAGACAAAAGAGTGTTTTAATTGCAAGCAGATAATCCTTCTAATTCTGCGAACGTGGCTCAGATTGATGATTCTGGCATTGAAGGAGATATGCTTAGTGTTTCATCCGGAAAATGCACAGAGGTTTGGATTCTTGATTCTGGTTTCTCTTACCATATGACGCCGCACCGCGAGTAGTTCAGTTCATTTAAGGCGGGCAATTTTGGGTTTGTTTATTTGGGTGATGACAAACTTGTGATATCACCGGCATCGGACAGACCAAAATTCCTACGGATCATGGTGGCACGCGTATTTTGGGTAATGTGAGGTATGTTCCAGATCTGAGGAAGAATCTGATTTCCTTGGGTACCCTTTAGACAAATGGTTACTCATTCCGGTCTGATGGAGATAAAGATATCCTGAAGGTTAGCAAAGGTGCATTGACAGTGATGAATGCGAAGCGAACTGCAAGGAATATTTACCGCTTGTTGGGGAGCACCGTTGTAGGTGATGTTGCATCAGTTGAGACTGACAATGATGCAACAAGGCTATGGCACATATGTCTGGGTCATCTCAGTGAGAAGGGGATGATGGCACTTCATAAGAGGGATCTTTTGAAGGTGTTCGAAGCTGCAAAATGGACTTGTGCAAGTACTGCGTATTAGGAAAGTAGTGTCGTGTTAGTTTCAAGACCGGGAAACATGAAACAAAGGGAATCCTCGATTATGTTCATTCGAATGTGTGGGGCCTACTCGGGAAGCTTCCATTGGAGGTTTCAGGTACTTTTTGACATTTATTGATGATTTTTCTTAGAAGGTCTGGGTGTATTTCATGAAATACAAATTTGAAGTCTTTGAGAAGTTTAGATTGTGGAAGGCTAAGGTGGAAAATCAGACAGGAGAAAGATCAAGTATCTGCGGTCAGATAACGGGACATAATACATTGATGCAAAGTTCAAGAAGTTTTGTCAGGAACACGGTATCCAGAGGAATTATTCAGTTAAGAAGACACCACGACAGAATGGTGTAGCTTAGAGGATGAATCGATCTCTCACAGAGAAGGC
This sequence comes from Acmispon strigosus, assembly GCA_030819835.1. Taxonomy (NCBI): domain Eukaryota; kingdom Viridiplantae; phylum Streptophyta; class Magnoliopsida; order Fabales; family Fabaceae; genus Acmispon; species Acmispon strigosus. The sequence continues at coordinate 11,268,533 of JAUAMA010000001.1, forward strand.
AAGGTGCCTTCGGTTGCAGGTGGGTCTGTCTAAAGGTTTTTGGGCAGAGGCAATGAACATGGCGTGCTATCTATTCAACAGGTATTCGAGAGCTTCATTGGATGGGAAGGTTGCAGAGGAGGTGTAGACAGGTAATCCCATTAATTTAGAAAATTTGTGAATTTTTGGTTGTCCAGCTTATATGCAAATATCCAGTGATGAACGATCCAAATTGGATCCAAAATCCAAGAAGTGTATTTTTCTTGGTTACACCAAGGGTGTGAAGGAGTTCAAGTTGTGGGATTTGGCTTTGGAGAAGGTTGTTTATAGCAGAGATGTTGTATTGGATGAGCAGTCTATGATGAAGCAGTTAGATTCTATAGAAGAGTCCACTTCAGAAGGTGAAATTTCCATTGCTGGGAAGATTCAGATTGTCGTGGAGCCATTACCGGTGAGTCCAATGCAGGTAGTGCACGTACATCAAGCCGAATCAGGTTCTGATATTGAGAACGAAGATGTACCCGTTGATTCAGGTGGAGCACCAGATTATTATCTTGTGCGTGATAGGTAGCCCCGTCAGATAGTACCACCAGTCAAATATGGGTTTGAAGACTTAGTTGCATATGCTCTTCTTACCAGTTCTAGAGATCCGTCCACTTTTCGTGAGGCTATGGCTAGTCTAAAGAGAGATAAGTGGATAGGTGCTATGGTGGAGGAGATGGAGTCCTTGAAAAAGAATCAGGTATGGGATCTAGATCAGCTTCCTTAAGGGAAGAGAGCCATTTCTTGTAAGTGGGTGTACATGAAGAAGCCACCGGTAAAAGAAAATGAAGGGAAAAAGTTCAAGGCTCGGTTAGTAGCAAAAGGATATTCACAGCGAAAGGAGATCTATTATGATGAAATTTTCTCTTCGGTTGTTAGACACACTTCTATCAGGGCAGTGTTGGCCTTGGTAGCACTCCGAGACATGAATTTCGAGTAGATGGATGTGAAGATAGCGTTCCTCCATGGTAATCTAGATGAACAACTGTACATGCAGTAGCCCGAAGGATTCATTGATTCCGGTCAGGAGAAACTATTGTGTAAGTTGAAGAGGTCTCTGTATGAGTTGAAGCAACCACCAAGGAAGTGGTACAAGCGTTTTGATTCATACATGTTGAGGATTGGCTACAGAAGGTGTGACTATGATTGTTGTGTTTATGTGAGGAGACTTGATGATGGTTCTTATATTTTCTTGTTACTGTATGTGGATGATATGTAAATTGTTGCTAATCATTTACGTGATGTGAATGATTTGAAGACCAAACTGGGTAGGGAGTTTGACACGAAGAACTTAGGAGCTACTAAGAAGATTCTTGGGATGGAAATTCATAGAGACAGAGGAGCTAGAAAATTGTGGCTCTCTCAGAAAAGCTATGTTGAAGGTGTGTTAGTCAGATTCGGCATGAGTAATTCAAAAGTTGTGAGTACTCCATTGGCAAATCACTTTAAGCTCTCAGTGGATTAGTGTCTGAAGACAGCTGGTGAAGTTAAGGATATGTTGAAAATTCTCTATGCTAATGCAGTTGGTTGTTTGATGTATGCTATGGTCTGCACTAGATCGGATTTGACACAAGTTTTGAGCCAATTCTTCAAGTTTATGTCCAAACCAGGGAAGCATCATTGTGAGGCAGTCAAGTGGATACTCAGGTACTTGAACGGTACACCGGGTCATGGTAATATGTTCATCAGTGAACAAGGTGATCCAAGAGTTGTGGGACATGTTAATTTCGACTATGCAAGTGATATCGACAACAAAAGGTCTACAACAGGGTATCGTTTACTCTGGCTGGTGGACTAATTCGCTGGAAATAGTCAGTTTAATCCATAGTGGCTATGTCTACAACTGAAGTTGAGTACATGGCTGCTGAGGCAGCAAAAGAGGCATTATGGCTTACGGAGTTAGTGAAAGAGCTGGGTGTTGAGCAAAGTGGAGTTCGGTTGCATTGTGACATTCAAAGTGTCATTTTCTTGGCAAACAATCAAGCGTATCACGCTAGGACAAAACACATTAATGTGCCTATAAATATTTGTAACACTTTAACCCTTATTAAGAGATTGATTTAACCTAATCAATAAGACGGAGCTTATTTATCCATCCAAATGATATATAAATTTTATCTTCTTCTGTTTTCCCTCAATATATACTTGAACAAAGTTAAAAAGAGGTAGCGTTATATATAACTATTACCTGTTGATAACCATACTTGTCGAAATACTGTTTCTGAATAACAGGGCTAAAGAAGAGGGAAGCGTTGTATATGAGATACGACCAGTGCTTGGTGAAGTTCAGGATCTCAAAATCTAAGCTCAACCCCACCACACTGTTTAGTTCGAAAAATAATTAACAATTAGTTGTTTGAATAAAATAAAAAAATGAAATAGAAAAGAAATTACCTTTTCCTACGAAAATTCAAGATGACTTGAGGGTAGCCACAAACCGTCCATGAAACGAAAGCTGACCAACCCAGTATTTGGTAGATCACCTCTAATGGAATTGAATTCCAGGGAGCCATTTCCACTCTCTCTGTGAATTGTGATGCCTCTCAACCAAATTGTTATAAAATCATTTTCGCTTATTGCTCACGTGGACTCCCATCTCTGCATTTCGACCAAGAAACTAACTAGATTCCTGCTTTCGTGGCGTGTGGACCCCAATATGGAACCCGTTTTCCTTGTTTATTTTCTATTTTCGTAAACAGCGGTACTCAATCATATCAGCTATGAATACACTTGTAATTGCGGCCAAATTCATACGGTTAATTTGATATCGAAATGAGATTAAAAAAGTTGCTATGGATATACACTTGTCTCCGTAAAAAAGTTATACATGGATATCTAATGATGTCTTTCTTACGTGATCAAGGGCAGAAAGTCATGTATTCTCTTGTTGGATGAGACCTTGATGCGGTGATTTTATGGTCTGCTCAGTGTTTTCTCCTCTAGTAATATTCAATTTTTTTGGCAACGTATTTTGCGTTCGTTGAAACATAACGCTTTCTTATCTTGGGACTTCTTCTTCCATGTGATATAAAATAAGAGGTGGTCTTCTGTGCGTGAAGTATAGGGGCATATTTTCTCTTGATTCCTGTTTCGGCCGGCTACAAAGCCATCAGACTTGAAAGCATCTCAACCAACCAAAAGGCGTGCAGCTAAGCATCCGTCATAAAGATGAACTAAGTGACTAAGGAAGGAACAACCCATCCCGACTAGTGTTCGATAAAAAACCAAAGGAATGAGACGCAGCGAACTAAGATAGAACAACCAAAGGCTGCTAGCATGCTTGGAAGTTCCACTTAAGGAACTTCCAATACACCTGTGGTGGTAAGACCCTCGTTTTTCTAATATTTATAATTAGGTCCTTGACCTATTTTATACTTGCAGTTTGGTCCTTGTTGACTTTAAATTATATTGGATTGGGTTTTACCAAAGTTTAAGCATCATCTAGAATGTATTGTCTAATAGTATTGTTTACAACTTGGGAGAATATCGTTCAGCAAGTGGGAGTATCGTCCAGCATGTGGGAGTATCGTCCACAGCATGAGGGAGTATCGTCCACAACATGAGGGAGTATCGTTTAGTGAGTACCACCTACAACTTGTGAGAGTACCGTTTACAGGATGGGAGAGTATCGTTTAGAGAGTACCGTCTACAGTTGGTGGGAGTACCATTTACAGGATGGGAGAGTATCGTCTACAACTTGTGAGAGTACCGTATATAGGATGGGAGACTATCGTTTAGAGAGTATTGTCTATAGTTGGTGGGAGTATCGTCTGCAATCTCTAGTCCAACAGAATAGTCTATCATCCTTAACCAAAATGTGGACGTTGAATGCTCTATTTTACCCATCGTTGGAAATGTTCCAAAACGAGAAATCTATCTTCTTTCTATCCCTTTTCTTTCGTTCGTTTATCCCTATTATCTTGTACAGTTTCTGTTTTATGTTTTAAAATCATATCTAATAAGAGTTGTTATATCTCTAAACAATTAAGATAGAGATATTGGTTAAAAGATAAAGAAGAAAAACTAAAACAACCTTTTATCTAATTAGTGAAAATTTGACCAGTATAAAGAGTGAGAGAGCTGAGTTCTTTTCATCTATCATCAAGCAACAATTCATAGTCATAGTGCAATTCCTTCCTCTTCCCGTTGCTGCTGCTGGCCATCCCTTCTTCTTCTTCCTTGGAGATCAAAACCTTCTTCTTTTTCCTTTCCATTTTCAGAACACAAGGTGAGTGATTTCGGTAGGTGGTTGTGTCTTTCCGGTTCTAAAGTCATGATGATGTTAGGGTTTAAAGACCAAAGGCTTGTAACGTTTCTGATTTCTGTTTTTCCTCCTTCCTTCATTCTTCTTTCCAAGGATTCTATCATAGAGATGATCCGTTCCTCCGACGTTAGACGATCCCTCTTCAAGTCCTGAACGTACAACTCCGTTACTTTCTCCTTGATTGAGCAAGACGCCAAGGTTGGTTTCCCCTTACGTTCTTATCATTCGCCAAAGAATTTCTCGGTTGTTTCCTATAAACCTTCATGTTTCTAAATGAATCTTACTTAGGTAATGGAACCTTCTTAACCTTAGAAAATCTATGTTGTTTTGATTAAGAAATCTCATTTATTAAATCTTAATATAAAAACCTTTTATGAACCCTTTTATGTACTTAAAACTGAATTTCCGGTCTCTTAACAAAGAAGCCACGCATGTGCGTGGGTTTTTCCACGCACATGCGCAGAGATTCTACCCAAATTAGGGCTGGCAACCAGAGGATCCACACATGTGCGAGGGCCCCCTGCGTTTTCTGGCCAGTTTTCCTAAAATCTTCGTTTTGGCCAATCCGTTTCCAATTTCTTTTGGGGTTGGGTTTTGATAAGTGTCAAATATGCATAGTTTTACAGCCTTTTATATTGACACTTATGTTGATCATTTAATGAATATTCTGTGTTAAACTCCTCTAATTTTGTATATATTTGGAATTCTGCTAAGAATGGGTCTGTATTGGATTTTATTATGTTTTATGCCCATTTTTATGTAGAAATGAAGTTTTGGATGGATTTTCATAAAGGCAGAAAAGAGCTGGGCAAAGAATACAAGTTTCTAGTTTCTCAACGACCTAAGATAGCCTCTCAACGACTAGAGAACCCTCTCTGGCCGCTTAGTGCCTCAGGACAACCGCTCAGTGAGCAGAACACCCTCTGTGGCCGCTCAGCACCCCAGGAAACCACTCAGTGACCAAGGCGGTGCAAGGAAACCCTTCATTAAAGGTAACAGGTCGCTCAGCGCCCTACTAGGGTCGCTCAACGACTTGCTTTGCTTTTGCCTATAAAAACAGAGTTTCATCCAGAATGCAAGGTATTCAGATTTTAGATAGCAGAACTTGAAAAAATAGATTAGTTCTTAGTTTTATTTGGAGAATAGAGTTAGAGAGAGAATCCCAAGTGAGGAAGAAAGCCAGGAGTGATAAAGGAAGGCTCTCGAGGTTTGGAACCACGCCGTCGAGGTGGACACACAGCGTAGACGTCGCCGAGCTTCTTGTTTCCCTTATTTCTTCTTCAAAGCTTATGGTATCCATGAAAATGGGGTGCTAAACCTCTCTTGTTGGGATTTAGTGTAATATTGAAACTCTAATGTATCCATGATTGTTTAATGTATATGAATCTATGTTATTTCTATTGATGTTCATGATATGAGTTTAATTCTAATGCTTGTTCTGATTTGGCCATTTAGAACATGATATTAGGTTCTTTGTGTGAGTGGCAACTACATAACTGAATCTGAACTAATCATATCATCTGATAATACCGATGGCTAGACATAAAATTGGTATAATTAGTCCTGTTAACACCTGAGTCTAATGTTACTGCTATATTAAATATGCGAGACATCGATAGTTAATAAAGTGGTTGATAATCTTCTCATGCTAGACATAGATGAGTGAGATAAGAACCGGTGAGGAAAAATCTATGATATAATGAATTTTGTGCATGAAAGTAAGGATACAAGAAAGTTATAAAATGAACTAAATCCCAACAATTTCTCTATCTGCTTGAAAGTAAGGATACAGGTCAGCGGGTTCTATTTTCCAGCTAGCCCAATACTTGGCTTGGAGTTCTCGTGTCGTCAGCCCAATTAAACCTTGGAGTTCTCGATGATAGGGGGTTCTAGTCAATCAAACACACTCTCCCTAACTACGTGCTCCAGAGCATAAGTTTGCTCTTCCTCCTTTCTCACCCACTTCTTAATTGTAGAAGTCCTTCCTTGAAAGGACACCATATTAGCTAGAGCAGAAGGGAAAGGATCGATGTCAATCTTCAATCTAGCTATTGTTTGGTCTATCAATTTTAGTCTACCTTCCTGAATTCCCTTCTAGACAACGTTCCGGAAGACGACACAGTCGGTTGTTGAACGGCTTAGGAATTATGCCACTTACAATATCTTTTTCCCTTAAGTTTCTCGACTGGGGGGATTTTGTGACCATTCAAAAATCTTATCTACTAGTCTTTCAAGAGTGAATCAAAAATCTGGTCAGCCCAAGTAATATCAAAGAGATATTCCTCTCGGTTATCCATTTCCTTACCCTTGGGATGTCTCAGCGCATGACAGGTGTAAGGTTTCCCTTATAAGAGTTCTGCAGCCATTACTTCCCCATAGGGATCCACAACAGCTTCCTCTGTTGCCTCATCATCTATGATAGAGATGAGATAAGGCCCCCTGCCTGTTCTGTTTGAGTGTTTCGGTTCCTTCTCTTTGATGAAGGACTCGATGTGTGAGGCCTATGCTTCCAATTGAGTCAGATCATTGTAATCTTGGGCAATAAGCCTATCTGCAATCTGAGGATGGACATTTTTGGTGACCATATGCGCATACTTAGATTTGGGAAACTGTACAGGGAATCGACTCTTCAACTTCCTGAACCTTTTGAGATATTCACCAACCGATTCATCGGCTCTTTGACAAGTACCCATCAAATCAGCAATTGAAATATCAGGTTAAGGGCTGTAGAACCTATCATGGAAACTCCTTTCCATTTTTGTCCAGTTAACGACAAGGGGAACAATTGCACTTTGTAAAACTCGTTTTGATTCGCCTCTCCACATTGGGCCATGAATCGGTCGATGTGTTCCATTGTGGACTTGTCATCCTCGCATGAGAAATTGGTAAAGTCCAGGACTTTAAAACCTCTCGGCAATGGGACAATAGTGTCAACCCATTTAGGGTACGGCTTCCGATAGACAGGTTTATCAATGGGCCATAGCTGAACGACAAAATGTCGTTGCATAGTTTCGACAATCATGTTAGGGTCAATGAAATTTGTTCCCCTAGGTTCTCCTGTTTTAGGAGGAGTCCCCTAGTGTCCATATCCTTGAATTAGTGGTGGTATAGGTACTGGTCTCGGATGAGTTTGTGGTGTTTGATAGTGAACAGCCGCCTGGGTTGGCTGATTATAATAGGGTTGCTCAGGCACTCCACCGAATCCAATGTTGCATGTGGGGGTCTACTACTGGTTGGTGTCTCTCCCAGTCCACTGAGACACGTTGGGCCAAATGGGTTCGACTGTCAAAGGTGAAGGCTGGACAAAGGAACCTCCTCCAGCGTGGAAAGTAGGTTGTGGGGACAAATTCGGCTGTAGGGAACTGTCGATTCTGACACCTTCTCCACGCTTTTCTATGGAAACTTGTCCATACTGAAGGGAAGCCAGGTGGGGACAACCCTGGGTGGCCTACCCCCGAGTGTGGGCGTATTTTGAACAGCATGGGGCAGAAAATCCGACCCTCGCCGTCGCAAATCCTCCTTGATAAAGTGCATCTCGTTGTGCACCATGGGTTTGACGATTTCGGCAAAGTTCTTAGAGACTTGAGCGATGATATTGTTAATCCCCAAGTCGATGTGCTGCCGAATAAAGGAAGTTGTGGTAACCATGCTCGGGTCTCTCTCTTCGTTTGTTGTTTCAACGACTTCAACGTAAGGAGAAACAATCGCTGCGGCTATCACTGAAATGGCATGGCCTGCAGGATCCGTAGCATGTCCTGTTTGTACTGGCATTACAGTGGAGGTAGAAGCGGTACCAACGAGCGAGGTACGACTACTACTGTCTCTGCGATTGCTTGAAGACTCCATTTTTTTCCAGGTCTCAATTGCATACACCAATTTAGGTCGTGAGTAGGTGATGGAAATCGTTCAATAGCAAGAGTGGTCCCACTGGGTGTGCCAATTTGTTGGTTCATCAATAGATTTGGTCGATCAGAAAGCCGTGTGGTCGACTGGAAAACCAAGTCTGATTCCGTAATCAATCGATTGCTTGAGGAAGGGACTCTGTTCCTTAATATGGATTCCTAAGATACTCCAAAAAGCTCTTAGTGCCTCGCTATTGAAGGATGTTTGAAATAGGACTTTGGCTATGAACTAAGGTCTACTCCGAAGGAATGTAAAGGGTTGAAAAACGGTAATGAAAATAAAGGCTGAAAGCTGTAAATCGGCTGAAAGATAAATTGCAAAAAGCGGTAAAGAATTTAAATGACTGAAAAGTAAAGTGCTGAAAAGTAAAATAAAGATAAAATGCGGGAAATTTGTAGATTTCGATTGATTAATTGATTGTGCGTCTTTGTACAAATGACTCTTCCTCTATTTATAGAGGCAAATCGGCTAACTACTTGGTAGTTGGAAGGAACATGCGACACCCCACGTTCTCCGATCATTACAAGTGTTTATAAAATCGTGGGGGTATCATCGTTCCCTCTCTCCAAGTCAGCCTAGAGGCTTTGTTTCACCCTTTCCCATTGCATCAGCTAGCTCGCAACCACTTTCTCCTATTTTCACGGGAGCAAGCCCATTAACTACTTTTGCACGTGGAAGGCTTGTAGAATCTTGATGACTCATCCTATTTGAAGCCTAAGTTTCTGCATCTTCCCTGAATCTGGTCCTTGTACACTCGATTTTCTTTGGCCGATCAGTTGTGCTACCAATTGGTTAGACCCACTCGAATCGGCTACTATTCTATTCGACCATGTTTCCCAATCAACTCGAGTGGCCCCTTGGCTCTTCACTAGCCGTTACGGATTTTTAGGTGTCAATAGTTCTACAAACTATAATTAATTACAGCATTCTATAGTTGCTCACAATTATCTTATACTCCATCTGTTCAAAATAACTGTCTAGAAAGAGAAAGAACACGTATATTAAGAAGTGCAGTTAATATTGATAACTTTTTAAAATATATTACTTGTTTCCCTATTTTAACCTTTAAAGTGTATATTATCTCTCTTCATTTATTATCTTTCTATGGCATTATACGGAAAAACATCAATTAATGTTCTCTTGGAGTTCTAATTGGACAGTTATTATGAAACAATTTTTTTCTCTAAGTTGACAGTTCTTTTGAAACGGATGGAGTATATAAGAATATTGTTATGTAGGAAGGTCCGATCGTTCTGCCATGATGGGACGACCACCTCCCCTCGCCGACCGTTCTCTCGCCCGACTACCTACTGAGACGACCATCAACGCCACACCTCCTACTAGGGGGGAACTTCCAAGGCAGGGACTTGACAACGGTCAAGATCCCTGGCAAGGATCAAGCCATTGAGGTAGCATCCTTGCAAAGGAGATCCAACGACTAGGGAGGAAGATACGGGGCTTAGGCACTTATTTCTCCTCGAAGTCCTCAAAACATCTTCATTCCTATAAAAGGCCAAGCCTCCCACTCCATAAGCTAGATGACGCTAACCCCTTGAACCCCCTCTCCTCCCACTGCCACCACTAACTTAGACATCGAAGTGTCATTACAGGGATCCCTCCGGGACGTGATCAACGGTAGAGCACGGCGGACGTCCACGGACCAATCGACTACCACCTCCACCTCAAACGGAAGCCCACTGTCTCCCTCCACAACAAACACCCTCTCTGGGTGATTGGACCTTAGCTTGTTTCAAATATATTATCGACATGATGAAATTCAAATTGGTAGCATGTATAAAATATAAAACGAAGGGGAAAAAACTCAAGGTGTCGAAGAGGTCTGTAAATAATCTAATCATCCATAGAGAATTCTAATAAACTTGAAAATGAAAACAAGATGTTCGTAATCTCTTAATCAAATGACAACATTGTAGCTAGACAGAAATTAACAATATTTACAAGTGGTGAAATTTCTCATGAATCAAGAAATTTGAACAATGAACACATCATAGAGAATAGATTGGACAAGAGACCAAAGCCTCTTAACTCTTTTCTCCTCTGTTTCTCTTGGATAACTCTGCAACTTCAACCATGACTAGAAGATGGGTTCATTGCAAGAGGATCTGTGAAAGAAACTACACCTTAAACATTCTCTTGTAGTGGTTGATCCAAAGGCTTGGCATTTTCACGCTCAGAAGAGGTCTCTGATTTGGTACTTTTTGCAGGATATAGGAGATAGTGTTGGCACATGAAGATGATGTCAAATAAGAGAGACACCTGCAATGGTTAATTATTCCATCAAATTTAAGCAACTTATTTGAACATAAACAACCACTGTTTCAAAATTAAATGTATATTTTTAATATTTTATAGTATATTAAATAATTTTTTATGTAAAATGATAAGAAATTAAGCCAAATATACAAATTTTGATTTCAAATTGAGCGATTACTTAACCGGTTCCTAATTCAGCCGGTCACACCGGCCAATCCGGTTCAGTTTTGACAAGCGATAACCTAATAGCCTATTATGCTATGAGTTTTAGCTACTTTAAAACTTTTGTTCCATCAGAAGAATATATCTCAGAAAAGTAGAGAATCTTTGAGTGCTCTTACCAGGGATACCAGCACTTTCCCTATATTACCAGAGATGTTCTTCCAAGAACCTGGAAATTAAATAGATTTATAAATTATATATGTGAAATTTATTCGTTCATAGATCAAACTGCAAAATATATTTTGGTAAAGGAGTTAAAAGACCTTGATCAATTGATTGCAAAACCATTTGTCCATAGGTTGCTAATGATCCAGAAAAATCTAGCAGAGTAAAACCAATACTCCACCCATCTGTGCTTTTTCTCAAGAAATTCATCACTGCCTATATTCATAACACAAATTGAACATGATTAACTATTAAATTTCTAAGGTGCTAACTGCAAAAATAAAAATAAACATTGTCCATTTTGAAAATGTTAAAAATCCATGGTTAACCAAGTTAAAAATTGGTGCATCAATAAAAGTGAACATTTAAATTCAGAAACTAAAAAGAAAATAGGCAAATTAAGATAAACCCTTCACCTGGGGAATATATTTTATAACAGTCAAAACAACTTGCATTACACTGCAACACAGTCAATTTCAACAAAAGTTAGAATGAAGCTGGCTAATTATACATATTACAAATAAAATTCAAATTGAGCACAAAAAACAAAGGAGTGGAGGCAACATACTTCAAGATGGAGACAAGCCAGAGCCAGTGATGTTTAGGCAAAGCTATGAAGAAACAAACAGCTATAATTGACCACATAATCACCATGATTCCAATAGCAGTTTTAGAAACTTTCTGGCTTCCACGCTACATGGGAATATTTAGGTTAGAATTGTAAACAAGTATATAATATATATAGAATTAATGAGTGAGAGGTGAATGAAAAAGAGTGGTACTTTATAGATTGCAATTTGGATAACGGGAACTGTACTAAGTAGAATGGCATGGGCTGAGAACGCAACATCATTTACTGCCACAGGTATCATCTGAAACAGACCAACAATTAAGTGTTAATGTCTCTCTTCTCTTATGTTAAAAAAGAAAAAGCTTGTTTTTTTTAAATAGAGTTTAACTTTGCACTGTGACATTCAATCACTTTATAGACTAAAGGTTATATTACCTTTTGTTTAAATTTAAATAAATTTTAATTTTTTATGTGGCGAAAAACAATTGAGCGTTTGTGTAAAAAATGATTGCACTGGCTGTGTTGTGTACAAACATTAAATCCATATTTTTATTAATATTAAGCATGAAATATTTTATATAATAGATTTCAGAAATTTAATTAGTGTTAAAATTAAATTTAAATATTATTTGTTTAGTTTAAACGGTTAAAAATGATTCCGGATTGAAAACAAAATTGTTAAAGCAACACTGATCTTTTTAGCACTCTCTTTCTAACATTATCTTTTTTTATTGATTAAAATTCGTATGGGGCCACTAAATTATGAGTCGCACTCCTAATTTGGTAAGATTTACATGAATTTTAACTCATCAAAGAGAAAATATTAGAAAAAAAAAAGTGCCAAAGAGACGAGTGCCTTTTGGTCCCAAAGAAAATGATAATTGTTTTATTTTTTTAGTGTATTTCTAAAAATATTTTAATTAAAATATGATTTGAAGATAAATATGTAGAACATAAAAAATCCAAAAAATAATTGTAGTATTTTTCATAGTAAAAATTTATTGTTAAATAAAAAAACGTTAAGAAAAACTACTATATGACACTTTCACTCATTGTAACAAGAAAGTCAGCAATACATTCTATAATATGTTATTTATGATTTATTTATTTTAATTTTTGGTGATTAACTGATTTATTTTATAAAAAATGAACATAATTTTTAAATAACTAATTTACGAGTAAGATTTTTTTTTTTTTAAGAAAACTAAACCATAAAAGATGTGTTGAAGAATATGTCAAAAGAGTGAGTTTAACATTCCTCATTCTCATGAAACTGTGACTTGAATATTTCAAACTTCACATTTTGAACGAACTAACCTCTTTGTTACCGTATTTGTCCTTGTATTCTTTCTGAACAGTAGAGCTGAAGTACAGAGACAAGTTGTAGACAAAATACCATGTTTGCTTCACCAGGTTCAGCACCTGGTAATCAAAGTTCATTCCCACAACGCTAAACCATAAAAAAAAAAAAAAAAGTCAAATCAATTAATGTACTCTAATAATAAATAATGTGAACATATAACCATGATATGTTTTTCTTTATAAGCAATATAACCATGATATGTTCTAAAGTGTTAGATTTAAATAAAATTATTTTAATCACTCTTTCATTTTGTTTTTAACAACATCTATCCTCCATGTCCCATCCGGACAGAACCACTATAAACAGTAAAACTCTTCACACAAATTAACTCTACACATGAGCTCAAACCCGAAACATCTGCTAAAGTTAGAACAACGTGACACCAGTTGATTTACAAAGGTATTGGTCATTCTTTTGTGATTGTATAAGGTTAAGATTATTATCTCCTCTTACCCCTCACAATGTGTTAAATAAATTTTGTATGAAAAGTCCTTAAAAAAATTGTAAAAAATGAATTGAGTTTGAGAGTTGCATACCTTTTCCTGCGAAAGTTCAAAATAATTTGAGGGTAAAAACTGATAGACCAGCAAACGAAGGCAATCCAACCCACAACTTCATATGACACATGAAGTGGTTCGGAATGCCAAGAAGCCATTAATGTTGATTTTTCGAACAAGAAATTAAGGACACACCAAACCCAAAAGGTTATTGATGTGTTTGTGCTGTTTAGTAGTGTTCGAGTAGTGTTTGTTATGATTAATGTTCAAAATCACACAAAACTAGGAAGTTGAGGCATGAATTGTGTTTCATGTGCTGTTATATATATTTGAATGAGTGAGCTAATTCTTTGTACTCCTACTTTCCTAGTCCTAGTCATCAGTGGAAATGTTCTAATAATAGCACATGCATTATTATGTTGAGCTGTATAACTACAAAGCAGGGAATTTTTTGACCAAGAAATTAATTAATAGAAAGAAATATTCGAATTAATTCAGGAGGCTACCCTAACCTGAAGCTGTTGATTCGATCTTTACTTTACTAATGTACCATATAGGGAGTTTCAAAAAAAAAAATGTACCATATAGGTTGCGTTTGGAAAAATTACTTATTTAAGTGTTTGTGGTTATAAGTGCTTATCGTATAAACGCTTATTCATAAGCTATTTTAATAAATTTATTGAGATAAATTGAAGATAGGTTATAAATAAGTATAAGCTTCTTTTCATAAGTTATTCTGAGCAGTTTATGAATATAAAGCTTAAAATAGCATATAGATAAGTCATAAGTTGTTTACATAAGCTCTCACAAACACTTGCATACGTTTATGTCATAAATTAAACTTAAATAATCTCTTCCAAATGGGGTCGTAACACCCGTGTGTTGCACGGGTATATGTACAATATTTTTTAACATTATATTAAAAAAAGTTATAGTTTAAATAAATTAATAAATAAATATTGAAATAGTTTTTACTTATAAAATATAATGAAATAAAAAATAATGGTGTTAAGATATTTTAATTAATAGTTTTAAATATTTCTTTGTGTAACTAACTAATATTACTCAAATTTAATAATTCACATTTAATGATTTGCATTTAATTAATTTATAAAATTTAATAATTTATTTATTTAATAATATTAAAAATTATTAAGGGAATTCGAAATATTTAAATTAAATATTAAGTTTTTAATATCAACAAATAATTTATATGAGCATTTTTTTATTCTTTTTATTAACAATAAATTAATTTTAACTTTTTGAATTAAAATAAGTTACAACTTTAATAGAGTAAAATATTATTTAGAAAATTTAAATTTATTCAACTTTGGTCATAACTTTCCTCTGTTATGCTTCCTCAAATAACTTTTAGTATTATAATATATATCAAAAAATATATTTAAAGAATTTTCTTCAAATAATACACATATGTTTTTTAGAAAAGAGAGATATATTGATTCATGGAAATAAGCTTGAAGCCAACCCCTTCAAGAAGGATACATTCCTTAGTCTAAATAATTAGTTCTGACACAGGACTAACCCTATTACAACCATTTTTAGCCAAATAAGCAGCTAAATAATTGGTCTCTCTAAATATATGAATTACAATCAAGCAGTCTACTTTCCCCATTAAACGATCAATACAATTTAGCTCATTAAGTATTCCAAGGCCTATGGTTCTTGTCTTGCACCCAACCCACCACTATGGAAGCATCACTTTCAATGATGATGTGATTGAACTAAAAGTGTTGACAAAACAGTAGGGCATTTAAAATTGCTTTCACTTCTGCTTCAAAATCTCATCATTCTGTCGGAAATGTGGAAGCAAGAAACAAAGAGAGAAAATAGAGAGAGACAGAGAGAGCGAGAGCGAGAGATTGAGATTGAAATTTGAAATTTTTATTCTACTAACTTTTTTGTTATGTACAACTATTTATACAAACACATCTACGGGCTTTACTACATACAAGCCCAACTCATACAAGCTCAATTTGTAATTGACTAAGTCCAACACTCCCCTTCAATTCAGAACATTGGATGTTACAGTCATTGTACGATACAGACATTCTATTGAACGATACAGTCACGGTACGATACAATCGTTGGACGACACAACCCCAATCATCTTCCTCAACTTCACTAAACGATCCGGCCTCAGTGCCTTCGTAAACATATCTGCTAGTTGTTCCTCTGTGTTGCAGTAGACCAATTATAGATTGCCTTTGTTTACTTGATCTCTCAAGAAGTGAAATCAGGTTTCATTGTGCTTACTACGTCCATGAAAAACAGGGTGCCTGGCTAGTGTAACACCCGGAATTTTACCCAGTAATTAAATAATTATTTAATTATTTCAAGGTACTGTTTGGATCCGATCGGCGGCATCGGCAAGCGATATCATCGGCCGAAGTACCGATGAAGTATTCTTTGCAACACTTGGTAGGAAACCAAGCTGAACCCGACTTTGAGTTCGGACGAGAATAAGACGTTCTCACTATCACGACCACGATCAGTGGAAATTTTCATGAAGAACGACTGTAATATTGATAGGATTCCCTCCCAGAGCCCGGGAAGGATTTTTCGCGCTAACGGGACTTTTTGCCGAAACTTCAGCAGGCGAAACGGACGACTTCGGGACCCCGGATCGAGGATCTTAAAATCTCCAAATGATTTCGTTTGGCGTTTCGAGACAAATTTTTTGCAGAAGATTTTTGTGAATAGTGTTTTCGGGCAGCGTGGCGCAGACTTCGAGAAAGATCGACCCGGCCCCGAATTGTGCGGGCCCGGTACCCCGAAACCAATAAATGACCCCGGGACAGATATTCTTAGTGACACTGAGGTACTCACTGATGACCAGAACCTAATGAAGACCGATGACTTGACGCGTTGACGCACTGACGCATTGACACGTCATGATTAAGAATTTATTAATAAACAAACCTAGATATTTATTAGAACTTTCTAAGCTTAGAGTTTAGTCCCCGAACTTTGAAAACCTTACGGTTTGGTCCTCGAACAGTAAAAAAAAATTTACTTTAACCTTTTACCGTTTCAACTTTGGTACCTTGGGTAAGTGAAAATTTGAAATTTCACCCCCTTTTTTGGGCCCTTAGGCTGCGGCCCACACCCTTCCTAAGGGGTTTAGTTGGCCTTTCAAGCCTTATTAGTTCATTAAGTAAAAATCTAGTGAGTTTTAGTGATTGTTAGAGAGAGAAAATGAAGCTCTCATCTTCTTCCTCCATGAAACACCATGGCCGCCCCTCTCCTTCCTCCATGGCAGCCCCTTCCTCAACTCTTTTTCACTTGCTCCGATTCGGTTTTTCATTTTGTTGAGTTTCAATTTTATGCATGTACTAGGATTGGAAAGTCCCTTCACAAATGTTGTTCCCACTACCTTTAGCTTCATTTTGAACCGATTGGATTTTTGATTGAATGAGTTTTGGTTCTTTGAAAAATTTTAAGTTGGGTTTTTGTTAGGGTCCCCTTTGGAAAAGTCATTCCCATGACATTGTTCTTTGAAAATCTCTAATTTGTTTTCTTGGAAGTTTTGTTTTTGAAAAAATTGATTATTTGGAAAAGTGATTTTTCAAGCTTTAGGTAATTATTCACCCTAGATTTCTTGTTGTCTTTGATGTGTACAAATTAGATTTGGAAGAAAAAAATTCCCTTGAATTAAAGTTGTTTGGCCGAATTGACTAGTGTTGTAGGACTTTGGAAAATTGATTTTCTAACTAGCTTTTGGTAGTGTTTAAGGCTTATATGTGAGGTTTGATGCAAAAGAAAATTATTGCCCTAATTTTTTATGGAATGGCCGAGAGTTAGAAAATGTTTAAAGGGCTTGGAGAATTTATTTTCATTTGGTTTTGAGAGTTAAAGTTTAGAGGGACTAAAAATTGAACTCTTGGGTAAATTTGATTATGGAACTTCTAGCTTGTTTTAGGGTTTTGAAAAGTTGGGAAATAGAGAATTTAAAATTTGACAATTGAGTGAATTTGGTATGTTCTTGACATTTAGGTTTTGTTGAGTTCAAGAGTTGAAAAATTGATTTGGAAACTTGTAGAAAAAGTTGAGTTTTTGGGCAAATTGGTTTTGAAACTCATAGGCAAAATTATGGTTTCCCACATTCTGAAAACTTGTGAAAATTGATGTGGAAAATGGATTTAAAAGTTATGTTTTTGGGTGTGTGATTGATTTGGAAATTAACAGAAGTGTTGGGTGAAAATTTGGAAAATTTTAGGGTTTTTAGAATTTTGGGAGGAATTGAAGTTTGATGAAAATGTGTGTTTTTGTCTTCTAAAGTCTTGATTTAGGCCTCAAAATGGTTTGTAAGCATCTAGCCTTGGTGCTCTTTGTGTGGTTTAAGTTTCGGAAAATTTGGATTTTTGAAACTTAGGTTTTTTTCTAAGTTCTTTGGTAATCGTCGAAAATCTTGTTTAAGTGTCTTCGACCTCCGAGCATTTCCTAAGTTGTAGAGTCTTTGTCTGAGTGTTTAGACCCTGTTTAGACCAGCCCCTTGACCTTAGTTTTGAGTTCAAAGTTCTAAGCTAGGTTGTGTTTGTTGAAGGATAACGAGGCCCTGTACCGATCTAGACGCACGGAGTTTACGTGACTGCCAGGATCGACTACCTTTAAGGTAAGGGCACTTCGTATCTCTGTCTATTAGCATAAGTATATGTATATACCATGCTTCACTATGATCTTTAGAATTATAGTTGACGACGTTCTGAGAACGACCCGACTTTAAACAGTATTGATTGATATATGAATGCAGTCTCTGAAGGCATCTGATATGCTGGACTAGTTTTTGTTTGATGCATGGCATTGTTGGATTGTTGTGATTTGTGGCTTGACTTATTGGATGCTTAAAGATTTGATGATAATTGAAAGCATGTTTCTTCCTTCGACATGATTTATATCTACTCAAGATATGTGCAACTGCTCTACATGATTAGTATTAATTATGAAGCTATGTTAGGCCTCGTTTAAATACGTATGAGTCCTACCTGTGTTTTGTTTTCATGTCGTGTCAAGCATGTAGTCGTGAAAGTCGTCATGGTTCGGGGCTATAAAGAGTCACGTGCTAGATGACGCACCATCGGGGCGTTATGAAGAGCGTTCTCGTGTAAGTGGCAACTCTCGACTTACCGACTTACCGGCTCGTGGAAAAGCTGCCCGACAAAAGCAATTTGTGTAAAGGAATGTAGATCGGTAGCAACCGTGAAAAATGCGAAGGTGATGTCATCTAAAGATAGTTAAAAGCGTCTAACCATATCTATTATATGATCTCTCTTGAATGATAGGAGTTGCCTGACAAAGCAATCCGATGAGGGAATAAAGCTTGGCAGTAACAGTGAATAAAACACTAAGGTGATATCGTTTAAAATCAAACCGAAAATGTTTCACTTAGAATATTGCGTGTTGCTCCTTGAATTGTAGAAGTTGTTTGATGGAAGAAATCCGAGAAAAGAAATGCAGCTCGATAGCAAAGATGCAAAAACACCAAAGGAAGCTTACAAAGCAACGTTGAACGAGGGAAGAAGTAGGTGTTCCAATTTCGGATTGCGACTTTGGTTTTTTCTTCGCGAAGCTTCCGGACGAGCATAAGGTGCAAGAGTCTTTTGAGTAATTCTCACTGAAATGTGCCCTTCCTCATCCACGACGGAGCTTCCCATACAAGCGATCCGATAAGAAAGGGCAGTATGGTTGAGAAAAGTCATGTGGGTGTCATGCGAAAGGGAAATTACGAAAGTAATCCAGGAAAGGACTTCATTCTGAGAAAATAAAAGTAGCTCAAAAGACGAAGGCTCTTCAGTTCAACCGTCAAGAATGATTTGCTCGTCTCAAGGGGCGAAATATTTTCAGCCCAGTCAGCTAATATAAATTTCTCCTTCGAAACGATGAAGGGTCCCTATACCTAGGGGATAAGAAGTTAAGAAATGCACAAGGAATAAATGGAAGTAGCAATAAAGAGCGAAGAATAAAAAGCAAAGACTGGAAAGAGATATTTCATTCATATTAAAGTCAGAATTACAAGAAGAAGGAGGTCTTCTTGCATAAAATTCCGAGCTCTTCTTAATTAAAGGTTAGGAGGGTCGTCCTAAGGCATATCACTTTGAGCTCTCCTATAACGCCTTCCTTCACGACGTAATGGGAGGAGATCTCATCCTTCCTAAGTTGAGGATTCAGGATTTGTAGCTGCTCGACGGCGTTCTGGAAACCTCCCAAGTAGATGTCCTCCTTAACAGACTAGAGGGCAACGATTTGAGAGCTTACCCTCTCAACATAAGCCTTCAGGTTGGAGGTCTTCTTGTCGACGTCCCTCAACTAGTCGGAAAAAGTTTTCCTTTCCCTCTTCAGGGCATCAATCTCCTCGAAAAAGAAGATCTGCCTTCTTCTCCAATTTTGGAACAAAAGACGCTCAGCCTTCAAGAACCTTAACCTCATGAAGAAGTATTTGGTTTTCTTGCTCAAGATGCTCAACCCTCTTGTGCAAGGAAGTATTCTGTTGAGAATGGAGCTCACACTCCTGGACCTTGCTGGCTATATCGCGTTCGAATGCAGGGAACAACTCAAGATTGAAGATAAAGGCGTTGGCCGCCACGATGAGCGGACCCAGAATTATGGAGTCTATAGCTCCGACCAGATTAAGGCCGAGGGGAGTTTCGAGTTAGGGTACCCCAAAAGCAATCATCTCCATCACACCCGTCTATTCAACGAACTGGTGGAAAACTCCTCCCCATTTTCTCACACTTTCCGGGGTAAGACGGGAGCACTTGGTCGCCTTCAATAACCGATCGGAGAAAGGATACAATTCGTCCGCTTTCCTCTTTATGCCGGAAATAACAGATTGGTTGGGGTTGGACTCCGATCTAACCATGGTTAACTCGGGGCACATAACACAACCATCTCTTTCATCCTGGGTTTGGAAATCTTCTTCATTCAACAGAGTCGGCAGCTGAGTCCTCAGAGAGTCCATGAGGGAGTGATCTTCATCATCCCTACTACGAGCGAAGGCAGTATGAGAAGAGTTGTCTTAAAAATCTCTTCCTGTCTCTTCGTAATCCTCCACATAGATGTCATTTTGGTGATCCACTATCTTTGAAGGAGGTCCGTCATAAGAGGATCTTTCAAAAGGAGATGCCCTTGGCTGGTTTTCATCTCCTTTCGAGGCCTTGTTGCCTATTTCGGCGTTTTTCGTCGGGTCAGATGAACCAAGCACGCCCCAGTCACTCTTGAATTCTTCATTAATCTTTGCCTGAGCAACAAAAATGTTCATCATATTGGTTCTCGTAGTTGATCCTTTTTTGGGATCAAGGGATCAACTGAAGTGGAAACGGCGAAAAAGGTTTTGAAAATGCTTTGGTACGGGAAGGCCAGAGAAACAACAGAAGTGTGTAAAAAGGCTCTATTGTAGAGGGAGGAGATATTGATAAAACTACCCTTGAAAACATGAAACGACAAAGTTTCGCTGGGCATGTACATCCGGCTGGAGGCAGAGCGACGTTACAATTACAAAGCAAGACCGATCGACGTCTTCCTCTCCTGCTCGAATCCGAGCACAGCTAGCTCGGAAAGTCACCTCCAGCCCGGTCAAAAATACCCATCTCGGAACAAGACGAAGCCGAACGACACTTCTAAACCTCGGAACAAACTCTTAGTTAGAATAGATCAAAGGGTCTTGTATGACTACAACAAAGAAGCCTGAAACCCAAACGCAGGGGGGCTGCGAAACACAGCAAAAAGGGATTCCGGAAGAAAGCTTCATACAGCTTGACATGTCAATACTTGCCACACCAAGTTGGGGGGCTCTTGTTTCGGTCGGCTCAACAACCATACGAATCGACGACATAGCAGCTGACCCACTAGGGATGCTCTTCAGCATACACCTAAGGCAGCCTGCACGACCAGGGCTAGGGACAAGCCCTCCCGACTCACTGGCCCTTCATTCAACCGACCTTGACAAAGGTTGAGGGAACCGCTACACAAGTGCTAAGCTTACAGCCACTTGTGCTCGGAAGCCTCACTTAAGAGTTTTCCCAACACCTGCGGTGGACTTCCAGCGCCTATAAATACAGGTTCTACCGTTCCCTCTGGAACGCTTCTAACTAATTACTTACATTACAAGTTTGCTATGCATTCTTACATGTTTGAGTTGAGCTCTTGGATGCTCTCATTGCTCTGATACTGACTTGAGCGTGGAAGTCTCTTTTGCAGGTCCCTCTGACGCATTACGACTTGGAAGCTCCATCTCGATCATATCAGAGCATGGCTGAGCTCCGCCGCAGCTCCGCTCAGAACACCGCCGTCTAAAGTTCACCCAGGAACAATTTTATACATTTTTGCATTCAGGGAACAAGGAGCTCAAAATATTGGACAAAGGAAAACCATGCGCGTTTAGGATAGAGACACATGAATGTACATTTAGAACCATGCTTGTTCACGAAAAAGCGAGTAAATTTTTCATTTTTCCCTCACTTTTTTCTAATTGAAGACCGGTAAAAAGTGGGTCTGGCATCTCTTTGTGTTTTCCTATACAAACCAAAATCATACATCAAACATTTTCAGCCACGGCCACACTTGCTACTACTGGCTGATTAGGAGACTTGAGTAGGGGTTCTGTGACTGATGCTGCCTTCTTTGATGGATACAGCACATAATGTTGACACATGAAAAGAAGATCAAAGAACATACACACCTGAAAAATGTATACATAAGTAACTAGATGTTAAGCCCGCGTATATTTTAAAATGATATTATTGAAGTGTAGAACAGGTAAAGAGAAAAGGAATTACCAGAGACAACAGTACTTTGCCAATGTTCCCAGAGAAATTCACCCAAGAATCTAAAAAGACAGAGTGAAGAAACTGTCACTATATGCATTTAATTAGTGCACAAATCCAAATTGGAATGTTACTAGAGTGAAGAATTTGGAAAAGATTACAAACTTTGATCAATTGACTGTGTAACCATCTGGGCATAGTTTGCCATGCCTCCACCGAAATCGAGCAACACATTTCCAATGCTAAATCCATCTGTGCTCTTTCTCATGAAGTTCATAATTACCTGTATTTTACATAAAAAAAATGTCAAATACTCTTTCTGAATGATGAAAAAATAGCAATTATTACTATCATATTTGTTACCTGTGGAATATATTTGAGAGCTGCCATAATTACCTGCATTGTGCTGCACGAAAGATTTAATTTCATGTGTTAGAAATGGAATATAACCAAATATGGTTTTTCAATTTCATATGATGAAGACCACTTAGAACTTATAGCACTTCCCCTAAGGAATCACATCAAGTAGTGTCACAATTTTAGAAAGAATATTAATCTCAATTTGAAGCTCTAATTTTAGTTTTATCAATTGCCTACAAGAATATTAATCTCACTAAAAGATGATGGAAGAAAGAAAATCTCACTTAAAGATGGAGATTAACCAAAGCCAAGATTTGGAATGAAATGCTATGAAGGAACAAACTGCAACAGTTGTCCACACTGTAATGACAATTCCCATTGTAATTTTGGAGATTGATTGATTTCCACGCTGCACCAAAAGCAATGGCAAAATGTATTCATGTGATGTTTAAGATTGGATTCCATCTAATACAACATGGTGAGTAAGGAAATGATATATATACCTCATATATTGCAACTTGAAACAATAACACTGCAGTTAACAGAAACGCGTGTGTTGAGAAGGCAACATCATTTGCAGCTACAGGTATCATCTGCAGTAGTAAAAGGCCAAAGTATTACTCATTTGCTTTACTAAAGTTTTGGAGTTGTTTGAAAGAGCTTATTTAACCTTAAGTGTTAGTGAAAGATTAAATAAATAAGTTAGCCTAGCTTTTCCTATAAAAAAAAGAGGGTGACATACTTTAAGTAGTTGTAGGCTTATTTCAAGAGTTTAATAATCATACACTATTAGTGTAAAATCCCTTTACACAGACAACCAATCATAACTCCTAAATTTTCCACATCATAATATAATTTCATTATTAATTGAAAGATTTTGAAATTAATTATCTGATGTAGCAAAAATTAGAATTATTATTGATTACCTGTGTAAAGTTCTTGTACATGAGTATTAAACTCTTATTTAAATATTAGTTCAAATTATCTTAATCTATTTTCAGCTTATTTTATGAATGCATAAACACTTAGTTAAATTGAGAGCAAAGTTCATACAAAATTTAGATGACACATCTTATAAAGTGCACCACTTCATAAAAGGTATTCGAGTAGGAGGCTTTTACCATGTCATCACTAAATTATTAAATGTGAAAATTTTATGACATGGAACTTAAAGTATAGAAAAAGTAAAAGAATTAATAAATATTCAACATTAGAATAAGAAAACTTAAAATGACTCCAAGCTTGCAAGCAAGGTAAAGATGATACTGATGTCATGTGAAATTCAATAGCATGGAAGGAACCCCTTCGAGTAGATGACGAGAGAAAATATAATAGTTTTTTTTTTTTAGAACGCAAAAGATATATTAATATAGAAGAAGCAGCCAAAAAACCGGCAGAAGCCAGACAAAGGAAAAACTGCCCACCCGCCACTAGAGCAGAAGAGGAAAAAACAACACCGACCGAAATGGCACGCCTCGCCCTCGTCAAAACCCCTAGAGGCACTAGAGACTCAGCCGGCAAAAGCACATATTGGCAACCATCGACTCCTTCACCATCCGCCACGCCCTCAGCTTGAGACTTGAAGGGGGGAGAATCAACATGGCTACACAACTCATGTCTTCTAGACTCCTCCTTCCTGGGCCGTCCCTGAGCTCTCTTATCCTCGTGCCCTAGAACCCTATCTGTTTGATCAGCTTCCTTCTTTGATCCGCCTAACCCAGCCCGTTTTATGGGTCGCCCCCGTCTCCTAGGTGCCTGCAAATCCATCCCCTCCTTAACCCTGCTCACCTCCGCCCCAAAGCTGTCGTCATTTCCAGCAGAAAGAGAATAGAACTGAGGAAAGGACACACAGGCATTAGTCTCCGGATCACAAGGATCCCTCCCCTCGAAAGAACCAACCACCACGGGACTAATCTCGGGAAAGAGAAGTTCGACAGGAATTCTTTCCCTGAAATAGTCACCCTTATCCGTTCCTATATCCAAATCCGCCTCATGTGAAGCAGATACAGCGAGCTTCCCCACAAGAGCCTCTTTCCACGAGAGGAGACGCCCGGCTCCGCTAGCCTCCCCACAAAACCTGTCCCTGGTCGAATCAGCCACCACCCCAAACGGACCTTCGCCGCGAGAAGACCGCGCCACCGAGCACTACAGAACATCCCTGGGGAACCTTGCTGGCGCCACCGACAGAAACGCCCCACCCACCTTAAGACCATCCAGAGCACTGATTGCAGAATAGGCCTGCTTCTTAGAGAAAAAGCGGACGAAACTAAAACGAAATCACCTCCCAAATTCCCATTTCCGTTGAATGAACACATTTAGAATCCTATCGAAAAGAGAAAACAGACCTCGAATATGGTGGTAACCAATCACCTCCTCGATGCCGTCAATGAAGAGGGTAGAGCAGCAGCGCCGAGTTTTGTCGCAGGTCTAAAACGCATCGTCCTCCTCTGTCTCCATTGAACCAGAACCCACCATAACCGACGGAATCGGGCTGCCTGAACCATCCGTCGGCTCCTCCTCTTCCGCGTCGCGTTCTTCAGCCGCCACCACGCAGGTCCGAATCAATTCGACCTCCTTTGTCTCCACCAAACCAGAACCCACCACCACCGTCGGAATCGGGCCGCCTAGACCATCCACCGGCTCATCCTCTTCCGCATCGCCTCCTTCATCCACCGCCCCATGAGCAGAACCTCCACTATCTGCCGCCGAGCCTGATTGGGGTGAGGAAACCCTAGCAGAGCAAAAGGGCTTCATCCTCTGTTTCCTTTGCTGAAACTCTTAATTGGTCGAAGGAAGGGATGAGGAGTAGTGGCGACTGATGAGATTCGAGGCCAGAGGGAAGGTTTCGAAGAAAGAGATGAAAGGAGGAGAAGGTGGTTGGAGGTTCGGGAAAAGAGGGGTGGCGGCGAGGAAAAAGGATGGAGCAGCAGTGGCCGCGTGGTGTTGAGGGAGAATGAGAAAATATAATAGTTAAAAATTAAAATTTTATTCACAAAGAGTTTTTTTAAGTTTAATGGATATGCATGGACATCTAACTACTGTGTACCATATAGAATTAACACTTGTATTTTAATTTATTAGAATTAAATTTTAATTTTAATTTTAGATATGGCGAAAAATAATTTGTGTGTGTCAAATTATTTACACTAACCGTGGACTTTTTTTTTTTGCCATTACAGAAAGAATTTATGCATTTGGGTCCATTGAAAGACCACATTTATTTTTTGCCTACAAAGATATTGGGTTGGGCCAGTATTCCCCACACTAACAAAATTTCCTTAAATGCAAGTGTCTTTGTCCATTTTGACCAAACAAAAATATGTCTTTGTCCATCGTTACTTAACGGAATTTTATTAGGTAGAGAGTACAGACTTACGTAGTCCCAAAATATATTTTTAAAATATTAAATATATTTCATTCGTAATTTACTTTTTTCATTTATGTAACTCTAAAACTATTATTAGAAGCAACTTTTTAAAGAAACATAATATTAATTATGATAATGGATCAAGTAGAATTTTCATGCTAGCTTGTGACACAAATATAAAAAGTAAAAAGAATTTTTCTCTAAAATCAAACAGTGAAAGATTTGGTTTTCCTCTTGTAAATAAAAAATTGTGAAGGATTTTTTTCTCCTCCCACAATTTCTGTTACTTTCTCTCCTATTACGTATATTGTAGCACAACTAGTTTAAAACCCTGTTGTGAGGGAAAAAAGTGAAATGAAGATGAGCATGAGCATGAGCATGAGCATGAGCATACCTGGTCGAAGCCATATTTTGTATGATACTGAAAGCGAATAGCAGGGCTGAAGTACAAGGAGACGTTGTAGATTAAGTACAAGGTGTGTTTGGTGTTGTTCAATAGCAGATAATTGAAGTTCAAACCAACCACACTGCAATTTTTGAATCAAATTATATAAGTCTGGGTTAACCAAAACAATTAATGAAAGAAAGAAAAACAAGTGATTAGCTAGGTACCTTTTTCTTAAGAAATTCATGATAAACTGAGGATAGAAACTGCAGGACCAAACAAAGAAAGCAACCCATCCTAAGACGGTGTATGTGACTTCCAGAGTAAAGGAGTTCCATTCCGTCTTCATCTTTTGATAGTAATTTGAAATATCCAATCACTCTTCTGCTTCCCAAACATACACACAGATATAGAGGACGATCCAGTAAACAAATATTTTATTTTATGAAAACTGTTAAGAGATTTTTATTTTTTATTTTTCTTAAGAGATTGGTATTTTCTTCTCAGTTTTTAAAATTTAAAATTAATTTTAATTTTTTTTTCAATGAAAAAATTTGTTGGAGAAATAATTTTATAAAGTTATTAAAACGTCTAAAACTTCCACACGAAAAAATCTATAATTTGGAAAATAAAAATAAAATTTCTGTTACAGATATTTTGACTTTTCAAATTTAATTTTACGAAAATAAGACTGATTAATTTCTTTTTTTCTCTTTCATTTCAATTTCAATTACTCATTTTTAGTTTCTGTCGTATATTTTCTTCATTCTATAGTTCTATTTTCTCCCCATTACCTTTTGCTTATAAATTATATGTATACATTTTATAAAACAGATATGTACAAAATTAATTAATAAATTTAAATAGAGAAAATTATTAGTGCATATGTAAACTTTATTTACAGATGTGTAACCAAAAAACTTTATTTACAGATGTATATATCCAATTGATTTCCGTAATTTCCGCAGGTTTCAAACCTAGGACGACCGGTTGGTATTTGCAAATAATTATTCAAACAAACAAGTTACCAGACAGTGCATATGTGTTTTTTTTCTAAGTCATAAGATTAATCCTCCTCTCCTGGCAACCATACACACTGATAAAATCATAGACTAAATGCTTAAAAAGTTTAACTATCTACTACAGCTAGACATTGTTGGTAGTGCATGTGTAAACTGTTTAATTTTTTTTATTAAATTAGTCGATTTAGATGTGTTGAAGGCTGTTAATCTTTCAAAAAAATATGACTCATAACTTATAGGAATAAAAATTCCAACTAACTTACAGATTCAAATAATCCCATTTAATCAACCCAGCCGGTATCCTTTGGAGGAGAATCGGTAAAGAAGCATTATTAATAATCACTTTTAAGTCCCGATTCAACTTTGAGCAAACTCTCCAGATTGTCTCACATTGCCACTGAAATCACTGTGGTGCTGGCAAACCTAGCAAACTTTTGGTTTTTAGAAAGAAGATAATATTAATTCATTATCGTCGGAAAGGATTCGGCATTATTATGGATTGCACACAACACATAGGAGAGTGTCACGTGGCATTCATTCTGTTTTCGGTGGTGACGTGGTGCTATTATATTAGTCCGAGTCTGAGTCAGTGGGAAATTTCTCAAGAAAAAAACAAAATATATGCACTGCAGGGATGACGATAAATATCAACCAAAGATTACAACACAAATAATGTACCATTGTAGATCTTTCAACCGCCTCTACTTGCCACATGCTCACGCTTCAATAGAGGCTATTCATCTATTCACAATAAATAATAAAAGTTATAGGGTATGTTTGAACGTCTTTTCAGTTTTTTTTTTAAATTGTTTTTTAAAATAATTTTTAAGAATTACTTTTCAGAATATTATAAAAAAAAAAACTTGTTTGGTAATATGATTTTAAAAACAGTTTTGAGATTAAAAAAATAAAAAAAAATTATTTGATCAATTTGTTCTAAATACATGTTTTTGGAAACAAAAAATTAGAAAACTCGTTTGGTTGTGTGCTAAATTATTGATATGAATTTTTGTAGTGATTAATTATTGATATGAATTTAATGAATCAAATTAATTAATATTCATAATAATTTTATTGATAATATTTTTCACATATTTTTCTTAATGCCATAAATCTTATAATAGTGTATATAAAATGTCACCAATTATACCATAATGACATATATAAAATGTCAATAGTCATATAATAATCCAAAATCTTAAAAATGAATATATAAGAACATAAAGTAAATTTGATAAACTAGTCATTTCGATGTGCCCACATCGTATTTGCAATAAGATCTCTATATGCTGTCATCTCTGTTGCTCCTTCATCGGATAACCTTGATAAGTTGTCATTATTGGAGTTTGTTCCCTTTATGCCAGAACCTTCATTCATGGCATCGATTTCTATAGGATCCATCTCTTCCCATATTCTAAACAACTCATCACGCAGATTCCACTTGCGTATATAATTATGAATAGTGCAACAGGTTGTCACTATGAGTCGCTGCCTAGCAGGTTTATACGAAGGCATCAATCTTAAAATTGAAAACCTATTTTTCAATACTCCAAAGCAACGCTCAATTGTCATCCTCGGAGATGAGTGTCTGTAGTTAAATAATTCTTCACGGCTCCTGGGCTGTCTACCTTGGCCCCTATATTCTTGTGCATGATATCTTTCACCTCTGTAAGGGGGGAGGAAACCTGCAGTGCATGGGTAGCCAGAATCAACGAGATAAAAAAAACCTGTACCAACAAACTATGTATTAATTTTTATTCTTTATTTTATAAACACAAAAAGTCCTCATTACAAATAATAGTATTTACGTGCAGTTGGCCAATGAAATTTTGCATTTGGATTAGCAAGTGCATCTAAAAAAACCTTTGCATCATGTGCACTTCCTTCCCATCCGGAATACACATATGTGAACATCATATTGAAATCATGCATATATCTCTATATAAATAAATTACTCACACTCAAATCATTCATATTTTGCACTATCAATTTGTGAAAAATTAACAACAACTCACTACTACATAATTGTATTTTTACCACTCCCATGTTATCACGATTCTGTCTGGAACCGTGACAAAAAACTGTCCAGAGCTCTTTATCACGGTTCCGTGTTAAACCGTGATAAGTGAGGTGCTCTGTTACCACGGTCATATGATAACCGCAATAAATGAGATAGTTATTATTATTTTTTTAATTAACACTGCCTATTATCACGGTTGATAGGTGAACCCTTTGTATGTGGAATGTAGAAGCAATAATCTAGTCAAAAACGCGAGGAGACCCACATGGAAGCCAATTATTGGTCCAAACATTCACACTACTGCCATCACTAATTCTCCACAGGGCACCCTTCTAAAAAATCCAACTCGATTTCAAAATGCTAGGCCATGTATAGCTCGGTCTATAGCCTCTTTTTGCACCAACAAGAGAGCCATTGGGAAAATAGATAGCCTTGTAAATCTTAGACATCAATAAATCAGGTCGAGAATAGATACGCCACCAATTCTTTCCCACTAGAGCCAAATTGAAGGATTTGAAATTCTGGAAACCAAGTCCTCCCTCCACTTTATTGCGGCATATGGTTTTCCAATTCATTCAATGCATAGCTAGTTTTGATGGATCACCACCCCAATAAAGTCTAGAGATAATCTTGTCAATGTCTGCACAAATACCATCCGGTAAAATAAAACACGACATTACATAAGCAGGGATAGCTTGGGCTATAGATTTAATCAAAACTTCACGCCCAGCACGAGATAAAAAAATTTCCTTCCACCCTTTAGCCAAAAATTTGAGATTTAGACTTACCAATAATGGTAGGCAAACCCAAGTACTTGTCATACCTCTCAACTGCTTTTACATTCAATAGCTGTTTAAGCTCATGAAATTTGTTTTGAAGCACATTTCGGCTGACCGAGAGTTGGGATTTGTCTAGATTGACCACTTGACAAGAAGCTCGCTCATAGGTTTCTAGAATATTTTAAATGCACTCCGCTTCTTGAGCGTTAGCCCGAGCAAATAAGATGCTATCATTTGCAAACAAAAGGTGAGAAATACACATAGCAGACTTAGTAATTTTAATACCATGAAGGTTAGCAAAAGCGACCGACCTCTCTATGAGAACGGAAAAAACTTCACCAAAAAGGATAAATAAATATGGGGACAGAGGATCGCCTTATCGGAGCCCCCGATTGGGTCTGAAAATCGACTATGGATTACCATTAAGCATAATTGAGAAACTAACAGACGAGACACAACTCATAATCAAATTCACCCACTGCAGTGAGAAACCTATTTGAGACAAAACTGATTTTAAAAAAGACCACTCAAGACATGTCAAGTTTCAAAGCCATAATGTCATTCCTGCCATGTTGGAAAACAACCTTGGAACAAGAACTTCAAGCATTAGAACATAATCATAGGGCTTATAAGTTATAACACTTTGTCAACGAAAGTATTCTATGGACCTTCTTCACGATTGAGGTCTCACTTGTTTCAAGCCTACCTCCACACCTCTTAATCCAGCTATACAACTTGCTGTAGATTCATGTTCTCCATTTACTCATGTTTCTTTGTAAGGAAGACGAATTGGTCATTTCTTGAGTGCTTAGTTATCTCAAGTCTTCACTGAACTTGTTTGTTTTTCAGTTCTGATTTTGTGGTTCAGATCAAAGGGTTAAAAAGAATACTATTCTCCATGGCAATTTAAGCTAACTGATTGAACAAACATATAACTGCTGAATACGAAATAACATTTTTTTAAACTCATAATAGAATCTTACTACCACGCAACATTAATTCAAAGTTATTCTACAACCGTAATTATATACCAAAGCTAGAACAGAACAGGGAAAAAAGAAAAGACATGGATAAAGAACAAATTGCACTTATAATCCTAACACCCATTTAATTTCCTAGGAAAGCAACAAATGCCAAAACAAACTGAAGGATGAACATTTGAGAGATCCCAATTGCAGAAGCAGAAGACTTGGCATGCTGAGGAAGAGACCCATCAGGCACCATCACCCTCACAATCATCTTCTGTCCCTTCTGACAGTGCCCTGATGCACCACTGATGAAGTAGAATGTCCCTGAGTGGTCAAGCCTGAACACAGTGTTGCCATTGTTGGAGAAGAAGGTTGGGTGAGTGGCATTGCAGTCCATGTAATCATCCTCACCAACTTCCATCACAGAGTCCTTCTTGTACTTGAAGTCTGCACAAAAAAAATAATAGTGAATTTCTCATTAACTCATTCGTCAATAGAAAATTACTTTACATCATTGGTTTTAAATTGCAGTCTCCTTGCAATTTGCTACAACTGCAACCGCAATTTAAAACCTTAGTTTGTCAATTTACATTAGGTTTTAAATTGCAGTATGCAACCGCAATTGCAGTATTTTGAAGTTCTTGTAATTGCGGTTGTGTCGGCATGTATTTGTCTGCAAACCGCAATTGAAAACCGTGGTTTACATTGTTGCATGTAATGGAGAGAGAGAGAGAGTGATGGGGTGCATACACATGGAATCACCAACATGGAACCTGTTTTGGGAAGCCCAGTCATTGTAGGTGTTGGTGTCATTGGGAGGTGGGACAACCCACCCTTTTGAGCCACCCACTTCAAACTCATGGGAGGCCATAGAGAAACCTTGCAAGGCAGTGAAAATTGCCAAGAAAAGCACTAGTTGGGAAGTGGAAGAACTCGCAGAGAAAGAAGCCATTGGAAGTGTTAGTGGTGAAAGTGGTGTTGTGGAAACTCTGGAGGAATTGGCCAGTTTAACATTATATATAAGATTATATATAGATGTTGATGATAGAGAGTGGAGAAGTTGAATCTGTAAGAGTTGGATGCGAAATGGAGGTAGTGGGTGGTTACAGTTTCAAGTCATAGCCTTTTGTATTTTGCTGATTAACTTGACTTGGTCATTTGAGTCACAATAGGAATTTTGGCGGGGAAATTATCGCAGATATACAAGCAGCCATAAAAGAAGAAATTTGCCATGGTAGTTTATTCAATAACTCAATATATGGAGGGAGTACATACAATACTACTCTCTCCGTTCCTTTTTATAAGAGTCAAACAACCATTGCACACCCCTTAAGAAAAAAGTAGTTAAAGTGGTTGTTAGCATTTAATTTGTTCTCAATTTACATCAATTTTCTAAAATTGCCCTAACTTACTTTTTAAAATTTCTATTGATCATTAATGCACTACAAATTTCAAGTCGGTTCTTGTAAAAAGGACTATGACATCTCTCAATTTATCTCTTATAAAAAGGAACGGAAGGAGTACAATAGTAGTATATAGTTTTTTCCCATTATATATAGCAAATTTCCAGTATTCCTGTAATACAGAATACTCGTACATCTCATTAACAAATATTTAGTTTTCTTCTATTTTAAAATTTAAAAATAATTGAAAAAATGAAAAACTAACCATTTGTGCAACATGTAGGGTCAGTCACTAAGGACAATGTGAGGGTTGTGTTGGTAGGTGATCTGTAAGTAAACATATGGTCCTGGATGCATGTCCTCACCCATGGTGACGAATTAACTGAACCCACCCAATCTTTTCTTGAGCAAAATCTATACTATATACACAAGCACACAAACACTATACACATGACATGATTTTTTTTCAGGATAAAATTGCATAACATGATATTCGTATCATGAAGTCTCTGAATCTCTTGCATGTTCAGAATCATGATCAGAACCACTAGCTCTTTTGCCTTTGAAGGATTTGATGCTAATAATCCTAGAAAAAGCACTCTTTGATCTGATTATCTTTGAAGCTCCATGCTTGTCAGCGAGCTCATCAGATAATGTCTTTATAAGAATATCAAACCGCCGCTTGTAGGTTGGGAACCTTGTGATGAATTTGGTGATCCCTTGCAGCCTGTGTGGAAAATCAGTAACAAAATAATTAAAAACAGTAACAAAATTATTAAAATTAACTAACTTGGTTTGTTCTAATCTATCATATGTACCTTCTGGCTAATGCATCAAGTTCAGCATGTTTGCGGTCACATTCAGGGGTTGAGGCAAAAGTTGAATTTTTCACCCTGTTGGGGTCACCATTAAAGAGAACTAATTTGCACAGGTAGTCCTCTTCTGAGACAGAAAGGTTTTCTGCTTTGATTTGTTCTTTGATGACCAATAGTGGATTAAGGAACCACTCAAAAAATTTCTCCTTTGGTCTGTTTGTGGTAGTTAGTTCAGTATTCTCAGCTACATTGAGGAAGCAAACAAAATGATTTCCATAACATGATTAAAAGCAAACGATCTTGAAAATCAGAAGCAAAAGGGGCATGATGAGAGAAAGAGAAGCGAAAAAAAGAGAAAAAAATTAAAAAGGAGAGAGAAAAAAAAATGCAGCCCAGTGCATTAAAGGGATTCGAGTTCCCTGCATTCACGCAATCACCCAACTTGAGCCGTCCAATCAAGGTCGGTGGGTTCATATATTTCATCAAGATTTAAAGGTAGATATAAATTTAAAATTTGGGCCGATTGATATTTAATCGAACGACTCAGATTGCATGACTACGTGAATATAGGGATTAACTGACTGCAAGGAGTCCATTTCCACATTAAAGCTTCCGCGATACGCGGGGTCAGGGGAAGGGTCCGAACACATGGTCTATTGTATGCAGCCTCATCTTGGTTTTACACAAGAGGCTGTTTTTACGACTTGAACACGTCTCGTGGTAGCAACTTTTTACCGGTGACTCAAAACGGGAGAGAGAGAATGAAGGAAAATAAACTAGAAGAGAAGTCGGTGCTCCACTTACTTATTAAGATACCAGGGGAATTGGCTTTGGCAGAACGCAAGAGTGCTTGGAGAAGGCAATATGCTGGCAAACCAACACTAATGACTCTGCTCTCTTTACCAAACCATGTTTCTTGTATGTCTTCACTTGTAATTAGTCCTTGAGAAACAAGTGTTTCTCCCATCTGAAGACATTCCTTGCACAAGCCATCCAACAACTACACAAATCATGAAAATTGAACAATATATTTAGCACATAAACAAAAATGGTAAAAACTGTATTATTTTTTACAGTGGACACAAAATATGAAAAAGAATACCTCAAATGGTTTCAGCTCAGCTATATTATTTTTCAGAGAAATTGTATGCGGGAGAGTCTTTGTCAAGGACTGAGACCTTGAGAAGGAATTCGAGAGGGAACTTGTCCGCGACATTTCAGCCTTTTTTCGAAATGGAGGCCTGTCAAATATAAGTCAAGAGCATTAACTGCAAGTAACAAAAGCATGTAATGTATTAGGAAGCTGAGGAGAACAAAACCTTGGGAAGCAGGATCTTTGAGGCATGTCAAGAACATCATTACTGTATTCATCATAAAGGGACAAAGCTGCAACAATGTACCGAAGGCCATACAAGAAAGAAGACTCCTGCATCTCAAAGAAAAAAATACACACATCTTATGCATGTGGCAAAGGATTTACATGAACTAAACTTTATGGTAGACTCATTAAAGGTTCTGATCAGAGTGAGGTTTTCATCTGCACCATAGATTTAAGTTCAGGATCTAACTTGTAGTCATTGAGGATGTGAGTTGTGACCATGTTAGCAAGAAACCCAACCATGCTCCCTAAACCTACCAAATAGTGATGGTATGGTACTAACATTCTTAACTATTAGGATTTCACTTCAAATACCATTTTCAACATTTTCTCTATAGCATCATATTTATTATCAAAACTCGGCTAAAAATTATGATAGAAATGGTTAAGCGTCAGCTCCTTAAGGCTAATCTTTCCTTGCACAAGAGTTGAACACCAAGCCCTCACCTCAGTATAGGCATTGGCTATTTATACATAATATTATGATCCAAACTTTTTTACAAGTGCATTGCCTTAGATGAACTAAGAATTAGATGCTGAGATTTGTCATGTGACACGAAAGGTTGAAAAATGTTTTATCTGAATAACCAATTCCCTGAAACTTATCATTTGTCTGTCTTTTGAATAGCAATAGTCCAGATAAGAATATGAGCAGCCAAGTATGCCTCCCATTAAGAGTACGTTTGATTTACCGTTAGAAAGTATAAAAACAGAAAAATAACACATCTCGAGGCACTTTTTGCTAAGTAGGTCGGGATATGTTATTTTCTCGTTTCCATACTTTCTAACGATAAACCAAATGGGCTCTAAAATGGTACATTTTCACTCATTAGAAATTCATTGTTTAAGTCTAACCCAAGCATAAAACAATAGGCAAGAGTAACAACAGTATCAATGGAGAGACTGAACTGTTATATGAGGATTTACCTCATAGGCAACAACACCTGCACGGACACCAAGAAAGATACTAGCTATGACAGATGCCAGAACTGCCCCAACAACAGCCAGTGGCCACAGAAGGATAGCAAGGCCTGCAAGAGGCACACATATTGTCTCCAAGAAAGGTCCTTCGCGACCTATGAGGTCGTGAAACAAGCGATTCCACCCTTTAAAAAGCATGTAAGGGCCTTTGCATATGGCAATAAATGATATAACAGGCACATCTACAAGGATCCCTAGAACTGCAGCCACCACAGCACCAGGAACATAACATGGTCTGCATCAAAACAGAGAAAAGAAACATCACTAAAATTTCACAGCACATGATCATAGAAAATGCTATATGAAATATGGGATTTCATGGGTAGTGTGATTATCTAGAAGAGGTTTTTGAAGGCACAATTTTGTTTTGCATCAATAAAGCTCAACTCTTTGATTTTCCAAGAGTCAAAATGGCATAATCTTTGGTTAAATCAAGCATAGACCAAAGGTGCACCTCAAAGACAATGCACAATAAAAAAAAAAATAGTTTCACCTGCTTAGCAAAATTTGTAAGGAATCCAATTTTGGCTGTAACAGTTAGTAGTGAGAATAATGCTGGTCATTAAAGTTTTTATAGATTACATTTTAATTGGAAGTACATATCAGTATATCACATAAAAAGAATTTTCATTCTGAAAGAGGCTGCCTGATAACAATGTTTTTTGTATATGACAGTGTACCTTAGCTTTGCTACAATTATGCTTGGCATGGATGATGCATGAGTAAAATCACCAAACCAGCACAATAAAAGTAAATAGGAAATTCAGAAGAGCATAATAGTATGTATCACCCACTTGGTTATCGAAAAAATAAAATAACTGGATGAGTATACGGTTAGAAGTTATGATAAGATAAGATAGAATTATGGGTTGTTACTTCTAATTAAGTGATCTAAAATTAAAAGATAAAGTTACCCACTATTTGAATGTCATATCTTATCT
This sequence comes from Acmispon strigosus, assembly GCA_030819835.1. Classification (NCBI taxonomy): domain Eukaryota; kingdom Viridiplantae; phylum Streptophyta; class Magnoliopsida; order Fabales; family Fabaceae; genus Acmispon; species Acmispon strigosus. The sequence goes on from JAUAMA010000001.1 coordinate 11,305,012, forward strand.
AGTAAGTCTGTTATTTGATGGACGTATAAGAGTTTAAGTTAAAATACACATTAAGTTGGTCTTCTCTCAGTCCGATAAATAGATACACGGTTTATTGTCTCTTAACGCTATCAGAGAAACTTTCATCCTTATGCGTGTATGAAAGAGGGATAACGAGAGAGAAACCAACTTAATCAATTCCACTATTCAATTCCGCTTGAAGGTTTTGAGGACACATATTGCTGCTAATCCGAGTATGGAAATCATGACTTTTAAGATCTTCATTGTGTTTGTATGCTTCCGTCTAAAGTTTTATATGATGCATGATTTTTCCTTAAAGTTTTACATATAGAACAAAATCCAAGTTATATATGCTTTCATCAAAGACAATATAACAACAAACTAGAAATATAATGACATGAAACCTGATTTCATAGTATTTCCCATTTCCCGCTTCTTTTAGGTCATCCATAACCGAGAAATAGGTATGGAAGCACGCATTTCCTACATCCTTGACAATGTCAAAGGTCTTTAAAACAGTGCTCCAGGTTCCATCCTGTGGATGCAACATGAAATTTCTGAATCAAACAGCAATTGATGAACAAAACATAACAAGGATTTTATGAAGTTCAAAAATAAAACATACAATAAAACAATGGAGAAACTTGTTATCTTTTCCTCCCTCTACAGCTTCAAACGTAGCAAATATTGGTGAAAGAAAACCATAGGCTGCTCCTCCTACAACACTTCCTACAATGCCAACCACTGGCCACAAAATCAACAGCGCCGGTAGTAGACATATGCACATAACAAGCTTCAATAAAGGCCCTAATTGTTTAGATCTGTAAGTTAGGGAAATCAATAGGAGGAAACAATTACAAATCTAAATCAATGAGCAAAAAACTTGAGAGGTTGGAAGCCAAGGAAAAAGCACCTCACAACACAGTAATATGTCCAAATAACATGTATGGCCCAAAGACCAAGTACGATAGCTGAGTTCCCAATTGTCATTATTAAGCATATCAGTGGGCAGAGAATAGCACCTGAAGAATTAATGAAGTTTGACAGTGAGTAAGCTACACAATCTCACACCTCATCCAGAAACCTTCAAATTTAACATATGAACCCGTTTGGATGCAGATCATCAGAGAGCACTTATCTAGTGCTTTTTCTTGTAAGAAGCTTCAATAAGTGTTCTTTAGTCCGTATCCAAACATGCTCAAATCCAAATAGTTCTAAGGTGTTATATATTTTGCTTGTCATTCGTATAGTCTTTCTTCTTTTCTTTTCTTTTAATAAATTTCAAAATCCTGCACTCACATAAAAAATTTTATATGCTGTGCTTAAAAAACAAGTCAAACAGATTGATCATCAACAAAACATTCGAACTTCAAATATTTTCCTTTAATAACAACATATAAATATTCAATCATGGAAACATCATTAAAAGTGTATTAGATTGTCATTGGTCAAGTAAAATGGCTATGGATATGTTTGGATATCTGTTGGCACTAGTGTAAATGGGTGTTAGCCTTCACTTTGCGGTAAAATGTGAACGAAACTCTTCTCATGAATTAGGAAGTAAGTTCGTCCAAATTACTCTCAACTTGAATCCAAACACACCATCAACAAATATATATCACAATGGAACACATGTGATATGAGAAGTACCAATGTTGACTTCACCATTGTTAAATGAAAAGAAAACTAATAAATTTCAGAGAAAATGGATTATTTTAAACAACTTGTAATTAAGAAAAAGAAGTATGCATAAACGTTTCATTGCACAGTTGCATTTTGTGACGTGATTACCATGAATGTTCAACTTGTATTTCCTAATCACATTACCAAAGGGAATCACATAAAATACAGAAGAATGGAGCCATAGTTGTTGACATTCACCTTTGATGTGGCCTAGAAGCCAAAGGCCGATGAAGTAAGGAAGAAAGCAGATAAAGCTCCACAGAGAAGCACAAAATTCCACAGGAGGTTCCATTACACGCCAACCCAGATTCTTGAAAACCACATATACAAACTCATCTAGCTTTCAAAGTAGAAAAGATCCAAACTTTGGTCATTTAACCTTCACTGAGAGAAGATAGGGATACACCAGATGCTAGGAAAAACCCAGCTTTCAAAACACACTTCTCTTCATTTTGCGCCTATAGGTCATAGGTTGTAGAAAAATAACAGATTGGTGATTCCTAACCCTCATTTCCTTCCTTCTCTGGAACTTTGGTTTGTATTTCTGCCTTTAAATTTTTGAAATTCTTGTAAAAGGTAATGTTTCTCAAGTTTTTCTTTCTTGGAGGATGATGAAACAGTTTAAACCTTAATTGAGTGAATAGAGAACTTATATATACATATTACGATAAATGAGCATCAAATGATTACATAGAAGCAAGTGCTTCTCCAAAACCCTCCTTTCTTTTGAGCATCTATTATTCGTTTGTCCTCAGCTTGGGCTTAAAGCAAAGCAAGTGTTTGTATCAGTTGCCATTTGTTTCAATTTGAGAAAGAAAAAGGCAATTGAACCGAAAAAACAAAAGAAAGAAAGGGAAAGGGACCACATTGAAGAATGTGAACAACCTAACAGAGAAACAATGTATATATGTTGGTAAAGTGATAATATATCCACAGTCTTCCTTCTCATCCATTTCATTTTAACTTTTTTTTTTATTTCTGCTTGTCATATCGTTTACTATACCACTCATTTTTCTTTATTTTCTTAATATCTCACCCTAGTATTTTTTGGTTACAATCTCACCCAAGTATAAGTGAGTCTAAGTGGAAATGTTACATGAATGAAATATTATTCTATGTGCTATAAATATTATTCTATGTGCAATAAAATACTCCGTCCTGGATGCTCGTACCCGGGAGAATGACATGTGTCATGTCATGAAAAATCTAGGTAATTCAATATCTACAATTCTTTAATTAAAATGATGACACATATTTATATTTATATTTTCAGATTTTAAAAATTTAAAATTGTCATTTAACACTATTTTAAGAGTCATCGTTTATGAACCATTCTATACAGACATCTATTTTTTCTCTCTATCTCTCTCTTCTGCACACATCACACCATATATCACATTTGTCACTTATCTCTCATCTCTTCCTATCTTTTTCTAGTGGTCTACAACCAAAGGGTGTACACCCAATCTTTATTGTTAAAGTTGTTCTGAGGGGCGGTACGGACGATTGGAGCCACTTGGACGACTACCCCCTTCGCCGATCAAGCGCTCACCCGCCCGAACATGCGAGACGATTGAGGGACGGTCACCACCTAACCGACCTAGGGAAAGCTTCTAAAAGGGCCCACAGAGCCACCTGACACCCTCCATTGTCCTATTGCCCGCCACGCTGTTGCCGACCTCGGTCAAGGGGACCTGACAAGGATAGGTGCAGAGGCTCCTCTAGAAGCTCTTTGGGACATTATAAAAGACTAGGCCCCTCACCTCATTAAGGTACATGATCTTAACCTCACATAACTCCCTCTCCTCCCTCTGCTACTAACTTAAGCATTGGAGTGTCTTCGCAGGGATCCATCTAGGACATTATCAATGGCGGACCTGAGCAGTTATCCACCCAACAACCCTCATCGGAAGCAATATCTCCCTCCACAACTAACACCCTCTTGAAGCAAAAAGGAACAACACAAGAAGGGGGGTTGAATTGTGTGTGTAAAAACTTTGCCGTTTTTTGAAACAATTATTAGTTTCTAGAAAACTTTTTGGCAGACGACAGAACTTAGTATAAAACTCTATTATGTGATCAATAGGTTAACAGAGTTTGAGCAGCGGAAACACAACAAGTTCTATCGTGAGTGCAGGATAGAGGCAGGCGATATAAGCTATGAGCAACTAAAGCAAGTAAATAAATCAACACACACAGATTTATCCTTGTTCACCTCTAATTTGATGGGGCTACGTCCAGTCTTTGGCTTCACCGGGATTTTCCACTATTCAACCTAAATAGTACAAGTATTCAATAGGACTTCTCCCAGTATTTGAAGGACTTCTCCTTGCAAGTATTCTTCAGGACTTCTCCTTACAAGTATTAAACAGGACTTCTCTCAGTTCCTTTACAAAGAAGATTTTGTTCTTCTACAAGATCTCTTCAACAAGAGTAGGGTAGAAAGATTAAGTTCAAGTTACAGAGAGGATATGAAGGTAGGTTCTCTATTTTGATAGTTTAAGAAGGATGAGAGTTTTCACTCTTTGCAGATTTTACACTAAGGGCAGACGACTTAACTCAGGAAAATATAACTTATGAATTTCTGAGTTTGCTTTAGAGCTTATTTGCAGATGAAAGACTTAGAAAGCTTATGAATTTTGTTCATAGAAAGTCTCCACTGATTCCAGTTTCTAAGTCCTTTATTTATATCTTCAGTAGGATTCACGTTGATGAAGAATGAGAGTTCCGTTTGAATTTCTTCTTCACTGTTGTTGCTACGGATACTTCTGGCAGCTCTGCAACCTGCTACGCATTCATTGCAACATTAAATTCTCTTACAAGTGTCTTCTGGTTCGTCAATGCAGTTTCCTTAAGTGCTCGTTTGAGCATTACATGTAGAGGAAGACAGCAAAGAGAATTTCCTTTTTCTAACTATCGGGATTTGATTCTAACCGTTGAGGTGATACGATGTTCAGCAAATTGCGTCGTTGACTCTGAAAAGTAATGCTTGAAGGAATGTCAGAGGGGCTAGCAGATACGAGGAATAAAATATTTATTATGTCCTTTTCTTGGTTCCGCTGCGAACAGTGCTTCATTGAATGTGTAAATCAAGTCTCGTCCTTGGACTCGACTGAGGTTTTGATGAAGACAAACACATCACAAAAAAAGAAGAAAGACTTCAGAAGAGAAAAGGTTTAATTTCAAGAAGACTTCAAGAAAGAAAGGAACAAAAAGAAGAAAGACTTCAAGAAGACTTAAGAGAAGAAAGACTTCAAGAACCAGGCTTAGAACGTCAAGATCAAAACATGAAGGTTCTAGTTTTAAGTAAGTCTTGTCAACTTAGTGTGCTATGCTTTATTAAGGTTTAATTGCATTAGAAGGCTCATGAAAGATCAACTAATTGAGTACAATATGTTCTCACAAGTTAAACTTGGTAGGAACACTCAATTAGGGTTTAAGATGGTTAAAACTGAGTTCTGGACTGTCTGTAATCGATTACAGATGTGTGTAATCGATTACAGGATGTGTGTAATCGATTACCACAAGTGTGTAATCGATTACCAAGTTTGAAATTCAAATTCAAACTTCAACGGCATGATGTAATCGATTACACTAACTGCTGTAATCGATTACCAGGTCGACAGATGTGTTATTTCATGAACCATTGTGTCTCAAACCATTTGGGAAAGGTTGTGTTGGTTCATGGACGACCTCTAGTGCCTATATAAAGTCCTTAGACACTCAGAAACATCAATGACTTGGTCCATAACTTTCATATTCATTAAAGTCATTATTCTGAGTTTCGATTCTCTCATTTTCATAAGAACACTCATGATGTTCAATATTTGAGAAACTAAGAATGGAAGAGCCTTCATTGTAATTGCCTGGAGCATACAAACTAAGATCAATCCTTCTTGTCAAAAGGATTGAATCATGCATAGAAAAGGCATCTTCTTCTTCTTCTATTTGAATCATGTTGATTCTTTCACCGTAGTTTTCGGTGGTTGTAAAAAGGCCCTTTGAATCAAGTTTGATTCAAAGTCCACCGTAGTAATGCGGTGTCATCAGAAAGTGGTTTGCTTTCTAAGGCATGATGGGTCCTCTTAGGGTCCTTGGCACAAGTATTGCTAAGAAGACTTGATCAATCAGAAGTGGGTTGCTTCAGGAAGATTGATAAGATATCTTAGGGTCCTTGGTGCAAGCATTCGTTAAGAGTACTCGATCATGGGAAATCTTCACTGTGGAATTCAGTGGAGTGGTTCTTCAGAAAGTGGTAATCTTTCTGAGGGATTCTAACTTCACCGTGGTATTCGGTGAAGGGTTGTTCGATTGAAGGCGGGTTAGTCTTCAAGGTCTGAGGGTGGTTTGCCTTCAGGAACTGAAAGCGGTTTGCTTTCAGGGGCTGTTGAAAGTGGTTTGCTTTCACAGGATATTGGTAGGAATTCTTGGGGTCCTTGGGTTAGGAACTTGTAAGTAATTTTTATCAATAGTGGAAAAATCCTCAAGGGGTTTCTTTGAGGGACTGGATGTAGCCTTCGGTGGATTGAAGGTGAACCAGGATAAAACTCTCTGTGTCATTTCCTTCATCCTTCATCTTTTACTTTCAAGCAATTACAATATTCCGCTGCAACAACGTTCTTACGTTACAACTCTAATTGCGCTGAAAGTCGTTTGGTACTACTACGCGAAAATCGGGGCAACTCTGATTCACCCCCCCTCTCAGGTTGCTATCTATACTAACAGAATGCTTCGACGAGGTTTGCCTTTATTGCATGAAGCATTGTGCCGGACGTTCTCTTTATCCTGTCACCGGACGAACTCTACGGACGTTCTATTTGTCCTGTGACCAGACAAACTCTACCGATGTTCTCTTTATCCTGTGACCGGACGAACTCCACGGACATTCTCTTTGAGAGTCACCAGACGTACTCTTCAACAGACGTACTCTTAGAAAAATCCACTTTTTCGCCATATTTCGACGTGCTGCCTTTGATAATATTTCAAAGGGTAGGCATATGTTCTTTCTTCATAATGATAGATGTTCCTGAAATATAAAATACTCCAAGTATTAGAAATTCTTTATCTATCAATATTAAACCTTATGTAAAATTGTTATTCATCAAAATATAATAAAAGATGAAATCATTTGAATCTAACAATCTCCCCTTTTTTTATAATGACAATTTTCATTTGAGAAAAAGGTTTAATTTGGGTATTACAAAAAAGGTAGTATCAGAGCATGCAAGGTATGTACATTTTTCAGAGCTTTTCCTTTTGAAAAACTAAGAATAAAATCGTTTGTCTATTTGATTTTTCTTAGTTAGAAAAACATGAGCGTTTCTTATGTGTTGTAACATGAAAGCATGGTAATAGAGAAAGGCTTGAACTTATGTTATATAAGAGCGCATAGCTAACAAGCGTATACTTACGTTCTATAATTAATACTAAGGTTATTTCTATGGATTCGTTGCTCCCCCTCAACATAAGATATCTCTCTAAAAATATAAAACTTAGGGTTTTTAAGCATTTTCCTATACCGCGCTCCCCCTGAGTTATTTAACTCCTCTGTTTTCTCTAATTTTAACTCCTAATTTTAACACCTTTTTCTCTAATTTTCTCCCCTTTAGCATTAGCAAAATAAGCAAGGGTTCAGAGCAAAGAGCAAAAGGTATGAAAGTAAAAAAAAACTTAATACAAACAAATTGAAATATATATGCGTTAGCAAAAGTAATTGTTCAGCAAAAAAAGTAGGGTTAAAAAAGTGAAGGGATTCTTCATTTGAATTTTTTCAGGAGCTGGCTAATCATGTTCTCCAAGTTGCCAAATCTTGCATTGAATTCTTGTTTCAGCTCCTCTTTTAGCTCATCTATGCGTTGCTGATTTTTGGTACCATGTCATCAATAATCTTGTTGGTCTCCCCAGCCAGGGTCTTCATGTCATTTCGTACTTCATCTTTGAAGGAGGTGATTTCTTCCTTAAGTTCCTTGACATCAGCTGCATTTGCAGAAAACTCCATAGAGATGGGAGTAGGTGGTGACTCAACAGAATAGTTAGAGTTAAGAAACATATCAACCGACCCATACTCCTGGAGAGAAGGTCTTAAGGCAAGTGTGCTGCAGATGAATGGTGCCACGTCTGTGAGCAAATCTTCAGCAACTTTCATTTCCAGAAATCGCCTTTTGCAGATCTTGATTGGAAGAGCAGGCAGACGAATAGCAGGAACCCATGTAGGCAATAAAATGAGGACCCAGCGGCCTAATTTGATTTCAAGAGCTCCGTTGTGCGCAATTCGGAAAACAGAAATATAGCCAACATGGCCTCTGAACTCCCAAACCCCCCGATCAAAGTGGTATAGATCATCCAGCTTCCTATCCAAGAATTTGAAGGAAGTGAGTGCACAGCCAACTGGTTCCCAAAGCCTTGCTTTGTAGCAGAATCGGTAGCCAAGTAATTGTGTGATAATGTCAGTTGTGAGGCTGGAGTTTTCGGGCTTAGTCATCTTTTGCTTCTTTAATGATCTAGGTAAGCTTAAGGATCTTGACAATCTTGGAGCAGGCACCAAGGAATTCTTAGCAGCAGAGACAAAATCTTGAGAGGCAGTTTCATTTGCAGGTTTTATCTGTGAAGCATGTTGAGTAGGAACTTCTGAAGAAGGTAGTTCTTATGAAGGCAACTCTTTGTCAGTGGTTGGAAGAGAGTCAACCTTTGGTTCTTCCAGATCATCATAAGGTTCATCATCAACCATACTTGATCTTGCATCATTCAGACTTGATCCTTCGTTCACCGGACGTGGATCTTCCTTCATCGGGCTAGATTCATCTTTCACCGGACTAGAGCCTTCATGCACCAGACTAGGAACTTCCTTCACTGGACTAGGTGCTTTCTTCACCGGACTAGATTCTGGAGTAGCCGGACGAGGATCTTCAGCAATATTCGTAAGAGGTTCATCAGTAACAATTGGACGAGGTTCATCAGCCACAATTGTAATAGGCTCTTGATGAGTTTGCTTTGGTGGAGAAAGCATCTCTTGAGTTTTCTCTTCATCATCATCATCATCTTTAATTTCATGAAACACCTTGGGCACCTTGAAGAGATTTTCAATGAATTTATTGCTTTCAGCCTCAAGGATTTGCTTCAACCGCCGCACACGAGGAATGAGTGGAGTTCCCCATGCCTTAGCTTTCGGTGAGCAATGGTGTCTCCATTGTGGATTCACTGTAGGAAAAGGAGAGTTTTCCTGTAGCTTAACCCTAACCCAGTGACGATCATTGATGTTCCCAAGAACAACAAGGTAGGGTGAGGGTGGTACTGGTCCAAACAGAGGCAAATAAGTGCAGCTTCCCTATGGTGCCAAAGTTACTAAAATGATGTTGAATTCAGTCGCTGCCAGTAAGCCCATATCTGGCATAAAGAACCACTTAGGTTCATTAGCAATCTCCCCTTGTTCCAGCTTTAGAGCCATTAAAACAGAATCAACTTCAGCTTCAGAACTCAGAATCCTTGAGTGAAGGGCTCTTCTGTCAAGAAGTTCTATAATCAACCTTCTACGAATATGGGGCCAATATTCTTCCCCGTGGCCTAACCACTCAGTGATTCAACGGTAGCCGCAGTTACCATCGTCTTTGACATCAAAGACATCTACAATACAATTATGAAAGATTGTTGGCAAATACTTGAGATAGTAGGCATGAGCATCTGAAAGAAGATCATCTTGCTTGGGCACTTCTTCAGATACCTCAGCGATAGAGGCAAGTGGAGCTTTATTAGTTGGTGGAGTGGATGAAATAGGTTTAGTATCTGTAACTTCGTCAGACGAAGGTCTCGTCTTGTCAGCCTTCATAGATGAGGGTCTCGTCTTTGTACCCTTAACCAGGCGGCGCCTCTTTGGTGCAGGCGCGGACGAGGGCTATTGTTCAGACGAAGGAATAGCATTGGACGAGGGCCGTTTTGCCCTAGTTTTTCTTACAGTAGGAGTAGGCAGAGCTTTGACTTCTTTACCTAGGGACGAGGCTTCTTCTTTGGCAAGCTGTTGCTTAGTCCATTTCCCTAACAATTCTGGGGGCACACAGGAAATATCAATAGCCAACTTCATCCTCTTGACATCTCCAAGTCCGATTGGAGTTGAATACAAGTAATCGTTGAAGGTGCAAGAAACACACAAGAAAGGGGGGGTTTGAATTGTGTTACTTATTTTGAAAACTTCTTTCTTTGTTAATTATTCATTCTCAAAAGAGTTAATGATTTAAGAAAATGTACATGCATGCAACTGAAATCATAACTTAACATAAAAAGTAAAGCACACATAATTTTTATCCTGGTTCACCCCCATTATCTTCAGGGCTACGTCCAGTCCTTGGCTTCACCAAGATTTTCCATTATTTCAACAAATAGTACAAGTATTATCAGGGACTTCTCCCAACAAGTATTAGAAGGACTTCTCCTATCAAGTATTCGAAGGACTTCTCCTTACAAGTATTATTAGGACTTCTCCTTACAAGTATTATCAGGACTTCTCCTTACAAGTATTATACAGGACTTCTCCTGACACCTTTTACAAGGTTTTGCTTTTCTACAATAGTTCTCTTCTAATAAGAGTGGGTAGAAACAATGAGGCTTGGTTTATACAGAGAGAATAGGAATTTGGGTTCTCTGTTTTTGGGTTGTGTGAGTTGGATAATATGAGAGTAATACTCTATGAATTTCTCACACATGAGCACTTCAACTCAGGTAGAGGTAGGCTTGAAGCGTTCTGAGTTGGAACCAATGGAGTCTTGGTTCTTTGGACAAACTTAGTTGGAATATGAGAGTTTGAGTCTAAGTTGCCAAGTTGCTACGGAGGCAGGATTCTCTATATATATCTTCAGGCGAAGATCTTCTTTCTTCTTCCACAAAAGGAGAGAAAACCTTCCCGGTGGTTCTCCTACTTCCTCTGCTGAGAGTAACGGCTAGTTCTGCATTTTTCAGCAGATCTGAGACACGATCTGAGAAGCATTGATTTGCCTGGGTTGACATCGCCTGGTTCCATTTGAGTAAATAGCCTTGAGCCATGTCTTCTGTATTAAATGCTCGGAGTTCCAGCTATGGTACCTGTTTTGACCATTATACCCCAGTGCATGCCAGCTAGTGCTCATCGAGTGCTTTGATCAGATATTTGAATTTCGACCGTTGAATATGTACGATGCTCAGAGATTCTTGCCGTTGATTCCGCGATGTCAGCTTGATTTGAGGAAAAGTAGAAAAGCAGTGGGACCAAGGAATATTGTATTAATTATGTCCCTTTCTACTTTCTGCCATTTGCCAGTACTTTAATTAATGCGCAGACGAGGTCGGTGTCTTTTGATCCAAGAAGCAATTATTCAGGATGAAGTGAATAATTTCTTTAATGCTTCTGTTGAGCTAATATCCTTGTAAAACACATTTCTTGATGTTTGTACCTTTGGCGCATTCTAATTGTTCATCCGGCTATGAGTTTCTCTCATTCATGGATGCCTACTCATGCTACAACCAAAGGAGGTGACCACACAACCGATCTAAGGGCCGTCTTCCAACAACTAAGAAAGCACAATATGCGGCTCAACCTAGAGAAGTGCACCTTCGGAGTACGAGGAAGGAAGTTCCTAGGGTTCATGCTAACTCAGAAGGGCATCGAAGCTAACGCGGACAAATGTGAAGCAATAAGGAACATGAAAAAACCTAGTTCGGTCACAGAGGTGCAGCAGTTGGCGGGACGCTTGGCATCCCTTAGTCATTTTCTCCCAAAGATTGCCCTCCATTCGCTACCACTCTATGAGCTAATGAGAAAATGGAAAGCTTTCGAGTGGACCCCCGATGCCGAGCAAGCCTTCAAAGACTTCAAGGAAACACTAGAAAAACTCCCCATCCTGTCAAGTCCAATCAAGGGGGAAAATTTGCACTTGTACCTAGCCATAAGGGACAAGGCGGTCAGTTTCGTACTCTTCCGAGAGGACAAAGACTCTCAGCATCCAATGTACTTTGTCAGCAGAGCCTTACAAGGAGCAGAAATCTGTTACTAAAGGCTAGAGAAAGTGGCCTACGCTCGACTGACAATGGCGTGTATACTGAGACAGTATTTTCAAGCTCACATGATCGTGGTCAGAACCGGTCAACAAATCAAGCAAGTACTTCACAAACCGAACCTAGTTGGACGCATGATTGGATGATCAATTGAGCTATCTGAGCATGACATCCACTATGAATCAAGACAAGCCATCAAGTTCCATGCCTTAGCCGAATTCCTAGCAGAGATGACGGAGGAGATAGAAGATCAGGCTCCACCAACTGGACGATCCATGTCGACGGGTCAAGCAACAGAAAAGGTGGAGGAGCAGGGATTGTGGTCGAAAGCACCTCAAAAATTTCACTAGAGAAATTGCTCCGTTTTGGTTTCCCTAGCACCAAAAACCAAGCGGAGTACAAGGCTTGCATTGCCAGTCTACTAACAGCAGCCAATCTAGGGGCCTAGGAAGTAACCATCCACAGTGATTCTCAACTAGTCATATCACAGGTCCGAGGCGAGTACCAAGGCAAAGAGCCAATCCTCTAACATTACTTATAACATTTGAAAAATTTGTGCCTAAAGTTCAAAAAAGATGACTTCGTCCATGTGCCATGGTCGGAAAATGAAAGGGCCAATATCCTCTCCCACTTGGCAAGCACCAAAAAGCCCGAAAACAACCGATCATGCATACAAGAGATAATCAATAGCCCTAGCATTCAGGGGCCACCATTGGTCCTCCAAGCTATTGTGACTGACGATTGGACCTTACCGATCAAGAAACACGTGCTGCAAAACTCACTCTCCAAAGACGAGTTGGAAAAGCATAAGTCATTCGGCAAGCGGTGTGGTTCACCACGGTCGATGAAAACCTATACAAAAGGGGCTTCTCCACTCCCCTCCTGAAGTTCTTAGACTTAGAGAAAGCCTCATATGTTTTAACTTAAGTACATGAGTGTAGCCGCGACCATCACCCGGAAGACAAACCTTAGCCAAGAAGATCCTCAAAGCCGGCTACTATTAGCCAACCCTCCACTAAGACGCAACCGACCATGTTAAACACTACGATCCCTAACAGAAGCACGCAGATATACACCGAGAACCCTCTCATAACATATCAAGTTTATCCTCCCCATGGTCCTTATGTTAGTGGGGTATGGACTTTCTCAGCTCTTTCCCCAAAGCCCCGGGGCAACTAAAATTCCTAGTTGTTGGGGTCAACTACTTTATCAAGTGGGTGGAAGCAAAATCACTTGCCACCATCACATCCGCAACAGTCGAACATTTCTTCTTCAAGAACATCATCAGTCGCTTTGGGGTACCTTGGTCGGTCGTCATGGACAATGAGACTCAATGCACTGACAAAAAGTTCCAAGAGCTACTCGACGACCTAGTTCTCCATTGAGCAAGCATAAGGGGCCGAACAACAGCATGGGGAAAGCTTGTAGCTAACTGGGAAGGACCTTATAGGGTGGTCGGCGCTACGTGAAGTGGAGTTTAGAAGTTAGAGAGGCTAGATGGAACAGAAGTACCACGACACTGGAACGCGTCTAACCTTAGGCGCTATTATAGTTAGTTACATCCTCTTCTGTTTTGGGGACAAGGATGAGAAGATGCAATAACTACAAAGGCTGAAAATGACACAATGGGTCGATAAGGATCCCATTTTTGTTTGTTTTCATTTTCTTAGACATTATCAGGAGACCCCCTGAGCCCCATACTGTATTTGTTGACCAACTTAATGAGAATGATTTAGTTCAGAGCACACATCTTCTACCAACCAAAGACAAAACGGTCGGCATTGGCAGAAGACGTCCGCGTTCAGCTGAACCAACAACCCAATCTACAAAGTCCCAAAGAGGACTAATCTGATCAGCATGGGCAACGAACGTTTGTGTTTGGCTCCAATCGACATTGGCAACGAACGTTCGCATTCAACTCCGATCAGCATTGGCAGTGAACGTCCGTTTTAAGCTAAACCAATAACCCAATTTACTAAGTCCCAAAGAGGATCGATCCAATCGGCATTGGCAGCGAACGCTCGTGTTCGACTAAACCAATAACCCAATCCACTAACTCCCAAGAAGGGATGATCCGATCGACACCAGAAAACTAATTTGATTGGCAAAGGACCCCCACACTAGATTACTCAAATGACGAAGATTTGTTAAGTCTGATAAGACTTAGCCGATAAAATAGTGGCATAACTAATCCGTTCAACGCCTAGAAGAAAAATAAAAAAGGAAACTTAGCATTTACGAATAATCAAGCGGAACACAACACAGAAGATTTCATTGATAATAAAAGAGGGGGGAATAGCCCAAGTACATAGTATAAGTGGGGGTAGAAAAAAGAAAAGGGCATGACCCATAACATAGAAAATAAAATACATACACAACACGAAAAGGAACTCAATTGGCACCCTTCTGATCATCCTGGGCAGCAGGTTCTTCCTTGAAAACTGTGGAAGTAGACTTCTCATTTTCACCTCCCACAATCGACTCCTCTTCAACAAGTCTTGCAAGGAAGATCGGCTTGAACTCTTCACCAACAAAAGTCCCAATCCGACCTTCGATAACTGCTCGCCTATAGTGGGCATGTTCGATGCAAATACTTGGGTTCATAATGCTCATCTACGCACTAGAATTCTTAAATGAACCCTTCCCAATTCTCTTCACATTCTCTTCCAACTTCTTCTTCTGCACCAACCTAACAGAAATTTTCTCGGTGTGTTGGTCGACCAACTCCTTCAACTGCCGATTGGCCTACTCAAGCTCTTGATTAGCCTTCCCAAGTCCTTTGTTGGCCTGACCAAACTTCTCAACATGCTGAATCAAAGCCTTCTTCTGATACGTTCGGCCACAGTGCCCTTCAGCTTGTTATTCTCTAAGTCCAAGTCAGCAATCTTCTCATCTTTGGAAACCATATCACTTTTCATCTTCTTGTTACACTTAATCAACCGCTCCTTGATCGCCTCCAACTCTTCAAACTTGACAGAGTGCTCTTTCAGGGTATGAGTGTTGGAGCTTAGTCAGGTGATCAGCCGGGTTTAGGTGTAATGCATGACTGAAGAGACACATCCAATGAACTTGCTGACAATAATCGTATATATTGTTAGTAGCGAACGTATCCATAGGCTCCTGGTCACACTCCTTGAAGACGAGTCGATCCAGCTTCTCGGTGTACTTCTTAACATCAAAGTCATCGTTATTCCAAACAGAAGTACCCCAAGGTCTACTGCCGGGCTCCGGAGGTGCAACCTCTATACCCAGGGGAGCTACCCCCTTCGTTCATGTGGGATTTTCCCTTATCTTTTTCCGTAATCAAACCCTTGAGATGAGTGGAGTCTGCAACTGGACCAGACAAAGAAATATTTTTAACCTTGGGGGCGGACATGGAAGCTTTGTCAACCTTAGGGGAAGACTTAGAAATATTCTCAACTCTTGGGGCAGGTCGGGAGGGTTTTTCAACTATTTCTTGCATACTAGGCTCCTCCGAGCTTGGACGTCCAGCAGAAACTTTCGGTTTGCTAAAGTTTATCGTTCAACCTCATCTTTAGCAACCACCACCTAATCGTTACCAGCAGTCGACCCTTGCTCACTTTATTCATCACTTGAATCTACGTCAATGGATTCTTCTGCCGAACAACCTTCTCCCTGGGGGAAGCCTCCTCACTCGACGAACTCCCCAACCCATCATTTTCGGTCATCCGGATCAGCTCCAGAACGGCTAGGTCATACGAGTGTCCACCACATACACTTTATAGTCGATAACACACAAAAAAAAAATATCCCAAACATGTTATCAATTAATCATAACATTATCATACAACAAGATATACCGTTCACGACATCATTATCATTTCAACAATAGGCATGCTTCATTTCAAACTGAACATGTAGCAGTTCAAGCAAATATCACATAGTCAACATTCCAACATATCATGGTACACATAATCAAGTCATAATATCAGCCATTGATTCACATTCATGCTTCCAAGCCTTTGATTCACAGTCATGCTATCTAACCATTGATTCACAGTCATGCTATATAACCATTGATTCACAGTCATGCTATATAACCATTGATTCACAATCATGCTATATAACCATTGATTCAAAGTCATGCTATATAACTATTGATCCAAAGTCATGTTATATAACCATTGATTTACAATCACTCTATCACATTTCTTTGCGTACTACAAATAGCAAGAACAAGTTATGTTGTCACAAGGCTAAGTTGTCCGAGATGCGTAGAGCCCTTACCTCGTGTGCAATCCTCGTGTACTCCAAAAGCTTTTGAACCCCATCCGCTTTCGAGCTCAGTACCTTACACAATCATGTCTAACACTTGGTATTCTAGTAATGATTGTACTCAACAACAACACACAAGAAGGCATCTTATAAAAGATCCTTTAATTATGGACTCTTTATGAAAAGGTCCTATAACTTTTGACTATTTGCAAACAAGGCCCCTGTACTTTACTATATCCACACTTTAGTCCTCAAGCTTTAGTAAAATACTATTTCTAGTCCTTGGACTTTTCAAAATTCTATTCTAGTCCTCAAACTTCCAAAAACTTAGATTTAACTCCCACATTCTTTCCAAAGGCCCTTAAACATACCCAACATCAAACTTCAAGTTTTCAAGGCAATATAACCCCTAAAAATTACCCTCATAGGTTCGGCCAAGGATCTATTTTAGCTAACAATTCCACAATGTTTTCCAACACTTCCCAACAAGCATTTTAACCATCAAACATCCCATGGAAAATTAAAAACCCCAAACCCCACAAACTATGTAGGTTCGACCAACACAAAGAAATTAGCTAGGAATTTATTTTTTAAAATTTAACTTCATAAATGGGTTCATCTCATCATTTTAAGCTAGGTTCATGTAGAACACTTTTCCAAATAAGCACTTTTTCAAAATCACTTTTGAACCCAAACAAATTTTCATGAAACAAAATATTTGGTTGTGAAGCTCTTTTGATGGTAATTATTCTTTTCCAAATGCACCATAGCAAAAGCTCACTTTGAAAATCACTTCCAACTCAAGAATCAACTTTTGAGAAAACTAAAAAGTTGAAATCATAGATCCATTCGTAGACTACAACTTTTGTTAAAGCATTTTCTCAAGACAAGACCTTCAAACTTCAAATGAAGCTCTAGGGTTCAATACTCAACCAAAAAACTTATAAAATGTTTCCAAAGAAAGATGGTGAAGAGCAAGGCCGTGTATAGAAATTTTAGGGCCTAAGGCAAAAATGTCAAAGTGAATTTATCTTGACAAGAATCTTAAAAAGACTCAATATATCATATAAATTATCAATTTCTTATATTAATGTTCTAGCTTTTTTGGCTGCGAAATCCTTTATCAGAGTTTTATAATCAAGCAATTCTAACATTTCTCTTTCAATAGATAAAATAGTTAACTCATTCAATCTATCTTATAACATTATTGACCTTAGATATGATTTAAGAAAATTTAATTTTGAAAAACTTCTTTTAGTAGTAGCAACCGGTACAGGGATTGTCAATAAAATTCCATAGGCAATATATACCTTTGGAAAAGATTCCAAAGTTTTAATATAACTCAATACTTCTATCGGAGTGTTAATTTTTTTTGTTAACACTTCTCTTAGTACTTTAAATTTTGAATATAAATCAAAACCATCAATGTTAGAATATTCATTAAACCTAAAATTTTTCAAGACTAATACACTATTTTTTCAATTCATCCTCATCTAAAGTTTTAAATTTTTTGGAATCAAATAAAATCCAAAATAGTCTCACATTGTAAAAATGGTTCAAATTGTGCCTCAATAGAATTAATTGATTTATCTAATATGTATAAAGAATACTCAATATGAAAAGATTCTTCAGGTAATTGTGTGATTTAATATCTATAAAATGAAAGTCTCACTTATCGTATAAATATTTTATATGACCTGATTTTTTATTGTTCTATTACCTCTCTCAAATCTCAATATTATCTACTATATAGTTTTTTTTAGGGGTCCTAAGAAAATGGCCTATTTGGCCTTATCCACGGCTTGGTGAAGAGTACTACCTCTTTGTAGTTGAAATTAGAAGCAAAGATAGATGATTCAAGGGTGCTAGATGGCCTTGAAGATTCTGCCCAATGAGAGGAAAATAGAAGAAAAGTGCAAATTTTTCTCCTTATCTCTCTAGTTTCTCTCTCAATTTCACCCATTAACTCACTTAATGAAAAGATAAAGACTGCACACTCTACGTAGAACTGTGGGTCAATTTTTTTCCCTTTTACTTTCTCTAACATCCCTTCATCAAAACATCAAATATCCTCTTTACCCTTGTCTTGCATTTCCAATGCAAATGTCACTTTCAAGCTTTAATAGTAGTTTTGTCCTTTTCCTCAATTAGACTAAACACTTCTAACACAACAAACATATGACCTCATATGCCCATTTTGGGTTGATTCTTTAAAAGCTAATCCACGCCTAATACACACTAATGACTTTCGAATAACACTAGTAAAAAGATGATGACCTTCATCTTTCTTAATCTCTTTTTAATAAAAAGTCAAATTGGTCAATTAAGGACATATCACTTTCATTTATCCTAGGGTTCTCTTATACTCCATGCAAAATATATTTTTCATTCTCTTACACACTGAAAGTATTTAAATTTGATTTCCCTCCATTTCCTAATCATGCATATTAATCCTCTTAGTGAAATAAATTATTCTTCCCCTTCTACATGCACATAAAATACTCACCATACCCATACATATATAACAATTTATTTTTTGACGTTTCGTAACGAATTCAATACTTCATTGTACTTTAATAATTAATACAAATTCATCGCTATAATGTTCTCTACTATATTTATTTCGCTAACCGTAAAACCTAGCGAAATAATAGTATTCATACGAAACACTTAAAATTGGAAATACGACGACACGTTGTTAGAAAATTAATATCAATACATCAAGGTATTATCAACGATGATATTAATATCACACAACTCGATAACATATGAATGATGACAACAATACGACAAACGATTTACGCCCATACGCGTAAAACTTATACGTCACCTAATTAATTAATAATAATACGTCAGACGTAATTATTAATTAATTACTATAATATTCAGAATTAATTAATCAGGGTCTTACACTTACCCCCGTGTACTATCTTTGAGAGGATGGTTACCTCGTCCACGACTATGGAGTCAGCGTCATAACCTTCATCGGTTGCCACGAAGTCAGAGGCAATACCAGTGCTCGTGATGGCGGAACCGACCAGCCCGCCTGCTCAGTCCTATTTAGTGCACGATGACTTATTGCAAGGGATCGACATGTCCACGACATATAGACCCTTGATGCAGAAGTTACCCGAGGTGGATGTCTCGACCAATGAGGAGAGCTCCTTCTAAGAGGAGTAGAGTCTAGTGGGAGGCCAGGGCATTTTAGGTAAAGTTTGTCTTTTGGCATATAGTCGAGTTGAATCGGTAGTCTGTACTTTCTTACTATGGATTTTGATATAGTCTCCAGTGCTTCTAGGTGGTTCGCCTTGCATGGTGACACAGGAGATGATTGGAGTTAGGAGTTTTTATTTGAAGCTTTCATTTACCTTGTCCCATTTAAAATAATGGTGCGTTTTAGTGGCCAAAGGTTTGACATTTTTACTGGTTTATTACGATGAAGTTTTCTTTTAATGGTTTTTAAAGGTTGCTGTTTTTTATATTTTGTCAAAAGTTACTACGGTAACCCTTGAGAAATCAGGGTGTTGCATAGTCTCTAGTAATTTTTAGAACAACCGACTTAATCCACGATGAAGCGAGATGACGACTTGCAGGAGGGCTTGCACCGTAGAAGAAATTTTAGGTGGCATCACGGAAGAGCATTTGGGACCCATAGATCCTCTACCTAAATAGGAAAGAAAGAAAAGAAAAATTGCCAACAGCAAAGAATGTGTACACCAGTAACTTAGCAGAAAATCACTTTATCAATAACCAAAATCTAAACATCTCTGACAACCCAAACTGCACATGACATTGGGAGAAGGGAAGAAGGCCACCACCAACCACTAACCTAGCGGGGGCGTAGCCTACAAGGCACAATGAAAATTTCCCAACTTCTACTACCTTAACATCAAACTATGCAGTAAGGAAAGGAAAATGACAAGAATATTGAAAAACTTACATAATTGGAAGAGAGATGAAGATCCTAACGAGAAGTGATCAAGGTATCTTGGGAGAGAGTTTTACGAAGATTTCCAAAGCGAGATACTTAGCAAAGATGGCGAAAATGGGAAAAGGATAAATGGTGCTCAATTTCCTTATATATAAGGCAGCAAACTAAAGGAAAAATCGATCTTTCACTTCCCAAGAAATGCAAAGGTGACCTTTCAGACCCTTCTATCCATCATTGCACCAACTACAGAGAATCATGCCGAATCAATCTCACCAGTCAAAGAGTCACACACGTTCGCTTACTACATCAACAACCAAATCGTGATGAAACACACCTCTTCCTATTTCAGGGGACCTCAAGACAAGGCATCAATATATAAGGTAAAAACATACGGCGTTATGAACTTGACTTATATTATCCCGATCGCTTGCCTTGAAGCTTTTAACCTCTTCTCGGATCACGAGTATACTGCAAAGTGGTAGGTCACGCATCTCATTGCTTAAGATCAGAGGCTATCTCAGATTTTTACATTTCAAGCATCCCAATGCCTCGAATACTTGGATTGAGAGACAACTATTATGAAATAAAATGATAGCTCAAGTACTTTGACACAATATTGACAACGTCACCATATGAGAATAATGATTCTAAGTAAGGTAATATCTACTATTACCAAATAGTATATGTTATTTATCAACATATCTTTATCATATATTCACATGATTTCCTTAAGGTTTGTTACACCCTTGTGTATAAATACACGTTACGAGGGCAGTCCTCAGGATATCTCCCCAAGCTTTGCTGACCTTATCGTCGGAGTGTCTTGCAAATACTCACCTCTGCTGATCACTTGATCGTCGAATACGAGAACACACTCGTATTCCATGAAAAAGTGAACGTAGTACTCCTTCTACATGTTGGATGGAAAAATATATGAGACGAGGGAACATTTAATTTGTTACACAAATTTTTGGCTTTGTTACTAGACAGATCACATACGACACAA
Source organism: Acmispon strigosus (assembly GCA_030819835.1). NCBI lineage: Eukaryota > Viridiplantae > Streptophyta > Magnoliopsida > Fabales > Fabaceae > Acmispon > Acmispon strigosus. The sequence goes on from JAUAMA010000001.1 coordinate 11,325,885, forward strand.
AAATAACACAACTCAAGCTTCCTAAAGCTTACTTAGTTTTTCTCACTCTCTCTGGTGCTTTCGCCTGCACCTTATAAGTGCCTAGGGACATACCTGGCACACAACTTCTTTGTTCTCCTAAGATCCCATTTTATAGATGGAGGATGGTTGTTTGAACTGACTTGTTTAACCACTCTTTTTGACACCTCAAACATATTCTATAGCTAACAACTCATGACAGTTTCACACGATTTGCTTATCAATTTGGATTTGATAAGTTAAAACTGTGTTACACTTGGCAAGTAACTAATTGAATGTCTTAACAATTAAGCTTTTGACCACATGGTGAATCTTGAATCTTCTAGACAAGTTTAATTTCCAACATACACTGCCAAACATCCTTACTCAACTTCGGTAATTTCTTATCAGAATAGTAAGAAATAAGGTTAATTTGCGGTCGCCTAGTAATAAAATCAGTTTAAGTTTTGAATTGTTTGTTTATTTTGTTTTTAATTCATAGCAATAAGGCATTTTTTTGTGATAAAAGAGAAATAAGTTTGTTGTGATATTGTAATACATCCAAGTATGTGCCTATGTGGGGCGGATCACTACTACTAAGATAAGTAAAGGGTTACCTTTAGGCTAAAAAGAAGAGAACATAATTAAAAGCAAGGGATCAGCATGTTGTTTATTAGAGTTATTGGGACACCTTGCACATATGGTGAGGCATGATCCGTTCACTTTTATATTTTGCAAAAAAAGAAAAAGATACTATCTATGATTTGGCCAAGAGTTTAAAAGTGATTTGTCCTCAATTGACAATAAAAAAGTTGTTTGTCCTCACAAGAAAAATGGGATCAAGACATTTTCGATACTTTTCCAGTTGATTAGGAAGTTGTGGTAATTTGATCGAACAGCTTCATGATAATTAAATATATAGTATCATAATTGAAAAAATTTAGACATTGATAGCTCGAATTGTGGGCAAGATATATAGAATGATAATGTCATTTTTTTTCTTACATATCTTATTCTAATTTTATATTTGTTGTGTGGTTACAATATGATATTGATATCATGTGATTTATCCTATCCAATTCACCAAGTGAAGTGATGAGGAGATAATCATGAGAATCAAATTATGAATTTGATTGAATTTCGCGACATTATTAGGTAATGAATGTCACTTTTTTTTTTTTTTTGTGAATTTTAGATCTTGCAGGATTAAGCGGTGAAATTCAGAAACTATTCTTTGGATAGTGAGAAGATTGAGCAGTTAGGATTTTCTTAAGTGTTTTATAAGTAGAGTTAGTGAACTGATGAGAAGTTCAATCGGTGAGATGAAGCAGTAGGAGTAATGATGATTCAGGGTAGGTTTTCCTAGAAATCGCAACCGTTCACCCTTATGAATGTACAGTTAGGTTCATTAAAGAAACTTTTTGAAACTTTACATCCAAACTAGAGAGACACAAAAGTTACTGCTGCACATAGATCTTAGTTGCAAGACTTAATACTCCATCCGTTCCTTAATAACTGTCATTTTAAGGTTTTGCACATATATTAAGGAATTGTACTAATGTTCTTATTTTTATCAAAGTTACTACTTAACTTCCTAACATACCATTTATCTTTCTTCTTAATTTAGACTCTTTAATTTCTTATCACCATTATTTAAAGGGTATAATTGGTAAAACATAATTAATACTATCTTGAACTTTGTAAAGTGACAGTTAATTAGGAACAGAAAATGGATAAAAATAGTGACATTTAATTAGGAACGGATGGAGTAATATTTTTTAAAAATAAACTCCAAGAACAACCAACAACCGAAAAAAAATGGCTGGAGACAATATGAGGAGACGATTGTGAATCCTGATATTTCTTCAAAGGTCTTGTGGAGAAGCTTCTCTTGAAGAGTAATCATCACCGAGGTGATTTTAAATCAGGGAGGTGATTCCTCTTAACCTAAAGAAGTCTTCCTTGAGAGGTGAACTTAGTTGTTGAGGTCTGATCACCACTGCTCATGACAGCTTGGACAGCTTGGGACAGGGTCTTCTAGGAAATATAAAATAAGACACCAACACGATATGCCTACTTCTTTTTCAATGAAGAAATGAAGAAGGTGATCATACATGAGATGAACATGATCAATGTGGATCATTTTGAGCACATGATATATTAATATGATAAAGACATCTTTATCTGAGACAAAATCCTAGTGGAATTGTCTTGGACATAGCACATGAATTATGAGTAGAAAGATACTATGGGCTGCAGGAGTGAGGGATGACATCTCAGAACATTCTGACATCATTGGAAAAGAAAGATCATAGACTGTTTTCAGAAATTCTTCTTCATCATGGACTTGGTACCATTTGATGGAATATTTGGCTCCTATGCTTGGTACCCTTAGACAGTTTAACAAAAGGGTAGAGGAGATGGTGAACTGTCTATTGAACATGGAGCTGGAAAGCCTTCTTTGGGTTTGAAGGAACAATTGTCCTAGAAGGTTGTGACATATTTGGGAAATATGATCTTCTGGGAGATTTTGTTTACACACAACGAGGTATGATAGGCTTCAAATATACCATGTATCGATGTTGTATGAGATCATCCATATCAGCCTAGAGAGGAGGACAAAGTTTTAGTTATCCATTAGTCTTTGGATTAGTGGAATTTCCACAGGAAGGTAGACTTTTACATGGGATGGGTGAGGAAGAAATGGTCTATGGTTAGGTATAAATAGAGTGCTGAGGTGAAAAGAAGATAAGATGTAGAAGCTGCTGATTAATGTCTAGACATGTTGTGCCATACAGTTGTGCACCACTTAGTTAATGAGTAAAGAGTCTTTCGGTATTCTTTTAGAAATAGAAGATGGTTACCAGTTATGAGAATTTATGAGATAGAGAGAAAAGGAATTATTAAGTAGTCTGTAACATGGTGTAACACTCAACAAGCTTGAGGATTAAATTAAATGATACATAGTGCTCAGAGAGTTACACGAGAAGGAAGGTGAGAAATACATAAGTACAAATCAAATGAAGAAATAAGTATTCTAGGGAATGGTTGAAGCGTCAAATGAGAGTGAAAGTCTTCAGAGATTATATGGATCTCGGGGATTCTTGTGATTCTTTGAAATCTTAGAATTACATGATCCTTATCTTGAGGGAGCTTGAGAATTTGAGGATAGACAGTGGTTACTGAAAGGTCTGATTACCCTGCGAACTACGACATTGAGAGGCTTACTTACCATATAAGCATGGTTAACCACCAATCAGTGGAGTTCAGAGGACTATTCTTGAGGAGTAAAGGGATAAAGAACCTGTATGGAATGGCAGATTCTATATAGAGGAAGGTGTCCAGCATATGATTAAAGACTAGATGAATAGGATCAATCTTGATACGCTTGAGGACATGGTAGATGATGAACATGTCCTTATCTATGACTTCATTCAGGTGAGTCTGTCTGAGTCAAGCCACAAGAATTATGAATTGGTGGACAATTTGAGCTGGAGTCTTAAGATAGTTAGTCTTAATGTTGTCGTCAGAATTGGGAAAAGGAGAGACAATAATTGTTTCACAGATATCACGATTGTCAATCTCTTGTTTCCATTGAGAGGAGTATTGAGAACCTTCACTTGGATAACCCAGCAGTTGTGTGAGAAGTTCTTTGGCTATCGTGAAGTTAAGGTCAAGGATAAAACTAGATAATCCTTCTTCAGGGTTGTAGGAGATTTTTGAGTAGAAGTCTCGAATGAGGTCAGGGTAGATTATTGTTTCAATGGCGGCAGTGTTGATGCAATCCAAGGAAAAATCAAGGAAGTCGATAGTCCAAGGGATAGGTTGATTTTGACAATCAAAGAAGTCGAACCACACTGGTCTACAAAGGTTCCTAGTCCTCATCTTGAGAGAAGGATTTGATAAGAGGTGTAGGTTGTAGTGAGGATGGATAAAACTGGTCTGCCTTTAAATAGAGTTCTAAAGGAATGAGGCAAGGATTTCATAATCTTGATACTAACTAATTGAGTAACATGGAGATTTAACTTTTACAGGCTGGATAAGGTACGGATAAAATTAAATTGTAGAGAGAGGAACTTTAAACATAGTTTATAGAGGAAGTGATTGAGTTTATGTTGAAAGGATTTTCACAAGTTTTATATTCACCAAATGAATTTATAAAATCGTCACTTATCTACTATTAAATCTCTTTCAAGACTCAATTGTAGTATAGCAACGGGTGTTATCGTATCCATTGGGAATTGCGGTCAAAGGCCGTTCTTTAGTATAAATTCTTATACAATAGAAAAATGGTTTGTTTGAAGTATGTTATCGTAACACAGTTTAAAGAAATAAACAGAACGATGATACAAGATATTGGAATTCAAGATGAGAAAACTATTGGATTCGGGTTTCACCATTTAACTACTTAGAATCCTACGATTCCATATGTAAATTCATTCTTATCCATGATTCATCAACACCAATTTTACCCTACTCATTGATTCCTCAATTAAGTGAAGATTTATAACTTACGTTCTTAAATTCCTCAACTGCATAGCAAAACTAAGTTATCTTTTAAGCTCGTGTGTTTAATTGACTAACACAGCTTAATTCCATTCCTAGATACTAAGTTTATTAGATGGTTAGCTTTAGATTAGATTATGGACATCATAGCTCCTGCTCTTATGTCAAATCAAACAAATATGTTCTAGGTGCATGACTAAAACATATCATTAAGAACAATAGATAACCATGGAATGATGAAACCGAATTGGTATTTTCATATAGAAATCAAAAGATATTCACATAGTCAAAGGTTACATCCAAACCCAACAATAGAGATTTAGCTATCCATTTTCATGGATGCTATGAACTTACAAATAGAAGAACTATGAAGAAGATGACAATCCGTGGCGACGGTGTCGCCGGCATGTTCCCAACTCGACGGAGTATCACCCAACTCTAAGTTACCCCTACTCTGTTTTTCATATTCGTGCCTCTGTTTTCTATTCTCTATTTACAATTCTTGATGATATGTTATCCTCAATCTGAATGCTTCTATTTATAGGCAAATTAGTGAACAAGACAAGGTGCTTTCATGGTGGAAAACATCGTTGGTAAGTTTTCTTTAGCCGCCTTTGTCAGTTGTTGAATTAGCTGTTCTGTTAAAAACTTCATCCTTGGGTTTCCTACACCGCCTCTGTCAACTTGCTAAACAGTGGCTGCTTAGTCAAACCTCCTTTGTCAAATTGGTTGAACAGCAGCTGCTTAGTCAAAGACTTCGCCTGAAGGTTTCCTAAACCGCCTTTGTTGGACGTTCCTGTCATCTTAGTTCACTAAGACGATAGGTCACTAAGACAATGTCATTAAGACAATGTCACTAAGACGATGTTACTAAGACGATAGGTGAAGCAATTTTTCTTGAATATCTTCCTTGCAATCAAAAAGTCGGCGTTAAACACATGAAAAACTCATATGTACACTATCTACAGGCTAAAATTAAGTATTTTGCTAAATTAACTACTTTGAGGGATTAAATAATCAATAATTCAAATATAAAAGTCGAATAAGTGTCTAAAATGATATCCAAATATACCTAAATTTGACACTTAGCAGTTTACCACACAAATAAAGTTTTCACTCTATTGTTTATTGTTGAAAGATAAGCCTGAATAGACTTGAGATGTTCGAGTAGATTGAGGAGGGAAAGATACGTCGTGTTATCCTATCAGAGTATCTGTCTGTAGGATTCACTTTTGATGAGTTGGGAGGTCATCATTTATGATAGTCATGACAGAGAGTAGGTGTACCTAAACTTCTGCTCGTCAGGAGCAGATGTTTGAATGTTGAGGATGATGAGAGAGGAGGACAAGGATAATACCCTATCTTAGTGGAGACGATCTATCTAAAGGAAGACGATGAGAGAGAACATTGAGATTCTTGAATTAACTATATTCAAGAGATTTTTATTGACACTAGATCAACCTATTTTAGCAGGAATTATAGAGAAACACACAAGTCAAAGGTACACTCTTACGTTAAAGGAAATTTGAAACACACAAAAGGAACAAAAAATGTATGTAAGAGTATCCATAACTTCAGAAAAGGTTTTGCAATGAAATTTCACTTGTAGCACAGGCAACTAAGCCTTTGGTTAAAATGGGAGTTATGGAAGGATAACACCTGATTCGTAGAGGTCTCTCCATGGGTAGTTTCATCGAATCAAGGTACCTGAAATCCAGCTATTCTCTGTTAATCTTTCTTCTGAATGATTCCTTTCAATTGAAGTTTGTGACGATATCCTTGAATTCAAGATATATTTTCTGATGATAGCACAATAATCCCAAACTTGATCGTTCTCCATTTTCCTTTCTTGCTTGATATATTCATTGAAGAGCAGAAGAAGGAGTGATCCTTTTTTTGGACTTGATTCAGAATGTATCTCCATGTTCTATCCATCATCTTGTAGCATCTATTGATTTCATACACAAATTTGATTGATGATTCTTGTTGCACCTTGAGTGAGTTGCTGAGGAGGATGACTTGAGATGAAGTAGTTGCTTCAGAGAATATAGGATATTTGTCAACCATTGGATCTTCTCTACATCGGTTAAGATGTCAACCTAGAGCCTAGCTCTGGTACCAATTGAAGGTAGTCACAAGGACACAAAAAGGGGGGTTGAATTGTGTTTGTAAAAACTTTTCTTTGGTTGAAAACTTTTAATCGTTTTGATTCAAAGTTTTCCTTCTAACATTCCATTGGAATATGGTGCAACAGATAGACATTGTGAGCATTGTGGTTAGAGGAGTTAGAAGATTTACAAACTTCAAATTTTATCCTGGTTCACGCAATCGTGGGCTACGTCCGGCCTTGTGTCTTCTACCATGATTTGCACCAGTATCATCAAGTATTTGAGGGACTTTTCCCTTACAAGTATTATCAAGGATTTTTCCTACCTAGTATTCTTTTCCAAGCCTCCCCAAGATTAACGAGTATTATCAAGGACTCCTCCTACCAAGTATACTTGTATAAGATTCTCCAAGCTTAACGAGTATTTGCAAAACTTCTCCTATCAATTATTATTGTACAAGCCTCTCCAGGCTTAACGAATATTCGTAGGGCTCCTCCTATGAGTATTCTTTGTACAAGCCTCTCCAAGCACATGAGTATTATCAAGGACCCCTCCTACATTTTATGAATGAAGCTCATTTAATACTCAGGAGAAGGATGCACATGATTGTACTGAATTGCAACCTTCTACGAGTATTTACATACTAGAGCTGATTTGACAATGAACGTTCTTGCTTCTAAGATTTCTATTTCTTCATTCTCATTTGAGTAGATGTTTGAGTGCTATTGATCAATGTTAGATTCTTCTCTTCTTCATCTCGTTGTAATTATTTGTGAGTAGACATTCTACTTGAGACTTTTGTTGAAAGAATTTTCACAAGTTTTCTATTCACCAAATGAATTTGTTGTCGTCACTTATCTACTATTAAATCTCTTTCAAGACTCAATTGTAGTATAGCAACGGGTGTTATCGTATCCACAGTGAATTGCGGTCAAAGGCCATTCTTTAGTATAATTTCTCAAACAATAGGAAAAATGATTTGTTTAAAATATGTTTTGGTAACAATGTACAAAAAATGTAATCATTAAATAGAACGATGATACAAGATCCGTGGCGATGGTGTTGCCGACGTGTTCCCAGCTCGACGAAGTATCACCCAACTCCAAGTTTCCCCCACTCTATTTTTCGTGTTCGTGCCTCTGTTTTCTATTCTCTATTTCCAACTCTCGATATTTCTCTCTTCAATCTGAATGCTTCTATTTATAGGCACATGAGTGAACGGGGCAAGGTGCTTTCATGGTGGAAAACTTTGTTGGTAAGTTTTCTTCAGCCGCCTTTGTCAGTTTCTGAATTAGCTGTTCTGTGAAAAACTTCATCCTTGGGTTTCCTACATCGCCTTTGTCAATTTTCTGAACAGTGGCTACTCAGTCAAACTACCTTTATCAAATTGGTTGAACAATAGCTACTTAGTCAAAGACTTTGCCTGAAGGTTTCCTAATCCGCCTTTGTTGGACGTTCCTATCGTTTTCTTTCTTCCATCGCTTGCTTCTTCCTGTTTTCAAGATGATAGTTCGCTGGACAATGAGGCAATGGATGATGGGTTGTAGCAGTGGAAAATGCAAGTCAGTGGATGATAAGTCACCAGACGATAGGTAAGTATACGTAAATTTGACACTATCAACTCCCCCCAACTTAGCACTCTTTTTATCCTCAAACAAAAGGCAAGGACTGCAATCAAACAGGCATGGCTGAAACATTTTCAAAGTTCAATTTGCAAGATTTCAAACAGGTTGAATTAAGAACCCAAAACAGAAACATGAAGCCCACAATAGAATGCATAACATTGATACCACCACTTATCCAACCTGAAATTCAATAGGCACACAATCAATCACTATGAATTAGGGAAATCACTCAATCAAGGTAAGATATAGCATGTGAATCAGGAAAGGTCAGTGTTTCACTCAATTGCATCACTGAATCACAGAAGTCAAAATTGTTACCTGTCTCTTCAATCATCAAAGTCATATGTTCTATCAAGAATCACCAACGTTTTTTTAGGGTTGTAATGGGTATTGGCTTCGAATAAATTGGTTTTACAGGATGTCAAAGAAGCTTGATAAGATAAGAGAGCAAACAGTATTGAAACTCATGGCATTCATTTCTCTCAGCTTACTTAAAACAATCCCCAATCCTTAATTTATTCACTTCGACCATTTATTTCTTTCATCAATCTCTTTTTTTTTTCTTTTTCTGTTTGCTCTTTTATTTTGTTTTTTTATTCTTTTTCTTTCCTTTCTACTTTTCTGCTTTCATTTCTTTTCAATTTGTAAAGAGATTGATGAGAATTCAAAATTTACTCAATAGAACAATCTTTTCCCCCCAGCTTGTATGTAACCTTGCTCATGAATGCTCTCTTGACCTATTCAAGCTTGGGTAGGTCATTGTTTATCTTATTGGGTTCAGGGTTAAAACAAGAAGAAAATTTTCAACTTTTAGACTCAAAGGGGTTAGCAAAGATATATCCTATTTCAGGGCAGACTGTATGGTCAAGTGGCTGAATATACTAACGAACAAAATGCCTTGATCCTTTTCTATCAATTGCATACAACCAATGATATCAGAGACTCAAACAAAATCAACCATGTAAAGCAGTGGTGTTCTCTCAATTCACAATGTCTAGGAACACTCCCTCACAAGCCAAAAAGTTTCAAAATTCCCTAATTTTCAAGCAATTTTCATGTTATGCTTCAAGAATTCTACGTGAATCATGTAATCATAGCATGTCATGAAATCAAAGAGTTCAAACACAATTTCTATCATGGAATCATTTAAAATCAATTCACTTTGAAGCATACATCAAGCAATTCTTATAAAAGCCATGCTAGCATTGAAACAGTCAAATAACAATAGAGATTTGGACAAAAGTGCTTATATATAACCCTATACTATAAAATTAGAACAAAAAGCAAAGTAAAAGGAACTCCCCCATGATTCTATGTCCTTATGCTTCCACCATTCTACAAAACTCATCTCCTCCAGAGGATTTATACTATCCTCAGGCCAAACAATACCAGCAATAATTAATTCCTACTAACAGTCACTTTAACTATATGTTAGTACACAAAAGGTAATGAAAACAATAACAACTTCCATTCAAACAATCCAAACTTTGGTTTATATGAAATTATACTTGAAGAGCTTTCCAAAGAGTGGTCATTTTCTTAATTCCGATAAGAAACGAAGAAGTTATGATCGTTTGAAATCAAGAGTGCAGTGTTGTTTCAGTGCAGGTCGCTGAGCGACCCAGGGATGCTGCTGAGCGACCACAGAGCAGCAATTATGCAGAAAAATAGCAGAAACACAACTGGATGGGTCAAATTTTGAGTTTTAAACTTTCTAAGCATGCCAATTGATCCAACCACACTCATTCATCATATCAAACATGTCTAAGCTTTAAAATTCAACATTCAAGCACATTTTTCCAAAGATTTAACATGCAATTCATTCAAGGATAAGTTTCATACATTTCACAACTCAATAGGCCAAATTTTGATTTGCACATTTCTAGCACATTCCAATTAGTTCAAACACATTTATATAGCATAAGAAACTTTTGCAAACATTAGAATTAGCCATTGAAACTCAATTTCCTCAAGATTCAAAATTCTACATACTAGATTACTTCTAAAGAGATTTTCAAACAAAACCCACAAGTGTATGTTCAAATTTTGAAATCTTCAGTCTAATGTTTCCAAAACATCATGAGAACAGTCCAAATACTAAACAAGAATGTGAAGCACAAAGTTTCACAGTTGTAAACACAACTTCACAAAATCACTACCCTAGTTCTAAAACACACAAAAAAAAGACAAAAACAGTAAAAAACACAAAACAAGCCTGGAGCTTTTTATAAATAAAAGGGACTCTCTTATGATGTGAATGCTTTAGAAATTCAAGCTGTCTTTCCAAATCCTTGATCTCTCTTCCCCCCATGAAAATTGGACTGTCCTCAGGCAAAACTTCATGAATTTCCTGTTTGAGCTTAGTCTATATGAAAATAGACTTGAAGAGAATTTTCAATGAGTGGTAATTTTCTGGATTTTGATGAGAATCAGAGGTGCGATGCTGCATTTTCTAGGTTGCTGACTCCATTTTAAACATGCAAAAAGCAGCAAATGATAGGCCAAGATTTTGTCTCGTCTGATGTGACCATCAAACGATACAAAACAACAGATAAAATTTATGTAGAAAGCATATTTTCTCACAACTGCATGACTCAAAATCCATTTTAAACATAATTCTTGCCTAAATTTCACCCAAATGCATGTCATATATCATTTCAAACTTGTGACAACTTGCAAATTCAACTTATTATCACCAAATCACAAAATTGAATTCAAGCCTAAATCACATGCATTATTTACAACTCAACACCTCAAATTTTTCTATTCACCTTTTTGTTTCAAGTTAGGTCTCATAAACATCATTCAAAACTTGTTGAGAACCTTAACACACATCATAGCACAGAACTTCTTCAAATCACCACTCATGTTCTATTATAGTGCTAACTCAAGCATTCATACACAAAGTGCCCTTAAAGCTTACCAAGTTGTTCATAAAACTACACTAACACATACATATCAATATCAAAACACATGAAGGAGCCTGTTCAAAGGTTTGGGATGCAAATATTCACTGTTTAAGCAGAAAATGACTATGATGGACTAGTTTTTTACTCAGAACTCACAACCACATACCCCAGATTTTGCTGAACGGTTATTCTATGCAAACCAATCATCCACATACATATCATATGTCATCTTGGACCTGTTACAACCATAAATTGCAGATTTATCACAAGCTTTACACGGTCTTCAAATTTCATCCATGTTCTCAAGCAAAATACAAATCACACTCTAATTTTTGGAATTCTCACAACTTATTGATCCCTAGGCCTCTAAACATGCTCAATATGGAAAACAAAAAATGTGAAGCACATAAAAGCACAGATCCAAATGAAACTTCACAAAATTGCTATGCTATTTACTAAAACAAATAGAATAATAGTAAAAACTGACCTGACTCTTGGCTGCCTCCCAGGAAGCGCTTCTTTAACGTCATAAGCTTGACGCATGTATTTCTCAAGAATCCTTGCAAGTGTGTATAGTGGTGAGCCTATTCATTTCATCACCCAAGTAAGGTTTCAGCCTCTGACCATTAACTATCCCTGATCTTATACCCTCAGGATCCTCCAGCTCAACTGCTCCATAAGGTTTGACATCTTTAATCACAAATGGACCTGACCATTTGGTTTTGAGCTTTCCAGGGAATAACTTCAACCTGGAATTAAATAGAAGTACCTGTTGGCCTTTCCTGAAATTCTTCTTAATGATCTTGCTGTCATGATACTTCTTGACCTTTTCTTTGTACGGCTTTGAATAATTATATGCTTGAAGTCTTAATTCCTCTAGTTTATGCAATTGGTCCCTTCTTTGTTCACCTGCAAGAATCACATCAAAACTAAGAAATTTAAGGGCCTAATAGGGTTTATGTTCGAATTCTACTGGTAAATGGCAAGCTTTTCCATAGACCAATTGAAAAGGAGTTAGGCCTATTGGTGATTTGAATGCAGTCTTGTATGCTCATAGAGCATCATCAAGCCTTTGAGACCAGTCCTTCCTGGAATTTGACACAGTTTTCTCCAGGATCTTCTCTATCTCTCTATTGGACACTTCAGCTTGTCCATTAGTTTGTGGATGGTACGGGGAAGCTATCTTGTGTTTAACACCATAGTGTGTGAAGAAGGTCTTTCTCCTGACCCTGGCTGAGGTTTTGATGACGACAAACTCATCGACAAAAAGAAGAAAAGAAGACTTAGAGGAAACAGCTCTACAAAGTCTATCAAATACCTAGAAGTCCTAGTTTAGGTGATTTATGCTTCTAAAGGTCTATTAAAGCATAAAGGCTCTTTAAAACACCTAAACTAATCAAGCTAAGTGTTTTCATAACTTAAAAGAAGTAGAAAACCTTAAGCCGATCTCAAAGGATCAAGTTTCTGGAAGTTGGACTTCAGTGTAATCGATTTCAGCCTTCTGGTAATCGATTACACCTAGGCAAGTAATCGATTACCTCTTGCTTGTAATCGATTACATGTTTGAATTTGAAATTCAAACTGAAACGACTATTAGTGTAATCGATTACACTAAGTGATGTAATCGATTACCAGAACGAAAAGTTGCATCTTTTCATGAACCATTGTGTCCTAAACCTTTTGGAAAGGGTTGTGATGGTTCAAGGACGTTTCCCTTGCCTATATAAAGTCCATTTGAGTCCAGAACACAACAAGATATGAGAATACAACATTAGGCCAAAGCTTTGTCAAAATTAGTTCATCTTTTAGAACTTAAACCTTCAAGAGCCTAAATTCTGAGTTCATGATCTTCATGTTTATAAGAACACTTTAGTTGTTCATATCTTAAGGAACTAAGAATCCTATTATGCTTAAAAGCCTTAAAGCATAAATTCTCATGATCAATCCACTTGTATGTTAAAGGATTGATACAGCCAATTGTAAACTCTTCTTCATCTCTTTCTGTAAGATTGAGTATTCACCGTGGTATTCGGTGAAGGGTTGTTGGCACTGCAAGTGGTATACTTTCAGGGTGTTGATTGAAGGTGGTTTAGCCTTCAAGGTCTGAGGCTGGTTTGCCTTCAGGGACTGAAAGTGTTTTGCTTTCAGGGGCTGTGGAAAGCGGTTTGCTTTCACAGGAAATTGATAGAAATTCTTAGGGTCCTTGGGATAAGATCTTGTAAGAGATTTTTATCAATAGTGGAAAAATCCTCAAGGGGTTTTCTTGAGGGACTGGACGTAGCCTTCGGTGGATAGAAGGTGAACCAGGATAAAACTCTGTGTGTGAATTCCTCTATCCTTCATCTTTACTTTCAAGCAACGCTCAATTCCGCTGCAATCACAACTACCGTTTCGTGATCATCATTATCTTGAAAGTAATATTTTCAATAAGGCGAAAATCGGGGCAACTCTGATTCACCCCCCCTCTCAGGTTGCTATCTGCACTAACAATTGGTATCAGAGCGGAAGTTTAGGTAAGTTATTCCTAAGATCCGGGAAAAGATGGCATCCTCTTCCAATCATGGAACCAGTGAAGGATTCAACATAAACAGGTCACCATTCTTCAGTGAAGAACACTATGACTTCTGGAAGATCAAGATGAAAATATTCATAAAGTCATTAGACGCAGGAATTTGGAAAGCCATTGAAGAAGGTCCCTTTGTGCCTGAAACAGAAGTAGAAGGAAGTTCACAACCAAAACCAGAAAGTACTTGGAGTGAAGAAGAAAAGAAGAAGGTTCAATATGATCTCAAAGGAATGAACATTCTTACATCTACTCTTGGCATGGATGAGTATTTCAGAGTATCAACGTGCACTTCATCGAAATAAATATGGGATACGTTGATGGTGACTCACGAAGGAACAGATGAAGTTAAGAGATCAAAGATCAATACTCTATCTCAGGAATATGAAATGTTCAGAATGCTTCCAGGAGAAAAGGTATTAGATATGCAAAAACGATTCACTCATTTGATTAATCATTTGATTGCTCTTGGCAAACAATTTTCAAACAGTGACTTGAACATGAAAGTTCTAAGATCACTTACAAGAGTATGGCAACCAAAAGTTACAGCCATCTCAGAGAAGAAGAGTTTATCAAAAATGACTCTTGCAACTCTTTTTGGAAAACTCCAAGAACACGAGTTGGAATTGAATCGTTTAGAAGTGCATGAACAACATGAGAAGAAGTATCGATCCATTTCTCTAAAGGCAAAAGAAAGCATCAAAGAAGACTATGATGCAGATTCTGAAGAAGAAGACAATGGGAATTTGAATCTTCTAGTAAAGAACTTTGGAAAGTTTCTTAAAAGAAAAGGTGTGAAATTTAACAACAACAAATCTTTCCAAAGGAACAATGAGTCTTCTTCCTCTCAAAAGATCACATGCTTCGAATGTGGCAAGCCTGGACACTTCAAGTCAGAATGTCCAAATCTTCAAAAGAAGAAACATGGTCTAAGAGAAAAATTCGAAAAGAAGGATCAACCCACACGAAGAGCATATTTGGCTTGGGATGATAATGAAGTATGTTCATCATCAGACTCTGACAAAGAAGAAGCACAAGTTGCTTTGATGGCCTCACATGATTCAGATGTTGAAGATTCCCAGGTTAGTGATAATTTTATGTCTTTTCATGATTTAAAGTTTACTATGGAAAATATGTTTAAATTATGTCAAGAATTTTCTAAGGTTAGCACTAGGCAAAATGATTTGATTTCATCCTTAGAAAGTAAGTGTAGAACTTTACAAGAAGAACTAGACGTAGTAAAATCTAAGTTAGATATTACACATAAATTCACTAAGTGTAGGTGTAGTTCTTTAGAAGAAAAGATAGATAATCTTCAACAAAGAGTTCATAACTTCAATAAAGGAAAACAGAAGTTAGACGATATTCTAAGTGTGCAAAGACATTCAAACAATAAGTCAGGTCTAGGATATACTTCTCACCCAAAGACAAAGGAAGTCAAGAAAACTGTGTTTGTAAAACCGAACAATAGGAAGAGTAATCCTCATAGACCTCCTAAGAAGATTCATCCCTCTCCTAGGAAAACAACTAGTTACAATCATTATTCGTGTACTTATTGTAACAAAATAGGACATACTCCTAGTAGATGTTACTACAAACATGTTGGAGTACCAAATAAGGAGTACATATGGGTTAGAAAGGATGTTAACTTAGAAGGACCCAAAACTTGTTGGGTTCCTAATACCTATGTCTGAACTTTGTCATGTAGGTGTGTATGAAAGCAGCAAAGGATTTATGGTATCTTGATAGTGGCTGCTCATCACACATGACAGGAGACAAAACCAAGTTTTCATTTCTTATACCTAGGGAAAAAGGTTTTGTCACATATGGAAACAATCAAAAGGGAAAGATACTCGGTATTGGAAGAATAGGCACACCCCCTCAAACAGTCATCGATAAAGTTCTTTACGTTGATGGTTTGATGCATAATCTTCTGAGTATCAGTCAACTATGTGACAAAGGTTTGAAAGTTGGTTTCATTGATGATATATGTGTAGTAAAAGATGTGAAAACTAAAGAAGTTAAGTTTTCTGGTTATAAAGTCAATAAAGTCTTCATGATCTCCTTGGAAGAAATTCCACAAAATGTAAGATGCCTTTTGGCCAAGAACAAAAGTGATTCATGGCTATGGCATAGAAGACTTGCTCATATACACATTGATCATTTAAACAAACTAGTCAAGCATGATCTAGTTGTTGGGCTTCCAAAGATAAGATTCGAAACTTTGTGATGCATGTCAAAAAGGGAAGCAAACCAGAACGTCTTTCAAACCAAAGAACATAGTTTCGACTACAAGGCCCCTTCAATTGCTACATATGGATTTGTTCGGACCTTCAAGAACAAAAAGCCTCGGAGGTAATTTCTATGCACTTGTTATTGTTGATGATTTCTCTAGATTTACATGGACTTTATTCTTGCCTCATAAGAATGAAGCCTTCAACGCATTTAAAAGATATGCAAGGCTAGTTCAAAATGAGAAGTCTTTAAAGATCTCTTCTATTAGAAGTGATCATGGTGGAGAATTTCAAAATCAACAATTTCGAGAACTATGTGATGAAAATGGAATATCACATAATTTCTCTACTCCGAGAACACCACAACAAAATGGTGTTGTAGAAAGGAAGAACAGATTACTTGAAGAATTAGCAAGAACCATGCTAAGTGAATCAAGCCTTCCTAAATATTTCTGGGCTGATGCTGTAAGTACTGCTTGTTATGTTTCCAATAGAGTTCTTATTAGACCAGTTCTGAAGAAAACCCCCTATGATGCTCTGGAGGATGAGTATTGGATTGTAGCAATGCAGGAATAATTAAACCAATTTGAAAGGAATCAAGTTTGGGAACTTGTTCCTAAGTCTAGTGATAAGCATGTTATTGGAACAAAGTGGGTATTTAGAAATAAGTTAGATGAAAATGGTATCATAGTTAGTAACAAAGCAAGGTTAGTTGCACAAGTTTATAATCAAGAAGAAGGCATAGATTTTGATGAAACCTATGCACCAGTAGCAAGGTTGGAAGCCATAAGACTTCTGTTGGCGTATGCTTGCTCTCTAAATTTCCCATTATATCAAATGGATGTCAAAAGTGCTTTCCTAAACGGATACATTCAAGAAGAAGTCTATGTGAAGCAACCTCCAGGATTTGAAGATCCCAAGTTCCCTTTACATGTCTTCAGATTAAAGAAGGCACTTTATGGTCTTAAGCAAGCCCCTCGTGCATGGTATGATAGATTAAGCACATTCCTTTGTGAGAAAGGATTCCAAAAGGGTAAGGCTGACACAACCTTATTTATCAAAAGAACCAAAGGTAATACTTTATTAGTTCAAATATATGTTGATGATATTATCTTTGGTGCAACTAACGAATCTCTCTGTAAGGATTTCTATAACATGATGCAAGAAGAATTTGAGATGTCCATGATGGGACAATTAAATTTCTTCCTAGGATTGCAAATTAAGCAATCACATGATGGAATATTCATCAATCAATCAAAGTTTTGCAAGGAATTATTAAAGAAATATGATTTGGATGGTTGCAAGGCCATAGCCACACCAATGGGGTCTAACACATATCTAGATCAAGATGAATCCGGTATTCAAGTAGACATTACCAAATACAGAGGTATGATCGGATCTCTTCTATACTTAACTGCAAGTAGACCTGATATTATGTTTAGTGTGTGTCTATGTGCTAGATATCAAGCATCTCCTAGGGAATCACATTTGAGTTCTGTTAAACGGATTTTCAAATATTTGAGAGGAACTACAAATGTTGGTTTGTGGTATCCCAAAGGGAGTGTTTGTGATTTGATTGGATATTCTGATTCTGATTATGCTGGATACAAAACTGAAAGGAAAAGTACCAATGGTACTTGTCACTTGTTAGGAAATGCCCTTGTTTCTTGGTCTTGCAAGAAACAAGCATGTGTTGCTCTAAGTACTGCTGAAGCAGAATATATTGCTGCAGGAAGTTGTTGTGCACAAACTCTATGGCTCAAACAACAACTCAAAGATTATGGCTTAGAGCTGGGCTGCATTCCAATCAAATGTGACAACACAAGTGCCATTAATCTCACAAAAAATCCTATCATGCATTCTCGAACTAAGCATATTGATATAAGACATCATTTTCTTCGAGATCATGTTATGAGAAAATACATTGAGATTTCATTTGTGGATACTCATAATCAGTTAGCATATATTTTTACTAAACCTCTTCCTAAAGATTCATTCTTTAAGATAAGAAGAGAATTAGGCATATTAGATGAGCATGACATTTAAAGTAACATGATTTTTGCATAATCTTTGTGATGTTATATGATTAAATACATTTAAATTGATTATGTGTTTAAATATTCATTTAAGAATGTGTTATGTAGGATTCTAGAGGTTAGAACATATAAACATGTCCTAGTAATCGATTACCATAGGTCCTGTAATCGATTATTCCTGATCACAGTCCTTGTGCCTATTAGAAACTTCTAAGTAATCGATTATCATAACTGCTGTAATCGATTACATACACGAAATTTGAAATTTTTCAAATTTTAAAACTGCTGTAATCGATTACTCTAACTGTCATAATCGATTACACACACAATTTTCTCTATAAAATCAGCATATGCCTCTTGCTTTTTCATCTACCTATCCACATGCACAATCTCTCTTCATCTTCAAGTCTTGCACTAGCCATGGGGTCTCTTCCTCGTTCCTCAAATGTCTCATCTCCGATCAATACTCCTCGAAGGGATTCCTCCAATGATCCCTATTTGCATCCTCGATACCGCATAGATGTCCAAACAAATGCTGCATCGGCTGGATTATCTCCATTCTATGCTATTCCTTCCAATTTCTCACAGGAAACCAAGGTCATCCTTGAACGAATGGACATCCTGTCACTTCGTCTTTCTCAAAAGTTGGGACAATTGGAAGATACCATTCGATCTCGATTTCTGCTTGTGGAAAATCGCATAGAGGCAGTACACTCCTTCATGCGTAAGGAAATTGAGAGTCTCCAGGATCTTGACCCCTCTGAGAATTCTGAGGATTCTAGTCAAACATAAGTTCTGATGAACTTTGTCCCAATATAGTTATATAATTACTAATAGGATTTTCCCATTTCTACTAATAGGCTTTCTCCTTGGTTGTACTATCAACTCTACTACTTATGTTTGTTATGCTTTTACCATATGTAACTTATGCATTTGCTTCCATATATATATATAATATAAGTATTGGTTATGGTTTTATCCTTATTTTACATCTTTACCCCCATACCCTTGCTTTATTTTCGAAATATATACTTGTATGGATGCATGCCTGTATTTTTGGCCTTTTCTTCTTTTTGATGAAGTCAAAAGGGGGAGAAAGGTTCTGTGCTCTTAAAGATTATATGCAGGAATTCAACAAGTAAATTAGAAAGGGGGAGAAATACTAGATTACATCAAACAGGGGGAGTTCTTCAACAAAAATGCATATATGATCTTCAAGTATCAAGAATGTGTTTGCCATCATCAAAAAGGGGGAGATTGTGAAGAAGGTCTTGCTCCTGACCCTGGCTGAGGTTTTGATGACGACAAACTCATCGACAAAAATAAGAAAAGAAGACTTAGAGGAAACAGCGCTACAAAGTCTAGCAAATACCTAGAAGTCCTAGTTTAGGTGAGTTATGCTTCTAAAGGTCTATTAAAGCATAAAGGCTCTTTAAAACACCTAAACTAATCAAGCTAAGTGTTTTCATAACTTAAAAGAAGTAGAAAACCTTAAGCCGATCTCAAAGGATCAAGTTTCTGGAAGTTGGACTTCAGTGTAATCGATTTCAGCCTTCTGGTAATCGATTACACCTAGGCAAGTAATCGATTACCTCTTGCTTGTAATCGATTACATGTTTGAATTTGAAATTCAAACTGATTTAGTGTAATCAATTACACTAAGTGATGTAATCGATTACCAGAATGAAAATTTGCATCTTTTCATGAACCATTGTGTCCCAAACCTTTTGGAAAGGGTTATGATGGTTCAAGGACGTTTCCCTTTTCTATATAAAGACCATTTGAGTCCAGAACACAACAAGATATGAGAATACAACATTAGGCCAAAGCTTTGTCAAAATTAGTTCATCTTTTAGAACATAAACCTTCAAGAACCTAAATTCTGAGTTCATGATCTTCATGTTTATAAGAACACTTTAGTTGTTCATATCTTGAGGAATTCAGAATCCTATTATGCTTAAAAGCCTTAAAGAATAAATTCTCATGATCAATCCACTTGTATGTTAAAGGATTGATACAGCCAATTGTAAACTCTTCTTCATCTCTTTCTGTCAGATTGAGTATTCACCGTGGTATTCGGTGAAGGGTTGTTGGCACTGAAAGTGGTATACTTTCAGGGTGTTGATTGAAGGTGGTTTAGCCTTCAAGGTCTGAGGGTGGTTTGCCTTCAGGGACTGAAAGTGGTTTGCTTTCAGGGGCTGTGGAAAGCGGTTTGCTTTCACAGGAAATTGATAGAAATTCTTAGGGTCCTTGGGATAAGAACTTGTAAGAGATTTTTATCAATAGTGGAAAAATCCTCAAGGGGTTTTCTTGAGGGACTGGACGTAGCCTTCGGTGGATAGAAGGTGAACCATGATAAAACTCTGTGTGTGAATTCCTCTATCCTTCATTTTTACTTTCAAGCAACGCTCAATTTCGCTGCAATCACAACTACCGTTTCATGATCATCATGATCTTGAAAGTAATATTTTCAATAAGGCGAAAATCGGGGCAACTCTGATTCACCCCCGCCCCCTCTCAGGTTGCTATCTGCACTAACATAGTGTTCCAATGCTTTGGCCAGTTGAGTGTTAACAAAGTGTGATCCTCCATCACTGATAAGTACCCTAGGAGCTCCAAAGCGGCTGAATATGTTTTTCTTCAGGAATTTTATCACTGTCTTACTATTAGCCTTGGGGATTGCCATAGCTTCCACCCATCTCAAGACATACTCAACATCCACTAGGATATACTCATTAGAAAATGAACAGGGGAAAGGCTCCATGAAATCTATGCCCCAACAGCAAAAAACTTCAACTTCTAAGACAATTTGTAATGGCATTTCATTTCTTCTTCTTATCCCTCCTGATCTTTGGCATTCATCACACCTCTGAACATGGAAATGAGCATCCTTGAAGAGAGTAGGCCAGTAAAATCTAGATTGAAGAACTTTCGCAGCAGTCCTCTCTCCATTGTAGTGCCCCCCATAGGCAAAGTTGTGGGAATGTCTTAAAATATCCTTAGCTTCATTTGAAGCTACACACCTCCTCAAAAGACCATCAGCTCCAATTTTAAACAGATAAGGGTCATCCCGCACAAACTGAGTAGCATCACTAAGAAACTTCTTCTTTTGATGAGAGTTCAGGTCAGGGATCATCCGTGCAGGTTTAAAGTTGGCAATATCAACAAACCATGGCCTTTCTTGAATCATGAAAAATCTTTCATCAGGGAATGCATCTGTTATGTCTTTCTCCTTTGTGGTGACTTCTTCATTTACCAATCTTGATAAGTGATCAGCTACTAGGCTCTCCTTTCCACTTTTATCTTTAATCTCCAAATCAAACTCATGCAATAAAAGAACCCATCAGAGAAGTCTAGCCTTAGAATCAGGTTTGGTCAGAAGATACTTGATAGCTGCATGATCTGTAAAAATAATAACCTCAGAGCCTATCAAGTAACTGCTAAACTTTTCAAGTGCATATACTATGGCTAGCACTTCCTTCTCAATAGTAGCATAATTTATTTGAGCTTCATTCAAAACCTTGTTAGCATAGTGGATGGCATGAAAAAACTTATTTGTCCTCTGTCCTAAAACTGCTCCAACTGCATAATCACTGGCATCACACATGAGTTCAAAGGCAGTATTCCAATTAGGTGTAATAATAATAGGTGCAGATATCAGACTTTGTTTCAGTTTTTCAAAAGCTATTGAACAAGAGTTATCAAAGAGAAAAGAAGAATCTTATTTAGGAGGTTGATGAGTGGATTTTATATGATGTTTTTAGGTAGTTTTTAGTCTTTTTATTTTATTATTTTTGAGTCACATATAGGATGTTTAGTCTTTTTATGTAGATTTTATATTTATTTTGCATTTTGCATGTAGATTAGATTTTATTTGTTTTTCTAGCTTTATTTTATATTTTTAGGAATTTTTATAGCTATTTTATATTTTTAGGAAAAGCTGGTTTAGTTATCATTTTTGTCCAGGGACCAATTTGTAAAGTTTCAGGAAATCAGGGACCAAAATGTGAAAGTTCAAGAGTGGAGGACTGAAAGTGAAGATTGAGAGAATTAAAGGGCCAGAATTGAAGTGCTAACCAAGAGAGGACCAAAAGTGGAAAAGAAGAATATGAAGCAACTCTCTTCAAATTAGCACATGGAAAATAAGGATTAAAGGATGAGTGGAGAATTCATGGTAGTGGG
Source organism: Acmispon strigosus (assembly GCA_030819835.1). Lineage (NCBI taxonomy): Eukaryota > Viridiplantae > Streptophyta > Magnoliopsida > Fabales > Fabaceae > Acmispon > Acmispon strigosus. The sequence continues at coordinate 11,348,045 of JAUAMA010000001.1, forward strand.
AAGGAGTTTTGAAAATTTAATTGGTGGCCAATGAAGGCCATAATGGCCATCAACTCCTCCACCATTGAAAGGCAATTTTTTTTGCTATAAATAGGAGTGCTCATCCTTTGTAAAAAACACACCTTCATAGAATACAACAAGTATTCTCTCTTTCTCCCTTTTGAGCATTGTTCCTAGGACTTGTGGGAAGCCATATTTGAGCTCCTATCCAGGGTAATTCAATGACTCCTTTAGCCATGCTTGGCTAAATTCTTCTTTAAGTTTCTTGGGTTGTATTAGTTTATAAATTTATGTTTTAGTTTTGTTTCTACCTTTCTAAATTTTATTTCCAGTTCTTGTTTTAATTCCTTATTCTTAATTTCATCTTGATGATCACAAGTGTTCTTGCTTATTACTTATACGAATGAGAATTGGTAAGTAGTAAGGGACCTAGGATTAAAAAAGGCTATAAGTATATTTCGCTAAGAGATTAGGAAAGACGTAGCTTTGTGTTGGCCGGAACTCTATCTTCATCTTCTTCTTTAGTTAACTAGATTGCAAGAAATTGGGTTTAGTAATTAAAAAGAAAGTTCTACAATGTGTAAGAGATTAACTTGTAGATATAATAGGCTATAGCACCTTGAACTTGGATTTATAATTTAGAAATTAAGTAGATACTTGCTAGCATATTTTATATTCTATGTCAATCAACCCAAGGACTTAATTCTCATCTTTATTTCTTTTTATTTTATTGCTATATCTTGTTTCAACCATCAACAATATATCATTTTATTTTTCTGCACAAGTACTAAATATTATATTAATAAGAACACCTATCCCTTGGGTTCGATCTTTTTACTACGCGATAGTTAATCGTACACTTGCGATTTCGCTATCAGAGGTTGCTCAGTGGTTTGGCAATTTTGGAAAAATCCTTGATGAAACGTCTGTAGAATCCGGCATGTTCAAGTGTTTACGCTGGTTTTTGGTAACCAGGGTAAAACCACAAGAAAATAAGAATATTTATGAAGAGTCTGGATTCTATCCTATTTTCGGGTCCTGGGGAGTACGGAAATCTTTCATGCGCGCGTGTGGAGTGTGTGAGAATGGAGAGGAACCCGTCGAAAGTGGTTCGAGCGGAATGGGTGTGCGTGTTAGAAGTAGTCGAGGAAGGGGTTATAGGCAGAGAGAAGGGGTTATAGGCATGAAAAAAGGGGAAAACAAAGTGAAAAAGAAAATAAAATTGCATTGAAATGTAAATTACAGGGGAATGTAAAGGTTTGGCCAATCGACCACCACTCAGCCACTTACGTATTTCTCGTTCCTATTGCACTGCTTCACTACCACCTGGACTTATGGCTTAAGGGTGAGGTTTAACGCTACCGGGCGTGTCATGATGAGGGCGAAAGACCTTCAATTCTGCCCTTGCTTCTTCTATTTATAGGCAAAACTCTTCAACTGCTTGCAACGGCTGTTTCTTCTGGTCCTTACACGTGTCTGGTCGCTCTAACTGCTTTGCAACCTCCGTCGAACAGCAATTTTATGCATCTTAGGGCTATGATTGAGAACCAACAAGCTCTCAATACTTGTTTGTGTTAAGTTATGATTTCTTGTTGGTTTCGACCTCGACCCGGTATGCCGTCATTATTTTGGTCGAACCTTAGAAACGACTTTGTTAACCTCAACTAGACATTTCCCATTTTTGGTCGAAAATTCTCTTATGGTGTTTTCTTCGACCAACCCGAGACTTGGGAAAATTTCCAGGCTAACAGATGCCCCCCAAAATATCATACTTCAAAGGATTTTCCTTGTTGAGAAGTGTGATATTTTTCCATTTAAATAAAAGATAAACTTAATTATCTCTCCTCTCCAAAAAAGGAAGATTGATGGTTTGGCAATGATAGTGGAGAAGTTAATAGCCCACTATGTTTACAGACATGTAATGATGATTCTTAGATTTCCAATGCAAACAGTTCCCACGGTTCGAACTTCAAACCACACGCTAGCCATCTTCGAATGGCTTTTCACTTCCATCTGTCAGGAAGGAAACCCCTCCATCTTCCTCTATTTCCCTATAAATGGGATTAACTTGCACGCTTCTCTTCAAACCCTGCTTTCTTCTTCCACACTCCTTTTGAAAATATTCGGTTGAAAGAAGCATTACCATGGTGACCATATGTTTTCCCTACTCCGTTAACCTCCCCGAACTTCGCCATCACCGGGTCCCTGGCTCTATCGCTCTAAGCCGCACCAGCCTGTTGGAATTATGTGAGGCCTCCAATGAACCTATGTATCCTGAATTGGTACTAGATTTTTGGGCTTCCTTATCTCTCCACCGTAGTGGCGGTTTCAGGGGGAATATGTTGAACCGCAACATTTCCCTAACTAGGAGAAACTCTCGGAGCTTCTTAATAGCAACAACAACGATGAAGTCTACTCGGAGTGCTGGTGGAAGAAACACGGCTGGGAGGATATCGATGAAGTCATCTACCACATGGATAACCCTACTGCCACCGAACGCTTCCTCTATTCCTCTCTTTCCGTTCCGGCTAAGTTTCTTCACCAAGTAATCACAAAAGTGATTTGCCCGAGTATAGATCACTTTGAGGATGTGTTTGACAAGATATGTTCCTCATATACTCCATTCTAATTGAGGAGTATATCAACGTTGTAGACTTTGTCTACAACCACTTGGCCTACACCATCACTGACAAGGAACGAGCCATTCCCTATGGTTCCCTTGTTACCAAACTTCTCAAGGGCCCTAACGGATTACCTCCTCGTTATCTATTTTCTGTAATGGATTCTTCTTTCCAGTATCTTCGACTGCATATTTCCCTTTTTGGGCAGCTGCCTTCTCTCGGGCGGCTTTCCTCTTTCTTTGTAGCCTCCTCCATTGGGTTTTGGTCATTGGGTTCGTTCTAGAATAAGTGTTTGAAATGTGGGATTGATTCCTTGAAGTGTAAGGATTCTTCTTCTGACCGAGACATGTCCTACTTCGACCTTTGATTTGACAGTGGGCCTTGGATAGCGTGGGACCACCCATTGATTAGGTCGGACCCCTGTTGAAAGGACATAACTCTTCCTCTTATGCGTTGCAGCATGTTGTGGTCTCGACTCGAATGAGTTTCTTGAACCCAAACGTTGAGTTGCAGGGAGTCGATGCCCCAACCTCCGTATTGCTGGTCTGCGATTCGCTTTCTTGGCCGCCTCCACGGCCTTCGCAGCGTTTTGATCGGACACTACGCTGCATCTAGGACATAAAGTCACCTCAGCATCCTTTTCCTTGCATCTTTGTAGATACTCGAGTAAGGTTTCACCATCTTGTGGGTAAACCTCCTTCTGCAACTCCTTGTCAAGTTCTTCGACCGGCATGATGTTGGAACCAGAGACTCCAGCGATGTTTATGGTGCATATTGCCATAGGATACATGAATTTAGTGTCCTGAATTGGTAATGGGTCAGAATCAATCTTCATGGTAGTCTTCTCCTTGGGCTCGAAGACTAGCCTTCCTTCTTGGATAGCTGTTTGGACCAAATTACTGAATGTAGAGCAGTAATTAGTCCAGTGGCCAAAAGCATTATGATATTTACAATACTTTCGACCTTCCTTTTGATCAAGAGGAGGAATCTTTTGATTAGGAGGAATGTCAATCTGGCCATCTTCTACCAAAATTTCGTAGATAGCCTCACACTTCATTATATCAAAATTATAAATTTTAACGAGATATTTTGAATTACGAGGCTCATCGTTGTTAGGTGGTCTCCATTTGTTAGGTGTCATCATTTTGCAAACATAAGGAGGACCGTCCTTAAGTTCAGCCAACTGAACTTCATGACGTTCGAAATCCTCATAGGGCTCGAAGGTCATAGGGTCGTTTCGACTTATATCGCCTGTTTCAATATAAGCTACTTTCTCCCTCTTAGGAAATTTATTGTTTTTCAATTTCTCTAGCCTAAGGAACTCAACTTGTTGAATTCTGGCAGCTAACTGCGCCAAGTCTCTTATGTGCTGAGTATCTATTTTCTTCCTAATCGGGTAATCTAAACCGTATGCGGCTAACTCGACCAATTCGTATTCGGGGACCTGCATGAAGCATTTCGACTTCATGTGCCAGAATCTGCCTAAATAGTCGTCGACAATTTCCGACGGTTCCCTTCTTATACTCGCTAGTTCTTTTAAACATACTTTAGATTCTCCTCTAAAGTATTGGTCATGAAAAATGCGTTCCAATTGATTCCAATTGAAAATTTAATTTGGTGGTAAAGTCGTGAACCACGTAAACGCGTTTTTCGTCAAATAACTAGGAAAATACTTCATTTTCAAGTATTCGTTATTTTCCTGATCTTCGGCTTCGACCTGGTATCTAGCAATGTGTTCGATCGCAGATTCTTCGAAGTCCCCTGAGAATTTAGTGAACTTAGGGACTTTCCATCCCCTTGGCAGTTCTGTCTATAGAACTATCTCGAGAAAAGCCGAAACGAAATGTGGTCTATTAGCATAGCCCACGTTGAATCCATGTTGATTCAACAATTGTTCTACTATGTTGGCAATGTTCTATTGCTTCCCAAAATTGTTCTATCGAACTCTTTCTAGAATTCGATTAGCGTTTTGGTTTCTGTTAACCAAAAATGGGACTCCCTCATTTCGACCAAGATTATATTGGTGAACGGTTTCTTTCTGGGGAACGTATTAGTTCGGTCGAACATCAACCATTTGTGGTTGAATATTCAACACTTGAGGTTGAACAGGCGGAGGCATTTGTTGACCAGCCTGAGTGACTTGTTCAACTATTGGGTTGGGTGGACCGAAAATATCCGCTATTCTCCCCAATTGAGTAGTCAATTGTTGATAGGCAACCGCGGTGTCTCTAATCATAGGATTAAAGACCGTACCAATTTGTTGAGTCAATGTATTGAGAAACTCATGGTTGCTATCGTCCATCTGTTTCCTAAGTACACTTACCATGTTGTTAGTCAATGCAAATGAGGATGCATCTAAATTTTAATATGGGTGTTCCATATTCCTCGATCCAACGACCCCTGATCTAGACGCCACGAATTGATGTGCTGGGGAACTCGTCGAAACAATATTGTCGGAATATACCAAGGGATAAGTTCATATCCCTTGCATTAACGACAATGGCATCCCATATGGGTGACTAACTATATTTTAAGGGTTTCTATTATTGTTCAAGAAACCGGGTTGAACAACGCCAACTACGGCCTGTGAAATTGCAGGACTCGTAGGACTTGGAATTGGCATTGGGACCGATACTTGTGACAAGATTGGTCTTGCAGTGTTTGAACTTGATGCCTGCATAGAATTCATTTCGACAGGCATCACTATTTGTGACTGAGTCAAATCCTAACCAGTCGAGACTGGCGGTTGGGTTTGACTTGTTTGAGCGTTTGCAATCGCCGAGTTCGAAATGGGGACGGCCTCCAAACGTGAAGGATTTACCGACGGATTAACACTATTACTAGTATTAATCTGCATTTCTTCACTAACATTAGGACCCACATTAGATCCTGATGCTTGGTTTTCTCTTGAACGGTTGGTCATTTTACTGCTTTGTAATCTCATACACTGTTCGAATCTTTAGTTAATTCAAAAACTAACTTTTGAATCAACAAAACTCGTTTAAGGCTCAAAGATGATTTCAAATGAAAACAACTCCTTGTGGTCCCACCGGGAGTGCCAATTTGTTTACGCTAGTTTTTGGTAACCAGGGTAAAACCACAAGAAAATCCGAATGTTTATGAAGAGGCTGGGTTCTATCCTCTTTTCGGGTCCTGGGGAGTACGAAAATCTTTCGTGCGCGTGTGTGGAGTGTGTGAGAATGGAGAGGAACCCGTCGAAAGTGGTTTGAGCGGAATGGATTTGCGCGTTAGGAGTAGTTGAGGAAGGGGTTATAGGCAGAGAGAAGGGGTTATAGGCATGAAAAAAAAGGAAAAACAAAGTGAAAAGGAAAATAAAATTGCATTGAAATGTAAATTACAGGGGAATGTAAATGTTTGGCCAATCGGCCACCACTCAGCCACTCACGTTTCTTCGTTCCTATTGCACTGCGTCACTACCATCTGGACTTACTTAAGGGCTGAGGTTTAATACTATCGGGCGTGTCGTGGTGAGGGCAAAAGACCTTGAATTCTACCTTGGCTTCTTCTATTTATAGGCAAAACTCTTCAAATGCTTGCAACGGCTTTTTCTTCTAGTCCTTACACGTGTCATCTACCTACTATGTTGATCTCCACGTGTCTGGTCGCTCTAACTGCTTTGTAACCTCCACCGAACGGCAGTTATATGCATCTCAGGGCTATGATCGAGAACCAACAGGCTCTCAATACTTGTTTGTGTTAAGTGTTGATTTCTTGTCGGTTTCGACCTCGACCCGGTATGCCGTCATTATTTTGGTCGAAACTTAGAAACCACTTTGTTAACCTCAACTAGACATTTCACATTTTTGGTCAAAATTCTCTTATGGTGTTTTCTTCGACCAACTTGAGACTTGGGAAAATTTCTAGGCTAACACCAAGAAAACTTCTTATGGCTTTGACATTTGTTGGTGCCGGTAGCTTCTCAATCACCCCTACCTTTGCTTTATCAACCTAAACTCCTCTAGATGAGATTTTGTGCTCAGAATAATTCCTTCAGTCACCATGAAGTGACATTTTTCCCAATTGAGAACAAGATTGGTTTCTACACACCGCTTCGGCACGGTGTTCAAATTGTCCAAGGATAGATCATAGGAATACCGAATGCAGAAAAATATCCATGAATACCTCAATGATGTTTTCCACCAAATTTGAAAATATGGCTAACATGCATCTTCGAAAGGTAGCTGGAGTATTACACAACCCGAATGTCATTTTTCTGTATGCAAAAACACCAAAAGGGCATGTGAAGGCTGCTTTCTCTTGATCTTTCTGAATTGACTGTAATTTGATTATAGCCTAAATATCCATCCAAAAAGCAGTAGAATGCGTGCCCAGATAATCTTTCCAGCATCTGATCCATGAATGGCAATGGAAAATGATCTTTCCTTGTGGCTTTATTCAATTTTCTATAATCTATGCACATTCTCCAACCTGTGACTGTTCTCATTGGTATAAGCTCATTCCTCTCATTGGTGATCACTATCATTCATCCCTTCTTAGGAACCACCTGCACATGACTCACCCAAGAACTGTCAGAAATATGATAAATTATACCTGCATCAAGCAATTTCACCACTTCTTTTCGGACTACTTCTTTCATGGTAGGGTTCAATATTCTTTGTGGTTGAGTCACAACTTTGAAATCACTTCCATCATGATTTTGTGCATCCAGTAAGAAGGGCTAATTCCCTTGAGATCAACTAAGGTCCATCCTATAGCTTCTTGATTCTCCTTCAATACCTTAATCATCTTTTTCTCCTCCCGTGGTGATAAGGAATTACTTATAATTATTGATTTACCTGTTTCACCCTGCAAAAACACATATTTCAAATGAGAGGGTAAAAGTTTTAGTTCCAGCTTCTGATCAAGTTCCTCCTTGTCATCTTTCTTGATATTCTCCACTTTTGTTTGTTTAGTAGGTATTTCTTTGAAAAGGTCTAGCTCTTGCAGCCACGTTTCAATTTCATTTTCTTCCAACTCATTGAACTGTGAACAACTTATCATGTTGATGAGGGCTACCTCCAGGGGATCAAACACTTGTGGTTTCTTGTCAGCTTCTCTACAAACCTCATCAATTGTGTCTATCCTGAAACATTGTCCTTTATCCCTTGGATGTTGTATAGCCTCATATAGATCAAATTGCACTTCATCATCCTATACTCTTACCTTCAGCTTCCCAATGTCCATGTCAATGGCCATTCTTACTATCCTTATGAAAGGTCTTCCTAAAATGATTGGGACTTCATCATCTTCTGTAATATCAATGACAGCAAAATCAGTAGGAATAAAGAATTTATCAACTCTTACCAAAACATCCTTAGCTATGCCAACTCAGTATTTTATTGATCTGTCTGTAAGCTGTAAAGACATCCTGGTTGGTCTCAGCTCCATACCACCTACTCTTTTTAGAATAGAAAGTGGCATAAGGCTAATACTAGCCCCCAAATCGACCAGAGCTTTCCCCAATGCTAAAGTTCCAATAGTCACTGGAATTGTGACATTTCCTAGATCATTCAGCTTCTCATGGTATGAACTGCTGAATGAAGGAACTGCAATGTGCTCCCAAATGGACTACTTCTTCATCCTGGAACCTTCTTTTCTTTGTCAGCAATTCTTTCATGACTTTTGCATATGATGGCATTTTCTCCAAAGCTTCTGCAAATGGAATGTTAATCTGAAGCCTTTTAAAGATATCCATGAGCCTGGTGAATTGCCTTTCTTTGTCCACTTTGGTAGGAGCATGGGGATATGGCAGTCTTTTCTCCTATGGTGGTTTTGGAATCAATTTTTCTTGCTCCTTTCTTCATTATCTTTTCCTCCCACCTTATCTTTCTCGCCACTATCTCCTACCTCCTTTCTTGCCACTATCTCCTACCTCCATTCTTCCTTTTTCTTTTGTTTTCTCTTCCTCACTTATTTTTTTCATATTTACATTAGGGTTAATGGTTTACTAGGTCCCTGTAGTTGCACCAAGATTTGTCTTTGGTCCCTCGCCGGAAAAAAGTTTGCAATAGGTCCCTATAGTTGCACCAAGTTTTCTATAAGTCTCTGCCGGAGACTGGAGCTCCGGCGAGTGCATATGTGGCAGCCGCATTAATCTCCCTCTCCCCCAAATTAGAAAACCCTAAATCCCCAAATTAATCTCCCTCTCCCCCAATTTTAGCCTTCTACTTCTTCCTGAACCACTTCCAGCCGCATTTCTTCTTCTTCTTCTTATCTGAGTTACTCGAGTTTGTTCTTCTTCTTCTTCTTCTTCTTCTTCTTCTTCCTTGGTTGTGGGTTCTTGTTTGTCTCTTGTTTGTTGTTCTCTCTCATACTGGGTCTGCTCCCCATCTTCTTATACTACACGAGTTACATCTTCTTCTTGTTGTTTCTTCATCTTCTTCTTCTTCTCCATTATGTATTGTGTGTTCTGCCAAACCTGGGTTTGCCCTTGCTCCTTCCTTCTTCTTCGTTCTGTTCCAGCTTTCTTTGTGGGGTGTTTGTGCTTCATTCTAGAAATTGAACATGGCCAACTCTTCTGCATCTTCCTCATGTGCAACTGGCAGATCTGCAAGTATAAAGGCAAAGTGTCAATGTGGTGTTTTTAGTCTTTTTATTTTATTATTTTTGTGTCACATATAGGTTTTTTATTATTTTTATGTAGATTTTATATTTATTTTGCATTTTGCATGTAGATTAGATTTTATTTGTTTTTCTACCTTTATTTTATATTTTTAGGAATTTTTATAGCTATTTTATATTTTTAGGAAAAGCTGGTTTAGTTATCACTTTTGTCCAGGGACCAATTTGTAAAGTTTCAGGACAACAGGGACCAAAATGTGAAAGTTCAAGAGTGGAGGACTAAAAGTGAAGATTGAGAGAATTAAAGGGCCAGAATTGAAGTGCTTACCAAGAGAGGACCAAAAGTGGAAAAGAAGAATATGAAGAATCACTCTCTAAATTAGCACATGGAAAATTATGTTGAAGGATTGATGATAGTGGAAGAAGGTTTCAGAATTGATTAAAGGCTGAATAATTGGATTTTTAAGGCATTCAAAACCCACTACCATGAAGAAGAAAGGAAAAGCTTGGAGCTGAAACAGCAGCACCCAGCGCTGCAGCGCTGGGAAGCCAGCGCTCAAGCGCTGGCCTCGGTCTGGAAGTGGATTTTTAATGCTCCCTAGCGCCCAAGCGTTGGGAATGCCAGCGCTGAAGCGCTGGAGGCTGGATTTTTACTATAAATAGGACCCTTTTCTTCACTTGTAAAGCACACCTTCTTAGAATACAACAAGTATTCTCTCTTTCTCCCTCTTGAGCATTGTTCCTAGGACTTGTGGGAAGCCATATTTGAGCTCATATCCAGGGTAATTAAATGACTCCTTTAGCCATGCTTGGCTAACTTCTTCTTTAAGTTTCTTGGGTTGTAGTAGTTTATATTTATGTCTTAGTTTGTTTCTACCTTTCTGAATATTATTTCTACTTCATGTTTTATTTCCTTGTTCTTCATTCATCTTGTGTACAAAAGATCTTTTGCTTATTACTTATATGAATGGAAATTGGTAAGTAGTAAGGGACCTAGGATTTAAAAAAGGTTATAAGTATACTTCACTAAGGAATTAGGAAGGACGTAACTTTATGTTGGCCTGAATTTCTTCTTCATCTTCTTCTCTAGTTAACTAAGTTGCAAGGAATTGAATTTAGTAATTGGAAAGAAAGTTCTACAATGTGTAAGGAATTAACTTGTAGATACACTAGGCTATAGCATCATGAAATTAGATTTAAAATTCAGAAATTAAGTAAGAGCTTACTAGCATATTATATAGACTACGTAAACCAACCCAAGAGCTTATTTTCTATCATCTTATTCTCTTTTATTTTATTGCTATTCCATGTGCTACCTTGAACAAACTTTCAACAAATACACTTTTTAAATTTTTCTGTTTAAGTACTAAACTTTATATTAATAAGAACACCTATCCTTTGGGTTCGATCTTTTTTACTACTCGATAGTAAATCGTACACTTGCGATTCCTTATCATACATCGCTGGAACTGCTCATAACTTAGGTCGTATGTTCCTGCGTTGCAGAAATTGGCATGTAAGATTGCTAAACTCATTTTGGTACTTTGAATATGTTTGCAGTTTTGCTTTTTATTTCTATTTTATTCCATTCTCCTTTGCTTCTACTGTGCTTTTGGTTTTGAATTTTTTTTTCAATTTATCTGAAGATGGCAGGAACTTGTGTATTTTTTTTTTTGGATTGATGGAGCTACATGTGACCATGATGGTGAAGACGATACTATGTCCACTAATTCGCAGTGGCTAAATTATAGAAATTCAGCTGAACAGATAATGGATTTGAAAAAGAAGACCAAGAAGCTTAAGAAGAAGGTTGAGGCAGAGAGAGTCCAGAAGATGGTTGCAGTTGGTTTTGCAGTTTTGTAATTGCTTTTGAAGTTAATGATAAAATTTAGATTTTTTGTCACATTCATTGGTAGTAACGAAGAAACTGAAGAAAAAGAATCACAATCCTAATTTCCTGAATATGAACCCCTTATATTGATTGATTTCAATGGTATTCCATAATAAAATACCAACATCATACATTGAGACACAGGCATAAAGTATACATATTCAAACAAGTTGGTGGTCCACACCCACATGCATTGATTCCCCTGTCATAAAATAGACATATTCATACAAATTGGTGGACCACATTAATATAACCAAGGACAAAATGCATTAAAATGGCAGACCCTGCAAAAGCATCCCACGACATTATACAATACAGAAGTGGCATTAAAAGGGTCCACACACATGTGGTGGTTCCATAAAGTAGACAACTAGTAGCAGATTTCCAAAAAAGAAAATAGTATTCATTGTGCATTAAAATACATCCTCTTGGTTATCAACAACACTTCATTTTGTTTGGACATTATCATTCAGAGTTGCTGGATCTTCAACATTTGAGGTTCCTGCCCCTTGCGATATATGAATCATTGCACCAAGCAATTGAGACCATCTAGCCAAAGCCTCTTCAACACAAGTATGAAAAAGTTTAGTAAAAAATACATTAGTAATGTTAGCCTAGATAGCAACCTGAGAGGGGGGGTGAATCAAAGTTGCACGATTTTCGCCTTATCGAAATTATTACTTTCAAGATAGTGATGATCACAAAACGATAGTTGTGATTGCAGCGGAATTAAGGATTGCTTAAAAGTAAAAGATGAAGGTAAGAGGAAATCACACACAAGATTTTATCCTGGTTCACCTTCTATCCACCGAAGGCTACGTCCAGTCCCTCAAGAAACCCCTTGAGGATTTTTCCACTATGATCAAGATTCCTTACAAGTACTTACACCAAGAACCTTAAGAATTCTTGTCAAACCTCAGATGGAAAACCATCAACTGATGACGTCGAACCCTACGGTGGACTTTGAATCAAACCCGATTGAAAGGACCTTTTCCACTATCACTGAACCCTACGGCGGACTTTGAATCAAACCCGATTCAAAGGACCTTTTCCACAATCACCGAACCCTACGGTGGACTTTGAATCAAACCCGATTCAAAGGACCTTTTCACAGACGCCGAACCCTACGGCGGACTTTGAATCAAACCCAATTCAAAGAACCTTTTCACATTTTTACAACCACCGAAAACCACGGTGAATGAATCAAATCGATTCAAGAGATGAAGAAGAAGATTCCTTTACAATGGCTGATTCAATCCTTTAGACAAGATGGATTGATCTTAGTTTGTATGCTCCAGGAAATTACAATGAAGGCTCTTTTATTCTGAGTTTCTCAAAAGATGAACAACATGTGTGTTCTTATGAAAATGAGAGAACATAAACTCAGAATGATGACTTTAATGAATATGAAAGTTATGGACCAAGTCATTGATGTTTCTGAGCGTCTATGGACTTTATATAGGCACTAGAGGTCGTCCATGAACCAACACAACCTTTCCCAAACGTTTTGAGACACAATGGTTCATGAAACAACACATCTGTCGACCTGGTAATTGATTACAGAAGCCTGGTAATCGATTACACTAGCCGTTGCAGTTTGAATTCAAAATTCAAACTGTGTAATCGATTACACTAAGGTGGTAGTCGATTACTGCCTTCCTGTAATCGATTACACACAACCTGTAATCGATTACAGATAGTCCGAAACTCAGTTTTAACCATCTCAAGCCCTAATTGAGTGTTCCTACCAAGTTTTACTTGTGAGAACATATCGTACTCAATTAGTTGATCTTTTATGAGCCTTCAAGTGCAATTTAACCTTAATAAAGCATAGCACACTAAGTTGACAAGACTTAAAACAAGAACCTTCATGATTGATCTTGACGTTCTGAGCCTGGTTCTTGAAGTCTTTCCTTTCTTTTCTGAAGTCTTCTTGAAGTCTTTCTTCTTTTTGTTCCCTTCTTTCTTGAAGTCTTCTTGAAGTCTTCCTTTTCTTTTCTGAAGTCTTTCTTCTTTTTGTAATGTGTTTGTCTTCATCAAAACCTCAGCCGAGTCCAAGGACGAGACCTTCTTCACAAGTAAATCACAATGGTACCATTCCACCATTCCTAACTTTCTGAAAGGACAAAACTCATCTTGCAATTGTTACCAGCATTCTTGCTTCTGAGCACATTACCAAACCTCCACAATAATGTATATTGTTCATTTTCAACACCATCAACCTCCTCTTTTGCTATCTGCCTTCCCTTCCAAGCCTTGTGTTTAGATATGCCAAGACACTGAGTAACTCTGAAATCATCTATGATTTCAGAATTGGTAAGTTCATTGGTTATCCTTACCTTGGACTTCAGTTTTTTGCCAACCCATTTGGTGCTGGCAGACCTGTTGTTGAACACTCTTGCACATGTGTGTTGACCATTAACTGTCTTGATTCTGTATGTATCCTTGTCACCCACTTTACTGCACAGCATCAAGAACTCACACTCTTCTGTTTTGCAGCGTATTCTACATCTAACAACATCATTCTTTTGGAATTTAAATTCTCTCTCATTCAACACGGAATGCTCAGTAACTGCATCCTTAAACTATTGAAGGGATGAGAATTCCATTCCTAAGGTGAACACAAAATCTGAGCACATCAACTCAGGGTAGAATTTTGTAAACCTCATCCTTATTCTTTGAGCTCCTTCACTATCAGTTGTGTCACCAGTAAGATCCTCACTAACATGATCAACGAACTGCATTCAGCAAAAATTCAGCATTCAGATTCAAATTCAGCATTCAGAAAAATTAACTTCATCATTCAAAACCACATTACAGAAGGGGAAAGTGAAAATGGGAAAGGGTACGAACAACAATCAATGCTCAGAAACTACAACTAATTCAGCATTCAACAAAAATCACACACATTTTGGTTATATGAACAAGAATCATATTGCAGAAGGGTGCTGGCTCATTACTAAATAACCCCAACTATGAAGTAACGGAGAAACTTTTGATTCAGAAACCCCATTCTCAACCAGAATTTGTATAATAATTGCTAGATTCAGGAACCCCATTCTCAACCAGAATTTGTATAGTAATAAGAGCAACCAGAATTTGTAAAAGAGCAACATTTGTATAATAATAAGGCTACCAATTGAGTGAAAGAGGAAAGGGAAAAGTTCACTTACATTATCTTGGTGAAGAACTGTAGCGACGAGGAAGGCACAGAACAGGGACGGCAAACACGACCACCACGGGTTTCGTCCTTCTCGAGCGTGGCTGTGAAAGGGCGAAGAGGAAGGCACAGAACAGGGACGACGACGACGAAGACGAACAAGGGACGGCGAAAACGAACAAGGGACGGCGAAAACGAACAAAACAAGGGACGGCAAAGACGAAGACGAACAAGGACCAGGAAGGACTGATAATACGTTGAGGATTTTTGGGGGCTTTACACTTTCTAATTTTGATTTGTATGTTAATTTTGGGATTTGGGGTTAATAGAGTGTTAATTTAGGGATTTGGGATTAAGGAAGATTAATTTGGGGATTTAGGGTTTTCTAATTTTCTGACTTGTTTTCCAATTAAATTAAATAAATTCCACATCATCTTCATTAACACAGTCAGCCTACCACATATGCACTCGCTGGAGTTTCGATCTCCGGCAGGGACTTATAGCAAACTTGGTGCAACTACAGGGACCTATTGCAAACTTTTTTCCGGCGAGGGACCAAAGACAAATCTTGGTGCAACTACAGGGACCTAGTAAACCATTAACCCTTTACATTATATCTCAGCACTTCTTCCTCAATTTCTTCATTGTCATTTTTCTTCTCTTTTTCTTCATGCTTGTCTTCTTCCTCACTCATTATCTCACCAACACATCTACCAACCTCCTTTCCACTTCTAGTAACGATCACCTTGAATTTTTCTCTTGGATTGGACTCAGTGTTTGTTGTGAATGGTCCTTTCTGATTTTCAGCCATCTGTTTAGCCAACTGGCCTATCTGAATCTCCAAATTCTTGATGGTTGCGCCTGTTTGAATCTCTAGGTTTTTGATAGAAGCATCTGTATTTTTGATAAAAGCACCTGTGTTCTTTTGGTTGGCCACTGATAGCTGCATGAACTGAGTCAGCGTGTTTTCTAGTTTGGAATTACTATCCTTTGGTGTTTGTTGGCATGATTGTGTCTGATATGGATGGTTTTGGAACGATTGTGGTGCCCTGTTATTGGAAGGCCCTGCATCCTGTCTCTAGGGTTGATTGTACTGCTGGTTCCCACCTCTAGAATATGCATTTTGGTATGGGCCCTACCTTTGCTGATTGTTCATGTACTGCACCTGTTCTTCCCTTGCTTCACAATAAGCAGTTGGGTGATCTTCAATACATATTTCACAACGATTTACCTGATTCCTTTTAGGCTGTTCATGGTATTCCATAAGCTGTTTACGCAGGTCACTCAATGTTCTCTTCACCTCTGATAGTCAAATCTGCAAGTGTACGATTGATTATCGAAGTAATATAAAAGATATTGAACCCACAGGGATAGGTGTCCAATTATTAATTTATTTAGAACTTGTGCAGAAAATAAAAGATTGATTTTAACTTTTTGGTTGATTAGAGCAAGAACATGAAATAACATAAATATAAATAAGAGAAGATGATGATAAAGATTAAGCACTTGGGTTGAATTACATAACTTATAACCTATGCTAGTAACCTTCTTATTTCTGAATTTTAAAACAAGAGTTCATGATGCTTTAGCCTATGGTTTCTACAAGTTAATTCCTTACAAATGTAGAACTTTCTTCCTAATTACTAAACTCAATTCCTTGCAATTTAGTTAATTACAGAAGAAGATGAAGATGAAGTTCAGGCCAACATAAAGCAAAGTCTATCCTAATTCCTTAGTGATATGTCATATTGCTTCTTTTAAGTCCTATTTCCCTTACTAATTACCAATTTCCATTGACATAAGAAGTAAGCATAATTACTTGTGTGAACCAAGATAAATGAAGAACAAGGAAATAAAACATGAACTTGTAGTATTATTCAGAAACAAGAAGAAGAAAACTAAAACATAAAATATAAGCTAAAACAACCCAAGAACTTAAAAAGAAATTAGCCAAGCATGGCTAATGGAAACATAATTAGAAATGCAAAACCTAAACCAAGGGCTCCAAAGGCCTCTTACAAGCTTCAAGAACAAGGCTACAAAAGAAGGAACTCAAGTTCCAGGGCTTGATACAAAAGAAAAGCCAAAAACTGAATTTATAGCCAATCTGCTAGCATGCCAATGCTTGAGTGTTGGGTTACAACGCTCAAGCGCTGGAGACTGCATTAATTCATCAGTGTCAGACAGAATTCCAACGCATGAACGTTGGGGTGGCAATGCTCAGGCGTTGGGAGCACGGCAGACTCCTCATTTTCTTGTTCTTAACCTTCTCTTTTGATTCCTTTCATCAATGCAATTAAGGGGCTTCATTGTGGCTTTCATGGATGTTTTGCAACAGCTGAAACCTCCATTTCCTTCATCATTTCTCCATTTTAGCACATGCTAAATGCTTGATTCTTCATCTACTTCTTTAATTTCTTCAATTAGGCACATGTTAAACAAGCATTGGAGGTTTGATGATTCTTCTTCCTCTTTAACTTCAGCCACACTCTTTCATTTATTTGCATCAAGATCCCCACAAATATTCCTTGATTGACCAGAACCTCTAATAAGGACTAAAAATGCAATAAAACATAACTAAAAGGACTAAAAACACAAAAGTTACTAAATTATATGCAAATGAACAAATAAAGAGAAAAACCTAACAAAGTGAAATAAAAACTATATGAGACTCAATAAAATGAACTAAAAACAAGAGGAAAAGACCCTCAAAACATCATACGAATCCGGGTCATCAACCTCATCCCACTGTTGTTGGAGTTGCTTGTTTTGAGATAAAATTGCATCGTTTGATCCCAACTCAAGCATTTCGTAGGTTCTGGCTGGGCCTCTGTAGTTTTGATCCTACTGGTCATTCAAAGCCATGGCCTCAATGATCTGAATGGCTTCATTTGGAGATTTTGCCATTAATGAGCCTCCGGCTGTTGCATCCAAGATCAATTTTTTCTGTTGTTGTAGACCCCGTTCATGAATATATGAATCTGCGTTCTTGCGTCAAACCCATGGTCTGGGCATTTCCTGAGCATAGATTTGTATCTTTCCCATACTTCACATAAACTCTCACCTGCATTCTGTGAAAAAGTGGAAATCGTAGTTTTGCAATCCATAAATTTGTTCTTAGAAAAATACCTGGCCATGAATTTTCGTTCTAATTCATTCCAGTCAGCTAAGACTGTTTATGGTTGGTCTAAGAACCAATCTTTAGCTTGACCAATTAAAGAAAGAGGAAACAGTCTCAAGAACACCGATTCTTCATCAGCTTGGCTTATACCCGCTGTGCCACAAATTTCATAGAACTTTGTCAAGTGCGTATATGGGTTTTCATACTCCAAGCCAACAAATGGATTGGCGTACATTAGCTGTACCAATCCTGTTCTCATCTCTGGTGGTTTTGCATCCCCAACACGCCTTCCTATTCTTGTTATGTTTCTAGGGTTGAAATTGACAAACCCAGCATTGTTTTCTCTTGCACCACCAGCTCCAGCTACAGCCATTGTTTGTTGTTGTTGATCGTCTGTAAAATTTGAAGAAGATGATGTTGTTTCTTGCTCCTTTCTCTGCCTGGCTAGTTGTTTCTATTTATTTGTCTTGCTATTGGCTTTCCTCGTTGTAGCTTCAACTTTTGGATCAAACAAGAGTTGATCTGCAGGGATTCTGGCTCGCATACAAAGAATAGGAATACCTCTAACCAAGAAAGTTAGTTACAAGATAATGAAATGTATAAAGGAAAAATATATGTACGGTATTAACAATTGCTTAAATAATTATACCAAAGCTATGCTTTTAACTAGTGCAGCTCCCTGACAACAGCGCAAATTTGTTGAAAGGATTTTCACAAGTTTTCTACTCACCAAATGAATTTGTTGTTGTCACTTATCCACTATTAACTCTCTTTCAAGACTCAATTGTAGTATAGCAACGGGTGTTATCGTATCCACAGGGAATTGCGGTCAAAGGCTGTTCTTTAGTATAATTTCTCAAACAATAGGAAAAATGATTTGTTTAAAATATGTTTTGGTAACAATGTAAAAAAAATGTAATTAGTAAATAGAACGATGATACAAGATATTGGAATTCAAGATGAGAAAACTGTTGGATTTGGATTTCACCGTTTAACTACTTAGAATCCTATGATTCCATATGTAAATTCATTCTTATCCATGATTCATCAACACCAATTTTACCCTACTCATTGATTCCTCAATTAAGTGAAGATTTATAACTTATGTTCCTAAACATTGATTCCTCAACTGCATAGCAAAACTAAGTTATCTTTTAAGCTCGGGTGTTTAATTGACTAACACAACTTAATTCCATTCCTAGATATTAAGTTTATTAGGTGGTTAGCTTTAGATTAGATTCTGGACATCATAGCTCCCCCTCTCATGTCAAACCAAACAAATATGTTCTAGGTGCGCGACTAAAACATAGCATTAAGAACAAAAGATAACCATTGAATCATGAAACGTAATTGGTATTTTCATATATAAATCAAAAGATATTTACATAGTCAAAGGTTACATCCAAACCCAACAACAGATATTTAGCTATCCATTTCCATGGATGCTATGAACTTACAAATAGAAGAACTATAAAGAAGATGAAAATCCATGGCGACGGTGTCGATGGCGTGTTCCTAGCTCAACAGAGTATCACCCAACTCCAAGTTAACCCTACTCTGTTTTTCGTGTTCGTGCCTCTGTTTTCTATTCTCTATTTCCAACTCTTGATATTTCTCTCCTCAATCTGAATGCTTCTATTTATAGGCAAAGGAGTGAACAGGGAATGGTGCTTTCATGGTGAAAAACTTCGTTGGTAAGTTTTCTTCAGTCGCCTTTGTTAGTTGCTGAATTAGCTGTTCTGTTAAAAACTTCATCCTTGGTTTTCCTACACCACCTCTGTCAATTTGCTTAACAGTGGCTCCTTAGTCAAACTGTCTTTGTCAAATTGGTTGAACAATAGCTGCTTAGTCAAAGACTTCTGCCTTTGCTAGACGTTCCTATCGTCTTCTTTCTTCCATCGTTTGCTTCTTCCTGTTGTCTGGACGATAGTATTTCGCTGGACGATGAGGTAGTGGACGATGGGTTGTAGAAGTGGGCGATGCAAGTCAGTTGATGATAGGTCACCAGACGATAGGTAAGTATACGTAAATTTGACACTTATCAACTTTTTCTCGTGTTTTTCTTTTGGAGGAATTTCATTGAGTCTTCTATGAAGGAGTACTTCCTCTCTTGATGCTTATCTCATCTGAATGAATTTTTTATGTATTAGACCTTACAACATACTATTGTTCCATAAGCTCAATCTCTAATGCATAGTGTTTTTCTCTTTTATATGCTCTGATACATCTCATGAATATTCTTTTTCACTTTCTCCCATCTTATGAATTCGCACCTTATGCACTTATGTCCCATGCTTCTGCATCTTGTGCTTCTACATCTTGTCTAATACATTTATGCAGTGGATGCATTCTCTAAAGTTGATCCATTACAACTTATGTTCTTCAGAATCTCTTTTATATCTAAAGAGGATCAAGAATGTAGCCGTTTGAGTTGTGAAGTCTCAACATTCATATTTCTTTTTCACTGTTCATCAACGACTCTTTTTCTGAGCTCTTAAACTTGGTAGACGATTCAAGCTTGAGTGAGAGAAGATCTTTTATTAATTGTTTCTTATCTTCTTCTCCGTCTTCTTGACATGTTCTGACTATATTTGCCAGTTGGAATTTCTTTCTATTGTATTGCCAGTCGGATGTGATGGCTTTGACAACTTCTGGCATAAATCTTTCTCAATAAAGTGATGTCAATAGTAACTCTACAGACCCGCACTTCCAAGGCTACTCTATTCGGTAAATAGGCTATAAATCCCATCTTATTTCAACCAAATCCGCTAGTTTATCTTTTGCGATCACCAAGTAATTATAGCGTTAAACATGTAGTCTTGTTTGAACCAAAAGTGATCTTCACATTAATCATGTTGGAGAAGCTTCCTTTTGTACCATTACTAGTGTTCTGTAGTGTATATAATGTACTTGAATTATAGTGTAATGAATTAGTGGTATATCACATTTAAGCAAACGATGTGCTCTTCAATGTGTGCATTGCTTAAATCAATTCTTGTATTTTTTTACTTGCTCTTCTTTCTTGAACCACGTAGATGATATTGCTTCTAAGAATCCTTCGATTGCATAATGTTCTTCATTCAATCTTTCTTCATGTAATCTTGATAGTTCACAGACGATTCTATTTCCCATTGATCAGTCATTAGAAGATTGTTTAAAAGAATGTATTTCATCTCCATAGAACGAATTCATTTAGTGCTCGTGGTTCTTTTTCCTTGTAGCAGATATGAATTGTTTTCCTGTAGTGAAGTCTTCTGAATCTTCTTTGAATATGTAAGGATTTTATTGTGGATATATATCTTTTTGCTCATACTTCTTTTCTCATATACGAACTTTGCACCTGTACTTAAATATTACACTTTGAATGTCATAAGATCATTAGCTTTTATAACCTTGTTTATTATCATCATTAAAACTTAAAACCTCTGAGATAAGGATGAAGATCTCAAAACATAACAAGAGTGAGAGAGATGCAGGGTTTAGTGTGGATAACGTTACCTACACCCGCGCACAAGTCCACTCATTTGTTTAGATATTTACCCATGCTTAACGTCATTCTACTTATCAAGCAAATTTCTCTCATGCTCATAGTAATTTTGCAGGTGTCTAATATGTTAGAGATTTATCGTCATCCTGCATAGCATTTTGTTTTGTTAAAGTATAAAAACACCCTGCATACCATTTTAGAAATAATACGAACGAAACTTTGTTTTTTAAATGATAAATAGGTTTTTTCATTTAACAAAATTTCTAATGTGTCAAACTAATGGAAATATTAATAAATTTCAATTCCTGAAAATACCTTTTAAAACATTTTTAGCAAAACGTGTCAATTTTTTTTTCTGTTACAAAACGTGTCAATTTATTTAAAATTAAATTCAAATTTAACTATTCTTATGGAATTTGAAATAGTTACCCCTTATGAGGTAAATTCTCGGTGTGTGCGTGCGTCGCTTATATAAAGCCAAGACTCCGTTTCTTCCATGTTGAGGAAGGTGGAGAAGCAGCCAAAGTTGTGCGCTATTTTCATTTTGTATGTAAGTATCTTTCTCGCTCTTTGCGCCGGAATCTCACTCAATACACACATTTTCAGCAGCGCATGAAATCATTCAAATGTAACCTTTCATTTTCGCAACCCAAACTCCACTGTGCTCCAAAGTTTGTTCTTCGTTCCTGTTTTCCATTATTTTTGCATGCGTTTGGCTACTCCAGAACGAACGTTATCCTCTTAATAAACCCTTACTATAGTATACTTTCAGTGATTTTGTTTTTCCTCTTTTATTGTTTTAGGATCAGAGTAACGCATTCTAATGAAAAGTTTTAATTTTTTGCCCTGCCGAAGAACCAGTAGTTAATTAACTATTAGTATTTCAATAATTTGATCAACAATTTCATTTTTGATCGGCTAGGTACTAAATTATGTTATCACAATCTTAGCTTTATGTTCATTTCTTCTAACTGTGCATTTTTTATATATATCTACCTATCCAATTCCACTTACATATCATGATAATTTATTTAATGAATTTGTGTACATCTTTGTCGTCTTATGCCATGTTCAGAATATTTCTTTTGGAGGCAAAATTTGCAGCAGCAGTTTTTGTTTTTTTCTTCACTGTTCTGTTGGTAACAATAACAATATTGTAGGAGATAGCAGTTCTTTGATGCAATGGGTGTCATTGCGAGCTCCACCTCATTGTGTCAATGGGTTGAAAAACTTATGGGCAATAATGTGACGGAGACAGCTTCTTTGACATTAGGCATAATCAGTGTCATTGTTTGGGTTGCTGCTGAGATACCTCAAATTATCACAAACTACAGAGAAAAATCAACTGAGGGTCTCTCTGTTGCTTTCTTGTTGACATGGATAGTTGGGTAAGTTTATTATTATTATTTCATTTTTTTGTCTTTCTAAGAGCTGTTACATAAATCATAATTCTAGTATGCTTCCAAAATTACTCTTATTTTTCTTTTTGTACCTTTTACTCTTCTAGAATCTCCAAAATTTCTTGCTAGTTACATGTTTGGTTTTCAGTTCAAAACAATATTTGATACCTCGTAAATCGGGATCATGATTTCCAATGTCCATTTGCCTAACAAAATGCACTTGTTGGATTGGGCGAATGTGCTTTCACATTCACCCAACAGAAATCCAAATTGAGAATCAAGGAAATTTCTTCAACCTTGAGTTGACTATGTCACCATGTGGGTCAAATGGGTTTATAGTATGGTTCAAAGGGAATTTCCTTCTTTAAGTAGTGCAGAGGAGGCTGATTAGTTTGGACTTTGGAGCATACTGTTTTCAATTTAGGGAAATCCAGGGTTTAATTTTTATTGGGAAAGGGAATCTAATATGATTATAATGAGACAATTTTGCCAATGAAAGTTTACTCCTGTAAATAATGTGTCCTGTGTCAAAATTTGAAAGGTCCCTCAGATTTTTTGCACAAAGATGTGGGTAAATAAATTAGTCGAGAAGACTAGAATTTATTTTGGTGTCTGAAATGTTGCTACTGGTAAGTGTGTGGATGGAAAAGTGTTGTCAGACTTTCCCAAATTCTTTTAGACAGAGCTTCATCCTTGGAAAAGTTCACATGAAAAGAGATAGAAGCTTTGGAATCTATAGATTTTCAGTTAAGTAATAGTAAGATGGAGTCTACAGAAAATTAGCGATCAAGGTGTACCATAAATTGCAGATTTTGAGTATTTCTGCTCCATCTTGCAAAGTTATTGTTAGGATCGGAAAAATCCTAACATAAAAAAGGAGAGAAAGGAAAGGAGAAGAGATAATATTTTTGGTGCTTTTATTATAAGAAACTGGAAAATAACATAAATAAGAACTAAGAGGCTGGGTCCTCTTAGAACCAAGAGGTTGGTTCCTCTTCAAGGGCTGGTTCCCTTTACAACTCAATAATACTCAAATCATAATTCTAACCTAAGGAGAGACTCCTATTTATAATAAACTAATCATAATAAGATAAACTTAACCACTAAGAAATAAAAGATACACTTTTAAAATAAAAGATAACCATCCCAAAATAAAATATTAAATCCGAAAATAAAAGATAGATTCTTAAACTAAAAGATATCCTAAATTAAAATAAACAAAATCCCTAATAATTAGATCCTAACAATACTCACCCCAAAAATCAACCTTGTCCTCACGGTTGAAAGCTAGCATAGTAGATCAAATCATCTCCTCTTGGATCCCATTGAAGGCGACAAATCAGATGACAGCCCAATTCAACAAATGCACAAGTGTGCATATCTGACGGCATGGGAGGAGGTCGCTTGGACAACATGGTAAAGGCCCATTGCAGCCTCCTTGTTGAAAGCCCACTCATATCAAACAAAGGGGCACCCAAGTTCATGGCTGAACTTGAGGCTACATGGACGAACACATCGACATTGGAACGCGACAATGATGGTGTTGAATACATCTTCAACCCAATAATCTCGTTCGAACGTTCAATCAATGTCACACCCAAATCCGTGTTTTAAACATGAGAAGTTATTGCGGTTACAGCACCGATAACTTCTAGCTTGGTGCTCTCTGCCCGTGGATGACCATCAAGCTTAATCTCGTCCTTTGGTTCGTCTTCTTCTTTCACTAGAATACTAGCAACGATTCCCCCTTCGGTTTGAGAATTAGGAGGCGATGAACCCTCATGAGTCACTGGTGGTCCCTGAGCAAGGCCTAATTCCATATCGACATGTCGTGCGATCTCTATGGCGCGCGGCAAATTGGTAGGGCGGAAGGAACGCACCCGCCAATGAACCCCAGGCTTGAGGCCATTCAGGAAATAACTCAGCAAAAACTGAACGTCAGATAGATTAGGAATTTGGGCCACCAAAACTTCAAATTCTAGTACGTAAGCGTCAACACTATCTCTTTGTGTGAGAGATTGCAGACTCTCGGAAATAGTACCATAACTATGGCCACCAAACTGCCAAAGCAAAAGTAAGATGAATATATTCCAAGTAAGACTTGGAGTAATATAACAGTAAAAATAAAACCAATTAATGGCTTCCCCTTCCATGCTAACGAATGCCAATTGCATTTTGTCTATCTCTCGCAAATGGTGCACCTCAAAGATTTTCTCAGCCCGAGCGATCCAAGTCACCGGATCAACCCCTTCAAACTCTGAAAACTCTACAATAATAGCCTGCCATTTCTCCATCTCCATGACAGCAAGAACAACAACCAAACATTTGCAAAACAGACGAAAAAACAAGGCCTACGAGGTCTGAAACCGTAGATCTGATACGCATGAGGCCTGGAAACACCAAAACAAGGTCAGATCTGAAAAGAGGAGGACAGGGCGAATACGACGGTGCAAGCAGCGGCCTGAACGACGGTCGGACGCGCCTCCACGCGCGGTGGAGGACGGCAGCGCGTGGGAGCTCCGGTGAGGGTGAAACCGATGGGAGTGGGCAAGTCGTGGGGCGGCGATTCCGAAGGTGTGCTCGTGGGTGGTTTCTGGCGTGTGATGGCGGCGGTGGGTGCTGGGCAGCGGCAATACCGGTGGTGGTTGAGTGTTTGGGGGCGCTGGTTTAGAAGGAGGCTTTTTTTGTTTCTTTTTGTTTTGGGAAACGACAGTGGTGGGGTAGAGGCAAAGAGGCTCCGACAGTGGTGCGTGGTGGTTGCTGGCAGAATTTAGATCCGGCAGGTCGGACCAATTGTTAGGATCAGAAAAATCCTAACCTAAAAAAGGAGAATGGTAAGAACTTAAGGCGTTCTTAGAAAAGGCAGCGGAAGAAGAAAGGTGGGAAAGGTAAAGAAGAGGTCGAGATAACAGAAGGTTAAAACTATTATTAACTTTACTATTCCACACAATTATTCAGAATTACAAGCTCTGTATTTATACAGAGTAGATAACTAAGACGATACAGAAAACATAATGACCGTTCTGGATATCATGAGGTCAACTATTACATTGGGAATGTAAACTACAATAAACAATAATAAATACAAGATAAGATAAGGTAGAATCCCGGATATTCCGGGATTGCTATTATTACAAGATAACATGCGTTACAGCTGGCATGGACTCAGACGACATGTCTAGTCAGACGATATATCTGGTTTGAGCAGACGATCCATTGTTCCAACATCAGAAGATCCCCATCAGACGATGTGTTCCGTTGTTGATTTTCTTTACAAATCATAGACGATGTTGTGACTGTTTCTGCACGCCTCCAACAGGAGATGATTCTTATCTCTAATAGAGAGAAAGGAAAGGAAAAGAGATTATATTTTTGGTATTTTTATTATAAGAATCTGGAAAATAAGATAAATAAGAACTAAGAGGCTAAGTCCTCTTAGTACCTAGAGGCTGATTCCTCTTCAAGGGCTGGTTCCCTTTACAACTCAACAATACTTAAATCATAATTCTAACCTAAGAAGAGACTCCTATTTATAATAAACTAATCCTAATAAGATAAACTTAACCCCTAAGAAATAAAAGATACTGTTAGGGCTGGTTTTCCCCTAACAGCCAAACAAAAAACAAAAGGAAAAAGGAGCCAAGGGTAATATTTTTGGTATTTTTTGAATATTAATTGAAGTAAAATAAAAGACACAAAGAAGGAAATCCTTCTTTTTCAAGGGAAACCCCTTCTCAAGGTAAAAACCTTACTAACTCAATAATTCAATCCATGACTCTAACCTAATGAGGAACTCTTATTTATAATAGAATAATCCTAACATAGCCCCCAAGAAATAAGATAGATTACCAAATTAAAAGATATCAAAAAGATATCCCACTCCCACCCCAAAATAAAATATCAACTCCCAAAATAAAAGATAGACTCCTAAATTAAAAAAACTAAATCCTTAATATTTAGAATCCTAACAATACTCCCCCCCAAAAATCAACCTTGTCCCCAAGGTTGGAAGTTTTTGCAGCTGCAAAGTAGACAAAAGCAGCTCCTCCAGGATCCTATTGTAGGCGGCAAACAGGATAAAAACTGAAGTCAGCAAGTGCCACAAGATAAGTGGACATGTCCAAATCAGCAAGTGCCCAAATGTCCATATCTGGCGGCATTGGAGGTGGTCGCTTGGACAACTTATCGAGGACCCATAGCTTCATCTGCAGTGAGGGTCCACCCCTCCGCGGCGAGTGACCATTTCTGTCCACAAAGCCCAATGTTAATTGTGAACCCATTTGTTTGGAAATGCCTGCATTGCCAAACTTTTCATTCTTGACAGCATACACAGTCATTGACAACGGAGCATCTACCATAGAGACTGTGCTTCCAAAAAGCTTAATACTGGAGTTGTGAGGCATATTGGCAGCATCTTCTGTGAGACCTTCAATTGGCAAGGTAGTGGCTTGCTTGGCCTTATTATAAATCTCAGAAGTAAGCGTAACATGTTGACTGCTTGAGTCCTCCTGGAGTACATCTTCTTCTTCCACTGGAATACTAGCAACGATTTCCCTTCGGTGTGAGAAGGAGGAGGATAAGAAACCCCGAGAGCCAGTGGTTGTCCCTGAGCAAGGCGG
Source organism: Acmispon strigosus (assembly GCA_030819835.1). Taxonomy (NCBI): domain Eukaryota; kingdom Viridiplantae; phylum Streptophyta; class Magnoliopsida; order Fabales; family Fabaceae; genus Acmispon; species Acmispon strigosus. The sequence continues at coordinate 11,374,926 of JAUAMA010000001.1, forward strand.
TACTACATCTCGTGCAAGCTCTATGGCGCACGACACATTGGTAGGGTGGAAAGAATGCACCCTATAACGAATCTCGAGTTTGAGGCCAATCAGAAAATAATTCGACAACTGGACTTCAGAAAGATTAGGAATTTGAACCACCAAAGCTTCAAATTCCCTCACATAAGTGTCAATGCTACCTCTCTGTCTGAGAAATTGCGGCCTCTCGGAAACGTTACCTAAACGTCGAAGCAAGAGTGAGATAAATGAATTTCAAGTAAGATCGTGAGTATGATAACAACAAATATAAAACCAATGAGATGCTACCCCGGTCATGCTAAGGAATGCCAATTGCATCCTATCTTGCTCCTGCAAATGGTGTACCTTGAAGATTTTATGGGCTGAGTAATCCAAGACACCGGATTCACCCCATCAAACTTAGGAAACTCCTCAACAATAGTCTGTCATTCCTCCATGATGGCAAGAACCAGATCTGAGCAAAGAAGAACGGATTGATCTGAAGCAGAACACACAATTCTGGACAGGGAAGCCCAAAGAGAAGAAAAAGGCGTGAGAACAGTGCACAGATGAACAGTGTCACAGGTGACACAGTGTCACGATTACTGTAACACACGGCAGTTTTTTTGGCAGCAGCGGTACGTGGTGGTGGCTGGAACGAACAACAGTATGAGTGTGGCTGGACTCCGGCAGCGGTAGAAGCAGAGGATAGGAGGGCAGGTCGGACCAATTGTTAGGATCCGAAAATCCTAGCGGCGGATGGAGAAAAGAGGATACAAGGCAATATTTTTGGTATTTTTAATTATATCAAATTGGAAAGATAAAAAGATAACTAGAACCAAGAGGCTGAGTCCTCTTAGAACCAAGAGGCTGATTCCTCTTCAAGTGCTGGTTCCCTTTACAACTCCATTATTCTCAAAACATGACTCTAACCTAATGAGGAGCTCTCATTTATAATAGAGTAATAGACTAATTTTAACTTAGCCCCCATGAAATAAGATAGATTACCAAAATAAAAGATACAATTATTCTAAATGATGTCCCACCCCAAAATAAAATATCAATTCCTAAAATAAAAGATAATAAAAGATAGACTCTTAAACTCTGAGATAGACTCTTAAATTAAAATAAACTAAATCCCTAATATTTAGTATTCTAACAGATACACTTTTAAAATAAAAGATAACCAACCCAATATAAAATATTAAATCTAAAATAAAAGTTAGATTCTTAAACTAAAAGATAGACTCCTAAATTAAAATAAACAAAATCCCTAATAATTAGATCCTAACAGTAAGGGAGAGATTCATAGGATTGTCAAGAACTTATTCAATTTTGATGCAAGAAATGGAAAAGAAATATTTAAATAAAGCTTGTGGTCACAAATTGCCTATCAAATTCATATAAAAATCGACTAGGTAATTACAAAAAGTCATGAGTGTGGCAGAGATGAGAACCATGTCCAATATATTGGTACAATTTATTTTATTTTGCAGAGATCTATTCAACATCGTTGGATGCTTGCTGGAGCCTGCTACCGTAAGTGCTTCTATTGTGTCTAAAAGATTTTTAGTATCCTGTTTTTCAAGAACAATCTGTAAAATTTGCTGTTCCTTTCTCTTACTAATCTTTTCCTCTTATCATTTCTTAAATATAATATTCATTACTTCATATGAAGATAGAGAGGTTTGGCTCCAGTGTAGTGCTAGTACAAGCCCAGCCAAATACTTAAAACATTTTTTAACATAGTTTGCAAAATAAGATTATTTTTATTCTGTTCTGTCATATTACTTTAGCTGGAACTGTAATGATTTTGGTTTCGTCTTTTGTATGGTCAATGATCATTAGGTTGAACTTGTATTGTTTTTAGAGAATGTTGTGATATATTGAATATTTGTTTTTAGGAGATATTTTTCATTATCTAGTTAGGTTGTTATCTTTTGTTATCTTATTAGGAGATTGGGTACTTATCTAATTGTCTTCTATATAATGTAACCTCTTTGGAGTTTTAATTTAAGAAATAAAATATATTTCTCCATATTTCAACTTGGTATCAGAGCTCTCGATCTTGAGGGCTCTGCTTCCGCATCTAAACCCTAGCCGTTTTTCACTGCGGCGTAGTTCAGAGTTCTTTTTCCCTGCTGAATATTTGCTTTGCAGCCTTGGAACATAGTTCCCTTGGTAAGATAGCCACCATTGTGCCACATCCACCGCCGCTGTTCCGGCCACCACCGCGTACCACCACCACCTCCACCGTGCTCGCCCTGCCCCGATCGGTCAGCCCCAGAAGCCGCGCCGCCAGACTGTCCTGCACGCGCCATTCCTTTCTCGGCGAGTGAGATCCACTCGCAGGTCCTTCCCCGGCGCGTGATCTCCACGCGCCACCTTACCAGCCTTCGTTTGCGACGGAGATTGCCCAGAACGGGTCGCCGACCTCTCCTCTTGCTGTTCCAAGCCTCCTTTTGTCCAGATCGGCCTCCGTTTGTTGCCGCTAGTGACGTTTGATTCTTCCTCCCTTTGTAGGAGCTTGTTTGCTCTCGTTTGAGCCTTTGTTTCTTGCTGGCTGCTTGCTGCCCTTGCTTGGTTGTTGCCGTTGAAGCCATCTTTGTTGGCGTCCTTGTTGGCGAACCTTGGAATCTTTGTTATTTTTCCGACGTTGTTGCTTTCTCCTATTGTGGGAAGGTTTGTTTCTCTTCATGGACTCCTTGAGTACGTCCTCTGACACTAGCTCTTTCGCCATGACTGGTACGAACTCTAGCTTTTTATCTTTGAATGCTTCTTGTACGCAAGATTTCTGGATTGTTGACTCTGGTGCTACTGATCACATGACCCCTCATATGTCATATCTCTCAAATTATTCGCCTATGCCTGGTAAACATCATATTACTGTTGTAAATGGAATTCGAGAACCGGTTGCCGGTTATGGTAACCTCCACCTTAGCCCATCTCTTTACCTAAGTCATGTACTTCATGTTCCAAATCTTTCTCACAGTCTTTTGTCCATTCACAAACTCACTACCGAGTTGCACTGTGTTCTAAGTTTTTTCGATAACGGTTGTGCTTTTCAGGATATTGCCACGGGGAAGACGATTGGAATTGCTTTTGAACAGGGCGGGTTATATTATATGCCGCATAAGATAAGCAAATGTCATCAGACAAGTTCAGAATCTTGGAATTCTTCACAAATATGGCTCCAACACAGGCGTCTTGGGCATCCTCCTTTCCGTATGCTTAAGTCTTTATTCCCTCACTTATTTAACAAAGTTTCTGTTGAGTCGTTTCACTGTGATGTGTGTCAGTATGCCAAATCTCATCGAGCAACTTATTTCCCCAGTGATACTAGGAGTGTTGAACCTTTTGATCTTATTCACTCTGATGTGTGGGGACCTTCGTCAGTTTCTAGTATTTCTGGTAAAAAATGGTTTGTTACTTTTATTGATGATTGTACTCGGGTTACATGGGTTTTTCTTATGAAAGATAAGTCTGAGGTGTTTCAATTGTTTGTTAACTTTTTCCACATGGTTAGAACACAATTTGGGAAACCTATTAAGAGGTTACTGTCAGATAATGGGAAAGAGTATGTCAATCAGAATCTTTACAATTTTCTAAAAAATAATGGTGTTGTTCATGAGTTGACTTGTGTTGACACCCCACAACAAAATAGTGTTGCTGAAAGGAAAAATCGCCATCTTCTTGAAGTCACTCAAGCATTACGCTTTCATATGAATGTCCCTAAGTTTTATTGGGGGAAGCTGTCTTGACCTCTGCTTATTTAATCAATAGGTTACCTTCTAGGGTTTTGACTAGTTTCTTTCCGTCAGTTCCCATGATGTCGAGTCTCAAAGGTCGTGTTTTTGGTTGCTCTGCCTTTGTGCATGTTCATGGTCCTCATCGGGGAAAGTTAGATCCTCGGGCTATTAAATGTATCTTCATCAGATATGCTTCACATAAGAAGGGATATAAATGTTATCATCCTCCTAGTCGTCGTGTCTACAAATCCATGGATGTTACCTTTCAGGAAACAGAGCCTTTTTATCCTAGTTCTCAGCTTTAGGGGGAGAATAGTGAGGAAGCTGAGTCTCTAGATTTGTCTGTTATTCCTCTAACACGGGAGCCCTTGATGCCTTCCTCGATTCCTACCACTGAGGAAAATGATCCAGATCCAATGCCGCCAGTCCAGAATGACGGTGATGACAATGATCCTGAACCCGTCCAGAATAATGATGGTGTTGACAGATATAAGATAACATACAAGCGGAAAGTTAAACCCGTCCTGTTCCAACAACAAGTTCAATCGTCTGAACCCGAGGTAAGTGTTCGTAACATTGAGCCTAATAGTTCTTCTAAGCCTAACTTTGATGAGCTACCTATTGCCTTGAGAAAAGGAAAACGATCATGTACCAAGTACCCTATATCCCAGTTTGTGTCTACTAAAAATCTGTCTTTGCAGCATCCGAGTTTTATATCAGCTATTGACTCTATTAGAGTCCCTGCATCAGTACAAGAAGCATTAACAGATAAGAACTGGATTCAAGCCATGAATGAAGAGATGCATGCGCTAGAGAAGAATGGGACTTGGGAGATTGTTGAGAAGCCAAGTGACAAGAGGACTGTAGGTTGCAGGTGGATATATACAGTGAAGTATCGACCTGATGGCACAATTGACAGGTATAAGGCGAGACTAGTTGCAAAGGGATACACCCAGACTTATGGAATTGATTATGAGGAGACGTTTGCTCCGGTTGCAAAAATGAACACTGTAAGGATCATTCTTTCCTTAGCAGCTCACTTTGATTGGTAGTTGCAACAGTTTGATGTTAAAAATGCATTCTTGCATGGAGATTTGGAGGAAGAAGTGTATATGGAAATTCCGCCGGGGTATGATCCTACTTCAGGAAGAAATAAAGTGTGCAGATTGAAGAAGGCCCTTTATGGGCTCAAACAGTCTCCCCGAGCTTGGTTTGGGAGGTTTACTCAAGCTATGGTTTCCCTTGGTTATAATCAGAGCCAAGGAGATCATACGCTCTTCATAAAACATACTCAAAATGGCAAACTCACTATTCTGTTAGTCTATGTAGACGATATGATCATTGCAGGTAATGATGATCTTGAGAAGCAGAACTTGAGAAAGGAGTTAGCAACTCAGTTTGAAATGAAGGACCTTGGAAAGCTGAAATATTTCCTAGGTATGGAGGTGGCATACTCAAAACAAGGCATTTTCATCTCTCAGAGAAAGTACGTCCTTGATCTTCTCAAAGAGACTGGAAAACTGGGTTGTAAGCCCACTGGAGCCCCTATAGAGCAGAATCACAAGATTGGGAGTAATGAGGAGGGCCCAAGGGTTGATAAGGCTCAATACCAGAGACTTGTGGGGAAGCTCATTTATTTATCTCACACTAGGCCTGATATAGCTTATTCAGTTAGTGTTGTCAGTCAGTTCATGCATGACCCACGGGAGAGGCACTTACAAGCTGTGGATAGAATCTTGCAGTATTTGAAGGCAAGTCCAGGAAGAGGTCTATTGTTCAAGAAAAATGAGCAGTTATCTATAGAAATTTATACTGATGCAGATTATGTAGGATCAATTGATGACAGGAGGTCCACTACAGGATACTGTATGTTCTTGGGTGGAAATTTAGTGACATGGAGGAGCAAGAAGCAAAATGTCGTTGCCAGGTCAAGTGCAGAGGCAGAATTCAGAGCCATGGCTCAAGGAGTCTGTGAGTTATTGTGGATGAAGATCATACTAGATGACTTGAAAATAAAGCGTGAAGCTCCCATGGGACTATTATGTGATAATAAGTCTGCCATTAGTATTGCTCACAATCCAGTCCAACATGATAGAACGAAACACATAGAGATAGACCGGCGCTTCATCAAAGAAAAGTTAGACAGTGGTCTTATTTCTACACAGTATGTCCCCTCAGTACTACAATTGGCTGATGTGCTCACCAAAGGACTTCCCTTGGAACGATTTCGAGATCTTACTTGCAAGCTGGGAATGATAGACATCCATTCACCAGCTTGAGGGGGAGTGTTGTGATATATTGAATATTTGTTTTTAGGAGATATTTTTCATTATCTAGTTAGGTTGTTATCTTTTGTTATCTTATTAGGAGATTGGGTACTTATCTAATTGTCTTCTATATAATGTAACCTCTTTGGAGTTTTAATTTAAGAAATAAAATATATTTCTCCATATTTCAACTGAGAAAAAGATTGATACTGACCTGTTGAATCTTATACTGGCCAAATATATAAATAAAAAATATAGAACTTGTGATACTTAAATTGATATACTGAGTGGAAGACTTTGTTTCTTCTTTATGCAGCTTCCAACTCAACTATATATAGCAGTGGTAAGGACTCTACCTGAAGACTGAGGTGTTGTCATACCTAATAAATGATTAAAATCACAATTTTCTTGGACATTGCCAGCCTTGGCTAGTTGAGTGACCTTTTTCCTGCTGTATCAATGTGCAGCTGTATACCTTTATAACGCTTTCACTTTGTTCACAGTCCATTTACTATGGACACATATATCCTCGACTGCAATACAATAGACAGCTTAAGGTACAAATTCTTATACTTTTGACATACTGTTGATATTTCTTAATGAATTTTCATGATTGGAATCATTGTAATTATTTATATGTGAATGCCATCGATGTCTGTTGACTCTGCTTGTGCTTTGTTAGTCTTAAGTGTTTATTAATTAGAGAATTAATTGGTCAGTTAGTTTGGGTGTTGCCTATAAATAGGAAGACAGGTTGAGAAGGATGGGTATCTATTCATTTTGTGAGTATTGGGGCCTTTAGGCATCACACAGTGTCAAAGTTCTGTAACAGTACCTTTAATCAATGGAGTTTTTCCTATTTTGAGCAATGAAGGTACCTGATCCTATCAAAATGTAAGTAAGAAATAAATGCAGAAGTAACATATGCAATTCTATGTGAGGTGAAGCTGCCTTCCCTAGGACTCCAGGGAAATTTTGATCTAACTATTTAGAGAGTGACATAATTACAAAATATGAATGTGGAACTATCTATTTAGGTTACATAGATAGTTCACGTTTTTAATTTCATATCATTAACTTACATAAAAAGACTATATAGTAGTAATAGTATTTATTAAAAATATGTTTCGTTTTTGGTTGCATTTCACTGTCTCTTGGGAGCATAAGCTCATATTAGATGGTACCGAAAGAATTGATGTAATACACACAGAAGACTTTTATTTGGTGAAGTTAATACTATGTTTATATTTTTTTTTTGAAAAGAAGTTTCAATCTAACACCTTACAGTTTTGGAGGCACTTTTCCGTAGGACTAAACAATCATAGTAGGTAAGTGTTATCAAATAGCGGCTATAGTGCTGCGACACCGGTATAGCGTAGCGGATTTTTGCTCTGCCGCGATCGCGACGCCGCGAAATGCAATAAATGCGATGGCGGCCGTGAAGAGCAATAGCGGCGCGATGTAGATTGCGGAAATAGCGGAAATGAGAGGGAACACATGTTTTTTAGGGTGTTATTTACTAGTTTTTAATTTAATTAGCAACCGCCTGACATAATTGGTTTTTTAATTCTAAAAGTATTCATCTTGGGTTTTTACGTTATCTGCCTTTTCGATTCCTCCTTGCTTCCTCTCACGTTCGACCTTCTGCCCATCATCTCCGGCAACCCTGAGTTGCTTCTCCGACGACTTTCAGGTGAGTTTCAGCCACACTTTCCGGTGACTCTGTTGTGCTGTTTTTTGTATTTTTTAAAGTTCTTTCTTCTTCCTCTACCGTTTCTTCTGTTTGCTATTTTGTTTATCATCTATTTCCCTATTCTTCCTTGACACACTCTTTATTCACATGTTTCTTCTTTTCCTTTTCTTTTTCCCTTTCTTCTTCCTTCACGTTTCAACCCTGTTTTCCTGTTTTCACGCTCTGTTTTCTTCTTCCATTGTGAATGTTCTACTTTTGGCCTTTTATTTCTAATCTTTGCTTTCTATATTTCTTCCTTCATGTATCAGACCCCGTTTTTCTTTTATCACACTCTGTTATCTTCTTTCCACTGTGAATGTTCTGTTTTTTGCCTTTAGTTTCTAATCTTTGTTTTCTAATCTTTGTCTATTTTTATGTAGCTGAACAACTTGTAACAACCTTGAATGTTTGATATTTTTTGAGTTAAGAATGGTCATTTTATGCTTTTCATTAGATGTATTATTTTGTTTTTATGCAGCTGTCTTTTTATTTGCACAAACAGCTTGTGACAAGCTGTTTTTAATATAAATTTTTACTTATTTTAACCGCTATTCAGCTTTGCTATTTGTCCGCGACGCTATCCGCGATATGAAGTAGCGGATGTTGGACTTCCCGCGATTTTCCGCGATCCGCGATTAATAACACTTTCTTCAGTTAAGAGATAGACAAGTAGAATGTTGGGGTTCTAAATATTATTGGGCCTGGGGCGAATGGAGTTGGGCCAGAGTCATTTGCTTAGTAGGGTTAGTTTTTTATAAATACGAGTACTCTCCTTAGGTTTGAGTGAGATATGATTTCATCCGTTTGCTTTTGTTATTTGCTTTGGTATTGAGTTGCTTTTGTTATTTGAGTTGGGCCTATGTTGGACCACAGCCATTTGCTTGGACTAGTAGGGTCTGTTTCTTATAAATAGGAGTACTTTCCTTAGGTTAGAATAGGATTTGAGTATTGAATATTGTAAAAGGATTTTACCCTTTGGAAAGGAGTCTCACCGATACTTTTTTAGTGCACTAAAAAGGGCTAATATGTTGTTTCAACTTGTCTTCTAATATTTTGAACATGGGCAGGTTGACACACCAACAAATACTGGACAGAGCTGGAGTAGGATGGAAAAACCCTATGATGCTGATCAGTACAATAAGCTTGATAATTTCAATGAACGCATTGGTCTGAGTTCCCCAATTAATGTTCCAACACTTCCTCAAAAGGACTCTATTGGAAGACAATTATACTACCGGTAAATAATCTGTCATTGAAATTTATGCAAAATTCCCTGTTTGTCTCTAAGCTTCTTTGTCAACCTCAATATCTTGGTATTTTAGAGATAAGCCTATCCTAAATTCAATACTACAAAGTTCACGCTCCAGATGTTTAGCCCTAGGTGTGAGGGGTGTGTTAAGTTCTCACATTGCCTATAGATATGAATAAATAAGTCCTTATATAGGGTAGAGAAACCCTCAGCCTGAGTTAGCTTTTGAAGTAGGGTTAGGCCTAGCTTAAATTATAATAGTTAGACACAAATAAAAAAAATATATTAGAGTCCATCAATCTAGGGAAGTATATGATCTAAAATTTCGAATTGATTTAATCAAAGGATTGCAATTCTAAAACAAGAATGTCTTCAGGAGAAATGCTAACTTATGAATCTTCATAACACACTCTTCAACACATTCCCCAAGAATGGTCTAAGTTTGTAGTCTATTCATTTTCGCCTTGTAAATTGATTACTTTTTAAAAGTGTGTTGAATTTTTGAAAAATAGACCAATTATTGTAAGTATGTTGAAGAGTATGTTGCTAGTATTTCTCATGTCTTCAAACATAATGGGCAGCTCAAAATTTAAGGTGGCCAATGAACTGTTCTGTCAGACAGTCAAACTAAGGATAAGTTAATTTTGTTCTAATCCAAACAGGTAATGACCATTCCCAACATTAAGCGAAAAGATTCTAAAAGAAAACTACAAATAATATATGGTCATTGAAGAGGATGTTGTGCTGTGCTACTAACTAAAAGCTTGAATTTTTTGTCTAGTATCTACCCTACTTAATTCTGTGGATCAATTTTCTACAGTTAGGGTCTTACAATCAAAGAGCAATGCCACTTCCATAAACCACTGTACACAAGATCTTCATGAAGCAATTTTTGAATCTTGGGCTACAATTAAAAATTGCAGAAAAGATTTGATATATTTATAAAACTTCTATTTCTGATATCTGGTTCCATTGCATAATTAAAGACTAATAGTTACAAACTCTCTAATTTTCTCTTGATTTAACTTTTTTAGGTTCTCTCAAACATGTTCCCTTTTCTTAACTGTGATTTATCTTCCTTCTCTTGGTCTTGTTCAGTATCTATGATTTCTTGTGAGGTAGTTTAAAGGCCATAAGCACAAATAGCTTGAAGAACTTCTAGCGGATATGTTTATCAAATCGTTGAAAAGTTATTAAAACTCTTGTTTGGAATTCTGTAGGTCAGCAAGATATCTATCGAAGAGTCATACAACGACATCACAATATATCATGACCCGAAGTTCAGCTTCTACTTGTAATATTTCGAACCCTATAGAAGATCCTTTGCTTAGTCCTTCTGTCTTGACTCAATCTGCACCTGATTTAATGATCAAGATTACTCGGTGTTTGGTAAATTTTTCCACTACGAGTCGTATATAACAATGATATTGCTTACATTGAAATCTAATCACATCCAGTCCTGTTCAGGTGTCATCAGTAACTATTCTAGGTGCCTTCAATCTGCTTCAGTCACTAGATACAAGAACACATTCAATGGTCTCAAAACCAAGGCAAGAATTTGTGATTTACGTTGGAAGAAAGCTTTTTCAGATAATGCAATGCAAGTTACAACTTGGTTTTACACATATAGAGGAAAGATAACCCCTTCTTGATGCCTACCTGACAGTTTTGTAGTTTTAGCCAGTGCTTCCTAGTTCCTACAAAAAAAAGGAATAACATGATTAGGTGCATATTTATTCATTTTCTTGGGTCAAGTTGTATGGGTTACAGTCTTTCTCTGTTGAAGGTGAAATTTGATCTCACCTACCTGTTCCCTTGGAAGAGACTATATCAGCTGAACCAGTTAATGCTTTCTGATTTTATTGTTCTGAATTTAAAACAATTTGGTTATGTTACGTGATGTCTAGTTATTGTTGACATTAGTCAATCATGTGTGGGAAAGGCAAATTTTGTGAATGAGTGTTTGTTCATCCATTGGATTGGATGTGAACAGGCTTTGTTTCAATCCAACTGTCTTGGAAAGTCAAATATGCCCGTTGAATGTGGTGTTAACGGGGAAACTAACACACTCAAAGAATAAAGATTCAATTTTAACCAACATGCCATTAATTTTTAACAGCAATTGCAGGATAGTGGTCATCCATTGCCAGAGCTTGCATCAGTATACACTGGCATTGGGACTTTACTTGGTTGGGCCATGGCATTTATATATATGGGTGGAAGACTTCCTCAAATATGTTTAAATGTGAGTTATGCTTTCTCGCAGTTTAGGTTGGAAATTCTGGTATTGATTTGTACTTATTGTCTCATAACTCGCTTAGCCTGCTTTGCGAAGGACAGAAAAGTAGGCTGTAGAAAACAATAGAAGAAACCTAATGATCTGCAGTATGCATATATTTAACCATTCCAATCTAAAGAATTGAAATATCTATTTTTGGTATTTTACTGTGGTAGTATATTTGGAAATTTTTAAATCATGTAATGAGCCTCCTTTTCAAGTAGTTCATACATTTTCAGCTGGATTGTTTTTCCTTGTTCTCCTTATAAAAAGTTTGCGCTGACTAGTTACTAATTCTTATCAATTTTGCAGATCAGAAGGGGTAACTTTGAGGTTCGGAACTCCAACCATTACAACTCTGATTATTTATGTGTGCATTCCTATTTACTATTTAGGAAGTCAAAATTGAGATAGGAGTGTGATAGAGACATCTTTTCCCATCACATATTTAGCTAGTTCACTGGGCAGGGTTTAAATCTCTCATATGATTTGTGCAGGGCGTCAATCCTTTGATGTTTCTCTTTGCTTTAGTTGGGAATTCCACTTATGTAGCAAGGTATGCTTCCAGTTTATATTATCTCTTTATTTCAAGTCTCAGTGTACCATGATGTTTTACCTTTTGAAAGCATGGAGAATTCTGAAATTTTGTTGATTATTCAAACACCATTTTGCTTATGTGTAGCATACTAGTGAGAAGCTTGGAGTGGTCAAGAATTAGCTCAAATCTACCATGGCTTGTAGAAGCAGGAGGATGTGCCCTTCTTGATTCTTTTGTATCCTTCTTTATGCATTTACTTTCTAACACATTGTTCTTGCTATTTTCTAAGAGAATGGGAATACGTTATACTCTGAAATTTGGAATTTCTTATGAGAAGGAAAAATGAAGACAAAGGGTCTGAAATTCTTGTTGAGCCACTATAGAAAGCGAAGCTGCAAGTAACATGTGTCTCTACCTTAATATTTTTTTTCTAGATTTTGATGCAATTTATATATTTCCACTATCAGACCAGCCGAGGCCTGGAGATTAAATACAAACATCAAAGTATTGCTTAGATGAGAAAGAATCAAGGATTATCAGGTCTGCCTCTCTCTCTCTCTCTCTCTCTCTCTTTCTGTTTGGTGTGTGAGAGTGCAATGCGCTCATGTATTATGTATTTCTGCTTGTCATGTATCTAAATTTTAATAGTGGCCAGTTTAAATATTTATGATTGCATGGCTTCATATAACTAGAGTAAGCAGGAAAGAATAATTTGGGAAAGAGATGACAAGTAACAACTAGTTAGCAAGGCACTTTCTCTGATTCATTAGTTTGCTGTGAATATTGTGGATCTCTTGCACCCTTTTCTTTAGGATGAGCTATTCATAAGAAGCTATAGGAAATACTGTTTGTCATTGCTTATTTCTAGATATAATCACTTATTTTCAAAAAAATAATCACTTATGTATTTTAGCGTTGTTTGTATGCTTCTGATGAGCTTTTGAAATAATAAATTATTTCTAGTGTTTATTTAAGTAAAAAACAATTTTTATATTTGTACACATAAATTAATTTCTGCTTTCCAAAACGTCGCTTAAAATAAAATTCATATTTTATTCAACTTTCAAATCACTTATTTTCTAAGTAGACAATATTATCTTACTTTAAAAACACTAAATTTTTATTATTGCCTTTTGATTCACTAGTTTTTAACAATATGCATTGGAATTAAGGGTTTTTACTTGATATTATATTATAAATGCAAAAATTTATATTATACAACCTTTAAATTTATTTAAAATATAAGAAACTAAATATATATATATATATATATACCCCAATTTAACCAAACTGCTGCGATTAAGATTCTTTCATGTTATATGATAATGTCAAATGAAATATTGTATCTATCTCTTTCTTCATAAATATTTGAAGGATCCTTGTTCTCACCCATTTCCACTTATTTATTGCATTTGAGGAGAGAGATAAATATAATTTCAACATCAGAGAACATAAGAGGAGTTTCCGTTGATCTTATTAGTCAAAAATGATTTTAAATTTTTCTTATTTTATTGAATTTCAGGAATCTAGAGAGGCGCCTGCTAAGAAACTAGTGCTATATTACTTCCTATGGAGTGAATTTTCTTGAATCACGGAGGTGTTGGCTGACAACGGAAGCTTAAGTTCCGGAGACTGGAGTTCAGCGTCCATGCTTGTGCATCTGCATTTTCATCCATCTTTATTGTTGGGAAATAACTTTTTGCATATAACATGTGGAAATGACACGCAAGTTAAGTTTTGATTGTCCATTGGGCCATAAAAGTTTTTGATCTTCAATTTATGGATGGAGGCTAGGGTGCACGTGGTGCTCCTTTGGCTTATTTGTTAATTTACCATATGCAAAATTTTCAAATTACTCTAATCTCAAACCTCTCTCTCAATTAGATTGCCAAGTTCTAATGGTTAAGAAGAACACAACTTCAAATGTGAGGGTTGGAAACAGTAATGCTTGGGCGTCTTCAATTCCTACTCCACATAAAAAAGATGAAACCTTTTGGACAATCTGTAATCGGTGTAAGACTCCTTACAAATGCTTTCCACTCCCGAAACTTGAATGCATCTGTTGACAGAGTGAAGGTGAAACAGAGTATGTGGAGTGAGAGAGTGCGCAAGAGGAAGGAGACAGACAAGAGATGGAGATTGAGGCATTTGAGAGAGAAACGGTGGAGTTCGCGCGATGACATACCACGACGCAGTGGAATTCACGGCAAACCTGGGTCCCAGCGTGGCGGTGTTGCACGATCTGGACGGCGACGGTGGTTGGGAGATGAATGCCATTGGCAGTGATGCGCAACGCAGGGAAGATGAGTCCGAAGAAATTTCGTGACTGTAGGTATGGCGATGGTGGGTGAGTCACAGATTTGATGAAGACAGGGACCAGGTTAATTTTTGGTGAAGAGGTTATGCCCATGGTAGTCAAATTGCGGCGGCGATTTTGGTGGTGAGAAGTCGCAGAGGAGGAGCAGAGGGAGGGTGAAGGTGGTGAGGATGAGGGTGATGCAGTATGATTACAAATTTACCATTTTATCATCCTTTCAATCCTAGCCACCCATTTAAAGAATATTCCTAGATTACAAGATCTAACGGTTTAAAAGTAAGGGAAGCACCATGGTCCCAAAAAAAGGCGCACCCTAGCCTCCACCCAATTTAAGTTGTTCATTTTATTGCATGAAACAAATAGGGCACAAGTATGGTATGAATTTATGGAGCCAAAAATCGCCACACACCATTTTATTGTCATATTACCACGCTCCTGTAACCGCGATTCCGTGTTGAGCCGTGGTAAAATGGTGCCCGGAGATCTGTTACCACGGTCCCGTGTTGAACCGTGGTAACTGAGGCACTCTATTACCACGGTTCCATGTCACCCATGGTAACTAAGATAGTTTTTATTATTTTTTTAATTAACATTTCCTTTTACCACGGTTGATACCTTTACCGTGGTAATAGAGTTTGTTATTAATATATACCCCAGTTTGCAGATCGAAAACCCATTTGTGAACCCTTTCTCTGTTTCACCTTATGACCGCCACTCCTTCTAGCTGCACCTCATCACCGGCACTCCTTCTCTCTACAATGGCACCGCCGCTGCTCTGTATGCTCGTTGGTGTCAATCTCGTCAGCGTCAATCTCGTCTTTGCCAATCGCACTCTTGCTCGCAGCTGTGACAGTGACGCTGTTTCCGTCTTCGTGCGTCGCCGTTCCATTCTTCTCCCTCTAGTAGCTCTTCTCTACCTCACCGGTGAGTCTTCTTGACTTGCTTCTACTTCTAAGGTTTTGTTTTGTAGATTGTTGTAGTTGTTGTTGTTCAGTACTAGGGTTCAGTACTAGGGTTTTGCAGGCCGCCGTTTCCCGGAGCACAAGCAGCGCGCGCCGTTTCACAATTAATACATCTTAAATGCTTCCCTCTCCTCCCACTAAAAGGTTCTGCAGGTCGCCGTTTCTCGGAGCACAAGAAGTGTGCGTCGTTTCACAATTAAAACTTTTTACTGGTTACTCTTTTTCACCCCTATTCTGATAGTGCAAGAAACGCACAAGAAATGGAGGGTTTGAATTGTGTGTGTCATTTTTTGAAAACTTCTTTCATAATATACATCAATTATTAGTTTTCAAAGAGTGTTAAAGACTATGTGTGTATGCATGCATGCAGCGGAAATTAAACGTAAAGTAGAAAAGTAAAGCACACACGATATTTATCCTGGTTCACCCCCATAATCGTCAGGGCTACGTCCAGTCCTTGGCTTCACCAAGATTTTCACTATTTCAACAAATAGTACAAGTATTATCAGGGACTTCTCCCAGTATTATAAGGACTTCTCCTATCAAGTATTGTGCAGGACTTCTCCTAGTATTCTCAGGACTTCTCCTTTACAAGTATTCTTCAGGACTTCTCCTCATTAGTATTCTACAGGACTATTCCTGATTCCCTTTACAAATTGGGTTTGTTTTTCTACAAGAATTTCTTCAACAAGAGTGAGTAGAAGAAATGAAGCTCGAGTTACAGAGAGGATAGGAATTTAAGTTTCTCTGTTTTGTGTTGAGTGTGGTTTAAGATAAGAGTCACACTCTATGATTTCTTCACACAAGTGGACGACATAACTCAGGTAAAATTTGGCTTGAAGCTTTCTGAGTTTGAACCAATGGAAGCTTGGTTCTCTGGGCAAACTTGGTTGAGATATGCAATGGATTGAATTCAAGTCGCCAAGTTGTTCTGGAAGCTGAATTCTCTATTTATATCTTCAGTTGAAAATCTTCAATCTTCTTTGATAGAAGGAGAGAAAATAGATCCGTTAGTGCTCCTGCTTCCTTGTGAGTAACGGCTAATTTTGTAATTCTGGAGCAGCATTAAATGCGTTATGTCAAGCATTAATTGCTTGGGTTGACATCGTCTGGCTCGGCGCTGTGTCTAGCTCTGGGTTTTTGTTTGACCATGATATCCCAGTGCGTGCTAGCTAAGAGTCATTGAATGCTCTGAACATAAGATTTGAATTTTGAATTTCGAGGGAATACGATGTTTAGAATTTCTCGCCGTTGATTCCGCAAAGTCAGCTTGATTTGAGGAAAAGCAAAAAGACAGAGAAACCAAGGAATAATATATTAGTTATGTCCTTTTCTTCTATCTACGAACAACAGTGCTCCATTTAATGTGCACACGAGGTAGATGATTCTTGATCCAAGAAGCAATGATAATATATTAGTTATGTCCTCGGCAAGTGCTTACTTGGACTGCTGACTGTATTATTAATGATGACGTGGATTTTTTTAATTATTTTTGGAATTCCAAATAATAAAATTCATTATAAAATTAAAACCCCTAAACTCATCTAAATCCTAAATTAACCCCCAAACACATAAACCCCCAATTCCCCAAATTATTCTTCTTCTTCTTCTTCTTCTTCTTCTTCTTCTTCTTCTTCTCCTTCTTCTTCTCCTCCTCCTCCTTCTCCTCCTTTTCCTTCTTCTCCTTCTACGAATTTTTGGGTTTTCTGTTCTCCTTCTACGAATTTGGGTTT
The DNA here is from genome assembly GCA_030819835.1 of Acmispon strigosus. Lineage (NCBI taxonomy): Eukaryota > Viridiplantae > Streptophyta > Magnoliopsida > Fabales > Fabaceae > Acmispon > Acmispon strigosus. The sequence goes on from JAUAMA010000001.1 coordinate 11,391,748, forward strand.
TTCTTGTTCCTAATCTTCTTATTCTTCTTCGTTTTCTTCCTCTTCTTCTTCTTCTTCTTCTTCTACCAATTTCTGGGTTGTTTTGTGTTCCTGTTGTTCTATTCCTTTAATTTCTAGGTTTTCTGTTCTTCTTCCTCTTCTTGTAATCCTAAATTATTTTGGTTTTTCTTGTTCCTAATCTTCTATTCATCTAATTTCCGGGTTTTTCTTCATCCTCCTCATCTCCTGTTCATCGCAGTACCTCATATTCCCAAAAAAAATTGTTCATCTTGAGTCTGTACGTTTGAACATGGCTAATTCTTCTGTATCTTCGTCACGTGCCTCTGACAGATCTGCAGGTTCAAGGGCTAAATTCCAATGTGGTGTTCCCCTCATGATTTACATGGCTGGAATTGCTCATAACCCAGGTCGGAGATTCTTGAGATGCAGAAATTGGCAGGTAAGACGATAAACCCATTCTGGTATTCTGAATCTCTTTGTATATATGACTTCAAATTCCAAAATTTTCCCTTTTTTCTGCATCTAGTATTAACTGATTCTGATTCAATTTTTCCATGTTAATTGTAGGGGGCAGGGTCTTGTGGTTTTTTTTTTTTTTGGATAGATGGACCTACATGCGACCCGGAAGGTGAAGAAGATTTAAAGAGCATCAACTCTCGGTGGTTAAATTATGGGAATTGTGTTGAAGACATGAGAAAGAAGAACAAGAAACTTAAGAAGAAGGTTGAGGCAGAGAGATTCGGAAAGATGGTTGCTATTGTTTTAGCAGTGTTGTCTTGGATAGTAACAGTAGGATGTTACTGTATGGGAAGGAATTAAATTCAATTTGATGTCATTGTATTTCCCAGCTTAGTTTGATGGACCAACCTTTATGATGTAATTGCTTTTGAATGCAATGACAAACTTCAGAGTTTTTATTGAATTTCTTCTGTGGTACCTGCCCACTTCTTTGTCACATTCCTTCAATTAATTTCAGTTTTCATGTTATTGGGTTAGTCTGTAAAATTAATTTTTTTAATCATAACCCTTTCAAGTTACTACCATTAATTCACTTTTAATAGTAGGTTCTGTTTATTGTTACCATTTTGGAATAATTACTCACTTTCAATACATGGAGACCGCACATGGTTGTTTTTGCATTTTATATCTTACCCTGCATTATAATAAAGGAATTCTCAATACCCACATGCATTCTAATAAAGGTATTCTCAATACCCACATGCAAGTGGACCAACCACCTACAAGATGACAAATTATGAGTCAAAAGATTAATACCACTTGAATGTAAAGCAATTCTAGAATAATCTTGTCCACAACTACATGCACTTGTACCAAGTACTACAAAATATTTAAATACTAGCAAGTGGTCCATGCTTTAATAAAAGCATCCATACAGTTCACTAAGGAGTCAGATAAGCATAGACATCTACCCACAATATGCAAACTACAAAATAAATACAAGTGGTCCTAACATGTGGTTCTCTGTCAATTAGCTTCCCAAAAAAATGCAACTCATCCAATATTAAAATGCTGCAAATTATTCGTTGCTATTATCAACCACACTATTTTGTGTTTGCAAATTATCTTTAACAATTGGATCTTCAACAATAGATGCCCCTATTCCTTGTGATGCTTGATGCATTATAGTAAACAATTGAGACCACCTATCCAAAGCTCCTTCAACACAAGTCTGAAAATTAAGAAATTCATTAGAAATTGCAGTATGTTCCTTGTTCTGCTTTTCTAACCAGTCAAATTTCTAGATTTTCTATTTTTCCTTACCTCGTCTAAATTTCCTGAAAGAGAAGCAGCACCGATTCCATCTGTATGAATATCAGCAGCAGTGGGAGTTGGATCTGGACCTATTTCAAGAGGGGAAGCAGCTGTTGCAGCACCTAGATCTGGATCTGTTTGAACAAGAACAGTGCCTGGACCTGTCTCAACAGGGGTAGAAGCAGTGGGTCTTATGTTGTAAGTGCACTTTCTCTTGTTGTGACCATATGACTTGCATATGCTGCATTTTTTGAACCCTCTCTGTAACAATAAAACCAGTTTTTAATTAGATATAAAAAAACCTGAATCTGCAACAATTAAAATTAACCAATATGGTACACACCTTTGCAGCTCTAGGAGCAGGATCAGTCTGAGGGATAGAATCTCCAACAGGGGGTTGTGCTAGACCTGTAAATCAGGTCTCGTCCTTGGACTCGGCTGAGGTTGTAAAAAGGTCTTTTGAATCGGGCTTGATTCATCGTAGTGTTCAATGGTTGTGGAAAAGGTCTTTTGAATCGGGCTTGATTCAAAGTCCGCCGTAGGGTTCAGCGTTTGTGGAAAAGGTCATTTGAATCGGGTTTGATTCAAAGTCCGTCGTAGGGTTCGGCGTCATCGATTAGTGGTTTGCCATCTGAGGTTTGACAAGAGTTCTTAAGGTTCTTGGTGTAAGTGCTTGTAAGAAATCTTGATCATAGTGGAAAAATACTCAAGGGGTTTCTTGAGGGACTGGACGTAGCCTTCGGTGGATAGAAGGTGAACCAAGATAAAACTATTGTGTGATTCTCTCTTCCTTCATCTTTTACTTTCAAGCAACGCTTTATTCCGCTGCATTCACAATCATCAATTGTGATTATCATTATCTTGGAAGTAACAAGTTTTGTAAAGGCGAAAATTGGAAGAACCTGATTCACCCCCCCTCTTAGGTTGCTATCTAGGCTAACAACCACTGACCAGAGAAGTCAGCAACCAGAAGAATCCATCCACACAACTAACAACATAAATTTACAACCTATTTAATCATGAAATATGCTGGAGGAAACTGATAGTAAATTCCACCTACTCTATGGGGTTTGACCCACTGATGCTCTTTCTAACCTAAAATAAGTGTTTTACATTTAGCTCTAAGGTCAAACCTCTCCCATCTCCTTGTTTTAAAATATATATATTTATCAATACGCTTCACCAATGTAAATATTATCACATTATGTTAATTAGCACCATATTTGTCAGCTACTACATAGTGTATTACCTGAGATGCATTTTTTAAGAAACAAAAAGGAAAGTGAAGCATAACTTACATTACTGATTAGCAGATTCATACCTTGGTTCTGTTCTTAATGTGTTTGTTTAGTTTAAAAGTCCCACCATCTGCACAATCAACCGAACACTTCAGAAAGATGTTGGTAGAATTTAAGTGACAAACAGGGAAAGAATATTTGAGCTTCCGGAAGCATGCTAAACTAAAAGTTATGAAAGGTATAACACTCCTAGAAACGCATATGGTTGAAAGAATTGTCAAGTGACCGACATAGACCCAGCAAAAAATTAATGAAAAGAAAGTGAAATTTTACAAGGACAGTAAAGCTTAAAATTAAAGAGCAGGATTTCCATGTAGCTCGCAAACTTATAGTCAATAAAAATAAATATATTGTTAAAATGAAAATGCTAACTATCAATTTTCACTCATTTTAGTTACAAAGTATACTTTTACACAATGACTAAATCAAAAGTCAACATGATTAAAATATATAATGGAATCCTAACTACCTCTTTCTGCTATACATTTAGTTACTCCTTTTGTTGACACGAAGGACTCAAGACTGTTGGTAGGAGCTTGGTAATGCCTTTCCTTTCATTAATACGTCCACAAACCGTTTCTCCAACCCCATATGATGCCAAGGGGGATTAATTGTCAAGATACACTATCCAAGAATCTGATCTTTTGCTACCAGTAATCTTTACAAGAACATAAACCTTCTTTAAAATGATGGAAACGAATAGCATCTCGAAGAATTATTTCTCGCTTCTCCAACTTGGAGATGAGTTTCATTGTCGCATGGCAATCAAAGCAAACTCTCAAATTCTTCATCACTCTCACTGGTGCTGATTTTGGTAAAGAGATAATTCCAAAAGTTACAGCTAACTTTTCACTATGGTGGCTCATGCCCATGGTACCACTGAGTTCAGTTCCAGAGATGCCCATAGGAAGCTTCTCATCGTCGAATTTAATTTTCTTTATCTTCACCAACATTTCTTCCAACCGTGAATAAATTAAATGACTCATTGGATGAGAACGGTCATCCACCAAAAACATATGAACCTTATTTCCAACCTCAATCCAACTTATACCAGGTTCCTTTTTAACTCCTTGATCTTGCATGAGCTTCCGAACCTCTAAAGCACGCTTCTCTTTTCCTGCATCATTGTAGATGTTGTAAAGAAGCACATAAGATGCAGCTGCATGAGGTTCAAGTTCTATTACTCTATCAGCGATATGCTTTCCCATCACAGTGTCCTTATGAACCCTGCAAGCACCTAGTAAGGCACGCCACATTACAGGATCATCCTCAAAACCTGAATCAAGAATAAATCTCTTGGCATCCTCTAGCTTTCCTGCACGGCCTAAGAGATCAACGATGCAAGCACTGTGCTTTACATTAGCTGTTACGCCATAATCTTTCTTCATGATTTCAAAGTATCTTAGTCCTTCTTCAACAAGACCTCCATGGCTACAAGCAGTTAGGACTCCAAGTAATGTGATATGGTTGGGTTCAGTCCCAGAAAGAGTCATCGACTCAAAAACTCGTAGAGCTTCCTTCGCATAACCATGATGTGCATTGCAACAAATCATCACAGACCAGGATACAACATCTGGGTTCTCAATGTCACGAAAGGTCAGCCGAGCTGAATCTATGTCTCCCGATTTTGCATACATGCATATCTGTGAGTTTTGAACATTAATAAAATTGGAAATACCAAACTTTAATGCATAGCCCTGGATCTGCTCTCCAGATCTTTCTGTAGCCATATCAGCACAAGCACCCATCACACTTGATATAATGAACTCATCTGGTTTCCGTCCAGAAAACATCAATTGATGCAACAAAGAAAAAGCATTTTCAAACTGTCCATTTTGAACACAACCTGCAATCATGGAAGTCCAGGAGACAACATCCAATTTAGGAATTGAGTTAAAGCACCTTATCCCATCTTCAATTGAACCGAAAGAGGAGTAGAAGTCCACCAAGGAACATCCGACAAACTCGTCATGCTGAAGATTGTTCTTACAAATTTGAGCATGAATCTGGCTTCCAGCTCTAAAATCTCCAATAGCAACACAGGCCTTAACTATACTGGAGAACGTAAACTTTGAGCAGTTCAATCCCAGCCTCCGCATCTCACAGAAAAGACCAAGTGCCTCCCTGGCATATCCACAAGAAACTGTCTGCCTTTGTAGGAATCCAGCAATCATGACATTAAACATAAAATCATTGTGATAGGGAAAGCTTTGAAAAACGCGAACAGCATCAGTTAAACATTCTGTCTTGGCATACATATCAAGCAATGCAGTACCGACCACCATATTCGAATTCAAATCAAGTTTAATAGCGCATCCATGAAGCATTTTCCCAGCACAGTTCAAACTCTTATCAACACAACACGCCTTGAGTGCACTACCTAAAGTATAATCACTAAAAACCAAGCCAGACCGATGCATTCTCGCTAGAAGCTCAAAAACCTCCCTACTACCATCACCTAACCTAACATAACAAGCAATTATCGAATTCCACGAAACTTCATCCGGTTCATCATAAGTATCAAACAAAACCCTTGCCGCCTCAATTCGTTTGCATTTCGAGTACATGTTGATGAGGGAATTAATGACAAAAATCGTTTCATTCATTCCAGTCACGAGAACCAAACCATGAATGGCTTCCCCTAAACGCAGGTTTCTGATAGAACCGCAAAATGCCAAGACCCCTGCGAAGGTGAACTCGCTGACAGGATGGCCGGCGATTCTGGCCTCACGAAACGCGAGCAGGGCATTGTCGTACGAGCGGGCGGAGGGGGAGTTGCATGAAACGATGCTGCGTTGGGGCATTTCGTCGAACGGGTGGAGGGCGCGAGTCCGGATGGGTGAGTGAACCGGTTCGGAGCGAGTTGAAGGGTCCAATGAGGACAAGGGCGGGGGAGAGAGCGTGTGAATTGGGTTCGACAAAGGTGCGGTGAAGAGAAAGGGGAACTTGGAAGGGTTCAGCTTCAGGAGCGGGGAAATGGAGGTGGACATGGCAGGTGGACTTTGTAGGGGTGAATGGGTCGGGTTGTGACCTGATCAGTTTCAGCACCATTGACGGTTGCTGGAAGTTTTACAGAAAGATGAAACTTGGTGCGTATTACACCTTCACTCACATATACCCTTTTTTATTTTGAGTAATTTTGAGTAACGGCTATCCCTAAGCTCGGAATAGATATTCATGTTCATACCAAACCAAGATTTAAGACAGGAAATACTTTTCCATCGTTCTCATACGGGAAGATAAATGGTTAAGTAGATACCAACTTTTTAAATTTCGGAGTCAATTTTGAATTCTTTTCAAGAATTGAAATCTCGGTAAAATTTGGAACACAAACATTAACCTTAGCTTCCAGATTTTAAAATCCCGAAACAGAATGTTTAATAACTTTTGGGAAACTAACCCGGAATTGAAAAGAAACACCAACCCCCAATTTTGTTTAATAAAATCATACAAATGCTTGCAAAAATTATACAACCACAAGACAACAATCCAAAACATGATAAACACATCAAAATCGAAGTTACATTATAATTGTTGTCCAAATTCAAACATAACAATACTAACTAGATGTCCACTAATCCAAATGTACAAACATAAACAATAATCAACTAGGTCCACTAGATGTCGATGAGGACGTCCCTCCCCTACTTCTCCTTAGATACATGAAGCTGGACGTGGTCCTCTGCCTCACGAAGTCCAATGTCCGCTGCAATGAGGCTCGACTGGAACCCCCAACCGAAGGTGCATCATGCGCTTTCAGAGACTCTATCAAGCACTCCTCGATTCTCCTCAAGATAACCTGAAAGAATGAAATTTGAATGTCAGTGAATAACGAAAGTAAAAACATAATTAGTAACATCGACATGTCATCCAGACATTGAACTTACTGCTACACCAACATTTTCACGTGTAGACTCTAGGTGTAACACCACGGTTCTCAAGGCGTTACTGTAGTAAGTGAACAATAAATAAACATGCAAGTTATATTTTTGAGACTGCAAAAAAGCGAGTCTGTGTTTTTTTTCTTTTTCCAAAACATGCTATGACAAGATGCATTAAATAAATATCCATATCATGTTTAGCAAATAGCCATGCATGTGGCATGGTCATGTGTGGTCAGTAGTGATAGAGTAGTTTAACAAAACGAATGACTTTTGATTTAAGAAACTTTGGTTCCACTTTGTAAGAAAGCAAGATAAGACTTCCTACGCCGGTACACCTCCTATGATCATACGCAAGGAGACCACATAAAGGCATAGAGTTGCAGAAACCTACCCGGTCCCTAAACATACTTGAGTTCATACACAGTAGTCAAGACAACTATAACAATTATTCCACAAGTAAGTTATTCATTCTGCTACCTTGATCTTCCTTGGGTCACATCCACCTGTTACCTTCCGGCTAAATGTTGTCTGGCTGGCGACGGATCGCCCAAACACAAGCAACAAACAATGCAAGGGTCAACTTCTAAAGAAAAACAATACAAGATAATCAACTTATGACATCGTATAAAGTTGTAGCAGAGAGATAGCAATATTGTAAGTCTATAATCAAGCAAAACTATTGGGCAAACACAAGTAGCAATTTAATCGAAACCTGAAACCCTCAAAGTATCATGATTATATGCATGCCTAAAACAATGACTGTACATCTCCCCTCGCGAACCCTTTTATCCGGATATAGCGCCAACTCCGATTAGTGGGAGGTAGGACAATTCCTCCGTGATAGGTCTGATGATGGCTTTCCATTGACCCCTGGGATTCGCCACTTGCATAGGTGCGGCTTAAGCCTTCCTGATCCAATAACACATGACAAAGTCTTTGGTTCGAGCTGACTCTTTATAGTTGCTTACCGCTTGGCGTGTAACCAAAACCAACCCAATGACAATAATAAATGAATCAAACATTGGGACCGTCTTTTTATGAATCCTGGTTTGCATTCACAGGCACATCCGTCCTCAGACATGGCCCTGCATGGTTTCATGATCACTAATTATATTGTGTCAAACCATGTGAATGATATCAGAATCAAGATAGACAAGTCATAACATAGACATTATATTTCTACTTACACAAGCTATCAAGTAAGTCTAGAAATCATTCAAGCAATGTCACACATCAAACAATTCTAATCCAGTATATTAGATGCCTTTAGCTCCATGCATTAATATATTTCAATCAATACAATACTAATCAGGTCGTTCTAAGAACGCTGTCAGCTACCAATTACAATATCGTAGTATACATTCACATAATCATATACATATGTTTAGTAGCTAAGAGTAGTGAATGCCCTTACCAAGGTTTTCTTTGCTTAAAACTCCAATGTTCGCTCCGAAAGCTACGTCCGTTCTGAAAGCTACGTCCGTTCCAAAAGTTGTGTCCTTCCCGAGAGTTCTTATGCCCCGTAAACCTTTATGAAACACAACCTAGTTTAGAACTTATAAACTAGTTCTAAGACATAGCTAATGAACTTTGAAGACTTCCAAGACTTGGGCAAATGGCATAATTCACAAGAATTAACACCATGGAGTTCAAAAACTCTTTTAGAAACCTTTTGAAAAACTCTAAACCATTTACAAAAACACTATAACTTACAACTTCCAAAAGTTTCAAAACTTTAAAACTACTAAATAGCAATCTAGGCAAGATTTTCACTTATCAATTTAGAAGCATAAAACAAGTTTTTGAAGACAAAAACACACACAAACCCTAAAGATTTCAATTCTTCCCAAGATGACAAAATGGATAAAAACTTCCCTTTTTTCACTAATCAACACACAAAGTCTCTCAACACATCTTCAATGCCCAAAACACAACTTTTCCTACAAGTTTCCGAAATCAATTTTCAAACCTTGAACTCAACAAAATCCCTAAGTGTCAAAAGCAAAAAATCTATTCAATATCAAAATTTTAAATTCTCAAACTCTCAACTTCTCAAAAACCCTAAAACAAGCTATAAGCTTCAAAACTAACTTCACCCAAAAACTCAATTTTAGTTCCTCTAAACTTTAACTCTCAAAACCAAGTAAAAATTGATTTTCCAAGCCCTTACAAACTATCAATGCTCTTGCTACAACCCAAAATCAAGGAGAAACAATTTTTCTTTTCATCAAACCTCACATACAATCTTGAATCACTTGAATATCAAGTTAAAAATCAAATCTGCCAAACCCAAAATCTTGGCATAGGCTTGGCCATAATAGGTTAATTGTCAAGATAATTTTTTCTTTCAAAACCAACTTGTACAATCAAAGGCATAAAGAAATCTATGGTGAAAAACAAACTCAAACTTTGAAAATCACTTTTCCAAAATAAGCACTTTTCAAAAACCCAATTTCTTGAAATCCAATTTGAGATTATCATAGATCAAACACATGGGGACAAGGTTTCCAAGGCCATCATAGCAAAATCTCAAAAACAAAACTTCATAAGGACTAAAAGTCAACATTTTGAAAATCTAATTGGTTCAAAACAAAGAGGAAAATCATAGCAACAACAAATATGAAAGGAGTTTGAGATTCCATCAACTATGATCATCTCAAAACTCATACTTTTTGAAATCTAAATCCATAAAATTAAAGAGCTTGAAGAGGAGATCATTTTACCTCAAAGAATCAAGGTGAGAAAATGAGTGGAAGATGGAGCTAAAAGGTTGTGAAGATTTCGGCCAAGGAAGCTCAAGAAGGAAGATGATGAATAGTTTTCTTCTCTTTCTCTCTCATAATCTCTCACTAAATTCTTCTAATACTTTCACTAGTGAGCCTTAAGTGGAAAAAGAACCAAAACCCACCCTAATAAGGCCTTAAGGCCGTGGGTTCCAATGCTTAAGGGGGGACCAACTTTGATTTTTTTGCAAACCCTAGGGACCAAAGTTGAAGAGGATGATCAGCATGCGCATTAAATGAGAATCTTTAAATGTGCAGTCATGGCAGTTGAGGGGATTTAATGCGTGCTAAGAGAGTTTTGATATATGGAACGACACAGTTGTTTACCAGTAACCCAAGCGTGGGTGGTGCGAGTGATTGATCGTGCCTGATCAGTTGTTCACAGACGTTCTCTTTTGGCGGTTCCTTGGATAGTCACCAGACGATGACTTTCATTTGCTTGATCTTTGGGCGACAATCTTCATTTAGATAGAATGTTGGTTATTCCTTCAAGGAGGTGCCTGACGTCATTCTTCTTGTTGTCCATGTAATATGTGTATCTATCTTCAAGCCTGCAAGAGTCATTGCATGGTTCTTTGCCGAAGAATCTTATTAGTATTACCTGGTTATTACAATTAGCTACATGCAATGGGATGTATGTTCTTCTTAAATGAGTATAGATATGTTAGGGATGCTTTCTCTGAAAGACTAGTCGTAGACTTAGTAAAGAAAATTATCAACATTTATCTTTATGCAAGAGGTGTTTTGTTTTCCATGTAGTGTTCTTGTCAGTACATTTTTAATTATCAAATGAATCTAATAATATTTAATAATGCCCTTCCTGAGTTAGAAAGTTACTAAAACAGGTTTAAAAAGATACGTGTACACTGGACACATGTACTGATAATATGAAAAGTCATTTGCCACAATTTTTACTTTTGCTTTCAGTCAATATTTGTTGACTTTAATTTCTTGAATTTGAATGAAGTTGCCTTTGTGCAGATATAATAAATGAAGATGGAAAGTGATTTTTAGCGCATACAATTTTGATCAGCGTTTGTTGATCAGATCTATAATAAATATTTTGTAGGCTTATGCGATCATGATGCATTGATCATTATCTAAGAGTTTCTGTTTTCAAATCCTAACTGTATCTGGAAACAGAACCCAGAGGTCCATGGAACAAATGTTAACAACTTAATAGAGGAGTGCAAGTTCCCCTATGTTGTACTCTGCAAAATAGTTCTCCCCAGAGAAGGAAACTGTAACAGGGTAGACAAGTTGTCTCAGTGGGCGCTCTACCACATGATGCACAAGGAGAAGATCAATCTCTCCTATCTCATTTTCAACCACATCTTGACGACTCTGGAAGGCGAAGAGTCCAAATTGCCGTATGGAGCCCTTATCTCTGAGATAATGAGGAAGAATCTCATCAATAAAACAAAGGAGGAGAATGAACTCATCGCTCATGACTACATCCACTCATCTCCAATTAAGTTCGACGATCTCAGAAGAATGAGGCTGAAGATCGATACTACCAATGTGCCTCTAGAACTGCTATTGCAAGCGAGCAGACCTCAACCGAAGGAGAAGATTGTGGAAGAAGAAGATGATGAATCAGAAGAGGACGCTGATGATGATTGTCCTCCACCTCCTAAGCGGCATCAGATCACCAGTTCTGGGAAGATGATTGAAGTTGTACCTCCATCAGAACCTGAACAACCTGTAGATACAACTCCTTCACAACTTGACGATGAAGACAATCGTCCAATTGCCTCATTAGTCAAAAATGTCAAGAAAATTCCCCCATGCTCTGAGCCTAGAGCCCCACAACAATCCTTAGTCATGTCAAAACATCTTCCACACATACCTACTCTGTTCCATGAGTTTGTGGAAAATATAATTGATGTTGATGATGACGGCAACTGTGGATTCCGGTGTATCGCCCAATGGATAGGGATGGACGAAAGTGAGTGGCCTGAGATAAGAAGAAGAATGATCAAGGAACTTGATGACAGACGCTCTCTTCACTTGAAAATATTCGACTCTGAAGGTCATCTGGAAGTCATTAGAAAGGCTTTGATCCTTGGTCCAAATGAACTAGCCCTTGAACCTAAGTGGTTTATCGTTCCGGACATGGGATTACTAGCAGCATCCACCTTCAGAACAGTTCTGGTCACGCTCAGTCTTAGAGAATCCTGCATGTATCTTCCAATGACTGGTCCATTGACAACTTCATCTCCTGTAGCAGTGCTATGCAACGTGGAAGATCGTCATTGGATAAGGGTGATTCTGAAAGAAAACTCCCCTCTACCTAATGCAACACCACAGTGGCTGCCCAACTGTGAGAAGGAAGCAAAGGCATGGGGAAGGAACATGGCCTCAAGGATAATAATGTATCGAAGCATTATAGACCCAGACTATGTTCGTCCCTCAAAGATGAAGAGGAAGAGATCTGAGGTTAAGATCGTCCAGGAAGACACTAAAGAACAAGAACAAGTAATCCTGCCTGCACCCAACTCATCAAAGTTGAACCCAACCACTTCAGAAGTGGAAGACCCTTCTCCTCCACCAGACCAATTCCAAACAAAGCAAACTGAGAAGATTTTCGTGGAACCAAGCAATATGAATGAAGTGCATCCTGACGTTTCTGAATCACAACCCAAGGCCACTGGGGAAACTCGGGTCACTGACAATCAAGATAAGTCATCAGAAAGGGTGAAAGATGCCAGAGGAAGGGTTAAATCTCGCGCAGTTCGAGCAACCCATTTAAAGAAAAGGAAGATAAACGACCCAGAAGAAGCTGAGGAATGTGTTGCCAACCAACCCGCGTGTATGGATGATGTCTCTAATGAACAACCAATGGCTGACCAAGAAGGTGTTGTACATGAAGAAACTCAAGAGAACAGTATTCAAATAGCTCAATCTAGGGAATGCAGAATGAAAAGCTTCCCAGTACACGTGCCCAGACGTTCTCACCGAAGCACTGCACCTATTTCTTCAATTGTACCCAGGATGCTCTCCATGGTGAATGCTTGGCATGCCCCACAACTTCTCATGGAAACATTGGGTTTCAATTTCTGTCTTCAGGCTAGAATCTGGACTCCTCCTGCTCTTGATGGGTTGACAATCATCTTCGCTCCGCGGACAAGGTATGACATCTTCCATCATAACTGGGAACTGTCTTCTTTTAGACAAGTTCATACAAGCACCATTCCATCCGAGCTGATTCATGGTGCTGCGCGCATCATTTTCAAGTATGGATCATGGTCGCTTATTTTGGTAGCAGATAAACCTCCACATGAACTCTCTTCAACTGCTGCCCACTCACAGCTAGAATCAGTCGATCATCAAATTCATATTTTAACTGATTCTGAAGAAGTAGTTTTCATCTCCTCAGACTCTGAGGAAAGTCCAGATGATGTTCTCTCACCATCCCCAAAGGGAATTCCTGCTGTTGATACTTTAAACAAAACCCTGGAAACAGAAACTACAGTGGCTCAACCCACCAACACTTCTTCAAGCGATCATCCTTCCTCAACTGAGGAAATCCCCAAGAAAAAGGAGTCACATGAAATGCCATCCACTGAAGAACCCTTCAATGCTAGAACTGCTATAAAGGAATTGTCTAAAGATGTTGCAAGATCTCTCTCCAACAACTCCAAGGCGAATCAAGAAATGCGCTGTGACATCCTCAAACGAGCTGATAAGATGGAACAGCCCCTCACTGCTAAGCTGGAGGCTCACCTCCAAATCATTGAAGAAATGATCCGCAAAGACAACGAGTCTCGGCAGAAGAAAACTGACTGATTATTCACTCTTTCTACCATTCTCTTTGCTCATTTTATGCACGCTATTTGCACTTATCCTTATATATATCTCTTATTCAGCATCTCCATTATATCTTGTTCTGTCTCCTCCTATTGCTTAACTCAACTGATCCTTTTCTCTATTACTTAAATTATATTTCTTTTGATAATGACAAAGGGGGAGAAGTTATGAGTTAGGTAAAGAAAAAGGAGTGAGTGGGGTGAGAGTAAAGAATTAAGAATTAAGAAAAACATAAAGAATGAGGAAAAATTAGGCAAAGGCTGACTACTATTAAACATATCCCGCATTAGCTTAGGGGGAGCTTATTTAGATGAAAAACATAAAGAATGAGGCAAATTAGGCAAAGGCTGACTACTATTAAACATATCCTGCATTAGCTTAGGGGGAGCTTATTTAGATAAATATGTTACACAAAAACCTCAACTAGGGAATATCACATTTAGGGGGAGCAAAAGTAGGAAAATCAAACTAATCAGAATCGTCTGCCTAAAACAAGAATATCTCTGCCTAAGTCTTACGATAATGTTTTTCTATGCACTGAACCTTTCTGAAGAAAAATCATAATATTCATTTTTGACAAATCAAAATCTCAAATAGACCTTTTTCTGAAAGAAATTGTCATTATCAAAAAGGGGGAGATTGTTAGATTCAAACAATTAAATGAATAATTATGTTTTGATAATCAACAATTTCTTTAAGGTTCAATATCGTTTTAAACTGGATTTCCTAACACAGTGAAAACTCTCATGTACAGGAATAACCATCTCTAAGAGGACTGAGTAAACTCCAAAGCATCATCAAGAATATTAGTCTATCAGAGGAGTTCGTCCGGTCACCATGAAGAAGACTATGTCAAAAATATACGGAGGAAAGTACTCCTATATGAGACAGTCCGGTGAATCATGAGAGCTAAAACGGCAACAACATCCAACATCTTTAGAACACCTCATCAGAAGTCTGCTCGCTCAAAGTCAAAGCCTATCTTGAGAAGACAAAACAGTCTGCCACTTAAGAAGACTGCTCCAGTCAAAATTGAAAGGGCAGGTTAATCCATGAAGAAACCCTTTCAGTCTCAAAGGTTCTCTAGCATCACAAAAGGAATTTGTGAATCAATTCTATCAGATGAAAGAACTTCAATGAGATCAAAAGAAGAGAATCAGTCATCTACAAAGACTAAATGAAGAAAAGTTCGTCCGCCAATACCAACTACTTTGCAGTGGAACTTCAAGCATAAATGGAGACTACGTCTGCCAAGCTACAAGGAAGAATCCGTCCGCTCAAGCATCAATTGCGCCAAAGGTACAGAGATCAAGAAATGTGGTTTTCGAGGACATCAGAATTATCGAAGTGTTAAAGAACTTAGCTTCCTCATCTGGAATAATTACTTCGTGGATCAAAAGACTCCTACCTCGTCTACACATTTATTAACATACTGGCTGCGGCAGAAAGTAGAAAGGGACACAATTAATACAATATTCCTTGGTCCCACTGATATTCTACTTTCCCTCAAATCAAGCTGACATTGCGGAATCAACGGCAAGAATCTCTGAGCATCGTACACTCTCAACGGTCGAAATTCAAATATCTGACCAAGGCACGTGATAAGTATTAGCTGGCAAGCACTGGGGAAAAATGGTCAAAGCAAGCTTCACTGCTATTCCTCCACGCATTAAATACTGAAGGCATAGCTCAAAGCTATTTGCTCAACATGGAGCCAGACGACATCAACCCAGATGAACTGATGATTTCCCGATCATATCTTACGTCTGCAGAGAAATCTCAGATATTGACTTACGCCTGCTAAAAGATGCAGAACTAGCCGTTATGCGCAGCTTAGAGAGGAAGAGGCACTTCAGACAGTTTTTCTCTCTTTCTTAAGAAGAAGAAGCAACTGAAGATATAAATAGAAGATCCTGCCTCCGAAGTATTTGGGCAACTTAGACTTAAACTTCCCTATGCCAACTAAGTCTGTCCCAAGAGCCAAGGAACCTTGGTTCATACTCAGGATGCCTCAAGCTTATTCCTGCCTGAGTATATGAGCTTGTGTGAGAAAAATTCATAGAGTTTCTCTTATCTTTCCCAACTCGCACACCCTCTTAAACAGAGAACCCAAACTCCTATCCTCTCTGTAAATTGAGCTTAATTTCCTCTGCCCACTCTTATTAAGAAGAGAACCATGTAGAGAAGCCAACCCTTGAAAAAGGTGTCAGGAGAAGTCCTGTAGAATACTTGTAAGGAGAAGTCCTTCTAATACTTGATAGGAGAAGTCCTTAGAATACTTGTTAGGAGAAGTCCTTAGAATACTTGTTGGGAGAATGCCCTGATAATACTTGTACTATTTGTTGAAATAGTGAAAATCTTGGTGAAGCCAAGGACTGGACGTAGCCCTGTCGATTATGGGGGTGAACCAGGATAAAAACCATGTTACATTGCTTTTCCGCTGCATGCTTATTCATACGTTTGTAACTAGCAAACAATCTTGAAAAACAAGTAATCATCTTTCAGAATCTATTAAATGAATATCATTCATTCTCACATATTTCCAAGAATGACCTATGTTAAATATAGATGAAAGATGATAGATAAATAACATATAACTTTTGAGAAAAGAAATCGAAAAATGGGTCACACAATTGGTATCAAAGCCTAACCACTCTGAAAAATACTAACATCTTCACAGATGCAGAGTTCAAAGATCTATGAGAATGACTAGCATCAACCGCTTACTTTCCTTAAACCACGTGCTCGTACAACTCGAGCTTCGGGTCTTTTCCTCAGAATTCGTGCCGATTCTGACCCAAAAACATTATTCAATAAAGCACTATTCATGAAAACACTATGCACGAAAACACTATTCACCAAAATGTTTTTACCACATATCTGGACCCTTCACGTCAAATAGAGTCATTGGGTGATTTCCGAATTTTTTATCTGAGGTCCCGAACTCATCCGTTTCGCTTGCTAGATTTTTTGACTGAAAGTCTTGTTAGCGAGAAATGCATTTCCCGGGCTCCGGAAAGAAACCATATCGATATTATAGTCATTCTTCTCGAAATTCTTCACTAATCGTCATAGAGATAGTGAGAATGTCTTATTCTCGCTCGAAATCCATATCGAGTTAAGATCGGTCCTACGACAAACTGTCCTTTGGAAAACATTGCATTGATGATCCGAATAGCTCTTAGCCTTAATTCCAACCTGCACACATCCCTAGATATGCATAGGCTGATTAAATAATTATTTAATTATTTAATTGTTTAATTTATTCAGGGTCTTACACTGGGACCAAGCAGGAATGTGATAGTCGCGAAAATCATGGCATGTACTCGGGGTCGTCTCCGCTGGAAAAGAAACTGAAACCCATAGCTTGATGACTCGATCGGTGAATGCCTCAAACGTGACATCTATCTCCGCAGTGGAGGGTGGTGGGCCAAGGGGTGCACCGGGGACCTTCTGGACGTACCCGAACAGGCGGAGTACCCTTTCTGGGAGGTAAGGTCACCTAGTATCTAGTACATGGATGTAGCTGTTAAGTTCAAATGTTCTCAAGACGTTTATTAGATTTTGAATGATAACAATTTTGTGATTAATTATGATAGATAAAAATTTCCTAAACTTTATCTATTATCATTTTCAGGAAAGCATCTCTATCATCTGTCATCTCTATCATCTGCCAAGACTAGAACCAAAAGAAGCATCTCTATCGTCTGCCAAGACAAGGAATAAAAGAAAGGAATCTATCATCTGCCACGTGTGAAGAAGGTCTCGTCCTTGGACTCGGCTGAGGTTTTGATGAAGACAAACACATCACAAAAAGAAGAAAGACTTCAGAAAAGAAAGGAAAGACTTCAAGAACCGACTCAGAACGTCAAGATCAATCATCAAGGTTCTTGCTATTAGTAAGTCTTCTTAACTTAGTGTGCTATGCTTTATTAAGGTTAATATTGCATTTGAAGGCTCATAAAAGATCAACTAATTGAGTATAATATGTTCTCTCAAGTAAAACTTGGTAGGAACACTCAATTAGGTCTTGAACTGTTAAAAACTGAGTTCTGGACTATCTATAATCGATTACAGGTTGTATGTAATCGATTACAGGAAGGCAGTAATCGATTACCACATTCATGTAATCGATTACTCAGTTTGAATTTTGAATTCAAACTGCAACGGCTAGTGTAATCGATTACCAGGTCGACAGATGTGTTGTTTCATGAACCAATGTGTCCCAAAACGTTGGGAAGCCTTGTGATGGTTCATGGACGACCTCTAGTGCCTATATAAAGTCCATAGACGCTTAGAAACAAGAACGACTTGGTCTACAACTTTCATAATCATTAATGACATCATTCTGAGTTTCTGCTCTCTCATTTTCATAAGAACATGATAGCCAAATCCGCAAGTGCACGGATGGTTATCGCGTAGTATAAAAGATATCGTACCCAAGGGATAGGTGTCTTTCTATTAAATTATTTAGATCCTTGTGCAGAAAATAAAAAGATATATGTTGTTGTTTGGTTTTTAGAACTAGTAAATAAAATAGCATAAAATAAAAGAGAAGAGAAGATGATGAGGTTTAAGCACTTGGGTTGAATTACATAGTTTATAAAATATGCTAGCAAACTCCTACTTAATTTCTGATTTCTAGAACCAAATTCATGATGCTATAGCCTAGTATTTCTACAAGTTAATTCCTTACAAATGTAGAAATTTCTTCCTAATTACTAAATTCAATTCCTTGCAACTTAGTTAACTAGAGAAGAAGATGTAGATGAAATTCAGGTCAACATAAAGCTACGTCTATCCTAATTCCTTAGTGATATATACTTATAGCCTTTTTTAAATCCTATTTCCCTTACTACTTACCAATTTCCATTGTTATAAGTAATAAGCAAGAACTCTTATGCGCATTAAGAGGAAATGAAGAACAATGAAATAAAACATGAATTGGAAATATTATTCAGAAAAGTAGAAGAAAACTAAGACATAAAATATAAACTACAACAACCCAAGATACTTAAAAGAATTAGCCAAGCATGGCTAAAAGAAGCATCGAATTACCCTGGATAGGAGCTCAAGTTTAGCTTCCCACAATTCCTAGGAACAATGCTCTTAAGGAGGAAAGAAGAATACTTGTTGTATTCTGAATAGGTGTAATTTTTACAAAGGGTGAACACTCCTATTTATAGCAAAAAAATTCCTTTCAATGGTGGAGGAGTTGATGGCCATTATGGCCTTCATTGGCCACCAATTAACTTTTGAAAACTCCTTCCCACTACCATCAATTCTCCACTCATCCTTTAATCCTTATTTTCCATGTGCTTAATTTAGAGAGTGTTGGTTCATATTCTTGATTTCCACTTTAAGTCCTCTCGTTGCTAGCACTTCAATTCTGGCCCTTTAACTCTTGAAACTTCACTTTCCATCCTTCGCTCTTGAACTTTTACACTTCAGTCCTTCCTTTCCTGAAACTTTACAATTCAGTCCCTGGACAAAAATAATAACTATACCAGCTTTCCTAAAAATATAAAAATAACTATAAAAATTCCTAAAAATATAAAATAAAGTTTAAAAAACAAATAAAAGCTAATCTATATGCAAAATGCAAAATAAATAGAAAATCTACATAAAAATAATAAAAATCCTACATGAGACTCAAAAATAATAAAATAAAAAGACTAAAAACACCCTAAAAACATCATATAAAATTCAGTCATCACACCACTATACCCAACGACAGCTTGTCCTCAAGCGACAAAACTTAAAGAGAAACTCGTCCTGAGTTTAGAGAAAGTTTTATCCAAAGAAGATGATAATTTTCAAGAAAGCACGACGGATTTGGAAAGACATGCATGTTCCACAAATATTAATCAAGAAAGTTAGGCTTGGCACTTTTAACATGTCGAGTTCATCAAATTAAGCTCACAGAAAGATATTCTCCATGAAAAACAAGAAAGCGTGATAATTCTGCCTATCATTCAAATCAAAACTGAAACCATGTAACTAAGTAATTTTGAAGAGATTTTTGAAGGTTGTAACTTGGCCAAAGGGTTGAACAATTCAAGGTGTGGATTTCAAGAACTTGGCAACTCTATTGGATTGACTCATAATCTGTTGTTAAGTGATTTTTGACTAAGAGCTTTATCAAACTTCAACATATAGGTTCTCTCAAATTTTTTCCCTCTTTTTTTTTTTGAACGAAGTAGTGGAATGTATGGGATGAATGAATTGAATTTTACTCCCCTAATACTCTTTCTTACCCCACCACTTCATTATTTTTTCTTTCCTTTTTCATAAGACACATACCTTATTTTTGTTTCTTCTTCCTCTTTTTTTTAGAGAGAAACCCAACATACATGGCTCTAGCAATTTCAGCTTATGACTCACACTAACAACTTAAAATATCACACAAAGTAGGCTCCAAAGAATGACTCTTTTAAGGCTCAAAAAGGGGCTACTAGTGGATATCAAATTTCAAGCAAGAATCTGAGTTTTCAAAAATGCCTATAATCTCTTCTCAACTTACAAAGTATACAAAATCTCAATCAACATGCAACACAAGGCAGAAAAATCTTACAATCATGCATTCAGAGTCGTCAACTCTTAGAAAAACACAGGGTAAGTGGTACCCTTTTTAGAACTCATAAAAACTTTGCCAACAACCAAACAATCAAGATGTTCAAATCATTTCTAACAGCATGCAATCCTAACCGCATCAAACAAATTATCTTTTCAAAAGCATTATAAGTTTACTGGATAAAACATCTCAAGCATCAGTAGCAATAGTAGCAGAATAACTGGATAAAGACACTCAAGACTCATGCAGTTTAAAAACCTAAAAGCAAAAATAAAAACTAAAACTAAAAATTAAACTAAAAACTAAAAGCTAAAAGAAAAAACTATCTAAAATAAAAACTAAAAGCTGGTAAAATAATTTTCTCTTTTTTTTTTTAAATTGTTCAGGAAACCTCATTGCAATTTCAACTTTGAACACTCCAAGCTCAAGAGGGCTCTTCCTCTTTGGTGCCTTTCCTACAAAATTGAACAAACTAAGTCTTACAAGCAGAAGCTTGCTTGACTTGTTAGTTCCCAAAACAGTATACTTAAGAACAAGGGTTGAAAATTGTGTCCACCTTAAAACAAGAATTCTTGAGTTCCCAAAGATCAAAACCATTATAGAAGCAAGGGAAAACTCAAAGAATTAAAAACTTTTCAAGAAATTGTGGACAAAAAAATTATTTAAAAACAAAGAAAACAGAAAACAAAATAAAAACAGAAAATTGCCCGAGCTCTAGCGCTTGAGCGTTGGGTTTGCCAACGCTTGGGCGCTGGAATTAAAATGAAAAATTGGATTCCAGGGGTCCAACGCTTGAGCGTTGGCCCCTCCAACGCTTCAGCGTTGGCCCCTCCAACGCTTCAGCGTTGGAATAAATTAGAAATCCTTGGACTTTAGTCAGGGGCTCAACGCATGAGCGTTGAGCCTTCAACGTCTTGGCATTGGGTCCCCCTGCAAGAAATTTTATTATTCAGCAAAACAAAACAAAAGCAAAAGATGAACTTGGGTTATCTCCCAAGAAGCCCAATGTTATAGTCTTTGGTAGACTTTTCACTAATCAATTTCAACCAGGGTCTATTACAAAATTCATTAGACCCCGCAAATCATGCAAATTTTGGCACAAAAACAACATGGTGCCCAATGAATTTTCAGCCATCAAGGCAAAAACAATAAATTTAAAAATGGAGGGGATAAGAAAATTTTCCCCTTGTTCTTTGCCTTGATCTTGTGAACCTATAACATAGGTCCCTTGAGGTTCTTCTTCCTCCATCTCCAATTTGTCTTCAAAGACAAATTCTACAATGGAGGTTTCTTTCACCTCCTCTCTTTGAACCACGAGTTCATTTTCATGAACAAGTGGTTGTTGTTCATCCTTGGGCTGCTTCCTTAGAATGCTTTGTATTCTTCCTTGAAGAATCTCCCTGGCTTTACATTCTTGCTCAGGACTTGGCAAAAATCCGGTTTTGCGCTTGCAATCTAATTTGGAGTAAAACTCGTCAATTAGAGTGAAGACATCCTGCTTCTTCTTCTCATATTCCTTTTCAAGTTCAGCCCGGATTTTTGCCTCCCTTTGTTCGAATGTTTCAGCCATTGCTATACCTGACAATACTCAGCAAACAAAATTAGCAGCACCAGTTCATCACACAAATAATATTTTTTTTCTTTTTTTTTATATATGAAAAAAGCACTAAACAAATTAATAAAAAGAACTTAAAAAGAACCTATCCCCGGCAACGGCGCCAAAAACTTGATAGCCAAATCCGCAGGTGCACGGATAGTTATCGCGTAGTATAAAAGATATCGTACCCAAGGGATAGGTGTCTTTCTATTAAATTACTTAGAGCCTTCTGCAGAAAATAAAAAGATATATGTTGTTGTTTGGTTTTTAGAACTAGTAAATAAAATAGCATAAAATAAAAGAGAAGAGAAGATGATGAGGTTTAAGCACTTAGGTTGAATTACATAGTTTATAAAATATGCTAGCAAACTCCTACTTAATTTCTGAATTCTAGAACCAAACTCATGATGCTATAGCCTAGTATTTCTACAAGTATTATCCTTACAAATGTAGAACTTTCTTCCTAATTACTAAATTCAATTCCTTGCAACTTAGTTAACTAGAGAAGAAGATGAAGATGAAATTCAGGCCAACAAATGTCTAAGTAATGATTTGGAACAGAAACAAATGGATGAAATTTCTTATGAAAATGTAGTTGGGATCTTAATGTATTCTCAGATTGTTGTACATGACCAGATTTAAGTTTTGCAGTTAGAGTGAAAGGAAGATACCTGAGTAATCTTGGTTTAGATCATTTAGAAATTGCAGATAAAGTTCTGAGATACTTTGAAGGTACAAAAGATCATATGCTTGATCATAGGATATGTGATCATTTTGTGTGATTGAAAATTTGGATTCAGGCTTTATTGGATGCGTAGACATAAGAAAGTCTATTGTTAGTTACGTATTTATGTTAGCTGGAAAGGCTATCTCATGAAAGATTGTGAACCAGTCTGCCATTGCTGCATCCACTATGTAAGTTGAATTTATGGCATGTTTTGAGACCATAATTCAGGATAAGGGGCTGAGAATTTTATTTCACGACTTGGAGTAGTCGACAATAATGCCAAGCTGCTGAAAATTTATTATGGTAATTCCGTAGTAGTAGTCTTTTTTAAAATAGACAAGTACTCCAAAAGTGCTAAACATAAATAGTTTAATTACTCTATCGTTAAATAAAGAATTCATAAATATAGAGTGTCTATTGAACATATTAACACTAATCTTATGATTGATAACCCTAGGAAAAAAGGTTACGGCCCACTTACTGGTCATGTTGAAATTATGGGCATTATATCTACTAGTGAGTGTTGAGCATTAATGTTATTAATTAAGTTCTAATGTATGTTTGACACTCTGAGCTTATTAATGTTTATGTTTTTTATTATATTCTATATTTTCATACTTATGTACACATGTGAGAATGATGTTGGAAATAGAACTTGTCTTTTTAAATGACATTATTATAAGACATATTATGTACTGCCCATTAATGTGTTATGTTTGCAAGAAGACTAGTATAGTGGTACATGGAAGGGACTATGTCGAACAAATGATGTACAATCGCCATGACTCTTATTAGTTCTTTTTCTTAATTATGATTTATGATGTAGTGAATATATGAAATATATATTCTAGTTATGCGCATTATGTTTGATTTTATTAAATCATGAATTGTATTTTGACACATGAGCCATGTGGGAGAATGTAAAAAATGTGTCATGTGAATGGACATATTATTTGATATTTAAGTGAAAAATCATGACTCTAGAATTAAGAGATGTGATTTTTGTATGAAAAGACGTGACTATTGGAAAGGACATGATTCTTGTATAGAGGGATGTGACCTTTTGTATGAAAGGATGTGGCTCTTGAAAGAGAGTCTATATATAATGCTTGATTGTATCACTATTAGGATCATGAAAGACTTGAACATTGTCCCTATCTCTACCCATAAAGATCGTCTCTAAATAATTTCCATCACGAATGAAGAGCAATGAAGGAACGGGAAGGAGAAAAAAGAGTTTCTCCATTTTTGATCAAGAACGTTTCGCAAGAACATAAAAAAAGATCAATATCACATCATGAATAGAGGTTAGTACCTCATAACCATTCTTATTTATGAAGACTATAAATTCTTAATATCCTTCTTCTCCATACTTTCTATGATTAAGTTTACAGCAAAGATTTCCACAATCAAAACATGTCATATGAATTCCAATAAGTAAAGATTTCCCCTAAAATTATGATGAGTTGAGAAATTATAATTTAGTCGCATATCGATTTGTAAGCTCACAATTAAGAAGTTCCCTAATAATTTAATTTGTTGTCAGTTATATCTTGTTATTCATTTTTTTATGTCTTTTTTATGAGACATTCATTACAAAAATTCATTTTTTAAAGATAGTGTCAAAAGAATATTAACTAAAGAGGAGAATAAAATCATTAATAGGTCCAAATTCCATATATGATAACGGAACACGCCACTTGCTCATTGGCAAGTAGGAGTAAAATATAAGAATTGTTATGTGTCCGTAGCAATCATAAAGGTGCGCACAAAATCCATGCAGGGATATGCATCGTGCTTGGGGCATATAACAACAGAAGCAAAATCTTGTGCCATGCGTGAGAAGATCAAACTTGGGTTGCATCTATCTTTGTAAATTGCATCTGACTAAACGATTGAATGGCAGGATTGCATGGGCAATTGGGACGCATGGCTTCATTGTTCCTAGGTGGAAGGTGTAATGTCTTCTCATGTTTCTCATGTCCCTAGTAAGTGCAGGTTGTAACATCTCGTTTTGATGACTTGCCTCATAATAGTAATACGAGTTTTTTAATGCACTTTGTCCTCACTCACATTTTATGAGAAAATTTTCTAGGAGGTCACTCATCACAAATTTCTCCGCGGTAAACACACTTCACATTGAAGTTTTTAATAGTTGCACTCCTCGAATGAAAAGAGGATGGACCTTTTTGTTATTGGTAGTTCCAATAAAAATTGGCATGATCTCCTCCCTTGTGAGTCTTCACAATGATGCCATCAATGTATACTTCCACCGACTTGC
The DNA here is from genome assembly GCA_030819835.1 of Acmispon strigosus. Taxonomy (NCBI): domain Eukaryota; kingdom Viridiplantae; phylum Streptophyta; class Magnoliopsida; order Fabales; family Fabaceae; genus Acmispon; species Acmispon strigosus. The sequence goes on from JAUAMA010000001.1 coordinate 11,416,475, forward strand.
CCATCAGATTGTCGAAGACCTTGGTCATCATTTGCTAATAGGTGACCACTGCATTTTTTAGTCCGAACGGTAACATGGTATAACAAAACGTACCTTGGTCCATTACAAACGCCGTTTTCTCCTCGTCCGATCGATACATGGGAATCTGGTTGTAGCCCGAGTAGGCGTCCATAGTGAGAGAAATTCATAGCCTGATGAATTGTCTACTAGAGCGTCTATGCTGGGGAGGGGAAACGAGTCTTTGGCGCAGACCTTGTTCAGGTTGGTGTAGTCGACACACATGCGCCACTTCCCATTTGCCTTCTTGACTAGCACGACGTCTGACTACCATGTTGTATATTCAATTTCCCTGATGATGCCTGCCTCAAGTAGCTCACTCGTCTGCTCGTGGATGACTGCCTGTTTCTCTGCGCTCATGCGCCTCTTCTTTTGTTCGATTGGTTTGTGTTTTGGGTCGACCACAAGTTAGTGGCAGGCCAAATCTAGGTGCACCCCCGACATATCAGCCGACTCCCAATCAAAAAGGTCTATGTTTGCTTTTAGGAGTCTTTCCAGACAATCGGCATGGTCCTTGGTCAAGTCCTCCGCCATTTTGGTGGTACGAGTCTGAGATTTTCCTACTCATACTGCCCTAGTTTCCCCCTTCGGGTGCAATCTCAAGTTGTCCTCTGAATGATCGATCCTTGGGTCGACATCCATGAGAGAGAACAACTCTTGATTCCTCTCCCACGATCTCTGCTTCTTCCTTGCTCTATCCTCTCTGGCCATTCGGCAGCTTGTCATATATCAACTTCTTGCCATCTTCAAGTCTCCCCTTACTGTTATTACCCGGTCATTATTGGGGTACTGCAGAAGACACTAGGACGCTCAAGTCAGTAAGGAAGCTCGAGAGCATACAAGAGCTCATCTCAAACATGTAAGAATGCATAACAAACTAGTAATGTAAGGAGTGAGTAAGAAGCAGAGATCATATAAAGAAAAGTGAGTTATGAATAATTTTGAAAAGTTAATATAAATTGAAAACAAATTCAATGTTACTAACCACTTTAACAATATTCTCTTCGTTCCTATATAACTATGCACTTTGAGAGAAAAATTTGTTCTAATATATTTGTCCACTTACAATTTTAAGATAGCATTAAATTAATTTTTCGAATTATACACTCAGGTTAATGTATGGTATTATCAATTGCAATAAATTATAATATTCCAACCATTTTATAATTCTAATAAAAATTAAAAGCAAAATACCAAATGGTTAAAGAGAGAAGACAATTTCCTTAAAGTGGAGAATAAATGATGAAAGATAATGAATAAAGTTAAAAGGGTAAAATAGAAAAATGTGTCTTATTCTTTTGAAATTCAACAAAATTAAAATGTGTGTTTCTTATCTTTTCGAAACAGTTATATAAGAACTGAAAGAATATTTCTTTAAGAGACATAAAATAATAGTTTTGTTCTTATCAAAATAACGGGAAATGTCAATGTATCTTGACTAAAATAAAAATAAAAGAAATTTATTATTGATTTCTGAAAGGGTTCTCAACTCGAGGCACTTATTTCCAAGACATTTGGATTAATTAAGGGATGAATTGCTTTAGAAATGAGAAGAAAAACCGACCAATATAACCAATTGATTCCTATTGCATTTGGCCCGCTAATCAAGCAATGCGTTCAATCACCCACCCACTCACCCCATGTGCTTTGGCCCTTCCCAAGATCAGCAGAAAAGACAAATGACCATATTGTCTTCCATGTGTTCAAACATGATTGTCATTTCTGTTCCCTCAACTCTTGGTTTCTTGCAACACAAGGGCGGCTTGTATTTTATTCATGCCTTTTTTGTCATTTTACACACTTGCAACTATATAAGGGCCTATCCATATCAACTTCCCATACTCTTCCATCTTTCAGTATTTCCAAGAAAGGCCAGAGAGAGAAAGATGATCAAGTTGAGGTCAAAGAGGTTCTGCAGAAGCATCTCAAAGCTTGGCAATGGCTTGTATTTTATTCATTCCAAAGCAACATCCCCAGCTGAAAAGGATTGCAGAAATTTCACTGAAGTCAAATGGGAACTCAGGCCTGGTGGCATGCTTGTCCAAAAAAGAGAGAGCAATCAAAATTCGGGGGAAGGGATGATCACCATTAGAGTAACAACTGTGTCAAAGTGGCATGATATTTCTATTGAGTCCACCTCAACATTTGGTAAGTCTAAACCTATCCTTTTCTCCAGCAGTGTCTAATTTTAGGGGCAAAGAATGGCTGTTTTTTTCTTTCTTTTTGTGCATTTTATATAAAGATACTTATCAAATGTTGCTGAATTGAATGATAACTTGCAGGGGAATTAAAAATGATTCTGTCACTTGTAACAAGTTTGGAGCCTAGAGAGCAAAGGCTTCTCTTCAAAGGTAAAGAGAGAGATGACAGTGAATTCCTACACATGATTGGGGTAAGGGACAAGGACAAGGTTCTGCTGCTAGAGGATCCAGCTCTCAAGGAGAAGAAGCTGCTTGACTTGGATAGAGGTCAACAATTTAACAACCCTTGTTGTACCATCACTGTATAACTCTAACTGATCAAACTCATTACTAATTAATTAGTAACTATCCATTAGGTAAAGTCGATTATATGGATCACAAATCTATATTGAAGATATCGACTAGTTTTATGTTGGTTATCGGAAAGCTAACACAATCTTCCTCCTTTATAACCAAAAATGAAAAAAGTGAAGTTTATTGTGATGATGGGTCTATCCTCACTTTTGATTCTATTAGAATAGAAACTTAATCATGTACTTATCTGGTGCTTGAACCTTTAGTTGATATTTAAGTGTGTAATCTGATGCAATGCCATGTCTGGTTTGCTTTATTAATAGAAGGATTGATTCCTTTTGTATTGTACAATATTTTTTATTTTTTGTTATCATGGTTTCTGTCCTATTATTTTCAATTATATAAACCCATGCGTGCACGCCTACATAAGAAAACAAGATTAACAATTAACAATTTTAAAAGTAAGGTGGAAGCTTTGCTAAGGTTGGGACAATTCTAAAAGAAAGAGTGCGAAATGAGTTTTAAAGTTCAAGTTGTTTTGGGGAAAGATGATGTTGAATCAAGTGCCTACAATGTTCTCTTAATAATAAGGCTTAATAGCACTTTTTGTCCTCATTTATTACGATTTGACGCTTTTGGTAAAAAAAAAAATTAGCTTAAATGGTCCCTCACTTTGACAAACAACATCAGTTTTAGTACTCGTCATTATTTCGTTAAAAAACTAATGTTTTTCATCTAATATAATTTAACAGTTTTTGGAATAAAATAAAATAAAATAAAATAACTCATCTCCTTCCTCTTCTCTTCAACCCTAGTCCCCTTCTCTTCTCCATCTCAGCGCCGCCACCACCCACCTTCCTTCTTCATCACCCGCCACTCCTCTCTATCTTCCTCTCCCCCAATCTTGCGACTAAAACTCTCACTCCAACACCCAGCGGCCCTCCTCTGCTCCACCATCACCGTTTTTTCCTCTTTGTTCAAAGCCCTGCCACCGCCGCTACTCCTCCCTCTTCGTCTCCATGCCGCCATTGCTGCTCCTCCTTCTCTGTTCGAGACCCGCCGTCGGCTGCTCCTCAACCTTCACGACTCGAGATTGCCACCCACATCAACCTACTCCTCGTTGCCGTCGCCATTCATCTCAGTGCTGTTCCAGCTCTTCGGCGCTGCCCCTGAAGCCACCATCAGGCGTTCCTTCCACTGCATCAAGTGGACTCGCCACTGATTCGTCCTCTGCCGCCTTGAGCCACCATCGGACCCACCACCCCAGGTTGCCGTTGGATTTTCTGCTATTGCGTTCGCCCGATCTTCCTTTGGTTTGACTATGTTGATTCTTCAATTTTTTCCTTAATGTTCTTCCTCATATTACTCTCTGACAATTGATTTGTTACTGACTTTGTATGCTTATTGTTGGGTTCGTGTATTTGTCACTCTAAGAATTTTGTTTGTGGCTTCATGATCCCGTTTGTGTTTGTGTTTTTGCAACTGGTTTTGTAGGTGAGACTAGGGGAACTAGGGTTGAAGAGAAGAGGAAGGAGATGGGTTTTTTTATTTTTTTTTATTTTTTACTAAAAACTGTTAAATATTATATGAAACCGTTAGTTTTTTAACGAACTGGTGACAGATGACTAAAACTGCTATTGTTTGTCAAAGTGAGGGACCATTTAGGCTTTTTTTAGAGACCAAAAATGTCAAATCATGATAAGTGAGGGACCAAAAGTGCTATTAAGCTTAATAATAATAATGTAAAATATTAACCTGCGCTCAACAATACCAGAGAGTAGATGGCAAGAGAGGTCCATGACAGGCGTGGAATTCTTACTTTGGAAGAACCTTCCATTGAATTCATTTGAATGACTGAATTTTGTTTTGTTTTGTCTCTATACTGAATAGCCTTAGTTTAATTGTACTTTTGAATGAGTAATTGGAGGTGCTGTTGCGTTTGCACTTTTGGTCATTCTATCTATATTATGTCGAAAATCAAATGTTTTTACTTATGTGTTATGTTTTTACTTATGTGCCATGTGATATGGGGTTTGAGGTGGCTTATGATATGTATTTTTTAGACTAGGATAGATCGTGCATTTTATTATGTTTATTTATTTTATTTTATTTTTGTACTAACCTTATTTTTTTCACCTCCCTTACCCACCACCCATCTACCCCTCACCAGCCACCACACCCTCCCCCTCACCGGCCACAAACCTCCGTGAAATCTGCAAGTACACCACCCACCCACTCAGGTAGATCAATAATTAATACATCTACAAATCCCAATCAATAATGAGTTTCATCTTTGAGTTTTGGAACAATATTGAATCCGATATATTCTCTCGCACCGTTGTATCCACAACTTGTATATTCTTGCAAATCCCAATAAATAACGAGTTCCATTTTTGCATCTATGGCTAATCCCCACGAACTCATTCTCCTTCTTTTTCTCTGCGCCGTTCTGCAATTTTCTCGTTCTGTTGCAGCTTTGCACTCAGTGAGTTACTATTTTGTGGAGACCACAGAGTAAACGTTGATCGTGCTTCTTCTCCGATGGTGATTTCTGAAGACGGGGAATGCTTGTGTTGATGTATGTTGTTATTAAATAAGATGTTTGATAAATTTAACAGAGAAGGTTAATTATTATTTAAGATGTTAGTAATGAATATTTGAAAGAGAATGAAAACTTGAGTTTAAAATATATTTTTTTAGTGATTGTAAAATTTAATTTGGAAAATTGAAGTCTAAATTCTCATGAAAAGTTATGATTTTATGTGAGATAAAATCATAAGTTAATTAATAATTCACCTAAGGAACACTAATTATTTTCAAACACTGAGGCTTTGGCTCGCATGGCAAGGCTTTTGCTCAATAAGACTTTTAGCTCAGATTTCAGTTGCCATTAGGGTTGCTCAAGGCTTGGCTCAAAGACGGGCTTGATTTAATTTGATCAAGGCTGGGCACTTCGCCGTATCGCACAAGGGTCGCGCATGCCGTTCCAAGCGAACCTCCGTGACAAACCCTAACTCTCGCATTGTGGACGAGGTGAGGACGCCAAAGATAGGGGGTTTTCAAGACCCTCGGTTTCTTGGAAGCAGCTTTTGTTCTCATTCTCATAGATTTAAATTGTCTCTCATTGAGAGTACGTTTTTGGGTCGCCACCGGACCTTGTTTCTACTCATGGAAATAATAAGAATAATTTTAAATCAAGACCACCACTAGGCCATCAACTCAAACAATCCCAAATATTTTCTTTTCAAAATTTTTTATTGATCATAAGAGATTGCTAAAGGGTCTCCTCATAAAAAAACTCCCCCTAAGGAAGAAAAGAACGCGCCCTTACTTTGAAAACAAACTCAATTGTAATAATGTCTCAGGTTGGAGGCGTTCCAGGACCTTGGGACCCTCCTACCCGATAACTCCTCAAAATGATAAGCGCCTTTCCCTAGAGATTCTGTGATCCTATACGGTCCCTCCCAATTGGGCGTCAATTTGTTGACATTTGCAGCTCCTGCTCGCCTTCTAAGCACGAGATCCCCGACGCGCATACTCCGCGGGATTACCCGAGCATCGTACTTCCTCGCCACTCTTTGTTTCATGGCCACTTCTCGAAGGTGAGCTTCCTCCCTAACCTTGGGTTCCATATCCCAATTAATCATCAAATTGCTCTCATTATGTTCTTGTGTCATTGTAAAAACTTTCCAGGCTCTGTTTTTCAACTCCACTGGCAACATGGCGTTTGTGTTGTATGTTAACTTGAAGGGCGTCTCGCCCGTGGTTGATTAAGGTGTGGTATTGTATGACCACAATACTATTGGTAATTCATCTAGCCATCGCTCCTTTGCGTCATCCAACCGCCTTTTGAGCCCTTCCAGTATGGTTTTGTTCGCCGCTTCTACCTGGCCATTGGTTTGTGGATGCTCTACAGAAGTGTATCTGGTCTGAATACCCCACTCTTCACAAAATTCCCTAGTTTCCTTGCTAGCAAACTACGTTCCATTATCTAAGATTATTGCTTGTAGCACGCCAAACCTGCAGATGAGCTTCTTCCAATAAATTTTTTTAATTTTCTCTGAGGTTATTAACGCTAGGGGTTCTGCCTCTATCCACTTAGTGAAGTAATCAACTGCCACCAATATGAACTTTGCCTGACCCCTAACGGCCATGGAGAGGAAATAGTCGCCATCAACTCCGGCGGAGCCCTATGGAGATCAGCGAACACCTGACACTTTACACATCTCTTCACATACTCCTGGAAGTCTTTTCTAAGAGTAGGCCAATAGAATCCTGTTATTAGTATCTTGGCGCCCAGCGACCGCCCTCCTATGTGGCTAGCACAAATCCCCTCGTGAACCTCGTGCATCAACCCAAGACCTTCTGGTTAGACACACACTTCAGTAATGGCGCCGAGACTCCCCGCCTGTACAACTCCCCTTCAATCAAGGTGTAGTAACTAGCAGCTCGCCGATGTTCCTTAGAAAATCTGGTCACATCCCCCGAATCACTCTCAAGGACTTCATATATTGGTGACATCCAAGTCGACCCACGCGCCACACTGCATACTGTCTCTACCTCAACACTTGGGCCTTGAATGGTTTCATGAATGAAGGATTTGTAATTTCTAGGACTTCGAGTGCTCGCCAGTTTCGCGAGAAAATCCGCTTGCTGATTCTGCTCCCTGGCCCTGGGGACGTAATCAATAGAGACGCTCCGAATACCACTCATAAAATCCTGCACCCGTCACAAATACTTCTCCAGCAGGGGGTCCTTAACCTGATAGGTACCTTTGATCTGATTGGTCATCAGAAGGGAATCGCTTTTGATCTCAAGATCCTCGATTTCTAGTTCCTTGGCGAGTGTTAGGCCGGCGATCAAAGCCTCTTACTCCACTTGGTTTTTACTCGCCTTAAACTCGTACCTTAGAGACTGTTCAATTTGCACCCTGTTTGGACTGCTTATAATTATCCCTGCGCTGCTGCCTCGTACATTTGATGACCCATCAACAGATAGCACCCACTTTTCCCCCTCAGCGTCGCTTCCTGTGGCGGTCAACTTAGCCACGAAGTCAGCTAGTCGTTGGGCTGAGACCTTTCCTCTCGTCTCGTAGAGCAACCCATACTCCGACAACTCCACTGACCAGCTCACCAGGTGACCAGATAAATCTGGCTTTTGCAACACCTGCTTCAAAGGAAAATCAGTTTTCACCTTAACATGGAAACTCTGAAAGTATGGCCACAAACGGCGGGCAGTCACAAGGACCACCAAAGCTGCCTTCTCGATCTTCTGGTACCTTTGCTTCATGCCATGAAGAGTTTGACTAACGAAGTAGATGATCCTCAACTCCCCGTCAATGTCCTGCTAAATGACTGAACCTATGGCCCGATCAGTCACAGCAAAATAAAGAAGCAATGGCTCGTCAGGTGAAGGTTTATGAAGAACGGGAGGTGCAGACAGAAGTTGTTTCAATCTCCCGAAGGCTTCTTCAAAATCAGTTTTCCACTCAAAAGTGACATCCTTTTTCAAGAACTTAAAAAATGGGGCTGCCTTTTCCCCTGCGTTTGGTAAGAAGCGAGTTAAAATAGTGATTCGCCCAGTCAGGCGTTGAACCTCCTTGACCGTCTTCGGACTACTCATGTCTAGGATCTCCCTGCACTTGTCTGGGTTAATTTCAATGCCCCTTGCTGTAACCATAAAATCCAAAAACTTTCCTCCAAGAATTCCGAAGGAACATTTCTCAGGATTCAGCCGCATATTGTAGCGACTGATCTGACCAAATGCCTCCGCTAGATCTGCAAAATGGTCACCCGCTTTGGCTGAGGTAACTATCATGTCATCCACATAAACTTGAATGTTCTTGCCCGCCTGATCCTTAAACACCTTATCCATTAATCTCTGGTAGGTCGCCCTTGCATTCTTCGAACCAAATAGCATCGTGCGATACCAATAGTTAACCTGGGGGGTCATGAAAGGTGTTTTGTCTTCATCCTGTGGGTGCATGCGGATTTGATTATATCCTAAATAGGCGTCCATCAAACTCAAAATTTCATTTCCAGACGCCCCATCAACCAGTTTGTTAATGTTTGGCAAAGGGTAAGAATCCTTGGGACACGCCTTGTTGAGATCGGTGTAATTTGTACAAATTTTCCATTTCCCATTGGCCTTCTTCACCATGACTACATTTTCCAGCTAAGTTGGGTATTTGATCTCTCGAATGAAATTGCCTTCCAATAGTTTGGCTGTCTCCACTTAAACAGCTTTATCCTTATCACTGCCCATTTTTCTTCTTACTTGGGCGACCGGTTTAGCGTTCGTTGAAAGCTCCAGCCTGTGACAAATAAAATATGGATCGATGACAGGTACATCCTTGATCGTCCATGGAAAAAGGTCCAGGTTCTCTCCTAGCAGGTGAGTTAAGCGCTCTTCTTGGCTGGCGGATAACTGTGTTCCCACCTTGAGCCTTCTACGACTCAAGTCCAACATCTTCGTTTCCTCGACTGGCTTCATGAGTTCATATTTTCCCTCAATCTGAGGGTCCAAAGTGTAGCCCTGACTAACTTCGAAACACCTATGACCTGTCTTGGCGTTCGCCTTTCCATATGTAGCAACACTCTTATTATAACATTCGCGCGCCCAGATTTGATCAACCTTCAAGGTTCCCACCTTGCCTTTGGCGAGAGGATACTTAATATACCTGTGGTCAGAGGAATCGTGGCGTGAGCCTGAACTAGCGAGTAATTGTTTATCTGCCGCGGAGGTGCCTCCCTTCGCCCGTAGTCTGAGTGTTCCTGAAAGTTACGCCGCCACGTATTTGGGAATGGGGTTTGATACGGATTCGCATGACTTCTTCTCAACTGCTGCTTTGGCGACTCCTTATATGCCTGCGGGTCAACCTACTTACCCTTGCTCACCTGCCTTCTTCTTGGCGCGTCTAGCGCACCCCTCTTCCATTTCTGCTCGTCATCCTCTTCTTCTAAGATAAAGTCATGTACCCTTGCCCTGAGCTCACCCATATCATGTGGTGGCCGCCTTCTTAACTTGTTATTCAATGTGCCTGCCCTTAACCCTTGTTTAAAGGCGTTCACACATGTTTCTTGAGGAGCATCCTCAATTTGCATGACAGTTACACTTAACCTCGCCATGTATCGCTTGATTGTCTCAGTTAGGCCTTGGCGTATGTTAAATAACACGGCAGTTGAAACCTTCTACGCCATGATCTCCGAAAAGTGCGTGAGAAATTTACTCGAGAAATCCGTGAAGCTTGTTATAGAGTGCAATGGTAACTTGGTAAACCACACCAAAGTCCTTCCCTTGAATGTTGAAGGAAACAAACGACACTTCACAGCATCAGACGCCTGACTGATCACCATTTTCGTGACAAAATATTGCAAATGTTCCTTCGGATCAGTGTCACTCGAATAGGCTTCTAGCATTAGGGTTTTCAGCGCGTCTGACATTGGGACCACCGCTACGGTCGCCGAAAAAGGCTGAAACTCAACAACGGTTTCTGCCTCTCTATAACTCATCATGCCATTATCCTTTTATTGATGAAAATACTCCAATTAATCCTGGAGTTGTTGGTTCTGTTGTTGAATGGCGTCAATGGTGCCACACACCCTGTTCCACTCATCCGCGGAGATGATCATCATGGCGGGTTGACCTGAACCTGCCGCCCCCTGAGCCGTTTGGTTCAGTGATGACGCCATATTAAGATTTGGAGGTGGTGGGGGAGGTGGTGGTGGTGGTTGTGGTGAGGGAGGAGGAGACGGTGACTGCTCAGCCCTCGCCGCTCGTCCTCGACCATGTCCTTGACCTCGCCCTCTCCTTTGGATGCCTGACATAGCTTCTCTCCTCACGGTCGCAAGGGTTAGTTCACCTCTTCCCCACATACGACGCAAAATGTTCTGGTAAAGTGAAACAGTAAAGAAGGAGACAATAGGTGGAAACGACCTACTAGGTTGAAAACCCTTAGCAGCCAAATTATCTTATTATCAAGTGAGTGAAAACTAGAGAAGACCCATTTTACATGAACCCTCATTTGCTATTTATAGAGGGGAAAGAGATAAAACCCTAGATTTACATAAGATGGGCTCCCGGGCCTCAAAACGTCTGGCCCAACAGCGTTAACCTTGTGTCTCTCTGACCGTCTAGCTCGCCGGACCACTGGTCCTTATTCAAGTCGCTTGATCGCCCTCTGCTGGGCAAAGTGGCCGCCCAGTCAAAAAATATACCAACATAGCTTGTCCAAAAAAAAATTGAGTAAACCTCCAATTTGGTCCCTGAAAGATCTCACTTATGGCTGTTTGGTCCTCATACTATTTGTACCCACTAAGTTAGTCCTTGAAAGATTCGTCGCTAGTCAATCTGTTTGCTGAAAGATTTTTCCGTCAGGTTCCTAAAAGATTCGCCGTTAGTCAATATGGTCCCTGAAAGATTTTTCCCCGCCACGTCCCTAGACGAAAGTGTAAGTTAGTCAAATTAGTCCCTAAAAGAGTAAATCGTTAGTCAATTTAGTCCTTTGTTATTAAAATTTTACAGAAAGAATGTAAGTTGCGTTCAAATCTGAGACCTGAGAGTAGTAAAATAAATCATTTGCCAGTTGAGCTACTTAATCAAATTGTTAAATATGCGAACCCATATATATTTATAGAATGTGTAAGAAAAATTGAATTCTGGAAATTAATAAATTTTTATTATCCTCTGTTTTAATTTTTAATGCATATTCTAAATTAATAAATTTCTAATTACTCCCTAAATTTAATAAATTATTCAAAATATAATAAAAAAATAAATCAATTAGGTAGTCTATATATACTTTAAATATAGTATAATAAAAAAATTATTTAAAAAAATGACGTGATATTAAAAATATAATTATTATTAAATTACCTACTTAAACTAACCTGATATTAAACTCTAAAAAATTAAAATATTGCCTAATAAGTTGTTAGTTATTTAAACATTAACTAAATAGTAAATAAATTCCCAATTGCATGAATTTGAAACTTATAAAATTCAAAAAAATTAAATTTTTAATGTGGTGAACTCTTGAATTACTCAAATCAATTATATGCGAATTTTAATTAAATATTAGAAACCACGTTAAGTAAATATTAAGAATATTTAGAATTAAATCAGCGGTTGCAATTATTATAGATTTTAACTTTTTAAATTTGAAAAATGATGAAGTATAAATATATATGAGTTCGCATATTTATCAAATTGATTAAATTGTTCGGTGCTTTGTTTTTGTTACTATCGACTAACGGTGAATTGGTGAACAGTAGCAAAATAATATTCTCATTTGTAGTAGTTATAGATCCTGGTCAAAAATACCAGAACTCTTTGATTTCTAGAATGCCTCAGTGCTATTGAAGGAAACGAAACCCCCCACAAGCCACAAGTCTCCACTAGGTCACTCCCACAATGCCATGACTCCGTCAAAATTGAAAATCTTCGCCATTTTGCATATTCTAGAGAGAAAGTTTTACGATAACCGTTAAAATCTTTGCAATTTTGCATACTTAAAACCTCGTCAAAATTAAGTCTTTATTTCTAGAATGCCGCGGTAAGAAAAGAGAAAACAAAACCCCCACATAAGCCCATGACCCCGTCAAAATTGAAATCTTTGCAATATTGCTTTCTAGAAAGAAACCTTTTACGATCACCGTTACAGGTCATGGCCAGTGTTCCTTTCAACTATATATATGTTTCTCTCTCAAGTGTTTCTTTCACTTCCAATTTTCACTACAATTCCTCCACTTTCATTTCAATCAACACTCAACGATGAATACCCAACCGAAATTACTTCAACCCGGACACGTTGCCCGCTCCGACTTCGAGTTCCCCACACCTGTTTCCGGTGCCGTCCCAAACGACGTCGTTTTCTGCGGCAAAGTCATAACTCGCCGAACTGAACTCGGTCCAGCACCCCATACAGGAAAGGAAACGGAAACCCGCTTCAGTCGGGTCAACGAGTCTGTTGCCGCTCTCCGTTCTCTGTCCGTCAAAGAAAGCCGGTCCCGGAGGAGTGGAAGTTTCCGGAAGCGTTACAACGGCATGTTTGGAACGGTGAAGTTTCCTTTACAAATGGAACTCAGTGACATCAAGACCAGGCAGGAGCAGAGGGAGGCAGTGCCGCTGTCGAAGTTACCGGGGGAGGACAGCGTCGGAGACGGTTGCTGGGAACTGGTCGCGCCGTTGAGGCGTCGGGGAACGCTGATGAGCGCCTTGTTAGCTAAGGCCACGTTTGGATGCATTCCCAACTTTTAGTTTTTCTTTTCCTTTTCTTTTTTTCAGTTTTTTTATAAACCCCTTGGTTTATGATTCATTCTTTTATACGCCCTTATATTTGTAAATATGACATTAATTGTTAACATCGATGTGAATGAGCTATTATCCGATCACATTTTAATAAAATCGTAAATTTTGCATTATATCTCACGACAAGGACGAAGTTAATTGCTTTATCTATTTCAAAATAATTGTTCGAGAATGAGAATGCATCCAAACAATTAATATTATTAACCGTTTAAAATATATTATTTGTTTTATCATTTTAACTTTTAAATTATATTTATATTTCTCCTCATTTATTGTTCTCATAGGTGGTATTATATGAAAATATATTAATTAATACTCCATTGGAATTTTAAGTGGACAGTTATTATGAAGCAAATTATTTTTCTCTAAGGTAGCGTTTGGTATATATGTAGAAAAAGACCGAATAAGACATGCGTTTCGTTTCATGTTTTTAAAAGGGAAAATAATATGACACAAGGCTCTAGGAACATAACACTTTTGTTTTGTTGAAAATGTGAAACAGACACTCTCTTAAAACTTTTACAAGGTCAACAATGTCTCTAATTTATATTTAAAATATTTTCATTATATAAAAATAGAAAAAATCATTTTTATAAAAAAGCAAAAAACTGATTATTATATCCACACATAAATGAATTTCTGCTGTAACAAACAAAATGAATATTTACTTTTCAAAAAATCACGTAAAATAAAATAAATTATTTTTTTAAAAGTAAAATTATTTTTAAGCAATGACAAACGAGCAAATTGTTTCGAATCATTTCTTTATAAAAAGAACTTTTATAGTTTTGTATCCTAGCAATTTTAAATCACAAAATAAGCAATGACAAGCGGTTTAAAATCACTTCTTTATAAAAAGCCCTTTTATAGTTTATATTCAAATAGTTTAAAATGACTTTTGTAGTTTGTATCCAAACGGTTTAAAAAAACACTTATATTTTTGTATTCAAACAGTTTAAAATCACAAAATAAGCAGTGACAAATGGTTTACAATCACTTCTATATAAAAAGCATTTTTATAATTTTATATCCAAGCAGTTTAAAATCACTTCTTATAGTGAAAAACACTTATTATAAGTGATTATTTTTGAAAATAAGTGATTATATCACAAAATAAGCAATGAAAAACAAGCTTTATATGTACTATTCTGTTGAGTTTTTATACTTAATCAAATATTAAACATGTAGGGTCTTCTTCTGTGGTGGTCAGATTTGCTGTGCACAGCCCTCCCGTCGTAGTTCTCCAGGTAGACTCTTGATCTTCCTATTTCTTTTACTTTTTGTTATTCTTAGTAGATCGTCGTTGGTTTAGTTGGGAGGGGCCGAGTGCGGCGTTTTGCCATGTTTCTTGGGGTTGGGCGTTCAGCCGCGAGCTACAATAGTTTGTTGACCCCCTCGCGCCCCCTTTCAGGTTTATGATGGTGCGTCAGAAGGAAACAACTTATCAAGGCATCCGGCTACAACCCGCTCGGCCGGTCAACAGATCAAGGAGGTTGAAGAAGGACAGGAGTAAGTAACCTGATCTGAGGGGAGATCTCTTTAGATACAACGAGTTCTGCCACGATATTCTGAGCATGGAATCTCGACTGGCGAACGTCGACCCAAGGAATCTTGAGCGGTCGTGGATTTTGACAAGGGAGGAAGTAGGCGTCGGGCACGAAGTTCATGCCCCCACTCGGGAGGAGCATTTGTGTTATGAGCCTCCCGCCGGTTTTTACATGCACTTGGCCGTAGTGAGGAAGCTCAGAGTTCACTTTACATTCTCCGATTTTACAATGAGGGTTCTGAACTACCTCCAGGTGGCTCTTTCTCAACTGTATCCCGGGGGGTGGGCCATCACCCGGGGTTTTGAAGCTTTGTGTGAGGTATTTGGCAAGGAGCCATCCTTGGATATTTTCTTTCATCTGTTCATCCCCTCGCACACCCATAGTGCTGGAGGGCTTGGTATGGTTATTTTGAAGTCGAGGACGACTAAGGTCCTTCATAACTTTACAGATTCATTTAAGGACTTCAAGAAATATTTCTTCAGGGTGACGACGACCGGTGAAGGCCGATCGTGGTGGTATCGCACCAATTCTAAGGAAACCATCTTTAAGCGGTTTTCGTTATGGTGGAGTGATAAGCACTTTAAAAGGAACGCCACCCAGTACGAGACGGATGACCCTCGACGGTTGAGGCCTGACGATCAAGAGTTCCTCCGGACCTTAGAGAAGACAGTCGTTATTGACGAGGAGGGCAACCCGCAGTTTCTGTTGAAGTGCCAACAGCTCCTTCGGCACCGAATGGTGACAATGAAGAGGCGTTTTCTTTATTGTCATAAGGTTCACTCGGATTTGTTTCTATATATAAAATGATTGACGTTCCTTTTTATTTCTTTTCAGTGAAGATGACCATTGACCCGGCCGTCCGTGAACTGATCCGACTGACTGAGGGTGATTGGCCCGTGAACTCGTCCAGTGAAGAAGTTACTGCTAAGCCCAAGGCTAGGCAGCCGAAGCAGGTGACGGTGATCAGTGATGATGAGGTCAACCAAGAGGCGCTTATTCTTCGGAAGAGGAAGTTGGATGCTGAAGCTCAAGCATGTCCGAGCAAGCAACCCAAAGTTGCCCCTCGGCCCCTCCAAAGGTTGTAGTTGCTGTCGACGCTCGTCCCCCCTAATGCTGAAAAAACCGCCAAGGTTGCTCCAACTTCCGGGCCGGTGACCGGATCCGATGGTCAAGATAGGGGTGACAAAGTAGGGTCTTCGTCGAACACTGTCCAGGGGCTGTCAGTGGAGAAGGATAGGGGGAAATCTCCTTTGGTCGATCATACTGTTCCGGAGGTGTTAATACAAGAATTTTATCTTGGTCGAAATACCAAGATAATAAAGATAATAAGTTATGCTAAGTTTAATTTCTTAGTCGAAATATGGTCTTTGCGATATTGGTCGAAATTACTGTTGATAACCTTGGCCAATATATATCTCTTTGGCTAGTATGGATGCTTGGCCAATATATATATGTATTCGACCACTATGGTCTCTTGGCCAGCATATATATATCTTCTACTAATATTGGTTCCTTGGCCAATATATGGGTATTCGACCAATACTTGAAGATTCGGCAAGAGAAATAGAAGGGGTCGACGATATATATATATATATATATATATATATATATATATATATATATATATATATATATATATATATATATATATATATATATATATAATGTTTGAAGAGCCAACAACACAAGAACTACCATGAGTGGTTATTGCAAGTTAGTGGAAGTTATCGATAGTTAGTTAGTTTATTTTAAAATAGACATGTGTCTATTAGGTGGCCGAGTTATTTGTAACTATGCCAAGTGTTTGGCTCTAGATTAGGGAGTTATTTTCTATGTTTGAATTTCAACCGTAGGATTGTGTTAGCGGTTTAATTTTAGACATTATAAATAGAAGGTTGTAACTAGGGAATAATCGAAATTCACACATTTACGCTCTACAAACTCCGAAAGCCAACACGTTCGGGTTGCGACAATACGGTAATTACGAGGTCATGAGCACGATTGTTGTGTTTCCCACCTTTAATTTCAATGCAATTTCTTTTGCCATTTGGCTTGTCTTGTCCTTCTGATTTCTTTTCTCTTTCGAATTTAGTTTTACTTTCCCTTTGTTCTTCGTCTTTTCTATTCTACTTCATCTCCTCTCTTCAACTTTGAAGAAACTTCTTCCGTTCTTCATCAAAAATTCAAAAACGACACTTAAGCATTTTCACTAAAGTAGCGAAAGAGGATAAAATCCAGCATCTTCATAAACATTTGGATTTCCTTGTGGTTTACATATGATTTACCAAAAATTAGCGTAAACAAATTGGCACGCCCAGTGGGACACTTCCGTGAAAACTAAGTTTTCCAAAGTGCCAATTATAATCCGGTTCTAAATTCCAGTTTAGTCGAACTGTGGATTGAAATTGATTTTCAATCAAATTTTGGAATTGTAAGTTTTGTTAAGGCTATTCATATAGAAACTTTCTAGAAATGGCTTATAACATATTGATATATAATGCCTTTTCTTTTGGAAATTCTGGGCAAGGAGGAATTCAAAATGGTCAAGAACATACTCGGTTTAACACCATGGAATGACCATACCTTTGATTCAATGTGTGTCAATGGATTCATTTCCTTCAAATTCGATCACTAACATTGAATTACAATTGATGAGGCATCAAATGGATGAGAGTAACAGAAACATGGCGACTTTGTTTTCACAACAAATGTCGACAATCTTTAACCCTCTCATTCAAAATACAAATCAAAATTATCAACACTTGGCTCAACAAATTGGTCGGATTGCTTATATTTTTGGAGCACCACATCTTAGCCAAATATTCCAACAAGTTGTTGATTATGGTCGAGATCCTCCTCAAAATTCGATTCAAAATGAACTTCAAAATTTTGGACGAAATGAACCAAATAACTTGGTTCAAAATCTGCCACGACGTTACGACCAAAATTTAGACAACAATGTCTTGGATAATCGAAACCAAAATTTCCAACAAGTTGTTGATCATGGTCAGAATGAATCAAATGACTTGTTTCAAAATCAGCCACAGGATTTTGATCGAAACTTAGACAATAATGTCTTAGCTAGTCAAAACCAGAATGTTGGTAACTTCCAAGAAAGATTTAGACAAAATAATATGGAGGGGCAACATGTTGCAAATGTTGTTGAACAAGTTTTAAATCAACATGGTTTCGATGTTGGATATACTACTCGTCGGAACTCCATATCTCCATTTCCTGAAATAGTTCTTCGAACAGAACTTTTTAGAGAATGGAAAGCCCTAAAATTTACTAAATTTTCGGGGGCCACGAGCGAATCAACTGTTGAACATATTGCAAGGTATCAGGTTGAAGCCGGTGATCTTGCTAACAATGAACAGTTGAAAATGAAATATTTTCCAAGTTCATTAACGGAGAATGCTTTCATTTCGTTTACTACTCTACCTTCTAATTCGATCCACAATTGGAGTCAATTGGAAAGAGCTTTTCATGAAAAATTCTTCAGAGGAGAAACCAGAGTGGCATTAGTGGATTTGGCTAATGTTGAGAGACGATCAGATGAGTCGATAGATGACTACCTGATCAGATTTAGGCAAATGGAAACTAGATGTTTTAATCGTGTGCCTGAATATGAATTAGTCCAAATGGCTGCATGAGGCCTAGACTGTTCCATTAAAAAGAACTTAGTTAACCTACAATTGAGAGACTTGACTCAATTGGCTGCTAAGGTTAGACGAATAGAGAAACTAAGGCTTGAGAAATATAAGTCTGAGAGAGTTTTTCAAGAAGAAAGCTCTAATGTAACAATCCCTCAAAATCTTGAAATTGGTCGAAATGAAGTTGACCAATCTGACGAGGATAGTGATGGCGATGAAAATGAAGTGAATATGGCTGATTTTAAGCCAAAATCTTCATATGTTTTTCAATTCTCAAGGAATAAGAGAAAATTTCCTGCAAAATTCTTTAAAGGATTGAAAAATGAAAATGACTATCAGAGAATAATAGTTAAGAAGCGTCAAAATTTTCTAAGAGATTCGAATACAAAAGGAATTGGATGAAATAATTTCGAGCACTTTATTTCGTTCTTTGTAACTTAAAATGAGATTAAACGGTTTTCGAAGCTATAGAAAAATTGCTTCTTGAAGCCATGAAAAAGAAGAACGTTTAAAAGAAATTGGCTAAGTGATTGCAAAAATGCCGAGTATATTTCGATCCAATCTTTGCATTGCTCGAAAGTATACATATGTATATGTATATTGGTTATTGAAAGATTGTTTAGACTTGGCACAAACAAGGTTGAAAGGAATGGTCAAAATTAATGCGTCTTGACCAAAGTTTTACTAGTATTTTCGACCAAGAAAATTTATCCTAGAAAAATATTCTGGTGCTTGGATCAAAATGTTGTTTCTCAACATTTTGGAGGGCCTCTGTCAATACCAGAATTTTATCTTGGTCGAAATACCAAGATAATAAAGATAATAAGTTATGCTAAGTTTAATTTCTTAGTCAAAATATGGTGTTGGTGATATTGGTCGAAATTACTGTTGATAACCTTGGCCAATATATATATATATATATATATATATATATATATATATATATATATATTATGTTTGAAGAGCCAACAACAAAAGAACTACCACGAGCGGTTATTGGAAGTTAGTGGAAGATAGTGGAAGTTATCGGTAGTTAGTTAGTTTATTTTAAAATAGACATGTGTCTATTAGGTGGCCAAGTTAGTTTGTAATTATGCCAAGTGTTTGGCTCTAGATTAGGGAGTTATTTTCTATGTTTGAATTTCAACCGTAGGATTGTGTTATCGATTTTATTTCAGACATTATAAATAGTAGGTTGTAACTAGGGAATAATCGAAATTCATACATTTACGCTCCACAAACTCCGAAAGCCAACACGTCCGGGTTGCAATAATACGGCAATTACGAGGTCACAAGCACGGTTGTTGTGTTTCCCACCTTTAATTTCAATGCAATTTCTTTTGCCATTTGGCTTGTCTTTTCCTTCTGATTTCTTTTCTCTTTCGAATTTAGTTTTACTTTCCCTTTCTTCTTCGTCTTTTTTATTCTACTTCATCTCCTCTCTTCAAATTTGAAGAACCTTCTTCCGTTCTTCATCAAAATCCGAAAACGACACTTAAACATTTTCACTAAAGGACCCAAAGAGGATAAAATTCAGCCTCTTCATAAACATTTGGATTTCCTTGTGGTTTACCTGTGATTTACCAAAAATCAGTGTAAACAGGAGGGCATGGAGTTCACTGGTGATTATGATAAGGGGCCTTGGGGGATTTGCGTATGGAACAACGACACGTTAGACTCAATGAGGTACATGTCGTTGGTTGATTAGCTCGTCTACCGATGTTCCAACGTGGAGCGAATGGACACTTTCCCTGCCAACCAAATGTTTGAATATTGTCATCAAGTTACCGGCCGGGTTTCCTCCATTTTGTATTACAGTCATGTGATGCTGCTAAGGAAGCTTCATGAGCACAATCAGGTGTCTAGGGACTGACAGGATCAGCTTGACGAGTTGGAGGTGATTAGGAAGAACTTAGTATGCTCTATTGAGAAGATGAAGCGAGATATGGCCACCAAGGATGATCGGATCACTGACTTGGATGTTGAAAATGCCAAGTTACAGAGCCGGGTGGCTGAGCAAGGCAGGGAAATTGATGAGCTTCAAGGTCGGCTGATCGGCCAAGAGGGGGAGATAGCTGCTCTTAAGCGTCAATTGGCTGAGGCCGAGGGGGTAGTTTGAAACCTGAAAGGAGAGGTTAAACATTCTGATGAGAGCCGCGATAATCTTATTCGGCATAATCAAGGGTTGGAGGCAGCCAACCATGAGCTTCAAGGGATCGTTGATCAGCACCTTGCGAAGATCGCTACTTGGACTGCCGAGAAAACCTGGTTGGAAGAAAGTGTGAAGAAAATAGGTAAAGCCTCTTTTAAGAATGATGTCTCCCAACTGACCGTCTTAAACCCGGGGATCTCTACAGGTCGTGCTAGTTATCATCGAGCAGTCGTGGATGGCCGGGTCAGAAACCTTGTTTGAGACAAGTTCAAGCCGATTTCCCCGATCACCGAGAGGCCACCTAGGGGTGGTGAAGGTCCCGAGGGTGCTCGCTCCCCTACTCAAGTGGAATCTACTGTGGGTCTCAATCATCTGCCTCGCCAGGATTGGGATTAGGTTTTAATTGTTAAGTGTTGGGGTAGGTCCTCTACTATCTCTTTTCTTTGCAATGTTGTAAGGGCTATGCCCCTATTTCCCGAGTAATATAATTTTCCAAGTGTATTGTTAATCAAGTTCATTTATTCTGTTTGGCATTTATTTTGTTTAATGAAGGGCTATGCCCATTGCTTCCCGAGTAATGATGTCTTTTTTTTTTTTTTTAATTTGGACATTCATTGCCGATGTAGTTCGGTGTATATCGCCGCGGAGACTTAGTGTCTGTGGATTTTGCTCTTGGTTCAGCCAAACGCGGATGTTCGCTGCCACGGCCAATTGTTGGGCCCGCTTGGGTAACTGGAAGATTGCGCTCTTGGTTCATCTGAACACGGATGTTCGCTGCCAAGGCAAATTGTTGGGCCTGCTTGTGGACTTGGAAGATTGTGCTCTTGGTTCAGCCAAACGCAGACGTTCGCTGCCAAGGCAAATCGTTGGGCCTGCTTGGGGACTTGGAAGATTGTGCTCTTGGTTCAGCTGAATGCGGACGTTCGCTGCCAAGGCCAATCGTTGGGACCGCTTGGGGACTTGGAATATTGTGCTCCTGGTTCAGTCGAACGCGGACGTTGGCTACCAAGGCCATTCGTTGGGCCCGCTTGGGGACTTGGAAGATTGTGCTCTTGTTTCAGCTGAACGCGGATGTTCGCTGCCAAGTCAAATCGTTGGGCCCGCTTGGGGACTTGGAAGATTGTGCTCTTGGTTCAGCCGAATGTGGATGTTTGCTGCCAAGGCCAATCGTTGGGCCCGCTTGGGGACTTGGAAGATTGTGCTCTTGGTTCGACCGAACGCGGACGTTCACTGCCAAGGCCATTCATTGGGGAAGCCATATCTTGAAACTGGATATTCTCATTAATCTGTTAGAAAAGAAAAGATTACAATTTGTTTCTAGGGGGTCTGGCCCTCCTAACTGTAGTAACGTCTACAATTAGAGGCGTTCCAGTGTCGTGGGATTTCCGTGCCATCTAGGAGTTCCAACTTGTACACTCTGTTTCTTATTGAGCTGACCACTCTGTACGGACCTTCCCAATTTTCGACAAGCTTCCCTCGTTCTTCCGTCCGTGCACCTACACTTGCTTGGTGAAGCACTAGGTCGTCCGGTGAGAACTGTCTAGGTGCCACCTTCCTGTTGTACCGGAGGGAGGCGTGTTGCTTGACGATTGTCTCGCAATGGTTGGCCGCCTTCCTTTTTTCCTCAGCGAAGTCCAGTTCCTCGGCTATCTGTTTGTCATTTGTGTTGACATCGAAAGCGAGTACTCTAGCGCTCGACTCACCTATTTCTGTCGGGATGACTGCTTCAGTTCCATAGGTAAGTCTGAATGGGCTCTCACCTGTAGAGGACTGAGGAGTGGTTTTGTATGACCGAAGTATGTGATCCAGCTGCTCGGCCCACTGTCCCTTAGCCGCTTTTAGCCGTTTCTTGATTCCTTTGAGGATGACCTTGTTTTCTGACTCGGCTTGCCCGTTGGTTTGTGGGTGCTCTACTGAGGTGAAGCGTTATTTGATGTGTAGTCCGCCGAGTAGCTCCTGAAAGTTCTTATCCGTGAATTAAGTCTCGTTGTCAGTGACGACCGAGTGGGGAACCCAAAGCGGCTGATGATGTTCTTATAGAAGAAGCGCTAGACCCGAGTGGAGGAGATTGTGGCGAGTGGCTCAGCCTCGACCCATTTGGTGCAGTAGTCTACAACTACTACTAGGAACTTTAAGTGTCCGGGGGCTTTGGGGAAAGGGCCTAGTAGATCCATGCCCCATTGGTAGAATGGCCAAGGGGAAGACAAGCTGGATAGGTCCTGGGGGGTGCTCGGTGTACGTCGGCGTGCTTTTGGCAGGGGTCGCAACGCTTGACGTGGTCCGCGGCGTCTTGAATCATGGTCGGCCAGTAATAACCGGCTCGAAGGACCTTCTTGGCTAGCGTTTTCTCCCCCAGGTGGTGACCACAGCTCCCCTCATGTACTTCTATTAATACATAAGAGGCTCTCTCGGGACCAAGGCACTTCAGTAAAGGAGTGGAGAATCCCCGCTTGTAAACATTATCGTCGCTGATGGTGAACCAAGTAGCTTGGTGGACGAGCTTTCGTTTTTCCAGCTCGTCCTTTGGTAACCAGTTATGTTTGAGATGTTTCCTGATCGGGACTGTCAAGTCCTCCGGTAACCAGTTATGTTTGAGATGTTTCCTGATTGGGACTGTCCAATCGTCTTCAGAAGTGGCATGGCAAATCTGGGTGGTCGTCTAGATGCTCGGGTCGTTGAGTGTCTCCTGGATTACTGATCAATTATTTTCTGGTCTCTTGGTTCTTTCTAGGTGAGAGAGGACGTTGGCCCTCTCATTCTTTGATCACGACACTTGGACGAATTGCACTTTGTTGAAACGTTGGCATAGTTTCTTTAAGTGTTCTAGGTAGTGCTGGAGGATCGGTTCTTTGGTCTGGTACTCACCTTTCACTTGGAAGACGAATAGTTGTGAGTCGCTATGCACCTTTACTTCTTGAGCTCCCAAATCCAACACGGTTAGCAGACCGGCTAGGCAGGCTTCATATTCAGCTTGGTTATTGGTGGTAGGGAAGCTGCAACGGAGGGATTGCTCTACGAAGATCCCAGAGGTGCATTCAACCACAATCCCCGCGCCTCCACCTCTGTTGTTGCTCGAGCCGTCCACATGGACCATCCAAGTATGGCTGCTTTGGTCATCTGCTTCCTCCGTCATTTTTGCTAGGAATTCGGCCAAGGCCTGTGATTTTATGGCTTGTCGAGGCTCGTAGTGGATGTCATTCTCATATAGTTTGATTGACCAAATAATCATGCAGCTCGCCAAGTCGGGCATGTGTAGCACTTGCTTGATTGGTTGATTGGTCCTGACTACGATTGTGTGTGCCTGGAATTATTGCCTGAGCCTTCGTGCCGTCGTTAGCCGGGTGTATGCCACCTTCTCTTATCTCTGATACCTGATCTTTGGCCCTTGCAGAGCTTGACTGATGAAGTAAACTAGTGTCAGCACCCAATTTTGTCCGGGTCTTTTATTTCTTTCTTTTATTGTGTTTCATTTTATTAAAAATAAAAATAAAAATAGTTAGCTAAGTAGTTAGTGAAAATATAAAAAAATAGGGCGTTTAGATTAATTGAGTTTGTTTTTTTTAATTACTTTAGTTTCTCAAAAAAATAAAAAAAATAAAAAAATGGGCCAAACTGGCCCAATACAAACCCCAGAGGTATTTCTGTCATTTTTCCTTCACTCAAACCATAAATCTCCCCTATATAAAGCCTACTCTCGCTAACCCTAACCACCCATCATTCACTAGCCTCCACACTCCAAAAAACAAAAACAAAAAAAAAAAAACAAAAAAAAAACAAAAAAACAAAAAAATCTGCACCCTTTTTTATTTTTTTTTATTTTTTTCCTTTTCCTCTCCAAAAACCCTAATTGCCTTTGCCCCTTTACTCCTGCGCAGCCACCATTCTGCTCTCTCCCTCACACACCCACCAGCCTCCATCTCCCTCTCTCCTGCCACACCCCTTGCTGCGCCGCCACCACACGTTCCTCCCTGGCCGCCGCAGCCAAGCCACCACTTCCCTTCCTCTCGCCGTCACTCCTCCACCAAGCCTCCTCGCGCCGCCACTCCTTCCCCACCTTCAAGCCGCCGCCACCGTCAAACACCTCTTTTTCCCAACCCCTCGACCAAGCCTCCAAACCTTCGACCTCTCACTCGTTCGGCCGCCGCTCCTCTCCTCCCAGGCGCCGCACCACGACACATCCATCACCGTCGCTCCTCCTCCTCACTTCCCTGGCCGTCGCAGCCGCGCCACCACTCCTCTCCTCCAACGCCGCCACCGCCACGCTCAAGCCCCCTGGCCGCCGCTGCTCCTTCCTCAAGCCCCTGAAGCACCGCCGTCACCTCCACCATCTTGCAACACACTGTTTCTATTTCTGTTTCTCTTCTATTTCTGTTTCTTTTCTGTTTTGTTTTATTTCTGTGTTTCTGTTTCTTTTCTGTTCTGCATTTCTGTTTTCTGCATTCTGTTTTGCATTCTGTTTCTTCATTCTGTATTCTGTTCACTGCTTCTGTTTCTGTTCACCGCTTCTGCTTCTGTTTTTGTTACTGCTTCGGTTTACTGTTTCTGTTTACCGTTTTCATTTCTGTTTCTTTTTCATAAATAAAAATTAATTAACCTTAAGAACTACGTAGCCTTGATTTCTCTTCGGAGATACGTAGGACCGGGCAACTCCCCGCCAGGCACTCTTTTTTTAAATCACTTTAATCACCTTAAGAACTACGTAGCCTTGATTTCTCTTTGGAGATACGTAGGACCGGGCAACTCCTCGCCAGGCACATCAAATTAAAAATCACTTTAAACCTTCAGAACTACGTAGCCTTGATCTTCCATTTGAGGGAAGTACGTAGGACTAGGTTCACACCTATCAGGCTAAATAAAATAAAATAAATATTTTTGTTTTTTTGTAAATAATCTCATTTTCTTTTTCTTTGTAAATAGTAAATCTCAAAAAATAATAAATAAATCTTCTTTGTAAATAACAAGTTTTTAATAATTTTTGCACAATCAATCTTTGGTACCGTCTTTGACGGGCGCTGTGGGGTGCTAACACCTTCGCCACACGTAACCGACTCCCGAACCTAGAATTTAGGGTTTCGTAGGCCATTTTATTTTCCTTTAGGTTTTCTAGCGTTTCCCTCTTAAAAACGTTAGTGGCGACTCTAGTTGTTTACTGATTGTTTTTAGCGCCGTCCCCGCCGCGACCCCGGTTGCGACAACTAGGTGTTGATCTTCCTGGTCCTCTCAGACGAACACTGCACTAACCGCTTTGTCCCTTACTACGAGGTAAAGGTACAATTTTTCACCCTTAACCGGACTGGAGAGGATTGGGGGATTTCGCAAGGTCTCCTGGAATTCGAAAAAAGCCCGCTCGGCTTTCGGTGTCCACTCGAAGGCCTTCCCCTTCCTCATGAGTTCATAGAGTGGTAGCGATCGGAGGGCATCCCTTGGTAAAAAATGGCTG
The DNA here is from genome assembly GCA_030819835.1 of Acmispon strigosus. Taxonomy (NCBI): domain Eukaryota; kingdom Viridiplantae; phylum Streptophyta; class Magnoliopsida; order Fabales; family Fabaceae; genus Acmispon; species Acmispon strigosus. The sequence goes on from JAUAMA010000001.1 coordinate 11,442,127, forward strand.
AGGGCTGCCAGTCGTCCTGCCAACTGCTGCACCTCTTTCATTGAGTTGGGACTTCTCATGTTCTTTATGGCTTGGAATTTGTTCGGATTGGCCTCGATTCCCTTCTAAGTCAGCATGAAGCTGAGGAACTTCCCTCCTTAGACTCCAAATGTGCACTTTTCTAGGTTAAGCCTCATGTTGTGCTTTCTTAATTGCTTGAAAACGGCTCTCAACACGGCGACGTGGTCCCCTCCCTTGGGAGTCTTTACTATGATATCATCTATGTAGACCTCCACCGACTCGCTCATCAGGTTGTCGAAGACTTTGGTCATCATGCGCTAGTAGGTGGCAACTGCATTCTTGAGGTCGAACGGTAGCATGGTGTAGCAGAACGTCCCTTGGTCTGTAACGAATGTTGTCTTTTTCTCGTCCGACCAGAACATTGGGATCTGGTTGTACCCCGAGTAAGCGTCCATGAAGGAGAGGAACTCGTAGCCCAAGGAATTGTCTATGAGGGCATCAATGTTGGGTAGGGGGAATGGGTCCTTGGGGCAGGCCTTGTTCAGATCGGTTTAGTCAACGCACATGCGCCACTTCCCGTTCACCTTTTTAACCAATACGACGTTCAACGGCCATGTCGTGTATTTGATTTCCCTGATGATGCCTACTTTTAGGAGTTCTCCCGTCTGTTCCTTGATGGCTAACTGTTTTTCTGCGCTCATGCACCTTTTCTTATGCGCGACCGGTTTATGGTTCGAGTTGACCGACAGCCTATGGCAAGATAGATCCGGGTGTACCCCTAGCATATCAGCTGATTCCCAAGCGAAGAGGTCTCTGTTTGCCTATAGAAGTCTCTCCAGGCGTTCGGCCTGTTCCTCGGTCAAATCCTCAGCCATTTTGGTGGTGTGACTTTGTGACCTTCCTACTTGCACTACTCTGGTTTCCCCCTTGGGATGCAACCTTAAGTCGGCTTCTGAGTGGTCGATCCTCGGGTCGATATCCATGAGGGAGAATGACTCCTGGCGTTTTTCCTGCGGTTTCTGCTTCTTTCTTGTTCTATCTTCTCTTGCCATCTGACAGCTAGTAGTATAGCAACTCCGTGCCATTTTGAGGTCTCCTCTTACCGTTATCACCTGGTCCTGATGGGGGTACTTCAACATTAGGTGAGGACAAGAGACAATTTCCTTAAAAGCGTTGATGCTCGGACGGCCTAGGATAACCGTGTAGGTCGTTGGGCAATCTACCACGATGAAGCGGGTTTTGACCGTCTTGCATGTTCTAGGCTCGCCTAGCGAGAGCCAGGTATCGAAGTACCCCGGCGGTGTCACCCGGTCCTCAGTGAAGCCGATCAGATCACTGTCGTAGGGAGTTAGGCCCCTAGCTGATTGGCCCAAGGCCTTGTAAGCTGTGTAGAACAGGATGTCCACCGAGCTCCTGATGTCGATCATTGCTTTGGTTACCTGTTAGTTGGCTATCATTGCGTTGCATACGATCGGGTCTTCTTCCTCTCCCATTTCTCTTCTGTAGTCCGCGTCGGAGAAGGTAATGGCCAAACCTCCCCTGTTGTGTTTCTTGTCATGGGCTCGTTGGCTTGTTTCATCTCTCAAGATCGTTCTCAAGCATTTCTTTCGAGATTTTGACCTACTTTCCTCACACAGGAATCCACCGGCGATGGAGAGAGTGAACTGAGGTGTTATCCGGGCGCCCTCTCTTCGGTCACGTTCTCTCGACCTTTCCCGGTTGTTCCTCCTTTCCGGGTGGTCTCGATTTCTATTTTCGTATCTTTGGGTTCCTCTAGGGGGAACGGTCCATCCTACCTCGAATGGGAGGGATCCTCACCGGTGGCTGCGGATGCAGAGTCGCGGACGGGGCGGTCGATTGCACATATTTCGTCAGGTGTCCTTCCCTGACCAATATTTCTATGCTGTCCATCAACTGCACGCACTCGTCTGTTGTGTTCCCGAGCCCACCGTGGTACTCACAATACCTTGAGGTATCGGTGACGTTCTTCGAACGGATCATAGGTGGCTGATGACGGGATATTATATGATGTTTTTAGGTTGTTTTTAGTCTTTTTATTTTATTATTTTTGAGTCACATATAGGATTTTTACTATTTTTACATATATTTTATATTTATTTTGCATTCTGCATATAGATTAGCTTTTATTTGTTTTTCTAACTTTATTTTATATTTTTAGGAATTTTTATAGCTATTTTATATTTTTAGGAAAAGCTGGTATAGTTATCATTTTTGTCCAGGGACCGATTTGTAAAGTTTCAGGAATTAAAGGATCAAAGTGTAAAAGTTCAAGAGTGGAGGATGAAAAGTGAAGTTTGAAGGAGTCAAAGGGCCAGAATTGAAGTTCTAACAAAGGGAGGACTTGAAGTGAATTGAAGAATGTGAAGCAACTCTCTTTGATTTGAGCACATGTAAAATAAGGATGGAAGATTAATGGTGGTAAAGGGGAGGTTTCAGAACTTAATAGAGGCTGAATGTGGCCTAATTAAGCCAATCAATTCCACCATTGAAGAAGAAAGGAATCCAAGAAAAAGCTGCCAGTGTTCGTCCCAGCGCTGCAGCGTTGGAAGTCCCAACGCTCAAGCGCTGGACCTCTGACTAGGATGTGAGTCAGAGGTTGCACCCAGCGCTGAAGCGTTGGAAGCCAGCGCTCAAGCGCTGGGCCTAATTCTGCCCGTTGGATTTTAATGCTTCCCAGCGCCCAAGCGTTGGGAATGCCAGATTTTTGCTATAAATAGGGAGCTTTTCTTCACTTGTAAGACACACCTATTCAGAATACAACAAGTGTTCTTCTTTCTTCCTTAAAGATCATTGTTCCTAGGAATTGTGGGAAGCCATACTTGAGCTCCTATCCAGGGTAATTCGATGATTCTTTTAGCCATGCTTGGCTAATTCTTTTTAAGTTTCTTGGGTTGTATTAATTTATAATTTTATGCTTTAGTATTGTTTTTACCTTTCTGAATAATATATCCATTTCATGTTTCATTTCCTTGTTCTTCATTAATCTTGTGTACAAAAGATTTCATGCTTTCTACTTATGTCATAAGGCCATTTGGTAAGTAGTAAGGGAAATAGGAAATAAAAAAGGTTATAAGTATACATTTCTTAAGGCAATTAGGATGGACGTAACTTTGTGTTGGCCCGAATTCCTTCTTCATCTTCTTTTCTAAATTAACTAATAACCAAGGCTATGGAGTTAGTAATTAGGAAGAAAGTTCTACATGACTTAAGGCAATTAGCTTGTAGAAATTCTAGGCTATAGCACCATGGAATTGGACTTAAAATTCAGAAAATAAGTAATAACTTGCTAGCATATTTATAGATTATGTAAATCAACCCAAGAGCTTAATTCTCATCATCTTATCTCTTTATTTATTTATGTTGTTGTTCTTGCTTGTTCTAAAAACCAACATCAAATATTCATCTCTTAAATTTTCTGCACAAGTACTAAATATTATAATAATAGGAAACCTATCCCTTGGGTTCGATCTTTTTATTACGCGATATTGAATCGTACACTTGCGATTTGGGTATCAGTGGCATCTCTCTTAATTCACTGTTGAAATTCTTTTTAAAGATCAGTGACAAGGGGGCGTTCAACGGGGCGTACCGGTCGAACTTTCCCCTCGGTTTGCAGTTTTCCCTCGGTTCTTTTCGCCTCTCAGTTCTGCGGTCGTCCCTTCTAGACAAGGCTTGAGGTTGATCTTTTGTGCTTGTGGCTGGTTGGATCTTTCCCAGTCCGAGAGTGGTTTCGGCGTCCTCTTGATTGATGAACTTTTCGGATCGTCTCTGGAATCCCCCCTTGTCTTCGGCTTTACTCCACTCAGGGATTTCCAGAAGGGGCCTGGTTGCAGGCCCTTCCAAGAAAAGAGGAGGTGCACCTCTTCCGAAAGGTTGGGGGTAAGGTTGGCTTCTTTGTTGAACCTTGTTAGGTAACTCCTCAGAGATTCTTTAGGTCCTTGCTTGATTTTCTCTAAGGTTTCGACCGTCCTTGGCAGCTCCTTGCTACACGCAAAGTGTTGAGTGAACAAGTTGACTATATCACCCCATTGTTGGATCGCCCCGCTCGGAAAGGATTGGAACCAGCGTTGTGGAACTCATCCCAAGATCATTAGGAAGAATCGATAGCAGAGTAGGTCGATCGCACCCGCGCACTGCATGGTACTATAGAAGTGGTCTAGATGTGCCTAGGGATCGTCAGATTTGTCGTATTGTTGCATCTTTGGAGGTTGGATGAAGTTCGGGGGCATGGGTTCTTGCATGATGGCTTGACCGAGGGGTGTCCCTTGTTGAGTTTTTCTTGTAGGTTCGGCTCGGAGTTGGGGTTGAACCGTGGCTCTGACCACAGTTCTTGCGGGTTGGTCCATGATCGGTTCTTGGCGGGGTGGAGATTGTTGGGGGTGGCTCTGGCTCCAGCCTTGGTTGCGTTCTTCCTCTAAGTGTTGAATATGGTCTTTCAAGTGCTGGATGGTAATATTCTGGTCCTCGACCCCTTGCTGCCCCAGCTTTTCCATGGCTGCCATCCGTTCTTCTAATAAGATCAAGGCTTCACAATCGTTTTGGGTTTTCATGGTCGTCCGGACCTGGGGTCGTGGTGTGTTGGGCGTGATTTGAGCCTGCCGCTCGACTGGTTGGACTTGCTCCGCTTCAGCTTACATCTCGTTTTCCCCTACCATCTCTACTCGAACAGATCCTTCTTGAGCTGCCTTTGACGTCTGCCTTATGGCTTTCTTCTATACCATGACGTGGAGTAGGGGAAGCTTTACCGAATTCCCACAGACGGCGCCAATGAACAAAACTATCTGATCAATCCCCCGAGAAGGGGGTTTATCGAGGAGGGTATGGTGCTTCCTGTGGTGGTTGAGGGGTGGTCGACCACTGCTCTTCTCTTGGTGGTCGTCTGGAAGGGATCCCTGCAAAGACACTCCCTTGCCAAAGTCAAATACTATGAGTGGGGGAGTTATGTGAGGTTAGGGTGTTAGATTCAAACGATTTCATCTTTTATTATATTTTGATGAATAACAATTTTACCTAAGGTTTGATGTTGATAGATAAAGAATTTCTAATACTTTGAGTATTTTATATTTCAGGAACATCTATCATTATGAAGAAAGAACGTCTGCCTACCCTTTGAAATAATATCAAAGGCAGCACATCGAAATGTCGCGAAAAAGTGGATTGTTCTAAGAGTGCGTCTAAAGAGTATGTCTGGTGACTCTCAAAGAGAACGTCCGTAGAGTTCGTCCGGTCACAGGATAAAGAGAACGTCCAGCACAATGCTTCATGCAATAAAGGCAAACATCGTCGAAACATTTAATGAAGCACTGTTCGCAGCAGAACCAAGAAAAGGACATAATAAATATTTTATTCCTCGTATCTGCTAGCCCTTCTGTCATTCCTTAAATCAAGCATTACTTTTCAGAGTCAATGGCGCAGTTTGCTGAACATCGTATCACCTCAACGGTTAGAATCAAATCTCGATGATCAGAAAAAGGAAATTCTCTTTGCTGTCTTCCTCTACATTTAATGCTCAGACGAGCACTTAAGGAAACTGCATTGAAGAACCAAACGACACTTGCAAAAGCATTTAATGCTGCAATTAATGCGTAGCAAGTTGCATTTAATGCTGCTACAGAGCTGCTAGAAGTATCCGTTGCAACAACAGTGAAGAAGAAATTCAAACGGAACTCTCAATCTTCATTAACGTGATTCCTACTAAAGATATAAATAGAGGACTTAGACACTGGAATCAGTGGCGACTTCCTACGAACAAAATTCACAAGCTTTCTAAGTCTTTCATCTGCAAATAGCTCTAATGCAAACTCAAAAACTCATAAGTTATATTTTCTTGAGTTAAGTCGTCTACCCTTAGTGTGAAACCTTCACAGAGTGAAAACTCTCATCTTTCTCACACAACCAAAACAGAGAACTTACAGTCTTATCCTCTCTGTAACTTGCACTTAATATTTCTACCCTACTCTTCTTGAAGAGATCTTGTAGAAGAACAAAACCTTCTTTGTAAAGGAACTAGGAGAAGTCCTGTTTAATACTTGTAAGGAGAAGTCCTGAAGAATACTTGCAAGGAAAAGTCCTTCGAATACTGGGAGTAGTCCTGTTAAATACTTGTAAGGAAAAGTCCTTCGAATACTAAGAGAAGTCCTATTGAATACTTGTACTATTCAGGTTGAATAGTGGAAAATCTTGGTAAAGCCAAGGACTAGACATAGCCCCATCAAATTAGGGGTAAACCAGGATAAATCTGTGTGTGCTAATTTATTTACTTGCTCTAGTTGCTCATAGCTTATATCGTCTGCCTCTATCCTGCACTCATTTTAGAACTTGTTGTGTTTCCGCTGCTCAAAATTTGTTGACCAATTGTTCGCATAATAGTGTTTTATACTAAGCTCTGTCGTCTACCAAAAAGATTTCTAGAAACTAATAATTGTTTGAAAAGGCAAAGTTTTTACACACACACAATTCAACCTCCCTTCTTGTGTTGTTCCTTTTTGCTTCATAGGGTGTGTGTACTTTTGTGGAGTGATGGAATTAGGCTTTTATAGGGAGCGCCTGTCACCATTAGGATCGCGAATCTAAAAGGGTGTCAGCATAGCTGGTAGGGTAGGTGACAGGGCTAGAGATAGCGTCAATTTGCACAGCTGTCCCACACTAGGATTCATTATGGTATTAGGGTACTGGTCGACTACAATCACATGCCTCGACCAGCTGACCACTATCATGGTCGGACGCAGTGGTCTGATCGGCGGAGGTAAGTGTTCAGATTCTAGTATTATGGTACTGGCTGGCAACCATCGCACGCCTCAATCGGCAGCCCAGTTTCATGATTGGACGTGGTGGTCCAGTTGGTGGGGTTAAGTGCCTATGATGGTACTTAGGAACAGTTATATATGCAATTGAAACTATGGTTCTGTTCTGATGACTTGGAGTTACCAAACACAACACACAAAACATTATTGTCCTATTCCATCCAATTTTGTCCGTTCCGTTCTATTCTGTCCTGTTTCGTTCTGTCACCAAACACTGCCTAAGTGGACAGTTATTTTGGAACGGAGGGAGTATATTAGAAAGAGATTAATTTTATTAAGGCTTAATTGCAACTTTGGTCCCCCCACTTACACACTTTCCACGGTTTTGGTCCCCCACGAATGCTTCCGTTAGCAACTTTGGTCTTCCATCTAAGATTTAACGTTTCTGGCAAAGAAGTTAATAAAAAATAAAAAAAAAAGGAATCCAGAAACATGATGAATGTTCATCAATTTTCATCATGTTCATCACCATTCACCTTCATTTCAATCTTGTTAAAAAAACCCATAACTCCCTCAGAACTCATTGAAATTGATCCCAAATTTTCTCAATCCAGAATAAATAATTTAAAACCCAACAATTAATCCACAATTCAAAACCAAAAATTAATCCTAGAATTGTTGTAGAAAAACAATTAATCCTCTTCTCCCTCTCCATCTCTGAAACCCTAAAAAAAATCACTTCCTCTCCTCTCAAACCTCCATAGCCGCCGCCCCTCAACCACTCCTCTTCTCCTCACCACCCAAACACAAACCGTCACCACCTATTAGCCTGGAATTTTTCCTAAGTCTCAAATTGGTCGAAGGTTACACAATAAGATGATTTCGACCAAAATGAAAGATATTAGCTAAGGCTGATAAGACAGCTTCCAATGTTCGACTAAAACAAAGATGACATGCTGAGTCGAAGTCGAAGTCATATTGGAGACAAGATCTTAAAACAGACAAGTGTTAGACTTGTTTTCGACTAAAGTCTTGATGTGCATGGAGTTACATTTCGACGAAAGTTATAGACTGTTGGACTATAACATAACACGTGGAGAGAAAAGAAGCAAGAACAGGACACGTGTAAAGCTCAGAAGATTCGTCTGTGGCAAGCAGTTGAAGAAGAAGAAGATGGATATGATGAAGAAGAAGAAAAAAAAAGAGCTGGGGGTTTTTATTGATTCTGGGTTGAAATTATTTTCGGTGAAAGTTTGAGAATTGTGAGTGATGAAGATGAAGATGAAGATGAAGATGAAGATGAAGATGAAGATGAAGATGAAGATGGATATGATGAAGAAGAAGAATAAAAAAAAGATGAAGAACGAAAGATGGTTTTTAAATTTTAATTTACTAATTCTGTTTTTTGTTTTGTGAAATTAAGAAAGAATTTTTCCGATGTATAAAAAAGAAAGAAAAAAAGAAAGTAATTACTTTAATCTAGAGTTGAAATAAAATTAAGGAAAAAGAAAAAATTCCAGCGAGGCTTCATTTAAATGACGTGACACTAGCACGTAGGCTTATTCGTGACACATAAGCACGATGGTCAACGTCACCACTCCGGCAGGGACGAAAGTCAACTATTTCCTATAGATTGAAGGCTTATTTTGAAAGTTACATCGGCGAGGGATAAAAATCAAAATTTGCTAAAGTTCAGAGACGAAAAAATTTATTTAACCCAAATTTTTATACATGGACGGTGCATATTTATTATTGTCGTTAGCTAAAAATGATCGATGAACTGTCAGTGCAAACATTCTTTTACACGTGCATCTAATTGATTTGCACCACATTAGAAATTTATTTTTATTTGAATTAAATTTAAAGAGAAATTTACACTATTTTCGGGACTACCCTCACTCTCATGAAGTTTGACTTCGGCTCAATGCTTTCGCTTGGTCGTGGTTCAACTCGACCTCTATTCAGACGCGGGTACAATCTCAACTTTAAGGGGAACATTCTTCCTTGTTTGTTTTAGTATTTGGGGACTTCGGCGGTGAAAAATGAGATGGTGCTTAGAGACAAGAGCTGGACGGTTCATTTTGTGTGCAACTGGAACTTGTAGGAAGAGCGAGAGTATGCGAGTTGTTTGGGCAACCGGCACCCTTTCGAGTTGCTCCCTACAAAGTCAGTTTGATGGAGGTGCTTGCCTCCTAATTATGTTTCTTTAACAGTGGATGATGCTTATAACAGTGGCCAGAAGCTCATGAGAATCAGTGGTGTTGTTATCAACTTGTCCGGTACCTGGCTAGGTGGGTTTTATGCGAGTGTCCCGGGTGGTGACCCCCTTTTAGCTGAGATTTTAGCTATGGTGATGGGGCTGAAGTTGATCTGGCAAACAAATATTAAGAAAATTATTTGCAAAGTTGATTACTTGGAGTTAATTTCTACTCTTTGAGATGATTGGTACCGGTTTCATGCAAATGCTAGTGTAGTTTTACTGTCCTTGAATTCCCTTTGGATTGTGTCCTTTCTCATCTATCTCGGTATGTTTTAGCTTCTTAGCCTTGTCTTTTTTCTTTCCTATTCACGGGAAAAAGAAACACTTGGCCCTATGTGGCATAATGTGATTAAATATATGTGTAAAATTTCTATACACAGATGGTTCATATCCATTAATCTCGTTAAATCAAAAATAGTTGATGTATTGTCTGTCTAATTTTTTTTTACAAACGCATCCAATTGATTTCCGCCACATCAGTTTTTAAATTTTTTTTAATTAAAATAAAAAGAAATGTAACACTTTGTCCTATGTGGCATAATGTGATTGGATGTTTGTACAAAATATCTATACAATGATGGTGCATATACATTAATCTTGTTAACTGATAATGGTTGATGTAATGTCAGTGTAAGCATTTTTCTACACATGTATTCAATTGATTTCCGCCACATCAGAAGTTTATTTTTATTTTAATTAAAATTAGAAAGAAATATAACCACTTGGTTGAATGTGACCAATGCTCAGAAAACTGGACTGGATCGAGCGGTCGAATCGATTTAATTGGAAACCGGCATATTTACGGTTCGGTTAGCATACTAAACCGGACACTCATGGAACCGGAGAAAGAACTAATGTTAGAGGTAAGAAAGATATTATTGCTTTTTGATCCTTTGGTTCATCTTAGTTTTGATTTCTTCTGGCTTGCTATGCTTAACGATATCGAATTGATTTTGTTTGATACTTTCTCATGTTATAAACTCTTCCCCACTTTCTCATGTTAGCTCCTCCACATTGCTATTTCACGAAGAAGAAACCGTCATTTCTATGGAAAAATGTTCTCCTTTTTTTATTAGAAATAAGAGAGAAAACTCACAACTAAGTAAAGTTGTGAATCAGATAAATGGTTGAGAAGATGAACAAACAACTTAGTTTTCCTTATCTTTTTTTTTTTTTTGAGATGTGCTATATTGTCATAATTATTTCCATAAAAACACACTCTTATCGCTTTGAGTTGCACTATGAAGTTTTAGTTTTTTTAGCAATAAAAGAGCTTTGTTTTTATTTTCTACCATAAAAAAAAAACTTACTTTCATAATTTGAATCAAACATATAATATATATAATTTCTACCATGGTCAAACAATAGAAATTCTTTTACAACAATTACTTATGATATTGTCTAAATTTCTCAAGGTAAATATTTGGTAAACTCACTTTAATCTTAGCCTCTTAGGTCACCAATATATTTTGACATGTATCATAAGATAGAATTTTGCATGTCAAACTATTATTAGACCACCTAAACTACAGTAGTTTTACTTAAAAGTAGCAAATTATCAATTTAATTATATTTATATGAAACGGTTGTTAAAATCACACATGTGAGAGGATTTGCCCAAATTTAATGTATCAATAGTATAATTTATAAATAATAATTGATAATATTTTTCATTTTAAACCCTTCTTCTCAAATATTTTATTATTATAGTAAACAATTGAAATCACTAGATTTGAGCGTTGTATACGAAAACAAAGGTGGTTTTTTCTTCCTGTATGGGTATGGAGGAACAGCTAAAACAATTGTATGGAACACTCTATCGGCATCCATTAGATTGAGAGGTGATATTGATATTAATTTTACCTCGAGGGGTTTGCTGCACTGTTGTTGCCCGGAGAGAGGACGACGCACTCCAGGCTAAATATTCTTATACCAATAATCGAGGAATCAACATGACAAAATAACATCTAAATTTAGCACAAGATGTGGCGTGGTAGTTGCTAACTTTATCCCTCGACCATGCAGAAGGGGGTTTCGATTCTTGCCCATGTGAGTTAAGCGCAAATTGTCGCCAACCTTTTACTGCTAAGTAACTATTTCTCACGGCTACAGTATTGGTCACTATGGTTGACCTCACAACAACATGTATAAGAAGTTATAAAAATATATCATTTCACACACAGTAATTTCATTTTATCCAAAGTTACCTGTGCGATTAAATTGTCCTTACTTGAAATATAAATGGAATAGCACACCATGAAGGTGACTTTCGATATCTGGCATACTGTTCGAATGCGAATTGGACAACTATGCCAACCAGGTATGGAGCAAGAGTTGCTGAGGCTGCAGGCCCAGTCCATGGCCAGACCAAACCCATAGAGACCATAGGAATTACAAGGCTAAGTACAAGTGTAGCAACAGAAGAGATTCTCTGTCCTATCTGAGGGGGCAGAGTATTGCTATTATTTGCAGCAGTATCCAGTTGTATGGGTCCTGCAGTATAGTGCAGGACTTAATATATAAGTCACTATAAGTTAATTCTTTTTAAATAAATATAGCACTTAATATTTTTCTAAAAGGAAATATTATATATATATATATATATATATATATATATATATATAGTGAGAGAGAAGAGAGGGACTTGTTATATCTAATAATTATAACATTTTTATAATATTAGTATGCATAGATATCGCATTAATTGCAATAAGTGTTTCTTATGTTATCATATACTTTAGTTAATTACATTAATATACAATATTATTATTTGAAATAAATTATATATAATAAATATCTAGCCTTGATTACTATTTTATGTGAATATAACTTAATATATTGGGAAAATTTCAGTATCAACGCCTAAAGTTTATCATATTGCCGAGATCTCCCATCTATTATTTAAAGAGGCACCACCAAGCAATCACACCTATTTTGTTGGGAATATTGTACAAACCTTCCTCTGATTTATCTTTAATGCACTGATATCTCATAAGATTTATTAGTAAGCACCAAGAATGAGGGAGGTTAGTACATTTCGTACCAGAGATGGACGGGTAGTGCAATAATCATACACCTTAGGAGAGGTGATTGTAATTTGCAACAAATTATTTAATAATGATGCAAATTTAAAAAATCGTTAATGAAATCTAATGAATTAGTTCTAATAGTATTTTATTTTTTGATAGGATGTATCATATATTATATCTAATTATTTTTTTATTAAAAGAACAAGACATATTATATCTAATCATTTGATATTGATAATTATTACATAAATTAATCTGAGGTAAAATATATTTATTATCTTTACATTAAAATTTGTATTAACTATTCATATATATTTATTTGTTTCAATATTAATAATTATCACATAAATTAATCTAATATAAATTATATTTATTATATTTGACATAAATATTTGTAGTAATTATTCATACAAATGAATGAATTGAAATAATTAAATTTACAAAATATTTTAGGCTTAAATATGTTTGGGGTCCCTAACATTTGAAAGGGAATCAATCTAGGTCCCTGAAAAATTAATTTGTAAAATCGGATCCCTAATATATGTTTTTTTAAATCAAATTAAGGAGAAATCTCAATTTAAGCTGATTAATGATTCTAATTAGCCCAGTCACCGGTCCACATGTTAATAATTTTTATTTTTTAGTATCTTACTTAATTACTAATATTCCACATCATCTTTTTACCTACCATGTAATTTATTCCATTTTCCCATTTACCCAAAATCAATTTCCCCAGCATAAACCCTAAATTGGAGAATCTCCCTCGCCTTCTCCTTCGCCTTGCTTCCATTGTCCACCTGAAGCATCAAACAGAGCTTCGCCACCACACCAAGCTTCAGCATCTCCTGAAAAACACTCGAAGAAGCATAGAATTTGCACACACAGAGCAGAATCCTCACCACCCTGTCGTTCGCCACTGTCAAAACCCGCAGAATCTTCTTCAACACGACGGCGAGCCCCACCGCGTGGCTCAGAAGCTCCGTGCGCCCCTCCGCGCATTGGCACAACAAATCCAACAGAACAAGCATCATCTCACATGGTTTCCTCTCCTTACGATTGAGAAGAAGCTCTGTTATCACAAAAACACAGTTGTATTCACTGCTTTGATTCTGTTCTTACCCAGAGGACAAACTTGAATCAGTGTTTGAATTGTGGCTTTCGTAATCTGGTCCCTTACAACTTGCACTAATTCCACAAAAAGTTCAGTCTTTAGGTTGTAAAGTTGCACTGTTTCAGCAACCTCTGACCTCGATTTCAGCAAGAAAACTGCGTAAGCTCTTGATTCGAAGAACCCCTTCTCCCTAACATCGAACCCTAAATCATCTTCTCCTCCTCCACTTCGCCGCTGCCGCGCCACCTGTGCCGTCTAACCTCCTCGACCCTGACCCCGATCCCACAGTCGAACCACGTGACTTCGCTGCCCCGTGAAAAGCCACGCGACCCTCTCTTTGCTGCATCCTTTTTTGAAGCGTTTAAGGCATGAGTCAATGTGAAGTGCTTCCTTCTCCGCCGCCTTCTCCTTCGTCCTTCTCCTGCAATTTTTCTTTCTCGGAATTCTTATAGACCTTCAAGTTCTCCAATTTAGGGTCTATGTTGGGGAAATTGATTTTGGGTAAATGGGAAAATAGAATAAATTACATGGTAGGTAAAAAGATGACGTGGAGTATTAGTAATTAAGTAAGATATTAAAAAATAAAAATTATTAACACGTGGACTGGTGACTGGGCTAATTAGAATCAATAATCAGCTTAAATTGAGATTTGTCCTTAATTTGATTAAGAAACATATGTTAGGGATCCAATTTTACAAATTAATTTTTCAGGGACCTAGATTGATTCCCTTTTAAATGTCAGGGACCTAAAACATATTTAAGCCAATATTTTATTCTATAATTATTTAATGTAACATTTGAAATAATTATCTAAGTTAACTTTTTTAGTAAAGTGAAAATTTTATTTTTTATTTTTATTATTATATATTTCTTATATCGAATAATTTTACTATTTTTTGTAATGTTAGTATTTATACAAATGTAATTCATTGCAAAAAATAATTTTATGTGGTATATATATTATTTTTTGAAACAAAGTGGTATTTATATTATGAAAGTAATTAAACATTTAAAAACATTATATTTCATAATTATTAAATTTAGTAATGTTAATGATGAAACCTATATATATTTAAAGCTATATATTTTTTTTGGGACGGAATTGGAATTCCGTCACGGTATAGGGACGGAAATATGCAAGTCGTCACAAAATTAGGGACGGGCTTTAAAATTCTGTCCCAACTACGAAATTTGTTTTGGAGGGAAGAATGGCGCCAACTTTTAGGGACAGAAATATTTAATTTGTCCGTCCCAGTTTGTGACTGAATCATCAATAAATTTCTGTCTCAAATTTTGTTAAAGCTATGTTTTTTTTTTTTTGGGACGGAATTAGTATTCTGTCACAGTATAGGGACGGAAATATGCAAGTCGTCACAAAATTGGGGACGGGCTTTAAAATTCTGTCCCAACTACGAAATTCGTTTTGGAGGGAAGAATTGCGCCAACTTTTAGGGACAGAAATATTTAATTTGTCCGTCCCAGTTTGCGACGGAATCATCAATAAATTTCTGTCTCAAATTTTGTTAAAGCTATGTTTTTTTTTTTGGACGAAATTGGTATTCTGTTACAGTTTAGAGACAGAAATATGCAAGCCGTCACAAATTGGGGACGGACTATGACATTCTGTCCCAATTTGTGACAGAATTATCAATAATTTTCTGTCCCAAATTTTATGAAAAATATTTTTTTTCTTTGGAAAGGAATTGGAATGTCGTCATAGTTTATTATTCTATAAGTAAACTATTTGACTTCCACAAACAATCTTACAAAGCCTCAGACTTCAGCGTTCCAGACACTGATCAATATAAATTTAGGCCCCCTTTATATTGTGGATCAACCCAGTTCAATCTGTTTATTTCCATGTTACGCAGAATGAGTCTAAAAGAAATGTCAGCCAAATTGAACTTCAAAGGATGACAAGGCTGACATGCAGATCGATATAATAATGAGGTTCCATGTTGATCTAAAAGGCCTATAGACCCATTAAGCATTCGTGGTTGCGTACAAGGCCTGTTAGGCCCAATAAAACTCAATAATAAACTTATAGGCCCATCAAGCCTAATTAATCTTCATTCTGACCTTAAGTTGATCTCCAATGTCCATCAGGTCCAATTAGGCTTCATGTTGATCTCGAGATCTATTTGACATAATTATACTTCATGCTGATTTTAGAAGCTCATTCAACCTTATTGAGCTTCAACGCGATCTCTCAGGCCCATCATAACATAATGAGCAAGGTGTCATATTGATAAAAAATGTTTATTAGACTCACTGAGCCTTCTGTTGTGTACAAGGCCCATTAGGCACAATTCAAGTCAATAATTGATGGTATAGGCGCATGAAATCCAATTAAGCTTCATTTTGACTTAGGGTCCATCAAGTCTGATGATATCTCTAGTTGGTATCCAATGTCCATCGGGTCCAATAAGGCTTCATGTTGACCTCAATGGTTTCTCTGCTCTAATAATACTTCATGTTGTTCTTAGTGGCTCATGTAACATTATTGGGCTTCATGGTGATCTCTAAGGCCCGTAGTAACATAATGAGATTACATTTTGATCTCAAAGGGCTGCATTAGGCCCAATGAGGCTTTGTGTTGTGTACAAGGCCTATCAGACCTATTACAACTCAATAACTGATCTATAAAGCCCATCATAACATAATAAAGTTTCTTATTGATCTGAATGACTCATCATAACCTGATACTAGAATCCAAAAGATAATTAAATTAAAAAAATATTAAATACAATATGCTTATTTGATATCTTATTACTAATATTATAAAGATATTAAAATATAATTTTTAATAATGAGGAACTTTTTTTCTTAAGATTTTTTTCTAATTTTTTTGTCAAAATATTAATATATATATATACACACACGTACTATTATCGTGATTATACTAGATTAAATATATCATCCTATTATATATTATGATAATTCTAGCTATTGGATATTTCTTAAGTATATATTATTAATTACTTATAATTAAAATTTGAAACAAATCTTTTGCGCATTATTGTGAATATTATTTCTTTAGCTTTTTTTCTTTTAATTAAAAAGTGAATTTTTTAAAGAAAAAAGTTGAAACAAATACAATCTTAATTTTAAACTACTAAACACAATTTGTGATAAGCTATTATAAAACAAGATAATTATAATATATTTTACAAACAAAATATTAAAAAAGGAGCTCCTAAACTAAAAGCTCATTTCTAAAGAAAAAAACAATAAACCCCTTTTAAAAGCCAAATATTATTTTAACTTTTTCAAAGTTTAAAAAAAAAAAAACCCTTTGTACTTTATTCTTTCAGCCGTTCCTCATCTTCATTATCGTTTCAAACATTTCAACCCATTCATTTCAACCCTTTCAACCCATTGCTCTGCCTTTACTCTCGAGACGTCCGCCGCCGCCGCCGCCGCTTCGAGCCCCGGTTTGTCCGCTGCCGCTGCGTTCGAAGCCGCCTAGTACTCCGCCTTTCCTTGCGTCGCCCTCCCCTTGCTCTGTCGTCCTCTCTGCGTCTTGCGCCACCCGTTGCTCCCTCAGCCGCCGCTTCGTTCGGCGCAGCCTCGTTCTCCTCCAGACCTTGCCTCGCTCACCCTCTGATTCCATGTATGATTTATGTTTTTATTTTTGTTTTATTATGAGGTTGATTTTCAAGGTTTAAGAGCTCTGAGTAGTGATTGTGTCAATTTAGCTCATGTTGATGAATGGAACTTTATCTGGCATTCTATGCTATTCTAAGCCTAGTGGTGGTGAACTTTATCTAGCATGCTATGCAATGCCTAGTGGTGGTGAATGGTGATCAACAAATATGTGATGCCTAATTTTTGCTAGCATAGTCCGCAGCAAAATGTTCGAGATATTTGATACTTGATGTCTTCGTATTTCTTTCTAGATGAGGACATCAAAGGAGATTTAGTTGTCAAAGCTTGTAAATGGTTCCTGGTGATTTATGGGCTATTGAGGAAAGTCTGCAATATTAATGTGAAATATATACAGTGGAAGTTCTTTAGCAGGTATTTGGTTAATTAATTTCTTATCATTAAGTTCTTAAATCATTTTTCCCTTAAGTTTCAACTTTTTTAAGTGTCCTTTATGATACGTGAAATATAGTCATGCTTATTTGTCTCTTACAACTACCAAAAGCAAACTTGCCAACAAGTTAGTGACTTTAAAAGGAAGCATTTTAAGTGTTACAAAATTGGTGAGCAAATAGTAATGTTACGAAACTGGCTTTGTGAGGGTGGATTTCTGTAATTTTATGTTGCTTCCTCCCTGTCTCCCTCTTGTTCTGTTTTAGGCTTTTAGCCATAAAGAAAGCTCCAATGATGCTATATGTGAAGTATTTAGAATCGGGAATTTGGAATTCTATGTGTAAGGTGATATGCTTTGATATCTGTAATGCTAATCTAATGGATAGATTCAACTTTAATTTTAATAAATATACTGATTGACTTACATTAGTAACTTTTCTTTTAGTAACTCTAGCTCACGTGTTCTTGCAATGGTAATATCATGTATATTTCTAGTATTGCTAGTTTGTGCAATAGGAGGACCTTCTTTAATAAGTATATGACTTTTATTGTACTTAAACATTGTTGTTTTATCAGAACCTAATCTTGTTTAATAAGAATATGACTTTTATTGACTTACCTTCTTTAATTTTGTTTTCTTCTATATTTACTAAGGTTTCAGAATCTTATTGTTTTTTTTTTTTTTTGCAGTGGTACTGGAGTTTGTCTGTCTCGTTTTATTAGCCTTGATCTCTTGCTAGCTGAAATTCATAGCTATGTACAGAAGGTATGTGCTGACTTACTTTTGCTACTTCATCAAATCTTTTGGTTTCAAAAAGTAAATTACTTGGGCTGAATGCTGGTTCCCTTTCTTTTCAGTCTCTGGCTTTGATTGCTTATTAGGACAAGTCATTAAGTGTGAATAGATTTTTTTATTAGCTGCTTATGCCCTGCTTATGAGTTGTGACTAGCTATCAATACTTCTCATTGTATGTTTTATTTTACTGCAAAATTATTCATGTTTCATTTTACTACAAAATGAAATGCATGTCACTTGATTAATGTCCAATTGAGATTGCTTCATTCCTATATCAGTGTTATAGATAATCTTAAATATTAGAAGAAAATAATCATAAGTTGTTTACTATCTATTTCTAGCTTGACTTGCAACATTATTATCTGCTGCACTCATGTTTCAACTTGTGAAATCCGTGGATCAATTGCAAACACCTGCTTGTGTTACTTTTAGGGTCAGTCCAAGGCAGAAATTAAGAAATAGGAATTAAGATCATTATAGTATACAAATTTCAAATGATCAATACAAATAAAGATTGGTGGAAACTGATATGGTGGGTGTTGCACACATTGAACCTGCATTTGCTGATAAAACCTCCTCAAAGTCAAAGTTGTGTTTGAAGTTTTCCATATATAGATTCTAATAATCTCAGAGGCATGCAACTCTTGAATTAATTGTGATTCTTGCTGATGTTCAGGTCTCGTCTCACCCAATTAATTGCTTGCTTGAAGCTAGATACTTCCTCTGAATGCTTTCTCTGGATTAATTTGCATCAAAGACAGATGCATGCACAACACATACACCAGTTCAAAAAAAAGTGATACATATATTAGTACATTACATAGCTAGCATGTTTCAGGAAGTGGTGCTTCAAATACCAATCAGAGTGATTGACAGATTTGATGACTTACTGGCTACATATTATTATAGATTGTGGTTTTTTATTCATGGATGAAACTCCTATGTTTTAAATCATTTTGAGATACTTATACTTATGACTGGATAATTATGATTAAATTTGGATATGTCGATGGATGGATTTATTTAAATATGAATGTTGTTTTATAATTCAGCTCTGTTTTTAATTTTCAAAATTTATGATATTTATTATGAATTTATTTATAATAACTGAACTGAACAGGAAAAGTAAATACATTTGTCATGAAATCTCAAATGAGATTTTCTGTCACAAAATTATACATTTGCGACGGAACTAGTACTAACTTTTCAAATCGTCACAACTTAGTGACAGAACAAAACCGTCGCAAAAATTGGGACGGACTATATTATTTGGAATTCCGTCATTAAAAAAATCATTATTTCCGTCCCTATTTTCGTCGCAAAATTCGGGACGGAAATATGGTATTACGAATTCCGTCATTGCAAAACATCATTATTTCCGTCCCCAACTCTGTCGCAAAATTATTATATTAAAAAAATATAAACAAGTATATTCCGTCCCAAACTTGCGACGGATTCGTATGTTCCGTCCCAAAAAGTTTAATGCTTCCGTCGCCAATTCCGTCGCATATATATCATTTAAATAGATATAATTCATTGTATTTCGTCCTTATTTCCGTCCCAAACTCGTGACGGAGTAATATATTCCGTCCCAAAAAATTTGCGACGACCAGAAATGGGACGAAATTATTTTGTCGCAAATTCCGTCCCAAATTCATTTTGGGACGGAAATTTTAACTATTGTGCGACGGATTTTTCCGTCGCAAAAGAGTGATTTTGTAGTAGTGTATTGAATGAAAAAGTTCAATATGTACAGTTTCTAGTATTTTTAATTTTTTAATATAAATAAAATAAATATAAATATTTATATATACTTTTAAAATTACTCGATAAAAATTATTATTAAATTATATATTTATTATATGAAAAAATTAACATAAATAACAATTTTCAATGTTACGTCAGCTAGATATAATATATAATATTATATAAAATAAATTAATAGAATTAATTCAAGATAAATAAATGCAATATAAATATTAAATTTTGAAGGTTATATCTTAAATGTTAGAATTAATTAATTCTGTAAGTTATGTTCAACAAATTTTGAAAGGTAAAATATTAATAATATTTAAATACATATTATATATATATATATATATATATATATATATATATATAATTCTAACATTTAAGATATAACCTTAAAAATATTAATATATATATATATACACACACAAAGAAGTCACTTAATAGAAAATATTAAATAATATACATATTTAGTTAAATAAAATTAATATATTTATCTAGTATTTTATATTATACTAAAATAATTTAATATTTAAAGTTGTACTTATAATAATAACTTAATACTTTTCTCGTTTCAAAAAAAAAAAAACTTAATACTTTTCTCAAGTGAAATTTAATAAAAAATTATAATTATCTATTTAATAATATTAATAATGTTACGTATTTACTGAAATACAAAATTAATTTATATGATTATTATATAGTATACTTAAATATTTTAGTGTTGAAAATTATTATTGAAATTACTGATAAATTAATATGTTATTTAATACTTTTAATCAACTGTATTTTACTATATATACATATATATTGAAAAATATGATTTAATTAATAATTTGAAAATATAAATTATTTTATAATTAACAATTATAAAATTTCAAATGTAAAGTAATTATTCATACTGAACTAATTTTAAAGAATAACTTTATAGAATATTATATACCATGGTTAGTTAATATAACATTGAATATTATTTTTTAAGGTAATCTTTTATTTCAAATATGGAATTTAATAATTTTGGGCAAGCTACTCATAATATTAATATTATTTTTCGATGTACCAAAAAAATTCTTAATATTAATATATATTAATATATTAAAATAATTTAATATTTAAACTAGTACTTATAATAATAATTTAATACTTTTCTCAAGTGAAATTTAATAAAAAATTATAATTATCTATTTAATAATATTAATAATGTAACGTATTTACTGAAATACAAAATTAATTTATTTGATTATTATATAGTATATTTAAATATTTTAGTATTGAAAATTATTATTGAAATTACTGATAAATTAATATGTTATTAAATACTTTTAGTCAACTGAATTTTACTATATATACATATATATTGAAAAATATGATTTAATTAATAATTTAAAAATATAAATTGTTTTATAATTAACAATTATAAAATTTCAAATGTATAGTAATTATTCATACTGAACTAATTTTAAAGAATAATTTTATAGAATATTATATACCATGGTTAGTTAATGTAACATTGAATATTATTTTTCAAGGTAATCTTTTATTTCAAATATGGAATTTAATAACTTTTGGGAAAGCTACTCTTAATATTAATATTATTTTTCAACGTACCGAAAAAATTCTTAATATATATATATATATATATATATATATTTGTTGTTTAATAATTGTAATATTAATAGTATAATCAATTGTAATTATTGAATTAATTGCAATAAATATTTATATTATATTTTATATAATGTTATTTTAATTAATATTTTATAACTTTAAAATATATTATTGTTAATAATTATAATACTTAATATTCACAATAATTATCCATATCCAATTAATTGTAATAAATGTTTTTTATAGAATGTTGTATTTTTAATAGTATAATTTATTTTATATTTAATTGTATTCATTTGACCTTTATTATTTAAGTTAACCTAGCCTCGTTAGCTTCTTGTGCTCATATTGCATGTCCTTGCCATCTCTTATTGTATACATTTTTGTCTCAGAATTGTTTTTCTTTTGCAATCTTGTTTGAACCATGGAATGGGGCAAACAAATTGTTTTCTCTAAAGAGGAGAGTGAGATCTTGGATGTCACTTATGTGGATTTCACCCGCTCGAACATAGATGAGGCTTGGTTGGTGGGGAAGGTTTTGAATCGCAATTCTTTCGACACCAAGGCTTTCATGAATACTATGGCGAAGCTTTGGAAAACCGAGCATGGCGTGGAGATCCGAGAGGTCGAAAAAAATCTGTTTACCTTCAGGTTTTTGACCCGTACAGATCAAGAAAACATTCTCAATGCTGGGCCTTGGAATTTTGACAAGTATATGGTGGTCCTAGAAAAGTTGAATGTGGATGTTCTTCCATCTCAGGTTCCATTGCTTAAAGTCCCTTTCTGGTTGCAGGTGTATGATATCCCTATTGGGATGCGTACAGAGGGTGTAGCCCGATTCTTGGGGGATTCAATGGGAGGTTTTCTTAGATGGGATCCCTCTGAAAATAATAGGCTTGGGGATATTTTTCGATTGAGGGTGCTTGTGGATGTTTCGAAGCCTCTTATGAGGGGAAGGATTCTAGCCAAGCGTTATGAGGACCCGATTAGGATTTTGTTTAAGTATGAGGGACTTCATAACTTCTGTTACAAGTGTGGTATGCTAGATCACTTGTTGAAAGATTGTGAGGATGCTTCGTCTGTGGAAGGATCACAGGAACAGGATTCACTTCCGTTTGGTCCCTGGCTTCGGGCTTCCACTTTTAGATCTTTGGTTGTTACAGGATTCCGAGGGGAGGTAAGTGCAGTTTCTGTTCCAAGGAAGGCGATCCAATCTTCTGTTGATGACCTTAAAAAGCACATTTCTCAAGTCAACGTTGATGCGGAGAGTCAGGGCGTTGTCTCTTCTTTGCCCAAGACTAGTGTTGCTGAATTTTGTCATGTTCAGATGGAGAATCAGGTTGGGGAGACTAAGGCTTTTGAGACTCATGATGTGGAGGAGGATCCGATCATTTATTCTACAGGAGGGTGTTCATTCGAGAAAAGTTCAATGGCTGTATTAGAGTCTTCTGTGCCTAATGCGCATGGGGCTCCCTTTGATGATCCTCCTGTTGCGGGTGGGGTGGATGATAAGAAGTGCCAGAATCTGTTGGAGAAGGGTGCTCTTTCTCCTTCTTGTGGTAGAAATCAGAATTTTCCTAATAAGAAGAGAGCTGTGAAGGACTCGGTGGATAATTCTATTCCCCCAATGAAGAAACTTATGGCTAAGGATGTTTTGGAGGAGTCTGCTAGTCAGCTCCATTGACACAAATGAGGCTTTTTCCGTGGAACTGTCGTGGGCTTGGGAACCCACAGGCAGTGCGGGCTTTGTGGAAGCTCATCCACTATGAAGGTCCCTATGTGGTTATTCTAAATAAGTGTGTTACTGAAATGCAGAGTTTAAGAGGTTTGGAAGGTTTTACCAATGTTGTAGTGGTTGATTATAAATGGCATAGTAGGTCTAGTCAGGGATGGAAATCAAAAAATTAGGTGAGGGGGGCGAAAATTTAAATTGACTAAATAAAATTTTCAATATTATATTGTTATAAGATTCTCGATTCACCCTTTAAATTTGTGATTTAGTGGAACTCTTCCATAATTTACATTTTATTTATTTTTATAATTACTCTTTAGAGTTTAAAACCCTTTCAAAATTAGAGGGTTCAGTGCATGTCATTTCATTTTTGTAGAATATAAAGGATTATATTTAAATTATAAAAACTTAATACAAAAGAAAATTAAGGCAAAAAGGTACGAAATCCCTCCATTTTAAAGGGTTACCAAGGAAATTGCCTAATTTCTATGCACTCTGTAAACTATTTTTACACTGACACTCAATAATACAATGTCAAATAAGACCAACACTTATATTCATTTTAATTCTAGTTAAATAAAAACACAATTACCGGAAATCAATTGGATGCATGTGTGGATAAAGATAATGCATAAACCTTATTCTCAACTTTTTAATATAAAAAACTAGATTAAAATATTAAACCATCCTATGTGAGGATGCCTAGGACATGCCCCATCCATCCAATATGTATTATTTTGATGGAGCAGACCCTGTTGAAGGCTAGTTCCATGGTGGCAGAGAACAACCATGTTATTAGGGCTGCTTATGTCATGCGTTAATTCGCTGATCTTTCATCTCATTCAGGGTGGTATCCTTCTAGTGTTGGCAATGTTAAAATAAACATTAATGCTGGGGGTTATTTAAACATCCCCTAAGACTATATAGAATATATTTATTACTTTTGATATTTTGTATTTGTGGTAATTATGTATAATGAATAAATTAAAATTAATATTTTTATAGAATATTGTATATTGCATTTAATTAATGTAATTATACTAATCGTGCTTTTTTATTTAGTGAATTAACGCTCTATATGGTATTTTTTTTTGCGGATTTTGGTGGGTGTCGCTGGTTGTTGTTAGTTTTATAGTCGACGCTCTGGGAAAGGCTTTTAGATTTGGTATCTTGTTTTTGTATTTGGTATTTTTGTGGGGTCTGTTGTCTTTGGTTTTTAAAGAGGTGTTGTGTATTCCTGATTGTTTCTTGCGGAGTTGTATATGTTTTCATGGGACTTTAACATAAATGAAAACATCATTATTAGTTTTTTTTTGAAAATGAAATAACATATATATATATATATATGATGTAAAGTAACTCTTGAGAACACCCTTCACAAGTGAGATAAAGCATAAAAGTTATAAGCGAAATTCTCATAACAGAACTTGCCTATCACACCCAGTTTTAGCCAAAAAATTAGCAACTGTATTAGCTTTCCTATATATATGCACAGCACCCACACAATCCACCTCCTTGCATAAAATTCCAATCATGTGTAGATTACGCAAGAGTTTCCACGGCCAAAAAGAGTTTGAAATAACGCATCCAACTGATATGGCAAAATCACTTTTAATTAATACGTGGAGTAAATTAAACTCCCTACAAAACTCCAAAACATGCCAGGTAATATTTACCTCCGCTAGAACAGTTATGAAAACCTTTTGCTCTGCTAGGGTTTCCTCTTCCCAAACAGGGTCGGCGGCAGATGGAGGCGGTCCTGCGCAGGGGGCGGCCGTTGATGGAGGCAAAGCGGATGAGGATGACGCGGCGGATGGCTTTGGCAACCAGATTCCATCAAAGGAGAAGGGTTCTGGTTTGGCAGAGACAAAGGAGGGCGAAGCGATGCAGACCTGCGTCGCGGTGGCGGGAGGTGGCGACGTGGAAGAGGAGGAGTCGACGAATGTTTTAGGCGGCCCGTTCCCGTCGGCCGTGGCGGGCTCTGGTTCGAGGGAGACAGGGGAGGCCGATACAGTTTTGAACTGCGACGAATCTTGGCACTGTTGCTCTACCATCTTCATTGACGGTGTGACACCCCAATTTTGGGTTGAGGGTCACATGGTAAATACGCGGAAATTAAAACCTCTCAGAAAAACAACTCAATTTTTCAAAAAAGGTTTTCGTCTATCTTAATTACTTAAAAATAATATAAGTAATAATTTTCTCCATAAATAATAGTTATTGCGCGGAATCAAAACGAGGCAAATATTACATCAAAGAAAATTGCTCAACAGCGAGCCCAAAAATCAAGTAAACTAAAATAGCGGGAAATCTTAAGACACCGATCGTCTTCTTCAAATTTCTTCCACGATTCTGCTGCGCACTCTGATTCCGTAAAGCTTCTTCAAGAGACGACGATCAACACCCTGTCTATTTTCTAGCGTTAAGCGCCCAAACACAAACAGAAAGGGAAAACTCTTAAACAAACAACAAATACCAAACAACATGTTGAAGGGAAATTAACATAAGTGACAGCAACAATATTTTCAAAATACAACAACACCTTCAACAACATACTCATTTCCTCATGAACAACAACACAAACCATGCTTATGAGTCTTCAAATGCAACCACAAGTAATAGCATGATCACATGGAACTAAAACCCATCTCATCACCCTTAACCACGATCCCATGGGACTAAAACCCATCTCATCGCTCTCAGGCACGATCACATAGGACTAAAACCCATCTCATCGCCATCAGCCTCAAAATAATGCATATGTCATGCCAACATGTTCAACATCATCACGAATGAACAATTGCCAAAACAACATAACCAACTTCATCAACATCATCAACATCAGCATGTCTTAACATCAATTCTCAAATCCAAACATGTATCACTAACCAATAATTCCATCAAAACAAACAGAATGGTTTCCAACATCAAAATCATATGTAAAGCACAACTGACTCTATCTAGACCCAGAGTTACCCTTACCTTTTATTCCTTTTCTTGGTCTTGTCCTTCAACCTAACATGATAAAACATGTCCACAATCATCAACAATCAGGGAAAAGACCAGAAAACAACTCCACAAGATTTAAATCCAAAATAAGCAAAACAGCAACTTGCTGTCAGGGGCCTAGCGCCCGAGCATTGGCTTCCAACGCTCAAGCGTTGGGTCCCTGTCTGGCAACACGAACTGGGCAGAACCTCAACGCCCAAGAGTTAGGAGTCCAGCGCTCATGCGGTGGCTCCCTGCCAGAAACCCTGAAAATGTGTTTTTCACCCCAAAATCAATTCCAAATCCTATTTTTTGAAAACCATCTTCTTCGATACTGAAAACTCATTTTAAGAATCATTTCCTACACCAAAATCCAAAGGTCTCTAGTTTCTACAAAACCATTTGCACAAAGAGGATTACTAGGTTTCGAACCGAAGGATGAGAGTGGATACTTGATGAGTGGATTTTATATGATGTTTTTAGGGTCTTTTTAGTCTTTTTATTTTATTATTTTTGAGTCACATGTAGGTTTTTTATTGTTTTTATGTAGATTTTATATTTATTTTGCATTTTGCATGTAGATTAGATTTTATTAGATTTTCTAGCTTTATTTTATATTTTTAGGAATTTTTCTAGTTATTTTGTATTTTTAGAAAAAGCTGGTTTAGTTATCATTTTTGTCCAGGGACCAATGTGTAAAGTTTCAGGAAGTCAGGGACCAAACTGTAAAAGTTCAAGAGTGGAGGACATAAAGTGAAGATTGAGAGAATATGAGGGCTTGAATTGAAGTGCTAACCAAGAGGGGACCAAAGTGAAAAAGAAGAATATGAAGAATCACTCTCTAATTTAGCACATGGAAAATAAGATTGAAGGAATTGATGTTAGTGGAGGAAGGGTTTCAGAATTAAACAAGGCTGAGTAGTGGCTTTTTATGGCCATTGATACCCAAATCGCAAGTGTACGATTCAATATCGCGTAATAAAAAGATCGAACCCAAAGGATAGGTTTCCTATTATTATAATATTTAGTACTTGTGCAGAAAATTTAAAAGATGTATAGTTGATGTTGGTTTTTAGAACAAGCAAGAACAATAGCATAAAATAATAAAAAGATAAATATGATGAAGATTAAGTCCTTGGGTTGATTGACATAGGATATAAAATATGCTAGCAAGTATCTACTTAATTTCTAAATTATAAATCCAAGTTCAAGGTGCTATAGCCTATTATATCTACAAGTTAATCTCTTACACATTGTAGAACTTTCTTCTTAATTACTAAACCCAATTTCTTGCAATCTAGTTAACTAAAGAAGAAGATGAAGATAGAGTTCTGGCCAACACAAAGCTACGTCTTTCCTAATCTCTTAGCGAAATATACTTATAGACTTTTTTAATCCTAGGTCCCTTACTACTTACCAATTCTCATTCGTATAAGTAATAAGCAAGAACACTTGTGATCATCAAGATGAAATTAAGAATAAGGAATTAAAACAAGAACTGGAAATAAATTCAGAAAGGTAGAAACAAAACTAAAACATAAATTTATAAACTAATACAACCCAAGAAGCTTAAAAAGAATTAGCCAAGCATGGCTAAAAGATTCATTGAATTACCCTGGATAGGAGCTCAAGTATGGCTTCCCACAATTCCTAGGAACAATGATCTTTAAGGAGGAAAGAAGAACACTTGTTGTATTCTGAATAGGTGTGTCTTACAAGTGAAGAAAAGCTTCCTATTTATAGTGAAAATCAGCCTTCCAGCGCTTGGGCGCTGGCATTCCCAACGCTCGGGCGCTGGGAAGCATTAAAATCCAACGGGCAGAAATAAGCCCAGCGCTTGAGCGCTGGCTTCCAACGCTGCAGCGCTGGGTGCAACCTCTGACTCACATCCTAGTCAGAGGTCCAGCGCTTGAGCGTTGGGTCTTCCAACGCTGCAGCGCTGGGACGAACACTGGCAGCTTTTTCTTGGATTCCTTTCTTCTTCAATGGTGGAATTGATTGGCTTAATTAGGCCACATTCAGCCTCTATTAAGTTCTGAAACCTCCCCTTTACCACCATTAATCTTCCATCCTTATTTTACATGTGCTCAAATCAAAGAGAGTTGCTTCACATTCTTCAATTCACTTCAAGTCCTCTCTTTGTTAGAACTTCAATTCTGGCCCTTTGACTCCTTCAAACTTCACTTTTCATCCTCCTCTCTTGAACCTTTACACTTTGATCCTTCAATTCCTGAAACTTTACAAATCGGTCCCTGGACAAAAATGATAACTATACCAGCTTTTCCTAAAAATATAAAATAGCTATAAAAATTCCTAAAAATATAAAATAAAGTTAGAAAAACAAATAAAAGTTAATCTATATGCAGAATGCAAAATAAATATAAAATCTATGTAAAAATACTAAAAATCCTATATGTGACTCAAAAATAATAAAATAAAAAGACTAAAAACAACCTAAAAACATCATATATTATCCTGTCATCAGCCATCAAAACCCACTACCATGAATGAAGAAGGAAGAAAAAGCACGAAGATGAAGAAGCAGCGTCCCAGCGCTCCAGCGTTGGGATCCCAGCGCTCCAGCGCTGGGGTTCTGACTGGATGATGAGTCAGGTGTTGACCCAACGCCCAAGCGTTGGAAAGCCAGCGCTCAAGCGCTGGGCCTCGGTCTGGAAGTGGGATTTTAATGCCTTCTAGCGCCCAAGCGTTGGGAATTCTAGCGCTGAAGCGTTGGAGGCTGGATTTTTACTATAAATAGGACCTTTCTCTTCACTTGTAAGACACACCTTCTTAGAATACAACAAGTATTCTCTCTTTCTCCCTCTTGAGCATTGTTCCTAGGACTTGTGGGAAGCCATATTTGAGCTCCTATCCAGGGTAATTCAATGTCTCCTTTAGCCATGCTTGGCTAAATTCTTCTTTAAGTTTTTGGGTTGTTTTAGTTTATAATACATGTTCTAGTTATTTCTTACATTTCTGAATTTTATTTCCATTCATGTTTTATTACCTTATGCTTAATTTCTATCTTGTGGATCCCAAGAGGTTTTGCTTATTACTTATTACATAAGGCCATTTGGTGAGTAGTAAGGGAACTAGGTAATAAAAAAGGTTATAAGTATACTTCGCTAAGGAATTAGGAAGGACGTAACTTTATGTTGGCCTGAACATCTTCTTCATCTTCTTCTTTAGTTAACTAGGTGCCAAGGAATTGGGTTTAGTAATTAAAAAGAAAGATCTACAATGCTTAAGGAATTAACTTGTAGTTACACTAGGCTATAGCATCATGATAATGGTTTTATAATTCAGGAATTTAGTAGGAAATTTCTAGCATGTTTTTATAGACTATGTAAACCAACCCAAGAGCTTAATGTTCATCATCTCTACTTCTTTTTATTTCATTGTTATATCTTGTCTCAACCATCAACAATATATCATTTTATTTTTCTGTTTTAGTACTAAATTTTATAATAATAAGAACACCTATCCCATGGGTTCGATCTTTTATATTACGCGATAGTTTAATCGTACACTTGCGATTTCTTTATCAAGTTTTTGGCGCCGTTGCCGGGGATAGGTTCTTTCAAGTTCTTGTTTTTATTTTATTTAGTACTTCTTGTTTTAAAAAAAAAATAAAAAAAATTGTATTGAATAGGTGCTATTAACTTCTTTGGCTTGTTTGCATGGTAGGACATTTTGAATTGGACCCTGAAATTGAAAGAACTTTGCATCGCAGATTAGCGGAGCAAAGGAGATTAGCAAGGGCCATGGATGAAACACAAGCACAAATGGAGGAGCGCCTCCTTGCTGAGTACAATGCAAGGTTAGAAGATGAAGTCCAAGCTAGACTTCAATGGCTGAGAGAGGAGGAGGAAGAGCAGAATGCTAATCGCTCTCTTCGTGATATCACAGCTCCCCAGGTAGATTACAATTTTGAAGGGAGTATTGTGGTTCCGGAGGATGCTTTGCCAAATTTCCAGATTCCTCCACACTTCATCTCATTGGTAAGTCAAAACCAATTTGGTGGAAGTGTAAATGAAGACTGCCATACACATCTGGAGCGATTCACCAAGCAATGCTCCACCTTAAGGAGAAATGATGCTCATTTGGATACGGTAAGACTTATGCTGTTTCCATTTTCCTTAAGAGATGTGGCAGAGGAGTGGCTTTCTTCTCAACCACTCAGAAGCATTACTTCATGGGATGATTTGGCTGAAAAATTCACGGCCAAATTCTTTCCTTACAACCGCATAAGGAAGTTGAAGCAGGAAATCAACTCCTTCATTCAACAGGATGCTGAAAACCTGTATGAGACATGGGAGAGGTTCAAGGGACTTCTCAGAAGGTGCCCTGGTCATAACATCTCTATCGCATATCAGGTAGAGAAATTTTATGCTGCTTTGAATGACTATACCAGGGACAAATTGGATACTGCAGCAAGTGGGGCATTCGATGCTTTGCCACCACAAGGAGCTCTTGATCTTATCAACAAACTTGCTGCAAGAGCTGCTCATTCAAACCAGGACCGGGCAATCAGGAAATGTATTTATGAGGTTGATTCTTTTGAGTCCATTGTTGCTTCAAATAAACTTTTATCTAGGAAAGTTGATGCAATGGTCAAAAGAATGGAGGGGGTTCAACTGAGCCCGGAGGAGGCTTAATTAGAAGCTGAGGTAAAAGCTATGGGGAATTTTCAAAATTCCTATGGCAACACCTATAACTCAAGCTGGAGAAACCACCCCAATTTTTCTTGGAGAGATCAAGGGGGTGGTCAAGGTGAAGCCAGGCAACAATTTCAGAGGCCGTTCCAGAATCAGAGGCCACCAATGCCTTTGAATCCAAACCAGGGAAGGAAAAGTTTGGAAGAAATTGTTGGTGAAATAGGCCAACAAACTGTGCAATTTATGAATGAGACCCGGACAAGTGCTAAGAATCATGAAGCCTCCATTAGAAATTTGGAGGTCCAGGTAGGCCAGCTGGCCAAGACCATCTCAGAAAGGATTCCAGGTACTTTTCCGTCTGATACTCTTGTCAATCCAAAGGAAAATGTTGAGAATGTTTCTTCCATCACTCTTAGGAGTGGTAAGACTATGCCCGAAAGGGTAGTGGAAATTGAACAAGAGGTAAGTGGTGAAGAAAAAGAAAAAGAAAGGAATGTGCCTATTGTTGTTGAAAAAATTGCTGAAAATGTAATTCCTCCTTCTAAGAAAATTGGCAAAGTTCCTTTTCCTAAAGCTTTCAAAAAGAATTTGGAAAAACAATTCTCGAAATTTCTTGAGATTTTTAAAAGGCTTCAAATTAACATTCCGTTTTCTGAAGCTTTGGAACAAATGCCAATTTATGCTAAGTTTATGAAGGACATTTTATTTAGAAGGAGGAAATTAAGTGAGATGGATGAAACTGTGATGTTAACTGAGGAGTGTTCAGCTATGGTTTTGAGGAAGTTGCCCCAAAAATTGAAGGATCCAGGGAGCTTCACTTTGCCTGTGGAAATTGAGGGACTACCTAATGCAACAGCTCTTTGTGATTTAGGAGCTTCTATAAACCTCATGCCACTCTCCATGTTTAGGAAATTGGACATGGGAGAGGCCACTCCTACTTTGATGTGTTTACAATTGGCGGACAGGTCAATTAAGTACCCCTATGGGGTGGCTGAAGATGTTTTGGTAAGGGTTGACAAGTTTGTCTTCCCGGTTGATTTTGTGATACTTGACATGGAAGAAGACTCCAAGGTACCATTAATTCTTGGGCGGCCATTCCTTGCTACGGGAAACGCCAAGATTAATGTAGCAGAAGGCCTCCTATCTTTGAAGGTAGGGGATGAAAAAGTGAAGTTTTCTGTATTCCGTACTTGTAAGCACTATGAGTCTGAAAGTGAGGATGAGTTCAAAGATGATGTTTGTAACAAGAAAAGAAAAAGTACCCCCAATTGATTAAGGGGAAGGGTCTATCTCGGACCTTAACATTGAGCTGGTTGGGAGACAACCCAACTTAGGATAGTTTATTTTTATGTCTTTTTAATTTTCTGCACAACTCTTGTAAATAAATAAAAGAAAAGAATTCTATGTTCTTGCTGCAGGAGGGGCCAGCGCTCAAGCGCTGGAGGCCAACGCTCAAGCGTTAGGCCCCTGTAAAAGCCACCTGGTTCCAGTTAATCCCAACGCTTAGGCGTTGGAGGGCTAGCGCTCATGCGCTAGGCCCCTGGAATCCCAACTCTTTATTTTTCATTTCCAGCGCCATAGCGTTGGAAACCCAGCGCTTAGGCGCTGGGACCTCTGATGCCCAGTTTTTATTTTAATTCCAGCGCCCAAGTGTTGGCATCCCCAACGCTCAAGCGCTGGAGCTCGGGCAGTTTGCTGTTTTTGCTTTTGTTTGCTGTTTTTAGTTTTTAATAAATTTTGTGTTCACCATTTTCTGGAAATTTTAAGATTCTATGAGTTTTCCCTTGGTTCTAAACTAGTTTTAATTTTTGGGAACTCAAGAATTCTTGTTTTAAAAGGTGAACACAATTTTTCAACCCATGATCTTTTGTGCTGTTTTTGGGACTAACAAGTCAAGCAAGCTTTTGCTTGTAAGACTTTTGTTTGTTCAATTTTACAGGATAGGTACCAAAAGGAGGAAGAACCCTCTTGAACTTGAATGTTGAAATTGATTTTTGCATTGAGGTTCCCTTGGACCTTTGTGGAAAATTTGTTACTATACCAGCTTCTTAGTTTTTGTTTTTATTTTTATAGTTTTTAGTTTTATTTTTAGCTTAGTTTTTCTGTTTTCTTTTTGCATGAGTCTTGAGTATATTATCCATTCTGAATGTTGCTATAGCTTTGTGAAATGCTTTATCTGATTGAAATGCTTTGTGAAAAAGTTCTATGTTTTGAAGTGGTTAGGATTGCATGCTGTAGAAAGGATTATTGACATTTTGATTGTTGGGTTGTTGGCAAAGTCTTTTTCTGAGTTCTAAAAAGGGTACCACTTACCCTATCTTTTTCTGAGAGCTGAGGACTCTGAATTCTTGATTGTGAAATTTTTCTGCCTTGTGTTACATGTTGATTGGAGTTTTGTACACTTTGTGAGTGAGAAGAGATTATAGGCATTTTTGAAAACTCAGATTCTTGCTTGAAAATTGATATCCACTAGTAGCCACCTTTTGAGCCTTAAAAGAGTCATTCTTTGGAGCCTACTTTGTGTGATAATTTTTAAGTTGTTATTGTGATTCATGAAGCTGAAATTGCTAGAGCTATGTTTGTGGGTTTCTCTCTAAAAAATGAAGGAAAAATTGAAAAAATAAGGTATGTGCCTTAGAAAAAATAATGAAGTAGTGGGGTGAGAAAGAGTATGAGGGGAGTAAAATTCAAGTCATTCATCCCATACATTCCACTACTTTGTTCAAAAAAAAAAAAAAAAAGAGAAGGAAAAAATTGAGAGGACCCTTGTGTAAATTGTTGAAGCTCTTAGTCAAGAAAAAATCACTTAACAACAATTTCTGAGTCAGCCACTAGAGTTGCCAATTTTTCTTGAAATCCACACCTTGAAATGTTCAACCCTTTGGCCAAGTTACAACCTTTAAAAATCTCTTCAAAATCACTTGGTTGCTTTACTTCAGTTTTGATTTGAATTATAGGCAGGATTATTGAGCTTTCTTGTTTTCATGGAGAATATTATTTTGTGAGCTTAATTGATGAACTCAACCATGTTAAAAGCCAAGCCTAACTTTCTTGATTCTTTGTCTATAAAACATGCATGTCTTCCTTTTCTGCTCAGCTTTCTTTGAAAGGTTTTTTGTGCTTCAAG
The DNA here is from genome assembly GCA_030819835.1 of Acmispon strigosus. Lineage (NCBI taxonomy): Eukaryota > Viridiplantae > Streptophyta > Magnoliopsida > Fabales > Fabaceae > Acmispon > Acmispon strigosus. The sequence goes on from JAUAMA010000001.1 coordinate 11,475,987, forward strand.
TTGTAATCAGATAAACTTTCTCAAAACTCAGGGACGAGTTTTTCTTTAAGTTCTGTCGCTTGAGGACAAGCTGTCGTTGGGTATAGTGGTGTGATGAGTGGATTTTATATGATGTTTTTAGGGTCTTTTTAGTCTTTTTATTTTATTATTTTTGAGTCACATGTAGGTTTTTTATTGTTTTTATGTAGATTTTATATTTATTTTGCATTTTGCATGTAGATTAGATTTTATTAGATTTTCTAGCTTTATTTTATATTTTTAGGAATTTTTCTAGTTATTTTGTATTTTTAGAAAAAGCTGGTTTAGTTATCATTTTTGTCCAGGGACCAATGTGTAAAGTTTCAGGAAGTCAGGGACCAAACTGTAAAAGTTCAAGAGTAAAGGACTTAAAGTGAAGATTGAGAGAATATGAGGGCTTGAATTGAAGTGCTAACCAAGAGGGGACCAAAGTGAAAAAGAAGAATATGAAGAATCACTCTCTAATTTAGCACATGGAAAATAAGATTGAAGGAATTGATGTTAGTGGAGGAAGGGTTTCAGAATTAAACAAGGCTGAGTAGTGACTTTTTATGGCCATCAAAACCCACTACCATGAATGAAGAAGGAAGAAAAAGCACGAAGATGAAGAAGCAGCGTCCCAGCGCTCCAGCGCTGGGGTTCTGACTGGATGATGAGTCAGGTGTTGACCCAACGCCCAAGCGTTGGAAAGCCAGCGCTCAAGCGCTGGGCCTCGGTCTGGAAGTGGGATTTTAATGCCTTCTAGCGCCCAAGCGTTGGGAATTCTAGCGCTAAAGCGTTGGAGGCTGGATTTTTACTATAAATAGGACCTTTCTCTTCACTTGTAAGACACACCTTCTTAGAATACAACAAGTATTCTCTCTTTCTCCCTCTTGAGCATTGTTCCTAGGACTTGTGGGAAGCCATATTTGAGCTCCTATCCAGGGTAATTCAATGTCTCCTTTAGCCATGCTTGGCTAAATTCTTCTTTAAGTTTTTGGGTTGTTTTAGTTTATAATACATGTTCTAGTTATTTCTTACATTTCTGAATTTTATTTCCATTCATGTTTTATTACCTTATGCTTAATTTCTATCTTGTGGATCCCAAGAGGTTTTGCTTATTACTTATTACATAAGGCCATTTGGTGAGTAGTAAGGGAACTAGGTAATAAAAAAGGTTATAAGTATACTTCGCTAAGGAATTAGGAAGGACGTAACTTTATGTTGGTCTGAACATCTTCTTCATCTTCTTCTTTAGTTAACTAGGTGCCAAGGAATTGGGTTTAGTAATTAAAAAGAAAGATCTACAATGCTTAAGGAATTAACTTGTAGTTACACTAGGCTATAGCATCATGATAATGGTTTTATAATTCAGGAATTTAGTAGGAAATTTCTAGCATGTTTTTATAGACTATGTAAACCAACCCAAGAGCTTAATGTTCATCATCTCTACTTCTTTTTATTTCATTGTTATATCTTGTCTCAACCATCAACAATATATCATTTTATTTTTCTGTTTTAGTACTAAATTTTATAATAATAAGAACACCTATCCCATGGGTTCGATCTTTTATATTACGCGATAGTTTAATCGTGCACTTGCGATTTCTTTATCAAGTTTTTGGCGCCGTTGCCGGGGATAGGTTCTTTCAAGTTCTTGTTTTTATTTTATTTAGTACTTCTTGTTTTAAAAAAAAAATAAAAAAAAATTTATTTCAAGTTTGTCTTGTTTTATATTAAGACAAACTTGTACGAAAAAATTATTTATTAAACGATAAATTTTTCTCCCAAATTAATATGTTGTCACAGCTTTTCAAGCACGCCAGCAATGCAGGTACATGTTTAAAGTTTTTAACAAAGTATACTTATTTATCATATATTTAACCTATGATGATTTGGATATAATTTAAATGTTTAAGTATAGATTTATTAAATTAGGTATATGTAATGGTGGAAACTGGAAACACTCGACGCTTTTCTTTTTTCTTTGCAGTTGAAATTTTTTACAATTAAATTGTTATTTGGTATATTAACTAATGCAAATATTAATGGTATATTTTTTAAATAATTTAAATGTAGAAAATATTTAATAAAAAGATGTTTATGAGATAGTATTTATTTGAGAAAAAATGTATAATCGAAAATAATACTAATCTATATCTATCTATCTATCTTTTTTGGTTACAAAAAGAAAATAACAAACAAAAAGAAACACACTAAACTACCGCATCTTTGCACAAGAGCGGAATCACAGAAGAAGGAGGCTCCTTCAAAATACGCATCGGACACACTGATTGAGATGCTTGTCTCGCCAACGCATCTGCCACAGCATTTCTATCTCGCACAACATAAGAGAACTGGACCTTCCAATCTGCAGCTAACAACGCCCGAATCGAGGCAATAGTATCTCGTTGCCAAAAAGATCGGGTATCTCTATTCTGACTCAGGAGCTCCACAATCTCCTTGCAATCCATATAGCAAACAATATCCCGGAAACAAGGTTCAAACGTGTGCGAAGTGTCAGAAGCTCCGCGAGGAAAGCACTACCAGCCCCATAAGAACAAGCAAAGCCCGATAGCCATCTGCCAGCGGATTCCCTCACTACACCACCCCCACCCATCTGATTAGGCACCGCAACCCAACTTCCATCCGTATGGAGATGAATCAAATTCGTACCCAAGACAAACATGGGATCACGAGGACTCGGTGTTATCTTCCCCCACCTCACAAACTCATTCGTCGTTAACAAAATCTGACGCCAAACCAATTGAACAGGCCACGGGTGAGAATAAAAAATCACACTATTACGCCAACGCCATAAACACCAGAGAATGGCAATCGCAAACGCCTGCTGAGTTCCCTGGAGGAGGTGTCGAAGCCAATTGTGGAAGGAACACGCCGCATGAGGGGTTGGCAGCAAGCTATGAAAGTGGCTCCATATCAATCGCGAGTCCCGACAGTGACGCAAGAGGTGTTCAACATCCTCATCCTGCTCACCACACCGTGGACAAGTCGCGGTCAAGCTCAGATGACACTGGCGCCGCTTCGAATTCGTTGGAAGGGCGTCACGCCTCACCAACCAAAGGAAAAAACGAACATTCTCTGGTGCCTGAGATGTCCAGATCACCTTCCAGTCACGAGAACTTTGTTGGTTATCACACTGCAGCATGTGATATGCGGAAGCTGTTGAGTAAACTCCTGAAGTAGTTCCTGACCACAGTATCTTGTCCTCCTCATCAGAGCGTGTAAATCAAGTCTCGTCCTTGGACTCGACTGAGGTTTTGATGAAGACAAACACATCACAAAAAGAAGAAAGACTTCAGAAGAGAAAAGGAAGACTTCGAGAAAGAAAGGAACAAAAAGAAGAAAGACTTCAAGAAGCCTTCAAGAAGACTTAAGAGAAAGAAAGAAATAAAAAGAAGAAAGACTTCAATAAGACTTCAAGAAGACTTAAGAGAAGAAAGGCTTCAAGAACCAGGCTCAGAACGTCAAGATCAAAACATGAAGGTTCTAGTTTTAAGTAAGTCTTGTCAACTTAGTGTGCTATGCTTTATTAAGGTTCATATTGCATTTGAAGGCTCATAAAAGATCAACTAATTGAGTACGATATGTTCTCACAAGTAAAACTTGGTAGGAACACTCAATTAGGCTTTAAACAGTCAAAAACTGAGTTCTGGACTGTCTGTAATCGATTACAGATGTGTGTAATCGATTACAGGAAGTGTGTAATCGATTACCACAAGTATGTAATCGATTACCAAGTTTGAAAATTGAATTCAAACTTCAACGGCATGATGTAATCGATTACACTAACTGCTGTAATCGATTACCAGGTCGACAGATGTGTTATTTCATGAACCATTGTGTCTCAAACCGGTTGGGAAAGGTTGTGTTGGTTCATGGACGACCTCTAGTGCCTATATAAAGTCCTTAGACACTCAGAAACAAAAATGACTTGGTCCATAACTTTCATATTCATTAAAGTCATCATTCTGAGTTTCGGTTCTCTCATTTTCATAAGAACACTCATGATGTTCAACATTTGAGAAACTCAGAATGGAAGAGCCTTCATTGTAATTGCCTGGAGCATACAAACTAAGATCAATCCTTCTTGTCTAAAGGATTGAATCATGCATAGAAAAGGCATCTTCTTCTTCTTCTATTAGAATCATGTTGATTCATTCACCATAGTTTTTGGTGGTTGTAAAAAGGCCCTTTGAATCAGGTTTGATTCAAAGTCCACCGTGGTAATACGGTGTCATCAGAAAGTGGTTTGCTTTCTGAGGCATGATGGGTTCTCTTAGGGTCCTTGGCACAAGTATTCGTTAAGAAGACTTGATCAATCAGAAGTGGGTTGCTTCAGGAAGATTGATAAGATATCTTAGGGTCCTTGGTGCAAGCATTCGTTAAGAGTACTCGATCATGCGAAATCTTCACTGTGGAATTCAGTGGAGTGGTTCTTCAGAAAGTGGTAATCTTTCTGAGGGATCCTAACTTCACCGTGGTATTCGGTGAAGGGTTGTTGATTGAAGGTGGTTTTGCCTTCAAGGTCTGAGGGTGGTTTGCCTTCAGGAACTGAAAGTGGTTTGCTTTCAGGGGCTGTTGAAAGTGGTTTACTTTCACAGGGTATTGGTAGGAATTCTTGGGGTCCTTGGGTTAGGAACTTGTAAGTGATTTTTATCAATAGTGGAAAAATCCTCAAGGGGTTTCTTTGAGGGACTGGACGTAGCCTTCGATGGATTGAAGGTGAACCAGGATAAAATCTTGTGTGTGATTCTCTTCATCCTTCACATTTACTTTCAAGTATTGTTCATATCCGCTGCAATCACAACGATCATTTCGTGATCATCATAAACTTGAAAGTAACAATTTCAATAAGGCGAAAATTGGGGCAACACTGATTCACCCCCCCCTCTCAGGTTGCTATCTGAATTAACAATTGGTATCAGAGCGGAAGTTTAGGTAAGTTATTCCTAAGATCCGGGAGAAGATAGCATCATCATCTACAACAAGTACCAATGAAGGATTCACAATAAACAGGCCATCATTCTACAATGGAGAACTCTACGATTTCTGAAATATCAAGATGATGATCTTCATAAAGTCATTAGACGCGGGTATCTACAAAGTCTTTGAAGAAGATCTCCTTGGGCCTGTAGTAAAAGTTGAAGGAAGTTCACAATCAGAACCAGAAAACACATGGAGTGACAAAGAAAAGAAGAAAATTCATCATGACTTAAAAAGGTATGAACATCTAGACTTTAGTTCTTGGTATGAAGAAATTCCTTAGAGTATCTACTTGAAAATCTTCAAAAGGAATATGGGATACTTTAATGGTTACACACGAAGGGACTGATGAAGTCAAAAGATTCAAAGATCAATATATTCTATCACAAGAATATGAGATGTTCAGAATATTGCCTGGAGAAAGCATACTTGATATGCAAAAGCGGTTTACACGATTATTGAATCACTTGGTTGTTCTTGGTACGGAATTCTCTTATTATGCCATAAACATGAAAATGTTAAGATCCCTTACAAGAACATGGAAACCAAAAGAACATTGCTCTCTCAAAGAAGAAAAGTCTCTCCAACATGATTCGGGCTACTCCTTTGGAAAACTTCAAGAACATGATTTGAAGTTAAACAGACTTGAGCAATATGAGAACAACAAAAAGAGACATCGGTCTATTGCTCTAAAAGCCAAAGAAAGCATCAATGATGAATATGATGCAGAGTCACAAGATGATAAGAACATGGTCCTAATTGTCAAGATTTTTCGAAGGTTCTTACAAAGAAAAGGTATGAAATCTACAAGTTTTTCAAAAAGAGAAATGAAGCCTCCTCCTCTTCACAAAAGACCACATGTTATGAATATGGAAAATCTGGTCATATCAAATATGATTGTCCAAACATTCAAAAGAAGAAGCATGGACTAAAGAAGAAGTTTGAAAAGAAGGATTTAAACTCCAGAAGAGCATACATCTCTTGGGATGACAATGACATAGGCTCAGACTCAGAATCAAAGAAGGAAGAAGCACACTTTGCATTAATGGCATCTCAGAATTCTGACAAGGAAAATATCCAGGTTAGTACCAGTACTTCTTCTTCTAATGATTTAGAATATGCTATAGAAAGTCTTTTTAGGATGTGTCGTAATGCTTCTAAAGTTAGTGTTAAAATGCTATTATTTCATCCTTAGAAGAAAAATGTCAAATGCTTCAAAAGGAATTAGATGATGTTAAGTCCAAATTAGATGTTACTCATGCATGCACTAAATGTAGTTCTTTAGAAGTAAAAGTAGAAAATCTACAACAAACAATTCATAGTTTCAATCTAGAAAAGCAAAAACTAGATAAGATTCTTAGTATGCAACAAAACTCAAACAACGAGTGTGGTCTAGGATTTACACTCCAAAAGGATAACAAGGAGATAAAGAAAAATGTCTTTGTTAAAGTAACAAATGAAGTTAAATCTCTTGAAAGTGAACACATGCATGCTAGTTCTTCTAGAAATATGAACTATATGAACTACCCATAAAATGTCCCAAAACAATCCTTAAGATTCATTCTTTAAGATTAGAAGAAAATTAGGCATTAGATAAAAATGATATTTTAAATAATGTGATAATTGCATGATCTTTGTGTGAACTTACATGATTGCATTTAAATTGATTATGTGCTTAAATGTTCATCTAGAAATTTGTTACATAGGACTTGATAGTTTAGATCCTATAAAAATGTCCTTGTAATCGATTACCATAGATCCTGTAATCGATTACCCCTGTTCTCAGTCCTCGTGCCTGTTAGAATCTCCTAAGTAATCGATTACCATAACTGCTGTAATCGATTACATATTCAAAATTTTCAAATTTTCAAATTTAAAACTGCCAGTAATCGATTACCCAACTGCTGTAATCGATTACATAATCATGCTATATAACCAAAGCATGAAATTTCAATAGGAATTATTCTCAAAATGCTCCAAGACAACCTAGGAGACATTATGATATGCTTAGATATAATGGAGGTTATAGACTATATGCTTGTAGTTAGTGAAATAGAATAGGACATACCTCTAGTAGAAGTCATTATAGGAATATAGGATTATCAAGTGGGCAATATATGTGGGTTGAGAAGATAACAAATAACATAGGACCCAAAGCAAATTGAGCATCTAAACATTCTCTTCTGAAAAAAAAAAATTTGTGTATAAAAGCAGCAAAGGATTTATGGTATCTTGATAATGGCTGCACATCACACATGATTGGAGACAAAACAAAATTTTTATATCTCATACCTAGGAAAAAGGGGATATGTCTCATATGAGAATAATGAAAAAGGGATAATTGCTTAGCATAGGGAAAATAGGTACGCCTTCTCAAACCATATTAAAATAGAGCCATCTAAAGTACATAATGCTTTAGGAAATAAGTATTGGATTCAAGCCACGCAACAAGAGTTGAACTAGTTTGAGAAAAACCAAGTATGTATATCTGTTCCCTAACCTATTGATAAGTATATCATTAGAGCCAAATAGATGTTTAGGAACAAATTAGATGAACATGGAATCATAATTAGAAATTAGATAGATTAGTAGTACAGGGTTATAATCAGAAAGAAGGTATAGATTTTGATTAGACATATGTACCAAGTGCTTGATTAGACACAATTAGACTTCTATTAGAGTATGCCTACTCGATGAACTTCCAACTATATCAAATGGATGTTAAGAGCGGTCTCTTGAATGAATATATTCAAGAAGAAGTCTATGTGAAGCAACCTCCTGGCTTTGAATATCCAAAGTTTCGTTCACAAGTCCTCATCTTAAAGAAAGCTTTATATGATATAAAGCAAGCACTATGGACATGGATTGCAAATCAAGCAATCTGAAAATGAGATATTCATCAATCAATCCAAGTTCAATAAAGAACCTCTGAAGAAATATGACTTGGATGATTACAAAGTAATACCCACATCAATACGGATCAGGCACTTATCTAGATCAAGATGAATCATTTACTCCAGTAGAGATTACCAAATATAGAGCCCTTGTCTACACTCTCTGAAACTTGTCCTCCAAAACAAAGAAGACAAACTTGGAAGACAATAAAGCAAGTTCATCATCCAATTCAGAAAATGGAGGAGTATGTTTTGCTTTGATGGTAACACATCATTCTAATGATGGTAATAAAGAGGTTAGTAATGCAACTTCATATGATAATTTACAAAGTACTTTCTATAGATTGCATGATAGTTTCTTGAGTGTTTATGAAGTATATGCATATCATAGTAGGATCATCTCATCTCTACAAAGTAAAACTAAAAGCATGCAAGATGAATTAGATCAAGTAAAATCTAGAATAGATATTCAAAGTGATGTTTCATCTTTAGATACATGCATAACTTTTGAGTCAAGGATTGATGCATTAAAACAAGTGGTAAACAAAGGAATAAGATGATATGGATAAGTTGTTATATAATCAAAGACACGCCTTTCATAAAAGTGATTTAGATTTATCTCATCTTAGTCATCCTAATGATGTTAGGAAAATCACTTTTAGACCAAGAAGTTCATATAACTTTGGTCACTCAAGAAGAATACATGATGGTGTTCTACTTAGAAAGGCATGTATCAAATCTTTCTATCATCTTAAGGAAAAAGTGTCTAACATGAAATTTAAGTGTTCCTATTATTCTCCTAATTATCAAAGAAACGACGGAATTCCCAAATGAACGATTCATATGGGATGTAAAAGGAACTAATCCAAAAGGATCCAAAGACTATTGGGTACCTCTAAAATACCATTAAGCCTATTATGCAAATGTGTTTGAAGACCTTGTGATCTGAAATGTTATATACAAAGGATGGTCTTTCAAAACACAAATTTAGAATATGGTATTGGTAAGAGAAACTCTAAAAACTTCATATTTTTCAAATAATATTAAGTACAAGAGTAATGCATTCTTAGGCATCTACATTTACATCATAGTTATCTGTTAGATATATCTTTCATGCAGTACCTATCAAGTCTGGAAATCCAAGTTTTCAGACATGATAATCGATTACATAAAGTAAGTAATCGGTTACAGGGATATTTTGGCCCAGGATTATTTCAGAAAGCTTCAGTAAACGATTACTGGAAGTCTATAATTAATTCTATCAGGGCTAAAAAGGGAAAATAGTTAACTTTCAGAGTTTGGCTTATGTTTTCATATACTTTGGGTTGTAATAGTTTAGACATAACTTTTAGATGGTTTGAATTCTGCTTGTATGTTTAAAATTTCTATGGTTATGCTTTAATTGCGTGTGATGCATAAGTTTCAAAAGTACTGTCTTGCACACCCCCACTCCCTATGATTCAAATGTCTATACTACTTGTTAGCAATGTTTGCTTGGACTCGTCTTCTTTTTGATGAAGTCAAAAGGGGGAGAAAGGTTCATGTGCTTTGTAAAGACTTACTTATAAGAAAAGCTACAAGTGGAACAAAAAGGGGGAGAAAAAGGTTGATACACAGGGGGAGAAAAGTATTGATACACATTCTCTTTTTGACATCAAAATATTTCCCATTATGCTTCCCTTTATTTCTATTATCCTGGAATACTTTGTATGGCTTTATCTTCTTTTTGATGATGTCAAAAGGGGGAGAAAAGTCTTGTGTATGCTTGATCATTTTCAGGATATTGTGCTTCATTTGCAAAACAAAGGGGGAGATATAATTGCAAAACCAAGGGGGAGATACAAGATAAGAAAGAAAGTCTAATGATCCATCAATGCTCAAGCATGATGTTTGTCATCATCAAAAAGGGGGAGATTGTAAATCAAGTCTCGTCCTTGGACTCGACTGAGGTTTTGATGAAGACAAACACATCACAAAAAGAAGAAAGACTTCAGAAGAGAAAAGGAAGACTTCGAGAAAGAAAGGAACAAAAAGAAGAAAGAATTCAAGAAGCCTTCAAGAAGACTTAAGAGAAAGAAAGAAATAAAAAGAAGAAAGACTTCAATAAGACTTCAAGAAGACTTAAGAGAAGAAAGACTTCAAGAACCAGGCTCAGAACGTCAAGATCAAAACATGAAGGTTCTAGTTTTAAGTAAGTCTTGTCAACTTAGTGTGCTATGCTTTATTAAGGTTCATATTGCATTTGAAGGCTCATAAAAGATCAACTAATTGAGTACGATATGTTCTCACAAGTAAAACTTGGTAGGAACACTCAATTAGGCTTTAAACAGTCAAAAACTGAGTTCTGGACTGTCTGTAATCGATTACAGATGTGTGTAATCGATTACAGGAAGTGTGTAATCGATTACCACAAGTATGTAATCGATTACCAAGTTTGAAAATTGAATTCAAACTTCAACGGCGTGATGTAATCGATTACACTAACTGCTGTAATCGATTACCAGGTCGACAGATGTGTTATTTCATGAACCATTGTGTCTCAAACCGGTTGGGAAAGGTTGTGTTGGTTCATGGACGACCTCTAGTGCCTATATAAAGTCCTTAGACACTCAGAAACAAAAATGACTTGGTCCATAACTTTCATATTCATTAAAGTCATCATTCTGAGTTTCGGTTCTCTCATTTTCATAAGAACACTCATGATGTTCAACATTTGAGAAACTCAGAATGGAAGAGCCTTCATTGTAATTGCCTGGAGCATACAAACTAAGATCAATCCTTCTTGTCTAAAGGATTGAATCATGCATAGAAAAGGCATCTTCTTCTTCTTCTATTAGAATCATGTTGATTCATTCACCATAGTTTTTGGTGGTTGTAAAAAGGCCCTTTGAATCAGGTTTGATTCAAAGTCCACCGTGGTAATACGGTGTCATCAGAAAGTGGTTTGCTTTCTGAGGCATGATGGGTTCTCTTAGGGTCCTTGGCACAAGTATTCGTTAAGAAGACTTGATCAATCAGAAGTGGGTTGCTTCAGGAAGATTGATAAGATATCTTAGGGTCCTTGGTGCAAGCATTCGTTAAGAGTACTCGATCATGCGAAATCTTCACTGTGGAATTTAGTGGAGTGGTTCTTCAGAAAGTGGTAATCTTTCTGAGGGATCCTAACTTCACCGTGGTATTCGGTGAAGGGTTGTTGATTGAAGGTGGTTTTGCCTTCAAGGTCTGAGGGTGGTTTGCCTTCAGGAACTGAAAGTGGTTTGCTTTCAGGGGCTGTTGAAAGTGGTTTACTTTCACAGGGTATTGGTAGGAATTCTTGGGGTCCTTGGGTTAGGAACTTGTAAGTGATTTTTATCAATAGTGGAAAAATCCTCAAGGGGTTTCTTTGAGGGACTGGACGTAGCCTTCGGTGGATTGAAGGTGAACCAGGATAAAATCTTGTGTGTGATTCTCTTCATCCTTCACATTTACTTTCAAGTATTGTTCATATCCGCTGCAATCACAACGATCATTTCGTGATCATCATAAACTTGAAAGTAACAATTTCAATAAGGTGAAAATTGGGGCAACACTGATTCACCCCCCCCCCTCTCAGGTTGCTATCTGAATTAACAGAGCGCAGCGGTATACTGATCCGACCAATCTCATCTATATATTATATAAAAGAAGGCTTATACCCACCTACCCGCTAAAACAAGGTATAAATCCTAACTACCCCTATTATGACCTACCCACTAAGATCCTACCCTAAATATTAAATAACGAACGAATCATGACTAATTAATATCAAATTTTTAGCCAAATCTTAAGATTTTTTAAAATAATATTTTTTAAATAATTAATATTTATAAAATTTATTACAAATGTTAAATAAGGAACGAATCATAACTGATTAATACCAAATTTTAATAGGAAAAAAAATTGATATTGATTACAAATGTTAAATAAGGAACGAATCCTAACTAATTAATACCAAATATTTAACCAAATTTTAAAATAAGGAACGAATCATAACTAATTAATACCAAATTAAATTTTTTTTTGAAATATGAATTTTTATTAACAATTAGTCTCCTCACTTGATGCTATAAATTGTACCACTACGGTTTCTCTGTTGTATCGTTTTAAAAGAATAAACTAAAAAATCAATCGTGAGAACTATTGCATACTTTTAAATTGTTTTTCTGCTACATCATTCTGAAAGTAACTTTGTTTTTCTATTCTGCACGCGTTACCGTGTTCTAATTATTCAATTTGTTTTAGTTTTGATTCCTTCGCATGTTACAATTTTATCTATTTTTTGTTTGGTTCTCTTTTAATCTTGATTGCAATATTCACATTCTCCGCAATTTTGTAGGGTATAGGAGATGAAGGGGATGGGAAGCACTCTCTTCCACAAGAGAGAGAGAGGGGGGCAAGGAGTTCCTCTATTTTTAAAGGATCAGCGAGCTCAAATCCCATCACGAGGAAATGGATCATGTCAACGTTATTATGTTTGAATTCTTCAATTCGTTTTAGTTTTGATTCATTCTAATGTTACAATAAATTTCTTGGTTCTCTTTTTATCTCAATTGTAATATTTATCTTCTCCATATTTTTGTAGTAGGGTTTAGGAGATGAAGGCACAAAGGAAAGGACTAATGTTAGAGGTAAGAAAGATATTATTGCTTTTTGATCCTTTGGTTCATCTTAGTTTTGATTTCTTCTGGCTTGCTATGCTTAACGATATCAAATTGATTTTTTTTGATACTTTCTCATGTTATAAACTCTTCCCCACTTTCTCATGTTAGCTCCTCCACGTTGCTCTTTCACGAAGAAGAAACCATCATTTCTATGGAAAAAGGTTCTCCTTTTTTTTATTAGAAATAAGAGAGAAAACTCACAACTAAGTAAAGTTGTGAATCAGATAAGTGGTTGAGAAGATGAACAAACAACTTAGTTTTCCTTATCTTTTTTTTTTTTTTTTTTGAGATGTGCTATATTGTCATAATTATTTCCATAAAAACACATTCTTATCGCTTTGAGTTGCACTATGAAGTTTTAGTTTTTTTAGCAATAAAAGAGCTTTGTTTTTATTTTCTACCATAAAAAAAACTTACTTTCATAATTTGAATCAAACATATAATATATATAATTTCTACCATGGTCAAACAATAGAAATTCTTTTACAACAATTACTTATGATATTGTCTAAATCACGCAAGGTAAATATTTGGTAAACTCAGTTTAATCTTAGCCTCTTAGGTCACCAATATATTTTGACATGTATCATAAGATAGAATTTTGCATGTCAAACTATTATTAGACCACCTAAACTACAGTAGTTTTACTTAAAAGTAGCAAATTATCAATTTAATTATATTTATATGAAACGGTTGTTAAAATCACACTTGTGAGAGAGTTTGCCCAAATTTAATGTATCAATAGTATAATTTATAAATAATAATTGATAATTTTTTTCATTTTAAACCCTTCATGTCAAATATTTTATTATTATAGTAAACAATTGAAATCACTAGATTTGAGCGTTGTATACGAAAACAAAGGTGGTTTTTTCTTCTTGTATGGGTATGGAGGAACAGCTAAAACAATTGTATGGAACACTCTATCGGCATCCATTAGATCGAGAGGTGATATTGTTATTAATTTTACCTCGAGGGGTTTGCTGCACTGTTGTTGCCCGAAGAGAGGACGACGCACTCCAGGCTAAATATTCTTACACCAATAATCGAGGAATCAACATGACAAAATAACATCTAAATTTAGCACAAGATGTGGCGTGGTAGTTGCTAAGTTTATCCCTCAACCATGCCGAAGGGGGTTTCGATTCTTGCCCATGTGAGTTAAGAGCAAATTGTCGCCAACCTTTTACTGCTAAGTAACTATTTCTCACGGCTACAGTATTGGTCACTATTGTTGACCTCACAACAACATGGATAAGAAGTTATAAAAATATATCATTTCACACACAATAATTTTATTTTATCCAAAGTTACATGTGGGATTGAATTGTCCTTACTTGAAATATAAATGGAATAGCACACCATGAAGGTGACTTTCAATATCTGGCATACTGTTCGAATGCGAATTGGACAACTATGCCAACCAGGTATGGAGCAAGAGTTGCTGAGGCTGCAGGGCCAGTCCATGGCCAGACCAAACCCATAGTGACCATAGGAATTACAAGGCTAAGTACAAGTGTAGCAACAGAAGAGATTCTCTGTCCTATCTGAGGGGGCAGAGTATTGCTATTATTCGCAGCAGTATCCAATTGTATGGGTCCTGCAGTATAGTGCAGGACTTAATATATAAGTCACTATAAGTTAATTCTTTTTAAATAAATATAGCACTTAATATTTTTCTAAAAGGAAATATTATATATATAAATAGTGAGAGAGAAGAGAGGGAGACTTGTTATATCTAATAATTATAACATTTTTATAATATTAGTATTTATAGATGTCGCAACCGGGGTCGCGGCGGGGACGGCGCTAAAAAACAAATTTAGTAATCAGCTAGAGTCGCCACTAACGTTTTTAAGAGGAAAACGCTAGAAAACCTAAAAAGAAAATAGAACGGCCTACGAAACCTAAAATTCTAGGTTCGGGAGTCGATTACGCGTGGGGAAGGTGTTAACACCCCACAGCGCCCGTCAAAGACGGTACCCAAGATTGATTGCGCAAAAATTATCAAAAAAAACCTATTATTTACAAAGAAGATTTATTTATTAAACAAAAATATTTATTTTATTTTATTTAGCCTGATAGGTGTGAACCTAGTCCTACGTACTTCCCTCAAATGGAAGATCAAGGCCACGTAGTTCTGAAGTTTTAAAGTTATTTTTAATTTGATATGCCTGGCGGGGAGTTGCCCGGTCTGAAGGCTCAGTGATTTAAAAAAGGGTGCCTGGCGGGGAGTTGCCCGGTCCTACGTATCTCCGAAGAGAAATCAAGGCTACGTAGTTCTAAAGGTTTAATTTTTATTATTTTTTTTTATTATTATTTTTTATAAAAGGTGAGCAAAACGGTACGAGGAACGACATTCCACCAGGGAACAGACGCTGCATCGCATCACGTTCGCAATTATTTGGTGAGAAACGACATTCCACAAGGGAACAGACGCATTCGCATTTTTATTTAATTTTTATACGCGTTGGCGCGGAGAAGCGAAAAGGAAGCGAAAACAATACGGTGAACCAAAGTTGGAAGTTATTATGACCGCATCTTTTCTTCTTCTTTTTTTAAAAAAAAAAGACAAGTATTTACCAAAAACAAATAATAAAATTTTACAATACAATAACACACCCTTTATATCTTCAGTGAAATTAATAATTAAAGGCATACTAAAGTATATTGATATACACACACATTTTGAACAAAAACATTGAAAACAATGATGGTAAAATACACAACCAGAACCAGAGCACACAAACACCACACAACCACATATATTAACCCAGCATCACACACCCAGTTTTATTCTTTTAATATAGAAAACATGTATTTAGAAGAAGAAAAAAAAGAAAACACAAAAATGTAGGGGTATACACAACATGTTCTGCACTAACCCACACACTCAAATCCTAACTCTAATATTATTTTAGTTATTAAAAAAGGGAAAAAAGAAACAGATAATGGCAAGGAAAAAAAATATGATAATAATAATAACGAGAGAAAAGGGAAAAGAAAAGGAATAATGAAAGAGAAAGGAGAAACAACGAGAGAGAGAAGAAGAAGGGGGCAGGAACGAGAGAGAGAGGGAGTGAGAGGAGGAGAGAGAAACCGTGAAAAGGAGAGCAGCGAGACGGCGGCTCACAGGCGGTGGCGAGGACGACGGCTCGAAGGTGGTGCGGCCGGAGGAAGACGACGGCGGCGCGTCGCGGGCAGAGAGAGAAGGGAGTACGACGGCACTGGAAGGAGGAGAAAAGGGATTTGGGTGGCGTCGCCGGCGCTTCAGGCTACGGAGGACGAAGCCAGCAGCGACGGCGGTGGTTTGAGGGGCAGCGGCGGACGGGAACAGAGGAACGGTGGTGGCAGGGGTTACCGGCGAGGTTCGATGGAGGGACGGGGAGGCAACGCCGATTCAGAACAGCGTGGGAAGGAGGGTTGTGACTGAGATGATTTGGGTTTGATTCTGTGAGTGAAGATGGAGACAGATTGGAAAAGAGGTGAAGAAGAGATGAAGGTTATGGTGGTTGATTGTTCATGTTTCTCTGATTTGGTTCCTATCATATATGCTGAAATAAAAATAACAGGAGGCATAGCTTTTGTTTGTTATTATTTTTCCCCATCCCTGGTTCTACATTTTCCTGAAAGTGATTGTTTTTAATCCTTGATAGAGATTATATTTAGCAGATGAATATCAAAACAAGGCTGACCAGATAAACCATGGGTTGAGGAAAATGAAAAGGGTACCCGGTTGAAGCACGAATTCGATTACTGATTCGGTACCTTCGTTCTTCTTCACTTGCTTTTGACTACAATGTTGGAGAAACCAGAAACTACAGCAGCAGCAGCAGGCTCCTCTTCCTTCTTCTCAGCACTGAGTGTTTTCTCTAATGGAAAGGACTCTAAGAATGAGAGTCTTTTCCTATTTTTAAGAACTCTCAATCTCTCCAGAAATCTCCTTTTTCCCCCCAAAATCCTCCCCCTTTTGCTTCTGAAGTTGGCTATTTATATCCAAAAATCCCTCTTCACTCTACTCTTTTCTATTGCTGACTTCCTGTTAAAAAATCTTTCTTCCCCTACACAAAGGATGCTGATTTGATCTGTGCAGCTGTAGAGCCTTGTGCTTTCAGATTTTAGAGAAGCTTTTTTCTTATTATGGTATGCCTTGGAAGGGTTTAGAAGACCATTTTTGGCAAAAGTGGGTAATGATGAAGATTGTGTTAACACTCAATCTGATTTTTGCATAAGCATCCACACAAAATACTTTTTTTTCCTTCAAAACAAACCAATTCCCTTAGCCTGGTTTAATCTCCTACCCATTTTGGTTTCTGTCATATTTTCCTTTCCATTCTTCTTCTTCTTTCTTTTTCAAATTTCTTATTGTTTTCTTTTCTTTTTGTCACTTACGTGACCTTCCTATTTCTGTTTTCTTTTTTTTTTCTTTTTTTTTTTGAGACAATAATAATAAAAAAAAAAGATAATAATAATAATAATTAAAAAAAGCACAAATTGGTATTTACAGAACTATAAGGTAAAATTAAAAAGCAAGATCTAAATATCTATAAAAATTAAGATTCAACAGAGGCGGACAAAATTGGGTGCTGACAATAGATATCGCATTAATTGCAATAAGTGTTTCTTATGTTATCATATACTTTAGTTAATTACATTAATATACAATATTATTATTTGAAATAAATTATATATAATAAATATTACTATTTTATGTGAATATAACTTAATATATTGGGAAAATTTCAGTATCAACCCCTAAAGTTTATCATATTGCCGAGACCTCCCATCTATTATTTAAAGAGGAACCACCAAGTAATCACACCTATTTTGTTGGGAATATTGTACAAACCTTCCTTTGATTTATTTTTAATGCACTAATGTCTCATAAGATTTATTAGTAAGCACCGAATGAGGGAGGTTAGTACATTTCGTACCAAAGATGGAAGGATAGTGCAATAATCATACACCTTAGGAGAGGTCATTGTAATTTACAACAAATTATTTAATAATGATGTAAATTTAAAAAATCGTTAATGAAATCTAATGAATGAGTTCTAATAGTATTTTTTTTGATAGGACGTATCATATATTATATCTAATTATTTTTTTATTAAAAGAACAAGACATATTATATCTAATCATTTGATATTGATAATTATTGCATAAATTAATCTGAGGTAAAATATATTTATTATCTTTACATTAAAATTTGTATTGACTATTCATATATATTTATTTGTTTCAATATTAATAATTATCACATAAATTAATCTAATATAAATTATATTTATTATATTTGACATAAATATTTGTAGTAATTATTCATACACATGAATGAATTGAAATAATTAAATTTACAAAATATTTTAGGCTTAAATATGTTTGGGGTCCCTGACATTTGAAAGGAATCAATCTAGGTCCCTGAAAAATTAATTTGTAAAATCGGATCCCTAATATATGTTTTTTAATCAAATTAAGGACAAATCTCAATTTAAGCTGATTAATGATTCTAATTAGCCCAGTCACCGGTCCACATGTTAATAATTTTTATTTTTTAGTATCTTACTTAATTACTAATATTCCACATCATAGTTTTACCTACCATGTAATTTATTCCATTTTTCCATTTACCCAAAATCAATTTCCCTAACATAAACCCTAAATTGGAGAATCTCCCTCGCCTTCTCCTTCGCCTTGCTTCCATTGTCCACCTGAAGCACCAAACAGAGCTTCGCCACCACACCAAGCTTCAGCATCTCCTGAACAACACTTGAAGAAGCATAGAATCTGCACGCACAGAGCAGAATCCTCACAGCCCTGTCGTTCACCACCGTCGAAACCCGCCGAATCTTCTTCAACACGACGGCGAGCCCCGCCGCGTGGCTCAGAAGCTCTGTGCGCCCCTCCGCGCATTGGCACAACAAATCCAACAGAACAAGCATCATCTCATATGGTTTCCTCTCCTTGCGATTGAGAAGAAGCTCTGTTATCACAAAAACACAACCTGTATTCACTGCTTTGATTCTGTTCCTACCCAGAGGACAAACTTGAATCAGTGTTTGAATTGTGGCTTTCGTAATCTGGTCCCTTACAACTTGCACTAATTCCACAAAAAGTTCAGTCTTTAGGTTGTAAAGTTGCACTGATTCAGCAACCTCTGACCTCGATTTCAGCAAGAAAACTGCGTAAGCTCTTGATTCGAAGAACCCCTTCTCCCTAACATCGAACCCTAAATCATCTTCTCCTCCTCCACTTCGCCGCTGCCGCGCCACCTGTGCCGTCTAACCTCCTCGACCCTGACCCCAATCCCACAGTCGAACCACGTGACTTCGTTGCCCCGTGAAAAGCCACGTGACCCTCTCTTTGCCGCATCCTTTTCTGAAGCGTTTAAGGCATGAGTCAATGTGAAGTGCTTCCTTCTCCGCTGTCTTCTCCTTCGTCCTTCTCCTGCAATTTTTCTTTCTCGGAATTCTTATAGACCTTCAAGTTCTCCAATTTAGGGTCTATGTTGGGGAAATTGATTTTGGGTAAATGGGAAAATAGAATAAATTACATGGTAGGTAAAAAGATGATGTGGAGTATTAGTAATTAAGTAAGATATTAAAAAATAAAAATTATTAACACGTGGACGGGTGACTGAGCTAATTAGAATCAATAATCAGCTTAAATTGAGATTTGTCCTTAATTTGATTATGAAACATATGTTAGGGATCCAATTTTACAAATTAATTTTTCAGGGACCTAGATTGATTCCCTTTTAAATGTCAGGGACCTAAAACATATTTAAGCTAATATTTTATTCTATAATTATTTAATGTAACATTTGAAATAATTATCTAAGTTAACTTTTTTAGTAAAGTGAAAATTTTATTTTTTATTTTTATTATTATATATTTCTTATATCGAATAATTTTACTATTTTTTGTAATGTTAGTATTTATACAAATGTAATTCATTGCAAAAAATAATTTTATGTGGTATATATATTATTTTTTGAAACAAAGTGGTATTTATATTATGAAAGTAATTAAACATTTAAAAACATTATATTTCATAATTATTAAATTTAGTAATGTTAATGATGAAACCTATTGAATGAAAAAGTTCAATATGTACAGTTTCTAGTATTTTTAATTTTTTTAATATAAATAATGTCACGTATTTACTATTTTTGTGACTGGTTAAAAAAACAGCCACAAAAAATTGTTTTTTTTTGTTGTGTTTATAGAATATTATATACCATGGTTAGTTAATATAACATTGAATATTATTTTTTAAGGTAATCTTTTATTTCAAATATGGAATTTAATAATTTTGGGCAAGCTACTCATAATATTAATATTATTTTTCGATGTACCAAAAAAATTCTTAATATTAATATATTAAAATAATTTAATATTTAAACTAGTACTTATAATAATAATTTAATACTTTTCTTAAGTGAAATTTAATAAAAAGTTATAATTATCTATTTAATAATATTAATAATGTAACGTATTTACTGAAATACAAAATTAATTTATTTGATTATTATATAGTATATTTAAATATTTTAGTATTGAAAACTATTATTGAAATTACTGATAAATTAATATGTTATTAAATACTTTTAGTCAACTGAATTTTACTATATATACATATATATAGAAAAATATGATTTAATTAATAATTTAAAAATATAAATTTTTTTATAATTAACAATTATAAAATTTCAAATGTATAGTAATTATTCATAGTGAACTAATTTTAAAGAATAATTTTATAGAATATTATATACCATGGTTAGTTAATGTAACATTGAATATTATTTTTCAAGGTAATCTTTTATTTCAAATATGGAATTTAATAACTTTTGGGCAAGCTACTCTTAATATTAATATTATTTTCCGACGTACCAAAAAAAATCTTAATATATATATATATATATTTGTTGTTTAATAATTGTAATATTAATAGTATAATCAATTGTAATTATTGAATTAATCGTAATAAATATTTATATTATATTTTATATAATTTTATTTTAATTAATATTTTATAACTTTAAAATATATTATTGTCAATAATTATAATACTTAATATTCACAATAGTTATCCATATCCAATTAATTGTAATAAATGTTTTTTTATAGAATGTTGTATTTTTAATAGTATAATTTATTTTATATTTAATTGTATTCATTTGACCTTTATTATTTAAGTTAACCTAGCCTCGTTAGCTTCTTGTGCTCATATTGCATGTCCTTGCCATCTCTTATTGTATACATTTTTGT
The DNA here is from genome assembly GCA_030819835.1 of Acmispon strigosus. Lineage (NCBI taxonomy): Eukaryota > Viridiplantae > Streptophyta > Magnoliopsida > Fabales > Fabaceae > Acmispon > Acmispon strigosus. The sequence continues at coordinate 11,496,837 of JAUAMA010000001.1, forward strand.
CTCAGAATTGTTTTTCTTTTGCAAACTTGTTTGAACCATGGAATGGGGCAAACAAATTGTTTTCTCTAAAGAGGAGAGTGAGATCTTGAATGTCACTTATGTGGATTTCACCCGCTCGAACATAGATGAGGCTTGGTTGGTGGGGAAGGTTTTGAATCGCAATTCTTTTGACACCAAGGCTTTCATGAATACTATGGCGAAGCTTTGGAAAACCGAGCATGGCGTGGAGATCCGAGAGGTCGAAAAAAATCTGTTTACCTTCAGGTTTTTCACCTGTACAGATCAAGAAAACATTCTCAATGCTGGGCCTTGGAATTTTGACAAGTATATGGTGGTCCTAGAAGAGTTGAATGTGGATGTTCTTCCATCTCAGGTTCCATTGCTTAAAGTCCCTTTCTGGTTGCAGGTGTATGATATCTGATGAGTGGATTTTATATGATAATTTTAGGGTCTTTTTAGTCTTTTTATTTTATTATTTTTGAGTCTCATGTAGGTTTTTTATTGTTTTTATGTAGATTTTATATTTATTTTGCATTTTGCATGTAGATTAGATTTTATTAGATTTTCTAGCTTTATTTTATATTTTTAGGAATTTTTCTAGTTATTTTGTATTTTTAGGAAAAGCTGGTTTAGTTATCATTTTTGTCTAGGGACCACTTTGTAAAGTTTCAGGAAATCAAGGTCCAAAATGTGAAAGTTCAAGAGTGGAGGACTAAAAGTGAAGATTGAGAGAATTCAAGGTCTTGAATTGGAGTGCTAATCAAGAGAGGACCAAAAGTGGAAAAAGGAATATGAACCAACACTCTCTAAATTAAGCACATGGAAAATAAGGATTAAAGGATGAGTGGAGGATTGATGATAGTGGAGGAGAGGTTTCAAAATTGATTAAGGGCTGATAAGTGGGTTTTTATGGCATTCAAAACCCACTACCATGAAGAAGGAAAGAAAAGTTTGAAGTTGAAGAAGCAGTGCCCAGCGCTGCAGCGCTGGGAAGCCAGCGCTCAAGCGCTGGCCTTCGGTCTGGCAGTGGATTTTTAATGCTTCCAGCGCCCAAGCGTTGGGAATTCTAGCGCTAAAGCGTTGGAGGCTGGATTTTTACTATAAATAGGACCCTTTTCTTCACTTGAAAGACACCTTCTTAGAATACAACAAGTATTCTCTCTTTCTCCCTCTTGAGCATTGTTCCTAGGACTTGTGGGAAGCCATATTTGAGCTCCTATCCAGGGTTATTCAATGACTCCTTTAGCCATGCTTGGCTAATTCTTCTTTAAGTTTCTTGGGTTGTAGTAGTTTATGTTTATGTCTTAGTTTGTTTTTACCTTTCTGAATATTATTTCTATTTCATGTTTTATTTCCTTGTTCTTCATTCATCTTGTGTACAAAAGATTTCTTGCTTATTACTTATACGAATGGAAATTGGTAAGTAGTAAGGGACCTAGGATTTAAAAAAGGTTATAAGTATACTTCGCTAAGGAATTAGGAAGGACGTGACTTTATGTTGGCCTGAATTTCTTCTTCATCTTCTTCTCTAGTTAACTAAGTTGCAAGGAATTGAATTTAGTAATTAGAAAGAAAGTTCTACAATGTGTAAGGAATTAACTTGTAGATAATTAGGCTATAGCATCATGAATTAGATTTATAATTTAGAAATTAAGTAGGAACTTACTAGCATATTATATAGACTATGTAAACCAACCCAAGAAGCTTATTTTCTATCATTTTATTCTCTTCTATTTTATTGCTATTTCCATGTGCTATCTTAAACAAACTTTCAACAAATACATCTTTTAATTTTCCTGTTAAGTACTAAACTTTATATTAATAAGAACACCTATCCTTTGGGTTCGATCTTTTTATTACGCGATAATTAATCGTACACTTGCGATTTCATTATCAATATCCCTATCGGGATGCGTACAGAGGTTGTAGCCCGATTCTTGGGGGATTCAATGGGAGGTTTTCTTGGATGGGATCCCTCTGAAAATAATAGGCTTGGGGATATTTTTCGGTTGAGGGTGCTTGTGGATGTTTCGAAGCCTCTTATGAGAAGGATTCTAGCCAAGCGTTATGAGGACCCGATCAGGATTTTGTTTAAGTATGAGGGACTTCATAACTTCTGTTACAAGTGTGGTATGCTAGATCACTTGTTGAAAGATTTTGAGGATGCTTCGTCTGTGGAAGGATCAGAGGAACATGATTCACTTCCGTTTGGTCCCTGGCTTCGGGCTTCCACTTTTAGATCTTTGGTTGTTACAGGATTCCGAGGGGAGGTAAGTGCAGTTTCTGTTCCAAGGAAGGCGATCCAATCTTCTATTGATGACCTTGAAAAGCACATTTCTCAAGTCAACGTTGATGCGGAGAGTCAGGGTGTTGTCTCTTCTTTGCCCAAGACTAGTGTTGCTGATATTGGTCATGTTCAGATGGAGAATCAGGTTGGGGAGACTAAGGCTTTTGAGACTCATGTGTGGAGGAGGATCCGATCATTTATTCTACAGGAGGGTGTTCATTCGAGAAAAGTTCAATGGTTGTATTAGAGTCTTCTGTGCCTAATGCGCATGGGGCTCCCTCTGATGATCCTCCTGTTGCGGGTGGGGTGGATGATAAGAATTTCCAGAATCTGAAGAAGAAGGGTGCTCTTTCTCCTTCTTGTGGTAGAAACTAGAATTTTCCTAATAAGAAGAGAGCTGTGGAGGACTCAGTGGATAATTCTATTCCCCCAATGAAGAAACTTATGGCTAAGGATGTTTTGGAGGAGTCTGCTAGTCAGCTCCATTGACACAAATGAGGCTTTTTCCGTGGAACTGTCGTGGGCTTGGGAACCCACAGGCAGTGCGGGCTTTGTGGAAGTTCATCCACTATGAAGGTCCCTATGTGGTTATTCTAAATAAGTGTGTTACTGAAATGCAGAGTTTAAGAGGTTTGGAAGGTTTTACCAATGTTGTAGTGGTTGATTATAAATAGCATAATAGGTCTAGTCAGGGTTGGAAATCAAAAAATTAGGTGAGGGGGGGGGGGGCGAAAATTTAAATTGACTAAATAAAATTTTCAATATTATATTGTTATAAGATTCTCGATTCACCCTTTAAATTTGTGATTTAGTGGAACTCTTCCATAATTTACATTTTATTTATTTTTATAATTACTCTTTAGAGTTTAAAACCCTTTCAAAATTATAGGGTTCAGTGCATGTCATTTCATTTTTGTAGAATATAAAGGATTATATTTAAATTATAAAAACTTATTACAAAAGAAAATTAAGGCAAAAAGGTACGAAATCCCTCCATTTTAAAGGGTTACCAAGGAAATTGCCTAATTTCTATGCACTCTGTAAACTATTTTTACACTGACACTCAATAATACAATGTCAAATAAGACCAACACTTATATTCATTTTAATTCTAGTTAAATAAAAACACAATTACCGGAAATCAATTGGATGCATGTGTGGATAAAGATAATGCATAAACCTTTTTCTCAACTTTTTAATATAAAAAACTAGATTAAAATATTAAACCATCCTATGTGAGGATGCCTAGGACATGCCCCATCCATCCAATATGTATTATTTTGATGGAGCAGACCCTGTTGAAGGCTAGTTCCATGGTGGCAGAGAACAACCATGTTACTAGGGCTGCTTATGTCATGCGTTAATTCGCTGATCTTTCATCTCATTTAGGGTGGTATCCTTCTAGTGTTGGCAATGTTAAAATAAACATTAATGCTGGGGGTTATTTAAACATCCCCTAAGACTATATAGAATATATTTATTACTTTTGACGTTTTGTATTTGTGGTAATTATGTATAATGAATAAATTAAAATTAATATTTTTATAGAATATTGTATATTTTATTTAATTAATGTAATTATACTAATCGTGCTTTTTTATTTAGTGAATTAACGCTCTATATGGTATTTTTTTTTGCAGATTTTGGTGGGTGTCGCTGCTTGTTGTTAGTTTTATAGTCGATGCTCTGGGAAAGGCTTTTAGATTTGGTATCTTGTTTTTGTATTTGGTATTTTTGTGGGGTCTGTTGTCTTTGGTTTTTAAAGAGGTGTTGTGTATTCCTGATTGTTTCTTGCGGAGTTGTATCTGTTTTCATGGGACTTTAACATAAATGAAAACATCATTATTAGTTTTTTTTTGAAAATGAAATAACACATTTATATATATATATATATATATATATATATATATATATATATATATGATGTAAAGTAACTCTTGAGAACACCCTTCACAAGTGAGATAAAGCATAAAAGTTATAAGCGAAATTCTCATAACAGAACTTGCCTATCACACCCAGTTTTAGCCAAAAAATTAGCAACTGTATTAGCTTTCCTATATATATGCACAGCACCCACACAATCCACCTCCTTGCATAAAATTCCAATCATGTGTAGATTACGCAAGAGTTTCCACGGCCAAAAAGATTTTGAAACAACGCATCCAACTGACATGGCGGAATCACTTTTAATTAATACGTGGAGTAAATTAAACTCCCTACAAAACTCCAAAACATGCCAGGTAATATTTACCTCCGCTAGAACAGTTATGAAAACCTTTTGCTCTGCTAGGGTTTCCTCTTCCCAAACAGGGTCGGCGGCAGATGGAGGCGGTCCTGTGCAGGGGGCGGCCGTTGATGGAGGCAAAGCGGATGAGGATGACGCGGCGGATGGCTTTGGCAACCAAATTCCATCAAAGGTTTTCGGATGAGGATGAGGGTCACAAGGTAAATACGCGGAAATTAAAACCTCTCAGAAAAACAACTCAATTTTTCAAAAAAGGTTTTCGTCTATCTTAATTACTTAAAAATAATATAAGTAATAATTTTCTCCATAAATAATAGTTATTGCGCGGAACCAAAACGAGGCAAATATTACATCAAAGAAAATTGCTCAACAGCGAGCCCAAAAATTAAGTAAACTAAAATAGCGGGAAATCTTAAGACATCAATCGTCTTCTTCAAATTTCTTCCACGATTCTGCTGCGCACTCTGATTCCGTAAAGCTTCTTCAAGAGACGACGATCAACACCCTGTCTATTTTCTAGCGTTAAGCGCCCAAACACAAACAGAAAGGGTTAACTCTTAAACAAACAACAAATACCAAACAGCATGTTGAAGGGAAATTAACATAAGTGACAGCAACAATATTTTCAAAATACAACAACACCTTCAACAACATACTCATTTCCTCATGAACAACAACACAAACAATGCTTATGAGTCTTCAAATGCAACCACAAGTAATAACATGATCACATGGAACTAAAACCCATCTCATCACCCTTAACCACGATCCTATGGGACTAAAACCCATCTCATCGCTCTCAGGCACGATCACATAGGACTAAAACCCATCTCATCGCCATCAGCCTCAAAATAATGCATATGTCATGCCAACATGTTCAACATCATCACGAATGAACAATTGCCAAAACAACATAACCAACTTCATCAACATCATCAACATCAGCATGTCTTAACATCAATTCTCAAATCCAAACATGTATCACTAACCAATAATTCCATCAAAACAAACAGAATGGTTTCCAACATCAAAATCATATGTAAAGCACAACTGACTCTATCTAGACCCAGAGTTACCCTTACCTTTTATTCCTTTTCTTGGTCTTGTCCTTCAACCTAACATGATAAAACATGTCCACAATCATCAACAATCAGGGAAAAGACCAGAAAACAACTCCACAAGATTTAAATCCAAAATAAGCAAAACAGCAACTTGCTGTCAGGGGCCTAGCGCCCGAGCGTTGGCTTCCAACGCTCAAGCGTTGGGTCCCTGTCTGGCAACACGAACTGGGCAGAACCTCAACGCCCAAGAGTTAGGAGTCCAGCGCTCATGCGGTGGCTCCCTGCCAGAAACCCTGAAAATGTGTTTTTCACCCCAAAATCAATTCCAAATCCTATTTTTTGAAAACCATCTTCTTCGATACTGAAAACTCATTTTAAGAATCATTTCCTACACCAAAATCCAAAGGTCTCTAGTTTCTACAAAACCATTTGCACAAAGAGGATTACTAGGTTTCGAACCGAAGGATGAGAGTGGATACTAACCTTATCGAGAGAATTGGTCAAGGTACAAATCCCAGACCTTCAGGAGTGCAAGGAACCTCAGGGACTAAGAGGACTGCACGTGGTCTTACTCCTTCCCATTACGAAAACGCAGCAACAAAACAAAAGGAGAAGACAGCAGGACGAAGGAGCCAAGCGTGTAGACAGCAGTAGCAAAACAAAGCTTAGGCGAAACCTGAGTGTGAAGGCTCTCTTGTGCAAGAAATTCCCATCATTATTCAGCATAATCCTCTGCCATAACTCTCCTCTTGACTCAGAATAATAACCCCCATTAAAACACTCATTAACTCTCCATTACTCACATGTTTAAATTTCAAATTTAAATCTGATTATAACTCCTATTTAACTCCATTTAAACCCATTTATTACTCATTAATCTCATGTCTCAATTCAAATTCGAAATTCAGCCTTTAACCATCAAAAATCTGATTAAAATTAAAACATACCTCACTAGAATTCAAACACAAGCTTTGCCAATCAATTGACTAAGTCTCCACCACTAAACCAAGGCTCTTCTTGTTAAAAATCTTACACTAACATTCTTTTAAGCCTTTAACTCGAACCATCATGTTCCCATTTCAAATATGAATTCCAAAACCTCCTTAAAAGCTCTTAAATGTGGAATTCCAATTCAGCCTTGACTAGTCCAAGGACTAAAATGCAAATAACCAAACTTAAAGGACCAAAATCTAATTATAAAATCTCCAAGGACCAAATTATAAATACTCAAAACTTGAGGGTCTTACATACGGCATCGAAGAGGCGATTGGTTACCACCATATTCGAGGTTTGTTTTCTCTGTTTGGTAGGATTCTGAATGTCTTCATTCAACGGAAACGAAAAATTGGAGGCGATTTCAGTTTGGTTTGGTTTTGTTCGCTTCTTCTCTAAGAAGCAGGCCTGTTCTGCAATTGATGCTCTGGGTGGTCTTAAGGTGGGTGGGGCTTTTCTGTCGGTGGTGCTGGCAAGGTTCCCCAGGTATGTCCCGCAGCGCGCGGTCGCACGGTCTTCTCGCAATGAAGGTCCTCTTGGGGTGATGGGTGATTTGACCATGGTTAGGTTTCGTGGGGAGGTTGGCGGAGCGTGGCGCATTCAATCGTGGAAGGAGGCTCTTGTGGGGAAGCTCGCTGTATCTGCTTCTCTTGAGGTGGACTTGGTTCTGGGATCTGCTAAGGGTGGCTATTTTGGGGAAAGAATTCTCGCCGAATTTCTCTTTCCTGAGATTAGTCCCAGGGTGTTTGGCTACTTCAAGGTGAGGGATCCTTGTGATCCGGAGGATAATGCCTGCGGTTCCCTTCCTCTATCCTGTCCTCTTTATACTGGAAGCAACGACAGCGTTGGGGCGAAGGTCAGCGGGGTTAAGGAGAGGACGGATTTGCAGCTACCTAGGAAACGGGGGCGACCTAAGAAACGGGTTGGGCTAGGCGAATCAATGATGGCAGTTGGCCTAGAAGTTAGGGCGTTAGGGCACGGGGAGAAGAGAGCTCGGGGAAGGCCTAGGAAGGCAGACTTCAGGAGACATGCTCTGAGCAGTCATGTAGTTTCTTCCCTTTCCATGTCTCAAGCCGAGGGTATGGCGGATGGTGAAAGAGCCGATGGTTGCCAATCTTTGATTTTTCCAGCTGAGTCTCTAATGCCTCCAGGGGTTTTGATGAGGTCGAGACGTGCCATTTCGGTGGGTAAGCAGGTGGGTGTTGTCTTTTCTTGCCTTGATGATGTTGCAGTGAACCAGATATCGGCTCAAATCATGGAGCGTAGAATCTCGTAGGGGCGGTTGTTTGTTTTTGGCTTTGCTTTTTGGGATGTTTGTCTTGTGCTGTATAGGTTGGTGCTGTTGATGGTGGGTCTATGTATTTTCCCTTTTTGGTTTGGTGGGGCTGTTTCTTTTCTTTTCCTCCTCAAGTGGTGGGTGGGCAGCTTTTCCTCTGTATGACTTCTGTAGGTTTTTTTGGCTGCTATTCTATATCAATACATCTTTTTGCTTTCGAAAAAAAAAAAAGTATTTACCTCCGCTTCAATGAGACCATATACTCCCCATAGCTTTTGAGAAAAACCACATATCTCACCCAGGACGTGAAGGAAGAAAAGATAGGTACATACACTGTGAGCCTAGAACTTTTTGTATTTAAGAACACCTATCCCATGGGTTCGATCTTTTATATTACGCGATAGTTTAATCGTGCACTTGCGATTTCTTTATCAAGTTTTTGGCGCCGTTGCCGGGGATAGGTTCTTTCAAGTTCTTGTTTTTATTTTATTTAGTACTTCTTGTTTTAAAAAAAAATAAAAAAAATTTTATTTCAAGTTTGTCTTGTTTTATATTAAGACAAACTTGTACGAAAAAATTATTTATTAAACGATAAATTTTTCTCCCAAATTAATATGTTGTCACAGCTTTTCAAGCACGCCAGCAATGCAGGTACATGTTTAAAGTTTTTAACAAAGTATACTTATTTATCATATATTTAACCTATGATGATTTGGATATAATTTAAATGTTTAAGTATAGATTTATTAAATTAGGTATATGTAATGGTGGAAACTGGAAACACTCGACGCTTTTCTTTTTTCTTTGCAGTTGAAATTTTTTACAATTAAATTGTTATTTGGTATATTAACTAATGCAAATATTAATGGTATATTTTTTAAATAATTTAAATGTAGAAAATATTTAATAAAAAGATGTTTATGAGATAGTATTTATTTGAGAAAAAATGTATAATCGAAAATAATACTAATCTATATCTATCTATCTATCTATCTTTTTTGGTTACAAAAAGGAAATAACAAACAAAAAGAAACCCACTAAACTACCGCATCTTTGCACAAGAGCGGAATCACAGAAGAAGGAGGCTCCTTCAAAATACGCATCGGACACACTGATTGAGATGCTTGTCTCGCCAACGCATCTGCCACATCATTTCTATCTCGCACAACATAAGAGAACTGGACCTTCCAATCTGCAGCTAACAACGCCCGAATCGAGGCAATAGTATCTCGTTGCCAAAAAGATCGGGTATCTCTATTCTGACTCAGGAGCTCCACAATCTCCTTGCAATCCATATAGCAAACAATATCCCGGAAACCCAAGTCCCAAACAAGGTTCAAACCTGTGCGAAGTGCCAGAAGCTCTGCGAGGAAAGCACTACCAGCCCCATAAGAACAAGCAAAGCCCGATAGCCATCTGCCAGCGGAGTCCCTCACTACACCACCCCCACCCATCTGATTAGGCACCGCAACCCAACTTCCATCCGTATGGAGATGAATCAAATTCGTACCCAAGACAAACATGGGATCACGAGGACTCGGTGTTATCTTCCCCCACCTCACAAACTCATTCGTCGTTAAGAAAATCTGACGCCAAACCAATTGAACAGGCCACGGGTGAGAATCAAAAATCACACTATTACGCCAACGCCATAAACACCAGAGAATGGCAATCGCAAACGCCTGCTGAGTTCCCTGGAGGAGGTGTCGAAGCTAATCGTGGAAGGAACACGCCGCATGAGGGGTTGGCAGCAAGCTATGAAAGTAGCTCCATATCAATCGCGAGTCCCGACAGTGACGCAAGAGGTGTTCAACATCCTCATCCTGTTCACCACACCGTGGACAAGTCGCGGTCAAGCTCAGATGACACTGGCGCCGCTTCGAATTCGTTGGAAGGGCGTTACGCCTCACCAACCAAAGGAAAAAACGAACATTCTCTGGTGCCTGAGATGTCCAGATCACCTTCCAGTCACGAGAACTTTGTTGGTTATCACACTGCAGCATGTGATATGCGGAAGCTGTCGAGTAAACTCCTGAACTAGTTCCTGACCACAGTATCTTGTCCTCCTCATCAGAGCGCAGCGGTATACTGATCCGACCAATCTCATCTATATATTATATAAAAGAAGGCTTATACCCACCTACCCGCTAAAACAAGGTATAAATCCTAACTACCCCTATTATGACCTACCCACTAAGATCCTACCCTAAATATTAAATAACGAACGAATCATGACTAATTAATATCAAATTTTTAGCCAAATCTTAAGATTTTTTAAAATAATATTTTTTAAATAATTAATATTTATAAAATTTATTACAAATGTTAAATAAGGAACGAATCATAACTGATTAATACCAAATTTTAATAGGAAAAAAAATTGATATTGATTACAAATGTTAAATAAGGAACGAATCCTAACTAATTAATACCAAATATTTAACCAAATTTTAAAATAAGGAACGAATCATAACTAATTATACCAAATTAAATTTTTTTTTGAAATATGAATTTTTATTAACAATTAGTCTCCTCACTTGATGCTATAAATTGTACCACTACGGTTTCTCTGTTGTATCGTTTTAAAAGAATAAACTAAAAAATCAATCGTGAGAACTATTGCATACTTTTAAATTGTTTTTCTGCTACATCATTCTGAAAGTAACTTTGTTTTTCTATTCTGCACGCGTTACCGTGTTCTAATTATTCAATTTGTTTTAGTTTTGATTCCTTCGCATGTTACAATTTTATCTATTTTTTGTTTGGTTCTCTTTTAATCTTGATTGCAATATTCACATTCTCCGCAATTTTGTAGGGTATAAGAGATGAAGGGGATGGGAAGCACTCTCTTCCACAAGAGAGAGAGAGGGGGGCAAGGAGTTCCTCTATTTTTAAAGGATCAGCGAGCTCAAATCCCATCACGAGGAAATGGATCATGTCAACGTTATTATGTTTGAATTCTTCAATTCGTTTTAGTTTTGATTCATTCTAATGTTACAATAAATTTCTTGGTTCTCTTTTTATCTCAATTGTAATATTTATCTTCTCCATATTTTTGTAGTAGGGTTTAGGAGATGAAGGCACAAAGGAAAGGACTAATGTTAGAGGTAAGAAAGATATTATTGCTTTTTGATCCTTTGGTTCATCTTAGTTTTGATTTCTTCTGGCTTGCTATGCTTAACGATATCAAATTGATTTTGTTTGATACTTTCTCATGTTATAAACTCTTCCCCACTTTCTCATGTTAGCTCCTCCACATTGCTGTTTCACGAAGAAGAAACCATCATTTCTATGGAAAAAGGTTCTCCTTTTTTTATTAGAAATAAGAGAGAAAACTCACAACTAAGTAAAGTTGTGAATCAGATAAGTGGTTGAGAAGATGAACAAACAACTTAGTTTTCCTTATCTTTTTTTTTTTTTTTTGAGATGTGCTATATTGTCATAATTATTTCCATAAAAACACATTCTTATCGCTTTGAGTTGCACTATGAAGTTTTAGTTTTTTTAGCAATAAAAGAGCTTTGTTTTTATTTTCTACCATAAAAAAAACTTACTTTCATAATTTGAATCAAACATATAATATATATAATTTCTACCATGGTCAAACAATAGAAATTCTTTTACAACAATTACTTATGATATTGTCTAAATCACGCAAGGTAAATATTTGGTAAACTCACTTTAATCTTAGCCTCTTAGGTCACCAATATATTTTGACATGTATCATAAGATAGAATTTTGCATGTCAAACTATTATTAGACCACCTAAACTACAGTAGCTTTACTTAAAAGTAGCAAATTATCAATTTAATTATATTTATATGAAACGGTTGTTAAAATCACACATGTGAGAGAGTTTGCCCAAATTTAATGTATCAATAGTATAATTTATAAATAATAATTGATAATTTTTTTCATTTTAAACCCTTCATGTCAAATATTTTATTATTATAGTAAACAATTGAAATCACTAGATTTGAGCGTTGTATACGAAAACAAAGGTGGTTTTTTCTTCCTGTATGGGTATGGAGGAACAGCTAAAACAATTGTATGGAACACTCTATCGGCATCCATTAGATCGAGAGGTGATATTGTTATTAATTTTACCTCGAGGGGTTTGCTGCACTGTTGTTGCCCGGAGAGAGGACGACGCACTCCAGGCTAAATATTCTTACACCAATAATCAAGGAATCAACATGACAAAATAACATCTAAATTTAGCACAAGATGTGGCGTGGTAGTTGCTAACTTTATCCCCCAACCATGCCGAAGGGGGTTTCGATTCTTGCCCATGTGAGTTAAGAGCAAATTCTCGCCAACCTTTTACTGCTAAGTAACTATTTCTCACGGCTACAGTATTGGTCACTATTGTTGACCTCACAACAACATGGATAAGAAGTTATAAAAATATATCATTTCACACACAATAATTTTATTTTATCCAAAGTTACATGTGGGATTGAATTGTCCTTACTTGAAATATAAATGGAATAGCACACCATGAAGGTGACTTTCGATATCTGGCATACTGTTCGAATGCGAATTGGACAACTATGCCAACCAGGTATGGAGCAAGAGTTGCTGAGGCTGCAGGGCCAGTCCATGGCCAGACCAAACCCATAGTGACCATAGGAATTACAAGGCTAAGTACAAGTGTAGCAACAGAAGAGATTCTCTATCCTATCTGAGGAGGCAGAGTATTGCTATTATTCGCAGCAGTATCCAATTATATGGGTCCTGCAGTATAGTGCAGGACTTAATATATAAGTCACTATAAGTTAATTCTTTTTAAATAAATATAGCACTTAATATTTTTATAAAAGGAAATATTATATATATAAATAGTGAGAGAGAAGAGAGGGAGACTTGTTATATCTAATAATTATAACATTTTTATAATATTAGTATTTATAGATATCGCATTAATTGCAATAAGTGTTTCTTATGTTATCATATACTTTAGTTAATTACATTAGTATACAATATTATTATTTGAAATAAATTATATATAATAAATATTACTATTTTATGTGAATATAACTTAATATATTGGGAAAATTTCAGTATCAACCCCTAAAGTTTATCATATTGCCGAGACCTCCCATCTATTATTTAAAGAGGCACCACCAAGTAATCACACCTATTTTGTTGGGAATATTGTACAAACCTTCCTTTGATTTATTTTTAATGCACTGATGTCTCATAAGATTTATTAGTAAGCACCGAATGAGGGAGGTTAGTACATTTCGTACCAGAGATGGAAGGATAGTGCAATAATCATACACCTTAGGAGAGGTCATTGTAATTTGCAACAAATTATTTAATAATGATGTAAATTTAAAAAATCGTTAATGAAATCTAATGAATGAGTTCTAATAGTATTTTATTTTTGATAGGACGTATCATATATTATATCTAATTATTTTTTTATTAAAAGAACAAGACATATTATATCTAATCATTTGATATTGATAATTAGTGCATAAATTAATCTGAGGTAAAATATATTTATTATCTTTACATTAAAATTTGTATTGACTATTCATATATATTTATTTGTTTCAATATTAATAATTATCACATAAATTAATCTAATATAAATTATATTTATTATATTTGACATAAATATTTGTAGTAATTATTCATACACATGAATGAATTGAAATAATTAAATTTACAAAATATTTTAGGCTTAAATATGTTTGGGGTCCCTGACATTTGAAAGGAATCAATCTAGGTCCCTGAAAAATTAATTTGTAAAATCGGATCCCTAATATATGTTTTTTAATCAAATTAAGGACAAATCTCAATTTAAGCTGATTAATGATTCTAATTAGCCCAGTCACCGGTCCACATGTTAATAATTTTTATTTTTTAGTATCTTACTTAATTACTAATATTCCACATCATAGTTTTACCTACCATGTAATTTATTCCATTTTTCCATTTACCCAAAATCAATTTCCCCAACATAAACCCTAAATTGGAGAATCTCCCTCGCCTTCTCCTTCGTCTTGCTTCCATTGTCCACTTGAAGCACCAAACAGAGCTTCGCCACCACACCAAGCTTCAGCATCTCCTGAACAACACTCGAAGAAGCATAGAATCTGCACGCACAGAGCAGAATCCTCACAGCCCTGTCGTTCGCCACCGTCGAAACCCGCCGAATCTTCTTCAACACGACGGCGAGCCCCGCCGCGTGGCTCAGAAGCTCTGTGCGCCCCTCCGCGCATTGGCACAACAAATCCAACAGAACAAGCATCATCTCATATGGTTTCCTCTCCTTGTGATTGAGAAGAAGCTCTGTTATCACAAAAACACAGCCTGTATTCACTGCTTTGATTCTGTTCCTACCCAGAGGACAAACTTGAATCAGTGTTTGAATTGTGGCTTTCGTAATCTGGTCCCTTACAACTTGCACTAATTCCACAAAAAGTTCAGTCTTTAGGTTGTAAAGTTGCACTGATTCAGCAACCTCTGACCTCGATTTCAGCAAGAAAACTTCGTAAGCTATTGATTCGAAGAACCCCTTCTCCCTAACATCGAACCCTAAATCATCTTCTCCTCCTCCACTTCGCCGCTGCCGCGCCACCTGTGCCGTATAACCTCCTCGACCCTGACCCCAATCCCACAGTCGAACCACGTGACTTCGCTGCCCCGTGAAAAGCCACGTGACCCTCTCTTTGCCGCATCCTTTTCTGAAGCGTTTATGGCATGAGTCAATGTGAAGTGCTTCCTTCTCCGCTGTCTTCTCCTTCGTCCATCTCCTGTAATTTTTCTTTCTCGGAATTCTTATAGACCTTCAAGTTCTCCAATTTAGGGTCTATGTTGGGGAAATTGATTTTGGGTAAATGGGAAAATAGAATAAATTACATGGTAGGTAAAAAGATGATGTGGAGTATTAGTAATTAAGTAAGATATTAAAAAATAAAAATTATTAACACGTGGACGGGTGACTGAGCTAATTAGAATCAATAATCAGCTTAAATTGAGATTTGTCCTTAATTTGATTAAGAAACATATGTTAGGGATCCAATTTTACAAATTAATTTTTCAGGGACCTAGATTGATTCCCTTTTAAATGTCAGGGACCTAAAACATATTTAAGCCAATATTTTATTCTATAATTATTTAATGTAACATTTGAAATAATTATCTAAGTTAACTTTTTTAGTAAAGTGAAAATTTTATTTTTAATTTTTATTATTATATATTTCTTATATCGAATAATTTTACTATTTTTTGTAATGTTAGTATTTATACAAATGTAATTCATTGCAAAAAATAATTTTATGTGGTATATATATTATTTTTTGAAACAAAGTGGTATTTATATTATGAAAGTAATTAAACATTTAAAAACATTATATTTCATAATTATTAAATTTAGTAATGTTAATGATGAAACCTATTGAATGAAAAAGTTCAATATGTACAGTTTCTAGTATTTTTAATTTTTTTAATATAAATAATGTTACGTATTTATTATTTTTGTGACTGGTTAAAAAAACAGCCACAAAAAATTGTTTTTTTTGTAGTGTTTATAGAATATTATATACCATGGTTAGTTAATATAACATTGAATATTATTTTTTAAGGTAATCTTTTATTTCAAATATGGAATTTAATAATTTTGGGCAAGCTACTCATACTATTAATATTATTTTTCGATGTACCAAAAAAATTCTTAATATTAATATATATTAATATATATTAATATATTAAAATAATTTAATATTTAAACTAGTACTTATAATTATAATTTAATACTTTTCTTAAGTGAAATTTAATAAAAAGTTATAATTATCTATTTAATAATATTAATAATGTAACGTATTTACTGAAATACAAAATTAATTTATTTGATTATTATATAGTATATTTAAATATTTTAGTATTGAAAATTATTATTGAAATTACTGATAAATTAATATGTTATTAAATACTTTTAGTCAACTGAATTTTACTATATATACATATATATATAGAAAAATATGATTTAATTAATAATTTAAAAATATAAATTTTTTTATAATTAACAATTATAAAATTTCAAATGTATAGTAATTATTCATACTGAACTAATTTTAAAGAATAATTTTATAGAATATTATATACCATGGTTAGTTAATGTAACATTGAATATTATTTTTCAAGGTAATCTTTTATTTCAAATATGGAATTTAATAACTTTTGGGCAAGCTACTCTTAATATTAATATTATTTTCCGACGTACCAAAAAAATTCTTAATATATATATATATATATATATTTGTTGTTTAATAATTGTAATATTAATAGTATAATCAATTGTAATTATTGAATTAATCGTAATAAATATTTATATTATATTTTATATAATTTTATTTTAATTAATATTTTATAACTTTAAAATATATTATTGTCAATAATTATAATACTTAATATTCACAATAATTATCCATATCCAATTAATTGTAATAAATGTTTTTTTATAGAATGTTGTATTTTTAATAGTATAATTTATTTTATATTTAATTGTATTCATTTGACCTTTATTATTTAAGTTAACCTAGCCTCGTTAGCTTCTTGTGCTCATATTGCATGTCCTTGCCATCTCTTATTGTATACATTTTTGTCTCAGAATTGTTTTTCTTTTGCAAACTTGTTTGAACCATGGAATGGGGCAAACAAATTGTTTTCTCTAAAGAGGAGAGTGAGATCTTGGATGTCACTTATGTGGATTTCACCCGCTTGAACATAGATGAGGCTTGGTTGGTGGGGAAGGTTTTGAATCGCAATTCTTTTGACACCAAGGCTTTCATGAATACTATGGCGAAGCTTTGGAAAACCGAGCATGGCGTGGAGATCCGAGAGGTCGAAAAAAATCTGTTTACCTTCAGGTTTTTCACCCGTACAGATCAAAAAAACATTCTCAATGCCGGGCCTTGGAATTTTGAAAAGTATATGGTGGTCCTAGAAGAGTTGAATGTGGATGTTCTTCCATCTCAGGTTCCATTGCTTAAAGTCCCTTTCTGGTTGCAGGTGTATGATATCCCTATCGGGATGCGTACAGAGGGTGTAGCCCGATTCTTGGGGGATTCAATGGGAGGTTTTCTTGGATGGGATCCCTCTGAAAATAATAGGCTTGGGGATATTTTTCGGTTGAGGGTGCTTGTGGATGTTTCGAAGCCTCTTATGAGGGGAAGGATTCTAGCCAAGCGTTATGAGGACCCGATCAGGATTTTGTTTAAGTATGAGGGACTTCATAACTTCTGTTACAAGTGCGGTATGCTAGATCACTTGTTGAAAGATTGTGAGGATGCTTCGTCTGTGGAAGGATCAGAGGAACATGATTCACTTCCGTTTGGTCCCTGGCTTCGGGCTTCCACTTTTAGATCTTTGGTTGTTACAGGATTCCGAGGGGAGGTAAGTGCAGTTTCTGCTCCAAGGAAGGCGATCCAATCTTCTATTGATGACCTTAAAAAGCACATTTCTCAAGTCAACGTTGATGCGGAGAGTCAGGGCGTTGTCTCTTCTTTGCCCAAGACTAGTGTTGCTGATTTTGGTCATGTTCAGATGGAGAATCAGGTTGGGGAGACTAAGGCTTTTGAGACTCATGTGTGGAGGAGGATCCGATCATTTATTCTACAGGAGGGTGTTCATTCGAGAAAATTTCAATGGTTGTATTAGAGTCTTTTGTGCCTAATGCGCATGGGGATCCCTCTGATGATCCTCCTGTTGCGGGTGGGGTGGATGATAAGAATTTCCAGAATCTGAAGAAGAAGGGTGCTCTTTCTCCTTCTTGTGGTAGAAACTAGAATTTTCCTAATAAGAAGAGAGCTGTGGAGGACTCAGTGGATAATTCTATTCCCCCAATGAAGAAACTTATGGCTAAGGATGTTTTGGAGGAGTCTGCTAGTCAGCTCCATTGACACAAATGAGGCTTTTTCCGTGGAACTGTCGTGGGCTTGGGAACCCACAGGCAGTGCGGGCTTTGTGGAAGTTCATCCACTATGAAGGTCCCTATGTGGTTATTCTAAATAAGTGTGTTACTGAAATGCAGAGTTTAAGAGGTTTGGAAGGTTTTACCAATGTTGTAGTGGTTGATTATAAATGGCATAGTAGGTCTAGTCAGGGTTGGAAATCAAAAAATTAGGTGAGGGGGGGGGGGGGCGAAAATTTAAATTGACTAAATAAAATTTTCAATATCATATTGTTATAAGATTCTCGATTCACCCTTTAAATTTGTGATTTAGTGGAACTCTTCCATAATTTACATTTTATTTATTTTTATAATTACTCTTTAGAGTTTAAAACCCTTTCAAAATTAGAGGGTTCAGTGCATGTCATTTCATTTTTGTACAATATAAAGGATTATATTTAAATTATAAAAACTTATTACAAAAGAAAATTAAGGCAAAAAGGTACGAAATCCCTCCATTTTAAAGGGTTACCAAGGAAATTGCCTAATTTCTATGCACTCTGTAAACTATTTTTACACTGACACTCAATAATACAATGTCAAATAAGACCAACACTTATATTCATTTTAATTCTAGTTAAATAAAAACACAATTACCGGAAATCAATTGGATGCATGTGTGGATAAACATAATGCATAAACCTTTTTCTCAACTTTTTAATATAAAAAAATAGATTAAAATATTAAACCATCCTATGTGAGGATGCCTAGGACATGCCCCATCCATCCAATATGTATTATTTTGATGGAGCAGACCCTGTTGAAGGCTAGTTCCATGGTGGCAGAGAACAACCATGTTACTAGGGCTGCTTATGTCATGCGTTAATTCGCTGATCTTTCATCTCATTCAAGGTGGTATCCTTCTAGTGTTGGCAATGTTAAAATAAACATTAATGCTGGGGGTTATTTAAACATCCCCTAAGACTATATAGAATATATTTATTACTTTTGACGTTTTGTATTTGTGGTAATTATGTATAATGAATAAATTAAAATTAATATTTTTATAGAATATTGTATATTGTATTTAATTAATGTAATTATACTAATCGTGCTTTTTTATTTAGTGAATTAACGCTCTATATGGTATTTTTTTTGCGGATTTTGGTGGGTGTCGCTGCTTGTTGTTAGTTTTATAGTCGACGCTCTGGGAAAGGATTTTAGATTTGGTATCTTGTTTTTGTATTTGGTATTTTTGTGGGGTCTGTTGTCTTTGGTTTTTAAAGAGGTGTTGTGTATTCCTGATTGTTTCTTGCGGAGTTGTATCTGTTTTCATGGGACTTTAACATAAATGAAAACATCATTATTAGTTTTTTTTTGAAAATGAAATAACATATATATATATATATATATATATATATATATATATATGATGTAAAGTAACTCTTGAGAACACCCTTCACAAGTGAGATAAAGCATAAAAGTTATAAGCGAAATTCTCATAACAGAACTTGCCTATCACACCCAGTTTTAGCCAAAAAATTAGCAACTGTATTAGCTTTCCTATATATATGCACAGCACCCACACAATCCACCTCCTTGCATAAAATTCCAATCATGTGTAGATTACGCAAGAGTTTCCACGGCCAAAAAGAGTTTGAAACAACGCATCCAACTGACATGGCGGAATCATTTTTAATTAATACGTGGAGTAAATTAAACTCCCTACAAAACTCCAAAACATGCCAGGTAATATTTACCTCCGCTAGAACAGTTATGAAAACCTTTTGCTCTGCTAGGGTTTCCTCTTCCCAAACAGGGTCGGCGGCAGATGGAGGCGGTCCTGCGCAGGGGGCGGCCGTTGATGGAGGCAAAGCGGATGAGGATGACGCGGCGGATGGCTTTGGCAACCAGATTCCATCAAAGGAGAAGGGTTCTGGTTTGGCAGAGACAAAGGAGAGCGAAGCGATGCAGACCTGCGTCGCGGTGGCGGGAGGTGGCGACGTGGAAGAGGAGGAGTCGACGAATGTTTTAGGCGGCCCGTTCCCGTCGGCCGTGGCGGGCTCTGGTTCGAGGGAGACAGGGGAGGCCGATACAGTTCTGAACTGCGACGAATCTTGTCACTGTTTCTCTACCATCTTCATTGACGGTGTGACACCCCAATTTTGGGTTGAGGGTCACATGGTAAATACGCGGAAATTAAAACCTCTCAGAAAAATAACTCAATTTTTCAAAAAAGGTTTTCGTCTATCTTAATTACTTAAAAATAATATAAGTAATAATTTTCTCCATAAATAATAGTTATTGCGCGAAATCAAAACGAGGCAAATATTACATCAAAGAAAATTGCTCAACAGCGAGCCCAAAAATCAAGTAAACTAAAATAGCGGGAAATTTTAAGACATCAATCGTCTTCTTCAAATTTCTTCCACGATTCGGCTGCGCACTCTGATTCCGTAAAGCTTCTTCAAGAGACGACGATCAACACCCTGTCTATTTTCTAGCGTTAAGCGCCCAAACACAAACAGAAAGGGTTAACTCTTAAACAAACAACAAATACCAAACAACATGTTGAAGGGAAATTAACATAAGTGACAGCAACAATATTTTCAAAATACAACAACACCTTCAACAACATACTCATTTCCTCATGAACAACAACACAAACCATGCTTATGAGTCTTCAAATGCAACCACAAGTAATAGCATGATCACATGGAACTAAAACCCATCTCATCACCCTTAACCACGATCCCATGGGACTAAAACCCATCTCATCGCTCTCAGGCATGATCACATAGGACTAAAACCCATCTCATCGCCATCAGCCTCAAAATAATGCATATGTCATGCCAACATGTTCAACATCATCACGAATGAACAATTGTCAAAACAACATAACCAACTTCATCAACATCATCAACATCAGCATGTCTTAACATCAATTCTCAAATCCAAACATGTATCACTAACCAATAATTCCATCAAAACAAACAGAATGGTTTCCAACATCAAAATCATATGTAAAGCACAACTGACTCTATCTAGACCCAGAGTTACCCTTACCTTTTATTCCTTTTCTTGGTCTTGTCCTTCAACCTAACATGATAAAACATGTCCACAATCATCAACAATCAGGGAAAAGACCAGAAAACAACTCCACAAGATTTAAATCCAAAATAAGCAAAACAGCAACTTGTTGTCAGGGGCCTAGCGCCCGAGCGTTGGCTTCCAACGCTCAAGCGTTGGGTCCCTGTCTGGCAACACGAACTGGGCAGAACCTCAACGCCCAAGAGTTAGGAGTCCAGCGCTCATGCGGTGGCTCCCTGCCAGAAACCCTGAAAATGTGTTTTTCACCCCAAAATCAATTCCAAATCCTATTTTTTGAAAACCATCTTCTTCGATACTGAAAACTCATTTTAAGAATCATTTCCTACACCAAAATCCAAAGGTCTCTAGTTTCTACAAAACCATTTGCACAAAGAGGATTACTAGGTTTCGAACCGAAGGATGAGAGTGGATACTAACCTTATCGAGAGAATTGGTCAAGGTACAAATCCCAGACCTTCAGGAGTGCAAGGAACCTCAGGGACTAAGAGGACTGCACGTGGTCTTACTCCTTCCCATTACGAAAACGCAGCAACAAAACAAAAGGAGAAGACAGCAGGACGAAGGAGCCAAGCGTGTAGACAGCAGTAGCAAAACAAATCTTAGGCGAAACCTGAGTGTGAAGGCTCTCTTATGCAAGAAATTCCCATCATTATTCAGCATAATCCTCTGCCATAACTCTCCTCTTGACTCAGAATAATAACCCCCATTAAAACACTCATTAACTCTCCATTACTCACATGTTTAAATTTCAAATTTAAATCTGATTATAACTCCTATTTAACTCCATTTAAACCCATTTATTACTCATTAATCTCATGTCTCAATTCAAATTCGAAATTCAGCCTTTAACCATCAAAAATCTGATTAAAATTAAAACATACCTCACTAGAATTCAAACACAAGCTTTGCCAATCAATTGACTAAGTCTCCACCACTAAACCAAGGCTCTTCTTGTTAAAAATCTTACACTAACATTCTTTTAAGCCTTTAACTCGAACCATCATGTTCCCATTTCAAATTTGAATTCCAAAACCTCCTTAAAAGCTCTTAAATGTGGAATTCCAATTCAGCCTTGACTAGTCCAAGGACTAAAATGCAAATAACCAAACTTAAAGGACCAAAATCTAATTATAAAATCTCCAAGGACCAAATTATAAATACTCAAAACTTGAGGGTCTTACATACGTCATCGAAGAGGCGATTGGTTACCACCATATTCGAGGTTTGTTTTCTCTGTTTGGTAGGATTCTGAATGTCTTCATTCAACGGAAACGAAAAATTGGAGGCGATTTCAGTTTGGTTTGGTTTTGTTCGCTTCTTCTCTAAGAAGCAGGCCTGTTCTGCAATTGATGCTCTGGGTGGTCTTAAGGTGGGTGGGGCTTTTCTGTCGGTGGTGCTGGCAAGGTTCCCCAGGTATGTCCCGCAGCGCGCGGTCGCACGGTCTTCTCGCAATGAAGGTCCTCTTGGGGTGATGGGTGATTTGACCATGGTTAGGTTTCGTGGGGAGGTTGGCGGAGCGTGGCGCATTCAATCGTGGAAGGAGGCTCTTGTGGGGAAGCTCGCTGTATCTGCTTCTCTTGAGGTGGACTTGGTTCTGGGATCTGCTAAGGGTGGCTATTTTGGGGAAAGAATTCTCGCCGAATTTCTCTTTCCTGAGATTAGTCCCAGGGTGTTTGGCTACTTCAAGGTGAGGGATCCTTGTGATCCGGAGGATAATGCCTGCGGTTCCCTTCCTCTATCCTGTCCTCTTTATACTGGAAGCAACGACAGCGTTGGGGCGAAGGTCAGCGGGGTTAAGGAGAGGACGGATTTGCAGCTACCTAGGAAACGGGGGCGACCTAAGAAACGGGTTGGGCTAGGCGAATCAATGATGGCAGTTGGCCTAGAAGTTAGGGCGTTAGGGCACGGGGAGAAGAGAGCTCGGGGAAGGCCTAGGAAGGCAGACTTCAGGAGACATGCTCTGAGCAGTCATGTAGTTTCTTCCCTTTCCATGTCTCAAGCCGAGGGTATGGCGGATGGTGAAAGAGCCGATGGTTGCCAATCTTTGATTTTTTCAGCTGAGTCTCTAATGCCTCCAGGGGTTTTGATGAGGTCGAGACGTGCCATTTCGGTGGGTAAGCAGGTGGGTGTTGTCTTTTCTTGCCTTGATGATGTTGCAGTGAACCAGATATCGGCTCAAATCATGGAGCGTAGAATCTCGTAGGGGCGGTTGTTTGTTTTTGGCTTTGCTTTTTGGGATGTTTGTCTTGTGCTGTATAGGTTGGTGCTGTTGATGGTGGGTCTATGTATTTTCCCTTTTTGGTTTGGTGGGGCTGTTTCTTTTCTTTTCCTCCTCAAGTGGTGGGTGGGCAGCTTTTCCTCTGTATGACTTCTGTAGGTTTTTTTGGCTGCTATTCTATATCAATACATCTTTTTGCTTTCGAAAAAAAAAAAGTATTTACCTCCGCTTCAATGAGACCATATACTCCCCATAGCTTTTGAGAAAAACCACATATCTCACCCAGGACGTGAAGGAAGAAAAGATAGGTACATACACTGTGAGCCTAGAACTTTTTGTATTTAAGAACACCTATCCCATGGGTTCGATCTTTTATATTACGCGATAGTTTAATCGTGCACTTGCGATTTCTTTATCAAGTTTTTGGCGCCGTTGCCGGGGATAGGTTCTTTCAAGTTCTTGTTTTTATTTTATTTAGTACTTCTTGTTTTAAAAAAAAATAAAAAAAATTTTATTTCAAGTTTGTCTTGTTTTATATTAAGACAAACTTGTACGAAAAAATTATTTATTAAACGATAAATTTTTCTCCCAAATTAATATGTTGTCACAGCTTTTCAAGCACGCCAGCAATGCAGGTACATGTTTAAAGTTTTTAACAAAGTATACTTATTTATCATATATTTAACCTATGATGATTTGGATATAATTTAAATGTTTAAGTATAGATTTATTAAATTAGGTATATGTAATGGTGGAAACTGGAAACACTCGACGCTTTTCTTTTTTCTTTGCAGTTGAAATTTTTTACAATTAAATTGTTATTTGGTATATTAACTAATGCAAATATTAATGGTATATTTTTTAAATAATTTAAATGTAGAAAATATTTAATAAAAAGATGTTTATGAGATAGTATTTATTTGAGAAAAAATGTATAATCGAAAATAATACTAATCTATATCTATCTATCTATCTTTTTTGGTTACAAAAAGAAAATAACAAACAAAAAGAAACACACTAAACTACCGCATCTTTGCACAAGAGCGGAATCACAGAAGAAGGAGGCTCCTTCAAAATACGCATCGGACACACTGATTGAGATGCTTGTCTCGCCAACGCATCTGCCACATCATTTCTATCTCGCACAACATAAGAGAACTGGACCTTCCAATCTGCAGCTAACAACGCCCGAATCGAGGCAATAGTATCTCGTTGCCAAAAAGATCGGGTATCTCTATTCTGACTCAGGAGCTCCACAATCTCCTTGCAATCCATATAGCAAACAATATCCCGGAAACCCAAGTCCCAAACAAGGTTCAAACCTGTGCGAAGTGCCAGAAGCTCTGCGAGGAAAGCACTACCAGCCCCATAAGAACAAGCAAAGCCCGATAGCCATCTGCCAGCGGAGTCCCTCACTACACCACCCCCACCCATCTGATTAGGCACCGCAACCCAACTTCCATCCGTATGGAGATGAATCAAATTCGTACCCAAGACAAACATGGGATCACGAGGACTCGGTGTTATCTTCCCCCACCTCACAAACTCATTCGTCGTTAAGAAAATCTGACGCCAAACCAATTGAACAGGCCACGGGTGAGAATCAAAAATCACACTATTACGCCAACGCCATAAACACCAGAGAATGGCAATCGCAAACGCCTGCTGAGTTCCCTGGAGGAGGTGTCGAAGCCAATCGTGGAAGGAACACGCCGCATGAGGGGTTGGCAGCAAGCTATGAAAGTGGCTCCATATCAATCGCGAGTCCCGACAGTGACGCAAGAGGTGTTCAACATCCTCATCCTGTTCACCACACTGTGGACAAGTCGCGGTCAAGCTCAGATGACACTGGCGCCGCTTCGAATTCGTTGGAAGGGCGTTACGCCTCACCAACCAAAGGAAAAAACGAACATTCTCTGGTGCCTGAGATGTCCAGATCACCTTCCAGTCACGAGAACTTTGTTGGTTATCACACTGCAGCATGTGATATGCGGAAGCTGTCGAGTAAACTCCTGAACTAGTTCCTGACCACAGTATCTTGTCCTCCTCATCAGAGCGCAGCGGTATACTGATCCGACCAATCTCATCTATATATTATATAAAAGAAGGCTTATACCCACCTACCCGCTAAAACAAGGTATAAATCCTAACTACCCCTATTATGACCTACCCACTAAGATCCTACCCTAAATATTAAATAACGAACGAATCATGACTAATTAATATCAAATTTTTAGCCAAATCTTAAGATTTTTTAAAATAATATTTTTTAAATAATTAATATTTATAAAATTTATTACAAATGTTAAATAAGCAACGAATCATAACTGATTAATACCAAATTTTAATAGGAAAAAAAATTGATATTGATTACAAATGTTAAATAAGGAACGAATCCTAACTAATTAATACCAAATATTTAACCAAATTTTAAAATAAGGAACGAATCATAACTAATTAATACCAAATTAAATTTTTTTTTGAAATATGAATTTTTATTAACAATTAGTCTCCTCACTTGATGCTATAAATTGTACCACTACGGTTTCTCTGTTGTATCGTTTTAAAAGAATAAACTAAAAAATCAATCGTGAGAACTATTGCATACTTTTAAATTGTTTTTCTGCTACATCATTCTGAAAGCAACTTTGTTTTTCTATTCTGCACGCGTTACCGTGTTCTAATTATTCAATTTGTTTTAGTTTTGATTCCTTCGCATGTTACAATTTTATCTATTTTTTGTTTGGTTCTCTTTTAATCTTGATTGCAATATTCACATTCTCCGCAATTTTGTAGGGTATAGGAGATGAAGGGGATGGGAAGCACTCTCTTCCACAAGAGAGAGAGAGGGGGGCAAGGAGTTCCTCTATTTTTAAAGGATCAGCGAGCTCAAATCCCATCACGAGGAAATGGATCATGTCAACGTTATTATGTTTGAATTCTTCAATTCGTTTTAGTTTTGATTCATTCTAATGTTACAATAAATTTCTTGGTTCTTTTTTTATCTCAATTGTAATATTTATCTTCTCCATATTTTTGTAGTAGGGTTTAGGAGATGAAGGCACAAAGGAAAGGACTAATGTTAGAGGTAAGAAAGATATTATTGCTTTTTGATCCTTTGGTTCATCTTAGTTTTGATTTCTTCTGGCTTGCTATGCTTAACGATATCAAATTGATTTTGTTTGATACTTTCTCATGTTATAAACTCTTCCCCACTTTCTCATGTTAGCTCCTCCACATTGCTGTTTCACGAAGAAGAAACCATCATTTCTATGGAAAAAGGTTCTCCTTTTTTTATTAGAAATAAGAGAGAAAACTCACAACTAAGTAAAGTTGTGAATCAGATAAGTGGTTGAGAAGATGAACAAACAACTTAGTTTTCCTTATCTTTTTTTTTTTTTTTGAGATGTGCTATATTGTCATAATTATTTCCATAAAAACACATTCTTATCGCTTTGAGTTGCACTATGAAGTTTTAGTTTTTTTAGCAATAAAAGAGCTTTGTTTTTATTTTCTACCATAAAAAAAACTTACTTTCATAATTTGAATCAAACATATAATATATATAATTTCTACCATGGTCAAACAATAGAAATTCTTTTACAACAATTACTTATGATATTGTCTAAATCACGCAAGGTAAATATTTGGTAAACTCACTTTAATCTTAGCCTCTTAGGTCACCAATATATTTTGACATGTATCATAAGATAGAATTTTGCATGTCAAACTATTATTAGACCACCTAAACTACAGTAGCTTTACTTAAAAGTAGCAAATTATCAATTTAATTATATTTATATGAAACGGTTGTTAAAATCACACATGTGAGAGAGTTTGCCCAAATTTAATGTATCAATAGTATAATTTATAAATAATAATTGATAATTTTTTTCATTTTAAACCCTTCATGTCAAATATTTTATTATTATAGTAAACAATTGAAATCACTAGATTTGAGCGTTGTATACGAAAACAAAGGTGGTTTTTTCTTCCTGTATGGGTATGGAGGAACAGCTAAAACAATTGTATGGAACACTCTATCGGCATCCATTAGATCGAGAGGTGATATTGTTATTAATTTTACCTCGAGGGGTTTGCTGCACTGTTGTTGCCCGGAGAGAGGACGACGCACTCCAGGCTAAATATTCTTACACCAATAATCGAGGAATCAACATGACAAAATAACATCTAAATTTAGCACAAGATGTGGCGTGGTAGTTGCTAACTTTATCCCTCAACCATGCCGAAGGGGGTTTCGATTCTTGCCCATGTGAGTTAAGAGCAAATTCTCGCCAACCTTTTACTGCTAAGTAACTATTTCTCACGGCTACAGTATTGGTCACTATTGTTGACCTCACAACAACATGGATAAGAAGTTATAAAAATATATCATTTCACACACAATAATTTTATTTTATCCAAAGTTACATGTGGGATTGAATTGTCCTTACTTGAAATATAAATGGAATAGCACACCATGAAGGTGACTTTCGATATCTGGCATACTGTTCGAATGCGAATTGGACAACTATGCCAACCAGGTATGGAGCAAGAGTTGCTGAGGCTGCAGGGCCAGTCCATGGCCAGACCAAACCCATAGTGACCATAGGAATTACAAGGCTAAGTACAAGTGTAGCAACAGAAGAGATTCTCTGTCCTTTCTGAGGGGGCAGAGTATTGCTATTATTCGCAGCAGTATCCAATTGTATGGGTCCTGCAGTATAGTGCAGGACTTAATATATAAGTCACTATAAGTTAATTCTTTTTAAATAAATATAGCACTTAATATTTTTATAAAAGGAAATATTATATATATAAATAGTGAGAGAGAAGAGAGGGAGACTTGTTATATCTAATAATTATAACATTTTTATAATATTAGTATTTATAGATATCGCATTAATTGCAATAAGTGTTTCTTATGTTATCATATACTTTAGTTAATTACATTAATATACAATATTATTATTTGAAATAAATTATATATAATAAATATTACTATTTTATGTGAATATAACTTAATATATTGGGAAAATTTCAGTATCAACCCCTAAAGTTTATCTTATTGCCGAGACCTCCCATCTATTATTTAAAGAGGCACCACCAAGTAATCACACCTATTTTGTTGGGAATATTGTACAAACCTTCCTTTGATTTATTTTTAATGCACTGATGTCTCATAAGATTTATTAGTAAGCACCGAATGAGGGAGGTTAGTACATTTCGTACCAGAGATGGAAGGATAGTGCAATAATCATACACCTTAGGAGAGGTCATTGTAATTTGCAACAAATTATTTAATAATGATGTAAATTTAAAAAATCGTTAATGAAATCTAATGAATGAGTTCTAATAGTATTTTATTTTTGATAGGACGTATCATATATTATATCTAATTATTTTTTTATTAAAAGAACAAGACATATTATATCTAATCATTTGATATTGATAATTAGTGCATAAATTAATCTGAGGTAAAATATATTTATTATCTTTACATTAAAATTTGTATTGACTATTCATATATATTTATTTGTTTCAATATTAATAATTATCACATAAATTAATCTAATATAAATTATATTTATTATATTTGACATAAATATTTGTAGTAATTATTCATACACATGAATGAATTGAAATAATTAAATTTACAAAATATTTTAGGCTTAAATATGTTTGGGGTCCCTGACATTTGAAAGGAATCAATCTAGGTCCCTGAAAAATTAATTTGTAAAATCGGATCCCTAATATATGTTTTTTAATCAAATTAAGGACAAATCTCAATTTAAGCTGATTAATGATTCTAATTAGCCCAGTCACCGGTCCACATGTTAATAATTTTTATTTTTTAGTATCTTACTTAATTACTAATATTCCACATCATAGTTTTACCTACCATGTAATTTATTCCATTTTTCCATTTACCCAAAATCAATTTCCCCAACATAAACCCTAAATTGGAGAATCTCCCTCGCCTTCTCCTTCGTCTTGCTTCCATTGTCCACCTGAAGCACCAAACAGAGCTTCGCCACCACACCAAGCTTCAGCATCTCCTGAACAACACTCGAAGAAGCATAGAATCTGCACGCACAGAGCAGAATCCTCACAGCCCTGTCGTTCGCCACCGTCGAAACCCGCCGAATCTTCTTCAACACGACGGCGAGCCCCGCCGCGTGGCTCAGAAGCTCTGTGCGCCCCTCCGCGCATTGGCACAACAAATCCAACAGAACAAGCATCATCTCATATGGTTTCCTCTCCTTGTGATTGAGAAGAAGCTCTGTTATCACAAAAACACAGCCTGTATTCACTGCTTTGATTCTGTTCCTACCCAGAGGACAAACTTGAATCAGTGTTTGAATTGTGGCTTTCGTAATCTGGTCCCTTACAACTTGCACTAATTCCACAAAAAGTTCAGTCTTTAGGTTGTAAAGTTGCACTGATTCAGCAACCTCTGACCTCGATTTCAGCAAGAAAACTGCGTAAGCTCTTGATTCGAAGAACCCCTTCTCCCTAACATCGAACCCTAAATCATCTTCTCCTCCTCCACTTCGCCGCTGCCGCGCCACCTGTGCCGTCTAACCTCCTCGACCCTGACCCCAATCCCACAGTCGAACCACGTGACTTCGCTGCCCCGTGAAAAGCCACGTGACCCTCTCTTTGCCGCATCCTTTTCTGAAGCGTTTATGGCATGAGTCAATGTGAAGTGCTTCCTTCTCCGCTGTCTTCTCCTTCGTCCTTCTCCTGCAATTTTTCTTTCTCGGAATTCTTATAGACCTTCAAGTTCTCCAATTTAGGGTCTATGTTGGGGAAATTGATTTTGGGTAAATGGGAAAATAGAATAAATTACATGGTAGGTAAAAAGATGATGTGGAGTATTAGTAATTAAGTAAGATATTAAAAAATAAAAATTATTAACACGTGGACGGGTGACTGAGCTAATTAGAATCAATAATCAGCTTAAATTGAGATTTGTCCTTAATTTGATTAAGAAACATATGTTAGGGATCAAATTTTACAAATTAATTTTTCAGGGACCTAGATTGATTCCCTTTTAAATGTCAGGGACCTAAAACATATTTAAGCCAATATTTTATTCTATAATTATTTAATGTAACATTTGAAATAATTATCTAAGTTAACTTTTTTAGTAAAGTAAAAATTTTATTTTTAATTTTTATTATTATATATTTCTTATATCGAATAATTTTACTATTTTTTGTAATGTTAGTATTTATACAAATGTAATTCATTGCAAAAAATAATTTTATGTGGTATATATATTATTTTTTGAAACAAAGTGGTATTTATATTATGAAAGTAATTAAACATTTAAAAACATTATATTTCATAATTATTAAATTTAGTAATGTTAATGATGAAACCTATTGAATGAAAAAGTTCAATATGTACAGTTTCTAGTATTTTTAATTTTTTTAATATAAATAATGTTACGTATTTATTATTTTTGTGACTGGTTAAAAAAACAGCCACAAAAAATTGTTTTTTTTGTAGTGTTTATAGAATATTATATACCATGGTTAGTTAATATAACATTGAATATTATTTTTTAAGGTAATCTTTTATTTCAAATATGGAATTTAATAATTTTGGGCAAGCTACTCATAATATTAATATTATTTTTCGATGTACCAAAAAAATTCTTAATATTAATATATATTAATATATATTAATATATTAAAATAATTTAATATTTAAACTAGTACTTATAATTATAATTTAATACTTTTCTTAAGTGAAATTTAATAAAAAGTTATAATTATCTATTTAATAATATTAATAATGTAACGTATTTACTGAAATACAAAATTAATTTATTTGATTATTATATAGTATATTTAAATATTTTAGTATTGAAAATTATTATTGAAATTACTGATAAATTAATATGTTATTAAATACTTTTAGTCAACTGAATTTTACTATATATACATATATATATAGAAAAATATGATTTAATTAATAATTTAAAAATATAATTTTTTTTATAATTAACAATTATAAAATTTCAAATGTATAGTAATTATTCATACTGAACTAATTTTAAAGAATAATTTTATAGAATATTTTATACCATGGTTAGTTAATGTAACATTGAATATTATTTTTCAAGGTAATCTTTTATTTCAAATATGGAATTTAATAACTTTTGGGCAAGCTACTCTTAATATTAATATTATTTTCCGACGTACCAAAAAAATTCTTAATATATATATATATATATATATATATATATATTTGTTGTTTAATAATTGTAATATTAATAGTATAATCAATTGTAATTATTGAATTAATCGTAATAAATATTTATATTATATTTTATATAATTTTATTTTAATTAATATTTTATAACTTTAAAATATATTATTGTCAATAATTATAATACTTAATATTCACAATAATTATCCATATCCAATTAATTGTAATAAATGTTTTTTTATAGAATGTTGTATTTTTAATAGTATAATTTATTTTATATTTAATTGTATTCATTTGACCTTTATTATTTAAGTTAACCTAGCCTCGTTAGCTTCTTGTGCTCATATTGCATGTCCTTGCCATCTCTTATTGTATACATTTTTGTCTCAGAATTGTTTTTCTTTTGCAAACTTGTTTGAACCATGGAATGGGGCAAACAAATTGTTTTCTCTAAAGAGGAGAGTGAGATCTTGGATGTCACTTATGTGGATTTCACCCGCTCGAACATAGATGAGGCTTGGTTGGTGGGGAAGGTTTTGAATCGCAATTCTTTTGACACCAAGGCTTTCATGAATACTATGGCGAAGCTTTGGAAAACCGAGCATGGCGTGGAGATCCGAGAGGTCGAAAAAAATCTGTTTACCTTCAGGTTTTTCACCCGTACAGATCAAAAAAACATTCTCAATGCCGGGCCTTGGAATTTTGACAAGTATATGGTGGTCCTAGAAGAGTTGAATGTGGATGTTCTTCCATCTCAGGTTCCATTGCTTAAAGTCCCTTTCTGGTTGCAGGTGTATGATATCCCTATCGGGATGCGTACAGAGGGTGTAGCCCGATTCTTGGGGGATTCAATGGGAGGTTTTCTTGGATGGGATCCCTCTGAAAATAATAGGCTTGGGGATATTTTTCGGTTGAGGGTGCTTGTGGATGTTTCGAAGCCTCTTATGAGGGGAAGGATTCTAGCCAAGCGTTATGAGGACCCGATCAGGATTTTGTTTAAGTATGAGGGACTTCATAACTTCTGTTACAAGTGCGGTATGCTAGATCACTTGTTGAAAGATTGTGAGGATGCTTCGTCTGTGGAAGGATCAGAGGAACATGATTCACTTCCGTTTGGTCCCTGGCTTCGGGCTTCCACTTTTAGATCTTTGGTTGTTACAGGATTCCGAGGGGAGGTAAGTGCAGTTTCTGTTCCAAGGAAGGCGATCCAATCTTCTATTGATGACCTTAAAAAGCACATTTCTCAAGTCAACGTTGATGCGGAGAGTCAGGGCGTTGTCTCTTCTTTGCCCAAGACTAGTGTTGCTGATTTTGGTCATGTTCAGATGGAGAATCAGGTTGGGGAGACTAAGGCTTTTGAGACTCATGTGTGGAGGAGGATCCGATCATTTATTCTACAGGAGGGTGTTCATTCGAGAAAATTTCAATGGTTGTATTAGAGTCTTCTGTGCCTAATGCGCATGGGGATCCCTCTGATGATCCTCCTGTTGCGGGTGGGGTGGATGATAAGAATTTCCAGAATCTGAAGAAGAAGGGTGCTCTTTCTCCTTCTTGTGGTAGAAACTAGAATTTTCCTAATAAGAAGAGAGCTGTGGAGGACTCAGTGGATAATTCTATTCCCCCAATGAAGAAACTTATGGCTAAGGATGTTTTGGAGGAGTCTGCTAGTCAGCTCCATTGACACAAATGAGGCTTTTTCCGTGGAACTGTCGTGGGCTTGGGAACCCACAGGCAGTGCGGGCTTTGTGGAAGTTCATCCACTATGAAGGTCCCTATGTGGTTATTCTAAATAAGTGTGTTACTGAAATGCAGAGTTTAAGAGGTTTGGAAGGTTTTACCAATGTTGTAGTGGTTGATTATAAATGGCATAGTAGGTCTAGTCAGGGTTGGAAATCAAAAAATTAGGTGAGGGGGGGGGGGGGGTGAAAATTTAAATTGACTAAATAAAATTTTCAATATCATATTGTTATAAGATTCTCGATTCACCCTTTAAATTTGTGATTTAGTGGAACTCTTCCATAATTTACATTTTATTTATTTTTATAATTACTCTTTAGAGTTTAAAACCCTTTCAAAATTAGAGGGTTCAGTGCATGTCATTTCATTTTTGTACAATATAAAGGATTATATTTAAATTATAAAAACTTATTACAAAAGAAAATTAAGGCAAAAAGGTACGAAATCCCTCCATTTTAAAGGGTTACCAAGGAAATTGCCTAATTTCTATGCACTCTGTAAACTATTTTTACACTGACACTCAATAATACAATGTCAAATAAGACCAACACTTATATTCATTTTAATTCTAGTTAAATAAAAACACAATTACCGGAAATCAATTGGATGCATGTGTGGATAAACATAATGCATAAACCTTTTTCTCAACTTTTTAATATAAAAAACTAGATTAAAATATTAAACCATCCTATGTGAGGATGCCTAGGACATGCCCCATCCATCCAATATGTATTATTTTGATGGAGCAGACCCTGTTGAAGGCTAGTTCCATGGTGGCAGAGAACAACCATGTTACTAGGGCTGCTTATGTCATGCGTTAATTCGCTGATCTTTCATCTCATTCAGGGTGGTATCCTTCTAGTGTTGGCAATGTTAAAATAAACATTAATGCTGGGGGTTATTTAAACATCCCCTAAGACTATATAGAATATATTTATTACTTTTGGCGTTTTGTATTTGTGGTAATTATGTATAATGAATAAATTAAAATTAATATTTTTATAGAATATTGTATATTGTATTTAATTAATGTAATTATACTAATCGTGCTTTTTTATTTAGTGAATTAACGCTCTATATGGTATTTTTTTTGCGGATTTTGGTGGGTGTCGCTGCTTGTTGTTAGTTTTATAGTCGACGCTCTGGGAAAGGATTTTAGATTTGGTATCTTGTTTTTGTATTTGGTATTTTTGTGGGGTCTGTTGTCTTTGGTTTTTAAAGAGGTGTTGTGTATTCCTGATTGTTTCTTGCGGAGTTGTTTCTGTTTTCATGGGACTTTAACATAAATGAAAACATCATTATTAGTTTTTTTTTGAAAATGAAATAACATATATATATATATATGATGTAAAGTAACTCTTGAGAACACCCTTCACAAGTGAGATAAAGCATAAAAGTTATAAGCGAAATTCTCATAACAGAACTTGCCTATCACACCCAGTTTTAGCCAAAAAATTAGCAACTGTATTAGCTTTCCTATATATATGCACAGCACCCACACAATCCACCTCCTTGCATAAAATTCCAATCATGTGTAGATTACGCAAGAGTTTCCACGGCCAAAAAGAGTTTGAAACAACGCATCCAACTGACATGGCGGAATCATTTTTAATTAATACGTGGAGTAAATTAAACTCCCTACAAAACTCCAAAACATGCCAGGTAATATTTACCTCCGCTAGAACAGTTATGAAAACCTTTTGCTCTGCTAGGGTTTCCTCTTCCCAAACAGGGTCGGCGGCAGATGGAGGCGGTCCTGCGCAGGGGGCGGCCGTTGATGGAGGCAAAGCGGATGAGGATGACGCGGCGGATGGCTTTGGCAACCAGATTCCATCAAAGGAGAAGGGTTCTGGTTTGGCAGAGACAAAGGAGAGCGAAGCGATGCAGACCTGCGTCGCGGTGGCGGGAGGTGGTGACGTGGAAGAGGAGGAGTCGACGAATGTTTTAGGCGGCCCGTTCCCGTCGGCCGTGGCGGGCTCTGGTTCGAGGGAGACAGGGGAGGCCGATACAGTTCTGAACTGCGACGAATCTTGTCACTGTTTCTCTACCATCTTCATTGACGGTGTGACACCCCAATTTTGGGTTGAGGGTCACATGGTAAATACGCGGAAATTAAAACCTCTCAGAAAAATAACTCAATTTTTCAAAAGAGGTTTTCGTCTATCTTAATTACTTAAAAATAATATAAGTAATAATTTTCTCCATAAATAATAGTTATTGCACGAAATCAAAACGAGGCAAATATTACATCAAAGAAAATTGCTCAACAGCGAGCCCAAAAATCAAGTAAACTAAAATAGCGGGAAATTTTAAGACATCAATCGTCTTCTTCAAATTTCTTCCACGATTCTGCTGCGCACTCTGATTCCGTAAAGCTTCTTCAAGAGACGACGATCAACACCCTGTCTATTTTCTAGCGTTAAGCGCCCAAACACAAACAGAAAGGGTTAACTCTTAAACAAACAACAAATACCAACCAACATGTTGAAGGGAAATTAACATAAGTGACAGCAACAATATTTTCAAAATACAACAACACCTTCAACAACATACTCATTTCCTCATGAACAACAACACAAACCATGCTTATGAGTCTTCAAATGCAACCACAAGTAATAGCATGATCACATGGAACTAAAACCCATCTCATCACCCTTAACCACGATCCCATGGGACTAAAACCCATCTCATCGCTCTCAGGCACGATCACATAGGACTAAAACCCATCTCATCGCCATCAGCCTCAAAATAATGCATATGTCATGCCAACATGTTCAACATCATCACGAATGAACAATTGTCAAAACAACATAACCAACTTCATCAACATCATCAACATCAGCATGTCTTAACATCAATTCTCAAATCCAAACATGTATCACTAACCAATAATTCCATCAAAACAAACAGAATGGTTTCCAACATCAAAATCATATGTAAAGCACAACTGACTCTATCTAGACCCAGAGTTACCCTTACCTTTTATTCCTTTTCTTGGTCTTGTTCTTCAACCTAACATGATAAAACATGTCCACAATCATCAACAATCAGGGAAAAGACCAGAAAACAACTCCACAAGATTTAAATCCAAAATAAGCAAAACAGCAACTTGCTGTCAGGGGCCTAGCGCCCGAGCGTTGGCTTCCAACGCTCAAGCGTTGGGTCCCTGTCTGGCAACACGAACTGGGCAGAACCTCAACGCCCAAGAGTTAGGAGTCCAGCGCTCATGCGGTGGCTCCCTGCCAGAAACCCTGAAAATGTGTTTTTCACCCCAAAATCAATTCCAAATCCTATTTTTTGAAAACCATCTTCTTCGATACTGAAAACTCATTTTAAGAATCATTTCCTACACCAAAATCCAAAGGTCTCTAGTTTCTACAAAACCATTTGCACAAAGAGGATTACTAGGTTTCGAACCGAAGGATGAGAGTGGATACTAACCTTATCGAGAGAATTGGTCAAGGTACAAATCCCAGACCTTCAGGAGTGCAAGGAACCTCAGGGACTAAGAGGACTGCACATGGTCTTACTCCTTCCCATTACGAAAACGCAGCAACAAAACAAAAGGAGAAGACAGCAGGACGAAGGAGCCAAGCGTGTAGACAGCAGTAGCAAAACAAATCTTAGGCGAAACCTGAGTGTGAAGGCTCTCTTATGCAAGAAATTCTCATCATTATTCAGCATAATCCTCTGCCATAACTCTCCTCTTGACTCAGAATAATAACCCCCATTAAAACACTCATTAACTCTCCATTACTCACATGTTTAAATTTCAAATTTAAATATGATTATAACTCCTATTTAACTCCATTTAAACCCATTTATTACTCATTAATCTCATGTCTCAATTCAAATTCGAAATTCAGCCTTTAACCATCAAAAATCTGATTAAAATTAAAACATACTTCACTAGAATTCAAACACAAGCTTTGCCAATCAATTGACTAAGTCTCCACCACTAAACCAAGGCTCTTCTTGTTAAAAATCTTACACTAACATTCTTTTAAGCCTTTAACTTGAACCATCATGTTCCCATTTCAAATTTGAATTCCAAAACCTCCTTAAAAGCTCTTAAATGTGGAATTCCAATTCAGCCTTGACTAGTCCAAGGACTAAAATGCAAATAACCAAACTTAAAGGACCAAAATCTAATTATAAAATCTCCAAGGACCAAATTATAAATACTCAAAACTTGAGGGTCTTACATACGGCATCGAAGAGGCGATTGGTTACCACCATATTCGAGGTTTGTTTTCTCTGTTTGGTAGGATTCTGAATGTCTTCATTCAATGGAAACGAAAAATTGGAGGCGATTTCAGTTTGGTTTGGTTTTGTTCGCTTCTTCTCTAAGAAGCAGGCCTGTTCTGCAATTGATGCTCTGGGTGGTCTTAAGGTGGGTGGGGCTTTTCTGTCGGTGGTGCTGGCAAGGTTCCCCAGGTATGTCCCGCAGCGCGCGGTCGCACGGTCTTCTCGCAATGAAGGTCCTCTTGGGGTGATGGGTGATTTGACCATGGTTAGGTTTCGAGGGGAGGTTGGCGGAGCGTGGCGCATTCAATCGTGGAAGGAGGCTCTTGTGGGGAAGCTCGCTGTATCTGCTTCTCTTGAGGTGGACTTGGTTCTGGGATCTGCTAAGGGTGGCTATTTTGGGGAAAGAATTCTCGCCGAATTTCTCTTTCCTGAGATTAGTCCCAGGGTGTTTGGCTACTTCAAGGTGAGGGATCCTTGTGATCCGGAGGATAATGCCTGCGGTTCCCTTCCTCTATCCTGTCCTCTTTATACTGGAAGCAACGACAGCGTTGGGGCGAAGGTCAGCGGGGTTAAGGAGAGGACGGATTTGCAGCTACCTAGGAAACGGGGGCGACCTAAGAAACGGGTTGGGCTAGGCGAATCAATGATGGCAGTTGGCCTAGAAGTTAGGGCGTTAGGGCACGGGGAGAAGAGAGCTCGGGGAAGGCCTAGGAAGGCAGACTTCAGGAGACATGCTCTGAGCAGTCATGTAGTTTCTTCCCTTTCCATGTCTCAAGCCGAGGGTATGGCGGATGGTGAAAGAGCCGATGGTTGCCAATCTTTGATTTTTTCAGCTGAGTCTCTAATGCCTCCAGGGGTTTTGATGAGGTCGAGACGTGCCATTTCGGTGGGTAAGCAGGTGGGTGTTGTCTTTTCTTGCCTTGATGATGTTGCAGTGAACCAGATATCGGCTCAAATCATGGAGCGTAGAATCTCGTAGGGGCGGTTGTTTGTTTTTGGCTTTGCTTTTTGGGATGTTTGTCTTGTGCTGTATAGGTTGGTGCTGTTGATGGTGGGTCTATGTATTTTCCCTTTTTGGTTTGGTGGGGCTGTTTCTTTTCTTTTCCTCCTCAAGTGGTGGGTGGGCAGCTTTTCCTCTGTATGACTTCTGTAGGTTTTTTTGGCTGCTATTCTATATCAATACATCTTTTTGCTTTCGAAAAAAAAAAAAGTATTTACCTCCGCTTCAATGAGACCATATACTCCCCATAGCTTTTGAGAAAAACCACATATCTCACCCAGGACGTGAAGGAAGAAAAGATAGGTACATACACTGTGAGCCTAGAACTTTTTGTATTTAAGAACACCTATCCCATGGGTTCGATCTTTTATATTACGCGATAGTTTAATCGTGCACTTGCGATTTCTTTATCAAGTTTTTGGCGCCGTTGCCGGGGATAGGTTCTTTCAAGTTCTTGTTTTTATTTTATTTAGTACTTCTTGTTTTAAAAAAAAATAAAAAAAATTTTATTTCAAGTTTGTCTTGTTTTATATTAAGACAAACTTGTACGAAAAAATTATTTATTAAACGATAAATTTTTCTCCCAAATTAATATGTTGTCACAGCTTTTCAAGCACGCCAGCAATGCAGGTACATGTTTAAAGTTTTTAACAAAGTATACTTATTTATCATATATTTAACCTATGATGATTTGGATATAATTTAAATGTTTAAGTATAGATTTATTAAATTAGGTATATGTAATGGTGGAAACTGGAAACACTCGACGCTTTTCTTTTTTCTTTGCAGTTGAAATTTTTTACAATTAAATTGTTATTTGGTATATTAACTAATGCAAATATTAATGGTATATTTTTTAAATAATTTAAATGTAGAAAATATTTAATAAAAAGATGTTTATGAGATAGTATTTATTTGAGAAAAAATGTATAATCGAAAATAATACTAATCTATATCTATCTATCTATCTTTTTTGGTTACAAAAAGAAAATAACAAACAAAAAGAAACACACTAAACTACCGCATCTTTGCACAAGAGCGGAATCACAGAAGAAGGAGGCTCCTTCAAAATACGCATCGGACACACTGATTGAGATGCTTGTCTCGCCAACGCATCTGCCACATCATTTCTATCTCGCACAACATAAGAGAACTGGACCTTCCAATCTGCAGCTAACAACGCCCGAATCGAGGCAATAGTATCTCGTTGCCAAAAAGATCGGGTATCTCTATTCTGACTCAGGAGCTCCACAATCTCCTTGCAATCCATATAGCAAACAATATCCCGGAAACCCAAGTCCCAAACAAGGTTCAAACCTGTGCGAAGTGCCAGAAGCTCTGCGAGGAAAGCACTACCAGCCCCATAAGAACAAGCAAAGCCCGATAGCCATCTGCCAGCGGAGTCCCTCACTACACCACCCCCACCCATCTGATTAGGCACCGCAACCCAACTTCCATCCGTATGGAGATGAATCAAATTCGTACCCAAGACAAACATGGGATCACGAGGACTCGGTGTTATCTTCCCCCACCTCACAAACTCATTCGTCGTTAAGAAAATCTGACGCCAAACCAATTGAACAGGCCACGGGTGAGAATCAAAAATCACACTATTACGCCAACGCCATAAACACCAGAGAATGGCAATCGCAAACGCCTGCTGAGTTCCCTGGAGGAGGTGTCGAAGCCAATCGTGGAAGGAACACGCCGCATGAGGGGTTGGCAGCAAGCTATGAAAGTGGCTCCATATCAATCGCGAGTCCCGACAGTGACGCAAGAGGTGTTCAACATCCTCATCCTGTTCACCACACCGTGGACAAGTCGCGGTCAAGCTCAGATGACACTGGCGCCGCTTCGAATTCGTTGGAAGGGCGTTACGCCTCACCAACCAAAGGAAAAAACGAACATTCTCTGGTGCCTGAGATGTCCAGATCACCTTCCAGTCACGAGAACTTTGTTGGTTATCACACTGCAGCATGTGATATGCGGAAGCTGTCGAGTAAACTCCTGAACTAGTTCCTGACCACAGTATCTTGTCCTCCTCATCAGAGCACAGCGGTATACTGATCCGACCAATCTCATCTATATATTATATAAAAGAAGGCTTATACCCACCTACCCGCTAAAACAAGGTATAAATCCTAACTACCCCTATTATGACCTACCCACTAAGATCCTACCCTAAATATTAAATAACGAACGAATCATGACTAATTAATATCAAATTTTTAGCCAAATCTTAAGATTTTTTAAAATAATATTTTTTAAATAATTAATATTTATAAAATTTATTACAAATGTTAAATAAGGAACGAATCATAACTGATTAATACCAAATTTTAATAGGAAAAAAAATTGATATTGATTACAAATGTTAAATAAGGAACGAATCCTAACTAATTAATACCAAATATTTAACCAAATTTTAAAATAAGGAACGAATCATAACTAATTAATACCAAATTAAATTTTTTTTTGAAATATGAATTTTTATTAACAATTAGTCTCCTCACTTGATGCTATAAATTGTACCACTACGGTTTCTCTGTTGTATCGTTTTAAAAGAATAAACTAAAAAATCAATCGTGAGAACTATTGCATACTTTTAAATTGTTTTTCTGCTACATCATTCTGAAAGTAACTTTGTTTTTCTATTCTGCACGCGTTACCGTGTTCTAATTATTCAATTTGTTTTAGTTTTGATTCCTTCGCATGTTACAATTTTATCTATTTTTTGTTTGGTTCTCTTTTAATCTTGATTGCAATATTCACATTCTCCGCAATTTTGTAGGGTATAGGAGATGAAGGGGATGGGAAGCACTCTCTTCCACAAGAGAGAGAGAGGGGGGCAAGGAGCTCCTCTATTTTTAAAGGATCAGCGAGCTCAAATCCCATCACGAGGAAATGGATCATGTCAACGTTATTATGTTTGAATTCTTCAATTCGTTTTAGTTTTGATTCATTCTAATGTTACAATAAATTTCTTGGTTCTCTTTTTATCTCAATTGTAATATTTATCTTCTCCATATTTTTGTAGTAGGGTTTAGGAGATGAAGGCACAAAGGAAAGGACTAATGTTAGAGGTAAGAAAGATATTATTGCTTTTTGATCCTTTGGTTCATCTTAGTTTTGATTTCTTCTGGCTTGCTATGCTTAACGATATCAAATTGATTTTGTTTGATACTTTCTCATGTTATAAACTCTTCCCCACTTTCTCATGTTAGCTCCTCCACATTGCTGTTTCACGAAGAAGAAACCATCATTTCTATGGAAAAAGGTTCTCCTTTTTTTATTAGAAATAAGAGAGAAAACTCACAACTAAGTAAAGTTGTGAATCAGATAAGTGGTTGAGAAGATGAACAAACAACTTAGTTTTCCTTATCTTTTTTTTTTTTTTGAGATGTGCTATATTGTCATAATTATTTCCATAAAAACACATTCTTATCGCTTTGAGTTGCACTATGAAGTTTTAGTTTTTTTAGCAATAAAAGAGCTTTGTTTTTATTTTCTACCATAAAAAAAACTTACTTTCATAATTTGAATCAAACATATAATATATATAATTTCTACCATGGTCAAACAATAGAAATTCTTTTACAACAATTACTTATGATATTGTCTAAATCACGCAAGGTAAATATTTGGTAAACTCACTTTAATCTTAGCCTCTTAGGTCACCAATATATTTTGACATGTATCATAAGATAGAATTTTGCATGTCAAACTATTATTAGACCACCTAAACTACAGTAGCTTTACTTAAAAGTAGCAAATTATCAATTTAATTATATTTATATGAAACGGTTGTTAAAATCACACATGTGAGAGAGTTTGCCCAAATTTAATGTATCAATAGTATAATTTATAAATAATAATTGATAATTTTTTTCATTTTAAACCCTTCATGTCAAATATTTTATTATTATAGTAAACAATTGAAATCACTAGATTTGAGCGTTGTATACGAAAACAAAGGTGGTTTTTTCTTCCTGTATGGGTATGGAGGAACAGCTAAAACAATTGTATGGAACACTCTATCGGCATCCATTAGATCGAGAGGTGATATTGTTATTAATTTTACCTCGAGGGGTTTGCTGCACTGTTGTTGCCCGGAGAGAGGACGACGCACTCCAGGCTAAATATTCTTACACCAATAATCGAGGAATCAACATGACAAAATAACATCTAAATTTAGCACAAGATGTGGCGTGGTAGTTGCTAACTTTATCCCTCAACCATGCCGAAGGGGGTTTCGATTCTTGCCCATGTGAGTTAAGAGCAAATTCTCGCCAACCTTTTACTGCTAAGTAACTATTTCTCACGGCTACAGTATTGGTCACTATTGTTGACCTCACAACAACATGGATAAGAAGTTATAAAAATATATCATTTCACACACAATAATTTTATTTTATCCAAAGTTACATGTGGGATTGAATTGTCCTTACTTGAAATATAAATGGAATAGCACACCATGAAGGTGACTTTCGATATCTGGCATACTGTTCGAATGCGAATTGGACAACTATGCCAACCAGGTATGGAGCAAGAGTTGCTGAGGCTGCAGGGCCAGTCCATGGCCAGACCAAACCCATAGTGACCATAGGAATTACAAGGCTAAGTACAAGTGTAGCAACAGAAGAGATTCTCTGTCCTATCTGAGGGGGCAGAGTATTGCTATTATTCGCAGCAGTATCCAATTGTATGGGTCCTGCAGTATAGTGCAGGACTTAATATATAAGTCACTATAAGTTAATTCTTTTTAAATAAATATAGCACTTAATATTTTTATAAAAGGAAATATTATATATATAAATAGTGAGAGAGAAGAGAGGGAGACTTGTTATATCTAATAATTATAACATTTTTATAATATTAGTATTTATAGATATCGCATTAATTGCAATAAGTGTTTCTTATGTTATCATATACTTTAGTTAATTACATTAATATACAATATTATTATTTGAAATAAATTATATATAATAAATATTACTATTTTATGTGAATATAACTTAATATATTGGGAAAATTTCAGTATCAACCCCTAAAGTTTATCATATTGCCGAGACCTCCCATCTATTATTTAAAGAGGCACCACCAAGTAATCACACCTATTTTGTTGGGAATATTGTACAAACCTTCCTTTGATTTATTTTTAATGCACTGATGTCTCATAAGATTTATTAGTAAGCACCGAATGAGGGAGGTTAGTACATTTCGTACCAGAGATGGAAGGATAGTGCAATAATCATACACCTTAGGAGAGGTCATTGTAATTTGCAAAAAATTATTTAATAATGATGTAAATTTAAAAAATCGTTAATGAAATCTAATGAATGAGTTCTAATAGTATTTTATTTTTGATAGGACGTATCATATATTATATCTAATTATTTTTTTATTAAAAGAACAAGACATATTATATCTAATCATTTGATATTGATAATTAGTGCATAAATTAATCTGAGGTAAAATATATTTATTATCTTTACATTAAAATTTGTATTGACTATTCATATATATTTATTTGTTTCAATATTAATAATTATCACATAAATTAATCTAATATAAATTATATTTATTATATTTGACATAAATATTTGTAGTAATTATTCATACACATGAATGAATTGAAATAATTAAATTTACAAAATATTTTAGGCTTAAATATGTTTGGGGTCCCTGACATTTGAAAGGAATCAATCTAGGTCCCTGAAAAATTAATTTGTAAAATCGGATCCCTAATATATGTTTTTTAATCAAATTAAGGACAAATCTCAATTTAAGCTGATTAATGATTCTAATTAGCCCAGTCACCGGTCCACATGTTAATAATTTTTATTTTTTAGTATCTTACTTAATTACTAATATTCCACATCATAGTTTTACCTACCATGTAATTTATTCCATTTTTCCATTTACCCAAAATCAATTTCCCCAACATAAACCCTAAA
The DNA here is from genome assembly GCA_030819835.1 of Acmispon strigosus. Classification (NCBI taxonomy): domain Eukaryota; kingdom Viridiplantae; phylum Streptophyta; class Magnoliopsida; order Fabales; family Fabaceae; genus Acmispon; species Acmispon strigosus. Next base: position 11,541,097 of record JAUAMA010000001.1, read on the forward strand.
TTGGAGAATCTCCCTCGCCTTCTCCTTCGTCTTGCTTCCATTGTCCACCTGAAGCACCAAATAGAGCTTCGCCACCACACCAAGCTTCAGCATCTCCTGAACAACACTCGAAGAAGCATAGAATCTGCACGCACAGAGCAGAATCCTCACAGCCCTGTCGTTCGCCACCGTCGAAACCCGCCGAATCTTCTTCAACACGACGGCGAGCCCCGCCGCGTGGCTCAGAAGCTCTGTGCGCCCCTCCGCGCATTGGCACAACAAATCCAACAGAACAAGCATCATCTCATATGGTTTCCTCTCCTTGTGATTGAGAAGAAGCTCTGTTATCACAAAAACACAGCCTGTATTCACTGCTTTGATTCTGTTCCTACCCAGAGGACAAACTTGAATCAGTGTTTGAATTGTGGCTTTCGTAATCTGGTCCCTTACAACTTGCACTAATTCCACAAAAAGTTCAGTCTTTAGGTTGTAAAGTTGCACTGATTCAGCAACCTCTGACCTCGATTTCAGCAAGAAAACTGCGTAAGCTCTTGATTCGAAGAACCCCTTCTCCCTAACATCGAACCCTAAATCATCTTCTCCTCCTCCACTTCGCCGCTGCCGCGCCACCTGTGCCGTCTAACCTCCTCGACCCTGACCCCAATCCCACAGTCGAACCACGTGACTTCGCTGCCCCGTGAAAAGCCACGTGACCCTCTCTTTGCCGCATCCTTTTCTGAAGCGTTTATGGCATGAGTCAATGTGAAGTGCTTCCTTCTCCGTTGTCTTCTCCTTCGTCCTTCTCCTGCAATTTTTCTTTCTCGGAATTCTTATAGACCTTCAAGTTCTCCAATTTAGGGTCTATGTTGGGGAAATTGATTTTGGGTAAATGGGAAAATAGAATAAATTACATGGTAGGTAAAAAGATGATGTGGAGTATTAGTAATTAAGTAAGATATTAAAAAATAAAAATTATTAACACGTGGACGGGTGACTGAGCTAATTAGAATCAATAATCAGCTTAAATTGAGATTTGTCCTTAATTTGATTAAGAAACATATGTTAGGGATCCAATTTTACAAATTAATTTTTCAGGGACCTAGATTGATTCCCTTTTAAATGTCAGGGACCTAAAACATATTTAAGCCAATATTTTATTCTATAATTATTTAATGTAACATTTGAAATAATTATCTAAGTTAACTTTTTTAGTAAAGTGAAAATTTTATTTTTAATTTTTATTATTATATATTTCTTATATCGAATAATTTTACTATTTTTTGTAATGTTAGTATTTATAAAAATGTAATTCATTGCAAAAAATAATTTTATGTGGTATATATATTATTTTTTGAAACAAAGTGGTATTTATATTATGAAAGTAATTAAACATTTAAAAACATTATATTTCATAATTATTAAATTTAGTAATGTTAATGATGAAACCTATTGAATGAAAAAGTTCAATATGTACAGTTTCTAGTATTTTTAATTTTTTTAATATAAATAATGTTACGTATTTACTATTTTTGTGACTGGTTAAAAAAACAGCCACAAAAAATTGTTTTTTTTGTAGTGTTTATAGAATATTATATACCATGGTTAGTTAATATAACATTGAATATTATTTTTTAAGGTAATCTTTTATTTCAAATATGGAATTTAATAATTTTGGGCAAGCTACTCATAATATTAATTTATTTTTCGATGTACCAAAAAAATTCTTAATATTAATATATATTAATATATTAAAATAATTTAATATTTAAACTAGTACTTATAATTATAATTTAATACTTTTCTTAAGTGAAATTTAATAAAAAGTTATAATTATCTATTTAATAATATTAATAATGTAACGTATTTACTGAAATACAAAATTAATTTATTTGATTATTATATAGTATATTTAAATATTTTAGTATTGAAAATTATTATTGAAATTACTGATAAATTAATATGTTATTAAATACTTTTAGTCAACTGAATTTTACTATATATACATATATATATAGAAAAATATGATTTAATTAATAATTTAAAAATATAATTTTTTTTATAATTAACAATTATAAAATTTCAAATGTATAGTAATTATTCATACTGAACTAATTTTAAAGAATAATTTTATAGAATATTATATACCATGGTTAGTTAATGTAACATTGAATATTATTTTTCAAGGTAATCTTTTATTTCAAATATGGAATTTAATAACTTTTGGGCAAGCTACTCTTAATATTAATATTATTTTCCGACTTAACCAAAAAAAATCTTAATATATATATATATATATATATATATATATATATTTGTTGTTTAATAATTGTAATATTAATAGTATAATCAATTGTAATTATTGAATTAATCGTAATAAATATTTATATTATATTTTATATAATTTTATTTTAATTAATATTTTATAACTTTAAAATATATTATTGTCAATAATTATAATACTTAATATTCACAATAATTATCCATATCCAATTAATTGTAATAAATGTTTTTTTATAGAATGTTGTATTTTTAATAGTATAATTTATTTTATATTTAATTGTATTCATTTGACCTTTATTATTTAAGTTAACCTAGCCTCGTTAGCTTCTTGTGCTCATATTGCATGTCCTTGCCATCTCTTATTGTATACATTTTTGTCTCAGAATTGTTTTTCTTTTGCAAACTTGTTTGAACCATGGAATGGGGCAAACAAATTGTTTTCTCTAAAGAGGAGAGTGAGATCTTGGATGTCACTTATGTGGATTTCACCCGCTCGAACATAGATGAGGCTTGGTTGGTGGGGAAGGTTTTGAATCGCAATTCTTTTGACACCAAGGCTTTCATGAATACTATGGCGAAGCTTTGGAAAACCGAGCATGGCGTGGAGATCCGAGAGGTCGAAAAAAATCTGTTTACCTTCAGGTTTTTCACCCGTACAGATCAAAAAAACATTCTCAATGCCGGGCCTTGGAATTTTGACAAGTATATGGTGGTCCTAGAAGAGTTGAATGTGGATGTTCTTCCATCTCAGGTTCCATTGCTTAAAGTCCCTTTCTGGTTGCAGGTGTATGATATCCCTACCGGGATGCGTACAGAGGGTGTAGCCCGATTCTTGGGGGATTCAATGGGAGGTTTTCTTGGATGGGATCCCTCTGAAAATAATAGGCTTGGGGATATTTTTCGGTTGAGGGTGCTTGTGGATGTTTCGAAGCCTCTTATGAGGGGAAGGATTCTAGCCAAGCGTTATGAGGACCCGATCAGGATTTTGTTTAAGTATGAGGGACTTCATAACTTCTGTTACAAGTGTGGTATGCTAGATCACTTGTTGAAAGATTGTGAGGATGCTTCGTCTGTGGAAGGATCAAAGGAACATGATTCACTTCCGTTTGGTCCCTGGCTTCGGGCTTCCACTTTTAGATCTTTGGTTGTTACAGGATTCCGAGGGGAGGTAAGTGCAGTTTCTGTTCCAAGGAAGGCGATCCAATCTTCTATTGATGACCTTAAAAAGCACATTTCTCAAGTCAACGTTGATGCGGAGAGTCAGGGCGTTGTCTCTTCTTTGCCCAAGACTAGTGTTGTTGATTTTGGTCATGTTCAGATGGAGAATCAGGTTGGGGAGACTAAGGCTTTTGAGACTCATGTGTGGAGGAGGATCCGATCATTTATTCTACAGGAGGGTGTTCATTCGAGAAAATTTCAATGGTTGTATTAGAGTCTTCTGTGCCTAATGCGCATGGGGCTCCCGCTGATGATCCTCCTGTTGCGGGTGGGGTGGATGATAAGAATTTCCAGAATCTGAAGAAGAATGGTGCTCTTTCTCCTTCTTGTGGTAGAAACTAGAATTTTCCTAATAAGAAGAGAGCTGTGGAGGACTCAGTGGATAATTCTATTCCCCCAATGAAGAAACTTATGGCTAAGGATGTTTTGGAGGAGTCTGCTAGTCAGCTCCATTGAAACAAATGAGGCTTTTTCCGTGGAACTGTCGTGGGCTTGGGAACCCACAGGCAGTGCGGGCTTTGTGGAAGTTCATCCACTATGAAGGTCCCTATGTGGTTATTCTAAATAAGTGTGTTACTGAAATGCAGAGTTTAAGAGGTTTGGAAGGTTTTACCAATGTTGTAGTGGTTGATTATAAATGGCATAGTAGGTCTAGTCAGGGTTGGAAATCAAAAAATTAGGTGAGGGGGGGGGGGGGGGGGGCGAAAATTTAAATTGACTAAATAAAATTTTCAATATCATATTGTTATAAGATTCTCGATTCACCCTTTAAATTTGTGATTTAGTGGAACTCTTCCATAATTTACATTTTATTTATTTTTATATTTACTCTTTAGAGTTTAAAACCCTTTCAAAATTAGAGGGTTCAGTGCATGTCATTTCATTTTTGTACAATATAAAGGATTATATTTAAATTATAAAAACTTATTGCAAAAGAAAATTAAGGCAAAAAGGTACGAAATCCCTCCATTTTAAAGGGTTACCAAGGAAATTGCCTAATTTCTATGCACTCTGTAAACTATTTTTACACTGACACTCAATAATACAATGTCAAATAAGACCAACACTTATATTCATTTTAATTCTAGTTAAATAAAAACACAATTACCGGAAATCAATTGGATGCATGTGTGGATAAACATAATGCATAAACCTTTTTCTCAACTTTTTAATATAAAAAACTAGATTAAAATATTAAACCATCCTATGTGAGGATGCTTAGGACATGCCCCATCCATCCAATATGTATTATTTTGATGGAGCAGACCCTGTTGAAGGCTAGTTCCATGGTGGCAGAGAACAACCATGTTACTAGGGCTGCTTATGTCATGCGTTAATTCGCTGATCTTTCATCTCATTCAGGGTGGTATCCTTCTAGTGTTGGCAATGTTAAAATAAACATTAATGCTGGGGGTTATTTAAACATCCCCTAAGACTATATAGAATATATTTATTACTTTTGACGTTTTGTATTTGTGGTAATTATGTATAATGAATAAATTAAAATTAATATTTTTATAGAATATTGTATATTGTATTTAATTAATGTAATTATACTAATCGTGCTTTTTTATTTAGTGAATTAACGCTCTATATGGTATTTTTTTTGCGGATTTTGGTGGGTGTCGCTGCTTGTTGTTAGTTTTATAGTCGACGCTCTGGGAAAGGATTTTAGATTTGGTATCTTGTTTTTGTATTTGGTATTTTTGTGGGGTCTGTTGTCTTTGGTTTTTAAAGAGGTGTTGTGTATTCCTGATTTCTAACCTCCTCGACCCTGACCCCAATCCCACAGTTGAACCACGTGACTTTGCTGCCCTGTGAAAAGCCACATGACCCTCTCTTTGCCGCATCCTTTTCTGAAGCGTTTAAGGCATGAGTCAATGTGAAGTGCTTCCTTCTCCGCCGTCTTCTCCTTCGTCCTTCTCCTGCAATTTTTCTTTCTCAGAATTCTTATAGACCTTCAAGTTCTCCAATTTGGGGTCTATGTTGGGGAAATTGATTTTGGGTAAATGGGAAAATAGAATAAATTACATGGTAGGTAAAAAGATGATGTGGAGTATTAGTAATTAAGTAAGATATTAAAAAAAATATTATTAACACGTGGACTGGTGACTGGGCTAATTAGAATCAATAATCAGCTTAAATTGAGATTTGTCCTTAATTTGATTAAGAAACATATGTTAGGGATCCAATTTTACAAATTAATTTTTCAGGGACGTAGATTGATTCCCTTTTAAATGTCAGGGACCTAAAACATATTTAAGCCAATATTTTATTCTATAATTATTTAATGTAACATTTGAAATAATTATCTAAGTTAACTTTTTTAGTAAAGTGAAAATTTTATTTTTTATTTTTATTATTATATATTTCTTATATCGAATAATTTTACAATTTTTTGTAATGTTAGTACTTATACAAATGTAATTCATTGCAAAAAATAATTTTATGTGGTAAATATATTATTTTTTGAAACAAAGTGGTATTTATATTATGAAAGTAATTCAACATTTAAAAACATTATATTTCATAATTATTAAATTTAGTAATGTTAATGATGAAACCTATTGAATGAAAAAGTTCAATATGTACAGTTTCTAGTATTTTTAATTTTTTAATATAAATAAAATAAATATAAATATTTATATATACTTTTAAAATTACTCGATAAAAATTATTATTAAATTATATCTTTATTATATGAAAAAATTAACTTAAATAACAATTTTCAATGTTACGTCAGCTAGATATAATATATAATATTATATAAAATAAATTAATAGAATTAATTCAAGATAAATAAATGAAATATAAATATTAAATTTTGAAGGTTATATCTTAAATGTTAGAATTAATTAATTCTGTAAGTTATGTTCAACAAATTTTGAAAGGTAAAATATTAATAATATTTAAATATGTATTATATATATATATATATATTATATATATATATATATATATATATATACAAAGAAGTCACTTAATAGAAAATATTAAATAATATACATATTTAGTTAAATAAAATTAATATATTTATCTAGTATTTTATATTATACTAAAATAATTTAATATTTAAAGTTGTACTTATAATAATAACTTAATACTTTTCTCAAGTGAAATTTAATAAAAAATTATAATTATCTATTTAATGATATTAATAATATTACGTATTTACTGAAATAAAAAATTAATTTATATGATTATTATATAGTATACTTAAATATTTTAGTGTTCAAAATTATTATTGAAATTACTGATAAATTAATATGTTATTTAATACTTTTAATCAACTGTATTTTACTATATATACATATATATTGAAAAATATGATTTAATTTATAATTTGAAAATATAAATTATTTTATAATTAACAATTATAAAATTTCAAATGTAAAGTAATTATTCATACTGAACTAATCTTAAAGAATAACTTTATAGAATATTATATACCATGATTAGTTAATATAACATTGAATATTATTTTTTAAGGTAATCTTTTATTTCAAATATGGAATTTAATAATTTAGGGCAAGCTACTCATAATATTAATATTATTTTTCGATGTACCAAAAAAATTCTTAATATTAATATATATTAATATATTAAAATAATTTAATATTTAAACTAGTACTTATAATAATAATTTAATACTTTTCTCAAGTGAAATTTAATAAAAAATTATAATTATCTATTTAATAATATTAATAATGTAACGTATTTACTGAAATACAAAATTAATCTATTTGATTATTATATAGTATATTTAAATATTTTAGTATTGAAAATTATTATTGAAATTACTGATAAATTAATATGTTATTAAATACTTTTAGTCAACTGAATTTTACTATATATACATATATATTGAAAAATATGATTTAATTAATAATTTAAAAATATAATTTTTTTTATAATTAACAATTATAAAATTTCAAATGTATAGTAATTTTTCATACTGAACTAATTTTAAAGAATAATTTTATAGAATATTATATACCATGGTTAGTTAATGTAACATTGAATATTATTTTTCAAGGTAATCTTTTATTTCAAATATGGAATTTAATAACTTTTAGGCAAGCTACTCTTAATATTAATATTATTTTCCGACGTACCAAAAAAATTCTTAATATATATATATATTTGTTGTTTAATAATTGTAATATTAATAGTATAATCAATTGTAATTATTGAATTAATTGTAATAAATATTTATATTATATTTTATATAATGTTATTTTAATTAATATTTTATAACTTTAAAATATATTATTGTTAATAATTATAATACTTAATATTCACAATAATTATCCATATCGAATTAATTGTAATAAATGTTTTTTTTTAGAATGTTGTATTTTTAATATGTATTTTTATTTTATATTTAATTGTATTCATTTGACCTTTATTATTTAAGTTAACCTAGCCTCGTTAGCTTCTTGTGCTCATATTGCATGTCCTTGCCATCTCTTATTGCATACATTTTTGTCTCAGAATTGTTTTTCTTTTGCAATCTTGTTTGAATCATGGAATGGGGCAAACAAATTGTTTTCTCTAAAGAGGAGAGTGAGATCTTGTATGTCACTTATGTGGATTTCACCCGCTCGAACATAGATGAGGCTTGGTTGGTGGGGAAGGTTTTGAATCGCAATTCTTTCGACACCAAGGCTTTCATGAATACTATGGCGAAGCTTTGGAAAACCGAGCATGGTGTGGAGATCCGAGAGGTCGAAAAAAATCTGTTTACCTTCAGGTTTTTCACCCGTACAGATCAAGAAAACATTCTCAATGCTGGGCCTTGGAATTTTGACAAGTATATGGTGGTCCTAGAAGAGTTGAATGTGGATGTTCTTCCATCTCAGGTTCCATTGCTTAAAGTCCCTTTCTGGTTGCAGGTGTATGATATCCCTATTGGGATGCGTACAGAGGGTGTAGCCCGATTCTTGGGGGATTCAATGGGAGGTTTTCTTGGATGGGATCCCTCTGAAAATAATAGGCTTGGGGATATTTTTCGGTTGAGGGTGCTTGTGGATGTTTCGAAGCCTCTTATGAGGGGAAGGATTCTAGCCAAGCGTTATGAGGACCCGATCAGGATTTTGTTTAAGTATGAGGGACTTCATAACTTCTGTTACAAGTGTGGTATGCTAGATCACTTGTTGAAAGATTGTGAGGATGCTTCGTCTGTGGAAGGATCAGAGGAACAGGATTCACTTCCGTTTGGTCCCTGGCTTCGGGCTTCCACTTTTAGATCTTTGGTTGTTACAGGATTCCGAGGGGAGGTAAGTGCAATTTCTGTTCCAAGGAAGGCGATCCAATCTTCTGTTGATGACCTTAAAAAGCACATTTCTCAAGTCAACGTTGATGCGAAGAGTCAGGGCGTTGTCTCTTCTTTGCCCAAGACTAGTGTTGCTGATTTTGGTCATGTTCAGATGGAGAATCAGGTTGGGGAGACTAAGGCTTTTGAGACTCATGATGTGGAGGAGGATCCGATCATTTATTCTACAGGAGGGTGTTCATTCGAGAAAAGTTCAATGGTTGTATTAGAGTCTTCTGTGCCTAATGCGCATGGGGCTCCCTCTGATGATCCTCCTGTTGCGGGTGGGGTGCATGATAAGAAGTGCCAGAATCTGATGAAGAAGGGTGCTCTTTCTCCTTATTGTGGTAGAAACCAGAATTTTCCTAATAAGAAGAGAGTTGTGGAGGACTCGGTGGATAATTCTATTCCCCCAATGAAGAAACTTATGGCTAAGGATTTTTTGGAGGAGTATGCTAGTCAGCTCCATTGACACAAATGAGGCTTTTTCCGTGGAACTGTCGTGGGCTTGGGAACCCACAGGCAGTGCGGGCTTTGTGGAAGTTCATCCACTATGAAGGTCCCTGTGTGGTTATTCTAAATAAGTGTGTTACTGAAATGCAGAGTTTAAGAGGTTTGGAAGGTTTTACCAATGTTGTAGTGGTTGATTATAAATGGCATAGTAGGTCTAGTCAGGGATGGAAATCAAAAAATTAGGTGAGAAGGGCGAAAATTTAAATTGACTAAATAAAATTTTCAATATCATATTGTTATAAGATTCTCGATTTACCCTTTAAATTTGTGATTTAGTGGAACTCTTCCATAATTTACATTTTATTTATTTTTATAATTACTCTTTAGAGTTTAAAACCCTTTCAAAATTAGAGGGTTCAGTGCATGTCATTTCATTTTTGTAGAATATAAAGGATTATATTTAAATTATAAAAACTTATTACAAAAGAAAATTAAGGCAAAAAGGTACGAAATCCCTCCATTTTAAAGGGTTACCAAGGAAATTGCCTAATTTCTATGCACTATGTGAACTATTTTTACACTGACACTCAATAATACAATGTCAAATAAGACCAACACTTATATTCATTTTAATTCTAGTTAAATAAAAACACAATTACGGGAAATCAATTGGATGCATGTGTGGATAAAGATAATGCATAAACCTTTTTCTCAACTTTTTAATATAAAAAACTAGATAAAAATATTAAACCATCCTATGTGAGGATGCCTAGGACATGCCCCATCCATCCAATATGTATTATTTTGATGGAGCACTGTTGAAGGCTAGTTCCATGGTGGCAGAGAACAACCATGTTACTAGGGCTGCTTATGTCATGCGTTAATTCGCTGATCATTCATCTCATTCAGGGTGGTATCCTTCTAGTGTTGGCAATGTTAAAATAAACATTAATGCTGGGGGTTATTTAAACATCCCCTAAGACTATATAGAATATATTTATTACTTTTGACATTTTGTATTTGTGGTAATTATGTATAATGAATAAATTAAAATTAATATTTTTATAGAATATTGTATATTGTATTTAATTAATGTAATTATACTAATCGTGCTTTTTTATTTAGTGAATTAACGCTCTATATGGTATTTTTTTTTGCGGATTTTGGTGGGTGTCGCTGCTTGTTGTTAGTTTTATAGTCGACGCTCTGGGAAAGGCTTTTAGATTTGGTATCTTATTTTTGTATTTGGTATTTTTGTGGGGTCTGTTGTCTTTGGTTTTTAAAGAGGTGTTGTGTATTACTGATTGTTTCTTGCGGAGTTGTATCTGTTTTCATGGGACTTTAACATAAATGAAAACATCATTATTAGTTTTTTTTTTGAAAATGAAATAATATATATATATATATATATATATATATATATATATATATATATATATATGATGTAAAGTAACTCTTGAGAACACCCTTCACAAGTGAGATAAAGCATAAAAGTTATAAGCGAAATTCTCATAACAGAACTTGCCTATCACACCCAGTTTTAGCCAAAAAATCAGCAACAGTATTAGCTTTCCTATATATATGCACAGCACCCACACAATCCACCTCCTTGCATAAAATTCCAATCATGTGTAGATTACGCAAGAGTTTCCACAGCCAAAAAGAGTTTGAAGCAACGCATCCAATTGACATGGCGGAATCACTTTTAATTAATACGTGGAGTAAATTAAACTCCCTACAAAACACCAAAACATGCCAGATAGTATTTACCTTTGCTAGAACAGTTATGAAAACCTTTTGCTCTGCTAGGGTTTCCTCTTCCCAAACAGGGTCGACGGCAGATGGAGGCGGTCCTACGCAGGGGGCGGCCGTTGATGGAGGCAAAGCGGATGAGGATGACGTGGCGGATGGCTTTGGCAACCAGATTCCATCAAAGGAGAAGGGTTCTGGTTTGGCAGAGACAAAGGAGGGCGAAGCGATGCAGACCTGTGTCGCGGCGGCGGGAGGTGGCGACGTGGAAGAGGAGGAGTCGACGAATGTTTTAGGCGGCCCGTTCCCGTCGGCCTTGGAGGGCTCTGGTTCGAGGGAGACAGGGGAGGCCGATACAGTTCTGAACTGCGACGAATCTTGGCACTGTTGCTCTACCATCTTCATTGACGGTGTAACACCCCAATTTTGGGTTGAGGGTCACATGGTAAATACGCGGAAATTAAAACCTCTCAGAAAAACAACTCAATTTTTCAAAAAAGGTTTTCGTCTCTCTTAATTACTTAAAAATAATATAAGTAATAATTTTCCCTATAAATAATAATTACTGCGCGGAAGCAAAACGAGGCAAATATTACATCAAAGAAAATTGTTCAACAGCGAGCCCAAAAATCAAATAAACTAAAATAGTGAAAAATCTTAAGACATCAATCGTCTTCTTCAAATTTCTTCCACGATTCCGCTGCGCACTCTGATTCCGTAAAGCTTCTTCAAGAGACGACGATCAACACCCTGTCTATTTTCTAGCGTTAAGCGCCCAAACACAAACAGAAAGGGTTAACTCTTAAACAAACAACAAATACCAAACAACATGTTGAAGGGAAATTAACATAAGTGACAGCAACAATATTTTCAAAATACAACAACACCTTCAACAACATACTCATTTTCTTATGAACAACAACACAAACCATGCTTATGAGTCTTCAAATGCAACCACAAGTTATAGCATGATCACATGGGACTAAAACCCATCTCATCACCCTTAACCACGATCCCATGGGACTAAAACCCATCTCATCACTCTCAGGCACGATCACATAGGACTAAAACCCATCTCATCGCCATCAGCCTCAAAATAATGCATATGCCATGCCAACATGTTCAACATCATCACGAATGAACAATTGCCAATACAACATAACCAACTTCATCAACATCATCAACATCAGCATGTCTTAACATCAATTCTCAAATCCAAACATGTATCACTAACCAATAATTCCACCAAAACAAACAGAATGGTTTCCAACATCAAAATCATATGTAAAGCACAACTGACTCTATCTAGACCCAGAGTTACCCTTACCTTTTATTCCTTTGCTTGGTCTTGTCCTTCAACCTAACATGATAAAACATGTCCACAATCATCAACAATCAGGGAAAAGACCAGAAAACAACTCCACAAGATTTAAATCCAAAATAAGCAAAACAACAACTTTCTGTCAGGGGCCTAGCGCCCAAGCGTTGGCTTCCAATGATCAAGCGTTGGCTTCCAACGCTCAAGCGTTGGGTCCCTGTCTGGCAACACGAACTGGGCAGAACCTCAACGCCCCAGGGTTAGGAGTCCAGCGCTCATGCGTTGACTCCCTGCCAGAAACCCTGAAAATGTGTTTTTCACCCCAAAATCAATTCCAAATCCTATTTTTCGAAAACCATCTTCTTCCATACTGAAAAATAATTTTAAGAATAATTTCATACACCAAAATCCAAAGGTCTCTAGTTTCTACAAAACCATTTGCGCAAAGAGGATTACTAGGTTTCGAACCGAAGGATGAGAGTGGATACTAACCTTATCAAGAGAATTGGTCAAGGTACAAATCCCAGACCTCCAGGAGTGCAAGGAACCTCAGGGACTAAGAGGATTGCACGTGGTCTTACTCCTTCCCAATACGAAAACGCAGTAACAAAACAAAAGGAGAAGACAGCAGGAAGAAGGAGCCAAGCGTGTAGCAGAAAATGGACAGCAGTAGCAAAACAAAGCTTTGGTGAAACCCGAGTGTGAAGGCTCTCTTATGCACGAAATTCCCATCATTATTCAGCATAATCCTCTGTCATAACTCTCCTCTTGACTCAGAATAATAACCCCCATTAAAACACTCATTAACTCTCCATTACTCACATGTTTAAATTTCAAATTTAAATCTGATTATAACTCCTATTTAACTCCATTTAAACCCATTTATTGCTCGTTAATCTCATGTCTCAATTCAAATTCGAAATTCATCCTTTAACCATCAAAAATCTGATTAAAATTAAAACATACCTCACTAGAATTCAAACACAATCTTTGCCAACCAATTGCCTAAGTCTCCACCACTAAACCAAGGCTCTTCTTGTTAAAACTCTTACATTAACATTCTTTTAAGCCTCTAACTCGAACCATCATGTTCCCATTTCAAATTTGAATTCCAAAACCTCCTTAAAAGCTCTTAAATGTGCAATTCCAATTCAGCCTTGACTAGTCCAAGGACTAAAATGCAAATAACCAAACTTAAAGGACCAAAATCTAATTATAACATCTCCAAGGACCAAATTATAAATACTCAAAACTTGAGGGTCTTACAGACGGCATCGAAGAGGCGATTGGTTACCACCATATTCGAGGTTTTTTTTCTCTGTTTGGTAGGATTCTGAATGTCTTCATTCAACAGAAACAAAAAATTGGAGGCGATTTCGGTTTGGTTTTGTTTTGTTCGCTTCTTCTCTAAGAAGCAGGCCTGTTCTGCAATTGATGCTCTGGGTGGTCTTAAGGTGGGTGGGGCTTTTCTGTCGGTGGTGCTGGCAAGGTTCCCCAGGTATGTCCCGCAGCGCACGGTCGCACGGTCTTCTCGCGATGAAGGTCCTCTTGGGGTGATGGTGATTTGACCATGGTCAGGTTTCGTGGGGAGGTTGGCGGAGCGTGGCGCATTCAATCGTGGAAGGAGGCTCTTGTGGGGAAGCTCGCTGTATCTGCTTCTCTTGAGGTGGACTTGGTTCTGGGATCTGCTAAGGGTGGCTATTTTGGGGAAAGAATTCTCGCCAAATTTCTCTTTCCTGAGATTAGTCCCAGTGTGTTTGGCTCCTTCAAGGTGAGGGATCCTTGTGATCCGGAGGATAATTCCTGCGGTTCCCTTCCTCTATCCTGTCCTCTTTATACTGGAAGCAACGACAGCGTTGGGGCGAAGGTCAGCGGGGTTAAGGAGAGGACGGATTTGCAACTACCTAGGAAACGGGGGCGACCTAAGAAACGGGTTGGGCTAGGCGAATCAATGATGGCAGTTGGCCTAGAAGTTAGGGCATTAGGGCACGAGAAGAAGAGAGCTCGGGGAAGGCCCAGGAAGGCAGACTTCAGGAGACATGCTCTGAGCAGTCATGTAGTTTCTTCCCTTTCCATGTCTCAAGCCGAGGGTATGGCGGATGGTGAAAGAGCCGATGGTTGCCAATCTTTGATTTTTCCAGCTGAGTCTCTAATGCCTCCAGGGGTTTTGATGAGGTCGAGACGTGCCATTTCGGTGGGTAAGCAGGTGGGTGTTGTCTTTTCTTGCCTTGATGATGTTGCAGTGAACCAGATATCGGCTCAAATCATGGAGCGTAGAATCTCGTAGGGGCGGTTGTTTGTTTTTGGCTTTGCTTTTTGGGATGTTTGTCTTGTGAGACCATATACTCCCCATAGCTTTTGAGAAAAACCACATATCTCACCCAGGAAGTCACGCAAAACACCTCCAATGTCACTTTTCTTTGCCCCGGCTTTCTTCCTGAAGACCCACCAACATTAAATTTGAGCACCCCTCCAGAGGAACCACATCATTGATGCACCTTAAAAAATCAGGATGTACTTCTCCCACCCAAACAACGCTCGACGAAACTGCAGGTTCCATGACCATTTTCCTGATGGAAAAAACCGTGCTACAGCAGCTGTGATATTCTTATATGTTGCTAACGCACAAACACGCGGTTCGACAACAGCCTAATGGTCCAACCAGAAGCGAACTCTTGCCCCTTCCGACACAAAATAAGCACAATATCCTCCTGTAAAACCCGCACAATATCCAATGCATACTTTTCACACACAACATGTCGCCACAGAGCATGAGATTTAGTACCAAAAATCCATGGCCATTTTAACAACATGGCTTTATTCTGTAAGCTTAAGAACCCCATCCTAAGACCGCCAATGTTGATGTCCTTACAAACTTGCTCCGATGCCACCCATGAAATCCTCCTCCCTCCACCATTCCATCCCTAGAAAAAGCCTCCAACTCATTATTATGGTTATTATGATTATTTATAGGAGGGATCTACTTACATGCGATTCTTACACTATTAATCTTACACCATCAATAACTTTAGGTAGATTTTTTTTTTAATCCAACCGTTGAATAACAACTATTAATCAACTTCATTTTTTGTGCTGAATTTTGTAAAAGTTTTAAAATTATAAGTTTGTAATCAAATAGTTCTTATTTTCATATTAATTAAATATCTATATGACAACTAATTTTAATACTTAGTATTTATGAAGCCCTTTTGCTCTACTAGGGTTTCCTCACCCAAATCAAGTCCGACGGCAAATGGAGGAGGTCTTGCCCATAGGGCGGCGGCTGATGGAGGCGACGCGGAAGAGGATGAGCCGGCGGATGGTTGTGGCGACTCGATTACAAGGATTTCGGTGGGTTATGGTTCGATGGAGACAGAGGTGGTCAAAGAGTCGCAGTTTTGCGCTGCGGCGGCTGAAGGAGGCGTTGCTGAAGAGGAGGAGCCAGTGGTTGGTGTAGGAGGCTCGTGTCCGCCCGTTGCGGTGGCTTCTGGTTCGTTGGAGTCAGAGGTGGACGAGGCGTTTCAGGCTTGCGACGATACACAGCGTTGTTGCTCTACCCTCTTCGTGGACGACATCGAGGAGGCTATCGGTTACCATCATATTCGAGGTTTATTTTCTCTTTTCGGTAGGATTCTGAATGTGTTCATTCAACGGAAACAGAAATTTGGGAGGCGATTCCGTTTTGGTTTCGTGCGCTTTTTCTCTAAGAAGTAGGCCCATTCTGCTATTGGTACTCTGGATGGTCTTAAGGTGGGTGGGGCGCTCCTGTCGGTGGCGCCGGCACGATTCCCTAGGGACGTTCCGCAGTGCCAAAAAGCGCAGTTTTTTGCAGCGAAGGTCCGATTGGGGTGGTGGTTGTTTTGTCTAAGGACAAGTTTCTTGGGGAGGCTGGCAGAGCCGGGCATCTCCGCTCGTGGAAGGAGGCACTTGTGGGGAAGCTCGCTGTTTCTGCTTCCCTTGAGGCGGCTTTGGTTCTGGGAACTGACAAGGATGGCTATATTGGGGAAATAATTCCCGTCAAATTTCTCTTTCCCGAGATTAGTCCCTTGGTGGTCGATTTTGAGGACGGGAGGGTTCCTTGTGAGGCAGAGTCTGATGCCTACGGGACCTTGCCTCAGCTCTATTCTCCTTTTCCTGAAAGCGTCGGCAACTTTGGGGCGGAGGTGAATGGGGTTAAGGAGGGGATGGACATGCATTCACCTAGGAGACGGGGGCGACCCAAAAAATGGGTTGGGGTACGCGGTTCTAAGATGGCAGTTGTTCTAGGGGTCGATGGCACGGGGAGAAGAGAGCTCGGGGACGGCCCATGAAGGAGGTATCCACGAGCCATGTGTTGTGTAGGCATATTGTTTCTTCCCCCTCCAAGTCTCAAGTGAAGGGCGCGGCGGTTGATGAAGGAGTCGATGGTCACCAACCTGTTCTTTTTCAGGCTAGTCTCTTATGCCTCCAAGGGTTTTGACGAGGATGAGACGTGCCATTTTGGCGGCCAAGCAGGTAGGTGTTATTTTTTTTTGTCCCGATGATGTTGCAGTGAACCAGATTGCGGCTCAAAAATCTTGAAGCGTAGAATCTCGTAGGGTGGGTTGTCTGGTTTGGGTTTTTCTTTTTGGGGTGCTAGGCTTTTGTTGTATAGGGTGGTGTTGTATTGGTTGGGGTTTTGTATATTCCCTTTTTGTCTGGTGTAGCTGTTTCTTTCCTCTCCTGCTGTAGTGGCGGGTGGGCGGCTTATCCTCTGTTTGGCTTCTGCTGTTTTTTTAGCTGCTTCTTCTATATTAATATATCTTTTGCTTTCTAAAAAAAATTAAATATCTATATGAAATTAATCTTGATGTAGCTAAATGACATATTTTAAAAAAAAATCCTAAAAGAATCAACCCCAAAACGTGGTCGTGGCAAGCCGAAGAAAATCAAACAAGGTTGTAAGCCTCAAGAGTAGACTCCTTCTAAGAGTGAGGGTCAGGTATGCTTGGAGGTGGAAGATTTTGATCTATATGTGGCCTCGCCTCTGATACGCACTAGGTTTGAGAAAAAAATGTGTGGCTTTTAGGAAATATGTTGGGTTTGTAATTTGATGGTAGCAATGAGGAGGCTATTAGGAGGAAATAAGGCAGATGCAATGTTCTTGAGTTTTGAAGTAGTATAATAATTTTGGTGTTGACTCTTGTTCTCTTTCAGATTTATTCTTGCGGATTTTGGTGGGTTTCTTTGTTTGTTGTTAGTTTTTCAATTGGCGCTTTGAGGAATGCTTTTAGGTTTGGTGTCTTGTTTTGTATTTGGTATTTTTGTGGGGCATGTTGTCTTTGGTGTTTTGAGAGGTGTTGTGTACCACTGCTTGTTTCTGGCGGGGTTGTATCTGTTTTCATCTGATAATAAATATCTTATGCTTAAAAGAAACTCTCACATAAGTGAAAATATTATTATTATATATATATATATATATATATATATATATATATATAAGAGGAATCAACTTACACTACTAATTTTACACCAACAATAACTTAAGATAGAAAATAATTTTTGTTAATCCAGTTGTTGAATAATAACTATTAATCCCTTCATTATTTGTGCTGAATTTTGTAAAATTTTATATATTATAAGTTTGTAATCAAATAGATTTTATTTTTATATTAATAAACTGTCTATATGACGTTAATCTTGAGGTATCTAGCTAACATACTAAATGATTCTTAATTGATGTAAAATTTTGTAGATATGATTTATATGATAGTGAATTTCAACCAAATGGTGGATTTTAAGATTCAGTTATCAAACAAAAAGTTATTGAATGATGTAAGATTAGTCGTGTAATACCTGGGTGTAAGTTGATCCCTCCTCATATAATATATATATTAAAGACTTTTATAGAACTAGGACGTTGGTGAATGTTTTAAATTATGCTTTTATTACTTTAATTCCTAAGGGAACCATCAAGAATCTATTTTTGATTATAGGCAGAGGGAGGTGCAATCCACGTCTAAACTGAACGATAAATGCCTTACTTTCATTACCATTTTATATCTGCTTTATGCATTTACTATTAGAACACATATGCTTTTAAATGTTTTTTGCACAATGTAGGTAAAGAGAAAAAATAGAAAACAAGGAAAAAAAAGGATGCTAGAGAGAGACATGGAATGTGACTGACTCTGGAGAAGAAGAAGAAGGAGACCGAAGCGATGAAGCTCCTTCCTTGTTTTGTAAGATGGTTTTAGCTACCAAAATTTCATCTTGTATGAATATCTAAATCTTCTCTTTCTCTCTCTGTGTGTAGATTACGATTTAGGATATGATTTGAACCGTCTTTTTTATATGTAATTTCAATTCAACTTATAAGTTGTGTTCCATTAAAAAAAAAAAAAAAACCTTATAAATTATGTTTTCCTTTTATACACTTAATGTCTATATGGAATGATCACCCATATCAATAGTGTTGTTTACTATTTTGCGTGATAGAATACTTTAAATTAAGGCTTTAAATTCATTACTAACAAAGTCCAACATTTGGTAGATAGTTGAACTCTTAAACATTCAGTTAAGTGTTCGATCCTAAACACTGTGTATAGAAAATGATTTGTGTTGGGAGAAACCTACCAACTTAATGTGATAGTTTTAAGAAAATTATTCTTATAGCTGTGAAATATCCATATTGAAAATTATTTAATCTGTATATCACAAATTGCATTAAGTACCCAAAAAAAATATAACAAATTGTATTTTATATCTGCAACGATCTATTAATATAAATCACAAGTGCATCACATTGCAAATTCAAAGTCCATAATATATTTATACGATAGAAGTGAATACTACTTTAATGTTGGTACTCATATATATAAAATTCAAATTTAAAAACTAAATAAGAACTCGCACGAGTTTCATACAAGTAATCTGCATCTATATTGATGGAAGCAAAATGAAGGGAGGATGAGGGGATGTGTGAGTCACTCCAGATGTCCAGGGCACGCTCTTAGTTGTCCAGCGCATGAAGGGATGTGTGAAAGTCCCATATTAACTAGGAAGATAGCCAAATAAGTCCTTATAAAAGGGTTTAACAATTCTCATTCCTGAGGTAACTTTTGGGCAAGAGTTAGGCTTAGCCTAAATTCTAAGAAACTAGAAGAGATGAATTCAACATGGGAGATTAAGTAGGAGCTTAGAAATTAAGGCACAGCTACATACAGCCAATGGATTATTACCAGTCCACCAACCTTCAAAATATACCACATCTTAATCTTAAGAGAAGTATAAGCACCCTTTGGAATCTGAACAGCATTGCAATTTTGTATTGGAAGTTGGGAACTAAAAGTTATGTGAAAGCTCCATGGAGATAACTCATTCATACAATTATTCTTACATGATAAGGAATTGAGTAGAGATTTAAGGATGGAATAGCAAAGATTTTTATAAAAGAGAACAACCAAGGAAAGTTAATTGATTATTAATATTGCCTGACAACTCTTATTGTTCCTTCAAGTAAATAGAGGTTTACCTTTCTCATCGGTCCAGATCCAGTTCTGCTTGTTCAAAAAATAAGCATTCATAGACCTCATCAAATTTCATAAAATTCTGAGTGTCAAGCTCCCTATTGACTTGTGTTTCATAGAGCCTGTCCCACACGATATCTCTGAACCAAGGATGAGCCTGGTCAATAAGAACACATGTCAGATATTTCATTTCAGAAAGGGCATTACTTTTGGTCATTAAGCATAATATTAATATGTTACATAAGACATGAACAGCATTTCTCTTTTCAGGTAAATAATAATCTATCCAGAAATTTTCAGCCTCAAACTGGCTGCATATCTCAAATTTTCAGCTCGCGCAATGTAATGGGCTTCATTGGCCTCTAATGAAGGTATAGCATGTGAATTGACCTATTCCACAACAAGGCATCCTATGACCTCTAATGTTTGGGTAGAAAACATGTGCGGTGTTCTGCTGCATGATAATTACTGAAGATTAAAAAATTGCTAAGTTATCATCTCCATTCAAATCAAAATGACCCAACTTTTGGAAAAATAGAAAATGGGCAGATGAAATTCATGCAACAGAAAATAACAAAGAAAAATCAACAAACCAGTCACACTCCACACCATAACCCTTTTTCAGTAACACTTCCGGAGCAATATAGTCTGGAGTTCCAACAGTAGAAAATGCCTGCCATGAAATGAATAGATAATAAGCTGGAGAAGGATATGCAAGCAAGCACATAAAAAAATGTTCAAAGTGCTCAAACAAAATGAAACTTGTAATTGCAAAATATGGTTTATCAGATCATGACCATAATACAGTTTAAGATGTAACGATACCAACCGATGAATGTAGTTGTGTTTATGAATAGACTCTATGGCTAAAACGCTTTGAGCAATGTAAAATCTAGCCACTTAACGATATCAACATTTTGTAGCACCAGAGTTGGGGAAGAGGGTACAAGTTACAACTTAAATGTTCTTCAGAATCCAATTGAAAGTTCTTAGAAACACATTCTACTTTCTTTCTGGAGAACAAAATTATTTCCAACAAATGTTGCAAAATTCCTCAGCACCCAAATTTTTTTTTTCCAACAATCACATCACACCTAAAAGATGTAACGATTTAACAAACAAAACAACCAAAGCTTTTAGTATTTTAAAGTTATGAGATAGGTTATATTTTGGTTTAATTGCAATTTTAGTCCCTTATCTTTCACGATCGTACGATTTGGGTCCCTGATGTTCAAGATTTAAGTCCTGGAAATTATTTTTGTGCGATTTTGGTCCCTCCGTCATTGCTCCGTCCAATCACTAACGACAGTTGCTATTTTCGTCCCCTCCTTTTACTATTTGAACCGCCTATACTTAATTTTAAAATAAAACTAGATTATTCTTATCCCCACCTTCATCTTCTTCTTGTTCTTCTCCCCCCACCCCCACCCACCCAACCACCACCGCCACCCACAACCCTTACTCTCCTCGAAAACCGCAATCACTATTTACGGATTCAGCCTCCAAAGAACCTCTACTCTTCCTCTCCTTTCTCTCAACATACTCTTCATTTCACATTTTCTCTCCTCCCTTTCCATTTTCACAAAACCCTAATCTTCCTCCTCACTCTGCTGCACCGCCACCACTCCTTACAGTGTCGCTGCCCCATCGCTCCTCCTCTTTACCACTCTTTCTCTCTTCGTCTCCCTCTCCATCGAACCCACAATTCCTCTTCTCACTTCCGCGCCGCCGCCACTGCTCCGCTCCCTCACCACGCCGCTGCACCTTTCTCTCTTCTCATCACAAGGTAAGAGCCATCGCCGCCGCACCACCACCTCGCTGCACCACCGCCACTGCTCCTCGCCCTCCAGCACCGCCGCACACCACCACCGGCACCGCCCAATTTTGGATTGAGGGATCACATCGTTATTACGCGGAAATAAGTTTCGGTAAACCTCTCAAAAAGGTCCCTCAATTTTTTTTTTTAAAACAAATTTGTCGCTCAAATAAATGTTTAACAATTATATCATAATCTAACGGAAAATTAAAATAAAACATTAACAACATAAGTTTCTACTAAGTCTGTAACAAAATAAATAAAATAAAGCTTCAATGCATCTTCACAACTCCATCTTCATCTTCCTCGTCCGCACTGCATCTTCGATCTACATCTCACGTTGTTCTTCTGTGGTGTTAAGCGTCCAAACAACATACATGCAAGCAGCAAAGGGTTAACTTCAAAAACAAAATAATAATATCAATCCACAAGTGATAAATAATAATTAATAAATAAATAATTAAATAAATAAAATAATAAAAAGAAACAACAAACAGAAACGTCCACACTTTTATTAAGCAACAATGTGATATAAGGTTTTCATTTAACATGTATATTTTTATTTTATGCAAGCCATTCCTGAGATATCTACATGCATAGCTATGGCCAAACTTTCCCAGAACAAGGGCAGATAATCACGTGGGACAAGTACCCACCACATTACCCTCAGCCTAATCCCACGAGACAAGTACTCGTCACATCAGAGCCTAAGAAAACTTAAGTAGTGCATATGTTATGACTCAATAATTTCCAACATGAACCACAGTTCACCCAATAACACAAAATAGTCATAATATCATATGCCAATTATTTTCAATTTTTCCCTTAACATATCCATACTTCATATCAATATTAACTTCAAAATCCTCATTACATAGTTAACAGCATGTTACAGCATCATAACATGTACAACAAATAACTAAAACATTATCCAAGACATCACCAATAATTTCCAAGACAAAATCATGAATATCACAATAATAACCAACCTAAAGAAAGAAGTTACCCTCACCTCCTAGTGTATTGCATCCACTTCGAGTCCAATTTCCTAATATACAACATAATACCCTTAATTAGGCCTGGGAAGGAAGGAAGAAACCCCAGAATTGATTTTAGAAACAAAGAATAAAAACTGTTTTCTAGCTGGCAAGGGCCCAACGCTCGTGCGTTGGGATGCCAACGCTCATGCGTTAGCTCCCTGACCTGGCAACATTCCAAGGCAGACGATGGCATCATACCAACGCTTAGGCGTTGGGAGGCTAACGCTCTGGTGTTAGCTTCTAGGCTAGCAGACGCTCTGGGTAGAAAGCCAACGCTCGAGCGTTGGGTGTCTAACTCTCAAGTGTAAGCAGAAAGTGGAATGAAGGATCAGTTTTCCTCTCCACTCTTATGATGATCGTGTAGCACTATTGAGTGGGGAGTTGTTCAGTTTTTTCTCCACATTTTTAGCGCCACCTTCCCCTCTAAATTCTGTTTTCTTTTTAATTTCTTTCATTTAAATTTTGAATTTGAGTTGGGCAGAAACAAAAGGGGATAAAGTCAAGGAATATGCTTCCTAGAAGCATGATGCACGCCCAACAGAGAGAATAAAAAGGGCTAATTTCTTCTTTCCCTCAAATCAGAATGTATCCGGTCCTGTTCGGTGTCAAGGTTCGTTCGGTTAGTCATTTAATTATCCCTTTATTAAATCAGAAATTAATTAAGCATAAAGGAATATTCCCTCTTCATTCTCATCCCAAAAATTTGAAATCAATGAGAAAGAAAAAGAACTAAAATTAGCTCTAACTAAGATTCAAACCCTCGCTCCATAAGCAAAATACTTAAGTCTCAACCACTAAACCAAGGCTCATCTTTTTGTAACTCGAGCAATTTAAATTCTTTTCAACCAAGGACTAAATTACAATATCAATCATTCAAGTATCAAATCATGAATATCATAAGCCTCAAGGGCTAAAACACAATTACAAATAGTTCAAGGGCCAAAATGCAATTTACAAAAATAGAGGGTCTTACAAAGAAGAAGATGAAGGTGGGGGATAAGTATAATCTAGTTTTTTTTCTTTTTTAAATTAAGTGTAGGTGGTGCATATAGTAAAAGAAGGGGGTGAAAATAACAATTGTCGTTAGCAATTGGACGGAGGGACCAAAATCGCACAAAAACAAATTCAAGAACTTAAATCGTGCGTTTTGAACATCAGGAACCCAAATCACACAATCGTGAAATATAAGGGACTAAAATTACAATTAAGCCTTATATTTTTTATTGAATAATGCTTAATATTATATATATATATATATATATATCTTATAGTAAATTTAATTTTATTAAATATTATTAAAATACATTCGGTTCAATTACGGTTCAACCACAGTCAGACCAATAAACTTTGAACCAGTGTCTCGACCGGTTTAGTAATCGGTCCAGTTTTCTAAATATTGAATGTAACATAATATGATCGGATGTCTGTGTAGAGACCTGTAATAAAAATAGAAAAAGCAACAAAGCGTCAACCTTCTCAGTCTGCAAGGATTTTGCTGATGGTTATATTTATCGCCAATGATAAACTTTTGTTACACGGAATGCTGACCCCAACGCCTCCAACTCAATACGATGTGATGAAGGAAAATGCACAAATATATATCCATATTAAAGTCCAGAACTTCTAGTAACTCAAGTCTCTAACGAAGGACGAAATCCAACTCTATTATACTTCCTATATTTTATTTATAACTTATTTTAACAAATTTACACAGACTAAGAAAATTAAATAAAATTAATAGTCTCAGATTTATAAAAAATGTTTTAATGTTCTTAAGTTTTTCCTACAAGTTCCTTGCGATAAACATAAGTCTTCATTTTTTTTTCTTTAAGTGCTTAAGTGAATTTTGAGAGAGAGAAAGAACAGAGAAGTGAGAGCAAAGAGAAGAGCTCATTGTAACACCCCCGTTTTTAAGCAAAGACGAGGTGTCATGTTTAGTGAATTAACTGTGGAATTAAACACATTAATTATTTACTCCGTTTATGAAATAGCGGGTATTTTTTCCCGATTTGAAACAAGGAAACATTTATGCGTTAACACAAGAAAATAAATAACTTGAAACATAAAACATCTTAGCTCGTACATTAATACTCATAGTGGTCAGTAATAGCCATAAACGATATTCAAATAACAGTACAGAGACCCAAAAGACAAGCCTGTTAAGTTCAAACGATTGCACGTTTATCATGTTTTGAATAATAACAATTTTACCCAAGGTTTAATCATGATAGATAAAAAATTCCTAAACTCTATATGTTTTATATTTCAGGAAATATCTATCATTCGATGAAATGAACGTCTGCCCTCTCATGAAGAATCTAAAACAACTCGTTCAAATGTATCGCTCAAGGAAATGAAGTGGAACGTCTTCCTACATTCAAAATGGAACGTCTGCCTACGTTCAAAATGGAACGTCTGCCTGAATATTCAAACAGTGAAGGATTACAATGTCTGCCATATTCAATGAAGCACTGTTTCATCAGAACCAAGAAAAGACATATTTAATGCCAAGCCTGTGAACATTCCGTACTTCAAGATACAACCTTTTTCAGAGTCAACGGCTCTCCTTTCTGAACATTGTACAACCTCAACGGTCAGAATCAAATCTCGGTGATCAGAATAGAAGATACGCTTTGCTATTTTCCTCTGCATTAATTGCTCAACACTATTTAAGGAAACACAACAGAGAAGAGCGGACGATAGAATCAACTGCATTAAATGCTTCATTTATTGCGTAGCAGGTTTGCATTTAATGCTCTGAAAGCTTGACAGAAGTATCCATTGCAACATCAAAGAAGAAGATACTCAACAAAACTTCATAATCTTCACCACCGTGCATCCTACTGAAGATATAAATAGAAGACTTGAAGACTGAAAAACTTGGCGACTTACAACGAACAAATTCTTAAGCATTCAAAGTCTTTCTAGCAATCAAGCTCTGAACTTAACTCAGAAACTTAGTGTCAAACTCTTCTAAGTCCAGTCGTCCGCCCTTAGTGTGGAAAATCTATTAGAGTCAAGTCTCTCATTCTTTTCACACTTCAAACAGAGAACCAATCTTCTTATCATCTCTGTTTAGAAACTCAAGTGTTCACTCCAGTGTCAAACACCTTTCAACACTTAGAGTTCATAGTGCTTATATTTTCTACTATCCCTCTTGTAAGAAGAGAATCATTTGTAGAAGAAACTCATATTTTCTTAGGAGAGGTCCTGTATAATACGTGGTTAAGGAGAAGTCTTACGGATACTTGTATCTGGAGAAGTCCTGTGTGAATACATTGATAGTGAGAAAAACACACAAGAAAGGGGGGTTTGAATTGTGTGTGTGATTTTTGAAATTCTTTTCAGTAAAAGACAGTTATGAGTTTTAAAGATTTTTGCTAGTGAGTGCAGCGGAAGATAACTTAAAGCTGAAAAGTAAAATATACAAGGTATTTATCCTGGTTCACCCCCTTAATCGACAGGGCTACGTCCAGTGCTTGGCTTCACCAAGATTTTCACTATTTTCACAAAATAGTACAGGTATTTTCCAGGACTTCTCCCAGTATTCTGAGGACTACTCCTTTACAAGTATTCTATCAGGACTTCTCCTTTACAAGTATTAGACAGGACTTCTCTCAGTTATTTTGCAAGAAGGTATTGGGATTCTACAAAGTCTCTTCGGTAAGAGTGGGTAGAAATGTGAAAAACAGATTACAGAGATAATAAACAGTTTAGTTCTCTGATAGGGTTGTGTGAGAGGAATTGAGAGTAACACTCTGTGAAATCTTCACACTGGCAGACGAATTTACTCAGGTAAAAAATAGCTTTGAATTGCTGAGTTATGACTTAAAAATAGATCGTAGTATATGAACTTAGAATGACTGAATGCTTTGATCGTGTGTAAGTTGCCAACTGAATCCGGATGACAAGTCCTCTATTAATATCTTCAGTAGGATGAACAATGGGAGCTTTGATGAAGACTTGAAAATAGTTCTGTTTGAATTTCTTCCTCCTTGTGAGTAACAGATACTTCTGCATCACTGGTTCAGCATTAAATGCATTCTGCCATGCATTTACTGCAACATTAATGGCGAAGGTGTAAGTGTAGATAGCAACCTAAGAGGGGGGGTGAATTAGGTTCTCCCGATTTTCGCCTTTACAAAACTTATTACTTCCAAGATATTGATAATCACAATTGATGATTGTGAATGCAGCGGAATTAAACATTGCTTGAAAGTAAAAGATAAGAGTTAGGAGAATTCACACACAGGTTTTATCCTGGTTCACCTTCAAACCACCGAAGGCTACGTCCAGTCCCTCAATAACCCTTGAGGACTTTTCCACTATTGATGAAAACTTCTTACAAGTGCTTACACCAAGAACTTCAAGAATTTCTATCAACAACATGAAAGTGAACCGCTTTCAAGTGCCAACCTTCACCGAACCCTACGGTGAACTTTCACTCAACCAGAATGAGAATGAAGAAGATTTCTATACCGCTGAATCAACCCTCTAAATAAGAATGGATTGAATATAGAAGTTATGCTTTAGGCACTTATCATATGAAGGCTCTTTCTTTTTCTGAGTTCTTCAACAGTTGAACAGCATAAGTGTTCTTATTGAAAATGAAGAATTAAAGACTTAGAATTTTGACTCTAATAAATATGAAAGTTGTGTGTCAATCCTTGTTTGTTTCTGAGCCTAAATGGACTATTTATAGGCACTAGGAATCATCCATGAACCAACACAAAGCTTCCCAAACATTTTGGGACACAATGGTTCATGAAACAACACAATTGTCGACCAGGTAATCGATTACAACACTTAGGTAATTGATTACGCTATTTGCCCGTTGCTGTTTGAATTTCAAATTCAAACATGTAATCGATTACAAGCAAGATGTAATCGATTACTTGTCTCTGTGTAATCGATTACCTTAAAGGGTGTGATCAATTACACTTAGGTCCATTTTCTAGATAATGAAACTTTAGGCTCCAATTGAGTTTTCCTATCACTTTTAACTTATGAAAAAGTTTATACTCAATACTTTAACTTGTCTTTGAGCCTTCATACTTAAAGAAACCTTAGAAGCATAACTTACCTAAATTGTAAGACTTAGTCAAAGCTAGAACCCTTGAATATTGCTGGAAGTATGTTGAGCTGGTTCTTCTAAGTCTTCTTTTCTTCTTTTTGAACATGAGTTTGTCGTCATCAAAACCTCAGCCAGGGTCAGGGGCAAGACCTTCTTCACAGAAGGTTGACGTAGTCTGGCGTTTCAATGCTTTCTGCCTTGAGGTTGAACTTCGGCATTAAATGTTCGTGCAATCCAGCTAAGAGAGCAATTAATGTTCTAAACAGAAGATTTGAATTTGATCATTGAGGAGATACTATGTTCAGAAAATCCGTTGTTGCCTTCTGTGAAAGTTGCTTGATTTAAGGAACACTAGAGAGGTTTGCAGAAATGAGGAATAAATTATTAATTATGTCCCTTTCTTCATTCTGCGCTTAACAGTGCTTCATTAATGCTCTGACGAGGTAGACGGCCTTGATTGATGAGATAATTATGACAGATGAACTCTTCTGAGTCTTTGTCGAACAAACTCTTCAATATGACTTGGCAGACGAACTCTCAACAGAGTTCCCATACGTCCTCGGACACATGGTTGAGTTGTCGAGCGTTCTCCTTAAGTCACACAAACTTAACTGGCGGATTGACTTTTTCGTGAGAGGTCAGACGTACTTCTCTTCTATACTTTTCTTGAAGTTCTGTTTTTGATAATTCTTTGTATGGATCTATGCAGTTCTTCTTCAAGTAGATAGATGTTCCTGAGTATGAAAATATTCAAGGAGTTAGGAATCCTATCTCGAACAATATTAAGCCTTAAGCGAAATTGTTATTTATCAAAATATAATAATTCATTAAATCATTTGACTCTAACATACTTGTCTGGAGAAGTCCTGTGACTAATACTTGTACTGTTATGTTGAATAGTGAAAATATTGGTGAAGCCAAGGACTGGACGTAGCCCTATCGTTCTGGGGGTGAAACCTATAAACTTTTGTGTGTTATTAGTTTTATCATTCACGCTTTCAATTTCCACTGCTATTGTCTGATAAGCCGTTTCAAACTAATATTGTTTTTGAAAACCAATTTTAAAAATCACACACACAATTCAAACCCCTGTTTCTTGTGTTGCCTTTACTTTATCGAAGCCCTTGCGACAAAACTAGGTACTACACATATGAAGTAAAGACTCCCTGCTGGAATACCTCTGAGGCCAACATGCAAGAAAGCGCCCATAAGGTAAACAACTTCCGGACTCTACCCGATAAAAACTCAAAAATACAAATAGGAGATACAGAAGAGAGCTCTAGACTAATGTCCAAGCAAGCCCCAAGCTATCCTCCTCCTCTAACTCCTCACTTGCCTCGGAAGGGTCCTCCTTCTCTTCATCATTAGCAACGAAGCCCTCGTCCTCTCGAGCCTCTACACGGTCGCCCAGATCTCCCTCAACATCCAAGTTCGCGATCACGCGGGTCAAATCCACATGAGTGGTCTCTACGACAGTGCGCTCTATGGTCAACGGACGCAGAAAACAGATTGGAGAAGATGGAGTTTAGTCAGGCTCTGGCTTTACCGTTGCCGGTAAAGGTACAACATGAGAGGGTTCAGTAGACGATGATGATGTGATGGCAGGTCCACCAGTAGAAGCAGCAGGTGCTGAGGGGGTGAAAGAAGAAATAGAAGGATTATGGCCATCGCCAAGGGTCATCCATGACATCATCTGCCACCATTGAGCCCTCGTGAACCTCTCCCTCGAGACGACTCGTTCGTAAGCATCCCTAGCTACCTCCTCGGCGTGCCCCAAATACCATTGGCAACGGGTGTGGCGGTCATACACCTATACCCGGGGGGTCCTCTGCATCAAGTATGATAAAACAAAGACAACACAAGAAGGGGGGTTGAATTGTGTGAGTATAAAAACTTTATTTACAAAAACAAATATATAGTTTCAAAAACCTTTACATAAACGATAGGATAATCAGTTTTGATGCAGTGTAAATTAAACGTGTAAAGCAGTAAAGATGCACGCAGTAAAGGCAGCACACAAGAGATTTATCCTGGTTCACCCTTAATCGGTAGGACTACGTCCAGTCCTTGGCTTAACCATTATTTCCACTACTCTCCAAGACAGTACAAGTATTAGACACAAGACTTCTCCAGAGTCTTCTCAGGGACTTCTCCCAACAAGTATTCCCATAGGACTTCTCCAGAGTATTCGAAGGACTTCTCCGAAGTATTCCCACAGGACTCCTCTAGAGTATTCTTAGGGACTTCTCCCAACAAGTATTCGAAGGACTTCTCGTTTTACAAATGTTTCTTCTACAAAGATTCTCTTCTTACAAGAGTGACAGTAGAGGGAAAATAAGCTCGGAAAACCCTCAGTATTGATAGATGGTTTGACACTTAACAGTATACTCGAGGTTTGTAAACAGAGATGATATGGATGATGGGTTGTTTGTATGGTGTGACAAAATTTGAGAGTGTTTGACTCTTTGAGATTTCTCACACTTGGATAATTTCACTCGTTGTGATTTGACACTGTAGTTCGGGCTGAATTTCTAAACTTAGTTTTGTTTGACTCTTATTCTGCTCTATGCACTGTTTTTCATTCTTTTTCTTTTGCACTTCATTTCATTTTTCTTGACTTCACGTATGTGTTCTGTCTTGCGTTCTCTGTCTTCTTCGAATCTTCAGAAGCTCCTTTTATACCTTCAATTCATTTCTGATTCGCTGAAGATGTTTGTCGTTGACTTAATATGAAAATTGAGTTCCTGATCGTTTAGCTACAGCTATGAGCATTGAATATATTTGACTTTGTTGATTCTGCAGACCGTTGAGTAATCTGTGTCGTGAATCTCTCCTTTTCTTTGATTGCAATTATGTGGTTGTTCAAGCAGAGCTAGTCATCGAGTGATGTAATGCTTGATTCACTCCTTTGCATTTAATTTGTTCATCAATGAATTCCTTTCCTTTTCGAGAAACGTTTCTGTTGAAAGTGTTGTTCTTTAATCATTTATTCTTTGACATGTCTCTTGTAAACAGTAGAATCTCTTGCTTTTCTTTGGATGGTGCTTTCCATTTTTACATAGACAATGCGTGCAAACAGTTCTTCTCTCTCATTTGGACGATACTTAACTTTCCTTGTCTTCAGACGATGGTTCTTCTTCCTGACAATGTGAGTAGACAATACTTTTTCCTTTCGTCAGACGATAGGGATATTTCTTGAAAATAATAATAAACAGATTTTAGGAAATAAAATTGTTATCATTCAAAACATGATAAACGTTCTAGAGCGACCAGAGATTCACGCGGAGTGCGATACAGGTAAGGACTCCTACGCACCTTTGGATAGCTTAAACCTTGTGATTGTGTTTGTTGTATGTTGTTTGTGTAATATGAATTGCATAGTGTAAGATATGTTGAATTTTTATGGTTGACGGCATCCGGAGGATGACCCGATGTTTGCTGAATAATGACTTGGACTGTTATGTGATAACATGACTTGACTGTTATATGATAATATGTCTTGAACTATTATGAACTACTAGGTGATAAAAAGTGTTTTGGCCTGCTTTATGATAACATAAAATGGATTGCAATATATGTTGATTACTGTTATATGATGTGACTCTGTAACATGATATTTTCTTTGAATTGCTACATGTTCTGCTTGAAAGTGAAGCATGCCTATTCATGAAATGATGATGATATTATGAACTGTATATACCTGTTATACAATGATGTTATGCTTGACTGTTAACATGTTTGGGATGTACTGTTGTTGAGTGTTATCGACTGTAAACTTTTTATGGAGGACACTCGTATGGCGAGTGAGACCGACTTGTTGAAACATCAGACACTTGTGATTGGTTGTCTTGCTCATAGAGCATCTGTTTACGGACTTCTGAGGATGGGATGGAGTCATTTGCGGGCTTTAGCACAGTGCATAGCACATGCCTTTAGAGCTCGAGCAGTGGTCGTGCTGAGAGAGTACAAGGACCTGGAGACTGACACTTTGGAAGTTCGACGGATCTGCTTTGTTAAGTGGAATTTCGATGACGGTGTGTTAGTAGAGGCTAACCCTATTTGGGAGCCGGGTAGTGACCGAACGACGGTGCGTTAGCAGAGGCTGAACCCACTTGGAAGCTAGTTGTTTTTCCCGCTTTTCGTGTATCGGTTGTTGGCGTATATCGGATTATTGTGATATGATACTGCATTCGTGCACTCTGACGATTTAACTAGACTTTACCCCATACAACTTAGTGAACTGTGTGCTAGTTCCCCACGAGTGCTGATGTTTGTGTGATTGAACTGTTGTTTGTGTTTGGGTCACTTGGTGACGGTCCCATTGTGCCAATTTAGTTTACCCTTGCATTCTTTTCTTTCTCTTCCTGTTATGTACTATCATGATGATCGATAGATGTTGTTGCTGCCCGTGGAGGACAGACCACCCTGTGCAATGTTCGATCCATATCAGGAAGATTGGAGAGAGCAAACGTGAGTATGCATGTAGGCTGCAGGTGGAGACTAGATACGTAACTTACTTGGATCGAGTGGTCGAAGACATGGAGGAGCTCTTTGAGGGAGTGGGGCGATGCAGCAAGCGCCTACTTGGCTAGAGTATCTAGAATGGACCTCCCTTTCTTTACCTTGGGTCTAGGAGTGCAAGTGACTCGCTAACTACGACATTCCTCATACCAACAACCACCTTCTATGTTAGGAGACTGGCAGCGGAGTCCATCTCATATGAGTCTGTACTTTCATGTTTGAGGCCCTCAGGGTAAGGGGTGTTCCTTTGAGTAATGTTGCATCTAATCTGATGGGGGTAATCTGAGTCTTTTCTTTTGGTTATCTCTTATTTGTTTTTATCTTGCAGTTTTCGGGTAGAGTCCGAAAGTTGTTTACCTTATGTACGTCTTCCTGCATGTTTTCTACAAGAGTATACCGGTAGGGAGTTCGAGTCTATCTACGGTGTGTGTACCTAGTGTTGACGTAGGGGTTTTCTTTCGGAGCTATGTATCTATTTTTCCTGGTGTTTAGGGTTTACTCTGATAGTTACAGGTATTTATGTACGACTTAAGCATTATTAATACTTCTATTTTATTATTTGATAAATGAAGTAAGAAAATTCAAGTTGTTTATAATTAAAGAAAATTACCCGTTCTTTTATAAACCGCAAAATGTTTTATGTAAATTAATTTCGCGTTTATTCGCTAAATGTGACGCCTCGTTGGTTCTTAAATAACGCCTCCAGATGCCTGATATGTGCCACAATTCTCATAAGCTCCTCTTTCCCTTCTCTTCCCTTCTATTTCCTTCAAAACTCAACTCACAGACACACCCTAAGGGTTTAATAACTTACTCCTTCTAATAAATAAGTGAGAGTAAGTTAGCAATTCCTTTTAGTGATGACTAACTTACACCCACTTGTATTTTTGAAAAAGTAAGTTAATAAAGTTATAACTTAAATTTATTAATATACCCTTAAAAGTGTAGGTGGGTAACTCATTCATTTAAAATAAACAACTTGGACTAAGTTGCTGAACCCCAATTGAACGAAATTAGCAAACAATAAATATTCGTGTATAACTTCTTTTTGTAAAGATACCTAAACATATGAAGAAAAGAGAAAAATAATAGATGTGATATGTAATATGATGTGTCAAAAAGAGAGATAGAGAAAAAAAAAAAAAAACATATGTTATTACTATTTGAGAAGTGTTATTTGGCACGAGCCAAAATGCACACCTCAAGCACGACATTTGCTTTCAGTTAAAAAATCAGTAGATTTGAATATCAAAACAATAATAAGTTGAGTTAGTTAAAGTTTTCCATTTGAGGTATGAAGGTTGCAAATAGGAAAAGTTATTCTTTTTTTTTTCAAAAAGAAAAAAAGAATACCGAAACCCTAGTTTAAATGATTTGATAATTTTATTGATCTATTTGACATCATAATTTATACATAAAAATAAGGGTTAATGGTTTACTGGGTCCCTGTAGTTGCACCAAGATTTGGAATAGGTCCCTGGCCGGAAAAAAGTTTGCAATAGGTCCCTGTAGTTGCACCAAGTTTGCAATAAGTCCCCGCCGGAGACCGGAGCTCCGGTGAGTGCATATTTGGCATGCTGACTGGATTAATGAGGCTGAGGTGGATTTTATTAATTTTAAATAAAAACAGGTCACAAATTAAGGGAACCCTAAATCCCAAATTAAAACCCTTCACCCCCAAATTAAAAACCCTTACCCCCTAAATCCCTAAATTATTATACCCAAATCAACCCTTTAACTTACAAATCAAAATTAGAAACTAAAAAACCCCCAAAAATCCCTAACCCAGAAGCTGTTCTTCGAAGTCCCTCAAGGTCCCTTTTCTTCTTCGTCCTTCACGTCGCGAGGCAGGCTCACCGTCGCTCCACTGCGGTCGCCGTCGCTCCCCACTCGACGCCGTGCGGTTGAGTCAGTCCTGTCTTCCTCGACCTCGGTGGTGGTTCGTTCTTCGCGGTTCTTCGTGGTTCCTGTCGCTGCAGCTTTACACCAAGAGTAAGTGCATGTAAATAACGTTTTCCCTTTCAATCAATAACCCCAATTGGTAGCCTTTGTATTAGCAAAATTTTGCTCTGAACCATACTGTTGTTGCTTTCCCCCTCCCCCTTTCCCCTTTCTTTTATTGGTCTTCATCGAAACCCAGGCATATTCACCATTTCGCCTGTGTTACTTCAAATTTGCAATTTTTGCCCATTAATTGTTGCTTTTCCGTAGCTAGTATCAATTTCCACTACTGTAACGTTGTTCTGAAGAGTGAATGTGAAACTGTTTCTCTCATTTTTGTGAATGCTGAATTTGTATCGTAATGGTTGGTATATGCTGAATGCAGTTTGTAGAATGGCTTTTTCCTTGGTTGTACACCATGGGGGATCGTTCAGAACCACTCCTTTCTGGCACTACTTTGGTGGGAG
Source organism: Acmispon strigosus (assembly GCA_030819835.1). NCBI lineage: Eukaryota > Viridiplantae > Streptophyta > Magnoliopsida > Fabales > Fabaceae > Acmispon > Acmispon strigosus. The sequence goes on from JAUAMA010000001.1 coordinate 11,575,754, forward strand.
AGTCAATACTCATCCGGGGCTAGATGAGGATAAATGGTCCTTGATTGAAGCTGAAGATATTGTGAAAGGACTTGGTTATACATCATTTGTTCTTTGGTGGAGAACACCAGATGATTCCGCTGAGCACCTTTTCAGGAAGTTGGAATCAGACGAAGGTTCTCTTCTAATGGCACGAATTGCTGCTACTTCTAACCAGGATGCGCATTTGTTTGTTGAGAAATTACCTGAATATGCTGCAATTCTGTGTGATGAAGTTTTGCCTATACCACAAGTGCAAGTAGAGCAAGTGCAGGTACATGCTCCGATTAAAAATAAGAAGAAGGGTCAAGCTGAGAAGAAGAAGAAAACATGCATTAGGAGATCTGGTAGGCTTCAAGCAATTGTGAAGCCATCTAAGAGTAAGGGTCCCGTCCAGGTTGTTGAATTGTCTAACGATGATGTTGTGGCTCTTAATTCTCCTCCCAAGACAGTTGATGTTGAGGATAATGCTGAATTAAATGGAGAGCAGCCAGCTTCCCAGCCAGCTTCTGAAGTTCCTTGTGAGATCAATCCTGTCGAGAATGACCCTGTTGATGTACCTGCTGTTGATGGTGCAAATTCAGATGATGATGTATCTGATATTAGTGTTCGTCTGGATGATAGTGAGGAGGATAGGGAGCTAGAACCTGATGATGGTTTTGGGGTTGAAGGAGCTGGTGAGGCAGAGACATTCCTTAATGAGCAGATTAAATCCATGCATGGAAGACAAGCTGGAAATGGCAGAACAAGGGTGCAAGTCCATTTTGGGGCTGATGAATTTGAAGCTGATCATGTTAGTGAGGAACTAACTAGTGACACATCTGACAGTGAAGGACCTCAAAGAAAAAGGAGGCGGTTCCCAAAGTTCTACCCCGAGTTGATGTGTGCAGATTTTGTGTTCACATTGGGTATGGAATACAGCCCCTGATCTTTTAATGCATTGTCCTTGGTTATATCAATGTGGTCCAACAATGTGTATGAATATTGCTATTTTATTTTGCCACAGGGAATCAATGCATGTGGGTGTGGACCACCAATTGTTTGAAAATGTATACTGATTATGCCATCACTACAATTGCAATTTTATTGTGGGATACCATTGAAATCATTCAATATAAATCTCTCTCATATTTTTTTGCTACAGCACCATCACTACAACAAATGAATGTGATAACAACTAATAATTTAATCATTAACATCAAAATGGTTTACAACAACTCTGATTTAGATTGAAAAACCTTGGAGGAATACAATCAAATAGAAATTGATGTTGATACATTAACTACGAGCCTTAACCATATAACAACACCCTCCTAAAATTATCCAACACAACACTGCTAAACCAACTGCAACCATCTTCTGGACTCTCTCTGCCTCAACCTTCTTCTTAAGCTTCTTCATCTTCTTTTTCAAATCCATTATCTGTTCAGCTGAATTCCCATAATTTATCCACTGTGAATTATTGGACATAGTATCATCTTCACCTTCACCTTCATGGTCACATCTACCTCCATCAATCCAAAAAAAAAAACCACAACTACCTGCCATCTTCAGATACATTGCAAAAAAAAATTCAAAATAATATAGCAAGGTATAATCGAAGGAGAATGGAATAAAATAGAAATAAAATAGCAATCTTACATGCCAATTTCTGCAACGCAAGAACCTACGACCTGAGTTATGAGCAGTTCCAGTAGTGTAAATCATGAGGGGAACCCCACATTGACACTTTGCCTTCATACCTGCAGATCTGCCAGTTGCACGTGAGGAAGATGAAGAAGAATTGGCCATGTTCAATTCTTGGAATGAAGCACAAAAAACCCAACAAATATGCTGGAACAGATCTGGAAGAAGAGGAATAACACAGAAGCAGCAGGAACGAAGAGGAGGTTGACGAAGAAAGAACAAGGAAACGAATATGGGTAACTCGTGCCCTTTGGGAAGATGAGAAGAATACCCACAGCGAGATAGAGCAAGCAACAGGGAGGAAGAAGAAGAAGAAGAAAATCGTGTAGCAAGATGACAAGAAGAAGGAGAAGAAACGCAGCTGCAAAAGGGGAGGACGATGAAGACCATGAATTTGGGGGTGAAGGGTTTTAATTTGGGATTTAGGGTTCCCTTAATTTGTGACCTGTTTTTATTTAAAATTAATAAAATCCACCTCAGCCTCATTAATCCAGTCAGCATGCCAAATATGCACTCGCCGGAGCTCCGGTCTCCGGCGGGGACTTATTGCAAACTTGGTGCAACTACAGGGACCTATTGCAAACTTTTTTCCGGCCAGGGACCTATTCCAAATCTTGGTGCAACTACAGGGACCCAGTAAACCATTAACCCTAAAAATAATTTTCAATTTTAGCGAGCTGTATAAGAGGAAAACTTCTTATACATTTCTAGTGGGGTGTGTAATTAATGGATTTAAATATCAAAACAATAATTAGTGGGAGTTATTGAATTCAATGGATGAAATTAATTCATGAATTCTCATAAAAGAAAATGTTGTGTCATTTATCTTTACTCTATTTTGGGGCACACAAATATGAGCCATATTTGAGACGTGGTATTTGGCACCAACCAAAATCACACCTCAAGGTCAAGGGGGACCTTTGCTTTCAGTTAAATAAATAAGTGGATTTGAATATCAAACAAATATTTAGTGGAAGTTTCAATCCAATTGATGGAATTAATTCATCTCGTCAGAGGGAAGTCTTGTGCCATTTATATTTACTCTATTTTGTGGCACATAAATATGGGTGCAGTTCATTGAAAGTGGGTGGACTTAGAGCATCTCCATCGCTGGGTTCTTAAACCAGCTGGAGCTTTCAAGCTCCGTTCCTTATTTCTTTTTGGCGTTGGAGGAGAATGACGTGGAAAGCAGGGAGCTTAAAATTAAAGCAGAGTTCCTTGTGCAAGGAACTCTGCTTTATGAGTTCTTAACTTAAAAAATTGTTCTTTCTCTCTCATTCACGTCTCATTAATCAATCAGAAATCTGTTAAAATTAGAGGGAAGTGAAGAAGGAGAAGAACAGAACAACAGGAGGAAGAGAAGAACAAGTTGCAAAACTAAAATGAAAAATTTATTAAACAAAAAAACAAAAAAATTACATAACACAAGAACTAAAAATTAAAAAAAAAACATTAGTACAGAACCAAAAAAATGCAAAACAGAAAAGGACCCCAAAAGTGGGTTGCATGTTGGCTTGGAACCTCCGATCCGGTGGTGGGGAGCTCCGATCCGGGTGGTGGCTGCGGCGGCTAGGCGAGTGAGGGTGCGACTATGGTGGATCGCATGGCGGCAGACGGAGGCGGTGAAGTGGTGGGGTGGTGGTGTTGCGATGGTGTTTGGAAAAGGAGAAGAGAGATTGTGTGAAGGCGGCGGACGGAGGTGGTGAGGTGGTGGGGTGGTGGTGCTGCGTTAAAGTTTGTCAAAGGAGAAGAGAGGAAGAAGAGAGGTGGCGGCAGGAGGTGGCGGCGGGAGGAAGAAGAAAGGTGGCAGCAGCTGAGGGGAAGCTAGGGTTTGAAGAAGAGAGAAAAAAGAGAATGAAGAAGAAGAGAAGAGGCAAAAATGAAAAAAAAAAAAAAAAAACCAACAAATGAATTTATATGGGGTGACCGGCTCGGGCGGATTCTTTGAGGCTTGATCAAGCCCCTTTGACCGGCTGGAGCCGGTTTGTGGCCGTTGGCCCATATTTGACCGGCCCAACAAGTCATTTTTTGATTTTTTTTTTCCTGACAGGCTAACAGTTACATTGAGGTTTTTTTAAAAAAAAAAACAGAAATAAAGCTATCTGGACGTTGGGGAGTCCATTTTGAATGATTTTTACACTATAAATAGTGTATGAAACCATTTTTTACCTTCACAATTCTCTTCTTCTCATATATTGAAACCATTTTGTTTTTCAATGGATCCTTATCAATCTTATGTCAATTTATTGCAAAACAAATCACCTCCTTCAAATGAAAGTTTGCCAAATCCACCTCATTTAAATTGTGTTGTAATTTATTTTTCGTTAGTATGTGCTTCCTACCGTCTTTAATTATATAATGTAACGTAACGTATTTGTTGTTATTTTTAACTTACTGTGTTCAATTTTAATTATAATGTTATTGCTATTAATATTAATTAAGTTAATATTTAAATTAGAATGTTGAATTAATATTTAAATTTAAATTAGGTGGAAATAAAAATTATTAATTAATGTGATACTGTGGGACCCAACAAAAAGTAAAATAAGGAATCATGGTTGGAGCAAAATCTGCTAAAGTTGAGGGGGCTTAATCATACGTGACAGTTTAGACCCACCAAAAAGGTGTTTAAACTCCCTTATAGGGGAGCAGGGATGAAGATGCTCTTACTTTGTAGGGTAAAATGAGTATAACAACTATTGAGTTTTTTTATTAGTTTTTTCAAAGTGAGTAATGAGTGTTGATGGTTGTGATGCATCCCACTTTCTAGCTCTTTTGCGTTCTAGAATGTGTGCTGTGGAACGCAGCATCTGGGAAAACAAAACCCTCTCCATGTGCACTCTATAACACGGTGGTGACCCAGTCAATAACCTTCTCTTATTGGCATTCTATTCTAGAAAGAAACCTTTTCTCATCACTATTACATGTCATGGCTCATGTTTCAATATTCATTTTCCTTTCAACTATATATATGCATCTCTCGCTTCAAGTGTTTGTTCCCTTCCAACATTCACAAATCACAAGTTCACAACTCCACAGTCATTTCAATCAACATTCAACAATGAATAGCCACCCGAAATTGCTTCAACCCGGACCCGTTCCCCGCTCCGACTTCGAGTTCCCCGCACCTGTTTCCGGTGCCATCTCAAACGACGTCGTTTTCTGCGGGAAAGTCATAACTCGGCGAACCGAACCCGGTCCAGCGCCGCAAACGGAAAAGGATAACGAACCCCGGATTCGGTCGCAGCCCGTTAGAGAAAGCCGGTGCCGGAGGAGCGGAAGTTTGCGGAAGCATTACAACGGCATGTTTGGGACGGTGAAGTTTCCTTTACAGATGGATCTGAGTGACATTAAGATCAGGCAGGAGCAGAGGGAGCCGGCGCCGCTGGCCAAGTTTCGGACGGAGGACGGTGACGGAGTCAGTTGCTGGGAACTGGTCCGGCCGTTGAGCCGGCGGGGAACAATTTTAAGCAACTTGTTAGCTAAGGCCACGTTTGGATGCATTCCTAATGTTTAGCATTTTTTTTTACTTTTCTTTTTTATATACCTTTGGTTTGGTATTCCTATATTGATTGTGTAAATTATAGTATGGTGTTATTGACGCTTATAAGAAGAATGAGGTATCATCCAATCACATCTCCTAAGATACAAATAAGAAAAACTAGGAAACCATCCCACGGGAAATATGTTTCACAATTTTTTAAAATGAATTAAGTAATTTATATATTAATTATATAAATTGCTGAAAATATAATTTAGAGTTAAATTTTACTAATCATTAAAATATTTACATTTGATACTCATATTAACTGTTATTTTTACCCATATGTATATTTAGGTTATCCATAATAAAAACCATAAAGGATCGTATAAATTGTTTGAATATTATCGGGTGGTTGGTTTAAATAGTACATGTTTATTTTTTATTATGTACATGTTTATTGATAACAAATTTATTAATTTTCTGAGTTTAACATTTTTTTCACAAAAATGCTCGTACAAAATAGAAATATATCAATAAGAATATTATCTAAAACAAATTATTATGAAATTGTTTCTATTACTAATTGAACTAATTAATAAAATATAGAAATTAAAAAATGAATATTTAATTTTTATGAATAAATCAGAAACAGTGAATTAAAAGTCATTAAAGTTATCATTAAAATATTGGTTAAATATGTTGGGGTCCCTGACATTTGAAAGGGAATCAATCTAGGTCCCTGAAAAAATAATTTATAAAATATCATCCCTAAAAATTATTTTTTAATTAAATTAAGTCATTTTGACTAATTAGCAGTCTAGTGGCAAGCCTAATCACTTAGTAGTGGCCACGTGGACGTTTAAGCCAACTGAAATTAAAAAAATTTGCTTTAATCAAACCTTCTTTCTCTCATCAGATCAAACCCCACCAGCTTCTTTCTCTCAAACCTAGCCTCCGCCTCTTCATCCTCCTCTCCTCTCTCCTCCAACTCCTTCAACAAAGCCTAACGCGACGCCGATGCTGTCCTCTCTCTCCCCGGCAACGCCTTCGACCTCATCGTCCGTGCTAAGACCACCCTCGAGCTCACCTGCCCCAACACCGTCTCCTGCGCCGACATCCTCGCCGCCGCCACCTCCGACCTCCTCACCATGCTCGGCGGCCCCCATTTCCCCGTCTTCCTTGGCCGCCGCCGCGGCCGTTCCTCTCTATCCTCCTCCGTCGAAGGCCACCTCCCAAGACCCTCCATGCCCATGTCCCAAATCACCGAGATCTTTGTTGCTGCGAGCATGCCCATGTCCCAAATCCTCCATGCCCATATTGATTTCTGTTAAGGTTGGTGTTTGGCATGAACTAAAGAATGATGTTAGGGATTTGGTGTTTGGGATTTCTGGAATTTTGGTTGGGGATTTCTGGAATTGGTATTAGGGATTTCCTTCGAACTTTAGTTTTTTTTTTTTTTTGTCTTTGTTGTATCTTTGAGCTTCAAAGAAGAATGATTTTCTGGAAGGAGTAGGAAGGAAGATGAAGATCTAGAAAGAGGAAGATGAAGTTTATGGTTATTTTATGGGTTTTTGTTCATGATTTTGGTTTGAGGATTTGATTTTCTGGGTTTGGAGCTTGAGTTTTTGGAGATAGTGAAGAAGACGAAGAGGAAGAGGATGAAGTTCTGAAAAAAAAAAAAAAAATATTCCATGCAGGATAAGAGAGATGATGTGGACGTGATGACTAAGTAAAAATCCATGTTGACTAGTCAAAATTGGTCAAAATGACTTAATTTGATTAAAAACATTTGTTAGAGATGACATTTTACAAAAAAAAAATTTCAGGGACCTAAATTGATTCCTTTAGCAATGTCAGGGAACTCGAACATATTTAAGCCTAAAATAATTTTTATTAATCATATTCAATTTTGAAAATTGAAAAAGTAATAACTCATAAGTATTTAAAATACACACAGATGTTTGCTTGGGAATATAATTTATTGTGGGAGAAAACTAGAACTGGGTGAACTTTCTTCCTCATCACATTTATTATTTATTGTATTATTTAACATGAACAGAAACATTTCAGAAAAAAGAAAAATTACAAAGATAGAATTCAAATGATACAACATCAAATACATTTTCCAGGGAAGGGAAGCCTCTTTGTGCCCATCACAACAAAATAGCGAAAACTCCTCTTTCAAGTGTAAATTGAACCTCAGCTTTAAGTTCATCTTTTGGTGCAAACGACATTGTAAGTACATCTCTTTCAAAGAGAAATCCACCAAATTTGCAACACCACATCCAACCACTACAAGAATATGGAGATTGGGTGTCGGTCATTTCACTAATTTAGTGTCGGTTACAACTGACGCTAAGTGGACTAACGGCGGTTACGTGACTGACACCAGATTTGATACCACAAAGCAAACTAGTCATGGTTGCGATCAACCGCAAGAACAACCACAGCTAGATGAGTCCAAATCACCAGTGGCGGTGCGAACCGCCACGAAACTAACTTTGTGAAACTACCTTTTCCGATTATTGACTAACGTCGATTTTAGCCGCCGCTAGTCTCATCTTTCTGTCTAACGTCGATCGTAACCGACGCTAGTCGTCTTTTTTTAAAATTTATATTTGATTTTTTTAATTCAATTATTTTTAAATTAATAATAATAATAAATAATAATAATAATAAAAATAATAATAATTGGTTTTTTATGCAAAAAAATTAAGGTACACCATCCTTATATTTTTTAGGCTTAATAGCACTTTTGGTCCCTCACTTATCACGATTTGACACTTTTGGTCCCTAACAAAAAAAATTAGCCTAAATGGTCTCTCACTTTGTCAAACGGCAGCAGTTTTAGTCCCCCGTCACTATTCCGTTAAAAAACTAACGTTTTCAATTAAAAAAAATTGAAAAAAAAGTTCTGATAAAAAATCTAATTACTTCTCTCTCACTCTCCAGCTTCCTCTCCGACCCGTTCCAGTGGGTTTAAGATTTAGAGTTCTATGCCCCATAACCATGAAAGAAAGAGCTAAGAGCTGCTGAGCATTTGAGTAATTCTCGTGCAGCTTTGACTACACCCTCTTCCCTGCACCTTTTGTTATTTATCAGACACACTCATTAGTCAGTACTGCTAAAGCATATGTAAAAAGCTGAAAGTGGATATGGATGGTGCAACCTTTGATTTACCAATATCCACTTTTTTCTTTAAGATTCTTGTGAATAAATAGCTTTCTTCAAAGAAAATATGCAGAGTTCATGTCTTTTGTCTTTGTTTAATCTATTATTATTATGCTTTGACATCAAAATTGTTTCCTGCAAAGTTCAAACTCACTAAGCACAACTAAGCACAACTCTGTTTTTTCCTCCTCTGTTTCAGAGCAGAAACAGAAAAAATCAAACCCAGAAAAGCATGTGCATCATATTCATCCCCTCAAAATCTTCCTTGTTCTTAAGGAATTACAGAGAAAGAAAATGTTGAACCCAAAATAGAGAAAGAAAATACAAAACGCAGAATCAGTGGCCAGGAAGAATGGGACCATGCCGTAAAGGAAGGATTCCCGTGGTTTTCGCGGTGGTCTTCTCCCTCCGTCACACTCGAAATTCCCAATTTGGGGAACCACTGCAAACCCTAGATCACCAATTTGGGGAAGAACGAACCGTTGCAAATTTGGGGACGGTGGCGGAACTCCAAGAACGAAGAAATCAGAGGCGAAGATACCCAAATACCCTAGCCAAAGCCAAGATCCGATGAACAAAGAAGCGGAACGAGCGGCGGCGACGGCAGAATGAGCAGCAGCGATGGCGGAACGAGCGGCGACAAGGCTGATGGTCCTAGAGAGGGACGAGGGGTGCAAGGCGATGAAGAGGTGGAAGAGAGGAAGAGAGGAAGATGGAGAGTGAGAGAGGTTTCTGGGCGATGAAGAGAAGGGTGCAGGGAAGAGAGGAAGATGGAGAGTGAGAGAGAAGTGGGTTATCTTCTCAGATTTACCTTCTGGAGGGTGTTACCGGATTTTTTTTTTCATTTTTTTTTGAGCTAATTTTTTTTATTTTTAACAGAAAACGTTAGTTTTTTAACGGAATAGTGATGGGGGACTAAAACTGCTACCGTTTGATAAAGTGAGGGACCATTTAGGCTTTTTTTTTGTTAGGGACCAAAAGTGTCAAATCGTGATAAGTGGGGGACATCGAGACTTCGGGACTTGTGGTTCATGATGGTTGTTCATGACGTTTTGTTTTCGTACAATTCAAACCCCCCATTTATTGTGTTGCCTTTACTTTATCAAAGCCCTTACGGAAAAACTGCACCACACATATGAAGTAAAGACTCCCTGCTGGTATACCTCTGAGGCCAACATGCAAGAAAGCGCCCATAAGGTAAACAACTTCCGGACTCTACCCGATAAAAACTTAGAAATACAAATAGGAGATACAAAAGAGAGCTCTAGACTAATCGTCCAAGCAAGCCCCAAGCTATCCTCCTCCTCTAGCTCCTCACTCGCCTCGGAAGGGTCCTCCTCCTCTTCATCATTAGCAACGAAGCCCTCATCCTCTCGAGCCTCCACACAGTCGCCCAGATCTCCCTCAACATCCAAGCCCGCGATCACGCGAGTCAGATCCACATGAGTGGTCTCTACAACAGTACGCTCTATGGTCAACATATGCAGAAAAAGGATTGGAGAACATCGAGTATAGTCAGGCTCTGGATTTACCGTCATCGGTAAAGGTACAACATTAGAGGGTCCATAGTAGATGATGATGGTGCGATGGCAGGTCCACCAGTAGAAGCAGCAGGTGCTGAGGGGGTGAAAGAAGAAATAGAAGGGTTCTGGCCATCGCCAAGGGTCATCCATGACAACATCTGCCACCATTGAGCCCTCGTGAACCTCTCCCTCAAGATGACTCATTCGTAAACATCCCTAGCTGCCTCCTCGACATGCCCCAAATACCACATGCGACAGGTATGGAGGTCATACACCTATGTCCGAGGGGTCCTCTACATCAAGTATGATAAAACAAGGACAACACAAGAAGGGGGGGTTGAATTGTGTGAGCATAAAAACTTTCTTTACAAAAGAAAATATATAGTTTCAAAAACCTTTTCATAAATGATAGGATAATCAATTTTGATGCAGTGTAAATCAAACGTGTAAAGCAATAAACGATGCAAGCAGTAGAGACAACACACAAGAGATTTATCCTGGTTCACCCTTAATCGGCAGGGCTACGTCCAGTCCTTGGCTTAACCAAGATTTCCACTATTCTCCCGGACAGTACAAGTATTAGACACAGGACTTCTCCAGAGTCTTCTCAGGGACTTCTCCCAACAAGTATTTCCATAGGAATTCTCCAGAGTATTCGAAGGACTTCTCCTAAGTATTCCCACAGGACTCCTCTAGAGTATTCTCAGGGACTTCTCCCAACAAGTATTCGAAGGGCTTATCATTTTACAAATGTTTCTTCTACAAGGATTCTCTTCTTACTAGAGTGATAGTAGAGGGAAAATAAGCTCGCAAAACTCTCAGTATTGATAGATGGTTTGACACTTAACAGTATACTTGAGGTTTGTAAACAGAGATGATATGGACGATGGGTTCTCTGTATGGTGTGATAGAATTTGAGACTGTTTGACTCTTTGAGATTTCTCACACTTGGATGATTTCACTCATTGTGATACTGTAGTTCGGGCTGAATTTCTGAGCTTAGTTCTGTTCGACTCTTATTCTGCTCTATGCACTGTTTTTCGTTCTTTTTCTTTTATACTTCTTTTCATTTTTCTCAACTTCATGTATGTGTTCTGTCTTGCGTTCTCTGTCTTCTTCGAATCTTCAGAAGCTCCTTTTATACCTTCAATTCAATTCTGATTCGCTGAAGATGTTTGTCGTTGACTTAATATGAACATTGAGTTCCTAATCGTTTAGCAACGGCTATATGAATTGAATATATTTGACTTTGTTGATTCTGCAGACTGTTAAGTAATCTATGCCGTGAATCTCTCATTTTCTTTGATTGGGATTATGTGATTGTTCAAGCGGAGCTAGTCGTCGAGTGATGTAATGCTTGATTCACTCCTTTTCATTTAACTCGTTCATCAATGAATTCCTTTCCTTTTCGAGAAACGATTATGTTGACAACGTTATTCTTTAATCGCTTATTCTTTGACGTGTCTCTTGTAAACAGTAGAATCTCTTGCTTTTCTTTGGACGGTGCTTTCCATTTTTACTTAGACAATACGTGCAAACAATACTTCTCGTTGATTCTGGCTACCCATGTACCGCAGGTTTCCTCCCCCCTTACAAAGGTGAAAGATATCATGCACAAGAATATAGGGGCCAAGGTAGGAGCCGTGAAGAATTATTTAACTACAGACACTCATCTCTGAGATGACAATTGAGCGTTGCTTTGGAGACTTGAAAAATAGGTTTCCAATTTTAAGATTGATGCCTTCGTATAAACGTGCTAAGCAAAAACTCATAGTGACGGCATGTTGTACTATTCATAATTATATACGCAAGTGGAATCTGCGTGATGAATTGTTTAGAATATGAGAAGAGATGGATCCTATAGAAATTGATGCCATGAATGAAGGGTCTGGCATAGAGGGAACAAACTCCAATAATGACAACATATCAAGGCTATCCGATGAAGGAGCAACAGAAATGACAACATATAGAGATCTTATTACAAATACGATGTGGGCATAGCTAAATGACTAGTTTGTCAAATTTACTTAATGTTCTTATATATTCATTTTTAAGATTTTGGATTATTATATGACTATTGTCATTTTATACATGTCATTATGGTATAATTGGTGACATTTTATATACGCTATTATAAGATTTATGACATTAAGAAAAATAATATCAATAAAATTATTATGAATATTAATTAATCTGATTCATTAAATTCATATCAATAATTTACCACCACAAAAATTCATTTCAATAATTTAGCACAACCACACGAGTTTTTTAATTTTGGCTTAAATGCACTTTTTACACCTGATAATTCACACAGTTGCAAATCGTACCCCACCAAGTTTTTTGTCACCAAACGTACCCCTCTGAATTTTAAAATGAGCACTTTATGCCCTTCCGTCAGTGTGCCGTTAAAAAACTAACGGAAAAGCTGACGTGGCATGCCACGTCATTAAATGAGTTTCAGAAATTGGAAAAGGAGGTGGGGGAGATTCGAACACAGGACCAGGTAGTGGCAAAACATACCTTTTGCCAGTTGAGCTACAAAATTACTTAATAATATAATGAACAAAATTTAATTTATATCATCAATCTTAACAATAAAAGAAAAAAAAAAAGAACTATACCATCAACCTCCGTTCATCATCAAAACTGAAAAACCCAGAAAATGAACAAAATCAGAACAACAAAGGAAGAATGCAGTGCCCTTTTGAACTAAAAATTGAACTTAGAAATAAGGGGTTGTTGATTGGAAGCAGTCATGATCAATGAAACCTATCACTGAACTAAATTACAGATCAAATATGATTGGAAGGGAATTATCTCCATATAATAAACAGCATAAGTATAGAATTCTGAATTGATTTTTACTCCAACATATGTAGATAGAGGTACAGAACAAAATAGCACACAGCATAATCTCTTTATACCCATGCTAATATAGAAACTCAGACTTGAAAATCACAGAAAAAATGAATAGAGAATGAATATAGGTAGTTCACCCCACTGCTCATCGCTCCTCTGCGCCGCCTCCACCATCAATCCGAAATTGCTCCCCTGCGCCGCCTCCACCATCAATCCGCCGCCACCTCGCCCCAAGTCATCACCTTAATCCCTAAACCTTTTTTCTCCAATTCCCCTCATCAACACAACAACAGAGAAGTAGAAGGAGTGAAACGAGGAGGTTTCGTGGCGGTGACTGGAGGTTGACGAAGAGAGAAGGAGTGGCGAGGAGGTTTTTGGCTGAGAGGGAGAATCGATGATGGAAGAAGAAGAAGAGTAGAGAGCGATGTAGAGGTGAAGGGGTTCGGGAGCGAGGCTGGTTATCAAAGGTCAAGGAAGAGGAACGGTGGCAGTGAAGAGAAAAGTGACGGTGGTGAGGGGGAGAATGAGTGGCGGTGGCGGCGGCGGCTTGTGTGTTTGGGGAGAAGAGGATTAGGGTTTGATGTGTTAGTAGGGAGGGAGAGCAGATTTTGAGAGAGAGGAAAGAGGAAGAGGGACGGTTAGGGTTCCAGTAGTGGGTGCTGTGAATAATTTTTTTTTTTTCTTTTATTGTTAAGATTGATGATATAAATTAAATTTTGTTCATTATATTATTAATTGATTGTGTAGCTCAACTGGCAAAAAGTATGTTTTGCCACTACCTGGTCCTGTGTTTGAATCTCCCCCACCCCTTTTCCAATTTCTAAAACTCATTTAATGACGTGGCATGCCACGTCAGCTTTTCCTTTAGTTTTTTAACAGCACACTGACGGAAGGGCATAAAGTGCTCATTTCAAAATTCAGAGGGGTACGTTTGGTGACAAAAAACTTGGTGGGGTACAATTTGCAACTGTGTGAATTATCAGGGGCAAAAAGTGCATTTAAGCCTTTAATTTTTTGTTTTCAAAACATGTTTTTAGAACAAATTGATCAAACAATTTTTTTTGTTTTTTTAATCTCAAAACTGTTTTTAAAATTATATTACCAAACAAATATTTTTCTTATATTATTCTGAAAAATAGTTCTTAAAAAATATTTTAAAAAGCAGTTTTGAAAAAAAAAAAAAAACTGAAAACACAATCAAACAAGTTTGAATTTTTTATTAGTTTTTTCAAAGTGAGTAATGAGTGTTGATGGTTGTGATGCATCCCACTTTCTAGCTCTTTTGCGTTCTAGAATGTGTGCTGTGGAACGCAGCATCTGGGAAAACAAAACCCTCTCCATGTGCACTCTATAACACGGTGGTGACCCAGTCAATAACCTTCTCTTATTGGCATTCTATTCTAGAAAGAAACCTTTTCTCATCACTATTACATGTCATGGCTCATGTTTCAATATTCATTTTCCTTTCAACTATATATATGCATCTCTCGCTTCAAGTGTTTGTTCCCTTCCAACATTCACAAATCACAAGTTCACAACTCCACAGTCATTTCAATCAACATTCAACAATGAATAGCCACCCGAAATTGCTTCAACCCGGACCCGTTCCCCGCTCCGACTTCGAGTTCCCCGCACCTGTTTCCGGTGCCATCTCAAACGACGTCGTTTTCTGCGGGAAAGTCATAACTCGGCGAACCGAACCCGGTCCAGCGCCGCAAACGGAAAAGGATAACGAACCCCGGATTCGGTCGCAGCCCGTTAGAGAAAGCCGGTGCCGGAGGAGCGGAAGTTTGCGGAAGCATTACAACGGCATGTTTGGGACGGTGAAGTTTCCTTTACAGATGGATCTGAGTGACATTAAGATCAGGCAGGAGCAGAGGGAGCCGGCGCCGCTGGCCAAGTTTCGGACGGAGGACGGTGACGGAGTCAGTTGCTGGGAACTGGTCCGGCCGTTGAGCCGGCGGGGAACAATTTTAAGCAACTTGTTAGCTAAGGCCACGTTTGGATGCATTCCTAATGTTTAGCATTTTTTTTTACTTTTCTTTTTTATATACCTTTGGTTTGGTATTCCTATATTGATTGTGTAAATTATAGTATGGTGTTATTGACGCTTATAAGAAGAATGAGGTATCATCCAATCACATCTCCTAAGATACAAATAAGAAAAACTAGGAAACCATCCCACGGGCAATATGTTTCACAATTGCTTAAAATGAATTAAGCAATTTATAAATTAATTATATAAATGGTTGAAAATATAATTAGAGTTAAATTTTACTAATCATTAAAATATTTACATTTGATACTCGTATTCATTGTTATTTTTACCAACATGTATGTTTTTGGCTCCTGTAGTATGAGCGAGATTTGGTTTTCGTCCCCTGCCGGCGTAAAGGTGGATTTTAGTCCCCAGACTATGGAAAATTACTGGTTTTAGTCCCTGCCGCCGGAGTGGTCAATGCCGGAGCTCCGGTGATCCCGTGTGCCACTGCCACGTCATTTAATGATGTCCACGTATAATTTTTTATTATTTTTCATTAAAAAAAACATAACAATAAAAAAAAAAGATGAAACAGAAGCCTCCCTCGACTTTTCTTCTTCCTTCCTTCCCAAATCAATCACCATTACCACCAACTCTAAAAGCTTCCTTCCCAAACCCAGAAACAACCTTCCTCACTTTCAGCAACAGAGCAGCCAGAATTAAGAAGGACGAAACAGAAGCAGTGAACAATTGAACTGAACAATCAATTACAACATCATCATCAATAACATCATCTACCTTCATCAATTATAATTTTTCCTAAGCCAAAACTAGAAAAAAAAGAAACTAGAACCCAAACACCCTTCCACCATGAACCTTCATTCTTCTTCCTCATGCTCCGCCACTGATCCGCCATTGCTCCGGCACCGCGCCGCGTCGCCACTGCTCCGGCAGCTTCCTTCACAGAATCTCCCTTGTCTAAACCCAGGAAACAACCCCAAACTTCCATGGAAACCAACACCCATACATGTGAGCCCAAAAATTGAACCCAAAATTCGACCATCAAGAAGATAAAGAGATGAAGAAGAGGGCATTAATTTTTGAAATAAATCAGAGATAAAGGTGAGATATTTCAGATGAAGAAATCTTATAACACCCAGATCGGTTCTCCTCTTCTTCTTCTTGTTCACTGCTTCGCCATCTTCTTCTTTTCTTCTCCCAGATCGATTTGCCTTCCCAATTTCTTTTGGTGGAGAATGAGAAAGAAGGAAGGAAGGAAGGGAGGAGCTTCTGTGTTTGGGAAGGAAGCTTCTGGAGTTGGTGGGGAATGAGAAAGAAGGAAGGAAGGAAGGAGCTTCTAGGTTTGGGAAGGAAGCTTTTGGAGTTGGTGGTAATGGTGATTGATTTGGGAAGGAAGGAAGAAGAAAAAAAGTCGAGGAGGCTTTTGTTTCATCTTTTTATTTTATTTTTTATTGTTCTGTTTTTTTTTTTCAAATGAAAAATAATTAAAAATTCCACGTGGACATCATTAAATGACGTGACAGTGCCACACAGGATCACCGGAGCTCCGGCGTTGACCACGCCGACGATAGGGACTAAAACCAGCAATTTCCCATAGCCTAGGGACTAAAATCCACCTTTCCGCCGGCGAGGGACGAAAACCGAATCTCACTCATACTATAGGGACCAAAAACATATTTAACCCTAAAATCAATGGCTCAGATGTGAAATTGAGAAAGATTGAGAGAATATTTTTAAAATCAAGTGTCAAAAATTATGAATATTATGATGATTAGCCTAAATCTATATATATTGGTAAAAACAACAATTAATACAAGTATGATATGTAAATATTTTAATGATTACTAAAATTTTACTTTAAATTATATTCTAACATTTATATAATTAATTTGTTAACCACCTAATTCCGCTTAACAAATTATCGAATGGACTTACCGTGCATCGCACAGGTCACGGGTTATGAAATAAAATTGAAATGACGTCCTATTATTTGAAAGGAAAATTAAGAGCGCGTTTGTTGTAAACCGAAAGATAATAATTTATAGTAATCTTAAGAAAGAGATCATTTTTTACAGATATATAGCAAAATCATAACTTGATTTGTGTTTAATTTAACTAATTAAAATCCTTTTTTTTTTTTCTCTCGCATCTGTCACAATAGATTTTTTGATAATCTATTCCCAAATATTTTTTCTAAATAATATGACTGCCTTTTTTTTAAATCATTGTCTCCTGAATAAAGTAATAAAAAACAAGCTTAAGATGATTGATTTTTTTTTTCACTTCATGGCTAATTGTAGAAATGGCATCTTAAGTTGATTATATATATGTTTTTTGAAAACAAAAACCATCTCAGCCCTGATCAGCTCCAATACTGGCCCATAAGAAAGGTTTCAGAAACCTATTTCCCTACTCCCTATCTATTCAACGCACCTTCCATCCCATTCGAAACCCTAACCCTTTTTCTTTCTTCATCCTATTTTGTCTGCTTTAGCAATCTTTTCTTATACAGCTATGGGCAAATCAATGAATGGAATCGGGATTTCTGGCAATCATCTCCCTACAAGAGTGGTCTCTTACCCTATCGCTGCCGGAAACTCTCTCTGGTCAATCAAGCTTTCGAAAAGCACTCTTGGTTGAGGTTGGGGCGAGCTTTCGAAAACGGTCAGCCTAACGATTCTAATCGCTGTCTTCCTTGCAAAGCACACGGAGTTCTGGCTGCACACGGCGTGAGCTTCACGCTGATGCTGTATTTCTCATCTGCTGGTGGCCAGTAGCCTCAATCGATGATATGAACAGTGTTCTATTCCCCTACCTCCATCATCTACAAAGTCCGCGATATTTTCTTCCAAGGTAGGTATAACCTTTCTGTTTCCATCTATGTGATGTGGTCGTACCTTTCATTAGTTATAGGGGCAATAGAATGCATATCAGATCTAACCATGTCAAAATTTTAAAACTAATCCAACCATTATCTTCAGTTTCAATGATTTATCTAAACTGAACATCACTTCTATATCATCGACTTTTCACGTTCTGTCATCTTACCATTCTCCCTTTTAATTGTTTTATAATTGGCCTCAATCAATTATGGACTATTTGTATTACTCTGAAACAACCCTTCTCTTAATTTAATTTTCAAAATATATTCCTAAAAACTAATTTTATTATGACACACCATTTATATGAATTGTTCCTCAACTATTTGTTTCATCTTTACCTATTAATAGTTTAAAACCAATCTTTCTGTTGTTTACTGAGTCACAAATTCTCTCTTGTAAAAGTGTTTTAAACTAATTATGATTAAAATTTCCATCCACTTTCATTTTGGACAGATGTATGATTTGGTAGCTGAGTTTTTCTCACATGTTGAAATCTATACTCCTAAGTGTTAGATATATGTACTACTGAGGTACATTGTTCAAAGTACAAAGTAGACATTTTTTATTCCTGAAAGTTACTTCTCTATCCAATTTTTTAATTGATAAATTGTTAAGCTCATTGGCGGTATAAGTTTAAGTTTTATATTTATCCATTACGTATCTTATCTTATATACATATTCTTATTCTTATCTTTTGTATACTGTTAACTAATTATTATTTTTACATGTCTTTTCTTTTTACGTTACAAATTTTTTAGTCTCTTTCTTCTTCTTATATTCCTTTTTTTAACAAAGTGTTAGTTCATATATTCATTGTTACAACACTTGAGATTTATCCTTTTTTGCTTATCCTTATTTAAAGAATCCTACATAATCATGTCATACTTCCAACATGAATGGTTGAATTTACTTGCAGTTCAAACCTTATATTTCAGTTTTTCCATTCCATGCTCATGAGGTTATAAATGTTTGACATTTCACGTACAATATTCTATTTTGAAACTCTTTTCAGTTTACCTTGAACTTGTACTTCATTATTTATCAAATTTTTCTCTGTAAAATCATACAATGTTGTACTTCAGGCATTGTCTTAATATAATAATATTATTTACTTCTCTATATAAGCACACTTTACGTTGTTCACATAACCATTCATCATTTCATCTAGAGTTCCATTGCACTAAAGCATTCTCATATCCCTTCATTCATCATGATTTCTTCTGCCTTGCCTCCCTTTGATAAATTGAGTGACATTTCTATGAGGTTCCATCCATGGAGGCTGAAGGATCGGGTTATTTCACTATGGAAAATTCCTGAACATATTCTGCCATTGTTTCCTTCATCATTTGAGATGGTGCTAATTGAAATGAGGTAACTACACTCTTTTTGGGATTCATATCATCTAACTTTTGTACGGTTAAGTTTGCAGTTCATTTTTCAAAGCCTTATCTTTTTGTTGATGTTATCTATCCATATGGTAGAAACCATCTTTTGTTGGATTCCCACCACTACAGTTTTCATCATTCACTTTGTTTATGTGTTATTATGTCATTATAGGGTGTCAAAATTGATGCTTCTGTTTGCAAGAATCACCCTGTTCGTCATAATATTGTTGAAGGACGTGTCTACAAGTTATCTTACTTTAGGGTTGTTCACAATATTGCTGGAAAACATTACACATCCCATGAGTATCGTCTATTTCTGCATGCACGTACCAAAATTGTCCCCACTGTAGATGACCGTATCTCTCACTATGGATGGAATTTTTTCCATATGCATCATATTAGATCCTTTGATGATTCATTCGGTCACTTAGTTGGTAAAACTTCCATTAAGTGTCGTTTCTTTTTATATCTTTTATTCATACATTTTGCTCATTTCTTATAAATTTATTTTATCTCATTCTCTTTCCTAGATGTTAATGGATACGTAGCAGCTGCATCTTCTGAAAAACTAATCATTAAGGATAATAGGGTATACAAGACAATGGTTATTTACCTACTGGACAATAGGTACTTTAAATTATCTCATTCCCTTTTATTCATACATTGTTTCTGTGATGATATGTGATCATAATGTTATGTTTGTGCAAGTAATAATCTTATTCAATGTGTCCCATACGTCTCTAAGATTTATGTCAATCATGTTTTTGAAGAAGACCGGGTAATTGGTGATAGGTATGCAAGACTCTCTATTACAAGTTATTTTACAGTTTTTTACTAGGATACACTCTTTAATTTGAAAACAGTTAAACAAATTATTTGGTTAAGACTTACTTGTGCTAATAACATGTATAGGATTGTGGGCCTTAATCCAGGCGTACCCGTGGAGTACATTGTTCACCATGATCTGAATGCCAGAATTTCTGCTGAAACTCTTGATTTGTTCCCGAGGAAAACCATTCCTTAACTTCTGCTAAACAAAGAGGTGACTATGGTTTCTCCACTATTATAAGTGATCTAATTATTTACTATTGCTGACATAATACGATACATTAATTAAGTTCATTTATTTTTCAGAAAGGTATTTTCATTGTCCATGCCTGCATTGAGTCTTTGCTCAAGGATCATCCATGGTCATATCCATCTTGTCGTTGTCATACGGAACTTGAAGTTGCTTACAATGTTTATAGACGCAATCATTGCTTTCGAATAATTGGCAAATTCATTCATAGGTCTTAACTCCACTTTTCATTTAACTTAACTTTATTTATGAATTACATATTATTTCTTTGGATAAACTATATTTGTATTCTGTTTTTTTTTTACACAATCGTACTAAAAATTGTATTCTAACCACTTGAAGGTTGAGTTATTTGATGGTAATGACAACACTGTTTTTGTTCTAAATGATCATGAAGTAATGCTACTTACCAACATACCATGCGAGAAACTGATAAGTTTAAAGGAGGTATGTTACAATCAAATTAATATCTTGTGTGTGTATAGTTCTATAGTGTTATGTTCCATATTTAGTGGTTTCTAACCCTATTTTATTTTATAATCATCATTTTGACCAAGAATCCACTATCAAATGAATATCCTCAGCCACTTGAAGAGAAAACAGTGGGCAAGGAAATGCTGTTCAAAATCCGTGTTGGTTCTGGTATTATGTATAATGGGCAAGATATATATGATGTCATTAGAATTTGTGAGGATACTTCAACAATTGAAATGTTTAATGCTTCCAAGTTTGCTATCACTCATTTGAAGGTTACTATTATCTCTCTTTCTATATTCACAAACTACTTTTTTAGTTATTTTTAGTCATTAGGTAATAATAATTCATTTGTTTACAACAAATGAAAAACTTATACATTTGTGCATCAGGCTCAATTTGCTCCGCCATTTACTGAAATGTATAACACTAACCAGAATGGTGTTGAAGTAAGTTCTGATGCAAACATGGAAGATCTCACTGAATCAATTGGTGACAATCACAAACATATCATGTGCTCATTTGAAGCTTTAGTTGTGATCTCTAACTCCATTGTTTCCCACCTTCCACTGAAGAGGAAATTGGAAAAAGAATTTGAAGATGCTGCTTTAATTAAAGATGATGGAGTTAATCAGAAGCTGAAATCTGTTGAAGTGGTTGATCTTTCAAATGTTGATCAAGAACCTGGGGTTTATCCTACTCAAAATCCTACTCAAAAATTGGAGTTGATTGAAGTTGTTGATATCTCTGAATGATTTATAGTTTTCTCTGTGTCAACTATCTTAATATTTTGCTATCTTTTTGTCTTAGAATGAACTCCATGAATTGTTGTCCTCTTAAGAAATGAGTATGTAAAAAAGAATTGATCTTGGTTGCCCTGAAATTTATTTATGATACTTCCTTTTGTATCTATAGTTAGAAGTATCATAATCATGAACATTGTATTATGAATCCAGATCTACTAATCCACTTTCAATTATCTAATGATTCCAATTATCCATTTTACTCTCACACTCATTAATCTTCAGTTATTACCTTTTATAGTTGTGCGAATGAGAAGACTGATTATGATAGAAATGCAGTATAATAATGATTTTGTAGTAGTCATCTACCACTAGGCCATTTAGTTGAATTATTGTACTGTGAGGTGAGGTGCATTAAATGCAATATCATGGTGTCTATCAATATTGTAGTGAATAGATCATCAAGCTAACTTTTTTATCCTTTCTCCCACGTCAATAAGGTCTGCACACTCTACAAATATAGCATTTAATGTCTATTGTACTTCTTTTGCATGGTGTTACACCTCATCAACTATTCCTCTATATAATGCATTTAAACCAAGTTGGAAACTCTCATTTTTCATTTCACCTGTACTCTCAAGCTCACACTACTTCATACCAACTTCATGTCTAATCCCCTTCAAGGTAATCATTTTTAAATCACTACATATTGTTGTTGGAATTGTACAACATACTCCCTCCATTCCAAATTATTAAGTCCTATTCAGACAATCACGCTTATTAAGAAAATATTTAATAATCTAATTAATATCTTGGTTTTATTATTTTTTATATAAATCTTCCATATATGCCCTTATTTAAAGCTAATTGGTGTATTAATTGTATCTCATTCCAATACCCAAAAAATAATGAATGCAAGGGGTAATTTGGAAAATTTTATTATTCTTTTTCGGAAATCTAAAAGGAGTCTTATATTATGGAACATCAAGTATGTCTCTATAGGGTCTTATAATTTGAAACGGATGGAGTATTTGATTTTAATGATCCTACATCTAACATTGTTGATTCTATTAACACTTATTATTCACAATCATTTGTAATAAATGCATATTTCCATTTTATTGAATTATAGATGTATCAAATCAACTTGGAATTTCATCTAATGACCAAGTAGAAAATAAAAGAGGTAATATTATTTATTTTCTTATATTTGTTATATTTTCCACATGTATGATCGGTAATTAGTTATTATCAATGTAAAAGTTTAATATTTTTAAATATTCTTTTATTTAATATACCATGAATAATTATTTTATTTAATCATAATTGTACATGTGATAGGAACCACTCGAAAGAATTACAGACGTGAGTCTATTCGAAAAAAATCCAATTTGGAACGTTCTAAGAAAAGAATCAACATAAGTTAGTATCTATTTCAAGATAACTTCCAATGAGTTATTTAATTTTAGTAATGTATTTATTTTTATTATATCTTTATTTTATCCAGTGGTAGAATGGGAGTTGCCTGGTGAAAGTTCCATGCGTAGTTTAACGCAACAAAATAGTGAAAATAATTCAGGTGTTAATTATATTATTTTATCCGTATTTTATATGATACTGTAAAATATGTTTTTGGTCTCTAAAATATGAGCGATATATTGTTTTATTCCTCGCTGGCGTGAATGTGGATTTTAGCCCTGAAATATGAGAAATTGTTGGTTTTAATCCCTTCTGAACTTGGCGTCAACCTCCGTGTCTAGGTGTCATGTTAGAGATGACGTGTGCCTTCCTACAATGCAACATGTTTGTTCCCCTCTTTTTTTCCTTACATACTCATTCCTCCTTCCATTGTTTACTCATTTCTCCTTGCATCGTCTACTCCTTCTTCCTTCCATTATCAAGAAACATAAATCAAAACTTAGAGGATGTAGAAATCATAAGGTGCGAATTAGATCAATCATGTAATGGTTGGCAAAGACAATCCATAACTCACATAGAATTGATGAAGAAGAAGATGAACGACAACAAAATCTTCATAACAGCAATGTTGTTGACCCAAAACCCCTCCAAAAATCCCAATCAAAATTAGCACAAATCGATGCGCCATCCTCTTATGCATATACTCACGATCCTAACGCACGTTGTTTTAGTGAGAATTTCTCCGAGCAATTTATTTTAGAACTCACATATTTAATTGCTGCTAATAATTTTATTTTATTTGTGAAATAATGTCAATTGTAGGGTTGACTCATAATTCGAAAAATCAAAGGTCTTCGTCCTATAGTTTGGATACCGATACAAACTTTGATGAATTTGAGAAGTTGTGTAAAGATTTATTATCATTGGGAATCATTAGTATTAACTTTACTATATGCTTATTACATCACTTAGAGTAAACTTTCATTATTTTCACAACATATGTTGATTTGGGAGAAATGAATATCAGCTGTAAGCATTGTGGGGCTATCTTGTGGTATGATGAACAAGCTGAAAAATCTAGAAATTCACTTTGTCCTGATTTCTCTATGTGTTGTATGAAAGGAAATTTTTCTATACCTTATGTTATACATTCCCCTCAATTGCTGTGGAACTTATTGACAAACATCAACCCAAGGAGTCAACATTTTATGGATAACATTAGGTGTTACAATAGTATGTTTGCATTCACATCAATTGGTGGTAAAATTGATAATAGCATTAATGATGGTGGTGGTCCTCCTTAATTTTTCATTAGTGGTCAGAATTATCATCGTATAGGAAGTTTGCTTCCAAAGGATGGTGATTATCCGAAATTTGCGCAATTATATATCTATGACACAAGGAATGAAGTTGATAATAGAATGAAACATTTCAGGTACGCCTATTTACTATTATTATGTTTGATGCACACTTACCTTTCAATTCATTAATTTAAATTAATTTGAACTTCATTTATATTGTTAGTGCGGGTCAATCTAGCATTGATCCTGGATTAGTTACTGACTTGATGAGAATGGTTGATGAGTTCAATCGTCTAGCAAAGTTATTTAGAAAAGTACGAGACCGTGTGGAGGAAGGTGATGTTGATCATGTTGCATTAAGATTATTTAGGAACACTTCACCCGACTCAAGAATGTATAACCTACCAAGTGTAGACGAAGTTGCAGGTTTAATAGTAGGTGATTTTGATAGCTCTGATTGTGGCCGTGATATTATCCTCCATACAACAAATGGTCAGTTGCAAAGGATTTATGAGAATCACTCATCATTCCTCTTACTCCAATACCCAATATTGTTCCCTCATGGTGAAAAAGGTTTTTTTGATGATATTGGCTTCTCATTTTCCAATAATGACAATCAACATTATAAGCGTTCTCATATTTAACTTCGTGAATGGGTGGCTTTTAGATTGCAAGAGAGGAATTTTGAGTGTAAGAGAATTTTTCTATCTCGACGATTGTTTCAACAATTTGTTGTTGATTGTTATTCCATGATTGAATCTCAAAGATTATATTTTATACGGAACAATCAAGCCACTATTCGGACACATTTTCTATCTGGGACTGAGGAGGCAATTAGTCGTGGTGGTACAAATCCATCTTTAGTTGGATCCTGGACATATCTCCCCTCATCCTTTACTGGTGGTAGACGTTACATGTTTAATAACTGCCAAGATGCAATGGAAATATGCAAGACCTATGGATATCCTGATCTGTTTTTGACAATGACATGCAATCCTAAATGGCCGGAGATTGATCGCCATGTTGCTTTGTATGGTTTATCTGCGCATGATCGTCCAGACATTATTTGTCGTGTTTTTCACATGAAGTTGCAGCAACTAATGGATGATTTCAGGAAAGGAGATTTCTTTGGCAAAGCTATAGCAGGTTTGTTAATTTCTAGTTTTACATTTCATTTCATTTGTAAACTATACTTACTCTTAATTATCTGATATGTCTATAATATACTAGATAACTAGCGTGACATATGTATTATAGGTATGTATACCATTGAGTTTCAAAAGAGAGGTTTGCCACATGCCCATATTTTATTATGGCTTGGCTCAGAGTATAAACTGCATTCCCCTAATATGATTGATTCTGTCATATGTGTTGAGTTACCGGATCCCATTATCTATCCATCTTTGTTTGAATGTGTGTCCAATTATATGGTTCATGGTCCATGTGGTCTGAGTAAGCCTGACTCTCCTTGCATGAAGAATCATAAATGCTCCAAGTTTTTTCCTAAAAAAATTGTTAAGGTCACATCTTTCGATAGTGATGAATATCATGTATATAGGAGGAGAAACAATGGAGTCATTACTAATAGGAGAGGAGTTCAACTGGATAATAGGTTTGTTGTTCCTTACAATCCAAGATTTTTTATGAAATACCGGGCTCATATCAACATTGAGTATTGCAACAAATCCAATCGTATTAAATACTTATTTAAATACATAAACAAAGGAGTTGATAGAGTAACAATGTCAGTGTCAGTTGGCCAAGCTAGTAAGGATGCAAGTCATGAAGTTGATGAGATTAAAAAATACTACGATTGTAGGTATCTTTCTCCCTGTGAGGCTGTATGGAGGCTATTTTCATTTGAAATCCATTATAAGTGGCCATCTGTTAAGAATCTCACGTACCATTTACCTAGGAAGTAGGTTATACTATTCAATGAACAAGAATCTATTCAGAATGTATTTGAAAAGAACAAAGAAAAGAACAGTATGTTTATGGCATGGATGGAAGCAAATTCTAAATATGCTGATGGCAAGGGATTAACATATGCAGAAATTCCTTCTACATTTGTTTTTGATGAAAAAACAAGGTGTGGCATCCAAGAAAGAAAGGAATATCTATTGGCCGAATGAACTTTGTTCCACCTGGATGTGGAGAGTTGTATTACTTAAGGCTTCTATTGAATGTTCAGAGAGGTTCCACAAGCTTTGATGATTTGAAATCAGTCAATAATCACATCTACGAAACTTTTAGAGACGCATGTGCTGCCTTGGGTTTGCTAAAGGATGATCGTGAATTTATTGATGGTATACATGATGCAGCCTTATTATCATCTGGTTCCTATGTAAGAGGATTATTCGTCAATTATTTAATGGGAAACACTTTGACTAATCCTTTACGCGTTTGGGAAAAAACATGGCATGTTCTCGCTGATGGAATTGTGCATGGTTTGAGGAAAACTCATAATAACCGAGGTACACTTAATATAATTTTTTCATAGTCTTTAGTATATAAATATTAATTTATATGCCTAATTATTTTATTTATTATCTATAGATTTGGTCATTGAGAAGCAACGATTGAAAGATCTATGCTTAATGGAGATTGAGAAGTTGTTGATGCTTAATGGAAAATCTCTTAAAGATTTTGATGGCATGCCGTGTGTTGATCCTACCATATTGGCAGAGTATGGTAATGTTCTCTTATTCAATGAGCTTAACTATGATGCTATAGAGATGGGAAACTTGCATGTTGAATGCTTTAATAAGTTGAATAGTGGGCAAGCAAAGATATATGAGGAGGTCATACCTGCAGTAAATCAAGATAATGGTGGATTTTTCTTTGTATACGGATATGGTGGAACTGGAAAAACTTTCCTATGGAAAACGCTAACCTATAAAATAGGATCTGAGAAAAAAATTATATTGAATGTTGCATCAAGTGGAATCTCATCTCTTTTACTTCCTGGTGGTAGAACTGCACACTCCTTATTTTATATTCCACTCAACGTGAATGAGGATTCGTGTTGTGGGATAGCTCAAGGTAGTCCAAAAGCCGAGTTGTTAAAACGTACTAGTTTAATAATTTAGGATAAGGCCCCAATGGTTATTCGGTATGCATTTGAGGCGTTAGACAGGACATTGAGAGATATCATGAGGTTCACAGTTGAGGGTAGTTTTGATAAACCATTTGGTGGGAAGGTTATTGTTTTGGGAGGTGATTTTAGGCAAATACTTCCCGTTATTCCTAAGTCAAGTAGATCTGAGATAGTTATGTCTACCATTAACTCATCCAGGCTATGGAGATTTTGTAAGGTCCTCACATTAACTGAAAACATGAGGTTGCTATCCATCCTTGATTCTACAAATATTAATGAAACACGTGAATTTGCGCAGTGGATTTTGGACGTTGGTGACGGTAAATTGGGAAACCATAATGATGGTGAGGCCGATATTCGAATTCTTGATGAACTACTTATCCACTAATCTTCTAATCTAATTTTAGATATTGTGCATTACATGTACCTTAACATAATTGAGAATGTTGGTAGCGTCAAGTATTATTGTGATAAGGCAATACTTGCTCCAACATTGCATGCTGTTGATTCTATTAATCAATTTGTGTTATCATTATTCCCCGGTGAAGAGAAGATTTATTTTAGCTCAGATTCAGTATGGAGGGCCAATGAGGATATTGGAATTGAAGCAGATTGGTTAACAACAGAATTTTTAAATGATATTAAATGCTCTGGTATTCCTGATCACAAGTTGGTTTTGAAAAAAGGTGTCCCTGTTATGCTAATGAGAAATCTTGACATATCTGCAGGTTTATGTAATGGGACAAGACTTATTGTTAATGACCTTGGACCACATGTTATTGCTGCTACTGTTCTTTCTGACACTCATGTTGGTCATAGTGTTTTCATTTCTAGAATGGACTTAATGCCTTTTGATCAAAGCATGCCGATTAAGTTCCAACAAAGACAATTCTCTTTGATTGTGTCTTTTGTAATTGTTCTCGAATGGAGAGAGATAAGAGAAGTATTATTATTGAGTAACAAATGAATAAATCTGAACCTTTTTACATGAGCCCCCTACTAGCTATATATAGGGGGAAGAGCCATAAATAGCATGAAAAACCCTAGTTTACAAACTATAGGCCCTTGGGCCTCGAGAACTCGGCCCAATAAAGTATAAATTTGCACCCCCCATATATTACAAGTTCACCCCCTTTTGGTGATCCGACTCGCCCTGCATAGGTCACTCAACCGCCCCTCTACTGGGTGGGGCTCGCCCAGTCCACAAGCCCACAAGACACCAAGTTGAAGCATGAGAGCCAAGTGTGTCTTCATAAGTCTGCATAGGTCACCCCTGGGAGGAAGTGCTCGCCCAGTCCACAAGCCCACAAGACATCAAGCTGAAGCATGAGAGCGAAGTGCGTCTTCCTAAGTCTGCATAGGTCGCCCCTGGGAGGAAGTGCTCACCCAATCCATAAGTCCACAAGACACCAAGCTGAAGTATGAAAGCAAAGTGTGTCTTCATAAAGCGCTCGTCACGGGATTCTCAACCAACTCTTACTTTGGGCGGTCATCTCCATAGGATGTGCCTCGTTAAAACCTTCCTAGGAAAAACCCTGTGGGATAAAAACCTAGTGAAGGAAAAAGAGTACAACATCTTATGGAGAAATGAGTCGCCTTAGGCCTAGGCGTGGAGAATAGGGTAGAGTCAGGTGCGGATCTACTATGATTAGTGATAATTCTCACCCGCCCGGTAGAAATTGTAGTCAACCCACAAGCCTCACCAAGTTCCCAGCCTATGGGTTGATCGCCCGGTCATAACTTCGGACCAAAAGAATCACCCGCCTCGCCGTTATGCTGGTCACCCTAATACCTGTTTGCATTTTCCTGGAATAACACCCTATTAGTTCATAAATTAATAATTTAAAATACCTTTTAATTTGTGCTATTTGGCACCCTAGATAGCTTGCCAATGCCAGCCTGTCTGGCGTCTATTGCGATTCCACTTTTGTAATTGCTCTTCCAACTATTGTAACCGTACCCACCTTTTAGAGTTCCACAACCATGCGTCATCTTTGCCTTTACTGAATAATCATTACTTTGTTGGAAACGACACGTCCTAAAACGACGTTGCACAATCATTATTTTGATTGAAATGATGCGTCCTGGAACGGCGCGTTTAATGATGGGATTTGATGGGATTTGGTGGGATTCTTTGGGATTTAGTGTGATTTGATGACCCATTATCTTGTGATTCGTTCACTTTCTTCTGACCCTTCTTCTTCCTAAACCCCTCTATATAAACCCTCCTTTCTTCCCAGAAAACACTTTGCTCCCTACTTCTCCCTCTCGTACGAATTGCGATTTCCAGTGACCTCTAGCTTCCCTTGCTCCGCCGTGTTCCCCTGTGTTTCACGTCCTTCCTCCGTGTCTGCTGTCCTGCCTCCATTCCACTTCCCCTGCTATCAATACGTTCTCTCCTCCTTACCCCTATTTTTTTTTCTTTATATCTTTCATGGATTCAGCGGCGGAATCCACCTCCCAAACCACCATTACTCTGGAACAACCACCCATTTCTCCGGCCACCAAGGCCCAAAACTATGAGGCCTCACTGCCTCGACCAATCCAAATGGGGCTGGTCGCCTTCAAAGTTGCATCCGCCTTCCCTGTGTGGACCAACCCTATTGTGGTCGAGCCGCTACGCACAAAACTTGGCGGGCTCTGTTCATACAACTACGATCCAGATCTGATTACAGTGCCATGCCTGCCCAACAAGCGTGTTTGCGACGCCCGGCAAAAAGATGACGACCCCCACTTCTTATTCATGTATGGGTACCTATTTGAGGACCTTGGCGTCCACCTCCCCTTTTCAGCTTTCATAAGTGAGACCCTGAAGGCCTTGTCCGTCGCCCCAACTCAACTAAACCCCAATTCATGGGCCTTCATTCGAGGTTTTGAAATTCTTTGCGAAGCCCTTGAAATTCCTCCCACATGCAACCTATTTTTCTTTTTTTATAAATGTGTTCCCCCTAGCTAAAAGGGTTTAGACGTGGCACCCACCAACTCGTGCATCGCCCTAACTGCCAAGCTCCTCAAAGCCAGATTCAAACCCTGGAAAAGCAATACCCACGACAGTTGGAAAGGGCGCTCCTTCAAGGTGGTCGACAACCCCCTCATTCCTCATCTCTTAAGACACGACTCAATCGGTTGCATGCGCTTCCCCCATACTGGACTGAGTCGCCTAACTTCACCCTTAGCGTAGAAGATGACGCACTTACTGACGATGAGTGGCTCGTTGTGGAGTATCTTGTTAGATTCAAATGATTAAAATAAATCATTATGTTTTGATAATTAACAATTTCGTTTAAAGGTTTAATATCATTAGAGATAGAATTTCTAACACGGTGAAATTTCTCATTTCTAGGAATGTCTATCTATTGGAAGCACTAAATGAATCTCAAAACGTTATCAAGAGAATCAGTCTCGCGAGAAGAAATCGTCCGGTCATCACTACAAACACCTTGAACGAAAAGCTGTCAAGACATACAAAGAAAGCATTAATATGAAGATAGTCTGGTGACTCATGGAAGATCAAGCATTGCCTTCAAAACAACAAACATCCTTTTGAAGGCACTTAATCAGCTACGCACTCTCAAAGTCAAAATCTACTTGATGAAGTTGAAACAGTCCGGCGCCTGAATAAACAGTGATCAACAAGAAGACTGTTTCATCTAAAGCTGAATGAGCATGACAACTAGTCATGACGAAATGTTCCTAGCTTTGAAGTTTCTCTAACACCATACAAAGAAGTTGTGAATCAACTCATTCAAATGGAGAACTTTAGTGGAAGCACAAGAGAAGGAAACATTCCGTCATCTACAAGCCAAGAATATTCTGACCTTCAAGAAAGACTGAATGGAGAAAGTCCGTCTGCCGATGCAACTTACTCAGTAACGGAATTCTGAATATTATATGGAGACTGCGCCTGCCAAATCATAATGAAGAATTTGTCTGATCAAAGCATCAAAGTGCTCAAAGGCTACAGATGCCAGAAAGTGTGCATTACGAGGATATCAGTTCAACAGAAGCATTAAAGAAATTATTCAACCTAGCTCTGAAGAGTTCATCCAGAATAATTGCTTCTTAGATCAAAAGACATCTTCCTCGTCTGCTTATTAAATGAAGTACTGTTGATGGCAGAAAGAAGAAAGGGACATAATTAATTTATTATTCCTTGGTCCCTCTGCTTTCCTACTTTTCCTCAAATCAAGCTGACTTCGCGGAATCAACGGCGTAAATCTCTGAGCATCGTACTCGTTCAACGGTCGAAATTCAAATATCTGTTCAGAGCATTTAATGGCTATTAGCTGGCGTGCACTGGGATATAATGGTCAAACAAAATCCCACAGCTGGAATACATGAGCATTAAATGCAGAAGATATAGCTCAAGGCAAAACGCTCCAAAGAGCCAGACGATGTCAACCCGAGCAATCAATGCTTGGCAGATCGCGTTTTAGAGCTGCTCTAGAAATGCAGAATTAGCCGTTACTCACAAGGAAGTAGAAGCACTAACGGATAGGTTTTCTCTCCTTCTATCAAAGAAGAATGAATATTTTCAACTGAAGATATAAATAGAGAATTCAGCTTCCGGAACAACTTGGCGACTTGAATTCAACCTTGCATATCTCAATCAAGTTTGCCCAGAGAACCAAGACTCCATTGGTTGAAACTCAGAGAGCTTCAAGTTAAACCTTACCTGAGTTAAGTCATCCAACTGTGTGAAGAACTTACAGAGTGTTACTCTTATCCTATCTCATACACATCCCAAAACAGAGAAACTTAAACTTCCTATCCTCTCTGTAAAACCCGAGCTTCATTTCTTCTACCCACTCTTATTGAAGAGAATTATTGTAGAAAAACCAAACCTTGTAAAAGGTATCAGGAGTAGTCCTGCAGAATACTTATGAGGAGAAGTCCTGGAGAATACTTGTAAGGAGAAGTCCTGATAATACTAGGAGAAGTCTTGTATAATACTTGATAGGAGAAGTCCTTCTAATACTGGGAGAAGTCCCTGATAATACTTGTACTATTTGTTTAAATAGTGGAAAATCTTGGTGAAGCCAAGGACTAGACGTAGCCCTGTCGATTATGGGGGTGACCCAGGATAAAAATCATGTGTGCTTTACTTTTCATGTTATGTTACACTTTCCGCTACATACATGCATATTTGCATAATCAATAACTCTCTTTGAAAACCAATAATTAATGTTTATATTTAGAAAGAAGTTTTCAAAAAATGAGTCACACAATTCAAACCCTCATTTCTTGTGTGTTTCTTACACTATCATATCTCTGTGCGGCGGATCCCGTCAACATTGGGAATTTAATTCACGCCCAAAAAAAGGCAATGCCGTCAAGCATTTGTGTGAGTTTTTTGCTGACACTGTTTAACTGAAACTTGCAACCTTGTTTTGTTGATTAACCTTGTTATATTTCTATTGCAGTGACGAATTACAAGGTCTCTAAGGATGAGTTAGCTCGCCATGCTAAGGCCTGTCGTGGTTCAGGTTCCTGAACCGCCCAGCCTGCCAAGGAAGATCCGTCCCGAAAAAAGGCCCGCCAAGAAACTCCTCGGGTGGAGGGTGAAGGAAGTGCTACCGCCGCCAGTGGGCCGCCTCCCCCCACAAATTCTCAACAAGTTGGAGTGTGGCTAAATGTTGCACAAGTTGATGTTGCCCGCCCAGGCGAGGCGGGCAATGCCGGCACCCAACGAGGCAGCGGTTCGAGCCGCCAAGCGCCGGTAGTGCAGGACCCTTTGCGAACTCCAAAGAACAAGAGCAAACTAGCTGCTCGTGTTGACGGCCCCCATCCTGATCGCTCTCAGGGTCACCTTCCCGCCACTGAAGAAGAAGGCCCTATCTACATGGACCTAGACAACGATCAGGGTAATCGTTCCGCCCCCGCCAATGACGAGAGAACACAGATGCCTTTGTCTGATGTTATGGAGGAGTCGGGTCTTCGCGCACTCAACTTCGTGGAATCAAACTTGTCCTTGGATAGCTACTATTAGGACCCATCCAGCAATGACTTCTTTTCTGTTGGAAACAACATGGTTAGAAAATGTTTGACCGCCGCTGGCTGGGGCGCCGTGTGTAAGTATAGATAGCAACCTGAGAGGGGGGGTGAATCAGGGTTGCACGATTTTCGCCTTAACCAAATTATTACTTTCAAGATAATGGTGTTCGAAAAACGACAATTGTGATTGCAGCGGAAATAAGGCTTGCTTGAAAGTGAAAGACGAAGGATAGAAGAAATCACACAAGAAATTTATCCTGGTTCAACTTCTATCCACCGAAGGCTACGTCCAGTCCCTCAAGAAACCCCTTGAGGATTTTTCCACTTTTGATAAAACTTCTTACAAGTGCTTACACCAAGTACCTTAAGAGTTTCTATCAACAACCCTGAAAGCAAACCCTTTCAGTCCCTGAAAGCAAACCACTTTCAGAAAATCAACCTTCACCGAACCCTACGGTGAATTGTTCACTCAACCAGAATGAAGATGAAGAAGAAATTCTAACCGGCTGAATCAATCCTTTAATACAAGAATGGATTGATTATAGGAATTATACTTTTAGGATCTTAAGCATATGAAGGCTCTTTTGATTCTGAGTTCTTCAATATTTGAACAACATATGTGTTCTTTCACAACGAAGAATAATGAACTCAGAATATAGCCTCTTAAAAGTTTAAGAACAAAACTTAAATGAATATGAAAGAGTTGTTCAAGTGTGTTTTTGGCCTATGTCATGTGTGTATCCATTCTGGACTCAAATGGACTATTTATAGGCATAAGGGATCATCCATGAACCAACAAAAACTTTCCCAAACGATTTGAGACAGAATGGTTCATGAAATAATGCAACTAGTCAAGCATGTAGTCGATTACAACATTTAGGTAATCGATTACACTAAGTGACCGTTGCTGTTTGAATTTAAAATTCAAACATGTAATCGATTACAAGTAGGCTGTAATCGATTACATGCCTTTGTGTAATCGATTATCTTAATGGTGTAATCGATTACACTCAAGTCCATTTTCCATAAAATGAAACTTTAAGATTCCCTTGAGTTTTTCTACCACTTTTAACTTATGAAAAGGTTAAACTCAAATACTTTTAGATGTCTTAGAGCCTTCATACTAAAAGAAGCCTTGGAAGCATAACTTACTTAACTTCATAAGACTTAGTTAATCTTGAACCCTTGAGATTACTTGAGACATGTTGCACTGGTTCTTCTAAGTCTTCTTTTTTTCTTTTTGTTCACGAGTTTGACGTCATCAAAACCTCAGCCAGGATCAGGAGCAAGACATTCTTCACACCGTGATGGTGCGCAAGCATTGAGATACCATGCGCGCCCTGGCGGATCGGGCGAAGCGAGTGAAGCAGCTGAGTGCCGAAAACAAAGATTTTCTTGCTGCGAACAAGTCTCTAGCAGCGGACAAGCCTAAACTTGAAGGAACTCTTGCTGAAGGGGAAAGCCGCTTGAAACGTACAGCTGACATGGTGGCCGAGATCGAGGCGCTGCGAGCCGAGAAAGCCAACTTGGTGGCCCGCCATACTGAAGTACTGGCGGCCCAGAAGGCCTCTATGGAGCAAGACTTTGCTGCTAAAAAGCAAAGTTTGGAGGAGGCCTTCTCCCAATCAATGGCGGACATGAAGAATGCTGCTGACGCCGAACTCGCCGAGGTGGAAGGAAAATTAGGCGCGGTCAATGATGAACTGACCATGGTTAAGGGTGATTTGGATGCCACCTCCACCGAGCTGACCAACCTTCGGGAAGACTTCATTGGATAATGTTCCAAGAAGTTTGAAGAGGGTTTTCTGTCCGCCAAAGCACAAGAGCAATTCCTTCAGCCCGACTTCGGTCTTACCCGCATGGGTATGTGGAAAGAGGTGACTGAAGAGGGCCTAGTGGGGATGGATTCGGAAAGCGAGGAAGAGGACCCGGTCGCCCTTGACGGTGTTAACGAAGAACCAGCGACTGACAATGCGGGCGATTAAACCATGTCTTAGTTCATCTTTATAATTTCTTGTTTTGTTTTAGTATCTGTCGCCATCGGCGATCCCTTTTGTACCTGAAAAAATGAATTAATGAAATATTTTCCTTCTTTCCTATGCTTATTGTTGCCTCTGATTTTTTACTCACCACTGGAGCGTTTTATTGTAAAAAGTAGTTTGTGAAAAATTTAGTAACTTTCAAAACTAAATAACTTGCAAGAAGGGAAATGTTGACCGCCAGTGGCCCCACTTTATAAGAAATAGAGTTCACGATCGCCGCTGGATCAATAAAATCATTTGGTTCTCAAAATAATAACTATAGTTAAAGTGAGTTTCTAAGCCGCCACGGCACCATTGTTTTGAAAGAAATGATTTTTCGAGGTAGCCATCGGTCCATAGTAAAAGTAAGTTTCTAGGTCGCCACTAGACCACTTGTATGAAATAATTTGCAAGACCGCCACTGAGGCCATTTTCAAAAGAAATAATTTTCAAGGTCACCATTGGACCATCAGACTTTGCACGCATGGTTTCCACTCGCATAACGAGTCGTACTCCCATGGCTCTTCTAACGAGGCTTTTAAGTGGCTTAGGCTTACGCAGCTTGATTTTATGAGTCACGTAGTGACCCGCACGCCCTGCGTTTGTGTTGTTTGTCTATTATGAGGCTTTGGCCCGCCATGGCGGGGCTTTCGCTCGACCTTATTCCGGTGAGACTCTGGCTTGATTTAATTTGATCAAGGCTTTTGCTCGCAAAGCAAGGCTTCTGATCAGTGAGACTTTTGGCTTAGATCCCAGTGGCCACTAGGGTTGCCAAAGGCTTGGCTCAAAGACGTGCTCGATTTAATTCGATCAAGGCTGGGCATTCTTTGTCGTATCACACAAGGGTCGCGCATGTCGTTCCAAACGAGCCACCGTTCATGGACCTTGCTCTCTCGCCTTGAGAGCTGGAAGGGCGCCAAGCTAGAGGGTATTATTCCCCCTTGGTCATTTGGAAACAGCGTGAAGTAACTCCTTTGGTCGCCACTTGACCCCTTTTCTTAAGTTGCAAATTTGGAATTTAGACCGCCACTAGGCCTTCGAATTTAGACCACCACTGGGCCTTGGAATTTAGATCACCACTGGGCCTTGGAATTAAAAACACATAATAACTTGAATTTGCAACTTTATTGAATTTAAATAGACCTCCATTGGGCCTTTATTTGAGCGAATCCACATTAACGTCGAGTTGTTTTATTGACATGTGCTACGCACATCATTGTCAATTCGTTCTAATGACATGTGGATCACCACCAAATTTTGTCGCAAATGCGCCCCATAGAAAATCCTTACTAAGGAGAAAGGAGGGGGAGCTGCTTTTACACTATTCAACTATAGTAATGTCTCAGGTTTGAGGCATTCCAGGACCTTGGAATCCTCTTACCTGATAGTTCCTCCAGATGATAGGCCCCTTGCCCTAAAGACTCAGTGACCTTATATGGTCCTTCCCAATTTGGCATCAATTTATTGACATTGGTCGTCCCTGTCCGCCTACAAAGCACCAGGTCGCCTACACGCATTTGACGTGGGATTACCCTCGTGTCATATTTTCTTGCCACCCTTTGCTCCATGGCTGCCTCCCGAAGGTGAGTCTCCTCTCTTATTTTAGCCGACATGTCTAGATTGACCAGCATATTGCTTTCATTGTGATCACGATTCGTCACTGTGGTTCTCTAAGAACTGTTTTTTATCTCTACTGGCAACATGGCGTTCGCCCCATA
The DNA here is from genome assembly GCA_030819835.1 of Acmispon strigosus. Classification (NCBI taxonomy): domain Eukaryota; kingdom Viridiplantae; phylum Streptophyta; class Magnoliopsida; order Fabales; family Fabaceae; genus Acmispon; species Acmispon strigosus. Next base: position 11,612,612 of record JAUAMA010000001.1, read on the forward strand.
TGTCAACTTGAAAGGTGTCTCGCCAGTCATGGACTGAGGCGTCATATTGTACGACCAAAGCACCACAGGTAATTCCTCCAACCAGCGGCCCTTGGCCTCATTCAATCTTTTCTTCAAGCCCGCCAGGATGACTTTTTTTGCCACCTCAGCCTGCCCATTTGTTTGTGGGTGTTCTACGGATGTGTACCTAGTTTGGATTCCCCATTCATCGCAAAAGTCTTTGGTCGCCTTGCTAGCGAACTGCGTCCCATTGTCTGAAATGATCGCTTGCGAAACGCCAAACCTGCAAATGAGTCTCTGCCAATAAAACTTTGTGATCTTTGCTGATGTTATTGACGCTAGAGGCTCTGCTTCTATCCATTTGGTGAAGTAATCAACCGCCACTAATATATACTTCATTTGGGAACGGGCGAGCGGAAAGGGGCCCACCAAATCGACCCCCCAAAGGGTGAATGGCCAGGGAGAAGATATAGTCGCTAGTAGCTCGAGTGGGGCTTTATGCAGATCGGCAAACACTTGACACTTAGCACGTCTCTTGACGTACTCCTGACAATCCTTTCTCAGGGTCGGCCGGTACAACCCAGCTCTTAAAATTTTGGCACCCAGGAACCGCCCGCCTATGTGGCTAGTACACGCCCCCTCATGAACCTCCTCCATCAACCCGCGAGCCTGCTCCTCAGAAACACACCTTAGCAAAGGTGCTGTGAAGCCTCACCTATACAACTCTCCGTTAACCATGGTATAATAATAGGCGGTCCATCGCAACTCGCCCAGGAACTTGCTCATTTCTGCCGAGTCACCCTCCAAGACTTCAATTATTGGCGACATCCAAGTGGCTCCCACCGAGACACTACACACTTCCATCGCCTCCACAGTTGGAGTCTGGATGTTATCATGGATTACCGACTTGTAATTCCCTAGTCTTCTTGTATAAGCCAGCTTAGCGAGCAGGTCCACTCTCTGGTTCTGTTCTCTGGGAACGTAATCCATGGAAACACTTGGGATCCCATTCATCAGATCCTTCGCCCACCTTAGATACTTCTCCATCAAAGGATCTTTAACTTAATACACGCCCTTAACCTGATTGGTGACCAGAAGGGAGTCACTTTTGATTTCAAGTTGGCCTATTTCCAACTCCTTGGTGAGCACCAAGCCCTCTATCAGTGCCTCATACTCTGCCTGGTTGTTGCTGACCTTGAATTCGAATCGCAATGACTGTTCCACCTATACCTGGTTTGGACCACATATGATGATCCCCGCACCGCTTCCCCTCGCATTGGACGACCCATCAATATATACTACCCATTTGTCTGCTTCGATCTCGCCCTGGGTGATGGTCAACTCGGCAAAAAACTTTGCCAGCCGCTGCGGCGATACCTTTCCCCTCGCCTCGTAGATTAACCCATACTCTGATAATTCAATCGCCCAGCTCACCAAGCGACCAGATAAATCCGGCCTTTGCAATACCTGTTTCAAGGGTAAATTCGTTTTCACTTTAACTTGAAAGCTTTGGAAATATGCCCGTAAGCGGCGAGCAGTGACCAGAACTGCAAGGGCCGCCTTTTCAATCCTCTGATACCTTTTCTCGGCACCTTGGAGGGTGTGACTAACAAAATAAATTATGTTTTGCACGCCCCCAACGTCTTGTGTGATAACCGAGCCTATAGCCCGATCAGTAACAGCAAAGTATAGAAGTAAATGCTCGCCCACCATTGGTTTGTGAAGTATTGGTGGCGAGGATAAGAACTGCTTGAGTTTCCCGAACGCCTCCTCACATTCAGGCGTCCATTCAAATTTCGTACTCTTCTTTAGGCACTTAAAAAATGGGGTCGTCTTCTCCCCTACGTGTGGCAAAAATTGAGACAAAGAGGTGACCTTCCCTGCTAGCCGTTGTACCTCCGTGACTGATTTCGGGCTGACCATCTCCAGAATCGCCCTACATTTATCCGGATTAATCTCAATGCCTCGTGCCGTAACCATGAAGCCCAGAAACTTTCCCCCTAGAATTCCAAATGAACATTTCTCAGGATTCAAACGCATGTTGTAATTTCTAACCTGTCTAAATGCTTCACTCAAATCTGTAAGGTGATCGTTCGCCTTGGCTAACGTGATGATCATATCATCAACATACACTTGTATGTTTCTGCCCGCCTGGTCTTCAAACACCTTATCCATCAATCGTTGGTAAGTTGCCCCGGCGTTCTTCAGCCCAAATGGCATTGTCTTGTAACCGTAGTTCACCTGAGGAGTCATGAAGGCTATTTTCTCCTCGTCCTGCGGGTGCATACAAATCTGATTGTATCCAGAGTAGGCGTCCATAAGGCTTAACATTTCATTTCCACATGAACCATTAACCATCTTGTCAATATCTGGCAAAGGGTAAGAATCCTTGAGACACACCCTATTGAGGTCTGTGTAGTCCGTGCACATTCGCCATTTCCCATTTGCTTTCTTTACCATCACAACATTTTCCAGCCACGTTGGATATTTGACTTCCTTGATGAAGTTGCCCTCCAGCAACTTGGCCGTCTCTACCGTTATCGCCTTATTCTTCTCGCCACCCATCTTCCTTCTTACCTGGGCGACTGGTTTCGCCCCCGCAGTGAGTGCCAGCTTATGACAAATGACATCTAGGCTGATTCCTGGCACATCCTTAATTGTCCAGGCAAAAAGATCCAAATTCTCCGTCAACAAGTTCGTCAGACGTTCCTCCTGGCTGGCTGAAAGTTGTGTTCCAACCTTGAGAGTCCTCTCCCCACCTTTATCGCCTTAGTCTCTTCAATCGGAGTTGGGCGCGCCTTAGGCGACTCATCCCGAGGGTCGAGTGTGCACCCCTCGCTGACCTCGAAACATATGTGGCTGCTCTTGGCGTTTTTTCTTCCATACGTAGCAACACTCTCACTATAGCATTCGCGCGTCCGGATCTGATCCAACTTCAATGTCCCCACCTTGCCATTGGCGAGTGGGTACTTCACCTTCAAATGCTTTGTCGGTATCACCGCACAGATCTTGCAAAGCGTGTCTCGCCCGATTAGCACATTGTATGACGACTTGCAAGAGAGCACGATATACTTGACATTGACTGCCTTTGCAAATCCCTCCTGACCAAAATTGTTCTTGACCTCCACGCATCCTCTAGGCACCACGTGCTCTCCTATGAATTCTACTATGTAGGGTGTGAGGTCGCCTTCCTTCAGGCCCATTTTTTCAAACGCTTCTCCGTATATTATGTTCGCCGAACTCCCCTGGTCTAGTAGCACTCGCCTGACGTCGTAATTGTATATGCGCAGCTGTACAACTATGGGATCGCCCTTGTGTGCTTTCACCCCTTGTGTGTGGTCGAATCCGAAGACTTCTTCCTGAATGGAGTGCACCGCTGCATGTTCCTGGTGGACGTACCTCTTTCTTTCCACATTGGACTCTTCATCAAATCCTCCCGAGATGCAATTTACTACTCCTGATAGGTCGCCCATTGGCGTCGAATCATCTAGGTCTTCGACCACGGCATCCTTGTTCGCCCCTTGCTGACCACCCGGATAATACCTTGCTTCCGGTTTAATGTACTGGCTGAAATGCCCCGCCTTAATCAGTCTCTCTACCTCCTTATGTAACGTGACACAGTCGTCGGTGTAGTGTCCCAAGACTTTATGAAAGTCACACCATCTTCTGATGTCGACGTTCGTAGGCAGCCTCTTCGGAGGAAGCGGGTACATTATCAAACTAGTCTCTTTATTGTCTGCTAAGACCTTGGAGAGGCCCACCGTTAATGGTATCGAGGACCGTGCCTGCACTGACGAGTAGTTGTTTGCACGCTGCTGGGGTACTTCCCTTCGTATGAATTCGGGGCGGTCCTGGTAGTGTCGCCTAGCTTGATTAGCGAATGATGTTGTCTGGTATGGGTCGCCACGATTCCTCCGCGGTTGTTCTATGGGCGGCTCCCTTCGTGGTTGCGAGTCTACCTGCTTTCCGTTACTCTCCAGCCTCCTCGCCGGAGCATCCAAAGCATCTCTCTTCTTTTTCTGTTCGTCGTCTTCCTCTTCATATATGAAATCCTGCACCCTCACCCGAAGGTCAGTCATGTCCCGGGGCGGGCGCTTGCTCAACTTGTTGTTAAGTGCTCCCGCCCTTAAACCCTGTTTGAAGGCGTTCACACAGGTCTCTTGAGGCGGGTCCTCAATTTTAACCAACGTGACACTGAATCTCGCCATATATTGCTTAATGGTCTCTGTCGGTCCTTGCCTAATATTAAATAATGCAGCCGTTGTAACCTTCTGCGCCCTGCTCGCCGCAAAATGCGTAAGGAATTTGTGTGAAAAATCTGTAAAGTTGGTTACGAAATGTTAGGGAAGCCTAATAAATCAGGCAACCGCCGTCCCCTTGAACGTCGACGGGAATAGCCTACATCTGACCGCGTCAGAAGCCTGGCTAATTACCATCTTAGTCATAAAGTACTGCAAGTGTTCCTTGGGGTCGCCCTCGCCTGCATAGGTCTCCAGCGTTAGACTTTTCAGGGCATTCGGCATAGGAACCACTGCAATTACCGCAGAGAAAGGCTGAAACTCCACCACCGTTTCCGCCTCCCTGTGGCCTTCCATTGCCGGATCCATTTGCTGACGGAAATACTCCAGCTGAGCCTGCAAATGCTGGTTCTGCTGCTAAATAGTGTCGATGGTGCCACACACTCTCCTCCACTCCTCTACGGTGATGTTAATCGTGGCGGGTTGCTCATTGGTTGGTTGGTCGGGCTGGGTCCGGCCTGCGTGTGGTGACGGAGGAGGGGACGACGGTGGTTGGGTTTGCGTCGCCCGCCCTCCACCACGGCCTCGCCCACGACCTCGCCTTGGAATGCCTGACATGACTTCTCTCCTTGTGATCATGGGGGTTGGTTTACCGGTTCCCCACAGACGGCGCCAAATGTTTTCGAATGGAGAGAGATAAGAGAAGTATTATTATTAAGTAACAAATGAATAAATCTGAACCTTTTTACATGAGCCCCCTACTAACTATATTTAGGGGGAAGAGCCATAAATAACATTAAAACCCCTAGTTTACAAACTATAGGCCCTTGGGCCTCGAGAACTCGGTCCAATAAAGTATAAATCTGCACCCCCCATATATTACAAGTTCACCCCCCTTCTGGCGATCCGACTCGCCCTGCATAGGTCACTCAACCGCCCCTCTACTGGGTGGGGCTCGCCCAGTCCAGCAATGACTATTAACAAGAGTCAAGGACAAACACTCTCTCATGTTGGTGTCTACCTTCCAAACCCAATATTTTATCATGGTCAATTATATGTTGCTATTTCCCGAGTTAGAAACAAGTCCGGTTTGAAGATATTGATCTGCAATGAAGACATCAACCAACGATGTGTTACTAAGAACATTATTTTCAAGGTAGTTTTCCAAAGGATCCACTGTAATTAGTTGAAATGACTTTGTATCAGTTTGGTTGATTAATTTTATGAGTGATACATTTATATATATTAATCTTTGAACAATATAATTCTTTTATACTTAATTGTTATTGTATTTTCTCAAATCTATTAAAGGTACATGTTCATTCACTTCTTTTAAATTGCCAACTTTATGATTGTCTTTTACATTTCTTGCATACAAAAAAGCTTCTTTGATAAACACTGCATTCAGAATCAATTGTTCAATTAGAGGTTGATCAATATTTTGCATATTTACCATAAAATTCTATTTATCCCATATAATGCCTTATCTTATCCGACTCTTTTTTAAGTGTTGCTCTATTTACGTCTAACGTGATCATCAACTCTACTTTATTTAGTAGAATTTTCATTTAAATACTACGTTATCATCAATAAAATACTACTATCATTGATACACCAATACTTTATTATATATATATATATATATATTACTACTTGATGAATAATTCCCCGTGCATCGCACGGGCCACGGGTACCATTCAAGAATAACCAACACAAACAAAAAACAAAAAAAACACCCCCCGTATACAGTTCCTGGTTATGTTTGGGCTCATGTTCGGTCTGGTGTCGCAAACTCTCTGACTGCGCCATCCCGATCCTTCAATGGCTTCGGCGCTTCAGAAGCTGCTGCGAAAATCTACAACACCCACAAGATTCATCACTGCCTTTCACCCTTCGCAATCACCACCCAATCCCATCGTTCCCTTCAATCGAGGAGAATGTGACCCTCTTACCCCACAAGCCCTAACACCAAGCCCAGTTTTAACTCAGCAATTCATCGGGTCTTCGTGTTCCAACGTGATTTTCCCAAGCTTTCCTTTTGGGTTCGATTCAAAACCTAATTTTGCAAGTGGGTTTCCGTCCCCTATGGCAGAGGACCCTCGGTTGGAAAGTTCAGAAACTCTGTGGGCCGATAGCACGAAGAAGAAGCGCAAGAGGAAGATGAACAAGCACAAGTACCAGAAGCTGAGGAAGCGCATGAGGAGACAGACTTAGGTGAGGGTTCGCAATTGTTGATGTTTTTTTTTGGGGCCAATGTTGAATTAGTTATTATTTTAGTAAAACTATGATCTTTGTCTTTCTTTCAAATTAGGTTTCAGTTGAGGGCAAAATTGGGGAAGAGATATTTTAAATTATGTGGAGGGTCACTCGATAAATGCGATTACTTGGAGTCTAATTGTTTCTTATTTTTGTCTGTGATAAAAGGATGATCCTATGTGGGGTTCATTTGAGGACTGTTGTGGTTGCGATAGCACAATGTTGTTGTTTCATTTTTTCAATGTTTCCCAGTTGCTATATCATACTAATGATTTTGGTATGGAAAATGCTCAACCAACCCCAATGTGAATACATGGTTGTTGGTTAGAATACGTGATTAGTCAATGTCACCACCTGAATTCACACTGCATTGGTGTGTTGAATTTGGTTTGTTTCGTTAGATGAATGGGGAAGCAGATTTGGATTTGATGGATGAGATTTATTCATGTGCTTTTGTTTTGACTTTGCAAAGGCTTGAATCTGGTTTCATGTTTGCTTGGATCAGTTGAAGAATGCAATTTCGGCGATGCTGTATGATTTATATTTTCACCTATAGTTTCAAGTTTGACTTATATATGGCAAACTCACGACATGAACCTATCATTTGTGCTTTATGATTACACCTGAAATTTCAATTTTCATTGGTGACTTGGCAGTTGAGAAACTTATATCAGTGAGGAGAAAACCTTTCTTTTCTATAATTTTATATTTTTAGGACAGTGCAGATCTGGGAATTATTGCAGTTGTTATTACCAGATTTTTCCATATCGGCATGTATCTAATGGCACCGACTACTCATTAATTAGGATCTGATTCATGGAATGAAACTTAACCCTAGCCCTATACTAGAACTTACTTGGACCTCATGTGTAGAATATAAATAAGGTGCAAACACTTGGGTAGTAGGGGAGAGGGAAAGGTTTCCTAGTTGTGGGTTGAACCACCAACATCAACATCTCCCTCTTGTTTCACCTTTCACTCCACTTTTGGCAAATTCACTATAGGAAAATGTTTCTTTCATTTTCCTAATTTTAGTGCATTTCTCTAAGGATAGTTCCAATCATATAATGTCATTTGTGTACTTGTATGGGTAAGTAGATTGAATTTTGCCCTGTGAAGAGAGGCAGAGGGAGGCCAAAAAGAACATGGGCAGATATTGTTAAAGATGATATCATTATCAATAATTTCCCTCATAATCTATTTTTTTATCGAGCTCAATGGTGTAGTATGATCCACATAGCCGACCTCACTTAGTGGGATAAAACTTTTGTTGTTGTTGTTGAAACCATAAAAAGGAAAATGTAGATCCAAAATAACGGTGCTGTGGGTGTTGATGTTTGACTAGCACTTATGAACTCTGACATAGGTTTGGTTTGTTTAAGAAAAATTCAAGCAAAGCATGAGTTTGGGAGTTCAGATTAAACATTATTTGGTTCCTCTATTATTTAAATTAAGTTATCTGGGGCTGAAGAATTTTGGAGAAAGGAATGAATAAAACATGTTCCGAAGGAGCAGAATTATATGTCCTCAGGATTGTTTCAAGGGTCCATTTACATTATGACAGGATAGGAAGGGAATGGGGAGAGAGAGAGAGAGAGAGGCGAATAGAGAAAGGGAATTCAGTTACCATTCAATCATAATGGTTTCTCTTAAGCTATAAACTAACTACTAACTGACTATACCAGCTGTCACAACTAACTCAACAGCTAACATATCACATATGCACACATGTGCATCACATTACACCTCGAACAGACTTTCATAATATGATGGGAAAGAACTCTAGGCTATGCAAATACTCTACAATATGTTTTTTCATTGATTTAGAAAAATTATATTAATATTTTGGCCGTTTTTAACCTTTACCCTATTGAAGCCTGGTTTCCCATCTTTGACCACTGCAAAATCCATAAATTAATGCATTGAAGTCTGCTAAACAATTCATTCTGTCATGAACCCCAGTCTCCTAACTAAATTCCATTTAGAAGAAACCCAAAGTATGCAAGGATTTGCTGTATCTAAAATCTGAAGAGACTAAGAAAAATATACTGGCTGTTTAATGAACATGGAATTAATGATTTATTTATACAATTTTACTCATGAAAGACTATAATGGATTCAATGAAAAAAAATCTTCTTACTGTTTCTATGTTTCTTCAAACCTTGTTTTGTCATGATTATACAAGAAACTTAGCTTTTGCCTATCCCTATGTCCTTGTGTTCATATGAATTTGCTTTCTGGCAATAGCTAACTAGGTAAAATCAGCCTCAATGCTTGCTTATTCATGTCTGTTAATGCCATTCTTTCAGATTCAATACTCTTTGAGATTCTAGAATAGGTTTAGAAATGGTTCTGTAGAAACCATTTATTAATGCTGGTTTTCTGTATTGTCCTGTTATTGTTGCAAACCTGTTCTGGTTAAGATTTGAGAATTTTTTTATGAAAAGATGCACACACATGGTAGGCCCTTAAATTTTCCCATGCTTGTATAAAAATCATTCATCACATTACTTCCATTCGTAATCTCTAATTTATTCATCTTTAAAAATAAAAAACTTGTTATACCTTCTTTAATATAACCTTTTATGTTGACTCATTTCTATTTTATAGAAATTGAAAAGTGAATGAAAGGGAGAAAAGTTTTAATTTTTTAAAATTATATATACAGACAAGAGACTACTATTGTATTAAGGCCCCGTTTGGGAAAACAGTTTAATTAAGCGCTTATGACCATAAGCGCTTATGACCATAAGCGCTTATGGCATAAGCGCTTATTAATAAGCTCTTTTAAGATATTTATTATAATGAATTGAAAATAAGCTATATATAAGCATAAGCTCTTTTTCATAAGCTACCCTGAATAGCTTATGAAAATAAGCTCAAAACAGCTTATAGGTAGGTCATAAGCTATTTACATAAGCTCTCCCAAACGCTTGCATTAGCACTTATACTATAAGTTAAGCTCATATAAGCTCTTCCAAACGGGGCCTAATTACTTTCAAGTCGCACAAAGATCAAGTTTAACTTGTTAGTGAACACAAGGGTCTGTTTGCATGTTTTAGAAAGTTTAAGTACCTATGGCCCTAATTTTAAAATTCGAGGTGTAAAGACTAAGGACTAAGGAGAATTTTTCTCTTGGGGGTTACTTCCCCATTTTTCAACTACCTGGTTATGCAGCCATGTAGGATCAGAAGGACAACATGCAGATTAGCGAATACATTATATATCAATATCTAGGCTCCATATGTTTTGCAGAAAATAACTTGATAAAAAGAAAATTACCTTTATGACATGTTCTGTTAATGACTTGCTGGAGGAGCTTGAGGTGGAGAGCAGCCATTACACCCAGGTGGGCTGCGATGGGGCATGGGATGCTTTTGCTAAGGAGCCACTTAAGAGTAGAAAACAAAGGATGAGGGTAGCAGTTTTAGCCATTGGAGATTTGGAGTGATGAGAGACTCAGCAGTGTTATATAATGGAGGGTTGAACTAGTATGTCGCGGTTATAGTCAAATTATAGGTTCATGCGTTGCTTGGATTTCTGAGATTTTTCTTCAAACTAGTCCATTGGCTGTGAGGTTTTGTCAAACTTCCTTATTGTTGTGTTCCATCTTGTTCTGTCATGTTCTGTTCTGTTATCAAAGGCTACCTAAAGGATGAATTTGGTTTTTCAATGGGGATTCACTTTCCTATCTAACAATATCATGTCACTCACTAGCTCTCTTCAAGTGTGTTTGAATTCTTCATCCAAGAAGTGATAATACTGCTTTCTGGACTAGGCAATTTACAAGCTTTCAAGTGCTCAGAAAGATTCAAGTGAGTGTGAAGACATTTTCTTTCTCTCTTTATTTGGGGGGTCATGGATATTTTGTTAACACAGGTTTTTAAGTTTTTATAGCGTGATTGGATATCCTTTGCATCCTCACAATTACACAACGGGAGTTGCGCTTGGCGCCCCGCGCCTTACGCCTCTCCCTATTTTTAAAAATACCCAAACTATCCTTGACTAGAAGAAGAAAAAAAAGTTGTACCAAAAAAAAATCTCCAAAAATGGTTTCTTTTTCCAAATCCTCACTCCACCCTCTTCAACTCATCACCCTCACCATTTCTCTCCCACATACATTTCCGTTCTACTCGGATAATGAAATGGATGAAAGAGACAAGTCATAACTTAAAGTGGGTTAACATAAGTGAAAGAAGAAATGGATTTCGAAGTTTTTGACGCGTCGTGGTTAATATTTGCACTTGTAAGTGCGAAATATCATTTTCAAATCGCACTTACAAGTGCGAATATATGTTAGATTTTTTTTTAATGTATTTTATTTGGTCGCACCTTTACGTGTGATTTTGAGACAATTTTTGCACCTTGAAGTGCAATTTCATATTAAAAAAACCGACAAAAATATCAAAAAAAAATTAAAAAAGGCACCAAATGATTTTTAAAAATTATGGGACCACCACAGTTAGTCTAGTTGACATATTTAGAAATTTATGGTGAAATATTTTTTTTTTCAAAAATTAAAAAAAAAAGTAGCAAACGATGGAATTTGGGCTCGGGACATCGACCTTATGGTGAAGCGGTAAGTGTCCAATTACTTTTTTTTCTCTTCAACTTTGTTGTTCAGCTCGTCGTCGTCCGAGACTGTTAGAAATTCCTTTTTTTCTCTGAGAACTCCTATTTCGCACTTATAAGTGCGAACAGACATATATAATCGCATTTAAAGGTGCGAACATGAAGTTACCCGTTATTTTTAAATTGGGTCGCGCTTATAAGTGCGAACCGAATTGGAAGCATAAATCACACTTGTAAGTGTGATTTATTCCGATAAAAAGGTAGAAGAAATGAACATCTCGAGAATCAAAAAAGATTGTAAGGGTATTTTCATAAATGACCCTAAATGGGGGTAAAGCGCAATTAGGGGCGTCAAAAGCAACTCCCTTACACAACCCCAAAGATTCAAATTTAGAAGCAACAACTTTTATCGTTCTCTCGAACATCCATTTTCGTTGTGTCAACTGAAGATTACCTTAACCATTACAGATTTGTTGCCATGAATCTGAGGACTTGTTGCAGCTGAGCGGTTCCTCAGATTTCAATAGAAGGCTTGTTGTTTGACAGCGGGTAATTGAGATCCTTCTGTTAGCGTTAGGTGGATAGGCTATGTTTCAAACATGATCTCATGTTTTTCTTGTTTGAAACTATGATCTTGTTTTCTTTTTAAGATGATTAGATTAATGCCATTAGAGCTGCCAAACGGCATGAACTTGCTCATAATGCTACATAATTGAATGTCACAAAACAAGCTCATAAAATCATAACCCAGAAACAATTGTCACTAGTTTTATTCGAGGTTAACCTTCAACTTGGTCCGTGTGTTTTTGTTTTTTTATGGCCGTTTGGGTTTAGTCCCTCCATGGAAAAAAATTAGTAAATAGTCCCTACGACTACACGCAGCTAGCATTTAGTCATCGCTTGAGGGCGGAGCTTTGGCGAGAGTGCTAGGTGGCAGGTCAACGTTGATGTGGCATTATACACATCATTTTTATTTAAATTTTAAATTCTAAATGTATAATTAATAATTAAATTAAAATAAAAAATCCAAAAAAATCATTAATTAAAAAATAAACATTACAAAAAAGAATAATCCCCAATTTAAAACTAAAACCCTATTTCCAATTAATCAAGGAGATAACAACAAAACTCTTCATCTCATTCTTCTTCTTTCAATTACTCAACCAATCCATCCACAAGCCTTCTCTTCCAGAACTAACCATTTCAAAGAGAACGAAGGGTGGGGGTATGGTGGGCTGAACTAGAAGGAAGAGTTTTGGCCATGGTAGCAACTGAAGGGTGTGCATGAGAAGCAAGTACCATCAGCTCCCACCAACTTACACGGTTTGCCTTGCTGTTTGGATATGAAATTATTGATGATAAAAGAAACAGACAATGAATATAAGTGGAAGAAGTGAAATAGTCATAACAAGTCATCTTTTTTATTTCAACCTGTCTTGGCATTGTGGATTACTATCAGTTCCCATTAGAGGCAAACATGTAATATATTATGGCATTAATATTCTGGGTTTAAAGGTTTGATTTTCTTTGTTCTTGGAAGAGGAAGGGAATTTGTGCCTCTTCCAATTTTTGTTCTGTATTTTCTGGGTTGTGAGAACAAGTGGAAATGGCGTTGGAAGAGGTAGAAGAGAAGAAAGAGTGGATGAAGACGAGGGGAGAACGAGATAGGGTTAACAAAAATTGTGATTGGGTGACGAATTAAAGGGTTTTTTTGGGATTAATACTTCTGAAATCAGGAATTAATAATTATATGGATTTTTAATTTCATTTAATTATTAATTATACATTTGGAATTTAAAATTTAAATAAAAATGATGGAGATAATGTCACGTTAGCGTTGACCTGCCACTCAGCACTCTCGTCGGTGCTCTGCCCTCAAGCGTGGACTAAATCATAATTGTGTGCAATTGTAGGAACTATTTGCTAATTTTCTTCTGAGGAGTAATTAAACTCGGACCACCATACAATCACATATACCAAGTTGATTTCAACTTGGAGAGAAAATAAAAAACCTTTTCAATTTTGTAAAAGGGGGTTGCGTTTGGTGCCCCCTATTGCGTCATACGCCCCCCCTATTTTTTAAAAATGCCCAAAATACCCTTCTGTACAAAAAAAACTAAACCAAAAAAAAAAACTAAACCAAAAAAAAAATCATAAAAATTTCAAAACTCCAATTTCTTCCTCTTCAACTCATCACCATCAACATTTTTCTCTATCCACTTCATTGTCATCTCCTTTTATGTTATCTTGTAAAGGAAGGGGCAAGCAAGAAACCTTGAAATCCTCATTCCGATAGAGAAAACGAATTTTCGAAGTGAACCACGAAGCCTGGTTATTATTCGCATCTTGGAGTGCGATTTGTGTACATATATCGCATTTAAGGATGCGATTATAATTTTAACAATTTTTTTATATTCATTTAAAAATCGCATTTAGGAGTGCGATTTCATATTAAAAAACATCTAAAAAAAATTCAAAAAATGCCCAAATAATTTTTAAAAATCATGGGACCACCACAGTTAGTCTAGTTGACATATTTAGAAATTTATGGTGAAATATTTTTTTTCAAAAATTAAAAAAATAGCAAACGATGAAATTTGGGCTCGAGACACCGAGCTTATGGCGAAGCGATAAGCGTCCAATTACTTTTTTTTTCTCTTCAACTTTGTAGTTCAGCCCGTCGCCATCCGAGACCGTTAGAAATTCCTTTTTCAGGGCCAGAAATATTAAAATACTATTTCGCACCTATAAGTGCGATTTGGAGGCCCATTTCGCACTCTTTGGTGCGATACACACTTTTAAATCCGTACACCTATAAGTGCGATTTGGAGGCCCATTTCGCACTCTTAGGTGTGATACATAATTTTAAAAAATAAAATTAAAAATTAAAAATTAAAAAATACTAGTTCGCACACCAGTGTTCAATTTCTTGCAGTTAACTATATGAAAATAATAGGAAACGACGGGAGGGAGCAAGGAGGAAACAAGAGGAAGGATGTTGATGGTTAGTAGATGAAGGAGGTGGTTGATGGAAGATGATGAATGTGGTTGTTACAAGATGATAATGTTGGTGGTGAAAGGATGGAGAGAAAGGGGGTGGGAGAATGGTGGAAGGATGGAGAGAAAGAGGGGTGGGAGAATGGTGGAAGGATGATATTTATTTAATTTTTTAAATTTAAAAGGGTAAAATAGTAATATTTTAAATTTTAAAGAGCAAAATGGTAAAAGACACATTAAAAGGGGGCGTATGGTGCAATAGGGGGGCGCCAAACGCAACACCCTTTATAAAATTAGCTTGGGAGAAAAGTTTGAGTAATTGGTTATGCGGGGTGGGGTGGAGGTCGATCCCCCAAGCACCCGTGACATGTTTCATGTGGCAACTACCCCTAACTAAAAGCGAAAACTTCATTAACTTTAAACTCATTTTCCTTTTTTTTTTTGGACAAAGAAAATTTTGAAAATTTAAGGAGGTAAATTTTATTATGAGATTAATGGATATATGCGGTTAATGTAAAGAAGTTTTACATTAATATCCATCACATTATGTCATATAGGAAACAAACAGTTATATTTTTTAATTTTAATTAAAATAAAAAAATCTGATGTGACTGAAATTAATTATATGCATGTGTAAATAAAGCTTACACGGACCATGCATTAATCATTTTCTCTTTAATTATTCTTCAATTATTTCTAAAAAGAGGAAAAATTAATTTACAATATATTTTTAAGATACAAACTTTATATATCACCTACCCATTTAATGTGAATCTTGAGATAATTAGTCTCATGGCTACCGATTATGCGGATGCTTGGTGTAATAAAATAATGTTTTTGAAACTGGTAATTAATTTAATTTCTTAATATTCTTGGAAAGATGTGTTAGAGAAAAATATTTAAATGAATTAATCTATTTTGATAAATAACAATTTCGTCAAGAGTCACTAACTTTCTTTGAAGAATTTTATATTCAGGGACTCTTATGAACGGAAGCTATGCTGCAACCATTATCAAAAAGCAAAGGAAAAGTCCGTCCGGCTACAAGAATTGAGTCTGCTTTCAGAGTAAAGTTCGTCCGCCTGAAAAGTTTGTCCGGTTCATTCCTCGTCAAACGTATGGGTTGACTAAGGAGCAATGATTGAAGACTGGTACAAAAAGAATCTGCTTAGAAGAGATCGTTTGCTCAAACTGAAGATGAGCTGTCATGCACCTCTTGGTTGATCAGAGCATTAATGACGAAAAAGACAGAATTAAGCGCCATCTACCTTGAAGATTCAAATTCTCTGACATTCCTTAATTCAAGCTGCTTTTGCTGAATTAACGGTGAAATCCTTTGATCATCGTATCTCCTCAACGGCCGAATCCAAATCCTCTGGTCAGAGCATTAATTGCCTTATTAGCTGTAATACACTTGCATTAATTGCTGCCTCTGAGAACCAGAAGAAAAAATATTGCCAGACGATCTCACTCTCTATCAGTTGAAGAAATGTTCCTCACTTTGACAAACCTTATCAAGCAACAGATGCAGAAGTATCCGTTACTCACAATCAAGCAAATATTCAACGGAACTATTTTTGAAGATCTTCATCAGCTCATCCAGTTCTCATCCTACTGAAGATATAAATAGTGGCCTCTGCATCATTTTCAACTTGGCGACTTACACACTATCAAAGCATTCAAATCCTTCAAGTCAGTTTATAATTTGAACAAGCTTTAGCCAAGAACACTCAGCAACTCTAGATTTTCTATTCTTTTGAGTTTAGTCGCCAACTCGTGTGAAACCTCCATAGAGTGAAAACTCTTATTCTTCTCACACAACCTCTTCAGAGAATCAAATTAAAAATCATCTCTAAACCTAGAACCTCATAGTTTCTACCCACTCTTTGTGAAGAGATCTTTGTAGAAAACAAACCTTCTTGAAAAAGAACTGGGAGAAGTCCTGTCGAATACTTGAGAGATAAAGGAGAAGTCCTGAGAAAACTTGTAAAGGAGTAGTCCTCAGAATACTGGGAGAAGTCCCTGAGAACACTTGTACTATTCTGTTGAAATAGTGGAAAATCTTGGTATAGCCAAGGACTGGACGTAGCCCTATCGGTTTTGGGGGTGAACCAGGATAAATATCTTGTGTGCTTTACTCTTTAAAGTTCTAAGTATATTTTCGCTGCACTTCTCTTTAAACGTTTTCGAACCTATAACAAGTAATTTGCGAAAAACTTTTCAAAAGTCACACATACAATTCAAACCCCCCCTTTCTTGTGTGATTTTATTACTATCAAGATGTTTTAAAGTTTCTTAGTTAAAATTATTTTTTTATTTATGAAATGTTTTTGGAAAAAAGATTTTTGATTTTTGAATGCAATGATTTTTTTTAATATTTTAGACATGTTTATTAGTAAAGAATTTATTCTTCAAAAAGGATTTTATATTTTTAAACAAAAATTGAGTTTTCAAAAATTCATTTAAATTAGTTCTCCAATTGCACAAGACTTAGGGTATCAATCATGCAAAAGTTCTAACGATGCATCATGCATATAACGAGTAAACCTCCAATTTGGTCCCTGAAAGATCACACTTATGGCTGTTTGGTTCCCATACTATTTTCACCCACCAAGTTAGTCCCTGAAAGATTCGCCGTTAGTCAATCTGGTCCCTGAAAGATTTTTCCGTCAAGTCCCTGAAAGATTCGTCGTTAGTCAATCTGGTCCCTAAAAGATTTTTCCCCGTCAGGGGTTCGAACCTGAGACCTGAGAGTAGCAAAACAAAGCCTTTGCCAGTGGAGCTACTTAATCAATTGATAAATATGTGAACCCATATATATTTATACAAATTCGATTCTCCCTTCTCCAAGCTTCATGGTTTCTCCTACAACCTAAGTAGTACTCAAGCCTCACAATATGTTATGTCTTCTCTCTTCACTACCCAAGAGAACAGAAGTTTCTTCACTCTCTCCTTCGTGTTCTTCTTCTTCAAGCCGTGAGGCTCATCACCATGAGATGACCACTAGCACACCATTGTTTCTGTTTCTTTCCTCTCCTCTGAGTTGCTGCTTCTTCCAGCTTCCTGTTGCATCATAAATCACGTGAAGGGTGGTGGAGGAAGTGGTAGGAACCACCATGGCCGAGGCTACCACCTCCAAACTCCATAATCATGTTCTTCTTCGAATCCCCCTTTGGACGCCTCAAATATGTCCCTTGATGCTCGAATATGGTTTTTGGGAGTGTCCTCATGAATTCTGGGCAAAGAAACAGAAGAAACGATGGTGTGCTGGTGGTCATCTCATGGTGAAGAGCCTCACAGCTTGAAGAAGAAGAACACGAAGGAGAGAGAGAAGAAACTTCTGCTCTCTTGAGCAGTGAAGAGAGAAGACAGAACAGATTGTGAGGCATGAGTACTGCTTAGGTTGCAGGAGAAACCATGAAGCTTGGAGAAGGGAGAATCGAATTTATATAAATATATATGGATTCACATATTTGTCAATTGATTAAGTAGCTCAACTGGCAAAAGCTTTGTTTTGCTACTCTCAGGTCTCAGGTCCGAACCTAACTCACATTCTTTCTATAATTTTTTAATAACGGAGGACTAAATTGACTGACGATTTACTCTTTCAGGGGCTAATTTGACTAACTTACACTTTCGTCTAGGGACCTGACGGGGAAAAATCTTTCAGGGACCAGATTGACTAATGGCGAATCTTTCAGGGACTTGACGGAAAAATCTTTTAGGGACTAGATTGACTAACGATGAATCTTTCAGGGACTAACTTGGTGAGTGAAAATAGTATGAGGACCAAACAGTCATAAATGTGGTCTTTCAGGGACTAAATTGGAGGTTTACTCTGCATATAACACTTGAGAACACGTGCACCACTGAATAATGTTGCAACTCATGTGAATTAATTTTAACCTTTATTATACTTTTAGCTTTATTGCAATGGTACGATTTAATCTCTCTTTTTTAGAAGTCTTTAATGACAATGCATGGTACTCGACGGTAAATAGAAAACGTGTATATATATTTCAATGTCAAAATAATTCAACTTGAGAAACAACTTTAAAGCAAACAAGAACTAAAATTTGAAAATTTTCAATTTGAACATGACTTTGGTGATGTTTGGGTGAAAACAAATTGAACTTTAACGTCAACCATAATCGATGCTAACAAGGTAATAGTATCATCAACCTATACGACCGACTCTAATAATTACGATTTAGCGTCGTTCATGGTAATAGGTGTGTTGTGTCAGGTTAGAGTTGGTTGAAATGTCGCTAAACGTAGAGTCGGCTGACGTGACCAACACTAAGTGTTAGCTTTGAGTTGTTTAGTGTCAGTTCTGATGTCAACACTAAACTAATACTAAACTAGTAATAATGTAGACTTTTGCCCCGTTAGCGTCGACTTACAGTCGACGCTTATTCGCGTTTTTCTTTTAGTGCTTTGTTTAAAAAATTGTGGAAAAAGCTATAAGGTTATGAGTAGTGGAAAAATACAACAATCTTATAATATAAAATTTTAGAAGCGGGTGCTATTACGATGTCCATTAAACAAACTTATTTGTATATTTTTGTCATGTCAGCTTTTTAGAAGGGGTGTCAACTTTAATACTCATGTTTTTTCAAATGTCTTTGATCTTATAATTCTTGCAATAGTTATAATTCAAAATCATAATTATGTCGTAAATATCCATAAAATATATGATTAGGAATCTAATATAATTAGAAATCTAATAATTAGAAATCTAATTAAGTCCTATTTTCAAAAAACGGCTACCATGAATCCTAATTTTTCAAAAAACGGCTACCATGAATCCTAATTTTTCAAAAAACGGCTCCACGAACCCTAATTTTTCAAAAGAAAAAGGTCACCATGAACCCTAATTTTTTCAAAGAAAAAAATTGGTCAATCACGAAATTAAAATTAAATGTTAACTAATTCGGCAAATAAACTACCCCATAATTATGTTAAATCGCCATTTTAGTCAACCAAAATCAATAATTACTATTTAATTGATTTTGAATTATTACTATTTTTGACAATAGGTAATAATGCCTAATTAATAAAATTAATGTTAGACATAAAATTTCATTATTTCAAAGCCACCAAAATTTAATTTAAATAATTAATTAATGCATTTAATTTTTCAAATTTTGAAATATTTTCCTTTTTATCAAGTGTATTATTTATGACATTATTAAATGTATGAGCTCTAAATATGGATTAATAGCCGCCAAAGTTTAATTTATATAATTAATTTGTACATTTAATTTTTCAAAATATGAAAACTTCCGTTTTTTATCAAGTGTATTATTTATGATATTAATAAATGTATAAGCCCTAATTATGGATTAATAGACGTCTAAATTTAATTTATATAATTAATTTGTACATTTAAATTTTCAAAATTTGAAATATTTCTAATTATAATTAGTCAGCTATAAATATAAAATTCAAAATTGATTTTCGATATTAATTTAATTAAATGTTTTAATTGCTAATTAATGTATTTTTGAATTATTAACATTATACCAAAAGGTATTAATGAAATATTAATTTAGTTGACCTAATTAATACGTACGTTAACCACGCAAATTTATGTTTAACATTATTAATTTTACACTAAGTGCCGAAATTTATGAAATTACATAATAATAACCCGTTAATTACGTAAAGTTTTAAATTTAAAATTAATATCGTTAGTTTTCAATTATCTAATAATACCTCATAAATTTCACAAATTTTTTAACTTAAATTTAACATCCATAATTTACAAAATTACCTAATTAATACGGCATTTATTACGATTAATAAAGGGATTATCAAGTAACTGGTCCATGTGTTTGAGCCCGTATCTGACTTAGGTTCCACCCCGGAAAAATCTTTGCATATGGTCCCTGCGTTTGCTAAATGTTTGAACTAGGTCCTCACCGGTGACCGGAGCTCAGACAAGTGATTATGTGGCATGCTGACAAGTTAAATGAAGCACAAGTGGAAATGACAAGTCAGAAAATAAAAATAGATCGTTTTCCAAGTCCCTTTGATCTATTTTTATTTTCCAAGTCAGATACGGGCTTAAACACTCGGGCCAGTTACTTGATAATCCAATTAATAAATTAATATCCTAAATTTTTGAAATTTGCGGTAATGTTAACTTTTTAAATCATTTAATAAAAAAGTTTAATTTCTAATTAATTGATATGATTACCTTAATATATATGATCTTTATTGTAATTTCAATATTAATGTCGATAATAATACCTCATAAGTACGATATTTATAGTAATTTTATTATTAATATTATCTATTTTCCTAAAAGTATTAATTATTAATTAATAAATTTTAAAATATTTCCATTTTAACAAAATGTAATAGTGACTAAATAATGAATTTAGAAATATGACAAGTTTTAAAAAAATGTAATAACGAATAATTAAATTTTCCATCAAAAAATAATGACCAATTAATTAAATTACCCTAATTAATACTAATATTTATTTTAATTAATTAATAACAACATTTACTGAAAATTATTAATTACTAATTAATAAAATTAGAAATCTTACCATTTTAAAAATACAATAATGACTAATTAATTTGATTAGTCTTAATTATTTATTTGACCATGAATATTTATTTAAATAAAATAAATGTGAAGAAGCCAGTCAGCAAATATGTTCTCCCGGATAATTTATATCACGTTATGGGGTAAAAACCTCTCATGAGAGTGAATATTTATATCAACTAATAGGATTAAGTATAGGATTAAATATTTATAATAATTTAATAATTTAATAGTGAATTTTTTTTATGAAGAAATCTAAGAAAATTCATATTTATATATAATCTACTTTTGTTTGTGTATAAATTATGAGGTAAAAAGCTACACGTGAAAATTACTTTACACGAATATACTTCCATATTTAGGAGTACGTATTTATACAAATATTATAATATGATAATGTAATACCCCATGCATATCACATGTCTCACACTAATGAATGCATGCAAGAAATCAACATTTGGCATGAAAATATTTTCATGGTAAAAATAATATAAAAGTAGATTTGTATGTATTTACAACACTTTTGCATAAATTATTAATAATATTGAGAACGAATCTATATATTATTATTATATAAAAGAAGGTTTATAACCACCTACCCACTAAAATAAGGTATAAATCCTAACTACCCCAATTATGACCTACTCACTAAGATCCTACCCTAAATATTAAATAAGGAACGAATCATAACTAATTAATACCAAATTAAATATATTTTTTTGAAATATGAATTTTTATTAACAATTAGTATAATTAATATCAAATTTTTAACTAAATCTTAAGATTCTTAAAAAAAACATTTTTTAAATAATTAATATCTATAAAATTTATTATAAATGTTAAATAAGGAACGAATCATAACTACTTAATACCAAATTTTAATAGGAACAAAAATTGATATTGATTATAAATGTTAAATAAGGAACGAACCCTAACTAATTAATACCAAATATTTAACCAATTTTTAAAATAAGGAACGAATCATAACTAATTAATACCAAATTAAATTTTTTTTTGAAATATGAATTTTTATTAACAATTATTCTCCTGCTATAAATTGTATCACTACGGTTCTCTCCTATATCGTTTTAAAAGAATAAACTCAAAATTCAATCGTGAGAACTATTGCATACTTCTAAATTGTTTTTCTGCTACATTATTCTGAAAGTAATCGATTATGGTGGTGAGTTTCAAAGTAGAAATCTCTGTGTATGCAATCTGTTCATTCTACAATTTTTTTTTTATTCTGCACGCGTTACCGTGTTCTAATCATTCAATTTGTTTTAGTTTTGATTCCTTCACATGTTGCAATTTTATCTATTTTTATTTGGTTCTCTTTTAATCTTAAATGCAATATTCT
Source organism: Acmispon strigosus (assembly GCA_030819835.1). NCBI lineage: Eukaryota > Viridiplantae > Streptophyta > Magnoliopsida > Fabales > Fabaceae > Acmispon > Acmispon strigosus. The sequence continues at coordinate 11,634,595 of JAUAMA010000001.1, forward strand.
GACTTGATTGCTACACTATATAGCTTTGCTTTTCACTTGTTGCATTAAGGAAAAATAAGAGAACTCTTCGAATAGACACCCAAAGGCACCTATATCTGCTGCATTAAGGATAAATAAGAGAACTCTTCAAATAGGCATCCAAAGGCACCTATGTCCGCCCCATATAACTTGGGAAAGTGATTGAATCTACTTTGACAAAGTTACAGCATCATGTAAATCCATTTTGTACATGTCATGCAATCAATCCACTCCAAGTCACCATATCAATATGTGGTATTATATTAATAATTTGCAAGCATAACAAATATCCCTCTTTTAGCACATACAGACAAAATACAAGCAAAGGTTATAAGAGTTCCTCGTTTCTGCAAATTTTCTTATTGCATTGTTTAAATCCAGGTTTCACATAACATTTTTTATGGTGTTGTTAAAATTTCTCATTGACCATGACATTCCACAATGTTTTCCCTTAGAGGCAATTCATCAAGCAGTGACTCTCAACCAAACATGATATGCTAATGGACATGTGAAGAAAGGATGAAGAGAGCTTTTTTTGAACATTGTTGCAAACACCACAAGTTGTCTCTGAGCTACTTGCATTTATATTGCTCTTATGAAATTAAGTTCTGTAGGTAAACTATCCAAAAGAAGCTGCCAAGAAAATGCTAGTACCTTTGAAGGTGTTAAGCACTTCCAAAAGGATTTGAAGATAACATTTAATGTTGGCTACCATCCAAATAAAGAGTGGATTGAGAATGCAAAAACTAAATGCACATTTTGAGAAATAAACACCGGAGCTGTCCAAACACCAAACCCACTCATACTTCCTATTTTCACTCCTGAAATTGAATCCAGCAATAGAAGTTCATTAAAAACAGCTTCCATTTCCACCTCCAACACCATTTACCTAAGTACCAAGGTCACGTTCACCTATGCATGCAACGCCCAGCTAATTAAAGACAAACTGTCATCCACCATATAGCTTTGAATAGAATTACTTTATAAGCATATTGGTGAAGCCATGCATATCTAATATTTTAGAAGGGCAGTTCCAAGAAATGCACTCGCAGCAGATAAATGAACAACATTTTAAAAAGCATCAGCAAAAACAAAAAAACCAACCAACCAAGCTATAGATATTAATTCAAGAGCAAGATAGCTTGTTCAGTTCATATCAAAATCAAATGGTTGCAATTATACCTAATATATTTAACAGCTCAGAAAATTAGATCAAAGTCTTGCTTAGCTTAACCCAAAATTATTCACTTCTAGGGTTTTTCTGGAGCTGCAGCAAGCAGTGTCATGCTTAACCCATTCATTCATGTACTTGTTCATTGTTCTTGTTGACATTGTTGGGATCAGTAGCTGGCTTCTTCTGATCGATGACCCGTCCGGTTAACCCATCGACAGGGCGCATGTCACGGGGTCCACCTTTGCGGCCCATGGCGACCATCGGCGGTGGAGGAAGCAATCCAGAACGGAATAGAAGACGCTCTACCGGCTCCGATGGTTGAGCTCCAACAGAAAGCCAATACCTGAACAAAAAATTTAAAAAGGGATAAATCAAACGCTATGAGAAGCATGAAAAGAGAGAAAATCACGAAGAGATTGTTGGAACTGACTTGACTCTATCAAAGTTCAGACCCATTCTTTTGCCACCGTCTTGAACTGGTAAGGGGTTGTAGTAACCGAGGATTTCGAGGTGCTTGCCGTCTCTAGGGGATCTGCTATCGGCGGCCATAACGCGGTAGAATGGCTTGTTCTTGCAACCGAACCGTGATAGCCGAATCCTCACCACCATCTTCAGATTCGATTCAACCTACTCCTTCTTCTTCTTCTTCTCCGTTTTCCTCCGACCCAATCGCACAGGCAATAGGGGTTCGCACAAACAACTTTTATGCTATTCCAAAATGAAAAACTTCAAACAAAACAAGATGATATTTTTATACTTAATATGTTACTCATTGAATAGTATTATATATGTATACATTTATATTATATATAGTATGTGGTATTAAATGATGATCAAGAACAATAATAGATCAAAATGGTGTGAGTGTTAGCCCAAGAGTGCATTAAAAAAGTGCCGGTTTGTGGTACCTGCATAAAATTCAAATTTCAAAATAAGTTCTTAGTCGTCTCAATAGTTTCACATCCCATTGGAGGAGTTTCAGAAACATTGTCATCAACCATAATCACATTATTACTTGCAGACTCCATAATTCAATTAATGGCTCCTATCAATTAAAACATAAAACACAACAAAAGAAGATAAAAAACAAGATACTCACTGAGACTTTGATTCATGATTAAACAATTCATAAAGAACAAGTTACAGCCAAAAACCAGTAGTTGATGTTGCTATTCTGATTACCAAAAAAGCAATAGACAAAGAAGATCAGGCCAAGATCAAAATGGAAAAACATTGGAAGTAGAAACAGAAAGCAAAGGTGCAAGGAGCAAGAGGATCAGTAAAGGAAAGGAAGGTGTGGTTCCAAACAAAAAGAATCAGCATTCTTTTCAACTGGTACCCTTTTCTTTATTTGAGTCCTTAACTGTCTATACTTAGTATTAGCACTTGCTTTGCTATTTATTTATATCTGTTAAAATGTGATCTCTACTTAGTCTTAAAATAACTAGCTAGATCCATAAAAATGTAAGGGGTAACATAGCACTAGCAGTTCCAGATACTAAAAACCAAACATATATTGGGTTCCTTTTGTTAATATCACTGTTTCTCTTTGAAAAATTAATATACAGTGAACATATAATCTGTGTAAACTTTCATAGTGGAAAGTGAGAGGGCTTTACCCAGATACAGAAAGTAGAGAAAGGTTTCAACATTCTGTTTGAGATGGTGCAGCGTGTTTGGAAGTGAAGGAATTTCTTGTTTGTTAATATTTAGTCTAGGGTGGTATTGGCACATTCATGATTCATCCACACACAATGACACAATCAAATAGTTTTGCCAATTAAGTTAAGGAATTTTCAGCTAGCAATTTTTCCAAATAAAAATCAGAAGAAACTCAGAACAATGACAAGGGAAAGGAGGACATTTACCTCGGACTTCAATTGACACCAAATCAGCTTGAAGATGGTAATGGAGACTCACTGCTAAATCTGCAACCACACAAAATCCAAAACCAGATAGATAATACCATAAGAATTAGCATATATCTCATTTTATTATGTTGTTTCCCAGCTACATAACCCAAAACCCAACAAAGAAAATAAATAAATGAGTAGAATAAGAAAGAGGATGAGGAAGAACACTTCATTCATCACATACAGTTGAGATTGACGTATACCAAATGTTGAATCAGGTTCCAATTCGAGCAGCGGCGGCGACACGGTTTCAGCGGCGGCGCTTGTGTTTCGAGCAGCGGCGGCGGCGATGAAGAGGGCGTTTAGGTCGCGAGGAAGAGGAAGGGCGGCGGTGAGAGATCGAAGGAGAAGAAGAGGAAGGGCAGCAGTGATAGGAGTGGCGGTGAGAGGAAGAGGAAGAGGAAGGGCGGCGGTGAGAGGTCGAAGGAGAAGAAGAGGAAGGGCGGCAGTGAGAGGAGCGGCGGTTAGAGGAAGAGGAAGGACTGAAATGAAAACTGATTCGGGAATTAGGTTTTTTTTTTTAGAATTTCAGAATTAATTTTTTAAATTAAAATTATAAAAAACATTAAAAATAAAAAAAATGGAATGTAGGTCGGTCCTTTCCAGCCCACATTACTAGTGGGGTTGAATGGACTGAGACTTTTTGACCCACAATTAAAAATGGGACTGTGTGGGTTAGGGCTAAGATAGTGGGGCTTGGAGCTGGCCTTGGGGCTTAGGGCTCATTTGACAGCTCTATATCATGATGTGAACACCCTTCCATCTAACTACAACAAGCACAAAACTCTTAAAAATTTAGTTAAGTCATGGTAATCCTTAATAAAATTACTCAAGTATGACTTACTAATAGAACGTCTCTTCCATTCGTAACAAGTAACCTCACAATCAATTTCAAATTGCACATGTTGAAGACCAAGATATGTTGCCGGCGAAATTGCCCACCGAAAATATTTAACTTATCCCAATAGAGGAGAAGGGATTTAAGGAAAAATAGATGTTCCAGCTTCTAAAAGAATACTTGAATGATCGCCAACAACCATACTAAAACCAACAACTTCGTCAAATCTAAAAGAGGCTGTTTCAAAGTTGTATGACTCCCAAGGTCGAGGAGTAAGGAGATAGAAAAGGAAGGGATCCATTGTCTTCATCGAGACGCAATATGTCCATCATATCTCATATGTGAGAAATTGTGGGAGCCTGAATAATGTTGTGGCGGGTGGTGGGAACCTCAGAGAGATGAGAAACAATGTTGCTTTTTATTTACAATGTGAGAATAGAAGAAAAACAAAAGAATAAATAAAATTAGATCTATTACCACAGTTCAGGGTTAAACTGTGGTAATAGAGTGGCCATATAACCATAGTTCCGGTTGAACCGCAGTAACAATTCAAACGTATTACCATAGTTTCGGTTGAACCGTAGTAATAGAACAGACATATACCACGGTTTCGGTTGAACCGTGGTAATAGAACAGACATATTACTATGGTTCCGTGTTTCCAACCACAGTAACATGAGCACAAATTACCACGGTTTTGGTTGAACCGTTGTAATTAATCAATTACTTCGGTTCAACCGTGATGATAAATGACACAAAATCATGATAAAAGAGCATTTATGTAGTAGTGAACTACAAACATTTACAATTTACAGTGTTAAATCTTAAAGCATTTTCCTCATCCAAATTTGGAATTAAAAACAGTTTCATTTAATAGCTTCTGGAAAACAGAAAAATCAGTCAATAAAGATATTCAAACTTTTTATTGTAACTATGTATTGTTTGCACTGGAATAATACAATTTGACAGGAACTTCATATAATAGTCACTTCCTTGGCCTTCAGAGAAAATCAAACATCGATATAATCTCCTTGTTGGCATGAGGTTTTGGCACAAACTCACGAGGCTTTCATGGTTGATGCACACTGCTAAAGCATGCTATTTGTATATTCCTGGAACTGTCACTATATTTTATGTCTTAAACTACAAATGCTATCTCCAAGTGCCTTGAATTAGAAGGACCTTGGTAACTTGAGCTTCTCACTGTATTCCACTATGGCTGATGGTGGAAGGAGGCCACTGCTTATCTCATGCACTGTTGAGAAGAGAGGAAACAACTCTAGCCACCCGCGATGGCTTAGAACCTCGTAAACCTCTCTTGCAGTTGAGACACCCTTAGTGCAAGAAAGTTAGACTAGTAAGAACATAAACATCAAGAACACAAGAACTACTACTGGTTCTATAGATGTGTCTGATTCAAAAAGAATCTCTTTGATTAATCGGCACAGTTCTTTCTAGTAAAATGAATTTCATGCTTTATCTTGTAGTTAGAAGAAATTATTAAAATGACCTCATTCTTCATAATCTGGTTTTTTATCGAGCTCAATAGTGTAGTATGATCCATATAGCCGACCTCACTTAGTGGGGTAAGGCTTTTGTTTTTGTTTTATATGAAACTTTGAACTGTGTTTGATTGTTTATTAGTCTGAGTTATGGATGAAGATAATGAAGCTCATAATTCAAGCACAAAGGAGCAAGATGTTTTTTAACTTGATACTTTTGTGCTTACCAAGTTATCACTGCATATATACATCCAAAGACATCTTTGTGATTGTATATACATTGCACTGTTCTGTTTGGCATAGTAAGTTTCATGAAAGTACCTGTAATTTCTGGCCTTGCAACATCTCTGCTTCAAGCTCATCGAAAGACCTGCAGTTAAGAATGAAAATCAGATATAACTCCACTGCGTGTTTGGATCAGTGTTACGAGAATTGATTTTGGATAAAATTGATTTTGGTAAAATTGATTATGATATAAGTGAAGTGAGTTGAAATTGAAGTGACATCTGTGGATGCCTTTGTGGGAAAAGTGATTTCTACAGGGTAATGTGAAATCTAGTCATGAAATCTAACAATTGACTTCTACACTGCAGAAGCTACTATAACCTTAGCTTCTCGCATAATTGATTTTGGGACTAAAATCTATTTTCTATGTTGAATGCCAAACATCTATATAACTACCTTAAAGTGATTCAGGTCAATAAGAATTGATTCTAAAACTCCAAAACGCGGAACTAAACACACTAAATAAACACTTCAGAAATATGGACCAGAGAGAAAGAAATGCAAAACAACCTCTCCCCCCTATTCCGAGCATAAGCCTCAGCAACTTTCCTGTTTCTTCCTCCCACTGCCACATAAAACATGTTATGAAAGAAACCAATGTAAGAAATGAATTGAAAATATGAGTGAAATTGATTAGCTTCCTTACAGCAAGTTGTGATAAGGTCAGCCACACCACAGCTCTCAAAAAAGGTGCTATCCTTAACCGATGGAAACAACAACTTTGAAAATGCCTTCATCTCTTTAAGACCAAGTCTCATGATTGCAGCCTAGACATCAAGAGAACAAAAAATAAAGGATGATACAAAATAGAGATTTTATTTTATTTTTGAAACCTTACGATTAGAAGATCCTTTGAACTTACTTTTGTATTGTTTCCCATTTCCAAGCCATCAACAAAACCTGTCCCATTTATGTGTCATTCGTTGAATGTTCAGAAAAATTGTAAAGGGGAGAGAACTAAGTGTATATACTGTATAGCGAACCTGCAGCTATGGCCACAACATTTTTTAGAGTTCCACACAGCTCAACTCCTTCAACATCCTGAACCTATTTATTATATAGAATACAATAATCATAAGAACAAGTAATGACCCATTTGGAAGAGTTTATTTGAGCTTATCTTATAGCATAATCCCTTATGCAAATGTTTGAGAGAGCTTATGTAAATAGCTTTTCGCCCACTATAAGCTGTTTTGAGCTTACTTTCGTAAGCTGTTCAGATTAGTTATGAATAAGAGCTTATGCTTACCTATAAAACATTTCAGCTTATTTCAATAGTTTTCTCAAATTAGCTTATGAATAATCACTTATGCGATAAGTGTTTATTGCCATAAGAGCTTAATTAAGTTATGTACCCGAACGAACCCTAATACGCTAGTGTTTTACAAATTTAAAGGTACTCATAATTGCATGTCATAACAGTATTTCTTTGGTATCACTGATAGTTCATAATTTCAAGAAAATTCCTCTTTGAGAATTAGTAGTGATAAGTTTTCACTAGATTTCTACTCATTTATTAAAGAATACGATGCACTCACTGCTGTCACAATGAAATAGGGAGTATAAAACAACTGAACCCATCTCTCAGCAACTTCTCTATTCTGCCTGTATCCCACTGTTGCTTCACTAAACATCTCTAAAGCTATCTGTAGAAATATTAATGATTAGTTAGAACAGCCAAACATGTAATAAGCTGGTCAGAAAATTACAAATAAAAAACAGTAAGTAGAAAAAGAAACCTCCTGTTTCTTCTAACTACCTCATTTGCTATGTTGGCCCCCATCAAAACTGAACAATTGATTCCGAGTTCCTGAGAAATGAGACTAGAGATCATGCATGGACCTTCCATTTTGACCTCCATCCCTTTGACAAGGGAAATAGCCTCAGCATCTGCTCTTATGTTCCCAGCAAGCTTTTTGCATATTCCTTCCATAAACTGATGTGGAGTCACAAAGACTAACATATTGGAATCCTTCACTGCATAATTTAAACCAATCAGAAGACTACACAAGTTGAGACCACCGCCCCAGCCTAAAAATTGGTATAAGTTTGTGATTTTTATTTTCTACATAACAGTAAAAAGTTAAAAACAAAAACTAAACCAATACCTGCATTTTGAAGATCAGGATCTGCAACAACATTTTTGCCAAGCTTGATTCCAGGAAGATATTTGACATTTTCCTACAAGAAGCAATCGTTATATTCTAAAGTCATAAAAATAGCAATGTCCATTGAAAAATATTGGGCACAGAATGGTGATGGAATGCATGGTAGTCCTTACATTGGTTTTATTGATGACATCTGTGAGCTTCTCTCCACTTGGTAATGTCTCCTCATATACCCACATCCTCACTTCATCTGAATTTATCAGGAGATTCATCAAAATGTGAAATTTAAGATTCTAAATTTAAGATTCAACATAAAGCATTAAAGCAGAAAATTTTCATAATCTAAAGTCACACTGGAGTTTTTAACAATATATACCTCCCACTCCCTAACTTAGCAACATCATATTACACAAATTCACTAGTCCAGAAAAATAAAAGAACAGTTTATCTTCACGAATAAGGAGCCTGATTCACAGGAGCAAGAAAAGTACCATGGAAGGAGCTAAGCCTGAGGGTGTTGGAGGCAATAAGCTTAGATGCAACATTGCCCCAGTTGCCACTACCAATAACAGTGACTTTGTATCTGTCTGTGGCATCACTGACATTGTTCAAGAAGATGTTCTGGACCACAGTTTCTCCCCCTTGTGGAACTGGTGCCATGGAGAGAGAGAGAGAGAGAGAGAGAGAGAGAGAGAGAGAGAGCAATGCAATGAATGGAGCAGTCGCAAAGAGGAGAAGAAGAATAGAGGAAAAAGAAGAAGTGAGTGAATATAAGGGAAGAAGAAGGGTTACTGGGGGGCGGAGATGCCGCACCAGTTTCGTGAAAAACTATGTTCGTCTCCAAATCGGGAGTTAAATCTGACGATCTCCTCTATGTCTGCAGGGTGGGAGAGGACAACGCAACTACGTTGTTTTCTGCTTAAGTTCGGACCACTCTGAATCAATCCATGAATTCCTGTTACAAATTTTGTTTCACATCGGTGAGCACATTCCTTTCTTTTCAATGCATAAAGTATAAGAACTCTCTTTCGAAAGATGTTTCACTCGGCTCTTCACTCACACGAACTAACCGCCTAGCAGTTGACGTACTAGGATCCTCTTACACCTAAGAGTTAGCATGCACGACTTGGTTAAGAGACGAGCATTCTCAGCTTAGTTGTTCCTTATCCGCCTGGCCCGCACACAAGCCGAAGGGAAAGCGCTTCATAGGCCGCTCGGCTTACAGCCACTCCCGCTCGGAAGTCTACTTATGAGCTTCCCAACGGATTTGGATCCTCTCATGTGTTAATCTCACATGACTATGTTATGTGAATGATCTGGGCCCTTGATTACTTTTTTAATGAAATCCGATGGTCAATATTATTTCTTGCACAATTTTAATATTCTCTCTATATATCCATTAAGGGTTCAGATTTCATTAAAAAAAATTTAAAGGTTTACATCTTCACATGACATGGTCATGTGAGATTAACACATGAGAGGATCCGAATCCCTTCCCAACACTTGCAGAGACACCACCGGCACCTATAAATATGAGGTTTTATCGTCTCACTCGGGATTTTTTTGGACTTTTGACTTCTGCTTCTTCTACGCTTCTTACTCACTCCTTACATTACAAGTATGCTATGCATTCTTAATGTTGGAGCTGAGCTCTTACATGCTCTTGGAGCTCCCTTACTGACTTGAGCGTCAGAGTGTCTTCTGCATGTCCCCACGAAGCATTGTACTTGAAGACTCCACCTCATTCACACCGGAGCACAGCGAGCGCCGCTGCAGCCTCGCTGAGAGCATCATGATTCTATCTGTGAGAAAGATTTGACAATTCAACGTCGTTCTTCTCTTCACCAGAGTAGAAGCTCACAACGATTCTGGGTCGTTTTCTTTCTACAATCAAACACAATTTTGTTAGCATTCTTCCTCAAGAGTTGTCGGTGGCTCTGAAACTGTCAAGTTCCAAGAATCCTCGGGGAAAATCCGGTAACGATCACCAATCACAGGTCGATAAGGGAGAAGTGATTCCCTCCTCAATGGAAAGTACGATGCCGTGTGCCTTCAAGCCTTTCTGCAAGACAATCCGTGATTTCCAGATGCCCCAAGGACAGATCGAACTGCTTGATGTGGAGACTTTTTTTTAGCGAAAGGATCCAAAGGAGAATCTAGAATGCTTCGAGAATTGGATTGATGCAGTGCGCATTAAGGAAGCACAAGAGGCTAATGCCATGAAGTGCAGGTTGTTTTTAACAAGATTGAAAGGAGAAGCTCTCCAGTTTTTCAATGTTTCCCTGCGTTTGCAATTTCGCAGTGGATTGATTTCAGTCACTCTGTCCACAATGCGTTCAAGGATATAATGAACGGGAAAAGGAAATTGGCAGAAGCTGATCATATGTTCACAAAATCTCCGAGCGCAGTGAAATTGGACAAAGGAGAGAAATTGTAGGACTTTCTTGAGCGTTTTACCAGTGAGGTGATTCTCCTATCCGAGCTAACGGGAGGAGGAACTCTAGGTCCTGGTACAGCCGGTAGTGCTACCAGGAAGTTCATTCAGAGAATCCCTTATCCTTGAACCTCCAAGTAGCTGGAGGGAGCTTGAGGAAAGAGCTGTAGTGTACCAAAGAACTTGCAACTTGCGCAATCGCCTGTACACTGAAAATTGTGGCTATGACGCGAAGCGCGGTGTAGAGATAGAATGCACCCTCAAGGAACTCAATAATGAGAAGAGATGGAAACGCTCCGCGAGCGGAATTGGACCTAGTTCGTAGAACGGGTAGCTAGAAAGAGCGAACCCATGGCCTCCAGAGAACACTGATCCCCAGGAGAACCCTATCAAGGGGCATTTACCTACCGAGCGGGAGGGACATGAAGGAAAGTGTGAAGAGGAAATAATAATTGAACTTCAAGCTCCGCGAGCCCAAGTGCCAAGGTGTAACGCCCCAATTTTTGGTTGAGGGTCACATAGTAAATTCTTAGAAATTAAAACCTCTTAGAAAAACAACTCAATTTTCAAAAACATTTCGTCTCTCAATAAATATTTAATCAATAGTATTCCCATAATAATATTAATTTAACGCGTAATAAAATTATTAATTAAATTGCACCACATGTGCTAAACATTTCAAAGCAGCGGAAAACATAACAATCTTCTACAAAGTTCTTCAATTCTTCGAGCCTTCCTTGCCAACTCGTTCTTGCATCAATTCATCTTCTCGTAAATCATCGCCCTGTCTGTCTCTAGCGTTAAGCGCCCAAACACAAACAGAAAGGGTTAACTCGAAACAAACAAGAATAATAACACAAACATTGTGATAAAACATCCAACAATAAAATATAATAACTACAAACCCAATTTCAACAATTCAACGCATAAACATGTACCGATCCTCATGTACAAATCACCACAACCACATACTTGTTAGTCCCTCATCAAACACCCGCAGTCTCAGGGCAGTTTCACTTGAGATTTAACCCATCCAAATCACCCACACCTCTCGGGCCGATTCCACAGGGATTAAACTCATCTCTACACAACTCACTTGAGATTTAACCATCCAAATCACCCACAACACTTGGGCCGATTCCACAGGGATTAAACTCACCTCATCACTTCCCATCATAGTTAATTCCTCAAAGAAACCATCTACATCAAACATCACAAAAACTCATGATAATTTTCAACAAAACCTCAGCAACAAATTATTTCACAAAACTCATAATAATTTATAGTTCCCAAAAGAAATTTATACGTAAACACAACTGACTCGATCTAGTACTGAGTTACCCTTACCTTCTATTCCTTTTCATGAACTCATCCTCCGACCTAATAGGATAAACACATATGCACAATCATCAACAACCATAGGAAAAGGTCGGAAACCAACTCAAAGGGATTTTAGAGCAACAGAAGCAAAACAACAACTTGCTGGCAGAGGCCTAGCGCTTGGGAGCTAGGTTCCAACGCTCATATGTTGGGCCTCTGTCTGGCAGCACAAATTGGGAAGAACTCCAACGCCCAGGCGTTGGGAGTCTAGCGCTCATGCGTTGGCTCCCTTCCAGAAAGCCTGAAAACAATGTTTTTCACCCCAAAATCAATTCTAAATTCTAATTTTCAAAACCAATACTTTCCCAAGCCCAAAAATCATTATAAAACTGATTGAATGTCACATCTACTCGAATTTCCAAAGATTTCCCCAAAACTCGAAATCATATGAACAGGGCATGAAACAAGATTTTCAACGAAGAATGAAAGGAGACACCAACCTCGATTCCTTGGTGTTTAATACCATACTTCCTGAAAAGTTCCTCTAACTCCCTTCTGAATTCAGAAATCAATCGTGATTTTATCACCTTATGGTTCTCCTCAGTCTGCTGAATCACCTTTTGTATTCTTTCCATTTCCTTTCCAAGTGGATCGTCACTCACGTGCATGGGTATTCTGGAGGCTGAATCTAATTGCATTTGCACAGGATGATTATTGGTCGTCAAAGGGGTTGAAGGATTCATCTGCACTAAGATTCGAACCCTTACCATGTAAATCAAATGCCTATGTCTCAACCACTAAACCAAAGCTCATCTTGTTACAACTCAAGCGAAACTATTCTTATAATCCTCAAAGTTGAACCAACATGTCCCCAATCAAATATCTGAATATCCCAAGGCTTAACTCCATTTATCATTAACCAAGGGACGTCAATACATTTATAAAGACTCTAGGGATTAAACTACAAATATAAAGAGTTCAAGGACCAAACTGCAAATTATACAAAATTAAGGGTCTTACACAAGGGGTGGCTTCACCTTGGAAATACCGACTGTGGTTAACAATGAAATGTTCAAAAGTGTCCTAGTTGATCCGGGAAGCTCGATGAGCTTGATGTCTTTCAAGTGCTTCATTCGGATGGGATACGAGGCAAGAGACTTGATTCCCCTGATGACCAATTCTGCTGGCTTTGGTGGCCACGCAATAGCACCGGTCGGGCTCAAAACGTTCTCTGCCATAGTGGGGCAAGGAAGAAAGATCAAAATCATCAAGGAATAGTTTCTAGTTGTGACACCCCGATTTTCAAGGCATTATTGTAGAAAATGAACAGTAATTAAATATGAACGATACATTTTCAAAACTGTAGAAAAGGAGGGTATTTTTTTTCTTTTCTTTTTCGAAATATGCTATGATGCGATGCATTAATAATATCAATACCCTGATTCGCAAATAGCCACACATTGGCATAAAGGTGTCTGGTCAGTGACTTAGAAAAAATTTACAAAACGATTTACTTCGAGTTCAAAAGAATATGCTGCCAGTTGTAAGAAAATAAACTAGGGCTCCCTACACGGATACTTAAGCATACATAAGTCCATGCATAGCAATCAAAACGTCTGCGAAAAGTCATCCTACGAATAAGCGTCCATCTTCCATCTTGATCTCCCTTGAACTGGCATCCACCTGCAACTTCTGGCTAAGGGCTGTCCGACTGGCGACAGGTCGCCAGCAAACACACACAACAGACAATGCAAGGGTCAACTTGTAAAACAGACAATACAGATAAGCAATTCAATCATCATATAGTATATTAGCAGACATATGTCTACATCGAGAGGATGCAGGAAAAGCAAAACTAATGAACATACAAGCTAATTATTCAATTAACCCCGAAACCCATTAATTAGCATATTTGTCTTTATGCCTAAGCCATTTGGTTTTACAAACGTATCTCACGATTGTTTTTCTTATCCGGATATTACGCCAACTCCGATTCGTGGGAGGCGGGACGATTCCTCAGTGTAACGTGCAATGGTGGCTTTCCATCGACCACCGGGATTCGCCACTTCGCAAATGTGGCGCAAGCCTCTCTTCCCTGATACATATTTCAAGAGAAGGTTTGAGAAAATCTGTTTATAGTTTCTTACCGCATGGTATGTATCTTCAATTAACTACCCAATCTAGGACTTACTTGTCTTTATACATTGCCTATCATAGCTTCATAATTAACAATAATCATGTAGAGCATATGTACATATCTAAACAGATATAAAACATGTACGAAAAGGAGAGCATGCTTACAAATAATAGTACAACAAGAACTTCAATCAATTCAAGACGCACATACAAGAAAAACATCAAATCAGTTCTAATCCAGCATATCAGATGCCTTCATATACTTGCAATAAAATTCAAGCAATTTAAAGTCGGGTCTTTCATAGAACGCCGTCGACTGACAATCAGCATCATAGTATATACATTCACATAATTATATACATATGCTTAAAAGCTAATGTAGCAAACTGCCCTTATCGAAGAAATGTTCTATCCGGGTAGTTACGTAAGCTCTATTCGTCCTGGTCGGTCCGAAGTCTCGTAAACCTTCAAGAAACACAGCCTAGATTAGAATTTGAAACTCAATCCTAAGGTCCTTGCAACTGGTCCTACAAGGTTTCTATTTATTAGGCATTGGTCCTAACTCTTAGGAAGATCCTTGGAAGTCGAAAACGTTTTTAGCAATTTTGGCGACCGCCGAAAGAACTCGGAAAAACCCTAAGTTAAAATTTTCAAAACTTTCCGAAACTTTAAAGCTCATAAAGAGCATCAAGGCTAGATTCTTACAAACCAATTTGAAGGCCTTAAACAAGATTTTGAATCCAAAAACACACACAACACCTTAAGGGTTCAATTCTGCCCAAAAACTTTAAAACCCTAAAAACCTCAAATTTTCACCAAATAAATCATGAAGTTTCTCAAGACAATTTCACAATTCAAAACATAACTTCGATTATAATTTTCTAAAACAAATCTTCAAGTCTTGAGTTTAAAAACTCCTAAGTGTCCAAAAGCACAAAACTTCGTTCCAAATGGAATTTCCAGTACCCGAGTTTTCTTAACTTAGCAAAAACCTTAATCAAGCTATGAATTCCAAAATCCAATTTACCCAAAAGCTCAATTCTAAACTTCCAATTCCAAGTTACCAAAATCTTCTAGAAATCAATTTTCTAGGGTTCCAAACATACAATTTTCTCTAGGCCCTTTTGCATTAATTAGGGCAAAACCTTTCCTACAAACCCAAAATCATTTTGAAGTATTTAAACACACTCAAAGCTAGTTGGAAAATCAACTTCTACCCTTGTTTCAATTCTGTCCAAATCAGCCAAGACCCATTAATTATCAAAATCAATTTTTCTTTCAAAACTAACTTGCACACATCAAAGGTTACATGAAATCTATAGTGAAACCAAATTTTAAAGTTTGAAAATCACTTATTTCAAATAATCAATTCTCAAAAACCTAGCTTCCAAGAAAACTAATTAGGAAAACCCATAGATCAATATCATGGGTGTAACTTTCCTAAAGGCAACCCTAGCAAAAGCTCAACTTGAAAATTCTCTAGGGACCAAAAATCAACCAATCAAAATTCCAATCGGTTCAAATTGAAGCCTAAGATCATGGGAACAACATTAATGAAGGGTGTTCAAGGTTCTGTCCATTTCCAAAAATCTAAACTCAACCTATCAAAAATCCGAATCGGTAGAAACGTAGATCGGGACGAGGGGAGTAACTTACCTCAAAGGATCAAGTGGAGGAGATGAGTGGAAGGGGCTGCCATGGAGGTGTGGAGGTTTGGCCATGGAGAGGAGGAAGAAGATGAATAGTGTTCAAGCTCTCACTTTCTCTCTCTAGTTTTTCTTCCAAATTTTCACTTAAATGACTAAATGAAAAAAACAACAACATGAAACCCCTATTTAAAGAGGTTTGGCCGTGGGTTCTACGGGCCTTAGGGGGGAAATTTCAACTTTAAATTAACCCTAGGGATCAAAGTGTGAAGGGTAAAAGTTTAAAGTAAAAATATCTTTTTACTATTTGAGGACCAAAGGCTAAACTCTCAAAGGGCAAGAACTAAACCATAAACGTTGAAGGGGCAAGGACCAAACTAGGATTATGGAAGATTAGGGAAATATCTATAATATTTTATTATTATATTCCTAATCCATGACGCGTCAGTGTGTGAGTTGAATCTGGTCGTCGTTGCGTTTCCTGACAAAGCTGAGGTTTCTAACACTGGTCACTAATTCTTTTTGGTTCTTGTGCTGTACTACTCGGCCCCGGGTCGTGTTCCTCGAAGTTCTTGCCGATTCTGGTCCGAAAGCACTATTCACAGAAAGCAGCTCGTGAAGCACTATTCACAAAACACTATTCACCAAAGTTACTATTCACAAATTTTTTTATCGCATAGCTGGATTCGTCACGTCAAACGGAGTCATTTGGTGATTCCCAGATTTTTGATCCGAGGTCTTGAAGTCGTCCTTTTCGCTGGCTAGATTTTCAACTGAAAGTCTCGCAAGCGAGAATTGTCGCTTTCGGGCTTCAGAAGGAAACCATATCAATATTAGAGTCTTTCTTCACAAATTCCTCACTGAAAGTCATTGTGATGGGAGAACGTCTTATTCTCATTCAAAATAAGTTAGGTCAAGGTTGGTTTACTACCAAGTGTCTTAAGGAGTACTTCATCCTACTTCAGCCGATGATATCGCTTGTCGATGCCGCCGAGCGGATCCAAACAGTACGTGGAATAATTAAATAATTATTTAATTATTGGGGGAAATTCAGGGTCTTACAGTCCTACCCCCCTTAAATTAGTTTCATCCTCGAAACTATAGGCCGGCGAACTGCTTGAGCATTGTCTTCCCCTACTTTCTCTTCGGGTTTCCACGTTGTTCCTTCCGTGGTTTGTCCAATATTGCTTGGCTAGGGGAACTTTCTCCCCCTACAACTTCTTATCGTTCTTGTCCTCGGTCTTCATGGGTGAAACCACGAATGATAAGACGTCTTTGAGTTGTGTGTACTCTGACTCAACAATTCCATACATAAGCCTCCCTGGCTTAATGCCTCTCTGACTCTCGTTGTCGGTGACTCCCGAGGTAAGCATGTTCCTCATCTCATGCTCTAGCCCTCTTTGTCTCTTGTTGGCGCATCTCTTACGTCTGCTCTGAGAAGTTCTCATATTTTCTTTACTGGACTCAAACCCTTCCATGGTTTTGCCGAGCAAGTTCAACTCCAAGTACCGGTTTCTACCGTCCTGGTGTAACTCGAGGAGTCTTGCTTCCAGACTTTGCTTCGCAGGGTGCCATCCCTGGGTTTGTATGATAGTCATCGCTGTAGGTAAGCTCCATCAAATGTAGTTGTTCCTTCCAGCTTTTTCGATGATCCAAGACACATTCCTTGTAGATCCTCTAGTGACCCCAATATCTGTTCAGTTTTTGCCTCACCGCTAGAGGGTGATAGAAGAAACTTGGCTCTGTCTTTAACAACATCGGGTATATGACTTGGAAAATAAGCACGTAGGTAAAATCCAAGTTAACACGTAGGGTGCATTCCACACAAAATTTGTAGTCTTAGGTGGTCGATGACTCTACGATTCCTATGTGCACGTACAACTGCTCGTTGTACAAAAATTTCATCCAAAATTATAGCACCAAATCCCACAGGCTGGTGGGACACTCAACCAATCTTCGGGCAAAAAAGTGCTGCAGTCAGTCGCGAGTTGTCGCTTACACGGGTACGTTCTGCATAACGCTCCTGAAAGGTTGCATCTCTGGCCCGGGGCACTGTAAAAACCCCGAACCATGACGTCTTCAAAATGCTTGACACGGCAAGTGGACTTCAACTCTAAGTTTTTCAGAGTGCTCCCCCAATGGGCGATTGGAACTTTGGTCCAGATCCGAGACGATACTGAGCACGTCCTGTGCAGTCAACTGATC
Source organism: Acmispon strigosus (assembly GCA_030819835.1). Taxonomy (NCBI): domain Eukaryota; kingdom Viridiplantae; phylum Streptophyta; class Magnoliopsida; order Fabales; family Fabaceae; genus Acmispon; species Acmispon strigosus. Next base: position 11,652,173 of record JAUAMA010000001.1, read on the forward strand.
TTTGCAATGTATACTTCTGCTGACCGTTTTACGTTGAAGATTGTCTTTGCGGGTAAAGGTGAGCTAACTTCATCGATTCACGGTTACCCATATCCATTGATGCATTGTCCCACTTCCATTCCAGGGACGTTAGGGGTTGAAACATTTCCGCAGACTTCTCATGTTCAACCCTTGCCTTCTGACAAGTAAGGCGTGCAGTCGCATACTCAGTCCCTTTCTTCCTTATTCCTGATGACCAAGTCCAACTTTAGACCTTGAAACTTGCTTGAATAATTCTGCCTTTCTCACCTTTCATGGTGGAGGCATTCATTGCTGGTCAATCCAAGATATTAGTAACTGAGATAGGTCTTATGCCGTCTTTATACTTCACATCTTCATTTCCCTTTTCTCTTCAATGTTGGCTGATGGAAGATACTACCGGGATCCTCACTTTGGGGCTGTTCCTACGAGGTTCTCTGTCAAGCATTTAGAGACACTCTGATTTAGAAATTCCAAGGCCTACATGCGCCATCCAGTACCACAAGGTTCTGGGATAGCCAGTTCATTCATATATTTGTAGGGGGCATACATGCAAACAATAATTGCAATCAAAACACAACAATCAGAGAAGTAACTACCAAGTCAATGGTAGTGAAAGGACATGCAACATCTAGCGCTCCTCACCGTTCATCGAACGAGTGAATGCACTGCGCTCAACTCAGATAAGATAGGTAACAAGTTACCTAACACGTCGCATCAGCTTCAAACGAGTCTCTTAGGTTCTCCATTTTCTCACTGCTCCTGATTCCGCCGTGCAGATTCCCTTCGTAGTGTTCATTGCGGGCTCTGCCTTGGGTGATTGACATCCCTCGGCAAGGTGTCTAGCATATTGTCCAGTCTCTCCACACCTGCAACAGACCACCTCTTTCTCTATGAGTGGAACTGCTTGGTCTCTCCGGATTGTAGTTCCCAGTGACAGTATTGGTGGATTGCAGTTGTTAGTTCTCCGTGTTCCATCGACTCTTTACTGACTGGAGGTATTCTCAAGGTCTTCCTCTATCAAGAATTTGTTCAGGCGAGTAACCATTGGCGCTAGGAGGTACCCTTACTTGAGGAAGGTTATCATTTCACTGTGCCGTCCATGAGAGCTTGGTGGTTGGGGAACCTAACTCATTCCAAGAAGCATATTTAACAACCAAGGAAATGCATCATAAGCAAAGAATGTGAAAACAAAACAAGTAGCAACCTGCAATATGGTGAACGCATACTCCTACGACTCAAGGGTAGGGAAAACCATCAGGTCATATGTGTATTAAGGGTGAACTACTAACTCTTCACACACTACTATCACGGCCTCTAGCCTAAGCTTTAGTGCTCCCCAAGGTTCACCCAATCACTCCTATCCGGGGGTTTTACATTTGGTGGTCTCATACGTTCAGGTACTTGACAATCCTACTTCAGAGTGCTAACCTTAGTCGTTTCCGTCCTGCCTGGTACATTCCATTTGGCCCTACAAGGTAGCCTATATCATGCCTAAACACTTGGCATTATTCAATCCTACTTCTTCTAATTCAGTCCATTCATTATGATCCAAAGGTATTAGCAAGGTTCCTTAATATTGAGAGATCATCTTCTTATCGTCATAACTACGACAGAAAACTCCTCCCTCGAATTTGATTTCTAAACAGTTCCTGTAGAGGCTAAGGAGAAGATCTAGCTCAGCAAATGTTCACAATCCTGCTAGTCAGCTAAGGGCTATGAAAGTCATAGCTTAATAACCCTTGAAGTACTTCATTTTCTTCTTGGTTTAAAATTCAGTATCCTTATACACTACGGGCATCCTATATGGATTCTAATTTTTCCCAGATTATTCCCCTTGAGCTATCATCTCCTTACGAACATCCCTGATCTACTTCTGACTTAACTCACGCCCCACAATGACCCCTAATAAAATAAGGCATACAATAACGGCAAGAAATGCAAGTCAGGTACATAAGAAGGTTCTCCACTCATGGCATAACCTAAAGCAATCAACAAGTTCGGATACTTCTGGGTCTCGTCATGCTTGGAGCAGCCATAAGGGTGATCAAGTCTTACAGACCAACTCCCTAGCAATCAAAACCGAAACATCCAAATTGCAGACACAAACAACAAGCAACTTAGCATAGAAAAACCCATTCCCCGACATGCTCTGGTGTTCTCAACCGGAGCTCTGATACCACAATGTGACACCCTGAGTTTCAGGACGTTACTGTAGCAAATGAACGGAAATTAAGTATGCACGATGCGTTTTCAAAACTGTAGAAAAAGAGGGTATTCTTTTTCTTTTCTTTTTCGAAATATGCCACGATGAGATGCATTAATAATATCAATACCTTGATTCGCAAATAGCCACACATTGGCATAAAGGTGTCTGGTCAGCGACTTAGAAAAAGTTTACAAAACAATTTACTTTGAGTTCAAAAGAATATGCTGCCAGTTGTAAGAAAATAAACTAGGACTCCCTACACGGATACTTAAGCATACATAAATCCATGCATAACAATCAAAATGTCTACGAAAAGTCATGCTGCGAATAAGCGTCCATCTTCCATCTTGATCTCCCTTGAACCGGCATCCACCTGCAACTTCTGGCTAAGGGCTGTCCGACTGGTGATGGGTTGCCAACAAACACACACAACAGACAATGCAAGGGTCAACTTCTAAAACAGACATTACAGATAAGCAATTCAATCATCATATAGTGTATTAGTAGACATATATCTACATCGAGAGGATGCATGAAAAGAAAAACTAATGAACATACAAGCTAATTATTCAATTAACCCCGAAACCCATTAATTAGCGTATTTGTCTTTATGCCTAAGCCATTTGGTTTTACAAACGTATCTCACGATTGTTTTTTTTTATCCGGATATTACGCCAACTCCGATTCGTGGGAGGCGGGATGATTCCTCAGTTTAAGGTGCAATGGTGGCGCAAGCCTCTCTGCCCTGATACGTATTCCAGGAGAAGGTTCGAGCAACTCTGCATATAGTTGCTTATCGCATGGTACGTATGTTCAATTAACTATCCAATCTAGGTCTTACTTGTCTTTATACATTGCCTATCATAGCTTCATAATTACGAATAATCATGTAGAGCATGGGTACATATCTAAACAGATATAAAACATGTGCGAAAAGGAGAGCATGCTTACTGATGACAGGATAATATATGATGTTTTTAGGTTGTTTTTAGTCTTTTTATTTTATTATTTTTGAGTCACATATAGGATTTTTAGTATTTTTACATAGATTTTATATTTATTTTGCATTCTGCATATAGATTAGCTTTTATTTGTTTTTCTAACTTTATTTTATATTCTTAGGAATTTTTATAGCTATTTTATATTTTAGGAAAAGCTGGTATAGTTATCATTTTTGTCCACGGACCGATTTGTAAAGTTTCAGGAATTAAAGGATCAAAGTGTAAAGGTTCAAGAGTGGAGGATGAAAAGTGAAGTTTGAAGGAGTCAAAGGGCCAGAATTGAAGTTCTAACAAAGAGGGGACTTGAAGTGAATTAAAGAATGTGAAACAACTCTCTTTGATTTGAGCACATGTAAAATAAGGTTTGAAGGATTAATGGTGGAAGGAAGGAGTTTCAGAACTTATTAGGGGCTGAATGAGCCTAATTAAGCCAATCAATTCCCCCATTGAAGAAGAAAGGAATCCAAGAAAAAGCTGCCAGTGTTCGTCCCAGCGCTGCAGCGTTGGAAGACCCAACGCTCAAGCGCTGGACCTCTGACTGGGATGTGAGTCAGAGGTTGCACCCAGCGCTGCAGCGTTGGAAGCCAGCGCTCAAGCGCTGGGCCTATTTCTGCACGTTGGATTTTAATGCTTCCCAGCGCCCAAGCGTTGGGAATGCCAGCGCCCAAGCGCTGGAGGTCAGGTTTTTGCTATAAATAGTGAGCTTTTCTTCACTTGTAAGACACACCTATTCAGAATACAACAAGTGTTCTTCTTTCCTCCTTAAAGATCATTGTTCCTAGGAATTGTGGGAAGCCATACTTGAGCTCCTATCCAGGGTTTCGATGACTCTTTTAGCCATGCTTGGCTAATTCTTTCTTTAGTATCTTGGGTTGTTTTAGTTTATAATCTATGTTTTAGTTTTCTTCTACTCTTCTGAATAATATTGCTATAGTTCATGTTTTATTTCCTTGTTCTTAATATTTATCTTGATGATCACAAGTGTTTTTACTTATTGCTTATAAAAATGGAAATTGGTAAGTAGTAAGGGACCTAGGATTTAAAAGAAGTTATATGACATATCACTAAGGTATTAGGATAGACTTAACTTTATGTTGGCCTGAAAATGCTTTCTTCATCTTCTTCTTGGTTTTTTCTAGATTGCAAGGTATTGAATTTAGTAATTGAGAAGAAAGTTTTACAATGTGTAAGGTATTGACTTGTAAAAACATTAGGCTATAGCATCATGACTTGGTACTAAAATTCAGAATTCAAGTAGTAGTTGCTAGCATATTTTATAAATTATATAAATCAACCCAAGTGCTTAAGACTCATCATCATCTCTTTCTTTATTATTTTATGCTATTATTCTTGCTTGCTATAAAAACCAACATCAAATTCTCATCTTTTAAATTTTCTGCACAAGTACTAAATATTATAATAATAGGAAACCTATCCCTTGGGTTCGATCTTTTTATTACGCGATATTGAATCGTACACTTGCGATTTGGGTATCAAGTTTTTGGCGCCGTTGCCGGGGATAGGTTCTATTCTTGTTATTATTTTGTTTAGTGCTTTTTGTTTTCATTTAAAAAATAAAATAAAAATATATTTCTGCCTAACCGTTTGCTGCCATGTTGAAAGAATATCCTTTAGAGACCTTAATCTCTGAGGGGTTGGAATTCGAAGATATTGAAAGTGATGACGAGCAGGTCATTGAGATGGCAAGGTTTCTTGAAGCTGCTCATGTTTTCCCTTCAAGGAAAAATTGGGTGGAGGAACTGAGAAGGGAAGAAGAAGTTCAAGAGGAGAAGGGGGAATTGAAGCCTTTACCTTCTTCCCTCAAATATGCATTTCTTGAGGAAGGTAATAACAAACCAGTTATTGTTAGTAGCTCCCTCTCTCCTCTTGAAGAAGAAAAACTGGTAAGAATTCTAAGAGCTCATAAGTCTGCTTTGGGTTGGACTATTGAGGACATTAAGGGCATAAGCCCCACTATTTGTATGCATAAAATTTGTTTAGAAGAACAAGTTAAACCTGTAGTCCAACCCCAAAGAAGACTTAATCCTACCATGAAAGAGGTGGTAAGGAAAGAGGTAATTAAGTTACTTGATGCAGGGATCATTTATCCCATTTCTGATAGTGAATGGGTTAGTCCCGTTCAGGTAGTTCCCAAAAAAGGGGGAATTACAGTGGTTCCTAATGAGAATAATGAATTGATTCCCACCAGGAAGGTAACTGGACGGAGGGTTTGTATTGATTACCGGAGGCTAAATTCTGCCACCCGGAAAGATCATTTCCCCCTTCCCTTTATTGATCAAATGCTTGACAGGTTGGCTAGCCATGAGTACTATTGTTTCTTGGATGGATATTCAGGATACAATCAAATTGTTGTTGATCCCAAGGATCAAGAGAAAATTGCTTTTACTTGTCCCTTCGGGGTTTTTGCTTATAAAAGAATGCCTTTTGGCTTGTGTAATGCTCCAGGAACCTTCCAAAGATGTATGTTTGCTATTTTTTATGATTTAATTGGTGAATGTATGGAAGTGTTCATGGATGATTTTTCTGTGTATGGCCCCAATTTTGACAAATGTTTGGGCAATTTGGAAAGGATTCTAGTTAGGTGCCAAGAAAAGAATTTGGTACTTAATTGGGAAAAATGTCATTTTATGGTGAAAGATGGCATTGTGCTTGGGCACAAGATTTCTGAAAAAGGGATTGAGGTAGATAAAGCTAAAACTGAGATTATTGAAAATCTACCTCCCCCCACCAATGTTAAAGGTATAAGAAGTTTTCTTGGTCATGCAGGTTTTTATAGGCGGTTTATAAAAGATTTTTCTAAAATTGCTAAGCCTATGAAAAACCTCCTTGAAAAAGAGGCTCCTTTTATCTTTAATGATGAGTGTTTGGCTGCTTTTAAATTATTGAAGGAAAAACTTGTTTCAGCCCCTATCATTATTGCTCCCCAATGGGATTTACCTTTTGAAGTTATGTGTGATGCTAGTGATAATGCAATAGGGGCTGTTCTTTGTCAGAAAAATGGAAAAGTTTTGCATGTGATTTACTATGCTAGTAAGGTTCTGAATGAAGCTCAAAAAAATTATGCTACAACTGAAAAAGAGTTGTTGAGTGTAGTTTATGCTTTAGATAAATTCAGACCTTACGTTTTGGGTTCTAAAATTATTGTGCATACTGACCATGCTGCATTGAAGTACTTGTTTGCTAAGCAGGAAGCTAAACCCAGATTGATCAGGTGGATCTTACTCTTGCAAGAGTTTGATCTTGAAATTGTGGACAGGAAAGGGAAAGATAATGGTGTAGCAGACCATTTGTCAAGAATTGAAGAAGGGAACTCCAGCCCAATTCCTATTCAAGAGGAGTTCCCAGATGAGAAGCTCTTAGCTGTCCAAGAGATAGCTCCATGGTATGTACATTTAGCTAATTTTAAAGCTGCTGGTGTGTTGCCTTCTGATTTGACTTGGCAACAAAAGAAAAGATTTCTGTATGATGCCAAATTCTTTTTCTGGGATGAACCTTATTTGTTTAGAGAATGTTCTGATGGGATCATTAGAAGGTGTATTCCAGAAAAAGAGTTTGAGGCTATTTTATGGCACTGCCATGGCTCCGAATATGGAGGCCATTTTTCTGGTGAGAGGACTGCAGCTAAAGTCCTCCAAAGTGGTTTTTATTGGCCTACTATCTTCAAAGATAGTAGAACATTTGTAGAAAGGTGTGATCGTTGTCAACGAACAGGTAACATTTCGAGAAGGAATGAGATGCCCCAAAATATGATTTTGGAAGTTGAGCTTTTTGATGTGTGGGGCATTGATTTCATGGGACCTTTTCCACCTTTTGGTTGCCAATATATTTTGGTTGCTGTTGACTATGTTTCTAAGTGGGTTGAAGCATCAGCCCTTCCTACAAATGATGGCAAAGTGGTTCTGGATTTTCTGAAGAAAAAGATCTTCACTAGATTTGGGGTGCCAAGGGCAATTATCAGTGATGGAGGTAAGCATTTTTGTAATAAAGCTTTTGAAACTCTCTTGAAAAAATATGGTGTTCATCATAAAATTGCTACCCCCTATCACCCCCAAACTAGTGGACAAGTAGAGGTTTCTAATAGGGAGTTAAAAAGGATTTTGGAAAAAGTAGTTGGTACCTCAAGGAAGGATTGGTCAAAAAAATTAGATGACACCTTGTGGGCTTACCGAACTGCGTTTAAAACTCCTATTGGAACCTCTCCTTATCAGTTGGTTTATGGTAAGGCTTGTCATTTACCTGTGGAGCTTGAGCATAAAGCCTTTTGGGCTTTGAAACAATTGAACATGGATCCCAAAGAAGCTGGGGATAAAAGACAGGTACAGGTACATGAGCTGGATGAATTCAGACTCCAAGCATATAACAATGCTAGGATCTACAAGGAGAAGACTAAGAAATGGCATGATAAGAAAATTGTGCCAAAAGAGCTCAGTCCAGGACAGCTTGTGTTATTGTATAACTCAAGACTGAGATTGTTTCCTGGAAAGTTGAAGTCAAGGTGGTCAGGACCATTTAGGATCACCAAAGTCTTCCCCCATGGTGCGGTTGAATTGGAAAATAAGGTTACAAAGAATTTATTCACTGTCAATGGACAAAGGTTGAAACCATACTTGGGGGGAGATTATGAAAGACAAGATGTTTTTGCTATTCTTGATACCCCTAATTGATTAAAGGGAAGGGTCTATCTCGGACCTTAACAATGAGCTGGTTGGGAGACAACCCAACTTAGGATAGTTTATAATTCTGTCTTTTAAATTTCTGCATCACTCTTGTAATTAAATAAAGAAAAAAATTCTATGTTCTTGCTGCAGGGAGGTCCAGCGCTCAGGCGCTGGAGGCCAGCGCTCAGGCGCTGGAGGCCAGCGCTCATGCGCTAGGCCCCTGCCAAACCACCTCTGATTCCAGTAATTACCAACTCCTAGGCGTTGGGGGCCAGCGCTCATGTGCTAGGCCCCTGGAATCTCGTTTTTATTTACGGTAATTCCAACGCCAGAGCGTTGGAACCCAGCGCTCAGGCGCTGGGACCTCTGATGCCCAGTATTTGATTTAATTCCAGCGCCCAAGCGTTGGAAATCTCAACGCTCAAGCGCTGGAGCTCGGGCAGACTCTGTTTGTTTTTCTTTTTGCTGTTTTGCTGTTTTAATAAATTTTTGTGTTCACCATTTTCTGAAAGTTTTAGATTCTTTGAGTTTTCCCTTGTTTCTACAATGGTTTTAATTTTTGGGAAACTCAAGAATTCTTGTTTTTGAGGTGGACACAATTTTTTAACCCATGTTCTTAATTGTGCTATTTGTGGAACTAACAAGTCAAGCAAGTTTTTACTTGTGAGACTTTTGTTTGTTCAATTTTTGCAGGAAGGAGAAAGAGCCCTCTTGAACTTAAGTGTTCAAAATTGATTTTTTACATTGAGGTTCCCTTGGCTTATTGTGGGAAATTTGTGATTGTGCCAGCTTTTTAGTTTTGTTTTTCTTTTTATAAATTTTTAGCTTTATTTTTAGTTTAGTGTTTCTGTTTTATTTTTGCATGAGTCTTGAGTATATTATCCAGTCTGAATGTTGCTATTGCTGTGAGTGCTTTATCTGATTAAAATGCTTTTGAAAAGGTTCTATGTTTTGAAGCGGTTAGGATTGCATGCTGTTAGAATTGATTTTGGATATCTTGATTGTTTTGGTTGTTGGAAAAAGTTTTTTCTGAGTTCTAAAAGGGTACTACTTACCTTATATTTTTCTGAGAGCTGAGGACTCTGAATTCTTGATTGTGAAATTTTTCTGCCTTGTGTTGCATGTTGATTGGGATTTTGTTTACTTTGTAAGTTGAGAAGAGATTATAGGCATTTTTTGAAAACTCAGATTTTTGCTTGAAATATTATATCCACTAGTAGCCCCTTTTTGAGCCTTAAAAGAGTCATTCTTTGAAGCCTGCTTTGTGTGATATTTTTAAGTTGTTATTGTGATTCATGTGCTGAAATTGTTAGAGCTTTTGTTGTGGGTTTCTCTCTAGAAAAAGAAGAAAAAGATTGAGGTATGTGCCTTAGAAAAAAATAATGAGGTAGTGGGGTGAGAAAGAGTATGAGGGGAGTAAAATTCAAGTCATTCATCCCATACATTCCACTACTTTGTTCAAAAAAAAAAAAAGAGAAAGAAAAAGAAAAATTGAGAGGACCCTTGTGTTGAATTGTTGAAGCTCTTAGTTGGAAAAATCACTTAACAACAGATTCTGAGTCAAGCCATTAGAGTTGCCAATTTCTTGAAATCCATACCTTGAATTGTTCAACCCTTTGGCCAAGTTACAACCTTCAAAGATCTCTTCAAAATTACTTGGTTGCACTATTTCAGTTTTGATTTGAATGATAGGCAGGATTATTGAGCTTTCTTGTTTTTCATGGAGAATATTATTTTGTGAGCTTAATTTGATGAACTCTAACATGTTGAAAAGCCAAGCCTAACTTTCTTGATTATATATCTTTAAACATACAGGTCTTTCTAATCCGCTAAGCTTTCTTGGAAAGGTTTTTGTGCTTCAAGTTTTAATCAGAAAAACTTTTTCTAAACTCAGGGACGAGTTTCTCTTTAAGTTTTATCGCTTGAGGACAAGCTGTCGTTGGGTATAGTGGTGTGATGATAGGATAATATATGATGTTTTTAGGTTGTTTTTAGTCTTTTTATTTTATTATTTTTGAGTCACATATAGGATTTTTAGTATTTTTACATAGATTTTATATTTATTTTGCATTCTGCATATAGATTAGCTTTTATTTGTTTTTCTAACTTTATTTTATATTTTTAGGAATTTTTATAGCTATTTTATATTTTAGGAAAAGCTGGTATAGTTATCATTTTTGTCCAGGGACCGATTTGTAAAGTTTCAGGAATTAAAGGATCAAAGTGTAAAGGTTCAAGAGTGGAGGATGAAAAGTGAAGTTTGAAGGAGTCAAAGGGCCAGAATTGAAGTTCTAACAAAGAGGGGACTTGAAGTGAATTAAAGAATGTGAAACAACTCTCTTTGATTTGAGCACATGTAAAATAAGGTTTGAAGGATTAATGGTGGAAGGAAGGAGTTTCAGAACTTATTAGGGGCTGAATGAGCCTAATTAAGCCAATCAATTCCCCCATTGAAGAAGAAAGGAATCCAAGAAAAAGCTGCCAGTGTTCGTCCCAGCGCTGCAGCGTTGGAAGACCCAACGCTCAAGCGCTGGACCTCTGACTGGGATGTGAGTCAGAGGTTGCACCCAGCGCTGCAGCGTTGGAAGCCAGCGCTCAAGCGCTGGGCCTATTTCTGCACGTTGGATTTTAATGCTTCCCAGCGCCCGAGCGTTGGGAATGCCAGCGCCCAAGCGCTGGAGGTCAGGTTTTTGCTATAAATAGTGAGCTTTTCTTCACTTGTAAGACACACCCTATTGACAAAAGCAAATGGGGCAAAGTTCTGAACTAGTTGAACAAGTTGAAGATGCCACTTATGAGTTTCCAAAAGAATGGAGAACACACAGAGATCACCCTATTGACAACATCATAGGTGACATATCAAAAGGAGTATCCACAAGACTACGCTTAAATAGAACTGTCTAAGGTAAACGATGCTTTAGAAGATGGGTACTGAATAGTAGCAATGCAAGAAGAGTTAAACCAATTTGAAAGAAACCAAGTATGGGAATTGGTTCCTAAGCCCATTGATAAACATATCATTGGAACAAAGTGGGTGTTTAGGAAAAAATTGGATGAAAACAGTATTATAGTCATAAATAAAGCAGGCTGGTAGCCCAAGGGTACAATCAAGAAGAAGGAATAGACTTTGACGAAACCTATGCACCAGTTGCTCGTTTTGAAGCTATAAGACTTTTGTTGGCGTATGCTTGCTCATTAAACTTTCCATTATATCAAATGGATGTTAAAAGTGCTTTCTTAAATGGATACATTCAAGAAGAAGTATATGTGAAGAAGCCACTAGAGTTTGAAGATCCTAAATATCCTTCACATGTCTTTAAGTTAAAGAAAGCTCTTTATGGTCTAAAGCAAGCCCCACGAGCATGGTATGACAGACTAAGCACATTCCTTTGTGAAAAAGGATTTCAAAAAGGTAAAGCTGGTACGACTCTATTTATCAAGAAGACCAAAGGTAATACTTTATTAGTTCAAATTTACGTTGATGATATTATTTTTGGTTCCACTAACGAAACATTATGCAAGGAATTCTCAAACATGATGCAAGAAGAGTTTGAAATGTCTATGATGGGGAAACTAAACTTCTTCTTAGGATTTCAAATCAAGCAATCTAAAGATGGAATATTCATAAATCAATCCAAATTCTGCAAAGAACTCCTAAAAAAATATGATTTGGATGATTGCAAAGCCATAGCTACACCAATGGGGTCAAATACTTATCTAGATCAAGATGAGTCCGACATTCCAGTGGATATTACCAAATACAGAGGTTTGATCGGATCTCTTCTTTATTTAACAGCAAGTAGACCTGATATTATGTTTAGTCTATGTCTATGTGCTAGATATCAAGCATCTCCCAAGGAATCTCATTTAAGTTCTGTTAAAAGGATTTTCAAATACTTGAAAGGAACTTCAAATGTAGGTTTGTGGTATCCCAAAGAGGGTGTCTATGATTTAATTAGATATTCATACTCAGATTTTGCTGGATGCAAAACTGAGAGAAAGAGCACAAGTGGTACTTGTCACTTACTAGGAAATGCTCTTGTTTCTTTGTCTTGTAAGAAAAAAGCATGTGTTGCTCTAAGTACTGCAGAAGCAGAATATATTGCTGCAGAAAGTTGTTGTGCACAAACGTTATGGCTCAAACAACAACTAAAAGATTATGGCTTAGAGATGAGCTGTATTCCTATCAAGTGTGACAATACTAGTGCTATTAACCTTACCAAAAACTCCATCATGCACTCAAGAACGAAGCATATTGATATAAGACATGATTTTCTTCATGATCATGCCATGGGAAAAGATATAGAAATTTCTTTTGTAGACACACATAACCATCTAGCTGATATTTTCACTAAACCTCTTTCTAAAGATTCCTATTTTAAAATTAGGAGAGAATTAGGTATATTAGATGAACTTGATGTTTGATTATGTGTTTACATGTTAGATTCTCTGAAAATAAGCTCTATTAGCAGTTTATCAAACTCAATAATCGATTACACCATTCTGGTAATTGATTACACAGGAAAATTTGGCCCAGGCTTTTGAACAGAGATTTAGAGTAATCGATTACCTCAGATCTGTAATCGATTACCCAAAATATAGTAATCGATTACAACAAGTTTTTGGCCCAGTAATATTTCCAGAGATTTCTGGTAATCGATTATCATATTATGTAATCGATTACCTTCTCGAAAATTGAATTCAAATTCAAATTTAACCTCCAGTAATCAATTACACAACTTACTGTAATCGATTACATGTTCGAAGTAGTTATATATCTGACCTAAATTCCATTCCCTCCTATCTTTCGAAATTCAAAATTTCACAAAAACTGTCAAGTAATCGATTACTTAACCACTGTAATCGATTACATGCTCTGTCAATATAAACCATTTGTCTTATTCATATCATAATCCTCTTACATGTTCAAGTTCCTTTCATCTTCAGACTCCTTGCCTAAAAATCTTGAACATTCTCTCTTGAACACGTTTCCACAAAAGATCAAACATTTCGTCCTCACCATTCTTGTCCTCTGCCTTTAGACCTCCTCATCCTCTGAACTTATCTCGCCTTCTCACCTCACCGGAACAATGTACTCGGTTTGTAACTCGGTTTCTTTATCAAACAATCAAGAAACCTGTATATGGCGATTTAAATTCTTTCATTGAGGAAGGCTTCACATTTCCAGCTCTTCTGGGAAATCAATCTATAGAGGATTTCATCACCATGAACAACCCCTATTATCCAGAACTAGTGAAGGTCTTTTATTGTAATTTGGAAACACAGGGAGACGCTTTTATAAGTTCTGTCAGAGGAATTCCCATTCAACTCTCCCTTACAACCATAGGACTGTGTCTTGGCATTCCGTCTCATGGTGCCAAGTTAAGCACAAATCTGCCATGTCCTTGGCCAGATTATAATCAAGATATGTTCTATCAGTCTCTCTGCCGCTTCAGGCCATCTGAACTACAGAAGATCCATCCGCCGCATACAACCACTTGTCCTTATCATGTGGATGTTTTCACAACAACCAATCGTCTGCTCCACTACTTCCTGAATCAGATCATCTTGCCTCAGGACGATCATCTTACTCACATTAGTGAGTTAGAACTGCAAATTCTGTATGGTATCATTCATTGCAGGAAGATCAACTGGGCGTTTCTAGTCATGCAACACATGATGAAATGCAGAAATCACGGCAATTCTTTTCCCTATGCCTCAGCCATTTCTCACATTCTTGTCCACTACGGAGTACCAATTGCACGGATATATGACGTGCGGGTTGCTATCTTCCAATGTGTCAAAACTACCATTCTCTCCCGCCTTGGCCTATTTCATGATTTTGGTATTGACACACTTTCCTGGATACTCCATGACAGTGGCAATGACATTCATATGATAGAACCCGATGACTTTGATGACTCGTCTGCAGACCTTTAACATTTTATGAGTTTTTATGACTTTTTTAATTTGTGGTCTGTAATAGTTTAAACATAACTCTTAGTTGGATTGTTTGATGTTTTCTTATGTGTTTGATTAAGTACTCTGAACTCATATGTTTATGTTTAATTAGTTGTGATGCTTGATTTTCATATTATGACTTGTTTACCCCCACTCCATATAGTTTCAATGTTTATACTGCTTGTTAGCCTGTAAGGAATACATTAGGCATTTTCTCCTTTTTTATGACGTCAAAAGGGGGAGAAAGGTCCTGTGCTTTTAAAGATCATTTACAGGGAATGCTACAAGTGGAACAAAAAGGGGGATTTGCATCCGATAGGGGGAGTTTCCAACATAACCAATAATGATGATCTTCAAAGACAAAGACATGTGTTTGCCATCATCAAAAAGGGGGAGATTGTGAAGAAGGTCTTGCCTCTGACCCTGGCTGAAGTTTTGATGACGACAAACTCGTGTACAAAAAGAAGAAAAGAAGACTTAGAAGAACCAGTGCAAAGTAGTGGAATGTATGGGATGAATGACTTGAATTTTACTCCCTTCATACTCTTTCTCACCCCACTACTTCATTATTTTTTCTAAGGCACATACCTTATTTTTTCATTTTTTTTTCTTCATTTTTTTAGAGAGAAACCCACAAACATAGCTCTAACAATTTCAGCACATGAATCACAATAACAACTTTAAGATTTATCACACAAAGTAGGCTCCAAAGAATGACTCTTTTAAGGCTCAAAAGGGGCTACTAGTGGATATCAATTTTCAAGCAAGAATCTGAGTTTTCAAAAATGCCTATAATCTCTTCTCAACTCACAAAGTATACAAAACTCCAATCAACATGTAACACAAGGCAGAAAAATTTCACAATCAAGAATTCAGAGACCTCAGCTCTCAGAAAAAGATAGGGTAAGTGGTACCCTTTTTAGAACTCAGAAAAAGAACTTTTGCCAACAACCCAACAATCAAGATGTCAATAATCCTTTCTACAGCATGCAATCCTAACTGCTTAAAAACATAGAACTTTTTCACAAAGCATTCCAATCAGATAAAGCATTTCACAAAGCTATAGCAACATTCAGAATGGATAATATACTCAAGACTCATGCAAAAATAAAACAGAAAAACTAAACTAAAAATAAAAACTAAAAACTATAAAAACAAAAACAAAAACTAATAAGCTGGTATAGTAACAAATTTTCCACAAAGGTCCAAGGGAACCTCAATGTAAAAATCAAATTGAACACTTAAGTTCAAGAGGGCTCTTCCTCCTTTTGGTACCTATCCTGTAACATTGAACAAACAAAAGTCTCACAAGTAGAAACTTGCTTGACTTGTTAGTTCCAAAATCAGCACAAGCAAGATCATGGGTTGAAAATTTGTGTCCACCTTTTAAAAACAAGAATTCTTGAGTTCCCGAAAATTAAAACCAGTTTAGAACCAAGGGAAAACTCATAGAACCTTAAAACTTCCAGAAAAATGGTGAACACAAAATTTATTAAAAACTAAAAACAGCAAACAAAAACAAAACAGAGAACTGCCCGAGCTCCAGCGCTTGAGCGTTGGGGATGCCAACGCTTGGGCGCTGGATTAAAACAGAAACTGGGCAATCAGAGGTGCAAAGCAGGGGCCTAACGCTTGAGCGTTGGCCTCCAGCGCTGGAGCGCTGGCCTCTCCTGCAGCAAAAACATAGAGTTTTTTTTTTTTTATTTTTTTTTATTTACAAGAGTAGTACAAAAAATTAAAAGGCAAAAATTTAAACTATCCTAAGTTGGGTTGTCTCCCAACCAGCTCATTGTTAAGGTCCGAGATAGACCCTTCCCCTTAATCAATTGGGGGTACCAAGTACAGCAAAAACTTCATGTCTTTCAACATCTCCCCCCAAGTATGGTTTCAATCTTTGTCCATTGATAGTGAATAAATTCTTTGTAACATCATTTTCCAACTCAACTGCACCATGGGGGAAGACTTTGGTGATCCTAAATGGTCCTGACCACTTTGACTTCAACTTTCCAGGAAACAATCTCAGTCTTGAGTTATATAATAACACAAGCTGTCCTGGGCTAAACTCTTTTGGCACAATTTTCTTATCATGCCATTTTTTGGTCTTCTCCTTGTAGATCCTAGCATTGTGATATGCTTGGAGTCTGAATTCATCCAGCTCGTGTACCTGTACCTGTCTTTTATCCCCAGCTTCTTTGGGATCCATATTCAATTGTTTCAAAGCCCAAAAGGCTTTATGCTCAAGTTCCACAGGTAAATGACAAGCCTTACCATAAACCAACTGGTAAGGAGAGGTTCCAATAGGAGTTTTAAACGCAGTTCGGTAAGCCCACAAGGTGTCATCTAATTTTTTTGACCAATCTTTCCTTGAGGTACCAACTGTTTTTTCCAAAATCCTTTTTAACTCCCTATTAGAAACCTCTACTTGTCCACTAGTTTGGGGGTGATAGGGGGTAGCAATTTTATGATTAACACCATATTTTTTCAAAAGAGCTTCAAAAGCTTTATTACAAAAATGCTTACCTCCATCACTGATTATTTCTCTTGGCACCCCAAATCTAGTAAAAATCTTTTTCTTCAGAAAATCCAGAACAACTTTTCCATCATTTGTGGGAAGGGCTGATGCTTCAACCCATTCAGAAACATAGTCAACAGCAACCAAAATATACTGGCAACCAAAAGAAGGTGGAAAAGGTCCCATGAAATCAATGCCCCATACATCAAAAAGCTCAACTTCCAAAATCATTTTTTGGGGCATCTCATTCCTTCTTGAGATATTACCAGTTCGTTGACAGCGATCACACCTTACCACAAATGCTCTACTATCTTTGAAGATAGTAGGCCAATAAAAACCACTTTGGAGGACTTTAGCCGCAGTCCTCTCACCTGAAAAATGGCCTCCATATTCGGAGCCATGGCAATGCCATAAAATAGCCTCAAACTCTTTTTCTGGAATACACCTTCTAATGATCCCATCAGAACATTCTCTAAACAAATAAGGCTCATCCCAGAAAAAGAATTTGGCATCATACAAAAATCTTTTCTTTTGTTGCCAAGTTAAATCAGGAGGCAACACACCAGCAGCTTTAAAATTGGCTAAATGTACATACCATGGAGCTATTTCTTGGATAGCTAAAAGCCTCTCATCTGGGAACTCCTCTTGAATAGGAATTGGATCGGAGTTCCCCTCTTCAAGTCTTGACAAATGGTCTGCCACACCATTGTCCTTCCCTTTCCTGTCCACAATTTCAAGATCAAACTCTTGCAAGAGTAAGATCCACCTGATCAACCTGGGTTTAGCTTCCTGCTTAGCAAACAAATACTTCAATGCAGCATGGTCAGTATGCACAATAACTTTAGTGCCCAAAACGTAAGGTCTGAATTTATCTAAAGCATAAACTACACTCAACAACTCCTTTTCAGTTGTAGCATAATTTTTTTGAGCTTCATTCAGAACCTTACTAGCATAGTAAATTACATGCAACACTTTTCCATTTTTTTGACAAAGAACAGCCCCTATTGCATTATCACTAGCATCACACATAACTTCAAAAGGCAAATCCCATTGGGGAGCAACAATGATAGGGGCTGAAACAAGTTTTTCCTTTAACAATTTAAAAGCAGCCAAACACTCATCATTAAAGATAAAAGGAGCCTCTTTTTCAAGGAGGTTTGTCATAGGTTTAGCAATTTTAGAAAAATCTTTTATAAATCGCCTATAAAAACCTGCATGACCAAGAAAGCTTCTTATACCTTTAATATTAGTGGGAGGAGGTAGATTTTCAATAATCTCTGTTTTAGCTTTATCTACCTCAATCCCTTCTCCAGAAATCTTGTGTCCAAGCACAATGCCATTTTTTACCATAAAATGGCATTTTTCCCAATTAAGTACCAAATTCTTTTCTTGACACCTAACTAGAATCCTTTCCAAATTGTCCAAACACTTGTCAATGTTGGGGCCATATACAGAAAAATCATCCATGAACACTTCCATACATTCACCAATTAAATCATAAAAAATAGCAAACATACATCTTTGGAAGGTTCCTGGAGCATTACACAAGCCAAAATGCATTCTTTTATAAGCAAACACCCCGAAGGGGCAAGTAAAAGCAGTTTTTTCTTGATCCTTAGGATCAACAACAATTTGATTATATCCTGAGTATCCATCCAAGAAACAATAGTACTCATGGCCAGCCAACCTGTCAAGCATTTGATCAATAAAGGGAAGAGGGAAATGATCTTTCCGGGTGGCAGAATTTAGCCTCCGGTAATCTATACAAACCCTCCATCCAGTTACCTTCCTGGTGGGGATCAATTCATTATTTTCATTAGGAACCACTGTAATTCCCCCTTTCTTGGGAACTACCTGAACGGGACTAACCCATTCACTATCAGAAATGGGATAGATAATCCCTGCATCAAGCAACTTTATCACTTCTTTCCTTACCACCTCTTTCATGGTAGGATTAAGTCTTCTTTGGGGTTGGACTACAGGTTTAACTTGTTCTTCTAAACAAATTTTATGCATACAAACAGTGGGGCTTATGCCCTTAATGTCCTCAATAGTCCAACCCAAAGCAGATTTATGAGCTCTAAGAATTCTTACCAGTTTTTCTTCTTCAAGAGGAGAGAGGGAACTACTCACAATGACTGGTTTATTTTTACCTTCTTCAAGAAAAACATACTTAAGGGTAGAAGGTAAGGGCTTCAGTTCCCTCTTTTCCTCTTGAACTTCTTCATCCCTTCTTAGTTCCTCTACCCAGTTTTTCCTTGAAGGGAAAACATGAGCAGCTTCAAGAAACCTTGCCATCTCAATGACCTGTTCGTCATCACTTTCAATATCTTCGAATTCCAATCCCTCAGAGATTAAAGTCTCTAAAGGATCTTCTTTCAACATGGCAGCAAATGGTTAGGCAGAAATATTTTTTTTTATTTTTTTTTATATACAAGAAGTACTAAACAAAATAAAAATAAGAACTTGAAAAGAACCTTTCCCCGGCAACGGCGCCAAAAACTTGATAATGAAATCGCAAGTGTACGATTTACTATCGCGTAGTATAAAAGATTGTCGAACCCAAGGGAAAGGTGTTCTTATTAATATAGGATTTAGTACTTGTGCAGAAATTTAAAGATGAAAATATGTTGTTGTTTTTAGAACAAGAAATAAGCAAATAAAATGATAAGAAAAAGAGATGATGATGAATCTTAAGCACTTGGGTTGATTTATATGATTTATAAAATATGCTAGCAACTACTACTTGAATTCTGAATTTTAGTACCAAGTCATGATGCTATAGCCTAATGTATCTACAAGTTAATACCTTAAGCATTGTAGAACTTTCTCCTCAATTACTAAATTCAATACCTTGTAATCTAGAAAAAACCAAGAAGAAGATGAAGAAAGAATTTTCAGGCCAACATAAAGCTAAGTCTATCCTAATACCTTAGTGATATGTCATATAGCTTCTTTTATTACCTAGATCCCTTACTACTTACCAATTTCCATTGTTATAAGCAATAAGTAAAAACTCTTGTGTGCACCAAGATAACATTGAGAACAAGGTAAATAAAACATGAACTATAGCAATAAAATTCAGAAGAGTAGAAGAAAACTAAAACATAGATTATAAATTAAAACAACCCAAGATACTTAAGAAAGAAGTTAGCCAAGCATGGCTAACAGAGACATTGGATTACCCTGGATAGGAGCTCAAATATGGCTTCCCACAAGTCCTAGGAACAATGCTCAAGAGGGAGAAAGAGAGAATACTTGTTGTATTCTAAGAAAGGTGTCCTTTACAAGTGAAGAGGAGGGTCCTATTTATAGTAAAAATCCAGCCTCCAACGCTTCAGCGCTAGAATTCCCAACGCTTGGGCGCTGGAAGCATTAAAAATCCACTGTCAGATCGAGGGCCAGCACATGAGCGTTGGCTTCCCAGCGCTGCAGCGCTGGGACCTGCTGTTTCAGCTCCAAGTTTTCCTTCCTTCTTCATGGTTAGTGGGATTTGAATGCCATCAAAAGCCACTACTCAGCCCTTGTTTAATTCTGAAACTCCTCCTCCACTATCATCAATCCTTCAACTTAATTTCCCATGTGCTCATTTGAAGAGAGTTGCTTCATATTCTTCTTTTCCACCTTTGGTCCTCTCTTGGTTAGCACTTCAATTCAAGCCCTTCAATTCTCTCAATCTTCACTTTTAGCCCTCCACTCTTGAACTTTCACAAATTGGTCCTTGATTTCCTAAAACTTTACAAAGTGGTCCCTGGACAAAAATGATAACTAAACCAGCTTTTCCTAAAAATATAAAATTGCTATAAAAGTTCCTAAAAATATAAAATAAGGGTAGAAAAACAAATAAAATCTAATCTACATGCAAAATGCAAAATAAATATAAAATCTACATAAAAATAATAGAAAACCTATATGTGACTCAAAAATAATAAAATAAAAAGACTAAAAAGACCCTAAAATTATCATATAAAATCCACTCATCAGCTCGCCTCACAATGGAAAAAATCACGAGCATAAGTGACCCTCTTAAGGGACACAGCCCCGTCCGAACCAATTGACGGGTGTAACCCTCTTAAGGGATACAACCCCGATCGTCTTAAAGAGAATTTTGGATCCAGGATAGAAGTGACTATCTTAAGGGACACTGTCCGCTAGAAGGGGGGAATAAGTGACCTTTTCACATGACATAACCCTTACCACGCTGTTTGGAAGTCGCGGTCAAGTGACCCTTTTAAGGGACACAATCTCATTCAACCTGAGCGGTGGGTACGATCCCGACCGTCTCAAAGTAATGGATGTTTGTGCAGAGGAAACAAGTGACCCTCTTAAGGGACACAGTCCGTCAGAAGGAGAGTATAAGTGACCCTTTTAAGGGTCATGATCCTTACCACACCCGGTTGCAGATGGCAGTGAAAGTAACCCTCTTAAGGGATACAATCTACTTGGAGACGAGCACAAGTGACTCTCTTAAGGGACAAAGCCTCGTCCAGACCAAGAGGCGGGTGTAAGTAACCCTCTTAAGGGATATGGTCCCGACTGTCTTGAAGAGCAATTGGAGACGAGCACAAGTGACCATCTTAAGGGACACAACCTCATTCAAACCGAGCGGCGGGCGTAAGTAACCCTTCTAACGGATACAGTCCTGACCATGTTGAGGGAAAAGCTGCTCGGCAAAAAACAATCCAAAAGAAGGAATCTAGATCAGTAGAAGCAATGAAACAACGCCAAGGTGATATCATTAAATACTAACCAAAAGGGTCTAACCTCATGAGCTACATATGTTAAAAGGAACTTTGCATAATTAAAAAGTTGGACGACAAAGCAATCCCATGAGTGAATACAGGTAAAATCCTCCACAAGGTCATCCAATGCTAAGCAATTCGAATAAAGGAAATTAAGCTTGGCATCGGAGCTTGTTCCTTTACAAAGGATAAAGAACAGCTCTAAACGAACGAAAGTAGGGAAAAAAATTTCAGCCAAAAAAAACTTGGTTCCGGTCTCTTCCCTACAAGGCTTTCAGTTGACACTCTAAAAAGGCAAAGGTTAATTTCCGGACATCCATGAGCGACGGAGGACCCAAATCCTGATCGTACTAGGCAGAGTGCTTATTTCCACAAAATCCCTGTTGTCTAAATCACAATTTTCGTCTCAACGGGCAGAAGTTTCTCAACCCGATCGGCAACATGGGTCATGCCTCATTTGTCTTCAGCTTAGTGGTTCAAAAATAAAGACAAGAAAGAAGGAATAATCCGGTTCATGCAAGTTTTAGCAGAAAGCAAAAATATAAGCAACTCAAAGGCGACAAGAAAAAATGGAAGCTAATATTTTCATTCATTATAAAATAGGGAGTACAAAAGAGAGAAATAAAAAAAGGCTCTCCTAAGGGAAATCCTTTGGACCCCCTAACTAGTGGTTAGGAGGGTCGTCTAAAGTGATATCACAAGGAACAATGGGACATCCTTCATACTTCCCTATAATGCTCTCTCTAACAACGTGATTGGAAGAAACCTCGTTTGTCTTGAGCCAAGGGTTAAAGATCTGCAGGTGGGCAACAACATTTTGGAAGCTTTCCGCGTATCCATCCTACATGACCAATCGAAGGGGAAGCAACTTGAGAGTTCACCTTCTTAGCATAAGTCCGCACTTTAGCGGTCTTCAGGTCGGCATCCCTCCCCTTCTCGACAAGGGATATATTCTCCTTCTTCAGGAGTTCCAGCTCCTCGAAAAGGAGGTCCTTTTTCTTCTCTAGTGCGGAAATAGAAGTTTCCTGGTCATCCAGAAGTTTTGACTCCCCGATCAATCTTTGATTCTCCTACTCAAGATGTTCAACCTTCTTTAGAAGAGCAGCTTGTTCCTAGGAATGGAGCTCATGCTCCTGGGCCTTCTCGAGGATGTCCTGTTTAAAAGCAGGGAATACATGGTGCTTGAAGACGAAGGAATTGGCGGCAGCAGCGAGCAGAATCATAATCATGGAGTCCAGAACATTTGCAGGGTCAAGGCCGAGGGGGTTCTCGGAAAAGTGACCCCCGGAGGCGAGCCTTCCCATCATATCCGTCTTGTCAATGAACTCAAGAAAAGCATCTTCCCATTTATCTTTGAGCTCGGGGGTTAGGAAGGGACGCCTAGCGGATTTGGCAGACTGCTCAGGAAGTGGGGTTGAACCATCTTCCTTCCTCTTTAAGCTAAGAGGAACGGACTGGTTCAGTGTGGCTTTCGTACTCAAGACCACCCTTTGGCATACGGGGCACCCAGCATCTGCACATTGGTGATCAGGGTCAGAGAAGTCGCGGCCATCCTCGTTAGTTACCATCAGGGGTTGGGTTTTCAAGGGGTTGCTGGATGAACGATCCACATCCTCCTCGTTTTGAATAAAAAGAGGAGAGGAAGGGATTTTCCTGGAACCCCTTCCTTCCTCCTCGTAATCATCCACGGAGAGGTCTTTATGCTTCAGAAGGTTTTCAACAGCGGTGGATCTGTCTAAAGAAGACACCTTTGTTTGATTCTCGCTATCTCCTTTCGGAATCTCATAAGTAGGTTGGGAACCTTTCTCATCAAAGCCCCCAAAGATTATCCCATCAATCTCCTCTTTAGCCGAAAACAAATCCATGATATTGACCATCAGGAATAGAAGGAATTAACTTCTTTAAGGCTGGAAGGATAGATCTAGGGAGGTTCTTGGGAGACGACTCGGATTGTAGTCCATCCAGCTTGACAAAGCCACATCCATTTTGGACGAAAACTCTGGCTCAGATTTGCGCAACGCAGGACAGTCTTTCCAAGGCCTCAGAATAGAACTAGGCCAGAACAAAGCAAAGATACTCACACGATTGCGGAGGTCCCATCACTCAAATGCAGGGGGCTCCAAGACGCAACAGGGGGGCTCTAAGACGCAGTAGAGGGGCCTCAGCCAAAAGCTTCATACAACTTGACATGCCAATATATGTCACGCCATGCTGGGGGGCTCCTGTTCCGGTCGGCTCTTCTGCCACACCTCCCAACGACGTAGAAGCTAACCCACTAGGGATTCTCTTAAGCATGCACCTAAGAGGAAGCACGCACGACCTGGATAAGGTACTAGCACTACCAGCATAGTGGTACCTTATCTGACCAGCTAAGATACAAGCCGAAGGGAAAGCGCTTCATTGGCCGCTCGGCCTATAGCCACTCCCGCTCGGAAGCCTCACCTCTGAGTTTCCTTAACACTTGCAGAGACACCTCCGACGCCTATAAATACCAGGTTCTATCTTCTCACTCCGGACTTTTTTTTTACTTTTGACTTCTACTTCTTCTACGCTTCTGACTCACTCCTTACATTACAAGTTTTCTATGCAATCTTACATGTTGGAACTGAGCTCTTTGATTCACTCAGAGCTCCCTTACTTACTTGAGCGTCAAAGTGTCTTCCACATCCCCCCCGACACATTGGACTTGAAGATCCCACCTTATTCACACCGGAGCAAGCGAGTGTCACCGTAGCCTCACCGAGAGCACCACTATCCAAGATTCACACACGAACAGTAGAGAAAAAGATATTTTAGTTTATATTTAACTTGTACTTAAATACATGTTGGCTTTTAGGATGAGGAAGTATGAAATTGGTTTCTTACTCACTTTTTCTTGTATCACATTTTCACATGCTTTCTCTTTTTATCTTTTTTCCCTATTATATCACGCTTATAAAAAAAATTCCTGTTACATCACATATCATATATGTTGCATGCACTCGAGAAAAATGGAACTTGGGAGATCGTTGAGAAGGAAAATGACAAGGGAACAATAGGTTACAAGTGGATATATACGGTGAAGTATCGATTTGATGGCACACTTGGCAGGTACAAGGTGAGGCTAGTTGCAAAAGGATACACCTAGACCTATGGAATTGATTATGAGGAGACATTTTCTCCAGTAGCAAAAATGAACACTGTAAGGATTGTTCTTTCCTTGGCAGCTCACTTTGATTGGGAGTTGCAGCAATTTGATGTTAAAAATGCTTTCTTGCATGTGGATTTGGAGGAAGAGGTGTATATGGAGATTCCACCTGGGTATGACCTTACTTTAGGAAGAAATAAGGTGTGCAGATTCAAGCAGTCTCCCTGAGCTTGGTTTGAGAAGTTTATTATGTTTTCCTAGGTTATAAACAGAGCCAATGTGATCATATTATCTTCATAAAAAATGCTTAAAATGGAAAACTCAATCTCTTGTTAGTCTATGTAGACAATATGATCATTACAGGTAATGATGAACTTGAGAAGCAGAATCTGATAAAGGAGTTAGCAGCCCAGTTTGAAATTAAGGACCTTAGAAAGCTAAAATGCTTCCTAGGTATAGAGGTGGCATACTTAAAACAAGGCATTTTCATTTCTCATAGAAAATATGTCCTTGATCTTCTCAAAGAAACTGGAAAACTGGGTTGTAAGCCCACTAAAGTGTTAAGAACCAAGGGTTTTATAAGAAAAGGAAAAATTGAGAAATCGAAAGAAACTGAAGGCATTTTCTATTCAAATTAATTCACTGTTACAAGCCATGTATTTATACAAAGAGAAAATAGACAAACAGATAAGATCTCGGATATTCCGAGTCAACACAATCAGACAGGACCCTGGATAATTCCGAGTCACCTGTCACACTCGGACAGCTGGTATTGACTAACTGACCAGATGATACAATTATGCTATCGATTCAGCTAGGCAGACGATGCTGCCATACATATGATAGAATTCTAACTTATTTAGACGCTAGTACCAGACGATACAGATGATAGTACCAGACGATACAGACGATAGTGCCAGACAATACTGGCGTCAGGTATCAGACGATACTTCATTTCTCTAACAGCTCCCCTCAAACTCAAGGTGGGTGAAAAGTAGCAGCCTTTGCAAACACATTGAGTTTGGCCTTCATTTCTGCAAGTGTTGACTTCATGACCCCACTTGTAACAGATTTGTCGGTGAACAGAGGATCGTCCACCACGTCTACGATAATCACCAAATGAGCCATTGTTCTGGGTCGACTCAGAGAAACCCCAATTTACATATGGTAGATTATCAGTGGTGTGCACGGCACGATTCTGGACAGGTGAACCATTAGCATAGTTTGCTTGAGCAGCTTGCCGGTTCAGGATAGGTGAAGGGGTGTAGGATTGTGCCAGAAAATATATATTGGAGAAGTCATGAACCTTTTGGAAAAACTGAAAGTACTGCGTGCAGTGAACAACTGGAGGCAGAACGACAGACAATAAGGAAGAAAGCAACCAAGTAAATAGTGATGAATCCTGTTTGATCCAGGTTGTGTAAAGTGGATTCTCAACAGACTTCTCATGATCAGTATCCGTAAAAAAAGTGGTGGGATTACTGGATTCATAAGAAACTTTTCTAAACTACGTTGTCTAACAACACCTTATACGTGTTGGACCCATGAACGAAAATTTGTTTCATCAAGTTTGATTGAAACAATATGTGAAAAGGAAGGCAAAGATGAAGTATGATCTTCTCCCATAACGGAAAGCGAAGAAAAAAAATCACAGATCGAGACTAGCTATTGATACCATGTTAAGAACCAAAGGTTCTCTAAGAAAAGGAAAAATTGAGAAATCGAAAGAAACTAAAGGTACTTTATATTCTAATTAATTCAGCGTTACAAACTCTGTATTTATACAGAGAGAAAACAGACAAATAGACAAGACCCCGGACATTCTGGGTCAACAAAATCATACAGGATACCAGATAATTCTGAGTCACCTGTCACACTCGGACAACTGGTATTGAATAACTGACCAGACTATACAATTATGCAATCGATTCATCTAGGCAGACAATGATGTCGTACAGATGATAGAGTGCTAACTTATTCAGACGCTAGTACCAGACGATACAAATCATAGTGCCAGACGATAGGTATCAGACGATACTTCATTTCTCTAACAAGTTCCTATAAATAAAAACCACAAGATTGAGAGTGATAGGGAGGGCCCAAGGGTTGATAAGGCCCAATACCAGAGACTTGTAGGAAAGCTTATCTATCTCACGCTAGGCCTTACATAGCTTATCATGTTAGAGTGTTGTCAATCAATTCATCCGTGACCCACAGGAGAGACATGATAGCCAATCCGCAAGTGCACGGAGGATATCGTGTAATATAAAAGATGTTGAACCCACAGGGGTAGGTTGAATTTCAAGACCCCAAATCAATTGTTTATAGCTTAAAAATAGAAAATAAAAAGGTTTCGATTTTTTTATTGGTTTTAGGAACAAATGAACAGGAAAAAGAAACAAGATAAATATTTGATAAAAACAACACTCGGGTTGAGCTTCACTACTTCTAACTTAAGCTATCAGAATCAATTTTATATATGAATTTCAGCATATGTTCTTAGGTGAATTAGCCTAGGGTTTCTACTTGTTAATTCCTTAAGCAAGAAGAACTTCCAATTCGATTAATAAGCCTAATTCCTTATTGATTAGTTAATCCAATTGAAGATTAATTTCTGAATTCAGGCCATCACTAACAATCCTACCCTTATACCTAACTGGCATGCAATTGTTCTTTCTATTCCCATTTCCCCTAATTCCTAACAACTACCATTGCATAAGAATTAGGCAATAACACTTGCGTACAACAATATAAATGATAAGCATGGAATAGAAACTAAGAACATAAAACTTTATTCATATATTGAAAACATAAACCTAAAACATAGCTAAAAAGCAGATTAACTACAACCCAAGATACTAAAGAACTTAGCCAAGCATGGCTAAGGGAAACATAATAAGAACCTGAATTGAGAGCTCAAGAATTGGCTTCCCACACCTCAGGCAATGCTCAGAACAAGAGTAGTACAAAGTATCTAAGTGTTTTTCCAATTATCCAAGTGTGTTTACAAAAGAAACAAGTAGCCTATTTATAGATTTTTCCTGACTGCGACCCAACGCTCAGGCGTTGGGTTTAAGTGCCACCAGACGTGGCCAAACAGGGGCTCAACACATGAGCGTTGGCCCTTCCAACGCTTTGGCGTTGGAATTAAATCAAAACAAGGCACAAGTCATGGGCTCAACGCATGAGTGTTGGCCCTCCAACGCTTAAGCGTTGGAATTACAAACTTCCTGGATTCCAAGTCAAGGACCCAACGCATGAGCGTTGGCTTCCCAACGCTCAGGCGCTGGGTACGTTTGATGGTTCATTGCCTTGCCTCTCTTTTCTTCTTTCTTGATGGCTCTTGATTACCATAAATGCCCATCATGTAGCCACTTCTTTATCTCTAAACAACTGAATAGCATCAATGTTCTTCTTCAATTCTTTTTCCACATGTTTAAAACAACAAAAACAATTGATGCTTCTTCTTTTTCATTTATTTTCAGCCACAATTCTTCCTTTATTTACATCAAGATCCCCACAAATGTTCCTTAATTGACCAGAAGCTCTAACAAGGACTAAAAATGCAATAAACAAAACTAAAAGGACTAAAAACATAAAAGTTTCTAAACTATATGCAAATGCAAAAATAAAGTGAAAACTCTAACAAAATAAAATAAAAACTATATGAGACTCAATAAAAATAAAATAAAATAAAATAATAGAAAAAGACACTAAAAACATCATGCAAATCCCAGTCATCAAGACATTTACAGGCCGTGGATAGAATCTTGCAGTATTTGAAGGCAAGTCTAGGGAGAGGTCTATTGTTCAAGAAAAGTGAGCAATTGTCTATGGAGGTTTATACTGATGCAGATTATGCAAGGTAAATTGTTGATAGAAGGTCAACTACAAGTTATTGTATGTTCTTGGGTGGAAATTTAGTTACATGGAGGAGCAAGAAGCAGAATGTAGTTGCCAGATCAAGTGCAGAGGAAGAATTTAGAGCCATGGATCAAGGAGTTTGTGAATTTTTATGGATGAAGATCATACTAGATGATTTGAAAATAAAGTATAAAGCTCCCATGAGACTTTAATGTGATAATAAATCTGCTATTAGTATTTCTCATAATCTAGTCCAACATGATAGAACAAAGAACATAGAGATAATCCTACACTTCATCAAAGAGAAATTGGATAGCGATCTTATTTCTATATAGTACGTCCTCAGGACTACAATTGACCTATGTGATACCAAAGAACTTCCCCTAGAGCGATTTCGAGATCTTACTTACAAGTTGGGAATGATAGATATCCATTCATTAGCTTGAGGGGGAGTGTTGTAAATAAGGAAATTATATTGTTGTAATATTAGAATATTTGTTTTATTAATAGGAGATTGCTTTCTTTTATTAAGAGATTTTCTCTTTTATTAGGAAATTGTATTAGGATTTATTATTTCCTTAATTAGGTTAGCCTGGCCTCTATAAATTGCAATCTCTAGTGTATTTTGGATTTAAGCAATAATAATATATTTTATCCTACTTTCAAGTTAATGCATGTTTGGACAAGTATAACTTAGGAGCTTGGGAGAGGACCTACGACGTATGACAAGGGTCTTAAGTAAGGAAACCGGAGGAAGCTCTTAAGAGTAGTAGCTTCTTTTCTTAAAGATGATAAGAATAGTTTAGGGCGTGAGGATTCTAAGAATTTTAGACTCTTATGTGTTGAGTATTAAAATTTTAGAATAATCTGATTGTATTTTTCTTTTAAAAGTTTGTACTTTTGTTTGTATTGTTTTTTGGCCCAACTAGTAGTAGATTTTAGGAGAGGCTTCATTTCGGTCTAGTACCATTTCAGGCTCCATCTTATGTCAAGCCCAAGTAGAAGGCACCACATTCCTCTTTATATAAAAATGTCATAGTTCAACTGATTCACTTTATGTCATATGGAGGAATTTCATATTTTTATGAGAGTAGTGTCCATCTTTTGAGTCCATCCGTATCTAAGGACTTGCATCTTGAGAATCATATAGTTCCATGAACTAATGGTTTCTCTTCAATCAAGCTCATCAAAACTTAACAAGAGTTTGTGTTACTTCCCTCACTCATTCCCTCTCAATATTCTTCATTTTTTTTCTCTATTTAGAATTTTGAATTTTGTAAGACCCTAAATTTCACTCAGTAATTAAATAATTATTTAATTATTCCATGTACTGTTTGGATCCACTCAGAAGCATCAACAAATGTTATCGTCGACCGAATTACTGATGAAATGCTCTTTACGACCCTTGGTAGTAAACCAACTTGGACCTGACTTTGAGTTCAGATGAGAATAAAAAGTTTTCACTATCACCATGACGTCCAATGAAGAATTTCATGAAGAACGACTGTAACATTGGTATGGTTTCCTTCCGGAGCTCGGAAAGGACATTTCTCGCTAGCGAGACTTTTAGTCAAAAATCCAGCAAGCGAAACGGACGACTTCGAGACCTCGGATCAAAAATCCGGGAATCACCAAATGACTCCGTTTGACGTGACAGACCTAGATATGTGATAAAAACTTTTGTGAATAGTGACTTTCATGAATAGTGTTCCGTAATAGTGTTTCACGAGCAGTTCCCGTAAATAGTGTTTTCAGGCCGGAATCGGCACGAACTTCAAGGGAGAACGACCCGGGCTCGAGTAGTACGAGCACAAGGTCCAAAGTGAATGACTAAGTGCATGTTTGGAAAACTCACCCGGGATCCACGTTTGGGCCAGATCCACGTTTCCAGAAGCAAGAAATAGTTGTTTTTGGGTTGTCGCATCCATGTTTGGCCTCTCCAAACGTGAAACCAAACACACCCTAATTGGTGTTAGAAACTCTCAGCGGCATTAGGAAACGTACCGACGATCAGATTCATACGACGACCAGAGTTATGACGCGACTGACGCATTGACGCACTGACGCGTCATGGATTAGACGTATTTTCTTAGAACTTTCTAAACTTTAGAGTTTAGTCCCTGAACTATGAAACTTTACGGTTTAGTCCCCAAATAATAAAAAGATATTTTTACCTAGACTTTTACCCATTCAAGTTTGGTCTCTAGGGTAGTATGGTTAATGAAAAGTTAAAATTCTCCCCATTTTACCCCTCTAAACTCGCGGCCAAATCTCAATAAATAGGGGAGTTTGTGTTGTTTTTCCTACAAACTTCATTAAGTGGAAAAATTAGAAGAAAACTAAGAGAGAGAAAGAGAAACTTGGAGAACCATTCATCATCTTCTTCCATGGACAACCATGGCCAAACCTCCTCTCCCTCCATGGCAGCCTTTTCCACTCATTTTCTCCTCTTGATCCTTTGAGGTAAGTTGATCCCCTCGTCCCGATCTACAATTCTACCGATTTAGAATTTTGATATGTTGAGTTTGGGTTTTTGATAGTTGTTAGAATCTTGAACCCTCTTCATTAATGTTGTTCCCATGACCTTGAACTTCAATTTGAATTGATTAGAATTTTGATTGGTTGAGTTTTGGTCCCTAGAGAAATTTGAAGTTGAGCTTTTGCTAGGGTTGCCTTTAGGAATGTTATTCCCATGAAATTGATCTATGGATATCTCCAATTGGTTTTCATGGAAGTTAGGTTTTTGAGAATTGATTATTTGAAATAAGTGATTTTCAAACTTTGAAATTCAGTTTCACCATAGAATTCATGTTACCATTGATGTTTACAAGTTGGTTTTGAAAGAAAATTCATCTTGCTATTTATTGGGTCTTGGCCGAATTGAGTTCTGTTTTGGGACAAGGGAGAATTGATTTTCCAACTAGCTTTTGAGTTTGTTTAATGCTTGTATTTGATTTTGGGTATAAAGGAAGGACTTTGCCCTAATTAGTGAAAAAGGGCCTAGAGAAAATTGTATGTTTAAGACTTTAGAAAATTGATTTCTAGGGGATTTGGGAAACTTGGAATTGTAAGATTAAAAATTGAGCTTTTGGGTAAATTGGATTTTGGAACTCATAGCTTGATTAGGGTTTTTGCTAGGTTAAGGAATTTAGAATTGGAAAATTGACAATTGAATGGAAAACCTTGTGTTATAACACTTAAGATATTTTTGAGTTCAAAACTTGAAATTTGTTTTAGAAACTTGTAATAGAAGTAAGTTTTGGATTGTGAAATTGTTTTGAGTAATTTAGTGAATTGTTTGGTGAAAATATGAATTTTTTAGGGTTTTGAAGATTTTGGATAGAATTGAGCTCATGGAGTATTGTGTGTGTTTTTGCATCCAAAATCTTGTTTAAGGCTTTCAAATTGATAAGTAAATACCTATCTTCATTTCTCTTCAAAGGTTCTAAGTTATGGGAAGTTTTGGAAATTTGTATCTTAGAGTCTTTCAAAGCTTTTTAAGGGTTGCAAAGTTGCTAAAAATGTTTTAGACTTCCAAGGATCTTCCTAAGAATTAGGACAATTGCCTAAGTTATAGGATCCTTGTAAGACCAGTAGCTAAGCCTTAGGATTAAGTTTCAAGTCCTAAACTAGGCTATGTTCCTTGAAGGATTACGGGTCTTCGGACCTAACAAGGCGACGTAGCTTTCCTTCGGAACCTTCTTAGCTTTTGGAGCAAACGTTGGAGCTTAGAGAAAAGGACTTCGGTAAGGGCACTTCGCTATTCTAGCTACTAAGAATATGTATATTGTTATGAGAATATATACTATGATTTTAAATTGGCAGTCGACGGCGTTCTAAGAATGACCCGACTTTGAATTGTATTGATTGTGATATTAATTCAAGCATCTGAAGGCATCTGATATGCTGGATTAGAATTGTTTGATGTATGACATTGCTTGAATGATTGTAGACTTACTTGATAACTTGTCTCCTTAATAATATAATGTCTATGTTATGCCTGATAACATGTTGATTGAATTACTGCCTTTCCCTAATCTTGCTTATTGCAATGTTTCTATGCCTTATCACCGATTATTATTGTGTGCACTAGCCGGAGAAAATAGAGTAAGCTACCATGGGAATAGGGTTCCTTTCAAAATAAAGTATACAAACCTTGTTTTGGAAAAAGTAAAGGCTTAATAGTTTCGAAAAGGATAAGAAGAGAAACTTTCTTTTTAGAAACCTAAGAAATGTTTTGGAAATATGCTTTCAAGAGAACATGCGGTTAAAACCGTGAGCTTTGGAAATGAATATGTCCTATCTTCTTGAAATAAAATTCATAATGCACTAAAGGAATACATCAAACCCTTTTATGAACTTAAAGACGATTCCACTCATTTTCTACAAGTCTTATCTTGCAAAGGAAACTAAGACACATCTTGGAAAAAGAACTATAAGGACTTCCTCACGAGGAATTGTAAGACATGCTTTTCGAAAAGCCTCAAAAGACCTTTACGAAAATATTTTAAAGGATGTTTTCTCGAGAAAATTGGGTAGCTTATTCGGTAATGCCTTCGTTGATAGTAGCGGGCGTCTTACGTTTCAGCGTCTACCAGCGAGAGATCACTGGACCAAGAGGTCCAAGTGACCGCAATCCCTCGTTGTAAGATGGGCACTCCGACAAGGATGACCCCGCCTTTGAAAGGGAACTCGGATTCGAGAAACAACGTTTCCTCCAGGTAAGGAAAATGGAGTGAGGAACTCGGACCCGCGTCAAGACGCCACCGTTTATATTGTTGATGTTGTTATTCATAGCACGTAGAACTTTGCATGCATGAACGTTCCTCAAGGCGACGTTGTCATCATTCTTCAGCTGTTTGGAATAGCGGGAATATCTATCCAGTAGGCCTTATGCAGACTATGTGTAGGCGTTGTGCAGACTTTATGAAGACAATGCGATTGAGACAACAAGCTTATCCTCGATCAGCTATGTGCCGGCTTAATGCAGCAACCCAAATGTTTGGATCATATTACACCTTAACTACATCATGACATCCAGACTATTTGTAACTTGATTTTTGTGCGTGTCTTGAGCTGCTTATTGAGTGTGTTTTGGTTGCAATTCTACTTGTATTATAATCGATGCTTGTTTGTGAATGAATTACCCTGCATAACCGTAGTTTTAATTGCTTAGTGTGTGTGTATATATATATATATATAACTACAATGCAATGGACATTACTTGACATGCTTATATATGCTAATGATTGTTGTCTCACCCATGTGCTCGCATGGGGAGTTATTGTTATGAAGTTGACCCTTGCACCTTGTTTGGTGTTTGTGTTTTCCTGGCCATCCGTTGCCAGCTAGACCACTACTAGCTGAGGAGTACCCAGAAAATGCTGAGCCAAAGACAGTTCGAGAGAGTAGGACGGACATCTTGCCACTTGAAGGCTAGAGATATTCATTTGATCTTGTGTCCGTATATGAGCGTGCCAAAAGGTAGCGTAGAGTTTCAGAATGACGTACCTTTATGCGGCCGCCCTGCGTGGCATCGTGGGAGGTATGCTGGAGTAGGAGGTCTGGGTCGGGGTTTTTAACTGTGACAACATGTCTTCTTTTAAAAACGGGTCTGCTGATTTCGAAATTATTTCCACTGATGTTGTTCACTTAAACTAAGTGTATTATATGCTCCGTTGAACTGGGTATCTACATATATAAGTAATGCATGTTGTCTTTAGCATGGTTTGGAAAAAAAATACTCAGTTTTTCATAAGCTCGAAAGATTTCTGCATATTTATTTACTATTCATTTGCTACGGTAATGCCTTGAAATCGGGGTGTTACAAATTTAGATCCATTTCCAACAATGTGAATCAATTTCAAATTGAGTTGAATATTTAAGAAGCAATAGTGAAATTCCTCCATAAAGCATGAACAAACACAAAAATTACTTTCAAATGTAGAGAAATTCTACTTATGCAAGCTTAAACCATGAAGATTTTGAAGATACAAGGAGGAGCTTCCTATGAGGTACTGTTAATACTAAAGTTTCAAATTTGATGATATAAAGCAAAGATCCATTTTAAGGCAAGAGAAGAAGAGCTCAAGAAGCCATTTTAGAGGTTAGGTCATAAAAGAAATCAAGGGTGGAATTCAAATTGTGCTTATGTGGTAGGGATTCAAAGAAAAGAGTGAAAAGTGTAACTATGGCGTAGATGATAGGCCAGTTCAAAATCATACTTATTGAATTCCTAATCCAAGTTTCAAAAGATGCTGGCCTAGGTATGGAGATACCTCAAGATTAAAGTGCAAGTTTTTTAAAGTCAAGCCAAGTGATCGTATCCAAGAGCATCTGAAGATGTATCTAATTCGAGGTGGTCATAGTCAAAAGCACGTTCTTCAGAAGCACTTACCAACGATCCTGAAGCAGTTACACACGATAGAGACCACAAGCCTACGTCCTCAGCAGTTCCAAAATTTGGAGGCATTAAGAGCTAGATCGAGATGGTGATGAAGAGTTCAAAACTCTATGCCTAGTTCGGAGCTTCATAGTTAGACCAAGTGGATGGCTTATATTAGACAATTTTACTTAGATTTATTTCTGCCCGTAGGATTAGGTTGATAATTACTTGTAAATAGTAAATAGGAGTTTGTAATTTGTAAAATGGTTGAGCATCTTTACTACTAAACACTCTAAAAGCCTACGTATACCACTTACGACATACAACCACAAATATTTAACGTAAATAAGATCTCCTCCCACCATTTTTCAGCTTTGTGTACAATTTATGGACCATAAAGAGTTCATGTACAATATCTCCTTCCGCCTTTTTTCATCTTTCTTTTTAATCAAATCACATTTCATCTCTATTGCTTTTCAAGTTCTTCTTAGTTCTTGTTTATAGTCTGCTTTCTTTAACTTGAACACCTCTCAAGGTGTTGGATCTTCAACTTTTATGCTTTGATATTTTTTCACCAGAACATAGATCCTTTGAGTTAACATTGAATAACTTCGTTATTCTTTCAAATTTATCACTACAACACGTTTTCAAAATCACTCTAAATGCATAGTTTCATTGCTTATAAACCACTAATCTTAAAGAATTCAAAAGAGGACCTTATCCAAATCCTACTTTGTTCTTTGGATACATTTATTTGCATGTGCTATTTTTACATGTAAAGAGATACTTATTAATATTTCACTTGTCTCTTCTATTTTCATCTCTCTCGGTGTAGAGAAAAATTGGGACATGGATGGATTATTTTCTTTGGTACAATGATGGGCTCAATTAACTTTTGTAGAGGTAAAAGCTAAAATTTTAATTGGTTGCCATGAGGTCCCTCAAGTTTTATTATATTGAAGAATTTAATGAAAAAGGAAAGAAATAACATAATGTAACAAATGGTTCTAAAAGTAGATCAAGAAAATAGATTAAAAAGATATAGTTCATTTTCCTCAATTAGTGCCAGCTATTAAGAAGCAAAGGGTACCTCCGCATTTGTCTGCAAGTTTTGTACGGAACAATCTCACTAGGTATTATTAACCGTACTCTTCTTGTTTTACTCCCAAAGGTTAAGAACTCTGAGCATGCTAACCACTTCAGGCCTATAAGTCTTTGTAACGTTATTTTCAAAATTATCACCAAGATTATAGAGAAAAGATTCAAAGTGATTCTGCTTGAGCTTATCTATAATACTCAAAGTCCTTTCGTCTCGGACCGTCTAATCACGGAAAATGCCTTGATAGCCTTTGAGTCGGAATGGCATTATGGCTCTCAAGCTGGATATGTCCAAAGCATATGACCTAATTGAATGGTGTTTTTTGAGTTCTATTTTGTCTCAGATGGGTTTCCCTGCTAATTGGGTTAATTTGATAATGAATTGTGTTTCATCTATGAGTTTTTCTATTATGTTAAATGGTAATCCCCAGCTTGTATTTACACCTCAAAGGGGTCTTTGTCAGGGTGATCCTCTTTTACCGTATTTATTTATTCTTTGTGGGGAGGTATTTTTAGCTCTTATTCATAAGTCTGTTGTTTTTGCTGGCCTTCATGGTATAAAAGTTTCTATACCTGCTCTGATTATATCTCACCTTCTGTTTGACGATGATGGCATTTTGTTTCCACAAGTGGATGCACAGGAAGCAGAATGTATTAAGAACATTATTTCTACCTATGAGCGAACCTCTGGACAAGTTGTCAATCTTGATAAATCTATGCTTTCAGTAAGCCGAAATGTGCCTAATACTAGTTTTCATGAGCTTAAACAGCTATTGAATGTAAAGGCGGTCGAAAACTTCGACAAATATTTGGGTTTGTGTACTATTATTGGTAAGTCAAAATTCCAAATTTTCCGGCTTGTGAAGGAACGAGTCTAGAAAAAACTTAAGGGTTGAAAAGAACAAACGCTTTCTCAGGCAGGTAGAGAAATTTTAATTAAATCCGTGGCACAAGCTATACCATCATATGTTATGTATTGCTTTGTTTTGCTTGATAGCCTTTTCAATTTTTCTGGGGTGGAGATGCTTCCCG
Source organism: Acmispon strigosus (assembly GCA_030819835.1). Lineage (NCBI taxonomy): Eukaryota > Viridiplantae > Streptophyta > Magnoliopsida > Fabales > Fabaceae > Acmispon > Acmispon strigosus. Next base: position 11,688,801 of record JAUAMA010000001.1, read on the forward strand.
GCGGTCTATGCATTGGACAAAATGGAACTCTCTTTGCCGTCACAAGATGGAAGGTGGAGTTGGATTTCAAGATTTTAAGTCATTTAATTTGGCTTTCGTAGGGAAGAATTGATGGAGAATTTATTCTCAACCGGATTCTCTACTAGCACATGTCTTTAAGGCCGTCTACTTTCTTGGTGGAAGCACTTGGGGTGCTACAAAAGGCTTGCGTCCAAGCTATACTTGGTCTAGCATTCTGAAGACTAGTTGGATTTTTTAGAAAGGAGCGAGATGACGCATTGGTGTTGGTTCAAAGTCGAATTCATGGCATGATAATTGATTGCCTAATGACCCTCCTTGCATTTATCTTCAGGACATGGCTCAGAAGCTTGGTCTTAATGTTGTGTCTAATCTGATTGATAGCCAGCGAAGATGTTTGGAAAAGGAACTTAGTTAACATGGTATTTTGTCCAACAACAACAAATGAAATCCTTGTTGTCCCCCTTATTTTGATGGCAACTATACGTCCAAGCAAGGATACTATTTTATTCGCAATTAGATTGCTTCTACAGCAGCTAGCCTCGACTTTATCAAGCACGCCGCTGGATTTCAAGCTTTGGAAGAGTTTTTAGGTAAGCTCATCCCTCCCTCGTTGCAAGGATGTGTCATGGAGAGTTATCTCAGGTTCTGTACCTATTCTTGAGGAGCTGGTGCGTCGTCATTAGGATGTATGGGAATGAGCCTAAGTCTTCGCTTCATTTGTTTCTTCAGTGCCCGATTTCGGTTATCCTTTGGTATGCCTATCCTCTATCTCTTAGAATGGCAAAATTCCCCTCTTTGCTAGAATTTTGGATTGCAATTCTGCAGGACTGCGAGTTGGAAGTCATATCCATGGTTCAAGCTTTATTCTACGTCATTTGGGAATCTAGGAACGAGGTTGTTTATCAGTAGCATTCTTTTGATTGTGACAGGGCTTTTCTCCGGTTGGGGGCGTTATCACACCTTCCGGTGGTGTTTCCCGCGAGCTCTCAACCTCGGCCCAAGTCTCGGTTTGGCGTCGTCCTTGTGTTGGAACGGTGAAAGCTTAATTTTGATGCCTCCTGGATGGTTGGTAACGTGGAAGGCTTGGGTATGGTTGCTCAAAATGAGCATGGTGATATTATGGGTTCTGCTACCTTTTATCATGTGCCTTGTCTCTCTCCCTTGTTGGCTGAAGTGACTTCTTTCCGATGGTCTTTATCTATTGCGGCGGAGCTTGGCTTCAGGAGGGTTTGCTTTGAGACGGATTGTTTGCAGATTTTCCATTAGCGGAAGAGAGGTTCCCAAGGGACTTCTTATTTTGATTCTATTGTTCGTAATTGTCGAGTGTTAATTTCAGCTTTTGTTTCTTTTGAGTTACTTTTTGTTAGATATTCGAGTAATTCTGTTGTTGATTTTTTAGCTCGGAATGCTTCTACTTTTGGCCACCAACTCTGGGTGGAAGAAGCTCCTTCTTAGGCTATTCCTTTGGCTAACTCTGATGCATTGTCTTCTATGCCTACTTCTTGATTTAATGTTATGGTCCTTTAAAAAAAAAACAAAGGGCGTCACAGTTGTACAGTTGAATAGAAGCAGAATTTCATCCTCACACTGTATTGCTCTCTTGTACGAATTATCACATAGATTTCTCCCCTCAATTGATGGACTCACCCACGGATCATCATACGACTTGCTTACCTATGGGTATCGATGAAGGGCAAGGCTGATAAGCCCAAATGACTTATCAATTAGGTTATTTTTAAACGACTTATCAATTATGTTTAAACAGGTTTATGTTATCACATTCATTCTACAATGTTCTATTGTTAGAAAACCCCTTTAGATCTTGCCACTTTCTTGAATGAGAATCAGCTTAACTTTGACAACAACAAAAAAAAGATCTTGCCACTTGTATGGTTGCCCTTAGTTTAAGGGATCCGACTAACTAAGTAAATTGATACAGATATGATGAATAGATATGCAAAAAATTGAGCAATTTTCTGACAAATTTTGCTTTGTTTGATCTTTTAATTTCGGGTTAACTAAGTTAATGGTCCCTGTGGTACGAGTGGAGTTTGATTTTAGTCCCTCGCCGGAAAAAAAAAGTCAAAAAATAGTCCCTCCGGTTTAGGGAATAGCCGGTTTTGGACTTTTGGTCTTCGTCGGAGTTTTGGTCCTCGCCGAAAAAAAGTTAAAAAGTTAACGTGATGATTGGGACAGGTGTGCTTGTGTGACACTGCCACATCATTTAATGAGCTGACGTGAATTTTTTTATTTTTTTTCTTAATTTTATGTCAATACCACCTTAGATGATCTGATTTTTCTAAAAAAAATAATTAAAAATATAAATAACGCAGCAATTAAAAAGATTGGTTACTACACAATAATTAAATTAATTAAACAAATCAATTAACAGATTAATCATCATCTCCATCAACGTCATCTTCATCCATCATGTTCAACATCATCTTCATTCATCACCTTCAACACCTTATTCAACATCATCTTCAATCTCAACAACAATAATAGAGCTGTCAATATGGGTTCCAACTCACGGGTTGGCCCGGCCTAACCCGGCCCGATGGCGGGTTGGGTTGATTAAATCACAGCCCGTTTAGAATACGGGTTAGAGCAACCCGACTCGTTTAACCCGCGAGTTAAACGGGTCAGCCCGCAGGTTGGGCAATAAAAAAAAAATTTAGCTGATTTTCTTATATCTTGGGTTGGGCCACTAAGTGTCACGTGAAGACAGTGAAGTGAGTCTTCAAAGAAAGTGATTTTCTTGCATCTTGGGTTTTTCAATATGAATTTTTATTACTTTTTCAACATTTTTAATTGAATTTCCCAATTTTCATATTTTTTATTTTTCTACTGCCAAAACGGGCTAGCCCGCCAACCCGTGAGCCAGCCCGCGAGCCGGGTTGGGTTCATATTTTCTTGGCTCGTTTAGAAACGAGTTGCTCTAACCCAACCCGTATTTGCATCTTGGGTTTTTCAATATGAATTTTTATTACTTTTTCAACATTTTTAATTGAATTTCCCAATTTTCATATTTTTTATTTTTCTACTGCCAAAACGGGCTAGCCCGCCAACCCGTGAGCCAGCCCGCGAGCCGGGTTGGGTTCATATTTTCTTGGCTCGTTTAGAAACGAGTTGCTCTAACCCAACCCGTATTTGCATCTTGGGTTTTTCAATATGAATTTTTATTACTTTTTCAACATTTGTAATTGAATTTCCCAATTTTTATATTTTTTATTTTTCTACTGCCAAAACGGGCTAGCCCGCCAACCCGCGAGCCAGCCCGCGAGCTAGGTTGGGTTCATATTTTCTTGGCTCGTTTAGAAACGGGTTGCTCTAACCCAACCCGTATTGAACCCAACCCGTAACGGGCCAGCCCATATGGGCCGGGCTGGCCTGTATTGACAGCTCTAAACAATAACATCATCTTCAACATCTTATTTATCATCATCTTCAATCTCAAACATCAAAAACAACAAGCCACAAAACCCAGATTCTACATCTTCAACAACAAGCCAGAAAACCCAGATTCCATATCAAGCACCCCGGCCCCACTGCAACCCCAACCCCAACCACAGCAACCCTAATCCCCAACCAAAACCGTAACACTCATATCCACCATCATCAACACCCAAACCCTCTACCCTCACCGGCACCGCAACCCCCAACCTAGCCACGCCCGAATCTCTCTAACCAAAACCCCATCTCCCTTGCTTGAACCCAGAAAATAACAACCCTAGCCCTCAATGGAAAATAAACCAAACCTAGAACCCTAACTCCCAAGTCACAGCCAAAAAGAGGGAAGATGAAAGAAAATCCAAATTTTACTCGCATGTCTACTGTTCGCAGATCTACTCCCAAATCAAACACCACGGTTCGCAGATCTGGATTAGAAAGCGATGTGAGGGAAAGAGGAACAGGGGTCCATGTGATGGTATCTGGGCTGCAAAAAGAGGAGGATTTGGGGAGGTTGGGGTTTATTTTATCCTTCCTGCTGAGATACGAGGAGAAACACGTTATAGTGCGAATTTAATCATTCCTTGAATTTAATTAGTTTCAGTTTTATTATTTTCAATTTCTAATATTGTTTTATTTTGTTTTTTACAGAAATGGCAAGAACACGCTGGACCGCACCTGCACAACAACTTGAAGCTGGGGCTGCTCAAGCTGAACATATCCGACTTGGAAAAGCTCCATTGGTGGAGGAGCCACCTAACCAGTAATATGAGGAGGATGCATATGCTGAGGAAGACCAGCAAATGGGCTATGCTCATGAGGACGATCAACACATTGATGAGGACGAAGACGTTGATGATGGCAATGATGATGACGATGATGAAGATGTTGAGGAGGAGGACGAGGAGGAAAGGCAGCCTGCAAACAAACAGGAGGAAAGAGAGTTAAAGCGACGGCTGCGGCAGATGGACCAAGAGGATAAGGACCTCACCTCCTTTCCAGGTGGCCCAGCTAATTTATCAGTGTTGCGGAGCTACCACAAGCATATCGTTGGGAGAGTGTGGAGGTCTTATCTTGACCCTACGATTCTGGATAGGCCAGTGCTGAGGGTCTATAATCAATCAAGGAAGTTGGCGAAGCCTGTTGACCGCGATGAAATTTAATAGGCATTTTTTCCAAGAGCGGTACCTGTAGGATCTGATGGTCACCCAATTTTTGCTTCTTTGGTCGTCCTCTCTTAGCCTTGGCTACAACTGTTGACATAGGAGACTTCCATTTAGGAACGGGAGGTGTAGGAACTGTTGTGTTGCTTGGGGCGTGGATTGATGGGTATGTGGAGTTGCTCCCATCAAGTGAGTTAACATAGTTATCAACTATCTCAAAGTATGAAGGGGCACGCTTTGTCGATCCCTGTGATACACCCTTCTTCCTTCCCTTTGTTTTAACTTTTGCAAAAGGCGGACACATAGAGGTGGAATCAAGAAATGCAAGCTCCCGAAGTTTTTCTTTGATTGCCTTCTTTGTTGGGATATCGGCTTCTTCAAATCTAGATGACAGTGCTTCCCACTCAGACTTGAAATTGAGCTCAAGTGATGAGTTATCTTCGGGTTCAACAGTTTCCCAGGACAGTCTTCTCCAGATATGATGGATGGTCCCCAAAGGCACACAAGTGTACCTTGAAAGCTCACAAGCACAAGGTAACCCATGGGTACTTCTTAGTTTGCAACCGCATGAAGAACTATCAACCCCCACCCTTTTCATTCTAGTTTTCTCCTTCGCAAGCAGTTCAAGAGCCTTCTTTGACACAAAACCAATCAAATTCTTGTAGAAGTGACCTTTGAATTTGTGATCCTTGATGAATATATTATGCTCAAAATATGACATTATCTTTGTATGTTGCAGTATAGTTAGCTTGTTCATGGCATCCCAACAATAACACAGATCACCCTTGCTATTCTTAAGCAAATGCTTCAGCCTTGCATGAGCACCCTCAACCCTGCGATGCATTGCCGTACAATAGTTATAACGTAACTATATTTTAAGCCAAGCTATAAACACTAAAATAAACATGAAGTGGGCTATACCTGTTGGTTGTCGTGTTCCCAAGATGCATGGCCGAATCAATCCAGCACTTTACAAACTTTTGCCTATGATTTGTCAACCAAGTTGTCTGAACATACGAATTGAACTGAGGAAACGATTCACATAAAATTTGCATGGTCCTCAGATGACTATCGTACTCCTCTTCGGACTCAGAATCCATGAGATCTTTCCATGCTTCCATGATGCCATCCCACACTGTTTTCGGTTGGCAATATAACTTGCACTTTGCACTTACACTCTTCGAAATATGGAACCTGCACAGCAAGTGTTTGGTTGTTGGGAAAACCTCTTCTACTTCTGCCATCAGTGCAAGGTTTTTATCAGTCACAATGACACTAGGCAAGCTATCTTCCTTAACAATCAACCCCTTCAGTTTTATCAAGGCCCATACAACATCATGTGTTCGTTCAAAGGACATATAAGAAAATCTTATAGTGAAGGTAATGTCTGTTGATGTGACACCAACCATTTCAAGAAGTGGTAAGTCGCACCTGTTGGTTTTGTATGAACTATCTACAAGCACAAAAGTAGAATACAGATTAAACAGCTCGATGCCACCCGAATGTGACAAAAATATATCTTGAATAACCTGATTTTCGTCATCCTTCTGATGCCAATAAACATATTTGTCCCGTTCCAATAAATGCATCAAGTGTTGCATCTCTGTTAGAGAACCCCTCTTTGTCCTCCTGTACCGTCCACATGCATTGTAAACTCGTTGAATTGTTGTTAAATTCTCAGGATTCTTATCATTCAAAGAAACGAGCATGTGACTTGGTTTAACCCTGTTGTCTACCATATCTTCAACCAACTGTTTTTCCGTAGAAGTCAATCTTCCATCATATGCGTGCCCAACCAACGACTGTGATCTTGCATGCTTATGAACTCCACATAACACCTTGAGCCGCCAACACCCTTCAACTTTTTTGGGTCTTCCTCTTAGCTTAAATGGACAGTCACATTTTCTTGTTCTGGTGCTCCTCTTTGTCAGTTTGCCCTTTTATGGTTTGTATTTCCCACCCCGTTCGCATCCTAACATGAGAAGTTCCTTTCTTTTGAGGCTCCCATAATCAGACTTAGCGGTAACAACAACAAATCCATTATCCTTCCCCACCAACCGAGCCCAATCGAATAGTTCATGGCGATTACGGAATTTGTGCAAGCAACAAGAACAGTTACACATACAATCCAATATGTGTACGATGCTTATTAAGCGCAAGAGAAATATGCACCTTATCAGTTGTGAATGCTTCTGTACAATCTACCCGAACAACAGATGGTGATGCATTACCGGAACTCGCATTCGTAATATGGTCATTAGACTTCACAGTTGGGCCCCTTTCTTCCATGTTATCAATGTCGTCAACTACTTCTTTAACATCCACCGTCGGAGCCACTTCTGCCTCATTATCAACCTTGTCGACTTCCTCAGACGGCACATGAGACATGATTTAGTATCCTGAGGCATTTGATAATCACAAAAATTAAGGATAATAGATCGAGGTAAAAAGCGCACTTAATCGTGCGAATGAAATACCTATTTCGCACCATTAAGTGCGAAAAGACCATGGAGAATTTAAGATAGATTTCGCACCTAAAGAAGCGAAATATGTATTACATTCGCACCTTTAGGTGTGAAAAATAAAACTCAATAAGGGAAACCAGCAACTTCGCACATAAAAGTTGCGAAGACAAAACACACATAATAAGTGCGGAATAAAAACGCACTTAATAAGTGCGAAATTAAAACGCACTTATTAGGTGCGAATAAATTACTAACCGTAGAGAAGGTTGGGTACAGGATGGTGGATAGTTGGTTGATTGATTAGAAATGGTGCCACCTATTGTTGATTATGATGCTACCCCTGTTTATAGTAAATTACCTTAATGCCTTTTTTGGTTGCTGGAGAGATGATGATAAATCAAATGGTGTTGTTTAATTTAGTTTTTAATTTTTATTCCATTTTTATACACGTGTGATTTAAAATTTTATTGAAAATTACCGCACACTTTGGCAAGTTTTCCGAAGCTACCACTTCGGTGAGGATCAATACCAGCTATTTCTCAAACCGGAGGAACTATTTTTAGACTTTTTTCCAATAAAAGACTAAAACCAAATTTCACTCAAACAACCAGACCACTAACTTAATTAACCCTTTAGATTCTGTTGATTTAGTTCTTACATACTTCTCGGTGGATTCATTTATTATCCTACCAGAATATGTTTCATTACCATTTAAGAAAAATACATTTTATTTTTAACAAAAATTTATTCTCGTTGTTCAAGTGAAATATTTTCAAAAATATAATAAACGTGTTAAAAAATTGAAATAAAAAGCTAAGCCTATGGATTCAGGTGGCCCAACGCAGATATATTTTTTAGGCTGGACTATATTGAACCAATTTATTTATGCATTTAAATGATCTTAGCAGCGGAAATTTATTTCATTACATCATAAAATATCTAAACAATGAAGAAATATTTTTATTTCTTTTCATCCCATTTCATCCATTATGAAATATCCTAAAGTTTTGAATACATATAAATAGTGGTCATAACTTGCAAGTTTTGAATACATGTAAGTTATATCTTTTATTTCCTTCCCTTCCATTCCTATATCTCTCCTGATAGGAGTGAATTTAAGGTGTGAATAAACTTTTATTGATAACTTGGAACCTGCCTGCTAGCATGAAAAGTGTGTTGAAAATATAAAAATGGAAAAAGTAAGAACACCCACCACATGGAATTAGTGATTTGTTTACAATTTTATCAGTGCCTCCTTTGACACAAGCCTCCCAAATTGAAATGAGGCTAGATTAACAAATAATAATGACTGAAGAATGCAGTCTACAAAAAAGTGTTCATGTCAAAACAATATGATCTTCCATGTGGAATTGTAATAAACAAAATTTGAGAGATTTCCACCAAAATTAAGTCAGCACTGAGCACTCAATAGGAATCACATTTGAACTCCCTAAGCCAGTGGCTATAAAAAATGTTCCTCAGAACGAATAACGTAGATGGTTGCAGCAGTTAAGGGGCTCTATCAAAGGGCTGTGTATCATTGTAACAGACATCCCAGACAGCTTCCATAGAATCCTTGGCAGCTAAACCATAGCAGTTGGGATTGGCGGACAATGATTTCAGAACTTTTCTTCTGACACATTCCTTCAAGTTTCATTGCATTAATTCAGTAAACTTGATGTCTAAAATGTAATACAATAGAGCAAAGATACAAGTGCATGACTTGACTGGGGCAACTGAATACCAATAATTAATAAATATAAAAACATGTAATTTTAAATATAACCTCGATCATGTCAAAGAATTATTAATAAAAACACTAGACATTATTTAGCTTATTATATTCAAAGAACCAGCAGACATATGGACCTGTAAGTTATGTTTCCACACAATTTATCAAAAATCAAATTTGGTTCGTATTTTCACTGTTTTATAATCCAGTTCTAGTTGGATATAATTCAAGAAAGACCCTCTAACTACATCTATTGTGTGAATTCCCCTAGTTTAAAACTACAGTAAACTAGACCCTAACATTTTCCAATTGGGCTAATAACCCACTCTGTTAACAATCCATAGTTTAAACTACAAATTCAGGATGGGAAACAGCTACTTTTACACTTGAAGTTGTCAACCCCTATCTGCCAATCTTATAAGTCTTTCAGCAAGATTAACACCATACAGTTCTTATTTATCAAGCAACATACACAAACACTGCCATATAACTAGAACTGATTATACTAAGCCATTTCGTTTTACGAAGCTAATTCTATACAGGTTATTGAAAAAATCAATATTCTCCATGTGGCTGCCGGAGACTCAACGGTACTTTGGCAATGGATCATTGAGAATCATAGGCTCTCCAGGGGTCAACTTCAAATAAGGGGATAGTCTCCATCAAAAATGATGCCAGTGTTCTTTGATTGGGTGGAGTTTTGTGGCCAAATGAAGAACTAGGATCATCAGCAATGGGTGAAAATAAATAGAAAAGGTTGGAAAGAGCAGGATCCTACTAAAAGGTTGTCATATTGGATAGTTTGCACTTTGCACAACACTATACTCTGACAGTGTTGGATTAGGAGGAGTTTTTAGGCAGTATATATAAGTTCCTTAAGGTGAAGTATCTATTGTTAAGGTGCGAAGGAAAAATTGCACACAAAGCAAAGTTTATGAGGGAAAACTATATTTTAGTTTTTCATACAAAAACTAATTTTCACCATACATATTTACAGACCAAAAGCCACTATGGTTTTAAGCAACAAGATCTTTAAGATAGCATGCTTGTTACCTACAATATGAATCAACATACAAAAGTGACATGATGAAACGTTCCTAAAATATTTTTAAAATAAAGACAAAAAATTATACCAATCTTCCATTATTAAATATATGATAATCATGAACAACAAAAAAAGCGTAAGTGATAAAAAAAACCTACCTAAATCCACAACTAAAAGGGAAGGCTCAGTCCCACACTCTTCATGGGAACAATCTCCAATGAACAACAGTTCTCGGCCTGGCAGGAACGGTTAAGAGAGGCTGCTAAGGGGCGTGGGGGATGGGAAACAAGGCCACCATTTTGATTTTAAACTTGAGCTATAAGCTAGCCAGTCAGGAGGATGGGAGTTAGAGATTTAGCAACGAGTGCTTACATCATACAAGTTGAAAATACCACAAAGTAGGAACAGAGGAAGGGGAGAAAGTTTGCACAAATTTTCTTCACTAGTTGTCCTTTTAAATGTTTAGTGAATATCATCTTAGAATAAAGGGCTTATAAGAATAATATGATTGATGGTAGAGCACACTAACATGACACAACATGACATACATCTAAAATGCAGGAAAAGTCCATTTCCAAGTAGCTAGAGCTAGGAGCTATATGGACCTTCAAGTTTAAAGTCAAACAGTCGTTCTCTTGGTGATTAAGTCCCTCTACCTTACACTTTTCTAGTCCCTCTATCTAATTCAACAACCAACACGCAAAGATATAAATCATCTTAGTAAAGGACCAGTAAAGCATGGCTTCCAACTCGTGAGCACAAACTACAGAGTTTGGTACTGTGGATTTGGGATGACTAGCATAGAAGCACAATTACAAAGTTCACTAAAATCTAAAATTTAAGATAACTATAATTTTCTCTTCTCTGAGCATAATGGCATGCACTAATTCTCACTAAACAATACCAAGATTAAAAGGGACTAAGGTAGGTAAAATAGAAAAAGGCAGATGTTGTTTTCTACCTATTCATATTCTATATTCCACTAACAGGGAAATTACATAATAAGAATATTGCGTTACTCTCTAAAATCTGACATGGAAGACTTCGATTGGCTTGTGATTTAATGGCTCCCTATTTTCTCATTTTAAACTAATAAGCTATGATTCTGTATTTTCAAATCATAGTAGAGGTACTTAATCAGTCAACCGGGATATAACAGATTAATGGCAGTTTAAATAACTCCAACGCAAACCCTTCCAACAGCATTGATAATCCTGCAGTGCATGTGATTAGGAGGATTCAACTAATAAGTGGGGTAGTCACTAATTTGCCTCTGAGTAGCTTTGATTTTAACAGACATGAGGATTTACTTCTACTTATCTTAATCTTTAATCCCTTAGGTAAATTGCTACTTCAAATACAATGAAATGACTATATGGCTCATTTTTTAATTTTGTTATCCCTGTAGATCTACTACGTGATGACCATATGGCTCATTTTTTAAAGTGCAACAACTAGTTTTTTTAAATCTAGTAGTCCTAATCCTCCTCGTATAGATGTAAAAACTAGCAGACTAACAAAATTCCCTGCCATGCTTGATATCACCAATCCATGTCTCCATAGCAATTTTGAAACTTACTAGTGCTTCTGTGGAAGATTTTGGTTAACCTTAATTCTTTCTTCTTTTTCATTTGCTATCTAGATATTGTTAATTAAAAGGAACATTGGGGAGCTGTTAAATGTAATCTGTACCGTCATAAGGTTTGTGTACCGTCATGGGTTTCAGATGACCGACTTAGTTAAGGTTTGAGAATTGGGCTCACCCGGCAAGAAAGATACGGCTCGTTGATGTAAGGCATGGTATGGATCTGGAGCGGGCTGACTTAGCTAACAAGTGGGACGCGAGTTTGCACAGCAAAGAAGTGAGCCTGGCCTAGGTAAGGTAGGCTGGTCAGATCGCAATCTGTTAAGATACTCTTGCGTAAATAGAAGTTAGCCTCTGAAGACTCGTTCAAATATCTGTACCAGAAAGTACTGTGATTCTCGCCACTGCTTATGTAACTTAGTCTGCCTAGTTAACAACCTAGGTTCAATGTATTTAGACTTTAGGGTTGATGGCTCACCCACTATATAATGGGAGTCGTCAATACTCATTGTATGTTCATCTTTCCATTGAATACAACTCTAAGGTTTTGTTTTCCGCCCAGCTTACTTAGCCTCAGGGTTCTATTCGTGAACATTTGGCGCCCACCGTGGGGCCCTGGTAAAACGTTTCCTAGGTCCTCAAGGTCACCCTTCCACGATGACTGTGACTCTAAGGTCTGGAACCAACGGTGGTAGCACGCAAACACCGCCTACCGAGGAGGCTATCCAGACCAGGATGACCCAGATGCAACAGCAAAATCAGGCCATACAAAGTCAATCTGCCGGGATAGAGGAGTTACGCCGGCAAAACCAGACGATGCAGACCCAGATGGCCAGAATGGAAGAACTAAGGAGGCAGAAACAGATATAGCAGACTCAAATGGCCGGCCTGACCAAGAAAAGGAGGCCAGACGAAATCCCGAGGGAGGTGGTAGTGGAGTTCAACCATTCTCGAACGCTTTAGTCACGGTAGCGATACCTGACATCCTGAAAACGCTGGTGCTCGATTCTTACAACAGCACGACTGACCCAAGGGAGCACCTGACTGTGGTCAACACTTAAATGTTAATCAATGGTGCGATTGACCAACTAAAATGCAAGATCTTCTCGGGAGCACTAAAGAAGGCAGCACTAACCTGGTTCACCAACCTTCCGGTGAGGTCAATCACCACATTCAGAGATTTTTCCCAGCGATTTCTCACTCAGTTTTCAACCAAGTTAACCCATCAGTTAACGTCGGCTAGCCTTTTTAACATCCACCAGGGGCTAGGTGAGAGTTTAAAAGGTTATTTATTTACTAATGAGGCCATGCAGGCGTAGAATCAAAATCCAACAATATGTGCTGACGCTTTCAAGAATGGCTTAAGAGCTGGAGACTTCAACATCGACCTATCAGTATGACATGCCCAGTCCCTAGACAAGATCGCGTGAGAGCAGCGCCTTTCATTATTAAGGAGTAGAGTAACATCCTGAAGACAACACGCGATGAAGAGCAGTCAGCAAGGACCTTGGTCAATCCCCCAAAGAAGTCTGATAGAGCAGTCGACCAACCAACTAAGAAAATTATCAAGTCAGAAAGAAGTTCCATAAACCGGAAACGCTAATGAAAGATTTTAACGAGTCTCATTTTCTTTAAGAAGAATCATTGTAAAGGAAAGCCGACCTTCTTTGTAAATGAGCATCCTTTTTGCTAATTTTGTTGTACAATAGAAACGGCTACACATATAAGAGTGACGAACGTCTAACTTAACCGCCAACCATGATCCTTCGACAATGTTGTGTTGGACCATATGACCTCCAGATCGACTGACCAAACAATCGACCAAATTTGGCTGGCCTTCTCTACTCATCTGCTTGACCACATTAGCTCATCTGATCAACCAAGATAGGTCACAGTAATACGGCTGGTCAATTTCAATGTGCTTCTCCAATCGGACGACAAGTCCTCGAGCAAATGAAATTCACCCAAGTGATTGGTCACTCAGTTGACAAATCTTCAAACGAGGCCCACTTTGCAAAACTTCATTGTCTCCTACTTTCAATATGCCTGGAGATGCAAAAATTCTCCAAGTCATACATTGATTCCGCGCTAGAATCAGACCACACAATGACATTTCATTCTCGCCGGCATCAGACCGCACGATGATTTCTTCTGCGCCGGCATCAGACCACATGATGATACTTGTTCCACGCCGGCATGAGACCGCGTGATGACAATTCTTCCTCACTGACATCAGACCACGAGATGATTTCTTCCGCGCCGGCATCAGACTGCGCGGTGACATTTCTTTCGTGCCGGTACCGGACCACGCTATGATTTCTTCCGTGTCGGCATCAGACCACGCGATGACCTTTCTTCCGCCTGGCATCGCGCCACGCGATGACTTCTCTTCTGCGCCGCATCAGACCGCGTGATGGCGAGCTGACAAGGCTACATTTTGCTAAGTCGGCCTTGCCGATGCTTCTTTCAACATTTGCGTGCACTTAACAGACTACATTGGAAAATTGTAGCGTGGTGTTAGTGTATTTCGAAAAAAAGGCGACACGTATACTTTACTGGTCATCTAAATTCGTAGAATTTGAGCAATAAAACCAAACATGTGCAGCAAAGAAAACAAAGGTAAAAGTTCAAATACAAAAGGTGGTCGACCGCATACAAAATGTTAGTTTGGCGTGCCAAAGTTAAGTTACAATGGAGAGCCTACGCAGGTGGAACAAAGAGCCAGCTAGCGGATATGACAGGGCTTCAAAAAGTCTTTTGCGCCTAGCTTCTAGACGCTAGCCTTGGGGGGATGTGTATTGTCATGGGTTCCAGATGACCGACTTAGGTATGGTTTGTGTACCGCTATGGGTTTCGGATGACCGACTTAGTTAAGGTTTGAGAATTGGGCTCCCCCGGCAAGAAAGATATGACTCGTTGATGTAAGCCATGGTATAGATCTGGAGCGGGCTGACTAAGCTAACCAGTGGGACGCTAGTTTGCACATCAAAGAAGTGGGCCTGGCCCAGGTAAGGTAGGTTGGTCAGATCGCAATCCGTTAAGATACTCCCACGTAAATAGAAGATAGCCTCCGAAGACTTGTTCAAATATCTGTACCATAAAGTACAGTGATTCTCACCACTGCTTATGTAACTTAGTCAGCCTAGTTAACAACCTAGGTTTAATGTATTTAGACGTGAGGGTTGATGGCTCACCCACTATATGATGGGGGTCGCAATACTCATTGTATGCTCATCTTTCCATTGAATACAACTCTAAGGTTTTGTTTTCCGCCCAGCTTACTTAGCCTCAAGGTTCTATTCGTGAACATAATCTATGAAAAGATTCAACATAAATTAATGTTAGTACTAATAGAGGGAAAAATGTACTTGTTCATGGCCTCGTAATTTCATAAAACCTCTTAGTAGTTCCCGTTTGTAATGACAATCACCACTGAGATGACCAGCTCGTATCTGTTGCACAAGATCATATAGAAATATTAATTAGGGAAGAGTATGATGGAAAAACCCATCTAAATCATAGGGGATATGATATGAACACATTGTAAGATTGGAACCTCACTACAAGCATGGTGAGCACAATCAGACCAATCCAAGTTGGCAGCACGGCAGTCGTCGAATGCATGAATTAGCTCTCGAATTACCACCATGTTGACATCATCTTGAATCCGAACATAATTACTACACACTTTTACCTGTGATAAAGACACGTCCATGAAGTAGTAGCCAATTGCAAACCTTATATCATGCAACCAAAGGAAAAGCAAGCATTGACCAAAACACTAATTCAACCACCAAAAATTACCACTTAGGTTAATAATTGAGAGCTTATTTTCTTCACAAAATGTTTCAATCAGCAACCTAACTGTGCACATAGAAGCGTAATTTCAATAAAAGAGGCTGAACTCAATTAACACATAAAGTTCCAAACTTCCAATGAGGGACAAACAGAAATCAGAATGAATAAGAAGGACCAAAAGAAGACAAGTAAGATGGACAAAGAAATAAGTACCCCTTCACCACGAACGTAAGCACCAGCCATTGGCTGGTTGCAAGGAACAGCTTTGAAAAAATTGTCATCTACACCACACCCAGCTTTCTCCAAGCGTTCCCTCAAAAATCTTACCATTGGAGCTGTCAAAGAACAAAGAATTGAACCTACTGAGTAATAAAGACTCACATAAAAATGATGTCTCGGAGGAAAAATTGCACTTCCAACGTTGATGATTTTTTTTTTGAAACAGCAAATACTAGAAAATCTCAAAACCCCATTTGAAAAATGCCCAGCAAATCATATCATTTTGTTTCTTTTTTCTCTAACACAGATTGCTCAGAAAAATTAACACTTTCAAGGGGGTGAAACTTGAAAGTTCACATTTTTATCCCGCAAATAAATTGAAAATTCTTGAAAGTCGAAAGCCAATTTGAAGATAGAGTTCATGAGAAAGAAAAATGCGATTGAACCTCCTTTTTAAAATGTAAAATAACAGAACCCTAAACCCTAGTGATTATTGGTGGAGAAAGGAAGAAGAAGTGTAGAAGGAAGAATTGAAATACTTCGGAAACTCTTTTGAATCATGGCTTGGCATTCCTCCACGGTTTTACTGGGTTTCTCTGCCATTTTGCCCAGTCTTCTGTTTCGTTGTTTCAGTGATGCATCCCCTAGGTTGAAGTTCGACACAGATGGTTGAAGGGTGAAGCAGGATTATTGACCGTCGGATATACGAATAAAATGATTCACGGATCAGATGAAGCAGGAAAGGTAACCTACTGAGTGGGTAGAGTTCAGATTTTTCTGATATTTGCAACGAGGTCCTTCCCCATCCATTCATCGGTAGTTCCAGACCGGGTTGAATAACTTCAGAGAAAGAAGTATTGATTTTTCAAATTCTTTTTCTCCCACAGGAAATTCAAATTCGTTTGTTGTTATGTCTATCATGAAACAATAAGGTGTTCTGATGGAGCACAAGGTTGATTTTTGTTTTCTGAAATGGGTTCTGGTGGTTGCCATGTAGGATGTAGCATGGCTTCTTTCATGTAAGGATAGGTTTAGATTGATGAAAGGTGGCATCAAGAGCGAAATTGTGAGCTAAGTCTTTCACAAAAATGGAATCCCAGCGGTCATGAGTTTCTTAAATTTACGCAATCAATAAATGTCAGTTCTTCAATCCTAATCAAGCAGCTCAGATTTTAAAATATAAGTATCATTTAATTGTGTTGGGACCCAAACATATGCAACGTATACTTGAATAGTCGAAAAGACACGTCAACCACTAAGGCAAAATAGTCGTTGGGAGCTATAGTCGAGGGTTTAGAGGAAGCCGATCACACGAAAAAAGGAACGACTATATGAAAGGAATTGTGTATATGGACAAAATTTGAGGGAAGATTCAGAGGTTTGGGTTCAAAGCTGAAAAATATCATATAATCTTCTAGAACAACTTCACGTGAAAAAAATCAACGAGTTTGTTCTTTCATGGGAACAAGACGGTGGCTAAAGGCCTAGATTTAGGGTTCCAGGAATCTCATAATCCTCAGGTCTAGAGTTCATATTGTCGCCTATGAGAGATATTTAGTAAGAAGTGAGAACATGTATTGAATAGAGCAGGTATTTGCCTTTTATAATGGGGAAAGTACCAAAAAAACCTAAATCTATTACAGCTGGGCCCTTAGATACCCCTTTATTGGGCTTTGTGCCCTCTAGTTGGTCTAGATGCATAGCTGGGGTGGTTATTTGTTAGATTCAAACAATTAAATGAATAATTATGTTTTGATAATCAACAATTTCTTTAAGGTTCAATATTGTTTAAACTAGATTTCCTAACACAGTGAAAACTCTCATGTACAGGAATAACTATCTCTAAAAGGACCGAATAAACTTCAAAGCATCATCAAGAAAATTAGTCCATCAGAGGAGTTCGTCCGGTCACCATGAAGAAAACACTGTCAAAGACATACGAAGGAAAGTACTCTTGCATAAGACAGTCCGGTGAATCAAGAGAGCTAAAGCGGCAACAACATCCAACATTTTTCTCTTGAGGACACTTCATCAAAGTCTGCTCGGTCAAGTCAAAGCCTATTTCGAGAAGACAAAACAGTCTGCCACTTAAGATGACTGCCCTAGTCAAAATTGAAAGGGCAGGATAATCTATGAAGAAACACCTTCAGCCTCGAAGTTTCTCTAGCATCACAAAAAGAAGTTGTGAATCAACTCTATCAGATGAAAAACTTCAATGGAACCAAAAGAAGAGATTCAGTCAAGAAGATCCCAATAGTTAAGAAAGATTGAATGAAGGAAAGTTCGTCCGCCAATGCAAACTACTTTGCAGCGGAACTTCAAGCAATGAATGGAGACTACGTCTGCCAAACTATAAGGAAGAATTCGTCCGCTCGAGTATCAATTGCGCCAAAGGTACAGAGATCAAGAAATGTGGTTTTCGAGGACATCAGGATTATCAGAAGTATTAAAGAATTTATTCTCCTCATCTGGAGTAATTACTTCGTGGATCAAAAGACTCCTACCTCGTCTACACATTTATTAATATACTGGCTGCGGTAGAAAGTAGAAAGGGACACAATTAATACAATATTCCTTGGTCCCACTGATATTCTACTTTCCCTCAAATCAAGCTGACATCGCAGAATCAACGGCAAGAATCTCTGAGCATCCTACACTCTCAACGGTCGAAATTCAAATATCTGACCAAAGCACATAATGAGTATTAGCTGGCAAGCACTGGGGCAAAATGGTCAAAGCAAGCTTCACTGCTGTTTCTCCACGCATTAAATACTGAAGACATAGCTCAAAGCTACTTGCTCAGCATGGAGCCAGACGACATCGACCCAAACGAATTGATGATTCTTAGATCATATCTTACGCTTGCAGAGAAATCTCGGATATTGACTTACGCCTGCTGAAAGATGCAGAATTAGCCGTTATGTGCAGCTCAGTGAGGAAGAGGCACTTCGGACAGGTTTTCTCTCGTTCTGAAGAAGAAGAAGCAACAGAAGATATAAATAGAAAATCCTGCCTCCGAAATATTTGGGCAACTTAGACTTAAACTTCCATATGCCAACTAAGTCTGTCCCAAGAGCCAAGGAACCTTGGTTCATACTCAGGATGCCTCAAGCCTACCTCTGCCTGAGTATATGAGCTAGTGTGAGAAAAATTCATAGAGTATTACTCTTATCTTTCCCAACTCACACACCCTCAAAAAAAACAGAGAACCTAGTCTCCTATCATCTCTGTATAAACCGAGCTTCATTTCCTCTATCCATTCTTACTAAGAAGAGAACCAAATAGAGAAGTCAACCCTTGAAAAAGGTGTCAGGAGAAGTCCTGTAGAATACTTGTAAGGAGAAGTCCTAATAATACTTGTAAGGAGGAGTCCTCATAATACTTGTAAGGAGAAGTCCTTCTAATACTTGATAGGAGAAGTCCTTAGAATACTTGTTGGGAGAAGTCCCTGATAATACTTGTACTATTTGTTTAAATAGTGAAAATCTTGGTGAAGCCAAGGACTGGACGTAGCCCTGTCGATTATGGGGGTGAACCAGGATAAAATTTATGTGTGTTTTATGTTTACAGTCATGTTATATTTATGCTGCATGTATATGTTTATGTTGTGTGGATTAGGGTTGTTAAGTAATCATAAAATGAATTATCTAAAACAATCAAAAGAATTTCAAAAACGAATCACACAATTCAAACCCCCCCTTTCTTGTGTATTTCTTGCACCTTCAATTGGTATCAGAGCCTAACCACTCTGAAAAGTACTAACATCTTCACAGATGCAGAGTTTAAAGATCTATGGAAGTATATGTTCTTCTCGAGCAAACGCAACCATGATCAAAATATTAGTGCAGGAAGAACATCTTGAAGAAATCATTTCAAGAAAGGAATAAACAGGATGACTAGCAAACTGCTAAGGATCAGCTTGAAGAAAGATCTCACATCCACCTAGCAAAGAAAGCAAGTGATTAACATGGGTATCTCTGCTCATGTGTCCAGCAACATCATCGATGAAATCCTTTGTTGCTATGAAAAGTGATCAAATCTTGTGTTCAGAAACAGGAAGGGAGGTAACTTTGAAATTATAGCACATTATTTACTACTATGTTACCCCTCATTGTCACAAATGCTTCAAATGTTTAACTTGTCTGAAAGAAAAAGATTACAAAGCATATTTTGACTCAGTTACAGTCACTGCAAATCAAATAAATGAATCTCTAATGATTAGTAGAACATATAAGCCTCATATCCTCATCACACTCACATATCTACTATTTCCACTTAAAGACTACAGAATCTCTCACTCTGAGTTTAGCCAGAATACTCCTAAATTTGTAAATATAATACTTTGGAAATGCAGACACTTAGATAATGATCAATACATCTTGATCGCATAAGTTTATAAAATATTTGTTACAGATCTGATCAACTAATGCTGATCAAAATCGTATGCCATAAAAGCACCTTTCCACCTTCATTTATTATATTTGCATGAAGGCAACTACATCAAAATTCAGGAAATCAAAGTAAACAATTATTGACTCAAAACAAAAGTAGAAACTGTGGCAAATGACCCTTCATCTCATTAGTACATTGAGAAATAGACACCAAAATAATATGTCCAGTGGACGCGTATATTTTTCTTAAAACTGTTCTGATTGCTTCCTAACTCAGGAAGGACTTTGCTAGACATTATTAGATCCTTTTGATAGTTAAAAATTTTACTTTCAAGAACACTGCATGGAAATCAAAACACCCCTTGCATGAAGGTAAATATTGATAAAAAATTTGTTATGACTAAACCTACAACTAGCTTTTCAAAGGAAGCATTTCTAACATATCTATACTCATTAAAGAAGGACATACATCCCACTGCATGTAGCTAAATTTGATGACCAAGTAATACTAATAAAATTCTTTGGCAAAGAACTATGCAATGACTCTTGCAGGATTGAAGATAGATACACGTATTAAATGGATAACAAAAAGGGATGACGTCAGGAACCTCCTTGAAGGAATAATCAACACTCTAT
The DNA here is from genome assembly GCA_030819835.1 of Acmispon strigosus. Taxonomy (NCBI): domain Eukaryota; kingdom Viridiplantae; phylum Streptophyta; class Magnoliopsida; order Fabales; family Fabaceae; genus Acmispon; species Acmispon strigosus. The sequence continues at coordinate 11,709,306 of JAUAMA010000001.1, forward strand.
TTAAATGAAGATTGCCGCCCAAAGATCGAGCGAATAAAAGTCATCGTCTGGTGACTATCCAAGGAACCGCCAAATGAAAACGTCTGTGAACATCTGATAAGACACGATCAATCACTCGCATCACCCACGCTTGGGTTACTGGTAAACAACTGTATCGTTTCATACATCAAAACTCTCTTAGCACGCATTAAATCCTCCAACTGTCATGACTGCACATTTAAAGATTTTCATTTAATGCGCATGCTGATCATCATATCACATCAGTGGAGAACTAATCATTTCCTCTCCTATACCAAGTAAAAACCTTTCGCATTCAAAGTAAACTTAACAAAAGGAATTTGAAAGAAAAAGCAATACACTCATAACTTACAAACCTGCTCCCAGTTTCTATTCACTTCAACTTGTCTATTGCTCTCTCGTTCTAACCCTTACTTGCAGAACATCACAATGGCATCCAAGAAACAAATCGCTGCTGCTCCTGAACTAACTCCCACTGAGCAAAAGATTATTGACAGAAGAATCAAGAACATTGCTGCAAACCGAAAAGAGCAAGAAGAGTTTATTGGCAAGCAGAAGGCAATGAATCTTGGAGAAAGGGAACTAGTTCCTCCAAGATATCTTGATCTAAATCTCTACGGTCATGCGAAGATTGTAGGGCTGGACTTGGTCCTATTTCAAGAGTCACGTGCTAGATGGAAAACCATTAAGGCCTCAAAATGGTTTGCAAGCATCTAGCCTTGATGCTCTTTAAATGGTTTGAAATTTCGGAAAAGTTAGGTTTCGTAACTTATAGTTTTCTAGGTTCTTTTGGCAATCGTCGAAATCTTGTTTAAGTGTCTTCGACCTCCGAGGATTTCCTAAGATGTAGAGCCTATGTCTAAGTGTTTGAGTTCAAAGTTCTAAAGTTTAGGTTGTGTTTGTTGAAGGATCACGAGGCCTAGACCGATCAAGACGTGCGGAGCTTCCAAAACTGTCAAGATTGATCACCTCTGTGGTAAGTCCACTTCGTATCTCTGTCTATTAGCATAAGTATATGTATATACCATGCTGCACTATGATCTTTAGAATTGTAGTTGACGGCGTTCTGAGAACGACCCGAATTTAAACTGTATTGATTGATATATTAATGCAAGTCTCTGAAGGCATCTGATATGCTGGACTAGGAAATTGTTTGAAGCGTGTCAATGTTGAAATTGATTTGGATTGTGGCTTGACTATTTGGATTGTTCATTGCTTTATTAACAATTAAAAGCATGATTCTATTTCGACATGATTATATCTACTTGTGATATGTGCAACTGCTCTACATGATTAGTATTAATTATGAAGCTATGCTAGGCCTCATTTAAATACGCATGAGTCCTACTTGTGTTTTGTTTTGATGTCGTGTCAAGCATGTTTTGTGAAAGTCGTCATGGTTCGGGGCTATAAAGAGTCACGTGCTAGATGGCGCACCATCGGGGCGTTATAAAGAGCTTTCTCGTGTAAGTTGCAACTCTCGACTTACCGACTTACTCTCTAGTTCGTTCGGAGTTCGGGAGAGTGTTCCACCTTCCTGCGGGAGTTGGTGCATATCCGGATAAATTTTTTTTAGTACATGAGGAAGATGTGCGTGCATATAGGAGTCCTAGGGTTTTTCCCAATTATCTACGTCAATAATTGTACTTGCTCTGCTATTTGTTACTTAATTGATAATTCTTGTTGATGCCATGGACAGCTCTTTTATATGACTTGTTTTTGGAAGTGACCCTTTTCTCTATGTTTTCTTTTGGACGAATCAGGTGTGTTCCTCCAGACCATGCCCAACCGACCAGTAGAGGACCCATTCGTTGGCCTACCCTTCCTAGGGGCGGCGACCCTACACTTCATTGACAGAAATGACCTGACGTCATGGATGGTTGACTTGCCGTCCTGGCGTGTCCGGTACATGGGTCGGGTGGTTGATGACAGGATGGATCACTTGGGAGAATCTTAGGGGCGACAGATTTACCACTTCACCTATGACTTTTCCTTACCTCCCCTCTCACTCTTTGACGGAACCTACGCCTCGGCTTCTGGGACAGCCGCTATCCCGGTATCCCCGTCGCTACTGCTTCTCCTGACCCTTTATTCCCCGAGGTGAAGGTGGAGACCTCTACTCCTCTATCCCCAGACTACACTCCCTCTTCGACGGACCCCTTCTGGATCGTACCTCTGACGTATGAGGTAGTGACGACGGTCACCACTACCATCATTGACGTGGAAGTTCCCGTGATCGACCTCACGGACTCTGACGGGTATGCCCCTGGCGGGGGTGGTGCTGGATGGTTGGAAGGATCTGACGGCTACCCCGAGGAAGAGGAGGAGGAGGAGGAGGAGGAGGAGGAGGGAGAAGCTTAGTTGATTTTGGGATATTTATTTTGGGGGAAGTTCATATTTTGGTAGACTAGGACTGTCCATATTATATAATTAATGGGGTAGGTTCCGATACATGGCTTTCTGTGGGGGCTTCCTGCGTGGAGTCCTCAGGGAAGTATATCGGTATTAAGGAGTCTAGTTCAGAATCCCTAGCCCTGATGTATCTTCCACTTTTGGGTCATTTGGTCTGTAAAATAACTTTACTCTTACACTGGTGATCTAATTATGCACTTCTCAAACTATTTTGGTAACACTGCTCGTCGAGGGCAACGTAAATATGGGTAATTATGTATGCATACTGTCTTAGCATGATAAAAAAAAATACACACGCATTTTCGAAAACTCCTAAGACTTTCCGCATGTTCATTTACTGTTCATCTGCTACAGTAACGCCCTGAAAATTGGGGTGTTACACTTCTTCTAATCACTGAGATTTGATTCTGACCGTTGAGGTTGTACGATGTTTAGAGAATAGCGCCGTTGACTCTAAAAAGGTGTATCTTGTTGTACAGAGTGTTCAGAGTGTACGAAGATACGAGGAATATTTCTCTATTAAATATGTCATTTCTTGGTTCTGATGAAAACAATGCTTCATTGAATAGACAGACGTTGTAAGTCTTCACTGTTTGAATGTTGAGGCAGACGTTCCATCATGAACGTAGTCAGACCTTCCCTTTGAACGTAGGCAGACGTTCCTTTTGAGCGTAGGCGGACGTTCCTCTTTCTTTTCCTCTGACAATACATTTGAACAAGCTACTTTGGATTCATCAAGTGATAGCAGACATTCATTCCATTGAACTGATAGATATTTCCTGAAATATAAAATATATAAAGTTTAGGAAATCATTATCTATCGTGATTAAACCTTAGGTGAAATTGTTATTATTGAAAACATGATAAACGTGAAATCGTTTGAACTTAACACTTGTTTAGATAATATGTAATTGAATTTTATAAATAAAAAAGATTAGAGATTTATCAAAGATTTGTTTAAATACGAGTTAGTTATCTAAAATTGAATTTTAATCTTAACCATTCATGATTAGATCTAACGGTCATGATTTATTCTTATTTTCTCATATAAAAACATCTTTCTCATATGATACATCCTCTCTATATATATATATCTCGAGATTTACATAAATAATAGGGAGGTTAGTTTTTGTATTTTTAAAAGGTGTTATTACAAGATAAGTTATTGTTAGGATATATTTAAAATTGGTTAAATGTTTAAATTTGAAAAAAAAAATATATGTATGTTATATGTGGGTAGCGAAGTTTATGGTTAGAAAGGAGATAATGATTTTTTAGAATTTTAATTTATGATAATTTTAAATTTAAGATAATTATTTTATTTTGATATAATTAAGTTATTTTAAATTTAAATTTTGGTTTTGGTTAGAGATTGTTTAAGTTATAAAAATAAAATAAATCTTCTCCTCTTAATCTATATGTGCCGAATTTTATATATGAATAGGGTGTGGTTATTTTATTTTTAAAACTAATTGAATAAGTAATATTTGGAATATAATAGTTGAATTTAAAATGAATATATATATATATATATATATATATATATATTATATTATACTATACGTGTTTCTGTTTTAATAGATAAAAAAGGGGTCGATAAAGTAAAATTAAATATGATGATTATTTTGGATAATGCTTGGTAGTTAATTAGGAATTAAAATTGTGGGTATATATATATAAATATAATATTCGGTTATATATAAGGGATATGTTTTTGAGGATATTTACATGGATTTGAGTTTAGCTAACTTACTAGGTCAAATGTAAGGGTAACTCATTCCTTAGAATGTCTGCATGTGAAGGGTGCTTGGTGACTTTATTTGATTTATTGCTTGTATAATGTTGCTATTATGCTCATATGATATGCTGAATTATTTGTTTATGTGATCTACTTGATTATTTTTCTAAGTGTTATCATATGCTATTGATTGTAATTATATGCTTACCTATTGATGATGTCATACCATACAAGTTTTGAGATTACATTTATATCTTTTTTGTTGGATATGGTTTGAACATCGAAGGAAGGTTATTTGATGGATAATTTGACTAATATCATGGCATGTGCACGTTTCTGGCTAGATCGCTGATCGTTCTTGGTTTTTGGTTCAACAGGTCGTTCGTGGTTCAGCTTAGGTTGTTCCTGTTTTAAGTGGAAAATAGTTTAGGCGGTGGTACATGATTAAGTTTCACCCTCGTTCGTGGTTTGAGGAGTTGCATTTTGTCCCGCCTTTCATTTATGGACTGGCATAAAAAATTTCCGGTTCATGTTTTTGGTGCAACGTGGTCGTATCATGCATTCATACCTAGACTAATCCTAGGATTTTTTCTTGCTGATTTGTTGTTGAGATATCTTTTATAACATGTTGGCATTATTGTTATTAATTTTTTATGATATTCCTACTGTTTAACTATGAGTCTTTTCTTTGATTTGACCCTTGCGATGTTTGTTGTATGCTTGTGTGGCGCTTGACGCCAGATGCAGGTTGGAGCTTTCCGGGGAGTGCCTTACCCAAGGCATGAGGAAATTCACCTCCTTGCGAGCATGTTGGTTTACAACGGCTGGGTTAGAGTTGTCAGACATGATCGCTACGGTTCTGTTGTGGATGTACTCCACTATGATCGGACTATCTGCATTATTATTCCACATCGACCAGTGTTGGAGCTATATGCCGGTTCGATGATGAGGTAGCTCAGAGTGCGGTTAAGACCACTGATCATGCTTCGGCTTCGACTTCTTCGTCTTCGGACGATGATGATGTTTGGACTATGGATCGTCACTTGCGTCGGGAGTGGCAGTGGAGGATGCAGAGGTGTCGTATGCGCATGGAGCGAGAGATGGAGTGGGACTGTCTAACCGCTCAGCGTAGGGTTCCTAGGTCTTGTCGTCAGTAGAGGGTTGGGGTTTTGTTGATCGAGTTTGTACACTCTTTATCTTTATTGCTTTCTGTTACTAGGTTCACCCTCATCTTAGAAGTTTCTCCATGTGTGGGGACTTGGGATAGGTGTATTAGTTTGAATTATTTTCTTTCAGTTAGGAATAATTGCCTTTGACATTTATAATCAATGATTTTATTAAATTTCTTCGTATTTAATAAGAACATTACAAAACATTACAAAACTCCATTTGAAACAAACAAAACAAAGTTATTAACAAAAACACTAAACCCTAATCCATGAACTCAACGACGGACCCTGATGATAGGAAAGTTGGCCACCGCCCCCCATAAGGCACAAAGGCTGTTAGTAAAAAAACATATTCGCCTCCCACCTCACCCCAACCATAAGACTGCACTCTGCTCAACTTTATACACAAACAATAAGTCCAAGAAAAAAGTAAATATTATATTCTAAAGTAAAAAGACCGAATTAGTCAACTGTCAACTAATATTTAGGTGTGAAAATGATTAAAATAAATTAAGTGATAAAAAGCTACCCACATGACAGATACTACCAGGAGATGTTAATACTATAATTATCACGTTTAGCACCATTAGCATCCTTAATTTGTCACCAGTCCCATTTTGTTTCCAACTTTAATAAATTCTCTGTGACCTTTATCAACAATGAATGAACCAATATTGATTACATGATTGAAATAGTTGTTCTTGTTCATGATTGAAACAAGGTTCATCTATACGATTGCTAATAATAGAACTCAGTTATAAATCTTGATCTTGTTCATGTACATTAAATTTTTTTGTTCAGCATGCTTTGTGTTTTCAGCCCCTTATATGTTTATTCTGGTTTTGTCTTTGCCTAAACTATCATTTAAATTAAATAAAAGACTTACAGATTAGTTCAAGTTACACGAACCAGGTTAATCAAGTTGGGCAACGAAGCAGAGGTGATGCAGCAGCCATGAAGCACCTCCTCCTAGTGTTCTCGTTCAAACAATGCTGATGTGCCCAACAATGGAAATCTACGAATCCTAATCCTAAGAACTTCAAATACTTAAACTGAAATTGGGTATTTACTCATTTACCGTGGTAACTATTAAACTTTTTTATTTTATTAAGGACCCTAGTCTTTTATCTATCTATTTCACCAAAAGAATCCCTCCGTTTGTGAAAATTATAATTTAAATTACAACATGTCAATAATATTTTGGGCCACTTATTCAGGTATCACATCCAAAAAAAGGGTGTTAGAAATGTCACCCATGTACAAGATTTCACACCCCCCAAATTTTGTCTTCCGGGATTTAAATCCCAGAAATTTTGCTTCCGAGATTTCAAATTCCGGAAAATTTGCCTTCCGAGTTTTAAATCCCGGAATAGGTAGGGAGGTGCAAAAATGGGTTGTGGGGGTGAGAAATCTAATACCCAAAAAAATACATGGATATCACATAATTTTTTTTTAATTAAGATAACAAAATTTCATTTTTGAAATAGAAAAATGAGATACAATTTTAGAACATAATATAATATATTGATATATTATGTGGGAGATATAAACCGATTCCCTTACATGTAAATCCAAAATTAGAAGTTAAGTCCTCAATATACGGGGGGGCATGACTACTAAATTAATTATAGCTAGATTTGTCAAAACCACTTAAGGTAAATAATTCGATAAAATTATTTTAGTCTTAAGTGGTCCAATAATATTTTACCGTGTGTCATTAGTTAAACACATGTTAAAATATTATAAAATATCTAAATTAGGTTAATTTTATCAAAAGTAAGTCTTGAGTGATTTATACAACCCTTTTAATTATGAGGATTGGTGTACATTTTTTTTAGTAGGTATCTAAGAACACTTGCAATTAGAAACCGCAAGAAATTGCATGAGTGCATGTCCACATAAAAGTGGTGACCACTTATTCATTTAATCATTTAAATCCAATATTTGTAAGTAAGATGAACTCAAACAAAGTCATATATGCCATTCCCATATTTTCCTTTATAATTTTTGTACAAATTAAAAGGTATCAACCAATGCCTCCCCCGTTTGACTCGCACTCTATTAAAACCACTACGAAAGGTTCAATCGATTGAAACTCTTCCTCTCCTTTCATGTTCATTCTCCAATCATTCCTCGTATCCATTCATGTATTTCAACGCCCAATTCTAAAAACCTTCCATTCTCCATCTAATCTTCTCCACCACAGAACTTCTCTCACATTCTCACTATAAATAACCTGCCCCATGCAACCGCATTCTCCATTCTTAGATAACTTGCAGTAATTTTCTCTCACACGGAAAACTACTGCAAATTACGTTAATAAGAATCCCTCTTGTGCAATAACCAAAACCTTTAGACAAAACAAAAATTAAAACAAAATGGCTCGTCAAGTTGTTGTTCTTGCACTCATCTTTGTAGCCGTGGCCAACATGGTCATGGCTGACATGGCTTCATCAACATCCCCTGAAGCATCTACATCACCAGCACCAAAAGCATCATCATCACCAACGTCGTCACCAACGTCGTCACCAACGTCATCACCATCAAAGGCACCAGCATCCTCCCCAGAGTCCTCAACTTTAGCACCAGCACCTTCAGCCTCTTCTCCGGCGGCGTCTCCTCCATCTGAAGAGGCTGATGTCTCATCTCCACCAGCTCAAGCCAGTGATCCCATTGAGCTCTTTACTCCGGGACCCGCCCCTGCCGCTGATGCCAGTACTCCTGAGGCTGCTCCGGCTGATACAGCCGCCAGCGGAGCCTCCACTTTTGGCATGTCCGCCGCCGCGGCTGCCGTTGCCGCTGCCGGCTTCTTTGCCTTTTAAATTGAGCTAGACATGTAGCTGGTGTTGTTATTTTTGTTTGAACGCTGCTGAGATGTTTTTGTCCTGCAGCAAGAGGGAAAGTTCTGTTTGTGTTTGTGCATTCATGGTTGTTGATGTTTTCACCCATTAGATTAAATCAACCAGATCTTTTCTTCCCGAAACTTTGGCTAAAGTTCTTAATTTTTAGTGGAGGTGGTCTAAATCATGCAAAATTTATTTTTGGTAAAATTATCGTAATTTAAGTGCTCAAATAATATTGGGGAATTCTCCCAAAACACTTTCTCAGAAGATGCAGTGATGCATCTCTTATGTGGACCAGTGGGGAAATGACATATGTGATTTTTAAACACGTCATCCGATTGACTCATAACTTTTGTGGCTCTCGATTATGGTCCTTATAGTTCTTTCACTTTCGCATTTTTAATCCCATACATCATTTTGGTAATCAAAATTTATTTCAAGAATTTTTAAATAAAAAATCCTTACATTGTTTATCAAAAAATTAAAATTGATGAACTAAATCAACCAATTTTATAAAACTCCCAAGCTGCAACCCTAATCTTCCTGAGTCTCTTCTTCAATCTAATCCGCCGCCGTCAACCGCCCGACGGCAGTTCATGGAGTCCGTGCGGTGAAACCTGAAGCTACCTGGTTGGTCGTTCCCTATTCAACAATCCTTTTCGTTCAGCCACGCCGTTGCGACTTGAAGCTGCAACCCTAATCTTCCTATGTCTCTTCTTCAATCTACTCTGTTGCTGTAACTCATCATTCAACCATTCATGGAGTCCGCGCTGTGAAACCTAAAGCTAGCTGGTTGGTCGTTTCCTATTCAACATTACTTTCCATTCAGCCATGCTGTCGCGACTTGAACGACCACCATGACCCAACCCTTGAAGGGTCACAATTATCCGACGAGGCCTGAGAGCACCGCATTTATCCTTTCTTATTTCCATCAGAAGTGAAGGACCTGACCCACCACCGAAAGCACTAACGCATGTACATTGCGGCCAACACCAAGGTGGGTAAACTTCAAATATTGGTTGTCATATTTTTATTCCACATAAATATTGTGGTGGTGTTTACTCTGATTTTTGGTAAACAAATAGAATTAGGTAAAACCACAAGAAAATCCAAATGTTGATAAAGAGACTGGATTCCGATCCTCTTACGGGCTCTGGGATATGGAAAGCAGTGCGCGAAAGTGAAATAGAGTGGATGAAAGGGTACTCGTCGAAAGTGGTTCGACCGAATTGGATAAGCAAATTTAAAGGAAAAGACTGAAAGTAAAGGTGCTTGAATGCGGTAAAAAGGTAAAGGAAAAAGAAAGATAAAACTGCATTAAATTAAAAGTTCAGGAAAACATAAAGTTTTGCATGAAATGTAAAGGTGGTCAGTCGAACTCGCTCAGTCAATCACGTTTTACTCGTTCTTGTTGCTCTGCGTCACCGTTGCTTGGACTTATGGTGTTAGGGTTTGAGAATTAAAGTTTATGGATGTGTTGCGAATGGGACAAAAGACCCCGATTTTGTGCCTGGCTTCTTTTATTTATAGGCTGATTCTTCAAATGCTTGCAACGGTCGAATTCTCTGAGTCTGACACGTGTCCTGTGTCTGCTTCTTTGCTTTCCACGCATGCTGCTTGATTAACTGCCTATAACTTCCCTCGAAATGCAACCTCATGCACATCAAGGCTTTAGTTGTAACACCCCGATTTCTAGGGCGTTATTGTAGCAAATAAACCGTAAATAAATATGCAGGGGCATTTTCAAAACTTGGAAAAAGAGAGTATATATTTTTTTTGAAATCATTTTCCTTTTCGAAATATGTCATGCTGAGGTGCATTAGTATTATAAATACCTAATTCGCAAATAGCCAAACATATGGCATAAAATGACCAACCAGCAGCTTAGAGATTATTTACAAAACATTTAGCTTGGGTTCGAAAACTCTGCTGTCAGTTGAAAGAATATAAACTAAAACTCCTACCCTGATACGTAAGCATACAAGATATTATTACATAACAATAAAAGCGGCGGCACAAGTCTTCCAGCACTATGCGCCCGACTTCTTGTTATGGTTTCTCCTGTAACGACATTCATCTGCATCTTCCGGCTAAAGGTAGTTCGACTGGCGACGGATCACCAGAAAACACAAGCAACACACAAGTGCAAGGGTCAACTTTAAATAACAGACAAATTATCTAAGCAGAGAAAAAAACAAATAAACATACGAGTTAGTGTTCCTACTAAACCCCCCAAAACCTCATTAAATTAGCATATTTGTCTCTATATGCCTAAGCCATTTGTTTTCTACAACACTCACGGGCATATTCCCAATTTATTCGGATATAGCGCCAACTCCGATTTGTGGGAGGCGGGACGTTTTTCCAGTGTAGGTATGACAGTGGCTTTCCATAGACCATTGTGATTCGCCACTTCTGCAGGTTCGGTGTAAGCTCTCCTACACCTTATACGTCTTCCAGGTCAGGCTCGAGCAACTCTATATATAGTTACTTACCACATGGAACGTATATCCTCCTAACTACCCAATCTAGGTCTTACTTGTCTTTATTCGTTGCCTAAGTTAGCTTCATAATTAACACAATTATGTAAAGAATGGGTACATATCAATAGATATAAAAACATGTGGAGTCAAAATATTTTTAGCAATTCTGGCAGCCTTATAAAAGACTTGGAAAAACTTTAAGTTCAACTTTCAAAACTTCAAAACTTTCAAGGAGAAATTAGGCTAGATGGTTATTTATCAATTTGAAAGTCTTTACATATTCTTGAATGCAAAACACACGCAAAATAACCTCACAACCCCAAACTTAACTCCGTTTGCAAGTTTCTGAAGGTAATCTCAGCCCTAAGATCAAGGGTCCTAACCTTAAAACAATCCAAACCTCTCCATTGATTTAATCAAGGTAGTGACTTACTAGCACTCAAGTGAATCCACTTCGCAATAGATTGATCATTCTTAAACATCATCCCTTCTAACATTCCATTTAATCTTCGTCTGCTCCCTCATAAGTTGATTTCTTAGTCCTCTCTGACGAGTAATCCTGAACAACTTAACCCAAACCCATTTTCTAATCCAATATGTCCACTAAATTAATTATCCACAATTACTCACTTCAATTTCTATTTCCTCCTTCATCTCGCCAAACATGAGTAATTTGACAATCAACGTGTCTAAGCACTAATCTTCCACCAACAACGTTATTCAACTTATTCTCTATAACAGTGACGAGGACAAAGGTACTAATCTTCAATTGAACGGGTCCTAAAAGGCTTGATCTTTATTCACCAAATTGAGCTTAATTTCGAGGCATAAATGGTCAAACTGAATGACGTAAAAGGAACGGTTGAATAACAAAGCCAACTACAACATTAGAGGATTTCGTCTTCATATCAATGTTTCACTAAGGCTGAAAAACTCTAAGTCATAGGACAGTTGGTTTCTCCTATTCCAATATTCAGGCACTAGTGCTTAAATTCATTGAATTGAGAATCTGACATCTAATTGTTGCTCCCTAATACAAATTAATACCCAGAGTACCCTTATAATACCAAAACTTATCAAAAGGATTCATTTTCGTCAAAAACAGAATTAATTGATTTTTTTTCCAGAATCACTTTTCCAACAGCTTAAATTCAATAAACTTCAAAAACCTGCTTCGAATTTTCAAACAGAAAATACAAAATCTCATTTCAACCAGAACACAGCAGAAACAAAAATCACTTATTTGTTGGGACCAATACAGAATCAATAATTTTGTACATTTCGGTTTTTCAGTAGCCACGAAATCAAAGCTTCAAGTCCTCCTTGCTCTGTCTGAATCCTTCTTCTCTGTAGGGGTCATCAATCGCTGTATCAATCAGGAATTTGCTCAGAACACACATTCAAGGATTGCACAAGAGAGTTAGGGTTTAGAAAGGGTAAACTCAAAATTGACATAGAAAATTACCTCTTCTCTAAAATTCAGCCGCAGATTTGAAGAGAGGAGAGTTGTAAGTATAGATAGCAAACTGAGAAGGGGGTGAATCAGGTTCTCCCAATTTCGCCTTTGCAATACTTGTTATTTCCAAGATAATAGTAATCACAATTTGATGATTGTGAATGCAGCGGAATAAGGCGTTGCTTGAAAGTAAAAGATGAAGGAAGAGAGAATCACACACGAAATTTATCCTGGTTCACCTTCAATCCACCGAAGGCTACGTCCAGTCCCTCAAGAAATCCCTTGAGGATTTTTCCACTATTGATAAAAACTTCTTACAAGTGCTTACACCAAGTACCTTAAGAATTTCTATCAACAACCTGAAAGCACACCACTTTCAGACCCTGAAAGCAAACCACTTTCAGACGACCAACCTTCACCGAACCCTACGGTGAATCTTTCACTCAACCAGAATGAAGATGAAGAAGAATTTACAACCGGCTGATTCAATCCTCTAACATATATAGAATGGATTGAATATAGAAGTTATGCTTTTAGGCACTTTTCATATGAAGGCTCTTTCTTATTCTGAGTTCTTCAATAGTTGAACATCATAAGTGTTCTTTTTACAATGAAGAATAAGGAACTCAAAATATAGGCTCTTTAAAGTTGTAGAACAAAGGCTTTTGTATATGAAAGAGTTGTTTCAAGTGTATTTTTGGCCTATGTCATGTGTGTTGCGTTTTTTAGACTTAATGGACTATTTATAGGCATAAGAGATCATCCATGAACCAACACAAAGCTTCCCAAACGTTTTGAGACACAATGGTTCATGAAATAATGCAACTAGTCGAGCATGTAATCGATTACAATACTTAGGTAATGGATTACACTAAGTGACCGTTGCTGTTTGAATTTCAAATTCAAACATGTAATCGATTACAAGCAAGCTGTAATCGATTACTTGCCTTTGTGTAATCAATTACCTTAAGGGTGTAGTCGATTACACTCAAGTCCATTTTCTAGATAATGAAACTTTAAGATCAACTTGAGTTTTTCTATCACTTTTATCTTATGAAAAAGGTTAAACTCAATATGTTGCTTTTATCTTTGAGCCTTCATACTTAAAGAGACCTTAGAAGCATAACTTACCTAAATATATAAGACTTAGTTAAAGCTTGAAGCTTGAACCCTTAAGATTGCTTGAGACATGTTGCACTGGTTCTTATAAGTCTTCTTTTCTTCTTTTTGTTCACGAGTTTGTCGTCATCAAAACCTTAGCCAAGGTCAGGAGCAAGACCTTCTTCACAATCTCCCCCTTTTTGATGATGGAAAACACATGCTTTAGTCTTTGAAGATCATCATTGTTGTTTGTATCAAAAATCCCCCTATCGGATGCAACTCCCCCTTTTTGTCCCACTTGTAGCATATCCTATAAATGATCTTACAAAGCACAGGACCTTTCTCCCCCTTTTTACTTCATCAAAAAGAAGAAAAAGGCCAAGAATAATCCATATAGGCGAACAAGCAATATCATCTTTGAAACCATAGGGAGTGGGGGTAAACAAGTAATAACTTAAAAAATACAAAAATCACAAATATTTAAACCATAAACATAGGAGTTCAAAGTGCGTAATTAATAAAGCAAACAGAGTCCAAACAAACCAACCAAAAGTTTAACCTAAACTATTACAACCCATAAATTTGAAATAGTCAAAATAAAAATGGTCTAAAGGTCATCAGACCCATTAGATAAATTAGAGAAATGGAGAGGAGAACGAGTCATCTGATCAACACGGAGGCTCAGACTGTCCATATCAGCCCTCAGAGTGGTGTACATGGACTCAACTCTTCCATGCGATCAAAACGGGCATTGATAAACTACTGCATACCATCCCTCATGCTATCAATGTGAGAAAGGATCAACTGAGTAGAGGTATCACTACCAGCAGAAGAGGATGGAATGCTCTCTGAGGAAGGAGGAAAGAAGGCTGCAGGGGCAGGGGCAGGAGGAGTATCAGATACTAAATCTGATTTTTGCCTGAAATTACCATCAAGATCCTTGAAAATTCCCATCTTGTTCAAGATCTCCATGTCAATCTTCTGAGATTTGACATCCATAACCTGAGCATATTCTCCACTAGTGGAGACCCCGAAGTTCTTCAAAATAAGAGTAATTACTGGAGCATAGGGAAGAGGACCAGTTATATCCTTATGTAGCAGCATATGAGTCATCACCAAATAAGCCCAATTAATAGACTCACAATTCTTCATACCATAAAGAATTTGTAATTCTAAGTCAATAATTTGAGCATGATTTGAGTTTGGGGCAGGATGACATAACTCAGCAAGTAATGAAGCAATCGGTTCTTTACAGTTACATACCCAACAGCAAGGGTATCCCTAGAACAATTAGCCTCTACCCGTTGCTTCTTACTTTGAATCTGTTCCTCTGAGAATCGACAAAGCGACAAACAAAATGACTTTTTATCATAACCTTCCCAGGGGCAAAGAAATTCAGGGCCTAGTTTTGCTCCTACACTAGGAATAGATAAACATGTTCCTAATTGCTTGACCGTTATGGAGATATCAACGGCTTTGACAGAGGTGCATATTTTGCCGCCTCTCTTAACCAAGTTGTAGCAGAAAACTTTCACTAGTTCCGGATAATACGTACAGTGAAACCAAAAAATTCTTCAAGTCCTTGATGATCAAACGGAGTTTGAAACACCAGTCCAACTTCAAGGAAAGACTCCATGACTCCATATTTGGGAGGAAGAATTGGCGTTTCGAGGAAGTGAGCAAGGAACCTTTCCTTCTATTCTTCAGTCCCAAGAAGTCGAGAAAGGTCTAGAGCATTCATCGAAGGGTTCTTGGAGCGGTGCCATTGAGAAGAAGAAGAAGCCATTGTAGGAATTTTGAAAAAGGAGGGCTAGGGTTTCGGGTTTTCTGATTTGGGGCTTTTTAATCTAGACCAATTCAACAACAATTGACAAGTTGAATTGAAAGAGATTGAGATTATGAAGATAACCCACCAAAAAGTCTTGAAAACAGACAAGAATTGAAGGAGATATGGTGATTTGAAAGAGTGGGTTGTCGAACGTGAGAGAGGAAGAAGGAGAGGTTGTAATCGATTAAAGAGGCAGACCAGATATATATACTTGTCGAATTGGTAATCGATTACAGTTAGTTGTGTAATCGATTACACGCGGTTTAAATTTGAATTAAAAAATCAAATTTCGAATGGGTAATCGATTACTTACTATGGTAATCGATTACCAGAATTCTCTGTAAATTTTCCTGGGCCAAAATATTGTGGTAATCGATTACAACCCTTTGAGTAATCGATTATTCAAACTCTCTGGAAAAACACGTGGACCAGAAAACTTATGTTAATTGATTACAGGTTTTGTGTAATCGATTACTTGAAATCTCTGTTTTAAAATCTGGGCCAAATATCCATGTGTAATCGATTACGAGAAAAGATGTAATCGATTACTGAGTTTGAGAACCACATTTTGAAGGTTATTTTCAGAGAAGTAGACATGTAAGAACATAATCAAATATCAAGATCATCTAACATACTTAATTCTCTCCTAATATTAAAGAATGAATCTTTAGGAAGAGGTTTAGTGAAAATATCAGCTATTTGGTTATGTGTGTCTACCAAAGAAATTTCTATATCCTTTCTCATGACATGAACTCGAAGAAAATGATGTCTTATGTCAATATGCTTCATTCTAGAGTGCATGCTGGGGTTTTTGGTAAGGTTAATTGCACTGGTATTGTCACACTTGATAGAATTACAACCCAGCTCTAAGCCATAATCTTTGAGTTGTTGTTTGAGCCATAACGTTTGTGCACAACAACTTCCTACAGCAATATACTTTGCTTCTGCAGTACTTAGAGAAACACATGCTTGTTTCTTACAGGACTAAGAAACAAGAGCATTTCCTAGTAAGTGACAAGTACGACTTGTGCTCTTTCTCTCAGTTTTGCATCCAGCAAAATCTGAGTCAGAATAACCAATCAAATCATAGACACCTCCTTTGGGATACCACAAACCTACATTTGAAGTTCCTTTCAAGTATTTGAAAATCCTTTTAACAGAACTTAAATGAGATTCCTTGGGAGATGCTTGATATCTAGCACATAGACATACACTGAACATAATATCAGGTCTACTAGCAGTCAAATAAAGAAGAGATTCGATCATACCTCTGTATTTGGTAATACCCACTAGAGTTCCGGATTCATCTTGATCTAGATAAGTATTTGACCCCATTGGTGTAGCTATGACTTTGCAATCATGCAAATCATATTTCTTTAATAGCTCTTTGGAGAATTTGGATTGATTTATGAATATATCATCTTTAGATTGCTTGATTTGCAATCCTAAGAAGAAGTTTAGCTTTCCCATCATAGACATTTCAAATTCTTCTTGCATCATGTTTTTGAGAATTCCTTGCACAAATTTTCGTTAGTGGAACCAAAAATAATATCATCTACATAAATTTGAACTAATAACGTATTACCTTTGGTCTTCTTGATGAATAGTGTTGTATCAGCTTTACCCTTCTAAATCCTTTCTCATAGAGAAATGTGCTTAGTCTGTCATACCATGCTCGGGGGGCTTGCTTAAGACCATAAAGGGCTTTCTTCAACTTGAAGAAATGTGAAGGATATTTAGAATCTTCAAATCCTGGTGGCTGCTTCACATATACTTCTTCTTGAATTTATCCATTTAAGAAAGCACTTTTAACATCCATTTGATACAATGGAAAGTTTAAAGATCAAGCATACGCCAATAGAAGTCTTATGGCTTCCAAACGAGCAACTGGTGCATAGGTTTCATCAAAGTCTATCCCTTCTTCTTGATTATATCCTTGTGCTACCAATCTTTCCTTGTTTCTGACTATGATGCCATTTTCATCTAACTTGTTCCTGAACACCCACTTTGTTCCAATGACATGTTTATCAATAAGCTTAGGAACCAATTCTCATACTTGGTTTCTTTCAAATTGGTTCAACTCCTCTTGCATGGCTACTATCCAGTACTCATCTTCTAAAGCATCATTTACCTTAGAAGGTTCTATTTGAGAAACAAATGCCATGTTCAAGACTGAATCATTTAAACGTAGTCTTGTTGAAACTCCTTTTGATATGTCACCTATGATGTTGTCAATGGGATGATCTCTGTGTGTTCTCCATTCTTTTGGCAACTCATAAGTGGCATCTTCAATTTGTTTTGTTGGTTCAGAACTTTGCTCCATTTGCTTTTGATGATCATTCTTGATTATGTTTTCTTCTTCATCATAATCAGGTAAAACATCTTTATCTTCATTTGAAGAATTAGACTCATCAAAAGAGACATGAACTGATTCTTGAACAACTAGAGTTTTCTTGTTGAAGACTCTATATGCTTTGCTTGTCAGAGAATACCCAAGGAATATAACTTCATCAGATTTTTCATCAAACTTACCAAGGTTTTCCTTACCGTTGTTCAAGACAAAGCATTTTGATCCAAAAGCATGAAAATGAGCAATGTTGGGTTTTCTTCCTTTGTACAATTCATAAGGAGTCTTCTTCAGTATATGCCTTATGAGTACTCTGTTGGATACATAGAATGCAGTACTTACTGCATCAGCCCAAAAGTATTTAGGGAGATTGGATTCACTTAGCATGGTCCTTGCTAGTTCTTCTAGTGACCTGTTCTTCCTTTCTACAATACCATTTTGTTGTGGTATTCTTGTTGCAGAGAAGTTATGTGAAATTCCACTTTCATCACATAATTCCTGGAAAAGTTGATTCTGAAACTCTTCACCATGGTCACTTCTTATAGAGGAAATGTTTAAAGACTTTTCGTTTTGAACAAGCTTTGCATATCTCTTAAAGGCATTGAAGGCTTCATTCTTATGAGATAAGAATATAGTCCAAGTATATCTTGAATAAACATTAACAATTATAAGAGCATAATAATTACCTCCAAAACTTCTGGTCCTTAATGGTCCAAATAGATCCATGTGAAGTAGTTGGAGAGGTCTTGTAGTTGAAACTATATTCTTGAGTTTGAATGATACCTTAGTCTGCTTGCCTTTCTGACATGCATCACAAAGATTATCCTTTTCGAATCTTATCTTTGGAAGACCAATAACAAGATCATACTTGACTAGTTTATTTAAATGATCCATGTGAATGTGAGTCAGTCTTCTGTGCCAAAGCCATGAATCGTTGTTGTTCTTGGCTAGTAAGCATCTAACATTGGATGGAATTTCATCCAAGGAAATCATGAAGACTTTATTGACTTTGTATCCTGAGAACTTGATTTCTCGGGTCTTCACATCTTTCACCACACAGATATCATTTATAAAACCAACTTTCAAGCCTTTGTCACACAGTTGACTAATACTCAGCAGGTTATGTTTCAACCCATCAACATAGAGAACTTTATCTATGATAGTTTGAGGGGGTGAATCAGTGTTGCCCCGATTTTCGCTTTATTGAAAATGTTACTTTCAAGATAATGATGATCACGAAACAATAGTTGTGATTGCAGCGGAATTAAGCGTTGCTTGAAAGTAAAGATGAAGGATAGAAGAATTCACACACAGAGTTTTATCCTGGTTCACCTTCAATCCACCGAAGGCTACGTCTAGTCCCTCAAGAAAACCCCTTGAGGATTTTTCCACTATTGATAAAAATCTCTTACAAGTTCTTGTCCCAAGGACCCTAAGAATTTCTATCAATTTCCTGTGAAAGCAAACCACTTTCCACAGCCCCTGAAAGCAAACCACTTTCAGTTCCTGATGGCAAAACACCCTCAGACCTTGAAGGCTAAACCACCTTCAATCAACACCCTGAAAGTATCCCACTTTCAGTACCAACAACCTTTCACCGAATACCACGGTGAATACTCAATCTTACAGAAAGAGATGAAGAAGAGTTTACACTTGGCTGTATCAATCCTTTAACATACAAGTGGATTGATCATGAGAATTTATGCTTTAAGGCTTTCAAGCATAATATGATTCTGATTTCCTCAAGATATGAACAACTAAAGTGTTCTTATAAACATGAAGATCATGAACTCAGAATTTAGGCTCTTGAAGGTTTAAGTTCTAAAAGATGAACTAATTTTGACAAAGTATTGGCCTAATGTTGCATTCTCATGTGTTGTGTGTTGTGTCTTGTGTTCTGGACTCAAGTGGACTTTATATAGGCAAGGGAAACGTCCTTGAACCATCACAACCCTTTTCAAAAGGTTTGAGACACAATGGTTCATGAAAAGATGCAACTTTTCGTGTGGGTAATCGATTACATCACTTAGTGTAATCGATTACACTAATACCCGTTTCAGTTTGAATTTCAAATTCAAACATGTAATCGATTACAAGCAAGAAGTAATCGATTACTTGCCTAGGTGTAATCGATTACCAGAATGCTGAAATCGATTACACTGAAGTCCAACTTCCAGAACCTTGATCCTTTGAGATCGACTTAAGGTTTTCTACTTCTTTTAAGTTATGAAAACATTAAGCTTGATTAGTTTAGGTGTTTTAAAGAGCCTTTATGCTTTAATAGACCTTTAGAAGCTTAACTCACCTAAACTGAGACTTCTAGGTATTTGATAGACTTTGTAGCGTTGTTTCCTCTAAGTCTTCTTTTCTTCTTTTTATCGATGAGTTTGTCGTCATCAAAACCTCAGTCAGGGTCAGGAGCAAGACCTTCTTCACATACCTATCCTTCTAATGCCAAGTATTTTTCCTTTCTCATTATTACCATATGTGACATAACCCTTTTCTCTGGGCATGAGATATGAAAACTTTGTTTTATCTCCTGTCATATGTGATGAGCAGCCACTGTCAAGATACCATAAGTTGCTTGCTGCTTTCATGCACACCTACAAAAAATATTTTAAACTTGGGTGTTAGGTACCCAATGTACTTTGGATCCTTCATTGTTAGAGACTTTCTTAATCCACATGTACTCCTTATTTGGTACTCCTACATTCTTATAATAGCACCTATTTGGAGTATGTCCTATGTTATTACAATAAGTACATGAGTATTTACTGTAACCTGAGGTATGCCTAGGAGTAGGATTAATCTTCTTAGAATATCTCTGATGATAATTCTTTCTATTGTTCATAGATTTAGATGATCTTGTATTCTCATGTCTAGAGGTTCCTTCTCCTTTGTTAGCTTTAACAAAGATAGTTTTCTTAACTTCTTTTGCCTTTGACTTAGATGTGTATCCTAATCCAACTTTATCACTTGAGTGTCTTTGTACACTTAGGATATCATCTAGTTTTTGCTTTCCTATATGAAGTTATGAACTCTTTGTTGAAGATTGTCTATTTTCTCTTCTAATGAATTACACTTAGTGCATTCATGTGAAATGTCTAATTTTGATTTTACTACGTCTAGTTCATTCTGTAAGGTTCTACACTTAATTTCTAATAAAGAGATAATAGCATTTTGTTTACTACTAACTTTAGAGAAACTTTGAAATAATTTAAACACATTTTCAATGGCAAATTCTAAATCATGAAATGAAATATCATTGCTACTAACCTCGATATCTTCATTATCTGAGTCATGTGAAGCCATTAAAGCAACATGTGCTTCTTCCTTTTCAGAGTCGGATGATGAACTCACTTCATTTTCATCCCATGCAATGTAGGCTCTTCGTGATGTTGAATCTTTCTTTTCAAACTTATCTTTCAATCCATGTTATTGCAGGAGATTTCCTTGGCTTTGTGGTCCACAAAAAAGGGATCGAAGTCAACAAGAATAAAGACAAATCAATTCTCAACACTCAACCTCCCTCGACCAAAAAACAACTTCAGTCGTTACTCGGAAAGATTAATTTTCTGAGAAGGTTCATTTCGAATCTAAGTGGTTAGATAAAGATCTTCTCGCCACTACTTCGACTTAAAAAGGAGGGAAAGTTACATTGGGAAGCCGAGCATCAAGAAGCGTTCGACGAAATCAAAAGCTACTTGGCCAACCCTCCTGTAATGGCCCCACCTATAAGTAGTAAACCCATGAAATTGTATATTTATGCATCATACGAAACAATAGGGAGCATGTTAGCTCTAGAGGATGAAAATGCTATCGAAAGAGCCATTTACTACCTTAGTAGAATTTTAAATGATGCAGAGACTAGGTATAGCGCAATTGAAAAGTTGTGCCTATGCTTGTACTTTTCATGTGTGAAATTGAAATATTATATAAAGCCAATCAACGTTATTGTCTATTCTCACTTTGATGTTATTAGACATATGTTGTCGAAGCCCATATTACATAGCCGAATCAAAAAATGGGCACTGGCGCTATTTGAATATTTTCTGAAGTATGCACCTTTGAAATCGATGAAAGGCCAAGTGGTGGTGGATTTCTTGGCCGAGCATTCTTTAGTCGAGATGCAAGAAACACCGGTTAACCTTAGGCCTTGGAAACTCTTCTTTGATGGGCCAAAACATCAAAAAGGGACAGGAATAGGAATCTTGATTATTTCTCCCCAAAATATTCCTACAAGGTTTAAGTTTAAAATTCAGAGTGTTTGCTCGGATAACAAAGCCGAAAATGAAGCACTGATCCCCGGTTTTGAAATGTTGCTCATTTTAGGAGCAAAAATGGTCGAAATTAAAGGTGATTCGGAACTCGTAGTTAAACAGTTGACTAAAGAATACAAATGCATAAATGGGAATCTGATGAAGTCGAAATAAAACATGTGCCAAGAGTCGAAAACCAAGAAGCCAATGAGTTGGCTCAAATTGCCTCTGGCTACAAAGTTTCCAGGAAGAAATTAAAAGAGTTGATAAAGATTAGAGAAAAGCTAGTTCCAAATCATGAATTTGAAGTTCTAGTAATCGACAATTTGTTTCCTAATGATTGGAGGAAGCCCATAGTGGATTATCTACAAAATCCTAACTTACCTTTTGATCGAAAGGTGAAACATAGGGCTTTAAGTTATGTCATTACAGGTAATAAGTTGTTTAAAAAGAATGCTTTTGGAACTTTGTTGATATGTCTTAGTGAAGATGAAGCTCTAATTGCAGTATCGCAAATACATGGCGGATCGTGCGGTGCTCATCAGGTCAGCCACAAGATGAAGTGGTTATTGTTTTGACAAGGTGTTTATTGGCCAACTATGTTGAAGGATTGAATTTGTGCAAAAACACATTAAACACGTTTTGGGATTCTTGAAACTTTGACAACTGACCAAGGGTCAGTATTTGTTGGTAAAAAAGTAGTGGAATTTGCCAATGAGTTGGGGTTTAAATTAACAACTTCTACTCCATATAATGCCCAAGCGAATGGTCAAGTCGAAGCAGCCAAAAAGATTATTATTGGCTTGATTAGAAGGCATATAGAACAAAAACCAAAAGGTTGGCATAAAAAATTAGACCAAGTTTTGTGGGCTTACCGAACTTCTCCTCGAGAAGACACGGGAACATCTCCATTTCGACTAACTTACGGGCATGAAACAGTGTTGTTGGTTGAGATTTATTTAAAATAAGCTCGTGTGCAAAGACAAATGGAGATTCTCGTCGAACAATATTGGGATATGATGTTAGACGAATTGGTTGATCTAGATGAAGACTTTCAGCTTTGCAGTCCACCATACGTCAAAAGGAAAAAGTGACTAAGGCCTATAACAAGAAGGTTAAGTCAAAAACCTTTATTGTTGGCGATTTGGTTTCGAAAGTCATTTTTCCTATGGATAAGAAAGATCGGAATTATGGCAAGTGGTCTCCAATTTGGGAAGGACCTTTTAAAGTTACAGAACTATTTTTAGGTAATGCATATTTAATTCAAGAAATCGATGCAGATCAGCGTGTTTTTAGCATAAACGAGAAATACTTAAAGAAATATAAACCGGCATTACATGAGATCAAGATAGAGTAACCACTGTAAAGATCGGTGGACAAAACAGTCGAATTATAAAGTATAGTAGAACTATCTCGACTTTCCCTCGATTCATAGCCGCTGCTTTTTCTTCTTCAGCGGTGATGTTGCCAATTATGTGATTTCTTTAGCATATGGGCATGCTTTGGAAGTTGTTTCATCTTTTCGAACTGCAATGTTAAGAGCCAAAGGTTCTTTGAAGAAGAAAAATGAGAATTCGAAGATATTGAATGTTCTTTCTATATTGATTAATTCGCTGTACAAGCTCTGTTTATATACAAAGAGAGACTGACGGAAAACAGGCAAGATCCTGGATATTCCGGGTCAACACCATCAGACAGGATCCCGGATAATCCGGGCCAACTATCACACTTGGACAACTGGCATGTTATAAGACCCTCAATTTTGTGTGATTGTATTTTGGCCCTTGTAACTCTTATGATTATAGTTTGAATCTTTTTGAAGTATATTGATTATACTTTGTCTTGAATTATTTAGTAATTCGAGTTAGAATTGGGATGATATATTAAGTTTTATTTATGAGAAATATGTGTTTGAGTATGGAATTATGTATTGTTTAAGCCTTGGCTGAAATGGCGACGTTTTGAAAGGGAAGTTGAGATCGTCCTGTAAAACTGGTTGAGATCGTCCTGTAAAACTGGCAGACTATGTTGGCGGACTATGTTGGCAGACTATGTTGGCGGGCTATGTTGGCGGACTGTTCGGGCAGACTGTTTCTCACTGGCAGACTGTCTCTCCGTTGGCAGACTATGACTTCGTTTTGTCTGGTCTGGTCAGCCGTTATTGTTGACTTTAAGAAATGAGTGTCAAATGCCTTGGGAATGATAAACTTCCGTTTTTATTGACTCTTATGAGATAAAATGTCAGAATCATTAATGAGCATTAATGACTTGCCGTTATCTTTGACTTAGAATATTTTAATCTTTTCTAAGTCGGTTTCCTCACTCTATAAATACCAAGCTTCGTCAATACGTTAATCTTTCATTTCTCCCACACCTTTCTTCTCTTCGAAGTAAGCTGAATCCTTGACATTTTTCTGAAGCGTTCTTGTTGGTAAGTTGTTCAGACTCTTACTAATTCTGGAATTTCCATAGTATTCGATTTAGTTCATCTTCTTGAAGTTTAACTTGTTCTATTTCCCTTGCGGCCATATTCTCCTTGTTTGTTGAAGACCAGAGCTGTTCGTTGTGAGTTCTTCTTGGTTCGTGAAGGACAGAGCTGAAGTTTCAAATCTCTTTAATCTTTTAGGCCATCCAATGTTGGTTTCCTTTCTAGTCCTTACGTTAGAAATCTGTTGTAATCTTTGTATTTCAAAAATATCCCTTGAAGACCATTTAGAATCTGTTTTAAATCAGTTTTGTAATGATTTTTATCCATAAAGAAGTTTAGGTTTTAAAGAAATGAATTTAACAGTGATTTTACGTGAAAAACTCTGATTCTGGACTCTCAGACTGAGAGCCAACGCTTGGGCGTTGGGATCCAGCGCATGGGCGCTGGGTTTCTTCGAGATTTCACGTAACTAGACGTTGCCAATGCTTGGGCGTTGGGTTCCAACGCTTGGGCGTTGGAGGGCACTCTGTCCTGCCCTCTTTTACGAAAAATTCTGAATTCGACCGTTTTGAGTTCTGTTTCTTTCCATATTTCACCCTAGCCTTAGGATAGTTAATTAAATGAGTTTATATGCTATTTCTAGGTTGAAGAACAAGTGTATGCAACCTAAGAGAAGGTAAGGGTAACTCAATATTAAGTATTATGATATTATGATATTGTTGTGATTCTGATTGCAGAACACGGATTGTGATTGTTTATAAGTTTGTTTGAATACTGTTGATGATGGTATGATATAACGAATATGTTGTATGGTTATGAGATTGAATGGCTTGAATATATTTTGTAAGAAGAGGTTACTGTGTTATGTATATATTGACATAACTATGAACGAGTGAACCGTTATTGTTCATGAGGATTCGATTACTATCATGACAGATGTACTGCACGTGCATGATTTTAGATTTTGATGTGGCGAACTATTATGCGTCGCGGGATCATGCCAAGGGTGGTGTGGAAAAGTCTCTTCCATGTTCTAAGTCATCCTGGGCAGATATGGCAAAAACCCAATGAACTATTTGCATTATTCATTGAAAAGCTAACAAGCATATGTGTTGTGATGAATGAGGCTTATTCTGTGAAGTTATGAATTACTGGCAGATATATTGTGAATTGTTGTTTCAGTTATAGTATAATATTTAATACTGCTTACTCTATACTGTACTTCTAATATTGTATTTCTATATTCTGATATTTGAGTTAACCCTTCGCTATTTCTGTTTGTGTTTTCTTTTATTTTGGCGCTTAACGCCAGATGGCCAGCGATGAGGGAAGACTTGAAAGCTGTTTTGATGCAAGCTTGAGGAACTTTTGGGGCAGACTTGAAGATGATGTTTAGTTTCCGCTATTTTGTACACTTAGCACATGTGTTCAACATATTACTTTCATTACGTCTTGTTTTCCTTGCTGTAATATTACTGACTATGGGCTACACTTATTAAATATATGTGAGACGTTGTTTTGGAAAACTTGAGATGTTTTGAAAGGTTTTTATTTTCCGCGTTTTTCAATGTGACTCGACTTAAAAATCGGGCTGTTACACCAATTATGTGATTTCTTTAGCATATGGGCATGCTTTGGAAGTTGTTTCATCTTTTTCGAACTGCAATGTTAAGAGCCAAAGGTTCTTTGAAGAAGAAAAATGAGAATTCGAAGATATTGAATGTTCTTTCTATATTGATTAATTCACTATACAAGCTCTGTTTATATACAAAGAGAGACTGACGGAAAACAAACAAGATCCTGGATATTCCAGGTCAACACCATCAGACAGGATCCCGGATAATCCAGGCCAACTATCACACTTAGACAACTGGCATGACTAACTGGCCAGACGATACAACTATGCATTCAATTCAACTTGGCAGACGGTGATGCCAGACAGAGGATAGAATGTTTCCCTATACAAACGATAGGTATCAGACGATACTGCATATCTCTAACATCCCCCCTCAAACTCAAGGTGGGTGAGAAGGATAAGCCTTTGCAAACATACTGAGTTTGGCCTTCATTACTGCAAAGTGTTGAGGCGAGAGAGGTTTGGTGAAGATACCAGCCAGCTGATCCTGACCAAGAATGTGATAAACAAACAATGACTTGTTTTGAACTTTCTCTCGAATAAAAAAGATGTCCAATTCCATATGTTTTGTTCTTGTGTACAAAACAAGGTTGTGAGTTAAGGCCACAACTCCCATGTTATCACAGTATGCTGTAGGAACTTGGAAAGGAATCTTTAACTCCATGAGGAGAGATTGAATCCAATGAAGTTCAGCAGTAGTGTTGGCCAAGCTTCTATATTGTGCTTCATTGCTTGACCGTGCGACAATCGTCTGCTTCTTGGAGCTCCAAGACACTATGTTGGGTCTAAAGAAAACACATGAAGCACACGTGGTACGTTTATCGTTCGGATCCGAACCCCAATCAGCACCACAGTAGGCAGTCAAGGGCACAACAGCTTTAGAATTGCAGGGCTTGAGAAGAAGACCATGAGAGATAGTACCTTTGAGGTATCTTAGTATGAGCTTGACAGCCTTCCAATCAACATCTAGAGGCTGGCTCATGAACTGACAGACTTTGTTGACAGCATAGCTAATTTCAAGTCTGGTGAGAGTGGCATATTGCACTGCGCCAACAATAGACCTGTAGTTGGATGGATCAGCATATAGGTCAATACCAAGTTTGCTGAGTTTTTCTCCACTAAGCATAGGGGTAGATTGTCCTGTTGCATTGGTCATGTTTTCCTTGTCAAGAAGATCTCCTATGTATTTAGATTGTGATAGGAGAAGAGACCCATCTTGCAGATGCTGAACGTGAACTCCAAGGAAGTAATTTAACGTACTTAGTTTTTTGAGTGAAAACTCTGTATTGAGTTGGGTGACAATTTGCTGAATGAGAGGTAAGGAACTCCCAGTGATGATAATATCATCAACATAGACCAAGATGTATATGCAACAAGAAGCTGTATCGTAGACAAATAAAGATGGATCATAGCAACTGGCCTTGAAGCCAAATCGAAGAAGAGCCCCTTTTAATTTGTCAAACCAAGCTCGGGGAGCTTGTTTGAGACCATAAAGATCTTTGTTGAGTTTGCGGACTAAGGTTCAATCTTCAATTTGAAATCTCAGTGGCTGGTCCATGTAGATATCTTCATCAAGTGTTCCATTCAGGAAGGCATTGTTGGCATCAAGTTGATGAATATGCCAACGTTTGATGACAGCTAACGACAAAATGAGACGGATAGTGATTGGCTTCACAACGGGGGAAAAGGTTTTTGAATAGTCAAAACCTTGAATCTGATTGTACCCTTTGGCCACTAACCTAGCTTTGTATATTTCAACAGTTCCATCAGCCTTTTGCTTGATCCTGAACACCCACTTGGAACCTATTGGTTTTCTCTAATGTGGTAAGGAGACCAAAGACCATGTGGTGTTTTGTTGCAAGGCATAAAACTCTGCCTGCATAGCCTGCTTCCAGTGGGGATCTTGAAGAGCTTTCTTCTAAAGGTTAAGAATAAATTGTATTAGATTGAGAAGAAGGTAATCTATGAGATTTACCCATACAACAGACACTACAAGCACAAGAAATAGCTCGAGAAGGAACTGAAATATTACATTTAGTTAGAACATAATGTAAAATCTCATGAGTAGGATGACATAGTCGATGATGCCAAAGGTCATAGGAGGTGGGTCCTACGATTGAGCTGCTAGTGCTGGTGGTTACATGCGTTTTAGGTCAAGTAAATGAGGAGGAAGTGGGAGTTGGCATGGCAGAAGACTTGTTCTTGAAGAACTTTGAAGCATGCATGCCATCAAAATAGTAAAGACCATCATCACCAACAGTCCCTTGAAGAAGAATTTCACCATTGGCCTAAGATTTGACAAGGCAATGAGCATGATCAAACTCAAATTTAACATGATTGTCTCTAGCAAACCTGCTAACACTGACAAGATTTTTAGTGATTGAGGGAACAAGCAACAAATCACTAAGAGAAAGAGTAGCATGTGTTTGACATGGTGACTTAAAGGAAACTGTATCAATAGATTGGATAGGAAAACCTTGACCATTTCTCATGAGGATGTGATCATTCCCTTGAAGGGGTGTAGGATTAAAGAAGGCAGCAACATCATGGGTAACATGGTAAGTTGCACCAGTGTCTGGTAACCAGTTCCCTGCACTTGGTCCTACAGATGCAGTGAGCAGAGCTTGTCCTATCGTCTGCTGTGAAAACAACTGGCTTGTTGGTCGATGTGCAAAGCGAGAAGGGCCAATCGTCTGCTGGGGAGACTGAAACACAGGTGCAGCATCGTATGCTGGTGAAAACCATTGACATGTCTAGAAAATGAAGGATACGCAATTCACGAAGGATATCCATGTGGATCAGTCTTCCGACCAGCATTGGGAAAAGGTAATTGGGAATGCCCAGTTATTTGAAGATTATAAAAGGGTGGAGGACCAAATCTTGCATGTTGAAAATTAGAAAGAGGTGGTGCAAAGCCTCCAAAGGTACTAGAATGCTGTGAAACTTGATTAAACTAACCACCATATGGTGATGAGCAATCATTCCTGGAAAATTGGCAGACGATACGCAGTGATAGCAAGTGTTTGCTTCATGATCCCACTTGTAACAGATTTGACACTGAACAGAGGAGCGTCCACCACGTCCACGCCCACGGCCACAGAGCGACCACCGGAGCGACCACCAGGACCACGATAATTACCAAACGAGCCACAGTTATGGGTCAACTCAAAGAAACTCGGATTCACAGAGGGTGGATCATAAGTGGTGTGCACGGCACGATTATGGGCCGGTGAACCAGAAGCATAGTTGGCGTGAGCAGACTGCTGGTTCAGTATTGGAGAGTCTATCATCTGCGCAGGAGACAGTGATGATGTATGTGTGAGCAGAGCAGACGGTGGATTGTCAAGAAGCTAACGCTTGCGAGAGCGAATAAGGTAGGCCCCATGAGCAATAAGCATTGCTTCTGCTTGAGAGACAGACCATGGAACCTCCCAATTGCTGAGAAGGGGCATAAGAGAGCTTTACTCATACGGTAAACCATCAAAGATAGCTTCAATGTGATCACGATATGAAACAGGATGACCGATGGAGATGAGAGCATTGACAATTGTCTTAATGCGTTTGAGATAGTCAGAGAGAGATTTCGCCCCTTTGGCAATGGTGCGAAGCTCTTAGTGAAGAGTTGCGGATTTTGCTAGAGAATGTACATTGAAGATGTCATGAACTTCTTGCCAGATTTGCCAGGACTATTTGCAGTTAACAACCTTAGGCAGAACAGCAGACGATAGGGAAGAAAGCAACCAAGTGAACAGTGTTGAATCCTATTTGATCCAGGTTGTGTAAAGAGTATTCTTAACAGAATTTTCACGATTAGCATCAGACTAAAAATGAGGTGGGATTGTTGGATTTACCAGAAACTTTTCCAAACTATGTTGTCGAACAACACCTTCAACGTATTTTACCCAGGAACGAAAATTTGTTTCATCAAGTTTGATTAAACAATATGTGAAGAAGAAGAAGAAGAAGAAGAAGAAGAAGAAGAAGAAGAAGAAGAAGAAGAAGAAGAAGAAGAAGAAGAAGAAGAAGAAGAAGAAGAAGAAGAAGAAGAAGAAGAAGAATAAGAAGAAGAAGAAGAAGAAGAAGAAGAAAACAGAGCTTGAGACAAAGTCTGAACTTCTTCCATAGAGGAAAGCAAAAAATAAGATTACAGATCGAGACTAGCTCTAGATACCATGTTAAGAACCAAGGGTTCTTTGATGAAGAAAAATGAGAAATCAAAGATATTGAATGTTCTTTCTATGATAGAATATGGGTCAACTATCGGGTATTTCGGGTCAACACCATCAGACAAGATCTCGGATAATCCGGGTCAACTATCACACTTGGACAGCTGGCATGACTAACTATCCAGACAATACAATTATGCATTCGATTAAGCTTGGCAGGCGGTGCTGCCATACAGACAATAGAATGCTGCCCTATACAGATGATAGGTATCAGACGATACTGCATATCTCTAACATGCAAGTCTTGGTGTTTCTTCCCACAGCATTCCGATTCCCAGAGAATCCTTTTCCTTGAGAGAAGCTTTGGGTGAAGTTTTTCCTCCAATAGCATTTTCCTCAATAGTCCTGGGTTCTTCTGCATTAATTGGCTGTTGGATATACTTTGCCACTAACTCCAAATCAGCAAGCTCAATTTTTCGACTGGCCCATAACTTGGCAAGGCATTCTTGTGTTGTCGGACCAGTCAACAATTTCTTCTCTAATGTGGATGATCAGGGAGCCATGAAGATAAAGAAATGAAAATGAAAAAGCTTTGCGTTGTGGAGTAGGAAATGAAGGGGATGAAGCAGAAAAAAATGGTGGTGAAAAGAAAGGTGAGAAGTATTTCTATTTATAAAGAAAGAATAGGCAATTGAGTTTTGTGATCAGATTGATGGAATTGAAAAGCCATTAAAAATGATTATATTTCCATCATTTCTTGGGTCACGTGGGTTGAAGCATTGGAAACCAAATACCCATCATTGCCTATTTACTAGTATAGTGGGCTATTAACTGCTCCACTATCATGATTAAATCGTCAGGTTTTAAATGCCCATTAAATAAAGGATAATTAAATTTATCTTTTGTTTAGTTTAAAATATCATGTTTCTCAGAAAAGAGTTCATCGAAGCATAAGATTTTGAGGGGCATCTGTTAGCCTCGGATTTTTTCCCAAGTCTTAATTTGGATGAAAGTCACTCGACAACTGGCTTCGACCAAAATTCCAAGTTACTTCACTTGATTAGAAAATATGCTTTTGATATTCGACTAAAGTCAAGTAAGATATTTTTGGTCAAAGTCAAATCCATATTGAAAATGAATCTTCATCAGACAAGTGTACGGTTCATTTCGACTACAAGCTTGGCATCTTAGGAGGTTATTCTTTGACGGACGTTTTTGGGCAGTTACATCAAGCAGGATGTGTGGAGAACAGAGAAGCAGACTCAAGACACGTGTAAAGCTTAGAGAAATTGTCTGTTGTAAGCAGTTAGGAACTTATCCTATAAATAGAAGAAGCAAGGCACAAAATCGGGGTTCGTTCGCCACTTCACAACACATCCCTTAAACGTCATTACACTCGCCCACTGCTACACATCCGACGACTGTGACATACAACAATTAAGAGTTAGAACATACATGATTGAGCGAAACCGAACAACCACACCCTTAGAACTTATGCAAATTTATGCTTTTAACATTTTCAATTCAATACAAATTTATGCTTTCAGTTTGATGCATTTTCCTTTTTTCCTTCAACTTTTCTTGTTTTTTGAAGCATTTAAATTCAGTTTTCTTTTAAACTCTTTTTTACCCAATTCAGTCGAACACCTTCGACGAACTTTCCTTCACTCTATTTTACACTTAAAGCACTAGTCATTTCAAGTCCTCGCGTCCAGAAGAGGATCAGGATTCAGCCTCTTTATCAACATTTGGATTCACTTGTGGATTTACTTGGTTTTACCAAAAATCAAGGCTTAACAGTTCTCAAATATCAATCTCTATTAACCATGTTCGTGATTTATGCCCTTAAGGGAAAAAAACCAAACTCTATCCTTCTCATAACCTCAAACTTCAAACAAAACGTCTACCACCAAAATACAACCATAATATCTCTTGTTCAACTTAGTTCTCAACCCAAATCCAAGAAAAACCTAAGAGGATTTCAACTGAAAAGGTACAACTTAAAACTCAAAGTACTTTTCTCTATCTTGATCATTCCCATGATAATTAAATCATTGATCTCTTAACCAACAATCTAACACCACACTTGGTTAATAACAAAACAAGTCCAACTATCAAGTCACAATAAAGTTCCTAGACTTAGCAAAATTTCCCTAAACCTTCACATAAGCTTCAGCCTCAAGCATCAAAACACTAATGATTTTTCTTTCAAATCTCTTCACCCTTAGACACCTTTTTCTTATTTAACCAACCCCCAAGAACTTGTCAAAATCTCCATAATCGTTAAAACTTTCAAGGTGACATTTTCATAGCCTAAAACTTGAACTTTCCCAAGTTCTTAAAACTCAGCTATCCTCTCAACGCCAAAGTTCTTTCAAGTGGAAATTCATTTCCGAAACTCACCATTTTCCACCCCAAACATAAAGTAATCAATTCATGCTTCAAAAGCAATTTTTCCAATCCAAAATATCTTAGTCTAGTCTTGGTCTTGCACCCAAAAACACCAAAATAAAATATTTTCTTTAGAACAACTATCACACAAGTTTCAAAAGCACTTAAACAAGAAATTAAACAAGACTTTCCAACCTTAAAGTCCATGCTCTAGGTTCGGCCAAATCCTACTAAATACCAAGGAAATTTCTTCTTTCAAAACTAAACACATTTTTTAGAAGCTCTTGTCACCCAAAACAACATATCCAATACACATAAGTGAAAGCTATTTCCAAAATCACTTTTGAAAATCAACACTCAACTTTTGCAATAACAAAAATCATAAACTTGAAGATCAAGATGATAGGAAGTACTTTTCTAAATCCATTCAGATCAGATCTTAAACTTCCTCCACTTCCATGCACAAATCAACAAGTTTTGTAAACCAAAAACATGATCAAGAAGATGGAAGCATCAACTAACACTTTCATGAAGACAAACAACACAAGAAAAGATTCATTGGCCTAAGCCTCATCAAAACACACCATGAGGTTGCCA
The DNA here is from genome assembly GCA_030819835.1 of Acmispon strigosus. Taxonomy (NCBI): domain Eukaryota; kingdom Viridiplantae; phylum Streptophyta; class Magnoliopsida; order Fabales; family Fabaceae; genus Acmispon; species Acmispon strigosus. The sequence goes on from JAUAMA010000001.1 coordinate 11,742,178, forward strand.
AATCAAAGCTCATGGAGGTGCTTACCTTATGGAGAAGAAGAACAAGTCAAGTGAAGAAGTTTGATGGTGGTTGTTGATGGATGATGGTGGCGGGTTTGGTGGTGGAAAATGGTGTTTCTAAAAATTTTCTTTATATTCTTGACTTTCCTCTCTTCTAGAACTAAGTGGAAAAAACAACAAAGAGCTGCTCAAGCTCCTTATAAGGCCGTGAGCTAGGAAACCTCTTGAGGAGGGTTATCTCATGTTACTTCAAGGTTAAGTTTTTCCTAGTTTTCTTCTATTTCATGCTTTGATTAGTCATGATGGCTAGCATGACAGAGCATGATCTAAAACTCATTAATTACATCATCACTTTATTGCAACTTGCCTCTGTAGCATCCTCGTGCTTAGCCTTTTTCTTCAAGAACTCGGTAACATGCCAGAAACTTTCTCGAGCTCCGAAACGGCAGTATGACAATATTATAGTCATTTTTCACCAAATTAAACGTACATTATCTTAAGGACAAAGGAGAAGTCAAATTCTCATTCTAACCCTAGTAAGGGTTTTGTGATGTTCCTACGACGAAGCACCGTTAACAAACTTTTCAGAAATCAAACAAATCTAACAATGACGTTCCAAAAATATACCATGGCAAAGATAACCTCATCTAACTTGAGTCATGAACATTTATTCTAATATATAACACACAAGCCACAATAATCACATCGAATTATACTTAATATTGTTTATCCCGCCTAAATTGATACATAACTAGTTAACTAATCACATAAACTATCTGGATCTTACAAAAGCCTTCAGTGCTTGCATTTAGAACTTCATTCTAACGCAAGGCCAATATAGGCAATCAAATTGTCAACTAAAAAGCTATATTGCTAAGAGTTAAGCTCTGAAGGAAGTTTCAGAATAACAAAAGCCTAGGCGGTGCTCAATAAAGCTTGACATGCCAAAATTGACACGCCAAGCTGGGGGCTCTTGTTCCACCGATTACTGGGCCAAAAGGCCCAACAGCATCGCAGTTGACCAAAAGGACATAAAGTTAAGCAACCACTATAAGGGCGAACTGCATGACCAAGTAAAGGGACATCTACCTGGGTAAGTGTTCGACCAGCCACGCACTAGCCGCGATGCAATTAGTAGAGCATGATGGCGCAAATCCAACCATGTGCTCAGAAGCTCCTTCTTTAGAACTTCCTCCGCACTTGCAGAGATAATGAGCATAGACTTCAACTCTATAAATACAGATTCAGTCGTTCGTTTGCACACATGTTATTCCTTATTAGCATTTCCTTGAGTCCTTTTTAAGCTCATGCATTCTCTCCTTATTCTCTCACTGACTTGAGCGTCAGGGTGTACTCTACACGTACCCCGACTCTTTGGACCAGCACCACCATACTCTCACCGCCACACTTTGCCAAACTTCACCATTGAAACCAAGGAGAACATCCAAGTCTGATTCTGAGTAGAACAAGTATAATGAAGTAGAACTATTGTTCAAAGTATTTAAAGTATTAAACAATAAGTGAAATCAAACACTCTTTCTCTCTCTCCATGTTTGAGATCAAAGTCCAAATTAAAGTATATTTTGTCCTCCCTTTAGCTAATCTCAATTTTATTGTGATTTTTCTATAACTAACCGGAGGTTTGAGTTGTAAAAGGTTTCAAATCTTTTGTTTTATAAAAAATGTTTTAGAAGAAAACTCCAAAGAATATCTTTTCAGAAAGTCATTTAGAGTTATTGGAAACACAATTTAAATCATCTTTCTTACGTTTTATGTTTGCATTTACAAGAGATCGATCTAATATCAATGGCTGTAAAAACAAGTCCAAATTAAAATGAGGCATTTAGGACTATAATAGAAAAGGTTTAGTGGTTTATGTGAGTCACATTTCCTGGTGACTAAGGGTAGATTTCGCGTAGAATAAGATCTTATCTTAAAACGTGGCTTTTAGGGTGCACTTGCACCCTAAGTGGTGCACCGTGCACCATTTTAAATGACTTGCTACAGCAGGTTTTTTTACCTGATATTTAAAAAAAATCAAAATAGTAATAATTAGTTAATTACATTTTTACCCTTTTTTTTTAAAAATGAGTAAAAATGAATTATAAAAAGAAGATTAACAGATATAAATGAGTTTATAGTAATTAACAAATTAAAATTATAATAATTATAAAAATATAATAACCTGTAGAACCGGTTAACGGTTACTTACCTGGACACTTGGCGCAATATTATTAGTTAGAAGCTGGTAGTGCACGATGCACTATTTAATTAGTAGTTCATCTTAGACAACACCCAAATTAAAAGGTATTTCGGCACAGGATAAAAAACATAAACATTTTCTAATGAGTGTGTTTTCCGTTGTTGCTGACCGTGATATAAAGATAGTCCCACCTCCTTCTTTATGGTTATCGAACTGCAAAACCCATATTTGCATTTTATTGTAGGCCCCACCGTACCAGTAGCCTTTGCTGCACGATTGACGGGGGAAAGTGTCTTGTGCAAGTACTTGAATTCAACATTTCCGTGATCATGTTCATCTTCTTTTTTATGGTACAAGTGCAAAGTAGTGCAGCTGACTTTCTCACCAGAAATGCTCTAATTCGATTTGGGTGGAACTTATTCCTCCGTGACTTTTGCCTATTGTTGGTTTTCATGTTTTGGGGGTTCAACTTGTTTCGACTATGGGTTTTTAATATGTTTTTCCTATAAATAAAACATTTTTTTTAAATCATTCAATGAGGAGTGCCATTAACACTTTATTTTTAACCCTCTCTTTTAATATTTTCATTAATTGGTTAGAATCACGTGAGTATCATATTTTTCGTGGACCTACTTAAATATTAACTAATTAATAAAAGAGTGTTGAAGATAGTGTTGAAAAGAGAGTGTTTTTAGCATTTTTCTTCACTTATTTATGAAAATTAAGTAGGAGTGGTCTAAAACTCAAATAATTAGCCAAGGTAAATATATATTTAGTAAACTTATCTTAGTTTTTTTTTAATGGTAACTTTTTGTTGTTGTTCATTGACAAGTTTTAACCTGTTCAGGATAAAATGACGGTTCCTTCTAACAAATAATTTTTTTTAGGCTCGATCTTGTGACCTCATCCTTACAAGGATCGTAATATTTTACTACCTCCGTTCCTTATTAACTATTCAGAAAGAGAAGAAACACACATATTAAGAAATGCAATTAATTTTGTTAAGTTTCATAAAAGTATTATTTGTTTTCCTATTTTATTTTTTAAAAAGTATTTTATATCTCCTCATTTATTCTTCACACAAGAGCATTATTTGAAAAAATATCAATTAATATTATTTTGAAATTATAAGTGGACAGATGAATAGAAACAATTTTTTCCCTATAAATGGGCAGTTAATAAGAAACAGAGGTAATATGTGGACTGTTAGCCCGTGATAAAAAAAGAATAGGCTTAATTGCAACTTTGGTCTCTCACTCAGACAAAAACTAGGATTTTAGTCTCCAACAAAAATAATTTGCACTTAGAATCCCTCACTAAAGCCTCCGTTAGCACTTTTGGTTTTCCATCTGATTTCTGCCTAAAAACTAACGATTTTGCTGACGTGGCATTTAAAAATAATATTTTAATTGAAAGAATTAATTTTTTGAATTAAAAAATGTTTTCCTTGAGGAAGAAGAATCTGAAGCAGAGGCATAGTGGGTGATAGTGAAAGGAGATGAAGATGTTTTTATGGGCTTAACTCCACTAAGTTTATTTTTGTTATATCTGGGTTGGTTCTCCGTTTTTGAGTTCTTATGGGTTTCAGGTGGTGGTGGGTGAGGAAGAAGGATGACTAATGGTGGTTGAGGGGAGGAGGGGTGGTGGTTGAGGGAGAGGGACCAAAACTACAACAAGAGAAACATTATTTACTTAAAAAATTAGTTTTTTCAGTTAAAAATTATTACAAAACACCACACGTCAACTTTTCCATTGCAAATTGGATGGAATTTGGATGAAAAACTAAACATGCTAACGGAGGTTTTAATGAGGAACTCAAGTGCAATTTAATTTTAGGGATCAAAATCGTGATTTCTGTTTAAGTGGGTGACAAAAGTTGTAATTAAGCCATAAGAGAAAGATCTATTAAATAAAATGCAATACCAAAATAAGTATAGAGAATGACGAGGCGGCGTGCGCATTGAAAAGCAATGATATCATTGAATCAGACCAACACAAACTGCATTTCCTTTTCATTGTACGACAAAGATTGTGGATGTCATCACCACTTGAAAAGAAAGAAGCAGAGGTTGTAATTATGTCAATAAAGCTCTCCTTAGGGTAAATAAGATCAAACTGAGTATTAATTTAGTTACTATAAAATCATTTTATAAGGGTACGTAACTTCTGGGCAAGCAAATTAAGCTAGCATATAACTGCTTCATTTTCTCATTCTTAATTGCTTTTCCTTAATAAAGTGATTAATCAGCAACGATTGCCCTTCCTGCAGTTAAGTGCACCAGCAGTGACAGTGATGGATCCAACAAGAGAAGCTGGTCTTGCACTGAGACTCGAGGCCCTTGCATAGATAGAAGAAGCACCAGCACCAGATTGCCTGAAGAATGCTCCATTCAAGAACAAGTCACCCTCTGACCTCCAGTTCCAGCTCATCCACTCGCTGTCTGGTGCATCCTCATGCTTGGTTACCTCTTTGCTGAACCTTCTGTCTGGTGCAAGAAACCTGTTCCCTTGGCTGTTGATGGTAGGGTTGGCACTCCCACCAATTGCGTACATTTCCCAGTGTGTGTAGTCGTTGTTCACCACATGAAAATACCCATGTCTACACCTGAAATATTGTTTGACTATTATATACACTTTATATCATCACATTCACACATATGCTTGAAGGGGTTGGACTCTAATTTGGCAGGTCCTAATTAAACATCATCTTAATAGGTGTGATTGTCTGAAAATGACCCTATAATTTTGGACGGAAGGAGTATATAATTAATCAGATGGTATAACAAATAGCTTCACTAGCTCGAGGGTAGTTGCCGCGGGTGTTTTTTCGTTTTGTTTTGTTGTTTTCTCTTTTCTTAGCCTCTGGTATAAACAAATATTTGAATAATTAAGATTAATAAGGGTTGTTTAAATTATTCGTGAGGATAATTTTATCCCCCACTCTAATGGACCAATAGGTTAAGGTGGGGTACCTGATGATATATGATTTAAACAACCTATAAGTGATGGTTTTATAAAAACATATGTACCTTGGCATTCTTTGGACAAGGCCTTCTCCAAAATGATTAAAGGCTATAGTGACCTGCATGTCCTTGTCTTGTGTGTACGAGTCACTGTGTCCCAAAAGCATGACTTTGTCATGATGGGTCATGTAGTTGTTGGAGATAGTAATAGCTGTGGATCCATGTATGGCATCAATGAGACCATCACGGCAATTAGACAAGGAGCAATGATCAACCCAAATGTGTGTAGAATTAAATATAGAAACACCATCCCCATCCGACACAGTCCAAAACCCAGAATGCTCTGGGGAATCTCTTATATCAGTGTTCCCCGTGGGCTTACAATCATGGATGTTAATCCCGTGGATGATGATGTTGCTCACATAATGTATGGTGATGCATCCCCCACCAGCTATGTGAACACTAGCACCTCTTCCGTCAATTGTTTTGAAGGAATTCACAAGAAGCTCTTCCTTTAGGTTAATCACCATGTCTCTCTTGAAGATGATCCACAGTGGCTCATCTTGTATGGCGCCGTACCTCAGGGTCCCTGGCTTAGGGTTCACCGCATCGTCATCGCCGGAGTCGGTGACCACATAGATTCGGCCGTTTCTTCCGCCAATGGCATCCTTTCCGAAGCCGATGGCGCAATCGGCTAGCCTCTGCCGGTTGTTCTCCCAATTAGGGTCACATCGCGAACAATCATCAATGGGGTTACCAGTTCCGCATGATAAATAACCCAAGTTTCTTCTTGAAGCGTTGATGCTTCTGTAATATGAAAATGATCAAAATGTGTCACTTCCATATAATTTTTCGGTAAAACTATTAATATTATCCTCACACCTTATTCATATCATTCCTATTGAATAAATGTATAAAAAAAATACAAAAATCACTCTTTCCATACTACACTTTAAAATGTGTCACATTTATATAGATATGTAACATATAGTTTGCTGGTTTTAACGTTAATTTCTTATTAAAAAAAACGTTAATTTCATCATGTAATTAATGAATAATGTAGGTAGAATAAATGAACATATTATGCAAATTAAGAAGTAAGGCTTCTATAGTTATTACCTCTGTACCTCCTGGACAACCAGTTCAGGATCTCGAACTGCAGAAGAAGAAACAAAATTTGGTGTTAGAAGAGAAAGGGAGAAAAGAATAAGCAAGCATGAAAATGTAGTCATTGTTGCTGGTATTCTCTTTAGTAATGAGTAATTGAAAAGTGGGAGGTGAGTGAGGAACTTATGGTGTGAATGAGGGATTCTTATAGAAGGAAAAAAGCCGAGAGTGATGGCGTGATTGTCATTACCAAGTGGGGTCCATATTATCGTAATTTCAGGGTTTAATGCAAATTGCTTTACGTGCTGGACCTTGTACAGGTAGGAATATAGTTTGAAACCGTTATATTAGCCTCTCATGGAATTCAACTTTTCAAGCTCCATAATCAAATTGGTTGACCTATGTGGATGAACCCCATGTGGTAAACAGTGAATATAAGCACAATCTCCCACTAAATTTCAACGGCTTTGGAAATTCTGCCTTTAATTACTGCAACTAAGTTACCCACATTATCAAAAATCAATTCATTACAAAGGTTGTCTGAAATAACACCATACAAAATATTTCAAGGAATACCACAATTAGATTGTTCAGATTTCATCAAGTTATTCTGCAGACATGTTTCACTTTCCCAGGAGAAAAAGAAAAGTTTGAGATTTTGAGGTAGGAAATAGAACCAAATCTCAGTAGCAAAAGGGAAGTCCCTCAGGACATGCAAGGTGGTCTCTGAATGCGCAGGGCATTTAGGACAGGAATCCTCAGGTGAAAAGTTCCTGAAAAATCTCTAAGCATTAGTTAGATGAACATTTCTAGCATCTTTCCAAAGAAACAATTTAGTTCTATGTGGGCCTTTGCAGCTCCATAAGGATTTGAACAGTCTAGCATTTCCTCCACCTCAACTTCCTCAATGCAAGCCTCATACGCAAGTTTAACAGTAAATCTCCCATTAGCAGCCCTTCTCCAAGCCAAGCAATCCTCTCCAATCAAGTTATTAGGAAGTTCTATAGTTAGGACATGACTAATTACAAGTCTAGGTAGGAGGAGACTCATTTTATGCACATCCCAACCACCCAAATCATTTCTGAAAGCAGAGCGCTTTTGCTGATTTTCTTCCTCTAACAGAGGTCTCACGGCAACCTCTTCAAGGGTATTAAAAGAGGGGAGCCATTGATCCTGCCAAAATAAAATAGTTCTCCCATTACATAGCCTCCAACATAAGTTGCACTTAGCCATTTCCCAATTGTTGCAACTTCCTTTCCACAAATTAGAGGAATCTTTACGTTTTACAATACTAGGGAGGGAGTATTCACCACATTTATTCTTAGTGCTGACCACTTGAACCCACAACCTCCCTTTCTTGTTACAAACATCCCATATCACCTTCACCATAAGAGCATTGTTAGCTTGACTAGGAAGCCGCAACCCTATGCCACCTGTCAGGGTAGGAGAGCAAATTTTATCCCAGACAAGCATATGGTCTTTTCTATTATTTGGAGTATCACCCAACAAGAAAGCTTTGCATCTTTTATCGACAAGATTACAAACTAACACAGGCATAGCAGCAGTCTGCATCACATAGGCTGGCAGAGCAGATAAAACAGACTTAGTCAGAGTCAGCCTTCCAGCTAAAGACAAGTTGGAAGCTTTCCACTAAGATAGTATGGAATTCATCTTATCCACCACAAACTGGAAGGTATCCTTCGAGGCTCTTCTGTGCAGTAGAGGGGCAGCTAGATATTTCCTAGGTCATTAGTCCTTGTGAAACCGAACTGGGAACTCAACTATTTCCTGACAGTAAAGTGAACATTATTAGAAAAATGAGTTCTAGGTTTTCCCATGTTTATCTTTTTTTCCAGAACTATTACAGAAGACATTAATAATCTTCTGAATAACTTCAACTTGGTCAAGACTACCTTCTGCAAAGAGAACTAGAACATCAGCAGTGGCAAGGTGAGATAGCTTTGGCCCCTTCTTGCCTATTATAACTAGCTTCCAGGAACCTTGTGCCACAACATAGTTGATTAAGTGAGACAATCGCTCCATTCATAACACAAACAAATAGGGTGACAAGGGGTCACCTTGTCATATACCTCTAGAAGTTTAAATTCCGGGAGGGCCTCACCATTAAGTAAAACTCTCATTCTTACTGTGGAAACACAAGAATGAATAATAGAAGAGAACTAGTCAGGAAAATGCATATCCTTGAGAGTGTCCAGAATGAACTCCCAACTTACTTGATCGTAGTCTATCTCCAAGTCTATCTTGATGGTCATCGACTCAACTTTTCCTTTCTTCCTCCTCATTGAGTGAATAACCTCTTGAGTGATTATAATGTTGTCACCACTTTGACTTCAGGGAACAAAACTACACTGGTTGGGACCAACCACATTGTCCATAATGCATCTAAATCTGGAGGCCAAAATTTTAGAAATAATTTTGTATGAGACATTGCAAAGAATTATTGGCCTCATCTATTTCATAGAAGTAGTAGGCTCCACCTTGGGAATTAGAGTAATCAAGGTTTCATTTAGCTCACCAACCTTAGCATGATCTCTAAAAATATCATGGACCAAGTCAGAAAGGAAAGAGAGATCGGCAAGTTGAAACGTCGGTTGGCTGAAGCTGAAGGGACCACTGAGGTCTTGACTGGGCAAGTGCAGAAGTACGCCTAAGTTAATGAAGGTCTTGGGAGGGTCAATCAAGAGCTGACGGCTCTAATCAACAACTGAAAGGGCTGGTCAAGCAGCATACTGATGAGATCCCTGCTCAGACGGCTGAGAAGAAGAAGCTTGAAGAAAATGTTAACAGGATTGGCAAAGCTTCCTTCAAGAATTCCATCTCTCAACTGACCATCTTGAACCACAACCTCTGTACCGAGCATGCCAACTACCGGCGGGAAGTCATCAATGGTCATATTGGGACCTTTGCTGGTTAAGAGTTCAAGCCGACTGGGGTGGGGACAAGGGAGCCACTCATTCACTAGCTCAAGAGGAACTTGAGGCTGATCGTCTAGTCCGTTAGGATTGGGATTATTTTTTATTTCTGCAATTGGTGTAATGGGCCATGTCCCTACTCGTCTTATTTTCATTAATCAACTATGTAAGGGCTATGCCCCATTCGTCTCCTTGTAATGGGCTATGCCCCTCTCTGCTTTTAATGAAATATATAAATTTGGTTATTTTCTCTGCTGCCTTGTGTTGTGTTCTTAGTCTTTCCACTTAATTGCTAAATTAGCTAAGTCATAAAATGTTCCGATCACTTATTCGGTATGCGTAGGTGCTGATAGGTTGAGTATTTGGAAGTGCAAATTTGTGTAAGTCCTAGCTTTATTTTAATCGGATTTTCCATTTTTAACGTACCTCTAGTTCAGCTGAACGCGGATGTTCCCTGGTCGATCAGATTGTCCTCTTGGGGACTTAATTGATTCTAGTCTTGGTTCAACTAAACGTGGAAGTTCATTGCCAAGGCTGACCGGATTGTCCTCTTGCGGACTTGATAGATTGTGCTCTTGGTTTGGTTGAACACAGAAGTTCGCTGCCAAGGATGATCAGAATGTCTTCTTGGGAACTTAATAGATTCTACTCTCGGTTCAGCTCAACACAGATGTTCGCTGCCAAGGCCGATCGAAGTGTCCTCTTGGGAACTTAATTGATTCTGATTTCGTTTCAGCTAAATGCGGATGTTCGCTGCCAAGGCTGACCAGATTGTCCTCTTGCAGACTTGATAGATTCTGCTCTTGGTTCGGCTAAACCCGAACGGTCGCTGCCAAGGATGATCGGAATGTCCTCTTGGGGACTTAATTGATTATGCTCTTACTTCGGCTGAACGCGGACGTTCGCTGCCAAGGATGATCGGATTGGCTTTAGCAGTTTACTCTGAATGATACATTCTGATTTAGCTTGTCAAAAAATACAAGTGGGGCCCAAGTCGTTTCCTGAGAATGTTTTAATCTTAAAAACAACAAAACGAGTCCTAATTGACTAATTGTAGCTTGTTCGGGTGCAGTTACTCCATCTTCTTGTCTTCATTTACCAAAAGAGAAGAGGGTTTAACTAACTGTAGTAACGCCTATGGTTTGAGGCATTCTAGTGATGTGGTACTTCTGTGCCGTTCAGCCTTTCCATGTTGTATGCCCCACTCCCCATAGTGCCGACTACTCTATAAGGATCTTCCCAGTTAGCTACAAGCTTTCCCCATTCTTCCGATCGTTCCCCAATGCTTTCTCGGTGCAGTACTAGGTCATCCGGTGAAAACTGTCTAAGTACCACCTTTTTGTTGTAATAAAGGGAAGTGTGGTGCTTGGCGATCGTCTCATGGATGTTGGTGGCCTTTCTTCTTCCAGGTCCAGTTCCTCAGCTATTTTCTTGTTGTTTGTTTCTTTGTCGAAGCCAAGTACTCTCACACTCGGCTCCCCTATCTCTGCCGGGATGACTACTTCAGTTCCGTAGGTGAGTTTTGTAACACCCCAATTTTGAATTGAGGGATCACATTATAATTACGCGGAATTGAATTTCATAAAACCTCTCAAAAGGCCACTCAATGACTTTTCAAAATCAAAAGCGTCGCTCAAGTAAATATTTAAATACCATCACCCATAAATCATTATAATCTAGCGGAATAATTAAAATAAATAGCGACAACATAATTTCTAAGTCTTAAAAAAAAATTCAAACATAAAATAAAATTCCAAGCTCTCCACTCTTCAGCTCCATCAATAATCAATCTCCCGAAATCACTCAATGCGCTGCTCATCTGTGGCGTTAAGCGCCCAAGAAAAACACACAACAAAACAAGAAAGGGTTAACTTCGAAAATAAGAATATTAATCACCATTATATGATAATTACTGCAGAATACTGCAGCAACAAATACAGTAAACAGATTACTGTACGAAATAAGGATACAGCAGTAGCAAAAACAGAAACAGGGCGCAGCAGCATTAAAATACAGTAACAGAACAGATACAGCAGAAATAAAATACAGCAGTGGACAGAAACAGCAGGAACAGCAATACAGATACAGAACAATTACAGCAGTAAAAAAAACAGAAAACAGAATAAAGTACAGCAGTATAATATACAGCAACAACAACCTCAAAGTTCAATACCATTATCTTGAACAACTATCAACTTCACTTACAATACCACAAGAGAAAATTTGAGCATGTTATCAATCAAGTCATGAAATGTTAGTTAGTTGTTATATAACTATATGCATAAATCTATGGCCAAGTTTTTGCTCCATCGAGCAGGACAACCCCGTGGGACAAATATCCACCACGTTGCCCTAGTAAGGGAGATCACGCGGGACAAATATCCGCCACATCTACCCTCCGGATGATCCCACGGGACAATTCCCCGTCACATCATACCAAAACACCTAACAATGCATATGCTCATGACAATATAATACTCAAAATACATGGACCAACAGTCCATAATAATCCCAATAATAATTCCACAAGTGAACCAACCGCTCATTAACGTTGTCATGTAACCGCACATGCTTACATATCAACTCAAATTTATTCCAATAACATGTTATCTCAGTATTAACTTCAAATCCTCATCTCTCATTATCATATTGTCTCAATCATAACATGTGCAACAACAAATAACAAAATTCCAAAAGCCAAGTTCAATTAGAATTTCAAACAGGATTAAAGCACTCACAAACGACAATAAATTATTAGGAAAGAAGTTACCCTTACCTTCTAGTATATTGCATCCACTCCAAGTTCGATTTTCCTCAAAATTAGCTCCGGACACGAACGTAAACCGGTGTTCGCCTTCTAAGTCCCAACACTTGTTCTTGTCTCAAAGGTGAGGAGGAATCCGTGGTTGGCTTGAATTTGAGAAGAAGAATTTATGCCCAAAAATTGAACAAGGTTAAGTCAGGGTTGAAGGTGATCAAAGAAAGAAGTCAGGAATTAAACAAGGATGGACACTTACCGGAGGATTTCTATCTCGTAACCTTGAAGAAAATTGAATTTCAATCTCCCACGCTAAGGGAGAAGGCTGGTCGAACAGTGAAAGAAAGGAAGGAAATAGCAACAGCTAGGAAGATTTTGCAGCACTAGGAACCAGAATTTCTCTCTTAGAACTTTTTATCCTCTTGTACGTGTTCAACAAGGTAGTGGATGAAGAGTCAGTTTGTTTCCCAGCTTCTTATGTTGAACGTGTATGATGAGAGAGTGGGAAGTGATTCAATTTTCTCTCCACAATTCTAGCAGCAATTCTCCCACTAATATCTATATCATTTTTTTTAAAATTTTAAATTTTTGCATTCAAATGGGTAGGGAATCAGAGTGGATAGGAGCAAGGGATATGCTTCTTGGTGAGCATATAACCCACGCCCAACTAGAGAAAAAATAGGGCTGGTTTCATCTTTGAAAAGTTCTCTAAAATAGAAAGTGAATCGGGTCTTGTTCGGTGTCAAGGTTCATTCGGTTATTCCTTTTATTAAATCAGAAATTAAATAAGCATAAAAGAATATTCCCTATTCAAAAAAAAATTCGAAATTAATAGGGAAAGGGAAAAAGAAAATTAATTCTCCATTAGACAGGATTTGATCCCTCGCCCCATAGGCAAAATACTCAAGTCTCAACCACTAAACCAAGGCTCATCTTATTAGAAACTGACCAAAATAATTATTTTCAACCATTAGTCATATTTCAATATCAAACATACTCAAGGAATCAAATCATAATATCATAAGCCTCAAGGGCTAAAACACAATTACAAGTAGTTCAAGAATCAAAATGCAATTTACAAAAATAGAGGGTCTTACAAGTTTGAATGGGCTTTCCCCGGTGGAGGACTGAGGGGTGATTCTGTAAGACTAAATCACGTGGTCAAGCTGTTCGGCCCACTGGCCCTTTGCTGCTTTCAATCTCTTCTTGATTCCTTTGAGGATGATTTTGTTGGCTGACTCGGCTTATCCATTGGTTTGAGGATGTTCAACTAAGGTGAAGGGTTGTTTGATATGGAGGCCGTCGAGCAGCTCTCGGAATTTCTTGTCAATTAATTAAGTCCCATTGCCGATGACGACTGATCGGGGCACTACAAAGTGGCTGACAATGTTTCTGTAAAAGAAACGTTTAACTCGAGCAGAGGTGATGGTGAAGAGTGGCTCTACCTCCACCCATTTATTGTAGTAATCGACGGTGACGACCAAGAACTTTAGTTGCCCTAGGGCTTTAGGGAACGGGTCGAGCAGGTCCATACCCCATTGGTAGAAAGGCCACGGGGAAGAAAAACTTTATAAGTTTTGCGGTGGTGCTAGGTGTATGTCTGCGTGCTTCTAGCAGGAGTTGTAGCGTTTGCATGGTTGGTTGCAAAAGAGAAGGAAATGTTCAGTCATCTACAAGTTAAGAATATTCTGAATCTCAAGAAAGACTGAATTGAGAAAGTCGATCTGCCGATGCAACTAACTAAGTAACGAAAATCTGAAGATTCTATGAAGACCGCGTCTGCCAAATCATAGTGAAGATTTCGTCTGCCTAAAGCATCAAAGTGCTCAAAAGCTACAAATGCCGGAAAGTGTGTGTTACGAGGATCTCAGTTCAACAGAAGCATTAAAGAAATTATTCAACCAAGCTCTAAAGAGTTCTTTCAGAATAATTTCTTCCTGGATCAAGAATCATCTACCTCGTCTGCATATTAAATGAAGTACTGTTGATGGCAGAAAGAAGAAAGGGACACAATTAATTTATTATTCCTTGGTCCCTCTACTTTTCTACTTTTCCTCAAGTCAATCTGACTTTGCGGAATCAACGGCGTAAATTTCTGAACATCGTACTCTATCAATGGTCGAAATTCAAATATATGTTCAGAACATTTAATGGCTATTAGCTGGCATGCACTGGAATACAATGATCAAACAGAAGCTCACAGCTGGGATGCATGAGCATTAAATGCAAAGGATATAGCTCAAAGAAAAACGCTTTGAAGGGCCAGACGATGTCAACCCAAGCAATGAATGCCTGGTAGATCGCGTTTCAGAGCCGCTCCAGAAATGCAAACTTAGCCGTTACTCACAAGGAAGTAGAAGCACTAACGGATCTGTTTTCTCTCCTTCTATCAAAGAAGAATGAAGATCTTCAACTGAAGATATAAATAGAGATTTCAGCTTCCATAACAACTTGGCGACTTGAATTCAACCCATTGCATATCTCAACCAAGTTTTCCCAGAGAACCAAGTTTCAATTGGTTCAAACTCAGTAATCTTCAAGCCAAATTTTACCTGAGTTAAGTCATCCACTTGTGTGAAGAACTTACAGAGTGTTACTCTCATCCTAACCCACACACAACCCAAAACAGAGAACCTTGAATTTCCTATCCTCTTTGTAAACCCGAGCTTCATTTTTTCTACCCACTCTTATTGAAGAGAATTCTTGTAGAAAAACAAACCCAATTTGTAAAGGGTATCAGGAGTAGTCCTGTAGAATACTAATGAGGAGAAGTCCTGGAGAATTCTGTTGGGTCTAGGTAGACCAGCATCCTGCCTGCTGTGTAGCATTTGAAACGTGGCGTGGCTACTACGCCTTAAAGGAATTTAGTTGCGCCCTCACTAACAGCAATTGCTTTTGGCGTAGTGGTAAGCACTAAAGGTCCAACAAGTGGTATTAGAGCATGGTCACGTGTTCGAATCCCCTGGAAGGAATTTCTGTGCAGCAGGTCGCTGGCAGGTGCTGGGGGGATTGTTGGGTCTAGGTGGACCAGCATCCTGCCTGCTGTGTAGCATTCGAAACGTGGCGTGGCTGCTACGCCTTAAAGGAATTTAGTTGCGCCCTCACTAACAACAATTGCTTTCGGCGTAGTGGTAAGCGCTAAAGGTCCAACAAATTCTTGTAAGGAGAAGTCCTGACAATACTAGGAGAAGTCCTTCTAATACTGGGAGAAATCCCTGATAATACTTGTACTATTTGCTGAAATAGTAGAAAATCTTGGTGAAGCCAAGGAATGGACGTAGCCCTGTCGATTATGGGGGTGAACCAGGATAAAAATCATGTGTGCTTTACTTTTCATGTTATGTTAATTTTCCGCTGCATACATGCACACTCACGTAATCAATAACTCTCTTTGAAAACCAATAATTAATGTTCATTAAAGAAAGAAGTTTTCAAAAATGAGTCACACAATTCAAACCCCCCTTTCTTGTGTGTTTCTTGCACCATCAATTGGTATCAGAGTCTAACTGCTCTGGGAATAACTAACATCTTCACAGATGTAGAGCAAAAAGATCCATGAAGAACAAGTGTCTTCCTCAGTCAAAAGTAACCATGATCCAAAGAACGTTGCAGGATGTACACTTCAAAGAAACATGCTTAAGAAAGGAGTAAGCGAGTCGGTGGAATGGTCAAGTTCATCTTTAGAAAAGAGAACTCGTCTTACCTCATGATTGAAACGATCATGTCTGGAGATTGAAGATAAGATGACACATCGTGTGACCATACTACAAGAGATATAAATGAGGTAACTATGAGCTACTATTTGGTTATCTATATTTATTACTTTCTTACCCTTCATGACATAAAAAGTATAAGTGAATAAATAAGGTATGAAAGAATAAACTATAGACCATATTCTAATATCCCTCATTCATACAACTGAGATAGATTAAAATTGACTCAAACACATACCATCTCAGGAAAGCAAATTGCATGAGATTTAAATCTTTATTGCCAAATCAAAAATCTGCATGATAAGAATATGTTGATACACTTTTTTTTTTAAAATAATTAAATAAAATTAGTATCTTGTATACATGCATATGCATACTTGCTTACGACTTAAGGATTACTATATTTTGTCCTTGACATTCAACAAATGATTTGCTCAATCATTTGAATGAAAAGCTAACCCTCTGGACCCAAAGAAACATGGGTACCAAAAAGTTTACAACAATCAGTGCTGTAGAAATCTCACAGCAAAGCGACATGCTCTCTGGAATGATGATCAACGGAAGATGATTATCTATTGAATCCAAGAGAAGTAAAAGTGCAGCTTATGAGATGCTGCCAGAATAACGCTCTTGCCAAAGCAAACCTATTTTGCGCCCTCATCAACAGCAATCTCAGGAGGCACAAAGGTCAAGCTTTTTGAAAAGTCAACGTCAACTGTCACATTGACTAAAAGCAAAGAATAGAGGATGTGCCAGACGAATACATCTTGTTTCCGTCCGGTCAAAGCTTACGAGTATCTATGCAATGATCAGTCAGACGGACACCATTTTCAGTCTTGTCCTGATGTCCTCTTAACTCTAGAAGAACATTGTCAGATTCAAACTCATCTGTTGATTAAAATTGAACCATCTGCGTTCAATAACTCAGTCTGCAAATCAAAATATCACTTATCTGAAAGAAGGTGATAATGAGGCTATGACATACACTGTAAGGCACAAAACTTACGATAAGTTCTTCACAGGGAGTATCTCTAACTTGTTTATATCTGTTAAATAGAGAACATATGAACTCCATTGCGTGTAGCCACTATGATGATAAGAAGACACTAATAAAGTTCTATGGCAAAGAACTCTATGATGATGTGTGCAGGACAAAAGATATATGCAGATTGCAGAATAGAAGTGAAATGATTGAGCGTGTGAAGCCAGACGATCATCCAAGAAGACAAGGTCTGACTCAAATGAAGTTTGCCGCCAAAATAAATTAAATCAATAATTGGTCACTGTCTGGTGATTACTCAAGCAACATCAAGCGAGAATGTCCGAGAATAACTGAAAGGACACGATCAGACATCCACGACACCCACGTTTAGGTTATTGGTAAACAGCTGTATCGTTTCATATGCTAAAACGTTCTCAACACACATTAAATCTTCCAACTGCTGTGACTGCACATTTAAAGATTTTCATTTAATGCGCATGCTATATTCATTCTCTCACATCAATTACAGAACTAATCATTTCATTACGATAAACAAGTAAAACCTCTTTGCATTCTGAATAAGTTTAACAAAAGATCTTGAGAAAGAGAAAACACCACAATCACAATCCACTTACAACTTTCAAAGATTATTGCCATTCTCTGCTAGCTCCTTTGTCTTCACTAACACCTTTTGCAGAAAATCTCTCAATGGCTCCCAAGAAACAGAGCAATGCCAAGCCTAAGCTTACTCCATCACAAGAGGCTATAATCGAGCGAAGAATGAAGAATACTGCCGCAAACCGTCGTGAGCAAGAAAGGATGATTGGAATCCAGAAGTTCACCGATTTAGGTGAAAGAGATCTTGTGTCCCCCAGATACCTCGAACTCCATCTCTACATGCATGCCAAGGTTGCCGGCCTGAACTTGGTATTATTCCAAGATTGGGAAAACCTTATGAAGATATCAGAGACTCCCGTTCTTGAACCCTTGGTGAAGGAATTCTACGAGTGTGCAATGAAGAAGAGCCATTTATTCATCAAAAGTAGATGTATGAGGGTTATCACAGACATTAGCCCTGGAGATATCGCGGTTGCTCTTAATGTGAAAGTGAATGAAGGGGTTACCCACTCTCAAAAATGGGAAGCCTCAGCCATTAATCCAAATTGCATCTGGAAGGAGGACCCCAAGATACATGGAAATGGCGTCAACAACTTAGTTGATGAATACAAGTTTCCCCATGCAGTCCTCAGTAAGATTGTGATCCCTAAGGAGGGAGCTCGTGATCTTATAAACAAATTGTCTCACTGGGCACTCTACCAGATGATCCACATGCAGAAGATCAACCTCCCATACCTAATCCTCCATCACATGATGAGTACCATTGAAATCCTAGTGTCAAACCTTCCATATGGGGCGCTCATTACAGCAATAATGGAAAAGAAAAGACTCATCGACACAGTAAAAATTCAAAATGAGATGTGTTAGTTCAGATAGCAACCTGAGAGGGGGGTGAATCAGAGTTGCCCCGATTTTCGCGTAATAGTACCAAACGACTTTCAGCGCAGTTAGAGTTGTAACGTAAGAACGTTGTTGCAGCGGAATATTGTAATTGCTTGAAAGTAAAAGATGAAGGATGAAGGAAATGACACAGAGAGTTTTATCCTGGTTCACCTTCAATCCACCGAAGGCTACGTCCAGTCCCTCAAAGAAACCCCTTGAGGATTTTTCCACTATTGATAAAAATTACTTACAAGTTCCTAACCTAAGGACCCCAAGAATTCCTACCAATATCCTGTGAAAGTAAACCACTTTCAACAACAGTTCCTGAAGGCAAACCACCCTCAGACCTTGAAGGCTAAACCACCTTCAATCAACAACCCTTCACCGAATACCACGGTGAAGTTAGAATCCCTCAGAAAGATTACCACTTTCTGAAGAACAACTCCACTGAATTCCACAGTGAAGATTTCCCATGATCGAGTACTCTTAACGAATGCTTGCACCAAGGACCCTAAGATATCTTATCAATCTTCCTGAAGCAACCCACTTCTGATTGATCAAGTCTTCTTAGCAATACTTGTGCCAAGGACCCTAAGAGGACCCATCAAGCCTCAGAAAGCAAACCACTTTCTGATGACACCGTATTACCACGGTGGACTTTGAATCAAACCTGATTCAAAGGGCCTTTTTACAACCACCAAAACTATGGTGAATGAATCAACATGATTCAAAATAGAAGAAGAAGAAGAA
The DNA here is from genome assembly GCA_030819835.1 of Acmispon strigosus. Classification (NCBI taxonomy): domain Eukaryota; kingdom Viridiplantae; phylum Streptophyta; class Magnoliopsida; order Fabales; family Fabaceae; genus Acmispon; species Acmispon strigosus. Next base: position 11,761,087 of record JAUAMA010000001.1, read on the forward strand.
GATGCCTTTTCTATGCATGATTCAATCCTTTAGACAAGAAGGATTGATCTTAGTTTATATGCTCCAGGCAATTACAATGAAGGCTCTTCCATTCTGAGTTTCTCAAATGTTGAACATCATGAGTGTTCTTATGAAAAAGAGAGAACCGAAACTCAGAATGATGACTTTTATGAATATGAAAGTTATGGACCAAGTCATTAATGTTTCTGAGTGTCTAGGGACTTTATATAGGCACTAGAGGTCGTCCATGAACCAACACAACCTTTCCTAACGGGTTTGAGACACAATGGTTCATGAAATAACACATCTGTCGACCTGGTAATCGATTACCACAGTTAGTGTAATCGATTACACCATGCCGTTGAAGTTTGAATTTGAATTTCAAACTTGGTAATCGATTACACACTTGTGGTAATCGATTACACACATCCTGTAATCGATTACACACATCTGTAATCGATTACAGATAGTCCAGAACTCAGTTTTGACCATCTTAAACCCTAATTGAGTGTTCCTACCAAGTTTAACTTGTGAGAACATATTGTACTCAATTAGTTGATCTTTCATGAGCCTTCTAATGCAATTAAACCTTAATAAAGCATAGCACACTAAGTTGACAAGACTTACTTAAAACTAGAACCTTCATGTTTTGATCTTGACGTTCTGAACCTGGTTCTTGAAGTCTTTCTTCTCTTAAGTCTTGTTGAAGTCTTTCTTCTTTTTGTTCCTTTCTTTCTTGAAGTCTTCCTTTTTACTTCTGAAGTCTTTCTTCTTTTTGTGATGTGTTTGTCTTCATCAAAACCTCAGTCGAGTCCAAGGACGAGACTTGATTTACAATCTCCCCCTTTTTGATGATGACAAACATCATGCTTGAACATTGATGGATTATTAGACTTTCTTTCTTGTCTTGTATCTCCCCCTTGGTTTTGCAATTATATCTCCCCCTTTGTTTTGCACATGAAGCACAGTATCCTGAAAATGATCAAGACTTTTCTCCCCCTTTTGGCATCATCAAAAAGAAGATAAAGCCACACAAAATTTTCCAGAATAATAGAAATAAAGAGAGACATGCATAATATTCATCAGAACTTTTCTCCCCCTTTTTGTTCCACTTGTAGCCTTTCTTGTAAGCAATCTTTACAAGGCACAGAACCGCACAGAACCCTTTCTCCCCCTTTTGACTTCATCAAAAAGGAAGATGAGTCCAAGCATAATCCACACATGCTAACAAGTAGTATATATATTTAAGACATGGGGAGTGGGGTAAGCAGGACAATATATGGAAACTTATGCATCACACAAATTTTAAAGCATAACTAAGTTAAGTTCAAAATTCATAAGTAAACGTGCAAGCAATAACCAAAACATCCAGAAGATAAGACTAAACTATTACAATCCCAAAATAAATAGTCTGAATGAAAATAGAGATAGTCTAAGTAAAGATAGAAATAGTCTAGAAATCTTCAGAATCATCAGAGAGATCAAAAGAGTCATGGGTAGAGGGAGCCATGCGATCAACACGAAGACTAAGACGATCCATATCCGCACGGAGAGTGGTGTACATGGATTCGATCCGTCCTTCCATATGATCAAACCTCTAATCAAAGTGTGCCCGCATGTCAGCCAGATGAGAAAGGATGAGTTGTGTAGAGGCATCCGTACCAGCAGATGATGAAGGAACACTCTCAGAAGGAGGAAAGAATGCTGCAGGAGTAGGAGCAGGAGGATCCTCAGATGGTAGATCAGATTTGTTCCTGAAGAATCCATCATCATCCTGAATGAATCCCATCTTGTTCAGGATGTTCAGATCAATGCGCTGAGCCTTACCATCCATTTTAACATAATATTCACCATGAGCAGGAACACCCTTCTTCTTCAGAATGATAGAAATTGCAGAAGCAAATGGAAGAGGGCTAGTTCTTTCCTTATGCAGCATCATGTGTATCATTACCAAATAAGCCCAATTAATAGACTTTTGATTAACATGCCATATAGAATTTGTAACTCTAGATCGCTTATCTGAGCATGATTAGAACTTTGAGGTAAGATCACATAACTGAGCAAGTAGTGAAGCATTCTGTCTTCAACAGTGAGAAACCTAACAGCAAGGGTGTCTCTAGAACGGTTTGCATCAACTCTCTGCTTTTTAGACTGAATTTGCTCTTCAGTGAAGCGACATAGAGATAAATAAAATGATCGCTTATCATAATCTTCCCATGGGCAAGGCCATTCAGAACCTAATTTTGCTCCGGTGCTAGGAATAGACAGACATTCTCCCAACTCATCAAGTGTCAGAGATATGTCGATACCCTTGACAGATGTGCATATTTTGCCACCACGCTTAATCAAATTACAGTAAAAGACTCTGACAAGTTTGGGAAAGAATTTACCTTTAATCTCAATGAACGAGTCAAGTCCCTGATGATTAAGCAGTGTTGGAAATGTCATCCCTGCTGTCAAGAAAGAATCCAGAGCACCATACTTTGGTGTAAGAACTGGTCGATCAAGAAAATGAGCAAGAAATCGTTGTTTCTGTTCTTCATTTGCCAACAGCCTTGAGAGGTCCAAAGCATCCATGGATGGGTTATTAGAACGAAGAGGTTTACGTGAGGAAGAGGCCATGGAAGCTGAGTTTGAGAATTTTCGAGTTCTAGGGTTTAGCAGGACCGAATTGGGGCTTTTTGATATAGACCAATTCAACAACAATTGGTAGTATGAATAGATGGAGATGGATATTAGGAGCAAAACCCACAAAGAATTATTGAAAAACGAACAAGAATTGTGGAAGATATGAGGAAAAACGAAGTGCTGGTGTCGCACGAGAGAGAGAAGGAACCAGAGGGGATGTAATCGATTATGAGCATAAAACCCAGAAAAATATATATTATCGGGCATGTAATCGATTACTACCTTTTATGTAATCGATTACATGTAAGCAAATTTGAATAAAGATTCAAATTCGAGGAGGTAATCGATTACACTACATGGGTAATTGATTACCCTCCTTTCTGGAAAAGAAACAGGGCCATTATAATCCCTGTAATCGATTACTAATCCTATGTAATTGATTAATATGACTAAAACTTGAAAATTCAGACATAATAGGCACAGCATGAAGAATATCTCTAACAGAGAACTATAATGTAAATACAAATGCCTAAGAATGCATTACTATTCAATTTAATTCCTTTTAGTTTTGTAAGGATGAGATGATCCTACCTTAATGTGCATAAACTTCATATATGTTCAAGAAACTATCATGCAATCTAACAAAGAAACTATATAATTTAACATATGAAATTGCATTACTAACCTCTTTGTTTTTATCATCAGAATGATGTGTTGTCATTAAAATGAGATATGCTTCTCCATTTTTGAATTGAATAATGAACTTGCTTCATTGTCATCCAAGTTTGTCTTCTTTGTTTTGGAACCCTTTTTCTCATATACCTTCTTCAAGTTTATAACCTTGTGCTACTGATCTAGCCTAATTTTATTTTTATGACTTCTTGTTCTTCTAATTTGTTCCTAAACATCTATTTGGCTTTAATGATATACTTATTATTTAGGAAACTGATATACATACTAGGTTTTTCTCAAACTAGTTCAACTCTTGTGGCTTGAATTCAGTACTTATCTCCTAAAGGATTATGTACTCTAGATGGCTCTATTTTAGTATGGTTTGAGAAGGCGTACCTATTTTTCTTTTGCTAAGAAATTACCCCTTTTTCATTATTCTCATATAAGATATAAAGATTTTGTTTTGTCTCCAATCATGTGTGGTATGCAGCCATTATCAAGATATTATAAATCCTTTGCTGTTTTTCATACACACTTACAAAACAAATTCTTATGAGGGAATGTTAAAAGCCTAAATTGTTTTGGATTCTAGGTTATTGTTTGTCTTATCCACCCACATACATTGCCCACTTGATATTCCTATAATAACTTCTACTAGAAGTATGTCCTATTCTATTCCAATAACTATAAGCATATAGTCTATAACCTTCATATTATATCTAAGCATATCATAATATCTCCTAGGTTATCTTGGAACAATATGAGAATAATTCCTATTGAAATTCTTATGCTTTGATTATATAGCATGAGTATGTAATCGATTACAGCAGTTATGGTAATCGATTACTTAGATGATTTTAACAGGCACGAGGACTGAGAACAGGGTTAATCGATTACAGGTATATGGTAATCGATTACTAGGACATTTTTATAAGTTCTAACCTATAAATTCCTATGTAACATATTTCTAGAGGAACATATAATCATATAATCATTGTAATCAAATAAGTTTACATAAAGATCATGCAATGTAACATATAATCACATACTTAGATAAATATCTAATTAAATATCATGTTCATCTAAAATGCCTAATTTTCTTTTAATCTTAAAGACTGAATCTTTAGGATTGTTTTGGGACATTTGAGGGTAGTCCTATAGTTCATATTTCTAGAAGAACTAGCATGCAAGCACTCCTAAGAGATTAAACATCATCTAATTCCATTTGAAGCATTTGACATTTTTCTACTAAAGATGAACTAATAGCATTTTATCACTAAATTTAGAGGTACTATTACACATCTTAAAGAAACTTTCCATAGGATATTCTAACTTATTAGAAATAGAAGTGTTGGTACTAACCTGGATATTTTCCTTGTCAGAATTCTGAGATGCCATTAATGCAAGGTGTGCTTTTTCCTTTTCTGATTTTGAGTCTGAGCCTACGTCATTGTCATCCCAAGAAATGTACGCTTTTCTGGAGTTTGAATCCTTCTTTTCAAACTTCTCCTTTAGTCCATGCTTCTTCTTTTCTTTGTAAGAACCTTTGAAAAATTCTTGACTATTAAGACCATGTTCTTATCACCTTGTGACTCTGCATCATATTCATCATTGATGCTTTCTTTGGCTTTTAGAGCAATAGACCGATGTCTCTTTTTATTGTTCTCATATTGCTCAAGTCTGTTTAACTTCAAATCATGTTCTTGAAGTTTTCCAAAAGGAGTAGCCAGAGTCATGTTGGAGAGACTTTTCTTCTTTGAGAGAGCAGTGACCTTTTGGTTGCCATGTTCTTGTAAGGGATCTTAACATTTTCATGTTTATGGCATAATAAGAGAGTTCCTTACCAAGAACAACCAAGTGATACGATAAACGTGTGAACCGCTTTTGCATATCAAGTATGCTTTCTCCAGGCAATATTCTGAACATCTCATATTCTTGTGATAGAATATATTGATCTTTGAATCTTTTGACTTCATCAGTCCCTTCATGTATAACCATTAAAGTATCCCATATTCCTTTTGAAGATTTGCAAGTAGATACTCTAAGGAATTTCTTCATACCAAGGACTGAAGTCTAGATGTTCATACCTTTTTAAGTCATGATGAACCTTCATCTTTTCTTTGTCACTCCATGTGTTTTCTGGTTCTGATTGTAAACTTCCTTCCACTTCTATTACAGGCCCAAGGAGATCTTCTTTAATGACTTTCCAGATTCCTGCGTCTAATGGCTTTATGAAGATCATCACTTTGATATTTCAGAAATCGTAGAGTTCTCCATTGTAGACTGATGGCATGTTTATGTTGAATCCTTCATTGGTACTTGTTGTAGATGAGGATGCTATCTTCTCCCGGATATTAGGAATAACTTACCTAAACTTCTGCTCTGATACCAATTGTTAGTTCAGATAGCAACCTGAGAGGGGGGGGGTGAATCAGAGTTGCCCCGATTTTCGCGTAATAGTACCAAACGACTTTCAGCGCAATTAGAGTTGTAACGTAAGAACGTTGTTGCAGCGGAATATTGTAATTGCTTGAAAGTAAAAGATGAAGGATGAAGGAAATGACACAGAGAGTTTTATCCTGGTTCACCTTCAATCCACCGAAGGCTACGTCCAGTCCCTCAAAGAAACCCCTTGAGGATTTTTCCACTATTGATAAAAATTACTTACAAGTTCCTAACCTAAGGACCCCAAGAATTCCTACCAATATCCTGTGAAAGTAAACCACTTTCAACAGCCCCTGAAAGCAAACCGCTTTCAGTTCCTGAAGGCAAACCACCCTCAGACCTTGAGGGATAAACCACCTTCAATCAACAACCCTTCACCGAATACCACGGTGAAGTTAGAATCCCTCAGAAAGATTACCACTTTCTGAAGAACAACTCCACTGAATTCCACAGTGAAGATTTCCCATGATCGAGTACTCTTAACGAATGCTTGCACCAAGGACCCTAAGATATCTTATCAATCTTCCTGAAGCAACCCACTTCTGATTGATCAAGTCTTCTTAGCAATACTTGTGCCAAGGACCCTAAGAGGACCCATCAAGCCTCAGAAAGCAAACCACTTTCTGATGACACCGTATTACCACGGTGGACTTTGAATCAAACCTGATTCAAAGGGCCTTTTTACAACCACCAAAACTATGGTGAATGAATCAACATGATTCAAAATAGAAGAAGAAGAAGAAGATGCCTTTTCTATGCATGATTCAATCCTTTAGACAAGAAGGATTGATCTTAGTTTATATGCTCCAGGCAAATACAATGAAGGCTCTTCCATTATGAGTTTCTCAAATGTTGAACATCATGAGTGTTCTTATGAAAAAGAGTGAACCGAAACTCAGAATGATGACTTTTATGAATATGAAAGTTATGGACCAAGTCATTAATGTTTCTGAGTTTCTAGGGACTTTATATAGGCACTAGAGGTCGTCCATGAACCAACACAACCTTTCCTAACGGGTTTGAGACACAATGGTTCATGAAATAACACATCTGTCGACCTGGTAATCGATTACCACAGTTAGTGTAATCAATTACACCATGCCGTTGAAGTTTGAATTTGAATTTCAAACTTGGTAATCGATTACACACTTGTGGTAATCGATTACACACATCCTGTAATCGATTACACACATCTGTAATCGATTACAGATAGTCCAGAACTCAGTTTTGACCATCTTAAACCCTAATTGAGTGTTCCTACCAAGTTTAACTTGTGAGAACATATTGTACTCAATTAGTTGATCTTTCATGAGCCTTCTAATGCAATTAAACCTTAATAAAGCATAGCACACTAAGTTGACAAGACTTACTTAAAACTAGAACCTTCATGTTTTGATCTTGACGTTCTGAACCTGGTTCTTGAAGTCTTTCTTCTCTTAAGTCTTGTTGAAGTCTTTCTTCTTTTTGTTCCTTTCTTTCTTGAAGTCTTCCTTTTTACTTCTGAAGTCTTTCTTCTTTTTGTGATGTGTTTGTCTTCATCAAAACCTCAGTCGAGTCCAAGGACGAGACTTGATTTACAAGATGAAGTATGACTATGTCTACCCGACCCCCATAATTTATACATCTACTGTCACTGTAAACTTGCTTACCAACTGGGAGAAGAAGAAGCAGCAGAAAGAAAGAGAAGACGCAGAGTGTGATAGTGAAGCAAATTCCTCTCCTCCTAGAAGTAGGGTTTCCAAAGCCAATGAGGATATCATTGATGACTCTCCTCCACCTGCTAAACGGTACTATATCTCTAATTCTGGAAAGATGACAGAGATAGAGCATCCGTCCGAACCAGAGCCCAAACGAAGACGGGTAGTAGAGCAGCATGAAGAAGCAACCACTTCACAACAAGAACAAAACTCACCTTGACCTGAAGACGACGAAGACAACATACCAATAGCATCACTGGTCAAAAATGTCAAGAAGATACCTTGGAGTCGGTTCTAGAAACTGCTCAAATCTCATCTGCCGTCACAAAGTATCTTCCACATGTGCCAACGCTGTTTCATAAATTTGTGGAAAATATTATTAACGTCGAAGATGATGGCAACTGTGGTTATAGATGCATTGTGCAGTGGCTAGGGAAAAGCGAGAATGATTGGCCAGAAATAAGAAGAAGAATGATTTAAGAACTTGACGCCAGACGGTCCTTGCACTTAAGAACATTAGAATCGGATGATCATCTGGAAAGAGTTCGAAGTGCAATAATTCTTGGCCCTGATGAACCAGCCTTCTCCCCAAAATGTTTTAACGTTCCTGACATGGGACTAATCGCTGCAACTGCCTTCAGGATCATTCTTGTCACCCTAAGCCTTAGGGAATCATGCACCTATCTGCCTCTGATAGGGCCAGTGTCAACTCCCTCACCCATTGCCGTGTTGTGCAATGTTGATGACAACCATTGGGTACGAGTAAAGTTGAAGAAGCAATTCCCTCTTCCCTTCGGCACACCATTGTGGAGACCAAACTTTGTTGAAGGCGCTAAACAATGGGTCAGAACGTCACTCCAAGAATCATGATGTACAGGAAAAATTTTGATCCTGAGTATGTTCGTCCTTCTAAGACTAAGAAGAAACGGTCTGACATTGACTTCGTCCGGGCCAATGCTGAAATTCATGAAAATATGCCCGAACAACAACCAAACCCTCCTTCCGAAAATCCAAAAGAGACACCATCTGAGGATCCTAATCGTCCATTCGACGTGAAACAAGCAAGCCCAAGCAAGGGAATCGCCACCAGTCCAATCTATGCTGAGGTAACGTGTCCAGAAGTCCATGAAGTAGTTCGTCCGGCTGAAGAAGAGCATGCTCTTCCAAAAAGAGCAAGAGCTGCTAAGAAGAGAACGAAGACTCAAGCAATCAAGACAGCGCATCCAAGGAAGAAGCAGAAGGTTGAATCAAAGAAAATTGATGACCATGCTGCTGATCCAGATACATCTCTGGATGAGTTTCTGGCTTCTCAACAAGTGCATACTGAAGTAGCCTCTGCATCTGAGGATGAACAGGAGAATGTTGTCCAAGCTTCTCAACCTGCGGAACCCATGCTGAAAGTAACAAGAACTTTTCTTGTTCATGTTCCAAGAAGGTCCCGCCGGATTGTTTCACCAACTTCTGTGCAGGTTCCCAGACTGTTTACAATGGAGAATGCCATATATGCTCCCAATTTGCTTGTGGAATTGCTGGGCTTCAACTTCTGTATTCAAGCACGCATATGGCCGTCGCTTGAACTTGATGGTATTAAAATCTCCTTTGCTAAAAGGACAAGGTATGATCTCTTTCACCATGAGTAGGAACTATCTGTCTTCAGACACGTTCACATAAGCACCATTCCATTCAGTCTGATTCGTGGCGTTAAAAGCGTCGTGTTTCAACATGGATCATGGTCGCTTATTCTGCTAGCTACAAAACCACAACCACAACCATGGCCAACTGTTCCTGCATTCACACAAAACTCTCCATCATATGCACCACCTATTCATCTGCCTGAAGTAGTCACAATATCCAGAGATATACTTGTGACATCTTCAGATTCTGAAGATATTCCTGATGATACATCTTCATCCTTGCCTCATGAGCCTTCTTCAACTGACATCCCTGAAGACACTTTGAGTGATATGATCACTAATGCTGAACCTATATCAGTAGCTTCACCAAAGGCTGTTCTTCATGAAGATGAGGAAATTCCAGCACAAGGGCATACGCATGCAAATCTGTCCGCTGAAGACTCCTTTGATGCCAAAGCTGCGGTGACAATGCTGAAGGAAACAATTGAGGAAGTTCGCTCAACAAATGCTAAGGAGAATCAAGAACTGAGGAATGAGGTGGTAAATCGAACCGATGCTATAACGCAAGCTATCCACGAAAGGATAGATGCAAAGTTCGATGCCATGGAGGCCATGTTAAAGAGCTTCTTCAAGCAGATGAAGAAGAAATAAATATCTGATTTCTACTCTCTTACTCTTTATCTTAAACTACTTTATTTTTCCCTTGCAGCATTTTTATATATATCCATATCTTTGAATCAACGTTTATTACTCTCTTAGTTCTCTATGATCGATTCGTTCTTTATTTCTTTTTGATAATGCCAAAGGGGGAGAAGAATTAGAGAAAAAGGAAGTAATAATAGGCGCAAGGGATAAATTAACTTATTGGATAAAGGGAAGAAGATAAAGGAAAATAAGTTAATAAGTCAAAGGACCATAGAATTAGTTCAGGGGGGAGCTCACTAAGAAAATATTGAAAACTGAACTAATTAGGAATATCAGATTTAGGGGGAGCAAAGGATAGATTAACTGATTAAAATAAGCTTTCGTCTGCCCCAAGGAAATAGAGAAAAATGCTAAAAATTATTTAAAGAAAAAATCTATATCAGCTGTTAAAAATCGTTCATGTTTTTCTACATAATAAAATATTTTAAAGAAAAACTATTTTCATCTGAAAATAACGAAGTGCTCAATCCAAGAATTTTTTTTTAAAATATGTATTAAACCTTTTTCTCCAAGGAAATTGTCATTATCAAAAAGGGCGAGATTGTTAGATTCAAATGATTAAAATAAATCATTATGTTTTGATAATTAACAATTTTGTTTAAGGTTTAATATCATTAGAGATAGAATTCCTAATACGTGAACTTTCTCATATCCAGGAACATCTATCTACTTGAAGGACTCAATGAACCTCAAAGCATTATCAAAAGAAACAGTCCTACAAGAGGAAATCGTCCGGTCATCACTGCATACACCTTCAAGAAAAAGCTGTCAAGATATAGAAAGAAAGCAATCATATGAAGACAGTCTGGTGACTCACGGAAGACCAAGTATCACCTGCAAACAGCAAACATCTTCTGGAAGGCACTCAATCAACTATGCACTCTCAAAGCCAAAATCTACTTGATGAAGTTGAAATAGTCCGGTGCTTGAATGAACAGTGATCAACAGGAAGACTGTCTTATCAAAAGCTGAATGAGGATGACAGCAAATCATGAAGAAACATTCTTAGCTTTGAAGCTTCTATAGCACCATACAAAGTAGTTGTGAATCAACTCATTCAAATAGAGAACTTCAGTGGAAGCAAAAGAGAAGGAAATGTTCAGTCATCTACAAGTTAAGAATATTCTGAATCTCAAGAAAGAAGTAACGAAAATCTGAAGATTCTATGAAGACCGCGTCTGCCAAATCATAGTGAAGATTTCGTCTGCCTAAAGCATCAAAGTGCTCAAAAGCTACAAATGCCGGAAAGTGTGTGTTACGAGGATCTCAGTTCAACAGAAGCATTAAAGAAATTATTCAACCAAGCTCTAAAGAGTTCTTTCAGAATAATTTCTTCCTGCATCAAGAATCATCTACCTCGTCTCATATTAAATGAAGTACTGTTGATGGCAGAAAGAAGAAAGGGACACAATTAATTTATTATTCCTTGGTCCCTCTACTTTTCTACTTTTCCTCAAGTCAAGCTGACTTTGCGGAATCAACGGCGTAAATTTCTGAACATCGTACTGTCTCAATGGTCGAAATTCAAATATATGTTCAGAACATTTAATGGCTATTAGCTGGCATGCACTGGAATACAATGATCAAACAGAAGCTCACAGCTGGGATGCATGAGCATTAAATGCAAAGGATATAGCTCAAAGAAAAACACTTTGAAGGGCCAGACGATGTCAACCCAAGCAATGAATGCCTGGCAGATCGCGTTTCAGAGCCGCTCCAGAAATGCAAACTTAGCCGTTACTCACAAGGAAGTAGAAGCACTAACGGATCTGTTTTCTCTCCTTCTATCAAAGAAGAATGAAGATCTTCAACTGAAGATATAAATAGAGATTTCAGCTTCCATAACAACTTGGCGACTTGAATTCAACCCATTGCATATCTCAACCAAGTTTTCCCAGAGAACCAAGTTTCAATTGGTTCAAACTCAGTAATCTTCAAGCCAAATTTTACCAGAGTTAAGTCATCCACTTGTGTGAAGAACTTACAGAGTGTTACTCTCATCCTAACCCACACACAACCCAAAACAGAGAACCTTGAATTTCCTATCCTCTCTGTAAACCCGAGCTTCATTTTTTCTACCCACTCTTATTGAAGAGAATTCTTGTAGAAAAACAAACCCAATTTGTAAAGGGTATCAGGAGTAGTCCTGTAGAATACTAATGAGGAGAAGTCCTGGAGAATACTTGTAAGGAGAAGTCCTTACAATACTAGGAGAAGTCTGGAGGTGCAAGACACACACAAGAAAGGGGGGGTTTGAATTGTGTGGCTTATTTTTAAATTTCTTTTCTCATACGTTACAAATCATATAAATATATATGTATGTCATTTGTTATTTAAATTTGGCATTGATCACTTTTGTAGGAGAGCATGAAATTCCTTTCATAAGATTTAAAAAGATGATTATTTGTTCTCCATAAACATTTGCAAGTTGCAAACGTACAAATGAATATGCAGCGTAAAATTAACAATATGAAAATAAAACACACATGATTTTATCCTGGTTCACCCCCATAACCGACAGGGCTACATCCAGTCCTTGGCTTCACCAAGATTTCCACTATTTCAACAAATAGTACAAGTATTGTCAGGGACTCCTCCCAACAAGTATTCTAAGGACTTCTCCTATCAAGTATTAGAAGGACTTCTCCTTACAAGTATTATGAGGACTTCTCCTAACAAGTATTATACAGGACTTCTCCTGACACCTTTTTCAAGGGTTGGCTTCTCTACATGGTTCTCTTCTTAATAAGAGTGGGCAGAGGAAATGAAGCTCAGTTTACAGAGAAGATGAAAATTTGAGTTCTCTGTTTAGAGGAATGTGAGAGTTGGGAAAGATAAGAGTAACACTCTATGGATTTTCCTCACACAAACTCATATACTCAGATAGGGATAATCTTGAGACATTCTGAGTATGAACCAAGGTTACTTGGTTCTTGGGACAGACTTAGTTAACATATGGAGGTTTAAGTCTAAGTTGCCCAATGACTTCGGAGAAAGAATCTTCTATTTATATCTTCAGTTGCTTCTTCTTCTTGAGAAAGAGAGAAAAACTGTCCGAAGTGCCTCTTCCCTTCTGAGCTGTGCGTAACGGCTAGTTCTGCATCTTTCAACATGCGTAAGTCACGATCAGAGGCTTTTCTGCAAGCATGAGATATGATTTGGAAATCATCAGTACTTATGGGTTGATGTCGTCTGGCTCCATCTTGAGCAAGTAGCTTTGAGCTCGCTTCTGTGTACATAACGTGTGAAAATACAGCGGTGGAGACTACTTTGACTTTTTTGCCCCAGTGCATTACAGCTAATACTCATCACGTGCCTTGATCAGAACTTTGAATTTCGACCGTTGATATTGTACGATGTGCAGAGATTCTTGCCGTTGATTTCACGATGTCAGCTTGATTTTAGGAAAAACAGAGATGTAGTGGGACTAAGGAATATTATATTTGATTATGTCCCTTTCTACTTTCTGCTGCAGCCAGTATGTTAATAAATGTGTAGACGAGGTATGAGTCTTTTAATTCCACGAAGTAATTACTCCAGATGAGAAAAGTAGATCCTTTGATAATCCTGATGTCCTCGAAGACCACATTTCTTGATCTCTGTTCCTTTGGCGCAATTGTTACCTTGAGCGGACGGATCTTTCCTTGTAGCTCGACAGACGTAGTCTCCATTCAATGTTTGAAGTTTTGCTGCAAGGTAATTTGAATTGACGGACGAACTCTTCTTTATTCAGTCTTTCTTGACTGTTGGAATCTTCTTGTCATGTAGATGACTGAATCACTTCCTTTGATCTTACTGAAGTTCCTTCATCTGATATAGTTGATTCACAACTTCCTTTTGTGATGCTAGACAATCTTTGAAGCTAAAAGAGCTTCTTCATGCGTTAACCTGTCCTTTGATTTGAGCAATTTTCTCAAGTGGCAGGCTGTTTTGTCTTCTCAGGATAGGCTTTGATTTAGAGCTTGCAGACTTTTATGAGGTTCTCAGATGTTGGTTGTTGATACGCTTTAGACGCTTGTGATTCACTAGACATAGTTTTCTTCATGGTGACCGGACGAACTTCTCCTGATGAACTGGTATTTTTTATGACGCTTTGAAGTTTACTCAGTCCTTTTAGAAATAGTTATTCCTGTACATGGGAAATTTTCACTGTGTTAGGAAATCTCGTTTAATACAGTATTGAGCTTTATAGAAATTGTTGATTATCAAAACATACTTATTAATTTAATTATTTAAATCTAACAATCTCCCCCTTTTTGATAATGACAATTTCTTTGGAAAAGATTCGTTTATGAGGTATTCAAAAGATATCTTTGTTATGATGGTTGTTCTTCATGTATTATGATTGCTCATTTTATTTATATAGGAGGTGGTCGAATTTTACTGATTTAGTTGAGTTAGCTTTGCTCCCCCTAAGTTGAATATTTCCTAGTAGCGTTCTAAGTTTACTTATCTTTGCTCCCCCTAAATCTAGCGTTCTTCTTTTCCTAAATCTTCTCCCCCTTTGGCATTATCAAAAAGATTAGAAACCAGTGTGTAAGCAAAGTGCATATAAGATAAGGAGATATCTAGTATGAAATAATAAAAAATATATAAGCATGAGAGCAAGTAGAATAATGTGCATAAGATGAATGATTAGAGAGAGTAGCAGGGATAAGAGATAATCAATCCGCTTTCTGCTGTCGAGCTTCATGGTCTTTGTGGAGCATTTCTTCAAAGAATTTGAGTTGAGCCTCTATCATAGCGGTGATGTTTTGTTCCATTTCATCGGCTCGTTTGAGAATAGTGCTTTCCAGCTTTTCAGTTGCTTTGGAGTTGTTGGAGAGAGATTGTGTAACTTCTTCAGACAGCTCCTTAATGGCAGTTTTGGCATCAAAGGGTTCAGCAGTAGGTGGTACATCATTTGACTCCTTGGCCCTAGGAATTTCCTTAGTTGAAGAAGGATGATTACTTGAGGAGACTTTGGTGGGATCGACCACTGTAGCATCCATTATCAAGGTCTCATTCAGGGTTTCAACAGCAGGGATTTCCTTGGAAGATGGAGAGTGAGTATCATCTTCCTCAGTGTCTGATGAGACAACAACTACTTCTTCTGAATCAGATAAGATATGGATTTGGTGCTTAACTGATTCTTGTTGAGAGACGTCAGCGGTTAAAGGTGGCTGATAGGAAGGTCTGTCTGCTATTAGGATAAGCGACCATGATCCGAAATTGAGAGTGATGCGTGCAGCACCATGAATCAATTTGGATAAAATGGTGCTTGTATGAGCTTGTCTGCAGGCAGACAGTTCCCAGTTGTGAGAGAAGATGTCATACCTTGATCTTGGAGCAAACATAAGTACTAACCCGTCAACAGCAGGAGGAGTCCAGATTCTGGCTTGGAGGCAGAAATTGAAACCTAAGGTTTCCATAAGAAGTTGTGGTGCGTGCCAAGCATTCATCATGGATAGCATTCTAGGGACTGTTGATGCAATAGGAGTAGTGCAACGGCGAGACCGTCTGGGCACATGGACTGGGAAACTCTTCATTCTGTATTCCCTTGTTTGAACTTCTTGCATGCTGTTCTCCTGATTTTCTTCAGATATACCTCCTTCTGGATTAGCTGTTGATTGTTCAGCAGCGACTTCATCCCTATGTACGAGTTTAGTTGTATCATCTTTCTCAGCCTTCCTTGGGATATTCTTCTTTCTTTTTCTTTGATTACAAGCCCTGACTGCGCGAGACTTCACTCTTCCTTTGGCCACAGACGCTTCCTTAGATGCCCTATCTTGATTTTCAATCTCCTGTGTTTCCATAGTGACTTCTGGTTGGGACATAGGAATGTCAAGGAGTGTGACGTCAACATCGTTGGATTTCTTGGCGATCTTCTCACTTTATTTTTCATTTAGTGAGGGGGAAGGATTTTCAGCTTCTGATGCCTCTGCCTTTAGCCTTGATGATTTGGACAAAGTCATGGTCACTTGCACTTGTTCCTCAGCTTTCTTCAGAGTAGCATGTCGCTTCCTTTTCAATTTTGAGGGACGAACGTAGTTAGGATCTATAATGCGTCTATACATTATTATTCTTGGTCCCATGTTCTTTCCCCACGCCTTTGCGTCCTTCTCACAGTTGGGCAACCACTGTGGTGTTGCATTGGGTAAGGGAGAGTTCTCTTTTAGAATCACTCTTATCCAGTGTCGATCTTCAACATTGCATAACACTGCCACTGGAGATGGAGTTGTAACTGGACCAGTCATAGGAAGATACATGCAAGATTCCCTGAGACTGAGTGTGACTAGAACTACTCTGAAGGTAGTTGCTGCTAGTAAACCCATGTCCGGAACAGTGAACCATTTGGGTTCAAGAGCTGGTTCGTTTGGACTGAGGGTCAAAGCCTTTTTAATTTCCTCCATATGATCTTTTGAGTCAAATATCTTCTGGTGAAGATTTCGTCTGTTATCTAGCTCCTTGATCATTCGACCCCTTATCTCTGGCCATTCTTTCTCGTTCATCCCTATCCACTGCGCAAGGCATCTATATCCACAGTTGCCATCGTCATCAACATCCACAATATTTTCTACAAACTCATGGAACTCAGTGGGAATGTGTGGAAGATATTTTGATATGATTGCGAGCTGCTGAGGAGTCTTTGATTCGGAGCTTGAGGGTTCTTTTTGGACGTTTTTGATCAGTGAAGCTATCGGACGATTATCTTCATCATTCTGTTGTGAGACAGTTGTGTCTCCTGGTTGTTTAGGTTCTGAAGAAGGAGCAATTTCAAACCACTTCCCAGAATTGGTGATTTGATATCGCTTAGTGGATGGGGGACCATTACTATCAGCGTCTTCTTCTGCTTCTTCATCTTCTACTTCTTCTTCAATACTCTCTTCTCTGAGTTGAGGTCTGCTTGCCTGCAAGAGCACTTCTACAGGCACACTGGTAGTGTCAATCTCTAGTCCCATTCTTCTGAGGTCGTCGAATTTCATTGGAGATGAGTGAATGTAATCACGAGTAATAAACTCATTTTCCTCCTTCGTTTTGTCTATGAGGTGTTTCCTCATTAGTTCAGATATGAGAGCTCCATATGGCAATTTTAGCTCTTTGCCTTCCAGAGTCGATATCATGTGATTGAAGACGAGATATGAGAGATTGATCTTTTGCTTATGCATCATATAGTAGAGTGCCCATTGAGACAGCTTGTCTACATTGTTGCAGTTCCCTTCTCTGGGGATGACTATTTTGCACAACACAGCATAAGGAAATTTGCATTCCTCTATTAAGTTGTTGACATTAGTTCCATAAACCTCTGGGTTCTGCTTCCAGATGCACTTGGGGTTTAAAGCAGATAACTCCCAAGTTGATTTGAATTTTACTCCTTCGTTCACTTCGCAGTTCAAGATTACTGCAATATCTCCAAGCGTAATAGTTGTTATTCTTCGCATGCATCTGGTTTTGATTACCGAAGGTCTGCTCTTGACTGCGCAGTCATAGAACTCTTTGATGACCGGCTCAATGGTAACAAGAGAAGATACTTTCATGAGATTTTCCCATTCTTGAGCGAGGACCCAATCTAGCCCTGCTATCTTGGCGTAACTGTAGAGATTTAGGTTAAGGTGCTTTGGAGAAACCAGTTCCTTATCACCGAGATTTATCGTCTTCAGTTTGCCAATGGAAGTTTCTTGCTCCTTTCGACTCAGCGCAATGTTCCTCATTCTTCGTTCAATGATGTTTTGCTCAGCGGAGGTAAGTTCGGGAGCAACATTAATCTGTTTCTTTGAAGCCATTGTGATGATCTGCAAACAAGAGCTAGCAAGAGAGAGAAAGAGAAAAATAGATAGCTTGAGGATGATGGAAGTTTAAGGTAGGTTTGTGAGTAGTGGATGTGTTACTTCTTCCTCAAAATTCTTTTTGTTGTATTATTCTTTTGAATACGAACGGTGTTTACTTGGTTGAAGAGAGAAAATGATTAGTTTTTTGTTTTTTTTTTTTATTGATGTGATAGAATGATTAGCATGCGCATTAAATGAGGATCTTTTAAATGTGCAGTCATAGCAGTTGAGAGATTTAATGCGTGCTTGAAAAGTTTTAATATTTGCAACGACACAGTTGTTTTGCTAGTAGTCCAAGTTTGGGTGAGATACTGATCGTGCCTGATCAGGTATTCACAGACGCTTTCTCTTGATGGTTCCTTAGGTAGTCACCGAACGGTGATTTCCATTTACTCAATTTTTGGAATGTAGTCTTTGGTTAAGTGGAGTTTTCGATTTTATCAGGAAAATACTTGACGTCACTCTTCTAGTTGAACATGTAATACATGTATCTATCTTCAAGCCTGCACGATTCACTTCCTAATTTCTTTGTCGAAGAATCTTATTAATATTTTCTGATTGTCACAATTTAGCTACAGGCAATAGGAGATTTTGTGTTTTTCCAACTGGAGAACTCGTCAGAACATCTATGCTTGTCAGATAAATTTGATAGCGTATACTAAGGTATTTCATGACAAATGATTAGGACTAATGTTTAATGAGAAATCAAATGCATGGAATGATAGTATGAAAAAGTCTTATGCCAAGGAGTTGATTTGAACTAATAATTTTGATTAGCATTTGTCAATTGAACAGTTTTAATTTCAGGTTAACACGGCTATCGTAAGTGGATGATTATCTAGGAATTTGTGTTCATTAGAATAGTAACATTAATGATTCAAACAAATCTTGATGGACTTATAGAGAGGCTCATTTAAGTAAATAGTTAGTGATTGTATTAAAATATTCTTTGTGAAGCTATTAATCATATTACCAGCATGAGGGATGATAGATAATTTAATATGAGTTTAGAGTTACCTCCCTTTCTATTTCTGAGAATAGAACTTGATCATTTCTTGTATGACTCAAGAGATTTGTCAGCAATATATTGCTGGAGACACGAGTTTGATGCATTCACTTGAGTTTCTAGCTTCCTTTGTCGAGAGGATATGAGATCTTTCCTTGAGATGACTTCTTTGAAATTTTCTTCTTATATTGGCATTTGGATCATGGTTGCTTCGATTTAATAATGACATATGCTTTTACGGATCTTTGAACTCTGCATCTGTGAAGATGTTAGCACTTTTCAGAGTGTTAGGCTCTGATACCAATTGGAGGTGCAAGACACACACAAGAAAGGGGGGTTTGAATTGTGTGGCTTATTTTTAAATTTCTTTTCTCATACGTTACAAATCATATAAATATATATGTATGTCATTTGTTATTTAAATTTGGCATTGATCACTTTTGTAGGAGAGCATGAAATTCCTTTCATAAGATTTAAAAAGATGATTATTTGTTCTCCATAAACATTTGCAAGTTGCAAACGTACGAATGAATATGCAGCGTAAAATTAACAATATGAAAATAAAACACACATGATTTTATCCTGGTTCACCCCCATAACCGACAGGGCTACATCCAGTCCTTGGCTTCACCAAGATTTCCACTATTTCAACAAATAGTACAAGTATTGTCAGGGACTCCTCCCAACAAGTATTCTAAGGACTTCTCCTATCAAGTATTAGAAGGACTTCTCCTTACAAGTATTATGAGGACTTCTCCTAACAAGTATTATACAGGACTTCTCCTGACACCTTTTTCAAGGGTTGGCTTCTCTACATGGTTCTCTTCTTAATAAGAGTGGGCAGAGGAAATGAAGCTCAGTTTACAGAGAAGATGAAAATTTGAGTTCTCTGTTTAGAGGAATGTGTGAGTTGGGAAAGATAAGAGTAACACTCTATGGATTTTCCTCGCACAAACTCATATACTCAGATAGGGATAATCTTGAGACATTCTGAGTATGAACCAAGGTTACTTGGTTCTTGGGACAGACTTAGTTAACATATGGAGGTTTAAGTCTAAGTTGCCCAATGACTTCGGAGAAAGAATCTTCTATTTATATCTTCAGTTGCTTCTTCTTCTTGAGAAAGAGAGAAAAACTGTCCGAAGTGCCTCTTCCCTTCTGAGCTGTGCGTAACGGCTAGTTCTGCATCTTTCAACATGCGTAAGTCACGATCAGAGGCTTTTCTGCAAGCATGAGATATGATTTGGAAATCATCAGTACTTCTGGGTTGATGTCGTCTGGCTTCATCTTGAGCAAGTAGCTTTGAGCTCGCTTCTGTGTATATAACGTGTGAAAATACAGTGGTGGAGACTACTTTGACTCTTTTTCCCCAGTGCATTACAGCTAATACTTATCACGTGCCTTGATCAGAACTTTGAATTTCGACCGTTGATATTGTACGATGTGCAGAGATTCTTGCCGTTGATTTCACGATGTCAGCTTGATTTTAGGAAAAACAGAGATGTAGTGGGACTAAGGAATATTATATTTGATTATGTCCCTTTCTACTTTCTGCTGCAGCCAGTATGTTAATAAATGTATAGACGAGGTATGAGTCTTTTAATTCCACGAAGTAATTACTCCAGATGAGAAAAGTAGATCCTTTGATAATCCTGATGTCCTCGAAGACCACATTTCTTGATCTCTGTTCCTTTGGCGCAATTGTTACCTTGAGCGGACGGATCTTTCCTTGTAGCTCGACAGACGTAGTCTCCATTCAATGTTTGAAGTTTTGCTGCAAGGTAATTTGAATTGACGGACGAACTCTTCTTTATTCAGTCTTTCTTGACTGTTGGAATCTTCTTGTCATGTAGATGACTGAATCACTTCCTTTGATCTTACTGAAGTTCCTTCATCTGATATAGTTGATTCACAACTTCCTTTTGTGATGCTAGACAATCTTTGAAGCTAAAAGAGCTTCTTCATGCGTTAACCTGTCCTTTGATTTGAGCAATTTTCTCAAGTGGCAGGCTGTTTTGTCTTCTCAGGATAGGCTTTGATTTAGAGCTTGCAGACTTTTATGAGGTTCTCAGATGTTGGTTGTTGATACGCTTTAGACGCTTGTGATTCACCAGACATAGTTTTCTTCATGGTGACCGGACGAACTTCTCCTGATGAACTGGTATTTTTTATGACGCTTTGAAGTTTACCCAGTCCTTTTAGAAATAGTTATTCCTGTACATGGGAAATTTTCACTGTGTTAGGAAATCTCGTTTAATACAGTATTAAGCTTTAAAGAAATTGTTGATTATCAAAACATACTTATTAATTTAATTATTTAAATCTAACAAAGTCATGTATAATACTTGATAGGAGAAGTCCTTCTAATACTGGGAGAAGTCCCTGATAATACTTGTACTATTTGCTGGAATAGTAGAAAATCTTGGTGAAGCAAAGGACTGGACATAGCCCTGTCGATTATGGGGGTGAACCAGGATAAAAATATGTGTGCTTTACTTTTCATGTTATGTTAATTTTCCGCTGCATACGTGCACACTCACGTAATCAATAACTCTCTTTGAAAACCAATAATTAATGTTCATTAAAGAAAGAAGTTTTCAAAAATGAGTCACACAATTCATACCGCCCCTTTCTTGTGTGTTTCTTGCACCATCAGTAATATTATTCAGAAGAGTATAAGAAAACTAAAACATAATTTAAAAGCTAAAACAACCCAAGAAACTTAAAAGAAATTAGCCAAGCATTGCTAATAGAAACATTGAATTACCCTGGACTAGGAGCTCAAGTATGGCTTCCCACAATTCTCAGGAACAATGCTCTCAAGGAAGAAGGAAGAATACTTGTAGTATTCTGAAGTAAGGGATGAATGTGTGTTTACAAAGGAAAGTAAATGCCCTATTTATAATAAAATCTGCCACGTCCCAACGCTCAAGCGTTGGGTTGCCAACGCTCAAGCGTTGGCCTTGCTGTTGCTTCATATTATTCTTCTCTTCTTGGCTCTTTGATGGCATGGACTTGATGGCATTGATGTGGCTTCTTCCCTATTCCAAAATTGCTGTAGCACTTGAATTCTTTCTATTTAGCACATGGTAAACAAGTCATTGGTGCTTTATTTCTCTATTAACTTTGTAACCCTTCACCTTTGTGATTAATTCCTCTTCAATTCTTCATTTAGCACATGTTTTAGTCAAGGTGAAGCAATGGTGCTTCATCTTCTGCCTTCATTTTCAGTCCTCCAATTCCTGCAATTTGCACCTTGGTCCCCACAAATATGCTTAATTCAACCAGTTTTCTAAAAAGACTAAAAACTAATAAAAATACCTAAAAATATATAAATAAAGTTTAAAAAACAAATAAAAGCTAATCTATATGCAAATGCAAAAATAAATAGAAAATCTTAATAAAATGTACAAAAATTTATATGAGACTCAATAAAAAGAAAAGAAAATAAACTAAAAAGACCCTAAAAACATCATATGAAATCCAGTCATCAGAGGTCCTGCCCATTCCACCACCACCTCCTCCACCACCAGTTCTAGTTGCTCAGCCTAAGGCTTCTTCATCAGCTCCACCTCCTTATCCACCACCACCACCAGCACCAGAGGTTCATTATGATCCAAAGATTGAAGAGTTTGTTCTTCAGCGGGAGCCTCCTTTTCTAGGAGGCCCCGAGGACCTGTCGTTGCTCTGGAACTACCCAGAGCACGTTGCACCCATCCTCTGGGAGGCATACTTGGAGTCGCACCCGGTAAGCATGTTTACAACACGTTATGTTTGATTTTTAAATTATTAATTGTTTAACATTGAACTATGTTTTTATTTCCAGGAGTACGTCGACAGAGGAGACCTGACCCTGACGAATTGCGGGAAAAAGTTGGCTAACCTCTGCTGTGATGACGTGCCAGAGGTGTTGCAGATCATGCAGCGATCCACTCTGTACCCCCTAGTGTCCTGCTCATACTCCATGATGGACAAGGGGATGGTGTCTGCCTTTGTGGAGAGGTGGCACCCAGAGACCTCATCATTCCACATGCCCTTCGGGGAGATGACTGTCACCTTGGATGACGTGTCCTGCTTGCTTCATATACCGGTGACCGGGCGGATGTTCTCGTTGTCGGTGATCGACGAGGCCATTACCCTGGAGGCGTGCCAACGGTTACTTGGTGCTGACCGGGAGGACTTACGGGCGGAGTTTGGGAAGACTAGGGGGCAACCTCCGATTCTTGTGGCTGGCCGAGCACTACGCCCAGGCGGTATCCGGTAAGCTTACTATTCCTCTTAGGTTCTATTTGATATTATTCGGTCGGCTGACTATGTTTTTTAACCATCAGAGAGGCGATGGGAGCACGCTCCCCGCCTATACCTACTTCACCTTGTTGGCGCGACGTTGTTCGACAACAAGAGTCACACTTTCAGCAGCGTCACGTACCTGATGGTGTTTGAGGACCTCAACATGGTCGGGACGTATGCTTGGGGCACAATGGCGTTGGCGGTGCTGTACGACCAACTCGGATGTGCTAGCCACTACAAGACAAGGCAACTCAGTGGCTACACGTCCCTCCTCCAAGCATGGATCTACGAGCACTTCCCTTCGTCTTTGTTCTTCAGACATTCAGTATCGGGGTATACAGAGGATAGGCTGAGAGCGGCCAGATGGCGATGTGGGAAGCAAGGGACAGTCACATGCCGGACACGGAAGGAACACCTGGACGACATGGACGCCCATGCAGTCATCTGGGCCCCTTATGCTGGGCATAGGGACCATCGTCCAGTGCACCCGGTGTCTCAGTTCTCCGGATACATTCGTGGACCAGACGCCATTCGACCGTACCTACCAGAGAGGGTCCTCCGCCAGTTTGGCCATGTACAGACTGTCCCTCGATCTCCTCCTGGTCCACCACCATCTGCGGATGACATAGATGCAACATTCACAGATGTAGTCATCCTACTAGGTCTCCAGGTGTCATTTCCTGTAGAGTCATCCCCCGACTATATGACGTGGTTCTTGCATCATTCCCACCCTCTGCTGATACCAGACCAGATGCGTCTATGCTCCGGAGACTGGAGGGTTGGTTGACGCAATCTCTCGCGGCGCATGATGCACCCCCAGCCGGTGGACCTAGTCGAGCTGCCTTGCAGCGAGCTTTGGACTACACTAGGCAGAGGACATCGAACTTTGTGTACCATAGGAGGGGTAGGGGAGGGAGTTCGACCTCGACGTCTAGCGGGGCCAGATGATTGTTGTGATATTGTTAGATTAGATTACATTAGTTTCATATTTTGAGTATGGGTGACAGTGTAATATTTTGGATTGTGACATTTTATTTGCTACATTTTTTTTACTATATAATATTATCTGTGTGTGACATATTTTGGCATTGTTAAAGTCATTAATTAATTATGAATAAAAAATAATATGATAATATTCAGGTAAAATTTACAATATTTACAAATATTTATTAATATACATTCCAAATTTTCTAACTAATTTTTCTGTTCTGGGAACTACAATCCGGAAGACATTAATGTTCCGGGTTTATAAAACCCGGAATGTGTGCTGTAGACCATTACCGGGTTTACTGAACTCGTAAGACCATAATTCACATTCCGGATTTAGTAATCCCAGAAGTTATCTTTAATATTGTTCCGGGATTACTAATCTCGGTACATACACGTTACGGTTTATTAAATCTCAGAACAGGTTTAACATAATATAAATACATTCCGGGATTTTAAAACTCGGAACATAAATTATAAATTGTTACGTGTTTTACAATCCGGTACGTAACAATGTTCTCTAATTCCGGTAATGTTAAACTTGAAACACATGAAACATGGGTTCCGGGTTTTCAAAACTCGGAATGTCTTTCTTTTGAAGGGTACATATGTCAATTGCTAAATGAAACTGGGCTGTGATTTTGGGTGCTGGGGTGTTAAATCAAAATCCTTTTATGTAATTAAATTTTATATATCTTGATTGAATAACTTAATTTTCATTACTTTTTTTTTTTGAAACTAAATTTTCATTACTTAAATCTTAAATAACATACTGTAAACGATTTTTTTTTTTTTTACATATGAAATAATTGAAATTCTTATCATATGCACTTTACATAATTAAAAAATTCAAAATATAAATAATTTGATGTGATAATTGTAAAGAGAGAAAATTCTTAGTTGATGTGTATTTATTGCGAGTTTAATGAGTCGAATCATGGCTTTATGATTAAAATATAATCAATTGTCAAGATTTGGTATCTACAAAAGTTTGACTCCTTGTTATTAATCGATCCTATCTCATATATACATATATTTATAATATATATATATATAATAATAATTCTATTATATATTTATGTGATATAATAATATAATATATTAGTAATAAATTTTTTACGTATGTAAAAATGAAGACTTACCCCTAGGAACAAGAAGTAACCTTATATGATCCACTATATATATAGTGATAAAAAATATCAATGTCCATCTTGTGAGAAAAAGAATAAAAGTTTAAATTCTTCAAGATGGCCGTGCATATCTATCCATCCTATCTCTTGGTTTTATACCTTGTTTTGATTTTGGTTTCAAGTAAGGAATAAAAGGTTTGCTTGATTTCATGTTGCATTCTTGTAAACAATTTACCAACTATTGATTGAGAATGAAAGTGAGATACGATACATTCTTTTAATGTTATTATCTATTGATTGAGAATTAAGAAACTTGTATTTTCAGATAAATAGGATTCAATAATTTTTTTAAAGGAAATATTAATATTTATAAATTTGAATGGGAGATGTCACCTTGCATAGTCCAAGTTAAATAATAATTTAATCTTTTATAAAATCATACTATTAGCTAATTTATATATATAAGGAACCTCTTGTGCATATAAGTTTTAATTAACTTTATGTTTGGTGAAGGAATAACGATTGGCCTTGAGATTGAAAGACCCCCAAACCAAAAATGCATAGGGCTTTGCCTAACTGACTCTCAATGCATTAGGGACTGCGATAGAAGTGGTTATCACTGGGGTGGAAATTGTTATTTCATTATTATTCCTTCGATATGTTGTTGTAATAGACATGGTATTATGTAATTGCAGGATCCACCATCAAATTATCTATTGAATAAATGCACTCGTAATATCACTAAAATATCTATTGTAACATGTATCTAATAATCTAGTTGAAAGCTTAAAAATAGATCATTTAATTAAAGGATTTTATAAAATTATATCAATAAAATGTCCGAAAAAATATAAGATGACAACAAAGAATATACTGTTCTCATTTTAAATATATCTTATTTCCACAGTATTGGATTAGTTATTCATCAACATATATTGGAAATGCGTTCATGAATTTATTCTAAACTTGAAAAAACCTTTAAGGGTGTTGGTTTTAAGACCACCTCAATTGGTCTTAAAACCACCCCTCTTATATGTGAAAATATACTTTTACCCTTTAAAATTTATTTTCATTCCCTTCATGTCCTTCTTCCTCTTCCTCCACCCACCACCCCCTTCCTCATTCTTCATCTTTCAATCTCCACCATCCTCATTTTCCATCTCATCACCATTACCACCACCACCACCCTTCTTACTCCATTCCTACCTCCATTAAACCATTAAATCCTAACCTCCTTCATTTCCAACCTCTAACCAAACCTCTCATCATCCCCACAAAGCAACTCTCCCTACCAAACGAAGCTCTGTTTCGTTCTTCATCATCTTCTACTCCTTCCTCGTTGTTTCTCCTTCATAACGTGTTTCTTGACGTCTGTGTATTTCTCGCACCTTTAAGTGCGAAATTTATACAACATTCGCACCTCAAGGTGCGATCAAAATATTATATTTTTAAAAACTCAATATTTTTATTGATTTCGCGCTTAAAAGTGCGAAAATTGTATTTTTATTTTATTTTTAAAGTTTTTTGCAAACTGAAAAAAAATTGCACTTAAAAGTGCGAAAATTACTCTTATTTCGCACTTAAAAGTGCGAAAATTGCTTTTATTTCGTACTTAAAAGTGCGAAAATTGTATTCTTAATTTTTTTTTAAGTTTTTCATGAAATGAAAAATAATTGCACTTAAAAGTGCGAAAATTACTCTTATTTCGCACTTAAAAGTGCGAAAATTACTTTTATTTCACAGGGTATTATGGGAATTAAGAAAGTGAGGGGGTGGTGGGAGAACCAATGGGATGGCCTTAAAACCAATTCCGTTTCCGTTTTTTGTTTCTCCAAAAATTTGTCATTAAATTTATTTAAGTGTAAAGTATATAATAGACGTGTGACTAGAGTGCTGATATGGCCCCCATACCTAAGTCCTATTATTTTGTACATCTTTGGTTTCTCCTTTGTTTCTAGGCATAGTTAGTTGCTTGAGGACAAACAAAGATTAAGGTAACGAATATTTGATATGTGTGCATTTTATAAACTTCTTTACCATGCACAACGTGCATTGTAATTTATCATGTTTTATTAAATTTTATTATATTATATTTGGATTTCTATTTTGGCGTGTTTGATTATTTTTGTAGGTGAAAATGTGCTACAAAAGAGCATGAAAGGGCAAAGAGTCAATATGGTCATTTAGACATAGTTAAAATTTTAAGGAACAAGAGCTATGAGTCAGAGTGTTCCAAGGTCAGGATGTGATGGCATACTTAGCCGCATAATGGAAGACAATGGGTCCCTTTGCAATTGTTTCATCGTTTGTTTTTGAGTTTTGACGTTTTTAGGATTTTTCTGTATTTTAGAAAATTTAGGAATTTATTCTATTTTAAGTTAGTTATCTTTAGTAATTTTAATTTAATAAGGACTCTATCTAGGGATGTATAATTATTTTTTTAGATAGATTTGTTTTATCTTTAGATAGATTTCTTTAACATGTAGCTATTAGGAAACTATTTTGGGATATGTGTTTCTATGCTAGATAGACTTATTTCTATTTTAGAAATTAGAGTTAGATTAAGATTTATTTGTTTTGATTTGTTTCTAGTTTATAAGATCGGATTCAGAATTAGCAATTATATATATAAAACCCACGAAGGACTCTTTTGAAGACAAGTCCTAGTGAGAGACCATACAAGGTAGACATAGTTCTACCTTCTTGTCTTGTATCTCCAGCTGTGCAAAATTGAGTCATCAATAGAAATTATCAACAAGTACCTAAGAGAAAGAATGAAAAGAAGAACATTTCTTGAAGGAGTAGTTTGTGACACGCTGCGAAAGAAAGGCGAGGAAGAAAATCAGATTCATGTCTCCCTAGCCCGAGACAACTATCAGGCTACCTGTTCTTCTGGTCGGCTCTTCAAGCATACGTCCCGACGACGTAGCTGCTGACCCACTAGGGATACTCTTTAGCATACACCTAAGAGACAGCTTGCACGACCTGGGCTAGGGACAAGCACTCCCAGCTTAGTGGCTCTTCATCCGACCGGCCCAAAAAAAGACTAAGGGAAGCGCTGCATGATAGCTCGGCCAGACAGCCACTTCCACTCGGAAACTTGACTTAAGAGCCTCCCTTCATCACCTATAGTACCTTCGACGCCTATAAATACAGGTTCTACTGTTTCCCTTGGGACGCTTCTCACTCATCACTTATATTACGAGTTTGTTATGCATTCTTACATGTTTGAGCTGAGCGCTTGGATGCTCTCGTTGCTCCAACATTGGCTTGGGTGTCGAAGTGTCTTCTGTAGGCCCCCCGACACACTACAAGATGAAGACTCCACCTCAATCATGCCAGAGCAAGGCTGAGCTCCGTCACTGCTCCGCCAAGAGCGCCACCGTCCAAGATTCACACACGAACATTTGGCACCGTATGTGGGGAAGATCTGGTGATCCTTCGTCGTTCTTTCTTTGTTTTCGAGGGAGAAGCTCATAGTGATTCCACTCTACTTTCTTACCTTACTCATAAGACATTTTTTGCTACCAAGCTAGCAATCAACGATCCTTCATAGTTAAAGAGATTCAATGATGGTGCAAACACGCAGGCAAGAGGAAGCCAATTCACGAGGGATGATAGTTCAAGAGAACAATTCTCAGAGAGTTCAGTGGCCATCACAACATACTCTAATCCAGATAGAACATTCCTAGCGGGAGAAAACTTACCAAGAAGAGATTCTAGAATATCAAACGCGAGCGAATGCGGAGGAGCTCTTACGAAATATGGATCGGAGGATTCACGAGCTGGAAAGGTCGCTCCATGGATCACAGCATCAGCCTACTAGTAGACATGCCATGAATTCATCAGAACGTGAAAGGAGACAGAAAAAGGTTAAGAAACATCAAGAACCTTTGCTCAGTTAGGTTCATGAACGAGAAAGAGATTTGGAAGGAGAAACCGTTTTGAAGGAAGGATTCAATGCAAGGTTACCAACTCCATTATGCACAAAAATCATGAGCATCAAAATTCCTAAGGATTTCAAGAAGCCGGTCGGCGTTGAGCCCATTACATTGGGGAAACCAATACAACGAAACACTTGGACACGTTCATTACAACAGTCACATTCCTTGGAGCAACAGATGTACTTATGTGCATATTTTTCCGCTAACATTAAGGAAAGCAACTCTGCGATGGTTTCAATCATTGGCTCCGAATTCAATAAAGAGTTGGAAGGAACTATCGCAACTGTTTATGCATAATTTCATAACAAGCAAAGGATTACCAAAAACATCTCACAATCTTGGCAAGATAAGACAAGCGAAAGGTGAATTGCTAAGGAATTTCCTAACCAAATTCTACAAAGAAGCAAAGTTGTTGCCTAATTTGGTAGAAAATGTGAAGTTGCACTTAGCCTGCGAAGCAATTCGGGTTGGAACACCTTTCCACACCTCTCTAGCGAAGTCTCCACCAGTTGACATGGATGAGTTCGGAAGATGATCCGTGAAGCATGTCAACATGGAGAATAGCCTGGCTGGAATGAGCGGAATGAAGGATGAATTTCATGAGAGTAAAAATCAGGGGGGAAAGGAAAAGGAGTATGAACATAAAGGCAGTGACAAGAGTAATTATGCAAAGAATTTTGGGAAAAAGCACAATAATTACTCAATTCTCAACACTAGTCCCGCTCGGATGTATAAGGAAGTTGCGCATACTATCTTTGCAAACATGCCTCGTCCTGCGCCGCTCAAGAAAAACGGAAAGTATCTGGACATGGAAAGGTACTGCTCTTACCATGAGAGCCATGGACACAACACTGAAGATTGTGTACAACTGAGAGATACAATTGAGCAACTCATCCGAGAGGGAAGGTTGAAGAAGTTTGTGTACAAAGACACTGACACAAGCAATTAGAATGATTACAAAAGACAACTGTGACGTTCAACCTCCAAGGATTCTTACCGATTTGGTAAGAAATGATCTCCAAGGAAGCATGAAAAGTCAGAATTTGCGCCTCTTCAAGCAGACAAAGACGACTCCAAAAATAAGTCTAAGCGCGATAAATGATCTTCATCCTCTGAAGACAGCAGCAACAATACGATGGTCAGAGATTTTGTGAGCTCTATCACAGGGGGATTCACTGGATGATGAAGCACTTCTAATGCAAGGAAAAATACCTGAAATTTGTCTTAAAAGTCTTGGCCTCAGAAAAATCCGGACAGTACTACTTGAGTAAACCCATGCGTCCCAAAAACTGACGTCACTTTTGGGAAAAAGGACTTGGGGGCTCTGATCTCAACAAGGTACTTGATGCTGAAATTCGCCAACAGGCATGGGGATGTAGTCTCGGTAAAGGGAAGTCAAGAGGTTGCTTGGAACTACTACGATGTGAGTTTGAACATCATGAAGGGTAGTTCCATCCGGAAGAGTGTCTGATCTTGCTATGCCATTGGTTGCGAAAGCTCCGAGGGGAATTCTTTTGAGAAGAGCCATTTCTGACCAGATTCAGGCGGAAAAGCAAATCAAAGGCAACTGAAAGGCTGAAGTACTGCGCATCAAAGTTGTCAGCAAGTATCCACACCATCTACACCTCGTGAAAGCACGGCAACAATGCAGATTGAGCAAAGGGCCAGAGGGAGAAAATTGCCTTTAGGGATGCCCTGACCATGATTGAGAAAAAATTGCTTCTCTCGATCTTCTCAAATATGTTCTAAATATGTTATTGTTTTCATAATCACATTTATAATTCAATAAAGCTGACAATATTTTGCAAAGTTTTGCAAGTGTTTTTGTGTGTGTAGCACAGGACGAGCGTAAGTAACCTTCTTCAGGGATACAGACTCGTTCAAACCAAGCGGCAGGTGTAAGTATGCTTTGAGGTGAAGGTACAGATTGATGATATTATGAAGACTATCATTGTGGCACTGGAACAAGAACTATAATCAGCGGTGCAACAAAGAAAAGGTCAGGTCCATCGTGGTAGGATGGCAGTGGGAAAGAGAGTGAATTTGATGATGATGATGATGATGATTAGATGCAGGCATGCGACGACAGCAGGGGACATGGCAAGATAGTTACACATTGTGCGATGAATCAGGAAGATACTATCTGTCAGCACCCAATTTTGTCCGCCTTAGTTTAATTTTATTTTTTCATAGATATTTATATTTTACTTTTTAATTTTACCCTTAATTATGTGAATTTCAATTTGTGTTTTTTTTTAATTATTATTATCTATTATTATTATTATTATTATTATTATTGTTAAAAAAAACAACGAACAAAAAAAGAAAAAAAAAAGGTTACGTGAGTAACCAGGAAAAGAAAGAAAAGAGGAGAAAGTTATGATGGTGGCAGTGCAAAAGAGCAAAAATGGTTTGTTCTTCCCTTCAAGCCATAAGCAATACTCTTCCTGCAACAAGCAAAAATTGCAAGGCTCAAGAAATTGCTTCAATCTCAATCCAATCAGAAGATCCAACAAGCAAAAGAAGGGGATTTGAGCAAGAATTTGAGTATAAAAGGAGGAAGAAGCGGAACACTCAAAGGGGGGAGAAACCAGCACTCAGACTATCTTCATCACCCTTCACCGTCTCCCTCAACTCCGCCCACCGCCACCATCTCCTTCCCTTTTTGAACCACCGATTCTCCACACCAAATCCTCCAATCAGCCACCATTTCCTCCTCCTGCTCCACCTTCACCATCAACCTTCACTCATCAGCAGTCCCTTTCCCCATTTCCTCTCCTTCACCAAGCCATCGCCGGCGCCGCCACCGAACTTCCTCCCGGCGCCGCCACCACATCTCCTATTCCTCGCCCTCGCGTCTGCCTTCTCTGCTGTTCTAGATCCGACCGCGTTGCCGCCGTTCCTCGCGTGCCGCCGCCACCACATTTCCTCTTCCTTTTCCTTGCGTCGAGCCTCCTCGCGTGCCGCCACCGCCACCGCGCTGCTTACCGCTACTTTGCCTTCTTCGATTTCACTTCTGGTTCCACCCTCTCTTCCTTTATCCCTCTCTCGTTCCATCTTTCTCTCACTCGTTTCTTCTCTGTGAGTGTGTGCGTTTTAAGTGCTGGATGTGCAGTGTTGTGTGCGTTTAGTGTTGTGTGTGTTTTTCTTATTTCATTATTTCTATTTAGTGTTAATGTATTATGTCATATATGTGTGTGTGTTTTATTAACATTGTTATATGTGTGGGTTAAGCCAGTGTGTGGGTTTGTGTATATGTGTGGTTATTAGTGTTAATGTGTGGGCTTCTTACTTTATTATCATTTTTATTAGTAATAGTTCTTAATTGTTTGGCATTTTCCTTTTCCAATTAGTTAGACTCTAGGCTTTTTTATTTAATTTTAGTCGCTGTGCTCTTGATTATAAGACAAAAATTCAAAGGATAATAATAACTTTGTTTAAGCAGCATCAATGATAATGGAGTAGCATTTCTACCCATTACCTTATCACAATCTTTGACTACCCATTTGGTAGCACGGGATTCCAAAATATAAAAACAAACATCTTCTCTCAAATAAATCAACGGTGGTAATAGAATAGCATTTCTATCATTTACCTCGTACTGTTCCTATGACTATCCATTTGGTAGCATGAACAACTTTAAAATTAAAACCCAATAAAAAAACTCTAAAAAACAAGAAAATCTTTTCAAAATTAAAAACATTAAAAAATCAATTTAATCACCTTAAGAACTACGTAGCCTTGGTTTCTCTTCGGAGATACGTAGGATCAGGCAACTCCCCGCCAGGCACCTTTTTTAAATCACTTTAATCACCTTAAGAACTACGTAGCCTTGATTTCTCTTCGGAGGTACGTAGGACCGGGCAACTCCCCGCCAGGCACATCAAATTAAAAATCACTTTAAACCTACAGAACTACGTAGCCTTGATCTTCCTATTGAAAGGAAGTACGTAGGATTAGGTTCACACCTATCAAGCTAAATAAAATAAAATAAACATTTTATTTTTTTAAGTAATCTCTTTTTCTTTGTAAATAATAAATCTTTTAATAATTTGTGCACAATCGATCTAAGGTACCGTCTTAGACGGGCGCTGTGGGGTGCTAACACCTTCCCTATGCGTAACCGACTCCCGAACCTAGAATTTTAGGTTTCGTAGACCTTTTATTCTCTTTTTAGGTTTTCTAACGTTTCCCTCTTAAAAAATGTTAGTGGCAACTCTGTCTGTGTTATTTTGCTTAAGCGCCGTCCCCGCCGTGACCCCGGTTGCGACACTATCCATAATCAAGACTTGGATTTGATTGAGGCTTGTTATGACAATGAGAAGATAGTCCTAGTCACGCTTGTGGGTGAGAGGGTGTGTCCGAGGGTTGGAAAATCGTTTTTCACGAGGGTTTGGAATTTTTTTGAGAGAGCTAGCGAAGACTAGGGTTCTTTTGATTCAGGACACAAAGTGTAGTAAGGGAAAAGGAAGTTGATGTTGAATGTTGAGTTGTTGTTACATTTGGCTTTAGCAGCGGAGGGCTTCGCGGCGTAGTGGGATGGAGGATTTTGAGGGATCCTGGCGCGGCGTGGCGAGGAGGTCTATGGGGGGCGGGGGTCGAGTGCATGGTTAATGGCAGCGTGGAGGGAACCGAGCATGGTCTGTTGAGCTGTTGTGCTGTGAAGTGTTGTTTTGGGTTCAAGGTATTGGGAGAGTATGCGTCTCTTGGTGTAGATCTTTGCTTATAAAAAAAATTTGTTGCTGGGTTGTAGATCTTCTGTTTTTGTTCAAACTTATGAGTTGTGAGGGTGTCATAGGTGACAGGGGAGCATTGGGGCATATTGGTCATGGAGGATTTGTTTGAGATAGTAGGGTGAAGGCTTGGTCTTATGCTCGTGAGGTCGAGGTAACGGCAGATCGGAATTTTAGAGGTGGATTGTCAAGAAGCAGATGCAATTTCAGTTGCTACTTTTCTAGCTTATACAGGTTGTTACAGAATTACCCCTTTGTGAGTTTTTTCGTAGCGATGTCCTTGGTTATTTCACTTGAGAGGGTTGTTCTGAAGCTTGCGTTTATCAAATAAATGATAATTTCAATTGTCAAAATAATAATAATAATAATAATCTATTATTTTAGTTGAAAAAAATGAGATGTTACATCCACATCACCCACTTCCATCACAATTTTAATAGAACACTACGGAAGGGTCAAAGTTGCTGACGGAAAAAACATTTGGGATTCAAATTGCTCGTTTTGAAAATGGGGATCCAAATTGCAAAATTATGATGGATCAGAGATGAAAAGTGAAATTAGGCCACCAAGTTATATGCAAACAAAATCCCTAATGACATAGAAAGAGTACTAAGTATTGTAAATTCTCCCATTTAAACCCATGTAGATGTGAGTGAATTCTTTCGTCCTTTGGCAATGTCATTCAACTCGTCTACATTTGTTTATTTTAGTACATTTTTTTTTTATATTTTGTCGTTGCCTATAGATTCTTCACATGAGAAATTATGTTTGAGTCAAAAATTACACATCATGATGGACTAACTCCTCTAATACAGGATTTTTCCATGTCACGTGTTTTTCATTATTTTCAAATAGCACCACTATATACATCAGGAAGCTAACAAATCCAAAATCACACAGCAGGAGCATAAATATATCAAAGGTCGTCATTCAAATCATATTTGTGGATAAAGGCCCCATTCGTTGGCTATATGAGTTTCAGATATCAATACATTTTTTGTCTGCAGTAGAATATAATTCATTCGTGTCATAATATCATATGGCGTGATTAAGTTTTCATCCGTAATCATAAAACTTTAATATTATGAAAACATGGAAACTATCATTTTAAGTCTCAATCTCGATGTTTCTAGGTTATATTATAACGTGAGAGTGGGTTATATAAGCGCTTTTTTGTTTTGGAACAAGTATACCTATCTCCCCTATTTTGTTAAAATATGTCTAATCTCGTATGATTGTTACCTAAACCAAACAAATAATTTCTGTAAAGGCTACCAAATAAATGTGGTGTTGTCTAAATCAATCAAAGTAAATATAAAGTAAAATCAATCTAGTTTTAGGGGGCCTAGTAGTATTTTGACATGCGTTATGAGTTGGAATTTTCTAAGAAACGTGTCAAAATATACTGGATCACCTATGACTAGATAATTTTACTCAATATTTACTTAAGGTGGTTTAGACAAATCTAATAAATATTATTAAAAAATACAAGATGCACCAAAATAATGAACAAATATAACACTGTCAAAAAATTAAAGAACACGGAAAAATTTATAATAAATAAAAAGTCTCTAATAAGCCTTCAAAACTCTAATCGAAATCTAAGTATTTAACTCAAACATCATCTTCAAATGCTACTTAGAAGTATGATTTGCTCTAACAAACAAAAAGTAGATAGAATTGCTTGCACATTGTTTTTACCGACCACTCTGGTCTCAATTATATGAAAAGATATTAGAAGCAGATAATCTTCGTAGAATTGAAAAAAAAATTGTTTCTTACCAGCTAGGTAGACCAAATTGTTGTTTGCAAAATTACCATCTAAACAAATAATTCGAAAAGTGAATATTCTTAGACAAAACCTGGCACTTAATTATGAAACAAGGAAAAGACAAGGAGAACACTAGAGATCACCATACATAATTGATTAACAAAGGAAAATGAAATCGAACATCAACAAAAACTTGGGTGGGGGCGGACTCTCACAACTAACTTAAACATAATTCTTTAAAGGAACAATGGAATTGGCCAAGGGACACTTTGGAAATAGACAATACCAAATGGATCCGACTCATTCCTAGCAAGCATCAAATTTCATTATTTTGGTTTTCAAAGTAACTCAAGAGAATTTTCAGACCATCATCATCGTCGTCCATAATTGGCTCTTTCCCTTTGCTCCCAGATGCTCCAAGATCAGCAATAACACTAGCTTGGTTCTTATGAGCCTCCTTTTCATCATTTTTTACTTTCTCCCTCTGCTTCTCAATCTCCATCAAAGTATTATCAATCATTTCTCCCAAAGCATTGGCATCTTCCAAGCTCAAACCATCTGGAACTTCTCGTGTCTTGAGACAATTGAACATGGAAAGGCTCGTCCGGGTCCTCTTATTTTCACTCCTTTTCTTCTCCAGCTCCACCCAAGCCTTTTGAACCATTTTCTGCAATTGGCTTTCATGGTTCAACATGTTTTTCTGCTGCTCATGCACAGTCATGTTTCTGAACCGGGCTATCACTTCTTGAACCTGATTATCACCGGATGGCAAAACATCTGGCTGAACCTGGCTGTCGGTATTATTTGAATACACTATAAAACATGCCTCTATCCCACAAAGGGTTGTAATATCACCCACGCCCTTCTTCATGGTTTTCGTCCTCTTCTTGTATGTTGCTTCCCTTTCTCTCCTCTTGGCTATGAGTGAGAGGATCACTTTCTTTCTAGCCATGACAATAGTATAGAGAAGAAAAGAAAATAGGAGATGAGTAAGGAGCAAGAAGTTTTGTTTTTGTTTTGTGTGATTCACTTTCTCACTTCTTCTTTTTATAGACCTAAATGAGCTCCTTTTTGAGCCCTTGTTGTTACAATATTAATTAATTAATTAATCATGTTCCCTAAGTACAAATATGATTGCATTTTAATGTTGGCACAACATATATGGCAAGAAATTTTTTATGTATAATATATTTCCTTTTATGAATGGAGAATATAGAAAGGAAAGTATTATATTTAATTTTTATTTGAAACATGAGTAAGAAATCCAATGAATTTGAGCTCTATTTCAAAACTCTGATAAGCATACATTAATAGCTATCTAAGTATTATTTGGAAAATCACACAAGCATGACTAATAGCTATCAGTATATCTTATCATTAAACTAGTAAAAAGATATATTTATAATTAAAAATTGTAACATTCTGAATTCTCATTTAATATTTTTTTGTATCATTTATTTGTTATATTAATTAATAAAGTTATGAACTTCAAAATCTTATCATATTCATTGAACCAAGACCACTCACAAAGATACCAATATATTAATGTACTATTATATATATATATATATATATATATATATATATATATATATATATAACTGATATATTAATGCAATATTAGATATATATATATATATATATATATATATATATATATATATATATATATATATATCTAATATTGCATTAATATATCAGTTATATATATATATATATATATATATATATATATATATATATATATATATAGTAGGTGTAACTTATTTAAATATTATTTTAATGTGGTAATGGTAGGAATAAATTATGACTTATAGATCTAATAATGAATATCAAGATTAAAAATTACTTAGCGGTCATGTGACCACTTAAAATTGTCTAAATCAATCAAAGTAAATATGAAGTAAAATCAATCTAGTATTAGGGGGCCTAGTAGTATTTTGACATGCGTTATGAGTTGGAATTTTTTAAGGAACGTGTCAAAATATACTGGATCACATATGACTAGAGTAATTTTACTCAATATTTACTTAAGGTGATTTAGACAAATCCAATAAATATTAATAAAAAATACAAGATGCACCAAAATAATGAACAAAGATAACACTGTCAAAAAATTAAAGAACACGGGAAAATTTATAATAAATTAAAAATCTTTAATAAGCCTTCAAAACTCTAACCGAAATCTAAGTATTTAACTCAAACATCATCTTCAAATGCTACTGAAAAACACAAAGTATGATTTGCACCGACAAACAAAAAGTAGATAGAATTGCTTGCACATTGTTTTCACCGACCACCGTGGTAAAAAATTGAATAAAATAAAGATATTAGAAGCATATAATTTATGTAGCATTGAAAAACAAATTGTTTCTTACCAGCTAGGTAGACCAATTTATTTATTTTTACGAAATTACCATCCGAACAAATAATTTGAAAAATAAATATTCTTAAACAAAACCAGGCACTTCATTGTAAAACCAGGAAAAGACAAGGAGAACACTAGAGATCACCATACATAACTGATTAACAAAGGGAAATGAAATCGAACATCAATAAAAACTTGGGGTGGGGGCAGACTCTGACAACTAACTTAAACATAATTATTTAAAGGAACAATGGAATAACTTTGGCTTTCAAGGGACACTTTGGAAATAGACAATACCAAATTGAACTGACTCATTCCTATCGAGCATAAAATTTCATTATTTTGGTTTTCAAAGTAACTCTAGACAATTTTCAGACGATCATCATTGTCGTCTACAATTGGCTCTTTCCCTTTGCTCCCAGATGCTCCAAGATCAGCAATAATTCTAGCTTGGTTCTTATGGGCCTCCTTTTCATCCCTTTTTACTTTCTCCCTCTGCTTCTCAATCTCCATCAAAGTATTGTCAATCATTTCTCCCAAAGCATTGGCATCTTCCAAGCTCAAACCATCTGGAACTTCTCGGGTCTTGAGACAATTGAACATGGAAAGGCTCGTCCAAGTCCTCTTATTTTCACGCCTTTTCTTCTCCAGCTCCACCCAGGACTTTTGAACCATTTTCTGCAATTGGCTTTCATGGTTCAACATGTTTTTCTGCTGCTCATGTATAGTCATGTTTCTGAACCGGGCTATCACTTCTTGAACCTGATTATCACCAGATGGCCAAACATCTGGCTGAACCTGGCTGTCGGTATTATTTGGATACACTATAAGACATGCCTCTATCCCGCAAAGGGTTGTAATATCACCCATGCCCTTCTTCATGGTTTTCGTCCTCTTCTTGTATGTTGCGTCCCTATCTCTCTTCTTGGCTAAGAATGAGAGGATCACTTTCTGTAAATCAAGTCTCGTCCTTGGACTCGACTGAGGTTTTGATGAAGACAAACACATCACAAAAAGAAGAAAGACTTCAGAAGAGAAAAGGAAGACTTCAAGAAAGAAAGGAACAAAAAGAAGAAAGACTTCAAGAAGCCTTCAAGAAGACTTAAGAGAAAGAAAGGAATAAAAAGAAGAAAGACTTCAATAAGACTTCAAGAAGACTTAAGAGAAGAAAGACTTCAAGAACCAGGCTCAGAACGTCAAGATCAAAACATGAAGGTTCTAGTTTTAAGTAAGTCTTGTCAACTTAGTGTGCTATGCTTTATTAAGGTTCATATTGCATTTGAAGGCTCATAAAAGATCAACTAATTGAGTACGATATGTTCTCACAAGTAAAACTTGGTAGGAACACTCAATTAGGCTTTAAACAGTCAAAAACTGAGTTATGGACTGTCTGTAATCGATTACAGATGTGTGTAATCGATTACAGGAAGTATGTAATCGATTACCACAATTATGTAATCGATTACCAAGTTTGAAATTTGAATTCAAACTTCAACGGCATGATGTAATCGATTACACTAACTGCTGTAATCGATTACCAGGTCGACAGATGTGTTTTTTCATGAACCATTGTGTCTCAAACCGGTTGGGAAAGGTTGTGTTGGTTCATGGACGACCTCTAGTGCCTATATAAAGTCCTTTGACACTGAGAAACATCAATGACTTGGTCCATAACTTTCATATTCATTAAAGTCATCATTCTGAGTTTCGGTTCTCTCATTTTCATAAGAACACTCATGATGTTCAACATTTGAGAAACTCAGAATGGAAGAGCCTTCATTGTAATGGCCTGGAGCATACAAACTAAGATCAATCCATCTTGTCTAAGGGATTGAATTTAGCCATAGGAAAGACATCTTCTTCTTCTTCCATTTGAATCATGTTGATTCTTTCACCGTAGTTTTCGGTGGTTGTAAAAAGGCCCTTTGAATCAAGTTTGATTCAAAGTCCACCGTGGTAATGCGGTGTCATCAGAAAGTGGTTTGCTTTCTGAGGCATGATGGGTTCTCTTAGGGTCCTTGGCACAAGTATTGCTAAGAAGACTTGATCAATCAGAAGTGGGTTGCTTCAGGAAGATTGATAAGATATCTTAGGGTCCTTGGTGCAAGCATTCGTTAAGAGTACTCGATCATGGGAAATCTTCACTGTGGAATTCAGTGGAGTGGTTCTTCAGAAAGTGTTAATCTTTCTGAGGAATTCTAACTTCACCGTGGTATTCGGTGAAGGGTTGTTCGATTGAAGGCGGGTTAGTCTTCAAGGTCTGAGGGTGGTCTGCCTTCAGGAACTGAAAGCGGTTTGCTTTCAGGGGCTGTTGAAAGTGGTTTGCTTTCACAGGATATTGGTAGAAATTCTTGGGGTCCTTGGGTTAGGAACTTGTAAGTGATTTTTATCAATAGTGGAAAAATCCTCAAGGGGTTTCTTTGAGGGACTGGACGTAGCCTTCGGTGGATTGAAGGTGAACCAGGATAAAACTCTCTGTGTCATTTCCTTCATCCTTCATCTTTTACTTTCAAGCAATTACAATATTCCGCTGCAACAACGTTCTTACGTTACAACTCTAATTGCGCTGAAAGTCGTTTGGTACTACTACGCAAAAATCGGGGCAACTCTGATTCACCCCCCCTCTCAGGTTGCTATCTGTTCTAACAATTGGTATCAGAGCGGAAGTTTAGGTAAGTTATTCCTAAGATCCGGGAGAAGATAGCATCCTCATCTACAACTAGTACCAATGAAGGATTCAACATAAACAGGCCATCATTCTACAATGGAGAAATCTACGATTTCTGAAATATCAAGATGATGATCTTCATAAAGCCATTAGACGCGGGAATCTGCAAAGTCATTGAAGAAGATCTCCTTGGGCCTGTAGTAGAAGTTGAAGGAAGTTCACAATCAGAACCAGAAAACTCATGGAGTGACAAAGAAAAGAAGAAAGTTCATCATGACTTAAAAAGGTATGAACATCTAGACTTCAGTCCTTGGTATGAAGAAATTCCTTAGGGTATCTACTTGAAAATCTTCAAAAGGAATATGGGATACTTTAATGGTTACACACGAAGGGACTGATGAAGTCAAAAGATTTAAAGATCAATATATTCTATCACAAGAATATGAGATGTTCAGAATATTGCCTAGAGAAAGCATACTTGATATGCAAAAGCAGTTCACACAACTATTGAATCACTTGGTTGTTCTTGGTAAGGAATTCTCTTATTATGCCATAAACATGAAAATGTTAAGATCCCTTACAAGAACATGGCAACCAAAAGAACACTGCTCTCTCAAAGAAGAAAAGTCTCTCCAACATGACTCTGGCTACTCCTTTGGAAAACTTCAAGAACATGATTTGAAGATAAACAGACTTGAGCAATATGAGAACACAAAAGGAGACATCGGTCTATTGCTCTAAAAGCCAAAGAAAGCATCAATGATGATTATGATGCAAAGTCACAAGATGATAAGAACATGGTCCTAATTGTCAAGATTTTTCGAAGGTTCTTACAGAGAAAAGGTATGAAATCTACAAGTTTTCAAAAAGGGAAATGAAGCCTCCTCCTCTTCACAAAAGACCACATGTTATGAATATGGAAAATCTGGTCATATCAAATATGATTGTCCAAACATTCAAAAGAAGAAGCATGGACTAAAGGAGAAGTTTGAAAAGAAGGATTCAAACTCCAAAGAAGAGCATACATTTCTTGGAATGACAATGACGTAGGCTAAGACTCAGAATCAGAGAAGGAAAAAGCACACCTTGCATTAATGGCATCTCAGAATTCTGACAAGGAAAATATCCAGGTTAGTACCAACACTTCTTTTTCTAATGATTTAGAATATGCTATAGAAAGTCTTTTTAAGATGTGTCGTAATGCTTCTAAAGTTAGTATTGAAATGCTATTATTTCATCTTTAGAAGAAAAATGTCAAATGCTTCAAAAGGAATTAGATGATGTTAAATCTAAATTAGATGTTATACATTCATGCACTAAATGTAGTTCTTTAGAAGTAAAAGTAGAAAATCTACAACAAACAATTCATAGTTTCAATCTTGAAAAGCAAAAACTAGATAAGATTCTTAGTATGCAACAAAACTCAAGCAACAAATGAAGTTAAATCTCTTGAAAGTGAACACATGCATGCTAGCTCTTCTAGAAATATAAACTATAGGAACTACCCACAAAATATCCCAAAAACAATCCTAAAGATTCATTTCTTAAGATTAGAAGAGAATTAGGTATATTAGATAAACATGATTGAATATATTTAAATTGATTATGTGCTTAA
The DNA here is from genome assembly GCA_030819835.1 of Acmispon strigosus. Taxonomy (NCBI): domain Eukaryota; kingdom Viridiplantae; phylum Streptophyta; class Magnoliopsida; order Fabales; family Fabaceae; genus Acmispon; species Acmispon strigosus. The sequence goes on from JAUAMA010000001.1 coordinate 11,803,188, forward strand.
ATTTTCATCTAGAAATGTGCTACATAGGACTTGATAGTTTTAGAACCTATAAAAATGTCTTTGTAATCGATTACCATAGGTCCTGTAATCGATTAACCCTGTTCTCAGTCCTCGTGCCTGTTAGAATCTTCTAAGTAATCGATTACCATAACTGCTGTAAACGATTACATATTCAAAGTTTGAAATATTTCAAATTTAAACTGCCAGTAACCGATTACCCAACTGCTGTAATCGATTACATTCTCGTGCTATATAATCAAAGCATGAAATTTCAATAGGAATTATTCTCAAATTGCTCCAAGACAACTTAGGAGACATTATGATATGCTTAGATATAATATATAATGAAGGTTATAGATTATATACTTGTAGTTATTACAAAAAGGTAGAATATACCTCTAGTAGATGTTATTATAGGAATATAGGAATATCAAGTGGGAAATGTATGTGGGTGGAGAAGACAATCAATGACCTAGAACCCAAAGCAACTTAGGTACTTAATATTCCTTTATGAGAACTTGTTTTGTAAGTGTGTATGAAAGCAGCAAAGAGTTTATGATATCTTGATAATGGCTGCACATCACACATGATTGGAGACAAAACAAAAAATTTATATCTCATACCTAGAGAAAAGGGATATGTCTCATATGAGAATAATGAAAAAGGGGTAATAACTTAGCAGGTACGCCTCCTCAAACAGTATTAAATAGAGCAATCTAAAGTACATAATGCTTTAGAAGATAAGAACGGGATTCTAGCCATGCAAGAATAGTTGAACCAGTTTAAGAGAAACCAAGTATGGGTATTGGCCCCCTGACCTAATGATAAGCATATTATTGAAACCAAATGGGTGTTTAGGAACAAACTAGATGAACATGGAATAATAGTTAGAAATTAGGATAGATTAGTAGTACAAGGTTATAATCAGAAAGAAGGTATAGATTTTGATTAGACATATGTACCAATTGCTTGGTTAGAAGCAATTAGACTTCTATTGAGTATGGTTACTCGCTTAACTTCCAACTTTATCAAACGGATGTTAAGAGCGGTTTCATGAATGGATACATTCAAGAAGAATTCTATGTGAAGCAACCTCCTGGCTTTGGAGATCCAAAGTTTTCCTTCACATGTCCTCATCTTAAAGAAAGCTTTATATGATCTAAAGCAAGCACTATGGACATGGATTGCAAATCAAGCAATCTGAAAATTGGATATTCATCAATCAATCCAAGTTCTATAAAGAACCTCTGAAGAAATATGACTTGGATGATTACAAAGTAATACCCACATCAATAAGGATCAAGCACTTATCTAGATCAAGATGAATCATTTACTCCAGTAGAGATTACCAAATATAGAGCCCTTGTCTATACTCTCTGAAACTTGTCCTCCAAAACGAAGAAGACAAACTTGGAAGACAATGAAGCAAGTTCATCATCCAATTCATAAAATGGAGGAGTATGTCTTGCTTTGATGGTAACACATCATTCTAATGATGGTAATAAAGAGGTTAGTAATGCAATTTCATATGATAATTTACAAAGTAATTTTTTATAGATTGCATGATAGTTTCTTGAGTGTTTATGAAGTATATGCATATCATAGTAGGATCATCTTATCTCTACTAAGTAAAACTAAAAGCATGCAAGATGAATTAGATTAAGTAAAATCTAGAATAGATATTCAAAGTGATGTTTCATCTTTAGATACATGCATAACTCTTGAGTCAAGGATTGATAAATTAAAACAAGTGGTAAACAATGGAACAAGATGATATGGATAAGTTATTATATAATCAAAGACACGCCTTTCATAAAGGTGATTTAGGTTTATCTGATCATAATCATCCTAGTGATGTTAAGAAAATCACTTTTCGACCAAAAAGTTCACATAACTTTGGTCAATCAAGAAGAATACATGATGGTGTTCAACTTAGAAAGGTATGTATCTCTTTCTATCATCTTGAGGAAAAAGTGTCTAGCTTGAAATTTGAATATTTCTATTATTCTCCTAATTTTCAAAGAAACGACGGAATACCCAATGAAAGTTTCATATGGGATGTGAAAGGAACTAATGCAAAAGGATCCAATAACTATTGGGTACCTCTAAAATACCATTAAGATTTTTGTGCAAACGTGTTTGAAGACCTTGTGATCTAAAATGTCATATACAAAGGATGGTCTTTCAAGACACAAATTTAGAATATGGTATTGGTAAGAGAAATTCTGAAAACTTTATATCTTTCAAATAATATTAAGTACAAGAGTAATGCATTCTTAGGCATCTGCATTTACATCATAGTTATCTGTTAGATATATCTTTCATGCAGTACCTATCAAGTCTGGAAATCCAAGTTTTCAGACATGATAATCGATTACATAAAGTAAGTAATCGGTTACAGGGATATTTTGGCCTAGGATTATTTCAGAAAGCTTCAGTAAACGATTACTGGAAGTCTAAAATTAATTCTATCAGGGCTAAAAATGGAAAATAGTTAACTTTCAGAGTTTGGCTTATGTTTTCATATATTTTGGGTTGTAAGAGTTTAGACATAACTTTTAGATGGTTTGAATTCTGCTTGTATGTTTAAAATTTCTATGGCTATGCTTTAATTGCGTGTGATGCATAAGTTTCAAAAGTACTGTCTTGCACACCCCCACTCCCTATGATTCAAATGTCTATACTACTTGTTAGCAATGTATGCTTGGACTCGTCTTCTTTTTGATGAAGTCGAAAGGGGGAGAAAGGGTCATGTGCTTTGTAAAGACTTACTTATAAGAAAAGATACAAGTGGAACAAAAAGGGGGAGAAAAAGGTTGATACACAGGGGGAGAAAAGTATTGATACACATTCTCTTTTTGACATCAAAATATTTGCCATTATGCTTCCCTTTATTTCTATTATCCTGGAATACTTTGTATGGCTTTATCTTCTTTTTGATGATGTCAAAAGGGGGAGAAAAGTCTTGTGTATGCTTGATCATTTTCAGGATACTGTGCTTCATTTGCAAAACAAAGGGGGAGATATAATTGCAAAACCAAGGGGGAGATACAAGATAAGAAAGAAAGTCTAATGATCCATCAATGCTCAAGCATGATGTTTGTCATCATCAAAGAAAGTCTAATGATCCATCAATGCTCAAGCATGATGTTTGTCATCATCAAAAACGGGGAGATTGTAAATCAAGTCCCGTCCTTGGACTCGACTGAGGTTTTGATGAAGACAAACACATCACAAAAAGAAGAAAGACTTCAGAAGAGAAAAGGAAGACTTCAAGAAAGAAAGGAACAAAAAGAAGAAAGACTTCAAGAAGCCTTCAAGAAGACTTAAGAGAAAGAAAGGAATAAAAAGAAGAAAGACTTCAATAAGACTTCAAGAAGACTTAAGAGAAGAAAGACTTCAAGAACCAGGCTCAGAACGTCAAGATCAAAACATGAAGGTTCTAGTTTTAAGTAAGTCTTGTCAACTTAGTGTGCTATGCTTTATTAAGGTTCATATTTCATTTGAAGGCTCATAAAAGATCAACTAATTGAGTACGATATGTTCTCACAAGTAAAACTTGGTAGGAACACTCAATTAGGCTTTAAACAGTCAAAAACTGAGTTATGGACTGTCTGTAATCGATTACAGATGTGTGTAATCGATTACAGGAAGTATGTAATCGATTACCACAAGTATGTAATCGATTACCAAGTTTGAAATTTGAATTCAAACTTCAATGGCATGATGTAATCGATTACACTAACTACTGTAATCGATTACCAGGTCGACAGATGTGTTTTTTCATGAACCATTGTGTCTCAAACCGGTTGGGAAAGGTTGTGTTGGTTCATGCACGACCTCTAGTGCCTATATAAAGTCCTTTGACACTCAGAAACATCAATGACTTGGTCCATAACTTTCATATTCATTAAAGTCATCATTCTGAGTTTCGGTTCTCTCATTTTCATAAGAACACTCATGATGTTCAACATTTGAGAAACTCAGATTGGAAGAGCCTTCATTGTAATGGCCTGGAGCATACAAACTAAGATCAATCCATCTTGTCTAAGGGATTGAATTTAGCCATAGGAAAGGCATCTTCTTCTTCTTCCATTTGAATCATGTTGATTCTTTCACCGTAGTTTTCGGTGGTTGTAAAAAGGCCCTTTGAATCAAGTTTGATTCAAAGTCCACCGTGGTAATGCGGTGTCATCAGAAAGTGGTTTGCTTTCTGAGGCATGATGGGTTCTCTTAGGGTCCTTGGCACAAGTATTGCTAAGAAGACTTGATCAATCAGAAGTGGGTTGCTTCAGGAAGATTGATAAGATATCTTAGGGTCCTTGGTGCAAGCATTCGTTAAGAGTACTCGATCATGGGAAATCTTCACTGTGGAATTCAGTGGAGTGGTTCTTCAGAAAGTGGTAATCTTTCTGAGGGATTCTAACTTCACCGTGGTATTCGGTGAAGGGTTGTTCGATTGAAGGCGGGTTAGTCTTCAAGGTCTGAGGGTGGTCTGCCTTCAGGAACTGAAAGCGGTTTGCTTTCAGGGGCTGTTGAAAGTGGTTTGCTTTCACAGGATATTGGTAGAAATTCTTGGGGTCCTTGGGTTAGGAACTTGTAAGTGATTTTTATCAATAGTGGAAAAATCCTCAAGGGGTTTCTTTGAGGGACTGGACGTAGCCTTCGGTGGATTGAAGGTGAACCAGGATAAAACTCTCTGTGTCATTTCCTTCATCCTTCATCTTTTACTTTCAAGCAATTACAATATTCCGCTGCAACAACGTTCTTACGTTACAACTCTAATTGCGCTGAAAATCGTTTGGTACTACTACGCGAAAATCGGGGCAACTCTGATTCACCCCCCCTCTCAGGTTGCTATCTGTTCTAACACTTTCTTTCTAGCCATGACAATAGTATAGAGAAGAAAAGAAAATAGGAGATGAGTAGGGAGCAAGAAATTTTATTTTGTGTGGTTCACTTTCTCACCTCTTCTTTTTTATAGACCTAAATGAGCTCTTTTTTGAGCCCTTGCTGTTACAATATTAATTAATTAATCACGTGCCCTAAGTACAAATATGAGCATTTTAATGTTGGCACAACATATATGGCAAGAAATTTTTATGTATAATATATTTCCTTCTATGAATGGAGAATATAGTAAGGAAAGTATTATATTTAATTTTTATTTGAAACATGAGTAAGAAATTCAATGGATTTGAGCTCTATTTCAAACTCTGATAAGCATGCATTAATAGCTATCTAAGTATTATTTGGAAAATCACACAAGCATGACTAATACCTATCAGTATATCTTATCATTAAACTAGTAAAAGGATATATTTATAATTAAAAACTGTAACATTCTGAATTCTCATTTAATATTTTTTGTATCATTTATTTGTTACATTAATTAATAAAGTTATGAACTTCAAAATCTTAACAAATTCATTGAACCAAGACCACTCACAAAAGTACCAATATATTAATGTACTATTATATATATAACAGATATATTAATGCAATATTATATATATATATATATATATATATATTTTGTAGGTGTAACTTATTTAAATATTATTTTAATGTGGTAATGGTTTGAATAAATTATGACTTATAGATCTAATAATGAATAGTCAAGATTTAAAAATATTTAGTGGTCATGTGACTACTTAAAATTGTCATGTGATATTTTGAAAAGTTCATATGACGTAATGCTTTAATCTATATCATTCATGATTCAAATCATCTGGGTAACGAAGTAGGATTGTTGAAACATGGTATCTGTAGGTAGAAAAGAAAATTAGAATTTGTAAAATTATTAAAGGCTCCTACTATAAGGGTAAAAGAAGGGAAGTTACCCAGGTAGTCCTTGACTTTCTTGATAACCTCTTTCCCAGAAATAAGATTTATGTCTTTGATGAAGAGAAATAGGAGGATGTAGAAATCCCGCTCGACCACAGAGAGTTCTTCCCACGCAACGACATAGAATTTTGGCGTCACCTCCTCTTGCGTGGATGGGTCAATGGCCTTCTTTTCCTAGGGGAGAGAGAGAGAGAGAGAGAGAGAGAGAGAGAGAGAGAGAATATATTGGTGTCCACGTCAACCTTTCCAGAAAGAGAGTCGGTCTCCAGTGTATTTGATGAAGATAAATTCATATCGAAGCCAAGTCTTGGCTGATGATGCGTAGCCAGTAAAGAGCTTTCTATGATTATGGCTTCAGATGGGTCAAATATTCTCGTAGGAGAGGATCACCTTGAAATTAAATAAATAAAAAGAGTTTTTCTAGGGGCGTTATGCCCAAGTAGTTGAGAAGGGGCTATGTGCAAATGGGTAAGCACCCAACTCTTAAGGGAGAAAAAGGAAGTTTGAGTTTGTACTCCTCCAGACCACCGTCCGGAGGAGAGCAACCCGCGCATGCCCGATCGTCAGGACTGGGATCGAAAATAGTTTCCCGAGGAAGGAAAAGAAGAAGAAAGCCTTTCCTTAAGAGAGTCGAAGTTTTCGGAGGAGAAGGAGCATGCGGTGCCTCAGATCTCCTTGTTGATCCAGTCGATACCTTGAAAGGGAAATGGGATTGTGAATGAGGATTTGTCTCCTTGACGGTGACCCATCTCTGCAGATCAGGTTTAAAAATAAAGTTTAAGGCGTTGTCATAATCCAAATATGATGAGTCTGTTTCAAAGCAAGGTTCCCCAGTAATCCCATACAATTCAACAATGTACTTATACCCTTCTTGGTAAAACCTAAGAGGTTGGGGATTTAGAATGAGTTGTGTATCTAGAGAGGAATCTACCTCAATGGAAGAATCCACACTCCGACCATCCATGCACCCTCGAGGAGAACTCATGAATCATAAAAAAAGGAAAAAGGAGCTAGAATCAGAGGAAATACCCAAGAAAGCTTATTAACAAAGACGAGAAAGTCTAACATAAATAAGAATCGCTAAACTCTTAGGAGAGTAAGTGGAAAGCAAGATTGGTCTCGGAAGGGAAGTGAAAAGGATTTCTATGAGTAGGGGGCTTGGAAAGCAAGAGTAAAAGGAAAAATTACTCAAAAATCCCCAAAAAGAAAGAAAACTGCATCGAGAAGTGAAAGGCCTTGAATGAATAGTTACGATTAAAGCGAAATGTCTCACTAAATAGGCGCGCCCGGTCGAGAGCAGAGTGACGATATAGTCACAAATCAAAATTGATCGGAAAATTCTCTTTCTTGCTCAGACCAGAGCACAACCAACTCGGAAAGTCACACCAGATATGATCAAATACACCCAACACGGTTCAAGAAAAAGCCGAACGAAACTCCTAAAGCCTCGGAACAAATTTTGAGCCAGAATACATCAAAAGATCTCTTGCGACTGCAATACAGAGGTCTATCACCCGAACATAGGGAGCTATTGAATGCAGTAAAGAGGGATCTCGGCGAAATGCTTCATGCAGCTTGACATGCCAATACTTGCCACGCCAAGTTGGGGGGCTCCTATTTTGGTCGGCTCTTCAGCCATACGACCTGACGACGTAGCAGCTGGCCCACTAGGGATGCTCTTCAACATACACCTAAGAGGAAGCCTGCATGACCTGGGCTAGGGACGAGCACTCCTGGCTAAGTGGCCCTTCATCCGACCGGCCCAGACAAAGGCTGAGGGAAGCTCTACATGGTCGCTCGGCCAGACAGCCACTCCCACTCGGAAGCTTCACTTAAGAGCTTCCCTTCATCACTTGAAGTACCTCTGGCACCTATAAATTCAGGTTCTACTGCTCCCTTTGGGACGCTTCTCACTCATTACTTACATTACAAGTTTGTCATGCATTTTTACATGTTTGGGCTGAGCTCTTAGATGCTCTCCAACACTGACTATGGAATTAGAGTGTCTTTTGGAGATCCCCCGACGCACTGCAAGACGAAGCCTCCACCCTAGAGCAAGGCTAAGCTCCACCGGTACTCTACCAAGACGCCACTGTCCAAGATTCACGCACGAACACTATCGTATATACTATTATTTCGCTTTCTTCTCTTTCTATTTAACGACTTTGACCATGTTTGACCTAATTATGGCAATATAAATTAGCATTTCGGGGTTATGATGTCATGAATCATTAATTATTTTTTATTTTATATGTTTCTTGATTTGACTGTGTTGCTCTTGTTAATTCTTTTTTGTTTTATATGTTTCTTTATTTGAATGTGTTGCTCCTAATTCTTTCTCTATAAATTCCCACATGAATTCATAGTTTTAGATGCTAGGGCGTTTGTTAGACGGTACAAAAAAAATTTACCCAGGAATCTTATTCCCGGGAATATTAAGATGAGAATGTTATTTCCAGGCATCTTTAAAAAATAGGTTTAGTTAACAAATTTGATTCCTATCGATCTTTTCCAACATTACTGGGAACAATTATAATATGCGTTTGGTAGTGAATGCATATTCCCAGGAATAAATAATGAAATTATTAAAATACCCTTAAAAAAAGGAAAATATAAATGGAAATCGTGGGTGAATAAAAAGGTAAAATAGATTTTTCCCTAAAAATAATTGCTACCCAGTTTAGAAAATTCCTGGACATCTTTGACACCCACCCCTGAAGATGGGAATGTTGAGATGGGTGAATGTGTGCAAATCACTTTCTCGGGAATAAGTGATGCCGGGGTAAATATTTTTCTAATCTGATAGCAAACAAGGGAATCTACATCCCCACCATCTCATTCCTGGGTATTTTTTTGGAAGCGTCCCTACGCAATCGCGTTCAAAGACTCGAGCGGGACAGGGGACCCTTTCTTCTAGATAAGGGAAAAGGGGAGTACTGGGAAAAAAAAAGAGCTAGATCATGCTTCCTCTCAGAGGGAGAGAAGGAGGGAAGGCGCGCTACAACTAACATAACAACCAGCTGAAAAACGCTAGCTAGCTAGGCTAGCGCGCAATGGCTTTCTTTGATAGGGGCTCGCTTCTTTTCTTCAAGCTCCGTCCAACCTATACAAGGTGCTGTTCGCTTTCTCTCAGCCACCTCTAACCTCCTTCTTTGCTTCAAAACAGAGAAGAGCGGCAACTAAAACAGTCTTCTATCCAACACCGGTTACTTATATAAGACAAGAGCTCCTAATGGAACAATTACCTATTCTATCTGATTCGTTGCCAATACCCAGAAAAGATGGTATTCAGATTCCATTGCGACAAGAGCACATTCGAGAGCAGGGGATATTGCAAAAAGACCTTAGACTTCTATTGCATCAACAGCTGATTCAATTGCTATCAGTTCTAAGCCTTAGTCATCTATTCGATCAATGCGGCCTTAGACTCTTCTTTAATCCAATATTTTCTTTTCCGCCTAGGAAGGAAGAGCTAATCTTTCTACTCTACTAGTTTTATGAAATGGAGATGGGTCCTAGCTACTTCTTTCATACCAAGAAAGAGAAGAAGGGATGCTTGCTATCATTCCATTGCCACACGGTGTCGGGGGTTCGAATCCCTCCTCGCCCACAACCGCCCAAAAAGGGAAGGACCTTTCCCTCTGGGGGTAGTAAAATAATGATCGGACTAGTTTTAAATATAAAAGAAAACAACAAAATTTTCGTAAATATCCACTTCCATACGGTAGGAGGCAAGGAGGAATTAAGCCAGAATGGAGCCTTGTTTATTAGGCTAGATCGATGTGATGTATATTTCTTGGCTCTAATCCTCGGGGCACCATATGGCATATCCTCTTTATAAAGAAGTTGAATGCTGCCAATGACGAATCCATGCTCTTTCGACCCCCAACCACCATGATAATGCAGTTGTCACCTCTTCCTAGTGTGCCGAGCTACACGGATGAACATGCCAATCCCAGGAACTTCACAGTGGCAAAACTATTGCACGCCCTTCTGTTATTAGCTTATTCAAGTCTCACTCGACTCGAGATAGATCGATTCCCTTTTTACTACTAAAATTTTTCCCTGAATACTAGACGAAAAGATTTACAACATTTTTGAATATATATATATATATCACGAATCTTTAAAATTAGAATAAAACAAGTTCCGAGAGTCCCTTTCCCGTGCTCGCTTCCACTGTAAAAAGAAGTTTCCGGTTTTCTCCTAATGCATTGCTTGTGAAGTATGTGTTCGTGTATGTCCTATAGATTTACCCGTTGTGGATTGGAAACTAGAAACTGATATTCGAAAGAAACGATTGCTTAATTACAGTATTGATTTCGGAATCTGTATTTTTTGTGGTAATTGTATTGAGTATTGTCCAACAAATTGTTTATCAATGACGGAAGAATATGAACTCCCTTGTATGCCGATCTTACAATGAAGCGGCAAAATAACCTATTTGACAGTAATCTATCAGGAACTTCAGAAAAAGACTGGAAAGTAATTAAGAAGTGCTCGACCGAAAGGGAGAGGTTAGGAGCTTACTCCGCTGTTGCTGGTTTAGTAAGCTAAGCATTTCCTTCCTTTATGATTATGAAAAAGGAATGGATAGAGAGGAAGGCTCCAGGGTTTCTTTCTCTTGGTGTCAACATAGGAATGGGAGCAGTTTGAATGGATGCCTTTTTCCCTTGTTGAATTCTTTCTTTTCTAAGGAGAGCTGGTTATAGGTCAAGCAGTAACATCGTACCTCTCCCACATCTAACAAACGACCCCTAGGAGATAAATTCAAAGGTGAACCTTAGTCATTAGAAATTCGTGACTAAACTTAGGATTATTAGATCACAAATGTAGTTCTCATTCCGAAGAGTAAAATGAATGTCATAGATCAGAATGAGCTCACTTTTAGGTAAAATACATCACATATGTGGGCTTTTTTTTATGACGGGGAACATTGTTATATCTCGAAAAGGAAGAGTGATTATATTCGGATAATTAACCACCTTAAGGCCACAGGTAACATCACCATTGCAAGCTTAGGACCAGGGAACATGGTGGTTACCACCATCGTGACCACCAGCATGGAGGTCGAGAAGGAGAGAATGTGTTTCTCCCTTTTCCAAGATTTTCTTTCCTTACCTAATACCTTCAATGTTTCTAAAGGTTCCAAAACAGCCTAGAAGCATGTTTTAACACAGACAAAACCTAGAAACCTTAGAAAACTAACATGAATTACATATTCTTAAGTCATTTCTAAAAACTTATGTCCATGGCTTGAAACTAAACTTTTTTTCATGCATCAAACTTCAAAACTAAGCTAAAATCACGCTTAGAAAGCCCATAACCAATGATGAGTGGATACAATATGATGTTTTTAGGTTGTTTCTAGTCTTTTTATTTTATTATTTTTGAGTCACATATAGGTTTTTTTTTATGTAGATTTTATATTTATTTTGCATTTTGCATGTAGATTAGATTTTATTTGTTTTTCTAGCTTTATTTTATATTTTTAGGATTTTTATAGCTTTTTTATATTTTTAGGAAAAGCTGGTTTAGTTATCATTTTTGTCCAGGGATCAATTTGTAAAGTTTCAGGAAATCAGGGACCAAAATGTGAAAGTTCAAGGGTGGAGGACCAAAATCGTTGCAAATGCAAATTCAGTTGCTGCTTTTCTACCTTAGACAGGTTGTTACAGAATTATCCCTTTGTGGGTTTTTTTCGTAGCGATGTCCTTAGTTATCTCACTTGAGAGAGTTGTTCTCAAGCTTGCTACGTTTATCTAATAAATGATCATTTCAATATCCAAAATAATAATAATAATGATAATCTATTATTTTAGTTGAAAAGAATGAGATATTACATCCACATCACTCACTTCCATCACAATTTTAATAGAACACTGCGGAAGGGTCAAAGTTGCTGACGGAAAAAACATTTGCGATTTAAATCGCTCATTTTGAAAATAAGGATCCAAATTGCAAAATTATGATGGATCAGGGATGAAAAGTGAAATTAGGTCACCAAGTTATATGCAAACAGAATCCCTAATGATATAGAAAGAGTTCTAAGTATAGTAAATTCTCCCATTCAAACCTATGTAGATGTGAGTGAATTCTTTAGTCGTTTGGTAATGTCTTTCAACTCGTCTCCATTTATTTATTTTAGTACATTTTTTTTCATATTTTGTCGTTGCCTATAGATTCTTCACATGAGAAATTATGTTTGAGTCAAAAATTACACATCATGATGGACTAACTCCTCTAATACAGGATTTTTCCATGTCACGTGTTTTTCATTATTTTCAAAAAGCACCACTATATACATCAGGAAGCTAACAAATCCAAAATCACACAGCAGGAGCATAAATATATCAAAGGTCGTCATTCAAATCATATTTGTAGATAAAGGCCCTATTCCTTGGCTATATGAGTTTCAGATATCAATACATTTTTTTGTCTCCAGTAGAATATAATTCATTCGTGTCATAATATCAAATGGCGTGATTAAGTTTTCAGCCGTAATCATAAAACTTTAATATTATGAAAACATGGAAACTATCATTTTAACTCTCAATCTCGATGTTTCTAGGTTATATTATAACGTGAGAGTGGGTTATATAAGCGCTTTTTTGTTTTGGAACAAGTATACCTATCTCCCCTATTTTGTTAAAATATGTCTAATCTCGTATGATTGTTAACTAAACCAAACAAATAATTTCTGTAAAGGCTACCAAATAAATGTGGTGTTGTCTAAATCAATAAAAGTAAATATGAAGTAAAATCAATCTAGTTTTAGGGGGCCTAGTAGTATTTTGACATGCGTTATGAGTTGAAATTTTCTAAGAAACGTGTCAAAATATACTGGATCACCTATGACTAGATAATTTTACTCAATATTTACTTAAGGTGATTTAGACAAATCCAATTAATATTATTAAAAAAATACAAGATGCACCAAAATAATGAACAAAGATAACACTGTCAAAAAATAAAGAACACGGAAAAATTTATAATAAATAAAAAGTCTCTAATAAGCCTTCAAAACTCTAATCGAAATCTAAGTATTTAACTCAAACATCATCTTCAAATGCTACTTAGAACACAAAGTATGATTTGCTCTAACAAACAAAAAGTAGATAGAATTGCTTGCACATTGTTTTTACCGACCACTCTGGTCTCAAATATATGAAAAGATATTAGAAGCAGATAATCTTCGTAGAATTGAAAAAAAAAATTGTTTCTTACCAGCTAGGTAGACCAAATTGTTGTTTGCAAAATTACCATCTAAACAAATAATTCGAAAAGTGAATATTCTTAAACAAAACCTGGCACTTCATTATGAAACAAGGAGAACACTAGAGATCACCATACATAATTGATTAACAAAGGAAAATGAAATCGAACATCAACAAAAACTTGGGTGGGGGCGGACTCTCACAACTGACTTAAACATAATTCTTTAAAGGAACAATGGAATTGGCCAAGGGACACTTTGGAGTCTTTTTATTTTATTATTTTTGAGTCACATATAGGTTTTTTTTTTATGTAGATTTTATATTTATTTTGCATTTTGCATGTAGATTAGATTTTATTTGTTTTTCTAGCTTTATTTTATATTTTTAGGATTTTTATAGCTTTTTTATATTTTTAGGAAAAGCTGGTTTAGTTATCATTTTTGTCCAGGGATCAATTTGTAAAGTTTCAGGAAATCAGGGACCAAAATGTGAAAGTTCAAGGGTGGAGGACTAAAAGTGAAGACTGAGAGAATTCAAGGGCTTGAATTGGGGTGCTAACAAAGAGAGGACCAAAAGTGGAAAAAAGGGAATAGGAATCAACAATCTCTAATTTAGCACATGGAAAATAATGTTGGAGGATTGATGGTAGTGGGAGGAAAGTTTCAGAATTAAACAAGGGCTGAGTAGTGGCTTTTTATGGCAATCAAAACCCACTACCATGAATGAAGAAGAAAGAAAAGCTTGAAGATGAAGCAGCAGCGTCCCAACGCTCCAGCGTTGGGATCCCAGCGCTCAAGCGCTGGGACTCTGACTAGGACCTGAGCTAAAAATCACACCCAGCGCTGCAGCGCTGGGAAGCCAGCGCTCAAGCTCTGGCCCTCGGTCTGGAAGTGGGATTTAAATGCTTCCCAGCGCCCAAGCGTTGGTAATGCCAGCGCTCAAGCGCTGGAGCCCAGATTTTTGCTATAAATAGGGAGGCAATTTGCACTTGTAAGACACACCTCTTAGAATACAACAAGTATTCTCTCTTTCTCCCTTTTTGAGCATTGTTCCTAGGACTTGTGGGAAGCCATATTTGAGCTCCTATCCAGGGTAATTCAATGACTCCTTTAGCCATGCTTGGCTAACTTCTTCTTTAAGTTTCTTGGGTTGTAATAATTTATAATTTATGTTTTAGTATTGCTTCTACCTTTCTGAATTATATTTCCAGTTCTTGTTTTATTTTCTTGTACCTAATTTAATCTTGATGATCACAAGAAGTTTTGCTTATTACTTATGTCATAAGATCATTTGGTAAGTAGTAAGGGAACTAGGAAATAGAAAAGGCTATAAGTATATATCTCTAAAGATCATTAGGATAGACGTAGCTTTATGTTGGCCCAAATTCATTCTTCATCTTCTTTTCTGGTTAACTAAATTACAAGATCTTGGATTTAGTAATTAGGAAGAAAGTTCTACATTTCTTAAGATCATTAACTTGTAGAAATTATAGGCTATAGCATCTTGAACTTGGATTTGAAATTCAGAAATTAAGTAGAAACTTGCTAGCATATATTATAGATTATGTAAATCAACCCAAGAGCTTAATTCTCATCATTTTTTTCTCTTATCATTTTATGCTATTGCTATTACTTGCTCTAAAAAACAACAACATATTTTCATCTTTTAATTTTCTGCACTAGTACTAAATTTTATATTAATAAGAACACCTATCCCTTGGGTTCGATCTTTTTGTATTATGTGATAGTTAATCGTACACTTGCGATTTTACCTATCAACCAATAAAATACCGATTCTGGAAAATTTTCTGAAGAACTTGCCGGAGAAGTTGAAGATGGCGGCAAAGCCCACGGCGGTGGTTGTTGGAGGTGATATGGTCACATGGGGAGTTGCGTCTCAAGGAGAGGAAGAGAGTGGTGGTGGTGGTGGTGGTGGTGGTGGTGGTGGTGGTGGTGGTGGCGTGGCCGTAGGCTGGTAGAGCTGACCGGAAAACACAGTTTAGGATTTAAGGCGAAGCTCCTCCGAGCCCTTCATTCTCATGTTTTTCTTGTCCAGAGTCACACGAAAAGCGCCCAAAATTTCTTAAGGGACTTTCAGGAACACGTTTAGGGAGGATTTGAAGTGTTTTGCTGGAAAGATTGGGAAGAACAAGAGGTGGAAGATGGTGGTTAAGTTCTTGAATTTCTAGAGAGAAATTAGAGCTTCTAACTCTAACTCAAGGTTTTTTCGCATGAAAATGAGGGTTTGTGCAACGGTTCTAGTCAGAGCGGACGTTTATATAGCTTGAATGTTGAAGGAAGTGAGTGTGTGTTGGAAAATTTTCATGTGGAAATGTGCTCTTGTCACTCACATGAGATTTTCTTCCTTTCCCCTTACAATTAAGCTGATTAATGTCCCAATTAGGCCACCAAGTAAATTCATGAGAGAACATGAAGATCGTGTATGGAAATAGATGAGGTGGATTGAAGAAATTAGTGACCAGCTCTAGCGTTTTTCTTTAACATAAAAATGATAACTTTTGATGAGATTTTTTATATGATTCCTTTAAATTAAATCTCATAATAAATCAGTAAGTATATTTGAAAATAACTTAATCTACACTATTTTAAATAATCCCTTATATCTGTACAAAAATATAATCTTTTCTCTTTAATTTATCAAACATCTTACTAAATAGTAATTATACATCATATATTAAAAATAATAATAATAATAATAATAATAATAATAATAATAATAATAATCTATTAATGATTAGTATAGCTAGAACAAAAAAATATGCCAGAATTCTTTACCAGGGCTCCTGCCCGGCATGGTGGTGTTGTCACCAGAGCTGGAAGAACGTGAGGAAATAGAGAATCGGGAAAGGATCATAAGCCAGAAAATGAATACACAGTTTTCATTGATGGTTTTGATAATGATGTTTCTTATATGAGTTTAAAGAGGGAGGCTATGAGGTTTGGGAAAGTGCAGGTGGTTTTTCTTCAATGGAGGAAGACGCAGGGGAGGAAGTCTGGATTTGGGTTTCAAATATAAGGAGGATGCAAGGAAAGCGATCAAGTGTCTGAATGGTGCAACAATGTTGATTTGTTTGTTGGTGGCACACATGGCGAGGTATAGAGAGCAAGAGATCAAACGGATTCACCTTCCTAATATGGAATGGCGGATACAGAATATGGAGGATCAACGACTACAAACGACGTATCAGGAGGTAAGGAAGAAGGTTTGGCGGGTTAAGCAAGACGACCGAGTGAGACCAGAAAAGGGGGTTGATGCCGTCTTTCAATCCTCCACGGAGACTATGTTGCGCTTGGATAACCTAGCAGTATAGAAACGTAAGCAGAGGTGTACTCCATAGATGGTATCCAAGAGTTCCTTAACGTAAGTGGTTTGAGGATGATTGGAGTTAAGCTGTTAGGCGCAAGAGAGGTAGTTCTCGAGTTTGAATCATCGACATATATGGAGGAGATTCTTAGTGACACAGGAGACTTCTTGTTGCAGATGTTCTAGAGGGTCGAACCGTGTACGTCGGTGACGTGTTCAGGGAGTCACCTGTAATGGGTAAAAAAATCTAAACGTTCCAGTTAGTGTTTGGGGTTTTGATTTATTTGAAATTGTTCTATCCCTTTTTGGAAGACTGGTATGCATGGACGATACTACTAGGTATAAGGATAGATTTGATGTACCTAGGGTCTTAGTTGACAACTGTCGTCAACTCACACTAGGTAAATAGAAGGACGAGCGCCGGATAGCGCCGGAGGGGGTACCTGCAATGACACTCCGATGCCTAAGTCAGTATTAGGAGTAGAAGGACGAGCAGAGTGGGTTAGATAGCGTACCATTAATGAGCTTGCATGGGGGTATTTATAGGTGTCAGACCTCTGACAGGAACATTAGGCTGGACACGTGGGTCTTCGTCATTGGTTGGACGATCGGAGTGGTATGTGCCGATCGGTGTGGTACAGCCGATCGGCACATACGAACAGTTGCCCCTTAGCTCCGCCATGCATGGTTGCATGGTGGGAGCTATGTTTGCTAAGTACCGAATGCCTAAAAATTGTTTTAACGGGTCAGGAGTCGTCATACCTATCCGCTGCCCCCCAGACGACTGGTAATTAGTTTAGTACCGGTCGAATGAAGTATTTCAAACGACGCGTCTCTCAAAGTGGCTGTTCGGAATCTAATCGTTGCCCCTTGGGAGGTGAAAAGGTGGCGTGTGTCGTTTTAAAACGTTGCGGGGCTCGAGGTGACTATTCAAATGTCGCTTCGGCTGTCAGTGCGCCTGACAGGTTGGTTGGGTCATAAATGCGTCGATTCGCTTTCCGGTTGCTTTCGCCTATATAAGGCTCACAAGTAGTCGTGTTCGGTCTAGAGTGTTGGTGCTTTGAGTTGTAAGACGATCTTTGCGACTGCAGTTTTATTCATCGGAGTTTCTCTTGTCTTGCCGAGTTCAACTTCACCGTTCAGGTTAGTTTTCTTCGGTCGCCTTCATTATCCGTTTTTTACGCTTTGGTAGTCGGGTTAGGTTAGATGGGGGCCGGGTGGCGTTCCGTCATGCCCCTTACTCCCCACTCGTCCGTACTTTACGGTCGGCTGACGCCTTCCCTGTGCCCCCTCCTTTTTCAGGTTTTTTCTTTAAGATGGTTCGTCAGAAGAAGATTGGTTACTCTGGTCTTCATCTAGAGCCCGCTCGTCCTGTCGTTGTCAGTAGGCGGACGAAGAAAGACCGGGAAAAGTATCCCGACCTAGAGGAGGGTCGCTTTCAATACAATGAATTCTGCAGGGATATTCTGGACATGCCGTCCAGGCTAGCGAATGCCGACCCGGGCTATTTGGAACGATCGCGCATCGTATGTGCGGCCGAACTCGGCGGTGAACATGAGGTCCATGCCCCCGGCCCTTCCGATCGGATGTGTTATGATCCCCCATCGGGGTTCTATTTACACTTAGTGGTAGTGCGACAGCTTGGGGTGCGGCTTCCGTTCTCGGATTTTACTATGAGGGTGTTGAATTTTTTACAAGTTGCCCCTTCTCAATTCCACCCTGGCGGCTGGGCGTTTACTAGGGCTTTCGAGAAGGTTTGCGCTGTCTTCGGTCGGTCACCGTCTATTGACCTGTTCTTCCATTTATTTCTTCCGTCTCATACCCATGGCGCCGGTGGCCACGGTATGGTGAGCCTGAAGTCCCGGGTGAGTAAGGTTCTTCAGAACTTTACTGATTCATACAAAGACTTCAAAAAAGATTTCTTTAGAGTGACGACCGCGGGTCCTGACCGAGTGTGGTGGTTTCGTACGAACTCCGCGGGGACGGTATTTAGACGATTCCCCTTAAGTTGGAGTACTAAGCATTTCGAGAGAAATGCT
The DNA here is from genome assembly GCA_030819835.1 of Acmispon strigosus. Taxonomy (NCBI): domain Eukaryota; kingdom Viridiplantae; phylum Streptophyta; class Magnoliopsida; order Fabales; family Fabaceae; genus Acmispon; species Acmispon strigosus. Next base: position 11,821,615 of record JAUAMA010000001.1, read on the forward strand.
ACTCAGTATGGTAAGGACGACCCTCGGACATTGTCCGTCGCTGATCAAGAATTTCTCGCTGTGCTCGAGAAAACTGTTATTATTGATGAGGACGGGAATCCTCAGTACTTGCTGAAGTGCCGAGAACTCGTTCATCATCCGGCTAGCGCACTTCGTAGTCATTATTGTAAGACTTATGATTCCCTGTAGACTATCCGGCCTTGTTGTTTTTTTTTTTTTTTTACTAACCGTTCTTTGCTTTTCACTTTTTTTTTTTAGTGAAAATGACGATCGACCCTGCTCTAGTGGCCTTGTTGCAAGCCGCGAGTAGTGATGACGAGGCGGGACCGACTGAAGGGGTCGCCGTGCAGCAACCGACTGAGGGGGTCGCTCAACTTGCCGAGGAGCGTCCAGTAATCGTCAACATAGCCAGTGACGATAATGAAGAGGTTCCCGAAGAGGAGCCTTTAGTTGTTCGCAAAAGGAAGGTCGTTCGTGAGCGCGAGGGACCGGTAAAGCAAATCCGACTACTTCAGCCGTCTGAAGCAGCGATTGGGGCTCCAAGTTCCGGCCATCTTTCTGAGGCACCGGACGAGGCTTCACAATCTCCTATCGTCGGCGCGTTGAACCCCGATGAAGAGCTGGAGGGATCCTATAGCGACTCGGGGGAGGGGACAGTAGATGGAGCGAGTAAAGGTAAAGGTGTCGTTGGTGGTCCCTCTCGCCCATCCAACATTGGAGCTGCTGCTGGGGTTGACGAAGGGCCTTGGGGAATCAGTGTATGGAATGACGAGTCTTTCGATATGCCGAGGTACCTGAAAGTTGTTGATGATGAGTTTTACCGAGAACTGGAGGTGGAACAGATGGACAACTTCTCTGGTAATCAGATGTTCGACCACTGTCATCAAGCTATTGGGCGGGTGGCTTCCGTTCTCCGCTATAGTCAGTGCAAACTGATGAAGCGGTTGAATGAGCTTAACCGTTACTGCCGGGACCACCGATCCGTTGTCCAGGAGTTAGAGGCCGCTCGACAAGAGGTGGAGCGTGTTAATGATGGACTAAGACAAGACTTGGCGGATCGTGACAGTCGGATTAAGGAGCTCGAAGCTGAGGATGCAGGTCTTCGGGGTCGTCTGACCGAGCAGATCGGGCTGGTAGAGGGGTTGCGCGAGCAGCTGCGGGTTCGAGAGGCGGAGCTGGCTGGGGTGCGCGGCCAAGTGGTGGAATCAGAAAAAGCTGGGGCTTCCTTCAAGTCTGAGTTGGAGCAAGTCACCGCCGACCGAGATGGCCTACTGGAGCAGAACCGAATTTTAGTTGCTGAGAAGCAAGAATCTGAGAGGCTGGTCGGTCAGGTTGTGGCCGAGCGGGACGCGCTAAACTTAGCGAAGAAAAACTTGGAGGAAAACCTGAGGCGAGTTGGTAAGGCCTCATTTCAGAACGCGGTGGACCAGTTGACCGTGGTCAACCCCCAACTGAGTACCGACCATATCAGTTACCGCCGAGTTGTGGTTGACGGTTGGATTGGTAACTTGGTGGGAGGTGAGTTCCAACCGGTCTATCCGGTGTCTGAAACCGCCGCTCCGCCCGGGGAGCCTGTTATTAATGTTCCCAATGCCGAAGAAGCCAACGAAGAAGCCGAGATGCCTGCAGAGGGATGAAGAGCCCGTTCGTACTACTGATCGTTTTGTTTGTCTTGTAATTTGAATTTTCGTATGCTTTATTTCGAAGTACTATGCCGAGACTCTCTTTTTGTAATATGAACTACCTTTTGCTGTTATATAGCTCGATGCTTCGCTTTTATTTTGTTCGCTAAGTGTCGTTCTGTCGTGACGATTTTTCGTTTGCCCGCGATCTCGATTGTGCCGAGTTGTTGTGTCGTTATTTATGTTGTGATTTTCGCAAGTTGAACGCGGGCGCTCGCTGCCAAAACCGACTTAATACCTTTCTTGGTCTCACCCTGGTTCAACGAACGCGGACGTTCGTTACAAAGCCGACTTAAAGACTTTCGCGAACACGGACGTCCGTTGTCTCACTTTGTTTCAACGAACGCGGACGTTCGTTGTCAAAGCCGACTTTTGAGGACTTCCGTGGCCTCACTTTGGTTCAACGAACGCGGACGTTCGTTGCCAAAGCCGACTTTGAGGACTTTCGTGGTCTCACTTTGGTTCAACGAACGCGGACGTTCGTTGCCAAAGCCGACTTTGTGGTCTTCCGTGGTCTCACTTTGGTTCAACGAACGCGGACGTTCGCTGCCAAAGCCGACTTTGAGGACTTTCGTGGTCTCACTTTGGTTCAACGAACGCGGACGTTCGTTGCCAAAGCCGACTTTGTGGTCTTTCGCAGTCTCACTTTGGTTCAACGAACGCGGACGTTCGTTGCCAAAGCCGACTTTGAGCTTATCTGTGGGTGCCCTGCAATATCAATGTTTTCTGAATAACCTGCAACTTTTCATTAATTCCATTGAGTAGAAAAAAGGGAAATACAAATAAACAGTGTGGGGTTTCTCTAACTATAGTAGCGTCTCAGATTGGCAGCGTTCCAGTGCCTGGGAATTTCTTTGCCGTTCAGGTGCTCTAATATGTACGCTCCACTCCCTGTTGATTCAAACACTCGGTACGGCCCTTCCCAGTTTGCCGCCAGTTTACCTTTTTCCTCTGCTCTTGCTCCGACGCTTGCCCGGCGCAGCACTAGGTCCCCGGGCAGAAATTGTCTCTTAATCACCTTGCTGTTGTACCTGTGGCTGACTTTTTGTTTAACGATCGCGGTTCGCAGGTTCGCCGCGTTCCTGCGTTCCTCTGCTAAGTCAAGCTCCTCGGCGATCAGTGCTCCGTTCACGGCCTGGTCAAAGGCCAGTACTCTTGCGCTGGGTTCGCCTATCTCTGCCGGGATTACTGCCTCTGTTCCGTACGTCAAACGGAAGGGTGTTTCCCCTGTAGATGACTGGGGGGTAGTTCGGTAGGACCATAGCACATGGTCTAGGTGTTCGGCCCACTGCCCCTTGGCCGCTTGCAATCTCTTCTTAATGCCCCTCAAGATGACCTTGTTTGCAGATTCCGCTTGACCGTTCGTCTGCGGGTGCTCGACCGAGGTGAAGCGTTGCTTAATGTGCAGTCCCTCCAGTAGCTCCCTGAATTTCTTGTCTGTGAATTGCGTCCCGTTATCAGTGATGACCGTGCGCGGTACCCCGAAACGACTGATGATATTCTTGTAGAAAAAACGCTGCACTCGGGCTGAAGTTATTGTAGCCAGGGGCTCCGCCTCAATCCACTTCGTATAGTAGTCCACTGCTACTATCAAAAACCTTAGTTGTCCTAGGGCCTTGGGAAAAGGGCCCAGGAGGTCCATGCCCCATTGATAGAACGGCCAAGGAGCAGAGATGCTTGAGAGCTCATTCGGTGGTGCCAGGTGGATGTCTGCGTGCTTCTGGCAAGAGTCACACTTCCTTACATAATCGGCCGCGTCTTGGTTCATGGTTGGCCAGTAGTAACCTGCCCTCAAGATCTTCTTTTCTAAGGTCTGGCCCCCAGGGTGATGACCGCAGCTTCCCTCGTGTACTTCAGCCATCACGTAGGTCGCTCGGTCTGGTGTCAGGCATTTGAGGAGGGGGGTAGTGAAACCCCGCTTGTATAGATCGCCGTTGATTATGGTAAACCAAGCTGCCTGTCGAACTAGCTTCCGTCTTTCCAGCCCATCATCGGGTAACCAGTTACTGGTGATATGTTTCCTGATCGGGGTGGTCCAATCAATTACTTCTGTCTGCGTGGTGAGGATTTGCTGGCCTACACTCGGTGAATTGAGTGTTTCTTGAATCACCGATCGGTTGTTGTGGGGTTTCTTCGTGCTTGCCAATCGGGATAGGACATCTGCTCGCTCATTTTCCGCCCGCGGGACATGGTTGAAAGTTACTTTTACAAATCGTTGGCAGATCTTTTGTAAATGTTCTAGGTACAGCTGAAGAACGGGCTCCTTGGCCTGGTACTCTCCCTTGGCCTGAGAGACCACTAGCTGGGAATCACTGTGCACCACGACCTCCCTAGCTCCTAAATCCCAAGCTGTTGAAAGTCCCGCTATGCAGGCCTCGTACTCGGCCTGATTATTCGTGGTCGGAAAATTGAATCGAAGGGATTGTTCGACTGAGATACCTGTGGAGCATTCGACCACTATCCCGGCCCCTCCGCCTTTACTGTTGGAAGATCCATCCACATGAACCGACCAAATGGGCGCTTCCACGTTCTCGACCTCTGCCATTTCAACTAGGAATTCAGCCAAGGCCTGTGACTTGATTGCTTGTCTTGGTTCGTAGTGAATGTCGTGCTCAGAAAGTTCGATCGACCAGGCTATCATTCGTCCTGCCAAATCTGGTTTATGTAAAACCCTCTTGATTGGTTGGTCTGTCCTCACCACAATCGTATGAGCTTGAAAGTACTGTCTTAATCTCCGAGCAGTTGTTAGGAGGGCGTACGCTATCTTCTCCAGCTTCTGGTACCTCAGCTCTGGGCCTTGCAGTGCCCGACTAACAAAGTAGATTGGGTGCTGCTCTTCCTTGTCTTCTCTAACCAGAACCGCGCTGACTGCCCTGTCTCTTACTGCCAAGTATAGGTATAGACTCTCTCCTTTGATCGGAGAGGAGAGGATAGGAGGTCTCTGGAGGGTCTCCTTGAATTCTCGGAAGGCTTGCTCGGCCTCAGGGGTCCACTCAAAAGATTTCCCTTTTCTGATCAGATCATAAAGTGGTAGCGACCTCAAAGCTTCCGAGGGGATGAAACGGCTGAGGGAAGCCAATCGCCCTGCCAGCTGCTGCACCTCTTTAACGGAGGTCGGACTCTTCATATCCTGAATTGCTTTACACTTGTCTGGGTTAGCTTCGATTCCCCGATCTGTGAGCATGAAGCCAAGAAATTTTCCTCCTCGGACCCCGAACGTGCACTTTTCGGGGTTGAGCCTGAGGTTATGTCTCCTCAGTTGTCTGAAGACGTCCCTTAAATCGGCAGCGTGATCCCGTCCTCGTGGAGTCTTAACTATGATTTCGTCGATGTAGACCTCCACCGACTGTCCAATCAGCCCGTCAAAAACCTTAGTCATCATTCTTTGGTAGGTTGCTACCGCATTCTTCCGTCCGAAAGGGAGCATGGTGTAGCAGAAAGTCCCATGGTCCGTGATGAAAGCTGTCTTCTCTTCGTCTGGGGCGAACATGGGGATCTGGTTGTATCCCGAGTAAGCATCCATTAGCGATAAAAACTCGTAGCCCGAGGAGCTATCTACCAGCGCATCAATGCTCGATAGTGGAAAAGGGTCCTTTGGGCATGACTTGTTGAGGTCGGTATAGTCCACGCACATACGCCATTTCCCGTTAGCTTTCTTGACCAACACCACGTTTGACAACCAAGTTGTGTATTTAATCTCCCGGATTATACCAGCCTTGAGTAGCTCCGCCGTTTGTTCCTTTATAACTGCCTGCTTCTCGGCGCTCGTCCGTCTCTTTCTCTGAGCAACCGGCCTGTGTCCTGGATCTACCGAGAGGCGATGGCAAGCCAGCTCGGGGTGGACCCCTGGCATATCGCCTGGTCCCCAGGTGAAGAGATCCCCATTGGCCCGGAGGAGTCTCTCGAGGCGCTCGGCCTGTTCCTTGTTCAGATCCTTTGCCAGCTTAGTGGTTTGTGACTTAGACTTTCCAACCTGCACGGGTCGCGTTTCGCCGCTCGGACACATTCTGAGGTCGGTTTCCGAATTATCTATCCTTGGGTCCGCGTCCATGAGAAAAAAGGATTCCCGTTGACTCTTTGGTTTCGACCGTTTCCTTTCTCTGTCTTCCTTTGCCATCTGGCAGCTGGCTGTATAGCAACTCCTTGCCACTTGAAGGTTTCCTCGTACTGCGACCACCCTACCCTTATAGGGGTACTTGAGCATCAAGTGTGGGCATGATATGATTGCTTTGAACGCGTTGATGCTTGGTCGGCCTAGAATGACGGTGTATGCGGTCGGGCAATCGACAACTATGAACCGTGTCTTGACCGTCGCGCAGTCGCGTTGGTCCCCGAGGGATAGCCAGGTGTCAAAATATCCCAAAGGGGTAACTCGATCGCCGGTGAAACCAATCAGATCACTGTCGTAATGAATCAAGTCACTGTCCCGCTGACCCAGTGCCTTGTATGCCGCATAAAATAGGATATCAGCCGAGCTACCAGTGTCAATTAAGGCCTTCGTAACTCGTTGATTCGCGATCATCGCGCTGCAGACAATCGGGTCCCCATCCTTTCCTGTGTCTGCCCCGTAATCCTCCTTTGAAAAGGTGACCGGAGGTTCTTCATATCTATCAGGGCCACCTTTCCGCGAGTGGACTTCTGCCCTCATAACTGCCCTGTGACTCTTTTTCCTTGAACTCGTACTTGTCTCCCCTCGCCAGAAACCTCCTGCGATCGAAAGGGTGAATTGTGCTGGTCTGTCAGATCGGCCTCTATCTACCTGTTCCCTCGAACGTTCTCGGCTCCCGCGACGCTCAGACCTTGCTGGGCGCCTACCCCTTTGCTGATACCTCTCCCGGTCAGGACTATACCTTCGTACCTGCTGGCCGTGGTACGGCGGCGCTTCACGCCTAGGGAGAGTACGCGTCGTCTGCTGAACGTACTTTGTCAATCGGCCCCTCTTGACTAACCTTTCAACACTATCCATTAGTTGTACACACTCGTCGGTTGTGTGTCCTAACCCTTCGTGGTACTCACAGTACTTCGACGTATCCGCTATGTGTTTCGACCGGATTGCTGGTGGTCTATCTCTTAGATCTCCCTCAGCATTCTCCTTGAAGATCCGAGTCAGCGAGGTGTTTAACGGAGCGTAGCGGTCGAATTTACCTTTCGGTTTGTAGGTTTCCCTCCTATCGGCTGGACCGTCCGGACGCCGATCCCCCGATTTCACCGAAGCCGAGGGTGCCGCTCTACTGGCTGGTGGGGTTGGCGTGCTCCTTAATCCCAGTGTCCTCTCAGCATCTTCCTGATTAATATACTTTTCTGATCGCTTTTGGAACTCGGCCTTAGTCTTCGGCTTCACACCGCTGAGCGATTTCCAGAACGGTCCAAGTTGAAGGCCTTTCCGAGCATACAGTAGGTGCAACTCTTCTGAGAGGCCGGGAGTGAGATTAGCCTCTTTATTGAACCTTGCTAGATAACTCCTTAGCGACTCTCCCTCCTCTTGCCGGACTTGCTCGAGAGTCTCGACCGTCCGTGGAAGTTCTTTGCTAGACGCAAACTGCTGAGTGAAAAGATCCACTATATCTGTCCACTTCTGAATGGAACCAGCTGGTAGGGATTGAAACCAACGTTGGGGGACCCTCCCCAGGCTCATGGGAAAGAACCTACAGCAGAGGAGATCAGATGCCCCGGCGCACTGCATAGTCCCTCTAAAATGATCCAAATGTGCCCATGGATCGTCTGTACCATCATACTGCTGCATCTTCGGAGGTTTTATGAAATTGGGTGGCATTGGTTCCTGCATAATCTCCTGCCCGAGAGGGTTCCCCGCCTGTACCTACCGCACGCGGGTTGGCCTCCGAGGTTGAGGTTCCAAAGAGGGTTCGCGCTGACCGCGGGATGGTTCAGTCGCCGCCACCCGAGATTGGTTGGGCGAGTGGGGGTGTCCTTGGCTCCACCCCTGGTTACGTTCCTCCTCCAACTGCTGAATATACTCCTTCAGCTTTTGGATGGTAGCGCTCTGGTCCTCGGTACCTTGTCATCCTTGCTTCTCCATGGCCGCCATCCGCTCCTCAAGTCGGATGAGGGCCTCGCGATCATTCCGGGCTTGCATCTCGGACGCCTCTTGGACCTTTAGGGCCGAATCCGCGATCGGTTGTGTCTGGCTTGCCGATTGTGTCCGTTCATTCTCATCCAGTGTCTCTACTCGGACTGAGTCTTCTCTCGTCGTTCTTGAAACGTGTCTTGGGTTCTTCTTCGGTGCCATGTCGTCGTCCGAGGAAAGGTCGTGGGTTCGGTCCCCACAGACGGCGCCAATGTCGTCAACTCACACTAGGTAAATAGGCGACCGGAACCTGTACCTTCACTCGGATGCTGTGGTGGTCGTCTCTGGTCGAGCGCCAGAGGGGGTACCTGCAATGACACTCCGATGCCTAAGTCAGTATTAGGAGTAGAAGGACGAGCAGAGTGGGTTAGATAGCGTACCATTAATGAGCCTGCATGGGGGTATTTATAGGTGTCAGACCTCTGACAGGAACATTAGGCTGGACACGTGGGTCTTCGTCATTGGTTGGACGATCGGAGTGGTATGTGCCGATCGGTGTGGTACAGCCGATCGGCACATACGAACAACAACCATGAACCATTTAAGACATGCTTTGAGGTGAAGGTACAGACTGATCAGATTAAGAAGACTGTCGTTGTGGCACCAGAACAGGGAACTATAATCAGCGGTGCAGCAAAGAAAAGGACAGGTCCATCGTGGTAGGATGGCAGTGGGAAGGAGAGTGAATCTGATGACGATGATTAGATGCATGCATGCGACGACAGTAGGGAACATGGCAAGACCTCCAGCGGCGAAGCTGACAGCCCAAAAATAGATGAGGAGATAGTTACACATTGTGCAATAAATCATGAAGATATTATCCATAATCAAGCCTTGGATTTGATTGAGGCTTGTTATGGCAGTGAGGAGATAGTCCTCTTGTCACGTTTGTGGGTGAGAGGGTGTGTCCGAGGGTTGGAAAATCGTTTTTCACGAGGGTTTGGAATTATTTTTTTTAGAAAGATAGCGAAGACTAGGGTTCTTTTGATTCAGGACACAAAGTGCAGTAAGGGAAAGGGAAGTTGATGTTGAATGCTGAGTTGTTGTTAAGTTTGGCTTTAGCAGCGGAGGGCTTCGCGACGTAGTGGAATGGAGGGTTTTAGAGGATCCTGGTGCGGCGTGGCAAGGAGGTCTACGAGGGAGGGGGTCGGGTGCATGGTTAGTGGCAGCGTGGAGGGAACCGAGCGTGGTCTATTGAGTTGTTGTGCTTTGAAGCGCTGTTTTGGGTTCAAGGTTTTGAGGGAGTATGCGTCTCTTGGTGTAGATCTTTGCTTATACAAAAATTTTGTTGCTAGGTTGTAGATCTTCTGTTTTTGTTCAAACTTATGAGTTGTGAGGGTGTTGTAGGTGACAAGGGAGCATTGGGGCATATTGGTCATGGAGGAGTTGTTTGGGATAGTACAGGTGAAGGCTTGGTCTTAGGCTCATGAGGTGGAGATGACGGCGGATCGGAAGTTTAGAGGTGGATTGTCAAGAAGGCGGGGAGGTCGTTGCAAATGCAACTTCAGTTGCTGCTTTTCTACCTTAGACAGGTTGTTACAGAATTATCCCTTTGTGGGTTTTTTTCGCAGCGATGTCCTTAGTTATCTCACTTGAGAGAGTTGTTCTCAAGCTTGCTACGTTTATCTAATAAATGATCATTTCAATTTTCAAAATAATAATAATGATAATCTATTATTTTAGTTGAAAAGAATGAGATATTACATCCACATCACTCACTTCCATCACAATTTTAATAGAACACTGCGGAAGGGTCAAAGTTGCTGACGGAAAAAACATTTGCGATTTAAATCGCTCATTTTGAAAATAAGGATCCAAATTGCAAAATTATGATGGATCAGGGATGAAAAGTGAAATTATGTCACCAAGTTATATGCAAACAGAATCCCTAATGACATAGAAAGAGTTCTAAGTATAGTAAATTCTCCCATTCAAACCTATGTAGATGTGAGTGAATTCTTTAGTCGTTTGGTAATGTCTTTCAACTCGTCTCCATTTATTTATTTTAGTACATTTTTTTCATATTTTGTCATTGCCTGTAGATTCTTCACATGAGAAATTATGTTTGAGTCAAAAATTACACATCATGATGGACTAACTCCTCTAATACATGATTTTTCCATGTCACGTGTTTTTCATTATTTTCAAAAAGCACCACTATATACATCAAGAAGCTAACAAATCCAAAATCACACAGCAGGAGCATAAATATATCAAAGGTCGTCATTCAAATCATATTTGTAGATAAAGGCCCTATTCCTTGGCTATATGAGTTTCAGATATCAATACATTTTTTTGTCTCCAGTAGAATATAATTCATTCGTGTCATAATATCATATGGCGTGATTAAGTTTTCAACCGTAATCATAAAACTTTAATATTATGAAAACATGGAAACTATCATTTTAACTCTCAATCTCGATGTTTCTAGGTTATATTGTAACGTGAGAGTGGGTTATATAAGCGCTTTTTTGTTTTGGAACAGGTATACCTATCTCCCCTATTTTGTTAAAATATGTCTAATCTGGTATGATTGTTAACTAAACCAAACAAATAATTTCTGTAAAGGCTACCAAATAAATGTGGTGTTGTCTAAATCAATCAAAGTAAATATGAAGTAAAATCAATCTAGTTTTAGGGGGCCTAGTAGTATTTTGACATGCGTTATGAGTTGGAATTTTCTAAGAAACGTGTCAAAATATACTGGATCACCTATGACTAGATAATTTTACTCAATATTTACTTAAGGTGATTTAGACAAATCCAATTAATATTATTAAAAAAATACAAGAGGCACCAAAATAATGAACAAAGATAACACTGTCAAAAAATTAAAGAACACGGAAAAATTTATAATAAATAAAAAGTCTCTAATAAGCCTTCAAAACTCTAATCGAAATCTAAGTATTTAACTCAAACATCATCTTCAAATGCTAATTAGAACACAAAGTATGATTTGCTCCGACAAACAAAAAGTAGATAGAATTGCTTGCACATTGTTTTTACCGACCACTATGGTCTCAATTATATGAAAAGATATTAGAAGCAGATAATCTTCGTAGAATTGAAAAAAACAATTGTTTCTTACCAGCTAAATAGACCAAATTGTTGTTTGCGAAATTACCATCTAAACAAATAATTCGAAAAGTGAATATTCTTAAACAAAACCAGGCACTTCATTATGAAATAAGGAAAAGACAAGGAGAACACTAGAGATCACCATACATAATTGATTAACAAAGGAAAATGAAATCGAACATCAACAAAAACTTGGGTGGGGGCGGACTCTCACAACTAACTTAAACATAATTCTTTAAAGGAACAATGGAATTGGCCAAGGGACACTTTGGAAATAGACAATACCAAATGGATCCGACTCATTCCTAGCAAGCATCAAATTTCATTATTTTGGTTTTCAAAGTAACTCAAGAGAATTTTCAGACCATCATCATCGTCGTCCATAATTGGCTCTTTCCCTTTGCTCCCAGAAGCTCCAAGATCAGCAATAACTCTAGCTTGGTTCTTATGAGCCTCCTTTTCATCCCTTTTTACTTTCTCCCTCTGCTTCTCAATCTCCATCAAAGTATTGTCAATCATTTCTCCCAAAGCATTGGCATCTTCCAAGCTCAAACCATCTGGAACTTCTCGTGTCTTGAGACAATTGAACATGGAAAGGCTCGTCCGGGTCCTCTTATTTTCACGCCTTTTCTTCTCCAGCTCCACCCAAGCCTTTTGAACCATTTTCTGCAATTGGCTTTCATGGTTCAACATGTTTTTCTGCTGCTCATGTACAGTCATGTTTCTGAACCGGGCTATCACTTCTTGAACCTGATTATCACCAGATGGCCAAACATCTGGATGAACCTGGTTGTCGGTATTATTTGGATACACTATAAGACATGCCTCTATCCCGCAAAGGGTTGTAATATCACTCACGCCCTTCTTCATGGTTTTCGTCCTCTTATTATATGTTGCGTCCCTCTCTCTCTTCTTGGCTATGAGTGAGAGGATCACTTTCTTTCTAGCCATGACAATAGTATAGAGAAGAAAAGAAAATAGGAGATGAGTAGGGAGCAAGAAGTTTTGTTTTTGTTTTTGTTTTGTGTTATTCACTTTCTCACCTCTTCTTTTTATAGACCTAAATGAGCTCTTTTTTGAGCCCTTGCTGTTACAATATTAATTAATTAATTAATCATGTGCCCTAAGTACAAATATGATTGCATTTTAATGTTGGCACAACATATATGGCAAGAAATTTTTAATGTATAATATATTTCCTTTTATGAATGGAGAATATAGAAAGGAAAGTATTATATTTAATTTTTATTTGAAACATGAGTAGGAAATCCAATGAATTTGAGCTTTATTTCAAAACTCTGATAAGCATACATTAATAGCTATCTAAGCATTATTTGGAAAATCACACAAGCATGACTAATAGCTATCAGTATATCTTATCATTAAACTAGTAAAAAGATATTTTATAATTAAAAATTGTAACATTCTGAATTCTCATTTAATATTTTTTTGTATCATTTTTTTGTTATATTAATTAATAAAGTTATGAACTTCAAAATCTTATCATAGTCATTGAACCAAGACCACTCACAAAGATACCAATATATTAATGTACTATTATTTATATATATATATATATATATATAACTGATATATTAATGCAATATTAGATATATATATATAGTAGGTGTAACTTATTTAAATATTATTTTAATGTGGTAATGGTAGGAATAAATTATGACTTATAAATATAATAATGAATAGTCAAGATTAAAAATTATTTAGTGGTCATGTGACCACTTAAAATTGTCATGTGACATTTTGAAAAGTTCATATGACGTAATGCTTTAATCTATATCATTCATGATTCAATCTAATGTTCATGATTTATTCTTACTATTCTCACATAAAAATATAGTTCTCATAAGATGCATCCGGTAGGAGTAAATCATGACTGTTAGATCTAATCTTGAATGATAAAGATTAAAATGTTAAGTCATATAAAAAGCCACATGAAATTTTTAAGTGGTAATGTTACAATTAAGTATCTTTTAAACATGGACATTAACTTTATGATTTTGACAATAATTTATTTTTATCATATCATGAAGATGCCACAAAGCTCTGCTAGGGTTTCTTCTGCCTAGCCTCAAAGGAGGCATACTCTCGGAAAGGAGAAGCTCCGGAGGTAGGCCATAACGATGATGACGACATGGGTGCAAAGTGATGACTGGAATTCGTATGATGTTTTTAGGGTCTTTTTCTCTTGTTTTTAGTTCATTTTATTGATTCTCATATAGTTTTTATTTCACTTTGTTAGGTTTTTCTCTTTATTTTTGCATTTGCATATAATTTAGTTAGTTTTGTGTTTTAGTCCTTTTAATTGTGTTTTATTAGTGTTTTGTTAGTGTTTTATTAGAGTTTAGTTCTTGTTAGTGTTCTGGTCATTATTAGGTGGTTCATGGTGACTTGATGATGAGAATTGATGAAGGAATAATGAAGAAATGATGATGAGGAAAGGGTTAAAGGCTGGACGGTTATGGGAATAAGGAGATGAAGCATCAAACTTGTTTAACATGTGTCAAAATGAAGAATTGATGAAGATAATGATTGCTTCAGCTGTTTCAAAACCCTATTGAAGCCACCATGAAGCCTCATCAAAGCATTGATGAAAGGAATCAAAAGAGAAGGTTAATAACAAGAAAATGAGGAGATTGTCGTGCTCCCAACGCCTTAGCGTTGGCACCCCAACGTTCATGCGTTAGCATTCTGTCTGAAGAGGAGAATCCAATGCTGTTTCCAGCGCCCAAGCGTTGGAACCCAACGCTTGAGCGTTTGCTTGCTGGCAGATTGGCTATAAATTCAGTTTTTGGCTTTTCTTTTGTATCAAGCCCGAGAACCTGAGTTCCTTCCTTTGTAGCCTTGTTCTTGAAGCTTGTAAGAGGCATTTGGAGCCCTTGTTTCAAGTTTTGTTCTTTTTATTTTAATTATGTTTTCCTTAGCCATGTTTGGCTAAGTTCTTTTTTATTCGGGTAGTATGTGAATCTTTTCTAAGTTTTGCTCTAAACTTTCTGTTGCTCTATGTGAATAAAGTTATCTTTTCTTGAATCTTTTCCCCATGCTTATTTTACTTGAAGTCGACGCAAGTACTTTCCTAATTTCTGCACAATGGTTATTAGCAGGAATTAAGGGAAATGAGATTAGATTAATCGGTTAATCCGCCAGTTAGGTGTAAGGGTGGGAATCAATTGTGATGGCCAGAACTAAAGAATGTTGATGCTTCAATTGGGTTAGCTAAACACTAAGGTATTAGGTTTGGTAATTGAAATTGAAAGTCTATTTGATTAAGGTATAAACAAATAGAAATTCTAGGCTAAATCACCATGAAATCGATTTCTAAATTCATATAGTTATCTGATTGTGGAAAGCATAATTTGATTATGTGAAGCTATTACCCAAGTGCTATTTTTATCAGAATTGCTTTTTGTTCTTATACTATATCTTTTCCCAAAATCAAAATAAATATTTCTTTTCACTTTCTCAAACTCTAAAGAACCGATTTTAAATCAACCCAATCCCTATGGAGACGACAAAACCCGATACTGTACTATGATTGAGTCTTGAAAGAGATTTGATAGTAGTTGGTAGAGAAAAACCTCTTTTGTTCTTTTTAATCATCAAAATCCCTTTCACCAAAAAGAAAAGGAACAAGAAGGTGACTCTGACAGAGTACCTTGTGACGGAGGTGGGTTGTCACATTTTGGATACACTCTGTTCATTGATGGCATATCGGCTTTAGTGGAGTATCATCATGTGAGGAACCTTTTCTTGCAATATAGGAAGGTGAAGAACGTATTCATTCAATGGCAGCGGAAGTCTAGGAGGAGGTTTCGATTCGGTTTCATTCGTTATGCGTCTAAGGAGAATGATTGTTTGACTTTGAAACATCTTGACGGGGTCAGGATAGGAGGCGCCTTTTTGTATGTTACTCCAGCCAAGTTCCCTCGTTCGAGTAATAAGGGTTTGATCCAACGACGCAGCGATCCTCAGATGACGGCAAAGGCGGCGAGGAGGACGGGTGCTCTGTCATGGCAGAAAAGGGATAAATGCTCACTCATGGGGTCAAAATCTTGGTCCGACGTTGTGTCTGGGAAGGCGAAGGAGTACAGAGCCAGATCAATCTCTTTTGAGGAGGAAGATATGTTCGTTGATAAGAGTTGGTGCTGCCTTGTGGACCAAAGGATCCCTAACTTTATGCTATTTCCAAAAGCGGAAGCTTCAACTCGGTGTGTTGAAGTTAAAGAGGTCTCTAGAGGTCCTGATGAATTGCTTTTTCTAGAGTCTCTCTGGTGCAGTTGGAAGGCGAAAGATCGAGATTACAGTATAGTGGGAGGAGAGAGACAGATTATTTATCATTAATGCCACATGATTTTGTTGGAAACAAATTAATGGTTTTTAAAATTTCTCCTATTATTTCGGTTGGTATTAATGGTGTTGCTATTTTTAAGGGACCTATTTTTGAAATGGTAGACAACTTTCCATGTAAGCAGTTATGCTTTAGAGTTTTTGAAATGTTGTGGGCATCTAGCTGGCTTTTAAATGCAGTAAGGGATGTGTTTTATGATGATGAAGGAACGTATATTTCTGATCTCTTTATTCTTTCCACTAACGCTTTTGGTTCATTAGATGTGGAGGGTGTTGCTCGTCCATTTTCACCTTCGCGACCGCAAGTGGCTTGCTCGGCTGCAAACCTCTGCAATGAGCCGTCAGTTGTTGATTCTCCAGTGCCTTCGGAAGCGGGTTTTTCTCTTGTTGTGTTCCCTTGGGTGGCTCCTTCCATAAGGTTGTGTGGTCTCCCAAAGGAGAGTATCAGTGTTAGCAAGGATCTTGACCTTGGGGTCAGGGTGGGGTTGATTCTGAGGTGGTGTTGGGGGATGTTGAGCTTCTCGATGTCACTCTGTTAAGGCTCCGTGGTCATCCTAAGAAGAAGCTAGGGGATAGGCGGGTTTCTAATGTGGGCCCTCGAAGGCCCTGTGGTCAGCCAAAGAAATCAAAAGGTGTTGATGGTAGTGATAGCCCTTGTGTCCACACTCTGGTTGGCCTTTCTTCTTCTAATGTAGATCTTTCCTCCTCAAGTTTTTCTTTGGAGGATCATGTATCTGGTGGGTACTTTACGCGTGCTAAGAATGTGTGGCTTATCGGAAACTTAGTGGGGTTGGAATTCCCTGGTAGTGATTTGGGAGCTATTTGTGGTCTTGAGGAGGAGCTGAAGGAATGTCTGCCGGCTTGCCTTTAGGAGTCCTTGGTTTGTTTTGTTGGTCGGCAGTGGGCGTTTTGGTTTTCCTTTTGGGGTTGGAAGCCTTCTTTCTGTTTTTTGACTCTTCTTTCTCTATGTACTCTGGGGGTGGGCTGTTTTGTCTTGTCTACGTTGGTTTTGTGGTTTGTGGTTTCTTTTTCCTCCCTTCGGGGTTGTACTCATCTTTTGATTTTTAATGACTTTTTGTTCTCTAAAAAAATTATTTTATCATAGATTTGAGGTGTTACGATTAGAATGGTTTCAAAGACATTCATTAAAATATGTTGGTAGTGTTTGGTAGACACGTCTGAATAGGATGAAACAAGACTTATGTGTTCTGTTCCATTTTTTATATTTTAAGATGAAACATAACATGACAAAAGACTTACCAATGATACATTTTGGTTCTCTCGATAAAGGTGAAACTAAGGAGAACAGAATGAAGTACTCTCTAATAAAAATAATGTTAATAATAAAATGATAAAAATAACATATAAATATAAATTTTATTATAAATCAATAATAATTACAAAATAATTATGTGTTCAACTTTATTAACAATTATTTATAACAAAAAAATATTAAAAATCAAAATATTGACTTTTTTTAACATTTATAAGTATTTTCTTAAATTTATTGCTAATTAAATTAAATAGTTAGAAAAATTTAACTTGTATATGATAATTTTGTAAAAAATATATATAATATTTTATTAATTCAATTTTTTATACTCAATCAAATGTTAAACATGACAGAGTTATATACTTTAAGAAATATATGGTTCTATTATGATGCCTTGGAGTTACTAGATATAATATACAAAATATTATTGTCCTATTACGTTATGTTTTGTCCTGTTCGATTCACCAAACGCTATCTTAGAATTTGTTGTTCACTTTTAATGTGTTATATGACTTAATAATATTTTCAAAATTATTAAAATTAAATTTATTTCATATATATATATATATATATATATATATATATATATATATAATTTCATATATGTTTAGATAACCTAATTAAAAATAATGATAAATTTGTATTTGATCCCTCTAAATATAACTAGTTCTGGTTTTCCTACTTGGCCAGAAAATATTAGAAATTTTGTCCCTACATGTACAAAATATCACTTTTTAATCCTTGCATAAATTGAAGCTTGAAGCTCTAGGGTCGTGCTAGCTTATGTGTCTAGTTTGTTGTAGTGCATGGACCTACCACTCTAAGGTTTTTATTTTCATTAAACATTTTTTTTATTTAAATATTCAGTTTGAGAACAACGCTCTCATGAAAGGAATACGACAACTCAGATTTATTTTAATAAGGCTCATAGATCACCCTCACTATTACATGCTTACACCATATTGAGTTTATCTCCATTCATACATAACCAACCCTTCCTTGGAACCTTTAAAGAAACTTTCAGTGCTAGAAACACATGAGGGATATCATAGGGACACAAGAAGGTGGGTTGGATTGTGTGTGAAGAAGGTCTCGTCTTGGACTCTGGCTGAGGTTTTGATAAAGACAAAGCACATCACAAAAAGAAGAAAAAGAAAGACTTCAAGAACCAGCTCAAATCTTCAAGATCAACTATCAGGGTTCTAGCTCTTAGTAAGTCTTGCTACTTAGGGCCCGTTTGGTGGACAGGATAAACAGAGACAGGATAGGATAGTAATAATCATATCCTGTTGTTATCTGTTGTTTGTTGCGCCAGCAGGATATGATAACACTATCCTGTCCCTTATCCTATCATGTCCATCATGTGTAAAAATTATCCTGAGGGGGGAGCTAGGATAGAAATTATCTTGACAGGATAGGATATCATATTTTTTGTTTGTTTATTACCGTGACCCAAAATTAATTTTAATATTTATATTTTATATAATTTATAATAATATTAATTCATAAATATAAATTTTTTATTTTAATAAAATATTAATTGTATTACTTATCAATTACTAATTATTATTGTTAAGTTAAATTATTTAGTTACTAATAAATTTAATTAAAAAATAAAATTATTTATAAATGGTGAAAATATTGGATTTACTCATATAAAATAATTAATTTTTCATTATCACTTACTACTAGTTAGTTAACATTATTTTTTTGTTATTTATATTATAATAAAAATACACAAAATAATTCTTCACTAACAATAAAATAGATATATATATATATATATATATATATTAATTCTTTAATAGTAAATATAGACTAATTTTCTATTATCATATGATATTATTTAAAATTATTTCTCTACTTATATAATTATAATTAATAATTTAAATATAAAATATTTTTAAAAGAATATATCTTTTAATAATTTTTAATCATTAGTCACTTACCCCTACTAAGTTAAAACTCATTGGTTACCTATATAATAATTTTAATTAAAATAGAGTCCCTTCGAAAAAATTAAAATAGCCGAATTAATAAAAATTAATTTTATTTTAGTTAATATTAAAAAATAAGCTATTTATAAAAATGTAAAAAAAGTAAATTTAATAGAATAATCACTTTTTAAAAAATAAACTATTTAGAAAATTAAATTTTAAAAAATATTATGTATTTTTTATTTCAAGGAATATTTGATACATTTTTCATTGTTTATATCATATCTTATCAATATCTTGTCCACCCCAAACGCAGGATTCTTATCCTATCCTGACCACCAAACGGGCCCTTAGTGTGCTATGCTTTATCAAGGTTATTTTATCTATGAAGGCTCATAGACAATTGATTAATTGAGTATAACACTATTTCATAAGTAAAATATGATAGAAACACTCAATTATGACTTAAAGTTTAATAAACTAAGAAATGGACTTAGTGTAATCGATTACACAACTCCAAGTAATTGATTACCATACTTGAGTAATCGATTACCACATTTAAGTAATCGATTACACATTTGAAAATAGGTACGTTACTCCAACGGCTAGTAGCGTGATCGATTACCCTATTAATGTAATCGATTACCTGCACGACCAGATGTATTGTTTCATGAACCAATGCATCCCAAGTCATTTGGGAAGCTTTGCAATGGTTCATGGACGACCTCTAGTGCCTATATAAAGTTCATTGATGCTCAGAACATAAAAACAACTTTCATATTTATTAGAAACATTATTCTGAGTAATTGCTCTTTCATTTCCATAAGAACGCTTATGTTGTTCAACATTTAAGAAACTCAAAATAATTGAGCCTTCATTGTAAATTGTCTGGAGCATACAAACTAAGACCAATCCAATTAGAAAGAAGGATTGTTCAGCCATAGCAAAATCTTCTTCATCTTGAATCGGTTTGATTCATTCACCATAGTGTTTGGTGGTAGTGGAAAAATGTCATTTGAATTGGTTTGATTCAAAGTCCACCGTAATGTTCGGTGTCATCAGAAGGTGGTGTGCTTTCTGAGGGTTGATAGGTCTTCTTAGGGTCATTGGCGCGAATATCGATAAGAACGCTTGATCAATCGGAAGTGGTGTGCTTTCCGGAAGATTGATAGATATTCTTATGGACCTTGGCGCAAGCACCTGTAAGATTACTTGATCATAGTGGAAAAATCCCTGAGTCAGAACGGGGGACTGGACGTAGCCTTCTGTGGTTTGAAGGTGAACCAGGATAAAATCCTTGTGTGGTTCTCTCTTCCCTTACCTTTTACTTTCAGCAATTTACATTTCCGCTGCTTTCACATTTGATGATTGTGATTCTGATCAAACTGAAAGTAACTCGATTTTAATAAGGTGGAAATCGTGAGAACCTAATTCACCCCCCTCTTAGGGTGCTATCTGTACTTACATTGTGTTCGTGAAAAATCTTCGCGATTGACAACGTTTAATAATCTGTTTAGTGTTATTTGCACATGTGCGGTCTTCTAAATAAAGTTGTAGTGGATATACGATGGTTGCTGAAGACAAAGTTAAAGCATAAGAAGAAGACACACGAGATTTATCCGGGTTCATCCTTGATCAATGGGCTACGTCCAGTCATTGGTTAGCACCAAGATTTCAACTCACCACAACGAGTATTATCAAGGACTCTTCCTACCAGTATTCTAAGAGATTTTTCTCCACAAGTATTCTAAGGACTTCTCCTAGCAACAAGTATTCTCAAGAACTCCTCCATACAAGTATTATTTCCAACCCTCTTTAGGCTTCAACAAGTATTCTGATGATTCCTCCTTACATCAAGTATTTTTAAGGACTCCTCCTAGTAAGTATTCTCAACGACTTCTCAAAGCTCCATGTATTTATCAGCACCCAATTTTATCCGCTTTTATTAAATTTATTTCTTTTGTTGTGTTTTAAAAAATGTTAAAAAAAGCTATAAAAATTATAAAATCTATAAAATGCACACAAAAAGAAGATTAAATAGTTTCCAGTTTAACTATTTCCTTTTCAGATAATCTATTAATGTTATTCTGTACCTCTCCACTTATAAGTTTCTTTTTAATTTTGTTTTTTGAGTCTTGGCCCAAAACAAATCAAAAAATCGAAAAAAAAAGACTAAAGAAGGCTTTAGCAGAAACCTTGGGGTAGTTCTGTAATTTCTTACCCCAAACCCCTAATTCTAGCACTATATATATTTCTTCACCTCGGTTTTCGGACAGAACCAACAACACCACTATTCACCAGCGGCTGCAGCTTCTCCTCCTCTTCTCCTTTCCAAACCCTAAATCCCTCTTTATCTCAACCTCCCACTGCGCTGCCATTCCTCTCTCCCACCCAACGCTGCCACCCCTCTCTTTCACTAATCCAGCGCCGGCGTCGCCACCACTCACCCCCGAATCCTCCACCGCCAACCTTCTTCAGCCTTCGCTCCACCGCCAAACCCTCTTCCATCATGTGTTCACCTGGCTCGTGACCTTGCCGTTCCTGCTCTTCTTCATCTTGAAGCCCTGCCGCCGCCGCTGCTCCTCCCTCTTCATCTTCGCGCGGCCGTCGCTGCTCCTCCCTCTCCGTTCCACACCACCGCCGTTGCTCCCACTCCCCGCAGCAGTTCCGTTCACCACCACACAACCATCGACGTCTCCATCGCCACTGTCCTTCTGTTCGAGACTTCCATCGTCTCTCCTTTCCCCTTCGGATCGTGACCAGAGCGCTTCTCCTTCCAGCTGCCTTGACCGGCGGAGCCACGACCACAGGAGGTTCGAAGCCTTCAGCACTGCTGTCGCCACCACACCTCGTTACGCCGCTGCTGTCGTCGTGCCAGCCAAAACCCCCCTGGTTTTGCTCTATTTTTCTGTGTTCGCGATTCAACCACCATCTAGCAGCTTTTGCATCTTTATTTTTCTCTATTGGTTTGTGTATCTTATCCCCTTCTCTTCCATTGTTAAATTTTCTGAAAAATTTGCATATTTCTCGATTCTGATATCTGTTCTGTGTTGTTAATATGATGCATTGTTGATTGTTTCCCTATTGCTTGTTTTTGTGTCGTGTTTCAATCATTTTTTTTTTTTTCTGATTTCATGTTTTCTTTTTAAGTTTGAGGTGGACAGATATGACAAATAATGAAAAATTAGTAAATTTTTTTAAATAAAAATACATAATATTTTTTAAAATTTAATTTTTTAAATACTTTTTTTAAAAAAGTGATAATTCTACTAAATTTATTTATTTTACATTTTTATAAATGAGCTTATATTTTAATATTAATTAAAATAAAATTTATTTTTATTAATTTAGCTATTTTAATTTTTTTAAGAGAGTTTATTGTAATTAAAATTATTATATATGTAACAAGGGGTTTTAAAATTAATCAAATTTTTTTAAAATTATTAAAAGATATCATTCTTTAAAAATAATATATATTTAAATTATTAATTATAATTATATAAGTAGAGAAATAATATTATATGATAATATTATTTCTAAAGCCTCTGCAAATATTCTGAGGACTCCTCCATCAAGTATTCTGAGGACTCCTCCTATTCACCAAGTATTGTAACTCCTCTTATCAATCAAGCATTGTGAGGACTTTTCCTTATTCCTTAATATTATGAGTGCTCCTCCCAGCTCCCGAGTATTATGAGGACTCCTTCTATCTTCAAGTAGTCTTGTGCAAGCCTGTCTAGGCTTAGGCTTAGGCAAGTTATATTGTGGGTTTTGAAGTAGTTCTCTTGCCTTCTGTGAAGGTGCTTTTGGTAGATCATGGTGGCAGATGACCGGATAGACGTTGAATATGCTTTAGAGTTCACTATTATAACCTTACTCAGTCTTTGATCAATACTAATTTTATAGGCATAGTGGATTAGTTGATCAAAGCCTTCTTATTGCTTTTCTCTCTTTGACTTAGAACATGTATCTTTTCATTAAGCCTTTCTAGTTTTTCTCTAATGCTTTTTCTAAATGGTTATAGTATATTCTAATCTAAAGCATAAGTTTTGCAATGATGTGTTTGAGTTTGAACATAAGATGAGAGTGTGTTGTTATACTCAAAGGCAACCAACAAGTTATAAATGAAGTGTTTGTTGCCTATTGTCTATCAGACAAATAGGTTGGGATCCCTATTGTCTATCTTGAGATCTTGAATGTCTTTTGAGTGGTCTGGTCAAGCTTTGTATAGACGATAGGATCTCTGATGAACGTTCTTGTGAATGAGCTTTATCTGTTAGGTCACTCTCTAGTAATCTTTTCCTTTTGATGATGTAGACTTGCTAAGTCGCCAATTTAGATTGGGGAAAAGATGTACTTCTTTTTAGGAGAAAGCTAGACCTTGATCCTACACGAATCCTAAAGCTTTTGATATGATGGTGGCTTGTCTTCAAGTTTCCCATGTTGGCCTTCTTGATTCAGTCTGAGAGTTGTTCCTGTGCTTTCCATGATGGAACTGCTTTATTGATGAGACTTCTTGAGTATGAGCCGTCAATCATTCTTCATGAACTCCAAGAAAAATTACCTTTCTTCTTGGTCAAGTCTTCTATGAGATCATGTGAAAGGTTGTTTAGCTAATTGTTCCAACACAAGCTTTCCTTCAGTTAATTGTGGATTAGCAAAGAATTGACTCCTTGCTCTGGATGACTACTTCTTCTTGCCTCCGGTGAATATTCCATAGCCTTTGAATTTTGATCTTAGTGATGCATATAATGGGTGTTGGAATATTCATGATTTCATCTTTTGGATTCTTCCGTTGCCTCCGATGCTTCCATCTTTTGTTGTCTATCATTGCTTCCATCTGCCTCTTCTTTGTTCTTTTCTTCCATTTGATTATTGCATTCTTCCTTGGATCTTGATACCTGCTTTCTTGATTGACACTTAGAGATCACAAGATCATTAGCTTTTAAGCATCATTAGCTTTTAAGCAATGAGTGTTATCATCATTAAAATCTAAAACTTGAGACAGTGCAAGGATACTGTTAGGAGTGATTTGTTGTGACTGTTTTGATCGTACATGGACTCACTATCTCAAACTTCTCTAGTGTGAAGAATGAGCCTCTTACATAATAGTATTCAATTCTTCTACAGTTTCGAATTCAAGCAAGAATTCGTTTTCTACCAGTGGTATAATGGGAAAGAATAACAATCCATTCCCATGAAAATATCCTTGAATAGCCTTCAATAGGAAAGAATAACAAATGAAAATATCCTTCAATAGGATGGGAAAATATCCTTCAATAGGAAAGAATAACAAATGAAAATATCCTTCAATAGGAAAGAATAACAATCATAAGGATTTCCATAACCGTAACATTGGACATATTTTGTAAGAGGCCTCTTTTTCTCCAAAGAATACCAATCCATTCCCATGAGAATTTAAATTAAAAATACTCTAATAAGCCTTTAAAACTCTAATTGAAATCGAAGTATTTAACTCAAACCTCATCTTTGAATGCTACTAAAGAACACAATACGATTTGATCCCCAACAAATAAAAAGTAGATATAATTGCTTGCAAATTGTTTTCACCCACCATCGTGGTCTCAGTTTGATTTAAAATAAAGATATTAGAAGCACATGATTTTTGTAGATTTGAAAAATAATATGTTTCTCACCCGCTAGATATACCAAATTGTTGTTTGTCAAATTACCATCCAAACAAATAATTTAAAAAGTAAATATTCTTAAACAAAACTAGACACTCCATTATGAATCCAAGAAAAGACAAGGAGAACACTAGAGATCACCATGCATAATTGATTAACAAAGGGAAATAAAATTGAACATCAACAAAAACTGGGGTGGGGGCGGACTTTCACAACTAACTTAAACATAAATTCTTAAAGGAACAAAGGCATTAGCCAAGAGATACTTTGGAATCATAAAATACTAAATGAAACTGACTTATTCCTATCGAGCATCAAATTTCATTATTTTGGTTTTCCAAGTAACTGATTTTCAAGCCATCACCGTCGTCGTCAACAATTGGTTTTTTTTCCTTTAAACACAAGAAAACAAGAGTTAAATAAAACTTCCAAGCCCTAAAACCAAGCTATGGATTCGGCAAGTCACATACACACCCAAGATCAAAAAAATTCTTCAAACCAAGTGGTACACATTCAAGGCAAGCCAAAATCTATGGTGAAAACCAACTTGGAATTTTCATAATCACTTTTCCAATATAATCAATTTTCAAAAAATCAACTTTTTCAAAAAATGATTTGGAGTTTTTCTAAACCTAACCTCAAGGGTCATCTTTTGTGAAGACAACTTCCCAAAATCACTTATGATCAAGACTCAACTTTTCTCAGGTTTTTACATGCATGGAAAGAGCAAGAGAAGACCTATAACTTACGTAACTACGACGTTTGCTTTCGGAGAGTTTTGTTACCCGAGAATCAGCCGATTGAGAAGTCAAAACCATCCCACGATAGATCTCAACAAGGGCTTTACTTTCCTCCAAAGAAGCAAGCAGAGAGAAAGAAGAAATCTTGGTGGTTGGGATAAGGAAGAGGTTCGACTCTACAAGGGGAGAAGAGAGGATGGTGAGGTTCTTTCTTCTCTTTATCTCTCTAAACTCACTAAAAAACTCAAAACTTATCAATAATGAGCCAAAACTTATAAAAACTATAAAACCCTAAAAAGGAGGTGGTGGGCTGCTGCCACAAGGGAGGAAAAAGAGGGGGGGGGGGAATTTTAATTCTCTTTCCTTTGGGGACCAAAGTGGAAGAAAGGAAAAGATTGGAGCAAAATATCTCCATTAGAATAAGACTAAAGGACTAATCTCACTTCCACTCATTTAATCATGTCATAACCATCACTTCCAACTCTAATCACCTTTATGGGAACATTCTCCCAAAAATCCTTTTTGTAACTATCATAGGTCGTTCTCTCGTCTTGGCTCCGACGCTCGTTGAACTCGGGCGTGGATCGCCAAAAATATCCTAGAATATTTTCGTCGAGATTTCAGTTGTTTCCGACCTAAAATCACTATTCATTGAAAATGGGTTTTCATCATAGGCGGGTTCCTTACAATATTCTAAGACATTACATCTTGTTCAAAGATTTTAGAAATGTCTTAAACTGCCCCGTTTCGGCACGCCAAGGCCTAAACTGGCCTTTTACCGCGTGCTCGAAACTTTTCCAGGCTTTGAAATCAAAGCCCATCAACCTTACAGACGATCTTCATGAATTTACGCACTAATCGTCATATAGATAAGTGTTTAGACTCATTCATCCTCGAACGCCGACCGAGGTTCAATTGGCTTCCTTACGTTGGACTGTCGTTGTCAAAACTTCTCATAAGTAACACAACTTGTCATGGCATTAACTAGAGCTTTAATTCAGTCGTTACATGGGTCCGGATAATTAAATAACTACACAATCATTTATAATATCCAGGGTCTCACATGGATAATGAGAAAATCTTATTCCCGCTCGAACGTCGGTCAAGTTAAGACCACGGCTCTACAATATACCGTCGCTTCATAACATTGCACCAATAATCTGAATATTCATTGGCATTGAATTATACTTGAAAGAATTCTAATATGTATTTCGAATAATAAAATTATTTAACTTAAATCAGGGTTTTACAATAACATTGTACATTTTTGTAAGAGGCCTCTTTTTCTCCCAGTGGTATAATGGGAAAGAATACCAATCCATTTCCATTAAAATTTAAAATAAAAAAATCTCTAATAAGCCTTCAAAAATCTGATCAAAATCTTAGTATTTAACTCAAACATCATCTTCAAATGCTACTGAAAAACACAAAGTATGAATTGATCCCCATCAAACAAAGAGTAGATAGAATTGCTTGCACATTGTTTTCACCGACCACAGTGGTCTCAATTATATGAAAATAAAGATATTAGTAGCAGATAATCTTTGTAGAATTGAAAAAAAAATTGTTTATTACCAGATAGATAGACCAAATTGTTGTTTGCGAAATTACCATTCAAACAAATAATTTGAAAAGTGAATATTCTTAAACAAAGCCAGGCACTTCATTATGAAACAAGGAGAACACTAGAGATCACCATACATAATTGATTAACAAAGGGAAATGAAATCGAACATCAACAAAAACAGGGGTGGGGGCGGACTCTCATAACTAACATAAACATAATTATTTAAAGGAACAATGGAATTGGCCAAGGGACACTTTGGACATAGACAATACCAAATGGATTTGACTCATTCCTATCGAGCATCAAATTTCATTATTTTAGTTTTCAAAGTAACTCTAGACAATTTTCAGACCATCATCATCACCGTCCACAATTGGCTCTTTCCCTTTGCTCCCAGATGCTCCAACATCAGCAATAACTCTGCCTTGGTTCTTATGAGCCTCCTTTTCATCCCTTTTTAATTTCTCCCTCTGCTTCTCAATCTCCATCAAAGTATTGTTTATCATTTCTCCCAAAGCATTGGCATCTTCTAGGCTCAAACCATCAGGAACTTCTCGTGTCTTGAGACAATTGAACATGGAAAGGCTCGTCTGGATCCTCTTATTTTCACGCCTTTTCTTCTCCAACTCCACCCCGGCCTTTTGAACCATTTTCTGCAATTGGCTTTCATGGTTCAACATGTTTTTCTGCTGCTGATGTACAGACATGTTTTTGAACCGGGCTATCACTTCTTGAACCTGATTATCACCGGATGGCCAAACATCTGGCTGAACCGGGGTGTCGGTATTATTTGGATACACTATAAGACATGCCTCTATCCCGCAAAGGGTTGTAATATCACCCACGCCCTTCTTCATGGTTTTTGTCCTCTTCTTGTACGTTGCATTCCTCTCTCTCTTCTTGGCTATGAGTGAGAGGATCACTTTCTTTCTAGCCATGACAATAGTATAGAGAAGAAAAGAAAATAGGCGATGAGTAGGGAGCAAGATGTTTTGTTTTGTGTGATTCACTTTCTCGCCTCTTCTTTTTTATAGACCTGAATGAGCTCTTTTTTGAGCCCTTGCTGTTACAATATTAATTAATTAATCACGTGCCCTAAGTACAAATATGATTGCATTTTAATGTTTGCACAACATATATGGCAAGAAATTTTTATGTATAATATATTTCCTTCTATGAATGGAGAATATAGGAAGGAAGGTATTATATTTAATTTTTATTTGAATCATGAGTAAGAAATTCAATGTATTTGAGCTCTATTTCAAAACTCTGATAAGCATGCATTAATAGCTATATAAAAATTATTTGGAAAATCACACAAGCATGACTAATAGCTATCAGTATACCTTATCATTAAACTAGTAAAAAGATATATTTATAATTAAAAATTGTAACATTTTGAATTCTCATTTAATTTTTTTTATCATTTATTTGTTATATTAATTAATAAAGTTATCAACTTCAAAATCTTAACATATACGTTGAATCAAGACCACTCACAAAGGTACTGATATATTAAAGTACTATTATATATATATATATATATATATATATATATAAAACTGATATATTAATGCAATATTATTTTAATGTGGTAATGGTTTGTATAAATTATGACTTATAGAGTACACACGAAAATAGGAGATGAGTAGGGAGCAAGAAATTTTGTTTTGTGTGATTCATCTTCTCACCTCTTCTTTAAATGAGCTCTTTTTTAGCCCTTGTTGTTACAATATTAATTAATTAATCACGTGTCCTAAGTACAAATATGAATATTGTATTTTAATGTTGGCACAACATATATGGCAAGAAATTTTCATACTATAAATTTATTTATAATATATTTCCTTCTATGAATTGAGAATATAGGAAGGTAAGTATTATATTTAATTTTTATTTGCAACATGAGTAAGAAATTCAATGGATTTGAGCTCTATTTCAAAAATTTGATAAGCATGCATTAATAGCTATCTAAGTATTATTTGAAAAATCACATAAGTATGACTAATATCTTATCATTAAACTAGTAAACAGATACATTTATAATTAAAAATTGTAACATTCTGAATTCTCATTTAATAGTTTTTGTATTATTTATTTGTTATATTAATTAATAGTGTTATGAACATCAAAATCTTAACATATTCATTGAACCAAGACCATTGACAAAGGTACTGATATATTAATATACTATTATATATATATATATACAACTAATATATATATATATATATATATATATATATTTATGGTAGGTATAACTTATTAGAATACTATTTTAATGTGGTAATGGTCTGAATAAATTATGACATATAGATATAATAATGAATAGTTAAGATTTAAAATTGTCATGTGACATTTTGAAAAGTTCACAATACGCGGTGCTTTAATCAATATCATTCATGATTTAATCTAGTGTTCATGATTTATTCCTATCATTCTTACATAAATAGATCGTTCTCATAAAATGCATTCGGTAGGAGTAAACCATGATTGTTAGATCCAATCTTGAATAATAAAAATTAAATTGTTAAGTCATTCAAAAATTCACATGAATTTTTTAAGTGGTAATGTCGCAAGTAAATATCTTTTAAACATGGACATTAATTTATTATTTTAACAATAATTTATTTTATCATAGTTTTGAGGTGTTACCATTAGAATGGTTTCAAAGACATTCATTAACATTCACTAAATAGATCAATATTAGTGACAGAATTATTATGTGTCTATATTAACAATTTTTTGGAAAAAAAATACTAAATATTAAAATTATGAATTTTCTTAAAAATTATAAGTATTTTTTAAATTTAGTGCTAATATATTATTAAAAATTAAAATATTTAAAAAATTGGACTTGCATATGATAATTTTTGGAATATATATATATAATATTTCATTGAGCTCAATTTTTTATACCCAATCAAATGTTAAACATGAGAGAGTTATATATTTGATTAAGTATATGGTTTTGTTATGATGCCTCGGAGTTACTAGTTACAGTATACAAAATATTGTTATCATATTACGACATGTTTTGTCTTGTTCGATTCACTAAACCCTATCTTAGAATTTGTTGTTCATTTTTAATGTGTAATATGACTTAATAATATTTTTAAAATTATTAAAATTAGATTTATTTCATATATATATATATATATATATATATATATATATATATATATATATATATATATCAAACTCCATATATGTTTTGGATAAGCTAATTAAAAATAGTGATAAATTTGTTTTTCGTCCCTCTAAATTTTGCAAGTTTTGGTTTTCCTAATTTGCTGGAAAGTTTTAGAAATTTTGTCCTTACATGTACAAAAATAACATGTTTTAGTCCTTGCATAAATTGAGGCTCTGGGGTCGTGCTAGCTTATGTGTCTAGTTTGTTGTAGTGCATGGACCTACCACTCTAAGATTTTTATTTTCATTAAATATTTTTTATTTAAATATTCAGTTTGAGAACAACTCTCTCATGATGGGTGTACAAAGATGGGCATCTCAGATGTGTTTTAATAAGGCTCATAGATCACTCTCACTATTACATGCTTACACCATATCTCCACTCATACATAACCATCCCTTCCTTTCATAGTTTTAGACACAAACATTGCTACCACCATTGGTCCTGAACTTCTAACACCATTTCTTGTTGATTTCCACTGTGGAGCTCCCAAAATAGCAGCACAAAAAATGAAAGAAATTTTCCTAAATAGCAGCACAAAAAATGCAAAGCTAGTGCCACATACAATTTCTTGGAACCTTTAAAGAGACTTTCAATTATTGCAACACATGAGGGAAATCAGAGGAATACAATAAGGGGGGTTGGATGGTGTCTATGAAAACTCTTTGCGATTGACAACGTTTAAGAATCTGCTTAGCATTATTTGCACGTATGCGGTATTCTAAATAAAGTTGCAGCGGATAGACGATGGTTACCGAAGGCAGAGTTAAAGCATAGGAAGAAGATACACGAGATTTATCCTGTTTCACTCTTAATCAGTGTGCTACGTCCAGCCCTTGGCTATCACCAAGATTTCAACTAATCACAACGAGTATTATCAATGACTCCTCCTACAAGTATTCTACGGGACTTCTTCCTACAAGTATTCTAAGGACTTCTCCTATCAACAAGTATTCTCAGAGACTCCTCCTTACAAGTATTATTTCCAAGCCAACTGACTTCATAGTCTATCAGAAAAATAGGTTGGGATACCTATTGTCTAGCTTGAGGTCTTAAGTGTCTTTTGAGTGGTCTTCTCAAGCTTTATACAGACGACAGGAGCTCTGATAAACCTTCTCGTGAATGAGCTTCGTCTGTTAGGTCCTTCAACAGTAATCTTTTCCTTTTGATGATTTAGACTTGCTCAGTCATCAATTTAGATTGAGGAAAATATGTACTTCTTTTTAGGAGACAGTTGGACCTTGATTCTACACGACTCTTGAAGCTTTTGATGTGATGACGGCTTGTCTTCAAGTTTCCCATGTCGGTATTCTTGATTCAGTCTGAGAGTTGTTCGTTTGCTTTCCAAGATTGAACTGCTTTGTCTGTGGGACTTCTTGAGTATGAGATCTCAATCGTTCTTCACAAACTCCAAGACTAAATCACCTTGCTTCTTGGCTCAATCTTCTATGAGATTGTTTATAAGGTTGTTCAGCTAATTGTTCCAACTCAAGCTTTTCTCCGGTGAATTCTGGATTAGCCAATAGTACATTATGATTTTCTTTCATGAAAGCTTAGGACAAATTCGTTTCTTTTCGGGAGCACTTGATTCTTTTTGAAACATATTTCCGAAACATCGGTCTGGGTTCTTAAATAGAAATCTCTTTTCTTATTCTTTCCAAAACCATTAGGCCTCTGGTCTAAGCAAAACCTTCATATCAAAATACCGAAGGACTACCCGTCCAACCGATGACAATCATTTCCCTCCGCTTACATATTCAATAATGAATCAAGAACATAAACAACAACGCAAGCATACAAAATTAGGGGGAAAAATTATCAATTCAAACAACATGTTATCAATCGTACGACGTAATACTTTCAGTATTACTTGCCCATCATATGAGCTACATAACATGATTTATATAATCAAACAACATATTTCAAGCATCATCGCTATCATTCAACAGTCATTTCCAACACACAGAAAAGGTGCCGCATTCAATTCAACAAACATCGGATATTCACTTAGTGCCATCAACAACAATATTCCCAACACATCCTACGTTACACATCATATATACATATAGGATATGATTAGATACTTATATATCATTTAACATATCCTACATATCGATATTCAAACATCGAAGTGCCCTTATCTTGGCCGCTTTCCTTCCAAGGTTCTCGTCCAAACTCCGCTAATACACCGGACCTCGAACTATCTCCGACTCGCACTCAACCTCGTACCTTACATAAGATACGTTATAAACTTAATTTCTAAACAAGCTTAACTTAACTCCTTAGTTAAGGATACTAACTTCTTAAAGCCTATATGCACACTACATGCTCAACTTAATAAATATAAAAAGAAACCAACTTTATAAAAGATCATTTAACTTTCATTATTTATAGAGAAGCCTTTCACTTTCTTAAAATACAATTTAAGTACTTTAACTTTAATAAATTATAGTTTAGCCCTCAAACTTTCCCATATTTCTACTTTAGCCCTCAAACTTTTGTAAAATACAATTTTAAGTTCTTAGACTTTTAAAAATACTATTTTCAATCCTTATTCTTTGCAAACTTTAGGATTTAGTCCCTAAACTTTGCAAAACTTCAAATTTAGTCCCTACTTTATTTTTCAAAGCCATTTTTTTTCATTTTAAACACATCCAAACAAGTTTTCCAAACAAAAAAAATCACTCAAAAGCATGGATGATGGTTTCGGCCTCATCATTTTTAAGCCATTAAATTCTTTAAATTTTACCAAACACTTCCAAACATCTTTTTAACATCACAACCCAACAAATCAAAGTTGAAAGTCAAAAAATCCAAAACCCTAACACACTCATAAGGTTCGGTCATTATGCTTTAGTAGGCTAGGAAATATCTTTTCCAAAAAAAAAATTCATATTTAGTTTATGACACCATTTTAGGCTAGGTCCATGCTAAGCACTTTTCAAAATAAGCCATTTGTACAAAATCACTTTTTGAGACAAAACAATTTCTTAAAAAGTAAAGTATATGCGCATGTAGATTAAGATGATGAGAATCATTTTCCCTAAAGGTTCATAGTGAAAATCCAACTCTAGAATCATACTTCAAACACAAAACTCAACATCTTTCAAAAAAAAAAAAAGAATGGTTGTATAGATCAAAGCATGCTCTCTTACATTTATGAATACACTTTTGAACAAAACTCCACTTGAATGTATTGAAAGCTAGATTTATAAAAAACTACTCAACCTTAATGCATGAAATAGTTATCTATAGAAAGAGGATGGGAAATATTACCTTTTGCATGAAGGAAGGAAGGAAGAAAAATTAAAGATTGATGGTGTTTGGGAAAGGTATAGGATTCGGCCAAAGGGGAAAGAAATGGAAGAAGAAAGACCTTTGGAACTTCTCTCTCTTTTCTCTCTTACTCTCTCTAAACTAGCTAGAACTTAGAACAATGAAAGAAGCAAAAAAATCACCCAAGTGGTTCATTGTTCCAGATATGGGACTGCTAGCTGCTTCTACCTTCAGAACCATTCTTGTTACCCTCAGCCTCAAAGAATCCTGCATGTAGCTTCCGATGACTGGTCCAGTGCAAACTCCGTCTCCTGTCGCAGTCCTATGTAATGTGGAAGATCGTCACTGGATAAGGGTAATTCTAAAAGAGAACTCCCCTCTACCCTTTGCAACACCACAATGGATGCCCAACTGTGAGAAGGAAGCAAAACAGTGGGGTAAGAACATGGCATCGAGAATAATGTACTATATTGTTTCCTAATTATTTCAAGGTCATTATCATGTCCCATTATCCTTATCCACTCATCTACTTAATCAACAAGAAATTATAAGCTTCTTCTCTTAATCACTCATCAACATCTTTATTAACAGTTTAAGAAGGATTAAAAATAAAGCAATCATGGATTTGTCCCCTTAAATCTAAAATGTCACTATCCTTGTTCCCTTCATCCTTATCCAATGGCTACTTAGCCACCAAGCAAGCAAAAATATCTTCTCCTTAATCCTTCATCATCTATCCCCTTAATTTTTCAAGTGCACTTAAAACAAATCAAACATGTGCTTTTGTACTAATAATCTTGAATTGTAATATATATGGAAGGGAGAAGATTTGCTTTTCCTCTAATAACCTTTATCTAGCCTTTTTAAGGTGGAAATGTCACTTTCAGCATGTTATTGAAGTTAACTAAAGGACAAATAAATCACACTTTAACTTTAATTAAACCACTCTTTAAACAACCACGGTACAATTAGATAAAAGTAAAAAACATGCATATATATATTGAAGGTGCAAGAAACACACAAGAAAGGGGGGGTTTGAATTGTGTGACTCATTTTTGAATTTCTTTTGTTTGTCTTAGATAATTAATTTTATGATCACTTAACAACACTAATCCACACAACATATACATATACATGCAGCGGAAATATAACATGACTGTAAATATAAAGCACACATACATTTTATCCTTGGTTCAGCCCCATAATTGACAGGGTTACGTCCAGTCCTTGGCTTCACCAAGATTTTCCACTATTTAAACAAATAGTACAAGTATTATCAGGGACTTCTCCCAACAAGTATTCTAAGGACTTCTCCTATCAAGTATTCGAAGGACTTCTCCTTACAAGTATTATGAGGACTCCTCCTTACAAGTATTCTACAGGACTTCTCCTGACACCTTTTTCAAGGGTTGGCTTCTCTACATGGTTCTCTTCTTAATAAGAGTGGGTAGAGGAAATTAAGCTCGGTTTATACAGAGAGAATAGGAGTTTGGGTTCTCTGTTTTGGAGGGTGTGTGAGTTGGGAAAGATAAGAGTAATACTCTATGAATTTTTCTCACACAAGCTCATATACTCAGACAGAGGTAGGCTTGAGGCATCGTGAGTATGAACCAAGGTTCCTTGGCTCTTGGGACAGACTTAGTTGGCATATGGAAGTTTAAGTCTAAGTTTCCCAACAACTTCAGAGACAGGGTTTTCTATTTATATCTTCAGTTGCTTCTTCTTATTCAGACCGAGAGAAAACCTGTCCGAAGTGCCTCTTCCTCTCTGAGCTGCACATAACGGCTAGTTCTGCATTTCTCAGCAGGTGTAAGACATGATCTGAGAATCATCGATTCGTCTGGGTTGATGTCGTCTGGCTCCATGCTGAGCAAGTAGCTTTGAGCTATGTCTTCAGTATTTAATCCGTGGAGAACCAGCTGTGAAGCTTGTTTTGACCATTTTACCCCAGTGCTCGCCAGCTAATACTCATCACGTGCTTTGGTCAGATATTTGAATTTCGACCGTTGAGAGTGTATGATGCTTAGAGATTCTTGCCGTTGATTCCGCGATGTCAGCTTGATTTGAGGGAAATTAGAATATCAGTGGGACCGAGGAATATTGTATTAATTGTGTCCCTTTCTACTTTCTGCCGCATCCAGTACATTAATAAATATGTAGACGAGGTAGGAGTCTTTTGATCCAAGAAGTAATTACTCAAGATGAGGAGAATAAATTCTTTAATACTTCTGATAACCCGATATCCTCGGAAAGCACATTTATTGATATTTGTACCTTTGATGCACTTGACGCTTGAGTGGACGGATTTTTCTTTAGTAGTTTGGCAGACGTAGTCTCCATTCAACGCTTGAAGTTCCGCTGCAGACTAGTTTGCATTGGCGGACGAACTTTTCTTCATTCAGTTCTTCTTAACTATTGGAATCTTCTTGGCTTGTAGAGGACTGAATCTTTTCTTTTGGTTCCATTGAAGTTTTCCATCTGGGAGAGTTGATTCACAACTTCTTTTTATGATGCTAGAGAACCTTCGAGCCCGAAGCGGTCATCTTTTGATCACTGTAGGTTTGAGTGGCAGATTGTTTTATCTTTTTGAGATAAACCTTGACTTGAGCAAGTAGATTTTGATGAAGTGTCCTTGAGAGAGAATGTTGAATGTTGTTGCCGCTTTAGCTCTCTTGAATCACCGGACTGTCTTATGCAAGAGTGCTTTCCTTTAAGGTGACCGGACGAACTCCTCTGATGGACTGATTTTCTTGATGATGCTTTGAAGTTCATTCAGTCCTTTTTAGAGATAGTTATTCCTGTACATGAGAGTTTTCACTGTGTTAGGAAATCTAGCTTAAACAATATTAAACCTTAAAGAAATTGTTAATTATCAAAACATAATTATTCATTTATTTGTTTGAATCTAACATATATATATTCACACATATGTATATATCTCATCACCATTCTTGTTTCGTTCCCGATACAAAATAGAGCGTTACGCCGTCGCATGTAATATTTTTCGCTCTTTAAAACGAGTCTAATATATCACGTCATCAAAGATAATATTAATATGCCTAAAATTTAAGTAATATATTTATTTATTAAAATAAATAAACTATTCATTTAAATAAAACTTCTTTATTTAAAATAGGGTCTTACAAAGGGATAAAAACATAATTAATACTATAATCAATATATAAGGCTTGCACCATTTTTTAAACTTTATGTTAATGAAAATTAATTTATAGTATGTGAATGATATCTATCTATTGTATTAAAGTTCACTTAAGAATATATTAATTAAGATATTTAAAATAACTATATTTTCTGTTAAGAAAAATTAAATATTATATTGAAAAATATATTAATTATTTAAAATACAACTAATGATAATATTTCTTAACAATTGTTTCAGTTAATTTTTTAAAATATATTTATTGGTTTATTAAGGTTATTTTAATCGGAATTTATATTATATATTAGTAAAATTCAATTGAGAATGTATTAAATAATATAATCATTATGTAACCAAAAAAAAAATATATTCATTAACTGTATTTTTTCAGTTAAAAAATGTTAAATAATATATTATTAAATATATTAATTATATAAAATCTATATTAGTTAAATTCACTTAAGAATGTATTGATTAAGATATTTATCAACTATATTTTAAGTTTAATTTTTTTTAATATTATATTATCAAATAGAGTAATTAACTAAAAGGTTTTATATCAACCACTTTTTAAAACTTAAGGCATACTTAATTCTTTCTTTTATGTTTCTTCACATTTTTCAATAAATAGTACACACATACATGAGAGTTAATAGTTAATAACATATTTAAATTTTTTAATTATTTTTCTAATATATTGTTAACAAATATTACATTTTTTTTTTTGGAAACTGAATCACTTTATTCATAATGAACCCACAAGTTGAGAACAACAACATAATATAATATAATATAATATAATATAATATAATATAATATAATATAATATAATATAATATAATATAAAATTCATGGTTGAATACCCATTCGGACTTTAATTTATCAAAAAAAATTCATGGTTGAATGTATTAATTACAACATTTATTTACTAAATTTTTGGTTAAAAAGCTTTAAATATTATATTGTCATATATATATATATATATAAATATATTAATTATTTAAAATCGTACTAATGATAATTGCTTGACTATTGTTTAAGTTAAATTTTTTAAATATATTTATTATTTTATTAATGATCATTTTAATTACATATTAATTGGAGGTTATATTGTATATATTAGTAAAATTCACTTGTTTACTTTTGTTTATCATTATGATAGTTTTTTTTTAATAAACAAACTTATTAATAAGGCACAAAGGGGTGTCCAAACCCATACAGAAAAAGAAATCACCATCCTACTTTATAAAAAAAAGAAATTGCTGGCCTCAATTTCTACTACACCTCTTCAAAAACCAACACCAACCGTTAAGCTTGGGGTGTTGGTTTTAATACCACCCCAATTGGTCTTAAAACCACCCCTTAAATGCGAAAATACATTTTTACCCTTTAAAATTTATTTTCATTCCCTACATGTCCTTCTCCTTCTTCCTCTCCCTCCACCCACCACCCCCTTCCTCATTCTTCATCTTTCACTCTCCACCACTCTCATTTTCCATCTTATCACCATCACCACTACCACCACTATTGATTTTCTTACTCCATTCCTATCTCCATTAAACCATTAAACCTTAACCTCATTCACTTCCAACCTCTAACCAAACCTCTCATCATCCCCACAAAGCAACTCTCCCTACCAAACGAAGGTCTGTTTCGTTCTTTATCATCTTCTACTTCTTCCTCGCTGTTTCTCCTCCATAATGTGTTTCTTTTTCGCTACGTCTGTGTATTTCTCGCACCTTTAAGTGCGAAATTTATACAACATTCGCACCTCAAGGTGCGATCAAAATATTATATTTTAAAAAACTCAATATTTTTATTGTTTTCACACTTAAAAGTGCGAAAATTGCTTTTATTTCGCACTTAAAAGTGCGAAAATTATATTTTTACTTTATTTTTTAAGTTTTTCGCGAACTGAAAAAAAATTGCACTTTAAAGTGCGAAAATTACTCTTATTTCTCACTTAAAAGTGAGAAAATTGCTTTTATTTCGCACTTAAAAGTGCGAAAATTGTATTTTTACTTTATTTTTTAAGTTTTTCGCGAACTGAAAAAAAAATTGCACTTTAAAGTGCGAAAATTACTCTTATTTCGCACTTAAAAGTGCGAAAATTGCTTGTATTTCGCACTTAAAAGTGTGAAAATTGTATTCTTATTTTTTTAAAAGTTTTTCACGAACTGAAAAAAATTGCACTTTAAAGTGCGAAAATTACTCTTATTTCGCACTTAAAAGGAAATGGCC
The DNA here is from genome assembly GCA_030819835.1 of Acmispon strigosus. Taxonomy (NCBI): domain Eukaryota; kingdom Viridiplantae; phylum Streptophyta; class Magnoliopsida; order Fabales; family Fabaceae; genus Acmispon; species Acmispon strigosus. The sequence continues at coordinate 11,859,860 of JAUAMA010000001.1, forward strand.
GCTTGTGAGAGGATTAGAGGGTGTTGGGGTGATTCCGTACAGGAGATGGCAGTTTGTTTGGGTTTGGGTGTTGAAGAGAATCAAAGAGGGAGAAGAAGATGAAACACGCAGCGCAGAGAGAGAAGGGGAGAAGATGGATGGTTAATGGATAGGGGGGTTGGGGTTGGTGGAGCTGGTTAATGGATAAGGTAGTTGGGTTTTTTTTTTTTTAGCAAATGGGGCATTTTGGGAATTCAGATAAATAGAGGGTGGTTTTAAGACCAAATGGGTGGTCTTAAAACCAACCCCAACCTTTAAATAACATATACGTCATTACAAACAAATGAAATTCAAACCGAACATCATACAATTCTTACCATTTTATCCAAGATAATGGATTAAACTTTAAACTCTAGATACCCAAGGATGAATAAGTAATACAAATTACTATCACTTATAATATTTTTATTGATAACAAAATTATAAAATATAAATTTTTTCAATTGTATAATTAAATATTTTAGAAATATCTTTTAAGAGTAAAAATAAATGTCAAATTTGATGTATATTTATACACGCATTTAGGCTGAACTCTGGACGGTGGCTTACTTGATGCTCCAATGGTGGTGCTCAACCTGGGCTGACCATGGTACACGGTGTATCTAGTTGTGGTGAGATGGAAGGGGACTTGTAAAAGATATTCTAACTCTCAAGTTAGTGTGGGAGCAAAGAGATAATCCTAGAACTTAGGAGTATGCAAGTAATGAAGTCCTTAAGCGCAGAGGAAGTCCTTAAGTGGAGCTTCCGATCGGGGGTTGGCTTTGAACCTGTTAGGGAAAACAAAACACTCTTCCCAATCTAGTCAGTTTTAATGATGACAAATGCACAAGTTTATAAGACATTATAGAATGATGTGCAATTCACGATCATATACTATGAAAAGGTATAAGCCGGAAATAAATAAATCAAAGGAAAAGCAAGAAAGGAGAATGCAAAAGAAAAGATGGAGTGCAACAGAGAGTAAGCTGGGAGTACTACAAAGTAATGAATCTGGAAGACAAGAGATGTAAGACCCTAAAATAGTCTAGGGAAATTTTGATATTTTCCAGACTAATAATAATAATAATAATAATAATATTATTATTATTATTATTATTATTATTATTATTATTATTATGTGAAAAATATTATTGGTTGATTATTTGGTTATTATTATTATTATTATTATTATTGGGTTGTATGATGAAAATGAATTGAATTTTTTATTTTTAGAGGTGCGGTACGTGGCACCCTTTTTATTTTCCAAACGTGGAAAATATTTCTGGTTAATTAATTGATTAGGGCAATTAATTAATGAGAAAAATAATATGCACATATATGCATGTAGGCTGCGACCTGCTCATTGAATTGAGTAGGTTGTGGGCTAATTGGATTTTGATCCAATAAGTGTGGTATTTATTTAATTAAAGTGATTTAATTGAATAAATAGAAGGGAAATTCTAGAAAGGGAATATTCCAAGGTATTTAGGATTTTACTTCTAAATTATCTTTTAATTAATTATTTTTAATTAAAAAGATAATTAGGCTAGTTTGAGAGCAAGAAGGCCTGGCCTAGGATTTTAGCTATATATAGCATGTAATCTCTCATAGTTTCTCATTCACCGGAAGAGCAGAAACACCTCTCCCTTCCTCCTAGATATTTCGAGTTCCCTCTCTCATTGGGGGAGCTCTCTCTAGTTTCTCGATCATCGTTCTTAACTTTCTTCCTTCCTTCTTCGAGTTCTTCATCATCTTTGATGTGGATTTCCAAGTTCGTGAAGCAAGAAGCAAGTTGAAGCGTTTCTTCAAGACGATCTTCAAGAGTTCTTTAAAGTGTTCTTCATTTTTGTCATCATTCTTCGTTGTGTTTTTCGTTCAAGGTTATTGAATCCATCATTTATTTTAGAAGTTTGATTGTAAAGGTTTTTTTATTAGTAATATTACTAAGGGTTTTTGGTTAATTAGAAAATTAATATGAATAATTTAAGAATGTTCATATTTTTTTTTTGTTCATGTTCTTCATAAATCTTCATATGATAATTAAAAATTAAGATGGTTTAATCTTTGAAAAAACTGAAAATTCTCCCCCATGTGTTTGTGGGTGTGCTGCGGCTATACTATGCTCTGCTAGGGTTTAGGAAGTTTTTATCTCTTAGAATAAATGCTAGATATCTATAATTAAAATTTCGGATATGATTGTTATAATAAAATTTGAGTTAGGATATTATTTGACGGTTCTAATTAAGATTAGGTATGAATTTAATTAATAAGATATGCTAGAGATAAGGTTGTTAGTAATTTGAAATTTGAATTATCACCATAATTAAAATTAGATATGTTTTGGTCTAATTGTGATAATGGAAAATTGAAAATTGGATATAGATATATGTAGATATGGTTTGAAATTTGCATGATGATAAAGAATTATGATTTTTAATTCAATTATGATGATATGATGTGATAATTGGTAGTTTTAATTTTAAAAAATTGGTTATGTTATTTAAAATTGGTAAAAAGGAATATATATATATATATATATATATAAAAACAAAATATATATATATATATATATATATATATATATATATATATATAGGAGGTATCTAGTGAGAAAGCTCTTCTTATATGAGAATGGTAAGAATAAATTGTGGCCGTTAGATCTAACAATGAGTGGTTATGATTAAAATAAATAAGTCACGTGACTTGTTTAAAAAGTCACATGATATTTTTAAGTGGTCATGTGACCACTTATTTCTTTTAATCATGACCACTCATTGTTAGATCTAACAGCCACGATTTATTCTCACAATTCTCATATAAGAAGAGCTTTCTCACTAGATACATCCCCTATATATATATATATAAAGGGAATATTATGTTTAATTAGTTGGATATTATGTGATATTAATAATAGTTAGAAAAAATAAATAACACCTATATATATGTATAGAAAATTCTAGTGTGTGAATTCTAGTGTGTGTGTGTTTTTGTTGAGGGGATAGTTATTTAATTAATATTTTTAGGTTTATGGAATATTATTTATGGTATTATTGAAATAAAATTTAAATGGTATATGTATGTTTCGAAATACATATATATATTATATAAGGCTTGGCTTTTAATTGAATATATAATGGGTATATAAATATATATTTTCGTTTATATATATTTATTTATATATTTCTTGGGTTAATTAATTTTTGTTTTGGGGAAATAGAATAAAGTTAGAATAAATATAGTTTTGCATGCGCATGCATGCGTAAAGAGTATGTAAAATTCATACGTTGTATGTTGTATATTATTGTTTGAAGGTCCATTATTTTCTTCGGAGGATTTTTCTTGTGGATCTAAGTTTGGAATCTTTCATAGGCGAACGTAAGGATAACTTAGTCCTTAGACATGTTTGCATGTGAAAGTTCTATGTAATTATTTATCGTGCTTGTTGATATCATATGCTTGATTTAATGTTATTATCCTTATATGATATGTTGAATATTTAATTTTGTGATTACTTGATTATTTGCTTAAGTGTTATCACATGCTATTATTTGGAATTAATTTTTTATGTGCTTGATGTTATTAATTGTTGAATATTGATGATGTTATACCATGCTATTGTTATCGAGATTATTTTTGGTATCCTTGTCGTTGGATAAGGTTTTGGACATCGGTGGACGGTTCGGTTTTTAGATGGTTGACTAACATCATGACATTTGCATCTTTTGGTTCGACTAGTGGGTCGATCCTGTGATTTTTGGTTCGACTGGTGGGTCATTCCTATGGTTTTGGTTCAACCGAGAGTTGTTCCTGTTTTGAAGTGGCAAACGAGATAGAAGGCGGTGCGTGATTAATCTTCACTCGGATTGTGGAGTCGTGCGAGTGAGTCGACAACGGTGCATTGTTAAGTTCAACCTCAATCACGAAGTCGTGTTTGTCCCATCAACAGTGTGGCAGTTTGGCATTATTATATCCGGATCATTGTTTTTAGTACAAAGAGTGTAACTGTGCATTGTATACCGAGACTAACCCTAGGTTTCCCTTGAGATATTATTGAGATTTTCTATTGACTTATTATATTGTTGATATCTTGCTGCTATCCTGTTGACTCAATTTTGTTATGCTTCACTTGTTGCTATTATTTGAGACTCATTATTTGGAGTTGACCCTTTCTTATTTGACTATATGTTGCATGGGCGCTTAACGCCGAATAAGGGTAGTAGACATTGAGATAGAGTGCTACGCCGTTGGGAAGTCTTGTTCGTGATGGACCTTTTGTTGCGGCGTGACATTGGAGATGACTTGGATTGCAGACCTTGATCGGATAGGATTAGGGCTTCTCGAGTGTCTTAAATTTTTTGTTGGTCCTTTAGGGGTTGTGTTTGTAACTCTCAAACCATTTATTTACTTTCAGTACTAAGGTCATCATCGTCCTTGAATTTTCTTCCTGTGTGTTAACTCAGGAGGGACGACGTAGTTTCCTTTATTTTCCTTGAAGTTTTGATTATTTCCTTCATGGCTCTCTTTGAATAAAATTTTTATTTGATTCAATTTTCCACTACCTTTACCGTCTTTATACATTGTGGTATCAGAGCTTTGGTTTCGACTCACAATAGCTTGGGGGGTAGGTCTTCTATGCTAGGTTGCGTGACTCTTGTTTGTTAGTTGTTTGCTTTATTGTTTGAGGGTTCCATCAGTGAACCCTAGTCCAACTGTTTGTTGTTTTCTATTTTGGATGCTGGAACTATAACAAGCAAGGATGTAGCACGAGGGACTGTCGAGCACCAAAGGTTGGAGAAACCTTGAATGTTGGTGAAGTTAGACGTCCAGTTGATAAAGGATTAGTCTACAAAATGAGTGGCAAGGAAGCAACAGGAATTGACAAACTTATTCAAAGGACGTGTGATACAACCGAGGAGAAGTTTTAGGGCACGCCAACTCGAAAAAGGTCATCACCGTGGACCAAACTAAGATAGAGTCTGTGCTGACTAGGGAACAACCGAAGACGGTAACAAACGAAATGAGCTTCGTTGGCTTAGTAGGATACCATTGACGTTTCATCAAGTGATTCGCGAAGATAGCAAGACCCTTGACACAATTAATCAGGAAATATCAACCTTTCGCGTAGAGGGTAGAATGTTAGGCGAGTTTCGGGAGATGAAGTAACCTTGTTGCAAAACCTCTTCTCTATGCTTCTCCATAAATGTCTATGTGAGACACCAAGGTAAGTCGGTATTTTACCATCAAGGCGATAAACACCTATTTCTTAGGTGACTTTGAGGACGTCATCGTAAGTCGTCAAATACCTCCTTCAAGAGGGCGCTTTGAGCTTTAAATGGCGACACATCCCATGTGATGCACACATGCGTGTATACATGTAGGATGGAAGGGGAACTTGAGTGCATGCTCGATTTATCATTTAACCATATGACAAGTGATGAACCTATGATGATCTTGCTATCGTCGGGACATTTCATTCGACCTAGACATGATGTATCCATTCAACTCTTTGGTTTGTGTTTCCTATTCCCACCTAATATGTTGTCGTAGTAGTTTCTACCCTTGTATTTTGGATCTCTGACCTTTGAGTCGTCAGCCTAACCTTTTTTAAGGGCTCATTAATGAGTTACAAGCAAAGAATTTGACAGAGTCGATGTCTTCCCTCATTTTTATGGTAGTCATACGAGTATTGTTGTTGTTGCGGGCCGATACGATGGTGGATGGAACCATTAGGTCGATCTGGTGGTGGATGGAACCATTGATGGATGCGGTGATGGTGGATGGAACCATCAGTCAGACCAAGATGGTCGATGGAACCATTGGGAGAACGCGATTGGTGGATGGAACTAAGGATCAGATGATATGGTGAATGGAACCGTAGGTCGGACAAATCAGATAGTGGATGGAACCATCAAGCGGTCAAGATGGCAAACGGAGCTATCGAGCGGGTGAATTGGTGGAGGGAACCAATAAACTTAAAGTCCGGAAGGATTTGTTTTCCCGTGTCTAGGTTGTTGATGTTACGTCCGACCAGTGTGCACTGGCTTGAGCATAACACCTGTTTGACTTGAGTTTTGTTGTGTTTCTGCATTTAAGCAGCTTGTGATGCTTACGTGTGCTTTCAGGAATGAACGTTTTAGTCTATGGTTAGCATAGTATGGGCGTATCCTCTGGTCTTAGCAACTATTCTTCTAATTGCTATCTCACTATTAAGCCTGGCTAACTTAATGGTAGGTGGTAGCATGCGGAACCATAAGAGGATCAGACGATGAGAAGAACGCTAAGGTCTGGGATGTTGACCACCTACAACAAGTTGATGTGGAATCTGTTTTGGAGATACGACTTGAGAGCTAGAGGAGAATAAGATGAAGGAAAACCACAAGCTTTTTGTTGAGTAGTTTCGATGACAAAACTATTCTTAAGGGGGTAGTAATGTAAGACCCTAAACATAGTCTAGGGGTATTTTGGTATTTTCTATTATTATCATTATTACTATTATTATTATTATTATTATTATTATTATTATTATTATTATTATTATTGAATTGAGTAGGTTGTGGGCTAAATTGGATTTTGATCCAATAAGTGTGGTATTTATTTAATTAAATCTAGAAAGGGAATATTCCATGGTATCTAGGATTTTATTTCTGAATTATCTTTTAATTAATTCTTTTTAATGAAAAAGATAATTAGGCTACTTGAAGAGCCAGTAGGCCTGCCCTGAGTTTTCAGCTATAAATAGCTTGCAATCTCTCATAGTTTCTCATTCACCAATAGAGCAGAAACTCTAACACCCCGATTTTCAGGGCGTTACTATAGCAGACGAACAGTAATTAAACATGAGAAAAGTCTTAGGAGTTTTCGAAAATGCGTGTAATTTTTTTTTAAATCATGCCAAGGTAGTATGCATACATAGTTAACCATATTCACAGTGCCCTTGACGGGCAGTGTCATCGAAATAGTTTGAGCCGTGCATAATTACATCACCAATGTAGTGTAGAAAAGTATAATTATTTTACAAACCAGATAACCCAAAAGTGGAAAGATACAGCAGGTCTAGGGATTCTGAACTAGACTCCTTAATACCGATATACTTCCCTGAGGACTCCACGCAGGAAGCCCCCACAAAAGCGATGTATCGGAACCTACCCCATTAATTACAAAATATAGACAGTCCTAGTCTACCAAAATATTAACGTCCCCTAAAAGAAATAGCCCAAAATCAACTAAGCTTCACCCTCCTCCTCCTCCTCTTCCTCAAGGTAGTCGTCAGATCCCTCCAGCCATCCAACACCACCCTCGCCTGGGGCTTGTCCGTCAGAGTTCGTGAGGTCGATCATGGGCATGTCCACGTCAATGATGGTAGTGGTGACCGTCGTCAGTACCTCATACGTTAGAGGTATGATCCGGAAGGGGTCCATCGAAGAGGGAGTGTAGTTTGGGGATAGAGGAGTAGAGGTCTCCACCTTCACCTCGGGGGATGAAGGGTCAGGAGAAGCAGTAGCGACAGGGGATGCCGGGATAGCGGTTGTCCCAAACGCCGAGGCGTCGGTTCCATCAAAGAGTGAGAGGGGAGGTAAAGGAAAGCCATAGGTGAAGCAGTAAATCTGTCGCCCCTGAGATTCTCCCAAGCGATTCGTCCTGTCATCAGCCACTCGACCCGTGTACCGGACATGCCAGGACGGCAATCAACCGTCCATGACGTCAGGTCATCTCTGTCAAAGAAGTGTAGGGTCGCCACCCCTAGGAAGGGTAGGCCAACGACTGGGTCCTCTACTGGTCGGTCGGGCATAATCTGGAGGAACACACATGATTCGTCCAAAAGAAAACACAGAGAAAAGGGTCACTTCCAAAAACAAGGTCATATAAAGAGCAATCCATGGCATCAACAAGCATTATCAATCAAGTAGCAAGTAGCAGAGCAAGTACAAATATTTGACGCAGATAATTGGGAAAAACCCTAGGACTCCTACATGCACGCACATCTTCCTCATGTACAGAAAAAGTTTTTATCCGGATATGCACCAACTCCCACAGGCAGGTGGGACACTCTCCCGAACTCCGAACGAACTAGAGAGTAAGTCGGTAAGTCGAGAGATGCCACTTACACGAGAACACTTTGTATAATGCCCTGATGGTGCGCCATCTAGCCCGTGACTCTTTATAGCCCCGAACCATGACGACTTTCACAAAACATGCTTGACACGACATGAAAACAAAACACAAGTAGGACTGATACGTATTTAAACGAGGCCTAGCATAGCTTCATAATTAATACTAATCATGTAGAGCAGTTGCACATATCACAAGTAGATATAATCATGTCGAAAGAGAATCATGCTTTCAATTGTTAATAAAGCAATGAAAAATGTGAAGAAGGTCTCGTCCTTGGACTCGGCTGAGGTTTTGATGATGGCAAACACGTGTATTGAAAGTTGAAGATCATTTTGAAGAACTCCCCCTGTCATATGCAACTCCCCCTTTTTGTTGTACTTGTGGCATGTTCCTGTAAATGATCTTTAACAGCATAAGACCCTTTTCTTAAAGTCTTTCTTCTTTTTGTGATGTGTTTGTCTTCATCAAAACCTCAGCCGAGTCCAAGGACGAGAACTTCTTCACAATCTCCCCCTTTTTGATGATGACAAACAACATGCTTGAAAGTTGATTGATCATTTGACTTTCTCCTCTTATCTCGTTTATCTCCCCCTTTGTTTTGCAATTATATCTCCCCCTTTGTTTTGCAATTGAAGCTCAGTATCCTGAAAATGATCAAGAATACACAAGGCTTTTCTCCCCCTCATTGTTTTCATCATCAGCATGATGTGTCGCCATCAAGACGAGATGTGCTTCTTCATTCTCTAAATCGGATGATGAACTTGCTTCATTGTCATCCATGTGTGCATTTTTTGATTTGGAATTCTTTTCCTCAAATCTCTTTTTTATGCCAAGCTTCTTTCTTTGAAGATTATGATTGATGACCAAATCCGCAAGTGTACGGTTGATTATCGAAGTAATATAAAAGATATTGAACCCACATGGATAGGTGTCCAATTATTAATTTATTTAGAACTTGTGCTGAAAACTTAAATTGATTTTAACTTTGGTTTGTTTTAGAACAAGAACTTGGATTAGCATAAATACAAAGATAAGATGATGATGGAATTTAAGCACTTGGGTTGAATTGAATAACTTATAATATATGCTAGCAAATATCTACCTTATTTCTGAATTTTAAAACAAAAGTTCATGATTCTCTAGCCTATGGTTTCTACAAGTTAATTCTTTACACATTGTAGACCTTTCTTTCTAATTACTAAACTCAATTCCTTGCAATTTAGTTAATTAAAGAAGAAGATGATGATAGAGTTCAGGCCAACATAAAGCAAAGTCTATCATAATTACTTAGTGATATGTCATATTGCTTCTTTTAATTCCTATTTCCCTTATTACTTACCAATTTCCATTGACATAAGAAATAAGCATGAACACTTGTGTACATCAAGATAAAATAAGAACAAGGAAATAAAACATGAACTTGCAATATTATTCAAAAATAAAGATGAAGAGAACTAAAACATAATTATAAACTAAAAACAACCCAACAACTTAAAAAGAAATTAGCCAAGCATGGTTAATAGAAACATTGGATTACCCTGGACTAGGAGCTCAAGAATGGCTTCCCACAATTCTCAAGAACAATGCTCTCAAGGAAGAAAGAAGAATACTTGTATTCTGAAGTAAGGGATGATTTTTACAAAGGATGAGCACTCCTATTTATAGCAAAAATCTTCCTGAGACCCAACGCATGAGCGTTGGCTTCCCAACGCTTGAGCGTTGGGATTTAAATGCTCCAGACGTGTGAAACAAAGGCCTCGCGCATGAGCGCTGGCTTCCAACGCTTGAGCGTTGGCTGCTAGAATCAAATGATTTAATGAATTATTACATTTTGATGAATAACAATTTTGTTAAGTCTTCATCTCGTTGAAGATAGAATTCCTAACTTCTCAATGTTTTTCATACTCAGGAATATCTATTTACTTGGAGAAAAACTGCGTGGACCTCTACAAAAGCATTATCAAAAGCAGATATTCAAGGAAAGAATAGAAGAATAATCCGTCCACCTACAGCTCCTGGAAATCAGTCCGTTAGTTGACAATGTTTGCTTCAGAGAGTTCGTCCGGCTAGGGTGAACGTCTAAGTCACTCAATCATTGGGTACATCTGAAACTCTGACAGAATCAGTGGCGAGCTTTTCTGTTTATCAACGTTCAAATTCAAATCCTCTGAACAGAGCATTAATGGCTCCCTTAGCTGGAATGCATGAGCATTAATTGCAAAATTTATAGGTCAAGGAAAAATTCCTTGAAGAGCCAGACGATGTCAACCTCCGCCATTGAAGATGCATTAAATGCATGGCAGATTGCATTAAGTGCTGAAACAAAGATGTAGAAGTATCCGTTACTCACAATGGAGGAGAAATTCAAACGGAACTATTTTCTGTTCTTCAACAAAGCTCCCATTGATCATCCTACAGAAGATATAAATAGAGGACTTCGCATAAATTTCAAATTGGCGACTTTCACACGATCAAAGCTATCAAAACTTTCTAAGTTCATCATCTGCGTTCTTATTTCTCTAAACCAAACACTCAGCAATCTCAACCTGTTTATTCCCTGAGTTTAGTCGCCAACCAGTGTGAAGTTTATCATAGAGTGAAACTCTTATCCTTTTTCACACAAACCCTTCAGAGAACCAACTTGCTTAATCTCTCTGTAATTTGTTCTTCATATTTCTACCCACTCTTATCGAAGAGATTCTGTAGAAACCAATTCTTCTTGAAAAAGAACTGGGAGAAGTCCTCGTGCCTGTTAGAATCTTCTAGGTAATCGATTAACATAACTGCTGTAATCAATTAACATAACTGCTGTAATCGATTACCTACACGAAAACTGCCAGAATTTCAAATTTCCCTCCTTTTATTTAAATTCAAATCATCTTGTAATGGATTACCTAACTATCATAATCGATTACTCATACAATTTTCTCTATAAAGTCAGCATATGCCTCTTGCTATTTCATCTTACCTATCCACATACATCTCCTATCTTCATCCTCGATCTTGTACCAGCCATGGGGTCTCTTCCTCGTCCTTCAAATGTCTCATCTCCAATTAATACTCCTCGAAGGGACTCTTCCTATGATCCCTATGTGCATCATCGGTACCGCATAGACGCTCAAACCAATGCTGCATCTGCTGGATTGTCTCCATTCTATGCTATACCTTCCAACTTTTCTCAGGAATCTAAGGTCAACCTTGAACGACTGGACATCTTGACACTTCGTCTCTCTCAAAGATTGGGTCAACTAGAGGATACCATTCGCTCTCGATTCCTGCTTGTGGAAAATCGCATAGAATCAGTGCATTCCTTTATGCGTAAGGAAATTGAAAGTATCAAGGATCTTGACCCCTCTGAGATGTCTGAGGATTCCAATCGTGCATAAATCCTGACAAACTCTGTCCCAGTATAGTACTATAACTAATAATAGGATTTCTCCATATCTACTAATAGGCTCTCTCCTTAGTTGTAATATAAACTCTACAACTTATGTTTGTAATCCATTTGCCTTATGTAACTTCTGCATTTGCTTCCATATATATATATATATATATATATATATATATATATAAGTGTTGGTTGTTGTTTATCACTGTTTTACATCTTTACCCCCATCCCCTTTGCTTTATTTCGAAATATACTTGTATGGATGTATGCCTGTTTTTGGCCTTTTCTTCTTTTTGATGAAGTCAAAAGGGGGAGAAAGGTTCTGTGTTCCTTAAAGACAATATGCAGGAATTCAACAAGTGAATTAGAAAGGGGGAGATATACTGGATGACATCAACCAGGGGGAGTTTTCAACAGAGAAGCATATATGATCTTCAAGTTTCAAAGAATGTGTTTGCCATCATCAAAAAGGGGGAGATTGTGAAGAAGGTCTTGCTCCTGACCCTGGCTGAGGTTTTGATGACGACAAACTCATCGGCAAAAAGAAGAAAAGAAGACTTAGAGGAAACAGCGCTATAAAGATCATCATTTACCTAGAAGTCTTAGTTTAAGTGAGTTATGCTTCTAAAGGTCTCTCAAAGCATAAAGGCTCTTTAAAACACCTAAACTAATCAAGCTTAATGTTTTCATAACTTAAAAGAAGTAGAAAAACTTAAGCCGATCTTAAAAGATCAAGTTTCTGGATGTTGGACTTTAGTGTAATCGATTTCATCCTTCTGTTAATAGATTACACCTAGGCAAGTAATCGATTACTTCTTGTTTGTAATCGATTACATGTTTGAATTTGAAATTCAAACTGTAACGGCTCTTAGTGTAATCGATTACCTAAGTGATGTAATCGATTACACACACGAAAAGTTGCATATTTTCATGAACCATTGTGTCTCAAACCTTTTGGGAAAGGTTGCATTGGTTCAAGGACGTTTCCCTTGCCTATATAAAGTCCATTTGAGTCCAGAACATGATAACACATGAGAATACAACATTAGGCCAAAGCTTTGCGAAAATAGTTCATTCATTAAGTCTTTTATAACTTAAACTTTCAAAGAGCCTAAATTCTGAGTTCATGATCTTCATGTTTATAAGAACACTCTAGTTGTTCATATCTTGAGGAACTCGGAATCTTGTTATGCTTAAGAGCCTTAAAGCATAAATTCTCATGATCAATCCACTTGTATGTTAAAGGATTGATACAGCCAATTGTAAACTCTTCTTCATCTCTTTCTGATAGATTGAGTATTCACCATGGATCTCGGTGAAGGGTTGTTGATACTGAAAGTGGTGTACTTTCAGGGTGTTGATTGAAGGTGGTTTAGCCTTCAAGGTCTGAAGGTGGTTTGCCTTCAGGAACTGAAAGTGGTATACTTTCAGGGGCTGTTGAAAGTGGTATACTTTCACAGGAAATTGATAGAAATTCTTAGGGTCCTTGGTGTAAGAACTTGTAAGAGATTTTTATCAATAGTGGAAAAATCCTCAAGGGATTTTCTTGAGGGACTGGACGTAGCCTTCGGTGGATAGAAGGTGAACCAGGATAAAATTCTGTGTGTGTGAATTCTTCTATCCTTCATCTTTATTTTCAAGCAACGCTTAATTCCGCTGCAATCGTTTGATGTTACATTTATCTTGAAAGTAAGAAGTTATCAAGGTGAAAATCGGGTAAACCTGATTCACCCCCCCTCTCAGGTTGGTATCTATACTAACATAAAAGGGATTCAGGATGCAAATAACCTATTCAGTTTGCAGTTCAGACAAAAAAAAGCTATTCAGCTTCTTCTTGGTCAGACTGTTCTTCTGACTCCTCATTCTGGCTTGAGAAGGCCTTCTTCTTATAAAAGTTCTTCTGAGCAGGCTTCTTTCCCAGACAAGGACAATCTGCTTTGACATGTCCAGGCTTTTTGCATTCATAGCAGACGACTCCACCTTTGTTGGAACTCTTTTCTCCATCTCTTGGTGATGAGGAAGGTTTTCCTCTGAACTGCTTCCGGTTCCCCATCATTCTCTTGAATCTCCGGTTGAATAGGGCATGTTCATCATCAGAGTGATCAGACGGAGCAGCACCTTCGTCAGACGACTCATTTTCTTTCAACGCTTTGGAGTCATTGGACTTAAAGGCCACGGCTTTAGTAGTGGAGGATTTGCCACGCAGGATAGCAGCGTCATTTGTAAAGTCCTGCTCGTGAATTTTTAGCTCCCCCAATAGATCTTCCACCTGATAGTTATCAAAATTCTTTCCAGCTCGTTGAGCGGTGAAAACAATCTCTAGCTGGGAGGGAGAATTCTGAGGATTTTGATCACTTGTTCCTTGTTAGTGAAGCTTTTTCCCAGATTCCTCATCCCGTTGTGAATGATTTGAAGTCTGGCGAACATGGAGTCGATTGACTCATTATCCTCCATCATGAAAGCCTCGTATTGAGAGGCCATCATACTCATTTTGGTATCTTGCACAGCTGAGGTTCCCTCGTGGGCCATGGCTAAGGTGCCCCAGCCTTCCTTAGCGGTGCTCAGACTGTCTACCTTGTCATGTTAATTTTTACTCAAGGCACATATGAGGAATAGCCTGGCTTTGGCATTCCTTTGATTTTCTGTTCTTTGTTCACCGGTCCACTTTTCTGCTGGGATGGCTTTGTATTCACCATCCTTGGGAACATAGTTTCCTTTTGCTATGATATCCCAGAGTTTCCAGTCCGTTCATTCAATGAAGAGTTGCATGTGCTTTTTCCAGTACGGGTAGTTGGAGCCATCAAAGAATGGTGGCTTGTTGGTTGCTGTTCCGGTGGGATATGCGATTTTGTCCATGGATCTTTATGCTCTACACCCGTTAAGATGTTAGAATATCTCAGAGCGGTTACACTCTGATACCAATTGATAGTTACAAAAACACACAAGAAACGGGGGGTTTGAATTGTGTGTATGATTTTTCAATTCTTTTTTGAAAAATAACAATTATAAGTTTGAAAGATATTTGTTAGTGAGTGCAGCGGAAATTAATCTTAGACTGAAAAGTAAAACACACAAGATATTTATCCTGGTTCACCCCCTTAATCGACAGGGCTACGTCCAGTCCTTGGCTTCACCAAGATTTTCACTATTTTCACAAAATAGTACAGGTATTCTCCAGGACTTCTCCCAGTATTCTGAGGACTACTCCTTTACAAGTATTCTAACAAGACTTCTCCTTTACAAGTATTAGACAAGACTTCTCCCAGTTCTTTTTCAAGAAGGTTTGGTTTCTACAAAGTCTCTTCGATAAGAGTGGGTAGAAATATGAAGAACATATTACAGAGAAAATAAACAAATTGGTTCTCTGAAAGGTTTGTGTGAATGAGAATGAGAGTATTAACTCAGGTAAGAAATAACTTGAGGTTGCTGAGTTGTTGGCTTAGTAAATAAGATCGCAGATGATGAACTTAGAAAGTTTAGAAAGCTTTGATCGTGTGGAAGTCGCCAATTTGAATTTGATGCCAAGTCCTCTATTTATATCTTCAGTAGGATGATCAATGTGAGCTTGCTGAAGATTTGAAAATAGTTCCGTTTGAATTTCTCTTCCATTGTGAGTAACGGATACTTCTGCAACTCTATTTCAGCATTGAATGCATGCTGCCATGCATTTAATGCGTCTTCAATGGCGGAGGTTGTCATCGTCTGGCTCTTCAAGGCTTTCTGCCTTGAGCTTTAATTTTTGCATTTAATGCTCGTGCATCCCAGCTAAGGTAGCCATTAATGATTTGAACAGAAGATTTGAATTTGAACGTTGAGAAGATATGATGTTCAGAAAATCTTGCCGTTGATTCTGCAAAAGCAGCTTGATTTAAGGAATATCAGAGGATTTGAAGCAACGAGGAATAAAGTATTGATTATGTCCTTTTCGCCATTAAATGCTCTGAAGAGATAGATAATGCTTGACAGCTAAGCCTGGGTTGGACAAACGATCTCCTCCGAGTTTTCGTTACACGAACTCCAAAGTTGCGTTGTTGTCAACCAAACACTCTGATAGAGTTTCAGGCGTACTTTCCTTCAGGTGGGTAGTCAAGTCAACCCAATGATTGAGTGGCCAGACATTCTTCTCAGTCGGACGAACTTTCTGAGGCAAACGTTCTCAACTTGGCGGACTGTTTTATAAGAGTTGTAGCCGAACGGATTCTTCCTCTTTTCTTTGCTTGAAGATCTGCTTTTGATAATGCTTTGTAAGGGTCCATGCAGTTTTTCCTCAAGTAAATAGATATTCTTGAGTGTGAAAACATTAAGAAGTTAGGAATTCTATCTTCAACAAAATCAGAGACTTAACGAAATTGTTATTCATCAAAATACAATAATTCATTAAATTATTTGAATCTAAAAGTAACTGAGAGCCCGGGCTGGGGGGCTACTGTTCCAGGAGTAACCCTCCTGACTGCACGTAAAGTAAGACATCTCGAGAACTTCCAACCAGTCACTCAACTTAACCATGGGCCCTCGTAACCGAGCGCCTAGGCTGGGGGGCTACTGTTCCGGGAGTAACCCTCCCAAACCCCTGAGACCCTCTCGGCATATCTTTGTCTAGCCGACGGAGACCCTCACCTCCTCGGTCCTACGACAACAGGCCAAGAGGGGACAAGAGCATCAACGGGATACTGTCTATGCATGTCAAGTCAGCAGTCTTATCACAGGGTCACCTCCGTAAGCGCACCGACCTAGGACAGGCCCTGACCGTTCGATCCGCTCGACATGGCAGAAGATCCAACGCTTCATTTTTCTTTTTTATATTCTAATAGAGGATTTGGAGTTCTTTAAAATTATAACAAAATGATTTTTTATTTTCTAAAAAAAAATAGAAATTGTTTCATATGAAAAAGTATTAGTTGAATTGTGTTTTTCTTACACTAATTAACACTTTTATTTTTTTTCTCACCTATTGTAACAACTTTTTTTATAAGCTATCAAATTAGCTTATAAAAATAAAAAACTTTATATTTTATAATAGGCTAAAATGCACTTTCTGCCCCTGATAATTCACACAATTGCAAAATGTACCCCACCAAGATTATTGTCAACAAATGTACCCCTCTGAATTTTTAGAAGAGCCCTTTATGCCCTTCTGTCAATGTTCCGTTAGTAACTTGACGGAACTGATGACGTGGACAGTACAGGTGTAATTAAAAAAATTAAAAAATAAAATGGAAATCCACCTATTTAAAAAAAAAAGCAGAATAACGTGCCTGGCAGAATTTGATTAAGACATTTTACCCTAATTCCCAAATTGAAAGAAGTGAATTTGAGAAAGGGAGAAGGGGAAGAACACAACGCCGTCGAGAGAAGGAGAAGTTGAAGGCCCCCTTGGCGCTGTCGAGGAAGAACCGCCAGCGCCGCAAGCCGCCGTCAAGTAAGAAGAACTTGCGCCGGTCGCCGTCGTTGGCCCCTTAATTCCCAATGGCCCTGATATTTGCAAATAAGCTATTCCGTTTGAAAAAAAAACTATTCAGAATGAAAATGTGCTATTCAGATTGCAGTTCAGGATGAAAATAAGCTATTCATAATCAAAAAAAGGAATTCAGGATGCAAATAACCTATTCAGTTTGCAGTTCAGATAAAAAAAAAGCTATTCAGGATGCAAATAAGCTATTCAGATTGCAAATAAGCTATTCAGTTTGCAAAAAAAGCTATTCAGAATGAAAATGTGCTATTCAGATTGCAGTTCAGGATGAAAATAAGCTATTCAGAATGAAAAAAAAAGGGATTCAGGATGCAAATAACCTATTCAGTTTGCAGTTTAGACAAAAAAAAAAACTATTCAGAATGCAAATAAGCTATTCAGTTTGCAAAAAAAAGATATTCATAATGAAAATGTGCTATTTAGATTGCAATTCATGATGAAAATAAGCTATTCAGAATGAATAAAAGGGATTCAGGATGCAAATAACCTATTCAGTTTGCAGTTCAGACAAAAAAAGCTATTCCGAATGCAAATAAGCTATTCAGATTGCAAATAAGCTATTCAGTTTACAAAAAAAGCTATTCAGAATGAAAATGTGCTATTCAGATTGCAGTTCAGGATGAAAAAAAGCTATTTAGAATGCAAATAAGCTATTCATAATGCAAATTTCACGTGGGCTTTCAGGGGCCACTTGCTTCCCCTTGTTCTGCCTCGGTGAGCCTCTTCCTCGACCTGCTACACTTCCTCGACCTGCTACAGTACCTCGACCTACTCGTCCTGAGCCTCTTCCTCGACGAGCAACACTTCCTCGACCTCGTCCTCCTTCACGCGATGAGCTCTCACTATGCATGGTGAGAATCGGGCCTCCTGCAGCCTTGGGTTACGATGGCGTCGAATAGCACAACCTTCTGACTCTTCCAGCAGCAGCGTCTTCTTCTCTCTTCCGGCAGCGTCGCCAGCAGCGTCTTCTTCTTCTCTCTTCCGGCAGCTTTCTCTCTTTGGGAATTAGGGTTGCAAATTGGGGATTTTGGATTTAACCATCCCACGTGCCAGACACATGATTCTGCTTTTTTTTTTTAAACAGGTGGATTTCCATTTTATATTTTAATTTTTTAATTACACCTGTACTGTCCACGTCATCAGTTCCGTCAAGTTACTAACGGAACACTGACGGAAGTGCATAAAGTGCTCTTCTAAAAATTCACAGGGGTACATTTGTTGACAAAAATCTTAGTGGGGGTACGCTTTGCAATTGTGTGAATTATCAAGGGCAGAAAATGCATTTTAGCCTTTATAATACATAAGGGTGTCTTGATGTTGATCTTACAGGGCTATTTGGTCTGATTGAGGTTTTATGTTGACCTCAAAGTCCCATCAAGCCTAACTAGACTTCATGTTAAGCTTCATTTTGATTTCAAAGGTTCTTTAAACTTAATGGAGCTTTTTTGTCTCACAAATCCATCAGGTCCAATAAGGCTTTATTTTGATCTCTAATGCACATCAAACTCAATTAGACCTCATTTTGACTACGGAGGCTCGACATACTCAATAGGATTCAAATTGATATGAACGATCCATCAAGTCCAATAAGATTTTATGTTGATCCTAGAGGCACAACGGGTCCAATGAGAACTCATGTTGATCGCATATGCTCATATTATCCTAGTTGAGTTTCAAGTTGATCTCAAAAATCTATGAGACCCAAATAGATATGATATTGATCTTAGAGGCCCATAGGCCCTATTGAGACTTAATGTTGATCTCAAAGGCTCATTAAATAAAGATGAAAATTTAATTATAAGTGTGATTTGATGCTGATCTTAGAGGTCTATCTGGTCTCACTAAAGTTTCATGTTGACCTCAAAGGTTCGTGAAATTAAATTAAACTTCATGTTGACTTCAAATGATCATTAAGCCCAATGAAGATTCATGTTGATCTCATAAATCCACGAGGCTCAATAAGGCATCACATTGATCTCAATGGCACATTAGATTCAATTAGACCTCATTATGATTTTAGAGGCTCAATACAAATAGTATTTTTGACGATTTATATTTTAATCATTATTAAGAATAGGACCGGTGACAGTTTATAATTTGGTCACTATTATGAATAGTATTAGTGACAAGTGATCAATAATATTTGTGACGATATTTAATTTGGTCACTATTGCGAGTAGTATTAGTGACGATTTATAATTTTATCACTATTATGAATATTATTAGTTACGATTTTTAATTTTGTCACTATTATGAATAGTATTAGTGACGATTTATAACTTCGTCACTAGTACGAATAGAATTAGTGACGATTTATAATTTCGTCACTATTACAAATAGTATTAGTGACGAACTATGACTTGGTTACTATTACGAGTAATATAAGTGATGATTTTTAATTTGGTCATTATTATTAATACTATTAGTGGCGACATAAAAAATTATCACAAATAATATATATTTAGTGACAAAATTAATAATCGTCATTAAGTGATGGTCACTAAATGACATATTTCTTGTATAGACTCTTATCCGAACCTATCCTGAATTTGTGGTGGATGAGATATTGATAGGATATAATACAAACAATGAAAATATATCAAATTTCTCTTTCAAATAAAAAATACATGATATTTTTTAAAATTTAATTTTCTAAATAGTTTTTTTAAAAAAGTGATTATTCTATTAAACTTAAATTATTTTTATATCTTTTATAAATGAGCCTATGTTTTAATATTAACTAAAATTAAATTAATTTTTATTAATTCGGCTATTTTAATTTCTTTTGAAGGGAGCCTATTTTATTTAAAATTATTATATATATAACCAATGACTTTTAGCTTAGTAAGGGTAAATGATCAACAGATTTTTTTTTAAAATAATATTAAAAGATATTATTCTTTCAAAATTATATATTTAAATTATTAATAATAATTATATAAGTAGTTACATAATTTTTAATAATATCATATGATAATAGAAAATTAGTCTATATTCACTATTAAAAAATTAATATTTATATGTGAGTGACCTATTTTATTCTTAGTGAAGAATTAGTTTGTGTATTTTTATTATAATATTAATAGCGAAAAATAATGTTAACTAAGTAGTAGCAAGTGATAATAAATATTTTATTATTTTATATGAGTAAATCCAATAACTTTAACATAACAATAAGAACTAGTAATTAATAAATAATAAAATTAATATATTATTAAAATCAAAAAATTATATTTAATAATTAATATTATTATAAATAATATAAAATATAAATATTAAAATTAATTTTGGGTTACGGTAATAAACAAACAGAAAACTGATATGTTATACTGTCAGGATAAGTTCTATCTCAGCTCCCCTTCAAGATAACTTTTACGCATGATAAATAAGATAGCATAAAGACACGATAGTATTATCCTATCCTGTTAGCGCAACAAACAACAGAATAGAATTACTGCTATGGTATCTTGTCTGCTTATCTGCCCACCAAACGAGCTCTAAAAAGATGAAATCAAGCTACTGCTGTCTGTCTGCTGCCCAAGTCAACCTTGTTAGCAAAAAGCAGAACTTACACAATGCCCTTCGTCGAACTTAAAACATCGTAAGTTGTCCAACTTTAAATTCAGAAAACATTGCTAAAAATGCAGCACTTATCGGTAAAGAATATTTATCGAATAGTTAAGAAATAAGAAATGGACTCCATTTTGTAGATAATTTATAGGACATCCCTATCTAACTAGTGATTCACCTTTATTAATGATCCACAGTAAAATCGTTAATAGTAAGAGTGTTAAAAATTTCACCCCTTAAAGAACATTATTGTCTTTACTTATTTACTTCTAGTTAAATATTTGATAAGTATTAAATGTGAAGTTAGAGATGTAAAAGAATAAAATAAAAGAGGAGTAACAACAATGGAAACTATAAAAAAGTGTAATTTTCTTGAAATCAAGAGCTAAAAATTATAATGGCAAGAATTACTCAAGCCAAAAATGCCACATTTGGTAGTTTCACATTTATGAAAATAGAATATCTCGACACATTAACAACATAATTTAGATATACTATAACTCCAAGGGGGTAAGTATGATAACCTCATTAAAATAATCAATAACGGTGCATGTAAAGAAGAATACTAATAAAATCCTACCCTATTAAGAAGTTATAAAAAATAAAATAGTGCAACACCACAATCAAATTAAATTTAGGTGAAAGCAAAAAATAATTTCTAATACAAAAAAATTAACAAAATTGATTTGACCACATAAAAGAGTAATCATGACAGTATATCAATCACACAGATCTAGAAGTGAATTTAACATAAATTTCATACATTAACATTTCAAGAAAATCTGAGCTAGAATAATACTTCAATAAGTTGACAACAAATTTTACGTACATCATAATGCTTACAAGATAGACATTAACATAATAGAGAATTTGGATAGTTGTTGACATAGCCTATTTCGATCTTCAACAATCTATTTCATGGGGCTGACATTGATCTTCAAATTGATGTTGAGATTATGAGAAGCTTTGGGTAGTGATAGTAAACTTTTAGCCTCTTTTGTTGACTTCTTGCAATCTATGGTAATCTTTTTCATCATGGTTGCTCTTGTGATTATATACTTGGCAAATTCCATTTCATGCTCTTTTCCTCTAAACCCCCTTATGTGCACAAACTTCAGCATCTGATGAATAGAATGACACGATTCCAATAACATTGATATAGGGTATGGTGTAGCAGAATCATCAGAGCTACCATTATCAGAGTTTGTATGAGTGAAAGCCTGTGAAGTAGAACTTTCTGTTACAGTTTCATTTACAGCGAAACATTGAGATGAAAATTAAACCAAAGATAACAACATCACATACCGGTAGAGAAATTTCCAACGATTGTAAATTGGTACATAATCTCAAGACCAAAGAAAGATCCATTAGTTCTCTTATGTGGTTCAGATTCAAACCCACTGACATGTGTGACAAATTTTGAAAAATATTACCATTTGGAGTTTCCTAGGAAACAAAAAATAGATAGTTAGTATAAAAAAGTAGTTTAATAACATGAATCAATCCTACCATTAGAAATTCTAGATAATTATCAGTCATATACATAAAGGTGATAGCCTAGTTTATGTTTAGCTTCACGAAACCCTAAACATATTCTACCATATGAATTAATTTAACTTGTAATCAACATTGATATATAAAAAAGTTGGCATGAAACAATGAAGTTAAAGCATGAGAATCAATGGAACTTACTGAAAGAGAACTGCACTGTGCTAGAATCTCATGGGTTTTCATAACAGATTCCCCTTCATTAATGGGAAGAAGTCTTGCAAAAATTGAGTAGCAGTAAGAACCAAATGTCCTAAGGTTTGGAGCATGAATACTGAGATTCTTGGTTGGACATTTTATAGAATCAAGCTGCAAATCTTGGAGATTGAGGCCATTGATTTCTAGCTCATCCAAACATAAAGATTGGAGCAGTAAAACTTTAAGCTTTGCTTTCACAATGATGAGTGTCTGAAACCCAGCACACTCAACCAAACTGAAATTTTCCAAAACCTTACAGGTTTCTAGAATCCCACTAAGGTTTATATCATCCAAGTAAATCCTCTCCAGTTTAAGTTTCTTCAGGTTGTTGCAATCCTCAAATGCAGCCCAACAATCAATTGTGTAATTCACCAATTCAAGTGAACTCAAACCACTGAACAACCCACGTGAGAAATTAGGTTTACAAATTACATCTCTGGAGAAATTATTTTCTGCAATTTCTCCACTATGATCAGGCTCACACTCAAGGCTCAAATTTGTTAACCCTAGATTTGTTTCCACCAGAGAATCAACCCATGCCTCCAATTCCCCAAACAAGATACTTTTTCTGAAGTGCTTGAAACGACAACTAGAAATGTCACCAGAGTGACGAGACATCAGAACAAGGATTCGAAGACCATACCTAGAGGCTTGTTTGTTCTTAGATGGATCTGGAATGAAACATGGTGTGGTATGAGGAACCCTTGAATGCAGAAGCTGGGTTAAGGGCTTAACCATACGCTTCACATCAAATTCAATGTGGGTAGCTTGTTTCCATAGACCTACCCACCTCTTAGAGAGAACATCGCATCTAACAGCTTCATCCACACAAAGCTTAGAAATTACGATGCTCAAGATTTCATCTGGAAGCTTGCTAATCAAATCTTGTTTCTCTTCAGCTTCCATCGTCATCTCTTTTTTCTTTGCACCCCCCTCTTGTGTTGAAGGACGGTAAGGGCTACTTTGCTTCTTCTTCTTTTCTCTTTCTGATTCCTTGTAAGGGAGTTAGAGAAGAATGCAAGAGTGGGTTTGGATTATCGTGGTTTCTTTTTCCTTGTGAGAGCCTCATGATATGTGAAACGGTAGAAAGAGCGCATGAAGACACAAGTTGGCATACCAGAAAAGCATCTTTCGTATTTCTCATTTGTCTTCATCTTCATTTCTGAACTCATGAAATTAACTCTATTTTCATTGATTATGTTTGGGATTAATTTCAGCATATTGTTTTTTTATAAAATATGTTAATCAAGTTTTCCAGGGAAAAGATTGTCTTAATTCAATCAATTTGAAAGGATGATGACTTGTTGAGGATAAGAACAAATTTAATTCTTTTTACTATGTAACAAATTTATTTCTTAATATTTCAGATATGGAATTTAATAATAACCGTGTAAAAGAGAAATTTAATTCAATTGTATAATTATATAAAAAAGTTATCAATGTTGTCATCTTCACTTTACTTCTTAAATGAATGTACAATTTCATTTTTTTATTAAATGAATGTATATTTAATATAAGCATTTAGTTCTTTTTAAATATTTTGAGCAAATAAATTGGTATATAAAAAAAATATTGAATTCTTTGCTATACATAAACCACTTCAAGACAAAGAATCATTATTAACAGCCAAAAACCATATGTAATAACAAAAAGATGTTGGTAACGGGAAATTACCGACAGCCAAAAAGGTGTGGGTTTTGACTTCATCAAGATTTTTTTTTTCCCGCCAACTTTTATCCTTCATCTGACGTCTTTTTTTCATCTGCCGATGGTTTGTTCCTTCGTTAATTACCGGTGGTCAATGCCGTCGATAATTGAATTTCTATGCACAAAAAATCTCCTATTATATTGGTTTGAATGAAGATAATAGTTTTATCCATAAACCTATCATTCTTACTGTAAGACCCTGAATTTCCCCCAGTAATTAAATAATTATTTAATTATTCCAAGTATTGTTTGGACATGCTCTTCGGCATCGACACGCGATATCGTCAGCCGAAGTACTGATGAAGTACTCTTTACGATACTTGGTAGTAACCAACCTTGACCTGATTTTGAGTTCAGATGAGAATAAGACGTTCACACTATCACCATGACGTTCAGTGAAGAATTTCGTGTCTATCGTCAGCTTTAATGGTTTTATCTCACGTGACGAGACTTTATTCCATGGCTCTTATGGCGAGGCTTTTTGGGGCTTGGGCTTATGCAACTAGGGCGGCCAAGGCTCTATTTTATGAGTCACGTTGTGGCCCGCACTCTCTGTGTCTGTGCTTTAAATTGTACTGTTTGAGGCTTTGCCCCGCCAAAGCGGGGCTTCGCTCAACCTTATTCTGCTGAGACTTTGGATTTATTTAATTTGATCAAGGCTTTTGCTCACATGGCGAGGCTTTTGCTCAGTGAGACTTTTTCTCGGATCCTAGTGGCCACTAGGGTGCCCAAGGCTTAGCTCAAAGATAGGTGCTTGATTTAACTCGATAGAAGCTAGGAAATTTGCCGTATTTCACAAGGGTCGCATGCCGTTCCTAGTGAACCTCCATACCGACCCCCACTTCTCGCGAGGTGAGGACGCCAAAGATAGGGTTTTTTAAGCCCCTTGGTTGCATGGAAGCAGCATCGAGGTCTCCACTGGACCGTAATTCTTTTTTTTTTTTGCTTTTGAGTGTATGTATAGATAGCAACCTGAGAGGAGGGAGGGGGTGAATCAGGTTTGCACGATTTTCGCCTTAGCAAAATTATTACTTTCAAGATAATGGTCTTCACAAAACGACAATTGTGATTGCAGCGGAAATAAGGGTTGCTTGAAAGTAAAAGATGAAGGATAGGAGAAATCACACACGAAATTTATCCTGGTTCACCTTCTATCCACCGAAGGCTACGTCCAGTCCCTCAAGAAACCCCTTGAGGTTTTTTCCACTATTGATAAGAACTTCTTACATGTGCTTACACCAAGTACCTTAAGAATTTCTATCAACAACCCTGAAAGCAAACCACTTTCATACCCTGAAAGCAAACCACTTTCAGACAATTACCCTTCACCGAACCCTACGGTGAATCTTTCACTCAACCAGAATGAAGATGAAGAAGAAATTCTAACCGGCTGAATCAATCCTTTAATACAAGAATGGATTGATCATAGGAATTATGCTTTTAGGCTCTTAAGCATATGAAGGCTCTTTTAATTCTGAGTTCTTCAGTATTTGAACAGCATGTGTGTTCTTTCACAATGAAGAATAATGAACTCAGAATATAGGCTCTTGAAAGTTTAAGAACAAGGCTTAATTGAATGTGAAACAGTTGTTCAAGTATGTTTTTGGCCTATGTCATGTGTGTTGCGTTTCTGGACTCAAATGGACTATATATAGGCATAAGGGATCATCCATGAACCAACACAACCCTTCCCAAACGATTTGAGACACAATACTTAGGTAATCGATTACACTAAGTGACCGTTGTTGTTTGAATTTCAAATTCAAACATGTAATCGATTACTTCCCTTTGTGTAATCGATTACCTTAATGGTGTAATCAATTACAGTCAAGTCCATTTTCCAGAAAATGAAACTTTAAAATTGTCTTGAGTTTTTCTACCACTTTTAACTTATGAAAAGGTTAAACTCAAATACTTTTAGTTGTCTTATAGACTTCATATTAAAAGAGACCTTGGAAGTATAACTTACCTAACTATATAAGACTTAGTTAAACTTGAACCCTTGAGATAGCTTGAGACATGTTGCACTGGTTCTTCTAAGTCTTCTTTTCTTCTTTTTGTTTACGAGTTTGTCGTCATCAAAACCTCAGCCAGGGCCAGGAGCAAGACCTTCTTCACAATCTCCCCCTTTTTGATGATGGCAAACACATGCTTTAGTCTTTGAAGATCATCAATGTTGTTTATATCAGAACTCCCCCTGTCTGATGCAACTCCCCCTTTTTGTTCCACTTGTAGCATTCCCTGTAAATGATCTTTACAAGCACATGACCTTTCTCCCCCTTTTGACTTCATCAAAAAGAAGAAAAGGCCACAAATATACGATACAAGCTAACAAGCAATATAATCGTTGAAAACATAGGGAGTGGGGGTAAACAAACATCACAACTATTTAATAAACATAAGAGTTTAGAGTGCGTAATTAATCAAGCAAGCAGCATCCAAACAAAAATCATCCAAAAGTTATATCTAAACAATTACAACCCAGAAATGTAAATAGTCATGATAAACAAATGTCTAAAGGTCATCAGACCCGTCAGAGAGATCAGAGAAATGGAGAGGAGAACGAGTCATCTGGTCGACACGGAGGCTCAGACTGTCCATATCAGCCCTTAGAGTAGTGTACATAGACTCAACTCTTCCTTCCAGGCGATCAAAGAGGTCATTAATTAACTGCTGCATACCATCCCTCATGCTATCGATATGTGCAAGTATAAGATGAGTGGAAGAATCACTACCATTAGAGGAAGATGGAATGCTCTCAGAGGAAGGAGGGAAGAAGGCTGCAGGGGCAGGTGCCGGTGGAGTATCTGATCCCAAGTCTGATTTATGCCTGAAATTTCCATCAAGATCCCGAAAAATCCCCATCTTGTTCAATATCTCCATGTAAATCTTCTGAGACTTGACATCCATGACCTGAGCATATTCTCCGCTAGTGGAGACCCCAAAGTTCTTCAAGATAAGAGAAATTACATAAGCATAGGGAAGAGGATCAGTTCTATCCTTATGTGTCATCACCAAATAAGCCCAATTGATAGACTCACCATTCTTCATTCCATAAAGAATTTGTAATTCTAAGTCACTAATCTGAGCATGATTAGGGGTTTGGGGCAGGATGACATAACTCAGCAAGTAATGAAGCAATCGGTTTTCCACAGTGAGATACCCAACAGCAAGGGTATCCCTAGAACGGTTAGCCACTAACTGTTTCTTCGCACTTTGAATCTGCTCCTCTGAGAATCGACAAAGTGACAGATAAAATGACTTTTTGTCATAATCTTCCCAGGGACAAAGCAATTCAGGGCCCAGTTTGGCTCCTACACTAGAGATAGATAAACAGGTTCCTAATTGCTCTATAGTCATGGAAATATCAATGCCTTTGACAGAAGTGCAAATTTTACCGCCTCTCTTGATTAAGTTGTCGTAGAAGACTTTCACAAGTTCGGGATAATACGTACCAGTAAAACCAACAAATTCATCAAGTCCTTGATAGTTGAACAGTGATGGAAACAACAATCCTGCTTCGAGGAAAGACTCCATGACTCCATATTTGGGAGGAAGAATCGGCCTTTCGAGGAAATGAGCGAGGAACCTTACCTTTTGCTCTTCAGTCCCAAGAATTCGAGATAGGTCTAGAGCATTCATCGAAGGGTTCTTGGAGCGGTTCTTTCAAGAAGAAGAGGAAGCCATTGTAGGAATTTTGAAAAAGGAGGGCTAGGGTTTCGGTTTGACTAAATTGGGGCGTTTTAATCTAGACCAATTCAACAACAATTGACAAGTTGAATTGATAGAGGCTGGGATTACAAAGAGAACCCACTAAGAATTCTTGAAAACGAACAAGAATTGAAGGAGATATGGTGAATTGAAGGAGTAGGTCGTGGAACTTAAGAGAGGAAGAAGGAGAGGCTGTAATCGATTAAAGAGGAAGACCAGATATATATACTGGTCGAATTGGTAATCGATTACAGTTAGTTGTGTAATCGATTACATGCGTTTTAAATTTGAATGGAAATTCAAATTTTGAATGGGTAATCGATTACAAGTTTTGTGTAATCGATTACTTGAAAACTTTGTTTAAGATCTGGACTATATTTTCCTATGTAATCGATTACAAGATAGGTTTAATCGATTACTGAAATAGAGAATCACATATAGAATCTTATAAATAGAGAATCAAACATGTAAGACACATAATCATATATCAGGTTCATCTAATATGCCTAATTCTCTTCTAATTTTAAAGAATGAATCTTATGGAAGAGGTTTAGTAAATATGTCAGTTAATTGTTTATGTGTATCTACAAATGATATTTCTATATCCTTTCTCATGACATGATCCCGAAGAAAATGATGTCTTATGTCAATATGCCTCGTTCTAGAATGCATGATGGGATTCTTGGTAAGATTAATGGCACTTGTATTATCACATTTGATAGGGATGCAGCCCAGCTCTAAGCCATAATCTTTGAGTTTTTGTTTGAGCCATAACGTTTGTGCACAACAACTTCCTGCAGCAATATATTCTGCTTCTACAGTACTTAGAGCAACACATGCTTGTTTCTTACATGACCAAGAAACAAGTGCATTTTCCAGTAAATGACAAGTACCACTTGTACTTTTTCTCTCAGTTTTGCATCCAGCAAAATCTGAGTCAGAATATCCAATTAAATCACAAACACTCCCTTTGGGATACCACAAACCAACATTTGAAGTTCCTTTCAAATATTTGAAAATCCTTTTCACAGAACTCAAATGAGATTCCCTAGGAGATGCTTGATATCTAGCACATAGACATACACTGAACATAATATCAGGTCTACTTGCTGTTAAATAAAGAAGAGATCCGATCATACCTCTGTATTTGGTAATGTCCACTGGAATCCCGGACTCAT
The DNA here is from genome assembly GCA_030819835.1 of Acmispon strigosus. Taxonomy (NCBI): domain Eukaryota; kingdom Viridiplantae; phylum Streptophyta; class Magnoliopsida; order Fabales; family Fabaceae; genus Acmispon; species Acmispon strigosus. The sequence continues at coordinate 11,888,760 of JAUAMA010000001.1, forward strand.
CTTGATCTAGATATGTATTTGACCCCATTGGTGTAGCTATGGCTTTGCAATCATCCAAATCATATTTCTTTAAGAGCTCTTTGCAAAACTTGGATTGATTTATGAATATTCCACCTTTAGATTGCTTGATTTGCAATCCTAAAAGAAGTTTAACTTTCTCATCATACACATCTCAAATTCTTCTTGCATCATGTTAGAGAATTCCTTGCATAGAGATTCGTTAGTGGAACCAAAAATAATATCATCTACATAAATTTGAACTAATAACGTATTACCTTTGTTCTTCTTAATGAAGAGCGTTGCATCAGCCTTACCGTTTTGAAATCCTTTTTCACAAAGGAATGTACTCAATCTGTCATACCATGCTCTTGGGGCTTGCTTGAGACCATAAAGGGCTTTCTTCAATTTGAAGACATGCGAAGGATGCTTAGGATCTTCAAATCCTGGTGGTTGCTTCACATATACCTCTTCTTGAATATATCCGTTCAAGAAAGCGCTTTTGACATCCATTTGATATAATGGGAAGTCTAAGGAGCAAGCATAAGCCAATAGAAGTCTTATGGCTTCCAATCGAGCAACTGGTGCATAGGTTTCATCAAAGTCAATTCCTTCTTCTTGATTATAACCTTGTGCTACCAGCCTTGCCTTGTTTCTGACAATGATACCATTTTCATCCAATTTATTTCTGAATACCCACTTCGTTCCAATGACATGCTTGTCAATGGGCTTCGAAACCAATTCCCATGATTTCTTTCAAATTGGTTCAATTCTTCTTGCATTGCTGCTATCCAATACTCATCTTCTAGAGCATCATTGAACTTAGAAGGTTGTGTTTGTGAAACAAAATCCATGTTCAAGACTGATTCATTCAAGCGTAGTCTTGTTGAAACTCCTTTTGATATGTCACCTATGATGTTGTCAATGGGATGATCCCTGTGTGTTCTCCATTCTTTTGGAAAATCATAAGTGGCATCTTCAACTTGTTCTACCGATTCTGATTCTTGCTCCATTTGCTTTTGATGGTCATCCTTGATTATGTTTTCTTCCTCATTATAATCAGGAAAAGTATTTTTATCTTCATTGGAGGAGTTAGACTCATCAAAAGAGACATGTATTGATTCTTCAACAACTAAAGTTTTCTTCTTGAAGACTCTATATTCTTTGCTTGTCAGAGAATACCCAAGGAATATACCTTCATCATATTTTTCATCAAACTTACCAAGGTTTTCCTTACCGTTGTTCAAGACAAAGCATTTTGATCCAAAAGCATGCAAATGAGCAATGTTGGGTTTTCTTCCTTTGTACAATTCATAAGGAGTCTTCTTCAGTATTGACCTTATGAGTACTTTATTGGATACGTAGCATGCAGTACTTACTGCATCAGCCCAAAAGTATTTAGGGAGATTGGATTCACTTAGCATGGTCCTTGCTAATTCTTCTAGTGAACTGTTCTTCCTTTCTACAACACCATTTTTTTATGGTGTTCTTGGTGCAGAGAAGTTATGTGAAATTCCATTTTCATCACATAATTCTTGGAAGAGATGATTCTGAAATTCCCCACCATGGTCACTTCTGATAGAAGAAATTTTCAAAGCTTTTTCATTTTGAACAAGCTTTTCATATCTCTTAAATGTATTGAAAGCCTCATTCTTATGAGATAAGAATATAGTCCATTTGTACCTTGAGTAATCATCAACAATTACTAGAGCATAATAATTACCTCCAAAACTTCTAGTCCTTGATGGTCCAAATAAATCCATGCGTAGTAGTTGGAGAGGTCTTGTTGTTGAAACTATATTCTTGAGTTTGAATGATACCTTGGTTTGCTTGTCTTTTTGACATGCATCACAAAACTTATCCTTTTCAAATCTTATCTTTGGAAGACCAATAACGAGATCATGCTTGACCAGTTTATTCAAATGATCCATGTGGATGTGAGCCAGTCTTCTATGCCAAAGCCATGAATCATTGTTGTTCTTGGCTAGTAAGCATCTAACATTCGATGGAATTTCATCCAAGGATATCATGAAGACTTTGTTAACTTTATATCCTGAGAAGTTGATTTCTCGGGTTTTCACATCTTTCACCACACAGATGTCATTTATAAACCCAACTTTTAAGCCTTTGTCACATAATTGACTAATACTCAACAGGTTATGCTTCAACCCATCAACATAGAGAACTTTATCAATGATGGTTTGAGGGGGCGTACCTATTCTTCCAATGCCAAGTATTTTCCCTTTCTCATTATTGCCATATGTGACATATCCCTTTTCTCTAGGCATAAGATATGAAAACTTTGTTTTGTCTCCTGTCATGTGTGATGAGCAGCCACTGTCAAGATACCATAAGTTGCTTGCTGCTTTCATACACACTTACAAAACAAAGCTTAGACTTGGGTATTAGGTACCCAATGTGCTTTGAGTCCTTCAATGTTAGTGACTTTCTTAATCCACATGTATTCCTTATTTGGTACTCCTAAATTCTTGTAATAGCACTTATTTGGGGTATGTCCTATTTTGTTACAGTAAGTGCATGAATATTTGTTGTACCCTGAAATGTACGTAGGAATGGGATTGATCCTATTAGAATACTTCTTATGATAATTCTTCCTATTGTTCATAGTCTTAGAAGAACTTGCATTCTCATGCTTAGAGATTCCTTCTCCTTTGTTTTGTTTAACAAATATAGTTTTCTTAACTTCTTTTGTCTTCAACTGTGATGTATATCCTAATCCAACTTTATTTCTTGTGTGTCTTTGTACACTTAGGATATCGTCCAATTTTTTCTTTCCAATATTGAAGTTATGAACTCTTTGTTGAAGACTATCTATTTTCTCTTCTATTGAATTACACTTAGTGCATTCATGTGGAGTGTCTAGTTTAGATTTTACTATATCTAGTTCATTCTGTAGGGTCTTACATTTGTCTTCTAATGAAGAGATAATAGCATTTTGTTTACTACTTACTTTAGAGAAACTTTGACATAACTTAAACACATTTTCAATGGCAAATTCTATATCATGAAATGAAATATCATTGCTACAAACCTCGATGTCTTCATCATCTGAGTCAGGGGAGGCCATTAAAGCAACATGTGCTTCTTCCTTTTCAGAGTCGGATGATGAACTCACTTCATTTTCATCCCATGCAATGTAGGCTCTTCGTGCAGTTGAATCTTTCTTTTCAAACTTCTCTTTTAATCCATGCTTCTTCTTTTGAAGATTTGGACATTCCAGTTTGATATGTCCAGGTTTTCCGCACTCAAAGCATGTAAATTTCTGAGAGGAGGTATTCCTTTGGAAGGTTCTATTATTGTTAAATTTCATACCTTTCCTTTTGAATAGTTTTCCAAGATTCTTCACAAGAAGGTTCATATTTTCATTGACGTCCTCATCAGAATCTGCATCATATTCCTCTTTGATGCTTTCCTTTGCTTTTAGAGAGATGGAATGATACTTTTTCTAATGTTGTTCATGTTCTTCTAGACGATTTAACTCCAATTCATGTTCTTGGAGTTTTCCAAAGAGAGTTGCTAGTGTCATATTAGACAAACTCTTCTTTTCAGAAATCGCCGTAACCTTTGCTAGTGTCATGTTTAGATAACTCCTGGAAAATACTTTACCAAGTGCAATCAAATGGTTAGTCAAATGAGTAAAACGTTTTTGCATATCCAATACCTTTTCACCAGGAAGCATTCTAAACATCTCATATTCTTGTGATAGGGTATTGATTTTTAATCTCTTGACTTCATATGTTCCTTCATGAGTTACCATCAATGTATCCCATATTTCTTTTGATGTTGTGCACGTTGATACTTTGAAGAATTCATCCATGCCAAGAGCAGATGTAAGAATGTTCATGCCTTTAAGATCATATTGAACTTTCTTCTTTTCTTCTTCACTCCATGTGTTTTCTGGTTTCAGTTGTCTGTTATCACCCACTTCATTCATTGGTATAAACGGACCTTCTTCAATGACTTTCCATATTTCCACATCCAATGACCTTATAAAGATTTTCATCTTGATCTTCCAGAAGTCATAGTGGTCTCCATTGAAGTATGGTGGCCTGTTTATGTTGAATCCCTCACTAGTACCATGACTAGTAGAGGATGCCATCTTTTCCCGGATCTTAGGAGCAAATTACCTAAACTTATGCTCTGATACCAATTGCAAGTATAGATAGCAACCTGAGAGGGGGGGTGAATCAAGTTTGCACGATTTTCGCCTTAACAAAATTATTACTTTTAAGATAATGGTGTTCACAAAACGAAAATTGTGATTGTAGTGGAATTAAGGGTTGCTTGAAAGTAAAAGATGAAGGATAGGAGAATCGCACACGAAATTTATCCTGTTCACCTTCTATCCACCGAAGGCTACGTCCAGTCCCTCAAGAAACCCCTTGAGGATTTTTCCACTATTGATAAAAACTTCTTACAAGTGCTTACACCAAGTACCTTAAGAATTTCTATCAACAACCCTGAAAGCAAACCACTTTCAGACAATTACCCTTCACCAAACCCTACGGTGAATCTTTCACTCAACCAGAATGAAGATGAAGAAGAAATTCTAACCGGCTGAATCAACCCTTTAATACAAGAATGGATTGATCATAGGAGTTATGTTTTTAGGCTCTTAAACATATGAAGGCTCTTTTCATTTTGAGTTCTTCAGTATTTGAACAGCATGTGTGTTCTTTCACAATGAAGAATAATGAACTCAGAATATAGACTCTTGAAAGTTTAAGAACAAGGCTTAATTGAATATGAAAGAGTTGCTCAAGTATGCTTTTGGCCTATGTCATGTGTGTTGTGTTTCTGGACTCAAATGGACTATATATAGGCATAAGGGATCATCCATGAACCAACACAACCCTTCCCAAATGATTTGAGACACAATGGTTCATGAAATAATGCAACTAGTCGAGCATGTAATCGATTACAATACTTAGGTAATCGATTACACTAAGTGACCGTTGTTGTTTGAATTTCAAATTCAAACATGTAATCAGTTACAAGCAAGCTGTAATCGATTACTTGCCTTTGTGTAATCGATTACCTTAATGGTGTAATCGATTACACTCAAGTCCATTTTCTAGAAAATGAAACTTTAAGATTGTCTTGAGTTTTTCTACCACTTTTAACTTTTGAAAGAGGTTAAACTCAAATACTTTTAGTTGTCTTAGAGCCTTCATTCTAAACGAGACCTTGGAAGCATAACTTACCTAACTATATAAGACTTAGTTAAACTTGAACCCTTGAGATAGCTTGAGACATGTTGCATTGGTTCTTCTAAGTCTTCTTTTCTTCTTTTTGTTTACGAGTTTTTCGTCATCAAAACCTCAGCCAGGGCAGGAGCAAGACCTTCTTCACATTGAGGTCGCCACTGGACTGTAATTCTCTGTGTTGCTTTTCAGGTCACCACTGGACCAAAATTATGCAAGATAAATTTCAAATAATTCTTTCATGAAATTGCCTCTTCACTGAGAGTGTATTTCGTATCTTCCATCATGCCTGCAAGAAATATAAAAAATAGGACCGCCCATAAAAAGGGAGATGAATAAAGATTACATGGCAGTCTTCACAAGACCGCCTTCCAACCAACGCTCAAACGCTTCCATCCTCCTAACCTCCTTTAAAAGCCAACGCTATATTCTCCTTTCCTCACCATTCCACCAGTCCCCCTTCATTGATTATGTTTGGGATTAATTTCAGCATATTGTTTTTTTATAAAATATGTTAATCAAGTTTTCCAGGGAAAAGATTGTCTTAATTCAATCAATTTGAAAGGATGATGACTTGTTGAGGATAAGAACAAATTTAATTCTTTTTACTATGTAACAAATTTATTTCTTAAGATTTCAGATATGGAATTTAATAATAACCGTGTAAAAGAGAAATTTAATTCAATTGTATAATTATATAAAAAAGTTATCAATGTTGTCATCTTCACTTTACTTCTTAAATGAATGTACAATTTCATTTTTTTATTAAATGAATGTATATTTAATATAAGCATTTAGTTCTTTTTAAATATTTTGAGCAAATAAATTGGTATATAAAAAAAATATTGAATTCTTTGCTATACATAAACCACTTCAAGACAAAGAATCATTATTAACAGCCAAAAACCATATGTAATAACAAAAAGATGTTGGTAACGGGAAATTACCGACAGCCAAAAAGGTGTGGGTTTTGACTTCATCAAGATTTTTTTTTCCCGCCAACTTTTATCCTTCATCTGACGTCTTTTTTTCATCTGCCGATGGTTTGTTCCTTCGTTAATTACCGGTGGTCAATGCCATCGATAATTGAATTTCTATGCACAAAAAATCTCCTATTATATTGGTTTGAATGAAGATAATAGTTTTATCCATAAACCTATCATTCTTACTGTAAGACCCTGAATTTCCCCCAGTAATTAAATAATTATTTAATTATTCCAAGTATTGTTTGGACATGCTCTCCGGCATCGACACGCGATATCATCAGCCGAAGTACTGATGAAGTACTCTTTACGATACTTGGTAGTAACCAACCTTGACCTGATTTTGAGTTCAGATGAGAATAAGACGTTCACACTATCACCATGACGTTCAGTGAAGAATTTCGTGTCTATCGTCAGCTTTAATGGTTTTATCTCACGTGACGAGACTTTATTCCATGGCTCTTATGGCGAGGCTTTTTGGGGCTTGGGCTTATGCGACTAGGGCGGCAAAGGCTCTATTTTATGAGTCACGTTGTGGCCCGCACTCTCTGTGTCTGTGCTTTAAATTGTACTGTTTGAGGCTTTGCCCCGCCAAAGCGGGGCTTCGCTCAACCTTATTCTGCTGAGACTTTGGATTTATTTAATTTGATCAAGGCTTTTGCTCACATGGCGAGGCTTTTGCTCAGTGAGACTTTTTCTCGGATCCTAGTGGCCACTAGGGTGCCCAAGGCTTAGCTCAAAGATAGGTGCTTGATTTAACTCGATAGAAGCTAGGAAATTTGCCGTATTTCACAAGGGTCGCATGCCGTTCCTAGTGAACCTCCATACCGACCCCCACTTCTCGCGAGGTGAGGACGCCAAAGATAGGGTTTTTTAAGCCCCTTGGTTGCATGGAAGCAGCATCGAGGTCTCCACTGGACCGTAATTCTTTTTTTTTTTGCTTTTGAGTGTATGTATAGATAGCAACCTGAGAGGGGGGAGGGGGTGAATCAGGTTTGCACGATTTTCGCCTTAGCAAAATTATTACTTTCAAGATAATGGTCTTCACAAAACGACAATTGTGATTGCAGCGGAAATAAGGGTTGCTTGAAAGTAAAAGATGAAGGATAGGAGAAATCACACACGAAATTTATCCTGGTTCACCTTCTATCCACCGAAGGCTACGTCCAGTCCCTCAAGAAACCCCTTGAGGTTTTTTCCACTATTGATAAGAACTTCTTACATGTGCTTACACCAAGTACCTTAAGAACTTCTATCAACAACCCTGAAAGCAAACCACTTTCATACCCTGAAAGCAAACCACTTTCAGACAATTACCCTTCACCGAACCCTACGGTGAATCTTTCACTCAACCAGAATGAAGATGAAGAAGAAATTCGAACCGGCTGAATCAATCCTTTAATACAAGAATGGATTGATCATAGGAATTATGCTTTTAGGCTCTTAAGCATATGAAGGCTCTTTTAATTCTGAGTTCTTCAGTATTTGAACAGCATGTGTGTTCTTTCACAATGAAGAATAATGAACTCAGAATATAGGCTCTTGAAAGTTTAAGAACAAGGCTTAATTGAATGTGAAACAGTTGTTCAAGTATGTTTTTGGCCTATGTCATGTGTGTTGCGTTTCTGGACTCAAATGGACTATATATAGGCATAAGGGATCATCCATGAACCAACACAACCCTTCCCAAACGATTTGAGACACAATACTTAGGTAATCGATTACACTAAGTGACCGTTGTTGTTTGAATTTCAAATTCAAACATGTAATCGATTACTTCCCTTTGTGTAATCGATTACCTTAATGGTGTAATCAATTACAGTCAAGACCATTTTCCAGAAAATGAAACTTTAAAATTGTCTTGAGTTTTTCTACCACTTTTAACTTATGAAAAGGTTAAACTCAAATACTTTTAGTTGTCTTATAGACTTCATATTAAAAGAGACCTTGGAAGTATAACTTACCTAACTATATAAGACTTAGTTAAACTTGAACCCTTGAGATAGCTTGAGACATGTTGCACTGGTTCTTCTAAGTCTTCTTTTCTTCTTTTTGTTTACGAGTTTGTCGTCATCAAAACCTCAGCCAGGGCCAGGAGCAAGACCTTCTTCACAATCTCCCCCTTTTTGATGATGGCAAACACATGCTTTAGTCTTTGAAGATCATCAATGTTGTTTATATCAGAACTCCCCCTGTCTGATGCAACTCCCCCTTTTTGTTCCACTTGTAGCATTCCCTGTAAATGATCTTTACAAGCACATGACCTTTCTCCCCCTTTTGACTTCATCAAAAAGAAGAAAAGGCCACAAATATACGATACAAGCTAACAAGCAATATAATCGTTGAAAACATAGGGAGTGGGGGTAAACAAACATCACAACTATTTAATAAACATAAGAGTTTAGAGTGCGTAATTAATCAAGCAAGCAGCATCCAAACAAAAATCATCCAAAAGTTATATCTAAACTATTACAACCCAGAAATGTAAATAGTCATGATAAACAAATGTCTAAAGGTCATCAGACCCGTCAGAGAGATCAGAGAAATGGAGAGGAGAACGAGTCATCTGGTCGACACGGAGGCTCAGACTGTCCATATCAGCCCTTAGAGTAGTGTACATAGACTCAACTCTTCCTTCCAGGCGATCAAAGAGGTCATTAATTAACTGCTGCATACCATCCCTCATGCTATCGATATGTGCAAGTATAAGATGAGTGGAAGAATCACTACCATTAGAGGAAGATGGAATGCTCTCAGAGGAAGGAGGGAAGAAGGCTGCAGGGGCAGGTGCCGGTGGAGTATCTGATCCCAAGTCTGATTTATGCCTGAAATTTCCATCAAGATCCCGAAAAATCCCCATCTTGTTCAATATCTCCATGTAAATCTTCTGAGACTTGACATCCATGACCTGAGCATATTCTCCGCTAGTGGAGACCCCAAAGTTCTTCAAGATAAGAGAAATTACATAAGCATAGGGAAGAGGATCAGTTCTATCCTTATGTGTCATCACCAAATAAGCCCAATTGATAGACTCACCATTCTTCATTCCATAAAGAATTTGTAATTCTAAGTCACTAATCTGAGCATGATTAGGGGTTTGGGGCAGGATGACATAACTCAGCAAGTAATGAAGCAATCGGTTTTCCACAGTGAGATACCCAACAGCAAGGGTATCCCTAGAACGGTTAGCCACTAACTGTTTCTTCGCACTTTGAATCTGCTCCTCTGAGAATCGACAAAGTGACAGATAAAATGACTTTTTGTCATAATCTTCCCAGGGACAAAGCAATTCAGGGCCCAGTTTGGCTCCTACACTAGAGATAGATAAACAGGTTCCTAATTGCTCTATAGTCATGGAAATATCAATGCCTTTGACAGAAGTGCAAATTTTACCGCCTCTCTTGATTAAGTTGTCGTAGAAGACTTTCACAAGTTCGGGATAATACGTACCAGTAAAACCAACAAATTCATCAAGTCCTTGATAGTTGAACAGTGATGGAAACAACAATCCTGCTTCGAGGAAAGACTCCATGACTCCATATTTGGGAGGAAGAATCGGCCTTTCGAGGAAATGAGCGAGGAACCTTACCTTTTGCTCTTCAGTCCCAAGAATTCGAGATAGGTCTAGAGCATTCATCGAAGGGTTCTTGGAGCGGTTCTTTCAAGAAGAAGAGGAAGCCATTGTAGGAATTTTGAAAAAGGAGGGCTAGGGTTTCGGTTTGACTAAATTGGGGCGTTTTAATCTAGACCAATTCAACAACAATTGACAAGTTGAATTGATAGAGGCTGGGATTACAAAGAGAACCCACTAAGAATTCTTGAAAACGAACAAGAATTGAAGGAGATATGGTGAATTGAAGGAGTAGGTCGTGGAACTTAAGAGAGGAAGAAGGAGAGGCTGTAATCGATTAAAGAGGAAGACCAGATATATATACTGGTCGAATTGGTAATCGATTACAGTTAGTTGTGTAATCGATTACATGCGTTTTAAATTTGAATGGAAATTCAAATTTTGAATGGGTAATCGATTACAAGTTTTGTGTAATCGATTACTTGAAAACTTTGTTTAAGATCTGGACTATATTTTCCTATGTAATCGATTACAAGATAGGTTTAATCGATTACTGAAATAGAGAATCACATATAGAATCTTATAAATAGAGAATCAAACATGTAAGACACATAATCATATATCAGGTTCATCTAATATGCCTAATTCTCTTCTAATTTTAAAGAATGAATCTTATGGAAGAGGTTTAGTAAATATGTCAGTTAATTGTTTATGTGTATCTACAAATGATATTTCTATATCCTTTCTCATGACATGATCCCGAAGAAAATGATGTCTTATGTCAATATGCCTCGTTCTAGAATGCATGATGGGATTCTTGGTAAGATTAATGGCACTTGTATTATCACATTTGATAGGGATGCAGCCCAGCTCTAAGCCATAATCTTTGAGTTTTTGTTTGAGCCATAACGTTTGTGCACAACAACTTCCTGCAGCAATATATTCTGCTTCTACAGTACTTAGAGCAACACATGCTTGTTTCTTACATGACCAAGAAACAAGTGCATTTTCCAGTAAATGACAAGTACCACTTGTACTTTTTCTCTCAGTTTTGCATCCAGCAAAATCTGAGTCAGAATATCCAATTAAATCACAAACACTCCCTTTGGGATACCACAAACCAACATTTGAAGTTCCTTTCAAATATTTGAAAATCCTTTTCACAGAACTCAAATGAGATTCCCTAGGAGATGCTTGATATCTAGCACATAGACATACACTGAACATAATATCAGGTCTACTTGCTGTTAAATAAAGAAGAGATCCGATCATACCTCTGTATTTGGTAATGTCCACTGGAATCCCGGACTCATCTTGATCTAGATATGTATTTGACCCCATTGGTGTAGCTATGGCTTTGCAATCATCCAAATCATATTTCTTTAAGAGCTCTTTGCAAAACTTAGATTGATTTATGAATATTCCACCTTTAGATTGCTTGATTTGCAATCCTAAAAGAAGTTTAACTTTCTCATCATACACATCTCAAATTCTTCTTGCATCATGTTAGAGAATTCCTTGCATAGAGATTCGTTAGTGGAACCAAAAATAATATCATCTACATAAATTTGAACTAATAACGTATTACCTTTGTTCTTCTTAATGAAGAGCGTTGCATCAGCCTTACCGTTTTGAAATCCTTTTTCACAAAGGAATGTACTCAATCTGTCATACCATGCTCTTGGGGCTTGCTTGAGACCATAAAGGGCTTTCTTCAATTTGAAGACATGCGAAGGATGCTTAGGATCTTCAAATCCTGGTGGTTGCTTCACATATACCTCTTCTTGAATATATCCGTTCAAGAAAGCGCTTTTGACATCCATTTGATATAATGGGAAGTCTAAGGAGCAAGCATAAGCCAATAGAAGTCTTATGGCTTCCAATCGAGCAACTGGTGCATAGGTTTCATCAAAGTCAATTCCTTCTTCTTGATTATAACCTTGTGCTACCAGCCTTGCCTTGTTTCTGACAATGATACCATTTTCATCCAATTTATTTCTGAATACCCACTTCGTTCCAATGACATGCTTGTCAATGGGCTTCGAAACCAATTCCCATGATTTCTTTCAAATTGGTTCAATTCTTCTTGCATTGCTGCTATCCAATACTCATCTTCTAGAGCATCATTGAACTTAGAAGGTTGTGTTTGTGAAACAAAATCCATGTTCAAGACTGATTCATTCAAGCGTAGTCTTGTTGAAACTCCTTTTGATATGTCACCTATGATGTTGTCAATGGGATGATCCCTGTGTGTTCTCCATTCTTTTGGAAAATCATAAGTGGCATCTTCAACTTGTTCTACCGATTCTGATTCTTGCTCCATTTGCTTTTGATGGTCATCCTTGATTATGTTTTCTTCCTCATTATAATCAGGAAAAGTATTTTTATCTTCATTGGAGGAGTTAGACTCATCAAAAGAGACATGTATTGATTCTTCAACAACTAAAGTTTTCTTCTTGAAGACTCTATATTCTTTGCTTGTCAGAGAATACCCAAGGAATATACCTTCATCATATTTTTCATCAAACTTACCAAGGTTTTCCTTACCGTTGTTCAAGACAAAGCATTTTGATCCAAAAGCATGCAAATGAGCAATGTTGGGTTTTCTTCCTTTGTACAATTCATAAGGAGTCTTCTTCAGTATTGACCTTATGAGTACTTTATTGGATACGTAGCATGCAGTACTTACTGCATCAGCCCAAAAGTATTTAGGGAGATTGGATTCACTTAGCATGGTCCTTGCTAATTCTTCTAGTGAACTGTTCTTCCTTTCTACAACACCATTTTTTTATGGTGTTCTTGGTGCAGAGAAGTTATGTGAAATTCCATTTTCATCACATAATTCTTGGAAGAGATGATTCTGAAATTCCCCACCATGGTCACTTCTGATAGAAGAAATTTTCAAAGCTTTTTCATTTTGAACAAGCTTTTCATATCTCTTAAATGTATTGAAAGCCTCATTCTTATGAGATAAGAATATAGTCCATTTGTACCTTGAGTAATCATCAACAATTACTAGAGCATAATAATTACCTCCAAAACTTCTAGTCCTTGATGGTCCAAATAAATCCATGCGTAGTAGTTGGAGAGGTCTTGTTGTTGAAACTATATTCTTGAGTTTGAATGATACCTTGGTTTGCTTGTCTTTTTGACATGCATCACAAAACTTATCCTTTTCAAATCTTATCTTTGGAAGACCAATAACGAGATCATGCTTGACCAGTTTATTCAAATGATCCATGTGGATGTGAGCCAGTCTTCTATGCCAAAGCCATGAATCATTGTTGTTCTTGGCTAGTAAGCATCTAACATTCGATGGAATTTCATCCAAGGATATCATGAAGACTTTGTTAACTTTATATCCTGAGAAGTTGATTTCTCGGGTTTTCACATCTTTCACCACACAGATGTCATTTATAAACCCAACTTTTAAGCCTTTGTCACATAATTGACTAATACTCAACAGGTTATGCTTCAACCCATCAACATAGAGAACTTTATCAATGATGGTTTGAGGGGGCGTACCTATTCTTCCAATGCCAAGTATTTTCCCTTTCTCATTATTGCCATATGTGACATATCCCTTTTCTCTAGGCATAAGATATGAAAACTTTGTTTTGTCTCCTGTCATGTGTGATGAGCAGCCACTGTCAAGATACCATAAGTTGCTTGCTGCTTTCATACACACTTACAAAACAAAGCTTAGACTTGGGTATTAGGTACCCAATGTGCTTTGAGTCCTTCAATGTTAGTGACTTTCTTAATCCACATGTATTCCTTATTTGGTACTCCTAAATTCTTGTAATAGCACTTATTTGGGGTATGTCCTATTTTGTTACAGTAAGTGCATGAATATTTGTTGTACCCTGAAATGTACGTAGGAATGGGATTGATCCTATTAGAATACTTCTTATGATAATTCTTCCTATTGTTCATAGTCTTAGAAGAACTTGCATTCTCATGCTTAGAGATTCCTTCTCCTTTGTTTTGTTTAACAAATATAGTTTTCTTAACTTCTTTTGTCTTCAACTGTGATGTATATCCTAATCCAACTTTATTTCTTGTGTGTCTTTGTACACTTAGGATATCGTCCAATTTTTTCTTTCCAATATTGAAGTTATGAACTCTTTGTTGAAGACTATCTATTTTCTCTTCTATTGAATTACACTTAGTGCATTCATGTGGAGTGTCTAGTTTAGATTTTACTATATCTAGTTCATTCTGTAGGGTCTTACATTTGTCTTCTAATGAAGAGATAATAGCATTTTGTTTACTACTTACTTTAGAGAAACTTTGACATAACTTAAACACATTTTCAATGGCAAATTCTATATCATGAAATGAAATATCATTGCTACAAACCTCGATGTCTTCATCATCTGAGTCAGGGGAGGCCATTAAAGCAACATGTGCTTCTTCCTTTTCAGAGTCGGATGATGAACTCACTTCATTTTCATCCCATGCAATGTAGGCTCTTCGTGCAGTTGAATCTTTCTTTTCAAACTTCTCTTTTAATCCATGCTTCTTCTTTTGAAGATTTGGACATTCCAGTTTGATATGTCCAGGTTTTCCGCACTCAAAGCATGTAAATTTCTGAGAGGAGGTATTCCTTTGGAAGGTTCTATTATTGTTAAATTTCATACCTTTCCTTTTGAATAGTTTTCCAAGATTCTTCACAAGAAGGTTCATATTTTCATTGACGTCCTCATCAGAATCTGCATCATATTCCTCTTTGATGCTTTCCTTTGCTTTTAGAGAGATGGAATGATACTTTTTCTAATGTTGTTCATGTTCTTCTAGACGATTTAACTCCAATTCATGTTCTTGGAGTTTTCCAAAGAGAGTTGCTAGTGTCATATTAGACAAACTCTTCTTTTCAGAAATCGCCGTAACCTTTGCTAGTGTCATGTTTAGATAACTCCTGGAAAATACTTTACCAAGTGCAATCAAATGGTTAATCAAATGAGTAAAACGTTTTTGCATATCCAATACCTTTTCACCAGGAAGCATTCTAAACATCTCATATTCTTGTGATAGGGTATTGATTTTTAATCTCTTGACTTCATATGTTCCTTCATGAGTTACCATCAATGTATCCCATATTTCTTTTGATGTTGTGCACGTTGATACTTTGAAGAATTCATCCATGCCAAGAGCAGATGTAAGAATGTTCATGCCTTTAAGATCATATTGAACTTTCTTCTTTTCTTCTTCACTCCATGTGTTTTCTGGTTTCAGTTGTCTGTTATCACCCACTTCATTCATTGGTATAAACGGACCTTCTTCAATGACTTTCCATATTTCCACATCCAATGACCTTATAAAGATTTTCATCTTGATCTTCCAGAAGTCATAGTGGTCTCCATTGAAGTATGGTGGCCTGTTTATGTTGAATCCCTCACTAGTACCATGACTAGTAGAGGATGCCATCTTTTCCCGGATCTTAGGAGCAAATTACCTAAACTTATGCTCTGATACCAATTGCAAGTATAGATAGCAACCTGAGAGGGGGGGTGAATCAAGTTTGCACGATTTTCGCCTTAACAAAATTATTACTTTTAAGATAATGGTGTTCACAAAACGAAAATTGTGATTGTAGTGGAATTAAGGGTTGCTTGAAAGTAAAAGATGAAGGATAGGAGAATCGCACACGAAATTTATCCTGTTCACCTTCTATCCACCGAAGGCTACGTCCAGTCCCTCAAGAAACCCCTTGAGGATTTTTCCACTATTGATAAAAACTTCTTACAAGTGCTTACACCAAGTACCTTAAGAATTTCTATCAACAACCCTGAAAGCAAACCACTTTCAGACAATTACCCTTCACCAAACCCTACGGTGAATCTTTCACTCAACCAGAATGAAGATGAAGAAGAAATTCTAACCGGCTGAATCAACCCTTTAATACAAGAATGGATTGATCATAGGAGTTATGTTTTTAGGCTCTTAAGCATATGAAGGCTCTTTTCATTTTGAGTTCTTCAGTATTTGAACAGCATGTGTGTTCTTTCACAATGAAGAATAATGAACTCAGAATATAGACTCTTGAAAGTTTAAGAACAAGGCTTAATTGAATATGAAAGAGTTGCTCAAGTATGCTTTTGGCCTATGTCATGTGTGTTGTGTTTCTGGACTCAAATGGACTATATATAGGCATAAGGGATCATCCATGAACCAACACAACCCTTCCCAAATGATTTGAGACACAATGGTTCATGAAATAATGCAACTAGTCGAGCATGTAATCGATTACAATACTTAGGTAATCGATTACACTAAGTGACCGTTGTTGTTTGAATTTCAAATTCAAACATGTAATCAGTTACAAGCAAGCTGTAATCGATTACTTGCCTTTGTGTAATCGATTACCTTAATGGTGTAATCGATTACACTCAAGTACATTTTCTAGAAAATGAAACTTTAAGATTGTCTTGAGTTTTTCTACCACTTTTAACTTTTGAAAAAGGTTAAACTCAAATACTTTTAGTTGTCTTAGAGCCTTCATACTAAAAGAGACATTGGAAGCATAACTTACCTAACTATATAAGACTTAGTTAAACTTGAACCCTTGAGATAGCTTGAGACATGTTGCATTGGTTCTTCTAAGTCTTCTTTTCTTCTTTTTGTTTACGAGTTTTTCGTCATCAAAACCTCAGCCAGGGCAGGAGCAAGACCTTCTTCACATTGAGGTCGCCACTGGACTGTAATTCTCTGTGTTGCTTTTCAGGTCACCACTGGACCAAAATTATGCAAGATAAATTTCAAATAATTCTTTCATGAAATTGCCTCTTCACTGAGAGTGTATTTCGTATCTTCCATCATGCCTGCAAGAAATATAAAAAATAGGACCGCCCATAAAAAGGGAGATGAATAAAGATTACATGGCAGTCTTCACAAGACCGCCTTCCAACCAACGCTCAAACGCTTCCATCCTCCTAACCTCCTTTAAAAGCCAACGCTATATTCTCCTTTCCTCACCATTCCACCAGTCCCCCTTCACCTCACCATTGAACTACCACCATGTGTTTGACATAACGCCAGCACTACCTTGGAATTTTATTTAAAAAGACCCTAAAAGGAGACAACGGTCATGTGCTTTGAAAACGTAGAAGGCCGCCAGGTGGCATTTGATAGTGAAACATGTGTTATCCAATTGAATTAGGAAAATCTTATAAACAAATAGCAATAGCGAAAAAACCTTATTAGGAACTTTGATCCATTGAATTCCTCAAATTAGGCTGATATCTTAGATATTAGGTAAAAGCGGTTGGCTGTAAAGCCCTTACTCTTGTCTTTGTCCTGGCTCGTCGAGCACATCCCTCTTCTGTTTTTTTTAGTCACCCGATTTTCGTCCTAGCGTGTCAAGCATATCCCTCTTCCGTTGTTGCTTGCTATCCTGTCTTCGCCCTGGTGTGTCAAGCATATCCCTCTTCCGTTTTTGCTCGTCATCCTCCTCCTCCACGATAAATTTCTGCACCCTTGCTCTCAACTCTGCCATGTCACGCGGCAGGCACCTGCTTAACTTATTATTCAAAGTGCCCGCCCTTAACCCTTGTTTAAAAGAAGTAACACATGTCTCCTGGGGGGCGTCCTCAATTTTCACAACAGTTGCATTGAACCCAGCCATGTAGCGCTTTAAATTTTCTACTAGCTCTTAGCGTACGTTGAATAACGCTACTTTGTAACCTCGGGTTTCACAGAAACGACATTGATCGGTGGCGGCGGAGAAGGAGGCTGACCAGCCGAAGCTCAATCTTCAGCCTCCGCTGGTTAAGCTCAAGGCTCGACGACTGAGAGGTCACGAAGACAACACCAACTGCTGCATTGCCTCGCCACAAAATCCTCATCTCATCGTCACTTCCGGCGATGTCAGTTTCTCTTCTCCAATTTCTTCTATCGCTTTCTCGTATTTCATTTGTCACCATTCATTAGGGTTCAATTCAACCTCTAATGTTACTTCCTTTCATTTTGATCTCCTGTGTCATTGTTGTTGTTTCATGAAATTGACTGTTTGGTTCTGAATTTCTGATTTTATCTGTTTGATTATCTGTTCAACATTCAAAGGATGTCGTGTTTACTGGTTTGACCTGCGATGCAGCAACGAGGCGCGGCTGGTTATGGATGTTAGCACGGAAGTCGTCTCGTCCGTGTGTTTCAAGCCAGGTCTGTTCATGTATTTCATCAGTGCTTTTATTTTAGTTTCATTAGTAGCTGTTGAATCTTCATCTTAGAGCCTGTAAAAGAAAGCTGAGATATGACCATACAAACTATAAAGCCTTCTAAGTTCTGACTAATAGTTTTCCTCTTAAGTTCTCAAATCAAACTCTTATTTTAATGCCAGTTTTAATGATGGGGAAATTTGCCGATTGACCTAGCTGAGTGTCCCTTTCCTTACTGCTGCTACTTACTACTGTTATTTCATTTGGGCACTCTTATTTTTTTTTTGCTGCTGTTTGAAGTCTCCTCTGATGGGTTGGGGCTATTAATGGTTTGTGTATTGAGGTGTATAAGGAGGGCAACTGTTTGTGTTGGTGCTTTCTGTTATGTTGCTGCTTACCTCTGCAAGATCTTGTGGTACATGTCTAGTGGTGGTGATTAAGTTTAACTATTATGTTTGGTTTTTGGATTGGAACCCCATTGCTTGCTTGTCCACAAAGTGGTGCTATTTAATTTTGGATTGGATCCTAGTGGCTTGGTTGTTGGAGGTCTAATTTTGTTCTTCTTGTTATATATCAAGATTCAAGATTGGGCTGCTGTCAATGAACATTTGGCTTGGCAGATTTGTTGGCTATGTGTCCTTTTGAATACTCACTTGGGAGAGTTTTATTCCCAAGAATCTAATCTTCTAATTAATTAATTAAACTTGGTTGGTTTGTGCTTGCTTCTCATAAATATTTTTTTTCCACTACATTACATTTTGCCCATATACTAAAAATGGGCTAACCCAACCCACCCGCATTTTGGCGGGCTTTTGGCGGGTTGGGTCTGGTCCGCCCCGCGAGCCCATATTGCCACCTCTAGTAAAAGGAATTACACTTTAAATTGCTTTTTTACTAAAGCGTTTAAAATAGTCTGTGTATTTTTTGATAAAACTCTTCAACTAAAAAGCCCTTTAAAATTATACGTTGTAATATGTGTGACTTGATGAAAAGAGATGGGCTCATTTGGTTCTTTGTGTGGTTGGAGGTTGGGTGTTGTTCTTCTTGTGGGGTTTTCATTCCTTGGAGGGTGATATATATGTTTCATGTATTTATCGAGGTGGTTTAGCCTTTTTTGGCATTTTTAGCCCAAATGAGAAGGTTTGTTCTCAATTGTAAAAACAAAATCTAACATATTAATAGTAAAAAAAAATTAAATTTATGTTTTTAATATCTGAAATTAATTTTTTTTTCCTTTTAATTCATAAACATTCTTTAATAAACCTAACAGAAATAAATTTGATTTTGAAAATTTCACGCTATAAACAAAAATATATCATGTGCAGCGCGCGGGTCACAATAATAATTGATCATAATTTAGCAGTGGATTAAATTTTAGTAATTCAACTTTTGGAATTCAATTGAAAAATTAAATTGTTAATATTTAATTAATAAATTATTATAATGAGATTTTAGTCCAGCATGTAAATAAAGGTGAAATGAGGTGGCAGGGCATCACATTGGAACGACACTCTAGTAGTCAATAGAAGATGGTGGAACATCAATGATATATGAAACAATCAAAATAAGCAGAAAGAAACTCCGAGAAAGTTCAGGACCTTGCCTCTGCACCCCTTTATAATGACGTACAATCCAAAACCTTCCCAAGTAACAATTCAGTTTTAAATGGTTTTGTATAGCATCCAGAAATCCTAATACCATTTTCTATTTTTCTAGTGTTGGATCATCCAGGAACCAACCATGTCTCTCATTTCTCAAATGTTTGGTGATGAAACCTTTGACCCTTTCTTATCCATGATCAACAAGTGCCCTGTCCTGAGCACCCCAACGGATTGGAAAGAAACCAAAGATGCTCACGTGTTTATATCTGACATTCCGGGGCTGAAGAAAGAGGAGGTGAAGATAGAAGTTGGTGAAGGGAGAGTGCTTCAGATAAGTGGTGAGAGGGGTAATCATGAAGATGAAAAGAACAACAACAACAACAACAAGATGCATCGCGTGGAACGTTGCCGCGGCAAGTTCCAGAGGAGGTTTCAGCTCCCGGAAAATGCTAAGGTGGATCAAGTTAAGGCTACCATGGAGAATGGTGTGCTAGTTGTGACTGTCCCTAAGCAGGAGGTGAAGAAACCAGAAACTAAGGTGATTCAGATTGAGGGAAATTAAGGAGAATATCATTTGTCACCGTATTACCTATAATGTAAAAATATTGTTGTTCTTAAGGACTTAGTTGTCGTGCGAGAAAATGATGTGAGAGTGGGAAAATAAAAAAGGGCCTATGTGTCTGGGATTGTCAATTGTTGTGTGTTTGGTATTTAAATTTATTATGAGTGATGTAACTTAACTATGGAGTTCCTTGAGTTTTTCTAATTTGGGCTTGTTGTGTATCTTCTTTCTTTGTTTTTTCTACTTCCTCTAATCTGTTTCTTTCATGCTCCAATAGAAAAGATAGGTATCCGTATACTGGTCAAATAAAGAAATACTTTACTGACCATGACGCTATAATCATATGTTACGGGAATAGTTGAAATAAAAAAAAAAACAAGGGGTTGAATTGTTTTTATAAAATTTTCTTAATTCAAATTATTTTTAGTCTTTTTAGAAATTTATCGTGAAAGTATATCCCTTAATTCGTTGCAAATCATCTATTAGGTGTTTTTTTAAATCTATTGTAAAAATACTCTGAAGGAGTACTGTGGGAATACTTAAGAGAAGTCCTTCAAATACTCTGGAGGAGTCCTGTGAGAATACTTAGGAGAAGTCCTTAGAATACTCTAGAGGAGTCCTGTGGGAACACTTAGGAGAAGTCCTTCGAATACTCTGGAGAAGTCCTGCGTCTAATACTTAACTGTTCTGTTCTGGGTTGAATAGTGGAAAATCTTGGTGAAACCAATGACTGAACGTAGCCCTATCGTTCAGGGAGTGAACTAGGATAAATCTTGTGTGTGCTATTTTTACTTCATGCATCGTTTACACATTCACTGTTTGCATCGTCTGCACGTTTAACTGCTTGCATCGTTTACAACTTTACAGCACGCATCGACCACACTTTCACTCGTGCTATTTCCGCTGCATTAAACTATGTGTCGTTTATAGCTTAATCGTTGACACTCTGATTAATTGTTTTTCGCTGCCATTGTTTAAGAAAAGCTTTTGTGAACTTATAATCTACTTTGAAAGTCAACTTTTATACGCACACAATTCAACCCCCCTTCTTGTGTCATTTCTTTATTTATCATTCTCCTTACAAGTATTATCAAAAACTTCTCCTTACAAGTATTCTCAAGGACTTCTCCTTACAAGTATTCTCAAGGACTTCTCCTGGATTCTTTTTCAAAAATGGTTTCTTTTATAAAGTCTCTTATGAAAAAGTGAGGTAGAAAGATTTAGGCACAACTAACTCTAAGTATTTTGATAGTGGATATGACACTTAGGAATATACTTGAGTTTTGGAAACATAGAGGATCAGATGATAGGTTTTATGTGTGGTGTGAATAGCTTGAGAGTATTTGACTCTTAGGATTTTCTCACACTTGTAAGATTTCACTCTTTTTGGTTTGACACTTGAGTATTTGAATTTCAGAGTTATGTGTTGTTCGATTCTTGATTGATATGTAGTATTCTGTCTTCTGAAATCTTCAAGTCTTCATTTTATATCTTCACTTCAAATTAGGGTTTCTAAAGATGTAGAAGTGAAGCTGTGTGAGATACGCAATTCTTCTTGACCGTTGAACAACGGGTCTCTGCTTTGCATTTAATGTGTTTGTCTCTTTGTCTCTGACGTCTTTCCTTAAACGATGAAGTGTTCAAAAGTAGACTTTCTGTTGCAGCGAATCTTTTCCATTTGAAGGAAAGAGAGACTTTATGTGGTAATAGACTATGTTAATTAAAAAAATTATAATACATATTACCACGGTTCCCTTGACAACCGGGGTAATATGCAATGTTAATTAAAAAATTAATAAAAACTATCTCAGATACCACGGTTACCATACAACCGTGGTAATAGAGCACCTCAATTACCATGGTTCAACACGGAACTGTTGTAACAGAGCTCGTAACCTCTTTTTACCACGGTTCAACACGGAACCGTGGTAACAGGGGCGTGGTAAAAAGGCAATTCTATAGTAGTGATGTGTCATTTAATAAGTGTGATTTCCTTGATTAATTTCATCATTATCTACTGCACTTTTGATGCGGTACGCATTTGTTTTTCTATTTCTCTATTCTTTCCCTCTTTCTTTTATTTAAGCTTGCTTGGGTTTGTCGATTTTATTTTGTTATTTGATTTGCAATTGAATTGATTTTTTTGCGCCCTTATTTCTTATTCATTAAGTGTAACGCCCCATTTTTAAGCAAGAACATGGCGTTGCGTTTAGAGAATCAAACGCGAAATTAAACTCATTAAACATTTACACCTTTTATGAAATAGCGGGTATTATTTTTCGAGTTATATCAAAGAAACATTAATGCGCGAACATAAGAAGATAAATAACTCGTAGACATAAAACAGTTCATCTCATAAATTAGTACCCAATAATAAACAGTAATAGTCATAAGTATTGATCAAATACAGTACAGTGATCAAGGAGAAAAACCCTTACGAAAAAATCTGAGTATAACATAGAAGTAAAGATTCCCTGCCGGCATACCTATGAGCCCAACATGCAAGATGGTACTCGTAAGGTAAACATATTCCGAAACACTACCAGATAAATAGAAATACAGACAGGAGATATAGTAGAGAGTCTAAGTCTAATCATCCAAGAAGGTCCCCAAGCTATCCCCCTCCTCTGACTCAGCGCTCACCATGGAAGAACCCTCCTCCTCGTCATCCTCAGCAACATAATCCTCGTTGTCCCTGGCCTCCATGTGGTCGCCCAGCTCTCCTTGATGTCTAAGTCCACTATGATCCGAGTCAAGTCCACGTGGGTGGACTACACAACAGTGCGCTCAATAGTCACTGGGTTTATAAAATAAGAACAAACACAAGAAGGGGTGTTTGAATTTTGTTCGTATAAAACCTTGCTTTTCTAAAAACAAATATATATTTTCAAAACTGTTTCGTAAACAATAGGTTACTTTTAGCAGACGTTCGGATAAACAGTTTTGATGCAGCAGAAATAAAATGTGTTTGCTGTTAAACAATAAATCAGTAAATTAATAAAGAAGTAAACAACACATGCAGATTTATCCTGGTTCACCCCTAGAACGATGGGGCTACGTCCAGTCCTTAGCTTCACCAAGATTTTCACTATTCACCCGAATAGTAAAAGTATTATCCGAGAATTCTCCTATGAACAAAATTTCCTCAACTAATAAAGCATTTTTACATTTGGAGTTTTCTAACACTTTTTGAATTTTTGAAAAAAAATTCTTTAGACATTTATATTTCGAGGATAATTCATGAGATAATCAAGTAATTCATTAAATTCTTCTTTTAAGTTTTCAAGAGATACCTAATCACCTTCGTCGCCTGATGCATCAACAAATGCCATGAAAGCATAGAATGATTCATAGTCTTCATCTTCATCATCGTCTGGGCAATCTTCAGACTCCTCACTCTAGCCAATGAGTTCTTTCTTCCTCCTGTTGTGATCCTCTTCTCGTCTGGAGCTTGATTGGGGCTTTATTTGTCCAGACTCCTTCTTTTGATTTTTGGATTCATTTCTGCCTCTTTGATGTTTTGGATTCATTTCTGCAGTCTTCATCAGTCTTGGAAGGAAGTGTGAGTTGGTGTACTCTTTTTGGGGTTATTGTTGGATTCAATTTGGCGGCGCATAAATGCCTTTGTTTTTAGAGTACACACCAAAGGCAAGTGTCACTTTGCAATGAGATCATGGCACGAGCGTTAAGTATTAAAGAAGCGATGCGTAGCGGGAGCTTGAAAGTTGTGCGCGGTTCTAACCTAAATTCCCCTGTTATTTGGTGGTTTCTTCCGGAGTTGGGTAGGGGTCAAGCTTAATTCTGATGGTCCTTTCACTTCTTCGAGGAATTTGGCAGCGTGCGGAGATATCATTAGAGATCATTTTGGTGTGTTTATCTTTTCCTATTCAAAGAAGTTGGAAGTTTGCTTTGCCCTCCATGCTTAATTATGGGGGATTCTGATAGGATTACGTTTTCTCAGGCAAAGGGGTTTTCAAAAGATAATCATTAAGTCGAACTCAACTTGTAGCATTCAGTTATTGAATTCAGAGTGTGTAGTTTCCCACTATTTTGCTCCCTTGGTCACTCATATTCACACTCTTCTCGTGGACTTTTGTCATTTTTTATGGGGCTATGTCTTTCGGGAGGCTAATTCGGCAGTGGATGCCTTAGCTAAATTTGGGCTAGACTTGACCGGGTCTCTTCGTATTTTTTATTTTCTTCTTAGTTTTAGTTCTATTTTGATTTTGCTAGACAGTTCTTTTACATTTTAGTGTAGAGGTGTGTAGTTTGTTTTTTTTCTTTCCCGGGCACCTTAGCCCGCAAGATTCATCGAGAAAAACAAAAGAGACAATATTTCAGTAAAACTTATTATGTGTTGTTATACCACAGCAAATGACTACTTCAATACGTTTCTCCAAACCTTTCTATCTTTATAAATTCTCCTGTAATCCCTTCAGATTGTTTTATAGATTATATTATTACTTTTAATCACAAATTAAAAAACCCCATTATCAGTCCATTATTGCCATCAACACGCCTATCTTGATTATCAACATTCATGTTCCGTTATGCTAATATTATTCTTTTAAAACAAAAATTAAAATTCCCATTTAGCTGCCACTTATGCTTTGTTTGTTTAAGTTAAGTTGATTTTGAGTGGAAGGAAAACACCATGAAAGATTTTGGCTAGAAAACATGTTTTTAGTCATTTGGACTACCCATGAAAATAGATGGAAAAGGAAAACTTTCCTAAAATTATGCTTTGACAGAAATCCTCTCTATTATGCGATGAAAATGAACAAGGGAGGAAGAAGAGGTAGCAAGTTCCTAGTATACGTTTCTTCTTCTCCATCTTTGCAAGTGGTAGGGTGAGATATCGACCATGTTCTGTCATATTTACCCGAAATTGCTCAGCCCCTTTGGGAGCTCATTAGGTTTTGAAACCTGTGGTAACTAGTAAATTTATTAGGCTTTCAAAAATGTAATTACAAAATTTCGTATAATAAAGATAAATACAAATAATTTTAAATATTATAAATATATACAACGTAAAGTGGGTTAAAGCATAAAATTATTATAACTATTATGAAAGAAAATAAAGTAAAAAATATATAGAATATGAAAATAAAAACTATAATAGTGTCATTTAAATATGAGTAAAATTTTAATTATATATCTAAGTATTTTTCTTCACATCTCTTATTTACTTTTATTTCCACTCATTTTCTCTCTTTCTCCCCCCCCCCCCCCCCCAATCCAAACAACTTTTAAATTCACTCATTTTCTCTTCTTTCCATTTTTTTTTATCTCATTTTCATTCTTATTATTTTCACCTCTCATTCAAACAAAGTGTTATTTTCATTAATGTGTCTATCTTGTTTTTTTTTTATAATATTTACTTATCGAATGATAATAATAGTCTATTCAACATTGCCACTTTAATTTTAATCTAATGAATTTTTTATTTCTTTAAATTATTTAAAACAAGAAAAATGAATAATAATTATTTTAATTGATTATTTAAAATAATAAATAAGTTTATTATAATTATTATTAAATATAAAAAATGTTATGTTCAAATCCTTTTTCCATCAAGAAAAACAAAAAATAATATGATAATTTTATGTTTAAAATATATTGGCTTAAATATGTTTGGGGTCCCTGACATTTGAAAGGGAATCAATCTAGGTCCTTGAAAAAATAATTTGCAAAATGTCATCCCTAACAAAAAAAATTAATCAAATTAAGTCCTTTTGACCAATTTTGACTAGTCAACATGGAATTTTACTTAGTCAGCATCTCCACATCATCTCTCTGATCCTACATGGAATTTTTATTTATTATTTTTAGCCACATCAGCTTCTCTTTCTCACCCAACAGAACCCTAATCCTCTTCCATCCAGCCGCCACCATCCACTTTCCCTTCTCCCTCACTTCATCTTCTTGCTCTCTATTTCTGCCACTGAGCCACCTTCATCTCAAACAGCCACCATTACTATCGACGCCTTCTCCTCTCATCAGCAAACCAACATCACCATTACTTGAGCCTAGCAGCACAATCCTCTCCAAACCTTCATTTTTGGTTCAACCCCAAACAAAGTCACCATCTCAAACCAGTCCCTTCGCACCCACCAACAGATCCATCAAAACCTTCTTCCCTGAATCGAATCCGAAGAAGAAGCAGAGGTACCCATCATGGTGCCGCCGCGCCACCCATCCCTGCACCTTGTCGTCGCCCGCACCACTTTCCGTCGTCGCCTGCGTTGCTCGTTCACCATTGCGACCTCGCGCTGTGACGTTGCCGGACCTGGAATTGAAGAAAAGGAACGGGAATCGAAATATTTCTGAAGGATAAGGAGAAGTAGAACCTAGATTGAGTTTTGGGTGCGATTGTTGAGAACGATTCTTCGATTCAGGATGGGGGACAAAGGAGAAGAAGAAACCAGATCGAGTTATGGGTTTTTTGAGAGTGTGAGGCGCGCATAGAGGAGAAGGTTGGCGGTGGCCGCTGGTTGGGGGAAGAGGAAGGAGGAGTTTGGCTGCTTAGACGAGTTCTGGGTTTTCTGAGAGTGCGAGGCGCCACTGTCACACGTTCTTCCTTTCTCTACAGATCTCTTCCTCTTTTGAAAGTTTTGATTTTGTTGCGTGGATTTATTTGGGAATATAGGTCTTACTTCTGCTTTTGCAAAATGGTGTGGAGGAGAAGAAAATCGCAAGGGAAAAGAGAGGAGAAGAAGAAATGACGAGGAAGAAAGAAGAATGTGGGTTGAGTGAGGGAAGTATATCAGAATTGAAGGTTGGAGTAGCAAGGGAAGAAGCAAAGGATGATTCTGGTGACATTTCTGGATTTGTTGAAGTTACTAGATTTGAGGATGAAGGAGGAAGAATGGAGAAGAAGAAGACGAAGAGGAAGAGGATGAAGGTAGCTGAGGTGGCTACAAAATAAATAAAAATTCCATGTAGGATTAAAAAGATGATGTGGAGGTGCTAGCTAAGTAAAATTCCATGTTGACTAGTCAAAATTGGTCAAAATGACTTAATTTGATTAAAAAATTGTTAGGGATGACATTTTGCAAATTATTTTTCCAGGGACCTAGATTGATTCCCTTTCAAATGTTAGGGACCTCGAACATAATTAAGCCAAATATATTTATCATTTTATGTCCATTTTTCCTAGTTTTATCATTAAAAGTTATTTCATTTTTTTGGTGAATGAGAAAATTAAACGAAACAAAGCAAAAACTAAAATGTCTAGAATATCTCTAGCCATAAAATGCTCAACCCTCTTCAGCAGAGGCATTAGCTTCTTTAGGCACATGACGCGGCTACATTCCCAATTTCGCTCAAAAAGTTGGCGAATAAGGAGATCCCCGGCATATACATAGAGCCTAAATCTCTTGTCTGAAAGGAACTCAACAATCTCCAAGCAGTCTATTTCACAAACCACTTTTCTAACATATGTATCCCACAATAGGGATAATCCATACCTCATAGCACTAATCTTTGCGCTAAGAGAGTCACCACCACTCAAACCTGCATAGAAGCTCTGCAACCAAGCTCCATAACTATCACGAACTAGTCCTCCCACGCCCATATGCTAAGTAGTTGTGCTATAGGCTCCATCAACATTCAGTTTCTAGCATTCTTGCAGAGGAGCAACCTATCTCGCTGATAAAATGGGATTAGCTATAAGGTCTTGGCTCTGAGCAAGAAAATGTACATGGTCTTGGTGTTCCAGATGTATCCGCTTGTAGATGTACTCAACATTCCACGCTTTTCTCCCAACACCATTTCACTCCCCCAACGCCATAATCCCAAAACAGCAGCAACAAATAAGGAGGGATGAGCGCTTGCACTTGATAACGAACCCAGTCCTGAGCATTCGAGACAAAAAAAATGGGGCTAGCCAAAGGCGTTCAATCTTAGCAAGACTTCGTACCAGTGGGGGAAATCGCGAAGACAATAAATATTGTCTTCGAGGAGTTGAGGACATTGCGAGCAACTAGGTGACACAACAATGTGACAATGGAATCTATTGATAATGTAAAGACAACACAAGAAAGGGGGTTGAATTGTGTGTGTGATTTAAAACTTGTTTTCAAAAACAGTATTAGTTTAAAAAAGCTTATCAAACGATAGTAGCGGAATTTAAAAGCGTGAATAGTAAAACTGATAACACACAAAGATTTATCCTGCTTCACCCCTAGAACGATAGGGCTACGTCCAGTCTTTGGCTTCACCAAGATTTTAATATCAAGTATTCACACAGGACTTCTCCAGAAAATACAAATATTCTCAGGGACTTCACCCAAATCAAGTATTCTTACGAATTTCTCCCAAATCAAGTATTCTCAGGGATTTCTCCCAAACTCCCAAATCACGTATTGTACAGGAATATTCGAGATTGAATTATGGGACATATATTTATGCGCCAACACCTTAGCCGTGGTGACCTAATTCGAACTCTACTATACTCTTGGATGTCCCTCCTAACTCCTTTTAATCACTTGAATTATGGGGGAACTTTTATTTCAATAAACTAAGTGTTCAATTGGTTCAGTTAGGAACCACAGAGTAAGTTAGAAGAAATAATTGTGTTAAGAAATTTGAAATCTTTTCCGGACAGATTTTGTTGGATTAATGTTTAAGTTTCAGTTAGAGAAAATGAAGTTTGGTAAAAATATCATCAACCTTTCTTTTCAATCTGCTGAGTATAAGTTAACTATTAAATTATATCCTCATTCCTCACATTCCAGTGTTTGCATTCTATTTTGTCTATTTTAATCGCAGCTTCTGAGCTTCACGAGTGTCCTGTATATTATCTAATTAAATTTAAATTTAACAGTAAATGTAATTTTATTTTATTCTATCAATGCTCATTATTTTGAACATCTTTTCACGTATCATCCCCATACACAATTCATTCTCTTATGAAACAAATACCATATCAAATCTCCACAAAGCATTTCGCACGCAATAACTAAAATACATAGATGACATTTCGCACACAAAGCATTTCTCTTATGATTGATCAAGGGCTTCGCAAATCTGAGTAATGACCAGCTCAGCCACACCTCAAACACACAGTATTTGTTGAACTAAATTCAGAAAGATAATAAAAAGATTCGACAAAACTTTCTTATAAACTAAATGCAATCTAAACATCCCTCAGCGGTAAAGGAACAGCCTAAAACCCTATAGGCTATAGCTGCTTCTAAAAAATGAAATTCTCAGTTCAGGCTCTTTCGAAAAGTAAAAAAACAAACTTGAATGATAAATGTAACAGGTAAAAACAAAAACCTAGGACTCTAAACAGGAAAAAAAAACTACAGTAGAGGCACAACAGTTTTCCGGAATCATGATGATTGGGATTCACATAAACCAACAGAAATGATGCCACAATGCAATCACTTCTTCTTCAGTGCAGCCTTGGTAACCTTGGCTCCAGATGGGTCCTTCTTCTCCACACTCTTGATGACTCCCACAGCCACGGTTTGCCTCATGTCCCTCACGGCGAAACGACCAAGGGGAGGGTACTCGGAGAAAGTTTCAACCACCATGGGCTTGGTAGGAATCATCTTAACGAAACCTGCGTCACCATTCTTCAAAAATTTAGGCTCCTTCTCAAGTTCCTTACCGGATCGCCTGTCAATCTTGGTCTGTATCTCGGCAAACTTGACAGCAATGTGAGATGTGTGACAGTCGAGCACAGGCGCATATCCATTTCCAATCTGACCGGGATGGTTCATGATGATGACTTGGGATGTGAAGTTGGCCGCTTCCTTGGCAGGGTCATCCTTAGAGTTGGAGGCAACAAAACCACGCTTGAGATCCTTGACTGCAACATTCTTCACATTGAATCCAACATTGTCACCTGGAAGGGCCTCTTGCAAAGCCTCATGGTGCATCTCCACCGACTTGACTTCAGTTGTCAATCCAGTGGGGCCAAAAGTCACCAACATACCAGGTTTCACGACACCGGTCTCAACACGTCCGACTGGCACAGTACCAATACCACCAATCTTGTAGACATCCTGCAATGGAAGCCTTAGAGGCTTGTCTGTGGGTCTCTTTGGCTCGTTGATCTGGTCAAGAGCCTCGAGAAGAGTTGGACCCTTGTACCAGTCAAGGTTGGTGGACCTCTCAATCATGTTGTCGCCCTCAAAACCAGAGATGGGAACAAAGGGAATCTTGTCTGGGTTGTAACCAACCTTCTTCAAGTAGGAAGAGACTTCCTTCACAATTTCATCATACCTAGCCTTAGAATACTTCGGGGTAGTGGCATCCATCTGAGGCAAAGATTGTAACCAAAGTCAAAATCAGCTACTTACCTCGAAAAATAATAAAATTCAGATCGAATCAATGTAGAAAACAAAAACCTAAATTTATACCTTGTTACAGCAACAAATCATCTGCTTGACTCCAAGAGTGAAGGCAAGAAGAGCATGCTCACGAGTCTGTCCATCCTTGGAAATACCGGCTTCGAAACCACCAGTTGTGGAATCAATGATAAGAACAGCACAGTCAGCCTGGGATGTTCCTGTGATCATGTTCTTGATGAAATCGCGATGGCCGGGTGCATCAATGACTGTGCAGTAGTACTTGGTGGTTTCGAATTTCCACAAAGCAATATCAATGGTAATCCCTCTCTCACGCTCGGCCTTGAGCTTGTCGAGCACCCAGGCATACTTGAATGACCTCTTGTTCATCTCAGCAGCTTCCTTCTCAAACCTCTCAATAACACGCTTGTCAATACCTCCAAGCTTGTAGATCAAGTGACCAGTGGTGGTTGACTTCCCAGAGTCGACATGTCCAATGACAACAATGTTGATGTGAACCTTCTCCTTACCCATGATGTCTCAAACTGCAATTAACAAAAGGTTCAATACTCAGAAATGAAGTTAATTGATTAGAAAATAACTAAACACAAACAAAACCATAGGACAGAACCTAACCAGCACATTTGTAATTGATAACTAACTTCCAAACCAGTGAACCCAAAGGCAATTTACGTAACGAGAAGCACATCCCATCCATAATGTTTTCAATTAGTTAGAAAAAAGAATTTATATGAGCACTGAAGAAACAAATTTCAAAAACCTGAAAAAGATTAAAACGCGTCTACTAGATCCAGTGATGAAACTGATGATTTATAACATGAAAATTGAGAAGACGAAATGTCAATAAGCTACTGAACAACAAAGATCAAAACCTCTGACAAGAACAGCATGCAGTAAAATTCAAGCCAATTATCTACAAACAAATATAATCAGCAGACTTCCTAAAACAAAAAGAAAAATCTTCGGATCAAATCAATGCACATGAACAAGATTCTCAAATGACAACAGATTCAAAATTACACAACCAAAACATCCCTAGCTCCTAACTTATCAAAACAAAGTTGCACGATTTCAACAAAAAAACCACCAGATCGGTGAATGCAGCAAGAATGATCGGTTGCAAAATCCACTAGAAACCAAGATTTCAAACACAAAACGAATAACAAACACCGATTGAGAAAGCATTTTCGAACATCTAAAACAAAAAATGAAGAAACAGAAACCAAAGAAACATCACCGCACAATACGAGACAACGAAGAGATAAACGTAGATAGAACGCAAGAGACAATTATCGAAGGTTGATACCTCAGGAGAATCGAAGGTTGCTTGTTCAGAATCCTCAGCCGCAGAGACAGAGACTGAGCGATAGACGAAAGAAGCAGAGTGATAATAATATCTAGGGTTAGGATACATTTTATATATATATAGAAAGGCATAGATATTAATGATATCCTGCCAGCTAATCATGTTGTTTTCATTTTTTCAAATATTTATTTGTATCTTTATCTCAAAAATCTGAGTCACTCTTAAAAAATATTTCCTATTATAAATTTACACATCATCATTTTTTAACATCGCCAATTGTCTCTCTCTATTTCCTTACAAAGTGAGATACACGCACTCTCTATTCAGATATTTTTTTCATATCAATATTGTGTTCCTTAATTTCCGCGGAAATTTCATGTGACCTTCTTCATTCTAATTTAAATCAAATTACTTTCATTTCCCAATTCAGCTCTTTCAAATTCCTGCCTCAATCTCCTCAATTTTCTCATAATCCCTAAATCTTCTTTCTCATTTGTATCGATCACTCCAGGTTGTTTATTAACACTAGCATCGCCTTCTCTTCAAATCTGAAATGATTGTGGTTGTATTATTATCCTTACGTGATAAGGATCAATATCGTGCTAGCTATATTGTATTTCGAGGCCAATGATTGATTTGTCTCTCAAATAGGTTCACCTCTCTCTCTTCTACTTAAAATGAGTTTTCTCTTTTTTCTACAATTTTTCTTTGACTTGGAAATGAATTTTCATTCCTTGAATTTAAATCAATTAATTGATACTAAATGCTTATAAATCATACCAAATTTATTTTTTAGACCCATCAGGGTTTAGCAATCAACATATTCCTTCTTAGAAGGCAAACCTAAAATCATCAAGAGAATGGTTCTGCTTATCAAGATGCAAACATAAACTTCTTTGGTTTTTATTTTTTGACAGTGTTTGCTGATTTAGTTTGCTGTTATCTGTTTTATGAAATTTCATATATATTTCTCTTGAAAACTTTGAAATAAAAGAGGTTGTGAGTTTGAGTGATTTATGTCTTTTCTCCACGACAAGTAGGGATGGTAATGGGTAGGGTACTATAGTACCTATCCCCATACTTGCATTTTTAAATACTACTTGTGCCCGTTCCCATACCCGCGTGGGTAGCAACTTGAGTGTCCATCCTCATACCCTCTGGGTACCTATATGCCTGTACTCGTACCCATTACCCCGCAATTTTGTTAAGAAAATATGATTTTCACTATTTGCATTCTAAAATTTCAAACCCAAATTATATGGTAGTCTACATACTAATTTAACTCATTAAAAAAATTATTATTAAAAAAGTTACTTGCTACTTTTATTAAAAAAAACTTAAATAATATTATTATGTTAACATATATATTATAAGTTAACTTCATAGTAAAATTATAATAATATATTACAGTAATGATATTATAAAGAAAAACTTTGAAAAAATTATTTTACGGTGAACAATTATCTATATATATAATAATTATATATAATGTGTGTGCGGGCAATGTTTTAAGGCTCGAACCGGCTTGGCTGGTCTGACCGATCAAATCGGGAATCAGTCCCTTGACCGAGCCGAGCTGGTCGTTATAGCTTACGTGCTTCAGAACCGGCTAGAACCGGTCGACTCGACCGGTTCAGTGGCTAAAACCGGTGACTCGGCGGTTTCGGTTGAACCGACGAGCCACGAGTTTTTTTTTTTCGCAGCACCAATTTTGAAATTGAACTCACACATTATGCCCTTTCTGGAACCCTAGGCTCTGCAGAACAAAGAGCAACCACTTTCATATCCGACGGTGGTATGAGAATGAAGAACGAAGGCATGAGAGCTCGAGCGCGGTGGTTCAAGGATGAAATTGGAGGTCTCTAGTCCAGACCCATGGTGGCTGAGATGCGATGCGATAGCAGTGGGTATGAGGCATGGCGTGGAGGCGTTCGCCGTTCCCAGAGGTGGAGCAATGGTGGGGTTTCTTGAGTGGTGGTGAGTGAAGGACGATTGAACATTTTAGGGAGGAAGAAGAAGGAAGAGATGGGAAGGAGAAGATGAAAACGTAGAAGAGAGAAAGAGAGAGGAAGAGCGTAAGTAGAAAGAGAAAACATGTTAGGGAGAGAGAAGGGGAAAATTGAATCTGAATTCAATGAGGGAGTGGTAGTGGGGTCAGGTAGGTTGATGAAGAGAGAGAATGTGAGATTTTACCAATTTCGGATTGGCTGAGGAGGATTTCCCTTCATTCTGATTGGTCGAAAATCCTGGAGAGATAAGGATGAGGATATATGGGGCTTGCAGTGAATTTTTAAGGACTTGTGGGGTGAAATTCGAATTTCAAAAAGCTGAAAGGAGAGAGAATTGAGGCCTGCGAATTTAGTGTGCTTTTGTTGTGATTAAATGGTAGAACTTATGTTTTCTTATAACATTTGCAACTTATTATTGATATTTTGTTGCAGTAAAATCTTTCTTGTTGGTTGTTTAATTTGAATTTTAATGTATGAAGTTACTAATTAATGTTAGGTGGTATTATTATTCTTATTAATAATATTTTTTAATATATACCGAGTCAACCACCGAGTCAAGCAATCCGCTCAATGACTCTTTGGTCCGACCAGTGACTCATTGACTCGGTGCCTTGACCGAGTCGAGGACCGAGTCGAGTCTTAAAACACTGTGTGCGGGTATGGGGCGGGGTGGGTAGTATAGTACCCATACCCACATCCATACCCACTAATTTTTGTGGGTATTTGCCCATACCCAATCCCATACCTACTTAGTGGGTTTTTATTCTACCCATAGTGGGTATTTTTGTGGGTACCCAATGGGCCTGAGTCCAATTGTCATCCATATTTCTCATATGTATCGTTCACTCCAGGCTGTTTCTCAAATTGTAGCATCACCTTCTCCTTCAAATCTGAAATGATTGTGATTGTATGATTATCCTTACGTGATAAGGATCAATATCGTGCTAGCTATATTGCATTCTGAGGTTAGCGATTGATTTGTCTCTCAAACAGGTTCACCTCTCTCTCTCTCTCTCTTCTACTTGAAATGAGTTTTCTCCTTTTTCTACAATTTTTCTTTGATTAGGAAATGAATTTTCATTCCTTTTTAAATCAATTAATTGATACTAAATGCTTATAAATCATACCAAATTTATTTTTTAAACCCATCAGGGTTTAACAGTCAACATATTCCTTCTTAGAAGGCAAACCTAAAATCATCAAGAGAATGGTTTTGCTTATCAAGATGCAAATATAAACTTCTTTGGTTTTTATTTTTTGACAGTGTTCGCTGATTTAGTATGCTGTTATCTGTTTTATGAAATTCCATATATATTTCTCTTATAAACTTTGAAATAAAAGAGGTTGTGAGCTTAAGTGATTTATGTCTTTTCTCCACGACAAGTAGGGAAGGCAATGGGTAGGGTACTATAGTACCCATCCCCATACCCGCAATTTTAAATAGTACCCGTCACTACTACAAAAATACTATTTTGGAACGGAAAAATTTGTCGCGCAATAGTTAAAATTTTCGTCCCAAAATAATTTTGGGACGGAATTTGCGACAAAATAATTTCGTCACATTTTTTATCGTCGCAAATTTTTTGGGATGGAATATATTACTCCGTCGTGAGTTTGGGACGGAAATAAAGACAGAATACCTTGAATTATATCCATTTAAATAATATATTGGCGACGGACGCATTAAACTTTTGGGATGGAACATACTTATCCGTCGCAAGTTTGGGACAGAATGTACTTATTTATATTTTTTAATATAATAATTTTGCAACAAAGTCGAGGATGGAAATAATAATTTTTGCAATGACGAAATTCGTAATACCATAGTCCATCCAGAATTTTGCGACGAAAATGGGGACGGAAATAATGATTTTTCTAATGATGGAATTCAAAATAACATAGCCCGTCCCGATATTTGCGACAGATATATTCTCTCACGGAGTTGTGACGATTTGAAAAGTTGGTACTAGTTCCGTCGCAAATGTATAATTTTGTGACATAAAATCTCATTTGAGATTCCATCACAAATATATTTACTTTTCCTGTTCAGTTCATTTATTATAAATAAATTCGTAATAAATATCGTAAATTTTGAAAATAAAAAACTAAGCTGAACCATAAAACAACAATCATATTCAAATAAATTCATCCATCAATATATCCAAACTTAATCATAATTATCCATTCATCATAAATATAAGTAAGTATCTCAAAATAATTTAAAACATAGAAGTTTCATCCATAAATAAAAAATCATGATCTGTGATAATATCTAGCCATTAAGTCATCAAATCTGTCAATCACTCTGATTGTTATTTGAAGCATCACTTCCTGGAACATCATGAGGATCATCTTCATCCAAATTCATTACATCCAAATCAATCTTTGCATGTCTTGCAAATAAAGCCATTATTTTATTTTGTCGAGCAAGGGTAGCACTTATGTTATCAATTATTTGTTGTTGCTCCGTAATTTTCTGTCTCAACCTTAGCACTCATACCTCGGACAATATCAGTGTAGTTAGCATGCCATTGTGATTTGGAAGTTAATGCACTAGCACGCATCATATTTGAAGTTTGCTTGATCATTTAATTAACTAAAAAAGAACAACCTAAAAGAACACCAACTCCAGCTTATGTATGTGTTCACATTAAAGATCAAATTGCAAAGTAAAGATTAAATCAAGATAGTTGAGTAAGGCTAAGATAAATACACTTGACCCATTACTACATCACTCAAAGTTTCACAAGCTAATAACAATATAACCAGAGCTGAATTTTAATCATAAGTGAATCCTAAAAAGCACAACGCACGACATACGTATCAAAATTCAAATTAATTTCATCTTGTGCGCCTATGCACACGTGATAACCAAATAAATCAAATAATTTAAAACTTCATGTGTATTATCATTAAACAAGCCTATTCAATATGCATTGGAACTATCATACTCATGACAATTATGCTTTCTAGTCATAGTTAAAATGAGAAGTTAAATAAAGGAAGTCAAATAAAAGAGATGGGCACTAACTCATACCATGATACAATTCAAAGCAAGAGCAAGAAGAGAGCATGGTACAAATCAAAACAAGTAGATTGAGCAAATCCTCACCTGGAGTAAAGCACTCAAACAACCTATTTTAAAATATATCTAGTTCAACCTACTTATCCAACACCTTCTTTAAACCATTAGTAAAAATGTTAGCCATCAAATCAAATGTGGGTTAACTCAGAGTTTAGAAATATCCTTTACATGTTAAGCGGATACTTGTCAAAACTTCACGAAAGATTAGCAAATTTATTGTCAAACTCAAGCTGAAGCAAAGGAATTAAATATCAAACAGTTCGCTATTGATATAAAACACTCAAATACTCATGTCATTACTTTAATCAAAATCCGATGACTGAAAGCTTAAGCAACTTCAAAGCATTATTCGTCTAAATAATTGAACATGATGGGGATTCAGATTCATATAAATTACCCCACAGCAAATAGAAGTATCATATTGAGCACTATTCCTACTTGCCCATTTTTTTTCAAATACTAAAGAGGAAAAATGATTTCACCCTTTTAAAAGAGAAGAAGTATGTGATCTCTGTTCAAGTTATCAATTCCAACAGTGTCCCAAATAAAGTCGATCCAAGCTAGGCATCATAAAGAAATCAAGGACAAGCCAAAAGTAGTAATGCAGTAGAAGAATAACAACTTAAAATCAACAAAAAACATGAAATTAGTTATCTATTCACCAGTCTGTCCCTCTAACCAATATAAATCAAAGGGACCAGGTAATCAGACAACAAATATTTAAATAAAATCATCGTCGGAGTAAGGAAAGTCTATATCAAACAATTCACTACTGAAAACACACTCCAACAATGGATTGACATAAAGGTAATAAAGTAAGAAGTCGTACTAACTTGATGTGGCATCTCAGTTCGAAACTGTGCGTTCTTTAGGTGTGGTGAGCTTCTCTACAGGTTCCCACTCCCCAAGAAGCACCATCTCTTATTCCTTTGTTTTGCACGGGATTTTCTTCACTTTAAAACAGATTAAGAAGCAATCTAAATATAACACAAACCTGTCATTAAGAGGCAAAGGTACAACTAAACAAACCAATAAACTTCCAAACTTAGATTCTGTACATGAATTCAATTGTAACAAAAGTTTTTAAACATTACGAAAGCTAAAGGTTACTAACTAGGCAAGAGAATATCATACTACTTTTAATTCATTATAGGCATATATGAACCTAGTTCATGTATTTTATAAGCAAAGAAATAACTTGACAGGGTATTTAAAATCCAATTATCTAAGATCATTCATGCTTTCAAACTGAACATAAGACAGAAAAAACATGAGCCTCTAACCTACCAGCCTCAACTTAATGTGTAACAAATAGGAGGTAATAGTAGCCAATTTCTCATTTCTCATTATTTTAGTTATGAATTGTATCTATTTGTTTTAGTGAAGCAAGTAAAAACAAGAAGGCTTAATTGCAATTTTAGTCCCTCATGTATCACATTTGTGCGATTTGGGTCCCCCGTTTTTTAATTGCGCGATTTTAGTCCTTCAATTTTTAATTTGTGCAAATTAGATCCATCCGTCAAGGATCCGTCAAATTGTTAACAGAAAATGATGAGTTGGCATTTTTATTAATATTTATTAACACTATAAATCCCTCCCTACCTCGAAATCTGCACCCACCAGGAACCACTATTCACAGCAGCCTCACAAACCCTAATTCCCTTTCTCTCCCACGGCCGCTCCTTCCCCCTCTTTCAACCTCACGGCCACCCACACTCCATTCCTCACTTCACTCTTCTCTCTCACGTTCTGCTCCTTTCTTCATTCTCCCTCTCCGTCGCGGTTTTCTTCATCTCTCCATGGGCTGAATCGACCAGCACCACTTCCATGGCTAGAACCAGCACCATCGTCTCCCCCCTATGATGTTCGAACCACCATCACCATCGTCTTCTTCGTCAGCGTTTGGAAGAACCACGACCGCCACCTTCTCTCCTCTTTTCCGGTGACCTTGCGAGCCCTTTGAAGAAACCAGCAGCACCATCATGCTCCCCTCGCCGTCCGCATCAAAACCGCTAAGGTGATTTGATGAACCGCCACCACTCCCTAGGGAGGGATTTATAGTGTTAATAGTGGTGCCTGTGAATACACCCACCTCTTGTGCTGTGTGTTAAAGAAGATGAATTGACCACACACCCAATCCCACTAACTCCAACAATCCAAAGATCCTCTCTGGCAACATCCATCTCCTTAACCTCCATCTTCCACAATTCCAAACCCACACCCAAAATCCCAAAACCACCCTCGACCCTCGCCTCACCCTCTTCATCTTCTCCAACTGCGACTTCCCCTACCGCTCCTGGCGTCCAAGCGCCAAACCCAGAAGCTCGTCGTTCTGTTCTGTTCCAAATTTATTTATGTTGTTCTGTTCCTGTATTCAATTTTTCTGCTGGGTTGTTCTGTACCAATTCATGTTCAGTACCTGGGTTATGTCTTTTCTTCGATTTTTCAGCTGCCCTTGTTTGTGTTAACCACACCCCTGTTGATGCTCATCGCGCAGCCACCGGTGATAGGTATTACAGGGATTGGGTTTTGGGTTGCGGAGATGGGTGGTGCAGGGAGCCTAAGGAGGGAGATGGCAGCGTGGCGGAGGGGAACGAAAGAGGTATGGGGTGATTGGAGTTTGGAGATGAGGGAGGAGAACGAAAGGGTGATATTGCATTTTTGGATTTGGATGTTGGTGCGGTGGCTCTTGGCGGCCGGAGGTGGAGGTTACGGTGGCTCTTGGCGGCTAAAGGTGGACATTGATGTGAGTATGGTTCAGATGGAAGTAGAAGTCTTGACATGGAAACTATATTTTTGTAAAAAATAAAAAATAAATGCTTAAGTAGAAAATATTGTTAAAATATTAATAAAAATGCCAACTCATCATTTTCTGTTAACAATTTAACGGATCATTAACGGATGGATCTAATTTGCACAAATTAAAAATTGAAGGACTAAAATCGCGCAATTAAAAAACGGGGGACCCAAATCGCACACTCTAAAATTGCAATTTAGCCAAACAAGAATGTTATGATGAGTAAATAAGGAAACTGCAGAAAAGGTTGTTCACACACTCATCAAATTTCCACAAGTTACCATTTCGATAGCACAAGTTATTAATCAGTTTCAAGTATGTGTGGCAAAAATCAATGGGATATTTCATCAAACAAGTGATGTGCAAAGAGGATATAATAGAGATACAAGGGAAAGTTTCAAAGGTTGGTCTGCCTGACATTTCAATTTGAAATCAAAATTAAGTGTAGTACATAGAATAAAGCCAGTATATTAAAATCAACTGAGAAATCTCTGTAGCAGTAGCTAAGCAATATCCTTTTTCCTTTTACTATGTTAATGAGAACATATATTCAAACAACTTCAATTTCAGTTAGGCATGATAGCAAATTTCAGTTAGGCATGATAGCAAACCAATAAGATTCTTCATCAAATAGGAAAAGGCATGCACATGAAAAGAGAAGCCACAAATCCAAGTTTGTATGAACATAAGAGGCGAAATCTCTGTTGCTTCGTCACCATGCATGCACCTTCACCACGCCGTCGCCGTTCTGCCGCCATCGTGTCGCACCCTCGCCGTTGCGTCTGCCGTGCTTCGTCGTTCGCCGCCAACGGTCGCCGCATGCAACCTCCACCGCGATGGTTGTCGCACCCAGAGGCTTGCCCTCCTCCTTCGATCTCTACTTTTCCCCATTCGACATCCTTCTTCTCCTTCTCTGTCTCGATCTCCTTCTTCTCTTTCTCCCTCTCCGTCTCGACCTTCCTCTTCCCTTGCTCTATTTGCTTCCTCTCTCTACTCTCACGTTCTCCCTCTGCTTTCTCCCTTTTCTCTCATTCTCTCTCTCATCGCTTCTCCTCTCTCTTTCACTCTTTTTGTTTTTTCAATCTTCCTCTTTTTTGATATGTTCCTCTTCCTTTTCTTTTTTTATCATTTGTTTTTTCCTTTTTAAAAAAACAATAACTGATAATTAATTTTAAATTAGGATTTGGGTGTGTGTGGGTATTGGGCCCTTTCAGCCCAATGGGTTTAGTGCAGCATTTTTTTATACCCCTAGATGTGTTTTTTTTTTCATTTCTTCTTCTTCTTCTAAATACATGTTTTCATATCAAAAGAATAAAGCTCAAAAATGTTTTCTTTGGTAAACCAACAATGATGATAGAGTAACTCTTTTACTCATTATTCATTGAAGGTCATTGACTACCCATTTGGTAGCATTATATCTCAAAATTATAAAATGAACACAAATCTTTTCTCAAAAAGTAAACGATGGTAACGGAATAGCATTTCTATCACTTACCTCGTAAAGTTTCTATGAGTACCCACTTGGTAGCATGAATAATCAAAATTCTAAAAAACTAAAAACATTCAAATATACAAAAATCTCAAAATATATTTTCTTCAAAGAAATCTCGAGTTTTGATCTCTC